>CM031238.1:12444819-17764283 GCA_018340775.1 Taxus wallichiana var. yunnanensis | reverse complement strand
CAAGCTCAAACTCTCTATCCCGGCAAGCTTAAGGTGGCCAGCATAGCTCTTTCTGTCTATCCAGCTGCTTCCTTTAATCGTTCACGAATCGAAGGCTTAACTTGTTGTTCCATTTAAACGTGAGAATCTCTCCGGTCCAATTACCACTCTATCCTCAAACCTTGTCCCAACTAACGGGGGTTACTTTCTTCCATAAAGTGCTTCAAATGGTGCCATCTTAAGAGATGAGTGATAAGTGTTGTTGTATGCGAACTCAACTAATGGAAGATACTCTTCCCATTTATATTGTTGATCCATGCAATACATTCGCAACATGTCCTCCAACACTTGATTTACCCTCTCAGTTTGCCCATCAGTTTCTGGATGATATGCAGAATTGAAGTTTAGTTTCCTTCCTAGGGCTGCGTTAAGCATTTGCCAAAACCTTGGCGTCATTCTAGGATCCTCGAGATATAATCAATTGCAGGTACACCATACAATCTGAAAATTTCGGTATGTACGAACCTCTTGGCCAAAGACCTTTGGTGAATCATCCTTTAGATTTCCAGCGATGAAATGAGCTACCTTAGTCAGTTTATCTACAAATACCAAGATAACACCATGTTTATTCCTGGACATAGGTAGTCCTTGTACAAAATCCATGGTTATTACTTGCCATTTATCTTGCTACTTGGTATGCTATGAGGATATAATGAGTCCAATGAGGTGCATATGTACTTGCCTTCACCCGGCGACATTTCCAAACAATGAGTCACAAAATTTATCACATCCTTTTTCATACCTTTCCGAAGTATTGTTGTTTCATATCGGCAAACATTTTTGTGATACGGGGTGTCAAAGAAAGGTGAATTATGAAATTCAACTAATGACTTCTTTCTCAAATCATTCAAACATAGGTACATATACCCTATTTTCATAACGTAAGATTCCTTCATTATCAAAATGAAAACCTTCATACCTTTTATCCTTAGGTTACTTGTGGCCATTTGCTTTTACTTCTTTGAAAATATGCATCGATTCGAGGAAATTTTACCTCGTCTTTAAAGCGAGTTCTTAATGTTATAAGAGCAGAAATGTGCCTCCTACGACCTAGAGCATCAGCTACTCTATTCTCCTTCCCTTTGATATAGCTAATATCAAAGTCATATTATGATAAAAATTCTAACCACCTTCTTTGCACATGCGGCATTGATTGGGATTGCGTAAAAATATATTTCAGTCCTAAGTGATCGAGTTTTCAACTCAAAAGGTTTCCCAAGTAAATAGTGTCTCGGACTTGAAGCACATGAACAATGGCAGCAAGTTCCAAATCATGAGGGGCATAATTCAGCTCATGTAACTTAAGTTTCTACTTTCATAAGCTATAACCTGATCATTTTGTAACAAAACACCTCCAAGACCTTCCCGAAGCATCTGTTACTGTGATAAAATTCACATTAGGGTCTAATGACGGCCAATATAGGTGCAGAAGTCAACTGGTCTTTCAGACTTTTGAAAGCCGCTTCGCACTTGTCATTCCACATGAATTTCTTATCCTTCTTCTGCAATGAAGTTATTGGTGCAGCTACCTTAGAAAAATCCTTTACAAATTTCCTATAGTAACCAGCAAGACCCATGAAGCTTCTTACTTCGTGCACATTCTTTGGTGCAGGCCACTCAGTTATTGCCACTATTTTTGAAGGATCTACAGCGATTCCTTCTTTACTTATGACATGACCCAAATAGTGAACTTCTGAATCAAAGAAAGAACATTTGGATAACTTACCATACAACTTTCTCTTTCTCAAAATTCCCAAAACTATCTTCAGATGCTCATTGTGCTCCTCAACACTTTTAGAATAAATGAGAATATCGTCCAAGAATACAAGTACAAACTTGTCCAGGTATTCTTGAAAAATATTGTTCATTAAATTCATAAAGGCTGCGGGTGCATTAGTTAACCCAAAGGGTAGAACTGTAAATTCATAATGTCCGTACCTTGTTCGGAAAGCTATTTTATGAATATCTTCCTCTTTAATCCTTAACTGATGATAACCAGATCGAAGGTCTATCTTAGAATAAACCGCTGCTCCACGCATTTGATCAAACAGATCATTGATCCTAGGAAGTGGATATCGGTTCTTATTTGTTGCTTTGTTGACATCCGATAATCAATACGAGTCTTAGTGTTCCATCCTTCTTTTTCACAAATATCACAGGTGCTCCCCAAGGTGAAACACTTGGTCTAATCAATCCTTTAGACAAAAGTTCTTGTAACTGTGCCTTAAGCTCGACTAACTCAGTAGTAGTCATCCGATAAGGCGCCTTGGAAATAGGTTCCGTCCCAAGCTTGATTTCAATGGAAAAATCAAATTCTCTCTTGGGTGGTAACCCTGGTAATTCCTCAGGAAAAACATCCCTGAAACCTTGTAGCAGAGGGAATTGTTCCATGAATCCATCATCTTCTTGAGATTCAGATATCTTTCTTGCATAAAGGGTACATCCTTTATTTTTAGCCTTTTTAAGCTGCATATTTGACAGTTTTCTAACTGAAATTTCTCGTTTCACACCTTGAATCTCTCTCTGATTCCAAATTGATCATCTAAACATTTTATGTTCTTTTCGTAGCAATCTACCTTTGCCTTATGGTCAGCTAACTAATTGACACCGATGACAATGTCATACGATCCCAAAGGTGCAACATAGAGATCAACTTCCGTGGAAAAGTTAGGTAAGTCAAGGAGCGCCCCAAAAGACACATACTCATTTGTATGACAAATTATTACCATACTTTATACAGTCAAGATTTATCCATTTTTCCAACTTTTCTTTTAAGTTTAGAAGCTAGTTTATTAGATATAAAACATTCAGTAGCTCCTGTATCAAAAAGAATAGTGACAGGTATGCCGAATAACTTACCCGGAACTTCTATAGGTGTCACTTGCTTTTGAAGCTTGTGCGCTCATCGCAAAGCATGTATCTTATTTGCTTTGATTATGATCATCCTTCTTCAAGGACACCGATTTGCATAATAATCTTTACCACAAGTGTAGCAGCCTCCTACAGGTCCCTTTTTAGGCTCAAAGTTGCCTCCAGTTTTATAATTGTCACGCTGTCCTCCATAGGACTTCTGTCCATTATTATAATTTTTAGCAAAATTATCCTTTACGTTTCCAGCAGGCTTATTTACTGCTGCTTTCTTATTATTATCTCCTGGAAACTTACTCTTGTTTCCAAAATTTTTCCATGGTCCTTTTCTGGGTGCAAGAGAGGTTGAAGAAGGGTTTGCAGTCTTCTTCCGCACTTCCTCCTTATGAGCAGAAATAGCCTTTAATTTCTGTTCTTGCCTTATGGCCTTTTCAACAACTCCTTCCATAGTGGTTGGACTATGAACATCGACCTCTCCCCCTATCACAGGATTCAATCCCATGATGAATTTCCATATCCTGAACTTTTCGTCAGTTTGATACTGCGGTACATACTTGAGAAGTTTTGTAAACCGCTCCAGTATTCGGGCCACCGTTAGCTTCCCTTGAGCTAAGTTCTCAAATTCTGTCATTTTCTGATCATAGAAAAGTTGTGGCAGCCAACGTTGCCTAAAATAGCCTTTAAATTGATCCCAAGTAATATTGGTCTCATCAATGTTTAGCTCAGCTTTTCGGCTATCCCACCACGAAGACGCTTCGTGAGAAAGCTGATAGGCTCCCCAAATAGCTTTGGTTTCCTCTGAGAAGTTCCTTATTGCAAAGTACTTCTCCATTTCACTGAGCCAGTTCTCAGCTCCATCTCCTAGTGTGGTGCCATCATACTTGGGTGGACTTATCCTTTTTATATCATTAGTGAGTTCTGCTGCCAATCTGGCCTTTTTGTTTTCTGGTTGGACAGGTGCATTTCCAGCATTAACATCAACACCCATTTCGGGGTTGTCCTCAGGAGGTTGCTGATTATTATTATCAGCTTCTTCATCCTCCTCATTTCCCGTAACCTGATGTTCAAGCACAGCTAAGTGATCTCTTGTGTCCAACAAGGCAGCAAGGATCTCATCTAGTTTCTGGGTTGTTGCCGCTCCTCCTTCAGGTGGAGCATTACTAACGTTCCCCCTTGTTCTAACCATTTTCTGTTACAAGAAAATTCAGGTTTTTATCAGATTATGGACTCAATAGGTCCAAGAGCTGCAACCTTCAGCTCTGATACCAAGATGTAACATCCTCATTTTATACTTTAGAACAAGTGAATTTTTTTTTTTTTGATAATTGCATACTGGTTCTAAATACATAATTTAGAACTCACAATTCAATAACCATTCATATAATGAGACAACCATATGCATTTGTAATGACTCGTAGTACCTCCGATCTATTCATTCCATGACTCGGTAATCTACCGATCTATTCATGAGTAATAAGAGTCAGTGTTTTTATTTAACACATTACTCTTGCGGTTCTCTTCCTAATCTGGGATTGAATGCTCATCCAAGGAATCTAACTAAATAATTATTACTATTATTCATCGGCATCTCATACCTTAGACTAGGTGAATTAGGACAACGCAATCAGTGCACTTGCGATACTTTGGCCAAAGATTTGAAACATCTTGTTCATGTCTCGTATTCCTTAACGACATACTCGTCAATCTGGAATACGTCCTTCACCCCATTCATATGTTATATAGAATGTCTTACACTGACTACTGTCAGTCCTTCCTTTCACAACTGAATCACTCGGAGGCAGATTAACAAGGTGATAATGTTATATGGATGCCCACGAAGATTAGGGATATGATGACATACTGGTTCAACCTTGCGGTTCAACCAGTGTGTCATGATACCCAATCTCCTAGGCAGCCTTATAACATGACCACGTTCTTAATCGGTCAGGGGTAACTCGTGCGAAATCAAGTGTAAATCTTAGCGATCGATGCAAAGGAGGGTGTCGCCATAAGTCATCTGCATTGTTGTAACTTCGAGAAGATCTAATCTTCTCGGAGGTACAACCCTGCAAATCGACTTATGTCGTCAAACTTTAAATCCGCCTCGAAAAGATCTACCCAATAACAAGCGTTACGCACTTGAGTTTAAATTACTTTAAAGACCTTTCCTAAGGTTAGCCTTTCCGATCCTTGGATTCTTCGTCTTAAGACAACCCTCCTCTATAAAACCCATTACATGGTAGAGGTATTATGGTCAAGTTCTCATCAAGGAGTCATTAGAATACACCTGATTCTAAAGCAATAGAATCGGACAATATCTCATAACCTTTGCTTGAGATTGCCATCTGAACTCCATTTGATTGTATATCAGTTCTCTTAACTAAATTTATATCATACTTTTAGTATAAACATATAAATGATTAAGAATCCAATTTAATATTGTCCTGTCATGCTTATGACTAGGGATTAGTAATTTAATCCAGCTTGTTTAGCATTCTCTTTAGGCTCATTTTTAACCTATCTTCTAGAAAGACAATTATTTAAATCCAATATTGCTTTTACTAGAACAAATTAGAACTACTAAACACTCATAAGAATTCAATCTCATTTTCTTGCAAGCTTTCATTGTCAATCACAAAAGCATCCATATTATACAATGATAACAATGCCCCTTCGTTACATAAACCGAAGAAGGTCAACTACCGAGAAATAGAATACAACACATAAGTATCAAACACTTATTTCCATTCCTTTCAAAACTATACAATTACATTTTATGCAACAGCATACTTGATACAATGCTCAACGGAAAAGGAACGTCTTTTCACATTTAATACATCTATAAAATCAAGCTGTAATTCATTATAAATCAAATAAACAATCTGATCAGCCTGTCAGATCTGCATTGCTTTTACCTCTTACGGCAACCATCTGCAAAAATAGTCAACATGAGTCAGTTCAATGAACTCAGCATGATAAGCACTAACTTTTAAAACAATTGCAATCCACCAATTGTTTTCATTAAACACCCTGTTTAAATGAGGTCAATAACCACTGTAAGTAAACATATTCGGACTATGCCCTTGTAATGCAAATGATTACAATATGTAACTCTATCATTGTTACAAAATAGTCTTAATCATTTTCTAATATTTCATCAAATCTTAAAGGAATCAAGGAACGAATGTACACAAACAATCATTGAATCCAAAATCATAATATTGGTCGATTGTTTCATTCTTCCAAAAAAAGAATATAACATAACAATTCGGGATTCCACCAATATGTTACAAAACAATTTCCCACTGTTAGACAAATATCAACAAATATTAAATAAAGGAAGAGAAAGAACCAATCCATTCATACTTCCTTTCACATAAGTTCATCACTGTACCGTCTTCACATATGAAAACATTCAACCAAGTAAATAAATGAATAAGTTAGACAAGCCACAAGCAAGATCATTTGTTCTAAATCAAGAAATAGAAACACAGCAAAACTCCTGTACAGCAACTAACACATCAACTATTCATAAATCAACCTGAAGCCCAATACTAGTTTCTTTTACACAGTAAGGCTTTGACACAAGTTGAAAACAAGAAACTTCAAGCGTATCAGCTCATGTAAACAACAACCATATTGCATCAAGCAATTTGAGGTTTCTTAAAGACTATGCTATGATGACCACACAAGATTTCCAAATCATGCTCAGGTCAAATCGGATGAATAAACGGAAAGGAACTTAACATACTTTGCTTAGTCAAAATCGGATGAAGTAAATAGAAAGGAATACAACCAATCAATCCTTACCTTGGCGCATGAAAATTTTTAGTGTGGTATTCACGACTAACCCTAACGGGGCGAGCACGAAACAAATCATCCAAACTCAAGGATCTCAAACACGGAAAAGACGATTGCCCAAATGTCCGGTTCGAGAAGAGGCAAGTACCAGTTACCTTTCTAGAATTCGAATGATTCAAACGGAGGTAACAATTCAAGCAATTGCATATGAATTCATACTGATATTCATCAACGACGCATAATAAGAATTAGACAAACAATTAATCTCTGATTTCAAACCAAGAACCCAATGAACTCTGTCAATCTTTTTACACAAATTAGTACAGGTTGAAGACGTAAATGTTCACCTAAAGAATCTGTACCACAAAATCCATGCAACACAAAAGTATTTCAAGAAAATAACAGAGGTCTTTAGTACATGTTATTCCTTCAAGTCACTGGTTCATCACTCATCATCTATTAAACATATTCAACTTGAGCAATGGCTCAAGTGTAAATATAAATCATTCAATTGACTCCTCGAGTTGATCGATTACAACAATTGTAAATCTATATATACACACTATGTTACGCCCACGATTTTAATACCCATAACCACTTGAACCTAACAACATCGTAGTATGAAATTGGTGATGAATCCTTCTATGCCACTTATGGCAATCATTCAGAATAAAAACAAGTGTAAGCAATCGAATACCCATTTCAAGCAAGGAAATCAACTGAACCGCGGGGAAATTTTTGAACAGCTTACACAAAAGAAATGCAAATGCATACCCAGGAAATCTATACTCATTATTTATTACAAATAACAGTGGCCAAAAGACCTGTTTTCTCTACAAGACTTCCACGAAATTCAAACAACAAAACTCAGGGATGAATCCACATTCTTAGCAGTAGATAGCATTATATGATTCAATCAAGGACTCCACTGAGTCGTTAAAATAAGGTATAGATGTAACAATATTATACACAGTCAACAAATAATCCCATTACCACAATAACAAGGAAGAACAACTTCCACTGGGTCGTTTAGACTAAGGTAACACAACAGTTACCTGCTCTCAAGCAAAAATTAGAAGACAAATGAAACCCAAAAAGTATCATTAGTCACTGTCAACAAAAACCATGACAGAGCTTCCAAAATTTCCAAAACACTGAACAATCAAACAGGTACACCAGCATCCTTCCCAACCGTCTCACAACAGCAGTGATGGACGATAAAAATCGCAACTAAAAACGAGTGGTCTATACCCTACACACAAGTATATTCGACGGGTTCATGCCAATGCAAAGCCGAGCATTCATACCTTTATAAATATAAATATCTCACATATTTAAACCAAAAAGGAATACACATAGGAATAGAGCCACTATTCGATTTTAACAAATACCCATCAAGAGGAAATTGTGAAATCGAATCAAGAGATATCTGATACCAAAAATCAAACAAGATCTCCATAGAAAATCATCTATTTTCTAAAAACATTGAAACAGAGTTGTTCTAATGAAATCACTTGAAAGACAGCAAGATATTTAAAGGTTAGGGCCTAACATGCCTGGATTTTTGATCAAATTTCCGAAGCAGACCACTGGAAGAGCTCAAACTTCCTTTTCTTTTTCCAAGATAAAGCGACCAACAAAATTTTGCTATCTCCATCACATATATATCCTCCAAGACAGAGAAAAGAGCTAGAGCAGATCATACTTGCCATGCAACTCAAAGAGAACTGGTGCGAAAAACCAGTAAACAAGCAGAGTGAAAACCAAAAATTGTGACAAGCCAAACAAACCCTCAAACTTCCCGTTTGCATGCCTTCTCGCAAGTTCCGGGCTTGTTTACCGAGAAAATTGAATGCCATTAAACCAACTTTCCCACTTAAACTCATCTTCCACCGACCGCTGAATTGGCGACAATCCAATGAAACCTCATGTTCATTTCCAAATTTAGCGCCCGCCACGTCGAACAAGTTAGCAATTTCGCTAAACCTTCCGCCATGACCTGTCCCTCATCCTTATCCCAAGCATTAATTGCCATAGAAAATGCCACCCATGGTTCGCACCCTCCATAGGCCCCTTCACAATCTCCTCATTAGTTAGGTTAGTATCTTAGGTTAGAATTTAGGGTAATACCCATACTAACCAATTTACACATAGATAATAACTTAGGATACTAACACATAGCCTAGGTCTAGGTTAGCTTAACAATAATCTAACCCCTAGGTTAGGTTTTAGTTTTAGGTTACTAACCCTTAATAATTCCGATTAGGTATAACATTTTTATGCCAAGAAAATACCTAAAATCATGCATCTCCGCACAGGATTCACTCCTATACAGCCGTTAGGCTACAGGAATATACATGAAGGAAATTATTACTTGGTCCACATCCGAGACCTTCCAGATATACTTCGATATCGGGAACAATTCATTTCACAAGATCAGCCCGAGTCATACTCTTGACCGAACTTAATCAATGCTTCCATACCTTGCAACTGTTCAAGGTTTGTGATCTAATTCATCACGAACAAATTTAAAGCATTACTTGGATCAATTCCACCGATCCAAGACTAGATATTATAGATGAATAATTCTATAATTCATTAGAGATCGATTAATACTCGAGATACAAAATGAAATAAATAAAAGAGTCTAATCATATTCGACTACGGTCAAGATCTCGCAATCTGCAAGAAATTACAATACATATCAAGCATGATTTCTAAATTGAGGAACACATCCTTTTACAAGAAATCACATATCAACACTTGTATGTCAGGAGAAAGTAACAATAGTTCAGGGTGTTACATCGCTTGTCCATTACCCCGTGGGTAATAATTGGAAGAGGTGCTCAAGTATATTCCATTCTTGACAGCCCATTCGTAATCTTGGAACCTACGAATGCCAATGCATTTATCGATATGATAGTGGTGGCACACCAAACCTGGTCACTATTCCTTCATAAAATTCTAGTATATTAGACTCACTTGCCGCTTTGAGCGCTCTTGCTTGATCCACTTGGTGAAATAGTCATTGCTTTGTGAGAATCCACTTGTGGCCTTGGCTCGAGTTTGGGTTGATGACTCCGATGAAGTCCAATCCCCATTGCGTAAATGGTTGGTCAACCAAAATTGGGTGCAATGGGAGCGCTGCTAATCTTTCTTTGCCTGTGAAGAGTGCACATTTCTTGCACTTTCTTATCCATGTATAGCGATCAAGAAGGCCAGGCCAATAATACCCTGCCTTCATTATCTTGAGAGCTGTTACTCGTGGGGAAAAATGTCCTCCAGAATCTCCATCGTGAAAATCTCGTAACACCCTCTCAATTTGACCTATCCCAATGCACCTCAATAGAACTCCATTGATGTCTTTCTTAAACAAAACACCATCAACAAACACATATGGAATGGCTTGTAATCTGAAGTATCTCCTCTTTGCTTTTCTCATTTCTGGAGGGCATAGGCCTATCTGTAGGAAGTGTATCACATTCTGAGTCCAACAGGAGTGGGCACATCATCATTTTCTTGTTCTTGATTATCCTGTAGTACCAAGGTAGTCTCTTTTTCATCACTGCGCCCAACTTGTTGACTCAAGGGTAGTTGTTCACATAGTCCCTTCCCACGTACTAGTTTGGTGACCTTGATCTCGATGTCGTATTCCATGACACGAGTTATCCATCCTGCACGTTTCTCATTCAAATCCTTGTTTAGAAGGAAGTCCACGACTCCGCATGAGAGACCAATAATTGGATTTTGTTGTTTGAGACTAGGTGCTTGAATTTCTTTAAGCTCCCGATTCACTGCAAAGACATGCTTTTCAATGAAAGAGTACCTAGTTTTGTATTCCTCAAGCCTTGGTGAAGAAAGCAAGCTGGTTGTTCTAATCCTCCTTTGTTTTTTTGTACCAGGATTGCACAAATTGTGTCCCCACCACCAAAGGCATATAGCACGAAGTCGTTGGAGAATTCTGGATTGACGAGAGTCGGAGCTTGAGATATAGCCTCTTTTATTGCCTCAAAACTTGCCTTGCCTTCAGATGTCCACTTAAATGCCATACTCTTCTTTAACATCAGCGTTATTGGCTTCACAAGAGTAGAAAAATTTGGAACAAATCTGTAGACAAAATTGATCCTTCCCAAGAAGCTTTGAAGAGCCTTCTTGTGACTTGGCAATGGCAATGCTCGAATTTCTTCAACTCTTTCTGGGTCAATCGTCAACCGTTCCTTTGAAACAATATGGCCTAGAAGTTTTCCCTTGTGAGCCAAAAATATGAATTTTTTGGGATTCAATGATACCCCAAATCTTCTACACCTCTGAAATACTTGTCTCAAATGACAGAGGTGATCCGCTGCATTTTTTGAGAATACAGTGATGTCGTCAAGATATATTAGAACTATTTTATTGATTAACCCCTTAAATGCCATATCCATTGCCCTTTGGAAAGTGGCCCCAGCATTTGATAGCCCAAATGTCATCTTCTTGTAGGCATAGGTCCCCCATTTGGTGGTGAAAGTCATCTTGAATTGGTCATCTTATTTCACCATCACCTGATTGTACCCTGAGTAGCCATCTAGGAGAGAGAATCTCTCTGAACCGGATACTACTTGCAATATTTGTTCCATTAAAGGAAGTGGGTAATGGTCTTTGAGAGATGCCCTGTTTAGGTCTCAGAAATCCACACACAACCTGATTTCTCCACTCTTCTTCCTGACCTGGAACCAATTTTGTGACCCAGCTTGAGTGCTTGATCAGTAAAATAATGCTTGCCTCTATTAGCTTATTTAGCTCTTTCTTCATTAGAGGTTCAATGTGAGGGTTGACTGGTCTCTGCTTCTGCCTAATGGGCTTAGCATCTAGATCCAATTCTATGGTATGTTGTGCCAAATTTGGATCGAATCCTCTTAAGTCTTCATAGCTCCAAGCAAAGACATCTAGATATTCTTGGCAAAGTGTATGAAATCTGATTTCTCCTGTTCAAAGTGGACACTTTACCAATTTGAAGTGTTTTGCCTTCCCAACCGGAATTGGCTCGAATCTTCTCTCTTGACTGTATGTTAGCCTTTTCCTTACAGGAATCTGGTCATTAGGGTTGAAGATAGAATCCAATGTTACTAAACCCTTAGGAAGCTTGTTTGTTCGCATTGCACTACTTGATCCCCATATCTTGCTGCTCTAATCATCACGATTCCTAGCTAAGAATTCAGCCTCTTCTTGTAAGAAATTGATGATCTGTTGATAGTTCTCAAACACCGCCAGCTTGTGTTATTATCTGGAACTACTGGCCTCACAATCACATGGATATGTGGCTATGTTTTTCCCCTTCTGATGTTGTCAACCACATCAAATGTTGCTCCAACTGCTGCGAGCCTATCTGTGACTTCATTTTTCTTCCTGGGTATGGACACAATGTTGAAAGCTTCGAAATCCTCAATGAGGTTCCATACCCTATTCTTGTAGCTCTTGAACAAGTCGGATTCTTTGTAGCATGTTGTCCCCTAACTTGGTTGATGATTAGCTCGCTATCTCTAAACACCTGCAAGTTCTTTATGCCCCTTTTCCTGGCCCAATGAATTCCATGAATCAATGCTTCATATTCAGCCGTGTTGTTTGAACAGGAAAACTAGAAATGAAAAGCTGAAAAATATTTGATGTCTTGTGGTGAAATCAACATTGCACCACCTCTAGCACCTTGTCTGCTTCTCGAACCATCGAAAAATAATTTCCAAACTTTTTTTCATCCTTTTGTTCAAGCTGAATGATGTCGGGAATGGGTGAATTTTCTTCGTGTATACAATACACGCCCAATTCAGATTCTTCAATTTCCTTGTATGGGTCAAATTCATGACTCTTGTTTGCCCATTCATCCAAAGTTAAATCAAGAATTCCCTCGACCTTAGTACCTGTTTCTAGATCACTTGAACACTCCTCCTGATCAAAAGCCAAGCAATTTGCATTGATAGGATTTGGTACATGAGGCTCAATATGGAAATTGGCAATTGGTTCTGACCTGATTGTTGCTTTGGCTCCATACCTTGTCCTAAAAATCATGTGTGACCAATCTGCAGATAAATATCCACCGATTTTTGCAGTGAAGTCTCTTGATAGACACAACGCAAAGAGTGGCGGAAGGTCAATCACAGACACATCTTGCAAAACTGTAACATTAGGACAGGAATGTAGTGTTAGGCTTAACCCCTTGATGACTCCAACAGTTCCTACTACCATTCCATCTAGCTGTACTACTCCTTTCAGCACTGGCTCATATTTCAAACCCAGTTGATCCGCTATTTGCTTTGGCATCACTGAACTACTTGCTCCTGAATCTATCATGCAGTTGTGTACCAAGTGGTTTCCAACAACCAATGACACATAGAATGGTGGAGGCTTCAAATTCTTGCTTGTCTGGCACCCATCCTGTTGCACTACATTAGTGAGAACTTTCTCATGTCCCTGGTTTGATACATTTGTGGCAGACCAATTAGCCATTGCAGCTTGCAATAAATCTCGTTGCCTGGGATCGTAAGTGATTCCCACATGGAAATGTTCACATGTGTCTTCTTCATTTGATTGATGATGTTTAAGGGGGATGAATTGTCCTTTTTCTGTCCCTTGTTTGGCACAGCCTTTTCTGGAGCTTGAACAGGTGCGTGTGTTGCTACAACAGGTACCTTAGGCTGATTTTTCACATTTGGAGTTATGTTTGGTCTACTGAACCCTTGTTGTGTAGGAGTGGATTGAGAAACAATTGGATTACACGGTTGTCCCTCTCCTATATTTCTCTTCTTTGACCGTGCGTTGGCAGCCATGCCTTGAAAAGGTTGTTGGTTAACTCCACAGAAGTCTTCCATTTGCCAATTGGCCAATGTGGTTTCTGCTTTGGAGGTCCTTCTTGTTACGTTTCTTGCTGTTGATTCTCCTCCAGGCTTGGTTCTTGAGGAACACCAATGGTTTACACCATCAAGGCTGATATAGTGCACCATTGAAACATGTTTGATTGTGAGGTAGATTGCAAGGGTAACACTAGTCATACTCCTGTGCCATGTTATTTTGTGTTGGGACCAAAGATCTTGAGGACGTCGTTTCATTTGGATCATACGGTCGAAATGGCACGGCAACTTGAGGTTTTCCTTGATTTTGGTTTTGATTTGCAGCTGAGGTGGTGGTATATTTTATTGCTATGGGGCCTAGCTTGGTGCTGTGCTTGAGGCCGATACGATCTAGCACTTTGAGCTTGCTATCTTTTGATAGTCACAAGCTCATTTCCAAGGTTCTGTAGTTGTTTCATAACCTCCTACAATTCCTTTGAAGTATTTGAAGAAGTCGATGCCCCATTATTGCTTTGATTTCTACAAGTTGGAATGGGATTCAACTCTGGTGTTTGAATGGTTGTAGGATTTCCCATATCTGGATAGAGAGGCATTGGTGGCCTTGGTGCAAGCTTGCCATCTTGGATCAAACAGTTCTCTACTCTGATAGCTGTGTCGTAGGCCCCTGGCAGCGTTGTTCCTCCCATTGATTGGATCATCATGGATATGTCTGAATTTATAGCCTTTAAGAAATAAAGGAATGCTCCTTCGGCGGTTGGTCTCATAGCTATTGGAATCCTGTTCCATGTCCGTTGGAATCTGAATTTGAAATCTATCATTTGTTCATTAGGATCCCTTTTGATTGTTGTCAGCTATTCCAATAAAGACAAATTGTCCGCCCTCTCCCCGAATTGGTTGCAAAGAGCTGAACAAAGTTGGTTCCAATTTGTAATAGACCCTGTTGTTAGGCTCCTAAACCATTGTAAGGCCTTACCTTTGAAAGATGAAGCCAACAACTTGACTGCAACATCCATTTCATTTATTTCGTGAATCGCACATGCATTAGCAATATCCTGGATGTGATCAATAGGAGTAGTATGATTTTCTCCTGTAAAATAGGGTATATTATTTAGTGTTGCAACTGGAATTTGATTCTGAGAATTTAGGGCAAGTGGACTACTACCTGTGAAATTGACAAAGGGATTCGGTGGTAGATGTGCCATTATGATTGGCCTAAGAACCCTAGTTGATGTGAGAAAAGGTCTACCAGGTGGAGGTGTAGACAAAGTCATGTTAGGTGGAGATGGTGATCTTTGTGGTCTTCTTCCTCTCCCCCCTCTGCACGGTGATAGTTGCAAGTGGACAAATAGCCCCTCATCTTGAGTATTAGACTGGTTTGAATTCTTCTCATGTGCCAGGCAACTTGTGTTGCTTACACTGCTGAATTATATCCCTTGAGTCGCGGATGTGTTAGAAAAATGAGCCTCAAAAGGCAGACTTCGCAAAGTTACACACCAAACCCTTTTGTAGATTATCCCTAATCTATCAAGCTGGTGAAATTTTGACTTGTTTTGAGCAAGTTAAGTCCTTGAAAATTGATTTCAAAGTTCGAAACTTAGAAGGTGAAAATATGAAATTGTAAAACCTGTAATTTTTTAAGTCGAATTTCTTGAAAGTTCCTACAAATTTGTGGAGTGACCTCTTGGTCCCACCAGGCGTGCCAAAAGCTGTTGGTGTCAAACCGTAGCACCCTTGAGTGTCCGCAACACGATGGTTTGAGACTCTCGGTGCGATTGCATAACATGGAGCTTTTCCACAGCAGTGTGGGACCTTGCGAAATCGAGAAAAGCTCTGGATGAAGGCCGGTTCCTATTCCTCTGTTCGGATGCACACGTAAAATGAAGAGGGTTACAAAAAACCTAATCTAACTTGCCAAGGAGACAGGGTAAGAAAATGCATAAAATAAAACCTAAACTACAAAGGTGATACAGAGGAATGAAGAACACTGTCTTGCCAATAAACACAAACCATAAAAATGCAATGCAAGATCATGCACTGAGATAACTTGATTCACGGTGAAAGATCGGGAGGATGCAAATGAACATAGAGAGGGTTGAGAATCATCCAGACATGCATTAATTTTCTCCAAAGATTGATACAACACACTGCTGCAAAATGCCAAGAGGCAAATTGCATTACTGGTTTTAAATGGGAGGTTTGAACTCCACAAGTTTACTGCCACGCAAAGAGAAGAATGGAGGGAAAACAAGAATTTCCAACCTTTAGAAAGAAGCCCCTCCTTACAATTTATAGGAAGAATGAGAGAGAAAAGAGAGAGGAATTCCAAAACTACCCCAACCACCTCTAGGTTGCATTTAATTCATCTCATTATGATGGTAGGTGAGAACCCTAGCGAACCCAAAAGTGGCGAACTGTATTTTGCATTTTTAAGAATTTTTTCTCACCCAATTAAATATATCTAGTTGTAGTTGGATAGAGGACCTTGTAAGCTTTCCGAAAAGTCCAACCTTGCATGAATCCGAGCTCCCAGTCAAAAGTTATGGCCGTCTGAATATCTGCGCCGGGGGTTGCTTCCTGTCAATGCTCAAAATGTTGCGCCTCCTGGAGGTGTGCCATAGGCACATCCATGTGTGTGTCGACATCCTCTTATGTGTGCCAAGGTGCAACTTTTTCCCTTTCTACACTCCGTGTCATTTTCCATTTATGTGCGCCAAGGGCGCATCCTTTTCCCTGTCGACACTCCGTGTCATGCGCCATTTATGTGTGCCAAGGGCACATCCTTTTCTCTATCAACACTCCGTGTTATGCACCATTTATGTGTGCCAAGGGTGCATCCTTTACCCTATCAACACTCCATTTTGTGCACCATTTCTGTGCACCAAGGGCGCATCCTTTTCTCTGTCGACACTCTGTGTCATGCGCCATTTCTGTGCGCCAAGGGCGCATCCTTTACCCTGTCAACACTCCGTGTCGTGCGCCATTTCTGTGTGCCAAGGGCGCATCCTTTTCTCTGTCGACACTCCGTGTCATGCACCATTTCTGTGCGCCAAGGGTGCATCCTTTACCCTGTCAACACTCCATGTCATGTGCCATTTCTATGCGCCAAGGGTGCATCCTTTTCTCTGTCGACACTCCGTGTCATGCGCCATTTCTGTGTGCCAAGGGTGCATCCTTTTCTCTGTCGACACTCTATGTCATGTGCCATTTCTATGTGCCAAGGGTGCATCCTTTTCTCTATCGACACTCGTGTCATGCGCCATTTCTGTGCACCAAGGGTGCATCCTTTTCTCTGTCGACACTCCATGTCGTGCGCCATTTCTGTGCGCCAAGGGTGCATCCTTTTCCTTGTCGACACTCTGTGTCATGCACCAAGGGCGCATCCTTTACCCTATCGACACTCCGTGTCATGCACCATTTCTGTGCGCCAAGGTGATAAATGTCAGGGATTTGAGCTTCTTTGATTTCTATAATCTTCTGCTTGTCTATATCTACCTGGGGGAAGATATATACAACAATGCCATCTTCTAAAAATAGGTCTTCATGCTCAAAATAGGCTAATTCCAAAAATATAAACTTGCCTTCCACATGTGGGTCCTTCTGTCCTTCCATGCCCTTGGTTACGGGCCTTATATCCTACAGGACTCCTTGTGTGATCTTTGACAAGTATTCTTTGATCAACATTACCCCACACTAATTTCATTGTCATCTTGACAATGGGTATGTCCAAAATTTAAAGGAAAAAATAGAAGAATGGAAATAATTAGAATAAAAGAATGTAGATAAATAAAAAAATTCTATGAGATTATTATGCAACCTCTTTTGTATTAGTTTGTAGTATCAACTCTAGTTACTCTTCCTTTATTTCAGCCTCTAATATCTTCCATCAGTGGGTGCTTTCTCTAATTTTTTTGGGATGTCCAGAGCAATGGATTCAACTCATCCCTCATAATTTCTCCCTTCTCATTTCACAGAACTAAAACAACACTAG
This sequence comes from Taxus wallichiana var. yunnanensis, assembly GCA_018340775.1. NCBI lineage: Eukaryota > Viridiplantae > Streptophyta > Pinopsida > Cupressales > Taxaceae > Taxus > Taxus wallichiana. Next base: position 17,746,766 of record CM031238.1, on the reverse strand, counting down.
ACATTGATGTCATTCTTCCTTGTAAAAGGTCCATCTTCTGTGTAATCAGGTTTCCAAGCTCTTCCAGCCAAGTCTTGTGTAGGTCTTGTGTTGCTACCAAGGCCTCACGCTTCTTTTTGACCATTGAAAATCTATCTATGCAACTCAATGTATCATCTTTCATCTCTTTCTAGAACTCATTATTCTCTTGGAGGGTCTTGATGTTGATAAGTGCCTCATGGAGCTATGCATATATTTAAAGTGTGGTCCACTTTCTTTAATACTTCCAGTAATGCTTGCAACATTCCTTCATCAGATGTAATTTTTCTCATCACATATGCTTTCTCTCATTTGGAATCTTGTTCAGTGTTAGTGTGCTTGCATACACAAAGTTCCATCTTCAAGTACCAAGTCCACCAACTTTCCCACATAGTGTATTTGAAGGAAATGTTTGTGGTACCTTGGCCTCTAAGTGTGGCCTTGCTTTGATTACATTGTCCCCAATCTCCTCTATAATGCTTATGAATACCTCATTCTTCTTCTACATGAAGTCCCTCTCCTATGTTATGCACACTATCTCCGTATCGTTTGTCTTCAACTCTTCACACAGTGCTCTAATCGTGGTAGCTTTGTTCATGTTTCTTCTAGCCAACTCAGCAGAAGCTTTCACTAATGCATTATTGACTTGCTCATCTAACATGACGGTAGGATTTATCGTCACGTGTCTCGGCTTGAGGTGCCTTCTTCATTATTCTCGAAATACATGAATCTTCGCACACATCCAAGTCTGTCTCATCCATGTGGGTGTGCATGGACCATGATAGTTTCTTTCGAGTGTGCAATGTTGTCATATATTCATTCATTAACTCCCAACTGAATAAATCCTTCTTCGCTATTGTGTGTTGGAGCGGGCGCAAAACAATTTTTCTTGTATCCTTTACATACCCCATGGTTGGTGGAATGTGCTCTCCACTTGTTCTTCTAGACCTTTGCTACTTATGGACTTTAGCCTTTAAATTAGGGATTTTTGTCTCCATGTCCTGAACATCCTCTGCAATTGTCTCCTCTGGTCTTTTCTCTTTCTCTTCTTTTTCCTTTAATGCCTCCCCTGTTCTTTTGTGTCCTCTTGAAGTATAGGAGAATTAGGTGTTCTTTCCTCACGAATCTTCCGCCTCCTCATTCAACTTCAATTTCCTCCTTCTCTGCGTGGTAGCCTCCTTTTGTGGGGAGAATCTAGGTGATTTATGCATAGTGGTTAGAGTAGCACCTTGGGTCCTCATTCTCTTAAATACCCTTTTAAACTTGTGCTCCCTTTAGACTACATTCATGTACTCATCATCCCACTCTTATGGTTGAGGTGGTGTAACGGTACACTCAGCTTCACCTTTACTTGTAGGATGTCTCCTACCCCTATGCTCCAAACCACCACTATCTTTGCACTCCTCCTCCTCATCCTACACTTCAACTTGTTCTGTGGGCTTAAGCATTGGGATGTTCTCCATTGTATGCTTTCCCTTTGGTGGTGCATGAAGTGTAAAATTTCCTTCCACATATTTGTTATTCTCCATTTTCAGCTTCAATTGGAGATACACGAATGCTGCCCCACATCTACTACAACCAAGCTTATTGGATTGATATTCAGTACTTTTGAAATGATCCTCTCTGTATAAGCACTTCTACCAGGGTACACATACTTCTTCCTCAACGTATGGTAATCATAGTCTACCTTATCTACATTGAAGACCAGTCGGTGCATGTATGTAAATCTATGAACATATGCTTGAAAATACCTTGCAGTGAATGCATAAGGAAACTTACAGCAAGGGCTCTAGACTCCATCCTTCATTGGAAAGCACATAATGCAAAAATGTTGATATATAGCAAACTAAAATTGTTTCCCTACAACTACTGGTAGGTCCTTTGGGATGCACCACTCTTCCCCAAATGCCACATGGAGCCTATCATACCACTTCTTCACCCTTTGCTTTACATCATTTGTCATAGCCCCCCTTGCATAGTACTTGCTAAATCTTTTAGCTAGGAATTTTTCTCCATTGGGTATTCCCATATGTTCTCCTTCGGTCCATCTGGTACTCTGATCTCCATAAATACCAGTGATAATAGAACAACCCCAAAGCTGATCTTCCCTCCTATGTATGCTTCTTTGACTATTTACTCTGTAATATAGCCTGCAATGTTATAGATTGTCCCTTCTGACATCTTATGTGCCACATGCAACCACATAGTATTTACCTGAGACCACTGCTCCTGATCATTCAACTTGGTAACAAGGTGGGCTGCAGCCTATACAACTAGATAGTTCTTCAATTAATCCATGTCCATTCCGTGTGGACCCTTTTATGTATCCCAACTCTTGTTTGGTCTTTAAAATCACACTTTATCTATAATATCAACTTTATATATTCTCATGTGGCCTTCGGACACAGAATCGATGAGACAAGTGTAGATGAGATTCTAACTCTACATCCTACAAAGCATAAGTAATCATGCACCCTACTCATGAGCCACCGATACAAGGGCTCATACTTTCTAAATATGGAAGTGCATACAAGTTTGGTAGGCCCTAATTCTCTTTAAGATCTTTTCACCCGCATCATCATATACTGGCATGTCCTCCATCGTGTGATTGTTCGTTCTAGTAGTGAGAAAGGAATCGAGATCCTTCTTGTTTTCTGAATTCCTATGATTATATTCACTTACTTTGCTCTTTCTGATGGGTGAATCCCATTCTTGCATGATGATGACTCCTTTTGGATATTACATCTCTAAAAAATGGCTTTTGGGTGCCATTTCTTCCTCCTCAATGACTACCTTCTTCTTTCCTTTTACTATTGCTGCAAATGCCTTCTTCGGTGCCATTTTTACCTTACAAATGTTTCCTCTTCAACTCTGCTAACTTTGTGAATCAAACCCTAGCTTGATTCAATCATGCCCTAGGTGGAAACTTTGTAACCAAACCCTTTTCTATCTCCCTACTTTTCTCAAACCCTTCACCACCATGGACGCAAGCTTCTTATCACACTAATCTAGTTGTCAAGCGTGGTTTCACCCCATTTACACCTTAACTTGATCAATCGTCTATTCACACTTGGCTCTTTCTTCAAATACTCTTAGTTGCAATGGTAAAAATGAATCTACATCCCATCCTTATATAAATTTTTTAGAATTTTTCAAATTTTGATGCATTTATTGCTCCTTCACCTACCAAATATCCCCTCATTCATTGACCAAATCCGTTTATTCTACACGGTACATCTTCGTGCCCAACTATAACCTTCTAGCATGCCTTCCTACCCTCTAGTCACAAAATTCTCTTTAGCGTGCGCTCCTGCACCCAAGTACCTCATCAATGTACCTTCTCTTGGTAGCTATCATGGCCTCTGCTTACCTCATGTTATACTATTCTTTCATTCATCTCCATCCTTGGTCACTTTTGAGAAGCAATCTTCTTTTGACTTAAAGCACACCCGTAGCAGCTTATTCCTTTCACCTTTCAATTCCCACAATCTTTTTCTTGGATAACTACAACCACCCCACACTAAAAGTATGTGCATTCCTCTACGCATAAACATTATTCATATAGTAATTAGCTTCATGTGCGTAAGCACGCTTATAACACAAGAACGACAAAAAATTTGACAAAGCATAGCAAAAATGAAGGAAATAAATTAAGGAAATACAAAATTGAAACCCTAAACTAAATGGCAATATTACCTTATTACAAACACCAAGAAGACTTATTTATAGTAGGGCTTGACCTACTCTGTTAAAGTAACTGGTAACCGTATGCCATCAATTTCTTCTAATTGGAAAGCACTTGATTCAAGTATAGAAGTGATAACATATGGCCCCAACCAATGTACTTTGAGCTTTCCTAGATGGCACAAAAAATTTGAGTCATAAAGAAGAACCATTTATCCAATCTCAAATTTCTTATCCCTTATGTTTCTTTCATGCCATGCCTTATGCCTGGAATTTTCCTACTTCTGACTCCATCTTGCTATGGCTCGGCACTCATCTAGTTTAATCATCTTGTTGATACGCTCTTCTAAATCATGTTCATCATCTAGACCTCTGACGCATGCAATGCACAAATAATGTAACATAAATTCTATAGGGAGAACAAATTCTACACCAAACACCAACTGAAATGGTGTGGCTTTGTTCAATCTCTTATAAGTTATTCTATATGCCCAAAGAATAGCTGATACTTTTTCATCCCAATCCTTTCTCCCAACATCATAATTTTTTTTCAAAGTCTAGCTCAAAATCTTGTTCAAGGCATCAGTAGTTCCGTTTTCCTGAGGATGATAAGGTGTAGTTTTATGGTGTGCAACCATAAACTCATATAATAGGATCCTAATTGTCTCATTCAAAAAATTTGTACCCTAATCACTTATCAAACATAGGGGACATCTATATCTCATAAGAACATTCTCCCATAGAAACCTAGCTACTATAGCTTCGTACGATTACTTGGTAGGTTATGCTTCTTCCCACCATGTGAGATAATCTATGCAAGTAATAATATAGCATGATCTAGTCCTACGTGCGGCTGGTGAAATAGGTCCTACAAAATCAATGGCCCGTTTCTCAAATGGTTCAGCACTAGTAATTGGTCTCAAAGGCATCTCATCTCTTTGCCCTGGTTTTCCTATGTGATGAAAATTATCAAACACCTTACAATATTCTTTACAGTCCTTATACAATATTTCCCACCATAATCCAACAAGTAGGATCTTCCAGGCGGTTGCATCACCTGTATAATGGCCTCCTATTTGTAGAAAGACAACAATGTCTTCTAATTCCATGGGTGTGCATTGTAACCTATATAACTATACATCTAGCATTGTTTCTTCAATTGTTTGTGCATCCTCTTCTGAATTGATTCTAGATAAAGGATCTGGTCCAGAATTTTCTTTTCCTTGGCTTCACCACAACTATGAAGTCAAACTCATGAAATATGAGTGCCCATCTGTATATGCACCCTGTAAGATGGTCTTGTTTACCAAGTACTTCAATGCCATGTGATCTATATAAAACACAAATGGTGTTGCTATAAGTAATCTTATCAAAACTTGTATAATGCATAGATCATTGACAATGATTTGCACTCTGTATTGTATAATTCCATTCTGCAGGAGTCATCTTCCTACTACCAAAATAGATTGGATGATCTATAATACCTTCACCAAGTTGAGATAACACGGCACCAATGGCCATGTCATAAGTGTCCACATGCACATGAAATGGTTTATCCCATGAGAGAAAGCACGATGAATGGGCACGGTAGTAAGTTTCTCTTTTAATATCTCAAATGTGTGTTACTGTGGTTCTCCCCAATAAAATTTAACTTTCCCCTTCAGCAATTCTTCTAAGGGTGTCGAAACTTTGGCATACCCTTTTATGAATTTTCTATAATACCCTGTATGACCTAAAAATCCGCACACCTCACTCTAAGCGGTAGGCGCTTCTAGGCCGAAATGATGCAACCTTGCCTAGATCAACTAGCAAACCTTCCTTGTAGATTATATTTCCTAACAAGTATCCCAAATGGCATGGAAAATATGCACTTCTTAATGTTCAAATATATACTCAATTATCTCGCATCGTTTAAACATTTAGCCAGATTGTCACAATGATCTTTCACAAGCCCATATACTGTCCAATCATCTAGGTATACCTGTAAGAAATTATGAATAAAATCCTTAAATTCCTGAACAACTATATGTGAGAATATAGAAGGCACATTTTTTAATCCAAAGGGCATCACAGTATATGAAAAACTACCCCATTCAGTAGTAAATGTTGTCTTTTCTTGATCCTCCTGAGCAATCCTAACCTGATGATACCTAGAAAATCCATCCGTGAAGGAATATATTTCATGCCCTGTAACTCCTAATATTTCCTCAGTGAATGGTGTAGGGAATGGATCTGTGACACATGCAACATTTAGCTCCCTATAGTCCACACATATCCTAATCCATCCATCCTTCTTGATACTGATCACCATTGGGCTAACCTATTTTAATCATCAAGGGGCTTGATAATTCAAGATTTCAACATTTTATCAATTTCTTCTTTTACCTTTGCATGAAAATTAGGATTCATTATATAAGGTCTCTTTCTAACTGGTTGTGTACCACTCTTAAGTTTGATCTTCATTTCCCTAAGTGATTCATGCACACCTTTAAGTTCATGATATCCCCAAGGGAATAAGTCATGATAATCCCTGAGTAACTCAATGATATTTGCTACCTCCGAGTCTGACCAGTAATCCCCAATTATGGCTTCCTTAGGCTCAGCCTCCGAACCTATATTCACCTTCTTTGTCTTCATGGGTTCATGGTAGGCATGCGCATCCCTATCTCGCATCTTGTTCGATACCTCACACACCCCATGTGAATGTTCAATATCAAGTTTCTCAACTTCCTCATCATCCATGACATAAACCATCTTTCCTTTCTCTTTCTCAAGGCAAGCGCGTTCAAGTAGTATGGAGTCCGTTTCTTCTTCCTTTTCAAAACATGCTCTGAACTCTACCCCATTGAATATTTCCTATATATGCTCCTCGACATTTTCACTATCTCCCATAGTTATGCGCTTGAAAAATTTTAATGCCTCTACTATAGGAGGTTTAGTTGAGAAGTAGTCAAAAGTCTAGATCATTCCTGTAGTCAAATATTTCCAGTTTCCAGTTTCTCGATGTAGTTCTACATATACATACTAAGTGCGTGCACATCCTTGTAGTGTAGAATAAAATCTATGCACCCAGAGTGAAGGTGGTAATGCTTCATGTCCTACTGTCTAGAGTCTCTCACACTGCTGAATGTGATGTTGAATAGGTTGATCACCATGATAAGTGCAGATTTGCGTAGGTGCATTGTTCCTTATAAACCTAGTAGACAAAGTGACTCCAATATCTTCCCATTTTTTAAGATTATATCTATGGACTACCAATCGCCGTATTTGTTGTCCCGCATATTATATAGAATAACATATTTTTCCTTTTAACTTTATCTATCCACTATGTTTCCATGGCCTTAAGAAGGTAGGAATATCTTTTTTCCCTATATACCAAGGTATTGTGCTACCTATCCATCAAATTGAACAAATTCCATTCTTGCGCGTAACCGGACTTTTCACGCCGTGTCCTACTAATTCATATGTAACATGAGACCAATTTTCACAAGCAATACTCATAGTATCACTAATAGAATGAGAATCCTACCACTATAGGATGTCTTCTTTTGATGGATCATTGACCTCTAGCTCCTAAATAACGCATACATAGACTCTGTTTAAATCCTCCTCACTTAAAGGTTCAACATATGGTGTAGAATTTCCATCTGTCAAAGGTATCACAACCCTTTCCTCCTTATTTTCAAAGCTGATATACCCCTTATTGAATCTCAAGTCAGCATTATTCACATAACACCAAGGGCATCCAAGAAGGGTTGGAAAATTATCTTCTTCTGTAAGTGCTAATACCTTAAAATCCCCAGTGAACTTGGCCCCTTGTATAGTTATAGATGTATCTTTCAAAACTCCTATGGGAGTGGCCTTAGTCAGTTTTCCATAAACAACACATTAGATGATGGATGCAATGGAGGCCTCCCCATTTGTACCCATGCATCTAATGTAAGCACATTTACCTCCGCACCTGTATCGATCAATATATTTCTCAACAATCACCCATCTACAACAGCATTCAGATTAATTTCTTTGTCATAGTCAATGCTATCAGGGGGAAGATTTGCATGCAAAATCTGTCATCCAGTCTCAAGACCTACGCACGAAGTATTCCTTTTAACCAACTTCCTAATAGTAGAATAATGTTCTCTTGGTGTAACATCTTGCACACCTCTCGTATATCATTGATATCAATTTAGACCATCTCCGATGCTTTCTTTTTCTCCTTAAGGTATTGTATCTCACTCGAAGATTTCTCAAGCACTTCCATGGTATCTTGGTAAATTTCCTTCTGATGAGTAGGATCTGGGTACCTCGCATGCAAAACCTCCTCCTTGGTGATCATAGGATTCTTTTGTAATTCCTCTCTCGCACGTGTTAATTTAGTGCGTGTAATAATATTCACTGTCAATGCCTCAAGTCCTTTGGTTATCTTGGGCATCCACTGATCCTCTACCATGCGTTGGATTCTAACCATCCCAATGCCTTTGTTCTCTTTCTTATGTTGCTTACTTAGATGCTCATATAAGTCTAGGAACTCTTCATAGCTATGGTTCTTTCTGCAGAAAGAACATGTAATATTCTAAGGACATTCGCACCTATAGTGGTTAGGAGATCCACATGTATAACATGTTCCACAAGGGAACTCACCTCTTCCTCCACCATGGCCTCGTCCTCCATATCCACCATGATATCCACATCCCCTTCCACAACCTCCTTCAAAATGCCCCTCATTCCTGTCATAGCATGTTTGATTATGATCCCAATCCTGGTGCTCATTCTTACCCTTAGAACTATTTTTTATACTTTTCTATCATACCCCAAGGTCTATAGCATCCTAGATCTAACCAATCAGTTGACAATCCTCAGTATCATGGGTTATGGACCTACAAATTTTGTAAAAGAAAGATACATTCTTCCTTATCATGCGTTGTAATAAAGGACAATGACTAACATCATGATTCAAATGAAAATTTTCACAATCCAATAGTAATGAGCATATAGATCTGCGAGGGAAACTATCCTTGGTGTGACCTTCCACTTCACAATCTATACACCAAATTCTGAGCGCATTTCATGGGCTGAATTTGTTGATAGATTCTCTAACTACTTTTCCATAGCTGTAATCTATGCCTCTAGGAATGGACTAATGCCAATGTCAATGCTCCTAACTTCCTTAGCATGTAAATCTACTTCCAGTGCTTTGTGCAGATCAGTGTATGTCTTATGTGACAGTGCCCTTCTAAAAGGTGTAATCAATCCTCCAATGAACCATTGTGCATGTTGGCTAGCATGAATATCATAAGATAGCTTAGATAGAAGTGTCTTAAAATGAGCATCATACTCACGTACACTCTCAGTAGTGCCTTGCTTGATATCCTTGAGCACACTTATACTCTTCTGCTCAAACTCAGGTATATGGAACTCTTTCAAGAAAGCATCTCTCAATGTTGCATAATCCATACAAGTTTGATCAAGGTCAAATTTCCTATACCAGCTATGTGCGCACCCCTGTAATGTAGTGGCGAATTGACTTGCCTTTTACTTAGTGCCACAAGATTACACACATATACACATGTTTGGTAGCATCTTCTATACCTCTATAATTCGAAAGATAAAGAGACATCTCCATATAGATATTATGTGGTTGTTGTGGGCCTTGACCACCTGATCTGGAACCTATTGTGTTCCCTCTTCCTTCAGAAACACCAAATCCACTAGAACTAGAACCACCTATACCTCCTGATCTGCCACCTGTAGTTGGAATAGTGCTCGTAGACGTATTCCCTGTGCCACGACAGTAGTACAATATTGAACCCCTACAGTCTATGAGGTAGTTCCACTTATAGATGTGAATCCAACATTCTGCGCATTCACATTCTATGTGGATGATGTGCCTAAGAATACTCCTCCAAATGATATTGAAGCTGTTTATCCTGCCATTGATGTACTTGATCCCTGACTTACTCCTGATCTCCTACTTCCCAAGCTATTTTGTTGGTTACTTGTCACACTAGATAGATGAAAAAAAAAAAAAGTATAAGGGCTAGGTCACGGGTGGATTAAGATGCGCGCCTACGATCTAGGTAGTCTCTATTAGTGCACCTCCGTGTGAGGTGAGGAGGATCTCTATCATGCTTTCCAAGATGGGGAGTTCTTGATGCTCTGGCTCCACATCTTCTACGTGATTTGTAAATCCTTCACGAGCCATCTCTCTCCTCCATGCCATACTCTCTGTAATGGAACACTACTTCTCTATCTCCCTCTCGCGCACCTCATTATACTTAAGCCAATTTTCCTCTCTCTTCTTCTCTATCGCTAGGTCTACCATATTAAACAAAACCTGTTCCTACCCCCACATGGGGAAAAGTTTAGTTAGCCATCGGTTTACTCTCCCGGTTTAAAGTTACCATTAAGATCTTAATCTCCAGTGGAATACCTTACAAATATGTTCCTCTTGAATACCACAAAAATGGAACTCAGCTACATTTGGGTAAGAGTACGTCAAAATTGAATATTCCAAAATATAACTTTTTAGAACAACATGAAACCATGTATCCACCACGTGAGTCTAGATAAGATCAGCGTCATAGAGGGCTTGAAATTCTTATTATGTCTAGACAAGTGCGTGATACCTCCAATTCCACTGATATGCATAAGCAATAAGCCACTTGTATAGTTCTCTTTGGAAAGATAGTGAAAAACTCTCATATAAGTTGTTATACGGGTTACATTTCTACCCAAGTGTGTGTGTTAAACTTAGATCCCTTTGTTGAATAGCGGTGCATATTCTTCCTCCAAATCATGTATCCATTCCTCAATACTTGCTAGAGATAAGCTGGTACGTCTTCATCACAAACCATCCTAAAAATAACTAAAAAGAGGTCGAAATAGAACCAATGATGCGGCCTAGAATTTTGCAGGATAACACCCTAGTCATGTTTGACACTTCACTCAGCCTAGACTGAGTGCTCACCCAAAGCACGTAAAGGTACTAGGTCCCTCTTTAGGGTTGTTATAACAGGATGTTAACATGATGAAGGAAGTAACATATAGATTCATAACTAATCCATCATTCCACAATGCATGCTACACTCAGATCTATGAAAGAACAAGATTAAACAAGTAATCATGATTGAATTAATAATATGCACTACTCAACTATACACAGAATGACACTTAGATTCAGCCAATGTCTTCCATCTATTAATAAATACAGAATCTCCTTATAGTATTGTCAATCTATACCAATGCGCGTATGGAACTGATACAATAGTTCAATCATATGTGTATATTCTCTATTACACACATACACACATACATCTCCTTTCATACATCTAGCTCTCTCTCTCTCTCTCTCTGTATATATCTATATATCTCACACTCATCCCCTCCTCCTATGCACCTAACATCATATATATATATGGGTGGGGACTTGCCCTTCACCACTTATCTATTCCAAAAATAGGCCGCATGCTATTGATAGCCACACACCATTTACAATCATAGCCACACATGTAAGTGCACTATCTATAGTCCTCTTACAGTTAACTAAAGTGTCAATTCTATTCTTAGCTTGTCTTCATGCATAAACGCTTTGAACCGCTTCTCCAAAGATAGACAATGCATGGCACGCACATCTCTACATCATTGATGTGTTCCACATGCCATCTTCTAAAAATAGGTCTTCATGCTCAAAATCAGCTAAGTCCTGAAATCTGAACTTTCCTTCCACACGCAAGTCCTTCTTGTCCTTCCACGCCCTTGGTTCCGAGCATTTTATCCCGCATGGACTCCTTGTGTGATCTTTGACAAGTATTCTTTGATCAACACTCCTAAACAATTTTTTTCGGCCCATCGGGCACTCCAATCTCTGAGAACACAATAGTGAGGAGTACATTACCAAAGATTATCTTCTCTCCCTCCTGTGCGCTACTTATAATTTCATCCGCGATGAAAGCAGACAAGTTGTAGATGGTTCCTTCTAATATCTTCGACATACATTCAGCCATACCTTGGTCACTTGTGTCCATTGTTCCTAGTCATTGAGCTTGGTAACTAAGTGCACAACCATCCTCATCACCAAGTTTGGTATCTTGACAATGCCAAAGTATTGTGACCCCTTCTTGTAGTCATATGTGGCTACAGTCTCCTTTATATCCTCCTTGTCGCTTAAATCATCATCAATGTTATCTCCTTCACAATTGATTCCTATGAACTTGGATATCAGCTATGGCGTGATGTGCATCTTGTGCTCGTGAAATAAAAATGATCCTCATGCACACGTGAAATCACCCATTGATAAAGGTTCTCAAGATTTCCAAAGTAGGGCATCTCGTACACTTACAATAATCTATCCTTTTCTAGTTTGACCTTCACCTCGTCATTGTAAATGGGTATTCCATCTAGGATCCTATTTTTAGTTGGTCAGACCAACTCTAGTGCCATTTCCTTCTCTGTTGTGCTCATGCAATGATAATAATCACTTATAACCATCTTCCTTAGGCATGACTCCCACTATTTCCCTAGCAATGCCCCATTTGGGTACTGCATTTCTGCGTACCATTCTTCATTGGTGCTTGTGATGACAGTGATTTACTTTCCCTTTCCCTTACCCTTTGTTTTATTTGGTGAAATAGTTGGTTTCCTTAGTTCCATTATTTTGGCCGAGTTGAACTTAAATAATCCTTCCTCTTTCCCCTGTTCTTCTACTCTCCTCAATCTCAAAGATCACTCTGAAGACTCAACTCCTAAATCCCATTTTTTTCTCCATGCCCTAGCTGCCAAACCCTAACCAGAAATCCTTCCACAAGACAGTTCTTCTTCACACAACCTTTATCATACTCATGTACTCCCTCCTTCCGGGTCACGCGATCTTCTCTAGATGCACTCTCAAATTTCTTGGATTCTCCTTTCTTCGCACAAATCTCTCTCTGGATTCCCTAGTTTGTAAGAGCTTCTTATTCTTCATAATCACAAGGTAAAAAATGGCTTGCGAGACCTTGCATTTATAGTTTTTACTTCTTTCCATCATTAAATGTTATACCACCTACGAACATACTTTAACATTTTATGCGTATTTTTCCACTAAGCCATCTTTAAACTCCTTTACCCATGCACCACATCCTACACAAAAACCTTTTAGAACCTTCTGGCACACAAAAATCGAACCCAATCGAAGACTCTTACACGCGTGTCCACAACGTTGAAGGCACTTCTTCTATCCTTTACCTAATTTTTCCCCCGACCTACCTCATGTTATTCTTGTGCTCTTCCTCCTTTCGTACATGGTTTCCAAAAATCCTTTTTGACACCAACCATTCTTGTCCACTTTCTCTTCTTTGTGCTTATTAACCTTATGCACTTTTTATCCTTCAACCGAGCAATTCACCACAACTTATAATGCCATCTCAAACTTGTATTATAGGCCTATACTTCATATCACACTGCCCCACACTAAAACATATGTGAGGTCCTATGCACATAAACAAATTTAGAGAAATAATGTTGTTACTAGCGCACAAGGCAAAAAAATGAAACAAAATGAAATGAACAAGCAACAAGAATGGGAAACACAAGAAAAGAAAAATCATAAAGGGAAATTCTAAGCTAACTAGAAACGTTGTCTTATTAAAAAAACCAGGAAGACTTATTTATAGTAGGGCTTCAACCTACTCTCATTGAAGTGACCTCGTAACCTTGTCCCATCCAATGCTTGTAAGTGGAAAGAACCTGAATCAAGAATGTAAGAGATGGTGTAAGGTCCCAACTAATGGAATTTTTATTTCCCAGGATGGCATAGATACTTGGAATCATACAACAAAACCAGATTCCCAACCTCAAACTTCTTGATCTTGATATGATGATCATGCCATGCATTTTGTCTTGCTTTTTTATTTTCGAATCCATCTAACAAGTGATCATATTTTGTCTAACTACATCTACTTATCAATTATTTCTTTCAGCACTTGTTTGTCAGCTAACCTCCTGTGCATGCTATACACAAAGTGATGGTAAGATGAATTCCAATGGTAATAAAGCCTTTGTGTCAAACACCAAATGAAATGGTGTGGCCTTGTTCAACCTTTTATAGGTTGTCTTGTATGCCCATAGAATGGTTGATACCTTATAATCCCAATCCTATATTCTAACGTCACAAATCTTAGTTAACGTGTGACTTAGTATCTTGTTAAATGCCTCAACAGTTCCATTTTCTTGAGGGTGATATGGGGTAGTCTTATGATGGGAAACCATAAATTTTTTTAACGAGAATCCCTGATTGCTTCATTTAGAAAGTGTGTACCCCTATCACTTGTTAAACTTAGAGGAAAACCATACCTTTTGATTATTTCTCTCCCATAAAAATCTAGTATTTTTTGTGGTGGTGCAATACTTTATAGGCATTTCCTCTGCCCACTATGTCAATTAATTAGTGCAAGTGATGATATAACATGAACTAGTCCTTCTTGCACGGTGGCACAATTGGTCCTATAAAATCGATTTCCCATTTTTCAAATGATTTAACACTTTGGATATTGGTCACGAAGGCATTTCATCTCTCTTTACGGGTTTTCCAATGCATTGGTAATGGTCATGGGCCTTACAAAACTCAATACAATCTTTGTAGATGGTTTCCCACAAAATCCTTTCTAATAAAATCTTCCGTAGGGTAGCATTTCCTACATAGTGTCCTCCTGCAATCCCACCTTGCGCTTCCTCCATAATTTCCATGTGTTCATGCTCTAATACGCATCGGCACAAAACTGCATCATGAATTAACTTATACGGGTCTCCACTAATCAACATATAAGGTGCAACGTGTATTTCTAAATTCTCTCTCTCTCCATGGCCTTCATCCCTTTTGACGCCACACCTATTTTTAAGAACACTATGATATATTCCATGTAACACCCTTGACAATTGTTATATTCCTCCTTTTCATTTCAAGTGTTGACATGTGATTTTCTTGATAAATATGTTTTCTTTTGACTTGAGGATCATCCTTGATATTGATAAATCATTTATGCTCTTTGATTTTAAGGCCGGTATGTTGTTGCTTGCAATAATCTATTTCACTTCTTATGAGTAAGTTATAATCTTGTTTGAATGGTTGAAAACTTATAATTTGCAATTGGACTCATCCTTGGATCAATTCCATTGATCCAAGGTATGTTTTAAATCTTCTTATCTAAACTGAATAAAAAAACTGACATTCATTGATTAAGAGACTTAACGGATTGAACTTGTGTTTGTTGCAAATTCTTTACTATCTCGAAATACTATTTCGCATTCGTTTTGTGTTATGCTCATCTCTTCTTGATTGACCCTTGCAGGGTGCCTAATGGTGTTAGAGGAAACCTACTTCAGGATATTAGAGAAAGAGAAAAATGTTCCCTATATCTATAAGGTCTATCCTAAAGAGATTCGAGACTCAGGTAAATTATGCCTAACTCTTTCTACACCACTTTACGTGGGATGACATCCTAACCTAAGTTGTTAACACTAAGTTAGTATGAAGGAAATAACCTAAGGGATGTAAATTTATTTCTAATCAATTGCCTATACTATTTGGTTAAGCTAAGACCTAACCTAGGGTGGCAATCTATTTAATTGTGGGTTATATCCTAAGGTTATATATTTTAAACTAACCTAAGATCTAACCTAAGCAAATTCTATCTATCCTAAACTAATGGGATATGAAAGGGAACCTATGGGTCATTGGAAAGTGGGGAACTAAGTGGTGGTTCCTAAGCTTTTAATGAGATTTGATTTTGATTTGGTTTTAAATGCATGTAAGTACTGCCAGTTTGGCAAGGGCTAGTGAAAGTTTAGAGGAACCTATGTGGAGGCATCACTAAGTTTGGAAATGCATGTGGAAATCCAATTTGGTCTCGCCAACTTTGGATGGTGGTGGAAAAGAGAGAGAAGTGGGAATATGCAAATTAATGTCATTAATTCACCTCGATTATGGTGAACAAACCATCTTGGAAGGCATGTTGGTAGATTGGTTTGGGTTGTTTTGTTTTACATGTTTCTTGATTTTTACTCTGCATGGAGCTAGCTGGTTTTTTGAACTAGCAGTTTGATCTCCACTTAGTGGCTATTTTTGAATTCTCTGAGCTATTTTCGGTTCAAGGAATGTATAAGTGGCATTGTGGAAAAATATTATGGTTGTTTGATCTTGCTTGGAAAAGAAGAGGTGTTGGAAACTTGGCTGGAAGTCTTCTTCGAATCGGTAGAGGCACTATCAGGCATGATAGGCTCTACCCATTAAGATTAATTGCTTTCCTCTAAATGATTCATTAAAACAATTCTGCTCACTAGAAATTTATATTTTCATGATGTATCTAGTTATTTACTTGCATGTATTCTTGAAAATTATGTGGGTTTTGGAATGTGAATCCTTTGCTGTTATTGGCAGTTTTTGGGAACTTTCTCTGTACTGGTTGTTAGAGGTTTTCATGTGAATTGTATTGAAACTCTGTAACTTGTACTTGAAGTTTGAATTTGTATTGAAACTTTGTTTCTATCATTTGAGACTAATGTTGATCGAATGGGCTTGTTGCTTGTTGGGTTCTGAATCTCTATTTAGACTTGTGTTTCGTGAGCTGGAAGTGGAGCTCGTAGGGGTTCTAAACTTGTATTGAAGCTCAAAATTTGTTTTAGCTTTATTGGGACCTTGTGTTTGTTTTGGACTGTGTTGGAACTTATTGAAGTTTTGAACCTTGGTTGAATCTTCGTATTCAACAACTGTACTTGTATACAGTTCTTATGAATACTAAACTTGTTGTTGAGTTGTTGCATTGTGCCCTGTACTTAAGCTCTGAACTGAAGTTTTATTCTTCCTTAGGGAAATGAAAGGCTTGAACCCATAATAGGGTGTTGGTGTTTATTATGAGCTTTTATTAGGGCCATGGGTTTTGTTTTAAACTCATATTTGAGCTTGTGTTGTTTGAACTTGTGTTCGAAGCTTGTATTTGACGTAGTGCAGGTATTCCATTGTTGGTTGTTTTGATTCTATATTTGGAATCGACGTGTTGAATATTTATAGGTATTCTAAGCTAGAGTTTAGGGGGTATTATGAATTGTAAAACTTCAGTCTCATTTTATCTGTCGATGGAAAGGGTCTTGTGAGTTTTGTTTGGTCGAGTAGACCGTGTAACATTTTGAGGTCTCCTTTGTTTTGAGTTTGAGAAGGATTGGTTGTATTACTTCTACCTTTTAGACTGCACTGTGTTCTCAAACTTGATGGGGCGTGTGAATTAAGGAGTGTATTCTATTCATCTTTGCTGCTCGAGTGTACCCATGTCTTGTGGGAAAACTTGACTATTTTGTTCATAGAAATAAATGGAACTGGAACTATGTTTTGTTATGGGACATTCATATCAGTTGTAGAGGTTTATGGAATGAATTATTTACTTCCTTTTCTGTCTTTGATGTTGAGAAAATTCTTACCTGTCATAATATTTTAATGGAACTTGAGAATCTTGTGGTGATTCTGTTTAGTCATGTTGGAAGAAGTTGGAACAATACTTGTCTTTGATGAACTATTTAGTTCCTTACTCTCTTCTGACCTTTCATCTAATTCATGGGTTTCATCTGAATGTTGAATTTAAACCCTATATACTAGTGTAGTATGAAGGGATATAGTATCCTGTTCGAGAATGCTTGGAAATTCAGTCCTTGGGTCTGTGATTTTTATTGACCCTTGTCTATCTTGCATTGTTGTGTATTTCTCTTCCTTGTTGGGCTCTTTGAATGAATCTCTGAGTTTTAGTCAGAGAAGTGAATAGGATCTCTTAGGGATAGTATGTTGTTTAGAGATAGTGCTGTGAATTTCATTTTGAGAATTGAATCTAAACTTGAGCTTGGTGAATGGAAAAAGGTAATCAGTTTGTAAATTTTTAGTGGAAATTGGAAGTATGCATGCTTTGACTGTGCATTCGGTTTTGAGTTGTCTTTTGGGAACTAGCTTAAGAATTTCTAATTTTGTATTAGATAATGGATTTCATTTCATAGTATAAATGAAATGAAATATGGTTTGGGTCCTTGTTGGTTTGAGATCCTTTTTTGTTGACTGATAAGTTCATTGATTGAACTTCTCGTTATTTGATTTTCTTCTTTGTCTGTATGGAAAGATGAAACATACTAATATCATATATGTTGTAACTAAATCCTTTGCATATTGGAAAAGGTTAAAAGTGTCTTTCTATCCTTATGAAATTATGAAATAATTTAATGAAAAGACTTGTTGACTGTTTAAAGTGATTGATAGGATCAATTAAGTCTTGTGATATAATTATGATGTTGCAGATTATAATATGTTCTTTTCTTAAAAGTAAATTCAGATTTCTTAATTGTACTTCTTTCTAGATGTTATTACTTATGATTATTTGTATGATGTTTATTAATTGTTTCATTAAAGCAGAGTTGTTTAATGAAACAATTAGTGGAATGCACTTTACTTTAATGCTTAGTGCTTATCATGCTCAATTCATTGAACTGACCCGTGCTAGCAATTTTACAGATGGACATCATAAGTGATTAAAGAAGACAAGAAATTTCATGTTGTATTGGGCTTATTTAATTTTGAACCTTATGTAAAGAGTTTTGATTCATTCTTGAATTGTATTGAAAAAGAAAAGTTGTATTCTTTTTGGAATGGAGGTTGTTTGTTATACAACATGCCTGAAATACATAGTCTTGTAAATGAATAAGTTTATAATGAGGAATTGAATGTTGGAGATTTACTTGTATTGGTTGTGTAAATTATCTTGTATTTATGAAGAATATGAAATTCCTATCTTGATGATATTATTCATATCTGTTATATGCTTAATTTGGATAAACTTGATAAGTTAGATAAAGGGAATTAGTTTAATCTCCCTTAATAAGTTGCATAAGATAACGATTTTTATCTAAACAATTCTAACATAGTAATGGAATGTGTATTGAATATGTAGTAAAACTATAGAGAATGTGAAAGATATGAAGGGTTTGACAAACCCTAACACATAATCATGTAGAGGAAGACTCTTCCTCGCTCAAAGGAATGTAATCTAAAGAATGGTGATATGATTGTAAATCATTAGACTTCATTTCCCTATAAAGTCTACTATAGCTGAACCTATTTGGTTATTACACCTTCTTTGAATGGTTAAGTTACATTGAATGGAACTTATGATATTGTTGTCTGTTTTGGTTAACTGCTTGTTAAACTAAGTAAATGAACATTAAAAGTAATCATGAGTTAAAGGAATTTCTTTAATGCTTAATTGATTCAAGTATAGAACAAGAACTTATGGAGTGTTGGATTAGGGTTTAGCAGGGTTGTTGTAATCGGTGTAATAATCCAAATTAATAATGTATTAATAACCTCCTTGGGGTATGTACATCATGATGAGGTAGTTTCTGTAGGATGTTGGCACATGCCAACTGTAGGGTTATACCCTCGAGAAGACAGGGGTCTTCTCGAGAATACAACGATGTAGTTGACATGTGGCAACACCCTTCTACACTAATCATCTAGATCAACACACAAATAAGGACTTGAACTTAGTTTCTCTATAGGTCAAGTTAGTGACATATTTAGGATAGGTAGTAGCTTCCAATGGCTCAGGGTACCTTGGTACATCCGGTTGACTTAGATCAACCGAGTATGCCCATTTACCCTAAGTCATTGTGAGTGTCTTCCTATAATAAATTATGTTTCTAACCAGGGATAGGGTTAAACTTGGACATGTGGACTAACGGTATGAAATAAAGACCATTCTTGATAAAAGAGGAGTGAGGTGAAGGACGATTACAGAAATGACGAGTATGTCATCTAGGAATAGTGACATAAACATTATCTATGCTAAAAATATTTGGCCAAAGTAGCAAGTTGTTGGTTACATTGTCATATGTCACCTATTTTAAAGCAACACGATATCGGATGAGTATTGGTAACAAATATTTAGATATTTTCTTTAAACAAATCACTCAAGACCGGTTTAGGGTAGGAAAACCAAGTATATGAAGTATACAATAAGTATTCAATACTTAAAGTTAACATAAAAAGATCGGTAGATTCTTGAGTTATGAAATGAATAGGTCGGTGGTTCTTTGAGTCATTTACAGCTGCATATGGTTATCTGTGTGATATTGATTGGCATGGAATGTTTGTTCTAAATAATGCTTTATTTAGAGCAGAGAACATTATGTAAAAAAATCCCTTATTTGTAAAGTCTTAAAATGGGTATGTTACATTACAAGTTTTATGGCACATGCCGCAACCTAAATAGTTACACATCTGGCATGGTATCCTCAATGCTTTACACATCCTCTCTTGAGTCAATCCTTGATAAATGGTTAGGCCCTGAATTGCTCTTTCTTGGCTTCACCACTAATGTGAACTCAAACTCCCGAAATAAAAGGATCCTATGACATATGCACCCTTGCGAGAATGGGTTTATTGACCAAGTACTTCAATTCCATATGGTAATTAAGTGTAGAATATAAATGGTATCGCCAATGAGATACTACCTAAACTTATGCGGGGCATAGATCATAAATAATTCTTTTCACTCAATATTTGTCTAGTTCTAATCTACTAGTGTCACTTTCTACTCACAAAGAACAAGGGATGATCAACAATTCCCTCACCAAGTTGTGTTAGTACTTCTCCCATAGTTGTTCTGAGGCATCAACATGCACATGGAAAGGCTTATCCCAAGAAGGAAAACGTAATATGGGCATCATGACAAGCCTATCCTTCAAAGTGTCAAATGCCTTCTACTGTACCTCTCCCCAATGAAAGGAACTCTTTTGTTTTAACAATTCCTCCAAGGGCACATGACTATCTTGGCATATCCCTTGATGAAATTCCTATAATACCTTATATGTCCAAGGAATCGCAGGATCTGCGCTTTGACTTGTAGGCTCCCTAATCCTATAATAACTACAAATTTAGTGGGATCTACTAGCAAACCTTCTTTGCATATAATGTGTCCTAATAGGGTTTCAAATGGAGTAGCAAAGACACATTTCTTAATGTTGAGGGATATTCTCAATTTTTGACATCTCTTAAAAATCAGCCTTAAGTTGTCACAATGGTCTTTCACTAATCCATACACAGTCAGTCATCTAGGTAAACTTGAAGAAACTTATGGATGAGGTCCTTAAATGCTTGTACCACAATGCACAAGAACACAATAGGTGCATTCTTTAATCCAAAAGGAATAACCGTGTAGGTAAAACTTCCCCATTTAGTGCCAAAAGATGTCTTTCTCTAGTCTTCCTTTACAATCCTGACTTGGTGGTACCTTAAGAATCCATCCATGAAGGATTAGACTTCACGCTTGGTTACTCCTTCCAAAATTTCTTGATAATAAATGGGGTGGGAAAGGATCGATGATAGACACTACATTCGGATACTGTATTCAAAGAAAATTCTTATCCTACCATCCTTCTTAATATTGATAACCATTGGGCTTATCCATTATGATTCTTCTACTGCCTCAATGATACCAGATTCTATCATCTTTTCTATTTCTTCCTTGACTTTGTCAGACGTGCAAGTTTGGATTCATTCGATAAGGTCTCTTGAATCGGGTGTGCATCTTCCTTCAACTTGATCTTCATCTCCCCCAAGGAATGGTGAATTCCTTTGAGTTCATGCTACCCGTGAGGGAAAAATCTTGGAACTCACACAACAGATTAATGATCTTTGAAACCTCCTTTTCTTACTAATAATCACTGATGATATATTCCTTAGGTTCTACCTCCATTCCAATGTTAACCTTATTTGTTTTTAAGGACTCATGGTAGGCTCATTCTCACTCATCGCCGATTTCTATGACTTTACGCGTACCCTTCTAATGGTTAACATCCAAAGTCTCCATCTCTTCTCTCCTTCTATTACATAGACCATTTTTCTTTTTTCTTTTTCCATACATGTGAGCTAAAGTTGTACTTCTTCCAATTCTTCTTCATTGAGGTGCATCTCCAAAGAAGGATCACCTAGAAATTCTAGTATCCTATCATCTGCTATAGTGCTATCCCCATCGTAAGGCCTTTGGATCACTTACAACACATTATACACGATGATTTAGTACTCCTATACTCAAAATATTGAATGAGATCAGCTGCCAACTCTTTCCAATTACCCGTCTAATGACACATATCGAATGAACATACCAAGCATTAACATAGCCTTGAAAGGTGGAATAAAATTTATGCACCCATAAAAAGGCAAAAATGCTTCGTGCTTCCCATCTAGGCCTTCTCACATGCTTGGATATGAAATGAAGTGGCCTCTTTACCATGGTAGTCTTGTATGACCGTGGGTGTGTTGCTCTTAGAAAACCTTACAAAAATGTGATCCTTACCTTGCACCACTCCAGGAGGTTCTCCCAATGTGTAGCCCACCAACGTGTTGCAGTCTTGAGTAGGTTATAACTGAGCATTCCTCTTCTCTCATCTTCATTTTTCCATTGAGCTTCCATGTCTCATAATAAAATTTCAGGATATGCCCCTCTAGAGTAACTTGGAAACTTCTTTCCTCCTAGGTGTTTGACTGAGCATACCTTTGTGACCCTTGTTACAGATCCTATTAATTGTCACCCAATTAACTTATAAGTCCCATGGGCCCATTTATCGCATTCCATACTAGTGGTATCACTCACGGAATTAGCATCTTCATTTGGATAACTCCCTCCATGGGGTGAATTATATTAGGATCTCTGATGAAGTACACGTAAATTCTATCAAGGAATTATTCTCCTAAGGGCTTAGTATAGGGAGTTCACTTCCCATATGTCAAAGGAATGACCACCCTTTCCTCCTTGTTCTCAAAACTCATATACCCTTTGTTAAAGCTTTGGTCAAGACTTTGTTCTTATAACACCATGGGTGCCTAAACAAAGCATTGGAATGTTGTCTACCTTCTACCAAAGCACCAAGAATTCAAAGTTTCCAATGAACTTGGCCCCTTGAATGGTGATAATTACATCTTTTAGGAATCCAATGGGCATTTCCTTAGTCTTGTTTTCCATAAACAACACATTCAAAGATGGCTGCAACGAGGGCCTTCCCATATGATGTCAGGCATCTAAGGTAAGAACATTGACTTCTGCTCCCGTGTCAATGAGAATATTACTCAGAAGCCACCCATCAATAACTACATTTAAAGTAATATCCTTATCATAGTCAAGGCTATGAGGAGGAATGTTTGCATGCAAGACCTACCTTTTACGCTCATCTCTAGCGTGTGGTACCTTATCTCTCATCCATTCTCCTAGAAAGGGAACAATATTATCTTTCCTTAACATTTTTCACACTTCTTTGACTTCATCCAGGTCCTTCTACGGAGTCTCAGCATTCCTTCTTTGTTCCCATAGTCTAGACTACTCCTTTAGACACTAGATCTCTCCTTATAAACTTTGAATGACATCCATAGCCTCCTAATATACTTCTTTCTAATTAGCAGGGTCTGGATACTTTCCATGTACCACCTATTCTCTTAAAGCTAGTTTCCTTGGTCTTAGTGTCTCTCACAGAGTGCATGTCCTCTGCTCACGTCGTCATCAACATAGGTTCTATCACGACTCATGTGCCACTCATGGCATCCAATGTGAATATTCCTTCTTGATCCTTACCATCCCATCACCTTTTCATTCCGGTGTTGCTAGTTCATATGCTCATAAAGTTATGGACACTCCTCGTACTTGTGTTTCTTTCCACACCATGAGCATTGTAATAGGTCAGGACACTCACATTTGTAATGATCTATAGATCCATAATTATAACAAGTTCATCATGAGAACTAACTTCACCCTCCACCTCGATTACTACAACCACAAAATCCTCTACAAAAATATCTTCCATGCATTCATCCCTCTCGCACACCCTTTATAACAATTGTCATAATCATTTGAACTACTTATAAGGCTGGTCTGGCACACACCTAGATCAATAACATCATGGATTTGATCAATCAGTCTATAATCCTTGGTATCATGGATTATAGAGGTACAAATCTTGCAATAGCAAGAAACATTCTTGCAGATTGTGCATTGGAGTAGAGGGCATCTACTTGCATCATGATCCCCATGTAAAATCTCACAATCTACCACCATAATGCACACTGAATTCTAAGGGAAACTATACTTTACATGCCCCTCCACTTCACATTCTATACACCAAAGCCCACTATGAAACTCATGCACTTTGAGTTTACTGAGATAGCCTCTCAAACCTGTCTAGCCATTATAGTAATTTGAGCTTCCGAGAAAAGGGTTAACACTAGTTTAAATGCTCTATACAACTTCGGGCGCATAGGGAAGCTTCCAATGCCTCATGTGGGTTGGTGAAAGTGTTGTGTGATAGTGTAAGAACCTCGAGAACCGAGGTCCAATTTTTTTCTAACTCCCATTATTCTCGTTATTAAATTGATATGTTGATTTCTCACATAATCAAATCATAAAATTATACAAACAAATCATATGTGCTAAACATATTGCTAAAAATCGAGTGTTGAGTCCAAAGGGCATTTCATTATTTTTGATATCTCAAGATACAATCTTATAAGTTACATGCAATGGCAAAGAGCCTCATAAGCTTATATAATATACGATTATTCCAATAGTACATCAAGTACAATTTATTCCATAATTGAAATATAAAAGTAACTAATCAAGATATGAGATCAGCTTGAATCCCTTAAGATTCTTTCCTTTCCCTTATCTCCAAAGTGTGGCCTATACTTTCCATAAAGGGTTCAGCTCAAACTGAAGGCGGCAAGGATTTCCATTTTCATATATGTAGTATTCTATAAATAAAAACGTATTCAAAATATATAGTCATGCATTAGCATCCTAATTCATTCATTATGATAATAATGATTTCAAAAAGCATGTATACATGCATGAACTAACCAAGTTCAAAATATCTTTCAAGAGTGGTGTCTTTAACCATCTTACATGAAAATACATAAAACTTACCTCACATAAGGTTGATTACATAATGCATTTCATAATATTATTTCATGCCAAATCAAATCAGCATACCAACTGTTTGAAGAAATGTCACATATAGGCTCCATGTAAAAAGGAGAAGGCATGATAAGCAATTTTCAAAGCATCAACATGAACTTCACTTTACAATTCTTACAATGAACTTTATGCCAAATCAGATCAGCAACATAATATAATTCCCAAGAGGAACAAAAGATCCTTTATACCCAAGAATGCATGCCAGCCATATGACAAAATGTCATATAATGAACTTCACATATATCCAAGGAATGCATACCAATTGTATAAAAAAATTTCATGTCATGAACTTCACTTCGCAAGCTCAAAATGAACAATATGCCAAATCAGAT
This sequence comes from Taxus wallichiana var. yunnanensis, assembly GCA_018340775.1. NCBI lineage: Eukaryota > Viridiplantae > Streptophyta > Pinopsida > Cupressales > Taxaceae > Taxus > Taxus wallichiana. Next base: position 17,721,709 of record CM031238.1, on the reverse strand, counting down.
CAGCAACATAATGCATTTTCAACAAGCACAACAAATCCTTTTATACTCAAAGAATGCATGAGATCCGTATGACCAAATGTCATAATATAAACTTCCAATATAATCCAAGAATGCATTTCAACAACATGACAAAGTGTCATAAAATAATTTCACATAAATTCCAATGAATCCAATCTAGCAGCATAATAAAATGCCATAAAATAACTTCACATAAATTCAAACGAATTTGTTCCAGCAATATAATAAAATGCCATAAAGATATTCACTTCAATTCCAACAAATTCATTTTAGCAGCAAACACTGCAGCAAATAGAACAACAATCAAAAGATTACATAACAATTGTTTGACATAATGCCACAACACATGATTCTTTAAATATTCTAGCCAAATGATTGCACACTAATCATTTGACAAAATGTAGCGTATTAACAACAAATAAAACAACAATCAAAAGATTGCATATCAACTGTTTGACGTAATGCCACAACACATGATTCTTTAAATATTCTATCCAAATGATTGCACACTAATCATTTGACAAATTTCATAGCAAAACATTCTTTCAAATACTATGCAAATGATTCCACATTAACCATTTGAAAAAATGCAACATACTAGCAACAAACACTGCAATAAAGAAAACAACAATCTAATGACAAAGCAACCTGGAGCATAGAAATCACCCCAAAGCACTTTGTGTTTTGATAGCTAGTGATACGGATAAATAACACATCAAATATTAACTACACGCGATGAGGAATTACCCAAAACTTGGCATTATAATAGCCAACACCATGTAGCAATAATTTAATTAAAAAAACAGCACTTCCAATAGCATTGTTACAGCAGCAAATAAATCAATAAAGAAAACAACACTTCCAGCAGCTGTTACAACAACAAATAACACAACTTATAACAGCTGAAGCAAATCAACGAATCAGCAAAAATGTAGCCTAGAGACCAGTCTAGAACCCATAGAAAAATGTCAAGAAATCTTCTCTCAACACCCAAGTAAATAACCTTATTTAATTTCAGATATCAAGTAAGGATTAAAAACAAAATCACTGGCTCTCATACTTGAGAGATCTAAAATCTATATTATCCATAATAAACTAAACACATTTTCCAAATACCCATAAAGGATTGATTTGAAATTATTAATACCCACAAAAGATAATCCAGATTTCTCATTACCCAGAAGAGGAATAAACTAAATATGCATTTATTTGTAAAATATTGCATAGACAAAAACAAGAAACCCTTGCCTGAAATATTTGAGATGAAGAAGACCAAAAACCCTTTGTGATTTCCTCTTTCCTTCTCTATTTTTCTTCCTCCAGCTTCTTAGCTCCACACCACACAAAATAAAACTCCAAAACCTTATTTATTTTTATAGAAAATTTCTCCCCAACATTGCTGTAATAAAGAATGGAAAGATCCCAAAATACAGGCCCAAAATCAGCTCCAGATGGCCGTAAAACTTCCATGAAATCCTCTAGATTTTTTTTGACATGGTCTCTCCTCTACTTCCTCCTCTCTTCATGCCATGCTAAATGGTAAAAATAAAAAACATAACTCTCCTTTATTTCATGGATTCCAAAATCCATTTAAACATAATTAAACTTCAAAAATGCCTCCACTTAGCTTTTAGGCTAAGTTTAATTTTATTTATTTATTTTAAATGAAACTATGTGCCACATTCCAAAAGGAATAATTAACACATAAGTTAATGCCAAAATAACTCATAAGTCGAATTCCATAAAAATATCATTTTAATCAAGCATCATTTAAATGCCGAGCTCATTAACCAAGAAAATTAAAATGTCATGCATTTATTACGGTTGAGTCAAAAACATCTAGATAATATTTTGACACTCGGTTATGTTGCTAACATACCATCATAAATTAGGCTTAGGCTAGATCACATAACCTATATCTTAGGTTAGTTAGGCTAGCAAATGATATTAAATAATATCACAGGAAGCTACCAAAACATTGTCACCGAATCAAAAGGGTGAGTGCTAACTCACGGAAGAGTGGGAACTTGTGCGTATACTCACATGTGTATGCACACAACTATGCTAGCTTATATAAATAAGTATATATGCTCGCATACCTATGATCATACCCATATGGGTATATGGATGAATGTCCATTCCTTTTGTCTTTGTATACTCATACCTTTGATGAATGACTAACGAAAACACAAATAGAAACCAAGAAGAAACAACCAAACAAATTATTATTGATATTGAGTTCCAAAAGTTTGGATGTTACATCCTCCCCCCCTTAACAAGGGTAATGTCCGATTACCAAGAATTAAAAATAAATGGAAATTTCTTTCTTACATACTCTGCATCTTCCCAAGTGGTACTTCTTTCACTTAGGATGTCCCACTGGACCAAAACTTGTTCGATATCTCTATTTTGTAACTTAATGCTTTGCTGCGATAATATCCTTACCGGCTCAAGCTGAAAATTTAGCTTATCATCTACTTGCAAGTTCTACCAAGTTAGCACATGTGAGGGATCATGCACATATTTTCTCAAAAGTGAGACATGAAATACGTCATGAATTTTAGAAAGTGAAGGAGGCAATGCTATCCTGTAGGCTACAACACTAATTTTCTCTAAAATTTCAAATGGACCAACAAATTTGGGTGCAAGTTTAGATGCCTTTCCAAAATTAATTGAACTTTTATGAGGTTTCACCCTAAAAACACTTTTTCACCTACCTCAAATTCTATTTCAATCCTTTTCTTATCAAAGCATAACTCTTTTGTCTATCACTTATGACCTTTAATTTTTGTCTTATAACAATCATTTGTTAATCGTATTCTTTTAAAACATCAGGACCTGTGGTTACCCAATTTTCAAGGCCATCCCACATCAAGGGTGTTCTACATTTTTGCCATATAAAGCTTCAAAAGGAGCCATTTGTAAAGAAGTATGATAAGTATTATTATAAGAAAATTCAACTAAGTGCGAAAATCTTCCCACTTATTTTTCTGGTCCATAACATACATTCTTAGCATGTCTTATAATAATTGATTTACTCTTTTAGTTTTCCCATCTGTTTCAGGATGATAACAAGAACTAAAATCCAGCTTTTTGCCAAAAGCACTACGAGTTTGCCAAAACTGAGATGTAAACAAAGTATCTCTATTAGTAATAATCGATTCAGAATTCCATGTAATCTTACAACTTCCTTCACAAATCTATCAGCAAGTACAGGTGCATCATCTATTAGATTACCAGGAATAAAATGAGCAACCTTTGTTAGCTTGTCAACATCAACTAAGATAGTATCATGCCTCGTTTTAGATTTTCGAAAACCGAAATAAAATCCATAGTTATAGTTGCCCATTTGTCTTTTAGAACATCATGGGGAAAAATATTACCACTGGGATGGCAATGATCAACTTTCACCTTTTGACATTCTAAACATTTAGAAACAAATATAGCCACATCCTTTTTCATACCAGGACCAAAAATAAAAAAATTTCAATTCATGAGTCATTTTAGTGACCCCGGGATGTGCAAAATGAGGAGCTTGATGCACTTCTTGCATCATAATAGTTCTGAAATTTCCTTCAAAAGGTACATAAATTCTACCTTGGAACCTTAGAAGACCATATAAGTCTAAGGAGTACCCAAAGCATACTTGTTATCCACTATTTCTTGCAACATATTTTCAGTCATTTCCTGACAGAAAATATCTATTTTCTGCTGTTGTAACAGCTGATCCTTTAGCAAAAATTTTATTCTAGAAATAGCAGCAAAGTGGACTCTATGGATGAGTGCATCAGCCACTCGATTCTCTTTACCTTTGACATATTTTATGTCCATATCATAGTCACTAATCAATTCCAGCCATCTCCTTTGTCGGGCATTCAAGTTGTCTTGAGTAAACAGATACTCAAGACTTTTATGATCTATTCTAATTTTGAATGGCTTACCCAACAAGAAATGTCTCCATTTCTTAAGAGCATGAACTACTGTAGCCAACTCTAAGTCATGTGGGAGATAGTTCATTTCATTAGGCTTTAATTTTCGTAACTCATAAGCCACTACCTTTCCTTTTTGAGTTATTACACCCCCTAAACCATCTAGGGATGCATCAGTCCAGACCTCAAAAGGGTTGTTTGGATTTGGAACCAGTAAGATAGGTGCTGTAGTGAGAGCATGTTTCAACTTTAAAAAGGATTCCTCACACCTAGCAGTCCATTCAAAATGTTTACCCTTTCATTGTAGCGATGTGATAGGATGGGCTATTCATGAAAATTCATTCACGAACCTTCTATAGTACCCAACCAAGCCCATGAAACTTTAGAATTCTGTCACATTTTTAGGAGTTGGCCATTCTTCAATAGCTTTAATCTTGGATGGATCCATAGAAATCCCATCCTTAGAAATGATATGTCCTAAGTAGTGCACTTTATCTTTATAAAACTCACACTTAGACAATTTTTCATATAATTTGTGGTCCCTGAGCCTTTGTAGAACCATTCTTAAATGTTTTTCATGTTCTTTCTCATCTCTAGAATAAATTAAAATGTCATCTAGGAAGACTAATACAAACTTATCCAGAAAACCTCTGAAAACACTATTCATTAGGTTCATAAAAGCAGTCGGTGCATTGGTCAAACCAAAAGGCATAACCATGAATTCATACTATCCATATCTTGTACGGAAATCTATTTTATGCAAATCTTCCTCTTTGATTCTAAGTTGATGGTAACCAGACCTTAAGTCAATCTTAGAAAATACAGCTACCCCTTTCATTTTTTCAAATAAATCATCTATCCTGGGAAGTGGATATTTATTCTTAATGGTAACCTTATTGAGCATGCAGTAGTCAATACACAACCTTAATGTACCATCTTTCTTTTTAACAAAGACCACTTTGGTGCTCCCAAGGGGACACACTTGGCCTAATCATTCCTTGCTCAAGAAGTTCTTGCATTTGGACTTTTAGCTCTTGTAAGTCCACAGTATTCATTCGGTAAGGTGCTTTAGAGGTAGGGGCTGAACCTGGCATGATATCTATTGAAAAATCAAACTCTCTTTTGGGGTAGACCTGTCAATTCCTCGAGAAAAACATCTTTAAAATCATTTAATACTATATAATCATGAAAACTATGTTCCTTCACCTCGAAGACTCTTCCATGTGTAAGGAAAATAAGATATATCCCTTACGGACTGCTCTTTTCAACTGTAAGGAAGAAAGAGTGGGTAAAAACTTGTTATTTTTTATACCAAACATAACTTGTTCAAAGCCAAAATCATCAAAACAATGTATTATTTTTTCAACACAATAAATCTGAGCTTTATGGTCTTGCAACCAATCCATGTCGATAATCATATCATAAGATCCCAATGGAACAACATGCAGATTTAATCTAGTTTTAAACATCCCTAGATCAACTTCTATTTGATCTAAATATTCAGAAATTTGCACTTTTTTACCCGTCCCAAATTCTACTTGTCATTTTTCTTTCATAGGAACATTTTTCAGATTTAACTTTTGCACTATTCTAGGAGACACAAAGCAATCAGATGCTCCAGAATCAAATAAAACAAAAATTTCAGCATCAAAGATTTTACCTCTAGTCTCAATAGGGGTTGCTTGGTGCTCAGTCTTACGGTTATCTACCGCTGCATAGACCTGGTGGCTTGCTATCTTGCTTGCAATGAATACTGGGCAATCTCTTTGGTAATGGTTCTTACCACATGTCCAAAAACCTTGTTGAGGTTCTTTGTTTGCCATTGGAACCTTGTTGGCTCCTATAGTAGGTGTGTATCTATTGCCACCAGCCTACTAATTATTTTGTTTTCGTTTAATGGGAGGCCTTCGCCCTCCCTGGTTATTATTTCCATGAAAATTTCCATTGTTCTACTTGCCATTAAAATTAGTCCTTTTGAAATAAGGTTTTCGGTAAGGTCCAGAAGAGGAAATAGTAGTCTTCTTTATTTTTTGTTTCCTTCTCTTTCATTTCCTGGCGGTATTTTAAATGAGACTACTCTTTTTCTTCCACCCTGTAGGCTACACTAACTACTTGCACAAGACCCTTAGGGTTGACCATATTTACATCTTTCCGAATAACCTCTCTCAAACCCAGTTTGAACTTGGTTACCTTGGACTCTTCATCCTTCATATAGTCCACATGACGGATTAGATCTAAAAACGAGCTTCATACTCAACTACAGTCATGTTATTTTGTTTCAAACTATGAAACTCAATTTTCTTCCTTTCTCGGTGATTAGCTGAGACATATCTAGTTCTGAATTTCTTCTCAAATTTTTCCAAGTAATGGTAGAATCCACATAACCCTTAACTTTCTTCAAATGATCCCACCACAAGACAACATACTCTTCAAGGTGGTAAAAGCTGCAATACTGAGGCCTTGGTATTGGAGTTGTAATCATACAACCCAAAGTATTGTTGTAAGTTAAATAACCAAGCCTCAGCTTTATCACCCAAGTTAGTGGATAACCCTTTTGAATCTATGAATAGGCGGTCTTCAATTCCTTGAGGAAGGTATCTATTACTCTATTCCCTATGGGTAAATCTTCATGAGCATGCGGCAATTTGGTTGTTCAAGTCTCCCATGTTTACCTCATGTTGGTCATGTCTTACATGATTGCCCCCTAGGCCATTATTTTTCTCTAGGTTCCTCTCGTGAGTTGTCAATCTATCTTGCAAAGTGTTGACAGTCCTGAGAATTTCATTTAGGACTTCTTCAGTGGGGTTGAGGACATGGTTGATGTTTCCACCAACTCCTCTACCTGTACCTCTTCCAACTCCTCCCCTTTGGCCACCACGACCTTGGTTTGGATTATTCACACCACCACTACTCGAGTTCTTACCATTGTTCCTAGTAAGTACAAAGAGAAGTATTAGATAACATTCCCAGAGGCCTAAGTGTTATAAAACCTTGGCTCTGATACCAAGTGTAAGGACCTCAAGAACCGAGGTCCAATTTTTTTCTAACTCCCATTATTCCCATTATTAAATTGATATGTTGATTTCTCACATAATCAAATCATAAAATTATACAAACAAATCATATGTGCTAAACATATTGCTAAAAATCAGTGTTGAGTCCAAAGGACATTTCATTATTTTCGATATCTCAGTACAATCTTATAAGTTACATGCAATAGCAAAGAGCCTCATAAGCTTATATAATATACTGATTATTCCAGTAGTACATCAAGTATAATTTATTTCATAACTGAAATATAAAAGTAACTAATCAAGATCTCGAGATCAGCTTGAATCCCTTGATTCTTTCCTTTCCCTTATCTCCGAGTGTGGCCTATATTTTCCATAAAGGGGTCAACTCAAACTGAATGGAAAGGACTTTCATTTTCATATATGTAGTATTCTACAAATGAAAATGTATTCGAATATATAGTCATGCATCAACATCCTAATTCATTCATTATTATAATAATGATTTCAAAAACATGTATACATGCAGAACTAACCAATTTCAGAATATCTTTCAAGAGTGGTTTCTTTAACCATCTTACATGAAAATGCATAAAACTTACCTCACGTAAGGCTGATTACATAATGCATTTCATAATATTATTTCATGCTAAATCAGATCAGCAACATAACATTATTTCCAAGAGGAACAAAAGATCCTTTATACCTAAGAATGCATGCCAACCATATGACAAAATGTCATATAATGAACTTCACATATATCCAAGGAATGCATACCAATTGTATAAAAAAATTCATGTCATGAACTTCACTTCACAAGCTCGAATGAATAATATGCCAAATCAGATCAGCAACATAATGCATTTTCAACAAGCACAAAAATCCTCTTATACTCAAATAATGCATGAGATCCGTATGACCAAATGTCATAATATAAACTTCCAATATAATCCAAGAATGCATTTCAGTAGCATGACAAAGTGTCATAAAATAATTTCACATAAATTCCAATGAATCCAATCCATCAACATAATAAAATGTCATAAAATAACTTCACATAAATTCAAACAAATTTTTTCCAGCAATATAATAAAATGCCATAAAGATATTCACTTCAATTCCAACAAATTCATTTTAGCAGCAAACACTACAGCAAATAGAACAACAATCAAAATATTACATAAAAATTGTTTGACGTAATGCCACAACACATGATTCTTTAAATATTCAAGCTAAATGATTACACACTAATCATTTGACAAAATGCGGCGTATTAACAACAAACACTGCAGCAAATAAAACAACAATCAAAAGGTTGCATATCAATCATTTGATGTAATGCCAAAACACATGATTCTTTAAATATTCTATCCAAATGATTACACACTAATCATTTGACAAAATGTCATAGCAAAACATTCTTTCAAATGCTATGAAAATGATTGCACATTAACCATTTGACAAAATGCAATGTACTAGCAGCAAACACTGTAGTAAAGAAAAAAACAATCTGACAGCAACCTGGAGCATAGAAATCACCCCAAAGCAATGTGTTTTGACAACTAGTGTTACAGCTAAATAACACATCAAATATTAACTACACGCAAGTAAGGAATTACCCAAAACTCGGCATTATAATAGCCAACGCTGCAGCAAGAAATGCAGCAATAATTTAATTAAAAAAATAGCACTTCCAGCAGCTGTTACAACAACAAATAACGCAACTTATAATAGCTGAAGCAAATCAATGAATCAGCAAAAATGTAGCCTAGAGACCAGTCCAGAACCCATAGAAAAATGTCAAGAAATCTTCTCTCAACACCCAAGTAAATAACCTTATTTAATTTCAGATATCAAGTAAGGATTAAAAACAAAATCACTGGCTCTCATACTTGAGAGATCTGAAATCTATATTATCCATAATAAACTAAACACATTTTCCAAATACCCATAAAGGATTGATTTGAAATTATTAATACGCACAAAATATAATCCAGATTTCTTATTACCTAGAAGAGAAATAAACTGAATATGCATTTATTTGTAAAATATTGCATAGACAAAAACAAGAAACCCTTGCCTGAAAGATTCAAGATGAAGAAGACCAAAAACCCTTTGTGATTTCCTCTTTCCTACTCTATTTTTCTTTGTCTAGCTTCTTAGCTCCACACCACACAAAATAAACCTCCAAAACCTTATTTATTTTTATAGAAAATTTCTCCCCAACATTGCTGCAATAAAGAATGGAAAGATCCCAAAATACAGGCCCAAAATCAATTTGTAGATGGCCGTAAAACTTCCATGAAATCCTCTAGATTTTTTTTTGACATGGTCTCTCCTCTACTTCCTCCTCTCTTCATGCCTTGCTAAATGGTAAAAATCAAAAACCTAACTCTTCTTTATTTCATGGATTCCAAAATCCATTTAAACATAATTAAACTTCAAAAATGCCTCCACTTAGCTTTTAGGCTAAGTTTAATTTTATTTATTTATTTTAAATGAATTTATGTGCCACATTCCAAAAGGAATAATTAACACATAATTTAATGCCAAAATAACTCATAAGTCAAATTCCATACAAAATATCATTTTAATCAAGCATCATTTAAATGTCAAGCTCATTAACCAAGTAAATTAAAATGTCATGCATTTATTACGGTTGAGTAAAAACATCTAGATAATCTTTTGACACTTGGTTATGTTGCTAATATACCATCATAAATTAGGCTTAGGCTAGATCACGTACCCTATATCTTAGGTTATTTAGGCTAGCAAATGATATTAAATAATATCACACCAGGAAGCTACCAAAATGTTGTCACTGAATCAAAAGGGTGAGTGCTAACTCACGAAAGAGTGGGCACTTATGCGTATACTCACATGTGTATGCACACAACTATGCTAGCTTATACAAATAAGTATATATGCTCGCATACCTATGATCATACCCATATGGGTATATGGATGAATGTCCATTCCTTTGTGTTGTATACTCATACCTTTGATGAATGACTAACGAAAACACAAATAAAAACCAATAAGAAACAACCAAATAGATTATTATTGATATTGAGTTCCAAAAGTCGGGATGTTACCGAAAGAGCCCTTCTAAATGGTGTTATCAATCCTCCAACAAACCATTGAGAATTTTGAGAAGGATGAATGTTATAGGATAGTTTTTATAAGAGGGTCTTGAAATGTGCATAATATTCCTACACACTCTCTGTCATTCCCTGTTCGATATCCTTCAAAGTGTTGATGCTTTTCTTCTCAAAATCTGGGATATGGAACTCTACTAAGAAGGCATTCTTCAATACGGTGTAGTCTACCACCTTCTGATGTGGGTCATACTTCCTATAACAACTATGAGCACACCCTTATAACATTGTTACAAACTTACTTTCCCTTCGTTCTGGGGTAGTGATCCCCTTCATGCACCATAGTAAGTCACACTTATGCACATGCTCTACAACATCTTCAATACTTCTATAGTCTTGTAAGTGTAAAGACATCTCAAAAAAGACTTGGGGATGTGTCTAGGGTCCTTATCCTCCCGATCTAGAGCCTTGGTTACCTTTGGTGTTTCCTCCTCCACCAGATCCACTAGATCCACTAGGTCCAATTCCTCTTTACATGGTTCATTTTAAGACCCCCCTCTAAAAAATTAGTTTAGAATGGTTGGAGAATCTCCAAAATTTACTTTCGAATTGATGGTGAATTTCTAAAAAATGTTTTGTGGTAAAGGTGATTTAGAAGGGTGCAATTTTCTTGGCTTAGGTACAATGATAAGAAACGTTGGTGAAATACATGCATAATTTAAATTAACATATAAATAGTAGGCGCATTCACCCATATAAATGACTTATCAGTGGAAATTTTAGGAAAATTAGGTAGGATCCAACTATTGAAAATTAGCCATTTCCAATTTCCAAAATCCCTAATATTCGTAAGTTTATGAAAATTCACCACTAAAATTTTCCCCGCCTCTTGACCCACCGAGATCCACCTCCTGCTGTTGGTTGGAAAAGGACCAAAAGTGGTCACGCCTAGTGTTCCAAGCATCCCACTAAACTGCGCACCGATGGTTTGTGATATTTTCCCACTACTAGTTATATGTCTCATGCCACTCCCGGATGGGATACCAAAAGCTTGCATATTTTCACCTTTTCCAAAGATTCCCCAAAATACAAGAATGGCTTGTCACAACCATGGATGTTCCAAATGAGAAATTATATCTCTTGGGTGATGATCGGTCACTCCCACCAATGCTAATTGGATTAAAAGTACTTCCTTGATCCGGAAAAGCAATCGCTAAGATTTTGTCGCTAGGTGAGATCATATGCACACCGACGGCTCTTCTTTCTCCATGCCACAAACTCTCATCGGAAGTTGAAGGCGCCTCTCTCCTATGCTTACCAAGATGTGGTAGTATAGACTTCTCAAGCTCCACTTCCTCCATGTGAATCTTAACTCCTTGCCGCAACATCTACCTCTATAGATCAATCATACTTGTAACCTCATTTTGTCTAGTCATCTCTCTTTTATGAGATTCACTATACTTGAGTCGTCTCTCCTCCCTTTCCTTTTCAGCTGCAATTTCTACCATCTTCCTCTACCATAGCTCCCTCCCCTAATGCTCAGAGAATCTTTAGCCGACCATGGATAATTCTTCTAAGCTAAAAGTAATGACCAAGATCTTCATAGCCAAAGGAATAGAACACAAAAATGATCCTCTAGGCTCCCTCAAAAACTCATACTCAGAAACTTCTAGGAAATAATACATCAAAATGGTGTATTCTAAAGTATAACTGGTTAGCACCCTCTTCCACCAGTGATCAATAACACTTGTGTAAGTCATATCTGCATCATGTAGCCTCGATAGTAATCTTGGGTCCATATGTGCGATCTATAGTACCATCTTGATCTAGATGTGTATGTTGAAAGCAATTCATATAGTTATACCAAGAAGCGGTAAAAGAATGTTTCATATAGCTCATGGTATAGGTTCTCTCCTACCCATCTATGTGTATTGAACTAGGGTCCAACACTCGAATCTTTTAGCAAACTCATCCTCCTTGCTCTTGAACCATGTTTCAACACTTTCTAAGGTTAGGTGCTTTTTCATCACACATCTCAGGGACAAAGATGCATGCCATTTCTCACAACAACTTCGTAAAAAGGTCCCGACAATGGAACCAAGATGTATTCATTTTTGTATCCTTCAAAGAACAAGAAGATTCCATACATGCCATCTTATCACCTAGCATTTTTGAGTGCTCACCCATGGCACACATAGTTACCAAGCCCCTCCTTTGTGTGAGTTGAGTGGGAATGCATCATCTATGATAGATACTTAAATGTAGAAGAATGGGAAAGAACCATGCATTCATCTTGAGAGCTTATGATGAGTTTCTAGGCTAATGCATCCATTCAAACAAGGAAATCATTAACAAAATATAGATTTGGACCATAATAGAAAGGAAATACACAAGGTTTTACATTCATTCACAAATAATATACACAGAATAGATCCATATAGATATAAGTATAAACCAGAACCACATATATTCATATTCAACATGTTTGATAATCACATTACATTCATTGAGGCCATCACAGATCAATATAATAGTGCAGACCAAAGTCATGCATTAGAACTGGACTTAGGTCCCTCATATTACATAGAAAACATAGGCCCATCCCCTTGTTATTCCATTATTCCTACAGATCATCTAAACCCAACCCATAGAAATCTCCACGTATTTCTTGTAGAGCTTTGCCTCTCATCTCTATCCTCTACTCTGCTTCTTTCTCACCAAATTCTCCCTTATTCTACAGTGCGCTTGAATATATAGCCTCGTGCAACCTTGCCATGTCTTTTAGAAGTTATAGATCGGTTGCCAAGTGTCGAAGTGGTCCTCCATGGGATCATGCCTTCTCTAATCCAAGCTCTCCACTTCTTGCAATGATGTCTTCGGAACCTTCTATCGCATGCCTAGAATATTCCCTTTTTGATCCACAGTCACTAAGCTGGCACCTTATCCATAAGGGTCATGATTTTCTCATGTGCTTCCTAGGATGTTGAATGTAGCTAAGTATAAAACCTATTTTTTTCTTACATGCGAACGCCATGTGTTTTGCAAAACCCCTGCCAAAACCCTTTCCCTATGCACCTTAAACCCGCAATCCCTTTTTCAACTAGGTCACACGTGCCCACACACCTTCTTGTACTTAGCTGATATTTTGGGGCCCAAAATCCATTGGGCATGGAATCTATTGTGTGATTATTTCAGGATTACCCCTAAACTCACTTGAAGGATTATTCCTAACTTGATTCGCATCTTACAACCGCTTTGCTAAAAGAAGATCTACATTTTGGAAGCAAAAGATGAGCATGTGTAGGAAGCATGGAAAAAGGAAAGAACTATGTACAAATAAACAATGTGCATGTAGTGCACTTGAAGGAATTGAAACTACTCTAATATATACATAATTATGTAACAAACTTAATGGAAGGGTTTAAGGTAAATCTCATGTACTTGTATTTGCAACGTGCTTCCATCAAGATGAGTTAACTCAAAATATTTAGCCTCTTTACATGAACTGATGGTATTATGACCACTCCAAAGTGCATCAAACTTTGAATGACACCCTGGTTTAGCTCTGTCAGCATCCCATTTTAAGACTAAGTCCCCAACTTTGAAATCTTGAGGCCTAGCCTTTCTGTCAAACCATTTATTTTTTACTTGATGATGTTGTTCTAACTTGATCATGGTGGAGTTACTTAGTTCTTCAAGATCAACCAAATCTTCCATTCTTATTTCTCTCTGGTTTGTGCCTTCAAATTCTAGTTGTTGGGAAAGCACTAATGAGTTCAACTCTAGTGTCAAAGGAAGGGTAGCCTCCTTACCATAGACAATATTGTAAGAAAAAGTTCCTATTACTCTTTTGAATGTGATTCTATCTTCTCAAAGTGCGTGTGATACCTTTGTATGCCACTATCTTTAACTAATGTTCATTGTGTACTTTATGATTCTAATCAGGTTCTTGTTTGTTGACTCTGCCAAACCATTTCCCTGAGTTTAATAGTTAGAAGGATTATTTATGTAGATGTTCATATTTAGTACCCAATCAGTGATTTTAGTACCAAGGAAGGGTTTTGCATTATCAAAGAGAAGGGTTTGAGGGATGTCAAACCTTGTGACTATACCTTCGATAAATTTAAGGAATACTAACTCGGTTGATTCCTTGAGTGCGACAACTTCTGTCTATCTAGTGAAATAGTTTGTAGCTGTTGGTACTAACTTGTGTCTAGCACTTGAATTCAGATTGATCACACCTATGAATTCAAAACCCCATTACAAAAAAGGCTGATCCACTTGGATTGGTTGGAGGGAAAGCACTGCCAATTTCTTCTTTCCGGCAAAGAAAGTGCACTCTCTACATTTCGTGACCCACTTGTATGCATCTACAAATAGAGCAGGCCACAATATACTTATCATTATGATTTTGATGGTTTTAGTTTTGGCATAAAAGTGTCCACCATAAAATCCATCGTGAAATTTTTCTAACATTTTTTTGTTTTGTGCACCGTTGATACATCTTAACAAAATGCCATCAAGATTCTTCTTGAAGAGAATTTTGTCAACCAAAACATAAGGGATATATTGCAACCTCATATGTCTCCTCTTTTCCTTGCTCAAACCAGGAGGGTATGCACCCTCAGAAAGTAATGTGACCATCTCCTTCATCCAGTCACGTGCGCTAGGATCTATATTTTGATCAATCTCCGTGCGCAGAAGGCCTTCATCTAGAAATAATTATGTCTCAGATTCATTCTGTGCATTCTCAGAAATATTCCTATAGAGAAATCTACCTTTTACCAGTATTGTGGCTTTGATATTCATGTCATACTCCATGATTTTGGTCACCCATCATTCTCTCTTTTCACTGATCTCTGCTCCCATGATGAAGTCTCTAACAGAAGAGTGGGAGAGTAATACCTTGATATGATTTTTGGTGAGCATACTTTGGGCAACGAGGAGGAGGAAGAAGATGCTGGTAATAACAATCAACCACCTCTTATGGAGAATGCAAATGTTAGAAATTTGGGCATTGATAACAATAATGCAGCCAATGCTAATATAAATGCACCTAATCATCTTGAGAATAAAAAGGAAAGATTGGCAGCTAAACTCACTAATGACATAAAAAGGATAAGTCCACCCAATTTTTATGGCACTACACTAGGAGATGGAGCTGAGAATTGGCTCAGTGAAATGGAGAAGTACTTTGTAATAAGGAACTTCTCTTAGGAAACAAAAGCAATATGGGGAGCTTATCAGCTTTCCCATGAAGCATCTTCATGGTGGGAAAACCATGTAATTTGAGTTAAACATTGTGAAACAAACATTAATTGGAATCAATTTAAAAAAATTTAGGCAATGATGGTTTCCACAACTTTACTATAATCATAAAATGACTGAATTTTAGAACTTAGCTCAAGGAAAATTAAATGTAACAAAGTACTGGGAGAGGTTTACTAAACTCCTTAAGTATGTACCTTAGTATCAAACTAACGATAATTTCAGGATATAAAAATTTATCATGGGATTAAATCCCATTATAGGTGGTGAGGTGGATGTTCATATCCCAAACACTATGGAAGGGGTTGTAGAAAAAGCCATAAGGAAGGAGCAGAAATTGAAAGTGATATCTACCCATAAGGAGGAAATCAGAAAGAAAGTTCCAAAATCTTCTTCATCTCTTGCACCCAAAAAGGGGCCATGGAAGAAATTTGGTATGAAATTATCTTTTTACTAATAACAACACAAAACAACAACAAATAAATGTGTGCTAATGTACGAAATAACTTTGTCAAGAACAATAATAACGAACATAAGTCCTATGGGGGTCAAAATGATAACTTCAAGGCTAGAGATAAATTTGAGCCTAAGAAGGGACCTATAGAAGGATGTTATAATTTTGGCAAGGATCATTATGTAAATCAATGTCCCTTAAATAAGGATGATCACAATCAACAAGATAAGATACACTCTGCGATAGGTGACAAACAGGCTAAAAATCAAGTCACACCCATAAATGTTCCATGTAAGTTATTTTGTATACCTGTAACTATAATTTTTGATACTGGGAGATACTAAATGTTTTATTTTTACTAAATTAGCTTTGAAAATAAAAATAAAAGATGGAAAAATGGATCAATTTTGGGTTGTATATTTTGGAAATAATGTTTTTCACATAATTAGCATGTGTCTTTTTGGAGCAGTCCTTTACTTGCCTAGTTTTTCCACTGAAGTTGACCTTTATGTTGCTCCTTTAGGGTCTTATGATGTAATCATAGGTGTTAACTAGCTATCTAAACATAAGGAAAATGTTGATTGTTTTGAAAAACATATTAGTTGTTTGGATGACCTATAGAAAACAACATACATTTAGGGAATAAAATGTGAGATTTTAGTTAGGAAATTTTCATCTATGCAACTTAAAAAGGCCAAAAACAAAGGCGCACCTTGTATGTAGTTAAAATTTCTAAATCAACTGATGAAAGTGGTGACTTCATGGAAAGATACTTGCTATTACCAAATTTCAATGATGTATTTTTGGAAGAGTTACTTAGTCTTCCGCCCAAACGGGAGTTTGAATTCATGATTGAGATCAAGCTAGGAACCGAACCTATTTCCAAGGCACCATATAGAATGACTACCATTGAATTGGTAGAAATTAAGGCACAGTTGCAAGAAATTTTGTCTAAAGGTTTGATAAGACCGAGTGTCTCACCTTGGGAGAACCGGTAATTTTGTGAAAAGAAAGATGGAAAACTTAGATTATGCATTGATTATAGGATGTTAAACAAAGAAACAATTAAAAATAGATATCCACTTCCTAGAATTGATGATCTATTTGATTAGATGCATGGTGCATCAGTGTATTCTAAAATAGATCTTCAATCTAGATATCATCAATTAAGAATAAAGGAGGAAGATATTCATAAAATAACTTCTATAACAACGTACAAACATTATGAATTCACAGTTTTACCTTTTGGATTAACGAATGCACCTACGGCTTTTATGAATTAATGAATAATATTTTTCAAAAATATTTGGACAAATTTGTGCTTGTATTCTTGGGACGATATTCTCATATACTCTAAAAGCATTGAAGAACATCATGAGCATTTGAAAATAGTTCTAGAAATCTTAAGAAAGAGAAGGTTGTATGGTAAGTTGTCCAAATTTTATTTCTACAATACATAAGTGCACTATTTGGGTCATTGTTGTCAAAATTTCACCCCCCCATGGGTAATTTTGATAACATGCATCAGAATATTCAAGTCGGGAAAATTGATTGATTCGGGGCCAAAAATCATGTTGCTAGAGTCCCCTCAAATATTTTCGAAGTTCCCTGTTTGAGAGGAAAAGAGCAAGCTCTGAGAAAATGTGAAAAAAGGTTGCAGAAGGCAAGTAGGTTGATCCAGGAAAAAATCATAAAAATGACTAAGTCCTAGTCCTAGGGGCAGTCGGGACATTTGGGACAAAAAGGCCCGAACCGGCCGGCTTGGCCGAAGTAAGCACAAATAGCCCGCAAAGCAACAAGGACATGCGGGACAAAATTACGCGGCGGGCGCGAAATGCCAGTTCAACCAAGAAAAAATTGGCTAGCTAGCTTTGAGAGGGCGCTTGAAATGGGATAATCGGGCCAAAAGCGCGAAGCCGCCGGCCAGGGCCAAAAAGGGCCAGACAGTCCAAAATCAAATGGGACAATCGGGCCAAAAAGGCGCGAACCGGCCGAACCGGCCGAAAAGAGTCAAGTCAGTCCGAAGCAAAGTGGGACAAGCGGGCCAAAAATGCCCGAACCGGCCGAATCGGCCGAAATGAGTCCAGAGGGTCCAAAATCAAATGGGACATCTGGGACAAATGGACGCGAAATGCCCGAACCGGCCGAAATGAGCACAAAGGGCCCAAAATCAAATGGGACATCCGGGACAAATGGAGGCAAAGTACGCGAAGGAGCCGAAGGAGCCGAGGACCAATCAGAAACTGCCATGTGTCCTCACAGGAGAAAAAGTCAAAAGGTCAAAGGGGCGAGTTATCGAGCTGAGGCGAACCAATGAAATGGCGCCACATGTCCAAGTTTAAGGGGCCCACAAGCAATTTCAAAAGGAAAGCCCGTGAAAGATGGAGGAGAGAGAATTTCTCATCCAATCAGAGCACGTGCCACGTGTCATCCAGGTGGCGAAGCGCGGGAAATATTTCAAAATCCGTTTTGGTTTGTTCCGTGCCCTAAATCTTCAGATCGCCATATCTTTTGATCCAAAGCTCAGTTTTCCACGTTCTTTATATCAACGGAAAGCTGTTGAGATGCTCTACATGATTCTGGGATCAATCTCAAGTTTTGGTGCAGTCTGAAGAGAGAAAATCGAGAAACAGATCTGACGTGTGGTAATGGCCAGAAGCGACCTTTCAACAACCTGTTTTAATGCTAATGGGTCGCATTCTTCTTCTGCACGGCTAGAAGTGACATTTTAGTGGCCAAATTAATACAAATGGGTCGTATTCTCCTCCAAAATCACTCAAAGTGACAGGGTATGGGTTGGTAAGATCCTCCATGCTGATTTAATGCATTTGCATTCAATGAGGAATGGGCTTGCACGTTTTCCCACGTTTTTGTCCCCTGGGCTCGACCCATGCAATGTAAAAGCCAGATTTGGCTCATTTTTTTTTTTTTAAAAGAGGTTGTTCATTCTTTCTGCTCTACTCTCCCTTCTTTTCTTCTCTAGGGTTGAAAATGGAGTTCGAACCTCCTCCCTTGCTCTGTAATGGCGTTTTTGCCTCTTATTAATGGAATGATGTTCTGTGTAAACTTCTGAAGCAACAAAACATGTTTTGTGATGCATCTGTCCATCCTTTCTTGTTTTTGCTTGTTTTCTTCTTGCCTCTCTTCATTGCAGGTATTTGTGCATGTTTGAATGTTCATTGCAGGTCTGGAGCTGTGTTCATGGAGTTTTGGGACATTTTCTGTGTGAAATCTATCCTTGGGCCTGTGATGCATCTGTCCATCCTTCCCATTGCTCACCTCTCTTTGTCCCATGGCAGTTTTGATAGATGTTCAACATCCTCCTTCTCTAGTGTATCACCGTTTTAGTGTAGGCTTTGCTGTTTTCCCCTTCTCTCTCTCTCTCTCTGTCTCCTTGGCATGGTTAGATTAGGATTAGATTAGCTTTCCTGCACTAGAATAGCTTGTGGCAGGTAGTTTAGGAGCAGGAACCAGCCTTCTCTGGAGATTCCTCTCTTGGTTTCACAAGTCCCACACTTGGAGAGAGGTTTCCATGTTATGCAATCACACTTTGGATGCCGAACATCAACCTAGAAGCTGATGTGCATCCGGGGTGCTTTGTGATTTTGCATCACAGTCATGTCATAAGTAAAGATGGAATAGTGGTAGATCCCTCAAAAATTGTTACAATAACTATGTGACCTACACCTAAGAATGTACTTAAATTTAGAAGCTTTATGGGTCTTGTTGGTTACTATAGGAAGTTTTTCAAAGACTCTTCTAAGGTCGCTACACAAATAACTTTATTACGAGAAGAAAGATAAGAAATTTTTGTGGAATGAAAAATGTGAATCAACATTTAAGACTACGAAGGATCATTTAACATTAGCACCTATTTTGGTTGTACCTAACCCTAATGGAGAGTTTACTATTGTAACGGATGCATCCGGGAAGGTCTAGAAGGTATTTTGTTGCAAAATGATCATTTTATAGCTTATGAAAGTAGAAAACTCAAGTTACATGAACTAAATTATGCTCCACATGACCTAGAGCTTGATGTTATTGTTCATGCACTTTATGTATGGAGGCATGACCTTCTTGGTAGATGTTTTGAATTAAAAACTGATCATCTTGGGTTGAAGTATACTTTCACTCGGCCAAATTTGAATGCAAGACAATGAAGGTGGTTATAATTTTTATCTCATTATGATTTTGACATCATTTATATTAAAGTCAAGAAGAATAGAGTGGTAGATGCACTAAGTCATAGGAAGCACATTTACTGCTCTTATAACGTTGAGAAATTAGTTTAAAGATGAAATAAAAAGCATCATGGAATCGATTCTTATTCTTACAAGTAAAAATAGTACTTGTTGCAAATCCAAATGATGTGAGATATAAAGGTTTTCATTTTGACAATGAAGGAATATTGAGGTTTGAAAATAGATTATACATACCTTTGTTAAATGAATTAAGAAAGAAATTTTTAGTTGAATTTCATAATTCACCTCTTTTCGGACACCGCAAAGCATTATGAAATGTTTTGCTGATATAAAACAACAATATTTCTGGAAATGGATGAAAAACGGCGTGATTGATTTTGTGACACATCGCTTATAATGTCAACATGTTAAAGTTAAACTTATGCATCCATCTAGTTTATTATATTCTCACATCATTCGCAATATAAATGGAAAGTAATAAGCATGTATTTTGTTCAAGGGTTGCCTATGTCAATAAATAAACATGATGTTATTCTAGTTGTTGTTGATAAAATAACAAAGGTAGCACATTTTATTGATGGTAATCTTAAGGATGATTCACTGTTTTAGCAAAAATATTTGTGCATGGAATTTTTTAGATTATATGGAGTCCCTAAATTGATCATATCCAATAGAGACCTGATAATGACATCTAGATTTTGGCAAACACTTAATGCAGCCCTAGGGACTACGATGAATTTCATTTCTGCATACCATCCAGGAAACGAATGGACAGATGAAAGAGTTAATCAATTTTTAGATGATATGTTATGAAATTTTTGCATGGATCAACACTATAAATGGTAAAAGTACCTTCCATTAGTTGAGTGTTATGATAACATGTATCGCACCTCTCTGAAAATGGCACCTTTCGAAGCATTATATGGAAGGAAATGTAGAACTCGAGTTAGCTAGGATAGCATAGAGGATAAAGAGGTAATTGAACCTGAAATCCTTACAAAAATGGAACAACAAGTTAAAATGATTTGAGAACGCTTGAAGGAAGCAGCAGATAGGAAAAATTGTTATGTAGACTTAAAATAGGTTGATAAGAAATTTTAACTTGGTGAGAAAGTCTTTATGTGGGTTAAAGCTGAAAAATAGTTCTATAACTTTTAGAAAGGATCCCAAGTTATCACCTCGTTATGTGGGACCTCGTTATATATTTTAATATTTTATTCATGTTATGTCAATAAACCTTCCCGTCTTGGGTAGATACTAAACTATTTAATAAAGGGATAGCTATTTTAATGTTGATTATTGAATTTGAATTTTTCAAATCTAGTTATGTTGTGAAGATAGGAATGGAAGGATGATAATTTAATTTTATCCTAGACTTAAATTGTTTAACTAAGTTGATCATCGGGATGATGATTCTTTTTAGGAGGAGCTAAGTAACATCTCTAACATGGATGTTACTATGATGACTTCCACTCTTGACATTACAAATGTTGACATGTGATTTGTCTTAGGAAGGTGTGCTCTTATGACTTTTGGAAATCATGTTTATAATGGATAATTTATTATTTTTGAAAAGGTTTAATTTGTTTTGATTTCTTCTCACTTGAAAATGAGGCCATTCATCTCTTCGTACATCTTAAATTCACTTTTAAAATAGGATGAACTTGTATTGTTGTTGTCTTAACTTATCTTATGTTAATAGAAAAACCTTGGATCAATTCCATTGATCCAAGGTATGCTTCAATTCTTCTTACATGATTTGTCTTGTTGTCTTGGCATTCAGAAATGAAAGATGAATCTAGATAGGGCCTTGCTTTTTAACAATTGTGAAGGACCCTTATTCAGGTATCCTTGTTTAGCGACATGATATAAGTGATAGGCCTGGGTCTTCTAGCTAATGTTAAAATCTTTGAGTAGCGTATAGGGACCTTGAACCTATTACTAAAACCCTAAGGTTGACCCTAGTCTATGGGTATATCTAACCTAAGTTGGGGAGTGCTATGTATATTTAAATAAAATACAACCTAAGGTAACTATAGACTTACCTAGGAACTAAGGTTGATTTTCTAACTTAATAATAATCTAACCTAAAAGTGTGATGGACTACTTGGCAATTGACATGGTCGGTGGCATCAATTTTCAAGGCATTAAATGGAATTGATTTTTGTTTTATTAATATGCATTGCTAATTTTGGTAGAGGCACAGGAAGTTTAGTGGATGCCTAGTTGGCATCACCACTAAACAAAAATTTCATGCACATTTGAAATTAAAAGTATCACCAAACATGGATGGTGGTGGCATGGAGAAATAGGAGGGAACTATTGTCCTTTGCATTTATTTATTTCATTTTTGGTGAAGAAACCACCTAGGAAAAATACATGGTGGGTTTTGGTATTGTTTTTTGATATTTAGTTCATTTGGAGTTTTAGCTCTGCATGGGGTTTTTGGTCCTTCGAACCAATAGTTCTATTTTGGATATTACTATTATTTTTGCATTCTTGAGATATTTTGGACTCTGTGGAAGTATAAGAAGAAGTGAAAGAGTTGAGTTTGTTGACGTTGCATGTAGAAAAAGAATTTTTGAGGCTCATCTTGGAAATCTTTTGCAAATCAGGAAGAAGATCTATCAGGCATGATAGGATCTACCCATTAAGTTGTTCTACTTTTTCCTAAATGTCTTCATTAAAAGAAATCTTCTCTTGGGAACAAATGATTTTTATAATATGTTTGATATTTCTTTCGATGCTTTTATTTTCACTATATTTTTGGTATGGATTCACTGTTATGATGAAATACGTTCTGGGTTTTGTTTCCTTTGTTGGAAAAATGAATGAATCATGCTTAAATTCTATTTGAACTTGAGATGATGTTGAATCTTTTTGTACACCTATTTGAGTTATGTTAAATATTGATAGTAACTCGTCTAATGTTGAACTTGAATGAAACACATCGAGTGTAATCTATCTTTTTGGCATGGGGTTAGTTTAAACCTTCTTGTGTGACCCGTGGAATAGTTTATTGAATTCAGTAGCATCCTCTCTGTCATGAGGAAAATGTTGTCTTGGTTTTCTTCTTGGTTCGACATTGTTGTGTATGTCTTGTTATTTTTACTTAAATCGAGAGACGTAGTTACTCTTTGTATGAGCTCGTGGTAATTAATTTTGAACTGTAGAATAACTTGACTCCTATCTAAGCTTGAGTGAATATTGGAATGAAATAGACTTCAGCATTTTTGGGTTTAGCGTATCTTCTGAGTTTGACTTCGTGCACAAGACTTGTGGTCATGCCGATGTTTCATTTGTCTCTCTCTGTGGTTATGAATCTGGGTTGGGTTTTATTCCTCCTGTCCCAGTTGTCTGTTTCAGTGATTATTGTGAAGATACATGGGTCTAAGTTGGCTTGAATGGAATTTTTTGATTGTTAATTCTTTCTCTCAACTTTTTTCATCATCAATGAATGGGTAAGATTACTGTGTTATCTCCTTAAAAATTAAATCATTGCTTGAAAAATGGTAAATTGTTTAAATGTTACTATGTCTTATTTATTTGGAAACTGGGATAACTTCTTGAATTGGTGTAATTATTGTTTAGAAGGAATATCACTTTCAGATTGTAGCTTTTGTGCTATAGTGGTTGTTATAGATTGTAAGTTTGAATAGTGCATTGGGCTTCAATGGTTGTATGGGGTTGATTGTTTTCTTGTCCTTGGGCCATTAATTATGTCTTTGGTTCTTTTTCAATCTCAAGCAAGAGTACCTCTGTTTAATGAATGAGTAATGAGACCTCATCTATACCATTATTTGATGTTATCTCCTCTTTTTGTTCTGAGTTATGAAAGACTAGGAAGACTTACTCCTTGGCTATTCTATTTATGTTTTCCTCTGTATCTGTTAGGTGATGGTTACTTGCAGCCTAGGTAGTTAAGGTATTTTTAATACTGACCTCTTTAAATTTTGGAAGGTAAATGAATGTTGTTCTTTGTTTTCTCTGTCTCAGAAAACTATTATCTAACCCGAGTTTGATCTAACCTCTGTTGGGTTTTACGATGGAGGACAGTAGAGACCGAGACTTATCTATTACATCCTTATTAGGATCTAGAGTGAACAATATCTTTCCCTTTTCTTTTCATCTTATACTTGTATCACTTCTGAGGAGGAAGATGACCTATTTGATTTATATCATATACCTCCATTAGGACTTGCTTGAAGAATTAAACCCATTTGTGTTAGAATAAGATAGGAAAAGAAAAAAGGTTATTCTAAAGAATTATGTTGTTAGGTTAGAAATTCTTAAGTAAGACTCTTATGGGGTGAAAATATATTGGGAGGATTGTAAGATTTGTAGTTTATTTTTAAACTCCTTCACTCTTATATTTGACTATTACACTGGTAATTATGTAACTTGTTGTGAATTTTTATTAGTTCCAATTGCATGTCAAATTGAATTCATCCTTTGTCAAATCTGTTTGATGTTGATTCTAAACTTAGGTTGGTTGTTGACTCTGAATTTAGGATACATATTTCTTAAATAAGAAACTCTTTACTAAATTGGCGCTCGTTAATCCTAAATTTATCCTATGTTTGATTTATCTTGGTAGCTCATATTTTAGGATGAAATTAAGCAAGTGAATGTTGAGATGAAATTGATTAAGATATGATTCATGAAAGTCAATAAAGGAAAATCAGTTGTGATTTTGGAGAAATATTATTAATCTGGATTAATGCTTTAATTCTTTTTATGGAATCACTAGTAAAAAGTTGAATCTAATTGCATCATGATCTATTCTAAATGATGAGATGGTTTACCACCTTATTTCTCTATTTCTATTTTATGATTGGTATTCTTTATGGTATGTTTGTTGTAATGCTTTACTGTTTCATAAAAGAAGAGTTCTCCTTATGAAATAGTTAGTTAAAAGCACATTGTTCTAATCTTTAGTGCTTATCATGATTATTTCAATGAAATGACATGTACTAGCAACTTCTGCAAATGGACTTCGTAAGTGATAAAAGGAGAAAATATATTTTATGATGTTACTTTTGTTTACCAAAGAGATTGGATCTTTTATGATGAAATATGAATCATTATTGAAATGTATTATTGGAAAGGAAAGTTGTATTTTTAATTGATCTTATTGATGTTGTATAACACTAAAGATGTCTAAAGTGTTTGACTTATAATGTATGAATTCCACTTTGTTAAATGGAAAATTTTGGGTTTATTTGTACTTGATGTGTCATCTTTTTGTATATTCTGTGAATGGCAATGATAATCTTATCTCTATTATTTTATTTATATATTTGTAATGAACCCTCTCAGGATGATTTAAAATAAACTAGAGGACAAGGGTACTAAATATACTACCCTCTTATTCAATACAACTTATTAAAGTTGGAATTCATGATTGGTCATTCAATTAAATCACTATGGTTTACTAAAATGATGTTAGTGGATAAATGAAACCATTATGATAACTTGTAAAATGTTAAGGGGTTGCAAATGAACCTTAATTCTTATTTAGTAAAGGGAAGGAAACTATTCTGCAATGCTATGTAGTCTATTTTAAGACCTTTTGGAATTAAATCCTAATGTTATCTTGGAAAGAGGAAGATAAGCTTCCTCTTGATTAATTCCTTAATATGAATAAAAAAATGAAATTAATATATTTGTAACATCACCATTTTAGTACATTAGAACAAGTAAATTATTTTTTGATAAATGCTTCCTAGTTCTAAATATATAATTTAGCACTCACAAATCAAAACAACCATTCTTATAACAGATAACCATATGCACATTTGTAATGAATCGGAGTACCTCCGATCTATTCATTCCATAACTCGGTAATCTACCGATCTATTCAAGAGTATCAAGAGTGGCGTTTTTATTTTAACACATCACTCTTACGGTTCTCTTCCATAATCTGGGATTCAGAATGCTCTGTCAAGGAACCTATCTGGAATAATTGTTACCATTATTCATTGGCATCTCGTCCCTTAGACTAGGTGACATAGGACAACGCAATCAGTAGCTTGCGATACTTTGGCCAAAGATTTGAAACATAATGCTTATGTCTCGTATTCCTTGATGACATACTCGTCAATCTGGAATACATCCTTCACCCCATTCCTTTGTTATGTAGAATGTCTTATACTGACTTCTGTCAGTCTCTCCTACCCCAAGTTATTCACTCAGAAACAGATTAATAATATGGCAACGTTATAAGGATGCTCTTGAGAACTAGGGATACTCTAACATACTGGGTCAACCCTAGTTAACCCTGTGTGTCAAGAGTACCCCAAGTCTCTGTGGGAAACCTCATAACATGACCATGTCGGTAACCAATCCTGAGTCAAAACTTGTTCGAGTTTAAGGAGTAAATCTTGACAATCAATGCAAAGGGTGTCGCCATAAGTCACCTGCATTGTTGTATCTTCGAGAAGATCCTAATCTTCTCGAAGGTACAACCCTGCAATTGACTTGTGCCATCAACCTTCAAATCCACCTCAATAAGATCTACTAAACTTTAAGGTGTTACTTACGTGGAGTTTAAATTATACTCTAAGACACTCCTTTTTAGGGTAGTCTTTTCCCAACCCCTGGGTTCCTCATCTTAAAATTTCCTTTCTTATTAAGACCCATTCCACAAAGAGAAGTTTAATAAGATTGAGGTCTCGACAAGGTGATCATTGTTTCACAATAATCCTAATCTCTGGCCCGGGTAGTAACCCCAAGTCTTCTCATAAGATTGCTAACTTATTCCTTTTTGGGTTTATTCCAGATCTTTAAAACTGAAATATATCTTACTTATTAGTGTTAAGATATAGTGATTTTAAAAACATTTAGTACGTTGTCTTGACTTAGATCAAGGTTAGAGAGTAATAGATTACTCTTCCCGTTCAGCTTCCTGAAAGGGTTTATTTTAACCTTAGCTTCTCAAAAATCAGTGATCGAAATTACAATTAGCTTTAAATAGATCATAATAGAACTGCTAAACAATCATAAGTATTTAGTCACATATCCTTGCAAAGCTTACTTAGATAATCACAAATGTCTCCAAGATATACAATAATAACTATGCTCTTAAAAATCATTCGAACCAAAAAGATCAATCCCTCACGATACGCATGCAACACATAAGTAACAAATACCTCATTCCATTCATTTCTAAGCTATACAAATACATTTTATGCATTTAGTGATTGGATACAATACTCAACGAGAAAAATAACATCGTTCTTCAAGTAGTACATTTAGAGAATCAAATTGAAATTCATCATAAAACCAAATTAAACGATCGATCATCATATCAGATCTGCGTGCCTTTACCACTTACGGCAACCATCGTAAAAATTGTCAACACGGGTCGGTTCGGTGGCCCTGAGCATGATAAGCACTAATTCTTAAAACAATTGCAATCCACCAATTGTTCTCATTAAACAACCTGTTTAAATGAAATCATTTATTCAAATTCCAAACATAAGTCAGGCTATTCATCTTATATGTTAGAGACTAAGAACAAATGAATACAACCAATCTAAGATAGCAAAACTCCTACAAAATTGTTTTTAACAATTTCTCAAGGCAATTAAAACATTCAACAAGCTCACTATCTTAATTCTTTTATCATCATAACACATTTCAATGGTATTGACAAGTATACCCATTTATACAACAACACACATTTTATACCAATTTCTCCATACAATAACTAAGTTTATTCTTGTTATGCCCCTACCATAGAGATCGCAAAAGGATGAAAGAAGAAAGCACATTGGTTACATATCCAAGACTCCAACTGAGTCAATAACCACAGTATTCACAACTGAGCTTTCTACAGAAGAGAAACACTGGTTACATATCCAGGACTCCAACTGAGTCAATAACCACAGTATTCACAACTGAGCTTTATACAGAAGAGAAAAACATAATATACGATTCAAGGATTCAAAAGGAGTCGAACCCATGTAGTATTCACAAATAAACTTCGACTGAAGTAGAAATACAAGATACATATTAAATTCAAGAATTCCAACTATATCAATAACATACAGAATTCACGACTGAACTCCTACAGAAGTAGAAACGTATGTTACTTTTCAAGGATTCAAAAGGAGTCGTACCCATTTAGTATTCTCAAATAAACTTCTACTGAAGTAGAAAGATACTATCTATTTCCAAGAATTCCAACTGTATCAATCTCCACAAGTGTTAACAATGAAGGCTTCAACAAAAGTCTATACCAAGGAAGAAAGCTTTTTTATGGACTCCAAAAAATTCGAATTCATACATTATCCTTGCAAGAATTTCTACGAAATCTAACCAAAATGCAAAACACAGCAAGATAATTCAACCGTACGAAACAAAATGTACACCTGTGAGGGTTAGTGAATAATCAAACCAGCATGAAGATACAGCAAACTAATTCATACAATGCTACCATAAAACCCAACTGGACCAAAAATCATCTAAACAGAGTTGTTCTAATGAAATAATTTGAAGGAAAGCAATATTTTTAAAAGTTAGGGCCTAACATGCCTGGTAATGTCACTTAAAAATCTGAAGAAGACCTCTGAAAGAGCTCGAGCCTTCTCCTCTTTTTCCTCGTTAGATTCAACAACAATAATTTGTTATTTCCATGCCTTATAAACTTTCCTCGACAGAGAAAAGAGCTAGTTATTCTCATAGTTTCCATGCAACACCAAGTAGACTGGTTCGAAGAACCAGTGATCAAACAGAGAGAAAACTGGAGCGTATGGAAAACCAAACAACCAACTAGTTTTCCATTTTGCATGCCTTCCCGAGCAATCCGCACTTGGAAACCGAGTTCCTTAATTGCATTAACTCGAAATTCCCGCTCAATCTCCATTGCCACCGACCACCATAGTTGGCGATGGACAAAAACAAACCAAAGACCATTTCCAGATTTGGCAACTCTGCCACGTCGGATTTCACTAGCCGTTTGAAACTTCCACCAAATCCCTTGTCCTTCATACTTATCCATCTCATTTAATGCCATAGAAACTACCACCCATGGCTCGCACCCCTTCATAGGTCCCTTTCATCCATGATCATTAGTTAGGTTAGAAACATAGGTTAGACCTTAAGGTGATACTTAGTCTAACCTCCTTAGTGCTAGGTCACTAACCTTAGAACATTTAGCTTATAGTTTAGGGCTAGGTTAGATTAGCACTAATCCAACCCATAGGTTATAGTTTAGGTTTAGGTTATTAACCTTAATAGAACCAGTCTAGGTCTAACAAATAGAATCGTTCAGTATAAGAACCAACAGATATACCTTCCCGAAATGGATTCAATCCAGCCTTGATAATAAGCTAGCAATAAATATATCAGAATTTATTACCTGGCTCAAGGTCTAGACCTTCCTGATATTACGATATCGGGAACCAATTCATTTAACATGATCAGCCTGAGTTAGACTCGAATTGCTTATTCAACACATTCAGACCTTCCAACCTTCATAAGGTCTATAATTTTTTTCATCTGAATAAACTTAAAACATCTCTTGGATCAATGCCCTTTGATCAAGGTGAGTCATATAGGACGGGTAAATCCACAATTCATTCGAAATCAGATTAAACTCAGGTGCAAAAATGAAAGAAATAAAAGAGTCCAAGCATATCCTGGCTCAGTCAAAGATCTTCAAATGCAAAGAAGATACAATCTATATCAAGCATGACTTCACAATCAAAGGAACACATCCTTGTACAGAAGAAATCATATATCAACACTTGAATGCTCAGGAGGAAGTAACAATCAAATGAACCTTAATTCTTATTTAGTAATGGAAGGAAACTATTCTGCAATGCTATGCAGTCTATTTTAAGACCTTTTGGAATTAAATCCTAATGTTATCTTGGAAAGAGGAAGATGAGCTTCCTCTTGATTAATTCCTTAATCTGAATAAAAAAATGAAAATAATATATTTATAGTAGTAGACTTCATCCCAAAGAATTCTATCATAAAAAGATCTTATTCAAAACATAAACACGCTAAGACTTGGATAAGTTAATTAAGTTAACATCTATGTTAGTGTGCTAGATCTGTTTGAGAAAATGAATCATAAATAAGAATGTTAATGAATTAAAAATCAATCTTCGAGAAGGGTTTTGAAGGCAAGTATATCTACATAATAAATTTAATTATAGTTTTTCTTGTAACCCTAATGGTTAATGATACTAGTGGTTTAGTAAGGTTGTTGTAATTAAACTTTAAATAAGGAAAATAATTAAGTCATTAACTTCTTTCTTGGGTATGTACATCCAGATGGGATGAATTTAGTCGGATGTTGGCACACACCTACTATAGTACCATACCTTTGGGAAGACTTGGGTCTTCATGAGGATACTAAGTTGCAGTTGACATGTTGCAACACCCTTTAGAGTTTAATCATCTAGATCTACATAAACACAAACTTTATCATAGTTATACCTAGGTTAAGTTAGAAGCACAATCTAGTGTGGGAAACTCATGGCGAGGATAACTAGACACACGCAATCGAATTAGGTCGATTGAGTATTTCTATATACCCTTAGTCATAGTGAGTAGTCCTCTACACTAAAATATGTTGCTAACTTTGGTTAGAGTTAGACCTTGAAAAATTAGGTGATAGGAGTCAATAAAGACCATTCTAGATAACATATGAAGTGGGGTGAAGGATGTATTCTATTTTATGAGTGTGTCTTCTAGTAATATAAATAGGAATAGTACGTTGAAAATATTTAGCCAAAGTATCACAAGTTGTTGGTTGCATTGTCCTATATCACCTAGTTTAAGAAGTGGTATTTCAGATGAATATTGGTAATAGATATTCAAATAGGCCTCTTAAACAAAACACTTAAATACCCTAAAAAGGGTAAGAGAACCAAGTATACTTAGTATAAAAATTATTAAGTTAACATGAGAGATCGACATGATATCGAGTTATGAAATGAGAGATCGGTGTTCCACCGAGTCATTACAGTTGCATATGGTTATCTATTATGAGATTGATTGGCATGGAATGTGTGTTCTAAATTATGATTATTTAGAATAGAGAACATTATTAAAAAAAAACCTTGTTTCTAAATTCTTAAAATGGGAATGTTACAAACATGACTAGAATCACATATTCTTCTTCAAGAATGCAGTAAGTACTAAGCCCAGTTTCATAAGATTCTAGTTCTTCAACATATGGATCAAATTTATGGTTCCTTTCTGCCCATTCATCAAGTAATAGGTCAAGAATAGAGGGTGGAAGAGGCTTCTCTTTAGGAATTGAAGCTTGTTCTTGGATTAAACAAGTTGGCTTGGAGAGGGGATGAGACATATGACTCTACATGATAAGAAAATATAGGCTCAACTTATATGGTAGACTGGTTACCATACCTTGTCTTGAGTAAAATATGAGACCAATCAAAAGACAAGTAACCACCCACTTGAGCAGTGAAATCTCTTGATAGACATAGGGCCACCAAACAAGGTAAGTCAATGATTGACACATCTTTTAAACTTGGACATGCATGAAGGGTCAACTCAATATCCTTAATGACTCCTAAGGTATTGAAAGTTGAGTCATCTAGTTGTAGGACTTATTTAGATAAGGGGCTATACCTAAGACCTATGACATCAGCTATCTTCTTGGTCATAATTGAGGTACTAGCGCCCAATTCTATCATACAATTATAGATAAGATGTCTACCTATGATCAAGGAAATATAGAAGGGAGGGGTTTTAACCACTGTAATTACTTGTTTCTCCTCTTCTTGGAATATGTTAATAGAAACACACAACTTTTTTATGGCTAGATCAAAGCATGCGAGAGTTGCTCCGAGCTTCATGCAACATATCCCGCTCAGATGGAATAGTAAAGGCATCCAACATTGTGACATTTATATTTGTCTTATTCATTTGGTCAACAATACTAAATGGGAAACTCGTTGACCTATGTATTTGAGGAAAAACATCCCTTTTGATTGTTCAAGAATGAAAGTAGGAGCTTGACCTACAAAATGAGGGGCACATCCTATTTAGGAGCCTTGCATGGGGCCTCTTATGTAGGGACTTGAGCACTCTTACTACTAGATGCCTTGGCTACTTCTGTTTGCTTTTGAGGGTTGGTCTGCGTTGTTAGGAGTGTGACTTGCATGCCTGAATATAACAATATCTTCTTATATATCATGTTGTCTGCAACATGGGAACATTGTCTTCTTGTATCATCTTCCACTTGGTTGATCATGCAGAAGTCCTTAGCACCAAAGAACATCAAATTTTCCTCTGGAGGAGCTTGTGGTCTTTTTTGGTTTTCTGCTTCAAAGAAACTAGTTGAACGCTCACGAGGCTAAAGCATTACGGATCATGTAGTCTTGTGCACGCGTAACATTCACACAGTGATTTTGACTATGAGGCATATTGTAAGGGAATCACCATTTTGACTCTTGCACCAAATTATTGTGAAGCTGGAACAAGCACCTAACTTAACTCATTCGGAGTACTAGAAGAGAGGCGCAAGAGAAACAACTTATAAGGGAAAATTGTGTGTTATCATGCCATATATCACTTTTTTGGTTGGGGGTGTATCTTTGGTTTCCATAATGATTCCTCCAAGGATAATTATTATGGATATGCACCTAATTATAATTTCCTCTATAGGCTTCCTGTTTCTTTTCTAATGATATGACTTTTTTTGATAGATTTTTTATTAGAGCCTTTAATTCCTCATCTTTCTTTTGTTGTGCTGAAGAGTAGGATGTAGATGCAATTGGTTGCATTATTTTCTTAGGAACAGGAATAGGGCCACATAAGGTTGGGGCACTTTTGACATTTCTAGGAATAAGGGAATATGCGGTCTAGGAGCTATCTTTCCTACCTAAATAAGACTATTTTCTTCCCTTACTGCAATACTATAAGTAGCTGGTAAGGTCCTACCTCCCATAGATTGAATCATGACTAAGATATCATTGTTCAGCACCTTTAGAAAATATAGAAAAGCATGTTGGGATGTAGGTCTTACCATAAGATGGATTATGTCTCAAGTCTTCTGAAATATGATGTTGAAATCATTAATTTTCTTGTTGGGCACCCTTTTTGTTGTTTTCACTTACTCCACTAGATACAAGTGATCTGACTTATCTTCAAAGTAATTGCAAAGAGTTGTTCCCAGCTCATCCCATGTGGTAGCCTCGATACCATTGAAGAACTTTACCTTTGAAAGAAGTTACAAGTAACCTTATTGCTACATCATCATGTGTGATCAAATAGAGTGAACACATGTTTGCTACATCTTGGATATGCTCCTAAGGGGTGACTTGATTCTCACCAGTAAAGTATGGAATACTTTTGAGCATGTCATTTGGCATGTCATTTTGCATAGCCAGCACCAAGGGACTCTCTCCTGTGAAGTTGGAAAAGTTTCTTAGGGGAGGAGGTGGCTGATATGCCATCGTAGGGTGTGTAGGTTGTTTTCTTTAAGGATGAGTTGAATGGTAATAGTGCATAGGAGATAGAGATGCACACACATATTTCTAGAATGAAATCTTCTTAGGGACAAGCTGGAGGTACTCGAAATAATATTCGATTCTTTGCACTTCTTCTTGTATGCACTCTTTTCATGAAAGGCACTCAAGACTACTAAAATAGAGATTTAGAAATGTTGGGAGTCTCCAAATGTGTTGAAATACTAATTCCACACACCATAACTTAGTAGTATGAAATGTAAGCTTTCATTTCTAGTTTGATCGGGCATGCCAAAAAACTGTTGGTCTTCAAACTTACACCCGCGTCTTGGATCTAGAAGATCCGAGCTATTTGAGATCAAAATGGAACCATCTCCAAGTTGTGGGACCTTACACACTTGAGATGGATCTTTGGAGAAGGCCGGTTCCTCTATCTATTTCTACTGCTACTACTACTCCTAGTCTTTGAAAGGGAAAAATAACCTAATAAATGCCAAGGGACTAGGGATAGAAAGATAACATGAAAATGAACTACACTAAAAGGTGATAGCACTAGAAAAAGAGGGATGAATACTATTTTTTCTGAGTGGGAATGAAAAGGGAATGCATGAAAGGAGGCTAGGCACAAGTAGCACAGCTGAAAACACGTTACCAGGTCATTCTCACACAACACAATTAAATAGGAACTATAAGGGATGTGAAGTGGCACAACAAACACGCATTGTAAAAGAAAATCAACAAGAAGAAATGTAAACATGTTAGGACAACAAATACTACAAAATGATGTTTTTATCACTTCCATAAATTCACAGAGCTGTTATAATGGTGAAAGAGGCCAATATCCACATACATGAGCTGGATCTAGAGGTATATAATTCAAAATATAGGAAATACGAATTCCTTAGCAAAAAAATTGTAAGGATTTAGAATATCCAACATTAATAATGAGCCCAACTCTTACATTTATAGATGAATCTGTAGAAGGAGAAGAGAAGGAGGGTAAACCTAAATTTGAAATACAACCACTAACAAGAAGTATTCAATGTCTACAAATCTACCTAAGAATATTTCAAATGCCCTTCCCTAGTTATGTTTTAGTGTGTTAGATGAGGAAGGAGGGTAGATCATATCAAATCAGATGGTTGAAGTAATCAGATCTGCTTCATTAATGCTCATAAAGATGTTTTCCATTTCTCACCTACCAAATCTGCCAAACTTTGAATTTGAATGTTTAGCACTATGGCGGATGTCAGCAACTCTCTGACAAGTCTAAACACATGCTGATCTGAGCTCTATAGAAAATTATATGGCTATCAAAAGATGTCAAGGCCATCTATGCATGAAAGACACATGGCACATGTGATTTGGCTAAAAGAATGGCCAACTGTGTAAAATGTTTTTGTTTCTACCATGTGTTAGTCACTAATTTTTTGCAATGATTTGGTGCCCTATTGGTGCACTTTGGCTGGTTATGTGTGGCATACTCAAGTATGTCAGAAGATGACTGGCACAGAAGGGCACAAAGGAGGGCATGAGGGAAGGGCACATAGAAGAAAATAGAGGAAGGCACAAAGTAATGTGCGCACGATGCCCATGGGGAAATGAGGAAAATTTGTGATCATAGAGCATATGGTCAAGGCCCAACTATTACAAGATGATTTGTTGGCACACACGAGGGTGAATGTCTCGCGAAATAAGTAGAATGTGTAGAAGAAGTGTGTATAGGGATGATGGAACAAATAAGAAAAGGCAAGGAAGGGAAGAATGGGAAGCATGTAATGGTGCATGAGGAAAAGAAGGGAATGTGCCAAGGGAATTTGAGTGTGCGCAACCTTACATTGAATATCTCGAGAGATAGAATATGTATACAAGTTATTCAAATCACTAGGAGAGTTATTTGGATAAAAATTTGCACATGGCTTACAAGAATACTGTTATCCAAAATAAGCCCCTTGCTTATTTTTGGCTAACTCTCTTTCATTTCTTCCTTCCTTGTGCCTCAATAAAAAATTTCCACTTTTTAGGCACTCAAAATTATCTAGAAATGGCTTCATCAGATAGATAATTTTCTCACCTTTCCAGAAAGGTAAAATTTTCCTTCTAACTCCTTGTATTTTGCAAGTTATGGCTCGGCAGAGTTTTGGAGGGAAATTTTCCCTAGGAAGGTCCGCGGACCAATCAAAATGTGCCACGTAGTGGCGGAATGGCAGGTCGGTGGAGGTTAGTTAGAAAATTTTCCAAAGTTTTTGGTGGGGGCACAAAGAAAATTTTTGGTCCGAAACCCCGCGAACCAATGGGAGAGGAACACCTATCCATAAGGTCAGCGAGTGTCGGAGGGGCACGAAAAATTTGATTATTCACCAAAATAGGTAAGGGTGAAAAAGGAAAACCCGGCCTGAAGGCCCATAGAAAATAAGAAGGTGCCACATGTCCTATTTGGGGTAGTGGTCAGCAATGTAAAGGAAAATTTGGAGCGCACCCCCCGCCAGCGAATAGGAGGATGACACGTGGCGAGTAGAGTGGCGGGGCACGAAGCGATTTTGGAAATTTTTCCAAAATGTGAAAAACACATAAAATAGTCATTTGAGCCCGCGGACCAATGGAAACATGCCACATGATATCAAATTGGTGGGGGCAGATTGTTTTAGGAAAAAATTCCCAAAATTCAAAACAAAGGGAAAATTTTTGGGTTTCGGCCCGCCGACCCGATTTTGGCCCTATTTTTCCCTAAATCTTCAGAGGGACATATCTTTTGATCTAGAGCTTGGTTTTTCTTGATTTTTGTGTAATTGGAAATCTATTGAACTCCTTTACATGATGGAATCTTCAATTTTATTTTTATAGAGTTTAGTGAGAGAAAAATCAAAAATGCCTTTGGCATGGGGAAAAGAGCAGAACTAACATTCAACCACCATTTTTAATGCAGTATGGCTTCCATTCTTCTCCAGCATGGTCAAAAATCTTGGGGAATGAACTTTTAAGGGTACCCATGCTATTTTGATGGATCTAGTTGGTGGTTGAATGATTCCTTTCATTTTTCCCATGTTTCTCCTTCCTGAGCTCGGGTTTTCATTGTTAAAAGCCAAAATTTGGCTCATTTGTAAAGGGTTGGACATTTTTATGAACTGCAGGCTCCCTTCTTCACCCTGGCAAGTGAATTTGTGGAATATTATACCTCTTTTAGGATTGCAAAATGTTTTCTACATCTTTTTGTTGTAATGCATTGTATTTAAAAATGTAAATGACAATGCAAGCTCTGTGAATGAGTTTTGAATCCTTTCTTGTGTTGTTTGCTCTATATTGATCTCTCATTACAATTTTAGCAATTTGTGCATGATTTGTGTTGCATTTTTATAATCTGTGTCAATTTTTAGAAATAGATGTTCACCACTCCTTTGGTGTATCACCACTTTTACTTAGTTTTATTTCTTTTGCATCCTTTATCTCTGTCTCCTTGGAATTTAGAGTAGGATCTAGTATTAAACCTCTACAAATTTCATGCATACATCTGATCAGAGGAGTGAAGGAACTAGCCTTTAATTTGGAGAGTATTTTCCCATTTTTGTAAGTCCCAAACTTGGGGAAAAGATTCAATGTTGTGCAATCACACTAAATGACCCAACCCTCACTTGTAGACCTTAAGGTCATTTAGGGGGTGTTGATGATTTGCACTAACAATACCCACATTCCAAATAAAATGCATACATTAAAGGGGGCTTGCCTTTACATTCTTTATGTTTATGTAATTTATTTATCTTCCTTTCTCATCTTTATCTTGATGTATTTGTAATATATGTATATTATGATTTAATTTGTGTTATATCCTAGCTTAGCTTTATCTACTTTCATCAGCATGCATACATGTGTCTCAAGATTTTTCACAATATCCACACAATCTCGAGTGGGATACCCTCCCCACCTCTATTATGCTATTTACTCTTGTCACTCATTTGGATCATTCTCTTCCTCTAGCCTCTCCATTGGTTCCCATACTCCATCTCTCATAACTACTTCTATTATACCCATGATGTTGGGGACATCTCATATCCCATTTCAAAATGTCACCTTGATTATGGCTTTCTAGCCAATTACTTGGAATAATGATTGATACACATGTAATGATCATACACATATTTCCTCCACACTTGATACCCTACCCGCATGTCCCACTACACCACCTATGCCTTCTATAATTAAACATCATTTTATGCCTTCTCCCATAAATATTGAATCACTCTTCACATTCTTACACCTTATCCTTATGATAAATTTCCAACATGCTAATTCATGCACATATAAAACCTTTTTATGGATTCACCTAATTACATATCCCAATTAAAATAAGGTCACTCTACTTCCTCATATATTATATAATTACTTTATGGAACTTTTATACCACTAATGGATGGTTTCGTGTGTTTTCAAGCCGCTATCAACATGAAGATTAAATTTCAAGGTCAGAGCAAATCTCACCGCTCGAGTCTATCGTTCCCAATATCGGGGACAGTGAAGTTTGCCACCTTGACTTTGGGGATTTCTGGGACAAGAATGACAAACTCAAACCCTTCTCCTATGGCACAAATGATTCATGATAGCGGCTTGGCATTCACCTTTGGTTTCCCAATCTCGGTCTGCAATGTGAAAATATGGTCCTCACCTGTAATGCTCATTTTAACCCCGACTCTAACAAACTAACAAATGTGCATGGGGAGCTCATCACCAAGCTCGATGCTGCCACCATTGGCACTGCCCTAAGGATTCCTGAGATGGATAATTCTATAGTAATCTCTCAGAACCAGGCTCAGGCCCTCTTCGACCAGGACAGTGAGAAATACAAGGCGAGGGTGGTGAAGTCTTGGCTTAAAAACCCTAAAAAGGGGGCATCCCGTCTATCCAAGGTTTTGTTTTGTGCCGATTTCAATGAGGAGCTGTCAAATTTTATAATCCTACTAGCTCGGGTCATGGGCTTACCCTCTACCAACGAGTTCCATTTCTAGATGTGCCCCCTTATCAACATGGTGTGTGAAGGAACTCAGAATATCAACTGGGTAGAAATCATCAGCATGAACTTAGCAGAGCAGCTGTCTAATGTACAACAAACCAAGAAGTTCTACATGACTTCATACTTGATGTATACCCTAGCAACATCAAGGAAATGGTTTGGATTCACATACATTGATGCTCATAAGGGTGACATTTGTATATTCCTACTACCCTCAATTCACCTTGGACACTAGCAATCGCAACTTTAGGAGGGTAAATGATGCTTTCACCATGTACATTGTTAGGCTTCTGGAGAGTGACATGGCGAGTAGATTTTCTAATGAAGCTATGAACCTAATATCGCACTATGGTGACTACTTCATCCAGTTTAGAAAATTATCCTATATAATTCTTGCAAGTTATGAGATCACTCCTCTCAAGCTTCCTATGTTCTGTAATGATAAAATGGCCTTGATCAAGATATGCAGGAAACTAGACAAGTTGCATGAACCCGCAGGGATAAGAAAATTACGTGGCCTACACTTCCCCGTATCTATGGGAAACTACACCTTCAAGATGGCTCTAGATGCATAGAACATAGAAAGAGCCCTAGCTCCCATCACTATCCATTTCTTCAAGCCAAGAACTTGTTTTGAATTGAAGAAATTTATTAAACAGAACATGAAAATCAATTACTATCATAGGGTAGACACAGAAGACTATTGGGCTAACTGTGCTAATGATTTTGAGGTAAGAAGGAGACATTATGGCAAGTTTTCTCTTCAACTAATTCAGGAGCTTAATTTGTATCAAGTTTTGGAAGGGCTTCAGGATGATAATTTTGATCTGTTTTCATATGAGTATGACACCTTGATCAAACACACTCCCTTGGAGGATTTGGATTGGTTCAAAAAGGAGAAAGATGATCTGGCTGAAAACTTAGCCCCTGTCTTAGTAAGAACCAAGATCTGGTTTGATAGGAAATTCTGTGAGCTTAGAAGGCATTCAGGTGAGTCCTCCTCCAAGGATACTTCAATACCAAGGAAGGAAGAATTGACACCTAGTTCGGAAGCACCTGTATAGACTCCTCCTACCGCCTCAACTAAAGGTCCTACATCCTCCACTTGTTCCTCATCCACTCAAGTATATCGAGGAAGAAGAAGATCAAGGAGGTCAAAAAGGAGCCCGTCGAAGAGGATCACATGATGAAGCATTCAGAATTGCCCTCAGGTCTAGAGAACATTATTGTTCTCAGTGAAAGTGAAGAGAGTGAAGTGCTAGCCTCCATAAGTGCTCCAGAATCCCCAATGGATAAAGACAAAGAAGTCCAAAGCACTGAGCTTCCAAGCGCCATTGACTCCTCTGTACCAGAAGTCCCGAGCGTCCCACTCATATCCCAACTAGAAGTAATAGCAGTGCACACTCTGAGTGCCATGAGTTCTCTTTATCTTGGTCCTCTTTCCCCACCTTCTTCTTCCTCCTCCTATTTTTCATGGGTGTAACCTTTCGTTGATAGTAGGAAGAGAAAGTCTTCTTCTCGGATCTCGAGACCCAACTTTGATTATGTGGCAGCTCTATTGGGTACTACCCCTCCTACTCCTACAAAAATTCCAAGACCACCTCTAGGATAGTATATCGATGCTCAAGGCCAGCAATTCCTGGAGATAGCCAAGCCCAAAGTAGATAAGCCAGAGCATGATTTGTAAGCGTCTGATCTAGAGCTCTCAAGGATTCCCATGGGAGAGTCCACCCCTAAAGGTGAGATTCACAATCTTCAAGAAGCAATCACCACGGTCATTGGGAGAGTGGAGAAAGGGAAAAAAACCATAGAGCAGCTGGAGTAGCAGGCTCATGTTCTTACAAGTTTCATCAAGTCACTTTGTTATCTAAGGATAAAGTTTTATATCCTACCCCACCGACTACTCTTCCACACACTGTGATTCTCACCATGATGAAGTGCAAAGTATCAAAGATATACAAAATTATTCCATCTATGGAAGTGATATGGAGGCTATGGTGGGTGATATGCTTGTTGTAGGGTTGAATTTCATTAGTGAAGCCCTCAAACTCAATGAGAAGGTGAATAATCTGCAACATAAGCTCTCCTCCACTATTGGAAATATAGATAAAGAGCTCAAATTCATAAGTAGCTGTATAGTAGACCTTCGCCTTATGGGACAAGCTGATGAGAATATTTTAATGGAAAGCAAAGTCTTCGATGATGCAAAAGATAACTTGTCAAAATCATGGGTATATAGTGTGGAATGGAAAATCAAGGTGCTGGAAGAAGCTTTGGGAGAATTGAGAAATAGCTGGTAGAAGGGTGAGGCCTTCAAGACTTTGGTTGTATCTACCTTCAAGGATATACATTGCCATCTCCATGATGAGACCTCTGGTGTGCCCTTCTCTTTACAAGAAATCAAAGCTCAGTTCAGAGATTTTGTCAAAGATAACTTGTTCAAAGAGGATTCTGTCTCCAAAGAAAAGATGAAGGAAATCTACTCTCTCCAGTCGCTATCGAAGAAGCAAGCAAGGATTATCATACGCACGTCGAATTTGACAAAGAGATGGAGAAATGTCTCAGATTTTGGACTCAGTCCACCGCCAACACGTCAGTTCCACGTGGCAGAGACATAGCAGAGGCATTAAAAAGGTTTAGACAAAGCGGATCCTCAAATCAGTGGGCCCCTCTCAATCTTGAACATTTGTCTTTCTCTCCTAAATTTTCTCCTTTCTTTCTTTCCTCATCTTGGATTTATTGTAGTTAGTTGGGGTTTTGCGTTAAGCAGCCCTTTAACTAAGCATTATTTGAAAAGGTGGTTACCAAGAGTAACTGATTTGTAAACTATATAATAGCCTCTCCTCGCCATTTTTGGGGGAACTTGGCTTATTTATGAAAGTGTAAGAAATAATACGGCAATCAATACAAAAGGATCTTCTTTCTTTGTTCATTTGATTCCTTTATTTCGCAGCTATCTATTAAATATTATTAGATCATTTGTCTACATAATACCAAGAAGCTTTGTATTCTTGTAGATGTTATTTATGGAACTGTGTGTCCCTCCAAATTGCATCTTAGTAATTCAAATACAAATGGTCCAATTCCAATTCATTGTATTCTGGCATGCATAAGGAATTATTTTGTCACCTATAATTCTGAAAAATACTTTTCTACTCATTTCCTTGTCTTCATTCTCGCTATGCTTTTTTGATTGATAATCTATTTCATTTCAAAAATATTTCATGATACCCAAGTTCCACCTCAAAGTTATGCATTGTACATTTGTAAATAAGATTTGCTTTTAAATAAGGGAACCTCTCCCATCAAAGAGGAGGGACTTCTTGTCCCCTAACTATTACTCTCATTAGGTTCTTCTTTTGAAGACCAACAGTTTATGGCGACTCCACTGGGGATTCATTTTCAGTTCCTTAACCATTTATCAATCATTCTTGATCCAGTGACTCCATGTTTTACTCGAGGTAGAAGGGGCCTTGGTATTGAAGATTCTCAGTCTCAGTTTTTGGAACAACACGGTTTTCCTTTCCCTTTAGCAAGAAGGAATAGAAAATCTCATTCAACAAGCACTCCTCCTATCAAAAATAGAACCCCTACGGGTGGTATTCCTTCAGAGCAACTCAGTCCTAATCTCCGAGCTTTGATTCTTGTTGGCGTTTTAGTTCCCCTTCAAGCCATTTTTCCAAGAATGGTAGTACCATTGCCTTGGGGTCATCGTGTTGGGCCTCTCGCCCTTCCTCATCCATTACATGAGTTACCTGCAGGTAAGCTGGAAAACTTTCCCAAGTTCAAAGGTGATGGCAAGGTACATCCTGATGAACATATCGTGGCCTTCATAGTTGCATGTGGAGTTCTGGGAGTTGAACATGAAGACATCTTCGTAAGGATTTTGTTGAGACTTTACAAGACAATGTGGTTGATTGGTTCTATTACCTTCTAGCCGGAGCTATCACTAGCTGGAACATGATGAGAGAAAAGTTTGAGAATCGTTTCAAACCGGTAGAAGACGTGCACGCTTTGCTAGCCCAAATTTCTCAAATAAATAAAGAATCAAAGAGACCATGAGAGAATTTATGGCCCAATTTAACAATTTGATTAACAAAATTCAACTTGGACACTCAACTCGTGGATCAAATTCAAAAATGCTTCTTCCGAATGCCCAATTTCTGAAGTTAGTTATGCATTAAGAAGAGATAATCTTGCAACATTAGTGAAGATCAATTCTTCTTTGTTAGTGTCGAAGATGATTTAATCATGTCAGGGAAGTTGAGAAGAGATCCTTATAAATCCAGTTCTTTCCCTTCCTCCTTTTCCACTCCTAGACCTAATACTGATCCATTAGTACAAAAACTTGCAAATGATCTCATCGCCATTAAGAAACAATTGGCCCAGCATGCCCCTTATGCAGATGTTCCAAGGAGGAATTTTCAGCCCAGAAATCATCTGCCTGCTTCTCAAACAAAATTAGCACTTAAAGGACCACCTATTAAAGTTTTTGTTAACGCGACTTGCAAAGTTGAAGAGCAGAGGATGAAGAGGTTAGTGAAGACTGGGAAGAATTTGTTGAAGAGGTTAATGAAGAAATAGAAGAACTTGAGGGATCTTGAGTAAATTTCTTC
This sequence comes from Taxus wallichiana var. yunnanensis, assembly GCA_018340775.1. Classification (NCBI taxonomy): domain Eukaryota; kingdom Viridiplantae; phylum Streptophyta; class Pinopsida; order Cupressales; family Taxaceae; genus Taxus; species Taxus wallichiana. The sequence continues at coordinate 17,678,657 of CM031238.1, read as the reverse complement.
ACTACTAAAGGCGTTGATGAAGAAGATGATTATGATGAGGTAGTGGTAGACATGAATAGTGAATCATATGTTTTCATGACTTGAGAGTAGACAAACAAAAAGGAGAAAGTCATGCAGCCAGCCAAAATATCCAAGGAACATCCAACGACTATTCCTGTAATTGCAAAAAGAGGATTTCCTATCCCCATTACGTCCACACCCAAGGTAAGTCCTATCAACTCTGCTACTAAGGTTACTTCTTTTTCAACTCCTAAGATTGATAAGCCCAGGGTTTCAAGCGAGGATAGCTCATCCACTTTTGGGTCTTTTGATATCATTGATCACCTGAAAAGGACCAAGGTTCAAATCTCAGAGGTTGAGTATTATCAAACCCATCCCAAGGCTTTTGCTAAAATGATCCACTTTGTCAATTCCCATTCCAAAACTACCTCTAAAGGTCTTTTACCCACTCCATCTTCTACACCACAACCCAATCTGGTAGCCACTGTCACCTCACCCAATGACAAGATCAAACCATTCTATGTAACCCTCCTTATAGCTGGTCATAGACTTAGCAATTGCGTCATAGACTCAGGGGCATCAGACAATGTAATGCCCACTAAAGTATCCCATGCCTTAGGCCTAACTCTCACATGCACTTACGGGTCTTGTTATTCCATGGAGAGTAAGGAAGTGCCCCTAGTCGGAAGAATTAAAGATGCACAAGTAGATTTTGCTACCTTGCCTGAGAAGAAAGTTTTGCTACTATCCTAGTAGCAGATATTCCTCCTTCGTATGGAATGTTGCTAAGTAGGAAATTCTATAAGGATGTGGGTGGAGAAATTCAAATGGATTGGTCACATGCCCTCATACCTGTTAATGGGAAAATGAAGAAGTTGTTTCCTGAGAAGTAATCTGAGTATATTGTACAAAAAATAGATGATCCCAAAGCACAAATACTTTATGAAGATATGGGGCACGGTAACTATATGATTATGTCTCTAGATGAGATCCAACTCCCTAAAATATCACTTGAGGATTCTAATGGTGTTTGGATATTAGAGTTTGATGGAAGTTGTTCCTCAGCTGGTTCTGGAGCTAGTGTAATATTGGTGTCTCCCAAGGGAAAGGTCTATCCTTTCTCATTCAAGTTACAATTCGAAAATACTAATAATACAAAAAATATGAATCTCTCATTCTAGGGCTTCATGTGGCAAAAGAGAAGGAGTGAATAATCTTCTAGCTTTTGGAGATGTGGAGATGATTGTCAAGCAAGTTAGAAACCTTTTCGGGTAAAAATAGAATATTGAAACATTATAGGAATCAGGTTTGGGAATCTATTGAATTTCTTAACACTTTCTCCATCGAAGCAGTTGCCTAGGGAGGAGAACACTAGAGCTAATTCACTAGTAGTTTTGGGGTCATTGTTGATACCTCATCCTAACTTCTCTCAAGATAAGTTTACCATTGAGATGATCCATAGGCCCAGTGTACCTGATAATGCAAGTAACTGGAAAGTTTTCAATGATGATCAGCATTTTCTTTCTTTCTTAGAACTCAAGGATAACTTTGAACAATTGTACTTTGAAGGAAGTGACAATTTTCCTCATGAAAGTGTGTCCTCCAATAAAGAAGATGTCAATGAAGAAGAGATGGATCAAGATGGATGTATCAAACTCAAAGGGAATAAGATTCCAAAGGGACTGGTGAGTTTAGAAGATTTGTTTGACAAACATGATAGGTATGTGAAGTTCAAAGCTTCTACTAGACCACAACAATCAACTGAATATGATAAAATTAATATTGGGAGTTCTACTGACCCTAAACTCATGAACATTGGAAAATGTTGCACACTAGAAGAAAAGAGGAAAGTAATTAATCTTTTAAGGAAGTATAAATTTATTCTTGCTTATTCCTATGAGGATTTAAAAGCTTTTCAACCAAAAGAGATGCAACATTTCATCCCTCTCAAACCTAGGATTAAGCCTTTTAGATAGAAACAGAGGAAATACAATCCTAAGATATTTGACACCATCTTTCAAGAAATACAGAAGTTATTAAAGGCCAAAATCATTTTTCCTATCCACCATTCAACATGGATTGCCAATATTGTGCCTGTTAGAAAGAAAAATGGTGAGATTTGTATCTATGTTGACTTTAGGAATCTGAATCAAGCTTCCTTAAAAGATAATTATCCTTTTCCCATGATGGATCAAGTCTTGCAAGCTGTGATGGGATCTGAAATGTTGTCTATGCTTGATGGCTTCTCAGGGTATAATCAGGTAGAAGTTAATACCGCAAATCAAAACAAAACGACCTTCACTACCCCTTGGGGTACCTTTGCCTACAAAAGGATGCTTTTTGGTCTCATTAATGCTGGTGCCAATTTTCAAAGAGCTATGGACTTAGCCTTTGGAAGTTTGAAAGGGAAGTGTATTGTCATATACCTTGATGACTTGACTGTATTTTCCAAAACAAGGGCAGATCATTTTCAGCATCTGGAAATAGTTCTTTTGAAATGTAGAGAACATGGGATCTCTTTAAATCCTAAGAAATCTATCTTTTGTGTCACAGAGGGAAAATTATTGGGGCATGTTGTTTCCAAAGATGGTATAAAAATTGATCCTGAGCGAGTTCAAGCTATCAGCAAATTCCCCTTCCAACCAGCAAGAAGGGAGTGCACTCTTTCTTTGGTAAGATTAACTTTCTGAGAAGATTCATCCCTGATTTCGTAGAGATAACTTTGAATATCTCCCAAATGATGAAGGGAAAATAGACGTTTGGTTGGTCTCCTGAAGGGAAAGAAGCCTTTGAAGGTATTAAAAGGGCTATTGCTAAAACTCCTATTTTAGCATGTCCAGATTTTGGCAAAGATTTTATTATCTATTGCTATGCCACAGATAACACCCTGGCTGTTGTTTTGACTCAAGAAGATTCTAATGATCATGAACTCCCAATTGCATTTATGAGCTACATTCTAAAAAATCATGAGTTAAAATACACCATAATGGAGAAACATGCTTTCGTAGTGGTTAAAGTTGTCAAGCAGTTTCGTTTTTACATTCTTAACTCTCACTCCACAGTGTTTGTACCAGATACAACTATTAAGTCCATTCTCACACAACAGGAGTTTGGATCTAAAAGAGGGAATTGGGTGGCCAAGGTTCAAGAATATGACATTGACATTAGACCAACCAAGCTCGTCCATGGAAAAGGCTGTGTGAACTCATCGCTGAGGGAGCTAGACATGAGTTATTCAAGGATAAAGTTGACCTTCCTACCATTCTATTCCTTGGCTCAATTGATGAATGGTATGCCAATATTGCACACTTTCTCACATATGGATAATGTCCCTCTCATTTGACTACCAAAGAGAGGAGAGCTGTTAAGCTAAGATCAGCCCAATATGTGTTGTGGGAAAATGCCTTATTTAAGCGTGGCTTGGATGGAAGATTTCTAAAATGTGTGGACAAAGAACAACAGAAGAAAATACTTTCATATTTTCATAATCAAGCATGTGGAGGGCACTACTCATCAACTGTCACTGCTCATAAAATTCTTCATGCAGGATATTACTAGCCTACCTTGTTTAGAGATGCATCAAAGTGGGTTGATAAATGTGAAGCTTGTTAGACCTTCGTGGGTAGACCCAAGTTGGCTTCTTTGCCCCTTAAACCAGTTGTGATCGAAGAGCCTTTTCAACAATGGGGTTTAGATTTCATTGGAACACTTAATCCCTCTTCTAGTGTTGGTCACACCCACGTATTAACTGCCATAGATTATTTTACTAAGTGGGTAGAAGCCATTCCAGTAAAGAGTACTACTTCAGAAGTAGTATGTAGTTTTATCAAAGAGAACATCTTGGTGAGGTTTGGTGTGCCAAACAAGATAGTGACAGATAATGCTTCAAATTTTTCTTCAACTGAGATGATGGATTTTTGTTATGGATATGGCATCTCCATGGCTCACTCCTCAGATTATTATCCTCAGGGGAATGGACAAGCAGAATCAACAAACAAATATCTATCTTTTCAAAGACGATCCGGGCTAATTTTTCTAGCTCTTCCCAAATATCTTTCTTTTCAAGTTGGTAGATGTGTATTTAATGCACATTTATTATCTTTCTCTCTCCTAAATGGCTATTTAATAAACTACCCTCCTACGCATTTTTACACACTGCTTTATTGTTATCAATTGCTCATACCCTCGCAATCAGAGTTTCTATGCGTATACCCGATTCCTTTGTAATTCCATCGAGAGTTCAGTCGGTGACTGTGTTTTTCAAGCCACTATCAACATGAAGATTAAATTTCAAGGTTAGGAGCAAGTTTCACCACTCGAGTCTACCATTCCCGATATCGGGGATAGTGAAGTTCGCCACCTTGACTTTGGGGATTTCTGGACTAGGATGACAGACTCAAACCCCTCTCCTATGGCACAAATGATTCACGATAGTGGTTTGGCATTCACCGCTGGTTTCCTAATCTCGGTGCAATGTGTAGATACGGTCCTCACCTACGGTGCTCATTTCAATCCCGACTCAAGTGAACTAACAAATGTGCATGGGGAGCTCATCACCAAGCTCGATGCTACCGCCATTGGCACTACCCTAAGGATTCCTGAGATGGATAATTCTATAGTAATCTCTCAGAATCAGGCTCAAGCCCTCTTCGACTGTGACGAAGTGAGAAATAAAATGTGAGGGTGGAAAAGTCTTGGCTTAAAAACCCTAAAAAGGGGGCGTCCCATCTATCCAAGGTTCTATTTCATATCTGATTTCAATGACGAGTTGTCGGACTTTATAATCCTACTAGCTTGGGTCATGGCCTTACCGTCTACCAACGAGTTCCATTTCGGATGTGCCCCCTTATCAACATGGTATGTGAAGGAACTCAAAATATCAATTGGGTAGAAATCATCAACATGAACTTGGCAGAAAGCAACCTGTCCAATGTACAAGAAACCAAGAAGTTCTACATGACTTCATACTGATGTATACCCTAGCAACATCAAGGAAATGGTTTGGATTCACATACATTGATGCTCATAAGGGTGACCCTGTATATGCCTACTACCATCAATTCACCTTGGACACTAGCAATCACAACTTCAAGAGGGTGAATGATGCTTTCACCATGTACATTGTCAGGCTTCTGGAGAGTGACATGGCGAGGAGATTTTCTGATGAAGCTATGAACCTAATATCACACTACGGTGCCTACTTCATCCAGTTTAGAAAATTCTCCTATATAAGGCTTGCAGGTTATGAGAGCACTCCTCTCAAGCTTCCTATGTTCTGCAATGATAAAATGGCCTTGATAGAGATATGCAGGCAAGTGGACAAGTTTCAAAAAACCGTGGGGATTAGAAAATTACTGGCCTACACTTCCCCATATCTTTGGGAAACTACACCTGCAAGACGGCTCTAGATGCACAGAACATAGAAAGATCCCTAGCTCCCATCACTGTCCATTTCTTCAAGCCAAGAACTTGTTTTGAATTGAAGAAATTTATTGAACAGAACATCAAAATCAATTACTATCATAGGGCAGACACAGAAGACTATTGGGCTGTCTGTTGATGATTTTGAGGCAAGAAGGAGACATTACGGTAGGTTTTCTCTTCAACTAATTCAGGAGCTTAATTTGTATCAAGTTTTGGAAGGGCTTCAGGATGATAATTCTGATCTGTTTTCATATGAGTATGACACCTTGATCAAACACACTCCCTTGGAGGATTTGGATTGGTTCAAAAAGGAGAAAGATGATCTGGCTGAAATCTTAGCCCCTGTCTTAGTAAGAACCAAGATTTGGTTTGATAGGAAAGTCCGTGAGCTTAGAAGGAATTCAGGTGAGTCCTCCTCCAAGGATACTTTAATACCAAGGAAGGAAGCATTGACACCTAGTTCGGAAGCAACTATGCAGACTCCTCTTGCCACCTCAACTAAAGGTCCTACATCCTCCACTCCTTCATCATCCACCCAAGTATATCAAGAAGATCAAGGAGGTGAGAAAGGAGCCGTCAAGAGGATCCCATGATGAAGCATTCGGAATTGCCCTCGGTGTCTAGAGAATATTATTGTTCGAGTGAAAGTGAAGAGAGTGAAGTGCCAACCTCCATAAGTGCTCCGTAATCCCCAATGGATAAAGACAAAAATTCTAAAGCACCGAGCTTCCAATTGCCATTGACTCTCTCGTACCATAAGTCCGAGCATCCCACTCATATCCCAACTAGAAGCAATAGCAGTGCACACTCTGAGTGCCATGAGTTCTCTTTCTCTTGGTCCTCTTGCCCCACCTTCTTCTTCCTCCTCTTTTGCATGGGTGCAGCCTTTCATGATAGTAGGAAGAGAAAGTCTTCTTCTCAGATCTCGGGACCCAACTTTGATGCTGTGGTGGCTCTATTGGGTACTACCCCTCCTACTCCTGCCAAAAAGGCCAAGACCACCTCTAGAATAGTATCTGATGCTCAGGGCCAACAATTCCTGGAGATAGCCAAGCCCAAAGTAGACAAGCCAGAGCATGATTTGCAAGCATCTGATCTAGAGCTCTCAAGGATTCCCATGGGAGAGTCCACCCCTGAAGGTGAGATTCACAATCTTCAAGAAATAGTCACCAGGGTCATTGGGAGAGTGGAGAAAGGGAAACAAACCATAGAGCAGCTGGAGGAGTAGGCTCAGGTTCTTACAGGTTTCATCAAGTCACTGTTGTCCAAGGATAAAGTTTTAGATCCTACCCCACTGACTACTCTTCCACCACCTGTGATTCTCAGCCAAGATGAAGTGCAGAGTATCAAAGATATACACAAGTATTCCATCTATGGAAGGGATATGGAGGCCATGGTGGATGATATGCTTGTTGTAGGGTTGAATTTCATTAGTGAAGCCTTCAAACTCAATGAGAAGGTGAATAATCTGCAACAGAAGCTCTCCTCCACTATTGGAAATATAGATAAAGAGCTCAAACTCTGGAGTAGCTGTATAGTAGACCTTCGCCTTATGGGACAGGCTGATGAGAATATTTTAATGGAAAGCAAAGTCTTCGATGATGCAAAAGATAACTTGTCAAAATCATGGGTATACAGTGTGGAATGGAAAATCAAGGTGCTGGAAGAAGCTTTGGGAGAATTGAGAAATAGCTGGTAGAAGGGTGAGGCCTTCAAGACTTTGGTTGTATCTACCTTCAAGGATATACATTTCCATCTCCATGATGAGACCTCTGGTGTGCCCCTCTCTTTACAAGAAATCAAAGCTCAGTTCAGAGATTTTGTCAAAGATAACTTGTTCAAAGAGGATTCTGTCTCCAAAGAAAAGATGAAGGAAATCTACTCTCTCCAGTCTGCTATCGAAGAAGCAAGCAAGGATTATCATACGCACGTCGAATTCGACAAAGAGATGGAGAAATGTCTCGGATTTTGGACTCAGTCCACCACCAACATGTCAGTTCCACGTGGCAGAGACATAGCAGAGGCATTAAAAAGGTTTAGACAGTGGATCCTCAAATCAGTGGGCCCCTCTCAATCTTGAACATTTGTCTTTCTCTCCTAACTTTTCTCCTTTCTTTCTTTCCTCGTCTCAGATTTATTGTAGTTAGTTGGGGTTTTGCGTTAAGCAGCCCTTTAACTAAGCATTATTTGAAAAGGTGGTTACCAAGAGTAACTGATTTGTAAACTATATAATAGCCTCTCCTCGCCATTTTTGGGGGGAACTTTTCTTATTTTTGAAAGTGTAAGAAATAATATGGTAATCAATACAAAAGGATCTTCTTTCTTTGTTCATCTGATTCCTTTATTTCGCAGCTATCTGTTAAATATTATTAGATCATTTGTCTACATAATACCAAGAAGCTTTGTATTCTTGTAGATGTTATTTATGGAACTGTGTGTCCCTCCAAATTGCATCTTAGTAATTCAAATACAAATGGTCCAATTCCAATTCATTGTATTCTGGCACGCATAAGGAATTATTTTGTCATCTATAATTCTGGAAAATGCTTTTCTGCTCATTTCCTTGTCTTCATTCTCTCTATGCTTTTGTGATTGATAATCTATTTCCTTTCACAAATCTTTCATGATACCCAAGTTCCACCTCAAAGTTATGCGTTGTACATTTGTAAATAAGTTTTGCTTTTAAATAAGGGAACCTCTCCCATCAAAGAGGAGGGACTTCTTGTCCCCTAAGCTGCTTTCTCTCATTAGGTTGTTCTTTTGATGACCAAAGACACAAGACATAAGATTTTCATTGACCCTCATACCATAGCCACATTTTTTACCACTACCCTACATAGTTTTTCATGGTTCTATGTATTACCCCCAACACGTATTTTTCATGACATGATACTTCTCCCTTGGCATATATCTTTTACTAACTTACATACTCCTTAAGATATCCAATAGAAAATTTCTACCCTCTTTTTGTATGTATATAAGAACTTTTAAAATATAAAAATATACATATATTTGGAAAAATACAAAATCGGGACTCGAATACTTTTCTTGAGTTGTTATAACTTTCATTATACATGTTGTTTGTCACTTTAGTTTGATAAATAGCATACTTATTTACTATTTACAAAGATGTATTCACATGGTATTTTGCACATGATTTAGGAAATGCATAGAGCATTAGATGATGATAGGTGATTTTTTGGACCCTTTACCTGCACTTCTGCTCATCTAGGGCATCTATTTTTACACTACATCTAGGTATTATGGTTCAATCATAGTTCTTTTTACTTTCTCATTATGTTTGGTTACATTTATCATGTATATGTTACATTTTGGGCTAACAAGACTAACACATGTGTCTTTTACAACATTGGCATCTCTTATATCACATATTTTCACATATATTGTTTGATTTATCATGTTATCATACTTTAACACTCTTGTTTCGTGCATGCTTTTTTGTGTGGGTGTATTATTTTTTTGAAATTGTGTCTTTGTTTTTTTAGTGGTTTCAAGTGTCACATTGATTTCAAAGTGTTTTCAGGTGGTGCAAGATGTTTTCAAATGTTTATTGAGTCAAGATGAGGTCTCTAGTGGCATGAAGAAGTTGTATGGTGAGTTATATTTATGTTGTCATGGTAAATTTTCATGGTTCTTGAGGCTTGGTTAAGAAATTTGGTGACATGTATAGGATTTATGAGTTTCTTGAAGGTTGGTATGGTTTATATCATGTCTAAGAATATGTTTCAAAGGTGTTAATAGGTGTTAGAGGTGTTTTCAAGGTTAGTTGTTAGGAGCCATGTGTTGGTTCAAGCCTTAGTAGGCCTAATCCTAGACCTAGTGCATAGTGGATGACAAGGGAACATGGAGTATGAGGTAGATAAATTTAGAAAAATCATGTGGAAGGAATTGTAACATGGTATATAAGGTATCAGAGGTGTCTTAGGTCATATTTTAGTTGTATAATGCAAGTACAAGGTCATTTTGAAGCACGACAATGAAGACAAGGCTAGAAAACATCGGTAAGCCTTAGCATCGGAGAGTTTTAGAGATTGCAAGGAAATTATGAGAGTTGTAAATCGTGAAAGAGGTTTATCTAGTGCTTTGGTAAAATTTTTAGGTGAGGATGATCAAGAAAACTAATTTTTAGTCAAATCAAGTTCTCATAAATGTAGTTTCTAGTTCGAAGGTCACTTTCTTATGCTCACCCACTCGTGTGTATTTTTCATGGGATTCTAAGATATTGGAGGATCTTAGGTCATGGAACCAACAATCTATAGCAACAATAACAAGCTCATTCAGTCATCACATTTTTATGAACCAATTTTAACACCAAAAGCGCTTTGTTATGACTTCCAAACCCTAGGTTGAAAGAAACTTAAGAGAGAATGATTGTATAGGTCTAGAATTGATACATTTTTCTCATGTAATGATTTAATGATGAAGAGGAATCCTCCATATTGCTATTAATGTATTTTATATCTTTTGACAGTATGTGGGCCCCACCCAAAAAGGAAATTTTCTCAATTTTTTTAATTTGTGAAATAAAATTTCACCTGAATGTAACGACTAAATTATCATTTATGGAATCCTCAGATTTTTACTACATTTATATGATTTTATAATGTCATGGTTAAGGTCCTAAAATGTAAAATGTTCCTCATCTTTCAAGATTTGTTTTGGGGATGAAAAGGTAGTTTTGAGCAGTCTACTACAGAGATGTTTTGAGGAATCTACATTATCATTTATAGAATTGTGAATACATGATCATGTATCTAACATTAAGATATTTCTAGTGATATATAAGACCTATATGGTAGAGGTCATTTTATGTGGTATTGAACCTCATCTTTGAGGTCTAGGTTTTAGTGCAAAATAATGACCATGTTTTTAGATGGTTTCATGGCATGATATGATGTTATTGAGTATTTCATGGTTGCTGGAGATTGTTTAGGGCTTAGAAAACATGTCTAAGTGTGTGGCATGCCTTAGTGGAGCTAGTTTTTGTCTTGATTCTTCATGTTTTGGTGAGATGGTATTCTCGTGCAATTAGGCCTATTAGACACCTAATGGAGATATTTGAACTTTTTGGTGATATGAAAAATGTATTAGGTGATTTTTATGATGTCTTAATTTTTTTTTTATCATGTTTTAATGATTTATTCATGATGAAGAAAGTAGAAAAACAACAATACGAGGATCATTTGGGATAACACAAACATCATTCGAGTTACACTCGACATCGTGATGAGGTTCCATGGGCGAGAGAGCATCAACCAAGAATTTGCATGAAAAGAAAAGGATAATGTAACCTCTCATTCACCATCTCATAAATCTGAAAGAAAGAAGGGTTATAAATAAGAGGTCTTCTTCAGAACCCCAATGCATGTAATCATACCTCCTCATGTGGATAAGTGGAGTTACATCCCGAAATGGAAAATAACTCCCATATGATGCAATGACACACACTAATGCATATAACGTAAAAAAATCTTTCATAATCCTTATGACACCTAAGAACTATGATCTCACCTAAGTGAGATGGCTCACCACGTGATGTGGAAAGCGCACACACCAAGCATCCCCTTCATTGTAACTTAGAATGAGGTAGAAAGTTAGAAATGAGAAATGGATCCTAGAAACTAAGGATAATGAGGAACTCATGAACAACAAGGATCTCAAGAAATGGATGAAACCCTAATGGGAAAAACATCCACAATAAGATATGGAAAATACTCCCCTAATAATCTAAGAAATATGCCTCAAATGGGTCTAGGAAACTGATGAACTAATGAGGTACCAAAGTATAAAGAAATCTCTTGGAAGAAGAAGAAGAGAGGAGAAAAAGATACAAGAGGGATTTGTAGAAGATGTGAAGCCATAGTGAGATCTAAACTCTACAACTCTAGGAAGTATCTAAAAGAGTTTAAATTATGTGGTTCTTGGACTATGGACTGAATAATAATATCATGCATCAAAAGTGTTCCTTCCTTAGGAAGGACATATATAGTATCCTGGAAGTCTACCCACTCTATGAAGGAAACCGAAGGTAGTAGTATGAATAACTCTAAATCATGTCCATGGAAGTGTGACGTAGGTCTAGAAAATGAGTGCACAAGAACTAAAGGTAATTCCAAAAGTGTATAAATATTAGAGTGACAGAGAAGAATATTCATCAAAAGGATGCCAAAGTGAAATGAAGGAAATGCAACAACCATCACAACAGAAACGGATCCACAAGAAGAGGTGGGTCAATGATGATATTTGAGGAATTTGAAGTGATAAAAGTCCCATAAGAGTCACTCCCAATAAAGGAGATGATGGACTCCTATGAAACACCTGTAGATGGATGAGAAAATCCCGTCTTGCATCACAAATAAGCACAACAAAGAGATGATGAAGGTCTAAAATATACTCATCCCAAGGATGGGGCTTTAAAATAGAAGAGTGATGTCTGAGGTATGAATCATCACATGAAGGAGGAGGATTTGAAATGACCTCGCACATTGGAAGTGGAAAGGAGGAAGATGCAATGACTATATGAGGTGGGAATAAGACTATCGATGTCTGATGAGAAGGGAGGATCATCAACATAATCTTGAAGGAAACATAGAAAAGGAGCATAGGATTCCTCAATAGTACTCTAGTCAACAAAACTAGAAGAAAAATCCTCGTCATCAAGGATAGAAACAAGTGATTCTATATTAGTATAAATTTCATCACATGAAGAAGAGGAAACAATTGTATCAATGGAAGAAACAACAATAGTGATTAAATGGTCTCAAAATGAGGATTGAAATATACTTTAAATGGTGTGAGGAGGATTTGAGTCTACCACATGAAGGCGGAGAGCTATGGAGACATGAAACATCAAGTGACCAACAACATGGTCGCATGTATTGAGATAGTCTTTGAGATGTCAAGGATCGGTGCAGTACAATAATCGACCCATATAGAAAGTGAGAAAGGCCCTCATAAGTGAAGAGTCATTCCATAGAAAAATTCCATGATGTATAATTATCTCTACCAAGAAGTGGTGGAGGCTGAGAAGTGATCTTGTGAAGCTCGAGTCTGGAAAGAGCATCCTCCATGGTGTGGAAGCAAGAAATGAAGGGTGCAAGATTGCAATACATTGGGCTCAACTAAGAATGCATATGCAATCAATACAAAACCTAAGAATATTGATAACCCCCTATTTGTGGCACTTTATAAGTAGTGTGTTGATTATAAATAGGGTTTATTCATGTGATGTGGGATAGTTGACCACTTACCTTGTAGAAGGTGAAAAATCATGCAAGAGTGGAGGCCACAATGAGTCTCGGCTAGAAGAAAAGGAAAACATGTAACCATGCACAAAAGGGCATAAGAAAAACAAGGTTACAACACTATTTAGTTGAGAGAAGGTGTCTCCCATCACAAAAAGGGGATATCTTGCCACAAGGTGTGGTGGACGCACTCACTAGCTATGGGTGAAGAAGATCACTATAATAGTGACGAGTTAGAAAAGTGTCTTGGAAAAACCCAATAAACCTCTAACGAATCTCAAAAAGGATACTCCCCTCGAATGATGAATTTTATTTAATTTAATTTATTAGTATTAGAATAATTTAGAGAAGTGGGAAAATGCAAAAATCAAGGGGTTAAGCGGTGTCTTCGGGTTCGATGGTGAGCTAGGGAGAGCTAGCTCAACTTGGTAAGATGGATCATGAGTTGAGGTGTGTGTAGAGGTAGAAACTTAACCATGGATGTCGGTGAGCTGAATTTTGAGCTGCTTAGCGAGTTGTAAAAATGAGGCGTTGATCGAGCTATGGGCGATTCAACCAGTGGGATCCAAGAGTTTTTGGATGCACAAATTTGGAAACATGTCATCTGAAAGCGGATGGTTGGATGGGCTTGGTCGGGTGTGCACAAGCTACGAGGATAGAGCATAACATCTAGAAAGTGAGGTAAATTGGTCTAGAGAAGACCATGTTTTGCATCATGTTGACTATAATACGCCATGTGGAAGACTATCGAGATGATGTAGAGGCATCACCAAACTAGGATGGTTGGCGTAGTGTCTAAGTCGAGATAGTGTCGAGCTAGGCATGGATTCCATTACAAGGTTGGGTCTATGTAGAGGGTCAACACGTAGGGATCTTGAGACATCCATCGGAGAGAATCCATACTGAAAGGTCAAGAGCTTAAGGCACGACAAATACATCTCAAAGAGAAGGCCCAAAACCATGATGTAGATCCAAATAGGGTACCGAGTGCAAGGAGAGGTGTAAAAAGGTGTGTAGAGCTTGATGTAGGGCACGGAAGTTGATAGATCCAAATGGGGGTCAAACCAGAGGCACATTTATGTGAGTAGGGAGCCCGGCACAGGAATTCCAAATGCCAATGCATAAGTCAAGATAAAAAAAAAAAACCAATGTGGAAATGCAGAGCCAAGACCAAATGTTGAGTAGATCATGTAATCAAAGGTTCGAGGTCTAGCGAAGAAGAACATAACCAATGCAATGTGAGAGAAAAGGTGATAATTTTGGGTTAGGTGGTCCCATCGGATATCCTCCATTCATGTCTCACCTATCTCCTCCTCCTCCTTTGCTCCCGTGTGGTGTCCCGCTAGCATCTCACCACCCTCCATGGGCCTCGGCCTAACCTCTTCTGTACCTCACCTAAAGCTTGCCTCCGAGCATTGGTGGCCTCCCTGACCCTATCTCGGGGCTTTCGACCCCCCGTACTCTACACACTATGCATGTGAGACCTAGTCCTCTCAATCAAGGCCTATTTTTCTCTATACCCCGCATAGGTGGGGACATCTATCCTGCGCACCATCAGGTGATCTTGATAATATCTCACCTCACCTAGGGCATCCCTTGAACCTATCCATGGGTACTATCTATGGTGGTTCCATTGGCCTCTAACCCTATACCTATACCATGGGACCGTGTCCCGCCCCTACCTATAACATGGAACCCTGTCCCTGAACATATGTCAGTGCCTGTACCTATCCCTGGGCTTGAAGGGCCATAATCTATGCTTTTGTAGTCGCCAACTGGCCTTGCAAACCTGTTAGCTACACCTATAGGGTGGCCACTTGTACCCCATATCCATCCCCATCATGTGTGGGAACCTATCCTATGTTACTTACGCTTATAGGGCTACTACTTGTGCCTATAGTTTGGCCACCTGTGCCTCTGACCCTGTCAGCTACCCCTACACTATCTCCAACTATGTCACTAGGGTAGTCACACGCACTGTAAGGCATCCTCTAAACGTGTGATAGTGGCTAAGTTGGGCTGCCTTAGCCTCAGAGGTACTTCAAGTAGCTGTGCTACCCACCAATGTCTATACCTATCTATAACCCCGACATCATAAATCTGTCGGTATACCACCTACTCCTCCTACCTTTTAGGCACTATCGGTTATGGTAGTGGTATAGGCCTCTCCACGTCATCCCTCCTATACTATGGAAATGGTGGAGGTACATCCTGTGGTAACCCAAACTACCGTCTGACCCTGTCAATAGGTATCATCTTGTTCTCTCCTGCATGGTACCCCTCATCCATCGTAGCAATTGGTGTAGCTCATGTAGCCCATCATCCATCTGTCTATATGATGGGAAGCCCACATACAGCCTCCAAATGATGTCCACACTGGAAAACCCTCTAGTGTACACCTGTAATATGCTACATCATGTGTATCCCTGGCAGCTCGATGCTCTCTAATAGTAGGTACCCATCGCCTATAGCCTACTCAAACCTTTCTCTCCTTGAATGCATCAGGTCGTGGCCTACCCATTAGACGCACACACACGATATGTGCATATGCCCAGCAAAGTGTATGAGGAACGTATAACACAATCTAAACCTCCCTATGCTCCCATAGGCCCATAACTCTCTATATAGCTACACCAAGAATGTGGGAATATCCCATCCTCCGCATCGGTAGTGTAAAACAAAAAACTACACCATCATCGCACCACTAACCTCATCTCCTCTGGATGGGCCCGAGTACATATCTCCATAACTCATCTTGGTGCTATGGAACCTCAACTCTGGGTCCCTAACCAAACACTATCAACATCAACTCCTCATATTCCTCTAAAGAAATGGAATACACCTGTGTCCCTACTATCGGCAGCCACAAGATCCTATAAACATCCTCCAAGGTGAAGATCATCTCACTTATCTCAGTAAACAAAATGTGTTGGTCACCAAATCCCATCTATCGATGAGGGCAACCATCAATCTCAGCTCCTAAACTACATGTCAAGAATGCCTCTAACCCCAATCATGCCAACCTCTACCACATGATGCCACTCCTCATCTATTTCACTCCCTCACACCACTAATAATAGGATCAGTACCCTATCATGCATTTTGTAATCGGTCCCTCACCTACATCCAACAAACCATAACATCATTAGACCTTGACCATGCTCCACTTCACCCTTGAACCCCAACCTATTCCCCACCCCCACCTACTCATGACCTATCTCCCCACCCCAACCCTGACAACTACCATTCCCCCATCTCAATTTCACACCCCTTAACTCATACCTATTCATACCTCTTACCCAAGCTATTTTTCGTCAAAGGATATCTCTATCTCGATGAATTATCTCATCCCCTATCCTATTTTTCCCTAATGTTGGTGACCTTGGTTTCTCTTAACCATTACTAGTCTCCCAAACCTAAAGCATCGGTCACCTCATTTGTGACTGATTCTAGCTAACTCCTACCAACGTCGGTCACTATCACGGCACAAAATCCACAAAAATGTACTCATTTTTCTCAAAAATTCAGCATTCCTCCCTAACTACCCACCCATTCCTACCCAAATATCCCCTCCACCCATACCCATCCCCCTTAACCTAAACCAACCTTCCTACCCTTCCTATTTCACCCATTTTCTTCCAAATTTCAATTTACTTTTCCCCTCAAAAACCCATTTTATCCTAGCATGATTTCTACAAATTAATCTACCTAACCACACGTAGAAGGGGATCGAATCCTACCTCATCACGAAGCCATCTCGCATGGTGTCATGTCGGGCCACTATACCAAAGTGGTCCACCTAATCCGTCCCCTTCCTCTACCATCACCGAATTCCCTCCTCACCTCCACCCAATAAAATTGATCCCCCTGAGCTTGTGGACCCATCTCCCTAGCTCCTCTCACCAACTCTTACTCTCCACCTCAGTTAAGTACAATGCCCTGTCCTTTTCTCTTGGAAAAAGGTACCAAAAATTCAAATGGCTCTGTCCTTTTCTCCAAAGTCACAAAACAATAATGATTCCATACAAAATTGAATTTTTATTATATAAACCCAACCCAACCAAACTGATGCCGGTCCTATTTGTACCCTAGCAAACCGATATCGATCACCCTATAACCTGGCATTGATTAACCCTTATAACTTTTTGGCCTTGCTAATTATCCTTTTGCTTGCAACCACTAGTGCCACCGAACCTTTTTATCCTTCGACACCCACCGAACAATACCTATAAACCCAACCTACCCCTACATTGCCTTTGATGTGTGTTTTGAGTTGTTATTTTATGTATACCTTGGCCTTACTTATGCCATGACCTGTTTTCCTAAACTTGACCTACTTTGTGTGACCATTGACCTTATGTACTCGTTGTACCTTGCGATGTTATTACCTATTTTTTTAGCATAACAACCATAATTTGCCTATTTTCGTTCTTGTTTATCCTGAAAAAACCTTTGGTGTGTACGTAACATACCTAAAAATTCTTACACCGACCTATGTTGTGTTTTCAGGACCATATCCTATACCTTGTATACCCAAATCACCTCACCCTTTTTTGGATAAACCTATCGACCTTGGATGATGTAGAGTTTGCAAGCTCTTAAACCAGTAATCTTGTGTTTCTATCTATACGTGTGTGTGTGTGTGTGTGTGTGTGTGTGTGTGTGTTTGATTATCATTACCCATGACCCAATTTTTACCATGACCTACTACCCATTACCCGAGTTGAGTGTCACCTTTTCCCCACCTACCTTCCCCACCTACACCTTTATCAAACTCCTCACTAATTCTATCTTCCACCTCATCAGTGCCCGGTTTGAGGGGGATCACCTTCACCCACACATGGGGAAATCACTTCCTATTTTTGTCAACGTCGCTTACCAATACAAGCTATGCAACAAAAAGGGGCAAAATGTAGACACCAAAATTGGGTCACACTCCCCTTCGTCCCCTTTTGAATAACCAACTTAAACACTTTTACCTAACCATGACCCTTACATCACACATTAATATTAATTTAATCACTTTAATTAAATTAATACTCATCCTCACTTTATTCATTATTTAATTATCTTAACTAACCTAATTTCCACCTCACCTAGACACCTCATTATAAACCTATTTTTAGTATCTATCTACTCACCATAACTAACTAAGACTTAGTTCAACCCTAAAAATCAATGCCTATTATTCCTCTAACCACATTCCCACTCATTAAAAGATAACATCTATTTTGATCCATGATAAATGGATAGACCGATCCAAAGGATTAGAAGATCGCATGTATGGCTCTCATGGTTACATTCGGGAAGCACTAACATGGCACCGAGCACCATTCCACCGATCAACCACCATCACCGCCCAACCATTGGACCTACTATATCAATAAGTGTTTTTATCACTGTGTTATTCCATCTTTATTTTTTTATAAGGTTTTTTCATCTCTATTGTTATTTGCGACTTACATTCCCATTCCCCCACTATTCCTCTTTTTCGTAAACTCAACCATTCCTCCACCCACACCATAAAACCATATATACCTAAATTATACATATTTGTGAGTGTTCCTAAGATCCCCACATACCTCATCATTCCCTCTGTCACCTCTATCTAACCTCAGCTCTAACCCCACAACCAGATCTTGTTGAGTTTTTATCAGCCCACCTCTACCATCGTCAATTCTTCCTAAACCATGATCGGTCATACCCGACTGACTCTAGTCTCTTTATTTGGCCATTCTATCAATAACTGAACCTAAGAATCTTTATCCAAGCAACATAAGTGACCCGGAACCTAAAAATGGCCTATTCCAACACTTTGACCCCTTACCGTACCTCCAAATTTGGTCAAAACCTAGCCTATGATATTATATTTTTTATTGTATTTGAATGACATGCCTAAATCATATCAACTACAGTAGGAATTTTTTTATTTACGTTATTTCTCACATTAAGTTTTATTAAATAGTGGATTGATAGCCATCTAGGAAGTATCACACTACCCAGATCTAGCACTCGCTAGGCAATCCATTGTCATATGTTATTTAACTCTTATTTTGTGGTCTTGTTTTCTATTTCAAGTATATCCTCCTAGCCAAAAGGAAGCTATCATAGTCAGCATCGAATCGAGAATTTAGAACATACACAAAACCTTCAAACAAACTATCACAACATGTATTCCTCCTCATCCCATAACATTATCTGTTTTATCACAATCAAAATGTAAAGAAAATGATGAAACATTTTGGCATGCCGGTGGGACCCTCATTTGTGGGTTCCCTTTCTTTTCATATAGGTTGCATCTTGTGTGTTTCCTTTCTAAATCATTATTCACTAAATATTCTTCTCTAGTAATCCTATTTTTCTTTCTAATTTCTCTAAATGAAACATTTATTTTGGTGCGTTTAAAAAGAATCATTCTTATTACTTTCTACATTTAGTGAAAGAACACCCTCCTTCCTATTCATTATTTGCAACATCCAACATCACACTTTGATTTGGGATTAAATTAATTGCATTGCATTTCTTGTATGTTGCATTTAGCTCACAATAAAACTAAGGGTAACCTATATGCTGGAAGTCATGCCCAGTTGATGGTTGACGTAAAATAATCGTAGAAATTACATTCTCTCTCTCTCTCTTTCCAAACTACACAAAAATTTGAATATAAACACCTTCTTAAATGAAATATTACCTGGGAATTCTTGTCAACAATCACACAATCAGAGGATTGACAGGTAATCCCCAGCTGGTTATCTCTATCTAGTACCCCATCAGAGAGAGAGCCCCGCCATAACATAACTTGAAACCTCACCTTCTAGGTCTCCTTCTTCATAGGATGCCTTCCCAACCAAAAATTATGCTCTAAATGCATACGATCAATTCTAAATAGTGTAATCTAAACAAACATAAATAAAAATCACTCTTAGGATCATGTTTTTCTTATCTTTCTTCTTGGCTTGTGTTTTGATGTGTGAGGCTATGATTCTACATTTTTTTCCTTGCACACTCCACCATCATAGTTGGAGTATTCTAACTCTATTTGAGTGTGTCAGGGCCCCATCTTCTCATTCTCAAATTCCTGAGTTTGATTCTTCACCTAATTTAATTCACAAAACCTAATTTTATTCATTCTCTCTAAATTTCACAATAATCAGCATCGGTCCAATGATTTTCAATTTTCACCGACCATCATCGATTAACCATAACCGGTGTCGGCTTCTAGATTTTTGGGTATTTTTCCTAGGATAGTCTTCATTCGCTCATTCTATTCTGATTTTTGCCCTCAGGGTACAAGCATATTTTCCTCATTTTGGTATTATTGTCATACAAAACTACTTCCTTGCACATTCATCAGTCTTGTTTCACTTTCTGAAACTGGTGTTTTTCCATAATTGACATTGTTTTATGTGACCGACATTTATTCCCATTGACCATCACCGATTAGCTTCGACCATTTTCGGTGTCTTTGTTTGGTTTTAAAATCCAAACCTTGACTGAATTCCCCTCCCAACTTCATTTTTATTTGTTCTGTTATTTTTCTATGTCATTTACAGAATAAAGTCTTACCAAGTCAACACTTCTTCACATGGTGTTGACTTGCATCCAAACTAACACTCTTATATTCCATGCCAGCTGTTAACCACTCCCACCTATTCCCTCACCACCTTCTATCCTATCACCCATGGATCGACTCCCCTATCACCATTGCAACGGTGACAAGGAGTTAGCACGACTCCTTGATCAAAATCCCACAACCTTACAATTCTATATTTCCCACTCATCCACTCGGGATTCCTCAGGTCAGTTGATATATGGCATTCCCATATCCATATCTCCTACCCTTGTCCCCACTTCTGCATCAGCCCCTACTAGTTCAGTGTTACCCTCACCTATTTTTCCCCCAGTGGTTTCACAATTATGCCCCACACTGCTGTATGATTGCAGATCTACAACATCTGTCGCACCTGTAGTATTAGTTATTCCTTCATCAACCACCCAGATCATAACCCCATCTCGCACCCATTATCTCACATATACCAATTACAACACAACCACCCATGGTTTCGGTGACCCCTACCCCATTTCAGAATCTTTTCCTCTCTATCCACAGTCTCTTCTCCCAATCGCTACTAGAGTCACTTCGACTATCCCACCTACATATACATATTATCAAAAAAACCCTATCTTGTATGTCATTCATTCTAGGTATATTCCCTCCATGTCTGTCCCCCATTCTCAACGCTCCTATTCGGCATCACCATACACTGGAATTCCACCCACTAAGACATGTTCAACACCAACCCTCTTACACCACAAGAGGTTCCCTTCTATCACAACCTACTAATGACCTCATCAAGTTAATGATAGAAATGATGTAGACATTAGAAGAATTGGTTTCTGGCTCATGCAATTCCCTCACCTCTGATGAAATTTGTAATGAACCCATTCATCCATCCATTCCTATTCGCCCATACCTTGTACATTGGGAAATGCCAAAATTTAACTTCTTCTATCCCTGGTCCCTTGTCAAATAAATACCTTGAACACATTCACCTAACTATGGCCCCTTTCATCCCACTCTAATATTAATTTAATTAAATTAATTCATTATCCTCACAATATTTATTATTTAAATATCTTAAGTGGGATAATGCCCACATATCCACCTCATCTAGCCACCTCACCTTAAGACCTATTCTTAGTAAGTTGTTATAACTAACTAAGACCTACCCAAACCCTAAAAATAAATGCCTACATTCCCTCTAACCACATTCTCATCCATTAGAAGGAAGCTTCCATGCTAATCCATGAGAATAAATGAAACGAGATCCCAAAATCAAGGGGATCTGCCTAGTTTAGTAAACCTAGGAAATCCCACCCTAACTGACACTGGTTACCCTAAACCACAACTGGTTAAGCCGGAACTTCCGTCGGTTACCATTTAACCCCAAAAAACCTTATTTCAAGGTTGGCATATTTCTAAGAGATAATCACATATTTTGAGAACAAGTGACAAAACCAGAGCTGCATGCAAGAAGAACCAGCGTTAGTACACACATCAGAGCATCCATAGCTAGCACCAGAATCAATCACACAACCATTTTCCTTCATGGGAGCATCCGGGAAGCACTGCCGCACCATGCCAAGTTCCTTCCATTTTATCACCCACCATTTCCAACCAAACATCAAACTCATATAAGTAGTTAGTTTTGTTAACAAGATTTGTTCATTATCATTTGAGAAGATTTTTTTACATTTGTTGTTAGTTTATGCTCCCATTCCCATTCCCCACCATTTTAACTCTACATAAACTTGACCATCCCTTTACCGCACCATTGAACTACCCATATCTAGACTTTCATCATTCCTGTTTATACCTAAGACCCACATGAACTTTACCATTTCCTGTCATTCTCATCTAGCACCGGATCTATCACCTTTCCAAGTTTTATTGAGTTTCTGTACCTCGACCATACCAACACCGATTACATTCAACCATCTCTAGTTAACCTAAACCAAATCTAGTCATACTAGACCGACACATCGGTCTCTGTGTCTTTACTAAAAACCTAGATCAGATCTTCTAAACCTCCACCAAATACCCAAAACCTCCCAGAATCTCACCTAAAACCGCACACAGCATACCTCGACCAAGACCTTGACCTTCAGATTCAGTCATAGCTTAGCTTATTGTGAATGAATTTTCTTATTGTTAATGAATGAGATACCTAAATCATTTTAACTATAGTAGGATTTCATTTATTGTTAGCATTAAATTTTTTTATAAAAGTGGATTAGCAGCCATCTAGGAAGTATCATGCTTCCCGGATCTAGCACATGCTAGGTAGTCCATTACATATATTGTTTTAATTTTATTTAGTGGTATTGTTTTCTATTTCGTAGTTCCTCCAAGCAAAAAGGAATCTCTCATAATCAGCTATGGATCCGAAGTCATGTGTGTGCAACAACCTACAACCGACATCTTAACGGAGTTTTCCTCCTACCCATTACCCTTATTTGTTTTGTCAACATTCAAAGAAATGCATCTAGAATTAGGTGAAATATTTTGGCATGCTCGATGGGACCCATTCGGGGTTCTTTGTATTCTTTCATTTCAGGTGAAAATGTTGTATGTTTTCTTCTTTTCTAAAAAGTTCTTAGATTAAACCTTTCTCCCTAGAACCTTATTCTCTTCTATTGTCTAAAAGAAATTTTATTTTGGTTCTTAAAATGAACATTTCTTCCCTTTCATTAGTATCACATTAGTGAAAGAGCATATTTTCTCCTATTCATCTATTTATGGCATCGAATTCTACATTTCGATTTGGGTTTAAAAATCATTTCATTTCATTCTACTTTTTTGCATTAGCTCACATTAATTGAGGGCAACCTATACACTAGAAGTCATTCCCAGCTGATGGTTGAAAAATGAATCATAGAAAAGCACTTCCTTTCTTTTTCTCTCTTTGATTCTTATCCAAACATCACAAATTTAAAATATATACACATTCTTAAACAACATCTCACCTGGAAGAAGCTGTAGGTGATCACATGATCACGACACAGTGGGCACCCCACTAGTTATCTCTGTCCAGTACCCCATCAGAGGATGGCCCACCCCCACCATAACATACCTGAAACCTCTCCTTGTAGATCTCCTTCTTCGTAGGAAGCCATCCTCACCAAAAAACTCTATTTTATAGTTCATGAGTCAGTCCTTAAATAACATAAGCTAAACAAACATAATAGAAAAAGCACTCTTAGGATTGTATTTTTCTTAGTGTTTCTGCTTGGCTTGCATTTTGAGGTGAGAGGTCACGTTCTTCATTTTTCTTATTTCCCCTTGCATGCTCCTCATCATAGTTGGTGTATTTTAGCTTCATCTGAGTGTGCCTAGACCTTATTCTCATCATTCTCAAAATTTTGGGTTTGATTCCACATCAAATTTTAACTCACAACCACATTTTCTTCATTGTTTCAATTTCACAATAAAGTGTGTCGGTCAGTGACCATTATCGATTACCCCTCGATTGTCATCGTTTTACCCAACCAGACGTCGGTTAAATGTTATTTTTATTAACCAAACCAAAAAGGACACCGATTCCCTTCTAGTATATTTAGATTCTTTTTCACTCTTATCATATCCATTGACCTAGTAAGTCCCATTAGAATTTTGCATACCTAGCAAATTTGGTCTTATACCTTGTTTTTGACCAACTATCCATTTTCCACAGTGACCGACAGTGATTACTTGTGACTAGCATCGGTTTAACCTAACCAAAGCATAAGTTAGCCTGTGTCATTTTCTAGCTAACATTTTAACCCCAATTCACCTACCACCTCCTATTTATCCTACCTATGTTTTATTTTTGTGTCATTTACAGAAAGTAGTCTTACCACGTTAGTACCTATTCACATGGTACTAACGCGTCGACAAGCAAGTACCCTTGTATTCCACACCAGTTGCCAACCACTCCCACCTAGCCCTTCACCACCTTCCATTTTATCACCAACCATGGAACCCATCCAACCTACCTCTATTATCACCAGAGATGAGGAGTTCACATGAGTCCTTGACCAAAATCCTATCGCCTTGTAGTTTTACCTTTCCCACACGTCCACTCAAGATGCCTCAGGTCAGTTGATATACAACATGCCCGTATCTATCCCACTAACTCTCATTCTCACTTTTACGTCAGCCCCATCTAGCTCTATGCTACCCACATCCACTTCAGCCCCAATTGTTTAGCAAGTTAGGCCCTATACCCATTATGATCACATCTGCCGCTACATTCGTTACACTCACCACATCCACTATACATTTTCTAACCACCCAGAACACAATCTCATCTGTGCCTATTGTCTCACATATACCCATAGCTACGCTACCACCCCAGATGTCGGTGACCCTTACCCATTTTCAAAATGTAATCCTTTCTATTCTACAATTTGTATCCCCATTACCAATAGGGTCACCACAACCCTTCCACCTCTATATATGTACCATCAGCAGCCTCCTGTTTCATCTATTATTCACTCTCGGTATGTACCCCTATTTCATTTACCTTCTTCTTCTCAATATACCTATACGGAAGCACCATATAGTGGAATGCCACCACCATTTTATGCCCAACACCAACCCTCTTACGCTACAGGATTCACCCATCCATCACAACCTACCAATGACCTAATCAAGTTAATGATGGACAAGATGCAGACATTAGAGGCATCGGTTTCTAGCTCCCACAACACTCTCACCTATGATGAGATTTGTAATGAGATTATACACCCATCCATTCCTATCCATCCATATCCCTTACTTTAGGAAATGCCTAAATTCAATCTGTTTAATAGAAAAGAAGACCCGCAACAAAGCATTTTCAGTCTTTCAAACACGGGTGTTATCTGATCGCCCATGATGATGCTTTGCTCCTAAGGACCTTTCCCATGTCTCTGACTGGACCCGCATTAGATTGGTATAGTGGGTTACCTAGACACTCTATATTCTCATTTAATTAGGTAGCCCAAGACTTCTTAGATCACTTCTCCATTAATATCATTAAGAAGGTTACCATGACTGACCTATACTCTATGTGTCAGTATGATGATGAATCTATCACATATTTTTTTGCTCATTGGCATAGCCTAATCAATCAACTCACATTCCAACTACCACAAGCCAAACTCATCAAACTCTTCATGCGGGATTGTGGTAGGCATATCTCATCGAATATGCATGTCCAAAAACCTTCGATGAAGCATTCACCATGGCACAAAAGCTTGAGATTCGGGCCATTCAAGAGAATATAATCTAATTATGCAATAATAACTCAACATTCAAGTCGGATGATACTACCTCTTCTTCTTCAAAACCATAGAAAAATTATTCAAAGGCCAAGGGGACCGCTAACGCAGTGGTACTCAAGCGATGGCCCAACTCATCCATCAAATTAGGCTAGCCCCTCATCTAATCTCTCACCCATTCAAACTTTTCAATTCAGATGGGAACAATGAAATATACCCCAATTGGGGAACCTTATTCTTCTGTCTTAGAAAATCTCATCAAAGTTGGGGCCATCACCCTTCCTCCCGTGAAAACACACCGGTTTTGACCTTGCTTGCCCCACACCCGCATGATATAAAGAGCATGATTTTTGTAATTATCATCGAGTAAAGGGTCATAGTGACGGAAATTACATCACTTTCAAAAACATTATCCAAGAAATTCTTGAGAAAGGTGAGCTAACCTTGGATAATCCTAACACATCTCCCAATCAAAACCTACATATATTCAAGAAACATTTTCCTAAGCATGCCCCTTCTTCTGATCAAATGGGAGAGACTTCAACTCATGATAGTCATACTCGTGAGGTCCATGCCATTTTCAGTGATACACCCGTTGTTGCCCAATTACCTCATATTCCTTCCATTGAGGAAATCCTAGCCCAAAGTTCTCTCTTCCGAACTTGAATCCACCTCACCTATTCCTCCACCCATAGAGGAACACCATTCACCTCCTTCCTCACTCATGGAGGAGCCTTCCATTAATATCAAAAATATTTCACCTTTGGCTTCTCCACCTAGGGAGCCATCACCCAAAGTATTTCTTCGGGCCATAAAGGATACTTGTTTATATCCTCCACCCACAGAGGAGCACCCATCATCTCCCCCACCTATAGAGAAGCACCCTTCATCTCCTCCACCTATAGAGGAGCACCCATTTTCTCCTCCACCTATCAAGGATCTCGTAGAGATACCTTTTCCTCTAGGTGATCATTCTCCATCAGCTACCCAAGATCCTATCAGACTTACTTTCATCTCTCTTACCCATGGAAGCCAAAGCTAGAAAATTCCCCATCTCTAAGACAAATTTTACGAGAATTTCCATTAGGTCCTCATCAACCTTACCTATAGATGTGTCATTCTCGTGCTTAGCTAATCACTTAGATTATGTGGATAGAGCCTTACTTTAGGGGTGTCTTCTGCTTCCTATCTCAATGCAAATGTAGATGTCACTTGCTGACACTTCCACTATCTACCCAAAAATATTTTTCCCAATTGAACCAAGAACAACCACCCCTATCACAACTTCTTCCACGATACCCCTCATGGCTCAAACCAAACCCCTACCCATAACCCAATGCACATCTACACCAAGCCTACAATTACATCATATTCTTTTCATAAAGCCATCACTACCTTAGGGGTCATCCCAACCACTAGCATTACTTATCCACCCATCAAATTAGATTTAGCTACATCTTTGAGGCCAATACCAAACCTACTCTAACACCAAAAAAAAGAGCCAACCCCATAAATATCATACTCCAACCTCACCAATCACACTTTCATCACCTTCACCATCTTTGTCCATCTTAGGACATCGCCCTTCTAACATGATTAAAAACCTCCACCCACCGGTAAACTAAAAACACAATAACCCATTCCACCATTGTAAACCTTAAACATATCCAAGCACCCACCACGACTTCTACCCACATCTGCAACAACTTTACCACCTATACCTCTAATACCATTGATCACCCCATCACTACCCACTGACACTTCGGTTCTTTCCCTCACACCTCTATCATGACCTACACCATCTACCTTCACAACACCTCCATTATCCCCCATGGGTAATGCACCCTCTTCCACCATCCGCCTTTCCTCTAGATCTCATGTGACCGTATAACCTTTACCTAAGAAGGTACCTAAGACTAAGGAATCATGCCCTCCAATAAGGTAGTCAAAATAACCATATACTCTCTTTCCAGTTCATCTACCATACCCCTACCCAAACAAACAAGACCAACGCCTAATATCACACCAACACCTAAAACCGTAGATCGACCTACTCCCCCTCGTGCAAAGGTTGTTCCTCTACATTCTAAGTTCCCACACACCCAAACCCACCTTCACTTCCCATTGCGATCCACTAGTAGGGTCCTACACAAAATTTTAACCAACCTCCTTGAAAATTATGTCATCACATTACCGCCTCTCAGACCTTATGACCCTCTCAAAGCCAAACCACAAGGGTTTGATGACACCAAAATTTGTGCCTACCATCGTGTGCCAGGACACGATGTAGAGAACTACAAAGCTTTAAAAACCATTCTTATCCAGTTATGTCCTCCCAAAGAAAACTTTGACAATGATGACCTTCTCGATGAAGACCCCATTTCACCAACACCTATTCCCACAGTTTTTCCCTCATTGCCCACTCAGCGACCGAGACCTCCACAACTCCTAGAGCCACCCCAAGGTTTGAAATTAACATGGTTTGCATCAACGACCTCGCCAAACCTCCACCCAAATGTCGATGTGCCCAGCTCATCTCACAAAGTTCCTTCCCACCACTGGGATTTTTCCCTTCATGTCATTATACCTTTCATGGCTCACCTACCTCACCTACCTCCCCACCTCAAATCAACATGATCCACGTTGCTACCCATGCTCAGAAGGACAAAGGCAAGGAAAAGGAAACTAACTCACCAACCAATCCTATACCCAACATACCATCTATACCCACACCTAAAATCACTATCCACAGCCCCACATATCCTATTTCTAATGGGGTCACACACCACACAATGCTCAAACAACTACACCAATCCCCCTCAAAATGTTCTTATATGACCTCATCCAAACCTTAAAATCCCATCGTCAAGCTCTCATGGAGGTCCTACAATCTATTGAGGTTTTACCCAATGACCCTACACCCGTAGCCTCCATTATCACACCCCATCATGTAGCCTCTCTCACCAAATTACCACCTTTATCCACACCTCAACCTACTCACCAAGAATCCTCTCTTAGCTTCTCGGAGGAAGAGATCGCATCGCACCAAACAAATGACCCTGCACTAGCTCTTTATCTTGTCCACATTGATGATATACATACGAGGTGTTATGATCAATGGGGGCACTAGCACTAATATCATTTCATCCCATGCATTCACTCAAATTCACATACCTGACAATTGCATGCATAAACATCCTGTCATGTTACGTTCATTCAATGACACTATCACCTCTACACTAGGCATTGTCATCCTCCACATTCACGTGGGCCCCCACACTATTCCAAAGTTATTTTACATCTTGGAGGGGGAATTTCAATATAACCTGTTGCTTGGTAGACCTTGGATTCGTGTCATGGGTTGTGTTCCTTCCACTTTGCATCGTTGTGTAAAGTTTGAGCATGAAGGACACACCTATACCATTCCTACTTGACCCATCACCTTTTAAAACTTGTAACATGCTTTACCAACCCAATGACATGCTTATACCCATTAAAGCATCTACCTCCATAACCACTGCCTCCTCACCTCCACCTCCACTCACCAGTGCAACCGCTACCTCAACCATACACACCTCCTCCATTCCTACCACTATCATAACCTTCATGGCTGAACCATTGGCCTCCCCATCCATTAGCTCCACCTCTACTCTAACCTCCAACACATCGTCCATTCCAACTACCCACATACTAACCATCGATCCCTTGGAAGGCATTTTTCAACTCCTCACTCTGGGTAGTATTTCCTATATAGTATCAACACATTCCTTACTCCAAAAGAATATGGAAGTCTTCACCAACACCCTTGTTATGAACACCATATAGGAGAACACCTCATTTATGGTCCTCCCCAACTTTGTACCAATCTAACCTATGGGGACTTGATACTACAACTTACACACTTGAACCACCGTCACAAACTCACCCATTTTCCACCGATCTCCAGTCACTCACCAATCATCATTTCCCACACCTTCCTACACCAATGTGCATGGAAGGGTTTTGGTTTTGGCTTTTACGAGAAAGGTCACCATACTGTTATTCCATGTACTACTCACAAGCATAATAACCGTAGTGGTATCACTTTGCTAAACCACCTACCAAGAAGGCCCGCGTTGAGCTCATTGAAGACATCATCCCTTTTTCACCTTCATCACCCCCATCACCATCTTCACCGATGGAGTCGATGGATCCTAAATCCATCCCTCCTAACTTTTTTTTCATAAACACCATCTCCTTGGGGCCTCTAACTTATCAATGTGAGGGTGAGGCTCCCTTCTCTCTTCCCTTCCTATACCCTGAAATGGTCGATGATGATACACCTTTGATCAATGTTGTTTAATGTTAGGATGATGAATATATACTCACCTACCTTGGTGTAGAAGACTCATATATTCATCGATTCTACCATATCGAGACATAAACCATGTTTAACGAATTGACTATTAAAATCAACATTCATACTCAGGATGACCCACACAAGCTAAAGATCGGTCAATCTTTAAATGTTGCTGAACAGGAAGCCATCACTTCTTTTCTCAAAGATCATAACCATGTTTTTTCTTGGTCTTATGCAGACATGCAAAATATTGACCCCACCATAGTGGTCCACAATATCATAACCATTCCCGATGCAAAACCCGTCAAACAAAAGTAGAGGAAAATGCACCTCGTATTGTCCTTCTCGTCACAAAGAAGAACTTCAGCGCCTTCTTTTTATTTCTTTCATCTTACCCATTGATTATCCTCATTAGATTTCTAACATTTTCCCTTTCACTAAGGTGATAGGGGGACTCCGCATATACATGGATTTTCGTGACCTCAACCTAGCTTTCCTTAAAGACGATCAACCCTTCTACCTATATATCTTAGCTACCAACCACTCCTTGGGGGCCATGCTCACTCATTATGATGAACAACATAGAGAGTAGGTGGTTTATTACATAATCCATACTCTTTTGGAATATGAAACATGATACACCCATCCCAAAAAACTTTACTTAGCCTTAGTTTTGTTGCCACAAAACTCCGCCATTACCTACTCAATCACAAAACCTATGTTGTGACCAACACTAACCCCTTACACTTCATGTATGCTAAACCTTACCAAAATCAACGTGCCACATGCTGGCTTATGCTTCTGGCTGACCTCGACCTCAAATTCATCCATCAAAATTCCATCAAGGAACAAGTTATCGCAGACCAATTGGCTGTCTCACCTATTTCGAGGACCAACCCTCTAACTTTGACTTTCTCAATGAGTCAATCGTTATCCTTTCCCTAGATGAACTCGCTTACCAAATGACACTCTTCTTGATGGTTCAAAGTGTCAATGTGGGGGTGGGGCTGGTGTTATTTTCATTCCACTTGATGGTGAACCCATGACTTTTTCTTTCAAACTAGATTTTGATTTTACAAACAATATTTCGAATACGAAGTGCTCGTATTAGGTCTCCAACTGCATATTCCTTGGATGTCAAATTCATGAACATATTTGGTGATTCCTAATTGGTCATAAACTAGGTCAATGCTATATACCAATGTCATAATGAGATGCTTCAAAAGTACAAACATCACATAGACATACTTTTGACCACCTTGACCGCTACACCCTTCAAACCATCCCACGTTCAACCAAAAATTGTTGATACTATGGCTCCTTGCTTCTCAAATACCCACTTCACCCACTGATTCTAAAATATTTTTCATCATACAATGACTCCAATCACCCTCTTATTTACCTCATGACATTTACTCCTTTGGAACCACTACCCCGACCCGAGTGACCTTTGGTATAAACAATACTCAAACTATCTTTCTCTCTCCGTCTTACCTCCCGACCTCACTCATAATGGACAACATGATTTTCTTAAAAGGTATCTCATTATTTCATCATTAGGGGCCTCCTCTATAAGTGTAGCTTTGATTGTATTCTCTTTCGATGCCTCACGAGTTTGAAATTCCTTATACCATCAAGGAAGTTCATGATGGCATATGTGGAGGTCACTTCAATGGCCTTGCTATTGCTAAGCGTATTCTTCACCTAGGCTATTATTGGCCGACCCTCAACCATGATTGTTGTGACTATGTTAAACATTGTGTAAAATGCCAACAACATGCCAACCTTCATCATACACCCAATCATGCCTTACAAGTCACCCATGACCTTTGGCCCTTCTCTCAATGGGGTTTGGATCTTGTCAGAGAGATCAATCCCCATTCTTCCCAATGCCATCAATGGATCATCACCACTACTGAATACTACACAAAATGGGTTGAAGCCATACCACTCATCTCTATGAAAGCCAAGAAAATATGTGAGTTCATCAATCATCACATCATTGATAATGGAAAACAATTCAAAAATAAAACATTGCGAAAATGACACCTTCGACATTCAACTAAGTTTATTGTCACCCTATTACCCACAGACCAATGGCCAAGTTGAATCCACCAACAAAACCTTGAACAAAATTCTCATGAAATTGGTTAACGATACTGGGAAGGATTGGCATACACACATTCCTTTCACCCTATGGGCATACCACACTAGTATCCGTACTTCCACTACTACCACACCCTTTTCTCTGGTCTATAGTATAGAGGTTGTTCTACCTCTTGAAGTCTAGATTCCCTCACTCCGCATTTCTCTCCATGACATGCTCAATGATGATGACTTTCGTCATTAGGACCGTTTAGCACAACTTGAGTTATTAGATGAATGTCATCTTAACGCTCTTGACCACCTTCAAGTTTACCAAAAACGTATCAAACGTGCCTATGATAAATGTGTCCATGAATGAACCTTTCACGTTGGTGATCTCATCTTGAAAGAAAATCAACATGTAACTAAAGCATAAAAAAGTAAATGGGGAAAATTTTCTCCTAATTGGCTTGGACCATACATCGTGACCCATACTTATGGATCATGTGCTTATCATTTATCTTCACTCGATGGTAAACCCAAACTTGAGCCCCTTTAGCCTTACATCTTTGACCATTCTACTATTGACTTTTAGTCCTACCTCATTTTTACCTCTTTCCATGCTTGTCCTATGAGCGCTATCCACTTCCTATTCCATCATCAATGATTAAACAAGAATCATGTGTGTACCCATCACTTGTTATCTTCTCTTGAATATGTGTACCACAATGCTGCACATAGCATGATTCTCATGGATACTTTTCATCTACCTTTAGATGAGATCCCATGGTCATTTCACCCTACTTTCTGAACAAGAATCTTTTCTTCACCTTAGTCTTGTCCATGACTTAAAGGCCCTCACATGGGATCCAACTCCTTGAGTCACACTTCAAATAAAAATATGACTCCCTCAAAAGGACATCTTTCTCTCTATAATCGCTGCTATAAATAGACTACTCCCTCGAAGGATAGCTATATAAAGATCTTTCAAAAAAAAAAAAAAAAAAAAGAGAGAATCTAAAGCTTCCCGCATCGATCAACTTCACAAAGACCTCAAGGAGTTAATTTCCTCATCCCATATAGACTTCCCACATCAATCAGTCTATCTCAAATATTAGTCAAAATAGAAAGCCTTTTAGTCATGGACTTTCCCATTGTGACCTTGGATCTCTTGCCCAAAGAGCATGCTACCTCATACCATATAAAAATTAACCACCTTTCATCCCTCTCACCATTCACACTCCCATTTCCTACCACCTCAAGGGACCTCTTGGAACTATGACATTTGGTGATCATGTGACTATTATTCACCTTTAGGATAATCACTCATGCAAAGTCTTTAGGGTCTTATGTTCACTAGCCTACCTACGGTATGGTCCACTAGTTATGATCCTCACCAATCAGGTGGCTTTCTTGCCCCTCTTATCTTTTAACCTTCTTTATTACATATTGATTACCTTATACAGGACTTGGTCCTTGATGCTTACCTTTGGGTAATCTTCTTCTTCTACCATAATCAAAATCACCTATACCAAGTTGCCCACAACTCACCCACACCTAACAGACCTAAACCCAAATCATGCCAAAACCTACCAACTCATTCTCATACCTCCTCATATTCTTCCCTAGCTTATGGGAGAACTGCATCACTTGATGTCCCTTTTCACTGGGACTATGTAGGTAGCACTCCATGGGCATGGGGCCCTTGGAGGTTAGCTCGGCCACTCTCTACCCTAACTAATTCATCTTTCATTTTCCTAAAATCACATTCTACCCTACTTCGTTTCCTTTTTATATCAAAAATTGGAAATTAAACCAAACAAATGACAAATTGCTTCACATTTTTATCATCATCAAAACATACATTTATTTTGATTACCATTTCTTTACCAACATCATGCATGTATTATAAAACATCTTAAAATGACCCATATCATCATTCATTGTAAAAAAAAAAACAATGAATTACAACCTCCACAACCCGACTCAATCCATGCCTAAAACCAAACTCCGACTCAATCCATTCCTAAACCAAAACCTAACTCAATCCATGCCTAAAGCCACAACCCGACTCAATCCATGCCTAAATCCATGACGACTCAATCCTTGCCTAAACCAAACCAAAACCGACTCAATCCATGCCTAAACCAAAACCTAACTCAATCCATGCCTAAAACCACGACCTAACTCCATCATGCCTAAATCATGACCTAACTCAATCCATGCCTAATACGCCTACCATAAGTCCATACATGCATAATAATAAAATGTTATCAACACAAACACATAATTCACATAATCATCATCATTTATATAAATACAATATCCACACGTGTATCCATATACATAACTATCAAATTTCTTGGCAGGCAGGCCGGTGTATATAATCCAGTCTCTCAAACCTCTCATATGCATCCTCACCATCTTCGACACGCAGGCCGGTATGTGATCAAAACATACAAAACTCTAGTACACCCTCACCATCTTGACATGTAGGTGGTATATATCAAAAAAATGACTACAATACATAAAAATATAGGAATGGGTGTCAAGCCTCATCCTATTGGACATCCTCCATGTCAGTCTCTCCGGTCTCCTCCTCGGCTCGTCGCTGGCTCAGTACCACCTCACCTATACCTACTCGCCCCATGCCCATTTCACCCCCTGCCTATGCCATATTTTTCACCAAAGCACCTTCTTTTCCCCCTACCTCTCTCACCCACTCAACCTGGGGCCATTTCGGCCCCTTTTTCTCCAAAACCCGACCGGTGTTAGTTATCTCTAACCGACCCGGTCACGCCTAAACCGGCATAGGTCACCTATTTCGTGACCGGTATCGGTTTGACCCTATAGACGTCGGCTAACCCCGGCCACCGACACCATTCACTATCACGCAAAACCCGCGACTCCAAAACCCTCCCCTCTCAAAAAACTCCCTCTCCTAACCCTTCTACCCACCCATTCTCCCCTACACTTACCCTCAACCTCATCCCACCCCTCATTCACCCACTTACCTCTCTCCCCATTCCTATTCTACCCAATTTACCCTCCCACATTTCAAATTTCATTTTCCCCCACATACCCAATATTTCAAAACCTGACCTATCACCTAATCTATCTCACAAAACATGTTAAGGGTTTAATTCTTACTTCATCACACTACCACCAAGTGGTGGCACTTGACCTCTACACCGATGCCCCACTCGATGTCTCTTCGGCCTCTGTCATCACCAATCGGTCACCTTGCCTCCAACCACCCAAATCCAACAATCTGATGTTATGGACCCACATCTCAACTACCAATCACCCACTTTTCAGCTCACCAACTTAGCTTTCCATTCCGTTTGGACATTTTCCAACTTTCCCTCTCTCTCGTGTCATTTTCCTCTATTTCACACGGGACAAATGATTCTAAAAAGCACAAAAAATTTCTTGTTTATAACATCCCTAACCTAACCGACACCGGTTTTACCTTCACCTTCATCGGTCACGTGCCCTACCTGTTAGTGCAAAATCACAGCACCCCTGGATGTTGATTAGATTTCTAGGTTGATCATACTAACATCCAGTGTGATTGCATAACATTGAATCCTTTCTCCAAGTGTGGGACTTGAAGAGTGAGAAAGGAATCTCCAGAGAAGGCTGGTTCCTATTCCTCTGTTCAGATGCACACGAAATATACAGAGGGTTTTTTTTTTTTAAAACCTAATCTAATCTGCCAAGGAGACAAGGTAAGAAAATGCATAAAAATAAATCTAAACTAATGGAGGTGATGCACCGAGGAATGAAGAACACTTATTTTGCCAATAAACACAGACCACTTGAATGTGATACAAGATCATGCACAAATGACAGAAACTACAGTAAAAGACCAGGAGGATGCAAAATGAACACAGAGAGGGTTGAGAATCATCCACAGACATGTATTACTTGCTCCAAAGATTGATACAATACACTGCAGAATGCTAAGAGGTAGAATAGTATTACAGTTCAAATGAGAGGTTCGAACTCCACAAATTCGCCTGAAGAAAAAAAAGGGAGAGGCAAAACAGAAAAATGTTCCCCCGAAAAGAAGCTCCTCTTTACAATATATAGAAAGAAAATGAGAGAGGAAAGAGAGGAGGGAAAGCCAAATCTACCCCAACCATCTCTAGGTTGCATTCAATTCGTCCATCATGGCAGAAGCGGTGGATCCTGGCAAAATGGCGGGCTGCCTAACAGAAGCGGCGAACTGTCTGCTGCATTAAAGTTGTTTGTTGAAGCATTACTTCTGCTTGTTATTTCGTGCCAGAGGCATTTCTCAATTTTCTCCCTCCAGACTACACCAAAATTCGAGAATAACCCCAGAATCATGTAGAGAATTTCATGAGCTTTCCGTTGATATAAAGAACGTGCAAATCCGAGCTTTGGATCGAAAGATATGTCGATCTGAAGATTTAGGGCACGGAACAGGCGAAAATGGATTTTGAAATATTTTCCCACGCATTGCCACCTGGACGCCACGTGGCATGCTCTGATTCACTGAATAATTCTCTCTTCTCTACTTTTTGGTGGGCTTTGCTTTGAAATTTCTGTGGGCCCTAGCTGGGACACGTGGCACTATCCCATAGGTTCGGATCGGTGCTCGAAAACTCACCCTTTGACTTTTTTGACCTTTCTCCTTGTGACACGTGGCGTGATTTTATTGGTTCTCGGTCCTGCCGGCTCTTTCGCGCCCTTCGCGTCTATTTGGCCCAGATGGCACAGTGCTCCTTGTGCTGATTTCAGGTGAACCGGCCGGTTCGCGTCCATTTGTCCCAAATGTCCCAGTTTGTTTCGGACTGCTTGGCCCTTTTTCGCCGGTTCGGCCGGTTCGCACCTTTTTGGCCTACTTGTCCCAATTTGTTTCGGACTGCTTGGCCCTTTTTCACCGGTTCAGCCGGTTCACGGCTTTTTGGCCTGCTTGTCCCAATTTGTTTGACTGCTTGGCCCTTTTTCACCCGGTTCGGCCGGTTCACGCCTTTTTGGCCCAAACGTCCTGAGCAACACTTAGCCAATTTTTCTTCCTCCTTCGGCCGGATCGGCTTTTCGCGCCCGCCGCATACTTACTGCCCGATTTTCCCAAATGCAATTTGGGCCACCTTGAGGCTTTTCGGCCGATCCGCGCCTTGACGTCCCAAATGTCCCAGTTGCTCCCTTGAGCAGGACTTAGCCAATTTTTACACTTTTTCTTGGATCAACCTATTTTCCTTTCTGCAACTTTTTCACATTTTCTCAGAGCTTGCTCCCTCCTTCTTGACACGGGAGTTAGAAAATTTCCTAAAGGAACCCTAGAAACCTTATTTTCACTCTGAATCAATCAATTTTCTTGGGATTTGGATATTCGATGCATGTTATCAAAATTACCACAGGGGGTGAATTTTGGATAACACTACCTTCTTACCGTGGTCGGTTACCCTATACCGACATCGGTTACCCTTGACCGGAATTGGTCACCCTCTCTTCCACATTTCCCACAATTTCACACTATTACCCGCCCAGTCACTCTTTTTCCCTCACCCAACGCTTACCCTAACCATTCAACTCACTCTCCTCACCTCATCATTCATCACTCACTCTTACCCTTTGGGTGGGGCATATTTTTCCTCTCCCGTGGATTTACCTATGTCATACCCATCTACCCACACCAACCCCCTTGGGGTGAAAATCGACCGCAAATGCGCACTCGCTCTACCTTGCGATGTTGTTACCATGATAATTATCCTTACAACCTTACCTTACTTTTAGCCATGACCTTTACCCAAACAAACCTTATCATTTACTACCTCCCCTCATCCTCTTTCGGGGACTCATTATTTTACCCATACCTTAGCCTTATCCATGTTGTGACCTAGATATTTAGACCTAGAACATCGCTAGTGACCTTTGACGCCATGTTTTCACTATACCTTGTGGCACTATTACTGTGTTGATTTCCATCTTGACCTTACCTTGCCTCTTATCGTGACCATTCATCTTGACCCTACCCTTGGTGTATCGGAACATACCCGAACGTTCGCACTTGACCTATGTCATGTTTCCTAACCATATCCTATACCCTAGACACTAGAATCACTTCAACCTCATTTGGATAAACCTATCGACCTTAGACAATGTATAGTTTGTATGCTCTTCAACCTGGTACCATGCTACAGTTTATACGTGTGCAAGAATTTGACTATTACTACCTTTGACTCGACCCATTACGGATTACCCGAGTTGGACCTTTTTCCCTTTTTACCCATTACCCCACTTTTTCTTCATCATATTCACCTTTTATCAAATCACTTACCAATCCGCCTACTACCTCATCGGTTCCTAGTTTAAGGGGGATAACCTTCACCCACACATGGGGTAACCACATCTTATTTTTGTCAGTGTCACTTACCAATACAAGCTATGCAACAAAAGGGGAAAAATGTAGACACTAAAATTAGGTCACACTCCCCTTGGTCCCTCGTCAAATAAATACCTTGAACACATTCACCTAACCATGGCCCCTTTCATCCCACTCTAATATTAATTTAATTAATTTAATTAAATTAATTCATTATCCTCACAATATTTATTATTTAAATATCCTAAGTGGGATAATGCCCACATGTCCACCTCATCTAGCCACCTCACCCTAAAACCTATTCTTAGTAAGTTGTCATAACTAACTAAGACCTACCTAAACCCTAAAAATAAATGCATAAATTCCCTCTAACCACATTCCCATTTGTTAGAAGGAATCTTCCATGCTAATCCGTGGAGTAAACGAAACGAGATCCCAAAAAATCAAGGGGATCTACCTAGTTTAGTAAACCTAGGAAATCCTACCCTAACCGACGTTGGTTACCCTAAACCACTACCAGTTAAGCCGAAACTGGCATCGGTTACCATTTAACCCCCAAAACAACCTTATTTCAAGGTTGGCACATTTCTGAGAGATAATCACATATTTTAAGAACAAGTGACAAAACCAGAGCTACATGCGATCAAAACCAACATTAGTACACACATCAGAGCATCCATAACCGCACCGAAAGCAATCACACAACCATTTTCCTTCACGGGAGCATTTAGGGAATTTCCCGCACTACGCCAAGTTCCTTCCATTTGAAAACCCACCATTGCCAACTATTCATCAAGCTCGTACAAGTAGTAAGTTTTGTTAACCAGCACTAGTTCATTATCATTTGAGTAGATCTTTTTACCTTTGTTGTTAGTTTCTGCTCACGATCCCATTCCCCACCATTTTACCTCCACACAAACTTGACCATCCCTTTACCCACACCATTGAACTTCCCATATCTGGAATTTCATCATTCTTGTGCATACCTAAGACCCACATAAACTTTTCCATTTCTATGTCATTCTCATCTAGCACCAGATCTATCACCTTTCCAAGTTTTATTGAGTTTCCTATACCCCGACCATACCGACGTCGGTTACCTTCAACCGTTGTTGGTTAAACTAAACCGACACCATTCTTTACTAGACCGACGTCAGTCTCTATGTCTTTTACTAAAAAACTAGATTAGAGCTTCTAAACCTCCACCAAATACCCAAAACCACCCAGAATCTCACCCTGACCCGCACCAGTACCCTGACCAAGACCTTGACCTTCAGATTCAGTCATAGCTTAGCCTGTTTTGAATGAATTTTCTTATTGTAGATGAATGAGATACCTAAATCATTTTAACTACAATAGGATTTCCTTTATTGTTAGCATTAAGTTGTTTTAAACAATAGATTGATAGCCGTCTAGGAAGTATCACGCTTCCTAGATCTAGCACATGCTAGGCAGTCCACTGCATATATTGTTTAACTTTTATTTGGTGATATTGTTTTCCATTTCATGTAGTTCCTCCAAGAAAAAAGGAATCTCTCATGATCAGTTGTGGATCCAGAAGTTGTACGCATGCAACAACCTACAACCGGAATCTTAATAGGTATTCCTCCAAGCCCATTTCCCTTATCTATTTTGTCAACATTCAAAGAAATGCATCTCGAATCGGGTGAAATAACTTCAATAGTAAAGAAGACCCATAACAACATTTTCAGTCCTTCAAATATGGGTGTTACTTGATTTCCCATGATAACACTTTTCTCCTACAAACCTTCACGATGTTCCCGACAAGACCTACATTAGACTAGTAGAGTACGGTGGGCTACTTAGACATTCCATCTACTCATTTAATCAAGTAGCCCAAGACTTCTTAGACCACTTTGCAATCAACAATGTCAAGAAAGTCACCCTAATCGATCTCTATTCCACTCAACAAGATGACGATGAGTCTGCTCAGCCGACTTTGTCACTCGTTGCTTTGCACCTAATTAACCAGCTCATATTCCAATTACCTAAAATAAGCTCATAGATTTGTTTACTTGGGCTTGTGCAAGACACATTTCACCAACCCTACAGTGTAAACCTTCCGTGCCTTTTATGAGGCATTCACCATGGTACGAAAACCGGATATTCGTGCTATCGAAGAGAAGAAAATTCAGCTACGTAACAAAAACAACACCTTCAAATCAAATGATGTTTCTTCATCTCGAAACCCAAAAACCACTATTCAAAATCCAA
This sequence comes from Taxus wallichiana var. yunnanensis, assembly GCA_018340775.1. Taxonomy (NCBI): domain Eukaryota; kingdom Viridiplantae; phylum Streptophyta; class Pinopsida; order Cupressales; family Taxaceae; genus Taxus; species Taxus wallichiana. Next base: position 17,638,150 of record CM031238.1, on the reverse strand, counting down.
AGGATCAACCAACGCCATGATTCTCAAGGCTGGACCTTCTTACCCATCAAACCAAGCCAAACCTTCTTCTAATCTCTCTCTCATCCAAACTTTCCAGTTCAAACGAGAACATTAAAAGTACACCGCAATTGGGGAACCATATACTTCTATTTTGGAAAAGCTTATTAAGGATGGTGTCATTACCCTTCCACCTAGAAAACCACACACTGGTTTTTACCCTGATCACCCCATGCCTGCATGGCATAACGAACATGACTTTTGAAACTATCATCATGTTAAAGGTCATAGCAATAAGAATCGCATCACCTTCAAGAATATATTTTAAAAATGTTAGACAACGGAGATCTAGTCTTGGATAATGCAAATGCACCAGCCAACCAAAAATACATATCTTCAAAATACCATTCCCTAATCATGCCCCATGGTGATGCTTCAACTAATGATAGCAATGACCATGAGGTCCACGCTATTTTTGATGACATAACAATTTCTTCCCCATTTCTCCCTATTCCTTCCATAGAAAAAATCCTATCCCAAACTCTCATACCTACACAAGAATGTATTTCATCTAATCCTCCACCCATAGAGGAACCCTCTTCATTTTCTCCTTCACCCATGAAAAACCCCATAATTAGCACTCCACCTCTTACCTCTCAAATTACCGAGTAGTTGTTAGTAGCACCTCTCCTACTCATAAGGGACACATGTCCACTCCCTACACCATCGCAAGGAGAGTCTACCTCATCTTTCCCATCATCTCCTTTACCCATAGAGGATCCTGTAGAAACACCATTTCCTTTAGGTGACCATTCTCCATCGGCCTTCCAAGATCCTACTGACCTACTTTCAGCTCTCTTACCCACAAAGTCTAAAGCTAACCATTTCCATATTTCTCAAACATATTTTATGGGTATTTCTACTCAATCCACATCGGTCCCGCTTATATAGCATACCATTTTCATGCTTGGCCAATTTCCTAGATTACGTTTATAGATTCTTGCTTTGGGGACTTCTTCTACTTCTTAACCCAAATTCAATTGTCACTCACCAACACCTCCATAATCTATTCAAAAGTCTTTTAAGAAACCAAAATAAACATAACCATGTCTATTGGAACACCTTTTATGTCATTTCTTACAACATAACATGCACCTCTTCCCACAACCCAATGCACACCTATACCCAAACACCTACCTGGCCTATATCATCTCCCTTACCTAAACCCATCACTACATTAGGGGTCGGGCCGAGTAACACCTTGAAAAAACTATTATATTTCTCTTTGCATTACAAGTGTTGGCATGTGATTTTCTTAAATTAGGTGTGTTTCTTTGATGGTTGAACATCATGCTTGTTATGGATAAATCATCTGTGCTCTTGGATTTAATGGAGTGAAATGACATGGCTTTTAGGAATCCATTTTCACTTCTTGTTGATAAGCTGCAATCAGAGTTTTAGAGTTATAAACTTATCTCTTTTGAATAACTCATCCTTGGATTAATTCTAGTGATCCAAGGAATGTTTTAAATCTTATTATCTAACTGAATGAAAAACTGACATTCATTAAGAGACTTAATGGACTGAACTTGTGTTTGTTGTAAATTCTTTATTATCTTGAAATATCATGTCTGTATTTTATTGTGTGTTGTGCTCGGCTCTTCTTGATTGACCTTTTCAGGTGCTTAATGGCATTAAGGGAAAGGGAAACCTACTTTAGGATTATGGAGAAAGAGAGTGTTTAATGTGTCCTATATCTAATAAGGTCTATCCTAATGGGATTTGAGACATAGGTAAAGTTTCCTAACTCTTTCTACGCCACTCTACATGGGATGACATCCTAACCTAAGTTGTTAACACTAAGTTAGTATGTGGGGAAAATAACCTAAGGGATGCTAAGTTATTTCTAACCTATTTCCTATACTATTTGGTTAAACTAAGACCTAACATAAGGTGACAATATATTTGATTGAAGGTTATATCCTAAGGTTATACTTTTAAATTAACCTAAGATCTAAACTAAGCAAATTGTATCTATCCTAAACTAATGGGCATGGAAGGGAACCTATGGGTCGATTGGCAAGTGGTAGCTAAGCAGCGGTTCCTAAGATTTTAATGATATTTGATTTAGTTTTAAGTCACATAAGTACCGCCAATTTGAAAAGGGCTAGTTAAAGTCTAGTGGAACCTATGTGGAGTCATCACTAAGTTTGGAAATGGATGTGGAAATTCAATTTGGTCTCACCAAATTTGGATGGAAGTGGCAAGGAGATATAGGTGGGAATATGCAAATTAATGGCACTAATTCACCTCAGTTTTGGCAAGCAAGCTATCTTGGAAGGCATGTTGGCGGAATTTTTGGGGTTGTTTTGCTTTGCATGCTTCACGATTTTTGCTCTGCATGGAGCTATCTGGTTTTTTGAACCAGCAGTTTGATCTACACTTAGTGGCTATTTTTGAATTCTCTGATCTATTTTCAGTTCGAGGAATGTATAAGAGGCACTATGGAAAAAGATTATTTTTGTTTGATCTTGATTGAAAAGAAGAGGAGTTGGAAACTTGGCTGGAAGTCTTCTTCGAATCGGCAAAAGCGCTATCAGGCATGATAGGATCTACCCATTAAGATTTCTTACTTTCTTCTAAATGATTCATTAAAATGACTTTGGTCACTAGACATACATTTTTGCATGATGTATCTGGTTAATTACTTGCATGTTTTCTTGAAATTTATGTGGGTTTTGGAATAAAAATCCTTGGCTGTTAATGGTAGTTCTTTAGAACTTTCTCTCGAACTAGTTGTTTGACATTTGCATGTGAATTTGTATTGAAACTTTGTAGCTTGTACTTAAATTTCTTAAATTTGTGTTTAAAGCTTTGTACCTTATATTCAAAGTTATGTATCTTGCATTCGAGACTAAGGTTGATTGAACTAGCTTTTTGCTTGAATGGTTTTGAATCTCTATTTTTAGTCTTGTAATTCGTTGAGATTTTAGTGAAGTTCTCGTGGTTGTTTCAAGCTTGTATAGCAGCTTTGTGTTTTGTTATGAGCTTGTGTTTATAACTTTGTGTTTGTTTTGGGTTGAGTGAGAACTTGGTGTAACTCTGAACTTTTGGTTGAACCTTCGTATTCAACAACTATACTCATATTCGGTTCTTGCAAATACTAAACTTATTGTTGTGTCGTTGATTTTTGTTGTGTACTCACGCTCTGAACTGGAGTTTAATCTTCTTTATGGATTTGGAAATGTTTGAACCCATAATAGAGCATTGGTGTTTACTTTGAGCTTGTATTTATCCCATGGGTTTTGTTATAAGCTCATATTTGAGCTTGTGTTGTTTGAACTTGTGTTTGAAGCTTGTATTTGACACAAGACATGGTATTATGAGCTAGATTTTAGTGGGTATTAAGGATTGTAAAGCTTTAATCTCATTTTATACTATCTACTCAAAGGGGTCTTATGAGTTTTGTTTGGTCAGAGGTAGATCATGTAACTCCTTTTGAGCTTTACTATGTTTTAATTCTGAGAAGGAAAGGTTGTATTACTTCTACCCTTTTAAGCGCACTAAGTTCTTGACTTAGACAAGGCATGTGAATTTGAAGTGTATCTTCTTCTTCTCTGTCCTGAGTGAACCCGTGTCTTGTGGGAAGTTTGATTGTTTGTTCTTTGAATTAAATGGACTGGAAATACATCCTCTTATGGGATCAGTTGAGCTTTAGTCCATTTGGATTATTCGTTAGAAGATAAGGTTTTATAGAAGAATATTATTTACTTCCTTTTTGTCTTTGATGTTGAAACAAATCCTTACCTATCATAATCTTTTAGCTAGGACTCAAAGAGGTTGGTGATGAATATATTCATTTGAGTTGGAAGAATTTTGGGATAGATCTTGTCTTAAATGAATTGTTAAGTTTTCTTACTCTCTTCTGATATTTCATTTGATTCATGGGTTTTAATAGAATGTTGAATATAAACCTATTATATTATATGTTGTTTGAAAGGATACAATAGTATCACTGATCTGAATGCTTGGTAATGTTTCTCTTATTTGGGATTATGAACTACCTTCTCATTTGCATTTTGTTGTTAATACTTTGTAATGGGAATTTAGTCTTCGAGTCGTGAGTTGTTTTGACCATGTAATCTTTTACGATTGGAGGATTTCTTCTCCTCTATTGTATCTTTGATTGAACCTCCAAGTTTTATAGAGAAAGAATTATGTTCTCTTGGGGACAGTTAATGTTGGGGAATGTACTGTAGATTCCATTCGAGTTTGAATTAAACTTGAGCTTGGAGTATGGAAAAAGGAAACTAGTTGTAAGATTTGTGATGAAAGTATGTAGTGTGAATTATTTTACTGTGCATTCGGTTTTGTGTTCTCTTTTGGGGGAACTAGATGAGAAATTCTAAGTTTAAATTAGATGATGGATTTCATTTCATAGTATAGATGAAATGAAATATCGAATGGGTTTTACTATTTGAGATCCTTTTTATGTTGACTGTATCATTTCATTGACTGAACTTCTCTTTAATTAATTCTCTTCTGAGAAGGGGCTTCTTTTGGATTGGTTAAGAGATCTATTTATTTGAGTATCGCTTGTATTTTTGGAAATTTGGGTTCATATATTTGCATTATATCTACTAACAGATAGAAGTTTGTAAGGCTTTCTGTTAGACTATTTTAAATCTACTTGGATTGAATTGGGACTCTTGGTTAGATGTTGCCTCTTTATTTATGGACTCCTTATATTGATATCTTAGACTGAGGCAGTGTGGTGTGTACTAAACCTGATTCTTTCCTTCAGATGAATTGTGTCTGGGGAATAGGTATGTATTGATTCTCTTCTTTGGTTTATATGGAAAGATGAAGCATACTAGTATGAGCTATGTTGTAACTAACTTCTTTTGCTGCTTGGTAAAGATAAATGTGTATTTCTATTCTTATGGAGTTATGGAATAATTGAATGACAAGAATTTTTGGTTGTTAAAGTAATTGATAGGATCAATTAAGTCTTGTGATATAATTCTAATGTTACTGATTATATTGTGCTCTTTTCTTAAAAGTGAATTCAGACTCTCTTAATTGTTCTTCTTTCTAGATATTATTACTTATGATTGTTTGTATGATGTGTATAAATTGTTTCATTAAATCAGATTTGTTTAATGAAACAATTAGTGGAATTCACTTTACTTTAATGCTTAGTGCTTATCATGCTTAGTTCATTGAACTAACCCATGCTAGAAATTTTCAGATGGACATCGTAAGTGATAAAAGAAGACAAGAACTTTCATGTTGTATTGGCTTATTTAATTTTGGATCTTATGTAAATAGTTTCGATTCATTCATGAGTTGTATTGAAAAATAAAAGTTGTACTCTTTTTTAGAATGGAGGTTGTTTGTTATACAGTACGCCTAAAATGCATAGTCTTGTAAATGAATAAGTTTATAATGATGAATTGAATGTTGGAGATTTACTTGTATTGGTTGTGTAAATTATCTTGTATTTATGAAGAAGATGGAAATCCTATCTTGATGATATTCTTCATATCTGTTATATGCTTAATTTGGATAAACTTGATAAGTTAGATAAAGGAAATTAGTTTAATTTCCCTTAATAAGATGTAGCTTGTTAGGTTTCATAAGCTAATGATTGTTATCTAAACAATTATAACATATTAATGGAATGTGTATTGAATATGCAGTAAAACTATAGAGAATGTGAAATATAACAAGGGTATGACAAACCCTAACACCTAATTATGTAGATGAAGACTCTTCCTCGCTCAAAGGAATGTAATCTAAAGAATGCTGATATGATTGTAAATCATTAGACTCCATTTCCCTATAAATTCTACTATAGCTGAACCTATTTGGTTGCTACACCTTCTTTGAATGGTTAAGATTACAATATAATGGAACTTATGATGTTGTTGTCTTGTTTCTAGATATCTTTTTATTAAGCTTTGTAAAATGAACATAAAAAGTAATCATAAGTTAAGGAAGTTATTTAATTTCTAATTAAATCTAATTTAGAAAAGATCTTATGGAGTGTTGGATTAGGGTTTAGCAGAGTTGTTGTAGTCTGTGTAATAATCCAAATTAATAATGTATTATTAACCTCCTTGGGGTATGTACATCGTGATGAGGTAGTTTTTGTAGGATGTTTGCACACACCAACTTTAGGGATTTACCTTTGAGAAGACAAGGGTCTTCTCAAAGATACAATGTTGCATTTTACATGTGGCAACACCCTTCTACATTAATCATCTAGATCTACACACAAATAAGGACTTGAACTTAGTTTCTCTCTAGGTCAAGTTAGTACCATGTTTAGGATAGGTAGTGGCTTTCAATGACTCGGGGTACCTTGGCACATCCAACTAACTTAGGTCAACCAAGTATGCCCATTTATCCTAAGACATTGTGAGCGTCTTCCTATAATAAATTATGTTTCTAACCTAGGCTAGGGTCAAACCTTGGGTAGGTGGACTAACGGTAGTCAGTGAAGATCAATCTAGATAACAGAAGAGTGAGGTGAAGGACATATTCGAATGACGTGTATGTCATCAACGAATAGTAACATGAATAGTATATTGAAAATATTTAACCAAAGTATCACAAGTTGTTGGCTATGTTGTCCTACATCACCTAGTTTAAAGCAACGTGATGTCAGATGAATATTGGTAACAAATATTTAGATAGGTTCTTTAAATAGATCACTCAAGCACGGAATAGGGTAAGAGAACAAAGTATATGTTGTATACATAAAGCATTTTATACTTCAAGTTAACATGACAGATTAGTTGATAATCGAGTGATGGAATGAGAGATCGTATCATATCGAGTCATTACAGCTACATATGGTTATGTTTTATGAGATTGATTGGCATAGAATGTGTGTTCTAAATGATGTTTTATTTAGAACAGAGAACATTATTGTAAAAAAAAATTCCTTTGTTTCTAAAGTCTTAAAATGGGAATGTTACATCAAACCTTACTCATCCACCCATCAAATTAGATTTAGCCACATCTTCCCAAACCAACACTAAACTCATTCCTACACCTAAAAGGAAGACCCAACCTTATAGGCCTCATACACCAACCTCTCCTACCACATTGTTAACACCTTCACCCCTTTGTCCATCCTAGGACCTCACCGAGTTAACCATGGCCAAGAAACCTTCCTCCACTTTGGTAAACCAAGAACACAAAATCCCACCTCCTTATCATATCCCTCTAATATACCCAAGTGATCCACACCACCCCCATTTTCACCCATGACCTTCTTACCACCCATACCACCACTACCTTCCATAAATTCTTCACTACCCATGACACTCTCCTCTTTCCACTTGCACCTTCCATGCGATCTCTACCGGTGACCACTACTTTGCACCACAATTATCCCCATTCTTCCATCTTCATTTCCATCTATGTCACGTACTCTTTCCTCACCTCTACCCAAGAAAGTGTAGAAAAAATTAAAAATCCCAATGCCCTCCATTAAAGCAATTAGACCTATTTTTCCCCTATTACCAGTTCATTTGTTGCTCTTTTACCCAAGAAGGAGAAACCCAAGCCTAAGAAGGTACCACTCCCCAAACCGATGGTCCAGCCTACCCCTCTTCAAGACCCCTCACCTGTGACACCTCTCACATTTGTAGTCACCCATTATTTCACCCAAGCCCACACTCACCTCACATTGTGATCTGTTGGCAAGGTCGTATGCCATTATCCAAGCCAACCTCCTCGAAACCTCTATCATCATATTACCACCTCTTATACCTTACAACCTACTCAAACCCAAACCAAAAGGATTTGACAAAAATAAAATTTACGCCTACCATCATGTGTCGGGACTGATGTAGAGAAGTGTAAGGCTTTAAAGACCACTCTTATCAAATTATGTCCTCCCGAATAAAATTTTGACGATGAAGATCTTCTTTATGAGGAACCCATTGAGCCTTCACCAATATCCCCAAATATTCTTCCATTACCTACTTAGTGACCAATATCTCCACCCCCACAACCCTTTTATCCACCCCAAAATTTGAAATCAACATGATCCATATTGCCACCCACACCCAGAAAGACAAGGAAAAGGAAAAGGAAACTATCCCATCAACCAACCTTGTACCCAACATACCATCTACACCCACACCCAAAGTCACCATTCGAGGTCCTACGTATCCTATTTCCAATGGGGTCACACATCACACAATGTTAAAACAATTGCACCAATCCTCCCTCAAAATGTCTTTATATGACCTCATCCAAACCTCTGAGTCACATCGTGAATCCCTCATGGAGGTCCTTCAATATATTGAGGTTTTACAAAATGACCCCACGCTCATGGCCTCCATCATTACCCCTAATCGTGTAGCCTCTCTCACTATGTTTTTCCTTCCTCTACACCTCCACTTACTCACCAAGTAGCCACCCTCAACTTTTCAGACAAAGAGATCACTCCCTTCAAGTCTAATGACCCTAATCCCACTCTCTTCATCTTTGTCTATATCGATAATATACACATACAACACATTATTATCGATGTTGGTGCTAGTATTAACATCATCTCCTCCCATGACTACAACCAAATGTGCATACCTTCTAATTACATGCATGATAACCCAGTTATGTTACACTCCTTCAATTACATCATGCACTCTACCCCGAGTATTGTCATTCTCCATGTCGCGTAGGTCCCCACACTATCCTGGAACTATTCTATGTCTTAGAAGAGGAGTTGTTATATAATTTTTTGCTTGGCCAACCTTGGATCCATGCCATGGGTTATGTCCCTTTGAATTTACACCACTACCTCAAATTTGAACACGAAGGACATAACTACACCATCTTGACCGACCCATCACCTTTCAAAACTGTAACATGTTATACCAGCCCAATGATGTGCTTATACCAGTCAAGGCATCTGCCACTACCCCCACTTCACCTTCACCCACAAGCCTATCCACCAAGTCTACCATCACCTCTCCCACATCTAACCCTGTTATTCCTACCACCATACATGACCTCTACAGATGACTCATCTACTTCCCAATCATTTAGCAAGTCATCTATCCCCACTACCCACATATCAAATAATGATCCCTTAGAAGGTGTTTTTCAACACCTCACTCTGGGGGAGTACCGCCTATACAATATCAACACGTTCCTCACTCCACCAGAGTATGGGAACTCGTGTCGGCACTAGTTAATTATGAATACCACGTAGGTGAGGTTTTTCCTTATGGTCATCCCCACCTTCGCACTAATCTAACATATGGGGACTTGATATTGACACTTATTCACCCAAACTTCCATCCCAAACATGACCTATTTTCATCTGACTTACACTCCCTTACTAACCTTTGCTTCACTCACACTTTCCTTCACCATTGCACATGGAAAGGCTTTGGCTTCAGTTTTTACGAATAGGGCTGCCATACTATCATCTCATATACCACCCATAAACATAATGACCATAGTGGTATTGGCTTTAATGCACCACCTCCAAAGAAGGCTCACGTCGACCTCATTCAAGAAGACAAACCTTCTCCACCTCATTCACCCACATCACCATCTTCACCCATAAAGTCCATAGATCCAAATCTATTCCTCCTAACTTTTTTTCATAAACACAATTTCTCTGGGACTCGACCTATCAACGCGATGGTGAGGCTCCCTCTTCTCTCCCATTCTTGTATCCTAACATGATTGATGATGATACACCTTCTATTAATGTCATTCAATGTTAGGACGATGAGTCCATCCTCACCTACCTTGGTGTGGAAGATTCTTATATTCATCAATCATTACCTTCTGAGACCAAACCATGTTAAATGAATCGACCATTGAAATCAACATTAACACTCAAGATGACCCACACATTCTAAAGATAGGCCAATCTTTAGATGCTACTTGAGAAGGAAGCTTTTTCCTCTTTCCTTTGGGACCATAGCAACACTTTTTCCTGGTCCTATGCCGATATACTGGTATTGACCCAAAATCATGGTCCACAATATCGTAACCATTCTTGATGCCAAACCCATCAAACAAAATTTGTGGAAAATGCATCCTCGCATTGCTCTTTTAGTCAAAGAAGAGCTTCAGTGCCTTCTCTCAATTTCCTTCATCCTACCCATTGACTATCCCCAATGGATTTCTAACATCATTCCTATCACAAAGGTGAAAGGGGGATTTCACATTTGCATGAACTTCATGACCTCAACCTATCTTGTCCTAAAGATGAATTTCCTCTACCGGTGCATTGACTAACTAGTTGATCTCACACCGGCCATGAGATGTTATCACTCATGGATGGTTTCTTAAGTTATAATAAAATATTACTTGCTCCAAAAGATCAACACAAGACTATCTTCATCACCCCTTGGGGGACCTTTCATCTATAGAGTCATGCCTTTTGGCCTTAAAAATGTTGGTGTTATATATCAGTGAGCCATGACTTACATCTTCCATGACATCATGCATCACATATTGGAAGATTACGTAGATGATCTTCTTGCCAAATCCAAACATCGATCTAAACACCTGACCATCCTTAAGGTCATCTTTGACCGCCTCATCAAGTATTGTGTTCATCTTCAACCAAATAAGTGCATCTTTGTGGTACTTTCAAGAAAACTCCTTGGTTTCATCATTTCTTTGCATGGCATAGAATTTGATCTTGCTAAAGTAAAGGCTATTCTATAAATGCCTCTGCCTACTAATCTCCGTCAACTTTGAAGCTTGTAAGGTAAGTTGTAATCCATTTGTCATTTTATCTCACAGCTTTCTGATTGCTATCAACCATTTCATCATTTTCTCAAGAAGGATGTTTCATTCAAATGGGATGATGAATGCCATAAATCCTTTGATGCCTTAAAAAAATACCTTCTTCAACCACCAATGCTCATTCCCCCTAAGGATGACCAACCTTTTACCTATATATTTCCACCACTAACCATTCTTTAACATGCTCACTCATACCGTGATGAGCAACAAAAACTATGGTTTATTACATAAGTTCTCATCGACTATGAAACTAGATATACCCATGCCAAAAACTTTGCTTAGCCTTATTTTTGTCACCACCAAACCTTCATTACCTCCTCAACCACAAAATATTGATCCCCTACACTATATGTATGCCAAACCCTACCAACATCAATGTGTTGCACATGTTGGCTTATGCTTCTTTCCAACCTTGACCTTGAATTCATTCATCAAAATTCTATCAAGGGCCAAGTTATCATTGACCAACTAGCAGACACACCTCTTTCTGGGAATCAACCCTCTAACTTGATTTCCTGATGAATCCATAGCTACCCTCTCCTTAGATGAACCCACTTACCAAATGACACTCTTCTTCGATGGCTCCAAGTGTCAACATGGAGGTGGGGTTGGTGTTATCCTCATCCCTCTTGATGGTGAACCTATGCCTTTGTCTTTCAAATTAGATTTTGATTGTACAAACAATATTTTGAATACGAAGCACTTGTATTAGGTCTCTAAGTTGCTTATGCCTTAGATGTTAAGTCAATCAATATCTTTGGCAATTCCTAGCTGGTGGTAAACCAAGTCAATGGTATATACTAGTGTCATAATGAGATACTTCAAAAGTATAAACATCATGTAAACATACTTTTGACCACCTTTGACCATTACAAACTTCAAACCACCCCATGTTCTACCAATAAGTTTGTGGATACCATGGCCTTCTTGGCTTCTCAGATACCCACTTCACCCACCGACTCTAAAATATTTGTCACAATACAAAGGCTACAATCACCCTCTTATTTACCTCATGAGGTCTACTCATTGGAACCATTGCACCTTGACCCATGTGACCTTTGGTATAAGAAATTTACAGACTATCTTTCCCTTTCCATTCTACCCGCTAATCTCACTCGTAATGGAAAATGTGCCTTTCTTAAAAGTGTCTCTCATTATGTCATCATGGGTGGTCTCCTTTATAAGCGTGGATTTGATGGTATTCTCTTACGATGCCTTACAAGTTCTGAAATTCCCTACACCATCAAGGAAGTCCACGATGGAATTTGTGGAGGTCACTTTAGTGGTTTAGCTATCGCAAAACACATTCTTCACCTTGGCTATTATTGGTAAACCTAAACCACGATTATTGTGACTATGTCAAATGTTGTGTGAAATGTCAGCAACATGTTAATCTTCATCACACACCTAGTCATGCCTTACAGGTAGTACGAGACATGTGGCCCTTTTCTCAATGGGGCTTGGATCTTTTCGGTGAGATCAATCCCCATTCTTCACAACACCATTAATGGATCATAACCACTACTGAATATTACACTAAATGGGTAGAATCCATTCCCCTCATTTCTACAAAAGTTGAGAAAATATGTGAATTTATCAACCATCACATCATTTGTCACTTTGGTGTTCCTCACCGTCTCATCACTGATAATGGAAAGAAATTCAAAAAAAAAACCTATGAAATATTTGCAATGCTTTTGGCATCTAACTCAGTTTCTCATCACCTTATTACCCACAAACCAATGGCCAAGCATAATTGACCAATAAAACCTTGAACAAAATTCTTATGAAAGTAGTTAACGATACTGGGAAGGATTGGCATATGCACATTCTTTTTCCTTATGGGCTTACCACACTAGTATTCACACTTTGACTACTGCCACACCTTTCTCTCTAGTCTATGGTACTGAGGTTGTCTTGCCTCTAGAAGTTAGATTCCATCTCTTTACATCTCCTATAAGACATGCTCAATGATGATGAATTTCGCTAGGATCATTTGGCACAACTTGAGTTATTAGATGAATGTCATCTCAATGCTCTTGACCATCTCCAAATCTACAAAAATGTATCAAACATGCCTATGAAAAATGTTTCCACAAATGAACCTTTCAGGTCGGTGATTTTCTTGAAGGAAAATCAACATGTAACCAAAGAAGAGAAAAGTAAACGGGAAAAATTCTCCTAATTGGCTTGGACCCTATATCGTTACCCATGCCTATGGATCAGGTGTTTATCATTTGTCTTCACTCGAAGGTAAACCCGAACTAAGCCCCTCAATGCCTTGCATCTTCGACCATTTTATTGTTGACATCAATTCCTATACCACTTCTATTAGTTGATCACTCATCCCTTAAACATTGTTCACCTTCCATATTACCTATTTTTGAGGATCAACGACTAAACAAGAATCATGTGATTACTCGTCACCTTTCAGCCTTATCTTCAATATGAGTACCATGGCTCTACTCATAGCATGATTCTCATGGATAATTTTTATCTTTTAAAATATGGAATCCCATGGTCGTTCATCACTCAAAACCACCTCTTTCATAATTAACCTCTGTGTGTTATGGTCTGGTCTTCTAAACAAGAACCTAGTCTTCCTATATAGTATTGTCCATGACTTAAACATCCAAAAACAAAAAGGGATTCAACTCCTTGAGTCAAACTTCAATAAAAGATGACTCCCTCAAAAAGGGACATCTCTTCACTCTATTTTTGCCACTATAAATAGATTGCTCCCTTGAAGGACAACTATATAAAGTCATTACAAAAATACAATAAAAATATCTAGAAGCTTCCCGCATCGATCAGCTTCATGAAGACCTCAAGGAGATAATATACTCATCCCATATAGACTTCCCGCATTGATTAGTCTATTAAAAACAAAAAAAAATGAAGAAAATGAAGAAAATGATGAAATTTTCATCATGGACTTGCCTATTTTTTATCTTGGGTTTCTTGCTAAGAAAAACATGTTGTCGTCATACACTAAGTTACGCTAAACCACCCACTCTCACCTCATTTCCTTTTCATCCTAATTTCCTCTCTACTCAAGGGACTTTCGCAACCATGCGACATTTCGTGATCATGTGACTTTCTTCACCCTTAGAATAGTCCATTATGCAAGGCCTTTAGGGTCTTATGTTCATAATTCCATTTGGGGTATGGTAGACTCATTAGGGATCTTATCAATTAAGTGGCTCTTTTGCCACCTCTTACCATTTTCCTTCCTCATTACTTATTGATTATCTTATACATGACTAGATCATCGACACCTATATTTAAAACAACTCAACCATGCCTATGACCTAGACTCAACCATGCCTATGACCTACACTCAATCATGCCTATGACCTAGACTCAATCATGCCTATGACCTACATTCAACCATGCCTAAAAACTACCAACCCATTCCCCTACTTCATCATATTCTTCCCTAGCTTATGGGAGAACTACATCAACCTGAGGCCCCTTTTTCATCGGGGCTATGTAGGAAACACTTGAGGGCATGGGGCCCTTGAAGGTTAGCTCAGCCAATCTTCACCCTAACCTATTTTCTCTTTATTTCCCTATTCACATCCTACCTTAGTTCATTTCCATTTTATATTAACACTTGGAAATTAAACCACTCAAGCAACAATTGATGAACATTTTTACCACATCATCACATCATTCATTTATCATTTTCACATTTCCACTATAGAAAATATTGGGAAACTTAAACCATAACATGCATATACATCATCATTTATCTCAACCATGCCTAAATTATGACCTGACTCCATCATGCCTATAACCTAACTCCATCATGCCTATGACCTAACTCCACCATGCTTATAACTTGACTCCATCATGCCTATGACCTTGACTCCATCATGCCTATAACCTGACTCCATCATGCCTATGACCTAACTCCATCAACATGACTATCACTCCATCATACCTATGACCTGACTCTATCTGCCTATGTATCACCTAACTCCATCATACATATGACTCCATCATGCCTCCACAACCTTGACTCAATCATGCCTAGTTCACCTATTTTCCATCATGTACACACAAATAATGGAAATAAAATCTAAATACACATCCATACTATAAATATCATCATCTATAAATCAAAAAGTCTATGTATACATACATATGTACATGATACAAATAAATACAAATATATCAAATCACTCAAATACATCCTCACCATCTTTGGCACAGGCCGGTATATGATCAAAAATCTCAAAACTCTCATATACAACCTCACTCTCTTCAGCACGCAGGTCGGTATATACCAAAAATACACAAAAATGGAATGGAGGTATGCACTCCATGCCTATCATCCCCATCGAATATCCTCCATGCCTATGTCTCACTTGTCTCCTCCTCCTTTCTCTCCCATGTGGCATCCCACTAGCATCTCACCACCCTCCATGGGCCTCGCCTGACCTCTATGGTACCTCACCTAGAGTTGGCCTCCATGCACTAGTGGCCTCACCCTGACCCTATCTCAGGGCTCATCGACCCCTATACTCTCCACATTGTGAGTGTGAGACTGGTCCTCTCACTGACTCACTGAGCTTGGTGTGCTCTATACTCTGCATAGGTGGGGACATCTATCCTACAACCATCAGATGATCCTAATAATATCTCACCTCACCTAGGGCATCCCTAAACCTAGCCATGGGTACTATCTACAGTGGTTCCATTAGCCTCTGCCTCTCACCCATGGGATGTTGTCCCTCCCCCTGCCATAACATGGGACCCTATCCTTGAACATGTGTCGGTGCATGTGCTTGTCCCTAGGCTGAAGGGCCACAATCTACACTTGTGCAGTGGCCAACTAGCCCTGTAAACCTACTACTTATGCACTGTAGGGTGGCCACCTATACCCCATCTCCATCCCCACCCTATGTGCGGGCACTTGTCCCGTGTCTTACTGGGCTCTGTAAGGCTACTACCATACCCGTAGTGTGGCCACCTGTGCTCTCGAACCTTTCATGCCCCTACACTATCCCAACTGTGTCACCAAGGTAGTCACCTGCCCCTGTAGGGTGTCCCTCTAAACTATGATAGTGGCTAAGTTGGGCTTCCCTAGCCTCGGTAGTACTTCCCGTAGTATGCTACCCACCACTATTTATACCTATCTATAACCCCGACATCATCAATCCATGGTCTACCACCTACTCCTCCTACCCTATAGGCACCATCGGATATGGTAGAGGCATAGGCCTCTCCACGTATGTCATCCTCTCTATACTATGGAAATGGTGGAGGTACATCTTGTGGCAACCCAAACTGTCATCTGACCCTGTCAATAGGTATCATCTCGTGCTCTCCTGCACGGTGCCCCTCTATCCATCAAAGAAATTGTATCTCCTTGTAGCTCATCAGCCATCTATCTATATGATGGGAAGCCCACATATGGCCTCAAATGATGTCCACATTGGAAAACCCCTCTAGTGTATGCCTATAATATGCTACATCGTGTGTAGCCTGGAAGCTCGGTCTCCAACAATAGGTACCCATCACCTATAGCCTACAAAAACCATGCCCACCTCGAATGCATCAGGTCGGGGCATGCCCACTAGATGCACACACACATGATGTGCTCATATGCCCAAAGCATGTAGGAGGAACATACAACATAAGTTAAACCTCTATAGCCTCCCATAGGCCCATAACTCTCTATATAGTTGCACCAAGAATGTTGGTGCCCATGAAATCGAGTCCTATCCTCCATCATGTCATTGAAGAACCCCCATTAATTCCCATGGGAATCTCCCACCCTCCACATCTGGCAAGCAAAACAACAAACTTCCTCCATCATCAGCACCACTAACCTCATCTCCTCTTCGGATGGGCCCAGTACATATCTCCATAACTCATGTTGGCGCTATGGAACCTCAACTCCACCAGCCCCTCACCGAACACTGTCAACATCAACTCCTCATATGCCTCTGAGGAAATGGAATACACATGTGTCCCTACTATCGGCAGCCACAGGATCCTATAAACATCCTCCAAAAGGTGATGGTCATCTCAATCCTAGAACTGAAATGTGTGTTGGTCAAAGAAAATGTGATGAGGTGACCATAAAACTTGGCTCCCCAAAACTACATATTGGTAATGTCTAACCCCAATCAGCCAACCTCTGCCACATGGTGCCACTCCTCAGCTATCACACTCCCCAACATAGCTAATAACAGGGGTGGTACCCTATCACGCATCCGTAACTAGTCCCTCACCTACATCCAACAAACCATAACATCATTAGACCTTGACCATGCTCCACTTCACCCTTAAACCCCAACCTATTCCCCACCCCCACCTACTCATGACCTATCTCCCCACCCCAACCCTAACAACTACCATTCCCCCATCTCAATTTCACACCCCTCGACTCATACCTATTCACACCTCTTACCCAAGATATTTTATGTCAACAATATCTCTCTATCTCATGACCTATCTCCCCCTAGCCTACTTTCCCTAATATTTTCCCTAAATGCATTGGCATTTCTCTTAACTGGTACTAGTCTCTCCTAAAACTAGCATTGCTCACCTCATTCATGACCGATGTCAGCTAACTCCCACCACATTGTTAACTTCACCATCGATATATCGGTCACTATTGTGGTGTAAAATCCAAAACCTACTCATTTTTTCAAAAAAATTCACCATTCCTCCCTAACTACCCACCCATTCCTACCCAAATCTCCCCTCCACCCATACCCACCCCCTTAACCTACATCAACCTTCCTACCCTTCCTATTTCACCCATTTTCTTCCAAATTTCAATTTAATTTTCCCCCAAAAACCCATTTTACCCTAACCTGATTTCTACAAATCAATCTACCTAACCACACGTAGAAATGGGATTGAATCTAACTCATCGCGACATCATCTCGCATGTGGTGGCACATCAAGCCACCACCGGTGGTCCACCTTTATCCCTCCCTACCTCTTCCATCACCAAATTCCCTCCTCACCTCCACCCAATCAAATGATCCCCCCGAGCTCTTGGACCCATCTCTCCTAGCTCCTCTCACCAACTCATACTCTCCACCTCATCCAAGTACAATGCCATGTCCTTTTCTCTCAAAAAAAGGTACCAAAATTCAAATGGCTTTGTCATTTTCTCCAAAGTCACAACACAATAATGATTTCATAAAATAAAGAATTTTTGTTTTATAAACCTAACAACTGACTGACCGATGTCGGTCCTATTTTTTTGCCCTAGCCAACCGACGTCGATCACCCTATAACCAACATCGGTCAACCCTTATAACTATTTGGCCTTTTAAGCTTCCTTTTTCTTGTAACCATTAGTGCCACCACACCTTTTTATCATTCCAGACACCCATTGAACCATACCTACAAACCCAACCTACCCCTACATTGCCTTTGTTGCATCTTAGGAGTTGTTATTTTACCTATACCTTGGCCTTACCTTGTGCCATGACCTATTTACTTGAACTTGACCTACTTGGTGTGACCATTGACCTTATACTCATTGTACCTTGTGATGTTGTTACCTATGTTGTTTTATCCTACCAACCATACCTTGCCTATTATCATTTCATTTATCCCGACCAAACTTTGGTGTACCGGAACATACCTAAACATTCCTGCACCTAACCTATGTTGTGTTTCAGACCATATCCTATACCTTGGATACCTAAATCACCTCACCCTTGTTTAGATAAACCTATCGACCTTGGATGATGTAGATTTTGCAAGCTCTTCAACCTGGTACCATGTTGCAATCTATATGTGTGTGTGTGTTTGATTTCATTACCCATGACCCAATTTTGACCACGACCTACTACCCATTACCCAAGTTGACCATAACCTTTTCCTCAATACTCAAACCTTTCCCCACCTATCTTCCCCACCTACACCTTTATCAAACCACTCACCGATTTTGTCTTCCACCTCATCAGTGCCCGGTTTGAGGGGGATCACCTTCACCCACACATGGGGCACCAATCACACTATTTCTTTTTTTTCAACATCGCTTACCAATACAAGCTATGCAATAAAAAGGGGAAAAATGTAGACACCAAAATTGGGTCACACTCCCCTTTGTCCCCTTTCGAATAACCAACTTAAACACTTTTACCTAACCATGACCCTTACATCACACATTAATATTAATTTAATCACTTTAATTAAATTAATACTCATCCTCACTTTATTCATTATTTAATTATCTTAACTAACCCAATTTCCACCTTACCTAGACACCTCACCCACCACCTCACCTAGACACCTCATTATAAACCTATTTTTAGTATCTATCTACTCACCATAACTAACTAAGACTTAGTTCAACCCTAAAAATCAATGCCTATTATTCCTCTAACCACATTCCCGCTCATTAAAAGATAACATCCATTTTGATCCATGATAAATGGACAGACCTACCCAAAGGATTGGAAGATCTATCATTTTTAGTCAAACCTAGGGAATCCCACCTTAACCAATGCCGGTCATCCCAAAACCAATGTCGATCAACATGAAACCATCACCGGTTACCATTTATTCACTTTGGTAACCTTGTTTGAGAGGTTGGCCACATTCTCAAATTTTGGAGAAAAAGGATATCTACATGCAAGTAAGAACTAGAGCTCTTTCGCACATCCAAGCAGCCATAGCCAACATCAAGATAGATCCAGAGGTATCGCTCTCATGGTAGCATTCCAGGAAGTACTTCTGTGGCACTAAGCACCATTCCACCAATCAACCACCATCACCACCCAACCATTGGACCTGCTATATCGGTAAGTGTGTTTATCACATGTGTCATTCCATCTTTATTTTGTTTATAAGGTTTTTTCATCTCTATTGTTATTTGTAACTTGCATTCCCATTCCCCACTATTCCTCTTTTGTAAACTCAACCATTCCTCCACCCACACCATAAAACCACCTATACCCAACTTCTACATATCTCTGAGTGTTCCTAAGATCCCCACATACCTCGTCATTCCCTTTGTCATCTCTGTCTGACCTCAACTCAAACCCCACAACCAGATCTTATTGATTTTTTATCATCCCACCTCTCTAACGTCATTAGTTTTCCATAAATTCGTTCTTCCTAAACCATGATACCTATACCGACCGTTGGTCTCTGTATTTGGCCATCCTATCAATAACAAAACCTAAGAATCTTTATCCAAGCAACCTAAGTGACCCAGAACCTAAAATTGACCTATTCCAGCACTTTGACCCCTTACCCTACCTCCAGATCTGATCATAACCTAGCCTGTTATATTAGATTTTCTTATTGTATTTGAATGAGATACCTAAATCATATCAACTACAGTAGGAATTTGTTTATTTACGTTATTTCTCGCATTAAGTTATATTAAACAGTGGATTGACAACCATCTAGGAAGTATCACACTTCCGGATCTAGCACTCATTAGGAAGTCCACTGTCATATATTATTTAACTCTTCTTTTGTGGTCTTATTTTCTATTTCAGGTAGTTCCTCCTAGCCAAAAGGAAGCTCTCATAGTCAAGCATTAGATCGAGAAGTCAAAACACGTGCACAACCTTCAAACCAACTATCGCAACAGGTATTCCTCCTTAACCCATAACATTATAATGTAAAGAAAATGGTGAAACATTGCGTAAAGGATTCCTCCTTCCTAAAGAACAACCAATAAAATAGATCAAATGTGGCCACTGTACTTTGATATCTTACGTGTAACACTTTTTTGATCATCATCGTACTACATCATAGGGCCCAGGGAATATGTCTTGGCTTCCTTTTTTCCCCGGGTCCTTTTTGAAATCTAAGTGCAAGAGTGGTCTTTGTACCACCTCCTTATTACTTATCACCACTCTATTCTTGACTTCACACTCTACTTTTTCTCCACAATGCGTTTGACCTCCTATACAATCTGGTGCTCAACTTCTAAGCCAAGTAGCATTCCCACCCTACATTCCTCATTAGGATCTTACCTTTCCTCAAAAATATGAGTGACGGGTACCTCAAGATCTTCCACCTTAGTTTCCATGGTCTGGGGTGTCCTCATGATGCACGTTGTGCCCTTCTCTTACATACTCCTTAATGTTATACACCTTAGGGAATAATCGCATGACTTCTTCTTCCATATTTCTTTCAACCTCCTCCTCTCATCGCTCAATGTCTTCACTAGAAACTACCTTCTATTTCTTCTTGAGTGTGGACCTCTTCTTTGTTGTTTGTTTCTTGGTTCTCACACTTAGCTCCAAGTCCTTACACACATGCATATTCTTCATAGTCGTGCTCTAGACAAGGTGTTAATCTTCACTTCCTTCCTCCTCTTCATTGATAGGAGGATTATCCTTGTGCACTCTCTTTTTCCCCACAGTATTCTCCCCTATTGGCTCTTCGAGGCTCAATTCATTCTCCACACATTTTCCATTGCCTACCTTGGCTTCAAATATATATAAATATTTGTCTCGCCACATTGGAAATTACCAAGGTAATAGATTTTTACACATTAATATCATCTGATATCAATGTTTCTTCATACACACTGTTGTTGGGTTAAATGAACGTCTTGAGTAGTGTGTGGTACTCATAATATATCTTATCCACTTCAAAAAGTAGTTTATGTGCCTTAGTAAATATGTTCACTATAGCCTAGAAATAACATGCCATGAAGGAAAATGGAAGTTTGTACCATGGTCCTTTTGACCCATCCTCCAAATAGAACTGACCAATGTAAAAGTGTTGGTAGAGAACAAACGCATCCTTTCCCTCCAAATATGAAGGTAGTTCACTTGGAATACACCATTCTTCCCCAAATTCCTTAGGCATACTTTTATAGCAAATCGTTTTGTAGGGGATGTGTTTTCCTTGGGGAATTCCCATATTTTGTCATTTGGCCCATCCGGTGCCCCATTTTTAGAAAACACAATGAGTAGGAGGACATTTCTGAAGTTAATTTCATCCCCTGGACATTCTTCTTCAATAATCTCCTTTGCTATGAAACTAGAAAGGTTATAAATTATTCCTTCATAAATTTTCTTAATGACATGGAGCCATCGAATGTTTAATTTTTCCCATCTCTCCTTCCCATTCAATTTAGTGAGTATCCACATAGCCATTATAATCACATGATCAGTAATTTTCACATATGTTGAGTAGACAGAATGTTTCTCTAAGGAGAAGACACATGAAGGATGTGCATGCGGTAACAAGGCACATTTGAAGGTGCGGGAAGATAGAAAAGAAAATGTGTGCCAGAACACTTTGGATCAGGACTTAGCCATTTTCATGGATAAGGAATATTTTTGGAGATAACATGTGGAGAACACATAGAGATGAAGACTTGCGCTCCATGCAATGGTATTTTGGGAACAAGCGGTAGATAAGCGTCATGCATAGTTTAAGCTAATAATAGGATTTCTACTTGGAGTTAACTATAGGAAATATATTTTTAGAGCACTTACATGCTTTGCATACTATTATAAAGGTGCATGGATATTATTATCATGTGACCTATTTTGAGAAGTTCATAGGTGGTGAAGGGAAAGACTCCACCCTATAAATATGTATTAATTTGTGTAGTTTAGTGTGGTGAATTATTATAGAGTTGTGTTGTTGATTTTGACATGCACATGACTCATGGAGATATTGATATAGTGTAAGAAGCTTCTATGTTTTACATTATTTAATGAAATGGAGTATATTGGTTAGATAATGGTATTAGACATAACTAAATCTAGTTCTTATATGGTTAATCTTATCATAGTTATTGTTTAGTTCATTTATTATGATTATCTAAGATATAAATATGGATTATGCATCGTAGAATGTTTATGACTTGTAGTCTCTATTATCACCTCTTATTTCAATAACTAATCCTAAGCACACTGACATATCATCTAAATTAGTCTAGATATCACTTAAGGCACGTGCAAGAACTGAGTCTCTCCTTTATGTGAGCTTCATGAGAATGTTCTTTATCAACACAATGATGCAGTATAACTAGAGAGCAAATGTAATTATCCATAGGATTTTAGATGTAAGATTTTACTCCTAGTTGATGTATCCCAAACACAGATTTAACATGATCAACTAAAAGTAAAATAAACCATGAAATAAAATTGAGGAAACCAATAACACACAGATGAACATAAGGGTAAAACATAGATCAAGATCCATTGCAAGAGTGTTATAGAAATGCTTCATTATATTGATAAGTCAAATATAGTAGCTAAGATTACATCAAGAAGTTCCATCCATGGAAAATGTTCATAGTAGAAGATATTTATTCTCTTCACAAAGCTCTCTCATACACTTATTACATAATACTTCCCTCTTCATCCTCATGTTTTCTCTCTCTCCCTTTCCCTAGAAGATACCCTCCTTATCAAGCATCCGAAGGAATCTTCTCCTAACCATCCATCATCACCTATAGAAGCCTGCTAGAATATTCTTATGATTGCTCTACCACTACTTAGGAATCTACCATATGTTTCCATGTGTTTCCCTCAATCGAGTGTC
Source organism: Taxus wallichiana var. yunnanensis (assembly GCA_018340775.1). Classification (NCBI taxonomy): domain Eukaryota; kingdom Viridiplantae; phylum Streptophyta; class Pinopsida; order Cupressales; family Taxaceae; genus Taxus; species Taxus wallichiana. Next base: position 17,614,852 of record CM031238.1, on the reverse strand, counting down.
TTTAGCATGCATGTGCCAAATAATCCTTAACAACCTCAACTCCTTATCCTCTCATGATAACCATAATGATTCCCTAGAATATCATTTTCTTGAATCACAAGTCTTCATAGCTTAGCTTATCCACATCTATATCTGGTTACTTTTCCATTCGCTCCATATGTGAGTATTTTTCCCATTTTTCCAAAACTTACTAAGTCCTAACTTCATCCTTCCTAGACATAACCCTTCATGCCTCTCGAGAGGACTACTTTTGTTTGTGCCTTCGTGCCATATCTCCATGCGACACAAGGCTTTGCGCATGCTTTAGGTACTTAGTTAATTTTAGGGATCTAATAATGAATAGTTATGAATCGAGTATGTTTAAACATCATCATGCTAAAATTTTGTACAAGAAACTATAAAGAGGGACCCGGTGCCTTTACAAACTTTGAGTGAGTGCTCATCTTAGGCTTAGTGATGTGCCAAAGCATGTTTGGGTTATTCACAATAAATTCTAGGCTACATCATTAGTTCCGTTATCGAGACCTCTTTTTAAAAATATTTTGGGATGTTTCATGATAAAGACATATTGGTTGACCTTATCAAGCATTGAGGAGTGGATAGTATATCTGAAAGAGTAATACGCTTAGATATTTAGCATTCAATCTATATTTTGTGCGCACTTGGGTGAAGTAGAACTTGTATGACTATTTCGTGAGATTTTATTTGTTATCTTTTAGATAAATTTTTATGATTGGCTGGTTGCTTATGCATCTAAAAGGAATTGGAGGTTTCATACACTTATCTGGATGCGGGAAGAGTTTCGTGCCCTCTATAATGATGATCTAATTTGGACACACGTTATGGAAACTTGGTTCCTTAGTGTTTTGAATAGCTATATTTTGTAGTACTCAATTTCCACATTTTCTTTCTCAAAGGTATTTGAGTTCCATTTTTACATTATCCTGGGAACCTATCTCGCAAGGAACTCCTTTGGTGATCAAAATCTTGATGGTAACCCTAAATTTGGAAGATAAGTTGATGGCTAGATAAACCCCACCACATGTGGGGGCGGGAGTAGGTTTTGTGAAAGAGGCGGAAGAGAGGAAAAGAGAAGAAATTTGGATTAATTTCAATGAGGCTCATAAGAGGGATTTAGAGAAGTAGCGCAAGGTTGCAAAAATATTGCGTTGTGGAGAGAGATGGGTTATGAAGGATTTGGAACTCATGTAGAGGACGTAGAGCTAGAGCATTTAGAACTCCCCTATTTGGGAAAGCATCACAAGGAACCCTCCTCTACCTCTTATGAGAGCATGCTTTGGCATAGACAACATGGGTCATGGGTGCACATCTGAATCTACCAGTGACCCGACCCTTGTGCTTGGTTTTCTAGTTTCTAGGATAGCTAGTAGTCAACAAGCTAGTTTGGGAAATAAAATAACAAGATTGAAACAAATATCAATTATATCTATGGTTGGGCAGACATCTTTCTTATTATTTGGAGGTACCTTTTTAGGAACATCATCGGTGCAAAACTCAAGCACACAGAATTTTGGAATCACCTCTAGGAATAGTACCACCTTGTAGGCGTAGGAGTTCATTTTAGTACCACTATTGGGACACATGGTATTACATCCTCTTATTCACTTCGCTATAGGTGGAGGATGAGGGGGCATAGGTGGCTCTATTTTTGGTGGATTTGGTGGGTCTGGAGGTAGAGGTAACATAGGGGGATTTAGATCTAGTGGGCATGGTTCTTACCAACCCCAGATTATTTACATGGAGATGTCACTTCATCTTATAGAGCATAGAGGAATAGAATATGTTTCTGACCATGTGCATATGTGTGAGATATTGTGGCTCGCAAAAGGGATCATGGATTCTAAGTGTAAGGTAAATTAGTTTACAACTATGTTATAGGGACATGCACACAATTTGTACAGGAAGTTTGACCCTAATAAGACTTGCGTAGATTATATAGTGTTATGGGATGCTTTCCTTAAGGAATTTAATATCCTTGAGTTTGAGCAAAAAAGTATAATCATGCTAAAGGATATTAAGAAAGACACTACTAAGAGTGTTTGAGAATATGATGCCACTTTAAAAACTCTTTTTCTAAACTTTTATTTGATATCTATGCAAGTCAGCATGTACAACGGTTCATCGAGGCTTGATCATACCTTTCAATAGGGTGCTATCACATAAGACATATACGGATCCACATAAATAACTTGAAGTAGTGTTACACATTGAGGAAGTTAGAAGTATAGACACTGGATTAATTCCATTCCTTGAATCTCATATTGCAGATATGGAAAAGTATTTAGAGAAACTAGCAACCAATTCTGCGCATGAGACATGCACTAGGATTTTTTTTACAAATTATGAACTAAAGGGGAACACTAAGGATAGGTGTCCCCATAGATCAGTGCATTCATTGTTTCTAGAATGCTAGATATGTCATTTAGACCATGATGAAAACCATTTTTCATTATTACAACGTGCGATTAGGAAGAACGTATCTTGTTATCGTAATATTTTCTCGGTCCACGACTCACAATACTGAAGATTACAAGTTGATTGATCGTGTCCATAATGTCATTGATATTAGCGTATGATGAGATAAGAGTTTTGAATAACTTTAAATGTAAAAGTGAGCATCATGATCATGATCACACTCAAGTTCACTATGATCATAATAAAGGGTTCTTTAAAGTAGGTCATGGTAGAGATCGAGGATATCATGGTGGATTCAAGGGTTGAGGCCATAGTATTGGATGAGTGTAGTTTCCTCATGGAACATGTTATACATGTGGATCTCTTGAAAAATACAGGTGTGAATGTCCTCAAAATATTACTTTTTATTTTTTTGGAAATAATCATAACTATTAAGAGTTCCTGACTTACATGAGCATCTTATCAAGCAACATAAATAGGAGAACAAGGGCATAAGGATGGCTAGAATACAACACGCCATGGAAAACCAATGGATGCCAAAGTTAGCAACAGATCTTGAGGTAGTACCTATGAAAATTACTACACAATCTGAAGCTACATTTGCCAAAGAAGCATTATAGAAAAACCTACCATTATTAGGGAGGAGGTCTTACATGCAAGATACCCAGATCCTACACATCAGAAGGAGGTTTATCAAAAAACCATGGAGGTGCTTATAAATATTTAGGGTGAAAGAAAGTTTTTAAAGGAATATTCATGGAAATTTTAGCAAAATAAGGCTGCCAAGATGGTCCATTCAGATGTTGATTATCTAAAATAGGTATGCAATATGTTGCACTAGGAGAATATTATTCCATTACTAGGAAATTGGTTAAAGGGAAACACTTCGCGTGTAGGTATTTAGAATGGTCAAAATATCTTACACACTAATATCCCTCCTTATAGATTGGATTATGAAAAATAAATCACCTTGAATGTTGTTTCGGATGGGTATATTTTGATAAATATATTGATTGGCACATGACGTAGAAGTTAATGTTCTTACTTTGAATGCATGGGTGCGAGATGGGGAGACTCTATTACAACCATCCTCTAATGTACTTTTATGGTGAATCAAACTAATGCCACTCCATTAGGATTTTTAAAGGATGCATCCATTTCTATATAAGGGCCAAGTTCACTAGGGACTTTGAGGTTTTAGCACTTACAAAAGTGGATAGCTTCCCAACTCTACTTGGGTGCCCTTGGTGTTATGAAAATAATTTTGATCTATGGTTCAACAAGGGGTATATCATATTTGAGAGCAAAGAAGAATGAGTTATTATCCCTTTGACAGATGGGAAATCTACACCTTATGTTGAACCTTTAAGTGTGGAAGACATGACCAAAATTTTTGTGCACCATTCAGATCTGAAAGTCCTTAAGCCATCTAAGGAAGGAATCCTCCAGTGGGAGGATGCACAATATCTTAGTGATACTATAAATATTTCTTGTGATAATTAGGTGCATGAAACCCATGAGATGGTTGGGAAAAAATTAATAAGTGCATCTGCATAAGGAGGTAGACCTTGCTATATTAGGATGATAATTAATAACCATGTACCCGGTATGTTGGAAAAGGAGACCCCTGAGATATTCATGTGTACCATGGAAGAACAATGGAAGGATCAAATGGATAGAAGAAATATGTTAGTATATACCCTACATGGGGTATAAGCACCTTCAGTGGATAGTTCACAGGGATAATCTCATAGAATGGAATGATGTGAGAATGGCTCTAACAACCTGGTTTCTCAGGAGAAATGCACCTACTCAAATCTGCACATATCATGGTAATCATCCTATTCAGCACCACGTTCAAGCAACATGAGAGACTCTAGATAGAGCAAGCATGAAGCTTTACCACCTTTTTTGTGGGTGCACAAACTTTATTTCACTTTACACGGTTGCGCGCGCACTTGGTATGTTTATGCGGAGCTGCATAGGGAGACTTGAAATTGGCAAGACTTGACTATAGGAATGATCCAAAATTTTGACTACTTATCCATCAAACCTCCGGTGAAAGAGGCATTACAAGTTATGGAGTGATTGGCTATAGGAGACAGTGCAAAGGATGAATAACTAATTCAGGAGTTATTTGGTTAGGCACACCCAAGAGTGTGTTTTGATGAAGTAGATGAGACAAATTCCAAACTACTTGAGTGTGCTTTCCTTGAGAAAGAGAAAGTAAATATGGTCTACATAGTGGATTAGGAAGAAGTAGAAATTTTGGACATAAATCATTCAAAGGGTATGTATGAGGTCTTAGACAATGTGGATAAGGAGGCATGTGCCTATCATGAACCTATGAAGACCAAGAAAGTGAACATCAGCATGGATGTTGAGCCTAAAGAGGCCATAATTAGAGACTATTGGTTTGATTCTGAAGTGGCTAAGATAATTGTATAGCTATGTGATTTATAGGACTTATTTCCTAGGGACTACCATGAGTTAAAGGGAGTGCATGAGTCTTTGGGAAAGATGAACATTAAGTTAAAGGAATGTGTGTTCTCGGTCAAGAAGAGATCTTACAGGATGAACCCTAAGCTAAGTGTAAAAGTTAAAGAAGAAATTGACAAGATGTTAAAATATGGCATTATTAAGCCCCTAGAAGAATCAGAGTGGGTTAGCCCCATGGTAATAGTATAAATAAATATGGTAGGATTAGGATTTTTGTGGAATACATGGAGTTGAATGTTACATGTGTGATTGATCCTTTTCCTACACATTTCACCGAGGAAATATTAGAAGGCATTGCAGGCGTGAAATTTACTCTTTTACGAGATGGACTCTCTGGGTATCATCGGGTAAGAATTTCAAAGGAGGATTAAGAGAAAATAACTTTAACCATTGAATGGGGAAGTTTTTCATACACGGTGATGCCCTTTGGATTGAAGAACATGCCTGTAGTATTTTCATGCATTGTGGTTCAAGCACTCCAGGATTTTATTCACAAATTCTTGCAAGTTTAATTAGATGATTGGACAATATATGGGCTTGTCAAGGATCATTGTGATAACTTTTGATTAATATTTAATAGGTGTAGATAGTTAATCATCTCCTCAAACATCAAGAATTTTGTATTTTCTACACCTTTTGGAACTCTGCTAGAGCATATCATGTGCAAGGAGGTTTTGTTAGTAGATCCTGCCAAGGTCGCAGTTATCTTAGGTCTAGAGGACCCTACTAGTCAAAGTGAGGTGTCTGGATTCTTTTTCCACACAAGGTATTACAAAATATTTATCAAAGGATATGCTAATAGTATCGCACCCTTAAAGGAGTTATTAAAAGGTAAAGGGACATTCTATTGGTGAGAACCACAACACCGCACATTTGAAGCGTTGAAGGAGAGGATTACTACAACACCTTTTCTACACTTTATCTCATGGTACCAACCTTTTCATGTACATGTGGATGCCTTTGGCATGGCCATTGTACAGTATTAGCTTAGCCTAGAGAAATTAATATAGATCATCCTATCTATTTTGCTAGTATAAATTTGACTCTTGTAGAACATAATTATACTTTTATAGAGTGTGAGGCCTTTTCAATGATATATGCATTGCATAAGTTTCGACATAAAGATGCTACTTGCTAGCAACACATTTTTTGTTCTATACATATCACATGATATTGAAATACTTGGTAAATAATCCTATTTTATAAGGCCGCATATGTCGGTGGGTTCTTTTATTCCAAGAGTTTGATTTTACAATCTTGATAAAACCAAGGAAAAGTAATTTTGGTCTTGACCACTAATCATGAATTCAATTAGGAGAGGGCGTGCAGAAAATTGAAGATACAATTTCGATACACATTTTTACATGTTAAACCACATGTCATCATAACTGGAAGATATTTTTGTCTTTTTACACACAGTATAGTGGTAACAGAATGAAAGCCTTGGAAAAGAAACAACTTGTAATTCACACCGCACCTTTCATGTTTATCATTGGTGACCTTTACAAACTAGGATGAGATGAAGTATTGCACATGTGTGTATTGGAGCATGAGTGCACAACAATCATGGAAGAGGGTCATGGTGGTATTACAGGTGAACACTATGCAGGTGACACCACCGCGTGCAAGATTTTACACTAGTTTATGGAGGTAAACCTTGTATAAGGATTTCAAGGAGTATTTTAAGGTGTGTGATCACCGCAAGACCTTAGAAAACACAGGCAAAGAGATGAAATGCCTTTAAGGCCTAAAACTAGTGTAGAGCTGTTTGAAAAATGCGTAATAAACTTTGTGGGTCCTATCTCCCCAGGACGCACGTAGAACCAAATCATACTACATCATCACTTGTATAGATTATCTTACAAGGTGGGTAAAATCAGCACCTACAAAGGATTGTATAGTGGCTACAAAGTAGTAACAAGGTTCTTATGGGAAAATATTCTTACTAGGTATGGATGTCCATTGATTTTGACAAGTGATAGGGGAACACATTTCTTGAATGAGACAATCAGGATATTATTAGATGAATTTATGGTCATGCACCACAAGACCACACCCTATCACCCTCAAGAAAATGGGACTGTTGAGGCCTTCAAAAATATATTGAGCCAGACCTTGAAAAAAATTGTCATGTTCGAAGGAAATATTGGGATGATAATTTTTTTGTTTTAATTTGGCAATATAGAACAACCTACAAAACATTCAATAAGGTGACACCCTTTGAGTTGGTGTTTGGCACATAAGAAGTTCTTCCCATATAATTTATGTTACCTTCTTTATGTATTGTGCATGTGGGAGGTCTAGCTGATGAGAAAGCATTGGAAGAAATAATTAACAAATTAATACAACTAGATGAGAGGCGTGTCATAGCATGTTGGAGTCAAAAGTAGGAAAAGGCCAAACAAAAGGCATGGCATGATAGACACATCAAGGACAAGAAGCTTGAGGTTGGGAATATGGTTCTTCTTTATGATTCAAAGTTTCTATGCCACCCAGAAAGCTTAAGGTGTATTGGTTGGGACCGTATGTTATCACTCACATACTTGAATTAGGAACTTTCTAGTTAGAGGCGCTTGATGGAACATGGTTACCTAGTTACTTCAATGGGAGTAGGTTGAAGCCCTACTATAAATAATCCTTCTTGGTGTTTGTAATAATGCAAGTATTTCCATTTAGTAAAGATTTCCCTTATTGTATTTCAATTAATGTGTTTTATTCTTCGTCGATATTCTTTGTCAATTTATTTCAGTGTTTTGTGTAATAAGCGTGTTTGTACCCTAGAAGATGATCATAATATGAAGTGTTTTTATGTGCAGAGTATTGTGCACATACCCTTAGTGTGGGTGGTTTTCATTCAAACATGGGTAGACATAAGAAAATATTGTTATAGGTTATTCCTCTTGTTAAAAAGTGCGAGACAATATGGAAATGTGCTACTAGAAAGAAAATTTCTCCTAAAGAAGACCATAGCTAGAAATGAATTAATACCTAGTACAACGCAAGGTAAGATTCAGCCGTAAAAATACTACTAGAGGAAGGCATAGTAGAGAGGTACTTCAAAGTGCATGGAATCACACAGAAAGAGGTCTATAGACAAAAGGTAGGAAGGCATGCTTGAAGGTTATAGTTGTGGCCCACAAGTGTATCATGAAAAATTTGGGAAAATGGTCAATTAATGAGAGGATAGGTGGTAGGTAAAGGACAAATAAATGTGATAAATTTTCCCAACTCTATAGAAATCTGTGATGTGGGCTCATTTCTACTTTTGTGATCACGAATATTCAAGTGAACTATTTACAACCAAATTGAGAAAAATGTGTTGAGGTGCAGAGAGTTTTGAAACTAGGCAAAGAGAATATATTTGTGTACAAAATTAGTTTGTGTCCCTATTCAAGAAGGGTTTGAACGAAGAAGAAGCATGTAGAGAGAAGAAATAAATCACTAGGGTTGAGAAGGAGCTAGGGAATAGAAGCTTGCTCGACAAAGGTAAAAAGGTGCAACTTTTTCTTATCATGGTATGGAGGAAACCACCTAGATTAGGAATAAAGGGGAAGAAGAAGGTAAAACCAAGTTCAAGGATGCTCCCAAAAGAAATTTCCTAGAAATGCAAAGATCCAGAAGAAGTAATTATCAGACGGGATTGGGATTCCCATATCCACATGTGTAAGGTGAGTGACTACAAACATTACATCATTGATAACAAGGAGGAACTAAAAACATTATTGAATAGATATACCAAAAAGAGATGGTTGATGACATGCTATTAATGAAAATGCTAGAGAGAATTTTTGAAGAAGGTAGGGGTATACCAGCCATACAAACTCCCGTACTTTGGAAAACCAGAGAATCTATACCGGTGGCTTATGAGAAGAGTCCATGAGGACTTATTCTACTTTTTTGGGCAAGGGGTGAGGATCACACCACCCTTAATTACTATGTTTACAGGATTAAAGGGCACAAGGATAGAGGTTAGTCCTGATCTAACTGATAAGGTAGCTTTCATGGCCACCAGTAAGGAGTTGGGATATTCGAAGGGTCCACGTAGAATGGATATTTATAATTTAAGGAAGTACCCTATAGTACACATGGCCGTGCACTTACTCACCAAGTTGAATGATTAGGAAAGGTGGTCACAAGTGAACACCATGTGGCTACACATTGCTAAGAATATTTCATAGGAGAAGTTTACAACTTGGCAGGATACATAAAGATAAAATCATTGAGGAAGTATGCATAGGTGAGAAGATAAGTTTTGGTGTTGTCATGTTATCACTTGTGTTTGTAGAAATTGGAGTGCCTGATGGGATAAACAACAAAATATAGGAATACCCCATGAAAAATAAGTCCCTCACAGATAGGTTTGAAAAGAATTTATGTGAAGGATCAATGAGTGGTCCATTCAATAAAATTGTGGAGTTAAGGTATGACCAACTTCATGCAAGATGTTGGTACCCAAATTGATTCTCCCTTTGCGACTGAGCAGCACCATAGTTTGAGCAAGATTCTTGGAGACAGATAAATTAGATTGTGATTCATTTTGTAGTCAGGGAAGGATTTAACTGACTCTTCATTCACTCAGGCCTGGAAGAAATGGATAACACCATGTATAGGGTTTGACCTACCCTGACTACTTTAGGTTGTGCCTTCAACCAGGGTGAGAGGACCCATTTTTAACTCATATTGGTGGATAACATCTGCAAATTCATAGTATTTTTCTTTCCTTTCACAAAATTGATAGGGTGTCTTGAAGGTATGGTCAATACAACATAGTCTAACTCTCACGAGTTGTCACTTTAGAGGATGAAGAAACCTTCTAAACAAGATCTAGGTTACTAAAGGCAAGTGGTAAAAATTGATTTCTCCTGCATATTGAGGTAAGGGATGGGTAAATCAATGAATTCCCTCAACATTTTTGAGAATGAGATGGTGTAAGCAGGGGTAGTTCATGTATGGTTCATCTTTGGATATATATTTTATGGTTGGGAAGTTAAGCAGATAAAGTTGATTATACCAAATACCTAAGAACTTTAAACAAATGTTAATAGATATCTAAGGAAAAAATATGAATAGCTTCAAATAGTAAAGATGAACCTTCAACTAGAAAATTGTGCATCTATGAAGGCTCAAAGACACACGGCTTCACACATTCTTCAAGGTTTTAACACAAGAACTCATGTTAAAGACTCAATTAAACTTTAGAAAACCCTTGTTATATCATGCTCATGATACACTCATAAACTGAAAAACAATCTGTATCACTAAAATGAAATTAAAGTGAATTTAAATCGCTTATTGCATTATGAAATGAAAGATCTCTTCATAATGTAATTGCAAATGCCACAATACTTGTCATGAGGATGAGATTTTGTGTGATTTCAAAGGATTTCTAATGTAAGACTGCAACAGGAACATAGATAACTATTTGAAAATATCTCAAGATGACAATAGACATAACATAGTTCATGATTTACATGAATTACTCAAGGTTTCTAAAATTTTATCAACAAGGGAAAGTTTGTTTACAATCTCAAAGTTTTTTCAATGGCTATACATCTGCAACCATCTTGACATGATCAATTTTGAAAGGCACACAAGAAATAATTGGTTTCTCAAAAAAATTCCTAGAAAATGGCTTCTCTTAGCTCTTCTCTCCTTTTTTCTCTCTGACTAAATTTTAGAAAAATTAACCCACCCTTTTTGGAAAGGCTTTTACATAGTTTTATATCACTTACTTTACTTCAAAGCTTTTCCCCAAAAAGCAAGAATATTCCAAGGAATACTTTGTTTGTTACAAAAATGTTCTAGAAAATGATATTTACAAACATCATCCCATACTTCCAGGTGTACGAAATGTGAGTCTTTTTATGTATTCCATATGTGTCTGACTAGGACATCTAGTCTTCACTTTTGGCAAGTTATCTGAAATGTTTCCTTTTGATTTTGATTAACAATCATTTCAGATTGATCACCGAGTGTCTCCATATGCTTTTTGACATGACGTACACCTATGCTCATTTCTTTTAATCCTTCTTGGGATCGGTGCACTTCACTTCATACCTTACTAGTTTAAACACCATATGTGATGTTTATCAAATCATCATAATTTACCAGTTATACTCATCTATATTTTCCTTCAATTTTTAATTTTCCCTTGTGTGAACTAAGCAAGATCCTTCTCATCTCAGGGGAAATATTTTTCCAGACTAGAGATATGTGTCACCTTCGGGCTATAAATCTCAACCCTACCCCCTTGCAATTATGTATCTCTTTCCTAATTCTGGGTATAGCAAAATCTTTACCAAAAAAATGGCAAAGACACTTGTGGCACACAACCTGAAAGAAATCTCTTGAAGATCTGAATCAAATATTTGATTTGAGTGGCCTAGATGAGGCCTTTGTTAGGGCCTTGTTTGAAGTAGAATGCACAAGAGACACAAAAGGACCTCTGACATATCAACGAGTCCACTTAGCACTTTTAACTAGGCTGATCAGAATCAATCTTGTATTCACATCTTTCCAAGTCATGTATTTCCATATTTTTAGATGGGAGCATATGAAAACACCTGAGGATTTAAAATATATTGGGTTGAGAGGAGGCCTCAAGTCTCAGGAAAACCAGTTTTCAATGCCCCTTCTTATGCAATGAGGAATTTGTGTCAAAATAAATTCCTAAGGAATCATACATATTGTATGACAAAACCTCCATTAATATGAGTTCTGCCATTTCCAACAAAGTGAATGATTCAAACAAGAGGATTCATTCATTGGAGAAGAAATAGGAAGAAATTGTTCCTCTACTACCAGTCCAAAGAAGAACAATACCTTCGAGTAAGAGGAAGGGAGAAACACAAACTCAATCTCTAGCCATCATCTCGGATGGAAAAGAATACCAATCTATTTCGCTCGGTGCTCAAGGGAAGTAATTTCTTCAACTCAGATAGCAAAGAAAGGTTTGAAACTCAATTATCTACATGTTTGATGCATTTTTCCCCTCATTCTAAGTGGGAATTTTAAGGACCTCAGCCAATTCCTTCTCCCATGGAAAACCCATCTTTCTTTAGGAAATGGGAAGCATGAACTAGTTCCAAGCCTCACATTTCATCTAGTCACCAACATGTAGTATATGCCCCTCCTGTCACTCCAAACATCCCCCTTATCACTCCAAACATCCCTCTTCAAAGTAATCCTGGCAAGTCGACCCTTCACAAGGGGAAGGGGAAAACAACCTTCTTTTCAGGTGGTCTGGACCTCTTGGATTGGGTATCATCCGACCAAAAGAGAATTGAGCTTGAGGAAATTATGGGCCACCCTAGGATGAATTTGGAGTCTTTGATGGACATGGGGATGTCTAGGGACCTAGCAGGTTGATTTTCTTCATACAAACAACACAAGACTCGGATGAGTTTGTATTGAGGAAGAAATTTTTTTGAATAAACTTCCCTTACTGAGGGGAAATTATGAAGTAGGAATAAATAATTCTTAGGTGTTATTATCCTTTCATTTTTTTGATTTATTATGTATGTACATATCTTTTTGTCATGGGTAAGGGCCCCTATATAACCCTATCTTGTTTTTTCTTTGTTCAACATTGCAAGCAATACAAGGATGTCAATAGTTCACATATCTGTTTCAAATGTATATGAAATTTTAATCTAATCCACTATGAACTACTACATCTTTTTAACTTACAATTGAAACAAAGAAATAGTAAAATTTCAGAGAGATAATTACATTTAATGTATCAAAAATATCAATTCATAATATCAGTTCAATGGAGTATGAAAATAAAATACAAAATGAGGAAGAAAGTGCTTAAACATGTTCATCATCTTTTCAGATCAAAGCATCCTCCTCCTCTTCTCCATTTTCCTCTACATCTTGGTCTTCTCGTAATCTAGCAACATAAGTATCATACCTCTAGAATAATTCATTTACTTTGTCCTCAAAAGTCTAAGGTGATGCTATAAAATCAATGTTTTTCTTGATATTAAGTCTAAACATTGAGCCATTCTCAATTCCTCAATCCTATTCTCAATCTTCATCATAATTTTAACAGTTTCATGGGAGAATTCATATGTCCTGGATGTTACTTTAAAAGTAATTGAGTAATAAATCAAGTCTTGAGTCCCCATAGCTCTTTTTGGACTTGTTCACCACCATGTCTTCTAATCTTTGATCAATGGCATCAAGTAGATCATCAACCCAATTCCTTCTAACTTCAAGCTTCTTCTTGATTCCATTTAAGGTATCTAACCTGATTTTTTTCAATTCTTCAAGGGCATATTGACTCCCTTTGCATCTTATTGGTATGATGCCTTCTTGCTCAACTAGCTCCTCACTAAGCTGGGTTATGCGGTCAAGCTTGGGGAGAGTTCCCTCCAAGTAAAAAATCTCATTGTCACAGTCTTCAATTATTCCATCAATTTCATTTAATCAACCTCTGAGGTCCTCATATTTTGTCCTTGCTTCTGTGATAACTTCCTTTCCCTTCTCAGTTAGTTGTTCAACCCAAGTATCCACCGCTTGGACCTTCTTGATAACACTATTTACTTTATCCATTCCCTCAGGGGTATTCACATAAGTACCTACTTGTTCATGACTAGTTTTTCCTATTAGTTGTTGTAAACATGAACTTAAGGCCTTAATTTGTTCTTTAAGTTGCTTCTTTTTCATCCCATCTTCATCCACCTTTTGTAAAAGACCATTCACTACTTTAGATACTCCCTACTTTAGTTGTTCCCTTGAAGGTTTTCCCAAGGGAATAATCGAATGTTGTAATCATCATTGGTTATGTCTTTTCTTGTCTTACCCTCGAAAGGGGTTGCTATCTCTAGGGTTCTTGCCCCGATGAATCAATAAGAGTCCTTGTGATGGTTCTGGCCCTTTTTGGGGCTCTCACTATTTTTGGAAAGGATAAAGTAGTAAGGTCAACTACTTGTATAGGAAGGGCCACTTCTTCATTTGAAATTAATTCGCTAATCCATCCCTTCTTCAAACATGTTTCAAATTTTGTTTCCTATTATCCTTGCTAGAGTTTATAAATAACAACTACTATTTGCTTGGACATCTCTTGTTTCTATTGCACCAATAATTCTATTTTTTCTTGACCACTTATCCCAATTTTCCCTAAGTCAATTTTAATTTATACCATTAATTCCTTTGGATGCTTCCTTTCTTGATCTGGCACTTCAGGTTGATCATCCTTAATTTGATCTACATCAAAACTCAAAAGGAACTCCTTTACTACTTCTCCAGTTGAAAACATGGTGGCATGAGTTTCCTCTCCTTCACCCCTTTGTATCAAAGTTTGGGAAATGGATTCCTCTACTCCCAAAACCAGTTGAGTTGTCCAAACTGCTACTTTCATGCCCTAATGATACCTCAGGAAATGTTATGGCAGGTTGTTCTATTGGAAGTGAACCCACATTTCCCATTGAAAGTTGTGATTCTCCACCAATAACAATTTCCTCATCAGTAATTATATCTTGTGCCATTTTTAGTTTTTCTTCAAAAGATAGTTTTTCTTCTTAAAGAAGGTCATCACTCTTAGTAACCTCAACAGGAATGGGCACAACATTTTCTACCACCAACTTAGTATTAACACCTTTTTCACCAATAGCTCTAGTTTATCCATTTCCAAAACCATTCATTTTGGGGAAGACAAATTTACTTCTTGATCTCTTACTTCAGTTTTTAGTACATGAAGACCTCTTTATAATTCCTTACTTTCTTCAATATTAACCACTGGTGTTAATAAGGGTTCATCAACAGACAAACTGAGTGCATCTATCATGGATAATCCCTCATTAGCATCTATATCAATCACCTTAGTTTGTACATTTACAACCTTATGCATTGTTTCAACTGGTGGTGGATTGATATATTTAACAAGTAGAGCTTCAAGGATTTTCATACCTGGGGTAAGAAACTAACTATCCACTAGATCAACCATAGTATTCCCCTAGGAAACTGAGCTCTAAATGCATTCCACCTCTTTTTTCACAAAGAATGAATGAGGTATCATGGGACTTGATTGCCCCATACCTGACAATGATCTATCATGTTGCTTTTGGATGTTATCAGTTCTTTCCACTTTTGGGGGATCAATCAACCCATCCATGTTTATGAACTTCTTTGGTTTATGGGCACCTACCCTTACCAGGATTGGTTGGTGGATAATTTTTGATTTCTTGTGTGTCCACTCAAACTACTTTAATTCCGGTGGTGCTCTCCTTTCATCTTTATGCAGCCTACGTTGAATGTGACCACTTGAAATAGCTACACCCATTAAATTTTCAGTATTAGGTGGCTTTGGGACAACATTTGGGATAAATGTTAGGAATATTATAGTGCTTCACATATTTATGTGTGTGAATAATAATTACGTGTGTAATTATTATTGTTGAGAGATTATTGTTAGATATGTTATAATATATTGTTTCAACAATATATTATTATATTTATTGTTATGTGTGGGTTACGTGAGTTATTCTCACCCCACATAATTAGGCTTGGTTGAGATTTTGTAGTTGAGTTAGTTTCCTATATTCTAGGGAAACTCCAGCCTATATATTAGGCTATTGTATTGTGTGAAAAATACAGAAGAAATATTCTATTGTGTGGCAATCTAGTTTGTTATTTTCATGAAAATCTAAACCAAGCTCTAGATTTGGTATCAGAGCATGGTGATTTGAAATGAGAGTCTAAATTTATAGGGTGTAGGCATCTATCCACGCAGTTTAAGAATTGATTAATCTTTGCAATCAGTACCTAACACAGTAGCTATCTTATAACATGTGCCTACACCAATATATGATCTGTTCATCACAACATGGGTCTGATCTAAATAAGTTTTAATTACCACCTGATCGTTTCATGTGTTGGGCATCTATGCAAGCATCGGATCGGTATAGAAAGTGGATTAAACACATATGAAGTCGACTAATTATTTGCTTTTGTAGATGCCTTGTCCTAAGCATTCAATTGATTTACCAGCTAGCACGTGGTGGTATTCAGATTCAGAGTTTGATTATGTGATGATCTTTCTGACTACTCATAGTGACATGGTTCAACGCATCACCTTGACAAAAATTTGACACAATCTTAATTTGATCTTGTTTATAGCACCCCCGCTCGGTTCTATTCAAATTTCATCACGAGACTACTCAACATTGATCCCAATGCGATAATCATCTAAACTTGTGATCGATGAGTTCACATTCTCCATATTATCTTTATGTCCTGCAGCCTCACATGAAATTTTTGCATGTTTGTGAAGCGGGAAATTTTTTTAAGGTTCAATGTTTATTGAGTTTCATTATCTTTGAGAAAATTACGAGATATATGAGAAACATGTTTTACTGGTTCATGGTCGATCTATCAAGAGTATCTCTGCCAGGCAAGACAATGTTAGTGGCAGATCTGTGTCAAATTTTAATGGCAGCGTTTGAAGACATTATGTGTTATTCATTGAGATCCTGAAGGCACTACATTCTCCTTTGAATTCTATGAACTCCATTCATGTAGTATCTACAACGTGTTTTCCTATTTACAAAGTTGATCTTTAACGCATACATCAAAGATCTTGTCTTTCTTTTAGCACCCATTCACATTATTGTGTCCAATATACCAACTGGTAGTCTTAATGTAGACTGCAAGAGTATATTTGGATATATGGAAAGCTTCAAATGTCATACACATGGATATGCACGTGGAAGTGAAGGATTCGTGAACGAAGGACAGTAATATGATCACTCTAATATATGCAAGTTTGTTAAAATATTCTCCCTCCATTCATTTTATGTTTTTGTCTACCATTAATGTGTGTGTCAATATTCAAGTCATCTAAATAGTGTTTATATTATTTGTTAGTCTTGTGTCAATCATTGTAATATTAATGTTATTATTGTAGATATTATTTTCGTCAAGTGTCATTAAAAATTTGAGGCTATGTAAAAGAGTCGAATGTTTTTTTGGTATTGTCATTACCAAAGTCATTTTTCATTTAAAAATTTATCTCATTTTATTATTTTTTAAATTTCTATTCTAGTCCTCATATCATCCAATAGTGTCAAATGTCATAAAGTCATCTTTTGTTATGTAGTCCTTGTTGTTTTGTCAAATTCATGTCAAATAGGTGATTTTAGGTGGTGTCAAGAGTTAATGACAAAAATATTGGAAAATAAAAAAATTGCCTCACAGACGCATTTTCGGTGTTACCCGACGTCTGGAAATAAAGTATTTCACATTGCGGGAAGGAAGAAAAGAATAATCTCAATGTGGAAATAGAGCTTCATATCCAAATCCAAGTAAGTTACTAGCAGCATGAAACCAGAGGTAGGAGGCATTGGAGGTTGGAGGTCATTCAGCGACCTCTCATCAGTCACCAACGACGGGGCCACATATCAGCTTTGGTGACATGTGTGTGTGCAGTTTGATTTTAGTTCTTCCAGTTACGAGTGGTGTGGTGTGTTCCTATTTGCAGTTTTCAAGAAGTGGAAATTTCACATTGAGGGGGGGAACATGATTCCAATGTTCCATTTCCATTATGTCAGCTTTTTTCTATGTATGTATGAGCAGCAGATTTCAGCAGAATTTCCTATGTTATTCCCTGCAGTGAGATGTGATGAGGGCTAAGAATAGTACTTGGCACATCATGATGTGGTTGCAGGTAAACCACTTGAAATCCTTCATTTGTGGTTTGTGGTAAACCAATAGAAAAACCACCATTCTTGGTTGTTGGTAATCCATTTGCAAAACCATCACTTTGTGGTTTGTGGTAAACCAATTACAAAACCACCATTCTCGGTTTTTGGTCAACCATTTGCAAAACCATCCACGAGGTTTGTGATCATCCTGTGAAAATCACCAGATCATGAGCAGGTGCAAGTACAAAGGCAAGTTTTCCCCATGTTCGCACTAAGGGGGGGAATGTTAGGAATATTATAGTGCTTCACATATTTATGTGTGTGAATAATAATTATGTGTGTAATTATTATTATTGAGAGATTATTGTCAGAGATGTTATAATATATTGTTTCAAAAATATATTATTATATTTATTGTTATGTGTGGGTTACGTGAGTTATTCTCACCCCACATAATTAGGCTTGGTTGAGATTTTGTAGTTGAGTTAGTTTCCTATATTCTAAGGAAACTCCAACCTATATATTAGGCTATTGTATTGTGTGAAAATACGAAGAAATATTCTATTATGTGGCAATCTAGTTTGTTATTTTCATGAAAATCTAAACCAAGCTCTAGAATAACCACATGTGATGCTATACCTTTTCCCTTTGCTTGGAGTGGCACTGCAAGAGTAATAGGGGAATTTTCCATGGACTTTAAAAGCATTTTTTTAGTTTTTTACCTGAGGGCTGACATGGAAGTACCTATCTCGCTAGTATTTGATGTCCATTCATCAATAAGCCCATTAGTAGGCCTTTTGGAGGGTAATAGAGGGGATTTTCCTCCTAATGGGTCAATTTTATTAGTGCCCTCCTTCAGAGGTGGGATATCATCATTTAAGTTTCCCATATTTCTGAAATGATTTAGGACTCTTGTATTTTGTACTGACAAGTCAATATTCATCTGAACCAGCCAATTTACCATTCTCCTCATGACATCAGTTATCCTCATGTAGGGATCATCAGACTCCTCTTCATTCCAAACTAGGGGAGCTATAGGTTGACTTTCTATCTTCTGATCAATGTAGAATTTACTCACTATGTGTAAGTCATCTACAACCCCCTCTAGAATGACTACAATTTTGAAGTCTACCACTTGTGATAAAGTCATTCTTGAAAAATCCCTCAACTGGACTTCTTCTTCATCCCTACAATTCATCTAGTAGTCCTCAAAGTGAGGCTCATGCTCAAAAGTGTTAGCAACATTGTTAAATACCCATTGAATGTCATAATTGGCTCTAGCCTCAAATGTCTTAATGGTCAAATCCTTAATTTCTTCTCCAAGTAGTCGCCTTTATAATGAAAGGGCATGACTACCTTCCACCCCGATAGGGAATTTAACATTTGTTTTATGCCTCCTAGAAATTAACTTGTGCACATGAACCATTTGCCTTACCAATTCACACAAATAGAGCTTTTCATTGACATACCTAGGCAATTTAAAAGGTTTTCCCTCAAAACCACTAACCCTAATATAAGTGAACTTCTTATACTGAATGAAGTAGCACCCATACTCCATAATCACTTGCCTTACATGCTCGGACATTCTGTACTATCCCCATTCTAGTTTGAACAAGAAAATAATCGGTGCAAAGAAAGCATCATTTACCAATCTGACATTTCCACTCTAGTTGGTTAACTATAATTGAGGGAAAATTTCATGCATTGGGCACTTTTTAAAATCAGTGTGTGGTGACAATGCTGGAAAACATCTATGCACTGCAACATTATAAATCAGATATGTCATCATATAGAACTCCAACTCTACAGTCTCCCCTATCTCAATCCTTCTTGCTAGAGTAATCATATGATCATGGATTGCATCTGAAATAAAGGTGGCCCAACAAATATTTCCTTTTCTCTCAAGAATAATCCATATAAATGTGGACATCCACTCTTTAAACTCATTTGTAGTTTCCAAACCTACCATTCAACTCAAAATCATAATGATATCCTCAACCTCCTCAACAAAGTGTGTCCTAACCAACCTTTTGGGGATTTTAGCCAATGCCTTCCTCTTTGTAAGAAGCCATTTCGTGTTTATCATTTTTGAATAATCCTTCTTCTTTATTTCATAGTCCTGGAAGGCTAGTTTGATGCCAATAGTAATTAGTTCAGTAATTATAGGTAATTTCAGTAATACTCTAATGGCTTCCGTGTCAATGTCAACACCGCATCCCCACTCCCATCTAACACTTCCCTCTTCCCATAGTCATAATTCATGGCACATAACCATAATATTTCTGGGAATTGAATTTAGAGTGGGATGGCACCCACTGAGGTGATGTGGCTATAATGAATTTCCTTTAAATATTCACTCAAATGAGAACTATTTAATCTTTGATAAAAATCATTTAAGTTGGCACTCATCAAATTTGTGTCTGTTACCTTGTCTAGGTCACTCATGACCCCCGACATAACAGAAGAATAAAATGGCATAGTCTTCATTTCAAAAACCCTAATTTTACTTAAATTATTTCACCAATGGAACAGAAAATAACATAGGATTTTGAAGCTCTTACCGATTTTATGCAAGCACTTAAGAAATTTTGACTCAAAACAACAACTTTCACACTTCTTAGGTTCACAAATTTAGCTACAAAATAATTCCAATTGCACTTCACTGATAAAAATGACAAGAGATCATCAAAATAACAATAAAGGATGAATGCATTCATATCCCTTAAGGCCCTTGGTTTGTGTAGGAGCATTAATGGTGGTAGAATTAAATGCATTGTATCACAACCGTTAACTTTGCTTTTTGTAACTTTGAATTTGAGCCGTCCACATGGAACAGATTCTAGCTAAAATGGGCCAGGGGGTATCTTTCGTATTTTGTGATGCTCAGAGAAATTATTTATTTTTTGACATTTTGTCCCACCCATCCACTTTTGATGCAGGCTCAACACGTGGCTTTACTTGGGCGTCAGCGGGGTAGAACTTACTTTTACAACTTTACTCCTTTTCAAAACAAAGCCAAAATTTCCAAAGTTCCCTGGTGACCCGCTTCCCTACTTTTATAATAAACAATGGCCACATGTCCTTTTACGGGTCCTAGGCATTCATTTTATATTTTCATGCCTTTCTCCATAATGTATCAAAACATAAAAAGGCCCGCCTTCCCACAACCACTTGATTTATGACAAGTGTACACCTCCTGGGGCTGAAGTAAAATTTTCTCACGTCACTTCATAGTTGCAAATATCCAATTAGAATTCATCGGCCCTGGACTAATTTAGGAATTTTGCAAACATAATAAAAAGTGACAAGTTCATCAAATAGACCCGTCACGTTGCATCCAATTAGAGAGGAACATTTATCCATGGATTTTGAGACAAAAATTTACGAAGGATACATGATTATGGAAAAGATAAATGAAGGGGAAAACCCATCATTCACACCCAAACTACAAAAATTTTCCCCATGGAAAGAAAACTATAAATAATACCATGACTCAAAGTGTGATCCATGACCATAGGAAAGGACTGACAACAACACCTCAATGAAGACAAAATTTTACGCATCCATACAGGAAGACATAAAGTACATCAAACTAGGTGGACTGAAAATTTTGAACAAAAAGGGTGAGATTATAATTGAGCACCAACATGGACTTCAAGGAGGAATAGCGTATTTCAAAAGAGCTAGCGCAGTGGTGGGAAAGGGCATGAAATTCACGGTATATCAAAAAAATTGCATCACGCGGTTCACAATGAAGGATGGGACATGGAGTCCCCAAAGTGCAAACTACCATATGCCTTCACGGTGTGATTCTTCTAAGTAGTAGTACATAGGTTTACCAACGTGTGCTAGTAAATCTACAATGCGTACAAGGTAGACTATGACTATTATTAATCAAATAACTCTCCTAGTTATTTACGTAACTTGTATACATGTTCTGGCACTAATCTCTTCATTGCAAGGTTACATGCACTCAAGTTAACTTCGCACATTCCCTTGGTTGTATTTCCTCACGCACACCCCTTAATTTCCTTGTGTTCCCTTGTATGTTTCTCCTTCTTCCTTTCCATTCTCCTTTTCCTCTTTGTTCCACTCTTATCATACATGTAGGTTCTCGTACATCCACCTTCCTCCTAGCAGCTTATTCATCATGCATGCATTCCTTACTTCTTCCCTTGTCTCACACCTCATTCTTCCACACACATATATTTGCACCCTCTATTGAACCTTTCTATGTTAGGTCATCATCGCCACACTTGAGTATGCCACACACAACCGGTTGAAGTGTGTTAATAAGGCATTGAATCCTTGTAACAAAATAATAAGTGACACAAGGTAGAAATGACAAGAACATTTGCATAGTTATCCCTCCTTTCATCCAATCTATGTACACCACGTTTCTTACGTGTGCAAATGACTCTAAAAAACTTCGAAAACCATATATCTTGCTACAGAGCTCCAATCATCATGTGCCTATTCTCAATCAATAGCTACTAACGTTAGCTACAAAGTGTTCGAAAATCAAGTTCAAATTCTTGGCAAATATGGTAGGTGAGAAATGGGAAAACGTATTTCTAGGAATTAATGAGTAGATATAATTTCTCCAACCACCGATTTGATCCGATTCAAACTCCATCCTTCTTTAACATGCCAAACAAACTTAGGGAAGTGTATTTGATAGATTTTAGGAGGATTTTCAGGCATTGAATGCTTCTTGTTTGTGGTTTCATTTCAAATTTGGATTTTCCCTCTTCTTCTTTCATGGATTCATCTATAAATGTAAGAGTTGGTCCCGTTATTAATTTTAGATGCTTTGAATCCTTAGGTATTTTTCTAAGGACTTCATATTTTTTGTACTTTGAGTTGCAGACCTTTGGATCTATTTCTTGCATGTGGATATCAGCATATTTCACCATTGTAATAGCTTTGTGCATTTTTGGAAGGAATAGAAGCATCGTTTTGTGCCTATTCTTTGTCCTAATGTGTTTACATTCCTTCTTCTTTCCTTTTATTTTACATTGTATGCTATTTTTTCCATTCTATGTCCTTCAGTTCCTTATTTAGTTATGTTCCATGATACCGATCTCGGTAAATATTTTTTAATTTGTGCTACATATGCCTAGCCTTCTTTCATGTATTTCCTTTCATTTTTACTCGTAATGTATAGTTTTCATACCTCTTTTTCTAGTGCTATCACCTTTTAGTTTATTTTTCTTTCATGTTATCCCGATATCCCTTATCCCTTGGCATAATTAGCTTAGTTTTCCTTTCATCACTAGGAGTAAGCAAAGTAATAGTAGAAATAGATAGAGGAATCGTCCTTCTCTCGGAGATCTCGTCCCAAGCATGAAAGGTCTCATTACTTAGGGATGGTTTCATTATTTTAAAAATAGCTTGGATCTTCATGATTTGAGATGCGAGTGCCAATTTGATGACCAACAACTACCATACCTTAAGAAAAACTTATGTTTATCTAGGTAAATATGCCTACATTGAGAGGCTTATTTCTGATGTTATAAGTATGAAGCTAGTAAGTTTGGCCATTGGGGATAGTGGGGCCATGCTTATCTATATCTATATTAATCCGGATTAGGAAAGGGAAATTATGTGGAGAAAAATTTCAAGCTCCCAGGCTTGCCTAAAGGCAAGCATATAGTTGAAAATGTGGCAGCTCCAAATCCTACCTCAACCTTAGAGGAAGATAAGGAAGGATAACTCAATGAAGATCATGGAGGCTTAGACCAAAAAGGTCGAGGTACCCCACGATGAAGCAAAAATTGAGTGTGCAGATACTCCTCCATAGTAACAAGGAGAAGAGGAAGACTTGGATGTAAACACAGTCCATGAGGAACACCAGTTCAAGAGGGTGTTCAGAAGAACCATAACCCAAGGCGCAGGGACATCCCAACCTTTATGAAGGTCACCTTGACTCTCCCCTAAAAAAGAAACACCCAAGAAAAAGAAGAGAAGAAATTTGAAGCTTAAAGATAACAAGGAGGAAGAGTCGAGGAGAGTGCGCCAGAACCCTGGTTCAACCTGAAGATGCAGAAGATCCCGGGATGAGGAGATGAGAGATGATGAGGAAGGGGTGAAAGAAGTAGAGGAAGCTATGGGCAAGCCACCCAAAGGCACCCATTACTACTCAGGAAGGAGAAGGGCTAAATCTAGACCTGGCACCTAGGTTTTTAAGGGGCCAAGGAAAAGAGAGAGAGGACAAGTGAATAATATGTTGTCCCTAATATGGGTTATGCTTTGAAGACACAAGAAAAATCATCCGCACCCATTTTCATAGCACTGTGGGCCTAAAAGAGTTATATGGGTGGGAGCTGATGGATCCAGATATGGCTACTACATGCACAAGGAAGTAATTATCCTATTCCAAGTAGACTCATATGGATGAACCATATTTTTATGTGTATGAAGAATCCTATGTCTCATGCAGAGTGAAGAAGGCACCATTGAGAAGGCACGTGACGATAAAACCTACTATAATGTCTGATGAGAAGGTTAGCAATTCCTTCATCAAGTTATCTTCTGAGGTGGTGTAGAGGAATATTGATAAGGTTGCCACCATTCGAGTGCTACTTAAAGATAACAAGGATAATATTGTAGAGATAGCTCTCTTATAAGAAGAGAAGTAATGAGAAGAGGTGAAGAATGGAGCCTTCGTTAACATGGTGAGGAGCTTGGTGATCACCTTCTTAATGCAAGGCATCATCTAGAATCTCGTGTTCTGAAAAATTTACTTCTATTATTCATTATTTGTGCACTTTGTTCAATTTAGTATTAGATGATGGGCCGATTCGAATGTCTACACCAAAATATTCTACACAAGAAGTAGCAAGAGCAAGGGCCAATATTTTTAGAAAAATTTCAAATTATGAGGATTTTCTCCAAACCTTGAAAGATGAACTGAATAAAGTTGACTAAGCTCTTAATTTATGTGTGGCACTAGATGTCATAATAAGGATCGGAACTATATTAGCGGACAATGAATTTCAAGGCAATGAAATATGAAACACTTCAAGGCGCATGTAATGGTTAGTGTTAATAAAACAAAAGCACAAGGCCCTCGTAATAACCTAGGATCTGCATAAGGATAGAATTTATGAGAGTGGTAAACTCATAGCGCAGAAGATGGATCTCATGGAAGGAATGTTTTCAGGTATGGACAATGTTGTCTAGGTGCTAAAAAATTAGAAAGAGAAGATCACTCAAGATAAATTGGATGCCATAGCCACAGATATTCAAGAGAAAAAAAGGAATGCGCTAAGTGACTAGCAGACTTGGAGGTGAACTCAAAATTGAATAGCTAGATTCAATCCTTCTAGTCAAAGAAGAGCGTGTTATAAAGTAAACTTCATTCTTTTATATAGTGTTTCATTCATTGTTTCATTACCTATTATTTATTATTGGACATAAAAATAATTCCCATTTTCGGGATGGCAATGTACTTTAGTGTGGGGTAATTTTGAGTAGATAGAATGTTGCTCTAAGGAGAAGATACATGAAGGATACACGTGGGAAAAAGGCACATTTGAAGGCATGGGAAGATAGAAAAGGAAATGCACACCAAAACACTTTGGATTAGGACTTTGGAATTTTTGTGGATAAGGACTATTTTTTTAGATAACGTGCAGAGCACACATAGAGACAAATACTTGTGCTCCATGCAATGGTATTTTGGGAACAAGCGGTAGATAAGTGCCATGCATAGTTTAAGCTAATAATAGAATTTCTACTTGGATTTAACTATAGGACATCTATTGTTAGAGCACTTGCATGTTGTGCATACTATTGTAAAGGTACATGGATATTATTAGCATGTGACATATTTTGAGAAGTGCATGGGTGGTGAAGGGAAAGACCCCACCCCTATAAATATATATTAATTTACGTAGTTTAGTGTGGTGAATTATTATAGAGTTGTGTTGTTGTTTTTGACACACACATGACTCATGGAGATACTGATATAGTGTAAGAAGCTTCTGTTTTTTACATTATTTAATGCAATTAAGTATATTGGTTAGATAATGGTATTAGACATAACTAAATATGGTTCTTGTATGGTTAATCTTATCATAGTTATTGTTTAGTTCATTTATTATGATTCTCTAAGATATAAATATGGATTATGCACTGTGGAATGTTTATGACTAGTTATGAATCTGAATATGTTTAAACATCATCATGCTAACATTTTGTACAAGCAACTTTAAAGAGGGACCTAGTGCCTTTACGCACTTTAGGTGAGCATTCAGCTTAGGCTAAGTGATGTGTTAGCTCACCTAGGTTATTCACAATAAATTCTAGGCTACATTAACATAATCCATTATGCATCCTCCTCATTGATAATTCAATTCCTTGGAAGTCTTCTTTACTTCATCATCATCATCCAAATCTAAAGGGATTTTTGTCCCCGTGCTTCGAGACCAAATTTTCTAATCAAATTTGTGGTAAGGCACATACTCTTTCCCAAAAATTAAAGGAATTCATCGTGGATATGTGATATAAGTTATTGGTACATTCACTTAGGATTTATAAAGTAAGGAGTTTGTAAAATTGAAGAACTCCTACATTTTGTAAGATGTGACACCCATTGTTATCGTATATGGGCTTATTATCTATTTTCTCTCCTCTAATTGCAGAATTAGTTTTGTGTCTATCTCATGCACATTCACATCAATGTGATGATCGTAATCACTAAGTACCATTTTTCACACATACGAGACCCAATATTTCCCCATAAACACCCCATCCGGGTACTACATTTCAGAGTAGCACTATTCATGTATATCCTTGGCTACAAGATTGTTCTTTCCCTTACCCTTTCCTTTCCCCTTTGCAGATATGGTTGTTGCCTTCCTTAGAGTCAAGCATGTTCTTCAATATGATATTTAAGACTAATACCTTTCTATGCCTTAAGATCTTTAAGTGTCCCAAATTTCTTAGCTTAAACTTTTCACATTAACTATTATCTTTATCTTATGCTCTTTCTATAATTATGTGCCCTAACTCGCACTCCCTATCCATAAAAGTAAACCCTAGCCAAAACAACTCTTGAATTCTACAACAAAGCTTTCATGCCACCCAAATCCTTAAAATTCCTTCCAAAGGATCTCTTTCACTCGATCATGTCTTTAATCCAATCTATTTTAGTCTTTCTACAATCAATCTTGTAATAAATCACACGAATTAGCTTGAAATTTCTCTTAAAAATGCACAAGTTCTTCTCAAGGTAAGGTAAAAATGAATTTATTGTGATGTTATTTTATAGATTTTCAATTTTTACACATTAAATGCTCACCAACTACCACCGTATAACAACTTTAAATCATAATTTTCTTAAATTTTCTCACTTTTCTATTGTTTCCTTTCATGCATTGTAGTCATAACCTTCCAACATGCTCACTACTTTCCAAGCCACAGACCTCCCCATGCGCACTACCCTACATTGTAATACATAATCCTTTATGCCTTATACCAAGTAGTTAACCCTTCATATGACTACCTTGTGTTACATTGCATGACCATTCTCCATAAGTGGTTTTTTAGCTAGAGAAATTTCCTTATTATCACCATCCTTCTCATTCCATATGACACCATTTTCCCCTTTTCCCACACATGTACCATGCAACCAAAATACCATTCTCATTGCATGCATCTCTTTATCCAATTCAAATTTCTTTCAAAAACCCAAGGGATCTCCTTTCAGTGTGCATTTCTTCCTAGTTCACCCCACACTAAAAGTATGCATAGTCCTCTACACATAAACTCAATAGATAGTAATTAGCTTCCTACACACAAGCATGCTTATTACCACAAAATAGAAAAATAACAAATCATAGAAACAACTCGGAAAGAAACACATAAAAGGGAAATCTAATTTGAATGGAAATAATGCCTTATTACAAACTCTACAAATCCTTATTTATAGTATGGCTTCAGCCTACTCCCATTGAAGTAACTAGGAAACATGGTTTTATCCAAAGACCTCCAACCGACATGCACCTGATTCAAGTATCTTTATTACTACAAAATTTCCCAACCAATACACCTTTAATTTTCTGGTTGGTGCGCAAACTTGTAGTCATAGAAAAGGACCATATTTCTAACTTCAAATTTCTTGTTCTTAATGTACCTATCATGACATGCCTTTCTATCATGTATTCTCAAGTATTCTAGCTCCAACATGTAATAGTGCACCTCTCATCTAACTACATTATTTTTTCAATGCACTCTTCAATAGCTTGTTCATCATCTAATCCACCTGCACACGCAATACCCATGTATGGTAGCATGAATTCAATTGGTAGTACTTATTCCACACCAAAACCAACATGAAAAGGTGTGGTTTTATTTAATCTTTTATAAGTGGTCCTATAAGCCCAAAGTACAATTGACACTTTATCATCCCAATATTTTCTTCCAACATCATATATTTTTGTCAAGGTCTATCCCAAAATATTTTTGAAATATTCCACAATTCCATTAGCTTGTGGGTGATAAGGGGTAGTTTTATGGTGCACAACAATAAAATATTCAAATAAAATTCTAATTATATCATTTAAAAAATGAGTTCCTCGATCACTTGTCAAGCTTAGTGGGTAGTCATGCCTACTAATAATATTCTACCAAAGAAACCTTTCTATTGTAGTTACATTTCAATCCTTCGTATGTGTAGCCTTTTCCCACCTAATCAGATAGTTTGTACAAGTTATGATATAGCGCGCACTAGTCCTATGAGTGGGTGGTGAAATATGACCTAAAAATCAATATCCCACTTCTCAAAAGGTTTTTTTATTTCAATAGGTTGCAATGACATTTCATCTCTATGTCTAGGATTTCCAAGGCGTTGATAATGATCACATGTTTTTACATACTCCTTAGTATCCTTGTATAAAGTCTCCCACCAAAGTCCATCCATAAGGATCTTGTACACGGTGGCATCACCAGCAGTAATTCCCTCCTACTATTCCACCATGAACCTCCTCTATAATAGCATCATGCTTATGTTCCAGAACACAATGGCACAAAACCTCATCTCTACCCAATTTGTACAAGTCTCCTCCAATCAACTAATATGGTGCCATGCGTATTACAAGTTACTTCTTCTCCAATGTCTTCATTGCTTCGGGATCATTCCAAGATGCCAAAACACCGTAATATCTTCCAAGTCTCTCGGGCACGTAGTTCAATATAAATAATTTTTCATCAAGCATAGTATCTTCAATGCTCTACACGTCCTCACCAAAATTAATCCTTAATAAATGGTCAGGACTTGAGTTGCTCTTACCTAGTTTCAAAACAACTATAAATTCAAACTCTTGAAAATGAAGTATTCACTTGCAAATGTGCCCTTCCAAAATAGGTTTTTGACTAGGTACTTGAGTGCTATATGATTTTTATAGAAAATAAATGGGATCGCTAACAAGTATTGTCTAAAACTATGTAGCATGTAGATAACAGAGAAAGCTTCATGCTCAATAGTTGTGTATTTTTTCTCCATGGGTGTCAAATTTGTACTTGTGAAGAAAATAGGGTGAACCAAAATTCCTTCTCCGGTTTTTCCAACACCGCACCAATTTTCATGCCAAAGACATCAACGTGAACATGTAAAGGCTTATCCCATAAAGGAAAGTGAAAAATAGGCACGTGAGTAATCCTCTCCTTTAATGTATCAAATGTCTATTATTGCGCATTACCCGAATAAAATTTCCTCTATCCTTGAGTAAATATTTTAGGGGTGTGGAAATATTTGCATAACCTTTTACAAATTTCTTGTAGTATCCTGTGTGCCCCAAAATCCATGCACCTCACTTTGATTAGTGGGCTCTTCCAAACCCAATATCACACAATTTTGATTGGGTCTACCAATAATCCTTCTTTAAAAATGATGTACCTAAGAAGATTCCAAAGGGTGTAACAAAGATGCACTTCTTAATGTTAAGAGAGATGCTCAATTTCTTTCACCTCTCAAACATAAGCCTTAGATTACCATAGTGATCCTTGACTAACCCATAAATAGTCCATTCATCAAGATACACTTGCAATAACTTGTGGATGAAATCCTAAAATGCTTACACAAAAATGTGCGATAATAAAGTCGGCACATTATTCAATCCAAAAGGTATAATCAGTATAGGAAAAACTACCCCACTCGATAGTTAAATTGGTTTTCTCCCGATCTTCCTTCACGATGTGCACTGGTGATAACTCGAAAAACCATTTATAAAATAATATATCTCGTGCACGCCTACAACTTTAATTATTTCTTCGTGAAAGGGTCGGGAAAGGATCTATAAGACATGAAGCGTTAAGCTCTCTTTATTCTACACAAATCCTTATCCTCCCATCCTTCTCCATACTAATAACCATGGGTCTAACCCATTCAGATCTTCAATAGCTCAATGATTCTAGACTTGAGAATTTTATCAATTTCTTCCTTTGCCTTCACATGCATGATTAGGATTCATCCTATAAAGCCTCTTCCTAATCGGGTTGAGAACCTTCTTTTAACTTTATCTTCATCTCACCTAAATAAGGATACACTCCTTTTAACTCATGATATCCTCACGGGAATAATTCCATGAATTCACGTAAGAGATCAATAATCTTTTCTACTTCTTTCTCTGACCAGTAATGACCAATAATGGCCTCTTTGGGTTTTTCCTTAGTACCAATGTTAACCTTTTTGTTTTCATAGGATCATGGTATGTGTATGCCTTCTCATCTATAGTGTCCATCACCTCGTGTGCACCTTCAGTGTGGCTAACATCGAAATTGTCAAATTTCTCATCATCAATCATATATACCAATTTACCTTTTTATTTTTCTTTCCAAGCATGACCAATATGTGCCTCATCTATCTTCTAAAGATCAAGGCATGCCTCAAGATTAGGTTCTCTAAAGAGATCTAAAATGATCTCTTCTACATTCATGATATCCCCCAAAGTGATGTACTTCGTTATCTAGAATGCTTCATGGATTGAAGGCTTTGTAGAAAATTGATCAAAAGTTTGAATCATACCTACGGTCACCTCTTTCCAATTTGTAGTCTCCTTTTAGCTCAAAGATAGACATACTAGTCATCCGATCATCTACACAATGTGGAGTAGAACTTATGTACCCAAAGTGATGGTGGTAAATCCTCCTAGCCTTGCACCCATATTTTCTCACAATTACTAACATGATTAGATATCGTATTCTTATCATAAAATTCACATACGTGTGTAGGTACCTTTCTATAAGTGAACCTAGTGAAAAAGAGATTCTCACTTATTTCCACTCTAAGAGGTTATCTCTATGTGTTTCCCACCAAAGTGCATTGTTATCCCTTGTAAGGTATAGACCATCATGTTTCTTTTATCTCCTTCATTCGGCCACTAATTCTTCATAGCGCACAAGAATGTATCAGTTTTCCCTTCACTAGTATATCTTGGCATCAGATCTCGAGCCTAAGTGCTTGACCATGCATGGCCCGATCATCCTTTTGAATTGCCTCTTAAGTTTTTTCCTAGCCATTTCATACATTCCATGAGCCCAGTTATCACAAGAAAAACCAGTAGTGTCACTTATAGACTACATGTCCTCAAAATGAAGAACGCCTTCTCTTGATGTTTTTATATTCTCTAGATTGTGCACTATCTAAGAATAGATCCCATTAAGTTTTTCCTCACTTTGTAACACCCCGAACAGCTGTTGTTACTTTCTCCTGGACATACAAGTGTTGATATGTGATTTCTGGTATAAGGATGTGTTCCTCGATTTAGAAATCATGCTTGATATGTATTGTAATTTGCAGATTGCAGATCTTGAGTGAGTCAGAATATGATTAGACTCTTTTATTTATTTCATTTTGTGTCTGAATATTAATCTGATCACGGAATGAATTATAGAGACATTCATCTATAATATCTAGTCTTGGATCAGTGGAATTGATCCAAGTAATGCTTTAAATTTGTTTGTGATGAATTAGATCGCAGACTTGAACAGTCAGTAAGGTATGGAAGCATTGTTTGTCTGGTCGGAGAACGACTCAGCTGATCTTGGTAAATGAATCGGTTCCCGATATTGAAGTATATCCGGAAGGTCTCGGACGTGGACCAAGTAATAATTCGCCATGTATATTCCAGTAGCCTAACGGTCAGATAGGAGTGAATCCCGCTCGGAGATGCATGATTATGGGTCTTTTCTTGGCATATAAAATGTTATACCTTACTGGAATTATTAACGGTTAGTAACCTAAAACTAAAACCTAACCTAGGGGTTAGATTAGTGTTAATCTAACCTAGACCTGGGCTATGTGTTAATATCCTAAGTTAGTATCTATGTGTAAATTGGTTAGTATGGGTATTACCCTAAATTCTAACCTAAGATACTAACCTAACTAATGAGGAGATTATGAAGGGGCCTATGGAGGGGTGCGAACCATGGGCGGCGTTTTCTATGGCAATTAATGCTTGGGATAAGGATGAGGGACAGGTCATGGCGAAGGTTTAGGCAACGGCTAACCTGTTCTGACGTGGCAATTCGCTAAGTTTGGAAATGGGCATGAATTTTCATTGGACTGTCGCCAATTCTGGCGGTCGGTGGAAGTTGAGTTTAAGCGGGAAAGTTGGTTTAATGGCATTCAATATTCTTGGAAGTCAAGCTCGAAACTTGTGAGAAGGCATGCAAACGGGAAATTTCGGGGTTTGTTTGGCTTGCCGCGATTTTCGGTCTTCTCTCTCTCTCTGCTTGTTTACTGGTTCTTCGCACCAGTTCTCTTTGTGTTGCATGGCAAGTATGAACTACTCTAGCTCTTTTCTCTGTCATGGAGGATATATATGTGATGGAGACAGCAAAATTTTGTTGGTCGCTTTATCGTGGAAAAAGAAAAGGAAGTTTGAGCTCTTCCTGTGGTCTGCTTCGGAAAATTGATCAAAAATCCAGGCATGTTAGGCCCTAACCTTTAAATAGCTTGTTGTCTTTCAAGTGATTTCATTAGAACAACTCGTTTAAATGTTTTGAGAAAATGGATGATTTTCTATGGAGATCTTATTTGATTTTGGCATGTATCTCTTAAGTTCGATTTTTCAATTTCCTCTAGATGGGTGTTTGTTAAATTCGAATTTTGGCTCTATTCCCTTGTGTATTCTTTTCCGGTTTAAATATGTGAGATATTTATATATTTAAAGGCATGAATGCTCTGGACTGCTTGGCATGAACCCGTCGAATATACTTGTGTAGGGTATAGACCATCTGCTTTTGTTGTCGATTTTTGATCGCCAATACCGTTGTGAAACAAGAGGGAAGGATCTTGGTGTACCTGTTTGATTGTTCAGTGTTTTAGGAAATTTTGGAAACTCGTCGTGGTTTTTGGGTGACAGTGACTAATGATACTTTTTGGGTTTCATTTGTCTTCTAATTTTTGCTTGTGAACGGGTAACTGTTGTGTTACCGTAGTCTTTACGACCCAGTGGAAGTTGTTCTTCCTTGTTATTGTGGTAACGGGATTATTGTTGACTGTGTACAATATTGATACATCTATACTTATTTGGACGACTCAGAGGAGTTCTTGATTGAATCGTATATTGCTGTCCACTGCTGAGAATGTAGATTCATCCATGGGTTTTGTTATTTGTCTTCGTGGAAGCCTTGTAGAGGTAACAGGTCTTTTGTTCACTGCTGATTGTAATGCTTAAGGATATAGATTTCCTGGGCATGCATTGCATTCTTTTGTGTAAGCTGTTCGAAAGTTTTGAAGAGGCTCAGTTGTTTTCCTTGTTTTGAAATGAGTATAAACCCATTAACAGTATACAGTGTGTATATATATATATTTATAAATGTTGTGATTTGGACGACTCTGAGGAGTCGATTGAATGATTTATATTATATTTGAGCCGAATATGTTTAAATAGTTGGTGAACGATAAACCAGTGGTTGGAAGGAATGACATGTACTAAGACCTCTGTTATTTTCTGGAATTACTTTTGTGTTGCATTGATTTTGTGGTACAGATTCTTTAGGAGAATATTTAGGTCTTCAATCTGTGCAAAATTGTGTAAAAGATGGGCAAGGTACAGCCGGTTTTCTTGTTTTGAATTCGGTAATCGGATTTGCTTGCCTGATGATTAAATAAGCTCCATTGTTGGGCTCGGATGTAATCGTATGCAATTATTTGTTTTATTGTTGTTCGGATTCATATGAACTTTTGGAAGGTATCTTGTATTGCTTGAACCTTATTGAATCTGATTTACGGGACACTGTCGTTTTGTCACTGTTCCTTGAGTATGGTTGAATATTTCGTGTTCTGGCCCTGTTGGGGTGAGTCGCGAGTACCACACCTTAGACTTGCATGCGCCAAGGTAAGAATAGATATGCTATGTTCCTTTCCGTTTATTCAGTTCGTTTTTGACTGAGCATGTTTCGGAAATACTGTGTGGACGTCATGGCATAGTCTTTAGGAAACCTCAGATTGCTTGATGCAATGAAGTTTGTTGTAAAACAGCAATCTTGCTTGCGGCTTGTCTAACTTGTTCATTTATATACTGGTTGAATGTTTTCATATGTGAAGATGGTTCAGTATTGAACTTATGTGAAAGGAAGTATGAATGGTTTGGTCCTTTCTCTTCCTTTATTTAATTTTTGTTGATATTTGTCTAACAGTGGGAAATTGTTTTGTAACATAATGGTGGAATCCCGAATTGTTATGTTATTCCCTTTTTGGAAGAATGAAACAATCTGACCAATGTTGTGATTTTGGATTCAATGATTGTTTGTGTACATTCGTTCCTTGTTTCTTAATATTTGATGAAATATTAGAAAGTGATTAAGACTATTTTGTAACAATGACAGAGTTACATATTTGTAATCATTTTGTATTACAAGGGCATAGTCTGAGTATGTTTACTTATGTGAATATCTGATCTCATTTAAACAGGGTGTTTAATGAAAACAATTGATGGATAGCAATTGTTTTAAAAGTTGGTGCTTATCATGCTCAGTTCATTGAACTGACTCATGTTGACTATTTTCGCAGATGGTTTCCGTAAGAGGTAAAAGCAATGCAGATCTGACAGGCTAATCAGATTGTTTATTGGATTTATAATGAATTACAGCTTGATTTTATGGATGTACTATATGTGAAAAGATGTTTCTTTTCCGTTAGCATTGTATCCAGTATGCTGTTGCATAAAATTTAATTGTATAGTTTTGATAGGAATGGAAATAAGTGTTTGAAACTTATGTGTTGTATTCTATTTCTGAAAGTTGACCTTCTTCTATTTATGTAACGAAGGGGCATTGTTATCATTGTATAATATGGATGCTTTTGTGATTGACAATGAAAGCTTGCATGAAAATGAGATTGAATTTTTATGAGATTTTAGTAGTTCTAATTTGTTCTAGCAAAAGCAATATTGGATTTAAATAATTATCTTTCTAGAAGATAGGTTAAAAATGAGCCTAGAAGAGAATGCTAAACAAGCTGGATTAAATTACTAATCCCTAGTCCTAAGGATAACAGGACAATATTAAATTGGATTCTTAATCATTTATATCTTTATACCAAAAGTATGATATAAATTTCAGTTAAGAGAACTGATATACAATCAAATGGAGTTCAGTTGGCAATCTCAAGCAAAGGTTATGAGATCTTGTCCGATTCTCGTTGCTTTAGAATCGGTGTATTCTAATGACTCCTTGATGAAGAACTTGACCTTAATATCTCTACCAAGTAATGGGTTTTATAGAGGAGGGTCATCCTAAGACGAAGAATCCAGGGATCGGAAAGGCTAAACCTTAGGGAAAAGTCTTTAAAGTAATTTAAACTCAAGCGCGTAACGCGTGTTCCGAGTAGATCTTTTCGAGGTGGATTTAAAGGTTGACGACATAAGTCAATCGGGCAGAGTTGTACCTCCAGAAGATTAGGATCTTCTCGGGTTACAATAATGCGGATGACTTATGGTGACACCCTTTGCATTGATTGCTAAGATTTACACTTGATTTCACACGAGTTACCACGGGACCGATTAAGAACGTGGTCATGTTATAAGGCTGCCTAGGAGATTCGGTAGTATCATGACACACAATGGTTGAACTGCAAGGTTGAACCAAGATGTCATCATATCCCTAATCCTCGTGGTCATCCATATAACATTATCACCTTGTTAATCGCCTCCGAGTGATTCATTGTGAAGGAAGGGAAGGACTCGAAGTAGTCAAGTATAAGACATTCTATATAACATATGAATGGGGTGAAGGACGTATTCCAGATTGACGAGTATGCCGTTAAGGAATACGAGACATGAACAGTATGTTTCAAATCTTTGGCCAAAGTATCGCAAGCTACTGATTGCGTTGTCCTAATTCACCTAGTCTAAGGGATGAGATGCCGATGAATAATGGTAACAATTATTCAGTTAGATTCCTTGGACAGAGCATTCTGAATCCCAGATTAGGGAAGAGAACCGCAAGAGTAATGTGTTAAATAAAAACACCGACTCTTATTACTCATGAATAGATCGGTAGATTACCGAGTCATGGAATGAATAGATCGGAGGTACTCCGAGTCATTACAGCTGCATATGGTTGTTTGTTATATAAATGGTTATTTGAATTGTGAGTTCTAAATTATGTATTTAGAACCAGGATGTAATTAAAAAAAAAATTTCACTTGTTCTAAAGTATAAAATGAGGATGTTACACACTTAAAGGCTTAATATAAGTCTTTTCCTTCTTTTCAAACATAGTTATAATCACGTGCTCATCCTTGTTCTCAAAACTGATTTATCTCTTGTTAAAGAACATATCATCATTGTTTGCATAACACCAAGGTTACCCAAGTAATGTTGGAAAGTTCTCCGCCTCATCAATATCCAATGCCTCAAAGTCTCCAGTAAACTTGGCCCCCTGAATTATTATAGATGCATCCTTTAATACCCCAATAGGTGTGGCCTTAGTTTTATTTTCCATATACAACACATTCGAGAGATGGATACAATGTAGGTCTTCCCATCTGATTCTATGCTTCCAAAGTGAGTATATTTATCCCAACGTCTCGTATCTATCCAAATATTACTTACTAACCAACCATTAATAACCACATCAAGTGTGATCTTCTTATCAAATTCATGGTCCTGAGGTGGTATATTTTCATGAAGTATTTGCCACTTGCACTCAACTCCAATGTGTGATACCCTTTCTCAAATCCATTTCCCTAGTAATGGAATGATATTCTCCTAGTGCAAAGATCTTACACACCTCCTTTAGATCATCCCACGGCCTCCGGGGAGCTCAACATTATTTTCATGCTCTCTTGTGATGTTATTTTAAATATTTTATTTCACATCGCAGATCCCTAATGACTCACATAGTCTCTTGGTAGACTTCCTTCCGATCTCGATGTGTCTAGATACTTATCATGTATCACTTCCTCCCAATTAACAAGTTGCTTAGCCTTTAGAGGCTTACACGTGTGCTTCCTTAGTGTGCATTATAACTAGCATGGGTTATAATTATGGATCAGTCATCTTCTTAGGCATCCATTGATAAAAATTCATGTGTTGCACCTTGATCATCTTGGTACCATTTTCCTTTTATTTTTCTCACTCATGTGCTCATACAAGTCTAGGAAATCCTCCAGCTTATGTGGCTTTCGACACCTAAACAAGTT
This sequence comes from Taxus wallichiana var. yunnanensis, assembly GCA_018340775.1. Taxonomy (NCBI): domain Eukaryota; kingdom Viridiplantae; phylum Streptophyta; class Pinopsida; order Cupressales; family Taxaceae; genus Taxus; species Taxus wallichiana. The sequence goes on along the minus strand of CM031238.1, from coordinate 17,577,613 downwards.
GTATTCTGAGGGAAATCTCGTTGATAATGATAAGGGTATCTACAAGTGTAACAAGTTCCTTAAGTGGACCTTCCTCTAACACCACCCCAACTTCAGCCACGATATTTTCCTCATAATCCTCCATTCCTATTATCTCCATGGTTGTGCCTTTCATTATTTTTTTTTCCTTCTCCTTGGATCCACTCACCACACTAGTTTGGCACACTCCTATTTCAATAGCTTTGTGGATTTGATAAATTAATCTATAATCAGTGGTGTCGTGAGTATGGGACTTATAAATCTTACAATATGTGGACACCTTATTATATATTTTACACTATAAAATAGGTAAATCATGAACATCATGGTTCAGGTGATAGAATTCATAATCTATTCATAACGCATAAACTAACTTTCACATTAAATTATCTTTAGTATGTTTCTCCACTTAAAAATATGTGCTCCATATGCCACTATATGTCTCATGTGCTTTGAGTTGGAAGAAATATTCTCAAACTATTTTTCATGGCTATAATCCACACCTCTAAAAATGAGCTTACTCTAGTATCAACACTTCTAACCACCTCAAAGATGCACGGCTTCTTCTAAAGCCTCGCATGGATTGGTATATTTCTTATGGTATAGATCTCTGCTGTAACAAGTTCAATAATCCTCTAATGAACCATTATGCATGTTTAATCTAATGTATATCATAAGATAACTTTAACAACAAAGTCTTAAAGCACGTGTCATAATCCCTCACTCTTTTAGATAAACCCTACTTAATGTCTTTGAGCATGTTGATGCTCTTTTTTCAAACTCAAGAATGTGAAACTCAGCCGGAAACACAATGTAAAGCATTTTAGTCCACCACAAGTATGATGTGAGTCATACTTCTTATACCAATTATGTGTGTGCCTTCCAAAGGTGTGGTGGAAAACTAATTGGTCTTCCTATCTGAAGCTATAATTCCCTTAGCATGCCATAACACTTCACACTTATGCATATGCTCGTTATAATGGTTGTTGATGTGGTGGTTGATTTGGTGGTGGTTGTGGTCCTTTCCCACTAGATCTAGAACTAGAACCTCCTTCTTTGTGTGGTGGTTGACCCAATCCATTTGATCCTCATGGGCCACTTGTTGCGAGTTGTATTCCAGTTGATGTACTTCCTTATCTCCTGGTGGTGGTACTAGATTGGAAACCAACGGTCTATGTGGTCACATTTGCTCATTGAAGTACTTCTAATGGTCTATGAGACAACACTCTATCCCGATGACATGCCCGAAAACAATCATAAGTAAATACTCCCAAACATAGGCATTGATTGTGATGACATGCGTGTACCACTAGCTTGATCACTTGAATTCAACAAAAAATTATATTTATCCATTTTTTTTTCTTACCCGCACCGGCCTACTTCGAATGACTACCTTTGGATCTATAACACCAAACAAAAGGGATAGGTGGCTAGGTGGGATCATATGCATGCCTACGATGCTCATTTTCTCCTCCGAAATGCCCTCATCCGAAGTCGAAGGGGATTCTCTATTGATATTTCCCAAAGTTGGGAGATCCTAATTATGTGGCTCCTCATCTTCTATGAGAGATTCAAAACCTTCACAATCCATCATCCTCCTCAACTCTAGTGCCTCCTCAATCTCTCGGTTACATGTCATGTCCCTCTCTTGTGCTTCATTAAACTTAAGTCGTCTTTCCTCTCCGTCTTTATTCCACTAGGTCAACCATATTTCTCCACCCCTTATCCTACCCTTTTTCATGGTGGGGGTTTAGTTAGCCATGGGTAGGTGCTCTAAATCTAGTTCTATTATCAAAAAATTGATCGATAACGATATAACGTGTAAGTATGATATTTTGGGCTCATGCAAGAATCGAACTTAGCTTCGTGGACATAAATAAGTAGAAATAACATACTCCAATGTATAATTATGCAACACTCTATCCCACCAATGATCTATAGCTCTAGTCCACTCCACATCAACATCAACAAGATTTTGGTAATCCTTTTACGTATAAAATATCGGCACATATCCCTAACAATTTCCTAATGCATATGATGTTAGCCAATCATACAATTATACTAGAAATAAGTTGAAGAATGTTTCATCAATCTTATGATAAATATTATCTTCCACCCACTAACATGTATTAAATTCAGATCCGTGGCTATATCTCTACATAAAATAATCCTGGTCATCTTTCACCCAACTTTCAATGCTCTCTAGAGTCAACCAATACACCATCTCGTATGCAACATCCCGATACACAGCTTTGAAAAGACGTCCCAAAGAACTAAACCAAAATGTAGTCTATGATTTTCTCACACAATTTCTATGCACATTCGCACCTGGTTTGAAAATATTTGAATGCTCACCCAAAGTGAACACAGCTACTAGGTCCCTCATTTATGATTTATTGTCAATATTTTATCATACATATCCATAATAACCATTATTAAAGAAACCATCCAAGTATAGAACATTGCATCATATCATGAACTCATATAGGAAACACATGTAATAAGGAAACCTAATAGATTAGATAACAACTAAGATCAACTATAAGAACACATCTCCATATTCAGACACATCAATGACCATAATCCAACCACAATTATCCATTAATTCATAGAAATAACTACATAATAGGAAGTTGATACATAACATCCAAAACATGTGTCCATAGAGCCATGTGCATTAGTATAATAGACAACATAACACTACTACATCACGGGTGTCTTATACAATGAAGTACCATAAGTATATATAGGGGTGGGGACTTTCCCTTCACCACCCATACACTCTCCTAATAATAGGCATGCTCAAAATAGACAATATGAATACTTTTGTACATCATCTATTAATAGACTATCTTATAAATAAGAATTTCTCTAACCCTAATAATAGCCTCCATGCATAGGTATAAACCTGCATGTGAATTCTTCAAAAATAGCCAATTCTTGATTTCCAAGGTATCCTTTGTGTGATGAGCACTCCAAGTCTATTTTAGCCTATTCCTAGAAAATGCCTAAGTCCTTAACCCGTCTATTATCTGTGCAATCTTGCGAGAAACCCGCTCACCATCCCACACGCTACCTCCACTTCTTTATGTGCATGTATGTTCTTTCTTGTTATGATATTTATTCATTTTATCATCCCAATAAGACTTCCAAAATATTTCTAAAGAACTTTAAAATAGGATTTGAAAATCCTATTTATAATCGATGGTGATTCATTGGAATCACCGGTGATCTAGGAATTTCAAGAAAACATTTAGAAGTGGTTGAAACCACTTCCTAAAAGGGATTTTTGGGTGTGTCCATAGGATTATGAGGTTTCTTATGCAGGAGAGGGGATTTATTTGATTGATGAGATATATAGGCTTGGTGTGATGAGGTCTGTTATATGGTGATGATGTTGATGGGGTGGAGTTTTTGTTGAGTGGTTTCTTATACAAAGCCATGTATACTCCCAAGACATACGGTTGTGATTTGAAAACCCCGATGATGATAAGGATTACTTTTTATTATTTTCCTAACTTCATCGGGGTCAATTTAAATGGATGATGACCAATGTGGTGGTTGATATGATGAAGCAAATGACTATTTTTGCATGCGACCTTGCATTACTTTCCTAGATTTATAAGGAGTTATGGTCTGGAGGATGGGAAAGAGTTTTGCAATTGATGTTAGTTTTCTATTATAGTGTTGGGTATATGAGCATATTGAAGTGGCCCAACCTAGATGTTTTTGTGGAGATTCCTACCATTCTTAGAGGAAACAACTGGATTTGTTCGATGAAACAACTAGTTTTGTTTGAATACTCCTAGTTGGTTTACAAGTTTGTGATGATAGATGAAGACCATAAATTGGGTTTCCAATGAGGGAAGGGGAGGAGGGTGATCTTAGGGCCACCAAAAAGGATATGTGGGTGTAAGGTTGATGGCCTGGTGTTGGTCATTCAAGATATGGCACTTAGCGAAAAACATATAGAAGGTTCGCGGAAGAACAGAGTGCATTCAAAGGCACGAAAGGGTTAGGAAAGAATCACGTACAAAGAAGAGAGATAGATTTGGGACTTAGCCATTTTCACGTGTATGAGATATTTTTGGAGATAGCGTGTTAAACACACAAACTAGTTAAAGACTTGTGCGACATGCATTGGCTATTTTTGGAGGATCGGATATGAAGTGCTTTGCATGGGTATAGGATAAGAATAGATTTACTACGAAAGTTAACTAGAAGAAGTCTATTGTTAGCACACTTGCATGTGTGGCTATTATTGTAATGGTGCGTGGCTAATAATAGCATGCGACCTATTTTGGGATTGGATAAGCGGTGAAGGGAAAGTCCCCACCCTTATAAATATGTAGTGAACTCGTGTAGTATATATAGTATGTAAGAATTGAGGTATGATGAGGTTATCTTTGTCAAATCTCATGCACGCATAAAATATGGTACTAACTATTGTAATAAGCTTCTATGTATTTATCATGTTTAATGTAATAGATCTGTATTGGCTAAATCAGATTATCAATTCCTAAGTATAATTAGTTCTTTCATGTTTGATTTCATCATAGTTATCATTAAATTATGTTATTCTCTAGGTCTAGATCTGAACATGCACCGTAGAATGATATATTATTCATAGATTTAATGCTTTAAGTATTCATCATGCTAACATCCTATAATAGCAACCCTAAAGAGGGGTTGGGTACCTTTATGTGCTTCAAGTGAGCACTCATTCTAGGATGAGTGATCTATCAAAGTGTGCCTACACTTTTACTAGTAAATTCTAGTTTGCATCATTAGTTCTATTTCCAGGACCTCTTTTTTAGTTGTTTTTAATATGGTTTGTGATGAAGATGTACTCGGTTGACCTTAGAAAGTGTTGAGGAGTGGATTAAAGATTTGGAAGAAAAATACACAGAGTTTTAGCACTCAGTATTTGATTTCGATGCACGCACATGGGTGGAGCAGAATCTATATGAGTGTTTGTATGATATATTTTTGCTATCTTTCCAATAGAACTGTACAAGTGGCTGGTTACTTATGTGTCTAAATGGAATTGGAGGTATCACACACTTTTCTAGATGTAAAAATAATTTTAGACCCTTTATGATGCTGATCTTATTTGGACTCGCATTGTGGATACATGATTTCATGGTTTATTGAACAACTATATCTTGGAGTAATCAATTTTCACTTATTCATACCGTGAGGTAGCTGATTTCAATTTTTTATAATATCCCAAGGGAGCTTACCTACAAGGCATTCCAATGGCGATCAAAATTCTGATGTTAACCACGAACTTGGAGAACAAACCGATGGCAACTAAACCCCACCACACCTGGGGCAAAATAGGTTTGGTAAAAGATGGTAGACCTAGCAATAGAAAGGAAAAGAGAGGAAATGCGGCTTAAGTATAATGATATACACAAGAGGGATATAGAGAAGCAACGAGATGTTGTAGACCAAATGGCATTGTGGAGAGAGGTAGTTTGTGAGGTTTTGAATTTCACGTAGAAGACATGGAACCTAAGCATAAAGTTCTTCCCCATTTGGGAAAGCATTATAGGGAACCCTCCTAGGCCTCATGTAGAAGTGTGCTAGCAGAGATGACCGGGCTGTAGGTGTGCATCTAAATCCATCTGGAAACCTTTTCCTTGCACTTGGTTTTCCAGTATCTAGTAAAACAAATAGTCAAGCAAGCTAATTTAGGCAAAGTGGGACAAAGCAAGATTGATTCATATAAAAATCGCAACAATGGCAAAGTGTAAATGATTTGTCATTATATGGGAGTACCATTTTGGGTGTATCATCCACATACGATTCGGTGCACATACTTTTAGACTCTCTTATGGGAGTAGTGGTACTTCTGCAGATGTCGGGGTGCAATTCAAGACTACTTTGTTGGGATACAGGAAGTATATCCTCCGGTCCGACTCTAACTACAAGGTCGGGATCGGGAGGTATGGGTGGCTCTAGTTCTAGTGGATCTGGTCATTCTAGAGACATAGGAAACACAAGAGGTTATGGATCATGTGGGAAAGGTCCACACCAAATCAAGAATATTTACATGGAGATGTCTCTTCATCTCCCAGAGTATAGGGGAATAGAAGATGTTGCTTAACACGTGCACATGAGTGAAATATTGTGGCGCATAAAAGGAATTATGGCTTCTGAGCATAGGGAAAGTCAATTTGATACTATGTTACAAGGTTGCACACATAGTTGGTATAAAAATTTTGACCTTGATCAGACTTACATATACTATGCAACCTTACAATATGCTTTCCTTAAAGAGTTTCACATCCCTAAGTTTGAGAAAAAGATTATAAGTGTGCTTAAGGATATCAAGCAAGGCACTACTGAGAGTGTCAGAGAGTATTATGCTCATTTCAAAACACTATTATCCAAGATTTCTTATGATATTCATGCAACCCAGCATGTGCAATGGTTTTTTGGGGGCCTAATAACACCTTTTAGAAGGGCGCTATCACATAAAACGTACACTGATCGACACGAAGCACTTGAAGAAGCCTTACATGTTGAGGCAATTGGAAGTATAGAAACTGGGGTGAGCCCATTCTTAGAAGCATAGATTATAGCTATGGAAAAGCATTTGGAGAAACTATTGGAAAATTCAGCACATGAGACATGCACAGGGATTTGGTACACATATTGTGAAGTGGAAGGTCACACAAAGGATAGTTGTCCCCACATATCGGTGTGCTCATTAATGTTGGACTATGAGATATGCCATCTAAACCATGATGTTATCCATTGCCCATTACTACAACACGCGATAATGATGAAAATTTAATGCTACTACAAAATCTATAGGTCCACAACTCATGACACAAAAGATTACCGGTTGATTGGTAAGATCCATGATGTTATAGATATTAGTGTATGACAAATAGGAGTTTCAGATAACTCTAAAGGCAAGAATGAGCATTAGGATCAGGATCACAATCAGGTGTGCTATGATCGGAGTGAAGGATGTTTCAAAGGATGTCGTGGCAGAGGTTGAGGGTTTTAAGGAGGATATAGAGGCCAAGGCCGTGGTGGTGGAAGAAGCGAGTTCCCTCATGGAACATGTTACACATGTGGATCTCTTGACCACTACTGGGAAAAAAATTCCTTAGAATATTACATGTTATTTCGTGGAAATAATCATAGTTATGAGGAGTTCCCGGACTTGTATGAGCATCTTAGCAAGTAGCATAAATAGGAAAACAAATGTGCAGGATAGCTAGGATATAAATCGTTGTGGAAAATTAGTGGATGCCTAAGTTAGAAATAGAATCGAGGCATTGCAGGTAAAGATCACGACCCACATCAAGTTTTGCATACCAAATATGCATTACAACAGAGGATGACTATCACTAAGGAGGAGGTTCTACATATATGGTACCCAGATCTAGCCCATCAAAAGGACCTTTACTAGGAAACCATGGACGTACTCAGGAATCTTTAGGGTGAAATTTAGTATTTAAAGGAGCAATCATAGAAGATGAAGAAAAATAAAGCATCAAAAAGGTCCAAACTGATATGGATGACTTGAGAGAAGTGTGCAAATTTTTGCACCAGGAGAATATCATTCCACTTTTAGGGAGTTAGTTAAAAGGAAACACTCCACGCACAAGTATAGAGATTGGATGGTAGATCCTACATACAAATCTTCCCCCCCATAGCCTAGATTATGACAAGGAAATAAATGAATGTTTTTGTGGATGGGTGGCTATTGAGTAATATATTGATTGATACAGCATGGAAGTCAATTTTCTTACTTTAGATGCATGGGTAAAAATGGGGAGACCTCCATTGCAGCCATCCTCTAATGTATTGTTCATGGCTAACTGGACTAAGGCCACTCCCATTGGATTTTTAAAATATGCATCCATTACCATACAAGGAGCTAAGTTCACTAGAGATTTTGAGGTTTTAGCACTGAAAGAGTTAGATAGCTTCCCAAATCTATTAGGGTGTCCTTGGTGCTATGAAAATAATGTTGATCTTTGGTTCAACAAGGGTTATATCATCTTTTAAAACAAGGAGGAAAGATTTATTATCCCTTTAACAGATGGAAAATTTGTACCCTATGTTGAGCCCTTGAGTGAAGAATACCTAAATAGGATTTATGTATGTGCCATCCAGGATCTAGAGGTGTTTGAGCCATGTAAAGAAGGAATCCTTCAGTGGGAGGATGCATAGTCTATTAGCGATACTACAAGTGTTGCTTGTGATAATTGGGCTCATAGCACTTATGAGTTGGTAGGGCGTGAAGTAAAGAGAATATTTCCTAGGGTTAGCAAACCATGTTATATCAGGAGAATAGGTAACAACTTGATACCTTGTTACACCAGAGAAGGAGACCCTATGGTGTTCTCTGTGCACCATGGAAGAATAGTGGATAGACTATTGGAAAGAAGGAATATGCTAGCATATACCCTACAGAGACAATAGCGCACTAGTGGGTGGTCCACAAGGATAATCTTATAGGATGGAATGAAATTAGGATTTCTCTTGCCACTAGGTTCTTCAGAGAAATGCACCTACTCAAATATGCACTTATCATGGTAATCAACTTGTTCAATGCCACATTCAGCAGTGTGAGAGACTCTGGATAGAGGGGTAGGAAGCTTTGCCACCTTTTCTCTGGGTGTAAAAGTTTTATTCCACTCTACATGGTTCTCGCATGTGCTTGGTATGTATATACAGAGCACCATAGAGAGACTGGAAATTAGTAGGATTTAATTGCAGGAATGACCAGATGTTTGACTTCTTCTCTACCAAGCCTCTGGTGGAAGAAGTGTTGAAATTCATAAAGTGCTTAACTATGGGAGATAGTTCCAAGGTGAAGAACTCATTCATAATTTATTCGATGAAGTAAACTCAGAGTGTGTTTTGTTGAAGAAACAAAGGTTGATGCCACACTACTTTAGCATGCTTGCCTTGAGAAATAAAAAGGAAAAATGGTCTACTTAGTGGATGACAAAGAAGTAGAAAATTTAGATGTAAACCATTCAACAGGTAGGTGTGAGGTGTTGGATAGTGTAGATAAGACCACACACACCTATCATGAACCTATGAAGACAAAGAAAGTGAATATTGGATCAGATGTTGAGCCTAAGGAGGCCATAATTGGAGACTATTGGTCAGACTCTAAAGTGGCAAAAATCATAGAGTTACTACGGGATTATTAGGATTTATTCCTTGGGGGTACCATGAGCTTAAAGGTGTGCATGAATAATTAGGGAGATGAGGATAAATCTTAAAGAGGGTGTGCACCCAATTAGAAAGAGACCCTATAGGATGAACCCCAACTTGCGTGAAAAGGTCAAAGAAGAGATTGACAAAATGTTGAAGTCTAGAATCATCAAGCCCCTGGACGAGTCAGAATGGGTTAGTCCAATGGTGATCAATATCAAGAAGGATGGATGGATTAGGATTTGTGTGGACTACAGGGAGCTAAATGTTGCATGTATGACTGATCCCTTTCCTATGCCATTCACTAAAGAAATACTAGAAGGTGTTGCAGGCGTGAAATCTATTCGTTTATAGATGGGTTCTTTGGGTATCATCAAGGTTAGGATTTCTCAAGAGGATCAGGAAAAAACTACTTTTAATATTGAATGGGGTAGCTTCACCTATGTTGTGATGCATTTTGGTATGAAAAACATGCTTGTTGTATTTTCACGCATAGTTGTTCAGGCATTTAAAGAATTTATTCACAAATTCTTATAGGTTTATTTAGATGATTGGACGGTGTATGGAATAGTCAAAGACCATTGTGAAAATCTATGCTTCATGTTTAAAAGATGTAGATAGTTGAGTATCTATTTGAACATTAAGAATTGCATATTTGCTACACCATTTGGAATATTGTTAGGACACCTAATCTGCAAGGAAGGTTTATTGGTCAATCTAGCTAAGGTTGCAATCATTATCGGCATCAAAGAGCCTACCAGTCAGAGTGAGGTGCATAGATTTTTGGGTTATACAAGATATTACCGGAAGTTTATTAAAGGATATGCTAAGGTTACCACACCTTTGTAGTAGTTACTAAAAGGAAAAGGTACATTCTAATGGGGAGAACCATAGCAGCACGCATTTGAGACATTAAAGGATAAACTTACTACCACACCTATTTTATGTTTTCCTTCATGGGACCAACCATTTCATGTACATGTGGACACCTCTAGTATGACCATTGGCATGGTATTGGCTCAGCTAGGAGAAGGTATTATAGATCATCCTATATGTTTTTCTAGTAGAAATTTGACTCCTACAGAACAAAATTACATAACTACAGAAGCGCGAAGATTTTTCAATGATCTATGCACTACATAAATTCAGAAAATACCTACTAGCTACACCATTTTTATTTTATACAGATCACATGGCATTGAATTATTTAGTAAAAATCCCATATTAAAGGGGCATGTGTAGATGGGTACTCTTATTTTAAGAATTTGATTTCACAATTGTGGTAAAATCTGGGGAAAAGTAATTCGGACCAGACCATTTATCTAGAATACGGGAAGGAAAAGAAGCATAGGAAATTGAAATACCATGTTAGATGCACAGTTATATAAGTTATAATGAGCACCATCGAGTTAGAGGATATTTTTGTCTTTCTATGAACAAGTATGGCACGGAAGGAATGAAATCTTTAGAGATGAAATAAATTTCCATATGCGCTGGCACCCTATATGTTGATTAGGAGTGATCTATACAAATTAGGTCAGGATGAAGTATTGTGCCATTATGTATTAGAGCATGAGCATATAGATATTTTGGAAGAATCTCATGGTGGTATTGCAGATGGCCACTATGTAGGTGACGTAACTTCACACAAGATTCTACTCACTAGATTACAATGGGAGACCTTGCATAAAGATTGTAAGGATTATTGCAAGGCTTGTGATCAATGTTAGTGTCTTGGGAAACTGGGTCAATGAGATGAAATTCCTCTAAGACCTATTAATAGTGCAAAAATATTTGAGAAATGGGCTATATATTTTGTGGTTCCTATTTGGCACACCGTGCATAGGACTAGATCACGCTACATCATTATTTTCATGGATTACCTTATAAGGTGGGCAGAAGCAACCCCTACAAAGGATTGTATAGCAGCTACAACAGCTAGGTTTCTATGGGAAATATTATTACGAGGTATGGATTCCCTTTAAGTTTGACCAGTGATAGGGACACACACTTTCTTAATGAGACAATCAGAATTTTATTGGATGAATTCATGATTGCACACCATAAGACTTGCACCATATCATCCTCAGGAAAATGGGATTGTTGAGGCTTTCAACAAAATTTTGATCCCACCATTGACAAAAAAAATTGACGTTGGAAGAAAGGATTGGGATGATAAAGTATCTATAGTACTTTGGGCATATCAAACAATATATAAAAGGTTGAAAAATGCCACACCATTTTAGTTAGTGTTTAGTGTGGAAGCAATTCTTCCTATGGAATTCATGTTACCGTCTTTGCATATTGCACGCGTTGGAGATCTAGCTGATGAGCAAGCATTAGAAGAATAGATTGAAAAGTTAATCAAGCTGGATGAGAAATGAGCAATAGCATGTTGGATTCAAAAATAAGAAAAGGCGGGAAAAAGCATGGCATGATAGGCACATCAGGGATAAAAAGTTCACAATTGGACAGATGGTGTTCCTTTATGATTCTAAGTTTTTGCGCCATCCAGGAAAAATCAAAGTACATTGGTTGGGGCCATATGTTATCACTCACATACTTGAAACATGCACTTTCCAATTAGAGGTACATGATGGCACACGATTAGTTACACGATTACTTCAACGAGAGTAGGTTGAATCCCTACTATAAATAAGTCTTCTTGGTGTTTGTAATAAGGCAATGTTGCCATTTAGATTAGGTTTTCAATTATGTATTTTCCTTAATGTCTTTCCTTTTTGTCCATTTAGTTGGTGATTTTGTTTGTGTAATAAGCACATTTTGTGTGCTAGAGGCTAATTACTATTTGAAGATTTTATATGCACAGAGGACTGCACATACCCTTAGTGTGTGGTGGTTATTGATATCTAGGTATAGGATTGTTGAAAATAAGTACACATGATAGGAACAAACTGTTACGAGTGTTATTCAAAGTTGGAGAATTGTTAGAAAAGAATTTTTCTTATACACAAAAGACCATTTATGGAGATAAATGAGGGAACATTACAACGTAAGGTAAGCAGAGGCCATGAAGACTACTAGTGGAAGGCGTAGTGACAAGGTACTCGGGTGTAGGGAAGCACACCGAATAGAATTCTATAGCCAAAATGTAGGAAGGTGCATTAGAAGGTTGTAGCTTGGGCACGAATATGTATCACATGGAAAGAATTAAAATGGTTGAATCATGAGAGGATTTTTGGTAGGTGGAGGATCAATAAATGCACTAACTTTTGGAAAATCTATATAAGGATGAGATGCGAGTTCATTTTTACCATTGCAATTGAGATAATTTGAAAATAGCTAAGTCTAAATGATCCAAGCAATTTTTTTGAGGTGCGAAGAGTGTGAAACCAGACATGGAGATAATATTTGTGTGTAGGAGAAGCTTGTGTTCCCATAGGTGAAGGGTTTGAGAAAAGTAGATGCATTACAAAAGAGCTAGGGAAGCGATTTCCACTTGGGCACGAGATTTTAACTAGGGTTTAAAATTTCTCAATTAAAAGGGTAAAAAGAGAGATTTTTCAAATGGCACCGAAGAAAGCACCCCAGATAGGAGTAAAAGGGAAGAAAATGTCAAATTGGAAGAAGAGATTGCTCCCAAAGTAATTTCTTAGAAATGTAGTATCAAGAGGGTGTGATTTTGGGATAATAATGGGATTCCCACATCCATCAATGTAACATCAAAAATTACAACCATTTCACATAGAATAATAAGAAGGAACTAGATGTGTTGTTGAGTAGAAAAATGAACAAGTGCATAGTAGAAGATATACTAGTGTACGATGATGCTGGTGAGAAGTTACTAAAGTAGATTGGATTCTAATAGTTTATGCGAGTTGACACACTTTCAAAATTATGAACCATTGTATTGATGGTTGATGAGTAGATTCCATGAGGACTTCTTCTACTTCACCGGATGGAGGGTTAGAATCACAACCACCTTGATTTCAATAGTGACAGGACTAAGGGCCTCAAGAGCAGATCTAGAGAGCAACTTAATAGATAAAGCAGTGATCTTGGAGACTAGGAAGGAGATGGGATATAACAAGGGTCCATGCAGCATGGAAATCGATAGATTGAAGAAGTACCAAAAGTGAGACAGGAAGCTACCCATCTTGTAACAAAGTTGAATGACCAAGAAAGATGGTCACAAGTGAATACTATGTGGCTGCTCGTTGCAAGGAAAATGTCTTAAGGAGTGGTCTACAATATTGTAGAGTACATAGCAAAGACAATCATTGAAGAAGAAGGTACAAGTGAGAGAGTTAGTTTTGGTGTTATTCTATTGTCTTTGTTGTTTATGGAGATTGGAGTTCCTGATGGGCCAAAGGAGAAGATTTGGGAGTACCCCACAGAACATAAATCTTTGGAGGAAAGATTTGGTAAGTAATTATGTAAAGGAACCATGGGTGGACCATTTAATCATAGGGCGAAGATGTGGTATGACAGGCTCTACATGGTGTTTGCGCAGAGGAATGGCACATACCCAAGGAGTTACCTTTGGTAATAGGGAAGGTAGTGCGGTTTACTGATCTACCAACACTTTTGCATCACGTGGTTCACCATGAAAGATTGGGCTTGGATCCCATGATGAAAATTACCATATGTCTTCATAGCACAATATTTCTAGGCATCAATTCACTAGTTTTCATATACGCACCACCTAAGCTTCATTACGTATAAGGTAGATTACGACTACCATACATTGAGAAACACATATGTATATCTAGGATGGACTCGCCTATATTAAGAGGCTTATCTCGAGATATAATAAGAATGAATCACGTAACCTTGACCATTAGAGACATTGGAGCAGCACTTGTGTACATGTTGTTGCCAAATCACCGCACCCTTCTAATGGCCAGGATGTGAATAGGACGCCTCGAGTGTGATTGGGATGCATGGGATCACCTCTCAAGCCGTGGGACTTGGGCTCGAGGTGAACCTTCGGAGAAGGCCGGCTTCCTCTAGAGGTTCACCTCGAGCCAAAGTCCCACATCTTGAGAGGTGATCCCATGTGTCCCAATCACACCGAACGTCTGGACATCCGGAGGTGCAAAGTGATTTGGTGACAATAGTTTTTGGCACACCGGTGGGACATCACGTGGTTAGAGTTCCATCTTTCAGAGGTGTCTCATTATCAAACAGGAAATCTTAAGCCACCGTGTGACCACACACAATAGTTTTTGGCACGCCCGGTGGGACATCACAGAAGTTAGAGTTCCATCTTTCAGAGGTGTCTCATTATCAAATAGGAAATCTTAAGCCACCGTGCGACCACACACAACAGTTTTTGGCATGCCGGTGGGACGAGAGAGAGTTGGTACTTCTCTTCTCACTTACACAAGTCAAAGTACTCCGCGACTCTATATCTCCGGATTCCAAATCTCGGTCACGAAGAACTTATGCGAAGAATTCAGACAAGAGCTTCTTCAAAGAAAGGAAAGTATTAGCATATCAAACTTTCCTTGTCTCCTCCAAAGAGAAGTAGAAGAGGCATTTCCACATCCCCAGTTGAAAATTTACCTAATAGGGGTCATTCAACTCCTCCTTACGGAAGATTTCCTCCACCCAAGAACAATCAACCTTTCGTTGCTATGGCGAGGAACCAAGTTTTTCCCCCTTTCAATGCAAGCAGTCCTCTTATGTTGGCTCAACATGATCCGATACCTGTTGCGGAACTCAAAAGTTTACCCTTCTACATGAGGGAAACTCACATTACTCCAGTGGAGCATATCTTTGATATAGCTAGCATCTGCGCAGTACATAATATCACCGAAGACAACGTTGCAGTTAGACTTCTTGCTACCTCTTTCAAGGGAAAAGCGCTTCAATGGTTTCATGGGTTAGGTGTTGGCACTATAACCACTTGGGACGAGTTGGGAGAAAAGCTATGTAAAAAATTTGAAGACAAAAGTGATCACCTATCACTTTTGGAACAACTTACTACCATAAAGAGAGCTTCCCAAGAATACATGAGTGATTTCAACTTCCGATTCCACAGAACTTGGAATAGGATTCCGGTGCTCGTAAAGCCTTCTGCGCATAATGCATTCTTGTACTATTTATGAGCCTTGAATAGTGATGTAGTAGTTATGATCCAGTCCATGGGAGGGACTACACTTCCTGATGCTTACGAAGTTGCCATAAGTGTAGAGAATTCTTTGATTCAGGCTGGAAAGATAGCTCCACGACCACCAATGCCCTTTTCTCTAGATCTTACAAATCATCAGCCTATCATTTCTCCTATTCCAGTAGACTCCAAGAAACCATCTCAATCTTCCCCTGCCTCTTCAAATGACCTATTTGAAGTCAAGTCACTACTGCAAAATTTTGGAAATGAGCTCGTTGCACTCAAAAGGCAACAATTTCAATACAATCGTCCGTATCAGCCACAAAATCAGCAGTATCAAGCTAACCGTTCTCCTTTTCAAGGGAACAATTAGCCTCGAAATCAAACTACAAGTCAAGTTGCAAATGTCAGGCCCTTGAACTTTCAGAACCCTCTTGCAGCTAGCTCATCTGGAGCTATATTACCTATTCAAAATAATCTAGTTCAAGACTATGAATGGTGTTATCCTTGCTCTCAACCTCACAATCAAAATCTTTGTCCCAATGGGGTTCTTAGCCAGCCCTTCTCGGTTCAAAGTGTATCCGCCCCTTCGAGTTAACAAACAATTCATCTACATAAGAAGCAAAGATCAATCGTAGGCACCTGAAGAATCCACGTTGCTAAACTGGCAAGCAAAAGATTTTTGTGGGTTGAATATAGATTCTTCATCAGTGGTAGAAAACACTCATTCCAAAAAGAGAGCAATGGAGCCTCAACCTCTCGAAGCTGATCTAGCATCCACTTCTCAACCTAGGTTACAAATGGCAGTTGATAAAAATGTGGGAAAGAAATCACCAGAAACACTAGCTAGCCACACCACAGGGAAAGATGGTTCTCCAGGCATCACGGTACCCAACAAACATTTTCCAAAGGAGGACCCCAATGCCCAAAAAAGTGTCATCAAAGTTGGAGCAATTCCCTTCAGCATAGTAGAACAAATGAAGAAAACCAATCTAAGTGTTACCATGTGGGACACACTCTCGATCCCTTCCCAAAGAAACCTGTTGCGAGAAGCTCTAAACATTTTTAGTACAACCAATGGATCACCAAGCCATGGAGTGACAAATGCTGCAAATTTGTGTCAACCGGAAGGGAAAATCATTCCTATGGCAAACAAACCACTACCATTCTACATTTCCCTGATCATTGGTGACCACCTGGTACATAATTGCATGATCGATTTTGGTGCCAATAGCTCTGTCATGCCAAAACAAATTGCAGATGTACTAGGCATACAATATGCGCCAGTTACAAGAGGGGTTGTTTAGTTGGATGGCATAGTTAAGTTAAGCATTGGGGTTATCAAAGGACTTCAACTTACCATTCATGCATGCCCAAGTTTGTCATTCACCCGGATATATCGGTCATCGATCTCCCTCCCCTCTTTGCCATCTGCCTATCACAAGATTTCACTGCCAAGATGGGTGGTTACCTATCGGCCAATTGGTCACATATGATTCTCAGGACTCGATACGGAACCAAAGTAACTATAAGGGTAGAACCAATCTGCCATAATCATGTAGAACCCTACACTGCTAGTCCCATAAATGGAAATTACACCATCGGCAATCCCGAAGAGGAAGATGCCGATCATGAACCAACCACCCTTGTTGAAGAAGTCCCTGATACTTTGCTAGATGAAGTAAGTAGAGATCATCAGTACAATCCCTACGCTGATGTATTGGCAGAAGAAGAAGCTGGTTTGCTAGTTTTGGAAGAAACGGGATTAGGTACTTACTGTATCCATGAAGAAGATATGATCATACCACAACTTGTCAAAACACCAAGTGATTCTAAAAGACTGTGGCAATTGTTATTCGATGGCTCAAGAAGTAAGAATGGATCCGGTGCTAGTGTTATGTTAATTTCTCCAGAGGGAGATAAGTACTTCTCATCTTTCTAGTTGTAGTTCAGTTGCACTAACAATGTTGTTGAATACGAGGCTCTTGTGCAAGGAATTCAGCTAGCCCAAAGGAAGGGAATCAAGGCCCTGACTATTTTGGAGATAGTGAGTTAGTTGTTCATCAAGTTTCAGCACGTAGTGCATCCAAAAATGATCTTTTAAGATCATACAAGAACCAAGTCTGGGACCTGATTGAAGATTTCAAAGCTTTTGGAATCCATGCAATCCCTAGAAATCAAAATCAAGATGTAGATAGGCTTGCTACAATTGGTTCACAATACAACATACCAGTTGATATCATGAAAGAAGGGCAGCAATTTGTTAAAATGGTGGTTTGACCAGCAGTCCCTGATAATGTGAGTAGTTGGCAAGTGTTTGATAGTGACAAACAAATTGTCCTCTTCCTACAAGAAGAGGCGGAGTTTGCTACAAAGAATCAAGATAAGTTACAGGAGTCATATGGTGAGAAAATTATTCAATTGAAAAGCAACAAGTTACCAAAAGGTTTAGTCACTTTGGAATCCATTTTCAATTCAGATGACCAAGCCACAAGACAAAGCCCTAACATGGTGGTTAGAGAAGAATATTTTGAGGAAGTTGAAGTATCAAATGAAAAATTTCTTAAGATTGGAAAAGTGTGTACTTCTGAAGAGAAAGAATCTTTCATCAAACTTTGTCAAGAGTATCATGACATCTTTGCATGGAGCTATAAATATCTGCGTGGTTTTGATCCAGGTCTAGCACAACATACCATCGAACTGGATCCTAATGCTAAGCCAGTTCGCCAGAAACAGAGACCAATTAATCCCAAAATTGAGCCACTAATGAGAAAGGAGCTAACCAAGCTCATCGAGGCCTGTATAATTTTTCCCATCAAGCATTCCTCATGGGTAGCCAATTTGGTGCCCATGAGGAAGAAGAACGGAGAGATCTAGTTATGCGTAGATTTTAGGGATTTGAATCATGTATCATTAAAATACCATTATCCTCTTCCATCAATGGAGTAGATCCTTCAAACGGTGGCAGGAGCTCAAATATTTTCTTTTCTCGATGGATATTCGGGTTACAATCAAATCCTAGTCCAAGAATCCGACCAATTCAAAATGGCTTTCACTACCAAGTGGGGCACGTATGCCTACAATAAAATGCCATTCGGATTGTCTAATGTCGGGCTACTTTCCAAAGAGCCATGGACATGGCATTTAAGGGACTAATCAATGATATTATTTTAGTTTACCTTGATGATATAATTGTATACTCTAAGCATGCAAAAGATCACATCACGCATCTAAGGAAAGTTTTCCAAAGGTGTAGGGAATTTGGGGTTTCACTTAACCCCAAGAAATGTATTTTCGCAGTGCACGAGGGAAAATTGTTGGGGCATGTGGTTTCAGCAGAAGGATTATCAATCGATCTAGATAGGATTCATTTAATTATGTCCTTATCTCTCCCAAGTCACAAGAAGGGCCTCCAAATTTTTCTGGGAACCATAAATTTCATGCGGAGATTCATCCCTCAATTTGCGACATTGGCTAAACCACTGACACCATGCTAAAGAAAAACATGCCATTCTCATGGACAAAGGAAGGATGAGAAAGCTTTGAAGCCATCAAAAC
This sequence comes from Taxus wallichiana var. yunnanensis, assembly GCA_018340775.1. Taxonomy (NCBI): domain Eukaryota; kingdom Viridiplantae; phylum Streptophyta; class Pinopsida; order Cupressales; family Taxaceae; genus Taxus; species Taxus wallichiana. The sequence goes on along the minus strand of CM031238.1, from coordinate 17,558,766 downwards.
AGCCATTTCTCAAGCTCCCACGCTTGTGAACCCCAGGTTTGACAAAGATTTTATCCTTTATGCTTTTGCAGGTCAAGAGAGCATTTCAAGGATCCTCACCCAACAAAACAACAACCTGATGGAGCAACCAATCGCTTTCTTCAGTCAATCCCTCAAAGACTACGAGTTCAAATACTCATTCATTGAAAAGAAAGTATTTGTGGTTATTCGAGCTTTGAAGAAATTCAAGCACATGTTGTCCAACAACAAGATTCATCTGATGGTGTCTCATCCAGGTGTCAAGGAGTTTTTGCTGAACAAAGAAATGAATGAAAAGCATGCTGGATGGATCACGAAGGTAATGGAGTATGACGTGCACATCAAAGTCACTAAACTTGTTAGAGGTAAGGGTTTATGTTAGCAACTTGCAACAGACATGGAATCAAAAAGTAATGAGGATGTGACACTCCTAAATACTGATGAGGATGTTGATCAAGCTGATTGGTTATCCAAAATGAAGAATTTCATCTTCTCAGGAGCATACCCGACAAACATGGATAAAAACCAAAGGCAAACTTTCCGTCTTCAATCTATCCCATATGTTTTGGTAGATAGCGTTCTCTTTCGAAAAGATTTGAACGGCGTCCTCCTTCGGTGCGTAGGACCAGAACAGGTAAGTAAGATACTAGAAGAATTTCATAATGGCCTATCTGGAGGACATTATTCCACACGAACAACAGCTACCAAGATCATGTGAGCCAGCTACTATTGGCCAGATTTATTCAAGGATGCCCATCTTTGGGTAAGGAAATGTAAAGAATGTGCCTTTTTCATAGGTAAGAAGAAGCTGGCAGCTCTTCCATGCATCCAATTCAAGTGGATCAACCCTTTGTTCAATGGGGGTTGGACTTCATCAAAATGATTAATCCTCCATCCAATGATGAGACATAAGTGGGTCCTTACCGCAACAGACTATTTTACTCGATGGACAGAGGCGGTAGCATTAAAAGAGAGCAATGAAAAGGCAGTTCTAGATTTTTTGGAGGGTATAATGACGAGGTTTGGTGTTCCGTTTACAGTCATTTCAGACAATGTGCTGGCTTTTCTTGGTATGAAATTGAGTGAATGGGCTGTTAAAAATGGGGTATACCTCAAAACTTCATCCAATTACTATCCTCAAGGAAACGGATTGGCTGAGTCTAGCAACAAAAACCTCATAAGGATTATTAAGTGCACAATGGAGACTAACAAGAGGACTTGGCATACACAACTTAAGACTACCTTATGGGCAGATCGAATCACACCTAAAAGGGCCATCGGAAATTCTCCTTTCATTCTTGTATATGGAAGAGAGGAAAAACTCCCACTCTCATTGGAGTTACCTTCTTTGGAGTTAGCTCATCAACTTGAAGTTATAGAGAGTGATCCTCTGATAAGTAAGGTTTTTGAACTCATGGAGTTAGAGGAAGTATGAGACAAGGCTATGAAAAATTTGGAGCAGCATCAGGCTCAAGTTAAGAAATCTTTTGACAAGAAGGCGTCCGACAGGAATTTTCAAGAGGGAGATTTAGTTCTCAAATGGGATGAAGACAGGGCCAAACCAGGCAGGCATGCCAAGTTTGACGCTCTGGAGTGGGCCGTATATCATCACAAGTCATAAAGAGGCAAATTCATTTTTTCTATCTAGGTTCAATGGAGAATAACGCCCATTCACGTGAATGGGATACATCTCAAATCTTGTTTTTGAGAAGCGTTCCACCCCCTATACAATTAAATTAGGTTTCTTCCAAGTGCTTATGCACATTGTTGTGTGTTGTTGTTTTGCTTTCCTTGTTGTTGTGTTTTGTGGTGTTCTGCACTTTGTTTCATCATTGGAAGGTGTCAAGGAGAGGAAAGGTTCAAGGTTTCCATAAGAGTTCAAAATTTTCTTCATTCAAATTTTTGCAGTGTTCCATGGATGTCAAGCATTCAACAGATTCAGTATACTTCATGCTTAGCATTCCAGGGAGGTCCAGGATATCGGCAATGCTCAAGGAGATTCTGGGATGTGTCAAAGAAAATCATACTACTATTAGGATTCCAACATAGACTCCATGCCCAATGGATGACTTAAGGCTACTGGAATCATGCTTAGCAGGCAATCATCCCCGAGAGGTCGCCAAAAATGTTATCCAATTTTACGCACATGGAAAAATTGGAAAACAGGGCCTTATTACAATCAAATCACGACATTGGTCCTAGGGACCCACTTCTGGTCAACAGTGTCAAATCAGGAATAAAGAGATGACTCCTCGGAGGAGCTTGTGCCTTGTCCTAACTCGGTCATAACTCAGATCACAAGCCTTAGATGAGTTCATGAGTAGGAAATGTAAGCTCAGTAACTGAGTTTGGCTTGTCGTAAAGGAATCTCGATAGGAGCAGAGGATGTTTCGATGGTTGGCTCATTGAGGCAGAGAAATGATGAGCTCAACCCGGTTTAATTCAACATGGAGAGATTGATGCTTCCTTGTTGGAATATGAATTTAGTTTTAATGACTCGACGAAGACAATAGCTGCCTCAAGATTTGGTCGAGCTTCTTCCATGGAAGAGAGTTTCCAAAATGAAAAGGTGAGACAACTCAACTAAAACTTTATCTCATTCTTCTACTACAGCGGCAAGATTTTACAACAACTGATCACGACTGTGGTCGCATGCAACTAGAACATCAGGATCAACACCAACGGTTCCTTGGGATCACCTCGCGCGCAATCTGTCACAATCAACTCTCTCGGAGGCCACTCATTTTCTCGAGATAAGTTTACTTCTCTACCCCTGTAGCTGCTGCGTATAGCCAATTACTTCCTCATGGCACTTTCCTAGGAGAATTTCAGTTCTACGCCACGCCGGCCGAGCATTTGATGCACAGGCATGTTCAGTAGTATAGAAGAATCCTTTTTAGCACTTCCAGAAGCAAGTCGCCCAACGATGTTTTTATCTCTGCTCAAGATCGAATGCATCCTCAAATTTGGGATTTTCCTTCAATATATTTTTATGAAAATCGATTAAGTGGCGTAAGCGTGTTACGGGAGACTTGATTAAATTTATTACAAAGATTCTCTATCGAGATCTTACTTGTTTTGCGATGTAACTCATGGAAGTGGATCTCATAGAGGTGGAACTGTTTCATATCAGAATATTCATGGAGCATAATTTTCTTTGCAATTATATGAGCATCTTCAATGAGTCACTAAGTTGGCGAGCATAAAGGATTCTGTTGGATTATCACACCTTACAAGCTACAGCTGAAATGTTTGCACCGAGAAAATGATGTCTCCTCACGCTGAGCGGAAAAGTGGAAATCGGTGGCCATCTATCCAAAATGAAATATGGCCAAATGATAACAAAACCCCGCACTCCAATCCCGGACGTGGGAAATAAGGTGAGCAATGCCAAGTGGGTTTTCGTGGATGGCAAGCCAAGGAAGAAATTCCACGTGGGGAGATTCGGAGCAGCACCGCCAAGTGGAAATTTTGGGATGGAAAACCATGTTGTTCACTCCGCGTAGGGGAGAAATCCGATCAAACTACCAAGCGTGGAGATTTGACGATGGCAATCCAACATCAGACTTCCGCACGGGCTGTGTAAATAGGATCAGAGCACATTGTGCAAGTCAAAAATGATGCCAGGTTGGAGGAACGAGTCAAACGCCGAGTGGAGCGGTGAGTGCATGGAGATCAAAGGATGCGTGTTGCATGGACTGTGGATTGGGTTTCATAGATCATATGAGAAAGTGTCTCCTTTCATACAGATCCGCCCTTGTTAGGATTCCACTGAACTTTCAAACTTTGAATCGGCTAAGATAGCTCCACGACCTTCTCCTCATCTTCAGATACGATTGAGCATTCAAAGGTGGTCACGGAAAAATCCCACGCACATGTGCATAGGCATGTTGCAAGATAGTAGAAGCCGTTTTTAGCGCTTCTGCTGATATACTAGGAAACAAATATTCACTATTGTATACGATGGATTGGAGTCACACTATTCAAGGCTTCATAAAATTTTCCCGAGTCAGGAGATGGAAGTTTAAAACGGTGCAGAATGAAATGATTCATATTGCTCAGCATGTTTTCTCCTAGAAACGAATTGAATGTGAAGGTCAACTCTGAAATACCTGGTCGGCCGTTTTGCATGCTACATCCTTGTTACTCGTAAATGGTCTCTTTAAGAAACTCTATGGGCGAGTAGGCAATATTTATACCCTTCCATTATGTACATCTAATCGCATAATAAAAATATTCTTTTACCAGGTTCAGAGAAGCTTGTTTTTAAACAATGGACGATTATACTGTAGTTTTAAGCTGATTTTATCTAGCTTATTTCTATTAGCTTTTATCCACAACTAAGGAAGAATTCATATGGTTGTTACCTGTACATTTTTTCAAGGTCCTTTTGGTTGCCCCAGTTGTTTAATGTATTTTTTGAAGGGCTTATTTTATGTGTTGCAGATTGTAACATAAAGGATCTTTTTAGTTTCTTGAAAAAATGAGTATATGGTGTAGCTCACAGCTACCTATGCCATACTAAGATTCCAATAGTGGCATAATTGTTGATTGGAGCCGAGATTGCCGAATGCACTGCCAAAATACCGAAGGGTTCTTTGACCAAAAATCAGTCTTAAGGGTGTCTATCGACATGTTACGGGCATGAGCCTGGGTCATCATCATGGCAGCATTAGGTCTTTATTGGTAATGGCATTTTCTCATCATTTGGAGGGTACAAATTGTGCTTATTATGGCAAAGCTAAAACATTCTTACTGCAAGTGTTATATGATAAGGAAGAACCGTGAGCATTGTGGTAAAACCATTCTTTTTAGAAATGTTGGGTTAAGCTCGACATTCAAGTGAGTTTGAGCCCAGGAAAGGTAAGATCGTTTGCTGGATGAAGAGCTCGGTGACTTTGCAGGGAGCTCATGGTGATGTTTCATGAAGTTTGAACATGGAATGCATAAATGGCTTCGAGTTAACAGATGAAAATGATAAGAATCGAGTTTGATAGCTCACCATTTGAAGGACTCAATGTAAAAGATCCCGATTGCCAAGACAAGGAAAGAGTTCATGTGGGGTTCAAAATCGATTGCAACACCGAGTTAGAGGATTCGAAGCTCACCGAGTTGAGATTTGTGCAAACTCTATCCACATGGACCCCCCTCCTCTTCAAGTCAAACGGGTCAATGGGGGTCCCAACATTATGTTAATTAAATTAATATTTTTATTTAAATATTTTAATAATAATATTTATTATTATTATTTAAATATTTTATTTAAATATTCTTTTAATTAATTGAGAAGACTAGGTCATCAGGCAATTAATGACCCATGATGGAACCTTCTCAGGTGGTTCAACTAACTGCAATAAATACATCATGGGCCTTCAATTTAGGAATGTAATTATGACCTTTCCTCTTCTTTCTCACATATTCTTCTATAAATGTAAGTTGGAAGCTCATTTCAAAGGGTTCCAATAGTTTAGACAAGTTGGACAGTTAGATATCTCAGGCAAGTGTATACTTTTCAAGAATCCTCTCTCTTTTGCAAGTTGTTCTTGTGTGTTGAGAGAACTTTCAAGCCTCCTCTTCAAGACTGTAATGGCAACTATTGCCTCTTCTGAATGTATGATGCATTGTGCATGTTATTAAAGCAATAAAAGTGTGTGTTTTGTGACTAATCTCGGTCCTTTCATCCTTCGTGCTTCTTTGTGCCTTTCTCATACTTGCGGGTACAATGCGCAAGTTTAAGTTCTATCGCAGGTTCTGGAGTTATGTGCTTATCGAGTGGTGAATTATTGCATGCGGTTGAGTTGTGGTGTCGGTTCACCCTTCTTGAGTTCATCCTTCTTCAATGGGAAACCGGTATATTTCTCATCTGTTAAAGTTTAACAAAGGGAACGCGTGTCTCTTAGTTTGTGGTATCATGTACCCTCTCTAAGTTCGCAGAGGTGAAGTTGACCTATGGTGCACACACCCTCTTCAAATTAACCCTTCCGAATCAAGACACCATTTATTTAGTGCATCACCATCCCTAGTATAGTTTCATTTCGTAAATCTCTTTCCCTAAAACCCCATGAAAATGTTAGCATAGGACTAGATAATCATTTTTGTTACACTAGGAGTAGTACAAAGACTTAGTTCGGGAAGAGGAAGCCGGCCTTCTCCAGAGGTTCACCTCAAGCCCAAGTCCCATAGCTTGAGAGGTGATCCCATGTGTCCCAATCACACCGAACATCCTATACACATCCTAGCCATTCGGAGGGTGTAGTGATTTGGCGACAACAGTACCTTCAACTCAAGCCCAAGCCGGAGAACAATAAGTATGTGGAGAATGATTTCACACTCCCAAGGCCGCCAAAGGGTAAGCATACAATCAAAAATATTACAGCACCTAAGCTCACGAGATATAATAGAAGTAGAAGATGAAGAAGAGAAGCATGAAGATAATGATGGTTTGGAGCACATGAGGTAGGAGGTAGCCTACGAGATAGGGTAGAAGTTGAGCATGTGACTACTACACCCCAGCCATAAGAGGGAACCGATGAGGAATGGATGCAGAAAAGGAGAGTGTCATTTCAAAAGGGTATTTAGAAGAACCAGGACCCAAGGTCCTACTCCACAATCAGTGTGCAAATCACCTTGACTCTCTCCACGAATGAGGCGGTGAGAAGAGAAGAAGGAAGCTAAAAGTGAATGAGGAGGTGGAAGATTCTAAGGAGAGCACGCTCAAATCTCCTACACCTCCAAAGAACTTGGAAGAGCCAAAGGATGAAGACATCGTATGAGACTTCTTAGGGTATAATAGAAAAAACTCCAAATCTTGTAGCTCAAGTTCCTAAGTGGCCAAGATCGAAATGAACAAGTGGAGAATATGTTGCATCGGTCATGGGCTATGTTGAGGATAAGTAAAATTGTTTCGCCCATTTTCAAAGCATGTAGACACCAAAGGAGTTTTTTGGATGGGAGATGATGGATGAATATATGGCAACCATGTGCACAAGGAAGTAGTTGTCATGGTCTATGCACATGTACATGGACAAACCAGAATTTTATGTATGTGAAGAGTCATATGTATAAAGGAGGTTCAAGAAGAAACCTTAGGCGCACACATAAATGTAAAGACTACTATTATGTCGATGAACAAGTGAGTAATTCTTTCATGAAATTCTTGACAGAGGTGGTATGATGAAATGTGTACAAGGCTGCAATAATTAGAGTGCTAAGAGAAGAACTAAAAATTAAGGATGTTGAAATAGCGTGCCTAAAGAAAGAAAAATACTTAGCACAGAAGAAGAACACTATTTTCAATAGCATGGTAGAGGAAATTGGGGACAATATCATGAAAGCAAAGCCACACTTAGAGCCTAAGGTACCCAAAATGTTTCCTTCATCAATGCATTATGTAAAAACCTTAGTGGACTTGGTGCTTGAACATGAACCCTCGTGGTATGCCATCACCACTATAGAGGACAATGAATTCCTAGAATCCATGAAGGATGAGACCTTGGGCCACATAGAATGATTAGCACTTGTCAAGTAGAAGCATGAGGCCCTTATAGCAGCACAAAAACCACACAAGGAAAGGCTAGATGAGCTTGGGAAACTCAATGCGCAAAAGATGGACTTATTAGAAGGAAGAATGACTACAATGTCCAACATTGTTTTGGTCTTATAGAATGAGAAAGGAGAAATTGTGCAAGATGAGCTAGATTCAATTATAGTAGATATCCCAGAAAAGGAAGAGGTCATGCTCAATGATTAGCAGACTTTAGAGGTAGAAATAAAATAAGAATATCTAGAATTGATTCTTGGTTGAAGCAAAAGATGTTAGGTAAATTCATTCTTTTATTCATAAAAATTATTTATATTCCTCTATTCATATTCTTTGATTCATTTTGGAGATAACCATTTCCAAGGTGGAAATGTAATTAGTGTGGGGTAATGTTGGTCAGTCAAAATATGGCACTTAGTGAAAAACATACAGAAGGTTCACATGGAAGAACAGATTGTGTTCAAAGGTGCGGAAGGGTCAGGAAAGAATCACGCACAAAGAAGAGAGATAGATTTGGGACTTATCCATTTTCATGTGTATGAGATATTTTTTGAGATAGCGTGTTGAACACATAAACCGGTTAAAGACTTACATGACATGCATTGGATATTTTTGGAGGATTGGCTACGAAGCACTTTGCATGGGTACAGGATGAGAATATATTTACTACTGACAGTTAACTAGAAGAAGTCTATTGTTAGCACACTTGCATGTGTGGCTATTATTGTAATGGCACATGGCTAATAATAGCATGTAACCTATTTTTGGATTGGATAAGCGGTGAAGGGCAATTCCCCACCCTTATAAATATGTAGTGAACTATGTAGTATATATAGTATGTAAGAACTAAGGTATGGTGAGGTTATGCTGCCAAATCTGATGTGCACATAAACTATGGTATTATCTATTATAATAAGCTTTTGTGTATTTATCATGTTTAATACAATGGAGTGTATTGGATAAATCGAGTATAATTGGTTCTTGCATGCTTGATTTCATCATGGTTATCATTTAAGTTTATTATTCTCTAGATCTAGATCTGAACATGCATTGTAGAATGATATATTAGTCATGGATCTGAATGCTTTAAGTCTTCATCATGCTAACATCCTACAACAACAACCCTAAAGAGGAGCTTGGTACCTTTGCATGCTTCGGGTGAGTGCTCAAGTATATTTGAGTGATGTGCCAATGCAACCTAGGATTTTACTTATGAATTCTAGGCTACTGGGTTTCCAATGAGGGAAGGGGAGGAGGGTGGTCTTAGGGCCACCTAATAGGATATGTGGGTGCAAGACCGATGTCTCGAGAGTGGGAGTTGATCCAATTTTATCATGTCAGTGACACTTTGGGTCGGTTCAAGATATTCTAGAGGCAGCGATAGCATATAGGTGTGATGATGTCAATGTGGATACGCCATTACCGAAGCTACAATGATTTAATCCATTTCCAATGAGGAGGGGTGATGGTTCTATATGACTAGGGACCACCCATGGTTATGGATGATGTTAGGGTTACTAAGGTTTTTGTCACATGGTAGCAAGATTAGCCTACTAGAGCTGATATATGAGTAAAAACTCATGTGGAGGAAACTCATTAGGGAGGTGATGGTGACGGTGAGGGAGGTGGGGGTGAGGATTCGGTGGTGATGACAAGGCAGCTTTAGAGGCCACCATTTCCAATTTATAGGTTGAGAAGGTCACTTTATTGGCTAAGTAGGTTACCTTGACCACAGAGAGAGATCGTTTGATAGGTGAATGGGATGAACTAGGTTAGAGGATAGTGGGTTTATAGGTGAAGCTAGCACAATCCATAGCTAATCATGACAGATATAGACAATAGCGAGAGGTATTGAGAAAGGCCCTCAGCATCATGGGTACTTTAGTGTCGGGATTCAAGCTACAGGAAGCTAGAGCTCAAGCTAGTGGGAAGATTGGGCCACCTAGTAGTGTTAGATTGGATAAATACCAGTATTTTTGCTAGGATTTGGGGTCTTGTGAGGAGATACTTTGATGGAGGCTTCCTAATGAGCCTCATTTTGTTGTATATCGGTGTGGAGACGAGTGGGACCCAAAGTGTTAGTGCAACTGAGTGGGTCATCCACCATGAGCTCCAATGGAGGTGGTCCTAGTAGAGGACCAAATGGAGGTGAGGGTGGTGACTAGTGGAATAGTGCTTGAGGAGGCATTCACTTGATGAATGGTTATTTTACTAATTAGATATGATGTTTTTGATGTATAAATCTCTTTCGAAGCCTATTTTTTATGTATATTTTTATATACGAGATATTTTAAGAATCCAGATGATGTATAGAGACACATTGATATGATATATGATTTTGATCTTGAATTATGATCTATGTGTTGATTTTACTTTAATGTTTTATTTTGGATGTTGTAATGTAATATTGATATGTGGTCGTGATTTTATGGATATTGATAGATGTTTATGTTATTTGATAGATGTTGATGTATCATTGATATTTGATTTTAAAGTGACTTTAATGTATATCAAAATGTGTCTTAATCATGGATAAGAATAAATCAAAATGTGATTAATTTTATACTGGATTTGATACATATGTGATGGGAATCAATAGAGTGAAGGCTCTTGCATTTTTGGCCTTATAACAAATGTTAATACATGACTAACACTGGGTAGTTATGTGTAAGATCTTGGATATAAACGAACATGGAATGTATACCTTCCTAAGACATGGGAATGGTTTACATATGTAGGCTATGTAGGAAATTAGGTTATCCTTTGAATGGTTTCATAGGGACATTCCCAACTATGATTTTTATTTTAAACTAAATTGATTGATGCAAGAAGTTTTCCGATGGGAAATTCAATCGATGCGGGAATCTTTCTTAGGATTCTTTTAATATTTTGAATTTTTGAAGGTTGATCAATGTGGGAAGCCTTTTTACATGGGTAACCATCCTTCGAGGGAGTGGTTTAAAATTTCTTTCATTTTGATTTTTTCTCTTGGATAGTCATCCTTCGATGGATCATTCTATAATTTTGTGAGGTAGTTGTCCTTCGAGGGATAAGTATTCTTTATATTTCACAATATGATTTTGATATTTATAGTTGTCCTTTGATGGATCAATATATTTATTTTGATAAGATGCATCCATAGATATTTTTGACTTTATTTTTATGTTGAGGGCATCCCTAATAGACCATTTTGAGGAGGGAAATATATGTATGCACAAACTATATACAGTGCCTTCGAAATGTCTTTGGTTGATAGAAAAGGTGTATGGATGTAATGATTACGTGGATCGTTCTAAGGAGGAACTCATCCATGTGAAATATGCAATGAACATGGTCATTGTTCTCATCTTTAATGTTTATAGGATAGTGACGGGAACCCACATACTTTAAAATCATTATAATGATAAGATGAGGGGTTAGTGGTGGAATAAGATTTTTGATGTGACTACTTTGATAATGATCAATTTTTTAACAAAGTATAAAGAATGCAATTGTAAAAATTTAAAGGTTCCTTTTCAGATGTACCATTGAGGGAGGATAAGTAGTAAGCTCCCTAACCATATTTGTGAGTGATGACATATGGACCGATCCAATTAGGGGAAAACTTTCCATGTTTACTCCTTTCCAAAGTAGTGACATTTTTATTTTCTTTGAGAATGAGATCACCTATATTAAATTCATGTTCTTTGACATGTTTTTTATACACATGCTTGATGCACTCTTGATAGACATGATGATGTTTGAGAGTTGTTAGACATCATTCATTTAGAAATTATAATTTTTCTAGATGTTCTTGATGATTATCCTCATCAGGGATAAAATCTCTGATGGATACGTGGAGTGATGGGATTTGGAATTCAATGGGTAAGACCACCTTAGAGCTATAGAATACATAAAACGGCGTAGCACCTATAGGAGTACAAATGCTAGTATGATAAGCCCAAAGAGAAAAATGGATCTAAAGGTGCCAATTCCTACCGCTTGATTGACATTTTCATGACAATTTTATTAAGTGGTTTATTTGAAGCCTCAACTTATCCATTTTCTTGTGGATAGTATGGTGATGATAATTTTATTTTTATGTTGAATGTGTCACATAATTTCTTAACTTCTTTATTTTTTAAGGATTTTTATTATCGTGACTAGCTTATGAGGGATGCCAAAGCAACATATGATATGTTGATAGATGAAATCGATAATTTTGTTAGCTTTAGTAGAGATTAAAGGAATAGCCTCTACCTATTTAATGAAGTATTCAATAGCTATGATGATAGAGTGGTGTCATTGTGATGAACGTGGGTTGATGAGACCTATGAGGTCTAACCCCCATTGTGAGAAAGGCCATAGGTCTTGAGAAGGTTGTAAATCGACTAGGAATGTGAGTGATATTACAATGTTATTGGCATTTAATACATTTCTTAACATATGCACATCAAAAGTATTGATTAATAGTAGGCCAATAGTAACCCATTCAAAGGACACACTTAGTGACAACTATCATGTTAAAGTTTCCAACACATATGTCATTATGGACTTCCTGAATGGATTTAGTAGATTCATGGTATTTGAGAAATCTTAACAAGAGACCATCAAATCCACATTTATGTAAAACACCACCTATGATGACATATCGAGTAGTGCATTGAGAAAATATTGCTTAGAATTTTTAGACAGGCCAAAGGGAATTTTGAATTCCAAAAGATAATCAAATATTTTAGTATACCAAAGTCCTATTGGATTATTTTCAATGATATTTATAAAAGGGAGTTTATTTTTTCATATGGTCTATCAAATATGTGCACAAAAAAATAGTTTAGATTCATCTGTTTATAGAGGGATGAGAGATACAATAGAAGCCATGGTGTCTCGTGAATTCTTTAGAGGATCGTGGTACTATTTAGATAGTATAACAATCAAGTGCTTCTAAGAGGAATTCAACAATGGCTTTATATTTTTTTATAATATCATTTTTACATTGATAAATTTATTTGATTTGGTTGATGACAAGTTGTGAGTCTACATATATATCCAATATTTAAATGCCAAGCATGATGGTGGTTTAGAGGTACATAATTAAAGATTCGTATTCTGTCATGTTATTAGTACATTCAAAATTTATTTTGAATGATAGAGGGATAGGAGTCCCCCAAGGAGGTATGATAATGATACTGGCACCTCCCCCTTGCTAACACTTAGATCTATCAAAGAAAAGTGTCATTTTGAGAGGGGTGTATTCATGATCGATAATGTTGATAGATTTGTCAAGGAGCTGTTCATGAGGTGGTATATTTCCAGGTAGAGGGGATTCGGGGAGCTAATCAGCAATAGATTTTCCTTTGATAGATTTTTGTGAGATGAACTCAAGGTCAAACTCATTCAAAAGAATAATCCACCGAGTGATGTGGTCACTGTGATATGGTTTTGATTGCATGGTTTGTAAAGTACAAGGAACAACACAAATTTTTAACTTCGTATAATGAGTCACGTAGTCATGGGAGTGTGTCTTATATAGTAAATAGCTTGTTCATGACAATTCTCATCTCGATGAACGAGCATGGAACATAAGGAATGATTAGTAGTGGATATGTAAATGTATAAGGTATCCCCTTCACGTGGAGATGTGAGCACAAGTGGTGATAGGAAGGTTTTTTTGAGGTCATCGAAGGCATTTTGACAATTGTGATCCCATTTAAATTTTACATCCTTTCAAAAGAAGTGATGAAAGGGATGATGTTGATCTAAAATATATGAGATGAAACAAAAGATCAATTGAAGTTTACCCTAAAGGTTGCAAAGATGTTTGAGGTTTGATGGCGGGGTCATCTCAATGATGGATTTGATCTTGGTGGGGTCTACTTTAATGCCCTAAATAGACATAATGAACCCTAAAAGATTTACCGGTGAAAACACTAAACATGCACTTAGTAGGGTTAAGATGAAGGAAGTATTAAATAAGATGGGTGAATATTGTGTCAAGGAAGGTGAGATGATCCTTGTGTTTTTTTATTTTCCTAAAATATCATTAAACTATTCTTCCACTATTTTTCACATAATATCATTGAAGATATATGTCATAGCAATTTGATAAGTGGCTCCAAAATTTTAAGTCCAAAGGAAATTACCTGGTAATATAATGTTCCCCAAGGAGTGATGATGGATGTTTTTGTTGGTCATCGGTGGTGATGAGGATTTGGTTATATCCAAGGAATCCATCCATAAGGAAGAGAATTTTGTGGCTGGTGGTTAGATCAACAAGTTGATCAATGTTTGGAAAGGGAAATTATTCTTTAGGGAAAGTGAGATTGAGGTCCTGAAATTCGTTATAGATGCATAACTTTCCCAAGGCCTTAGTTAGGGGAACAATCTTAGAGACCCATTGCGGATAGTCAATGGGTATGATAAAATTAGCAGAGAAAAGAAGTTATAACTCTTCTTTGATGAGAAGAGCTATGTGAGGGTGCATCCTATGTAACTTTTGTTTGACATGTTTTGTGTTAGGATAGGTGAGGATATTTTGGATGGGGTCAATTCTTGGCATATCACTATATGACCATGTGAAATCTTGACTATGTTTAGATAGGAAGGTAGTAAATTCATTTAACTCTTTTGAATCTAAAGATTGATCGAATTTAACTATGTGAGGCTCATGTGGAGTTCCTATATTAATTTTGATAGTGGATTCATTGAGAAGTGTCGATGTATCAGGTGGTAAGGTTTTTGAAGGTAATGATCCTCTTCTCCCATGTGTGAGAGGATGGCTTCCTCATCTTGGCATTGAAGAATGTCAACAAAGTGGATGAATCCTCTTTTATCATTTCAGGTCAAACAAGAGGAAGGGTTTTAGTATCATGATTAGTTTTATAAGTTAGTGCTTCTAAAGTGAAAGCATCGATTTGAAAAAAAAATTGAATGGGATGGTAACAAAGTGTCATTGGTATCCATGGGGTCATCATGTATAGATGAGGAGGATGGTTTTGGTTCTATGATGGGTGTGGACATGACACTAGTTGAGGACTTGGAGACAATTTTTATGAAACCTAACCTATATTTTTCATGCGGTTTACGAGAATGGTCACAGATCGATTCATGGATTCTTTGTTCATAATTTCCAAGTTTGAATCCTTTCCACACATGACTATGGAGATACATTTGTAAAAATACTTGATTATATAGGAATGCAAATTCTGATATGAATGGCTTAGCATGAAGTTGATTAGTAAATGTGGGGAATGACAATCAATCCCTCTGTAGACAAGATTTATTTTGAGATATAGTAGAATGTAGGAGATTACATCTCCAACATTAGGTTTGCACATGGGTTATTTATAAATTATTTTGTATGTCTTTGGTGTATGAAGTGAATTAATTGTAAGAAGATGATATTCCCCAAAGTGAAAATTGTTGCATAACGTCATTGAAGGAATTTTCATCCATTAATTTTGATGATGGAATGGATGAGCTAGTGGAGGCTTCGTTATAGGATCCTAATTTTTATTTGGGAATGATAAAATCATTTAGATGATATGTCATGTGACAAGCTTTGAAAAGGTTTTGATCTGTGGGGACACTAAAGGTTTTTCCTTCATTTTCGTATTTGATACATTAATGGAGCATAAATGGGATGCAATGCATAGCGGATATCTAGGTCATCTTAATATCATCTTATATTAAAACTATCATTCTACCAGATAGAATATTTTGGGAGGTTTTTAATGCCAACTTTAATCGGTAAGATGATTTTTCCTAATGTGGGGGCGATAGTGTCATTGAAAGATCGTAATATTGATGGTGTCTCGGGAGATAATGGTGTTGGGTAATTGAAGTTGATTAAAGGTGTTTGATGATATGACATTGATTCTAACATTATTATCGATTAGAACCCTCTTAATGAGGGTGTCATTGATTTGGGTGGTGATAAAAAGTGGGAGGTCGTGGTCCTCTAGTTGTAATGATGGGATTTATGAGTTGTCAAAAGAGATGGCAATGGACATTTTGAGTGTACCGACTAGGTTTGTAAAATGTTGTGGATCATATGAGGATATTTATATACACTAGAGTACTTAAATCATAGCTTTTCGATGTTGAGGTGAAGTTTGCATAAGCTCATAAAGTGACATTTTATTGGAGCTTGATTAATTTGTTTGATAATTGTCTTTTATACAGAGGTAGTGGCTTGCATATGGGGAGAGGAAAGAATGGATACCTTAGGTTTAGCGGGGTGTTGGATTAGATGACTCGATAGTGAGAAAGATAGAGACTTTGGACTTGATTTTATCAACAAAGTGTTTAGGTTGTGAGTACGTGCTCTAGTGGTGATGCATCTTTGGGTCAATTTAATGGGGAGGGGATTTCTTAGAAGAGTCCCTACTTTTAGTAGTTATGAGTGTAGGTGATGGTTTAGATGTAGTGGTTGTAGATGTCTGATGAGATGTTTTTGATGTTTGTAGCTCTAGAGGGAGAATTCCCTTGTTATCAAGGCTTTTGATAGCAACATGAAGGGATTTACAATCCTTTGTATGATGTCCTGGTGTGTAATGGTAATCATAAAAAGCTTTGAAGTTATACCAGGAGGGATTCCATCCTCGAGAGCCTATATATTAAGAGGAGGTAATGTTATGATGGATTATTGAATAAGCCTTTCAAGGACTAATGCGTAATGTCCTTTTGAGGTGGAGGTCGAGGGAAGTGGCAATTTTTTAATTTTACAGGTGTTGAAAGGGCCATTTTGATGTGATATCCTTATATGTATGTTGAGGGATGATTTGTGATTGTGTGACAGTGACTGATAATCTCAATGATGGGTGTGGCCCTAAGATGGAAGGAAAGGAGTTTTTTGTTGAGGACATTGGATTTCTATGTGTTATTATTGTTTCCTTTTATGATAAAGGGTTGTATGGTTGTGTGAAGGGGTTTTGAAGGTTACATGTATAGTTCTTAGTGATACAATCATCGTAAGATCTTTTCACATATTGTAAGAGAGACTTATTTTGTGCAATTTGTCATGATCTTGTTAAAGGGGATGAAAGAGATGCAGATGAATGTCTCACCTTTTCAAGGGTAGGATCAGAGGTCTTACCTGATTTAATAAGGGATTGAGGTGTAGAAATATAGGGGTTAATGGGTGTTTCATCTATCATTTTGTGACAAAGTTGTTGTGGATGATTCAGATGACAACTATATGGTGGGAATCATAGATGTTAATGATACGAGATGATTGATATTTGACTATGTTTATATTATGATGGGAATGGATGAGATTGGACTGTGGTTGTGATTAAAATAAAATGTGATATTAATAGCCTAATCTAATGCTATGCAAACCAAGTAAATAATAGCTAAATAAATAAAGAAAATGACTCAAGCTACTAAGTAAAAATTTGAAACCATAATGTGCAAGAGAGGTTTAAGAAGTCCTTAGCTGATTTGATGAAGGTCCGTAACTTTGTCGCAAAGTGTGAACTAGTAAAACAAGAGGAGGAAACAACCACTCAGAATCCTAAGAAAGCACAAATATGAGCTCTTTGATTGACCTGGGCACTGGAAAGGGATAGGAGCTCCTGTGGGTGCCCTAGTCTTCAAACATTTCCTAAAGCCATCCTCTAAGGTGTTGCTAAGTGACTTATTGCATTCACTTCCTATTGCATGAATGTCATTGGCCTACGTTGGATAACACCGTAAATCGAGATGAAGAAAGCACCAGAAACCCCATACAAAGAATCAAAACCCTAAAAATAAATATGCATATAAAGGGGTCAGAGTGTCCTCATCAGCCACAATGGTGGACTTACTAACTAAGTGTTGCACTACATCTTAGACCCAATTTATTTCTAGGTGTATGTGTCCAAATCATTCCCTAGGTTGCTCTTGTATAAGTCACACTTTGTGAAATAGCAAGAAATAACTAGATATAGAATGTAATAAATGTGTGCATGGAAACAATAGACTCCCCTCCTATGAAGTGTGATATAAATGAACCATCCTTATGTGCCTTGTGATGGAGCTAGATGGATGCAAATGTAGCTTTAGGTGCCTTTGATGGATGTAACTCTAGATGGTGATAGTAGATGTTTAGTGTTTGGTCTCTCATTATGGTCACATAACTTTATATTTATATGGTTCTCTTGCTTTAATTTTTTCATTAACCATAAAAAGGATGACTACCAAAATTATAGAAAGATAAAACAGCTAAAAAGTTCCCAAAAGGTGAGAGTAAAGTGCAAAGAGGATCGAGGCACCCCGAGAGAGGACCAAGGCACTGGGCACCCCGATTAGAAAAAGGAAAAACACACTTGACAATATATATTGGGAAAGGGTAGGTGTAAGATTTAAAATATTATAGTAATAAATATAAAAATGGCCAAAGACATGGGTGAATTATTACTCTTTTAACTCAAAACCATATGAATAGTAGTATGAGACCGGGACTAACTATTGACTCAAAGTGCGTGATTTAGTGACTACATTTTCCCCACTTTATGTTGGTGAGTGGAAATCTTCATAACATAAAGTAGATAGATATGTGTATCTGATAATCCATATAAAGTGATGTAGAAAATGTGTCAAAGGCCTAGAAAAAGTGTGGAATGACAAAAAGATGGAGCGTGGAGACTAAAGATGCAAAAGTGTAAAAAGTGATGAGAGTGAACCTAGAGTGAAATCACATGTGCAAATGCTAATGTGTGTGGTATACTGTATGGTTAGCATTGTGTTTTATGTACTCATAATGTGTGTGTTGTTGTTGACTACTTTTTCCCATATGGATGGACCTGGAAAAGAGAAGGTGATCAAGTAGTCAAAAACTCATGTATATGTGTAAAAACACATGTATAAAGTAAAAATATTGTAAATGAAAAAGGAACATGTGTACCAATTCCATTATGAGACAAAAGGGTGTAAAAATTTTATCCTGTAAATTTTTGTGAAGTGTGATTTTTTGGGTGATCTCACACCAATGTGGTGAAGAAGTATATAGGAGAAAGTTGTGTTATTTTCCAACTTATAACTACTTCCCTCATATTTTTGAAGAGATATCTAGATTGTCTGGTTTTTTAGGTGATATGATTTCGTTGACCGAAGTAGTGTAGGAGTAAATTCCAATGTATCCTCACACCTGTAATCGCTCCTCAAAATGCTAAAGAAAATCTACCTTGTGAAATCCATTGTGATGGAGTTCATAGACTAGTTTAAACCCACTCAAATATTGTGGACTAAATTGTAATGAATGCATATGTGTGCAAAATCCCAAATGATGCCCCCTCTTTACGAGCACATGTGACATTGCTAATAGGATAATGTGGCCCCAAAAGAGGACCAATCATGTATACTAAAATTGTTCCCTGTAAGGGGAATGGAATGTGCTTAGTAAAGATGAAGGCACATGTAAACAAGTGGATAGGAAATAACTGTTAATATGAACAAGCATGCATGTAGAAAACAAGTATAAGTCAAACAAGCAATGTGTAAACTAGAACATAAGCAAATAATGTAAACACGCAAGAAAAAATCATAGACCATAAAAAGTGGGTGGAAAAACATGGAACATCACTCATGATGTTGCAAGACACTCAAGGCCATAGTGAACACATACAAAAAAATAAGTGTGCAAACCAAAAAATGGGAAAGGTCGTGTCTGATACAAAGAAATAAGAGACAAGAAATATCAAACAAATGTGACAAATAGCTATGGAAGTAAGTAATCCTACAAAAAAATGTTTCACATGAAGAACTCGTTAGCATGTTATAAATAAAACCCATATGTCAAAATCATCTATAACTAAGAAAGTAATGTTCTACGTACAAAATGAAATAATAGCACTTGTAGTATGCAAATGTGGATGCCCCCACTAACCACTTTTGGACTGGTAGTAACCAAGCATCCATATTACATGTAAGATACTTGTATCTTTGATCACAACTAGATAAGGATGTGAACGTGCACGTGTTTATGGTAAATATAATGACATACAAGATATCTATCTATCATGTGTATTAAAGTAAACATATACAAGAAAATGTGAGCAAGAGTAAAAGCAACCAATATATGTAGTATGTCATGGATGGATGGAATGGAATGCAAAATGGATGATAGGAGCCATGTGCCCCCCAAGTGAATGGAATTTTATGTAATGAGGTTCATTTAGTATGCCCCCTCAGTAGTCAAGAATGAACCAAAAACAAGAGTGTGTCATCGAGAAATGGTCAAACTATGTGTTATGTGTAGCACGCTGTGATGAGTGTGTGGTGATGAGATGTGACATAGAGATGAACTATGTGTGACCTTATAACATAAGTGTATGTCATGAAAAGATGAATAAAAATGAGATTGTGATTTAGTCTAAAGTGTATACCACTAAATGATGTAAGTGAAAGTGATGATATAACCTATCACAAGATGATGCTAGAAGAAGTGACCCTATATCCTAAGGCGTATATCACTAATCCTAGGAATTTTGTATGGAAAACATAGGATTTGAGGGGATGAGTGAGTATGATGTGGTCCATTTTTTGATGTATACCCTCAACAGTCTAGTATGGAACGTGAGACTAGATTGTGTAATCAGTAGTGAGTGTAGTGCATAGAGGTGAATATGTAAAATGTGTACTATGTGTGATAGGATGAATGGTGTAAAATACAAGTGTTTAAAGATTCCCTAAGATGTGTATATGTAATACATAATGTAATATGACATGTATGAGGTGAATAAACATGTAATATGTGATATCTATGGGGTGATGTATGTAGGACAAGATGTAGGATGCAAAGTGTAGAATGTATGAAGACGCGCAATATCTATAGCATGTAATGTGTAATGTGTAGATAATGTAGGGTTGTGTGATGATATGTGGTGCCTAATGTGTAGTAACTATTGTGTAGTGTGTGAGGTCTATGTATAGAAAATTCCCTCAACAGTCAAGTGTGAACCGAAGCACAAGAGTGTGTCATCAAGTAATTACAATACAAATGTATCAAGAGGTGTGTAATAATTCTTAGAAAATATTAGTCACTAAGCACGAAGTGTTAAGTACATGGGAGGATAGAAATATTTGATATAAATGTAAGGGGGAGGAGAAATGATGCCCCCAAGTATGTAAATGATGAAAATTTTGTCAAAAAATAGTAGGTGGGTCAATGTAAGGATTAGTTTCCTCAAAACAAGTGATGGGACGATGAGGTGGTAAAGGTATGTGACCGTCAAATGGTTCATCATCATATTAACCTTCATCTGGGTCCAGGTTGTCAACATAGGTATGGTCTATAAAAATGGTGGAATTACAAGTTTAACTATAGGAGGTGTTTTTGAGCATGACTTGGTGATGTCATAGATACCTTGAATGGAGGAGGAGTTAGACCAACATTAAGAGGAGGTTTCTTAGTTTGATTAGGTAACATTGTAGATGACTTAGTAGGAGGAGGTGATGGAAGAAAAACCTTGAGAGGTGATTTCTTAGTTGGAATGGGTTGAATAGGTGACACTTGACTAACCGAAGAAGGCACATGAGAAGCTGGTAGTGTGATGCTCATTAGGTGTAGGAGGAGCAGACTTAGGAGCCCATTTGGGTACAATATTTATAGGTGGGCATGCAACAGAATGTTGTGCAATGAATGAGATAAATCCCTGACACTCAAGATGTTTGATTTTGCATTGTAAAGTGTAGCAATCATTATCATTATGTCCATTGATTCGATGATAATTGCAATATGGATGACCTTGATATTTGGCTAGCCGATAAGGAGGATAGTAATGAGTAGGTAGTAAAGTGATCAATTGATAACTAAGGAGCTCAGTAAGAAGGTCATGTTGTTTAGTATTGTGATCAAATATGAGAGGCTTTGGTAATGGTATGACTTGAGGCTCATTGATATGAGCACATGTAGTAGACATAGAATGAGGATGAGATATAGAAAGGGAGAACAAACATGAGCCTAAGAAGCATCCTTAAGATGTTGGATTTCATATTTTAGAGATGTAATGATGCATTCCATAGCCTTAAAATGGTCTTGAAATAAAGATTGTAAATCTTAAATTGAGTCTAACATAGATTGATTAGATGTAGGATCACGACGACTATAGTCGTCGGATAAACAATCAAAAATTGAAATTATTTCATGTGGTCACGTATCTTTAGGACAATATGTTGTGTCAAATGTTTTTTTAGAATAGCGTGTTGATTTGGATGCATCCTAAGTAAATTAGACAAAGAAACTTGAGAAAAATTAGGATCCATGATAGAGGGAAAATGAGGACCCTAAGTGTGAAGATCAAGTACGGGTACACCAAAATGATTAAACTAAAATGTGATATTAATAGCCTAATCTAATGTTATGCAAAGCATTAAATAAAAGCTAAATAAATAAAGAAAATGACTCAAGCTACTAAGTAAGTAGAATTTTGAAACCCTAATGTGAAAGAGAGGGTTAAGAAGTCCTTAGTTGATTCGATGAAGGTGTGGGACTATGTCACAGTGTGAACTAGGAAAATAGGAGGAAATGACCACTCGTAATCATGAGAAAGCACAAATCGAGCTCTCTAACTAGATCGGGGTTCTTGAAAAGAGATAGGGGCACTGTGAGCACTCTCAGTCCGAGATTTAGGCACCTTGGTCTGTGGAAATGGCCTAAAACCCTCCTCTGAGGTGTCACTAAGTGAATTCCTACCTTCATTTCCTAGCGTGTGAATGTCATTGATCTGCGTTGGATGTTACTATAAATTAGAGATGAAGAAAGCACCTGTAAAACCCCATACAAAGCATCAAAACCCTAAAAACATTATGTGTATGAAGGGGTTATACTGTCCTCAAAGTAGCCATAATGGTTGACTTACTAACTGATCACTACACTACATCTCAAACCCAATGTAGTTCTATGTGTGTGTGTGTGTGTGTGTGCAAATCGTGCCCTAGGTTTCTCTTGTGCCAGATGCACTTTGTGAATTAGCAAGCAATATCAAGATGTAGAATGTAATAAATGTGTGCATGGAAATAATAGACTCCCCTCCTATGAAGTATAATATAGATGAACCATCCTTTTGTGCCTTGTGATGGAGTTAGATGGATGTAAATGTAGATTTAGGTGCCTTTAATGGATGCAATTATAGATGGTGATAGTAGATGCTTAGTGTTTATTCTCTCATTATGATCACATAACTTTATATTTATATGGTTCTCTTACTTTAATTTTATAATTAACCCCAAAAAGGCCAACCACCAAAAAGATAGAAAGCTCAAATGGTTAGAAAGTGCCCAAAAGGTGAGAGTAAAGTGCAAAGAGGATCAGGGCACCCCGAGGGGACTAGGCACCTAGGGTGCCGCATCCGGTTGGGCACCCTAGTTATAAATAGGAAAGATGTGGTAAGACAATACAGATTGGGAAAGGGTAGGTGTATGATCGAAAATATGATAGTAGGAAATGTAAAAATGGCCAAAGACATGGGTTAATTATTACTCTTTTCACTCAAAACCATATGAATAGTAGTATGATACCGAGACTAAATATTGACTCAAAGTGCGTGATTTAGTGACTACAAGTTGACTAGTTGATGGATTATGATTCATAAATGGTTGTTTAAAAAATTCTAGATTTTGATTTGGCAAAGTGTGTTTGGGTTATCTAGCTGCAACGCACCTTTTTTGATGAGATCTTGAAGGGCATTTCTAAATAAATGACACCTTTTGATATCATGGCCTTTGACCCTATGATATTATGGTAATCATTTTCTCTATACCAGGAAGGTTTTGAAATAGACGTGTCAATGGGACATGTGGGAGGAAGGATGATCATATTGGCAGCAAATGTTGTCAAAGACTACACCTTTGTAAGATTCACCAATAGGCGTGTAATTTCACCGAGTATGGGTGTTTTCGGAGGTCAAACGTTATTTGGAAGCATTTTTCACAATGAATGAATTTTTTGATGTTTTAGATTTACCATTACTAGAGGATGGTTTGATGAAGATTTGGGCTTAGGCTTCTTTGATCTAAATTTAACCCTACCTTCTTTGAGAGAGCGAATCTCAAGTTTTCGATCCATAGTGAAGGCTTCATAAAACATTTTGAAATGTTGGATTTTAATGTGGATGAAATGTGTTTGACATAAGAGTGAGAAAATAATTCAATTAACTCAAGTATTTGTAAGGGAAAATGATAACTAGTTAATAACACTCATCCAAAGGGTGACGAAAGCTACGATAGATTCATCTTCAAATTGCTTGATGGTGTATAGGTTAGTGATAGTGATTTTACATGCAATGTTAATCGATAAATGTTCTAAGAAAATTTGTGTGAGTTGAGCGAATGAGAAAAGTGAATATTGAGGAATGTTGTTGTACTAATCTAAAGCAAGTCCAACTAGGGACATAGAGAATGTCCTCAAAGATAAGGTCTTGGTGATGCGATATGAGGTAAGATTATGTCGAAAGGCCCAGATGTGTTGTTGAGGGTCTTATTTTCTATAGAATTTTAGGAACTTGGGAAGTTCCCATTTTTTAGGTTATGATTTGTATGATACTAATGGTTGAATGGGTTCATTCTGATTTTTTCATAGGATAATGTATTTTTGGGACCCATAGAGGAAACTTCAAGGCTAGATATTATGTTCATTAATGCTTGCAAAGGATCATTTTGTAATGGTTGTTGTTAGGGAGTGAATGAGGAAGGACTGAATTAATTGTATATATATGGACTTAGTTATTGGTATCGGTGGTAAGGTAAAGGAATATTCTATTGAAGAGAGATATTAATAGGAATATTGTATGTAGGTTATGAGGCTATGGGTTGTGAAGGTTGAATATACTGATATTGGATAGGAATAGATGTGTTTAAGAGGGGTTACAATTACTGGGGTATGTGTTGAAAGGGGATTGAGGTGTGAATGAAAGATTGAGATTGTTTAGGTACATGTTGGAAAGGAATAGAGGTGTGGATGAGTGGTTGGGATTGTTGGGGTATGTGTTGGTAAATGGTAGGGGTAGTTGGTGACTTTTGTGATGAGGGATGGACACTAGAGATGGAACTTGTATTAATGGGTGGTGTTAACGTTGGGATAGACATAAATATGTTTTAGATAGATGATGTGGGTTGTTGAGAGGAGATATGTTGAGATATTTTTAATGGGATAGATGTT
The DNA here is from genome assembly GCA_018340775.1 of Taxus wallichiana var. yunnanensis. NCBI lineage: Eukaryota > Viridiplantae > Streptophyta > Pinopsida > Cupressales > Taxaceae > Taxus > Taxus wallichiana. The sequence continues at coordinate 17,534,089 of CM031238.1, read as the reverse complement.
GAACTTATATGAGGAGTTTGGATGGTGGAGGAAGCTAAAGGGATTGTCATGGATGAAGTTTTGTTGGTGTTGTTTTTGGATGAGGTGGAGATGGATGAGGGGTCTAGTGAAGATGAAGATTGTTGGTTAGTTATGTCTTGTCGGAGAAAATGTTGAGGTCAAAAGGGATAATAGGATTTGAAGACTAGACATTGGATGTTTCTTATTCATTGGCGGTGGGATATAGATGTACTTGTTGGATGATCGACTCATGGTTAGGATCAAAAAGTTGGGATAGTTCATATGTGGTGTTAGATATAGGGGTCATGGTTCAAGTGTAGACTGCTAAATAATAACACCTCGGGTAACTAGATAAGCATTGAGGGAAACATGGTTCAAATGAAAAATCTCAGTAAAGACTAGATCCCTACTATCAAAGAAATGAGAATTGGATGGATCAAGTACTTCAGATGAGGTAGATTGATTGATGGGAGAGTGTGGGGGTTTTTTATCACATATTGGAGGTGACAAATATTATTTTTGTTGGTTGATTAGATGTGTAGCATCATCAATGTGGGTTTTGATATTTTATATGGATTGTTGGAAATCATCGCCATATTTTCAAAGTTTTGTTGACAGGACTATTATCATGTTAGGACCATGAAAGAAAACAATCAATGGAATGAAATCTAGATCTAGGAGTTGATTACAAGAAATCAAGCAAGTCACACCAAAGAATTTTTTTATTATCTTGATTAAATTAGAAATAGGTGAAATGTGAAAAATGGTTTATGGGGTCCTAGGAAATGGAAATCTATGGTTGGTTTCAGGTGATGTTAAAGGTTGGAGTCCTTGATATACTCGAAGGTACATGAGGCTCAAATCTATGTTGGTGTCAAGTATGAGGCATGATATTGGGACCTACCCCCTCACTTTACTGTCCTGGATTGATAAGGGTGTCAGGTGATTAGCCAATATACTCCCACCAATGTTTTTATATTCATCCAGAGAAATGAGTGGACTTATCCTCTTGGTGATGAAATCTAAGTAGGTCCACCTAGGTAGGAGTGTTTTGATGCAAGTTTGTATTAAATGTGGTTTGGTTGTGTGTGAGGGAAATTAAGTGAATGCAATTCATTAATTTCCTAATTAAACTATATGATCAGGAAAATGTGAAAGGTTCATTTTAAGTCCCAAAATAAATATTATCTTGATGAAGACAGCAAACAAATGTGATGTGAAGAAAAGAAAATTACAAAGAAAGCGTCCCTGTAATTTTTCTTTTAATTTTTTAGATTTTTGACTTTTGATTTTTGTAAGAATAGATGCTCCGGATAGGAAAAACCTACAAGGTTTAGCTAAAAACTAGAAATCAAAAATAAAATACAATACTAGAGGTAGACTAGCTGAGTAATCAAAAGTAGACCAGTGAAGATAGTCGGGTATTTGAAGGAATCACAAGCGATTCACCAAAATCACAAGTGATTCTACAAAATTACTAGCACTTACAGATCAGACAACCTGAAAATAATTATAAGTTAATTTTTTAATGAAAACTTAAGGGGATTGAGTCATTCTGAGCATATCAGGAATGTATTAGCTAAATTTCAAGTCTATGTAATTAAGTGTGAAAAGTACCTAAAACTCAAAACAAGGTAGGGTTTAACGATACCTACACTGATATTTGCAATGTTGGGATGATCGGATGTCATAGTGGATAAGTGTTCCTCCTTTCACCAAACAAAGAGCCATGTAATCAAAGATAGCTAAATAGGAAATACTAGACAAAAATGGGATGATAAGATGATCAGAAAAATATTGATTTCGGAATCCAAAGGGACTTCCTTGGAGGATGTCAGCTCATTTTTAAACAATTAAGTATGTTGATAATAATGATAAAATGATAGACAATGATAATGATAAATATGAAGCTAGAATTCGAGGTAGAAGGCCGAGGTTATGTTCCACTTTGTAGGTAGCCTAGGATAAGGTGGTAGCTATATCTGAGACAACTTCAAAGTAATCATACAAGTAGTCTTTGGTTTCTTATTGGATCTCATAAAGTAACTCGATCTGGTTCTTGATGTCCTCTATGTCAAGTGCAAACCTAATGCCACACAAAGTGTGAGATCATAACGTATGTCAAATTTCTCACACACAAAAGGTTACTTGGACAATCGGGAGGTCGTAAATGCTTGTGATGGGGTGTGATTGGCCTAAAATAGTCATCTAAAGCAAGAACATGCTTACAAGAGACAAGTCAAATATGGAGATATACATAAAAGTTGATTAAATGCTATGATTAATTAAAATTTTCCTAGGAGATAGAAATCAAATGTCATTCAAATGATTCATTCACAATTAAAGATAATCATGGGTGATTCAAAGGAATCACCTGACAAGTACTATAAAAATTTGATTTTTACGAAAAAATGTAAAGTTAATACAAACATAGATGTAAATGGATGATTTTTAAATGTTGATGTGGCAAAAGAAATGACAAAAAAGGGTACCTTAGAGTGTATACAAGCTTCACAAAGACATGTAGATGATAAATGAATTTGATTTTGTTGATTGTTGATCACCTAAGGAGATTGTTGAAGACAATACTACAAAGATTAATCTATTGTAGGTATTTGAGGAGACTTGATTCTATTTTTGTGCTTGAAAATCAGTGGAGTAGTAGAGTTTTGTTACTTGGCTCAAAAGAAGAGATGCATAGATGTCCAAAATATATTTCTAAAGATCCTTAAAACATGAGTTGAAACTTTTATTTATAATCGGTGTTGATTTTTTGGAATCACCTAGGTGATCTGGGAATTTTGGAGAAAAATTTTAGAAGTGGTTGAAACCACTTCCTAAATGGGGATTTTGGGTATATGGATGAGGTAAAATGGTTGGGAAGAGGTTAGATGAGTTGGGGAGGTTAAGAGGTTGGGATAAAATGGGTTAGGGATAGTTTAGAAATGGTTAGGTGGTTTTAAGGGGTTAAGGTAAATTTAGATGAGTTAAATGTGGTTTACAAGGGGTAAAAATTTATTTATGGGGTTATAGGGATGCCTTAGGTATTTTTTTAATATTATGTTTTAATAAATTAATGTGTGTCTTTAGGGAGTAGGCAGGTAACAAAAACCTGATGTCTATAGATAAATTTGATCTTGAAATAGGTTTCCCTAAAGGAGAATATGAGGGAGTTGAAGACGACCTAGAATCTGATATTGAAAGTATTATATATGTAAATTCAAAGGAAGAAGTTGTTGAGAACCATGGAGCCCTAATTATTGAGTCAAGTTATAAGGAGAATCTTGAGGAAGAGTTATTGGGCTATGAATTAAAGTCAAATGAAGTTTGTGTGTCAAACAGTGTTAACACTATAAGAGAGAGATCATATGCATTTCATGAAGAAAAGTGTTATGAGAAAAAGGCCGAGGATGGCATGGAATTCTCAAGAGAATATCAATATGAAGGTTCATCCATCTATCAATAAAGGTATGCATTTATGTTCTATGAATATTCTTTCTTGTTCAAACAATGCAAACACATGTTTGTGGATAAGAATAAAAATGAGAAACAAAAGTTCCAAATGGAGACATTGATATAGCATGATGAAATAAGGGTTGTGGTATGTTTTATGAGGCCTAGAGGTATGTTAGTCATGATTGAAGGTGTTTTTTCATCCAATTTAGTTGTATGAAGGTCAATGATGGGTATATCTTGTCAGCATTATGAAGGAAGAGATCTATATTGTCATAAAGTTCTAAGCATCAAATGGTAAATTCATCAGCTAAGATTAGTTTTTAGTTCATAATGGCTCCTATCATGAGTTATAAAGCTATTACACTCATGAAGAGGAGGTTTCTCTGTAGATTATTTGTAAGTAGGTCAGTTGTGATTGCATGAAAATTAGTTCTATATTGTAGGTGATCATGCTTCAAGAGTTCAATTGTATTTGTTAAGGATCAAGAACATTAGAAGAAGTCATGAAAGTTCCTCAATATGAATAATTATATCTGTATGCATTGTTGTGTTTTGAAGACCAAGTATTTCCTTGTGTCACCATAATGCGGGATTATAGTCACATCAAGATACAAAGTGATATATGTTAATGGTCATGGTTTATAGCAATATAGGCTTAGAAGGATAGATTGAGACTCCGTCCAAATAGATTTGACAAGTCAATAAGAGGTATCATCAAGTATGAGAGGTTCTTGTGTTTATATTATCCTAGTTAAAATGATGTGAAGCTGAAAGATTCATTGAGATGTCTTGAAAATTCATAAAGAAGCTTACTTGAATGTATATTATGCTACAAGGTTAGAGGAAGAGTTTACATCATGGAAAATTTATTAAAATTATGTTTATGTGTCAAGAAAATTCTAAGGATGTTTGACAGTTCTCGGAATGATTGGATAAGTTGACAATCATCAAAGTTTACAAGACAATGTTCTCCAAGAAGTTAAATCTCCTAGATGATGCATGAGAACCCAATAGAGTTGTGATAAGTAAGGTTGAAGACTTGAAAGAAATATAGCTGGGGTGAAATGTTCCAAGTTATATGAATATGATATAATTTTTTTGTATCAAGGTCTACAAAGTTGAATTTGTGTCCGCACAAAGTTTAAATGTATTCTTATGACTTATGATCTTCATTATTTCACTTTTAGATCCTACAGATGGTGTATGTGGTATGTTGTCATGTGTGTTGGATCAAAGAGATGTATGAAGAAGTATGGTCGAGTATAATTCTTTTTAGGTTTGTGTCATGTTTCTAGAGAATTCTTGGAGGTATATACAAGAATGCTACATGAATGAAAAACACTTCAAGGTAATTTGAAGTTATTTTGAGGTAATGCTAGGACGAGGTAAAAGGGTCTGTGGTAAATCAAGGAGCTAAGTAAAATGCAAGGAAATGTTACAATATCATATTGGATCAACTTAAGGGGAGAAGAGTTAGCTCAAGGTGCTATGAAACTCTGTTATGTCTTGGTCATCAAGTGTATAAACGTCTGAAAGAATCATGTCAAATTAGAAGGAATTCTTATCCAAAATAGATAATTTCTTTTGAGAAATTCAAATCAGGGTTGAAATCATTATGATGACTTGAATCGGTTGAAGGGTGTAGTTGTCCAAATGTATGATCTTCTCTCTTTATATATAGTTCTTGTTGGAGTGGTCTAATTTTTACTATGAATTATGACCTAGGTTTGACACTTGAAGCATGAGGAATCAGTTTTAGGTCATATCTTGGGTAGAGTACAAGTTGAAATATCATGGTTTGGAGTATGAAGATGTAAGGCTAGATGCAATGAGTCTAGTGCATGAGTCAAGGTCTATAGTATGAAAATGGAGCTAAAGAGTGGATCTTAAGATCTCATTTTTATCTCAATGGTTAAAGAAGTTGAATTTTCTTAGGGTTTTATGGACCATGTATATTTTTGAAGAAAGTCTTTTTATTTTGCATAATGATCTTATTGGAAGAGTTGTGTTTTGTCGTTTAAGTTTTTCCATGAAATGCCATAATGTTTTAAATAAGATAATTTAAGGTTATTGGTATGAAACCATTACAAGGTATGCAAGTATGTCTAGTTCTATCCTTTCATATATATGTTGGAGTTCATGTTTACATGTTTTGAGAACAGAAGTAGCCTTTGTCTTATCTTAAGAAGGCCAATATCAGCTATGCCAAGTTGACAAAATGGCTTATGAAGTAAATTTTAAGATGATTGGGTAAAGCTAAAGTAGAGTAAAATAAAGATCATGAATATTGCAGTCCTCTTATTGGTTTGATGAGTCTCAAAAAAATTCAAGGTGACTCGGTAAGGTCTTGAGCTAGAAAGTATATGATATTTTGAGTTTAAGAAAAAAAAAAAAGGTATGAGTTCTAAAGCTCTGTTGCAAGAATATGTGAATAGTGATCAAAGGATAATCAGGTTCTAGAAATAAGGATGTAAGTATGCTTATCACAAATTTTTGTTGATATTTGACCAAGAAGTCGTCAGATCTATTTCATAAGGTCTAAAACAGAGCCATAGAGAGCATGATATGAGGTTGGAAACAATGTCAAAAGGTATGAAATATGTCTGCATATGATATTTCATGACAAGATGAGTTGAATCTTAGGTGTTCAAGCCTATGGGAAGTCACAAGAAGGTTTGTAGGATCAAATACATTATAGGTATGCTCTATTTTTATACTTATCGAGATATTGTATGGTGATGGTACAATACTTGCGGTTAGTTTATGAAGGTAGGAAAGTGGGCTCTTAAACGGTGAAATCAGAGGTATGTTGGTAAACATGATCATTTATGATTGATGAAAAGCATGATTTTTATGAAAGAGGTATGTGGTAAGGAGAGAATCTAGATAACATAATTCCAAGGGGAGTTGCTTATGACATTGGTATAGTAAGATGACTTAAGTTTGACATGAAAATTTTAAAACAAGATTAATACAATGTTGTTTATATGAGAAACAATTCTAAAGATGGTTATCAACTCCAATAAGTTTTGAAAAGGTCAAGTATCTTGTGTCAAGGTTGAGTAACTAAGTTCTTGTGATAGTATGCATTAGCTCGGGGGGATATGGATTCAATTATGAGGTTTTTATTTCCTCGGGGAGATTTTTGTTTAACATATCCATGGATAATTAATAGTAGCATTTGGTACCAATAAAGTTAGTAAATAGTCCAAGCGGGAGCAAGTAAGTTTTGTCTTGCATTGTTGTAATTTTTTTTCATGTGAATATTGTATACTTCCTTTTTCATAGATGTCAAAAGGGGAGAGTGAACTCGAGAAATAGGAAAAGTGGTTTGTAGAGAGTCTTGTAGGTGTTTGCATATGTGGTTTCCATCAATGTTTCTGAAGGTGGTTTCCATAAATGACAAAGGGAGAGATTGTTGGACATTGTGTATTAGTTGTTGTCATTGATGTAAAGTGTCACATTGATGTCAAATGGTGTCCAAGTGGTGCACGATGTTTTCAAAAGGATCATTGAGTCGAGTATAAGGTCTCTAATGGCATGAAGTTGTATGGCGAGTTATATTAATGTTGTCATGGTGCATTTGAATGGTTCTTAAATCTTGGTCAAGAAATTTGGTGACATGTATGGGCTTCAAGAGTTTCTTAAAGGTCAGATGGTGTCTATAATTTCCAAAAATATGTGTCGAGGTGTTAATAGGTGTTAGATTTGTTGTCAAGGTCAGTTCTTGGGAGTCATGTGTTGGTTCAATCTTAACTAGGCCTAATCCTAGACCTAATGCATAGTGGATGGCATGGTAGCATGGAGTATAAGGAATATTAAGTTAGTAAAATTATGTGGAAGGAATTTTTACATGGTATAAAATGTATTGGATTTGTCAAATGTCATATTTTATTTGTATAGTGCATGTATAAGGTCATTTTGAAGCAAGTCAATGAAGAAAAGGCTAGGAAGCATGGGTAAGTCTTATTTTCTAGAGATTTTAAGGGGTTACAATGCAAGGATGAGAGTTTGAAATCATGAAGGAGGATTTTCTATTGCTTTGGGAAAAGTTTCAGGTCGGGAGGATCAAGAAAAAGAAATAAAACTCATTTTTATTCAAATCGAGTTCTCGAAGTGTAGTTTCCAATTCAAAGGTCACTTTCTAATGCTCACCCACTTGTGTGTATTTTTCATGGGATTATAATATCTTGAGGGATATAAGGTCATAAAACCAAGAATATATAGTAAGAAGAATGAGGTCATTTGGTTTTCATATTTTTATGAACCATCATTAACACCAAAACTACTATGTTATGATTTCCAAACCCTAGGTTGAAATCGAATTGAGATAAAATGATTGTATAGGTATATAATTCATTCCATTTTATAATTTAATTATTATATGATGAATATTTCTCCTCCATATTTCTATTTATGTATTTTAGATCTTTTTTGACAAGTATGTGGGTCCCACCCAAAAAGGAAAGTTTCTAGAGTCTTTCAATTTGCGCAAACAAATTCCATTGAACCTAATGACTAAATTACTATTTATGGAATCCTCTAAGTTTTACTACATGTGTATGATTGTTCTAGCTCATGGTTGAGATCCTAAAATGCAAAGTGTGCCCTATCTTTGAAGACTGGTTTTTGGGGATGAAAAGGTAGTTTTGAGTAGTCTGCTTGCGGAGATGTTTTGAGGAATCTACAGTCTTATTTAAGGTAATATGAACTCATTTAATGTATCTAACATAAATATGTTTCTATTTATATATAATACTTGCATGGTTGAGGTCATTTGAGGTGGTATTGAGCCTCATCTTTGAGGTCTAGGTTTTGGTGCATAACAACGACCATGTTCTTGAGATGGTTTCATGGCATGAGATGATGTTGCCGATTGTTTCATGGTTGTTGTATATTTTTTAGGGTTTAAAAATCATTTCTAAGTATTTTTGCATTCCTTGGTGGAGTTGGTTTTGGTATTGAATCTTCATGTTTTGGCAAGATGGGTTTTTGGTGCAATTAGGCCTATTGGAGACCTAATAGAGATATTTGAGCTTGTTGGTGATATAAATGACCTATGTGGTAATTTGTATAATGTCTTCATTATTATTTTTATGATTTATTATCTATGAAGGTTGATCTACATGTGGTTATGACTAAGAGACTAGTATATAAGCAATTGTATTTTCTCATTTGAGTGTGTTAGAGAGATGGATGAGTTGTGAATTTTGGAAGAAGGTTTGAGTAGGTTATGATGGCAGAGATGAAGAGTATAAGGCCTATAAAAATATGAATTATACTTCCATGATGCTGATTTGAAGGTTGCAATTTGAATTTCATACATACATGACCTAGTTTTAGAAGAATACCTAGTTTGTGTGCAAGAGGATGAGCGAGAAAGAGGAGAGTGTGAAAGTGTTATGAGGGGTCAATAACAAATAAAGGAAGATGTATGAGGAGCTAAGGATGGAAGAGATAAATTAGCTACATGTCATTAGATATTATCAGCATATGAAGTTGCAAAATTGAGTAAGAAGGAAGAGAGAGAATTTTGAGAGAGTCATGAGTGCATGGAGCTGAATTAGTGATCACAATCATGTTTTGGAGTACCAAATTAGAGTGGTCTTCATCTTCAGGTGGTTGAGTTAGTGCTTGGTCATATTATGGGTTTATAGCCTCCTTGTGGGGTTAGTTCCTCACTAAATCAAGGGTTGGTTCTCCTTGTAGGATTGGTGTCCTACTAAACTAGGGGTTGGTGCTCCTTGTGGGGTTGGTGCCTCACTAAAGAAATATTGTGTGATGTGTAATATTAGAATAATTCCTTTGTTTTTGTAATATAAGAATAGGTTCAGTTATTTTTTCTTCCTCTTGATGGTTTCCCACATTATATGTTGTCTTCATTTGTTCTCTCTTTTGTTTCATGTACTTGTGGATGGATGTTACACACTTAATAAGCTCACATTGAATATGTATGTTGAATGGTTAATTTGAATGATGTTGTAAGCTATGGTAAATGAAGTAAAAGTTTTGAAGGACTGATTCATCCACCCTCTTAGTCCATTGTGATTTTAACAATTGCTTGTTTTTTTCATTTTTGTGGCCTATGTGGTTTTATTGTCTTACGACACCATGAGTGTCCCATGTTTGTGGCATCATGCCTATCTTGTAACACTATGGGTGTGCCATGCTTTCAAGATTTATGCATTGTGTGTGACATTTTTTACATAATTCTTGCATTTGATTGCACTATTTTTATATTTGAATGCATTTAAACTACTATTGTTATCAGCTATGTGGTTTATATCTATTGTTATCATTGATTTTATTGTGCACGATGGATACCACCATGTGTAAACACCCTCCTTTTTTAAATTTCAGGTTATTTGAGATGGACACTTATTCTAAATCCTACATTCCTATGCATCTTCTCATGCATCTAGTATATAGGCACACATATATTTCTTATGAGCCAAACATTTATAGACACAAAATCACGCACTTTGGGTAATTATCTAGTCTTGATTACATATTATTATTCATATGATTCCTAAGAAATAATGGTACTAATTAACCCATGTCTTTAGAAACCTTTATTTTCTTTCTATTTTCACTTTCAGTATTACATCCTTACTTTCTCAATATGCCTTTTCGGTCTTTGGCATTTTTCATCTTGGATACCAATGCCCAGACTAGGACATCGTGGTCGGCGCCCTGTCCAATCTAGACACCCTTTTCCTCTTTTTTATTTTACTCACACTTTTTGGGTCCTTTCTATCCATTTAATCATCTTATATTTTTGGTATTCAACCTTTTCAGGGTTGATTACAAAATTCAAATAAAGGAATCATATAAATATAAAGTTATGTGATCATAATAAAGGACCAAGCACTAAGCATCTACTATATCCACCTAAGGTTTCATCCATCAAGGAATTTAAGAGCTCCATTACATCCATATAGCTCCATCACAAGGGACACAAGGGATGGTTTTTTGAATCACACTTCATAGCAGGGAAGTTCATTCTATTCCACACACACATTTACTACATTTAGGCACAAGAGCAATCTAGCACACTGTTGGTGAGAAAATTTGTCGAGTGGAAAAACTTATGCAATTATTTCCAATGCTTTGTGAGTCTAAGTCCCTCTACTTAATCTGGTGCGGTTTCTATATATGCATGCGTGAGTAAAGGTGGATTTTCAGGTGGCCTTTTGGTCGGGGATCCAATAGGGGCACTCCACTGACCCTGCGACAAAGCTAGCAATTTCTTGCTAGAATACTTTGTCAAGAGAGTGGGAAAGGGAGTGAGAAAAGAGAAGAGGGGATTAATGTCATGGGTAGAAAATCAAAGTCCCACACCCATTAACCAGAAAGTTCACACATGCATTAAAGTTAAGAAGAAACAATCCTACAAATGGCAACAAGATGAGTTAATATTGAGAACTCAAAGTTTCTAAAATATCCTCATCAAAAAAGGCATGAAACTCCTTCTTCTTGTATTGATGTTTGAGAATAAATTGTACATAGCATGGAAATGGAAGAAATTTGAGAATGAGGGGAATGGAAGAATTTGGCTATCTCCTTTGTTCTCTCAATGCACTCTTGAGTTTACAAAATCAATCACCAACCCTTTGAAATGGGAATGGCTTTACAATTTATAGAATGAGAGGTGACTCTTCATCTACCCCCAATGCCTTTTCATATTCCTTATTACAACTTATGCCATTTTACATTCTTAGGAAAAGATCAAGTCTCATTTTATGACTTAAAGGTGACTTGTTACATTAAAAAAGTCATTTTAAATTAATTAAAGTCATTATGAAAAAGTTTAACCCCAACGAAGAATTAGAATGGGGAGAGAGAGAGTGGGGGAAGAGAAGAGATCAAAAGGGGAGATAAATAACTAAGGTGGAGTGCCTCAGATCCTTGTCAGATGATTTGATGAAGTGCACCACTGTAGTGAACTCTACATGTCCAAACTCTTTGCACCCTAAGAAAATCCTTCAAATTATCTCACGAACGCTTGCCAAGTTGAATGAAATATTCCACCGATGACCACAACTTCCATCCTACGTATGATATACCCGTGACCCGAACCAAGTAGTGAGTGTCAAAAACATTTTTATGAGGTTTACTCTGTAAGCTTGAGATGAAAAAATACAATGCCCATGATGACCCTCCTTAAAACTTGGTTGATGAATTCCTTGACTCATTGAAATCATTCGATCAACATTCTTTGAATCACACGGCTCCTTAAGTGATGAATACTAATTCACATTATGTGCCTTGTGATTCCCTTCTTCGTAACATGAGAAGATCGTTCCAAAACATGAAAACCACCATCTCTTCATGATTGATTACACCTAAGAAACTAGACCATTTTTGCACTTGAAATTCATGTTTCCTTGACACTTACTATATTTGGAAGGGACAACTTACTATATTTAGTAAGTGTTAGAGTTTTCCTTTCTAGACACCAAATGGTGATATCTACTTGAATGATTATCTTTCAATGTCTCATTGTGCTAAAATTTCCCTTTGAGAATAACTGCTATTTTTAGTAAGACAGATGGGGCAACTTAGTATTTTTAGTAAGTATTGTAGTTAGCTTTTCCCAACCTCAACCAGCTATGGTAGCTTGAATTATTTCTTCTTATAATGTTCTGTTGACTTTTAGACCAACTAGTTATTTACAACATGGTCTTGTGGAACCACTTAGTATTTTTAGTAAGTGTCAATTGTGAGCCGAGATCACCTTTTTATGAATTTGCATGTGATACTCCCTTTGTGTTCATTTACTTCTTTATAGCCACTTCAAATGGTGGCTTACTTGAAACAACCAAACCCTATGTAGGAAGGTGTTTTATATTTATTAAGTGTTGAAAATGACCTTTGTTTGCAACGGGAACAAATTTTTTAGATTTGGCTCTTCGTCACAAACTTGTGCTCCAATTTTCATCATGATTCAGCTTTCAAGAAAGCTCATAAATGAAAAATGAAAATTTATACCTAGTAATATCTTCAAGTATGGAGCTACTAGGGAAGAATACTAATAAAAAATCAGTCCTTCATGTCTTGAGAAACTGCAACTTCATCATGCAAAAAGTAGTTTGAGAGAAACTAGATTTTTTGAGACCCTTCCCTCTGAATTTCGGATGATTTCTCTGCCGAATATTTGGGAATTTGAAAATTTATTTGAAGAGGAAAGAATAATGATAAAAAAAACATCCCTCTGTATCCCTAAAAAATGTGTACTTCATGGTGCGAAAACTAGTTCACATGAAACTAGATTTTTCAACAATCATTCCCTCCAATTTTCGCACAATTTCGCCCTTTGAAACCTTGAGAATTAAAGGGGTAGCTCGATGCCTTTTTTTAGATGTTCTTTATGTGATAGGGTAGAACTCTGATGAAAAATCATTCCTCCATATCCCTAAAATATAGGGACTTCATGGTGTAAAATCTATTTCATGTGAAACTAGGTTTGTCAACGACCATTCCCTCCAATGTTTACGCGATTTTGCCCACTGGAACACTAAGAAGTGGAGAGGTAGATCGCTTTTTTTTCCACTACCTTGTGTCATGGCGGAAATTAATGGATATTTGAATTTTTAGGTCTTTTTTTGTCTCCATTCGTGAAAAAATCAACTCCATTCCGATAGGTTTTTGCTTTTTGTTTCACTATTGAAATTTCTCTTCGATCTGGTTTGTCAGATTGACGGGAAATTGAGCTTTGTTCTTCATGGATCCGGAAGTGAAATTTATCTACTATGAGAATTAATTATTTTTGATGGGAGGTTTTAAGGTGAGTTTTTAATGGCCTTCAAGATTTAATAACTCTGCAATAGATGGTTCTTCATTTCGTGCCTTTGGGTTGTAAGATATGTTTGAGTCTTTGTCTCACGGAAATAGAGGTTTCTAAAGAATTCCTTCACTCTTATCTTTCATTATTCATTCCTCTAGCTCTTTCGATCAATATATTATTTGAAACCTATGCATATTCATGGAGTGGAAGGTTTGGTTTCCATGGTGGAGCTGGTTTGGAGCAACAATGGTGGACTGAGGTGTTCTTTGCAACTTTTCTTCTAGCAGTGAGAAGCAGTAAGAAGCGGAAAACAATTAGAAAAAAATTCAAATTTTTGAGTTTGAGTTGGGAGAATTTTCATGTCCCTAATGTCCCTCACCTCAAAGGGACGTGAGGGACATCAATTTTCATAGCACGCCTCAGCTTGACATGTGGCAAAGATCCGATGGCAGGGGATTAAAGCCAAAAAATGGCTTTAAAGCATTGAGGGTGGAAGCTAGCCACATGGGTGACCAGGAGTTTCCTTAGGGTCGGGCATATTTTCATTACCTTTATGTCCCTGACCTTGAGGGATGTGAATAACACAAAATCCCTCCAGGATCCTTGAGCTAACACATGTCCTTCAAAATTTTGAATAACTCCCAAACTCACTCCAAGAGGACAACTTGAAATGGCAATAACGTGAGCTCCCAATGGAATTTTTTTATGAAATTTTATATGATCTTGAATGGAAATGGACTTACAAATCCAATGGTGAGGGATAAGGTCTTGATTCCTCCATTTGATTCCTAAAAGGGGGATTTTTGATCTGTTACTCCACCTATACATGAGAAAAACTTCTTGTAGACCCATTGCACCAAAGTGTTGTGAAAAAAATAATTTCACCATATTTTAGGGATTGGAATTCCCTTTCCCAAAAAAATTATCTTAACTCCATCTGGAGCTCCCAAAATCACCTTTGGAAGCTCAATAGTTGTTTTGGCATGTGCATTGCCTAGGCCTATGAACTTGATTTTAGTGAAATTTTCCCAAATTATTTGGATCCTTTCTAAATAATATTGAATCACTTCCATAATTTCCCAACGCCTTTGATTCACCTCTGTGTTTGGTTCATATTTTTGTTCCACTCCATAGATTTACTCCCAGTCCTAAGAAGGCTAGTGATAGCCCTTCACACAACCTATCTTAAGTTTGCATTTTTTAATGAACTCCTAAAATCACCTAGGGGTTGATTTGACTTTTCTAAATTACCTAGGGGAATGATATAACACTAATTGGGAGGTCACTTGGGTGACAGGGTAGGCTGAGGTGTCTTGGAGGGGTAAAACTTGAAAAAAATAAAATAGGGGTATAGTTGTCATGCTTGGAAATTGTCAATTTCCTTATTTCACATTTGCATGAAAACAATTGCCTCTAGCTTGGGGACATGAAATGGATTGATCCCAATGAAGATATGACATGAAGAATCTAGAATCTCAACTTTAGACAATATGATCCATTGACCAGTACCTTATGCATTGGGCCCTTTGGAGTTGTGTACAACTTGACAAGAGAGAGATAAAAAGAAGAACACACACCAAAATGATGAAAGGAAACACACAAACGACAACAGGAAGGGAAACACACATGACGAGTAAAAGGAAACATGCCTAAATCACCTATAGTATAAGGTGGGGGACAACCCACTTTCACTATAGCACTATTCTCTTTAGAGGTTACCCCTGAGTGGGAAACACTGAGTGATGTTGTTCTACAAAGCCATTAACCGAGTTCAAGAAATTATCCTCCTCTCTTTAACTATTTATGAAAGCCAGGTGTTTTTATGATTTTCAATGTACTTGGTAGGAGTGATTTTACAAGAGCTTCTTGATGCTTAGTCCTTTGCTTAGAAATTTTATTGCCTTCATTCCCTTTGAAATCAGTTTCATAGTGCCAGTTGCATTCTATTTTTTCCACATAGTTGATTCTTCATTGAGCATCTCATCATTGCCCCAAAGCTGATTTTCATTCAAATTTCTTGAATATTCTGAGTTACTTTCTTTCCTGGATCTATGCTCATTGACATCTTCTCCATGAGAAACCTTAGATTCATCCTTTATCTCTACTCTATTATGAGGTGCTTGAAGATTGAATGGAGGATTAGAAGTAACCTCATACTTTTCTTGTATGGCCATGGCATGAGTTAAGAGATCAAGAATCAGCTCGAGGTCTTCCATAAATTCTACTACATCCAATAGTTCTTACACGGAGATCTCCTTTGTTACTTCTTACAGCTCATCTTTGGACGCCTTTGAAGAATCTTTATTTTCAGCTCAAGGAAACTATCTAAAGGGATTACTTCATCATATTGGGAATCGTTTCATTCTATCACTCCTTCGTCATCAAGAGGATCTTGAGCTTCAAAGGTCTCAAAACTCCTTGCTTCAAATTCTTCATCATGGAAAGATTCTTCCTCTTCAAATGGGAAAGAAAATACCTCCATTTCATTGTTGTATCTATCAACCATTGGCTCAAGAGGTGCAACATATTTCTCCTCTTGATTTATTTCAACATGGAAAATATTCACATTGGTTGAGGCTTCCAATTTAGATTCACGCTTGTCTTGTAGATTCATCATGTGTTTGAGACTCATCTCTGGGTTTTATGTTTCTTCCGCAGCTCTTAGCAATTATTGTATAGATGGTTCTTTCCCACTATTTGTGGTATCATTGTAGATTGGCTTGATTTCTTCCTGGGTGACATGATCAAGGGAGTCCTCATCTTTGAATGGGAACAAGAAAATATCTTCATCATGGATAATCATAAGCTGATTTTTCTATTTGAAAATCATCAAGAGTCATTTCCTCTTCTTCATGGTTTACATCAATTCAAGGCTACCCTCTTGTAACTTGAATCTCCTCAATGCTTCTTCAAGGTCCATACCTCTTCAGGAAGGCATGTCTAGACCTATCAAGATGGTAATATCATCTTCTTCTTCATTGTTATGAAAATATTCATCCTCCTGCTATCTTGATACAAGATGTTGGTTCCTGGAATTCTTGACTTTCACGCCATGTACCTTACCTTCTTCTCTAGAATCAATTTCTCCATGTCCTCCTTCACTAATATGGTTTCGAAGACCATTTTATCTTTATTATACCCCCAAAATGTTGTGAAAACCCTTCTTAGCAACATTCCAAATGAATCCGGAATGTCTACTACCAAAATCATCATTAAAACCTTCTTGTCTAGAAATTTAGCGAGAGCCACCTGTGCATCTATGACCTTCCCTATAATTGGGACCTCTTTTGACTCCAGGGAGTAACATGAGCCACTAGGTGGATTCGTGGTGAGTTTGAGGGCCTTGGCTACCTTTATGGGGATTACATTTTCGGAGGTGCCAGAATATATTATGCAGTTGTTCAATAGATATTCTCTAATGAGAAGGGATACATAGAAAGGTTCAACCTTATCAGTCTTGGATGCACTCAAAGATAGAATGTTATATGAGGGAGGTGTAGGTGGGTTTGGTAGTATCCCTTTAGAATTAGGAGCTACATAATTGGGTGTTAAACTACCACTCCTGATGTATTAAACAAACCTCTCAAATTGTTCGGGGTGAGTCTGCAGATATTCAGTTTCAATAATTTGCACCTTGGCTCTATTCACATATTCTACAAAGTCAAAGGGAGCATAGGTGGACAAGGGAAATGAAGGGACTAATTTTGGAGTTGGGGTAGTTTTGGAAGTAGGGTTTGATTCTTGGGGAATGGAGGGTATTTTGAATGACACACTAGGAACTTTTGAAGCGCTAGTTTTTATAGGAGTATATTGATATTTGTTAGAGTAGGTATTTACCTTAGCTCATGTTCACCTAGGTACTTTATTTACCTTTATTGTATTTATCCTCACCCACTTATGTGTGTGGATATTTCTTTTATCTTATTTAGATATTATGAGATATTATATAGTTGTTAGGTATAGTTCTTTCCTTGATCTATGGTATTGACTAGATCCTTGATGTCTAGTTCTCTCCTAAATCTATGGTCTTGACTAGTTCTTTGATGACTAGTTATTTCCTTGATTCATGGCTTGATCTACGACCTTGACTGGTTCTTAGATTGTTATTTCTTTCCTATTTAAGCAAGGCCCATTCTCAATGTATTACGTTGAGTTCCATAATAATATATGATATTGGCTTAGCCCTTGGTCATATGAGGGCTTAAAGATTGTGATTCCTACTAGTCGATGCTCAACTTCAGCCCCCTTTAATTGTATTTTTGTGGTGAAGGCAACAACAATTTATTTAGTTTTAGTGGCAACTAAAATAAATATGATGAAAAATATTAAAAAGCTTGTATCTTTTGATCGGTAACTCGGTTTTGAGTGTCATTTTCTGTAAAAGTGCTTATTTTTTCATGTTCTTTCCATTGGATTTATTTATTTTCAGACTTGCACTATAATTATAAAGTGCCAAATATGGAGGAGTGTTGTAATCAATTATGGATGTAATTTTAATTTGAGCTGACGTCTTAAACTTCTAGGAGTTGCATTTTGTATCTATCATGGATTTTGAGAATGATATACTTTTCTCTAAAGTATGTGGACTTCAAGAGGATATTGTAAAATTTGTGGAAGAAAATAGATCACTCAAGAAGTGAAATTCTCTTCTACAATCACTCATTCACAATAAGGATACAATAATACACTTCCTGTAGAAAAAACTTGCTAGCCTACAACATCACCATCATATTGTGGACAACCATATCCATGTTCCTAGTCCACTTGCAACTATTGCTCCTAAACCCACTGACATTGATCTATCAGTCTTTGAGTTTTTTCCTACTCTTGATGCTCATACACCTATGAAGCTTGTTACTGCATGCTCTTCCACATATGTGCCTATTACAATACCACATGTTGTGTATCCTACTTTTTCTCAGATGCATGGCTTTTTTAAGAAGGATACCACTACATTCAGTTCTTGTATGCTTCGTTCTATGGGTCTCACTAGTAGAGTCATTGACTGACATTCACAGGGTATTGTTTCCTCTATTCCACATGTTAAGTGGAATTCTCGTCATGACATTAGTTTTCAAGTAGATACTTCATTGGGATCACACATTGATAGATCTCCTTTATTTTTTTGCTCAACTCTTTTTGAGGATCATGAGCAACACATGAGTTATACATCTTCACTCAGGCTTGAGAAACTTGAGATTTCAGCTATCAGACATGATCAACCTGACACACAATCTGATGTTTTTTGCATGCACCCATTGTGCATTTTACACCAAGTCATATGTAGGCATCTCTTCATCCATCGGTGTTCATTTGGGGTGGATATCTCGATCACTCGTGGTGGAGACATAGGCATTCATTGAGTGGACTCTACAGGTGTGGCTCCTCCACCATTTGGCCTCTTGCTCCACTTTATATACCTTATGCATTGTGATGCTTCTTATTTTGAGCATTTTTCTTTAGCAGGTGTAGTGTATCTCTCTTGTTTGTTAAGAGATTTTATATCTGTATTTTTGACACTTTTGACATGTTGTGAGTATCTCTTATGAGGGATCTATTTTTGTGCATTCCAAAGTATTATTTTTCAAAGTGTTTGAGTAGTTTTTGACAACTCATACAGATTTGTAGTGTCACTCCACCCATTCAGTAGTATGGGAGGGTGTGGTGTTGATCCTGCTTCTTTAGGTTTTGTGTCCTTGCCTTTTTACCTTGGCTTTTCTTGGATCATGACACTCTGGATTTTGTGTCCTTACCTTGTTTCTTTAGTTATTGTTCTTGGATCGTGGCACACCTATTTGCAGCAGTTGATCGAATTATGTTTGGTGATTTTTTGCACTTTTGATATCACTCCGTTGACAGTCTCCTTGTATGGAGCTATTCTGGTGAAACCTAGTGTCAGTTGTTTTTGAGTTTTGTGATTGAGTAGTGGATTCAGACCATAGTGCACATCAAAATTCTTCATCATTGTATGAGTTTTTGAGCCCATCTTCTTGGGATTCCTTGGAGTGGGTCTTTACTCTCTTTACTTTGTTATTCTTGGTTTTGGGTACTTGCGGTGTCCCTTTTTTTCCCAGTTATTATACATGAGTACCTCATCAAGCCTAGTTGTTGGGACTCATACTGTGGACATGCCACTTCTATTTTGGCCCCTATATTCACTTAAGGGGATGTTAAAGTAGGTATTTACCTTAGCTCATGTTCACCTAGGTACTTTATTTACCTTTATTATATTTACCCTCACCCACTTATGTGTGTGGATATTTATTTTATCCTATTTAGATATTATGAGGTATTATCTAGTTATTAGGTATAGTTCTTTCCTTGATCTATGGTATTGACTAGTTCTTTCCTTGATCTATGGTATTGACTAGATCCTTGATGTCTAGTTCTCTCCTAAATCTATGGTCTTGACTAGTTCTTTGATGACTAGTTATTTCCTTGATTCATGGCTTGATCTACGACCTTGATTGGTTCTTAGATTGTTATTCCTTTCCTATTTAAGCAAGGCCCATTCTCAATGTATTGCATTGAGTTCCATAATTATATATGATATTGATGCTCATTTGTTTGCAAAGGTTTTATGTAAAGCTATTCGCGAACCTGATTTCATCTTATTGATCATGGTGTTAGATTAGCATCTCGTGTTCTTGGCTTGGTATGATCTTTATTATTCCTTTCAAGATTTAGAATTAGAAGTGGCATCGAAATACTTAGAATTTTGGGAGCCTTCTTTCTTGCTACAAGATCAGAATTCAACAATGTGGACTCCATGGAGGGTGGGAGCAAAGATTCTCAACTGATTATTTTGTTTTACAAAGTCACCATAGGAGGATCTTCAGTCTTCTTTTTCTTTGCAGCAATGGAGGGATATGCTCCTTTATCAAACTGAGAACAAGTGAATACCACACATGAGAAACTGGGTGCATCTTCATCGTCATCCTCATCACCTCCAAAATACTCACAGAATATGATTTGTGTATCATTCTCAAGCTCATCAACTTCTATAAAATCACCTCCTTCACTTTCTTGTTAAACCTATTCGTAATTTTCCTTACTCCTACAACTTTCATTAATAGGTGGGGCCTCCAAGGAAAGCCTTCAGGGTGCTCCTATAATTTTATTTGTGTTGCTTCTTTGGGAAGATGCTCATTAAAAAAATTCCCTCTTCAATGATGCCATCTCATTTGCCAGTTTTTGTAGCAACGAATCTGTTCTTTCATCTCCTGGACATTGAGCTTTACCCTTTGAGGGATTCTTGATCTTTCTAGATAGGATGAGATTGTCATCAAGTTCAATGGCCAATCTTTGTGCTTCTGTAATATTCCTTAGTTGAACTCTTTGTAGGAAAAATCCCACCTCCGGTGATTGAGCACTAATAAATAATCTCTTGATGTTGTTCTTTGATGGTGAATCCTCTTCCAGTATCCTATAGAGAAACCAATAAAATGATCCATGAAGTCTCTCATAGTTTCATTTTCTCCTTTCTTCATTTGTGCCAATCGAACAAGGAGATCTTGATAGTCCTCGGGAATCTAAATCTTTCCTTGAACTTCCCTTTTATGTCATTTCAGCATGTGATGGATCGAGTAGGAAAGAGGTAGAATGATTCTACTACTTTTTTTGGAGAGAATCCATGAACAATCTCACATCAATGTCTTCATGTTTAAATCCAAGAATCTCACATGATGTGGTGAAAGTGGTGATGTGTTCTTTAGGTATCTATGTGCCATCACCTTTGAACTTTGAAAAGTTCTTTCGGGAACCCATTGGTAGATCGTGAAGAAGGGGTTCAAGAGAAAGAGGGATTTTATTCCTTCCCATGGAACAATGGGTTGAGGTATTTCTACTTCATCCACCATTGTTTTCATTTCAGATTTTACTTCAACAAATTCTTCTTCAAATTCTAGCACTGAAATATTTTGCAATAGGAATATGAAAAGACACTGTGGAATATGAAAGGTCACTTGCAAGAATCAACATTGTGTCTTTCAGTAATGGACTTCCATAAACTAAAAATTTTGTTTTTTTCAATTTTTTGATTTTTTGTTTTTGCATTTTTTTCAGTTTTGGACCTTGTGGTCGTATTTTCGGTACAGATGTTGCTAAATCTACCCCACGGTGGGTGCCAAAAACTGTTGGTGAGAAAAAAATAGGTGGAAAAACTTGTGGATTTCTTTCCAACACTGGGAATCTAAGTCCCTCTACTTAACCAATGTAGCTACCATTTATGCATGTGCGAGTAAAGGTGTATTTTCCTATTGGCCTTTTGGTCAAGGATCCAACAAGGGCACTCCACGACCCTCCGTAAAAGCTATCAATTTATTTCTATAGAATACTTTGTTAAGAGAGTGGGAAAGGGAGTGAGAAAAGAGAAGAGGGGATTAATGTCGTGGGTAGAAAATCAGAGTACCACACCCATTAACTAGAAATTTCACACATGCATTAAAGTTAAGAAGAAACAATCTTGTAAATGGAAACAAGATGAGTTAATATTGAGAACTCAAAGTTTCTAAAATATCCTCATCAAAAAAGGCATGAAAATCCTTCTTGTATTGATTCTTGAGCATAAATTGTACATAGCATGGAAATGGAAGAAATATGAGAATGAGGGGAATGGAATAATTTGGTTATCTCCTTTGTTCTCTCAATGCACTCTTGAGTTTACAAAATCAATCACCAACCCTTTGAAATGGGAATGGCTTTACAATTTATAGAATGAGAGGTTACTCGTCATATACCCCCAAATGCCTTTTTATACACCTTACTACAAATTACGACCTTTTACATTCTTAGGAAAAGATCAAGTCCCATTTTATGACTTAAAGGTGACTTGTTACTTTAAAAAAGTCATTTTAAATTAATTAAAGGCATTATGAAAAAGTGTAACCCCAACGAAGAATTATAATGAGGAGAGAGAAAGTGGGGGAAGAGAAGAGATTAGTAGGGGAGAGAAATAACTAAGGGGAGTGCCTCAGATCCTTGTTAGATGATCCGATGAAGTGCACCACTGTAGTGAACTCTACATATCCAAACCCTTTACACCCTGAGAAATTCCTTCAAATTATCTCATAAATGCTTTCCAAGTTGAATGAACTATTCCACCAATGACCACAACTTCCACCTGCATATGATATACCTATGACTTGATCCAAGTAGTGAGTGTCAAAAAAACATTGTTATGAATTTTACCGATGTAAACTCAAGATGAAAACATACAATGCCCATGATGACCCTCCTTGAAACTTGGTTGATTAATTCCTTGACTCATTGAAACCATTCGATCAACATTCTTTGAATCACCAGCTCCTTAAATGACAAATATCAATTCACATGATGTGCCTTGCGATGCCCTTCATTGTAACATGAGATGATCATTCCAAATCACGGAAAATTGCCATCTCTTCATGATTAATTACACCTGAGAAACTAGACCAATATGTGCACTTGAAATTCATGTTTCCTTGACACTTAGTATATTTGGAAGGGACAACTTACTATCTTTAGTAAGTGACAGAGTTTTAATTTATGGACCCTAAATGGTGATATATCAAGTTGAATGATTATCCTTCAATGTCTCATTGTGCCAAACTTTCCCTTTGATAACAACCTACTATTTTTAGTAAGTACAGATGGGGTAACTTACTATTTTTAGTAATTTTTGTAGTTAGCTTTTCCCAATCTCAAGCTGGTTATAGTAGCTTGAATTATTTCTTCTTATTTTTTTCCTCTCACCTTTTGGACCAACCGGTTATTTACAATGACGGGGGCTTGTGGAACCACTTACTATTTTTAATAAGTGTCAATTGTGAGTGAGATGACCTCTTTTATGACTTTTCTGTGATACTCCCTCTATGTTCACTACCTTTTTCATATAATATTCAAATTGTGGCTTACTCAAAGCAATAGACCCCTATGTAGGAAGGTATGCTATTTTAGTAAGTGGTGAAAATGACCTTTGTTTGTGACGGGAACAACATTTTTGGATTCGAATCTTCATCTCAAACTCATGCTCCAATTTTCATCATGATTCGCTTTCCAAAATCTCAAAAATGAAAAATTCTTGTAATAGTTTTGTGTATGGAGCTCCTAGGGTAGAATACTAATATAAAATCAGTCCTTCATATCTTGAGAAATTGGCAACATCATCGTGCAAAAACTAGTTTGAGAGAAAATAAATTTTTTTGAGACCCTTCCCTCTGAATTTCAGATGATTTCACCCATAAGATAATGGGATTAAAAATTTCTTCAAAAAGGGAAAAATGATAATAAAATAAAATCCTTTGATATCCCTAACAATATGGACTTCATGTCAAAAAAACTAGTTTACGCAAAACTAGATTTTTCAACGATCATTCCCTCCAATTTTCACACGATTTTGCCCATTGGAACCTTGAGAATTGAAGAGGTAGCTCATTTCCTTTTTCATAGATATTATTCATGTGATAAGGAAGAACTCTAATTAAAACTTAGTCCTCCATATCCCTAAAAAATAGGTACTTCATGGTGCAAAAACTAGTTCACGTGAAACTATATTTTTCAACGATCATTCCCTCCAATTTTTGTGCGATTTCACCCACTAGAACCCTAAGAAGTGGAGAGGTAGCTCGTTGATTTTTTCCACTACTATGTCATGGCGGCCATTAATGGAGCTTGAAATTTTCAGGTCTTATTTTTTTCTTTGTTCATGATGAAATAAACTCCATTGCGATAGGTTTTGCTTCTTGTCTCACTGGTGAAATTTCTCTTTGATCCAGGTTGTCAATTTGACGGAAAATTGAGCTTTATTCTTCATGGAGCCAGAAGTGAAATTTCTTTCATTGTGAGAATTAATTTCTATGAATAGGAGGTTTGAAGGTGATTTTTAATTGCCTTTGAGATTTAATAACTTTACAAAGATGGTTCTTCATTTCGTGCATTGGCTTGTAAGATATGTTTGAATCTTCATCTCACGGCAATGGAGGTTTCTGAAGAATTCCTTCACTCTTCTCTTTCATTATTCATTCCTCTGGATATTTTGATAAATAGTTTCTTTGACACTGTGCATATTCATGGATTGGAAGTTTTGTTTTCCATGTCAAAGCTGGTTCGAAGAAACAATGATGGATTGAGGTGTTCTCTGCAACTTTTCTTCTAGCAATGAGAAGCAACAAGAAGCGGAAACTAGTTAGAAAATTTTTCAAATTTTAGAGTTTTATTTGGGTGTATTTTCATGTCCCTAACATCCCTCACCTAAAATGGACGTGAGTGACATAAATTTTCACATAGTTCCTCAGCTTGACATGTGGCAGAGATCCGATGGTAGGGGATTAAAGCCAAAAAAATAGCTTTAAAGCACTAAGGGGTTGGAAGCTGGTCACATGGTGACCAGGAGTCTCCTTAGGGGTTGGGTTAATTTTCATGACCTGATTTCCCTAATCTTGAGGGATGTTAGGGATAAAAAATCCCTCCACGCTCTTGGAGTTGACACGTGTCCTTCCAAAAATTGACTAACTCTTGAACTCGCTCCAAGAGGACAAATTGAATGTTTATATGATATTGACTGGAAATGGAATTATGAATCCAATGGTGGGGATATCATGTATTTATTCCTCCATTTTATCCCTAAAATTTTGGATTTTGATCTAATACTACACCTATGAATGAGAAAAATTGTTTGCAAACCCATTGTGCCAAAGTGTTGTGAAAAAAATAATTTCACCATCTTATAGGGCTTAGAATTCCCTTTCTTAAAAAAAAATTCTCCTAACTCCATCCGGAGCTCCCAGAATCACCTTTGGAAGCTTAGTAGTTGTTTTGGCTTGTGCACTAGCTAGGCCTGTGAACACTGATTTTAGTGAAAGCTGTTCCAAATTCTCTAGATCCTTCCGAATCTTCTTGAATCACTTCCATGATGTCCCAAGGCCTTTTATTCACCTATGTGTCTGGTTTGGCTTTTCTTTTCTGCTACATGGGGTCGTTCAGTTCTAGGAAAGCCAATGATTTCCCTTCCCATAGGTGTCTGAAGTTTGCATTTTTCAATGAACTCCTAAAATCACCTAGGGTGGTTTATTTGAATTTCCTAAATCACGTATGGCAATGAATTAACACCAATTGGTTGGTCACTTGACTGATTGGGTAGAATTGAAGTGTCTTGGAGGGGTAAAACTTGAAAAAATTAACACATGGGTATAGTTTTCATGCTTAGAAATTGTCAATTTCCTTGTTGCACATTTGCATGAAAATAGGCACAATTCCACACAAACTCGCATAGAACTACATTGGATATGAGATGTAGTGCAAAGTGCTAAGTTGTAATTCCACCATTGTGGTAGTTGTGGGTAGTCTGACCCCTCATTTTACATCTTTCTTTTTTAGGATTTTATGTCTATTTGAGGGTTTTGTAAATCTTTACTTCTTTGCGGGTTTATTGTGACCTCAGCGATCATTGTGTAAACTAATAGTGACAAAAGGATAGCATCAACTAACATCTTATGACCCTAAGAATTTAGATTTCTAAGCATTTCCACAAACTTGGCCACCCATAATCAATACCTGGCACCCTGTCTAGCATGTCCCTCCAATTCTTCCATTTTCTTAGCTCCAATACAAATCAGCTAAGGCATCTTACCCTTCTTTGCACATTAGGGTTTCATTATTTATTGCTTAGTTTGCTTTGGTATATTTTTGTATTTCATTGCATCATTTATTTACTGCTATTATAGCATTATTTTAGGCTTAGATTCTACATTTTAGCTTAATCATTTTTCGAACCAATCATTCGAGCACTCTTAGATCCTCTCTTCTTCTCTGCCTCATTATCTTAGGGTCCTTTCACCATGGAGGTATCTCTCCATGCCTTTTTACACGATAATCCTAATTGTCAAAATAAACTCAGATATTTTTTGGCTAACACTTATATTCATCCTCACACCTCTCCCAAATATCTATATCACATATTTACTCTTTGCTTTATCTATTAATAAATATCATATCAAATTTAGATTTTATGAAATCACTTCTCGGTCTATCTTAAGTAATGATTCCCCCCTTTATATTCAAGTCTGTATGAAAGACATAGGGGTTAAGTGAGCTTTAGTCAAAAATGGATCTAGGATTAACATCTGTAATATCATGTTTCTCATGAAACTTGGCCTATTTGAATCCTCCTTAACTCCAATATTCATTTTCATTCATGGCTTAGATAATGTGCCTAAATGATTCTTAGGTACAATCACGCTTCCCATTACTCTCGGGACATGTGTTTTATCTATTCCATTCCATGTCATGCCTAATAATATTAACTATAATATTCTCCTCGAACGGCCTTAGATCCATGCCATGAATGAGGTCCCTTCAACCCTTCATGTGTGTATTAAATTTTTATATCAAGGTGTGGTTTATGAAGCTGATCCGAAAATAGACCAAAAATTTTATCTACTCGATTTTCGGACCCTTGTAGGCTTATCAAATTACCGTTTAATTTTTACCCGTTAAAATCAACTTAAAATAATGCAATAAGTATGACACTTTGCAAAAGGGTTGATTACAGAGTTCAGAAATTGCCTACGTCTCCGGGTTCTTTTGAACCATTCCACTAGTCAAAACTTGTAAGTTACAATAGTACTTTCACAAGAAAACCTAATGGAAACTATTAATAACTTGCTTAGAAGAATAACCAGACCTTCAAATGATAAGGGTGAAATATAGCACCCGACTTCCCCTTTTCTATCATATTCGGCAAGCTCTATGGTACCCGCTCCATTGTTCGGAATCCTCTAGATCTCGATTGTCCTTCCAGATGCTTCGTAACGCCCTATGGCACTCCGGTCAATATTCCAGGATTCACAATAATTTAGTGTGGTGTTATGGGCCGACTAGGTAGTATTAAAACTCCTAGCCACAATAATGCCTATTTAAATAAATATGTCTTCACAAATTTATAATAAGCCTAAAAATTAGGTCTTATCAAAAAAAAATGATCCACTGGCTTGCTTTGTTCGATATTCCTCAAGCTATTGCTTTGAGCTTCCGAAGTTGTGTGTGTCCTTTTACAATGCAAAGGGTCCCCTATTTATACCCAAATGGGGCCCTTAAATAATGCATTAAAAATTATCTTAAGGCTATTAAAATCCTAATCATGGCACATATATGGGTTTATTTCCCCATAATCCTCCTTAAATCTTTATAAACTAATTCCACGTGATGTGGATGTATTTAAAAAGTGGCATGCATTTTTTAATGGGATAAATCCCATGGTGGGTGGCTAAGTTTAAGTGGGTTAAATCCCACATGGGGTGGCCTATAATTTTTAATAAGGTTTTTAAAAACCTTATCCTCCCCCTATTCACATGGAATTACCATGCATGGCCTATGTATTAGCCCCCACCGCTTATCCACTTTGTGGATGTTTGCATATAAGGGTTGGTGGATTTATATGGGATGGTTGCATTAATATTTAGAGTGGTGTGTTGTTTGTGACCATTGAGGTGTAACGTGGAAATAATACCGAGCAAGTATAATAAACACAGTCAATTCTCAAAACATTGCAAATTAAACTAGCAAAGTAACATGGTGAATAATATAAAATTCAACCATATAATACTATGATATTCAAAATGAAATATAGCTAATGGTGGCAAGCCATGTGGTGGCTTGAGGACCCACCACATCGGTGATAATACCATAGTATTAATGGTGGTCGGACTCCCCCTCCGTTAAAAATTTTTATCCTCTTAACGCAACCACCAAATTTTACGCCTGTCAAATACCAAAGGTCGAAAACCAAAAAAAAACTTCCTTTTACCTTTTTGCCACATGTCACAGTGACATTGGTCCAACATTGACATGTTGACAAAAGTTGACTTTCCATTTTTGATTGGCCATAACTAGAGCTCCCAATGTTTAATTTTCGTGTTCTCATAGTCGTCGGAAATCTCTCAAAAATATCTTCTATATTGACATAATTTAGGGATGTTTAGGGAACTTTTGATATCAAAAATTATCCCCTGATCACACCTCCCCAATGAGAAAGGCTTTTTGTCCCAAAAATATTATATTGGAACATTTTTCCATCCTATCCTGAATCTGGAAATTCTGCTGCCACCTCGGAAGTGTTTTTATAGTAGACCCTTTGGTCTCTTCCTCTACAACCTTCTCACTTGATAGCTTTGTTTCGATCTAGGGACCTATGGGTTATGGGCCCACTACACTTCTATCGTGCTACTTTGATATCCAAAGAATACCTCCACACCTCCGTTGTATGGTGCTAATTTTCTAAATGAAACCTCAACACTCCTACTGTATGGTGCTAAGCTTCCAGATATCTAAAAACAAGGATCTTATTTTACTCTATAACACATCTCCTGGCTCCAAGTTGATTCTGTAGAATCTAAACTGGTTTGAAGGAACTCCATGCTACTTAGAGCTATGATTGATCCGATGTCGATGATGGACAATGACTTGTCCCTTTTTAGACCTCAACACCTCCATTACGCAGTGCTAAGTCTCTTACAAACCTCAATGCATCTTGTTGTGTTGTGCTAAGTCTCTTTTTCAAGACCTCAATATTCCAACCGTGTGGTGCTAAGTCCCAATGGTCAACTACCATTCAAATGTGCAAGATCTGATACCACAATGCCTTGACATCGAATTACGATCCGAGCTGATATTTTGAGAGCTCCTTTCTAGACTTCAATGCCTCCAATGTACAAAGTTAATCCTCTTTCAATACCTTGAGCCTCCAATCCATGATGTTGGTCTCGATGATCAGCTACCATTCTGCTACACAGTCACAATGCCTCTTCACATAATGACAATATGAGTTTATTTCTCACGAGCTCAAAAATGGTGACTCCATCCCCATTGCATGGTTGCTACCTCTACACGGTATAAATCTTCCTATTGACGATGACTATTAGGTACCACTCTACTACATAGTCATAATGCCTCTACACAGAATGAAGTTCGACACATTTCGATGATGCCAACAAAGGTGTTGAACTACCATTCTACTGCATGGTCACAATGCCTATACAAAGAATGAAGTTCTGAGCTGACAATAGTGATCTCTTCTTGTCTACATAAATGGATGACAAATATACAAGCTTATAAATATGAGTTAAATCTTGTATCCAAGCTATAACAGGTACTCACAAGTTGATTAGGAGATATGTTTGGAGCATTAATCAAATTTTCTAAGTAAGAAAATCCACTGAGTATGGTAAACCTTTCTCTCAAGCATTTTCTCACAAAATCTTATCTCCAAAAACAAATATTGCATATTATTCATCAATTTGAATTATGCAATATATAATTGAAAAATTGTTGACTTACCCATTTTAAAGGACTTTCACTTTCAAGTATTACTGGTCCTGGGTTAAATTATCAATTGGTGGTGGAGTAGAAACCTCTTTTCCTTTGTAATAGGCCTCCATTCCATCTTTGGCTTTCCATAACTCGATGGCGAGATGGATGCAATTTCTAGAAATTGTCCACCCGATGCCCATTCCTCTAGAAATGAGCACAAAAATTCCTCTTAATTTCCTTCTTCTCTGATGAGGAACTCTTTCTTCCATTTCTCGTCTTTGCATGATGAGATTGGTCTTTTTATTTGCCGTGTTCTGACAAATGACATCAATTTCCTCATCAATTTCCTTCTCTTCCAGACATCGGCCATAGAATGATTATGCAATCCACAAAATTACATGGAAAGTAATTCCACATCTTATGAAAATCATAACCATACTTCTTTAATCCAAAAAGTGGATCAGAAGTTTTATTGTGCTTATGATTATGGTAAGAAACTGGAGGTGGAATCTCATTACCTCTTCATTTATTTCTCTTACCACATCCTACCTGTGATGATGAATCAACTTTCCTTCAGAATCTTCTTGCAAGACTAGTGAGATATTTACTTTTCTTTGGAAGCTTGTCTTTTGTTAGCATTCTTAGAGCATTCTCTAATATCCATTCCCACACTAGGAAAACCCAAACCTGCAAAATGAGGATGATCCTCGACCTGTATTGGGTTAGCAATGCCTTGGCCATTTTTACCAAGGCCTCTTCCATCAAATCCCATTTTATCTAATAATTTGGATCCAATGCCTCTAGTATGCTTTTCAAACAAACCAAAGACTTCATTACCTAAATCGAAACCGAATGGGAGGAAGAAGAAGATTCAGTGGTGAACAACTTATAGTGCAATCATCTGTCATGGTCTCTGCATCTGAAGTTGAAGGTATTTCCTTATTCTGGTCACCACATTACAACCTTTCCAAGAGCTCATCTTTGGTTTGCAATTTTGATTTCAAACGAGAATTCTCCTCTTCCAAAGAGTAATACATTGATCATAGGAGAGAGTTCTCTTCCTGGATCTAGTGATTATAAGCTTCAATTTCCTTGAGCTTTTCCTGTTTAAACATCTTGCCCATGGTGCAGATATACCATGTTCACAAAAACTGAACCAAATGAACCAACTTGAAGAAATCACTCTGTTAATTAAATTTACTAAAGAAAATATGGAGCTAAACTAGCTCTGATACCAAACTTGATCCGAAAATAGACCGAAATTTTTATCTACTCGATCTTCAAACCCTTGTAGGCTTATCAAATTACCATTTAATTTTTACCCCATTAAAATCAACTTAAAATAATGCAATAAGTATGACACTTTGCAAAAGGTTTGATTACAGAGTTCAGAAATTGCCTACTTCTCCAGGTTCTTTCGAACCGTTCCACTAGTCAAAACTTGTAAGTTACAATAGTAATTTCATAAGAAAACCTAATGGAAACTTTTAATAACTTGCTTAGAATAATAACTAAACCTTTAGATGACAAGGGTGAAATATAGCACCCAACTTCCCCTTTTTGTCATATTCGGCAAGCTCTATGGCACCAGTTCCACTGTTCGGAATCCTCCGGATCTCGATCGGCCTTCCAGACACTTTGTAACGCCCTATGGCACTCCATTCAATATTCCAAGCTTCACAATAATTTAGTGTGGTGCTATGGACCGACTATGTAGTATTAAAACTCCTAGCCACAATAACTCCTATTTAAATAAATAGGTCTCCACAACTTTATAATAAGCCTAAAAATTAGGT
The DNA here is from genome assembly GCA_018340775.1 of Taxus wallichiana var. yunnanensis. NCBI lineage: Eukaryota > Viridiplantae > Streptophyta > Pinopsida > Cupressales > Taxaceae > Taxus > Taxus wallichiana. The sequence goes on along the minus strand of CM031238.1, from coordinate 17,502,766 downwards.
CTTATAAAAAACTCTCCTCCACTTGCTTGGGAGATATTCCTCAAGCTATTTCTTTGAGCTTCCAAAGTTGTGTGTGTCATTTTACAATGCAAAGGGTCCCTATTTATACCCAAATTGGGCCCATAAATAATGCATTTTAAAATTATCTTAAGGCTATTAAAATCCTAACCGTGGCACATAGATGGGTTTATTTCCCCATAATCCTCCTTAAATATTTATAAACTAATTCCATGTGATGTGGATGTATTTTAAAAAGTGGCATGCATTTTTTTAATGGGAAAAATCCCATGGTGGGTGGCTAAGTTTAAGTGGGTTAAATCGCACATGGTTCGGCCTATAAGTTTTAATAAGGTTTTTAAAAACCTTATCCTCCCCCTATTCATGTGGACTTACCACACATGGCCTATGTATTGCTCCCCACTTCTTATCCACTACATGGATGCTTGCATATAAGGGTTGGTAGATTTATATGGGGTGGCTGCATTAATATTTGGAGTTATGTGTTGTTTGTGACTATTGAGGTGTAACGTGGAAATAATACCGAGAAAATATAATAAACTCAATCAATTCTCAAAACATTGCAAATTAAACTAGCATAATAACATGGTGAATAATATTAAATTAAACCATATAATACTATGATATTCAAAATGAATTATAGCTAATGGTGGCAATCCACGTGGTGGCTTGAGGACCCACCACTTCGGCAATGATACCATAGTCTTCACACTGGCGGTCGGGCTCCCCTCTGTTAAAAAATTTGATCCTCTTGTCATGACCACCAAATTTTACGCCTATCAAAGACCGGAGGTCAAAAACCAACAAACAACTCCCTTTTATCTTTTTGTTACATGTCACAGTGCCATTGGTCTAATATTGACATGTTGACCGGATTTTACTTTCCCATTGACTAAACTTTGACCGCCATAACTAGAGATCCCAATGTCTATTTTTCGCATTCTCATAGTCGTGAGAAAGCTCTCAAAAATATCTTCTGCAGTTGTCAAAATTTAGGGATGTTTAGGGAAATTTTGATATCAAAAATGATCCCATGATTAGAATCATTAACAAATCCCTCTCCATTTTTATTGCAACATTATTGATCATTCACCAAAATCCCATACTTCATCCACCTCTCCTCCTAACTTCGAATAGTATAGCCCTAGGTATCCGTACTGTGTCATTATGGTTTCAATGGAAATGGATTAGGAAAACATGCAAAAGGATTCAAAGAACCTCTTTCCATTCGACACAATCCACCAAGCTCGGCCTCGTATATCACCCTAAGCTTGTTTATTTTATTCCTTCCACATCTCCTCTTGAGGTTTACACCATTTCACATACTCATCATCACAACAATAAATTTCACTTTTTTCTTACTGCCACAACTTCCTTTGGTACACCAACTACTCCTAACACATTTCTATATCTGCCATCATGGCATGATTTTTATTCCATGCCCATATATATCCCCATCTCTTATGCACTCGGGGGGGGCATCACACTTATTCTTCTCACCCATCTATCATCTCCAATTGGCTATCATTTCCTAATACTACACTTTATGCTTCATATTTGTTTTCTTTGAGTGATCTTACACACCTTGATACACTATTTTATCATCATTCTCGATAACGTACTCTTGTGTTACAGTTCACACTTGACTATTGAGGGCATCCTATATACATGAAAATAACACGGTGCAGAGTAGACATTACATATTACACATATTCATACATCATGCACTTTTCTATATATACAATCTTCCATCTATTCTACATCATCCACACTTTTTGCTTTATACACCTATATATAGTACACATTCTACACACTACATCTTGCATTACACATTATACTATTCTACTTACACACCCTACATTCCACATTACACGTTTCACACGTCACACACCAATGACATAGTTTTCACTTACTACACACATCACACATTTTACTCATCCACTTATATGCACTGCACTCACTACTCGATGATGCACTTTAGTCCCTTGGTCCATACTTGAGTGTTGAGGGTTTACCAATCAAATGGACCTCATCACACCCACACATTTGATCAACCAATATTTTTATCATACTATGCAACATTTTTAGCCACCACCTTCTTCACACATGTCATGATATACACTCTTAGGCTAAATCATCACCCCTTTCTAGCATCTTATCCATACATTTCATGATATATGCTTTTTCTACATCATCACATTTTCTACCATATTATTCATACATTTTTGATATACGCTTTGTGCTACATCATCATATTTTCTATCATCTCATCCATACATTTTGTGATATACGCTTTAGGCTAAATTATCAAATATTCTACCACGTTATCACTTTTACTTTGTTGCATTCAATCATACACATCACATGACAACTTATAATCACCATATTTATTCTGCACACATTTCAGACCATTTCCCGATGATGCAATCTCGTTTACAATTAATTCTTGACTATTAAGGAGGCATAAATAAATGAACCTCATTGTATACATTTCCATCTAATGGGGGAACACTACTCCTATAATTCACATTACATTCCATTCTACCTCATCCACATAATATAACATATCTTGGTTACATTTACTCTTGCTTACTTTTGTTTTTACATGTTCATCTTACTACACATGCTAGATAGATATCTTGTATGTATTTATCTTCTCATGCACACATGCATGTTCGGTTGCTTTCTAGTTGTGATTATAGATTATACAGATCCATTACACGTAGCATGGATTCTTAGTGCAAGTACCTATTACCGGTCCCGAGAATGGTTCTGGGGCATCCACTTTCATATATTATAGGTGTTATTGTTTCATTTTGTCTCATAACACACTAGTTTCTCAGATTATACATGCTTTGACATATTTTTTATCTTTCTAACATGCTAACGAGTGCTTCATGTGCAGCATTTTTTATTCAAGGCTACTTTTTTCCATGGTTATCTATTACATTGTTTGTCATTGCTTTTCATTATATGCTCTTGTTTGTAGGATTTTCCCTTTTTCTTGTGTGCACACTTGTCTATTTTCATCCATTACAGCCTTGATTTTCTTACGACATCATGAGTGGTCCCATTTTTGTAACCCAATTTTTGCATTCTACATTATCTTCTTGTGTGTTTACACATTATCCTTAGCTTGCATTTCGTCTTATACATGAGTGTTTGTATTTGCTTGTACTAACACTTGTTTTATTTCCTAGTCATTTAAATAACAAATTTTACAGGGTAGAGATTCATTAGAATATACGCACCATCTGTTGTGGTGTTTTACACAACGGAAAGTAGTTAAATTTTGGTAGACGAAACCAAATATTTATCCCTACACTTCTTCCATTACATTAGCATGATGTCGCCAAAAAAATTGCATGTCGACATCATCTACAGGATCCTTTCTACACCATTTTCTCATCACGGATCAGGTACACATGTTCATTTTTCATTTTCATCATTTTACATACTTTACTTACACACTTTTTACATATTTTAATCATATACATGCGTATTTGACTACTTGTTGGCTTCTCTTTTATAGGTCCATCCATATGGGAAGTGGTATTCAACAACACTAGCATCACACACATCAACATCAACAACATGTACATCATGACACCTACACATGTGTTTTCCTCCCTAGGTTCATTTTCATCATCACTTTTTGCACTTCCTCATCCTTAGCATCCACGCTTCACATTTTTATCACTCCACGCTTTGTCTAGTCCCTCAACATGCTTTCTACATTGATCTACATGATTATCAGGTATGTATCTCTATCTACTTTATGTTACCGAGATTTCCACTCACCAACATAAAGTGGGGGAAAATGTAGACACAAAATCATACACTTTGGGTAATTATCTAGTCCTAATTACATATTACTATTCATATGATTCCTAAGTAAGAATGGTACTAATTAACCCATGTCTTTGGCCACCTTTCTTTGCTTTCTGTTGTTACTTTTAGTCTTACACCCTTATTTTCTCACATTCCCTTCTCATTCTTTGGCATTTTTCATCTTTGACGCCAACACCTAGACCGGGACATCGGTGCAAGCGTCCTCATCCAATCTAGGTGCCCCTATCCTCTTTGTACTTTACTCACACTTTTTTGGTCCTTTCTATCCATTTGAGCATCTTATCTTTTTGGTAGTTGACATTTTTGGGGTTAATTACAAAATTCAAGAAAAGGAATCATATAAATATAAAGTTATGTGATCATAATAAAGGACCAAGCACTAAGCATCTACTATCTCCACCTAAGGTTACATCCATCAAGGCATCTAAGAGCTCTATTGCATCCATCTAGCTCCATCACAAGGGACACAAGGACTAGTTTTCGCATCACACTTCATAGGAGGAAGTTCATTTTATTCCATGCACACATTTACTACATTTCTTTACATTTAGCTACTTTCTCACTATCCAAGTGCAAGTCGGCACAAGATCAATCTAGGGTAAAATTCCACACACACACATAGAACTACAATGGGTCCGAGATGTAGTGCAGCTCTCTGTTGTAAGTCCACCATTATGGTAGTGAGGATAATCGACCCCTCATTTTGCATCTTTATTTTTTTAGGATTTGATGTATATTTTAGGGATTTACAATTCTATACTTCTTTACATGTTTATTGCAACCTCGATGATCACATGTGCAAACTCATAGTGACAAAAGGTGAGAATCAGTGAATATCTTACGACCCTAAGAATTTGGGTTTCTAAGCATTTCCATAGACCTAGGTGCAAGAATCAGTACCCCATTCCAGCCTCTTCCTCCTGGGCACCCATGTCCATCATGTTCCTCCCGATTCTGTCATTTTATGAGCTCTAGTATGATGGTCAGTGCTTTACATTTCTCTATCTTCTAACTCTGTACACTTTCCAGAACTCGGTGAATCAACTAAGGCATCTTACCCTTCTTTGCACATTAGGATTTCATTATTTATTTATCATTTCACTTTGGTATATTTTGGGCATTCATTGCTTCATTTATTTAATGCTACTATAGCATTAGGATAGGTTTAGATTTTACATTTTAGCTTAATCATGATTCAACATTGTTTTTGCGCGTGCCTTAAAAGAGGGGGCATTTATTTGGGTATATTTTACACTTATAGAATACACAAACATAATGTTGGATATGATACAAGAACAAACATGGTAAAAGTACTCAAAAATCCATAAAATCATAGAAATTCAAACAAAATTACACATGTTCGTAATTGTACATATTGGTGAGGATTTGTATGAAATATTCCTTACCTTATCACACATTTTCCAAGAGGGTAAACATGTCAACTTTATCAGTAGTTTCAAGTTTTTCAACAACATTCTCAAGTTTTTGGCACAATTTCAGGCTTAGTTCGGACTAGTTTAGGGAATGAAGTGAATCACTTCTCTTTTCCATGGCATTTAGTTTCTACTACAATTTCATATATCTTTAGGGCATGAGTCTCTTTTTTCCATCAGCATTTCACTTTCTATTCATTTGTGTGGCACATGGGAAGGGAATGGGGGTATCCATTCTCTTTTCTATTGTGTGTCCTAATTTACTAATTTTGACCTATATTTTTTTGCAAAATTGTGGTTCATGGGATTATGGAAGGTATCAAAGTGGCTAAGTTATTTTTAGGTAGACTTTCCTTTCCTCTTGTACTCAAAGAGGAAGATATCAGAGTTTTTGAATAACTTTGATGCATAGACTTATTCCTTAGTGGGGTGTTTTCGCACTTCATTCTTCTTCTTTTCTCCTTGGAATTCCATGTTGGGTTATATGCACCTATCACTTTGTTTTCTCCTCAACACAATTGGGGATTGATCACCCCCAATCCTTTGGGAAAGTTCAACAAATTCAATAAAACAAAATCTTCAAGCAAAATTAAAGGAAAGGATTTTCTCCCTACACAAAAAAACAGGTGTATTCCTTCTTTGTTTACATCTCTTTCATTTCAATATCAACCAAAAGAAAACATTTTATGTTACATTTTACATTTGAGTTAAAGTTCAATTCTTTATCATGGGCATTAGCTACACTCCTTGTTGTAAGTTTCATCATGGAGGATGTCAACTCCAAGCACAACAGATTCTACAAAACTAACATTTAAGAAAATAAAAAGTGTGTTTGCACACTTAGGTATATTTTTGTATTTTCATTTCATACTTAAATGGGGGCAAATGTAGGCACTCAAATTTGGCAATTCGGTCTTTGACAACTTTGCTAGATTTGACAATGCACTCTTACTAAGATAAATACAACTTTCCCATTCCCACTTAGTAAATTTTAAGGTCTCATGTTTAGTTTGTTTATCCTTGCACACTGACATGTCATCAAATTATGAGAACACAATGCATAAAATTCATAGAAAAACCATCAAGAAACAAGTGTCAAACTTCAAATAGCCTATGTTCCTTCCTTCGGAAGGAACATACAGATTCGTCAAGATAGTACATTCATTCCTAACTGATTTGTAGGGTCTTGGAATAACATGTCCTCCAAATTTGATTTTAAATTCATATTTTTCATTGGGTATTCTAATCTCTTTATGTCATAATTTCATCAATAAATCATCTACAAAACCATATATAAGCAAGTAAACACTACCTCATTTGCTAACCTAGAAATCCTATGGCACTACATTGATACACTCACTTCCTACACTTGCAAAAGACATCCAAGGCTCCCTAAATATAATAATAGCACATCTACAGTCATTAGGGAAACGCCTTCTACAAGTTTGAAGCTTCTTATTAGGTCAAGGCAGCAATATCCCTCATCTAGGAGCACTCAAAGACCCCTTTCCCCTAGTATTTTAGTAAGAGAAAAACTCAAATCAAGAATTGTCAATGATGTTTTTCAAACTTAGTTGTATTCATTCAAATATCACATGTTATGTGGAAAATGATGTCCAGTTTAATGCCTCTTCATAGTAGTGCCTGACCTTGGCGGTGCATAAGGGTTCCCACAACCCAACTAATATTTTTCTTGTAGGACTTCTCGTCCATGATTAGTGTTTGAGATGATGATCAAACCATTCAAAGAGATTCAATTGATGATCGAAAACCCCTTTCCTGAGTATTTTAGTAAGATCGAAACTCAAATCAAGCATCGTCAAAGATGGTTTTCAAACTTACTTGTATTCATTCAAATATCGCATGTTATGTGGAAAACAATTTCCATTTTAAGGCCTCTTCATAGTAGTGCCAACATTGGTGGTGCATAGGGGTTCCCAAAACCCAACTAATACTTTTTTGTAGGACTTCTCATCCATGGTTAGTGTTTGAGATGATGATCGGATAATTCAAAGAGATTCAATTGGTGATCAAAACTAGGGTTTGACAACAACAAAGTGTTTAAGGAAACCAAAAGTTTGCAATATATACATAGTCCATAGTTAAGTAGGTCCAAGACCATACATGAGGTGTAGAACCATATGATACAATCGTGGTATTTTGGTAGGACCTTACCCCAGTCCATTTTCCACTAAAAGTATCGAAAAAAGTTTGTTCTAATCCAATCTCCAAGTTTTTGTTGTGCATCCTCCAGAACCCTCCAGAATCATCAATAATCAGCTAAGTGCACTCATTCCTTTGTATTTTCAAGTTCATATCTTGTTTAGCATATCGTTAATATTATAAAAGCATTATTCTAATTGTAATAATTAATGTTGGAAGTTAATTAATTAAAATATCCACTTGTCACTAACCCTTACATCCTTTAGTGTACTAAATCACTAAAACCAATTAGGTTTCATGTTAAATCTAATTAGGTGTAAACACCACCCTTAGTGAACCTATCCACTCCATGTGTAATGGTATATTTTTCAACTTGGGAACTTTCATCAAGTTGACCTAGGTATGATTTCTGAGTATTCTTGCATGGGAAATTAATAGTCTCTATATAAATAAAACCCTTGAGAGGTCATTTAGGATGAAGGACAACATCCCTTGTCTTGCTTATTAATAAACACAAATTTTAAACACATCATAAATCTTCCAAGAGAAATCCTTAAGTTGAATTCATAAATGAATTACATCAAATTTTAGTTTGCATGATTGACAAGTGTCTTGTCCTAACAAAAGGATCTTCCTAGTTGCATATTGATTTCATAGTTACATCGATTGAACATATCGGATCATGAGTGAAGCATAAAATATTCACTCATATTCAAATAACTACATGATCCATGTCCCTTAATATGTATTTCAATATATTTTTGGAGTGAGGCATGGGAAGATGGTCTAGGCTAAGGCTAGGTATTATCTTCTTATTGTTAGGATTATACCAGTTGTACAGGTAAACAAGCAAGCAATGAATAATGTGGGAAACGTAAATTAGAAATAAAATGCAATAAAACAGAAACACAGATTTAACATGGTTCACCCAAAATGGGTTAAGTCCACGAAAAGCTTGACCAATACTTTTATTCAATCCAGAAAAACTCTCTTACAGTGCATCAACTACTATAGTGAGCCTCATACATTCGACCCTTTAAAGATATTCGGGTTTATATCATTTTGGGGAAACATAGAAAGCCACCCATTAGATCTGTGACCTAATAAGGAACGGTCCAGATTTCACAATGCATAAATACATATTAACTTTGGCGGATGGGGGCACGCGCCTCAAGCCCCCGCCTAGGCACGTGATCCTTAGACCCGCAGGGGTGAAGCCCCCTTTCAACTCCCATCGCTATCAGGCTCCACAACCAACAATCTCCCACTTGGAGACTGATTGTTGTAACTCCACCACTACAGTGCCTGCTTGGAATTTTCTTCTTGGCTTGTTTATTCCACTTTAAGATCAATCTTGAAGACCCATAGAATTTGAATGCAAATCGAACTTCTCCTTTTTCATTAGCTTAGTAAACATATCAGTAGGATTATCATCTGTATGAATCTTCATGAACTCAAGTTGCCCATCCACCAACACTTGTTGTATGAAGTGATATCTTAGCTGAATGTGTTTTTTTCTTGAATGGAAGGTTGAGTTCTTTGCCGGGTGAATTGCACTTTGACTATCATTGTGTAACTTACAATCCCCTTGTTCCTTACCCAATTCCCTTATGAACCTACTCATCCATAACATTTCCTTACTTGCCTTAGTCAACTGCAACATTTTTTACCTCTGTAGTAGATAGGCAACTACCTTCCGCAACTTTGAAATCCAACTCATTATCACACCACCAATTGTAAACACATATCCAGTAGTGCTCCTCCTACTATCCACATCTCCTACCATATCAGAATCCACAAATACCTGTAAAGTATAATCGACCCTCTAAAGCACAAGTGCCTACTAGTGGTCCCTCTCAAGTACCCGAGAATCCATTAGGCGCAGCTTCGAGTGTGCTTTACCTGAATTTTCCATATACCTTATAACAACTCCCACTGTTTGGGAAATGTTTGGCCTGGTACAAACCATGGCATACATAAGGCTCCCAACTGCTAAAGAATAAGGAACCCATGCCATATAATCTTTTTCCTCTTATGTTTTTGGGCATTTCTCTTTACTTAGTCTAAAATGCCCAGCCAAAGGTGTACTAACTGGTTTCACATTCTGCATCTGAAACCTTTCTAACACCTTTTCTACATGGTCCTCCTGAGACAACACCAATTTATTATTTATTCTATCCCTCTTGATTTTCATACCAAGTATTTTCTTTGTTGCACCCAAATCCTTCATTTCAAATGTTTGTGCAAGATTTTCCTTAAACTTTGCAATTTCCTGCATATTAGACCCTACTACAAGCATATCGTCTACATATAATAGAAGAATAATGTAGCTCCCACTATCTAACCGTTTAAAGTATACACAATGATCTGATTGACATCTAGTAAAACCATGCTCATGCATGAAACTATCAAACTTTATATACCATTCTCGGGAGCTTTCTTAAGCCCGTATAGGCTCTTCTTCAACCTACAAACCAATTTCTCCTTACCCTTCACCTCAAATCCAAGTGGTTGCTGCATATAAATCTCCTCCTTCAAGTCACCATGGAGAAATTTCATCTTGACATCAATTTTCTCTAAGTGTAAATCTTCAAAAGCAACTAAACTTAATACAGTACAAATGGAAGACATCTTTACAATAGGGGAGAAAATTTCATCAAAATCGATACCTTTCTTTTGTTCATACCCCTTCACTACAAGCCTTGCTTTGTACCTTTTCTATCCACCTTCTTCTTCTTTCACATGGTAGACCCATTTGTTTTGTAGTACTCTCTTCCCAGCTAGAAATTTGACTAAATCCCATGTTTGGTTCTTCTCCAGGGAGTCCATTTCCTCCTTCATGCCATGCTCCCACTCCTTAGTGGACTCCACCTACATTGCCTCATCAAAGCTCTGGCTCACCACTATCTATTAGTAACAAATAATACAAAGCGGGGAAAATATTACGGAGGTCTACTAATACGTTGTGACCTTCTTACCAAAGATGGGGGTGACTCGGGCTCTTTATTTTCTCACTTCTCATTTTCTTGAATTTTTGACAGAGCTGATGATCTTTGACGCTAGTTATCGTGATCAGCCTACAAAACTATCAACATCGTGCACTGTAGGTGGATATTTTCCATCCGAGACTTCATTTTTAGGAGATATATCCTCAACCAAATCTTCCTTGAGCTTTTTGTCATCATCTTGCACTGATCCTTATATACATTCTATTTTCATGCCAAACAACATCATGACTCCTAATTATCTTAGATTCATCTAGATCCCAAAACCAAAATCCATAATCACCATTGGAGCCATGGCCTATGAATATGCAACATTTGGATTTTGAATCCAATTTCTTCCTGTTTTCTTTATTAACATGCACAAATGCCTCTGAACCAAATACTCTTAAAAATGAAAGGTCTACCTCTTTCCTGGTCTAGTATTCTTGGGAATTCCTCCATCTAATGCACTCAAAGGCCCATGGTTGATTAAGTACACAAAGCATTATCTACATCCTCTACCCAAAACTGAAGAGGCATCCCCACATGTAATCTCATTGACTATGCACGCTCCAATATTGTTCTATTTATCCTCTCACTAACACCATTTTGTTACGGAGTCCTAGGAACTATTTTCTCTCTACAAATCCCATTCAAGGAACAATAATCATCAAATTTCTTACTGTAATACTCACCACCATTATCAAATCTCAAACATTTCAATTTAAAACCACATTCATTCTCAACAAGTGCTTTCCATTTCTTAAATGTATCAAAGATATCATACTTACGCTTAATGCAATATACCCATACCTTCCTTGTGGCATCATCTATGAATGTGACATAGTACAGAGAACCACCAAGAGATGCAACATGGGCCAGCCCCCACACGTCTTTATGAACTAGCTCCAACTTTTTCTCTTTCTTGGTATTCCCTGCCTTGAGAAATCTAACTCTTTTCTATTTCCCAAAAATACAATGCTCACAAAACTCTAAGTCCAATTGCTTCAAACATGAAATCTTACCTTTTTCCTGTAGAATTTTCATTCCCTTCTCACTCATATGTCCCAATCTACTATGCCACATGATGGAATCCTTATCTGAAGTAGACAATATGGTAGAAGAATTAGATATACAAGTACATAAATAAAGAGTGCATGCTTTCTTACCCCATGCCACTATCAAGGCACCCTTGGAAACCTTTTAAGCATATGAAGTGAATGTGACGTGTAACCTTTACCACCCAACTATCTGCAGAGATTTGATTTCTCCCGAGACTAGGTACATGCCTCACTTCTCTCAATAATGTAGTTTTGTTCTGTCATTTCAGGTGTACATTGCCATTCCCGACAATGTTGCACGGCTCATCATTGCCTAAATAAACTGTCCAAAATTTCCCTGGACATACTCTTTAAAATAGCCCTTATCGGGGTTGCATTGAAAGAGGCACTGAATCTATTACCCAAGATTCTACTCTAGTATCAAGAGAAATTATATGAGCATCCGAACAATATTACCTATCAAATTTTCCTCTTTAATACCTTCAAGCTGGTTTTCTTTATTTCTTTTGAGCCAACAATCCTTTTTAGCATGTCCTCTCTTTCCATAGTTCCAACAAATAATACCTCTAATCCTAGATTTGGATCTTCCCATATTCAATTTAGATCTCCCATGAGCTTTACTCTTTGATTTCTCCTTGCTTCTCCCTCTACTCTCCATATTAATTGCATTTCCGGAAGAAGAATTTTCCCCTATAATTTTCTGTGCATTTCCTTATTTAAGATGACACTTACTACATCTTCAAATTTAAGAGAAGTAGATGATGTATTACTAAGCGCCATTACTAAGTTGTCCCAACTTTCGGCAAAAAGAACATAGGAATAATAATGCTCTAACCTCCTCATCAAATGGGATATTAGCCAGAATGTAACTCGATTTACAATAGTGTGGAAATAATTAAGATGGTTAGATATAGATCCACCTTCTTGTATTTGTAGATTAAACAATATTTTCATCAAATAAACTTTATTGGATGCACTAGGAGTTTCATATAAATTAGCTAGATTTTTCATCAACTCTACCATACTCTTCACTGTGAGATATTTAAAGCTACGGACGATGTCAGAATCAATCGAATCACACCGAGAGCTTTCCTGTCTAGAACCTTCCACTCCTCATCAGACATGAATGGGGGCTTCACTCCTACATCTCCCATCGGTAGGTATAGATCCTTTTGATACAGGTAATCTTCCACCTACATTTTCCATAGCTAGTAATTTCAGTCGTCAAACTTCTCAACTTTAAACTTACTCTCCTCTTCCATTGTTGCTTCTCCCACTAAATCATAAATCCTCTGTGAGTATACTACCAAAAATAAATCTCAAACATGCTCTGATAACATTTGTTAGGATTATACGAGTTATGCAGTAAACAAGAAAGCAATGAATAATGGAGACGTAAATTAGAAATAAAATGTAATAAAATAGAGACATAGATTTAATGTGGTTCACCCAAAATGGGTTACGTCCACGAGAAATAGCCAATACTTTTATTCAGTCCAGAAAAACTCTCTTACAGTGCACCAACTTTTGCTATAGTGAGCCTCATACATTCAATCCTTTAAAGATATTCAGTTTATATTGTTTGAGGAACATGAAAGCCACCCATTAGATCTATAACCTAATAAGGAGCAGTCCAGATTTCACAATGTATAAATACATATTAAATGTGGCATATGGGGTGCTGCCCACGGAGCCCCTGGCCTAGGTGTGTGGCCCTGGACCCCATGGGGCGAATCCCCCTTTCAACTCTCGTCGATTTCGGGCTCCACAACCAACACTTATGTTTTTCAATGATATTTGGGGTTTTGACAAATAAAAATATAATTCTAAAGCATTGCATTGCATCACATATTTTATAATCCATATTCCAATAGAGTACATTAGAGAACACACGCTAGCAAAATTAAGAGATACATACCCGATTGCATGATAGGTTTGGCACCGCATATCGGTTCGATATTAAACGACCCTCGTTGTTAACTCTTACCCAAGCAACATTTCAGGTGACTAAAATTTTAGGATCAAATTATCGAGTCATTTTGGCCATGTTCCAAAATTTTGATCTATCAATATAGGTATCTAGTTATCATAAATCAGGTTTGGTACCTCCTTGACACATTCCAATTATAGTCAATTTATCTCGTAGTTTAATATTTAATCTCTCTATACATTTCAGTATATCTTTATTTCATATTTCCTTTCATTTACTATCTTAAGTAATCCATTGATCCCCAAACAGTTAAAACATATTGGCAAACCCATGATTAATATTACATGAAGGTTTCCATCCTTTTATAGATCCATACATTCTTCTTTTAGGGTCTACTTTTGGATTGAATTGTGATTTTCTCTTTACATGATCAAATCTATGTTGTTTATTACATTAACTATAGCTTTCTTGGTGTGTACATGTTTACATATTATGTCATCTAATAAACCTATGTCCACTATACATACTAGCTGAAATGGTAGATTGAGTGGTGGTATTATTGATCTTATTTAGATTCCTTTTATTGAATCTTGTGCGATTTTACAAAAAAATGGTGAATGTTGATGTTATGCACGTTTCTTATTATATTGATGCAAATATAAATAACATGCATGTGAATGCAAATGTTGAAAATGTCAGTGGTGATCATTCTTTAAATACAAATCATACAAGTGATAATGTAAATCTTCCTAATGAAATTCCAATAAATGACAATACATCCAACATACATGCTTGCAATATTGGTAGTGACAAGTCTATTTCAAATAAGATTAAGATTTATGAGGAACACATAGCTCAATTAAGGGCATATCTTAGATTACATCCAAATGAGATTGATGGAATCATCTATGAGTAGAGATGAAAATACTAAGCTAGTTAAGCAATTTGTACCTAAGTACATATTGAACCTTTGATTTCTCCCAATATTCCTTTTAGGGAATCACATTCCACATCGGTGTTTATACCAATGTTACTATTGATTATACATATATGTCATCTCAAGGATTCCTACACCTAACATACCAACTATGGTGGCACCACATATAGCTTCTAAAATCACTATGAGTATTCCTACAAAAATACAAATTTTTTGCATCTTAGGCCTACTCTTAATGTTATATATTTGCATAATTTCCTACAAAATAGTTTAATTACAAATATTATCCATGTTACTACAAATCCTATGTAGCTCCCAACAATTTCAACATATTGAAGCCCAACTATTGCAAATGTGATGATGATCCAACAAAACAAGTCACGTGATGATCTAATTTTACATTACACAATCCATTGGCTCCCAATATCCTTAGTTACCATTTTCCCATCAATTTTTGACACCTAAAATTACACTATATAATGGCAAGATTGACCCCAACAATACATCAAGACTTCCTTTATTACATGTCTAGGTTGTACGAGAAATAACAAATTACTAGCCAAAATTTTCCTAGAAACATCAAGAATTATGTTATAAAATACTTTTACACCCTTCCAATGGGTTCTATAAATGTAGTATGATTTTGGGAAATTGACAAAACTAATACTAAGGCATCATCCTCACCTTATTTGTCCCTCATGTTGGACATTATTTCTTGTTTTTGTCATTTATTTCAAGTGTTGAATTTATATCAAAGGGTTTCCAAGTGTTCTAGGTGAGTGTGTGATGTTGTATGAGGTGTAATGATGAGTTGCATTGTTGTAGAGGCATGATGACTAGAAAAGTATGCATGGTTCTTGAGGCTGATTCAAGAAACTAGGTGAAGAAAGTGATCTCCATAGTTGGTCATAGGTTTCAGGAGGTCTTACATGTTATAAGAATTTTGTTAAATGTATTAGTAGGTCTATAAGGTGGTAACAATGTCGGTTTGAGTAATTCATGTGGTGAAACAAACCATTCTAGGTCGTATTCTTAACATAGTGCAAAGCGAGAATGAGATGGTTGCATGAAGTATGGAGTAGTGTAGGTCAGTTAAGGCATGTGATGCATGTTTTTATATTATATGTCAAGTGTAGATGATGCATTAGATTAAGAATCGAGTGTTAAGTGCATGATTAAGGTCCTTTTGAAGAAACTCATTGAAGATAAGGCAAGTTTTCATAGGTAAGTCTTAGTGTGCGGAGAGTTTCAGTTATGTGCATGTATAAATGAGTATTGTATATAATTGAGGATGTTTTACGGTGTTTTGGACCAAGTTTAAGGTTAATATGGTGAAGAAAAAACAAGAAAACTCTTTTTAGCAAACTCAAGTTCTCATAAGTGCATTTTAGCGGTTCAAAGGTCACTTTCTTATGCTCTCCCACTCGGGTGTGTTTTGAATGGGATTATGAGATATTAGGGGATTTTATATCATGTAACCAAGAAGTTATATCAATAATAATGAGGTCGTTTGGTTGTCATGTTTTTATTAACCATCGTTAACACCAAAATTGCTTGGTTATGGTTTCAAAACCCTAGGTTGAAAGTGAATTGAGAGAAAATGATTGTATAGGTCCAGATTTGATTCCTTTTGCTAATGTGATGATTTTATGATGAATATGACTCCTCCATTTTTCCATTGATGTATTTTATAGCTTGTGACTGTATGTGGGCCCACTTAAAAATGTTAGTTTCTGGAATTTTTTAATTTGTGCAAAAGTTTCCCCTTGAACCTAATGACTAAATTACCATTTATTGAATAATTGGATTTTTAATATATGTACACAATAGTTTCAGGTAATTTTTGAGGTCCTAAAATGTAAAGTGTGCCCTATCTTAATATATGAAGACTAGTTTTTGGGGTATAAAAGGAATTTTTGAGTTGTCTTCTTGTATAATATTTTTGAGGCATATAATGTCTTATATTTGGTTGTATGATCACATAGTGATGTAGCTAACATAAAAATATTTCTAGTGATATATGACACTTGAATTGTTGAGGTCATTTGATGTCTTTATTGAGCCTCATCTTTGAGGTCTAGGGTTTGGTACACAAGAACAAGCATGTTCTTGAGATGGTTTCATGGCTTGAAGTGATGATGCAAAGATTTATAGGTATGGTGGAAGCATGATGAAAATTTTTATGTTCCTAAATTGATTCAATGCTTTGGAGAAGTTTTTTTTTCTCTTGAACCTTCATGTTTTGGTGAGATGATTTTTGGTGTAATTAGGCCTATTGGAGACCTAATGGAGAGTTTTGGGCATGTTGGTGATATGACCGACCTATATGATGTTTTGTGTGATGTCCTCATTATTTTAATATGTCGTTTTGGTGATATATTCTATATTAAGGTTGACCTACATGATGTAGGTGTGTGTGATGTATATAAGCAATTATAAGGCTCATTTGTGAGAGTGTTAGAGATATTGAAGAATAGCAAATTTTAGAAGGAAGAGTAGTTTATGAGAGCATAAATAAAGTATATGAGGCCTTGAAATTTATAAATTAAGATACCATGATGTTGATCTAAATAAGGTGAGCTAAAGAAATTCATTCATACATGACCTAGTTGAGAAGATGACCTAGTTTGTGTGCATGGGGTTGAGCGGGCTAGAGGATAGTATGAGGATGTTATGATTGTTTGCGGCCACTATGGCCTTGAGTTTCTTATGAAATCATGAGTGATGTCCCATTTTTGTAACCTTCTTTTCGCAGCCTACATTTTATTCTTGCGTATTTACTTGCATCTTAGTTTACGCATTGTCTCTTTAGCTTACACTTTGTCTTATACATGCATTTCTATCTTTGATTTTACTAACACTTGTCTCTAGCCTCTTTTTTATGTGTACCTTGGTTTCTACCAAACACATCCCCTTCTCCCTACAGGGCACAGTTTCAACATAGTGGTCGGTCCTCTTTTGGGACACATACTCCTTCTACGATGTCACATACACCCCAAACAAAGAGGGGCATCATATGGGTGAATCAGTCACCCCATACAATGTTATACACAACACGGTACCGGTGACAACATAGTACATCAGTCTTTCTGGATGCCTAAAACCAAGTGGGAAATACAACAAAGCATTTCTTGGATACCCGAACCTAGGGAGCAATTACACAACAATTGGTAGTTCAACATAGTCTACGAAATCCATACATAATAGATTTTTCTTGGGAAAATAGTTCTTAGCAAATTCTTCTATACACACCATTTGTAATGGTGTTTTACAGCTGAAGTAGTTAAAGGTTGATGGAAGACACCAAATAGTTCTCCCTACACTTCTCCCATTACCATGGCATGAGATTGCCCAAAAAAATCAAGCATCCACATCATCTACAGGATCCTTTCTACACCCTTTTTGTCATCACGGATCAGGTGCACATGTTCCTTTTTCATTTTCAGCATTTTAATACTTTCCTTACACATATTTTTACATATTTTAATCATATACATGTGTATTTGACTACTTGTCAACTTCTCTTTTGCAGGTCCGTCTATATGGGAAGTCATAGTCAACAACACCCAACAACACATCACACATCAACATTGCATGACATCTACACATGTGTTTCTACCCAGGTTCATTTTCATCATCACTTTTTGCACTTTCTATTGGGCCCCTAAAATATTGGCTAAGTACAAGAAGGTGCATGGGTGCACAAGGCCTAGTTGGAGAAGGGCGTGCAAGGTGAAGGCGCACGGGATAGGGTTTTAGAAGGGTTTAGCAGAACCCGCGCACGTGCGCAAGGATAAGCAAGGGTTTTGGGACTTAGCCACATTTGACATTCCATACAAAGACACGGGAAAATCATGACCTAACTACCCATGCAGATTGGATAATGTGCCCACTGCAACTTGGTGCCCATGAAAGGAATATTCCTTGTGATAGAAGGATCCAGAAAGACATCATTGCGAAGAGTGGAGAGCTCGGATCTGAAAGAGGCATGCTTCCTTAGAGGACCACCTTGGACACTTGGCAGTGATCCATAACTTTAGAAAGGCTTGGCGGTGGTTTTTGAGGCTATATATTCAAGCACCTGGTAGAAGAAAAGGGCGTTGGTGAAAAAGAAGTAGAGCAGAGGATGGAGATGAGAGGCGAAGCTCTGCAGAAATATCGTGGAGTGTTCTATGGGTTGGGTTTAGAAGATCTATAGGAGTAATGGAATATCAAGGGGATGGGCCTGTGTTTTTCTTTGTAATATGAGGGACCTAAGTCCAGTTCTGATGCATGACTTTGGTATGCATTGTTATATTGATCTGTGATGGCCTCAATGAATGCAATGTGATTATCAAACATGTTGAATATGAATATATGTGGTTCTGGTTTATACTTATATCTATATGGATTTGTTCTATGTATATTCTTTGTGAATGGATGTAAACCCTTGTGCATTTCCTTTCTATTATGGTCTAGATATGTATTCTATTAATGTTTTCCTTGTCTGAATGGATGCATCATCCTAGAAACTCGTCATAAGATCTCAAGATGAATGTGTGGTTCTTTTCCTTTCTTCTGCATTTAAGTATTTGTCATAGATGATGCATTCTCACACAACTCACACAAAGGAGGGGCTCGATGCCCACATGTGCCTCGGGTGAGTGCCCAAGACCCCTGGGTGATAGGCCAGTGCACATGGGATTTTCCTATTCTTTGAAGGGTACAAAAATGACTACACTTTCTCCTCCTTAGCATCCACGTTTCACATTTTTATCACTCTATGTTTTATCTAGTCCCTTGGCACATTTTCTACATTGATCTACATGGATTATCAGGTATGCATCTCAATCTACTTTATGTTACCGAGCTTTCGCTCACCAACATAAAGTGGGGGCAAATGTAGACACATAATCATGCACTTTGGGTAATTATCTAGTCTTGATTACATACTACTATTCATATGATTCCTAAGTAAGAAAAGTACTAATCAACCCATGTCTTTGACCACCTTTCTTTGCTTTTTATTACTACCTTTAGTTTTTCACTATTACTTTCGCAATCTCCTTTTACTCTTTCGTATTTTCATCCGAGACACTAGCGCCTAGCCAGGACGCCAACACCAAGTGCCCTCATCCCCTCTAGGAGCTCCTATCCCCTTTATACTTTACTCTCACTTTTTGGGTCCTTTTTAGCCATTTAAGCATCTTATCTTTTTGGTATTCGGCCTTTTAGGGTTAATTACAAAATTTAAGCGAAGGAATCATATAAATATAAAGTTATGTGATCATAATAAAGGACCAAGCACTAAACACTATCTATCACCACCTAAGGTTACATCCATCAAGGCATCTAAGAGCTCCATTACATATATCTAGCTCCATCACAAGGGACACTTCATAGGAGGGAAGTTCATTCTATTCCATGCACACATTTACTACATTCTACATCTAACTACTTACTCGTTATCCAAGTGCGGGCACAAGAGAAACTTAGGGCACAATTCCGCACATACACACACGAGAACTACATTGGGTCTAAGATGTACTATAGCACTCGGTTGTAAGTCCGCCATTGTGGCGATTAAGGATAGTCCAACCCCTCATTTTGCATCTTTCTTTTTTATGATTTGATGTCTATTTGAGGGTTTTACAGTCTATGTTTCATTGCGGGTTTTGGCGACTCTAGCGATCATTGTGTGAATCAGAAAGAGCAAAAGGTGAGCATTAGAAACATCTTGCGACCCTACAAAATTTAGGTTTCGAGCATTTCCACAGACCCAAGTGCCAAGAAATAGGCCTAGGGTGCCCACAAGCACCCTTGTCCCTCTCCAAGCACCCCAGTCCAACCTCCTTCTCCAGATCTACAATTTTCGAGCTCCGGTGCGATGGTCGAGTGCTTTACATTTCTATGTTTTCCATCTCTATGTATTTTATAGAACTCATCAAATCAGCTACGACATTTTACCCTTCTTTGCACATTAGGGTTTCATTATTTATTGCTTAGTTTACTTAAGTGTAATTGTTATACTTCAATATTCATTTATTTACTACAATCTTGCATTCAAATTAGGCTGCATATTACATTTTAGCTTAATCAAATGTTTAATGGTGTCTAGGTGGTCTAGGTGAGTGTATAATGTTGTATTATGTGTCATGATGAGATGCATTGTTGTAGAGGCATGATGACTAGGCAAGTATGCATGGTTCTTGAGGTTGATTCAAGCAAATAGGTGAAGAAAGTGAGCTCCAAAGTTGGTCGAGGTTTCTAGGAGGTCTTACATGGTTAAAGAAGTGTGTCAAAGGTATTAGTAGGTCTGTAAGGTGGTAACAACGTCAGTTTGAGTAATTCATTGGGTGAAACAAGCCATTCTAGGTCTTGTTATTAACCTAATGCAAACAAAATGAGATGGTTGTATGAAGTATGGAGCAATGTAGGTCAATACAAGCATGTGAGGTATGTTGTGACATTGTATAGCATGTGTAGATGATGTATCGAGTCAAGAATCAGGTGTTAAGTGCATGATTAAGGTCCTTTTGAAGCAAATCGTTGAAGACAAGGCAAGTTTGCATAGGTAATTCTTGGTGTCCGGAGAATTTTAGGTTTTGCAGGTATAAATGATTATTAGACGTCATTGAGGAGTTTGTTATGTTTTGTGGACCAAGTTTGAGGTCAAGAGGATGAAGAAAAAACAAGAAAACTCTTTTTTAGCCAAATTGAGTTCTCAAAGCAAAGGCATTTATTTGGTAAGATCCTTTCCACATGATGCACATCAAAATACGACACAATAAAATTCTTCTATGTGTATTATAAAACAATGTGAAGGTTATTATATAGCCATAACAATAGACAATTAACTTCCTACAAAATACGAAGTTATACTAACAAATAATTCATAAGTTTATAATTAACTCGTTAATAGATTTACGGGTATAACAAACTAACATTGGTGAACTAACAAACTAGTAAGACTTATTTACCACATGGTAAATAACTCATATAATAGCACTAAATTATTTATTTCCTAACATTCCCCCATTAGTGCGAGCATGGGGAAAAATTGTCATGTATTGTAACTACCACCTTGACGATTGCTCATAATCTGGATGGTTTCTAGGATAATACCAACAACCTCTAGATGGTTTTCCAAGTGGTTAACCAACAACCACACAATGGCTGGTTTTTAGGACAAAGTACCAACAACTTTTGGATAATTTTTCCAGTGGATTACTAACAACCACAAAAGATGGTTTTGTTTTCAGGATAACCAACAAACCTTTGGGATGGTTTTCAAAATGGATAACCAACAACCATAATATCATGATGTTGCAGTAGTATCATCAGCTCTCATCACTATCTCACTACAAAGAAATAATATAGGAAAATCATTGAATTCGCTTCTCATACACAAACTGAAAACTAGAAATGGAACATTTGATCATGTTCCCCCTCAATGTGAAATTTCCACTTATTCAAACAGAACACCGCAAATTCAAGCGCACTTTGAAACCTGGAATTCTAAAAACACAAGCGGAAAGCATACTGAAAGTAAATAATCACACCACAAAAATGTCACCACAAGCTGATATGTGGCCCCGTCGTTGGCGACTAACGAGAGGTCATTGATTGACCTCCAACCTCCGATGCCTCCGTCCTCCAATAAAAGGTCGCTTAACTCAACTTGATTTGGCTTTGAGGCTATTTGAAAAACTCACCCCCATAAAGTGGACGTCGTGTACTAGCGAAATTGCATTCGTAAGGGAAAAATTCACAACTTTTTGATGACATGACTTTATGGTTTGACTAACCATATGACACAAAATGACAATGAATCTCGACAAAAAAATTATTTATTGAGACTAATTGACTTTAGACAAATGATAGTGACTCACAATTAACATTTGATGGACTCAATTTAGATGACACTAATGATATAATTGACACAAAACAAACTATTACATTTTTTACTAACAATACTTATAAAGACATGTTATCCAAAATAAGCCCCTTGCTTATTTTTGGCTATCTATTTTTCATTTTTTCCTTCCTTGTGCCTCGGTGAATTTTTCCACTTTTTAGGCACTCAAATTTTTCTGGAAATGGTTTCTTTAGATAGAGAATTTTCTCACCTTTCTTAAAGGTAAAATTTTCCTTCTAACTCCTTCTATTTTGCAAGTTATGGCTCGACGGAGTTTTGAGGGAAATTTTCCTGTGAAGGTCATGCAACCAATCATCATGTGCCACGTGGTGGCGGAATGGTGGGTAGCGGAGGTAAGTGGAAATTTTTGCCAAGGGTTGGCGCGGGGCGAAAAAAAAATTTTGGCCCGAAGCCCCACAAACCAATAGGAACATGCCACGTGTCCATAAGGCCGGTGAGAGTCGGAGGCGGAGTGATTTTTGGCTTTTCGCCAAAATAGTTAAAGGGCGCAAAGAAAATCTCATCCCGAAGGCCGCGGTGAATGAGGAGACACCACATGGTGTCGGGGTCGGACCAACGAGGGACGAGTTAAAAATTTCCAAAGAATGGCGAAATGAAAAATTTGATTTAAACCCCGCGCCAATAAAAATGTGCCACGTGTCTTGTTCTCGGCAGAGGTCAAGGGTGCACGGGGAGAAGTTGGCAATTTTGCCAAAGTGATCAACAGTGTCAAAGGGAAAGTTTGGAGCGTGCACTCAAGCGAATATGAGAGTGCCATGTGGCATCGGAGCGGCGGGGGTGGATTTTTTTGGGAAAATTTTCCCAAATTCAAAAAGGGGAAAAATTTGGGTTTTGGCCCGCCAACCCGATTTTTGCCCTATTTTGCCCTAAATCTTCAAAGGGCATATCTTTCGATCCAGAGCTTGGTTTTTCTTGATTTTGGTGTCATTAGAAAGCTATTGAAGTCCTCTACACGATGGAATCTTCAATTTTGTTTTTGATGGAGTTTGGTGAGAGAAAAATCAAAAACACCTTTGGCATGGGGAAAAGAGCATAACCGACGTTTCAACCACCATTTTTAATGCAGTATGGCTTCCATTCTTCTCAGCATGGTCAAAAATCTTGGGGAATGAAATTTTAAGGGTACCCATGCTATTTTGATGGATCTAGTCGGTGGTTGAATGATTCTTTTCATTTTTTCCACATTTCTCCTTCCTGAGCTAGGGTTTTCATTGTAAAAAGCCAGATTTTGCTCATTTGTAAAGGGTTGGACATTTTTATGATCTGCAGGCTCCCTCCTTCACCCTGGCAAGTGGATTTGTGGAATATCATACCTTTTTAGGACTGCAACATGTTTTCTACCTCCTTGTTGTTGTAATGCACTGTATTTAAAAATGGAAATGACAATGCAAGCTCTGTGAATGAATTTTCAATCCTTTCTTGTGTTGTTTTCTCTATCCTGATCTTTCATTACAATTTTAGCAATTTATGCATAATTTGTGTTACAATTTTACAATTTGTGTCAATTTGCGAAGTAGATGTTCACCACTCCTTTGGTGTATCACCTTGTTAGTTTAGTTTTACCTTCTTTTCTCTCTTATATCCTTGTCTCCTTAGCAGAATTAGAGTAGGATTTTGAGTCAAACCTCTACAAATTTCATGTACACATTTGATCGGAGGAGTGGAGGAACCAACCTTTAACGGAGAGTTTTTTCCCATTTTTGCAAGTCCCACACTTAAGATTCCATGTTGTGCAATCACACTAAATGACCCAATTCTCACTTGCAGACTGAAGGTCATTTAGAAGGCGCTTCTTGATTTGCACTAACAAGACACTTTATAATTTTACTAAAATACCACAAGGACAATTCTCAACTACAACTTTTGAAGGCTCAAGAGTTAACGAATTGTATATTGAAAATGGACCCTTTTGGACCCTTTCTTAAATAAAATGATGTAACTCGATTATATGAACAATATAACCTATAATATATCTGTATACCTTTTAAGCTAAAAGGAAATTAACAACTAAGATTTACAATAAAACCCATAACTAACAAAAGAATTGGCATTTGACTCTAACATAAGACGTGGATGGACTTTCAAACAACATTAGCCTAAAAATGACAATATAATACACCTAATAAAAACATTGAGACAAACTAAATAACAACACTTGACTATTGATTCCATATGCATGGAAGATATAGACTTACATGCTATAGAAGGTGAAATTTTGGAATGCACAACTAACTTTTGACCACGTCAGATCTCGTGATAATGAGTGCGCTATTTTGTATCTCGTTCTTCCCTACTTCAATTTCTCTAAGGATACACTTGAGAATTTTGAGATATACACATGCCGGGTCAGTCTTGTGTTAATCACACTAGTATTAATAATATCATAAGTCTTGTCAAATTTCAATACAAATCGCCAATGATGTTAGTGCCACAATAAGTCAACAATGCAAATTGTTTAAATCCGTCGATGGAATTTGTAGTAGATGAGACATACACGCATAATGGTTTGCATCCAAGATGAGAGGAGCATCAAACACAATAGATAAAATCCGAATCCGTTCAATTCAATGTAGATTGATCCAACTCTTGAATATACCAATGCCTAGTGTTGTCAACAATATTATTCAAAACTGCTTTGAATTGACGTAGGAAATGTAAACTAGGAATTGATGCTAATATGAATGTTAAAACAACATGCATGATAGATGCATGTAAAACAAGATCTACTATAATATAATCCTACAACATAGAATAGATGAACAAGAAGGAGGCGAGAAGAACTATTGAAAACAAAACCTAAACAATAATATGCTCATTGGTTGGGGCAATTACAAAGTATGAACAAAACCCCTCACAGAATCTCACACAAATCTCATCGCTATAATACCAAATATTTGGTAAGAGCCTTTCCACATGAGGCACAACAAAATACGACACAATAAAATTCTTTTGTGTGTATTATAAAACAATATGAAGGCTATTATATAGCCATAACAATAGACAAACAACTTCCTACAAAATAAGAAGTTATACTAACAAATAATTCATAAGCTTACATTTAACCCGTTAATAGATTTACAGGTATAACAAACTAACATATGTGAACTAACAAACTAGTAAGACTTATTTACCACATGGTAAATAACTCATATAATGTGAGCACTAAATTATTTATTTCCTAAAATCATTTCCCGGTTCGAAGGCAACTTTTTTATGCTCACTCACTAGTGTGTGTTTTGCATGGGATTCTGATCTCTTGGGGGATGTTAGGATGTTAGGGCATGAAACCAAAGGTATAGCAAAAAGAATGAGGTCATTTGGTCATCACATTTTTATGAACATCGTTAACACCAAAACTGCTTTGTTATGGTTTCAAAACCCTAGATTGAAAGCGACTTGAGAGAAAATGATTGTATAGATCCAAATTTGATTCATGTTGTTATTTTGATGATTTGATGATGAAGAGGACTCCTCCATCTTTCCATTGATGTATTTTAGAGTTTGTGTCTGTGACAATATGTGGGACCCACTTAAAAACGCTAGTTTATGGAGTTTTTCAATTTGTGCAAAAGTTTCCAATTGAACCTAATGACTAAATTACCATTTATTGAAGCATGGTAGTTGTACTACATGTCCATGATAGTTTTAGGTCATGGTTGAAATCCTAAAATGCAAAGTGTGCCCTATCCATGAAGACTGATTTTTGGGGTTGAAAAGACGGTTTTGAGCAAGTATGCTTGAAAAGAGTTGTGAGGCATATAATGTTTGATTTATGGTTATATGAGCACATGGTGATGTAGTTGACATCAAGATATTTCTAGTGATATATAATACTTGCATGGTTGAGGTCATCTGATGTGGTATTGAGCCTCATCTTTGAGGTCTAGGGTTTGGTGCACAAGAACAAACATGTTCTTGAGATGGTTTCATGGCTTGAGGTGATGATGCAGAGCTTTCCAGGTATGGTGAAAGCATGATGATGTATTTTTGATGTTCCTGAAGTGATTCAATACTTTGAAGAAGTTGGTTTTGCTCTTCAACCTTCATGTTTTGGCGAGATGGCTTTTTGGTGTACTTAGGCCTATTGAAGACCTAATGAAGCATTTTGGGCATGTTGGTGATATGACCGACCTATGTGATCATTTTTGTGATGTCCTCATTATGTTTTTAAGTTTTTTTGGTGATATATGCTCTATGAAGGCCGACCTAGATGATGTAGGTGCATGTGACATGTATGTAAGCAATTATAAGGCTCATTTGTGAGAGTGTTATAGATATGGGAGAATAATGAATTTTGGAAGGAAGAGTAGGCTATGAGGGCGAAATGAAGTATACGAAGCCTTGAAAATGATGAAGGAAGCTACCATGATGATGATATGAAGATGGCGAGCTGAAGAAGGCCATTCATACATGACCTAGTTGAGAAGAAGACTTAGTTTGTGTGCATGGGCTTGAGTGAGCAAAAAGGAAAGTGTGATGATTCTATGAGGGCTCAAAAATAGAGCAGAGAGAAAAGGTATGAGGAGCTAAGTAGGGAAGAGAAGAAGGAGATGCGGGTCATTAGACCTAATCAAAGCACATGTTGGTGCAAGTTTGAGTGAGGAAGAAGAAAGAGGAGTTTGAGAGAGTGTTGAGTCCAGTAGAACTAAACTAGTGATCACGGATCGGTTGTTGGAGCAACAAATCATCAAGTGATCATCATCTTTAGGTGGCTAAGTTGTTGTTTTGTCATCTTAGGGGTTTGTAGCCTTCTTGTAGGATTGGTGCCTTACTAAATAGGGTTTGGTGCTCCTTGTAGGATTGGTGTCCTACTAAACTAGGGGTTAGTGCTCCTTATGGGGTTGGTGTCTCACTAAAGAAATCTTGTGTGATGTATAATATTCACATAAGTCATTTGTTTAGAGTAATATAAGCACGGAGTTCGGTGTGTTTTCTTTCCCTTGAGGGTTTCCCACATATATCTTGTGTTATTGTGTCTCTTGCTCATATGTATGGTTTAATCATCTTAATACTTAAAGGGTTATAATTGTGTATGGTTGGATGAATCATGAATGACAATGAATGATGAATGAAATGGAATAAAGTTTTAAATGACTGATTCACCCCTTCCCGCCCCCTCGGGCATGTGCTTCTAACACTTCACTCATCACCCTTAAGTGTATCCCATAATTAAAACATATCGGCCAACCCATGATTAATATTACACGAAAGTTTCCATCCTTTTGTAGATCTATACATTCTTCTTTTTAGGTCTCGCTTTTGGATTGAATTCTAACTCTTTGCACGATCAAATCTAAGTTGTTTATTTCATTAGTTATAGCTTTCTTGGTATGTACATGTTTACATATTATGTCATCTAATAAATCTATGTCCATTATACCTACTAGGTGAAATGGTAGATTAAATGGTGGTATTATTGTTCTTATTCAAATTCCTTTTATTGAAGCTTGTGTTAGTTTACAAAAAAGAGGTGAATGTTAATAGTATGCATGCATCTTCTTCTATTGATGTAAATATGAATAACGTACATGTGAATGCACATGTTTAAAATGTCAACGATGATCATTCTTTAAATACAATTCATACAAGTGATAATGTAATTATGCCCAATAAAATCCCCATAAATGATGATGCATCCAACGTACATGCTTGCAATATTGGTAATGACAAGTCTGTTTCAAATAGGATTAAGTTTGATGAGGAAGACATAGCTCAATTAAGGGCATATCTTAGATTACATCCATGTGAGATTGATGTAATTCCCAAAGGATGCCTACACCTAACATACCAACTATGGTGACACCACATACTTGCTTCTCAAACCACTATGAGTATTCCTACACAACATACAACTTTTGTGTGTCTTAGGCCCACTCATAATGTTACATCTTTGCATAGGTTCCTACGAAACAATTGAATTACAAATATTATGCATGTTGCTACAAATTCTATGCAACTCCCAACAACTTCAACATATTGAAGCTCAAATGTGACAAGGATCCAACAAAACAAGTCACATGATGAGACATATTACACAATCCATTAGCTCCCAAGATCCTTAGTTACCCTTTGCCCATCAATTTTGTTATACCTAAAATTACATTATATAATGGCAAGGTTGACCCCCAACAACAAATCAAGACTTTCTTTGTTGCATGTCTAGATTGTGTAGGTAACAACAAATTCCTAGCCACACTTTTCCCGAGAAGCGTTGAGGATTATGTTATAAACTACATTTACACCCTTCCGATGGGTTCTGTAAATGTAGTATGATTTTGGGAAATGACCAAAACTACACTACAATTATGGCTCCCCTTTTTGTAGATTTGTTTAAACTTTGTTTCAGCTCCCTTGAGATTTTTGTCCCTTCCTTGATATAGTTTCCTACTCGGTGTTATGGTCCAAATTTGAATTCACAATGTCTATATATACACTAGCAATTGCAAATGAGTTGCAAGTTACGCCGGAGAGGGCTTCAATTTTATGTGTATAATTTTACTCAAAGAACAATTCTAGTGTAAAGATAAAGAAGGGAAAGGTGTAGAGAGTCGGTTCTTCTGTCGGCCAACTATGGCTGCCAGTAAAGTAAAATAAAAAACAGAACCATGAGTTAACACCGCGGTCACTCATGATGTTCTCAGGCCAGCCACTCCCAAAAGCAAGGGCACCAAAGAATGGTTATTGCCTAGTCTAAAATGTCATTTAAAGGATGTGGAGTCAAAGAATAGTAAATATCTATGACTTACAAAAATATCTAAAATCCGGCAACCTGTAAAGTTAAGCCACCGGAATTTGACACTTTCCAGCAATGCCTTCTTCAAAGTAAACGCCTCCGGCGAATAAGTGCATTAAAGCATTTTGATGCAAAAGAAGACAATGAATGAAGTTGTAAAAGCAAGGAATTCAATTATTTCAATAGCATTTTCATGCCAAAAGCATTTTTAAGCATTTTGAAAAGGTCATCAATGCACACTTGCATTACAATAGATTGTTTGTTAAATCACATTATACCTGGTTTGTTGTTTTCTAAATTGTTCAAAATCCTATCTTAGGGACATGATAATAATGGAGTAACATAGAACCCGTTAATTCCCTCCAACTTTTACTTTTTGCAAGGTGCTGTGATCACAATCTAGGGTTCTAAGAAATGAGTGTAATTTGTCAAAATATACCGAATTTGAGAAAAGTGAGCGGGGTTTTTGGAGCCAAGGAGCAGGTGAACATAATTCCTCAACTCAAATTTGACATTTGTTGACGGTTGTTGCCAGAAATTTACTACAATTTTGGCAAGAAGGTTATTGTTTTGACACAATTGATCGCTTTCTACTGAATATTCTAGATTGGCTTCACCTCACCATTTGGACCAGTGCTGTATCGTATATTTCTGAGAACCATCTTCTAAATTACGACAAAACAAATATCACTCTTAAAACCCTCTCTTTTCAATTATCTATGTTCCTAGATTATTCTTTTATACAATAAGGTCTGATTTTTGTGTGTTAAGCCTAATGAAATCTCAATGCAGTTGGTTGTAGTGCAATGTTAGCGTAAAACGACTTTCCACATCTACTCCTATACTAGCTTTAAATTAGTTCAGAATTTTTGAATGTTGAATAATCTCTACTCAAGTTTATGACAAGAGTACGGCCTCGAATATAATCTGTTTATAACTTGCTACTACGACCATGAAAAGGACATTCATACGATGTCCCCTAACTGGGGTTGTAATCTGTTATTTCTGGGACAGTCTCTTGGGTATCTAATAAATTAATAAGTCAAGCCTGTTCCTATGCTGCAGCCTAATTTATTTTGTTTGCTGCAAAACAGTTAACTCGTTACTTGTGTGATGCATTCACATGCTAGGGTTGAAAGAGCCGTATCTGAAAACAAAGATCATGGACAAAAATTTGGATCAAATAGGACATGATGAAAAAACACTTGGGGATATTGGTACAGGTGCAAACCGGAGACTCTGTATATTTCCTAAACATCATCTCAACATAGCATGCATGGACTACCGTTCAACTTTCATGTTCTACCCTTCAATAAATGGTAATAGGAGTACATCTACACCTGATCGGACTTTAGTGGTGTTCTAGTTGGGCATTAAGGCAATGCATTCCATTCGACTCCGGTGGTGTTAAGTCATGAATTCTGACAAAGTCCCAGGCGATGAAACCAAAATCCCACCATGAATATCAGGCAAGAACTCAAAAACATGAAGAAATCAACTGATTGAAATGTTGTTTCAAAAGAAATTGACATGAGGTGCAGTTCCAACATTAATCTGACAAAAATTAGAGGTGAAAGAACCAACTATAAGTTACAATTCTAAAAATACCTTGCCATTACGGGAAATGAACTAATTTGTCAAACGGGCTACCTTTTAGCGATGCCCAATCAATTAGTCCTTTCAAGTTTAAATGTGAAAACCGCTGTTCATGTTGGCATGGAAGCCAAAAGAACCAGAACGTGAAGATATTTGAAAAAGGTAACATTGAGGAAGGAAAAACAAAGCAATCAAAGTTGGTTATTTACTATAAATGGGAATGGTGAAAAATACAATGTAGAGAGCCAATATCCTTTTTCTGAAGATTGAAGATCTCAAGTTTGCTGTTTTGTTTCTGGAACAAGAAAATTTGTTATTGTAGCAGATTTATCATGATGTTCTCTACAACAATTTGCAGATGCCATTAATGTTCACAAACATTCAATATTATTGGTAAATTATTACAATAATGCAAAGGAAAAAAACTGAACTGTTCAATGATATAAGAGCAAACAAAATCCATATAAGGTAGCAAGCGATGATTCTATCCAGTTGCCTACCGATAAATAGGAGTTCCCCAGTGAGAAGCAAAGGTGAGAACTAATTGCTAGTCACTCTAGTTCGTGAAGATTTACTGGTCTTACCCAAAATTGTAACTCGGTTCAAACTTCATACTCATAGTAAAAACATCAAGCTCTTTTGCACATTCTGAAATTAACTGGTTATGGTAGTCTCTAGTTGTTAATCAATGCAAAGGTAAGTCTATGTAATTTTTGTGACAGTGGATGGCATCAGCTAAATACTTACACATCTGTCTGGAAATGGTAACAAGCACAAACATAATCGAAAGATAGAAATCCTTTAAAAACATGGAAGCTCTAATTGAACAAACTACAAAAAGGAGAGAACTCTGTGTAAAGAAATTAATAGAGAATACAACAAAATCTATGCTACAACAGTGTTGTCTCTGGTATGATAGAAGGACAAATCACTATCGTAACAAGACACTTCTGCAATCCATGTCCACAGATTTCCCATGTCTCAGTGAACTGTAAAAATGTGGCAATGAATTACAGACCCTGTGCCATATACATTCTGCAATTTAGAAGAGGCACTGAAGAAGCAGCTTGGAAGAGTATACATGCAGAGCAATTCACACGGAGACAGATAAAGTATACCGATTGCCATCCACAAGAAGCAAAAATAACATTAGTACATCAACCTGCTCCTAGCCTCTAAAAGTTAAAATTCATCTCAAGATTTTGTAGTCGGTGCCAGCAGCCCCATTTGTTCTGTAAGCCGATCCAAAGTTTGTTTCTTGTTCCAACACTTCCCATTTTCAGGCTGTCTTTCATCATAATCCTTACTGTTTCTCTCCTGCATCTTGGACTCAGCCTCTTCTGTATCCACGGAGCCTGGACTTTCAGTAAGAAATTGTTCCCAAAATACATCATTGACTCTTAAAGTAACCTTACCACTAGCTGTGACTTTATCTGCAGACCAATCATTGTCTCCTATGTCCATGGCTACTGGCTCTGCATTGACATCTATGCCACCGGTCTTGGGTGCCATATAAGCTTCTCCATCATGTTTGCTGTTTTGATTAATAGACTCCATATCTCTAGAAATTTCACACTGAGGAAGAGTGCATTCATTAATAGTCTCCATACCTGTAGAAATTTCACACCGAGGAAGAGTGCTTTCGCTAATAGTCTCCATGCCTCTAGAAATTTCACACTGAGGATGAGAGAGACCCAAACTCATCTCACAATGAATTTCACAATCAATAGATTCTGCCAACTGTGGAGAAGCACTAGGATGCTGCCCTGATAATGCAGAAGATACTTGAATATGTCCAGATGAGATACATACATCTAACATCTCTGACGAGTCATGTATCTCTGTAAGACATACTGTAGACGATTGGCCTATTGGACTTCCACCATCCACTGCTTCCCGGCTGCCCGGCCCACATCTGTCAAAAACATCTCCAGTGAATTTATGGACGATTCCAACCTATTGAATGGGTCTGTGTTTAGAACCTTAATTGGAATTGCACTGTAGTCATCCCCTGAAGAAGGTTGGTATTTTACAATCTGATTGTTTGACATCTCACTTTCTCCAACCTCTGAACAATCCTCATTTTTGGGTAATCTTCTTTTCTTGTTAGCCGCTTCCAGCAGCTTATTGTTTTCACTCTGTTGCACTAGCTGTGTCACAAAGTCTGGCTTCTGCATAGCTTTAGCCAAAAATGTCATCATCTGGTGTTGTCTGTGTTCCATAGCTTGCAAACGCTCCTCTAAGGTCTGCATCTGCATCTCAGTACCTTGCTGTTGCTGCCTAACCCTCACCAGTTCCATCATGAGCAGACCCTTTTCCCGTTTGAGGCTCTGAATTTCCTCCTCTAGTTCATATCTTGTAGCATCTACCACCTGTTGCTGCTGTTGAGAATGGCTGTGCATGGGCTTCCGTCTGTGAATGTTTTTCAGCAAATTTCTTTGACCCCTAAGAAAATCTTCATTTGCGAATTCCCATTGATCCGGATCAACTTTCCTAAAGCCCTTTTGGAAATAAAACACTAATTCAGTCTTATAGCCATTTTTGTTTTGTAAAGACAAACTAGGATGCCCGCTGAAATAAAACGCTAAATCAATTATTCTACAGAAAGCGCGTTTTGAATAACAAAATGGAGTACAAACAGAACATCCCAGATTAATAGTGGCTATTACTAGGAAAAATGAAGGAAATGTTTCTATTTGCTTAAAACCAGAGCCTGAATGTAAGGTAAACTGAACATTATTTTGATGAAAAGTTTAAACTAGCACCCACAACTCACACCATGAGAACTTCAAATGGACTGAACTCAAGAACCCCATAGAAGAAAAAGGATATACGGGGTGTATGCAAACTAAGCTACAATCCAATACCCTCTGTGATGTCTGCACATGCAAATTGCAAAAACCCACAGTTTTCTGCGACTAATGACAATTGATAAACAGGGAACCCGCAGAGTATAATGGACTTCCAAAGCTAACCGAAGGAGAGCTGGGCAGGTGGATGGTCAGGGACGGGAGGAAAAGTACATTTAAAGAGGCCGGAGATGATACTGCATACATCATTATAAAGCTAAATTTTAAAGGAGATTAGAAGATTAAAAACTCGTAATCAAAAGTTAAATAAAGGAGCCCACGGAAAAATATTTCCCAAATTTGGTTCAGTCCCATTAAATAGGGAATTAAAAAGTTAATATCTAAATAAAATGTTATTCACAAATTCCCTCCATATATAATTAGGGAGAGTTTATTATTGTGAAACAAAATCAAATATTTGACAAATAACATCCATAATAGTATTACAGGGATCAATCAACCCAGAGACTTGCACCCAAAAGCCTGTTTCCCAATTGACAAATGGAGATGTCTAGAATATGATTGATTGTGATCACCTTTGGTGAGATCCAGATATTAGAGAGACACGATAGATAGGTGCAAAATTGCTCTTCAAGAATACCTTACCTGTCATAGATTGCACTTTAAAAACACTTAACATGCCATAGTCCTGACCCCATTTCTCAGAGTCTAGCCTCAGCCTACCCATAATGGCCCTTCTCATTGCCCCCACTGTTCTTGGGATTCACTGACCTACCAATACACCAGAATTGGGCCTGATCTTCACTGACCTACCAGTAGACCACAGGAGATTTAGATTTAGTTATTATGTAAAAGCTTGTCAGTAAAGGAGAGCAAGTTCGGTATGGTGTCAAATCTCTTTTCCTTCTGTTTATAATGTCTGCGAAAAGAACTGTATGCCTACAAAATTTTACTTTAATCTGTCCTGAAAAACGATATTTTATCCGTCCCAAGATTCTATTTATAGCTCAAAAACATGACCACCAAGGAGGACCCCAAGCATTGAGGAATGAAAATTGAATCCACACTTATTAAAATGTTCAAAACTTGGTTGCCCAGAATTTCTTCGATAAACTATAGTGGCAGAGATATGCAGCCAATTCTAGTAGGTCAGGCAATTCTAGTGACCCAAATATTACCAGACTAGTAAGGGTAAAAGTTGAATAGTCTTACTGCTCAGCAAAAGGCTTTGCCCAGCTGGATTAGGCATATGCTTGAGTATTGGTTTTAGAGTTGTGTAATTTTGTGGGTCAACTTACATTGAGATTATAGCTAATTTAAGTGTTCTTAACATCAGAAGCGTGGCAAATAAAGTGAGGTATCCCCAGTTAAGGAGTTCGTTCCAATGTAATATTTAAACATCTCTTTTAGAACAAAAACTTGCAACCTGCAGAACCGTTCAGAAGGGAAGTTACAAAAACTACCCTGCAGCCTTGAAGTATAGAATGAAACACCATTTTTCATCTGAAGGGTAACATTAAAAATCACCTTTCAACTAAATTTTAGAAGGAAAACAATAGAATTTTTTTATTAGAGATAATTGATTTAAGTTTGAATTCTAAATTGTAGAAAAGCATGTGAAATGGTGGGCTGTTTAATAAGAATCCTCATTATCCTCCCAAATTGATGTCAAATGAATAATCTCAGTTCTCAACTACGACTAGCTCCAAATACTGCTGCCAGGATATTAGCAATGACGTATTATAGGAACTTTTGTGGACGTATCGTAGCAACCATTCTACTAATTCTATACATAGACAGACACGGAATGAATTAGTAAGAGGTTGGAGAAGCTTGAAGTGGGTGGCTTCAAAGAGAATTCATCATGCCTGTGCTAGAATTCGTTCCGTAAGTAAAACCAACCTTTCTTTTATTTATTTGATCATTTTAGGTGCAAATTTGGAATTGCAAGCTTCAACAATCTAGTTTAAGTTGACATTACTAAGTTAAGATGTATTAATTATGTAAACGAGATACATAATGTATGCTGTAAATTATTGTTCGATCCCACTATCTTTGCAACAAATATATGCCCAAAACAAGTTCTGCCAAAGGAAAGTCTAAGGTTTCCCTGGTGGACCTTTAAAGTTTTTAGTCTAGGATAATTCTTTATTAAAATTAATTTGTTCTTCATAAGCGGAATCCCTCACTGATCATGATTTTAATATGAAACGTAGTATTAAGCATTTAATCCTTTGCAAGTAGACCTCTATTTTTGCTCAGTGGAATCCCTCTTGATCCTACTTTACAATCCTCTATGCATTAGTGGCATGCCACTATGATTTGCATGCATACTCAAGTTATAAATATATTGTGACTACGAGTTTCGTTAAGAAGTTTATGCTTATTTGTTAATTTTTTAATTAATTAGCATAAATTTCTTAACAGTTTCTTTTTCTTTTGCCATTGATAAGATCACGAATCTCTAAACCTATCAATATGGGAATCTGAAAGAGGATAATGTAGTAGAGGAAAGAAAATGTGTTACCGTTTCAGGTCATTTTCTTCAAATTGTTCGTATATTATGAACTTAATATGTTTTTTAATCTATACTACTAAGCAATGTAAGCAACATCAAACCATTATTGACCATCAAAAACTCTTAGATAGTATGTTAAGTGTTATCACTATCAGTATTTTTATACGCACAGCAGTAACTCATAAATAATATGTTAGTATGTTATCACTATTTATGTTTTTATGAGCAAAGCCAAGCTTTAAATTTTCACCTTGAAGGACTCGTGATAGATAAGCCCTTCATATGAAATTTTAGGCCCTTGTGAATTTGATCAATGATAGGGAGGGCTTGCACTCCTAAAATTTAAGTCCAGCTGGTCCCAAGGGCACAATGATGCTAAATAACAATTACTACCCAAAAATAGCAGCTTTGTTTCTTAGAAGCACATTTTCAATGGCAACTAAAGGGTGCCTAAGCACTTCCATTACACCTTTACAATAGAACATCCATTACAAATAGTTCATAATTTTTAGTGAGAAAGTGGATTAGATGTCATGGTATATGGTGTCCGTGGCACCATACCAATGCAGGAGCATCCCAGGCAAACTGGTAATCTTGCATCAACCAAAAACGGAGTCGTCTTAAGTAGCAATAAGCAATGATGGAGGTATTTAGTGTTCGGAGTGCCTAGTGAGCCCCATGCAGAGGCATTGGCTGCAGGGACAAAGTGTCATGTTTGTACGCACCCAAAAATTACATGGTGCAACATGGAAAGTGTGACACGTCTCCGGTGATGACAAAAACTCCTCCCAAGATAAAAATGAGATCCAGATCCCTCCCTCTCTCCCTTGCACTCCTCTTTTGACTCAATTTAGCCCTTCGCCCCAAGTCGTGGACTTCACTTTTTCTCGTAGCCACTCTAGCTAGTCTTTTGTGTTGCCAATGGTGGTTGTGCAACTGCCCCTTTGGCAAAAGGGGCGGTTTTGACATCTTGTCGACGCAAAAATTAAAACACGCGTTTTTGAACACGTGTTTTGATTTTGACATGATTTTCTCTCGCATTTCTAGGTCAAATTGGCTAAATTTAGGCTTGTTGGATTGGTCTTGAGTTCCTCTTCCCCTTTTGCTAAATATAGTATGTTGATTTCTTCTCCTCAAGTTGAGTCATCGTTTCTTGATCGACATGTGTTCTTGACATCTTCTCCTCCAAGCAACTTATAAAAATGGCACTTTTATTCGTATCATGGGTTGGACAATTTGTAATTTTGAGAAGTGTTATGCTGCCGGATTTTGGAGAGGGTCTACACAGATAGCTAGTTCTCTACTCTATTTCCCTACTACTCACATTCTAGTTGCATTCCTTGCGAGAAAGTCGACCATCTACTTTCTTGATCTTTTGCTGATATTTATTGTCTTGCTCACCCGAATTGATTGGAGCTCATATTTTAGAAGGAGATTGAAGCTGAGGAGACATTGGATGCATCACATCACTGGAACAAGCTACCACAACATTGTAGTGACCAGGTTGGAGTTGTATTCAATTATTTGAAGCTTTAAATACAGGCATTGTTTGTTAGAAGTAAAAGAAATAGTTTCTTTGATTTGTTTTTAAGAGGAATATCTCATCACTTCCCGTACATTGCAGTATTTCTTTTCAAAATATCTCTCGTATAAGATTTCTTCCCTTGATATCCTCTTCTCGGCTTATCCCTGTGGATCTGCACGAGAAATTGGTTGGAGGAAGAAGTGGCAAAATCCACTTTTTATTTCTTCATTGTTTATTTCTTCCGATTAGTTTAAAAGCAATTCTATCGGGAAGATTATACAACAAAGAGGAAATTGCTTATGAGAAGCTTTTCTCTTTCGGAAAACTTGAGGTAGAAGTTGTATCGAGGAAGTTGTGCTTCATTAAAATAATAACTTTTGAGTACTTCCACATTAGAGTAGTATTTCCATAGAAACCCACAATAGATGAAAGCCATACCCAGTTATTCCTCTGTTTTAGATTTGTTTTAATTCAAAAGCAATCATAGATTTGTTTTATTTAAATTAAAAATAATCAAAGTTTTGTTTTTAATTCTTTGTGTCTGTAGAAGTAATTTCTATTTCTTTTGAATATTCCAGAAAATACAAAAACATTAGGAATTAGTTATTTTAATTATTCTTTTCCAAAAAGCTTGTTAAAAACATTAGGAAAGGATTATAATAGATAGATGCACTTGTTTTATTTAATTAATGGTAAGAGAGATCTAGTTAATTAAAAGGGGAAACCAATTTGTCTTTTATTTAAACTAGATTTGTTTTTGCGTTATTTATTTAAAATCGGAGCTTACAGTAGTTTAGGAAACCAAAACAAAACAATAAACATAATCGTTAGAGGCTCACACTACCAAATCATAGTCCCTGACCATTCTTTGATTAGTTTTCCGTTCCTCATCTTCCTTGCTCACGAGTTGGTGCCTTCACATGACCATTCCCAGTCCAGCCCAACCTCGTAGGAGGATATTTGAGCCAATCATCCACCCACCAGGCATTGATCGATACCAAGGAGATATAGATCTAGGTTTACAAGCATTAGTTTTTCAATCTTAACCAATTGTTAGGCTAGATGCCTTAAACGAACAACTAACCGTAGTTGAGCAATTCTGGGCCCGACCGAGCAAACCAAAAAAAACCGAAAAGAGACACCCAAATCCTTAGTTTTCTCTTTTTGTCCTTCGTTCTCGTTCTCACATGACCCTCTCTGGAGAGAAATATTTAGAGACAAACAGACGGTTTCCACGTGTCCGTCGGCCGAGGCCAAAGCATATTCGGTCTAACAAACATAGATCGGGAGTTGCATATAGCAATCATCCTTGATTGTAGTATCACATCCACAGAGGTTAGACGAGCCTTTGCCGCCATTAACAAGCAAGTTTCTTACTTAAAAGTCGATCAACCGCAATTAACTCGACCTTAAAATCTCGCTTTATAATCATCCCCACTTATTTTATATCCATCTCTTATACCTATTATGTGCTCATCTCATCTTCCACATTTCGGTTGTCTTGGCACGACCTCGGGAAGTCAAGTACACTAGGAATCTGTGTCATTTTTCCTATGTATAGTGCCCTCGTGGAGATAGGATATGTGGCATGCCTTTGAAAGTGTTTGTGAGTTGGCATGAGGTGATGAGTCGAGTACCAATTATAGCCATTAGCATATAATTTGTATAATATGCGGATGTGCCTTAACATGTTATTGTATTGAGGACATTCATACCCTTTTGTCATATGGGAAATGTTTCTAGGTAAGTGTACCACAAAGTGATGTCTTATGGGTCATGTGATGTGTTATGAACATTGGGAATGTTTCATCCATTTTATGGTTATGGTGCATAGTGATGAGCTATAATCATTTAATGATTGTGACCCATGGTGATGTGTTACAATCTAGGATACCCGATGCGGTAGGGGGCTGAAATCGGTATGAAACGCGTGCAGTGCGGGTATGGCCGGGGAACGGGGGGGGAGCGGGCAAGGCCACGGTCAGTCTTACCCTACGGATACGGTGATCGGGTCCATTTTTGTTGTCAATACATGGAGAAACATACAACAAATAGGATACTTTTGAAGCTATATGTTTCATATAATATCTTTTCAACTGGAATCTTATTACTCCAAGGAATATTATATACATGTAGAATAGGTCCATATGATTTTTTATTAGATTTAAATACGTGGAAGAATATATCAAAATTTATTATAGTAAATGATTTTATATATATTTTAAAATAGCATCTGGAAAATAGTTTATAAAATTTCTAATTATATACAATAATTCTTATATATATATATATATATAAATAAAAGGTTATTAAATTGCTTAATATTATATATAATATTTTGTACTATATATAATATAATAGTATTATAGTGTTACGATAGTATTATAATTAATATCCTTATGATGTCATTTTAATATTTATCATGCACTATATTATCCAAAATCGGATATTATTAATAATCTTACTAAGTGAGGCAATATATCTATAGGGATATAATGATATAACATTATTTATAATGTCGTATAATGTTGTAGCGTTACAAGTGTTAGAGCTTTATAAAATGGATAAGATTATTGTATGTATATAATGTAATAGTAATATAAAAAGTCTAATGGTTATACAGTTCACTATTATATCATTTGTAATACTCATAATACTATTATCTAATATATTTTAATTACAACGTTTGACGTTATTATATTTATAACATTCACTTATTTAGCTTATAACTTATAAGTTATCTACTTATCTTGTCTTTCATATGCATAATATGTGGTTAATAACTTAATTCCTATTTAGAAGGCTGAAATTTATATATTTTTTAATTTTTATATATTTTTGTCTTGTATCCGGGGTCAAAAAAATTTGACGTATTGGATACTCCGTACCCATATCCAAAACGTATCGGCTACTTAGGTTACAATATTTAATGATAGTTGCATTCGTAGTTGAGAGCATAAATGTAAGTAGGAGGATCTTGTATCTATATAACGACATCCCTACACTTGTGAAGATGGGGTCTTTGGAAGAGAGCGAGAGGAGAGCTAAGTATAGCTAAGAAGCTAGAGACAGGAGAGATAAATCTGAAAGCCTAAGAGGCTTACTGTAATGGTTCAGATTAAAGGAAAGACCAATAGAGCTTGTAGATTATGGTAAGATTGAGAGAACTCGAGAAGCATTTTAATCCCTTGTTGCATGATAAATTTGAGTTTGTAATCTGCTATGTACGTGTGTGTCACCGATAGTGCTGATTCTGACAGATGCACGATTAAGTTGATTGTTCACTTTATCCCCTGACTATGACTGCAACAAGTGGTATGAGCTTAGTTTACCAGCTCTGGGTGCAGGAGAGAGAAAACAACCCTGAGAGCGGGTGAGAGATTGCAATAGTGATCTATATGGATCTTACAAGAGTCTTCAAGCAGTAGATCAAGATAAAAGAGTGTTGCAGGTGTGAGAAGCCTGTATTGTAAAAGCTGTTGTGAGAGAAAGCCTGTTGAGTCAAGGTTTGAGTGCAAAGAGTTGTGAGATGATAGAGCACACGCGGAGGTAAAGGAAAGCATCGAGGATCAAACTTGTTTGTGATGAGAAGCTGGTAGTGAGTACAGGTGTTGAAAGAGAGTTGTTATTGAGAGAAAGAGGAAGTGGAGCTGCTGAGAGAGCTTGTTTTCCACTACGCAAAGTGGGTAGAAAACAAGAAGGGAAGAAGTCAGGACCTGGCTTTCTGTGAAGACGTCTTCTAATTAAGTGTTGGCAAGAAGGTGTTGTGCATACATCTTCCTACAAGAGAAGAGTTGTTGGGTAGAAGGTGTAGCATACACAATAGCTTGAAGAGGAGTCGTGAAGAAGAAGTCTGATTCAAAATCACAGTTAGCAGCAGCAGAAAAAGAGTTCAGGAGTTTGGTGGTTAGATTTGAGGCCATGCAGAGGACACCAGAAAGCAGCAGAGAGATGAAGAACATTGGGACAAAGAATTTCATGAAGCAGGAGGAGAAACCCAGCAGAGGAGAGAAATAAGCCAACGTTTTTTATGAGAGAAGAAGATGAAGCACCTATGTTTTCTTATGAGAGAGCCCTTAGGAATTGTTGGAGTGATTGCTGGACATGGAGTCTTGTTTTGAAGACAAGAAGATAGAAGACCCCAACAGGGTTAAGTTTGCTGAGGGGAAAATGTGTGAATTTGCAGCTGAGTGTTGGAGAGAACTCCAACAGAGGAAATGGAAGGGGAAAGAGAAAGTGAAAAAATGAGGATATATGGTTTCCAAGATGGTGGCTCCAGTTGTGAATCCAAGAGATCAGCCTGTGTGGTAGAAGAAGCATTAGAGCATAAGGCTCGAGGAGAAAAAAATTGCCTTGAGAGGAAAGAGAAGAGGGGCTGTGAGCAGCCTCATAGAAGGAAAGATCCTCATTATGGAGGGCACTGATGAAAATAAAAATTTGGAAGAAGATTTAGAGTTGATAGTGGAGGATCCTGAAGAGGAGGAGAGGCTCTAGAGGACTTTTGTCCTGGGATGGATAAGGAGTCACTATGTGAAGAAAAGGAAATCCTCTTGAGAGGGGATCAGATTGTGAATAATGTGGAGGAAGAGCATGTGATGAAGAACATGACAGAGAGGAAGACTGCGACAGAGAAAACCCTGCAGCAAAAGCAATTACAATTGAGGTTGCAACATAGTGATGTAGATCAGAGAGCATTGAAGAGAAAGAGATGGAAGAGAGAGTGCATCAAAATGTATTTGAGGAAGTTTCTGAGGAAGCTTAAGCAGAAGAGATGGCAGAATACATGGAAGTAAGCTTGCATTTGCATCATGCAGCTGAGGACAAAGCAGAAAGATATGTTGATATTCTTCCTATGAAATTGGCAGAGGTAGGCAAAGAAGTCCAGCTTCCTAAGTTGTTTTTAGAGGAAGAATGCGGGCTATTTGCCTTAAAGACAAAGGATGAAGAGAATAAGGTGGGTGTGAATCCACTTGGGGCATTCGAGAATGCTCAAGACGTTGCTGAAAATGTGATGGCAGCTCATATTGAAGTGGAGAAGACTATGATGAGTTGGAGGTTAAGAGGAAGAGAAGAAGAAGTGCGAGTCATATTGCACTTGGCATGAAGCCCAAGAGGTTGAAGAAGAGAGTAGACAGAAAAACTCAGCCTGCAACTAAGAGAAGAGTGAAGAAAAGAAAGAAACAATGAACAAAGGAGGAGCTGAGAAAATCAGCGAAGCAAGAGGCAGGAATAGCAGAGTCTGCTACCATAGAGGACGAACGAATGGAGTTGCTTGAATGCACTTATTTTGGTGTTTATGCTGACATGATTGCAGGATCAGCTATGGGAGAAGAGGGTTGCACTTGTGGAGAAGCCCCAAGATGCCCTTTGACAGGCATAAAAGTAGAAGAGGTGCTTGCTAATGCACTTAGTGAAGAGATACAGACCAAGAGGAGGCTGCTAGAATGGATACAGCAGAAGATCAACTTCTTACAGAGAAGCTCATTGAAAAAGAAAAGGAGAAAGATGGATCAATTGCAGTCCATCACGAAAAGGAAAGGGTGATAGTGTTCAAAACAATTGCTGATGATGCTAAGGAAGTGTATAATGGGTTTACTGCAGCTCATTGTGAGGCTGAAAGGGCAATTGTGCACAAGGCAATTGCTGAAGAAGATGAAGAGGAGAAGGGCGGACATGTTACATTCCATTACAAGCAAGAGAGGGAAACTGTTCCCAAAGCAATTGCTAAGAGTGAAAGGAGATGGAGAATGGACTTGAAAATGCCCATTGTATTTTGAAGGGTGCAATTCCATCAAATGGAATTGCAGAAGAAGATGATGTGATGAAGGGAGATGGTAGCAGCCATGAAATGTGTGTGTAGAGCATATGTATCCATTGGGATGCATGGAGAAGGAGATGAGCGGAGAGCATAATTATACAATTGCCAAGAAGGATGAGAAGGAAGATGATGAACACGATGAGGTTCATTGTGAAGCAGTTGCAGAGGAAGAAGATCCATCAGAAGGATGGATGAAGAACATGGAAAGGAGAGTCTTTAGTGGAAATTCTAACCCTCCAGCCATTGGCGGACATTCTTTATTTTTGTAGCAATCTTCTGGAGTAACGTGAGCATGCGGGTTGAATCTATGATTCTTATGTCCCCATGCACAGAATTTTGTGTTTATCTAAATACCCGGAAATGGTTTTAGTGCTTTTGGGTGGAAACTCTATCTGTCTAGCCCTTTGCAGGCATTCTTTATTATTGTAGAAAACTTTTGAAGTAAGCGGCGTTTAGTAGTTGAATCCATAATTCTTACCTTTTCACCCTCTGAATGTTGTGTTCATCTAAGTACCCACGAATACTTCTGGCCGTTTTGGGTGGAAATTATATCCCTAAAGCCATTTGTGGGAAATCTTTATTTCTGTAGAAATCTTCTGACGTAAACTAATAAACGTTTCTAATCAACAGGGCTCGTCATCAGGGTCATTAATGCTTTCTATATCTTCTCTTGCCCCGAGCCTGCCCTTAATTTATTTTTTCGTGTGTGTGATGGGTCGCCCGGATGTCTTCTTTTTAAGTATTGCTTATCAGAGAGGTGCTGTTACTA
Organism: Taxus wallichiana var. yunnanensis; assembly: GCA_018340775.1. Classification (NCBI taxonomy): domain Eukaryota; kingdom Viridiplantae; phylum Streptophyta; class Pinopsida; order Cupressales; family Taxaceae; genus Taxus; species Taxus wallichiana. Next base: position 17,458,701 of record CM031238.1, on the reverse strand, counting down.
GTTTTTAGAAGAGCCTGGCTACTTTTCCTTTATGTTAATCCTGCAGGTCAAGTTTCACACTGCAACGGCAGATATGTTTCTAACTTGTCCTCTCTGATGAGAAATGGTTGCAGTCCTGATAGCTGAACGAAATGTCAAGTGAAATTATCACTTCTTGTTTTCAACATTTGAAATTATCAGTAATTGCTTTCCAAGTTTGTAAAAAGATTGATTACGCACGAGAGACATATGAAATTGATTATGCGTTTGCCTCTGAACACGCCTCTTCCAAGAACTGATAATTAACCCCCTATTCCAATTTTTCCTCACAAAATGAAGCGCTAACCCTTGTTTGTAAACGAGAAAAGGAAATCGAGAAATATAAGAAGAAAACAATGAATTGGGTAGCTTACTGACGTATGTATTGAGCTGCCTGACGAAGCTGGAGAAATTGTTGTGTTTGAAGTACTTTGGCAGCAAGTCGCGTGCGAATTCAGGAGGATTCCGGACGATGAAACTGTTATTGGTGGGGCTCCACGACACTATGGCATCCGTGGAGTTATCATCGACCATGTCATACGTCTTCGTAAGGAACGGAGGCGGCGCATTACCGCCACTGTTATTCTGCTGCGATCCATCCATGCCGAATACAATAAATCCCAAAACTCCCTGCGTAGCTGTGTTATTCAGAGATTCGATCCCGCGATCTGCTGTTTTCTTCCGCACGTAGTCTCCTCTCCTCTCTTCTTCTTCTTCTTTTCACATTGTTTGTTTGTTTGTTGGGCAAAAGTCCAAAAATATCGCGCTATTAAATTGTTTTCTTGGAGCGCAAGGCTCGTTACCAGTGTTGTTTTGCCACAGAAAATGCAACAGATCTGGCCACGTGTCACGCATATAGAAGACTCCAGATTAGCACACATAAATATGTAGCCACAGTCGTTAGCAGACAAGTCAACCCCTCAACTTCGCACACGCATATCCATTGCTTTTTACTGGGCATTAATTAAGTTTTGCTAATTATTTGTTTTTTCTCCTGCCTCTACAAACCGCGGAGTGACGGCAACACCATTGAATTTTAATTGGGTGAACGTGTTCCTGCCGAGTCCATAAAAACAAAACAAATTGGTATCTATTTAGTGATTTGGATTAATTGCTATTCTAATATTTTGATTGATGCCTCTTCACAGCTAGAATCTATTTTTTTATGTTTATATGTATTTAGGTATGTTAAAGATTGAGGGTTGAGTTGGTTCTTTAAGAAGGTTCTTCTTCCTCTTATTGATTTATGTCTATATCCCGCCTCTTTAAATAGTTCCATTATGGAGTTTATTGTCGATAATTATGTGTACTTAGATTAAATTTCCTTACAATTTACACATGTACTTGGATCAAATTTCCTTATAGTATGGGAATATGAGGATGAAATTCTTCAATATTCTTGATCTCATTCTTTCTTGTGATTAGACCCTAAATTAAAGACTTTAGATATATAAAACCCTAATTAAGATACAATCTAGAAACGATGCATATTCAAAGTATTAAATCCACATTTAGCATTTAGTTACGAGAATGAAGTAAGAGGATTGAGACATTATATTTAATTAGGGCACGTGCTAAATATAAAAATTGACAAGAAGATGAATGCACTTAGTTTTTAGTCAGTTTCTAGAGTGATTTGGTTATGAAGATGGGAGAACAAGCTAGAAATGATCTATGTGTGCTTCACCTTCAAGACTTGTATAGAAATCTACCTCGAGACATAATCACTCAATAGAACCTATCCAAAGTTTGTGAGACTTGTCATTATTTTTGCCCTCTTGTTTCATTTTGTGCACTTTTGTCTCTATCTATTCTATTGTTTTTCACTCATAACCACTCCGGATGTGCACAAATGTTCCTCTAATCAATGATCTTTCCTTAAAACCCTAGCTCTCCTTGAAAAACATGTAAAATAGGGTTGCAGTTGTGTTAAGGCACCCCTGCACCACCTACGTAGTGCTACTCGAAGATGCTTCAAATCTATGTAGTTTCATACTTGTTAGAAGTGCAATTTTGATGATACAACTACATGTATGCTACTAGATTTTCCCAAGAACACTTGATAATGTTTGCTTTGAGTTGGCATGAGGTTCGCTTAACTTGGTTTAGAATGTTATGGGCTAGATCTAGAGTGCCTCTAAACCTTAGGAGCTACTCATAATGTATACTTGTGGATTAATGAAGATTAGGGTCGATTTGCTTGGGATTTGGAAGTGAAGACCAAGTATGTGCCTTGTAATAGCTAAATGAGTAAATAAGTGGGTTTAATTCATATTTATACGACTCCACGGAATATTTTGCACTAAAGATGACCTAAGAGGGGGAATAAAGATACCCATTTGAAAAATTAATCGTTAGAAAGGCCTTGGACAAGATCGACTAAAATGACAGGATCAACCAATAGATATTGTCCCTATTGAGCGGTTTTGTCCAAAGTGAGGAAAAGAATCTCTGTGAAAGAATGTAATTGTTTTTACATGAGATATAAAGGGTTTTTTACTAACATTATTGTTCTTGTAGGTGTTTGAGCAAAAGAATGAGAGATTACATGTCTTAGGATATCTTAGGATAGTGTGTTTAAGCTTTGACTATGTGCACAAGTCATGTGTAAGGGATGTAAGCCAAAACTAGCATCATCAAACACCAAAATGTCAAATTTGGTTGTTTACATGTTCCCTCCCTTTAAATTAGTAAATGAAATTCATTAGGTTAAAAGAAATATGTACCTAAGTATGTAAACACACTTTGTCTTTACTTGAATATTTGAGTGTTTGAGTGCTTGGGAGGTGTCCAAAGTTAAACTTGCAAAATCATAATGTAGTCAATGCTCACATAATGAAAATTGAGACTTCAACTCTGAAATGTTGAGAAAATGAAATTAAAGTTAAGAGATCTCTAGTCCATGAATTAGGAACTTAATCTTTCTAGAAAACCCGTGTAAGAATGTCAGCATCGATGCGTTTGGATCACACTTTGTGATCCATTGATATCTTTTCTTCTCACATCCTAATGATGGATCACAGAGTGTGATCTGAAACATGTTGATGCTAAACATTCTTACACGGGTTTTCCAATTTTTTTGTCACATCCTGATGATGGATCACAAAGTGTGATCTAAAACACGTTGATGTTATATATTCTTACGGGTTTTCCGAAATATTATTCCTAAAAATGAAATTGATAAAATAGAGAGAGTATGAAAGGAATATACTTGTTATATATATGCACCTTTTATTTTAAGTTTATTTAGCTTTAAGCTTTGTTAAATTAGTTGACTTTGCACACCTCCTAGGATTAGATTAGGATAAGTAACACTCATAGCTTGACCACTTGTCTCATGTGTGCCTATTCATGTGGAGGTTGTTACACACATGTTTATCACATAGTCAAAAGCAAAGTTAGACTATAGCTTTTATTTTTTCTATATATAGACCACTTTTATTTGTAAATTAAAAGTTTGTTGATATCAAATTCATTTGATTGATTTATCGGCAATATTGTGTTTGATTATTGTTTATTATCTACAATGAACTTCTAGCATTTCTAAAGTGATCCCAAATTGAGGATGTTCTTGTGTTTCACCTATTCTTTCATGGTTTCAAAGTTAGTACTCTTTTAGTTGGTAATTGTGGTGTTGAAGCTTTTTTCACTTCTTCTTTTTCCTCATATACTTCTCCAATGTCCTTATTGTATGGGAATATGAGGATGAAATTCTTCAATATTCTTGATCTCATTCTTCCTTGTGATTAGACCCTAAATTAAAGACTTTAGATATATAAAACCCTAATTAAGATACAATCTAGAAACGATGCATATTCAAAGTATTAAATCCACATTTAGCATTTAGTTACGAGAATGAAGTAAGAGGATTGAGACATTAGATTTAATTAAGGCACATCTTAAATATAAAAATTGACAAGAAGATGAATGCACTTAGTTTTTTTGTCAATTTCGGAGTGATTTGGTTATGCGAGATGGGAGAACAAGCTAGAAATGATATGTGTTTGCTTCGCCTTCAAGACTTATACAGTAAATCTACCTCGAGACATAATCACTCAATAGAACCTATCCAAAGTTTGATAGACTTGTCCGGTTATTTTTGCACTCTTGTTTCATTTTGTGCACCTTTGTCTCTATCTACTATGTTGTTCTTCACTCGCGACCACTCTAGATGTGCACAAATGTTCCTCTAATCAATGATCTTTCCTTAAAACCCTATCTCTCCTTGAAAAACATGTAAAATAAGGGTCACAGTTGTGTTAAGGCACCCCCGCACCACCTACATAGTCTTTACTTTGAAGAGGCTTCAAATCTATGTAGTTTCATGCTTGTTAAAAGTGCAATTTTGATTATACAACTACATGTATGCTACTAGATTTTCCCCAAGAACACTTGATAATGCTTGCTTCAACTTGGCATGAGGTTCACTTAACTTGGTTTAGCATGTTATGGGCTAGATTTAGAGTGCCTCTAACCTACTTGGGACTACTCATAATGTATACTTATGGATTAATGAAGATTAGGGTCTATTTCCTTGGGATTTAGAAGTGAAGACCAAGTATGTGCCTTATAATAGCTAAATGTAATTCATATTTATATGACTCCATGGAATATTTTGCACCAAAGATGACCTAAGAGGGGGAATAAAGTAAAAGGAATGATAACAAGATCGTATCAAGCCAAGAACTCAAATGTTAATCAAACACCACGATTAATAAGATGAAAGCAATTCGCTAGAATAACTTTACCAAAACCTTTGCAAACAAATGAGTAGCAATATCATATATTATTATGGAACTCAATGAAATACAATGAGAATGGGCCTTGCTTATATAGGCAAGGAATAAAAATCTAAGAACTAGTCAAGGTTGTAGATCAAGCCATAAATCAAGGAAAGAACTAGTCATCAAAGAACTAGTCAAGACCATAGATTTAGGAAAGAACTAGACATCAAGGATCTAGTCAATACCATAGATCAAGGAAAGAAATATACCTAACAACTAGATAATATCCCCCTAATATCTAAATAAATAAATAAAAATATCTACACACATAAGTGGGTGAGGATAAATACAATAAAGGTAAATAAAGTACATAGGTGAACATGAGCTAAGGTAAATACCTACTCTTTCACCCCCCCCTCAAGTGAAGCTAGGGGAAAAAATAGAAGTGACATGTCCACAGTATAAGTCCCAACAACTAGGCCTGATGAGGTACTCATGTACAATATATCCATAAAGAAATCTCGAACCAAAAGAAGGAAAAAATCCTGCTAGAAGGAAAGAGAAAAGAAGAAGAAGGAAGATGTTCTCATGAACACCCCCAAGAACAACTTCAAACCCCAAGCATTCCACACAACTCAAGGTAGCGAGGTGATACAAATGGCTTCATATAGATGTCTGCATGACTTCTTTGTTGAGTCGAAATGTACTCCAAGAAAAGAACTCCATCTTGAATGTGCTGACAAATGAAGTCTATGTGTATCTCAATATGCTTGGTCTGCTGGTGCTCAAAAGGGTTGCGAGAAATGTGAATTACACTTTGGTTGTCACACCAAAGTATAGTCAGTGAATCTTGAGGGAATCAAACTCATCAATAACTATTGAAGCCAAATAATCTGTTGATTCGTTAGTAATCGCTTTGGCCCTGTACTCTACCTTTGAAGATGAAAGTGCAATAACATGTTGCTTTTGGCACGCCAAGCAACTGGAGAAGAACCAAGACAAAAAAGATAGCCATAAGTGGAACATCTGTCATCAATAGAACCTACCCAATCTAAATTTATATCCCCAACCAACTGAGTAGAACCCCTAGTGTAGTGTAGGCCAAAGTGGGAAGTGCCCTGCAAATAGCGCAAAATCCTTTTAGCAACCTCTTAGTGACTACTATGAGGAGATTGTGCAAACCAAGATACAAGCCCTACTATAAATGAAATATCAGGGTGAGTATGGGTCAAGTACATGAGTCTCCCAACCAACTACCTATACAAAGTATGATCACAAAGTGGAGTGGTACATGTGGAAGTAAGAGTAACCTTAGACTGAAAAGGAGATAGACTTGGCTTGCAATCAACCATATAAAAGCGTTAAAGAAGATCATGGGTGTACTTTTGATGACTCAAATGAATATGAACTATCGAGAAATCTGCAAACCAAGGAAATAATGCTGATAACCCAAGATCTATCATGTCAAACTATGTAGAAAGGGCCCTCGATTAGTACGAATGTGGGAAGAAGAGCTGCCAGTAAGTAATAGATCATCAACATACAAGACAAGTATCACAATATCCTCACCAACATGTTGGAGATACACTGTATGATTGAAGTGGTAACAAACAAAACCAGTAGATAAAAGAAAATAATCCATCTTCTCATACCAATCCAGGGGCTTGTTTGAGACCATAGAGACCTTTGGAGCCTACAAACAAGAGAAGAATCCTAAACAAATCCAACAAGTTGCTCCATGTATATTTCCTCTTGTAAATCTCCATGTAAGAAGGCACTCTTCATGTCCATCTAGTATACGGGCCACCCCTGTGATGCAGCAATAGCAAGTACAAGGTGTACAAAATCCATCTTGGAAACATGTGCAAAAGACTCAGAGTAATTAATACCTTTAACTTGTGAAAAATCCTTTGCAACAAAAGCGAGTCTTATACTGTCAATAGACCCATCAACTACATATTTGGTTCGATATACCCACTTACACCTAACCATCTTTCTTCCTTTAGGAAGAGATACCAAATCCCAAGCATGATTCTTCATCAAAGAATAATACTCATTTTGTCATTCGCATAATCCCACTCATATATCCCATGAGCCTTTGAAAAAGACTGTGGATCCTCAGAAAATTCGACATAAAAATCTAGAACCTCTAGAATGTGTGTGATGATGCCTAATGGGTGGAAGATCTGTATGAAAGGTTTTGCATCGAAACTATAATACTAGCCCACTTAGGCATAGTGACAACATCAGTGGGAATAAGATCGTCAACGACATCTATAACCTCCTCATCAACCTCCTTAAAGAAAGGATCCTCAATGAGATGAAGAAGGAGGCATGGAAGAAGATGAAGAATCATGAGGATTGAAGTGCTCATCAAAGCCCTGAACATGTGTTCAAAAATAACGTCATGAATATCGAGAATCTAGAAGTCGATAAGCTCTCATGTCCTCATAATACCTTACCAAGATCAAGGGTTTGTTCTTCTTATCCAAAGATTTCCTTTTCTTCTTTGGCACAAAGGCCCAAGCATGGCTCCCAAAGACTAAAAAAATGAGACATCTAACTTAGTGTTGGACCAAGCTTCCTCACGGAGTCAAATGCTCAAGTGCTCTCTGTGTGGTGTGTGATTTTGAATGTAGTTAGCACAATTAATCGCTTCTATCCAGGTAGATAGGAGGTAAATCTATATAATGCATCATATAGTTAGCCATTTCCTTTAAAGTTCTATTCTTATGTTCTACTAATTCATTCATTTGTGGAGTATAAGGAACAAAATGTTGGTGAATAATTCCTTGAGTTTCAAAAAAATTAGAAAACTCATTCTTGAAGTACTCCCCCATTATTAGTGTGAAGGCTCTTTATGCAACTAGAAGATTGTTTCTCGACCAAAGCCTTGAAGACTTTGAATTGTGAAAAATATCACTTTTGTACTTGAGAAAATAAACCCAAGTACACCTCGAGAAATTATCAATAAAGGTAAGTGCATACTTAGCTCCATTGAAATAGGGGGTAGGAAAAACCATCAAATCACTATGCACAAGCTCAAGTGGTGAAGAAACTCTTAGAAAAATTCTTAGGAAATGGATCTTGGTGTTGTTTCCCTAATGCACTGACCAGAGTAAACTCCTTAAGACAATAAACTCTAGGAATACCATCTACCATACCATGAGTGCTTAACTCCTTCAAATATCTGTAATTGAGATGTCCAAATCTTTCATGCCAAAGCTTACTCTCTGAATCTACATGAGAAACCAATCATGTCCCTATAGAGGAAGTGTCATAAAAACCCTCAAAGTGATATAGTCTAGAATTATGATCAACAATACCTTGAGCAACAAGTGAATGAGGCTCCAACAAAGTTCGTACTTCTGCCCCATGTGGTGTAAAAGTCATTGTTTTCCTTGACCAGAATGAAAAATTTGATATACAAAAAGAAAATTTGTGGTAATGTTAGGAACATATAGTGCATCTTGGATACTACCACCATCAAGGTGTATATCACCTTTTCCCTCAACAGAAAGAAAGGAAGAATCTCCAACCTCAATTTTAGAAGTAGAACTCAAACCTAGAGAAACAAAAGACTCCTTAGAAGAAGTCATGTGATGAGAAGCACCAAAATCTATAACCCAACTGTCTGCAAGTGGTGACTAAGATCTCCCAACAACATTAAGTGTTTTTCCATGTTGATTAGAATGAGGTGGAGTGGAGATAGAAATTTTGTGTTTCTTGATTGCATCCTCTAAGGCTTACATTCGCTTATAACACATATGTTCTTCATGACCACTACCCCCACAAAAAGAACATGAAAGGCTAGACTTATTTTTAGATTTAGAAGACTCCTTGGGTTTAGAGTTGTTTTCTTTGGGTTTAGGAGAACTTTGAGATGGAGAAGGGGTGGATTTGGTTTTACTTTTTTTTTCCCTTGCCCTTATGATTAGATGAAACTAATGCCTTTTGAGAGGTGGAAGACTCAATGTGAGACAATTTGGATTCTTCCCTAGTAAGTCTTTCACAAAATATTTCTAAGTCAAGTATTTTGAATGTTTCACCTACGACATCCATACTAGATAAAAAGGTAGAAGAAAATATTTGAAATGGTCCTCTCAACTTGGATAGAATCAAGTAAACACACTCTTCATCTTTCTTATCTCTTCCACTCCCCTTCAACTATGTCAACAAATGCTTGAACTTGGTAAGATAGTTTATAATTGTTGGAAAATATTCAAGATTAAAAGAGGTGATCTCAATTTCAAGTTGTATGGCTCTCATATAATCCACCTTACTAAATGAATCCTTCAATTTCTCCCATATTTTGAAAGGAGAGTCACATTTTTCCAAATGAAACAAAAAAGGCATCACTTACATAAGTTCTATAAAACCCATACACTCATCAAATTTGACTTTGTATCTGAAATTTCTCATAATCCTTTCCACTTAATTATCATTTCCATTCTTGGTTTCCATGTGTGGTAATTATGTGTTTTTAATGGATCAACATGATCTAATGCAAAAGTAAACACCATTATAAAAAAATCACCAAAATAAATGCAAGAACCAAGAAATGCAACAAGAGCCCCCCCCCAGATTTTGGCACTTTATAATGAGTGCATGTTACAATATGGAACTTTATAATTATAGTTTGATTCTTAAAATAAATATTTCCAATGGAAAGAGCACAAAAAAAAAGCACTTTTGTAAAAACAACACTCAAATCCGAGTTGCCGATCAAAAGATACAAACTTTACAATATTATCCTCTATTTTTTATTTTAGTTGCCACTAAAACAAAAAGGAATGCTCTTGCCTTCATCACAAAAATAAAATGGAAGAGGGCTGGAGTTAAGAATACAAGATTTATCCCTCATATGACCATACCATATTGTTAGGATTAAATATTATTATCCTAATATTAATTATGCATAGTTTAAATTATTTAATTAATTTTATTAATTAAATAATAATTGTTATTTGGTTATATGGTTAATCAACCATATTTGTCTTTTATTTCATACTGTTATATTGTTGTGAACAATATATTTGTATCTATTCATTTCCTGCTTCCCGGATGTTATTGGAAGCTTATTCATTCTGGCATTTGGTTGCACCTGTGCAACTTATTCTCCCGTATGTATTTGGCTGTGCAATATCTATAAATATTGCAGCCCATTCTCTGTAATTTTTTGGTTGATTGAGATTAATAAATTATACAGGCTTCCATCCCTGTTTCTCAATCTACATTTGGTTTCAGAGCAGGTTGAAGGAGATTTGAGGATTGCAGAAGAGGTTGAGGAGCATTGGAGAAGCTTTTGCAAGCAAAGGAGAGCCAGAGTTGCCTCCTGCAACTTCCCAGCCCCATCCCTTGCAATACCACAATCAAATTCTTCAAAACCGCCATTAAATCTATGTAAAACCGTGTATAGTCTTTGCAATTCAAGCACGAGGAGGATAGAATCCACCAAGGAAGAGATTGCAAGCTCAAAGGAGGGGAGAAAATTGATAGAAGTGCTATACACAGTCAAAACCACCTTCTTTCACGCAAAACCACCTTCAAAAACGCTGGTCGCTTTTCTCTTTGCTGGAAAATTCACTCAAAACCGGATTTCCAAAACCGTGGTTTTATGAAAAGGTATGGTTTTACAGTTTGGAAGTGTTTAATTATAAATTTCTCTTTATACATACTTGTTTAGCTTAGCCGCCCAAGTGGCTAGCATAACTTTTGTAAGACACTTCCCATCAAGAGAGGTCAAGGGGTCAAATCCCCCTCCCTCACCCACTACCAAATTTGGCAATTTTTTTGGCGGAACTGCTAAATTTAGCAGATTTTTTGAATTTAGTTATAACTAACTAAATTTAGCGGAGAAATCCCTAATTTAGGGTAAAATTTTTTTTCCCATTCGGCCTGGTTTTTCATTTTGGACATTTTTTTGCAAAAGGAGACCCATCTAAAAATTGCATTTTCAGCTATTTTTTGTAATTTTTAGCATTTTGGGTTGTATTGGGCTCAAGAGGCCACCAGGACTCGCGAAACAGAAATTTTTGCCTGCCATTCAAATTGTCTAGTTTTTTTAATGTAAATTGTATACTGCTGCATATTGTACTAATTTACAGGTTGTCATAGTCAACTGCAAACTTTGTAACTGCTCAAAAAGTGGCAGGATTGTCATCAAAAATAATAAAAATTGGTTCTGTAACACTCATGAGATCCTAGATCTCATTCGCAGCGTTCGGTATATACGGTGCCTCTGGGAAGCACTTACGGGTAAAGCCATCGCGACTAATACTGCACTTAACGCCTAATATAGCTACAACAACGTCGTCTGGGCATTGTCCCTTTAAATCGACGGGGAGTAATAAGGTCACAGTGCACACACTATGAACCATCCCATCCGTCTGTGAACGATTGCAAGACATAAATCCGGACTGAGAAACTATCCGAGTATATAGCGAAGTTACGCGTGTGTATGAGGATATTTATTTGAGCCGGTGTCAATAATCACACAGACCCCATCAGTACTATCTTGGTACCACGTATTGAATTCTTTCACGTACGTTAACGCCTCTTTCACGTACCGGGTATATAGAAAGGGCGAGCTTCTTCACGTACCGGCTGGGTATATCGGAAGAGCGCGTATATAGAAAGGTTGGTATATTGGGTGACGGTATATAGATTGGGAGACCTAATACAGGTGATAAGAGCCAAACCACATCGGTGATCTCTGCAAAATGGGCACGATGCCCCCAATTTTTTTTTCTTCGGATTCATAATTGCTCGGAGGAAGCAACTATCTTTGCATGGAAGACAAAAATAAAGACACAACTTGAGTTTGAAGAAATCGGCACTGTTTGGTGGTACTCTAACCAGATCACCAACGGATGCAACACAACAATGACAATTTGATAGAGCAGATCAGAAAGCAAAACTCATCATCTTGTTTGGAGTGTCCGACGATGTGCAAGCCCACATTCGAGATGCCACATCAGCAAAAGAAGCATGGGATAAGCTGAGCACAATATATGAGGCCAAGAACAAGAATGTCATACTCAATTTGCAGAGTCAGTTACATACATTGAAGTTCAAGCAGAATGAGAAAATTGAAGCCTTCCTAAGAAGAGTTGCAGAGTTGAGGGCTTCACTTCTAGCCCTAGGAGAAGAGGTCAAAGATGAATCTCTCGTTCCCATTGTTCTGAGAGCTCTCCCTTCTTCTTACCACATTTTTGTCACAACTCTAAACTTGTCAGATATGACAATTAGTTTTGAAAAGCTAGTAAACCTCTGCAACAAGAGGAAGCAATGCACAATAAGGATGATGAAGAGGAGCAGATACTTATCTTCACATCAAAAATGGAAAGGAAAAGGTAAAGGAAAACCTAAATCCTATCAGAAATCCCCACATCAGAATCAGTATCATGGGGACAATCAACAGAAGAAGCGATGTCCAATTTGCAAAAGAGGACATGACTTACAAGATTGTTGGTATAACACTTATAAGAAAGGTTCATCAAGCAACTCTGGACCACAACAACAACAATCTTACAAGGGACATTCTCACAACTATCACGGCAGATAAAGGGGAACTGGAATAGAAGACCCCACCAACAAGGTAATATTGTTGAGCAATAAGAAAACGATCGAGACAATGAAGACTTCTTGTTCTTTACTTGCTCGATCAAGTGAACCATCCACATCATCTAGTGATGTATGCGGTATGTTGAATTCGGGAGCCACTCGACACATGACCAGCCACGAGTGATTTATTTCAATGAGGGACACGCCATCAAAAATCATGTTTCGTTGGGAGATGATTCTTCATATACAGTTCAGGGGATTGGAAACATTTCTCTACCCCTTGGTTCATGCAAATGCAGACTATCAGATGTTCTATATGTCCCTGGGTTGACAAAGAATCTTCTTTCGGTTAGTCAACTCCTAGATCACAACCTGAAAATTGACTTTGATAGTCAATCCGGCAAGAAAATGTGTTTGATTCGATATAAATCCAGGAGAGGCTCTAAAATAATTGCAAAATCCTCAAATGTGGGACGTATGTTTCAACTTGATTTCATTCACAAAAACGATCAAGCACTTGTGGCTAAAAACTCCACCTCAGCCCAGTTGTGGCATCGGAGATTTGGTCATGTAAGTTTCAAATATCTCGAAACACTTCCGGTGTAATATGGTACATGGGCTACCATCTCTTCAGAAGGATACAGACAAGTGTCCTCACTGCTTAGCAGGAAAACAACACAGAGTTTCATTCCAAAAGAGTACTTTTCGAGCTCATGGTAAACTTGACCTGGTTCATACCGATCTTTGCATGGTCGATGCGGCCAAGTCATTGGGTTCGAGTACTTCATGCTTTGTGTTGTGACTATTCACGAAAATGTGGATTTTTGTCTTGCAAGAAAAGTGAAGCTTTTGAAACCTTCAAAAAGTTCAAAGTAGCAGTTGAGAATGAAACTGGTCGTCACATCAGAACTCTCCACTCAGATCGAGGGGGGGAATTCACTAGTGATGAGTTCAAAGAATACCTACAAACTCACGGGATTTGTCGACAAATGCCTCCTCCACACACACCGCAGCAAAATGGTGTTATTGAGAGAAGAAATCGTACTATCATGGAAATGGTGCGATGCATGATCGATGATTCTGGACTTGCAAAGACATTTTGGGCGTGAAGCAACAAAAAAGCGGTGTATTTGTTGAGCAGCACCCACCTGCTGCTCTTGATGGAACTACACCACAAGAAGCATGGTCAAAAAGGAAACCATCCATTGCACACCTCAGAGTATTCGGGTGCAAAGCCAACATGCACATACCCAAACAAAACAGAAAGAAATTGGACATGAAGTCACAAAATCTCATCTTCATTGGAGCACGGTGGAGAGACTCTTGGGTATAGATTAATGGATCCTAAGACCGAGAAAAGTCTACACAAGCGAGAGATGTTGATTTTTTCGAGAAGAAGAAGAAGCAGAGACTCCTCCTCCGGACTCATGCAAGATGTAGATTTTTCACCTATTGTAAAAACTAAAGCTAATGTTCCCTCAGAAGATGAAAGTGATGATGGGGATGATAGTGTTGATCAAATAGAACCTGACCCATGGGAGCAGTTCAACGTATGCCTAAATGGTGTACAAGTACATTACGAGATGCAAGATTGGATGCTCACGGATACATCCACCCCTGGACCACGGACTCGTAGTAAAGCAAGAGAAGAAGTTAACTTTGCTTTGATGAGTAGAGTTATTGAATCAGATGAGCCCTCTACAGTCCAGGAAGCCCTATAGTCAAAAGCTTGGAAAGATGCCATGGATTTTGAATATCAATCAGTAATGAAGAATAACACTTGGCGGCTTGTTGATCTTCACACCGGGGAAGAAACCCATTGGATGCGAGATGGATATTCAAAACTAAGTACAAAGCGAGATGGGACGGTGGACAAGTGCAAAGCAAGACTTGTAGCAAAAAGTGCACGCACAAAAATAAGGCATTGACTATGAGGAGACATTTGCTCCCACAACTAAGATCAAAACAATCGGGATGATCTTTGCTCTATTGCTTTCGGTTTGGATGGAAAGTTCACCAAATGGACGTAAAAGTCCTTCCTAAATGGAGATTTACAAGAAGAAGTCTACATGACTCAACTTGAGGGATATGTTGTACCTGGTCAAGAAGAAAAGGTATGCAGACTCAGGAAATCTCTGTATGGCCTCAAACAGGCACCCGGGCATGGTACATCAAGATTGATGAGCATCTCGTACAACATGGATTCGTCAGAAATCCATATGATCCCAATCTCTACCTCAAAAAGCAAGGGGGGGAGATGGTGATTGTTGTAGTTTATGTCGATGATCTAGTCATCACTGGCAGTTCAGTGAAGATGATTGATGAAACGAAGAAAGATCTTAAGCGATCATTCGACATGACAGATCTCGGGCTTATGCACTACTATCTTGGACTAGAAGTATGGTAGAAAGAGAATCATATCTTTATTTCTCAGATGAAATATACCAAGACAACACTCGAGAAGTTTAGGATGATGGATTGCACACCAATTGCTACACCTATGGAGAACAGATTACAATTATCTCGTTCAGATCCATCTCCTGAGGTAAGTGCCACTCTCTATCGGCAGTTGATTGGGAGTCTCATTTACCTGACCTACACTAGACCGGATATCGGCTTTGCGGTGAGCTAACTATCCAAGTTCATGCGCAGAACCCAAAATTTGTCATTGGAAAGCAGAAAGCGCATTTTGAGATATCTCAAAGGATCGGTGGATCTTGGTCTAGAATACAAGAAGAATGAAAACTTCTTGTTATTTGGATATTCGGATTCGGATCATGCGGAGTAACATTGATGATAGAAAATCCACTTCGGATTTGTATTCTTTATGGGATCTAGACCAATATCATGGGGAAGTAAGAAACAACACTTTGTTTCTCGCTCTTCCATAGAAGCCGAGTATCATTCTACGGAGAAAGCATGTCGTGAAGCGATTTGGCTACGTCGCATCTTTGGAAGGACTTGGAATACCATAGGACAAACCAACCACCATGTATGTTGACAATGAAGGTGTTCTCAAACTTGTTCGTAATCCAGTTTTTCACGAGAGAACAAAGCACATTGAAGTTCAGGTTCATTTCATACGTGAATATGTGTTGAAGCACAACATCCAGCTTCAGTTTTGTCCAACTGCTGAACAACGAGCAGATATTTTCACAAAGTCACTTGCACGTGACAAGTTTGAGTTGTTCAGAGCATTTCTCTCCTCATCTCTTCAGACAATGCACAATTAAGGGGGGGAATGTTAGGATTAAATATTATTATCCTAATATTAATTATGCATAGTTTAAATTATTTAATTAATTTTATTAATTAAATAATAATTGTTATTTGGTTATATGGTTAATCAACCATATTTGTCTTTTATTTCATACTGTTATATTGTTGTGAACAATATATTTGTATCTATTCATTTCCTGCTTCCGGATGTTATTGGAAGCTTATTCATTCTGGCATTTGGTTGCACCTGTGCAACTTATTCTCAATATGTATTTGGTGTGCAATATCTATAAATATTGCAGCCCATTCTCTGTAATGGTTGGTTGATTGAGATTAATAAATTATACAGGATTCCATCCTGTTTCTCAATCTACAAGATTAAAAGAGGTGATCTCAATTTCAAGTTGTATGGCTCTCATATAATCCACCTTACCAAATAAATCCTTCAATTTCTCCCATATTTTGAAAGGAGAGTCACATTTTCCAAATGAAACAAAAGTCTGTCACTTACATAAGTTCTATAAAACCCATACACTCATCAAATTTGCACTGGTACTGAAATTTCTTATAATCCTTTCCACTTAATTATCGTTTCCATTCTTGGTTTCCATGTGTGGTAATTATGTGTTGTTAATGGATCAATATGATCTAATGCAGAAGTAAACACCATTATAAAAAAATCACCAAAATAAATGCAAGAACCAAGCAATGCAACAAGAGCCCCTCCATTTTGGCACTTTATAATGAGTGCATGTTACAATATGGAACTTTATAATTATAGTTTGATTATTAAAATAAATATTTCCAATGGAAAGAGCACAAAAAAAAGCACTTTTGCAAAAACAACACTCAAATCCGAGTTGCCGATCAAAAGATACAAACTTTACAATATTATGCTTTATTTTTTATTTTAGTTGCCACTAAAACAAAAAAGGAATGCTCTTGCCTTCATCGCAAAAATAAAATGGAAGAGGGATGGAGTTAAGAATACAAGCTTTATCCCTCATATGACCATACCATATGACCAGGGGCTAAGGATTTCAATGGTGCTCGGAGTAGAGAATCGTTCACAATAGCCATGAGACCCCTTCGAAAGAGGAAAGAAACGTCCCTGCGAAACAATTTGCTACATGCCTCTAAAAATGCGGTGACACAAACAAAAATACCCTTTGCATATCTCGAAAAACCCAAAAAAACCTAGAAATTGATTTCCTGGGTTTCTTTCTTGTCGCCATGAATCTAAGGCGAACCAACAACCAAAAAACCAAAAAAGTGATTGCCTCCAAAAATGGTCAAGTTTATAGTCAATCTTAGGGTTTTTCCACCTTCTGGATCCAATGGAAGCCTCTGTTTTGCATAAAAATGCACACAACAACAAAATACAGATAAATTCTGAATATATTAATCTACAAAAAAATATTTGCAAAACAAAACTTACATATGGATGTCAACAATCTCTGCTTTGATACCATAAAAGGAATGATAACCAGATCATACCAAGCCAAGAACTCAAATGCTAATAAAACATCACGATCAATAAGATGAAAGTAATTCACTAGAATAGATTTACCAAAACCTTTGCAAACAAATGAGCAACAATATCATATATTATCATGGAACTTAATGAAATACAATGAGAATGGGCCTTGCTTATATATACTGAGGAATAACAATCTAAGAACCAGTCAAGGTCATATATCAAGCCATAAATCAAGGAAAGAACTAGTCATCAAAGAACCAGTCAAGACTATAGATTTAGGAAAGAACTAGACATCAAGGATCTAGTCAATACCATAGATCAAGGAAAGAACTACACCTAACAATTAGATAATATCCCACTAATATCTAAATAAATATCCACACACATAAGTGGGTGAGGATAAATACAATAAATGTCAATAAAGTACCTATGTGAACATGAGCTAAACTAATTACCTGCTCTAACATAAAGATACACATTTGAAAAATTAATCGTTATAAAATATCGACTAAAATGATAGGATCAACCAATATATATTGTCCCTATTGAATGGTTTTGTCAAAGAATCTCTGTGAAAGTTCGTAATTGTTTGTACATGAGATATAAAGGGTTTTTACTAACATTATTATTCTTGTAGGTGTTTGAGGAAAAGAATGAGAGATTACATGACTTAGGATATCTTAGGATAGTGTGTTTAAGCTTTGACTATGTGCACAAGTCATGTGTAAGGGATGTAAGCCAAAACTAGCATCATCAAACACCAAAATGTCAAATTTGGTTGTTTACATGCTCCCTTCCTTTAATCTAGTAAATGAAATTCATTAGGTTAAAAGAAATATGTACCTAAGTATGTAAACACACTTTGTCTTTACTTGAATATTTGAGTGTTTGAGTGCTTGGGAGGTGTCCAAAGTTAAACCGCAAAATCATAATGTAGTCAATGCTCACATAATGAAAATTAAGACTTCAACTCGAAATTTTGAAAAAATGAAATTAAAGTTAAGAGATCTCTAGTCCATGAATTAGGAACTTAATATTTCGGAAAACCCATGTAAGAATGTCAAGCATCAGCGTGTTTCGGATCACACTTTGTGATCCATCGATATCCTTTCTTCTCACACCTAACGATGGATCACGAGTGTGATCAAACGTGTTGATGCTAAAATTATTACATGGGTTTTCCACTTTTCTAATCACATCCTAATGATGGATCGCAAAGTGTGATCCAAACACATTGATGCTTTATATATTCTTACATGGGTTTTCCAGAAAGATTATTCCTAAAAATGAAATTGATATAATAGATAGAGTATTAACGGAGTATACTTGTTATATATATGCACCTTTTATTTTAAGTTTATTTAACTTTAAGCTTTGTTAAATTAGTTTACTTTGAACACCTCCACAGGATTAGATTAGGATAAGTGACACTCATATCTTGACCACTTGTCTCAGGTGTGGCTATTCATGTGGAGGTTGTTGCACACAAGTTTATCACATAGTCAAAAGCAAAGTTAGACTATATATTTTATTTTTTCTATATATAGAGCACTTCTATTTGTAAATTGTAAGTTTGTTGATATCAAATTCATTTGATTGATTTATCGACAATATTGTGTTTCTATTATTGTTTATTATTTGCAGCACTTCTAGCATTTTTAGAGTGATCCCAAATTGAGGAGGTTCTTGTGTTTCACCTATTCTTTTATGGTTTGAGTTAGTACTCCTTTAGTTGGTAATTATAGTGTTGAAGCCTTTTTTACTTCTTTTTTCCCCATATACTTCTCCATGTTGTTTGTAAGATTTTAGCCATATCATCTTGCTAGTATTGAAAAAAACATCATTTTTATTCTTGCCAAAAAAATCCTTTTGCAACCATTTTTTGCATTTCTAGAAAAAACAAGTTTTTCTAGTTCTTCTTGATCTTTTTAATGAAATATACATGTTGGTGCAAATCAGCAAAGCACCCACGGATGTTGATTAGATTTCTAGTTTGACATTTTGGACATCAAAGTGTGATTGCACAACATTGAATCTTTTCCCCAAGTGTGGGACTTGTAAAAATGGAAAAGAATCTCCGGGTTAGAGGTGGTTCCTCAACTCCTCCGATCGGGTGTATTACTTGTAAGTTGCAGAAGTTTTAAACTCAAAATCCTACTCTAAATTCCAAGGGGACAAAGATAGAGAATGCAAAAAAACAAAACTAAGGCTAATGAGGTGATACACCAAAGGAGTGGTGAACATTCTTTAATTCGAAAATTGACACGAGATCATAGAAATGCAACAAAACATCATGTAAAAGCGATAAAATGTAATGGAAGGTCGGGAATGAAGCAAACAACACAAACAAAGGTTGAAACTCATTCACGAGCTTGCATTGTCATTTCCAATATCAAAAACACATGCATTACAACATCGAGAGGTATAAAACATGTTACAGATCTTGGAAGAGGTCTGATTTTCCACAAAATCACTTTTCAAGGTGAAAAAGGGAGCCTGCAATACATGAAAAATGTCCAACCTCCAAAAATGAGCCAAATCTGGCTTTTACAGTGCAAAAATGAGCCCAGGAGAGAGAAACACGGGAAAATGTGAGAAAACTTTCAACCACTGACCAAATTCATAATAAACAACATGGGTATCCTTACAGGTCCATTCCCTAACATTTTTCGCCATGCTGGGAGAGAATGCGAGCCATGCTGCATTAAAAATGGTGGTTGAAATGTCATTTTTGTTCATTACCACGTGCCAGAGGTGTTTTTCAATTTTCTCTCTCCAAACTCCATCAAAATACAAAATTGATCCTGTAATCTTGTATATAATTTCACCATATTTCCGTTGATATAAAGAACACGAAAAACTGAGCTCTGGATCAAAATTTATGCTCATTTGAAAATTTAGGGCAAAATAGGGCCAAAACGGGTTGCGGGCCAAAATTTCAAAATTTTCCCACTTTTTGCATTTGGGAAAATTTCCTAAAAAATCTCCACACTCCACCACTCCCGGTGCCACGTGGCAAGATATGATTAGATGCGGGCCCTCTGCGCTTCATTTTCCACTGTTTTGACCATTGGAAATTTTTTCCAAAAATTCTCTGCACTGGACACATGGTAAGATGTGATTTGCCGCGGGCATCTTCTCTTAATTTTTTTGTCATTGTTGACCATTTTTCTGACTTGGGCACATGGCAAAACCCCATTGGATGCGGGCTTTCTCTACCATTTTTCCTGCGGGCTTGTCTTGCATTTTTTGCTGCCACATTGACACGTGGCGTGATCCCATTCGCTCACGTTTTAGGGGTGAGATTTTCCTTTGAAACTTTTCTTTAATTTTGCTTGGGAAAAATCTCCCAATTTCTCCCATGCTCCGCCGGTTAAAGACACGTGGTGGGTTTCCATTGGTCGTGGACCTTGGGGGCAAACATTTCCTTTTGTGCTAACCTTTGGGAAAAATTCCCAATTTCTCCTCGGCCAGAGCTCCGATGCCCCTGATGAGACACGTGGTGAGCTCTATTTGTGACGCGATCCTTCGGGCCGAAAATTCCTCCTTTCCTCTCGCCAAAACATTTTGCCAAATTTTCAATTTTACCTCCACCCTCCGCCACTCTTTTCCCCTAGAGACACGTGGCATCATTTTATTGGATGCGGGCCTGGTGTCGAAAATTTTGCTTGTATCAAACCTTAGGAAAATTTTCTAATTTCTCCCCGACCTGGACACGTGGCAGCATCCAATTCGTCAGCGGGCCTTCGGGGTGAAAAATTCCTTTTGAAAACTTGTCGAACACTTGGTAAAAATTCCAAGTTTACCTCCGCCTTCCGCCACTTCTGAGGACACGTGGCATCATCTTATTGGCTCGGGCTTTTCAAGGGAAAATTTCCCACAAAATCTCCACCGAGCCATAACTTCAAAAATACATGGAGTTAGGAGGAAAACTTTACCTTTTTGGAAAGTTGAAAAAAGCTCTATCCAATGGTGCCATTTTCTAGAAGGTCTTGAGTGCTTAAAAAGTAAAAATTATGACTGAGGCATAAGAGAGGGAAGAATGAAGGGAGTTAGCCACAAAATGTGCAAGGGGAACATTTTGGATAACAATTTTGGCAACTCAGAGGGGTCATCTACCTGCTGGATGAGGTTACCAGTTTCCTGAAACAATCCATTGGGCATGGAGTCATTAAATTCTCTGCTTGGTACCCCAACTAATTAGAACACTGCAAGGAGGAAGATGGAAGGTAGAACACCATCTAATGGAGCAAGGCCTGTAAAACACATTTCCTGGAACAACAAGCTTGTGCCAAAGAACTTAGGGAAAGCAAAGCTAAACTATAACAAAACAATGTGCATAAGCACTTAGAGGAATGAAAACCTAAGCTAATATGTACAAGGTGGAGAGTTTCCTTCAGTAGCAATGCTTCAGATGGATTCCATTGACTGGAATTTGTAATTCTTCACCATCCAATGTAGACAATTGGAAGGCATTGCTGTCCTTACACTTTGTGACCATGTATGGGCCACTCCAAATGGCATCAAATTTTGAATGCCTCCCCGGTTTTGCTCTGTCTGCATCCCATTTTAGCACTAGATCTCCAACTTGGAAAGATCTACCCTTGGCCTTTCTATCAAAGGTCTTCTTGATCAAATCTTAATCCTTCTCCATTGCTTGGGGACGCTTTGATTTCTGATTTCTTAGAGCTCCATAAATTTTGCATATCTAACCTCCATGGGCTCAAACTCCAAAAACTCCAATTGTTTCATGAGTTCCAATGTTGGCAACTCAAGTGACATGGGAAAAATTGCCTCTCTTCCATAAACAAGCTTGAATGGGGAGTTACCTGTAGATCTCTTGGGAGTTATCCTATCAGCCCATAAGGCTGATTTTAACTTAGTATGCCAAGACCTCGATTTTCATCAAGAGTCCTCCTAATGATCCTTAACAAGTTCTTGTTTGTAGATTCAACTTGGCCATTACCCTGAGGGTAATAATTTGATGAAGTGCTTAGGTAGATCCCATTCTTGATAGCCCATTCAGTTACCTACCTGGACCTAATGAATGCCAATGCGTTATCGATATTATTGTAGCGGGTATGCCAAATCTAGAATTCTTTATTCCCTCATAGAAGTCCAGGATGCTAGATTCATTTGCTTCTTTGAGTAATCTTTGCTTGATCCACTTGGTGAAGTAATCTGTTCTTTGTTAGGATCCATTTGTGTCCTTGGTTTGAATTTGGATTAATGACTCCAATGAATTCTAAACCCCATTGCATGAATGGCTAGTCAACTGAAATTGGATGCAATGGAAGGGCAGCTAGTCTCTCCTTACCCATGAAAAATGCACAATTCTTGCACCTCTTGATCCATGCATAACAATCACTGAAAATCTTGGGCCAATAATAGCCAGCCCTCATGATCTTCAGAGCTGTCACTCTCGGTGCAAAATGACCACCAGCTGATCCACCATGGAACTCTTCCAACACCCTGTGAATCTAATTTGTACCAATGCATCTTAGCAGCACTCCATTCACATCCCTTTTGAACAAAACACCATCAACAAGGGCATATGGGACAACCTGCAATCTGAAGTGTCTTCTTTTGGTCTTGTTCATCTCTAGAGGGCATAGACCTGTGTTTAGGAAGTGCATTATGTCTTGGGTCCAGCAAGGAGTGAGGACACCATCATTTTCTTCTTGAGTGCTTCCTTGCTCATGGCTATCTTGCAACGCCAAAACAACCTCCTTCTCATTGCATGCTTCCTTGTGTTTATTCAAGACTAGCTGCTCACACAATCCTTTTCCTCTGACCAACTTGGTGACTTTGATCTCAATGTCATACTCCATGACACGAGTAATCCAACCTGCTCTCTTTTCATTCAAGTCTTTGTTGAGGAGGAAGTCCTTAACTCCCACATGAGAAACCAACAATTGAACCTTGTTGTTTGAAACTAGATGCTTGAATTTCTTCAAGCTCCTAATTACTGCAAGAACATGCTTCTCAATGAAAGAATACTTCACCTCATAGTCCTCAGGCTTTGGCTGAAGAAAGTAATTGGCTACTCATCATTGTCTTTGTTTTGTTGTACTAAAATTGCAGAAATAGTATCATCACCTCCAAATGCATAGAGGATGAAATCCTTGGAGAAATATGGGTTAATGAGAGTTGGGGCTTGTGAGATGGCTTCTTTGATTGCTCCAAAACTTTCTTTTCCTTCTGCTGTCCATTTGAAAGCTATGCTTTTCTTTAACATCTTGGTGATAGGCTTGACTAGGGCTGTAAAATTTGGGACAAACCTCCAAACAAAATTTATCCTCCCAAGAAACTTTGAAGGGCCTTCTTGTGGCTTGGAAATGGTAGTGCTCTTATGGCTTCAACTCTTTCTAGATCAATTGCTAATCCTTCTTTGGAGACAATGTGGCCAAGGAGCTTTCCTTCATGGGCTAGAAAAATACACTTTTTAGGATTCAAGGATACTCCAAATCTTCTACACCTTTGGAACACTTGTCTCAAATGAAAGAGATGGTCTGCTGCATTTTTTGAAAAAATAGTGATATCATCAAGATATATCAACACCATGTTGTTAATCAAATCCTTGAATGCCATGTCCATTGCTCTTTGGAAAGTAGCTCTAGCATTGGATAGCCCAAATGACATTTTCCTGTATGCATAAGTTCCCCATTTGGTTGTAAAGGTTGTCTTGAACTGATCCTCTTCTTTCACCATAATCTGATTGTACCCCGAATAGCCATCAAGTAATGAAAACCTTTCAGAACTAGCAACAACTTGCAAGATCTGCTCCATGGAAGGAAGTGGATAATGATCCTTGAGAGATGCTCTATTCAAATATCTCGGAAGTCAACACACAATCTGATTTCTCCGCCCTTCTTCCTAACTAGAACCAAGTTGGCTACCCAACTAGAATGATTGATAGGGAATATGATACTTGACTCTATCAACTTATTCAATTCTTTTTTCATGAGAGGCTCCATGTGTGGATTGACTGACCTTTATTTCTACCTGACGGGTTTAGTACTTGGATCTAATTCAATGGTGTGTTGAGCTAACTTGGGATTGAAACCTTTCAAATCTTCATAGCTCCAAGCTAACACATCGAGAGAATTCTTGACAAATTTGTATGAACTCATACCTTTCTTGCTCAGTTGTCACTTTACCAATTTGGAGTGATTTGTCTTCTTCCACCAAGATGGACACTGAATCTTCTCCCTTGACTTGGATGTTTGCTTTCTCCTTCCTAAACTGATCATTAGGATTGAAAATGGACTCCAAAGTGACAAGTCCCTTTAGAAGTTTGTTGGTTCTTCTTAGTGTACCACTTGATCACCCATCTTGCTGCTCCAAATTTTCCTAATTTTTAGCTGAGAACTCAGCCTCTTCTTGCAATAAATGGATGATTTGTTGATCACTTTCAAACACTTTCCAACTCACATTGTTGTATGGAACTGAAGGCCTTACAATCACATGGATGTTTGGTTGTACCTTGTCCTTTTGATGCTTTCAACAACATCAAAGGCTGCTCCAACTGCTATAATCCTATCAGTAGCTTGGTTCTCTTTCCTAGGAATGGATTTGATGCCAAAGCCCTCAAAATCTTCAATGAGGTCCCACACCCTATTTTTGTAGCACTTGAGCAAATCATTTTTGGCTGCATGCTGCCCTTTAACTTGGTTGACAATCAACTCATTGTCACCAAAGACTTGCAAGTTCTTTATTCCTCTCTTGATTGACCAATGTAATCCTTGTATCAAAGCTTCATATTCAGCGGTGTTATTAGAGCATGCAAACTGAAATCTAAAAGATGAATAATACTTAACTCCTTGGGGTGAAATAAGCATGGGTCCCCCTCCTGCACCTTGTCTACTCCTTGATCCATAAAAAAACAACTGCCATACCTCATTGTCATCCTTGTGGTCTAGCTTAGTGATGCTAGGGATAGGCTGATTTTTTTATGCATGCAATAGACTCCTAGCTTAGATTCTTCTATTTCTTGATAAGGATCAAAAGCATGCACCTTGCTTGCCCATTCATCAAGAGTCGGATCGGGATTCTTTCAACCTTGGTGTTAGCTTCATCGGTGCTTGGATAATCCTCTTGATCAAATTTGAATAATTGGTATTGATTTGGCTTGGAGTGTGAGGCTCGATGTGAAATTCTGAAATAGGATTAGACACGATTGTGGCTTTAGTTCCATATCTTGTTCTAAACAACATGTGTGACCAATCAACAGATAAATAACCTCCAATCTTAGTTACGAAATCCCTTGAAAAGCATAGGGCAAAGAGTGGTGGAAGGTCTATTATCGAGACATCTTGCAAAACAACAATGTTGGGGCATGCATGTAAGGTAAGACTCAAGTTTTTATCACTCCAAGCTGTTGTTATTCTTGCTGTCCCATCCAATTGCACTACCCCTTTGGTTATGAATTCATATTGAAGCCCCAACTGATCAGCTATTTGCTTGGGCATTACTGAACTACTTGCCCCGGAATCAATCATGCAATTGTGTACTAATTGGTTTCCAATGATCAATGAAACATAGAATGGAGGGGGCTTCAACATTTTACCTTGTTGTCCTCCATGATTCCCCTCAGGCTGGGTAGCATTTGTGAGTACCTTCTCTTACATTTGGACCTGCTGATTTGAAGTTGACCAGTCCTTCATGGTAGCTTGTAGCAAATCTCTTTGGCCTGGGATGGATAGTGATTCCCACATTGATATGTTTACATTTGTCTTCTTCATCTGATCAATGATGTTGAATGGAGATGAAGCATCTCTCTGCTGTCCCTTGGCCTGCACATTCATTCCTTGCACATGGGCAATAACAAATGCCATTTGAGTTGGCCTAGGAGCTATTTTAGGAAGCCCTTGTGTGTTTGGAACTGCATTTTGTTTGCCAATAATTTGTGGAGTGGTAGAAGGTTGTGGATTACTTGGAGCCAATGGTTGTTCTTCACCCAAATTTCTCCTTTTTGACCTTTTGTTGGCTGCAACACTTTGGGAGATTGTTTGATTCATGCCACAAAAATCTTCTTCCTGCCAGTTTACAAGTGTGGTATCATTTGGAGTTGATTGTTGCTGGAATTTTTCTTGTTGTTGGTTATTTCCTTGACTCCCTTCACCCTCCACACCAGTAGTTGTCACCATTAATGCTTGATTTAAGGCACCGTTGAAGCACATAGACTGGTTGTGAGGTTCATTGCATGGGAAACACCAATCATACTCTTGAGCTATGTTGTTTTACACTGGCACTATTACTTTAGAGGAAGATGTAGCATTGGGATTATAGGGTTGAAATGGTCATTGCGGGAGGTCTTGCTTGATTTTGATTTACAACTAGATTGAGTGGTCTTTGAGGCTGGTATGGCTACCTATTAGGCTAAGCTTGAGGCTGGAAAGAAGGTCTAAAACCTTGGGCTTGCTGCCTCTTGAGTGTAACCAGCTCATTACCTAAATTTTGTAATTGCTTCATGACTTCTTGAAGTTCATTTGAGGCACTAGGAGATGAAGTAGAAGCTTCACTTGAATTCTGATTTCTAGGAGTGGGAATAGGAGATAAAATAGGTACTTGACTAGTGTTTAGGATCTTTAAGCTTGGATACTGATGGCATTGGAGGCCTAGGAGCTAGCTTGCCGGCTTGAATCAAATAATTTTCAGCTCTAATGGCGATGCTTTATAAGAAAGGATAGTTGTGCCCCCATGGATTGAATTAACATAGAAATATCGAATTTAGAGCTTTAAGGTAATAAAGAAAAGCACCTTCTCGCTGTCGCAGTTTCTTGCCTCTGGAATTCTCTCCCAATTCATTTAAAACCTGAAGTTGAAATCAGTCACCGCTCATTGGGAGCTCTCTTGATGGTTGTCAACTGTTCCAAAAGGGACAAGTTATCTCCCTTTTCTCCAAACTACTCATGGAGGGCTATACATAGCTGGTTCTAATTTTGGATAGAACCTGAGGCAAGACTCCTGAACCATTGCAAAGCTTTCCCTTTGAATGAAGATGCCAACAATTTGACAGCAACTTGCATCTCATTAATCTCATGGATTGCACAAATATTAGCAATATCCTTGACATGATCACCAGGAGTGGTCTGATTCTCTCCAGTAAAGTATGGAATGTTATTCAATGCTACAACTGGGATTGGATTTTGTGCATTGAGAGCAAGTGGGATGCTACCAGTGAAGTTGACATAGGGGTTGTTTTGTGCCATTCTGATTGGCCTTAGAACCCTTGTTGATTGAATGAAAGGCCTACTAGGTGGAGGAGTTGATAGAGTTATGTTTGGTGGAGATGGAGACCTTTGAATTCTCCTCCCTCTTTGCCTTCTTCTTGGAGATAACTGCAGATACTCAAACAACACCTCTTCTTCTCCAACTCTTGACCTTTTGGTGATTATTCTCATGAGTTTTCGGGCTGCACTGCTAAAACCAACTGATTCTTCTTCCTTGGAGTCGCCAGATGTGTAATTTAGGGCTCTTTTAAGCAAGAAACTTACAACAAATGCACATCAATTTTGTTGCAATGAAGATGAAGACCTCTAAGGTCCCACTAGGTGTGCCAAAACTGTTGGTGTAAATCAGCAGCACCCCTGGATGTTGATCATATTTCTAGTTTGACATTTTGAACATCCAGTGTGATTGCACAACATTGAATCTTTTCCCCAAGTGTGGGACTTTTAGAAATGGAAAAGAATCTCCAGGTTAGAGGCTGGTTCCTCAACTCCTCTGATCAGGTGTATTACTTGTAAGTTGTAGAAGTTTTAAACTCAAAATCCTACTCTAAATTCCAAGGGGATAGAGATAGAGAATGCAAAAGAAATAAAACTAAGGCTAATGAGGTGATACACCAAAGGAGTGGTGAACATTCTTTAATTCTACAAATTGACACAGATCATATAAATGCAACAAAACATCATGCACAAACTGATAAAATGTAATGGAAGGTCAGGAATGAAGCAAACAACACAAACAGAGGATTGAAACTCATTCACAGAGCTTACATTGTCATTTCCAATATCAAAAACACATGCATTACAACATCTGAGAGGTAGAAAACATGTTACAGTCTTGGAAGAGGTATGATATTCCACAAAATCACTTTTTAAGGTAAAAAGGGAGCCTGCAATACATGAAAAATGTCCAACCACCAAAAATGAGCCAAATCTGTCTTTTACAAAGTGCAAAAAAACAAGCCAAGAGAGAAAACACGGAAAACGTGAGAAAACTTTCAACCACCGACCAAATTCATAATAAATAGCATGGGTATCCTTACAGGTCCATTCCCTGACATTTTTCACCATGCTGGGAGAGAATGTGAGCCATGCTGCATTAAAAATGGTGGTTGAAATGTCATTTTTGTTCATTTCTACGCGCTAGAGGAATTTTTCAGTTTTCTCTCTCCAAACTCCATCAAAATACAATATCAATCCCTGTAATCTTGTATAGAATTTCACAAACTTTCCGTTGATATAAAGAATGCAAAAACCAAGCTCTGGATCAAAAGTTATACTCGTTTGAAAATTTAGGGCAAAACAGGCCCTTTGCGCTTCATTTTCCACTATTTTGACCATTGGAAAATTTTCAAAAATTCTCGTGCAAGACACGTGGCAAGATGTGATTCACCGCGGGCATATTCTCTTAAATTTTCCATTGTTGTTGACCATTTTTTTGACTTGGGCACGTGGAAAAACCCCATTGGACGCGGGCTTTCTCTATCATTTTTCCCTGCAGGCCTGTCTTGCATTTTTTGCCGCCACATTGACATGTGGCGCGATCCCATTCGCTCGCATTTTGGGGGCGATATTTTCCTTTGAATATTTTCTTTGATTTTTCTTGGGAAACATCTCCCAATTTCTCCCACGCTCTGCCGGTTGAAGACATGTGGTGGGTTTCCATTGGTCGCGAACCTTGGGGGCAAACATTTCCTTTTGTGCTAACCTTTGGGAAAAATTCCCAATTTCTCCCTGCGACCGGAGCTTTGATGCCCCTGACAAGACACATGGCGAGCTCCTATTTGACGCGGGCCTTTGGGCCGAAAATTCCTCCTTTCCTCTCGCCAAAACATTTTGCCAAATTTTCAATTTTACCTCTGCCCTCCGCCACTCTTTTCCCCTAGAGACACGTGGCATCATTTTATTGGATGCGGGCCTGGCGTCGAAAATTTTGCTTGTATCAACCCTTAGAAAAATTTTCTAATTTCTCCCCGCCTGGACACGTGGCAGCATCCAATTCGTTGGCGGGCCTTCGGGGTGAAAAATTCCTTTTGAAAACTTGCCGAACACTTGGTAAAAATTCCAAGTTTACCTCCGCCTTCCGCCCTCCCGAGGACACGTGGCCTCATCTTATTGGCTCGGGATTTTTAGGGGAAAATTTCCCACAAAATCTCCACCGAGCCATAACTTCAAAAATACATGGAGTTAGGAGGAAAACTTTACCTTTCTAGAAAGTTGAGAAAAAGCTCTATCCAATGGTGCCATTTCCAGAAGGTCTTGAGTGCCTAAAAGGAAAAAATTATGACTGAGGCACAAGAGAGGGAAGAATGAAGGGAGTTAGCCACAAAATGTGCAAGGGGAACATTTTGGATAACAATACATAAAAAATATGCATTTAAAAATGGTCTTATTTGAATTACACGAATTGTTTTCTTTGATTTTTTTAAGTTTTTCGTGTAGGACAAGCTACAATAAACATGGAGTACAACAAAACATTTTGTAAATTTTTGTAAGTTGGAGGCTCCAATCACTAACTTTTATATTCTTCATCTCATGAGATTTCTAAAAAGTCCAAGTTTCTATAATTTGTACTTATGATGCTCTCAAAACGTCCATTTCAAGTTTCAGAATCGCTTGGGTAACCCTTTAAATGCACATGCATATGCTTGATTTTTAATGAAGATAAATTATGGAAATTGCATTATTGAGTATGATAAGTGGCGTGATGGTAAGAATTATTTTGTAAGGCTTTTACTATAAATAGATATGGAGGTCGATGATATTAAAATGGTTCTCATCTAATTCACAAAATAACACTATTTTCTCTCTTATAAATTAATCTTAAAGTGGATTTAGATATAGTTTTAAGAACTAAATAGCTTATTTAAGATAGAATATATAATATATCTAATCTATTTGTTACAATTCCATTACAATATAAATGTTTTTATTTCCTAATATTTCTTGCAAGTTTGTGTAGACACCAAATTTGGGTCACACTCCCCCTTTACCCCACATGTATATTAATTTAATTACCTATAATTAAATTAATGTCCATTCTCACAATATTCATTATTTAATTACCTTAATTAAACTAATTTCCACCTCACCCCACCACATCACCTAGACACCTCATCATAAACCTATTCTTAACATGTTTCCTTTTACTAGGACTCAATCTCCACTTACCATAACTAACTAAGACTTAGTCTAACCCTAACACTAAATGCCTATTCTTCCTCTAACCACATGCACACTTACTTACGCGGAAAAATCCATTTTGGATCCGCAACAATAGGCAAAACTAGCCAAAAGATAGCCAAGATCTGTCATTTTAGCAAACCTAGGATTTCCGCCTTAACCGACGCCGGTCAACCCGAAACCGATGCTGGTCACCCTAAACCATCATCGGTTACCATATATCCACTTTGGTAACCTTGTTTGAGAGGTTGGAAGAATTATTCAAGTTTTTGGAGAAGAGAGATTTGCATGTAAGCACGCACCAAAGCACTCCTGCACATCCAAACATCTTGAACTAGCAACTAAGCACTAATCTAAAGGGCAAGCATTCACAAAAAATTCAGGAAGCATGACCATGACACACGACCATCGGGTCCATGGATCAACCATCACCTCCATCCAACCACCAGGTCTCATTCAAATACAAGTAAGTACATTTAGATCTGCACCTTCCCATATTTATTTAGATTAGTTTCTTCATCTCTGTTTGGGAGTTCTAGTTTCCCTTGCATCCCATTATCTCTCACCCTCCTGCCAATCCATTTACCTAACCACCTACCACCTCCCAGCCATCCATACCTGCCTCTAGAAATCTCCCGAGTATTACCAAAGACTGTCATCAACCTCACCATTCTCTATCCATTCTTTGTGCAATCACAAAGAATCACCAAAACAAAACTTCATTAAGTTTCTATCAGCCCGACCCTACCGACGCGGTTAATCTAAACTATTGCAGTCTATACTCAACCAAAATCAGTCATACCAGACCGACGTCGATCTCGTGTCTAGTAAACCTACCAATAACAACAACCCCATAACATTTACCTAAATAAACTAAATCACCTAAAGCTTGACCCTAACTTGTCCTAACCACCTTATTTACTTGTCTGACTTCCAGATCTGATCATAACCTAGCCTATTAGATTATATTTTTTATTGTACTTGAATGAGATACCTAAATCATATCAACTATAGTAGGACATTATTGGTTTACATCATTTATTGCATTAAGTTGTTTTAAACAGTGGATTGATAGCCATCTAGGAAGTATCACACTTCTCGAGATCTAGCATACGTTAGGCAGTCCACTAACATATATTGTTTAATATTCCTCTTGTGGTCTTGTTTTGTATTTGCAAGTAGTTCCTCCTAGAAAAAGGAAGTTCTTCGCAATCAATATTGGGTCAAGAAATCAGAACGTGCACACTCTACCTTCCACCTTCATTCACAGGTATTCCTCCTCACCCTTACCTTATCTATTTTTCTCTTACGTACACATCACTATTTGGTGAAACATTTTGGCACGCCCAGTGGGACCCTCTCTTGGGTTCATTGCATTTTCTTCATATAGGGAAATTTTTTGTGTGTTTCTTTCCTTTTGAAAAATACACATTTAATCTTCTCCTTGGTAATATTCTTTTCTTCTATTTGTTTAAAATGACATTTGTCATTTGGTGCTTAAAATGAACCAATTCTTCCTTCTTGCATTTGCATAGTAGTGAAAGAGCACGTTCTTGACCTATTCATCATTTGATTCATCGAATATAATTGTTGATTTGGGTTATAATTTTTTTCATTTCATCCTTGTATGTTGCATTATTAGCTCACATTTAAAAATGAGGGCAACCTATATGCTAGAAGTCATGCCCAGTTGATGGTTGACACAATTGAACCGTAGAAAGCACATTTCTTTCTCTCTCTTTGCCAAACTGCACAAATTTCAATTTTACATATTATTAAACAACATCCCACTCGGAAGAAGTTGTCAATGATCACATGATTAGAGGATTGATAGTGGGCGCCAATTGGTTTCTCTGTCCAATCATAACTCAGAGAAAGGACCGCCCCCACCATAACATAACCTAAAACCTCACCTTTAGATTTCCTTCTTCATAGGATGCCTTCCTAACCAAAAACTATGTTCTAAATTCACAAGTCAATCTTAATAACATAAGCTAAAACAAACATAAATTCACTTTTAGGATTACATGTTTTTCTTAGCTTTGTTCTTGACTTGCGTTTTGAGGTGTGAGTTATGATTCTCCATTTTTCTTCTTCCTTTCGCACTCCCCATCATAGTTGGAGTATTCTAGTTATTTCTGAGTGTGTCAGGACCTTATCTGGTCATTCTCAGATTTCTGGGTTGATCCTTTATCTAGTTTAAATTCAAAAACATCATTTTTCTTCATTTTTCCTAATTCCACAAAGAATCGGTGTCACCAATGATCGTCATTGTCGTCGGTTTATCTAACCGGTGTCAGCTTCTAGCTATTTTGGTTATTTTACTTGAAACAACCTTCATCACCTATTCTTTTCTATTTTTTTCCTCAAGACACCATCATATCCCCTAACATTCTGATATCTCTGACAGATATAGTTTCCCAGTTCATATTCATCCATTTTGTTTCATTTTTTGGCGGTACTTTCCACAGTGACCGGTATCGGTTATCATAACCATCGTTAGTTCCCTTGTAACCATCATCGGTCATACTGACCGTCATCGATTTTTGTGTTTGATTTTTAATTAAAACACTCGACTGATTTACCCCATATTTTATCCTTCTCTACTTCGCTATTTTTACGTTGTCATTTATAAAATATAGTCTTGCCAGGTTAACACTAATTCACATGGTGTTGAATCGCAGCCAAACTAACGCCCTTATATTTCATGCTAGCTATCAGCCACTCCCACCTAGTCCATCACCGCCATCCATCCTGTCACCTATGGATCCAACTCAACTTATCCCCATTGCTACCAGAGATGAGGAGTTCATAAGACTCCTTGATCAGAATCCCCATGAGCCCTACAATACTATCTCACCCACTCATCTACCCAAGACTCCTCAAGACAGTTAATATATGACATGCTTGATATCTATCCCTCCTTCCTCGCACCCACTTCCACATCAACTACCACTAGCTTGGTGCTTCCCTCATCAACATTACCCCCTGTGGTCTCTCAGTTAGGTTCCACCTCTACCATAACCGCTTCCCTAATGACATCTATTGCACCCATAGTATCAACCGTTCCTTCACCGACTACCTTAAGCATAGCCCTAACTGCCCCCTCTTCCTTGTATATACCACTTGTGTCACAACCACCTCTAGTGTCGGTAACCCACACCCCTTTCCAAAATATGGTTCTTTCTATCCCTCAGTCTCTACCACCCATTACCACGAGAGTCATTGCGACCACCCCACCTATTTACATTTACATGCATCATCAACATCCCCCAATCTTGTCTATCACTTATTCGGGGTACATTCCACCCGTATCTATCCCCCCTTCAAAGTTTTCCTATTCAAGCACCCCATGTACTTTGGGATGCCCTTCACATCATACACCCATCATCAACCTCCCTTTACTGTAGGAGGCACCCATTCCTCACAACCCACCAATGACCTCATTAAGATGATGATGGAAAATATGCAGACATTAGAAGCATCGGTTTCGGCTCTCGTAACTCCTTGACCTATGAAGAAATCTATAATGATCCTATTCATCCATCCATTCCTATTCACCCATACCCTATACATTGGGAAATGCCTAAGTTCAACCATTTTAATAGTAAAGAGGACCCACAACAACACTTGTGGTCATTCAAGCATGGGTGCTACCTAATTACCCATGACGATGCTTTTCTCTTACGAACATTTCCCATGTCCCTAATAGGACCCACCTTAGATTGGTACAACAATTTACCTAGACATTCCATCTACTCCTTCAACCAAGTGGCTTAGGCATTCCTGGACCACTTCTTGATCAATGTAATCAAGAAGGTCACCATGACCGACTTGTATTCGACATGACAGTATGAAGATAAATCTATCACAGTTTTTGTTACTCTTTGCGAGAGTCTTATCAACCAATTGACGTTCCAATTACCTCAAATTGAACTTATTTAGTTGTTCACTAGAGCTTATGCTAGACACATCTCACCAAATCTGTAGGTACAAACCTTCCGAACCTTTGATGAAGCATTGACCATGGCACGAAAGCTTGAAATTCGTGTCATTGAAGAAAAGAAAATCCAATAATGAAACAAGAAGGCCTCATTCAAGCCAAATGATTCTTCTTCATCTTCAAAACCCCAAAATAATTATTCAAAATCTAAAGGATCCAATGCGGTAATTCTCAAAGTGGGTCCATCTCATCCCTCTAATCAAGCCCAACCTTCTTCCAATATTTCCCTTGTCTAGGCCTTTTAGTTCCGGTGGGAGCAAAGTGGAAGTACACATCAATTGGGAGCCCTATTCTTTAGTCTTGGAAAATCTTCTTAAAGATGGAGCCATTACACTTCCTCCCATAAAACCTCATACTGGTTTCGATCCCACTCGTCCTATGCCTGCATGGTATAAGGAACATGACTACTATAATTACCATCGCGTCAAAGGCCATAGTGACGGTAATTACATAAATTTTAAGAACATTGTCCAAGAGATGATAGATAATGGAGACCTCGTCGTGGACAACCCAAATACGCTGGAAAATCAAAATTTACACATCTTTAAAAATCCATTCCCTAACCATAAGCCATCGTCTAATCAAAATAGTGAACCTTCCTCTAGTGACAACAATGTCCGTGAAGTCCACACAGTTTTTGATATCATATCGGTTATTCCTCAAATCCCACCTATTTCATCTATTGAGGAAATTATGGCACGAGCCCCTCTACCCATAGAGGATCATACCTCTTCTACTCATTCACCCACAAAGGAGTCCCCTTTATCTCCCCTTCTTTCATAGAGGAACCCATGGTTTCTACTAATTCCATTTCACTTGTTTACCTCACAACCTACCGAACAGTCAACGCTTTTAATTCTCCCATCCATAGGAGAATCATCATCACCTTCTCCTCCACCAAGGGAGAAGTCTACCTCACCCCACCTATCATCTCTCCTACCCATGGGAGACTCTTCAGACATACCACTACATGTTGGGGGAAATTATCCCTCAGTAGCCCAGACCCCATTGATATGATCTCAACTCTATTGCCAAGCGAATCGAGGCTAGCCAATTCCCTGTCTCACAGACATATTTTACAAGGATTGCCACCAAACCAACTACATCTTCTTCTCTACAATAGTACCATTTTCACGACTGACCAATCACTTGGATTATGTTGATAATTCCACGCCGGGGTTGTCTTCACTCCCCTTTCGACCCAAATGCAAATGTTGCCTAAGGATACTTCCACGATCTACCCTAAGGTATTTCTAACAACCAGATCGACATTGACCATGCCTAACAAAATGGATTCTTCTTCATCATCTCTACCTACATCCAAACCTTTACCCACAACTAAAACCATTCCAAAACCTGAAAGCCTACCCACACCTATATCTTCATCTATATCTAGACCCATCACTACCTTGGGTGTCATGCCAACATCAAGCCTTACTCACCCACCTGTCAAATTGGACTTAGCCACATCTTCCCAAACCCGCATCAACATTATTCCTCCACCTAAAAGGAAGACCCAACCTTCTAGGCTGCATACACTGGTCTCACCTACCACACCTTTGTCACCTTCACCCCTCCCATCCATCAACCCTGACCAAATAATTTCCTACCCAAGGCTAGTCAAAAGCTAAGCAACCTATTGCTTCATCATGAGCCTTCGTTACACCTCATTCACCAAAAACCAAACACCCTCGCCCTCACCCATGCACTTCTTACCACCTATACCTCCACTAGTTACTATAACTCCAAATTTTCCTATACGAATTCAACCCATACCATCCACCCAACTCCTATCAACCACTTCCACCGCAACTCGGTTGTCCCCATGGGTAACCCGTCCTCTTCCACCATATTCTTTCCCTTCTGCATCATGTACTCCCATGTCACCTTTACCCAAGAAGGTGTAACCCAAAGATAAGAACCCACTACCTACCAATAAGGTAGTTAAACCAACAAAACCTTCCATTGCTAGCTCTTCTACCACACCTTTACCCAAACAGATGCCATCAAAACCTAAGACAATACCACTTACCAAACCAATGGACCAACCCATTCCCCCTCCTATAAATCCTCTTCCCTCACGATCATCCACACCTTTACCCAAACCCACACTCACTTCTCATTGTGATCCATTAGCAAGGTCTTATGCTAACATTTTAACCAATCTCTTATAGACTTATATTGTCACATTACTACCATTTCGACCTTATGATCCTCTCAAACCCAAACCAAAAGGGTTTGATGAAACCAATATTTTTCCTATCATCGTGTGTCAGGACATGATGTAGAAAATTGTAAGGCTCTAAAGACCATTCTTCTCCAACTTTGTCCTCCTGAAATTTTTTTGACGATGATGACCTTCTTGATGAGGACCATGTTCCACCTTCACCTATCACCATACATCATCATCCCTTTCTTCTTCAACGACTTGCATCTCCACCCCCACAACCCTTTTTCCACCTCCAAAATTTGAGATCAACATGGTCGTATTAGAGAATTGGCCAAATCACCACCCAAATGCCGGTGTGCCATATGCACTTCACAAGGATTTTCCCCCCCATTAGGTTTTTCCCATCATGTCGTTACACTACTCATCCTACACCTTCTCCATTTACCACCTCCCCTCAGATTAACATGGTCCAAGTTACCACCCACACCCAAAAAGACAAAGGAAAAGAAAAAAAAACTAGCCCATCAACCAACCACGTGCCCAATATACCATTTGCACTGCGCCCAAAATCACCATTCTGGGACCCACATACCCTATCTATGATGGGTCACCCATCACAAAATAATAAAACAATTACATCAGTGCCCCCTCAAGATGTCTTTGTACGATCTTGTCTAAACTTCTAAATCTCATAGACAAGCCCTTATGGAGGTTTTGCAATCCATTGAATTTTTACCCAATGACCCCACACCAGTGGCCTCCATTATCACCCCTCATCACATGGCCTCACTTACCAAATCATCTCCTTCTTCTACCCCCATGCCTACTAATCAAGTCGTCACCCCTCGGTTTTCTCGATGAGGAGATTATACCTCTCGGTCAAGATAGATGATACCGATCCCGCCCTTTTCATTTCCATCTATATCAATAACATATGCGTACGATGCATTATGATCAATGGTGGTGCTAGCATTAACATTATCTCCTCCCATGTGTACAATCAAATGCACATCCCTTCCAATTGTATGCATAATAACCCAATTATGTTGCGCTCATTCAACGATGCCATCACCTCCACCCTTAGCACCATTATTCTCCATGTTTGTGTGGTCCCTCACACTGTCCTGGAATTATTCTACGTCTTAGAGGGAGAGTTATAGTATAAACTATTTCTCAGTAGACCTTGGATTCACATTATGGGTTGTGTCCCAACTAACCGATACCCCTCCGGCCTAATCATCTAGTGGGTCATCTATCCCTGGCTACTCCCATACCGAATACCGATCCCTTGGAAGAGTTTTTAATGCCTCACTGGGGGAGTACCGCCTCTACAATATCAACACATTCATCACTCCATAAGAGTATGGAAACTGTGCCAACACCCTCATTATGAATACCATGTAGCTGAGGTTTTTCCTTATGGTCCTCCCCACCTTTACACTAACTCGAATGTATGAGGGACTTGACGGATTGCCACCTATTCACTTGAACATCCTTCCTAAACACGAACCTTTTTGTCGACCTCCAATCTCTTACTAATCACTACTTCCCCACACTTTCCTTCATTGCTACATATGGAAAGGCTTTGGCTTCGATTTTTATGAACAAGGCCACCATACCATCATTTCATGTACCACCCATAAATATAACGATCATAGTGGCATTGGCTTTGTCGCACCACCTTCCAAGAAGGCCCACATCAACCTCATTGAGGAAGACAAACCTTCTCCACCCCATTCACCAATGTCACCACCTTCACCCACGGAGTCCATAGATCCCAAATCTATTCCTCCTAACTTTTTTTTTGTAAACATGATTTCCCTGGGACCTCTAACTTATCAACGCGATGGCGAGGCTCCTTCTTCTTTTCCCTTCCTATATCCTGATATGATCGATGACGATACACCTTCTATTAATGTCATTCAATGTCAGGACGATGAGTCTATACTCACCTACCTTGGTGTGGAAGATTCTTATATTCACTAGTCATTACCTTCTGAGATGCAAACCATGTTGAATGAATCGACTATCAAAATCAACATTAACACTCAGGATGACCCGCACATTCTAAAGATAGGCCAATCTTTAGATACGATGAACAAGAAGATTTTACCTCTTTCCTCCAGGACCATAGCAATGCTTTTGCTTGGTCCTATGCCGATATGCCCGATATTGACCCAAACATTGTGGTCCACAATATCGTAACCATTCCTGATGCCAAACCTATAAAACAAAAGCTATGGAAAATACATCCTCGCATTGCTCTTCTGATCAAAGAAGAACTTCAACACCTCTCTGTTTCCTTCATCCTACCCATTGAATATCCCTAGTGGATTTCTAATATCATTCTTATCACAAAAGAGAAAGGGGGACTCCGCATTTTCATGGACTTCCGTGATCTCAACTTAACTTGCCCCCAAGACAAATTTCCTCTACCAGGCATTGACCAATTGGATGATCTCACTCGTAGACATGAGATGCTATCACTCAGGGAAGGTTTCTCGAGTTATAATAAAATATTACTCATTTCAAAAGATCAACACAAAATTGGCTTCATCACTCCTTAGGGGAACTTCTACTATCGAGTCATGCCCATTGGCCTTAAAAACATTGTTGCTACGTACCAATGAGCCATGAATTATATCTTCCATGACATCATGCATCACATATTGGAATATTACGTAGATTACCTTCTTGCCAAATCTAAACATCGGGTGAACACTGAGAGTACTTAAGGTCATTTTTGATCACCTCATCAAGTATTGTGTTCACCTTCAACCTAAGAAGTGTGTCTTTGTGGTACTTTCAGGAAAAATCCTTGGTTTCATCATTTCTTTGTGTGGCATAGAAGTTGATCCTGCTAAAGTAAAGGATATTCTTGAAATGCCTTCGCCTACTAATCTCTGTCAACTTCAAAGTTTGTAAGGTAAGTTGCAATCTATCTCGTTGGTTTATTTCAAAACTTTTCGACCACGCCAACCATTTCATCATCTCCTCAAAAAGGATGTCTCATTCAAATGGGATGATGAATGCCACAAAGCCTTTGACACCTTAAAACACTACCTTCTTCAACCACCGGTGCTCATTCCTCCTAAAGATGACCAACCATTTTACCTATACATTTATGCTACTGACCATTCCCTAGGTGCCATGCTCACTCATCACGATGAGTAACACTAGAGAAAAAGTAGTTTATTACATAATTCGTACCCTTTTGGACTATGAAACTAGGTACACCCATGCTGAAAAACTTTGCTTAGCCTTAGTTTTTGTTGCCACTAAACTTCGTCATTACCTACTCAACCACAAAACTTTTTCATCACTAACATTGATCCCTACATTACATGTATGCCAAACCCTACCAAAATCAATGTGCTACACAATGGCTCATGCTTCTCGTAGACCTTGACCTTGAATTCATCCATCAAAAGTCTGTTAAAGGTTAATCTATTGCTGACCAACTAGCAGATGCACCTCTTTCCAAAGATCAACCCTCTAACTTTGATTTTCCGGACAAATCCATTGCTACCCTCTCTTTGGATGATACCACTTACCAAATGACCTTATTCTTTGATGGTTCCAAATGTCAGCGTGGAGGAAGTGCATGTGTTATCCTCATTCCTCTTGATGGTGAACCTATGCCTTTATCTTTCAAACTAGATTTTGATTGCACTAACAACATCGCCAAATATGAAGCACTCATATTAGGCCTTCAAACCACCATCTCCCTAGATGTTAAATCAATTAATATCTTTGGTGATTCCCAATTGGTTGTAAACCAAGTCAATGGTATATACCAATGTCGTAATGAAATACTCCAAAAGTACAAAATGTCATGTCAACATACTTTTGACTACCTTTGATCGTTACGAAATTCAAACCACCCCATGTTCTACTAATAAATTTGTGGATACCATGGCCTTCCGGCTTCTCAGATACCCACTTCACCTTCTGACTCCAAAATCTTTGTCATAATACAAAGGTTGTAATCACCCTCTTATTTATCTCGAGAGGTCAACTCCATCATAACCATTGCACCTGACCCACTTGACCTTTGGTATAAGTAGTTTATAAACTACCTTTCCCTTTCCATTCTTCCTCTCGATCTCACTCATAATAGACAACGCACCTTTCTTAAAGGTGTCTCTCACTATGTCATCATGAGTGGTCTTCTTTATAAATGCATCTTCGACGGTATTCTCTTATGATGCCTTACAAGTTCTGAAATTACTTACACCATCAAGGAAGTTCATGACGAAATTTGTGGAGGTCACTTTAGTGGTTTAGTTATCGCTAAATGCATTCTTCACCTTGGCTATTATTGGCCAACCCTAAACCGTGATTGTTGTGACTATGTCAAACATTGTGTGAAATGCCAGCAACATGTTAATCTTCATCACACACCTAGTCATGCCTTACAGGTCACACGAGACCTTTGACCTTTCTCTTAATGGGGTTTGGATCTTGTTGGAGAGATCAATCCTCATTCTTCACAACAACATCAATGGATTATAACCGCTATCGAATACTACACTAAATGGGTTGAAGCCATACCTCTTATTTCTACAAAAGTTGAGAAAATATATGAATTCATCAACCATCACATCATTTGTCACTTTGGTGTTCCTCACCGCCTCATCACTGATAATGGAAAGAAATTCAAAATAAAAGCTAAAAAAACTTTGTGACAATTTTGGAATTCAACTCAGTTTCTCATCACCTTATTACCCACAAACAAATGGCCAAGCAAAATCAACTAATAAAACCTTGAACAAAATTCTTATGAAAGTAGTTGACGATACTGGGAAGGATTGACATACACACATTCCTTTCACCTTGTGGGCTTACCACACTAGTATTCACACTTCAACTGCTGCCACACCTTTATCTTTTGTCTACTATACTGAGTTGTCTTGCCTCTCGAAGTCCAAATTCCATCACTTCACATCCCACTCCAAGACATGCTCAACAGTGATGACTTCATTCAGGACCACTTGGCACAACTTGAGTTATTATATGAACATCGTCTCAATGATCTTGATCATCTCCAAATCTGAAAAAAATGTATCAAGTGTGCCTACGACAAACGTGTCCACAAATGAACCTTTTAGGTTGGCGACCTTGTCCTGAAGGAAAATCAACATGTAACTAAAGAAGAGAAAAGTAAGTGGGGAAAATTTTCTCCTAATTGGCTGAGACCCTATATCGTTACTCATTCCTATGGATTAAGTGCTTATCATTTGTCTTCACTTCAAGGTAAACCTAAACTTGAGCCCCTCAATGCCTTACATCTTTGACCATTTTATTGTTAAAATCCTGTCCTATATCACCTTTTTTCTATTGACCACTCGTCCCTTGAGTGCCATTCACCTTCCATGTTACCCGTTTTGAGTATCAATAACTAAATAAGAATAATGTGATCACTGTCACCTTTCATCCTTATCTTCAATATGAGTACCATGGCTCTAATCGTGGCATTATTCTCATGGATAATTTTCATCTTTTTTCAAAGATGGAATCCCATGGTCATTCATCACTTAAAACCATCTCTTTCATAGTTAACCTATGTGTGCTACTGCTTTGTCTTCGAAACAAGAACCCAATTTTCCTCTATAGTCTTGTCCATGACTTAAATGTCCAAAAGAAAATGGGATTCCACTCCTTGAGTCAAATTTCAAGAAAAAGATGACTCCCTCAAAAAGGACATCTCTTCTCTCTATCTTGTCGCTATAAATAAACTACTCCTTCGAAGGATAGCTATATCAAGTCATTACAAAAATAAAACAAAATATTTAGAAGCTTCCCACATTGATTAAATTCACGAAGACCTCAAGGAGATAATATACTCATCCCATATAGACTTCCCGCATTGATCAGTCTATCAAAAACAAAAACAAAATAAGAAAATGAGATTTTTTTCATGGACTTGCCTATTTTTTACCATGGGTTTCTGGCTAGGTAAACATCCTATTGTACACCAAGTTATGCTAAACCATCCATTTTCACCTCATTACCTTTTCCCCCTAATTTTCTATCTTCTCAAGGGACTTTCTGCAATGACGATGTTTTGTGATCATGTGACTTTCTTCACCCTCATAATAGTCCATTATGCAACGCCTTAAGGGTCTTACATTCATAAGCCCATCTTGGGCATGGTAGACTCATTTGGGTTCTTATCAATTAAGTGGCCCTTTTACCACCTTTTACCATTCACCTTATTCATTACCTATTGATTACCCTATACAGGACCAAACCATTAAAACCTATATTTTAAAAGCTTTCCACTATCACCTAAGACTTAACCATGCCTAAACCGATCTAAAATTATAATTAAAATTACACCCAAATTTTAAACAAAACCATTTTTTTACAAACCTATTTCAAAAACAAATGAAAAATCAGGATCAAATCCTACCTCATCGTGGTATTGTTGGTGTGGTGGCACGTCCTGGCCGCTACACCTGGTGGACCACCCAAACCCTCTCCCACCTCTGCCATGCCAAAATCCACTCCTCACCTCCAACCAATCAAATCAATCACACTGCTCTCGTGGACCCATCTACTAGCTCCTCTCACCAACTCGTAATCTCCACCTCAGCCCGGTATAATGCCTTGTCCTTCTCTCTAGGAAAAGTGCTACAAGGTCAAATGAATCTATCATTTTCTCAAAAGTCACAACACAACAATGATTCCGTAAAATATGGAATTTTTATTTTATAAACCCAAATCGACCTGACCAACATTGGTCATATTTGTGCCCTAGCCAATCAACGTCAATCACCCTATAACCGACATCGGTCAACCCTTATAGCTATTTGCCCTTGCTAAGATTCCTTTTACCTACAACCATTAGTGCTCAAACACCTTTTATCATTATGGAAACCTATGAACCATATCTATCGCCCCAAATACCCCTACATTTCCTTAGTTGTATCTTAGGATTTGTTAATTTACTTATACATTGGCCTTACCTATGCCATAACCTATTTTCTTGAACCTGACCTACTTGGTGTGACCATTGACCTTATTTAATTGCTATACCTTGCGATGTTGTTACCTTCCTTTTTTTTGCCTAACAACCATACCTTGCCTATTGTCATTCCATTTATCCCAACCAAACCTTTGGTCCACCGTAACATACCTAAATGTTCCCGCACCGACCTATGGTGTGTATCCAGGACCATATCCTATACCTTGGATACCTAAATCACTTCACCCTTGTTTGGATAAACCTATCGACCTTGGACGATGTAGAGTTTGCAAGCTCTTCAACATGGTACTGTGTTGCAATCTATACGTGTGCGTGCGTTTGATTGTCATTACCCATGACTCGATTTAGACCTTGGCCTATTACCTAGTTGACCATTACCCTTCCACACCTACCTTCACTTCCACCAATGACACCTTTATCAAACCACTCACCGATTTTGTATAACACCTCATCAGTTCCTGGTTTGAGGGGGATCACCTCCACCAATACATGGGGCAATCAGTACCTATTTTGTTAGCGTCACTTACCAATACAAACTACACAAAAAAAGGGAAAATGTAGACACCAAAATTGGGTCACACTCCCCTTTACCCCACATGTATATTAATTTAATTACCTACAATTAAATTAATGCCCATTCTCACAATATTCATTATTTAATTACCTTAATTAAACTAATTTCCACCTCACCCCACCACATCACCTAGACACCTCATCATAAACCTATTCTTAGCATGTTTCCTTTTACTAGGACTCAATATCCACTTACCATAACTAACTAAGACTTAGTATAACCCTAACACTAAATGCCTATTCTTCCTCTAACCACATGCACACTTATGTGGAAAAAGCCATTTTAGATCTGTAAAAATGAGAAAACTAGCCAAAAGATAGCCAAGATCTGTTATTTTAGCAAACCTAGGATTTCCCACCTTAAAAATGTCGAGAAACCCAAAACTCGACGCTGGTCACCATAAGCGTCGTTTGTTACCATATATTCACTTTGGTAACCTTGTTTGAGAGGTTGGAAGAATTATTCAAGTTTTTGGAGAAGAGAGATTTGCATGCAAGCACGCATCAGAGCACTCCTGCACATCCAGACATCCTGAACCAACAACTAAGCATTGATCTTAAGGGAAAGCATTCACAAAAACATTTCGGGAAGCACGACCGCGACACCCACCGTTAGTTCCATGGATCAACCATCACCTCCATCCAACCACCAGGTCTCATTCAAGTAAAATTAAGTACATTTAGATATGCACCTT
The DNA here is from genome assembly GCA_018340775.1 of Taxus wallichiana var. yunnanensis. Taxonomy (NCBI): domain Eukaryota; kingdom Viridiplantae; phylum Streptophyta; class Pinopsida; order Cupressales; family Taxaceae; genus Taxus; species Taxus wallichiana. The sequence goes on along the minus strand of CM031238.1, from coordinate 17,413,847 downwards.
CCCATATTTATTTAGATTAGTTTCTTCATCTCTGTTTGGGAGTTCTAGTTTCCTTACATCCCATTATCTCTCACCCTCCTACCAATCCCTTTACCTAACCACCTACAACCTCCCAGCCTTCCATACCCACCTCTAGACATCTCTGAGTATTCCCAACACTGTCATCAACCTCACCATTCTCTGTGCAATCATAAAGAATCACCAAAACCAAACTTCATTAAGTTTTTATCAGCCCGACCCTAGCAATGCTAGTTAATCTAAACCATTTTTGGTCTATAATCAACCAACATCGGTCATACCGCATCAATGTTGGTCTTTGTGTCTAGTAAACTTGCAATAACATCAACCCCATAACATTTAACTAGATAAACTAAATCACCTAAAGCTTGAACCTGACCTGTCCTAACCACCTTATTTACTTGTCTGACTTCCAGATCTGATCATAACCTAGCCTATTAGATTATATTTGTTTATTATACTTGAATGAGATACCTAAATCATATCAACTACAGTAGGAAATTATTGGTTTACATCATTTCTTACATTAAGTTGTTTTAAACAATGGATTGACAACCATCTAGGAAGTATCACACTTCCTGGATCTAGCATACGCTAGGCAGTCCACTGACATATATTGTTTAATATTCCTCTTGTGATCTTGTTTTATATTCATAGGTAGTTCCTCCCAGTAAAAAGGAATTTCTCACAATTAGCATTGGGTCAGAAATCGAACACATGCACTCTACCTTCCACCTTCATTCACAGGTATTCCTCCTCACCCTTACCTTATCTCTGCTTTTTCTCATACGTACGCATCACTATTCGGAGAAATAGTTTGAGTGCAATTTTGTGTATAAAGAGGTCATTTCAAGATATTTAAGGATGAAGGTTGGAGGCTAGATCACTTTAGACCCTTCTCTAGATTTTCTTTAACTCTAATAGTTACATACAAGTCAAAAATGAAAAATCGCATGACTTCCACAAAAATCATAGGACTTATGCAAGTCAAAACTAGACAGCTATAGGAATTCTACAAAAGCATAGTGTTTGACAAGTTTTCTGCTCATGTTCTAAGTTAATGAAATGACATGCTAGAAAACAATAAACTCCATATATGGGAGTGTTCAAGGTTATCTTCAATCTTTAATAGTGATGGTGATGGAGGACGGGCACACAAATCCTTTCCAGAGTGAGCTTGATGACATACACAACACAAATGATAGCTACACAAGACAAGATTAGTAGATTTGTATGGTGGGTTCATCTTGACCAAAGCCAATCCTGAGAAGTAATGAAATTCCTAGGAAGGATGTTAGCCCACTTGTTTAGAAAATTGATTGAAAATAAGGAATATGTAACATAAAGAAGATAACTAGAACATAAATGTTCAAAGATATGCTAAAATAGAGATCAGATAATACATATAATGATAGATTAAGACAAATAATGCAAGCCAGACAGAGGTTCTATTATGACTAGAATATTCAATAGAGATCCATAACAATCGATAACGATAAGAGAACAAAGAAAATCAAAAGGCTAAAAAAATAGATTTGGAACAGGCTTCTAGATTTTGAAGATGTCCTAGCTGTGTACAAGGAAACAAGAAGAAACGTAAACTAGATGAAAATGCAATTAGGGCAGAGGAGGTCGACAATGAATGTGATAGACAAGTGAGGTAATCTGGGATGTCTTTCAGAAGAACATGGATATTAAAGTATCTAGGTGTTGCATAAATAGAGAGATTGATAGAAAAAGGGACAAGATGTAGGAAAACAATTAAGGCATATTGGGTTGATGGAAACCGAGAATAATTGACGATGACCGAGGCCGACTTAGGCGTTGGTGAGGGTTGATGGGTTCCAAATGAGCTATGTGAAGCAAACAAATCTAGTTGATGTGATTACAGAGCTCCAAAATGATGAATGGACTCGCATATGGATGATGAAGTGATGAGAACAAGAGAGGTCTTCTAATAATCTCCAAGCTCCAAATCTTCAAAAATGGTAGATGTGGCTCCAAGGTTGGTGGCAAATCACAAGAAGGTAAGAAACATGTAAAATTTGCTAGAGGTCGAATCTTAAGAGTTTCATCCATTTGGGAAGGGGGTGATGGTGTATATATAGGGTTGCCAATGCTCGATAGGGTCACCTCGATTTTTGGGAGCCATTGATCTAGTTTATGTGGGTGATATAAAACTCAAGAGATGATCCCCAATCAAAGCGGTGATTAGGGATGAAGTTAATTTGGTGAGTTGGAAGAGATATTGAGTTGTATAGGGATGGGAAATAGTGGTTGGATGGGGTGGAAGTGCATTTAATAAAGACAATGGTGGTTGGAAATATTAAATGGGGTAGGTATGAGTCTAGAAAGGATAAATGGGAGATTTTGGGATGTAATTAAGGTGATAAATATGTTTAGGGATGACTAATATGATTATGGGTGATAAGTGTAATTAGGGTGCATAAGGGGAGATGAAATAATGTGATAATGGAAACTATTAATGATGGGGTAAAATTAACATATGAAAATAAAGACTAGGGAAATAAATTTGATTTAAGAGGGAAATAGATTTTGAATAGGGACATGGGTGTGAGTGTGCACAATGATGATGAAGGGGTGAGAGAACATGAAATGGGGGCTAGTGAACTAAATTTTTGTGTCTACATTTTCCCTTTTTGTCAAGTGGTTTGTGTTAAGAAAGCCGAGACAAAACCATAAGTGATAGAAGATGGTTGAGGTGTTCCCCTCAAATTAGGGATTGATGACATAAAGAAAATTAATTACTAGGTTGACAGAGATAGATGGAGGAAGGGAGGAAAGGGTGGAAAGATGAGAAAATATGCCCCAAGTGGAGAGTGATATGACCATTGTAAGGATGGGATAAAATAAAATAAATATGGTAGTAATATTGGAAACACACCGGTAGGGAACATAACACGGCCTCAACGGAGGTAACGTTAATGTCCTACAGACCCATGAGTTGGAAAAGATCATTGTAGTATGGAGGGAATCCAATGGGAATCCTCTCATATGGATGTGCAAGTCGTGAGACCAATGGGTCAAAGGAAGACATCAAAAGCACACACAAAAATGTGAGTATGGTCAAGACAATGGTCTGACAGAATGTCGGGCAACAAAGTAGGGAAAAAGAGTATGTGATGTCCTTCAAATATGAGGAAGCAAGAAATTATGCATCTTGGTGGGATGGAAAGGGAAAAAATGGCCACAAAGGTGGAATTAAGGTGAGATATGGTGCCCCGAGAGGGAACACAAAGATGGCCACAAAGTGGGCTTTGGATATGAGGAAGGATGTGTTACAAGATAGGTAGATAGGAAAAAATAGAAAAATAAGCTATGTAAGGAAAGGAATGGTGTTTTTGGGTGACACACAAGTCCAAAGTGGAAGAAAAGATAATTTGGATAAGTAGATTTGACGAGACAAGATGAAGGATGAAAAAAAGGTTTGGATAAGATTTTGTTGTGATATGTGGATGAGTAGATTAGATGTATGTGTTAATTTTATGTTTTGATGTGAAATGGATTATGATTATGTTACATTGAGTAATTTATGGATGTGAAAATGATTTAATGGATATAGATGTTGATTTAGGTATTGATGTGATGTATTTATTAGTTTATACAGAGATGATGTGTTGATTGGATTAGATGTGGAATTGATGTGATGGATTTATATGTTAGACTAGATATGGAAATGATGTGATGGATTTAGATGTTAGACTAGATATGAAGATGATGTGATGGATTTACGATGTGATGTATTTATATTAGATATTATGTTGATTTGGTCTATATGTAGATGTGTTAATTGGATTGGATATGAGATGAGATGTTGTTATGAACTATGTTTAGATGGATGAAATAGATATGAATATATTTTTGATTTGGAATGGATAAATTAGATGTATAAATTTGATGTGATATGGGCTCATGGGTAGAGGAGGTACATGGATCATGGTTATGTTATGTTGATTAGATTATGAATGTGTATACAAAGATGTTATGATGGATATAGGCATAGATTTAGGATATAATGTAGATGAGGATTTCATGTCGATTTAGATATTAGATGTACTATGTGAACATCAATGTGATAAATTAGAACATAGATTAGAATGGAAATCTATGTTTAATGTGGGTGAGTGTGATATGATGGGATAACAAAAATGGTTAGATTTAAAGGTATGAATAGAACACGACCTTGTTAGGGTTATCCAAATATAAAAAGTATGCTTTCATCATAGTAAGGAGTGCACATAGGATAAATGCTTTGGGACTAGATTGGAGATAACTCATGATGTGGGCGTCCCTAACCCTTTTCCACCTTACTCCCTTCTCTTGGGTCTCTTTTATATTTTAGGCATATTTTTCACTCATGGGTTGGCCTTCCAAAGGTGGTCAACTACAAAATTCAAAGAAGGGAATCATATAAATACATATTCATGTGTTTAAAATAAGGGACCAAGCTCTAAGAATTGGTACTCTCACCTAAGATTGCACTCAAAAGGAACCTAAAGCACTTCAAATCATCCATTTGAAATTCAATCAAGGGACAAGGGATTGTATTTTCTGCATACACTATATAGGAAGGGGAAGTTCATTTTTCCATCCACACATTCTACTACATTGCTACATCTAGTTATAGCCCGCTATTGAATGCACTTGCACAAGGGCATCCTAGGGAATGATTTCTACACACACTCACCAGAACTACACAGAGTCTAAGATGTAGTGAAACACTCGGCCGGAAGTTCACTCGGGTTGACCACCTGGGTTAGTCCAATCCCCATATTACATATTTCTTTTTTAGATTTGATGTGATATTGTGGTTTTTGTAGGTGATATTTATTTTTCAGGTCATAGGTACCCTCGATGATCAAATAGTGACACACAGGTGATCAACAGAGAATATTTGCAACACTTGTGTGACACTGTAAAAATCAGATTCTAGATATTTGTGCAAATCACATGCACTCAGTAGTAGCTCTATTGCCTGTGTTCCCTGTCCAATCGTGGGCACCAATGTCCGACATCATCATGAGCTCTAGAATTTATCTTGAGCATTGAAGACATAATTCACCTCTTGTTCAACAATTTTATTAGTTTAGAACACTTGAGTAATCATATGTAAATCAACTAAGTCATATTTCTTATATCTCTTTCTTAGGGTTTCATACTTATTTACTTATTTTATTATGTCATATTATACTTATGAGGTGTATATCCTAGTTTACATCATGTTACTATGCAATTAGGGTTTAAACAAAAGTTTTTTTGTTAAATCATTTGGTGAACCCACTCATTCAAACCCTACCTTCTAAGAATGTATCAAAAGCTATCTCCTTCGAATTCATGGATCAATCTTCTTATCCTTATTTTACTCCAACAAAGGTTTCTGGCATGACTACTACTGCTTCTGATTTTATGCGAGTTCATACTCAACATCCTCCTCGCTTTGTTACTCCCATATCTGATCTCGACCATCAATGTAGTCACCACCTACCACACTCATCCTCTTATGACTCCACCCATTTCTATCCCACCTCCTATCACTTATGTAATTCCTTCCACTACCTCTAAGGGTTATGAAATCATAGAGAAACTTAAGAATACACCAACAAAAATCTCTCTTTATGATTTAATGCATAATGCACCCGATTTTCATCATATATTAGAGGCCTCCTTCATTCCATTCACATTGAAAGAAATAATTCACCTATTGCATTTTCTCACCTCATTCAATCTCTCAAAAATTTACCACATGTTATATCTTTTAGTGATGAGGATATCCCTCCTTCTGCTGGTGATGATCCATTTACACCTTTGCTTATCACTACCACTACCACTACCACTATTAAACGTGTACTCATTAATAATGGCTCGCTTATAAATATATGTTGTCTCTCTCTCCTTAGGAAAATAGGCATTACTAACAATCTAATTAATAAATCTTCTCAATTCATTCGTAGTTATGATTCCACCACTCATACATGCATGGGAACCATCACCCTACCTTTACAAGTTGGGCCTAAAATGGTTCCTACTATATTCTTTATCAAGATGACTAGAGGTAGTCCATCGTGACTATGAAATAAAATTGAGCTCCTAGGATGTCCTCACAGAATAACATAAATATTAAAGTATTTGGGTGTTACAGGGACAAGGAGAATGATAGTAGAAGGGATAGGATGTAGGAAAACACTTAAGGTATATTGGGTCAATGGTGAGTCAGAAAAATTGATGGTGATTGAGGCTAACTTAGGCCTTGGTGAGGGTTGATGGGTGCCAAACGAGCTATGTGAAGTAAACAAGACCAAATGATGTGATTACAGGGCTCCAAAATGACGAATGGACCTAAAAATGGATGATGAAGAAGTGATGAAAACAAGAGAGGTCTTCCAACAATATCCAAGCTCCAAATCTTCCAAAATGGTAGAAAAAGGCTCCAAAGTGGCTTCAAGAGGTTGGTGGTAGCTCACAAGAAGGCAAGAAACCTATAAAAGTTTCTTTGGATCTCAAGAGTTTCATCCATTTGGGAAGGGGGTGATGGTGTATATACAAGGTCACCGGTGCCCGATTGGGTCGTCATCGATTGCAGGGAGCCATTGATCTTTCTTATGTGGATGATGTAAAACTCAAGAGATGAGGCCCAATTAGGTGGTGATTAGGGCTAGAAGTTAATTTGGTGAGTTGGAAGAGATATTGAGTTGCATAGGGATGAGAAATAGTGGTTGGATGGGGTGGAAGTGCATTTAATAAAGGCAAGGGTGGTTGGAAATATTAAATGGGGGTAGGTGGTGAGTCTAGAAAGGATAAATGGGAGATTTTGGGATGTAATTAAGGTAATAAATATGTTTAGGGATGACTAATATGATTATGGGTGATAAGTGTAATTAGGGTGCATAAGGGGAGATGAAATAATGTGATAATGGAAACTATTAATGATGAGATAGAATTAAGATAGGAAAATAGAAACTACGAGAATAAATTTGATTTAGGAGGGAAATAGGATTTTGAATAGGGACATGGGTGTGAGTGTGCACAATGATTATGAAGGGGTAAGCGAATGTGAAATGGGGGACTAGTGAACCAAATTTCAGCTATTTCTTTATTTCTCACATATTTATTTCAGCTTAACTTATATTTACTTTCAGTTGTTGAATTTCCTTTCAAGCATTTTCAATTCTATGAAAAGAACTGGTAAATCATTGTTTCCTTCAGTCCATTTTACAAATAGCCTTGGACACTTCCATGGATTGAAAAATCAATCAGATTAAATGACGAGGATACAAAAATTCTCGCCAAGGTAAAATCCCTTAGGTTACATATTTAGCCTTAACATCCTTCTTTAAGTCATTGGTCACCCATATGACTACCCCCATGTCTCTCAATTATAACCATGTGCCATAATTATCCCCCAATTTATTATTTTATCCCTCATATGGCCCACACCTATATCTATTACATCGATGTGTAATTTTTTTTCACATAGTTTGCACCATTAAACATCACTTTTTAACTAATTTTTTCCCCAAAGGTCATATTTTTACTTCTTGCAGATTTACATACATAGAAGTTTTTTAGATTGTGAATTTTTCATGATATACATATTGGAGTAGTGTTTTGTAGCTTTTGGTGGCCCATATTTCGATAATTTTTTTCTTCGATTGTTGTTGTGTTGTCATAGTTTTTGTACTTTTAATTGGCCATATCATTTGATTTGTGTGTCTAACCAAGACACATTTTTTTGAAATTGCATGTTTTTTCATGTACTTCAAAATGGTGGGTTCAATTTTGGTTCATACTATACTAAGATTATACTTTTAGCATAAATTTGTAATTTATTGATTATATTTGATTTGTAAATCATAGTACTTATACAGTTCCACTACATTTTTTAGGGGGAGGGGTCATTTTATTGATCTTAATACGCATTTTTGGGGTTGTAAAGGAAATTTTATGTGCCTCTTGTCTCTTTCTTGTATTACATTTCCTTCAAATTTATTCATTTCCTTGCACTAATGGTTAAATCTAGGAAAATTGATCCCTCAAATCCACACAATTATCACACTTGGTAGAAAAAGATGAAACAATTATTACAAATAAAAGGTTTATGGAATTTTTTTTCAGCTACATAGACAACATTCACTAAGGAATATGAACCATTTGAATATTTAAACAAACTTGATGAATCCATTAGAATTATTGGCATGAATGTAACAAATAAATTAATATTTTATATTATGGATTTTAAAATACTAAAAGACACATGAGGTAGTATTGAAAATGTATATGGTAAAGTTAATGAATTTAGAGCCTTATAAAAATGATGTTGAATTGTATTCCCTTTTGCCTTGTGCCTTCTCTTTAATCAAGACTTTCTAGCCAAGTTTAAATCCATATTCTCACAATTGAAAAGTTGTGGTAAAAGTATAATACATGATGAGTGTGTCTTTCTTATTTTATCTAAGTTAAAATGTCCCTTTCAGGTCTTTTCCTCTACCTTATATTCCTCTATGGATGCCTTATGTACATATTTCAAAATGAATTCACTTGAATTTTTTTATGAATGTCTCAAGAGGGATAAATTCAAGCTTCTCCATCTTGAAGTCATCTCTATATCTAAGGCATTATTTGTTAAATCAACCAAATAAAAAGTTTAGCCAAATACCAATTCAAAACTCCCTCCTAAGATAAATTCCACTCAATTTTATTTGAGATTTAAATCCACCGAGTCTACTCCTAAATCTAACGAGTCTACCTCTAGAAATAAATTTTTTATTGATCCATGCCCATTTTGTAAAATAACTTGGATACCTTGAAAATAGGTGTTAGAAATTAATTGAAGCCTTAGAAGAAGAAATGAATTAAAAAAATGTTACTATCTCTTCTTCTTCCTCTTCTACCTCTTCCAAGTAGTTGGATACTCTGGATTCAGTGCTTCTCATCACATAACAAAATCACATGATATTCTTACTTCTCCAACTACTAGCAAGATTTTACTTATTACGCTTAGGAATCATTCACATATAGATATTCTAGGTTCAAGAATAGTTGAGTTGTAAGATTGATGCCTAAAAATGTTCTTGTTCCTAATATTTCTAATAATATTATTTCAAAGATATTAGATTTTTCATTCTAGAAGTACTATGGAGTTCTCTCCTCATGATGTTTGTAATAAGAGAGTTACAACATTTGGAGATAGTGATTTCGAGGGGTTATAGATCATGGATCACACTTGTATCTTTTTATGGTTTTGAGTATTCTTCAATTTCACCCCATATTGATATGTTGATTCTTTGGAAAACTATGGTATGAATGTTATAAGAACTTATATTATATATATTTTCAGTAAATTGAGTTCAAAAACATGGTACTTGGTCTTTATAGGATGTCTTGCATTGATGGTATTTTTTGAGGTTGTTTACTTGGTAAACAACATCAAGATTATTTTCCCAAAGGAAAATCTAAATAAGATAAGACCCCCTTGAGTTGGTACATAGAGACCTCACGTCATTTCCAACTCTTTCATTTTTAGGGGCTAAGTGTGTACTCAATTTTATAGACTAATTTTCATGACGCACATGGATTTACTTTGTAAAGTATAAGATTGAAGTATTTTATCATTTGATAGACTTTAATACATTTGTTGAGAAGCAATCTTAACTTTATATCAAACTAATTTTCATAGATAATTGATGGAATATGTCAATAAATAATTACATAACTTTTGTACATAACATGGTATTCAAAATTATTACATATTCCCTTACACTTGTTAATAAAATAACATCATTGAAAGGAATAACCATACTTTGAGAGAGATGGGAAATTGTATGCTTTAGTCAAAGAACATGTTAGCTAGTTATTGGGATGAGACAATTAATTATGACACTTTCCCTCTCCCCTATAGTTTTATATGGATGCCTCCATCCCTTGATTAACTATATATACAAAACCGCATGCCCCACAAGATAATGTGAAACATGAATCTTGAGGAGGCTTATTATTATGACAAGATAAATTTTTCTTCATTAAGTTTATTTTGTAGTGAGGCTTTTGCATTTATACGTGATGAAAAATGTAAATCTATGGAGACGTTTACACCCTAATTAATTTCTAGGTGTTGTTAATGTACAACAATAAGAAGCATGTGAGGTTAAAAGTAGACTATTCTAACCTAATTAACTTTGAACATCAATTATACATGAAAAAATAATGCATTCAAACTTGAAAGGATAGAAATGATTGATAAACGATAAGTAACTATTTCAACTACACAATATGAAATATAAAATTAGTTGTTCAAGATTATTCATGACTAATCTAGGTGTTTAGGAAAGTGGAATACGAAGATCTAGAGTTTTGTATTTTGCACTAGAGATTATGGAATTGGAAACTAAGTAGGTGCAGGATCGTATAAATTTTTTACTATCTTGGAAAGAGATGTATGGTATAGAAAAATAGTTATATAGTTTCAAACCCCGAGACAATATGAATTTACAACTTCATATGCTATTTTCTTTCCTATAAATGGTGTTTACTTTATATTTCTCTTACTTTCATAGATTTAGGATAACCTATGATTACCTTAAACAAAATTAGAAACCCTAAAGCAACATGTAAAACCCTTCATCATAGCATTAGAAAAAAGAGAAAAACATTTGTGTGTATTTGAGGTTGGACCACCCTTAGTAGCTAAAATCCACATTGTTGAACCAATCTAAGTGTTGTACTACAAATATTTGTTAGAGAAATTAAGCCTCATGTAGTTCTCCTAGGTGCTTATGCAAGTATGTACATCTAACTAACCTCTTAGGGGTTTCCTCATGTTTCTTGAAACCAAAATAGTGGGATAAATATGTATTATAGAATGTACCCAACATGGTAATAGTGAAATGTGGTGTGCCTTATTTATGTGACCTAACCATTTTATTGATGAAACCCTTGTATAATGCTTGGAGTGACTTTGTTATTGCTAATACACACCTCTATTCTCTTGAATGATTATAGATGGGTGAAGATATAATCTTTGACTTAGTTTAGTGCTTCGTGCTTGTAGTAGAAACTTCTCTAGATGATGTGTATCTGATTTAGGAATATTTAGGAACCCTTTGGGTACTTTTCGAATGATTTTTTAATAGTGGCTTGTGAGAATGTTAGGTGAGTTATAAAGTAATAACGGCTTGCTTACATAGCCTTCGTAGGTGAGATATTCTAATAAGGATGGACCTAGGAAGATGAAAATACCCAAATAATTATTTTAAATTAAAATAAGATTTGGTGATTATAAAGGGGTGGGACCATACATATTGGCTAAGACTGGACCCTATATCCCAAATGTTCCATATGGTTTTGGACCAATAAAGAAAAATAAAAACTAAAAGTTGTGTCATGAATATCATATGTTTTATGCTACTTTTATTAAATAGTATTCTCATAATCAATGAAAAAGCATTGTGTAAAGAAAAAAGTTCTAGAATGAATAGAGAGATGTTGAGATCAAATTTTGAATGTGAGAATTCATCCGAGAAAGGATATAAGGTCAAACTTTGAATTACACAAAGACAAGTTACCAAAATTTAGTGTCTATATTTCCCCCACTTTAAGTGTGTAATTTAAAATTACATGCTTAAAGGAAAAAATACTTGAGTGTGCACACATAATTTGTATTCACTTGAAGGGACTTCAAAATGTGTTGGTGATGGTATGCTATATGATGAAACATGCAACATATAAAGTAGTCAATTTATATGATAGAAACTGAATTTTAACTCAAAATATTAATAATGCTTATAAATTTACAAAGAGTACATAAAGGATATGTAAAAATTGGAAGGAATACACATGTTTATTTTACATAGGGATGATCTCTTATTGTTGTAATGCCTTAGAGAGTTGGATTTTACTTTGGAGATGTCAGAGGATTAGGGGTGATCAATCCCCAATGTTGTGCTATAGGAGATAATAGAGAAGATGAGGGATTTATAATATGAAGAAACCACATGATTTGATACCTTCCCTAATTGATAATTTGATGAGAGAGAAGGAAATAATAGTATATGAAGCTTGTAATTTTTCTTCGATGCTTTCCCTATTTGGGTATCTAGTGAGAAAATAAGAAAAATCATTCTATGAAGCTCACAATGTTGCTTCAAAAATTTCTAGTAAATCCATGGAACACATCATTGTAGATGGACCTAGGCCTAATTTACTCCAACTTGAAAGAAAATAGACCTTTTCATGCCATCATAAGGAGTTACTATGATTAAAATGATTATGTAGAATTTTCAAATATCAAGGGGAGAAGGAGGCCTATCCCCCAAACATGAAGTGTTATGGAGAAGGACTGAAGTAATCATGAGCCCTTGTAACTTGATTTGAATTGTGTCATTTTTATTTGTAAATCGTATAGAAATCATGGAAACAACTGATATAATATGTAGAAATTGAAAAATTGATTGAGACTTCCCTCGTCCAAGAATGTATAAAATGGTCAAGACTGTATCATGGTCCTAACTATATTGTATGGTTTTGCATTTGTTTTAATATTCCATATTTAAATATTTGTGACCTTTTAAAAGGATATGGGCCCTATAAAAAATTAATTCTTTCATCTTGTAATCTATTTGTAACTACATAAACACCTAGTTGAATTCCCCCTTTTAGGTGCGTGTGATAAAACATTTGAGCATGTTTCTCAAAATAAAATATGTACCCATATACCATATGTATGATAATTTGTATAGAAAAACATAGAAGGTTAAGACGGTGGCCACCTATAAAAATTGATACTTGCAAAGGACTCATGCATGGTGACAACCATGACATAGATAAGAAGCAACATGTAATGAGAAACCGTAAATAATACATGTGTAAAAAACTAGTAACAACAAATAATAATAACAATCATGTCCTACTCCATAGTAAAACAAGTATAAAATTAACATAGTAAACATGTCAAAATCCATAGTAAAAATAGTAGTGTAATCATCATAGTAAGATAATAACAATAGAGTAATAGAAACAACAATGTATAATTAAGTAGTAACATATATAAAATAATCATATCTAGGCATAGAGCCACAATTATAGGACACCCATGGTGTCATAAGACAATGAAAATAGAATTCATAATGTGCCAAAACATTATAAACAAGTGTATACATGTGAAATAGGCATAAATACACAAACATGAGACACCCATGATATCACAAGACAAACAAGGGAATTAGGATATATAAATTTGATAGTAATAGCATCGTAATTAGAGAAGAAAATTGAGTAAATCCATGTAATAAGTAATCAAGTAGTGATAATAACATAGAAATCAAGTGTAAAAACATTAATAACAAGATAGGTTAAGACCGCACAAAACACATATATTAGGCATGTCGATCGAATATACATCAATAAACACTATGTTTGTAAGCAAACATGATGATGAAGATGTAAAGTAACATATAATGAAACAAAATCACATTTTTAGTATGGAGGGATGCCCCCAAGAGAGTAGTATAAGGAACCAATTTAGTTCCTTTCATTAGGTAATCAAGCTGTTTGTGTCATACATCAAGTTCAAAATACCTCATGAACACACACGTATAAATAATAAATATACAATATATTAAATCAACGTGAAAAACATCGCATATAAACAAATAAGCTAGCCAAGAAAATAAAAACGGGTCCTAATTTTGTAATGTTTCTCATATTTGAATGTTTTTCCAAAGTGTTTTGAGAGTAACTATGTACAAAAAGGGGATAACACAAAAACCTACTAATCATCAAGGAGACCATCTATGTCGAATTAAGTTTGATGAGATCTAATGGGGTAATACCCATAGGATGAGTGTTACATGGTTGTATCCTTTATAAATGGATCAAATGTTTGTAATTATTGATGAACAATATGTATGCTAGTAGAAATATAATGGTGTGGTTTTTGGTGGCGATAAGAATGTCTCAAAAATGTTTCATTATGTGAAGTTATCCGATAGTATGTTTATAACACCCTCAGCCATTAACATGGTAATATTAGCAATAGTAAATTTACATTGATTACTCTCATGTCCATATATGTAGTGATAGTCACAAAAGGGGTGGCCAGTTGCCTAGATAACTTTCAAGTATATGATACCATAGAGAGGGTGAAAAAACAAGTTGAGATCCAATAAGATAGATATTATCCTTGTGGAGTGTCTAGGATTTCTAGAATGGAAATAAAATGAACAAATAAGTACAAGATCAAGTGTGTTGACAACATGTTGAAGTGGGTTAGAATTATCTATATGATGTGTATTATGAATAGTAAATGCAATGGAAGTAGGAAGGTATGATAGATTAGTATTGAGTTTACAATTCTTAGGACCAAGAGACATGAAGAGGGATTAAAACATAGCTTCTTCCTCATTGATAGGTTCAAATTTTAGTTTACCGAGGTTATCACAAGTAAGTTCCATGGTTTCAATATTTTTATATGAGGAATCATCTTCATTGTCGGGGGTGTATCTCGTATTGAGTTGAAGAAATGGTTGTAATTGATTAGTAGTGTTGGACTCATGACTATATTCACCTATAACATGGGTGGCAAATTGGTCCATAGGTATATATTGTTGTGGGGGAGTGATAATGTGAATCTGGGAAGTAGATGTATTGACTTGGGAATATTTGAAGGGTTTTGGGTTAGTAGCCACAATATACTCACATCCATCATGTATAAATATGATACATTGATGAATAATGGATGGGACCACTTGCATAACATGAATCCAAGTGATAATGGTCATTGTTCTTTCACGTTAATTAATCATTTTTAAGATTAGGGTGATATAAAAAGCTATATGGTATAGGAAAAAGAGGGAAACACCTCTCTAAAAGTTCTCCTATCTAAATTTTTAAAACAAATCACACTAAAGAGAATATAAATATGAAAATAGTCTTAATTTACTTAATCAAATAAATCAAAATATTAAATAATTCTAAGCTAAATTGTATAATCCACCAAATTTGTAATATTAACAAATAAGAAAGGTAAAAGGGGTAATTTAAAAGAAAACAAACATAGTGCTATAAAAATACTATAAATTTCCTCCTTCTTGGGTAATAACATCCCATTCTCATCCCTTAGATTTGGCTACTAAACCTTATCAAGAATCACAAATATTAATACACAAAAATTGGAATTATATCAACTAGTTCAATGTTTCTTATAAAAGATAAAATTTAGGATCTCTCCTTCAATTTTACAATGAGATATTTATAAGAAAATATCTAAAGTTTGAATCATTACACTTCTCATGAATTTAGAAGTATTTTCTATATTTTATTAAGAGTCCTAATAGAGATAAACTATGACTCTTGCCGAGTGACAAGTGTGGATATTACAACCGGTTTACTACTTCTAACATAACACAAAATCAATAACTAAAACTTAATAACTCAAAATATTTTCACAAAATATAGAGAGTAACCCATTCCTACCTCCTTACTATTTTCTAGGTAAATGGCATTAACTTGCTGTAGACACCAAAAATCTGCACACCCCATTCCCACATAAATAATCGAATAAATATACCTATTCGCATCTTTACACCATTTCATGACCTAAGTCGTCCATTTAATTAATTTGATTAAACTCGTTATCGCACCATTTAAACGACATCCCTAAACCTAGGTCATTACCCCTACACCATTTAAATTAATTAATTAATCACTCACCTCACATTTCCTAAGTCACATTCTCCCTCCCATGGCTAATTAATTAATTAATTAGTTAATTCACATATTCCACTTCACCCCTACACCTCGCCATGAGAACTCGTCATGACCCCTAGTTAAATCTAAGTTACCTAGGAAACCTTCTAAATGTATCCCTGTACCTATCCTAACCACCTCTATCCTCATCTAACCTCACCCCACTTATCCTTATGACAAGCCCCTACTTCACACTAGTTACGACTAGTTTAACTAGGGAACCTACCAAAAACACTCCTCATCTATCCTAACCAACTTAATCCCTCAAAATACACATCTCAAACTCACTACTAGATATCACCTCACAATCCCTCGAAATCCCATGAAACCAAAGTTTAAAATAGAAAATTTATCCCTTCGTATCTCTTCCAAACTCGAACTAACCAAAAATGCTTTGGCGATATCCTTGGTCGCCGATATATATATATATATATCAGCTTCTCTACCTCTCTTCGGAACCATTGAGGACCATCCAGGTGAATTCAGGAGCATTTTCAAGCATTTTCAAGCATTTTCAAGTTTCATTTAAGCTTATCAATGTCATTCGCATCCCCAAAGCATGTTCACGTCCATTAAGCATCTGGAGCTATTCAAAAGCTCATTCATTGTCCATCTATGATCTCGTATCGACCTATCATCTCCCATTGTTAACCAAGGTTTGTCATTATCTTTCAACTCTATTTTCTATCTTAAACAAACTTATCGATCATTACTTACTTCCTTTTACATTTACAAGGCTTTAGTGTTGTATTAATTAATTAAATATCTCATTTTATTAGCTTTGTCAAAATTTTCTCGAATCACCCTTGTTTCGTAGAATCACCCGTGTTTCCTAGAATCGCATGTGTTTCCTATCTATTTTGTTTCTTTAGTAGTCATATTTCATTCAAAATTTCTTATCATTTAATTTTTTCCCTTGTGTTACTAATCTTCTGTCAAGCATGGCTTTTGTTAGATGGCCATAGGTGCACCTAACCACCCAATCACAAACATCAACTCTTTGTCGATTGTTCAACATCCTCTCCACTAGGAGCAAAAGAATATCTACCGCATGACCTAGAGTTAGGTTCCATCCATGAAACTCCTATCAACATATTAGAGACCATATTTGAATCCACTTAGAGGATCCATGAGGCTACCAACGAGTTCTAGGAGGCTTACTATGAAGTGCAACATATTCAAGCTGACCTAGCTTGGTTTGAGTACCAACATGAGGTAAGATTTGACATCCCTGAAGGTTTTGATATTGAACCTGAATAAGAATTGGGAAGTGAAGTCAGCTTTGAAGACTCGATCTAGATTTTTCACGTCACTATGACACTGAAGAGGAGTATTCAGACTTCTTCATAGATGACTACATTGAGGATCCTGACCTATACTTCTTTGAGGAGGACGACCTAGCCTATTCTGTGGGATCAAATTTCTCCAAAAATCTGGACACTGATCTAGATTCTAATTTTGAGCCCTAGACTTATTTATTTTCATATTATCATCATTAGTTGAATATTTGTAATAAACTAAATAAGTCACAAAAATTTGATCGATGTTTTCATATATCATATGTTATATCTCATTTTCATAAATAAACTTAAGTGTTTCAAAGCATGTTGACATCTACACAAGGAAGTCCTTTAGCTCATGGGAAATTGCCTTTTCCAGGAAACCCGCCTATCAATATTACTAATCCCATATTGTGTAGTGTCTATGATTGCAGATTCATTCATAGGAAAGGATCTTGATCCATTATTACATGAAGTGTAACAATCAAACATCCATCAACATAATCCACAGGTATCTTGCAAACCCCTCCATATTTAAGTTTGATTCAATTTTACCACATTGTATCATCCATCCAACTATAAAGGTAGAATTTTCATCAACACTTATATGTGCTTAGTTTCTTAAACAAGGAGCCATGCCTCCAAGATCTACATGACCACAAAATATTCTCCAACATCCTTTTGACACATGCTTGACAATTTGGAGTTATGCTTGGATAGTCAAAATATCTGGTGTCTTATTTTAGAGCTTCCACATTTTTTCTGAATCTTCTACATGTAATTCTAAAGTTGTTATGTATCAGTCTAGAGTTATAGTGGTATAGTTCCAAGCCTTCTCTTTTGCCATTTTTTTACTAGATCATCTTGTTATTCCTTCAATATTCTTCAATTAAGACCATTGCCTTATTTTTCATGAAAAACTATCCACTTCACAAGAATTATGATATGTTAGGAATTTCAGAATCGAAGGGCGGTGAATTAATGCTTTGATAAATACTTTTACAATCAATTTCCACTTCTTTAATTTGTTATAGTTAAACTATCTTAATTGTCATAAGCATGCATAATTAATCATGAGAGATAGAGAGAGAAGTAAATACACATACACATGAGGAGACAAGATTTAATGTGGGAAACCCTTCTCAAGACAAAAACCCACTGAAACTAGAGAAATAATTTGGACAACTGTCCTATAGAGTTACAATGATTTCACGATTGAGATTCAACTCAATTTGGAGCTACAACTCTAATAATTTAACCAAACAACCACTCGGTCTTTGACAAGCTACAACTTTTCTAGAAGCCACAACTCCCAAATTTAGTACAACAACCACTGACCTTTAGTAAGCCACAACTTACAAGGAGGCTTCAACCCCCTATAATTTAATCAGCCACAACTAATCTTCTATAAGCCACTACTTACAAGGAGGATGCAACCCCTTGTGATCTAAGCATCTACTTAGACAAATATTACAAAGAATTTGATCATATAGATCCTATGTTTCTCATACAACATATTATGATCACCTTTCTATTGTTCTCTTCATTCACTCTTCATGCTCAACTTTTCATCACTCTCCTTACCTCTTTTTGGGTTCCCATGGAACATTCATTGTACTTGGTTTTCTGCTCCTCTCTACATCTCTTTCATGGAACACTCACTCAATCAAAAATATTCATTTGATAACTCTATCTCCTTCAACACATAGCTCTCCTCTCTTTTGATCAATAATTATTGATTTGATAGCATAGTCTCCTTCAACACAATTCTCTCTCTTTTGATCAACAGATCTTCATTTGATAGCTCTATCTCCTTCCTTTCATTTAACAATAGATATTAATTATATATCAATGTATCCTTCATTTATCTATAAAAACTGATCCCAAATACGAATGTATACCTTTTCTCATCATCAAAACTCTTATGATCTCAATTTTAGCTTAAATAGACAAACATAACTAATTTTTCAGCTTACACTTCCATGATTTTCTCAATGTATAGATGAGGACGTTACAAGTTTCCATTTTTACATTCAGTTATCCCTCTAATTTTGGATTGTTTTATATTTTATGAGATATAGGGTGAAACCACCTTTCCAAAAAGTCCAAAAACATGAAAATCTGACACCTGGAGCGAAAGATATCTCAATACGGGTTTGGGGGTTAGTGAAGAATAGGTGTTCCAAAATGACATTCACAAATTCCACACTACACTTGATTTGTAATTTATAATATTTATATCATAATTCATTTGTTAATCAGATACTTCAGGTCTTTGGATAACATATGGTACTTGGGTACACGGGCTCTCATTTCCTAGTTCTTTCACACCGCATTTATTCCACACTATACTAAAAACTCAATATAATCAAATTTCTCCGATTTTTTTAAGTACTAGAATTTTTATTTTCTCCATAAAAATATTGTGAGCACTTATAACATTATGAAAAGAATTTTATACTTGTAAATAAATTGATCCAAGTGTACCAATCTTTTCAATCTCTTCAGTAGACCCCTATCTCACTTACCAAGCTTGTAATATTTTGAATTCATCCCGAATCCATCCCGAATGCTTATCGAGCTAGCCTAAGATAAATTTACACCCATGAAACACCTATCCATGACTTCCATCATCATGCCCTGATTCAACCATCTCACTTACCTACTTGAACTTAGACTAGGATTGGGTCTAGAGTTTCCTAAAACTTCATGAGATGACCATGAAGACTGATTACAAACTTGTTAACACCTGATTCACATATGAATGACCTTGTTTGACCTTGGGAAGTCTGTATACAACCTTGGAGGACTCACCACACACCTTTCTTGATTGATCATGCACCTATCACTGTGAGCTCCAATTGTCATTGAGAAGGCACTACCAATCAACCTTCATGCCTCTTGTAGAGTCTTACTTCACCACTCACTCTCTTTTTTTCCTTCACCACACACTCTTTTTCCATCAATGCCACTTGACATCAATGAAAACACCAATGATCAGTGGTGCAACAAAATCAAAGATTCATATCTCATGAAATTAATTAATCATATATACCTTATGATTTTTACTTTAAAATAGAAAAAACCTTTTAAACATAATTAAGTTCATTCAAAACCTACTCTAAAATGGAGAATCGTAGTTCAAAAATATGAGACAATTATAGTCTCATCACTCCCCTAAAATTAGGAACTCACAGGTCTTTGCAAACCACCTTTCTTTCTTTAGATTCATTTTCTCTATCATTTTATTGTAGTCATAATATTGAGTGTAGGTATCCCAATTTTTATCACCGAGGTTAGTATATCCTTTTGTTTTACAACCCAAGTTCCCACATTTAAAATTTGAATCAAGATAATCATCATATGTGTTCCAAAAAGAGTGGTACCAAGAGTTAGGGTTTCCTATAGTGCATTCTAATATATTCATGCTTTAGCTCCTGATTATTGGAACCAAAATATAAAATCTTTTGTAGGTAATCTCAAGTTATTAAGGAAGATCACTTCCATATTTTTGGGTTGATTTGGAAATTCAACAACCATATTCTACAAGCCCTAATAATTACAGAAAATTTCCTATTATTATACCTTTAAAATGTGTGATTGATTCTTCAAGCATGAATAGTTAGTGCTCTTACAACTAAAGAATGTGGAATTGGGATTTTAAGTTTATAATGAGATTTTTGGGTGTAGGGAAGTCATGTCTCATCATGAGACTTGCAAATTCTTGAATATCATTAAACTATTTGATCTTCTCCACCAAGTTTTGTAATTTTTCAATTGAGAGATGAAATATCATAGTTGAACCTCCCTTGAAGAAATTTATCAATAATTTTGCATCATGTCCCGAGATAAATTTATGCATAAAGAATTCATAGAGAAGATTCTCCAATTCAATATTGCTTGGGGTGTATGCTTCCATAAATTTCCTATCAACTGCTAAATCATGTGGATGGTGGCGGAATATTGTGAATAGTTTTTATTTGAGAAATTATTCCTAAAAAAACATAACATAGAAGTGTAGACACTCAAATTTGGAAATTTATACTTTTAACACCATTGGTTTTGACAATGCACTCTTTTCTAAGACAAACACACTCTTTCTATCCCCACTCACTAAATCTCAAGCTCTATTAGTCGCTTAAGATATGGAACTTAGAGGAAAACATACAAAGTTTCACATGGAAGAGTAGAGTGCATTCAAAAGTGTGGGAGGATCGGAAGGAATCATGTGCTGAGGACAGAGACGATTCGAGACTTAGCCATTTTCACGATGAGGATCTATTTTTGGAAGATTGCGTTTAGAACACACAAAATGGTCAAAGACTTGCACGACATGCATTGGCTATTTTTAGAGGATTGGATATGAAGCACTTTGCATGAGTATAGGCTGAGAATAGATTTACTACTAACAGATTAACTAGAAGAAGTCTATTGTTAGTGCACTTGTATGTGTGGCTATTTTTGTAATGATGTGTGGCTAATAATAGCATGCGACCTATTTTGGGATTGGATAAGCGGTGAAGGGCAAGTCCCCACCCTTATAAATATGTAGTGAAATGTGTAGTACATATATAGTATGTAAAGACTAGATTACTGTGAGAATATACTATCAGATCTTGTATGCACATGAGCATATGATGCCATTATTGTAAGAAGCTTATGTGTATTACTACATTTAATATAATGGAGGTTATTGACTAAATCAAAATGTTAATCATGGTTATAGTTTATTACTGCATGAGTGATTTCACTATGATTATTGTTTGATTCATGATACTTTAAGATCTAGATCTGAACATGCACTGTAGAATGATATATTAGTCATGGATCTGAATGATTTAAGTCTTCATCATGCTAACATCCTACAACAACAACCATAAAGAGGGGCCGGTACCTTTGCATGCTTTCGGGTGAGCACTCGGTCTAGGCTGAGTGATGTGCCAAAGTGCACCTAGGATTTTATTGGTGAATTCTAGGCTACATCATTGGTTCTATTTCCGGACCTCTTTTTCAGTTGTTTTTAGGATGGTTCACAATGAAGACATACCGGTTGACCCTAAAAAGTGTTGAGGAGTGGATACATGACCTAGAAGAAGAATACACATGGAGCTTCAACACTAGATCTGAGTTTAACGCACACACGTGGGTGGAGCAGAATCTATATGAATGTTTATATGAGAGATTCTTCACTATATTTTTGGGAGAACTATACGAGTTACTAGTTGCTTATGCATATAAACAAAATTTAAGGTATCACACACTTATCTGGACATAGGAAGAATTTCAGGCCCTTTATGATACTGATATGATTTGCACTTATGATGTGGATACGTGGTTCTGTGGTGTTTTAAACAACTATATCTTGGAGTACTCAATTTCCACTTATTCATGCCCAAAGGTAGCTAAATTCAAATTTTTACGATATCCCAAGGGAGCTTACTTGCATGGCATTCCACTGGTGATCAATTTTATTGGTAAATTTGAATTTGGAGAGTAACTCGATGGCTAACTAAACCCCACCACACGTGGGGGTAGGAACAGATTGGTGAAAGATGGAAGACCTAAAGAGAGAGAGGTAGAGAGAAGAAAGGTGGCTCAAGTATAATGAGGCACATGAGAGGGCGGTAGAAAAGCATCGGGAGGTTGTAGAGAAAATGGCATTATGGAGAAAGATAATTCAGGAAGGAGTTGAAGTTCACACAAAAAATGTGGAACCCAAGCATTAGGAACTACCCCATTTGGGAAAGCATGATAGGAACCATCCTTGGCCTCACATAGAAGCGTGCGTGCTAATAGAAACAACCCGGGCACAAAGCGCTGATATGAATCCACCGGAAACTTTTCCCTTGCACTTGGTCTTCCAATATCTAGTACAAAAATAGTCAACAACCCAATTCAAGCAAAGAGGAGAGCAAGAGTGAGTCATATAAGAAGCACAACGATGGTAGCGTAAATAGATTTATTTTTATATGGGAGTACCTTTTTGGGTGTATCATCCACACAAAATTCAGGTGCAAAGATTTTGGACTATCTTATGGGAGTAGTAACACTTCATAGACTATAGGGGTGTAGTTCAATACTACTATTGGGACACAGGAAGTACATCTTCTGGTTTGAACCCAACTATAGGTTCAGGATCAGGAGGTATAGGTGGCTCTAGCTCTAGTGGATTTGGTGGTTCTGTAGGTAGGGGAAACACAGGAGGTTTTGGATCAGGTAGGCAAGGTCTGCACCAACCCCAAAATATTTACATGGAGATGTATCTTCATCTCCTAAAGTATAGGGAATAAAATATTCTTTCGAACATGTATACATGTGTGAAATATTATGCCGTGAAAATGGAATCATGGCTTCGAGCGTAGGTCAAGTAAATTTGGTACTACATTACAAGGGCACACATATAGTTGGTACAAAAAGTTTTATCCTCGATCGTAATTGCGTAGAATATGCATCTTTAAAAGATGATTTCCTTAAAGATTTTCACATCCCTGAGTTCGAGTAGAAGAGTATAAGTGCACTTAAGGATATTAAGTAAGGCACTACTCGAATGTTAGAGAGTATGATTCCTATTTCAAAATGCTGTTATCTAAGTTGTCTTATGATATTCATGCAATCTAACATGTACAATGGTTTTGTGGAGGTCTGATTACACCTTTTAAGAGGGTGCTATCACATAAAACATACATTAATCTATGCAAAGAACTTGAAGTAGCCTTACACGATGAGGTAGTTAGAAGTATAGACACTGGGGTGAGCCCATTTTTAGAAGCACAGATTGCA
Organism: Taxus wallichiana var. yunnanensis; assembly: GCA_018340775.1. Lineage (NCBI taxonomy): Eukaryota > Viridiplantae > Streptophyta > Pinopsida > Cupressales > Taxaceae > Taxus > Taxus wallichiana. The sequence continues at coordinate 17,390,010 of CM031238.1, read as the reverse complement.
GCTATGACAAAGCAAGTTGGAGAAAATATTGGAAAATTCATCACATGAGACGCACATAGGGATTTGGTGTACAGATTGTGAAGTGGAAGGTCACACAAAGGATAATTGTTCTCACAAATCAGTGCACTTGTTGTTGTTGGATTGTGAGATATGCCATTTAAACCATGATACTAGCCACTGCCCATTACTACAATGCGTGATAAGGAAGAACGTATCTTGTTCCTATAAAATTTATAGGTCCACAACTCATGACATGGAGGATTGTCAATAGATTGGTCAGATCCATGATGCTATAGATATCAATGTACGATAGATAGGAGTTTTAGATAACTCTAAAGGCAAGAATGAGCATTAGGTCTGGGATCACAATCACATGCTCTATGAGTGGAATAAAGGGTGTTTTGAAGGTGGCCATGGCAGAGGTCAAGGATACCATGGTGGATATGGAGGCCGAGGCCGTGGTAGTGGAAGAAGCGAGTTCACTCATGGAACGTGTTATACATATGGATTTCCGACCACTATAGGCGTGAATGTCCTCATAATATTACATGTTCTTTCTATGGAAAGAATCATAGTTATGAGGAGTGCCAGACTTGTATGAGCATCTTAGTAAGTAAAAAAATAGGAAAACAAAGGCACAAGTATGGTTAGGATACAATGTGCTATGGAAAACTAGTGGATGCCTAAGTTGGAACCAAAATCTGAGGCTTTGCAGGTAAAGATCACGAACCGCACCAAGTAAAGCACACTAAAGAAGCATTGAAGCAGAGGTCTACCATCACTAAGGATGAGGTTCTACATGCACGATACCTAGATCCTATCCATCAGAAAGAGGTTTACCAGGAAACCATGGAGGTAATTATGATTCTTTAGGGTGAAATATAGTATTTAAAGAAGCAATCGTGGGAGATGGAGAAAAATAAAGCATCAGAGACGGTCCAAAATGATATGGATGACTTGAGAGAAGTGTGAAAATTGTTTTAATAGGAGAATATCATTCCACTTTTGGGGAATCGATTAAAAGGAAATGCTCTGCACACAAGTACTAAGAATAGATGACAAATCCTGCATGCAAATCTTCCCCCTCATAGCCTAGATTATGATAAGGAAATAACTCTAAATGCTATTATGGATGGGTGGCTATTGAGTAATATAATAATTGATACAAGTATGGAAGTAAATGTTCTTACCTTAGATGCATGGGTACAGATGGGGAGACCTCCATTGCAGCCATCCTCTAATGTATTATTCATAGATAACCGACTAAGGCCACTCCCATCAGAGTTTTAAAAGATGCATCCATTACCATACAAGGAGCCAAGTTCACTGGAGATTTTGAGGTTTTAGCATTGGTAGAGTCAGATAGCTTCCCAACTCTATTAGGGAATCCTTGGTGCTATGCAAATAATGCTGATATTTGGTTCAACAAGGGTTATATCAGCTTTAAAAACAAGGAGGAAAGAGTTATTATCCCTTTAACAGATGGAAAATATGTGCCCTATGTTGAACCCTTGAGTGAAGAAGACTTGAATAGGATTTATGTACATGTCATCTGGGATCCAGAGGTGCTTGAGCCATGTAAGGAAGGAATCCTTCAAAGTGGGAGGATATATAGTTTATTAGTGATACTACAAGTGTTTCTTGTGATAATTGGGCTCATAACACTTATGAGTTGGTAGGGCACGCAATAAAGAGCATATTTTCTATGTAAAAGAAACCACATTATATCAAGATAATAGGTAACAACTCGAGTACCTTGTTACATTAGAGAAGGAGATCCTATGGTATTCATGCATGCCCTGGAATAACGATGGATAGATCCACTAGAGAGAAGGAATATGATAGCATATACACTATGCGGGACAACAACGCACTGGTGGGTGGTCCACAAGGATAATATTGTAGGATGGAATGAAATTAGGATTGCTCTTGCCACTAGGTTCTCAGAGCAATGCACCTACTCAAATCTGTACTTATCATGGTAATTAACCTGTTCATCACCATGTTCGAAGTATGAGATTTGGATAGAGGGGCAAGAAGCTTTACCACCTTCGCTCTAGGTGCACAAGTTTTATTTGACTCTACATGGTTGCATGCGTGCTTGGTATGTATATGCAGAACTCCATAGAGAGACTGGAAATTGGTAGGATTTAATTACAGGAATGACTCAAGAATTTGACTTCTTCTCGTACTAAGCCTCTCGTGGAAGAAGCATTAAATATCATAAAGCATTTAACTATGGGAGATAGTGCCATGGACGAGAACTCCTTCTGAAGTTATTAGATGAAGGAAACTTAGGAGCACATCTTGTTGAAGAAAAAGAGGCCTATGCCACACTACTTCAAAGCATTTGCCTTGAGAAAGAAAAAAGAAAAATGGTCTACTTAGTGGATGATGAAGAATTAGAAAATATGGATATAAACCATTCAATAGGTAGCCGTGAGGTGTTAGACAATGCAAATAAGACCATTTGCACCTATCATGAAACTATGAAGACAAAGAAAGTGAATATTGGATTAGATTTCGAGCCTAAAGAGGCCATAATTGGGGACTATTAGTCGAATCTAAAGTGGCAAAAATCAGAAAGTTACCATGAGATTATCAAGAATTATTTCCTTGGGGTACCATGAGCTTAAAGGTGTGCATAAATAATTAGGGGAGATGAGGATAAAGCTTAAGAGGGTGCATGCCCAAATAGAAAGAGACCCTATAGGATGAACCGCAACTTGCATGAAAAGGTTAAAGAAGAGATTGACAAAATGTTGAATTTTGGAATCATCAAGCCCCTGGATGAGTCAGAATGGGTTAGTCTAATGGTGATCAGTATCAAGAAGGATGGTCGGATTAGGATCTATGTGGAATACATGGAGCTGAATGTTGCATGTGTGACTAATCCCTTTCCTACGCCATTCACTGAGGAAATACTAGAAGGCATTATAGGGCATGAAATCTATTTGTTTATAGATGGGTTCTCTGGGTATCATCAAGTTAGGATTGCCCATGAGGATTAGGAAAAGACTAATTTTAATATTGAATGGGGTATCTTTGGCTATATTGTGATGCCTTTTGGTCTAAAAAATGCTTCGTTGTATTTTTGCTCATAGTTGTTCAAAGCGTTTAAATATTTTATTCATAACTTCTTACAGGTTTATTTAGATGATTGGATGGTGTATGGACTGGTCCATTACCATTGTGAAAATCTATGCTTAATGTTTGAAAGATGTATATAGTTAAGTATCTCTTTGAATATCAAAAAGTGTATATTTGCTACACCATTTAGAATACTATTAGGACACATAATCTGTAAGGAAGGTTTGTTGGTTGATCCAGCTAAGGTTGTAGTCATTATAGGCCTAAAAGAGCCTACCAGTTAGAGTGAGGTGCATGGATTTTTGGGTCATACAGGATATTATAGGAAGTTTATTAAAGGATATGCCAAGGTTGCCACACCTTTGGAGGAGTTACTGAAAGGAAAAGGTATGTTCTATTAGGGAGAACCACAACATATCGCCTTTGAGACATTAAAGGATAAACTTACTACCACACCCGTTATGCGTTTTTCTTCATGGGACCAACCATTTCATGTACATGTGAACACCTCTGGCATGACCATTGGCGTAGTATTGGCTCATCTAGGAGAAGCTATTATAGATCATCCTATCTATTTTGCTAGTAGGAAGCTTACTCCTGCAAAATAAAATTACACAACTACAGAGCATGAATATTTGTCAATGATCTATGCTCTACATAAATTCGACAAGACTCGCTAGCTACACCATTTGTATTTTATACGATCATCACATGGCATTGAAGTATTTGGTAAACAAGCATGTTTTATAGGGGTGCATATGCATATGGGTACTCTTATTTCAAGTATTTTATTTCACAGTTATGGTAAAACAAGGGAAAAGTAATTCTAGACCAGACCATTTATCCAGAATATAGTCAAGAGAAGAAGCATAGGAAATTAAAGATACCATGACTGATGCACAATTATATAGGTTATAATGAGCACCATCGGTATTAGAGGGCATTAATGTCTTTCTATGAATAGGCATAACACCGAAGGAATGAACTCCTTAGAAAAGAAACAAATTTCTATACACACGACACCTTATATATTGATTAGTGGTGACTTGCACAACTTAGGATGGGATGAAGTACGCACACCATTGTGTATTGGAACATGAACACACACCTATCATAGAGGAAGATCATGGTGGTATTGTAGGCAGCCACTATGGAGGTGACGCCATCATTGTAGGCATGATCTTACTCGTTGGATTATGGTGGGAAACCTTGTATAAAGATCGTAAGGAATTTTGTAAGGCATGTGATCACTTTGTCAACGTCTTGGCAAACTAGGTCAATGAGATGAAATGCCTCTAAGACCTATTAATAGTACATGATTTTTTGAGAAATTAGCTATATATTTTGTGGGTCCTATTTCACCTGCACACGCATAGGATTGGATTGTGTTATATAATAACTTACACAGATTATCCGAAAAGGTGGGCGTAAGTAGTGCCTACAAAGGATTGTACAATGGTTACATTAGCAAGGTTTCTATGGGAAAATATTACTACATGGTATGAATTTCCTTTAAGTTTGACCAGTGATAAAGGCACACATTTTCTAAATGAGACAATCAGAATTTTATTGGATGAATTCATGATTGCACACCATAAGAATACACCATATCATCCTCAAGAAAATGGGACTGCTGAGGCTTTCAACAATATTTTAAGCTAGACATTGACAAAAATCTGTGATGTTGGAAGAAAGGATTGGGATGATAAAGTATCTGTAGTACTTTGGGCATATCGAACAACATATAAAAGGTTGAACAAAGCCACACCATTTCAGTTAGTGTTTAGTGCGGAAGCAATTCTTCCTATGGAATTCATGTTACCATCTTTGCATATTACATGCACTTGGAGGTCTAGCTAATGAGAAAGCATTAGAAGAATGGATTGAAAAGTTAATTAAGCTGGATGAGTGATGAGAAATAACATGTTGGAGTCAAAAACAAGAAAAGGCCAGGCAGAAAGCATGGCATGATAGGCACATCAAGGATAAAAAGTTCACAATTGGACAAATGGTGCTCCTTTATGATTCTAAATTTTTGCACCATCCAGAAAACTCAAGGTACATTGGTTGGGGCCATATGTTGTCACTCACATACTTGAAACATGCACTTGTCAATTAGAGGCACTTGATGGAATAAAGTTACTCGGATACTTCAACGGGAGTAGGCTGAAGCCCTACTATAAATAAGTCTTCTTGGTGTTTATAATAAGGTAGTGTTGCCATTTAGATTAGGTTTCCAATTATACATTTCCTTAATGTATTTCCTTCTTTGTTACTATGCTTTGTCAATTTATTTGGTGTTTTTGTAATAAGCATGTTTACATGCCAGAAGCTAATCACTATTTGAAAAATTTATATGCACACAGGACTACACATACCCTTAGTGTGGGGTGGTTATTGATATCTAGGTACATGAATGATGGAGATAAGTACACATGAAAGGAACAAATCTACACAAGTGCTATTCAAGTTGGAGAATTGAAAAAAAATAGTGCTTCTAGAAATGAGGACAATAGGTGGAGGTGAATGATAAAACAAGTATAATGCGAGGTAAGTAAAGGCCATGATAACTACCAAGGAATATGCAATGGTGAGGTACCTGGGTGCATAGAGGCACATCAAGAGAAGTCTATCGCTAGAAGGTTATAGCTTGGACACGAAGATGTACCGCACAAAAAGAATGAAAATAGTTGATTAATGAGAGGATTGTTGGTAGGTGGAGGATCAATAAATGCACTAAATTTTTAAAAATATATATAAGGAAAATATGCAAGTTCATTTTTACCATTGCAATTTAGATTATTTGAAAAGAGTTAAGTGACAATGAGCTGAGAAATCATGTTGAGGTGTGAAGAGTGTGAAACCGCAGGACATGCAGAGAAGGTTTGGCGCAAGAGAAGCTTGTATTCTCATAGGTGAAGGGTTTGAGCAAAGTAGATGTGTTATGAATGAGATATGACACACAATTTCCACTAGGGCACGAGATTTGAACTTGGGTTTCAAAATTCTCGATTACAAAGGGTAGAAAGAAGAGATTTTTCAAATGGCACCAAAGAACGCACCCGTAGGAGGAGAGGAGTAAAAGGAAGAAGAAGGTCAAAAGGAAGAAGAAATTTCTCCCGAGAGTAATTTCTAGAAATGCATTATCCATAGGGCATGATCGTGGGACAACAATGGGATTCCCACATCCATCAATGTAAAATCAGCGATTATAACCATCGTACATCGATAATAAGAAGGAGCTCGATGCGTTGTTGAGTACACAAAAACAAGCGCACAATAGAAGATATGACAAAGGTACAATGACACTTGTGAGAACTTACTAAAATAGATTGGAGTATACTAGTTATACGAGCTGCCATACTTTGTAAAGTATGAACCATTGTATCAATGATAATAGGGTTGAAAGTCACATGGGTAGATCTAAATAGTGATTTAACTGATAAGGCCACAATCCTGGAGACAAGGAAGGAGTTGGGGTATACCAAGGGTCTACGTGGCATGGACATCAAAAAATTGAAGAAGTACCTAGTAGTGCAGCACTGCACATCTTGTAACAAAGTTGAATGACCAAGAAAGGTGGTTGCAGGTAAACACAATGTGGCTACACATTGCGAAGAAGATGTCACAGGGAGTGATTTACAACATCTCTAGTTACATCGCAGAAACTATCATTGAAGAAGTGTGCACAGGAGAGAAAATCAGTTTTGGGGCTGTTTTATTGTCTCTAGTGTTTATGGAAATCGGGGTGCCCAATGGGCCAAAGGAGAAAATTTGGGAATACCCTATGGAGAACAAGTCACTTGTGGAAAGATTTGGCAAGTACTTGTGTGAGGGATCAATGAGTGGACCATTCAAGTAGAGGGCAGAGAAATGGTATGATGTGCTCAGTGCAATGTTTAAAAAAAATAGCACATACCTAAGGAGTTACCTTCGGTAGTAGGGAAGGCAGTGTAGTTCATGGTATACCAGCACTTTTGCATCACGTGGTTTACCATGAAAGATGGGGCTTGGAGCCCATGGTGAAAATTACCATATGCCTTCACAGCATGATATTTTAGGGCATCAGTTCACCGGTTTTCAAATGCACACCACCTAAGCTTCAATACAAACAAGGTAGATTGCAACTACCATACACTAAGAAAGACATATGTATATCCAGGATGGACTGCCTACATTGAGAGGCTGATCTCAAATATTATAAGCATGAAGCCTGTAAGATTAGCCATTGGAGATGTTGGAGGAATGATTGTGTACCTGTAACTCAAGCCCAAGATGGAGAACAATAAGTATGTGGATAATGAGTTCGCGCTCCCATGGCCACCAAAAGGTAAGCATACAATGGAAAATGTTCCAAAGCACCTAAGCCCATAGAGATAATAGAAGTAGATGATGAAGAGAAGGAGCATGAAGATAGTGGTGGTTTGGAGCATAGAGGAAGGAGGTAGCCTACAAATAGGGTAGAAGTTGAGCACGTGACTACTCCACCCCAGCCATAAGAGGGAGATGATGAGGACTTAGATGTAGTCCAAGGAGAGCGCCATTTCAAAAGGGAGTTTAGGAAAACTAGGACCCAATGTATTGCTCCACAATCATTGTGCAGATCACCTTGAATCTCTCCACGTAAGGAGATAGCTGAGAAGAGAAGGGGAAATTTGAATCTAGAGGTGGAGGTAGAAGAGTCTTAGGAGAGCACACCCGAATCTCCTACACCTCGAGATAATGTGGAAGAATGAAAGGAAAAATAAATGAAGGATGGAGAAGAAGGAGAGGAGGCAGATGAGACAACGAATGAGACTGCTCAGGGTATGGAAGAACAAGCTCCAAATATTGAAGCTCAAGTTCCTAAGGGGCTAAGATTGAAGAGAACAAGTTGAGAATATGTTGCATCAGTCATGGGCTATGCTGAGGACACAGGTAAAATTGTTCGCACCTGTTTTCAAAGCATAATGAAACCAAAGGAGTTATATGGGTAGGAGCTAATGGTTGAAGATATAACAACCATGTGCATAAGGAATCAATCTGTCATGGTCTATGCACATGCACATGGATGAACTAGAATTTGATGTATGTGAAGAGTCATGTGTATCAAGGAGGTTGAAGAAGATACCTCAGGCAAGACACATAACAGTAAAGCCTACTGTTATGTTAGATGAACAAGTGAGCAATGCTTTGGTGAAAGTCTTGACAAAGGTGACATGACAAAATATGGATAAGGCTACAAAAATTAGGGTGTTGAGGGAAGAGATCAAGGCCAAGGATGTAGAAATAGTGCACCTAAAGCAAGAAAAAGACTTGGCATAGAAGAAGAACACTATTTTCATTAGCATGACAGAGGAAGTTGGGGACAATATCATGAAAGCAAAGCCACACTTAGAGCCTAAGGTACCCAAAATGTTTCCTTTGGCAATGCATTATGTAAAAACCTTAGTGGACTTGGTGCTTGAAGATGAACCTCTACACATGCCAGAACCAAATAATCCTGAGTAGGAAGCAGAGCGAGAAAAGGCTTCGGTGATGAGAAAGATTGCATCATATGAGGGGTTTCTTTAGAGCTTATAGGAGGAACTAAAGAAAAACAGATAGAGTGATGAATATTTGTACAGCCCCAAAATTCATTATAAGAACCATGGCCATTATACAGGATAATGAAGTCCTAAAAGATATGAAAGATGAGACCCCGGGCCATGTAGAATGATTATCACTTGCCAATAAGAAGTGCGAGGACCTTACAACAGCATAAGAACCACACAAGGAAAGACTAGATGAGCTTGGGAAACTCATCGCATAAAAGTGGACTTATTAGAAGGAAGAATGACTGAAATTTCCAACATTGTGTTGTTATTGCAAAATGAGAAAGGAGAGATTGCAAAAGATGAGCTAGATTCAATTACAGTGGATATCCCAGAAAAGGTAGAGGATGCACTCAATGATTGGAAAACTTTAGAGCCATAAATAAAAGAAGAATATCTAGAATTGATTCTTCAGGTTGAAGTAGATGATGCTGTAGGGTAAAGTCATTCTTTTATTCATAAAATTCTTTCTATCTCTCTATTCACATTCTTTGATTCGTTTTGGAGACAACCATTGATGGGGTGACAATGCAATTAGTGTGGGGTAATTTTAGTCAGTAAAGATATGACACTTATTATAAAACATACATAAGGTTTGTGTGAAAGAGTAGAGCATTCAAAATCATGGGAGGATTAGGAAGGAATCGTGCACTGAGGCCAAAGGTAGATTTGGGACTTAGCCATTTTCACGATGAGGATCTATTTTTGGAAGATGGTGTGGAAAATAAAAACTAGTTAAAGAATTATACGACACACATTGGCTATTTTTGGAGGATCAGCTACGAAGCACTTTGCATGGGTACAAGATGAGAATAGATTTACTACTAACAGTTAACTAGAAGAAGTCTATTGTTAGTGCACTTGCATGTGTGGCTATTTTTGTAATGGTGTATGGCTAATAATAACATGTGACCTATTTTGGGATTGGATAAGTAGTGAAGGGAAATTCCCCACCCTTATAAATATGTAGTGAACTGTGTAGTACATATATAGTATGTAAGGACTGGATTACTGTGAGATTATACTATCAAATTTGTACGCGCATGAGCATATGATGCCATTATTGTAAGAAGCTTCTGTGTATTATTGCATTTAATATAATGGAGGTTATTGAATGAATCAAGGTGTTAATCATGGTTATAGTTTATTATTGCATGAGTGATTTTGCTATGATTATTGTTTGATTTATGATACTTTAAGATCTAGATCTAAACATGCACTATAGAATGATGTATTAGTCATGGATCTGAATGCTTTAAGTCTTCATCATGCTAACATCCTACAACAAAAACCCTAAATAGGGGCTTGGTACCTTTGTGCACTTTGGGTGAGCACTCAGTCTAGGCTGAGTGATGTGCCAACACACTTGGGATTTTACTTGGTGAATTCTAGGCCGCATTAAGCTCCTTTATATAACTTGTTTATTCATACACACTGATATGTTAATAGATTCTAAGAGTTAAATGTATGTAAAATCTATATAAAAACTCCATTCAATAGGATGCAACCTTCAATTTTTCATGTTTTTCATTCCTATCCAGAAATGTCCACTTTGGTCAGCTTGTGGAATCTAGTCTTGACTAATTTATATGGTTTTGGACCATATATACTACATTTAATATTTCAATTTTATATTATTCATTAGATCATTTTAATCCCTCCGGGTTGGAATTTTTGGTATAATTTACCCTGTTACGCCCTATATAAGCAAGTTAAACTCACCTCATTTATTAACCTAGCATTCTCATGAACTCCTATTGTAAAACTAGCACTAAAGGCACCCAAGGCTCCTTAAATCTCATAAAATATTATGCACAATAATTAGAGAAGAAATCACTATAGGTTTGAAGAACTCTAATAGGTCAAGGAATCCATATTTTCTCATTTGTAAGCACTTAAACATCCCCGTATCACATATTATCAAGATCCAAAAATCATTCCCAATCATTTTCAAAGAGGTTCTAATTTCCAAATCATAAATGCATTCATTTAGATATCACATGCTAGGTGGAGAATGACATATGGTTTGAGGCCTCTTTGGAGTATTACCGACGTCGAAGTGCAATGATTTCACTTCAACCTAGCTAATGTTTGTTTTACATGATATTCTACCCATGGATAGGGTTTGAGATATTACTTAGGATATTCATAGGGATTTACATCATGAGTGAAACGGCATTTGAAAATGAAAACCATTTCTAGGAATATGGTAGTCTTAAAAAGTTACAAAACATGATTCATTACAAGGTTAAATCTATATAAGTGAAAACCATATAAATGGTCATGGAAAATATATGGAGTCCTACACCAAGTCATTTTACAACTAAAATTCCAAAGATGAAGCACTTATAGGTTCAAATCTCCTAGCTCCAGGTGAGTCCGTATTTCAACTAGGGTGGTGTTGGTGAGAAAATTTGTTAGGTGGAAAAATTGGTGGGTATCCACCAATGATATGAGACTCTAGGTCTATTTTCTTGAATGGTGCTGACTCCATTTATTATGTGTGTGTGAAAATAAAATATATGGTGGCCTCGATGATGGACTGGGGATCTAATGGGGATACTCCACTAAACCTGCGGAAAAATATTGCAATTTATTGTAAGGGAGGAATTTGTTGAGAGAGTAGGAAAGGGAGTGGGAAAAAGAGAGGGGGATTAATATTGCAGGTAGAAAATCAGATGCCTATAACCATTAACCGTGAGTACTTTAACCCACATAGATAGAAGAAAAGCAACTTTGCAATTGACAAAAAGACAAGATAAGATTAAGAACAAAAAGTTTCAGTAATATTCTCATAAAAAGACACAAAAATCCTTTCTTCTTCATTGATTCTTTGGAAAAATTATACATAGTGAGAAATAGAAGAACATAGAGAAGGAAAAAAGAGGAAATAACTATCTCTTTTGTTTCTTCACAAGTAATAATCTCTCATGAGCATAAAAATTGACAACCTTTAAGAATGAGGGTTTCATTACAATTTATAGATTTGAGAATGAATCTTCACCTACCCCACGTGAATTTTCATATGTCCCCTTACAACATGTGACTTTTCATATTCCTAGGTGTAGGATTAAGTCCCCTTTTATTAATTAAGGGTGACTTATTACATTATAAGCTAAAGTCACATTTAAATGAATAAGAAAAAATAGGAATAGGAAAAAATGAAAAAGTGCAACCCCTCAATGAAGGAAAAGAACATGAAGGAAGAGGGGGGAGAGGGGAAGGGAAGAGAGAGAACTATGTCAATGAAGATGCCTCTTCCACTAATTCTAACTTGCCAACTGATTGATCCTTTCCTAGCTCCACATGATAGATTTCCACTCCCTTGAACTCTTTACTATATTAGGATGACATAGGTACTACCTTATCCTCTTGAGGAATGTGGACATAGCTCAAGGGCTTGAGCCAATCATCTGAGACATCATTGATGTTTTTTATCTTCACGAACCAAAAAAATGTTTTCTCTGCAAGGTTCAAGATCATGGCCATGATCTTAGATAGAGTCTCCAATGTGATTTTATTGAATGAGAAGGGGTCCTTGACCTTTTCATAGACATTATCCTCAAATGGATTTATCAACTCATCTACGGTGGTGTTTTTGTACATGATGGGAAATCCAAGTTTTTGCATCTTACTGTTGATGTTGTTTTGCAACTTGAAGGAAAACTCCTTGCTTGAATCTAATTCATAAATGGCCTGATTCAAAATTTCATATCAAGATGTAAGGGTTGTCACCCACATGCGTGAAAAGTCCTCTAATGGAGAATTGAGTACTTTTTTGATCACAACCACCTAGTAGTGAGCATCTCCCATCTCCATCACCAGTGGATGAACTTAGTCCCAATGTTAATTTTCCTTTTCCAATCCTTCCCTTTTCATCGGAGCCTTGTCTATAGTGCTTTGCACATGTACTTGTATAGTGTGATAAACTATGGAAGAAGTCCTTTTCCTTTCTTAATGATCATGCTTGTCCACTTATCATTTTCTTGTCCTTGTATGGTGAAGTCCAATGTATTTTTGATGGACTCTAGGTCAAAGCTACTGATTGGGGTAACTTATTCAATTAGGAGTGATGATGAAGTATTCAGGTCCATGAAGTGTTACACATACAAAAGATAGGGTCTGCAATTGGTCTTCCAACCGATCAAGTTTATACTCTTGGTTCAAGAAGAAGTTGTGAAAGAATCTTGGAACATGTGCACATCTCCTTCATGAGTGGCTAGGACCAAGGGAATGGTGCTCACTTTATAGTCGATGATGTCATCTCTTTGATAGGATTAATTACTTTCAATCTAACTAATTCTATTACCGATTACCCATGACACCCGAAGAAGCATGAAGCCACTTCTGTAAAATTTTAATTCTTTCCCTTGGCCAATGCTGATATTGCTTAAAAATTAGGGATGGTTACCCTACACTATATGAGATTATTTGGTGACCAGCCTCCATCTAGGGAACATCTCATCTACTTCAGCTCAAAAATGATGTGAATATTGTCTTGTTTTCGGGGTGAGATGGTGCATCTTGAATAGGAAGAGTAGCAATGGTGTGGATGGTGGGAAACTGCGGGGCTCGAGAAGATGAGAAGTGAATAGATCATTCTCTTCAAGCTCTACTTGACAGATCCTTGATTGATACTACCTACTTATGCAATCTCTTGTGGTAAGGGGACTCTTTCTCCACTACTTTATGCTAAAAATATCTTTAGAATGGATATAGCCCAAAGTATTTTCCATAAAATTTGATGAAGAATGATGTGATCTTTGTCTTTGAAGGGTGTGGAAAATTCTTGTTGTCATGGAGGTGGTCCTATTCTTCTTTAACCATTATTTTTATCTTCTGATCACAACTTCGGCCCACTCATTTATGTCTCTTGACTTGCAAACATTCCATGTTAGCTATGGAAAAGGTGAAGCCTTAACTACTTTATATTCTAGATCATATAATTATTTGTCATAATTTTGAATTCGTTCTTCATACCAAATCGAACTTAAATCTCCTTATTTGTCCTGATCGTTATCCATATATAGTATATTTCCCGAAATCAAACTCATCTATGTAATTTATGCAACAATATTCCACCGTAGGACATGATATGACTATAAGAGCAGGAAAGTGTTTGGATCACGCGATGTAAAAGTTTTCCCTGGTGTATATGAATACAAGATCGGGGGTGAAAAGGCTTCTAAGAAGTGTGATGCATCATTGAAACTCTTGTAGGTGAAGATTCTGAGTGAGATGGGAAAGGAGACATTCTTTATTTTCTGATTCTTGAGCTTTTTCGTGAACATGTGCCAATTTTCTATAAATCTCAAAAATATAATCTTATCATTTGAGATACCAAGGTAGTCTAAGTGGAGAAAGATCATAACTGGAAACTTAGATGTATGAGAAAGTGGAAAATTGTGTGAATTATGACTCATATTTCTTGATCAAAGAAGCCTCTCAGAAGAACTACCTTGAGAGAAGGTTCCCATCTAGTGTCTTGATAACGAACATGGTGAATTCATCATTTACCCTTGTGAAGTGTCGATTGATCTACTTCAAAACTAATTGAGGATATCTCTTAAATGTTGGGGCCTTGGGGAGATGTTTTAGAAAGTGTCAACCCTTTGAAAGGTATCAAACTCATGAGAGTGTACAAGTAAATATGAATTCATTGCAAATTTATTCGATACAAGTACTTTAAGAAATGGTGTGTTACAGTTGTCCGATGATCTTTCCCCAATCAATTATTTTTTTATCTTCCATGATCTTGAATATAAAGAGATCCCCATCCTAAAATTATTTTAAGGTTTCTATTCCCATCACCTCGACCGAGAATAATGATTGCATATAAATATACCTAGTGGAATTCACCTTGCAAGAAGGATTTGTGTACTCATGAAGGTTTTCTCACTTATTTAAACCATAAACTAAGATCAAGGCCCTGTAGGTATGAGTCCATTTTGGTCAACTCCTTCACTATAACCTCCTTTGAAATGATGGCCATATTACTCCAAATTGGGATTTGCATTGAATGTGAGATGGCTCTGGGAGAAAGTACTACCATGGATGAACCATCATCTACTTGAATAGTCCCGGTCGGGATCTCATAGTGTTGTGAACATGCCAAAATCAATTGAGAATGGATTTCCCCTTGTTGCATACAATACGATCGTGAAAATATTTTCCTCCATTGGCTCTCTTGGTCCCCCAAACATTCATTCTTTGATATTCTCAAGGTCCATGTGGGTGACATTATTGTCCCCCATAACTAGGTACTTAGAAGAGAGAGCTAAGAATGATTCATGCCTACAAATTTGAACTTCATCTTTGACACTGGTACTTATCTCGTGTTTAGAATGGGGATTTACTATTTTTAGTAAATTTAATTATTCACCTTTTTCAACTTAGACCATCTTTGATCACCTTTCTCGATCCTTTGAATGCTCAATGAAAAATCTTCCTTTGCCAAAATTGCTCTTTGTGAAGACTTACTATTTATAGTAAGCTCTTATGTAGAGACTTACTGTTTTTGGAAAGTGGTCCTATCGACCCATTTTTTATGAAATTTACGTTTTTGATATGGGGTTTTCTCCTTCATCCGACATATATGAATTTTGGCTCAACCCAATCGCAAGAATAAGAGAAAATAAAATTTAAAAATTTGTGAACATGAAACTTGGGTTTTCTCGCTATAAAAAAATCCAAGCCATGCATTAAAATTATTTCACTTGGATTTTCAAGGTGCATGGAAATTTTAATGAATGTAAAAAACCCCACATTAATCTGTGCACTGGTCTTGAAGATATGAATATTTTCACTTCGCAGGTTATTGAATCATTCTTGTGAAAGAATGTACCCTAAGCCTTTTAAAATTTATGATTTTTCTGAGATTTATCTTATTTAGATCATGGAAATATGTGTGTAATTGATGGAACTAGAAAATTTTGAAGGAGGAATTCTGGAAAATTTTTGCTAGAGTTTCGGGTGAAAATGGAGAAATGTGGGGGAGGGGTGAAAATGGCTAAGTGTTAATATTTATAGGTGTGAGAGGAAGAGAAGAATGGGGGAAAATTTTTATGCCCCCCTTTTCCCCTTGGAATCAAGATAGGGGGACACCAAAATTTCAACTTATCCCAAGGGTGACACATGGCAGACATGCATGGGCGAGGAAAAATGAGAAAAGTGCTTAATTTGAGCCCCCGGGGTCAATTTCTACTCACATGAGGGACTTGGTAGAAATTTTCCCCCCTTTTCCCCTTGGAATGGTATAGAGGGATACAAAAGTTTTGTCTTAGCTCAGATGTGACACTTAGCAAACATGCAGAGCACATAGAGGGGGCTCAAAAATTAGCCAAAAGTTTTGACGGCGGTCTCGAGGTCACATGGTGGAACCACAAGTCCTAAGGTGGGGGTAAAATTTTTATGACCCTCTTATCCCCTTGTAATGGGATAGATGGACACCAAAATTTTTCCTCATGCTGGTGACGATAAGTGGCACACGTGTGGAAGTTGGAGCGGGGGCTAGAAATTTGAGGAAAGGTGCTTATTCGGGCTCCCTAGGGTCATGTTGAGAGTCCATGAGGCTCAAGGTGGGGAGGGTGAATTTTTCCCCCCTTTTCCCCTTGGAGAGGAAAACTGGTACACCAAAACTTCACCTTTGCCTCATGCTACCACGTGGCACTAAAAAATTTGGCTAAGGATGGAGCTTGTACCTTGGAAGAGAACTTGAAAATGGCATTGCAGAGCTCATGGATGAATTTTTAGGAACATATTTATATGATTTTAATGGGAAATTAAATTTTGAGAAGTATGGGAGGGGTATAAAGGTCTTTTTGACTTGAAAATTCTCAAAAATGGGATTTTTAATTAGAACCGCCTTGATTGTTCTTGCAAAGAATGAGTTGTGAAAAGCAAGGTATGGGTATTGTGAAAATTATTATATTAGCACCATGTATATAATTGAATAATATTTCCATTGATATTTTTTTGACCTCCAACTCATTTCGAGCTCCCAGAATCATCTCCCAAAGATCAAGTGCCTTTTCATAGTGCAAGATCCTTTGCCCTCAAAACCCGCTTTTCTTTGAACTCGGCTCCTAAACCTCCGAGATATTTCCAAAATATTCTTAAATTGGTTGTAAAATGATCTTGGATCATGAATACACCTCCTTGATGAATTTGGGACTTTAACTCAGCTCCAGAGAATATGTACCCACTTGAGAAAGGCTAAAAATAGCCATTCCCAAGCCTCATTGAAAGATCCACCTTGAAAGGAATTATTTTGAAATACTATGATATTGTTTTCTTCTTTTCCTCACTTGGGAAAGGGTAAAACCATAGACATGGAGATTTTATGGATGAGGGATAAACCTGACACAAGGGATGGACTAGCCTTTAGAGATTTTGGGGAGGGGTTACAAGAAATTTTTGACACTAGGGTAAAGTTGTCATGTTTTCAAGTGAATTTTTCCTTTGTAAAAATAAAAGACAACATGTGGTGAAATAAGGATTCATCTATCGGGGGTTCATATCTATATATGACAAGAATAAGTGATAAATGCCCTATATCTAGAATTGTTACCATGTCAATTTATGATTAGAGGGAGAGAGAGTCGACCAAGGAAGTTTTTGACCATGGATATGGGCCACTTGAGTTCTATAGCTACCCCCTTTATAGTGAGTGGTATCATGTCAATATAAAGGTAAGGATTATTCGATAATAGGGCCTATTGATTGATCTTATTTCACCTAATAGGAAATGGATCAATGAAATAGAGGTGGGTGGATATGGCCCACCGTAAAAGATACACCCAATAATTCCTAGATCCTCTATAATTAGCCAAGTGCAATCATTCACTTGTGTTTGTGGACTCAAAAATATTACACACATTAGTTGGAAGAATTAATATGTTGTTATAATATGGTATAATTAATGTTGGAAGTTAATGATGTAAGATCATCACTTCTAGTATGTATATAGGGTGATCACATCCAATTTTTGTCTTTCCTATCATGTTGATAGATTTTAGAAGTATTCTAGAGTTGTTTAGATATGTTGAGTTTGAATAAGACCTTCAAAAATTCAAATTATTTCATTTCCCTCCAAAATACAAATTTTAATGTTGAGGGAAATTTTGGATTTGTAATTGATGTTTTAAATTATTTGTTGGAGCATACAAGAGGAGTGATGAGTTTGTAACATGTCTCACTGGAGCTAGGAATCCTAATAATGGTATAGTTCATCAGAAATTTAAGTCTTAGCCTAGGTTAGGTTTGTAATGAGACATCAAAGGAAAATAAGTATGTATTAATGGTATAAAAGGGGCTTAATTTGGTTGAGCATTGATTTTCAAGATGTATTTAAGGCCCTTCATGTAAATAATTCACCATCATTCAAGTTATCAAGGAGGAATAGGAATTGGAGCTCCAAGAACCTCAAGGAAAATCTTGTTAACAATTTGATAGGTCTTAGATCTTGAAGTGGAATTTAGACATGTGCATGTTCATTAATATGCATATAATTATTATGCATTCATATGAGTATGATATTTTTTACTATGGTAAGTAATTTTATTCATTTCTCATTGGTTTAATGGTATTATCTCTGTTTCTTGGTGAGGTATAGGTTTGATAAAGTGTGCATGTTGAAACAAGTCTGTGTTATAACATAGCCTATATTGTATTAACAATATGAACAATGGCTATCACTCAAAAAGAAGAGATAAGTTCAAGGACATTGTGTTGAGACTACTTAGATTCTTAGGGAACCTTAAAGGAGGAAATCTAAGCTCTTGTTTTGTTAAAAACCATAAGAGATGTATAAACTAGTTTCCTTGGGGAAGAACAAGAAGATATATGATCATTTTTGTAGATGGAAAAAAATTAAGCCTTATTGGTAAAACAAAAGCATGAAGGAGGTTAAAATGAATGTGTGAGTAGAATTTCAAGGTTTAAAAACAAGGTCCTTTCATTTTGTGATAAATTTCAACTTCTTGGAGTGTGAAAAACCCTCATTAGGGTTTAAAGAGAACTAAGTAGTTGAAGGAGTTAAAGGGAGAGATGAACTATGAAATCATGAATTAGGTTTGGGGAAGTCATCACTTGATGAAATATAGTGAAATAAAATTTAAAATCCCTCAGGAGTGGTAGCAAAGTATGACAGTTTTGATGGAAATATGTAGATGATTTGTTTGTAGTCTAAAAGCAAATTGGTTAAGAAAAAGTAAAGGGTATTATAGTGGAAATAAGGTATGAAATTAATAACTTGTGATATAAATGTTATCTCCATGCATATTTATAAAGATTCAGAGTTTTAAAACCTCCAAGTATTAGTTGTGTATGAAAGTTATAAAATGATCATGTAGGTGACTATTTGGTGGTCCAAAGATGAAATGATCAAGAATATAAAAGGATCTCACTTTGTGGAGGCAAACATTGACACTTAGAAGGTAACCTATAAAATCCCATGGTGAAAAAAATTTAAATACCTAAGAGGAAAAGAGAACCATTCATTATATTATTTTCCTAACATTGAGTGTTAAGAAGATCTGATTTATAAAATTTTCCTAGGAAGGGAGTCAAAATACTAAGATAAAGTCAAGAAGGGTGAATCAAGAGGTAGACCCTTTTACTTAAGATATTGAAAAACTCCTCCCAATTAATTTTGGGGTTCTAAGGCCTAAGTAATTGAATATTTTCCCTAATCCATGACATTCTAGCCCACAATATAGAAGCAATTAAGGAGGGCCTAATTGGCAAACTAGAAAGAAGGTTTTAGAGAAACTTTTACAAAGGAAGTCCTACTAAAAATTTGTATAAAAGAATAAGAGCCAAATGGGTGCTTGGAATAGGGCCTATTTTTTTGATTGAGTAATTGGACCAAAATTTATAGCTTGAAAGGAGGTTAGTCGTAAGTAAGAGAGAGAGAGAGAAGTTAGAAGAGAGGAATATAAGAAAAGGAAGACTAAACAAAGTATTAAGGAACAAACTTTTACATACACTACTAAGGGATACAAGGATACTAGAATCATTTTTACCTTGTTATTAATCCTAATATATGTTTTTAACTATGAAAGTGCCAAGAGAAATGAGTTGAGAAGCCCATACAAGGGTGATTTTGCACAATAAAGGTAAAGTTGAATTTTTGATGATTTTAAACCATTTCAAAGGTGGAATTGGCATAGTTGAGGGTTAAGAACATATTGAAGATGTAAGTGTAGTGAAATAATGTGAAATTTCAAGAATTTGCATGTATTTGAGGTGTGTAAATAGTGGAAATAGAGCTAATTATAGGCCTAAAGGGCATAATTTGAGGTTTGAATTAATTTTATGATTAGAAGTTACTTGAGTTTGATTAGACTCCACATCATTTGGTATCGAGTGTGTTATAGATTCTTGAAAAGAAAAATGTATTTCTTTGAGAGTGATTGTAGGAAGAGAAGAAAATGGGGGATAATTTTAGTGGCGAATATTCGTAATATGGAAAAAATTTCATTTTAGGAAAATTTGAAAAGGTGATTTTTTCAGAGCGGGTCGGTGTCCTATTCACCTAAAATTTACAGTATATATTTTTTTGGGGTCGGCTTTACCTACATTTGAAAACATCTCCTATAAAAACCTAGGTGATTCATTTGGGTAGTATACTACAGTACTACCACTAGTAGCTTACCAATACCGTGAACTCGCATACTCTAAGCACCAGAGATTATTGTTAGCCTGTTAGTAGTTTAGAGTCGGGTGATAGATGATATTTGCTAACACGCGACCCATTAAATTTGCTAACATGCAAAAAGGGTTTAGCCGCTGACGGTGAGAGATATAGTTGACGCGCGACATGGATATAGTTGATGCGTGACAAAGAGGTATTACGAGACACGTGAAAAGTGGGTTTGCTATTGACACATGACAAGGAGATATTACAAATGCGTGAAAATGGGGTTAGCTGTTGACACGTGATAGGGATAGTTGATGGACTATTGATGCACGACAAGGGGGTTATATGTTGATGTACGACAGGGGATATAGTTGACATGTGACAAGGAGGTATTACAGACACACAACAAGGGGGTTAGTTGTTGATGCGCAACAAGGAGGTATTACAAACGTGCGACATGAATTTTTTCTCTAACGCGTAACTTGGTTCTTTTTTTGACACATGACTCTATTCGAATAATGGAAGGTGCTAGTCCTCAGAATGTGAAGACCCTAAAAGTAACTAAGAAATATTAGAAGTCCCTGTTCAAGTATTTTGGAAACTCTACTAATATAGATATTGCAACTACCAATAACCATATAGCTACCACTAGAAAGAATCAGAATACTAACTATGTGGAAGGTAATATTAAGGTGGAAATGCATGTTCTGACAAAGATCAAACAAATGGAACCTATGATAATATGCCGAGATCTTGAAGATATAATTTTGAGATGCTAGATCCTAAAGATATTATTCTGTTGGGGTGCAACCAGAGTGTATCAAGACATCACCAATACAAATACTCAAAAAAATGGAACACATAAATCAAATTCAAATTTTGGTTCATGAAAGAGGAAACCAGGTGATTGTGATATTGCTCAAAATTCTACTCAAAAATTAAAACATTGAAAATGAACAAGAATATGTGGACCATTGGGAGGACATACAAGTTTGATTGGGCTGCCAAATTTCTGTTTATCGAACCTGTACAATCATCTAATTTAGAAGAGATCCCATCTGAATGTACATGTACAATATGTACGTGGAAATTGGGAAAGCAACAAAAATGCAAATGAAGCTGGACACTATAGAAAAACATTGTGGAAAACAATATTTGACTATAACGGGGGAAGATGGCTAGAAAATAAAAACACACAGGTGGAAAACTGAAAAATAATGCATGCATGTTAAATATGTAGTGGATTATGAATTTGATCAGAAAAAATGTAGACATCTCGTGGAAACAGGAGGAATGATCACATCACAAATTGGTAAGATGAATCAAACAAATCTACATGCAAAACTCATACATTTCTCCACTTTATTTCACATACTAAAGAAAGGAAGACCAATTTCAAATTTCCTTGATTTCAAAGTTTTGTATCAATATAATGGAATGCCGAAAGTACCTAAGTCTCATTGGTCTTAAAGTAGTGGATGGGAAATGGAAAAATGCCTTTCGATGATAGAGAAGGAATATTTGAAAGAGAATGTAAAAAAAAGTTTATCTCTCTTTCAATTGATGAAATGATAGTATTCGACAACATTGCATGGGTATGTATCCACATCTGTACTTTAGAAAATCATATAAGGACACCTCATCTGTTAGGTGTTATGAAAATGTTTGAAAACTATAATGCCGAAAACCTACATAAAATAGTTGTTTCTCATTTGAAAGATATTGCTGGAATGATTGATTATGAAATTGATGTGAAGTTGGTATGTGTCGAGCAGATGGTACATCCGTCATCCAGATCACTGAATAGGGTTGTGTGTTAGATTAAAAACAACAGTGGCCCCACATATGCTACCAATTCACTATATGGCTCACATAATGAATTTAGCATACAAAATGGTAAGCAACTATGAAAATGTTGCTAAATTAGAAGAACTTATAAGAGATTCCTATATGGAAAGTAGCCCAAAGTAATTTCTTGAGTTCCAAAATTCACAATTGGAATTACAAATGGCAAAAAACTTTTGAAATATGTTGAGATGAGATGAATCTTTTTGTATGAACTTGAATGCAAAGTTCATGAGGAGTATCCTTTGTTGGTTGGTGTCATGCACAAATATCGTCATGAAGCCGATAGGGTGAGGGACTTGTTCCGTTTAACTGATTTGGAGACATTGCTTACATTGGTTGGTATGATTCCAATGTTGTAGGAGATAAATACAATGATGAAGCATGCACAAGGGAGATTAATCTATATTGTGGATTTTATACGGATGAGAAAAATGGTATGTCAAAGTCTTGATATCTTGTATGTTCCCAAGATAGTTTTGATACACTGTTTTGAGAATTGAAAAGATTTATTAGATCCTAAAAATCTTAGTAACTATTTGAGATTTAATATCCATGATAACCTCTACATCACTTTTAATGGGAGGGACATACCACTTTGCACATTTTGTAAAAATGTCAAGATATTACAGATCGAATGAGAAGATGTTCTGTGACATGTAATCTCTTTGAGTTTGTTATAGTTGAAACAAGAATAAAGATTAAAATTTTTTAGAATCCTTATCATCGAAACTAGAGAACATTTCTCCAAAGATAAAATTCTTGAAGAAATGGGTGTGATGAATCCTAATTTTTGGAATATTGAAGGTGGTCATTCAAAAATTGTAAGAAAGAATTTCCATAAATCCATGGGTACAATAATGGAACATTTCACAAAGACTTCAGAGTCTAAGGGTATGGAAATCAAAGGTATCTGGATGCTTATTTATTAAAGTTTCATCAACAAATTTCACAACAATAATGAGGAACCAATATACAAATTTAGACGAACCTTTTGAAAGTGATGATATTACAAAGCTTTGGCGAGGAATCTATAAAATTTCTATTTTAGAATAAGACATCAGTGGATATTTTAGATTATATGAGTTATGCCAAACAATGATACTCTGGGTCTGTGGAGGACGAAAGGGTTATTTAGTGCTTTATCATTTATAAAATAAAAATTGAGAAACAAGTTGGATAAACATTTGGAAAGTTGCATGAGGTGTTATGTATCTCACTACTCCATGGAAAAATTTCCTTTCGACAGATAAATTTTGTATTAGAATTCCCTTTGTGAAAGAAGAGGTGTGAATAATATAGCTACAAGTACAACTATTCCCAATGATGAGAGTGGAATTGGCGCATCATCACACTCTACAGAAGATAACATCAAGTTTGAAGAAGCTATTGATAATGGATTGTTTCAACTTTAAATAGGTATCTCCTTCACCTTACTTTTATTGTTTGTCACCTTAAATTTTGTTTCAGCTCTTGTTATCATTAAAGATGTTACAAGTATATATATTTACATTTATTTAAATACAATTATTTCATTTTTTTTTTTTTGAAAATGTGGGTTGACATCCATCTAAGGAAGCTCACACTTCTTGGGACTGACAATGTCAGGAAACTCACCCATCTATCTACTAATCCATTTCTCATGTTGAGTTTTCTTAAATCAAAGATCTAGCACACTACGAAGGATGATTTCACAACCATCTAAAACACTAGAGGTAACTTAAACCCTATCATATGACATTTCTTGATTTTTTACAATTATGTTTAATTTATTTTTATATTTGTAAAATGCTTTGATATATTTTTTAAACTTTGTGGGATAAAATCACACAATCAAATTTTACAAAGAGGAAGATTTTTCCATATTATACAATTCATAATCCACGATCCATTATACAATTCATCATCCACGATCGTGCTTGAAGCTAAATCTACGTCCACATAAAATTCATCATCATCCATATATATCATATCATTATCATATCATAATCCTGACACTCCAATTATTATTAAATTCATCATATCATTATCATAATCTTGACACTTCAATTATTACTAAAACAATTATTTATCTATTTTAAATGTGTAAAAATTCTCTGTCCTAACACATTCCATTTAAAAAAAAAACAATTATCCATTATCATCATTCATCATCATCTATATCCATTCTAATGTCATCATATCATTACAAGTATAGAGAAGAATATTTTGAGAACGTTTAAATGTCTTTGTCATACTACATTCCAAATTTTCTTAAAACAATTATCCATTATCATCATCTAGATTCCATGATCGTGCTTGAAGCTAAATCTACGTCCACATACAATTCATGATAATCCATATCTATGAGACTATGATTCTATTGTAATGTCATCATCCACATCTAATGCAATCATCATTACAAGTAGAGAAGAAACATAAACACCATATACAATCTAGAAATTCTATACATAATATATAGGAAGTTATAAAATTAAAGATTATATAGTATTTCAAATTTTCAAAGGCTATCAAATTCAAGTTTCAAATTTCAAATCCAGATAATAAAATTCAAATGCCATGACCATCACATTCAATGTTTCAAATTTTCAAATATAGATTCTATTTTTCAAGTTTCCACACTCAATAATGAAAATTTTCAACCCTCAATTTTTTGTACCCCTTTCCACTCCTGTACTCCTTTCCCCAATGGATTCTCTCGCATGTACCCCTTTCCCCAATGACGAAATAATCCTAGAACTTATGAGATCTTCCACAACACTGTCTAGATTCTTTAAAATTCTTTCTTCTTGCTTTGTCGCATCTCCATGGGATAGAAAATTTGGATCAGTTTTGCCTTCATTTTGAATAAAATTTCAGGTTCAAATTCAGGCTCTTTAATTATTCATATTAGTGTATTGTTTTGTTTGTTAACCAAAACAATATTTTCCTTTAAATTCTTCTTTATGAGATAAATCTGTTCTTTGTAGTTTCCAAGTGAACATGGAAAACCTTTGCTTGACTCTTCAATTTTTCATATTTCAATTGTAAAAAAAAAGTGATGTCAATTCAACATATTACTAAAATAAGAAAACTTTAAATTAACAAAAAATATTGTTTGAAAGTGATAATACTTACGATCGCTCTATCTCTCTTATCATTTACAATCGTAACTAGATCCTTGTCCTTAGACCATTTGTTAAAATATGCCTAGGCCTCAACACTAATATTTTCCAATTTGTTTAATTTATTATCCAAAATGTTGTCTTTATAGTTGTTGTTATACGTGACAATCCCACTTCTTACTTGGGTAAGTAAGGAATCCATCTTCGCAGTTGACTCTGGATGCGGCAAAGCATATAAAATATCCCTTTCTTTGATAATTTTCATAGTGACTTATTATCTCATTGATAAGTACTTTAGCCATTCTCTCCCATTTTATGAGCTGATTGATATGAGGTTGAATAAACTCATCGACATGGGATTGACAATCATAACCAATTAAGTTCTCTAAAGGAAAAGGTAACAACTGTTCACCATCTGAATCTGAAGAAGATGATCTTGCTTGGAGAGGTATGGGGGCTTTCAGGTTAATCAACTGCTACTTGTTTCTACCTTTGGGTGGCCTGATCCTATTTGTGATAAAATAAATCAATATTCAAACAAATAAATCTAAAGTGAAATGTAGTGAAAGTTGAATAAATTATATTGAAATAGAAGTATACATGCTGGCCTTGAATCATACTACGTGTATTAAAATTTTTGTTGGGTAATTGCTATCAATGCCCAAGTAATCTTCATCTAAATTTATATTATTTAAAACTGATATGCCCATTGTGTTGGGCAAGCCACCAAGTGAGAGGGTTGGAATTTGAAACAAGGAGGCAATGTTTAGTGTCCCACTAGGGGCCGGAGGAATTGGCATGCGTTTACCAATGTTATTTTTTCCTGATCCTTTGGTTGGCATTTTGAATATTATTAGTGGAGGAGGGGGTGGTGCCACTGTTTGTACAGAAGGCAGAGGACTGCAATGTGCTGAAAAGTTCAAGAAAAATCATATGAAAAACTAGAAAACTATGCAAAAACTACGAAATTAAATGAAGTACTATTCAAAACTTGTACCTTGTTGTTGAGGGGTAGCTTTTCGTAGTGCTTGAGGTGGCCATGTTGGAGTAGTAATTGGTGGTTTTTGAGCTGTCTATTGTTGGGATTGTTGAGGTGGTTATTGAGAAGACATAAATACATGTGACTGAATTGAGTGAGTTGGGGAAGACGGTTGAATTTGAGAATCATGCGTATGGTCCAAAGTCCCTACAATGTCATCAACATATGATTGTATGTCAATTCAATATGGTAAAATTTAAATGGGAAAATGAAAATACAAATTTGGAATTTGTAAATAATACATGTAAGGGTATTACTTCTCTGGAATTTAACAAATTCAAATGGTTGGTAGTTCGGAGATGAGTGAGCTTCCATTTCATATTGTGAATCTCCCAACACCTCAACATGTTGTTGGCCTCTTCCTCTTGATGCCACCTTTTTTGGGGAAGGGCCTCCAAAAATATTCTCTACAAATAGTAAATAGTTAATACATGTTGTCAAGTCTAATGTCGAAATACAAACTTTATAGTTTATACTTGTTGTTCTTGAAATGGAATTGACAAATTCATCAATGCCTCATCCGTGCAAGTGGGAATTGGTTTGTCTTTTAAATTTAAAAGATCCTCATAATAAAGGCCAAGGAGATAGTTTGTGGTGTGAATGACTAGTTTTTCTGAAAGCTTTGCATTTGTAATGTCAGTTCTTATTTTTTTGATAAAAAGGTGCACCAATAATTTTTTTGCTTTGCGATAGTTGCAAGAATGTATGCAATGGCCCAGTTTGGTATATTTGTTTGTCGACCCTACAAAACTATTCTGGATTGAAAGAAGGAAATCATAACAACAAGAAAGTGGTGTGCAATTCCTTGTGTATCCACACCATGTCTGGATTTATTGACATGAGCTGCAAATGCCAAAAAACTGTTGGAATTAATATAAATTTGAATTGTATCAAAATCAAAAACTAAATACAAAATGATGAATGAAAACAATTTACACTTACAATCAACATGGAAACCAAAAGTCGATTCGAGGTATTTCTTATTGTCTTCGACGAGTGTTGCCTTCGTTGTAACAATGGGTAAATTTTTGAATGGGAGGCATGTAAACCGATGAATATCAGCTAGGTTGATACCGAATTGAAACAATCAGCCATCATCCACAGTAACATTAAACAGGTCATCCTCTGTATTGTACGAGGAGAGAAGGTAGTTCAAAATATCATGGTCTATTTCAAAATGGGGCATCTTAACGAGCCCACCAAACTCACATGCATTGATCAAATCCTTGTATTTTGAATTCATTTGTAAAATAGTCTAGATGTGGGGGCACAAAGGGTTCCTGTAGAGTATCTTGCCCGTGGATAGGGCTTGTGGGTTGACTAGATTTTCCTCTTGATTTTTGTCTTGAGCTTGGGATGCACTTGTAGTCACCATTGTAGTTGTCCTTGAGCTTGATTGTACCTAACTTGGATAATGGATTCCTGTATATAAGAAAATTCAAGAGCCGGAAAGTGTAAATGTGAAAATGACCGGTGGGAGGGTATTTATAGGACAAAACCCAGGGTTTCAAAGGCTCGTTGATGCGTGTTAACAAGGATCGTTGACACACATCAAACATGTGTCACTGTCTACATATTTTTAGTCTCTCTAACTAAAAAAATCGGGTGAAAATTTAGTTATGAAAAATTGGTAAATTCACCTTTCAGTGAAACCGGTTCCGAGGATATTCGCCAGGTATTTTCCACCTCCAATTTCCAAGAGGTCTCTTAAAATGAACCCTAAAAATGGTGCAAGTAATGAAGAGAGGAAGTCAATGTAGGAAGAGAAAAAGGAAAGGATGATGGATATTGTGTTGAGAATATTAGAGAGTATGGAGGAAACTCGAGAGAAGAATGAGGACAACAATGGGATTTATGTAGAGAAATAGAATGAATAACAAAGTGCAATTTGAAGGTAATGATACAAGTGTCAAATATTTGTAGGAAACAAGTCATATGAGTGCAATGAGATGAAAAAACGGATGAGAAAGGATGATAGAGATGTTGATCATATTATACAAGATGAAAGTAAAATTTCAAAATTTTGAGTTATGAGTGTTTTCCTCTAAAGTGCCTAAGTCGTGAAAATTGAGAAAATCTGTGTTTCGGGTCATTTTGTATGTATTTCGGGCCTGTCGGACATTTTTGTCCCACCTGTCCCAAGTACGAAAGTGCATTCTGTTCCCCGATCGGCCGAAATCCCCGAAGTTGTTCCATTTTCGGGCCCGTCGGAACTTTTTGTCCCAAGTGTCCCAAAACTTATTGTGCAAGTTGTTTCAATTTCAGCCGAATCACCCGAACCGCGTACTTCGCACTTTCTTGTTCCAAATGTCCCAAATCAAAAAGTGCGAGTTGTTCCATTTTCACCCGAACCGGCCGAGCCGCGTACTCCGGAACTTTTTGTCTCAAATGTCCCAAGTTCAAACGGGCCTTTTGTTCCATTTTCGGCCGATTCGCCCGAACCACGCTTTCATGTCCCAAATGTCCCAAAGTTAATCGGGCAAACTGTTCCATTTTCGGCCGATTCACCCGAACCGCGTCCTTCGCGCAATTTTGTCCCAACTGTCCCGAGTTCCAAATTGCTCTCTGTTCCCCGATCGGCCGAAACTCCCGAGTCGCGTACCTCAGAGCTCTTTGTCCCAAATCAAAAAAAAAAAATGCAAACTGTTCCAATTTCGGCCGAAACACCCGAACCGCGTCCTTCGCGCGTTTTCGTCCCAAATGTCCCAAAATGCATTTGTGCGTCTTCTCCCTGTTTCACCCGAATCGGCCGAACCGCGTGTTTCGCGCATTCGCGTCTCACATGTCCCAAGTGAACCTAATGCAATTCATACTTAGTTTTTCCCGCTCGACCCGAATATGCTAAAATATGAATTTAAGTTGCGGCTCTGATGCTATCAATCCGAAGATCAAATTTCAAGGACAGCTGGCAGAAGGACGAAGCTCTCAAGACGCTGGTTACATCAGTTTTCAAAGATATTCATTGTCATCCTCAAGATGAAAATTCTGGTGTGTCCCTCGTGGCAAGGACATAGCTGATACGTGGAAGAAAATTCAAGCAGCGGTTTCCGAAGACGGTGGGTCCCTCTCAGTGACTGTCCACCTGTCTCCTTCTTCATTCTTTTCTCTTCTTCCTATTCCTTTCGTATTCCTTGTAATTAGTTAAGGTATTGCGATTGGCGGTCCTTGACTATCCGTTAGTTAAAAGAAGCGGTTACGAAGAGTAACCGAATTGTAAGCTATATAATGGCCTTCTTTGCGCCATTTTGAAAGGAGGAAGAACTTGGCATATTTTCTGGAAGTGTAAATAGATCAGAGAGAAATCAATACAAAAGGGCTTTCCATTCATTGTCTATCCAATCTCTGTTATCTCTGTGTTTTCTTTTAATTTCGTGAAGATCATTTGTTTCTAGTTCGTTAGTCTCACTGATTGCATATTTTCAAATATTGCGAGTATAGTGATCTTGTATAACCAAGAAGGAACTTTGTGTCCTTGATTAATGAATCTGAAGAAGATTATTTACAGAACTTTGTGTCTGGTAATCTCATCTTGTACAAACGATCTTGTTTTAAATTCACTGCAACTTCGTATACATAAAGGATTATTCTGCTATCTATAATCCTGCATGTTGCTCTTCTGCTCACCCTCGTATTCCCTTTCCTCAGTCCTTTTGTAACTGATGATCCTTGTGGAAAACACTTTCGTAATATCCAAGTTCAACTATAAAATCATGTTTTGTATATTTGTAAATAAGTTCGTTTCTGAATAAGGGAACCTCTCCCATTAAAGAGGAGGGACTTCTTGTCCCCTGACTGTTGCTCTTCTTAAAAGTCCTATTTGACGACCAACAGTTTTTGGCGACTCCGCTGGGGAAAATCACATTCCAGTTCAGTAATTTTTGATCATCTTTTGATCTGGCGACTCCGCGTTTTACTCGAGGGAGAAGGACCCTTGGTATTGAAGACTCTCAGTTTCAACTTTTGGAGCAGCAGGGTTTTCCTTTCCCTTCAACAAGAAATAGAAGGACTCGTTCGACAAGCACACCACCTGTTCAAGAAAGAAGTCCTGCGGGTGGTATTCCTTCAAAGCCTGCTAGTCCCAATCTACGAGCTTTGATCCTCGCTGGTGTTAAAGTTCCTCTCCAAGCCGTTTTTCCAAGAATGGCGGCGCCATTACCATGGGGTCATCGTGTCGGGCCCCTGGCCCTTACTCAGCCTTTGCATGAGTTACCTAGAGGTAACCGGAAGAACTTCCCCAAATTCAAAGGCGATGGCAAAGTGCATCCTGATGAACACATCGCAGCTTTCATTGTTGCCTGTGGAGTTTTGGGAGTTGAACATGAAGACGTCTCCGTAAGGCTGTTCGTGGAGACATTACAGGATAATGCTGCTGATTGGTTCTATCACCTTCCTGCCGGTGCTATAACCGACTGGGACACCATGAGAACCCAGTTCGAGAATCGTTTCAAGCCGGCAGAAGATGTGCATGCTTTGCTTGCCCAAATTTCTCAGATAAAGAAAGATTCGCAAGAACCCATGAGAGAGTTTGTGGCTCGATTCAACAGGTTGATAAATAAAATTCCAACAAACACTCGACCTGTTGATCGGATTCAAAAATGTTTCTTTCTGAATGCCCAATCACCTAAAGTTAGTTATGCACTAAGAAGGGCTAATCTCGGAACGTTAGCTCTGGACCAAGAACTGGCTGTTAGTGTCGAGGATGACTTGATCATGTCAGGGAAGTTGAGAAGAGACACTTCCAAATCTAAGTCTGCTGCTTCTTCCTCTTCCACCCCTGGACCTAACACTGACCCATTAGTTCAGAAGCTTGCGAATGATCTTCTTGCTATAAAGAAACAACTGGCTCAGCACGCTCCTTATGCAGACGTTCCGAGGAGAAATTTCCAGCCCAGGAATCGTTTGCCTACTTCTCAAACAAGATTAGCACTTGAAGGACCTCCTGTTAGAGTCCCTGTCAATGCGACCTGCGAGGTGGAAGAACCAGATGATGATGAAGATAACGAAGCTTGCGAAGAGTTTGCGAGAGAATTTGATGATGAGGCAGAGGAACTTGAGGGATCTCGAGTGAATTTCTTTACCACTGAGGGCATTGATGATTATGATGAAGTGGTAGCAGACATGAACAACGAATCTTTTGCTGTCATGACTCGAGAACAGACAAAGCAGAGGGAGAAGGTGACCCAGCCACCTAAGAAATCCAAGGAGCAGTCGGCAACTATCCCTGTAATTGCAAGAAGAGGATCTCCTATCCCTACTTCGTCTACACAGAAGGTGAGTCCTATCAATCCAGTTACCAAAGTTGCTTCTTCTTTTTCTCCTAAAGTTGATAAGCCTAGAATTCCAAATGATGATGGCCCGTCCACTTCTGGATCCTTTGATATTGTTGATCACCTGAAAAAGACCAAGGTACAAATCTCAGAAGCTGAGTACTATCAAACCCATCCCAAAGCCTTTGCCAAAATGATCCACTTTGTTAATTCCAACTCTAAGACCACTTCTAAAGGCCTTCTACCTACTCCTCCTTCTGCACCACATTGATCAGTAGCTGCTTTGTCACCTCGCACTTTGGTGACAAAATTAAACCATTTTATGTAACACTTCTCATAGCTGGCCATAGACTCAGTAATTGTGTCATAGATTCAGGAGCCTCGGACAATGTCATGCCAGCTAAAGTAGCTCATGCTTTAGGCTTAACCCTCACTCGTACTTATGGATCTTGCTACTCTATGGAGAGTAAAGAAGTGCCTCTGGTTGGAAGGATTAAAGATGCACAAGTGGCTTTTGCTGCCTTGCCTGAAAAGAAAGTGTTGGCTACCATCCTAGTAGCAGATATCCCTCCTTCATACGGGATGTTGCTAAGTAGGAACTTCTGCAAAGATGTGGGTGGGGAAATCCAGATGGACTGGTCGCATGCACTCGTGCCTGTCAATGGACAAATGAAGAAGTTGTTGCCTGAAAAGCAGTCTGAGTATATTGTGCAGAAAACGGATGATCCTAGAGCACAAATACTCTATGAGGATATGGGTCATGGCAACTACATGATTATGTCCCCTGACGAAATCCCACCCCCCAAAGTGTCTCCTAGAGATCCTAACGGGGTTTGGATTTTAGAATTTGATGGAAGTTGTTCCTCAGCTGGTTCTGGAGCTGGTGTTCTACTGGTGTCACCAGAAGGTGTCCTTCATCCTTTTTCATTTAAGTTGCAGTTCGAGAACACTAATAACACAGCAGAATATGAAGCTCTCATTCTCGGATTGCAGGTGGCCAAAGAACAAGGTATAAAGAATCTTCTGGCTCGTGGTGATGCAGAGTTGATTGTAAAGCAGGTCAGAAACCTTTTTCAAGTAAAAAATGGAAGGTTAAGGCATTACCGGAATCAGGTTTGGGATTCTATTGAGTTCCTTGATGCTTTCTCTATTGAAGCAGTACCTAGGGAAAAGAACAGCAGGGCTGATTCGTTGGCTGTCTCAGGGTCACTGCTGATTCCTCATCCTGACTTTTCTCGGGATAAATTCACCATTGAGATGGTCCATCGGCCTAGTGTACCTGATAATGCCAATAACTAGCAAGTTTTCAATAATGATCAGCATTTGCTTTCCTTCCTGGAACTCAAAGGTAATTTTGAACAACTGTATTTTGAGGGAAGTGACAACCTGCCTCGTGAAAGTGTGTCCTTTGACCAAGCTGTCACCCAAGGAGAAGAAACAGATCAGGAAGGGTGCATTAAGCTCAAAGGAAACAAGATTCCTAAAGGGCTGGTGAGTTTGGAGGAACTATTTGATAAGCATGACAGGTATGTGAAATCTAGAGCTTCTTCTGGGCCTCAGCAATCAGCTGAGTATGATAAGATTGATATTGGGAGTTCTACTGACCCCAAGTTCGTGAACATTGGAAAATGTTGCTCAGCAGATGAGAGGAGAAAAGCAATTGATCTTCTAAAAAGGTATAAAGATGTTCTCGCTTACTCTTATGAAGATTTGAAAGCTTTCAAACCAAAAGATATGCAGCACTCTATTCCCCTCAAGCCTGGAATTAAGCCTTTCAAGCAGAAACAGAGACAATACAACCCCAAAGTAGCTGACACCATCTTTCAGGAGATACAGAAGTTGTTGAAAGCTAAAATTATCTTTCCTATTCACCATTCAACATGGATTGCAAATATTGTGCCTGTCGGAAAAAGAATGGTGAGATCCGCATCTGTGTTGATTTCAGGAACCTGAATCAGGCTTCTCTGAAAGATAATTATCCTTTGCCCATGATGGATCAAATATGCAAGCAAGAATGTGAGGCTCGAAATGTTATCTATGCTTGATGGATTTTCTGGATACAATCAGGTAGAGGTTGATACTGTAGATCAACATAAAACAACTTTCACTACTCCTTGGGGCACCTTTGCTTACAAGAGAATGCCTTTTGGGCTTATTAATGCTGGTGCCACTTTCCAGAGAGCTATGGATCTGGCTTTTGGAAGCTTAAAAGGGAAGTGTATTGTCATCTACCTTGATGACCTGACAGTGTTTTCCAAGACAAGAGCGGATCATTTTGATCACCTAGAGACAGTTCTGCTGAGATGCAGAGAGCATGGGATCTCTCTGAACCCTAAAAAATCTGTCTTTTGTGTCACTGAGGGAAGGTTATTAGGACACATCGTTTCCAAGGATGGTATTAAGATTGACCCGAACGAGTTCAAGCTATCCAGCAAATTCCTCTCCCAACCAGTAAAAAGGGGGTGCACTCCTTCTTCGGTAAGATCAATTTTTTAAGAAGGTTCATCCCTGATTTTGCAGAGTTAACTTTGAATATTTCTCAAATGATGAAAGGGAAACAAACATTTGGTTGGTCTTCTGAAGGAAAGGAATCCTTTGAAGGTATCAAAAGAGCTATCGCTAAAACTCCAGTTTTAGCCTGTCCTGATTTCAGCAAAGATTTCATCATCTATTGCTATGCTACAGATAATACCTTGGCTGCTGTCTTGACTCAAGAAGACTCTGATGAACATGAGCTACCGATTGCGTTCATGAGCTATATTCTGAAAGATCACGAGTTGAAATACACCATGATGGAGAAACATGCTTTTGCAGTGGTCAAAGCTGTTAAACAATTTCGTTTCTATATCCTCAACTCTCACTCCATGGTGCTGGTTCCAGATACAACTGTTAAGTCGATTCTTACACAGCAAGAATTTGGATCCAAGAGAGGGAACTGGGTGGCTAAGGTCCAAGAGTATGACATTGATATCAAACCGACCAAGCTGGTTCGTGGAAAAGGTCTTTGTGAGCTCATTGCTGAAGGAGCCAAACATGAGTTGCTTGAGGAGAAAGTTGACCTTCCTCTTCATTGTATTCCTGAGTTCAGTTGATGAATGGTATGTTGACATCACCCATTTTCTCACCTATGGGGAATGTCCCTCTCATTTAACTGCCAAGGAAAAGAGGACTGTTAAATTGAGGTCAGCACAATATGTATTATGGGAAAATGCTTTGTTCAAGCGTGGCTTAGATGGGAGATTTTTGAAGTGTGTAGACAAGGAACAACAGAGAAAGTTGCTCTCAGCTTTTCATGATCATGCATGTGGAGGGCACTTTTCATCAATGGTTACTGCTCACAAGATACTCCGTGGAGGATACTATTGGCCTTCCTTGTTTAGAGATGCATCCAAGTGGGTTGATAAATGTGAGGCTTGTCAGACTTTTGTGGGAAGACCTAAATTAGCTTCTTTGCCTCTCAAGCCAGTTGTGATTGAGGAACCATTTCAACAGTGGGGTTTGGACTTCATTGGTGCACTCAATCCTGCTTCTAGTGCTGGTCACACTCATGTGCTAACTGCCACTGACTACTTCACCAAATGGGTGGAAGCTATTCCAGTTAAGAGCACTACTTCCGAAGTGGTTTGCAATTTCATCAAGGAGAATATCTTGGTAAGGTATGGTGTACCTAACAAGATTGTAACAGATAATGCCTCGAATTTCTCTTCAGCTGAGATAATGGACTTCTGCTATGGATATGGCATTTCTTTGGCTCACTCTTCAGATTACTACCCTCAGGGCAATGGGCAAGCAGAATCCACAAACAAAAATCTGGTGACTATCATAAGGAAGTTGGTCAATGAGTCTCAATGAAACTGGCACAAGAAGCTCTATGATGCTCTTTGGGCAGACAGAATTACACCAAAGAGAGCCATTGGAATGTCTCCTTTTCAAGTGATATATGGAGCAGAAGCTCAATTGCCAGTGACAGTGGAACTACCAGCCTTGCACCTAATGAAGGCCATTGAGGATACTAGTTTCAGTGATGCTCTGGATAAGAGGATTATGTACCGCATAAACCTGAATGAGGGACAGATTGATGGTTGCTGATAGGATATCTGTTCACCAGCAAAAGGTAAAGGCCCTGTTTGACAAGAAAGCTAGGTTCAGAGATTTCCAAGTTGGAGACACTGTGTTGCTATGGGATAAAAGACATGAACCTCGTGGCAGCCATGGAAAGTTTGATTCCCTTTGGCTCGGGCCTTTCAAGATCAGGCACTTTGCTGGTAAGAATTCTTTCTATCTTGATTACATGGATGGTTCCCCCCTCCCACTTCCTTATAGTGGGCAGTACCTCAAGTTGTTCAAGTCCTAGGTGATTAGGGAGTCCCTTGTATATTCTGTACAGTGTTTTTGCTTCTCTGCTTTTGGTGTGTTTTCCTTTTGTTGTTCTGGTGTGTTGCCCTCTGTATTGGTGTTCTTTTTGACTTCGTGGCCCAATGGATAAGGCACTGGTCTGCTTTCCCGAGTTTGTCTAAGTTCTTGCCTTGCCTCATTCCTTGAATTTATACCAAGTCATCCCCAGAAGGAGCCAGCTGTTGTCCACTCAAAATTCCCTGCCCTAATGAAAGTAAAATTTCAAAATTTTGAGTTATGAGTGTTTTCCTCTAAAGTGCCTAAGTCGTGAAAATTGAGAAAATCTGTGTTTCGGGTCATTTTGTATGTATTTCGGGCCTGTCGGACATTTTTGTCCCGCCTGTCCCAAGTACGAAAGTGCATTCTGTTCCCCGATCGGCCGAAATCCCTGAAGTTGTTCCATTTTCGGGCCCGTCGGAACTTTTTGTCCCAAGTGTCCCAAAACTTATTGTGCAAGTTGTTTCAATTTCGGCCGAATCACCCGAACCGCGTACTTCGCACTTTCTTGTTCCAAATGTCCCAAATCAAAAAGTGCGAGTTGTTCCATTTTCACCCGAACCGGCCGAGTCGCGTACTCCGGAACTTTTTGTCTCAAATGTCCCAAGTTCAAACGGGCCTTTTGTTCCATTTTCGGCCGATTCGCCCGAACCGCGCTTTCATGTCCCAAATGTCCCAAAGTTAATCGGGCAAACTGTTCCATTTTCGGCCGATTCACGAACCGCGTCCTTCGCGCAATTTTGTCCCAACTGTCCCGAGTTCCAAATTGCTCTCTGTTCCCCGATCGGCCGAAACTCCCGAGTCGCGTACCTCAGAGCTCTTTGTCCCAAATCAAAAAAAAAAAAAATGCAAACTGTTCCAATTTCGGCCGAAACACCCGAACCGCGTCCTTCGCGCGTTTTCATCCCAAATGTCCCAAAATGCATTTGTGCGTCTTCTCCCTGTTTCACCCGAATCGGCCGAACCGCGTGTTTCACGCATTCGCGTCTCACATGTCCCAAGTGAACCTAATGCAATTCATACTTAGTTTTTCCCGCTCGACCCGAATATGCTAAAATATGAATTTAAGTTGCGGCTCTGATGCTATCAATCCGAAGATCAAATTTCAAGGACAGCTGGCAGAAGGACGAAGCTCTCAAGACGCTGGTTACATCAGTTTTCAAAGATATTCATTGTCATCCTCAAGATGAAAATTCTGGTGTGTCCCTCGTGGCAAGGACATAGCTGATACGTGGAAGAAAATTCAAGCAGCGGTTTCCGAAGACGGTGGGTCCCTCTCAGTGACTGTCCACCTGTCTCCTTCTTCATTCTTTTCTCTTCTTCCTATTCCTTTCGTATTCCTTGTAATTAGTTAAGGTATTGCGATTGGCGGTCCTTGACTATCCGTTAGTTAAAAGAAACGGTTACGAAGAGTAACCGAATTGTAAGCTATATAATGGCCTTCTTTGCGCCATTTTGAAAGGAGGAAGAACTTGGCATATTTTCTGGAAGTGTAAATAGATCAGAGAGAAATCAATACAAAAGGGCTTTCCATTCATTGTCTATCAATCTCTGTTATCTCTGTGTTTTCTTTTAATTTCGTGAAGATCATTTGTTTCTAGTTCGTTAGTCTCACTGATTGCATATTTTCAAATATTGCGAGTATAGTGATCTTGTATAACCAAGAAGGAACTTTGTGTCCTTGATTAATGAATCTGAAGAAGATTATTTACAGAACTTTGTGTCTGGTAATCTCATCTTGTACAAATGATCTTGTTTTAAATTCACTGCAACTTCGTATACATAAAGGATTATTCTGCTATCTATAATCCTGCATGTTGCTCTTCTGCTCACCCTCGTATTCCCTTTCCTCAGTCCTTTTGTAACTGATGATCCTTGTGGAAAACACTTTCGTAATATCCAAGTTCAACTATAAAATCATGTTTTGTATATTTGTAAAGGTCTTGTGCGATTTAGTTCTTATGGATGCTTTTCATGTTTTTTTGGGAAGACCATGGCAATATGATAGGAAAAATTCCGTGATGGTAAGAAGAACACTTATACTATTTTATCAAATGGAGTTAGCCACACTCTTTTACCTATCAAAGGTGAGAAAGAACCACAAACAAGACTAGTGATGATGATGACAACTAAGAAGTTCTTGATAGAGACTAGAGAAGCATGTAGGAAGACACTATTTAGGGTTGTTAAGCCTCATAAGTCTGATTTGAGAAATGGTTTTGATAGTGATGGATATCGGACATGCAAAGAGATTGAGATGGTTTCAAGACAAGAAGAGGTGAAAGATGAAGATGATGATGAGAAACAAGAAAGAGATGACAGAGAGAGAAGATAAGCACATGTTAAAGTGATTGTAGACCAATAGGAAGGTCTAGTGAGAGAGAAACCATTTTCGAAGTTAAGAAAAGTTATAAGAAAATATGGATAGAGTAAAGAAGCAAGTAAATGTTATGGGAAGAAGTCAAGAGTGGAAAAGAGGAAAGAAAGCATGAAGAAGGGGAATGAGGCATGCAAACCTCATATTTGTGAATCTAACAATGTTTTAAACTTTGAATTTGTACGTACAAGAGGAATAAATGAGGATGTGGAACATTAGAAAAGTAGTAATGAAAAGATAGAGTGGAATGAGAAAAATTTACAAGAGGAAATAAGAAAGCAAGATGGAAGAGAAGAGGACAATGTAGATATCAAGAAAGTTCAAGACCAAGAAAAGAAAATCTAGAATGTAACAAAAGCATGAAAAAATTGGACCTTGAAAATAAGGATATTAGTGATGGGAGAAAATAAAAAATAGTCCTAAAGGACAATAAATTGAAAATTTTAGCAGAAATTCAAAATAAATCGGTTAAAAGATCTTGATTAAACCGAAATTGAACTAAACTAAGGTATTGCAAGATAGTTAAAGTAATATAGGAGGACATATAACATAGTAGATAAATATACTAAAACAATATGTAAATTAAATAACTAAAATAAAATAATGAAATCAAACCCTAATATGCAAGAAGGAAGTAAAGAAGGAACTCAACTGATAATCGGTGATTGTCGCAGAGTGTCGCATTTGGTATGAATGGAAATTTGGGGAACATGAACGAACATGCCAAAGCTTGAAAATATTGGATCTTGAGGATTGGATTGGATTGGGATGCCCAAGGGTGCTCTGTTATGAAATATGGGTGCCCTGGTATGGGAAAGATGCCCGGAAATGGTCTTTGCAGGGTCAGAAGGTGATCTGCAACTCTGTCTACCTATCACACTAAATTCTGTGTGTTGCATCGAATGTTCCAAATATTCTAAGATAAATACAATGACTTGTAAGAGACCAAAGAGAAGTATCAAAACCCTAAAAAAGAAAATTTAGAATGAATGGGTCAGAATGACCTCATCCACCACAACAATGGTCTTACTAATTGAGTGTTGCACTACATTTGAACCTGGATGTATTTTTGTGTGTGTGTGTGTGTGTGTGTGTGTGTGTGTGTGTGTGTGTGTGTGTGTGTGTGTGTGTGTTTGTGTGTGTGTGTGTGTGTGTGTGTGTGTGTGTGTGTGTGTGTGTGTGTGTGTGTGTGTGTGTGTGTGTGTGTGTGTGTGTGTGTGTGTGTGTGTGTGTGTGTGTGTGTGTGTGTGTGCCCTAGGTGCTCTTGTGCTAGTCGCACTTTGTGAAATAGTGAGAAATAGCTAAATGTATAAAATGTAATAGTATGTGTGCATGGAATATAATAGAATCCCTCCCCCTATGAAGTGTGATGTAGATGTCCTAGCTTGTGCCTTGATGATGGAGCTATGTGGATGAAAATGTAATAGATGGATGTAACTCTAGATGAGTGATAGTAGTAGATGATGCTAGCTCCCTCATTATGGTATCATAAATTTATATTTATAGGGTTCTCTTGGTCTAATTTCATAATTAACCCGAAAAGGATGACCACATAAAAGATAAGAATGAAAAATGGATAGAAAAGACCCAAAAATGGTGGGAAAGTGGAAAAGAAACTAGGGCGCCACTAGGTGGGACCAGTGGGAACCTATGGGCACCCTAATGAGGGTTAAGACAACACGGGATATTAAGATATGACTAGGTAAATAGGTGCAATAGGTTGCAAAATATGAAATAAAATAAATAAGATGGCCAAAAGGATGGGGGTTAATTAATACTTTCTTCCCTTGAGAACCTTCTAAATAGTAGTATGAGACCGAGATAAATAAATGTCTAAAGTGCATGATTTTGTGACTATATTTTTTCCCCACTTTATGTTGGTGAGTGAAAAGCTCGGTAATATAAAGTAGATAGAGATGCATACCTGATGCCATTGTAGAGTGATAAAGAAGGTGTCCCGAAGGAATAAATAAAACATGGAATGAAAAAAATATGTAGCAACATGGAAACTATAGATAAAAAAATGAGCAAATGAAAAAGCGATGAGAGTGAACCTAGGGAAAAAAACATGTGTAGTTGTCATAGTGTGTAGTGTACTGTATAGTTAGCAAAGCATGTGTGCTATTTCCAAATGTTGTTGTTGTCATCGTTGTTTTTTTCCCTCATTTGACTTCTTATTTCTCATACGGATGGATCTACAAGGAGAAAATGATCAAGTAGTCAAATATGTATATATGTAAGTGTAAGAACAACTGTGTAAAATTCATATGTAAGTGTAAAATACGCAAAGTGTAAATGTAAACTATAAGTGGAAATGGAACATGTGCACCTAATCCATGTCGAGAAAGAGTGTAGAAGGATATCATGTATCTGCAAGGTTTTGGGCGATCTCATGCTACCCCTGGTCAAAGAAGTGTAGTGAGGAAATATTATGTGTCCTCCAAGCTCTATCCACTTCTACCTTGAAATGTGTGAAGAGATCTCTGTAGCGTCCTAGTTTTTTGGGAATTCGATGCCACTAGTTGAAGTAGTGTAGAGAGGCACACCCACTGTAACCCCTAAGTCTCATAATTACTTCCTAGAAATGCTAAGGACACCATGTCCAATAAAATCCACTATCTATGGGGTTCATAGATTGGTCTGAACCCACTCGATATATATAAGTGCACTGAACGGAACCGATGTAAATAATTTGTGTTAGTAGAAACCCCCAAATGATCCTCCCCCTCTTTGGGGGTGCATGTGACATCGCTGATAGGAGACATGCGGATCCAAAAGAGGGCCAACCACATGTACACTAAAAAGTGCTTGGTAGAAACCAAGGCATACATAAACAAGAAGGCTAGCTAAAGACAAGAGTAAGAAAACAATGCATACATATATAAAACTTCTATAAGCTACGCAAAAATGTAGTAAATGTAAACACGCAAGAAAAAAGTAAGCCACATAAAGCGGGTTGCAAACATGGGACATCACTCATGATTTTGCAAGACACACAAGACCATTGTGCCCACAAACAAAAACAACTATGCACATAAACATGGGGCAAATCCTGCATATAATGGAAAACAATAGTAGATAAGTATAGATAAGAAAACAAGTAGTCATGGAAATATGTAATCCTGTAAAATAAGTATTGCACATGGAAAACCCGTTAGTATGTTAGAGTAATAACCAATATGTCAAAGCATGTATGATCAAGTAATGTAAGATGC
Organism: Taxus wallichiana var. yunnanensis; assembly: GCA_018340775.1. NCBI lineage: Eukaryota > Viridiplantae > Streptophyta > Pinopsida > Cupressales > Taxaceae > Taxus > Taxus wallichiana. Next base: position 17,348,467 of record CM031238.1, on the reverse strand, counting down.
TAAGTACAAAATGAAACAATAACACCTGGATGAGATGAATGTGGATGTCCCCAACGACTAGTATAGGAAGGGTAGAAGGTGAGCATCCATACCACATGTAGGAGTCTTGTATCTGCGATCACACTAAACAAAGGTGTGAATGCACATGTGTGTATGATATAGATAATGAAATATAATAAATCCATATAACATGTGTAATAAAGTGAACATGTAAAACACTAGCAAACAAAAACAAATTCCCCAAGACCATGTAGTATGTTGTGGATGGATGGAATGGAATGCGAGATGGAATGGTAGGAGCCATGTGCCCCCGAGTGGATGGAAGTGTATACAATGAGGTTCATTTTGTTTTCCCCCTCAACAGTCAAGAATGAACCATAAACGAGAGTGTGTCATCGAGAAATGGTCAAGTAGTGTGTATCATGTCTTGCACATTATGAGGAAATGTGTATACATGTAGTGGTGATGATATGCAACATGTAAAAGGAATGTGTGTGGACCTTATAGCCTAAGCGTATACCACTAGGAGATGAAATGTGGAGTGATGATTTATCCCTAAGCATATATCACTATGAGATGAATGGATGAGTGATGATTTAACACTAAGCATATATCACTATAGAGTGTAAGGAGGGTGTGGTGATGTAACCTAAGGTGTATACCACTACAAGATGATAAAATAGGTGATGATTTATCCTAAAGTGCATGTCACTACAAGATGAATAGTATGGAGTAGTGATGTAACCTAAGGTGTATACCACTACAAGATGATATAATAGGTGACGATTTAGCCTAAAGCATATGCCACTAACAGACAAGTAGATGAAGGAGGATTTATCTCTAAGCGTATCATCACTACACACATGGAGGGAGTGGTGAGATAAATTAAGGTGTATATCACTATAGGATGATAGAATAGGTGATGAATTATCCTAAAGCGTATGTCACTTAACCAAACAATGTCACATGATGGTATATATAATAGTAAACATGTGATGAGTATAAGGTCCATTCGATTTATAAAAACTTAGCAATGAGTATGGAATGATGAAATAAAGTACATCGTCAGTAGTGAGTGAATCACATAGAAAATAATGTGGTATGTGTAAAATATGACCATGTGATGAGAGGAATGTGCAAATATGGTATGTGTAAAATGTAATGTGACAAGTGTAGAATGTGTAAAATGTAATGTGTAGAATGACATGTAATATATGTAAATAGACTAGTAATGTAATGCTAGACTCCTATGTGATGAAGGCTAGTATGATATAGGATGCGTAGGTGTTCAAATGTCATAATGTTGTAGACTAAATGTAGAATGTATGATGCATAAAGTACAATTAAATTCAATGTGTAATGCCTAAACTACATTGTGTGGGGTTCGGTGTGGTAGTAATCCATCAACAGTCAAGTGTGAACTAAAGAACAAGATTGTGTCATTGGGTAATGACAATATTAGATTGTAGGATGAGTATGCCTATGCTAAGAGTGTGATATATGACTATGTAAGTATGGGCGGTGTGTTGATGCTAATATGGGGGGATGTGTGAGATATTATGCCCCAAGTGTGTATGTAATGAAAATAAGTCAAAAGGTGCTAAGTGGATTGATGTAAGGAGTAGTTGCTTTAACAAAAGTGATGGGACCCTGAAGTGGTAGAGGAGTGTGATCATCCGATGGTTCATCACCATAGCAAGTTGTATTTGGGTCCTAGTCATCAATATATGTAGAGTCAATAATAGGTGTTGGCATTACAAGGTTAATGGTAGGAGATAATGGTGGAATCTTACATGGTGGTGGTGCAAGTGAATATATATCATAAACATTAGAAGGAGGATTAGTTTCTTTGATGAACTTAATTGGTTGGAGTTTAGATTTGAGAGGAGGCCATGTTGCACTGAGTTTTAAAGGAGGTCGCTTAGGTTGACTTTGTAATTCTATAGACGACTTAGTAGGAGGAGTTAGTGAGCTAACATCAATAGGTGGTTTCTTAGAGGTTACTTGAGTGATGCTAACCTGATGCTCATTAGATGGAGAAGAAACAACATCAGGAATAAGAGAAGTGTTTTCCTAACTAGGAGAAGGATCACTATGCACATGTGAGGGGTTTTCAATATCATGCATGTAATGAATAAGAGAATCATCTAGAACTTCTATAGAAAGATTAGAGGGAGGTTCACTAGTGGTTGTAGGAGCTTTCTTAGATTGATCTTGACTAAGCGAAGGTGGAATAGACTTAGGAGCCCATGTGGGTATAGTATTTGTAGGTGGGCATGTAATAGGATGTTTTCTAGTGAATGAAATAAATCCTTGATGCTCAAGATGTTTGACTCTACATTGTAAAGCATAGCAATCGTGGTCATTATGCCCATTGATTTGATGATAATGACAATATGGATGATCTTGATACTTTGTTAGGTGATAAGGAGGATAGTAATCAATAGATGGTAGAGTGATCAATTGATAACTAAGAATCTTAGTAAGAATGTCATGTGGCTTAGCATTGTAAGAAAGTATGAGAGGTTCTAGCAATGACATGACTTGAGGTTCAACTATATGACATGTAGTGGACATAGATTAAAAATAATATGTAGAAGGAGCACAAACATGCGATTGAGAAGCATCCTTAAGCTATTGAATTTCAGATCTAAGAGATGTGATGGTGGATTCCATAACTACAAATTTATCATGTAAGGCTTGAATTGAGTCAATAGTAGTTGATTAGATGGAGGCATATTTTCATAGAACTTAATTCATGTGGTGGCATATTTTCATCAAAATACTTGGTGTCTAGGGATTTTTGGAAAATAGCCCAACAAGTGGGATATATCTTAAGTAAATCAGATAAAGAAACTTGACCCATGATATAAGAAGAATAAGGATCATAAGCGTGAAAGACACTGTTGGGTTCACTAAAATGATTAAATGAAATTGAACTGAACTAAGGGAGTGCAAGATAGTTAATCTAATATAGGACATATAAAATAGTAGATAAATGTACTAAAACAATATGTAAATTAAATAACTGAAGTAAACTAATGAAATAAAACCCTAATATGCAAGATGGAAGTAAATAAGGAACTCAATTGATAATCAATGGCAGTTGCATGCGATGTCGCATGTCCGACTAGAAATTTTCGGAATAGGAACGAACATGTCAAAGTCCTAAAAATACTATATCTAGAGTATCTGAGTAGAATGGGGCACCTAGGACTAGACTTAGGCACCCACGGGCGCTCTGGTATGAAATTTGGGTGCCATGGTCTAGGAAAGATTCCAGGAAATGGTCTTCGTAGGTTCGGAAGGTGATCTACAACTCTATCTACTTGTCACACTAAATTCTATGTGTTACGGTGAATGTTTTAAATATTCTAAGATGAATAAATGACCTGCAAGAGACCAAAGTGAAGTATCAAATCCCTAAAAAAATATAAAATGAATGGGCGGACTAATCTCACCGCAACAAAATTGGTCTTACTACCTGAGCACTACGTTACATTTCAGACTCGTATGTAGTTCTGTGTGTGTGTGTGTGTGTGTGTGTGTGTGTGTGTGTGTGTGTGTGTGTGTGTGTGTGTGTGTGTGTGTGTTTGCATGTTGTGCCCTAGGTGCTCTTATGCTAGTCACACTTTGTGAAATAACGAGCAATAGCTAAATGTAGAAAATGTAATAGTATGTGTATGGAATAAAATAGAATCCCTCCCCCTATGAAGTGTGATGCAGATGTCCTATCTTGTGCCTTGATGATAGAGCTATGTGGATGCAAATGTAATAGATGGATGTAACTCTAGATGAGTGATAGTTGTAGATGATGCTAGCTCCCTCATTATGGCCTCATAACTTTATATTTATAGGGTTATTTTGGTCTAATTTCATAATTAACCCGAAAAGGCCGACCACATAAAAGATAAGAATGAAAAATGGCTAGAAAAGACCCAACAAATGGTGGGAAAGTGGAAAAGAAACTAGGGCACCCATGGGCACCCTAGTATTAAATATGGGTGCCCTAGTTAGGGTTAAGATGATGTGGGATCTTTAGAAATGACTGGGTAAATAGGTGTAATAGGTTGCAAAATATGAAATAAAATAAATAATATGGCCAAAAGGATGGGGTTAATTAATACTTTCTTCCCTTGATAACCTTCTAAATAGTAGTATGAGATTGGGATAAATAAATGTCTAAAGTGCATGATTTTGTGACTATAGATAGCACCAAGCGGTTAAGATGGAGGAAGACAAGTCAAAGGTAGTTGACCCTAACCAACAACTAGTATTTGATGATTTTACAAAGGAGATGATTCAAGAAGGATTAAAAGAAGATGAATAGTACAATTTCATAGATATGATTGATGAAGATACACCATATATGAACCTTAAACAAGTGTTCATACCCATAAATACAATGTAAAAGATTATATACAATCCTAAAACCAACATATTGATAAAAAACTTGATGATTTCCAAGAGGAATCAATTGATATAAGGAAAAAAATAGCTGATAGAGGTGTAACAAAGTTGGTATTCAGCCAAAGGACATTTTCAAAAGGTCATTTTCAATTGGAAACAAAGAAATAAAAAGAAGAAAAAGAGAACTAGCACAAGTATGGGGAAGCTTCTCTTTTCCCCTTATAAGTATGATGCACAAGAATCACTCCTATTTTGTATATAGGGTGATCACACCCATCTTTTGGCTTTCCTAGCATGTTGATAGGTTTTATAAGTCTTCTAGAGTTTTCTAAATATCTTTGAGTTTGAATAAAACCTTCAAAAATTCAAATTACATCATTTCCCTCCAAAATTCAAATTTGAATGTTGAGGGAAACTTTTGGTTTGTAATTGGTGTTTTAATGGATTTATTGGATTATTTAGGAGGAGTGATGAGTTTGTAACATGTATTAGTGGAGCTAGGAATCCTAATCATGCTATAGTTCATGAGAACTTTAAGTATTAGCCTAGGTTAGGTTTGTAATGAGACATTAAAGGAAAATAAGTGTGTATTAATGGTCTAAAAGGGGATCAATTTAGTTGAGCATGGATTTTCAAGATGTATTTAATTACCTTCTTGTAACTAATTCACCATAATTTGAGTGATCAAGGAGGAATAGGATTTGGAGCTCCAAGAACCTTGAAGGAAAATACGGTTTGATACGTCTTAGATCTTGAAGTGGTATTTAGACCTATGCATGTTCATTGATAGGCATCCAATTCTTATGCATTCATGTGAGTATGATATTTTTTACTATGGAAAGGAGTTTATATTCATTTCTCAGTGGTTTAGTGGTATTATCTCTTTTTCTTGGTGAGGTATAGGTTTGACAATGTGTATGTTGAAATGAATTGTGTTATAGCATAACCCATAGTATTAACAATTTGGGCGAGTGGTTGTCACTCAAAATGAAGAGAGAAGTTTGAGGAAATTATGTTGAAACTACTTAGATTCTCAAGGGACCTTAAAGGAGGAAAGCTAAGCTCTTGTTTTGTTAAAAAACCATAAGAGATGTATTAAATCTATTACCGAGGGGAAGAATAGGGTGATATATGGTCATTTTTTAGATGACAAACAAACTTAAGCCTTACTGGTAAAACCTAAGCATGAAGGAGGTTAAAAAGAATGCTTGAGTAGAATTTCAAGGTTTAAAAACAAGGTCCTTTCATTTTATGATAAATTTCCACTTCTTGGGTCTATGAAAAACCCTCATTAGGGTTTAAAGAGAACAAAGTAGTTTAAGGAGTTAAAGGGATAGAGGAAATATGAAACCATGAATGAGGCTTGGGAAGTCATTACTTGATATAATATAGTGAAAGAAGGTTTGAAATCTCTTGGGAGTGTTAGAAAAACGTGACATCCATGATGGAAATATTTAGATGACTATTTGTAGTCTAAAAATGAATTAGTTAAGAAAAAGTAAAGGGTCTTTTAGTGGAAATAAGGTATGAAATCACTAACTTGTGATCTAAATGTCCTCTCCATGCATATTTATAAAGATTCATATTTTTACAAACCTCCAATTATTAGCTGTGTATACGAATGTTATAAAAGAATCATGTAGGTGACTATTTGGTGGTCCAAATATGAAATGATGAATATAAAATGATCTCACTATGGAGACAAAGATTGACACTCGAAGTAAACTCTAGAATCCCCTAGTGAGTACAAATTGAAATACCTAAGAGGAAAAGAACCCCATTCATTGGATTTTTCTCCTAATAGTGAGTGTTAAGAAGGCTGTATTATACCGTTTACATTGGAAGGCAGTCAAAATCCCAAGATTAAATCATGAAGGTTGAATCAAGAGGTAGATCCCTATAATTAAGATCTTGAAACAATCCTCTTGGTGAAATTGGGGTTCTAAGGCCTAAGTCATTGTATATTTCCCTAATTCATGGTAGTATAGCCCAAATTCTAGAAACCATTAATGAGGGCTTAACTGGCAAACTAGAAAGAAGGTTTTAGAGAAGTTTTGCAATGGAATTCCTACTAAAAATTTGTATACAAGAACAAGAGACAAATGAGTGCTTGGGATAGGGCCTAATTTTTTTGAATGAGTCATTGGACCAAAATTTATAGCTTGAAAGGAGGTTAGGAAGGGTGGTAGAGAGAGAAGCTAGAAGAGAGGGATAAAAGAAAAGGAAGACTTAAACAAAGTATCAAGGAAAAAAATTTTGCGTACACCATAGAGGGGTAAAAGGGTACTAGAATCATTTTTTTACCTTGTTATGAATCCTTATAAAAGTTTCTAACTATGAAAGCACCAAGAGTAATGAGTTGAGAAGTCCACACAAGGGCAATTTTGTAAACTAAAGGTAAAGTTGACATTTTGATGATTTTAAACCATTTCAAAGGTGGAATTGGAATAGTTGAAGGTTAAGAACATGTTTTTTATTATTGGAAAATAGTTTTAAAGGGAATATAACCTATTATAAAAAGGCTCAATAACCAGATAAATAGGAGGAAAAATAAAAAGTGGATCAAAATCCAGATATTACAATAAGCCTAGTTGTAGTAAAAAAGAACTACAAAAATGAGACAATATAGGTATAAAACTACAAAAATCAGCTAGTAAAAACAACATAACAACATAAAAACATCACCAATACAACTCCGTAATAGATTATTTATTTTAAGCCCTGTCAATTCTTGAATTTACAGTCTGAAATGAGGTAAAGAGAGCTAGGGTAGTGACATGTGTAGGATCATTGGCATCCAGTTGAGAAAGGACACAACCCCTTTCAGCATCTGTGCCCCAAATAGCTTCAGAGATACCACTGAGCATGCTAATACTTCTGACCTATTGTTCTAGGAATTCAAAAATAGCTCTAAAAATTGAAATGTTATGATCATGTCTATCCTTAGAATTACCTAATCTATTATCAAGGGAATTCAACTTCTTGTAGATTTCATTGATGTGTTCTTCACCAATTCCAGCATCATCATTCAATTTCCTTTTGCCCTTTTGCTTAGTCAGCTGATGCATTTCCTTTTTGAGACTTTCCAACTCTTTTTCCATATTTTTAATTCTATTAAGAAATCCTCCTCCTCCTGAGTAGTATTTTTGTGCCCTATGGCGTTGATGTGCAAGATGTTTTGTGTAGTTTCCATATCCTTGCTATGCGAAGGACTCTACCAGAGGGAGAGAGGGGTCTTTTAGAATAAGAGGGATTTTTGGTTATGATTTTACTCTATCCCTAGATAGTGGTGGGGATGATGGTAGGAACAAGGTTGAGGGAGTTAGGAGTGGGCAAAATGACATGAGTAGTAGGTATGGTAGGGTGATGGGCAACACAATGCATATGAAGGAGGAAGATTAAGCCCTAGTATAGGGGAATGGTATGGGTATTGTTTTGGTACTCCAAGATGGAGCATTCCATGGAGTTCAGAATATAATGTGGGAAGCAAACAAGTAGGATCCTACAAAAATGGTTTAAAAGAGAAAATGCTTTATGGGAACCATGATATACCTACCTTCAAGGGTAATGAAATGAACCATCATCTTGGAAAGTTCATCAAATGGCGCAGGGATGGAATTTACCTTGATGCCCGCTGTGACAAACTGAAGTTCCTCACCTGCTTCGATAAATTTTATAGCCTTCTTGTTCTTATTTGGTCTCTTCTATGTAGAATCGATGCCTTCTAAACTAAGGCCCGTAACTTCTACTATTAACTCCTCTATTATTTGAATGTCTTTCCCGCCATACTTCACCTTTCTTTATTTCCAATATATGGAAAAATGTAGGGTAATGTTCTGATCATACCCTTGAATCTTCTAAATGAAATTGGTACCCCTCATAGCTGCAAAAATTTCCAAAGATCAACATTATCCTTCCACACAGGTCACAATGAGGTTCAATTTGGCAAGGAGCTCCACCCATTCTTTCATGTCTGCATTTAAGCTACTTAAAATAGGTAAAAAGATGTTTCTTTCTTCCCCAATCCAATTTTTAACCGTCCTTGTACAAACCCAATGGGCATGTGAAATTTTATGGCAATAAATGCTTGTACTCCTACATGTGTGAGCTTGCATTCCCAATAAAGCAGAGGATATCTTAGAAAATATTTTGAGTAGGAAGTGATCTATCACATTTATCATTAATGATAGAATTTTGTACTTCGATGGGGATATTATCCTCATGATACCAAGTGGTAAAGTTGTTATTAATCCCATAATTTTCCAATGTGTCGCCACTCTATTACCTTCTCTATAGGTGTGGACAATTTTGAAGGTATTGAAGGCATGACAAATACTTATAGACTCATGAATAAAATCTTGTATTGTCCAACTAGGGGGATGAATTTGATTCAGATGATTTATAACATTCAATGAATCTCCTTCTATAATAATGTTCATAATATTACATTCCTTAGAAATTATTAAGCCCCATAGAGCTGATAAGGCTTCAACATAATGGTTTGTTTGATGTCCCATTCTTCCTACAAAATTAGAAATTAAACAACCTTTGTGATCCCTTATGATTCCTCTAGCAAAGCAACACTGGATTTCCTTTTGAAGCACCATCAAAGTTGAGCTTATACCAAGAATTAGGAGGAGGGATCCAATGGATTAAAGACCTATCAATGGTTGAATTCCTTTGTCTTTGAAGGATTCTAATATTAATTTTCCAATTTGAAAGAATAACCTTTTCATTTATAGGATATTGTTTTTTATTGGGAGGTTTAAATATTTCAATATTATCTTTTACAACATTGAAAATATTATCGATTATTTTTTTGCTGAGATCTTCTGTTCCTAAATACTATATCATTCATGGTTTTCTAGAGCCTCCAGATGGTATGAGGCAAGATCAATTTCCAGAGTCTTTGAACCATGTAGTGTTTATATGGGGGGTCCCATTGTTCCCAAGTTTGTAAGAACTCATTTGGCAGGGTCCAACAAATATTAAATTTTGAAAAAATGAAACTCCAAAGTTTCAAAGCATACTCACAAAGTGTAGCAAAATGTGTTTAATATCCTCAACCTCCTTTTTTACACATGCAACACATATTTGGCATAATAAACCCCCTTTTGATTAAATTATAATCCATGAAAATATTTCCTTTAATAAAAGCTAAAAGAAGAAGTTGAATTTGGGAGTTAGCTCAGGAAACCAAATTCTACTCCACTTGAAATCACAATGAACATTTTCAAAAAGGAGTTGTACCTAGATTTGATAGTATATTCACCATCAAAAGAATTACTCCAAACAAGTTCATCTTTGACATCAGACTGATTTAGAGGTATGATATCTAGCTGCTCTTGGAGAGAGGAGACCACAGGGTTTAGCTCAAGCACATCCACACTGAGTTGTTTCCATCTTCTTCTATTTCCCTCTATATCAATGTAGTCTTTGACTTTAGTACCATACTTATTAGCTAGGATATCCTTAATAGAAGAAAATCTATCATTCAAACTAAAATTAGTCCAGTTATCCCTCCAAAATTGTATATCACTACCATTTCCCACTTTCCATCTACATCCTTGCTTAGTAAAATTCCTCATTTGAATCAAGTTGTTCTAGAAAATAGATCCATGAGGAAGCTGGTCATCATAGAGGAGTGAGTTCACATTTTTTTGAGCAAGGTGTAGACACAAAAATTGGGTCACACTCCCCTTGGTCCCCTTTCGAATAACTAACTTAAACATACTCACCTAACATTAGCCCCCATTTCACCCCATATTAACATTAATTTAATTATCCATAATTAATTCAATACTCATCCTCTCTCCATTTATTAATTTAATTACTTAAAATAAATGGATGCACACCTCACCTAGCCACCTCACATAGACACCTCACCATAGACCTATTCATAGCATGTTTCCATAACTAACTAAGACTTAGCCCTACTTACCTTAATGAACTAAGACTTAGTATAACCCTAAAAGCACATGCCTATTCTTCCTCTAACCATATTCCTGCATATCTAAGCACAACATTCCATTTAGACCCAACACCAACTAGCAAAGCTAAAAAATATAGCCAAGATATGCTATTTTAGGAAACCTAGGATATCCCACCTTAACCGATGTTGGTCAACCCGAAACCGACTTTGGTCACCCTAAACCATCGTCGGTTACCATATAACCATTTTGGTAACCTTATTTAGGAGGTTAGACAAATTATCAAGTTTTGGAGCAAATGAGATTTGTATGTAAGAAAGAACCAAATATATTTCATACATCCAGATAGCCATAACCAACACAACCATTGATCAGGAGGTTTTTACATTCACGGTAACATTCAGGAAGCAATTCCATCACACCGATCGCCATTTCACCAATCAACCATAAATACCACCTAGCCATTGAACCTACACAATAGTAAGTGTGTTTCTAACCTAAACCATTTCATTTTTTATTTAGTTTTTAAGATTTCTTCACATTTGTTTATCAACCACCATTTATATTTTTACCTCACCACTATTGCCTTCATGTGAACCCGACCATTCCCATCACTCATAACCATTTTAATCACCTATGTCTACTCTTGAGTACCTCTGAATATTCCCAACACCTTCCTATACCTAAACCAACTAGTTACCATCTCCGATTGGTCTCGGGCATTTAATTCGCAAAACCATGAACTATGAGTTATTATCAACTGCATTAAGCTGTCGCCGGTTCTTACTAAACTTTCATCAGTCATACTAGATTGATGTCGGTCTCTATATTTGGAAATCCTACTAATACCAGATCCCTATAACCTTTTCCCAAGTGACCCAAGTGACCCAGAACCTAACCCTGACCTATTCTAAGACCTCGATTACCTACCATATTTAAAGATATGATCATAACCTAGCTTTGTTGGTTATATTTACTTATTGTCTTTGGATGAGATACCTAAATCATATCAACTATAGTAGGATTCTAGTTATTTACATTATTTCTTACATTAAATTGTATTAAATAATGGGTTAACTGCCACCGAGGAAGTATCACACTTCCTGGATCTAGCACACGCTAGGTAATCCACTAACATATATTGTTTAACTCTTTCTTGTGGTCTTGTTTTGTATTTCAGGTAGTTCCTCTTAGCCAAATGGAATCTCTCATAGTCAGCATTGGATCAAGAAGTTAGAACCCACACAATGACATTCAAAATGACTACCGCAATGTATTTCTCCTTGGCACACACCCTTATCTATTTTTTCTAAAGAATTAAATAAAATGGTGAAACATTTTGGCACGCCAGTCGGACCCATCCAGTGGTTCCTTGCGTTTTATGAATTGATAGATGAAATTTGTGTGTTTGTTTCCCTTCTGAAAAGCTTACACATTAATTTTACTCTCTGGAATCTTCCTCTCTTTCTATTGTCTAAAATCAATTGTGTTTTTGGTGCTATAAAAAGAATACTTCTTTTCTTTCATTAGTATTGCATTAGTGAAAGAAAATTCCTCTTCTTATTCATTACTTGTTACATCAAATATCACACTTCAATTTGGGCTTAAAACACTTTCATAACATTCTGATTCACTACATCTTAGCTCACATTAAAATGAGGGAAACCTATATGCTGGAAGTCATGCCCAAAGTGAATGGTTGACATAATCTGAATAGTAGAAAAACACATTCTTTCTTCTCTCTCTTTGCCAAAATGCACAATTTGAAATATATACATCGTAAAACAACATCCCACCCAAAAGAAGTTGTCAATGATCACATGATCAAAGGATTGATAATGAACACTTAGCTGGTTATCTTTGTCTAGTACCCCATCAGAGGATGACCCACCCCATAATAACATAACCTGAAACCTCACCTTTAGAATTTCCTTCTTTGTAGGAATCCTTTCTAACCAAAATATCTACTCTAAATTCACGAGTGAGTATTTTATATAGCATAAGCTAAACATACTAAATTCACTTGTTGGGTTACATATTTTTCTTAGATTTGTGCTTGACTTACATTTTGAGGTGTGAGGATATGATTCTTCATTTTTATTTTTTCCTTTCACACTCCACCATCACAATTGAAGTATTATGAATTTCTCTAGAGTGTGTCAGGACCTCATGTTATCATCCCCATACTTCTGGGTTGATTATTCATCTAATCTAAATACATAAAAATTCATTTTTCTTCATTCTTCATATTTCATAGTAACCGGTAATGGTCCAGGTGACCACTTCCAGTTTACATATGAATGCCATCGATTTACCTAATTTGCATCACTTCCTTATTCTTTTGGTTAATTTACCCAAAATAAACTTATCTCATATTCTCTTCTATTTAGAGTCTTTGTGTATCATTGTACTCTTTGTACTCGATAACTTGATAATCCAATACAACTTTCTGTCGATAATCATTAGTTTCTTCCTCGTTTGCTAAAAATATCATTTTCTCATAGTAACTAGTATCAGTTCTTGTAACCGACATCGGTCACCCCTTAACCGTCATCGACTAGTTAGACCAGTGTCGGTCACTCTATTTTTATTTTAATCAAAAAATTTACCAAATTTCCCTCCCAGAATCTATTTTGTCCCATATTTGCTATTCCTTGTGTCATTTACAGAGTACAGTTCATTTGATATACCCTGATTCACATGGTGTTGACTCATAACCAAACTAACGCACTCGTATTCCACACTGCCGTCGCCACCGCTCCCACCTAGTCCATAATCGCCATTCATTTTGTCACCTATGGATCCGACTCAACTTATCCCCATTGCTATCGATGATGAGGAGTTCATAAGACTCCTTGAATAGAATCCTACGCCCTCTAGTAATACCTTTCTCATTCTTCCACCGAGATTCCTCAAGATAGTTAATATACAACATGCCCGTATCTATCCCTCCTGCTCTAGCCCCAACTTCTATGTCGGCTAGCGCTGTCGCCAGCTCGGTGCTATTGTCATCCACTTTATCACATGTGGTGTCTCAGCTAAATCCCATAGCCACTATAACTACAACATCTACGTCATCTTGCACCCATGACATCGATTGTCCCTCGATAATCGCTATGAGTATAGCTTCATATGCACCCAAAGACTTCACATATACCCATTGCATCGCAACCACTTCCGGTGTAGGAAACTTACACCCCTTTACGAAACCTCATCCTTTCTATCCCACAGTCCTTACCCCCAATCGCCACTAGAGTTGTTATGACTACCCCACATGCTTACACATACTACCAACAACCCCCGACCTCATCTATTGCTTATGTTGGCTATGTGCCACCTACATCTATTCCTCCTACGCAGTTCTCATACTCAGTGCCACCATACACTAGCATACCACCCACCTCATACATTCAACATCAACCCCCTTTTTCTGTAGGGGCACCCATTCATCCCAACCTACTAACGACCTCATTAAAATGATGATGGAGAAGATGTAAACCTTAGAAGCATATGTTTCTAGCTCCTATAATTCTTTAACATATGATGAAATATGTAACGATCCTATCCATCCATCTATTCCCATTCATCCTTACCTAGTGCATTAGGAAATTCCTAAATTCAATTGGTTCAATAGTAAAGAAGACCCGTAGCAACACTTGCGGTTGTTTAAACATGGGTGTTACCTAATCTCCCCACGATGATGATTTACTCCTGTGAACTTTCCAAATGTCCTTGATAGGAACATCATTGGATTGGTATAGTGGACTACCTTGAAATTCTATTTATTCCTTTAATCAAGTAGCCCAAGCTTTCTTAGATCAATTTTCAATCAAAGTTACCAAGAAAGTCACCATGATCGATCTCTATTTAACCCGACAATATGAAGATGAATCTATCGCTGATTTTATTGCCCACTAGTGGAGTCTTATTAACCAATTGATGTTCTAACTACCCCAGACTAAAATTATTGAGTTGTTCATTAGAGCTTGTGCAAGAAACATCTCACCAATTTTGCAAGTCAAAACTTTTGAACCTTTGATGAAGCCTTCACCATGGCCCAAAAACTGGAAATTCACGCCATTGAGGAAAAGAAGATCCAATTACGAAACAAGAATACCCCATTCAAATAAAATGATTCTTCTTCATCTTCAAAACCTAAAAATAATTATTCAAAGCCCAAAGGATCTCGCCAATGCGGTAGTCCTCAAGGTAGGTCCACCTCATCTTTCTAATAAGGGCCAAGAATCTTCCAATATTTCTCCTTTCTAGACCTTTCAGCTCCGATGGGAACATTAGAAATACACTTCGATTGGAGATCCCTATTCATCGGTCTTGGAAAAGCTTCTAAGGATGGAGCCATTACACTTCCTCTTATAAATCCTCATACGTGTTTTGATCTCGATCGTCCCATGTCTTTGGCATGGTATAAAAACATGACTACCTGTAATTATCATCATGTTAAAGGACATAGTGATGTTAATCGCATAACTTTTAAAAACATTGTTCAAGAGATGATAGAAAATAGATACCTTGTTGTAGACCGAACACGCTAGCAAATCAGAATTTGCACATCATCAAAAATTCATTGCCTAATCATAAACCATCATCTAATAAAAATAGCAAAACTTCATTAATGGAGCCTAGAATTTACCAGATAACACCCTAGTCACATTGACACATCACTCAGCCTAGAATGAGCGCTCACCCAAAGTGCACAAAGGTACTAGGTCCCTCTTTAGGGTTGTTGTAACAAGATGTTAACATGATGAAGGGAGAAACATATAGATTCATAACTAATCCATCATTCTACAATGCATGCTACCCTCATATCTATGAAAGAACAAGCTTAAACAAGTAATCATGATTGAATTAATAACATGCACTACTCAACTACACACAGAATGACACTTAGATTCAGCCAATATCTTCCATCTATTAGTAAATATAGAAGCTCCTTACAGTATTGTCAATCTATAAAAATGTGTGTATGGAACTTATATAGTAGTTTAATCATATGCGTATATTCTCTGTTATAAACATACATACATCTCCTTCCATACATCTACTATGTACCTAACAAAACACACACACACACACACATGGTGAAGACTTTCCCTTCACTTCTTATCTATTCCAGAAATAGGCCGCATGCTATTGATAGCCATACGCCATTTACAAACATAACCACACATATAAGTGTGCTATCTATAGTCCTCTTACAGTTAATTGAAGTGTCAATTCTATTCTTAGCTTGTCTCCATGAAAAAATGCTTCGATCCACTTCTCCAAAGATAGACAATGCATGATGCGCACGTCTCTACATCGTTGGTGTGTTTTGCATGCCGTCTTCTAAAAATAGGTCTTCATGCTAAAAATTGGCTAAGTCTTGAACTCTGAACTTACCTTCCGCGCGTGGGTCCTTCCTGTCCTTCCACACCCTTGGTTCCATGCCTTCTATCCCACGCGGACTCCTTGTGTGATCTTTGACAAGTATTCTTTGATCAACATTACCCCACACTAATCTCATTGTCGTCCGACAATGGGTATCTCTAAGAATTGAAGGAAAGAATAGAAGAATGGAAAGAATAATAATAAAACAAAGTATATAAATAAAGAATTTCTAAGAGGTTATTAGGTAACCTCCTCTCAGATCGATTTATGGTATCAACTCTGGATACTCCTTTATTTTGGCCTCTAATACCTGTCAGTTAGTGAGTGCTTGCTTTTATTTTTATGGGATGTCCACAACAATGGATTCCAACTCATCCCTCGTAATCTCTCCCTTCTCATTTTGTAGAACCAACACAACACTAGACATTGATGTCATTCTTCCTTTTAAAAGGTCCATCTTCTGTGCAATCAGCTTTCCAAGATCTTCTAGCCAAGTCTTGTGTGGCTCTTGTGTTGTTGCCAGGGCCTTGCGCTTCTGTTTAACCATTGAAAATCTTGATGCATGGTCCAATGTCTCATCTTTCATTGCTCTCTAGACCTAATTATTCTCTTCAAGGTTCTTGATGTTGATAAATGCCTTTGGAGCTGTGTATATATTTAAAGCCTGGTCTAATTTCTTCAATACTTCATGTAATGCTTGCAATAACCCTTCATAAGATGAAATATTTCTCATTATTGATGATTTCTACCATTCAACATCTTGTTCGAGCATTTTGGCGCTTGCATAAGAGTTTAATATTTAAGTACCAAGTCCACCAACTTTCCCACATAGTGTATCACCAAGGAAATGTTAGTGGTACCTTGGCCTCGAAGTGTGGTCTTGCTTTGATTACAATGTCCCCAATCTTCTCTCGCAATGCTTATGAACACCTTTTTCTTCTTCTGCATGAAGTCCATCTCTTGTGTTAGGCATGATATCTCTACACCCTTTGTCTTCAACTCCTTGCACAATGATTTGACCATGGTAACTTTGTCCATGTTTCTTCTAGCCATCTTAGCAAAAACTTTCACCAATGCATTGTTGACTTACTCATCTGACATGATAGTAGGTTTTACCGTCATGTGTTTGGCTTGAGGTTCCTTCTTTATTCATCTCAAAATGCATGACTCTTCACACACATAAAAGTCAGGCTCATCCATGTGGGTGTACATTAACAACGATAATTGCTTTCAAGTGTGCACCATTGCCATATCTTCATCCATTAACTCCCAGCCGAATAAATCCTTCTGTGCTATCGTGCTCTAGAAGTGGGTGTGGACAATTTTTCTTGTATCCTTTACATACCCCATGGCCGGTGGAATGTGCTCTCCACTTGTTCTTCTAGACCTTTGCTACTTAGGAACTTTAGCCTCCAAATTTGGGACTTGTGTCTCCATGTCCTGAACATCCTCTGCAGTTGTCTCCTTTGGTATTTTCTCATCCTCTTATTTTTCCTTTGATGCCTCACCCTATTATTCTGTGTCCTCTAGAAGTGTAGGATAATTAGGCACACTTTCCTCTGACTCTTCCACCTCCTCATTCAACTTCAGTTTCCTCCTCTGCATGGTAGCCTCCTTTTGTGGGGAGAGAGTCGGCTGATTTATGCACAGTGGTTGAGTAGCACCTTGGGTCCTTGTTCTCCTAAATACCCTTTTAAACCTGTGCTCCCCTTGGAATGCATTCACATCCTCATCATCCCCCTCTTGTGGCTGAGGTGGTGTAATGGCGTGCTCAGCTTCACCCTTACTTATAGGATGTATCCTACCCCTATGCTCCAAACCACCACTATCTTCACACTCCTCCTCCTCATCCTGCACTTCAACTGGCTCTGTGGGCTTAGGTGCTAGGATGTTCTCCATTGTATGCTTTCCCTTTGGTGGTGCTAGAAGTGCAAACTCACCTTCCACATATTTTTTATTCTCCATTTTCGGCTTCAATTGGAGATACACCAATGCTTCCCCCACATCTGCTATAGCCAGGATTATTGGCTTGATATTCAATACTTCTGAAATGATCCTCTCTATATAAGCACTTCTGTTAGGGTACACATACTTCTTCCTCAGCGTATGGTAATCACAGTCTACCTTATCTCGAATTGAATGCTAATTAGCACATCTTTAAATCTATGAACATATGCTTGAAAATACCTTGTAGTGATTTCCTAAGGAAATTTGCACAAAGGGATATAGACTCCATCTTTCTTTGGGAAGTGCATGAAGCACAAATGCTGATATAGAACATACTAAATTTTTTTCCCTACCACTACTTGTAGGTATTTTGGGATGTACCACTCTTCCCCAAATGCCACATAGAGTCTATTATACCACTTCTCCGGCCTTTGCATTATATCATCTATCATGCCCCCATTGCATAGGTACTTGCTTTGAATCTTTCACTGGGACTTGTTCTCCATGGGGTATTCCCATATGTTCTCCTTCGACACATCCGTACTACTGATCTCCATAAATACCAGTGATAGTAGAACAACCCCAAAGCTGATCTTCCCTCATGTGCACGCTTCTTTGACTATTTTCTCTGCAATATAGCCTACAATGTTGTAGATTGTCCCTTTGACATCTTACGTGCCACATGTAACCACATAGTATTTACTTGAGACCACCCTCCTGATCATTCAACTTAGTAACAAGGTGGGCTACAACTTGTACAACTGGAAAGTTCTTCAATTTATCTATGTCCATTCCGTGCAGACCCTTCAGGTATCCCAAATCCTATTTGGTCTTTACAATCATGGATTTATCTATAAGATCACCTTTTATATCTTCTCCTATGGCCTTTAAGACTGTAATTGATGAGACAAGTGCAGATGAGATTCTAACTCTGTGTCCTGCAAAGTAGAAGAAGTCTTCATGCACCCTGCTCATGAGCCACTGATATAAGGGCTCATACTTCCGAAATATGGAAGCTCATACAACTAGTAGACCCCAATTCTCTTCAAAATCTTTTCACTTGCATTGTCATATACTGGCATGTCCTCTGCCATGTGCTTGTTTATTCTAGCAGTGAGCAAGGAATCGAGCTCCTTCTTGTTCTCTGAAGTCCTGTGATTATATTCACTCACTTTGCTCTTTCTAATGGGTGAATCCCATTCTTTCCTAATGATGACTCCTAGATATTGCATCTCTAAAAAATGGCTTTCAGTTCCATCTCTTCCTCCTCAACAACCACCTTCTTCTTTCCTTTTACTACTGCTGTAGATGCCTTCTTTGGTGCCATTTTTACCTTGCAAATGTCTCCTCTTCAACTCTGTAACTGCGAATCAAACCCTAGCTCGATTTAATCATGCCCTAGGTGGAAAATTTGTAACCTAACTCTTTTCTGTCTCCCTGCTTTGCTCAAACCCTTCACCACCAGGGACACAAGCTTCTTGTTGCATAGATCTAGTTGTCACACTTGGTTTCACACCCTTCGCACCTTAACTCAATCACTCGACTCTTCGCACTTGGCTCTTTTCTCAAATACTCTTAGTTGCAATAATAAAAATGAATCCGCATCCCATCCTTATATAATTTTTTCAAATTTTGATGCATTTATTTCTCCTTCACCTACCAAATATCCCCTCATTCATTGACCAAATCTATTCATTCCGTGCGGTACATCTTCGTACTCCAGCCTATAACCTTTACAGTACGCCTTCTTACCCTCTCGGTCATAGACTTCTCTTCACTGCGCTCCCGTGCTTGAGTACCTCATCACTGTACCTTCTCCTAGTAGCTATCATGGCCTCCGCTTACCTCATATTATACTATTCTTTCATTCATCTCCATCCTTGGTCTCTCTTGAGAAGTGATCCTCTTTTGACTTAAAGCACACCCGTAATAGCTTATTCCTTTCACCTTTCAACCCCTGTAGTCTTTTTCTTAGATAACTACAACCACCCCACACTAAAAGTATGTATAGTCCTTTGCAAATAAAAATTTCATACAGTAATTAGCTTCATGTGTGTAAGCACGCTTATTACACAAGAACAATAACTAAATTGACAAAGCATAATGACAATGAAGGAAATACATTAAGGAAATAGAGAATTGAAAACCTAAACTAAATGATAATTTTACCTTATGATAAACACCAAGAAGACTTATTTATAGTAGGGCTTCAACCTACTCTTGTTAAAATAATCGGGTAGCTATGTTCCATCAAGTGCTTCTAACTGGTAAGCACTTGATTCAAGTATAGAAGTGATAACATACAACCCTAACCAATGTACCTTGAGCTTTCTGGATGGCACAAAAAAATTGAGTCATAAACAAGTACCATTTTTCCAATCTCAAATTTCTTATCCCTTATGTTCCTGTCATGTCATGCCTTCTACCTGGCCTTTTCCTTCTTCTGACTCCATCTTGCTATGGCTCGGCGCTCATCTAGATGAATCATCTTTTCAATATGCTCTTCTAAATCATGTTCATCATGTAGACCTCCAGCAGTGCACGCAATGCGCAAAGAAGGTGACATAAATTATACAGGAGAACAACTTCCATGCCAAAAACTAACTAAAACGGTGTGGCTTTGTTTATCTCTTGTAAGTTGTTCTATATTCCCAAAGAATAACTGATACTTTGTCATCCCAATCCTTTCTTCCAACATCAATTTTTTTTTCAAAGTCTAGCTCAAAATCTTATGAAGGCCTCAGTAGTTCCATTTTCCTAAGGATGATAAGGTGTAGTTTTATGGTGTGCAACCATAAACTCATCTAATAGGATCTTGCAAGTCTCATTCAAAAAGTGTGTACCTTGATCACTTGTCAAGCTTAAGAGACATCAATATCTTGTAAGAACATTCTCCCACAAAAACCTAACTGCTATAGCTACCGTACAGTCCTTGGTAGGTGCTGCTTCTTCCCACCGTGTGAGATAATCTATGCAAGTAATGATATAGTGCGATCCAGTCCTATGCATGGCTAGAGAAATAGGTCCTACAAAATCAATGGCCCATTTCTCAAACAGTTCGGCACTAGTGATCGGTCTCAAAGGCATCTCATCTCTTTGCCCTGGTTTTCCTAGGTGCTAAAAATGATCACACACCTTACAATATTCTTTACAGTCCTTATACAATGTCTCCCACCATAATCCAACAAGTAGGATCTTCTAGGTAGTCGCATCACTTGCATAATGGCCTTGTACAATACCACCATGATATTCTTCCATGATATCCTTACACTCATGTTCTAATACATAATGACGTAATACTTCATATCTGCCTAGCTTGTAGAGGTCACCACTGATTAACATAAACAGTTCCACGCGTATAACAAGCTGATTATTTTCTAATGCTTTCATTCCTTCTCAGTGCCATACATGTTCGTAGAAAGACAACAATGTCTTCTAATTCGTGGGCATGTGTTATAACCTATATAACTGTGCATCCGACATTGTCTCTTCAATTGTCTATGCATCCTCTCCTGAATTGATTCTAGATAAATGATCTGGTCCAGAATTACTTTTCCTTGGCTTCACCACAACTGTGAAGTCAAACTCTTGAAATAGGAGCACCCATATGCATATGTGCCCCTATAAGACAAGCTTATTTACCAAGTACTTCAATGCCATGTGATCTATATAAAACACAAATGGTGTTGCTAAAAAGTACTGTCAAAACTTGTACAATGCATAGATCATTGACAAAGCTTTGCGCTCTGTAGTTGTATAATTCCATTCAGCAGGAGTCAACTTCCTACTAGAAAAACATATTGGATGATCTATAATACCTTCACCAAGGTTGAGCTAACACAGCACCAATGGCCATGCCAGAAGCATCCACATGCACATGAAATGGTTTATCCCATGAGGGAAAGCACAGAATGGGCACGGTAGTAAGTCTCTCTTTTAATATCTCAAACGCACATTGTTGTTGTTCTCCCCAATAAAATGTACCTTTCCCCTTCAGTAATTCTTCCAAGGGTGTAATAGTTTTGGCATACCCTTTTATGAATTTTCTATAATACCCTATATGACCTAAAAATCTACGCACCTCACTATGACTGGTAGGTGCTTCTAGGCCTAAATGACTGCAACCTTGGCTAGATAAACTAGCAAACCTTCCTTGCAGATTATATGTCCTAGCAATATCCCAAATGGCAAATAAAATATGCACTTATTGATGTTCACAGAGATACTCAATTTTTGCATCAATCAAACATTAAGCATAAATTGTCACAATGATCTTTTACAAGCCCATATACTGTCCAATCATCTAGATAAACTTGTAAGAAGTTGTGAATAAAATATTTAAATGCTTGAACAACTATGTGTGAGAATACAACAGGCACATTTTTCAATCCAAAGAGCATCACAGTATAGGCAAAACTACCCTATTCAATAGTAAATGTTGTCTTTACTTGATCCTCCTGAGCAAACCTAACTTGATGGTACCCAAAAAATCCATCTCGTGAAGGAATATATTTCACACCCTGCAACTCCTTCTAGTATTTCCTTAGTGAATGGTGTAGGGAATGGATCTGTGGCACATGCAACTTTCAGCTTCATGTGCTCAAAACATATCCTAAACCTGTCCATCCTTCTTAATACTGATCACCATTGGGCTAACCCATTCTGACTCATCAAGGGGCTTGATAATTCCAGATTTCAACATTTTATCAATTTCTTCTTTTACCTTTTCACGCAAATTAGGATTCATTCTGTAAGGTCTCTTTCTAATTGGCCATGCACTACCCTTAAGTTTGATCTTCATTTCCCCAAGTGATTCATGCACACCTTTAAGTTCATGATATCCTCAAGGGAATAAGTCTTGATAATCCCTGAGTAACTCGATGATCTTTGCTACCTCCGAATCTGACTAGTAATCTCCAATTATGGCCTCCTTAGGCTCAACCTCCGAACCTATATTCACCTTCTTTGTCTTCATGGGTTCATGGTAGGCACATGTATCCTTGTCTATACTATCCAAGACCTCACGCACCACGTGTGAATGTTCAATATCTAGGTTCTCAACTTCCTCATCATATACGATGTAAACCATCTTTCCTTTCTCTTTCTCAAAAAAACACATTCAAGTAGTAAGGATTTCATTTCTTCTTCCTTTTCAAAACATTCTCTCGAACTCTACCTCACCGAATAATTCTTGAATATGCTCCTCTACTTTTGCACTATCTCCCATAGTTAAGAGCTTGACAAATTCTAATGCCTATGCTATATGAGGTTTAGTCAAAAGTCCGGATCATTCTTGGAGTCAAATTATACCAGTTCTTAGTTTCTCGATGTAGTTCTACATATATATACCAAGTGCATGTACATCCTTGTAGTGTATAATACAACCTATGCACCCAAAGTGAAGGTGGTAATGCTTCCTATCATGCTATCTAGAGTCTATCACACTGCTAAATGTGATGCTAAATAGGTTTATCACCATGATAAGTGCAGATTTTCGTAGGTGCATTGTTCCTTATAAACCTAGTAGAAAAAGTGAATCCAATATCTTCCCAATTTCTAAGATTATCTTTGTGGAATACCCACCAGCGCATAGTTGTCCTGCGTAGTGTATATACTAACATATCTCTCCTTTTAACTTGATATGTCCACTATGTTTCCATGGCCCTCAGAAAGGTAGGAAGATCTTTGCCCCTGTATACCAAGATACTATGCTACCTATCCATCGAATTGAATGAAGTCCATTCTTGTGCACAACCACGCTTTTCACCTCACGTCCTACTAATTCATATGTACCATGAGCCCAATTTTCGCAAGCAATACTCGTAGTATCACTAATAGAATGAGAATCCTCCCACTGTAGGATTCCTTCTTTTGATGGCTCATTGACCTCTGGGTCCTGAATAACGCGTACATAGACTTTGTTTAAATCCTCCTCACTTAGAGGTTCAACATATGGTGTAGACTTTCCATCTATCAAAGGTATCACAACCCTTTCCTCCTTGTTTTCAAAGCTGATATACCCCTTATTGAATCTCAAGTCAACATTATTTGTATAACACCAAGGGCATCCAAGAAGGGCTAGAAAATTATTTGCTTCTGTAAGTGCTAATACCTCAAAATCCCCAATGAACTTGGCCCCTTGTATAGTTATAGATGCATCTTTTAAAAATCCTATGGGAGTGGCCTTAGTCCGGTTTTCCATAAACAACACATTAGATGATGGATGCAATGGAGGCCTCCCCATTTGTACCCATGCATCTAATGTAAGCACATTTACTTCCACACATGTATCAATCAATATGTTGCTCAATAGCCACCCATCCACAACAACATTCAGAGTAATTTCTTTGTCATAGTCAATGCTATCAGGGGGAATATTTGCATGTAGAATCTGCATCTGGCCTCAAGACCTACGTATGGAGTGTTCCCTTTTAACAAAATTCATAATAGTGGAATAATGTTCTCCTGGTGCAACATCTTGTAAACCTCTCTTAGATAATCAAGATCAGTTTGGACTGTCTCGATGCTTTCTTTTTCTCCTTTAGGTCAGTATC
The DNA here is from genome assembly GCA_018340775.1 of Taxus wallichiana var. yunnanensis. NCBI lineage: Eukaryota > Viridiplantae > Streptophyta > Pinopsida > Cupressales > Taxaceae > Taxus > Taxus wallichiana. Next base: position 17,324,235 of record CM031238.1, on the reverse strand, counting down.
TCACCCCGAAGATTCCTTAGCACTTCCATGGTATCTTTGGTAATCTTCCTTTTAATGAGTAGGATCTAGGTACCTCGTATGTAAAACCTCATCCTTGGGGATCATAGGATTCTTGTGCAATGTCTCTCTTGCGCATGCTACTTCAGCATGTGTATTACTATTCAATTTCAATGCCTCAAGTCCTTCTATTATCTTGGGCATCCACTAATCCTCTACCACGTGATGGATTCTAACCATCCCGACACCTTTGTTTTCTTACTTATGCTGCTTACTCAGATGCTCATATAAGTCCGAGAACTCTTCATAGCTATGGTTCTTTCCACAGAAATAACATGCAATATTCTAAGGACATTCACGCCTATAGTGGTTAGGAGATTCACATGTATAATATGTTCCATGAGAGAAGTCTTGTCTTCCCTCACCAAAGCCTCATTCTCCATATCCACCATGATATCCACGTTCCCTTCCATGACCTCCTTCAAAATGCCCCTCATTCCTATCATAGCACGTTTGATTATGATCCCAATCCTAGTGCTCATTCTTACCCTTAGAATTATCTGTTATACTTGTCTGTCGTACCCAAGGTCTATAGCATCCTGGATCTAACCAATCAGCTAACAATCCTTAGTATCATGGGTCATGGACCTATAAATTTTGTAAAAGCAAGATACATTCTTCCTTATCACACACTATAACAAAGGACAGTGAATAACATCATGATTTAAATGAAAAATTTCACATTCCAACAATAATGAGCATATAGATCTGTGAGGGAAACTATCCTTGGTGTGACCTTCCACTTCACAATCTATACACCAAATTCCTGAGCGCATTTCATGGGCTGAATTTGCTGATAGCTTCTCTAACTACTTTTCCATAGCTACAATCTATGCCTCTAGGAATGGAATAATGCCAGTGTCAATGATCCTAATTGCCTCATCATGTAAATATTCTTCCAATGCTTCACGTGGATCAATGTATGTCTTATGTGACAATGCCCTTCTAAAAGGTGTAATCAATCCTCCAACGAACCACTGTGCATGCTGGATAACATGAATATCATAAGATAGCTTAGATAGAAGTGTCTTAAAATGAGTATCATAATCATGTACACTCTTAGTAGTGCCTTTCTTGATATCCTTGATTGCACTTATACTCTTGCTCAAACTTAGGGATATGGAACTCTTTTAAGAGAGCATCTTTAAATGCTTTGCATAATCCACGCAAGTTTGATCGTGGTCAAAATTCTTATGCTAGTTGTGTGCATGCCCCTATAATGTAGTGGTGAATTGACTTTACTTTCACTCAGTAGCCATGATCCCTTTAGCATGCCATAATATTTCACACATATGCACATGTTCGGCAACATCCTCTATACCTCTATACTCTAGGAGATGAAGAGACATCTCCATATAGATATTCTATGGTTGTTGTGGGCCTTGACCACCTGATTCGAGAACCTCCTATGTTCCCTCTACCTCTAGAACCACTAGATCCACTAGAAATAGAACCACATATACCTCTTGATCTACCACTTGTAGTTGGAATAGGGCCTGTAGATGTACTCCCATGTGCTTCGACAAGTAGTACTATACTATACCCCTATAGTCTGTGAGGTAGTTCCACTTCTAGAGGTGAATCCAACATTTTGTGTGCTCACATTTTGTGTGGATGATGCACCTAAGAATGTTCCTCTAAATGACATTGAAGCCATCTATCCTGCCATTGATGTTCTTGATCCCTGACTTACTCCTGCTCTCCTACTTCCTAAGTTAGTTTTTTGGTTACTTGTCATACTAGATACTGAAAAACCAAGCACAAGGGATAGGTCACCAGGTGGATTAAGATGCATGCCCACATTTCGGGTAGTCTCTTCGGCGCACTTTCGTGAGGCCGAGGGGGATCTCTATCATGATTTCCAAGATGGGGGAGTTCCTGATGCTCTAGCTCCATGTCTTCTACGTGAGCTATAAATCCTTCACGAGCCATCTCTCTCCTCCATGCCATACTCTCTACAATGGAACACTACTTCTCTATCTCCCTCTTGTGCACCTCATTATACTTAAACCACCTTTCCTCTCTTTTCTTCTCTCTGTCACTAGGTCTTCCATCTTAAACCAAACCTGTTCCTTCCCCGCATGTGGAAGGGTTTAGTTAGCCATCAGTTTACTCTCCAGGTTCAAATTTACAATTAAGATCTTGATCACCAGTGGAATACCTTGCAAATATGTTTCTCTTAGATACCACAAAAATTGGAACTCGGATACCTTTGGGAAAGAGTACATCAAAATTGAATGTTCTAGAATATAAATTTTTAGAACACCATGAAACCACATATCCACCATGCGAGTCCAGATCAGATCAACATCATAGAGGTCCTAAAATTCTTCCTGTGTCCAAGCAAGTGCGCAATACCTCCAATTTCGTTGAGATGCATAAGCAGTAAGCCACTCATATAGTTCTACTAGAAAGATAGCGAAAAATCTCTCATATAAGCTATCATATAGGTTCTGTTTCTACCCAAATATGTGCATTAAACTCAGATCCATTGTTGAACCACCACACATATTCTTCCTCCAGATCGTGTATCCATTCCTCAATACTTGCTAGAGTTAACCGGTACGTCTTCATCACGAACCATCCTGAAAACAATTGAAAAAGAGGTCTCGATAATGGAACCAATGATGTAGCCTAGAATTTACCAGATAATACCCTAGTTATGCTGGCACATCACTCATCCTAGACTGAGTGCTCACCCAAAGTGTGCAAAGGTACTAGGTCCCTATTTAGGGTTGTTGTAACAAGATGTTAACATGATGAAGGGAGAAACATATAGATTCATAACTAATCCATCATTCTACAATGCATGCTACCCTTAGATATATAAAATAACAAGCTTAAACAGTAATCATGATTGAATTAATAACATGCACAACTCAACTACACACATATTGACACTTAGATTCAGCAAATATCTTCCATCTATTAGTAAATACAGAAGCTCCTTACAATATTGTCAATATATACCAATGCGCGTATAGAATCGATACAATAGTTCAATCATATGTGTATATTATCTGTCACACACACACATACATCTCCTTCCATACATCTACTATGTACCTAACACACACACACACACACACAGATATATACACACACACACACATATATATATATATATATATATATATATATGGTGGGACTCGCCCTTCACCACTTATCTTTCCATAAATAGGCTGCATGCTATTGATAGCCACACGCCATTTACAAGCATAGCCACACATGAAAGTGTGCTATCTATAGTCCACTTACAGTTAACTGAAGTTTCAATTCTATTCTCAGCTTGTCTCCATGTAAAATGCTTTGATCCACTTCTCCAAAGATAGATAATGCATGGCATGCACATCCCTGCATCGTTGGTGTGTTCCACATGCCATCTTCTAAAAATAGGTCTTCATGCTCAAAAATTGGCTAAGTCTTGAAATATGAACTTGCCTTCTACGCGTGGGTCCTTCCTATCCTTCCATGCCCTTGGTTGGGCCTTCTATCTCGCACGGACTCCTTTTGTGATCTTTGACAAGTATTCTTTGATCAACATTCATCCAATGACAACAATGTCCATGAAGTTCATGTAGTTCTTAATATCATGCCAACTGTTCCACAAAACCTACCTACTTCATCTATTGAGGAAATATTGGCATGAGCTCCTCCACCCATAGAGGAGCATACCTCTTCTACTCCTCTACCCATAGAGGAGTCCCCCTCATCTCCCCTTTCTCTCATGGAGGAACCCACACTTTCTACCGATGTCGTTTCATCGTCTACTTCCCAAACCTTTCAACCATCAATGCTTCTTATTCTCCTATCCACGGGAGAATCGTCATCACCTTCTTCTTCTCTACCAAGTGATAAGTCTACCTCACCCCACCTATTATCTCTCCTACCCATAGGATATTTTTACAGACATTTGAATACCTATTGGGGTTAGTTTTCCCCTTGCATCCCAGGACCCTATTGACATGATATCGACTCTTTTACCTACTGCATTTGAGGATAGCCAATTCCCCTTCTCACAAACATATTTTACATGGATTGTCACCCAACCTATTCCACCCTCTTCTTCAGTAGTCATGTTTTCATGGCTAGTCAATCATTTGGATTACATTGATCATTCCATGCTCGGGGACATTTTTAGCTCCCTGGTTTTGAACTAAATACAAATGTTTCCTAAAGATACTTCCACGATCTACCCTAAGGTGTTTTTGAAAACCAAAACTAAAATGACCAGGATGATTGAAATGAATTCCTCTTCATCATCCCTACCACCATAAAAATTGTACCCATCACTACAACTCTTCCCAAACCTGAAAAACCTACTCACACTTATCCCCTCACCCGTATCTAGACCCATCACTTTTTTAGGTGTCATGCTGACATCAATACTTACTCACCCACCTGTCAGATTGGACTTAGCCACATCTTCTCAAACTCACACCAACCTTATCCTCCTACCTAAAAGGAAAACTCAACCTTCTAGCCCGCGTACACCGGTCTCACCTACCACATCTTTGTCACCTTGACCCCTTCCGTCTATCCTAGGGCCTCACCCATAAACCTTGACCAAAAATATCATATCCAAGGCCATTTAAAAGATAAACAACATATCTGTTGCCTCATGAGAATTTTTTTTACATGTCATTCATAAAAAAACCTTCCTCACCCTCACTCGTACACTTCTTTCCACCTATACCTCCACCAATTACTATAACCCCAACCTTGCCTATACAACTTCAACCAATGCCACCTACCCAACCTCTACCAACCACCTCCACCGCAACTCAGTTACCCCCATGGGTAACCCATCCTCTTCCACCATCTACTTTCCCTTCTACATCCCGTACTCCCGTGTCACCTTTACCCAAGAAGGTGTAACCCAAAGATAAGAATCCACTACCCTCCAATAAGGTAGTCAAACCAACCAAACCTTCCATCACCAGCTCTTCTACCCCACCTTTACCCAAGTATATGCCATCAAGACCAAATACTACTCCACATACCAAACTAGTAGACCAACCCATTCCCCCTATTATAAAGTCTCTTCCCTCATAATCATCCACACCTATACGCAAACCCACACTCACTTCCCATTGTGATCTCTAGAGGGGTCCTATGCCAATATTTTAACCAATATCTTAGAGACTTATGTCATCACATTATTTCCACTTCAACCTTATGATCCTCTCAAACCCAAACCAAAAGGGTTTGTGAAACCAATATTTGTTCCTATCATCTTGTGCAAGGACATGATGTCGAAAATTGAAAAGCTCAAGACCGTTCTTCTCTAACTTTGCTCGCTAAATTTTTTTTTGACAAGGATGACCTTCTTGATGAGGACCATGATCCTCCTTCACCTATCACTACACATCATCGTACTTCAATGAATTAGTGACCAATATTTCCACCCCCACAACCATTTTTACCTACTCCAAAATTTGAGATCAACATGGTCCATATTGGAGAGTTGGACAAATCACCACCCAAATGTTAGTGCACCTACTCATTTCACAAGGCTCTTATACACCACTAGGATTTTGTCCCTTATGCCATCATACCTTTCATGACACACCCTCTTCATCCACCTCCCCCAGTTAACATGGTTCACATTGCTACCCACACTCGGAGAGACAAAGGAAAATAAAAAGTAACTCAGCCTGTCAACCAATCCCATGCCCAATATACCATCTACACTCACTCCCAAGATAATAATCCATGGAACTACATACCCTATCTATGATGGGGTCACCCATTACACAATCATAAAACACCTACATCAATCTCCTTTAAAGATGTCTTTTATGATCTCATCCAAACTTCCAAATCCACGACAAGCCCTTATTGAGGTTCTACAATCCATTGATGTTTTACCCAATGACCCCACACTAGTGGATTCAATTATTACCCCTCATCATGTGGCCTCACTAACCAAATCAGATCCTTCTTCTACGCCCATGACCACTTCTAAAGTTTCCATCCTCAACTTTTCAAGAGGAGATTATACCTCTCGTAGTCGATGGTCCGGATCCCACCCTATTCATTTCTATCTATATCGATAACATATACATATGACACGTTATGATTGATGGTGGTGATTATTAACATCATATCCTCACAAACATACAATAACATGCGTATCCCTTCTAACTATATGCATAGTAACCTAGTTATGCTTGCACTCCTTCAACGATGTCATCACCTCCACTCTTGGCACTATTATCCTTCATGTTTGCGTAGGCCTCGTCATTGTCCCGTAACTATTCTACATCTTAGAGGGGGAGTTCCAAAGATAACCTATTTCTACCCAAAACCTAGATTCACGTCATGGGTTATGTCTCTTATAATTTACATCGTTGTGTAAAATTTGAGCATGAGGGACATAACTACACCATCCCCACCGAACCGTCTCTACCAAAGCCTATAACATGTTGTACCGACCCAACAATGTGCTTGTACTAGTCAAGGCATCTACCACTACCCTCACTTCACCTTCACCCACAAACCCATCCACCAATGCTACTGCCGCCTCTCCCACATCTAATTCTTCTATTCCTACTACCGCTGCAACTTCCACAATCGACCACTCTACTTCCCAACCAATTGATACCCCTCCTATCTAGCCATCTAGTGAGTTGTCTATCCCCACTACCTAAATATCAAATAATGATCCCTTAGAAGGGGTTTTCAATGTATCACTCTAGGGGAGTATTACCTATAAAATATTGACACATTCCTCACTCTGCAAGAGTATGGGAACCTGCTCCAACACCTTAGTTATGACTACCATGTAGGTGAGGTTTTTCCTTACGATCCTCCCCACATTTGCACTAATCTAATGTATGGGGACTTGATATTTTCACCTATTCACCTAGACCTCCATCCCAAACATTACCATTTTCATCCGACCTACAACCCATAACTAACCACCACTTCGCCCAAACTTTCCTCCATTGTTGCACATGGAAAAACTTTGGATTCAATTTTTATGAACAAGGCTACCATACTATCATTTCTTGTACCACTCGTAAACATAATGACCATAGTGGCATTGGCTTTGCCACACCACCTCCCAAAAAGGCCCATGTCAACCTTATCGAGGAAGACAAACCTTCTCCACCTCATTCACCCATGTTACCATCTTCACCCACAAAGTCCATAGATCCCGAATCTATTCCTCCTAACTTTGCTTTTCATAAACACAATTTAGTGGGACCTCGACATATAAATGTGATGGTGAGGCTCCCTCTTATATCCCCTTCATATATTCGACATGATCGATGACGATATGCCTTCTATTAATGCCATTCAATGTCAGGACGATGAGTCCATCCTCACCTACCTTGGTGTAGAAGACTCTTATATTCACCGGTTGTTACCCTCTGAGATGCAAACCATGTTGAACAAATCAACTATCAAAATCAACATTAATACTCAGGATGACCCACACATTCTAAAGATAGGTTAGTCTTTAGATGTTACTGAACAGGAAGCTTTTACCTCTTTCCTCTGGGACCATAGCAATGCTTTTGCTTGGTCTTATGCTGATATGTTTGGTATTGACCCAAAAATCATGGTCCACAATATCGTAACCATTCTTGATGCCAAACCCATCAAACAAAAGCTGCAGAAAATGCATCCTCACATTGCTCTTCTGGTCAAAGAAGAACTCCAATGCCTTCTTTCAATTTCCTTCACCTACCCATTGACTATCCTCAATGGATTTCTATCATCATTCCTATCACAAAGGCAACAGGGGGACTTCACATTTACATGGCTTTCTGTGACCTCAACCGAGCTTGTCCTAACAATGATTTTCCCCTAATAGGCATTGACCAACTAGTTGATCTCACCACTGGCCATGAAATGCTATCACTCATGGATGGTTTCTTGGGTTATAATCAAATATTACTCACTCCAGAAGATCAACACAAAACTACCTTCATCACCCCTTGGGGGACCTTCTGCTATTGAGTCATGCCTTTTGGCCTTAAAAATGCTGGTGCTACATATCAGTGAGCCATGAATTACATCTTCCATGACATCATGCATCACATATTGGAAGATTACGTAGATGATATTTTTACCAAATCAAACATCAGGCCGAACACCTGACCATCCTTAAGGTCATTTTTGACCGCCTCATCAAGTATTGTGTTCATATTTAACCAAAGAAGTGCATCTTTGTGGTACTTTCAGGAAAAATAATTGGTCTCATCATTTCTTTGCGTGGCATAGAAGTAAATCCTACTAAAGTAAAGACTATTCTAGAAATGCCTCTCGCTTTCTAATCTCCATCAACCTTATAGCCTACAAGGTAAGTTGTAATCCATTCATCATTCTATCTTGTAGCTTTTTGACCGTTGTTAACCATTTCATAATCTTCTCAAGAAGGAAATTTATTTCAAATGGGATGATGAATGCCATAAAGCCTTTGATGCCTTAAAACAATACCTTCTTCAACCACCAGTGCTTATTCCTCCTAAGGATGACCAACCCTTTTACCTATACATTTTTTCTACTAACCATTCTTTAGGTTCCATGCTCACTCATCGTGATGAGAAACATAAAGAGAAAGAAGTTTATTACATAAGTCATACCCTTTTGGAGTACGAAACTAGATACACCCATGCTAAAAACTTTTCTTAGCCTTAGTTTTTGTCACCACCGAATTCCACCATTACCTCCTCAACCAAAAACCTTTGTTGTTACCAATACTGACCCCTACACTATATGTATGCCAAACCCTACCAACATCGTGTTGCATTGGCTCATGCTTCTCGTAGACCTTGACCTTGAATTCATCCATAAAAATCCACAAAGGTCCAAACCATCGCTGACCAACTGGCAGACGCACCTCTTTCTAGGAATCAACCCTCTAACTTTGATTTCCCAGACAAATCCATAGCTACCCTCTCCTTAGATGATACCACTTACCAAATGACACTCTTCTTTGATGGATCCAAGTGTTAGCATGGAGGTGGGGCTGGTGTTATCCTCATTCCTCTTGATGGTGAACCTATGCCTTTATCTTTCAAATTGGATTTTGATTGTACAAACAACATTGCAAATACGAATAACTTGTATTGGGTCTCTAGGTTACTTATGCCTTAGATTTTAAGTCAATCAATATCTTTGGTGATTCCCATCTCGTCATAAACCAAGTCAATGGTATATACCAGTGTCGTAATGAAATACATCAAAAGTATAAACATTATGTAGACATACTTTTGACCACATTTGACCGTTACGAAATTCAAACCACCCCCCATTCTATTAATAAATTTTTAGATACCATGGCCTACATAGCTTCTCAGATACCCGCTTCACCCACCGAATCTAAAATCTTTGTCATAATACAAAGGTTATAATCACTCTCTTATTTACCTCGTGAGGTCTACTCCATTGAACCATTACACCTAACCCACGTGACCTTTGGTAAAAGTAGTTTGTAAACTATCTTTCCCTTTCTATTCTACCTGCTGATCTCATTCGTAATGGACAACGTGATTTTATTAAAAGTGTCTCTCGTTATGTCATCATGGGTGGTCTCCTGTATAAGTGCAACTTCAATGGTATTCTCTTACGATGCCTTACAAGTTCTGAAATTCCCTACACCATCAAGGAAGTTCACAATAGAATTTGTGGAGTCTACTTTAGTGTTTTAGCTATAACAAAATGCATTCTTTGCCTTGGCTATTATTGGCCAACCCTAAACTGTGACTGTTGTTACTATGTCAAATGTTGTGTAAAATTCCAACAACATGCTAATCTTCATCACACACTAGTCATGCCTTATAGGTCACATGAGACCTTTGGCCTTTCTCTCAATGGGGCTTAGATCTTTTCAAAGTGAGATCAATCCCTTTATTCACAATTCCATCAATGGATTATAACCTCTACTGGATATTATACTAAATGGGTAGAAGCCATTCCCCTCATTTCTAAAAAATCTGAGAAAATATATGAATTCATCAACCATCACATCATTTGTCATGTTGGTGTTCCTCATCATCTCATCACTGATAACGGAAATAAATTCAAAAACAAAACCCTACGTAAGTTGTGCAATGCTTTTGGCATCTAACTCAGTTTCTCGTCACCTTATTACCCACAAACTAATGGCCAAACAGAATCAACCAATAAAACCTTAAAAAAATTCTTATAAAAGTAGTTGACGATACTAGAAAGGATTAAAATTCAGACATTACTTTCACTTTGTGGGTTTATCACACTAGTATTCACACTTCAACTACTGCCATATATTTTTCTCTTGTCTATGGTACCAAGGTTGTCTTTCCTCTCGAAGTATAGATTCCATCTCTCCGCATCTCATTACAAGACATGCTCAACGATGATGACTTTTTCCAAGATTGTTTGGCACAACTTGAGTTATTAGATGAACATCGTCTTAATTCTCTTTACCATCTCCAAATATACCAAAAATGTATCAAATGTGCCTATGAAAATGCGTCCACAAAGGAGCCTTTTAATTTAGCGATCTCGTCTTGAAGGAAAATCAACATGTAACTAAAGAAGAGAAAAGTAAATGGGGAAAATTTTCTCCTAATTGGCTTGGACCCTATATCATTACCCATGCTTATGGATCATGTGCTTAAAATTTGTCTTCACTCAAAGGTAAACTTGAACCTGAGCCCCTCAATGCATTGCATCTTCAACCATTTTATTATTGACATTAATTCCTATATCACCTTTTGTCTATTGACCACTCATCCCTTGAGCGTCATTCACCTTCCATGTTACCCGTTTTGAGGATCAACAACTAAACAAGAATCATGTGATTACCCATCACATTTTAGCCTTATCTTCAATATGAGTACCATGACTCTACCCATGGAAGGATTCTCATGGATACTTTTCATCTTTTAAAAGATGGAATCCCATGGTCGTTCATCACTTGAAACCACCCCTTTCATAGTTAACTCTGTGTACTATGGTTTTGTCTTCTAAACAAGAACCTAATATTCCTCTATAGTCTTGTCCATGACTTAAACATCCAAACAAAAAAATGGGATTCAACTCCTTGATTCAAACTTCAAACAAAAGATGACTCCTCAAAAGCAGAACATCTCTTCTCTCTATTTCATTGCTATAAATAGATTGCTCCTTGAAGGACAACTATATAATGTAATTGCAAAAATACAATAAAAATATGTAGAAGCTTCCTACATTGATCATCTTTGTGAAGACCTCAAGGAGATAATATACTCATCCCATTTAAACTTCCCGCATCGAATAGTATGTTAAAAACAAACAAATGAAGAAAATGATGAAAGTTTTGTCATGGACTTGCCTATTTTTGATCCTGGGTTTCTTGCTAAGTAAACATGCAGCCGTACTTTAAATTACACTAAACCACCCATTTTCACCTCATTTCCTTTTCACCCTAATTTTTATTCGCTCAAGGGACTTGCCATAACTGCGACATTTCATGATCATGTGACTTTCTTCACCCTTAGAATAGTCCATTATACAATGCCTTTAGGGTCTTACGTTCATAATCTCATATTGGGTATGGTAGAATCATTAGGGTTCCCATAAATTAAGTGGATATTTTACCACCTCTTACCATTCGCCTTCCTCATTACTTATTAATTATCATATACAGGACTAAACCATCGAAACCCACATTTAAAACGACTCAACCATGCCTATGACCTAAAGTCAACCATGCCTATGACCTGAAACTCAACCATGACTATGAAATAAAACTCAACCATGCCTATGACCTAAAACTCAACCATGCCTATGACCTAAAACTCAACCATGCCTAATTGACTGATTCCACCATGCCTAAATCGACTGACTCCATCATGCTTAAATTGACTTGACTCTATCATGCCTAAACCGACCTAACTCCACCATGCTTAGATCGACCTAAATCCATCATGCCTACACCAACCTGACTCCATCATGCCCTATTCTTCTCTCTTGAAAATGTGGCACAAAATTCAAATGGCTTTGTCATTTTCTCCAAAGTTACAAAGCAACAATGATTCCATAAAATACAGAATTTTTTGTTTTATAAACCCAACCTGATATGACCGACACTTGGTCATATTTGTGCCCTAGCCAACCAACATCGATCACCCTATAACTGGTATTGGTCAACCCTTCTAACTATTTATCCTTACTACACTTCCTTTTCCTATAATCATCAGTGCCAACACACATGTTATCATTCCGGCCACCCATTGAAACATACCTACAAGCCCAACCTACCCCTACATTTCCTTTGCTACATCTTAGGAGTTGTTATTTTACCTATACCTTAGCCTTACCTATGCCATGACCTATTTTCCTGAACTTGACCTACTTGGTGTGACCATTGACCTTATGTACTCGCTATACCTTGTGATGTTGTTACCTATGTTGTTTTAGCCTAACAACCATACCTTGCCTATTGTCATGCCATTTATCCTGATCAAACCTTTGGTGTACCAGAGCATACCTAAATGTTCCTACACCTAACCTACATTGTGTTTCTCAACCATATCCTATACCTTGGATACCTAAATCACTTCACCCTTGTTTAGATAAACCTATCGACCTTGGATGATGTCAAGTTTGTAAGCTCTTTAACCTATCGTGTTACATCTATACGTGTGAGAGTGTTTGATTTCCATTACCCATGAACCAATTTTGACCATGACCTACTACCCATTACCCGAGTTGACCGTCACCCTTTCCCTCAATACTAAAACCTTTCCAAACCTATATTCCCCACCTACACATTTATTAAACCATTCACCAATTCCGTATTTTACCTCATGAATGCCTATTTTGAGGGGGTCATCTTCAACCACACATGGGGCAATCACTTCTTGTTTTTGTCAGCGTTACTTACCAATACAATCTATGCAACAAAAAGGGGCAAAATGTAGACACAAAAATTGGGTCACACTCCCCTTGGTCCCCTTTCAAATAACTAACTTAAACATACTCACCTAACATTATCCCCCATTTACCCCATATTAACATTAAGTTAATTATCCACAATTAATTCAATACTCACCCTCACTCCATTTATTAATTTAATTAGTTTAACTAAATGGATGCGCATCTCATCTAGCCACCTCACATAGACACCTCACCATAGACCTATTCATAGCATGTTTCCATAGCTAACTAAGACTTAGTATAACCATAAAAGAACATGCCTATTCTTCCTCTAACCATATTCCCACGAATCTAAGTGCAACATTCCATTTAGACCCAGCACCAACTAGAAAAGATGGAAAAATATAGCCAAGATCTACTTTTTTAGGTAACCTAGGATATCCCACCTTAACCAATGCCGGTCAAACCGAAACTAATGCCGGTCACCCTAAACCATCATCGGTTACCATATAACCATTTTGGTAACCTTGTTTAGGAGGTTAGACACATTCTTGAGTTTTAGAGAAGAGGAGATCTGCATACAAGTAAGAACTAGATCTCTTTCATACATCCAACAACCATAGCCAACACAACCATTGATTAGGAGGTTTTTACATTCACGATAACATTTCGGGAAGCACTGCCACTACACTGATCACCATTTCACTAATCAACCATCACCAATACCCAAGCATTGAACTTGCACAATATTAAGTTTGTTTCTAACCTACAACATTTCATTTCTATTCAGTTTATAATATTTCTTCACATTTGTTTACTAACCACCATTTATATTTTTCCCTCACCATTATTGTCTTCCTATGAAACAAACCATTCTCATTGATAACCATTTTAATCAACTTTATCTACTCCTGAGTACCTCTGAATATTCCCAACACCTCCCAGGACATAGATCAACTCCTTACCATCTCGATTCGGTCTCAAAAATCCCCAAAACCATGAACTATTGATTTATTATCAGCCCACATTAACGTCACACGGTTCTTACTAAATCATCGTTGGTCATACCAGATTGACGTCAGTCTCTGTATTTAGCAATATTACTAATACTATATCACTAAAACCTTTTCCCAAGTGACCTAGAAGCTGACCCGGCCTTGTTCTAACACCTCAATTACCTACCCTACCTCCAAATCTAATCATAACCTAGCTTTGTTGTTTTAGATTTGCTTATTGTATTTTGATGAGATACCTAAATCATATCAACTATAATAGGATTCTATTTATTTACATTTTTTATTACATTAAATTGTATTAAAACAATGGTTTGGTTGCCACCAAGGAAGTATCACACTTCCTGGATCTAGCACACACTAGGCAACCCATTGACATATATTGTTTAACTCTTTCTTGTGGTCTTGTTTTGTATTTCAGGTAGTTCCTCCAAGCCAAAAGGAAGCTCTTAGAGTCAGTATTGGATCAAGAAGTCAAAACATCCGTAACAACCTTCAAACTGACCATCACAATAGGTATTCCTCCTTGGCCGAGACCCTTATCTATTTCATCTAAAAACTTAAAGAAAACGGTGAAACACATGGTATTTGGCTTTGATTAATTCAATTAAGGGTTCTTCCTCCTTTAACACTCTCCATCCCATTTTAGCAATTAAAGCAATATTAATTTTTTAATGTCCTTGATACCAAGCCCACCTATTCTTTTAGGTATACAAACTTGATCCCATGCCACCAAGTGATACTTGAATTTTTCTTCAATTCTCTCTGGAAGAGAAAGTGTTTTTGGATTCTCTCAAAATTTTCAATAATTGTTGTAGGAATGCTAAACATAGACATAATATATATAGGTAGGTTTTGCTAGTGTGCTTTTGATAAGAAGACACTTTCCAAGCACTGGAAAGAACAACCCCTTTCCATCCATGGCCAGTTTTTTTGAAACCTATCAAGTAATGCATTCCAAACCATTATGGGGACTTTATTAGTCCCAAGAGGCAATCCCAAATAAGTTGTAGGTAATGAGCTGATTTTATAGCCCAAAATATGAGCAATTATTTTCTGTCGTTCTAGAGGAGTATTGAATAAGTAGATGGAACTCTTATCAAAATTAACCTATTGTCCTAAGGCAGCCTCATAGAATTTTAGAATAGTCTTGATAGCCTTAGCTTCAAGAATGGATGCCATCTAAAGCAACATTGTATCATCAGCAAATTGCTGATGTAAGGCTATTTTATTTGTATATGTGGGCCTAAATCCTTTTAAAATACCTACATTAATAGCTTTAGAGATGGATCTACTAAGGCTATTAGCCATGAGTATGAAGAGAAGATGGGATATAAGATCCCCTTATCTTATTCCTTGCTATCGGTAAAGAATCCCACTAATGTACCATTGACGACAACTAAAAATCTAGTCATTGAGGTGCAAGTTGGAATAATCTTCCACGAATTTATTTTGATAACCAAATTTAAGAAGGACCTTATCACGGAAATGCCAAGAAAATCAGTCAAAGGCCTCCAATAGGTTTCCTCCCTACTACATAATGTATGCAACTCAGACAAGAGTTTCTTTTCTAAAAGATGATCATCAGATCTCATGCCTTTTGTGGAGATTTTCAGTTCAAGATCCTAAATCTGCTACTTTAGATCCTTTTTCTTTTCAAAAATATTACCAAAGACCTCTTTATTCCAAGTTTTCACCTACTTTTTAACATTTTTAAGTTTTTGAATTAACTGTATTGAGCTAGTTCCTTCTCCATCCCATTTCCACCATTCTTTAATCTGATCTGAAATGTCTTCATGATCTAGCCACATATTTTCAAATTTTAAAGAGTTGTGTGAAGGCTTGGACCAATTAAAGAGGTTTAACACAATCGGATTATGATCGAGCAATTCTAGGTAAAGAAGATAGATGAAAATCCTGATTTAATATCTAGTTAGCAGATATAAGATCTCTATCTAATCTAACTTGAATCATGTCATTTCCAACTCTTCTATTTGTCTAGGTGAACTTATTTCCATGAAGTTCCACATCCATAAGATTTGAAGCAGAAAAAAATCAGCAAAGTCATCCATGCCAGTAGAGAAATCATGATTACCACCTTACTTTTCACTAGGGTTGAGTGGGGAGTTGAAATCTCCCATAACCAACCAATTATCATTCTTATATTTGTTTCTAAAAAGTTTTAGATCTTCCCAAAGTCTCCTTCTTCCAGCCATAGAGTTGGGCGCATAAATGTTTGAGAGGATCCATGTTAAATCATTATCAAGAGCATGAAACTTAACAACAATATGAGTATTAGAAGAAAAAATCACCATACCGGTAAGAAGGTTCTTGTCCCAAAAGATGGCCTCTCCTCCTGACGCTACATGAGAATCAAAAGTAGCAAATTTTGAGCTATCCCAAATTTTTTTAATAATCCTCCAATTTTTTTTTCATTCTAGTTTCCTGAAGAATCAGAATAACAGGTCTACTCGATTTCCTTAATTCTTTAAGAATTCTTTTCTTAGGGATTCCATTAAAACCTATAATATTCTAGGAGATTATCTTCATCTAAAAGGGATGGGGAGACATTTTCGGATGTCTCAATTGAATTTAATTCCCATCTACAATATATTTTTAGTTTCTTTCTTTCGAGTTATTTTTAGAAGGTTTTCTTTTTTGTTGCTGCCTCCAAAATCTACTACCCTCCTAGTAGATGATCTAGTTATTCTAGAAGTGGAAGCCTCCCAGTTTCCTATTTTCTTCTTTTTATCATTGTAAAGGGTATCAGGGATCTCCTCAAATCCTTTCATTCTTCTTTTCTTTGATTTGACCTCAATAAAACCATTATTCAAATCATTATCACAGTCAAAAAGTACCTTTGGTGAGAACAGGTAATCTCCCCTCCTTCTTTTCGATTTTTTCCCACTCATCGTGTAACTATGAAATTGTTGTTTTTTTGCTGAAGAGAAGTTGTTCACTTACAGGAAAGGTAGGCTCCAAAGGAGTGCTATTTCCTCAAAGTGTGAATGTCTAGATCCTTATTCTCTTTATCATTAGATAGTTCTTCCTCTATGGGATCTAGAGAGTTATCCTGGATATTATCCTTCAATTTTAACTCTTGCATCTTAGATTCAAATTTATTGTCTTGTATTACATTCCCATGAGACTTTGAGACTTTATTGATAGTTTGGTCTTCATTCAGATTTTTCATTCACTCTACATCCTTGGAGATAAGATTGATGATCACTTTAGAATTTTTCTCATCCACTTCCATAATTAATTTTACTGGTGTTTCCATTTCCTTATCTCCTTGATCTTTTAAAACCTCTCCTACTAGTTTTGCAGTAGGATTTTTGGGGCACCAGATTTTTCTACATACGGTGGTAACCTTATAGGGGTTCTAAATCCCTTTTTAAGCTTCTTATATTTCAGATCTGGTAGATTGGAAACATTTTTTCCTGTTCCTTTTTTATTTTTCTCCTTATCTAGATCAACATAACCATATATGGAATCCCTAGCCTCATTCTCTTTCCTTATTTCTAGTGGTTCTATGGATCCATTAGAGACATTATGATTTTTGTCAAGCTTTCTATCCTGTTGATGTCCTTCTTCCTTATGCTTTGTCAAAGTAGGACATTTCCTGGTGAAATGCCCTAGTTTATGGCATTTTTTGCATCTCAAATGAAAATTTTCATATTCAATATTTTATTTCCATGTGCCAATTTTGGATTTTAGAATAACATGCTCTGAGAGTTCCTATTCCATTTCGATGAGATACAAAATCTAGAAAAAGTGAGCTTGGATATGTTTCTAGTCCAATTGGAAAAGCTGTTAGATTTAGCTATATTCAACAAGATCTCATCATCCTAGTATTGAAGAGGGAGACCAAGAAGTCTACACCATATGGGAATGGTGTGTATATTTTTAGTATTTGGATCAAACCCTGGGTACCATCTCTTTAAGAAAAGTCCCATATTACCCATGCACCAGGGTCCACCCAAAAGAACCGATTCTAGATCTGGCTATTGGTTAAACTTTGCAAGGAAGAAACCACGGGGCATGGTTGTAATAACTAGATCACCCTTAGGTTTCCCTCTTTTCAAGGCCCATTTCCTGATCACATCAATATTGGGGCTAGATCCAGATCTGGCTATTGGTTAACTTTGCAAGGAAGAAACCATGGGGCATGGTTGTAATAACTAGATCACCCTTGGGTTTCCATCTTCTCAAGGCCCATTTCCTGATCACATCAATATTGGGTCTAGATCCCAGAAACTTACCAACAAGTGCAAGATTCATTTTTCCCATTTCCCGATACAAACACCCATCTGGCACATGGATGTGGGTCACCCCCTCTTTGTCCTTAACAATTTTGAATAAATAATGAGTTTACACAGTTGAGGGTGATTGAGGACCCACATGATTTTTAGGTGGTACTTTGAAAATATCCATCCAAGCACCAGATGTAGTAGATGTCCTACCGGTTACAATTTGGGTGAAATGATTTTTAATAGCTAGTTTCGCTCAAATAATAGACATTTTAAAATCAAAACCTCTCGAAATAGTGCTCACGAACCCCTAAAGTAAAGAATTTTCATGTATTTGAGGTTTATAAATTTTCATGAATCAATTTTATCATTATAAGTTACTCGAGTTTGATTAGGATTTGAATTAGTTAATTAATCATAGTAACCTCTTATAGCTCCCTTTAAATCCTTTTAGTCCACTTAACTCACTAATATATTATTTTTAATAAGGGTGTAAAAGATTATGTAAATCCAAATTGTGACTCAACCTTTGCATCAACCCTAGTTTCTCTAGGGCTTGTTTATGATACTCCTCTTTACTATTGGTGTTGTATTTATACTTCTATCTTATATCATCATGTCGTTACCTCCAATGTTATATGATATTTAAATCAAACTAAAAGGCCCATATATTCATACTTGGTGTTACAAAGGTGACCACTTTTCCCATCCTTCTTCTAATCATATTAACATGGTTACTAATACTTGGTCTTATTCTACTACTGATATATTTACCATTGTTATTTTTACTATTAATGTTGATCATGTACAAGGTGAAGGCTCTAATACTAACTATGACAATCATTATCATGGCTTTCTCATAGATGAGGCACATCATCTTACACATTTCTTACAAGATAATTTCTTGAATATTATATTCTTATATATGCACGCACAAGATCAATTTAAGCATGCCTCATTATCTCATAAAAACATCCATTATTAATGCATATTTAGTGCTTAATTCCTTAAGGACACTTAATATTTAAATTCATAATGTCTCTATTCATATTCCTACAACCATTATTGATACTACAAATCCTATGTGCAATAATAATGGTACACACACTTCCTCATATATCACATAGGCTCTTGAAACCCTTGTTCATACATTAAAAGATCAAACATTCTAATTAAAACAAGGTGATTATTTAATATAAATAGATTAAAACCTTATTTCAGAGTAAATTATTGTAACTAATGATATTTAGGTATTAAAATACAATAATATACAAACAATAAGTATTCAACTATGTATAACCTTAAACAAGTGAGATAAGAAGACGCCTTAGCTAGTTTCGGATGATTTTTAGGTGATCAAGACTATATGAGTGCTGAATATGGTTGGAAATAGTGTCAAGGTGGATGGTTGAAGGTTATGGAACTCAATATTGTATTGGACAAGAGCACCCATACGAGGAAAAAATCTCTCTGGGTGTTGGTGACTATTCAGGCTCTAGTGATTGCATGAATGCTTAGGATATGGTATTTTTACGGATCGGAAGGTATTCACTTATATTCCTCATTTGTCACTTTTATTTCATTGTTAGGGTTACGATAATACTGTAACAAAGCACTAGACTACATTTAAGATTCTATGTAGTTATATGTGCTTATGTGTGAAATGGTATCCTTTGCTTCGTACAATGATGCCAAGATATCGGGCTATAACTAGCTTTGATGAAGATGTGTGGTACGGAATTCAATACTTCCCTTCCTATGTAGTGTATGCAGCCCAAAATGTATTCCCTTTAAATAGTAGTTATATGTAGATGTGATAGTCCCTCTTGATTTTGTAGCCAGAATAATGGTTAGTATGTTGTATATATATACAAGTCCTTTACTTGAATTTTGACGTAAGTGACACAAAAGGATGACTAAGAATGTGGGATAAGGATAAGAAAAGAAAAAATGCCAACCACAAATGATAAAATATTCAAAAGAATACGGAGGACAGGAGTGCCTTAAAGGGACACAAATTCGGGTGGTAGTTTATAGAGTGGGTGCTAGTGTCCAAAGACCAAAAAAACTAATGTGAAAAAAAAAGACATACATGGATCCTGTGACTGACCGGAGGTAGATACAAAGCTAAGAAGTGTAGAATATCTCATCATAATATAAATCAATCAAAGAACATAAATAGATAACGGAAAGTGTCACCAATATGTACTTTTTCTTACTTATGATTCATTCGTATAACAACATACCGATGGCATAATAAAGTGATGATACATGTATAGTTTTATGCCTACATTTTCCCCCTTTATGTTATTTGAAGGAAATTCAAGTAAAGTAAGTATGAAATAGACTGTATAGGGTCCAGAGAAGCCATATTACAGAGTGCACATAGAACATAGAAACTTGTAGCGTGGTAAACCATGGATCAACATTTTGACTCATGTGGCATAGGAGGAAATAAATAATTGTCGTAAAGAGTAAATTAGAGAAATAGTTGTGAGGATATTGGAGATTTTGTATTTTCTTTTACCAAAAATGATAGGAGAGGAAGGCGGTGATCAATTCCCAACCTCATTTTTTAATAATTCAAGGATTTGGGCATCCTACTACCGGAGGAAGAGTGTTGGAGAGAGAGAGAGAGAGAGAGAGAGAGAGAGAGAGAGAGAGAGAGAGAGGTATTATTTTCTCTCCTTCCATGATGCTTCCTCAAAAGGTCCAACCACTCTAGATGGATAAGGAATTATTCGTTACCATTTTGTTTCGATTGAATTTTGTTTATCTCTACTAAAGAACCCATATAGGAGTAGTACAAGAAAGGAAATAAAGTCTCATTGCCCCCACTCCTATAATAACAGATGCTCTAATTTGAATAGTATTAGATGGCTTCCAAGTTAGGTCATTTGGAAGAAATGGTGTCATAATGTAGCTCCCAAGTTAAGTCATCTCGGGAGGGATAATAACTATGGTTTTTGTATTAATTGAATGGTTTGAATGATAGGAGTTGATTAGATAGGATATTCTTAGAGGATTAATTATGGAGAGATTTTATTTTTACCCCCAGATTAGGTCATTTGGGGAATGGATTCAAAATATAAAAAATATCAATTGTCATATAGCATAAGGATAACTATATGTGAATAAGATCAAAGAAAAATGTGATAGTAATGTATTAGAAGTGTTGATTGATTTTGTTGTACCCTGAGAGGGATTATAAGATGATCTCGATTATATGCCCCCTTTTAGTGAAAGGGTGAGGAGTGGAGAAATGAGTACTGAGCCAAAAGCAAGGATGTTAAGGATTGTATTAGTAACCGAGAAATAGTATAGAAGATGTAGTAGTGTTGATAAAGTATGTGTAGATATTAGTGCATGCATCGGAATTTAAGATAAAGTGTTGAAAATTATATAGTATGGTGCTAGATGAGACCGTGATCCAAATTCCAAAAAAGAGGAGAAAAATGGAGTAACGAGGCTCAAGATATGGGGTGAACTATAAAATTATACTAGTTGTAAGAATGGTAGAAAGTAGCAACTATAGTGTAGAGTAACATTGAATTAATATATATAGTAATATGAAAAGGTGAATAATAACTTCATTTGAACAAAGAGTAAGTGTGAGTTGTGAGATGCTAGGCTACCACATGTCGGGAGGCTATTCAGATGATATTTGAAAGGGTGATGGTAGGTTTGGCTACAAAGATGACCAAAGAGCTGGTATATAGGATCAAATCTTGAAATTTTTGTCAAATTCATCTATTTTTGCATTTTTATCATAATTGGAAATTTTGTAACATTTTGTGTTTTTGACCAAGACAAAAGCAAATAGGGTGTTTTTGTCTCTCGGGACACTAGCACTGGTTACGTGTGCTACTAACTCCGTCATGGGGTGCTTGTGTCTAGCTCATGGGAACTAGTGTCTACGAGATATTTTTGGTACTATTTGGGTAATTCAAGTTGTTTTTCTATTATTATGATTGATTTTGAAGTATCAATGCGTGGTAATACTATTTTTTTTTTTTTTTTTTGTGTTGTAAAGAGAGACATAGACTCAAGGGAGTTTCGTGTAGGGAAAAATTTGAGTATATTTATTGGTTTAGGGTTGACCGATGATGAGTGAGATGTCTTTGGACCATGCCAGTTTGTGACACATCACTAGATTAGGGGAGATCCCCTATAATATGTCATTATTGACAACACTATGTGAGATGTGGTGTGCAGATACATGTACATTTTGGTTTTCGAAAGGAGAGTAGATGGTGACATTAGAGGATTTATTTAGGATATTACGAGCTTACCTATTGTTGGAGAGAGAGTATATATTATGGCCATAGTGGATGATCGTGACCAAATGAGGTCAACATGACAATATTTTATAAGGTCTTGAGTTCATGCCAAGAAATATATTATTTTGGATGCAATTGTATGGTTTGGGATTCCATGATTGTGGAAGTTCATTGCAGTAGTAATAACTTCATCACTGGTCCTAGAGGGTGGTGGAGTTAGCATTATGTATAGGATGCATGGGATTTATTAGAGGATAGAGGAGCATGACATGATATATGCATGGGTACTATGTGTGTTGTCCCATTTATATAGGTATTTGTATCGATTCACGTAGGAGGACCATGGTGGTAGGATAATAATGACCATGTTATTACATGTATGTGTCTATGAGCATATAACAACAATGAGGCCACTTAGTGGGCCATGGGCCGATTGGGCTTGGAAAAATATTTTTACAGCGAGGTGGGTGGGGGCCTAGAGTATGAGGATAGATATGACCACATATAGGTCAATGTTAGATAAGATGGGGCTTGTGGAAATTATCTAGAGACCATATAGAGATTATGGAGGATGATTGGAGGACGATGTTGAGTTGCATTGCATTTGATGCACTATGTGGTTAGAGGACTAGTTTTTAGGAGTGGTAGAGCTATTCCAGGGTGAGATGGTATCTCAATAGTTTGGAATGGCTTAGGACTTTCCCCTAGATCCATATATATGGCACCATTATACTAGGGTTGCGAGGTGACTGAGGCCCCGCCCAGTGTCTAGGCGAGGTAGATCTGGCCATAGGGCCAATACAGGTGGATGATGTAGGGTATATAAAGGCATATAGGAAGTGGTGCACGACACACCAATGGGTGTTTTTGTTTCTAGTGGTTGTGGATGCATAAAGTGTAGTAGTAGGTGGAGGAGTCAAGGGTTAGGAACCTTCTCTTGAGGTAGATGATGCAACAGTGGCAAGAGCAAGAGCGTAAGTATTACACATTGTTATTGATTTATATGTGTATTTTATTAATGAATAGTAACTTAAATGAGATGTGTTTCATGTGGTTGTAGGTGATTCTTATTAGACATTGATCATGGATACCTCCATACTCATGGTGACTTGGAATGTGCTTCTATATGTGCTTGTGGGTGAAGGGATGTTAGAGTGAGTGGATGTAATTACGGGAAAACATTCCCATTTGTTTAATCTGTGGCCATAATGACACCACATGTACAATTTTGTTAAGTGAGTGTGATGAGGCCCTTGTAGAGGCTAAGTGGGAGAGACATGTGGTGGGAGGGGGTAGTCTAGCATAGGATGTATTTGAACATTGTGTGGAGATCCAGGATGATTTATAGAGCTAGTGGAAAATATTTCCATATTAAGGAGCTAGAGGGAGAGACACAAAGCTTGAGGTTGAATATTCAAGTTCTAGATCTCCTACGAGATGGATATCGTGATAGTTATAAGGACATATGATGTATTATATAGGATTATTAAGGCATGGGAGTGTGTCCCAGTGATTGTTGTTTATAACCTTGATTTGAGATATGTATATATATGACCATATTGATGGATTTATTAGTGACAATGTCTATTATGTACTATGTGATGATTTTTGTTGGGTGGTAGTGATTGAATATTTTGTTGTTTTTGTATGTATCGTTGGTATTGTTGATTTGGTTGATAATGCTAATTACTGAAATTTGTGATGATGCGTAAATAATTGTATAGTGTTAATTGGTGGGTTGAATAATAATTACATTTGGATAGCCATGAATAGTAGATCATATAATAGATAGAGATATATATTTATGTGATGAAATCTAGAAATGAGTAGAAAAGATATATAAATGGTTATATGATGAGATAAGTGTATATGAGTGTATGATGATAAAATAATGATGTAATGGTAATTGTATTAGAATGAGATGTGTAATGGCATGGATAATCAAATGTGATGAAGATCGATGGAAAAAGTAGGATTTAGCGTAGTATAATAGTAAGATTCCTTTAATGCCCTCAACAGTCATGTATGAACCTAAAGAACACAAGGGTGTCATCGGGTAATGTTATGGAGGTGAGGATTATATACCATAGGTTAAGATGCTGATAATGCATAATAGGAGCATGTGGAATAATGGGATCATGTTTGTAGGTACCAAATTTGATGTCACAAGAAACCAAGCCAACAATGGGAGGTGTGATGGTAGGAGATGTGGAAGTGGGCTTGTTAGGGAACTATTGCGGTGTAATAGAAACAAGGGTATGTTGAGAGGATGTGGAAAGAGGTGGTACAACTGAAGAGGGTAGATGAATTAAGACCTCGGGAGGTGGGAAAATAATGACCTTAGGAGGTGGTGAATGAGACAAGCTAAGCGATATGGAGGCTCGCTTACATGGAAGAGGAGATGGAGAGAGCTCACGAGAGTGGGTGTAGAAGGAAATGAAACCCCTATCTTCTAACTATTGGATTCTATCATGAAGGGCATAAATTTATTTTTCATGGTGGTCATTAATTCAATGAAAATTACAAAAAGGGTGATCACGATGATGGTGCAATGGGTGAGGAGGGTGATGCTTTGGTTGGAAGGAAAACAAATTAGTTACTTATTGAGTAAAGTACATAAGATAACATGAGGTCTAGCACCATGTGAGACTTGTGATGTTCCATGGGTGGGAGGTGGGGAAGATCTAGGTGGAGACAAATGTGCTGGTGGAGGGGAGGAATGCTTATGTGGAGGAGGAGATGGTGACCATGAGGGGGTTCAATAAGTGGAAAGGAGAGGAATTAATAGGAAAGGGAGGAGTAAAAGAGGTAAAAATAGGTGCTATACTAGGATTCACAAGTAAGTATTTTTCCAAGTCAATAACTTTATAACAAAGAGTAGTAAAGGAATCACATGTATCATATAACAATTTTTCTTTTAAAAGTAGGAATCAAGCCATGAAAAAGATATATTGCATTTCTAGATCAATAGGCTAAAAAAGTAAATGGTGCATGCAAGAATTAAAGCATAAAATATAATCTAAAATTGGTTATCTTTCCTTGATGAAAATAAGGTAAGCATTCATATGTAACTTTAGGCCCATTATTAGAAATAAAACATCTAAGGAATGCATCCTCCATATCATAATAAGTACTAATAGATCCACTAGGAAAATGAGTATACCATTGAAGAGCAATATTGACAAGACTATGACAAAAATATTTTAATAATAATACATCACTAGAATATGAAGCCATGGATAATAAAAAATCTTTAAGATGTAAGGATTGCTTGTGGCATCGAAACATGAGAAAGTAGGCATAGTGAAACTCTTAAGGGAAAAATTTTGTGAATTTTCTTAGGGATCAGATTGGGGTGAATGGTATTATTATCTATAAAATCATAAAATGATTTAATCTCTAAGGTAAGAGTATGGAATTTTATTTTTAAAACACCAACAACATGCATGAGGGAAAGGATGTCTTACGGAGGAATGGTTTGGGTAGTGAGAGGCACGTTGAGGGGTTGGGTCTTTCCATTATGAGTGATCATAGGGACTTGAGGAGGGGATGGGATGTGAAATAAGGGGATATATGTGGAGACTCTAGAGGCTTACTAAGTAAGGAGTCAATTATGGTATGATCATTATGAATAATAGGAGATGCACTAGGATTAACAATGGTTTCAATATGGCAATCATTGGAAACAATTGTAGAAGTATAAGGTATATAAGGAATAGATTCACATTCGACAATATTAATGCAAGAAACATCATTATTAACATGTGTATCATCCTTAACATAATAACAATCGCTGTCATCCATATTTTCATAATCAACAATTTCATCATGCAAAGAATATACATTAATGTAATCATTAACCATAGTACAAGGATAAGAAGATGGAATAATAGTCATGTCTAGAGTGGTTGTAAGAGATTTGTCATGTTTTTGAATGGGAGAGACAAAGTAAGATTCAGGACTTATGAGGTCATTAGGATTGGATGCTTGGAATGCAAGGATTTATTAAATGACATGGGCTTGATATTCGAGATTTTTCATGAAATCACGAAGATCAGATTCTTCACAGGTGTTAGAAAAAAATAATTTCATGCTCATGAAGGTCATAGGTGATCGGGGATGGGTACCATTGTTTAGCCATGGGGATATGCATCTTAGGGAAATGGGTTTGATCAAGGAGTGGAGTTCACTAAATGATTTAATCTAAATAGATTAAAACCTTATTTCAGAGTAAATTAATGTAACTAATGATACCCGGGAAATAAAATATAGTAATATATAAACAATAAGAATTTAATGATGTATAAACCTAAACAAGTGAGATAGGAAGATGAATTAGTTGGTTTCATCGGATATGTAGGTGATCGGTACTATCCGAGTATTGGATCTAGTAGGAAGTAGTGTTGAGGTGGTCGACGAGAAGGTTACGGAACTCGAAATGTATTGGACAGAGTGTCCACGGGAGGATAGAAGCACTCCGGGTGTTGGTGATTGTTGCAGGCACTAGTGACTGTGTGAATGCTCGGGATATGCTATTTTCGGGTCGATGGTATTCAATTATATTTTTCCTTCTTCACTTTGATTTCCTGTTAGGGTTCGATCACACCTATAACAAGAGTTTCACTACATTTTAGATTACATGTAGTTTTGTGTGCTTGTGTGTGAAATGGTGTCCTTTTCCTAGGTTTTCCCTTATGCAAATGACACCAAGATAACAAACTATAACTAGCTTTGATGAAAATGTGTGGTATAGAATTAAGTACTTCCTTCCTATGTAGTGTGTGCAACCCAAAATGTAGTCCCTTTTAATAGTAGTGGTAGTATATATATGGGATAGTCCTCTTGATTTTTCATCTAAAATAATGGTTAGTATATTGTGTGTGTGTGTGTGTGTGTGTGTGTGTGTGTGTGTGTGTGTGTGTGTGTGTGTGTGTGTGTGTGTGTGTGTGTATGAGTCCCTTGCTTGAATTTCAACATTAGTGACAAAAAGGACAACTAATAATGTAGGATAAGGATAATAAAAGAAACAAGGATGAACAAAAATGATAAAATGTGCCAAAAGAATAAGGAGGACATGAGAACCCAAAAGGGACATAAGTGCTCAGGCGCTAGTGTCCTCAGACAAGAAATGAATGACATGATAAGACATGTAGACATGGATCCCTATGACCTAAATAGAGGCAGATACATAAATGAGAAGTATAGAAAAGATCCATAGGTTGAATTAATCAAAGAACATAAAGGGATAAGGGAAAATTTCACCAATGTATACTTTTCTTACCTAGGATTCATGCATATAACAACATACCAATGTCATAATAAAGTGATGATACATACATAGTTTTATGTTTATAGGTGCATCCACTTCTCCTCATCCTATGTACTCTACTCAGTTTCTTCATAACCCAATTTCACTTGAAGTGGCTTTTTATCCTTTACCTCTTGGTTTTGTTGTTCCAAAATCCCTATCTATGACTCGCAAAGGTGACTCTACAAAACATCTTCGATCATTTCATGTGGATTCCATTTATTACACATCTTATGACATATTACTTACCAATATATTCCTTATAATTCTTAAGGAATTTACATTCCAATGGTTTAATGATCTCCCGCACACTCTATACGCTCATTTACTACTTTAGAGAATCAATTTTTGGCACAACTTTCTATCAACACTGGGGATAAGGTTTCTAATGCAAAAAAGTATAACATGCAATAAGGATCTAATGAACCTATTAATGATTATGTCTTATGTTATAAGAAATTTCTTACTAAGATGAAAAATATCTTGGCTAGTAGTGAATTACAAGATCTCTTCACATAAAGATTACTTTCTCCTTTGCAAGAATCAATCATATTTGGCAATTTTTAATCATTTGACCATCTATGTCACACATACTCAAAGAGAAAAAAGCTAAGTTTTTACATATGAACAAACTTAAGTAAGTTTATAACACTCCTAATACATATGATGCCATGTTTTCAAGAAAATATACATTCAAAGACAAAAATACTAATACTAATGCTACTTCTAAGGACACTCACTTTGTTGTTGCTCACCTCACTATGCTACAATTAACACTTGCATGATGAGAGATTGCATGTTTACATTTTTTTCCAAACATTGTATTAAAATAATTACTTGAGTGTAATATTGTATCTTGTTGATAGGGTTTTCCATCAAGTTTTAGATAAAGCTGCAGATCAAGGAAAAAATCCACCAAAGATTGTAGAAAGCCATAAACAAAAGAGGAGAACCACTAGAGACTAGATAAAGCTGTGGTATATAGGAAAAATCCATGGAAGCTGATACAGATCTGCAAATCAAATAAAAGACATAAATATAATAAGATAGGAGCCGATAGAGGCATGACCAAAAGAAGTGTCTTTTGGATTATTTTGTAAGAAATATATTTATTGTACTTAATCCATTGTATATAATGTGCCATATGAATCAAGATATTTGTACTACACATGATAAGATATTTTGTATCCCAAGAGATGAGATATATGTGTGTGCCTTAGATAAGAAGTATATAAGATATAGAGAATAGAGAGAAACTATATATGTGTATGAGACTAATGTAATCTATTTTGAGATATGAATAAAGACTGATGTTTGGAGAAATGTTGTTATGTGATTTTACATTCTTTCTATTCACTAATTAGATTTAGTTTAAAATTTTCCCTTTCACATCCCTAACAAAAGGGAGAAATTGTTAACTCTCATATTCTTATCAAGGCTTAAGGTCAACATTTGGTGGTTGAGCCGGGTTCCTTTTATTAGATAGATGTTTGGAAAAATTTCACCAAGTAGGGTATTGGAAACCAACATTAACAGAAATTGAAGACTGGTGGGAGAATCAAATTTCCATATTTGTATAATGAGAAGCAAAGAGACTCAAAGCATCATGTAAAGAAGATGAAACAAAAGTATTTGGAGAATAAAAAGAAGCATTCTAGTCTTAACTCACACATTTATTATGGCCTTGAATATTAGGGTACACAAAAAGAACAAAGTGGACATAACTATATATCGAGAAAACCTTTTGAGTGGACTCAAAAAAAGCTAAACATACTTAGAAATTTCGACAAACCATGGACCAGAGTAATTGACTATTGGTTTGAGACCACATTAGATTCATACATAATTACTTGGGCCATACAAGGTTGGACCAGCTTTGATTACAAGAAAGGTGAAGTTTTAAGTGGAGCAAGAGGTAAATTTCTTAAACAAGTCCCATTCCTAATCAAGATTTTACTAGTAGAAAAATGATTAATTAATAGCGCAAAAAAATTCCTTTAGGGGAAAAACACTTTGCGGGATGGCGCATGTGAAGGGGGAGATCAAGAAGCATAACGATAAAAATTAATGGGTTGATGGTTGAGACGATATAAATATGATGACATGAAGAAAAATAAAAACAAAACAAATAACGTAGTTGATAAAAAGAAGGATTAGGTGAATTAAGTGAAAAATTAACTAAGAAAAAAAAGCAATCATAATGAGGAGGCTAGAAGAAAGAGATAGGATAGTTGCGAGAGAATAAGGAATTAGAAAAAGATAGAAAACCAAAGGTTGGAAAGAGAGGAAAGGGAAAAAAAGTTAAACGAAAGCAAAGAGAAGCTACACAAAATTTAGAAAGTAGGAAAGAGAAAAACCCACTTGAGTGGGGGCCAACATTGGCTAACTGAAAAATGGAGACATAGATTCAAAGTCTCTTTATCATTCCCACATTAGATGAAGACCAACAATATTTGGTTATGCCATGGTTCCCCATAGTACAAAATATTTTAAATAGTCGATAAAAAAGCATTATCAAGACACGCTATGATAGTAAAAGATTTATAGGAATTGGTAGGAGGATTAAGACCTAGAATAAAAGAAATAGTAGGCACAATAGAATGGGAAGAAATAAGGAGAGAAACTACATTATTGATTAAGGAAAAAGGTGAGGAGGAGGAAGAGGTTACTAACATGAAATAATTGATTGAAGAGTTTGGAGAAAAATAAAAATAATAGAGGAGGAAGATGAAGAGAAAGGTAATTTAGAGAAACAAGAGAAAGAAAAGGAAAAAAAGAAGAAAAGAAGAAGTGGTGAAGGATTAGAAAACAATTATAGATTAAGAAATGTTAAAGGTAGAAAGTTATTTGTGGAAAAAAATAATTATTGAAAATCACCAATAAAAGATGCGTCCCCCAACCACCACATTATCCCAAAGGAGATGACCCGAAATCGGTAACCATTCCTTGTGTCACTTCACATACCTAATCAAAAAATAGAAAAGGGATAATTTTTAGTGGAAATATATCAACAATTATAAGAAGAGAGAAAATATTTTAAGAGAGTTTAGAGAACTATTGGGATTTCTATATTTTGATATTGAGTTATCCACAGACAAAGGAAGAAGAGGCACTTTGATGAAAACACATAATCAACTCAAGAAAGTAAAAACCTCGAAGTGGAAACCTAAAATTGGTATCTATGCCTTCATTCTCCCACATGCAAATATTTAATTGTTAATTTAATTTATCCTCTTTATTAAATAAAATGCCCACCTAAGTCACATTAATTAATTAATCCCCATTAATTAATTAATTAATCATTTAAATTCTCATTGCCCTAACCAACCTTATAATTAGGATTATTTTATCCTACAAAAAACCCCTTGCTTTTCTAGATTTTATCCTATCAATTTTCATACCCTAACTAACCATATCTCATATGTTTCCCACCTAATGCTTTAAAACACTCACCTAATCTTTAAAAGTATCAAATCATGAGCAAAATAAAAAAATCATGCCCATTCAGGAAATTTTCTCCGTAGTCGGTGGCGACACATCCTAGTTGCCATCGATCCCCTTTAAAATGAGTGTTTTCTTTACATTTACGGGAAGAAATCCGATGCATGAAATTCTCAATATTTCTCTTGGCACGAGCATCCTTCCTCATTCCCGAGTAGTTTTGAGACATCCACAGACTTCTTAGACATCCCTTCAGCGTGCTTGCATCACTCATGATCATTGTTCGTGAGATATTCTCATCATTATCTCATTCCTTTCCACGTATTTATCATATTATTGTTTATGATTTGTTTCTAGCGTATTGTAGATACAAAGAAGCTTCAGAAACACTTAACAACCTTATCCTATAGGACCTTTGCCTACGGTTTCCATTTTAATCTTTTCATCCTCGGCTTTATACCTTTCGATACAATCATTGTCGATCCCCTTGGTCACCGTCAACTAGGGAACTATCTATCCAACAAGCTATATGAATTATCCTTCCCTATCCACTATCCTACTTCTCTACCTCTGGTTCTCTTCTGTAAATCCTTTTATAGTAGTTATAGGCCCTCATCGGTTTCCATACCACTCTTAGATCTTGTAGGTATATATATTTCATCTACAAGTTCATATCCATCCTCCCAAGTTGTCATCGACCTACTTATGCTTAGTCTAGGTCATCGTCGACTGCGGGTAACACTTTATTGACAGTTATTGCAATCTAATCAACTTTAGATCAATTTCTATCATTTTCAGATTCAGTACTACTTCTGTTTCTACATGCTCTTGCTATTTTTATTTCACTTTATCTAAACAAATGGGGTTGACATCCACCAAGGAAGTCAAAAGATTCTTGGGTCCATTTAGTCGGATAACCCCCACATCTGTCTATCTAATCCAAATCATTTTTAGTCTTACTTGCATATTTCATCGATTCACAACAACAAGGATCATGTCATCCATTTTGCACCCATATCATCACGCTTCCGAGGTAACATAAACCCTCCATTTTTGATTTGCTAATTTCTTTATCAGCTAGTGCATTAACTTGATTATGAATAAGAAAGTTGGACAAAATTCTCAGCACGCTCATTGGGACACCCTTTAGGTGGTCTCTTTCTTTTCTATATTATGTTTTTTTCTACTAACACTACAGCTTGAGAATCCACTTTATTGCTTGCTTGTGTTGAGTTCACCACTCGGATTTCTTGTCACTAAAAAATTATAAATAAATAGGAAAAAAATTATCTAGGTATTCCTTATTTTTTCCTATTTTCTCCTTTTTGTATTGTACTTCCCCTTCCTATTCATGTTCTATAAAACATAACGTTCTATTTTGGCTTTAAAAGAACCCTTATTTCTACATTATGCTAGCTCATATAGTATAAGTAGGGGTTCAATTTTCTACATCTCACATTTATTAGACACAAACAAAACCTCACAAATCAATTAACACATAAAAAAAATTCCTTTTCCTAGTAGGTGATTAGGATTTGATCACCCAACAGAAGCCACCTTAGATATTCCTAGCCACAAATTATCTGAAACCAAACATAGTTCATCTTCTTCTAGGTCCTTTATTATCCACCCCCTTTTTGTTTTTCACATTCTTAATCACAACATAAAAGGAATTGTTTTCTTAACTTTTATGTTTAAAATAAAACCAAACTTTTCCTTGAAAAGTTATCACATAGTCCACTATGACCCCATTCGGACCATTGGTTGCTTCTAGGTCTTCCTCTATCCCCATCTATGATTATCTCTACCGCAAGCCCTCTACTTCTTGATCACATCGACCAATAGCCCCTCTTTTATCCCCACCTTTATCCCTATCACCTTACACCATTTCTGCTTCCACCCCACCATTTTTGTCCCCACTACCTCATGTCCTTCTTGGCTCATCCAACATCACCATACCCACATCAATTATGTATGTTCCTCATGAGAACCTCATCCATGACTTCCTCCTCCATATATATTAATTAACAGATCATGTTTCACATTGTGACATCTCCCCTTTATCCTATATACTGTCTCACCTAGGGACAGCCCTTATGAGCCTTCGGTATCAGATCTTCCCATTCGTGTGTCATCACCATCATCTTACCATGATCATACTTATCACCATGCTCTTACATCCCCCAAGAAATCCCATCTTCATCATGTGACATCTTTAGAAAATCATTTCCTAATCCCCCACCAACAAGTTCATCTTCACCTTTACATCACATCAATTTAACCCATTCTCAATCAACACCATACATCAGATTCCTCCCTCCACATCTATTTTATCCACTTCCTCATCTATTCCCATCCTAGATATTGTACCCTTGGCCCCTTCGAACATTATTCCCATGTCCACCATATCCACAAATTACCCTATCTACCTCCCTTACTTCTACCACTTCTCTTACATCCACATCCAGTCCTACTCTTACCACATCTGCATTAGCCTTATCCATACCTACCTCTACATCCACACCTATCACTACAATTACATTGAAATCATTATCACATATTTCTCTACCCATGCTCATATCACCTGACATTGTACCGACCCTAACAACTCTACCACCTATCTCCTCACTTGTGACTACCCCACTTATCTTGTCTCCCCATCCACACCTAGTTTGCGGACATATAACATTCCCAAATC
The DNA here is from genome assembly GCA_018340775.1 of Taxus wallichiana var. yunnanensis. Classification (NCBI taxonomy): domain Eukaryota; kingdom Viridiplantae; phylum Streptophyta; class Pinopsida; order Cupressales; family Taxaceae; genus Taxus; species Taxus wallichiana. The sequence goes on along the minus strand of CM031238.1, from coordinate 17,290,330 downwards.
CACATATATTATCAAATTTTTCACATATCCTCAACATTTTGAGGCACCCAAAATAAACATAGTTGACACTCATGCCTTTTCCATCCCTACCCCAACCCATCCACCATCTACACAACCACACATAGGCCTCATTAATGCACCATCAAAACATGTCTCATTCTTTCCACACCCACATCCATCCCATCTCCCATAGTCAGCCCTACTCCTCCATATACATATATTCCACCTTTTCTAGTCATACCATATTTAGAATCTATATTGGTTCCACTATCCGTTCTTCTTCCCACACCTAGTACATAAACCATTATGACCATATCCCTATTAACTCCTTTTTCATTTGTACCACCTACATCATTCGTGAAATATTGGAGAGAAATTCAACTCATAGCCACCATAGGTGATCCTATCATTTCATCCACATACCTTGAAATTCCCATATCGAGCCAATCCCCATATTCCTTGGATAAAATACTACCAACATTACTCCCACCATCCGCCACAACATCACCTTTTGATCCACTTGTCAAAATCATTGTCATCCCTACCAAGGACATTCCTCACCCATCCAAATCCAAAAACCTTGGCATCCTTCCACAATGATCCCTTGAGCACCCTCATAAGAAGATCGACATTCCTCCAATAAAGACCAAATCTACATCCTCTATCTTGGGGCCACATCCATCCATCTTAGGACCCCCTCCATCACCACCAATTAACTAACCTAAATCCAAATAGTCCGATTCCCTCCCGGGACCAAATCCTTCCTCTAGAATGCCTCCATCTACCAATCAGATCAAGCCTAAATCATCCATCAAAACTTCTTCTTGTAAACTACCCAAATCTCAGAGTAACCCACATTCATCTTTTACATCCAAACCATCTCACAAGACCTCTCCTGGTGCATACATCGAATCATATGTAGAGGTCCTCCAAAATTTTCTTCAGAATTTTGCCATCACACTCCCTCCCATCTAACCCTTTGATCCAAGTAGTCCAAAGCCATCATGGTTCAATTCTCACCATATATGTGCTTATCATCATACTCCAGGTCATAGAACTAACCATTGTAAGGCCCTTCATACCATCATCCATGATATTATTGAGTGAGAGGATCTCCTTGATGAGTCTCCTTCTCCATTTACCACCTCATCCATAGCCCATCTGAATCCTCTTATCACTCCTCCATCCATTTAGCCTCTTCATCTACCCACATCATCTTCTGTTATCCCTCCTCCACATGTTATTCCTCCTAACAAGGGTCCTCCTTTATTCATTGATGTTGTTTTCCTTGCTACACCATCCTCTTGATATCCATTTCATATCTTCTGACATCCACTATCCTATCCACATCCCTTTTTCTAGGGGAAGCATCTTCCCACCCATTATTGATCCTTTAGCATATTTCTTCTCGTCTTCATTGATTCATCCTCCCATGCTAGGGGGAATTATTTCTAGGACTTGTCTATTCACAGATTAGTTCCTTTCCACATTTGACATCATCCTATCTCATCTAGCTCAGTTTATCTAATTGTACCTTCTATCTTCTCCTCCTACAACCACTTTGTGGCCATATCTATGTTTCTCTTTGGAAACACCATGGCTTTGTCTAAAATCCACCATTAAGGCATATAATTCTTGATTCATATTTAATTCATCTTATCAAACCATCCATTCTTATTAGAATGCATATCTTTCACTCTCTTAATGAACAACACTTATTCTTATTCTCACTCGTTAATCTCATCCCATATCTCTAACGTGGTGTTAACATCGGTGGCCTCATAGATTTATCAGAATGATACCACTCTAGAAAGGAGCCGAAATAAAAAGCTTTCACCTAACTAGATCTAAACATACATTATTATGCAAAAGTATGGGTTAGGAGCCTATTGTTTGGCCTCCCTTGATGGCAAACCAGAAGTGGAACCTCTTAACGCATTGCACTTGCGACCATTCTATTGTTAGCACATTTACTAATGTTCCCTTATTCATATCCTTGGATCATTCCTCCATTATAGCCTATCCCATACCTCATTGTGATGATTTGCAACTATGTGGTCTTTTGACACTTCCTAAATGTGACCTTAAATATGGGCACAATGAATCTTCCCGTATCATATTCCTTATGGATAGGTTCTCCCCTTTGGTGAGAAATCCACAATAATTTCATCCATCACCTTATTATTCACCTATTTGAACCATGAAAAGGTTCTAGGGTGTTTCTTATACAACATTATCCCCTCCTAAGTGGTCTACTTAGCTAGTCCTAGCTCTCCCCCATGTAAAATAAAAATTCATGGATGCTTAAATAAAAATAAAAGTTATCAAAAATAGACTAATCCCTCGAAGGACAATTGTTCATCCAAAAAAAAAAGAAGGAAAATAAAAAACAAAAAATAAAAAGCATGAAATCAAAATAAAAATAGATCTATCCCTCAAAGGATGGATATTATTTATTCTTTCCATTTATATATATTGTATAAAGTAGACCATACCCTTGAAGGATGGCTACTCCTTATGGCATTTGAAGGCTTCCTGCATTGATCAACTTTCTTCTAGCAGACTTCCTGCATTAATCAATTTGTTCTTTCCCCTTCCTAGAGATGGGGCATAGTTTTATGGAATGTCACTTTTGGAGAATCCTCTATCCTCTGTAAAAGATACATCTCAAACCCATTTTATCATGTCAACATCAGTTTTATGGGATAATCTCATCCATTTTTTCCTTATGATCTTTGAAATGACTAACTGTCATTGGTTATTTTCTAACACATTCTTTGCTCATATGTGCCTTGTGTTTCCTGGATCCTCTTCTTGTTTACCTCCAATGTAGTTGGAGGAATATTCTCTTTTACTTTCCTTGCTATAATGTAGTGGTGTTTTCACCTATAGGTTACCATTGTTACAAGGAATTTTAATCTTATCACATTTGTCTTTTAGTACATCTCGATCATCTATATACTACATGTTTATCTTACAACACATTTATTCTTACTTACATCCATCATTAATCACATCCATTTTCAATTTGTTTTCATCACATTTTACCCATATACATTCTAATCATCAAATTTAAACATAAAACATATAGTCCTAATCCTCACATCACACATTCATATCATCGTTCTATTCATACACATATCAATTTAAAATAACCATATAATCATACATTTATTTCACCATCATCATCAAATATAAAACAAACATGCGTTCCAAAAGTAACCACCATTATCACATATGATCTAAGAAACCATCATTATCACATCTAATCCAAAAATCATCATCATAAAATAAATACAAAATCATCACCACATCAAATTAAATTCATCACATGACATAATAAAAACATAATGATCCATGGAAAATCATATATCATATATATATAATCAAAATGAGTATCAGTACATCATGGCCCTCTAGAGGGATCCCTCAAAGTAGAAATGCTATCAAAATTAGTAAACTTTATGTCTAAAAATATAAGACCCTCTCCTCCAGGGGCAGGTATAGCACCTGAAACCTACATGCCATCACCACCCTCATGGCCACCCTCCTCTCACTGCGACTGAGATACACTTGTTGTACTCCTTGACAGCACAACTCCACCTGTTGCCTACCTTTGGAGATGCTCCTAGTATCTCAACATCCAAGTTAGCCTATGGATCACAATGTCCTCATACTATTTGTCCTTGGTGGCAAACACTAACTACCTATCCATCCCAATCATGCCAGGGGGTTCCATCTTTCCTGATCCTTGTGGTGCTTCCTAAACATTGTTGGCTAACTCTGTCACTACAATAGTATCTAGGTCTCTAAAAAAACCTTGTAGGCCTCCCTATGCCTACGGTAGTAGTATCTCTCCTGAATAACTTGATCTCTCTCTTGAGTGGCCATATCCCACTGCTGCAAGGCTATGTCTCTATCTACTCTCATCTGATCTAGCTTGACACGTAAGCATATTATCTCTGTAGCCTCTCCTGCTCCATCTCCACTACCTCAACCTTAACCACCATCTCCTCTATCTCCTCCTCTCCTCCCTCCTAAACCACATGTGCTTCTTATACTACTGTATGCTAATTGGAGTATCTTGCTCCTAATACAACATTTTCATCATCATCCCATGGCATAGCCTCCTCCTCTAATGGATCTAGCATAGTAGGACTTGACAACTCTCTATTAATCTCCTCCTTCCTGTAAAAATTGGATCATGAGGTAATTCCTAAATGAATCTAAAGAGTCATCTCACCATGTCAAAGTGAATGAACTCAATAATCTCCAACCGTCTCCCCTGAACCCACCTCAATCATCTCATGTCAACCAAATCTACATCTACCCCTAGCCATGTAGAGAAATATCAATGTAGAAACCACCAAATTTGATCAACATCCAACTGTGTAAGTTGACCTACATACCAATCCACCCCTTTCTTGCCCCTGTCTTCAAAGGCCTAATCAACCCTCCATTTGAGAAATCCAACTGCTAACTGAATATGGTCTCTTGTGACCCATGAAATCCATGGTATTCTAATCACTGTAATATGATCATAAGCCCAACGGTGTAGGAAGAAGCCTACATCAAACCCTGACCTCCTACCTTCTCTGTATCTAGATAGCTCATGGTGAACTTGAGATAACAAAGCAGTACCAAATAAAAATATTATTTGGTGCTCCACTATATCGGCCACTACACTAGTCAACGCCCATAGAAAATGAGATATTCATGAGTCCAGAAAAGCATAGTAGGACACTACCATCATCACCATGTAAATCAATCAGCTGCATACCACCCCAACATCATATCTCTTCTCATAGGAAAAATACCCTAAAGAAAATATGATATGGGGCACATCGGCTCATAATAGCCATGTCAAAATGGCTAGTCGGTCATCACTAGAAATAGGAACTATCCAAAATGTACATGTCTACCTATCCCACCTCTCAACCAAAGTAATCATAAGCCCCACATCTTGTGGGATCCTCTGATAATGTCTAAATCCTCCTAATCTTGTTGTAGAAAGATGATCCCACTCGACATTTGTCACATCCCCTCTAATATGCTCATATAGAGTTGCACCTGATATCTCAAATATAAGGTCTCTCTAGCCTGCAATCACAAGAAAAACATGCATACATTAGACCTTTGATCCAAGAATCCATCCAAAGTGCATTAAATTCCATCCAAATCCATTTTTACCCAATCGACCCTATTCGACGCTGACCCAAGTCAGATTGACACATTTTCATGTCAATCAATGTGCCCTAGGCGTAGTCAACGCCGACCCATCCGGGGTCACCCACACCACCGTCTTGGTGTCACCCACTTTTTACAAAAAAATTCTAAAAATTAAATGAAACATGAAATTAAATAGAAAACTAGTGTGATTTTTGTTACTCACCATCCTCCACACCCTATGGCATTTCCTCGCAGCTCCAATGACCTCCATTTTATCAGTCTTTATTTTCTTGATTTTCTATATCTCATTTAGTTTACATGTGAAAATGAGCATCGTCAGTTGACCACTGGGATTATATAGCCCACTGAAACTTGGTCGCCGCGTTGACTCCCTTGGGTCACCATAGATTGGCCTTACGGTAATGATTTTGGGATTTCCCCTCTCTTTCTTGCATCCCTTTCAAGGGCATCATTTATTGTTGACCATTAAGTCCACACTTGTGGTCATCTCTATTTTTCCCTTTGGGAATTTTAATTCAACATTCAAACTATTCCTCCTTTGGGCATATGTAGCTCTCTAAGTCCACATTTGTGGCCATATCTTTTTTTCCTTTAGACATGTTAATCATATATATTCCCTAAGTCCACCTTTCATGGCTATAATCACTCCTCTTTTGGGAATTTTATTTTATAATCCTATCTAATTCACATATGAAGTCCTCCTTTGAGGCCATATTCATCTTCCCCTTTGGGAATTACATTCATTATATCAAGTCCACTCTTGTGGCCATATTCATGCTCTTCCTTGGGAATCATTACTCTTCATCAAATTCCACTTGTGTGGCCATGATTTTCCTTCTTGGGAATACATGTTTTTTTCCTTTATGGCCATACCTTTCCCCACTTGGGACATATTTGAATTTTCCTCATACTTTTCTTCTTCGGGGCATATTATTTCATCACTCTTTTTTAATTTTGCCTTATTGGCCATTGTTTGTGTCCCATTGAGCACCATAGGTCCCTTACGGATGCATACCTATTCGTTTTATTCCTTGTTCACAAATGATTTTTCATACCATTTTTCATTTAGTTGCACATACTTTGATGACTTTCCTATGACATATTGGTAATCCCGCCCCTGCATCCATCCTGCAGTGATCTTCACCAATTCACCTGGTCCATAGAATGTTATAGCCCGTCTATGTTGAGATTGCAATTGTCCTCTACCAATGTGATATTGGAGTCACCGCCATTATTTTTATCCATATTGCAATACTTTTTTCTTGGGGCATCTTGCCTTGGTTATGCTTTCACCCATGATTTATTCACCCACACGCCCTTCATCGGGAACCTTTTTTTCAAATGCATCATCAATTTCCCTTAGCATCATCAATCCCTTGTTTGAGGGGAGTTTATCAATAATTCTTTTTTATCCTTATCCAGCTCTCATCATTTTTGTCTCATGGCTTGCTAGCCCAAACAACTCAATAAAAGGGGCAAAATGTAGACACCTAAAATCGGTATCTATGCCTTCATTCATCGTGTGTGTGAGTATTTAATTGTTAATTTAATTTATCCCTCCTTATTTAAAAAATGCCCCTAAGTCCCATTAATTAATTAATTAATCATTCAAATTCTCATTTCCTAACCAACCTTCTAATTAGGATGTTTTTATCCTATACATAAATCCACTTGATTTTCTAGCTTTTATCCTATCTATTTTTATGCCTTAACTATGCATATCTCATCCCTTGCCCACCTAATCTTTAAAAGCATCAAATCGACCAAAATCATGCCCATGGGAAATTTTTCCCGTAGTCAATGGTGACCCTACCAGTCACCATCATCCCCCTTTAAAATGAGTGTTTTCTTTCCATTACAGGGAAGAAATCAAATGCATGCAATTCTCAAGATTTCTCCTAGCTTAAGCAACCTTCCCAAAGTGCACGAGAAATTATGAGAAATCCAAAGATTTCTTTGACATCAATTCAATATGTTTACATCACTCACCATCATCGTTTGTGAGATATTCTCATCATTATCACATTCCTTTCCATATCATTTTTCCATGAAAGAGGACATGACTTGTTTAGTTATCACAAATCTTCTCAATTTTATTGTAATGGGGGAACAAAGATAGAGGCCCTTAGAAGGGATGCTTATAAAAATGTATAGCATATCACTAAGATCTCGTGGAATGATGAAGAAATAGGAGATAATAAAGAGAAGGAATCTATATCTCGAAGCAAATTAGATAAGGAAAAGAGGAAGGAAGAATCCAAAGAAAATTACTTGAAAAGAAAATATAACAAACTAAATAAAGATCATGAAGAGCCAAAGTATAGAGCTGCAATAACATCTAGAAGTGCAACTAGGAAAGAACATGTAGCGAGGAAGATGAATATTATCAGATTACCTACGGATGAAGAATGCAAATTTAAAGAAATAAGACCAAACCTTCATGACATAGAAGTAGAGAAAAGTAGATAATTCATTTAGAAGGCACAATCTAAGGAAGAAACATAGAAAAATTGTTTCATGGCGGATGAAATCATTTCTCTAAATGATATAACAAGGTTAACCATTAAATGCGGACTTGTAGACAAGTTGAAGAAATTTAGAAAATATTGGAATAAAGAAGATAATAAATTCCATGTTCAAAGAATCAAGTCTGAATATAATAAGAAAAATAAAAATATCTTCGGGACATAATGAACATGGTAGAAGTCCTCCATATACTTAGAGATCAATATATTCTACACTACAATTACCAAAGTACACCTAGATCTTGGTGCAGATGTAAACATGATGACTAAAACTACTTGGATGAAATTAGGTAGACCTACCTTAGAACCCGCTAGATATTTCCTCAGGGTATAGCCAATGGCTCATCCAAATAACTGGTTGGAGAAGTGAAGAATGTAGAAGTCAACTTCATGGGAATAAAAAATATGGTAAATTTTGAAGTTGTAGAAAATGTTGCTTTAAAACCCACATATAATGCCACTTCGGGCTTAAAATGGTTTTTGATTACAACGACACCTTAAAATTAGAAGAAGAAGAGGTTACTTTATAGTCAAATGGAATTTTTGTCCATGTGCCTTTACATACAAGAATAAGTGCTGCATTGTCAGAATAAATTTTACATGACACAAAATAATAATATTTTGAATGACATTCAAGGGGTATGTGCTCTAAATCGATTCAATAATATCTATACATAATTTAAACCAAATTCTTAATGCGATAATGCACTAAAAAGTGAGTCCAAAATGAGAGTTCATAAAATATTATTGAAGCATAGTTACATGGGTTCTTGGAATCTAAAGTAAGAAATATACACTACACAATGAGAGTACCACCCCACATGATTACCTTATATGATGATGACCTTGATTCTGTGGATCCCACTACAAAAAATTTTCGGCCTACGAGATAATTTTACGTGGAACCCTAGATAATTGGTGTTGTCATTGATGTCAAGTGACATTGATGGAAAAGTAGTGAGTGAGGAAGTGATACTCTATAAGAGGAATGAAGGTTGATTGGTAGTGCCTTCTCAATGGTTTAGTAAGAAATCAAATTGGTTTCGGGTGTGCTACTGAGGCTTGTTTTATGAGGAAAGAATCTATTTGAAGCATGGATAAGGTTGGCATTCTTGGTTAAAAAGTTCTAGACATCACATATGATGGTATTATCATGGTCAATGGCTTTCACAGTAAGTTCCAGGTCAGTTGGTGGGAGTCACAGTTGCAACTGGGTCATTTAGGTCTATTTCTAGTGCCTGATGAGGTGTGAGAAGCTGGTATAGGTCATGGTATGGTCATGTGATCATGGGATCAGCCTAATAATAGTTTTCATAGCATGTGTGAGAAAAAACAAGGCTCATTTTAGCTTCCGGAGTCAAAATTCCAAATTACACAAAAGTGGCTTTGAGAACTAGTAGTGCGGCTGAGGCAAATGCGATTAGATAGAAGAGTAAAAGAATAATTATGGAAAATAGGCTTATGGATCATGCAGAGGGGTGATTTTTTTTCTCTAGGAAAAATTTCATCAAGTTATGAGAATGTATGTGAAATTCGTGTAAGGTTTTCTAAATCGGGATTCTTAAAGAGAAAAATAAGTCCTCTAGCTTCTTAGCACCCAAGAAAAATTATAGTTCCTCACTTGAATAAATAATCAAAAGATATTTTTAGAGAACTCCAATACTAAAGTGTGGCAAAAAGTTTCAGGAAACATGGATAAGTATTTGAGAAGTTATGAGAGTTTTTCTAGCTATGTTATTTTCACTCCCAAGCACTTTCCGAGTTAGAAATAACAAAAGTCGGTTAGTTGTTATAAAATCACTTGGATATGCTATGTTAAATATTTTCCTTGTTTCTTCAATAGTGAATATAAATTTTGAAGCATCAATACCTTCCAATAATATCTATTTCAGTATAGGGTCCTCTAAAGATCTCGTGAATTGGTGTCTTACAGTGCCATGTGGAAAAAAAAAAGATTTGAAGTTGTGATTTGAGACAAATGCTCTATCTTACATGGTTAAATAAGACTATGACTCATTCTCTAAGATTATGGTAAATGATTTGAGTCCAATATTTTCCTAATATAGGAGAATGGTGCCTCTGATCTTCATAGCTTTCAACCTCCTCTCAAAAACAACTTAAAGAAGAAAGCTTGCATTAAAAGGTGTATTCCTATCCTTTCATGAAAAATATCAGTCAGTTGGAAGTAGAAGGTTGAATTTCCTCACAACACATATCCTCAATGGTGTTCAAGTGGCTTAGAGATATTTTTGATCATTTCAAGCTTAGATTTGGTGATGATTTGGTCACGTGTGTCTCTATGCATACATCATTTGGACTATGAATGGAAATTGATGATCTATGAGACCTAGTAGAATGTGCATAATTTTTAATTCATCCACTCAAGTCTTACACAATACCTTTCTAGTTTCAAAATCAAGCCACTCCTTTGCATGAGTAACATTGTTCATACTTTTGCTATAGTGTGTTTGTATTCTTGATATTGGGAGTGTTTGGAGAAGCTTTAAAGGTGCAAACTATTTGAGAAAATTGGAAGTTGATCTAAAAATATCACTATAGTTTGAGTTTCTTATTTTCATTGTTTTTGGAGTGAGAAATGATTTAATAAGTTCTCTTGGGATTATACAAATCACAAACCCTATTTTTAGGGTTTCACATGAGGGTTTTGATCGAAACTCAAAATGTATCCAACCGAAATTCATAATTTTTGGAATATATCTCTACGTACCTATCAAAACATTGTTGAAAAATAATTTTTTCAATTCATTGAGTATGTAGAGAGTTTCTTATGACTTAAATTCTAGAGCTCATAAAAAAGTTAACAGTGTAAGTTTCTTGATGTTTCAAAACAAATCTTCATGTCAAATAATTTTAGAATTCCTTGAACATGTTTCACATACCAATAAGGGAATGAATCATTTTGGAGGTCATTTTAAATCAAATTAAAAATCTTTAGAATCATGAAAACAATGAAGGATTCAAAACAATGAATTTTGTGTTCATTTCAACTGTGCATAAGGTGATTTTGTAGTGAAAAAGTGAATTTATTTAGTAGTGAGTGTTTTCATCAATCTTAAAAAGTGCATTTTATCCTTGAAACAATGAAGGAAGATTCGAGTGTGTAAAAGGTTTGAGTTTACTACACAAGTAGGTCATTCTCAAACTGTAACCCCGTGTTTTTGTCAATTTTGCAAAGTTGCTTCACATGCGTGCGGAGTAAATTATGAAAGGACTCTTAAGTTCAAATTGAAAGGGTGAAAATTTGAAGTTGAAGTGTCAATTGCAGATTACAAATTCATGGCAAGTTTTTCCAAGATCTAATAGGAAGGTAGAAATACTTCCTTGTCCTTTTCATACATAGTCAAATTCTATTGATATTTCAAGGAGATATGAAGAGTTAGGAGCTCGAGCAAATTGTGTGAATCTTGAAAATGAATAGGAGTTAATATACATATGATTTTTTTGTCTTCTAGTGTGAATGCATGCATAAGGTTGAGTGTTATGAAAATTACGAGAGAGAAGGTGAAGAGTTTCCTTTCCAAGAAGTGTGAGCTTTTGCAAGGAAAGTATTGATGAATGTAGTTTTGATATGAATTTTTAAAAATTGAAAGTGACATAGATACATTATTAAAAAGTTAAGTGTGCATGTTTTTAAAAGGGGATTGATAATTTAAAAATATAAAAACAAAGAGACAGTCCACAAGTGTTAAATGCTAAGGATAGAGATATAGAAACAAAGGGTTAGTAGTTGTGTATGAAAAACAAGGTTATTGGTTGAACAAGACATACTATTGCATAAGAAAAGAACAATACAATCAGTATAACAATGTGCTACAAGACTATGAGAAGAAAATTTGATACAATTGTGAAAAAGTGAAACATGTAAAATATAGGTATTGGAGGATAGTGGTGAATGATATCGGGTAAAGTATACGAGAGATATCCGTAGTATAATAGTGATTTAATTGAAGAGATGTCTTGAAAATTGAAGATCAATTTTTCTCTTAAATAAACAATTCAAGGAGTATAGGTGAATACATCAATTGGAAAGATACTAGAGGTAAAGTTTCAATGAAATTGAAAGTAATTTGAGAAGGATAGATTAAAAATATAGTATCATAATCATATGTTTAGAATCTAAGATGACGAGTGGTCAATTTTTGTACATAAATTGAGTTACAGCTCAGTATAATTAGGGAGTTGTTGCTTCCTTGAGGGTGATAAATTGCAAAGGTCAGTGGTTGTTTATTAAATCACTATGGGAGTTGTTGATTCCAACATCAAGTAGTTTCTTGATTGTATTTTGGGGTTGCAACCTCAAAAAGTTGAGTTACAGCTCAACTTGAAATCATTATAACACATAAGACAAATTGTCCAAAGCTAGTTCTTTGATTTCAGTGGGTTTTCTCCCTTTTGGGTTTCCCACCTAAATATTGTGTAATATCTCTCTTTCATGTGCTTTTGTATGGTTTCATATTATTTTTCCTAACAAGTTTTGTGAAGTTGAAATATTTGAAAAGTGTAAGAAGATACTAATTCACCCCCCTCTCAGTGTCCAAGTTTCAAACATTTGAAGAAGAAGATAAATATTATTCCACTAGTGAAGAACCAGAGATCAAACAAATAAAAAGAATCTATAGATTAAGCCACCAATATTCTCACCAAACTCTCCCAAAATATTAAGGATTTGGAGATTTAGAAGGTTATCTGGAACAAATGGAAAGAATCTTCCCTAATGAGAAAACAAGGATGGAGGCCCTAGGTGATACCCTAACAATCAATGTTGCAAGATGGTAGGTAACACATAAAATCATTATTTCTCATTGTAACTCTTTAAATACACTATTAAAAAAAAATTATTAGAAAGTGAGGGTTATTATGCGACCATACTTAAGTACACAGGGGACGGCGATCCTCGGAAAAACATTCAAACATGATAAATACATTGAATTTTTTTGTCAAAAATTATCCTCTAGTACGGACTCAACTATTTTTATGGACATTAGGACCCATACCTAGATCTTGGTACACACATCAAGAAATAAGGAAGGAAACCAGATCTTGGTATAAAATTGTAAAATACTTTTGCCATACATTCAACTTCTGGGATGCAGATCTTAATATTATTTGGGAATTACAAAAGATAATAACATTCTTATTCTTAACCCATAAAGAGGCTATAGAACAATTATCACAAAAGAAACCAGAACCTCATGAAATTCAAAAGCCAAAACATCTAAATACGGTTGTAGAAATGGCATACTACTTTGTAGTAGAGAAACAAGAGAAAGATGAAAAACTTAAAAATTTAAAATATAAAACAATTAAAGGAGAAACAGAGGTATTAAAGACAAAATAAAATGAGGACAAATACTATTATACTCTGCAAAAGTTAATGAAATTAAATATTGACATCAATGGAGAAGAGAAATTTTCTAAAATTAGAGATTATTGGATAAAAGAAGTGACAAAAGTAGTCAAAATCATCCAAGAAGTTTAGAACATTTTCCCTAAATATTGAAAGGAATTAAAAGGTATAAAATATGAATTTGGAACCATGAAAATCCATATTAAAGATGGGGTCAAACCATTGAAAAAGAGACCCTACAGACTAAATCCCAACCTAAAAGTTAAAGTGAAAACTGAGATAGACAATATGTTGAATGTAGACATCATTAAACCTATTGATGATTAAGAATAGGTGAGTCCCATAGTAATCCAAAATAATAAGATAAGAGAAATCAAGAAAGGTTGTGTACATGATCCCTTTCCTACTCCATTAAAGAGGAGGTTTTAGAAAATGTAGTTGGAAGAGAGATTTATCCCTTCATAGATGGGTTTTCTAGGTACCATCAAATACAAATTTCCCTGGAAGAACAACCTATAACCACATTTTCTATAGAATGGGGATATTTTATGTATACTATAATGCGATTTGGGTTAAAGAATACACCGGATGTATTTAGTACAATAATGATCAATGCAATAATATTCTTCAAACTCTAAGGGTGGATGTAATATTTAGATTAAATGAATATCCTTCAATTCATGAAAGAATTATTGAATTAGAAAAGCTAGATGAAAAGAGATTTATAGCAGCTTATAATCGAATTAGGAGAAAAGAAGACATAAATCATGACATGACCACTATATAAAAATAAAGGAATTTGACATTCGCCACCATGTCCTACTCTACAACAACAAATGGAAACATATTGGGAAGCTCAAAGTGAGATGGTTAGGACCTCTACATCATTAAAAATATGCTACTCTTTGTTTGGAGCAACAAAACTTCAAAATTTACAACTCAAATAAATCCTAGCCTAAGTCAATGGAGTACGACTAAAGAAATATCATAGTCAACAATATTTGGGAAAACAAATCGGCCTATTTGAAAAATTGACAATTTGGCGGATAGCATGAGGAGTAGGATGAAAACCTGTAAGGGCATCCTTACTCTAAAAATAAGGATTTTGTTAGAAAAAGCCATAATAAATAGAAATTTTTGAAAGAAATCATACCCACGGAATGAAGAATAAGCCATGAAAGAAAGCACACCCTCAAAATGAAGACTAAGCTGCAAAAGGAAACAAACCGCGCAACGATGAACAATACGAGAAGGAAAGAATACCCATGTCATGAAGAAAAAGCCATGGAGGTCCAACTAATCGACTGATCGGATGAAGTAGAGTAATTTTGGATCCCTATGGATCACACCTCCCCTACTTAGGAGTATCACACCTCCTATGGATCCTGTTCTTTGACTTCCTCTTAATGATTTTTTTACTCTAGTCACCTTTATGTCTCGTGTCTCCTTCTTATCATGCTACTCAAGTACTATGTCCACCATATTTGTAGGTAGATATCCAAAGCATGCTTCAAATGGTGACTTAATAGTGGATGTGTGTACTTCCCGGTTATAGGAATATTGAATTTAGGCCAAGGAATCATCCCAAGTCCTTAGGTATTTGTTTTTATACCCTCTGATCAACTGTACCAAAGTCTTGTTCACCACCTCTGTATGTCCATCTATATGTGGATGGAAAGCTATGCTCCCTCAGTAACCTGATATCCATCTTGTCCCACAAAGTAGTCCAAAACTTCCCAAGAACACGGAATCCCCATCAGAAATAATAGACTTTGGAAAGCCAAAATGCACCCATACATTAGCAAAGAAGAGATCTACTGCCTCATGTGATTTTATTATCTTTTTACATGCCATAAGAATACACATATTACTAAATCTATCAATAAAAATATAGAGATATTCTGGCCATGTTTAGACATAGGTAAGCCTCCTAAAAATCCATTGAAATATCCTCCCACAAAGCGAGTAGAGTACTAGAAAAGGCATATACAAACCCTCCTTCCTAGTCTTAGGATTATTGGTATAAAAAGTTTACATCCACATATAAATTTTGATATTTCCTCTTACATATTGGGCCAATACACGTGCCTTTTCAAGTGGGCTAGGGTCTTACCAACACCAAAATGTCTTTCTAGTTTCAAGGTATGTGCTTCCCTCATTAATAGAAGTCTTTCTTCCTTAGGAAAAATAGGTTTCCCCCATCGGTAGAGCAGCTCATCCTTGAGATAAAAATCTTCAAACCCTATCCTTTCAGTCCCTTGGGGACCTGTAAATTCTAAAATGTCACCCAAACGTCTCTTTCCGGGCATATGCCTATCCATAAGCTTCCTTTGTGAAGGGCTTGATCTGAGAGATAGTGGCCAAACATGATAACTTCTCTGTGTGGGTGGCCTAAATAACATGTTTGTCACCAAGTTTGTACTACCCTTCTTGTATTTGATCACCAGATGGAACTACTTAAGGAACCCCATCCATTTGTAGTGACTTGCCTACTACAATTTGGACTGTGCTTGCAAATACTGGATAGGTTTGTGGTCAATGTGCACAATAGTCTTTAACCAACAAATAATTCTTCCATTTTTTAATTTCTTGAACTAGTACATACATTTCCTTATCATAAACTAAATATCCTTTAACTTATGAAGTGAAATTTTGAGAATGATAGCATGCGGGTTTACCTCCTTGAAGAAACACTATGACCTTAGCATAATCAATGACATCTATCTCTACTTCAAAAGGATGTTACAAATTAGGAAGAGAAAGTACTTGGAGCATGAATAATCTTGTTTTTCAATAACTCAAAGGATTTTTCTTGTTCCTTACCCCAATCAAAACACTTACTCTTTATGGCCACTGTGTGTAGAGGTGTTGCAATTATGGAGAAGCCCAAAATGAACTTCCACATGTACTATAATTCTCCCACAAAACTCCTAGTCTTTATGGATCTTGTTGGTGTTGGCTAATTAGTGATGGCTTCCACCTTCTTTGGATCCACTCATAGTTCTCCTCCTCTAACCATGCTCCTAAGATAGACAAGTGACTATTTAGAAAATTCACATTTCTTCATATTACAAAGAAGTTATTTCTCCCTGATAACTTACAAGACTTGTTGTAAATGAGTTATATGTTCTTCCCACATGGCACTAAAAATCAAGATATCATCTAGATATACAATGACACATGAATCTATTAAATCCCACAATACATCATTCATCAATCTCATAAATGTAGCGAGTGCATTGCATAACCCAAAAGGAAGTACTAACCATTCATACAAACCTTGTTTTTTCTTGAAGGAAGTCTTCCATATATCCTCCTCCTTCATTCTGACTTGGTGATAACCTGACTTGAGATCCAACTTCATGAAGAATTTGGCATGCTGAAGCTGGTCCAAGAGATCATCTATGCGGGGAAGTGGATATCTATTCTTTATGGTGATCTTGTTCAAAGCATGGTAGTCGATGCACATTCTCCAAGAACCATCCTTCTTTGGCACCATCACAATAGGCAAACCACATGGTGAGGTTCTCGGACATATCACCCCTTGGTCTAGTAGTTCCTAGAGTTGTTTCTTTACTTCAGTACTCTCAAGCAAGGATTTCCTATACAACCCGATGTTTGGTAGAGGGGACTCTGGCAATAGCTAAATCTCATGCTCTACTTCCCATTTTGGTGGTAACCCATTGGGAGCCTGAAATACTTCTGAAAAGACTGAATAATACTATCCAAATCATGCTTTCCCTAGTTAGAAATATCTGCAACTTCTACCCCATCTTGTTTATCCTTTAATAAAAGTAAACAAAACTGATTATGATTTTCTTGAATAAGTCATTTTGCTTAGTTAGCACTTACCATAGTAACTCGTGTCTTACGTTGGTGTTCCCGGATGTTGTAGTTGATCCCATCCTTGACCCATCTATACCAGTTTTCCTCCTCATAAATATAACATCCCTAACATACAAGTAAGGACTCCTGAATACAACATCAAAAGCATCAAGTGGAATAACATCAGCTTTAAAAACATCAATATATTGGGAATTTATCCCAAACTTGACCTTACATCTTCTTGTTACCTAAATTTCAACACCCTTCTTCACCCAACCCAAAGGATAAGGGTGTGGATGCTCGTAAGTCTCAAGACCAAACTTCTTTACAACTACTTCAGAAATCAAGTTAGACTAAGAACCAGTATCAACCAAAGAATTTACCTTAGTTCTCTTGATCTAGATTTTGATTTGGAATAGTCTGCTCAGCTCCTCTTCCTAGCTGTCCATGTTAGTGGTTGTGCATCCAAGTCTTTTGTCTACATTAGATTCATCTTTTATTTCTACCTCCCCTTCTATTTTTACAGTTGTCATGGACTTCTTTGAGTCCTTGGTTTGGTTCTTCAAATGTAACTCTAGATGTAACTTCCAACATGTAGTGTCAGTATGAACATTTATATCACATTTTTGTAAAAATTCTTGGGATCTTCACAAGTATTTAAAGTAGTGGTAGCTTGTTTACCTTTCCCTTTCCACTTACCATTGTTACTTGTTTTCCCATACTCTTTTTCTACTGATTTGTTGACTACTTTTCCCTTGGCTCTGCTTCTCCTTTCTTATTTTCATCATCTATGTAGTATGCTTGCACACATGCCTTGTTGAGATCTTTCGGCTTTGTGGAGATGAATTTTCTTCAAATGTGAGTGTGAATACATCCAAAGTACTTAGTCATAATAACCTTGTCCTCCAAGTCCATGTTTAGCAACATGGCCTACCTCCAAAAATCTGTAGTATAGTCCAACATAATTTGACCACTGCCTTGTCTAAAATACTGCCATTTAATCATTTGGTTAGTCTTGTGGCCAATAGGATAGAAGTTAGCTCTAAGTAATTCTTTAAATTCTTACCAAGATTTCACAATAGGATGCTTCTTCTTTTCACAAGTGGTTAGATGGGTTTCCCACCAAACCAAAGCATGTCCCTCCATTTTGAGACATGCAAAGGTGATCCTCTGTGCCTTAGTGACATTATGGATGCTAAAGTAGACTTCTAACTATTTTAACCATTTATCAAGAAAATATGCCTCTACTTGTCATTCAAATCTTTTAATCTCAACTTCCTTCTCAACTTTAAAAGGAGTATGGCTAGAGTTTAACTTTTATCTTGCATTTGAAGTCTCTTCTTTATGCTCTTCCCCATATTTTTCCTCATGGTGGCCTCTCCTTATGCCAAAAATTTCAGCTAAGCCTCTAACCACCAAGTCTATGGAGTCTTGCTTGACAAAATTTGTCTTCTATAAATATACATGTTCTTCTCGACTTCTAAACATCCTATCCATCATGGTCTCCAACATCTCAATTCTACGGACCAAGTTCTCTTCCTCCATTTGTCCCCGAATTCTCTGTTTCCACTTCCTTGTAGAAATTTCTGGATCGCAAGGTAAATCCTCTTCGCCTTTAGATCTCATCACTTTCATAAAAATCCAAGAACAAATACCACAGTCCTAGATACTTGTTAGCTCTGATACCAAAATGATTTGTAAACCCTTCAACTTTGGAATTATCCACAAAATAAAAAATTAACGTTGTTGTTCTACTTTCAATTAGAAAATGATAGAGATAGATAGTGAATGAATTTTTCTTATGCTTAGAATCCACAATTGTAGGAAAGGAAATAATATAAACTCACAAACACCAACAAATTTTATCCTGGAAACCTCCAAAGGAGGAAAAACCAGTCGGGAAGGGAAATTTCTCTTTTTTCCCACTTTTATTGGCCAATTCAAAACAATAAGTATAGAAATTATAATAAGTATGAAAGAGAAGTAGATAATATCTCACACTTCCTCCCAATTACTTTCTTACTTTGTCTTAACACTCCTTTCTTCTACAAAACACAATTCCAAAGCACTAAGAACTTCTTGCTCACTTGCTTTCATGCTTCGATGATCTTATTATCTTCTACAAACATGTATTTATAGCCTTTCTCATGTCCTCCCATGCACTAGAGAATGGGAAAGGTCATGGAGGAGAAGAGACACATAAAACCTTTCAAATTCTGAGGTTGTTTGTTTCATATTTTTATTTTTGTCCGAAAGAGCTAGAACTACCACCCAATGCAAGCTGGTGGTCTCAAGACCGCCAACTGGCTAGGTGGCGTTTTATAACTGCCAATCTACCCAAAGCAATAGTCCTATTACTATAAAGAAAGAACCTATGTGTATTTATTTTCCTTATTTGTGCCGACCGATCCGATGAAGTAGAATCATTTTTGATCCTTATGGATCAAAGAAGAGAACAAGAAAAAAAAAAAAGGTATAAGAAGAAAACAAACAAAGAGAAAAAAATAACATGAAGATAAAGAATAGAAATAAAAATAATAAGAAGAGAGAAAAAGAAATAAAAATGAAGAAAAGAAGGAAAAATAAATCAATAACAAGAAAAGAAGAAAGCGAAACATAAATTGAAGAAGAAAAGAAACATGAAGAATAAAATAGAAAGAAAAATGGTGAGGAAAAGAGACATGACAAAGAACATAAAAAATAGAAAATAGATGAGAAAATTCCAATATAGATACCACCATCAACACCGTCGGTTGAAACTTCTACCGACATAGTAATCGTATAGACCCCTCGTGATCCATTAACAAAAATAAAGCGAAACTCCAACAACACAAGAAAGATCAATCCATCTAGTTACAACAAGGGGTGGTGGAGAAAACATTAGAAGGATTCATGGTACATTTAAATAAACTCCCCCTTCAGAAGACTTCTTGTAGCCAATTATTAGATCAAAGCACAAAATAGGATTGGATATAATGGTGTGTAGATATGGAAGAATCAATGTATAGAACACTCTCATTGATTAGGGAAGTAAAGCCAAATGCTAAAAAAATTCCATTCTAAAAAGAAGTGGAAAAAAAAAAGATGTTAAAGAAATGCTAAAGGAAAATAAGTCCACCTAGGAATTGGAGAAGTAGAAGATTCGTGAAAAAGCTGTCAAAGAATATAAGGAACAAATTTTACAACCACAAGTATTAGAAAATCAAAAATTAAGAAAATAGATGTAAACTACCTTAACCAAATTCAAGTCATAGATCAACAATGATGTTGCCTACTATACATACGCAATAGGGTGGCCAAGTGTGACTCAACAAGAGAAGGAAGAAATAGATAAGATAGAACAAAAAATGCATCTAGAATCTACCACATATGATATAAGAAAAGATAAGGATGGTGCCCAATAGAGGAAACTTGTATAAATTATAGGAAAATATCAAAATAAGAAACAAAATGGACAAAAACAATCACAGACATACAATAATGCAGCACAACTATGGATAGGGCATTGATAAGGATGAAACAAGAGTTTACACTTGAACAAAAAATATTTGATCAGATACAATCAAAGCCAAACCCTTTAGATATCCTTCCTTTGATTCACAAAAATTCACAACTCCAAGAATGGGTACAACAAATTAACATTCATCTAGAGTTGTGGTATAAGTTTGAAAATAATATCACTCCCCAGATTACAAATTACATTTCCCAAAATACTCCATGAATAAGATTTAGAGAAATAAATTTTTTTACGGAAACCACATGATCCCATAAGTCCAAAGTCGGGTGAGTCGAGTGAAGGAACTCTTCCTTATACTAGACATCTAAGTTCTAGGAGTTGATGCCTATGGTTCCTCAAGGTGGTGTCCCATAAGACTAGTCGGGTGAGTCGTGTGAAGGAAATATTCCTTATGCTAGGCATCTAAGTTCGGTAGGTGATGCCTATATTTTTCAATATCCGATTAAGTACACATTTTGAAAATTTTGAAAACAAGGTTCTTCATCGATTGGTTGTCTCGAGGATGAGACAAAATTTAAATTCGAGGGATGATGTTGATAGGGTTCTTCATCAAGTTTTGGATAAAAGCTGTGGATAAAGGAAGAAAGAAGAAAAAGATTATAGAAATTCACAAACAAAAGAGGAAAACCACCAGAGACTAGAGAAATCTGTGATACATATGAGAAATCCATGAAAGCCAATACAAAGATGTGAATCAAATAAAAGGAATAAAAATAATAAGATAGGAGAAAATGAGAGGCATGACACAAATAAGTGTCTTTTGGATTATTTTTAAGAAATATAATTATTGTTCTTAATACATTCTATATAGTGTGCCACATGAATCAAGAGATCTCTGTACTACACATGATAAAATATTTTGTATCCCAAGAGATGATATTTATGTGTGTACCTTTTTATAAGAAATATATAAGATATAGAGAATAGAGAAAAACTACATGTGTATGAGACTAATGTAATCTATTTGAGATATGAATAAAGAATGATGTTTGGAGCAATGTTGTTATGTGATTTTACATTCTTTTTGTTCACTAATTAGCTTTAGTTTACACTTTTCCCTTGCACATCCCTAACAAAAGGGAAAAGTTATTAACCCTCACGTTGTTATTGAGGCTTAAGGTCAACATATCTCTCCCTCCACCATTTGTGAAAAATCCTCAAAGTAAAAGTTTTGATACTAATTCTTAATAAAATGATCATAGATGTAATTTTTACCTTACTTGATTGGTGTATCAAACTTCTTCATGTTATTCAATATCTTATTGAATCTAATGCATTTTAATGGGATGAACCCATTGAATTATCTAAGTCAACCAACGATAATGAAAAACTAAAAATATTCAATGGTCCACTTCTAAAGCATAATAATGAAAAATCTACATTATAAGTACACAATTCTCATTGTATGGTGTAACCAATACTCTCTTATGATCACTCTTTGGATAAAATTATTAGCATTGTAACTCACATTCCATCTGCTACAATGATTATTACTTTCAATGACTTTGATATAGATGAAACACTTATTTCCAATACTCTTTCCATTCCTATCTCTATTAATCAAGTACATATATATGGTGTTTCAAATCGATCCACGTAACAAGGATAATGTATGGTTTTAACACTACTTCACTCTCTTGGCATTTCTACAAAGAAATGTGCAGTTGATTCTAGTCCTTACTATTGATGCATTACTTTACTTTTTTTCACTCTTGTTAGATTTAATAAATATTTACACATAACTAAAAAGGAATGAAATAGTAGCCACAATGGGTTATTCTCGATTAAACGTCCAATATTTACCATTCAATATAAAAATAACGCATTAATACTTGTAACAAATGTACATGATACAATAAAAGTTCATAAACACATGGGATTGAGTGCATTTATTTGATTACATATGATTTTGGGAAATTTTGGGTGATTTGA
Organism: Taxus wallichiana var. yunnanensis; assembly: GCA_018340775.1. Taxonomy (NCBI): domain Eukaryota; kingdom Viridiplantae; phylum Streptophyta; class Pinopsida; order Cupressales; family Taxaceae; genus Taxus; species Taxus wallichiana. Next base: position 17,267,973 of record CM031238.1, on the reverse strand, counting down.
ATGATGGAACAGGAGATCTAGAGTTGGGAATGCCTCCAAACTAGAATTGTGACCTAAATATTCTCTTGGGTAGGACCATACACTAGGGGTGAGAATGTTTGTATGGTCTTGACCTATTTGTACAGTCTTGACCCTACTCAAAACTACAATTTTTAATTTTTTGGGTTTGTCACTTTTTTGAATATCTTCGTCGCTCTCTATTAGTCATTACCAATCAAATTGCGGGGGCCTCTAAATGCTCTGCTCAATATTTGAAACCCTAACCATGGATAAAGAGTCCTAAAAAAAATAGTTGGTGTAGACACAAAATATGCACTTATTACCATTACATTACACCTCTAGTATGTTTCGTATGCATGATTTATCAGTGTGATGAATAGACATTGGTGACACATTTTCTTAGTCCTTTTACTAGTTTTGACTTATTTTGATTGTGAATTTATCTCTTACCACTTACATTTAGATATTTTAGTCATGTCATAGGGATCCATGTCCCTTCTTGGTGTTGTTTCTATTTCTTGGCTTTGGGACAATACCACCTAGTTAGGACACTATTGTCCAGTGCACTAGTGTCCCTCCCAGAATTTTGTCCAATCTACTTTATTTTCTAACTTGTTGGTCTCTTCTTCACTTTGGGTCTTTTATTATCTTTATTTCATGACCTGGGTCGAATTTTTGTGTCACTAAGTGTTGAGTTTCAAACAAGGAAATCATATATATATATACATTACTTACTATCATTAGGGGTTGGGAAATTTAGCTATCACTTTCTATCTATCATCTACAAGAGCAATACTCAAGGACTGCATTTTGGGATGCATTGTTCATTGCATAGGAAGGAGCGATTTTTGAATTCCATCTCACATATTCATCTTGGGGAAAAGTAGTTATAGCCCACTATCTTGGTGGGACTGGAACAAGAGAAATCTAGATTCAAAGGACACAAATTCAATCACACACACACCGGAAATACATAAAGTTTTAAATGTAGTGTAGAACTTGATGAAATCACATTGGGGTGACCATTGAGGTCAGTATGACTCAAACATATGCATTATTTATTTCATCTAATGTTTGCTTGACCCTTGTGCATGTTGCTAGGTTTTTTTTTGTAGGTTTAGGTGCAACACAAAAACCCTACAATAGAGTTAATGCAAAAACAATGAAGGAAATAAAACATTGAAAAACTTGAAAAAATTAGGAAATATACCAGAAAACTAGAGCCCATATCAGATACTAGCACTTGGGGAGGTCATGTACCCCTTTGAATAGTTTTATCTAAAGAAGTTCTAGACTCCAATTTCTTAGATAGATCCTCCATAGTCTAGATCAAACCTTCTCAACCTTGTTTCCCACCCCTAGAATCGCCTAGATCTGCCGATACAAGATAAGTCATTATTATCTCATATATTGCACACTTTTTCATACTTTTCATGATAGATATTTTTTATTACTCTTATATTCATTTGATCTCAGTCATATGATACAAATTTAAATTTATTTAAATCATTTTATGAACCCATCTATTGATCAAACCATAGCCTACCCTAGGATCCCTTATCTTGTATTTTCCTCATGGATTATCAAAAAGTGTTGTAAAACCATCATCCCAAACCTCCTTCTCCCAAGTATGAACCTATTCCTATGATTGGTGTTCAATTTTTTTGTAAATGCCCAAGAAGAAGAAACCTTCTATCACAAGTCACATATTACTGCTACATCTCATCCCAAAATTCCTCGTGTCTTTACACACCTTTTCAAACCCATTCCTATTGTTTTACTTCTAAGGCCTATTGAGGCCACTATATCTTGTGAATTTGATAGTGATGTTTCTTCTATTGCTATAAATGATACATGTGTTGAAGATTTGGTTAATTTTTTAGATGAGGAATGTATTGCTAATTATGTTTTTGATACATGTACTTATTTTGATTTTGTATATGATATTCTAAATATCCCTCTCCCTACTACTTATCCCCCACTTAAATATGCACAAATAATTAGAGTTGATCCTATTGCTGTTAATAATAATATTCAGATCCCCTTTGCTTCTTCTCAAATGAGTGCTTGTTCATTTAATATTTTTCATTACAACTCATATATTTATTCCTCCACCTCTTGTGTGCTTCCTCATGATGTTAGTGCTCATGTTCCTTCTCATAATGTGTTAAAATATGTAAAATTTAATGATGCATGTGTTTCTACTCTTGATATTTCTAAATATAGTGTACATAATGATGATCATACAGATAATGTGCATGTTTCTTGTATTCCTTCTCCTACTGAACTTATTGATAAAAGTGTGAAAAATTATTTTCCTATTGATTCTTCTTCCCATGTTCATATTCCTAGTTTTCCATTTTCTGATCCAAAATTTGACTTTCAACCCAATAATGTCCCTATGGCTACTCATAATGGAAAGATTCAACCCCTTAATGTTTATGCCATTCCTCCACAAGAAGTTATTTCTCTTATGCATGTTGTAGGTGATTTGAAAAATAAGATCCATACCCTTACCCTTGAGAGTAGGGCCTATTATGCTAGCAATGATAATAATTCACTTCATGGCAATCCTATTCCTAAAAAATTTACAATTCAGATTTTCCTAAAGGTTTTACTTTTCCTACTTTTAAATTTTTGATGGAACAGTAATCCTTATCTACATCTTAAGGATTTTCTATTGGCTATGGCTTCACATTCTAATGATATATTACTTCTCAAATAATTTCCTAGTAGTCTTATTGATATTGCTTCTCATTGGTTTCATCATTTTCCTAGTGGATATATTAGTACTTATCTTGATATGGAAGAAGCATTTCTTAGATGTTTTATTTCTAACAATGGTCTTAAAGTCACATATGAGCATTTTATTTATTTACATCAAGGAAAGAATGAGCCTATTAATGATTATATCTTACATTTAAAATCTTACATGCATCATTTAATTTATCATCCCATTGATCTAGAAATGTAATATATCTTTTTTCATGGCTTGATTCTTCCTTTGAAAGAAAAATATTATACTATACATCTGATTCCATCACACTTCTTGACTTTAAGATTGCAACTTTAGAACAAAAGATGATTAATGAACATTATATTACTATTAATCCTCATTTTTCTACCACTCCTCCACTTACTACATCTTCCCTTCCTCCTATTGCACCGCATTCACATTCTCCATCTCCTATTAGACATGTTATCTAATTTCCTCCACCGCCCGTTGAAATTAGATAACAAGAAAATTACTATTGTGATTAATCAAGATAGATTTGTAGACCTTGAATTAATGAGATATGAGTCGATGCTAATCTAGAGAAGATTCAACTTGAAGAAAATTAAAGGGACTCATAGAAGGAACCATGTGTTAGCTATTGTAATTCCAAAATAGAAAGGGAGGAATGAAATCCCAAACTCCCGTGGGACTTCCATGTGGAGTCAATGGTGAGGGGCCTACCAAAGAGAGGGTCCTCGTGTTAATGTACAATGAGTTTCATTACGAACTCAAAGAAAAGTAAAAGGAGCTGTGGAAGGTGCCATGTGTAGGATCAGCACACTTTCAAAAGATGCAAGAAAAGCGGAGACCCTAGAGATGCGCTTGGCCACCACATGGAGCTCAACACAGATGGACTCTAAAACTAAAAATGCAAAATATTGGTGGTACATCAACACAACACGAGATTAATCATGAAGCCACCAAGAGCTTTAAATTCTTAGATCTTTTAAAAGATATGGAGAGGCAGTTGGAAAGTGGTTGAGGATGCATTAAATGAGTATGGCCTTCATTTTCTCCAACTACAAGTCATGGGGTAGTGTGAGGGAGATTTTGTAAATCTATCTCTATCATTTCACCTCATTTATTACAACTGGAAAGTGGTTGGAGAATTATTTACAGGATTTTTCTCCTCTTATATTGTAATTTGGGGCTCATTATAAAATAGATCTAGAGTTAGTCATTTTTCCCTTCTATCCATGTTTCTTCTCTGCTAGGGTAGGAACATGGAGCTCAAGAATTCTTCTTGAAGCTTTGTAATGGCATTTTCTTGCCTCTTACCTGCTGATTGTTGTACTGTGCACAATTTTGGAGCAATATAATATGTCCTATGATGCATTTGTCCATCCTTTGCATGTTTTTATTGTCTCTAATAGCCTTTATTCATTGTTGGTATACTATGCATATCTCTAATGTTCACTACAGGTTTTGGAAGCTATGCTTAATGAGTTTGAAGTGGTGTTCTGTGTGGATCTATCTCTAGACTATGGTGTATTTTTTCCACCCTTTTCATTTCTCACCTTTTCCCATTTCAGGCAGTTGGATTCTTGATTAAACTTCTTCTTTTTTTGGGTGCATCGCTTCTATTAAGTTTTGTGCTATGTTTCATTTTATTTGACCCTCATCTCACACCATAGAGAAGATCCAACTTCTTTAAAATATGGAGGTTACCTTAGGGTGCACATCCCACTAACCTAAGGTATCCAATGAATTTGATGATTAATTCGTAAGGATTATCATCAACAAGACACACTCATGATCATTCATCTCATATTTGTAAGCATCCATAATGTTCCACTCCCCCTCTTAAATGTGAGCCATTGTACTTCTCACATTCTATTATAACTCATGATATTTTGCACACCTTGATTGATGAGAGGTTGATTAGGCTACCCTTGAATGAGCATGATCATCCTCATCAGTTATGTCATAATTGTAACAAGTCATTCTAAAATTTCATAAGATCAATGGTCATAAGGATAATGATTGTTATGTGCTCCCTTATATGATTCAATTGGTTGTGGAAAAGGGTGTAATTTTTTTTTACACATGTCATGAAGATAGGTCATATTGACTCGAGTTGTGACATAACACACTAGAATCTATTACTTGTGTACCTATTTTCCTCCTTAGGGTGTATTTTCTCCTCCTTTATTAGCTTTGGCTATGCATGAACAACTTCTCCCACTTTTCATACATCCTAGATCTAAGTGGGTCATAAAGAAGCACCATTCACCATTATGTGATTCAAATCTTCCTAATGTTGCTATGATCACTCCATGCTTATTGTTCGGTACATATACTCATGACACCACATCATTTGAGTCACTTTTGCATAGTCATTTACTTCTTTCTTGCTAGATGCCTTATGTTATTTAGTGCTACATGCCTACACACTTATTCTATAATTGTATGTCATTACGCCTATTTTTAAACATGATCAATTCTTTTCCTCTTTATCTTTATTATTCCTATTATTTCCTACCATAATTTTGAATCAACAATCATATTACATACATGCCTATCTCCATTCTACTAGATATACTACTACCATCATGATATTATCTATGTTATCAACACATATAATATGCTCTACAAACATCAATATCTATAGTTATACCATTTCAATAACATATTTTCTCAAATTAACTCAAGTCATCTAAAAATCATACAACAAAAATACACATCATCATACCAAAAATGATCTCATCATATATATACATATCTATCAAAATTTTCATAATAAAAAATCTAGGGACGATTCCCAATATAACATATATCATACATCCTCCTCACTACTATTGGAGGCTACTATCATAACTCTCGAAATTGAAGCCTCACCACTAGATTTCCATTTTTGTACTCGGGACAACTGATCCTATAACCGGGTCTGTTGTGATACTGCCTCAGCCACTACTCCGCATGTATCAGCTTTAGAGATTCATATATATCTCAAACATGTTATAAGCTAGAAACCTCCTTCAACTTCTTCCCTTTCCCTGTGTTAGCTCTGTCCTAGCTGCATATCACTCTACCTATAATACTAGACATGTAGATGTTTTCACTGCCACATGATCAAAAAAATACTTATGCTCCCTGATAATGTGATGTAATCTCTCCAACATACCTAAACCTATGAGGAAATGTGGGGCATGTTGTCGAGTCAATGTGTGTATTGACATATCCATAATCAATATCCAATACTCATCACCTACAACAAATGAACTATGTTAGCACATCCTAATCACACATGTATCAATAACACATAATATAATAAATCATAATTATGTCATGCAACCGATGTCACTACTACATACTCCTCGAGGATAGGTTCTTGTCCTCATGCCACCTATCCTCCTATGGTATCACCACTTGGTATATCTCCCACTACATATATCATCACTAGAAATAATAACACTCATCGGTGCTCGCCCACCACTTCATATAAGTAGGGGTACATCTTGTATCATCTACTCACACATGCACTATCTCCACATCCATCTCATATGTACCTAGTAGGCATAAATGCAACCCCGTAGGACATGGTGTAACTCTTTCTCTCCTTACTACTTGTATATATATAGGCCATACATATGGCTGTGGTGGCACATGCGACACTATGATAAATTTCCATGACACTCACTCATAATGAAAGAGATCGGTCACCCCAGAACCTATCCTCTAGCCATATAGTAAGTCAAATATATTGATCTATACATTATCCTTGACCCATCCCCCATAGTCCCTATATGGACTCTAAATCATCGCATCGGGACCCATCCTATCTAAAATCGACCTATTGGTCATAGTGTTGAACCAATGACTCCTGGACCAACCTATCTAGCTATAAAAATATCATATCAATCCCAATATACTCATACACCATTCAATGGTCTCAATATGGCTATGTGCTCATATTTCCATACCGTAAAAATGTAGTAACACCAATCCCACCGCCATGGTCCTCTTGTGTAAATATTTACAAACCTATATAGAAATGATCCAACACACAATGAATCCAAGAATATTGAGTCCCATGTTGCTCAATAATCCTACAAAACTCATGCATCCTATAGGATATTGACACCCCTTTGCTATCATCAGATAAACTTGAAGCCAACACCACTATAATGAAATTACTCAAATGCGGAGCACTTTATATTAAAATATAATCCATGGTAATAAATGACTCTACATGTATATGTGACCTTGTAAAGTATTATCTTGTAGCTCTTTTCCACCGCCATATATCACTGAGGGCATCACCTATACTCTATCTCTTACTACCAATAATTGTAGTATCCTATACACATCCTCGAGGGTCATTGTCATATCTCAAGTTGGAAACAAAAGGTACAAGTGTCTATAAACCATATCTTATAGAGTGTAGTCATCAAACACATATCATGGGGTACCTTCCCTAATCTATTAATGTATTATAACTTGTCATGGTCTAATATATCTTACTCATCCTCCTTTAGGCCTAATGCCAATAATGTAGAAAATACTTGCATGCACGTAACTCCACGAATGTATGTCCTTTTACACAACATAAAAAAACAACAATCCCAAGTTATCACAACAAACCACATAAAAACATGCAAACACATCCTATTAAGCCCTTATATCTCTATGGATAGAACCACCTAACACCTGGATGGTACCACCCAAAACTTGAAAACTACTTCCCGTAACTAGATGGTACCATCCAAGGGTCAAAATTGGATCTACCGGGTACTATTTTAGAAAGAAATGCTTAGATTATCAAAAAATTGAAAAATGAAAAATTACTTTAAAATCACATACTACACACCTACATAAAAATGTGCTACTTATCATCTAATCAGTAATCTAGGTTAGAATTGTCTCTACAACCCTCTCAAATCTAGTCGGGATCACCTCTCATGCATGCGGAATCTTCGCAACTCAGAGCTAACAATCAAAATACTCTAATTTACAAATAAGGATCTTATTGAATTTTCTACCCTTACTATTTATAGTAAAATATTATTGTCACTCCAACTACTATAGTTACTATGTTATCTTTTATGAAAACTAATTCATCATCACTATTTCTTCCATATCTTGAGCTTCGTTTATCCATTTCTATTTCAATGGCATTAGAACTATATCAGTACCACCTACCACACCACTTATTCATTAACATACCTATTTAGGCTTTGTTATATGATATTACCATGAGTTATATTGAAGGAGAGTATAATAGCATATGTATTTAGGCTATGTTATATATTATTATACACTCCTTCAATTTATCTCTAAATTTTTATCTCTTTTCTTTTGGCTCATGGTTTGATGACTCACCTCTCACCCCTTCGCCAAAAGGGGGAAAATATTTGGGGTCATCCTATTACCCCTCCTAGAACAATCCAAGTGAAATATCCAATATGACACATAATCATGCCATGCACTGTCATGTCATCTCCAAGCAATATTCAAATCCTACAAAAGTTATTATTCCAAAATATAGTTTCAATCTATCTCAAGTTCCAAAATATCTAAAATTTTCACATCTTTTCTCATATTCTCACAATCTCTTTCCCTCAAATGACCTAATATAGGGGCAATTCAATCTTCCAAAGTAGTTTCAAATCAATCAAGTTTAGTTAAATACTATGTTTCAACCAATATAAGTTGTTTCAATTCCATTCGAATAAGCATCAATATTCTTCCTAGGTGACCTAACTTGAGATCCAATAAACTAATAAATATTCCATTTATAAAGTTTAAACCATTATAATAATACAAAGTGGGGGCAATGAGATGTCATTTCCTTTCCTAAACTACTTTACGAGGATTTTTTTGTGCCTAGTAGACAAGTTTCAATTGGTTCATTTCCATCTACAGTGGTGGAACCTATTTTGAGGAAGTGTCATGGTGAAGAGTTAATATATTTCCAAAATATCTCTCTCTAGTGACAAAATAATCAAATCCATACAATTTTTTTACCAGAATTGATCACTTCCGATCATTCCTTCAATCTCTAAGTTTCAAAGTCTCCTATATCTCCTTAACACATTTTATATCCAACAAATCCTCTTGTGACAATACAATCACCCAACATGGATCAAAGTGGTGATCCATGGTTTGTCATACTATGATTCTTACTATTGGCATGCTCTAACTATCACTCCTTCACCCCTTTTTAGGTATGTTATTCTTATATCCTTTATACTATTGAATTTCATCTAAATAACATAAAGGGGGATGTAGACATAAAAATATGAACTTATTACTATTACATCATGCCTCTAGTATGTTGTTATATGCATGATTTCCCAAAGTGTGAACATTAAACATTGGCAATGCCTTTTCTTAGTCCTTTTACTAGTTTCGACTAATTTTGATTGTGAATTTGCCTCTTTTTGCTTGCATTTACAACTTTTGGTCATGTTGCAAGGATCCTTGTCCCCGCTCTTGATGTTGTTTCTTTTTCTTATCTTTTGGAAATTAATACTCAGTTATGACACTATCACCCAGTGCTAGTGTCCTTACTATCCATTTTTACACCCCTTGCAAAATTGGACAACTTGAAAAAATGGACTTAGGTAGTTGATGAATATCCAATGAAAAATCTAGTAAAAATAAGTATTTCTCATGCTATAGGAACTTGTAATTCTTCTAAGACATTTACCTCCTTTTTCTAGACTTAAAAAAATCCAACACTTAGAAAAAATTGAGAAAAAATGATTTTGGGGTCATTTCTTGTGTATTGTGGGTTTTGTGGGTCTAAGAGGAATTGTTCCTTTTTTTCTGCTACCTAAGTTACCGATTTTGTGGCACAAAAAATATTTTTAGATAAGTGTAGTGTTATGTGGAAATGTAGACGATGGGTGGAATGACGGAACATGTTCCGTCGAGTCATGAGTTCCCCAAATTTCTGATCAAGATGAAGAACAAAGACCAAGTGGGATGTGGAAATTTGGGTATGTGGAGGAACGGGGTTGGCAAGGAACACATTCCTCGTGGAACATTGTTCCCTACATTGTTTTGAAAGATGCAAAATGAAGAGGTGTGTGGAGTGAAGGAGTTCAAAGTGGCAAAGTGTGTTCCATGGAAGTAGAATGCAGAGAGAACTCGGGTGTAGGGGAGTGAAGGCTAGGTAGAACAAGTTCCTAGGTTCTATGTAGTGGCCAAAACACTCGACTCAAAAACAAACCCAAGAAATGTGGAAAAAGAGGATAAATTAGGAATAAGTGGTCCATTTATTCAATTCCCTCGATTCCCTACAAACTTGATTTATCTACAGACAAGAGAGTAAAAGATAAAAGGGGAAGGGTAAAGATATTAATGTGAATTATGACTAGAAATTCAGAACCAAGTGTTTCTCATGGAACCCTTGGATCTGCATGGAAATATATTCTTCCCGAAACTCTAAATTTCATAAATTCTATATTATTGGAAACATATTTTCATCCTCTACAACATAGAGCATTAAAATATGAAGTTAGGTGAGAGTAGATGGGAGAAAAGGGGGGAAAAACAATCTAGCATTAATGAATATAGTCCTAAGAAGATGAGAAATTAGATCTGATATGATATGGTACATATTTCTTCTTACACAAGCAATAGACCATGAGGAGTGGAATTGGTAGGGTTCCCATCATTTTTTTCATAAAATTAATGCATCTTGTTGGTGGGTGAAGGTATAATTTTGATTTTCCCTCTATTCCCCCTTCTCTCCCATTTTCTATATAATGTAAAATGATGCTCATTTGTGGTTGTTGGATACTTTGGGAATGCAAGGGAATCATTGAAAAGTGTTACACAAGTGTTCTTGAGTTGTAGGCCTTGGATTGTAATCTTGTAATGAATTCATACCTTCTTCCTCCATTGTAATGATTTATGCATCATCTTGAAGCAATAAAATTACTTTTTTTTATGGCTCTATTCTACCTTAGCTGGTGATTTATTACATTTTCTTGCCTCTTCATTTACTTGCAGGTATGTTGTGTATGTTTCTTCATATTACAGGTTTATTTATATTGTGCATTGTGTGAAAATGGGAGTTTAGATGTTGCTTTGGAATGTGGATGTCATTTTTTCATCTCCATAATTGTTTTGTTCCATTTTCTCTCTTTTAAAAGTATCTTTCCCCTTATTTTTGGTGATATCACCTCTTGTAGTTTAGGATTTTCATTTTTATGTACCTTTTTCTCTCCCCTGGTCCCTTAGAATCATAGATTAGTCCGAGTAGCTACATTTCCCTTCCTACGAGTAGTTTAGCAGAGAAACAAGTAGAGGAACCTATCCTTCTCGGTGGCCTATTTTAGTTTGAAAGTCCCATGACTTGGAGACTATCCCATGTTACCTCAAAATCCTAAGTTGTCTATAACTCGAGCTAGGGTGTAATTTTGAGGTCCAACATTTTTGGCACACCTAGTGGGACCATTGAAGTTAATATTTCCATTTTTTCCATGTTTTGGTGTGTATCTCAGAAATTTTTTATCCTTTAGAGGCTCTACAGCTACACATCTGGCAACTCCAAGCATCAAATCAACTATTTTTAGAAGTCGAGTACCTCAAATTAATGAGAATAATTAAGACAAGGTCTAGAAAAATGAATGAGTTTATGATTACCTACAATTATCACCATGAGGAAGAAAAATTCAGAGGTCAAATTCACCACAAAATAGGAATCTTTCTAATCCACCTCTTGGTAGGCCCTTCTTGTTATCTACTAGAGTTCTAAGACCTATTTTCATGGAACAACAAAGGAATTTACCATTTTTCAAATTCACTGGTAGTATCCCTCTTTCTCTTAATGCACAACATGATATTCTAATGACAACCTTAAAAATTATCCCTTTGTTTACTTGGGAGAACCATATCACTCTATATGACCATAGTCAAGATATTGCCAATGTCTGTGTTGTTCATCAAGTTATTGAACAAGATGTAGTTGTAAAGTTGCTAGCTTCTTCATTCAAGGGAAAATATTTGAAATGGTTCAGGAGTTTGGGACTAGGAATAATCACTAATGGGGATGACCCTAGGATAATCTGTTTGCAATTAATTAAGGGAAAAGGTAGATAGCCTCTCTTTATTAGAATAAATGAAAACTATAAAGAGGACTCCTAATGAGCTCATGACTGATTTCAATTTCAAATTTTAGAAGATGTGGGACAAAATTCTATCCCTCGTAAGAAAAACTCTAGAAGGTTCTCTTATTTAATTTTTAAGAGCATTAAAATATAATATTACTATCATGATTCATCTCATGGGGGCTAAACATTTCGGTGCTTATGCAATGGCCATTAGGGATGAAAATTGTCCGATATAAGGCCTTGATTATAATTTTTCTAACAAAGTCATATCCTTGGAAAAACAACAAGACCAATATTATAGGAATTATTATAACTAGGAAAATCTTGAAATCAAGGATTTAACCAAGGTTATCATCCATTTAGGAACCAACAACCTAATCAGAGATATGGAAAAAATAAACAGAATAATATGTGGAAGGGTAAAAGTGCACCTCTTCCACTAGCAAAAATTTCTCCTCCTTGGTCACTTCTTACTGCTAGCTGAAGTCAAGCATTGGTTCCTGTGCGAATAATGTAATACAAGAAACAAAATGGCTTTTCCCATGTAGTCATCCACATAATCAAATTATTTTTGTAAATTCATTGCATGCTCAAGCCTTCATGGTTCAAAATTCTTCCAATCAACAAGAACCATTGGTAGAAGCAGCCAATCCTAATGTGGAAGGATTCTAAGAGGTCAATCCTGACATCAATCTCATGTTCTTTGGGGATAATGACTTCTGTGTAATAAATCAAGTAGTGGGAAGTTCTAGCAGATCTCAGACTAATGTTTATGATAACATAAGGTCTAAGAAAAGGATGTTGGAGTCTTAACCTTCATCTTCTTCTAATCAAGGAAAATTTGTCAATATGGAAAGGGAATTTGGGATAGATAAAAATTCCTAAGGTTCCTAGCAAGGAAGTTAATTCCCAACCAAATATTCCTATCCCAATCTTGCAACAACCAAGGAAGGAGAATATTGTACCACAAATGCAAAAATCCATGGGCCTTCCTTTCAATATTGTTGAGCAGATGAAGAAGACAAATTTTAATGTGACAATGTGGGATTCTTTAGCTATACCATCATAAAGGGACCTCCTATGTGAAGCTCTCACACGCCTTCCCCAAGCTGATCCAGTGGTGGAAAATAATCATACTGCTGTCAATTTGTGTCTAGAAAATGAGGAGTAGGTAAATTTTTTTCAATACCCACCATTTTATATGTTATTAATTATGGAAAAATACTTGGTTCATAAATGTATGTTGATTCGGGGCTAATACCTCTGTGATTCCTAGAAAGATGGATGATATCCTAGGTCTTAAGTAAAACCCTATTTCTAAAGGTGTTCTAAAACTTGATATCTCAACCATTGGTGTACTAAGAGTGATAAAAAATCTTGAGTTAACCCTTCATGCTTGTTTAATTCTAACTATAACCCATGAGATATCACCTGATTGAATTTCCTCCCATGTTTTCCATTTTCCTATCAAGAGATTTCAGCCTAAAGTAGGTGGCTACTTATATTCAGATTGGACTCATATGCTCCTAGGACCTAGGCATGGTACAAGATTTACTATACAATACGAGCCTAGATTTTCCCATCATATCAAGTATTATAATCCCACCCCTCCTTAATCAACTTTCCTAATACAAGAAGAAAATAAAAAAGTCAATTTTAGAAGAGAAACCCACTCTTCCTCCTATTCATGATCATATATTAGATGAATGGGCCAAAGAACACTATGAGTTTGATCCTTATGACACAACTTTGGAAACTAGACTTGGAACCTACTACATTCTTGAAGAAGGATCTGCTTTACCTACACCACTCAAGAAAGAAAAGGATAGTGCTTTTGGATTATGGAAGATGTTCTTTGATGGTTCTAGAAGCAGAAATGGAGTTGGGGAAGGTGTTGTATTAATTTTTCTAATGAATGAGAAATTCTTCTTTGCTCATAGATTGCAGTTTGCATGTTCTAATAACATAGCAGAGTATGAGGCATTGGTGCATGGTCTTCAAATTGTTGAGAAGAGGAAAATAAAAACCTTACAAATCTTTGGGGATACTAAATTGGTCATCCACCAAGTTAGAGGGAAGTGTGCCACAAAGAATAATCTTTTAAAATCTTATAAACACATATTTTGGGATATTTTGGAGAGTTTTGATTCTCTTGATCTACAAGTGGTGCCTAGAAAATTGAACAAGGAAGCATACCAGATGGTATCCCTTGTCTCAAAATTCTCACCTGATGAAGATCTTGTTAAAGGAAATGTGCAACACATCAAGGTAGTGGTTACACCATTAGTTCTAGATAATGAAACCAACTAATAAATATTCGACATTGATGAATAAATTATGTAATTAATCTGAACGAAGCTGAATTTTCCTCAAGAATGTAATTTGATTTGCATGACAACTATGGTGATCAAATTATTCAGCTGAAAACAAATAAATTGCCAAAATTATTGGTCACCTTGGAGCATATTTTCAATCCTAATGATGAATTCAGAGGTGAAGAAAAGAACATAACAACAAAGAAAAGAAGACTATCAATCAATTATAATTACACAAGGAAAGGAACTTCTTCTTAGAAAGGTATGTGATGAGAATGAGAAACAAGATTTTATATCCTTGTGTCAAAAATTTAGTGATGTATTTTTATGGGATTATGAATATCTAAAAGGGTTTAATCTAGACATTGTCCAACATTCCATCGATATTAATCCTAACATGAAGCCAATTAGACAAAAACAACGAATAATTAATCTCAAGATAGAGCCCTCATGAGGAAGCAATTACCCAAACTCATTGAGGAAAAACAAATTTTTCCTATCAAATACTCTACACGGGTGGCAAATATTATTCCGGTGAGGAATAAGAATGGAGAAACAAGAATTTTTGTTGATATCAAAGATTTAATCAAAGCCTCAATAAAGGATGACTATCCTCTACCTTATATAGAGAAATTTTTACAAATGATAGAAAAATTTGAGAGTTTTTCTAGGCTTGATGGATACTCACATTTAAATCAAATCAAGGTTAGGGAGGAGGATCAATATAAGACTACATTTACAACCAAATGGGGAATGTATGCATATTAAAAATTCCTTTTGGTTTTTCAAATGCAAGTGCCACATTCCAAAGAGAAATGGACATTTCCTTTAAAGGGTATATTAATGAATTCATCCTTTTATATCTTGATGACATTACTATTTTCTCAAAGTAGAGTAAAGATCATATCAATCATCTTGAGAAGGTATTTGAGAGATGTAGGGAATTTGGGGTATCTCTTAATCCTAAGAAATGTAACTTTGCAGTCCCTAGGGGTAAGATTTTGGGGCATATTGTTTCAAAGGATGGCATTGCCATTGATCCGGAAAGAATCTCAACCATCTTGTCTCTTTCCTTTCCAGCTCACAAGAAATCCTTGTAGTCATTCCTTGGAAAAATTAATTTTGTTAGGTGATTCATTCCCAATTTTACAGGATTGGTCAGGCCTATTACTCTTATGCTCAAGAAGGATTCAATTTTCAAATGGACAACCAAAGGAAAAAGAGTTTTGTCAAGATCAAACAAGATATTTCTCAAGCTCCTACACTTGTCAATCCTAACTATGCTAAAGATTTCATTTTATATGCATATGGAGTTGAATCTAGTATTGTTGTGGTTTTAACTCAACAAAATGATCAAGGATTGGAGTAGATAATGGCCTTCTTTAGTCAAATGCTAAAGGACTATACATTGAAGTACAACCAAATTTAAAAGTAGGAATTTTCCATCATGATATCTCTAAAGAAGTTTAAGAGTATGATTGCTACTAATCACATCAAATTTTTAGTCTCACATTCCAATGTGAGAGAATTTATCATGGGAGTAGAAATTAGTGAGAAAAGAGCTAGATGGGTGACCAAAATCATGGAATATGATGTGAATATTAAGGCCAAAAAAATGGTAAGAGGTAGAGAACTTTGTGAGAAGTGGATTTGGATGCTCAAGATCACCAAGAGACCTCCTTCATGAATGAAGAGCTTCCACATAACACTAAATTTCAATCGTTCAAGGAGGCATAATCAATGATAATAGTTATATTGTTGATATGACTAGATTATTGTCTAATGTTACATACCCTCTTGGCATAAAAAAAAAAAAAAAGAAGACACCTAAGGCTGCATCTATTCCTTATGCACTAATTGATGGAATTTTGTTTAAAAAAACATTGATGGAGTTTTGCTTAGGTGCATTGAAGGTGAGCATTGTGACAAGGTTTTGACTGAGTTCCATGATGGTTTCTTGGGTGGACATTTTTTTCTATGGATGCTACAATGAAAATCTTAAAATCAGTTTACATTTGGCCCACGTTGTTTGTTGATGCTAAAAAATCGGATAGAAAATGCAGATAATGTTCCTTTTTTACTAGTAAGAAGAGGTTGGATACCCTCCCATTTCATCCAATTCAAGTAGATCAAACATTTTCCCAATGGGGTCTTGATTTCATTGGCATGATTAATCCTCCATCAAGTACTAGTTACAAATGAGTTTTAATAGCTACAAATTACTTTAGCAGGTGGATGGAAGTTGTGCCATTGAAGGAAGCCACTGAATCAATAATCCTTGAATTTATTAAGGACATTGTGAAAAGGTTTGACATTACCCAAACTATCATATTTAATAATGCAAAATATTTCCTAGGATCTACGATTTATGATTGGCTTCTTGGAATTGGGATTTATCTTACGAATTCTTCCAATTACTACCCCCAAAGTGATTAAGCTAAAATGTAAATATGATTCTAATCTAAATGTTATAGTAGCAGTAAATGAATAACAATTAAGTACAACAATGATACATAAGAAAACTAATAAATAAAGTGAAAACCCTAAGTGATAAGAGAGGATACAAAGCCTTAGCTGATTTGTAGAGTTATAGAGAATGCATAGAGTTGGAGAACATGAAAATGTGAAGCACTAACCGTCGCACTATAGATTAGAAAAATGCATATCTAGAGAGATAGGCTAGACTGGAGTGCCCGGAGAGGGACAGGGGCATATGTGGGCATTTGGGTCTAGGTAAATACTTAGAAAAATTTCTCGAGGTATCATACGGTCTTTGCCTTTAGTAGCCTTTGATCACTCGAGGTCACTATAAACCTTCAATGAAATATGCACATGCAAAAACCTCAAATAGACATGAAATTCTATAAAAGAAAAATGTAGAATTAGGGGTTAGATTGTCCTCAGCCATCACATTAGTGAACTTATGAATGAGTGTTACACTATATCTCACACTTAGATAGCGAGCAAGTTCTAGATGTAGAATGTAATAAATGTATGCATGGAATAGAATGAAATTCCCTCACATGAACTATGATGCAGAAAACCAACCCTTGTGTCCCTTATGATGGAGCTAGATGGATGCAATGGATCTCTTAGATGACTTGACGGATATAACCTTAGGTGGTAATAACTAATGCTTAGTGCTTGGTCATTTATTATGATCACATAACTTTATATTATATTATTCCTTTTCTTGAATTTTGTAATTAACCCCGAAAAGGAAAAATACTAAAACTATAAAATGCTCAAATGGCTAGAAATGACCCAAAAAGTGTGATTAAAGTACAAAGTAGATAAGGGCACCTAGAGGGAACGAGGGTGCGCGCTATTGGCATCTTAGCTGGGTGCTAGTGTTTATGATGATAAATGCCGAAGAGTAAAAAGGAAGGTTGATAAAGTAAGGGTGCAAGAGTGAAAGTAGCAACATAAAGCAAAGAAAGGTGGCCAAAGACATGGGTTAATTAGTACTTTTATTACTTAGGAATCATATGAATAATAGTATGTAATTAGGACTAGATAATTACCCAAAGTGCATGATTTTATGTCTACATTTTCCCCCACTTTATGTTGGTGAGTGGAAAGCTTGGTAACATAAAGTAGATAGAGATACATACCTGATAACCATGTAGATCGATGATGAAAAGTGTGTTGAGGGACTAGAAAAATTGTGGAATGATAAAAATGTGAAGCATGGATTCCATGGAGGAGAAAGTGAAAAAGGTGATGAAAATGAACCTAGGGCGGAAGCACATGTGTAGATGTTGCGATGTGCATGTTGTTGATGTTGATATTGATGTTGATGTGTGTGATGTTGTCATTGTTGATGTTGACTACTACTTACCATATGGATGGAATTATAAAAGAGAAGAATGATAAAGTAGTCAAATACACATGTATATATGTAAATAGTATGTAAAAATTCTAAAAATGTGAAAAAGGAACATGTGCACCTGATCCATGATGAGGAAAGAGTGTAGAAAGGATATTGAAGATGTCGATGAAGGGTGAGTTTTTAGGGTGATCTCATGTGATGAGGTACCATGCCAAACATCCATGTTGTGTCTAATAGATATGTATAATCTGTAATCATGACTAGAAAGGTAATTGAACACACATGTGTGTATGATAAATATATTGACATACAATATATCTATCTAGCATGTGTAATAAGATGAAAATGTAAAAGTATGAGTAAACAAGAGTAAATGCAACCAAGATATGTAGTATATTATAGATTAGATGAGATGGAATTTAATGAATTAAAGGAATGAATGGAAGGAACATGCAAGAGATAGGTAAAAGCATATCCTAATATTACATGAAGAAGAACAATGAATAACTAACAAAAATAAAACAAAGTTTGAGTTAGCTAAATAAGAATGAGTAAAAAGAACACACATGAGCAAGTAGATAATCGAGCTTGTTCATTGTGAACTAGAACAACGTATTAATATATTTGACAATAAGATCCAAGATAATATGTGCATGCAAGATTCTAATGCTAACATCTAATAAACATAAGAACACCAAATGTTATAAGAGACAATGAATGGGACACAAAGTTCATATTTCATTAACTCCAATACATCTTCTCAAAAGAACACAAATTTTCTTTCCCTGAATTAAAGATTGCATACAAAATTATTTTCTTCTTATATCTCAAAGTCACCCTTACAAATGAGCCATTGACTTCATTAAATGACCTTGACTT
The DNA here is from genome assembly GCA_018340775.1 of Taxus wallichiana var. yunnanensis. Lineage (NCBI taxonomy): Eukaryota > Viridiplantae > Streptophyta > Pinopsida > Cupressales > Taxaceae > Taxus > Taxus wallichiana. The sequence continues at coordinate 17,249,106 of CM031238.1, read as the reverse complement.
TTTCAACCAACTTTTAAAAAGTAACCTGAATAATAGAAGCCACTAAAGTTATCAAACATTTGTCAAAAGTGAGTTTAATAACACAAATTTATAACAAAAATAATTGGTACATGTGGACCCCACTTAAATGACTTAGAAACATACATAGACATCCTAGTCAGCAATGCGCCACCTAGATCAAGACACCTAGGATTAGTGCCTTATCCATTGGGCCAAGAGTCCGCCTATCCCAGTCGTACGGGAATGAATTCATTGACCATGCTTCACAATACTCCAGATGACAAGAGAGATGAGCTTGAAACTTGAGCAGTTCATCCACCTCTTCATTTGAGCAACATCATGGTGTGAGCAGTTTTGTCTTTATTCACATTCGGATTCACAATTACACATAATTCTCCATATGTTCAAAATACCTTCCATGATGAATTATTCATTTTTCATGAGACCATAGTCATTAATCCACCCTATCTTGTCGTAATCCAACTTTTCTATTGAGAAGATATTCCAAGAGTCGAGATTGCAATTCACTTCTTGGAGTTATGTCTTTCGTCTTTGTCACCATCCCGAAGTATTGCCATTTTGATCCGCTCATGATCATCTAATTCGAGAATGCTCTAACTTTAAGACTAGCCGATGAAGTATCATGCCCAATGCTAACTGAGAGATGACAGGGACACACTTGAATGATGTGGCATTTCTTGATGATCCACACAATTGCACTTATCATTGGTCTTGGTTTGTCAATGACTAGATCCGACACAATGATCAAATGAATAAAATTTATGTAGAAAAAATTCTCCCATTATCGATCTCTACAGAGATAACAATGGATTTTGACTCTGAAGACACCTCTTCCAATAGTTACAACCTATACCGCATAATGAGGAAGTCAGAGGTGACCCATTAGTGCCATTGAGAAGTGCATGTGTCACGAAGATGATACTAAGAACTAACAAGTCGAGGTCGCTTCCACTTCGGAGCCGTTGGAGTTGAATCACCACACTATGTAGATTTCGTAGTGCATCCATGCAAATGAAAACCAATTCGTAACAAATTTTGGGAAAATTGTGATTCACCTTCGGTTGATATGTGATCGCAGAACCAACTTATGTCGATGTGTCCAAAGTTGGTATCGACGATGTTCTCATATTCTAAATGGTGTGTCAAGGTCGGTATAATTCTTTGGGACTCATAATACAACATATTTTTGTTTGAATATGACATGATTATGACATAAGTGACAAAAGCTTGATTTCTAGCTATTACTTCTAGACTTTAAAACTAAACAAATCACCTCTGAAATTGCCCTAGGAAAAATAACAAATCTTGTTATGAGAATATCTCACTGGATGAGGGAGTCTATTAAGGTGAAAAAAATTTTCGTGTCAGAGGTTTTTTTTCCAAATCAAATTCTTCATTCAAATATTAAAGGTCAAAGTTGAATCTTCTCAAATCAAGCTAGGAAAATACAGTGTAAAACGCGTGAAAATCCCGTTTGGTTTTAGCCTGGGAATCTAAAAATTTGCAAGGGTACATATGAATATGGGAATAATTCAAAGAACTAATAATTTTATCCTAAAAATCATCTCGAGTTCAAAATATCGACCTCAAAGTCACCTCTCCTTGACAGCTAAAAATGCGCGTGGTGAAATCAAACAAATTGCATTTTATTTGTCTCTATGAAAAATATCAAATGAGGTGCTGTGCATTTAAAATTTGGAAAATAAGTACATAAAGGTGGGGAGAATTCAACGAACCAAACCATTCTTCTCGACAATCACTCAGGCCCAAAATACGAATTCTCAAAGTAGGCCTTCCGACAAGTCAAACAAAGGCACGCGACTTTAATCAAGCATACCGAGTTTTATTTGGGTTTGTGAAAATATCAATTGACATGTTATGCATTTAAAATTTGGAAAAGGAGTAAATGAATATGTAAAGAATTCAAATAAATAAACCGTTGTCAAAAATCACTCACTTTCGATATCAAGCTCCAAAGTTGATTACTTCGATAGATACAACCCATGGCAACCTTCGTTCCGCATCTATCATTTTCTTCATTAATTTCATTTTTTTGTGCTGATATATATCTTGTTTGACATTTTCAAATGGTTCACATGATTTCTCTTCATGCACAGTCTTCCTCTTCTCGTAATTGCGTGGCTCGTATTCTCCTTTCACCTGCCTGGTGAATGCGTAGAAGTTTTTTTATTTTATTTCTCTTTGACAACTGTGGGCCATTTTGGGCTACGTGAGTGCTTTCTGTTTGTTTGGACTGCAAATATATGTGTGTAGATTTTTGCTTTCTTCTCACATGGCCTTTTGATTCTACCCAATGTGTGGAGAGATTCTTCTTATTCGATTTTTACTTGTTTTACATTGCCTTGGCCAATGTTGGCTTGCCAAAAAGAAAACCATTTTAACAAATTTTATAGCCTGAGCATGGCCAATGCGTATACAAGCTGCGTGGAGAGTATTTTTCATTTACCAATGCATGAACTATTCCTTTGGATAAGTGTGTGGCTTCTTCCTTTGGTGGCATTTGTTTTGGATTCTTGGCTTGATGTCTTTTACCAAGGCGTGGAGATATTCTTTGCATGCATTGATTTTTTCCTTTTTCTTTTTAAAATACCTTCACATGGAATCTTTCTTATTTCTACCTTGGCGTTGAATTCTCCTTGGTTTGGTTTTGGCTTGCTTCCTTTGCTGCATGCATGGAAGTTTATTTTTGGCTTTTTCCTCCTTTTCTAAGGTGTGGAAACTTGTTTCTTTGGATGAGTTTATTCCGTTTTCCTCCGGGCTGGTATGGAAACCTTTCTTGCATGGACAACAAAAATAAATGTGGGAGCTATTTTATGGCTGTGTGTTGGAATTATCCTCTCCCACGTGTGGTCTATTCTCTTGTTATGGCATGGGAACTCGATCTTTCTTTCCCCTCCAGGTATGTGTGAATCTTGACGTAGAAACTACCGCCCTGTTTGATGAATGTGTTGAAATTTCCTTTCCTTAAAAATGCATGAAATTTCTTATTTTTACCCTACCTTAGAACCTACGTGGATTGGTTTTTTTTGTCTTATGCTGGCTTTTGCTTTGGGCATGTGTGGAAATATGCAAATTTCTATTTTGTATTTTCTTGAGGTCCTTTCCTTACTTGGTAATGTGTTCTGGTTGTTTGAAAAATCCTGGTAAATGTGTGGAATCCTCCCTCAATGTGGACTTCCTCCAATGTGTGGAGAAATGTGTTGAAATTAGGATTTTATTACTACATATGCATGTGTGAAGATTTACTTTCCTAGCTGGTCTTGGGATGTGTATGATTGATGCAAAAGAAATGGACTTGGCCAATGTAACTTCCTTCTCTCGCACGTTAAAATGCAGAGGAAAAATGCATGGGACAAGCTCTCCTTGATCTTTTTGTGAGGAATATGATAAAAATGCAAGTTCTCCTTGATATCTTTGTGAGGAATATGATAAAAATGAAAGCTCTCCTTGATCTCTTTGTGAGGAATATGATAAAAAATTTCTTGGGAAAAACTTCTACATGAAGAAATTAGAAGAAGTTGGAAATAACAAAAAAAGTTAGAAATAAAGAGCCTCGACTTCTTATGCGTGACTTCTTATACAGAGTTTCACGGAGGATTTTTGCAAGGATTAAAGAAGCTTTTGTAACCATTTCTTGTTTCTATTGGAATAACCAATTTCCCTTTCTCCAGGTAGTGGGAATTAATTTCTAGGGAAATATGGGAAAAAAACTCAATCATTTACACGTGGCAATGACAAAGCAAGTTGACAATTCCCATTTATTTCCCCATATGGGAAATTGGGAGATATTTTTCCATTTTTCCATCCAGTTAGGTTGGAAGTTAACGTAAGGAATTCCACAAGCAGGGATTATTTTTTTTTCCAGGAAAGGGAAATCCAAGTGCGGAAAGCCAATTTGGCATTCCCGACAATTGGAAGTGGAATTTTAATTTTCCCTGGCAATAATAAAAAACTTGTCGATTGATTTTCAATAAATATTAAATTAATATTCATTCAATTAGAAACCCCCAAAATTTAATAAAATTCATTTTATTACATAAACAGTAAGAAATTATTTAAATATTAATTAATTAATTATTACTATGATTCATGTAAACATGGCGGGAGGAGTTCTCACCTGAAATGGAAAAACAAAGACCAAAACAATCATGAGAATAAGATGATTGTGAAGAGGGTGATAAAACATGCAAACTAATACTTTTGATTTTTTAAAAATTTGCATTTATTGATTTTGTGAAGTCAAAATTAGCTGATAACACATGATAAGAGTGAGGGCCAACACAATGATAGGACTAAGCAACCTTAGGACTATGCGATGGTGGTGGAATGTGAAATGTGTCTTGACCCTTCGTAGAAGGAGTAGTTGCTTTGATAAAAAATAATTGGAAATGGAAGTAGAGTAGGATGGGGAAATATTGAATGGTGGTATCTTTTATGGTATTGATGATGCTACGAAGTTTGATAGGATAAGGTGGACTAATTTTGAGAGGTAGTTACGTAGTTTGACTTGGTGATGCTACAAATGAATTGAGAGGAGGAGGCATTATATTGATTTTGAGAGGTAGTTGTTTAGGTGGTGCTTAAATTTTTGTAGAATAACCATTAGAAGTGATGGCGTGATGCTCATTAGACATAGACGAATCAGATTTAGGAACCCATTGAGATGTAAAAATTGGAGAGGATGATGTAACATGATGTTGTGCAGTGAATGAGATAAAACCTTGATGCTCAAGATGTTTGATTCTTCATTGTAAAGCATAGAAATCATTGTCATTATGTCCATTGATTTGATGATAAACAAAAAATGGGAGACCTTGATATTTGATTAGCCGATAAGGAGGATAACAATGAGTATTTGGAAAACTAATCAATTGATGAGCTATGAGTTGTGGAATAATATCTTGTTTCTTAGCATGTAAATCAAACTTTAGAGGTGTGGGGAGTGGTAAGACTTGGGGTTCACTGATATGAGCACACATATTAGACATAGAATGAGGATACAAAACTAGTGTGAGCTTGAGAAACATCTTTAAGATGTTGGATTTCAGATTTAAGAGATGTAATCATGGATTCCATAGCCTGAAATTTTTCTTGAAATAAAGAATTCAAAGCCTAAATTGACTCTAACACAAAGTTGGTTAGATGGAGGATCACGAAGACTAGGATCATAAGATAGGATATCTAAAATAACACTCACTTGATGGGGCCTCGTATAGCTAGGAGATACATGGTGGCTAGGTATTTTTCAGAATAACTTTGAAATTATGATATATTTGAATTAAATGATATAAAGAAATTTGAGGAGTTTTAGGATTCATGGTAGAAAAGATGATGTGCCAAAGAAGGATCCGAATGATTGATCACGAGTGGGGTTCACCAAAATGATTAAGCTAAAATGTAAATATGAACCTAATCGAATGCTAGTAGTAGTGAATGAATAATAATTAAGTATGAAAATGGTACACAAGAAAACTAAGAACTAAAGTGAAAACCCTATGTGAAAAGAGAGGGTAAGAAACCTTAGCTGATTAGAAGAGTTCTGTAGAATGCACAAAGTTAGAGAACAAGGAAATGTGAAGCAATGACCATCGCACTGGAGCTCAGAAAAATGTAGATTTGAAGAGTTAGGCTAGACAGGGGTGCTTGGAGAGGGACAGGGGTGCTCGTAGTCACGTTAGACCTATTTTTGGGTGCATGGGTTTGTGGAAATACTCAAAAAACCTCCTCTGAGGTGTCATAAGGTGTTCACCTTTAGTCACATTTGATCACTTTGAGGTTGCACTAAGATCACTGAGATCGTTATAAACCTACAATGAAATATGCACATGCAAAGCCCTCAAATAGACATCAAATCCAAAAATTAAAGATGTAGAATAAGTGATCAGACTATCCTCAACTATCACAATGGTGAACTTACAAATGAGAGTTGCACTACATCTCAGACCCAATTTATTTCGTGTGTGTGTCAAATTGTGTTGTAGGTTACTCTTATGCATGTCACATTTGGATAACAAACAAGTAGCTAGATGTAGAAGGTAATAAATGTGTGCATGGAATATGATGAAATTCCCTCCTATGAAGTGTGATTAAGAAAACAAGCCCTTGTGTCCCTTGTGATGGATCTAGATGGATGCAATGGAGCTCTTAGATGACTTTATGGATGAAACCTTAGGTGGTGATAGCTAATGCTTAGTGCTTGGTCCTTTATTATGATCACATAAATTTATATTTATATGATTCATTTGATTGAATTTCGTAATTAACACTGAAAAGGATGACTACCAAAAAGATAAGATGCTCAAATGGTTAGAAATGACACAAAAATGTGAGTAAACTACAAAGGGAATAAGGGCACCCAGAGGGGACGGGGCACTTGCACTTGGCGCGTCTTGTCTCCAGGCGTTGGTGTCTAGGATGATAAAAGCTGAAGAGTAAAAAGGAAGACTGATCAAGTAAGGGTGCAAGAATAAAAGTATAAATAGAACGTAAAGAAAGGTGGCCAAATACATGGGTTAATTAGTACTTTTCTTAATTAGGAATCATATGAATAGTAATATGTAATCAAGACTAGATAATTACCCAAAGTGCGTGATTTTTTTGTCTACAAAAGGTAATGGATTGGAAGAGTCTACTAACAAGAACTTGATTAGGATCATGAAGAGAACAATGGACATCAATCAAAGGTAGTGGCATATAAAGGTGAGAAATTCTCTCTAGGTGGACATGATCACAATGAAGAAGGCAATTGACACTTCCCCTTACAAGCTTGTATACGGAAAAGAAGTCAAGCTTCCTTTATCACTTGAATTTCCTTCACTTGAATTGGCTCAACAATTGGAATTTGAAGGGGCAGACCAAAGAGAAATTTGAATGGAAGAATTGGTTGAGCTTGAGGAGTTAAGAAATTATTCCATGATTAGGATGGAACAACATCAAAAATCAACCAAATAATGGTTTGACAAGAAGGATAGATATCAAACATTTAAGGTATGAGATCTAGTCTTAAAATGGGATGCAGAAAGAGCTAAACCAGGAGACACTCCAAGTTTGATGTAATCTGGAGTGGGCCATATATCATTACTACTTGCAAAGAAGATAACTCTTTTGAGTTGTTAGACCTTGATGGAGATGCATTACAAATCCCAGTCAATGGGATTTACCTCAAGCATTCTCATTAGGTTTTCTCATTGCATCTTGTACATATTAATTTATTTTTCAATTCCTCTAAGTGCTTTCAACATTTTGTCTTGTTGGTAGAGTAAGTTTCCTTTCCCTAAGTGCTTTGCATAGTTTTGTTGCTTTAGGATGATCTTTTTATACAATGTTCATCATGGTTTCTGGAAAATGTGTTGTGAAAATAAGTTCAAGGTGTCAAGAATCAACTCCAATACTTAAATTGATTTTTGGGAAGTCTTCATGATTCATTCATTAAACCCAAATAGATCATAATTCAGGATCAAAGTGGTATGCATTTGAGATGGGGATTGCTGATTTTTTTCAGTCTCTTCATAACTTCTTTGTGGAAATAGAGGGAAATTTTAGAGTTAAAATAATTTTCCACTCTCATTAAACTTAATTTAGAAAAATGTTATGATGAGATGTCCAGATTCAAGAAACAATAGATAAACTGTAAGTCTAGGAAGTGCTTCAAGTGGATTTACTGGTGTTTTCTTCAGATTTTAGATCATTTTTCATGTTTTTAGGCTAGATCCATGCCCAATGGATGCTTCAAGGCCACTGATCTCTTCAATATAGTACGTAGATTACCTCATGAGTCACTAAATTATTGTCCATTTTTGTACCCCTTACAAAATTAGACAACTTGAAAAAAATTGGACTTGGGTAGTTGATGGAGCTCTAATGAATAATTTGGTAAAAAATAGGTATTTCTCATGTTTTGGCACTTACAATTGTTCTAAGACACTTCCATCCTTTTCTCCGGCTTAAAAAAATCCAACACTTGGAATTTTTGTAGAAAAATGGATTTTGGGGTCATTTCTTGTGTATTGCAGTCAGGAGGAACAAGAGGAAGTTTTCACTAGTTCCTCATGTTCCCCAAGTTGTCGATTTGGTTGCACAACAAAGGATTTTTGGATGGGGTAGAGTTATGTGGAAATGTGGGTGATGGGTGGAACGATGGTGTTGGTGCTCGAATTAATCTCGCCCCTTTTTGTTTAAAGTTTTCCTTCGATGTTTGTTGTGTTTTCTATCTTCCAGTGATGGGTGTGGGTTCAAAAGGTTATAGTCATTGATTTAAATTATTTTGATTCTCATGTGTGTTGGTTGTTTTTCCTCTTTTTGGTCAAGGATCATGTTTGGAAATGTATTATTTTGAAAAACCCTTGCGAGAAAACCGATCATGAATCGGGTTTAAAAACCAGAAAAACTACCTGTGTGATGTGTTCCTTGATCATGTCAATAATTTCATATTTAGTTCTTCCACTCATTGGTACATGGAATTTCCTAGTTGGATGCGGTATGGTGGGTTTAAGTTGTAAACTTATAACTTTCTATTTCTTTCAAAAAAATGCAAAGTTGGCTTCGCGACCCGATGAATATTCACAATAAGAAAATGCACAAACAAAAATTTATTCCACCCTTCAAAGGTGTACACTTTTCAAAAGTGGGATGGATGCGGGGATCGGGGTATAGTTGTATTTTTGCACATTAAGATAATAAGGTATAAAATTACAAAGAAGCTTCTAAATCTGAAAAATACATGTGTCTCTTTCTTATGCAGGAACGGGAAGCGGGTCATCAGAGAAAATTTATACTTTTGGTTTAAAGTGAAAAAGGAACAAAGTTTTAGAAAGGGCCCGTAGCTCCACTATCTTTTAGGTGTGACCACATGTCAAGCTTAGATTGAAAGTCAAAAGTGGGAAGTCGGGTCAAATGACTAAAAGTGTATATGTTTTAAAACATGGAAAAAAATGCAAAGAATCTCCCGAGCCCGCATCGACGCAAGAATTTTCCATGTGGATGACTCACTTTTAAAATTGGGAAAAGTGGAATGAGTGGCCATAATGTAATTCATTAATTTCTTCCACCATCAATGCATTTTTACAAATCAAGGATGATTTTAAAGTTTTCAAGAACCGGATCCTTTGTATTATAAATTGTCACTATCTCTGGTTTGCCATCGTTAGTGATTTTACTTGAGGAGGATTGTGAATTTGACCATGGAGCTTGAATTGGGAACCAGAAGTTTGAAAATATTTTGAATTGACGTTGAATTTCTTAGTCAATCACAAGAAAGTAGGTAAGAACTAAAGAACTCATGTGCTTTTTCTTTTATTGGACAAGAAATTTGAAGTAAAGCTAGGGTTTTTAAAGATGAAAACCATGCCATCCTCATTCTCGATTGCATCTAGAATCACAAGTGATTTAGATAAAATTATGGACACATACTTAATGAATGCCAACTTAAAGGATTTTCTTAGAGATTGAGTAGCCCTAATAAGAGTGAGTCTATGGAAGCAATTCAAGATAGCCACATCACTTTAGCTGGTGCTATTCCACCATCAGTTCATTTCCTAGAATTGGTATGACATTGTGCTATGAACTATGACCCAAAAAAAAGGGAAGTGCTAGATGAAAGTGGTGATGCAATGTTGACATTGATGCCTATGGCTATTAGGATAATGCTCAAGTTACCTGTGATAACTAATCCAATAACCTTGGGTATTAGGTTAGCTTTACAGATTATGAGGAAAAGAAAAAAATATTATCCTAGGCTCATAACTACAAAATGGCTCTTAGTAGAGAAAAAGAAAACAAATTGAATCCCTAAAAGAATGGTTTGGGCACAATTTAATAAAGAATCGAGGATGTTATTGTATTATTAAGTTGAATGGATGGATTGGAGACAAAAAATGAAGTCAAGGAATGGATGTGTACCTACATGTGGATAATTTTGGAAAGAAAGGGGAGCATTTGTTGGGCTACTTTTATTACAGAAGCACTTCATGGCCACATGGTTACCTTGGAAGAAAAAATAGAGATGGGTGATACCTCAGAGTTGGAATTTTACATGATGACCTACTAATTTACAATGTTGTAGGACATAGATGTTTCCCTGGCCTTTTGCCATGTGCTGATTTTAAGCAATGCCAAATGCATGAGATTTTTCCTCAGTTGTAGCTGGTTAATTGGAGTGGGAATGTAAGATTGGTCAATGACACCTTCTTTACACCAATTATATGTCTTTTCAAACCAGAATGGGGGCAATATAGAATTTTTGAGTAGGCTAGGCAAGTGATTATGGAATATGGGTGTTATTTTATTTAGTATAAGAAGTTCACATATATAAGAGTTAGTGGTTTTGAAGGTAAGCCATATAAGTTTCCCAGATACTTAGATGATAAAATGGCTTTGTGTGAACTAGCAAGGTAATTAACACCAGTTCATAAATTGATTGTTGAGAAACATAAGAAAATATTAAGTTCCCCATTAGAATTGGAAGGTACTCATGCCCTTAAATTTTAAAGGCCATATTAATTGAGGATGAATTGGAAAATTTTGAGGCAAGATCTAACTATGATATTAGGTGGGTGTTCAATAATATTACAAACACTTTTGAACATGAGCCTCATTTTGAAGACTATTGGATGAATTGTAGGGATGAGGAAGAAGTCAAACTAAGATATTTCTCTAGAATGACCCTCGCAAAAATCATAGACTTCAAAATTATAGTTATCCCTGAGGGAATTGTGGATGATCCACACATGGTGAGTAAGTACTATCTTGATCAAAAGATAGAAGGACAACCTATAGCCCCTCTAAATTGAAATGAAATAGAATAAGATGATTCTTATATTTAGATAATTGATGTGATGAGGATAATTGTAAATTGGTTGGCTCAAAAGAATATTTATCTATCTATAAAAAATACAAGAATCCTAAATAATTTCAAGGATCTTGAAACTTGAGTGATGATATCCCTCCCTTGAGGGAAGGGGATGAAAAATTTATCCTTTGAGAGGAAAATATCCTCAGTTTCCTTCAAAGAGGCCCACTTTTGAACTTATAGATGAATGGACTTCAACCACTAGTGGGATTAGTACTTCTATATCCACTCTCAAGAAAAAGACTAAGGAAAATGCTCTGAAATATATGGAGAATGATCCTATTAATTTTGCAACACCACTTCAAGTAAAAGGGAAAGGTTTGACATCTCATTTGGTTCCTTCAGGTATTTTACCAAAACCTCATAGTGCTGACAAATTAATGAGTGGGGTTATAAAAATTGCCATTCTCAATCTAGGCCATGTAAAGAGGAATGAAAGGCAACACCAAACCTCAAATTTTTTGAAAGGGAACACAAGAGACACAAGGTTGTCTATGAGCCAATTATAGTAAGAGAGGGTGCCCATACACCCAAGAAACATAAGCATAGAGATGTGGTGATTGATCCCCTGAACATGAGAGGAATGATGTTTCTCAGACACAACATGCTGCACCAATACCACAGGTGGAACAATCAGTGCCTTTCTCCTCATATTTTCCTTGGAAGAAGTGAACATGGGAAGAAATCAAGAACAAATGACCCAAGGCAATGTTTCATCTAATCTAGTAGACAAAAAAATTCTAAGTCCAGGTATGAGAACATCTGAAACCCTACTTGCTGAGGATGTGAATATACCTTTGTTTGAAACATTGTAGGAGTCTACAAAGGCTCAGGAAGATGTGATAGATGTTGACATTGGTGAATAATTTTCCACATTAGATGCACTTGATGTATCTATTGATGAACAAATAGCCAAACCAATAGATAATCTTCAAATAAATGTAGAAATGGAAGAAATTACTCATGTACCAATCGATAAAGTTAAGATCTAAACAAGATAAGATTCTCCTATAGGTTAGGTGACTTCAGAGTCAAAGGAGCCAAATATATTAGTGGAAGAAGATGCTTCCCATTGTGTCAAAACCACTAAGGATGATGAGCATTTTCAAGTAGGTAAATCTATCTTTGAAAAGACAACAAAAGTTACACAAGATGCAAGTGCTAGAAAGGAAATTATTGCTGATATAGATATGCAATCTCTAGATGGGAATAGGGAGTTGGCATCAGGTGATCAATCCACTATGGCATGACACGACTTGAGGTATCATTAGAACATGAGGATAGTAAGATGCCAACCCAACAATATTCAAAGAAGGTAGAGCTATGTGATGGGAAGGAGGAATTTGCAAGCTAGCTATTGGTTCAAGAAAACCTCAGGGAAGAAACGAATCTAATGTGGCATCAATTGGAGAGATAAGGAAATAATATATTCCAACTACTAGTATAAATCAGAAGGAGGTTGATCAATCTCAAGATCTAGACCAAGGAGAAAGACAAGTGAAGGAAATTCTAGTACAAGATGAGAGTAGGGAGATGGTTATTGAAATAGATGGTGAGAAATAGGTAAAACCATTAGCCCAAGATGAACAAGGAATATCTAAGAAATTGGTGGTTGTCCCCAAGAAACCCCAACAAGAATTGCAAGAAGAAAAATTTGGAACAAGTCTTACAAAAGGGTGGATTGGTGAATTGATTTCAAGTGAAGAGAAAGAAATTCTTCCTATTCAGGCTATTGATCTTACTACATTATCCTTTCCAAAAGAGTAAGAGCCTCCAAAAGGGCTAGGGTTATTACCAAGACTCATACTGATCCATTGGGGTCCAAAACTCTAGAAATATCAATCCCTTATGAAGGTAAAACTAGAGACAATGTAACAACTAGTGACTACAATGTTTAGCTCATTCCTTTAGGAAAACCTCAAGAGATCAACTAAAACAAGGAGTATCAGAGGTGGTAAATGACCTATTGCAAAAGGTGGATGAAGACATGATAAAAAAAAACAATTGAAGGAACAAGTCAAAGCCTTGAGTTCTAGTATGCAATAGCTAATTGGGAAACCCAACCACACTCAAGAAGATACCTCTATAAACACCCTGAAGGATTGGATAATATTGATAAGGTTGTCAAGAAGGTTCAAGATGTAGACACATGGATTGAGAAGCTAACAAGGAAGGGAAAAACAAAAATTGAGAAAGCTGGGAAAAATATGAAGAACTCAAAAGTAGGCTTAATGAGATTGATGAGATAACTGAGCAATGTGACAATGAAATATTTTACTTTGAGGGAATTTTTCCCAAATTAGACCGCATTACTCAGCTTAGTGATGAATTGGTTGAACAGGAAAATATTGTGCCAATAGAATTTAGAGGAAGTCAACATGCCTTGGAGGAACTAGAAAAAATTAGAGTGGAAAATTTGAATGGGATCAAAGAAAAGATTGAAGTTAAAAGAAATTGGGTTGATGATACTCTTGATGCCATCGATTTGAAACTAGAAGACATGGTGTTTGAAAAATTCAAAAAGAGTTATGGTGATTTGAAGATTGATTTCTTATTCAACTATTTTGAGAAGAATATTCAAAAAGATGATTTCTCTTATGAAGTCATTAAAACAATGGGAAAATTGAAAACATAATTACAGAGTTGAAAGCTAGGCCACTGGAATACAAGTAGAAGATGGGTCATTGTATGGATGTGATAGCTAGACAGACATTAATTTTCCAACACCATATTGGGCTAGACGAAGGTGAAATAAATGATATTTTCTAGAGATATGATGCATATATGGCAATATTGTCAAAGGAATAGGATGCAGAGTTAGGCGAAGAAGAAAAGGATGTAGATAATAGAGATGATGAACAAGTTTAAGCTTGTTGCTCTTAAAGCTATACATTATTCCCATACTTATTTTCTAAGATGATGTTTTAATTTATGTTTTGTTTCATTAAGGATAATTGTTACTTTGAAATTCATTGTTTTCTTATATCAATTGTAAAATGGTACAATACATTAGTTTTATATGACTTAGATAAAATTCAATATACATTTGTACAAGCATATAAACTATTGTGATATTTTGCTTCTTGCATGTTGAAAAAGGAACAAAATGGGGATCTATAGGGGCTAATGCCCATGAAAAAAAAAGGTTGTATACATGTCAAAAGTAAAGACAACAAAAGAAAAACAATGTTTAGACTTCTTTTATTCCCTCTTCAAAATTTCCCCCTAATGGAGGAAGTTTTTTCAACAACTTATTCTTCCTCAACATGAATTCACTTGAGCCCTATGCTATGTCTAGAAAAATATGATAGACCCGCTAGATATTGGGACATCCCCATGTCCATCAATGACTCAAGAGTCATTCTAGGACTATCCATAATCTTTTCTAGCTCAATTTTCTTCTGATGGGAGGACACCCAATCCAGAAGATCCAAACCACCTGTGAAGAAGGTTGTTTTCCCCTTCCCCTTGTGAAGGATTGAATTACTAGGAGTGGATTGAGAGGGGATGCCCAAGGTAATTAGAAGGGAAATAAATGCACCTTACGGACCGGGAAAGTTACGAAGTCATGAGCGCGATCCAGCTTTCAATTTCCTTGTGTAGGGTGGACGGTCTCTGGGAGAAGGAACTGGCCGAGGGCCCAAAAATTCATGCTCTAAATCGAAGAGAATGAGGCACTAAATGAGAGGATGACTGAATGAAAAATCTACCCCTATTATCCTGAGAAGATGATATTTCTTCTCTTAAATGATGAGTAGATATGGATAAAGATTCTTCTCCATCTGAGATAATGATTGGGGGCTAAGAGATTGATTCGCCCTTTCTATTTCCCGAAGATGGTGCTAGAATTGAACTTGGTTGTGAGGATTAAGGTCTGATCCACCCCTTCTCCAGAGAGATGATCCTCTACTCTAATTTATGTTAATATTGGATTTTTCATATAACACATATGATTCCTTAGGAATATCCTTCAATGCAAACTCTTCATCACATAGGAATGGAAACTAAAAGTAAATTTTCCTAGACACTTGGGGCCTCCTTTCAATCCAAAATTTATTTAGGACTTTAGGAGTTTTCAGATGTTCCCATGAAAGAGATGAAATTACATGACTTGAAAGTCTATGAATACAAGATTGATCCTAATCATCCTTGTAAGAAGCACTAATCGGACTTGACGATAAGTCAGGGGTCCTCTAGTGTCTCCTACACATTCTATGTCAAATAAGGCCCTAAAAAATCCTCATCAGGGCCACTCAGGTTAAAAATATGATTCAAATCCTTTGAAGAAATTTATTTTAGGCTATGTGCTACAAGTACCTTTGCCATTGTTTGATAAGAAATATGAAAAATAATATTTATCTTCAGAATAAGAAAAGAAACACATAATGGTGAAAGGGTAGAACCAAGTTTTATAGTGAAAGGGGTGCATATTGATTTGATTAAGAGAAATATTTCCCATGAGATGAAAGAATATTTTGCTCATCTTGCACAAAGAAAATTTAAGAGTTAGAAGGGATTAGGAATGAGCAGAACTGATGAATCAATATGATTTGACAAGAACCATGTGTGGTAATTAAGCCAATAAGACATGAAATGGAGTGCGCAAAACCCAAGATGGATTCTTGGAAGAAGTAGAGAATATATACGTCATATCGTAAATCATATGGAAATGTCCAAAGGTCATCAAAATAGATTATCAATCAATATGTTGAAATAATGATTAAAATAATCTACCAAAAGTGATGACTTAGTATCCTAGTCAAGCACAAATAAAACCAATTAAAAAGACTTGCATTTTGTACACCTGACAGTATGAAATGAAGCATTTTCAAAAGAGTGGCATGTTTTAAAATAGATATTGTAAAGGGGAATATTCATTAGAATATTCATACTTTTGGGGGGAAAAATTTGGAGGTTGGTAAGTGAGTTGAATGGTATAAAAGTGTGAAAGATAATCACACAAAGAAGGGGGTTTAATTTTTTTAGAATTGTTTAAAGAAACGAGAGAGCTGATTAAAAACCATTTTCTAAAGAGCTTATTTGAGAAACTTGTTATTTCCTTTGTGTTTTCAAATTTAATCATGTCAAGATGGTTGCAAGTTTCCAACCATTGACAAGATTTGAGACTATAAATAAAGCTTTCCCTTGCTGATAAATTTGATGAACCTTGAGTTAATTGTGTTAATCATGAGCATTGTTGTGTCTGCTTTCATTTTGAGATGTTTTCAAGTAGTTATTCATGTTCCTATTGCAATATTATGTTAGGAATTCCTATGAATCACACAATATATTGTCCTTGTGGTAGTATTGTGGCATTTACAATTGTTGTGAGAAGAGATTTCATTTTATTACGCAATAAACAATTTAAATTCACTTTACTTCCATTCTATCGATATAGATTATTTGTTAGCTTATGAGTGTATCTTAGGCGTGATGAACCAGGAATCTCTGATGTTTAGTTGAGTCTTTGACATGATATTTTATGTCAATTTCTCAAAGAATGTGTGAAACCGTGCATCTTTGGGCTTCCATGGGTGTGCATATTTTGGTTGAAGGTTCATTGTTGACTATTTGAAGTGTTTTTATCATCTTGCTTGGAAGACTTTCCAACCTTTGTTGAAAGTTATTAATAATTTGGTATAATAAACTTTATCTTGCTTAATTCCCCAAAAAAATTCATCTATAAATGATAAATCCTATAGGAATTACCCTTTTTGCACTATTTGTCCATAAATGCTAAGGATATTTGTTAAATTTACCCATCCTTTACTCAAAACATGTAGGAGAAATTGGGTCTTATTGTTGTCTTTAGTAACCTGAACCTTATTTAGAAGACATTTCCATTCTCTAGAGTGACAACTCGTGAGAGTTAGATTATGTTGCATTGACCATGTCTTCTTAAGGTTTTATTTCAAATATCATAAAAGGAAAGTCTAGTATAGCCAATCCATTTACATCTCTCACAAATACTAGGTTACAAAATGGGTCCTCTCACCCTGGTTAAAGGCACAACCAAAGGTATTTAGGGTAGGTCAAACCCTTTTCACTATGCTACCTAATTTCTCTAATCTTGAGAGATAAAGAGTAAGTCAAATCCCTCCCCAGCTACGAAATGACTCGAAATCTGATTTATCTGTCTCTAAGAATCTTTCTCAACCTATTGATGTTGCTCAACTTCAAAGGGAGAATAAATTTAGGTACCAACACCAATCTGGCACCATTGCTGGGAACATTCATGCAAATACATATGCACATTGACCTCTGGTAATGATTCTTACATGATTTGATGCAAATACATTGTTTAAACGTTATCCTTTGTTAAGATTTGTGAATATTGTGTGAGATCAGCGGTTTATTGTGCAATATTTCTTGGTTTAAGGGAAAGTTACACTAGATTTGTATTTCTAGTGATAAATATTAACAAAGGATGATTAGATCTATCAATCTTTGTAGAAATTGGGTATTGATAGGCACTTGACAAGTTACTTATAGTGCTTTAGCACATCTAAGGTGAAAATCCTTGGTGGCGACTCTGTGTTGATTTGATTTTTTTGTAAAACACTAGTGTCTTAATCTTTTTCAAGTGAGATTTTTGTTAATATTTGCAAAGCTAGAAGGAAGAAGGTATTTCTTTAGTAAGGATCCTACTAGAAGATTATTTCAGAGCTTGGGAAAACAAATCCAAAGGGAAGACAAGTTTGGAAAGCATTGGGGGATCAAGAGTCAAGCGAGAAGGTAATACTAGTTATGGAAAGTGACCAACCTATAGTTGAGGATTATCCAACATCTTCAAATAGTTCAGAGTCAAGTAGTCCTCGTATAAATTTAACTACTCCATCGGTGAAGGGCCATCATTTGTATCTAGGATAAGTGTTCCTCATTTCTTTCCTTTATCACTCAAAACTGATAGGGTACTTTGTGAAACCAAGTCACTGGAGGATATTTACTTTGAATATCATACACCTATGTACCAAACATACCTTGTCCCACACCATTTTAATCCTCTTATAGGATCACCTTCTCAAAATAACATGGCTCATCCTCCACCTAGACCTCCTTTTGTTGTCAATACATTTGGACCAATAAATTTTAGAGGCATGGTTGGGCATCCTAATGTTGTACCACAAGATGTGAGAAATAGGTTGCCTAAATTTGAGGGAATAATTCCATCACTAGTGATCAACATTTGAGGCTCTTCATTAATATGATGGAGGATTTTGAAATTGAATATGAAGATGTATATATAAAACTATTCATTCATACTCTCAAAGAAGATGCACATGATTGGTACAAATATTTACTAGATAACTTAATAGATTCATGGACTGAGATGAATAATGCTTTTAGATTACAATATGGTGATAAGACTGACCCGAGGTTCCTCTTATCTAAGTTTGAGAATATAAAAATAATCCCAATGAGTCTGTCTAGGATTTCATTACTAGATTCAACAAGACTTTAAATAGATTACCTGTAATTTTTAGGCCTAATGATGAGTCTTGCCTAATTAAATAAATAGATGCTTTTTAAGAGAAAGCTACTTATTATTTGAGAGATAAGAACCCTGTAAATTTAAAGAAATATTTTAACCGAGGTCTATTAGGATTAATAAATTTGAGACCCTCCCTCTTAGGGGGAATTGAAAATTAAAAAGACTATTAAGGTAGTTGGGAAACCACCTAAGAGGGAGGTTCTCAAATTTATTAAGCCCGATAGACCTCGGTTAAAAGAGGAAGTGGGTCTAGCGGAGGTTGTGTAAACTTTCACTAGAGCAGTTAAAGAAATATCTTATAAGTTGGCCAAAGTAGAAAAGGGAATAGGAAAGAGTTCTCAAAGTCAACATAAACCATATGGTCAAGATAGATTTGGAAATCATCCTAAGGGTGATCACATATTAGATGATAGAAGAAAGGGGCCCATGGGATCAAGAAATAAATAGCCATAACCTAGGGAAAATAGACTAGTTCCTGATCCTTTGACTGCTAGGGTTGCTACAGTGGAAGAAGCCCATGTTATTGATTGGTGTGACAAGTGTTTCTTACCACATTCCCCTTGTGATCTAAGTAAGGAAGTTGAAGAAACAAATGATGATGAAGCTTATGGTGATGTATGTATGATGGACTACCTTGAAAATCCACAACATGGAGCCACTTCAACTAAGTTGATAAGTTCTAGAACTATAGAAATTTATGGGATTGCATTCACCAAGTATTACCTCTTCCTCCTAACGATGATGTTGAAATTTATATGGTGTAGGCATTTGATTTACCTAATCATGACTTTGAATATTTGAGGGCTTTAATGATTAAGAAATACGATGGGGGAATTCCTTCTGAGGAAGACAATTTTTTTGATGAATGCAAGTAGTTGCTCAGGAAAAGGAATATAATAGCAGAAGTAGAGTTGTCAAAGGGGTGGGTCGTAAGCCAAGCTAAAAACTCAACTTCTCACTAATATACCAAAAGAACCTCCTAAAAGGGATACACTTAGTAAAGGCCCAGTCACTCAAAATAAAACTTGTATCCCAGCTCATACCCAAACTGTAAAGACTCTCATACCACCAAAAGGATCCATAAATATTCCTACTAATGCAATCCTGACCAAATATGTTCCCTGTGATATAGCCCAGATTTTGAGTCAGATCAAAGTTACTATGCCTATTTTTGAATTTCTCAGAATCCCTGAGCATAGAAAAAGGGAATTTGAATATTTGGGATTTAAAGAGGAGGTGATAACCCAAAGCAAAAATGTGAATAGTGTGGATGTTCCCCTATCATTGTAGAGATGGAAGTACCACAAGCACTAGAAGAATTGGGAGAATCACATGAGGTATTGTAGACACCAAAATTAGGTTGTACTACCCTTATAACCCCGTTAATTAAATAAACCATACATTACATATTCATATCCCATAGTGCACATGATTAATTGAATTAATTACTTTAATAAGTATCCTCACTTGACCACCTCACCTAGCTACATCACTTAAACACCTCATCATGGACCTATTCTCAACATGTTCATTATAACTAGGACTCAATCTCTACTTACCATAACTAATCGAGAATTAGTCTAACCCTAACGTTATATGCGTATCCTTTATCTAACATCATGGTGACTAACTTAAGTGGAAAATACCATTTTGGACTGCAACCAACGGTCGAACTAGCCAAAACGATGGCCAAGATATGATATTTTATCAAACCTAGGATTTCTCACCTTAATTGATGCCGATTAACCCCGAACCAATGCTAGTTAACCTAAACCATCACTAGTTACGATATATTCACTTTGGTAACCTTGTTTTGGGGGTTGGAAGAATTATTTAAGTTTGGAGAGAGAGAAATCTGCATGCAAACATGAACTAGAGCCCTCTCACACATCTATACACACCCCAATCAGCACCAAGAATGATATGAAGGTTAAGAATTCATGGTAACATTCCAGAAGCACTATCGTGGCAAAGAACCACTAGTTTCACAGATCAACCATTTCCATCACCCACCCACCAGGTCTACAAATTCAAGTATGTTTTGATCTGCATCATCCTATACTTATTTAGATTAGTTTCTTTATCTTTGTTTGTAGGTCCTAGTCTCCTTTGCATCCCATCATTTCCCACCTTCCTGTCAATCCATCCACCTAACCACCTACAACCTCCCATCTCTCCATACCCAACTCCAGACATCTCTGAGAATTCGCAGCACTATTACCAACCTTAACATTCTCCATCTATTCTTTGGGTAATAAAAGATAAGCTCAAAAAACAAGTTTATTAAGTTTTCACCCTCCCACCTTTACCGATGTTTATCACCTTAACCACCATCATTTTCCCCTAAACCATCATCAATCATACCACACCGACATTGGTCTTTATAACTAGTAATCCTTCCCATAACAATAACCTAATAACCTTCATCCAAATAACCTAAATCACCAGAGATTTGACCTTGACCTACTCCAACCACCTTGCCAACCTACCCAACTTGAAACAAACACCTAACCTCAGTTAGATTTAATTGTGCATGCTATATTCAACTTTATCTAATATATTGTTAATAACTTGAGATACCAAAATCAACTTGTTAGCAATAGGACCTCTATTTCTCACATTTCTATTCATTGATTTGATAAACAGTGGATTGACAACCATCTAGGAAGTATCACACTTCCCGGATCTAGCATACGCTAGGCAGTCCACTGACATATATTGTTTAATATTCCTCTTGTGGTCTTGTTTTGTATTTTAGGTAGTTCCTCCTAGCCAAAAGGAAGTTCTCGTAATCAACATTGGATCGAGAAGTCAGAATGTGCACACTCTACCTTCCACCTTCATTTCACAAGTATTCCTCCTCACCTTTACCTTATCTATTTTGGTCATATCTACGCAACTATTCAGAGAAAAAATTTGGCACGCCCCAGTGGGACCCTAATTTGTGGGTTCCTTTCTATTCATATAGGTTACATGTGGTGTGTTTCCTTTCTAAATTGTTATTCACTAAATCTTCTTCTTTGGTAATCTACTCTTTCTTTATAATTTCTCTAAGTGAAACATTTCTTTTGGTGCATTTAAAAGAATCATTCTTCTTTCTTTCTACATTAGTGAAAATCATCCTCTCTCCTATTCATCATTTTCTACATCGAATATAACTGTCAATTTGGGCTCTAAAATCTATTGGGTTTCATCCTTGTATGTTGCATCATAGCTCACATTAAAACCAAGGGAAACCTATATGCTTTGGAAGTCATGCCTAAAGTGATGGTTGACACAATTGAACCGTAGAAAGCACTTTCTCTCTTCTCTCTCTTTGCCAAACTACACAAATCTGAATTTACACATCTTCTTAAACAACATCTTACCTAGAAGACATTTTCAATGATCACACAATCATAGGATTGATAGTGGGCACCAAGCTGGTTTCTATGTCTAGTCATACCCGAGAAATGACTTCCCCACCAAAACATAGCTTCAAACCTCCCCTTTATAATTTTCCTCTTCACAGACGCCTTCCCAACCAAAAAAATCTCTATTCTAAATTCACAAGTCACTATTAAATAGCATAAGCTAAAGAAACATAAAATTCACTTGTAGGATTACGTGTTTTTCTTAGTTTTTTCTTGAATTACGTTTTGAGTTGTGAGGCTATGTTTCTTCATTTTTCTTCTTCCTTTCACACTTCACCATCATAGTTGGAGTATTTTGACTATTTCTAAGTGTGTTAGGGCCTCATATTATATTTATCGATCTTCTCGGGTTGATTCTTCATTTGATTTAATTCATAAAATCTATTTTTGTTCATTTCTTTAGATTTCACAAGAACTCAAACGATGTCGGTCTAATGAATGTCATCAGCTTCCATCGATCACATCGGCTTACCGACGAGTATCGATTACCATCTCCTTTCGTCATTTTACCCAAAACAACTTTCATCACCTTTTCTTTTCTATTTGTAGTTCTCAGGACATCATCATATTCCTAACATTCTGATATCACTGTCAAGTATAGTTTCC
The DNA here is from genome assembly GCA_018340775.1 of Taxus wallichiana var. yunnanensis. Taxonomy (NCBI): domain Eukaryota; kingdom Viridiplantae; phylum Streptophyta; class Pinopsida; order Cupressales; family Taxaceae; genus Taxus; species Taxus wallichiana. The sequence goes on along the minus strand of CM031238.1, from coordinate 17,226,707 downwards.
CCATTTCATTTTCATCAGTTTTTCTTCATTTGTTCAAACTGGTGGTTTCCCACAGTAACTAGTATTAGTTACTATAACTGTCACTTCTCCTTTTAACCATAATTGATCACCTTAACCAACATCGGTTTCCTTGTTTTGATTTTTAATTGAAACATTAACCAAGACGACCTATCAAGATCCATTCTTTTCCATTTTTATGTTCTCTGTGTCATTTAGAGAGTATATTTAACCTGATATACACTAATTTACATGGTGTTGACTCAAAACCAAACTAACACCCTTGTATTCCACATAAGTCGTCACCACTTCCACCTAGCCCATTTCTTCCTTCCATCTTGTCACCTATGGATCCAACTCATCCTATCAACATTTCTATCAGAGAGGAGGATTTTGTAATATGCATCGACTAGAATCCCGCAACCCTATAATACTATCTCACCCACTCATCTACCTGAGACTCCTCAGATATCTAGTATATGACATGCCCGTATTTATCCCTCCTACCCTCGACCCCACTTCGCATCAGCTACCACTAATGCGGCGCCACCCTCATCCAATTGACCCTTATGGTCTCTTAGGCCTAGGTGCCACATCCACTATAACTACTGCACCAATGAAATCTATCGCACCAATGATGTCGAGCATCCCATCACCAACCATCTTAAGCATGGCCCCATTTATTTCCTTTACCTCATATGTACCAATTTCATCACAACCACCCATGGTGTCGGAAACCCACACCCCCTTCCAAAACCTCATCCTTTCCATCCCATAATCTCTACCACCAATTACTATGAGATTCATTATGACCACTCCATGTAACATTCCCATTTTAAGAATTTAGAAAAAGAGATTTTTTTTCTCGTATAATGTTCTCTATTCTAAATTAACATAATTTAGAACACACATTCATAGCCAATCAATCTCATAGAAGAATACCATATGTAATTGTAAATGACTCGGTGAAACACCAATCTCTCATGTTAACTTTATCATGTGTATACCATGTATACTTAGTTCTTTTACCCTTTTAAAGGTATCAAGTGTTCTTTTTAAGAGGCACATCTGAGTATTTGTTACCGATATTCATTTGAAATCCCACTTCTTAAATTAGGTGACATAAGACAATGCAACCAGTAGCTTGCGCTACTTTGGCCAAAGATTTTAAACATATTGTTCATGTTTATATTCCTAGATGACATACTTGTCAAATGGAATATGTCCTTCACCCTACTTGATTTGTTATCTAGAATGGTCTTCAAAGACTTCAGTAAGTCCACTTGTTCAAGGTATAACCCTAGCCATGGTTAGCAACATGGCCTAGTGTGGAGGAATGCTTATGATGACTAAAGGTATTTAGACATACTTAATTTACCTACGTCGATTGGATGTGTCTATTTATCCTAAGTCAACGTGAGCTGACCTAGACACTAGTTCATGCCCCTATCTCTACCCAAGGAAGAACTGTGATCAAGTCAAAGTTTATGTTATTCTAGATGAATAAACTTGAAAGGGTGTTGAAACATGTCAACTACAACACAATATCCTTGTGAAGACCCTAGTCTTCCCGAAGGTACTGCACTACAGTTGGTGTGTGTCAACATCCGTATGAGGTTTCCTCATCTAGGAAAACATACCTTAAATAGAAAGTTAATGACTTATTAATTATCTCATTAAGGACTAACTCCAATAACCCTACCGCGTAACTAGTTCATTGAGCATTAGGGTTCCAAGATAAAATTGCAATTAGAAGTAGGTATGCAAATATATTTTCTCCCTAATCATTTCATAAGTTATTTTTTTATACCATTAACATTTTGATATATGTTTTACGTAAGAAATCCAACACACATTTTATAGAGATGTTTGCTTACTTACTTACCCAATCCTTAGGTTACTTAGGTTCTAAGTAAGTTTTTTTATATTAGACTTCAATGGAATGAATTCTAATCCCATTTATATTCCTTTCCTACATTCCTATTATGGTTAAGGAATTGTTCAAGAGGAATCAAACCTTCCACTATCCAAAGTTAACATTCGGATTCATTCCCAAAAGGTCTTAAGACAAGTCTATGCTTAATTACATGGTAGTTATCTTCCCTTTTTCCTTATAGAGGGTTAATGCTCATTTAAAACCTCATAGTTCATTATAAATTAACATCAAGTTTTATCTTCATTCAAACATTTGAATTAAACATAGTCATAGGGTTATAGTTGGATAACCATGCAAGAATGAAAACTTACTAAGTTGCATTTTCACTAGAGAGGGTAGCACATCTAGCACCCCAGGTCTCTATTCAATCTATTCCAACCCAAGAGGGTATGTTACTAATAGAAAAATTAGAGAAATAATTAACATTTCCATTCACAGAATACCCAAAAATATTACACATCAAGTACAAGAAAATTCACAAATCTTTCATTCATCAAGAGGATTCATACATTATAAGTCCAAACACTTTAGACATTTCTAATGTCAAACAACAATAACAAGATCAATTACAAGTAAAAATTTATTTTTCCATAAAATACATTTCAATAATGACCCATATTTCATCATAAAGGATCCAGTATCTTTGGTAAACAAATGTAACTTCCTATAAATATTTTATCCTTTCATCACTTATGAAGTCCATTTGCAAAATTAATAGAGCAGATTCGAGTTCATCAACCGAGCATGATAAGCACTAAACATTAAAATGATGTTCTTTTAGATAACTATTCCATAAAGAGAACTCATTGTTATGAAACAATCCCGAGCAATTCAGAAAGACATAGCCAAAGGATTTACCATACTTAAATAAAAAGAGAGAAAAAGTGATAAAACAAAACAAAGTAAAAATAGGCCATGATATAAACAACTTCAAACTTCCATACTATTGTATTTCATAAAAAAATTAAAACAGTAATTTGGATAAGTAACCTTTCATCACAATCCAAATATTATTTTCATACATTACTTTACATGTTTACTTTATCATTTAAACCTATTTAACATAAGGAGATAACTATCCTAACTATATTTTAGGCATAGTTCAACAATATATAAAACAACAATACTTCCATCTTGACATATCATTCACCTAAATTCATCCTAAAATCGAGATGCCAATAATCAAATTAAAAACATAAGAATAAGTTTAGGATGATCCAAATCACATAACTTAAATGTGTTACTGATTTAAGTATCCTAATACTCAAATTCAGAATTAGAACCCAATTTAAGTTAAATTCCAACAACTAAATAGATCTCATCAAAGGGTAAGATTAAATTAGCATGCAATTAGGACTACACACACAATCCCTAAAGAGATACAACATTACCAACGTTAAGTCAAAAGAGTAGAATGGAAGGGTTTAACAATTGGCTTCAATTAAAACATCAATCTAGATATTTTCTACTAAACACAAAGATTTACTCAAAATATTTACAATCAAACACAATAATCCATCTAATCATACACTACTTCAATTATACTTCCCTAGCACAACCTGAACTCAATCTTATCAAAATAGGTGAGAAACTTTAATTAACGAAACAAATCTAAGAATGAAATATCCTTCATCTAGTTTGAAATAGAAAGAATATTAAAGGAGAGAGATAGAGAAATTACTTCTTCATAGTTCTAAGCATAATTAGGAAGAGACCAAAATATAGCCATGACAATTATTGACTAGCTCAATCTATAGTGTCCCAAACAAATTCCTAAAAAGAGAACTAATCATTAATCAAATTGAATGTAAAACAACCAAGGAAAAAGAATGATGAACAAAATTCATATTTTACCCAACAACATTTAAGGATACATTAATGATAGTTTTAGTATCTACAAGACCGAAAGTAATTCCTTCCCCTAGTACACTGGAAAGAATGAAAAATATGACAGAAGGATAAGTCTGAAACAAAATCCTAAATCTCAGATCCTTGAAGAAAATATGTGAGCATAAAGATATATCAAAGCTTGAGTAAGCATTCCTTCTCAACAAAGATACATATCCTTAGTTCGTAAAAGAACTGAAAACGAGTTTGATGGCCCAAGGCCAAGAAATAGACTAACTATAAACAATGTCCATTGAACTACCTAGAAGATCAAATAGACAATAATAACCGAAAAATAGTAAACCAATACTAAGGGAGTTTTTCCTTCTTAGCATTGAATGCTCTAACTTTCATTAGTTACCCAAAAATCAACAGAGTAGAAACTGAGTACATTTCCCTCATGGGATACAATAGTCAGGCTTAGGGACTGAACAATTTCATGAAAGAGCAGAAGTATAAGTTGTAGGCTTAATATAAAATCTGAAAGAACTAACATGCTGTGAAATGTTAACACTTGCCAAGTAAAACCCAACAAATTAAATTTCCTCAATAACCATTAGAGTAGATGACTGCAACTAGGAGATAAAAAAATAAAACCTAGAATCACAACACAAAAGTGATAAGAAATCATACACATTCTCTATTTTGATCATTCCATCATAACCTAGAAGAATATGCTAAATCTAGGGTTGTAGAATTTTAATCCCCATAAATATTCATACAAGATCAAACAATAGTCAAGTTATTCAACATTTTATACTCTGAAGTGTTCTCACAGAGGAGATACAAGATCTCTTTAAACAAGTTCCATGAATTTAAGAAATCAAGTTACCTACAAGTTTAACACAATTCAACAAGAGTACAAATAGTTTTGACTTCATCTCAGGCTCAAGCAGAAGGAGTAAAGCATAACCCAAAAAATCAAATCAAGAAGAACAAAACCAGATCACACTTTCCTCATACAAGTGGAGTCAAAAACATTCACATAAAACAACACCAAAAACCACATGCAGAGATGATCTAAACAACTATGCAAAAATCAGATTGTTCCCAAGAAGAGAAGAGTTATTTTAATGAATCAATTAAGTAAAATAAAAAAAAATTAATGGGTAGAGCCTATCATGCCTGATAGAGATTCTCCTTCACTGATTTGCAAAAGATCTCCAAGAAGAACTTTAATAGCTTCTTCCTCTCCACGAAACATCAAACAAATTTCAACACTTCTCCCTTCTTCTTATAGTTTTCACAGTGTTCATTAATAGCTCTATGCTATGCAAGAAATAACATTCATGCAAGAATCGAACTAGAGGTTCAAAGAACTGAACAACATCATGTAGATCCCAAGCTCGAAACAACAAAAGATAAAAACAACTAAACCCCTCATGCATCTTCCTAGGAATTTTTTGCCAAGTTCAAAAACATTAAATGCAAAGGACTGTCAGTTCCCTCCTATTTCCACACCACCGCCATCTCCATATTTGGTGAAGAATAAATTTAAATTTTACATGCAACCAAACTTGGTGGAGGTGCCAACTCATCCCTCCCTATCTTTTCTCATGCCCATGCCAAAGTTGGCAGCACCAAAGGATAAGACCGCCTTAACTCCCAATTAAATGTCTAGAAAAAGATGCCACCGACCAGCCCAATTGTCATGTCATCCATTAGGCCCCCTTAGGTTAGCCATTCCCATAGTTAGGTTAATATTAATTTAGGAAATCAACATAGGTCCATAGGTAGGTCTTTAGTTAAAGTCTTAACATTCTAACTAACAAAAGATCATAGAGACATAGGTTAGACTTAGATCTAGGCTATAGTTACTAACATTAAGATATAGTTACAATAGGTTCCCGATCAAAGAAAGAATTACATGCTTACAAAAGAACTAACCAAGACATCAAAATTCAATAAATAACTGGGTTTGAATACTTCATCCTTTGTCTAGCATAGTCAGAATCCAGAGATCACTTGATCTATTTGACTTGGTTGTTATGACCACAAAATTATGAATTAAAAGGATAGCTTGGATCAATGGAATTGATCTAAAGTAATGTTGTTCTGAAAGAAGAATTTATGAAAACATAAACCAAATTTCTCAATTTAAGCAGTGAACTAATTCTGAATAAGGAGTTGGGTTGCTCTTATTAAATAAAACAAAAAATGACGAAATGTACCTACTCAACAGATGAATTATTTTCTACTACAACATGATTTCCAAAGTCATAAGAGTACAATGTCATAAGACAAAATCAACTGTCAACATTTGTACCTTCCAAATTAGAAATCATCATAGGTACTAGTCATTTTGGAGGTGTTACACCCCACTTGTTTACATGCATCACCAAGAACCCCCAATCTCTTCTATCAATTATTCGGGGTATCTTCCATTTGTATCTATCCCCCTTTCACAATTTTCATATTCAGCAGCTCCATGTAATGGGATGCCATCCACATCATAAACCCACCATCAACCTCCCTTTACTACACGAGGCACCCATTCCTCACAACCCACCAATGACCTCATTAGAATGATGATGGAAAATATGTAGACACTAGAAGCATTAGTTTTCGGATCTCACAACTCCTTAACTTATGATGAAATATATAATGAGCCTATTCATCCATCTATTCCTATTTTCCCATACCCGTGCATTGGGAAATGCCCAAGTTCAACCATTTCAATAGTAAAGAAGACCCGCAACAACACTTGTGGTCATTCAAACACGAGTGCTATCTAATTTTCCATGACGATGCTTTACTCCTACAAACATTCCCCATGTCCCTAATAGGACCTACATTAGATTGGTACAACAATTTACCTAGACATTCCATCTACTCCTTTAACCAAGTGGCTCAAGCATTCTGGACCACTTCTCAATCAATGTAGTAAAAAATTCACCGTGACCGACCTATATTCAACATGACAGTATGACAACGAATCTATTGTAGATTTTTTTCTCGCTGGTGAAGTATTATCAACCAATTAATGTTCCAATTACCTCAAGCTGAAGTTATAGAGTTGTTCAATAGAGCTTGTGCTAGACACATCTCACCAACTATTTAGGTAAAAACCTTCCATACCTTTTACAAAGTATTTACCATAGCATGAAAGCTGAAAAATCATGCCATTGAAGAAAAGAAAATCAAATTGCGAAACAAGTATGTCAAGTTCAAATTAAATGATTATTCTTCATCTTCAAAACCCTAAAATAATTATTCAAAATCCAAAGGATCTACCAACGTGGTAGTTCTCAAAGCTGGTCCATATCATCCATCTAATCAATCCAAACCTTCCTCCAATCTTTCCCTCTTTAGAATTTTCAATTCCGGAGGGAACAACAAAATTACACTCCAATTGGAGAGCCCTATTCTTCAATCTTGGAAAATATTCTTAAAGTTGGAGCCATTGTACTACCCCCCATAAAACCTCATACTAGTTTTGATCCTACTCATCCTATGCTCACATGGTATAAGAAACATGACTATTGTAATTATCATTAAGAATCCTTTCCCTAACAATAAACCATCATCTAATCAAAGTGGTGAACCTTCAACCAACGACAAAAATGTCTCGTGAAGTCCACACTATTTTCAATATCTTATTGGCCATTACTCAATTTCCACCTATTTCGTCTATCGAGGAAATTTTGGCACGAGTTTCTCTACCCATAGAGGAGCATACATATTCCACTCCTTCACCCTTAGAGGAGTCCCATTCATCTCCTCCTTCACTTGCAGAGGATTCCACGATTTCTGTTGATGTCGTTTCACCGTCCACCTCGCAACCTACCGAACAATCAACAATATTAACTCTACCACCCATAGGAAAATATTCATCACCGTCTCCTCCACCAAAGGAGAAATCTATCTCACCCCACCTATCATCTCTCTTACCCATATGAGATCCTTTAGACACACCACTACCCATTGGGGATAATTCTCCATTAGCATTCTAGGATCCCGTTGATCTAGTCTCATCTCTTCTACCCACAGAGTCTGAGGCTAACTAATTTCATGTCTCACAGACATATTTTGTATGGATTTCCACTAAACCAAATGCATATCCTCTTATAGCGGTCCCATTTTTACATCTAGTCAATCACTTGGATTATGTCAATAATTCCATGCTTTGGGGAAGTCTTCATCTCGCCTTTTGACCCAAATGTAAATATCGCATACGAGACACCTCCATGATCTATCCAAAGGTATTTCCAAAGAACCAGATCGACTTCGACCATGCTTATTGAAACGGATTCTTCTTTGTCAACCTACATCCAAACCTTTACCCATAACTAAAACCAGTCTTAAGCCTTAAAACCTACACACACCTACATATTCATCCACATCTAGACCCATCACTACCTTGGGTGTCATGCCAACGTCAAGCCTTACCCACCCACTTGTCAAATTGGATTTAGCCACATCTTCCCAAACCCACACCAAAATTGCTCCTCTACCTAAAAGGAAGACCCTATATTCTAGGCCACATACACCAAAAGATCACCTACCATGCCTTTGTCACCTTCTCCCATTTCGTCCATCTTAGGACCTCACCCATCAACCTTGGCCAAACATCCCGCTACCCAAGGCCAATTAAAATCTAAGAAACCTACCTCCTCATCACAATCCTTTCTTAAATCCAATTTACTTACACAAAAACACCTCTCCCTTGCCCATAAATTTCTTACCACCTATACCTCCAAAGCAGCTACAATAATCCCCAATTTTCCTATACAACTTCAACTCATACCTTCCACCCGGCCTCTACTAACCAATTCTCTCGCAACTCTATTGTCGCCATGGGTAACCTTTCCTCTTCCACCATCTAATTTCCCTTATGCATCATGTACTCCCATCTCACCTTTACCCAAGAAGGTGTAATGCAAAGACAGAAACCAATACCCTCCATAGGATAGTTAGGCCAATAACACCTACCATTGCTAGTTCTTATACCACACCTTTACCCAAGTAGATACCATCAAAACATAAGATAGTACCACCTACCAAACTAGTGGTCTAACCCATTACCCTCCTATAACACCTCTTCCCCCACGGTCATCCGCAACTTTACCTGCACTCCACACGCACTACCCACCGTGATCCATTGGATGGGTCCTATGCTAACATTTTAGCCAACCTCTTAGAGACCTCGGTCATCACATTACCATCGCTTAGACCTTACAACCCCATCAAACCCAAATCAAATGGTTTCGATAAGACTAAAATTTATGGATACCATCGTGTCCTAGGATATGATGTAGAAGGTTATAAGGTTCTCAAAACTGTCCTCTTATAATTATGTCATCATGAACCAAATTTTGATGATAATGATCTTCTTGATGAGGAACTTATTCCACCTTCACCTATCACCACACACCCTCATCCCTTAATTCTTCAAAACCTACATCACCACCTCCACAACCCTTTTATCCACCTCCAAAATTTGAGATCAACATGGTCTCAGTATCATAGAGTTGGCCAAACCATTTCTTTCCTAAATGCCGAGTGTGCCATACTCATTTCTCAAGGCTCTTACCCCACATTAGGTTTTTGTCCATCATATCATTACGCTACTCATGACATACCTTATCCATCTAACTCCTTCTCTCAGATTAACATGATCCAAGTTGCCACTCGCACCCAAAAGGACAAAGAAAAAGAAAAGGAAACTAGCCCATCAACCAACCACGTGCCCAATATACCATTTACACCCACACCTTAAATCACCATTTGAGGACCCACATACCCTATTTCTGATGGGGTCACCCATTGTACTATGATAAAATAATTACATCAATCCCCTCTAAAAATGTCCTTGTACCACCTTATATAAACCTTTGAATCTCATCAACAAGCCCTTATGGAGGTTTTACAATCCATTGAAGTTTTACGTAATGAACCCACACTAGTAGCCTCCATTCTCACCCCTCATCACATGGCCTCTCTTACCAAATCATCTCCTCCTTCTACCCCCACACCCACTCATCAAGTAGCCACCCTTAGTTTTTTTGATGAGGAGATCATACCTCTCTAATTGGAAGATCCGTATCCCACCTTTCTTATCTCCATCTATATCGATAATATACGTGTATGACACGTTATGATCGATGGAGGTGCTAACATCAACATAATATCCTCCCACACATATAATCAAATGCACATTCCTTCAAATTTCATGCATAATAATTGAGTTATGCTTCGCTCCTTCAATGATGCCATCACTATCCCTCGTAATGTCCTAAAATTATTCTACGTCTTAGAGGTGGAGTTCCGGTATAACCTATTTCTTGGCTGACCTTTGATTTATGTCATGGGTTGTGTTCCTTCAACATCACACCACTTTGTGTAAAATTTGAACATGAAGGGCATAACTATACCATCCCGGATGACCCATCACCATTCAAAACCTGTAACATGTTATATCGACTTAATGATGTCCTTGTACCGCTTAAGACATCTACCACTATTCCCAATTCTCCTTCATCCATAGACCCATCCACCAATGCTACCACCACCTCTCCCACAACTAACTCTTCTATTCCTACTATTTTCGTAGCCTCTGTAGCTGGCCCATCTACTTCCCAACTGACTGATACCCCTCCTACCCAATTTCCTAGTAATTCATATATCCCCGCTACCCACATATCTACTATCGATCCCTTAGAAGGTGTTTTTCAATACCTCACTCTAGGGGAATACCGCCTCTACAATATCAACACATTCCTCACTCCGCAAGAGTATGGAAACCTATGCCAACATCCTCGTTATGACTATCACATAGGAGAGGTTTTCTCTTATGGTCCTCCCCACCTTTGCACCAACTTAACATATGGGGGACTTGATACTAGAACCTAGTCACCCAAACCACCATCCCAAACATGAAAATTTTCATCCGGCCTCCAATCTCTCAACAACTTCTGTTTTTCCCAAACTTTTCTTCAATGTTGCACATGGAAAGGCTTTGGCTTTGGTTTTTACAAATAAGGCCATCATACCGTTATCTTGTGTACTAACCGTAAACACAAAGATCACAATGGCATTGGCTTTTCCACACCATCTTCCAAGAAATCCCGCATTGAACTCATTCACAAAGAAAAACCTTCTCCACCCCATTCACCAATGTCACCACCTTCACCCACAGAGTCCATAGATCTTGAATCTATTCCTCCTTTTTTTTTGTGAACACAATTTCCCTAGGACCTCTGACTTATCAACGTGATGGCAAGGATCCCTCTTCTCTTCCCTTCCTATATCTTGGCATGATCGATGATGATATACCTTCTATTAATGTCATTTAATGTTAGGACAATGAGTATATCCTCACCTACCTTGGTTTGGAAGATTCTTATATTCATCAGTTGTTTCCTTCTGAGACACAAACCATGTTGAATGAATCAACTATTGAAATCAGCATTCACACTCATGACGACTCACACATTCTAAAGATATGCTAATATTTAGATACTGTTGAACACGAATCTTTTAATTCTTTCCTCTGGGATCATAGCAACGCCTTTTCTTTGTCCTATGATGATATGCCCAATATTGACCCAAACATTGTGGTCCACAATATCATAACCATTCCTGAATCTAAACCCATAAAATAGAAGCTACGGAAAATGCATCCTCACATTTCCCTTCTTGTCAAAGAGGAACTTCAGTGCCTTCTCTTGGTTTCCTTTATCCTACCCATTGACTATCCCCAATGGATTTCTAACATCATTCCTATCACAAAAGTAATAGGGGGACTTCACATTTGCATAGATTTCCATGACCTCAACTTATCTTGCCCCAAAGACGACTTTCCTCTACCAAGTATTGACCTAGTTGATCTCACTGCTGGTCATGAGATGTTATCACTCATGGATGGTTTCTTGGGTTATAACCAAATATTACTCTCCCTATAAGATCAACAAAAAAAAGTTTCATCACTCCTTAAGGGACCTTATGTTATAGAATCATGCCTTTTGGCCTTAAAAACACTGGTGCTACATATCAACAGGCTATGAATTATATCTTCCATGACATAATGCATCACATATTGGAAGACTACGTAGATGATCTTCTTGCCAAATCCAAATGTCGGGATGAACATATCATAGTCATAAAAGTCATCTTTGAACATCTCATCAAGTATTGTGTTTGCCTTCAGCCTAAGAAGTGTGGCTTTTTTGTTCTTTCAAGAAAGATCGTTGGTTTCATTATTTCTTTGTGTGACATAGTAGACAATCCTCCTAAAGTAAAGGATATTCTCAAAATGCCTCCGCCTACTAATCTCCACCAAATTTGAAATTTTCAAGGTAAGCTACAATCTATTCATTGGTTTATTTCGTAACTTTCTGGCCACTGCTAACCATTTCATCATCTCCTCAAAAAGGACATGTCCTTCACATGGGATGATGAATGCCACAAAGCCTTTGATGTATTAAAATAATACCGTATCCAACCACCAATGCTCATTCCTTCTAAATATGATCAACCCTTTTACCTATACATTTCTTCTACTCGATCACTTCTTAGGTTCCATGCTTTCTCATCACAACAAGAAACACTGAGAGCAAGTGGTTTATTACATAAACAATACCCTTTTGGACTACGAAACTAGATACACTCATGTTGAAAAACTTTTTTAGCCTTAGTTTTTGTCACCACTAAACTTCGTCATTACCTACTCAACCACAAAACCTTTTTCATCACTAACACTGACCCCTTACATTACATGTATGCCAAACCCTACTAGAATCAACGTGTTGCATGTTGGCTCATGCTTCTTGTAGACCTCGACCTCAAATTCATCCATAAAAAATCTATCAAGGGCCAAACCATCATTAATAAACTTGTAAATGCACCCCTTTCTAAAAATCAACCCTCTAACTTTGATTTCCCAGACAAATCCATTGCTACCCTCTCTTTGGACGATACCACTTGCAGATGACCTTATTCTTCAATGGTTCCAAATGTCAATGTGGAGTTGGTGTAGGTGTTATCCTCATTTTTGTTTATGTTGAACCTATTTATTTATCTTTCCAACTAGATTTTGATTGCACTAAAAACATTTCCAAATATGAAGCACTTGTATTAAGCCTTCAAACCACCATCACCCTAGATGTAAAATAAATAAGTATATTTGGGGACTCTCAATTGGTTGTAAACCAAGTCAATGATATATACCAAAGTGTCATAATGAAATAATCCAAAAGTACAAACACCATGTCAACATATTTCTAACTACCTTTGACCGTTATAAACTTCAAACCATCCCATGTTCTACTAATAAATTTGTAGATACCATCGCATGTCTGGCTTCTTAGATACTTGCTTCACCTTCCGACTCCAAAATATTTGTCACAATAAAAAGGTTGTAAATAACTTATTATTTATCTCAATATGTCAACTCCGTTAGAACCTTCTTTTTGACCCACACGATCTTTGGTATAAACTATTAACATATTACCTTTCCCTTTCCATTCTACATGCTGATCTTAATCGTAATGGACAACACACCTTTATTTAAGGTGTATTATGCTATGTCATCATGTGTGGTCTTCTTTATAAACATGTCTTTGATGGTATTTTCTTATGATACCTTACAAGTTATGAAATTCCCTACACCATCAAGGAAATTAACAACATAATTTGTGGAGGTCACTTTAGTGGCTTTAATTGTCACTAAACGCATTCTTCACCTAGGATATTATTGACCAACCCTAAACCATGACTTTTGTGACTATGTCAAACATTGTGTGAAATTCCAACAACATGCTAATATTAATCACACACCTAGTCATGCCTTACAGGTCGCATGAGACATTTGACATTTCTCTCAATGTGGTTTGGATCTTATCGGAGAGATCAATCCTCTTTCTTCACAAATCCATCAATGGATTATAACCGCATCGAATACTACCTTAATGGGTAAAATCCATCCCCCTCATCTCTAAAAAGATGAGAAAATTTGTGAATTCATCAACACTCACATTATTTATCACTTTGGTGTCCCTCACCACCTCATCACTAATAACGACAAGAAATTCAAAAACAAAACCCTACGAAAGGTTTTGATGCTTTTGGCATTTAACATAGTTTATCTTCACCTTACTACTCGTAAACAAATGGCCGAGAAGAATAAACCAATAAAACCTTGAACAAAATTCTTATGAAAGTAGTTGATGATACTGGGAAGGATTGGCATACGCACATTCCTTTCACCTTGTGGGCTTACTGCACTAGTATTCACACTTTGAATGCTGCCACACCTTTCTCTCTAGTCTATGGTACCAAGGTTGTTTTGAATCTTGAAGTCTAGATTCCATCTCTCCATATCTCACTCCAAGACATGCTCAATAATGATGAATTTCACTAGGATCATTTGACACAACTTGAGTTATTAGATGAGCATCATCTCAATGCTCTTGATCATCTCCAAATCTACCAAAAATGTATCAAATGTGCCTATGGAAAACATGTCTACGAGAAAACCTTCAATGTCAGTGACCTCATCCTGGAGGAAAATCAACATGTAACCAAAGAGGAGAAAAGTGAACAGGGAAATTTTTCTCCTAATCAGCTTTGACCTTAAATCATTACTCATACCTATGGATCAAGTGCTTATCATTTATCTTCACGCGAAAGTAAACCTGAATCTAAACCCCTGAACACCTTGCATCTTTGACCATTCTATTGTTGAATCAAATCATGTATCACCTCCTATATATTTTAAGCTCATCCCTTGAGCACCCTTTACCTTTTCATATTACCTATCCTTGTGGTCAACAACTAAACAAAAATCATGTGATTACCCATCACTTTTCAGCCTTATCTTCAATATGAGTACCACGGCTCTACTCATGGCATGATTTTCATGGATAATTTTTGCATTTTTAAATATGGAATCCCATGTTTGTTCATCATTTGAAACCATATCTTTCATAGTTAAACTTTTTGTGCTATGGTTTTTTTCCTCTAAACAAGAGCCTAATCTTCCACTATAGTCTTTTCCATGAAGTAAAACATCCAAAAATAAAAATAATTTCAAAAGAAAAATGGGATTCAACTCCTTGAGTAAAACTTCTAGAAAAGAGATGACTCCCTCAAAAGGGACATATCTTCTCTTTATCTTGCCACTATAAATAGACCACTCCTTGAAGGAAAACTATGCACAACTAGCCATACCGCACATAATCTATCATCAAAAAGGGCTATCCTTGCAAAAAAAATTAAATTATTCAGAAGCTTCCCACATCGATAAACTTCTTGAAGACCTCAAGGAGATCATATGCTCATCTCATGTAGACTTCCCGCATCGATCAATCTATCAAACATGAAAGTATAAAGTGACAATGATAAAATTATTTTTCATGGACTTGCCTATTTTGATCATGGGTTTCTTTCCAGGTAAACATGCCATCTTACACTAAGTTACGCTAAAACCACCCATTTTCACCTCATTGCCTTTTCACCCTAATTTCCTATCTTCTCAAGGGACTTACCATAAAAATGACATTTTGTGATCATGTGACTTTCTTCACCCTTAACATAGTCAATCATGTAACATATTTAGGGTATTACTTTCATAAGCCAATATTTGGTATGGTATTCTTGTTATGGTTCCTATCAATTAGGCAACTCTTTTTGTCACCTCTTACCATTCACCTTCCACATTACTTATTGATTATCCTATACATGACTAGACCACCGATACCTACATTTTGTGAATCCCTCTTTCACTAAAATAAACCTAAACCCAACCATGCCTAAGTGACCTAAAATCAACCATGCCTATGACCTAGCGTAAAGACCAACCAACCCATTCCTCTACCTCATCATATTCTTCCCTAGCTTATGGGAGAACTACATCAGCATGAGGCCCCTTTTTTCCGGGGCTATGTAGGCAGAACTTCAAGGGCATGGGGCCCTTGGAGGTTAGCTCGGCCACTCTTTACTCTAACTCATTTTCCCCAAGTTTTATATTAAAATTCACCCTTAATTAGTTTCCATTTTTCATAACATTTGGAAATTTCTCATTCATACATATCTACCATTTTATCACACCATCAAAACATCTAATCAATCATTCCACATTTCTATAATATCATTTTTTTGGAAATTTACACCATAACATACATATAACTCATCATTTATTTCCCATGTTACCAATAACTTGGAAATTAAATCAAAACTAAAAACATGATCAAACCATGCCTAAACCAACCTAACTCAACCATGCCTAACTGACCTAACTCAACCATGCATATACTTGACTCAACCATGCCTAATTGACCTAACCCCACCATGCCTAAACTGACCTAACTCCACCATGCCAACCGACCTAACTCAACCATGCCTATACCTGACTCAACCATGCCAAATTGACCTAACTCCACCATGCCTAAACTGACTTGATTCCACCATGCCTAATCCACCTAGTTTCCATCCATACACAAATAACAATAGAAATTTCAAAACACAAGTACATCATCCATACCATCAATCTCACCATCTATAAATGAAATTCTATGTATCCATCAAATATACACTGATACAAAATAATACAATTATCTCTTAGGTACAACCTCACTATCATCGGCACGTAGGCTAGTATATATAAAAATCAATATAATGATCATATATGGTGACTAATCATCACCCCACCTGATATCCATGTCGGTCTCATCTATCTCCTCCTCCTCTCCTCTAGCTCGAAGCCCTCCCAACATATCTCCACCTCACCTAGGTCTCATCTCTACCTAGTCTGCAATTGGGTGTGGTCTCTATGAACTTTTGGACTCACCCTGAACCTATCTTGGGGCTCGCTGGCCCCTTGTGCTCTTTGAGCTATGAGTGCGAGAGCTCATCCTCTCACTTGCTACCCACTGTGACCTATACTCAGCATAGGGGGAAATCTATCCATGTGGTCATCAGCTGATCCTAGTAATATCTTGGCCTCATTAAGGGCATCCCTAAATCTTGTCATCAGAATTTTCTTTGGTGGTGCCATCGGTCTCATCTCCACCTATGAGATTTTCCCTATTAGGGATGGTCTCGTAACATATACTTGTGTACCCTATCCTCCTTCATGTATTATCGGACCTTGTCCCACTACCGACTACTATGGAGGTGCTCGTGCTATAACTGGGCATGTAGGGCCACAATATGAGCTTGTGAAATGGCTAAATGACTTGCAAACCTGCTATTTGTACTTATAAGTTGGTTACTTGTCCCCCATCACCATCACCACCATGTGCGAGTAATTGTCCCTATGCAACCTCGGGCTCTGTATGGCTACCACATGTACCTATAAAGTGGCAACTTGTGCTCTCGATCCCGTGATCTTCCCCTACAATACTCCAAGTTGTGTCAAAAGGGTGGCCACCTGGCCTTGCAAGGTATCTCATTGTACCGTGATAGTGGCTAAGTCAGGCTACCCTAGCCTCGATGGTGTTGTCCAGCCGCACTACCCACCACTACATATATCTATCTATGACCCCAAAATCATCAATCCACCTATCCACCACCTACTCCTCCTACCCTGTCAGCATAGTCGGTTGTGATAAAGGCATAGGGCTCGCACGTCATCTCTCACGTATTGTGGGAATGATAGAGGCATGTCCTAGGCTAGCTCAAACTACTACCTAACCCCGTCCACTTTGGTATCATCTCGTGTTCGCTAGCACAATGCCCCTCTATCCACTTGAGAAATTATAGCTCCTCCAACTCCTCATCCATGTGCCTGTATGAATGAAATCCAACATATGACCTCTTAACAAATATTAGACCTAGATAATCCCTCCAAGACTTTCCTATAATATGCTACAATATGCATGAGCCTTGTCATCCTATGCTCTCCACCAAGTGATACCCATCACCTATAAAAACCCGAATAAACCATCCCTAAGCCAATCTTATCGGGGCAAGCTATCAAGACGTACGCATACAATGTGCTCGTATGCCCAATAGTGTAAAAGGAAGGTATAACATAAAATAAATCTCTGCAGCCTCCCATAGGTCCACAACTCTCTATAAAATTGCACCAAGAATGTCGGTGCCCAATCAAAAAAGACCTGATCCTCCATCATGTTATGGAGAACCCCCATCAGTGCTCATGGGAATTTCCCACCCTCCGCATTTGGCAATGCAAAACAACACACCACCTCCATAATCAGGACAACCAACCTCATCTCCTGAGGATGGGCCACGTACATGTCTCCATAGCTCAGGATCGTGCTATGGTATCTTAGCTCTTCCATCACCTCTCCAAAAATAGCCATTATCGGCTCCTTTGAGGCCTCTGAGGTAATAGAATAGACATACTCCCCAACTATCGGCAAGAATCTGTAGGATCATGTATACATCCTCTAGGGTGACAGTAATCTCACATGTCGGCAAACAAAAAGTGTTGGTCATTGAATCCCATCTATTAATGAGTGCGACCATAAAACTAAGTTCTTGAGCTACACACCAGTAGCGTCAGATCCTAATTAGTCCTACATCTATCATGTGACCTCAATCCCCTACGGTCATGCTCGACCATATCGGGAGCAATAGGGGTGGTACTCTATCCCACATCTCAGAATCGCTCTATCACCTACACCAATCAAACACAACATTGTTCAGCCTTGACCATACCCAACATACCTTTTACCCAACACACCTATTACATGACATAGTTATTTCCCACCACACCCTACCCAAACCAAAACCCTACCGACTACCCCTTTTTCCTAGTGTACTATTACACCTATTCTCCCTTATTATCCTTACCCATATTAATTCATTTCCTCCCCCCACCATCACCCAAATACCCCTTTTACCATCTTTTCCCTACATACACCTTCCCTTAGCCCTTCCTTGACTATTTTCCTTCCCCTACCCATTCCTTACCCCTATTTCTCATCATCCCTAATCGACGTTGGCCACCTTAACCATCACCATTTTAATTAACCAACGCTGGTTCAATTTCACCGGTGTTGGTCACCTAAGTATTGACCGACGCTGGCAAGGCCAACAACATTGACCAAATATCGACCGACGTCGTCTTTATCACGACATTAAAAATTGAAAACCCACACCCTCCCTCTATAAAATTGAAAAAACACCCTAAACACCCACCTTAAACTACCCAAACCTAGCCTAATGTCATTTAAACCACTATTTACACTACATTGGGCCCCCCTCCCTCATTTCATTAATTTTACCTACAAATGCAAAATAAATTTCCACCAAAACCCCATTTAAACCAAACCAATTTAAAACATTATTTTCAACCCAAACACAAAAGAAAATTAAATCCTACCTAATCTCAATTCTGTCTTTGTGGTGGTATGTTCGGCCTTTACACCGGTGGCCCACCCGAAACCCTGTCCCACCTTTACCATGCCACAAATCAACCTCTCACCTCACCACCAATCGAATAGCTCTAATCGATCTTGTGAACCAACCTACTAAATGGAAATCTCACGTTAGTCACTTGCCAACTTAGATCACAGACCTCATATTGTCACTTCCCACTCTTACCCCACCGCTCTTTCATTTTCCCAAATAATAACATGTTAAAATGAATATGTAAAATATGTATTTTTATTTTTATTAACCCTAACCCGACATGACCAACGTTGGTCATACCAAACTGATGTCGGTTACTTTATAACCGACATTAGTCACCTTCTATTACCATTTTCACCCCATTTTCCCCATTTTTACCTCAACTCATTATTTCCAGATACCCTTTGAATTTACCCACACTTATTGTCAACCTACCTACAAGCCCAAAATACCCCTACATTTCCTTAGTTACGTCTAGGGATTTGTTATTTTACATATACCTTGGCCTTACCCATGCCATGACCTATTTACCTAGACCTAACCTACTTGGCATGACCATTGACCTTGTGTACTCGTTATACCTTGCGATGTTATTACCCATGTTGTTTTAGCCTAACAACCATACCTTGCCTATTGCCATGTCGTTTATCATGAAAAAAACTTTGGTGTACCTGGAACATACCTAAATGTTCTTCGCACCGACCTACGTTGTGTTTCTGGACCATATCCTATGCCTTGGATACCTAAATCACTTCATCCTTGTTTGGATAAACCTATAGACCTTAGACAATGTAGAATTTGCAAGCTCTTCAACCGTGCACTGTGTCATTTGCCTATAAGTGTGCTTGTGTTTGATTTCCATTACCCATTACCCAATATGACCCTGGTCCATTACCTATTACTTGATTTAACCATTACCCATTCCTAATTTTACCCTGGCCTATTACTAATTTCCCAAGTAGACCATCACCCTTTCCCATAATACTCATCCCTTCCCTACCTACCTTCACTTCCACTAACTACACATTTATAAAACCACTCATCGATCTTATATAACACCTCAACAATTCTTGGTGGTTTAAGGGGGATCACCTTCATCCACACCTAGGGCAACCCTACTCTCACCCACATATGGGGCAATCACTTCCTATTTTTGTCAGTGTCACTTACCAATATAAGCTACATGACAAAAAGGGGAAAAATGTAGACACCAAAATTAGGTCATACCACCCTTATAGCCCCGTTAATTAAATAAACCATACCTTACATATTCATATCCCATAGTGCACATGATTAATTGAATTAATTAATTTAATTAATGTCCTCACTTGACCACCTCACCTAGCCACATCACCTAGACACCTCATCATGGACCTATTCTTAGCATGTTCATTCTAACTAGGACTCAATCTCTACTTACCATAACTAACTAAGACTTAGTCTAACCCTAACATTAGATGCCTATCCTTTCTCTAACAACATGCCCACTTGCTTAAGTAGAAAATACCATTTTAGACCACAACCAATGGGAAGAACTAGTAAAAAGATGGCCAAGATCTGTTATTTTAGAAAACCTAGGATTTCTCACCTTAACCGATGCCGATTAACCCTGAACTAATGTTAGTTAACCTAAACCATCGTTGGTTACCATATATTCACTTTAGTAACCTTGTTCGGGGTTGTAAGAATTATTTAAGTTTGGAGAGAGAGAAATCTACATGCAAACACAAACCAGAGCCCTCTCACACATCCATACAAACCCCAATCAACACCAAGAATGATATGAAGGTTAAGCATTAACGGTAACGTTCTAGGAAGCACTATCGTGAATTTGACCATGAGTTTCACGGATCAACCATTGCCATCACCCACCCACCAGGTCTACAAATGCAAGTAATTATGTTTTGATCTACATCATCCTATACTTATTTAGATCAGTTTCTTTATCTTTGTTTGTAGGTCCTAGTCTCCTTTGCATCCCATCATTTCCCACCTTCTTGTCAATCCATCCATCTAACCACCTATAACCTCCAGCTCTCCATACCTGACTCTAGACATCTTTGAGAATTCCTAGCACTATTACCAACCTCAACATTCTCTGTCTATTCTCTGGGTAATCACAGAGAAGCTCCAAAACCAAGTTTATTGAGTTTCCACCATCCCACCTTTACCGACATTGGTTTCCCCTAAACCGTCATTGGTCATACCACACCGACGTCGGTCTCTGTAACTAGTAATCCTACCCATAATAGTAACCTAATAACCTTCATCCAAATAACCCTGAATCACCAGAGATCTAACCCTAACCTACTCCAACCACCTTGCCAACCTACCCAACTTGAAACAAACACCTAACCTTAGTTAGATTTAATTTTGCATGCTATATTCAACTTTATCTAATATATTGTTAATAACTTGAGATACCGAAATCAACTTGTTAGCAATATGACCTCTATTTCTCACATTTTTATTCATTGATTTGATAAACATTGGATTGACAACCATCTAGGAAGTATTACACTTCCCGGATCTAGCATACGGCTAGGTTGTCCACGACATATATTATTTAATATTCCTCTTGTGGTCTTGTTTTTCATTTTAGGTAGTTCCTCCTAGCCAAAAGGTAGTTATCGCAATCAGAATTGGATCGAGAATTTAGAACGCATGCAGTCTACCTTCCACCTTCATTTCACAAGTATTCCTCCTCACCTTTACCTTATATGTTTTGCTCATACGTACACAACTATTTGGTGAAATAGGTATATTTGGGTACTTCTCTTATTTATTCTCAGCTTGATGTAGATCCTTTTTATACTACTCTAATAATCAAAGATAGGCTAGTGCACAACTACATGTTCGACTTAGGAGCATCATGCAATGTGATGCCTATTGAGGTAATGGATGAATTGAATATCAAAGTGACAATAACTTTTGGAAAGTGCACTGCTATGGATTCAAGGGAAGTGCCGGTGATTGGATATGTTAAGGGATTGATAGTGTAATTGGCAGCTTACCTGGGCAAGTGCTTAACCATGAATGTAGTCATTATGGATTGCCCGGCCAAATGGGGAATGTTATTGTCAAGAAAGTGGGTTGCTAGTGTGGGAGGAAGTGTATAGATGGATATGTCATATGTAACCATACTATTAGAAGGAAGCCTTGTGAAATTATATGGTGAGAAAAATATGTTACATCTGATTGAAGACCCTAATAATGCTTCTTATGAAGTATTATATACAGATGTAGATGTCGATAATTTTGTGGGCTATGCAGATTTTAAAGAGCATAATATTGACAAATGTAAATGTCTTGAACAAGTTTGTTCCCCTTGGATTTTGATGTTTGATGGAGCTTGTTATAAATTTGGGAATGGTTGGTGTTGTCTTAATATCTCCAAATCAGGAAGAATTCAATTTTTCTTTTAAACTCAAATTTGAGTGTACCAATAATATTATAGAATATGAAGCATTGATTTTGGGTTTAAGGATTGCTTGGAGGTATGGTATTAGGGATATTATTGTTAAGGGAGATTTAGAATTGGTAGTCAAGAAAGTTAGGAAATTGTATGCAACCAAAAACCAAAGAATGAAACAATATAAGCATGTAGTTTGGGATTTTATTGAAATGTTTGATTCTTTCAACATAATATACCATGATAGAAAGTAGAATACTGTTGTAGATAGGTTGGCAATATTGGGATCTAGATTTGAAAATTGTGCAATGTCTCCTTACTGTGAATATGATATAGAAGTGTTGACAAGACCATCTATCCTAGATAATGTCAAACATTGGCAGGTTTTTAAAGATGATGCCCAAGTTCAAAGGTTTTTACAAAATGAAGGAGAATTTACAAATTAGAATATGGACTGGGAACTAATGGTCTATGTTTATGAAGGGAAAGAGACTTTATTTGGAAAGGATATTATTCAATTAAAAACCAATACTATTCCAAGAGGTTTGGTTGCATTAGATTTGAAATTTGATAATGTTGACCACATTGTTAATAGACACATGTCAGCTTCAAGATATGTAGAGGAAAACAACTTGGGGACTGATGGTAAACCTAGAAAAATATGGTTAGGTAGTAACCTGAGTAAAGAAGAAAATCAATCATATGTCCAGTTGTTAAAAAAGTATCAAGATTTCTTGGCATGGTCATATTCAGAATTGAAGGCATATAGGGAATATATTTTCCAAACCATTTAGGAAAAAGTGAAGGCAAATCAAACCACTTCTTTCCCTCAAAATGCAAGAAGAATTAAATAAATTAAGGGATGGAGGTATCATACAACCCAAAAGTTATTCTTCATGGGTGGAAAATCTAGTACCAGTTTGAAAGAAAAATGGAGATATAAGGTTATGTGTGGATTTTAGGAATTTGAATAAGGCTTCAATCAAAGATAATTATCCATTACCCAATATGGATAACATGTTGCGCTTAGTTCAATGGATCGAACTATTGTCTACTCTAGATGGATTCTTAGGATATAATCAAGTGGTAGTGAAACAATCAGAAAGAATTAAAACTACTTTCACTACTCCATGGGGTACCTATGTGTATGTGAGAATGCCATTTTTCCTAATGAATGTTGGAGCTACCTTTCAAAGAGAAATGGATGTAGTATTCTTAGGATACATAAATTATTTTATTGTTGTATATCAGGATGATGTAATAATATTTTAAAGAAATAAAAATGATCACCTGCATCATTTGGAGAAGATGTTGTTAAGATGTAGAGAATATGGTATTTCATTGAATCCTAAAAAGTGCCACTTTGGGGTTCAAAAAGAAAATTTGTTGGGACATATTGTATCTAAGGAAGGGGTCATGATTGACCCTGAAAGAGTGGAAGCTATTGGCAAGGTTCCTATTCCCAAAACTAAGAAAGGAATTCAATCCTTCTTTGGACAGATAAATTTCATCAGGAGATTCATTTCTAACTTTGCTGAAATGACTATCCCTATCACAAGTATGCTAAAAAGGATCAGATTATCAAATGGGAGGATGAAGCTATCCAATATTTTACTGGAATTAAGGAAGCACTAAAGAATTCTCCTATTTTGGTAGCTCCGGATTACAAAAAGGATTTTCAAATGTTTTATTTTTCTTTTGAAAACACCATTGCATCTGTACTATTGCAAAAAGATGAGGAAGGAAATGAAAGGCCAATTGCTTTATTTAGTAAAGCACTACAGGGGGCTGAGTTGAAATACACTATCATGGAAAAACAAACTTTTTCCTTGGTTAGAGAAACAAATTTTTTCAGACCATACATCTTGAGTTCCAAGATCATAGCTTATGTTCCCCATACCATGGTCAAGGACATCTTGTTAGAAATGGAGATCTCAAGTAAAATATGTCGATGGGTGAAAAAATTGCAAGAATATGACATGGATATCTAGAATAGTATGTTGTTTAGAGGTACAGGCTTGGAAAATTTAATGGCAGAAAGCAATCTGTAGGTGATGGAGATAAATGAAGTTGAGGAAGGAGATATGAATGTTCATGAAAGATTAGTCAATTTTGCATGGTACAAGGACATCATATTTTATCTTAAACATTTGGAATGTCCTGGTCATTTAAGTAAAAACCAAAAGAGGGCACTCATGCTAGCTTCCCAGAAATACATCATCACTGATTATAGATTGACATGGAATAATCCTGAAGGGGTCCTCCTGAGATGTGTTATTGAAGATGAAGCTCCTAACTTAATTGCATATTTTCATGGAGGATTTTGTGGGGGGCATTTCTCCTTAAGAGTAACTGCCCATAAGATCTTAAGGGTAATTTATTGCTATCCCACACTTTTTAAAGATACAAATTTATTATTAAGAAAATGTGAAAGTTGTTAACGATTTTTAAGAAGAATGAAAGCTTCAGGTGCTCTCCCTTTACAACCAGTATCAATAGAAGATCCTTTTAAATAGTGGGGCATGGATTTCATTGGGGAAATTTTAGATCCTTCAAGTGCATGCCATAGATGGATATTGGTGGCTACTAATTACTTCACTAAATGGGTTAAGGCAATACCTACTAAGAAAAAAACCCATCAGTTGTTATGGATTTTATCTTAAATCATATAATTTGTAGGTTTGGAGTGCCTACCAAAATAGTTGTTGACAATGCTATGAGTTTTTGAGGTAAACCATTAGTGGCTATATGTCAAGAGTATGGGATAAACCTAACATATGCATCTAATTATCACCCTCAAGGTAATGGACATGATGAATCAAGCAACAAAAAATTTGTTGAAGATAATCAGGCAAACATTGGAGATAAATAAACAAAGATGGGTTGAGTAGTTGAAGTTTTTTGTTTGGGCAGATAGGATCACTACTACAAGAGCTACTGAAAAGATCCCATTTGAACTAGTCTTTGGAACTCAGGACCTTTTCCCCTACACGTGTAAATATATTATTACTTATTTATTCGGTAACTTGAGGATCAAGAAGTTAGCCCTTATGATGCAAGAATAAATCAAATTGTTGAATTAGATGAAGAAAGAAGAGAGTCCCACCAGAGACATTTGAAGTTCAGGGAAAAGTTGAAAAGGTTATTTGACAAAAAGTTGACTCTAGAGTCTTCATGTGGGATATCTTGTGTTATTATGGGACAATATACATGAAGTAAAGGTAAATCATGAAAAATTTGATTCATTATGGATGGGTCCTTATTCGTTGATATCGAATTGGTGAACATAATTTATTTTCGAAGGATCTAGATGGATAATTACTTGAGTTTCCTTTTAATGGAAGGAACATGAAACATTTCCTTGAATGATTTTCAAATCAAGGTACACATCAATGTATAGTGTACAGCTTGTTATGTTTTGTTTTTTCATTGTTGTGTGTCTTTAAGTTTTTGTTTTTTTCATTTTTCCCGGTCTGTGGTGATTAGTTGTTTTGGTTTATCAAGTATGTTTTTGAGGATGGGGTTATTATCACTTGAACTAGTGTGTTGGTTTTGACTCGGTGGCCATATGGATTTTGGCACGTGGTATTCTTTATTTATATTGTGATTGGTTCTTATGGTGCTCATAGGGAGTGTCCATCCCCGAGTCAGATCCAGTGTTGGTGCTTGAATTAATCTCGCCCCTTTTTGTTTGAAGTTTTCCTTTGACATTTGTTGTGTTTTTGTCTTCTAGTGAGGGGTGTGGGTTCAAAAGGTTATAGTCATTGATATAAATTATTTTGATTCTCTGTGTGTTGGTTTTTTTCCTATTTTTGGTCAAGGATCATGTTTGGATATGTATTATTTTTGAAAATCCCTTGCGAGAAAACTGATCATGAATCAAGTTTAAAAAATAAAAAAATTACCTGTGTGAGGTGTTCCTTGATCATGTCAATAATTTCATATTTAGTTCTACCACCCATTGGTATGTGGCATTTCCCAGTTGGATGCGGTATGGTGGGTTTAAGTTGCAAACTTATAAATTTCTATTACTTTCAAAAAAATGCAAATTTGGCTCCGCAGCCTGACAAATATTCCTCCAAATATTCACAATTAGAAAATACACAAACAAAAATTTATTCCACCCTCCAAAGGTGTACACTTGTCACAAGTAGGATGGATGTGGGGGATCAAGGCATAGTTTTATTTTCACGCACTAAGGTAATAAGGTATAAAAGTGCAAAGAATCTCTCGAGGCCCATAAAAGACACGTGGATCTTTCTTATGCAAGGAGTGGGGAAGCGGGTCATTAGAGAAAATTTATACTTTTGGTTTAAAGTGAAAAAGGAACAAAGTTTCAGAAAGGGCTCATAGCTCTGCTATCTTTTAGGTGTGACCATGTGTCAAGCTCAGATTGAAAGTCAAAAGTGGGCAATCGGGTCAAATGACTAAAAGTGTATATGTTTTAAAACATGGAAAAAATGCAAAGAATATCCTCAAGCCCGCATCGACGCAAGAATTTTCCATGTGGATGAATCACTTTTAAAATTTGGAAAAGTGGAATGAGTGGCCACGATGTAACACATTAATTTCTACCACCATCAATGCATTTTTCACAAATCAAGGATGATTTTAAAGTTTTCAAACACCTCGATCCTTTTATTATCAATTGTCATGATCTGGTTGCCATCGTTAGTAATTTTCATTGAGGAGTATTGTGAATTTGACCATGGAGCTTAAATTGGGAACCAAAATTTTTAAAATATTTCGAATTGACATTAAATTGCTTAGTCAGTCACGGGAAAACTGGTAAGAACTAAAGAAATTATGTGCTTTTTATTTTATAGGAAAATAAATTTGAAGTAAAGCTAGGGTTTTTAAAGATGAAAACCATGCCATCCTCGTTCTCAGTTGTGTCTAGAATCATAAGTGATTTAGATAAAATTACAAACACAAACTTAATGAATGTCGACTTAAAGGATTTTCTTCAGAGATTGAGTAGCCCTAATAAGAGTGAGTCTATGGAAGCAATTCAAGATAGTTGCATCACTTTAGCTGGTGCTATTCCACCATCAATTCATTTCCCAGAATTGGTATGGCATTGCACTATGAACTATGACCTATAAAAAGGGAAGTACTAGACGAAAGTGGTGGTGCAAAGTGTTAACATTGATGCCTACGATTATTAGGATAATGCTCAAGTTACCTGTGATAACTAATCTAATAACCTTGGGTATTAGGTTAGCTTTATAGGATTATGAGGAAAAGAAAAATATTATGCTAGGCTCATAAATACAAAATGGCTCCTAGTAGAGAAAAAGGCAACAACTCGAATCCCTAAAAGACTGGTTAGGGTAATTTTTCGTAAAATCTAAGGATGTTATTATATTATTAAGTCAAATGGATGGATTGGAGACAAAAATGAATTAAAGGAATGGATGTGTACCTACATATGGATAATTTTGGAAAGAAAGGGAGCATCTGCTAGGCTACTTTTATCGCAGAAGAACTTCATGGCCACATGGTTACCTAGGAAACAAAAATAGAGATGGGTGATACTTCAAAGTTGTAATTTTACATGATGACCTACCTGATTTACAATGTTGTAGGAAAAATATGTTTCCTTGGACTTTTTCCACATGTTGATATTAAGCAATTCCAAATCCATGAAATTTTTCCTCGCCACAATGACTAGTTAACTAGAGTGGAAATGTAAGATTGGTCAATGCCACTTTCTTTGCACCAATTATATGTCTTTTCAAAAAGAATGGGGGAAGTATAGAATTTATGAGTAGGCTAGGAAAGTGATTATGGAATATGGGTGTTATTTTATTCAATACAGAAATTCACATATATAAGGGTTAGTGGTTTTGAAGGTAAGCCATATAAGTTTCCCAAATACTTAGATGATAAAATGGCTTTGTGTGAACTGGAAAGGCAATTAACACCAGTTCACAAATTGATTGTTGGGAAACATAAGACAAATATTAAGTTCCCCATCAGAATTGGAAGGTACTCATGCCCTTCAATTTTAAAGGACAAATTAATTGAGGATGAATTGAAAAGGTTTGAGATGGAAAAGTTTGAGGCAAGAGCTAACTATGATATCAGGTGGGTGTTCAATAATATTGCAAACAATTTTGAACATGAGCCTCATTTTGAAGACTATTGGATGAATTGTAGGGATGAGGAAGAAGTCAGACTGAGATATTTCTCTAGAATGACCCTTGCAAAAATCATAGAATTCAAAATTATAGTTATCCCTGAGGGAATTATGGATGATCCACACACGGTGAGTAAGTACTATCTTGATCAAAAGATAGAAGGACAGCCTATAGCCCCTCTAAACTGGAATGAAATAAAATCAAATGATTCTTATATTCAGATAACTGATGTGATGAGGAGAACTGTAAATTGGTTGGCTCAAAAGAATATTGATCTATCAATCCAAAATACAAGAATCCTAAATAACTTCAGGGATATGGGAAACTTAAATGATGATATCCCTCCCCTGAGGGAAGGGGCTGACATAATTGATCCTTTGGGAGGAAAATATCCTTAGTTTCCTTCAAAGAGGCCCACTTATGAACTTAATAAAATAGGGGATTGGTACTTAAATATCTTCTCTAAGGAAATAGACTGAGGAAATGCTCTTGAAATCTATGGAGAATGATCCTATTACTTTTTCAACACCACTTCAAGAAAAAGGGAAAGGTTTGGCATCTCATTTGGTTCCTTCAAGTATTTTTCCAAAACCTATAGTGCTGAAAAATTAATGAGTGGGGCTATAATAAGTGGCCATTATAATTCGAGGTTACATAAAGAGGAATGAAAGGAAACACCAAACCTCAATTTTTTTGAAAGGGCACACAAGAGACACAAGGTTTTATATGAGCCAATTCTGGTAAGAGAGGGTGCCCATACACCCAAGAAACATAAACATAGAGATGTGGTGATTGATCCCCCTGAACATGAAAGAAATTATGTTTCTCGGACATAACTTGCTACGCCAAGCACACAGTGGAACAATCAGTTATTTTCTCCTCATCTTTTCCTTTGGAAGAAGTGAAAATGGGAAGCACTCAGGAAAAAATGACCCAAGGAAATGTTTCATCTAATCTAGTAGACAAAAAAATTCTAAGTCTAGGTATGAGAACATATGAAACCCTACTTGTTGATGATACTCTTGATCTTATCGATTTCAAATTGGAAGACATGGCGTTTGAAAAATTCAAAAGAGTTATGGTGAATTGAAAATCAATTTATTATTCAAATATTTTGAGAATAATATTCAGAAAGATGATTTCTCTTATGAAGTCATTAAAATAATGGGAAAAATTGAAAACAGAATTACAGAGTTGAAAGCTAGGCCACTGGAATACAAGCAGAAGATGGGTCATTGTATGGATGTGATAGCTAGACAAACATTAATTTTCCAACACCATCGAGCCAAAAAAGGTGAAAAATGATATTTTCTAGAGATATGATGCATACATGGAAATATTTTCAAAGGAACAAGATTGCGAGTGGAAACTAAAGAAGAAAAGGATGTAGATATTAGAGATGATGAACAAGTTTAAACTTGTTTCTCTTAAAGATGTACATTCTTCCCATACTTCTTTTCTAAGCTAATGTTTTAATTGATGTTTATATTTCATTAAGGATAATTTTTACTCTGAAGTTCATTTTTGTCTTATATCAATTGTAAAATGGTACAATACATTAGTTTTATATGACTTAGATAAAATTCAATATATACAAGCATATAAACTATTGTGATATTTGTGCTTCTTACATGTTGAAAAGGGAACAAAATGGGGATTATAGGGCCCTTTCCCAAGGCCAAAAAATGGTTGTATACATGTCGAAAGTAAATACAAAAAAGAAAAACAATGTTCAGACTTCTTTTATTCCCTCTTCAAAATTTCCCCCTAATGGAGGAAGTTTGTTCAAAACCTTAATCTTCCTCAATGTGAATTCACTTGAGCCCGTGTTGTCTAGAAAAATCTAATAAACCCTTCTAGATCTTGGGAGATCTCCATGTCCATCAATGACTTAAGAATTATTCTATGGCTATCTGTAATCTTCACCACTCAATTTTCTTTTGATGGGAGGAAACCCAATCTAGAAGATCCAAACCGCTGTGAAGAAGGTTGTTTTCCCCTTCCCCTTGTGAAGGATTGACTTACTAGGAGTAGATTGAGAGGGCATGCCCAAGGTAATTGGAAGTGAAATAACTACACCTTACAGAATGGGCAAGTTATGAGGTCCTGAGCTCGACCCATCTTGCCATTTCATTGTGTGGGGTGGACACTCTCTGGGAGAAGGAATTGGACGAGGGCCCGAAAATTCATGCTCTGATTGAGGAGCACAAGGCACTGAATAAGAGGATGAGCAAACAGAAAATCTACCCATGTTGTCCCAAGTAGATGAGATTGTTTCTTTTGAATGACGATAAGATATGGACAACTCTTCTTCTCCATTTGAGATAATGATTGGGGGTTGAGAGCTTGATTCACCTTTTCTCTTTCCCGAAGATGGTGTTGGCATTAAACTTGGTTGTGAGGATTCAATTCTTGTTTACCCCTTCTCCAAAGAGATGATCCTCCACTCTAATTCATCTACCTTGTGAGAGATGGTAGGCACGGTGTCAATGGAGGATTTTTCATATAACACATATGATTCCTTGGGAATCTCCTTCAATGCAAAATCTTCATCACATAGGAATGGACATTGAAATTCAATTTTCCTAGACACTTGGGGCCTCCTTTCAATCCAGAATTTCTTAGGACTTCAGGAGTTTTCAGATGTTCCCATTAAAAGAGATGAAATTACATGACTTGAAAATATGTGAATAAAAGATTGATCATAATCAACCTTTTAAGAAGTGATAATCAGAATTTCCGATAAGTCAGGGGTCATCTTGTGTCACCTGTACATTCTATGTCAAATAAGGCCCTAAAAAAGGCCTCATCAAGGCCACTCAAGTTGAAAATATGATTCAAATCCTTTGAAGAAATTTCTTTCAGGTTGTGTGCTACAAGTACCTTTACCATTGTTTAATAAGAAATATGAAAATAATCTTTATCTTTAGAATAAGAAAAGAAACACATAATGGTGAAAGGGTATAACCGATTTTTATAGTGAAAGAGGTGCATATTGATTTGATTAAGAGAAATCTTTCCCATAAGGTGAAAGAATATTTCACTCATCTCACACAAAGAAAATTTAAGAGTTGGAAGGGATTAGGAATGAGCATAACTGATGAATCAATATGATTTGACAAGAACCATGTGTGGTAATTAAGCCAATAAGACATGAAATGGAGTGTACAACACCCAAGATGGATTCTTGGGAAGTAGATGAGGATATATGTCATATCAAAATCATCTGGAAATGCTCAGAGGTCATCAAAAGTGATTATCCAATCAATATGTGGAAAGAATGATTAAAATAATCTACCAAAAGTGATGACCCAAAGATCCAAGTTGAGCACAAGTGGAACCAATTGAAAAGACTTGCATTTTGTACACCTAGTACTATGAAATGAAGCATTTTCAAAAGAGTGACATGTTTTAAAATAGATATTGTAAAGGGAATATTCATTGGAATATTCATACTTTAAGGGGGAAATTTTGGAGTTTGGTAAGTGAGTTGAATGGTATAAAAGCATGAAATATAATCACGCCGAAGAAGGGGGTTAAAATTTTCTAAGAATTGTTTGAAGAAATGAGAGAACTAAGTAAAAAACCATTTTCCAAGAGATTATATGAGAAACCTATTATTTCCTTTGTGTTTTCAAATTTAATCATGTTAAGATGGTTGCAAGTGTCCAACCATTAACAAGCTTTGAGACTGTAAATAAAACTTTCCCTTGCTGATAAATTTGATGAACCTTGAGTTAATTGTGTTAATCATGAGCATCGTTATGTCTGATTTCATTTTGAGATGTTTTCAAGTAGTTATTCATGTTCCTATTGCAATCTTATGTTAGGAATTCCTCTGAATCACACAAGATCTTGTCCTTATGGTAGTATTGTGGCATTTTTAATTGTGTTGTGAGAAGAGCTTTCATTTTATTATGTAATAAACAATTTAAATTCACTTTACTTCCATTCTGTCAATATAGATTATTTGTTAGCTTATGAGTGCATCTTAGGCATGATGAACCATGAATCTCTAATGTTTAGTTGAGTCTTTGATATGATATTTTATGTCAATTTATCAAATAATGTGTGAAACTCGTGCATCTTTGGGCTTCCATGGGTGTGCATCTTCTAGTTGAAGGTTCATTGTTGACTATTTGAAGTGTTTTTTATCATCTTGCTTGGTAGATTTTCTAACCTTTGTTGAAATTTCTTAATAATTTGGTATAATCAACTTTATCCTACTTAATTCCCCAAAAAAATTCATCTATAAATGATAAATCCTACAGAATTACCCCTGTTTACACTTTTTTTCCATAAATGTTAAGGATATTTATTAAATTTACCCATCCTTTACTCAAAACATGTAAGAGAAATTGGGTTTTATTGTTTTCTTTAGTAACTTGAATCTTGTTTAGAATACATTTTCATTTTCTAGAGTGAAAACTCGTGAGAGTTAGATTATGTTGCATTGACAATGTCTTCTTAAGGTTTTATTTCAAATATAATAGGAGGAAAGTACAATATAGGAAATACATTTATATCTCTCACAAATACAGGTTAGAAAATGGGTCCTCTCACCTTGGTTGAAAGGCACAACCAAAAGTATTTAGGGTAGATAAAACTCTTTGCACGGTGCTACCTAAATTCTCCAAGCTTGAGTGACAAAGAGTCACCAAATCCCTCCCCGGCTATTAAAAAAATCCAAATCTAATTTTTGTGTCTCAAAGCATATTTCTCAACTTGTTGAATTTTCTTGAATTCAAAGGGAGAATCAATTTAGGTACCAATAGATGGAATAGGTTCCATCAAGTTATGAGTTCCCCACATTACCAATCAGCTCAAAGTAAAAAGGCCAAGTGGGATGTGAAAGTTTTGGGATGCAGAGGAATGGGGTTGGTGAGGAAAATGGTCCCCACATTGGTTCAAAATGTGCAAAATGAATAGGCACGAGGAGAGAAATATTTCAAGTGGTAGTGTGTTACAGTGGAAGTAGAATGCAGAGAGAATCGAGTGTGGGGAATGAAGGTCGTGGAACAATTTTCTAAGTTCCACCTAATGGATGAAACACTCACCAACAAATAGCCATGAGAAATGCAAAAAAAGTGGATAAATTAGGAACAAGTGGCCCAGTTTGTGAATTCCCTCGCTTCCCGCAAACCTAATTTATCCACTATATAAGGGAGTAAAAGATAAAAAGGAAAGGGTAAAGATATTAATGCAGATCGTGACAAGACATTTGGAGCCCGTGTTCCTCATGGGACCCTATGGATCCACATGGCCATATCTTCCTCCCATAAACTTCAAATTTCACAAATTTATATCATTAGAAACACATTTTCATCCTCTACACCATGGAACCTAAAAATATGAAGTTAGGTGAGAGTAAATAGGAGAAAAGGGGAAACAAAAGTACAACATTAATGAATACTATCCAAGGCGATGAGAAATCAGATTTGATATGATATGGTGCACTTTACTTATTACGCAAGAAAAATATCATGGGGGAGTGGGTTTGGTAGGGTGCACATCATTATTTTAAGAAAATTAATGTATCTTATTAGTGAGTGAAAACAAAATTTTGAGTTTCCTTCTATTTTCCCTTCTATTTTTCTCTCTCCGATTTTCTATTTAATGTAAAATTATGCTCATTTATGGTTGTTGGATACTTTAGGAATGTAAGGGCATAATTGAAAAGTGTTGCACAAGTGTTCTTGAGTTACAGTGCCTTAGATTGTAATCTTGTAATGAATTTACACCTTCTCCCTCCATTGTAATGATTTGTGCATCATCTTGAATCAATACAATTACTTGTTTTGTGGCTTTATTATGCCTTAGCTGGTGATTTATTACATTTCCTTTCCTCTTCATTTACTTGCAGGTATGTTGTGTATGTTTCTTCATATTATAGGGTTTATTTCTATTTTACATTGTGTGAAAATGGGAGTTTAGAGATGCTTCTCTCGGACTATGGCTATCATTTTTCCCTCTCCATCATTGTTTTTGCATCTTCTCTAATTTAAAAGTATCTTTCCCATTTTTTTGTGCTATCACTTCCGTAGTTTAAGATTTTAATTTTTATGCACCTTTCTCTCTTCCCGGTCCCTTAGAATCATAGATTAGTGTTAGGTAGCTACATTTTCCTTCCCGTGAGTAGTTTAGTAGTAGAAACAAGTAGAGGAAGTCATCCTTCTCGAAGGTTTGTATCATTTTACAAGTCCCACAACTTGGAGATAGTCCCATGTTTCCTTAAAATATTGGGTAGTCTATGATGTATGGAAGGGTATTTTGAGTTCCAAAATCCCTTCTAGGAATTTTTTTCCAATATACTTTATTTTCTAACTTGATCTCTTCTTCACTTTGGGTCTTTTCTTATCTTTATTTCATGACCTAGGTTGGATTTTGGTGTCACTAAGTGTCAAGTTTCATATAAGTATATCATATATATATATATGTGAATTACTATCATTATGGGTTGGGAAATTGAGATATCCATTTTTATCTACCATCTACAAGAGAAATACTCAAGGAATGAATTTTGGGCTGCATAGGAGGGGATATTTTTAAATCCCATCTCACACATTCATCAGGGAAAATTAGTTGTATCCCATGAGTTTGGTGAGACTAGAAAAAGGGAAACCTAGATTTAAGGGATAAAAATCAATCACATACACACCAGAACTACATAGAGTCTAAAATGAAATGTAGTGCTCAATGAAAATAACATTGAGCTGCCCATTGGGGTCAATGTGATTGAAGCATATATATTATTTATTTCATCTAATGTTGTATAAAACCTGTGTATGTAATTGGGTTTTTTTTTGTAGGTTAAAGTACAAAAATGAACCATAAAAAAAGTTGATGTGAGAGATAGAGAAAGGAAGAATACATTGACAAACCTTGAAAAAGAGCAGAAGTGAAGCATCTACTAGAACACTAGTTTCCATATCAAACACTAATGCCCAAGGTGGTCATGTTCCCCTTTGGGAGGTTCTATTAAAAGAAGTTCTGACTCCAATTTCTCAAACAGATCCTACACAGCCTAGATCCATCCTTCTCAACATGTTTCCCATCCCAGAATCAGTCCAAATCTCCCGATACAAGATAAGTCATTCTTATCTCCTATCTTGAACACTTTCTCATACCTTATATGCCGATCTTGTTTATTACTATTATATTCATTTGATCTTAGTATTATGATAACAATTTTTTAAAATTAGTTGGGTTATGAAAACCCCCACGCATCACCAACATTAGCAATACTATGAATATGCCTCAAATTGCATGCCATTCTCGTACCTAGCATGTGATATATAGGCAGTTGTAATCAAATTTGACATCCTTTCTTTGACAAAACTTTATTTGAGTTTATCTCTAGAAAATATATTTGAGTGAGTGACTTTGAATTATTTCAAATGTGGGAAGAATTCCCCTAGACCTATTGGGAATCTTTAGAATTGAATATGGTACAATCTAAATGAATGTGAAGAGGTATTTGTGGAGTGTAGGGAGCTTTGGGTTCCTTTTGTGCTAGATTTTTCAATAGGATTCCATAAGAGTGTTAGGTTCTAAATGAGGTGAGTTTCACTTTCTTATATATGCTTTTAAAGGTGATTTAAGTTACCAAGGATGACATATGAGGAATAAATGACCCAAATTATAATGCATGCTTGAAATTTTGGGACCAAAGTGAGCAAGGGAAAAATTATGCACTAGGGTTTGGACCATATAAACATTCCTTCCCCTATTTTACATTTTTACCATATAGAGACTATTTTAAGTGTGAAGTTTAGACGTTAACCATTAGAGTTTCTTACTTTATTTCATGTATTCAATTCTAAAAAACTATCAACAAATGAATGTGTATCATCAAGCAAGATAGACAAGAGACCTAGAGATGTACCAGATGAGAATGGGTAATGTGCACTTTTTGAGAAAGAGAGAAATGTCAAGACTAACAGCCTTAAAGAGTATAGTTAAAAATATTGGGTGTCTACACTACCTATTAGGGTTGGTTCTATTAGTACAATAGTTTCATTATTGGTTGTTCTTACTCTAAGCTCTAGTGCATTATAGTTAGTTATCCCTTGGTTTTCTACTCTTAAGGCTATTCTATTGTTTATTCACCAATGCATCAATTTTATTCGTAATCAACAAGTTGTCATAGTTCAAGGTATTCCCTTTGAGGCTCCTTCTCCTAGCTTTCCTAGTCATTATTCTACAATTTCTATCCCTACTCACGGTGCACTTATGGATAGGCTTTTGGTTTCATAAACTGTCTCTAGTGTCTCTATCCACCCTAGGTTTTCTCGATGGGTCTTTAGCTGAACACACTATATCTAGTGGCTCTAGCCCTCCTAGGTCTTATGATAGGCCTTTGGTTGCACACACTATCTCTAGTGACTCTATCCCTTCTAGGTATCCTACTAGGCATTTATTTGTACACATTGTCTCTCACAAATCTAGTCTTCCTAAGTATCCAGATAGGATATTTCTTTCACACATTGTATCTAGTGGCTCAAACTCTCATAAGATCCCATGTTGGTCCTCTAGTGAGCATGTTATCTCTATATTTTATTTTATTTTAGTACACATGGTATGCCTAGGAGTATTATCTCTTCTAGTCCTCTACGTTGGTATTATAATTCACACACTACTTATGGATCTACTTCATCTAGTTCTTCTCTCAGACTTCTTCGTAATGCATCACCACTATTGTACCACTTGTATTTGATTCATGCTCTTTGACACAATTGAGGCTCGAGTCTCCATCTTCTTCCAAAGTTTCTTCACCTCTTCAATATGTTTTCATTTGGTATCCTGTACTACCCTCTCTCTATACATAATCTAAACATTAAAAACTATAAAAAACATTGATATAGTTATAAAATACAAAAACATTCAAATATTTACAAATATAAAAACCAAGACAAGTACACTTAGCTTGCATTATTGTTACTTTATATTATACATATTTTTTTCCAATTTGGTTTGATAGATAAAATACATATTTACTTGTTATACACATGCATTCAAAAAATCTATTAAGCTCGATGCAGAAATACATAAAGTGATACATGATGACAAGCGTTGGGTTTCCCTTTACCCAAACTTCCTATACATCTGGTACATGTATTATAGACTTTACACAAGTTCTATTATTTCATTATAGTTCTTTTATACTTCCTCATTATGCTTGATTACACACATTTTGTGCATGTTATCTTTTGAGCTAACAAAAATAACACAAAATTATTGTGAAATATTAAAACCTCTTGTTTCACATATTTATCTATATATGTTTCTATATTATTTCATCACATTCTAAAATCTTAGTTTTAATATATGATTTCTAGTTGTGTGTGTTACTATTTTGATTCTTCATTGATTACGACTTGTGTGCCTTGTTTGTCTTCTCGACACCATGGGTGTCCCATGTTTATGGATCTATTCCTATCTTGCATGATCTTGTTTCTCATGTTTGTAGGTTTTAGGGCCTTGATTATATTGTGAAATTGTGGATGTCCCATGTTTGCATCTCTATGCGTTTTTATGTGACAATTTTTTCATACTATTGAGTTTGAATTCACTAATCTTATATCTAAATGTAGTTATTTTATTATACATGCATTATTACTACTATATTGCTACTATTTCTATTATTATTATTATTATTGCACACCAAGATTTGTACCTATTATTTTCCTTTACAAGTTTGGGATCCCATTAATGGTGGAAAATACTACAACCTTACATGTGTTTATACATATATTATCGACTCATAAAAATAGTTACACATCTATTCTTGTAATTCGCACGCTTAAATTATTTATCACACATTCCTCAAAGAAGGGGCATTCATATAAGTATATTCTACACCTATAATCGACACAAATTTTTTTGGGCCCAAACAAAAGTATACACATGGTATGAAAAATAAAAATAACATCAAATAAAAAAATTTAGAAAATCATGCATAAGCTCAAAAATGTAAAACTTGGTAAGGAATTTAGAGATGGTTCTGACATTTTCATATAGTTTTTTCTAGTAGATAGTTACACCAAATTTCTCAGGAGTTTCATAATTTCACATACATACACAATATTTTTACACCATTTCATATTCATTTGACTCAATTTAGATCAATTATAGGGGGCATGCAAAGAATTCAATCCTTCACCACAAAATGTAGTTTCAATTACAATTTTAAGGATTGGGGGCATGAGACTCCTTTCTCCATCTACATTTCAATAAATTACAATTTCTATTCATTTGTGTGGTACATGGGAAGAGCATGAGGGCAATCTTTCTCTTTTCTACTATGTGTCTATATTTACATAATTGGGCCTAGATCTATCTATAGCAGTGTGGTCCATGGGGTTATAGAAGGTATCAAAGTAGATTATTTTTTCATAGGTAGTCCTTCCTTTCCTCTTACATCCAAAGGATAAGATATCTAATCTTCTAGAAAAGTTTTCTACATGATATTCTTCCTTCATGGGGTGCTTCAACACGTCAAACCTATCTCTCTCTCTCTCTCTCTCTCTCATCCAATCCATGTTGGGATGCATACACCAAAAAATTATGTTTATCCTTAGTACAATTGGGGATTGATCACTCCAATCCTTAAACAAGCTCAAAAATCCCATTCTCTAATGAAAGTAAATAACAAGAGCTTCTCCCTCAAAAAATAGGTGTATTTATTCCACATTTTACATATTTTTATTTGAATTTATGCAAACATAAAGTTTTCACATTATATCTTACATTTTAGTTAAATTTAAATTTTCTAATATGGACATTGACTACACCATGTGTTACAAGTTTCATCATGGAGCATTTCAACACCAACAAAATGGGACACTGTAAAATTTTTTTAGTGAAGATAAAGAGTGTCTTCATACTCAGGTATCTCTTCCTTCAAGAATGTAATTTTCATTTCCTATGTGGGGTGGGGCGAATTTAGATACTCATATTTGGAAATTTACCCTTTTCACACTATTGGTTTTGATAATGCACTCTTGTTAAGACGAATAAATTCTTTCTATCCCCAATTTATACATCTTAAAGTATCTTGTCCTACTTGTTTATTCCTACACACCGATATGTCAACATGTTATGAGAGTTAAATGCATAAAATCCATAGAAAAACTCCACTTGATAGGATACAAAAAAATTTAAAATGTTTTTCATCCCTATCTAGAAACGTCCACGTTGGTCAACTTGTGAAATCTAGTCCGATCGACTTAAACAATTTTGGAACGACATATCCTCCATATAATATTTCAATTTTATATCATTTATTAGGTTATTTAATCCTTCTAGGTCATCCTTTCCATGATAATTTACCTACATATATTTATATAAGTAAGTAAAACTTGCCTCATTTACTAATATGACATTCTCATGAAATTTTATTCCAAACACTAAAGACTAAAGGCATCCACGACTCCCTAAATTTTACAAAATATTAGGAAAAATAATTAGGGAAACAATCACTATAGGTTTGAAAACACTCTATAGGGTGAAGGATTTCCAATTACCTCATTTGTAAGCACTCAAAAATCCCCATCTCAAGTATTAGTAAAATCCAAAACTTATTCCCATGTAGTGTCAAAGAGGTTCGAATTTCTAAATCATAGTTGCATTTATTCAAATATCACATACTAGGTAGATAATGATCTATGGTAAGAGGTATCTTTGGAGTAGTTTTGATGTTGGTGGTG
This sequence comes from Taxus wallichiana var. yunnanensis, assembly GCA_018340775.1. Lineage (NCBI taxonomy): Eukaryota > Viridiplantae > Streptophyta > Pinopsida > Cupressales > Taxaceae > Taxus > Taxus wallichiana. Next base: position 17,186,306 of record CM031238.1, on the reverse strand, counting down.
CATAAATTGCACTTAAAACCAAGTAATGTTTATTTTTAGGATATCCTATCCATATCTAGGGTTTGAGATCTTACTCAAAATATTCATAGGGCTTCATAGATGAGAGACAACTAGGGTTTGATAGTGATAAACATTTCCAAGTAGGTGAAAATCTCATAAATTCATAGAGTAGGATTCAAATTAGGGCCAAAACCACACTATAGGTGAAAACCATACCCATGGTCATGAAATATCTGTATGGTCCCGAACTAGGTAATTTTCCAACTACAATTCTAGAGACTAAGCACTTATAGGTTCATATCTCCTAGTTTTAGTAGTCTCAGTACACCCAAAGTTTCCTAAATCCATCTATAATGAGATAAGTGGACTCATTATATTAATTTTTTGATCTCATAGCATATTATATACACTAGTTACACAAAATTATGTGTTTTTCTAATATGATATAATTAATGTGGGAATTTAATTAATCGAATAAAATCTTGTACATCCTCTTACATATTTTTAGTGTACTTAACTCACTAATTTTTTATTTTTAATAAGGGTTTTTTAGACACCAAAATCTTAAAAAATCATAGTTACATTGTGTTTTTATTAATTTTTTTATATACATGAGTTATGAACCTTGAAACTAGATCTTAGTGGCATAACCTTGTCTTCTTCCATATTTCATTGCTTGATTTGATTGTCCTTATGTGATTGTTTTACTATTTTTCCATGATTTTGTGTTGAGTCACAAAGATCTTTGGCCATGTGCTTTTACAGCTTCTTTCTCATGTTATTTCAATCCAAAAGTTTACAGTTGTGTCATGATCGTACACATGATCCCAACCCTAGTTGTATGGTCCCAAACCCTCTTTTACCGAATTTCATATTATGGGTCTGTTTCATTACTCTTTATATTTATCTTATTATGTTTTGGGCCAGCCTTTCCCCACTAAGGTTTGAAATTCAAGATGATGAACTCACATATGTACAAGTTTAATGTATGAATTTATTACATAGAAAACACTATCTATCTACCATATAATAAGCTAAAGACGTAAGATACATATCTATATACCGTATACACAACATATGAGGGCATACATATAAATTTTTCATATACACAAAATGATTTCTATGGGGATGAAGTAACATAGTACACTATCGGTATTGAGGAAAAATGGCCAACCTAGGTTAAGAAATAGTTACATGTACCTTTGTACAAAGGACTATGAGAACTACATGGAGTTTACAATGTAGTCCCATGCTCGGTGACTCATCAAGTGGCTTGACCTTTGAGATCGGCCTCAATCAATAATTTACATATTTTAATTTTAGATCTAATATTTTCTTGTGTGTTAAAGGAAAATTAGGGTTTAATTTGTAGACACATGTGTGAAATCCAGGTTACAAGTTAGTCTAAACATACAATAATATGAAATAAGTAATAATGAAGGAACCCGCAAAAATCAGTTCTAAGGAAGTAATACCCAAGAAATTAGGAAACTTTGATTTGTATAATATGAATATGATCCTTCCATGCATACCCTAAACAAGAGAGTATTTATGAAGAACTTGTTATCCAAAATTCACCCCTGTGGTAATTTTGATAACATGTATCGAAAATTCAAGTCCTGTGTTGAAAAGAGCAAGTTCTGAGAAAAGGTGAAAGGCTACAAAAGGAAAAATCTTGGGCCGTAAAAATCATGAAAATGGCTAAGACTAGGTCTTCGCAAGCAATCGGGACATGAGGAACGCCGAGGCACGAATCGGCCGAAAGATTCCCAGCGGTCTGGCAGAGCATAAGGAACATCTGGGCCGTCGGGACACGTGGGACGTGGAAAGCCGGTTCGGCCAAGAAGAAAATCGACTAATCGGCCGAAAGCAAAAAACATTTGGAACATTCGGGCCATGGGAATGCGAACCACCGAATCGGGTGAACGGAAGAATTTGTCCTGCATCCGTGAAAGTTGGAACAGATGTACGCAAACCGGCCGAATCGGAAGTTTTTGTCCCAAGTAGCACTGGGACAAGTGGGACAGAGGGACGTGGAAGGCACAGATAGCCGAAAAGCCGAGAACCAACCAAATCATGACACGTAACAAGAAGAAAAGTCCAAAATTCAAAGGGTGAGTTTTGAAGGGTCAACTTGAGCCAATCAAAAGAGGACGTGTGTCCTATGGAGCAGGAATGTGGAGCTCGGGGAGGAGTTAGAGTTTGGCCAGAAGTTCACCCAAAAGCTAAAAGGAAAAGGTTTGCCCTGCGCCCCCTGTCGACCAATCAATGCATGTTGCCTGTCCCAAGTGGCGGGGGCACATCATCAAAAAGTCAAAGAAAACCCATGGGACAGGGAAGGAGAGAGAATACACATCCAATCAGATCACGACACGTGTCGTCCAGGTGGCAGAGCACGGGAAGAAATTTAAAAATCCATTTTCACCTGTTTTGTGCCCTAAATCTTCAGACCTCCATAACTTTCGATCCAGAGCTCAGATTTGCACGTTCTTTATATCATTGGAAAGCTGGTGAAATTCTCTACACATTTCTAGGGTCAATCTTACATTTTGGTTCAGTGTGGAGAGAGAAAGTTAAGAAATGGCTCTGACGCGTGATAATAGACAGAAGTGACATTTCAGCGACCAGCTTTAATACAACAGACAGCTCGCCGTTTCTGCTAGACAGTCCACCATTTTGCCAGGGTTCTCACCTACCACCATAATGAAATGAGTTAAATGTGACCTGGGAGTGGTTGGGGCAGATTCAAATCTCCTCTCTCTTCCCTCTCTCTTTCTTCCTATATATTGTACAGAGGGGCTTCTTTCAAAAGAATTACAAGTTGTTCATCTTTTCTGCTCTGCCCTCCCTTCTTTTTCTTCTCCAGGGTTGAAAATGGAGTTCAAACCTCCTCCCTTGCTCTGTAATGGTGTTTTTCCTTTTACTATTGAAATGATGTTCTGTGCAAACTTCTAGAGCAACAAAAACGTGTTTTGTGATGCATCTGTCCATCCTTACTCGTTCCTTTGCTTGTTTTCTTCTTGCCTCTCTTCATTGCAGGTATTTGTGCATGTTCTGATGTTCATTACAGGTCTGGAGCTATGTTCACAGAGTTTTGGGGCATTTTCTGTGTGAAATCTATCTTTGGGCCTGTGATGCATCTATCCATCCTTCCCATTGCTCACCTCTCCTTGTCCCATGGCAGTTTTGATAGATGTTCAACATTCTCCTTCTCTGGTGTATCACCGTTTTAGTGTAGGCTTTTGTTGTTTTTCCCTTTTCTCTCTCTCTCTGTCTCCTTGGCATGGTTAGATTAGGTTTAGATTAGCTTGCCTGCACTAGAATAGCTTGTGGTAGGTAGTTTAGGAGTAGGAACCAGCCTTCTCTGGAGATTCCTCTCTCGGTTTTACAAGTCCCATGCTTGGAGAGAGGTTTCCATGTTGTGCAATCACACTGGATGCTAGAGTGATCAACTTAGAAGCCTGATCTACATCCAGGGGTGCTGTGAGTCTGCAACAATAGTTTTGGCATGACTCGGTGGGACCTTAGAGGTCTTTCACTTCATCTTTTGCAGGTTGGTGTGTTCCTGTGAAGATTTCAGCCTTTGGAGGCACTTACAAACACATCTGGCGACTCCATCTGATCAATAACTCATTCTCTGAGTTGCAGACCTATTTTCCATCCATTCCCATCCATCTTTCTTTCCATCCCTTTCATTATTTTCCATTCCATGAAGTTGTGCAATCATGACTTCATTTCCATCATGGAATTCACATCAACAACAACAGTATATTCCACCTCCAACATGTTTTACAAATCCTCCAAGTCAGCATTTTGAGTAGATTCAAGATCAGTATGCATACCCATATGAGCAGCAGTGCCAAAGTTAGTTTGGATACGAAGCACATCAAGAGCAAGGGTATGCTGGTTATGAAGACTATCAGATGCAAGATGCTGGTCTGTTGGAGAAAATCCAAAAGATGGAGGTAAAGATGGTGCAGTCCAGAGCAACAGCTCAAATGAGAGCTTTCAGAATTGGTTGCAGGACTCCTTGTCCATGGGGAGGCCCTTTTCCAAGACACTTCAGCCCTCAGGAGAAGCTGGACTTCATGATAAAGATGTTGCCCCAACTTGCACAATGGACAACAGAGATAGAGGCCTATACACCTGTTGTTGAACAACCTTGTCAATGGGTAAGTTCTACACCATCATCTGGTTTCTCTCTTCCCATTACTCAAGCAACATCATCTCATCTGGACTTGCAAATTTTGAACTCTCCATCTGCTGTCCCAAATGTTGATCCCATGTCTTCACCTCTCAGTCTTCCACCACACCTCAATTCTTCTTTCCTTTTTCCTTCCAAACAGTCATCCTCTCCACAAGAGCTAAAAGAAATACCCCCTCCTCTAAAGAAACAAGAGATTTCATCTCCTTTACCACCACAAAAAAATTCCAAATCAATTGAGTTGCAACCCACCCCTCCTCTTGCATTCCCAATTCCATGTAGGGAAGAAGAAATTGCAAAAATCAGCCATCAAGGAGAGCAAGAGGAAGAGCCAAGAAGAAAAGAAATGACAGACAACTTGAGGAGTTGGGCTGCCAAATTTGGGATAACAAAGATCCCCTTGATGGTTAAGCCTGCAGGAGAGGTTGAAGTCAGAGAACAAATGGTGGTCAGGACTGATTTTGTTGCAGCAGCAGAAGAAGTTCTTGCAGTCCCAACTTGTCCTCTAGAGCAGCAGATTGAAGAGTTTGACTTGACAAACTTCATGCTGGAGGAAGAGTTCAACCAAGAGCAAGGTTGTCTTCAAACATTGGAGAAGGGAGAAGCTGCTCCAGATCCAAAAGAAGAGGAGCACATTCTAGCTGTGGAGGAGAAAAGCGCAGATCCAAGGGGTTTGAGCACAAAGCAGGCTACAGGAGAACCTTCAGTTTTTCTTTATACTTCACCTCTCTCAAGTTCTAGTACTGAAGAGGAGTTTGATCTCTCAAACTCAATGCTGGAGGGTGAAGGAAACCATGGTGGTCAAGTTACAGATCAAGAGGACACCATGGAGGAAGTTGAACATTTGCAGCAGGACAGCCATGAGGTAGTTTATCTGTCAGATTTGGAGGACTGTTTTGATGGAGAAGAGCCAGTTGAGTTTCCACCATTCTCTCTTTCATCATCCACATTCCAAACACAAGAGTCTACTGTCATGAAGGAGAACATTCATTTGCAGTAGCCTGCATCCTATAGCAGCTCTTTGGAATCAAGATTGGAAGATTTTAGTCTTTCATGTTCTTCATTGGAGAAAGAGAAAGGACAGAGGAACTTCACCATTGCTTCCACACCATCCATTCAAGAGGGTCTACAAGAAGACTCCACTTTTGGAGTTGAAAATCAGAGCTATGGGCATATCAAATGGATCAGACCTTGCCCAATCAGGTATTTGGCTTCATCGGAGCCAAAGGAGAAGTCACAACCAGTCATGCTTGCTTCTGAGCATGAGGGTGAGCTACAAAGTACCAAGGATCAGCTGTCATACCCCTTCAATCCAAATACAGAGCAACTAAAAGAGGTATTGGGTTCGCCTTCAGCTGATACCTTGATGATTTGGGTGGGAGACCAGCTTCTTGTTGATTTTCCACTCATCCCAACAGCCATGATCAGCTCCAAATCAATTGCATGGCTGCCACTTTTGAGAAAGGGAAGCTATTTCTCACAACCAATTGCAGGGTTTGTTTAGCTTGCCCTTTGCTCCCAGTTAGAGTAGAGTAGGTAGGTTTTCTTTCAGTAGAAGAAGTGCTTGTGCACACTCTGCATGTTCCATTTGGAGCATGTATGATTTTCAGTTCTGTACATAGTTTTGGTGTTGCTGGTTCTGCTCTTGCGCAGTTCATTTCAGTGGCATTTTGGTGAGAACAACTCCATGTCCGGTGGGTTTCAAGTGGCTCAGAGGGAGGTTTTCAAAGTTTAGATCAGTTGCAGGTTACAACTCATGACTCCATGCCCAATGGATGCTTCAGGCAACTGGTAACTTCATCTAGCAGGCAGATGACCCCGCTGAGTCGCCAAATTGTTATCCAAAATTCACCCCCCAGGGTAATTTTGATAACATGCATCAGAAAATTCAAGTCCCAGGTTGAAAAGAGCAAGTTCTGAGAAAAGGTGAAAGGCTACAAAAGGAACAAGCTTGGGCCAGAAAAAATCATGAAAAATGGCTAAGTCCTAGTCTTCGCAACAGGCGGGACATGAGGGACGTCGAGGCGCGAATCAGCCGAAAGATTGCCAGTGGTCTCAGTAAAGCAAAAGGAACATCCGGGCCGTCAGGACACATGGGACGTGGAAAGCTGGTTCGGCCAAGAAGAAAATCGACTAACTGCTGAGCAAAATAGTTTGGGACATTCGGGCCGTGGGAACGCGAACCGGCCGAATCGGGCGAACCGGAAGAATTTGTCCCAGACAGTCCGGGACAGTTGGAACAGATGTACGCGAACCGCCGAATCAGGTGAATCAGAAGTTTTTGTCCCAAGTAGCACTGGGACAAGTGGGACAGAGGGACGTGGAAGGCGCGGATAGCCGAAAAGCCGAGAACCAACCAAATCATGACACGTGTCACAAGGAGAAAAGTCCAAAAGTCAAAGGGCGAGTTTTGAAGGGTCAGCCCGAGCCAATCAAAAGAGGACGTGTGTCCTATGGAGTAGGAATGTGGAGCTCGGGGAGGAGTTAGAATTTGGCCAGAAGTTCACCCAAAAGCTAAAAGGAAAAGGTCTGCCCCGTGCCCCCTGTCGACCAATCAATGCATGCCGCGTGTCCCAAGTGGCGGGGGCGCGGAGGAAAAGTAAAAAATGTTCCAAGTCATCAAAAAGTCAAAGAAAACCCGTGGGATAGGGAAGGAGAGAGAATACACATCCAATCAGATCACGACACGTGTCGTCCAGGTGGCAGAGCGCGGGAAGAAATTTAAAAATCTGTTTTCACTGTTTTGTGCCCTAAATCTTCAGACCTCCATAACTTTCGATCCAGAGCTCAGATTTGCACGTTCTTTATATCATTGGAAAGCTGGTGAAATGCTCTACACGTTTCTAGGGTCAATCTTGCATTTTGGTTCAGTGTGGAGAGAGAAAGTTAAGAAACAGATCTGATGCGTGATAATAGACAGAAGTGACGTTTCAGTGACCAGCTTTAATACAACAGACAGCTCGCCGTTTCTGCTAGACAGTCCGCCATTTTGCCAGGGTTCTCACCTGCCGCCATAATGAAATGAGTTAAATGCGACCTGGGAGTGGTTGGGGTAGATTCGAATCTCCTCTCTCTTCCCTCTCTCTTTCTTCCTATATATTGTACAGAGGGGCTTCTTTCAAAATAATTACAAGTTGTTCATCTTTTCTCTTCTCGTCCTCCCTTCTTTTTATTCTCCCGGGTTGAAAATGGAGTTCGAACCTCCTCCCTTGCTCTGTAATGGTGTTTTTCCTTTTACTATTGAAATGATGTTCTGTGTAAACTTCTGGAGCACAAAAACGTGTTTTGTGATGCATCTGTCCATCCTTACTCGTTCCTTTGCTTGTTTTCTTCTTGCCTCTCTTCATTGCAGGTATTTGTGCATGTTCTGATGTTCATTACAGATCTGGAGTTGTGTTCATAGAGTTTTGGGGAATTTTCTGTGTGAAATCTATATTTGGGCCTGTGATGCATTTTTTCATCCTTCCCATTGCTCACCTCTCCTTGTCCCATGGCAGCTTTGATAGATGTTCAACATTCTCCTTCTCTCGGTGTATCACCGTTTTAGTGTAGGCTTTTGTTTTTTTCCCTTTTCTCTCTCTCTGTCTCCTGGCATGGTTAGGTTAGGTTCGAATAGCTTGTGGCAGGTAGTTTAGGAGCAGGAACCACCTTCTCTCGGAGATTCCTCTCTCGCCTTTACAAGTCCCACGCTTGGAGAGAGGTTTCCATGTTGTGCAATGACACCTGGATGCTAGAGTGATCAACTTAGAAGCCCGATCTCGCATCCGGGGTGCCGTGAGTCTGCACCAACAGAACTATCGATCCGGGTTGATCCAAAATCTTGCACAGATTTCAGTTCTTGTGGTGACACAATCTAAAACATCTATGATATTAGATAAGTCATTCCTTTTACCTATCTTGTAATTTCAATTGATATATTAGTTTGGCATGCTTGCAAATAGTTCCGTTTTCATTGTGAATATATAGATAATTGTATATATTTGTAATCTATAATACATAGTGTTCAAATCTACTTAAAACCATTTCCTTTTATTAGTATCACTAAATTAATCAAAAGTTTGATTAGGGTTGATATAAGTGTAAAAAAAAAAAGTTGGGGGTTCCTAAAAGTGAATAGGGTTTCCCTTTTTTGGAAAGATGTAATTAGCTTGTCCTCTAGAATTGCACTATCCTATTTTGATTTCTTAACTTATGCTTCCAAATCATTATTCTAAGCTTCCAAATTTCTTAGTTCATAAAAACTTGACATGTAGGAAAGTATACCTTTAGAAACCACTATAGGAAAGGGAAATCCATCTTAACTCTCTTTATTAATTAACTTTGTATGTGGGCTATGAACTTGAAGTTCTCTCATCTTTTCTTTGGCCTTTACAATTTCCTACTGAAATGTATACATAAAATTTTACAAGTTTTACAAGATTAATTTAATAAATATTTTCTTTTCCTTGAGGATATATTTTAAAGGTAAAACATGTATTTCTTTTTCTTCACTTCTTTTTTAACAATGGCTAAATCTATCTTTGGACATATTTCCTTATTTTAAGATTTAGTAGATTTTTCCTTTTCAAGCTCAATATTAATTTTAGGCATGACATCATAGAATATTTTTCATTTAAATTTTGAATTTCTACGCCACGAAACTAAATTTCTTAATTTAGGTGAGGGTAGGTTGGTGAAAAGAGGAAAACATCTCCAACATTAAAGGATGAAGTATGGTGCCCTTCCTTCTCCCGCAAGAAAAGTAACATGGGGGAATGGGTTTGGTAGGGTTCCCATGATTTTTTTCATGCATTCAATGCACCTTGTTGGTGGTTAAAAGGAAAAATCAGATTTTCTCACTTTTATCTATTTTCTCATCTTATACATATTGTAAAAATATCTCATTTGTGATGAGGAGATGTTTTAAGATGTAAATAAACTTTGTGAAAATTGTTTCGAGTAGCTATCAGTTGTAGACCTTCATTTGGACTTGGCAAGTGTTCTTGTGCCTTGTTATTCACATGTAATGGTATTTTCATACTTTGCAATCAATAAAAACAATGTTTTGTGGTGTTTTATCAACCCTAACTTGTGTTTTATTACATTTCCTTACCTATCCATTCTTGTTTTTGTGTTTTGTGCATGCATTTCTCACTTACAAGATCATTTTGGTGTGTTCCATGGAGAATATATTGTGAATGAAGTTTTGGGTCTCCGTCACTTCTATCTTGCCTCTCCCTTCTCCATTTTCCCTGTTGCTTTTCCCTCATTAGAGTATCTCCACCCATTTTCTTGGTGCTATCACGTCCCCTTAGCTTATGATTTCCCTTTTATGAATCTTTCTCTCACATTGTTCCCTTGGATTGTTAGAATAGGATTATATAGTTTCATTTCCTTCCTTAGGAGTAGTTTAACATTAGGAATAGGTAGAGGAACCAACCTTCTCTGGAGGTTTGTCTCAAAGTATAAAATCCCACAACTTGAGAGACAATCCCATGTTACCCAAAAATACTGATTACTCATCCATACATACATGAAAAATTAGAGGGTGCTATTTTTTGGTGATAACAATAATGACATTACCTAAAGTGTCTTCATGTGTTCTTCATCTAATGATCCTAGTGTATCTAGATGTTGTACTTGTGTACTGAAAGTCTCCCCTATTTTTGCTAAGACACCTTATATTTATCAACTATTTGATACTTCATTGAATAATCTTTAACTTATTCCATTGCATGGATGGTTGTTGTTGGAATATCAATAAGTTCTTCAGTTATTTTGTGTCAGGAAATATATTTAAGGGTTCTTGTGACATGAAGGTCAGATATTTCCCTATGTTTTTATAGAATTTATACCATCATACAATATTCATCAAGCTCATATTTTCTTTGTAATATGAGCCTCTTAATTTTATACCTCATTATAGAGGATTATTTAGCTGATGTAGGGGATGGATTTTCCTTTGATGAATATTCTAACTCAGATCTCAAGGATACTAGGACTATTTCCTTAACTCCAAACTATGTTTTTACCTTCTTTTTTTCTTCCTTTTGGCCTTTCTTTTCTAGATAGGGATTTAATTGAGGGTTCCGAGCTAGTCTCTTCCTTCTCAAATTTATTCAAAAATATCTTCCATAGAATTTCTCATTTTTATATTGCATAAAATGGTATTTACAAATTAGATGAAATAGTCCATGGTATTTCAAGGATCCTATTTTTTCATTAAATTTCTCACCCATTGATTGTAAGGAAGTATACATGAAGTTAGGAATTTTGATTCAAAACTTAGGGCACTCTATTCCATGATAAATATGGTTTAGAATTATCATTGCAAGACCAACCAATGTATGATATTATTCTTAACAAGTGAATTAATTCATCACCCACTTTACTAAATACCTCCAAGGCTTAGGGAAATGATCATGAATGATCCCCTTTACCTTTCCAAAGTACCATCTTGACACAATTTTAAGGATGAATTACCTTGGACTTGGAAATTATCAATTAATTCATTATATGGAACTAGAGAATTTGAAGATTATTCTCCTTCATTTGAAATACTAGATATTGCTATTATAATAGAGGTACTCAGCTTAATGTTCATACTCCATATATTGGAGTGGTCCTCCTTCGATTCTACACAAATTCCTCTACCATATCTTTTCAAAACCTTCAAATATCTAAAAGTATTACAACCACCATGCATCTCTGAAGATATGAACCAATATTTTATCTTCTAAGAGGTCATTGACATCATTTGGCTTGGATTATTTCTTTATAGATGTTTATTTAGAATGTTTTGGATTCATAGAACACTATTTTTAGTGATATGGAATGAAAACTAAAAAGGTTTGAAATAAAAATGGCATGTGAGGTGATATTGAAAATAAAACTTGAAGTGAAGTGACAGCGAAAATGTATTATGGTTTCCCATACTTCTATTAAATCTTGTACACCTATTATTCCTGAAGCATGTGGATAAAAATTCTTAGTTGTTTCCACGTATGCACAAGATTTGGACTGTCACATCACCTTAGATTCATATGGACTTAGTTATGAATAATTCTTAAAATGTTTAAAAATAATTTTTAATATGTCGAAAGAATAAAACGTAAAGAAATTACTTGAATGTTCTTCTTGTAGACACATGTCTTGTTATTCCTATGGAAGAAGGAAAACCATTTGTCAAAAAAAAATCATAAGATTTGGTATTTTTTAATGTGTGTGTGTGTGTGTGTGTGTGTGTGTGTGTGTGTGTGTGTGTGTGTGTGTGTGTGTGTGTGTGTGTGTGTGTGTGTGTGTGTGTGTGTGTGTGTGTGTATTGAAAGTGGCTACCATTTTTAGTTTTAATCCTTTGTTATCTTTTCCTTTTTTCATAATATTTTCTTGAAAAAGTGGCTACTATTTTTTATTCTTAGCCCTTTTTATTTTATTCAATATTTCTCAACATTCAAAATTTAGTTTATTTAAAGGAGGAAACCCCCTTTGATTAAGCTAAAATGTAAAAGGTAAGCCTAGTTTGAATGTTATAGTAGCAATAAATGAATAACAATTAAGTACATAAATTACACCCAAGAAACTAAGTAATAAATTATAAAACCCTAATTATAAGGAGGAGAAAAAGGTACTTAGCTGATTTGTAATGAAATATGGAGTGTACCAAAGTGCTGACCAGGTGAATAGAGAAGTAAGAGCATCACACAAAGACCTAGAAAATGTAGATATGGAGAGATAGGATGGACAGGGTACCTGAGAGGCATAAGGGTGACTGTTGGTGCCTTAGACCTGTTTTTGGACACTGGATCTATGGAAAATCTTAGAAAACCTCCTTTGAGGTGTCCCAAGTTATTCAATGTTGCTTACTTGTTATCACTATGAGGTCGCACAATGATCTCCAAAGTCGCTAAAAACCTGTAATGAAGTATGAACATGTAAAACCCTCAAATAAACATCAAATCCTATAAAATAAATATACAAAATGATGTTTTAGACTATCCTTAACTATCACAATGGTGAACATATGAATGAGCACTTCACTACATATCATACCTAATGTAGTTCTATGTGTGTGTGTGTAATTATGCCCTAGGTGGCTCTTGTGCGTGTTGCACTCTGATAGGAGCAAGTAAGTTATATGTAAATAAATGTAGTAAATGTGTACATGGAATAAAATGAACTTCCCTCCTATAAAGTGTATGCAAAATAACCAACCCTTTTTTCCCTTGGATGGTGCTAGATGGATGCAATGGAGATTTTAGATACTTGATGGATGTAACATTAGGCGTTGATAGCTAATGCTTAGTTCTTGGTCCTTTATAATGATCACATAACTTTATATTTATATGATTAACTTTCTTGAATTGCATAATTAACCCCAAAAAGGATGAATACCAAAAAGATAAGGTGCTAAAATGACTAGAAAAGAACCAAAAAGTGTGAGTAAAGTATAAAGGGGATAGGGATGCCCATAGGGGAAGAGGGCACCTAACGCTATCGTCCTAGCTGGGAGATGGTGTCCAAGATGATATAAGATGGAGTGTAGCAAGGAAAACTGAGAAAGTAAGGGAGAAAGACCAAAACTATCAATAGAAAACAAAGAAAGGTGGCCAAATATATGGGCTAATCATTACTTTTATTACTTAGTAATAATATTAATAGTAATATGAAACCAAGACTAGATAATTACCCAAAGTGTGTGATTTTGTGTCTACATTTTCCCCACTTTATGTTGGTGAGTGAAAATATTGGTAACATAAAGTAGATAGAGATGCATACTTGATAACCATGTAGATCAATTAATGAAAGCATGCCGAGGGACAAGAAAAAGCATGGAGTGATAAAAATGTGAAGCATGGATGTTAAGGAGGAGAAAAGGAAAAAAGTGGTGATGAAAATGAACCTAGGGTAGAAACGCATGTATATATGTCACGATGTACCTATTGTTGATGTGAATGATTCTGATGATATTGATGTGAATGATGTTGATGATATTGACTACTACTTCCCATACAAATGGACTTGTAAAAGAGAAGAACAAAAAGTAGTCAAATATACATGTATATGTGTAAAAACATGTAAAGAAGTATGTAAAAATGTTGAAAATGTGAAAAAGGAACATGTGCACCTGATCCATGATGAGGAAAGAGTGTAGAAAGGATCCTGAAGATGTTGTAAAAGACTAAGTTTTGGGCAATCTCACGCCACTTTTTCCAGCGAAAAGCTTTTTGGGAGATCTCACCCCAAGTCATGGAAGAAGTGTAGGGAGAAAAGTATGGTGTTTTCCTCCAACCTTTATTGCTTCCCACAATGTAGGACACTACTACATATGGTGTGCAAAATCAAAAAAAGTTCTAAGGATTGTATGCCTTATAAAATCCACTGTGTGGAGTTATGTAGACTATGCTAAAATACCAATTGTTGTGTAACTACCCCCTAGTTATAGGTATCCGTGAAGGGTATCACTGTGCTAAGGACCTAAGTCTGATTTTTATCCCTATCTCGAATCGATAGTTTTGTTGTACCAAGATCTTGTCTTTGTGTTGGATTGTAACTATATGATGCTATATGGGGTGACTGATTCACCCAAATGATGCCCCCTTTCTTGGGGTGCATGTGATGTCATGGAAGAAGTATGCAGCCCAAAAGGTGATCGGATGTTATGTTGAATTGTTCCCTATAGGTGGGAAGTAAATGTGCTTGGTAGAAACCAAGGCACATACAAACAAAGTGGTTAGGAGACAAGTGTTATTATAAGCAAACATGCATGTAAAATACAAGTTCATATAATGTGTAAGATAAGACATAAGAATATAAGGAAAACACGCGTAAGAAAATGTAGACCATGAAAAATGGGTTGTAAACATGTTACACCACTCATGATGTTGCAAGAAAATAAAGGCCAAGATGGCCACAAATAGACAAGTGTGCACACAAGAAAAAGGGAAAAACCTGCAAACAAGAGCATATAAAGAGCAAACAATGACAAACAATGTGACAAAAAACCATGGAAACAAATAGCCGTGCATAAAAATGCTACACATGAAGCACCCATTAGCATGTTAGAAAGATAAAAAGTATGTCAAAGCATGTGTAATTTGATAAAGTAATGTGATATCAAACAATAAGACTTGTAGTGTATGCAAGTGAATGCCCCCAAGAGCCTTTGTGGGATTAGTAATAGGTACTACACCAAGCATCCATGTTGTGTGCAATAGATCTGTAGAATCTATGATCATAACTAGAAAGGAAATTTAACATGCATGTGTGTATGATAAAGATAATTATATACAAGATATCTATCTAGAATGTGTAATGAGATGTGCATGTAACAATAAAATGTAAGGAAGACTAAGAATAACTAAGATATGTAGTATTTTATGGATGAGACAAAATGGAATGTAGTTTCAATGATAGAAGCAATGCACCCCTTGAGTGGATGTGTATGTATGGAATGAGGTTCATTTATTTTTTCCCCTCAATAGTCAAAAATGAACTATAAATGAGAGTGCATCATTGGGAAATGGTTCGAATGTGTGTACTAAAAATATGTTATCATAAAAGTGCAAAGTGTAGAGTATAAACATGTGAGTGAGTGATTAAGCTGATTAAATGTGTGAGTGTGATGAGGTATATTTGAGATGTATACCCTCAGTAGTCGAGTATGGACCACATAAATAGAGTGTATTTTAGGGTAATTCGGCATGTTGATTATCTGAAATATATGTGGATTGTGTAGGATGTGTTGTTGAATGATTTCAAAAGATATTATATGTGAAAATGTTAAGTGTGTGTTGTATACTATCGAATGTGTGATGTGTTATGTTGATTGTGCACAAGGGATATGCATTGTATGATGTACAAGAGGTAAGTCTCAAAAGTGTAGTGTTGTAGTATGTGTTAAATATGTTGAGTGTGTCGTATGTTAGGTTGAATGTGTGAGGCATTATGTGTTGTTTATTGTTTTGTTATGGATGAATAAACAAGAGAAATATGTATTGTTTGCATGTTGAGTATGTGTGTCATATGTGTGTGGATGGTGATGAATATGTGTGAGGAATAAGGTGATGTGTAATATAGTGTGTAGTGTGATGGGTAGCATGTTGTGTATGAGGTTCATGTGTATACAATGCCCTTAATAGTCAAGTGTGAACCGAAGCACAAGAGTTCATCATCAGGTGGTAAGGTGAGACGATCGCCTACCAAAGAATAAGCAGTGTGGAGTAGTGGAAGCATGTAGTGTGTAAGTAGCATGAGTGTATGAACTGAATTGAATGCTAGATGAAATTATGTCAATGATGGGTGTTACAACAAGTGGGAAGTGCAGATGTTGAAAAATTAGGAAACCAATGTGTAGTAGGAGCATAACACAAAGTGGATGAGATGGTGCGAGAGGTGGATGGATGAATAGTAACTTGAGGTCTGGGTGTAGGAGATAAGTGGACTAAAACTACAAGCACGCACTGTGGGATTAGAGACATAGACCACTCATGAGAGCGAGAGGAAAATAAAATGACATCCTTATCTTATAATTGTTGTAATCGATCATGAAGGGAACTACAATCATTATCATGATGGACATCGGTGTGATGATAGTTGTGATATGGTCTATCATGTTGCCAATACAAATGATGAGGTGGATGATTCTGATTAGAAGGTAGGAAAATCATGCACTTGTCAAGAAAAAAATATAGCACATCATGAAGAATAGCGTCATGAGAAAATTTTAATGGTTCCCATGGAGGGGATGGATATGTTTTTTTGTGAGATGGAGGAGTTGGATACCTAGGAGTATACTCAACAGATGGAAGATGAGAAGAGCTAGAGGATGCAATAGTAGGAGAATGAGGGGGATATATGAAATGCACAAAGATGAGATCCTATTCTAAATTGATGAAATTATATCATAAGATTGTGAAAGAGTCGCATGTATCATATTACAAGTGTTGTTTTAAAGGAGGAATCAAGCCACGAAAAAAGATGAATTACTTATCTAAGTCAATGGGATAAAAACTAAATGATGCATGCAGACATTTAAACATAAAATGTAATCAATAATGGGATCTTTCGTGCCTTGATGAAATCAAGGTAAATGATCATATGTGACCTTAGGGCCATTGTTAAGTATAAACATTGAAGAAAGGTATCTTTGATTTGTAAACTCTTCAACTTTGGAATTATCCATAGAATCAAAATTAATCGTTGTCATTCTACTTTATATTAGGAAATAACAGAGATAGCTAGTGAATGAATTATACTTGTGCTTAGAATCAACAATTTTGTAGAAAGTGAAAGAATATAGACTCATACACCAACAATTTTATCCTGGAAAACCTCTAGAGGAGGAAAAACCAGTCGGGAAGGGAAATTTCTCTTTCTTCCCACTTTTTATTGGCCAATTCAATGATAAGTACAAAAATTAAAATAAGTATGAAAAAGAAGTAGATAATACCTCACACTTCCTCCCAGTTACTTTCTCACTCTATCTCAATTACTCCTTTCTTCTAAAAATCACAATTCCAACACTAAGAGATTCTTACTCGCTTCATGCTTCAATGCCTTGGTTCTCTTCCATAACATACATTTATAGCCTTTCTCATGTTCTCCCATGCATTGGAGAATGGGAAAGGTCATGCAGAAGAAGAGACATGGACACCCTTTGGAATTCTAGGATTGTTCACGTCATATTTTATTTTCTATCTGTAAGAGTCGGGATCGCCACCTAATGCGGACCAGTGGTCCCAGGACCGTCGCCTTGGTAGGGCGGTGGTCTTATCAATAAAAGACAAAACCTCCATGTATCATTTTTCTTCTTCTTCATGTTGGCTGATTTGATAAAGTAGAGTCATTTTGGATCCCTATGGATCACACCTCCCCTACTTAGGAGGATTTTGGTCCCACAAAAGCTTAGTGGGGGAGTAGATGAGGAAATAATTCCCTCACTTGCTCCTTTGAGTACCATCGGGCCTGCCTTGGTGTCTTTCCTTTCAGTCCAATCTACCAAGACTCCTGCGGACCTCTCCTAGTCTCTCTAACCTTTTTTGTAGCACTACATCCTCCTCCAATTCACCTCATGATTCCAAGATGTAATCATCAATAGAAGGTAACAACTATAGTCCTTTATATTCATCTAGCATGGATGGCTCATATAGGTGCAAGTTCTCACAATTTACTACATAGTACATCCTCATAAATGATGGTAAATCAAGTTGAAAGGCATTTTCTCCAACCTACTCTAATATGGTGAAGGGCCCATATCGTAGTGGCTTGAGCTTCCATGCTTGACCTTGTAGTCTCTCCTTTCTCAAGTAAAGCCAAACTATATCTCCAACATGAAGCTTATGTTCCCTTTTATGTTGATTGTGCCTTGATTTGTACTTGGCTTGATATTTCTCTAGATGTTCTTTGACTTTGAGATGGATTTTCTAGATCCTCTCAATGAATTTGTTTTCTCTAGTCACCTCTATGTCTTGTGTCTCCTTCTCATCAACTGCTATGTCCACCAGATTTATAGGCAGATATCCCAAACATGCTTCAAACAGTGACTTCATAGTGGATGTCTATACTTCCTAGTTATAGGAATGTTGAATTTAGGCTAAGGAATCATCCCAAGTCCTTAGGTATTTTTATACCCTCTGATCAATCTGTACCAAAGTCATGTTCACCACCTCTGTCTGTCCATCTATCTTTGGATGGAAATTTGTGCTCCTCTGTAACCTAGTATCCATCTTGTCCCACAAAGTAGTCCAAAACTTCTCAAGAACTGGAATCCTTGTCGAAACAATAGAAGAGATATGTACCCATACATTAGCAAAGAAGATATCTACTATCTCATGTGCTTTTATTGTCTTTTTTACATGCAATAAGAATACAGATCTTATCGAATCTATCAACAACAACATAGAGATAGTCTTGGCCATGTTTAGACATAGGTAATCTTCTTACAAAAATCTATAGAAATGTCCTCCCACAAATGATTAGGTATTGGAAAAGGCATTTACAAACCTTCCTTCCTAGTTTTAGGCTTGCTAGTACAACAAATTTTACATCCTCGTATAAATTTTGATAGTTTTTATTGCATATTGGGCCAATACACGTACCTTTTCAAGTGGGCTAGGGTCTTACCAACACCGAAATGTCCCACTAATTTTGAGGTATGTGCTTCCCTCATCAAAAAAATTCACTCTTCTTTTGGCACATAAAGCTTCCCCCATCGGTAGAGCAGCCCATATTTGAGATAACAATCTTCAATCCCTATCCTTTCAGCCCCTTGGGACTACAACTACTGAAATGTCACCCCAAAGTCTTTGTCCTGGGCATATGCCTCTCCGTAAGCTTCCTTTGTGAAGGGCTCAATTTGAGAGATAGTGGCCAAATAGGAAAACTTATCCTATGTGGGTGGCCTAGACAACATGTCTACCACCAAGTTTGTACTACCCTTCTTGTATTTAATCACCAAATGGAACTGCTGAAGGAACCCCATCCATTTGTAGTGCCTTTCCTATTGTAATTTAGACTGTGCTTGCAAATACTGGAGAGGTTTGTGGTCAGTGTGCACAATAGTTTCTTTACCCAACAAATAATGCTTCCATTTTTTAATTTCTTGAACTAGTGCATACATTTCCTTATCATATATTGAATATCCTTTAACTACTGAAGTGAAATTTTTAGAATGATAACATACGGGTTTACCTCCTTGAAGCAACACTGCGCCCATGGCGTAATCACTAACATCTGTCTCTACTTCAAAAGGCTGCTGTAAATTAGGAAGAGCAAGTACTGGAGCATGAATAATCTTGTATTTCAATAACTCAAAGGATTTTTCTTGTTCCTTACCCCATTCAAAAATATTACTCTTTGCAGCCACTGTGTGTAGAGGTGTTACGATCGCAGAGAAGCCTGGAATTAACTTCCGCATGTACTATATTGCTCCCAGAAAAATCCTAGTTTCTATGGCTCATGTTGGTGTTGGAAAATTAGTGATGGATTCCACCTTCTTTGGATCCACTCGTAGCTCTCCTCCTCTAACCACATGCCCAAGATAGACAAGTGATTGTTTGGAAAATTCACATTTCTTCATATTACAAAGCAGTTGTTTCTCCCTGAGAACTTGCAAGATTTATTGCAAATGAGTTAGATGTTATTCCCATGTGGCACTAAAAATCAAGATATCGTCTAGATATACAATGACACATGAATCTATGAAATCCCACAATACATCATTCATCAATCTCATAAATGTAGCGAGTGCATTGCATAACCCAAAAAGAAGTAATAACCATTCATACAAACCCTGTTTTTTCCTGAAGGTAGTCTTCCATATATCCTCCTCCTTCATTCTGACTTGGTGATAACATGAATTGAGATCCAACTTCATGAAAAATTTGGCATGCTGAAGCTGGTCCAAGAGATCATCTATGTGGGGAAGTGGATATCTGTTCTTTATGGTGATCTTGTTCAAAGCACGGTAGTCGATGCACATTCTCCAAGAACCATCCTTCTTTGGCACCATCATGATAGGCGAACCACATGGTGAGGTGCTTGGACGTATCACCCCTTGGTCTATTAGTTCCTAAAGTTGTTTCTTTACTTCAGTACTCTCAAGCAAGGATTGCCTATACAACCCAATGTTTGGTAGAGGGGATTTTGGCAATAGTTGAATCTCATGCTCTACTTCTCATTTTTGTGGTAACCCATTAGGAGCCTGAAATACTTCCTGAAAATACTAAATAATACTATCCAAATCATGATTTCCCTGGTTATAAATCTCTACAACTTCTACCCCATCTTGTTTATCCTTTAATAAAAGTAAACAAAACTGATTATGATTTTCCTAAATAAGTCATTTTTCTTGGTTAGCACTTACCATAGTAACTCATGTCTTACGTTGGTGTGCCCAGATGTTATAGCTGATCCCATCCTTGACCCATCTATACCAGTTTTCCCTCCTCATAAATATAGCATCCCTAACATACAAGTAAGGACTCTTGAATATAACATTAAAAGCATCAAGTGGAATAACATCAGCTTCAAAAACATCAATATATTGGGAATTTATCCCAAACTTGACCTTACATCTTCTTGTTACCTGAATTTCAACACCCTTCTTCACCTAACCCAAAGGATAAGGGTGTGGATGCTCATAAGTCTCAAGACCAATCTTCTTTACAACTACTTCAGAAATCAAGCTAGAATGAGAACCGATATCAACCAAAGAATTTACCTTAGTTCTCTTGATCTAGATTTTAATATGGAATAGTCTACTCATCTCCTCTTCCTGGCTGTCCATGTTGGTGGCTATGCATCCAAGCCTCTCATCTACATCAGATTCATCTTTGATTTCCACCTCCCCTTCTGTTTTCACATCTGTCATGGACTTATTTGAGTCCTTGGTTTGGTTCTTCAGATGTAACTCCGGATGTAACTTCCAACATGTAACATTAGTATGACCATTGATATCACAATTCTTGCAAAAATTCTTGGGATATTTAAAAGTATTCAAAGTAGTGGCACTTGTTTACCTTTCCCTTTCCACTTACCCTTGTTACTTGTTTTCCCAAACTCTTTCTTTCATTGATTTGTTGATTGCTTTACTCTTGGCTCTTCTTCTCCTTGCTTCTTTTCATCATCTATGTAGTATGCCTATACGCATGCTTTGTTGAGATATTTGAGCTTTGTGGAGATGATTTTTATTTGAAGTTGAGTGTGAAGTCCTCCAAAGTACTTGGTCAGAATATCATCATCCTCCAATTCCATGTCAAGTAGCATGTCTTACCTCTAAAATGCTGTAGTATATTCCTAGTAACTTTGATCACTGCTTTGTCTAAAATACTACCATTTAATCATTTGTCAGTCTTATGGCCAATAGGATAGAAGTTAGCTCTAAGTAATTCTTTAAATTCTTGCCAAGATTTCACAATAGGACGTTTCTTCTTTTCACAAGTGGCTAGATGGGTTTCCCACCAAACCAGAGCATGTCCCTCCATCTTGAGATGTGCAAAGGTGATCCTCTATGCCTCAGTGACATTATGGATGCTAAAGTAGACTTCTAACTGTTTTAACCATTTATCAAGCAAATCTGCATCTACTTTTCCTTCAAAGCTTTTAATCTCAACTTTTGTTTCAAATTTAAAAGGAGTATGATCATATTTTACCTTTTCTCTTGTGTTAGAAGTATCTTCTTCATGCTCTTCCCCATAACTTTCCTCATGGTGGCTCCTTCCTATGCCAAACTTTTCAGCTAAGCCCCGAACCACTGATTCCATGGAGTCTTTTTGACAAAAGTTGTCTTCTATAAATCAACAAGCTCTTCTTTCCTTCTAAACATCCTATCCATCATGGTCTCCAGCATCTCGATTCTACGGACCAAGTTCTCTTCCTCCATTTGTCCCCGAATTCTTTGTTTCCACTTCTTTGTAGAAATTTCTAGATCACAAGGTAAATCCTTTTTGCTTTAGATCTCACACCGTCATACAAATCCAAGAATGAATACCACGGTCCTGGATAATTGTTAACTCGATTCCAAAATGATCTCAGTAAACTCTTCAACTTTGGAATTATCCACATAATCACAATTAATCATTGTTGTTCTACTTTTTATTAGGAAATAATAGAGATAACTAGTGAATGAATTATACTTGTGCTTAGAATAATTTTTTTGCAGAAATGGAAAGAATATAGACTCATACACTAACAATTTTATCCCTAAAAACATCCAAAGGAGGAAAACCAATCGGGAAGGGAAATTAATATTTTTCCCAATTTTTATCATTCAATTCAATGATATGTACAAAAATTATAATAAGTAGATAATATCTCACACTTCCTCCCAGTTACTTGCTTGCTCTATCTCAATTACTCCTTGCTTCTACAAATCACAATTCCAACACTAAGATCTTCTTACTCACTTGCTTCATGCTTCGATGCCTTTGTTCTCTTCCATAACATGCATTTATAGCCTTTCTCATGTTCTCTCATGCACTAGAGAATGGGAAAGGTCATGTAGAAGAAGAGACATGGACACCCTTTGGAATTCTAGGATTGTTCATGTCATATTTTATTTTCTGTCTATAAGAGCCGGGACACGCTGCCTAATGCAGATGGTGGTCCCATGACCATCATCCCGGTAGGGTGGCGAGTTTTGTAACTGCCACCCTGCATAGGGTGGCGGTCCTGTCACTAAATAGACAGAAACCTCCGTGTATCATTTTTTTCTTCTTCGTGTTGGCTGATTTGATAAAGTAGAGTCATTTTGGATCCCTATGGATCACTTTTCCATCTCCCAATACGTACTAATATATCCAAAGGGTATATGTGTGTACCTTTGAGATGGTCATCACAAAGAATACAATGAAAATATTTGAGAAACAAATAAACATTAGAGTAGGGATCCATAATGAGATGATAATATGTAAGATGAAAATATTGATTTCTAGTACCATAAAAGCATGAAAATGTAGGCATAGTGAAATCATAAGGGAATGTTGAATTATGAATCTTTTTTAGAATAAGGCTTCTATGTTAGGAAATTAATATTAATGTTCACATGAATATTGTGGGTTATTTACTATAGGGTAAAATATAACTTAGTTATATATGTTTGTTATAATATTGTTGTGTTTAAAAACAATATAACAATAGTTTGAATATAGCAGTTTGCTATTATATTGTATGTGAGTATAGTTGTTGAACTAACTCACAAATATAGGAGATATTGTAGGTTCTAGGAGATTCCTTAATAATAGGAATTCCTCTCCTATATATATATAATGGTGTTCGAATGAATATGTATCAATAGTGTGAAGAATATTATTGTTTCATGTTTTATTTGTGCAAAACTCATTTATATTTTAGATTCAATGCAAGGAATTGTTATCAATATAAGCATAATAGGCTTTTCTTTCAAGTGTTATATATTGAATATGAGATTGTAATTAAATCACAACATGCATGAGTGATAATATATCCTATAAAGGAATGGTAGGATATGTAGATGGTGTATTGAGTGATTGTATCTTACCATTATGAGTGATCATAAGAATGTCAAGAGAAGAAGTAGAAGATAGCAATGCTAAGGTCACACTAGAGACAAGTGATAAAAAAGTAATAGGTAGTGAAGTAGTAGAAGTAGTATCGAAGTATTATTAGGAGATGATGTAATAGAAGGAGATGAATCATGCATGTTACTAGATAAAATATCAGAAGAAGATGAAAGCGGAGTATAAAATTCACATGTAATAGTATGCAAAGAATTAGAATCATTACTATCATGTGCATCATCAATATCATATAAAGATTTATATGCAAGGATTTCATTAAGTGTATCATCAATATATAATTAAGGAGGAAAACTAGTATGTGATACATGATTCTAATTTTTTTTAGAAACGGAAGGAGTATGAGATGAAACTATAGAATCATCAACATCATGCACAAGTGATCCAAAAATAATCAGATTATTACGCCTGATCTCAGACCCTTATAGGCTTTAATTATTTGCTGATAATTTATTCCTTTTAAGTAATCAATTTAAAATCATGCAAGACAATAACAACAATTGCACATGCATTGATTACGAGTTCAGCAATTTCCTATGTCTCCGGGTTTGTGATCAAACCATTCCACTAGTCAAAACTTGTAAGTTACAATAGTACTTTCATAAGAAAACCTAATGGAATTTTACTTGCCTACCAGTACACCAAACCTTCGAATGACAAGGGTGAAAAATAGCACCCGACTTCCACCTTCTTGATGCACAATCTCCTTCGGCTGTGATCGGCCTTCCCGATGCAAACAATGTGAAGCTAGCACTCCGGTCGACAATCCAGGATTTGCAAGTACTTGGTGTGGCTCAATGGGCCTATTGGGTAGTTTACATTTCACTCCCAATCACAAATATTCCATCTAATATTGCCTAAAATAATAGGCCAATAGACAATACCTGTCGACACATCCCACAAATAAGCTTAACAAATAATAAGCTCGGGATCGGTGTCTCCGTTGCACCGGTGTCCACTGTTCCGTGCTCTAGCAATGAGCTTCTCCATTGCACCGGTGTGTCTACAATGTCACCAGTATGTCCATTACAATAAACGGGTTCCCTATTTATACATTTTTAGGGCCCAAAAATAATGCACTCCATATAATCCTTAGGCTAATATTAGCCTCACCCGTACATATAAATTGGGATAAAAATTCCCAATAATGGGCGGATTGCATATAATATGGGATTAATTCCCATTTTAGCCGATTAGCATGTTTAAAAAATAGGATAAATATCCCATAAGGATCGGCTAGGCATTTGTTAAGGGATAAATATCCCATTTGGCGCGGCATTGGTTAAGCCCCCACATATTTTGGTGGTGGAGAATAATGTATAAGGCTTTAAAGCCTTTCCACGCATGAAGTGGTCAAAAGACCATGTTAGGATAAACCGCCCCCAACAACCGCTTCATCCTCCTTCTTCCACGTGGAAACATCCACGCAAGGATTAATGCCTCCCAAACAACCGCTTCACCACCTTCCACGTGGTTAAAACATATGCATTTGATTTTGGCGGTTCATACTAATGTTTAAAACATTAATATATATATGTGGCGTTTGAAAGTGGCCTTACCAAATAATATTATTTCGACCCATACAATGTGGAATAGAAATAATCCTGTAGTCCACTTGTCGTCTCCCGATAGGAAAATCGAGTGAATTCGATGAGTGTTTGGCAAGCCACGTGTCACAAAGTGCATTCGGTCCAATATTGACAGATTGACCGAGTTGACTTTCCCATTGACCAAACTTTGACCGAACATATCTAGAGCTCCCGATGTCCGTTTGTCGCGTGCTCTCATAGTCATTGGAAAGCTCTCGAGATGATATTATGCACTAACACCATTTAGAGATGTTTAGAGAACTTTCAGAAATGATCCCCTGATCAACAAGTACACTCTCATTATATGTGTTATTTGTACTATCACAATCAAAACAAACAAACAATCGATAATAACCTCATCTAGAGTTTCAATAGAAATAGTGGAAGGTGGAGGATACTTATTACTTACAGGATAACAAGGAGTATAGCCGAGAAAACCTTGTTGGATAAAAAAATGCTAATGGTAGAATTGTGAAAGGTAGTAGGAATATTGACTCCATTAGCTAACAATTTCCTTTGAGTATCATACGGAAGAATAGTGTTTCCATATAGAGCGGTAAATTCAGCTATGCTTTCTTCATCGTAGATAGGATTAACACTCACGTGATGCATAAATAGCCAAGGAGGAGAAGAGATATCCTTATCCATGAGGGTTTTAGTGGATCATATGGCAAGTAGTTATAAGCTATGGGTTCACCAAAATGATTAAGATAAAATTTAAAATGTAAGCCTAATATAAATGTTATAGTAACAATAAATGAATAACAAGTACAAAAATTACACCCAAGAAACCAAGCAATACATTATAAAACCATAAGTGCAAGGAGGATAAGAAGGTACTTAGTTGATTCGCAATGAAATCTAGAGTGTACCATAGTGATGAACAGTGAATAGAGAATTAGGAGCGTCCCACCGAGACACATAAAAATTTAGATCTAGAGAGATAGGCTAGAAAGGGGTGCTCGAAGAGGGACAAGGGTGCCTATGGGTGGTCTAGACTTGTTTACTAGTGTCTAGGGCTATAGAAAATATCAAAAAACCTCCTTTGAAGTGTCGCAAGTTATTTATTATTGCTCACCTTCATGTCACTATGAGGTTGCAAAATGATCTCTAGAGTCACCTGAAACATGCAATGAAGTATGAACCTACAAAAATATGAAATAAACATCAAATCTAAAAATAAAGATGTCAAATGATGGGATGGAGTATCCTCTCCTCAAATGTCACAATGGTGAACTTATGACTGAGTGCTACACTGCATCTTAGAATCAATAGTTCTATGTGTATGTGCACAAATTTTTTCCCTAGGTGGCTCTAATGTGTGTTGCAATTTATAGCGAGTAAGTAACCTATATGTAAATAAATGTAGTAAATATGTGTATACAATAGAATGAACTTCCTCCTATGATGTGCATCCATAATAACTAGCCCTTGTGTCCCTTGGATGGTGCTAGATGGATGGAATAGAGCTCTTAAATACGTATGCATGTAATCTTAGGTGGTGATAGCTAATTCTTAGTGCTTGGTCATTTATTATGATCACATAACTTTATATTTCTATGATTCCCTTGATTTAATTTCGTAATTAATCCCAAAAAGACTGACTACCAACAAGATAAGATGTTCTAATGGATAGAAAGGACCCAAAAAGTGTGAGTAAAGTAAAAAGGGGATAGAGGTGCCCAAAGGGGACAAGGGGGCATGATGATGTCATCCTAGTTGGTCTGGTGTTTAGGATGATATAAGCAGATTGTAATAAGGATGACTTCATAAGTAAGGGTGCAATATCAAAAGTATCAACAAAAATCAAAGAAAGGTGGCCAAAGACATGGGTTAATTATCAATTTTATTACTTAGGAATCATATGAATAGTAGTATGTAACAAAGATTAGTAATTACCCAAAGTGCGTGATTTTGTGTCTACACCCTAATATGACCAAATTCTAGATGTGATAATAGTGGATTTGTAAATCATTCTTCTATAACTGGTTTTCTATATAGGTGGATCCTATGACCATTAACCAACAAAGTTATTTGATGTTCACATTTGGGATTAATATGAGAAAACCAAATTTTTATTTACTTTTTCAATATAATATGGCCCTAACTAGTGATTTCTAAGATTACCCTCAAAATCATTATACTTGGAATCAAACAATAATGCCCAATCCACATTTTGGAACTTCCTTTCTAGGATATGCTGGTTACTCCATGCTTTTCTATACTATTGGATCAATTATATGAGGTGTAAATATTTAATTATTATCTTATCTAACTCATTCATTTGTAATATCCTTTCATGTTGTGCTACTATTAATTCTATTCCTACTTTTGTTATTATTTTTAGAGTCCAAATCTCAAACTTTAAAGGTATTTTTTCCCTCATTAGCTAGCTCATGTGAAAAGAATCTAGTGGTAGATTTCAAATTTTTGTTATATTCCCATATTACCTCTAGTAATTTGAGTACCCAATATTTCCTATTGATAGATATTGTTTTGGTTAGAATATTCTTCACTTCTTAATTGGTGAATTACACATGCCCATTTGACTAGGGGTAATAAGATGAAGATTCATTTTGATGGTATGATATAACTCCATAATTTATTTTATTGCAATAGATACACAATGTGGTCATTGATATGAAAAAATAGACCTAGGTTCCCTAAATATGTGAAATATTCTATCATATAGGAAATCAACTACCTTTTTAATCTTTAGCAAACTCTATGGCTTGAAATTATACCTACTTGGTAACATAATATGTGGATACTATAATATATTCTTTCCCTTGTGATGTTGGATCAATAGGACCAATGAAATCCAATCCTATTTTTCAAAAGGTTCTACGACCACTTGAGGATGGAGAGGCATTTCATTATAATGAGTTGCCTTTCCCATTCTTTGACATTGGTTACATTTCCATATATACCTTTTCACATATTTATGTAATGATGATCAATAATATCCAACACCTAGTACTTTTCGAATAGTTAAAAGAACTAATTAATTTCCTTTAGCTGGTTCATCATGACAAGCATATAGGATGTCATATGTTTCATACTATCTAATTAATGTAATAACATCAGGAGAAAACTTGGAATGTGGATATCTTGAAAATTTGGCTAAGTGTTGGAGTGTAAGTGATGCTGGGTATTATAAGTTTAAAACCATAGGCTCTCTTATTTGACAAAAAAACATGTTTCCCTTTAATATTATTGGGTAATAACAAACTATTTACTTGATTAAGGATCATTCAAAGACTATATACGTATCTCAATATCCCACTATGGACCTTGTAAGGTTATAAATTTGTGTCCTTAATTGTCTCTAAATACTATTAGAGATTTAGGTCTCAAAATTGTCTTAAGACTAGTTTTAGGATGTTATGCAAAGAATTGTCATCTGATCAACCAATTTCATGAACTAATAAGAATCCTTCACAACTGACATATGAGGTAGTAAAAGATTCAAGTAACTTTACTTGCTTAGGATTGTATTTGCAGAAAGTAACTACCAAGACTATTTGGCCTAATTTGAAATCTTTAGAGTTAAGGATAAATTTATGACATTAGACATCTCTCAAAATTTTGTAGGATTGTAACTTACCTTTTTAATAATAATACAATAGATTCATACCCTTTCCCAACTAGTGGATTCAAGAAAATAGAAATTTCCCTTGAATTATCTCTTTATTAGGCCTCCTATAGACCATAAAATACTTTATCTTATTTATCTTGAGCTGTATGATATAGAAAAATATAATGCCACCAAAATATGTTAGAATAAATTTCAATACACATATATACCAAATTGCAAATGTTTTGGATGGATTGATTTAGAGATATGGTCCTTTAAAGCTTTAACCCTAGTTTAGGGTTTCACATACCCGAGAGCACATAAAATTACATAAAATTTAAATTTTGACTTGTTTGTGCAAAATAACACCTGGATAGGGTCTGAATCACTCACTTACACCCTCTTATGTAACTTAAGACTCTTGAATAATCTTAAAACATGAAAAAAATTCCTTTTTACTGTGTATGTAATCCTCTAAGTCAATGTTTTAAACAATGAATCCTACAATCATCAACATGAATACAAAATAAGATTAATATAAAAATCAATAAAATTTTATTCCGGACTGTAGGAATTGAAAACAATATCACGAAATCCTTCCTTTATTCAATTGTTTTTGAAGCCAATACCAAAACCCCTGCTAACACTCCTTCACACATGCTACCAACCTCTAAAACTAAGTTTAACCTTAATTTTTATGCTTTCTTAGGCTCTTCTCCCGATGCTTGAGCCTCATCGGATGGATAAAGGGATTATTAACTTGTTACAATCCCATACATCTATTAACAACATAATAATCTTCAATAACTTGCTAACTTTGTCCATTTTCTTAGGTTGTAATCCTTCTAGTTGGGTTTAAGATAGGTTTAGAACAAATTGATGGTTAAGGGATAATTATACATGATTTTAGACACTAAATATCCCTCACTAAGGACCAAAACCTTTAACACATGTCAATGCCTTCAAAATACATAACAAGTTCAAATTTATGAATTTCTCAAATTGAAGGGAAAACTAGAGATACTTTATAATGGACTTAAAATGACCAATGAAGAATGGAAAAGGATCCTTGTTGATAGAAAAAAACCTCTAAGACCTTATAGAGACACAATTTCACTATTTAGAAGCATGCACATGCATCATAACATAAGCTTTACATGGGAAAACAAGGTAAAGGAGGCATGACAGAAAGTGTAGGTGATTATGTGAGTGTGCACATAAGTTTTTTTGTGTTATGTTTGGTAAATTACAAAGTATGTAAAAATGTGGTGCACTAAAAGATTGCAAGAAAGGGTACATAAATTAGTTGGATGTGTTTTATAAAGGTTTGATAAGGAGTTTTGGTAAGGCATGAAGTTTTAATAAAAGGATTGTGCAATGAACAAAGGGAGTGTGCGAATCTTTTCTAAAGTTTAGTGCATGGAACAAAACAAGAGAATAATTTCATGGTAAATTGAAGGAACTAAAGAAAAATATAGAAAATGATGAAGAGGTATACAGAGGCTAAAAATCAGCGTATGTAGTAGACAAAGGGGACAAATTGTAAATTAAGAAGATGACATAGATTCTTCCTAAAAGATTTTGTCAACTACCAACTCTGATAGTTTGACACCATTAATGAATAGTTTGATCGTGAAAAGGGGAGATGGTTTTAGAGATAAATTTCAAGTGAATGAGGGAAAATATATGCCTATAAATTTATATCTAATGCCACATTTTAAGGCTATTAAATGGCTAAGAGATAAGGAGAGAGCCAAGCCAAAGCTAGTTTGATCCTCGTAGGAGTCCTTGAGTGCAAATAACACATTATCATTGTTTTAGATATATTGTTGAACCTTATAATAACCAAATTAAATTGATATCATTATATATGTTGTTAAGGATTTGAAGATAATCAATATTTTTGATATTGGTATGTCTATTTTGTTATGTGACTATATAGTAGGGGGTCTACCTCTATGCCAAGTGTTATCAGAGTAGCTACAAACCTTCAAAAGGAATTTTGAGAGGAGTGTGAAGGAAGGAAAATTACTAATTATGAGGCAATTGGTAAAAGAAATTCTTTTGAGAAGGGTTTTAAGTGGAGGTGCAAAAAATGCATATATCATGGGTGTGATATAACTAGTTATGAATG
Organism: Taxus wallichiana var. yunnanensis; assembly: GCA_018340775.1. Classification (NCBI taxonomy): domain Eukaryota; kingdom Viridiplantae; phylum Streptophyta; class Pinopsida; order Cupressales; family Taxaceae; genus Taxus; species Taxus wallichiana. The sequence goes on along the minus strand of CM031238.1, from coordinate 17,155,771 downwards.
AGCTAAGGGGTGCAAGGACTAGAAGAAAGGTTTTCAAAGAAGATAAATGGAGAGGTTTCATGGTGTAAGATTCCTAAAGAAATGATAAAGGATAAGTAAGAGGTACAATAAATGAAAGAGCTGATGGAGGTGAAGAACAAGATGAAAAATCCATTAATGCTATAAAAGCATGACTCTTAAGAGATAATTAAAGAATGGGTCAAGGTCCAACAATGGATGTTCCATAATTCTCTAGAAGGTTAGAGCAAGAAGAGAAGGTAGATTGTATCACAAGAATGTAGGGATAATTTTATTTATAAGATATCAATGACTTATAAAGAGTCAACGTAGTTCAAACTAAGTTTAAAGAGCACTCAACACTATGGTGGAAGGAAATATAAAATGAGTTCCAAAGAAGAGGTAAAGACGAGATAGTTTTTTGGGATAGAGTGGTTGCAAAAATGAAGATTAATTTTCCCCTTTTGATTATCAATTTAGTTAGATAAAAATATTACAAAACTTTAAGCACAAGGATATGTTGGTTAAGGATTATACTGAGGAGTATCAATGGATCATGATAAGGTATGAACATACTGAAGTCAACTAAGAGATGATAATGAGATACATAAATGGTTTGAAATTTGACATCTAAGAAGAGATAAGTATTATGCACATTCAAACTATGGATAAGGATTATCAGTTAGCCTTGAAGGTGGAAGAAAATTTTACATGAAATACTTAGAGTGCAACCCAAAGAGGAATCCCTAATGTGCATGGTAGAGGAGGAACAAGTCATTGGTATAAGAATCCAAAATAATATTTGTGAAAAAGTACATAGACTTTACAGAAAGTAGTGCACAAGAGGAAGGAGAATATTACTCATCGAGGTGGTGCATAAGATTCAACTAAGGTAGAGGAAGAGGATTATCTATAACATGGTTCAAGTTTGGAACCATTGGACATCACATGTATAAGTGTCTAATTGGGAAAAGTGAAACAACAAGTTAATGTAGATAAGTTACACACATGTATCTTATGGAGATGTAGAATCAATGGGATTCATGGAGAATTCTAAAGGAACACAATGTCGATAGGATTTGATGATAATAAAAGTGTTTTTAAAGATGTCGTAAAGGTAAAGTGAGCATGTGTAAAGGAAGAGTTTACTCTAAACCGTATGTAAATAAGGAGGAAATTGTTACAAGGTGATTGTAATTAGTGGAAGTATGGAAAATATAGTTTCCTACAAAATTATGGAGAGTTTGGGGATGAATAATATTGAACATCCCAATCCCTACAAGACATCATGGTTGTAAAAGGGGCACCAATTTTTCGTGAATCTAAAAATTTTAGTCCATTTTTAGATCAAGAACTATTTCGATGAAGTGTTATGTAATGTAATGTCAATGGATGTTTACCATCTATTTCTAAGAAATTCATGGAATTATGACCAAAAGGATTTCCATGATGGGAATGAAAATGTTATTCACATTGAAAATTATGGGAGGAAGTTTAACTTATTTTTATGAAGGAAAAATATGAAGGTGAAGTGCATAGTAGAGTTTTTGTGTGAATTCTATTGGTATCGGGAAATAATTATTACGAGAAGTTGAGGAAGAAAAGGCATGTTTTATACTTGTTCCAAAAGAACTGGACAAAGATTACGAAAGGAAGAGGAAGTCCCAAATGAAGTGCATAGAGTGTTGAAAGATTTTATGGACATAATGATAGAATACTTGCCACAAGGATTATCACTAGTATGTAGTATTAGTCACCATATTGACTTGATGTTAGGATCAATTTTTCTAAAAAAGCACCATATCAGATAACTCTAGAGAATGTGGAGGTACAAAGGAAAATGTAAGAGCTATTAGATAGAGGATTAGTTCATGAAAGTTTGAGCCCATGTGTGGTACAAAAATTACTAATACTAAATAAGGGAGGAGAATGACACACATGTGTTGATTCCAGAGCTATCGACAAGATAAAAAAGAAGTATAGGTTTCCATTTATGAGGATGGATGACTTGATGGATTGCCTTAAGGGCCTATGATATTTTTCAAAGATTGACTATCACTAGTTTCACATCATATAAGGAATAGAGTGGAAAATGACATGTAAGACAAAGGAAGGATTCTATGAATGGTGGTATTCCATTTGAGCCAAAAAATGCCCTAATCAAATTTATGAAGTTTATGAATTAATTGATGAAGCCATTCCTAAAAGTTTGTGATTGTATATTTGGATGATATACTAGTGTTTAATAGGACAAGAGATTGTTAGATCATTTTCATAAAGTGATAAAATTCTTACAAGAGGGGAATATATTGGTGAACATAAAGAAATGCAATTTTATGTGTGAAGAATCATTTTACTTGGGTTTTTTAATATCCCAAGATGGATTACAAATGGACCCAACAAAGGTGCACAAAATAATAGAATGGATGCCACTAAGGAATGTGAGAAAGGCACAAAGTATTCATGGGTTGGTAAAATTATATATGAATTTTTCTAGGAATTATAGGGGAGTGTGTGTAATAATGAAAGGGGACCACCATGAATTTGTGTGGATAGAAGAAGTAAAGCACAACATCCAAGAATTGAAGTAGAGGATTATAGTGTAACCTTTGCTAGAGTTGTAAATATTTAATAAAGTATTTCAATTTGATTGTGATGCAAGAGGATCATCTATAACTGTAATGTTAACTCAATAAAAATACCCATAGCCTATTTTAGTGAATATTTGAATGAAGTGAAGACAATATACTATGTCTATGATCAAGAGTTTTATGCGATTGTGCAAACATTGAAGAAGTGAAGGAATTAATTATTCTAATTAAATTTTTCTTATACACAAATCATTAGACACTATATTTTATCCACAATCAAGTAAATATGAATGAAAGACACATGAATTTGGTGGAAGTATTACAAAATTATTCATTTATGTTAAAGCATCAAAGTGGGAAGTCCAAAAAATTATGGATGCACCTGAGTAGAAGAGTTCTACTATTAAAAGAAATGCATAGTGAATCATTGGTTTTAACACCATGAAAGAGTTATATGCACAAGATGAATAATTCAAGGCATGCATAGAATCGACACATATGGATAGATCAGCATGGCTATATTATTTCGTAAAATAAGGCATGTTGTTTAAAGGAGTGTAATTGTGCATACCTAAAGGGTCTATGTGTGAGAATATAATCAAATAGAAAGAAAATTGAGGTTTGGGAGGTCACTTTGGAGGTGAAAACAATTTAGTGCAATTAGAGGAGGATTATTAGTGGTAAAGGATGAGAAAAAATGTGTGGAAGTATGTGAAAAAGTGTAGAAGTTTCTAGTTAGCCAAAGGGAGAAATAAAAATATAGGGTTGTATCAACCCATATATGTTTTGAGGAGGCCATGGGAAAAAATTAGCATGGATTGTGTGATATTGTTAAGAACGCAAAGAGGGAATGACTCCATATGCGTAGTTATCAAGGGATTTTCAAAGATGAAACTTTTTATTGCACACCTTTGTAGACACAAAATCTATGCACTTGGGTACATTTCTAGGTCCTAAATCATACTAATATATATATATGATTCCTAAGTAAGAAAACTAGTGGTTGACAACACCTTTTGTCCTTTCTTCTTTATCTCATTCCTTATTTTTGGTCTTACACATCTTACATCCTTGTTAGAACTTGAACTATTTATATTTTATGGCCTTGGAAACTAGTTCCTAGTTAGGTAATAAGCACTTAGGCACCCCTGTCCCTCATGGGTTCTCATGACCCCCTCAATCCTTTTCTCCCCTTTTGGGTCTCTTTTAATTTTTGAGAATCTTTTAGTACATTGGGTCGGCACTCCAGTTTTCAATCACAAAAATAAAATAAGGGAATCACACACACACACACAAAGTTACTTCTCTAAAACAAGGGGCCAAGCACTAACATTATCTACTATCACCTAAGCTTGCATCCAAAGGCACAAAGAGCATTACAAAACATCCATCTAGCACATACACATAAGGGAAAATGGATGCATCACTCGTATACAAAACATAGGAGGGGAAGTTATTTATTATTCCATCACATACATTTATATACTTGGAACATTCTAGATATAGCTCGCTATCACCGTGAAACTTTCACAAGGGCATCATTACACACACTTTCACACAAAACTACATGGAGTCTAAAATGTAGTGTAGTACTCGATACTAAGTTCACTCTTTGGGTGACTTTTGGTGTTAGTCCAACTCAAAATTTTACATCTTTATTTTGAGATTTGATGTGGTTTATGGGCACATACATCTAGGTATCTCTCTTTGTTATAGTTATAATATGATATAATACATCAAAACCAAAGTGAAAAAGGAAGTTAATCTGTTAATATCCTCCCGCATAGAAAATCATAGAACCGAGCATCGACTAGACACTAACACCAAGATCAGTGAATAACACATGATCGCTCTTGTCCCCCTGTCAAAGTTTCTATCCTACACATTTATGGTTCTCAGAACCTCCAATGAGCCATGAGGATGTTGCTTCCCACTGTTTCAGTTATTCACCTGCTAAAATCATCATCGAGGTTGTGTGAAATCAGCTAAATCACCCTCTCTCTATCCCTCTCTTTATTAGGGTTTCATATTATTGCATTCTTGTTGCTTGATTGTTTATTGTATTTTATCATACACTACATTAGTTACTCTAGAATATATATTTAATTACATTTATATTACATCATTTGGTGAACCCAATCACTCAAAACTAGGTATAAATTCTTCTAATTATACTCCCATATTTGAGACTTATGAGTCATTTACTTGATGACGAAGATCTTCATGACCTTCAAGCCCATATTTGGTAACAAAACACTTATTTCACTAAATTTGGACATATTCCAATAAATATAGACTCTAGTATTTCAAGTATTGGAAGAAATCCATCTCCATTTTTGTGTATATTGGATTCCATTTTTGTCTATATTGGATTCCATTATTACTATTATTGGAATCCATTAGTAGCAATATTGGATTCCAATATTGTCATTATTGGACTTATTCTAGTTCCAATTTCACTATTATTAGATTCCAATTTATCATTTATTGGATTCTAATATCACTATTATTGGATTCCAATTTGGATATTATTAGATTCAAATTTCATCATTTTTAAGATTTTCAATGTTGGGAGTATGTAAGGATAGCAAATGCTAACTATTATAAGGCATGATCCCATTGGATTAATAAAAATAAAAAATTAACAATAAATTCCTGCAAAAGCAAGTTCAAAGTCATGAGCGGTCGCTAACTATTATATGTTGAGCCCATTGTATTAAGGTGAGTGGTCGCTAACTATTATAATTCATGAGCCTCAATGTAAGGTGAGCGGTCACTAACTATTATAAGTGCAAGGTTCTCAGAATTTTCAAAGTATGAATCTTACGCTTTCAAAGTGCGAGCCCCATACTCTAAAAAAATGAGAATATCCCACTTTGAAAGTGTGATCCCCAGACTTTACAAAATATGATAATCTCACACTTTTAAAGTGCGAGCCCCACACTCTAAAAAGTCCGAGTCTCACATTCTGAAAGTGTGAGCCTAACACTTTCAAAGTTTGAGATTCACACTTTGAAAGAGAAAACCTTGCACTTTGAAAGTTTGAGCCTCACACTTTAAGGCCCATACTTTCAATGTTTATTATGCACATAATCCTTAAATTTGACACTAGCCTTAAATTTTAGTGGTGTTATTTTGATTTCTGGTGGAACTTACCATAAAATTACGTTCTCACCTGAAATATACCTTGTAATAACTCAAGTATTATTTTCTTATATTGTACACGACATTAAGTTCACTAGTGTTTATTATTATAAACTATATCTCTGAGTAATCATTAAAAGAAAACAATATATCACAAATTCTATTACTTTGAAAGATAGTAGAATTTATGCTTGTAAATTTTTCCATTCTCCATATAAATGATGAGTCACTTCCATGAGCAAGAAAATGAAATAATCCTTGACACAATACAAAAAATGTTTGTGAGAAATGCTATCTTACACCCTTGGAGATACATTGAACCAATATTTTATAGTTTACATCATTCAAAAGACTCATTGTGCCATAATTGTATTCTTTGTGAGTTAAGAAATAACACAACTGATTTGTCATCATCTTTAAATTGAATGATTTTATCTATACATTTCAAATGTGTTATAAATTCATACATATACCATTGTAAATATTATATGAGGAGTGGTCATCTTTTGTGGGAAATTTCATTTACAAAAAACATGAAAACCTTTTCTGCCTCTTGAACAAGACAACCGCTTTGGATACAAATAGTGTTGAGTAAAGTAGCAGTGGAGGTGCTATCAAAGTAGAGACTAGTATTTACATGAAGACAACAATAGAAGAGTTTACTACTACTAGTATCAGAAGTGGATTGATTTAGATATGACAAAAACAATACTATTGGGAAAGTGGAAAAGGAACAAAATTCCCAAAACTCAATTTTCCCCTTCAAAAAGAAATTCGGGTGCACTTTTATCTATTTTAAGGGTTCAGAGTGGTCTGAAGTAATATGGAAAAATATGGACTGTAACAAGTAAAACTGGTCATTGTTTACTTGAAAATTGGCTCATCTGTTGGGAAAAGTAGACCATCCAACACTGTTGGATAGATAGGACTCCTAAGGATGTTTTTTTTTTTCACACAACACCGTCAAGTCTCCAAGTCTCGTTCGAGTCAAAAAGTGTTTTGTGAAATAACCTCACTAAATATCACAAATAAATGCCTATATGAAGCGTAGCTCATGCTAACTATAACATTGTTGTGCTTACCATCTGCATATCCATCTAAATACCTCATGTAATTATTAATAGGGTTAGTTGGTTCATTTAGATACTAGGAATTTTCGTAGGAACAGGCACTAACAATGTCAACTTTAGAACTCTACAAATGTCATGCATGGTGGGTCAAATAGATGGCCATTTCTTGGTGCAAAGAAATGCCAATTGGAAGTTTTTCTTACAATCCTAAGATCCCCGTAGGTTACTGCAACTTTTGTATCAACAATTTCCATGACTATGTTGTTGTCTACTTTTGATAGAATTTGGGTTCACTTGCTAATGTCAAAGAAAATTCCATCCACATTTGATTGCTCCAGACAAAAACATTAAAATACTTTAAAATTTTATAGTGTAAGCTTCAAATGAAGATTAACAAATATAAATCTTACCAACTTTGGTAGATTTGAGTTATTGGCCAAAATTTCCTTCCGTTAGTAACTCTAGAAGAGCAATCATGTAACTGTTTACATCAAATTTCTCATTAAGCCTTGATGTTCTTACATATTCGGGTCAATTTAACAAATGGTACCCATAACATATGTAGAGGTGTCATATTTGGATGAGGAAATGCACTTGGCACTGAAATTTTTGAGTAATGTGCATCAAAATTATAATCCAAAATAATGTTACAAGGCTTCACATCCATATTAAAAATGTGTGGGTTATAATCATAATGAAGATATGGTTATCCTTATTTAGCACTGTGAATAATCTCTAGTCGAGTGTTTCAAGATAGCTTAATCTTCTTCAATGATCCTATACGAAAATAAAAATTAATAAAACACTTGTTATATTTTGCAACAATCCATTTTAATGTGAAGGTAAGAGATTTATTGGACACTTCTATTTCAAAAATGAATATACAATATATACATATAATCCATTTTTCTTCATAACATATTCATTTTACTAACCATGTAGGATGTCCCACAAACTTTCGTTTACCATGTAATCATAAAACATTAGGTTTCCAAGTGGAGAAAGAAAACATCCATGCAAACTCTCAAGATTCCAATGTTTGATACTTCCAATTGTTTCCACATAAGTTTCAAATGAGAGAAATCTTAGTGGGCAAGTGAATGTACATTCTCTTTATATAAATTGGCTTAAAATTCTTTAGATCACATTTATAAACAAGTGCTTGTAGCCCCATAACCAATTACATATTTCTCTTTTAGATTTTTTTATTATCATTATGTTTTCATACACGTAAAGAGCCATGTTCATGTGCAATATGACCAACCTTGGAGAACCTAAATGTAACAAATAGATGTGTCAAAAAAATTGTAATAAGATATTGCTTTATGATTTGTTGTTTGATAATCTATAAAATATGAAATCATGTCTAACCATGTTAGTGTTAACAACTTGCTCCATGTTATTTACATAGCCTTTTGTAAATACCTTTGGATAATTTAAATGGTATAGAGCTATAATTATGCATAATAGTAGTATTGAACCCTAACAGATGAAAACAATTTTCAGTTTTGAGATGGATGTTGTTCATTGCTTTGGGCCACAATTTTGTTAGACAACATCATACTATTCCAAGTTTTCCATATTTTTATAATAATAGAAGAATTTCTGTGGAACCTGAGCTACTTAAAATACATCTATTATTTATTGCATAAGTTAATTGATGATATCTAAAACCACAAGAAACAAAACTGACTTGGTACACAGAGAAAAGTTGTGTTTATATCTACACCTATCTGGAGGAAATAATGAAAAAAATATTAATGACCAGAATTTCCTAGAAAAATTGTTGTAGGAGAGGTTTTTGTAAGAGAAATAGATCCATTTACAGTATCTTCTATTATTAGGGAAAGATAATTAAATTTATTACTTTCTCAAATACCTCCATAGATTTCGATAGTGAAGACCTCCTAGTTTCCACAATGATGTAGTGTAACTCAAATATGTTTTTTACAAGGACAAGGAGATAGTCATCAATCCACTATCAAATCCTCCATCCTAAATCTATACATTTTTTTAACATTGTGAAAGGTATCCTATAATATATTGATGCTACGTTTCTAGTCTTCAATTCTAGGAAAAAATTGACATCTTTAAACAAACCAAATTTAATAGCGATTAATTGTTTAAATAGCTTAGTGCAACGCATAAAAAAATAATTATTAATGATTTCCTTTTTTATAACTAAAGGAGGGTTGAAGGGTCCATTTTCCTTTACATTACGTGAGATACAACATGAGGATCAATCAAAAAACCCGAATGATATAGCAATACTTTGGAAAAAAAAATGCAAGGGCCTATGCCAAAAACACAAGTGGTTGGAAATAAAAAACCCCTAGACTAGTAAGAAAGACAAGATGATTCGATGACAATGGAAATGAAAATGCTATATAAAAAACCAAAACAAAGATACTGATTGATGAATTTTAGAATAAATTATTTAATCGAATTAGATAACAAAATCATAACCTCCACTTTAATGGGGATGAAAATTATTTCTGCAGGTGGTCTCGAGAAAAGATGTTGTTTTCCTTTAGTAGCCGAGTCTTTAACCAATCGTACGCTTCACGACCTTGCTTTCGAAGAATATCCCAACATGTCAGTTCATATTGCAGTGGAGAAAACATATCATCCAGGTTAGGAAAGGGGAGCGAATTAGGTCCCTCCTCGGTGTCTCACCCCACTTAGACACACCAAACACGAAACGTATTAGGATGTGAAACTGTTTGTAAAACTTTAAAAAAATGGCCACGTCCACCAAACCTTCATGTTTATAGTGAACCTTAGAAATCAAGGGACATGATACACTTGAGGTTTTTTCCATTTCATCTTCCATGCCAACCCTATATGCTGGCTTGATCCAGTGATGACCCATCTCCCAAGCGCAATCCTTTATCGATGTATGATAATAAGATGAAAAACAAATGTTGAAGAAAATTTTGAATTTACCCTCAAATGTCCCTCTAGTAAAAGATAATCATCTCCAAGAACTCCCTCAATATAAACCATTTCTTACTCGATTAAATCCAAAAATGGATTTCAAACGACGAATCAAATTTTTGGTGTAAAATCCTATTCCACTCATCGATGTAGAAAATTGCATGAAAGGCAACATTGCAGAAAGGCCATAATAGATGAAATGAAAGAAAGTGAAATAAAGTGAAAGGTGTGAACATAAGGGAGGTCGGATTAGTAATATATAGAGTGACTATACCATTGCATGCCCGTAATTAATACAAGTTTTCTAGGGATTTAACATCAAACTTTCTTGGAAAAGGTGATGATTCGGGAAATCAACATATTTATTTCCAATATTATCACAAAAAAAAATTTCAGTAGATATTTTCTATAAAATCCACCTATTTAGCAGCCTCCCAATATATAATATTTAAGGTCCAATATGTAATTAATGAAAGCATAAAAAGGAATTTTATTCACACAAGATTTTTGATGGTGCCATTAGCAATAATATGAGAGTCACCTCCAATAATTAATTCATTACTATTCAAGTTATTAGAAACACACCAACAATGTTGCAACACTTTAATTTATTGAATCATACATTTATTAATTTACAAAATTCTAGTCGTTAGTCATGTTATTAATTATGTGATTAGCATATTTTCTTTGAAGGATGATTTTAAGGAAATATGTAAGGCCAAGACAGAGAGGACACATCTTTAGGTTTAAATGATGTACATCTATTACAATGATCTAATGTTGCCATATTACATGGCTATGATAATTACAAGAAACTCGTTGATTGTATCAATAACAAAGCCTTCCCTTTCATTAACTAATGGAACTTACCGGTTGTAAATAAATTTTATTTATATGAAAAAGATATGAATTATGTTTTATGCATAATATATCAAATGAGAACTACATAAGGTGACATACTTCTCAAAGGTTTTTATTCAAGGAATTGGCTCTGCCAAGGATAGTCCATCGAATATAATATAATGAAAAATAATGACAACATCCATTGCTCTTTTGAGACTTGGATCATTCATTCCTGAGCAAGACGTGTGTTCATATTTTCACTCCATTTTTAGTAAAACGTTTAGGACTATTTTGTTTAACGATTTATTTATGGAAATATGCATGGAAAAGATGATCAAAATTAAAATATGTAATTATATTATTATGCTCTAAATCTTATCTTTTTCCCTATGATAGACTGTGATTTTTATTAGGTGGATATTTTTAAAAATAGAAACAATAGAGCCTAGTGAGCACCAAGCCACTCCTTTCAGTAAGTAATGTAGCTTAGCGGTTGCTATGCAATTTATTTGATACAAATTGACATGAAAAATTCCTTGTGACCATATTTTATCAATTCATATGATATGTTTCCCAAGCATTATGTTTTGTAAGTATTGGAGCTTAGTGGTTAATAGGAATTTTCGTATTATTATTTTTTTTTTTTTTTTTCATAATTAAGAAACAATTTATCCTAGAGGCCGATAATCTATTTCTTTCTCAATAAAAAATAAATAATAAGCGTAGAGAATTATGCTCTATAAGTATTCTATATTAGTCGTCACTAGGCATTTTATTTTATACGAACTATTTTTTAATCTCTATTTTCAAAATTAATAAACAGTTTAGCCTTGAGGCCACTAATCTATTACTTTCTCAAAGACCTCCATAGATTTCGACAATAAACAATTTTCATATCTCACATATTTATCGTCTAAATATTTTATGAAAATTCCTAGCCCCCAATAATATCTATTACTATGATATGTTATTAGAGTGCTATTTTTGAAATAATATATTCTTTAGCCTAGTTGCCTCCAAATCATCCCTTCTTGTAATTATTTGATCTTAGCGAACCCTAAGAATTTTATTTTATATGAACTATTTTTTTATCTCTATATTAAAAATAAAACTCGAGTTGAGCCTATTGGATGCTAATCTACTCCTCCTAATAAGTAGTGGATTTTAGTGGTTGCTAAGCTTTTTCATTCATGTTCACCAATGCGTTAAACAAAGAAAAGATGCAAAGGTGTGTGCCTAGCAATCCCTATGATTTTATATGAGCACTACGAAAAAAATTTAATAACCATCTTTCTACCCGACTATGTAAAGACCTCCATATGTTTTTGACAATAAAAATTGTCCATTTATCACATATCTATCATCAAAATATATTATGGAAAATTCCTATTGAGTAGCTAATAACTTTTACTATGATTTGTTATTTTAGCGCTATGTTAAAATTAAATTTTTTAGCCTATTTTCCTCACAATCATTTGTTTCTATAATTCTTTGAGCTTAGCGGTCACTAAGCATTTTATTTCACATGAACTTTTGATTTATCTTGTTCAAGTAATGAAGCTTAACGATCAATGAATATATTTCTTGATACGAACCAATATAAACTAGCAAAAGCATCCATAGGTTCTTGTGAGAGGCCGATAGGCATATATGAGTATTTGAAAGTAGTATACTAATAAGAAAATGCAAATTTTATGGAAGTAGGATGTAAACTATCCAAAATTTCTTACCCTAGTAAGATTGAGGTAGCCACTGGAGGAATCATATCTCAACTGAAATTGGAAATATAGTAGTAGTATTCTTAACAATTTGAATGCTACAAAGAAAGATGAAGTCATAAAAGTGGATTTAAAGGTATTTAATAAGAAACAAGGATTTGTTTGATCTTAGGAAAACAAAGAATTGTGAAGTATTCAATGGAGAGTAAATATTGCTTTTAAATTCCTCATATTTGTATGTTTGCACATTTTCCATATACATGTAGCTCAGTAATTGATACTTTACAATGTTAAAGAAATATAGTGTGATGCATGATTATACGTTTGTGAAGAGTTTCCAACTTGTCATATATTGGTAAACTTACAAGAAACAACAATCCATGAGAAATTCATTGTTTATTAAGCATAAAGGTTTTTTGAGAGGGATGGGCCACCATGGTACAACCAAAATAAATGGGCTTGGCACCGAGATAGATCAACAAGAACAATATAGGTAAAAATGTGTGGTATATGGAACAACGGTGCAAATCATGCAAGAGTTGGTAGACGTCCAAGATTTACGCAATAATTGAAGGTGTTCAAGGTCAATTGCGATTGAAAAATCCTGCAATAATTAACATCATTATTAGCATCATAGTTTGGAGGCACAAATAATGGAAGTGTAGAAACATAAGATTTAAGTACATGTTGATAACCTTTATTTGAACTTCAAAAGAAGGCCCCAGTCTTGGTTCCATTTATTCTTGGTGTCGTACACTGGTGGAAAATGTATTCCATAATTAGTCTGACAAGAATCCATGTAATGCAATTGAATGATAAATAATTCAGTTGAAAATAATGGAGACATGTAACTTAGTTATAATTAGCAAAGATATACTAGACATGTAATAGGACAATTAGTAATGAACCGAATCAAAATAATAATTAAACTCCATTTTTATATTTCAATTTTACAATGCAGCCTTATAAGTCTAGCTACCATTAGGTTGGATGTTTAATTTATTTCTTTGATGTTGAAAGACAACAAATATTACATGACATCACAAATTTTAACAAATTTCCTGATTACACATATTCTAAAATGAAATTTTAAGCCTAGTGGCCACTTGATTTCAATATGTTATTCAAATTCCACCACATGATATTCGAATGATAGTGGACGCTAAGGTTGTAGATTATTTTGTCACGTTGGGGTAACATAACAAAGTCTTGAGATTAGTGGTTGATAGGATAATTCTTGTCTTGCATTCAAGCCCCTCTAACGTAAAGCTATAAAGATTATTTTTTTACATTGATGGAAAGATATCCTAGAATATATAGATGCTAGTGGCCACTAGTCTTCACTTCTACCAAAAATTGACAACTTGAAACAAACCAAATTTAATAACGATTAATTGTTTAAATTGCTTAGTGTAATGCATAACATAAAATTCTACTAATGATTTCTTGTATTTTATAATTAAAGGAGGGTTGAAGGGTTCCTTTCCCTTTACATTACAGATTACAACAAGAGGATCAATCTAAAAACCCAAACGATACAACAATAATTTGGTGAAAAAATGCAAGGGCCAATGCCAAAAATACAAGTGGTTGGGAATACAAAAAAACCCTAGACCAGTAAGCTAGATAGTATGAATTGATAACAATGGAACTATAAATGTTATAAAACAACCAAAATAAAGATACGACTTGATGAATTTTAGAAGCACTTATTTATCTAAATGAGATCAAACCTCCGTAACCTCCACCTAAATGGGCTTGAAAATAGTTTCCATTGGTAGTTCGGAAAAAGATGCTCTTTTCTAGTAGTATCCCAACTCTTTAACCAATCATATGACTCATGACCTTGTTGACGAAGAAGATTCCAATTTGTCGATTCCTATTGTAGTGGAGTAGACATAACATCCATGTCAAACAAGTGGAGCGACCTACCTCTTGTCGTTGATGTCTCTTACCATTTTTCCACTTCATATAAGAAATTATTTAGGATGTGAAACCATTTGTACAACTCTAAAAAAATGGCCACATCCACCAAACCTTCGTTTATAGTTAGCATCGAAAGAAAGGACCATGATTCATTCAAGGTTTTGTCCATTTATGCTTCCATGCTAACCCTATAAGCTAGCTTATTCCAGTGATGACCCATCTTCAAATTCCAATCCTTCACTAGATGTATGATAAGAAGGTGGGAAACAAATGTTGAAGAAACTTCTACATTCACCCTTAGACATCCCTCGAGAGAAAGATAATCATCTCTAAAAACTCCCTCAATAGAAATTAGTTCTTTCTTTGATTCAATCCAAAAAATGGATTTCAAAAATAGCAACATCAAATTTTGGTATAAAATCCCATTTCATTCACCGATGCGGAAAATTGGATGAAAGGAAACATTGGTCCAGCCATGATAAAATAAATTAAAGCTCATGAGATAAACCTCAAAGGTGTGAAAATAAGGGAGAGTGACTAGATAAATATATGGAGTGAATATGTCATCGCATGCTTGTAATTAATACAAGCTTCTTAGCAAGAACTATAATAGTAGTCTTTATTGGAAACGGTGATGAGTCGGCCAATCAACATATTTATTACCAATATTATCACAAAATGCTTGGTTAGTCCCTCAATTTTCTACAAAATCTACCTATTTATTAGCTATCTTAATAGATTTAAGGTTTAATTTGGAGTTAATGACAACATACAAAGGGAATTTTATTCACACAAGATTGATTTTCCCTGACAAGGTCTACTTTTTTATGGTGGCATTAGCAATAATATGGGAGTCTCCTACAATAATTAATTCATTGTTATTTGATTCATTAGCCAGGGACCAACAACGTTCCAATGCTTAAACTTACTAATTTATACATTTAATAATTTACTAAATTTCTAGTCATTAGTCAAGTTATTAATTATGAGGGTAGCCTCTAGAAGAGGCTCACCCATTAATTTTTCATGGATACCTTTCCATAAAATATTTGAGGATACCTTTACTATTATCTACTTCTACTAATATGATTTAACCTTTCCTATCTATGTGGCTATGTTACGAGAAATTGTTTATCTTCGCAATAGCAAAGCCTTCCCTTTCATTAACTAACGATGCTTACCGGTTTCCAAGAATTTTTATTTATATGAAAAGATATGAATTACATTTTCTACACAATATATCAAATGAGAACTACATAAGGCATTAGCCTTCTCAAGGTATGTATTCAAGGACTTGGCTCTGCCAAGGATAGTCTAGCGAACATAATATAATTACAAATAATGACAACAAAGCTGTTGAGATTGTTTTTACATTGTTAAAATGGATTCCTCGACAATGTAGAGGATAACGGCCGCTAGCCTTCTCATCAAAGAATAATTGGTAAACATAAAACCCGATCGCTAGCCTTCTCATCAATGAATCATTTATTCTGAGCAAGATTGGTGTTAAAATGGATTTTGACAAAATATAGAGCATACAAAGGGAAATTTATTCACACAAGATTGATTTTCCTTAACAAGGTCTTATTTTTTATGGTGGCGTTAGCAATAATATGGGAGTCTCCTGCAATAATTAATTCATTACTATTTGAGTCATTAGCCAGGGACCGACAACGTTCCAACACTTAATTTTACTGATTTATATATTTAATACTTTACTTAATTTTTAGTCAATAGTCAAGTTATTAATTATGAGGATAGCCTCCGAAGAGGCACACCCATTTTTTTGCATCTACCTTGCCATACAAGATTCAAGGATAATTCTTCTACTATGATCTAATTTTTCTACTATGATCTAACCTTTCCTAACTATGTGGCTATGTCTATTACCAAAACCTATTTATCTTAGCAATAGCAAAGCCTTCCCTTTCATTAACTAATGGTGCTTACCGATTGTAAAGCATTTTTGTTTATATAAAAATATATGAATTACATTTTATACATAATATATCAAATGAGAAATACATAAGGAGTCAACCTTATCGAAGGTATGTATTCAAGGACTTGGTTCTATCAGGGATAGTTCAACAAATATAATATAATTACAAATAATGACAACAAAGTAGTTGAGATTATTTTTTTACATTGTTAAAATGGATTCCTTGACAATGTAGAGGCTAATGACCACTAACCTTCTCATCAACGAATAATTGGTAAACATAAAACAAGCATTGCTCTTCATGAACTTTGATCATTTATTCCTGAGAAAGATTCATCTTCATCTTTTCCCTCGATTTTTAGTAAATTGTTTAGGACTATTTTTTTAATGGGTAATTTATGGAAATATGCAGGGCCAAGATGATCAGGATACATCTTTGGTTTAAAATATGTACTTCTATTATTATGTTCTAACTCTTATATTTGTCGCTAAGGTAGACAAGTGAATTTTTATTAGGTTTATATTTTTGAAAAAAAGTAGAGCCTAGTGAGCACCAAGCCACTCCTTTCAATAAGAAATGTAGCTTAGCGGTCACTAAGCATTTTCCTTGATAAGAAATGACATGAATTATGTGATATGACAATATATCAAATTAGTAATACATAAGGCTTCATCCTCCCAATTGTTATTCTCCAAGTTAAAATGGATTCTGACAAAATAGAGAGGAAACTACCTACGGAAGTCAAACAACGTAGCGATCGCTAAGGATTTTCTTTTCTTTGATGTTCTAAGAAAAGAGAAGACAACAAATATTCCAAGATAATAATTTTTTTAATGGATTTCTTGAATAGATGTAATTAAAAACAAAATTTTAAGCCTAGTGATTGTTGAGTTCAATATGATATTTGAATTCTATTGCATGTTAGTGGCCGCTAGGATATTTAGTGTCTATCATGCTCCATTATTGTATTTATATTTTTCAAGACTAGAGACTGTTAGGGTGGATTATTACTACATTTATTTGATGTTAAAAGATAATAGAACACAAAAAATACTCCAAGAAAAGAATATTTATGATTTTTTCTGGATAGATGTAATTTAAAAAAGTAATTTCAAGAGAATACAATACACGTAGTCAAACACGTAATCTTAAGCCTAGTGCCCGCTAAGTATATTAGCCTCCTTCTAGGATCCTAGCAGATGCCAGGGTTTTCCATGTTTTTTTTTTTATTCGATCATTGATTTTAAAATAAGAAACTATTGAGGCTTGATACCGGGAAACCATTACTTTCAATTACTAATTGAACCTAGCGGCTGCTAGGTATTTTCATTTTTACTAGCCAATTTAAATTATGTGATATACATGATATATATTATGAGAACAATAAAAGGTACCTAATTACAACACCTAATCACATCATGACATGTAATATTTTTTATTATTAAATATTCAATTCTCAACCATTATCACTCATGTTGGATTCCAGGTTTCCACAATTAAGTAGTGTAACTCAAATATGTTTTTACAGTGATGGGAAGATAGCCATCAATCCACTAGTATCTCCTCTATCCTAAAACTATGCAGATTATTTTTTACATTGACGACAAGATATCCTGGAATATATAGATGTTAGTGGTCGCTAGTATTCACTTCTAGCAACAAATTGATAACTCAAAACAAACCAAATTTAAAATTGATTAATTGTTTAAATTGCTTAGTGAAAAGGATAACAAAAAGTTATAGTAATGATTTATTTTATTTTATAACTAAAGGAGGGTTGAAGTATTCTTGGTGACTGCTAACCTATGAATATCTATTCCTATTGAATTTTACTCTATGAAAATAAAGACATTAATATACAACATCTCCTTTCTTTTGCAATATTAAGAAATAGTATTAATCCTTTCCAATTACTTACGAATTATTAATTTGTTTAATTCATTTTTTTAGGAAATATGTCTTCCATTGGTCACACTCTGTTCCTATAAATTAATTTGATTGAAGGAGTAGAGGATATGAAAAATATAGACGATGAATGGTTTGTAGAAATGCATTCCCAAAAAATTACCATGGTGATCTATGGTTATTTTTTATGAATACATTGTCAAAGAAGTTAGTATGGTACTAACTTCAAAGGTTATTGATAAGAAAACATTGCTTATTTAGGTTGAATTATTGATGTTGTAATGAATAAGTGCCTTATTCTTTACATGGAGTTGGAAGTTTCATTGTTCAAAATGCTAGAAATGAAGACTTTTAGAGATAATAAAACATGTTCTTATTTAAAATATGGTTGGAATTTGGGGTTGTTTTTACAGTAAGACAAAACACATTGTGAAAATTACCTTGAAATTCATAATAACATGAATTTGGTATTCAAAAAATTGTATAGAATCGAGAATACCTCTTTTATTTTTCATTATTTGTATAGGAAATGTTTTCTTTCTCCACTTTGAAGCATGTAAATCTATTTACAACATTGATACAATCTTATTTGTCTAAAGTAGAGATAGATCCATCTAAGTCAAAGTTATAAGGATTAAAAAGAATAACAAACTCATTTTTGTGTTGTTAAAGAAAATGACCAATATATTTGAGCAACATAAATTATAAATGATGAACAATTAAATTTTTTTTTTTCAATGGTGATGTTTTTCTAGTTGAAGATTCTAGATGCCATGTGCCACCTCTACAATATCAATTCCATCTTATGCATGAAGACAATGTTGACCTTATTTTCCATTCAATGTTAATTAATTTTATTCCTACATTGAGGGATGCAATTCTTCTTCCCTTTTTACCATCTACAAAGGAAATTGTGCTACTCAAGGATTTAGATGACCTGAAAAGGGATGAGGTGCATTTCTACATTCTAGACGACCAACATACCATTTGTGCCCGATAAAAAAATTTGGCTAAAAGAAAATAAAAGTCATTACATAATAACATGTAGTTTAGAAAGGATCACATTATTTATTCAAATGTGCCAAGAGGAGATATTGTTAATATTTTCAAGAAGCAAAATGAGGTAAAAAAATTGATTGATAAATTTTTTATTGATATATTGTACAAGGATCGAATGATTTGGATATCCCTAGGATGTCCTCAGAAGCCCAAAGTGGGAAACACAAAGACAAATGAGTTGAAGGTAACGATACTTAATTTTAACACATTTGTTCTTAAAATTTAATTTTGTAATATGCAGAAAGTAAATATATTATTTCCTCTTTCAATGCAGAGTTTCAAGAAACAATGTCTTGCTATTTTCAAAGTGGCTAGGGCAGAGAGTATTTATGACAAAATGACATTTCTATTTTTACTCAAGGACATATGGAAAAATGGAAAACAACCTTTGAGTTGTTTAAATCAAGTGGGATCTCGTTTTCTCATTTTAAGCATAAACAACCTAACTTTCAAGAAAATTCATTGGCAAGGTTCACAACGAATTCCTTTAGGGCTATAAGAGGAATGACTAATGAGGAGCTATCAATTCTAGTAGATAAAGTGTAATCAGGGAAAGTATGGCTAACTGGCTCTATTAAAGTAGGCATCATAGCAGAGAATTTTGATTCTTACTACCAAAGAGTAAAAGATGATAGAATAATGAGAGGAAAATTTCTAAAATATATGAAAAGTAAATATCCAGGTAATATTATATTGGTAGAATGCACTAAAAATAATATTGTTGAAAATTTTGGTTTGCATGACTCTCACTACTACCAGTTATGTGTAATCTTGGGAGAAGATAATAAAGGAAAAAGAAAAGATTATTCTGGAGGAAGTGAAAAATCATCAAAAAGAAAAATTGATACTGAAGTGGCAGAGGTTCTCCCAAAGTAGTAACTCAAACAATTATTGACAACTACGTGATATCTGCGGAAGAAAAAATTCCAACAAGGATGAAAGACACCAAAGAATTTACCTGTCAATGTGCATATCCCTTCCATCTCCAATAAACATTATCTTTTATTCTATCAACTAATGCATTCGATGCAGAATGTGTGATCGAAGATTTTTGTAAGTTGTCTAGTGTACTAACTTCCAATGCAATAATGGACATGCTTACAATTTTTAGATCTAGTCCTTTAAATTATGTTATTATTGTGCTCTTACATGTTTCTTCTTCAAAAATGTTAAGAGAGATGATAAAATACATGAAAAAGTTTAAAGACAAGAGGGAATTAGTCATGGAATGATATTACAAATTTTACGATAGCAAAGTGGAAAATTTAAGAGCTTGCGTTTTATGTACACAATAACTGATGTGCACAATTGTGATGTTGACGATGGGGATAAAGCAGAAATCACCATGTATTGGATGGATAAACTTACACTACAATTTGTGACTACAAGTAAAATTATCCTACGAGGAAATACACACCCTTTTCTTTATGTGAGATCTTATGGGTGTTGGTCACATATGTTCACTCGACTCACTTCGAAATTTCTTCTATTATAGTTTTGTATTGCACAAGTAGTGTTGCATTGCATGCTTTAGTTGACTCAGATCTATTTGAGGTTTTTATTATTGAATTGAATGATCAAGAAATGTTTTTAAAACATTACTATTCTCATTTGAAAAAAGATACGTTGATTAAGATCACTTAAATAATTATATTTGTTTAATGGATTTGAATTGATACATACAATATTTATGCAGACAACTAACCAGTAAAGGAAGACACCATCTCTTCCTCTCCACATAAAAATAAAGGAGATGAATTCATTATTAATATGTGACAACCAATTCAACTTATTACCCCAAATGTCTCGACCATCTATCAAATGAATCAGAAAAGGTGAGTGGGAAATACTCGTATTATAAATGTATCACTACAAGAAATTTTTGATTGTCAATGTTGTTGGTGTGTGTTATTTTCCACATCATTAGGTGATTCATCTCACTTAGGTGAGATCATAGGTCCATGTGTCATTTAGGGGTCATTATGATATTCCCTTACGCATCGGTGTGTCAACGCATCGGTGTATCAAGACGTCAAGACGTCATATGTGTCATTGGGAGTTACACTTTTATTCTCGGGAGTGTAACTCCCCTCTCTACTCGAGTTGTCATGATTGCAGCACTAGGGGTTACTCAACACCTCCTATATGTACACATCTTTTGATCTATGAGATAGAGGAGAGTTTTATGGCTTAACTAGGTTCTACCCATTTGTCGAATCTTTGCATGCACATTCGGTTGATGCTCGCTCCTCTTGAGATCTCTTCACACTGCTGTTCGCACGTCTCGTTGATGTGCACTTCATCCCTCGTGATCCTCACTTTCGGGTTTTCAAACCCTCTTTCATGGTATCAAAGCGATCTTGTGGATCCGTGCACTCATTGGCATTTTTGTGCGTGTTTTTCAGCTTCCGGCGTGATATACAGATTTCATGCGTGTGTCGTAATAGTTATTCGACCATGCTCTACTTGCACTGATTTTGGGGTGTTTATACCTCTCCTTGGGTTGTTCATGTGTTTGAGGTGGTTGTGTTCGAGTTTCTAGTGTTTTTCGAGTTTAGTGTCCTTGACCACTCGATTCTCTCGGGTTTGCATGCACGTTTGGAGGTGTTTTCCTGAGGTCTATTGCAGTTCCAGTTTTTTGAACCCATCTTCGACCATTCAGGTACTATCTTCCCTTGCTATCCCGGCTCGTGTTGTGTTCATTTAAAAACTTCTTCTTGCTCATTCTCGGCATCTCGTGTTTTGGATTGAACGTGAGAGCATTGGTCTTCTCGCTGCCCCTGCATGGTCCATTTTCCCCAATCTAATGTGGGCTCGTGCTCCTTCTTGGTGTTGCATTGTTTGGACTGCACGTGTTTTTTGGCTCGGGTGCCCTTGCATTACTCTCAGCAATTCCTTTGTGCCGTGTTGAATGTGATCTCCTTATTGTTGTGCATTCTTGGTTCTCACTGTTCGCTGCCTCCAAAGCACCTCTCGTGTCCTCCTGCTCCAACTCCAGTCAAACCACCACGAGCACCTCCAACCCAACCTGCACATTGGCTTTGGGGTCTTCATGACCTACAACCCGCACTCGCTACCACATTTTTTTGTGTTATCTGCTATGTTGGATCTTCTTTACTCAAAGTTTCAAGTCTCCTTGTGGCTGGTTTGTGCCCTCCTTTGCATTGGGGAATGTTTTTACCTTCTACCATTTCTTCTAGCTACTCATTGTCTCTGTCAGGCTCCTGCTTGAACGAAGGGCCATTATTCTACACGCTCAGCATGCATAAAGAACTCTTCCACCATTTTCTCCTTTCTGCTGGCACATTTTTCTTACACCCTGTGTTTGAAATTTGCTATGCACATTAAAAAAAAATGTTTTTTGAATTTTGCATTGGCCTTGGCATGTGGCTCGTGAACACAGCCAGTGACATGTGGTTTCTCACTCAAGCTTAGACGTTTTTTGCCTCAGCTGCATTAAAACCTGGTCTTTTTGGCATTTTCCATGCTCTCCAACGTGCACTTCCAACATAGCAGTCAACGTGGGCCCCATCACTACCTTTTAGTCTTGTTTGGAGGTTAAAAAAACTGGTTTTTAATGTTTTAAGGATTAAAAAACATTTACATGGCATTGTATTAATTTTGGGCTTCTATTTTGGCTTTTATTATGTCCTTCATTCGCGTGTCGAAGACGGAGGGTGAGGTCTGGGGTTGGCAGGAGGCTAACCCCCTCGCAGTCAAAAAAAACTCTACCTAAAATTTCATGCCATTTCCAATGAGTACCCACACGATACCCTTTGCACCCATTTCGTGCACTTTTTTAATGCGTTTGCAGCATCTAGTGTATTTTTCCATCAGTTGTGGGAATCATTTTAATGCAATAAATTTTGACTCGCTGCTTGTTTCTGAGCACTTCCTTGGTCAAAGTTGCATGATTTTTGCACATTACATGATGGGATTATTAGTTTTGTAAATGCACTACTTTTATAAAGTGCCACATTCTAGGGGGTTGATTATACTCTTGGGCCTACACACGTAGATGTATTATCGGCCAAGTCCGACATCTTGCACCTTGCATCTTACATTTTTTCATCATGGAGAGTGCTCTTTCCAAATGTGAGCATCATAGGATCACCTTACAACCTCCATCACTTCTCACCGGGAGAGAGACCTATTCAGCTTGGCATGCTTCCATGGAACGTTACTTCGCCCACGAGGGTCTTTCAGCCTTCTTACTTGGGCCAGTTCCTGCACCCGCTGATCATCGTCATCTAGAGGATGTCCTCAACACTTGCGACCACATCTTTGGTCACATAATGATGCATGTCTCTTGTTATCTCTGGTTTCACGTGGCAGACTCAAATCCACTTCACCGTGTCTGGAGCATTCTTTAGTCCTTGTATGGAGACCCTTCACATACTGCCACCATTGTTGCTGCTGCTGATTTAGTCATCTCCTCTATTTCTTCATGTGATGACAGTTCCACTGACACAGGCTCACTTGGTTCTACTTCTGATGATGAGGATTGTGCATCTAGTTCTGATGTCAAGAGTACTACAGAGGACTCTTCTCCTCTTTCTCTCACTATTCTAGAGAGTGTTGACACTTCCCACATCTCATCAAATATCAAGCAGTCCCCTTCTCAGTCTCATACAATCATCACACCCACCTCCTTTCCACTTCCAGTGTGCAAGGCCCACTTCACTCCTCTACCTTCATTGGATGACTCATAACTATCTGACATCATTCTTTTGTTTATTGAGCCCCCTCATTGGGACAAGTATCTGCCTAACCTTAGACGTCTTTTCACAGAGTGTACTTGCGATGCACGGAGTCCCTGCATCCATCTACAAGTGTTTCAGAGGAGTTCATCATCTTTGTTTTTGGGAGTGCCCCTTCCGGGAATCATGTCACTTCCACATTTCCAGAGACCTTCATTGATCCACCCTCAGCTATGGATCCCTTTTCTATTATGGAGGATGTTTTGTTCCCTTCACATCACTTGGACATCCTTTCTATAGGTGTTCCTCTTTTTCACTCTGATAGTTCTACGCACATGGCATTACCTTCGGTTCCTTGGCACTCACTCGCTAGACCTATGTCACACTTTCGTGCACCAGACTCAGAGTTCTTCGTGCTACTACCTTCGGTTTCCTTTATGGAGTGGGTGGACTTTCAACACGTCATTTCTGTCCTTCCTAAGGGCAGGCACATAGTTCGTTGTGGGTGGCTCTTCTTCAGTCCAGAGGTAGAGGATCTCATCATCGACATTCTTTTGGGAGACTTCCTAGAGCTACAGAGTTTAGATCCATCCATGGCATCTTCTGCATTCCTCTCGTCTCCCTCTTCTTCTCTCTTCTTATTTTTGAGATATTTCCTCTTTGTACATGGGTACCCTTTCAGGCTCGTCTATGGCCGAGACCCATATTTGGCATCTTTCTTAGATTAGAGAGTGTGTTATTCTCTTGTGGTGGATGTTTTTCCCACTGGGTTTTGCTTCACTGCTTAGGAATTCTTTCTTGTACATGGGTACCTCATCAGGCTTTGTGTTGGGACCTATTTCTCATTTCTGACTTGTCGCCTCATCCTAAGTTACGATGAAGGGGGGGTTTTGGTGTGTGTTATTTTCCACATCATTAGGTGAGTCATCTCACTTAGGTGAGATCGTAGGTCCATGTGTCATTTAAGGGTCATTATGAGATTCCCTTATGTGCCAGTGCGTCAGTGCATCATCACGTCAGTGCGTCATATACGTCATTGGGAGTTACACTTCTATTCTAGGAGTGTAACTCCCCCTCTCTACTCAAGTTGTCATGATTACAGCAATGGGGGTTACTCAGCACCTCCTATATGTACACATCTTTTGATCTATGAGATAGATGAGAGTTTTATGGCTTAACCAGGTTCTGCACATTTGTCGAATCTTTGCATGCACATTCGGTTGATGCTCGCTCCTCTTGATATCTCTTCACATTATCGTTCACACGTCTGTTGATGTTCACGTCATCCCTCGTGATCCTCGCTTACAGGTTTTCAAACCCTCTTTCAAATGTTTTTAATAAAACTTCAAATTTTTCCACATTTAATGAAAATGGGGAGGCTATTGACATGTCACACATGAACTAATAGAAAAATAATGGTATGGTAGTCACATACAATTGTAAATAAAACCATTTATAAGCCCCTCATATTTGTAGGAACCTATAACATAGTATTTTATTTGCCATATGTATTACCTTATAGTCATAGACATACATCTTTTAATTAGATTTATTTTGAAATGAGTAAATTTTTGGTTTATTGGTTAATATTAAATTGCGGACAATTGAAAAAAATACTTCTATACAGTTGGCTATTTGTGGCTACTAAGCTAATCAAATAATGCCATACCAACCATAGTCTAGGCAATAATGGGCTAGCCTATCAAAGACTGTCAACCCAAACATAGTCTAGGCAATAATTTATGGTCACTAAGCCTATCAAAGACTGTCAACCCAAACATATTCCAAGAATTAATTGCTCACTAATATACAACTACATCTATGAAATATTGTATAGCAAAGTAAGTTGTATGACACATTTTTTTACATCGACTTAAAATTTATTTTGAATTGATTACTATTTTTTTAAATAGAATGTGCATCACAAGAACCTACAGAGGGGGAGTGCAAGGGAATCCAAGTGGGAGTATCAATCAGTAAGTGTTAACATTATTAAATTTTGATTATTTTAATTGGTTAATATCAAATTGTGGACAATTGAGAAAAAATTACTTCTGTGCAGTTGGCCAAAAGGATTATTTAATTATTTTAGATTTGGAGGGTTTGCTCTATGAGAAAAACCAATCCCTTAAGGAGTTGGAAATCAAGTTTGTAAGGATTATATCAACTTCCAAGGTGGGCTCAAGGAATTTTTAAAGATACTAGCAAAAAAATGTGAAGTGGGATTTTGGTCTAGCTATCTCTCTTCCATCGAAGTTGAAAAGTTGATTAAGGATTTGAAAAAAAATTTAGTGGCTGAATTCAAACTAGTTATTTTTTTGGGTAAAGAACATTGTTGTGTAGAAGACGAAATTGCAATAAAATATCTCCAAAAGATTTGGAGTAGAGAGGATATTGTTTTCGGCCCTAGAGAAACATTGTGTATTATAATGGGCTCAAAGGAAAACCCTTCGGAAAATTTAATAGTGGGGAGGAAATCCAATGAAGATTTTTTTCAAAGATAAGTGGTTGATGACCAATTTGCACACAAACATATCACGAGATACTATCTCGGGTTTGAGTATTAAAGTAGGTATTTACCTTAGCTCATGTTCACCTAGGTACATTATTTACCTTTATTGTATTTATCCTCACCCACTTATGTGTGTGGATATTTCTTTTTATGTATTTAGATATTAGGAGATATTATCTAGTTGTTAGGTATAGTTCTTTCCTTGATCTATGGTATTGACTAGTTATTTCCTAGATCTATGGTATTAACTAGATCCTTGCTATCTAGTTCTCTCGTAAATCTATGAACTTGACTAGTTCTTTGATGAATAGTTATTTCCATGATTTATGGCTTGATCTATGACCTTGACTGGTTCTTAGATTGTTATTCCTTTCCTATATAAGGCCCATTCTCATTGTATTTAATTGAGTTCCATAATAATATATGATATTGCTACTCATTTGTTTGCAAAGGTTTATGTAAAGTTATTCTAGCAAATTGCTTTCATCTTATTGATCGTGATGTTTGATTAGCATCTGAGTTCTTGGCTTGGCACGATCTAGTTATCATTCCTTTTATAGTGGAAACTAAAATAAATAGTAGAGCATAATATTGAAAAACTTGTATCTTTTGATCGGTAACTCGGTTTTGAGTTTTATTTTTTGCAAAAGTGCATAGTTTTTTATGCTATTCACATTGAAAATATTTATTTTAAGAATCACACTATAATTATAAAGTGCCATATTGTAACACACACTCATTATAAAGTGCCAAAATCTGGGGGGCTCTTGTTGCATTGTTTGGGGGTTTTGTTGCATTGTTTGGTTCTTGCATTTATTTTCGTGATTTTTTTAGGATGGAATATTTATCTACATTTGCATTAGATCATGTTGAGCCATTAACAACACATAATTACCACACATGGAAACCAAGAATGGAAACAATAATTAAGTGGAAAGGATTATGGGCTTTAACGTCTTGTAACAACCAAAGTGTTCACTAGAGAATATGAGAAATTTCAGTACCAAGTGCAAATGTGATGAGGGTATGTGTTTGATAGGAACTTATGAAAGTAATGATCTTTTATTTCATTTAGAAAGGTGTGACTCTCCTTTCAAAAATGGGAGAAATTGGAGGACTTATTTGGTAAGGTAGATCATATGAGAGCCATGCAACTTGAAATTGAGATCACCTCTCTTAATCCTGAATATTTTCCAACGATTAGAGACTATCTTACCAAGTTCAAGCATTTATTGACATAGTTGAAGGGGAGTGGAAGAGATAAGAAAGATGAAGAGTGTGTTTACTTGATTCTATCCAAGTTGAAAGGACCATTCCAATTTTTTTCTTCTACCTTTTTCTCTAGCATGGATGCCTTAGGTGACACCTTCAAAATTCCTAACTTAGAAACTTTTTGTGAAAGACTTACTAGGAAGAATCCAAATTATCTCACCTTGAGTCTTCCACCTCTCAAAAGGTATTAGTTGCATCTAATACTAAGGGCAAGGGAAAACCAAACAAGTAAAACCAAATCCACACCTTCTCTATCTCAAAATTCTCCTAAACCCAAAGAAAACAACTCAAAACCCAAGGATTCTTCTAAATCCAAGAATAATTCTAGTCATTCATGCTCTTTTTGTGGGGGTAGTAATTATGAAGAAAATAGGTGTTATAAACAAATGTAAGCCTTAGAGGATGCAATCAAGAAACACAAAATTTCTATCTCCACTCCACCTCCTTCTAATCAGCATAGAAAAACACTTAATGTTGTTAGAAGATCTCAGTCACCACTCGTAGACAATTGGGTTATAGATTTTGGTTCTTCTCATCACATGACTTCTTCCAAGGAGTATTTTGTTTCTCTAGGTTTGAGTTATACTTCTAAAATTGAGATTGGAGATTCTTCCTTTCTTTTTGTTGAGGGAAAAGGTGATATACAACTTGATGGTGGCAATATCAAAGATGCACTATATGTTCCTAACATCACTACAAATTATCTTTCTATATATCAAATTCATCGTTCTGGTCAAGGGAAAATAGTGAATTTTACACCACATGGGGCAGAAGTAAGAACTTTGTTGGAGCCTTATTCACTTGTTGCTCAGGGTATTGTTGATCATAGTTCTAGACTATATCACTTTAAGGGTTTTGATGACACTTCTTCTATAGGGACAGAATTGGTTTCTCATTCAGATTCAGAGAGTAAGCTTTGACATGAAAGATTTGGACATCTCAATTACATATATTTGAAGGAGTTGAGCACTCATGGTATGGTAGATGGTCTTCCTAGAGTTTCTTGTCTTAAGGGAGTTTGTCATGGTTGTGCATTAGGGAAAAACACCAAGATCCTTTTCCTAAGAATTTGTCTAAGAGAGCTTCTTCACCACCGAGCTTGTGCATAGTGACTTGATGGTTTTTCCTACCCCATCTTTCAATGGAGCTAAGTATGCACTTACGTTTATTGATAATTTCTTGAGGCGTACTTGGGTTTATTTTCTCAAGTAAAAAGTGATGTTTTTTCACACTTCAAAGTCTTCAAGGCTTTGGTTGAGAAACAATCTTATGGTAGCATAAAGAACCTTCACACCGATAATGGGGGTAGTACTTCAGCGATAATTTTTCTAAATTTTGGCAACTCAAGGCATTATTCACCAACTTTCTGTTCCTCATACTCCACAATAGAATGGATTAGAAGAAAGGAATAATAGAACTTTGAAGGAAATGGCTAACTGTATGATGCATTCTAAAGATATACCTCCTATCTATTGGGTAGAAGCAGTTAATTGTGCTAACTATATTTAGAATCACACACCACATAGAGCACTTGAGCATTTGACTCCAGAGGAAGCTTGGTCCAACACTAAGCCAGATGTCTCATTTTTTTGAGTCTTTGGAAGCCATGCTTAGACCTTTGTGCCAAAGAAGAAAATGAAAGCTTTGGATAAGAAGAGTAAACCCTTGATCTTTATAGGGTATTGTTAGGACATGAAAGCTTATCATCTTTTAGATCCCGACACACATGCTATTATTTTTCAAACACATGTTCAGTTTGATGAGGATTTCAATCCTCATTATTCTTCATCTTCTTCCATTCCTTCTTCTTCTTCATCTCATCTTGAGGATCCCTTCTTTGAGGAGATTGATGAGGAGGTTATAGATGCCATTGAGGATCCTATTCCCACTAATGTTGTCACTATGCCTAAGTGGGCTCGTACTACAGTTTCTAAGGTAGCACGTTTCATAGAGGATCTTCCACCCACTAGGAATCATCACACACATTCTACAGGTTTTGGACTTTTGTGTCAAGAAATTTCTGAGGATCCACAGTCTTTTTCAAAGGCTCATGGGATACTGGAGTGGGATGATGCGATGACAACTGAGTATTCTTCTTTGCTGAAGAATCATAGTTGGGATTTGGTATCTCTTCCGAAAGGAAGAAAGATGGTTAGGTGTAAGTGGGTATACCAAACCAAATATGCCACTGATGGGTCCATTAACAAGTATAAGGCTCATCTTGTTGTAAAGGGTTTTAGCTAGTCGAAGGTATTGATTACTCTAAGACTTTTGCACCCATTGCCAAGATGGATTTTTTACACCTTGTACTTTCTATTACTACATCACAGAGTGGCTCATTTACCGCAGATGGACATGAAGAGTTCCTTCTTACATGGAGATATACAAGAGGAAATATATATGGAGTAGTTAGCTAGATTTGTTCAGGATTCTTCTCTTGTTTGTAGGCTCCGAAGGTATCTCTACGGTCTCAAACAAGCCCTTGGGCTTGGTATGAGAAGATGGATTCTTTTCTTCATCTACTAGTTTTGTTCGTTTCCATTCTACTCATACAATATATCTACAACATATTGGTGAGGATATTGTGCTACTTGTCTTGTATGTTGATGATTTGTTACTTACTTGGCAGCTCTTCTTCTCACATTCATAGTATTTCGAGGACTCTTTCTACATAGTTTGACATGACATATATTGGGCTATTGCATTATTTTCTTGGTTTGTAGATTTCTCGACATGATTTAGGGATTCATTTGAGTCGGTAAAAAGTACACCCATGATATTCTTAGGCATTTTGATATGGTTGATTACAAGCCAATTCCATCTCCTTTTCAATCTGGAGTTACTCTTACATCCACATGTACCACACCACTTTGTGATCCTATGTTGTATAGGTAGTTGGTTGGGAGTCTCATGTACTTGACCCATACTCACCCTAATATTTCATTTACAGTAGGGCTTGTATCTTAGTTTGCACATTCTCCTCATAGTAGTCATTAACAGTGCTTTGAAAGGATTTTGCACTATTTACTGAGGCACTCCCCACTTTGGCCTACACTACACTCGGGGTTATAGTTAGTTGGTTGGGTATATACAGATTGATTGGGTAGGTTCTATTGATGATAGACATTCTACTTCTGGCTATCTTTTCTTTCTTGGTTCTTCTCTAGTTGCTTAGGTGTGTAAAAAGCAACAAGCTATTGCACTTTCATCTTCAGAGGCAGAGTACAGGGTAGTAGTTACAACAAGTCAGTAGATTCTTTGGCTTTGCTAGTTATTGATAGAGTTTGGATTCCCATAGGATTCACTGATTGTACTTTGGTGTGACAACCAAAGTGTAATTCACATTTCTCGCAACCCAGTTGAGCACCAATGGACCAAGCATATCGAGATACACATCCACTTCATTTGTCAACACATTCAAGATGGAGTTCTTTGCTTGGAGTACCTTCCGACTCAGTAGTAGGTTGTAGACATCTTTATGAAGCCTTTTGCATCACCTCGCTACCTTGAGTTACGTGGCATGTTTGGGGTTTGAAGTTGTTCTTGGGGGTGTTCGTGAGAACATCTTCCTTCTTCTTCTCTACTTTGTCTTTCCTTATAGAAGGATTCTTTCCTTCTTTTGGTTTGAGATTTCTTCATGGATATATTGTACATGAGTACCTCATCGAGCCTAGTTGCAAGAATCATCTTTGTGGACATGTCACTTCTATTTTTTCCCTAGCTTCACTTGAGGGGGTGTTAGAGTAGGTATTTACCTTAGCTCATGTTTACCTAGGTACATTATTTACCTTTATTGTATTTATCCTCACCCACTTATGTGTGTGGATATTTTTTTATTTATTTAGATATTAGGAGATATTATCTAGTTGTTAGGTATAGTTCTTTCTTGATCTATGGTATTGACTAGTTCTTTCCTTGATCTATGGTATTGACTAGATCCTTGATGTCTAGTTCTCTCATAAATCTATGGACTTGACTAGTTCTTTGATGACTAGTTCTTTCCATGATTTATGGCTTGATCTATGACCTTGACTGGTTCTTAGATTGTTATTCCTTGCCTATATAAGCAAGGCCCATTCTCATTGTATTTAATTGAGTTCCATAATAATATATGATATTGCTTCTCATTTGTTTGCAAAGGTTTATGTAAAGTTATTTTGGTGAATTACTTTCATCTTATTGATCATGATGTTTGATTAGCATCTGTGTTCTTGGCTTGGCACGATCTGGTTATCGTTCCTTTTATTGAGTGTTGCAGAGGGCATCCAACAATTATAGCAAATAAAAATATATAACTAATTATTATTTCAATTTTTTTTACAATGCTATTCATTTTTATAGTCATATGCTCACTCTTAATTTTATATGTTGATATTACAAATTTAAAATTTGGTAGTATTTATATCTTCACTGTGATTGAGTTGATATTATAGTTTTATAAGTTGTTTGTGTGAATTACCCAAATAAAATATTATCACAATAATATGTTTACCTATTTTAAATCACTTTTGAAATCTTACATTAATTCTAAGTTGTTTTTATATATCCAATTGGGAAGCCTCATAAATTACTAGTTTTGGGAGTTGAAGGTTTGTTGTTTGGAATTTCGGTATCAAGCGTGAAAAAAACCTTATAATATGGTTCTAGATTTTAGATATGGGAATAATGAATACTTTGAACTAGAATTTAGTGTTTAATCTATAGGTACTGCATCAAAATGTTTTGACACTACCTTATGGTCTTCATTTATGGATTCAAGAATGGTGAAGTATATGGTCATCAAAAATTTAGTTGGCTATAAGATACCCACTTCAGGTTCATTTGGGGATGCCACCAATGTAAACTCAAAATAAATACCAATCAGAAGATATTAGACATTTATGGTAATGTATATGGTGAAAACAATATACTTTTGATCGATGTCGCATGAAGTCAAAGAAGAAATTACTCTCAAAACCCCAACATACTAGAGATTTGATGGAAACTATAAGACTGATTTGAAAATTTACACTAAATTATGTACATGGTTGAAACATGTAGGAGAACACAAGAACATGTGTAGATCATTGAAAAAATTCAAACACACCATTGGCATTTGAATTGTATACTTTTCTTCCAAATCTAACAATGTATTGTGAATTTTTATGGAATAAAATAACTACCTTAAGGTTCTTAAAAATTCACAGTGTGCAATCATTTTTTTCGATTCTTTTTTTAAGAAGATATTTTTTTCTAACTTGGGTGAAGAGACAATTGTGGATAATGGACCAATAAAAGAATGATTTTTCCTAGATCTACATAGTTTAAAATTAAAAAAAAATTAACAGGTAAGTCCCTTATTCAGAATCAAAACTTAAGCCTATTGGCTGCTAGGATTAATTAACGAAACATATAATTTTTATTGTTTTGAAAATTATAAGAACCTTATTTGAAAGACAAAAATAATCCTAATGGCTCCTAGACCATATAAAATAGAAACATGTTATGTTTATTTATTGCGCAGATCCATGCCGGCTTCCTTGAAATCATAATTTATTTTTACCAGATCTTCATATGTTAACGACATTTTGAAAATGATAAAACCTTATTTGAACGAAAAAGAAAGCCTAGATGTTGATAGCACATATAGTAGCAGAAACATTTTTTGTTTAATGTTTTGCAGATCATTATTTTAAAGATTTTCTATTTATTGTTTTGTGGAAGATTTAATTGTGATCATAAAGGAAGATTACATCATCATCAAACGTACCATTTATTGAGGATCCAGAATCAAAACATATTTCTCACAAATCTTAGTGCCATTTAGAGAAAGTGTAGTTCATATTACAATTGTAAAAATATACCTATTGAAGGATTAATTGTGGCCTATAATGCATATTAAAATTTTACGTGACTGATGAATTGTTTTCTATATTGCAACTATTGAATGATGCGGAAGATGATGTGGAGACGTACACGATGTCATTAAAGTAATAACCAAATTATAAATATGTAATTTTTCCTTAGATTTAATTGATAATACACCTTTTTGTATAAATGTGTGACGATATTTAGTAATGTTATTTTATATAATGTGTGTTTATCAATTAGTGGAAGCCTTTATTCATAATCTAGCTGATCCATGGGAAAATATTGATGATGCCATCCATTTTTATTACGTTGACCTACCTCACATGAGTCGAGGGACTACTTAATTGGGTTGTTCTTTCACCTGCCATCACTCATTTTCTCATGTTTCTATATTTTGTTTTCCGCTTTCCTCTCATGGTGTCTACCTATGTTCCTTTCATCCTTTTGTGTGGCAAGATTCCATAAATGTATTTCCACTCTCATGTGTCTTCCAATCGTATTCATAATGTATTTTCATAGGCTCCACTCCTATTCTGAATGTGATTAAGAAATTTTTGGGTGTGGATTATCTCCATAGCACCGCGAGAGCTCATGTCAACTCCGAGATTGCAAGTGTCTCCGTGTTAAATTTTGTGGTGTTTTTGCAGATAAGGATGTGGTCATGGAGGTCACATACCATTTTATTTACCCACATCATCGTGTGTGTTTGGTCAAATCTCTGGCAGAATTTTGCCTTCCTATTTTATTTGTCGATATGTATCCTTGTCCCTCTCCTTTATGGGTTGACAACAGGATTTGTGATGCCTTGGAATTGAAAATTTTAGACCTCCATTATATTTGAGTCTGCATTCAAAGAACCTATTGATTCAATGGGGCCTCTATATCCAGCATGCCATCCTGGACCTGTTCGCGCTCGTAAAACCTGCCCCACCCCTTCCTAATGACGTGGTGCACTTAAAGAATTTTGTTGGCTCGTCCTTTTTTTTTCTTAGGAATATTGCAATGCTTGGATCGGTGGACAAATTAGAGGTGGAACCCTAGGGTTTCTCTATCATTCCCCCTCTGTTCATAGTTTTCATTGCTCTATGTATTTTGTAGACTTGGTTATTATTGTTACAGTTCAGCCTCATTATTTACAATATTTCCTATTGGTTTTTGGTTTTTGTATGTGGCCCTTCATCGATAAAATATTTTGATGCTCTAGTTTATAGCTCCGGTCAAAAGCATTTAACTATACAAAAAGAAAATTATGTAATTTTTCCTTAAATTTATTTGAGAATAAGTTTCTGTATAATGTGTGTGACTATCTTAATAATGTATATTATGTATAACATGTGTGACTATCTTTAGTAATTTTATAATACAATAAAATCATTTAAAAAGTAATAGATATGTTAATATATATATATATATATAAAAAGTGTACATAATATTTTTATTTTTGGTGAATTCTTATTTGATTAATGTTAATTTACCTAGATAAGCTACACTTACATTACCTAGTGAGGGTTAAGTTTTAACTCTCTAACTTTTTTAAGTCATATTATCCTCTCGATTTCAAACTGTCCACTGCAAAAATTGGTCAGATTGGTTTAAGGAATATAAAGAATTGAAAAATTCTCAACCACTTCAACAATCAGTGTGTTCATAGATATCATGAAATCAATTTTAATTTGCTATGATTTATTCTATGAATTTGGGATACCAGCGTGACAAATAGTTTTACAATGAAATTCAAATACTTCTTAAAATTATTTAGCATAATTCTACCTTTAGAAAAGGAGTTTTAATTTATTTCATATCTATATTTAATTACGAAAAGATATCCTCTTGACAAGGGGAGTAGGAGAATTTTTATTGTCATTTAAAGTGTCAAGTGTGGGAGGAAATTTTACATAGTGATTTCATGTCCCTTCTTTCAAGGCACGTAAGGATGGTGGAAGGTGATGCAGAGGGTTAATGATGAATGTTGTCACGCATTTATAACTATTAATGGGATGTTAAAGTTTTCATAATACAGGTTTATTGCTCTCTTAGAATCTAGGTTTATAAATATTAAGGAGATGTTAATACGCATTTATTCCTATCTTGGAATCCATGTTTTAGATTATGCCCTTACAAATGCAGTCTTAAGTCTGTGAGAGTGGTGCAAGTTTGGTGTCGTTACCAACAAGGAATGATCTTTGGAGCAACCCCACCCACCAAGATCCAAGGCTGATGATTCCAAGTCAAGAGGAGATGTGATGTCTACCCTCTCTCATTCTAAAGGCAAAGTCGGTACTCGTAGTTTTTCATATGTGTAGTAAGAAGAGTGATCATTACAAATTATAATGCCTTTATAAGGATCTCACTTTTACTGGTGTCATAGAAACCTTAACAATGGATAAGACTATCAAGGGCCTCACCTCTAGCTGAAGAATCATTGGCGGGGACGTTGCTTCCTCCTCTACCGGGGCCTCCTAGTCTAAAGGGTCATGTGGACCTCTTCGGAGACTACATGTGTTGCGAAACAATGAATATTCTATTCGAGTTACTAGTCTATCCGAGGACCACGAGGGATTTCAATCTGCACAAGCTTTTCAAGTCATTTTTACACATCACGTGTGTCTATGTGCACATGTATCGAAGATGAATTAGTAGTTGATTTTTTTGTTAATTTCATTAATAGGGAAGGATGCTCAAAGAGCTATCAATAAACTTAGTTTATATGGTAATGATAATCTTACTCTTAGAGTCAAATAGTCCACTCCAAGGATTTGTTTTTAAAATTGAAGCAAGGAAGACTTAAAAGCCGACATCTTTGTAATATCCTACTAATGTGTCTTTTATTTTGACATTTAATTATTCAAATAAGTATGAATAATGGGAAAATGAATGTTTATTTATTTAAATAATTAAGTGTTAAATTTGGATGATAGTAATTAGTCATCTAAGTACTTAATTAAAGATTAAGTACTTAGATAACTAAATACCACTTTTATTAATATAAATGTAGTTTAATTATGAGGTTGTGTTGACGCCCATATGGACTAAGGGTGATGTTGCTCCTAAGGCAACTTGCATGTTGTATTTTAACAAGGATTGGGATGTTTTATATTACATTGTGGTATTTTGTTTATCGTTATGGGAGTCGTTTCGGGTAGTGTTGGTTGGTAAAGCAATCGGGCATAATAGCCTTGGTAAAGTGCAATTATAACATTAAATTTATGGTATTATTTTTTTCAATAATATAAGGATGGGGGCCATATGGCCACACCCATCGAATGGTTCAACATTATGTTGGATTGTTTATTGAGATCAATTTTAAAAATGGTAATGAGTACCATATTTGCATGGATAAGGTTTACTAGTTATGAATTCCACACGATGGGAGAGGGTAATTATTAAATTGAATATTCATTTTTTTCAAAGGGAGATCCCCTCCCATGAGACCATGAGGCTCCATTTTCCATCCACTTGGAAGGTAGTAGATGGAGTGAGTAAATGTGTGGTAGGGGTTTTGGGAGTTCATAGTGAAAAGGGGGGGAATAGTTGGAGTTTGGTATTTCATTAAATTTCACCTACAGCTTTGAGCTCCAGTTATGGGGGACACTGCCAAATTTTTCTCTACATGATAAGAATCGGGTTTTGACGAAAAATCATCTATCTTTAATGAGGAATGCAATTTTGAGGTATGGATTGTTTTGGAGATCTCAAATTCATGGAACTCGGGATGGTCGATAGGGTTTGTAGACAACATGGAAGAAAAATAAAAGGCACACAAATTATTTACAAGAAAGGGGTTACTCTTTTTTCTTCACTATTTTTTTATTTATAAAATGATTGTCTTCATTGTGTGTGGTTTTTTTACTATGAAAGGTTTTGGAAAATTTGTTGAAAGCTGTTTTGAACTTGGTTCTCTCCCTAAAAACGTATGGCTGTTTTAGTTTTCAAAAATAATCTGTGAAAAATTTAAGGGTTTCGCAAGGCTTGAGTTCCTTCATGGAAATCACATGATTCTATTTCACATTAATAGATCATCACTATGTGAATGATAACATTAATGGTTTAAATTCTTGAGATATTAAAGTGATATTTTGGTGTTGGGTTATAATATCTTCATCCGGGTATTTTTCAATTGTTTTGTTAAAAATAGAGGGCCTCGTGATTATGAAACTCATAACAGATGTCGAACCTGAGCTCCTTCAATGAAATCATATGGTGTAGAGTTTGTGGAAAATATTATGTGAGATTTTATGCATTTTCAAACTTCAGTTCTATCAATGAAATATTTTGAATTGTTTCTATGTGTGTGATCCGTAGTGAATGGTTTAATATGGACGTTAGTAGATTCGATGAAAAAAATAGTTCCGATCCGGTGCATGTCATACCTTGGTGACGAGTATTGCTTGTCTTTTTACGTTTGCATTTAGGATGTATGATAGTTTGATTTACTCGTAATAGAATTGACTTGGGTATTTAATGAACCCATAAGGATACCATTGATGCCTAATATTATCTATTTAAATGTTTAGGAGGTATCTAATCCAGACCTAAGGTTGCATTGAGGTATATGTTTCTATTTGTATTAAAGAGATTAAAGAATAGTAGACCTGTCTTTAGGAATGAACTCGGGAAGTACCTAAACCAAATTACCTTGTCTCAAACTAAAAACTCAATTAGTTGCTCTTGATTCCATTAAATACTCTTCATTAACTTTGTCTCTATGATTATCTCACTTAGATCAATAATAGATCCCTATACCGTAAAGTAATCGTAATCTTTTGTATATAATGGGGTGTAGTTATTTGGCACTCGGGAACTTCATTCATTTAAGTTTCAAATGATTTTAAGTTGAAGTATCTATGTGGATGGAAGTAGCTACCAATTCTATTTTATTTTTCTATTTGTGGAAGAAAATGGTTGAATGATGATTTATTCTACAACTAATAACAATATTTCGGGACACATTACTTGGAAAGGAAAATATTTGAAATGCTTGAATTAATTTTAAGTTATGAAATAAAAGTGGGAACTAACTCATGGCATGCAAGGAAACAAAATGATTCAACAGCTCTTGATTATTTTACAGATGTATTAACCTCTGCAGGGACATTTGGATAATGATATTAAAATAAAGGTAAATGAAAGTTGATGGTTCAACTAGGTAAGTTATTTCTTGTTAGTTTTATTTCATCCCGAGATCCTTGTGACTCGGAGGGTTGGATCATTTGATCCATACCTTTTCATTTAATGCATTTACTTCATTATTTGATTTAGATTAGTTAAATCTGCTTTCTAGAAAATTTTAAAAGTGGAAAATACAAGGGGAAACTCTAGCAAAATTTCATCAGAATTCTATACTTAGTCATTTTTATGGATTAAAATTATTTGGATGAATTTTTAAGGCTTGATAATTATTATTCGTTAATGTTTGTTAGAAAACTAATTTAATGGCTTCACATGTATACCCCCATGC
The DNA here is from genome assembly GCA_018340775.1 of Taxus wallichiana var. yunnanensis. Lineage (NCBI taxonomy): Eukaryota > Viridiplantae > Streptophyta > Pinopsida > Cupressales > Taxaceae > Taxus > Taxus wallichiana. The sequence goes on along the minus strand of CM031238.1, from coordinate 17,116,849 downwards.
CTCTTTCATCGCCATTTATGGGATTGTTGGAGAGTTCTAGTTCCCTTTCTTTTCATGGAAGCATTATCATTGAATAATAGTTTAGTTATTTGTGATGAATAATCTATTTTATTTTTCAAAAATGTAGTTAAATGAATAGATTAACTTCTTTCCATTTCTTTGAACTGACACCCCCAAACAAAATAGTGTCATGAGTTTTGTGATGATGTATGGGCATTATATCATCGGCTTGTGAGGAACAACGTTAGACTTGAATATTTTTATCATGGATCATTGATCCTATTGTACTTGTAATTTAAGGATTTAGAAACTTGTCTTGGACAAGATGTCCTTTGTACTAGTCCATTTATGGACAAGACTCGTAATTTATAAATATGTTGGCTGATTTCTATATGTTCAAATACATTGTCGTGTTATGGGTTTGGGTAACTAAATGGTATATTTGATAAAGTTAAGGTTTCACATATTTAACTATCTTATGCTTATAATAGGTATGGTTTATGATAATAAAGATATACCTCATATCTATTTGTCTCTCCATTACAGTAAAGATATTATTACGGGTAAAGAAAAAGAATATTAAGTGAGTTATAAAACTGTATTTGGAAGGGTAAGGATGCATGATGATAGTATTAAATTTAAAAGGATAAAAATATGTCCATGGAAACATATTGGATTAATCTAAAAGTGTTTATGCAATAAATCAGTGATTGATATTTAGTTGGTTAAATAAATTTTAGGATATTCAACATTATATATGAAGGAATCTAACAATAAGTATGATCTAATGTTGTCTTGTGAATCCTATTATTATCTATTAGGATGTAAATGATATATAAAATAACTATTCTTCCTTCATTAATAAAATAAATGAATTTGAATTTGATATTATCTCTAGCTTTAAAAAATATGTGAGATATAGTCATAATATAGTGTAGATATGACTTAGTTTAATAGATAATGAATCAAGATATACTAAATCATGATGTTGTAAGGTTAATAAGACCTGGTGGAATCTTGAATATGGATATAACATACCTTTTCTATAGAAAGACTAGAACATGTGGATAGGGCATCAAACTAATAATAACTTCATGATCTTATGTATCTATCCAAAGTAATTATATGTGCAAAATATATTTCACTAAGTAATTGCATAATCCATAAAGGTCACGAACCCTTGTAGGAATTGATTAATTAATACATGTTGTAGGATACCTACGAGTGGCCCATAGGTTGCTTAATGTGGTAACATATTAAGCAATGGATTGGCCTCCCGTAGGTAACCAATAATGAACATTGGGGTTCCTTGTACTTATGAAGTTAAAACCGTTAGGAATTATGATAAGTCTTAATAGGTTCACCTACATAAGTTTAATGAATCTAGATAATTATGATGAGACATTTGTGAGGTGATGGGAAGACAAGTTTAGATGCTATGTGCACTCATCTATACTAAGTGTACATAGTACAACTAAGAAACTTTGGCCAAAGTAATGTGCTTGCTGGGTACATTGTCTAATCATTGTGATTCCTCAAATCCCAAAGTGTAGGATACAAGATGGAGTTTTACTAAATGAAAATATAGGTAGACACTAGAGGATTAGTCACATGTTCTCACTACCCAAAGTGTGGTAAAACCAATTCAAATAAATGTTAAGGGTGATCGTGGAGATCAAGGATAACTAACCCTTACAGTTGCACAAGGTTTATCACTATGTTATAGGATGGATTAATTTATTAAGACATGTTGCATAAACTAGCTTTATCTAGTTACCTAATTTAAATATGTAGAGGAATGTCTACTTTCGTTAATTTAATATGACTTGTTACATTAACTAGATTTAGCTAGTTATTTGATTTATATATGCAAAGGAATGTCTTTTTGTTGTTAGAAAAAAATTCCTACTAATTTGGGTTACAAATTTTAGGTTGTTACATTTGGTATTAGATCTTTGAAGGTTACAACTCTTGGACTTATTGGGTCCTTACGCTTACTGAATTTTTATTTTTATTAACAAAATAAAATTGATGTGAGAAGGATGTAACATGGAGCATGAACCCGAAAAAACTATGCTTCGGGTTTGGTGGTAAGTAATTTAGATAATACTCTAACAGTCCTTTTTGACACAAAAAAGCAAAAGGATGTAGGGAGCAACTGGTCGAGTGTGAAAATGAGTAGTTCTATGTTGAACAATTTGAATTGAATGATGAAAATCAACAAGGGAGTTGCTTGATTGTTGAACTGTCAATATGACAATTTTTGGAACATGAATCCAACATGAAATAAAAACCCGCATAGGGTAGGTGAAGTGGATAGGAGAGGACTATCTACCATAGTATTTGTGACTAGAAAGGTCAAATAGGATAGAATGAAATCTGCAATAAATGTTGACTCAAAAAGAGTAAAAGTAAAACAAGAGCATTGGATCATCTTCACCATTTAATTTTAGGAAGAAAGGTACATGGGAGATCTAAGATGCTCAAGGGTTTGTAATCTTGATTGAAGAGAAATAAAACAGACTAACTGTATTGAATGATCTTTTAATATATAGATTTCTTGGTCATTGTGACTGCGATTCTTGTAATTGGCATTAAAATATCAATGTGTTTTATGGATTTAATGATGATTCCCTGTTATATTTTCCAAGGAATGCAGTGAAAAAATACTGGTATGGTTTTACATACACTATTTTATCTTTATATGATGATAAAAGACTTTGTTTGGTGAGTAGAGTGGACTCTTGACTGATATGAAGGAAAGTTAGAAGATGGAAGTCTGTGCCTAGGTAAATTTGGAAGACCTTGTAATTGGGAGTATGATTAGGGGTTTCTTTTGTGATTAGAGGACATTTGTATGACCTTGATATCTTATTGGAAGCTGCATTAAATATGTTGTAACTTCTAAAGACGAGAACAAAACCATTCATTTCTTGGTAAAAATCAGTTATAGAATGGGATGTTCTTTGGAAGCAACTCAAGAAAATAAAAATTTGCACAAGGAAAGGAAAAGGGTAGAAAATAAGAACTTCTAGGAAGAAACACAATGATAAAATAAGTTGTAATTTTTGAAAGAGAATTCTGATTTTCTTTAGCATATGATAGGAGGTTTGTTTGAGCTATGAAATTAAGTCAGTCATTATGAAGTATCGGGTAAGTTGTATGGTCATTCGTAAAAAAATTTATAGATCTTTGGGGAAAATGAATATTTCATTTCTAAAATTTTTAGTAGAAAAATTGTGTAGAAAAGCTAGCTATATGGAAAATTCATGGATAGTGTAGTATGGGAACAATGTTAGACATAAGGTAGAACAATGCTTTCCTATGGCAACATTAGAACTACCCAAATTTACAACTGAAGTGAACCTTTATGTAGCTCCATTAGGGTCTTATGACATAATAATTGGAGTTAATTAGCTATCTAAACACCAAGATTTTATGTAATGTGAGGAAAGACATGTAAAATGTCTAGATGATGAGCTGAAACCAACCATCATTCAAGGAATAAAAATGAGTTTTTTCCATGAGGAATATTTTAGCCATGCAGCTGAAAAGGGAGAAAAGAAAAGTTTGTACACTCTTTTCTGTAAAAATAGATGATTTAGAGAAAATAACTAAATATCCTTTAACTCATTTGCCACTTTTACAACACTTTAGTGATGTATTTCTAGAGGAGTTACATGGATTACAACTAAAAGAGAATCTAAATTCACAATCGACATCAAACCCGAGAATTGATTCTATGTCAAAAGTTCCTTATCGCATGACAAAACTAGAGATAATAGAGTTAACATATCAAATGCATGAGCTCCTCTATAAGGGATTAATAAGAACTAATGTGTCACCATGGGGTGCCTCGGTGTTTTTGTGAAAAGAAAGACAAAACCCTTCGATTCTCAGTATAGGCTATAGGATGTTGAACAAGACAATGGTTAAGAACATATATATCCTTTTTTGTGGATAGATGATCTCTTCGATTAGATGAGAGGTGTCACGTTATTCTCTAAAATAGATCTAAGACTGAGATATCATCTATTAAGAATTAAAGAGGAATACATTCACAAGATGATGTTCAGAACATGCTATGGACATTATGAGTTAAAGGTTATTCCATTTGGACTCACTAATGATCCAAAAACATTTATGAACCTAATGAACAGTATCTTCTGCTAGTATCTCGATAATTTTTTACTTGTGTTCCTAGATGATATACTCATCTACTCCAAGAATGAACAAGAGCACAATGCACATTTGGAAATCATGTTGGAAATTTTGAGAAAGAACAAGCTTTATGGAAATTTGGATAAATTTTTTTCTATCAAAAGGAGATACAATATCTTGGTCATGTAATTAATGAGAATGGAATCTTCATGGACCCTACAAAGATAAGAGCCATTGTAGAGTGGAAAACAGATTAAGGATGTGCATGAGGTAAGAAGCTTCATGGGTTTGGCAGGGTATTACCATAAATATGTGAAGGAATTTTCAAGATTAGAAGGTATAATAACATCACTCCAAAATAAGGACAAATTTTTTAATGGATTGATAAATGTGAGAAATCATTCAATCTCTTAAAAGAGCATTTAAAAATGTTGCAAAGACTAACCATTCTGATCCAAAGAAATTTTATAGTTATTCTTGATCCATCCAGGAAGGATTAGGAGGATTTCTACTCCAAAATGAACATGTTATGGCATATGAGGGAATTAAACTAAAATTTCATGAGTACAACTATTCCCATCATGATTTGGAATTGGCTGCGATAGTTCATTATTTATAGGTTTGGAGGCATTTTGAACTAAAAATTGACCACTTGGGGATGAAGTATATCTTCAAAAAACCTAATTTGAATGCACAACAATGAATATGGTTTGAATTTCTGTCAAAATAAGACTTTGATATCAATTATATCGAATGAAAGGAAAATAGGGTAGTGGATGCTTTGAGCTATAGGAAGTAGTTATCAGATGTTATAACTTTATGCATGAAATTTGAGGAGGAAGTTATGAAGGAGTTACCTTATTAGTTTTTATTATTTTAAGTAAAGCAAGCTCTATAAGTTGATCCTAAGGATAAGAGGTATGCTATTTTTAAATTTGACAACGATCAAATTATGCATTTTGAAAACATAATTTATGTTCTGGAAGGAAACAAACATAGAAAAAAAGTTTTGCGAGAGTTCCATGATGGACCATATTTTTGTCATCCAAGAATAACAATAATGACAACAAACATAAAACAAAATATTTCTGGAAAGGAATAAAATAGAGCATCACAACTTATGTTTCAATTTGTTTAGAATGCCAAAGGGTGAAAGTAGAGCACATGCACCCTGTTGGACTGTTATACTGTATAACATTCCACACCACAAATGGTAAATCATTGGCATGGAATTATTCTAAGGACTAACCTTGACTAAAAACTGACATGATATGATCTTGGTAGTAGTAGACAAGTTGACAAAGGTAGCTCACTTTATACCTGAGAACCTTACTGATGATTCCCTAGTTCTTGCAAAAAGGTTTGTGCATGAGATATTTCGATTGCATGGTGTTCTAGAAACAATAATTTCAGACAAAGATCCAAGGATGACATCTCATTTTTGGCAAACATTAAATTCTGGGTTAGGCACTAAACTAAATTTTAGTTCAACTTATCATCCGGAAAAAGAAGACCATACTGATCGTGTAAACCAAGTGTTGGAAGATATGCTTCACATGTACTACATGGATCAACAATATAAGTAGGAAGAATAACTACAGTAGTTGAATTTACATATAGGAACTCATATCAATCTTCACTAAAAATGGCACCTTTTGAAGCATTATACGGAAGAAAATGTTGAACACCTATAAGTTGGGATAATGTAGAGGATAGAGAAGTGGTTGGGCTAGAAATGCTAACTAAAATGGAAAAGCAAGTTAAGAAAATCTAGGAGCACTTGAAAGAATCGCAGATTGATAAAAGAGTTATGAAAATTTGCATAGGAAGGAAAGAATATTTGAAAAGGGAGACAAGGTTTTTCTTGAGTAAATCCCAAAAAGAGTTCAATAACATTTGGGAAGGTTGTCAAGATTTCCCCATGCTATGTTGGACCATTTGAAGTTCTATAAGTTCTTAGTTCAGTTACATACTGACTAGCATTGCCTCCTTCACTGTCAAATATGCATGATGTTTTCCATGTTTCTTTATTAAAGAGGTATGTTTCAGATTTATCACATGTACTTAATTGGGACTCACTGTAGGTTATGGAATCTATAATTGTCATTGTGGAACCCGTTAGAGTGTTGGAAACACGTAAGTTGTTCTTTGTGAAACAGAGAAATTTCATAATGCAAGGTTCAATGGGTTTAGTATTGAGAGGACAATACAACTTGGGAGAATTTGGATGAATTTAAACTCTTTGTGATGAAATTTAATTGTTTGTGAAATTTTTTTCTATTAATTTGTGACAGTTGGGAATTTTTTTATTATAAGTGGTGATGTTGGTAAAAACTTGATTTTATGCAACTTAATAAGGCTATTTTAGCAATGTTGTTACTTTTGAAAGTTTTGATTATGAAATTTAGGGCTCTTGAATGGATGATTTATTTAGTAAATTTCAGCAACATTGTTATTACTATTCATGTGAAAATAGTAATTAATTCATCAGGGATGATGAATCATTTTAGCAAGGAGGAATGTAACATCCCACTAATTTATCTTTTATTTTGAAATGTAACTATTCAAATAAGTTTGAATAATGGGAAAATGAACGTTTATTCAGATAATTAAGTGTTAAATGTGGATGATGATAATTATTCATCTAAGTACTTACTTAAATACTAAGTACCTAGATAACTAAATACCATTTTTATTAATATAAATGTAGTTTAAATATGAGGTTTTGGTGATGTCCATATGGACTAAGGGTGATGTCACTCCTAAGGTAACTTTCGTGTTGCATTTTAACAAGTCTTGGGATGTTTTATGTTAGGTGGTGGTATTCACTTTATCATTATGGGAATCGTTTCGAGGTGGATTTGGTTAGTAAAAGAAATTAGGCATAATAGCCTTGGTAAAGTGCAATTGTAACATTCAAGTTATGTTATTATTTTTTAAATAATATGAGGATGGGGCCATACGGCCATACCCATTGAATGGTTAATCATTACGTTGGATTGTTTATTGAGTTCAATTTTTAAAATGGTAATGAGTACCATATTTACATGGATAAGGTTTAATAATTATAAAGTCCACGAAGGGGAGATGATTATTATTAAATTGAATATTCATTTTTTCAAAGGGAGATCCCCTCCCATGAGACCATGAGGCTCCACTTTCTATCCACTTGGCGGGGAAGTAGGTGGAGGGAATAAATGCATGGGAGGTTTTTTGGGAGTTCGTAGTGAAAGGGGGAAGTTGGATTCGGGTAGTTCATTGCATTTGACCTGTAGTTTTGAGCTCTAGTTACGGGGGACACTATGCTGAACTTTGCTTTTTATTTGAGGATTTTTTTTACGATAAACCTGTTATCTTTAACAAGGAATGCAATGTTGAGGTGTGGATTGTTTTGGAGAGCTCAGATTCTTGGCACTTAGGACAGTTGATAGGGTTTGTAGAGAACCTAGAAGCGAAATCAAAGGCACACAAATTGTTTACAGTAAGGGGTTACTCTTCTTGCTTCACTGGTTTTTCATTTATAAAGTGATTGTATTAATTATATGTGGTTTTTTTATTATGAAGGGTTTTTGAAAAATTGTTGAATCGTTTCGAACTGGGTTCCCTCCATAAAAACATATGGCTATTATAGTTTTGGAAAATAATATGTGAAAAATTTGGGGGTTTTCTATCCTTGATTTCCTTTAGGGAAATCACATGATTGTATTTCCTCCTTTCCCTAATATTCTATTTAACATTAATAGATCATCACTTTGTGAATGATAGCATTGATTGTTTAAAATATTGAGTTGTTAAAGAAATATTTTGGTGTTGGGTTCTAATATATTCATCTAGGTTTTTGTTCATTTTCTTTATTAAAAATAGAATGTCTCGTGATTATGAAAGTCATAGCATATGTCAAACTCAAGCTCCTTTAATGCAATCATATGGTTGTAGGGTTTGTGGAAAATATTCTGTGAGATTTTGTGGGTTTTCAAACTTTAGGTTCTATTAATGAAATATTTTGACTAGTTTTTGTGTGTGTGATTTGTAGTGAATGGTTTAATATGGATTTCAGTATATTGGATGCAAAAATTAGTTCTTTGCTCTAGTGCGTATCATACCTTGGTGACGAGTATTGCTTGTCTTTTTACATTTGCATTTGATATGTATGGTGGTTCGATTCACCTATCATAGACTCGACCTAGGTATTGAATGAACCCATAAGGATAACATTGATGCCTAATATTTTCTATTTAAATATTCAAGAGGTAGATAACCCATACCTAAGGTTGCATTGAGGTATATTTTGTTTTTGTATTAAAGAAATTAAAGAACACTAGACCTTATCTTTCAAAATGAACTAGGAAGTACCTAAACCAAATTCCCTTGTCTAAAACTAAGGCCTCGGTTGGTTTCTCTTGATGTCATTAAATGGTCTTCCTTAACTCTTTCTCTGTTATTCTCTCACTTAGATCAATAATAGATCCCTTTACCGGAAATTAACCCTCGTCTTTTTATATGTAATGGGGTGTACTTATTTGGTATTGGGAACTTAATTCATTTATGTAACATTCCCATTTTAAGACTTTAGAAATAAGAGAATTTTTATTTTCATAATGTTCTCTATTCTAAATAATCATAATTTAGAACACACATTCCATGCCAATCAATCTCATAACAGATAACCATATGTAGCTGTAAATGACTCGGTGAACTACCGATCTCTCATTTCATGACTCGATTACTAACCGATCTCTCATGTTAACTTAAAGTATTGAATACTAAGTGTATACCAAGTATACTTGGTTCTCTTACCCTATTCAGGTATTGAGTGTTCTATTTAAGAAACCTATCTAAATATTTGTTACCAATATTCATCTGAAATCCCATTTCTTAAACTAGGTGACATAGGACAACGCAACCAACAGCTTGCGATACTTTGGCCAAAGATTTCCAACATACTATTCATGTTACTATTCCTAGACAACATACTCATCAATGGAATATGTCCTTCACCACACTCGTCTATTATCTAGAATGGTCTTCATTGACTTCGTCAGTTCACTTGTTCAAGGTTTGACCCTAACCCAGGTTAGCAACATAAATTGGTATAGGGAACCACTCATGATGACTAAGGGTACATAGACATACTCAATCAACCCAAGTCAATTGGATGTGTCTAGTTACCCTAAGTCATCATGAGTCACTCCCTATACTAATTCATAATTCTAATCTGACCTAGAGTGAAACTAAGATCAAGTCCAAATTTATGTAGACCTAGATGACCCAATACTGAAGGGTGTTGCAACATGTCAACTGCAACATTGTATCCTCGTGGAGACTCAAGTCTTCACAAAGGTATAGTTCTGTAGTTGGCATGTGCCAACATCGACAACATTACCCATCTCGGTGTACATACCCCATATAGAGAGGTTATTACTCACTTATGTTTCTTAATTAAGGTTTAGTTACAACTACTCTACTGAACCCTGAATTACTTTAGCCCTTAAGATTGTCATTCAAAATTGAGTTGTTAATGTAATACATAAACTTTATGATTTCTTTTCATTCATTAACTTCTTACTTTTAAGTTTAGTTAATCAAAACAGAAACAACATCCTCCATAATATTTACTTAGTATAACTCAACCATTCATAGCCTGTTTAAGTACCAAAACAGGTTCTATTATAATAGACTTCATAGAGATGAAGTCTAATTGATAAATGATCTTAGATACCATACATTTGTTTCAAACCTATCAAGGTATTGCTCAAGATGAAGTGAACCTTCCTCTTTCTTGTTAAGAGTTAGGTTTCAGTAATAGCCTTTTTCCATTACACAAGTCATCATAGTTAAGTTATAATTTCATTAACATCTTTTTAATAAACCAAAGAGACTTATATGAAATAATTTCTATGCATGCCAACTTAATAAGTTTCATTTCAGTAAGGGATATTGTAATTAAATCCCTTCCATCCAACTCTTTTAATGCCAACTAAAATAAAGATCCATTCCAATAAGACTAAGAGAAAATGAAGATAAAATTACAAATTTCCTTCAAATAATGCACAAGGATAATGGCACAAAAAGTATAAATTAACTCTTAATCTCTTTTCAATTCATCATGGTGGAATACACATTTTACAAGACCATGTATTTCAGACATATTTCATGTCAAACAACATCAAGATCAATAAAGAATACAATTTTTCTTCTTTCAATACATTTCAATAATGAATCAGATTTCTTCATAAAAGATCCAGACTTTAAGTAACTAATACATCATAATTTGTTTTGCCTTCCTTTATCACTTATGAAGTTTGTCTACAAAATTGCTAAGACGTGGTCGGGCTTCATTTAATCGAGCATGATAAGCACTAAGCATTAAAACGATGTTCCTTCAACTAAATGTTTCATAAAACAAACTTTTCTTTTATGAAATAGTAAAGCCAAATAGATATATAAATCATAAGAAATAACAATCATAAAAGAAAGAACAATAGATCAACCAAATTAACATTTAGAAAATATTATGATATAATCAACACTCTTCAGCCATTTTTTTGTAAAGCATTATATCAGATAAGTAATATTTCACCCTAATTACTTATCTCTTTCTAATAAAGATGCTTACTATTTATTTCTTACTTCATTCAATCTGAATTACAAATAAAGACATTAACTCCAATATTTTCCAAAAACAGAGTTACTTGAAGAAGCAAGAACCATCAACTCAACATTAACAAATTCCATCTAAAAACATCTACAACCAAGCTATTCGATCTTCAAGAAGGATTTTTAAGATGAGCCATCAACAACATGAAAACATGAGATTCCTATTTCAGATGCTACATCCAAATTAAAGTCCAAGATATAGCCTAAGTCCTAAGTTAGGTCACAATAGTTAGGAATAGGAAAGTATTCATTCAGTTAATTGCATTACACATTGATCACACATTACAAATATTGATTCCATTCAATACAAGTCAAGGTGAATAAGTAAGTATCTACAACTACTCAATTGCAAACCTGATGAGTAATACAAACTAAACCGATCCAACCTATAAACAAGAGTAACACAAGAAGAGGAAAGGATGAATTGAGAGAAGGACAATCCTCTTACTTCCCTCCAAATCGAGGAGATCTGTGTTACATTTCACAACCCAAAGAAGAGAGGATAGCGTACAATCTTCTATAGTTTCCAAAGAACATAGTGATGAAACCATAACTCTGAGATATAAGAGAGAGGGTAGTTACAACAAGAAAGGGAGAAGGCCCCATTATTCCTTTCCCAAAATGGAACTACATAGCAGGATAAGAGACTGAAATAGATCTAATCAAAATATCTACAATTATTGAAAAACATAGAGAATAAAGAAATCCAAGTTACTGGATGGAATTATGTGACTACAGTAAGCAAGTCAGATTCTAGAGAAGAAGTTCTCTCAGCATAAAACTAGAATAGTAATAGTGGTGTAAAAGTTACATCAAGAACATATGTTTTTGAAAGAATTTGAATAAACAACAATACCCGAAGTATAACCACCACTGGACATTTCATTTCACTCAGTCATAAATAGTTCAGTCTCCATAACCAGAACTTCGCCATCATTTACGACAATGAATACAATATAAAACCAAGTTAACAAAAATTCCCATCAAATAGGGATAAAAGAAATAGTAAGCAAGTGAGTAAAGAGAGAACCAAACCTGATCCTTTCATAATGAAGACGTTATGAAAACAAGGTGACTCAACTACATGTGAACGAGTCAATCCTAGGCAAAAAATAAAAGAATAAAATTTATTTTAGTTGATTCCTTAAAAATTATCGACTGCACTAATCCTTTTTCACCAAGACTTTCACACTCTTTAATATCATTAACATAACAAAACAGACGTAAGGGACTAAACATTTCCCTTAAAAATATCATAGATCATAAAGAAGGTAAAGAATTAGAAAAACCCTTCAAGCTGAACCGACTAATTCCCTTGACACAAAGGTCATCATAGAAGATGAATAGACATCAGTTAAGCCTTTCACCAAATTCATGACAGTAAGGTCTTAACAAACTTACTCCCAACAAGATAAATCAAGAGGTTACCGTACGTACCCAAAATTGTAGGGTACTGCACCGTCGAACAACGTAACACATGCCCCAATGATGATACAAGTCTCCTCGCAAGGTTTTGGTAATCCAGAAAGGCTCTCCACGTATGCATTATCATCTCGCATGCCCCGCTTAGCCCTCACGTGCTTTTTTTTCCTCTTTTCCCCTCTTTTCTTTGCCTTTTTCTCTTTAGTTATGAAACCGCCACACTGGATAGGGTGGCGGTCCTGTAACCACCACCTTGCTCATGGCGGTGGTCCTTTACACATTTTCCAGAATGTTCTTTTAACATGACTCACGTAAATTTCAATGTTTACCAGCTTTTTTCACCACCTTGGGCTTGCATTAATGATTCTAGTTCCCTAGAATAGTGTTTTGCCATTGTTTATAGTTTAAGAGTTCAATTTGGTTTTTACCTTGGGTAAATGCAAATGCTATAAATAGTTGGCTTGTGCTCAAGCAAATGGCCCCTTAAATTTTCCTCTAAATTTCTCATTGCAATAGATTAGTCTTTCATTTTTCTTAGAATTCTTAGTTTCTTTCATTGCATGCTTAGTTAGTGTTGTTTTACTGTTAGGAAGCCACATATCCATCTTGTGCAAGTGTTGTTGATATTTCATCCAATCTATTGTAGTAGAGTAGTTTGGTTTCAATAGGAAGCCATTAAAGTTACAGGTTTTGTTCTTCAAGAAGGATAGTTTCAGGTTATAGAAATTTTATGTTGCATGACTCGCAATAAATCCCGCTAGGAATTGCATAAGCCAAGCTCTGTACTCTTGCACTATCTCTCTCCTACTCGCATTGTATTCAGTCTATATCCTAAGCTGCCTTTGTCCCAATATCTACTTCTGTTGATGCTAGCATTACATGCTTTTCTGGATCCACGTGAACACGAAGGAGCGAGGAGGTCACACTGAGGGGACAAGATCACACACATCATCAGATTCACCACTATTTTGTAGAATCCAGGTTTTAGCTTTCAAAGTTCTAAATTAAAAGCATATCAAATAGAGTAGCCAATCACTTTATTTCAGTCAATTTTACTTTCGATATTGCCAGGGAAGCTATGAGGATTGATAGTTTCTGAGAGACTATGATTCTTTCCTCACTTTTGAGGTAGGATCGAGAGTCTTTCAAATAGATTAGATTAGTTATTTCATTGTTTAGAATAGATTTACAACTACACAGGCAAGTAGCTATACTCGGTTACTTTGTTTGTTTTAAAATTCGACACTAGGTTAATTGTCAATTTCTAGATATATTAAAATAGCTGCTCCTTCAAATTCATTTATAAAATTCATCAGAAAATAACAAAAATATAGAAGTTATATATGTTATAGATATACTTCGCATAGTTAATTTTATTTTGCTGCATTTAGTTTACATTATTGCTTTTGTATGACAATCACGGGACCTAGAGAGCCCAGGGAATACGTATTCGAGCCAATCGTGCCCCAACCCAATCTCGTCATAGCCATAACTGATATAGATCAGAATCTTAGGATCCAAGTCTTCCGAACAATGGTAAACTTACAACAAATTAGTTTCCAACTGCACGGGTTAAACATAGAAGATGACCAAGCACACACGTTTTGGTCAAATCAACCAAACTATAGATTACTCTAGATACATATCCACATGACTGTGGAAGGGTTTGAAAGAGAGCAGACATTCGGTTGTGACCCACAAGTCCCACAGCCCAATGAGTCCATAGGTGAATCAGACATAGATGTTGGGCTACGTACATTAGTATTCAAATCTACTCCACTTCCACCTATCATCATCGAACAGTTATCCTTGCTAGAAAAGCAGCTAACAAAGCTAAGGAGTTCTAGACTAGGCCATATAATCACCCATACAGTCAATTATATTTACCATCTGCCCTATGACCTTATCTAGAGATATACACGAAACTATCCTGAGGTCATTTTCCAAGTATTCCACAACCCATGACCGAATCATGCGAGCTTGATATTAATTAGAGCCTATGAGCAGTCATCATTGATAATCGATCTATCACACTAGTTCGGGTTAGGAGGGCCTTCTTTGCCTTACATTTGCAATTTCCACTAGTGCGTGTCGAAGACATTAGATTACCTAATTAGCTTGTCTGCATCCCACACATATTCAATCCCCACCACTGTCCCAAAGACGACCTCGGGAGGTCGGGTGCAAGGAAAAGTTACTTGTAGATTCCCATGCTCGCTTGTCACTTTTCCATCGTACAAAATTGGTGAACCCGACGTGAACCTTTCTACTTTCTGATTTGGAGTCATATTTCTACTAGTTCTTTTAAATTAAATGACCTTTACTACCTCATCATCTTTCACCATCACCTTCGCTCCTTCCCATTATTCTGCAGGTATTCATATACCCCCGAATATGTTGGGATTCGATGTGTATGGTAGGCCTCTCTTAGGTCTTGAGGCATACTACGCTCAACTGAATAGACAATCATCACCCTCACTCTCAGTATGGGGTGACAACTACGCAACTAACCAGTTGTCAACACAAACTCCAAGGGTCAGATATAGCCCATCTTTCCAAACAGAGGAGTTGGATCAATTCACTCAAACACAACAAATAGAGCCTTCAGGCTCGAACAATATGACGCTCACAGGAGAGTCTAGTTCATCTCCTCAGGTACTACTTAGACCAAAAATTAGTAGACAAGTTGACCCATACCTAGTTTTAGATAATGAACATTCGACACGTTATGCCAGGAATGAACAACGTTCCCAAGGTATGTACCCACCTATAGGGAATCTACAAATACAACCCGAGGTCTCTTTTCAAGGAAATACCTCCATGCCATTACATATAGGAAATTCCCTTGGGGAAACTTGGTAGGGTAGTGATCAGTTCATAGCAGGATATCACATGCCTATACAACACCATGATATACAACAAATTCCGCTAAGGAAAAACACCGTGACTTCACCAAATGAAGTCATTTCAACATTAGTAGAAAAAGTGAGGGGGTTAGAACTTGCTCAGGAAAATCACCATTCTCAACTCATGCAGGTAGGAAATTCTAAACCTAGCCAAATAGACCTCCTCACAAGAATAGGTACGTTAGGCGTGACCCCTCAGTATTCACAACAAACGCCGACTAGAACCATCATTTCTAACACCGATCTGACACCTCCCGGTCTAGTACAAAATAATCCATTCTTGGACAATACCCCTTCATACTTAAACATGTACTCCAAATCACCACAAGGGGATATGTTCTCCTCTCCCAACATGATTCCTCAAACACAGGGGTTTCCTTACACCCCCACTAACGTGTATGCTATGCCATATCAACAACCCATTCCACCTCCACTCCCTCAACAGGCACCATCAATGGTCAAAACCTATGTGATAGGGACATATTCAGAATACTTGAAAGAGCCCTTAGATTTCACCATACAAAGCATCATGCTTCCAAGACCTCTTCCCGATTTGCCCAAGTACAAAGGTGAGGGAGATCCGAATGCACATATCAAAGCTTATGCCACAACCATCCGAGAACTACTCCCATGGGATGGGGTTGTTGCTAAAATATTTCCCAAAACCTTGGAAGGTATCGCTCTCGATTGGTATTATAGAATACCTGAGGCTTCCATCCATTTGTTCAAGCAACTCGTTTCAGAGTTCATCAAGGCATTTGACATGAACAAACTATTAAGAACAGGAATCAGGGAATTCTTACACATCAAGCAAGAACACAATGAATCTATCGCCCATTTCATCCAGAGGTGGCATACAGTTCTTTATTCTTCGGCAAGTGCTCCAAATATGGACCAAATGGAACTATGTGATTTATTCCTTCATTCTCTTAGTAGAGAAGTGAAGGAAGAAGTCTAGAAGTTCCCACTAAGAACTTACGATGAAGTACTTGAGAGTGCTCTCCGAATAGATCAAGCGGAAATTGATAGTGGTCGCAAAACATATGGAGCAAATGGGAGGTTAATCACTTCCACCAGAACACTACAACTTATCCTACTACCACGAATGTCAATCAAGGACCTAAAATCCTTAATAAAAATCACGAAGTGACAACAGATGGAGTAACTAATCAGGCTAGAAAGGTAAATGTTGTGAATACTCCACCACAAATAAACAATCAACGAAACAATAACTTTACTCCAACAATCAATACAGTGGATTTTAATCATCCACAACAACAACAACAACAATGGCAAAGCCCTACATGGGATCCAAATCAAAATTCAACTAGGTATCAAAACCAGAATTCAAACCAAAAACAACAAACGTAAAACTTTAATAGGCAATGGTTTGATCAAAGTTTTAGGCCACAATATACACCGAGCCAACAAACTAGGAATTACAATCCTAACTCGTATTGTGGTTTTCAAAAAATCTAAGGCCATGACACTAGAACATGCCATGACTATAATAAATTTATGCAACGTTTGCCAGAGGAACAAAGAAAACTTTTTATAGATATGTTCTTGGTAGATCCTACGTCACCAGCACCAAATACTTTTATAGGGGTAGTTTCCCCTCAAAATGCACCCCTCCAGATCTTCAATGATCCACTTCCAAATCACAACAATAACAAGATAAATCCAAATGGGACAAACAAGGGTGTAATTATAGGAAACAATGATCATGAAGCCTCAACTTCACTGAATCCATTAGTTGCGCCACAATTAGGAAGTCAGCCATGACCTAAGATAGTCGAGTTTAGTGGAGTTAGATGCCGAACTACCCATAGAAGCTGTAACAAGGACACGAGAGTATTCCTCTCAGCTAAGTCCAAGCTACCCACTAGAAACAGACAATATCCAACGAGTATTAATAAAACCTATGGGTGCTTATGACTTAATTAATGATCTAACGAAAACCTTCTCACACATCTCCTTTTTGGATTTATTGAAGAACTCCCCTACTCACAGGGCTGCTCTTTTAGAAGCATTGGGTTTAGGTCATCTAATTAGCATCACTCCACCTCCCGAAACATAGGTAAACCATATAGACTTTGATATCCACCCTCCAGGGCAGCCGGATAGGGACACCAAATTCATATTCAAAATAAACAAAATGCCAACATGAGACAGCTGAGATTACACACCGAGGTGATTTGGCCTTACACTTGCAAGTGTGGGTTTATAACAATTATGTGAAACGTGTGATGGTTGACGATGGGGCAGCAGTTAACATAGTCCCTTTTTCTTTCCTTCAAAAGCTAGGGTATAGAGAAACGAATTGTTCCAAAACTTGAAATACACTAAGAGGCTATGACAACCTGAAATCCACTTCAATTGGAATTATAATACTACCGGTCACCTTAGGATCCAAAACAATCCTGACTGACTTTTATATTATAGATCGGGAAACTAACTATAATATGATCCTCGGCCGACCATGGATACACCATATGAGGGAAATCCCTTCTACACTATTTCAAGAAGTAAGATTCTTGCATTTAGGAAAGGTGTTCATAGCCAAAGGTGATCCAAAACCATTCGATGTACACCTAGCTGACCTAAAGAAAAGACCAGGCATGCACTCGGAGTTTGAACTCCCAACGAACCAACTTAATAAACCTACTGACGCGAAACCAGAAGAAAAGTTGGTACCTACGATAGATCTTGAAACTATGAGCCTAGCCAAGACAACCCCAACCCCAAATATGAGGCTAACATTGTAGAAACAGTATCATTAGGAACTACTACAAAAATTGTTGAATTACTAGAACAGGATCTACCAATGTTCCTACCATTTGATTCTGTAGGCATGGGGTGCACCCTAGGTGTCGGTTCTCTCCCAGCAGTAGATCTCTGCATGGTAGAGGTAGAAGATGTTAACACAACAAATATCCCAGCACCCATATTCCTAGCTAAGTATTGGACTCTCCATTTTGATGGAGCTAAATGTCGTTACTGAGCTAGGCAGGAGTAATCCTTACTTCTCCCGAAGGAAAATTCCTACCATTTTCCTTTAAACTAAATTTCAAATGCACAAACAACAACGCTGAGTATGAAGCCCTCCTCCTTGGCCTCATCATAGCTAAGAGAATCGGTGTTGATAACATCAGAGTGTTAGGAGACTCACAATTGGTAGCAAATCAAGTTGCTGAGATGTATGAAACCAAAGCCAAGCACTTACAACTCTACAAAACAAGCTGTACTAAATTTAAGCAAAGAGTTTGACTTCATATCAATCGAAGCAATCCCACGAGAAAAAAATCTTCTCACCAATTCAATAGCAACCTCAGCATCGCGCTTTACTCCAAATAGTAAGTTAGAGGACACCCATTTCATGGTATCCCTTCGTACTGAACCACTGATAAAAACAATGTCAAATCCTCTTTTAAATAGAAATGAAAACAAATCTACTATCCTAGACCACATCGATAGTGATACAACCACTCTTGATTTCTTAAACGCCTATGCGGCATTACATCTCACCCATCACGTGGTAGATTTATCCCTAATCCCGCATTCATCCTCCTACTTTGGAAATCCCATGATAGAGCTTCCCCCACAAAAGGAACTCAGCATATACATAGTCAAGAATGGAGATGATCTAGAACTACCTCCAGCCCCCTGAGTTTGAAGAAGGTAACACTTCTTTAATCGAAGAAACAATTGATATTAACATTGGAATGGAAGACAAACCAAGGATATTGAAGTTAGGATCCTCGTTAACTCCATTAGAAGTAGAAATACACACTCGAGATCCTCAAGGAACATCAGAAGGCTTTTGCATTTAATTATAAAGAAATGACAGGGGTTGCACCACACATTGCGGTGCACAACCTCGTCACTAAATCTGATGCAAAACCGATTAAACAAAAATCAAGACCAATGAAACCCAAGGTAGCTCTCATGGTGAAAGAGGAGGTAATGAAACTCCTCCAAGTAGGATTCATCAAACCAGTCAATTACTCTTAGTGGGTATCTAATATCGTTCTGTTCTAAAAAAGAATGGGAAGATATGCATCTGTTTGGACTTCCAAGACATTAACAAGGCATGTCCTAAAGATGAATTCCCATTACAATCTATAGATGTCATCATTGATGCAACAGATGGATTTGAGATTTTATCTCTCATGGATGGATTCTCGTGATACAATCAAATTAGAATATTCGAACAAGATCAAGCTAAAAACACATTTATAACTCCTTGGGGAACCTATTGTTATGTTGTTATGCCATTCAGACTCAAGAACGCCAGCGCTACATACCAGTGGGCTATGACGTATATATTTCATGATCTTATTCATAAAATTGTGGAGTCCTACGTAGATGACTTGCTGGCCAAAGCCAAGAAATGTTGTGACCATCCGGAAGTGCTTCACATCATTCTTTCACGTCTGATAGAATACGGAGTCACGCTAAACCCTGAAAAATGTGTCTTTGGTGTGACAGGAGGGAAGCTCCTAGGTTACATTATATCATCACGTGGGATCGATGTTGACCCAACCAAAATTAAAGTTGTTCTTGAAATGGTCCCACCTTCGGATGAATCTGGAATCAGGTCATTTCTCGAGAAAACTTGGCGCAATCCAGAGATTCATCCCAGACTTAAGTTTTTCCATTCATCCAATCAACAATCTACTCAAGAAAGATTATAGCATCGATTGGACCAAAGACTGCAATGAATCTTTCAACGCAGTTAAGGGTTTCTTGTTATCACCACCCATGCTAATGCCACCTAAGTGGATCACCAATTAATTTTATATTCGCGATCCACCAATGTCTCGCTAGCTTTGTATGTTGGCCGAAGAAGACGATGACAAGAGAGAACGCGTGATCTATTTCATTAGCTTGAGACATTTCTCAACTATGAAATAGGCTATACGTAAGCGAGAATGAGAATGCCTCGCCATAGTATTTGCAACCAAACGCTTAAGACATTACATGTTAAATCAAGAAACAAAGGTCATTGTAAAGACAGAACATTTACGAACTTTCCTCACGCAAGGGTCCTTGTCTAAAAAGGTTGGATGCTTTATAACCTTAATGGGTGAATTTGAATTAAAATTCATAAATCAGAAGTCGGTTAAAGGAAAAATCATCATGGATTGGTTAGCTGATAATCCATTAGACAAAGGTAATCTAGTAGATCTAGACTTTCCTGATGAGTGCATATACTACATCGAAACCCGACCTTCTATCTCTGAGTGTCCTTGGTACACTGATATTATTAATTATATCATGGACCATGCATATCTAGAAGGTGCTACACCACAACGGAAAAGGTGTTTACACATTATCGTAGCTAAATACGTCATCATAGAGCAAGTTCTCTATCGAAAAGCATTCGATGGAATGTTGTTAAGGTGTGTCGACACAGAAGAATCCAAGAGGATTCTCCATGAATCTCATAGTGGAATGTGTGGAGGCCACTTCGGTGGCCATGCCACCACTCGAAAAATACATCGAATGGGCTATTTCTGGCCTACTCTAGAACACGACGTAGTAGAGTTTGTACGAAGGTGTCATAAGTGCCAAGAATTCTCTCATGAGATTCACATGCCGGCACAAGCTCTACAACCAATCGCTACTCCATGGCCCTTTTCTATGTGGGGCCTAGATTTAATAGGGAAATTCTCTCCCTTGTCTACAGACAGCCATAATTTCATAATCATGGCCACCAAATATTTTACCAAGTGGGTAGAGGCTATGCCTCTTACTACTGTGTCGGGTTCTGTAATCGCCAAGTTCATTTTGAACCAAATCATTTGCAGGTATGGTATCCCACAAGTCATTATCTCAGATAATGGGACTTCTTTTAAGAATGACAAAGTTCACGAATTATGCAATAAATTTAAAATAAGCCATCATATGGCCTCCTTGTATTACCCTCAATCCAATGGACAAGCTGAGGCGAAAAACAAAATAGTAAAAGCCATTCTCCTTAAAACGGTGAAAGAAAACAAGCGAGATTGGAATTTGAAGTTATATCCTACCTTATGGGCCCACCGAACTTCAATAAGAACACCAACAGGAGCCATTCCTTTCTCACTAGTATTCGGGGTGGAAGAAGTTCTCCCGCTTGAGGTTGAAATACCCAGTCTCGTATCTCATTACAAGAGGATTCTAGGCGAAGACACTTATAGAGAAACACATCTCTCCCAACTAGAAAGCCTAGATGAAGCTAGGATAGATGCCAAACAAAGGCATAGAGTCTATGCTAACCGAATGTGCCGGCAGTATAACAAGAAAGTCTATGAACACAACATATATGAAGGTGATCTAATTCTAAGGCTAGACAGTCGGATCGACAAAAACCGCAAAGGAAGGAAGTTCCAACCCAAATGGTTGGGCCCATACCAAGTCATGAAGGACTATGGAAATGGTGCATATCTCCTATATACACTGGAAAGTGAGGAATTTGGTGAAATGGTCAATTCCCTACACCTCAAACAATTCTACGCGTAAGCAATTAGTACTACTTGTATAATTATATCTACATTGCATCTTCATATAGTTAGGATCATTTTGTCCGCTTGTTTCATACAAATTTGTGATCAAGGAATTTATTCTCAAAGAAATTCATTACAAACTCATGATGTTGTTGGCATAAACACTCTAATCATACTTCTCTATTTCCATGATATCATCAAACTATTTCGGAATCACTTCATCAAATAAAGCTAGATATGACAAGGTCTCAATGGTAACCATACCAAGATCTGCGGGTTTATCCTCACTTTTGGTTTCTTCTTAGGATAGGTATCTTGCCTATGGTCTATTCTAGAAGCTTCATGGTGTCACATCTATCCTGTACATATATCTCTTTGGAAATAAGAACACACTGACATTTTGCTCAAATAAACAAGTCAAATATAGATCAAACAGAAAATTTTAAATTTACACATTTCCTTGCCCCACCAACCTTCGGTGATGAGCTTGCATCTCTTACTAGTGACGTAGGGTTGGGAAAGGATGGAAATGCCCTTACTCGCCTATGCCTTGCCTATGGTGATAAACCCATGCTTCTTACTAGTAGCATGGGGCAAGGTGTGGGGGGTCCTCTTGACAAGCAAATGCAAAAGGTCATAAACAAACAATTCAAATCTTGAAGTCTTGAGTCAAAAGCAAATGAATCGGATGTCCAAAATCCCAAGAGAATTAAGAATCCTAAAACCTAGATTTTGTCTACCATGTGGCCATCTATGGATCTAAGTCTAGATAAACTGCAAAGCAAGTTGCATCCCAAAACTATGAAGTCACTCGAGTGGAGTAGGCTTGTAGCATCCTAATTTGATTCCGCCAAAGCTTTGTCTATCTTTCATCAATATCATTTCAACACATTTCATAACTTGTGCCCTTTTCAGCTCTCGGTGATGAGCCCTCGCATCTTACTAGTTGCGTGGGGTTAGGAGAGGGGCAGGTTTATCTGCTTATCATACCAGCTTATCTTCACCACTTTGCCAAAGCAAATATGAAGTATCCAAAATTGCTTACAGAAACTAAGATTCAAAATCACATTGTATCTACATTATCATATATCAGCATCATGAAATACAAAAGGAAAGTAAACATTTGTATCATTTGTTCTCCATTGCATACATTCTAAAAAGCATATAAGCATAATATCATAGTTCACATGAGGAAACGGAAATGCAAGTAAGCCATAAATGCCAAAAGTCTGATCCAATATATATATATATATCAAAATTATATCAAAATTCTATACAATGCCATCATGCGCTAAGCATGGTCAAAACGCTCAAAGAGCCCGAGATATACAAAAATATCATGCAAAAATCTAGGGGAGCCAAGTGGCTTCTCAACCCCTATGAGACCCCTCTAAAGGTGTATGCCCACACCTAGGACTCTGGCTACGCCGGTGCTCTGAGTGCACGGAGGGCTCAGGATCCCAAGAGGCAGCCGTAGTCTTGCCATGAGAATGACTCCTCATCAGGCACTCGGCTGTCCTATACCCCGCTAACTCCATACGGAGAGTCGATACCATCCTGGCCACATGCCAGATAGGGGAAAAGATGTCAGTATGTCTACAGCTGTTGAGGGCTCCCGACATCCATAGATAGCTCTGCACGGGTCCTCTCCATGGGAATCATCAGGGTATCGGTGCATACCCTACGAATCAGGTCCCGCCACTCATCGGCGGTCTCTACAAACAAAGGAGAAAACAAATTAGAAATGAAACAAGAGATAAAACACAAGTGTAAACAAAAGGAGAGATAGCAACTAAGGAAATCCTAACTAAAAACAAACATTAAAAGGAAGGGTGGTAACTTACTCGGATCACCAGGCCTCCAGGATGGATCTCTAGGGTCAACACCTGCCACAGATGCTGCCTGACGAGGTGCTCCCCCATGGCTGGAGCGACGTAGCATCCTACAATGGACTCATCCTCCCCACCATGGCCTTGGGAGAGTGGCTCCTCTGAAACCAAAGTCACTCTCTCTGCACTCTGCTCTTCCCTCTCTACCTGCATGATATCCTAAGTGTCATGCCACTCAGGATCACTGTCCTCCTCAGTCTCCTCCTCTGTCTCTCCCCCTATAAACTCCTTGGACTCAGAGTCTATGTCGATGGGGTCATCGCTGCTATGGGTAGGACCCATGGAAATCTGAAGTAGGGGTGCCTGAGGAGCACTGGCTCTCCCTCGGGCACGTACTACCCTCCTGGCTGCAATAGGAATGCCAGGTGTAACAACTATCCAACCCTAGCCTCTAGGACCCCCTCTAGCCTCTCAAACTGACCTATATACTAGCACTACCGGGGGAAGCATGCCCATGTAAGGTAGGCCAAACTGCTGAGGAACTCGGCCAAAGGGGTGTATCTCCACTCGCCCACTCTGTCAATAAGCTTTCCCTGTGGTGGAGTAGGAGATCAAAGTAAGAGCCTCCTCACCCCATATGCCTACCATGGTCTGATATGGTGTGGCCTCCATGTCATCGATGGTCAGAGAAGAAACTGGGTGATGAGGTGCTCTGAGCACCGACATATCTGTCCATCTAGCTGCCCTCATAACTCTGGGATCTATCACCTCTATGCCTCTGCCATAGGGGATGAAGTGCTCATAGACCCAACTCATGACCAGGGTCGGGTGGCTCAAAGATTGCCCTTGTAAATGGACTACCCTGTATAAGTCATGGTAGGTAGTCCCAAGTATATCTGCTCCCTAGGCGTAAATCCGGCCATGACCCTCGATCTGTGTAATAATGGGGGACCAGCAATATAGCAGTGTGTCTCCTCCCTTGTCCCCGATCAATCTCGAGGCAAGGATCCCCATAATAGCCTGACAAAGCAAGGGGATGGGAAAACTAGGAATAGACCGAACTCTGACCCCCTTCTTTAAACCCATGGAGATGACTGCATCTCCCATGTAGGAAGCCCACTGTGCTATCTAGGCCCGTGAACCTGTTGTCTCGAGGGTGAGTCACCTCCCAATGATCGGGACCCCCAGGATATGGTAAACATCCTCCAGTGTGATGGTCCACTCACCTTGGACCCCTGGTAATTGGAAGGTGTTCCGATCAGCATCCCTAGTAGGAAAATAAGTCATAGAGTATGTGACTGGATGGTGCAACATGTGGTACCCGTGATATACGTAGTATACCCGCCTCTGAAGAGTATCCTGCTCATCCTGTGAAAGGGCGTCTAGTACTGCTAGGAGCCAGTCACACTCCCTCTCTCGGCTCCACCGAATGTACTCCTCTCTCACCTACATACACCCAAAAACACACAAAACAAAGTAAGTTAGCATCCGAATGACATTAGAAAAATCATGAAAACACATAGAAATGCTAAAAATGCAAAAATAACCTCAAACAAGTGTTCTTTTGACATTCTCAAAGTACCACCACCACGAGCAGGGTGATGGTTTTTGCAACCGCCACCTTAAAGGTGGCGGTCTTGTAACCGCCGCTCTGAACAAAGCGGCGATCATAATCTTGCCACCCGAGCGGGGTGGCGGTTGTGTCTCGAAAACCCACGTGGGTTTTAAACTTAAAAAGGCCAAAAAATGTGAAAAGAGACCATTTTAACTAAAAACAAAGCCTACCCAGTAGGCGCCCCCTAGATGGACCTTTTGAACCTAACATTTTCAAAAATAACCCCCACAACAAAGGTTTTAGCATTTTAAAATTTTGGGGTAAAAATAATAAATTGAGGAGAACTAACCTGTGATCTCGCGGGTCGATGATCTGCACGCGGAGGCATGATCGCTATCTCACCATGAACATTTTGACTCTACTCTTGTAAGAAACCATCACCGTGGGTCCCAGAGCTTAGAATCAATCAAATCAACATGTGCAAATGAATAGGAAAATGGGCCCACTTTCATATATATAGCAGCCTGACTTGTTTTGAATGTTTTTTTGCAGGTTTGGAGTGCCGACGGAGGTAAGTTCTTACCCCCACACAAATGGTACGTCCTCATTTCCCATTATTTTAGTGTTTATTTTCTGATCTATCTTGTCTATCTGCACTTGAGTTCTCTTTTCATTTTACAGGGAGCGGGAATTTTAGATGGTGTCATTTCGACACATGGACATATCAGGTATGACTTCCAACTTCCCATTTCGGGACCGCTATACTCGGACCCACCGTTTTACGCATCTTCATGGCTAAAATTCTTCTCCGAGGGAACAATATGTACGTACCCAAAATTGTAGGGTACTACACCATCGAAACAACGTAACACATGCCCCAATGATGATACAGGTCTCCTCGCAAGATGTTCGGGATCCAGAAAGGCTCTCCATGTATGCATTATCATCCCGCATGCCTTGCTTAGCCCCCGTGTGCTTTGTTTTCCTCTTTTCCCCTCTTTTATTTTCCTTTTTCTCTTTAGTTATGAAACCGCCACCTGGACAAGGTAGCGGTCCTGTAACCGCCACCCTGCTCAAGGCGGTGGTCCTTTACACATTTTCCAGAATGCTCTTTTAACATGAATCACATAAATTTCAATGTTTACTAGCTTTTTTTCACCACCTTGGGCTTGCATTAATGATTCTAGTTCCCTAGAATAGTGTTTTGCCATTGTTTATAGTTTAAGAGTTCAATTTGGTTTTTACCTTGGGTAAATGCAAATGCTATAAATAGTTGGCTTGTGCTCAAGCAAATGGCCCCTCAAATTTGCCTCTGAATTTCTCATTGCAATAGATTAGTCTTTCATTTTTCTTAGAATTCTTAGTTTCTTTCATTGCATGCTTAGTTAGTGTTGTTTTGTTGTTAGGAAGCCACATATCCATCTTGTGCAAGTGTTGTTGATATTTCATCCAATCCATTGGAGTAGAGTAGTTTGTTTTCAATAGGAAGCCATTAAAGTTGTAGGTTTTGTTCTTCAAGCAGGATAGTTTCAGGTTCTGGATGTTTTATGTTGCATGAATTGTAATAAATCCCGCTAGGAATTACATAAGCCAAGCTTTGTACTCTTGCGCTATCTCTCTCCTACTCGCATTGTATTCATTATGTATCCTAAGTTGCCTTTGTCCCAATATCTACTTTTGTTGATGCTAGCATTACATGCTTTTCTGGATCCACGTGAACATGAAGGAGTAAGGAGGTCACACTGAGGGGACAAGATCACACACATCATCGGATTCACTCTGCAGAATCCAGGTTTTAGCTTTCAAAGTTCTAAATTAAAAGCATATCAAATAGAGTAGCCAATCACTTTATTTCAGTCAATTTTACTTTTGATATTACAGGGAAGCTGTGAGGATTGATAGTTTCTGAGAGACTATGATTCTTTCCTCACTTCTGAGGTAGGATCGAGAGTCTTTCAAATAGATTAGATCAGTTATTTCATTGTTTAGAATAGATTTACAACTGCACAGGCAAGTAGCTATACTCGGTTACTTTGTTTGTTTTAAAATTCGACACTAGGTTAATTGTCAATTTCTAGATATATTAAAATAGCTTCTCCTTCAAATTCATTTATAAAATTCATCAGAAAATAACAAAAATATAGAAGTTATATATGTTATAGATATACTTCACATAGTTAATTTTATTTTGCTGCATTTAGTTTACATTATTGCTTTTGTATGACAATCACGGGACCTAGAGAGCCCAGGGAATATGTATTCGAGCCAATCGTGCCCCAACCCAATCTCATCACAGCCATAACTGATATAGATCAAAATCTTAGGATCCAAGTCTTCCAAACAATGGTAAACTTACAACAAATCAGTTTCCAACTACATGGGTTAAACATAGAAGACGACCAAGCACACACGTTTTGGTCAAATCAACCAAACTATAGATTAGTCTAGATACATATCCACATGATTGTGGAAGGGTTTGAAAGATAGCAGACATTTGGTTGTGACCCACAAGTCCCAAAGCCCAACGAGTCCATAGGTAAACTAGACATAGATGCTGGCCTACGTACATTAGTGTTCAGATCTACTCCACTTCCACCTATCATCATCGAACAGTTATCCTTGCTAGACACAGCAACTAACAAAGCTAAGGAGTTCTAGACTAGGCCATAGAATCACCCATAGAGTCAATTATATTTACCATCTACCCTATGACCTTATCTAGAGATATACACAAAACTATCCCAGGTCATTTTCCACGTATTCCACAACCCATAGACCGAATCACGCCAGAGCTTGATATTGATTGGAGCCTTCGAGCAGTCATCCTTGTTAATCGATCTATCACACTAGTTCAGGTTAGGAGGGCCTTCTTTGCCTTAGATTCACAATTTCCACTAGTGCGCGTCGAAGACATCAGATTGCCTAATTAGCTTGTCTGCATCCCACACATATTCAATCCCCACTAGTTGTCTCAGCACGACCTCGGGAGGTTGGGTGTGAGGAAAAGTTACTTGTAGATTCCCATGCTAGCTTGTCATTTTTCCATCATACGAGATACCGAGATCAAAATAGGTAAGTCTTTATCAAACCAACAACTATTTTACAAGTAAAGAAAGACAGTGAGGTCGACATTATGCAAGCTCATGCAGGAGCTATCGTGTGTGACCTAGATCGAACCAAAACTTGAAATATCATCCAATAAAATAGAACATCTATTGCCCAAATTTAGGTCAGTCTTCCAGAGATCTAAAAACCCAAACAACTAAGTTTAGAGACTGAAGAACTCATTTAATGCTATATTCAAGCAAATTGAAACCGTGAATCTTCACATTCAAGTAACCATTTCCACATAGTCTCCATGGGAGGACCAGATTCAAAACAACCATGTTTTAATTGTAAAGGTCGAAGTAATATTTCATACACTATTGTTTCCAACCAAGTTTGAATCCGTAGACAATGAACCCAACAACCATTACAACATAGTTCAACAAAAGAAAGAGATTCAAAGAAACCCAAAATTATAACTATGGATAATATCTTTCTTATCTCTTTCCAACAGAGGAAGATAAACCAAAACAAATCCAAAAGCAAACTAAGTATTACCACAATCTGCTTTTTCTCAGAAAACAAGATCTACACAAGTTTGACATTATTCCATTCCCAACAAAAGTAAAGCACGATTTACTATTATATTTTAATAGGGAACAACCCTCATTCCATATTATCTAATAGAGGCTCATTATCAAAAAAATATAGAGAAATTTCAAGCAAGAGAGAAAGATAACCATCACAAAATAAAAAACCATTTGTTTCTCAAGAGCAAAGTTGTTTTAATGAAGATTTTTAGTAAAAAGCTAGAACAACTTAATGGGTAGAGACTATCATGCCTGATAGTGCTTATGTTGATTCGCAGAAGGTTTCCAACTGAGCTTCCACAGTTTCTCCTTTTCCAAATGAAATCAATAACCCAAAATTTCTTCCTCTTATGCGTCTTATACCTCCATTGGATCAAAAATAGTCCAGAGGTACCAAAAATAGTAAAAGATTTAAAATGCAATTGTTGGTTCGAAGAACCAAAAACTCCATGCAGAGTAAAAATTGACTTGAGCTAATGACCAAAAAACCTCCCAAAAATCTGCTTGCATGTCTACCAAGGTGGTTTCTTTGCCAAGACTAATGCTCATCAATACAATTGCATTCAACTCTCCCACCTAAATCTCCACGCCACTACCATCTAAAATTGGCAAGCTCAATTTCAACCAATGCATGCATCTTTTAACTTTAGTGATGATGCCAACTAGGCATTCCCTCTATTTTCATGCCTCTACCAAAACTGGCAGTACCATGTCCCATAAATTCAAAATCAAATCACTTAAATTCCATAGAAACCATCGCCACCGCCTTCCAATTTCCATGTGACCCCCTAGGTTCCCTTTTCATCTCAACATTAGTTTAGGTTAGATAGCCATTCGTTTAGGATCCAACCTTAGGTTAGATAAAAATTATTTACCTTAGGTCATTAAAAAAATTCCATAGTAAACATGCCATCATAGATTAAGTCATGTCCCATAGTAGTTTAGTATTAGGTAATAGGTCATAGATAGGTCTTTCATTACCTTAGGTTACTTCCACCCCACACCCATAAAGCATACAACTTAGATTAGGATGCATCATGAATAGTTTAGAAATAGATCTAAGGTAGGTCCAGTTTACCTTAGATTAGAATCTAGTTAGGATAGACCTTAACAACTAGGACTAAGGTTTTACCTTTAATAGTCTTGTAGTAGGTCCTTATCCTTCTTGCATTATTCAATGTTTTAAAATTTATTAACAAGAAGATCCAAGTTCATAATTTACAGAAAAATGCAAAGCAAGGACTTCAAAGAAGGATCCATAGAATTGTATACATACAAGGACTCAGTCCCTTATTACCTTCAATTTCTGAATGTCGATTTGTCATACAGATCAGGTAAGAAGAATTGAAGCATACCTTGGATCAATGGAATTGATCCAAGGTTTTTTATTATAGAAAGATAAGTATGTAAACAACATTACCAGTTTACAACCTTACCAAACTCAAGAAGAATGGATTCCTTATAAGCAACAACAACACAACAAAATGAATCCTTGAATTAGAAATAATTTATCCATTGCAAGCATGATTTCCAATGTCAAAATAATACACCTTCTTAGGAAAAATCACATGTCAACGTTTGTAATGTAAAGAGGAAGAAGCTAATAGTTTATCAAATATGTTACAATTTAAATTTCAAATTGTTTTAAGTTGAGGTATCTATGCAGATGGAAGTAATTACCAATTCTATTTTTTTCGTTAATTGTGGAAGAAAATGGTTGAATGATGATTTATTATTGTAGATAGTAACAATACTTTTGGGACACATTACTTGGAAAGGAAAATAGTTGAAATGCTTGACTTCGTTTTGTGTTATGAAATAAAAGTGGGAACTAACTCATGACATAAAAGGAAATAATGATTCAATAACTCTTGATTAATTTATAGATGTATTAACCTATACATGGACATTTGGATACCGATATTAAAATAAAGGTAAATGAAAGTTGATGGTTCAGCTAGGTAAGTTATTTCTTGTTAGTTTTGAATCTTCCCAATATCCTTGTGCCTCATAGGGTTAGATCATTTGATCCATACCTTTTCATTTAATTCATTATTTGATTTAGATTAGTTAAATCTTATTTTTGGAAAATTTTAAAAGTGGAAAATAAAAAGGGAAACTCTGGAAAAATTTCATCAAAATTCTATACTTAGTCATTTTTATGGATTAAAATTATTTGGATGAATTTTTATGACTTGAGAATTATTCTGCGTTAATGTTTATTGCAAAACATATTTAATTTTCCTTGAATGATAGCTAGAAAAAATTTGTTGATTGGTTTGATTCATGTGTTGTGTGAAGATAGTGGTTCTGACAAAGATCGGGAACCCAAAACCTCCATCATTTACATGGTTTGTAATAGAAGAAGTGGGGTGGTTTGTATGTGAAGTGTTCCTTCAGGAAAATTTCACATATATACCCAACACCTATTTCATCTCTAGCTATGGGAATGTTGGAGGTTCTAGTTCCCTATATTTTGTGCAAGCATTACCAATGCATACTACTTTAGTTATGTGTGATTACTAATTTACTTTATTTGTCAAAAATGTAGTTAACCAAATAGATTAACTTATTTCTATTTCTTTTAATTCACATGCCCAAACAAAACAATGCCACAAGTTTTGTGATGATGTATGGGAATTCTATCACCAACTTGTGAGGAACAATGTTAGACTTGAATATTTTTATCATTGGTCATTGGTCCTATTGTACTTGTAATTTAAGGATTTAAAAACTTGTCTTGGATAAGATGTCCTTTGTACTATTCCATTTATGGACAAGAATCATAATTTATAAATATATTGGCTGATTTCTATATGTTCAAATACGTTGATGTCTTATGGGTTTGGGTAAATAAATGGTATAGTTGATAAAATTGAGGTTTCACATATTTAACTATCTTAAGATTATAATAGTTATGGTTTATGATAGTAAATATATACCTCATATCTATTTCTCTCCATTCTGTAAAGATATTATTATGGGTAACAAAAAGAATATTAAGTGAGTTATAAAATTGTAGTTAGAAGGGTAAGGATGCATGATGATAGTATTAAATTTAAAATGACAAATATTTGTCCATGACAACATATTGGATTAATCTAAAATATTTTATGCAATAAATAATGGATTTCTATTTAGTTGGTCAAATAAATTTGAGACTAGTCAACATTATATATGAAGGAATCTAACAAGAAGTATGATCTAATCTCATCTTGTGAATCCAATTATTACCTATTAGGATGTAAAGGATATTTAAAAGAACTTATCTTCCTTCATTAATAAAATAAATGAATCTGAATTTGATATTATCTCTACCTTTAAAAACGATGTGTGATATAGTCATAATATAGTGTAGATATGATTTAGTTTAATAGATAATCAATCAAGATATACTAAATCATGATGTTGTAAGGTTAATAAGACCTAGTGGAATCTTGAATATGGATATACCATACATTTTCTATAGAAAGACTAGAACATGTAGATAGGGCATCAAATTGATAATAACTTCATGATCTTATCCGTCTATCCAAAGTAATTAGATGCATGAACTATATTTCACTAAGTAATTGGATAATCCATGAAGGTCATGAGCCCTTGTAATAATTGCTTAATTAATGCATGTTGTAGGCTACCTATGAGTGGACAATAGGTTTCTCAATGTGGTAACATATTAAGTAGCGGATTGGCCTCCCGTAGGTAAGCAATGGATAAGTGCACGAAGTTGGGGGGCCAAAAAGTGGACAAGAATCCAAAAACAAAAGCAAAACATGCTCACGTTTTTATTTGTTTGGCTCATGAATCACTAAAGCATAACGCATGCACGTGTTATAATGTGTACGCGTTACATAACACGTATGTGTTACGTAACACATACGTATTATGCCTACTATAAACCAAAAATATGGTCGAGCCTCTATCATTTTATCTCCCTCAAACGCGAGTTTCAGAGCTTAACTGTGCCCTCGCATTTTTTCATTCAGCTAGATCTCAAGCTCAAAGGATCATTTATGGATCATTGGGAAGATCTGAATTGACGATGGCGCCATAGAGAAGAGGTAAGCACAATTATTTTCTCAAAATTGCATTGAAATATGATAATTATAGATTAAAATTTGAATTGAATACATATTTTTTATTGTTACAGTTAGAGGTCGAGGGAATCAACCACAACCAAACCTTGTTATTCCTGTCATCCCTCTTGACACTCCCACAATTTCTCAACATCCCTCGGGTAGTCAAGAAGATTTAACAACCTAAATAGTTAAAAACAAAATTGAAATTGAAGATTTAATCAAAACAATGAGGGATTCAAAATCTACAAACCCCCATCGCGCCTCTCTTGGAAACACATTGGATGCATTACTTGTTCAAATTGATGTGGAAACGGGGAAAATTGATTATTGGAAAACTTACATAGAGGGTTGTAGGGTTTATTATTCCAAAAAATTTCATATGTGGATGTAAAGAAAAAATAAATTTTAAAATACCTCATATGCACCTTATTCACGGACCCTCGCACTAATTTTCTTGTTCCGTTGTCATGTAAACAATTTCCCATCCATTGGTGCAATAATAATTTGATTAAAAATAATTTTTGGGACTGATGGTGGATGGTGTTTGATTTTCCACCTTATAATAACAATGAGGTGCCACTATACTTTCTAAGGAAACTCTATTGCAAGTTTATCCTCAACGAGATCCCAAATTATTTTGATTTTTGAGATTTCCAGGGCTGAGGAAAAGGATCTACACAAGATCAATTAGGTGCACAACATGCACCTATTCAAAGCAGGGTAGATTCCCTGCATAAAAGCCCCTTCACCTTGAGATTTTCCCTCAAGCAGTGAAGGAGATAATAGAGATTGATAAACTCCACAATCTTTAGGGGATATATGTGATAATTTTTCAACATACGAGGGAGATTTCTAAGCCGGATGCTTGTGGAGGTACATGAGTATTCCCTCGGGAGTACTAACATGAGGCCACATCTTTTCTCATCATGTGGTAGCATATGTTTGGGGCCGAAGAGGATGATACTTTCATGCGTAATGATTTTGGTGCACTGGTGCTAGGGGTGAACATGATAATGTCACTATGTCGATGTCCTTTCGAGTGAGACATTTGGATTACATTCATCGGCATCACCTTTGTAGGTAAATTTGTAATGTTTTTTATGTGTGTTACAAAAAGTTTGGAGTACTTGATTTACTTATATATGTTAAATTTTGAAATAATTGTATTTATACATGTATATGCATTCATATTACAAGGCGCGGGAGGTGCATCTTCATCGCAACCATAGGCAAAGTGAGCACCATGCAGACACATACATTCACAGAGGTAATTTAGAATGTTAATTATTTAAAATTTTCACATA
Organism: Taxus wallichiana var. yunnanensis; assembly: GCA_018340775.1. Taxonomy (NCBI): domain Eukaryota; kingdom Viridiplantae; phylum Streptophyta; class Pinopsida; order Cupressales; family Taxaceae; genus Taxus; species Taxus wallichiana. The sequence goes on along the minus strand of CM031238.1, from coordinate 17,082,810 downwards.
CATATGTGTGTGTGTGTGTGTGTGTGTGTGTGTGTGTGTGTGTGTGTGTGTGTGTGTGTGTGTGTGTGTGTGTGTATTAGTTTTGAAGTCAAATATATGTATGTCCATCTAACTCACGTGATAAACATGTTTGATAAAGATGTTGACTTCACTAGACACCCCACCATGTCCGCAACAAGTAGATAAAGGTGTTGCTGCTGCAATTTCATCTATGCAACAACTCACTGAGGTATTCAAACAACATGTAAATTTCATTAAATTTCTCATGTAATTCATATTATGTTAAATTACATGTTAGTAATGTCTTTCATTGTAGAATTATTAAATTATGTTAATAATTTCCTTCATTGTTTATATGTAGGAGTTACCTATGACAGGTAGTATCCCCTGTTCATTTGATTCTTTGGTGTGGCGAGGTAAAAACAATAGTTCTATCTTGATAAACTTAGTTAAAATATTATCATTACGTACATAAATGTACTTAGTTCTATTTTTCACTAATTCGATTTTAGATTTTCTGATCTTATGTGTATGTAGGGAACTTCAACCCCCTCCATTTTGACTTTGAGGGCACAGACTCCTCCATCTCATCATCTTCGTACCCCCGTTTGCACTACAGGAGCTCCTAATGACTCTTCTGAGCGTGAGATGAAAATTCGGCATGATTGACAACTTGCGGTAAGTTTGTGTATTTATGTAAATACTTTCATTCTAGCATGGTCTTAAATAAATGTTGAAAACATATATAAATTAAGTTTTAACAAAAAAACATTATTTGCATTTATAGGCTCATCTATAGGTGAGTATTCAGCGGAAGAGGACTTTAAGCATGGGCTCAAATGATCCAAATTCATCTCATGGATCTTCATCTTCGTCTAAGGGAGGACCTTCTTGAGCAAGGCCAAGAGAGGGATAGATTTTGATGAGTAGGAAATATATATGTCTTACATGACATTGTTTTTGTATGCCTATGTGCATGGAATTGTATGTATGCCTATATGGCATTTAAACTTGATGGTATATGACCTATTTGGGTATTTTTGTGTTTATTATGCACATTAAAATACTATTTGGAACTTGACAATTTTGTATGAGACCTTACATTTATGAGATTATTTTCGCATGAAACCAATATGATGTGCACTTGATAATATTTAAGACATTATGGATTATTTTTCAACTTATTTTTTATGTACATGTACTATCATTTTCAATGTATAATACGCATCAAAATTTGGAAATCAATATTTATATAATGTATGTATATAAAGAGTTACCTAATCGAGTAATTATTGATTCAATTTATCAATGTGTATATGTGTATTTACCTTACTTGTGTTTCTTCTTGCTCATGGTCTCTTTTACTAGTTCCTATCTTATCATGCACTTATTGCATTCCTCTATGCTTCCTAGTCTTCTCCCCTGTTAAAACACCCAAGAGTCATCATAATTTGATGCCTTTCATCTATTGATATTTTTAGAATGTCTCTCCATATACATTACTTCAATGCTTGAGAATGTCTCTAGATGTGATGACATTCGATTCGGACACTCAATGATTATTGATTGTCTAATCCTGCCCATTTCATTTTATTACCTTTAAATCAGTGGGCATTTTAAGTTATTTTGAAATAACATCACACCCTTCACTAGGCTTGATGAATACCCCTAACCTTTTTAAGGCACTTTTGAAAGCATCCATGGGTTTATCATAGCATAAATTATCAATGAATGGAAGGTCACTAAGTCGTAGGCCAGCTGACTCCCATACAAAACTAAACAAGAAAGATTTACTAGGTGATTGCTAAATCTCGTGTGTTCTTAGACATACCCCTATCAAATTCATTCTTAAGCCAATCTAGTCATTCAGGGATCTTAAGGGACTATGCCCGGACGAGGTAGCCCAAAAGCATGGGGAGCATGAGGAACCAAAAAGAAGCCTCCAATAGCATTCACTTGGCCACCCCAACATGTTGGCGTACTTGGTTTGGTCCCACAAGCTTCCATTTGTAAACTATAGCCTATGGAAACCCTACACTGACTCGGACTACACTATTTTACACATTTACAAACAATAGCACAGGAGAGAACCTGATGGAGATGGAGAAAACCACAAGAGGATTTCATAAAGGGCCTCGACATGGAGGTCTCGAATCTAAAGAGACACCTGTAGGTGCCATGGAGTCCGAGAAATCACTGTCGAAGATATGGTGTGTTTCGGCATTAGGGATCTTAAGCGACTATGCCTGGACGAGGTAGCACGAAAGCACAGTGAGCATAGGGAACCAAAAATAATGCTCCACTAGTGTTCACCTAGCCACCCCGATGTGTTGGCATAGTTGATTTGGTCCCATGATTTTTTTTTACAAACTACAACGTCTAATAGCCCTACATTGACTCAAACCGCACTATTTCGAGTGTTTGCAAAAACAATAGCATAACGAGAGAATCAAATGGAGATGGAGAAAACCATGAGAGGATTTAGTAGAGGGCCCCAAAATGGATGTCTCAAATATAACAAGACATCTCTAGGTGCCACGGAGTCAAAGAAATCACCCGTCAAAGATATGGCATGTTTGGGACTCGGTGGCTCTTAAACGACTACGCTCGGACAAGGTAGTCCGAAAGCACGGGTGGAGGAAACCACCAAAGTTAAATGATTTTTCCACAAGATGAAACTATGTAGACTATGAACTTAGTTTTTTTGGGGAGACCACCAATGTTCCAACTGTTCATGTTGAAAGAATGAATATCTTTAATCAAACAAAGAATGAAGAGCCCGAATTTTTTTGAAATCGCGGAGAGCATAGGGAATCAAAACAAATGCTCCACTAGCATTCATTTGGCCACCTCGACATGTTGGAATAGTTGGTTCGGTCCCACAAGCTTCCATTTACAAACTACAACCTTTGAAAACCCTACACCGACTCGTGACCGCACTATTTCACGCGTTTGCAAACAATAGCACAACGAGAGAACCAGATGGAGATGGATAAAACCACAAGAGGCTTTCATAATAGACTAAATCAGCATTCTATTTATCACATATAAAATGAATTTATTCCTTCAAAAATAAACTATGGGTGAATTCTCAATCCAAAAATGAATTACAATTCTAAATGAGTTTCAGCTCAATTATAAATACTTCATTGTAGTTTTTCTTGCCCGATTATGCTACTTTTGAAACTACTGGTTTGATTTGTGAAGTTGAAGTCAAGTAATGGGATTAATAAAAATAATCATCTTGGAATGTTGTCCTTAAGATTATCCATGATTATATCGACACCATCACATATATCTTCTATTCCAGTTAATTTGTGATGCTTCCACGCTTCCCATTTTTCCTTTTCTTCTACTCATATCTTCTCTTTAAGTTCTTTCATATGCTTTTGGGTAATCAAATTGACTCTTTATGACTTTCGGGAGGAATTTTTCTTGAATCATAATGACATCTTCACCTAATTTTTTTCTTCACGATGTTCACTGTCATCTAAAGTTAAAGACTGAATATTTATATGTTCTTTGGCTTCTTTTTGGGCATAAACAACCTTTTCTAATGTCCAAAAAAATTTGTGCTCTTAGTTCTCTTTAATTGAAGATATTCATTCTTTCAAAATGAACAGTTGGAACATTGGTAGTCTCCCCAACAAAACTAAGTTCATAGTCTACATAGTTGCATCCTATGGCAAAATCATTGAACATTGGTGGTTTCCTCCACCTGTGCCTTCCAGCGACCTTGTCTGGGCGTAGTCAATTAAGATCCCTGAGCCCCAAACACACCATATATTTGACTGGTGATTTCTTGGAATCCATGGCACCTAGAGATGTCTTTTTAGATAAATGACCTCCATGTTGGGGCCCTCTATGAAATTATCTCATGGTTTTATCCATCACCATCTGGTTCTCTCGTTGTGCTATTGTTTACAAATGTATGAAATAGTGCAATCTAAGTCAACGTAGGGTCAGTCGACGTTGTAGTTTACAAACGAAGCTCATCGGACCAAACAAAGTACACCAACATGTCAGGGTGGTCAGGTTAACACTATTTGAGGATTCATTTTGGTTCCCCATGCTCCCCGTGCTTTCAGGCTACCTTGTCCAGGCGTAGTCACTTAAGAGCAGGCGTTGTCACTTAAGAGCCCCAGGCCCAAACCCGCCATATCTTTGATGGATGATTTCTCAGAATCCATGGCACCTACAGATGTCCCATCATATATGATACCTCCATGTTGGGGCCTTCTACAAAATCCTCTCATGGTTTTCTCCATCTCCATCTGGTTCTCTCGCTGTGTTATTGTTTACAAACGCGTGAAATAATGCGATGCTGAGTCAAGTATAGGGTTTACATCAGACACCGTAGTTTGCAAACATAATATCATGGGACCAAACCAACTATGCCAACACATCAATGTGGCTAAATGAATGCTATTCAAGCATTATTTTTGGTTCCCTACACTTCGTGCTTTTGGGCTACCTTGTCCGACCGTAATCGCTTAAGATCCCTGAGGCCCAAACACACCATATCTTCGATGGGTGATTATCGAGACTCCATGGTACCTAGAGACATCTCATTAGATACAATACCTCCATGTCAAGACCCTCTATGGAATCCTCTCGCAGTTTTATCCATCTCCATCTGGTTCTCTTGATGTGCTATTTTTGCAAACATGCGAAATAGTGCGGTGCTGAGTCAATGTAGGGCTACCAGGACGTTGTAGTTTGCAAACGAAGCTCATGGGAATGAAAAACTATGCAAACACATCAAGGTGGATAGGTGAATGCTATTGGATGATTTTTTTTTCCCTACACTCCTCGTGCTTTCGGGCTACCTCATTCAGGCATAGTCGCTTAAGATCCCTAAGGCCCAAACATGCCATATCTTTGACAGGTAATTTATCAGACTCCATGGCACCTAGAGACATCTCTTCAGATCTAATACCTCCATGTCGGGGCCCTCTATGAAGTAATCTCATGGTTTTCTCCATCTCCATCTGGTTCTCACGGTGTGCTATTGTTTACAAACACGTGAAATAGTGCAGTCTGAGTCAGTGTAGGGCTACCAAACGTTGTAGTTTACAAACAGAAGCTCGTGGGACCAAACCAACTATGCCAACAAGTTGGGGTGGTTAGGTAAACACTAGTGTAGGATTTGTTTGGTTCCCCATCCTCCCCGTGCTTTCAAGCTACCTCGTCTGGGCGTAGTCCCTTAAGAGCCCTGAGGCCCAAACACACCATATCTTTGATAGGTGATTTCTCGACTCAAGTGGTACCTAGAGATTTCTCGTTAGATATGAGACCTCTATGTTGGGGCCCTCTACCAAAGCCTCTCACTATTTTCTCCATCTCCATCTAGTTCTCTCGTTGTACTATTTTTTACAAACGTGATAAATAGTGCATTTTGAGTCAGTGTAGAGTCGCGAGGTCATGTAGTTTGCAAACGGAAGCTCATGGGACAAAACCAACTATGCCAACATATCGGAGTGGCTAGGTGAATGCTACTAGAGGATTCATTTCTGTTCCCCACACTCCTTGTGCTTTCAGGATACCTTGTTCGGGCGTAGTCCCTTAAGATCCCTGAGGCCCAAACACGCCATATCTTTGACGGGTGATTTCTCGGACTCCATGGCACTTAGAGACATCTCATTAGATCTGAGACCTCCATGTCTGGGCCCTCTACGAAACCCTCTCATAGTTTTCTCCATTTCCATTAAGACTGAGTCACTATAAGGTTGTCCATTGCTAATCATCTGAATAATATAGGTGGTTCATACAATATAGGTGGTGAAATGAAAATTTTAATAAAATATTTTTACAATATAGGTGGTGAAATGAGAATTTTTGTTTTTTTCCTTTCTAATATTTAATTTCTCTTATCTTCACTTGGCTTCAAGAATAATAAATTCTCTACTAACAGTGCCAACCACGTGAAGGTGGAAGCTTTTTTGGCACCACTAACCTACATAAACATGTTAGTAAGAAATTAAATAGAATTTTAAATCATACAAAATTTAAACAAAATCATTTAAGTAAATATTCAAATTAAATTCATGAAGAACATACATTTGTAAATTCAATCCAATGAACCACAAGGATCAACTCTATTCTTGACAGTAGCAAGAATTGCTTCATGATTTGATTCACGAACCTTCCACAAATTTTTATTTGATGGCCGACCTCGATATTTGATCAATTTAATATTTTTTGCAAGGACCAAATGTGAATAGTGAAGTATCTTCTGATGTACTTCATAGTCTTCAAACAACCAAATGTTTGATTTTTTGATAGGATATCATTGAAGCCAAGTTCTAGTGACTACCACTGATCTAGTGGGATACTCAAGGTCTTCACCATCAATGACTGTGGAAGTCAAAAAAATTTCCCCTCTACACAACAAGATAAGAAGTAGTTTGTTCCCTCTTCGTTAAATTTCGTCGCAATAACTGCAAAAATGTGCCATATGTATCACAAAGTAAAACTATTTAGTTAATTTATAAATACATTAAGATTTGACCATTTAATAATTTATAAATCTAAAATATGGCATGTACATATATGTATGTACCTTGTTACACTAAATCGAGACTTGGTCAAAGTCGGGTGATGTTGTCATTTGATTTGAAGATCTTGCAAGTTATAATACTCGTGGAACTTGATGTGTATCAAGTGGAATTAGAGGTCTACAAGTCCATCCATACACCCACTACTATGACTCACATGAATTTCACACAAAATCAATGCATGATATCTAAAAACATGTCATTCGCCTAGTATAAATATTCTAAGCATTTTCATCCGAACTACGGAATGAGTGCATATCACTTGATCCTGAAACTGTCATATAATCTTCAAAGTTTTCCAGATGTTGTTCCTCTATCAACCAAAAATATCTACAAAACGTTGATCTCTCTTGAGATTCATGGCCCATATTCTTAACACACCAATCAACAATGTTTTTTACATCTGTAAATTTAGCACCATCCTTGAACTTTAACTCTTCTCTTGTAAGTGCTCTTTTCACACATGCTCCTACACCATCATGCTCTCCTTTTCCATGTCATGCCTTAGTAAAACTCTAGATATGTTGTACATTTGTTTCTTTTGCATCTTTCTTATCCAATAAAACATCCATGCATTCTTGAATTGTGATGTGCAGTTGTCTAACCAAATGTAATGTTGATCAAAATTAATGTTCATCTCATTCAAGTTCACATAAAACACCTGGAAACACCCTTGTACATATTCGTAGAATGTATCCGATCATTAATGATGTAGAAATGATACTCTCTTAATATTTTTGATCTTGCTCGATTGCTTTTAGGAGAGTGCATGAATGTTATATGCAAAAAAATAGAAACTTGCACTGAGTTATAATATTGAGACTGAACCTCCACTTATGGCTACAATGTGTAATTCTTTGCATGAATTCAACTACTGAAACAATAGTACCAAGTGGGAATGTGTCCTTTCTTAACTTGAATTTTCATCCAACCATCGAGCTCTATGTGTGTGCCTTACATACTCATAAAAATTTCCTCTCAGGAATTTGACCACATATTCGATATAGGTAATTATTTTCTAACAAGCTCACACCTCAGATTCTTTTCCATCTTTTAATTGATATGCCACCAATTTATATTTGGTGAAATCAACCAATTATTTTCCTATTTAATATGTACTCTCCTCGGGGATACAAATTTTTAGATTTGGCAAGCCACCACATACATTACACGTTCCATCTAAACATGCTTTGGTATAACAAAAAATTGTCTTGTTGATTTTTCACACAATATTGTAGGAATAAATTCCCTTGAAGATTTTTGTGGGACATTTATTCCACACTCCCGCAACATCATGTCATCGAGTATGTAAAACACAATGTATTTGACAAAAAAACATCATAATGCATTGAAAAATCAATATGATGCCTGTAATAACAAGTGGTACGTGAGTGATTGATTTTCACATAAAAAGGTTTGCTCATTTCAAATAATCTTTGGCTAATGTTAATTTGTGGATTTTTATTTTTAAACTTAGAGAAAAATTCTATTTGAGTCATATATAAGAAATGTTTTACACGTGATTCACGATTATGAGAACCTATTCTTATTTTTATTGTATCTCTTCTATTCAAATGACACCCTTGTGTTCTCATTCCAAACTTTTACAATTAATTATTTTATAATATCAGATGTATTCTTGTTTTTTTGGAAGTCTGCTAAAGAAAGCCCAATAGTCGGTGTTATTGATTGACTCAAGACGTTTACATCTCTCTATTGCTTTAATTAGTGTTTTTCTATTTAGTTTCAAAGAACTACTTACTTTTCTAATCAGGCGTTTAATAAGCTGTTTTATCACTTACTATACAATTAGTTAGTGTACACCATGTAGAATTACTATCTTTGGTGTGTCTTTTGCCACCTACTGATTTGGTATGTTGTATGTATGTTTTCAACAATTGACATATTTTGATCAAAAGCATTAGATGTTCTTAACCCTAGGGTCTTCATTATAGGTCTCATCTTAATTAATTTCATCAATGAAGAAAATAATTGACATATTTGTCTGTCATTTAAATTCTCAAAGTAATTATCCTAAATTCCATTATCTTTTCTTCTCGCATTCTTTCAGACATTTTTTTAGGCATTGATTTTATAATGTTTTCATCAATTTCAATTAAGTGAATTGGTTTTCTTCATAAAATAGAAGAAGGTTTTCTTAGAGGTGAAGATGCGTTTACAAGGTTACTTTCTTCATTCAGTAGTTTCATACAAATTTCGGGGTTAACATTTGGATTCTCAAGTAAGGGTTTAAAAATTGGGTTCATATCAATTTTTTCATCCATACCAACATCATCATTCAATTCAATATCATTATTCATTACAAAATCATTATTCTCTACATTTTCATTATGTATTTCATCCCCATTTTCTAATACATTAGCTACATTTGATATAGCGGATGTACCTTGCCCTGCTCAAAGTTTTTACATTCTCTTCAATTTCTTTATTCTCTTCTCTTCCAATTGTATCGGTGTCTTGTTCTTGACTTTCCTCTTGTCCTTATCTCGACATTTATCGCCCATGATTAGAAAAAATCAACTAGTGGGGTAGGGAAAAAAATGAAATACTAAAAAATTATGCAAGAATGTAGAGAAAATTGCAGACAAAACAGAATGTTTGCAGAATTCCCATGAAAGAGATGAAAGGGACATTGGGGGGCCACAATATATAAAACAAAGAAAAATGTGTACACGTTATGTAACACATATGCACTATGTAATGCGTGCTATGCGTTACATAATGCGTGCACATTTTGTTTTTTCTCTTTTCCAAAGCCATGCCTCAAGGCTTAGGATCTGGTTTGGATCCCCAAGCCTGAGGCATGGACCTGCACAAACGCAAAGCAAATAGCGTGTTTTTACAAGAAAATGTAAAAATTCCACTTCCTCTATGATAAATCAAAATAAAACAATCACTCCATTTTCAAAAAAATTATACCACGACGTAGAGCAGAGTTTCTTCTTTTTAAAAATATAATTTTTCAAATTTTCTAACTAATATAAGGTTTCCATATTATTTATTTTCTAACTATGCCTTTTTATAGCTATTTTTGAAGTGTGAATATGTCTATCTTTCATTGTGTATCTTTTTTTTGTGTGATCGAAATTTTTAAAAATTATACTAGCCCAAACTAGGCATGATTATATACATATTTTTTAAAAAAACTAATTTCGATATTTTTGAGGTAGTTAGGGGGCGCACAATCGAGAGATCCATTAGTTTTCAAGACATAAAATTTTTGTACTAGAAAAATCATAAATAAAAAAATATTCGCTAAAAAAATCTTTAAAAAAATGGATCCCAAACTAGATGATCCTAGCTATCTTTCTACGAAAGGGTTTTCAAAAATACTAAATGGTCCTAAAAACATGGTGGGGGCACAAAAGTCACTCTATTATGTTTTTAACAAAAATAGGAGCGTATGTTGGTATTTTATATGTTTGACCCACTTAAACTTATCCGCTTTCAATCAAATTTAGTAGCTTAGAAACTAAACTCAAAATGCTACGATTCATATTTCTACAACATCTTCCAATTTTGAGTGTAAGTATTTGAAAAAAATCATACAAGTCGAAGGTTTTTTTTTCAGAAAAATGTCCACTTAAGGCCCCCTTTAGACCCCCAACTTGGTGCACTTACCCCAATATTGGACATTGCGGTTCCTTGTACTTATGAAGTTGAACTCCATAGGAATTCAAATAAGTCTTAATAGGTTCACCTACATAAGTTTAATGAATCTAGATAACTATGATGAGACATTTGTGAGGTGATGGGAAGACAAGTTTAGATGCTATGTGCACTTGTCTATACTAAGCGTACATAGTAAAACTAAGAAACTTTGGCCAAAGTAATGTATTTTCTGGATACATTCTATAATCATTGTTATTTCTCAAATCCCAAAGTGTAGAATATTGATTAACTAAAAATATAGTTTTTAGGATTTTTAACTATTTTATAAGTTAATCTAAATAGAAACTAAGTGCTATATTGAAGTGCTAGATCTAAATATTTTTCTTTTATATTTGAATGGATTGAAATAATAGAAATAAGAGGGATATGTTACTAACCTATAAATAACTTACCTCACTATGTGCTAGATCAGAAAGTAGCAGAATGGTGTGTAGAGTGGGAAAACAATGACCGAATGACTTCAAGAAGGATAGAAGTTGACTATTTTTCTACACTGAGGTGCTTGGGAGTGTATTGGCACCCCAGTGCCCCTGGTTTGAATTTTGGGTGCTGGGAACTGTGAAAATATCGGGATATGTGATCGAAATGTCAAAAGGAGATCTAAAACCCTACCTATCTGTCACACTAGATTCACCGAATGAACTTAATAATGACCTACAGAACAAAAAGGTTAGTGGGGTCATACTATTCTCAACTGCCAAACTAGTGGAATTATCACTAAGCACTACACTACATTACGAACTATAATGTAGTTATAGTGTGTGTGTGTGTGTGTGTGTGTGTGTGTGTGTGTAATTTTGTTGCTAGGATGCCCTAGTGTTAATAATGTGATAATAAGGGGAAATAACTAGATGTAAAATGCAAAATAATGGATGGAATGGAAAGAATACAACCCTTCCCCTTGTGCTTGTGTGATGCAGATGTAGAAGAATCCCAAATGCAATCCCTTGCCTTAGTAGATAACTACCCTTGATGTGTGAGATGTCTACCCCTAATGTAGTGAGTATGCTTTGTTTATATAGGGATCTCTTGCTCAAATTTCAACACTAGTGACCCAAAACTACCGACTATGACCTAGGGGAATACACGGGGTAACTGTTAGGACCGACCTCAAATAAATAAATTAAGACCACAAATTATGATGACACAAGTGCCTAAAATCACGGACTGGGGTGCCCTAGTGCAACCCTAGGCACCCCAATGTAGACCTAAAGATGAAAACTAAAAAATTATGAAATCGAGAAACCCTGAAAGATGGTCAAAACTACAAAGACAACTGATGACTAAACCAGAAAAACACAATGACACCTGACTAACTGACCATAAGACCTAGAGATGGGTCACTAGTGAATAATTTTATCATGCAAGATCCATATATAAATTAACATACCTAGAAGTATAAATGTAATAGTAAATGTGTGTTTTTTTACTACATTTTCCCCAACTTTATGTTGGTGAGCAGAAAGCATGGTAACATAAAGTAGATAGAGATGCGTACCTGAGAAAAATATGGAGAAGCCCAAGTTGCAGAAGAATGCACAAATGTGTAATGGAAGCATGTTAATAGTTAGTGAACAAATATGTGGAAACAATTTCTCCAACCACGGTAGTAGGAAACTATATATCGAAGTATCTTTGTAGAAATATAACAACATAAACAAATAATGCACAAAAGAAGACAAGACAAGATTTAACGTGGTTCACCCAATGTGGGCTACATCCACCAAGAACTTGCTCATATTTTATTATCAACAAGAGTAAAATAACTCTCACAGTCTTCTCTCAATTTTGAACTCACAACAGAATTCCAAATATGTTAAACCACAATTGACACCCAATTGCTTAATCTTGATCACTCTTTATCACTAAACTTAATACCTATCGAAAACTCAAGATATCTTCAAGATTCCCTAAAACCTCTATTTATAGGATTACAATCCTTTTAAGAAGTCCCGAAGCCAACCCTAGAATTATAAAAGTCATAACCTTTCAACTTCCCATGGCTGGAAAAGCTGGCATAGTGTGACGACCAATTAAAAACAACGTCACAAACAAATTACAGCAACATCACAATAGATGACTACAAAATTCTCCTGAAGTCTCCAAACTTAACCATTTGAACTCAAACACTTCAATACTAATTCTAGAAGACCAAAAATAGGCTCCACACCCCAACAAAGTGTGTCAAAACATGGATTAGTGAGTTTATAAATGAAATGTAAAAGTGTAAGTGTCATGTGGAAAATGAAAATGATGATTAGATGATCTAAATTTGGTTAAATAACAGATAGGTGGTTAGCGAGTGATCATTTCTCAACCCAAACACTTGTATATGAATGTAATGATGAGATTATTTGGGCATCCTGATGCTAGAGGAAGAGTGTGTTATTATCCAAGCTTTAACTACATCCCCAAGATCTAGCCACTGCAAATGGACTCAATTAAAAAAGTGGTGAATTTTAGATCTAGATGATTTCGGTTAAAATAGTTGACCCATATAGGAGTGATAAGGGGAAAGGAAATATTTCCCCCACTTCATGGGTGTCACCATATTGTAAAGTCTTCCAAATTAGGTCAAGAGGAAGTGGATGTGATAGAGAATGAGATGGCTTCTAAGTTAGGTCATCTGGAAGTGAACGCGATAGAAAATGAGATGGATTCCATATTAGGTCATCTAGAAGAAAACACAAAGTATAGAATAAAATCCTAAGTTATGTCATCCAAGAATGGTATGGTGAATTTATCTCCCAAGTTACATCATTCAAGAGACTTCTAGTGGTTTTGAATGGTCTGATTTGAACACGTTGATTTTGATTGGTTGATTGGTTATTTTTGATTGGTTACTCATGGCAAGGTTTTTGATATTTTCCCCAGGTTAGGTCATTAGGGGAAAGTTGCTAGAAACTAATGAGATAATGCATAAAATTATTTTTAGTCTCTTGTTGCCCCCAAGTTAGGTCATTAGGGGGAATTGATAAGTTACGATGTGTGAAGGTGTTTGGAAAACATTAAACAATTATTACCCCAGATTGGGTCAATATGGGAGATTGATTTTGAAGTATAGCGGTATAAGCTATGAGGTGTTGTATTCATGATATTGGGATGCATGGTGACATAAGGGGAATTATATGAGGACCCCAATGATATTCCCCCTTTTGGCGAAAAAGCGATTGGTGGGTGGAATAGACTCTAAGATGAAAGTAATGCTAGAGGTTAAAACATGGTTTTAAGGAATATAAAATATCATTAAGGTGTATAATGTGGGATAAATGTGTGTAGGATGGTGGTAGGTGGAATTTTTAAAAGATTTCCATAAACGGGATGTAAATTGAAGTAAAAACACTCAAGATATGACCGAAATAGTGTTGCGTGTATTAGTTGTGGTAATAAGTACAAAATGTAGACCATAGTAAAGGTGACAATTGTAATGGGCTTATAAATAGTAAAGTGAAAAGGTAACTTATCACTTCATTTATTTTTGGTGTGAGTGTAAGAGTGTATACAGAGTGAGTAGGGATGCCTCAAGTGAGACCATTACGTCCAAACCTAGTTTGAGAGTAAAGCAACTATAGTAGTGTCGCATACTACTACAGAGTTGGTAAGTGCATTATTTTTGCTTAAATGTAGGGTGGAATAGGTTATTGAGGTGAATTTTTGCATTTTTGAGATTTTTTTATCTTTCTCAGCACTTGGGATTTGGACAAGAGTAGTGAGGACACTAGTGACCCCTGGGACTAGAGTGCCCAAATTCGGGTGCTAGTGTCCTGCTCTGGGGCACCCTAGTCCTAATGTTGGGTGCCCTAGTCCATAAAATTTTGGTTTTGGAGGTAATGCTATGGAATTTATTTCTAACACGTTGAGTAGTTATTTACGATCATGTAAAGTGTTTTAATCATTAAATTTGTTATTGTTTTGTGTTGTGTAGAGGGATATCCATTTGAAGGAGTTTTGCGGTGGTTGGCACTTGAATACACTATTAGGATTGGGTTTTTCAGATGATGAGTGGCATGTTTTGGACTGTATTTTCCTATGGAATATAGCACAGATGGAGGATGTGCCCATAATATGCCTATGTTGACTACATTGTGGGAGAGGTGGTGTGTAGACACATGCACATTTTGGTTTCCTACGAGAGAGATGACAGTGACACTAGAGGATGTATATCACATACTATGATTGCTAGTGGTTGGGGAGAGAGTACATGTGATGGTGGTAGTGGATATGGAGCAGCATATGCATTTGGCTAGACAATAGTTTATAGGGGCCCAGGTTCCTATGAAGGCCCATATTAGTTTGGATGTGCTATTGCAATTGAGGGTTGCGTGTTTGTGAAAGTTCATCGTAGTGGTGGTAGCATCTTGTATTAAAGTGAAGGGAGGGTTGTTTAGCATCTTATATAAGATGCATGGTATATATCAATAGATAGAGGAGGATGGGATGAGATATGTATGGGCATTATGTGTGTTGGCCCACATGTACAGAGGACTTGTATCGATTTATTAACGATGATCTTTGTGGGGGTATAGGGGCCACCACACTGTTAAATGTAAGGAAATATGAGTGAATAGTCATAGTGAGACAATTTGCAAGGCCACGAGGGAGTGGGCTCGAGATAGATATATTTTCTTGATGGTGGGTGGATATTTGCTATAGGAAAATGGACATTAATAGCTTCAGGGCCCTAATAGATAGAATGGGATATGAGTCAAGTGACATGGAGGCCATATCACGATTATGGGGGATGGCCCGAGGATGTGATAGAGTTGCAATGTAGGTAGAGGACCATGTGGTTAGAGGACCACTTTCAGGTGTAATGGATCTATTTCAAGTGGAGAGAGTATCACGATAGTTCGGGATGGCACAAGATGTGCCCCCAGAGCCATATATATGGCTATAGGCCATTAGATCCCCTAGGAGGGTAGGTGCTAGTTCAAGGCGTACGGTGGAGTAGTTGGTACCACTAGGGTTAGATGTGGTATACCCGGTGATAATGGTTATGGATGGAGACAATGCGGGAGTACGAAAGGATTATCGAGCATGGTGGGAAATGCATCGATGGGTATTGCTATACCTGGTATTTATAGGGGCTATGGAGTTACTAGTAGGAGTAGGTGAGGGAGGTGTCCCGAACTTGTAGAAGTAATGATGGAATATCATAAGTATTTGTGTATGTTAATGTGGTTAATGAATTTTGTATGTTACATGTTAGGAAATATATCTTAGTGCTCCATTTTACGTATGGGTGAATAATAATTACATGTGTAATTATTATTATGGTAAATTAGTGAAAGTATATTTAATATGTAAATGTAAATAGTAAATGTAAAATGTGGTTAGTATGTGGTAAGTTAGTAAGTCGAATAATAAAACAATTAGTATTGTTTTATTATTATATTGGTGAGAGGTTGAAACCATATGGGTGTATGGTTGTATATGAAGACAAATGTTGTTGTAAGGATTGTTATTTTACATCTCCTATATAATAGAGTGTATTGAAATAGTGAATTAATGAAAATATAATATAGAGATGTTGATTTCAATTATTGTCTGTGTATCTATTTCATGGATTCTTTGTATTAGATCAGATTAATTTCTACATTTGGTACCAGAGCAGGTTAAATCTGTCTCGAAGATGATCTCGTAACTTTTTTTTTGCGATCTGGGTTTCTCCAAAATTTTGTATGTGGAATTATCTATTATACAAGAAGCTACAGTAGAAATTTCAGCAAAACCCAGTTCACAGTTTGGGAGAAACGTGCAATTTACTATACAGCACATTGATCACTGCTTTTTTTTGAAGAAATCAGAGAATCAAAGGTAATTCAAATCTACATTCAATTTTTTTTGGATATTTAGATTCAGTAAAATGGATACACCATTAGATAAATTTAATGGGCTGAACTTCCATACATGGAGAGTAAAAATCCAGATGCAGTTAATGAATAAAAATCTATGGAGGATAGTAGATGGAAAAGAAAAAAACCTACAGATGTAAGCAAAATTGTAGAATGGGAAACTAGAGATGACAAAGCCAAAGCAATAATTGGACTTGGTCTTTCAGATTCTGAATTACATCATGTAGATTTAGAAAAATCTTCTACAGAAATATGGGATTTACTAAACAAAACTTTTGGGGCTAAAGCGAATAATGCAAAATTCTCTTTAAAGTTGCAATTATTCAAATTGAAAATGAATGAAGAAGTCACAATGTCAAGTCATATAAATGAATTGAGATCTCTTCTTAGACAACTAGCAGAAGTTAAAGCTCCTGTTGATGATGAAGATGCAAAAGCCATATTATTAAACAGTTTGCCATCCAAGTACAATAATGTTGTCTTTACTCTAGGGAAAATGTCTTCTCAGTCATTAGAGGGCATGATTTCAGCTCTCCTAGCTGAGGAAAAAAGGACTAAAGAAGATGTAGAAGAAGAAACTGCATTGTACCTAAAAAAAAAGTACAAGAATTTCTCCAAAAATAAGGAGGAAATTGAATGTTTTTACTGCAAGAGAAAGGGGCATAAAACTCCATTTTGTAAAAAATGAGCTCGTGATCTTCTAAATGGAACAATCAAAATGGAAGAAGCAAATATGGGCATAGACGATGAATCTGATTATGAGGAAGAACAAGTAAATGAAGACAGTGGCTCTGAAGACTTCTTGTTCTGAGCATGAAACTGGAGGATGGAGGAAAATGGAGGTTGGAGGTCATTCAGCGACCTCTCATCAGTCGCCAATGACGGGGCCGCACAGATGGTTTGGTGACATTTTGTGGTGTATTTGCTTTCACTTGTGTCGTGTGCTTCTTGTCATGTTTTTTTTTGAGTTCCAGTATCAGTGTTCCTGTTTGCAGTGTTCGTGTTTCAATAAGTGGAAATTTCACATTGAGGGGGGGAACATGATCCAATGTTCCATTTCCAGTATGTCAGCTTTTTCTATGTATGTACGAGCAACATATTTCAGTAGAATTTCCTATGTTATTCCCTGCAGTGAGATAGTGATGAGAGTTGTTGATACTACTACATCATCATGATATCGTGGTTGTTAGTTATCCAGAAAAACTATCCAGAGGTTGTTGGTACTGTCCTCAAAAACCATCTGTTGTGTGGTTGTTGGTTAACCACTTGGAAAACCATCCAGAGGTTGTTGGTATTGTCCTTGAAACCATCCAGATCATGAGCATGCTACGTAGCGGCACATTGTAGTACAAAGGAAGGTTTTTCCCATGTTCGCACTAAGGGGGGGAATGTTAGGAAATATATCTTAGTGCTCCATTTGTATGTATGGGTGAAATATATCTCTGTGTATCTATTTCATGGATTCTTTGTATTAGATCAGATTAATTTCTACATTACATTTAGCACACGGTTGATAAACAAGAGGTTGTATGTTGTGTGTGCAGGAGATGCCTATTGGTTCTTGATAGTAGATACATCAATCCACACAGTGATGTGGAATGTGCCTAATGATATATTATGTCGAGGGATAATAGAGTGCATGGATGACATCTTGAGAAAGCATGAAAATCTATTTGATCCAGTAGCCATAGAATTGGTGACATGTACGATGTTTCTTAGAGAGGATGAGGCACATGAGGAGACTTTTCATGCCCGAGAGGTGATAATAGGTGGTCCCTTGGCTCAAGATGTGTTCTATTTTTATGTGGATTTGTAACATCAGTTTTCAAAGTAGGAAATAGATTTTCATGTTACATAGATAGGTGGAGAATTTTTGGGGCCGCGAAATGCAACATTGCATTAGTGGTGAGGCATCGAGTTCTAGGGATCTCGTGATACACGAGAGTGATAGTGATGATGATATTTGATAGTGATGATTGTATATGATGTAGGGGGCCTTTTCCCCCAGTGATGAAACATGTTTTTGTGATGATGATCATATGAACGCTATATGTATGGACACCTATTTTTGATATATATGTGAGATTGATATTTGAGATGTTTTTTTATTGTGATGTAATGGATATTGTATGGTTGTATGGTTATTGTTCTAGCATGTGTATTGTGGTGTATGTGATGAATATAAATTTGTATGATGATGTTAGTAATGGTAGATAAAATATGATGATGTAGATAACTAATGTAATGTGATTGATGAGATGAATAAAGTATGTAGCACATAGGTAATGTAATGGTGATAATAGAATAAATGTGAAAATAGATAAATGTATCATAATAAAGATGTGAAAATGTAATATAATGGTAATATGATAAAATGATGAAAATAGGAGGGGGAGGAGATTAACGATGCCCCTCAGTGTATGGATGAATAGGCTCATGTGATAAGACCCCTCAGTAGTCAAGGATGATCCCATAAGCAAGAGTGCATCATTAGGAAACAATTGAGGTGCACTAGATTAACAATGGAGTGCATGGTGAAAGGTTCTTAAAACTAATCCCTCAACAGTCATGTAAGAACCATAAGAACACAAGTGTGTCATCGGGGGTAAGGTGATAATGATCACCTACCAATGACTAGGATGATGGGTGGAGGTGGATGCATATGAAATGGATGGAGCATGAGTGTATGGACCAAAGTGCGTGTCATATGGAGTGACCATGGAATATTCAGAGACTATCATAAATCCATGGGATGGATGTGATGGATAGTGTGAGTGAGGCAAATGTAATGAATATGGAGGTGGAAGGAATGAATTTGGTGGATAAGGTGTATGTAAAGGTGGTGATTGATGAACAAACTAAGTACCAGGTGTAGAAGACTCAGGGGGTGTATGCCTACGCTGTCATGGTGAAGGAGATAATGATCGCTCACAAGATAAAAGATATATGACACCAATGTCCTCTAAATTTTGTAACCTCTCACATAAAGAAAGACAATCATTGTCATGATGGCCACTAATATGATGGTAATTACAGTAATATTGATCATGTTGGCATTGTAAACGGTGTGGAGGGTGGTGGTGATTGGAAGGAATCCAAATTAATCACTCATTAAGTAATATACGTAATACATCATGAGGTCAAGCATTAGGTGAAAAATAATAGAGGCTCATGGTACTGAGGTGAAGTAGTAGTAGTAGTAGTAATTGGTCACAGAGGTGGAGAGACATGTGTAGGAGATGGAGGAGGAGACTGAGGTTGTTGCCTTTGCACTTTGGGTTGAGATAAGGGTTGCTTTGGATTGTTGCTAGGAGGTGGAGTAGGAGTAGCATACTTTGTTTGAGTTTTAGCTAAGGGTGGAGGTTGTTGAGGATGTACAACTAGAGGTGTAGGTGGAAGAGCAGAGGGCATAGTAATCGGGAAATGTGGGAAGGCTCTACTAGAGGAGAATCAAGAAGGTCATGTTCTAGAGAAATAACCTTATAACACAAAAGTATAAAAGAATCACAAGTATCATACTGTAAGTGTTTATTTAGAGGAGAAATAAGACAACAAAATAAGAGGAACTACTTTTCCAAGTCACTAGAATTAAATATAATTTGATTTATGCATGCATTAAAGCATAATATGTAATCCTAAATAGGTTCAAAAGAGCCCTAATGGAGAGTGGGAATATGATCATATGTGACCCTAGGACTAGTATTGATAATAAACCTATGAAGGAAGGAATCCTCCATGTCATAGAAAGTGCTAATAGAACCAAAAGGAGGTGTGTATACCATTGAAGTGCATCATCAACTAGACTAAACCAAAAGGCCTTAACCAAAATTTGGTCATTGGTAAAAGAGGCCATAAGAGTGCGATAATGTGAAATATGAGCATGAGGGTTTATGGTATCATTGAGGCATGTAAATGTGGGCATGATTAAATCCTCGGGGAAAGGTGGATTTATGGATTTTTTGCAAACATAATTACCATGCAAGGAATTGTTATCTATAGATGTGTAGTAAGCCCTACTTTATAAGGTGAGAGAGTGAACTTGAGACTAAAGTTGACCTACAACATGCATGAGGGATAAGATGTCTTATGATGGAATAGAAGAATATGGAAATAATGTATTAAGTGGTTGGAGCTTGCCATTGTGTGTGATCATAGGTATATCAAGAGGTGAGATAGTAGGCTCCAAAGCTAAGGATGTGTGAGGAGTGTGTGTCGAAGGAGCCACATGAGATGATGAAGGGGAAGTTTTACTAACAATACTAGAAGTAACATGCGATGTGGGTGAAGTGGAAGAAGGAAGCGTAGATAAGGTAGGAGTAGAATGAGAAGAAAAAAATAGAAGGTAGAGACTCATGCACTATGGTAGAAGAAATCTTAGGAGAAGAAGAGGAAGATGGAAGAGGTGAAGCACTCTCAGTAGTGTAGAAAGAAGGAGACTCCTTAGGAATGAGAAACAAAGTGGTATGGTCCATGTCAGCCGGAATAGTACTATCAATAGGATCATCAAGGTAATAAGAAACACAATGAGAAGCAGTAGGAGACATGGGAGTAGTGATAGGAGTGGCCGAAGGAGAGGTAGAAGGCATACCAGGTTGGGAATCAATTCCTAACAGATAATCAATGATAGAAGGATCTAAAACATCAGGTGGCATATTAGAAGAAGAATAAGAAGGATCATAGGCCATCGGTTGGCATGGTTTACAATGAGTAAAAATAATAGGGTAAATAATAGAAATAAGAGGGATATGTTACTAACCTATAAATAACTTACCTCACTGTGTGCTATGGACTATAACGGTGGTATGCGCAGACTTAGAACTATGACCAAATGACTTCAAGAAGGAAAACGCGTTATTTGTTTGTCTACACCGAGGCACACAGGGAGTGTACTAGGGCACCAGGGTTCCTTAGTCTAAATTTTGGGCACTTAGAACTATGAAAAATCTCAAGATCTATGTTTGAGTGTCAGAAGAACATATTAAACCCTTCCTATTTGTCACGCTATATTTTTTGAATGAACTGAATAATAACCTGCAAAACAATAGGTTAGTGGGTTTAGATTGTCCTTAGCCTCAAAACTAGTGGACTTATCGCTGAACACTGCACTACATTATGGACCCTGATGTAGTTCTAGTGCATGTGTGTGTAATAATGTGCCTAGGATGCCCTAGCACTAATGACATGATAATAAGGGGAAATAACTAGATGTAAAATGCAAAATAATGGATGGAATGAAAAAATGCAACCCTTCCCTTTAGCTTGTGTGATGTAGATGCGGAAGAAGCCCAAATTCAGTCCCTTTCCTTAGTAGATAACTAACCTTGGTGTGTGAGATTTATACTCCTAATGTGGTGAGTATACTTTGTTTATATATGGATCTCTTCCTCAAATTTTGACACTAGTGACCTGAAACCGACAACTATGAGCTAACGGAATACACCTTTGGGTAATCTTTAGGACTAAACTCGAATAAATAAATAAAGATAAAAATTATGATGAAACAGAACCTAAAATAATGGATTGAGATGCCCCAGTGGTGCCTCGGTGTAACCCTAGTTTCCCTAGTGTAGACCTAAAGATGACAACTAAACAAATTATGACATCTAAGATATTCTAAAATATTTCCAAAACTATAGAGACAATTGATGACCGAACCAGAAAAACACAGTGACACTTGACTACCGACCAAAAGACCTAGAGATGGGTCACTAGTGAATACTTTTATCACGCAAGATCCATATATAAATTAACATACCTGATGGTATAAATGTAATAGTAAATGTGTGATTTTTTGACTACATATATATGATGTAGTTTTACTAAATAAAACTCTAGGTAGACACTAGAGGATCAGTCACATGTTCTCACTACCACAGTGTGGTAAAACCAAGTGAGGCTAAGTATGAACATTCAAACGAATGTTAAGGGTGATCATGGAGATCAAGGATAATTAACCCTTATAGTTGCACAAGATTTATCACTATGTTATAGGATGGATTAATTTATTAATACTTGTTGCGTAAACTATATTTATCTAGTTACCTAATTTAAATATGTAGAGGAATATCTAGTTGTTGTTAATTTAATATGACTTTCTGCATTAACTAGCTTTAACTAGTTATCTTATTTATATATGCAAAGGAATTCCTTTTTTTGTTAGAAAAAAAAATCCTACTAATTTGGGTTACAAATTTTTAGGTTGTTGCAATCTTTCCTTCTTTCTATGGAGTCTTTTACTTATTTCCGCTTTAGGTTTTGTAGGGTTATTAGTGTTGATAGGATCAGTTGTGTTTCACTTGAATGCAATGATTATCAATTTGTTTTCACTAAATAAAACCTATCAAATCTTTAATTTTTTAAATTCATTTTGACATATTTTATCATGGTGACATTTTCTTATTTTTATTTTTAGGGTGATTTGAGTGTCTACAAACCCTTAATATTTATTAGGACATGTGAGGATTTCCTGACTTTTCCCATTTCTTAAGTTAGGGATAAAAGTGATGGCATCTGACAAAGTGAGATGTGAGAAGCTTGAATAGGAGGATAATGAAGATGTGGAATTTATTTTTCCACCACCGAAAAAATCGAGCTGAATGAAGAATATCATTGAATACAAGTTCAATGAGTAGGGGAAAAAGGTGGTTCACACCACTACCATGTGCATCCACAAAGTGACCAAAGTTTTCCTTAATAAGTGCGCTCTCGAGTGTTGCGAGTGGTGAAAATTTGGCATTGCTGCCAACCGAGAACTCTACAAGAGAAACCCCACTCACTAGGATCCAAGGCTAATGATTTCAAGTCCTGGAAAAGATGCTCTTTCTAGCCTCTCTCACTCCAAGGGAAGTGTGGTACTAATAGTTTGTCGTATCTCGTAGTAAGAAGGAGATCACCGCACATCAAAATTCCCTTATAAGGATCTCACCCCCACTCATGCCATAAATACCTTAACAAGGTATAATGTCATTGAGGGCCTCACCTCTGGCGAAAGCATAAATAGCAGGCTTCGATACCTCCTTTGGTGGGAACCTCCTATTCTTAGGGGTAGTATGGACCGCTCGGAAACAATATACACCAAATAAATAATGAAAAGTATGTTTGAGCTACCAATATGTCCGAGGACCACGAGGGATGTCAATCTACATGATTTTTTCCAATTCATTTGGACACATCACACGTGTCTACGTGGCCATGGATTAGAAGGGGATTTGGTTTTGTGAATTAGTTGTGTTTCACTTGAACGCAATGATTCTCCTTTTATTTTGAATTTCCTCATTCAGTATAATGATTTATTTATTTTCACTAAAGAAAACATATCAAGATTATCCATTGTTGATTAAGCTCAACAGGTGTCCACTTTAACGAACACATTTGTTTAATTTTATTTGTAAGTTGATTTGTGTGTCGAAATTCTTAAAATTTACTCTTGTCCGCTGATTTCCCAACTTTTATTTTTTCCTACATAGGGATGACAGGTGATGGCGTCGACAAAGTGAGATGTGAGGAGCTTAAATATAAGAATAATGAAGATCTAGAATTTTTTACGCCACGGTGAATATCATCAAGATGGATGAAGAATATCATCAAATACAAGTTCAACGAGCGGGGCTGTAAGGTGGTTCACACCACTACCATGTGCACCGAAGACAAATTACATTATATTATATTCTTAGAGTCTATATCGACACCCTCTCGCTAGTTTCTTTGGAATATCTTCAGTAATTCTTTAGTTACACTAAGGTTTAATAGGATCATAGTAAATTAACCTAGGAGTGTCGCACATTTCTTTAAATTCCTTAGCCTAAGCAACCATTAACCCGTATCAAAAAGAAAAATGACTGGTTTATTGTTTTGCGAGATAAATGTCACTTTCCATGAAATCATTAAAATATATTTCCAAGATCTGCATGGTTTAATGTTAATGACATTTTAAAATTGATAAGAATCGTATTTCAAAGAAAAATTAAAGCCTGGAAGCACCTGGCCACCCATATAAAAAGGAAACATGTTATATTTATGGTTTTTCGATAAATGTTGGATTCCCGAATTCATTAAACAATTTTCCAAAAATAGTACAATTTAATCTTAAATAAATTTTAAAACTGATAAGAACCTTTATTCCAAAGGAATAATTAAATCCACATGGCTCAGAGTAGCCCATACAAAATAGAGACATGTTTTGTTTATTATTTTGCAGATCAATGTCAGATGCCAATATTTTTATTTTCAATTTCAAGTATATGGGACTTTGAAGTGCAGAAAATTCTAATATATGTGATTTTGGATTCCAATATATGTGATTTTGGATTCCCATATATGTGATTCTAGATTCCAATATATCCGATATTGAAATCCAACATCTGCAATTTTGGAGTCTAGATAATTCCAATATTTAATATTTTTAATCAAAAACTAGTAATTTTGGATTCCAATAATAGTGGTATTTTTTTCCTACTTGGACTAGAATAAGTCTAGTTTTCATGGAATAATCATTACACACTCGAGACTTAGATCTCTTATTATTTGATGCTCGTGAGGAAGCTGATAATTTAGTTGAGCTCAACCCTTCCATCTCTAATAATAATTCTCTTCCTATTATGACACAACCTCCTAATTATATCCTTCCATATACCTCCATTATTCCCATTTCTATGCCTACTAATACCAATCATTTCACCCTCCTATTACTTCTCATGTCGAGGACCCCACAATTTATGTTTTCCTCATTGAAATGGATAGGTCATATAATATGGGCGGGTCATATGAATTGAGCGATAAACTTTGTTGTGGAGTTGTATATGAATCCACACGTGTGTGTGTGAATAATTTGTAAATGATATGCACACATACTTGTAGTTTCATGTGTAACCCTAGGAGAAATAATTATCATTCGACACATGAGGTGTACTCAAATATATGATATGTTCATTTTTTTTGGTCATTTTATCGGTAGTAAATATGATTTTTCACCATGTTATGTGGTATGTTATGAGTTGTTACCTTGTTGCAATTGATTAATGGATCGACGACTTACTTATGCTTTGTGCCTATATTCTACCCATTGTTACGGTTCTTGATCTTAATTTATTTACATTTTCGTAGTTTTCTTAAAACAATGGGATTAGCACACTAACAGTTGAACATGTTTGTGTATCAATATTACCTTGATTCCATTGCTATACTTTTCGACCACATTAATGGACTCAACCTAGCAAGTTCATATATTCTAACTCACATTTGTATAAGTGTCAAATTATGATACTATAAGAGGTATATCGGATGACTATGAATAGGTATGAGAATGATATATATGGGAAAAGGTAAGGATATCATGTTATTCTTATTAATTTTTATCATGAGGTCTTGATGAAAATATTACAATATGAAAATTGGACTACATGAGCTTGAGTAAAATGATCTTGTTCATGTGCTAAACAATAAAGCTATGATTGTAACCAATACTTGAACTTTGAATAATATTAGGCTATGTTTAATATAACATGTAGGGGATGATGTTTGATCACCCTCAAAGAAAACTTTGTAAAGTTCGGGGGAATTAATATTTTAGGCCTATATAATGCTAAGCTATGTTGTTGGTATTTGAATCCTTAATGTTCTAAGCTTCGTTAAAGGGGCTGATGTTATTACCCCTGAATATCACATTATAAAAATGGCATGAATATTAAGGGGAACCTAAGATAATGCAAAACAAAGGGGTTAAAATTATTCAAACCCATTCTAAACTTATGATAAGGGGGCATATTGGTAACCACCCCTTTGTACTCTGTACAATTGGAAAATAATAATGGAAGGGAATTAATGAATCACCACCAACCTTTCAATGTGGAAATGGATAGTTATGAGGCATGGCTAACTAGTTAGTGTAAGGAATAAATATGTTCTGTGAGTTTAGTGGTCTTGCTAAATTTAAAAAGGTAAATTTGGAGGCGAGGAGATAGTACGTGTTCTTGCATGAATTAATTTTATCGGAAACCTACCCCACGACCTCGGGAAATGTAAGGTGGTTTTGGGGGAAAATGGGAAATCTATTTTGTTATTGTTGTTTTTCATTTTTGGGAGGTTTTACTTGAGCTTTGCATGCTCAAAGCTTTCCCTATTTTGGGGTTATTTGTCTATTCAATCTTGCATACATTTTCAACTAAAAGTGGAGATATTCTTGGGAAGCATTGATATCTAGGTTTAATAAATAATAATGGAGGAGCTATGTGGTATTTTCCTTACTTTTGAATCAATTATGAGGTTGTGTTTTCAAAGGAAATATTGGAAAAGAAGGAGAAGAAGAGGGATTTCATTATTCAAGGCATGATTTTTTCTATTTCTCTCCTAATGGCTTATTATATTTATTATTTGCATGAATAAAATCTTGCAATATATCTTTGGTTGATTGTGTTGAAATGGGTTTTAGAGGATTTTTCTATTCTATGTAATGTTGATTGAATCAATAATGGGATATGGGTTCGATAACTTATTCTCCTTAATTTTAAGTATTCAATGTAACTATTAGAGTAATGCTTTTGTGGATATATTCTTGTATAAAACTTTCTATTAAATTCATGGCTAGTATTTAATTGAATACCTAGAAATATTAGGTGTCTCTTGTTAATAATATTCTAAATCCTTATATTAAAATGTGGGTATTTAGGTGTTTTATTGTTTTTGAAGACCATTCAAGGTTATTTTTGTTCACCTACTAATGTCAACTCACGGTTATGGAGGAAGTTTGTTCTTTTATTTAGACCCATTCGGGTTTCGCTAACAATTTTGGGTTGAGTAAGATTTTGCATAGGTTCTGGTCTTACATCTTCTTACTCCATGAGTAGGTCCAAGTTCAAACCCTTGTTTGGTTAAGGGAGACTGTGATTGTTAATAGTGTTGTTTAATCTTGTGTTTATAATAGTTGATCCAGCAAATAATAGTCTAGTAAGAATTTTTCGTAGATGAATAAGTGGGTATGCTGTTTGAATGGTTTCACCATTACAATTTTGTAATCATGAGTAATGGTATTTTGGGTAAGGTTTTGAATCTCTACTATGATAATTTATACTCATATTGTGGTTATCATATTTCAATATACAAACTTTGTTTTTAATAATAGTGGTTATAGGTGTCTATAGCTTACAAATCGATTATGGTATTGTGATATTACATTAATGTTGCTCGAGAAGGGTGAGTTTAGGGTTTGATGATGTCTGTTATATTCCTATGGTTATGGATCATTTCCTGGAAGTACTTGATCATTGTGCTCTGAATATAAATATATGAGGAAACTTCCAATGTTTCCAAGTGTGTTGAAATTTTTCCCTTAGTGGGATCACATTAATCTCTATGTGGTCATGGTGTGATCATTTTATTTGTGTCCTTGATGGTTAGCTTGTTATCTTTTGAAAATTTTAAGGTAAAATAATACTTACCTTAGGTTCCTCAAATACCATTTTACTCTTACTTGAATGATCAAATGTTGAAGTTGACTATTATTTTATAAGAAATGCCAATGGATAAGATAGCTACGAGGTTGATAAGCAATAAAATACTTCAATATACTTAGACCTTCTTGACCTTGAATTTATAATGATTTGGGAAGCAAATAATTGTATACTATGATAGTTGGTATTTGTTTGAGTTCAGGGAAAATCAGGATTCCCTTAGTAAAAATGACAACCAAACTTAAGGTAAAGTATTAGTTATCTTAATAAATATGAATACATGTATGAATGGTATATAGTGATTAATTAATGTCAAAATTATTATGGACTTATTCTAATGAAGGTTGGCTTGATACAAATAAGGAGATATTTTCCTATTCTACAATTAATTCTATTAACTTTGAAGTTTCCATTAAGGCTTTAGAATAAGAATAATGTGGATAGTGATTGTGAATGCAAGTTAGATTATGTTGAGTAGATGATAATTGATATTATTGGTTATTATGTGGTTTTATGATGTTAAATTATTGCAACATTTCATTTATACAAATACTAAATGGCATAAAATGTTAAGTGGGAAAGAGAACTTATCATGCTAGTTCAATCGAACTGACCTTTTCTAACATTTTGCAGATGGTGTAATTTAAGTCTTCATGGCAGATGTTGTTGAAAGAAATTGTTGCTTTGATTTGTTTGATTTAATACTGCAATGTATTGATTATTGTGATTGCAATCAAGTGAAATATCGATGTTTTGTTTAATTAATAAAAAGGGGCTAAGTTAGCCTATTCTAATTTGTAACTATTTTGAAAAGGAAATAATTAAGTTGTAATCATTATTTAATTATGTCTTATTATGAATCAAAATTTATGGGAAAGATTACTCCATTTATTTAATTGAATGTTGGGAACTTATGTTGGTTAATATATTATTATGTTGAGTAATTAAATATTAAATATTAAATGGATGGTATATGAATAATTGTTTTTAAATATGAATGGATTAAGTGTATTATGGATTGCTTCTTAATCATTTTGATATTAGATCTATTAATTACTATCCTTGGCATGATACACTACTAGTGTAAATAGAAAAAATTAGGACTACAAAATTAATGCAGTAAGCTAATTGAAATTTACAACTAGGATGTAAAAATAATGTAAGAGTATAACTTAAATCTGCATTTGCAACTTACATGAATATAAAAACATGTTTAACTATACCTTAAAGATATATGAACACTTATTAACCACATGTGTAATGTTTATTCGTAAGGAAAGGAAACCTATTATCACATCAATGTGAAAGGGATCATCATGACAAATGATATCTTCTTGCTGTGGTAACTCAACCATTAATAATGACGTACTTAGTGTTGATAGATAACATAAGATCTATCTATAGACCTAGATCTATAGGATTCCATAATTAGTTATATGATATGAATAGAATGTTGTCTTCTAATAAAAGTGACATGAAATCATAAGGATTAAGTATCATTCTTAGTACGTACCAAACAAAAAGTTACTTTTAGATCACTAGGATAGGGTACAGATATATTTTTGTGTCCTAATAAAATAAATAGAAATGGAAATTAATGAATGCTTAAGTTGTTAACTATGAACTTAATAACTTAAGAATTGGAAAATAATATATATAACTAAATTAGGTGAAGGACAAGTTCCTAATGACGAATGTGCCATCACGGAACCGAGCATGGAAAACATGTCTCTGAAACTTTGATCAAAGTAGTGTAAGTTGTTGATTACATTGTCCGATTCACCAAGATATAAGATGTAGGATGCCCGATGGGATTCAAATGATTGAGTTCTAGGTATGCACTTAGAAAACATTACTTGATTATCAATGCCTGTAAAAGGAAACCACTAGTATACCTTGTATACATGCTCATAAAGAGTGATTTTGAGGATCAACTCATGCGATTTGCACATGGTTTATGATAGGTTGTTAGATTCAATTTTAGATTTATGCTGGATTTAAATGTTAGGTATTTAAATCAATGAAGCATGAAGTTAATATTAAAAAAATTCCTAGTTGAGAAGCGTAATAAAGAGCTTGTTACATATCATACATGAAAAGTATCCTCTTCGGGACTCAATACCTAGATTCTTTATACTAGGATATACAAATGCAAATATTCCAATTATAACAAACTACTTCACATTGTTCTCCATATATAGATTCATCACTACTCCTTCATAGCCCATTTTCACCCACCACATCCTCTTATCCACTTCCCCTAACTTAATTGCACCCAATATTCCCACCTTTAATGGCCATGATGAACCTCGGAGCATCCTAAATCATTTCATGTGGCATGTCTTGAATATGCAAATGACCTCACATTATCTTGGCTAATTTTTTTCCTTAAAGTTTACAAGATTATGATATACAACAGTTTTACGATCTACTTGTTTATTCGGTAACCAAATTTACATAAGTATTAGATTATTTACTTGCTCAATTTTCTATCAATATCAACACTAATATATCTTATGCATAAATTTCTCAACTCAATTAAGGATTAAACGAGCATCTAGTTGACTATGTTTCATGATATAAGAACAATCTTGCTAAGATGACTAATGTACAAGCTGATTCCGAATTACAAGATCTATTTATTAAAAGTCTCTTACCTCCACTTTAAGAGAGTGTTATCTTTTATACTTCTCCCTCCTTTGATCAATTATGCCATACACTCAAATTGTGTGAAAGAAAACTTTTATCTATGGGAAAATTAAAATATTATGATGTTACTTCATCCTACTCCTCTAATAGGTTTCAAGATAAATATACCCTCAAACCATATCATAATCCCAATGAATATAATACCACTTTTAACGTTATTTCTACACCTTATAAGATTGAAATACAACCCCAAAAGAATATTTTTCCTAAATTACCTTACGTACATCGGTTCCTATTACCACAACTTATTGAAAGAAATATTATTACTCTTCCACCACCACTCAACCTCGATCCTTCTCCCCACGTGGTCATAACTACAATGAAAATGCATGTTGTGACTACCAAAAATGCATTGGGAATTCTACGATAGCTAATTTAAACGTAAACATCTTATTCAAGATATTATTGAAAATAATGTAATCAAGCTCCCTAAGCCATCTACTTCCAAACTGGTCAATGATAATCAAAAGATCAAAATCTTTAATGACCCATTTCGCAAGCATGAAAAGAAAGATATTGAATCTTTTGCAAACCATACACCTCGTGATATTCTTTCTCCTTCATCAGGTCCTATTGAATTTATTGTTACTATTGCTGACATACAACCACTAGTCATCACATTCTCAAATCCCGATTATCACACTACATTCTCTCTTCGATTCATTAAATATCAATGCTTCTATTGGTACTTATATCGGTGTCAACAATACCTTGGTATATCCATCAACCTTTACCAATGCATGCTTAGTGGAACTTATTTTAGCTATAAAATGTCCCACCTCTCTAATCACATTTGTAGTTCCTAATTATCATGGTCATGTCATTATTGCCATCATAATTGGGTCTCTTATTTATTTACACCATTCTTGTTTACTTATGAAATTGTAGGCTATGACATGCTCTTAAGTCTTCCTTAGCTCCATGTTACCTAGGCCATCCCTTCCCTATATCACTTGTGTCTTAAGTTCATCCATAATAAACAAGTTATCACCATCAAAGGTATTCCACCACGTACACCATTACCTCATCCATATCTTACTAAAATATTTGCACTATCTATGGCATCTATCCCTCCTACACCTCACTCTCCCATTCGTACATGATTTTCATTATGACCTTGTTCTCCTCATCGGTCCATTAGTCCACCCCGCTAGCCTAAGTCCCTACTCGAGAAGACCCTTCTCATAGGTTTTATCCACCTCTTTCTCTACCTATTTCTCCACATCGGTCTCATTCACATGCACATAGTTACTCTCCTACACCACCTATATTATATCATTGTTACATGCCTTTGTCTCCTTGAATATCGAGTAGGGGGCCCTCACCCTTTACTATCATTGGATAGTCTTCTATCCCTTACACACTTAAGGGGAATTACACTTTATCTCATTATTTTTCCATCACTATCATTTGTCTCTAGTGTTTACTACTACACTTCATGCTTCACACTTCACGCTTCATGTCTAATATTTCTAAGAATTATTACACCTTTGGTACACACACCGTATCATCACTACCCAATGACATAATCTAGTTCAATAGTTCATACTCAGTTGTTAAGGTCCCAATTATTAAATGAACCTCACATCATCTACACATCAAAATCTATGATTCATGATAGATATTCTCTAGTATATACTCTAAATCATATGCAATACCTTCATTTACCAATGACACACTCTTGTTCTATGGTTCATTCTTGATTGTTGAGGGGAATTTCTAAATGAACCTCATCTCATACACATCCATCAGGTACAATGTGTCTCCTCCTCCCTTCACATATTACACATGACAACATGTCATCACACTCGCATAACATTTGCATATCTTGGTTGTATTTACTCTTGTTAGCTTATTCTACTTACATGTTACACTTTGTTTCCTATGCTAGACAAATTCTTAGTATGTCATTATCTTTTTCTATATACACATGCACATTCACTTGGTATCTTGAGGTGAATGTAGGACCTTTCACATATTCATACACAATGCATGATGCTCGACACAACTCTTTACCAGTCCCACCGAGGCTCCTGGGGGAATCTAATTTTTCTACTCTTATACTTCATACATCATAGGTTCTATTGTCACATTATTTACTACTTATTACTGTCACTTTACTTTTCACTAATCTATATATGCTTTGACATATTATTTATCTCTCTAACATGTTAATGGGTGATTCATGTGTAGAATTTGTCTTGTAGGATCAATATAATCATGGTTATCTCTATTACTTCTTGTTTCCTATTATTTTCTATTATTTGTAAGACATGCCACATGCCTTGCTTGTTCATTGTTTTCTTATGGAAAATTCAGCCCTGATTGTATTGTGACATTATGAGCAAAGTCCCATGTATGAAAACCAATTTTTACATTCTACATTTTCTTCACACTTGCTAGTTATATAGTCTTCTATTACATGTTAGCTTATTTTTACTAACTCTTATTACTATCCTATTTTGTTTGCATGTACCTTGGTTTCTACCATTCACATCCCCTACCCCCTACAAGTATCCACTTTCAGATATGCATATCAGATTTTGGTCCTCTCCTTTGTACCGCATTCTCCTACGGTCACCGCATCCACACTAAATGAGGGGGAAATATATTGGGTGAACAAGTAACCCCTACAATAGCCCATAGATTTCGAACAACACAAAATAGTAAAAAATAAACATGGGCACATAGTTTTAGATTGGCTTAGAATTAAACTTGGGAATAAAATATGGAGCAAAAACTTGCACCTAGTCTTAGAAATTAGCAAAGTGGGAACTTGTGTCCTGGGGTAAAAATAATGAATTTAATAGTTCAACACAATATCTAGCATTTTACAAGACAATTATCTAGTAGCATGCACTTGCCTCTAATTACAAAATGCATTCTATTAATTAGAATCAATTATAATTAGAAAAATAAGAACAACATGAATAAATCAGGATGTACCATCTACAATAGTGCTTATCAAGAAGAATCATAGAAGGGAGAGAAAATATAGACCTTTCTTCCCAACACTCTTCTCTTGGTGTGAGATCACCCAAAAGACTCACTCTTGGCATGAGATCACCCAAGAAACTTCTCTCTGGGCATGAGATCGCCCAAAAACTCACTCTTGGCATGTGATCACCCAAAAACCTCACCATTGGCAATCAATTCTAGAAGCTCCAAGAAAACATGACAATTTTCTATCCTTTACTCTTTCACACATCAGGTGCACTCTTTCCTTTACACATTTTTTACTTACTTATACATACATTACTATGATTTTTCACATATGAAACTTTGACTACTTTCTCGCTCTTATTTTACAGGTTCATCCTTCATAAAAAATAAGAAGTAGCTCACATAAACAATAACAAGCTCCAACAACACAAAATATTATGCATATGATTCACCCTTAGGGTCTACCTCCCCATCCTAGTCTCCACGCTTCATATTATGATCACTTCATGCTTCACTTATCCACTTGGCACACTATCGGATACACTCTTCTCTAGAGAATTACAAGGTATTCATCTTCTATCTACTTTATGCTATCACTTATTCACTCAATAACATAAAGTGGGGGAAAATTTAGACACAAAATCTATACACGGTGTACATTTCTAGGTCCTAAAGAATACTAATATATATAATTACTAAGAAAGAAAACTAGTGGTTGAAAACTCCTTTTGGCCTTTCTACTTTATCCCTTTCCTTCTTCTTGGTATTACACATCTTATAGCCCCACCGTAACTTGAACTATTTATATTTTATGGCCTTAGGCACTAGCGCCTAGTTAGGATAGAAACGCCTAGGTGATCTTGTCCCTCCGGGAACTCCTAACCCCCATTTATCCCTTTCTTCCTTTTTGGGAATCTTTTAGTACTTTGGGTCAGCCTTCTAGTTGTCAATTACAAAATTCAAATAAGGGAATCATATATATACTTAGTTACTTCTCCAAAATAAAGGGCCAAACACTAGCATTATCTATTATCACCTAAGCTTGCATCTAAAGGCACAAAGAACATTACAAAACATCCATCTAGCACATCCACACAAGGGACAAGGGTTTCTCACTCGCATACACACCATATGAGGGGAATATTTTTTTATTCCATTGAACACATTTTCATACTTGGAGCATTTTAGATCTAGCTCGCTATCACTATGAAACTTGCATAAGGGAATCTTAGGAATCATTACACACACTTTCACAGAACTACATGGATTCTAAAATGTAGTGCGGTGCTCGATACTAATTCAATCTTTAGGTGAACATCGGGTTAGTCGACTCCACATTCGTATCTTTACTTTAATATTTGATGTAGTTTGTGATCATGTGTAGCTAGTTATCTCTCTTTGCACGTTATAGGTAAAATTAATGATAGTACATCAAAACCAACATGATAAAAGGAATTTAACAATAAATATCCTCCTACAAAGAAAATCATATAACATGAGCAACTGATTGGACACTAGTGCCAAGGTGTTCTTGTCCTCCCCTGGCACTTCTGTCCTACACATTTTTGGGTCTCAGAACCTCCAGTGAGCCTTGATGACTTTGTTTCCAGTCTTTTCAACTATTCACCTACCTAAATCATCTCCAACTTATGTTAAATCATCTAAATCACACACACACACACACTCTTGTTTAGGTTTTATATTATTTCATGCTTTTTTCTTGTTCATTTACTGTATTTTATCATACAATACAATAGTTACTCTGAAATATAGATTTAATCACATTTATATTAAATCACACATAAAAAATCTAATGATGCAACAAGCATACAATATATATATGTTAAAAATAGTGTGGTTGCATGGATTTCCATTGAGCATAGTGTCTCGATAGAGATAAAAATTCCTAGATCATTTATAGAGACCTTATGGAAGTAAATGGGAATAAACATGAATTTTAAGTCAACACATAATCCACAGAAAAACATGGTGAACAAGATTTTAGCCAATTTATTACTCAAATTTGTTGGACACATGCCAAAAAAACATGACATGGTATTAGAACTAGAAAAATTCACCTATAATCACTCAATATATAGAAGCACATGGAAGATTTCATTTTAAATTATCTATGGGAAAATTCCAATGGGATTTGTGGAATTTCACAAAGTAATGGATCATGAAAGTGCAAAGGCCAAGGATTATGTAAATTATATGTGAAAGCTACATGAGGAAGTGCGTGAGAGTTTTGAGAGGAGTAAACAAGGTTGTAAGGAATATGTAGATGAATGGTGTCAAGTCAAGGAATTTGAGTTCAAAGATCAAGTGTTAGTGAATCTGCATAAGGCAATATTTCCAAGGGGTACATATAATAAATTGAATTTGAAGAAGATTGGACAACGAAAGGTATTGTGAAAAATGGGACCAAATGCATACAAGAAAGAGTTGATAATTGAGTTATATATCTCACCAATATTCAATTTTTGGTGATTTTCATGAGTACCATTAGGGATAAATTAATGCACAAGAATAAAAATGAGTGCACAAGAATAAAAAATGAGTACACAATAAAACTAGAAGAGGACACATAAGGAAAACAAGGTACATTATATTGAAGAAGGAAACTATTAGTGAAAGGAAAAGAGGAAGTTAAGGCCATACTAGAATCAAATGTGGAGACAAAGATGAGTAGAAAACAATACTTGGTCAAGTGTAAATATTGCATAGAAGAAGATGTGATAAGGAAGCATTTAAACAAGCTTGATTAGTTAGGCAATACTACGAAAGACTTTTACTTGTGAGACAAGGGTTACATTTATTTTACATGGGGTGTTTGATATAAGAACATTGTGGAAAAACTTGTAATTTACATATCTTAAATATTTGGATAAGTGTTGGAGTGCACTCAAGGTTTATAAGGGAAATCAAGGTAAAGGAGGCATTGCAAAATGTGTAGGTGATTGTTTCAACATGTATAGAATTTTTGTGTGTGCAATGTTTGGTATTCCAAAGTGTACGTCAAAATTGTTACACAAAATGATTGTGAGAAAGGACATGCATAGTAGTTCATAATGTTTTTTTGGTTTGAGTGTGTAGGATTTTTAGTAAGGTGTGAAGGTGGAATGCAATGATTGTGTAATGAAAAAGAAAGTACACAGATATTTTCTAAAGGTCAATGTATGGAATAGAGTAAAAGAAGGATTACATGGTGAATTGAGGACACTAAAGTAAAAATTAAAAAAATTACAAGGGGGTAGGTGGATGCTGACATTCAATGTATGTGGTAGATAAAGGGGATAAATTACCAATTAAGCATATGACACATATTATTCTAGAATATTTTCTCAACTAGTGAGTCATGGTAGTTTGACATCATTAGTGAAAAATTCAAAAGGGAAAAGGGGAGAAGGTTATAGAGAGAACTTATAAGTGAAGAAGTCATGGGAGGATAATTTATAAAGGAAAATACAATGCCATATTTGAAGGTTACTGAAGGTTGTTGTAAGGTTTAGAGATAAATTGAAAAATTTGGATAAGGAGAGAGCCAAACTAGACCTAGTTTGGTCTTGAAGGAGCCCTTGAGTGTTAATACTACATTATGATTGTTTTAGATATTGTTTTTAACCTTTTAATATCCCCATTAGAGGGATATCATTGTATATGCCATTAAATATTTAAAGCTAATATAAATTTTTGTTCGTATGTATATTGTGTTGTGTGACTCAACAGGGGGTCCATTAATGCACCATTGTAACACACATTCAGACCACATTAAAATAATATTCCATATAACATTTAAATATTGGATTATCCTTCATAATATTCCTTTTCTATATAAAGGTGAAGGAAGATGGTTTAGAAACTAAAATATGGTAATGTGTCCTTGTGCAATGATGAGTTGGACCTTGTATTAATGTAAAGACAAACACTAATATTTGGAATCCATTCCTATCATCTCTTTATTCATTATACAAATTTATTACCTTCATATCATCATATATAAATAGATATGGAAATATTATTCAATCAAAGAGGCATAAAGCATCTAATATTCATTACAAAAATTTTAGTCTATGATTTTCCCTCTCTCTTTCTCTTTTCCAAAACCTTAAAGAAGGGTCAAGATGTGGGGTCTGATATTTAATTACTTGTAAGGTCCTTCCTCTTCTTAATCATCAACTATAATAGTGATGCTAAATCATTCTTTGGGTCATTTCATCTTCTTATGGTTGATGAAAAAACAATCACCATAGTGGAAGACTATATAAGCAAGCCATTATCAAATTATAGCGTACTTGGAATATTTACAAGCTCCAATTACAAACATCATTCCAAAAAAAATCAAATGGTTCCTAAATCTACTCAAGTCAGCTACATAACATCTAGGGTAGTCCCTATTATAAGTTTACTGAAATGAACGGGGTTAATGAGTCTAGCTTCACCCATCAACAAGCATGCAAACATCATAGAGCCATGTTTTAAGCAAGAGAAAAGTCACTCCAAACATTACACAAGGGTTTCAATCAATAGAAAGGTTATGTCACATAGTGTAGTCACACCACATCTCACTATTACTAGGCTAGATACATTCTACATTACATATATAACTTGTTATCTTGGTTTCAAAAGACAAAAGGTCACTCTTGGGGGTTGGTTAACTATACACACTTACACAAACACCTAAGAGAACTACATGAGGCTTGATTCCACATCAAGGATATGTAGTGAAACACTATGATTGGTTCAACGACTAGGAGTCTAAATGTTTAAGGTTGTCCAACCTCAAACACACACATTTTTTTCTCCTTTAGTTTGTCAAATATATAATGAAGGATTCTATCAAGCATGTTAGGGTTCCTAATTTTTGTAGACCATTATAGGTAATATTGATGTTTTGCAAATAAGAGATACACACACCAAAAATCATTTACGAGATAAAATAAACACCCAAAAATTTTTAGATCCCAACTTCCTTCTTTGTCTAAGACAAAGTGTAATCTTTTCTGGACCATATGACACATACATATATTGTAAAGATTATTTTCAGGATTTTTCAACAACTAGGATTATGATTGTCCAAGGTGGTCCACCCTCAAGAACACATGTTTTTTTCTACTTTAGTATATCAATTATTTAATCAAGGGTTTTGTTGGTTTTCAAGGTTTATACTTTATTATAGATCATCACAAGTCATATTAAGGTTTTGTAAAGAAGAGAGACTCACAAAAAAATCATTTCTAGATAAGATAACACCGAAAAAAATTTAGATCCCAATTTCCTTCTTCTCTAAGACCATGCAATATTTTTCCTAAACCATACGACTCCTAACTATACTATTAAGATTATTTTTAGGAAAAAAATTGTAATTTTTCTAGTTCCGTATACTACTGTGTAATATCCAGAGTTCTAAAATATCACGTTCCACTTCTTGGAACATCAAGATCATTATAGAATATTCCTAATTAGTATAAGTTTATCTCTATGTATTCTTGCATTTTGAACATGTTTATTATCATTTATCATTTTTTAGTTCATTTAAAGTTAGAATGTATTAATGTTTTCATTCATAATTGATGTTAGAATTTAATTAGATTATATTAGATTACATGTTAGATATTATTACATCCTTTTCATTAGAAAATATAATTAGGGTGTAAACATTTTGTGAATCGGCTCTTTAATTTAATCCATTTCCCAAAACCTAATTTTCCCAAGGTTTCTACTTCAAATTCCCAACATATTATCAGTCATAATGCCCCTTCCTTCAATATTATATGATCATATCTTAAAACCTAGAGGTTCACTTCCTCATTTGGCTATGGGTTCAGTCCTCCCACCAAGTCCATATCTATCTCCAATCTAACAATGGGGGCCTATATGATGGTTACATTCCTAGTTATTTCATGAATGTATAAGATTCGCATACATTGATGTACAAGCTGATTATATTCCTCATAAGTGACAACATCCACCTAAATTCACTCCCTCCCCTATGTATTCTAATGTAAAATTTGTAAAGAACCCATCATCCCGAGCCACTTGTCATGGGAACCCACCATTTCCTCCACCACCTATAACACCTACCGCATAAAATCACATGTACCCTCTAAGGGATTTTATATCTTGGACCAACTTAATAATACTCTTACTAATATATATTTTCTTAAATTACATACTATTCATTAGAAAACTCAATCAAGGTGTAAACATTTGTTGAATCTAAATATTAAATTGAATCCATTTCAGTAAAACTTAATTTCCCTAGGGTTTCTTATTTTAAGTCCCAAAATATTCTCACTCATCATTCCTCTACCTTCAATATTATTTGATGATCATTTCAAACCTAGAGGTTCACTTTCTCATTTGTCCATGGGTTCATTACTCTCACCAGTCCATGCCTATATCCAATCTAACAATGAGGGACTATATGATGGTTCCACTTACATGTGTTTCATGATTAAATGAAATTCTACATACATTGATGTACAAGATGAGTATATCCCTCATAAATGATAGCATCCACATAAGTGCACTTCTTTCCCTATGTTTGGTACTCGTAAAATTTCTTATAACCCATCATACTAAGCCACTTGTTGGGAGAACTCACCATTTCCTCCACCACTTATAACACATACTACACATAATAATGTATAATTCGTTAGTGATTGATTTGATCTTGCCCTTTTATCTAGTGTGTGTTTTCAAAAAAAAAAATCTCTAACTATTTTGCTAAAGTAAAAACGTATGCTTGAAAGATATAATCATGTCGAATGTGAATGAAAACCTCATGTTTAGGGCATTGATCCTCTTTTTCAGTTGAGGATTGTGAAAGTGTGTCATTACTGAAAACCCCGTGAAATAGGTTGAAAAAACTATGTAAAATTGTGGTTTGTCCCTTTCGAATGTTTCCCTTGTTATCCCTAGTGTAAATTGTAGACTGCAAAAACTTCTATGACTTGGCAGGTATTCAAAGACAAAAATTGAGAAGCCACAGAAGAAATGAACATCACCATGGAAATGAGGAAGGTTATCCACATGAACCTTCAGTGCACCTTTGAATAAGTGCAAGAAATTAGGAACCTCCAAGTTACAAGGGTCAACCACGTGGCTTAAGCGTGGTAGGGAAGTCTAAATGGGCTAAAAATTTTAACAAAGGAAAAGAATACACATGCCTCCATGTGTCACCCAGTGTAATTTAAAAGAGAATAAGTCTACAAAAGGAAGGAAATTTCCGTGGAATAGAGAAAAGGCCCCTGCAGATGGATATTCAGAGCCGCGCTACTCAAGTAATGTTACGTACTAAGGTAAAAAGGCAAGGCAGCCGCGGATCACAGTGAAGTGAATCACATCATCCGAATGAGTCGTGGGAGGTTTTGAAAAGTTGTGATACACTAAGGGATGGAGAAAACACATGGCATGACACCATTGGATGCACTAAGGTAGGTTTCTTCTATAAATGAAAATATGTCCCCAAAGCCCGACACAAGACATGACTCTGTTTCATAGTTAAAGTCAAAAGTGGAGCAGCGAGTCAAGCATGTAAATTCATATATGTTCTAGAAGATGATGGAAATAAATATTTAGATGCAAAATTGGGGTTCTATAGGGGCCCCATCCCATGATGAAAAATTTACATACATATTTGGAAACTACATCAGAAAGAAGCAAGAAAATAAAAGCATTCAGTTATCCCCTACTTCTATTTTTTCTCCTAAAAATGGGGAATTCTATTTAACAACCTATTCTTCCTTGATATGAACTCATTTGAACCCTGAGCTATCTGAGAAAATACAACTAACCCCACAAAATTTTGAGACATCCCCATCTCCATCAATGACTCAATAGTCATTTGGGACCGTCCATAATATCCCCTAGCTCAATCTTCTTCTGATAAGAAGATACCCAATCCAAAAGGTTTGAACCACCTATAGGAAACATTTTTTTCCCTTTTTCCTTGTAAGAAGTGGACTGACTGGGAGTGGAATGAGGGGGAACATTTGGATTGGCTGGGAGAGAAAACACTATGGCCCTTAGACATTATGGAGCAAGAGATTTAGAACTAGACTCACCCTTGTGCCTCCTTATGAAAGGTGGAAACTCTCTTAGCAGAGGAATAAGATGACGCCCTAATAATTTTTGGTCCATCAAATAATCATGTTGCACTAGAATGGAATGTTGGAGAGTAGAATTTCCCTTTCCCTCCTTGGTGGTAGATAATGATGCTTTGGAACATTGAGGAGATGAAGGCCCTACTTCTTCCTCATCCAAAATAATAATTGGGGGTTGAGAGCTTAATTCCCCCTCTTCCTTCTTGAGGATGGTGCTAGTATGGTGGATGGTTGGGATGACACAGGTCTTGCTTGACCTTTTTCTAAAGAAATGATTCTCTGCTCTAGTTCATCCACTTTATGAGAAATGACAGGCACAATATCAATTAAAGTCTTATCATAAAGTATGTAAGACTCCTTGGGAACCTCTTTCAGCAAAAATTCTTCATTACATAAAGAGACACTTATATTCAACCATGCCTATCATAATAGGACTCCTCTCAATCAAGAATTTCTTCAATTATTTTGGATATTTTTTATTTTTGCACTAAAAGAGATGATAGTACATGCACTAGAAGGATGATAAAACATGGTTGATCTTGATTGATCTCAAAATAAGGGAGATATGGACCTCCCGGATCTATAATTTCAAATAGAGCCCTGACAAAGGCCTCATCTAGGTCATTAGATCAAATATTTGGTTTAAGTCTTTTAAGGATATTTCTTTCAATCTATTCGCTAGAGTCACCCTCTACATTGTGCCAACAAAGAGCTCCACAATAATTCTTCACGTTTAAGAATGTAAAAGGGGTGCATATTTGGGAAACTAGAGTTGAATTTATAATGATAATGGTGTAGACAAGATAAGTTGAGAAGAATCATTGCCATCAAATGAAGAAATATATTTCACTCAACTCACATAAGGAAATAAATTTGAGGGATATCAAAATCATGCAACAAAATACATTTGATTGATGTGATATGATCCATGTGAGGATATTCAGCTCTAAAAGACATGAATATGAGTATGTACTGCTCAAGATTGATTCGCAAAAGATAAAAGGGATTGTACACCACATCAAGCCATCTAGAAATGCCTGGGAATAACAAAAAGACTTCTTTCTCGCCAAAAGGGAGAAATGATGACATGGCATCTCAGTCATATCTGAGGAAGTGAAAAACATGAATAAGAGAATAATATTCTCTTAGAGATTCATGCTTTTGGGGGAAAACAGAGAATGAGTGAATGAGTGAAATTGTATAAATGCGTGATGAGAATACTCTTGCATAAGGGGGTTAATTTTTCTAACCTTTAGAGAAAAAGGAGAGAACCTATTCGTAATTTTGAAACTAAAGAAAACTGAGATATCTGAACTATTATTCATTTTTTCCCAAGCCTTCTCACCAAGATGATTGACATTGTATAGTCATTGGAAAATATTGAGGTCATAGTTTTTGTGTCCCCTTATTGAATAATTGGTGTTTCTTGAATCA
This sequence comes from Taxus wallichiana var. yunnanensis, assembly GCA_018340775.1. Classification (NCBI taxonomy): domain Eukaryota; kingdom Viridiplantae; phylum Streptophyta; class Pinopsida; order Cupressales; family Taxaceae; genus Taxus; species Taxus wallichiana. The sequence goes on along the minus strand of CM031238.1, from coordinate 17,040,067 downwards.
ATTTGTGTGTATTCTCATGAGCACTATTACTTTGTTTAAGATGAATTATTTTGAATCGATTGTCTACATTTTTGTTGCAATATTATGCTAATTAATCTCTCTAAATTACATAAATCCTTAGTTAAAATAGTGACAATTTGGTAACTGTAATTACATGATTGATGGAGCTTTCCTTCATAATGTGGTAAATGGTTTTAAAATCAATTTGTATCTATTTGATCTAAGATATTTTTAGTTCCTGAGTGTATTTAGAATGTATTTGATCATATATTGTTAGTATTTTGTTGAGAGTTTTTCATGATATTTTGTGTTTAAATTCTCAAATTTTTGTGAAATCTTGTGTTCTTGGGATTCCATGAATACAAACCTTCTGGTTGAAGGAATGCTTTGGACTGTGTGATCCATATTTTACATCAAGAACAATTGTCTACAGTATTTGCAAGGTTCATTTGAGTTCTTTGTATAATCAACTTTATCCTACTTAACTTCCCAACAATACATCAAAATTACAACCAATAACCATCATTTCCATTTTTATTATACCTTCTTCCACAATTCATGAATAAATACTATGGATATTTGTTAAAAAAATTCACTCTTTGTCCAAATTATGCAAGAGCAAGTTGGAATTTACAATTTTCTTTAGTAACCTGAGTCTTTATAGAAGATATTTGCATTTTCTAGTGTGAAACATCATGAGAATTAGATAATGTTTGTATTGACCATGTCTTCTTGAGGCTATTTTTTTACTTCCCTAAGAAAAGGAGTCCAAATATTGTTGTTCTATCCATCGCTTTTCACAAATACAGGTTACAAAATGGGTCCTCTCACCCTAGTTTCAGGAAGAACCTAAATTAGTAGGGTAGGTCATACCATTAGTGGAGGTGTTATCCAATATTCCCCAAGTCAGAGTGAAAAGAGACTGCCAAACCCATCCCTAGATATAAAACTACTCAAATATTGATTTGTCTTTATCTAAGCATCTTGTTTAGCCTGTTGATATTACTCACTTACAAGGGGGCTGATTTGGTTACCAACACAATCTAAGGGATTTAACATATTGGAATAACTTAATAATACTTTTACTAAGATATATTTACTTAAGTTAGTATAAAAAAACTCATATCTATAAGTCTATCTTCTATGATACATTGTAATATGTCACTTTACCTTATACTAAACAACATTTGAAGATATCAATGCTAATCAAACCTCAAATAGTGAATACATATTGATGATGAATAAACTTGATACATTGATGAATGATGGATGGAACAACCCTAAGACCACATAATAGTGAGACCTAGATTTAATACTCCAATAAAATTAAATTTAGAAACCAATAATGAAGTTTGTGTAGAAATATATCCACTATAATTAGTAGTATAATGTATCGATAGTGTTAATAAGAATCAAGTGAAAGACTCACAAAAGGAATACTAAGAGACTAAAGTAATGGCCATGAAAAACATTATCCTTGCTACGTGGAATAACTAAGGCACCCTGAATAGGGATATGATGTATAGAGACTAGAATATATAATGTTTCGTGGAGATAAGTGAGTTATCTATATCGAAATCATCAAAGGAAATAATCAACATGGAAGATGATGTGTGATTAATAGTGTCAATCATAAAATCACATGGATGATCATAAAAAGGTCATGGTGGCACCACATGATGATCTTTATGAACTTCCAAAGTAGATGTGTCTTTAGTATGATTATGAAGTATATTATTGAATATTTTCAATTGTAGACACAAAATCACACACATACTATTATTTTACTATGTTGTCAGTATGTTGTTTATATGCATGGATCTTAAGTAATAAAAGTATTCACTGGTGACACAATCCTTTATCCATCTACTTGCTTTGACTGTTTATACATTTTTTTCCTCTCACATATGTCATTTTTGTACCCAATTTTTGTCAGTCACAAAGATCCCTATTGTTCTCGTGTTTTCACATCTGTCTTCATTTATCCCAGGACACTAGTGCCCATTCTGGACACTAGCACCCATTTTAGACACTAATTCCTAGAGTCTCCTATCCATTATGGGTTCTCCTGTCCTCTTTGTTCTTTTTACTTATTTTTACATTTGTGGTTGGCCTTTTTAGTTTTCTTATCCTTATCTTGAGCTCATAGTCATCCTTTTGTGTCACTAGTGTTGAAATTCAAACAAGAGATTCATATATATACACAACATACACATTATTATTTTGGATGGAAATTCTAAGGGGAAATCTCATCTACATACTATCACTACCATTACAAGGATTGAATTTTGGGGTTGTATACACTTTGCATAGGAAGGGGAAGTACTCAATTCCATATCACACATTTACATCTTATCTAGCCATAACTCACTATCTTGGCATCATTGGCATGAGGAAAACCTAAAGACATTATTTCACACACAAGCACAAAGAACTACATGGATTCTGGAATGTAGTGTAACACTCGGTCATAAGTTCACTCATTGGGTGACCACATGGGTTAGTCGACTTCATATATTACATTTTTCATTCCAATTTGATGTGTTTGTGAGCTTGTGCAGGTACCTAGGGTTTTTCATGTAGGTTACAAGAACCCTCAATGATTAAAGAGTGAATATCAGGTGATTGAAATAAATTTATAGTGAAACCCTATTGATATAGCAGAAAGTATATTTTTAGCTTCTTTGCAATCACTAGGGCCTAGGAATAGTCATCATCACCAAAAACCCTTGTATAGCACCTGACACCCATTTCCATCTTCATTCTCAAGTCCCATACTTTTTGAGGATTAGTTGGGAAATTTTTTCAATCCAATACAAAAATTTACACTTCCCAAACTAGTTCAGATTGTGTAGGACTCAAATAAGTCATTCATATCTCCCATTTACTAATAGTCTTGCATTTTTATGGTTCTTAACATTTGCATATTTAGTATATTTTACTATATCAGCTAATTTTCAATTATATTTAATTCAATTTTTATTAAATCATTTGGTGAACCCACTTTTCTTCAAACTTCTTTCCCTAGGATATCCAAAATCCCTAATGGGTGTGAATAGGTCCTCATATCCTAAGCATAATATGGCCGATACATGCTTGCAACCTATTTTTGATGATGCTTCTATGCAATCTGAATTTCGTGACCTCTACTGAAACCCTCAATGTGATTCATCTATCCTTTAAAAATTATTGCTTTCTAAAAATACTTCCTACTAACGTTGATAACTATAACATTTTATTTAGTCTCTCCTGACCAAAACTTTACTTCATGTTTTCCTTTCTCTTCTATAGTCACCCATGCTGCTACACCTTCTTCTACTCCTATTATAGCACATGATAATATTAGTGTATATTATTTTATTTTAAAATGGATGCCATTACTTCTAATTCTAATGTTGAAAATTTACATGTGAATGATGTTATTTCTACTAGTAGTCAAGATGAATGAAAATTTGTATCTCCTACTCTTCCTACTTCTAAAAATACTTCCAATAAATGCTATGATAAATATTATATCAGTACTCTTACTTCTTCTTTAGATGATGATGATGGTCTTGATAAAATAATTACTTGTGAAAATATGATTGATTGTGATGACGATTATGCATATGATCATGAACACTCTAGTGATGATGTTACTTCTCTTAAGACTATTGAATGTGAATTTATTACTCCTCTTTCTTCTATTTCTGAAGTTATCTCTTATGATGATTCTTATCCTACCACTAGTGCACCTCTCATTGTATCTCTTGATTCTACATCTAGCATTCCCATACAACCTCCATGTCCTTCTCCTCCTTCCACATTTGTTCCTTCTTCTCACATTCCCATGATCACTCAAAATGGAAATATCTAACCTCTAAATATGCCTCTTACTTCACCAACCATTCCTTCACATGATATTTTATCTCTCATGCATGTTGTTTTCATTTTTCAATATCAATTTCATACACTCACTCTTGAAAGTAAAGTGTATTATGCTTCCATTGAAAATAATTATTTTCATGGCAATCCTATTCCTAAAAAGTTCAAAATTCATCTTTTCCAAAGGACTTCATCATGCTCAACTTCTCATTTTTGATGGAATTGAAAACCATTATTTGCATCTCAAGAATTTAGTTTATCCATGTTTTCTTATTCTAATGATCACCCGTTACTTCAAGAATTTTTTATACCCTTGTGGATCATGATCTTCAATGGTATACCCATTTTCCTTATGTATACGCTAGTTTTTACTATGATATGGAGGATGCTTTTCTTAGGAAATTTATTTATAACAATCGTCCTAAAGTAACATATGAATGCTCACCTTCATTGCATCAAGGAAAGAAATAACCAATTGTAGATTACATTTTATGTTTCAATTCTTACATGCATTAGTTATTATTTCAGCCCATTGATTTAGAAAAGCAATTTATCTTTTTTGTGGCTTAATTCTTGCATTGAAAAAAATATTATATGATACATGTGAATCCTTTACTCTCTTATGTTACAAAATCATTTCTTTAGAACAAGATTTATTTTCTACACATGTTATACCATGCCCTTTGACTTATTTTTCTACTACTTCATCGTTTAATATTTCCTCACCTCTTCCATCCATTAATGTCCATCCATGATCCCCATTTCCACCTCCTTGTAAACGTATTCCTTCCCCTTCACTATGTTAAAAATCACGTAAGTATTATTCATATCATACTCATCAACCATTGCAATTTTCACATAATGAAAAGCCACATGATGTTCTGTGCACCTTACTTGATAAGCGGATCATCTGTTTACCTTCTACTCAACATCATCCACCTCTACGCTTATAATGCTAGTGTAACCCTCCTTTATGAAATTTCCATCATATCAGTGGCCATCGTGATAATGATTGTTATGATCTCCATGATTTCTTATAACAATTAGAAGAAAAAGGTGTCATTGTCTTGGTCTTGCTCTCGTGAGAAATTTCTTTCTCCTATTCTACATAAGAATGCCTCCACCAGTGTTCACTTGTTTCCTTCATCTCCATCTAAAGTTTTTATCCAACCACCTCCTATGGTCATCATCCATCTGCATCCTCCATCTAATCCACCAATGGTTACATCCTCTCATTCTTCACACATTTCTATAGTTCCTCATTAGTTTCCTAAGCCCCTTGCTTCCACACTTCCTCCCACCACACCTTCTATATTTGGTTCCATTCCATCTAGAATCAAATTTGGCACTTATTCTCATGTCATTGCTACTTCACATGATCCATCTACACCTTACAAGACTCTTAATATCTAGTAGATGACATCCACTTTCCATTTCATTACCCTATGACACACTCTCACAATATGGTTCACACTTAGCTATTGAGGGAATATGACATTAATGAATCCATTCTTTACCATATCATACATTGTGCTTCATGTCTTAATATTTTCTATCATCTCCTTGCAAGTAATAAACCCATTTCCCTATAATGGACTCTAGTTATATGTTTCATTCTTGATATCTTGAAGGGGTATTTATAATTAAACCTCATTCTTACACTAGGGGAAATTACTCTTCTTTCCCCCACCTTCATTCTCATCACACGTTATTATGACCATTGTTTTGCATTCTCTCATCATACAACTACCAGAACATCATTATTCTATTTTCTTATATTGTTTAAGTCATGCCTCATGTATTTCTATTCATCACATACTATGACATTCATCATCATTCAACTACAAATCCTATGATCCTCATTATTTATCTATTTATTACCACATCATCATGTAGTTCACATCAAAAAAACTATTTCAGCAATACATATCAACCCAAAGTGCAAATAATAATCATCATATCATATACCAATGCACATCAGCAACACACATGATATCAATATCCACACACACATACAGATATATATATATATATATATATATATCATCAATAATCATAAGTTGTACAATACAATCCACGGGGAAATCCCCCATGGATCACTAAGGCATATGTAACATATCATACATCATCCTCACTATCACTATAGATAAAAGTGGGAGCTATAGAAATAGAAGCTTCACCACTTAAGCTACACCACTAGTCTCATCCTCTATATCTATCCGATCGACTCCGTAATATAGAAATCATGATTGCCTACTCGTGAAATTACCTTATAACTTAACATATTTAGTAAACACCTCGTGAGATAGGGATCCACCTCCCATAACATGTTTAGTCTACTCAATCTCTACATGAGCCTCATCACACTTTCTTAATGAGGTTTGTTGCTATAGCCACCAGCTATAAAAAAATGGGCATGCTTTCCCACAACAACATATTATCTCTCTAGCATACTACCTCCCACGAAACTCTGAAGGCACATTCCACATCAACATGTGTATTGATGAATCCATAATTAGTGACTAATAAGCATCACTGAAATCATAAAATCCACCATTAGCTACTAAATACCTTTGTAATATCTCATACACAAGAAACAACTCATAAATAGAAATGAAAAATACTTATGTTTAACTCGTGCCACTACTACACCATCTACATTGGGGGTAGGAGCTGTCCCTCTACTCCTCCAATTGTTGGTCCACTAGCCATATCTAATATTATTGGAAATAACAACAGCCATCGATGTGTTTTCCACCACTCACTTTCATTGGCCTCGGTGCTTGCACCACGCATCATCAACCTGTATAGGTTTTATAACCGCATCTTCCTCATCCGGACTAAGATGTACTATCTATGCTTGTGTTGGGCCTAGCATGGTCCTTTCTTGTCTCACCTCTCTAGTAGATCTTAACCATATATATGGATCCAAAGGAACGTCCTCAGCCATGCCAAAATGTCTAGATACTTTCTTTCCATGGAAAAATTTGTCACCCCTAAGAAGTTATCCTCTAACCACATGGTGTGCTGAATGCACCACATATCTACATCATCCTCTACCCATGCACCATAGTCTTTATATGGTCTCCATATAATAGACCCCGAGCCCATATGATCTAGCATTGACCTATAGGTAGTCATGTCCATCCTTCTACTACGGTTTCTACCTACTTCACCGCACATATCTTAGGTATCGCCCAATCATCTTGTGGCCCACCGAGTGACCTTAATATTTCTATATGCTCATTAGACCAAACGTGCAACAAATTCATGGCTCCTAGTCCATCACCATGATAATCTTGCATGAATAAATACACATCTATATATAGGGGGCAATACACACCACGCCCATGCATATCTAGTTCCATGATCCTCTATACTACAAAAAATATCATGCATCTTATACAATATTCCAACTCCTTTACCCTACACTTTGCCACTAACGACACTATAATAACTCGCAATAAAATTCCGTAATTATAGAACACTAGATCTCAATATCATATCTAAATTTATATGAGTCTTTGACTATACTTGTGTGCCCGTGATATACCACCTAACTATGGGAATCCACTATAGTCATCACTTAAACTCTCTCTCCTATAATAGGAAACTATAGTATCATGTATACATCCTCCGAGTCACTATCATATCACCAAAAGACAACCAAAAAATGTACACGTATTTACACATCACATATCACACAAAGTAGTTAGCATAGGCATATTATGGGGAATCTCCCCCAATCTAGCAATGTCATATAGGCTAGCACGATCCAAGTATATCCCACTATGCATCTGACAATCCCAAAGTAAGAAAAGTACTCAAATGGAGGCCCACCTAAAATTCTCTTGTTGTATATTCCTCTATAAAAAACAAAATCAATGAAATCCTTCCATTTGTAAACTGTACATATTGCAAAAGTCACTTCTCATATCATCAGACTAATCATAATGTCAACAATTCACAATACAGTGCCCAATCCCTAGTCTAGGATGCCAACACCTAGGAGCAAGTCTTGGGTGCCCAAAATCAAGCCACTAGTGCTCGAAACTCGGGAGCTAGTGTCCTTAGGGAATTTTTTTTTGAAAAATACATAACCGTAATTTTTTCAAAAATTAACAAAAACATACATATTTGAATTTTTTTTCCAAACATCATCATACATTCCAACTCATTGGTCATCTAATAATCCACGACCACCACTACTCTCTCAAATCTAGTAAAACTCACTTCTATAACATGTGACATCCTCATAGATTAGAGCTCCAAATATCAATCAATCTTGGTAAAAATGAAATACTATTCAATTTTCACTATTACTATATATTAGTAATTCAAAATTTTCATATACTATAGTTACTATTTGCAACCACTTTTACAACTAATGCACGATGCACAATTTCACTCATATCTTGAGTCTCATAACTGATTTTGACTCACCGGTTACACCATACAAATCATTATTTCCCCTAGCACCATACCACAAAAATTTGACCACCTTATATTCACATCTAGCACATGTACTTCTCAATATGTATTCATATTGAGACTATACTATCACATGTTATTTCTCATTTCCTATCACAACATCGTACACATCTTGCTTTCGGCTCACTACTCATTTCTCCAACCATCACCATTTTTTTGAAATGGGGTATAACATTGGGATCATCCCATAATCCCTCTTAGGTTACAATGTGGTCAATCAAAAATCCTAGAATTTTATTATTACAACTTGCTTTGATCTCATTCAAATAAAGGTAAAATCAATACTTCGTACTATTTTAAATCTCTTCCCCAAATGACCTAATTTAGGGGACAAAAAAACATCTCCATGAATAATATCCTAAGTACATATTATTTCAAGCAACCTTCTATCACTCAAATCAAATCAATCAATCAATTGGTACAATAAGAACAATAATTATATCTCCCAAATGACCCAACTTGGGAGCTACACTACATTACTATCATTTCTAGATGATCTAACTTGGAAGCCATATAGCACTATAAAAATCATTACACCCATTACTATAGGAGTGGGGGAAATGATATGTCAATGCCTTTCCTATATTGCTCCTATATGGGTTCTTCAATCAAAATAAACATTTTTTCAAATGGAACTAATCGAACTAAATTGAAACAAAATTTGGTCTCTATTTGTTTGTAATAGTTGGACCTTTCGGGGATGCGGTCATGGTGGAGATTAAAAATAGACCTCTCTCTCTCTAAAACTCTTCCTTTGGTAGCAAGACACCAAAATCATCCCATTTTCAAACAAAATCGGGTTGGGAATTGATCACACAAGAATAAAGAACTACATGGAGTCTGGAATGTAGTGCAATGTTTGATCATAAGTTCACTCATTAGGTGATCATTAGGGTCAGTCGTAATTCACATATTGTTTACCAAGTAGTCATTCTTAATGAGGTTAATGCATTAGCTACCGATTAAACTAGAAAACTCAAAAATTCTGGAGGGTATATGTTACCTCAAATGCGATGTGATACAAATGTAAGATGATGATGGATTCCATTCTGCAAATCATATTAATCCTAAAAATAAGACCCACTAAAAGGAAAATGATTATATTTTTGGGTGGGGGGTTATAAGACAAAGTGGACCGAGAAGCATTTAACTTCCTTAGTGGATGTCAACCCCATATTATTAGACATATATATATATATATATATATATATATATATATATAAAGTAAAATAAACTAAACATATGCGAGATACTAAATGATTTATAGAATATGAGAGTAATTATGATTGATTTAATATTGATTTGATTGAAATGAAATATAAATTAAATGTACCTAGTCCGGGTCTGCGGTGATCAAGACTATGCGAGGAGGCAGTCAACAGCAGTGACACGAGGCGAAGGATGGAAAAACCACTATAAGTGTAGATCTGGATGTTTTGAATGTAAGTTAGACATAATAGAGGAATGTAAGCACTGGTAAAAACTTGCATAGGAGGTATGAGGAAAGGAAATGAAAGGAATATAAGGTAACAAGGATCACGATGGATTTACGCTGAAAATAAGACAAATTCAGAGAAATAGGATGGAGATTTAGGGCCTCAAAATAATACAAGGCCGGAATAGGAACCAAAAGGAATATGAGACTAAAAATATGAGGATAATAGACTAGGTTGATGGTGACCTTGGTAGATTTACAACGATCTAGGAAGTGTTGAATGAGGTTGAGGGAAAAATGTTGGATCGGAGAATGTATAAATAGAAAAACTGATAGAATATGTCGATAATGGAGTCCCGATGGTTACTTGACCTACAAAAGGTTAGATGTAAATAAGGAATTCATAATATGATAATGAATGCATAAAATAATACCAAATAGTGATAACCTCACAAAAGAATGTCTATGGGCAACGCAAATAAACTAGCAGGAGATTCAAGAGGCATCGATCATTGCAGGAATGTTCGAGCATGAGAATCATCTTGCATGTTATAGAAATGTGGGGTATGTGCGTGTATTTGATGATGAATGGAAAGAAATATCTTATCATTATAGGGTCGATGACGAATGGGTTGGGTCACCACCAATTGCAGGGAAATTTTTCCCAATGGGAGGATTTTTATTCTCTTGGCATGTTTTTTGTTTTTAAAAGAGTTGGCTGAATTCTTTAAAGAATTAGGTGGGAAGAGGATGTTTAAGGATGAGGTGTAGGTGAGTTGGCAGTGGAGATAGGTTAGAAAAAGTGTAGGGTTACTAAATAGGAAGTATATTAAGGGAAAGTGATGGGTATTGGAATTAATTAATTAAATTTTAATTAATTAATTAATTTTAATAAAGATTGATATGGAAGAGATAAATGGGCATTTAAATTAAACTAAGGGAGATGAATAAAATATGTGCACACGGGTGATGGGCATAGATACCGAATTTAGGTGTCTACATTTTTCCCCTTTTTGTTGAGTGGTTTGCACTAGCAAGTCAAGAGAGAAAAATGGTAAGGGTTTGATGAGAATTGAAAAAATGTAGATGATAATCTCCCCCTCAAATGGGGGATCTATGACATTAAGGGAAATTGATGACGCGTTTGAAAAAAATAGATGTTAAAGGGTGGGTGGGTGACTAAAAATGGGTAAAACAATTACCAAGGTAAGATGCCCCAAGCATAAAGGAATCAAAATATTAAGAAACACTATGGAATTGAATCCAATATCACATCGGTAGAGGACAATTGTGGTCTCAACAGAGATAGGCTACAACATTCTACTGCACGGTGAGTGGGTGAAGATCACTGCAGTATGATTGAAATCCCGGATGACCAACATGTCATAGGAAAGTTATCAGAATATGTAGAATGATATGCAAAAAGGTATGAAAAATCCTTCATACATGAGGAATTGAGTGAATACGTATGCATTCATAAGGGATGAGGATGGAATTTATGGTGCCCAATGGAACACAAAAAATGGCTGAGAAGGCAAAGTGAAAAGGTAGGTGATAAAATAATATTCCCAAAAAGGGGGAAGAAGTATGACCATGAACTAGACTTTGTACGCAAATTAGATAAGAGTGCAATGTAAAATTCATGAGGAGGAAAAACTATGGCCCAGTAGGACTTTGAGAGTAGATTGAATGGAATTGGATGTTTAATTAAATGCCTGGATGATCAATGAATATGGCCACAGATGTGGTCTTGAAGGGTAGATTGGAATAAAATTATTAAAGGAAAAAGGTACATATGGCCGCAAAGGCAAAGGAAGAAAGGAAATATTGAATAAAATTCCCCAAGGGGGAATAGATATGGCCTCAAAGGAGGACTTGAATGTCAAAAATATTAAATAAGATCAGATGAGGTATGGGATAAGATATAAATTTAATAATAGTGACCTATGGGTATGAATAACACTACATCATATCAAGGAACGTACGAGGAAAATATGTCTCCAATCACATTGGAGGTAAACAAGAGGGGGATCCAGGTAATGCAAGGCACATGCGACCAAAACTAATGTTATAAAATAACCAATGATAGTTAGTTATATCAAATATCATAAGTAAAGAATGAATGAGATGAATGAATACACCAAATTTCTACATGAAAAAGAGGTTTGAGATGAAACTCATACATGGAAAGAGGGTTCTCCAAAAGTGGTGTTCCCTAAAACTATGCCCCAACTTTGGGAAGGGGAAAGAGAAAGTTGATCAATGTAGGAAGATTTCTTAGGATGCTAATAAAATGGAAGGTTGATCAATGTGGGAACTTCTCAAATTCTATAAGGAGTATCCATCCTTTGAGGGTATGGTCTACTTTATACAAAATATAGATGGCAAGAGTAATATATGATATCCATCCTTTGAGGGATTGATCTATTTCTTTTGACTATTTTTTTTATTTTTTATTTTCTTTCTTTTCTTACATAAACAATTGTCCTTCGAGGGATCAATATTTATTTGATAACTTTGATTTGTGATTTGAGAATCCATAAATTTTGATGTTTTACATGGGGGAGAGATAGGACTAGCTAAGTAGACCACTTAGGAGGGGATAAAGAGTGTCCAAGAGACAACCCTAGATCCTTTACATGGTTCCAATAGGTGAATAAGAGGGTGATGGATCTGATGATCATGGGGTTATTACCAAGAAGGGAGAACCTATCCATAAGGAAAATACTACACGAAGAGTTGTGGTGTCGATATTTAAGGTCACATCTAGGAAGTGACAGAAGACCACATAATTCCAAATCATCACAATGAGAGATGGAAAAAGATAAGATGGAGGAATGATCTAAGGATATGACTAATAGAACTAGTAGAGCTGCTAACAATAGTATGGTTGCAAGTTCAATGCATTAAGAGGTTCTACTTTTGGTTTACCAATATCGAAGGATAAATAATAGGCTCTGGACCCATACTTATGCATAATAACGTATGGCCCGATCCGATTGGGGAAACTTTCCATGGTGGCTCTTTTCCAGAGTGGAGATGTTTTGATTTTCTTTGAGGACAAGGTCATTGACATTAAATTCACATTCCTTAAGGTTCTTATTATAAGCACGCTTAATGCACTCTTGATAAATATGGTGTTCAAAGGAAATATTTGTCTAACAACTCAAGTTGTGGGAGAATTTCTTAGCGATAGTCTTCATTGGAGATGAAGTTGCAAGGGACATGCACAACAAGGGGATTTTAACTTCAAGAGGAAGGATGTATTATGAACCATACACAAGTGAGAAAGACATATCCCCGTGGAGGTATGAATACTAGTGTGGTAGGCCTAAAGGGAAAAAGGAAGCTAGAGATGCCAATTATGACATGTTTGATCAATAGTTTTGGAAAGAATATTTCAAAGGGTTTTATTAGTAGCTTCAGCCTAGTTGTTAGCTTAAGGATAATATGGAGAAGATAATTTTATTTAGATGTTCAATATGTTAGATATTTTCTTGAGATATTTTTTTAAAGGACTTTTTGTTGTCCATGAAAATTCTGTAGGGAACATTGAAGCGGAATATAATATGTTGATAAATAAAATTAATGATTGGACCATATTTTGTCAAAGTGAGTGGAATTGATTCTACCCATTTAGTGAAATATTAATTTGTAGTAATGATAGAGTGATGTTATTTTGAAGAACAAGGATTAATAAGGCTAATGATATCAAGACCCCATTGTGAGAAGAGCTAAAGGTCCCTGAGCTAGCTATAAATATTGACTCAAAATGTGAATAAGGTTGGAATGTTGCTGACATTTTTCATATTTATTAACGTACTCACAATAATAATGATTAAGGGAAGGCCAATAATATCCAATACAAAGAACACACTTATCAATGGCTAAGCCACCAAAGTGTCCACCACAAATCGTCGTGGAATTCCTAGATGGCTCGAGAGGCTTCATGGGATTTAAAACATCAGATGAGAACACTGTAAAATCCATGTTTATAAAAAATGATGCCAAGGATCACATAGTGATTAGTGCATTGAGGAAAATACCTTTTAGAGTTTTTAGATAGATCGAGAGGAAGGATGGATTGAGATTTATAATCAAATATTTGGGAATACCAAATTTCTAATGAGTTTGATTCAACAAGATTGAATTGGGGTAATTCATAGAATAGTTGATCATGATGATGTACAACAACATGAATTTTGAAATCTTTAGTTGTCCATGGAATGAGAGCTGAAAGAGATGCCATTGTATCAAAAATGTGATTGGTTAATTGGGGAATAACTTGGATGGTGTAGGAATCAAAGGCTTTAAGGAGAAGATGAACAATGTCATGATATTTTTGAAGGGTATCAATTTTACATTGATACTCTCCTATGAATTTTTTGATTATAAGCTCTAAGTCTCCATATATGTTGAGTACTTTAACACCTTGGAAGATGGAAATTTCGAGGTTGAAGATGAGTGCTTCATATTCGCCATGTTGTTTGTAGACTAAAAATTGAGTTTATATACGAGGGAATAGGATTTTCCTAGGGAGGAATAAGAATAATGCCTACCTCGCCCCATGCTAACACTTAGAGCCATTGAACAAGAGAGTGAATTCAAGAGTACCATACTCATGATCGAAGTGATTAATGATTTTTTTGATAAATTGCTCATGAAGAGGATGAGAATTATGAAGAGGGGATTCCATTGACTAATCGGTAATAACTTGACCCTTAATGTATTTTTGAGAAATAAAATCAAGGTCAAAATATGTCATGAGCATGAGCCATCGAGTAACGTGATCACTTTGATAAGGTTTAGAATGTAATGTCTTCATAAGATGAAAGCTAGTAACAAAATAATTCTTGAGATTGAGAAGATAATGTTGAAGCTTAGATATAGTGAAGAAAAGAGTGCAACACAACCTTTCATCTTTAGTGTAGCGGGTTTCATAGTCATAAAGACTAATGTAATAAACAACCTTCTCATGACCTTGGTCCTCACGATGTGCTAGCATGGCTCCTAAAGCATGATTAATGCCCAAAATATACAAGTTAAATGGACCCCCTCACATGGAGGTGTAAGTAGGGGTGGAGATAGGATATATTGTTTAAGATCATCAAAATCATTCTGGAAATCATGATCCCAATTGAATTCTATGTCCTTTCAAAGGAGGTGATGAAAAGGTTGAAAATGATTGGAGAGTTGCAAGATGAAACAACAGAAAGATTAAAGGCATCTTTAAAGGAAGTGAAGTTTCTTGAGATTGGAAGGAGGAGGCATTTTGATAATTTCCTTAATTTTTGGGGGTCAACTTCAATTCCTCTAATAGAGATGATAAATCCAAGGTTCTTTATCATTAATACTCCAAACATACTCTTGGTTAGATTGAGACAGTAAAAATGAATAAGGTGCTCAAAAAGGATTTCGAGAATGGTAATATGGTCACGTAAATGTTTATATTTACCTAAAATATCATCAACATAATATTTTATAGTTTTTGGATGAGATCATGAAAGATATAAGTCATGGCCCACTAATAAGTAGCACCTACATTCTTTCGACCGAAGGGTATGACTCGATAACAAAAATTCCCCCAAGGGGTAATGATGGAAGTTTTGTGATGATCTTCTAGTGTGATGAGAATTTGATTGTAACCTAAGAAACCATACATAAGAGAAAACATCTCATGATATATGGTAAGATCCACAAGTTGGTAAATGTTCGGAAGAGGAAAGTCATCCTTGGGGTAGGTGAGATTGAGATCTCAAAAATCATTAGAAATACAAAGTTTTCCACAAATGTTGACTAGGAAAATGTTGGAAACCCATTGAGAATAGTAAATGGGGATGATGAAATTGGAAAAAATAAGGCATTGCAACTATTCTTTAACAAGGAGGGAAATGCGAGGATACATATGACAAAGCTTTTTCTTTGCAGTTTAGCATTAGGATAGGTGATGATGTTGTGGACGATGATAGAAGGGTCAAGACCCAACATGTCTAAATATGACCATGCAAATGCCTAGCTATGACAAGATGGGAATACAATGAATGATTAAAACTCATGTGGATTGAAATATTGGCCCACTTTAAGAAGGAGAGGCTCTCGAGGAGTCTTGATATCAACATTGATGGTGGCTTTGTTGAGAAGAGTAGGCATTTTGGATGGAAAGGTCTAATGAAGATAAGAATCCTTTGCCCCCATGTGGGAGAGAATGGCATCATTATTAGCACAATGAAGGATATTGATGGTAGAATACTCTTCTTCTATCACGTCTTGATGGAAATGGGGAAGGGACATAATATGATATTCACACTAATAGGTGACAAGTCCCAAAGTTATGGTGGAGAATTGTAACATCTTGGTCATGACTGTTACTATGATGACTTTTCTTTTGACATTGCAAATGTTTACATGTAATTTTTCTTAGGAATTTGTATTATTTTGATGTTGAAAATCATGTTTGCAATGGATAAGTTATTACTGTTCAGAATTCATGCTTGCTTACAATTTTGTTTACTTGGAAATGAAGCCATTATGTGTTGTGAACTATAAGTTGTAAATCTATACTGTTATTTTCATATTTACCATATGATAACAACACACCATGAATCAATTCCATTGATCCAAGGTATGCTTTAGTTCTTCTTTAATGTCATCTTGTTAATTGACATTATGAATGAAATGTATTATGGAACCGAGTTGTGTTTTGTTGTAAATTGTAAAGGACCTAGCTTCAGGTATTCTTACTTGGCAAATCAGATTGCAAATGGTAAGTTTGGACCTCCTTTATAAGTTTTTTTGTAATGCTAAGAAGCATGAGGAGATTGAGAATCTGTTATTGGGTTGTTAAGGAAAATACCTTAGCCTTGGTCAGAATGGTTGGTGCTATTTGGATCTGACCTAAATTGTAATGTTTACCCTATTTGGATTTCTAACCTAAGGTAACAATACTTACCTAAGACCTATTACTAAACTACTACGGGTTACATCTTAACCTATGTTGTAATGTCCTATCCTATATGGATTCTAATCTAAGGTTAATAACCTAACCTAAGGTAATATGGTTAGTGGATATGGGGTTTTGGAAATAACCTAAGACAATTCTAATGACCTAAGAACTAAGGTGGAAACCTAACTAATGTTAAGGTGATCTAAACTATTACTAAGCCTAAAGGGGACCTAAGGGTTACATGGAAAGTGGGAAGTTGGTGGTGATGGTTTCTATGGTATTAATGTGGATTAAATTTAGTCCTTACACCTTAATGTGCCAAGTTTAGTAGTGGAAGCAAAGGTTGGTAGGATGCCTAGCTGACATCATTGCTAAATTTAAAAGGCATGGGAATTTTTGAATTTAACTTCACCAAATTTAAATTGGTGGTGGAATAAGGAAAGAGGAGGGAATATGCATTTAAGGAATTTAATAGCATCGATTTTGGTGAAGAAACCACCCAGAAAGATGAGAAACGAGCTTTGTGGAAAGTTATTGGTCATTTGAGCTTTCTGGTTTTTGCTTTTAATGAAAGTTTAGGTTCTTCGAACCAACAAGTCTATTTTTCAATCCATTGTGATCTTGGGTATCTTCAAATTGTTTTTGAACCTATGGAAACATAGAGGAAGCTATGAGATTCGGTTGTGGAAAGAAGAGGTTTTTGGGAGGCTCAGCTAGAGATCTTCTGCAAAACAAAATAAAACACTATCAGGCATGATAGGCTCTTCTTATTAAATAGTTATGCTTCTTTCTAAATGTCTTCATTAAAACAAATCTACTCTTAGAAAAAAATGGTTTTGTGGAAATGATTATGGTGTATTCTATTGTATTCTTCTACTTGGATTTGTTGTTTGGAAAATATTTGTTATGGGTATTTTCTTGATGCATGTTTGAGTAAATCGTGTCTTATCTTATTTGAAAATTGAATGTTTCTAAAATCGTGTGACTTCCAATTCCTTTGCAAAATATATTAAGGGAAAAAAATTGTTGATATTGGTTTTCTCCTCTGTTGAAGCAAAATAGGAAATGAGACATCTTTTTGTTGAAACGAGTGTTGTTTCGAATATTGTTGTTTTGTTGTGATTATACTAATTTGGGTGTTGGATTTAACACTTTGTGGATTTAGTTTTCATCTAGAAATGATAGTGAAAGTGGTATACTCTTTCTGAGTTTGAAATAACTCAATTTTGTGAAGATTTTGTGGGTTGTTTTGAGGAAGTAGGTAAATTTCCTTAGTAAGGTTTTTGTGACTTTGTGATGACCATGATGTTTTCACACCTGCACATTATGAAATGAAGTGTTATTACTCTTACTATTGGTACCCACAGATGATTGTTGTGGAATTTGACTTTCTTATTTGTATTTAAATCTGGTCGGACTCCTTTCCATCGTATCTAAAAATGATTTCTTTTATCCCTGTGGAATGAAGAACATGTTTAATTGATTGTAATATCATAATCGTTTTCTACTTAGGATGAATAAGCTTTGTTTGTAGTGTATTAAGCTATTAACGATTTCTGAAATCGAGGTTTTGTTGTTGCTTGGTACTTACGGGTATAGTTGTAAACTAAATTTATTGAATATTTGTTAGTAATAGTTGGTAAGCTACTAGGGTTATCCCCTGCTTTGCATTAAGATAAATACATCTCCGATAACTAGCTTTACAAAGACACACACACACACACACACAAATATATATATATATATATATATATATATATATATCTATATATATATATATGTATATTTGATTCGATATGAGGAAGAATTAATGAGAACCTATCTCTCTCTCATCTTGATTATTGACTCGTATTTCACTCTCTCCTTTCTGAGTTAAAGTACTCATCATCAAGTTATCTTTGAAATCTAAAGAAATTTGTACTTTTTCTCCCTCTTCCTATTTATTCTCTTCTATTATTCCTCCTTGCATGAGATCGACCAGTTCGGTTGTGTTAGCTGAAGGAGATTGTAGAGTAGATAGTTGAATGAAATAATTCCTTTCTTTTCTTCTCCTTTACAAATGCCTATTAAGGAGGTAATGA
Source organism: Taxus wallichiana var. yunnanensis (assembly GCA_018340775.1). Classification (NCBI taxonomy): domain Eukaryota; kingdom Viridiplantae; phylum Streptophyta; class Pinopsida; order Cupressales; family Taxaceae; genus Taxus; species Taxus wallichiana. Next base: position 17,021,253 of record CM031238.1, on the reverse strand, counting down.
ATTTGATGTGTGACTACCTTCGGGTGTATGTAAATGAAATTTACATTTTGTTTTATCTCTCTGAGTTATTGAATATGTTGTTGTACTCGTTGAACCTCAAAGGATGACTAAAGTTGTCTCTCTTACCATCTGTTTACTTTCTCTCTTCTGCATTAAACCTATTGAAACTGAATGGGTATTAAAAGGGAATATTGTTTTAGGATGTCGATGGTTCATCCTAAATACCATTCTTAAAGATTGAATGAAATTGTTCTTGATATTGTATGAAGAATTATGTTAGTGTTGTGACTTGTGATTCATTGCTTCTTTAAAATAATTCTGTTTTGAGAACTGTAGGGTTAGTATCCTTCTTGAACATTTGTTTGAATCAAGAATGAATTATATACCTCTATAGTATGAGTTTGATAAGTAATTGAGATGTATTATTACTTATCTGTTGTAATCTTTCTTGTGAAATTACTGAATGAAGAGTGCTGATTTGATCGTGATTCTTACTTGATGTAATGTGGCTGCTCTTTCAGTTCTTTCTTTTATGATCCTTATTCCTTTATGAGATATCTATCTGAATTGCTTTAATGTTTCATAAAAGTAGGGTTCTTTTTATGAGACAATTAGTTGAAAGCACATCATTTTAATTTTTAGTGCTTATCATGCTCAGTTCGATGAACTGACCCATGCTAGCAATTTTTGTAGATGGATTCCATAAGTGATAAAAGAAGACAAGTTATTTTATGATGCTTCTTGTGTTTACCTAAAGGCTGCATCTTTTATGAGGAATTATTATTCTTATTGAAATGTAATTGAAAAAGGGAAAAGTTGTATTCTTGTTTGAGTTTATCAATGCTGATTGCACAGTGAAGTCTGAAATGTTTAGACTTGTAAAATGTATATTTTACTTTGAGGAATGGAAAAAGGATTGAGTGTATTTGTATTTGATGAATCATTCACTTTGGGTTTACTATAAGGGAAATTTTGTAAACTTTTCATAATTCTCTTGTAAAATTAATAGGAAGGGAATTGATACTTTATTCCTTTATTAAATGCAACTTCTAAGTTGGCATGTATAGATGAGAATACAACTAGATCATTATGGTTTATTAGATGACATTAAATAAAAGATAAATTTACTTATGATTCTTGTGTAAAGTAAATGGCAGCAATGAACCCTAATGAATATAAGTTAAAGGAAGGATAAACATTCTAAGGGGATAAGCATTCAGTTAATACCTTTGAGAATCGTAATCAAATGAGGTCTAAAAAGAAGAAAACATACTTCCTCTAGTTAAATCTGAATCAGAATAAAGTAACCGAAATGAAATAAATACATACATAATAAATAGACTTCATCTTAATGAAGTCTATTAATAAGGAACCAGAATCTAAATTTAATCATGCTTAAACTTGGTTAAGCAAAGTAAGATAATCTTACTGTGGTATATTGATTCTGTTTATGAGCCTGAATCTTATGATAAGATACCGTGGGATGAAACACAAACCTTCGGGAAGAGGGATTGATTATAGATTTATTTGCATGGTAACTATCAATCATTATGGTTAGAAACCTTAATGAACATAGAAATTAAGGATTCAACAAAGTTTCTGAAATTAAATCTTAATTAAGAAGATAAGTAAGTGTTTAACTTCTTAACTAGATATGTACCTCTAGATGAGGTGATTCCATAGGATGTTGGTACATGCCAACTGCAGTACTGTGACATCATGAAGACTGGGGTCTTCATAATGGCATAGTGTTGTAGATGACATGTCACAACACCCTTCGAATTAGATCATCTAGATCTACATAAACTCGGACTTGACCTTAATTTTACTTTAGGTCAGGTTAGGGACATGCCTTTATATAGGGGGTATCTCACGATGACTAAAGGTAACTCGACATACGCAATTGACTCGGATCGATTGAGTGTGTCTATTTACCCTTAGTCACCGTGAGAGATTCTCTATACCTTTCCATGTTGCTAACCTAGGTTAAGGTTAAACCTTGGACAAGTGGACTGACAGGAGTTAATGAAGACCATTATAGATAATAGATGAAGTGGGGTGAAGGACGTATTCCATTTGATGAGTATGCCATCTAGGAATACTAATATACATAGCATGTGAAAATATTTGGCCAAAGTATCGCAAGCTACTAGTTACATTGTTCTAAGTGGCCTAGTTTAAGAAGTAGGATTTCAGATGGATATTCATAGAAAATATTTAGATAGGCCTCTTAAATGGAACACTTCAATACCCTGAAAAGGGTAAGAGAACCAAGTATACTAGGTATACGATACATTGAATTAACATGAGAGATTGGTGAGAAATCGAGTCATGAAATGAGAGATCGATGAAACTTCGAGTCATGAAATGAGAGATCGTAGTTAACCGAGTCATTAAAAATGCATATGGTTATCTGTTATGAGATTGATTGGCATGGAATGTGTGTTCTAAATCATGATCATTTAGAATAGAGAACATTATTTAAGAACTTGAAATGTGTGTTCTAAATTATGATAATTTAGAACAGAGAACGCTATTCAAAAAAAAATCCCTTGTTTCTAAAGCTTTAAAATGGGAATATTGCATATTGGTATCGAGCTAAAGGTTATAGCTCCTGGACCTATTGTGTCCATAATATGATAAAACTCAAATTTTCTTGTTAACATAAAATGGTTAGAACAAGAGGAATTTCAGAAACAACCCACCACAGTGCGAAACGCATCTTGCTCAAAACTTGACGAGATCCTTTTTTCCTGGTGGACACAAGGGATCGTTTAGCTGTATTAGAACAAAAAGTTATGGGAAATGAAGAGGAGGAAGAAGATGTTGATAATGAAAATCAACCACCTCCTATGGACAACACCAATGGGGGAAATCTGGGTGTTGATAATAGTAATGTAAACATACCTAATCATCCTGAGAATAAAAAGGCAAGATTAGCAAAGTGGAACTCACCAATGATATAAAAAGAATAATTCCTCCCAAGTTTGATGGAACTACACTTGGAGATGGGGCTAAGAACTGGCTCAATGAAATGGAGAAGTAATTTTCAATAAGAAACTTCTCTAAGGAAACAAAGGCAATTTGGGGAGCATATCAAATTTCCCATGAGGCATCTTCATGGTGGGAAAACCATAAGGCATATTTGAATATTGTCGAAGTAGACATAACTCGGGATTGATTTAAAAGTTACTTTAGGCAACGGTGGCTACCTAAAATTTATTATGATTAGAAAATGACTAAATTTTAGAACTTATCTCAACAAAAGTTAATCTGTGATCGAGTACTCGAAAAGGTTTACTAAACTCCTTAAGTACGTGCCTCAGTATCAAACCGATGAGAAGTTCAGGATACAAAAATTTATCATGGGATTAAATCCCATTATAGGTGGTGAGGTGGACATTCACATCCCAACCACTATGGAAGGGGTTGTCGAAAAAAATCCATAAGGCAAGAACAAAAATTAAGAGCAATCTCTGCTCATAGGGAGGAGATTAGGAAGAAGGTTCCAAACTCTTCTTCATCTCTTGCACCTAAAAAGGGACCCTGGAAGAGGTTTGATATGATTTTTTTTTCCACTGATAATAATAAGAAAACAACAACAAACAAACTTGCTGCTAGTATATAGAACAACTTTGTCAAGAACAATAATAATGGATAGAAGTCCTATGGAAGCTAGAATGATAACTTCAAGGATGGAAATAAATTTGAGCCTAGGAAGGGGCTGTTGGAGGTTGTTTTAATTGTGGCAAGGATCATTACGTGAGTCATTTTCCTTTAAATAAGGATGACTGTAATCAATAGCATAGGATACACGTTGTGGTAGCTGATAAACAAGTTGAAAAGCAAGTCACACCCATAGAAGTTCCGGGTAAGTTATTTGGTATACTGTGACTATAATTTTTGATACTGGAGCTACTGAATGTTTTATTTCTACTAAGTTAGCTTTGAAATTAAAAATAAAATCTGAAAGAATGGATAAATCGTGGGCTATACATTATGGAAATAATGTTGTTCATACAGTTAGTATGTGCCTTTTTGGGGAAGTCCTTGACTTGCCTAGTTTTTCCACAGAAGTTGACCTTTATGTTGCTCCTTTAGGGTCTTATGATGTAATCATAGGTGTTAATTGACTAGATGAGCATAAGGAAAAGGTTGACTATTATGAAAAATATATTAGTTGTTTGGATTACCTATAGAAAACAACAATCATTTGTGGTGTGAAACGTGAGATTTACGTTAGGAAACCTGATAAATGCTATGCAACTTAAATAAGGCGTAATGCAGAGGTTATACCTTGTATGCAGTAAAAATTTCAAAAACAACTGAAGAATGTAATAACTTCATGGAAATATATCCATTGTTCAGAAATTTCAGTGATGTGTTTCTAGAGGAGTTACTGGGTCTTCCACCCAAACGAGAGTTTGAATTCATGATCAAGATCAAACCAGGAACCGAGCCTATATCCAAGGTACCTTATAGAATGAATACCCTTGAACTGGTAGAGCTTAAGACCTAATTGCAGAACTTTTGTCAAAGGGTTTGATAAGACCGAGTGTCTCACCTTGGGGAGCACCAGTAATTTTCATGAAAAAGAAGGATGACACACTTAGATTGTGCATTGATTACAGAATGTTGAACAAGGAAAATATTAAGAACCGATATCCACTTCCTAGAATTGATGATTTGTTTGATCAAATACGTGGAGCATTGGTGTACTCTAAAAATAGATCTTGATCTGGGTATCATTAGTTGAGAATAAAAGAGGAAGACATTCATAAAACAACTTTTAGAACAAGGTATGGGCATTATGAATTCACAGTTTTTTCCTTTTGGGTTGACGAATGCACCTTGCTTTTATGAATTTGATGAATAATATTTTTCAAGAATACTTGGACAAATTTGTGCTTGTATTCTTGGATGATATTCTTATATACTCTAAAAGTATTGAAGAACATCATAAGCATCTAAAGATAGTTTTGGAAATCTTAAGAAAGAGAAATTTTTATGGTAAGTTATCAAAATGTTCCTTCTATGATATGGAAGTACACTATTTGGGTCACATTATAAGAAAGAATGGAATAGCGGTAGATCCCTCAAAGATTGTAGCTATAACTGAGTGGCTTGCACCCAAGAATGTACATGAAGTTAGAAGCTTCATGGGTCTTTTTGGTTACTATAGAAAGTTTGTTAAATACTTTTCTAAGATTGTTGCACCAATAACTTCATTACAGAATAAAGACAAGAAATTTGTTTGGAATGAAAAATGTGAATCTGCCTTTAAGATTCTAAAAGATCAGTTAACTACACCTATTTTGACTGTGCCTGATCCTAATGGAGACTTTACTATAGTGACAGATGCATCTGGGGAGGGTCTCGGAGGTATTCTATTACAGAATGATCATTTCATAGCTTATGAAAGTAGAAAACTCAAGCTACATGAATTGAATTATGCTCCACATGACCTAGAGCTTGTTTCCATTGTTCATGCGCTTCAAGTATGGAGGCATTATCTTCTTGGAAGGCCTTTTGAACTAAAAACTGATCATCTTGGGTTGAATTATATTTTTACTCATCCAAATATGAATGCAAGACAATGTAGATGGTTAGAATTTCTATCTCAATATGACTTTCACATAAGTTATATTAAAGGTAAAGAAAATAGAGTAGCAGATTCTCTAAGTCGTAGGAAGCACATTTCTTCTCTTATAACATTGAGAACTTAGTTTAAAGATGAGGTGAAAAGTGTCATGGAATCTGATTCTTATTTTTAGCAAGTAAAGACAACACTCACTGCAGATCCAAATGATGTGAGGTATAAAGGTTTTCATTTTGACAATGAAGGAATCTTGTGGTTTGAAAACAGGGTATACATACCTTTGGAAAATGATTTAAGAAAGAAATTATTAGTTGAATTTCACAACTCACCTTTTTTGGTCACCCTGGCATTACAAAAATGCTTGCTGATATAAAATATCAATATTTCTGGAAAGGAATGAAAAAGGATGTGATGGAATTTGTGACACGTTGCTTAGAGTGTCAACATGTTAAAGTGGAACATATGCATCCAAATGGTTTCTTTGTACCCTCATAGCATTTTTCAAGTATAAATGGTAAGTGATAAGTATAGATTTTGTTTAAGGGTTGCCTATGTCAAAAATAACCATGAGATTATTCTAGTTGTTGTCGATAAACTAACAAAGCCGCACACTTTATTACTTGTAATCTAAAGGATGATTCACCGGTGTTAGCAAGAAGATTTTTGCATGATATTTTCAGTTTATATGGAGTGCTCTGAATTTATCATATTGGATAGATATCCAATAATGACATCAAAATTTTGGCAAATGCTTAATGCATCCGTAGGGACCAAGCTGAATTTCAGTTCTGCATATCACCTGAAATGGATGGAAAAACTGAAAGAGTTAACCAAATTTTAGATGACATGTTGAGAATGTATTGCATGGATCATAAATACAAATGGGAAGAGTACCTTCCATTAGTTGAGTTTTCTTATAATAACACTTATCACGCCTCTCTAAAAATGGCACCTTTCGAAGCACTATACGAGGAAGGAAATGCAGAACCCCTATTAGCTGGGACAACATTGAAGATAGAGAGGTGATAGGACCTGAAATCCTTACAGAAATGGAACAACAAGTAAAAATGATTCGTGAACGCTTGAAGGAAGTTGTAAATAGGCAAAAGAGTTATGTAGACTTAAAGAGGGTTGATAGGAAATTTGAACTTGGTGAGAAAGTCTTTCTTCGGGTTAAGCCGAAAAAGAGTTCTATAACTTTTGGCAAGGCTGCCAAGTTATCACCTCATTATGTGGGACCCTTTGAAATAGTTGAAGTAATCAACCCTGTAGCTTATCATTTAGCTTTACCTCCTTCTTTATCACAATTACATGATGTTTTCCATATTTCTTTGCTTAAGAAATATGTTTCAAATTTATCACATGTGTTGAATTAGAATTCCTCCCGAGTCCAAGACCCAAGAATAATCGTGATTAAGTCCATTCGAGTGTTGGAAAATCACCAGTTGCACTTAAGAAATTGTGAAATAAGTCAATGTAAGGTCCAGTGGGACCATTTTAACCAAGAAAGTACAACCTAGGAAAATCTTGAAGAAATGAGAATTGCTTTTCCATACTTGTTTGATCAGAATTGATTATGAAAACTGATAAAATATGAAAAAATTATTCATGTTTTGATGTTAAATATACCAAACTTGGGCAGTTACTAAACTATTTGACAACTATTTTAAATATTGTTTTGAAAACTTGAAATTTTCAATTATAGTTCTATTATGAACATGTGAATTGAAGGACAATAATTAAGTCTTGTCCTAAACCTTAATGGTTTGATTTAGTTAATCATCGGGATGATGATTCTTTTAAGGAGGAAGGTGTGTGACATCTTGGTCATGACAAGATTACTATGATGACTTCCACTTTTGACATTGCAAATGTTGACATGTGATTTTTCTTAGGAAGGTGTATTCTTTTGAAGTTAAAAATCATGTTTGTAACGGATGAGTTATCACTTTTCAGAATTCATGTGTGCTACAATTCTGATTTTTTACTTGGAAATGAAGCCATTTTGTGCTGTGAACTATAAGTTGTAAATTTATACTGTTATTCTCATATTTACCATATGATAACAATACACCATGAATAAATTCCATTGATCCAAGGTATGATTCATTTCTTCTTTAATGTCATCTTGTTAATTGACATTTTGAATGAAATGTATTATGGAACCGAGTTGTGTTTTGTTGTAAATTGTAAAGGACTTAGCTACAGGTATTCTTACTTGGCATCAGATTGCAAATGGTAAGTTTGGACCTCCTTTATAAGTGTTTTGTAATGTTGAGTAGCATGAGGAGATTGAGAATATGTTATTGGGTTGTTAAGGCAAATACCTTAGCCTTGATTGGAATGGTTGGTGCTATTCGGATCTGACCTAAATTGTAATTTTTACCCTATTTGGATTTCTAACCTAAGGTAACAATACTTACCTAGGACCTATTACTAAACTACTACAGGTTACGTCTTAACCTATGTTGTAATTTCCTACCCTATATGGATTCTAATCTAAGGTTAATAACCTAACCTAAGGTAATATGGTTAGTGGATATGGGGTTTTGGAAATAACCTAAGACAATTCTAATGACCTAAGAACTAAGGTGGAAACCTAACTAATGTTAAGGTGATCTAAACTATTACTAATCCTAAAGGGGACCTAAGGATTATGTGGAAAGGGGGATATTGGTGGTGATGGTTTCTATGGTATTAATGTCGATTAAATTCAGTCCTTACACCTTAATGTTATAAGTTTGGCAGAGATAGGGAAGGCTAGTAGGATGCCTAGCTGGCATCATTGCTAAATTTAAAAGGCATGGGAATTTTTGAATTTAACTTTGCCAAATTTGAATTGGTAGTGGCGTAAGGAAAGAGGAGGGAATAAGCATTTAAGGAATTTAATGGCATCTATTTTGGAAAAGAAACCACCTAGGAAAGATGAGAAACGGATTTGTGGAAAGTTATTGGTCATTTGAGCTTTCTAGTTTTTGCTTTGAATGAAAGTTCAGGTTCTTCAAACCAACAAGTCTATTTTTCAATCCATTGTGATCTTGGGTATCTTTGAACTGTTTCTAAACCTATGGAAACATAGAGGAAGCGTGAGATTTGGTTGTTGACGTCATTTTGGAAAGAAGAGGTTTTTGGGAGGCTCAGCTGGAGATCTTCTACAAAACAAAAGAAAACACTATCAGGCATGATAGGCTCTTCTTATTAAATAGTTCTTCTTCTTTCTAAACATCTTCATTAAAACAACTCTGCTCTTAGAAACAAATGGTTTTGTGGAAATGATTATGGTGTATTTTGTTGTATTCTTCTACTTGGATTTGTTGTTTGGAAAAGATTTGATATGGGTATTTTCTTGATGCATGTTTGAGTAAATCATGTCTTATCTTGTTTGAAACTAGAATGTTGCTAAAATCATGTGAACTTCCAATTCTTATGCAAAATAGATTAAGGGAAAAACATTGTTGATAAAGATTTGATATGGGTTTTCTCCCTCTGTTGAAGGAAAGTAGGAAATGAGATATCTTTTGCTGAAATGAGTGTTGTTTCAAATATTGTTGTTCTGTTGTGATTATACTAATTTGGGTGTTGGATTTAACACTTTGTGGATTTAGTTTTCTTCTAGAAATGACAGTGAAAGTGGTATACTCTTTCTGAGTTTGAAATAACTTGATTTTGTGAAGCTTCGTGGGTTGTTTTGAGGAAGTAGGTAAATTTCCTTACTAAGTAAGGGTTTTGTTTGAGTCGTTCTTCCTTACACGAAGTGTGATAAAAGTGATTTAGCTTCTTCTATGAATTTGTGATGACCATGATGTTTTCACACTTGCACATTATGAAACGAAGTGTTATTACTCTTACTGTTGGTACCCATGGATGATTTTTGTGGAATTTGAATTTAAATCTAGTCGGAATCCTTTCCATCGTATCTAAAAATGATTTCTTTTATCCCTATGGAATGAAGAACATGTTTACTTGATTGTAATATCATAATCATTTTCTACTCAGGATGAATAAGCTTTGTTTGTAGTGTATTAAGCTATTAACGATTGGATGAAATTGGAGGTTCAGTTGTTGCTTGATACTTCTGGTATAGTTGTAAACTGAATCTATTGAATATTTCTGTTAGTAATAGCTAGTAAGCTACTGAGGTTGTCCCTATTTTGTGTTGAGAGAAATACATCTCCGATAACTAACTTGCATGATACATATATATATATATATATATATATATATTTGATTCGGTATGAGGAAGAAGTAATGAGAACCTCTCTCTCATCTTGATTATTGACTCCTATTTCACTCTCTCCTTTCTGAGTTAAAGTACTCATCATTGTTATCTTCAAAATCTAAAGAAAGTTGTACTTTGTTCTCCCTCTGCCTGTTTATTCTCTTCTATTATTCCTCCTTGCATGAGATCGACCAGTTCATTGTGTTAGCTGAAGGAGATGGTAGAGTAGATAGTTAAATGAAATACTTCCTTTCTTTTCTTCTCCTTTACAAATGCCTATTAAGGAGGTAATGAATTTTATGTGTGACTTCCTTCAGGTGTATGTAAATGAAATTTACATTTTGTTTTATCTCCCGAGTTATTGAACATGTTGTTGTACTCGTTGAACCTTGATGGATGACTAAATTTGTCTCTCTTACCATCTGTTTACTTTCTCTCTTCTGCATTAAACTTGTTGAAACTGAATGGGTATTAAAAAGGGAATTTTTTAGGATGTCTATGGTTCATCCTAAATACCATTCTTAAAGATTGAATGAAATTGGTCTTAATATTGTATGAATAATTATGTTAGTGATGTGACTTGTGATTCATTACTTCTTTAAAATAATTATGTTTTGAGAACTGTAGGGTTAGTATCCTTCTTGAACATTTGTTTGAATCAAGAATGAATTATATACCTCTATAGTATGAGTCCAATAAGTAATTGAGATGTATTATTACTTATCTGTTGTAATCTTTCTTGTGAAATTATTGAATGAAGAGTGTTGATTTGATCGTGATTCTTACTTGATGTAGTGTCACTTCTCTTTCAGTTCTTTATTTTATGATCCTTATTCCTTTATGAGATATCTATCTGAATTGCTTTAATGTTTCATAAAAGTAGGGTTATTTTTATGAGATAGTTAGTTGAAAGCACATCATTTTAATGTTTAGTTCTTATCATGCTCATTTCAACAAACTAAACCGTGCTAGCAATTTTTGCAGATGGATTCCATAAGTGATAAAAGAAGACAAGTTATTTATGATGCTTCTTATGTTTACCTAAAGGCTGCATCTTTTATGAGGAATTATTATTCTTATTGAAATGTAATTGAAAAAGGGAAAAGTTGTATTCTTGTTTGAGTTTATCAATGTTGATTGGCATGAGTGAAGTCTGAAATGTTTAGACTTGTAAAATGTATATTTTACTTTGAGGAATGGAAAAAGGATTGAGTGTATTTGTATTTGATGAATCATTCAATTTTTCTTTACCGTAAGGGAAATTTTGTAAAATTTTCATTATTCTCTTGTAAACCTATCTGTTTTGAATCATTTCAATTGAACTCAAATGAAATTAATAGGAAGGGAATTGATACTTTATTTCTTTAATAAATGCAACTTTTAAGTTGGCATGTATAGATGAGAATGCAACTAGGTCATTATGGTTTATTAGATGACATAAAATAAAAGAGTAATTTACTTATGATTCTTGTGTAAAGTAAATGGCAGCAATGAACCCTAACGAATATAAGTTAAAGGAAGGATAAACATTCTAAGGGGATAAGCATTCAGTTAATACCTTTGAGAATCATACTCAAATGAGGTCCGGAAGGAAGAAAACATACTTCCTCTTGTTAAATAAAAATCAGAATAAGGTAACCGAAATGAAATAAATACATACATAATAAATAGACTTCATCTTAATGAAGTCTATTAATAAGGAACCAAAATCTAAATTTAATCATGCTTAAACTTGGTTAAGCAAAGTAAGATAATCTTACTGTGGTATACTAATTCTATTTATGAGCCTAAATCTTATGATAAGATACCGTGGAATGAAACACAAACCTTTGGGAAGAGGGATTGATTGCAGATTTATCTGCATGGTAACTATCAATAATTATGGTTAACAACCTTAATGAACATAGAAATTAAGGATTCAGCAGGGTTGCTGAAATTAAATCTTAATTAAGAAGATAAGTAAGTGTTTAACTTCTTAACTAGATATGTACCTCTAGATGAGGTGATTCCATAGGATGTTAGTACATGCCAACTGCAATACTGTGACATCATGAAGACTGGGGTCTTCATAATGGCATAGTGTTGTAGCTGACATGTCACAACACCCTTCTGAATTAGATCATCTAGATCTACATAAACTCAGACTTGACCTTAGTTTTACTTTAGGTCAAGTTAGGTACATGACTTTTTATAGGGGATATCTCATGATGACTAAAGGTAAATAAACACACGCAATCAACTCGAGTCGATTGAGTATGTCTATGTACCCTTAGTCACCACAAGAGATTCTCTATACCTTTGAATGTTGCTAACCTAGGTTAAAGTTGATGAAGACCATTCTAGATAATGAAGACCATTCTAGATAACAATTGAAGTGGGGGTGAAGGACATATTCCATTTGATGATTATGTCATCTAGGAATATGAACATGCATAGCATGTGAAAATATTTGTCTTAAGTATCGCAAGTTGCTTTGGTTACGTTGTCCTAAGAACCTAGTTTAAGAAGTAGGATTTGGATGGAAATTGGTAACAAATATTTAGATATGCCTCTTAAATGGAACACTTCAATACCCTGTAAAGGGTAAGAGAACCAAGTATACTAGGTATACAATACATTGAATTCACATTAGAGATCGATGAGAAACCAAGTTATGAAATGAGAGATTGATGAAACTCGAGTCATGAAATGAGAGATCGGAAATTCACCAAGTCATTACGGTTGCATATGGTTATCTGTTACGAGATTTATTGGCATAGAATGTCTATTCTAAATCATGATCATTTAGAACAGAGAACATTATTTAAGAACTTTAAATGTGTGTTCTAAATTATGATAATTTAGAACAAAGAACGGTATTTAAAAAATTCCCTTAATTCTAAAGGTTTAAAATGGGAATGTTACAAGACTAAAAATGAATTTAGAAATAATGGAAATGGTGTCATCCAGTTCCATGTCTTCTAGAGTCTGCTAAAAATTTATGTTCATGTCTTCGGGAGTAAAAAGAGATGGGGAAGGTAGATAAAGCATGTCCATGTCTTCAAGGGTAAGAAAAGACAAAGGAGGTGGTGGAGGCATGTCCATGTCTTCAAATTTTGAAAATACAAAGGAGGTGGAGGAGGCATGTCCATGAGTATCTTAGATGGTTGAACAGATCAAAGGATTTCTCCTTATAGCCTAACCCAAAATTTTTGTGAGGTTTACGACATTGATCGGGAATAAGGCCATGTGGGTCATGCTCATAAAGGCATAGAAAAATCCATTCAATGAGTAATGATGGAAATAGGTATAGGAAAAATATGGTTTATTAAAAGATCCAAAACAACCGATGTAAGGTTTGGCATGTTGAATATCATCAATGTGGGAAGAGGGGGTATCAAAACCACCATAAATAATATTGGTATGAAGATGAGGTGGACCAAAGGGAACAACATCCTTGATGTCCAGGCTGGTACATAGGTGCTTTATCAGGTCTACCAATACAATGAGGAGTGTGAAAAGTGTTGATTGTGAAGTGACAATACTCCCCCATGATAAGTTTTTCCATTGCATTATCCAGGGAGTTACCATTAGGGAGTTTGGATGAGGGAATGTCTATGCTTTGGTAGATGGTATAGATGGATTGTTTTAGGAATGATAACATCACTTAGTCTATAGGTCATGTTACAAGCTTAGAAGGTAGGAACATCCTCGGGGAGCATGAGAATTTTCCCCTCATGCTCATATTTGAGGGAATGATGGAGTGTAGATAGGATGTAATGCATAGCATGAATTCATGGTCATCCAAGGAGAACATTATATTGGTATTATCCCTCGGTGATGTAGAATACCTCATGGAGGAGCTTCTCACCGACGTGGATGGGAATAATGACCATTCCCAAGGTAGAGTAACGAAATCATTGAAAGCAAGAATAACCATGAGTGTTTAAGTGATAAATGTATTTGGGATCTTGAGTTGATCAAAATTATATGACATAATGATATTAATGCTCACCCCACTATCAATAATGTATCATTGAATGAATGTATCATTAATCCTAATCTGTAATAAAGAGGGGAAGATCGTGATCTTCGGTGGGATATATGAAATTTAAGCATCATTGAATGAAATAGTAGTAGTATAAGCTATAAGTGTGCCTACGAGTGATGTAAAGGAATAAGCCTCATCATTGGATGTTAGAATTTTTTAAGGCCTTAGTAAGAGCTTGTCTATGATCTCGGTGAGCTTAGGATGCACTCGTAAAGAGACATCTTAACAGGGGCCTGATGGAGCTACTTGATGATACTTTTTCAATGGTTCTAGGAGTTGCTAAGATGGGAACCTTGGATTTTTATGATTCTTTTAACTCATGAGGAGGGGGAATGACAATGAACTTATTGGAATTTTGTTCAGAGGTTGATTTGGAATTATGTGGGCTAGATCGAGTGGTTACTCAAATAACATTAGTGAAAAATGGGGACCGTCCTTATAAGGATCATATTCCAAAGGTGAGATGACAGATATTGATTTGGATGTGGAAGGAAGGGACTAGCTTGGTCTAAGAGGAAGTATTTTCTCTTCATTGAGTTTGTGGATAATGTCCTAGAGTACTCTACAATGCTTAGTATCATTCCCAGGGGTATGATGGAAGGCACACATAAGGTTGGAATTGAACCATAAAGGTTTCTTTCCTTTTGGGTCAAAATCTTTGATAGGAAAAGGTGTGATTATAGAGGTTTAAATTAAGTTTTGGAATATTTTGGTATATGATCCAACTAAAGTGCTAGAAGAATCCTTATAAGATATCTTGGATGTTTGGGAAAAATCTGAGCATATTGATGTTTTGGTGAATTGAATTTGGTTTCAATGTTAGTTGGTTTTTTAGAAATAGATGATTTTGGATTGGATGGTATAACCCTAGGAGGAATTATAGATTTTATGTGAAGATACATCCTTAGGAAGAGTAATGATAACCTTAACTGGGAGATCATATAGTAATGTTATGGTTGGTTTGGGTGTAGGAAGCAATACTTGTCTGAGGTGATCTACGGAAGGTAGAGATTGATTAGATATTTTTGATGATATGGAAGGAACACTTGAAGTCATTTTAAGTGGAAGTATACTTAAAAAATCCTCAAATTATGGAATTAAGGTGGAGGAATAAGGTGGTGCGGTGGTGACCACAACAGTTGATATGGGTAAGACAATGGGATGAGAGACTAGTGTAGGATCTAAGGATGGTATAATGAGAAAGGGTGGAATAGTTGTAGGTGAAGTGATTGGTCCTACTGATGAAGTGGATGTAATTGGTAAGGGAGATGATGAAGGACAAATGCTGGATGTGAAAATAGGTTGTAACGGTTTCTTCAAAAATATTTCTAGGGGCATGAATTACATATTTACAAATGGGGTTCTAGTAGTCATAGTTGTAAGAGTGGATGTCAAAACAGATGTAGGTGTGATGGATGTAGGAACAATATCAAAGGTGATAGGTGTGATCAATGATGAAGGAGGGGAAGTTGTGGATGGGATCGGTTCTTGATTATCAGTATGAAGAGTTTTTATGGTATGAGAGTTGGGTGCTTGGTTTATAGTAGAAGTGGTGGCTTGGATCATTGGTATATGGTTTAAGAAAGGTTGTTTAAATATTTCAATTTGTGGATTGGGTGAAGCATTTAGATTTTCCACTTTAAGATCACCCTCATTGATGAGTCTTTGGACTAAATCCTTGAAAGTTTGACATATTTCTATATCATGACCTTGTACTTAATGGTACTTACAGCAATGGTTTTCACAATACCACATAGGTTTGGGTCTTGACTCATCAACTAGTTAGATAGGAGGTAGTGTAATAAGATTTAACACCATAAACTTATCAAATGTGGTGTTATATGACTCCTCAATAGAGTGTAATTGGGCATTGATATTCGGGCTCATTGTTGAGTCCATGTATTAGATGTAGGTGTGGGAGATGATTTAACAATGACGGAATTGGATGTCACCTTTGATTTACCATTTTGTGTAGAAGGTTTGGTAAAATTATGTTTAGGTTTGTTTGATTTTAATTTTAAATGGCCCTACTCAAGTGCATATATTTCAAGCTTTCGAGCCATGGTAAAGGCTTCATCGAAGGTTACAAATGATTGGATTTGTAAAACAAAAGATATATGATTCACACATGAGCGTGAGAAGATTTCGATGAGATTGTTTTTTAGGAGAGGGAAGTATAACTGGTTTACAATGCCACGCCATCATGTGAAAAAGTCTATAATGGACTCGTCTTCAAACTATCGGATCTTTGTAGAGATCATTAATAGTTACTTTTTGCACAATGTTAATAGAAAAGTGTTCTAAAAATAGTTACGCGAGTTGGGAAAAGGAGAATATTGAATATTGGGGATACTATTATACCAATCCAATGCGGGACCAACCAAAAACATGTGGAAAGTATGAAGCATTAAGTCTTGATCGTGTGTGATAAGGTAACATGCATGTCTAAATGCACGAATGTGCTATTGTAGATATTCTTTATTGTTAAATTTGGTGAATTTGGGAAATTCCCACTCTAGAGGATATGGTTTAACTGGTACGGATTAGTGAATAGGCTCATTGAAAATATTCTCATAGGATAATGAAACTTTAGATCTTAGAGTAGGGGCTTTGAGGTTGGATAATATTTTTACAGGAGACTGCATAGGATCATTTGAAAGAGTCTTTTAGGGGATGAGAGGCATATGTTACATGTAGGAAGTGGTCAGATTAGTTTTTGGATGAACTTTCACATGTGTGGGTGTTTGAGGAGCTTGTTGGCGATGAGTATAAACCATAGGATGTGATTGAAAAGGTGGTTATTGAAATAATTTTTGTTGGGAGATGATAACATGATAGGATTTTGGGATTACATAAGATGTTGTTGAAAGTGGTGAATGGGAATGTGGGTATGAACAGGTTGAAACTATTGTTGAAAAGGGTTGGATACCGAGTAATGTAAAGCACCCGTGAAAGGGGTTGGGAAGTATTGATGGACATGCTATTTGTGAGAATTTCATACTATTTTGATAGGGGATATGATGTTTGGGCATATTGGCTAGGGACACTAGTTGTAATACGTGACTAAAGAGGTGAGGGGAAGAGTAGTGTTAATGTTTGTGTTGATATATGGGATATTGTGGGGAGTATATGTGACTATCTGGGTGGTTTGATGAGATGGGGGATTGGTAGAAGAGGAAGCAAGATGGGCTATAGAAATCTCATTTACTACAAACTGGGTAGTTTGGGGATTGGTTTGATAAGGATAAAGTTGTTGGAGTGGCAAACCATCTAAGGGAATATGAGTTGATCTCCTAAGGATATAGTCTTAGAGTGCCATTGGATTGGCATCCAAAATCTCTTAGAACATGGTATCACCGAGAGGGACCTTAGGAGGTCCAAGAGACTCTAATTGAATGGATGGTGGGGTAGTCTGGCCTAGATGGGATAGATTGATGGTATAAAAATGGATTAGTCTCACCTAAAGTTGTGGTGTGAACAAGGGGTTTTGGGTGAGAGACATCGATGAGGGGTTGAGTTCTCATGAAAGAAGTAATCAAGGGCATGGATGAGGTAACTATTATGGTGAACATTTGTTGAGATAAGGAATTGTTTGAAGCCAAGTTTTGTTCCATTCTTTTTGGTTGCTAAATGAGTAACTACGGGCATGAAATAATTTTTAACCCAAACAAGTCAAACAAAAGATTCTTTTTATGTTTTAGATTATGAATGTGAAAAATAAAAAGGTGGTGGGTAAAAAGGTACCTAGGAGAAGGTAATATATGTTTGGTTTTAGGTTTTTTTATGGCTTGGAAAGTCTCGTGTTATTTCTGTTGGGTGATGAAATCCCAATCATTAAACCAGGTAAGGGGATGTCTTGATATGTTAATTTGAAGTGTGAGGTTTAAGTCATTCGTGATAAATTTTGCGATGGAAAAGGATAAACCCTTATTTAAGCTATATAAGTAAGAAAGATATAAAAATAACATTCTTTTTAAGCTCAAAATGAAGTGTGATATTCGATGAGGACACAAAGAAGAATAGAAAATTGTGATAAAAAAATAAGTAAATAGGGGAAAATTGAGGAATACCTAGATAATTATTTTCCAATTTATCTGCACTTTTGAGTGATGAGTGATCCAAGCCACAAACCCAACATGAGCAAGAAATAAAGTGGAACCTCACACTACAGTGTTAGTGGAAGAAAAAAAAGTAAAGAAAAAATCAATAGATGTAAGAGATCACCAAAAGGGTGGTCCCACCAGTGTTCCAGAATGTTTACCAAGTTTTTGTCTTAATGAGGTTAATGCACTAGCTATTGAAGAAACTAGAAAAATCAAAAATACTTGAGGGTTTATGTTACCTCAGATGCGATGTGATACAGGTGCAAGATGATGATGGATTCCGCTATTATAAATTAGATAAATCTTGCAAAATAAGACCCACTAAAATGAAAATTATTAGATGGTTTGGGCGGGGGTTTCTTGACAAAGTGGACCCGAGAAGTGTTTAACTTCCTCGGTGGATGTCAACCCCTATTGTTAAACAAAATTGATATAAAGTAAAATAAACTAAAATATATGTAGAGACTAAATGATTTAAATAATATGAGAGTAATTATTATTGATTTTATTGAAATGAAATACAAAGAAAATGTTCCTAGTCTAGGTTGGTGGTGATCCAGACTATACGAGACAGGCAGTCGATGATGACCTGATGTAGAAGGATAGAAAAACAATTATATGCATAGATATGGATGCTCAATGCAAGTAAGACAGAATAAATTCCCTTAGGCACTAGAAAAAAACCTTTGATGAGTTCTACGGAAAGGAAATGGAAGGAATACGAGGTAACAAGGATCATGATGGATTTGGGATGAAAACTAGATAGATTCGAGATAAACATGATGGAAATTTAGGGCCTGGAAATAATACAAGGGTTGGAATAGGCACCAAAAGGAATCTAAAACTAAAGGGATGAGGATAATATACTAGGTCAATGGTGACCTAGGTAGATCAATGCTAATCTAGGAAGTGTTGAAAAAGGCCAAGGGAAACAAGTTGGATCAGAGAACCTACAAATAGAAAAATTGATAGAATATGCCAATAATAGTGTCCTGATGGTTCATAGACCTATAAAAGGTTAGATGCAAACAAGGTAGTGATAATATGATAATGACTACATAAAATGATACCAAATAATGATAAGCTCATGAAATAATGTTTATAGGAAATGAAAACAAACTAGAAGGAGATCCAAGAGGTGTGTGATTGTGTCAAAGATGTTCAAGCATGAGAATCATCTTGCGAGTTATAGGAAATTTGGGGTACGTGCGTGCATTTCATGATGAATGGAAATAAAGATCTTAGTTTTATAGGTTTTATGGTGATTGGGTTGGGTCTCTCCGGTGATTACGGGGAAAGTTTCCCTAATGGGAGGATTTTTCTTGTTTTTCTCGTGATTTCTATTTTTTAAAGAGTTGGTCGAATGCTTTAAAGCATTAGGCAGAAAAATATGTTTTAGGATGAGGTGTAGGTGATTTGGTAGTGGAGATAGGTTAGAAAAAGCATAGGGTTGCTAAATATGAAGTATATTAAGGGAAAGTGATGGGTATTGGCATTAATTAATTAATTAATTTTAATAAAGATTGATATGGAGGAGATAAAGGGGTAATTAAATTACACCGAGGAGATGAATAAAATATGCACATGCGGGTGACGTGCATAGATATTGAATTTAGGTGTCTACACATTACATTTTTCACTCTAATTTGGTATGTTTATGATCTTTTTAGGTATCTATAATTTGTCTTGTAGGTTACAAGTACCTCGATGATCAAAGAGAAAATATTAGGTGGTGACAGAAGTGAAAGAGAAACCCTAGCGATAACAAAAAAGTAGATTCTAAGATTCGTGCAATCAACAATGCCCTGGAATAGTCACTAACACCCAAGCACCCTTGTCCAAAGCAAAGAAACGCCCATGTCCATCTTCATTCTCGATCCCGTAATTTACAAAGAGTAGTTGTGACATTGTTTCAATATGTTTTAGTAATTTACATTGGCCATACTAGTTCTAGATTCTGTAGGACTCAGCTAATTCATTCATCTCTCCCATTTACTTATAGTCTTGCATGGTTAGAGTTCTTAACATTTGTATATTTACTTGTATTTTACTATATTAGTTAGTATGCCTTTAAATTTAATTCATTTGTTTATTAAATCGTCAACTTATCATTGTTATTGGTATGCTTAGAATATTTGGTGGGATCATCCCATTCAATTGCATCATATTCAGTGAGATCAAGAATGATCTATTATAACTTAAGACATTTATCTTCTTAGTGACCAATACATCTATGATAATCACAATAAGCATTCACATTGAATAAATTACTTTGAGGCTTACTTGTATTAACCTGAAACTGTGGAGGGAGAGACACAAGATTGTACTCAAGTAATTACTATAAAACCATGCATGGAGGATAAGGTAACTCTGTAAATTATCAACTTGTAAGTTATAAATGTAGCTTAGTAGGTTGAAAAACAATTATCATAGCTCCTTTAGAAGCAACCTTAGGTTCAATATATTTTCCTTTCAATTGAGATTTACTTTGAAACTTGGAATTTTGATGGATTAGGGAGCTAAAAAAATAATGGATTTTTTTCATGTAGAATAAATTAGCTCTATTAGATGCATAATGGAGTGAGAGGGGGCTGAATCAGTCCTAAAAAAAATTCATTCAATTTATGATTTTTCATTCATTAACATTTACTTAAACATTCAATCAACCATGAACAATATGTGTGTTTGATTAAACATAGGAAACAACCATACACAAGAGAAAGAGAAAGAGAGCTCACATGAAAAACACATATAAGTGGGAAACCCTCAAGGGGAATAAAACCCATTGAAACACAAACATTATTTTTCCATGTTTCAAATATAGTGAGGCACCAACCCCACAAGGAGCACCAACCCCTATTTTAGTATAGCACTAACCCTACAAGGAGCACTAACCCCTAATTTAGTGAATTACCCACTATAAAAGGAGGATAAAAACCCTAATGATGAATAAGCACTAACTCAACCACCTGATTATGATGATCTATGATTATTTTTTCTGCCACAACTGATGGAGATCTTTAATTAAGCTCACAACTTCACCTTCAAGCCCTCATTCACATAACTCACTCTTTCTCCTTCTTCTTATACTTTCCTTGGCTCAAAACCCTTTCTCACATGCCCTCAATAATTATTCAACCTGTAACACACACCATCATATTTTAAATTATGCAATAGAATCTCCTTCACATTCTTAGATGCGTCACACTTTTCCCTCTCACAAGACTAGTTAAAATTTGAACTCAAACCCTTGATTTATATGCATTTCATCTCAACAACATGAAGGATATAGGTTATAATACTTTATCATGACCAATAAATATTAATAAAATCCCAATAAATTCATTACAACATTCACATATGACCCATATAGGTCATTCATTCCCAAAACCACTCATCTTGTACAAAACAAGCTCAAAACCCCATCACTAGGATGTATAAAATCCACTAATACCAAAAAAATGATTAGTAAATACATAAAATCCATCACATATATTAAATATAGCATAAAAATTAATCTATGGTCATTAATTATATTTTACCAATCAAATAATTCATAACACAAGCCAAAAGGCTCATATCCTTCACCAAATAATTATTTCCAACACCATGTCTTTACCTTTGGGCATCAATACCACTAAAGATAAAATAAACTATGGCATGTAACCAATATATGTAATTATTATGCAATTTAAATGACATAAATTCTTGTTATACCTATTGAAACATCCATATTCTCAAACCACAACAACTTTCTTCTTCACCAAAACACATTTGCATGAAACCAATTTTGTAACTTAAACTATTTTGCAAGTTTTCTACCACTTACAAGATATCCAAAGGCCTTTAATAGGAAAAAATTAATCCCTATTCACTCTCCAAGTGATATCAAGAATCATATAATCCATTACATGGATCAAACAACTCAATCTTTCATCCCGAGAAAACTTGTCCTAAAAATCAACATACCTTCTTCCTCGCAACCCTGAATTTGAAATACACCTCAAATAATCTAACCAAGAGAAAAATCATACATCACTGTAAATATATCTGAATCCTATTTCCATAACATATTATAAATACTTCAAAATATAAGTGGAAGGAATTCAACCAATTTATCTTTACATACTACTTCTTAAGCCTTCTAGGACTCAAGAAGCGACATTGAGCACAACTTGATCCATCAGCTCAAAAACACTTCCAAGATTAACCAAAACATGAAAAACCATTATATAATATGTATAATCACTTATAATTCTTCATCAATAATGAACAACTAAGAATCATCACTTCACTTTATGTCGTTATTTAACACTCTACTAGATTAAGCATTATCCATATTTGAAGCGTTAAAGACCAGGTCATAACTTCTTCATCCCTTATAAAATATATATTTTTATATACCATTGGAAAGATATCTGAACTAGGTTAAAAAAAAACTTTAATGGATTCCTAACTCCTCTTGTAGCTCCTGTAATGTCAATTTTAACACAAGCGACACCAAACTACCAAAAACCAATCTTCGAGAAATAGAGCACACTTTGCACTTTTTCATCTCAACCATGATATAAAACCTTCATGAACATGTATAAAAACTCAGGGGATAAAAATAATGTCTATTTATTCTTCACCTTCTTTACATAACATTGCCACAAAATAAACTTCTTCAAAAACATGCCTTTTCATGTTGGTCCCACATATAGTCACAAGTACTAATGCACCTTTCTATAAATATGGAAGATTCCTTTAAAACATAAAATAATTAATTTGGAAAATGTAATCAATACAGCTCAATATCCTTTTCTTCTCAAATCCACTCTTAGCTAGGGTTTCAAAGCAACTTACCTTCTAAATGACTGTTCATAAAAATGTGATGCTTAAATCCCATAGTTATTTTTTTGAAACCTTTATAAATGAAATAAGAAGATATTCCAAATATTTTAGGTCCACATGCAAAGCATACAATTTACAATGAGCATCAGAAGGTCCACTTTTGATTCAAAAACACACAGTAACTTACTCATTTTTTCTAAAACTTGCATATCTTGTAAATCCTTCTTGAGTTTGACTTGAAAATTTTCATGAAGCTTCATGAAAACAACCTCCAATTATAAAAACTCACCTTATAACAAAAAAATAGCTGAAACTCTTCATCCAATCTCATTTTCCCATGCTTTATTGCATGTTCTCACATACTTGCTTCCCAAGGGCCCCTGAAACACTATCAAACCTCTAATTTCTGACCTAAAACTCACCAAAAACCTCATATACATTACTACCATGTTGCTACCATGCTCAAACAAGACTAATATGGTCAATTTCTAATACCTCCATATCATTTTGTATGTAACATGGGTAGGAATAGGTCTAGAAAGACCTAATTTACCCAAGAAAAACCATGAACTAACCATGATGACCTTATGCAGACTCTTAGACACGTGTAAAACATCATTAGGACCATGATTAACCTCATGAAACTCAAAAAATCACTTAGGAGAACTCAAACCATGACTTATATCATTCAACCATGCTTCAAGACTACATAGATCTCACCAAATCCTGACACTACTAATCAACCTTCATGTTTGACATTTAATGACATGTCACAAAGACACAAACACAATGGCCAACAATCTCCCCCTTTGTCATTGATTACAACCACCTTCAGAAAAATTAATGGTAACTGACAAGACCAACACCTACGTGACCTCTTTTTTGATACTTCTCACCCCCTTTGACATCTATGAAAAATGCTACAATGAATACTAGAAATGGAAAATGAAAAAAAAAAATCAAAACAATGCACATAAATAACTTACTTGACTCAAAGAGCTCCCTGGGACTGAACTCTATTTTCTTTAACTCATTTAGCAGCCTATAAAGATCCATGGACATGATAAAATCTCCCCCTAAACTAATAATCCTCATATTCGAGCCTTCATTTACTCTTTATGTTTTCAAAACATCTCTCTATAGGCCATTCACATGCTCAAGGACATAAGTTCTACCTTCAAGGATATCATATCCCACTCTAGAACCATTGTCTCTAAACAATATCTTCAGTGAATTCTTGACAAAATTCTCTAAGCCTAAGAATCTAAATCACATCACGAAGTTCATATACATCACTCACTCTAGGATAATACAACCTCAATCTAGCTGGAAAAAAAATATTTCTAACTCTTATGTTGCTCTAGTAACCTTATAGATAGATCAAATACTTCACCTTGGTCCTAAAACACTTGCTCAATAATCTTTTTAGTCTTATCATGCAAATACACCTATTTGAATCAAAGACCACTTCATCCTTGAAGTATACATGCAACTCACCCTTTGATTTTCCATGATATTAGCCAAAATTCCTTATCCACCTAGGAAGGGAGAAAAGTGAGCTCCTCCTCTACTTGTACAACCATACTATGAATTACTTTCGTAGCTCTATCACCTTCTTGAAATTCACCCTTACTTAAAAAAACATCGTATTTAACTCTTTCACATATTTTTACAGTATTTGATCAACTCTAAGAAACCTTTAACATCTACCTTGATGAGAACAACCATCTTCTTTCTTAAGAAAGGTCATCATACATATGGCTACCCATTTACTTGCGTATATACCACCAACCTAAATATTTCCATCATAGTTCACATGATGACCGTGTAAATATTATTATGCCAAATAATTTTTTTCTAAATTGTACACCCCTGATATTCTTTTCAATTACTTCATAAATCATGAATGCACCATTAAGGATAAGTATCTCACTTTCATACCGAGGCCATGATCTTTCTCCATACACATTATTTTGATGCTTAAAGTGACTTAACATTTTCAACATAACTCAAAGAAAATATTTTAGGCTCAATTTTTGAGATACCTTCATGATTTCATGTAACTTTGGGTTACCATTTCATGTCTCAAGTAACCTTATATCATATCCACTTGTGTAGAATTTTAATCTTTTAAGGTAGTTTAAGTTTTTTATTGTATACATCCATACCTAATAAAAAAATTTCCTTCAAGCTTCAAGACATCTTGAGAGCAGTATCCATTTCACTATATAAGAAAATTGGTCCATTGATCTTCTTGTTCAAAAATAACTCGTATTCCATACTCACAACATCAACTGACTTTGTCGACCTATGACATCACATATAGTGATCCGGCCTCACCCCCTGTTCATGACTATTCCATCTTTTACACACTAACACAGATACCCCAAGAATATTTAAGCTGACTTCTTAGGTCCTAAAATCACTTTGAATGTGTGTAATACATGAGATGTGATGAAGCATTTCAAAACAATAATGAATTCTCAAACCATTGATTCCCTTTAAATACCTTGAAAAGTACCTTGCTCTGCCTATTGAGTATCCTTAACATTCTAAAGCAAATCCTTTTAAGATTGATTCCATGCATATCATCCGAGACAAATATATTCAATCTTCGATGTGCCTTCCACATAATTTGAGAAAAATTGAATAATCCTTATTGAACTAATTACCAAGCCTAGTGGTGTCATTTCTCGGATTAAGTGCATAATGACCATCTAAACCTTGTCTTACTATATCAACCTTACATTAGAGAATCATAGGCGATAGCTCTTTTTCATACTTGTATAACTTTTTTCAAGTGACACTTCTCAAAATGCAATCATGACAAAAAACCACATTATGAACTAAGAACCTTTGATAATGTCACACCCATACAGACACAACATGACCATACTTCATTTGAGCCACTTAACAAGTACCTTACAAACCTTTATAGATGATTTCATACATCATACTCTTTTAATGAATAATCTCGATGAGTCAAATCTTAATCCTATGATTAAAAATGTTTCATCATCCACAAACCATCGACACACAACCATATCAAGGATCTTGTCTTGACCTTAAGGCTAACTTAAAAAAAATTGGTACCTCTTGAGGGTTGTTACAGTCTCATAAATCTCAAAAATCAACCTTTTTGATGCACTTAGGTTAGAAAAACTCAAACCATCCCATCACTCAGAATTTGATGTCATTAGGAACAAATCATAATCAAAGACACAATATATAGACTAAGAAACATAATAGCCATACAAATACCTTCTCATGATGCAAAAACTAACTCAAAACACTCAGGCAAGTCAACATCTTGAGACTCTGAAATATACCAGGATCTTTGAATAAGAATATTGCAACCTTAGATTGTTTAATCAAATCAATACTTTTAAAAACTTTGATAGACTCTTAAACATAATTATAACCACACTTATTACTCATGGAAACCTCACTAACTCAGGACACAAATATCAATAACATGGGATTGACCTTGACATATCATATCTCTCAAGACACTTTCCATAATCTTCATTCACTTTCATAGACTCATGACACACACTTATGACACAATCAGAGACCTTCTTGAACCATAATTAGTGCATAGATAGACTCTCATTACTCTAAACTCATGATGGAGACATTCACAACTTTATTGAACAACCTTGAATCAACCAAATTGAACATGAAGCTAAGACATTTTTGCTTTAGATTTTCAACATGGATGCACAATGAAGTCATACATATAATTTCATAGATATTTATTCCTTAATAGTCTAAACTAAGTCCTTAAATATTTAAACTACTTCAATATGCAATAGTCACTTAAAACACCTTCACAAGTTCTTGCACTATGCTTTGAAAGAACATAATATTCATGATACTGTTGTTGGCATGTTGTATTTTAGGTGTTGTAATTGGTGAAAAACCTCATTAAAAATTGGATGATGGAGTGGATTAAAAATATTCTTAGATTGATAATATCATGGATATTCAGGTATGTTCTTGGTTGCACATGTTGATTTAGTGATAATTGTTTGTTCTTGCAAGCATAATCAGGTGACCTGGCTAGCCTAGGTGACAGTGCATGGTAGTTAAATATTCTTAGTGAATTGAGAATAATTTTGGAATGATGGATAACATGGTTTTGGATTTCCTAGGCACTCACATGAGTTTTAGGGTGTAGATACTAGTTGGTGACCATGTTTTAGGTCCTCATATAGACTAGGTATGGATGTTAGAATGAATGAGATTAAGTTGTGGAGATATATGATCTCATGGATACATGTAGTAAGTTGATTCATGATATACTAGGTATGTTAGGACCTTTTTTAGAGTTTTCATGTTGATCTATGAGGTTGTTTCAGATTGACCCTAGCCTTTACAGTGTAAAACCCTAAGGGCTAGCTATTCAAATGAGATAGGATGGAGAGATGGAGTGTTATTTTATTACATGGTGATGATTGGAGATGTATGTAGGGTATGTCATGGTTCGTGGGAAAAATTTAAGGTTATCATGATAAGTATTTTGCATGGTATGTCAGTTTTGATAACATAGGGTCAAGAACAAGGTGATTTTCAGCTCGAATTGGCTCTTCTAATGCTCACCCTAAATTGCTTGATTTTCATGGGACCTTATTGATTTCAGGGATGTTTCTACATTGAATATAGAATGTTTCAAAAAAATAATGAGGTCATTTTGTTGCCACATCTTTATGAACTAATGTTAAGAAGATAAACAACTTTTTATGAGTTTGAAAACCTAGCTCAAAAGTGGTAGGAGAGAAAATGATTCTAAGTGGACATAATTGATTTATTTTGTTTGGATGATGATTTTATGTTGTATATTATTCCTCCAAGTTTATAGAAAGGTATAGTAGATATTATGGTGATGAGTGGATCCCACTCAAACATGTTAGTTTATGAAGAAGTTTAGTTTGGGACAAGGTTCTCTAGAGTCATTGAAAAATAAATGCATATAGTTTTTAGTATGAGAGTTGTTATTGATTTAAAAATATTTTCATGTCATCAAGATGCATAAAAATAGTAAATTTTTCCCTATTTAGGTTGACTGGTCAAAGGGTAGTTTTGAGGCAGTTGTAGGCACTTTGTAAAGATCGGCTTGGTTGAAGGCCTTCCACTTGAAGTTGGAAGGAGTTCCAATATGTTATGGAAATTTGATTTATATATACTTAAAATGGTATAATTTTGGTTTCATGATGATGATTTTTTATGTGGTTTCTAGGTTAATTTGTGGAAAAGGACGTTTTTGTCTTTTTAGAACGTGACTGATTTTGTTGAAAGATTGAGTTTGTTAGAGAATTAAATGGATTAGGTGATTATTTCTATCACCGAAATGTGAATAGAGATTAATTTTTAATCCATTGAATTCATTTTGAGATCTTGAAATTGTCATAAAAATTAAAATTGATTAACCTAAAATGTAAAATATAAGCCTAATCTAAATTATATTATAGTGGTAAATGAATAACAATTAAGTAAAAAAATTACACCCAAAAAAATTAAGCAAGAAATTATGTAACCCTAAGTGAAAATAAGAGGTAAAATGACTTAGTAATTTTGTAGAGATGTGGAAGATGTAAAAATTTAGAAAACTAGAAAATAGGAAGCACCTTGACCATGGCATCAAAGCTCGAAAAATGTAGATTTGGAAGAATAAGCTTGAATAGGGGACACGGAGAGGAACAGGGCGCTGTGGGCTCGCTAGACTTGTTTACGGATGCCCAGGTCTATGGAAATGCCTAGAAAACCCCTAAGGTTTTACAAGTTATTTTCTTGTACTCACCTTTTTTGCTATGAATTTGCACAATGATTTCCGAGTCACTCAAAACCTACAAAACCCTAAAATAAACATCAAATCCTAAAAAGAAAGATGTAGAATGAGGGATCAATCTGTCCTTAGATTTCACAAAGGTTAACTTATGGCTGATCATTGCACTACATCTCATACCAAATTTAGTTCTCTCTATGTGTGTGTGTGTAAAATTGTGCTTTAGGTGGATTTGTGCATGTCACACTTGATAGCAAGCAAGTAAGCTAGATGTAAAGAAATGTAATAAATGTGTGCATGGAATAGAATGAACTTCCATCCTATGAAGTGTACGTAAAATAATTTTCCCTTGATGTCCCTTGAATGGTGCTAGATGGATGCAATGAAGCTCTTAGATGCTTGATGGATATAATTTTAGGTGGTGATAGCTAATACTCGGTGCTTGGTCCCTTATTATGATCACATAAATTAATACGATTCCATTGCTTAAATTTTGTAATTAACCCTGGAAAAGATGACTACCAAAAATATAATATGATCCAAGAACTAAAAATGACCCAAAAAGTGTGAGTAAAGTACAAAGTGGATAGGGGCACCTAGAGGGAAGGAGGGTGCCTGGCATTGGCATCATGTCTAGCAATCGACATATAAGATGACAAATGCCAAAGTATAAGAAGCTAGACCGAGAAATTAAGGGTGCAAGACTAAATGTGGCAAGAACAAGAAAGTAAAGGTGGCCAAAGACATGGGTTAATTAGTAATTTCATTACTTAGGAATCAAATGAATATTAGTATGTAATTAGGACTAGATAATTACCCAAAGTGCGTGATTTAGTGTTTAAAAAAATAGTTTCTTTTGTAAAACTAATTTTTGGCAGCTTATTTTAGTAAAGGTTAACAAATTTTGTGGTTTGAGTGGAGGATGTTTCATGAATTATAGCTTACATAGGATTTATGTAAAGGTTATGTGATTTCTATAGAGTGGTCGCATTCCATATTTGAATTGATTTGAACTAGTCTTGAAGCTCAAAGGTAAAAACATCGATCGAAATAATTGTTTTATGAAGGTAATGAGCAGTGGGCCCTTTAAATGAAATAATCTGATTGGTTCAAGTAACTTGTGACCATGGATGATGTTTAAATGACATATTACTCATGTGTGGTGATATTTAGAGCTTGAATAAAAATAGTTTTAGCATAAGGGGATTTTTCTCATTCCATTGGTGGGGTTTTGAGAATTTTTGGTGCATGGATGAAGGTTTTTGGTATGAAAAACAGATATGGGTCAGTTGTGAATGTTATAGTGATTCTTATAGGATTTTTTTAATTTGGTATGGGTGAGGTAAAGGAGGAAACCAACCTCTTTTGAATTTTAATCAAGAAGATGTCATAAAATTGATGTTTTGGTTGCAAAGTTACTAATCTTTTAGAAACCATTTTATCTTCTTTTAAAGAACTCTTGCTGCAAATAAAATAGCCTTGGGCCTATATGTATGCTAAACTAACTAAGATAATTGAATGAAACTAACACCAAGTAGTCTCAATAAAAATCTAATCTACCATTAACATCAAGATAAAATCTTAAAGGAAATAACTAATCTAATGCATCAACATGAATAAAAATCTAATACTAAGCCATTCATAATTTGTAATGTATGATTGCTATTCAATTCTAAACCTATTTATATCATAAGCAATAAATTTATATGTTTTCTCTAAGTGAGGAAAGGATCTCACCAAAATGGGTTAATGACCATGCTTGGATCTTCCTTTACTACTCAATTATGAAAAGAATGGATGAAAAGATGAAGAAGTTATTCCAACAATGGAGAATTCCTTTATCATATTCCTATAGTAATCACTAGAAAAGGTGTGGTGTAAGGTGTGAAGTAAGGACGAGGGTCCTTTATATAGCTTTCCAATTTGGGAAAAGCTTGCAAACTAGTGCATGTTGGATAAAGGATAAAGTAGGATTAGAAGGGATAAGCTTGAATAGAAGAATTAACAAGTGATTAACAACTCATGAGAGTTGGAGATGATTTTATTAATACTCCAGGATTAATGAATAGGGTAGGATAATCTTATAAAATCTATTTCGTGGTGATTTAGAGGAAAATAGGTAGGATTGAGATGATTTGAAAGGTGTATTTAATTAATAAGAGGGTGTATTAATTAAATGCAAGGTTAAAAAGGCTTAACTAACTAATGAATTGTTAATTAATCGATTAGAAAAGGAATACGACTAACGAAGTGTCATTAATTGGCATCCAAAATAGGGGAAAGACTAGCTAATTAAATAAGTCTGGTTAATTGATTTGAAATGGTGGGGAACGTTAGTTAATTAGTGGTAAATAACTAATTATAATGGAAATAATGGGAAAGAGGAAAATTAGTACAATTTTAGTATTAAAAATGCGTAGATGGATTTTAGGAGTCTACATTTTCCCCTCTTTGGGGTGGTGTAAGAGATACCACTTAAAAGATAGTAGACAATTACAGATAAGTAAATTTTGAAGGAATGGAAGAAAAAATAGTAGAATGAAGGATGCCCCCTTGAGTGTCGATGGGGTTATAGACACTAAAAATTTACACTTGCCTATCTTCATATAACTATCCCATTTGCAATAGGTTAATTATATCATCACATTAAATTAATTACGATTAATATTTCCTCATAAACACTAATGTTATATGCCATGATATTTTATTTCACCTAAGTAAGATCCCTAAATATTATTTAAAATTTCCCCTAAATCGTTATCCCAACACTCTATCATGGGTATTTTTATAAATCCTCCATTATCTTATCAAAATCTTATATTATCACAAATAATCAAATATTTGTACGTTTGATAACTTAATCAAACAACCTAATACATATCATAAACAAACCTAGGAAAAACTAGGACATATCTAACTAATAAAATCCTTTCCTTGACACCTCATTAGACAACATGACACTTTCAAAACTGACCAATAAACCCATCCTTTGAAATTTTGAACACAAGGCTCAAATTAGGAATTTGTTCCAAAAAAAGTCAAGATTATTGAAATCACCGATGATTTGTTAAATCACCAACAATTATTTAAGCCCAAATTGAAACCTCCTTACAGGATCATCTTTGCCGATCTCGAACCTCAACCTTATATCAGAGCATGTTATTTTTGTGTTACACCAATGATGACATGATATCATCTAGGCACCAACATTCATCTTCACCGAGTAAGTCTGAGTATCATTTTGGATTTTATTCGTAAGTTGAAAATCCTCCAGGTCATCTTTAATCCCTATCCCCTACACCCATTCCAGGTTAGATTTTATCCTGCAATCATGTTTCTTCATTCAAATCTTTCATTTTGATTTATTAACTAACATTAGTATTTTGAAAAATCCATAGTCTCAAATCATAGGGATCAAACATTATAATTTTATTAAACTATTAATATCTTCTAGAATCACCAACAATTCATTGAATCACATGCGATTCCTACATATTTTGTTTACCTGTAATATTTATTTAATTTTATCTATCTTTTCTATTATATCCTTGTTCTTGCTAAAAAAAAATTCAAGCATGGATTTTTATATGGATTTAAGTGGACGGGGACATGAGATAACTAGCATTCATTCACTACATGTTATATTTCATCCCCTACACTTTGGGAATAATATGGCGTTATCCGTGACTTGGAATTGTGTGTGATTCACTTAGCCCCTTTAAACCAAATGCAAAACATATTTGAATCCACTCAGAGGATTCATGAGGCCATGAACAAGTTTTGGGAGGCCTATTTTGAATTTTTATGCCTTCAAGATGACTTGGCATGGTTCAAATATTAGTATGAAGCCCAACAATAAGAGTTCAACTCTAAAGTTGAATCCAAAGATCCAACCAATTCAAAATAATCTGATTTTGAATATGATTCCAATACTGAGAGGAAGAGCCACGATTATATTTTTGACTTATTTAGGGATGAATCTAGTTACCACGATAATTTAGACTATCCGAAGACATTGATTTTACTAAAGAGGAAGATTCACCTTCATCTAAAAATTCTAACATCAATTTAGACTTCAAATTTTAAGCCATAGTCTATATATCAAATATTTCATCATCTAAATTTGTTAGAATATTTTTCATCCATTATGTCATGTTTCATTTTGAAAACCACTTGATTTTTTTAAAAACAAGTTGACATCCTTGTGAGGAAGTCTTGTGGTTTCTAGGGACTAGCCTTTGTTAGGCAACCTGCTTACTATTTTTACTAATAAATATTTTGTGTAGTGTATCTGTGATTACAGTGTCATTTTTAGAACAACAACTAACTCATTGGATACACAGAGATCGTAATAATCATATACCATCCATCCACATCTGTGGGTACCTCTAAACCCCGCCATTTTGAGGTTTGGTAAGTTTTATTATCTTGCTTATTAGGTTAAGTTGAAGAGGTAAAATTTACTCTAAACATTTTGGCATGCCCGATGGGACACTGTCCCTTGTTTCTTTGATTCATTTCATCAAAATAGTAAAAAAACAATATTTGTGATTCTCATGTAAAAATCACCTACAATTGACTA
Source organism: Taxus wallichiana var. yunnanensis (assembly GCA_018340775.1). Classification (NCBI taxonomy): domain Eukaryota; kingdom Viridiplantae; phylum Streptophyta; class Pinopsida; order Cupressales; family Taxaceae; genus Taxus; species Taxus wallichiana. Next base: position 16,988,102 of record CM031238.1, on the reverse strand, counting down.
AATCACCTATGATTAGGCAAATTGCCCTGTGATTTCCCGATTTTTTTCAAAGCCTAACAGTTTGTCTTTTCCTTCTTGTTTTCTGCTTTTTACTTGTTGTTTTTCCTAACCTATTTGCAGGAATTGATTGGGAATCTCATGTGTTGGATTGCTTGATTGTTTTCTTTAAACATTGCTAAAAATAAAAAATAAAAGGAGCGTTTAATGATGAGTCCTAAAAAATTTCATTTTTACATTTTGTTTGATTGTTTTCATCAAAAACAACATTTTGATTTGGATTTTAAAACAAACTTTTCATCCTTCCTATTTCACATAGAATTAATTAGGAGGATAATCTATTGCATTCACTTTTCTCTCCCCATACACAACCAAACCAATTATAAATCAAAAATACATTTAAAACAATTCCTACCCAGGTGGATACCTACTTGGATTTGATCACCAAGAGGAGAAGTTGACTCAGTGTTCGCCGAGTATAATCATTTATTTGTCGGTATATATTGGCTAAGCACCGAAACCCTTATCATTGCGGGATGTAAAGTCGGGGTAGGCCCCAATACCACACCTGTATCGGTAGAAGTACAGATTTGGGACTCACATACCTTTAGGTATATCGAGGAATCCACCCTTAAACATACCTAAAACCAGCCCTAGTTTTTCATTTCCAAGGACCCTCGTTAACCATTTTACACATTTCATTTTGTGATTAAATTAATAAAAATTTAAAAATATATCTTGATTGTTGTTTGTAATTAACCCATTTTAATTCATTTATTAGATAATTCTTATGTGTGTGTTTGTTTACAATGGTAAAAACAAGAAAACAAGCTCATAACCAAAATTTTGAAAACATGTCTCAACCAATGTCCACACCCTTGTAGTAACAAATCCCTTTATCTACTCCATTATCTACACCATTTCATACACCCTTATCCACTACTGTATCTACACCATCATTCACTATGCCATTGCAACAACAACACCCATTCCATCAAACAACTACATCAATCCTCTAACTGATGCTCAACGAGATTGGAATGAAATAGAGGAATAATACAATGAAGAAATGAGATTTCTTTTAAATTCTACACATCAATTTTACAATCAAGAATTCAATACATCTGAATAGGAAGACATTGAAAAACCATACTCCCCATCTCACAATCAGAATCTTCGAAACCACTTTCTTTGAAAGAGGAGATCTTATTTTTAAAGAAATGTTGGATTCAAACCTCATTTCCCTTAATTCCTATATGGTAGGCATAAGTATTCAACTCCAACCATTCACACCACAACCATCATCAAACATTCCCAATCCTTTGGTTAGATCCTCACAACAAATTGAATCCTAACCATTTTAAAGTGTTCCTAGCTCTACACATCCTATTGATTCAAATAAACAATCTATATCCCAATCACCATCTTCATATGATCCTTCCTATACCATTTCAAGGCTTATTTCGAATCAATAACTCGTCATTCAACAAGTGCATTCATATCCACCTTTGATTCAAACTGAAATTTTTGAAGTTGCATCTTCCATTCCTATTCTTAATATTCATATGGTTTCCTCTCAGGACACAACCACCCAAAACATACATCATCACCTAAACTTTCTACTAGTTCAAGTACCTCCACAAAGCAATACTAGTACTTTATTATCTACCCCTCCATCATCCTCACTTACTCAAACACTTCCAATGAGTTCCATTGTTTCTTCTCTTTGTCATGTCCTAGCTAGCTATTAGCATTCGAATATTACCATGTCTATTTCGATGTCAAGTCCTCACGATCTATACTAGTGAAATTTCAACCATGCACCTTGTTTCACAAGAAATACCGCAACAATCATTACTGTTAATTTATATACCTCAATCTAATCCAACCCAATATATTCCACAACAAGCACCATCCTCTGCAGCCTCTGCAATGTTTTTTCAACAACCACCTCCTTACTCACAACCATTTCCTTATCATTATATACAATCTTTGCAACCTTTGGCATCTTAATAGTACATTCCACAACAAAATCTTCCACAACAATAGAGTATCCCTTCTCTACAATACATTACATAAAAATAATAATTTACAACAAAATATCCATTTTCAACGATAAATTCCATAACAAACTACTCTGTGATAAAAAAACATTCCTTCATAACTATATATACCCCAATAAAACATTCCACAACAATACAATATTAATCAACAAAATATCCCATAACATCAAAGAATTCCTTACGAATAATAAATTCCCCAACAAAACATTCCACAACAATACAATATTCCACAATAAAACATCCCTTATCCAGTAAAACATCCCTCAGCAATACCAGATATACTCACAGCCCAACCAGTTTGCATTCCAACCTGGTCCATCTTCACAACAATCAACATAGTGACCCTCTTCAAGCCCTTATGAATCATATATCAAGTCTATAAGTTTCCTCATCTGCACCCAAAAATGTCCTCTCTTACGATCAAATTTGTAATGAACCCATTCACCCATCAGTCCCATACAAATCATACCCTCCTCACTGGGAGCTTCCAAAGTTTATTAAGTTCTATAGTAAGGAAGACCCCCAGTAACATATTCATGCATTTCATCACACATGTTATTTAATAGCTCATGATCAAGACCTCATGTTGTGAACCTTTCCTATGTCCCTCGTCACCCTGCTCTGGATTGGTACAATAGCATTCCACAATATTCCCTTTTCTCCTTCACCCAACTCACACAATTGTTCTTAGAACACTTCTCTATAAACATAGCCCAAAAATTCACTATCAATGACCTTTACGCTATCAAAAAATTTGAGGATGAGTCCATTTCTGATTTTTTAACCCACTGGAGGGGTACAATCAATCAATTATCCTTTTCATTACCACAAAATGAGTTGATTGAAGATTTATGTCTATCATAAGCCAAACATATTTCATCAACATTATAAATTCAATCATTTTAGACCTTTAATGAAGCCTTTACTATGGCCCGTAAATTAAAACCACATGTTCTATAAGATGGTCATGTTAAGCTTCAACCTAAGAAACCATGAATTGAGTTTCCATCTAAGTCATCCTCTAGTCCTGATAAATATAAATCAATTTCTAATGCTATAGTAGTCAAGTATGCTCCTAAATAAAATCCTAACACATGTACGTTCTCATCCACAATGTAACTACACATCAATTGGAGAGACTTATAGTTCGGTCTTTGACAAGCTATTGGTTGCAAATATGATAACTCTCCCTCCAATTCGAATAATCGACACATTCGTATCTAAGCCCTCATGGTATCAAGACATTGACTATTAAAAATATCATAGAGTCAAAGGACATGATATTAAAAGGTGTCATATGTTAAAGTAATGTTCTTTAAGACTTGATTAATAAGGATGAACTTCACTTAGATAACCCCAATGCACCCCCAAACCAAAATCTTGACATATTCAAATATCCCTTTCCAAATCATCCTCCGTCAACTGATCAACAACAAGAAAATGTTATCCATACTCATCATACCATTAATTCCATTACTAAAGTAACACCTATTCTTGAATCCAAAATAACACCTATATCTATTGAATCAACATCCACATCTATTAAACTAATAATCATATCATTTTGTGGCTAACACCTTGTGTTCTTACCTCTCTTGTGCCTCAGTCTTCATTTTTTGATTTTCAGGCACTCAAATCTTTCTAGAAATGGCACCATTGGATAGAGCTCTCTCTCAGATTTCTAGAAAGGTAAAGTTTTCCTCCTAACTCCTCATATTTTTCAAGTTATGGCTCGGCGGAGTTTTTGTGGGAAATTTTCCCCTTGGAAGCCCGCAGCCAATAGGAAGCTGCCACGTGTCCCAGGAGGTGGCGGAGAGGAGAAAAAAATTAGAAATTTTTTCAAGTTTTGGTCAAAAAATGCAAAAGGAAAATTTTTCCCGTGGGCCCGCCGGGCGAATCAGAGCGTGACACGTGTCGGGAGAGGAGGCAAAGTAAAAAAATTTGCTAAGTGTTTGCGTGGGAAAAATTTTGAAATTTGGCCCAGACCAATCAGGACGTGACACGTGTCCAGAGGAGGGTCGTGGGTGTCGGAGGAAGGATGCAAATTTTGGCTAAGTTTTGCCAAAAAATTCAAAAGCAAAAATTTCCCCGCAAGGCCCGAGTGAATCAAATTTTGCCACGTGTCTTCACCATCATGCGTCGGCGGAGGACAAAACAGAAAAGTTGTTAAGGGTTTTCCGAAATTTTCAAAGGGAAAATTGGACCAGAGGGCCCGCGGCCAATAATATTGTGCCACATGGTAGAGAGGGCGGGGAGTTCGTGGTGCAGAAGAAAAAAAGGAAAAGTTTCTAAGTGTTGGCCGAGAATTTTCAAAGGAAAAATTTTGGAGGAGTGGCCCCGGCTAATAAACTTAGGACACATGTCCTAGGGTCCAAGGGGAGTTCGGAGCTCAGGGAGTTTTTGTAAAATTTTACAAAGTTTTCAGTAAAAAATTCAAAGGCAAAAGGTTAGCCCGTGCCCCCAGTCAGCCAATCAGACACCGACACGCGTCCTGGACCGGCGGGGCACGGGGGGAAAAATGAAATTTTCCCAAAGTAAAAATGTCAAATTTTCAAAGGGGAAAAGGCCGCGGGAATTTTTGAGAGCCAAGCCTGATCCAATCAGAGCTTGACACATGTCATCCTAGGAGGTGAGAGCGAGGATTTTTTAAAAAAATTTCCAAATGAAAAAAAGAGGTGAAATTCGAAAAATTCCGCCGATCCGTTTTGGGCCTGTTTTTGCCCTAAATCTTAAAATGGCCATAACTTTTGATCCGAGCTCGATTTTTACATTCTTTATATCAATGGAAAGATGGTAAAATTATCTACATGATTCCATGGTAAATTTTGAATTTTGGTTCATTTTGGAGGGAGAAAATAAAAAAACACTTTTGGTATGCACCCATGGACAGAACTGACGTTTCAACAACCAATTTTAATGTGAAATGGGTCGCATTCTTCTCCAGTATGGTCAAAAATGTCAGGGAATGGGTTTGTAAGGACCTCCATGTTGTTTTTAATGCATTTTGGTCAATGAGGAATGGCTCCCACGTGTTTTCATGTTTTCTCTCTCTTGGGCTCGAGCTCGACCTACCTTGTAAAAGCCAGATTTGGCTCATTTTTATGGTTGAACACTTTTTGCACAGCAAGCTTCTGTTTTCATCTTCAGCAAGTGATTTTAGAAGTATCAGACCTTCCAGGGATTGTAACAGGCCTTTTTTGCCTCTTTGGTGTTGGAATGCAAGGATTTTGATGTTGAAAATCACAATGCAGGCTCTGTGAATGCTTTCAGTCCTTTGCATGTGTTGTTTGTTTCATTTCAAACCTTTGATTACAGACTTATCAACCTATGCATGATGTTTTATGCTGTAATTTCTGATTTGTGTCTATTTGCATGAGCAAAAATGTTCACCACTCCTTTGGTGCATCACCATCATTAGTTTAGTTTCAATTTTTGCATTTCTTATCCCTGTCTCCTTGCAATCTAGGATAAAATTAGGATCTGAACCTCTGTAGTTGTGTAAATAATAGATCTAATCAGAGGAGTTTGAGGAACCAGCCTCTAATCTGGAGATTCCTCTCTCATCTTGCAAGTCCCACACTTGGAGAGAGGTTTCAATGTTGTGCAATCACACTGGATGCCCTAAACATCAACTTAGAACCTTGATTTGCATCCAGGGGTGCTGCTGATTTGCAACAACAGTTTTGGCACGCCTAGTGGGACCTTAGAGGTCTCATTTTTATTACAGCAAAGTTGATGTGCATCTGCTGTAATTTTCTTGCTTCAAAAGAGCTATAAATTGCACATCTGGCGACTCCAAAGGGAAGAATCAACTGGTTTTAGTAGTGCAGGCCTGAAAACTCATGAGAAGAATCACCACAAGGTCAAGAGTTGGAGAAGAAGAGGTGTTGTTTGAATACCTGCAGTTATCTCTAAGAAGAAGGCAAAGAGGAAGAAGGATTCAAAGGTCTCCATCTCCACCAAATAGAACTCTCTCAACTCCTCCACCTGGTAGGCCTTTCATTCAGTCAACAAGGGTTTTAAGACCAATTAGAATGGCACAAAACAACCCCTATGTCAATTTCACAGGCAGCAGCCCACTTTCCCTCAATGCACAACATCCAATTCCAATTGCATCCTTGAAAAACATTCCATACTTCACTGGAGAGAATCAGACTACTCTAGGTGATCATGTTAAAGACATTGCCAACCTTTGTGCAATTCATGAAATCAATGAGATGCAAGTGGCTGTCAAATTGCTGGCATCTTCATTCAAAGGGAAGGCATTGCAATGGTTTAGGAGCCTTGGAGCTGGTTCTATCACAAATTGGAACCAGCTATGTATAGCACTTCATGAGCAATTTGGAGAGAAGGGAGACAACTTGTCTCTTTTGGAGCAGCTGACAACCATCAAGAGAGCTCCCAATGAGCAGCTGACTGATTTCAATTTCAGATTTCAAAAGACTTGGGAGAGAATTCCAGTGGCAGTCAGGCCAGCAGCAGAAGGTGCTTTTCTCTACTACCTCAAAGCTCTAAATTCTGATATTTCTATGTTGATTCAGTCCATGGGAGGCATAACTATCCCTATGGCTTATAGCATTTCCATTAGGGCTGAAAATTGTTTGATCCAAGCTGGAAAACTAGCCCCTAGACCTCCCATGCCATTGTTTCCGAGTTTAGAGAGCCCAAACACTAATCAAGCACCTAATTTGGCTCCTTCTCCCACTCCTAGAAATCAGAGTTCAAATGAAGCTTCTACTTCATCTCCAAGTGCCCCAAATGAGCTTCAAGAAGTCATGAAGCAATTGCAAAACCTAGGCAATGAGCTGGTTACTCTCAAGAGGCAACAAGCCCAAGGTTTTAGACCTTCTTATCAGCCCCAAGCTCAGCCTAACAGGCAGCCATACCAACCACAAAGACCTCCTAATCCAGCTGCAAATATAAATCAAACAAGGCCTCCTGCCAATAGACCATTTCAGCCCTATAATCCTAATGCCATATCTACCTCTAAGGCATTGGTGCCAACACAAAACAATGTTGCTCAGGAGTATGATTGGTGTTTTCCATGCAATGAACCTCACAACCAATCCATGTGCTTCAATGGTGCTTTGAATCAAGCATTAATGGTGACAACTACTGGTGTGGAGGGTGAGGGCAGTCAAGGAAACAACCAACAACAAGAAACATTCCAACAGCAATCAGCCCCAAATGACACCACGTTGGTAAACTGGCAAGCAGAAGATTTCTGTGGCATGAATCAAGTAGTCTCTCAAGGTGTTGCAGCCAACACAAGGTCAAAAAGAAGGAATTTGGGTGAAGAGCAGCCATTAGCTCCAACCAATCCACAACCTCCCATGGCTCCACAAATGGTTGGCAAACAAAATCCAATTTCAAATGCACAAGGGCAGCCAAGAACAGCTCCTAGACCAACTCAAATACTAGTTGTTGCTGCCCATGTGCAAGGAGTGAATGTGCCAACCAAGGGACAGAAAAGAGATCCTTCATCACCATTCAGTATCATTGATCAGATGAAGAAGACAAATGTAAATATATCAATGTGGGAATCCCTATCTATCCCAGGCCAAAGAGATTTGCTACAAGCTTCCATGAAGGACTGGCCAACTTCGAATCGGCAAGTTCAGATGCAAGAGAAAGTGCTCACGAATGTTGCCCAACCTGAGGGGAATCATGGAGGACAGCAAGGTAAAATGTTAAAGCCCCCTCCTTTCTATGTTTCATTAATCATTGGAAATCAGTTAGTGCACAATTGCATGATAGATTCGGGGCAAGTAGCTCAGTGATGCCTAAACAAATAGTTGATTAGCTAGGGCTCCAGTATGAAACCATATCCAAAGGGGTAGTGTAGTTGGATGGGACAGCAGTAACAATAGTTGGAGTGATTAGAAACTTGAGTCTTACCTTGCATGCATGTCCAAATGTTGTTGTTTTACAAGATGTATCAGTTATAGACCTTCCACCACTCTTTGCCCTATGCTTGTCAAGGGACTTCACAGCCAAGATTGGAGGATATTTGTCTGCTGATTGGTCACACATGCTATTCAGAATGAGGTATGGAACCAAAGCTACAATCAGGTCTGAACCTATTGCAAACTTCCACATTGAGCCCTACACTCCAAGTCAGATCAATGCCAATTGTTCAACATTTGATCAAGAAGATCACCCAAGCACTGATGAAGCTGACACCAAGGTTGGAAGCATCCGGATCTAACTCTTGATGAATGGGAAAACAAGGTACATGCTTTTGATCCTTATCAAGAAGTAGAAGAATCTGAGCTAGGGGTCTATTGCATACATGAAGAAGATCAGCCCATTCCTAGCATCACCAAGCCAAACCATAAGGATGACAATGAGGTATGGCAGCTGTTTTTGATGGATCAAGGAGTAGACAAGGTGCAGGAGGTGGAGCTATGCTTGTTTCACCTCAAGGAGTAAAGTACTATTCAGCTTTTAGATTTCAGTTTGCATGCTCCAATAACACTGCTGAATATGAAGCCTTGGTGCAAGGGATGCATTGGGCAATAAAGAGAGGAATAAAGAACTTGCAAGTCTTTGGTGACAGTGAATTGATTGTAAATTAGGTCAAGGGACAACATGCTATCAAGAATGATCTACTCAAGTGCTACAAGAGCAGGGTATGGGACCTCATGGAAGATTTTGAAGGTTTTGGCATCAAATCCATTCCTAGGAAAGAGAACCAAGCTGCTTGACAGGCTTGCAGCAGTAGGGCAGCCTTTGACATTGTGGAAAGCATTCAACAAGACAAGGTATAGCCAAACATCCACGTGATTGTGAGGCCTTCAGTGCCGGATAACAATGTCAGTTGGCAAGTGTTTGAAAATGACCAACAAATCATCCATTTCTTGCAAGAAGAAGCTGAGTTCTCAGCTAAGAATCAAGAAAAATTGGAACAGCAGTATGGTGACCAAGTGGTACAGCTGAGAACTAACAAGCTGCCCAAGGGACTTATCACTTTGGAGTCCATTTTTAATCCCAATGATCAGTTTAGGAAGGAGAAAGCAAACATTCAGGTCAAGAGAGAGGATTCAGTATCCATCTTGGTGGAAGAGAACAAACCATTGCAAATTGGAAAGATGACAACTGAACAAGAAAGGTATGAGTTCATACAGCTGTGTCAAGAGTTCCCTGATGTGTTTGCTTGGAGCTATGAAGACTTGAAAGGTTTCAATCCCAACTTAGCTCAGCATACCATTGAATTGGATCCAAATACTAAGCCTGTCAGGTAGAAACAAAGACCAGTCAATCCACACATGGAGCCTCTCATGAGGAAAGAATTGAACAAGTTGATTGAGTCAAGGATCATATTCCCAATCAAGCATTCTAGTTGGGTTGCCAACTTGGTTCCAGTCAGAAAGAAGAGTGGAGAGATCAGATTGTGTGTTGACTTTAGAGACTTGAATAGAGCATCTCTCAAGGACCATTACCCACTCCCTTCCATGGAGCAAATCTTGCAAGTTGTGGCTGGCTCGAGAGGTTTTCACTACTTGATGGCTACTCAGGCTACAATCAGATTATGGTGAAGGAAGAAGACCAGTTCAAGACAGCCTTCACAACCAAATGGGGAACTTATGCATACAGGAAAATGCCATTTGGGCTATCCAACGCTGGTGCTACCTTCCAAAGAGCAATGGACATGGCGTTCAAAGGTTTGATTAACAACATGGTGCTGATATACCTTGATGATATCACTGTTTTTCCAAAATGTAGCAGACCACCTCTCTCATTTGAGACAAGTCTTCACGAGGTGCAGGAGATTTGGAGTGTCTTTGAATCCTAAGAAGTGTATCTTTCTTGCACATGAAGGAAATCTCCTTGGCCATATTGTCTCCAAGGAAGGATTAGCAATTGATCTAGAGAGGGTTGGAGCCATAAGAGCACTACCATTGCAAGCCACAAGAAAGCCCTTCAGAGTTTCTTGGGGAGGATAAACTTTGTTCGGAGGTTTGTCCTAGATTTTGCAGCCCTTGTCAAACCTATCACCAAAATGTTAAAGAAAAGCATGGCTTTCAAGTGGACAGACAAAAGGCAAGGAGAGTTTTGAAGCAATCAAAGAAGCCATCTCTCAAGCACCAACTCTCATCAACCCGGACTTCTCCAAGGATTTCATCCTCTATGCATTTGGAGGTAATGATACTATTTCTACCATTTTGGTATAACAGAACAAGGACAATGATGAGCAGCCAATTGCTTTCTTCAGCCAGAGCCTAGATGACTATGAGGTGAGGTATTCTTTTATTGAGAAGCATGTGCTTGTAGTAATCAGAAGCTTGAAGAAATTCAAGCATTTAGTCTCAAACAACAAAGTCCAGTTGCTGGTCTCTCATGCTGGGGTTAAAGACTTCCTCCTCAACAAGGATTTGAATGAGAAAAGGGTAGGTTGGATCACTCATGTCATGGAGTATGACATTGAGATCAAGGTCACCAAGCTGGTAAGAGGAAAAGGATTGTGTGAGCAGCTGATTTTAGGGAAGCAAAAAGAAGTATGCAATGAAGAAGAGGTTGTTTTGATAGTTCAAGACAGCCATGAGCCAAGTGGCACTCAAGAAGAAAATAATGTTGTCCCCACTCCTTGCTGGACCCAAGGTATAATACACTTCCTAAGCATAGGCCTATGCCCTTCAGAGATGAACAAGACCCAAAGAAGACACTTCAGATTGCAGGCTGTCCCATATGCCATTGTTGATGGAGTTTTGTTCAAGAAAGATGTGAATGGAGTGCTGCTGAGATGCATTAGCACAAATCAGATTCATAGGGTGTTGGAAGAGTTCCATGGTGGACCAGCTGGTGGTCATTTTGCACCAAGAGTGACAGCTCTAAAAATTATGAAGGCTGGTTATTATTGGCCCAAGATTTTCAGTGATTGCTTTGCATGGATCAAGAGGTGTAAGAATTGTGCATTCTTCACAGGAAAAGAGAGACTTGCTGCCCTTCCATTGCATCCAATCTCAGTTGACCAGCCATTCATGCAATGGGGTTTGGACTTCATTGGAGTCATTAATCCCAATTCAAGCCAAGGGCACAAATGGATTTTGACAGCCACAGACTACTTCACCAAGTGGACTGAAGCAGTAGCGCTCAAAGAGGCAAATGAGTCTAGCATCTTAGACTTCTATGAGGGCATAGTAACCAGATTTGGCATACCTGCTACAATAATCTCAGATAATGCATTGGCATTCATTGGATCCAAGGTGACTGAGTGGGCTGTCAAGAACGAGATCTACCTAAGTACTTCATCAAACTATTACCCTCAAGGTAATGGCCAGGCTGAGTCTACAAACAAGAACTTGTTGAGGATCATTAGGAGAACTCTTGATGAGAATCAGAGGTCTTGGCATACCAAACTGAAATCAGCCTTATGGGCTGATAGGATAACTCCCAAGAGATCCACGGGTAACTCTCCATTCAGGCTTGTCTATGGAAGAGAAGCAATCTTGCCCATGTCACTTGAGTTGCCAACATTGGAACTCATGAAACAGTTGGAGCTGTTGGAGTTTGAGCCCATGGAGGTGAGATATGCAGAGTTGATGGAGCTTCAAGAGATCAGAGATCAGGCATCCCAAGCAATGGAGAAGGATCAAGCTTTGATCAAGAAGACCTTTGACAGGAAGGCCAAGAGTAGATCTTTCCAGGTTGGAGATCTAGTGTTAAAATGGGATGCAGATAGAAAAAATGGGAAGGCATTCAAAATTTGATGCCATTTGGAGTGGCCCATACATGGTCACGAAGTGCAAGAACAACAATGCTTTCCAATTGGCTTCATTGGATGGTGAAGAACTGCAGATTCCAGTCAATGGAATCTATCTCAAGCATTGCTTCTAAAGGGAAGTTCTACACCTTGTAAATATTAGCTTAGGTTTCCATTCCTTCAAGTGCTTGTGCACATTGTTTTGTTGTAGGTTAGTTTTGCTTTCCCTAAGTGCTTTGGCACAACTTGCTATCCCTGGAGATGTTTTGCAGTCCTTGCTTCCATCAGGTGATATTCCATCTTCCTCCTTACAACATTCTAAGTCAGTTGGGGTTCCAAATAGAGAATCAGGTGACTCCATGCCCAATGGATTGTTTCAGGCAACTGGTATCCTCATCCAGCAGGTAGATGACCCCTCTGAGTCACCAAAATTGTTAGCCAAAATGTGCCCCTGCTCATTTTGTGGCTAACACCTTGTGTTCTTGCCTCTCTTGTGCCTCAGTCTTCATTTTTTTGATTTTTAGGCACTCAAATCTTTCTGGAAATGGCACCATTGGATAGAGCTCTCTCTCAGCTTTCTAGAAAGGTAAATTTTTCCTCCTAACTCCTCATATTTTTCAAGTTATGGCTCGGCGGAGTTTTTGTGGGAAATTTTCCCCTTGGAAGCCCACAGCCAATAGGAAGCTGCCACGTGTCCCAGGAGGTGGCGGAGAGGAGAAAAAACTTAGAAATTTTTTCAAGTTTTGGTCAAAAAAATGCAAAAGGAAAATTTTTCCCGCGGGCCCACTGGGTGAATCAGAGCGTGACACGTTTCGAGAGAGGAGGCAAAGTAAAAAAATTTTGCTAAGTGTTTGTGCGGGAAAAATTTTGAAATTTGGCCCGGACCAATCAGGACGTGCCATGTGTCTAGAGGAGGGTCGCGAGCATCGGAGGAAGGATGCAAATTTTGGCTAAGTTTTCCAAAAATTCAAAAGCAAAAATTTCCCCGCAAGGCCCGAGCGAATCAAATTTTGCCACGTGTCTTCACCATCATGCGTCGGCGGAGGACAAAACGGAAAAGTTGTTAAGGGTTTTCTGAAATTTTCAAAGGGAAAATTGGACCAGAGGGCCCGTGGCCAATAATATTGTGCCACGTGGTAGAGAGGGTGGGGAGTTCATGGTGCGAGAAGAAAAAAGGGAAAAGTTTCTAAGTGTTGGCCGAGAATTTTCAAAGGCAAAATTTTGGAGGAGTGGCCCCGGCTAATAAACTTAGGACACGTGTCCTAGGGTCCAAGGGGAGTTCGGAGCTCGGGGAGTTTTTGTAAAATTTTACAAAGTTTTTGGCAAAAAAATTCAAAGGCAAAAGGTTAGCCCACGCCCCCAGTTAGCCAATCAGACACCGACACGCGTCCCGGACCGGCGGGCGCGGGGAAAAATGAAATTTTTCCCAAAGTAAAAATGTCAAATTTTCAAAGGGGAAAAGGCCGCGGGAATTTTTGAGAGCTAGGCCCGATCCAATCAGAGCTTGACATGTGTCATCCTAGGAGGCGGAGCATGGGGATTTTTTGAAAAAATTTCCAAATGTAAAAAAGAGGTGAAATTCAAAAAAATTTTTCCGTTGATCCGTTTTGGGCCTATTTTTGCCCTAAATCTTCAAATGGCCATAACTTTCGATCCAGAGCTCAGATTTTCACATTCTTTATATCAATGGAAAGATGGTAAAATTCTCTACATGATTCCATGGTCAATTTTGAATTTTGGTTTAGTTTGGAGGGAGAAAAAAAAAACTCTTCTGGTATGCGCCCATGGACAGAACTAACGTTTCAACAACCAATTTTAATGCGAAATGGGTCGCATTCTTCTCCAGTATGGTCAAAAATGTTAGGGCATGGGTTTGTAAGGACCTCCATGCTATTTTTAATGCATTTTGGTCAATGAGGAATGGCTCCCACATGTTTTCATGTTTTCTCTCTCCTGGGCTCGACTCATACACTGTAAAAGCCAGATTTGGCTCATTTTTGTGGTTGAACACTTTTTTGCACAACAAGCTTCTATTTTCATCTTCAGCAAGTGATTTTAGAAGTATCAGACCTTCCAGGGATTGTAACAGGCCTTTTTTGCCTCTTTGGTGTTGGAATGCAAGGATTTTGATGTTGAAAATCACAATGCAGGCTCTGTGAATGCTTTCAGTCCTTTGCATGTGTTGTTTGTTTCATTTCAAACCTTTGATTATAGCTTATCAACTTGTGCATGATGTTTTATGCTGCAATTTCTGATTTGTGTCTATTTGCATGAGCAAAAATGTTCACCACTCCTTTGGTGCATCACCATCATTAGTTTAGTTTCAATTTTTGCATTTCTTATCCTTGTCTCCTTGCAATCTAGGATAAAATTAGGATATGAACCTATGCAGTTGTGCAAATAATAGATCTAATTATAGGAGTTTGAGGAACCAGCCTCTAATCTAGTGATTCCTCTCTCATCTTGTAAGTCCCACACTTGGAGAGAGGTTTCAATGTTGTGCAATCACAGTGGATGCCCTAAACATCAACTTAGAACCTTGATTTGCATCCAGGGGTGTTGCTGATTTGCAACAACAACAGATTCCAAAGAAACATCTACATCCACACAATCAATACGACACACTCAAAGACTATGCTCTAGTACATACAAAACCTCAAAAGGACCTAACAAAAAGGGCATGGTTCACGTCTTTAGGAGTCCTTACTATAATGAAACATATTATTTCCGTGGCCCTTCCCATTTTCTTCCATATTCTCCTATAAAGACCATTTCCACTCTTAGTGATCTTGTTGTCATGCCAAGACCAAGACCTATCTACCTAGCTTCCACAATGGGGCCTCATACACAAGACGCCCTCCAATATTTTAAAGGCCCCTATTATGTTCCCCATACACGAATCCCCTACATAGTCTTTGGATCCCTTATACCTAGGAATCACCCCATTATTTTGGGTCTAAATCTCGTCTATCAAACCTACAAAATTATCTCTCACCCATCATCCATAACCACACCCATTATCCCTTCACATCCAATAAAACAACAACCCATGACCAAACTATTACTTCCATCGGAAGATAAGATATCTGAAACTCCATCATCATTTACATATGCACCGAAAGGGTGTTATGTAACTATTTTGGAAGACCTCCTTTAGCAATCACTCATAACATTACCACCTCTCAAACCATCAGACTCACGAGGATGGAAACCCACTTGGTATGAATTCAATGCCTCATGCGAATATCATATAACACGAGGTCATTCCATTGAGGATTGTAAATCCTTCCACATGATTACACAAAAATTGGAAAATCTAGATTCCCTTCTAGTTAAATCACATACAACATGGACATATTCTCTTCCCTCCAAACCACATGCAATATTAACATCAACATCATCATCACCTTTATCAAAATCTAAGGAACCCATGTCAAAAATCCCTTCCCATCAAGTTGATGTTGTACATATTACTACTCATTCACATAACTATGACATAGACCCATCTCAACCTAAGAGAGATAAAACCTACGTAGCTATACCTCCACCACCAGAAGTAACCCCTCCTTTAGATAAACCCAAATTATCCATCCCAGTGGCTCCCGAAACATCTGGTCCAACAATGTCACCAAATACCAAGGTTTCTATCCTCGATGCACCACTTTCACCATCCACCGCAATGTAAAAGGTGACCATTAAATAATTTCTTTAAAATCTTGTTGAAATGTCATTTTATGAACTAATACAAATATCACCACTTCACAAACAAGTAATGATGGAATCCCTACAATCAATAACAATACATTAAGATAATTCATCATCTTTTAAAATTTTTGTGGGAGCTCTTAAAGCATCTACCACCATATCATTCGAACCATCCAAAATACCTTCCCTCAAACCAGAAGATCATGACTTACCACTTTTCATCACAACTCAAATTAATGATGTCTGTATCAAAAGAGTAATGATTGATAGTGGTGTTGTTATTAATATTATCTCCTCCCTTTCTTTTGATCAACTTAAACTACCCAATACCATTGTCTCTCAAACACCAGTCTTATTATGATCCTTCAACAACACTATCACACCCACATTAGGCATCGTTATCTTACCTCTAAGATTTGATGTAAATACTCTTCCAAATATCTTGTAATAATAGAAAGAGATTTTTAATATAACATGTTATTAGGATGCCCATGGATATGCACTATGCAATGTGTTCCATTAAATCTTCATCATTTTCTCAAGTATGAACATAAGGATAAAACATTCTTTGTTCCTACGGATCCAAATCCTTTCACCTATTGTTATATGATGTATCATCCAAATGATGTACTTGTTCCCAAATCCATGTCCAATTCATCCAATGAAGCTTCCACTAGTGCATCTATTCCCTCTTTTAAATTACCAGATGATTATTCCTTTAGTGATGTTGTACAATGCCTCACTTTGGATTGATATCGTTTCCTCATGATTAATCACATTCCTTTACCAAAAATTATGGTCGCCCCAACAAACAACCCATGCATGACCCTAATGTGGGATATGTTATCTCTTATGGTCCAACTTATCTCAAAATGAATTTTTCTCTAGGGGACTTGATCATCCTTCATCTTGTACTATTGATCAACATCGTGCCATTCCTTTCACATTAGACTTCAAATCTTTAGATAATCCAAATGTTTCCCATGTATACCTCCACCGATGTGCATGGAGATTTATTGGCATTGGACTTTATGAACATGGAATACATGATGTGGTCATCTAATGTTCCCTTAAAACTTATGAAAAATATGGTTTAGGTTATAATAAATTCAATTCAGAAACATCTGAGGCTACTACATCCAAACCAGCTACATCTGTGCCCATTACTAAACTAAACCCATCATCGCCAACATCCTCTGAAGACCCTATGGACTTAGATGATGTTGTTACCATCCCATATAAATTTTTATTTAGTCAATACCATATCTTTAGGACCGCTCACTTATCAATCTAATCACATCACTAAACAAATACCTCTTCTTTTCCAGAAATGGTTGAGGAAGATTCACCTATTATAAATGTCCTTCGTGTCATGATGATTAAAACATCCTTTCACATATGGGAGTTGAAGATCATTTCTTTCAAAAATATTACCATCTAAAACATCCACTCTCCTTAATGAATTCACCATTGATGTTAAATTGGGAACCTCTTAGGATCCTCATATAGTTAAATGCGGGAAGTCATTAAATTCACGAGAACTAGATGAATTCACCTCATTTTTATCAAAATATTATCAAGCCTTCTCCTGGTCATATAGTGATATGCGTGGAATTGATCCCAATATTTTGGTACACAATATTGTCACATATCCAAACATTAAGCCAGTTAAACAAAAACTCTGCAAAATGCATCCTGCAAAGCTCTTCTTATTAAAGAAGAGTTACAACGTATTTTATCTCCTAACTTCATCATACCCATTAATTTTCGTCAATGGGTTTCTAATATTGTTCTTATAACTAAGGCATCGGGTAAGTTACGTATTTGCACATATTTTAGGGATCTCAATCTCACTTGTCTGAAAGATGATTTCCCCCTTCCTAACATAGATCAACTCGTTGACCTAATAGTGGGTCATGAAATGCTTTCCCTTATGGATGGTTTTTTAGGATATAATCAAATTCTTATCGCTATTGATGACCAACATAAAACCTCTTTCATCACCCCTTAGGGAACCTTTTGTTACCATGTTATGCCATTCGGCCTCAAAAATGCAGGAGCTACCTATCAGCGAGCCATGACCTACATTTTTCATGATCTCATTCATAAAACAGTTGAAGATTATGTTGATGACCTTTTAGGAAATTCCAAACAACGTAAATATCATCTTACTGTCCTTGAGTCAATATTCACTTGTCTCATCCAATATTATCTTCGTCTCAACCCTACAAAATGCATTTTTGATGTCCTCACTGGTAAAATTTTAGGATTTATCATATCTATCTGAGGTATTGAATTTGACCCAGATAAGGTTAAGGTCATCATTGAAATTCCTCCACCATCTAATCATACACAGATATGTATCCTTAAAGGAAAATTTCAGTCCATACAACGTTTCATATCACAACTCTTTGATTGTTTTCATCCTTTTCATCACCTCCTCCATAAGGACATATATTTTTATTGGGATTCTAATTTTCATAAGGCCTTTGATGAAATTAAGAATTATCTCTTATCACCACCTATTCTCACTCCACCACATGAAGGAGAGCCATTTTACTTATACATATCTACTTCAAAACATGCTCTTGGAGCCATGCTCACCCACATTGATAGTCAGGGTTGAGAACAAGTTGTATATTATATCAGAACACATTCCATGAATATGAAACCCATTACACCAAAGTTGAAAATATATGTTGTGCTTTATACTTCACCACTTCTAAGTTGCATCATTACCTTCTTAATCATAAAACGTATGTTGTCACTAGTTTCAATCCCCTCAAAGTTATACACTCTAAACCATATCATAGTGATCATATCACTCAAAGGTTTATCCTTATGGATGATTTTGACCTGGAATTCATATCACAAAAATATATTAAGGGATAAGCCATTTTAGACCAGCTCATTGATTCTCCTTTACCAAATAATCAACTTCCTCATGAGTATTTTCCAGATGAATCCATTAGTAATGTCAATGAATATGAATTCATCCTTGTCGGGATGACTCTCTTTTTTATGGTTCTAAATGTCGGAAAGGGAGAGGAGTTGGTGTTGTTATTATCCCTCCTTGGGGTATTCTTATTCCATTATCATTTAAACTCAACTTTGAATGCACTAATAATATGGTAGAATATGAATCTTTAATCATGGGTCTCACCACCGCAATTCTTCTAGGTGTTCACATCTTATACATCTATGGAGATTCACAACTTGTTTTTTTATTATAGTTAAAAGAGGGTTGAGAGGACCCCACCCCATACAAATTTTATAACAAGATTAATAAAAATGCCAAGGGATTAACCATTGAATCCCATACAGAACAAAAAAAACATCATATCAAAACATCATAAAAACCTACATTGATAACCCAAGGTAGAGTAACTAACAACAAGAGTCTCGAGTAACTAACAACATAAAACTATGAACTAACAACATATTAACAACCAAGAAGAAAACATAATCCAGGAGACCAAACCACTTCATCCTTATTTTACCAGTTCCCCCATAGTACTCATGCATCCATTCCATTCTTTGACTAAGCTGGCTATAGTAGATTTCCAGAACTTGTAGTTTGGTTCAGCTATCTGTACTTTGGGGCCATTTCCTTCTTTTTCTTTCTCCTTTTCTAATTCCATTGAATGGATCATCTCTAATAGGAGTTTAAGATGGCGAATGGTACTTTTAACATTGATAATATTAGTGTAAAAATGAAGTTATAAAAATATAAATCCAACATTGACTTTCTCCTCGACACTTTTGATCACTACACCATCCAAGCCATCCCACGATCTTCTAATAGGTTTGCAGATATAATGGCCTCTTTAGGATCCCTCATCCCATTAGAAATAGAAGATTCAAAAGAAAATACTAAAGTATTCGTCATTGTTCAATGATTAGATCACCCTTCACATCAAAATGAACTTCCTCCTATCAATATCGTTGACAATAATCCAACTAATTTATGGTATACTTAGATATATGATTATCTCATTGTGAATCCAAAATCCCATCCGATTTATCACGTAATGCTAAACAATCATTCCTTCAACATATCACTCATTTCTTCATTATTGGTGGTATACTTTATAAATGAATTTTTGACGGTATCTTGTTAAGATGCCTTAAATCACATGAGTCAATCAAATCCATTGAAGAATTCCATAATGGTATTTGTGGAGGTCATTTCAGTGTAAATTCCATTGTTAAACATGTTATACGGTTAGGGTATTACTCGCCCACTATCACCAAGGATTATTTTGAGTATGTTAAGAAATGTGTGATTTTTCAAATTCATTCAAATCTCATTACAAACCTCTAAGGACCTATGGCCTTTCTCCCAATGGGGATTAGACCTCATTAGGTATCAATCCCAAGTCATCTCAGCAACATCATTCCATTATCATAGCTATTGAATATTTCACCAAATGGGTTAAAACTATCAATTTGACATCAACTAAATTTGGAAATATTATTAATTTCATATATCAACACATTATATGTCATTTTGGCATCCCATATAAAATTATCACAAATAATGGAAATTTTTTAAAAATAAAGAGGTTAAAAAGATCTGTGACACCTTCAACATTAAAATAATCTTTTCATCACCATATTATCCTCAAGAAAATGGGTAGGCTAAAGGCTCTAACAAAACACTCGGGAAAAACCTTATGAAAATGGTGAATGATACATGCATGAATTGGCATCTCCAAATCTTGTTTTCTCTTTGGGATTATCGAATAGCATCCGTAAACCTACAGGTGATACGCCCTATTCACTTTTTTATGGATCCAAATCCATTGTACCTCTTGAAATCAAAATCCCATCACTTTGTGTATCCCTTAAGGACTTCATCCCTAATGAATAATATTGACAAGACCATTTAGCACAACTTGAACTGTTAGATGAGAAACGTCTAATGGCCCTTGAACATCATCAAGTTTATCAAGAATGCATTAAAAGAGCATATAAAAAACATATCAAAGAACATGACTTTAAAATTGTTGATCTTGTGCTTAAAGAAAATCAAAATGTCACTCAATTAGAATAGAGTAAACATGGAAATTTTTCCCCAATTGGATTGGTCCATACATCATTACTCATAAATATGGGTCAGGAGTGTACCATCTCACTTCTCTTGATGGTGAACCTGAAGCAGAACCTTAGAATGCCTTGCACTTATGACCTTTCTATTGTTAAATACTTGATGATCATGATAGTAGTTACATCTTATCATTCCATCAAAACCATCCATCATATCACAATAGTGATTTGAAATCATGTGGTCATCCGTCATTATCCTAAAACACCTTAAATATGAACACCATGGCTTTGTTCATCGCATCTTTCTTTATGGACAAGTTCTTCTCTAGAAAGAACCCCTTGAATCACTACACCCATCCACCTTGTATCAATTAAGGAACATGACATGGGGTACGAATGTGTAGAACATATATGCATCTTTTTCCCCTCCTTGAAATGGTTTATTAGGTATTTTCCCTTAGCTAAAAATATATGTAAATAATTTGGATGCATTTCTCAAAATTCAAAATAAATGGTATATTGATCCCTTAAAGGACAACTATCTGTCAAAATGGTAGACCGATCCCTTGAAGGATGACTATCTATTAAAAACAAAAGTAAAAAAGTAGACTGATCCCTTTAAGGATAGCTACTAATCAAAAGTGTAGACCATACCCTTGAAGGATGGATACCCATAAAAAGGAGGCTTCCCACATTGATCAGCCTTAAAAAAAAATACAAATATCAAAAACATCCAGTAAAGCTTCCTGCATTGATCACCTTCAAAATAAATACAAATATCAAACACATCTAGGAAATCTTCCCGCATTGATCAACTTTCCCATTATAGTAAACTTCTCACATTGATCAGTTTGCTTCAAAATCAAAATAAAGTTGGGGAATCTCTCTTTAGACCTATAGAAAAGGAGAATATTTTTCCCTTCATTGATCTATACATGTTCAAACCCCCTTTCATGTCCAAATAAAAAAGAAGCATTCATCCCACATTTTATTAAACATTATAACTACCCATTGATGATCATATTTAACATTTGTTAAAGGTTGTAAGTGCAAGAGTATTCAAGCTTTCAAAACCCATCATGTATGTACCAAATCCATAGTGGGATGATCATTTCATGTTTATCCTATTTCATTGAGCCACATTTTGATATAATTTAATTTGAGATCACATTTTAAGTTGTTCAATTTAACCATACTTTTCAAAGACCATACTTCCATCTAATACTAACACATTCAAATTAAAAACATACATAACCATAAACATTGAGATCAATTACACATGAAAGATAAATAATATAAATCATAAAATATCATCATCATCATCATATATATCGATCAAGTCCATATACATCAGTATCAAAAATAATCTTCTAAGATCCATATCATCAAAATACTATCCAGAACCTTTAGGTGGCCTCATGTCACTACTATGTGGCCTCACTCCATGAGTTATAGGTTTCTACCTCTTTGGTTTGTGTTCTCTAATCCATATCCGTTAACTCTTCTATAGAAATAGAAGTCACAGTAATTACTAAGGCCTTCTTTATCCCATCTCTCGACCCTTATATTGATCTCTATCGTAATAGCCTACACCATGCTATGTACTAAGTCCATCTCACTTAGTGATCAAACTATCCCACTTGGAAAAAAATGAGTCTCGGATGCCAATGAGGTCATCCCTCTCCCCCTATTTGTATCTCTCTCTCCCTAAACTATGGCCTTCTTAGTCGTCACTACTTAAATAGATGTAGCTACATTATCATCACTCTCCTCCTTAGTAACATCCTCTACACCCTCCACTACCTCCTATGCCACTTCTCCTCTCGCTACTTGAGAACGTACTCATTTGACTCTCGAGACCCGAGCCCTATCTAATCTTCAAAATGCATGAGTCCACCATATCTTTGTATAATCGGGGTAACCCCTACATCATCAACTGGAACAATCGACCCACATCATTAGGATACATGACCCCTTGCTTATCAACAATAACCTCGAGCTTTGTCACAACTTCCCTATGGGTCTCTGTATCTCCATCCTCTCATATATACTGTCTGATGACTCCTCGGTACTCCCTACACCAATCCAAACTATCTCCTAACACGATCAAAATGGAGCAGTTTGTGCTCACTTAGTCGAAAACATGTACCCATATAGGTTGTTGTAAACTAACCAAATCACTAGAAAACTTAGGCCAAATAGGAAAATATAGATACGGCCTCCATACCACATCTCCCATATGTAATCCATGTAATAGCTCTCTATATTATCCTAGACTCCTCTTCTTTCTCGCCTATGGCCGAAATCCTCTTGCCATCTCATAAACTGGGATTCCCATCATCAATCCCACAAGGTAATCCCACTGGTCATGAAACTGAAATGTTCTCAAAGGCCCATGCCTATAGTAAAAATGAAATCTCAATACCATATCTCTTGTGGACCTTCCAGGCCCACAACTCTCTATATATCTATGCAAGTAGGGTAGGACCCCACTCAAAAATAGTATGGTGCTCCATCATCTCAACCACAACCCCTGTCATCATCCAAGGAAATTAGCCACCTCTTGAATCTGGTAGAGCATAACAAATGATGGCCATCATCATCATGGTCATCGATTACGACCCTCTATGACAGGTGAGTAAAGTTGACCATAGGCAAATGCTCGACTCATATCTAACATCAATTGCATCTTCTCCATACAACCTAGTCATCACCCCATCCCTCTCCTCCTCAGTAATAATATAAACCCCCTCTCCTTGAATGGGTACTCTCAAGATGTGGTGCACATCCTCCAAAGTAATCATGATCTCACTAGTAGGCAACCAGAAAGTATTGGTGGAAGGGTTCCACCACTCTAACAAGGCCAACATAAAACTCTGAGACATGTGTAACTCGATGATAATACCTCATGGCACCAAATCCTATGGCCTCAACATGATCCCAATCATCATCAGACATATCATCCCTCACCTCATCTAAAATTAATGGTATATGATCACAGAGCATCAAATTCACATCCACTTATAAAATGAAAACAAATCAACATTAATATGGTTATTAAAAATGAAATAATTAAATATCATCAAAAACAGGTCAAAAATTCATTCACATCAACATCAACATCATCACCTAAGTACCAAAAACATCTAAAACATTAAAATTAAATGGTACATCGCCATCTAAAAATAAAATTCCATATTCGAAACAAAAAGCAAGCTACAAAAATTTACTACTATCAAATTTAATGACATATAAAAATAAAGTTTCATCAACATCAATCAAATCCAACACTAATGTCACTAATGGAACCATGAAAACCATTAAAATAATAACAAAAAATTGTCCACAAAGCGGTGAATCGCGATGATTCACTTCAATCACCGACGATTGTATGAATTGTTGTTGCTCACACATTTGTGAAGAATGGATTGTTTAGATGGCTTTAGGTGGACAAGGATATGAGATAACTAGCATTCATTCACTACCTATTATCTATCATCCCCTACACTAGGAACAATATGATATTCTCCATGACTTGGAATTGTGTGCGATTCACTCAGCCCCTTTAGACCAACTGCAAAACATCTTCGAATCCACTTAGAGGATTCATGAGTCCACAAACGAGTTTTGAGAGGACTATATTGAATTTTTATGCCTTCAATATGACTTGACATGGCTTGAATACTAGTATGAAGTGTAACAAGAATAATTCAGCTCTGAAGCTGAATTCAAAGACCTAACCGATTTAGAACAATCTGATTCTGAATTTGATTCCAATATAGAGGAGGAAGATCCCAATAATATATCTAACTTATTTAGGGAATGCTTCAGTGAACTTAAGAATTTAGACTATCTAAAAGACATTGATTTTACTGAAGAGGAAGATTCACCTTCATCTGAAAATTTTGACACTAATTTAGACTCGAATTTTGAGCCATAGTCTATATATCTCATATTTCATCATCTATTATATATATTTGTAATAAAATATGAATTTTTCAGAACATTTACTATCCATTATATCATGTTTTATTTTCAAAACCACTTGATTGTGTAAACAACAGGTTAACATCCTTGCAAGGAAGTCCTATGGCTTCTAAGGATTGGCCTTTGCCAGGAAACTTGCTTACTATTTTTACTAATAAATATTTTTGTAGTGTCTGTGATTTTAGTGTCATTTGCAGGAAAACAACTAACTCATTAGATACATGGAGAAGAACAATCAAAAATCATCCATCCACATCCACGGGTATCTCTAAACCCCTAAATTTCGAGGATTGGTAATTTTTATTATATTTCTTATTGGGTTAAGTTGACTAGGTAAAATTTACTCTAAACATTTTGGCATGCCTAAAGTGGGACACTTGTCCCTTGTTTCTTTGATTTATTTCATCAAAATAGTATCTTTTTATTTTTTTGATTCTCTATGTAAAAATTTCCTAAGATTGACTAAATCACCTATAAATTCTCTCGATTATTTTTCAAATCCTAAGTCTTTGTCTTTTCCTTCTTGTTTGCTACTTTTTTCTTGTTGTTTTTCCTAACCTATTTGCAGGGCATTGATTCTGGAAAGCTCATGCACTGGATTGTTGGATTGTTTTATGTAAACATTACTAAAAATAAAAAATAAAATGAGCATTTAATGGTGAGTCCTAAATATTTTTTTGCTTTAAGTTTTGCATTGTAAATGGTTGTTTTCATCAAAAACAACATTTTGATATGGCTTTTAAAATGATCTTTTCATCCTTCCTATTTCACATTGCTTATTGGGTTAAGTTGAAGAGGTAAAATTTACTCTAAATAGGAGTGATATAAGAGGTCAATTGACAATCAAAAAGAAGAGAGAAAAATTATCTTTGACACTGCCGAGTAGGCAAGTATATGTGTGGGATTTGGAAAAGATAAGTATGTGTTTCAATGGATCGAAAAAATGAGGGGGATAAATGTAATCCCTATTTCCCTAGGTGTGTTGGAAGAATATTTTTGATAGTGTGATGAATAAATATGGAGATGGAGGTAAATAGTAATGAAGAAAACTCACATATGAAGATAACATACATATCATCTGGATTAGGGACAACTCTGTCTCATCATTTTCCTTTATGATCTATGTCATTGGTTCTTTATTTAGATATATACATGTAAAGATTGATCAAAGAAACATACAAAAATAATGTTTTATGAGAAATTAAAGAAGCGAGATGAACAAAGAAACAATCACAAACAAATGAACTCAAACAAATGACATTCAATACATTTGTACCAATGTTTTTTTTTATCAAGCTTCAGTTCCCAAATGTTCGTGTTAACAAAAAGGGTTAAAAATGGCACCCCAAATAAGGATACATGCAAGGTGAAAAAATAGAGGATGTATAAGTCCCATGAAAAATAAACCGTACACTATGAAACTACCCTAAGAAACTATTTGTGCTAGGGAATACATACACAAAAAATAGATTGTATTTGTTAATGGAGGCTAGATCAAAATGATCTGCAAGTCGCGTGCAAGAGTAGGTGATAATCAAAGAAAGATTATTTGTAGGAAAAAAAATTATGTTTGAGGACATTGTGTCAAATAAATTATTCAAATGCGTAAATTCTATGCTTACCAATTTTTGAATATTTTGAATGTTTAGGGTTTTGTAAATTTTTCCAATTTTTGGATTTTTTGAATTATACCAGTTTTTAAATTTAAAAAAATGATGATTTTTTTATTGAAATTTTGGGAAGAATGTGATATATAAAAATGATGATGCTTGTGGTACATAAAAAAATCACCCATTATCACAAATATGCCCCAAGGAAAATAAATGGTCGTTGGGAAGCAAAAAAATGCCCCAACGAAATGAAAATAGTAGAAAAATGACCATTGAATAAAAATAATCATCGCGATGAAACACCAAAGCACATGATAGGAAGAATATAGAAGGAAAAAATAGATACCTAGCCCCTATGGGGAAAGAAAAATGAATAATTAGGGTTTGGAGGGTATAAATAGCAAGGTGGGAGGGGTAAAATCCATCACGACCCATTTTGAGCTATCTCGACCCTATTGTGATTTGTGAGATTTTTCTCCGACCTTAGAGAGAGATGGAAAAATTATAAACTATAGACACCATGTTGATCGAGTCTAATATTTTGGGAGGCCTAATGTCGGTGGTTTCCAAAGTAAGTAACACAAAACATTTGAATTTTAAGTGTATTTATTGCTTGTTGTAGGCTAGGGAAGTTGTCGAGGTTAATGTTAGCTCGGTCCTTCGGGCATGCTAGCATTTCGAAGATGTGTTAGCATGAAGGGATTGCACTAGCATTAAAATGCATGTGCAAGTGTTACAATAGATTTAGTTTAGGGTTAGGCACATATTAGCATGAAAATCAGCATGTTAGTGTGAAAATATGTGCGCTAGTGTAAGATGCACAAGTGGAAAAATGAGAGAGTTAGTGTCAAAAGGCATGTGCTAGCATGGGCTTGCGCTAGTGTAAAACTACATGTTCTAGTGTCATTGGGTATGCCATAGTGCAAAAAGGGGTGGACTAGTGTAGAAATTATCTTTTAAAAGATGGTTAGAAGAATTATAAATATGTTTAGAGAAAATTAGGAATGACTAGAAGAATGTAGGAGTAATTAGAACACATTAGGAAGATGTTATGAGAATAAATGATGTTAATTTTGTGTTTTGGGTAATCTTGTAGGTGAGATTACTCAATTTGGATGTGCGTGAGTGTCATGGATGCCTACGAGGATACGAGAAGACCTTCACTTGAAGAGATCGGTGAGGATTGATTTCATTCTTGAGGCCACGGAGTTTATCATACTTTGTACAATTGTCACGTATCTTACTGGACCACAACCTCTTAAGTAGTTTAGCAGAGAGGTGACATAGTGACATCCAAAAATTCAAACTTCCTAATGGAGAGATGATTGTGACCATGAGGAAATATATGGCATCCTAAGTGTTCCCATCTAGGGTAGTTTGGAGACATATGATGGGGATCAGGATTGGATTTTATAATACATCTAGGACATGTTTCAGCAACAGGACATACCCCGTTAGGGTATGGTGGTGCACTTGTACAAGTGTTGTGAGGATTATAGGATTGCAAAAATACTAGTATACTTGATCGCTCATGTCGAAGTTATTTACTTGACAAGATTGATACTCACTTTCTTCTTGTCTTGATAAGAGTGGTACATGGTGATGGATTAAGAGGTATTATCTAGGGTCATTACATACCGAGTTAAACTAGGATATACACTTGATCACATATCGAGGAATGAGGAGCCTTGGCCTTGTTACACTCTTACAAATTTGGTCATAGGACCAGATTGCTTATCGGGTGCCCACTTGGAGTGATGTGAGATAGAGCACATAATCCATCTTACTGGGGATGGGATCTAGTTTGCGAGGATGTTAGATTGCACATGGGTGACACCACATACTATAGGAATTACTTTGATGAATTAAAGCTTTGTATGGTTACTCGTATACCATACCGGTTATACTAGTGGTGTTATGGTGTAGTGGAGCTTAGTATTATAGAGGTAGAGAATTTTATGATTGGTGGCCATTGGAATATTGTGGAGTGGTACCATGTGGAAAATGTTCAACGATGGTTAGGACTCATCCAATGCATTCTGGAGATGAGATGTGGTACGCTTGAAGAGCACAAGATAATTTTTATTTTGGGCCCCGCATTTTATAGTGGAGGGCACAAGAAAATTATCGAGATTTCATCCCATAGTTATGGGATAGAAGAGCGCAGATTGTAGATCATGGGACTATGCCGAATATGGGGATTGGTATGTGATAGTGGTGTTGTTTTGTATTACTATTCCAAAAATCACCATAGATGTAGGTATAAAAGAAGCCACAATAGGATCGCGAGGCGGACTTTAAGAGATAGGGCTTTCTTAGGGCATACGCAGAGGTGAGGTAGAGTTCTGAAGCACAGGGCTAAGGATAGGGACCTACACAACCTTAGGGGCTAACACAATAGGGTCCACAAAGTAGAAGGCACCAACATAGGTACCCCCATAACATGCTCCACAACAGGTACATGTGTAGGAAAAATACGTTTATGTTATATAGCAGATTACCATACGGGGTTTAGATGTGCAAGCATAAGAGGTGCTTGTGATTCACATTGTATAAGCTCTACCCTCAATTCCTTGAGTAGTGATTCCATATATTGCAGCGAGTGGTGGTGGGGATATAGATGGTGATCACCAATGAGGTCAACATAGATACAGGTGCTTGGATTCAAGGTTATTCCAAGAGAAGGTGGGCCATCGATTCTTTGCTTTATGGGTTGATAGAGATATAGACTTGTAGTGTGGTGATATATCCTTTATTATAGTATAGACCTTACAATCTTTGGGTAGAGAAGGTCATCGCAGAGCGAGTCTAAACCAGAGAAGAGAGAGAACAAGCTATAGCTATGCGTGATAATTTCAAGACATAATTAGGGGATGATATAACCCACATTATAGGGGATTATGATGCTCTTTATCATTTAGCTGAGATAGATGGAGCCAAAGACTTAGTCTATGATTTTGTTGCTGGATTTTGGGTGAGAAAGCACATTACATGGATATTTATTATGTGGTCATTCTAGAGGGTCAAAGGAAATCCCCATATAGTTAGATTACAGTGTAGTCGGTCTAGATCCAGTCACACAGAGACCATCCGATTCGCAGATAAATTTAGATGCCACCACTTGGTCGGAGGAAGGCTAGCCCAAGTCACGGGACAGAAGTCCTAGTGTCAATGAGATTCATCCATGACTCTTTATTCATATATAATTATTTTTATGTATGCCTTGTGATGAAGACATAATTTTGACTTGATATATATGTAGTGTTTTTTTATTGTGCATCGAGATGAAGGAACAATTTTTATCCATGCCCATGATGGCATATTTTTCATCCAATGTACATCTAGACACTTTTTGTATATGGACATTGACATTTGATATGGATATATGATGATTATGGAATTTCATATTTGTTGTATTTATTTAATAAGATAACATGTTTAGCCCATGCTTTTATTATAGTCTATGATTAGGGGGATAAACATAATCCATATTCCCCATTGATGATATTATATGATGTCAACTTAACATACATATTGATTTCAGTTTATGATGATGTAGCTGAGCATTTGATTAATATGTCATGTTAGATGTTTGATGTGATGATAAATAATATGGATGATGAATTGATTAATAAATTGTACAAGCAATTAATACAAACATAATGAACAATTAATCAATTCTACTATATACATATTCTAAAGAACATAACAACACAACCATGTATAAAATTGATCAAGCGCGCAAAATAGAATTAATATATGAACCTCACAACAGATTAAAGAAAGAATTAATCTAAGAAAGCAAAGAACTAATTAATCTAACAAACTATGTAAGATGATAAATAAGGCAACAAAATTATGTACAAACAAATAACTAAGTAAGAAAACACTACTTTGTTTTT
Organism: Taxus wallichiana var. yunnanensis; assembly: GCA_018340775.1. Lineage (NCBI taxonomy): Eukaryota > Viridiplantae > Streptophyta > Pinopsida > Cupressales > Taxaceae > Taxus > Taxus wallichiana. The sequence goes on along the minus strand of CM031238.1, from coordinate 16,958,086 downwards.
GTGGGACATTTTAAAACATTTTTCACTATTTGTGTGTTTTATAAAACAATGTTATATTGTTTTTTAGCTTTCTATGAGACGTTTTTGAATGTTTTAATTATTTTGGTTAAAAATATCTCATTTTTAAAAATGTTTTATGAGAGTTTATGCAAATGTTTTGGGATTTTATAATAGTTTTCCAAAGCTATGTGTAAGAAAATGAGGAAACATGGATGCCCCTAAAGATATATGGGAATGTACGAGGGAAAACACCATGTGTATGTGCAAGAGATTAAAAATGCGAGGATGCCCCAGTGTTAGATGGGAATGTATAAAGGAAAACTCTACGCATGTATGAGTAGGATCAATGGATCAAGGCCACAAAGAATGGGCTCATAAGGATCTCGAGACACGGGAAAAAAATAGCTTAGAACAAAGCCAATGTACCCCTAGGTGTGAGATTCTTGTGAACAAAAAACCCTACGATGGTCATGGAAACTATTTTTAACCAAAGGACTTGTCCAGAGTTCCAAAATTGTGTGGTTTTCACACTTTGATAAATTTATTTCTCTTTACTTTTTGTTGCTTTTTTTTTACTTTTTGATTTTTTTGATTTTTGAAGGATCCCCATGCTTAGGCATAGAAACATTTGAGATGCATGAAATTAATAGGTTCCCACATCTCATCACCATTATAACTAACAATTTTATAAGATCTTGAGCCAAATTTCGTGATCACAACATATAGTCCCAACTGTTAGGTTTGAACTTGCCTTTATTTTCTCTATATTTAGTAGTGTTGAATTGATTCTCTTTTATGACCAAGTATCCTACCTAGAACTGGTGAGGTATGATTTGTTTGTTGTAGCTTCGACGTACTCAATTATGATACACTTTAAGGTGATCAAGTGTGAGAAGGTGCTTCTCATCAAGTAGCTCTAGCTCAACTAGCCTAGATACTTCTGAGTCTTCTTCTTTTTCTAGGAAATATTTTAGGGATATGCATAAAGAGAGAGCTCAATATCAAGAGGTAATATGGCTTCTATGCCAAAAACCAGGAATACGATGTAGCATTAGGAGGGGGTGTAGATGGATGTTTGATAATCCTAGAGGGAGATATGAATTTCTTGGTTCCAATTACGGCGAGTTTTAATAACCATCTTCTCCATTATGTGAACAAGAGTCATATTTTAGGCTCCATCCTTTCCATTACCTTGAGGTTAATAAGGATTTGACCATTTTTGTTTGATCTAGAAGCATTGGCACAATCCCTTCACTGTCTTGTTATTAAAATACTTAGCATTTTCAAATATAATGGTAGAGGTGATGATGTGATGAAAAATGATGTGGTTTATTATGAACTTCGACATTTGCACACCAAGTGACATAGGTAAGAGGAACACCCTCTAACCATTTCATGAAATACTCATCAAAGTTATGATATGGTTATGGCCATCAAAGTAATAAGGATGAAGTTTTCTAATGATATCGAGTCCCCATTTTGAAAAAGGACATGATGTTGTAATAAGCTACGAGAGATTGTGCCAGATCATGTATCAAATTATCATACTTTTGACATAGTAAGCATTTTTTTACATACTGAAAACAATAAGTTTCCATGGTAGGAAAATATTAGCCTACTCTTAACAATTTGTTATCCAAAACCATTCCACTAGTATGGGCCCCACAAATTCCTTCATGCACCTCTTTGACCATCAAGGAAAATTCTTGAATTACTGAGAAATGCAACAAATTCCCATCATAGATCTGTATGATAGAAATTTCCCCTAAGTAGGGTATAATGGGCTATATGCTGAATAAGGCTATGTTTTTTAGATTAGGTAATATCAGGGGGAAAGGTTCTGTCATTTAAGTAATTATATATGTCATGATATTAAGGGATAAGGAATCAACAAATTCACATACCAAACATGATTTTGGCATGTCTTATGCATTCATCCTCATGTTATCCAAAAATAAAGGAATTTAAATATTTTTAGGTGGGATGTGTAGCAAAGACCCAATGGTAGCCATGAAATTCACTAAGTGATTCTAACCTCTAGGTATATATTGGAATGTGATATGTATAAAGAATTCCTTCAAAGTATCAACCAATTTCTTATAAGGAATGAGCTTCTCATCCTTAACCTTATATTCATCATTTAATTTCTTGATGATTAGATGAGAATGACCTATTACATTAACATGTCTGATATCCCATCTTATGGCAATCTTCAGTCCACATATAAGTGCCTCATATTCAGCTATATTTTTCATGCGGGGAAATCCCGGTCTAAATTCTTAAGGAATCAAATCTCTTGAAAGAGTGATAAGCACCACTCCTGCTCCTGAACCGTGAAAATTAAACGATCCATAAAAATACATTTGGCATGTAGTGGACTCTTCAATCTACATCATAGAAGTGTCTGGGATTTTCAGACTCAAAGGTTTGGTTACAAGAAAAGGGGTTTCAACTAGTTGATTTGCAAGAACTTTCCCTTTGACTGATTTTTATTAATGTACTCAATATAAAACTCACTAAGTAGGATGATCCAATTATCCATCCTCCATATAAGTGCATATTTAGACAATAAGTACTTAAGTGGGTCAAATCTAGAAATGATCTTGGTCTTGTTATTTAATGGATAGTGATGAATTTTATTGGAATGTAAAAACAACGACCAAACAAGATTTCTTAATTTTCGGGTAGTTAAGCTCATAAAATAAAAGTGTGAATGAGGTATTAGAGGGATTTATGCTTCTAATTCAAATCATACTTGAGATAGAAGTGTGCCTATAAAAAAATGGGTGGTAAAATGTACATGTTATCCAAATTCACCCCCAGTGAATCGGACAAGGAAGACTTGCACTAAAAGACTCTCATAGCCATTCGGGAGATATAGGTAGATTCCAAATGTAAAGAAACACCAAGGTATTTGAGAAGGATGAAATTCACAAGAGGAATTTTCCTCTTCTTGGTCTTCATAGAGTTCAGTTTCATGAATCAAGAAGTAATAAGAAAAGGGTCCACTTGCGTATAGATGGAAAGGGCCTAATGAGAGAATTTAATATGTTTTAAGAAATGCCTCATAGTGCATCTGTGAGCTAATACGTATACATTGAAGGAGGATTTATATTCGAGGTGGTTTTAACTCATGCCTTCTTCACCAAGTTGTCATATAGTGCACTAAGCTCTAAAACCAAGTTCATATTGCCCACCGAGTGGTCCTTGGGAGAGAATGAGTCATTTCGTATTTGGCATTGAGCTAGATGAATAATAAGAATGCTCTAAGCTATGGTGAAATTAACCAAGTTCTAAACCCAATTCACCAATCCCACTAGAAGACTAAGCTATTTTAGTTTGGGAAAGTTGAATCCCAAGACCATCGAGTTGTTCATAAGAATACACCTGAGCCATTGTGTTCGAATCGGATTTGTATTTCATATGCCACCGAGCTATCTAAGTACCCAGTGAATTTTTTAATGGAAAATAAACAACTTGTATCTCGGGAGACTAAGTTACATTAAATTTTAGAGGAGATTCAAGTTGGTTGTTGTTAAAGACCGAGCTCATATAACTAAGAAAGGGCTAAGTCATGCAATATAAGAACTAAGTGGTTATTTTTATATACAGGCCATGATCATAGTGGCGAGATGACCCATGGAATGTTGCACACTAGGTCATTCAACTATCCAGCCCCGCATGCGAGTGGGTAATAGTTGTGCGGTGGATGGTTAATAGAAAATGATCAAGCTCAAACTAATAGGTGGGGCCTCCAATACAAACTTGGGTTGTTTGTTTGAGTGCCAAACAAATAAGCATTAGGGAAGCTTTTCATCTTGAATAAGACAAACTTGTATGTGCCACCAAGTTCCTCTTACCGAGAGGACCGAGCTATTACATGAAGGATTAATATTTCATCCGGGTGAGGTGTCTAAGTCTATCGGTGAACTATTAAATAGAGACCAAACATAAGTAATTCATGCTCATCAAATCGAGAGTGAGACATTCTCAATGACCGAGATTATACAAAGGCTCGCTAAGCTATGTTAGGGACAAGTCTACTTGGTTAAAAAATTAATTTTTGGGTTTTTTTAAGTGGAAAAGTGCAATGTAAATCTGGTCCCATGTGTTAACAAGCGGTCTGCAAAACTCAATCGATCAAACACCAAGCTTGTTATTTGAGTGCATCTACATGCACACCAATTATGGTCATGGAGGGGGAGTTGTGCCTTATTGTCACCGAGCTGTTTAGACACATCAGGTTGGTATAAGAGGCTGAGCTAACTCGGCGTGTCCATAGTGTTGGTCGTCAAATAGGAATTACGAAGAGCAACAAGTAAGAGACAAGAAGTCCCTCCTCTTTAATGGGAGAGGTTCCCTTATTTGAAACGAACCTATTTACAAATATACAAAACATGATTTTCACTTTGAACTTGGATATTACGAAAGTGTTTTCTATAAAGATCATCAATTACAAAAGGACTGAGGAATGAGAGTATGAGAATGAGCAGAAAGGAAACACTCAGAATTATAGATAACAGAGTAATTCTTTATGTATGCGAAGTTATAGTGAATTGAAACAAGATCATTTGTATCATATAAATAAGATGGAATTCAGAGACACAAAGTTTTGTAAATAACATCTGCCAGAACACAAAGTTTCTTAACATAACACAGACAAATGATCTTCACAAAAACTAAATGAAAGCTTGGGGATAACAGAGATCAGATAGACAAAGAATGGAAAGCCCTTCTGTATTGATTTCTTTATGATCTATTTACACTTTCAGAAAATAAACCAAGTTCTTCCTCCTTCAAAATGGCGTGAAGATGCCATTATATAGCTTACAAATCGGTTACTCTTTGTAACTACTTCTTTTAACTAAAGATTAGTTAAGGATTGCCAATCGCAATACCTCAACTAATTACAATGAATCGAGAAAAAGAATTAGAAAAGAAGAGAAGAATAAGGAGAAGAAGATAGGTGGTTATGAATGGGAGGGACCCACTGACTTCAAAATTCACTGCCTGAATCTCTTCAATGCCTCGGCTATGTCTCTGCCACGAGGGATTGACGTGCTGGCTGTAGACTGAGCCCAAAATCTGGGGCACTTCTCCATTTCTTTATCAAACTCGACATGAGTATGATAGAATCATCTGCGCTGTTGGTGTAGGGTCTGCATCAGCCATCCTCGACCAAAAAGTCAAGAAAGTCAAGATGATGAGCTTCACTGTCCCTGACATTTGATCTTCATATTGATAGTAATTCAGAGGGTAGAGCCGCACACTGAACTTGGGAAGGAATTATAGAGGGAAGGGATACACGCGCAGGAATTCAGATTGCAAGGGTTAGGCAAAGGATAGCATGGAAGCAGTGTGAAAAATGCACAAGGGGGTCACTCGTTATATAGCCAGATTAGAGAGAGAGAGATAATGAATGCGCAAATACATACCTACCAATTTGAATAAGCACGAATGGCACTTGGTTCGTTTGGGACATGTGAGACGTGAATGTGTGAAACATGTGGCTAGGGTGATTTGGGCGAAGCGGGGAAAAGATGCACAAATGCCTTTTGGGACATGCGGAATGAAAGTGTGTGAAGTACGTGACTCGGGTGATTCTGGGCTGAAAAGGAACAACTTGCCCATTTGAAATTGGGACATGCGAGACAAGTAAGATGTGAATGCGTGAAACACGCGGCTCGGGTGATTCGGGTGAAGTGGGGAAAAGATGCACAAATGCCTTTTGGAACATGCGAGAACAAAAGTGCGTGAAGTACGTGGTTCAGCCAGATCAGGTGAAAATGGAACAACTTGTCAAATTGAACTTGGGACATTTGGGACGTGAAAGCGCGAAGTACGTGATTCGGGTGATTCAGCCGAAAATGGAACAACTTGCCCAATTGAACTTGGGACATTTGGGATGAGAAATTCCGACGGGCCCGAAAATGGAACAACTTCGGGGAAACCGGCCGATCGGGGAACAGAGCGCCCATTTGAACTTGGGACACGCAGGACAAAAATGTCCGACAGGCCCGAAAAACACACAAAATGACCCAAAAAATGTAGATTTTCTCAATTTCTTGACTTTTAACATTGAGTACGACACTTAAAACTCAAAATTTTGAAATTTTCACTTTCTTAAGAGCAGGGGAATTTTGAGTGGACAACATTTGGCTCCTTCTGGGGATGACTTGGCATAAATTCAAGGAATGGGACAAGGTAATAACTTAGACAAACTCAGGGAAGCAGACCAGTACCTTATCCATTGGGCCACGGAGTCAAAAAACAAACCAATACAGAGGACAACACACCAAAACAAAAGGAAAGAAAAACAAAGCGCGTATGCATGAATATACAAAGGACTCCTAATCACCTATGACTTGAACAACTTAAGGTCGCCCACTATAAGGAAGTGGGAGAGGAGAACCATCCATGTAATTAAGATAAAAGGAATTCTTACCAAAGAAAGTGTCTGATCTTGAAAGGTCCGAGCCAAAGGGAATCAAACTTGCCATGGCTGCCATGAGGTTCATGCCTTTTATCCCATAACAACACAATGTCTCCAACTTGGAAATCTCTGAACCTGGCTTTCTTATCAAACAGGACCTTTACCTTCTACTGGTGAACAGATATCCTATCAGCAACCTCCAATCTGTCCTCATTCAGTTTGTGAAGGTACATAATTCTCTTATCCAAAGCATCACTAAAACTAGTATCTTCAATGGCCTTCATTAGATGCAAGGCTGGCAGCTCCACTGTTACTGGCAATTGAGCTTCTACTCCATATACCACTTGAAAAGGATACATCCCAATAGCTCTCTTTGGTGTAATCCTGTCTGCCCAAAGAGCATCATAGAGATTTTTTTGCCAGTTTCGTTGAGACTCATTGACTAATTTCCTTATAATAGTCACCAAATTTTTATTAGTAGATTTTTCTTACCCATTTCCCTGAGGATAGTAATCTAAGGAGTGAGCCAAAGATATGCCATACCCATAGCAAAAATCCATTATCTCGGTTGAAGAGAAATTTGAGGCATTATTCTGTCAAGATCTTGTTAGGTACACCATACCTTACCAAGATGTTCTCTTTGATGAAGTTGCACACCACTTGAAGTAGTACTCTTAACTGGAATAGCTTCTACCCATTTGGTGAAATAGTCCGTGGCAGTTAATACATGAGTATGACCAGCACTAGAAGCGAGGATTAAGTGTTCCAATGAAGTCCAAACCCCACTGTTGAAAAGGTTCTTCAATTACAACTGGCTTAAGAGGCAAAGAGGCCAATTTGGGTCTTCCCACGAAGGTCTGACAAGCCTCACATTTATCAACCCACTTGGATGCATCTCTGAACAAGGAAGGCCAGTAATATCCTCCACGAAGTATCTTATGAGCAGTGACCGTTGATGAATAGTGCCCTCCACATGCCTGATCATGAAAAGCTGAGAGTAACTTTCTCTGTTGTTCCTTGTCCACACATTTCAAAAATCTTCCATCTAACCCACGTTTGAACAAGGCATTTTCCCACAACACATATTGCACTGACCTTAGTTTAACAGTCCTCTTTTCTTTGGTAGTTAAATGAGAGGGGCATTCTCCATAGGTGAGAAAATGAGCAATATCAGCATACCATTCATCAACTGAGCTAAGAAACAGAACGGTAGGAAGGCCAACTTTGTTCTCCAGTAATTCATGCTTAGCTCCTTCAGCAATGAGCTCACAAAGACCTTTTCCACGAACCAGCTTGGTCGGTTTGATGTCAATGTCATATTCTTGGACCTTAGCAACCCAGTTCCCTCTCTTGGATCCAAATTCTTGTTGTGTGAGAATTGACTTAACAGTTGTATCTGGAACCAACACCATGGAATGAGAATTGAGGATGTAAAAACGAAACTGCTTAACAACTTTGACCACTGCAAAAGCATGTTTTTCCATCATGGTGTATTTTAACTCATGATCTTTCAGAATATAGCTCATGAACGCAATTGGGAGTTCATGCTCATTAGAGTCTTCTTGAGTCAAAACAACAGCCAAGGTATTATCTGTGGCATAGCAATAGATAATAAAATCTTTCTTGAAATCGAGACGAGCTAAAAGCAGGAGTTTTAGTGATAGCTCTTTGATACCCTCAAAGGATTCCTTTCCTTTGAAGACCAACCAAAATTTTTTTCCCTTTCATCATTTGAGAAATATTCAAAGTTAACTCCGCAAAATTAGGGATGAACCTTCTTAAAAAGTTGATCTTACCAAAGAAAGAGTGCACGCCCTTTTTCTTTGGTTGGGAGAGGAATTTCTTTGGATAGCTTGTACTCGTTTAGGATCAATCTTAATACCATCTTTGGAGACAATGCCCTAATAATTTCCCTCTCGTGACATAAAAGATAGATTTCTTAGGATTCAAAGAAATCCCATGTTTTTTCGAATCTTAGCGAAGCTGTCTCAGTGTGGTCAAAATGATCCGCCCTTGTTTTAGAAAACACATCAAGCCGTCAAGGTATATGACAATACACTTCCCTTTCAAACTTCAAAGGCCAGATCCATAGCTCTCTGAAAAGTGGCACCAGCATTAATGAGCCCAAAAGGCATTCTCTTATAAGCAAAGGTACCCCAAGGAGTAGTGAAAGCTGTTTTGTGTTGATCTGCAGTATCAACCTCTACCTGATTATATCCCGAGAATCCATCAAGCATAGATAACATTTCAGATCCTGTTACTGCTTGCAAGACCTGATCCATCATGGGAAAAGGATAATTATCTTTCAAAGAAGCCTGATTCAGATTCCTGAAATCAACACAGATGCGGATCTCACCATTCTTCTTCCTAACAGGCACAATATTAGCAATCCATGTTGAATGGTGAATGGGAAAAATGATTTTGGCCTTCAACAACTTTTGTATTTCCTGAAAGATGGTGTCAGCTATTTTGGGGTTGTATTGCCTCTGTTTCTGCTTAAAAGGCTTAATTCCAGGTTTGAGAGGAATAAAATGTTGCATATCTTTTGGTTTGAAAGCTTTTAAATCTTCATAAGAGTAAGCAAGAACATCCTTATACCTCTTTAAAAGATCAATTGCTTTCTTCCTCTCATTAACTGTGCAACATTTTCCAATGTTCACGAGCTTAGGATCAGTAGAACTCCCAATATTAATTTTATCATACTCAGCTGATTGTTGAGGTCCAGTAGAAGCTCTAGACTTTACATACCTGTCATGTTTATCAAATAGTTCCTCTAAACTCACCAATCCTTTAGGAATCTTATTTCCTTTGAGTTTGATGCATCCATCCTGATCCGTTTCTTCTCCTTGAGTGACTGCTTTGTCAAAGGGCACATTTTCACGAGGCAGGTTGTCACTTCCTTCAAAATACAGCTGTTCAAAATTACCCTTGAGTTCTAAGAAAGAAAGCAAGTGTTGATCATCATTGAAAACTTGCCAGTTATTGGTATTATCAGGTACACTAGGCCGATGGACCATCTCAATGGTGAACTTGTCTTGAGAGAAGTCAGGATGAGGAATCAGTAGTGACCCTGAGACTGCTAGCGAATCAGCCCTGTTGTTCTTCTCCCTAGGTATTGCTTCGATGGAGAAAGCATCAAGAAATTCAATGGAATCCCAAACCTGATTCCGGTAATGTTTCAACCTTCCATTTTTTACCTGGAAAAGGCTTCTAACTTGCTTTACAATCAATTCCGCATCACCACGAGCCAGAAGATTCTTTACACCTTGTTCTTTGGCCACTTGCAGTCCAAGAATGAGAGCCTCATACTCTGCTGTATTATTAGTATTTTCAAACTACAACTTGAATGAAAAAGGATGAAGGCTTCCTTCAGGTGACACCAGTAAGACACCATCTCCAGAACTAGCTGAGGAACAACTTCCATCAAACTCTAAAATCCAAACACCATTAGGATCTTTAGGTGACACTTTGGGGAGTTGGATTTCATCAGGGGACATAATCATGTAGTTGCCATGACCCATATCCTCATAGAGTATTTGTGCTTTAGGATCATCCATTTTTTGTACAATATACTTATATTGCTTCTCAGGAAGCAACTTCTTCATTTGTCCATTAATAGGTACGAGTGCATGTGACCAATCCATTTGAATTTCTCCACCCACATCCTTACAGAAGTTCCTACTTAGCAACATCCCGTATGAAGGAGGAATATCTGCTACTAAGATGGTAGCCAAAACTCTCTTCTCAGGCAAAGCAACAAAAGCCACTTGTGCATCTTTAATTCTTCCGACCAGGGGCACTTCCTTACTCTCCATAGAGTAACAAGATCCATAAGTGCGTGTGAGGGTCAAGCCTAAGGCATGAGCTACTTTAGTAGGCATCACGTTGTCTGAGGCTCCTGAGTCTATGACACAATTACTGAGCCTATGGCCAGCTATAAGAAGTGTTACATAAAATGGTTTGATTTTTTCATTAGGTGAGGTGACAGCGGCTACCAGACTAGGTTGTGGTGCAGAAGGAGTGGGTAAAAGGCCTTTAGAGGTCTTAAAATGGGAATTGAAAAAGTGAATCATTTTAGCAAAAGCTTTGGGATGGGTTTGATAATACTCAGCCTCTGAGATTTGAACCTTAGTCTTTTTTAGGTGATCAATAATATCAAAAGACCCAGAAGTGGATGGGCCATCATCACTTGAGATCCTAGGTTTATCAACTTTAGGAGAAAAAGAAGTAACTTTACTAGCAGGATTGACAGGACTCACCTTTGGTGTAGATGAAACGGGGATAGGAGATCCTCTTTTTGCAATCTGACAGGGGATAGTTGTCATTTGCTCCTTAGATTTCTGGGGGGTGTGTCACTTTCTCCCTCTGATTTGTCTGCTCTCGAGTCATGACAGTGAATGATTCGCTATTCATGTCTGCTACTACTTCATCATAATCATCTCCATCATCAATGCCCTCAGTGGTGAAGAAATTAACTCGAGATCCCTCAAGTTCATCTGCTTCATCATCAACTTCTTCCACAAATTCCTCACAAGCTTCATTATCCTCATCATCATCCAGTTCCTCAACTTCACGAGTTGCATTGTGGGAACTTTAACAAGAGGTCCTTCAAGTGCTAATCTTGTTTGAGAAGTAGGCAAACAATTTACGGGGTGAAAATTCCTCCTTGGAACATCTGCATAGGGAGCATCTTTGAGCCAATTGTTTCTTTATGGCAATGAGATCATTCGCAAGTTTTGAACCAATGGATCGTATTAGGTCCAGGGTGGAAGAGGAGGAAGAAGCGGACTTAGATTTGGAAGGGTCTCTCCTCAACTTCACGACATGATTAATTCATCCTCGACACTAATAGCAAGAGTTTTATCTTCACCAATGTTGCGAGATTAGCCCTTCTTAGTGCATAACTTGAGGCGATAATGCATTTAGGAAGAAACATTTTTGGATTTGATCAACAGGTCAAGTATTTGCCAGAATTTTATTAATTAACCTGTTGAATTAGGCCAAAAATTCTCTCATGGGCTCTGGTGAATATTTCTTTATCTGAGAGATTTGGGCTAGCAAGGCATGCACATCTTCTGCTGGTTTGAAACGGTTTTCAAACCTAGTTCTCATGGTGTCCCAGCTAGTGATAGCACCAGCCGGAAGGTGATAGAACCAATCAGCAACATTATCTTGTAAAGTCTCAACGAACAGTCTCACGGAGACGTCTTCATGTTCAACTCCCAGAACTCCACATGCAACTATGAAGGCTGCGATGTGTTCATCAGGATGCACTTTGCCATCACCTTTGAATTTAGGGAAGTTCTTCCGGTTACCTCTGGGTAACTCATGCAAAGGCTGAGGAAGAGCAAGGGGCCCGACACGATGACCCCAGGGAAATGGTACCGCCATTCTTGGAAAAATGGCTTGGAGAGGAACTGCAACACCAGCAAGAATCAAAGCTCAAAGATTAGGACTAGCTGGCTCTGAAGGAATACCACCTATAGGAATTCTATCTTGAACAGGTGGAGTGCTTGTCGAACGAGTCTTTCTATTTCTTGTTGAAGGGAAAGGAAAACCCTGCTGCTCCAAAAGCTGAAACTAAGAATCTTCAATACCAAGGGCCCTTCTCCCTTGAGTAAAACACGGAGTCGCCAGATCAAAGGATGATCAAAAATTACAGAACTGGAATATGATTTTCCCAGTGGAGTCACCAAAAACTCTTGGTCCTCAAATAGGACTTATGAAGAGCAATAGTCAAGAGACAAGAAGTCCCTCCTCTTTAATGGGAGAGGTTCCCTTATTCAGAAATGAACCTATTTACAAATATACAAAACATGATTTTCTCGTTGAACTTGGATATTACGAAAGTGTTTTCTATAAAGATCATCAATTACAAAAGGACTGAGGAATGAGAGTACGAGAATGAGCAGAAAGGCAACACTCAGAATTATAGATAACAGAGTAATTCTTTATGTATGTAAAGTTAAAATGAATTGAAACAAGATCATTTGTATCATATAAATAAGATGCAATTCAGAGACACAAAGTTCTGTAAATAACATCTGCCAGAACACAAAGTTTCTTAACATAACACAGACAAATGATCTTCACAAAAATTAAATGAAAGCTTGGGGATAAAAGAGATCAGATAGACAAAGAATGGAAAGCCCTTCTGTATTGATTTCTTTATGATCTATTTACACTTTCAGAAAATAAATCAAGTTCTTCCTCCCTCAAAATGGCGTGAAGAGGCCATTATATAGCTTACAAATTAGTTACTCTTTGTAACTACTTCTTTTAACTAAAGATTAGTTAAGGATTGCCAATCGCAATACCTCAACTAATTACAATGAATCTGAGAAAAAGAATTAGAAAAGAAGAGAAGAATAAGGAGAAGAAGATAGGTGGTTATGAATGGGAGGGACCCACTGACTTCAAAATTCACTGCCTGAATCTCTTCAATGCCTCGGCTATGTCTCTGCCACGAGGGATTGACGTGTTGGCTGTAGACTGAGCCCAAAATCTGGGGCACTTCTCCATTTCCTTATCAAACTCGACATGAGTATGGTAGAATCATCTGCGCCATTGGTGTAGGGTTTGCATCAGCCATCCTCGACCAAAAAAGTCACCAAAGTCAAGATGATGAGCTTCACTGTCCCTGACATTTGATCTTCATATTGATAGTAATTCGGAGGGTAGAGCCGCACACTAAACTCGGGAAGGAATTACAGAGGGAAGGGATACACGCGCAGGAATTCAGATTGCAAGGGTTCGAGCAAAGGATAGCATGGAAGCAATGTGAAAAATGCACAGGGGGGTCACTTGTTATATAGCCGGTTAGGAGAGAGAGAGATAATGAGTGCGCAAATACATACCTACCAATTTGAATAAGCAAGATATTCAAGTAGAGCGGGAAAAATAAGCACGAATGGCACTTGGTTCATTTGGGACATGTGAGACGCGAATGCGTGAAACACGCGGCTCGGGCGATTCGGGTGAAGCGGGGAAAAGACACACAAATGCCTTTTGGGACATGCGAGAATGAAAGTGCACAAAGTACGCGACTCGGGTGATTCGGCCGAAAATGGAACAACTTGCCCATTTGAAATTGGGACATGCGGGACAAGTGAGATGTGAATGCGCGAAACACGCGGCTCGGGTGATTCGGGTGAAGCGGGGAAAAGATGCACAAATGCCTTTTGGAACATGTGGGACAAAAGTGCACGAAACACGCGGTTCGGCCGGATCGGGTGAAAATGGAACAACTTGTCAAATTGAACTTGGGACATTTGGGACGTGAAAGCACGAAGTATGTGATTCGGGTGATTCGACCGAAAATGGAAAAACTTGCCCAATTGAACTTGGGACATTTGGGACGAGAAATTCCAACGGGCCCAAAAATGGAACAACTTCGGGGAAACCGGCTGATCGGGGAACAAAGAGCCCGTTTGAAATTGGGACACGCGGGACAAAAATGTCCGACAGGCCCGAAAAACACACAAAATGACCCAAAAAAACGTAGATTTTCTCAATTTCTTGACTTTTAACATTGAGTACGACACTTAAAACTCAAAATTTTGAAATTTTCACTTTCTTAAGAGCAGGGGAATTTTAAGTGGACAACACATAGTCAAGTTTTGTCGATAGAAAATGTTTCGATAATGAATCAACCCTTCAAGATACTACTAAGGTCAAGGTGGAATCATTCCAAAGTATAATCATAATGGGATTAAGAAAAAACTAAAGCATGAAAAGGGTAGTTTAATGTTAGGCCATTAAATATCATACCAAAAATATAAGAAACCTAACGAGATTCTAGAAAAATCCTTATCATTCACAATCATTCCAAGAAATAGAAAGAATAAACAAAATGTACAAAAACATAAAAGAACTATACATATTTACAAATGGTCATTCTGACCAAACACAATGACAAAAATGTCAATGAAATAGGAATTCATTAATGAGAACAATATCCATAAAAGAAATTATATTCTACTGGATGAAAATGTACACAATTACAATCATGATCATGTAATGTCTTCATCAACTCCACCAGATTCCAAAAGCAACCAATATCCCAAGGCATACAAATAACTGCAGCCAGTTCAAGTTAGAAAATGAAAATATTCTAGATAATCGGAAAGATTATTACATAAAAATTGGATATACCTGTTCATTCTCCTCAAGAGCTTTTAGTCACCTAAAATGTTCTTTGAAGAAGTCATCAACAAAATCCATCTCAGAATAAAATAATAGAAATAAATTCGAATGGAAAATTGACTATAGTTCAGCCAGGTACTGTGATTGTCCTCCTTTTTCTTCATTTCTTCTAAGTCTTTTAAAGAAGTCTTGGGTGGTTAGGTTTCATAACCAACTCATTTGAGAAAAATAAATTAAATAATAAAATAAATTCATTAATTTTATTTTAATTATTGACCATTCAAAGATCATATTTTATAATAAAATAAGATCCCTTTTTGAAAACAAAAGACCGAGGAATAAAGTAATTTCTTCTTAGTAACTTTAAATAATTAAGGTAAAACATGATGGAAAGATGGGTGAGGCCCACATTCATAACTTAATATAAAGAAACAATAATTACCACAACACATAAATCCATAATGTGCATTCCCGAGTAAATCCATCATTGATCCAAAGAAATAAAAATAATGCATAATCATGTTTTATGCATCTAACCATCACAACATCATTATCATAATCTTGGACAGAAAAATATCCATCATATCATGTTTGTAACTTTATTTTAACTGAATGATATGAAATATAAAACCTTAGTGATCATTCTTCAATCTTTACTTTGCTGAAAAATTTGATTTTTGACGGGCTTTATCCGAATTACAAATTGACACTCATATGGTCGTCATTTTACACTTTCTTTGTTATGCGGTGACACTCATTTGGCCATCAAATATAAAATAGTGAAAATTTTCTATGTTTTTGAAAAACCATAATTTAGAGTTAAAAATAACACTTCACACACTTCTCATACAATTTGGAATCACTAAAAATGGTGTCGATTGTTCCATAAATTGTATATTTTATCATGATATCGAAATTCTGATTATAAGACCAATTTGGAGAAGCCATATCTTACAAGAACATCAAACTTTTTTTTGAAGGAAAATGCAAGAATCACTTAATATATGTCATGATAAATTAATGAATCTTAAATCAAGTTAGAATTGGCCCCCGCCATTAAAGGTGACTAGGCTCAAATATGATGGAAAAATCTTGTAATTTTGACGCTTAAAATTTGTATGTGGTACAAAATTTTGGGATAACATTGGTGACCATGCTAGAATATTTTGGCAAGGAAAAGGAGGATTGCATTAAAATTATAAAATTCTAAAAAAATCTTCAAGGGTACAATGTAGGTACATTGTTCCTTAAATCACTATGTGTGGATTCCTCAAAGATTGAATAAGCGATGGATGGAAAATCCATTTAGCATGAATGAAGAAAGGGAAATAAGAAGACTGGGATAGTGAGGGCTGGATAGATATGGCCACAGTCAACAGTTCCACTTCATTAAATTTCAAGCATTCAAAGTGATGATACATCATATTCAATTTTTACATAATAGCCAAACAAATCCTCTTAGAAAATTTTATTTTCAAAGCATGAAACTGAAAGAAATCACTTACATGATACGTGATATGGGTTGTTCATTGATCTCTGAATGAAGTTGAGAATTTATTACATGGTCATGAGTTGCAAAAAGAGAACATATTTCTAGAAGAACAAAAACAAAAATGAAAACTATATACAAGTGAAAGAAACACATGAGTAAACTATCCATTTTCATATACTTTCCATTGTGGAACAAAGCATGGAGCAACACATTCCTAAAATAACATATATGTAAGTGTTAAAACTTCAATAAGCCTTTTATTTTGTATACATATAGCTATTTCAAACTCATATAAAATGAATGTGACAAACTCATCTCAATTTTTAAAAAATGAATCAGTGATACTAAATCCATGAGACATGTAGTCATCAAAACAATAAGAAAGTTTGAAATCATTGTTGATATTTGTCTCAAGACCTTTAAGTAAATGATTATGAACATCCTCAAGTTTTATATTCACTTCAAAAGTCACTAATTCAGGTTGGAAAATTTCAAAAACATGAAGATCTTCATAATCAAAATATTTCATTACCTTACTCACTTCATACCTTTGAAAATCACAAAATGCAAAATTTTCATACTCAACTTCCATAACCATATCACATGCTTTGGAATTTATCCATTCTTCATGATTGATTGTAACACACATTGGAAAGTGGAATGATTCAAATTCATGTTTCAACATTGCATCATTTACTAATTCTACATCAAGGTCACTTGAAAAGATGAGTTTTTCATGATTGATTTCTAGCATTTTATGGTGTATCTCATCACCAATGATATTGACATTTTCAAAATCAGATTTGTAATAAAATTTCCAATAAGAATATTCAATGTTTGTGTCAACAAGAAATTCAGATTTCTGACCTTCAAAACCCTCTTCCAAACTACATAAAAGAGGAGGATCAACAAACTCACCTATCCTTAAATCAAGACTTTCACTTACAACATTTTCATGATGACAAGTGAAATCTTAGACATTAAAGAAAGGAAATTTTGAATACAACTTATCAAGAAAGTTTTCAATGATTAAATCAAAATCTTCAATCTCAATTTTCATGGGAGTATTTGGAGCATCTTTTGAAAATAGATAAATGAGGGTCTCTTCATAAGAAGAGGTGCCATTATCAATGAATGAATCACACCCTTGATTGTATTCTAAATTTTTCAAACTTTGATGTGATGAAACAACTTCACATTGGTTAATTTCTGAAAAAGATACATGAGAAGAAGCCAAATAATTTCTTATTTCTCTAAAATAAATAGACTTCATACTCAACAATCTCTTTTCATGATCTATCATAAATTTAGCAAAATGGATACATGTGTACAAACTATGTTCTTGAAGGAAAACTTGACAAAATGAATGAGGATTAGGCCACTCGCTACTACAAAAAAATATAACACAAAATTTGTAGCTTTTTCTTCTAAAACATTCAATCTATAAGAATTAGGTAGGATCCTCATCCATGAAATCAAAGATAAATTTGCATTTGGCCTACAAAAGAATGGAATTTCAAGATATTCAGAGAAGAAACAATTTGTGAAATTCTCAAAAGTGTCATCTTCTTTCTAAATAGATTTTAGCCATGATTCAAGTTTTGGGTGAGAATGGTTTTGAAAAATATCATATAAATCATTCCATTCTCGTAGGAAATCATTTTTACTATAACCAAGTAAAGATGCAACATGTATCAAATCACTAAAAAATAAATCAACATCTGAGTGGCCATCAAATTTTAGGGCAGCCATGGGAAAAATCCCTAGCGACTAGCTATGGTTTAGAATGAGGCCAATGATGATATGAGTAGATAGTGAGAGAAATCTATCCAAATGAAAATAATGATTTAGAATGAAAGAAAATAAATCCCGAGTAGAGTTGCCAAATATGTTGTTGTGAGAAAATGTTTCGACAACGAATCAACCCTTCATCGCATCTTTGAGGTCAAGGTGGAATTGTACCAGTTTAATCGTAACGGGCTTAAGCAAAAACTCAAGCGTGCAAAAGGGTAGTTTAATGTTAGGCCATTAAATATCATACCAAAAATATAAGAAACCTAATGAGATTTTGGAAAATACTTATCATTCACAATCATTCCAAGAAATAGAAAGAATAAACAAAATGTACAAAAACATAAAAGAATTATACATATTTACAAATGGTCATTCTGACCAAACACAATGACAAAAATGTCAATGAAATAGGAATTCATTAATGAGAACAATATCTAGAAAATTAATTATATTCTACTGGACGAAAATATACATAATTACAATCATGATCATGTAATTTCTTCATCAACTCCATCAGATTCCAAAAGCAACCAATATCTCAAGGAATAAAAATAATTGCAGCAATTTCAAGTTAGAAAATGAAAATATTCTAGATAATCAGAAAGATTATTACATAAAAACTGGATATACATGTTCATTCTCCTCAAGAGCTTTTAGTCACCTAAAATGTTGTTGAAGAAGTCTGTGAACAAAATCCATCTCGAAGAAAATAACAGAAATAAATTTGAATGGAAAATTGACTATAGTTCAGCCAGGTACCTGTGATTGTCCTCCTTTTTCTTCATTTCTTCTAAGTCTTTTAAAGAAGTCTTGGGTGGTTAGGTTTCATAACCAACTCATTTGAGAAAAATAAATAAAATAATAAAATAAATTCATTAACTTTATTTTAATTATTGACCACTCGAAGACCCTCTTTTATAATAAAATAAGATCCCTTTTTGAAAATAAAAGACTTAGGAATAAAGTAATTTCTTCTTAGCAACATTAAATAATTAAGGTAAAACATGATGGAAAGATGGGTTGGGGCCCACATTCATAACTTAATATAAAGAAAAATAATTACCACAACACATAAATCCATAATGTGCATTCCCAAGTAAATCCATCATTGATCCAAAGAAATAAAATAATGCATAATCATGTTTTATGCATCTAACCATCACAACATCATTATCATAATCTTGGACAAAAAATACCCATCATATCCTTGTTGTAACTTTATTTTGACCAAATGATATGAAATATAAAACCTTATTGATCATTCTTCAATCACTACTTTTCTGAAATTTCTGATTTTGACAGGTTTTATGTGATCTAAAAATTGACACTCATATGGCCGTCATTTCCACTTTCTTAGTTCTGTGGTGACGGTCATTTGGATGTCAAATTTAACATAGTGAAAATTTCCTGTGTTTTTAAAAAACCAGAATTTAGAGTTAAAAATAACACTTCACACCTTGCTCACAACATTTGGAATCACTAAAAATGGTGTCCGATTGTTCCATAAATTGTAGATTTTATCACGATATCGAAAGCCCGATTATAAGACCAATTTGGAGAAGCCATATCTTACAAGAACATCAAACTTTTTTTTTTTTTGAAGGGAAAATGCAAGAATCACTTAATATATGTCATGATAAATTAATGAATCTTAAATCAAGTTAGAATTGTCCCCCACCATCAAAGGTGACTAGGCTCAAATATGATGGAAAAATATTGTAATTTTGATGCTTAAAATATGTATGTGGTATACAATTTTTTGATAACATCGAGCTCGAGGATATTTTCACTACCGAACCATATGAATGAAAGTGAAGCCCCATGGTAGGTGCCACATGGAATATCGGCGCAGCTTCAAAGGGTCAAGGTGAAGAGGAGGCCCCAAAGCCACGTAGGGCCTCCATGTTGAACAAAGGCACCATGGACATGGGCATTCAACGGTGAGTCCGGCGAGTTTGGGGAAGAAGTGAATCCCACCATGTGGCACCGAACTCGAAGATCAACTCAACCTACATTGGAGGAGTATCTCAAATTAGAAGTAAGGGGCAAGCTCGGTGAGTTAGTACCGAGATGGCATATTGTCATAATGCAGCGGGAACCCTCCCGAGGTGATAAGTGAGCCAATAAAGCAAGGTAGGAAGGGGATTAACGACATATGAACCAATGCCCAATGCAATTCAGTGCTTAAAAATGAAGAAGTACGCCATACACATAGGTAGCTTGGTGACAAGAAAAGTGATCAATGTAAAACAAAGTTGGTGGATCAATGAAAACTCGAAAAATATTATGATGGGCTCGCCAACGTGGAGAATGAAGGGCGACACGTTGAAGTTTACGATGGCGGTTGAGCATTGAATGGAAGTCAGCAGTGCAAATAGATTTCTTGGTGCATTGACTTGGTGGCGGTGTGAAGAGCTTGATGCATAGTAATGCATTCAAGAATGATGGGCTCGGTAGGCGGACAAAGGAGGAGCCTAGAAAGGAAAAAGGGGAGTCATCTCGGCCGAGCTGGCGAGTTGGTAAGTGTTTCAAGGACCAAACATTAAGCCAAGCCCCCATACCAAAAGGAATAAAATAATGTTATGATGGGTACCAAAAACCTTTTTAATGCTCAAATCAATTAAATCATGATACAAAACATTAGAGAAAGGGAGAAAATTATTAAATTTACTTTTGCAGCCAAAGAATTAATTTCCAGTCCTGTGGAGTTAAGCAAGCATGTGCAAACCAAAATAGCAGCATGTGCTCAGATAGCCATAACTTGAGAAATTCTCAATGGAATCATGCAAAATTTGTCTCATTGGAATCGTAATTCTGATACCTTCACACATACATCAAGAAATTTAGAAATTGATGAAAATTTGAGGGTGTATTTCACAAAAATGAGCTCTGTTCAGTTTGGTTATTGGAGAGTGGTTAGGAATGTATTAAATAAGCATGAAAATCATTATTTCATTGCTACGGGTCATGGGGCAGCATGGGGGATATTTTTACAAATCAAATACCATTTATTGCATGCATTTACTACATCTTGAAAATGGTTGGAAAATCAATTTCAGGATTACACTCCTCACTCCTTATTCTATAAATTTTAATATTGGTCTCATTTGTAAAGGAGTAGTCATTTTTCTCCTACCCCCTCTCTCTTTCTTATCTACTAGGGTTGAATGTGTTAGATTTAGCAGGTGAAATGTAATCTACATATCACAAATCCACCATTAATGTTGCTAAGGATTATAGATTATGGCATGCAGTCCAATCTATATAAAATAGTTGAAATAGATAGAAAATAATAGAGCTTAACAAGTAAATAATGAGAAAGAGCTAAAACAAAATAATAGAAAAGAACAAAAACACATTACACCAGATTTAAGTGAAGAAACCCAAAGCAAAAAATCCATTATAAAAGAACTATATTTTTATTAAGAATTTAATACAAGATTTTAACCTAGCACTTCCTCTTAGCACCATAGATTTTTCATGATCATGGAGCTATGTTTCTTGTTCATTTGCTATAATAATATTTGAGCTCGGTCCTCTATATATTTTGACATCTTCTCTTCTATTTTATAGATTGCTCTACATTGATCTTAAGCTAGATCAAGACTACACACAACTAGCAATTTGTACTATCTAGTCGTTGCTCAAATCTTAATCCTAGGAGGAATCACCCAATGAATGTGGGTGGGTGAATCATCAAACTACTTTTCCAGTTAGACCGCTTCACTCTTTGAGTGTGAAATACTTCACACATTAAATTTTGATTAAACAAACTTTAATAATGTTGGGGCATGCCCAAGTGGCTGATCCTACTTGACATTATCACCCCAACACTCCCCCTTAATGTTAAGTGGGATAACACAATTAGACATTCCCAATTTCAGAACCTTAAATCAACAACAAAGTGATTTAGGCTGAGCATTCAACAAGGGAAATCCGTAGATCTTCCCAAATAGAAATTCTTAAGATCAGTGCTTTACATATGACTATGTACATCATATTATGGAGCCTTTTATAAACTAAGGCATCCCCATAACTAAATATTCACTGGGATTTACAAGTAACTTCACATAGAGTGACACATTTACTTATTACAAAGTGGAGCAAGTATTGGAAGTTTACAATGTTACAACCATGTGTAACCAATCCCTAAAGGATCACTTTGTTACATACAAAGTGGGTGGTCATGATCCACTCTTAAGCCATCAAGAGTTGGCATTTCCATACACACTCCCCCTCAAGGGAAACTCTGATAGGATGAACAAGGCATAAGACTTGTAAAACTTCACAACACACCATGGCTTGAAGAAGATATCTAATGTTGAACTGGATTCTTTATCAAGAGCAATCAACCTTCACTACCACCAGCCTCATGGCTCTTTTTCTGCTCCAAGTGATGGTGTATATCCAGCTTGATCACAAATCCAGCTACACATTAAATTTTAAACACAACATCAGCAAATATCAAAGTAAGCATAATAAAAATCATAAAGATTTTCACTTTTAGCCAAGTATAAATTTTAAACATTAGTTGTATAACAACTCAACATATCACATATGCTTAACAATTAACAAATATGTTTTAACAAACATGTATCTTTTTCCAAGCCTTTTTATAAAAAGATAAGACTTGATAGATAATTGAGCTGATCAAATAATCAAATCATTCAAGAGTAATCACAATATTCATAGAAGAAAATGACCATGTAAGAACAATTTAAGCTTAGACATGTCATATATGATCATATTTTTATATGAAAAACATGATTTAATAGTCAAAAACATTGTCTTACTTCTCTTAAGTCTAAGAATTATATTCTTGTTACTACTAAGAGATCATGACTATTTTGACAAGAGAATCATTAGCAACAAAGATAGTTAGAGAAACCATGCTCATGAAGGCACTTGACATAGGAATCCTAGTCAGAGTCAAGGATTGAAATATCTCCCCCTCAATTTCTACATCCATTATATTAAAATGCAACTGAAAAACAAGCTTGCATAATAGTTTCAATTTTAGATTATTCAGAGGAGGGCAGAGAGGCAGATTTACAAAAAAAAATTCACAAGAATATGCACATATTCTTTTCATGATGTACTTGATGCATTAAAAATATTATATCAACTTCTATTTTGCCTCTTTGATAATCCTTTCTTTCTTTGTGACAAGAAATTTACATGTCTTGAGATAGGGGTAGCTTGTCTCCCAGTCACAAGATCCTAGAGATTTTTAGTCATAAAACAAGATCTTAATCAAATTCTTGAAATGTTATAATTTGTTCCATTTAAAAGTGAGACTTATCCATTGAAAAATGGTAAAACTAGCCATTTTAATGCTCAGACGGAAATGGATACAAATATAGCTAAAAAATGACTCAAAGAAGCTAAATAGAGACAAAAAAACAAGCTACATGATCTTTTAATTTGTCATATGACAACAAACAACCTGAATTTGATAAAAAAACTTGAATTGGTCAAGTTATGGATCAATTTAATAGGGCTAGGTCGTGTTTCAGCTATAGACCATTTTAATAGACAAATTAGCTAATTAATTATGAGCTTAAGATCATAGCATAGTTCTTCAAATCTTCAAAAATAGCTAGATTTGGTCTAAAATTAGCTTGAATTGGTAGAAATTAAGATCAAATTTATAGAAAGCAGTCGGGGTTGGGTTATAGGAGCTCGGCGAGTTATTTTGCAACACAACTTAGTGAGCTAAAGGATGAGCTACACAACCTCAAACTAAGTCGGGCTAGAGTAGATTGAAAATTTATTTTGTAACTCATCAATGTGAGCACAAAAATGAGCTCAAAATGAGCTACTTTAACAAATAAAATAAGTTTTAAAAATAGCTCATATGGGGTCGACACATGGCACAGATCAACAATACCAAGAAAGGAACGTGTCAGATTTAAAACAGATCCTCAAGTAGATGTGAATTTTTATAAATTAAATTCAAATCTCTTTCGAGTCCTAAATCAATTCAAGAAACTGCCACAAAATATAAATAGACATGTGTCAAAAGGCTATAACAATTCGCGAGAAAATATATGTGTCTCTTTTAATTAGCTCACATTTTGTAAAATGTTGTTAATAAGACTAACTAACAACTAAGTAAAAAAAAGAACCGCAAAACACATTTCCTTAATTAAGCTGGATCTCATTTCGCATTATGACACAATGTGACAACAAATTCTAAGTCAAAAAATCCACTTGTCAAAAAATTAATGGCTTAAACAATTTATAAACCAAACTTGAAATAAAGTTTGGGTCCAGAAAAAAATAAGACAAGTGTCACGATTTTATTAGTAGAGTCAAAGTAAAGAATGACACCCTGACACAATTAGAATACGTGTCAAAAAATAATTAGATCATGTTTCACAAGTCTAACAAGTGTGAAAAGGAGGACTACATGTCGATTTTTAATTAGATTAGACTTCACAGTTTATAGACTTAAAAAATATCATGGAATGAAGAAGTTTTTTAGAAGCCATGGTACGAAGAAAATTTAATAAGCCCACGAAACAAAGAACTAAAGTCTAACACTGCAAAAAATGAATATACGTGTTATTTTTCTATTAGCTCGCACTTTGCAAATCCGAAGTCTCACAAGTATATACGTGTCTAAATGCTATTGGATCGCACTTCGCAATGCAATAAAAAAGACTAAGTCAAACAAGATACGTGGAGCCTTTTAAATGGATCACATTTCTTAAATATGAAAAATGCGATAGAAAAGACACTTGGAGAAATTTTATTGGTTTGCCCTTTGCAACTGTTAGAAACAAGTTAAAAGAAGACTGACAAAGTGGAATACGGAGCCACTTGGAGCAATATTATTGGCTCAAGTTTTGCAAATGTCAGAAATAGATAATCTAAGTTTGACAACACAAAGACATGCGTAAAGCCCTTATTGGCTCATGGATTTCAACTGACAATCAAGATAAACAATATTCTGACAACACGAAGTAAGATGGAGCAATTTGATTGGCTCGAGCTTCATAAAAACTGACAAATATGAAGCTCGCTAGAGAAATATGATTGTCTTGGGTTTCAAAGTCAAGGGAAGTAGAAAAATTCTATCATGGTGAGGCGGATGGCACAAAATGATTAGCCAAAGCTTTGTAAATATAGAAAGATGTCAAATTGAAGCCACTTGGCATTCTAAGAGTGTGTACGGCTTTGCGAAATATAAAAAGAAGAAGCGGGGAGAATACATGGAGTAATATTATTGGTCCAAGCTTTGTAAAATAAAAAATGACCTAAAATGAGAAGTTGAATGGCACCAAATGATTGGATGTGGCTTAGCATGAAAAGAAAAATGGCAAAAAATAAATATTTTTACCATTAAAATGGACTTAAAATTCCAAACGAACTAGATCTAAATAGATATTTTTGATCCACATTCAAAACACAATCCAAACGGATATTTACGGTGGGGAAACTAGAAAAATAGCTCATAGATGACGAATTCAATCAAGTAAATGGCTAAAACAAAAGTAGAAGAAAATATCTAAGCATACAAAATCTTAAATATGATCTAAGCAGCCATTTAGCCCATTTTTAATCAATATTTCAAACAATATTAAGCGGAAATTGGAATTTTAAACCTAGTTAGCTTGAACACATCTATCTCATAGATCATCAATAAACTCAAGGGTTCTTCATCCTTTCAAATCAAAATACTTGTAGATCGATCATGCACAATCACCAAGCTCTGATACCATGTTAGATTTAGCAGGTGAAATGTAATCCACATATCACAGATCCACCATTAATGTTGTTGAGGATTATAGATCATGGCATGCAGTCCAATCTATATAAAATAGCTGAAATAGATAGAAAATAATAGAGCTTAAATGATTAAATAATGAGTAAGAGCTGAAAGAAAACAATAGACAAGAACAAAGACACATTACACCAGATTTAAGTGGAGAAACCGAATGAAAAACTCCATTGTAAAAGTATTGTATTTTTATTAAGAATTTAATACAAGAGTTTAACCCAACACTTCCACTTAGCTCCATATCTTTTTTTACGACATTTATTGCAAATCTCTATTTCTTGTTCATTTGATACAATACATTGAATACTCTTCAGTTCGGCCCTATATATCTTTTGACAACTTCTCTTATCTTTTATAGATTTATTTGCATTGATCTTAAGCTAGATCTAATCTACACACAACTGATAGTTTGTACTATCTATTCATTTTTCAAAGATCAATCCTAGGAGGGATCACCCAATGACTATGGGTGGGTGAACCGGTCAGACCACTTTTCTAGTCAAACCACTTTACTCTTTGAGCATGAACGACTTCACACATTAAAGTTTGATTAAACAAAATTTAATTATGTTGGGGCATGCCCAAGTGGGTGATCCCACTTGACATTATCACCCCAATAGAATGTGGAGATTAAGCCTCCTTTCTAATATTTATAATGGAATTTTCTTACCTCTTTCCCAATGATGTTATATTGTGCATACCTATTGGAGCAATATAATGTTTGTTGTGATGCATTTTTTCCATCCTTTGCATCTTTTGTTGTCTCTTCTTGCCTCTTTTCATTGAAGGGTATATTGTGCATACTCTTGATGTCTATTGAATGTTTTTGAAATTTTTTTTTAATGGGTTTGAAGTGGTGCTATGTGTGAATTTATCTTTGGTCTTTTGTGCATCTTTTCCACCCTCTCCTTTCTCACCTCTCTCCATTTTAGGAAGTTGGATCCTTGGCTAACAACCTTCTTTTCTTGTGTATCACCACTCTTAGTATAGGTTTCATTTTTATGCACTCTCTCTCCTTGGTCCCTTGGAAGGTTATATTAGGATTAGTTTTCTCACCGCATTAGGAGTAGTTAGTGGAAGGTAGTCTACAAGTAGGGACCAACCTTCTATGGAGGGTTATATCAAGCTCATACATCCCACAACTTGATAGATGACCCAATGTTACACACATTACACCGAATGCCCCATCCACATATCGGGACATTTTGGGGTGTTGTAATTTGGTGATAATAGTTCTAGTATGCCCGGTTGGACACTTTAGAAGTCAAATTTTTCACTTTTCAAGTGTGTTCCATCATCCGACAAAATCAAGAAAAGTTAGATTTCTAGCTGGAGTGCTAGACCAAACAGTGGAGCATACTTCATTTTAACAGGTTGGTGTGTTCTTGTTGAAATTTTAGCTTTTGGAAGAATATACAAAACATACTTGGTGACTCCATTTGGTCCAAAAAACCCATTCTATGATATTGCATACCTTTCTTCCATCCATTTTCATTCATCTTTCCTTCCATATCTTCATTTTCTTCCATCCTATGAAGTTGTGCAATCATGGATTCATTCCCACAATGGAATTCATACTTGCTTGCAAGCAGTGCAACTAGCCTCCAATGTACTTCCCAACTCCTCTAGATCAATCTTATGATCAAATTCAAAACCACTATGCTAATCCATATGAGTAATTTCAAAATGCGTTTGGATACTGAGCTTATCAAGAACAAGGGGATGCATATAAAGACAACAATTATGTGGAGAACACTTGATTTACAGGAGAAAATCCAAGAATTGGAGGCAAGAATGGTGCGTCAAGGGCTATGTCTTAGATGCAAGAATTCAAAGTTAGATTTAGGACTCCTTATCCATGGGAGGGCCCCTTTCCAAGACATTATAGCTCGAGAAGAAAGCTGGACTTCATAACTAAGATGTTTCCAAGGCTCACAGAGTGGATCCAAGAGATAGTAGTCTTTACTGACCAATGCTAGTCAATCATATCAATGGGAAAACCTAACATTATCATCTCACAATCCTCTCCCCACTCCCCAATTAACACCATCTCAGCTGTGTCCCCAAGTTCCAAGCATCTTTCTTGCTGCCCTCATTATGGAATCCACTTCACCATCTTTTAGTCTTCCACCTCATCTCAATTCTTCTGCCATTTTCCATTCTAAGCACCCACCCCCTCTATACAAGCAGAAAGTTCCATCTCTTCTACCACCAAAAATAATTGTAAAATCAGTTATGACCCAACCCATCCCTCCTGTTGTTCTCTTAGGTTCATCTTGGGAAGAAAAAGTCAAAAAACCAACTAAGGGAAACAAGAAGAAGAGCCTAGCAAACAATAAATGATAGAAGAATTGAAAATATGAGCTCTTAAGTTTGGAATCAAAAACTACCCTTGTTGGTCAAGCCTTCAAAGGAGGTCAAAGTGGA
The DNA here is from genome assembly GCA_018340775.1 of Taxus wallichiana var. yunnanensis. Classification (NCBI taxonomy): domain Eukaryota; kingdom Viridiplantae; phylum Streptophyta; class Pinopsida; order Cupressales; family Taxaceae; genus Taxus; species Taxus wallichiana. Next base: position 16,930,009 of record CM031238.1, on the reverse strand, counting down.
AGAACCAGTGGTGGTTGATGTTGATTTTGTAGCAATAGAAAAACAAGAGGAAGATCAACATTCCATATGTTCTGAATGTAGTGTCCATAATAGCACTCTATTTGAAGAGAATGTTGACCCAATCCTAGCTGCAATCAGTTATGAACTCAAGGAAGAGGAAGAAAAACTAGCTCTAAGTCTATTTGAAGAGGAGAACATGGAGGTGAACAAGATGAATTATGAGGCCTTTGAATCATGAGTAGGTTGCACAAGAAATTGCAGATTCCTCTCCCACTTTATCTCTCCAAAAATCTGATTTTTTGGGTGAGTTTGAGCTCACTAGCTTCATGTTCGAGGATGGAACTACACATGGTGAAAAGGATGCAGATTTTAAGACCACCATGTAAGAGGGAGAGACCTTTTTGTAGTAGGAAAATGAAGAGTTTGAATGTTTGTCAGATTTGGAGGAATGTTTTGATGAGGAAGAGCCTATAGAAATTATGACATTTTTGTCCCATCATCCACCCTTCAATCACAAGAACCTTATCCCATAAAGGAGAATCGAAAGATCAACTGTAGTTTGGAATATGACTCTTGAATCAAAATTGGAAGATTTTCGTCTCGCAAGTATCATGCAGAGAAATAAGAAGGGAAAATGCAAGAGGTTATCATATCTTCTATACCATTCACTCAAAAGGGACATCAGTTGTCTGTAGATGTGTAATAAGAATAAAATCAAGCTACGTAAAGTAGCCTTTCTCAAGAATGTATACAAGCAAACTCCATGATTGGATTTATGTTTGAGCAGCATTTGGCACATTTTAAGGACCAAACCATGCCTTATAAGGTACTTTGCTTCATTGGATCCAAGGAGAAACCAATACCAGTCATGCTTTCTGCTTGAGCACGAGGGAGAGCCACAAAGTGCCAAGGAAAACAACAACACCTCTTAGAACCAATTGAACGACAACTAGAAGAGGTTTGTGTTTTATTTATTATTGATACCTTGATGAATGAGGGAGTGGAAAGTCAATTTTCAACTAATCTTTCACTCCTAATCACAGTTGGGCTTAATGCCAAATCATCTACATGGCTGCCAATTATGAGAAAGGGTAGTTATTTCTCATCGCCAATAGCATGATTTTTGTTTGAAGTTGCCCATCTCTTTGGTTAGTGTAGGTTAGGAGTATGTTTTCTTTCAATAGAAGAAGTGCTTGTGCACACTCTACATGTCTTATTTGAGGCATGTATGATTTGTTCTTTTATACTCTTGTTTGTGTTTCTCCAGGCAGTATAATGCACCTTCCCCTTAAGTTGTTGCATTAGGAAATTCATAGTTGCATGTAACAATTGGAAAATTCAAATCAAAACAAATGTAAAGCAACTAAAATCAATTGACGATAAAATCTTGATTTTCTCTCCAAGAACAACTGTATGCAAGCCCATATGACCATGTAAGAAATCAATGATCAACCAACATTCCAAGCTAGAAATAAGCTCCGACCTTCAACAAAACACACAGACATGACATGTTAGTATTGGAACTTTCAGAAGAAGAAAGAAAATCAAACTTTAATAGAGTTCCATGATGTCCAAGATGACAAGTTTCACTCCAATTCTACAGTATGCTTCACCTTACAAATTAAATCACTCTTGTCTCTTTGATCTTGACGAAGATCGGATGTTGAGGTAGTAGATACAAGTGTTCATCATTCAACCTCATGGATCATAGTTACTAGGAATGAGAGGAATTCAAGTTTAAAAACAATTTTCTACTCTCACAAAATAAATTTTAAGATTTTCTTACAGGAGTTAGAAATGAAAGCAGTGGGGAGACGACTCTAGATCCAAACAACGGTGCTTTAGCATTTCCAAGTCAACATTTTCAAGGGTTAGATCAGTTCATGTTGATAACACAGACTCCATTTCCAATGGATGGCTATAGGTAGCTGGTTGTGCTCCATTTAGTAGTAAAATGGCCCCGTGAGTCGCTAAATTATTATCCAAACTCACCCCCCCAGGTTAATTTGGACAAAAAGGAAAACTTGCACTAAAATACTCTCATATCCATTCAAGATATATAGTTCAATTCCAGTGTGCGAGAGAAACACCAAGGTCTTTGAGAAGGATGAAACTCATAAGAGTAATTTTCATCTTCTTGGTTTTCATAGAGTTTAGGTTTCATGAATTAAGAAGCAATAAGAAAAAGGTCCCACTTGCGCATAGATGGCAAGGGTGCGATGGGATAAGTGAAAAGGTTTTGATAAATGCCTCGTGATCTCCACCAAGCCAATACTTATACATTGAAGGAGGAGTTGTATTCCAAGTTTGTTTGACCTCACGACTACTTGACCAAGCTATCATATGGTGCATCGAGCTCTTAAACAAAGTTCATATTACCCACTGAGCTATCCTCGGGAGAAAATGAGTCGTTTTTTATTTGGCATCAAGTTGGGTGAACAATAAGAATGCACCGAGCTATGGTGAAATGAACTGATTTCTAAGCCTATTTCAACGAGCCCAGCCTTTGGAAGACCAAGTTGTTTGAATTTGGGAAGTTCACTCCCAATTCCATCGAGTTGTTCATAATAATACACCAAGCAATTATGTATGAATCCGAGTTGTATTTCATATTCCATCGAGCTATCTATGTACCCATTGAGCTGTTGAATGGAAAGTAAACAAGATGTATGTCAGGGAGACTAAGTTGCATTATATTTCAGAGGAGAGTCGAGCTAGCTGTTGTTGAATACCGAGCTTGTATAAGCGAGTAAGGGCCAAGTCATGCAATATAAGAACCCAATGGTTATTTTTATATAATAGGCCGAGATCATAGTGGAAATATTACCCATGGAAAGTTACACAACAGGTCGTTGAGCTATCAACCCCTAACGAGTGGTTAATGGTGGTGTAGAGGTTATATAATCTAAAATCATCGAGCTCGGACCAACGAGTGGGGCCTCAATACAAATTTAGGTTGTTTGTTTGAGTTCCAAAAAAATAAGCATTGGTGAAACTTTTCATCTTGACTAAGCCGAACTTATACGCGCCTCTAAGTTCCTCTTATAGAGAGGACCGAGATATTAAAAGAAGGATTAATATTTCATCTAGGTGAGGTGTCTAACTCTATCGGTGAACTATTAAACAAAGACAAAACGTAAGGAATTAAATCTCACCAAATAAAGAGTGATCCATTCTCAATGTTCTAACTTATACAAAGGCTTGCTAAGATGTGTTAGGGACAAGTCTACCTAGTTTTGCGAAAGCTGTGAAGTGCAATGTAAATCCGGTCACATGTGTTAACAAGCGGTTCAAAAATTAAACGAAGCCCACAGCAAGTAGGATATTTGAGTGCACACCAATTATGCTCATGGAGGGGAGAGTTGTGCCTTATGGTCACTTAGATGTTTAGAAACATTAGGTTAGTAGAAGAGGCCGAGCTGACTCGTCGATTCCTCAGCTAAGCTCAAGGCGATTTTCATTGCGGGCCCATACGAAATGAAGGTGAAGGCCCACATGGTTTCTATGTGCAGCTTAAAAGGGAACCCCCAAACGGTTTGGGGAAGAAGCGAAGCCTTCCACGTGGCACCAAATGCGAAGCTCAACTCAGCCTACATTGGAGGGAGTAGCTCAGTGTAGAAGTAAGGGACCACTTATCTAATTCGGTTCTAAGCTATCATACAATCATAAATTCAGGTTGATAAGTGAGCTGACAAAGCAAGGCAGGAAGGGAGGTCGATGACATATGATCCAATGCCCAATACAATTCAGTGCTTAAAAAATGAACAAGTCCTCCATACACGTAGGTAGCTCGATGAAGCAGAAAAGGGATCAATGTAAATTAAATCGGTGGCTCAATGGAGACTCGAGAAAAACACTATGATGAGCTCACCAACGTGGAGAATCAGAAGCGGACACATTGAAGTTTACGATGGTAGATGAGCATTGAATGGATGCTTTGACTCGATGGCAGCGTGAAGAGTTCAATGCATTAAGGGTTGAAAAGGCGGAGACCGGCATGCTTGGAAATTCAAAAGGGGAACTGGTAAGTGTTTCAAGGACCAAACATTAAACCAAGCCCCCAAACCAAAAGCAATAAAAGAATGTGACGATGGCTCCCACAAATATTTTTAATGCGAATTAATTAAATCATGATAAAAAAACATTAGAGAAAGGGATAAAATTATTAAATTGACTTTTCCATCCAAATAATTAATTGCTAGTCCCATGGAGTTGAAGCAACCTGCGCAAACCAAAATAATTGCATGTGCTCTTATAGCCATAACTTGAGAAATTCTCAATAGAATCATGTAAAATTGGTCTCGTTGGAATCATGATCATGAGACCTTTACAAAGTTATCAATAAATTCTGAAATTAATGAAGATTCAAGGGTGTATTTCATAGAAAATTATCCCAATTCAGTTTGGTTGTTGGAGAGTGGTTGGGAATGCATTAAATAAGCATGGGCAATCATTCTTTCACTATTGTAGGTCATGGGACAGCATGAGGGAGATTTTTACAAATAAAATACTATTAATTGCATGTATTTACTACATCTTGCAAATAGTTGGAAAATAAATTTCGGGATTACACTCCTCTCTCCTTCTCATTCTATAAATTGTAATCTTGGGCTCATTTGTAAATGAGTTAATCATTTTTCTCTGCCCCCTCTCTCTTTCTTCTCTATTAGGGTTGAATGTAGAGCTTAAGCATCCTTTCCAATATCGTCATGGAATTTCCTTTCCTCTTTCCCACTGATGTTGTACTGTGCATACCTATTGGAGCAATATAATGTGTTTTTGATGCATTTTGTCCATCCTTTGCATGTTTTGTTGTCTCTTATTGCCTCTCCATTGTAAGGTATATTGTGCATACTCTTGATGTCTATTATAGGTTTTTGAAAGTTGTGTTTAATGTGTTTGAAGTGGTGCTCTTTGTGAATCTATCTCTTGTCTATGGTGCATTTTTCCATCCTCTCCTTACTCACCTATCTCAATTTCAAGCAGTTGGATCCTTGGTTAACAACCTTCTTTTCTTGTGTATCACCGCTCTTAGTGTAGGTTTCATTTTTATGCACTCTCTCTCCCTGGTCCCTTGGAAGGTTAGATTAGGATTAGTTTTCTTAGTTACATTAGGAGTAGTTAGTGGTAGGTATTCTAGGAGTAGGAACCGGCCTTCTCTAGAGGGTTATCTCAATCTCGTAAGTTCCACAACTTGAGAGATGACCCAATGTTACAAAAATTGCACCGAATGACCCATCCACATATCGGGACATTTAGGGTGCTGTAATTTGCTGACAACAAGTACAATAACAATGGTTCTCTTGAGTAGGAAACATGAGAACAAAGGTTTAGAAAAAAATTCTTTAAGTAAGGTAAACGCTTGTTGTTGTGTAGGACCCTAATGAAAATAAAAATATTTCTTAAGCATATGAGTGAAGGAATGAAACTTATCAATGATCTAGGAGTTGAATCAGTGGATAGATTGAATTTTCCCTAGTAAGCTACGTAAAATTTTTAATTTCTTTAGAGGAGGCATTTATGTGATACCTAATACTTTTGTAGGATCCACCTCAATTCCTCTTCTTGAAACAATAAAACCTAACAATTTTCCTGATAAGACCCCATAGACACTTATTTGGGTTAAGCCCAACCTTGTAGTATACGAGACATTGGAAGATGCACCAATTTTTTTGGATGATCCTCTCTAGTCCTCGACTTGCTGAAGATGTCATCAACATAGTCTTCCATTATATCATTGAGCATGTCATAGAAGTTGATCAGTCATAGCCCTTTGATAGGGTAAGCTTGAATTCTTGAGGCTAAAGGGCATGAATTGATAATAGAACGTCCCCAAATAGATGTGAAAGTAGTCTTATGTTCATCCTATTTTGTCATTTTAGTTTGATTATATCCCAAAAATTCATCCACAAGAGATAGAATTTCATAATCTGCAGTTGAATCGACAATTATATCAATGTTTAGAAGAGGAAAATTATCTTTAGGACATGCTTTATTAATTTCTATAAAGTCTGTATAAATCCCGATACCAATGGGTTTTTTTCACATGTGGTTTATTGGAAATCCATTTAGAATAATCAATAGGCCTGATGAAGTCTAATTCAAATAATTTCTCAAATTTTTCCTTAATCAAGAGGGAAACACGAGGATGCATATTTCAAATCTTTTGCTTGATGGGATTTGTTGATTCATGCACAACTAGGTTACACCCTACTAAAGAAGGATATAATCCTTACATTTCCACATAGGACCAAGAAAATATGTCTGAGAATTCTCGAAGAAGCATGGAAAAGGTTTTCCGTTCTTGTGCCAAGAGGAAGTTCCAGCTAAACAATTCTAGGATGATGCTCTGTTCCAATATTAACATCTATAGTCTCTTTCATGAGAAATTTCGATTCTTCTTCCATATGCGGAGGATTGGGAGGGAGGTTGAGATCTTATTCTAAGGGTGTCTCAATGATATTTTCACCCTTAGGCTGGTCACTTTTTATGTCCAATGATTTTTCTATTTTTTTCCACGATTGCCTCGAAGAGGTTTTCCTTGTAGGAATTATACTTTTTCTTTTGATAAGGATTTTCAAAGGATATATTTCCCTTGTTTTCTTTTTATTTCGGTGATTACATAACTCATCAACCTTCCCAAAGTATGTGTATGCGTCAAGGTGATGGAGAAGCCTTTTTTGTGGTTGCTAACAAGAATGTCATCACGAGACCCATAAACTCACCAATTGCTTCATCATTCTCAAAGAAATCAATTGGTATGTGTTGTTCCTGGTCAATATTAACAAGGGATGGATGGACAAGATTCAATTCAAGAATTATAGGGGATATGGTTAGGATAGCCATGTCAAAAAACAAGTTCGTGGAGAAAAGGTATTTGTAGAGACTACATTAGGAATTTTTTTTTCTACCATAACCAGATGAACTATCTTCTCATTCAGAAGAGGTGGCTTCAACCTCTAGAGGATTGGACCCATATGGTCAGATACCAATACCATATTTGCAAACCTTGTGATGTGGTGTTGGAAGAGGTTCCCGCACACCTTGCTCGTCTGTGCCACATCCATATCCTTGATATCCCATGACATACATCATTTTGTTTGGGATGACATATTTGGGTGCTTGATAGCATGAAGCCATCTCATCATCGGGGCCAAGATATATACGTATCGAGTTACTTTTCACTTGATAAAAGACCACCACATGTGAAAGTGTCGATGTTACAATGTTCCTTAGACCATTGATATTTATAGCAAGGCCTACCACACATTTTGGGTGATAAGGGTAGATAAGAAATTAGGAGGTCCTATTAGAGGTTATATTCTCTACATGTAGTTTAAGGAATTTAATATCCCATGAAGAAAAGGGAGATACAGATGTAGAAGAACCATTATCATGAGAACACAATGTATTCAGATTAATTCGGGAGGCAAGAGCCTCACGATTAAGCTCCGACAAGCTATTTCTGTTGAAGGACAGTCATATGTAGTAAGAAAATAAGTTGAGAATGCTTTGTAATGGGAAAATGTTTGGGGATATCCAATAATGGTAATAGTTTTCCCTTCATGGCATAATTTGAGACATTTATGATAATTAGAAGGAAAAACTTGCATGACATGAATCCTTGGGTGAACAAGGAGTATATTGTAAGGTAGTTCCAAGTCCAAAACATGGAACTTGGTATCATGATTCATTGGTCCTAATTTTGTCTGGTAAAAACTGACTAAGTATCAAGGACATGTGGGATATATGTGTGAAGGAAATGAGCACTTGAGTAGGCGTAGAAGTTGGTAAAGTTGTTCCCATGAGTTTTGTGCCGGGGAGGAAGCACTCATAACTTATCCATTTTAATGTAACATGGGCTAAAAATAGGGTAGTGCGCGAATCATGCAAGTGATCAAAGCAAAAGACTTTGGGGTTAAGAAATGTTTATTTTGGGAACAAGTGGAAGATCAAGAGACATGCATAGTTTTTCTAATAATAGGATTATTATAGAGTTTAATTATCAATTAATCTATTATTGGCCACGATGTAAAAGCATGTAGTTGTTGGCGCATGAATATTACGAGCATGTATAATATTTTGAGAATACATGGGAGGTGAAGGGAATGTCCCTACCCCTATAAGTATGTAATGTATTTCACTATTTTGGGAGACCTTATGATAATTCCGAGTTGTAATAGACTTATGATGCTAGTATGAGCTTGCCGCATGATTCTATAAGAGTATTGTGATGTATTCAAGTACTAATTTGTGCTGAATTAATATCATGGATATTTATGGATGGATATTGGTTATGGATGTCTCTATTCATGGTACTTGTATGGTAAATCTGATCTTGATCCTTATCGATTTATTATTCACTATAGTTGTGATTTGAATCTTGTTATGCTTTACATTTTATTACTTGATTTGGTTATGGAATATATGAATATCCATGATAACATCTTGACAAGCGGTTACAAATGATGGACCTAGTAGGATTCATGTGCTCGGGTGAGTTCTCGGACCTTTGTGAGTGAAGTGTCATTGAACCTAGGCATTTGAGTATAAAAATAAAGACTACATTTTGGTTTCATTTCAGGACCTCTTTTCAAAATTGTCAACCATGATGTTGCATGATGATGGTGTATCGATTGACTCTTGGGAGTAGTGAAATTTGGGTGGATGATGGAGAAGATCAGTTTGCATGAAGATATGGTTCTAGACCTGATTTCGATGCACTTGCAGATGTGTGGAGGAAAATCTATATCACGAACTCTATGAGATGTTCTTTTGATGTTTTCCAATAGAGTTGTATGAGTGGTTGTTAGCATACATATTAAAGAAGAGCTGGAGTGATAGACAAAGGGTTTGGACATAGGAATATTACTAGACTTTGTTTGATGCAGATGAACCTTTGACGCATATTCTAGATCATTGGTGGGCTCATGTTGTGCATAGTTATAGTCTAGAGTAAATTGTTTTGATGTATTCTTATTCAGAAATTTCTAAGTTTGAATTTTTGTGTGAGCCCAGAGGGTCTTACATCCACACTATTCCTTTAGCAATTAATATCTTGATAGTGCTAATGAGATAGGAAATGTGGCTTAATTATAATGAAGCATAGGAGATGGAATTGGGGAAATAACGTGAGGTTAAGGAGTCTTTGTGGAGGCAGATGACTCGTGAAAGATTTGAAGCTCACGTGGAAGGTGTGGAGCAAGAGAATCTAGTTCTCCCAACCTTAGGAAAGTGTAGTAGAGGATCCCATTTGGATTCTAATGAGAGCATGTTAGAGGAGAAATTATTGAGGACCATGGGCATGCATCTAATCCCACCTAGAAACCTAGCCCTTACACTTGGTGTTTTAGCTCCAGATTTAACCATTGATAAGTAGGATAGTACAGGTAATCCAACAACAACAGGTAGATATCATTTTAATTTAAATATAGAAGTGCATCAAACAACACATACACCTATGACAACACATAAACCACCTTTTTGGGGGACACATTGAAGGAATATTTTATGGCACATCATTAGGAAAAAGTTTGGGTGCACTGAGAACATTACAAATACATATGGAGGTAGTACAAATTAATATACTAAGGGAACTCAATTTAGTACCACTATTAGGACACAAGGAAGTACATCTAATAGCCCTTTTCCTACCATAGTAGGAGGATTAGGTGGATTAGGTAGATCAAGAGGATTGGGAGGTGCGAGATCAAGCATATCGAGTGGTTCTGGTGGTGGAGGAAATATTGGAGGGGGTCTGGTTCTAGATTTGGTGGACAAGGTCCACACCCCCATCATCTACAACAATTTTACTATGAGATTTCCCTTTTCCTACCGAGTATAGAGACATTGAACTCCTAATTTGAACTCCCATAGAAGGATGTAGATTATTTGAAGGAGGTTTGTATAATGTTGTGCTAGGACAACATAATCCTTCTATTAGGAGATTGATTGAGAGAGAAGGTACCTTGTGCAGTTACGAGTGCGGAGGCATGTACTTAATGTAAACCTACCCCACACAATCATGAATTTGATAAGGAGACTACACTTAATGCAATCATATATGGATGGCTTGTGAGAAATATTCTATTAGATGCATGTGTAAAGGTTAATGTACTCACTTTTGATACATGGAATTATATGGGGAGACCACCATTGCAACATTCTTTGAATGTGTTGTATATGGAAAACAAAACTAAGGCTAACCCTAATGGAGTATTAAAGGATGCAACTATTACAATTCAAGGGGCCAAATTTTTGTGGAATTTGAGGTATTTGAGCTTGCTTAATTAGATATCATCCCAAATTACGTGGGAACCCCTGGTGTTATGCAAATAATGCAAATTTGTAGTTCAACAAAGGGTATATTATCTTTGAGAACAAGGAAGAGTGTGTCATTATACATGTGACAGATGCGAAGGCTTATTCATATGTTGAGCCTTTAAGTGAAGAGGAATTAAATAGGATATATGCACACAAAATTAGAGACCCTAAGGTAACTGATCCATCTAAGGAAGGAGTGATACAATGGGATGATGCTCAATCAGTTAGTGATACCAAAATTATAGCTTGTGAAAATTGAGCGCATAGAACGTATGAAGTGGTTGGGCGCAATATAAAGAACGCATTACTCACATGATCGAGGCCACATGTGGTTAGGTGTTTGGGATGTAACCAAGTACCTAGGTACACTAGTGAGGGGAACCTTGATGTGTTTCTAGTGCCATGGAAGCCTAGTGGGCAGACTCGGTGCATAAAGAAATATCTTTGGGATATACTCTATGCAAGACAACAACACGTTGGTGGGCTACACATAGAGACAACTGTTGGAATGATGATAGGTGAGAATCAATTTTTATACTATATTTCTAAGAATAAATTTACCTTCTCAAATATGTGAATTTCATGGGAATTCCCTTGCTTTGCACCACGTCTAGAATTGTGAGAGACATTGGATGGAGGGGCAAGAGGCCTTGCCACCATCACTATAGGTACATAAGTTCTACTCCACCTTAGGTAATTGTGCATGTTGTTGAGTATAAAAATATAAATCAAGGATGAAAGCATAGAAGGTTTGGATGTGTAAGAACAAGGTGCATGGGAAGGCACAAAATAATAGCGAGAACATGAGCGCGCCTAGAAAGCAGTCAAAATCAAGACTTAACCATTTTTGATATGAGGCTTTTTTTTTTTACTTGGAGTGTGGAGAATACAAATATATGAAGACTTATAGTTCATGCAAGGATATTTTAGGATGTGCAAAAGTTTGATCACCATGCATAGTTTTGGCTTAATAATAAGATTTCTACTTGGAGTTAACTATAGGAAATCTATTATTAGAGAAATTGCATGCTTTTGTATTTTCTTGTAAAGGTGCATGGCTATTCTTAACATGTAGTCTATTTTAAGAGGGTGCATGGGTGGTGAAGGGAAAGTCCCCACCCCTATATATATGTATTGATTTTCATGGCTTAGAGAGACCTATTATTATAGAGTTATAGTGTGGATTTGTTAGCGAGCATGACCATGGAAAGTAGATCTTGATGTATAAAGCTTATGTGTTTTGCAGAATTTAATATAATGGATCATATTGGATGGATATTGGTGTTAGATGTGACTTAATATGGTTCTTATATCATAAATCTCATTATAATCATTGTTTAGTCAATATTTCAAATAGTTTACATCTAGATCTAGTTTATGCATTGTGGATTGGTTACTATTTATTATGGATCTAAATCTATACATGCCCAATCATGCTAACATTCTGAAAAAAATCCAAATAGGGACTTGGTACCCTTGCGTGCTTTGAGTGAGTGCTTAGTTCAAATTGAGTGATGTGTCAGTGCATCTTGGGTTATTTGCAATGAATTTTAGGCTACATCATTGGTTCCATTACCGGGACCTCTTTCTTTGCTATTTTTTTAGGATGTTGCGTGATGAAGACATACTGATTGACCTTAGCCAATATTGAGGAGTGGTTAGTAGATTTGGAAGAGGAGTATGCTCATATATTCAACACTAGACCTCATTTTAATGCACGTGTGTGGGTTGATAAGAATTTGTACGATGTATTATATGAGGTGTTCTTTGCTATCTTTCCCATAGAGTTGTACGAGTGGCTGATTGCATATGTGTCGAAGAGGAATTGGAGGTTTCACACGCTTATTTGGATGCAGGAAGAATTTCATTCCTTGTATGACACAAATTTGATTTGAACGTGCTTTGTGGATGTTTAGTCTGTGGTGTTTTGAATAGCTATATTCTTGAGTATGTAGTTTTTACTTACTCTTTCCCAGAGGTTGTTGAGTTTCAGTTTTTGCACGAGCCCATAGGATCCTATTTGCATGATATCCCATTAGTGATCAAGATCGACTATAACCCTAGATTTGGAAGATAAGTCAATGACTAACTAAACCCTACCATGCGTGGGGGGAGTAGGATTGGTGAGGATGGTGGAACTCGTAATAGAGAGGAAAAGAGAAGAAATGTGGCTTAAGTTAAATTATGCTCGTGAGAGGGATTTAGAGAAGAAGCGGGAAGTTGTAGAATAGATGGCGTTATGGAGATAGATGCCTCATGAAGGATTTAGAGCTCACATAAAAGACATAGAGCCAGAATATCTAGATCTTCCCCATTTGGGAAATCATGATAGGGAACCCTCTTTAGCCTTAGATGAGAGTGTGTCAATAGAGAAAATGGGCCATAGGCACACATTTGAATCTACCTAGTGACCTATCCTTTCTCTTCATTTTCAAGTTTCTACGACATTTAGTAAACAACATGCTACTGTGAGTAGTAGAGTTAGAATAGATAGAATTAATTCGTAGTCAAGTTTAGGAGTTATTAAAAGAGCTTATACATATATGATGCATTCACCATCTACCTTATTTGGAGGAGTAGTTAGAGGTATCTATTTTGGTGCATCATTGGCATAGAACATAGGTGCACGAGAACCTTGCGTCACATTTAGAAGTAGTGTAAATTTGCATACTATGGGCGTTTATTTTAACACAGCTTGTCAAAACATAAGGTAGCATCTTCCAGTCCATTACCTACTGGAGGGTGGATCAAGAGGATCGGGTGGCTCGGGAGGCCGGTGGATCTAAAGACAATGTAAATACGGGGAGGAAACGCGGGAGGGTCGGGATCTAGTGGGCTAGGGCCACACCAACCTCAACAAATTTATATTGAAATGTCTCTCCATCTTCTAGAGTATAGGGGCATTGAATATGTAGCTGAGCATATGCATATATGTGAGATTCTATGGCGTGTGAAGGGGATTACAGATTTAGAGTGCAAGACAAGTCAGTTTGCAACTACATTGCAAGGGTTTGTGCATGCCTGGTACAAGAAGTTTGATCCCAATTAGACTTGTGTGGGTTATATAGAGTTGTAAGATGATTTCTTAAAGGAATTTTATATCCTTGAGTTTGAGCATAAAATCATAAGCGCACTTAAGGATATTAATCAAGGCACTATTGAAAGTGTTCGGGAATATGATGCATGGTTCAAGACTCTCCTATCTAAGTTATCTTATGACATCCACATAAGCCAACATGCACAATGGTTTGTTGGAGGATTGATCATACCTTTTAGAAGAGTTCTTTCTCATAAGACTTATACAGATCCAAACAACGCACTTGAAGAAGATCTATGCATTGTGGCGGTAGGAAGTGTGGACACAAGAGTGAGCCCATTATTAGAATCTCAAATTGTAGAAATGGTGAAACAGTTGGAGAATTTATCTACTAATTCAATGCATGCGACGCATAGTGTAATTTGGTGTACAAATTGTGAAGTAGAGGGGCATACTAAGGATAGTTTCCCTTAGAAATTGGTGCACTCCTTGTTGCTTTGGATTACGAGATATGTCACTTGGACCATAGTTCAATTCGGTGCCCATTATTGTAGCATGTGATAAGAAATAATGTGTCTAGTTACTATAAGATTTGTAGGTCCTTGACTCATGATATTGAAGATTACAAATTAATCAATCATATTTATGATGTCATCAATTTTGGCATATAGAAGACTAGTGTTGTAAATAATTCCAAGGAAAATGGTGAGCATCATGATTATGATCACAGTGAGGGGAGTTTTTATGGTAGACACGTAAAGGTCGAGGTTACAAAGGTGTATTCAGAGATCAAGGTCACGGGGGTAGAAGGAGTGATTTCCCTCATCGGACTTGTTATAAGTTTGGAAATCTTGATCACTACGGCGCAAATATCCATAGAATATTGTGTGTTTTTGTGTGGAAATAATCATAGTTATGAAGAGTTACCTGAATTGTATGAATAATTAAGAAAGAAATATAAATAGGAAAATAAGAGCGCAAGAATAATTAGAGTACAATGTGCCATAGAAGACCAATGGATGCAAAAGTTAGCATTGTATATTGAGTTGATACCTGTAAAGATTACTACACGTGTTGAGGTTGTGTGCACCATGAAATATTTGTAATAGAAGCTTTCCATTACTAAGGAGGAATACCTACATGCAAAATATCCAAACCCTATGTATTAGAAGGAGGTTTATCAAGAAACCATGGAGGTAGTTTAAAATTTATAGGGTGAGATACAATGTTTGAAGGAACAATTGTGAAAGTTGGAATACAATAAAGCAACTCGATCTCCATCAGATAGATGTTGATGATTTGAAAGTGGTTTACAAGATGTTGCACCAAGAGAAAATTATTTTGTTGTTAGGGAATTGGTTAAAGGAAACACTCTATGCATTGGGACTGATCATGAAAGACAACTTTTGAATGTTAATCTTCCTCTCTGGAAAGTTTGGATTATGACAAGAAGATTACTGTAAATGTTGTTGTTGATGGTTGGTTATTGAGTAACATCTTGATTAACACAGTGCGAAAGTGAATGTACTTACTTTGCATGTGTGGGTTCAGATGGGAATACCTTCATTATAGCCATCTTCCAATGTGATGTTCATGGAAAATTGGAATAAGGCAACACCCATTAGAGTTTTAAAAGATGCATCTATTACTATATAGGGGGCTAAGCTCACTGGGGACTTTGAGGTCTTAGTGCTTGCAAAAGAAGACAATTTTACTACATTACTTGGGTGCCCTTGGTGCTATGCTAACAATGTGGACCTATGTTTCAATAAGGGGTATATCAGCTTTGAGAACAAGGAAGAGTGTGTCATTATACCTATGACAAATGGGAAATGTATGCCTTATGTCAAGCCCTTAAGTGAAGAAGACTTGAAAATAATTTATGTGTACACCATTCAAGATCCAGAAGTTCTTGAGCCATCAAAATAAGGAGTTATCCAATGGGATCATGCATATTCAATGAGTGATACTATAATTGTTGCATTTGATAATTAGATGCACAACACTTATGAACTAGTTAGGTGTGAAGTACGAAGTGTAGTTATATGCATCAGTAAGCCATGTAGTATTAGGTGTTAGGGAAACAACCAAGTACCAAATTACACAAGTGAGGAGAATCTAGAAGTATTCCTACTTTCTATGGAAGTTAAATGGTAATGTTAGGTGGAAAGAAGGAACATGTTAGTATATACTTTGTGGGATGGAAACACGCTAGTGGATGGTTCACAGGGATAATCTTTTGGAGTGGAAGGAAGTAAGCATTGCTTTATCTGCTCAGTTTCTAAGAATCAATGCACCTACTCATATTTATGCATTTCATGGTAATAATCATGTTCAGCAGTGTGAGAGACTCTAGATGGTGGGGTAGGAAGATTTACCACCTTCGTTGTGGGTGCACAAGTTTTACTTCACACTGCTGAGGCTACACACACACATGGTAAGTCTCACTGTGAGTTGAATAGGGATCTTTGGAAATTGGCAAGAACTTACTGAAGGTATGAATAAGAACTTTGATTACTTTTCTTCTAAACCTCCTGTGAATGAAGCATTGTAGGTTATGAATCACTTAACTATGGGAGACAATGCAAAAGATGAAGAGTTACTTCAGGAGTTGTTAGGAGAAACAAACTGGTGGTGTTCTTTGAAGAGGAAGAAACATATATAGAGAGGATTGGGTGCATCTTCCTAGAAAGAGAAAATGGTAAGATTATCTACATGGTTAACGATGAAGAAGTAGAGAACCTTGATATTGAGTACATAGAGGGTACACTCAAAGTCTTGGGCATTGTAGATGAGAAGGCATGCACCTACCATGATCCTATGAAGACAAAGATAGTGAACATTAGAATGAATGTTGAACCTAAGTAAGCCATTATCATATATTATTCATCCGACTCTTAAGTTTCTAAAATCATTGAGATTTTTGTGTGAATTTTAGGGCATGTTCCATAAAGGCTATCATGGTGAAAGGCATGCATGAATCATTAGAATAAATGAAGATAAAGTTGAAGGAAGGTATGTGTCTAGTATGGAAGAGGCCTTACAGGATGAATTCGAACCTGTGTGTCAAGGTAAAAGAAGAAATTGACAAAATGTTAATGACTGGAATTATTGTGCTAATCAAGGATTTTGAATGGGTGAACCCTATGGTGATCAACATTAAGAAACATGGAAAAATAAATTTTTTTGTGTATTATAGGGAGTTGAATGTTGTATGTGTGATTGATCCCTTTTGCACACCATTTACTAAGGAAATATTAGAAGGCATTACGAGGGTGTGAAACATAATCCTTCACTTATGGATTCTCTGGATATCATGAGATGATGATGCTAGTGAATATTAAGAGAAGACAAATTTCATCACCGAGTGAGGAAGTTTTGCATACACGGTTATGCCCTTTGGATTAAATAATGTTCCTACATTATTTTTTGCGCATAGTGGTACAAACATTTCAGGATTTTATTCACAAGTTCTTACAGGTGTATCGGATGATTGGACAATCTATGGAATCATGAAATATCACCTTTGTGTTAATATGAGGTTGATGTTCGAGAGGTTATGTCAACTTATCATCGCTTTGAACATTAATAAGTGTATATTTACCACACCCTTTGGAATTTTGTGGGGCACATCATTTTTAATGAAGGCTTGTTAGTGGATCATCCTAACGTAGTTGTTGTTTTCGGCTTAGAAGAGCCTACTAGATAGAGAGAGGTGCATGGATTCTTTGGGTATACGAGTTATTACGAGAAAATTTATCAAGGGATATGCAAAGATCTCTGCACCCTTAGAAGAATTACTCAAGGGAAAAATAAATTTAAATTGGGGTGCGACACAACAAAGTGCACGTTTTACACACTAAAGAAAAGGCTTACTACAATGCATATTTTATGCTTTCCTTCATGGTCTAAGCCTTTTCACATTCATGTAGATGTGGAATGACTATTGGTGCCGTATTAGCTCAACTGGTGAAAGGATTGTCGATCATCCTATTTTCTTTTCTAGCGAGAAAGTTAACTCTAAGAGAACAAGATTATACAACGACGTGAGAGAATAAGGCCTTATCCATGATTTACGCACTCCATAATTTTCGATAGTATTTTCTCGCCTATACCTTTCATCTTTTATACGAGAAAACATGGCATAGAAGTACTTGGTGAACAAGATCATTTTTTAGGGGTGCATATGTCATTGGGTATTGTTATTTTAGGAGTTAAATTCTATGGTGGTGGTTAATCCCAATAAAAGAAATTCTAGTCTAGACCATTTATCAAGGATTCAATTAGGAGAGGACTCGTGGAGCATTGAGGGCACAATGTGAAATGCATATTTGTTTAGGTTGAACTGCATGACCTTAGACTTAGAGGATATTGCTATCTTTTTAAGCACAGGTGTGGCACTCGGGGGAATGAAGGATTTAGAAAAGAAAGAACTTGTTATTCCCATTGTTCCATACATGTTGATTAGTGGAGACTTATACAAGCTAGGTTGTGATAAAAATTTCATTGGTGTGTACTTGAGCATGAGTGTGAAGAAATTATGACAGAGGCTCATGATAGTATTATAGGTGGACACTATGCGAGGATGTCACCGTGCACAAGATTCTACTAGTTGGTTTATTGAAGGAAACATTGTATAAGGATTGCAAAGCATATTGTAAGGCCTGCGACCATTATCAACACCTTAGAAATATTGCGAAATGAGAGAAAGCTGCTTTGAGGCCTATTACTAGTGCACAACCTTTTGAGAAATGGGCAATTAAATTTGTGGGCCCTACTTCCCTAGCCATGTGCGGGACAATATCACGCTATATTATAACTTGTACAAACTATCTTACAAGGTGGACATAAGTGACACCTAAAAAGGATTACAATTCAGCCACAACAACAAGGTTTTTGTGGGAAAATATTATTAGTAGGTATGGCTGCCCTTTAAGTTTAACAAGTGATATGGGTACTCATTTTCTTAATGAGAGTATTAGGATATTATTGTATGAATTTATGGTTTCACACCATAGGAAAACCCCTTATCACCCTTGGGAAAATGGAATAGCTGAGGCCTTCAACAAAATAATGAGCCATACTTTGAAAAAAATATGTGATGTTGGAAGAAGAGATTGGGATGAAAAGGTTTCTACTATACTTTGGGAATACAAGAAAACGAAAAGAGGTTGAATAAAGCCAGACCCTTTTAGTTGGTGTTCGACGTAAAGGAATTTCTCCTATGCAATTCATGTTACCTTCTTTGCATATTACACACGTAAGAGGTCTAACTAATGAGCAAACATTGGAAGAATGTATTGAAAAACTAATGCAGCTGGATGAGAGGTGCATCATAGCAAGATGGAGTTAGAAGTAAGAAAAATCCAAGAAAAAGGCATGGCATGATAGGCACATCATGGATAAGAAGCTTGAGGTTGGGGAAATGGTCCTTCGTATGATTCAAAGTTTTGCGCCACTCTAGAAAGCATAAGGTGTATTGGTTGGGATCGTATGTTATCATTTATATACTTGATTTAGATGATTTTGAGTTAGAGTCTTTGGATGGAATGTGCTTACCAAATTACTTCAACGAGATTGGGTTGAAGACCTACTTTAAATAAGCCTTCTTGTTGTTTTTAATAAGGTAGTATTGCCACATAGATTAGGTTTCCCTTAATGTATTTCCTTTATATGTGTTTCCTTCATCATTGCTATCCTTTGTCAATTTAGTTCAGTGTTGTGTCTAATAAGTGTGCTTGTGAGCTGGAAGATGATTACAATCTAAGTGTTTTCATGTGTAGAGGACCACATATACCCTTAGTGTGGGGTGGTTTATATACAAGGTTCATTACCAAGTTGAATATAGTTGATTGTCATCTGAAGATGGGTATGCATAAGGAAAATTTTGTGTAGGTGCTTTTTGGAAGGGTGTAGATAAAAATAAATTACTCCTAAATGAAGACCATAGATGGAAAAATGGACACATAGTATAACATAAGGTAGGCTGTAGTAGTGGAAACTACTTGGAAGAAGGTATAGTGGTGAATTATTACGATGCATATGGGTGAGCAGAAGGAGGTTTGTGGCCAAGAAGTAGAAGACACACTTGAAGGTTATATGTAGCGCAGCATGGAAATTCATAATGCATAAACATTGTGACGAATGATGCATTAATGTTGGGATTGGTGGTAGGTGAAGGAGCATTAAATGTGATAAATTCTAAAAATATATACAAGGGTTGTGAGGCCATTTTTACCTTTGTGATTATGAATTCTTGAGTAAGTTCTTTATGAGTGAGCTAGCTAAGATGGGTGTGAAGAATAGAGAGATGCAAACTGGTTGGGTTGGTCAGATCGTGCACGAGGAACTATTACACTCCATTTTTTGAAGTGTTTGAGCAAGGCGAAGGTGTGCGAGAAAGGATATTGATGGCTAGGGTTTGAGTTTGAGCTAAGGAACATGGAACCAAGTTTCGAGCTCGAGGAGGTAAGAGAACACATATTTTTGATTGAAATGGCACCAAAAAGAGCACTAGGGGAAGGTACAAGGGGAAATAAACAAAAGGAAGTTGAGATTGAGATCGAGGATGCCCCCAAAAGTAGGTTTTCTAAAATGCAATACCTAAAGGAAGTGATCATGGGCCGTGATTAATATTCCCATGTATGCACAAAGAAAAGTCGAAATTACAACCATAGGAGAACTAATAATGAGGTGTTGGACGCATTTTTGAATAAAAAGACAAAGAAACAAAAAAATAACGGATGACATGCCCGTATACGATGATGTTGTGGAGAAGATCCTAAGAAAGGTAGGGGTTTTATAGTTTTATGAACTTCCATTATTTCAGAAATCCAGATAATTTATACTAGTGGCTTATGAGTAGATTCCATGAGGAATTTTTCTATTTTGTTGGGTGATGAATGAGGATCACCGTGCCCTTGATTGACACTTTGATGGGTTTGAAAAGCATAGGCACAAAGGTGAGTAGTGACCTAACTGATAAAGTAGCAATTATAGCAACCAAGGAGTTGGGTTATACAAAAGGTGGGTGCAACATGGATATTTACAAGCTGAGGAAGTATCCAGTTATACATAAAGCCTCACACTTATTAAAAAAATTAAATGACTAGAAGAGATGGTCACAGGTGAACACTTTGTGGCTGCATGTTGCAAAGAAAATGTCACAATGAGAGACCTACAACTTGGTTAGATACATTTCTAAAACAATCATTAAAGAGGCATGTATAGGTGATAAAATTTGCTTTGGCACTATCCTACCTGTCTCTTGTGTGTGTGGAGATTCAATTTCCTAAGGAGCCAAAGAACAAAATTTAGGAGTACCTGCAAAAAGAAATATCTCATAGAGAGATTCCAAAAGTATATTTTGAGGGGACCATGAGTGGACATTCAAACCAAGGGTAGAGATTTTGTATGCATGACTCCGGTTGTTGCAGACTCACGGCACCCTTAGATGCGAGATCGAGGCTTCTAGGTTGATGTTCAAGCATCCAATGTGAGTGCACAACATGGAATCCTTTCTCCAAGTGTGGGACTTGTAAAGATGAGAAAGGATTCTCTAGAGAAGGCTGGTTCTATTCCTCTGTTCAGATGCATACAAAAAATGTAGAGGGTTTACTAAAACCTAATCTAACTTGCCAAGGAGACATGGTAAGAAAATGCATAGAATAAAATCTAAACTACAAAGGTGATGCACCGAGGAATATTAGACATTTTTTTTGCAAATTTAACACAGACCACATAAATGCAATACAAACACCATGCACAGGTAACCAAACTGCAATAAGAGATCAAAACAACAGCAATGAATACATGAGAGGGTTGAGAATCAATCACAAACATATATATTATTGCTCAAAAGTCAATACAGTATATTGCAGTGGCCAAGAGGCAAAAGACTAGCATTACAACCTATATGGGAGGTTTGAAAGCTCCACAAACTCTCTTGCAAGTGAGGGAAGAAGGGAGGATGCAAAAAAAAAAAATGTCCGACCCTTAAAGGGCTCCTCTTTACAATATATATCAAGAAATGAGAGAGGAGAGAGGGGAAATTCAGAATCTACTCCAACCACTTCTTGGTAGCATTTAAATCATCTCATTATGATCCAAGCGGCGGATCCTGGCAAAATGGCGGGTTGTCTAACAGGAGCGGCGAGCTGTCTGCTGTATTAAAGTTGGTTGTTGAAGCATTACACGCGTCAGAGACGTTTTCTTAATTTTCTCCCTCCAAACTACACCAAAATGCAAGATTGACCCCAGAATCATGTAGATAATTTCATGATTTCCGTTGATATAAAGAACGTGCAAATCAAAGCTCTGGATCGAAAGATATGAAGGTCTGAAGATTTAGGGCACAAAATAGGTGAAAATGGATTTTTAAATTTCTTTTCCCGCATTCTGCCATCTGGACGACACGTGGCAGGCTCTAGTCCACTGAGTAATTCCCTCTCTCCACCTTTTCGCGGGCTTTTCTTGTGGGCCCCTTAAACTTGGACACGTGGCACTATTTCATTGGTTTGGATCAGTGCTCGAAAACTCACCCCTTTGACTTTTTGGACTTTTTCCTTGGCGACATGTGTCATGCTGTGATTCGTCCACGGGCCTGCTGGATTTTTGCGTCCACCGCGTCCTTCTGTCCCGGATGTCCCAAACTATCTAGGAAAAATTCTTCGGTTCACCCAAAATGGGCTTCCACGTCCCCTTTACGCGGTGACACGTGGCGTGATCTGATTGGCTTTTGGCTCCTTCGGCTATCCGCGTCCCGCGCGTCCCTTTGTCCCACTTGTCCTTGTGCTGCAATTTCCTTTTCGGCCGAACCAGCTGGTTCACGCCCTCCACGTACATTTGTTCCACTTGTCCCAGTGCTTCGCGGGCCGCCTGGAGGCGTTTCGGCCGAACCGCGCCTTGGTGTCCCGAACGTCCCAAATATTTCTAGGACAAGGACTTAGCTGATTTTCACAAAAAAATTTCTCGTCCAGGATTATTTTCTACAACTTCTCGCATTCTCTCAGAGCTCATTCTTTTTCAGCCTGGGACTTGAGAATCCTAATGTATGTTATCAATTCAACCCTGGGGGGTGAAGTTGGATAACAATTTGGTGACTCAGCGGGGTCATCTGCCTGCTAGATGAAAAGACCAGTTGCCTTTTTGTGATCCATTGGGCATGGAGTCATAAACAATGACCTGAAATGAGCCTGATACTACAACTCCCTCCATGAGAGCACGCTGAACTGTAAAAACTCAAACTAGGAGCAAAAAACCTACGCCAAAGCACTTAGGGAAACTGAAACCTAACTACAACAAGACAATGTGCATACGCACTTAGAGGAATTGAAATCTAGACTAATATTTACAAGGGTGAACCTTTTATTTTCAGTAGCAATGTTTGAGATAGATTCCATTTACTGGAATCTACAGTTCTTCACTGTCAAATGAGGCCAATTGGAAAGCATTGCTACTCTTGCACTTTGTGACCATGTATGGGCCACTCCAAATGGCATCAAATTTTGAATGCCTTCCCGGTTTTTCTCTGTCCGCATCCCATTTCAACACTAGATCTCCAACTTGAAAAGATCTATCCTTGGCCTTTCTATCAAAGGTCCTCTTGATCAAAGCTTGATCCTTTTCCATTTCTTGGGATGCCTGATTTCTGATCTCTTGCAGCTCCATCAACTCTGCATACCTCACCTCCATGGGCTCAAATTCAAGTAACTCTAGCTGCTTCATGAGTTCCAATGTTGGTAACTCAAGTGACATGGGCAAGATTGCCTCTCTTCCATAGACAAGCCTGAATGGAGAGTTACCTGTGGATCTTTTGGGAGTGATCCTATCAGCCCATAAGGCTGATTTCAGCTTGGTGTGCCAAGACTTCTGATTCTCATCAAGAGTTCTCCTAATGATCCTTAACAAGTTCTTGTTTGTAGACTCGGCCTGGCCATTACCCTGAGGGTAATAGTTCGATGAAGTGCTCAGGTAAATACCATTCTTGATGGCCCACTCAGTCACCTTAGATCCAATGAATGCCAATGCATTATCAGAGATTATTGTGGTAGGTACACCAAATCTGGTTGTTATTCCCTCATAAAAGTCTAGGATGCTAGACTCATTTGCCTCTTTGAGTGCTACTGCTTCTGTCCATTTGGTGAAGTAGTCGGTGGCTGTCAAAATCCATTTATGCCCTTGGCTTGAATTGGGGTTAATGACTCCAATGAAGTCTAAACCCCATTGCATGAATGGCTGGTCAACTGAGATTGGATGCAATGGAAGGGCAGCAAGCCTTTCTTTTCCCGTGAAGAATGCACAATTCTTACACCTCTTGATCCATGCATAGCAATCACTGAAAATTTTAGGCCAATAATAACCAGCCTTCATGATTTTTAGAGCTGTCACTCTTGGTGCGAAATGGCCACCAGCTGGTCCACCATGAAACTCTTCCAACACCCTTTGAATCTGATCTATGCTAATGCATCTCAGCAGCACTCCATTCACATCTTTCTTGAACAAAACTCCATCAACAATGGCGTACGGAACAGCCTGCAACCTGAAGTGTCTCCTTTGGGTCTTGTTCATCTCCGGAGGGCATAGGCCTGTGCTTAGGAAGTGCATAATACCTTGGGTCCAGCAGGGAGTCGGGGCAGCATTGTCTTCTTCTTGATTGCCACTTGGCTCATGGCTGTCTTGGACTGTCAAAACAGCCTCTTCTTCGTTGCATACTTCCTTTTTCTTCCCCAAAACTAGCTGCTCACACAGTCCTTTCCCTCTTACCAGCTTGGTGATCTTGATATCAATGTCATACTCCATGACACGAGTGATCCAACCTGCCCTTTTCTCATTCAAATCCTTGTTGAGGAGGAAGTCTTTAACTCCAGCATGTGAGACCAGCAACTGGACCTTGTTGTTTGAGACTAAATGCTTGAATTTCTTCAAGCCGACACTTGCAAGTACATGCTTTTCAATAAAAGAGTACCTCACCTCACAGTCATCTAGGCTCTGGCTGAAAAGGCAAATCGGCTGCTCATCATTATCTTTGTTCTGCTGTACCAGAATGGTAGAGATAGTGTCATCACCTCCAAATGCATAGAGGATGAAATCCTTGGAGAAGTCTGGGTTAATGAGAGTTGGTGCTTGAGAGATAGCTTCTTTGATTGCCTCAAAACTCTCCTTGCCTTCTGTTGTCCACTTAAAAGCCATGCTCTTCTTTAACATTTTGGTGATGGGCTTGACAAGGGCTACAAAATCTGGGATAAACCTGCGGACAAAATTGATCATTCCCAAAGAATTTTGAAGAGCCTTCTTGTGACTTGGCAATGGTAGTGCTCTTATGGCTTCAACTCTCTCTGGGTCAATTGCCAGTCCCTCTTTCGAGACAATATGGCCAAGGAGCTTTCCTTCATGTGCAAGAAAGATGCACTTCTTGGGATTCAAAGACACTCTCCTAAGGTGAAAGATATGGTCTTTGCATTCTTGAAGAATACGGTGATGTCATCAAGGTATATCAGCACTATCTTATTGATCAAGCCCTTGAACGCCATGTCCATTTTCCTTTGAAAGGTAGCACCAGTGTTCAACAGCCCAAATGGTATCTTCTTGTAAGCATACGTGCCCCATTTAGTTATGAAGGCTGTCTTGAATTGGTCCTCTTCTTTTACCATCACCTGATTATACCCTGAGTAGCCATCTAGGAGAGAGAATCTCTCTGAACCGGATACTACTTGCAATATTTTCTCCATGGAAGGGAGTGGATAATGATCCTTGAGAGATGCCCTATTGAGGTCGTGGAAGTCCACACACAACCTGATTTCTCCGCTCTTCTTCCTGACTGGAACCAAGTTAGCAACCCAGCTTGAGTGCTTGATCGGGAATATAATGCTTGCCTCTATTAGCTTATTTAGCTCTTTCTTCATCAGAGGCTCAATGTGAGGGTTGACTGGTCTCTGCTTCTACCTGATGGGCTTAGCATCTGGATCCAATTCTATGGTATGTTGTGCCAAATTTGGATTGAATCCTCTCAAGTCTTCATAGCTCCAAGCGAAGACATCTAGAAATTCTTGGCAAAGCTGAACAAAATCAGATTTCTCTTGTGAGGTACTTACTTTTCCAATCTGCAATGTTTTGCCTTCTTCCACTAAAATAGGCTCTGAATCCTCACCCTTTACTTGAATGTTTGCCTTCTCCTTCCGGAACTGATCATTCGGGTTGAAGATTGACTCCAAGGTTATGAGGCCTTTTGGTAATTTGTTAGTTCTCAACTGCACCACTTGGTCACCATACTGCTGATGCAACTTGTCTTGATTCCTGGCAGAGAACTCAACTTCTTCTTGTAGGAAATTGACGATTTGCTGGTCATTCTCAAACACTTGCCAACTGACATTGTTATCGCACTGAAGGCCTCACAATCACGTGGATGTTTGGTTGTACCTTGTCTTGTTGAATGCTTTTCATAATGTCAAAGGCTGCCCCTACTGCTGCAAGCCTGTCAATAGCTTGATTCTCTTTCCTGGGAATGGATTCGATGCCAAAACCTTCAAAATCTTCCATGAGGTCCCACACCCTGTTCTTGTAGCACCTGAGTAGATCATTCTTGGCAGCATGCCATCCCTTGACCTGATTTACAATCAATTCACTGTCCCCAAGGACTTGTAGATTCTTTATTTTTCTCTTGATTGCCCAATGCATCCCTTACACCAAGGCTTCATATTCAGTAGTGTTATTGGAGCATACAAATTGAAATCTAAAAGCTGAATAGTACTTTATTCCTTGGGGTGAAATAAGCATGGCTCCACCTCCTGCACCTTGCCTACTCCTTGATCCATCAAAAATAGTGGCATACCTCATTGTCATCATTATGGCTTGGCTTGGTGATGCTAGGAACAGGTTGATTTTCTTCATGTATACAATAGACTCCCAACTCAGATTCTTCTACTTCTTGATAGGGATCAAAAGCATGTATCTTGTTTTCCCATTCATCAAGAGTTAGGTCCTGGGATACTTCCAACCTTGGTGTCAGCCTCATCAGTACTAGGGTGATCTTCTTGATCAAATGCTTTGAGTAATTGGCATTAATCTGACTTGGGGTGTAAGGATCAATATGGAAGTTTGCAATGGGTTCAGATCTGATTGTGGCCTTAGTTCCATACCTTGTTCTAAATACAGCATGTGAGACCAATCAGACAAATACCCTCCAATCTTGGCTGTGAAGTCCCTTGACAAGCAAAGGGAAAAGAGTGGTGGAAGGTCTATGATTGATACATCTTGTAAGACAACAACATTTAGACATGCATGCAAGGTAAGACTCAAGTTTTTAATCACTCCAACTATTGCTATTGCTATCCCATCCAATTGCACTACTCCTTTAGATATTACTTCATATTCGAGACCCAGCTGATCAGCTATTTGGTTGGACATCACGGAGCTACTTTCCCGAATCAATCATGCAATTGTGTACTTGTTTATCCCCAATGATTAATGAAACATAGAAAGGAGGGGATTCAACATTTTACCTTGTTGTCCTCCATGACTTCCTTCAGTGGGCAACATTTGTAAGCACTTTGTCTTGCATCCGAACTCTGCTGATTTGAAGTTGGCCAATCCTTCATGGCAGCTTTATGTGCAGATCTCTTTGGCACAGGATAGATAGGGATTCCCACATTGATATGTTGATGTTTGTCTTCTTCATCCTGCTCAATGATCTTGAATGGGGATGAAGTATCCTTTTTTGTCCCTTGGTTTGCACACTTACTCCTTGCACATGGGCAGCAACAAGCGGCATTTGAGCTGGCCTAGGGTTATTCTTGGCTGCCCTTGTGTATTTGGCTGGAATCTTCTTTCCAATCATCTTTGGAGCCGTGGAAGGTGGTGGATTGGCTGGGGCTAATGGTTTTTCTTCACCCAAATTTCTCCTCTTTGACCTTGTGTTGGTGTGACACCTTGAGAAAGCGCTTGATTCATGCCATAGAAATATTCGCTTGCGGTTCACCAACGTGGTGTCATTTGGGGCTGATTCTTTGTTGGAATGTTTCTTGTTGTTGACTGTTTCCTTGACTGCCCTCGCCCTCCACACCAGTAGTTGTCACCATCAGTGCTTGATTGAGAGCACCATTGAAACACATGGATTGGTTATGAGGCTCGTTGCATGGAAAACACCAATCATATTCTTGGGCCATGTTATTCTGTGTTGGCACTAATGCCTTAGAGGCAGATATGGCATTTGGATTATAGGGCTGGAATGGTCTATTGGCAGGAGGCCTTACTTGGCTTTGATTTTGATTCATATTTGCAGTTGGATTAGGTGGTCTTTGTGGTTGGTATGGCTGCCTATTAGGCTGAGCTTGAGGTTGATAAGAAGGTCTGAAACCTTGGGCTTGCTGCCTCTTAATAGTAACCAGCTCATTTCCCAAATTTTGCAATTGTTTCATGACCTCTTGGAGTTCATTTGAAGCACTTGGAGATGAAGTGGAAGCTTCATTCGAACTCTGATTTCTAGGAGTGGGAATAGGAGCCAAAGTGGGTGCTTGACTAGTGCTTGGATTTTCTAAGTTTGGATACAAGGGCATAGGAGGCCTAGGAGCTAGTTTACCAGCTTGAATAAGATAGTTTTCAGCTCTAATGGCAATGCTATAAGCCATAGGGATTGTTGTGCCTCCCATGGACTGAATTAACATAGAAATATCAGAATTCAAAGCTTTAAGGTAATATAGAAAAGCACCTCCTATTGGCTTGACTGCCACTGGAATCCTATCCCAAGACCTTTGAAATCTGAAGTTGAAGTCAGTCAGCTGCTCATTGGGGGCTCTCTTGATAGTTGTCAACTGCTCCAAAAGAGACAAGTTGTCTCCCTTCTCTCCAAATTGCTCGTGAAGTGCAATGCACAGCTGATTCCAGTTTGTGATAGAACCAGCCCCAAGGCTCCTAAACCATTGCAATGCTTTACCCTTGAATGAAGATGCCAGTAATTTGATAGCCACTTGCATTTCATCGATTTCATGGATTACACAAAGGTTAGCAATATCTTTAACATGATCACCTGGAGTAGTCTGATTTTCTCCAGTGAAGTAGGGAATGTTCTTCAAGGCTGCAATAGGAACTGGATGTTGTGCATTGAGAGAAAGTGGGATCTTTGCTGTGAAGTTGACATAGGGGTTGTTCTGAGCCATTCTGATTGGTCTTAAAACCCTTGTATATTGAAAGAAAGGCCTGTCAGGTGGAGGAGTTGAGAGAGTTCTATTTGGTGGAGATGGAGACCTTTGAATCCTTCTTCCTCTTTGCCTTCTTCTCGGAGATAACTGCAGGTATTCAAACAACACTTCTTCTTCTCTGACTCTTGACCTTGTGGTGATTCTTCTCATGAATTTTCAGGCCTGCACTACTGAAACTAGTTGATTCTTCCCCTTGGAGTCGCCAGATATGCAAATAATAGCTCTTATAAGCAAGAAAACTGCAGCAGATGCATATTAACTTTGTTGCAATAAGAATGAGACCTCTTGGTCCCACCGAGCATGCCAAAACTATTGTTGTAGAATCACAGCACCCCTAGATGCAGATCAAGCTTCTAGGTTGATGTTCAGGCATCCAGTGTGATTGCACAACATGGAATCCTTTCTCCAAGTGTGGGACTTGTAAAGATGAGAAAGGATTCTCCAGAGAAGGCTGGTTCCTATTCCTCTGTTCAGATGCATACAAAAAATGTAGATGGTTTACTAAAACCTAATCTAACTTGCCAAGGAGACAGGGTAAGAAAATGCATAGAATAAAACCTAAACTACAAAGGTGATGCACCGAGGAATATTAGACATTTTTTTGAAAATTTAACATAGACCACATAAATGCAATACAAACACCATGCACAGGTAACCAAACTGCAATAAGAGATCAAAACGATAGCAATGGATACATGAGAGGGTTGAGAATCAATCACAAACATATATATTATTGCTCAAAAGTCAATACAGTATATTGCAATGGCCAAGAGGCAAAATCGGCATTACAACCTATGAAAGCTCCACAAACTCTCTTGCAAGTGAGGGAAGAAGGGAGGATGCAAAACAAAAATGTCTGACCCTTAAAAGGGCTCCTCTTTACAATATATATCAAGAAATGAGAGAGGAGAGAGGGGAAATTTAGAATCTGCTCCAACCACTTCTTGGTAGCATTTAAATCATCTCATTATGATCCAAGTGGCAGATCCTGGCAAAACGACGGGCTGTCTAATAGGAGCGGCGAGCTGTCTGCTATATTAAAGTTGGTTGTTGAAGCATTACACATGTCAGAGACATTTTCTTAATTTTCTCCCTCCAAACTACACCAAAATGCAAGATTGACCCTAGAATCATGTAGAGAATTTCAACAGATTTCCATTGATATAAAGAATGTGCAAATCTGAGCTCTGGATCGAAAGATATGAAGGTCTGAAGATTTAGGGCACAAAACAGGTGAAAACAGATTTTTAAATTTCTTTTCCCATGTTCTGCCATCTGGACGACACGTGGTAGGCTATGGTCCGCTGAGCAATTCCCTCTCTCCACCTTTTTGTGGGCTTTTCTTGTGGGCCCCTTAAAGTTGGACAAGTGGTACTATTTCATTGGTTTGGATCAGTGCTCGAAAACTTGCCCCTTTGACTTTTTGGACTTTTTCCTTGGCGACACGTGTCATGCTGTGATTCATCCACGGGCCTACAGATTTTTCGCCCACCGCATCCTTTTGTCCCGGATGTCCCAAACTATCTGGGACAAATTCTTCCGGTTCACCCGAAATGGGCTTCCACATCCCCTTTCTGCCAGTGACACGTGGCATTATCTGATTGGCTTTTGGCTCCTTCGGCTATCCGCATCCCGCACGTCCCTTTTTCCCACTTGTCCTTGTGCTACAATTTCCTTTTTCAGCCACCCTCCGCGTACATTTGTTCCACTTGCCCTCTGCGTACGGGAGGCATTTGTTCCACTACTTGGTGTCCCGAACATCCCAAATATTTCTAGGACAAGGACTTAGCCGATTTTCACAATATTTTTTTCGGTCCAGGCTTATTTTCTACAACTTCTTGCATTCTCTCAGAGCTCGTTCTTTTTCAGCCTGGGACTTGAGAATCCTGATGTATGTTATCAATTCAACCACGGGGGTGAAGTTGGATAACAACTCCCACGATACATTTGAGGAAGAGTGGATGATACCTAAGGAGTTTCCCGTGGTGCTAAGTTAGTTAGCGCTGTTTACATTCTATTAGCATTTTTGCATGGAACATTTTACGATGAAGAATGAGACATGGATTCCTTGGTGAAAAATTCCCTATTCTTTCACCATGTGGTTCATTCAGGAATTTTTTCATAGACTCTTAAACATACATCGATTAATCTACAATGTTGATAAGGTGGACTATGACTACCACACTCTGTGGAAGACTTATGTCTATCCTGGTAAGTCTACTTATATTGAAAGATACATTTCACATGATATAAATATGAATCATGTGAGTTTGGGAATATCAAAAAGTGGGGAAAAATTTGTATACCTTCAGCTTAAGCCTAGGTGGAGAACAAAAGTATGTAGAGAATGAGTTTAAACTACCAAGCCCACCTAAAGGGAAGCACACAATTGGCACGTTGGTAGCTAAAAATCCTACTTCACCCATTCAGGAAGAATAAGAAGAACTTCATGAAGATATTGGTGGGTTAGACTATAGGGCCAGAAGAGAGCCTATGGATAGAGAAAGGAAATATCACGACATGAGGCCTCGATCACATGATCAAGAGGATGAAGTGTTTGAGACAAATACAATGGAAATCAATGTAGAGAAGATATTCAAAGATCCTCAGTCCAAGAGAGTGTTCAGGAGGACAAGGGTTCAGAGCATAGGGTCATCATAGCCATTAAGAATGTCACCTCAGATTTTTGTAGAAAGTAGAGCCTAAGAAGAAGAGAAGGTGCAAGCTAAAGCTTAAGGATGAAGAGGAGGATGAGTTGGGAGAAAGCGTGCTAGATACTCCAGTGCATCCTGAGGGTACAAAGGAGCCTCATGATGAAGAAATGAAGGATGATGAATGGAATAGAAATAGAAGTAGAAAATGGTGAAGGCCCAATTCTAGATTCAAGTGCCGAGTTCCTAAGGGAAAAAGAATAAGGGAGGAGAAAGAAGGCAAAGACTATGTGACTCCCATGGTTGGATATGTGGATGATACCAACAAGATCATATGCATGCATTTTCAAACTAGCTGTGGAAACTAAGGACTTGTATGGTTGGGAGTTGATGGATGTGGAGATGGAAAACATGCACACATGGAAGAAGTTTTCATGGTCAATGCAGACTCATATGGATGAGCCTAATTTTGACGTGTGTAAAGAATCATGTGTCTCACATAGAATGAAGAAAGCACCTCAAATCTAACACGTAAATGTTAAGCTAATTGTTATGTTAGACAAAAAGTGAGTAATTCCTTGGTAAAGGTATTTGTAGAGGTTACGTGTATGAACATAAAAAAAAGTTAAAATGATTAGGGCGTTGATGGATGACAACAAGGATAAGGATGTAGAAACAAAGAACCTCATATAAGAGAAGGAAAAGGCCGAGGAAAAAAAAGAATAATTGATCAATATGGCTGAGGAGATTGGTGATTATATTCTTAAGAAAGGCCACATCTGCAATCTCAATTTCTAGAAAAATTTCCTTCTGTAATAAGTTGTATACACACACTTGTAAAACTAGTCATAGAAGAAGGGCCCATGCATATGCCTGTGCCAAACGATCCTACAAAGGAAGCAACAAGGGTAAAATCCACCATTGCCAGAAAAATTTCAAGTTATGAGTCATTGCTACAAGCCTTGAGAGATGAATTGAAGAAGGCAAATCAGGACTTGAACATGTGCATGGAACTACATGAAATTGTTAGGATGAGGAAAATTTAAGACATAATGAAGTCCTCAAATCCATGAAGAATGAGACACTTGGGCACATGGAGAGACTTTATTTGGTGGAAGAGAAGCAAAAAGCACTTACAAGTTCCCAAGAACCACATGAAAACATGTTGAAGGAGATAGGCAAATAGATTGTTGGGAAGATGGACTATATGGAAGGCATGATTTCTAGTATGGAAAATATTTGTAGAATCTTGCAAAATGAACATGAGAATATGACTCAAGATGAGCTAGATTTCATAGTCACAGATGTCCTAGACAAAATAGGTGAGGCCTTAAGCGATTGGAATGCATTGGAGGCAGAAGTTAAGAATGAGTATCCAAAATTAATACTGCCTATTGAGGAGAAGAGCATTGAATGATATCTCATTCTTTTGTTTGAAAAAATCTTCATTCTTTCATTCATTGTTCTTTACTTTGGAGAGATAAGTTAAGATTACCCATTATTAGGGGAAATAATGAATTTAGTGTGGGGTAATGTTGAGCAGATGAAATATAGCTCAAGGATGAAAGTGTGGAAGGTTTCGGTGCTGAGCACACGAGAAGGCGTAGAACCATAACAGAACATGAGTGTGCCTAGAAATATTCAGAATTAGAACTTTTCCATTTTTGGTATGATACTATTTTTGGACATGGAGTACAAAGCGCACAAAGATATGAAGACTTACAGTTCATATAAGGCTATTTTGGGATGTGCAGCAGTTTGAGCGCCATGCAGAGTTTTAGCTTAATAATAGGATTTCTACTTAGAGTTAACTATAAGAAATCTATTATTAGAGAACTTGCATGATTTTGTATTCTCTTGTAAAGACACGTGGCTATTTTTAGCATGTAGTCTTTTTTTGGAAGTTGCATGGGCGGTGAAGGAAAATTCCCCACCCCTATATATATGTATTGATTAGCATGGCTTAGAGAGACCAATTATTGTAGAGTTATGCTACAAATTTGTTAGCGTGCATAACCATGGAAACTAGATCTTGATGTATGAAGCTTCTGTGTTTTACAATATTTAATATAATGGATCATATTGGCTAGATATTGGTGTTAGATGTGACTAAATATGGTTCTTGCATGGTAAATCTCATTATAATAATTATTTATTCAATCTTTCATATGGTTTAGATCTAGATCTAGTTTATGCATTATGGATTGGTTATTATTTGTTATGGATTTGAATATATACATTCCTAATCATGTTAGCATTCTAAAAAGCAACTCTAAAGAAGGACCGATACCCTTGTGTGCTTTGGGTGAGCGCTCAATTCAGGATGAGTGATGTGATAGCATGTCTTGGTCTTCTTGCAGTGAATTCTAAGATACATCACATGCACATGGTATGTATATGCAAATTTGAAGAGAGAAACATTTAATTAGCAGGAGATGACCTCATGTATGATTCATACTTTTGATTATTTTTCTAAAAATCCTTCGGTAAATGAAGAACTATAGAATATGAAGCACCTTACCTTACTTTAGGAGACAACATGAAGGTTAGGGAACTCCTGATAGAGATGTTTGATGAGTTGGATTTAGAGGTGTGCCTTGACCTTGAAGAGAGAAAAATAAGAAATGGTGTGTGCCTAGGAAGAAAAGGAAAAGGGTAAAATGATATGCATGATAAACGATGATGATGATGACAATATATTGGATGTTAAGCTTTTCACTAAATAGTTGTATCCCCAGAATGGCACGAAAATGGATCACAACATTCGGTGTGATTAGGACACATGGGATCAGCTCTCAAGCTGTGGGACTTGGGCTTGAGGTGAACCTCCAAAGAATTTCGACTTCCTCTTCCTAAACCAAACACAACACTACCTCTAATGCAAGAAAAATGGCTAACTAGTCCTATGCTAACATTTCATGGGATTAGGGAAAGAGATTTACAAGGAAATGAAACCTAAACTAGAAATGGTGATGCACTGAATTAAGGGATGTTTAACATCTGGAAGGGTTAATGTGGGAGGGATGCTTGCATCACTAAACACCTTCACCTATCGCAACTAGAAAGGGTACAAAATACCACAAACCAGGTGGACATTCCTCTATTAAACTTGATCAGACAACAAAATACCAATATCCCAATGAAAAAGGATGAACTTGAGAAGGGTGAACATGTACCACAACTCAACTGCATGCCATATTTCATCACCTGATAAGCACAAAACTCCATGAACCTGCAATGGGAACCAGAACTTGCACTATGCACCTAAAAACATGAGAGAGGCAAATAGAAGCAAAAAAATCATGGAAGGACATTCATATGATCACAAAGCATAATTCTCATTACTTCAAGCACCTACACAGTGCATCATTACATCAGGTGAAAAGGGCATAAGTTTCCATTACATTTCTAGAAGAAAGGCTTGAGAGCCTACAGATTCAAAAATTGTAAAGAGAAGGGGAAGCTAGGAAGTGTCTAATCCACCAACTTATGTGTCCTACTAGAATCCACTCGTTGGAACCCCTGAAAATGACCTTTTAAATTACATTTATAGAAAACCTTGAGTGATTACGAGAAAGAGGGATAAACCCTAGAATCTAGGCCAAAATGTAGGAAACAATTAATCATTTTTGTTGGCCATGTTTTCTCATTTATTACACCTCCACCTTTCGAGGCACCATCCAAGGAATGAATAAAATTTGAAAATTTTGGAATGAAAATTTTCTAAAAATCCATTTTCTGATTGCTCCATGGCATAGTTCTCCTTCTCCCGATTCCAACGACTACAATTTTGTAAAAACAGACATTTTGGGAGAAAGTTATAGTCTTCTGAACAAAACTTGCTTGTTTGGACATTCGGGTATCAGCTGATAATGGCTCATGATGTTACATAAATTCAAAACTTGAATTTATATTCATTTAACTAAAATAATATTTTAATTTTTTTCTGAGAAATCCAAATAGTTCATAGTGGGACCAAGATTGGCATTTGGAAAGAGTCTAGGCTTGCAATGGTAACCGACTCGGTCAACGACTCGCTAGTGAGTCATCCACTTTCTTTGCCAACCATATTGTCAAACCACCATGTCATATCGGTATTCACCGAGTTATCCGAATCGAGCTCTTCATTTTTTCATTTAATTAACTATTTCATTCATTATGTCAGGCATATCTTACCCCCTTTGCTACATAGCCGGATCTTCAATATTTTTCTCCCGCTTCAAACTCCCACCGAGAACATATTTCTCCATGTTTCAAGCACCCATTTCTTTTCCTCATGACTTGGTGATGAACTAGTACATGCACCAAAAACACTACACAACTGCTTCAAATATGGTGAACCACCCCAAATAGCTCAGCCATTGACTCAGACCACTTGGCAACTAACTCCAACCCCGAAACACAAAAATCTCTGAACCCCAAAAACCTGAAACTATGAATTTTAGAGTTTTGGAGTTTC
The DNA here is from genome assembly GCA_018340775.1 of Taxus wallichiana var. yunnanensis. NCBI lineage: Eukaryota > Viridiplantae > Streptophyta > Pinopsida > Cupressales > Taxaceae > Taxus > Taxus wallichiana. The sequence continues at coordinate 16,894,345 of CM031238.1, read as the reverse complement.
AGGATTTGAAACTATTCAACTCGCACGACATCCTTGAGCCAAAAAATATCTGAAAACTAGAAACATATAACTCCAAAACACCAAAAATTAATTATCTAAAAATCTGAAATACTTTTCTACACACCTTGGCTTTACATTGCATCAAACCCATTCTCCTAATGTATGTACACTCGTGAGTGCTACTCGAGCTTATTCTCTACTGTTTCTATGAGCAATATGTTGAGTTTTCTCACTTTCATGCCTAAAGGTTTCATCCTTCATCAATTCCCAAGCCCCGAGATAGCATTCATTGGGACGTGGTGATCCTTTGAGCTCTTCACACAGCCTCATTACTTCGTTCCCTGGTAGGCTACAGAAATGCCTTGACTCGGTTTGAAGTGAATCCTCATCCTTACACCCAAAAATCTCCCCTTACCGATCTCGAACTTCATCATTGTGACCTCAACTCAAGTTGTCTACATTTGATGACTCCTGACATGTATCGGTCGAGTTTTGATGCATTCTAATCAAGTTTTTTCCTATCAAAATCCATTCATCGAGCCACCACTCTAAAAACCTAATACGTATTCAATCCTCATGATGAACCGCTTACCTCTATGTTTTCATTACCCAAGATCATTCGACTCGAAGAGCTAAAATACTTGTTACTCCTTCTATTATCCTACACACTTCCCAATCAATTTCAACGATGTCTTGATCCAAAATGCTCATGATGATCACCATCCCTAGGTGACAAGGGCCGTCCATGCGGTGTAAGGCCTGCAGACTCAAAACTTGATCCAATCTCTTACTCTAGGCTCGAGACCTCGACATTTCAGTCATCGCTTATGACTTTCCTTTGCTCTTTTGCCAAGTGGTACATAGACTTTACACCCTCGATCCAAAGCTCCTCCTTGATTTTGGTGCATTGAGTGACCCAATCGGCCTTCTTAGAATATCTCGAGCTATGCCAATGTTTATGTCCATCATGATCACCGAATGACATGTTCACAAAACCAGAGCCACTAAGCATTTTCCTTCTTATTTACCGATGTGTTCCCATGAATCGTGCCCTAGAATTGATTTAATGCTCTATATATCCTGAACTTCGAGTGTTCATGTGTTTTCCGAGCTATAAACAAGATCCTCATTCTCTCAATGCTTGTTTCTTAGCCTTGCATTTCTCCTTTGTCACACCTTTTCATGAATCTACTCGATTCTCAACACATCATCTAAGTGTTAGAACCTTGCTCGCATCCAATGCCGAGGGATGGGATTTTGAGATCATATTTCCTATGGCTCATCCATCCTACCTCGTGTCACAACCAAGTTGGCCTCCTCATTTCCCACACTGAGCTCGATGTGTCATCGAGGTATAAACAATATAACTTGCTTGAGACTTACCGATTGTGGCTCACTTGTATACTTCACCCACTCGTCGAGCTATGAACCGACATGATGATTCCGAGATGTGAAAAGCTTTCTTCACGTTAAATCGGCCCTATATATGAATTTTCCTTCTCCTATATGTTTGGCCTATGTTCTATCAAGCTAATGTTCATTTACCTTTACTTTGTTGAATTGACAACTAGGAATGCTATTTGAACATGCATCGAGCTATCCAACATGGCTTGATCCCCAAATTTGATCACTCTCTTTTTTAAAATCAATCCCACTCTCACGAAGTTGACATTTTCAATACTGTGCACAAAATTACCTCGAGATCTATTAACTCTCAAGGAACTATTTTCACACGAGAGCACCCTCAAATCGTCTATGGATCTTATCCATGTGGTTTGAGCATGAGCTCAAGCTTTCATTTCTCTTCCACAATTTAGACCATGCCGAGCTCCTGTCGGGTTGTCTAGTCCACCAAAACACTCACCATTATTGAACAAAGTTTGCATACACACCAAACTCTGCATGCCACCGATGTTTTCCATCCTTAGCTACGGCAGAATTCTAGGGTGAATCCAATAAAAATCATAACTTTTCCTTTACCGACCTGTATTCTCTCATAAGCTCATTGGCTTCCATTCCTATGCGTGCCTAGCCTTGATCGAGCTCTTAGTTCTATTTTTCATGCGAGTAATGCAATAAACTCATCACCTTGCATACTACGTCATTTCCCAACAAGCCTCGCCTCATTCATAAGCTCGATCTGAATCCTTCCTAACTTGTGTCTATCCTTTTTAATTCCTTGCAAGTCATCATAATCCTTCATGGATTTCCTTATACCCATCCCAATTCAAATGAGTTGAACTACAGCGAGCGTCTGTGCATAGCTTGGCTAGGTGAATTCCATTAGTGAGCACCCTTATAAACTTTTGATCACTCTCCCAAATGATCTCATTTGGGTGGCCGCATTATCCTTTCCACCCGACACTCTACTTCGAGCTCCATTTCTTCACAGTATTGAGCTCAAATTAGTAACTACAAGCTCGAATGTCAGGATTTATTAACACCTCATCTATGAGCTCAAACCCTCAAAAACTACCATGCTTGATTACCAACTTATAACTCTGTCTTTGTTTAGGCATTCAAGTGACCTACCTCTTTGTATGAACTATAAATTAGCTCTCCCGAGCTCTCAAAACTGAGCTAACTTGTGTGTTTCCCATTTATGTATCGACACGGAGCTAAAAAAATGACCCGAGCCATCCCAAGTGAGCTTGACTGATCCATTCATGACCGAGCTCCTTGGAACAAAACCAACCTCTACACACCTATCGTCTCGAGTTTGAAATTAGCTCGATGTATCTTGGCTTCTCAAGAATTGACCTTGTCCTCATGTTTTACCTTCTAGGGTTATTTTAGCTGACCAGAAGGTAGAAAAAACACAAAATGACCCCTTAAAACATGACTTATCAGTTCGATCATTTTTTATGCCCGCAATGACTTAAAAAACAAAATGGCTTGTAGAGCATTGTCTAATTTTTGGTCCAAGAGGGTAAAAATTAACAAAATTAACTACATCGAAGGTCAACATGGTGATAGATTCAACGAGATGAGAAGGCACGTGTCTATCATGAACCTATATAAACAAATAAGGTTAACATTGGTATAGATGCAGAGCCTAAGGAGGCCATTATTGGTGACTACTGGTCGGAGTAGGAAGTTGTTAAGATCATTGAAATCCTACGCAACTTTCGGGACTATTTTCTATAAGGTTATCATAAATATAAAGGATTACACCTTTTTTAGGTGAGATGCAAATCAAGCTTAAATATGGGGCGTACCTAGTTAGGAATAGGCCTTACGAGAATGAATCCTAATATGTGCATCAAGGTGAAGGAAGAAATTGATAAATTTCTTAATTCTGGAATCATTGAGCCCATTAAGGAGTTAAAATGGGTTAGTCCCATGGTGATAAATATTAAAAAGGGTGGGAAGATAAGGATATGTGTGGAATACAAAGAGTTAAATGCTTTATGTGTCATTGATCCAATTCCCACCCCATTTACAGAGGATTTCCTTGAAGAAGTTACAGGTGTGAGATCTACACATTTAAAAATGGTTTTTAGGGATATCATCATGTGCACATAGAGAAGGAAGACTAGGAAAAGACAAATTTCACCACTAAGTGGGGAAATTTTTCATACACAATGTGATTCCCTTGATTGAAGAATGCGCTAGTTGTGTTCTCGTGCATTGTGGTACAAGAATTTCAGAATTCATTCATAATTTTTGTAGGTGTACCTAGATGATTAGATAATATATGGTTTAGTCAAAGAAAATTGTGAGAATCAGTTGGTTTGAAAATCTTTCGAGATAGGCGAGATCATGGGGAAATAGGCCAGCAGTGTGCGAGGCATAGCCCCTCTTTGAGATAACAAAGTGAAACTAGTTTATTGCTATTCTACCAAGCAGAACTTATGTAAATCTTATAGTATTCTACCTTTAGGGGGTTTGGCATATCATCCTAGTAGAGGTAGTTCCGAACGCCAAAAATAAATGTGAGAGGGGAGGAACGGAGGAAGGATATATCTCAAGGGAGAAAAGAAATGAATTCCAAGATAGAAAGGTCAGAGGGTTTATGTTTTGAGATGGTAGTAAATAGATCCAAACTTACTTACATAAACAAATAAAACAATACTGATGAACAAATGAAAAAAGTAGAGATAGATCTAACATAAAAGAAACATAGATCTAACTTAAGAGAGATCTAATGCACATAACACATAAATTTAACACAAATTATCAATATTTGTATTAATATCTTCTTCTGTTAGAAGAAAACACAAAGTCTTTCTCTCCTCACTTCTAATTTTCATACAAAACTGTCCACCTAGAATACAACAAGTATTCCAGTATTTATAGGAGGAGGAGAAAGAGGACAAAAAGAAACCAACCACTTATTTACAAAATATCTACAAAATATCGAAAAATCAAAAGTTCACTTTGGGATAATATTTAGGATGACAACATCCCATGGTGCAACATGGATGATGTCATCGCATGTGCCAACAAGCTTTTAAATATTTTACAAAAATGGAAAATCCATCCCGGAGAAAGCTATTCATCGTCGTATCTTCACTCAAATTTAGCTTTTGGCTGAGGCTCAGGAGAGTCAATGTGGCACTGCGCCCAATACTCTGTAAACTTGCTGATTATATTTTGAAGTTTGTATTGATCAGGACCCTGGAAATGGTCATGAATAACCTCGCAAGTCTCTTTCTCATTCTTGAGCTTATCGGGAAAATCAACATACTCTTCATTTACATTGATCAAAGAGCCTATAAAATCATGGCAGGCTAAGAGGTTGTTGATGGAATCTCAATCGAAAGTGACCTCTTGTGCTGACCTTGAGAGACAATACCCTTAAAGTGTTGGAATGTGTCATCTACTTCTCTCAACTCATAGGATGGCTTGAGAAATCTAGGAGACATTTTTGAAACTACTTTCTCCATGTTGTGTAGTGCATCCAAGGCTTCTTCCTTGAATTTGTCGATTCTTTCTAGGATGAATTCCATTTGATTGACCTGGTAATCTAAAGTAGTGAGAGCTTTATAATGTGCCCATGGGTGATCGATAATGTCGACCTTTAATAGGTCGTCAGCCGAATAGTTGACCATGGTCTGGAATGTTCCCTGTTGCAACTTAGCGTTATCCAACTCCCGAGAAAGGAGCTTCACTATCGCTTGTAGCTCTTTATTTCCTCAAGTTATATCCTGATGCAGCAACATGAACTTACCAATTATTATTTTACCATCCTGGATGATCTTCTCAATCCAGGATGACACAACTGTACCCTGTTTAGCAATATTTATGTATTCATCTATTTTTTCTTGGTTTGGGAGCTTGAACAGTGTTCGTAGTAGTTGCTGAAGTAGCTTTGCACATCTTCTAAAAAGCTTGGAGGAGATGTTTGTTCTATTCTTTGAGTATTCTCTTCTCCTCTTTGGCCTCTTGTAGCTTCTTTCAAAGGGCATCAATAGCTGACAAGGCTTCTCCTTACAGGCTTTCGGATGACGTCCCCATTGTGATCTCGAGTCACTATGAAGTCTATAGCAGCACAGATATTTTTTCTTCTTTATGGGATCCAGATAGGTTATCTCCATGACCCTTTCTCTTGAGGAAATTTTTGAGAAGTGAGTTAATTCTTTTTACTTCTTGTGTCCCTTTGTCGGAATGAGAGAAGTCCATAGTTATAATGGGGACTTTCCTCTTGTGTTGACTCGAGGTGGTTGGATATCCAACCGGGACTTAGGGATCGGATCGGAAGAAGAAGAGGAAACGGGGTGAAAGGGGGAGAAAATGTAGTGGACTCGGGAAGAAAGTGGAAATACTTGGTGGTGGCATGGATAAAGAGTCCAATACACTAGTACTCGCAGGGCCTAGAGTCACTACAGGGGGAAGAGAAGGACATGGAGATGGAAGGAATCTGAAGTTAGATAGAGGAAATACCAGGTGACATATCCACAAGGGAGTAAAATATGGAAGAGGTGGGAGATGGGAGGGAAGAAGATGGAGGAGAAGACATAACCAAAGGAGTGGTTACCTGAGGGGCGGAAGGAGGAGGGGGAGTAGAAGAGGGAAAGGCGGTCATATCCATAGTTGTATTTGTGATAACATCCATGAGTGAATGTGTCCGTTGGAACATCTACCGCTTCTTCTTTACCCAGGGACACTAAGTCCACTATTTTATTTGAGGTAGAAGGAGGGCTATCAGGAGCTTTCTCCATTGGCTTGATTCTCCAACTTCATCCTTTCCTTTGCCCTTTGGCAAGTGATCTAGCTTGGGAGGTGCTCTTCCCAATGGGGAAGTGGTGAAATCCACCCCGAGGTAGATGAAACCATTTCATTTGCACCAATGTTCGGTGCGTTCCAGCATGAGTTGGACCCTTTCTTCTATGGTATTTGGCACCTTTGTCCTATCGATGTTTGAGAATGGCCAATCATCCCCATCCATGTCAAGGTAAACCTAATCAATTTCCTGATCAGTTTCTTAGAAATCTTTTTGGATGATGGAAAATCCATACTAAATGATCTCTACTAGTGCCAGCCAGGAATGATACTTTCGCCTGATTTTAACTTCGTGGTTCATGTCTATCCATATGTCCTCAATATTTAGGACATGGATGGGATCGATCTTTGCCTTGGGGAGGCAAGCCTAATAGTCTAAGGTTGGCCTTGCTGAAAAATTATGCTTCAGGTTGAGCAATTCCAGCTCTGCAAACATTTCCTGAGCTTTACCCAATGAGGAGTAGGTGTACCTACCAATCGTGAGGGGGAAAGGAGTCCCACCCTTCTTTCTTTTCATAAATTTCTTGTGATAGGTGATTAGCTATCTTGATAGCTCTAACAGAATAAGCTTGGGCCCCGGATACCTTGGTAACCTTGTGGGTTCTCCCAGGAAGTTTACCGCTCTTAGATAGGTGAAGGTGGGGAATTGTATAAACAAATCCCCCCATTTTTTTGTGGAAGTGACCACACTCATGCTTGTCCGACCATGTCTCATGTTCGACCTCATTAGGTAGATCACCTCGTAGGAAAAGGTGTCATTAATATTTTTGAATTGGGTGATACTAGCCTTTAGCCTTATCTCTCGGTAGTACTCATATATCTTGACACGAGGCCATATTCCACTTTGAATCAGTCCCAGATATTCTCTCTTTGAGGCAAATGACATATACGACATAGGAGTTCATATAGAATCTCCCGGTCATTGAAACCTATTGAGAGTTGTTGTGAGATAGTATCACTGATGATCTCTCCCACCGAAACGTTGCTCAGTACATTCTTGCTTATGGTCTCTAAGTACATAAGCATCCATTTGTGAAAGTGGTGGGCATCGAAGCTTTCGAATACTCTATTAAAGAAAGTGATGGTATCACTTATCTCCTTTGAGAAGTCAACTGCAAAGTGGATGGTCCTCGTGGTCATCCGGTCCTTACCTTTTTGTTCTTCAGGTAAACCTCGTTCATCATTTACATGCACTTGTCCTCATTGTCGGTCCAAGTCTTTATGTAGTCTTCTCGGCTTACTGCCACATACTGGCTATGGTGAGGAATGCCCAACATGACTTCAAAGTGCTGGGAGGTGAGGTTAATGACCACCTTTCCCTCTTTGTCTTTGACATATCTTGTGTCTTTATTATAACAATGGGCTACTATCATGATGAACTCATTATTGATAGCGCCTTGGAAGAATTACTAAAAAAGTAGCCCACCGCCCACCAACTTGTCCATCCATGGGCACTGGTAACTTGTTGGGTTCCGGCCCATAAGTCATCCATGTCTTTGTGGCCTAGCTCGGAGTCTCGATATTGAGAGAGCATTTTATAAGCGAGTCGAGCATCCGACTCTTTGATATTTATATTTCATTTCTTACTACTCACAACTTAGCTTTTCCTTTAGATTTAGTTGGCTTCTTGCTCGATGAAGACATGTGTGAGCTCGAGGGTGGCTGTTTCTCTGCAAGAAGAATTAGAGAGGTCCAACATAGGAGAGCCATGTCAACCGTCATGTTATCCATAGTTTAAAACTTGCAAAATGAAAAATGACCAATTTATAAGCCTTTGGGCGCAAGGCACACCTTCTGCTGCACTGGAACTTGAAATAGCAAGGCACACTTAGGAATCAACTAAAATGCATATGTTGGTGGGGAGGAAGTGGCATTAGCACCTTAAGAGGTTTTGGCAGGGCGTAAACTTGCTTGGTGTTGCATGCATTCGGGGTGCACCAAGGTGTGGATGTGAATTTTTTTAGGTGATTGAGATACGCCAGGTGCACTTATAGGATATGTAACATAGAAAGTTAGCGCACCAAGGGTTTTACATGTGCGGTGTGGGTTTGGTTTACACAACATATAATGTTGATGTTATTGTTCTTACACAAGCACCTGCACCTTTTGAGAAATGGCCAAGTGCTTGCTTAGGTAGCGTGCGAGAGGGATACCGCTACATGGGTCTGCATGGTGCCTATGGCATGACTATGTTGAATGCAACACGGAAAGACAGTGCACCGAAGATTTAATAGTTTTTTAACAGTTTGGCCGATTACCTCATTTCTTGGTTTTTCTTATATTTTGCATTTGGATTTGGAAAATGACAAGGAGGAGAGGTTTTCAGCAAGGCAGGGAGTAGAGGAAAAATGGGTTTGAGCTCTTTCTGAGGTAGAGCCTTCCAGATTTACAGATCTAGAAGGAGGGTCAAAACGGTTTGCAGTTGGGTTTGTTAGATTTGTTATGTTTATTCTTTTAGATTCATTGTTTTTACCATACAAATCCCAACATAAAAGCCACAATCAACAATAAGATGGGTAGAAGCCACTTACAGGAATATATAATGACGAAGGATAGATGTGGGATCCACAAGCGTGAGGAACGACATGTGAGGCTAATGAGGATAACTGACAAGCACAAAGGAAATACTTTTCTTTTTTTTAATTCATGAAAATTACAGAGTTGAATGCACCTATATATAGAAAACCTAGCATTTATTGTGCCACCAACTACCTTTGGCACGGTTGGTGAAGTGTTGACATGGTAGGTGGTGCACCTTTGGTGCGGATGGAAAGGTGTCGACATGGGGATTTCAGCGCTTATGGCGCACTTAAGAAAGTGTCAACATGTAATTTTTAGCGCCAAGGGGAAAAGGGGGCACACATTTTTATCTGTTGACACATTAATTTTTGTGCCTTAAGCATGTTTCTTTGGCACAAGTTTGAGGATGCTGGCATGTAACTCTTAGTGCCTTAGGGGCGCAACTCTTGTCATGTTGACATGCCTTTTAGGGCACCAAAGGGGCACACTTTTCTTGATGTTGTCACAACAATATTTGCTGCCCAAAAAGGCTGAAAATGGCTAAGTTCTTAAAACTTGATTTTCGAAGGGAATTTTAGGCCATTTCAAACATTGTCCAACTTCCTAGGGGTTAAAATTTTTTTAGTATGGTTACCTACAAATTTCCTTGTCAATTTTGTAGGATAACAAAGCTCTTTCTCGGGGACTATTTTTAAGTTAAACTTAAGGGTAGAGAATCTCGGTCTCCATGTGCCTATCCATTGGGTTACAGAGAGTCAAAAACAAGGGTGACCCAAAAAGGGAAGAAAGGGAAGACACAACAAACATGAAACAAACACACAACGAAAGCAAACATGCAATGAAAGCAAACTATACAAAGAAGAGAGCAAGCTCTAATTTCTAAAGATTTTGAGATGCTTCTCTTTATAGGAAGCGGGAGCTCGGTTCCATCTAGATACAAGAGATAGAAACTATTCTCTCTCGTTGAGTTGTATAGTCTTGTATGGCCCCCTCCAAAGAGAGTCATACTTTCCATGCATGCCCTTTGGTTCTCTTCATTTGTCCCATAGAAGAACGATATCTCCCACCTAGAAATCTCTCTTCTTGGATTTCTTGTTGAACAACCTCTTGACTTGATTATGATGTTTGGTGATCTTTTCAACCACTTTTACTTGTTTCTCTTCAAGTTTCATCAGGTACATAATTCTCTTTTCCAGAGAACTCTGAAAAGTTTCATCTTCAATAGCTTGTGCCAAGCATAGAGTAGGAAGTTCCACGAAATAGGGACTTCAACATCAGTCCCATATAATACCTGAAAAGGTGACATGATGAGAGATCTCTTTGGAGTGATATGATTTTCCCACAAAGTGTCATACAATGACTTGTGCCAGGACCATTGGTTTTCATCAACTAGCTTCCGTATGATGGTTACCAGGTTCTTGTTGCTAGATTTTGCCTGACCATTTCCCTGAGGATAGTAATCAGAGGCATGAGCCAAAGTTATTCCGTATCCATAGCAAAAACCAATGACTTCCTATGAAGAGAAGTTGGAAGCATTGTCAGCAATGATTTTGTGTGGAATGCCAAATCTTATGATGATATTTTCCTTGATGAAGTTACAAACAACTTCAGAAGTAGCATGTTTGACAGGTATGGCCTCCACCCATTTGGTGAAGTAATCTATTGCAGTTAGGAAATAACTATGTCTAGCACTCGATTGGGGATGGAGTGCTCCAATAAAGTCAATTCCCCATTTCGAATGGTTCATCAATAAGGATAGGCTCGAGGGGAAACGCATCCAACTTTGGTTTGCTAATAAAGCTGTTGGCGAGTTCACATTTCGCTACCCAAGTGGATGTATCTTGAAATAACATTTTCCAATAGTACCTGACCTGAATGATCTTATGTGTTATGATGGAAGAGGAGAAATGACCACCACAGGCTGAGTCATGAAAATTTTATAGTAATTTTACCTGCTGCGGCTTATTGACACATCTTAGGAAGATGCCATCAATGTCGCGCTTGTACAACCCATCATCCCAAATGACATACCGTGCGGCCCTGAGCTTTACCGTTCACTTTTCCTTTGTGGTTAGATGCATTGGGAACTCTCCATAAGTGAGAAAGAAAGTGATGTCTGAATACCATTCATCATTAGTTGCAACAAATAGGACCATAGGTAGAGAATCCATTTTCTCTAGTTCACCCTGTTCTCTGTCAACCTGAGCAGCTTGCTCCTCAGGTGCTTCTAGGTCCCTATTTTCAGCCATAAGCTGACATAGGCCCTTACCTCTTACCAACTTGGTTGGTTTGATGTATAGATCATACTCTTGGACCTTTGCGATCCAATTCCCTCGTAAGATTCCTAACTCCTGTTGGGTCAGGATAGACTTAACTACCGTGTCAGGAACTAGCACCACTATATGAGAATTTAGTATGTAGTAGCGGAAGTTCTTGACTACTTTGACCATGGCGAAGGCATGTTTTTCTAGCTATGACATATTTAGTTCATGAGGCTTCAGAGGAGAGCTCATGAAAGAAATAGGGGATTCAACATCCTCAGATTTCTTCTGGATTAAGATAGCCAATGCAGTATGCCCAGATGTATAACCTGTACATGATGAAATCCTTGGAGAAGTCCGGACATACTAGGACGTGTGTATGAGAAATGGAGGCTTTTATATCCTCGAATGACATCTTGCCTTCTTCACTCCATCGGAATGTTTGTGACCCTTTCATCATATTGGATATATGACGAGTCTTTTCAATGAATTCGGAAACAAAGCATGTGAGAAAATTCACCTTTCCGAAGAAATAATAAACATTGGTCTTACTCATGGGAAAGGTAAGGCTCTGAATAGCCTTGACTCTTTCAATGTCTATTTTAGTCCCTTCTTTGCTAACGATGTGTCCCATAAATTTTCCTTCGGTGACCACGAAACCCGACTTCTTAGGGTTTAGGAAATTCCATGTTCTCGACACCTAATTAATATTTTCTCTAAATGATCACAATGATCACTTTGTTTCTTAGAGAACACAGTTAAGTCATCTAGGTATACTACAATGACCTCTCCCATGATACCTTTGAATGTGAATTCCATCACACATTGGAAGGTGGCACCGACATTGGTAAAACCGAACGACATCTTGCTGTAGGCGAAGGTGCCCCATGGAGTGGTGAATGTTGTTTTGAATTGGTCTTTAGGTGTGACCTTAATCTGATTGTAGCCCAAGAAACCATCAAGCAAGGAAAACATCTCTAAACTAGTTACTACCTGCAGAACTTGATCCATTATGAGTAGTGGATAATTGTCTTTTAAGGATGCCTGGTTCAGGTTGCGAAAGTCTACACATATGCATATTTCAGCATTCTTCTTCTACACAGGTAAAATATTAGTGACCTAGGTACTATGATGAATTGGAAAAATGATTCTTGCATCCAACATCTTCTATATTTTGTCTTGGATGGTACCTAAGATCTTGGGGTTGTAGTGCCTTTAATTTTGATGAAAATGATTAACATCTTCTTTGAGCGGTATGTCGTGTTGAATGTATTTAGGCTTAAATGACTTTAGATTGGCATAAGACCATGCCAATACATCCATATATATTTTCAGTAATTTGACAAACTTATGATTTTCCTGGGTGTACAACACTTCCCGATGTTCACAGACCGAGGATGTTCTATAGTGCCCAAATTGACAGATTCATTTTCCGGAGAAGAGCTGGGATCATCTTGTCACCTCTTCTTGAAAAAATGGTCATGCTTATCAAATAATCATTCCAGGGAAACTAAACCTTTTGGGATATTATTTCCCTTGAGCTGTTATATGCCTTGATCTTATGCCAATTTTTGTGCTTGGCTTGTGAGAGACTCGCGACATGCAGAAGTCAATCCATCAAAGTGGAGCTCTTTGAAATTTTCAGCTTTCTCTAGGAAAGTGATAAGCTGATTATCATCATTGAATACCTACCAATGTTGTGAATTATCTGGCACACTTGGGCGGAAAACTACCTCAATGGTATATGTGTCTATTTTTAACCCTGGGTGAGGGAGCATGAGAGAGGCCGAGACTGACCAAAGAATCAACCATGTCATTCTGAGCTTGCAGAACTTCTTTGATTGAGAAAGCATCAAATTCTTTGATGTTGTCCCACACTACGTTGCGGTAGTGTTTGAACATTTCATTCTTCACTTGGTATATTCCTTTCACTTGATTGACATTTAGCTCAGATCACCTTATACTTTCAAATTCTTAATTCCTTTTTCCTTTGCAGCTTGCATACCAAGTAGCAAAGATTCATACTTAGCAGTGTTGTTTGTATTGAAAAACTTCAATTTGAAAGAAAGGGGAAAAATCTCCTCTTCAGGAGATATCAGGATGGCTCCAACACCACACCCATTTGTTGCACAACTGCCATCGAACTGCAGTTTCCATATCTTGTTGAGGTCATCCTCTTGGATGAGAACCTCCATTTTATCAGTCGAGCGGATAAAAGTAATTCCCCATCCCTGATGATTCGAAGAGAATCTAGGCCTTGGGGTCGTTGGAGTTAGTGACCTGAGATATTTCTTTTGTGATTCGAGTTCCAACATCTCGCATTACCCCTTTGACAGGATTCGGCTTTGGATTGGTCCATATAGATTTCTCCACCAACTTCTCTCGCAAAAACTCCTCCCTAGTAATATCCCGTAGGTGGTGGAATATCGCCTACGAGAATAGTCATTTTAACTATTTTCTCTGGGAATCTGCCGCGAATGCAAAATGTGCATCCTTGATTTGACCTATTAATGGTACCTACTTGGTTTCCATGGAGTAACACCGCCGAAAGGTTTAGTGAGTGTGAGGCCCAAAGCATGGGCGACCTTTCTTTGGCATGACATTGTCGATGCTCTAGAACCAATTATGCAGTTGCTTAACTTGTGACCATTAATCAAGAGAGAAAGGTAAAAGGTTCAATTTTACCTGATGCAGACGTCGAGGTAACATTTATGTGGGACACAAGAGGAGTGGAAAGAATTCCTTTTGGAGAAACAGAGGTGAGAGATGGCAGCTTGACTTTTAATGTACTTGGTTAATCTAACAAGTCGCTTAGGGTTAGGATCGAAGGTACTCAGCTTCAGACATCTGGATCTTGGTCCTTTTGGCATGGTCAACTATGTCGAATGCGACCAAGGGTTGTGCTGACGAAGGAATGAGTCCTTCATTTCGCGATGGTAGAGGAGTAGTACTGGTCTTTATGGAACTAGAGGGAGGTTGATTTGGAGGAGAAACAGGAGGAAAAGATTTCTTCACAAAAGGCTTGATAGGAGGTTGAGCTAGGAAGGGGATTACCTCTTTTAGCAATGGTTGGAGGCGTATTTAATACGGCCTTTTCCTTTTGTATCTTAGCAGCAACTTCTACTTCTTTTCCTTGTGAGTAGGTGAAAACAACATATGACTATCGCTTGCATACCCTTGGGTACCTTCCTCTTCATCAGATTCCTCATCTTCAAATTCCATATACCCGATTGTAGAGTCACCAGTCGGTTCACCGACATCTTGATCATCTTCACCTTGCGACGAAGGTTCTTTGTAAATTTGTTCATCTTCTTTGATCTTGACCAAGGCATTAATCAGAGGGGCATTAAGTGCTAACCTTGGAGCAGCAATGGGAAAATGCAGCCTTTGAGGGGTGTGGTTGGGAGTGAAGTTCCTCGTGGGATATCTCGATCGAGTGCTAGATGAAGCTTGAGCTAATTTCTTATTCAATGCAAACAAGTCGTTTACCATCTTCTGGAATGTTGGATTTAATGGAGTGGCTTGAGAAGGAGTCGAAGCCTTTGATTTGGATGGCTCTCATTTTAACTCACTAGATATAAGCAGGTTATGCTCTATCCGAATGGCAGCCACTTAAGTGAAGACCAAGGTGGTGATTTGTTCTTGTAAAAGCAAGAAACTTACTCTTGAACTCATGGCGTTCACAAAGAAACACTTTTGATTTTTATGGTGTTGGCAACATGGCAGGTGGCACATGGTTAATCAACGAATTGAAATGGGTGATAAAATCATGCATGGTTTCATTGGCCTCCTTCTTCAAGTGAGTAATCTTTGACAGTAATGCAAATGCATCTTTTGAAGGCTTATACCTGTCTTCAAATGCAGTTCATAATGTGGCCCAACTAGTGATAGATCCGGTCGGCAAGTGTTGGAACCACTTTACTGCAGGCCCTTACAAGGTCTCTAGAAAGAGGCATACCGACACGTCTTCATGGGTCACATCTAGGATGCTGCATGACATAATGAATGTAGATATATGTGCATCCGTGCTTTGATTTCCACTCCCATCAAATCTTGGGAAATTCTTGTGATTTCCATGAGGGAGTGCATGAACTGGATGTAGCAATGCAAGAGGACCCATAGCATTTCCCCATGGTACTACCATTTGAAAATATAGAAAGAGGACGTGAGCCAGGAGTGTGGTTCCACTTAGTAACAAGGCACTACAAATTGATGTGGAAGCTCCTTGTGAAAACCGGTTCTTTCGTGGAGGTGAGGCACTTCTTGCTGACCGATCAGCTGAACTCAGTGATGAGAATCATGTTGGTGTAATACTGAAATTGTGCCTCTGAAGTAGATCAAAAATAGGATTGAATTCTCCACAAGCTCTTTTGCTACGGGTAAATGGTTCACCCGCCAGTGTATCCGTTCAGATCTGTAATAATTTAGAATGGATCTACAACAATCTTTTTGTTTGTACTTGCTGATTTTCTGATTTTTCTGGCAAAAATCAGCAGCATGCACTTTTCTAAATACTTAAATTTATCCCTTTTAAACAATCGATTGCGGTTTTATGACAAGGATTAGTAGGGATAAAAGGTGGGTAAATTTTAGTAAGCTGATTTTCGGATCTTAGATCTGATTTTTGCAAGGTTTTGAAAATATTGTAAAATATCAGAATCTCAGATCTACGGAAATATACAGATTTTTATAAAAACTCAGCAAACTAAAGGTTTCTAACTAGTCCAGATCTATAGATCTGCTAAGAAAATTTTTAGTTTGGACCACTTTTGCAAAAAAATTAGTTTTTAACAAAGGGTTAAAATTTGCAAACTAGTAGTGATTTTCATAGTTTTTAGTTATTTCGTTAGTTCGATACCCAATGAGTCACCAAAAACTATTGGTTTGAAAATATGTCGGATGGGAAGATCGTGGGGAAATAGGCCAATAGTGTGCAGGCATAGCCCCTCTTTGAGACAACAAAGTGAAATTGGTTTATTGCTATTCTACCAAGTAGGAACCTGTGCAAATCTTACAGTATTCTGCCTTGAGGGGGTTTGGGATCTCATCCCAATAGAGGTAGTTCTGAATGACAAACAGAAATGTGAGAGGGGAGGAATGGAGGAAGGATAGATCTGAAGGGAGAAAAGAAATGAATTCCAAGATAGAAAGGTCAGAAGGTTTATGTTTTGGGCTGGTAGAAATGCAGAGCCAACATTACTTACAAAAAATAATAAAGCAACACTGATGAACAAATCACAAAAGTAGAGATAGATCTAACATAAAAAGAAACACAAATCTAACTTAAGAGAGATCTAATGCACATAACACATAAATTCAACACAAAGTCTCAATATTTGTATTAATATTTTCTTCTGTTACAAGAAAGCACAAAGTCTTTCTCTCCTCACTTCTAATTTTCATACAAAATTGTCCACCTAGAATACAAGTATTCCAGTATTTATAGAAGGAGGAGGAGAAAGAGGACAAAAAGAAACCAACCACTTATTTACAAAATATCTAAAAGTCAAAAGTTGACTTTGGGGCAATTTTTAGGATGGCAACATCCCATGGTGCAACATGGATGATGTCATCACGTGTGCCAACATGCTTTTAAATATTTTTACAAAAATAGAAAATCCATCCCGGAGGAAGCTATTCATCATCATCTCTTGGCTCGAATTTAGCTTCTGGCTGAGGCTCAAGAGAGTCAATGTGGCACTGTGCCCGATACTCTGCAAACTTGCTGATTATCTTTTGAAGTTGGTATTGATCAGGACCCTGGAAATGGTCATGAATAACCTCACAAGTCTCTTTCTCATTCTTGAGCTTGTTGGGAAAATCAGCGTACTCTTCATTTGCATTGATCAAAGAGCCTATAAAATCACGGCAGGCTAAGAGGTTGTTGATGGAATCTCAATCGAAAGTGACCTCTTGCACCAGACCTTGAGAGACAATACCCTTGAAGAGTTGGAACATGTCATCTGCTTCTCTCAACTCATAGGATGGCTTGAGAAATCTAGGAGACATTTTTGAAACTGCTTTCTCCATGTTGTGTAGCACATCCAAGGCTTCTTCCTTGAATTTGTTGATTCTTTCTAGGATGAATTCCATTTGATCGACCCGGTAATCTAAAGTAGTGAGAGATTTATAATGTGCCTGTGGGTGATCGATAATGCTAACCTGTAATAGGTCATTAGTCAAATAGTTGACCATGGTCTGGAATGTTCCCTACTATAACTTAGCATTATCCAACTCCCCAGAAAGGGAGCTCGCTACTGCTTGTAGCTCTTTATTTCCTTGAGTTATATCCTGATGCAGCAACGTGAACTTACCAATTATTATTTGACCATCCTGGAGGATCTTCTCAATCCAGGATGACACAACTATACCCTGTTTAACAATCTTTATGTATTCATCTAGTTTTTCTTGGTGGGAGCTTGAACAAGTTACGTAGTAGTTGTTGAAGGAGCTCGCCCATTTTTTGTAAAGATTGGAGGAGATGTTTGTTTTGTTCTTTGAGTATTCTCTTTTCATCTTTGGCCTCTTGTAGCTTCTTCCAGAGGGCATCAACAGTGACAAGGCTTCTCCTTGTAGGCTTTCGGATGACATTCTCATTATGACCCGAGTCACCGTGAAGTATGTAGTAGAAAGATCTTATTTCTTCTTTATGGGATCCAGATAGAATATCTACATGACCCTTTCTTATGAGGCACTTTTCGAGAAGTGAGTTAACGCTTTTTGCTTCTTGGGTCCCTTTGTCAGAATGACAGAGAATTCCATAGCTGTAATGGGGAATTTCCTCTTTTGTTGACTCAGGTGGTCAGAGATCCAACTAGGACTTAGGGCATCGGGATCGGAAGAAGAAGAGGAAACGAGGGTGAAAGGGGGAGCAACTGGAGTGGACTCGGGAAGAAAGTGGAAACACTTGGTGGTGGCATGGATAAAGAGTCCAATGCACTAGTGCTCGCAAGGCCTAGAGTCACTACAGGGGAAGAGAAGGACATGGAGATGGAAGGGATCTGAAGGTGGATAGAGGAAATACCAGGAAACATATCTGCAAGGGAGGAAAATATGGAAGAGGTGGGAGATGGAAGGGAAGAAGACAGAGGAGAAGACATAACCAAAGGAGCAGTTACCTGAGGGGTAGAAGGAGGAGGGGGAGTAGAAGAGGGAAAGGTGGTCATCTCCATAGTTGTAGCTATGACAACATCTTGAGTGGATGTGTCCGTTGGAACATCTGTGGCTTCTTCTTTACCCAGGGGACACTAAGTCCACTATTTTCTTTGAGGTAGAAGGAGGGCTATCAGGAGCTTTCTCCTGCTGGCTTGATTCTCCAACTTCATCCTTTCCTTTGCCCTTTGGCAAGTGATCTGGCTTGGGAGGCACTCTTCCCAAGGGGGAAGTGGTGAAATCCACCCCAAGGTAGATGAGACCATTTCATTTGCACCAATGTTTGGTGTGTTGCAGCATGGGTTGGACCCTTTCTTCTATGGTCTTTGGTGCCTTGGTCCTATTGATGCTTGAGAATGGCCAATCATCCCCATCTCGTGTCAAG
Organism: Taxus wallichiana var. yunnanensis; assembly: GCA_018340775.1. Taxonomy (NCBI): domain Eukaryota; kingdom Viridiplantae; phylum Streptophyta; class Pinopsida; order Cupressales; family Taxaceae; genus Taxus; species Taxus wallichiana. Next base: position 16,875,802 of record CM031238.1, on the reverse strand, counting down.
GTAAACCTGATCAATTTCTTGATCAGTTTCTTGGAAATCTTTTGGGATGATGAAAAGTTCATAGTGGATGAACTCTGCCGCCCAAAACTAGGAATGATCCTTTCACCTGATTTCAACTTCATGGTTCACATCTATCCATATGTCCTCAATCTCTAGGACATGGATGGGATCAATCTTTGCCTTGGGGAGGCAAGCCCGATAGTCGAAGGTTGGCCTTGCCAGAAATTATGCTTCAGGTTGAGAAATTCCAACTTTGCAAACATTTCTTGGGCTTTATCCAATGAGGCACAGGTGTACCTACTAACCATGAGGGGGAAAGGAGTCCCACCCTTCTTTCTTTTCATACACTTCTCATGATAGGTGATTAGCTGTCTTGATAGCTCTAGCAAGATCAACTTGGGCCCCACATACCTTGGTAACCTTATGGGTTCTCCTAGGAATTTTACCACTCTGAGATAGGTGAAAGTGGGGAATTGTGTAAATAAAGCCCCCATTTCTTTGTGGTAGGGACCACGCTCATGATGGTATGAACATGTCTCATGTTTGGCCTCATCAGAAAGATCACCTCATAGAAAAAGGTGTCATTGATATTGTTGAATTGGGTGATACTGGCCTCGAGCCTTAGCTCCCGGTAGTACTCATATATCTTGACCTGAGGCCATATCCCACTTCGAATCAGTCCTGGATATTCTCTCTCTGAGGTAGTGGCATATATGACATATGAGTTCATATAGAATCTCCCAGTCATTGAAACCTGTTGGAGTTGCTGCGAGATAGTATCACTGATAATCTCTCCCTAGCTAAAACGTTGCTCAGGCACATTCTTGCTTATGGTCTCTAAGAACCTGAACATCTATTTGTGAAAGTAGTGGGCATTAGGAAGCCTGAATACTTTACTAAGGAAAGTGATGGTATCACTTAGCTCCTCTGAGAAGTCATTGCGGTGGATGGTCTGTGGCCATTTGCTCATTACCTTTTTGTTCTTTAGGTAAACCTCATTCATCATTTGCATGCACTTGTCCTCATTGTCGGTCCAAGTCTTTATGCAGTCTTCTCAGCTTACTGCCACATACTGGCTATGGTGAGGAATTCCCAACATGACTTCAAAGTGCCGGGCTGTGAGGTTAATGACCACCTTGCCCTCTTTGTCTTCGACACATCTTGTGTCTTTATTGTAACAACGGGCTACTATCATGATGAACTCATTATTGATAGTGCTTACTGGAAGACCTGCTACAAAATGTAGCCCACTACCCACCAGCTTGTCCATCCATGGGCTACCGGTAACTTGTTTGGTTCTAGCCTAGAAATCATCCATGTCTATGTGGCCCAGCTCGGAGTCTCTGATATCGAGAGAGCATTCTACAAGCAAGTCAAGCATCCTGACTCTCTGATATTTATATTTCATTTCTTTCTCTATCAAATTAGCTTTTCCTTTAGATTTAGTTGGCTTCTTTCTCAACGAAGACATGTGTGAGCTCGAGGGTGGATTTTGCTCTACAAGAAGAATAAGAGAGGTCCAACATAGGAGAGCCATGTTATCCATAGTTTAAAACTTTTAAAATGAAAAATGACCAATTTATAAGCCTTTGGGTACAAGGCGCAACTTTACTGTAGGCTGTAGGGACTTGAAATAGTAAGGCACACTTAGGAATCAGCCAACATGTAGATGTTGGTGGGGAGGAAGTGGCACCAGTGCCTTAAGAGGTTTTGGTAGGGCACAGACTTGCTTGGTGTTGCACGTGTTCAGGGTGTGCCAAGGTGCAGATGTGAAATTTGTTACAGGTGCTTGAGGTGTGCTAGGTGCACTTGTGGGATATGTAACATAGAAAGTTAGTGCACTAAGGGTTTTACGTGCGTGGTGTGGGTTTGGTTTACACATATAATGTTGATGTTATTGTTCTTGTGCCAGCGCCTATGCCTTTTGAGAAATGGCCAAGTGCTTGCTTAGGTAGCGTGCGGGAGGGATGCCTGCTGCATGGGTCTGCATGGCGCCTATGGCACGACTGTGTTGAATGCAACACGGAAAGATAGTGTGCCAAAGATTTATTCATTTTTAATAGTTTGTCCGATTACCTCATTTCTTTGTTTTTCTTATATTTTGCATTTGGATTTGGCAAATGACAAGGAGGAGAGGTTTTCAGAAGGTAGGGAGTAGAGATAAAATGGGTTTGAGCTCTTTCTGAGGCAGAGCCCTCCAGATTTGTAGCTTTGGAAGTAGGGTCAAAATGGTTTACAGTTGGGTTTGTTAGATTTGTTATGTTCATTCTTTCAAATTCATTGTTTTTACCATACAAATCCCAACATAAAATCCACAATCAACAATAAGACGGGCAGAAGCCACTTACCAGGAATATATAATGACGAAGGACAGATGTGGGATCCACAAGCATGAGGAATGACACATACGGCTGACGAGGATAACTTAAAAGCGCAGAGGAAAGACTTTTCTTGTTTTTTAATTCATGAAAATGATAGGTTGAATGCACCTATATATAGAAAACCTGGCATTTATTGCACCACCAACTACCTTTGGCGCGGTTGGTGAAGTGTCGACATGGTAGGCAGTGCACCTTTGGCGTGGATGGAAAGGTGTCGACATGGGGATTTCAACACTTATGGCGCACTTAAGAAAGTGTCAACATGCAATTTTCAGTGCCAAGGGGAAAAGGGGGCACACATTTTTATCTGTTGACACATTAATTTTCACACCTTAAGTGTGTTTCTTTGGCACAAGTTTGAGGATGTTGGCATGTAACTCTTAGCGCCTTAGGGGCACAACTCTTGTCATGTTGACATGCCTTTTAGGGCGCCAAAGGGGTGCACTTTTCTTGATGTTGTCACAACAATATTTGCGCCCAGCTCAAAAAGGCTGAAAATGGCTAAGTTCTTAAAACTTGATTTTTCGGAAGGGGAATTTTAGGCCATTTCAAACGTTGTCCAACTTCCCTAGGGGTCAAAAAAAAAAAAATCTTGATATGCTTACTCGTAAATTTCCTTGTCAATTTTACGGGATAATGTAACCTAATGCTCATGTTTGAAAGGTATAGGCGGTTGAGCATCTCTCTTAATATTAGAAAGTGTATCTTTACAACACATTTTGGCACTTTATTTGGGCATATAATTTGAAAAGAAGGTTTGTTGGTGGACCCGACCAAGGTTGTTGTGATCTTTGGCTTGGAAGAACCTAATTATGAAAGATAAGTACGTGGATTTATTGGACATACGAGGTATTACATGAAATTCATTAAAGGATATGAAAATATTTTTATTCCTTTGGAGGATTTATTGAATTCTAAAGGAAAATTCTCTTGGGATGATGTGCAACAACATGAATTTGAAACATTGAAGGAAAGACTTATCTGCTGCGCCTATTTTCTGATTTCGTTCTTTGGATAATCCCTCTCATGTACACTTTGATGTTTCTTGTATGGTGATTGGGGTAGTATTGGTAAAAGACGGTGAAGGAATAGTGGACCATCCCATTGGTTTTGCAAGCAAGAAGTTGACACCGAGGGAGAAAATTTATACAACTACCGAGCGAGGATTTTTCTATGATCTACATGCTTCATAGTTCAAACTCTACTTATTGGAAAAACCGTTTATCTTCTCGCACTGTTCATATGGAACTTAATTATTTTGTCAACAAGCTTGTTTTTCAAGGGCACATTTACGAGGTTGCTACTAATATTTCAGGATTTTAAGTTTATAATGGTTGTCAAACCACGGAAAAGTAATTTAGGGTTTGACCATTTGTCAGAATGAATTCTAGATAGGATGCATAAAACATTGAGGAAACGATTCCCAATGCACAACTTTTCAGTTAAACCACGTGCCCACAAATCTAGAGGACATTGCAGTATTCTTGCACACTAGCTAGATTCCTAAGGGGATGAAGACTTTATAAATGAATCAACTTGCAATACGCACGGAACCCTATCTATTGATAGTTGAAGATTTGTATAAACTTGGACATGATGAATTTTTTCACCAGTGTGTTCTAGAGCATGAGTGTGAGGCCATTATGGAAGAATCTCATAGTGGAATTATAAGAGGTCATTATGTAGGTGATGTTACCACATGGAAGATTATAATGTCTATAATTTGGTGGAAAAATATCTACAAGAATACTAAAGAATATGTCAAGGCATGTAACCATTTTCATTTCCTTGGGAATCTTGGAACCAGAGATGAGATGCCTTTGAGACCTATTGCAAGTGTTGAACCTTTTGAGAAATGGGATATTGAATTTGTAGGTCCTATTTCCCCACCTGTGTGTAGGATTGGCATGTGCTACATTATAACTTGTACAAACTAGCTAACAAGGTGGGAAGAAGCAACACCTACAATGGATTGCATAATAGCTACAATAACAAGATTTATCTGGGAAAACATTATTAACAGTATAGATGTCCATTGATTTTAACAAGTGATAGAGGAACTCATTTCTTAAATGAGACAATCAGAATCCTTTTGGAATAATTTATGGTGGTACATCATAGAACAAATCCCAATCACCCACAAAGCTAATAGTAATCTTTGCTGAAACTTTCAACAAGATTATGGGACAAACACTAACAAAAATATATGATGTTGGAAGGAAATACTAGGATGATAAAGTCTCTGTTGTACTTTGGGCATATAGGACTACCTATAAGAGGTTGAATAAGGCCACATAATTTCATCAGGTGTTTGGCACAAAGTATGTATTTCCTATTGAATTTATGTTTCCATCCCTGCATATTGCATGCGTAAGAGGATTGGATGATGAATAAGTTGTTTAAGAGTGCATAGACAAACTAATGTAGTTAGATGAGAGGTGTGTTATTTCCCAATGGATCTAGAAGATAAAAAAGGAAAGAGAAAAGGCTTGACATGATAGGCATATTAGGGATAAGAAATTTGAGGTGGGAAATATGGTTCTTTTATATGATTCAAAATTTACATGCCACCTAGGGAAAATGAAAGTTCATTGGTTGGAACCTTTGTTGTGATAAAGATATTGGAATCATCCACTTTCGGATGGAACTTGGTTACTTCAATGGGAGTAGGTTGAATCCCTACTATAAATAAGTCTTCTTGGTGTTTATAATAAGGTAATATTGCCACTAATATTAGATTTCCATTTTATGCATCTTATTTCAAAGTGTGTTTCCTTTCATTGTTGTTATGCTTTGGTATTTTATTTTAGTGTCTTATTCTAATAAGTGTGCTTGTGTGCGAACATGATTACTATCTAGTGGATTCATGTGCAGAGGACTGCGTATACTCTTAGTGTGGGTTGGACCAAATAAAAGTTACATGTAGGTATATATTTGGGTTGAAAATTAAACCTCCTTTCAAATATTGGTGTGCATAGAAGAAATATTTTACAAGTTCTCGATTGAAGGTACTTAATTAAATTTTCTCATATTAGAGACCACACATAGATGGCTAGATGAAAAGTGTAACACGAGATAGGAAACAACATGGGAAACTACTTGGTATAAGGTGGAGTTGATAAGTACTTTGACATAGGGAAGCATGTGAAAGGAGGTCTCGGATGAGAAGTAGTGGGCATGCAGGAAGGTTATGACTAAGGTATGGTATGATAAGATGCAAAGCATGGAAGACAGTAAAGATCGGGATTAATGTTGTGTATGGTGGTAGTGTAGGAGAAATTAATGTGGAGTAATTTGATAAATCTATAAAATAAGGTGCTTCTAATGTTATTTTTACCTTGCATACTTTGAATTCTCAAGTTATGAAGTGAAATTAGAAATTTGACAAAGTATGACGTGCGAGAGAAGTTAATTGAAGAAAAAAACTAGGTGGTATTGGGAAATGGCATTACTGTGAGCTTCATTGGAAGGGTGTTTGAGTTGGCATGACATGTGTGGGAGAAAGGTTTGTAAAATTAGGTTTTGGAGAAGATTGAATTATAGCTAGGGAATGAAGTGTTTCAAGTGAGAGGAGATCAAAGAGTGAAAGGGTAAGAGGTGGTAAATTTTTTAAGGTTCCAATGCATGAAATCACTTGAGAAAGGAAAATGGAACCAAGAAGGGTCGTGGTTAAGGAACCCATAATAGAGGAGGCACCACAAAAATGGTTTGCAGAACGAAATTCCCAAAGGAGGTAATTGAGGGAAGGTCATGGAAATTTTAGTTGATTTAAGTGTAAGATAAGAAACATCAATCTTTGCACTAAGAAAACCCTTAAGGATATGAAGGAAAAAACCATTTTGAAAACCAACAAAAGGATGGCGGATGGGAAAAGGGTATTTGATAACATGATTTACAAACCGTTGGAGAGTGTTGGAGTGATGTAGTTGTACGAGTTACCATTCTTAGGTTGTGGAGTGTGTTTTCATGTGTGAAAGTGTTGAAGACTATACACTAAGAGTTCTGTACACTTTCCATAGTTGTATCATAGGGGTTCGAGGCGTAGCCCCAAAAAAATTGGCCTTAAAATGTGCCCGTTATACCAAGAAACGTGCTTTTCTCATATGGGCGGGATTTTTACCCATAGGTTACTACGGGATGGTTTTGGCCCATGGTTTTGTAAAACTAATTAAGTAGTTGTCTACTTATATGTTTTTATGCATATGGTAGTTATAATGTAACATTACTGATTTGTTTTGAATTTGGGTATGAGCTCAGAGATTTTGTTGAGCATACCGCAAAACAAATCTGGGTATTGTATTGAGAGCAAAGTGACTTGTAATAAAATCTAAGCAAGTGATTCTTGGTGGATGTAGCTAAAATTGGGTGAACCACATTAAATCTTTGTCTCTTTTGTGTTGTGTTATTTTATGCTACACTTTTAATTGAGATCTCGTAATATTTTTTCGCATATTAGTTTCTCTTGTTGCGATTTTGTGAGGGATTATTCCCATATTTTATCTCTTATTTCCTAACAACCATTCTTTGGGAATCAGATCAATTATACCAATGGATTATGTTACAAGTCCATAAGGACTACTTCTACTTTACGGGTAGAAGGATGAAGATTATAGAAAAATTAATTAGGAAGGTGACCAAATTGTGTGACTCTGGTTTAGAAATTTTCAAGGTGACCTTACCGATGACAATGGAGTAGAAGAAATAGCTATCATGTTTAAGTATCGGAAGGTAGGCTAAGTTTTTAATGTAGAAAACAAAGATGATTGGGATACAAGGGTAGTTTCATGCCTGGTCAATTGTAAGCTAGGTTCCTTAGAGAGGTGGAAGGAAGTGAACAAACATTGGTTGTATATCATGCATAAGATGGCCAATAATACGTACTAAAATATAGTTGGGTTTGTTGTAGAGAACATCGTGGAGGAAGTGCATATTTAGATAGTCAAAGGTGAGAAGATTACTTGGGGTGTTATCTTTCTCCTTATAGTATTTTGTGAAATTAGTGTGTACTGACGGGCCAAAAGAGAAAATATGGGTGTACTCAATAGAGAAAAAGTCATCGGTGAAGAAATTCATGAAGTTCACTTGTCAAGGAACAATTTATAACACTTACAAAAATCCCATAGACAAGTGGTATAGGAGGATGCATAACACATTTGAAGGAGAGTGGAACATCCCGTGGGAGTTACAAAGTGTCTTGGAGGATCAAGCCAAGTTTTCAACCTACCAAAGATTTCTATTTGGGTAGCTTCTAGATGATGACTAGGAGAAAATCCCTTGGTGTAAGTTACCTTTTTCTTTTACAACATTTTATTTTAAGGATTCGATGAAAAAGTTACATAAAACATGTAAGTTACCATTTGATGTGGATAAGATAGATGTAGATATTCAAATATCATCTATGATCCAAAATTTAAAGAAAGTGAGTGGGAATGAGACATGAAAACATCATAGAGCTCAGAACTACTCTAGACCATTATAGTCATTACAGATAGAGATACTTTAACAGACTTAAAGAACTGAATCAAAATAGAAAGGAAAATGCATAGGGATTCATATTCATCTTATAAACATACATGAAACAGAAACTATGAAGATATAAGGATGGACTAGAATCATTAATGATCATATTCAAATAAGTTGGTAACCTCATTACATCCATTAGATTCATTACAAAACATCACAGTATGGTAGACCAAAGTCATACATCATAACTGGATCTACATTCCTTAGCTCTCAAAAAGAAATTTTATAACCCCAAGCCCTTGATACATCCATCTCCTATAGTTTATCTACCCAACCCAATAGAATCCTTGCAGCCATTTCTAGAGCTCTGCTCTCTTTTAATCTATATTCTTAACCAACTCTATCAACACACCCACACACACACCTTTTCCTTTCTATGGGTGCTTGTATTTATAGGCACCCCGAAGTGCCAACTCATCCTTCTGTGGCCTCAGATCTGGCGCAAGTGTCTGAATGTGGTCCTCCATGGGTGCATGCTCCTCCAGGCCTGAGCTCTCCACTCTTTGCCATGATGGCCTTCTAGAAGCCTCCATCATAGGGCATATTCCTTCCTAGCCAGCACTGTGCCAGATGCACCTTATCCACTCTGCATGCATGTAGTCGGGTCACGCTTTTCTCGTGTTCTACCCAAAAATCAAAATACGGCTAAGTCCGAGACCTTGTTTTGTCGGTGTGTAACATGGTCCTTCTAAAACCCTCCTAGAACCCTCCCTACGTGCCTTCTTCTTGTGTGCCCACCCTTCAACTTAGGCCTTGCGCGCCCATGCGCCTTTTTGTACTTAGTCAATATTTTAGGGCCCAACATCACCCCACACTTTACCTATTCTCCCATGGGAACATTTCTTTAAAGAAAGAATTACAATAGACTTAACGTCTTGGAAAAAGAATAAGGGAATGAAGAATTGGGAAAAAATGAAAGAATGGGGAAGTGTTGTCATTATTGCAACAAGATAGGAAAATCTCTTTGCAAGTCGGCCTCCAACTTGTTCCAGGCATCAACTTCATTTTTGCACTCTCTGGCAGAGGTCACAACTACTAGGTGCTTACCTCCTCAAAACCCAGTCCATTTCCTCGAGTGTTCAATGTTTCAACCATTCCTTCAATTCCTTGCCCACGTCCTCAAGTGCATCCATCCTTCTTGTAATCTATGGGTACAACTCCTTCAACTGGTTTTTAATTGAACCTCGTAAGGTTTCAATAGCTTCTAACTTTTTTCTTGACCTCGGCCAGGATCCTTTCCCACTCTGCTCTATTCCCTTTGTTCTTCTCTTGGAATTCCTTGAGCTCTACCTCGTGAGTGGTGACCAGAATACTTGCCACTTTATCTCTGTCTGCACAATTGTCATATGCGGCCTCAGTAGTATGGGTAGAAATTTTCACATTAGCAAGAACCTTGTTGTACTCGGAAATGATTGCTACAACCTTTAATTTTTCCTCCTTCTCAGGCACATGTTCTTTATTTCTTCCATGGATTCTAAGGCTAGAGGTTGCCTTTCCATGGTGAGGATGCATGTTAAGTCTTCAAGGCACTCAAGGGAAGATCCATACTTTTGTGCGGGTGGTGTTAGGTCTAGATGCTTCAAAATAATGGCATCTGTGATGGATTCTACCTTCTTATATACCTCACACACCCTTTCCTTTTCTTCCCTAAGTTCATGCTTTAGTTGCGTGCTAATTAGTTCCTCCTGCTTCAAGTTCTTGGTCTCTCTCTTCTAGCTCTTCTTCCCTCTTTTCTAGCTCTACCTCTAGAAATTTTACCCTGTCATTCCTTCGAATAACCTAGCTTCCAGCTCAACCGAGACCTTATTTAAAGCATTGCAGACTTGTTCATCCGAAAGCTGTTGAGCGCTCACCAAGGGGTTATCTCCTTTTGACTCAGGCATCTTCATTAGTGCTCCTTGGCTTACCTCGAACTCTGGCTCATCGATGTGGGACTCAATTTCCCATGAAATCATTTTCCTCATCGAGGGTATGCACCTTCTTCATCAAATGACTTCATTTCCAAGAGTTGATCTGTTGGGATTGTGCTTTGGAAGCATGTGTGCACAACACCTTGTTTGGATCATCAATGTAGCTCATTCTTGGCTTTTGATCTCCATCCATGCACTTTCCTCTGTGTGTGTGCCCTTAGGAATAGTTACCGATAGATTGGGCCTCCCATGCTACCATGATCTTTCCTACGCTTTCTTCCTTATCTTCATTCATCACTATATCAACTATATCAGCGCTGTGCTCCACTCTTGTTCTACCAAGGCTTCAATGATTTTCATTGCTTCTCTTTCTTGCCACCTCATTTACTTCATCCTTAGTGAGGCTTGGAGTCTTCGACCCTTCGTGCTAACCTCTTCACTTCCTCCCATGTCTGGGTGCCCTCCTCCTCCTGGCTGCCCTTCCTTCGCACAAAGTGATAGTCATTCTTCTCCTCTTTGCCTTCTTCTTCCGAATCGTGCACACTGAAAACAAGTGGTTCTTGGTCCCCTTCAGGATCATCTTCTTCATCGTCATCCCTCTCACCCATGTATTTCTCCAAGCTCTTTGTTTCCTCCGAGTCAACTTCCTCCATCACCTTCTGTTTCTTCCTAACTGGGGATTCTAGTATAGGAGATTCTACTTTCTCTTCCTCCTCCTCTGGTGATTTCTCCTCTGCGATAAGCTTTCCTTGCTCTGGTGCCTCCTCTCTGACTGGTGACCTCTTCCTGTGTGTGTAAGTACTTGTTCTAGTGCTTGTTCTTGGGGCACCCACCGCTTGAGTATCTTGGACACTTGGTGCCTTCTTCCTTATCTCTTCATGTCTCCTTTTTCTTGGGTGTGGTCTTCTTCCTACCTGTTAGGTCCTAGGTATAGCTATCTCATTCTCAAGATAAGCACCCTTCTCAAACTTGGGCCTTATGCGAAGGTATACACATGTGCATGGACCCCCTGTAATAGGTAGAGTCATGGGTTTTATCATCTGAACTTCATGTGACACATACTTTTCCATGTACACATGCTTGTTGGGGTAGACCAATGTCTGCGCATCTCCTGTGGTCCGATCCATACTTCCAAGGTCAAACTTCAGCTTCTTGGATTCCTTGAATCTATTTACCCCCACCTGGAAGTACTGAGTGGTGAAAGAAAATGGAAGTTTACACCATGGGCTCATGCTTTCATCAACCAACCTAAATATGCCAATGTAGAAGTGTTGGTATACTATGAATTCAACTTCTCCTTCTGTGAGCTTTGGTAGTTGTTTTGGGATCCTCCACTCTACCCGAATGCATTCCTCAAGTGCATATACCATTTCTCAAGATGTGCCTTATGAACGGCCATCATGTTATCGCAAGTATATTTTTGAATCTCTTTGTGGGTGAGGGTCTTCCTCTGGGTACTCCCACATGAACTTATCTGCCGCATCTGGCACTCGATCTCTGAAAATACAATAGTTAAGAGGACATTTTGAAAAGTATCTTGTCACCCTCCTCCGTGCATTGCTGATGATCTCATCCATGATGTACGTGGACAAGTTGTAGATGGTGCCCTCGATATTCTTCTACAAACATTGAGCCATGATTTGTTCACTTGCGTCCATCTCTCTTGGTCATTAAGTTTGGTTACCAGGTGCTGTGGCCATTCTCATCACTAGGTCTTGGATATCCACAATATCAAAGTACCTTGACCCCTTCTTGTATGCATATGTGGTGATGGTTTCTTTGATGGCTTCTTTGTCACATAGGTCATCCTTTATATCTTCTCCTTCATAGATGAGACTGTGAATTTTGAAATCAGTTGAGGAGTTATGCATCTTTGCCCGTGAAGTGAAAGTGATCTTCATGTATACATGTGACATCAGCCACTGATAGAGGTGCTTAGGCTTCCCAAAGTAGGGAAACTCATAGAGTTACAACAATCCCACCTTCTCCAACTTCACTTTTACTTTTTCGCTATAAATGGGTAACCCTTTTGGTGTCCTCTTGTTTTTTGGTGCACTAACTCCAGTGCCATTTCTTTTCAGTCATGTTTGTGTGATGGTTATAATCACTTACTTATTATCATTTCTTAAATGGGACTCCCACTCCTTTCCAAGAAAAACCCCATCTAGGTATTGCATTTCTGCATACCATTCTTCATTTGTACTTGTGGTGGTTTCTTGTAGTTTTCCCTTGCCCTTGCCCTTTTTAGGTGTTATAGCTGGTTTCTTGGGTGCCATTGTGTAGGTTATCTTTGCACTTCAACTTCTCTTGCTCTGCTTCTCTACCCTTTCCAAGTTTAGATCTTGAACTTGTGAAGAAACTCCTTTCCAACCCATGCCCTAGCTGCCAAACCCTCATTGGAATATCCCCTTCACAAGATGGTGCTTCTCCATAACTCTCTCCATGCTGTGAACTATTCCCCCTGGTTTGCAGATCCAAACTAGTCACTCATGGTTAAATTTCTCCAATTTTTCTTCACATGGATCAACTCTGGAAACCCTAGTTCACAAAAGCTCTTCCTTCTTCGTATTCACAAAGTAAAATAATGAAGTGTCAACCTTCTATTTATAGTTTTTCCCACTTTTTAACATTAAATGCTACCTTACCTACCACCATACTTCAACACTTAATGTGGATTTTTAACAAAACCCGACTTTAGTGCTTTAACTCACGTGCCCAATCCTACGTGGACAATCCCCAACCTTTTGGCATGCAACCAATCCATCTTGATAGGAGACTCTTGTGTGCGTGTCACACTATGTGAAGGTACTTCTGTCATGATTTTTTCTCTCACCTACCTCGTGTTGCTTTTGCACTTCTTCCTCTTTTGTACGTGGATCCACAATGTAGCCTTACCCTGACACCAACCATCCTTTTTCACCTTTTTCCTTCCATGCACTTACTTTCCCAGGGCTATTCAACCGGGATTTTCAACACAATCCTTCTGGTTCTTCACACTTTGTAATTTCTTCCACCTTATTCTCCACCCCACACTAAAATGATGTGGTCCTCTGTGCATTCACAACCTTCAAAAAGTAATGAGATTACTGGTGCCCAAGGCACAACACAAAACAACAATGAGAAAGGGAAACACAAGAAAAAAAAAAATGCATTAAAGGAAATCCTAAACTAACTGGCATACTACCTTATTACAAACACCAAGAAGACTTATTTATAGTAGGGCTTCAGCCTACTCCCATTGAAGTGTCTAGCAATCTCGTCCCATCCAGCACTTGTAACTGGCATGCACCTGAATCAAGGATGTATGAGATGATGTAGGGACCCAACCAATGGAATTTTAACTTCCCAGGATGGTGTAGAAACTTTGAATCATATAGTAAGACCATCTACCCAACCTCAAACTTCTTGTTCTTAATGTGATGATCATGCCATGCCTTTTTTTTTATTTTTTATTTTTGGCTCCACCTGGCGAGTGATCATCTTTCATCAATTGCATTAACTTGTTAATTATTTCTTCAATGCTTGTTCATCATCTAATCCTCCTGTGCATGCTATACGAGAGAAGGTAACATGAATTCAACTGGTAGGATGAAAACCTCATGCCAAACACCAATTGAAATGGTGTGGCCTTATTCAACCTCTTGTAGGTTTTCCTATATGCCCAAAGAATGAATGATACTTTGTCATCCCAATCATGTCTACCAACATCACAGATCTTAGTCAATGTGTGACTAAGTATTTTGTTAAATGCCTTAGATAGTTCCATTTTCTTGAGGGTGATAGGGAGTAGTTTTGTGATGGGCCACCATGAATTTTGATAATAGAATCTTGACCATTTCATTGAGGAAGTGCGTACCTCTATCACTTGTTAAACTCAATGGGCATCCATACATACTTGTTGATTATGTTTTCCCATAAAAATCTAGTAGTTGTAGTAGCCATTGTACAATCCTTTGTAGGTGTTGCCTCTGCCCACCTTGTCAAATAATCAGTGCAAGTGAGGATATACCATGAACCTAGTCCTTCGTGCCACTGGTGAGATTGGTCGACAAAGTTGATAGCCCATTTCTCAAATGGTTCCGCATTGGCTATTGGTCATAAGGGCATTTCATCCCTTTTTCTAGGTTTTCCAAGGTGTTGGCAATGGTCACAGGCCTTGCAAAACTCAATGCAATCTTGATAAATGGTCTCCCCCAAAAGAGCCCTACATGAGTAGAATCTTCCACATGGTTGCATTTCCGCATAGTGTCCTCCTACAATCCCACCATGTGCCTCTTCCATAATTGCAATGTGCTCATGTTCTAGCATGCATCGGCACAAAATCTCATCATGACCCATTTTGTATAGATCTCCACTAATTAGCATGTAGGGTGTGATGCATATGGCCAACTTCTTCTTCTCCAAGGCCTTCATTCCAACTAGTGCCACCCATTTTGAGAAATACTACAATATCTTCTAAGTCGAGGGGCATGCGTGCACCTAACCTAAATAGTTGTGCATCTGGCATGGTATCCTCAATGCTTTGTGTCCTCCCCTGAATCGATTCTAGACAAATGATCAGGTCTGGAATTACTTTTTTCCTGGTTTGACAACCACCACGTGAACTCAAATTCTTGGAACAATAGTACCCACCGACATATGCCCTTGTAGAATGGGCTTGTTCACCAAGTATTTCAATGCCATATGGTCAAGTGTAAAATATAAATGGAGTTTTAGAAAATATTGTTTGAACTTGTGAAGTGCGTAGATCATTGATAATGCCTCATGCTCAGTTGTAGTATAATTCTTCTCTGTTGGTGTCAACTTCCTACTTATAAAGCACAAAGGATGATCAACAATCCCCTCACCAGGATGTGCAAGTACTACTCAATGGCAGTTCTGAGGCATCCACATGAACATGGAAAGGCTTATCCCAAGAAGGGAAATGTAGGATGGGCGCGGTGATAAGCCTATCCTTCAAAGTGTCAAATGCCTTTTGTTGCCTCTCCCTAATGAAAGGAACTTTTATGTCTAAGAAACTCTTCTAAAGGTGTGGTGATCTTGGCATATCCCTTGATGAACTTCTGTAGTACCCCGTATGCCCAAGAAATCCATGCATTGCACTTTGACTAGTAGGCTCCCTCAATCCCACAATTACTGCAACTTTAGCGGGATCTACTAGTAGGCCTTCCTTACATATGATGTGTCCCAATAATGTTCCAAATGGGGTAGAAAAGACACATTTCCTAATATTGAGGGATATCCTCAACTGCCACGACACCTTTCAAACATTAACCTTAAGTTGTCACAATGGTCCTTCACTAACCCATATATTGTCCAATCATCTAGGTAGACTTGAAGAAATTTATGGATGAAGTCCTGGAAAGCTTGTACCACAATGTGTGAGAACACAACAGTGCATTCTTCAACCCAAATGACATGATTGTATAGGAAAAACTTCCCCACTCAGTGGTGAAATTCATCTTCCTCTGGTCCTCCTTCACGATCCTTACTTGGTGATAGCCTAAAAATCCATCTGTGAAAGAGTAGACCTCGTGTCCTGCCACTCCCTCTAAAATTTCTTCAGTAAATGGGGTTGGGAAAGGATCAATGATACACACTACATTTAGGTCCCTGTAATCAACACAGATCCTTATCCTTCCATCCTTTTTTATGCTAATTACCATTGGACTTATCCATTCTGACTCTTCAACAACTTCAATGATGCCCGATGCTATCATCTTATCTATTTCTTCCTTGACCTTCACATGTAGGTTAGGATTCATTTGGTATGGTCTCTTAGGACCGGGTGCACACCCTCCTTCAACTTAATTCTCATTTCCCAAGGAATGGTGAATGCCTTTTAGTTCATGATACCCATGTGGGAATAAATCCTCAAACTCTCGTAAAAGATCAATGATTTTAGAGACTTCTTTCTCGACCAATAGTCTCCAATGATAGCCTCTTTAGGCTCCTCTCTTGAGCTGATGTTAACCTTCTTTGTCCTTAAAGGTTCATGATAGGTGCGTGCCCATTCATCAAAACTATCTAACACCTCGCATGTCCCCATAGAATGGTCAACATCTAAGTTTTCACTTCTTCTCCATCAATAACATACACCATCTTTCCTTTTTATTTTTCCAAACACACGTGCTCAAGTTGTATCTCTTTTGTTTCTTCTTCCTCAAAGTGTGCCTCCAAGCTAGGTTCACCTAGAAACTCTAGTAGCCTATCTTCTACCATGGCACTATCCCCAATGGTAAGGTGCTTGACAACCTACAATGCCTTATCCACCAAGGGTTTTGTACTCGATACTGAATGCTTGAATGAGATCAGCCGCTAACTCTTGCCAATTCCTATCTGGTGGTGTGTCTCAGAATGAATGTACCATGCGTGCACAACCTTGTAGGGTGGAATACAACTTGTGAACCCATAATGAAGGTGGAAATGCTTCTTATGCTTCCCATCCAAGCTGTCTCACATGCTTGGATATGGAAGGAAGTGGTCTCTTTACCATGGTAGTCTTTTATAGCCGTGGGCACGTTGCTCCTGTCAAAACCTTATAGAGAAGGAAATTCTCACCTCACGCCATTCCAAGAGGTTATCTCGATGTGTCCCACCAGTGCATGTAGTTTTTGAGTAGGACATAACTTAACATCCCTCTTCATTCATTCTCCTTCTTCCATTGAGCTTCCATCTCCTGCAAAAAGACCTCAGGGAAGGCTCCTCCTGAGTACTTAGGTAGCTCCTTTCCCCTAGGCACCGAGACTATACGCACCTTTGTCACCTTTGTCACTGATCCTCTCAAATGTCATCGATTAACTCATAGGTCCCATGTGCCCAATTATCACATGTTATATTGGTGGTGTCACTTAAGGATTGAGCATCCTCAAACTAGATAACTCCTTCTGTGGGATGGATTACCTCTGGATCCTGATTGAGTGCACATATATTCTATCAGGACCTCTTCTCCCAAAGGTTAGTATAGGGTGTTGATTTTCCATCAGCTAGGGGTATGATGACCCATTCCTCCTCATTTTCAAAGCTTATGTATCCCTTGTTGAACCAAAGATCCACATTGTTCTTATAGCACCATGGGCACCCAAGTAATGTTGGGAAATTGTCTGCCTCGGTGAGTGCCAAGACTTTGAAGTCCCCAGTAAACTTAGCCCCTTGAATGGTGATAGTTGCATCCTTTAAGACACCGATGGGCATTGCCTTCATTTTTTTTTTTTCACCATATACAACACATTTGAAGATGGTTGTAATGTAGGTCTTCCCATCTGATGCCATGCATCCAAGGTGAGAACATTGACCTTGTGCCTATGTCAATGAGGATATTACTAAGGAGCCATCCATCCATGACCACATTTAATGTGATCTCCCTATCATAGTCAAGGTTGTGAGGGGGAAGGTTTGCATGTAAGACCTACCTCTCATGCTCTTCTCAGTGTGTGGTACCTTCTCTCTCAACCATGCCCCTAGAAAGGGAATAATATTCTCTTTGCCTTAGTATTTTACATACTTCCTTGACCTCATCTAGGTCATCCTTTGGTGCCTCGACCTTCCTTCTTTGCTCCTCCCTCCTGGACTACTCCTTTAGACATTGGATTTCTCCTTGTAAACTCTGAATGATGTCCATGGTTTCTTGATATACCTCCTTTTGATGTGCAGGGTTTGGGTACTTCCCATGTACCACTTCTTCCCTTGAAAACTAGGTTCTTATGCCTTGGCATTTCCTTTTTGCGTGTGTGACCTCTGCTCTTGTTGTTACCATAACAGGTTCAAGCCTACATCATGGGTCACCCGTGGCATCCATTGTGTGTCATCCTTCTTAATGCTTACCATTATAAGCACCCTTGTCTTTTTCGGTGTTGTTGATTCATATGCTCAAACAACTCAGGGCACTCCTCATACTTGTGCTTCTTCCCGCACCATGAGCACTGCAACAAATCTGGGCACTCGTGCTTGTAGTGGTATGTAGACCCACAATTAAAATAGGTTCCACGTGGGAACTCACTTCTTCCTCCTCCGTGGTTACCATGACCATGAAATCCTCTCATGAAATCCCCTTCCATGCGTGCCTCCATCTGCGTGCTCCTCATAATGGTGGTCATCATTCTTAGAACTACTGGAAATGCTAGTTTGGCACACACCATGATCAATGGCCTCATGGATCTAGTCAATAAGCCTGACAATCCTTGGTATCATGGGTTAGAGGTGTAGATCTTACAGTAGAAAGATACATTCTTGAATTGTGTGTTGTAACAAGGGACATCTACTCGCATCATGGTCCCCATGACAAATCTCACAGTCTACTACTATGGTGCGTACTATCTTCTGGGGGAAACTATCCTTGGCATGCCCCTCTACCTCACAATCTATACACCACATTCCATTGTGAGTCTCATGAGCTGAGTTCGTAGATAAATTTTCAGCTGCTTAGCCATAACAGTGATTTGAGCTTCAGAAATGGGCTAACACTAGTGTCAACACTCCCAATAACTTCAGCTGCGCATGGGGGAAGCTTCCAATGCCTCACGTGGAGGGTCATGAAAGTCTTATGAGATAAAGCTCTTCTAAATGGGGTTATCAACCCTCTAAAAACCATTGAGCATGTTGTGAAGGGTGAATGTCATATGAAAATTTTGATAGGAGAGTCTTAAACCATGTGCATCATACTCCACACACTCTCTCCACCATTCCTATTGAATTTCCTTTGGCGTTGATGCTCTTTTGTTCAAACTAGGGATGTGGAATTCTACTAGGAAGGCATTTTTCAATGTGGTGTAATCTACCACCATCTAATGGGGTCATACTTCCTATACCAGCTATGCGCGCACCCTTGCAATGTCATTGCAAATTGATTGGCCTTCCATTTGGGGTTGTGATCCCCTTTGCATGCCATAGCAACTCACACTTGTGAACATGCTCGCAACATCTTCAATACCCTTGTAATCTAGAAAATGTAAAGACATCTCAAAGAAGACTTGAGGAGGTGGTTGGGGCCCTTGTCCTCTTGATCCAGTTCCTTGACTTCCTCTGGTGTTTCCTCCCACCAGATCCACTAGATCCAGGTCTTGTGCCTCTAGATCCACCAGTTCCACCTCTAGATCCACTAGTAGCTAGTAATGGGCCTGAAGTGGTCATGCCTAGGGTCCCCAAATGTCCCACTAAATTATGTGCCAACCATCTGTGAGATTGTGCCACTGCTAGATGTGTGTCCCCGTGCCACTCCCGATGCGTTACCCAAGCCTTGTATATTTTCTCCTTGTCAAAAATTCCTCCAAATACTTGGAATAGTATGCGTAGCCATAGAAGTGGGAAATGAAAAATTGTATCTCTTGGGCATAGATCTATCACTTCCACTGATACCAACTGGGTCAGTGATACTCCTTCCTTGATCTGGAAAACCAAGCGCTAGGGTTTGGTCACTAGGTGGGTTAGATGCGTGCCAATGACTCTTCTCTCTCTACGTGATGAAACTCTCATAGAAATGAAGGGGTCTCTCTTACACTTTCCAAGATGGGGTAGCATAGATTGCTCAGGTTCCATGTCCCTCTGTGAACCTCAAATCCTTCCTGCAATGTCTGCCTCCATATATCCATCACACTTGCAACCTCACATTGTCTAGCAATCTCCCTTTCACGTGCTTCACTATACTTGAGTCGTCTCTCCTCCCTTTCTTTCTCTCATCGTAATGTCTGTCATCTTCCTCCACCTTAGCTTCCTCACCTAGCACTCAGGAAGGTTTTAGCTAGCCATCGGAAATGCCTCTAAACCCATGGTCATGATCAAGATCTTCATTGCAAAGGGATAACACGTAGAAATGATCCTCTGGGCTCTCCTGTAAAAACTCAAACTCAGCAACCTCTGGACAAGAATACATGGAAATAGCATACTCCAGTGTAGCTAGCCAGTACTCCTTTCCACCAATGATCCACACATGAGTCCATGTCAGATCTGCATCTTGTAACCTCTGGAATTCTTCTTGGGTCCCACGCACGTGATCTATAATACCAACTTGATCTAGATGCATATGTTGAGAGCCATTCATACAACTCTACTGGGAAGAAATAAAAAATTTTTTTCATACAAATCATGGTAGAGGTTCTCTTCTACCCATCTACGTGCATCAAACTTAGGTCCTAGTGTTGAATCTCTGAGAAAATTCATCCTCTGTGCTCTTAAACCATGATTCAACACTTTCCACAGTTAAACACTCTATCATCACTCATTGCATAGATCATGATGTATGTTATTTCCCACTACAACTTTGAAAAGAGGTCCTAGAAATGGAACCAAGATGTAGTCATTTTTACACCCACCAAAGAACAAGGGAATCCCATGCATGTCGGCCTATCACCCAATGGGTGTTGGGTGCTCACCCGAGGCATGCGGGCAGTCGAGTCTCTCTTTTATGTGAGTTGAGTGGGAAAACATCATCTATGATCCAAAATTTAAAGAAAGTGAGTGGGAATGAGACATGCAAACATCATAGAGCTCAGAATGGCTCTAGACCATTGCAGTCATTATAGACAAAGATACTTTAACAGACTTAAAGAACTGAATCAAAACAGAAAGGAAAATGCATAGGGATTCATATTCATCTTATAAACATACATGAAATAGAACTATGAAGATATAAGGATGGACCAGAATCATTAATGATCATATTCAAATAAGTTGGTAACCTCATTACATCCATTAGATTCATTACAGAAACACACATAGTATGGTAGATTGAAGTCATACATCATAACTGGATCTACATTCCTTAGCTCTCAAAAGAAATTTTATAACCCCAAGCCCTTGATACATCCATCTCCTATAGTTTATCTACCAACCCAAAAAATCCTTGTAGCCATTTCTATAGAGCTCCTCTCTTTTAATCTATATTCTTAACCAACTCTATCAACACCCACACACACACTTTTCCTTTATGGGAACTTGTATTTATAGGCACCCCTGAAGTGCCAACTCATCCTTCTGTGGCCTCAGATCCGGTGCCAAGTGTTTGAATGTGGTCCTCCATGGGCGCATGCTCCTCTAGGCCTAAGCTCTCCACTCTTTGCTTAGTCAATATTTTAGGGGCCCTAAAATGTGCATGATAATATCAATATTTTACACCAAAATGTGCATGATAATATCTTTATGAGTACATAGATATGAGAAGATGAAAGGATCGGGGGTAAAGAGAATTAACATGATGTCTAAGTGCCCGGTGTGAGTGAGCATGAGCACAAGGAAGAAAGTGTTTCTAGAGGTGATAAAGAGAAGGATAACAATGAAGAGGAGCTGAAGAGTGGACATGAAAGAAACTCAAGAGAAGTTGGAGAAGAGGAACATGGAGGTGCATAACCCAGAGAAAAAATAGATGGGCATGCTAGTAGAAATAAGGAAGAAGAGATGTTGCACATACCTAATTTAAGGTACATTAACGACCCTACAAATTTTATTCACATGAGTTTCTAGAGAACTCTTATGATGGAAAAATTATCATGGACTATGAAGAATCACATGTATGATCCCAAGTTTAATGTGTGTGAGGATTCATGTGCCATGCGAATAATGAAGAAGTCTCCACAATCTAAACATGTGACAATGAAGCCCATGGAGTTCTATGATGAGTAGGTGAGCAATGCATTAACTAAGATATCTGTAGAGGTCTCTTTCCAAAATTTTGATAAGGAAAATTCCTTAAGGACCATGTTAGAAGATAAGAAGGATAAGGAGGAAGAAATATGGTGTTGAGAGAGGTAATGGAGATAGTGCGGAGAAAGGATAATATTATTTTGGAGATGGCCGAGGAGATTGGATAGGAAATTTTGAATTCAAAGTCATAGTACTAAAAAGAGGTGATGAGAACATTTCCATCAGCCATGTACTATTCACAAACATTAGTACATTTTTTGTTAGAAGAGGGGACCAGGCGCACTACCCAAGTGCAGAAGAGATAGCTTCTCGATAGGAAATGGAAGTTGTAGTTGAGAAATATAGAACCAAGAATAATATTTCACACAATATAGTTTGGTATGATGTCATACTCCAAAATATGAAGGAGAATTTGTAGAAAGTGGATTTGGCATTAAAGATGTGTGAGTATCTAGAGAAGATTATTAAAATAAGGACATTACAAGAAGAAAATTAAGTCCTTGTGGTGAAAAAGAATGGAACATTGGGACATGAGAAAAGGCTCATGTTATTAGTAGATAAGCATGATGCACTTAAAGCATCCCGTGACCCTCATGTTGACATAATAAAGGATTTGGGGAAGTTCATTGCACAATAAATGAATGTAATGAATGGAATGGTGTCAGGGTTAGCAAATGTAGTATGGGAATTGAAGCATAAGGGAGAGGATATGACCCTGGAGGAAATGGGAGGAGTAATTTGATATATTCCCACAAGGATTCATGAGGGGATCAGCCATTGTAAGGAATTAGAAGATGACATCAAACATGAGTACCCCGAGCTCCTGCTACCTAGTGAAGAATAGTGCATGGTTATTCAATTGTTCTTTTAGTTATACAATTATTTTATTCTTTAAGTCATTATATATATTTTTTTATTATTTGGAGGGATAAGGATAGTGGACCCATTGTTAGGGGTAAATGATCTTAGTTTGGGGTAATGTTGGTCTCGTAAAAATGACTAAGTATCAAGGGTGTGCGGGATATAGGCACGAAGGAAAGGGGCACGTGAGTAGGAGTGGAAGTTGGTAAATTTATGACCATGAGTTTCAAAACCAAGAGAGAAACACTCAAGACTTAGCCATTTTGACATAGCATGTGCTAAAAATAGGATAGTGTGTGGATCACGCAAGGGATCAAAGCATAATACTTGAGGTTAAGAAAAATATATTTTGGGAGCAAGTGGAAGATCAAGAGACATGCATAATTTGTGTTAATAATAGGATTAGTATAGATTTCAATTATAGATTAACCTATTATTTTCCACAATGTAGAAGCATGTAGTTGTTGGTTCATGGCTATTCTAAAGCCTATTTTTAGAATGCATGGTTGGTGAATGGAAAGTCCCCACCCCTATAAGTATGTAATGTATTTCACTATTTTTGGAGACCACATGATATTTTTGAGTTCTGTCAATAGAGTTATGTTGTTGGTATGAGCTTATACGCATGATTCTATAAGAGTATTGTGATGTATTCAACTATAGTTTTATGTTGAGTTAATAGAATGGATCTTTGTAGATGTATATTGGTTGTGGATGTCTCTATTCATGGTACTTGTATGGTAACTCTGATCTTTATCCTTATTTGATTTATTATGCACTATAGTTGTGATCTAATTATTGTTATGCAATATCTGGTTATGGGATATATGAATATGCATGCTAACATCTAAAAAAATGATTACTAAGGAGGGAACTCATAGGATTTGTGTGCTTGAGTTGAGCACTCAAACCTATCGAGTGAATTTCCATCACACCTAGGAATCTGATTATAAATGACATCAATTTACAAGGGTATGTTTTGTGTATGATCATCACTAAAAATCTCATGTTAGTTGAAGGTTATGTATTCAGAAGGAGCAATGTGGAGGACCAAGGCTTGGAATCATGTAGGATATCAGTTGAAACTCCTGACCCCTAAAATGTTTTGCAAAGGATGTCTTTATGAACATTGGATATTTTAAGAATATCTAATATCAAAATATTAGTAGTTGTATTCTCAATATGTTTTAAAATATCATAGTGACTATACCTGAGTGGTAAGCAGAGGAGGTTTTAGAATAAAAAGGTGAGCACATCACATTGCCATGACACACTCTCTTGATTTAATCTTAATAATTTTTACATTTTGAATAGATGGATCAACACATCCAATTAGGGAATAAAATGGATTAGAGGATTCATCGATGTAATTGACATTTTTACTCTAGGAAAACTAACCTTGATCCAAATTTTTCTCCCCTTTATTATGTTTAGGGAATGGCTCTTTGTAAATTCCCAACTTTTGATGAGATAATGTTTTGGTTTTAAGGAGTCCATCTCAAATTATTTGCTATCAATAAGATCTTGTATGAAGTGTTTTAACTTCAAAAATTTGTCAGTGTTATGTCCCTTAACATGATGATATTCACATAATTCATGGTCTTTGTACCATGCTAGTTTTGTCAC
The DNA here is from genome assembly GCA_018340775.1 of Taxus wallichiana var. yunnanensis. NCBI lineage: Eukaryota > Viridiplantae > Streptophyta > Pinopsida > Cupressales > Taxaceae > Taxus > Taxus wallichiana. The sequence goes on along the minus strand of CM031238.1, from coordinate 16,851,867 downwards.
ATCATCCACAAAGGGTATGGTGTTAGGTAATTTTATCATGTTCATTGTATCTAATTGTTTCAATATAGATGAAAAAGAATCTGTAAGAGGGTGAACAAGTGATGTTTATATTTAGGTGCAACATGTCCTTTGGCAAGTTTCGATGGAATCTGTTTTGGACTTCCTACACACATTGAGAGTCTATTATTTCTTCACCTACTATGTTTTTATTTTTTTGAAATAACTTAGGTTTTTTCACGAGTTTGTATTCATGATGTTCTTTGGAAAAGGGATTTAAATTACCTTTGAATAATAATGCTTTTTCTTATGATTAATAATGACATCAATATACAGGGGTAGGTTGTGCGTATGATCATCACTAGGAATCTCATGTTGGCTGAAGATTATATATTCGGAAGAAGCAATGTGCATGGCCAAGGCTTGGAATCATCCAGGATCAATATTAGTTGAAACTCCTGACACTTTAAGTGTTTTGCAAAGGATGTATTTATGAACATGGGATATTTTAAGAATATATAAGATCAAAATCTTAGGAGTGGTCTTCTCAAGCTATTTTAAAAGATCATAGTGACTATCTGAGGGGTAGGTAAAGGAGGTTCTAGAATAACAAGGAGAGCACGTTGGATTTCCATGACACACTCTCTTGATTTAATATTAATAGTATTTACATTCTCAGTAGATGGATAAGCACAACCAATGAGGGAATCAAATGGATTAGATGATTCATCAATTTAATTGACATTTTTACTCTAGGAAAACTGACCTTGATTTGAATTTTTATCCTCTTTATTATGCTTAGGAATGGATCTTTGTAAATTCCCAACTTTTGATTAGACAATTTTTTGGGTTCAAGGGATTCCATTTCAACCTCTTCACTATCAATAAGATCATGTATGAAGTGTTTTAACTTCAAAAATTTGTAAGCGTTATGTCCCTTAACACGATGACATTCACAAAATTCATGCTCTTTGTACCATGTCATTTTTTTCACATCATTCACCAAGGGTATGGTGTTAGGTAATTTTATCATGTTAATTGCATCTAATTGTTTCAATATAGATGAAAAATAATCTGTATGTGAGGGGTGAACAAGTGACGTTTATATTTAGGTGCAATATGTCCTTTGGTAAGTTTCAATGGAGCATTGTTCGGATTTCCTGCACATGTTTAGAATCTGTTATTTCATCACCTACTATGTTTTTATTATTTTTAAATAACTTAGGTTATTATGTAGGTTTGGATTCATGATGTTCTTTGGAAAAGGGCTTTAAAGTCCCTTTGAATAATAACACTTTTTCTTATGATTAATAATGACATCAATGTACGGGGTAGGTTATGTGTATGATCATCACTAGGAATCTCATGTTGGCTGAAGGTTATATATTCAGAAGGAGCAATGTGCATGACCAAGGCTTGGAATCACGTAGGATCAATATCAGTTGAAACTCCTGACCCCTGAAGTGTTTTGCAAAGGATGTCTTTATGAACATTGGATATTTTAAGAAGATCTAAGATCGAAATCTTAGTAGTGGTCTTCTCAAGCTGTTCTAAAATATCATAGTGACTATCCTGAGGGGTAGGCAAAGGAGGTTTTAGAATAACAAGGTGAGCATGTTGGATTTCCATGACACACTCTCTTGCTTTAATCTTAATAGTATTTATATGCTCAATAGATGGATCAACACAACCAATGAGGGAATCAAATGGATTAGAGGATTCATCAATGTAATTGACATTTTTACTCTAGGAAAAATGGATTTGATCCGAATTTTTATCCCCTTAATTATGCTTAGGGAATGGATCTTTGTAAATTCCTAACTTTTAATTAGACAATATTTTGGGTTCAAGGGATTCCATTTCAACTTCTTTGCTATCAATAATATCATGTATAAAGTGTTTTAACTTCAAAAATTTGTAAGTGTTATGTCCCTTAATATGATGATATTCATAGAATTCATGCTCTTTGTACCATGTCGGTTTTGTCACATCATTCACCAAGGGTATGGTGTTAGGTAAATTTATCATGTTCATTGCGTCTAATTGTTTGAATATAGATGAAAAATAATCCATAAGAGGGGTGAACAAGTGACATTTATATTTAGGTGCAACATTTCCTTTGGTAAGTTTTAATGGAGCATTGTTCGGATTTCTGCACACGTTTAGAATTTGTTATTTCCTCACCTACTATGTTTTTATTATTTTTAAATAACTTAGGTTATTCCATAGGTTTGGATTCATGATGTTCTTTGGAAAAGGACTTTAAAGTCCCTTTGAATAATAACACTTTTTATATTTAACTTCCTTTCTTGATAACCACCTTGAAAGTGTTAACATAGTGCATTTGTAAATGGAAAGCAATTTTGGGATGTAAATTGGGTACAAAAATGCTAACCAGTTGTTTCTTCGGTATTGAGCAAGGGAAACTACTAGCTTACCCTCACCATCTTTGTAAGAAACTAACAAATTACGTTGTTTTACACTACACAAATCCAACATGGTGACATCACTTTTCATATTGAAAAAAGTGACACACAAATATTTATGCTAATTCAACCCATGTCAAGATAGACCCTTTAGGTAGGTGTAGGAACCATTCAAGTTCTTAGCCCCCAAGACTCCGTGGAAATATGCAAATTAGATAGTTTTCGCTATAGGAAACTTCTTGAAAATCCATAAATAAGTATTTAATATGATCTCTTGGATCACCTTTACCCTTCTATATTTGGAACTAAGGGTAGTTAAAGTGAGGAGGGAAGGGTGTCCTTAACATTTATCCATCAAAAGGGTATGAGAATAGTTCTTCGAATTGATACTTTTACTATGTCCTATATTTTCTTTTTGTAAATTGGTGAGGGCATTCTTCAAATATTGTCATTCCCGATCAAATATTTGACCATGTGTAGGTGAGGTGGGTATATATACTTGGTTAGATGTGGATGTTTCACTACCTTGGTTGTCAGTGTATATCATGAAGCCATCTCATCATCAAGGGGATGAGATATAGAAGTATTGAGAAAATTTTCATCTACCTAAAAGACCACAAGGGGTGAAAATGTTGATGTTGCGCAAAGTGCTCCCTCAATTGTTGATAATTTTAGTAAGGCCTACCATGTGTTTTGTGTGATAGGGGTAAATCATAAATTAGGAGGGAATGTTGAAGGTTATATTCTCTCGTAGCTGGTTGTAAGGACATTCATTTCCCATGAAGAAAATGGAGATACATATGTAGAAGCACTATTATCACGAAAACACAATGTATCTAGATTAACTGGGATGTAATAGCCTCCGATTGAGCATGACCAAATATTTATGTTGATGGATAGTGGAATGTCATAGGAAAATAACCGCACAATGCTCTACAATGGGAAAAGGGTGGGACATCTCCAAGAATGGTAATAGTTTTCCCTTCATGGAAAAATTTGAGACATTTATGATAATTGGAAGGAAAAAACTACATGGCATGAATCCATGGGTGAGTGAGGAATATATTGTAGGTTAGTTTGTAGTCCAAAGCATGGAACCAGGTATTGTGATTAGTAGGCACTACTGCCATAGGTTAAGTTATCATACCGGTGACTATCATTCCTCATTATCATAATCCTTAATAGTGATGACTTTATGATCCAAATCACCATCAATGTATCCCAATTGTTTAAAAAATTTCAAAGTGCAAATAACTCTTATTTCACTAAATCTAGACTTATTCCAAAGTATGAGAAGAAAAATAATACAACCAATATTCGAATCCAAAATTACTAGTTTTGGATTCCAAAATGTTAAATATTAGAATTATCTGGACTCCAAAATATCACATATTGGAATCCAAAATCACATATATTAGAATCTAGAATCACATATATTAGAATCCAAAATCACATATATTGGAATCCAAAATCACATATATTGGAATTTACTACACTCCAAAGTCCCATATATTGGAATCCGAAAATCATAATATTGGAATCCAAAAAGTCAAATATTGGAATCTATGTTTTGGACTAAATAGAACATGTATCTATTTTATATAGGCTAGCAACCACTAGGCATTATTTATGATTTGTTATATACAGAACATGTTTATGTTTTATAAGGGCTAGCGGATGCTAGGCATTATTTATGCTTTGTTATAAACATAACATGTTTATGTTTTATATGGGCTAACGATGATAGGAATTATTTATGATTTTTTATATACAAAACATGTTTATGTTTTATACGGGCTAGCGAATGCTAGGCATTATTTATGCTTTGTTATAAAAACATGTTTATGTTTTATACAGGGTAGTGACTGCTAGGAATTATTAATGTTTTGGAATAAGGTTCTTATTAGTGTTTAAATTTATTTAAGATTAAACTATGAAGATTTGAATAATTAAAACACCTTGTGGGGTAGTGGCCACTAGGCTAATGAAATTCAATAGATTTGAGACACTTGTAGGTTCATTTAGTATGATGTGATTTAACCTTAGTGTAACTAGAGAATTGCTAATGATATTCTGAAGAAACAAGAAGAGGGTGGCTATTTAGAGTAGGAGAATGTAATTAACTTTAAAACCATTCCATATATATTTTAGTATTTAAATATGGATATGAAATTAATTAAAATTAAGTGTAAAACCAACCTAGATATATTTGTGTATTCAATTATAGATATGAAATAAATTTAAATTACTTTACTAAAGATAGAAATGTAGATTTTTTTAAAGAATTGTTTGAATTTTATCGTAACACTATTCCCAAAGATCTGGGATCCCAAATTAACAAAATAAATCATAGTAAAGTTCTAAAAATAAGTTCCCTCTAATTTGGTTTTTGATCAAATTTAATTATAACACTATTCCCAAAGATATGGGATCCCAAATTAAAAAAATAAATCATAGTAAATCTCTAAAAAATAAGCTCCCTCTAATTTGTTTTTGATCAAATAACATCCGAAACATCTTCTATGTCCTTCAATGGTCGCAACAAATGCCACAACCATATGTTAAATTTGACCCAGTTTAGACATTTTTGAACTTTTTAGTCATAAAATACTTACAAATATTTGAAATAACCATCACATATGACTTGCATATTTTAGATACAATCATCAATTTTTCTAGATATTTATTTATGTTTTAATTATATTAAAAACAATTAAGTATATACAAGTATAATTTAATATTTATTTTATGAACAATATAAAAAAGTACTATTTTACAATTTTTGAGGGGTAAGTTTTTCTAATAATTCAACACACAAGTTATTCAATCATATTGTCACTTATAATTAGCGACAATATAAATAGTCCCAACTTATATTTCTACAATCTCAATATAATATAATAAAGTTAAGCAATACCTTCATAATAACATATGAATGTATATATTATTTACAATGTTAAGTAGTACCATCATAACAACATTTTGAAATGATAAATAGTTATTTAGAATTTTCTTGCTCCAAATATTTGATGCCCTCTACCAAATTCAATCCCTGAGACACTATTTGTGATATTTTTGTCCAAACTAGCCATCAACCATTTACTTTTGTACAATCTTCGTGGTATCGCTTTTCATCCAACCATAACATTTGCAGGAGGGTTTCCGTTTACACCTAATGTAATACACAAAGATTTTTAAAATTGTATGAAAAATCATATCTACTCCAAACCTTTTATAGGTCTCTTATTGTTATTCCATCAACTATATTATTATGTTCATTTCCCCATGTGATTCTTGGATTCAATACAGTTGATATTTTTTTATTGAATCCCATTGATATCTTTTTAACATCAACATAAATGTGATTGTTGGACCATAATCCTAGATCACAGTATGGTGATAATAATTTTATAATTTGTGATGAGACCACCTCACGGGTTGAAGAATTTCAAGCCGAACTCGAATTCCATCTTCATGTTGTATATTTTTCTTATCCCATATAACAAGTCCTCCATATATTAACTAAGTAAATAACTCTTATTGCTACCTACAGGGAAGTAAACAAATTTGATTTTCATCAGCCACATATCAATTATAATTGATTGAAATAAACAGCATTTTAGCTTATAACTACTAGTTCTTGCTGAGATTTTGGCCTAGATTACACCTCCTTTACACGCTGCTAGATACATTGATGCAAGATCTATTTCAAATAAACATTCATCAATTCATAATCTATTTCTTTCTATTGAAAATGTGAGCATAATGTATTTGAAATAAACATTAATCAATTCATAATCAATTTCATGTTGTGGAAAATGAAAGCTTAATTAGAAAAACATAGTGGTTTTTGTGGTGATATGGTAAGTATAATATCAATTTTTATTTGTATTATCATTCAAATTTAGCGATCACTAGGATACGATTCTATTCTCGGAACCACCCTTTGGGAAATATAGTCCTCACTATTGATGAGGATTTGCAAATGCTAGGTTATGCCATCATTGGCCAAACTATAGTTCACTGGAAAAACTTTAATGAGGCTAGCCAAGTGCTGATTTACATACCTATGAGTGAGAACAAGTCATATGTAGTTTTTTTATTATGATGTTGAATTCAAAACAATGCTAATTAAATATAAGTAGTTAGTATGTAGTAGTGAATCAGTGAAACATTGTAGACAATATGCGGTTATAAATCAATGAGACATTGATGAAAGTAATATTTTTAGTCTAACCATTGTTGTATTGAACGTGGATGCATAGAGTCCACTAAGCTCTATACTTTGTTTTAATATTTTACCGTAGCTTACAAATGGACTTCCTTACAAAATTTATTCTACCGTATGCCAAACATATAAACTAATGTCTGTTAGTTATCATTTCCTATAAATTTGTGGGCTTTATAAATGATTTTTTTAAAAAAATACACATGGTTAACATACCAAGTTATGAGTGTTTATCCATGTTAGATACCTTCGTGCCCTCCACGGTTACATTCTCTAGTTTTTGGTTATCTGCATAATCATTTATTGTCTTATAAATTTGTGAGGATTATTAGCGGGTTTGTTTGTAAATTCACATGACTAACATACCAAGAGTTTATTGTGATTTTCATGGCAGATGTGCCCACATCCTCCACATCTACCTCTGAACTATAAAAAACTTAAGTTTTTTTAAAAATTGAAAACCATGGCAATTGAAAATAGATAATAACAAACACACAAACACAACACACACACACACACACACACACACACACACACACACACACACACACACACACACACACACACACACACACACACACACACACACACACACACACACACACACACACACGCGCGCGCATAATGATTGAAGGTAAATCACCATGTTGAACTAGTTGTGTAGTGTCAAGTTAAAAGGGTTGTTCATCAAATTAAATAGCTTTGTGGTTATCTGCATAAACAATAAATGTATAAGTAGCATATATAGGTTCAAATCCATTAAATAAAATCACTTGTTAAAGTTTTCTTCAGTGACAAACCTTTCTTCATATGAGAATAGTAATGTTTTAGAAACATTTCTTGACTATGTATCTCAACAATAAAAACAACAGATAGATTGGAATCAACTAATGCACATATTGTGAAACTGTTGTAGTAAAACACTAGTACTAGAGAATTTTTGGAACAACATCGAGTGAACATCTCATCCTAAAACTCATAAGATCTTTCACAAGGAAAAGGATGGATGTTTCCTTGTAGGCTAATTTCGCTTGCAGTTACTAATTTTTGTGGCGTTTCTCCATCCAATCCCTAGTGATCTCTTCTCTAAAATCATCATTATTATTTTAGTTGTGCACACCAAATATTGTGTACATAAGACATAAAATTTTAAATATCCCATTACTTTTATAGAGTCTGTAGCATCCATCTAGAATTGATTCTCCACTGTATTTAACCTTTTCCATTTGTCTCTTAATATTTTTGAATAATCAATTGGTATTAGAACAATAATAATACAATCTAGAAAAATGGTTCTAATAATTATTAGAAGCTCCATTATTACATCAAAAGAAATATCACTAGAAAAATTGCAAAAATCGGTGATTAAAAATTCAACGTTGAAAGGATTAGTTGAATGAATAGCTGATAAAGTTGATGGAATATGGAATGGATATGCACATTTACAAGAAAAATCTTTTGTGTCTTCCATCCTTGTTGGTATATTTCCTTCCATTGACATCACATAGTTTTCTAATATTATCTGAGCCTCGCCTTGAAGAACTTCTTCCACCTCATGGTATTTTTTCTATTTTTCCATTTTTCCCCTATATGGGAATCAAATTTTATTTTTCCATTTCTCTCTTCACCCAACATTACAAAAAATAGTGGTAGTGTGATTCATGCAATTTAATTTTTTAATTACATTAGATTCACTGCAGGTTGTCAATACAATATTATCTGGATGTTTTTTTTCAAATAATGTAGAAATTTTGCTCTCATTTTATTATCTCCTTTTATTATCCAGTAGTAAGAATAAAATATATCTGCTATTACACCAACCTCAACAAACCCAGTTAACTAGACATCCCCTAATTATACTTTATCACCTAGTACTAATAGTTCTTTGTTTGTTATTCCTTAGGAGCCATGAATGGATTCTTTAGTGAATTTGGTTGAAAGTTAACTTGATTATCCTTAATAGGTGAACAAGAAAGGCCACTGATCTAAAAAACTGAAATTTTGTTTTCCATTTAGTCCATATGTCATCAGGAAATAGTAGAAAATTCCATTTATCGTATACAAATTCTTTTTTTTTTTCACTTGAAAAATTGAGAGGCATTGATTCTCAAAGCTCTACATTCAAAGGACAAATATATATTTTTATCTTTTTATATGATGAAATTAAATGTTAATAACCAATGCAATACAATTAAAATACATTACCTTCCAATATTCTATCTTTTTTTTTCAATCTGGGCCATTGAGGACATCCTAATGATTGCCAAACTGATCTAGCTTTGTATAACAAATCAATAAACTTCATTTTTATCTAAGTTTTGTTTACTTCATTTTATTGTTTGCAAATATTAGCAATGGCTTCAGTAGATGCATTTGTAGATAAAATGTGATCCTTTCAAAACCTTAGCCTCGAATGTAAATAATTGTAAGTTTCGAGCCCAAAATCTTTTTGCACACATATTGTATGTTGACCATCAAGTATATAAAATTTCACATCATCACTTTCTAATTCATTTGGATCATGGAGTTCTACAATGTTATTCATAGACTACAAGAAGAGAAAAATAATTATGTTTGTTTGTGTAAGAATAAAATTTATAAGAAGGTCAAGATTTTCATCATCTATCGGATCATACCGATATTTTAGAGGTGTTATATGGTATTGTTATCCATAATTCACACCTCAAGGTGAATTGAATAACTTGTATGATTCCTTCGAGATTGAGCAGAAGAAATGATGGAAGGAAAAAATTTATATTTTTAGGGTACCTCTCCTCTTTTCTATAACTCTCTGTCCAGAAAAATCCAAGGAGTTAGGGAAAAATTACAAAAAATATGAAAAAATGAGGTCGCAGTCTATTTTAATAAAAATTTGGGCCTAAAATGCTAAGGAGACCATGAAATGCAATAAAGTTGGTTTTTTTGGCCCAAACCACATAGGTTAAGTTAGGACAGTCGGGACCCAAAACCACGATTTTTTCGAAATTGTCGCAGTGCGAGAAGGGATCGACGAAATCATGTATTTTTTTCCTGGGCGGTCTCAAGGGACATTAAGACCTTGTAACATTCCCATTTTAAGACTTTAGAAATAAGGGAATTTTTTTTTGAATCATAATTTTCTTTGTTCTAAATAAAACATCATTTAGAATACACATTCCATGCCAATCAATCTCATAATAGATAACCATATGCAGTTGTAATGACTCGGTAAGTTACCGATCTCTCATTCCATGACTTAGTTACCAACCAATCTCTCATGTTCAACTTAAAGTATATAATACTTTATGTATACTACGTATACTTGGTTTTCCTACCCTATTCTAGGTAATGAGTGATCTGTTTAAAGAACATATCTGAATATTTGTTACCAATATTCATCTAACATCACGTTGCTTTAAACTAGGTGACATAGGACAACATAACCAACAGCTTACGATACTTTGGCCAAACATTTTCAACATATTGTTCATGTTACTATTCCTAGACGACATACTTGTCATTCCGAAATACGTCCTTCACCTCACTCATATGTTATCTAGAATGGTCTTTACTAACTATCGTTAGTTCACTTGTCGAAGGTTTGACCCTAGCTCAAGTTAGCAACATAATTTGTTATAGGAAGACACTCATGATGACTTAGGGTATATGGGCATACTTGGTTGACCTAAGTCAACCTGAATGTGCCAAGGTATCTGAGTCATAGAAAGCTACTACCTATCCTAAACATGCTACTAACTTGACCTAGAGAGAAACTAATTTCAAGTCCAGATGTGTGTAGATCCAGATGAATAAATATGGAAGGGTGTTGCCACATGTCAACTGCAACACTTGTATCCTTGAGAAGTCCCAGGGCTTCTCGAGGGTACAATCCTATAGTTGGCATGTGCCAACATCTGTGAGAACTGATTCATCAAGATGTACATACCCCCTTAGTGGTCATTAATTCATAATTAATATTGGATTAAGATTCAGATTGCAGCAACCATACCTAACCCTAATTCCAATCATTCATTAAGTTCTATATCCATAATTATTTTGATTTGATATTGAGAACTTCATTAATTCATGTTTGCATTAATGTTTATTAATGTGGCATAATGAGCAAGATTATCCCAAAAACAGGACATCAAACATCAAACGTTTAATTCTTAATGCAACCTAGTTTTCCAAATCAAGTGTGTCATCCACTTAGATTCAACTAGTGTTTACTTTATAAACATAATATAAAGATTAAAGGTCATAACCACTATTACTTTTATCATTCTTTACTCATATAGTTTAATTGTATGTCCAAAGAATATTTTATTATTAAACCATAGTTGTGTAGTTAGAGAATGACATCTTTTGCAATTTAACAAGTTTCATTATAATAAGGGGGAAATGTACTATGCCCTTTATCTAACCTATTAATTTATAAAATTAAAAGTACACAACTAGATATAAAGAATACCACCAAGATATCACTACTAATTCTGTCATACAAGTACAAAAGAATTCACACCACAAATTGGATTCCAACTCAAAACCTTTCAATTCATGATGATAAATATACATTTACAAGACTATGCATTTTAGACATTTTGCATGTCAATCAGAATTAAGATCTTAAAAGAACATCACTTTTCTTTTCCAACACAACTCAAGAATGATTCAAAATTCTTTACATAAGATCCAGAATTAAGTAAGCCAATGCATCATAATTTATTTTCCTTCTTTTATCACTTACGATGTCCATCTGCAAAAATTACTAGCATGGGTTAGTTCAATGAACTGAGCATGATAAGCACTAAGCATTAAAGTGAAGTGAATTCCACTAATTGTTCTATTAAAACAACTCTTCTTTAATGAAACAATTAATACATCATAAAAATAAGCATAAGTAATAACAACCAAATAAGAAAAACAATAATGATCCTTGATTTACTTTTAAGAAAAGAGCATAAAATAGTCCACAACATCTGCATTATAACATATAGTTTAATTGATCCTATCAATTAATTTTAAACAAACAACAAGTCTTGTCATCCAGTTCTTTCATAGTTCTATAAGAATAGAAAGACACATTTATCTTTACTAAGCAACAAAGAAGTTAATTACAACATAGCTCATATTATGATGTTTCATCCTTTCATATAAGAAAATGAATAAGAATCAATACATACTATTCTCCATCCTCTAATCATCTGAAAGATAGTAACAAGTTTAGAACACACCTAACTACTTCATTTCAAGGTCAACAATATAAGGATTAAACATTAACGAGATGACATCTAACAAGAATCCCAAATTAGTCTAAGGAGTAATAGGAAATCAAAACAATCTAACTATAAGTCTAACTAACTTCTACATGATAGAATAATTCATCCAAAAATCTGAGACCAGACATTCCACAAATCTAAGATAGACTCACACAAAATTAATCTCTTCCTATGTCCATCCAAAACAAAATTCATAAAAGGTAGGGTGCAAAAGAGTAATCCTTCCTATACCAAATCCAACAAAAGTATGACTCAATCAGGCACGACAGTTGGTTAAAACAAGTTTACATTCTTTATTGAATAGAACCGACTCATCTACTCTCCTGCTACACCATTACAACAAATGACTTGTACAAATTAGACCAAACAATCCACGAAGAAATTTCCATCTCAGAAGAGAATGAATATAGAGAAGTTCAATCAAGTGAACTTATCCTTACAAAAGTAAAAGGATCTCAAATAGAAAAGGGTCCAAATCTATAATTCATTTCATTTATACTATCAAATGAATTCCCACTTCTATTTCAAACTTAGAAGTTCATTAGCTAGTTCCCAAGAGAGAACTCAAAACCAAACCAACAAAGTTTAAAGAAAGCACTCTTCTAGTTTCCCTTATAAATCATTACATCCCAATTTATCTATACCAATTCATTAGACACAAGTTCAAATTCAATTCTCAGAATGAAGTACACAAGACAGACCCCAAAATAGTATATTGTCCCCAAGAGAACATATTACTTTCTCTATTAAAAGACCCATAGATTCATTCACTAAATCCAACAAGGAATAGAAAATCCAAAATAGTAAGCTAAACAAGTTTAGAAGTACTCACGAACTCAAAGAACTAAAATCCCATTTACAAAGCTTCAACAACTCAATACAAAAGAACAAGTAGTTTGTGATCCAGTTAAGAACAAATTTAAAGAACCAACCCTGAACCAAAGGTAATATAACCTTCCATACAATATTCTGTGCTCAAGAGTGTTCAAATTCTTCTTTCCATAAAACCCAAAAATCAATTAAAGGATCCAAAGAGAGTAAGAAGATCTAAAACACAAAAATTAAAGTAAGGTCCCAACATTTTTTTTATTAAGGGAAAATAGTTTTGAAGGGACTATACCCTGTATACAAAAGGGCTCAAAAGCCAGATAGTAAAGGTGAGAAGAACAACCTAGAGAAGGGAAAAATTGACAACCAAATAGGGCTCAACAACCCAAATATGACAATATAAGTGAAACATAATTCACGACATAACCTACAAATCTCCATCTAAAAAGATTGTGACAGAGAAGATGTTCGTTTCAAACATTGATCACAAGAAGTAGTATGCATAGCATAATTCCATAAGCCTAAAAAACTGTTAACAATTGTTCCAACAAACTCTATATCAAATCAAACCCACAACAAGGTACAATTCCAGTCCATTAATCCTTCAAACATAATAGTCAAGCCTTCAACAAGACACAGGTTTTCTCAGAGCAAAGGAGGGAAGAATATACTTCATATTTACACGCCCTAACAAATTAAGAGAAGATGGTATAGTTTCAAGAAAAATAGAGGTACCACAACCATTCCAACAAGAGGCTACAAGGAGAAGATCTCAAAAGAGATTATCGAATCAACTTAAACCAAATTTAATCTCTCAAACCTTTTCGAGTAGACAGTCCATTAAATGGGTTCAAAGAATTTCAAATCCTTGAATACGAGTCAAACTCCAGCTCAGAATACAAGTACAAAATAAAACACATTGATTCAACTACAAGTTCAGAACACACAAGTATAGAATACGAGTACAATGTCGAACACGAAGCTTTGAAAAAGTTTTCAAAACTATACAAGGCTGTAATACAGGCTAAGAAATAACACGAAGCTCCAATACAATATCATAACAAAACTTGAAGCCCCAATACAAGTTCAAATGAAACACAAGGCTCCAATAAAGGTTCAAAACCACACAAAGAAATAAATGTCAGTTCAGAACAACACCAGCCTCGAATACAAGTTTTGAATGAAATATAAAGCTTCAAATACAAGTTTCGTATGCATGTCACCACTAAACTTGCATAGAGAAAGTTTCCAAAACTAACATTACTTTGCAATGGATTTACATCCCAAAAATCACAGAGATTCATAAAAACATGAAAGTAATTAACTGACAAATCATGCAAACATTTATCTCATGAGAGTAGAGTTGTTTTAATGAATCATTTAGAAGAAAGCAAGAAATCTTAATGGGTAGATCCTATCATGCCTGATAGTGCTTCTGCCAATTCAAAGGAGACTTCCAACTGAGCTTCCCACTCTTTTTCTTCTCCACGAAAGATCAACAACCAAACAAATTTTCTTCCAATGCCTCATATACATTCCTTTGATCAAAAATAGACTAGAGAAACCAAAAATAACAACAAAGTAGAAGTCAAACTGTTGGTTTAAAGAACTAGATAGCTCTATGCAGAGAAAAAATTGTGAGACATGCAAGACTAAACAACCTCCCACAAATCCGCCTCCCTTGTTTCCAATATGGTTTTCACAAAAAAACCAAGGTCCATTAATGTCATTACTCCTAAATCTCCTGCTTATCTCTCCTTGCCACCGCCTCCCAAAATTGGTGAATGCCATTTCCAATTTAACATGCATTTCCATATTTAGTGAAGCCTCCATGTATGCCTCCACTAAATTTTACTAACCTTTGAAAAAACTGGATGTACCTCCATACAGTAAACCCAATCAAATCAATTAAATACCATTGGAACCATTTCCATAGTGCCATATGACCCCTTAGGTTCCCTTTTTAATAGTTTAGGATAGATTTCCCAAAACTTAGGTTAGTATAACAATAATTTCCTTAGGTCTTAAAACATTTCCATAGGTAATTTCCACCTTAGGTTAGATTAAATTCACATCCATATAGTATTAGGAATTAGATTAATATAGCCTAACATTAGTTTAGTAATCTCTCCCTTATTCATTTAGCACAAGAGCTTAGGTTAGGACGCCATCCAAACGAAATAGAATAAGAAGCTTAGGTTAGATTATAACCCAATTAAGTAGACATAGCTAGGAAGTAGGTTCTCTTACCTAGTTTAGGATAAAAATAAATAGTTATCCGCCCCAAACTAGAAGACTTATTGACATATAAAGATAAAATCAATTTTTTTATCATTCATCATAGTCAATTCTGATCAAATAAATATGGAAAAGTAGTTTTCATATCTTCTAGGTTTTCCTAGGTTGCACTTTCTTTGTTAAACTGGTCCCACTGGACCTTACATTGACTTATTTCATGATTTCTTAAATGCAACTGGTGAGTTTCCAACACTCATATGGGTTTAACCATGATTATTCCTGGGTCTTGGATCTATAAGGAAATATAATTTAACACATGTGATAAATCTGAAATGTATTTCTTAAGTAAAGAAATATGGAAAACATCATGCATTCGTGACAAAGTAGGAGGTAATGCTAAATGGTAAGCTACAAGGTTG
The DNA here is from genome assembly GCA_018340775.1 of Taxus wallichiana var. yunnanensis. Lineage (NCBI taxonomy): Eukaryota > Viridiplantae > Streptophyta > Pinopsida > Cupressales > Taxaceae > Taxus > Taxus wallichiana. Next base: position 16,836,473 of record CM031238.1, on the reverse strand, counting down.
ATTACTTCAACTATCTCAAAGGGTCCCACATAACGAGGTGATAACTTGGCAGCCTTGCCAAAAGTTATTGAGCTCTTTTTGGTTTAACCCAAAGAAATACCTTCTCACCAAGTTCAAATTTCTTGTCAACCCACTTTAAATCAGCATAACTCTTTTGTCTATCTGTTGCTTCTTTCAAGCGCTCATGAATCATTTTAACTTGTTTTTCCATTTCCGTAAGGATTTCAGGTCCAATTACCTCTCTATCCTCAATGCTATCCCAACTAACAGGGGTTCTACGTATTTCTTTTGTATAATCCTTCGAAAGGTGCCATCTTAAGAGAGACATGATATGTGTTATTATATGCAAACTCAACTAGTGCAAGATACTCTTCCCATTTATACTGCTGATCCATACAATACATTTGTAACATATCCTCTAAAACTTGATTAACTCTTTCAGTTTGTCCATCCATTTCTGGATGATACGCAAAACTGAAATTCAACTTAGTTCCTAGAGATGCATTAAGCATTTTCCAAAACCTTGACGTCATTCTAGGATCTCTATCAGATATGATTAATTCAGGTACTCCATGTAATCTAAAAATTTCATGTACAAATATTTTAGCCAATATAGGAGAATCATCCTTTAGATTACCAAAGAATAAAATGTGCTACCTTCGTTAGTTTATCAACAACTACCAAAATAACATCATGTTTATTTCTTGACATCGGAACCCTTGTACAAAATCCATTCTTATTACTTACCATTTGTACTGCAGTATGATATGAGGATATAATAAACTAGATGGGTGCATATGTTCATCTTTAACAGGTTGACATTTAAGGTAATGTGTCACAAAATCAAAAACATCTTTTTTCATCCCTTTCTAGAAATAATGTTGTTTTATATCAACAAGCATCTTTGTGATACCAGGGTGTCCAAAAAAAGGTGAATTGTGAAATTCGCTAAAAATTTCTTTCTTAAATCGTTTAGCGAAGGTATGTATACTCTATTTTTAAATCTTAAGATTCCTTCGTTGTCAAAATGAAAACCTTTATACCTCACATCATTTGAATCTACAACAAGCACTGTTTTTACTTGCTGAAAGTAAGAATAAGATTCCATAACACTTTTTACTTCATCCTTAAATTGATTTCTCAATGTTATAAGAGCAGCAATGTGCTTCCTATGACTTAGAATGTCAACCACTCTATTTTCTTCACCTTTGATGTAATTGATGTCAACATCATATTGAGACAAAAACTATAACCATCTTCGTTGTCTCGCAATTCAATTTGGCTAAGTGAAAATATACTTCAGCCTAAGATGATCAGTTTTCAATTCAAAAGGTTTACCAAGTAGGTAATGCCTCCAAACTTGTAGTGCATGAACAATGAAAACAAGCTCTAAATCATGTGGAGCATAATTCAACTCATGTAACTTTAGTTTTCTACTTTCGTAAGCTATGACATGATCATTTTGTAACAAAATACCTCCTAGACCTTCACCAGATGCATCAGTTACAACCATAAAGTCTCCATTAGGATTTGGTACCACTAGAATAGGTGCTGAAGTTAACTATTCCTTCAAATTTCTAAATGTAGATTCACATTTCTCACTCCAAACAAACTTCTTATCCTTCTTCTGTAAAGAAGTTATTGGTGCAACCACCTTAGAAAAATCTTTTACAAATTTTCTATAGTAACCAGCAAGCCCCATGAAGCTTCTAACTTCATGTACATTCTTTGGTGCAGGCCACTCAGTTATAGTTACAATTTTTGAAGGATCTACTGAAGTTACATTCTTACGTATTACATGTCCCAAATAGTGCACTTCTATGTCATAGAAAGAACATTTAGATATCTTACCATATAACTATCTCTTTCTCAAAATTTCTAAAACTATCTTCAAATTCTCATGGTGTTCATCTATACTTTTAGAATATATGAGAATGTTGTCCAAGAATATGAGCATAAATTTTCCCAAGTATTCTTGAAATATATTATTCATTAAGTTCGTAAATGTTGTAGGTGCATTTGTTAATCCAAAAGGTAAAACTGTGAACTCATAATGTCCATACCTTGTTCTGAAAGCTATTTTATGAATGTCCTCATCCTTAATCCATAATTGATGATATCCAGATTGAATATCTATCTTATAATATACCGATTCTCCACGCATTTGATCAAATAGATCATCAATTCTAGGGAGTGGGTATCTATTCTTGATTGTTTCTTTGTTTAACATTCTGTAATCAATGCATAATCTAAGTGTTCCATCTTTCTTTTTCACAAAAATTACTGGTGCTCCCAAGGTGAAACACTTGGTCTAATCAAACCTTTAGACAAAAGTTCTTGCAATTGAGCCTTAAGATCTACTAATTCTATAGTATTCATTTGATATGGTGCCTTAGAAATAGGCTCGGTTCTAGGCTTGATTTCAATTATGAAGTCAAACTCCCTTTTGGGTGGAAGACCTAGTAATTCTACCTATGTCATTGAAGTTTCATAACAGTGGATATTATTCCAAGACATCACTATTCTCTTCAGCCGTTTCTACAATTTTTACTGCATATAAGGTACAAACTTTATTTTTGGCCTTTTTAAGTTGCAGTAGGCGGCGAGTTTTCTAACTGAAATATCACACTTCACACCCTGAATCTATGTTGTTTTCTATAGGTCATCTAAACAACTAATGTGTTTTTCAAAAAAATCCACTTTAGTATTATGTTTCGCTAACCAAGTAACACGTATGATTACATCATATGACCCCAAAGGTGCAACATAAAGATCAACTTCATGTAAAAAAACTAGGTAAGTCAAGGACTTCTCCAAAAAGACACATACTAGCTATATGAACATCATTTTTTCCATAATGTACAATCCATGTTTTATCCATGTTTCCAGATTTTATTTTTATTTTTGATGATAATTTACTAGAAATAAAACATTTAGTAGCTCCGGTATAAAAAAGAATAGTTATAGGTATGCCAAATAACTTACCCATAACCTCTATGGGCATGCCCTATTTTTTAGCCTGCTTGTCAGCTATTGTAGCTTGTATCTTGTGCTACTGATTATTATTATCCTTTTTTAAAGGGCATTGATTTGCATAATGATCTTTGCCCACGTTATAACAGCCTCTTATAGGTACCTTTCTAGGCTCATATTTATTTCCAACCCTAGAATTATCATTCTAACCTCCAAAGGAATTTTGTTTGTTATTATTATTCTTGATAGAGTTGTTAGTGCATTTCCAGTGACTTATTTGTTGCTTTACTTTCTTACTATTATCAGCTGAAAACTTACTTTTCATTCGAATTTCTTTCATGGTCCTTCCTTAGGTGCAAGAGATGATGAAGAGGAGTTGTGGATTTTCTTCCTTACTTCCTCCTTATGAACAAAAATTGCCTTCAGTTTCTATTCCTGCCTTATGGCCTTTCAACAACCCCTTCCATCGTGGTTTGGCTTTGAACATCCACCTCTCCTCCTATAACAAGATTCAATCCCATGATGAATTTCTATATCCTGAACTTATCGTCAGTTTGATATTGAGGTACATACTTAGGATTTTAGTAAACTACTCCCAATACTCGTTATAGTTAGATTTCCTTGAGATAAGTTATGGAATTCGGTCATTTTCGATTATAATAAAGTTGAGGTAGCCGACGTTGCCTAAAGTAACCTTTTAATTGATCCCATGTGATATTGGTTTCATCAATGTTTAACTCAGCCTTACGAATGTCCCACCACGAAGATGCCTCATGGAAAAGTTGATATGTTCCCCATATCACCTTTGTTTCTTCTGAGAAATTCCTTATTACAAAGTATTTCTCCATTTCACTGAGCCAATTCTTAGCCCCATCTCCTAATGTGGTGCCATCAAACTTGGGTGGACTTATCCTTTTTATATCATTAGTGAGTTCAGCTACTAGCCTAGCCTTTTTGTTCTCAGGATGATCAAGTATGTTCACATTGTTATTATCAACACCTAAATTGGTGTTGTCCTCAGGAGGTGGCTGATTATTATTACCAACATCTTCTTCCTCCTCATTGCCCATTACTTGATGTTCAAGTACAACCAAATGATCTCTTGTGTCCAACAGGGAAACAAGGATCTCATCAATTTTTTGGGTAGTTGTTGCTCCTTCCTCAAGTGGAGGATTATTTACAACATTTCCTCTTGTTCTAACCATTTTTTATTAACAAGAAAATTTAAGTTTCATCAGATTATGGACACAATAGGTCCAAGAGTTACAACCTAAGGCTCTGATACCAAGATGTAACATTCCCATTTTAAGAATTTAGAAACAAGGGATTTTTTTAAAATCACAATGTTCTCTGGTCTAAATAAAACATCATTTAGAACACACATTCCATGCTAATTAATCTCATAATAGATAACCATATGCAAATTGTAATGACTCGATAAGTTACCAATCTCTCATTCCATGACTCGATTACCAACCGATCTCTCATGTTTAACTTAAAGTATAGAATAATTTATGTATACTACATATACTTGGTTTTCCTACCCTATTAGGTATTGAGTGATCTGTTTAAATAACCTATTTGAATATTTGTTACCAATATTCATCTGACATCACGTTGCTTTAAACTAGGTGACATAGGACAACGCAACCAACAGCTTGCGATACTTTGGCCAAAGATTTTCAACATACTATTCATGTTACTATTCCTAGATGACATACTCGTCATTCCGGAATACATCCTTCACCTCACTCATATGTTATCTAGAATGGTCTTTACTAACTACCATGCCAGTCCACTTGCCCAAGGTTTGACCCTAGCTCAAGTTACCAACATAATTTGCTATAGGAATACACTCATGATGACTTATAGTATATGGGCATACTCGGTTAACCTAAGTCAACCGAATGTGCCAAGGTATCCTGATTCATAGAAATCTACTACCTATCCTAAACATGCTACTAACTTGACCTAGAGAGAAACTAAGTTCAAGTCCAGATGTGTGTAGATCTAGATGAATAAATATGAAAGGTGTTTTCCACATGTCAACTATAACATTATATCCTCGAGAATTCCTAGGGCTTCTCGAGGGTATAGTCCTATAGTTGGTGTGTGCCAACATCTGTGAGAACTGATTCATCAAGATGTAATACCCCCTTAGTGGTCATTAATTCATAATTAATATTGGATTAAGATTCAGATTGCAGCAACCATACCTAAACCTAATTCCAATCATTCATTAAGTTTTATATCCATAATTATTCTGATTTGATATTGAGAACTTCATTAACTCATGTTTGCATTAACATTTATTAACATGGCATAACAAGCAGTTATCCTAAAAATAGGACAAAAACATCAAACGTTTAATTCTTAATGCAACCTAGCTTTCCAAATCAAGTGTGTCATCCACCTAGATTCAACTAGTGTTTATTTTATAAATGTAGTATAAAGATTAAAGGTCATAACCACTATTCCTTTTATCATTCTTTACTCATATAGTTTAATTGTATGTCCAAAGCATATTTTATTATTAAACCATAGTTGTGTAGTTAGAGAATGACATCTTTTGCAATTTAACAAGTTTCATTATAATAAGGGGAAATGTACTATCCCCTTTATCTAACTTATTAATTGATAAAATTAAAAGTACATAATCAAATATAAATAATACCACCAAGAAATAAGCGCTAACTTTTTCATACAAGTACAAAAGAATTCACACCACAAATTGGATTCCAACTCAAAACCTTTCAATTCATGATGATAAATATACATTTACAAGACTATGCATTTCAGACATTCTACATGTCAATCAGAATTAAGATCTTAAAATAACATCACTTTTCTTTTCCAATACAACTCAAGAATGATTCGAAATTATTTACATAAGATCCAAAATAATGTAAGCCAATGCATCATAAAAAAATTTCCTTCATTTATCACTTACGATGTTCATCTCGCAAAAATTGCTAGGACAGTTCGATTCAATAACCGAGCATGATAAGCACTAAGCATTAAAGTGAAGTGCATTCCACTAATTGATCTATTAAAACAACTATGCTTTAATGAAACATTTAATATATCATTCAAATAAACATAAGTAATAACAACCAAATAAGAAGTACAATAATGAGTCTGAATTAACTTTTAATAAAAGAGCATAATATAATTTGCAATATCTACATTATAACATATAGTTTAATTGATCCTATCAATTACTTTTAAACAAACAATAGGTCTTGTCATCCAATTGTTTCATAGTTCTATAAGAATAGAAATACACATTTATCTTTACTAAGCAACAAAGAAGTTAATTACAACATAGCTCATATTAGGATGCTTCATCCTTCCATATAAGCAAAAGAAGAAGAATCAATACATACTATTCTCCATCCTCTAATCATCTGAAAGATAGAAATAGGTTTAGAACACACCTAACTGCTTCAGTTCAAGGACAAAAATATAAGGATTCAATATTAAAGAGACAACATCTAACAAGAATCCTAAATCAGTCCAAGGAGTAATAGGAAATCAAAATAGTCTAACTATAAGTCTGACTAACTTCTACATGATAGAAGATATCATCCAAAGATCTGAGACCAGATGTTCCACAAATCCAAGCTAGACTCACACAAAATTAATCTCTTCCCGTGTCCATCCAAAAGAGAATTCATAAAAGGTAGGGTGCAAAAGAGTAAGCCTTCCAATACCAAATCCAATATAAGTATGACTCAGTCAGGCATGACAGTCGGTCAAAACAAGTTTACATTCTCTATTCAATAGAACCAACTTAGCTACTCTCCTTCTACACCATTACAACAAATGACTTGTACAAAGTAGACCAAACAATCCACAAAGAAATTTCCATCTCAGAAGAGAATCAAATACAGAGAAGTTCAATCAAATGAACTTATCCTTACAAAAGTAAAAGGATCTCAAATAGAAAAGGGTCCAAATCTATAATTCATTTCATTTATGCTATCAAATGAATTCCCACTTCTATTTAAAAATTAGAAGTTCATTAGCTAGTTCCTACGAGAGAACTCAAAACCAAACCAACAGTTTAAAGAAAGCACTCTTCTAGTTTCCCTTATAAATCATTACATCCCGGTTTATCTATACCAATTCATTAGATACAAGTTCGAATTCAATTCTCAGAATGAAGTACATAGTACAGTTCCCAAAATAGTATACTATCCCCAAGAGAAATATTCCTTTCTCTTTTAAAATACCCAAAGATTCATTCACTAAATCCAACAAGGAATAGAAAACCAAAAATAGTAAGCTAAACAAGTTCAGAAGTACTCACGAACTCAAAGAACTAAAATCCCATTTACAAAGCTTCAACAACTCAATACAAAAGAACAAGTAGTTCATGATCTAGTTAAGAACAAATTTAAAGAACCAACCCTAAACCAGAGGTAATATAACCTTCCATACAAGATTTTGTGCTCGAGAGTGTTCAAATTCTTCTTTCCATAAAACCCAAAAATCAATTAAAGGATCCGAAGAGAGTAAGAAGATCCAAAACAAAAAAATTCAAGCAAGGTCCCAACATTACCTCAAGCTTGATTGAAATAGAATTCACAACAAAAGACCTACATAGCTCCATATAAAAATACTGTGACAAAGAATATGTTCATTTCAAACATTGATCACAAGAAGGAGTATGCATACCGTATTTCCATAAGCCTCAAAACCATTAACGCACTGTTCTAACAAACTCTATATCAAATCAAACCCATAACAAGGTACAATTCTAGTCTATTAATCCTTCAAACATAACAATCAATCCTTCAACAAGACGTAGGTTTGCTCAAAGTAGAGGAGGGAAGAATATACTTCGTATTTACATGCCCTAACAAGTTCAAAGAAGGTGGTACAATTTCCAAAAACAGAGGTACCACAACCATTCCAACAAGAGGTTACAAGGAGAAGATCTAAAAAGAGATTATTGAATGAACTTCAAACCAAATTAAATCTCTCAAACATTTTTGAGTAGAGCAGGTCCCGAGTTCAAATCATTTCAAATCCTTGAATACGAGTCAAACTCTAGCTTAGATTACAAGTACATAATCAAACACATTGATTCAACTACAAGTTCAAAACACACAAGTATAGAATATGAGTACAGTGTCAAACACGAAGCTTCAAACAAAATTTTAGAACTACACAAGGCTCTAATACAAGCTCAGAACAAACATGAAGCTCCAATACAAGCTCATAACAAAACTTGAATCCCCAATACAAGTTCAAATGAAACACAAGGCTCCAATAAAGGTTCTAGAACCACACAAAGCAATGAATGCTAGTTCAAAACAACACCAGCCTCGAATACAAGTTTCAGAATGAAATACAAAGCTTGAATACAAGTTTCATATGCATGTCACCACTAAACTTTCACAGAGAAATTTTCCAAAAATAACATTACTTTGCAATGGATTTACATCAAAAAATAATAGAGATTCATAAAAACATGAAATTAATTAACCAAACAAATCATGCAAACATTTATCTCATGAGAGTAGATTTATTTTTAATGAATCATTTATAAGAAAGAAATAAATCTTAATGGGTAGAGCCTATCATGCCTGATAGTTCCTCTGTCAATTTGAAGGAGACTTCTAGCCAAGCTTCCCACTCTTTTTCTTCTCCACGAAAGATCAACAACCAAAAACTTTTCTTCCAATGCCTCATATACATTCCTTTGATTGAAAATAGACCAGAGAAACCAAAAATAGCCACAAATTAGAAGTCAAACTGTTGTTTCAAACAACCAGATAGCTCCATGTAGAGAAAAATTTGTGAGACATACAAGACTAAACAACCTACCACAAATCCACCTCCCTTGTTTCCAAGACGGTTTACACACAAAAATTGAGGTCCATTAATGTCATTACTCCCAAATCTCTCACTTATCTCTCCTTGCCACCACCTCCCAAAACTGGCGAATGCCATTTCCAATTTAACATGCATTTCCATATTTAGTGAAGCCTCCATGTATGCCTCCACTAAATTTTACTAACCTTTGCTAAGACTGGATGTACCTCCATACATTAAACCCAATCAAATCAATTAAATTCCATTGGAACCATTACCATAGTGCCATGTGACCCCTTAGGTTCCCTTTTAATAGTTTAGGATAGATTTCCCAAAACTTAGGTTAGTCTAACAATAATTTCCTTAGGTCTTAAAACATTGCCATAGGTAATTTCCACCTTAGGTTAGATTAAATTCACATCCATATAGTATTAGGCATTAGATTAATATAGCCTAACATTACTTTAGTAATCTCTCCCTTATTCATTTAGCACAAGATCTTAGGTTAGGACGCCATCCAAATGAAATAGAATAAGAAGATTAGGTTAGATTATAACCCAATTAAGTAGACATAGCTAGGAAGTAGGTGCTCTTACCTAGTTTAGGATACCATTAGGATAATCCTTTAGTTTTAGGATTTTGATCCCCTTCATAGTCATGAAGTAGACTATATTTTTTTACACCATTAATGTCTTGCAGAGATCAATCCCAAAGACCCAAGCATAAACATACAACCAAATGAAGGCACATTCACACAAGACCAAAGAATTTGTAAAATACAAAGGTTCAGTCTACTATATCTCTCAAACTAATGAATGTAAATTTATCATTTAGTCTGGTAAGGAGATTTAAAACATTCCTTGGATCACTGAAATTGATCCAAGGATGAGTCAGTAAAAGAGATAAGTTTACAACTCTCAAAACCAGATTGTAACTCACCTACAAGAAGTGAAAAATGGATTCTTGTGAGCCATATCATTTCAGTCAAATGAATCCAAGAGAAGAAATGATTTATCCATAACAAGCATGATTTTCAATAATCAAGGGAACACACCTCATTCAAGAAAATCACATGCCAACTCTTGTAATGTAAAAGAGAAATATAACAGTTTGTCCAAGGTGTTACAGACCTACATGGATGAAATCTCCACAAACAAGTTAAATTGGAAAAATTAGGTATTTTTTCCCGGGTGGTCCTGTGGGACATCAAGAAAGCTAGGACTGCATGGCTGAAATCACCGCAAACAAGGGAAATCAAAAATTTGGAATTTTTTGTCCCACACGATCCATGGTACGGTTGGGACACTGGGATGCATAGGCCCCGCATTACGAAATAGCTGATGAAAAAGGGATGTAGGTGGAGGGGTGGTCAACGGCCCTCATGGCTTGGTCAAAAATGAACAAGTGAGACATGAGTTCCCCAAAAACTTGAAATAGCCGACATGTCCACATGCAAAGGAAATCCCAAACTTCAAACGATCATAACGTTTGACCTCGAGCTCCGTTTTTTACAAAATTTGACTTTCTACAATGAGCACAATGTCCTCTACACCAAAAAAACTAGATTTATTATTTTTAATTAGGGTATGTATATGAAAATAAAGGAAACATATTCAGCACCCGATCAATCAAATGTTCATTCCAGTTAAATGACAGAGATGCCCAGCAGACTCAAAACAACTACATACACTCGGAAGGCCATAACTTTTTCATTTCTTAATGGAATCATGCAAAATTAGGACCTTTGGAATTGTGGTTCCAATCCCAGTCCAAAAAAATCAAGAAATCAATCATTTTATTATAAATCAATGGTGATTTTGTAGAAAACGTGGCGGGTTCGTAACAATGTTTTATTTGGTAGCTAAGATGCACATGAAGCATGGGTGACATATTTCATTGTTAGAAGTTATGGGATAATATGGACATCCTTTTTGTAAGCAACAAACCATAATTTCACTTTAGTTATGACATAATGCAAGTGGTTTGAGTATATATTTTGGGATTTTCACTTTCCCTCTCTCTCTCTCTCCTCTTTGAAATCTATAAATAAGAGTGTTGGGCTCATTATAAGGGAGATATTATTGAGTAGCCAAACTCTGTCAATTTTTTTGTGAATCCAATGTACTATAGGACCTTGTAGTGGACTCCTTGGATGGTGATCCAGGACCTTATTCTATAATAAATTGAACCATGCATATCAATGAAAGCAATAGATACAAGTTTGTGGATTTATCTTCCCCTACCGTGTGTGTTTGCATTCCTCTTGCCCCATGAATCTCATTGCATGTGTGTTGTTTCTATTTTATGCTCTTTCAAGGGTTCATTATCATTATATGTGTATGAAATTTTGTTATGAATGCATTTGTTGGACTATGGAGAACTATATCACCTCTTCTAGCATGTATTTTGCTTCTACTTTTCACACATTGGAAGGCTATCCTCATTCTCTCCTTTTCTGGTGTATCACTACTTTTAGTGTAGGCTTTGTTTTCATGCACTCTCTCTCCTAGTCCCTTAGAAAGTTAGATTAGGAAAGATAGTTTTACCTACATTAGAGTAGATTGTGGTAGGTAGTTTAGGAGAAAGAACCAACTTTCTCTGGAGGTCTATCTCAAGTAGTAAGTCCCACAACTTGGAGATAGTACCCATGTTATCTAATCACATTATGAGCTCAAGCACACACACTTGTGAAAACCATAGGGTGATGTGATTCAGTGATAATAGGTATCTTGAAACATTAATTGAAAATAATAAACCATTGAAAATAATAAAATAAAACTACTAATAGTCAAAGGTTTTATTTTCTTGAATATAGTGGTTGCCTTCTTCAACAATGTAGCTGATTTAGTATTCATTTTCAACCCATGAAACTTTTATTTAGATGGGTCTATCTCCAATTTAGTCAAATATGTTCACCTCAAAGCATAGTAAATAGCTTGGCATGTTTTGGAGGTGAAAGAAAACCTTTTATATGCAAGAAATGACAAACAGAAGAGGTTTTTTCATTTCTATACAATTTTTTGAATACTATAAATATACCATTATGAATTTCTTCTACATTTGAACAACAATTTTTTTAGAATCTATAAGCATCCCCAAATTCCAACCATATTTTGAATAGGAATATAGTCCACTATTTATTTAGGCACACATTACCCATTTCCTAGATAAAGCAACATCCAAATCCATATCTAGAATAAAATACTTATTGTTTTAAAATTTGTTGGTCCTAGGGTTCATTTTAAGAGACCTCTAGGAAATTGAAGGTGGAAAATCCCTGCGAATATGCCCATAACCACTTTCGTGAAAAATGTAAATTTTCTAGGGTTTGTGTGTAACATTTTCACCTGAAAGAAGCTTTAATTTTCAAGACATGTGACAACAAGGTTGTTATCATGTGATAGCAAGTTTACTATCATGTGACAACAACCTTGTTGTTGGGTGACAATAAGGTCTTTGTCGTGTGACAACAATGTTTATGTCACATGACAAGAAACTTATTATTGTACAAAAACAAGCTTGTTGTCACGGGAATGAAAAATTTAAATCTCTTGTCAACAAAATATCCTTGTCGCAAGTCAGATAAATATTGTGTCATGCATGAACAAGAGTACTATTGTGTGTCACTAGTCATGTTTCACTAGTAGTAGTGTCGTGCATCAAAACCAAACCCTTGTTGTGCATTAGTGAAATCTCCTTGTTGTACGTCAAATGAAAAACCTTTGTCACGTGTCATTAAATAATATTAGTCATGTGTTAATAAATAACACTTGTCACCTAACTACAAACTTCAAAATAGGTCTGCATTGTGCACTGGTGCTTAAAGTACGCAAGTTCATGGTACTTGATATGCCGATACCTCAACTAGTAGTTAGTTAGTAGTATACTACTGACAAATCACCTAGGATTTTATAGGAGATGTTTTCAAATGTAGGTGAATCCAACCCCTAAAAAATATTATGTAAATTTTAGGTGAATAGGACATTGACCTGCTTTGAAAAATTCACCTTTTCAAATTTTCCTAAAATGATATATTCACCAAATTACAAATATTTACAACTAAAAAAATCTCTACTTCCTAAATTAACTAAGTCCCAAGGAAGAAGAGGCATGCGACGCAATGAAAACGTGTAGGAAAGTGCTCTGGGAAAGGTGCACGAGAGAAGAGGTTGGCACATAGAAGCGAGAAAAGGGTTTTGGGACTTAGCTACATTTCAAAGGTGGTGTCACAGGAAAAAAACACAAGAGGGCCCGGGTAGGCATGATGAACATATAAGGTGTTATCTTGGAGCCTTTGAGGTCAAGAAAATAATATTCCATGTAGGGAATATTCCCATGAGGATCATTATAGTTAGTGGAGGACTTTACAAGTGGCATAAGCACATGATCGATCAAAGAGGACCACATTTACACTTGCCATGTAGTATTATCATGGGTGAAGCTATGACGGTGAACCCCAATTCTATTTAAATGAGTTCTTGGGTATAAAATGGAGAGAGGTTGGAGAGGCAATGATGTTCTCGCAAGAAGTCGCTATTAGGCATATATATATCTATGCTTGGGTTTGAACAAGGTTTGTAATGGGAAAGCATAACTAGGATCTTTGTTCGAGTGGTTTTGTAGGGATGGAATGCTATTTCATAATGTATATGGTTTGAGATGAACTTATATGATGTAATGTGGCTACTATAAATGAATTTAATCGATATATGGAGCTCTAATTTGTATATTTGTGTCTATGGACTAAAACCTAGTGTATTTTCATATTATTCATGGTTTAGATATGTTTCCATTATGTTTTTGTGATGTTTATACTTATCTCATGGAGACTTTATGCTTAGAACTAGATCTACTAGCTCTGTATTAGATAAAATGCATGTGTTGTTATTCTACAAAGCTTCCCTCCATTAATGATGAGACATTCTCATAAGGATCACATAAAGTAGGGGCTCAAAGTGCTCGAGCACACCTTAGGTGAGTTCCCAACACTTGGGTGATTGGATGTCATGCTCGGGGTCAAGATAAATATTAGAGGATAGGGGTAAATGATACTACATCTTGGTTTTGTTGTTGGGACCTATTTTGAAGCTGTTATGAGAATGATGTGTGATGACAGAGCATCGAACTTAGAAAACATCGAGACCTAGCTTGAAATAATAGAGGATGATTTTTCTCGGAGGTTCAACACTAGATCCGAGTTTAATGCACGTAAATTGGTGGAGTATAACCTATATCACGAGCTCTATGATACATTCTTTTGTTGTTTCCTAGTAGAGTTATATGAATGGCCCTCATCATATGCATCAAGGACGAGTTGGTATTATAGACCTTGTGTTTGGACCCGGGAGGGATATCGGCGGCCACACGGGATGTCGATCTCACCTAGAATCGTGTTGTTGATCATTAGTGGAGAGGTGTGTTGACTAGTTACATGTTAGAGTATGCAATATCAACTTATTCTTATCTAGAGGTTGTTGAGTTTGAGTTCTTGTGAGAACCCAGAGGATATTTCTTGTATGATTTTCCATTAGCCATCAAGATCCTAATTATTACTTTGATTTTGGAAGCATTTCCTATGGCTAGCTAAACTCTCATTAGGTGTGGGGTGCAGAAGCTAGTGTGGTGGAGATGGTGGAACTACCGGCAGAGGTAGAGAGAGAGGAGAGGCAGCTCAAGTATAATGAATCTTGAGAAAGGGAGTTGGTGAGACAACGTGAAGTTTCGGTGTGATGGACTTATGGAGACAGATGATGTGGGAAGGATTTTGGGTTAGTGGGGAGGACGTAGGAGCGAGGAGTTTGTTCTACCCCATCTTGGCAAGCACGGGGAGAAACCCCTTGACTTCTAGTGAGATCTCATCATATGGAGAAAGGAGATTCATAGGTGCACATCATAGCCCACCTAGTGACCAAAACTTGATGCTTAGTTTTCTAGTAATTGAGACTAGTTCTTCTAGTTCAGTTGGTGTTTTTGAGTACATAGCTTTAGGTAGATATCATTTTACATTGCACCCATATATGGACATATAGACATTTCCGATGTTTAGAGGTATTTTGTCTGGAAAATTGTTTGGGAAAGGTGTGAGTTCATAAAGTTTGGGTATCACATCTTGAAGTGGTGTGGGAAACACATTTGGGAGTGGTTCAAGATCATAGATTATCAAAGCACGTAGTTTAGTGTGACATTGGGAACACAGAGCGCAACTACTTTAGGTCCCTTACCTACAATGAAGGAGGATATAGAGGATCTAGAGGGATATGAGCTAGTGGATCTAGTGGTGTTGGTGGTGGAGGAAATTTAGGAGGAGGTCAAGGTTCTAGATCTGGTGGGAAAGGCCCACAACACCATCAACAGGTGTTTTATGAGATGTCACTCCACTTACTCCGATTACAAGGGTGTGGAAGACACTACAAAGCATGTGCAAAATGTGAGTTGTTATGGTGCACAAAGGGAATCACTATCCTAGAGAGGAAGGAAAGTCACTTTTTAACTACATTACAGGGGCACGCACATAGCTGGTACTCAAAGTATGATCCCATAAGATGATGGTGGATTATATTGCATTGGGTGATGAATTCTTAGTAGAGTTTCACATTCTTGAGTTCAAACAGAAGAGCATCAGTGCATTCAAGGATATCTAACAAGGCATGGTAAAGAGTGTGTGGGAGTATGATGTATGTTTTAAGACTCTCCTATTAAAGTTATCATATGATATCCATCCATCACATCATGCTCATTAGTTCATCGAGGACCTGATAACCCCATTTAGGAGGGAAATTTTAGATAATACCTTCATAGATCCACACGAGGCCTGGAGGCTACCTTACATGCCGAGGCAGTGGGAAGTGTTGATACTAGAGTTAGCCCATTTCTTGAAGTACAGATTACTATCATGGTAAAGTAGCTAGAAAAATTGTCTATGAATTTAGCTCATGAAACTCATAGTGGTTTATGTTGCATAGATTGTGAAATAGGACATAAAAATGATAGTTGCCCATGAAATTTAGTGCACACCATGTCAATAGAATGTGATATTTTCCATAGAGATCATGATTCAAGAAGATATCAGTTGTTGTAGTGCACAATCCATAAGAATGTGTCTTTCTGTTGTAATAGTTTCACCTCTACTACTCATGACACCAAGGATTGCAGATTGATAGACCAAATCCACGACGCCCGTAACATCCCCGACTTTTGGAACTCAATATTTTTAATAAGGCTTAATTGGAATGATATTTTGTGGAATTCGACTTATGAGTTATTTTGGCATTAACTTATGTGTTAATTATTCCTTTTTGGAATGTGGCACATAGTTTCATTTAAAATAAATAAATAAAATTAAATTTAGCCTAAAAGCTAATTGGAGGCATTTTTGAAGTTTAATTATGTTTAAATGGATTTTGGAATCCATGGAATAAAGGAGAGTTAGGTTTTGATTTTTACCATTTAGCATGCCGTGAAGAGAGGAGGAAGTAGAGGAGAGACCATGTCAAAAAAAAATCTGGAGGATTTCATGGAAGTTTTACGGCCATTTGGTGCTGATTTTGGGCCTGTATTTTGGGGATCTTTCCATTCTTTATTGCAGCAATGTTGGGGAGAAATTTTCTATAAAAATAAATAAGGTTTTGGAGTTTATTTTGTGTGGTGTGGAGCTAAGAAGCTGGAGGAAGAAAAATAGAGAAGGAAAGAGGAAATCACAAAGGGTTTTTGGTCTTCTTCATCAAGAATATTTCAGGCAAGGGTTTCTTGTTTTTGTCTATGCAATATTTTACAAGTAAATGCATATTCAGTTTATTCCTCTTCTGGGTAATGAGAAATATGGATTATCTATTGTGGGTATTAATATTTTCGAGTTGATCCTGTATGGGTATTTGGAAAATATGTTTATTTTAATATGGGCATTTTATATTTTGGATCTCTCATGTATGAGAGCCAAAGATCTCTTTTTTTATCTTTACTTGATAAATGGAATCCATGAGGTTATTCATTTGGTTGTTGAGAGAAGATTTCTTGACATTTTCACTATGGGTTTTGGACTGGTCTCTTGGCTGCATTTTTAAATGCTGGAATGTTGTATTTTTGCTGATTCGTTGATTTTCTTCAGCTGTTATAAGTTGGGTTATTTGCTGTTGGAAGTGCTGTTTTTTTAATTAAATTAGTGCTGCATTTCTTACTGCAGTGTTGGCTGTTGTAATGCCGAGTTTTGGGTAAACCCTTACTGTGGGTAGTTAATATTTGATGTGTTATTTAGCTGTAACACTAGCTATCAAAACACAGTGCTTTGGGGTGATTTCTATGCTCCAGGTTGCTGTTGGATTGCTGTTTTCTTTACTGCAGTGTTTGCTGTTAGTACGCTGCATTTTGTCAAATGGTTAATGTGCAATCATTTGCATAGCATTTGAAAGAATGTTTTACTATGACATTTTGTCAAATGATTAGTGTGCAATCATTTGGATAGAATATTTAAAGAATCATGTGTTGTGACATTACGTCAAATAGTTGATATGCAATCTTTTGATTGTTGTTTATTTGCTGCAGTGTTTGCTGTTAATACGCTGCATTTTGTCAAATGATTAGTGTACAATCATTTGGCTAGAATATTTAAAGAATCATGTGTTGTGGCATTACGTCAAATAGTTGATATGCAATCTTTTGATTGTTGTTCTATTTGCTGCAGTGTTTGCTGCTAAAATGAATTCGTTGGAATTGAAGTGAATATCTTTATGGCATTTTATTATACTGCTGGAACAAATTCGTTTGAATTTATGTGAAGTTATTTCATGGCATTTTATTATGCTGTTGGATTGGATTCATTGGAATTTATGTGAAATTCTTTTATGACACTTTGTCATGTTCTTTGAAAGGCATTCTTGGATTATATTGGAAGTTTATATTATGACATTTGGTCATACATATCTCATGCATTCTTTGAGTATAAAAGGACTTGTTGTGCTTGTTGAAAATGCATTATGTTGCTGATCGATTCAGCATATTGTTCATTCTGAGCTTGTGAAGTGAAGTTCATGACATGAAATTTTATCATACAATTGGTATGCATTCCTTGGATATATGTGAAGTTCATTATATGACATTTTGTCATATGGTTGGCATGCATTCTTGGGTATAAAGGATATTTTGTTCCTCTTGGAAATTATGTCATGTTGCTGATCTGATTTGGCATAAAGTTCATTATAAGAATTGTAAAGTGAAGTTCATGTTGAAGCTTTGACAATTGCTTATCATGCCTTCTCCTTTTTTACATGGAGCCTATATGTGACATTTCTTCAAACAGTTGGTATGCTGATTTGATTTGGCATGAAATAATATTATGAAATGCATTATGTAATCAGCCTTACGTGAGGTAAGTTTTATGCATTTTCATGTAAGATGGTTAAGACACCACTCTTGAAAGATATTCTGAACTTGGTTAGTTCGTGCATGTATACATGCTTTTTGAAATCATTATTATAATAATGAATGAATTAGTATGCTGATGCATGACTGTATATTCTGAATACGTTTTCATTTGTAGAATACTACATATATGAAAATGGAAATCCTTGCCAGTTCAGTTTGAGCTGACCCCTTTGTGGAAAATACAGGCCATTCTGGAGATAAGGGAAAGGAAAGAATCTGAAGGGATTCAAGCTGATTTCAGATCTTGATTAGTTTCTTTTATATTTCAGTTATGGAATAAATTGTACTTGATGTACTATTGGAATAATCAGTATATTATATAAGCTTATGAGGCTCTTTGTCATTGCATGTGACTTATAAGATTGTACTGAGATATCGAAAATAATGAAATGTCCTTTGGACTCAATGCTGATTTTTATCAATATGTTTAGCACATATGATTTGTTTGTATAATTTTATGATTTGATTATGTGAGAAATCAACATATCAACTTAATAACGGGAATAATGGGAGTTAGAAAAAAAAAAAAATTGGACCTAGGTTCCGAGGTCCTTACACTTGGTATCAGAGCGAGGTTGTATAACACTTAGGCCTCTGGGAACGTTATCTAATACTTCTCTTTGTACTTACCAGGAACAATGGTAAGAACTCGGAGCAATGGTGGTGTGAATAATCCAAACCAAGGTCATGGTGGCCGAAGGGGAGGAGCTGGAAGAGGTACATGTAGAGGAGTTGGTGGAAACATCAACTGTCCTCAACCCCACTAAAGAAGTCCTAAATGAAATTCTCGGGGTATCAACACTTTGCAAGATAGATTGACAACTCACGAGAGGAACCTAGAGCAAAATAATGGCCTAGGGGTAATCATGTAAGACATGACCAACATGAGGTAAACTTGGGAGACTTGAATAACCAGCTGCATGCTCATGAAGATTTACCCATAGGGAATAGAGTAATAGATCCCTTCCTCAAGGAATTGAAGAAAGTGCCTATTCCTAGATTCAAAGGGTTATCCACTGACTCGGGTGATAAAGCTGAGGCTTGGTTGTTTAACTTACAACAATACTTTGGGCTGCATGATTGCAACTCCAATACTAAGGCCCGTATTGTAGTTTACCACCTTGAAGAGCATGTTGTCTTGTGGTGGGCTCATTTGAAGCAAGTTAAGGGTTATGTGGATTCTACCATTACTTGGGAAAAATTTGAGAAGAAATTCGAACTAGATATGTCTCAGCTAATCACCGAGAAAGGAAGCAAACTGAGTTTCATAGTTTGAAACAAAATAACATGACTGTAGCTGAGTATGAAGCTCAGTTTTTAGATCTGATCCGTCATGTGGACTATATGAAGGATGAAGAATCTAAGGTAACCAAGTTCAAACTGGGTTTGAGAGAGGTTATCCGGCAAGATGTAAATATGGTCAACCCTAAGAGTCTTGCACAAGTAGTTAGTGCAGCCTACAGGGCGGAAGAAAAAGAGCAATCTCGATTAAAATACCGCCAGGAAATGAAAGAGAAGGCAACAAACAGTAAGAAGACTGTTATTTCCTCTTCTGGACCTTACCGGAAACCAGATTTCAAAAGGACTGCTTTTAATGGAAATAAGAACAATGGAAAGTTTCATGGAAATAATAACCGGGGAGGGCCAAGGCCTCCCATTAAACAACAAAATAATCAGCAGGCTGGTGGCAATAGATACACACCTGCTACAGGAGCCAACAAGGTTCCAGTGGCAAACAATGAACCTCAACAAGGTTGTTGGACCTGTGGTAAGAACCATTACCAAAGAGATTGCCCAGAATTCCTTGCAAGCAAGACAACAAGCCACCAAGTCTACGCAGCGGTAGATAACCGCAAGGCTGAGCACCAAGCAACCCCTATTGAGACTAGAGGTAAAATCTTTGATGCTGAAATTTCTGTTCTATTTGATTCTGGAGCATCTGATTGCTTTGTGTCTCCTAGAATAGTGCAAAAGCTAAATCTGAAAACTGTTCTTATGAAAGAAAAATGGCAAGTAGAATTTGGGACGGGTAAAAAAGTGCAGATTTCTGAATATTTAGATCAAATAGACGTTGATCTAGGGATGTTTAAAACTAGATTAAATCTGCATGTTGTTCCATTGGGATCTTATGATATGATTATCGGCATGGATTGGTTGCAAGACCATAAAGCTCAGATTGATTGTTTTGACAAAAGAATACATTGTTTTGATGATTTTGGCTTTGAACAAGTTCTGTTTGGTATAAAAAACAACAAGTTTTTACCCACTCTTTCTCGCCTTACGCTTGAAAAGAGCAAATCCGTAAGGGATGTCTCTTATTTTCCTTACACATGGAAGAGTCTTCGAGGTGAAGGAACCTAGTTTTCATGATTATCCAAGTATTAAATGATTTTAGAGATGTTTTTCCCAAGGAATTGCCAGGTCTGCCCCCAAAAAGAGAGTTTGATTTTTCAATAGATATCATGCCAGGTTCAGCCCCTGCCTCTAAAGCACCTTACCGAATGAATACTGTGGACTTACAAGAGCTAAAAGTCCAACTGCAAGAACTTCTTGAGCAAGGAATGATTAGGCCAAGTGTGTCCCCTTGGGGAGCACCAGTGGTCTTTGTTAAAAAGAAAGATGGTACATTAAGGTTGTGTATTGACTACCGCATGCTCAACAAGGTTACCATTAAGAATAAATATCCGCTTCCCAGGATAGATGATTTATTTGATCAAATGAAAGGGGCAGCTGTATTTTCTAAGATTGAATTAAGGTCTAGTTACCATCAACTTAGAATCAAAGAGGAAGATTTGCATAAAACAACTTTTCGTACAAGATATGGACACTATGAATTCACGGTTATGCCTTTTGGTTTGACCAATGCACCGGCTGCTTTTATGAACCTAATGAATAGTGTTTTCAGAGATTTTCTGGATAAGTTTGTATTAGTCTTCTGGATGACATTTTAATTTATTCTATAGATGAGAAAGAACATGAGAAACATTTAAGAATGGTTCTGCAAAGACTTAGGGACCACAAATTATATGCAAAACTGTCTAAGTGTGAATTTTATAAAGATAAAGTGCACTACTTAGGACATATCATTTCTAAGGATGGTATTTCTGTGGATCCATCCAAGATTAAAGCTATTGAAAAATGGCCGGCTCCTAAAAATGTGATGAAGTCCGAAGTTTCATGGGTTTGGTTGGGTACTATAGAAGGTTCGTGAATGAATTTTCACGAATAGCCCATCCTATCACATCGCTACAGCGAAAGGGTAAACGTTTTGAATGGACTACTAGGTGTGAGGAATCCTTTTTAAAGTTGAAACATGCTCTCACTACAGCACCTATCTTGCTGGTTCCAGATCCAAACAGCCCTTTTGAGGTCTGGACTGATGCATCCCTAGATGGTTTAGGGGGTGTAATAACTCAAGAAGGAAAGGTAGTGGCTTATGAGTCACGAAAATTAAAGCCTAATGAAATGAACTATCCCCCACATGACTTAGAGTTGGCTGCAGTAGTTCACGCTCTTAAGAAATGGAGACATTTCTTGTTGGGTAAGCCATTCAAACTTAGAATAGATCATAAAAGTCTGGAGCATCTGTTTACTCAAGACAACTTGAATGCCCGACAAAGGAGATGGCTGGAATTGATTAGTGACTATGATATGGACATAAAGTATGTCAAAGGTAAAGAGAATCGAGTAGCTGATGCACTCAGCCATAGATTCCACTTTGCTTGTTTCTAGAATTAAATTTTTGCTAAAGGATCAGCTATTACAACAACAGTAGAAAATAGATACTTTCTGTCAGGAAATGACTGAAAATATGTTGCAAGAAATAGCGGATAACAAGTATGTTGGGTACTCCTTGGACTTAGATGGTCTTCTAAGGTTCCAAGGTAGAATTTACGTACCTTTTGAAGGAAATTTCAGAACTGCTATTCTGATGCAAGAAGTGCATCAAGCTCCTCATTTTGCACATCCAGGGTCACTAAAATGACTCATGAATTGAAACAATTTTATTTTTGGCCTGGTATGAAAAAGGATGTGGCTATATTTGTTTCTAAATGTTTAGAATGTCAAAAGGTGAAAGTTGATCATTGCCATCCCGGTGGTAAGCTTTTTCCCCATGATGTTCCAAAAGACAAATGGGCAACTATAACTATGGATTTTATTTCTGGTTTGCCAAAATCTAAAAAGAGGCATGATACTATCTTAGTTGTTGTTGACAAGCTAACAAAGGTTGCTCATTTTATTCCTGGTAATCTAACAGATGATGCACTGTACTTTGCACGATAGATTTGTGAAGGAAGTTGTAAGATTGCATGGAGTTCTGAATTGATTATTACTAATAGAGATACTTTGTTTACATCTCGGTTTTGGCAAACTCTGGCAGCTACTTTTGGCACAAAGCTGCATTTTAGTTCTTCTTATCATCCTGAAACAGATGGGCAAACTGAAAGAGTAAATCAGGTATTAGAAGACATGCTAAGAATGTATGTTATGGACCAGCAAAACAAGTGGGAAGATTTTATGCACTTAGTTGAATTTGCTTATAATAATACTTATCATACTTCTTTGCAAATGGCTCCTTTTGAAGCTTTATATGGTAGGAAATGTAGAACACCCTTGGGGTGGGAAGGCCTTGAAAATCGGGTAACCACAGGTCCTGATGTTTTAAAAGAATACGATCAACAAATGATTGTTATAAGACAAAAATTAAAGGCTGCAAGTGATAGACAAAAGAGTTATGTTGATAAGAAAAGGACTGAAAAAGAATTTCAGGTGGGTGAAAAAGTGTTTTTGAGGGTGAAACCTCATAAAAGTTCAATTAAGTTTGGAAAGGCATCTAAACTTGCACCCAGATTTGTTGGTCCATTTGAAATTTTAGAGAAAATTAGTGTTGTAGCCTACAGGCTAGCATTGCCTCCTTCACTTTCTAAAATTCATGATGTATTTCATGTCTCACTTTTGAGAAAATATGTGCATGATCCCTCACATGTGCTAACTTGGCAGAACTTGCAAGTAGATGATAAGCTAAATTTTCAGCTTGAGCCAGTAAGGATATTATCACAGCGAAGCATTAAGTTGCGGAATAGAGATATCCAACAAGTTTTGGTCCAATGGGACAGCCTAAGTGAAAGAAGTGCCACTTGGGAAGATGCAGAGTATGTAAGAAAGAACTTTCCATTTCTTTTTAAGTCTCGGTAATCGGGACATTACCCTTGTTAAGGGGGGGAGGATGTAACATCCCGACTTTTGGAACTCAATATTTTTAATAAGGCTTAATTGGAATGATATTTTGTGGAATTCGACTTATGAGTTATTTTGGCATTAACTTATGTGTTAATTATTCCTTTTTGGAATGTGGCACATAGTTTCATTTAAAATAAATAAATAAAATTAAATTTAGCCTAAAAGCTAATTGGAGGCATTTTTGAAGTTTAATTATGTTTAAATGGATTTTGGAATCCATGGAATAAAGGAGAGTTAGGTTTTGATTTTTACCATTTAGCATGCCGTGCAGAAGAGAGGAGGAAGTAGAGGAGATACCATGTCAAAAAAAAAAATCTGGAGGATTTCATGGAAGTTTTACGGCCATTTGGTGCTAATTTTGGGCCTGTATTTTGGGGATCTTTCCATTCTTTATTGCAGCAATGTTGGGGAGAAATTTTCTATAAAAATAAATAAGGTTTTGGAGTTTATTTTGTGTGGTGTGGAGCTAAGAAGCTGGAGGAAGAAAAATAGAGAAGGAAAGAGGAAATCACAAAGGGTTTTTGGTCTTCTTCATCAAGAATATTTCAGGCAAGGGTTTCTTGTTTTTGTCTATGCAATATTTTACAAGTAAATGCATATTCAGCTTATTCCTCTTCTAGGTAATGAGAAATATGGATTATCTATTGTGGGTATTAATATTTTCGAGTTGATCCTGTATGGGTATTTGGAAAATATGTTTATTTTAATATGGGCATTTTATATTTTGGATCTCTCATGTATGAGAGCCAAAGATCTCGTTTTTTTATCTTTACTTGATAAATGGAATCCATGAGGTTATTCATTTGGTTGTTGAGAGAAGATTTCTTGACATTTTCACTATGGGTTTTGGACTGGTCTCTTGGCTGCATTTTTAAATCTTTGGAATGTTGTATTTTTGTTGATTCGTTGATTTTCTTCAATTTGTTATAAGTTGGGTTATTTGCTGTTGGAAGTGCTGTTTTTTTAATTAAATTAGTGCTGCATTTCTTGCTGCAGTGTTGGCTGTTATAATGCTGAGTTTTGGGTAAACCCTTCTTGTGGGTAGTTAATATTTGATGTGTTATTTATTTTGTAACACTAGCTATCAAAACACTGAGTGCTTTGGGGTGATTTCTATGCTCCGGAGTTCTTTGTTGGATTGCTGTTTTCTTTCTTTCTGCAGGTGTTTGCTATTAGTACGCTGCATTTTGTCAAATGGTTAATGTGCAATCATTTGCATAGAATTTGAAAGAATGTTTTACTATGACATTTTGTCAAATGATTAGTGTGCAATCATTTGGATAGAATATTTAAAGAATCATGTGTTGTGACATTACGTCAAACAGTTGATATGCAATCTTTTGATTGTTGTTTATTTGCTGCAGTGTTTGCTGTTAATACGCTGCATTTTGTCAAATGATTAGTGTACAATCATTTGGCTACAATATTTAAAGAATCATGTGTTGTGGCATTACGTCAAACAGTTGATATGCAATCTTTTGATTGCTGTTCTATTTGCTGCAGTGTTTGTTGCTAAAATGAATTCGTTGGAATTGAAGTGAATATCTTTATGGCATTTTATTATACTGCTGGAACAAATTCGTTTGAATTTATGTGAAGTTATTTCATGGCATTTTATTATGTTGCTGGATTGGATTCATTGGAATTTATGTGAAATTCTTTTATGACACTTTGTCATCTTTCTTTGAAAGGCATTCTTGGATTATATTGGAAGTTTATATTATGACATTTGGTCATACATATCTCATGCATTCTTTGAGTATAAAAGGACTTGTTGTGCTTGTTGAAAATGCATTATGTTGCTGATCTGATTCAGCATATTGTTCATTCTGAGCTTGTGAAGTGAAGTTCATGACATGAAATTTTATCATACAATTGGTATGCATTCCTTGGATATATGTGAAGTTCATTATATGACATTTTGTCATATGGTTGGCATGCATTCTTGGGTATAAAGGATATTTTGTTCCTCTTGGAAATTATGTCATGTTGCTGATCTGATTTGGCATAAAGTTCATTATAAGAATTGTAAAGTGAAGTTCATGTTGAAGCTTTGACAATTGCTTATCATGCCTTCTCCTTTTTTTACATGGAGCCTATATGTGACATTTCTTCAAACAGTTGGTATGCTGATTTGATTTGGCATGAAATAATATTATGAAATGCATTATGTAATCAGCCTTACGTGAGGTAAGTTTTATGCATTTTCATGTAAGATGGTTAAGACACCACTCTTGAAAGATATTCTGAACTTGGTTAGTTCGTGCATGTATACATGCCTTTTTGAAATCATTATTATAATAATGAATGAATTAGTATCTTGATGCATTTGTATATTCTCGAATACGTTTTCATTTGTAGAATACTACATATATGAAAATGGAAATCCTTGCCAATTCGGTTTGAGCTGACCCCTTTGTGGAAAATACAGGACATTCTAGAGATAAGGGAAAGGAAAGAATCTGAAGGGATTCAAGCTGATTTCAGATCTTGATTAGTTTCTTTTATATTTCAGTTATGGAATAAATTGTACTTGATGTACTATTGGAATAATCAGTATATTATATAAGCTTATGAGGCTCTTTGTCATTGCATGTGACTTATAAGATTGTACTGAGATATCGAAAATAATGAAATGTCCTTTGGACTCAATGCTGATTTTTATCAATATGTTTAGCACATATGATTTGTTTGTATAATTTTATGATTTGATTATGTGAGAAATCAACATATCAACTTAATAACGGGAATAATGGGAGTTAGAAAAAAAAAAAATTGGACCTCGGTTCTTGAGGTCCTTACAACGCCATTGATCTCAAAGTGTGTACTAAACTAGCATTGAGAGTAGTTCTAAGGCCGAGGAACATCGGTATGAAGGGAACACAGATGGAGGATGTCAAGGAAGAGGTTTTGGTAGAGGATTTAGAGTCTATATAGGTTGCGGAGGAAGGAGTGAATTTCCTCATGAGACCTATTACAATTGTGGATCAATGAACACTACAAGCATGAGTGCCCTAATTTTTATAGTGCTCATGGTGTAGGAAGAAGAAAAAGTATGAAGAGTTCCCGAGTTATATGACCACATGAGAAATAATCAATAGAAGAAAAAGGTCGCATGGATGGTAAGTGTAAAGAGGACCAACCTCAATGGATACCAAGGGTAGTGCTTAACTCCAAACTAGATCCTGTTTTGGTCACTACGTGTGTTGAGGCTACACGTGCCCAAGAAGATCCAAAGCAAAGGCCCATTATCACAAGATATGAATTGTTACATGGTAAATATTCGATACTACCCACCATAAGGAGGTGTACCACAAAACCATGGAGGTGATTAGGAGTTTGTAAGGAGAAACCAATGTCTCAAGGAGCAATCATGCCAACCGTAATTGAAGAAGAGCACTAAGGTTCCTCAGTAGGGTATGGATGAGGTTATGGAAGTGTGTTGCATGTTGTGGTAGGAGAAAATTATTCCCATGTTGGGAGAATGGTTAAGGGAGAAGGTATCGTGCACTGGAGTAGGGCGTGAGAGACAATTCTTACATGTTAACCTACCTCCTCATAAAGACCGATTATTACAAGTAGATCACTTTGAATGTAGTTGTTGATGGGTGGCTCCTAAGTAATATATTGATTGACATAGCTGCAAAGGTTAATGTCCTTACTTTGGATACATGGAATCAAATAGGGAGGCCCCCATTGCATCCATATTCGAATGTGTTATACATGGCTAACAGGATAAAGACCATGCCTCTAGGGGTGTTAAAAGGTGCATCCATTACTATTCAAGGGGAAATGTTTTTTGGGGACTTTGAGGTTCTAGAGATCACTGAGGTTGATAGTTTCCTAGCATTACTTGGGTGCCCTTGGTGCTATGCAAACAATTCTAACTTGCATTTTAATAAGGGCTACATCATTTTTGAGAAAAAGGAAGAGCATGTGATCATTCCACTAATTGATGGATGGTTTGTGCCGTATGTGGAGCCATTGGGTGAAGAATACTTAAACAAGATATATCTACACACCATCAATGGAGTTTTTCCAACCATCGAAGGAAGGGGTCATTTAATGGGATGATGCACAATCCATAAGTGATACAACTAGCATTTCTTGTGATAACTAGGTGCATGGGACATACGAGTTGGTTGGAAGGAATCTAAAGGATACTGAGACTCGAGTTGTTAGAATGCACTCAATTAGGTGCTTAGGATGAAGGAAGTTTCCACAAGTACACCGAGGATGCCAATCCTAATGTATTTATATATGAAATAGAGACCCAATGGAATTTTCAAGTGGAGAGAAGAAATATTCTTACCTATACTTTACACTGGGTAGTAGCCCATTGGTGGGAAATACATCAATATAATCTTATAGAGAGGTGTAAAGTGATAACCATGCTCTCTGTTAGGTTTCGCAAAGTAATGTACCCTCTCATATTTGTGACTATTATGGGAAGGGATCTACCTCATACCATGTTCAAGAGTGTGAGAAGACTTGGATGGGAGGCACGGAAGCTTTACCTCCTTCCCTATGGGTTCATAATTTCTATTCCACATTATAGTGTTACGTGCACGTATGGTATATTCATTTAGAGTTGCGAGTGTCGATAGAGAAATCATAGGAGTTGATGATGAATCTTGTTCAAACATTTGAATATTAGAGTACTAAGCCATCAGTGAATGAGGCATTACATGTAGTCAAGTGCCTTACCTTGGGAGACAGTGCCATGGTAGAGGACATGATTCTAGAGTTGTTAGTGAACCAGAGTTGGGGACACACTTTTGGAGAAATAATTAGAGGAAATATAGCTTAGGCACACCTTCCTAGAGAAAGAGAAAGAAAATTTGGTCTACTTGATAGACGGTGAAGAGGTGGAGAACTTAGATGTTAGCCATACAGAAGGTACACACAAATTATTAGATAGCACTGATTACAAAGCACATGTTTACCAAAGGAAAATAAAGACAAAGAAGGTTAACATTGGTATGGAGGCAAAACCAAAGGAAGATATTATTGGGGACTACTGGATAGACTAGGAGGTCTCAAAGATTATTGAGCTTCTACACAATTTTTAGGATTTTTTTCCACACAGGTACCATGAACTTAAAGGAGTTCACCCCTCACTAGGAGAAATGAGAATCAAGTTAAAGGATGGTGTGCACCTGATTTGGAAGAGACCTTATAAGATGAATCTGAATCTATGTGTCAAATTTAAGGAGGAGATTGATAAGATGATAGCATTTGGGATCATATAAGTCGTTGAAGAATATGAATGGGTAAGCTTGATGGTCATTAGTATCAAAAAGGATGGGAGAATAAGGATTTTCATTGACTATAGGGATTTGAATGCAATATATGTAATTGATCCTTTCCCAATCCTGTTCACTGAGGAGATTCTAGAAGGAGTAGTTGGTTACGAGATCTATTTATTTACGGATGGGTTTTTCAGGACATCACCAAGTTTGAATTATAAAGGAAGACCAAGAGAAGACAACTTTCACCACTGAATGGGGAAGTTTTTCCTATATGGTGATTCCTTTTAGAATAAATAATGCACCTATTGTGTTTTTGTGCATTGTGGTTTAGGTGTTTCAGGGCATCATTCACAAGTTTCTTCAAGTCTACCTAGTTTACTGGATGGTTTACAGATTAGTAAAAGACCATTGTGATAATATACAGTTTATGATTGAGAGATGCAAAAAATTTAGCATCTCCCTGAATAATAAGAAGTGTTTTTTTGCCACTTCTTTTGTCACGTTGTTGGGATAAATTATTTGCAAAGAAGGCTTACTGGTGGACCCCACAAAAGTTGTTATTATAGTGGGACTAGAGGAGCCTACTAGTCAAAGAATGGTGCATGGGTTCTTAGGGAATATAGGATACTAAAGGAAATTCATCAAGGGATATGCCCAAATTTCCATACCCCTAGAAGATCTATTGAAACATAAAAGTAATTTCTATGGGGGAAAGGTGCATCAGGTAGCTTTTGACATGTTGAAGGAAAAGTTTACCACAAACACCATTTTTTTCCTTCCCTCTTGGGATAAGCCTTTTCACGTTCATGTTTATGTATCTGGTATGGATATTGGATCAGTCTTAGCACAACCTAGAGAAGGGATTTTTAATCATCCCTTGTGTTTCACTAGTAGGAAGATTACTACAACAGAATAGAATTATACCACCACAAGGTGCAAGGCATTATCAATGATCTACATGTTGCACAAGTTCTAGGTAGTATTTTATAGCAACTCCTTTTATTTTCTACATAGACCACATGGCATTAAAATAAATGGTGAACAAACCTGTTTTATAAGGGCTCATATTTCGTTGGATACTATTGTGCCAGGAGTTTGAGTTTACGGTTGTGGTGAAACCAGGGAGAAGTAATTTAGGACTTGATCATTTGTCAAGGATTACTTTAGGTGAGGACGCATAGAGAATTGAGGATATGATGTCAGATGCATAGTTATTTCGGTTGTAGTGCATGCCCTCTGACTTATAATATATTGCTTTGTTCCTACGAATGGGTGTGGCACCATAAGAGATGAAGGCATTAGAGAGGAAGCAGTTAGCCATACACGCCACACTCTATATGTTAATTGGTGGAGACTTATACAAGCTATTCCATGTTGAGGTTTTACGCTTGATTCGTAATAGAGCATGAGAATGCTACAATCATGGAAGAGGCTCATGGTGGAATTGCAGGAGGACATTGTACACACCCAAAATCACATGTGCTACATTGTTAGAAAACAATTATAAAGATCCCCATAGATGATTCATATCCTTTCGAGAAGATGTTCGAGCTCCAAAACCATTCATAATATATATTTATATCCTATCTATGATTTTTCCTAGCTTGCTACATTTTAGAGTAGTTTTGACCTTTAGTGTCAAAACCGCCACCTGGGAAGGGCAATGGTAGATCAAACCGCTGCCCGCATAGGGAGGCGGTCCTATGTGAATTTTCCAAAGAGTTCACTCGCATTTTGACATGGAATTATCTCACTTAACTTCTATTTTTAGATGTGTTGCTTGTCCATTTTATATGATTCCAAGGCCCAAATTCCTTGTGGAAATCTATTCTTGCACTTCTATTTGTGATTGATGGTTGTTAATAGTTTGAACTCCCTCTTAAATTTTTTATGTCCTCCTTTAGCTTCCAAATGGCTTCAACCATTACCCAGCTAAATTCCTATAAATACCATGCTTGTGTGAAAGTAAAACCTAGAGAAATTTTCTATTCTTGTTATTGCAACGTTGTTGCCTTTCTTGCTGGAAACTACCAAAGCCAATCTTAGTTCAATTGTGTTTACACTCTTCCACTTGCATTGCTTCCCAGTCTGCCAATTTAAGTTGTTGTTTCTCCTACACATTTCTTCTCGATGTTGTTGCATTCCCACCCATTGGACTCACATGGACACAAAAATTGAAGGGATAAATAAAGGGGACAAATATTCACACAACCAGTTTTTCCACTGTTCTTGCATATCCAGGTTAAAGGTGTTGTTTGTTTGCTTCATTTATTTAAATTTTGTTTTGAATCATATTCATTCAAATAATTCATATCAAATAGAGTAGAAAATAATTCTCTTTCATTTGTAAATTGTTAGTTAATTTCCAAGAGGGTTTATATCTTTCATAGCAGCTCCGGTGACAAATCTTCTTCTTTCTATCCCTATGGATTTGAAGGAGAAAGTATCTATAGGAGGTTGTTTATCATATCATAGATTATTTGGAAAATTTCTTGTTTTATGTTAGCATTATTTAGAATACACTCAACACAGGTGAATAACCACCTTTGGGTTATTGATTTTGTTTAGTTTTAGTGTAGAAGTAGATTTGATTATTTAGAATAAAAGCAAATTGTTGTTTAGTGATTGTAATATTTTAATTTTTGTGATTTGCTTATATTAGTTTCCTTTAGTATTAGCTTAGATTGTTAATTTCATTTAGTTTACATTGATGCTTCAAACTATTTTAGCACTTGGATCCAATTAGGAAAACATGCCATAGGGAATTTACGCTACCCGTTCATAGCCTCTAAATATCCCCTTTTGTTGATTCTACTACTGGGAAATCACACTACCAGATCTTAGTCACTGATTCTCCCATAGCCAGTCATCCACACATTCCACACCGGTTGTCCCAACACGACCTCGGGAGGTCAAATACAATTGAAGTTTGCATGTTAATTTTCATCTATACAAATTGGTGAATCCAATGTGATGGATTAATTACTTCTTACTTCCTTTTATTTCATTGTTGTTACCTCATCTTTCCATTTCTTCCCCTATTTTTATAGGTATTTTATACATTCAAAATATGTTTGGAAGAAATTTTGGTGGGCCATTTGGCTCTTATAGATATTATACCAACATTGAACCACAAGTTTCCCCTTCGCTTTTGAGGTGGGTGACAATTACACAAGCAACATCCAAACCTCCCCTAGTTACACTTCAAACCCCATTATCTATGCAAGGATAAAGGAGGTATATCAACCATTAAACATGCAATATGATCAACCCAATGCAAACCACGTTCTTATCAAAAATGTAACAGGTCCTTACCATAGAGTCTTGTCAAGACCTCACATTGCCATGTAATCAATAGAAGATGATATGTTTTCATGAATAGATAATCCTATTCGTTAGATAGATGAGTATTTGGATAGAATGAAGGCTGCATTATTTGAGATTTCAAATACCTATCCTAAGATTCTTATTTCTAAGGAAGATAAGAATTATAACAAAAAACAATTCATGACAAGGTATCATGATCCTACTCAATCAAACCCTACGCTAGAGGCACCCCAAAAAGTGACTCAATACACTCCCAACGATCTCATTTATACTTTAATAGGGAGGATTAGAGAACTATAAAGTTCCTAGACTTCACAACCAACACATGTAGTAGGGAATACCATGGGGTATCCAGTTGATAGCAAAGGATACATCCCTTCCAATGAGAAACCAATGTAATATCCTATACAAAAAGGCTATTTAGTTCATTAAAATCTAGGTGATCATCTCATAGGATAAGACACACTAGGGATGGGTCCTCATCCTTCTCAAGCTTATCCTACACAAGGGATAACCGGAAGTACATTCTTGAATGTCGCCACAATAGGAAATGTGATGTTCCCTAGTTTTATGCCCACTACTCCATATCCTATTACTATCCAACCTTACTTTCATATGTATTCTAAGTCCCCCTAGATGGACCCATATGCGATTCATGCTACTTATGATCCATACATTCTAGTAAATGCTTATAATGTACTATATCCACATCATCCTCCTCCACCTCCTCATCAAGAATATTTGATGGTGGAATCTTATGTAATGGGTACCTATATTGAGTACTTAGAGGAGCCTCTTGACTTCACTATACATGGTGTCATGCTTCCATTCCCATTTCTTGATCTTCCTAAATTTAAGGGAGAAGGAGACCCGAACACTCATATTAAGTCCTCTCACATGCTATCAAGGAATTACTTCCTTGGGATGCTACTGATGACTAAGATATTTCAAAGAATCTTGGAGGAATCACATTGGATTGGTATTATCATATTCCAAAAGCTTCTATACATTCCTTTAAACAACTTGTTTTTGATTTTATCAAATCATTTGACATGAACAAGTTGTTATGTATAGGGATTAGGGAGTTCCTTGATATTATACATGAGAAAAATTAATCTACCACACATTTCATCAAGATATTGTGCCAAGTTGTTTATTCCTCTGCAAGTGCACCCAACATGGACCTGATGAAACTCTATGATCTTTTCCTTCACTCCCTCAATCGAGAGACTAGGGAAGAAGTCTAGAAGTTTCCTTTCCATAGTTACAAGGAAGTATTGGAAGGTGAGCTTTAGATTTACCAAGATGTTGTAGATAGTAGGCATAAGATCTATGGTCCCAATGGGAAATCGGTATCTCTCGAATTAAAATAATGAGGACAAAAACCAAGGACTTAAGGGTGTGAATCACAATCATGGCACTATCATGAATAGTGCTACGGATCAAGCCAAGATTGCTGGTTTTACAAATAATGGTAACACTAACAATAATAACAACATCAACAGTCAAAGATTCCCTAACATTGTCTCCTTAGTCAACAAAGTTGGCGTAAACCATCCCTCTCAAAATAAAAATCAAACCTAAGGCCCAAATCAATACCAAAAATCATTCCAAGGGGCAACAAATCATGGTTATAAAAGTCAATTTAAAAACTACAACCAAGGTTATAATCAACATTAACAAGATGCTTATCAAAGGCCAAGTTATTATGACCCTAACCTATACTATGGTTTCCATAAGGTTCAAGGTCATGATGATAAGACTTTCCATGATTGCAACAAGTTTTTGTAAAGACTTCCTAAAAACCAAAGGCAGCTCTTTGTAGACATATTAGTCACAAATCTTGAAATGAACCCACAACCTAGTCATATTGGACTTGTTAAACCTCAAAATGTGAACCCTAAACATCCTAGGGATGCCTAAATGAATCCTCAAAATATAAATAATGGCATTCCTATAGGGAAAAATGACCATAAAGCCTCGATTCGACAACTATCGGGTTGCTCGTAACCTTGGTTCAAATGATAATAAAAAATCTTGGGATTAATCGAGTTAGAGGTCAAGCCAAAAATTAATGCGAACTCGACAAAGGAGAAAATTTCACAACCCTTAATCACTCTTTCCTTCCCATAGAGTGACGTTCCTACAATCTCAAAACCAAGTAGGAGTATATGATTTGATATCATATTTGAACAAGAAATTTTCTCAAATATCGTTCCTATATTTCTTTGAAGAATTCACCTATAAATCATTCTCGCATTGCTTGATGTACTTGTTCATGGTTATCTAATCCATGTTATACCTCCTCCTAGTGCTCAAATAAATCATATTGACTTTGACATACATCTTCCGAGACAGAGTGATATGGATCTTTGGGTTTGTTTTTATATAGACAAGACGACATATGACACTGAAATTGCCCAAAGAGGTGATCCTGCCTTATATTTATAGGTTTGGGTTTACAAAAATTGTATTAATAGAGCCATGATTGATGACAGAGCTATTGTAAACATAGTTCCCTTCTCTTTCTTGCAGAAGTTAGGGTATGGAGAGACTAATTTCTCCTCTACGAGAAACACGTTACGAGGGTATGATAGTCTCAAAGAAACCTCGATTGGAACCATACTTCTTTTGGTCACACTTTGTATGAAAACCATTTTGACATAATTTTACATCATCAATAGGGAAACAAGTTATAACATGATCCTTGAGAGACCTTGGATTCATCAAATGAAGGTTGTCCCTTCTACCTTGTTCCAGGAAATTAGATTCTTGTATTTGGGAAAAATCTTCATCACTCAAGGGGATCCTAAGCCCTTTGATATACACTTAGAAAACCTAAATAAGAAGAAGGGGTCCATATAGAGTATGAAATTCCTATGAATAAATTGAAAAAACCACCTCCATCAAAAGAGTTTGTCTCAATCATCTTGGGCATTCCGAAGGTCAAGTCGTTGACCCAAAAACATTTAAGGTGGCAAAGATAGATAAGGATAAATATATATCTATGGAAATAGTGTCCACTAAGACCACCACAGAAATCATGAAACTCCTAGAGAGTGACGATATGGTTTTCCTCCCGTTTGAACCGCAAGAGATGAGTAGTCTTCTTGGTTTACCATCTCTTCCCTTTGATGACCTAGGTTTAGCTATAATCATGATAGAATTATCGACAAAAGAAGAGTAGTTTGAGCTTCAAATGATTGCCATCAAAACTATTTCTAAGGGTTGTTCTATTCTAAACCACAATTTCAACCCATGTGCATCTAAAAATAAGATTTTCATATCTAAGGGGCAAGGCCTCATTGTTCAGCAAGGGTCATAAGTAAACATGACACTCTATATAGGAAATAAGGCCGAGAAACATAGTCATGCTCACCCACAAACCATGTCTCAAGTACATGACAATGAGGTTCATGAAATCCTCTCTCAGAAAAATAAGTTTAATTATTGGACATATACGCTTTCGGGAAAGGGGTGTAAGTTTAAACCTGCAATGGTAGGCCCTTATCGAGAGAATGGAAATTTTGAGAATCATGGTTCTTCGTTGTGTACTTTTAGGTGTGAAGAATTCGATATTCATCAAATTTCTTCACCTTAGCCATCATGACATGTAGTTGCATTTGCATTTCCATATGTATATTACTACATCCGCATTGCATTTTCATTCGCTAGCCCATTTTGTAAAATTTGTAACCAAGGGACTTATTCTTACAATAATTCCTAAAAATTGCTAAAAATATTGGAAAAAAATTCAAATCATATCTCCTCAATTTTTTTATTATCATCAATTTTTTTTGAATCATTTTATCAATTCAAGCAAGATAAGACAAAATTTTTACAATATCCATACCAAGGCTTGCATACTTGGTTCTACTCATAGTTTCTTCTAGATTAGGTGTCTTTGCCTATACTTTGTTATAGAAGATTTATGGTGTAACATCTATCCTATATACACCTCTTTGGAAATAAGAACATGCTAAAAAGTTTACCTATATATGTGTCAAATGCAAATCAATAGAAAGTTTTTATTTACACACTTATTTGCCCCAACAACCTTGGGTGTTGAGCCCACATCTCTTACTAGTGGCGTGAGGTTAGGAAAAGAGATAATTTCCTTTACTTGCCTATGTCATGTCCTTGGTGATGAGCCCATGCTTCCTACTAGTAGCATGGGGCAAGGTGTAGGGGTCTTTATAAATAAATTAGAAAGTTAAAATCAATTCATTTAATAAAGGAAGCTGTAAAATCATAAAACCAAAGCAAAGTGAGTTAGATGTTCAAATTCCAAGAGAGTTTAAAACCTTAAACTATATTTTTCAACCAAGTTGCCATCTACGTATCTAAGTCTAGATAAACTAGAAAGAAATTTGCATTTTAAAATATGCCACAAACTTGAGTAGAATGAGGTCGTAGGTTATTAATTTGGTTTTTCCAAATCCTTGTCTTTCTCTCACCATTACCATTCAAAAAAATTATATAACTTACATCCCTTCTAGATCTCGTTTTGAGCCCTCGCATCTTACTAGTTGCGTAGGGTTGGGAGTGGGAAAGTTCATTCTATTATCATATCACATTTTCATCATGTTTTTCCAAAACAATCAGAAGTATCAAAAATTGCTTAAAGAAATTAAAGTTCAGCATTACATTGTACTTGCATAATCATATATCAGCATTACAAAAAGAACAAAAAGGAAATCATTCTATTAGCATTCATGATCTATTGCATACATTCTAAAAAGTGTCAAAAATGGATATTATAAATATCTAGAGTACACATGTGAATCAAGCCATAAATGGAAGACAACTCTATGAGATGAATAACCGACCAAAAATATGTATCTGTATATATATCATGGAATAAGTTTGAGTACAATTCCATCATGCACTAGGCGTGGTCAAAATACTCACAGTGAGCCTGAAAATACAAAAAAATCATATAAGTGCCTCACAAAATGAAAAAGTAATAATGGCTCAATAGCCTATCAATCTCTGTGGGACCCCTGAGAAGGTGCACGCCTAACTTTGGGGCTCCTGCTATGGATTTGATGATGCGAGTGAACTGAGTGGTGTGATTTCCCATGAGAATGACCACTAGTTGTGGTCTCACCGTAGCTCGTCCACATTTTTTTCTCTCCCTCTTAGCCACCTCGTAGCCTACAAATCTGGTCTTTAGGTCCATAACCATCTCTCTGTCGCCTTCCGAGAGGCGTAAAAACATTAGTGTGGTATCCATCTTGTAAAGGCTACCCTAAATCCTCCAACAAATTTGCTCTTTTCTTCCACAATCGAAGTAGCAAAGTTTCCACGTAGACCCAAAGAATAAGGTCTTGCTACTCCTCAGTGTTCATTGCTATATAGAGAAACAATGGTGAGTTAGAAAAAAAAATAGAGAAGAAATAAGAAATACTAGACATAGGATTAATGTTTCTATCTAACAGATTCAGGGAAATAATTTCCACGTACTCGAATCCCCATGCATCCATGTGGGGTCAACTGGTACTACTTGCCATGGGTAGTGGGTGTTCCTCCTCTCCTCTATAAGCTATACTTTGAATAATGACAGATCCCTCGTCCCTCCCTCATCTTGAGGAAGTGGGTCCTCGAGACTAAGGTCTCCATCTCCATGTCCACCTCCTCCCATTTCTACTGCCGAGACATCTTGGATTTCATGCCACTCGGTGTCACTCTCTTCCTCCTCCTCCTTCATGTGATCTATCCCACTAGTCTCCTCCTCTTCAATCTCCTCATCACCCAAATCCTCTCTAGTCTCATCTCTCGTCTCCTCCTCATAATCAGATTTTATGTCAATCGGTGCGTCTTCCCCACTATTTATTAAAGGTGTAAAAATAACACCAACTTCCTATGAGGCATGAACAACTAACCTAACTGCAATGGAAACTCTTGGAGTCACCACTATCTAACCCGGATCTCCACTAGGGACCTTTTAGGCCTCCTTGACACTCTTATACATGGGTGACATGAGGGGAAGCATATCAATGTCATGAAGTCTAAACTATTGAGGAACTTGGTTAAATGGGTAAATCTTAAATTTCTCCATCCTGTTTACTAATCGACTAGTAATGGCACAAGATACCATTGTAGTCACGTCCTATCCCCAAACTCCTGCCATGTCATGGTAGGTGTGGAAAGTAAGTCATTGGTAGAAAATGAAGCCACCGGCTAGTGTGGCACTACGAGCATTGATTTCTAGACCATATGATAGCCCTAATGACCCCTAGATCCTATATTGGAACTCCCCTATAGTAGGGGTAATGGGCTCATAGACCCAACTCATCACAAGTGTGAGATGGCCGAGAGACTCGACCTTGTAAACAAACCACTTAAGTACAAGTCATGGTAGGTAGTCCCAAGGATCTCGAGCCCCCAAGCATAAATGCGGCCATGTGCCTCTATCTGTGTGATAATAGGTGCCCAATAGTAGAACAATGTATGACCCCCTTTTCCCATATCAATCGCGAAGCCAAAATACCCATGATAGCCTTGTGGATAGTAGGGATAAGAGAAGTGGAAATAGATTGGACCTTCATACCCTTCTTTAAAAACCGACACCATGGCATAACCCATATAAGTAGCCCATAAGGTCATCATGGATCTCGATGTAGCTATCTCAAGAGTCATCCTCCTCCCAAGTATCAAAACTCCAAGTATCTGATACACATCCTCTAATGTAATTGTCCACTCACCCATGGAACCTAGTAACCTAGGAAGGTATTCTAGTTGACATTCCAATATGAAAACAAGTCAAAAAGAATATGAATGGCAAGAATAACATGTGGCACAAGAGAAATCTTCCATATGCCTATTGTCTATAGTATATCAATCTCGGCTGTGTGTCAGTTGATGAAGGATCTTGGGGATCCAGTCACACTCCCACTCCCAACTCCATTGGATGTACTCCTCTTTCTTATGCATCCACTGAAACAGAAAAAATATCAAGTAAGTGACATTTTCAATAGGAAAGATCATCCAAAACATCATAAAACATTAAAAATATAGAAAAATAGATTTAGCACAAAGATTTTACATTTCTTTTAGAAATGCCACCCTCTCATAGGTGGCAATTTTGTGACCTCCACCTTGATAGGGTAGCGGTCCTATAACCACCACCCTAATCATGGTGGAGGTCCTAAACTAATGCTTTGTATGGCTACGTGGCCCTAAAAAGATCCTAAAAATGCTAAAATCGACCATTTTTCATGAAATAAAAAAGAATGCCTGTCTTCAAGCACCCCCTAGAGACTAGTCTAAAATAAGAAATTTCAAAAATAACCCCTCTTAGGAAAATATTTTGACATTTTTTATATTTTAGGTTTCAAAATAAACAAATGAGAAAAACCTACCTTAGACTATAATGATCAATCTCTTGCTTGTGGAGGCATGATAATAGTCTCACAACGATTGTTTTGGTTGTACTCTCATCAAAAACGGTCACCATAGGTCTAGAGCTCAAAAATTGCTAATCAAATATGCACAAATGAATTGAAAAATGAACTCATTATATATATATGTTGTTTTGACCTTTGTTTTGATCGTAGGGATGGAGTGTTGGTGCAAGTATACTTTTATATCCCCACAAAAATGGTAAGTCCTCTTGTTGTTTTAATTTAGCATTTATTTTTCAATAATTTTTCTATCTGCACTTGAGTCTTCCTTTTGTTTTGCAGGTAGTGGGAGCTTAGATGATGACATTTCATTACACGGACATGTCGTGTATAGCTTCTAACTCCCCATTCCAGGAATTCCATACTTAGAATCTGTGTTTTATGCCTCTTTATGGCTAAGATGCTTCACCGAGGGGGAAATATGTACGCACCCAAAATTGCATGTGCTACATTGTCGGAAAATAGTTATAAAGATCCCCAATGATGATTCATATCCTTTTGGAAGATGTTCAAGCTCCAAAACCAATTCATAATATATATTTTTAGCCTAGGAATTCCTACTTAGTCCTCTCATGCTTTTTCTTAGCTTCTTGTTATGTTTGAGTAGTTTTGACCTTTAGTGTCAAAAGCGCCTGTGCAGGCGGTGGTTTACCAACCATCACCTTAGATAGGGTGGCGGTCCTTTCTAAAATTTCCAAATATTTCACTTGCGTTTTGCCACGGAATTCTCTCACTTAACTTCCATTTTTAGATGTGTTTCTTTTCCGTTTTAGATGATTCCAAGGCCCAACTACCTTGTGGCAATCTATTCTTGCACTTCTATTTGTGATTGATGGTTGTTAATAGTTTGAACTCCCTCTTATATTTTTTATTTGCTTTTTGGATGCCAAATAGTTTCAACCATTTCCCAGCTGAATTCCTATAAATACCATGCATGTGTGCAGAAAAACTTGGAGAAAATTTGTATTCTTTCTATTGCAAAGTTGTTACCTTTCTTGCTAGAAATTATAAAAGCCAATATTAGTTCAATTTTTCTTGCACTCTTCGAATTGTATTGCTTCCTAGTCTACCAATTTAATTAGTTG
Organism: Taxus wallichiana var. yunnanensis; assembly: GCA_018340775.1. Classification (NCBI taxonomy): domain Eukaryota; kingdom Viridiplantae; phylum Streptophyta; class Pinopsida; order Cupressales; family Taxaceae; genus Taxus; species Taxus wallichiana. Next base: position 16,795,949 of record CM031238.1, on the reverse strand, counting down.
TTACTCCCACACTTTTCTTCTTATGTTGTTTCTAAATTCCCACCCATTGGAATCACATGGACATAAAAATCAAAAAGATAAACTAAGGGGATGAATATTCACACAACCAAATTTTCCATTGTTCTTGCATATCCAGGTTAGAGGTGTTGTTTGTTTGCTTCATTTATTTAAATTTTTTTATGAATCATATTCATTCAAATAATTCATATCAAATAGAGTAGAAAAAATTCTCTTTCATTTGCAAATTTTTAGTTAATTTCCAAGAGGGTTTATATCTTTCATAGTAGCTCCTGGTGATGATCTTCTTCTTTCTATCCATGTGGATTTGAAGGAGAAAGTATCGTAGGAGGTTGTTTATCATATCATAGATTATTTGGAAAAGTTCTTGTTTTATGTTAGCATTATTTAGAATACACTCAGCATAGGTGAATAACCACACCGAGTTATTTTTCTTGTTTAGTTTTAGTGTAGAAGTAGATTTGATTATTTAGAATAAAAGCAAATTGTTGTTTAGTGATTGTAATATTTCAATTTTTATTTTATTTTCTTAGATTAGTTTCCTTTAGTATTATCTTAGATTGTTAATTTCATTTAGTTTACATTGACACTTCAAACTAGTTTAGCACTTGGATCTAATTAGGAAAACATGCCATAGGGAATTTATGATACCCATTCATAGCCTCTAAATCTTCCCTTTTGCTGATTTTGTTACTGGGAAATCACACTACTAGATCTTAGTCATTGATTCTCCCATAGCCAACCATTCACACATTCCACACTATATTGTTTGGCACGACCTTGAGAGGTTGATTTCAGTTGAAGGTTGCATGTCAATTTTCATCCATACAAACACTTTGTGGGTAATGTGACTATGTGCAAGATCCTTTTAGTTGTCCTTTGATGGGAAAAGGTTTACAAGTATTGTGTCGAGTATTGCAAGGCGTGTGACCATTGTCAGCATTTTGGTAAACTTGGGAAAAGATATGAGATGCCAAGAGATGAAATGCCATTAAGGCCTATCACCAGTGTAGAGTCATTCGAGAAATGGGAAATTTACTTTGTAGGCCCTATTTCCCCAGGACACTTAAAGGAAATGATCATGCTATATCATTACATGCACAAACTATCTTACATGGTGGGAAGATTACACGACATTAACAAGTAGCTAGATTATTATGGGAGAATATAATCAGTAGGTATGGATGCCCATTGAGTTTAACGAGTGATAGGGGTACTCATTTTCTAAATGAGACAATTAGAATCTTGTTGGCTGAGTTCATGGTGGCCCATCACAAGACTACCCCTTATCACCCATAAGCTAATGGGATAGTGGAAGCTTTTACAAAATTTTGAGTCACACATTGACTAAGATTTTTGATGTTGGGAGAAAGGATTGGGATGATAAAGTTTCTATCATGTTATGGTCATATCAAACAACTTATAAAATATTGAACAATGCTACACCTTTTCAATTGGTGTTTGGGATGGAAGATGTGTTACCTATTGAATTCATGTTACCATTGTTGCATATTACACACGTAGAAGGTTTAGCTACTAAAAAATTACTTGAGGAAAGGATTTAAAAGTAAATTAAGTTGGATGAAAGACGTATAATAACATGATGGAGCCGAAAAATGGAAAAAGCTAGACAAAAGGCATGGAATGATAGGAACATCAAGAAAAAGAAGTTTGAGGTTGGGCAGATGGTCCTTTTATATGATTCTAAGTTTTTGTGCCATCTTGGGAAACTCAAAGTGAATTGGTTGGGGCCATACATTATCACTTGCATACTTAATTCGGGTACTTTCCAATTAGAGGCACTTGATGGAACAAGGTTTCCGGTTACTTTAACAGAGTAGGTTGAAGCCCTACTATAAATAAGTCTTCAGTGTGTTTTTAAATAAGGAAATATTTCCATTTAGCTTAGGATTTCCCTTAATGCAGTTTCCTTTCTTTGTGTTTCCCCTTTTCATTGCTTTTCTTTTCTTTTCGTTTTGGGTGTGTTTGTGTGTCAATATCTAGTTAGTATTAAAAGGGGTTTTTATGCATAGAGGACAACACATCTATTTAGTGTGGGGTAGAAGGTGTCAAAGAAGAGTGTTGTGAAATAATGTGGTAAGAAGAAGTGTTAGGAGTGATGTGCATAGGAAACCCAAGTAAGAAAATAAAAAGTGCATGGGTTAAGAAAAGTACGCGTAACAAAGGTGATCATGAGAAAAGGTTGGTGTCAAAAGGATTTGAGGAAAAAACACAAGGATTAAAAGCGTAGGATAAACATAAGGTAGGTGAAGGAAAGAACTTGGTAATGGAGGCATAGGTTGACATACTTGACACAAGGGGTGTACACAAGTGAGTATATTTTCAAAGAAATATTGTGCTCCAGAAGGTTACAGAAATTTTTGCATGAGTTTACGCATAGAGGGAAAAGCACTTTGGACAAAATGTTTAGAGGGATGTCATTGGAAAATCCAAGTTTATTTGTGTTTGTACATTAGTAGGTGGCATTGAAGTTTGTGTAGGAAAAACAAAAGGCTATAAATAGAAGGTCGGGGTGAGTTATTTTTTTAACTTGAATTTTTTTGAAGAGATCTTGTGAACTAGGGCATCCTTGTGAAGAAAATTTTTGGATATTTACATGCATAGTAGAAGATTCAATGGATTTGTGAACCAGAGTGGAAAGGGAGTACATGGGCATGGGTAGAGAAGTGTGTTTGGAGGATTCTGGGTGTGTTATGGTGTCTTATGGAAGGAATGTTTTCCAAGTTAGGGTTTGTAGAGCTTGGGAAAGGGATTCGAGAGTTTTCATAGAGGAGTAAATCCACAAGATCAAGTAGAGTTAGGGAAAGAAATAAGGAAGAGTTCACAAGGATTGGATGAGAAGAAATGACCCTAAGGACTAGATCTAATGTTTCACCAAAGAAGGCAAAGGGTAAAGGAAAAAAAACCTTACGTTTCGACCAGTTTTAATGAAGAGTGGTATGTGGAGATGTAGTAATCAGATGGCATATTGTTAGGGAAGGAATGGGTATCTCACATACACAAGATGGCCATGAGCGACTAAAACCATTAGGACGAGCACCACTAAAGAAGAAATGACACTAGAGTTTGTTCTCCCCATGGGAGGAAGACATAGGATGGAAAACCTATGTATGGAAATGAGGTGCGAGACCAAGTTGAAAAAGGTGGGACTCCTACTGACTCTATGAGATTCCCTATTTCAAAAGCATGAACTATTATACCAATGCTTAATGTCACGTGTGCATGATGATCACTTTTATTTCACAAGATGGAGAATGTGCATAACTCCTCAGTTGATTTCCAAGTACACTAGCATTATCTGCGAAGGAGAGCCACTAGATGATGACTTGTGCAACAAGGAGGCCATCAAGAAGATAGTTGCGGCATATGAGTACAAGAAGGGTTCATACTATTTTGATATCTTTGTGATCATTGACCCTATCATGAGGATGGCCACGCACTTTTTCAAAAATTTGAATGGGAAAGAGAGGTGGACACAAGTAAACAAGAGTTGGTTGAACATTTTCTGCAAGATCTTAGAGGGAACAATCTACAACCTTTCAACCTTTATCGCAGAGGAAATCATAGTCATCGTGTGCAATGGAGAGAAGATAATGTATGGTAATGTCCTTCTCACCATTTTGTTTTCAGAAATTGGAGTTCCGATGGAAATTTGGATGAGTATGTTTAGGAGTACCTGAATGAGGACCCCTCCCCTACTAAAAGATTTGAAGCCTACACTTGTGACACGATGACATTTTCTCATAAGGCGCGCTTGGATAAGTGGTACAAATGAATGCACAACAAATTTAGGGTAGAGTGGAGAATTCTTGAACAATTTATGGCATTGGTGGATAGAGAGGCTGAGTTTTCTATGTATAAACACTTGTGTATCTGTAGGTTTACTTTAATTGATAACACCAAGAGCCCTTGGTGTAATTTACTATTATATTTCATAGCACAATACTTTCAGAGTGTAATCAATTGGTTTAAGGAGGAAAATAAACTTAGATTTGATTTAAGTGTAGTAGATCAGGAATACCATGAGATGTACCAAATGTTGGTATATCCCAAGAAGTGTTCTTATGTCAAGAAGTATATCTCTTATGACGTACATATGTTGAAACTAGTGACATTTCCTATTGTAGGGAGAATGGAAACAAGGGTGTATGTATGTCTAAATCCCAAACTCAAAAGGGAACTTATGTTGAGGATGATGTATCTATCCTAAAAGACCCCATTGGAAGGAAGAAAGTGGTAATAAGAAAGAGGTAATGAGAGGATAATTTGGTTAAAATAAAATTAAGCATGCATACGAGTTTAGGCTGTGGGGTCACAAAAATCTAGTGTGGGCATGAGCACTTACACTCATAGGAAGAATTCCATGGTGAAGGAGTTTCTAAAGAAGGAAGCGTTACAGAAAACAAATATTCCCCTATATTAGAGAATTTTACGGTGAAGAAAAATAAGAAAGTGGTGCGAGTTTCGGACTCGAGGAGGTAAAGAGCATGAAGGGTGATGACTCTGAGGAGGAAGATGAAGAACATGAAGAAGGTAAGAGTCCTCCTATTCACAATATACATGAGTCAATGAATAATGTGATGAAGAAAAGAATAAATATGAGGAGGGAACCCATAACAAAGTAGGAAGTGAGGAAATAGACATTCATGCTTAGAAGACCCCGACCCTAACCAGAGAACAAATAGATGACATAGTAGAGAAGGAGGTGGCAGGTATTATACAACAGTTGGTGGAGCATGAGGTGGAGTATAGTGCAAACAACGTGTTAAAAGAAATAGAGGATAATTCTAGTGTACAAAAGGAGTATGGGAGCATGGGCGGAGACCCAAGCTTAGTAGTGAGCTTCTTGAAGGCAATGCAAATAGGTGGAAAGGGTATAAGAGTGGCACAAGAGAAATCCATGAATTACATCAATGATCTAAGAAAGGTACTACGTGTGCATTTCCAAAGCACATTTCCCACATATCAACTCCTCGCTTTGTCTTATTTTGATGAAGAGGGTGCGTACATGTGCATGAGGAGAATGCTATCCCGGGATTTTGAGTCACACATTGATGAGCCCAAGTTCAAGGTAAATAGTGATGCATTGATGAAGACTCTAGATGCCAAGGGAATAAACCCTCTTGTGAATGCCCGGGAGATATCAGTGATAAAGTTTGCAATGCACTCAAAAACGTAACGGTGGAGGTGAAAGAAGGACTTTTCGATAGAAATGATAGAATAATAATCTTAGAGAAATATCTTTAGAAAAATACCGAGGAGAAAATTGAGAGGGACATGGAGATAAAGTAGAGGGAATTGATTAATGCACGTTAAGGCATGATCCGAGGGATGAAGAGGTGAAGGTGCATGAAGTCTACAAAAATATAGAGGTTATTTCAAAGGTTATTATCCTAAAGCACCGGGACTGGCCCCTCTTGAGAAGAATTATAATTCAATCATGCATTTCTTGGAAGACTTGATGCGCATACTCACCATGGAGAGGAAACCACTTGCATTGGAGTTGATAGAAGAGGTGATGGCGTGCCATAAGGGAGAATCGAAGTTAAATATTGGGAGATGATAAATTGGTACTCGAGATCCTTTCCTCGGTGATGACCACAATGCAAATGATCATAGTTTTATATGAAAACTATGGTGACAAAGATAGAGTATCAAGCATATTGGTTGTTACCCATGAGGCATGATCTAAAGGAGTTTCAAGAGAAAAACAAGGGCAATAGGGTGGAGAAAGATAAGATCCTAGAATAATTTGAGAAGAAGTTAGAGGTGATTGAAACCATGACAGTTTTGATTAAAAATAAGTTGAAGTAACTATACCCCAAAGTCACTCTTAGGATGGATATGCTTGAGCGACCTTAGCAAGTAGATGGAAAACATCGCAGATGCACTAAAGGCTAAGGGGATGAAATGAGTTTTGATGAGGTTAGCACATTTGTGGTGATTTACTTCAATATGTATAGGGTAAGGTAGGTTTTGGCATTAAATTGAAGCATCCATGAACAATGACTTCCCACTTCATTCAGCAAAGAACATGATCGCTATTCTTCCATTGTTTATTCAATTACATATTATTTCATCTCTCCTATTCTTTATTCTTTGATGAAAGAGCATAGTTTTTACGAGGACGGATAACATACATAGTGTGGGGAAATTTTGGGCCTTGAAATGACTAATTCCCAAGGTAGAAGAGGTGCGTGCATGCAAGGAAAGCATGTAGGAAGGCACTCGAGTGAAAGGCATGTGGGGCAAGAGGTTGGTGCATAGAAGGAGAAGAGGGTTTGGGGACTTAGCCACATTTTGAAGGTGATGTAATAGGAAAAACATGTGAGGGTCTGAGTAGGCATGATGAATGGATAAGGTTCCATCCTGGAGTCTTGGAGGTCAAGAAAATAATATTTCATGTAGGTAACATTCCTAGGAGGATCATTACAGTTAGTGGAGGCATCTGCAATCTAGAATAAGCACTCAATCGATCATAGAGGACCAAATTTCCACTTAGCATGTGATCTCGCTTGTGGGTGAAGCTATGATGATGAACCTATATTCTATTTAAATGAGTTCTTGGGTTCAAAATGGAGAGAGGTTGGAGAGGAAACAAAGTCTTTGAAAGAATGCTTCTTTTAAGCATATATGTATGTGCTCAGGTTTGAAAAAAGGTTGTAATGGAAAACATAACTAGGATATTTATTTAGAGTAGTTTTGTAGGGTTGGAATGTTATTTCATGATGTATATGGTCTGAGATGACCCTATTTGATGTAATATGGCTACTGTAAATGGATTTAATCAATATATGGAGCTCTATTTTGTATATTTGTGTCTATGGACTAAACCCTAGTGTATTTTCATGTTATTCATGGTTTAGATCTGTTTCCATTATGTTGTTGTGATGTTTATGCTTATCTCATGGAGAATTTATGCTTAGAACTAGATCTACTACCTATGTATTAGATTAAATGCATGTGTTCTTGTTTTGCAAACCTTTCCTCCATTAATGGTGGAAAATTATCACAAGGCTCACATAAAGGAGGGGCTCGGTTCTGCGTGCACCTTGTGTGAGCACCCAACACTTGGATGATAGGCCGATGTGCTTGGGGTTAAGAGAAATATTAAAGGATAGGGGTAAATGAGACTAAAAATTCAATGCATTTGACACTGAACACATAGTGTCCCCGAATCAATAATGTTCGAGGATAGAATAATACCAACTTCGTCTTGATTTTCATCTATAACCAAAAAAACACATGTCGATGTGATAGTTTTTAGGGGAATGGATTTCAACAAACCATTCCTCGTTTCTTTTCTTCCAAAAATTATGGCACAGGATGAATGGAATTGTTGTGAACAAAGCACGAATAATGGAAGACATTTTACCTATAATTAGAGTAAAATACATTAATAATTAGGTCATTTATGAATTTTAAAATGTTTTTCTTGCATTTTCTGATAAGGAATATAAATACTACCCTAGCGGTCACCAACCTCTAGATTTATTTACTATGTATCATTAGAGAGTAATTAACTTAATGGTTAATGACCACTAGGCTTTGACATGACATCTTATGTATCATTCAACTAGTTACAATATTTCATATTTTGTGGATCAAATCAATAATAATTTTTTTTTCTAAAAGTATGATAGCTAATTATGATGCATTAAAAGATAAGAATCCATTTGAACCTTTTGAAAGGATTGTCTACATGAGTCGACAAGCTATAACATTCAATAGATGGCATAATAGGAACATTAAAAATATACACTTTAGTGGTAGATAAACTTCTATTCGACATATAAAAGAACAACTTTAAACATTATTTTTAGCCATTTACATCTATTAAATGGAAAAGGATATAAGAAATTAAGATCTAATGGTATTTTTAAGAGTGTTCGAGCAAAAATCAAATTAACGGAGTTTGTAGTAGCTCAAGTTTTTGTGTTTTACAAGACAAAGTGTGATTTATGTATATATCGATCATCTTTGTAGACGTGAGGATTAAATTCCTTTAACAAGGCTAAGTAATATATTTAAAGTATAGTGGTCAGAAGATCTAATGTTTGGTATTTTGAGGAGAGTGTTTGAGAAAAAAATCACATTAACAAAGTTAGTGGTAGTGTTGGTACCCGACATTACACCCACTTGGGACTAGGAAGTTTTCAATAGGTGAGTTGATGAACTTTGAGGACTGCAGACTAGAAATGTATGTCATTTGTAGCCGAGAGAAGGAGTTTGAAAAATTGTTTGGACCTGACCTCGAGATGGATCGGATGAAAATTGCAAAGGCGGTGACATTCCCTACTATAAGTCCCGCCTTCAACAAAGTGAGAGAACCCATTTTGTAGCTTGTATTTATAGAAAGGATAGATGCAATCACAGTTTCTTAGCCTTTTCTTTGGAAATTAAGTATCAGTCTTGAGTGAACATGGTCAATATATGCACTATTTAACTCCTACAAGTTGTCACACTAAGAAGTGAAAATGTCACTCAAGCAGAACCTAGGCTACTCTAGATAGTGGAATTTTTTTCTCCTACATAATTATGAAAGGATGAAGTGAAATCAAGGTTTCCTTTCAATAGTGCTTGTAAATGATACAACAAGATGAATGACAGAACATTTTTATAGTGTGATGAGACCGGATTTTGTTTTATAAGGATGGGGATTTCAAAAATGATAAATCTTCAAATAATACTACTCATAGTACTTGTTCAGACACATATGACATTCCAGATAATAAAGAACAATTCATCAATTCATCACAATTTCCACTTAAAGAAATATTTACATTCATTGATACTCAATTAAGACAAATATTTCACACAATCCTCAAAATATTTATCACAAAGGCTCATGAAAATATTTCAATGAAGTGTTTCTTGCTCCTAATCTCATACGCTTAAGATACACTCAAAATATTACAAAGATCCATCAACAAAATTATTTCAGAAAGGATTTTATAATTGCATTCAATATTATAAAGTAAAATCTCACAACACAATATTAAACAAATAACCAAAGCTTAATCACTAAGGACATAACCAGTGTACTTCAGAGAAGAAAGAAACACATAATTGCAGTAGAAAATGCAATCGATCAACTAGGTGTTTAGTACTCAAAATCCAAAACATAAAAACCAAACCCATAGTTACACAAATTCTAGTTAAAATCCACCAAATTATTGACAATGGAACAATAAAATGATTGATCTCAATGCCCGTTAATGACTATACATTGTAATCATCTTAACACCTGAATTTGAAAGAGTAGAAAACTTAAAATGTATTTCTAGGAAACAAATAAGCTAGTGTCGCAGTAAAATATATCAATTCTTGTCTTTTACAAAAGCTTCGAAAGAACCCCCTTTAGTATGAGGAAAAACCCCTCATACTTATACTACTATTCTATATGATTCCCCCTCCAAAAAAAAAAAAAAAACATTTTAAAGAGTCCCTTGAATCCTTGTTCCTCATAATTCAAAATTTGTAGAGGAAATATCTACTAACTGAAAAGATTCCCTTTTTCTTTTGATTGGGCCGAGTGAAAAAACATGTGATGACACCTAGAATACATAGAGAGGATATTATTTTACTTATAACTAACTCTATCATTCTTGTAGGCATCATAACTTTCAAAAAATTGTGTTACAACTTCTTTGATAGGCTTTGAGTGAAAGTTGAATATTACTTCATGTTTCATTAATATCAATAAATATTGGTATTTATTTATTCAATATTCTTATCAATATATCAATTTTTAATTCAATAATTAATCGGTTATGTATGAGAGCTACAATGAAAATTTTAGGCTCTCCGGTTTCTGAGGATTCACGAGAACCGATGTCAAAAAGCGATGCACCACAAAAAAGTTGCACTCTGATGGTAACCTCAAGCCAATGCAATATGCAAGATTCAAAACAATGGAAAGAAGATTGCAAGTAAGAAGAATGGGTCTTCTCATACTCATAGATCGAAAAATAGGAAGTACAAATAGGGGTGCTTTGTAACCCCCATGCCTAAATAGGAAAGAACTCAATGACACCACTGACACATATGATGTTGACTAACGCATATGATGCCACTAGAAGAGGAGTTACAATTCCAAATAAGGAATGTAACTCCTATGACGCATTGACGCAAATGACAATGTCAGATTCTATGACAGAATCTGACACTTGTCATTTGACTTCCTAAGACCTATGACTCTCGCAAGGTGAGATGACTCACCTAGGTGATGTGGAAAATGATTGGATAGTCACACACACCAACACCCCCCCTTCATCGAAGCCGAGGAAGAGGTCAAGGTAAGCCAGAATAGAAAAAGAAGACTCCCCTAAACAACTAAGAAAGATGTGTCAATGGGCCCCGACAACTAAAGGCCTGATAAGGTGCCCATGTACAAACAACATCTTTACTGAAAGAAAGAAGAGGAAAAGAAAGAGGACTATATAGCCCGAAGAAGATGGGCAGGTATGTGAGACCTCACCCCAAGAAGAAGAGCGCAGTGAAGAAACTTCACCTCGGTGAAGAGCTTGGTGAAAATGTCTCGCAACTTTGATCATTTATGCGAACATCCGTATGTTAATGATGTTTTCATGTATCATCTCCCGTATGAAGTGCATATGAATCTCAATGTGCTTCATCCACTGATGCTAAAATAGATTTCTAAAAATTGAGATAGTTCTCATGTTGTCACAGTAGATAATGGTAGGCCGCTGAAAGTGGATGCCAAACTCTATCATAATACCCTGTAACCAAACAACTTATGTGGCAGCGTTAACTGCTCCTCTGTATTCTGCTTCTGTCGATGATATGGAAATGGCATTCTATTTCTTGCTGGACTAACTGACAGAACCTGAACCAAGAGTGAAACTATAGCCTGAGGTAGACTTCCGATGATCTAGATCACCGGTCCAATTTGAGTTTGTAAATCCAACCAAGTCAATCTCAGTCCCTCCTAAGTAATGAATACCATTTGTGTGAGTGCCAAGAACATAGTGAAGGATCCGCTTTGCTACTTTTAAGTGAAGCTCATGAGGCTCTTGCATAAATCTGGACACGATCCCAACAGCATATGATAGATCTGGCCGAGTGTGAGTAAGGTAGATCAAGCTCCCACCTGTTGTTGATAAAGGGTACCGTCAACCAAGGGGGAAGAGCAATCAAAAACCAACTTAATCCCAGAAAGAAAAGGAGTAGGTGAGGACTTGTAGTCGGACATGTGAAACCGAGAAAGCAAATCAAGAGAGTACTTAGGCTACGAGATCATAATTCCTGAGTCAGATTGTGAAATCTGGATCCCAAGAAAGTAATGAAGCAATCCTAAGTCAGACATGGAGAACTTGTTAGCCAAGGAGATCTTCACAGAATCAATGATAGAGGAAGAGCTACCGGTGATCAACAAGTCATCAACATAGAGAACAAGAATAATCATGGAGTCATCCTGTCGCAGAATATACACATTTGGGTCAGAGTGACACCGAGTGAACCATGATGCAAGTAAAAAGGAGTCCATCTTGGCATACCAAGCCTGAGGGGCTTGTTTAAGGCCATAGAGAGACTTCTTTAATTTACAAATGAGGGATGGATCATGGACATAACCAGAGGTTATTCCATATAGATATCCTCCTCTAGGTCCCCATGAAGGAAGGCACTCTTAACGTCCATCTGGTGGACTTCCCATCTGTTAGTGGTAGCGATGGAAAGGGTCATTCGAATGGAAGTCATCTTCGCAACCGGAGAAAAGGTTTCTGAGTAATCAACCCAGCTACCTGGGAGAAACCATTAGCTACAAGTCCCACTTTATACTTCTCAACTTTTCCATCAGCTCCATACTTTGTTCGATATACCCACCTACACCAAATGATTTTTCTTCCTTTCAGAAGAAGGGTAAGATCCCAAGTGTCATTCTTTATGAGTGAGGAATACTCCTCATCCATGGTATAATCCCACTCAGGAATCCCAGAAGCTTCTTGGAAAGATGGTGGATCAAAAGTAGAGGCAAAGAAGGAGTGAGGTCTAGTGAATTTTGAGCGAGTACCTCTCTCATCCAAAGGATCTCCAACTAAATCTCCAGCACTCTGTAAAGTTTTCCTAGCCCAAAGAGGTCCCGATGGATTAGGCTCCGAGTCGGAATATTCTTCACTTGAGTGAGAAGGGACATAGTCCTCATCATCACTACTATCAGAATCAGAAGACTCAGAAGTTTGAGGATCGGGAGGAGTAGGGAGAGGTGGAACTCGCTCAACAACATCATCATCTGAAGAGTCAAAATCTGAATCAGTGGGAAAAAGGACCTCAGTGGAAGTTGAAGTCAAGGATGACTCATCAAACTTCACACTCCTCTCAATATAAAGCTCATGGGTGGTAGGGTTCAACAATTGATATCCCTTCATGCCATCAGGATACCCGACAAAGATACAAGGTTTGGATTTTGGATCCAATGCCTTACATTTATTTTGGGAATCTGAGCCATAGCCTTGGATCTGAAGACTCAAAAGTGCTCGACATCATGCTTGTGTCCAAACCAGGCTTCAAAGGGTGTCATCCCTCTTATTTCCTTATGTGGGACACGGTTCTAAATATAACAAGCACAATTCACTGCTTTAGCCCAATACTATGGAGGAAGAGATTTCGAGTGAACCATACAAGTAGCCATCTCCTTTAAAGTTCAGTTCTTTGTTTCTGCAACTCCATTTTGGGAAGGGATGTAAGCAATTTATCTACGCTACTCTAAAGCAATCCCCTCAGAAGTGCAAGAAATCCTCAAACTGTTGCTCACATACTCACCTCCATTGTCGGTTTGAAGAACCTTGATAGACCGTTCCGCTTGTTTCTCAGCAAGAGCCTTAAAGTTTTGAAAATGCTCAAAAACTTCAGACTTAAGCTTAAGAAAATATACCCAAGTATAACGCGAAAAGTCATCAATGAAGGTTAGTATATATAGAGCTCTAGTAAAAGAAGGAGATGGAAAAGGGCCAGAAACGTCACTATGAACAAGATCCAAGGGACGAGTAGCTCTCCAAGATTTTCCCTTGTCAAAGCTTAGGGTGCTTTTACAGTCTGACCCTCACAAAGACCCTTAGAAAAATTAACTCGGGGTAGCCCATTGACCATTTTGTTTTGGCTCAATTGTTCAAGGTAACGATAATTTAGATGCCCAAAACACTCATGCCATAACTTGTTAACCTCATTTGCATGAGTGAGCAAGGCATTGGGCGTCGAATCAGAAGAGAAGTGGGAAAAGGTATACAACCGTGAATGGTGATCTACCTTTCCCTCAGCCACAGTGCAGTCAGAGTTAAGCTCATGAATAATCACCGAGTTAGGACCAAATTCCACTCGCATTCCTTCACCAAGGTGGGTGATTTGGTAAATTGATAGGAGATTGGTAGAGAGATTGGGAACACTCAACACTTGGTTAAATGTTCCACCTTCAATCTCTACCAATCCACTACGAAACCGACACATGAGTGTCATCACCCAATGTGATTTGGGACATGCCACATGGTTCAATGCTAGAGAATTCAACCTCTGAAGAAGCCATGTGGTGCGAGGCACCAGAATCAATAATCCAAGTTGATGATGGAGCTGATCTAGCTACGAGGGCCTTACCTTTCTTCTTTTCATTTTTAGTCTCCTTTGCATTAGAAGACTCACCTTTCTGAGCATTTTGTTTAACGGATTCAGGAACACTTATTTTATTCTTCTCAAGTAAATGAGTTAAGTGATCAATTTGTTTCAAAAACAATGTTACTTGTCATGGCCAGTATTCTTATAATAGGAGCATTTATACTTTTCCTTCTTTGCTTTAGGCTCAGAAGTCGAAGTATGAGTGATGGGCTTAACTGGGGGTTGGTTGGTCTTGGTTTCTTTCTTAGGTTGGTCCTTAGTTTCTTTCTTCTTTTCATTTTTCTTGCCCTTATTCGCCACAAGGGCATGTGACTTGGATTTTAGAGTCCCCATTTGAATGAGTTTGTCCTGTTCTCAAACGAGTTGGGATGAAAAAATGTCAAAGGAGGGCATAGTCCAAGTACTACCCAAGGTAGCTTTCGTGGCATGAAAATTTGAAACAAAAACAGAGTATTCAGGACCTAACTTAGAAATAATCGACAAGATCAATTGAGAGTCTTTCTTATCCACTTTACATTTCTTTAGAAGAATTCTAGTGCGAGACAAATTTTGAGAAGAAGGCTGTATGTTTTCAAAGTCACTAGGGTTTAACCCTAGTAGTTCGTTCTCCAACTCATGTGCTCTCATGTTATCTTGCTGCCCAAACATATCATCGAGCATTTTCCACACTTGATTGGGTGTTGAGGAAGTTTCGATGTGGAAGAGCAAGTTGAGAGAGACGGACATACATATAAGACCTAAGGCTTCATCACAACGGTTGATCCATTTAGATTTTTCAGGTTCATCAATAGGTTCGAGTCTCTAACCCCATGGTAACTCAGTATAACCCTTTACTTCACAAAACCAATATAATTTTAGATTTCCATTCGAAGAAATTAAAAGGTGTGAGCACTGGTACTTTAGAGATATCCATAATGAAGAGATAGAACCAAGGAATGTAGAAGGAAGGAGAGAGAAAGGAAACAACCACCCCAGAACAAAATTACACCCCGAGTTTGGCACTTTATAATTCAGTGCATTGATTACAACCAGATGCAACTGTGTTCTGAGAACCAATTTTTCACTCACCTTGCAATTAGCGTAATAATGCGCAATGGTGGAGACAACAATCAAGGTTCGTAGGGCACAATAGATCAACACTGCAAGCAAGCATAGAAAGAGAGAAGCAAGAGGGGGAAGAAAGAGCTTTGTGAGAAACAATGTCTCACATCGCACAAAAGAATCCCTTTGTTGTAAGACTGTGGCGGACGTGCTCACAAGTCCACAAAAAGGAATACAAAGCTTAAGAAAAAATGAGCTGAATTAAGCAATGTAAAGACACCCCCCCCAGAATGCGGCACTTTATAAAATTAGTGCGTTTACAAAGATAATGATCCCATCATCTAGAGTGTGAAAAAACATGCAACTTTTACTAAAGAAGTGCTCAAAACCGAGCAATGAGTCAAAAGTTATAGCAAAAACCAATTCCCATATGATGACGAAAAAGCCAATAAGCCTGCAAATGGATTAAAAAAGTGCCCTAAATGCATGCAAAGGGTGTCGTATGTATGCTCGTTGGAAATGGCATGGAATTTGAGATAGGGTTTGTTTGTATTGCGAGGGGGGATTAGCCACCTACCAATCCCAGACCTCACCCTTCGTCTTGACACTCGACGGAAGGTTAATAAAACAAGCCAAAAAACTTACAATGCCAATAAAATGTAATGTTTTTACCTTATACCTTTTAGAAATAATGAAACAACATGTTTTTTAGAAGAGTGATAAGATAAAAAGAATGCAACCACATCTTTTTAAGAAAAGTGAATAAAAAAATGTATATTTAGAGAGATATTCTGACTGACAGATTGAGAAAGCCATGTGGGGATGAAAGGCGGTAAAAATACATAATGCGTGACTGGCCCCTTTGTCGGTAAATGCTAGAACAGCCCAAAAATGCCCGGTGAAGGAAAAAACACCTTACCAGGTCAAAAAAATGCCTCAAGCGGTGCAAAAACGCTAGAACAGCATGCAAAAACATAGGAAAGGAGAAAAAAACACCTAGGGCAGTTAAAAAAACACAGAGCGATTGAAAATGTAGCCAGTGATAGAAAAATACTGGAACGAGTTTAAAACACAGAGAACAAAGGAGAAAACGCAGCCAGGGGAGAAAAATGCCTGAGGACAGGCAAAAAAAAATCTGGAAGGGAGAAAACAGTCAGAAAGGCCCAAAAAAATGTCTGGAACAGTTGAAAATGCTCAGAATAGAGGAAAAACGTGAGTAGCTTTGCAAAAAACATGAGAGACAAGGCAAAAACATGAGAGGTTTTGCAAAAAACGTGAGAGGTTTGCAAAAAACGTTTTGAGACAGCAAGGAACCACAGCGATGAGGAAGAAGCTCGAGAATAGTTTGAGTATACATCGGTGAAGAAAAAACAATGATCCCAACTAGTAATCACAGGTCCACGCCAAAAAACGAGCTCTTCTTTTACCCTGCAGCTGAATCTGAACACAACCAGCAAGAAATAACCCAGAAACAACAGCCACAAAGATCTAGAAATATCCAAATATGAACTCAGCTGATAAACAAACCAACCAAATACCTTAACTTGCAACTGCTGAAACCTCAATACGAGGTGAGAAATAATTCCAAAATGATAATCGAAAAAAACTTGCACACGAGGAAATGAGAAGAAACCAAAATAATAAACAGCGAGAAGCAGAAGAGTGCACGTTTACCGAAACTAGCTTTAGTACCATGAAAGAGGGATTTGCGAGAACCGATGTCAAAAAGTGATGCACCACAATGAAGTTGCACTCCGATGGTAACGTCAAGCCAACGCAATATGCAAGATTCAAAACAATGGAAAGAAGATTGCAAGTAAGAAGAATGGGTCTGCTCATACTCATAGATCAAAAAATAGGAAGTACAAATAGGGGTGTTGTGTAACCCCCATGCCTAAACATGGAAAGAACTCAATGACGCCACTGATGCATATGACGTTGACTGACGCATATGATGCCACTAGAAGAGGAGTTACAATTCTAAATAAGGAATGTAACTCCTATGACGCATTGATGCAAATGACAATGTCAGATTCTATGACAGAATCTGACACTTGTCATTTGACTTCCTAAGACCTATGACTCTCGCAAGGCAAGATGACTCACCTAGGTGATGTGGACGATGACTGGATAGTCACACACACCAACAAGAATTGGGCTACTCTAGATAGTGGATTTTTTTTCTCCTACATAATTATTAAAGGATGAAGAGAAATCAATGTTTCCTTTCAATAGTGCTTGCAAATGATACAATAGGATGAATGACATAACATTTGTATAGTGTGATGAGACTCAAATTTTGTTTTATAAGGATGGGGATTTCAAAAAATGATAAATCTTCAAATAACACTACTCATAGTACTTTTCAGACACATATGACATTCCATACAATAAAGAACAAATCATCAATTCATCACAATTTCCACTTAAAGAAATATTTGCATTCATTGATACTCAATTAAGACAAATATTTCACACAATCCTCAAAATATTTAGCACAAAGGCTCATGAAAATATTTCAATGAAGTGTTTCTTGCTTCTAATCTCATATGCTTAAGATACACTCAAAATATTACAAAGATCCATCAACAAAAATATTTCAGAAAGGATTTTATAACTACATTTAATATTGTAAAGTAAAATCTCACAACACAATATTAAACAAATAACCAAAGCTTAATCACTAAGGACATAACTAGTGTACTTTAGAGAAGAAAGAAACACAAGATTGCAGTAGAAAATGCAATTGATCAACTAGGTGTTCAGTACTCAAAATCCAAAACATAAAAACCAAACCCATAGTTAGACAAATTCCATTTAAAATCCACCAAATTATTGACAAGGGAACAAAAAAATGATTGATCTCAATGCCTGTTAATGACTATACATTGTAATCATCTTAACATTCTGAATTTGAAAGAGTAGAAAACTTAAAATGTATTTCTAGGAAACAAATAAGAGTGTCACAGTAAAATATATCAATTCTTGTCTTTTGCAAAAGCTTAAGAAAAAACCCCCTTTAGTATGAGGACAAACCCCTCATACTTATACTACTATTCTATATGATTCCCCCCCCCCCAAAAAAAAAAAACATTTTAGAGAGTCCCTTGAATTCTAGTTCTTCATAATTCAAAATTTGGAGAGAAAATATCTATTAACTAAAAATATTCCATTTTTCTTTTGATTAGACCAAGTGAAAAAACATGTGATGAAACCGGAATACATAGAGAGGATATTATTTTACTTCTAACTAACTCTATCATTCTTCTCTTTAATTTTTATGACATGTTCCGTTGAATTGGCTTGATCTCTCCCCTACCTTGTTCTTGTAGGCATCATAACTTTCAAAAAATTGTGTTACAACTTATTTGATAGGCCCACGAGTGAAAGTTGAATATTACTTCATGATTCATTAATATCAATAAATATTGGTATTTATTTCTTCAATATTCTTATCAATATATCAATTTTAATTCAATAATTAATCGAGTTATGCATGAGAGCTACTGATGAAAATTTTAGGCTCTCCCGGTTTACCCATAATATATTCTCTAAAAATTCTGATCAAATTGAGATTTTCCTCCATTCTAATTCTTTCTCCACTGTCTATCCCAATAAACTTTTCTATCAGAGCATGAACATGATTGATATAATATATTGTCTTGTGTCTCACTTTGTCAATAATTTTAAGAGAATTCGCTAAGATTTCAGTCTTACTATTTCCATGTTGTAGTATTCATATTGACTACCCACATAATTAAGGGATCAATACCTTCTTCAGAAATGAGGTTATCATCTAAGTTTTTGATAGCTTCCATTCTAAGTAACATATCATTCCAAATTAACTGTTCATTAGAACTATATTTATCCATTAATGCCTAAGTTACTTCGACCTTCTCAAAATTATGGGAATATCTTACAAATTTTATGATTATTGGTTTGTCTATGGCAACCAAATAATTTTCATATTGGATAATAGCCTCTCCTTTTCCAATCAAGACACTTACCCTCTTGATGTCTTCATTAGTGATTTATGGGACCTCAGTTTTTGCTTCTTGGTGAGTTCTAGTCAATTTCCTGACTAAGTTAGATAGTGCTTAATTCTTGGCCTTTAAATCCTTTTTGTTTCTTTGAACTCATTAATCCTTTGGAATACTCCTTCTACTACTATAGAAAAATCATACTTCATTTCTTTAGTAGAAGGCCTACCTAATGAGATCCTAGAGACCTGGAAATCAGATGGGGATGCTTCCCCTTGGGGAACATTAACTTTGGGGGTTGCAATATCTACAAATCATTCTCCTTTCTTGCTCAAGGCTTCCCTAGAGATGAATTTTATCTTTTAGGTAATCTTGCTAGAGTGAGGAGAGCCAAAATTTGTAAATCATCATCATTTAGTTGTATTTATACCTTATTTTTCTTTGGGAGAGTACTACTGATCCATTCTCTTATAGGAGACTCATGTTCATCAAGTGATTGTAGAACTAGGGTATTAGGTACAAGCTGTAAGGTCCTGGAGGAATATGAAGGTATTGCCATATATTGTAAAATCGCAAACATTAATTCCTCTTGAATACTTTGTCCAATAGGTCCACCCTCACCTTAAATTCCTTCCGGAAGTTCGGACTAGGCCCCTATTTTCTCATCTTCTAGGCACTTTTGGTCATCATCTCTCTTTTCTACTTGTGCTAAGTCTTCACTTGCTCTCTCACCTTGAGTAGAGATTATTCTCTTTGAAACCCGGGAAATGGTTTTAGTTGTGGGAATGTGAGCTTCAAGGACCCCTAAAATCACTTAAGTGTTATGAGGTAATGCTACAATTGTGACATCTGAATTTTATTCCCATGAGGCCTTTGTTGGGATCTCATCAGCATGATGTTTTGTACTTAGAGTTGTTTCTAGGTTAGTCTCAGCATAATGTTGTGGAGTAGTTGAAGTATCAAGTGCAAGAACATTCATGAGGGGTTGGTCCTTATGGGGTAAATCAACTGTAGTTGTTATAATTGAAAAGGTTACCATTATAGGTACATGTTTCTCGATGGGTAAAGTTGTAGGAGACTGGGTGATAACATATAAGATAATAGGAACATCAAGATTCATTACATGTTTAGGGGTCTCCTCCTCCTCTAAATCAACCCATTAAGAATTTTTAATTCTATTTATCCTGTAAATTTGTACTTTCTCCTCCTCCTTTGATCCATGTAGGCAGTATGGGGAGTCTCAAATAATTGTTCCTCCTTAGGCCTCTTCAAAGTGGTTTCAATCACTTTCTCTTTTCCTTTGGCTCCTGAAGCAGATGTTAGAAAAATCTATAAAAGAGTAACATGAACTATAGGAATTTCAACCATACCTTCCTGAAGCATCTCTCTGGTTTTTTTTGCTACTTGAAGAAGGGGAGTTCGAATCTTCTATCCTAAGCACCTACATCACCTGTTATTGGAAATGAGTCCAACTTCTTAATATTCTATCTCCATGAAACCTCTCTAGTGGTATAAACCCTCTGAAATGTGGGAAGAACATCATCAATGAGTTGGTTTTCCTATATTCTCTCAATAGTGGGCTTTGGTGGTAGCTTATATCCACTCATTTTTAAAATAACCACCTTATGGGGAGTCGGATGGGATGTGTAGTCTTCTCCTAATTATCTTTCTTCTCATTGAGGTTCCAATCAATTGGTGGAAAAGGTTGAGAAGAAATGTTGTTCCGGATATATTCTTCACTAATTATATTACCATCATCCTCTACCTATTCAGGAGTTTGGATGACCCTAACATCAATCATCTGAGATAAAGTCATTCTTGAATATTCTCTTCATCTGAATTCAATTTCATCTTCACATTTCATCCAGAAATCCTCATAGCAAGTTTTGAGATCTACCTAAGTGCGTATAAATTATACTCTGTAAGATATGATTTATACGATAATGTTTTATGTCCTCAAATTTATCTATCATGCATATGTTCATCTCTCCTTCCAACATTTTTTCCTTTTGGATATGAGGACAGGTATAGTTCCCTATAACTATGGGAAAGTTTATTTTGGATGTTACATGCTTCTATGCAATAAAATGTTGTGCTAATAGCAATTGTCGACTAATTCCATTAATAACCATTTGTCATTGAAACATCTACGTAACACATAGGGATTCCCATCAATACCACTAACCCACGATATAGTACATTCGAATTAAATGAAATAACACCCATACTGAGTAATGACTCTCTTAACATTAGGGGACAAAAATTCCATCTCCCAATCTAGGTGATATAAGAAAATTGTAGGTGCAAAGAAGTGATTGAAAACATTTATGTAGTGCATGTCATAACTTGCCAACTTCAACTAATAGAAAACATCATAGACTTTGGAACTATTAAGATACCCATCCATTAGTAATTCAGGAAAAATTCTATGAAAAGAAATATTATAAACAAGGTAGGAGGTCATGAAAAATTCACTGCATTTTAGGCCTTTCTCCTCTCGCTATCTAGGAAACTCCCATCATTTTCTCATGAATATGGGTACTTATGATCTCAACCCAGGGGAGAGGTTGTTTGTTAGTAAGTATCACCTAAATAAATTGGAACATCCATTCCTGAAAAAAGGCAGGAGGTTAAATACCCATTACATATTTCAATAATGTAATCACATCCCCAACTTCCTCAATAAATTTAACCCTATTTAATTTATTTTTCATTCTAGGGAAAGAAGTTTTAGGATTATTTAGCCAATGGTTGTTCATACATTTTATCCATTTTTTAGAATGATAATTCTAGTATTCTTGTGCTAAATCTTTGGTTATATCCCCATATTCCCTTGGGGAAGGAAAACATAGTATTCTATCAAATTCTTGCTCTTATAAAGACAAAACCAACTCTCCTCTTTTGTCTTGGACTTCTATCATTTTAGGATTGAAATTTTGAGCACATACCCATACAAGTTTCAAGCATGACATAGCGAGAGGGAAGGAAAAAATGAGGTCAATACAACTATTAGCTATTTGGGTCATGGAATTAATTCTTTCAGAGGAATGTAACCTCTATTTAAAATCTTCTAATTACGCCAATGTAATATCGAGTCTATAATTCCGTCTCAGAGGAGAGCTAAGACTAGAAATTTTTTTGAGGGAAAAAAAAATCTTCATGACTTCATTTTAGTTCTATCACACCTCTTTTAAAAATATTTCATACCTCTCAAAAAACCTTTCAAAATATCACAAAATATATAAGGAATGAGGTACTCAGCTTTTTAAAAACTTTTCGGTTGATGCTCATTACCTAATTGAAAAATTATGTGACCAAATTCTGAGCCTTGGTTTGATATTTTCTTTGACTATCCTTAAGTATTGTTTCTTAAAAATATCAAACTTTGGGAATATCTCTAGATAGTTTTACAACAAAATACCTTATTAATGAATCACATAGTTATGCATTAATGTTGAAGATTGTATTCGTGGGGAGCATTCGTAGTTCTCAAATTTTTAATATTTTCAACCTTTGCAATATTTTCACATCATATCATCTGCATATCTACCTTACATGAATCCTTAGCATTAATGGGCCTTATTTCCATATGGATAGTGCATTAATGAACCATTTCCTTTTGTCACTAACGGGTTACAGGATATTTTTACGAAATGATCTACACGCTATTATTGTAACATGAGAGATACACTTCCTTCTCTTCCCCCATGTGTGCTACATACTTGGTTCATGTTCTCAAGTAGCTTAGACTTTGGGTTTTTTTATCAACTACACACTCCAAAGAATCATGAGACTTTGTTCCCCTTTTTCCGACTTTCTAAATTTTGTCTTTGTGTATTACTTTCCTATTGCTTGCTGAATTTAACTAGTGAGATAACATACGTCTTCCTTTGGGTTTCAAAATTACAACTTCATCTTGCACTTTATTGGCTATAAGGTTCCCAGGAAGAGAAAGGACCATTTCCCGCTCCAATAATTCCTTTACACATGTTTTCCTTTTTGGAAACGGGATGTCTCCACACCTTATATCATATTTTACATGAATTCTCCTTGGAATGATTTATTAGACTTTTAGAAACTATCTTGTGTCATGCACATTTACATTAACTCTAAAAAAATCCAAATTAAGTCGATATAATGAAGAAAACAAATAATAAACCACTTGCTTTTAGGTGTCACATACAAAATGTAGTTTGCATAAGGATTAATAAAATACAACACATTCGGAGACTTGTGTAAGGATTGATATGACTATTTTAACAAATTTTGTATGAATATTATTACCATAAAAGGGATCGAAGATTTTTAGAGAAACATATTTAAATGACAAGGGGCGAGTTTGAAATGAGCACCAACATGTGGCTCAACATTTTTCGTTATATAAGATAATGTGAAATATATGTATATTGGACATACTATAGTCGTGAGGATTAAATGTCTGTAACTATTCTAAGTATGATATTTAAAGTGTAGTGGTTGGTGGTAAATTCCACAACAAGCTATCAAATACAAACGAGAAGGATTACACTTTTCCTAAATGTAAGTATGGCCCTCATCACTATATCCATTTTCATGGAAACTATGCTCTCTATAAGGTCATGGTGGGTTATTCCTTTCTAAGAAAATATTTGATTATTAACAATGTTTATTGAGTACCACTAAAATAAGGGTCTATTATCTCTTACGCTCATTATCGGTAAGATTTACAATACTAATCGAAGAAATTTATTCCAAATTTTTAAAGTTATGTTAATGCATCTAGAGCATCAGTATCCTTAGGCTACAAACATTTACTATCTAATACATTGTATTGATTGAGGGTAAAAAGTACCAAGAATTTAAAAATAGAGATAAAATAAAAAATCACAACCTAACTTAGAGGCCTCTAAGGTCCTACCATTACATCTTGTCATTGTAATCATTGTCTGTACACTTTTGGCTCACTAGTGTTTTTCATTAATTATAATTGTATCATATTTGATGGATTATCCATAGTGGAGCCAAGTGCTACACTAAAAATCCCTTGAGAGGGATCAATTCGTATGTAGTTTCCATAAAATATATATTTTATAACATATAATTCACAATGCTTCATATGGAAGAATTTTTTTACTAAACACTTAACTTCATTACTTATCAAAAGTAACAACACAATGTACACTAGGTTTAATAGTTTATTATTTTGAAAATAGTGAAAAAATAATAAATCATGACCTATCTGAGTGATTTCTAGGATCTTACCATTACGATTATTATAAACACTATATTTAGAACTATGGATCACTAGTGTTTTCCATTGATTATAATTATATCATATTGGTTGGAATGTACCTAGCGAGAGACAATAGTTGCACTACATACCCTCTAGAGGGATCAAGCCTTATGTAGTTCCCATAAGATATATTGTTTGTAACATATAATTCACATCAGATCTTATGGGAGAAAATTATTAGCAAATGCTAAGATTCATTACTTATTGAAAGTAATGGCATAGAGGATAATAGGATCAATAATTTCATAATTTGAAAATAGTGATAAAATAAAAGATCATGGTCTAGTTTAGCGGTCGCTAGGCTCCTACCATTACCACTAGTCATTATAAACACTATATGTACAGCTTTGGATTGCTAGTGTTTTTTCATTGATTATAATTATAACATATTGGTGAGCCTTCCCCTTTGTGCAGATCCGATGCTGCACTATAAACCCTCAAGAGGGATCATGACTTATGTAGTTCTCACAAGACGTATTGTTTGTAACATATAATTCACATTTGTTCATATGAGAGAAAATTCTTAGCGACCACTAAGATTTTGTATGTATTGAATGGAATGACATAACGGGAGATAGGATCAATTGTTTCTTATTTAAAAACTATGTGTATAGTTTTGGAATGCTAGTGTTTTCCTTTTATTTTAATTGTACCATATTCAATAGACTATACATCGTAGAGAGAATGTATTGTACTACATGCCCTCGAGAGGGATTGTGAAAAATTATGTGTATCCTATAGGCTCAAAAGTTTCTTATTTTTAAAATAACCATAAAATAACAAATCATGGTATAGCTTAGCCACTTGCTAGTCTCTGCCTTTTCCTATTTTCATTATAAACACTATGTGTATAGTTTTTCATCGCTAGCCTTATTATATAGTTTCCATAATATAATGGTTTTCAACACATGTTTGACATTGTTTCCTATCAAAGAAAATTCTTAGATATTGCTAAGATCCTTTACTTATTTGAAATGGAATATCATACCCTAGGTTCAAAATTTTCTTATTTTAAAAATATCCATAAATTAACAAATCATGGTATAGCTTAGCAGTTGCTAGGCTCCTACCTTTACCTCTTTTTATTATAAACACTATCTGTACGGTTTTAAATTTCAAGACTTATTATGTAGTTCCCATAAGATACATGGTTTTCAACACATATTTCACATCGTTTCCTATCAAAGAAAATGCTTAGCAACTACTAAGATCCTTTACTTATTAACAAAGATGGCATATTAGACCCTAGGCTCAAAAGTTTCTTATTTTGAAAATAGCCTTAAAATAACAAATAATGGCATATCTTAGCGGATGGTAGGCTCCTACCTGTACCTCTTTTCATTATAAACACTATCTGTATAGTTTTGGAACACTAGTGTTTTTCAATTATTATAATTATATCAATTTTTTTTTTTCGATCACTAGCCTTATTATGTAGTTCCCATAAGATATATTGTTATGAACACATATTTCACATCGTTTCCTATCAAAGAAAATTCTTAGCATTGCTAAGATCCTTTACTTATTGAAATAAATGGCATATCAGACCCTAGGCTCAACAATTTCTTATTTTGAAAATAGCCATAAAATAATAAACCATGGTATAACTTAGCAACTGTTAGGCTCCTACCTTTACCTCTTGTCATTATAAACACTATCTATATAGTTTTGTAACACTAGTGTTTTTCATTGATTATACTTGTATCATATAACAACTTTGGATTGCTAGCCTTATTATGTAGTTCCCATAAGATATATTGTTATGAACACATATTTCACATCGTTTCCTATCAAAGAAAATGCTTAGCAACCACTAAGCTCCTTTACTTATTAAAAGAAATTGCATAACAACCCCTAGGCTCAAAAATTTCTTATTTTTTAATTATAGAATGAATAAGATACAACAAATAAAAATACCTAATGCTTTATTATTTTAAATCCGTTGTTTGAATAACAAATTGTAGAAATTAGAGCTTAGCGTTTATTATTTGATTTCCTATATATAAGCCAATTTGAAATATGTGTCAACTATAATGTAGCCCAAATAGCTTGTTTGAACTTACCATGTGGCACATTTTAATTGGAGAATTAATTTAAATTAGTGCACACTATATCTAACAATGTCAATATCGATTTTGATAAAAATTAAAAATTAAATGTCTGTATATTATTCTATTAAAATTTAAAACTATGTTTAGGATTTATTTCTTTTGTTTTCTTATAATATATATTTTTATCATGCTTATTTTAATATATGTTATATAATATATTTGTTATTATGTTTATATTATTATAGGTTATAGACAATAAAAATTTTTGTTGTTTTTAATTCATGTTTAGTTTTAATTTTTAAACCATGGAAAAATTAAAATTTGAAATTCAAATTCCCCGCATTTTTGAATATTTGAAATTTCAATAGCCTGCACTTTTTTCTTTAAAAGGGGAAAGTGAAAATTTCAAATTTTCATATCCCACTCTTTTTCTATTTTCAAAATTTCTTTCATGGAATGTGCCAAACAAATTATTAAATACCTCAAAGAAATATTGATTAGGGTTTCTGATTTTTTTGGTCACGCAGAAAATCATGTCTTCAAATTAAAAAATATACGTGGGCCATAGATTGCAAGGCCGAGTGTTCAAATACAAGTTGTTTTTGTAAGATATTATAATATTGTTTGTAGACAAGGAAAACAAAGGACACATTTAAATGAATTATAGAAAGGACACACCAAAGGAGATAAGCTATAGAGGTTGCGAATAAAATCATGTAGAAAGTTATTTTGAGCTTAAAGTGAATGGAGGTTTCACTGACAAAATAAAGCATGAAATAATCCCAGATATTACTAAATTGGGTATTTATAATAAATGTGTACCTTTTTAATTGTGGGATCTATTAGTTGCTCTATAGTTGACTAGTTCATGTGTTTTTCACGGCATTCCAACCATGATCCGCACTAACCCTAATTTTTTCTACTAGATCATGCTCCATAGTCAAGGCTTTCTTTCCAGTTGCTTTTGATCTCCATGCCAAACTGCCTTATTCTTCATGAAAACACAATTTTTTTGCGTTAATGAAAGAAAATTTAATCATTTTTTCAACTCTAGTATTTATCTTTGTTTAACACTTTCCCATTTCCACCATTCTATGTCTCTCTCTGGGTATTTTTGTTTTTATTTTTTTGTTCTTGTTCCTGCAATTGTTTTTAGGATAATGATCGCTTGTGGCATCGTCACTTTTAAAAAAATTATTCTAGTTGGGAGAACCAAAATAATTTAATTTTGTTTATTAAGATGATGTAAATAAACATTGCTAATTAGTTCGTATTACATTATTTACATGGTTGCTAGTTAGACATTTTAGGAAAATATATGAGGTTAAAAAATTATTTTAAAACTATAAAACCATATTAATAATTGAATTATATGATAATTATTTTCAATTATATACGTGTTTCCATGTAGAAATACCCAAATGTAATGTCTTCAACAATTTTATGTTCTATACAATGGAAGTTAAACATATTATATATACGTGTAAATATTATTAAATATAATTTTTAATCACTATATATTTAATAATTAATATATACTTCCTTTTGATCCCACTAATCTATGCCAAAAATTCACATAGATTTGTGGCTACCATGATATAATTCTTTGTTTGAAAACCAATTTACTAAACCCAAAATTTATTTCAAATTAAATACATGATTCTACATGTATATTTATGTATCCATTATATAAACTCCATATTTATTTGTTATCGTTTATATCTTTTCAATATGATTTCTCTGTATGAATACACTCTACATGAAAAAAAATTCCCTCTTTGTAGCACCCACTAGAATATAATTCTTATTTGGAGAAAACATTTGTTTACCTTGGCGGCATCGTGGATCAGTTAATTTTTATATACGCAACACATTATTTTTTTGGGCCTGTGATCACTTTTTATTTTTACTCTGTTATATACACAAAGATTAGCAATTTAGATTTATAATAAAGCTTCATTATGAACATGATATATTTACCTTTAAGAATAGATTAGAGGTCGCTAGGGTATAATGAGTAGATCGTGTCATATCTAAAAACTTGTTGTATAACTTCTCGAGTCACTAGTCCAAGTTTCTTTAATTGTCATAAATGTAAAATAATTCTGCCAAAATCTCATAAGAAATAGATAAATCTATATGTATACCTATATAACACATAAAATACATGATTCTACATGTATATTTATGTATCCATTATATAAACTCGAAATTTATTTATTATCGAGTTATAACTTTTCAATATGATTACTCCTATATGAATACACTCTACATGAAAAATGTTTCCTACCCTAGCGACCAGTTAGGCTATAATTCTTATTTGGAGGCCGAATTCATTTACCTTGGTGTCCTCATGGACCAGTTGTTTTGATATAGGAAACACACTATTTTTGGTCCTAACGATCACTTTGTTATTTGTCTCTTGTTTTATACGCAAAGATTAACAATTTAGATTCATAACACAACTTCATTATAAACATGATATATTTACTTTTAATAATATCTTAGCATTCACTAGGGTGTAATGAGTAGATAACGTCTTATATAATTATGTCAAAATCTCATAAGAAATAGAGAAATCTTAAGAAATAGAGAAATCTATATGTATACCTATTTAACACATAAAAGGTTGATGTTTAGAACTCTGTGGTCAGCTAGGTAAAGAAAGATTTGTATACATTAGTAAAATTTATTGTTTGGATTTTAGAATTTAAACTAGGATATTTTTAGCTTAGCGGCCACTAGGATATACTAACACATAAAAGTTGGAGCCTAGTGGTGTTTTGCAGTTGCTAGGATTTAACAATTTCAATTAAGATATTATGAGATTAGTGGAAACTATTTTAGCAATGACATAATATTTATGGAAAGGATTTAACAAATTAATGAAAGATATTTTGAGCTTAGTGGCCACTAGGTTAGCCCAAGACATAATATTAGGAGCTTACGTTCGGTTGGATTAAACAAATTAAATCAACATATTTTGAGCTAAGTGGACACTAGGTACTTCCACAATATAATATTTTGAGCTTAGTGGTCACTATAATTTATTAAGTTATTGAATGCTATTTTGAGCTTAGCGTCTGCTAGCTTATGAAACAACATAATATTTGGATCTTATTGGTGTGTATGTTTCAATGATTGAAAGTAAGATATTATAAGCTTAACAACCGGTAGGTAGGTTACACCAAAACATAATATTAGGATCTTAGTGGTCACTGGGATTTAACAAATTAAATCAAGATAGTTTGAGCTTAGCATTTGCTAGGTATTTAAGCAATATCAAGTTTCAAGAAAAATATTTAGTAGCATTTAACAAACTAAAGAAAGACACATTGAATTTAGTGTCCACTAGGCTATGTTTCAACATAATTGTTGTCAATTTTTACCCTTTTAGACAAAAAATTGACAATGAGGGTATATCAGACCACTGGGGTGAAAAACAACCCTTCATAAGAATTATGGGTCATTTTGGGTAATTTTTGTGCTTGGAAGTATTTATGTTGTTACGAAATGGTGCGGGATCTTTTGAGATTGTTCTTTCTTTCCCATGTATCATATGTTCAATTGGTCTCGAGTGGGAAAAATAACTTGAGTGGGCCCACAGGCTAAAAGTATCAAAATTGATACATTGTGTTTATTAGGCCTTTTGTATCTTTTCTACTCTCTGGTTTGAGGAGAATCCCAAGATTATTAAAACCAGGATGAAAAAATGAGTAGAGTAAAGGAAAGTTAGCACTAAGTGAAAACAGCTCCACATGTTGTGTATTGAGAAGAGATTGATTTTGTTTCATTATGTTGGCTTGGTCAAAACATACCATAACGAGCTTGACACAAGTAGATTGGGTGTTTGTAGTAGATGATGCACAGTTCTAAGTTAGCCATTATAGATTGGTCTGGATCCATCAAGGCTCACAGAAAAATGAGAAACTGAGATTATCAAGTTCTCACAGTTGTGTGTGGTGTAGCTCAGAGCACGGAATTAAATCATGAGGTTAGATAGATCAGAATGGAGACCCGAGATAAGGTAAACATTATCTGTATTGATTTATAGGAAAATTGAGCTTGAGTCAAATTAAAAGCAATGGTGGGAAGACAAATAAGATTTTTAGACCAAACCTATGTGTTAAAATTTAGCTTGGGAACTCGTTAATTGAAAGAAGGATCGGAATTATTCACCTAATTTACAAGTATCAAAATAAGCCTTCATGTGACAAGGGTAGAAAGACAAAAAATTAGGTCAAAATGTTGAACATACAAGTCTGGAAAATAGATTGAGTGAAGCAGTGAGTTTGAAGGGGAAAAGGTTCACCAAGCCCATGTGATGAAAATTAGTGGTGAGGTGGCATTATATCGGTCGAGCACATTCAAAACTCAGCAAGCTTGAAGTAAATAATGGAATATCACAAGGAGTGTGAATGTCAAGGGATTGAGCCCTAGCGAATGACTCGAATATGGTTGAGTTGAGCCAAGTAGGAAAAAATAGTTCAATTTCTCGGTGAATTGAGCTCATAATGGAGTTTCAGATGATGGCTCACCGAGGTAGAGCTGAGGTAATACATAGTATCAAGCCTTGAATGAAACAAGATTGATTAAACAAAGATGAATTCAAAGCTTAGGAGCAAGTTTAATGGAAGCTCGGCTCTTCGAGTCTTGAGAACATGCAAGGTGGAGAATACTCGGTGGTTAACTCAACCAGGGTTCATTTTAAGACACCCCTATAAAATTGAAGGTGGAAAATACCTGGCGAATATCCCCGTAACCAATTTTGGCGAAAGGTAAATTTGACAGTATTCAAAAACAAAATTTTCACCTAGTTTTTCAAGGCTAAATCAGTGACGTGCGACAACAGTAATCCGTAATGACACACGTCACCGCGCAACAATAGCTCGATGGCGTGTGACAACTGGGCGACACTAGATCGTAATGACGCGCGTCAGTTGAATCTATCGACGCGCGACACTGTTATCTATTGACGCGCGACACAGTCACAAAATGACGCGTGACATTGTCCGCTATTGACGCGCGACATTGTCCTCTATTGACGCGCGACATTGTCCTCTATTGACGCTGACGTTGTCCTCAATTGTGCCAGCGACATTGTCCTCTATTGGCGTAGCGACACTACAAACAAATGACGCACGACATTGTCCTCTATTGACGAGTGACATTGTCCTCAATTGACGCGCGACATTGACCTCTATTGACACGTGAAACTGTAAACAAATGACGCGTGACACTATTTTCTATTGACACGCGACACTGTAATCAAATGACGCGTGACACTATAAACAAATGACGCTACGCAGAGCCTTTATTGACACACGACTTTCGCTTCCTATTGACGCACGTCATTAGAAGCAAATGACGCACGTCAATAGGGGACAGTGACGCCCATTTTTAGGTTATAAATACCCTTATGCCACTCATTTTCTCGTTTACGTTTTCTCGTTCTTGAATTTTTACAGGTCTAAATCTTTGAGAAAGACGCATTTACAGTTATAATGTCGACTTCACATGCTTCCCAATTGCAAGTTCAGCAAGAAAATGAAGAGAATCCAAGTCAATCAATTTCCAAGATAACCTACAGAATCCCTTATGCCCTCACATCCATACGGCTTTAAGGATGTCTCTAGAATATCAAGCTATAATAGAATAGTGTGGATTTACGAGGGCTCGTTAATATGCCCCATTTAAAGCAGATCCGGATATTTTGAATTACCTTCTGTTATGCTACAATTCAGAGGACGGTATATTTTATGTGACTCTGAGCGATGGCCAAATGTTCCAATTCACTATTGAACCGAATGACATACATCGGTTTACGAGGCCTTCCTATTAGAAATTTACCAACTGTTATTCAACAAGGCAACACTCGTGGAAGAAAACAAGAAATTTCTCGAATCAAAGTACGGTTTCCATGTTGATTGTAAGTATAATTCATTTTAATTCAAAAATTTTATTCTGTTTTTTATTCTGATACAATTTGCTGTTATAAATTGATAGTAATTTTCACTGTTTCGCATTTGCAGCCCATGTTAATAAATCCAGGCGTGGTGTAGATACACAATCAATTGCACACCACTTTCTTGCTGCACTTATTGCATTTTTTCAAGCCAGAATTGTTATGCAGGGTCGCCAAACAGATATACCAAATTGGGCCATTGCATACATTTGTGCCACTATCTCAAAACAAAAATTCGATTGGTGCACATTTCTATCCAAAAAAATAAGAGCTGACATATCAAATTCGAAAATCTCAGAAAAACCTTTCATTTACTCAACAAACTATCTCCTCGGCTTCTACTATGAGGCACTTTTAAATTTAAAAGCTAAAGAAATTCCTACTTGCTCTGATGAGGCTTTGATGAAATTCTCAATTCCATTTGCAGAACAACAGGTATAAACTATTTAGTTTGTAATTGTATTACAATTTTCTTCATTACAGTGCACAGTTATTAAAACTTAAATTTTAATGTTTTGCAGAGAAGATATCTTGAAGCGATTCCCAAAAAAAAAAAGATGTCGAGAGGAAGAGGCCAACTACACACGGAGGCTTCGGGGGACTCCCAATCTGAAATGGAAGCTCACTCCTCTCCAAACCCTCAACAGTTTGAACTCGTTAAACGCCAGAGAAGTAATACATTCTCGTATATTAATTACAAATTCCAAAGTTACAGATTTATTTTTCAATTTAAATTTTAGCAAAATGAATTGACAACATTTAATATTGATGAATAGCAGGGACTATGGAACCTTCTTCCCCAACTCACTCCGTACAGTCGCATGCATTGATATCTTCTGAACAGCCACTAAGTACAACTCCTACAAGGCCACCCGTAGCACCGAAAAAAACAACCCCTCGACAACAAGGTACAACTTTTCTATAGAACGTTTAATTTCGTAGTTTTGACTTTATGAATTGTTTTAATATTTTTCATTTTTTCTTGTACTTTTCAGCACATGTCAGTCATGATCAAGCCACGGCACTGAAACCCACTCAACCATTAATTTTTAAAATTCCAACCAGAGGAACAGTGAAAAAGACCATTGGTAAACGCATGCCTTTTGCTCCGGCCCCTAGTGGGACACTAAACCTTGACTCCTCGTTTCGAATTCCAACTCTCTCACTTGGTGGCTTGCCCAGTGCAACGGGCATATCTGTTTTGAACAATATAAATTTAGATGAAGATTATTTGGGCATTGATAGCAATGACCCAACTGGTTTTTTCGATACCCGCGAGATGATTCAAGGGCAGCAGGTATACTTCAGTCTTCAAATTTCAATTTTAATATGCTTTACAATTTTTAATTACATTCTGATTTATCTAAATCTAAATCTTCAGTCTTCAAATTTATTTATCTAAATCTTGATTTATTTTTTCAAAAACAGGATCAGCCCACCCAAAGACAGAAACAAGGAGCAGTTGATCTTGGTCATGGTGAAAGCCCCCACACTTCTCCAGCAAGATCGTCTGCATCAGATTCAGATAGTGAAGAGTTTCCACCTTTTCCTTTGGAGAACTTAATTGGTAATGATTGTCAATCCCATGTCAGTGAGTTTATTATTCCTCAAATCCAACAGCTGATAGAATGGGAGAAAAGGGCTAAAATTCTTATCAATGAGATTATTAGTCGTTATGAAAATTATTGGCAACGGGATAGTTTATACGCTGCAGTCCAGAATCAACCTGCGAAGATGGATTCCTTACTTACCCAAGTAAGATGTGGGAATGTCACATTTAATAACGACTATAAAGATGGAATTTTAGATAAGGCACTAAACAAATTGGAAAATATTATGTGCGAGGCCGGGCATATTTTAAAAAATGGTCAAAGGACAAGGATTTGGTATCAATCACAAATGCCGAAAGAGATAGAGCGGTTGTAAGTACTATTACATTCTAACAATCATTTTTGTTAATTTGAAAATTTGAATTTACATTAATATTTTGAATTGACGTTACTCTTTTTGTGCAGTTGAAATATGAAAATTTGAAGAGTCAGGCGAAGGTTTTGCAAGTTCACTTGGAAACAGCAAAGAACAGCTTATCCGCAGCAAAAAATTTGAAGCAAAATATTGTTTTGGTTAAAAAACAAAACAATATACTAAAGAAGATAATTAAAGAGCATGGTCTCGACCCTGACATCTTGTTCAAAGCCAAAGCAGTTGCTGATCCAAATTTGCTGTCGCATGGAGATGCAACAAATCAAGAAGAAAGAATTATAAAAAATCTGGACAGTGCTGCAGAAGATCTTATAAGTTCAGGGGTTATTTCTGGTGTTGGGGAAAGAGGTGCAGCAGAGTGGAAGAAGGCTGTTGGGGAAGAGGGAAGAGCATAATTTTCTAAAGAAAAGAGGGTTTTCAAAATTAGAAACTTTTATTATTGACTAAACTTTTAATATTGAATTTGAAAACTTCAACTATTGAGTTTGTACTATGCTATTTCAATTTAATTATATGGTGATTAGATGGTGATTATCATGAATTATATGTATGTTTCTTGTTTACTTGCATTGTCATGAATAGTATGTGGATGTAGATGATGAATGATGACAATTGATAATCAGTGATAGATGATGATGAAAGACTATGATCGATTTAATGTGTATAATGTAAAATTTAGTGCCTAAATATCTTGTGGGACTTTAATTATCTTGAAAATTATGTCGTGGGACTTTAATTGTATCTGTGGGGTTATACTGTATGAAAGTAGACTTAAGGTCTATAGTTGGTAAAAGGTAGATAGGTTAAGAATCTGTGTTTGTACTATTGATGTTACCTTGTCATAAGATTTGTGCATAGTAAGGAAGAGTATAACACATTGTTTCTATATGTCATTATGTGGTCTATCATGGTGTTGAGACAAGAATGTATTGCTACTACATGAAGATGTATTGTGTAATAGAGGTTATACTTCTGATTCATGCTCAAAGTTGGGAAAAATGAGTATCTACAAATGTTATAAAGTTGAGAAATCTCATATTGATGTTACCTTGTCATAAGATTTGTGCATAGTAAGGAAGAGTATAACACATTGTTTCTATATGTCATGTGGTCTATCATGGTGTTGAGACAAGAATGTATTGCTACCACAAGAAGATGTATTTTGTAATAGAGGTTATACTTGATTCATGCTCAAAGTACGGAAAAATGAGTATCTACAAATGTTATAAAGTTGAGAAATATCATATTGATGTTACCTTGTCATAAGATTTGTGCATAGTAAGGAAGAGTATAACACATTGTTTCTTAAAGGATTCTTAGAGGTCAATGCAAGGTTTGACGGTGGCTCGGGAATGTGTTGATTCAAATGCTCATCTATCTTTGCATCATAAGGTTATTACTATAAAGGTTGTGAGTTAATGAAAGTGTGAAAGATGATGTGATGTGTAAGGTAATTGGAAACAGTCTCTTCCAGTACAAGAAGATTCATGGTGTATGGTCAGGTTATCTAAGATGAGCTTTGTAACTTTGTTTGACCTGATGAGTGCAGTGGAAAAGTTTAAACAAAAAAAAGATCTTAAGAAAACTGATGGAACCAAGAAGGGGAAATTAATTGATGTTCCCAAACTTGATGCAAATCAAGCAGGAGGGAAGAATTCTGATCAATGTACTTTAATATTAACGGAGGGTGACTCAGCCAAGGCTCTTGTGGTTTGAATCAGGGAAATGTGAATATTGAATTTGGTAGTATTGTGACATGTTTCAACATCACATTCCAATTTAATTTTTGTTATTTTAGTTATCTTTATCCTATCAAAGGTGGCGGGAATATCTATTTTTGGGAAGCTACCACTCACCAACAAATGGAGAATAAAGAGATAGTAAATAGAAAAAAATCCTTGGTCTGAGGAAGATAAAATATATTAAAAATAAATTAATATAATTCTAAGAAATCAAGAAAGAATCATCACTGGTAAGAAATTAAACATAATTGCAAATATGCTAGGGTTTAGCTTACCTCTTGCGTATTAGATTGCTATGAAATCATCAAGGGTAACGTGCTAGATCTTTGTTTCACATGACATTGTAGATGGAGGGGTGAGTTGCTTGACATTGTCAGTCCTGAGAAGTGCCAGCAACATCTTTAAATATATAGACCAACAATATCTTTAAATAAAAGTAAATATAAAGAATTAGACTTGTAATGTCTTTAATGATAACAAGAGCTGAAAAAATGTAAGGTAACAAACAATAAGATTATGTTGAAGAAGATACCTATTTAAAATTGAAATCATCACCGGTAATGTGCTAGATCTTTGTCTTAAAAAATTCAACACAAAAAATTGATTAGTAGATAGATGGGTGAGTTGCGACATTGTCGGTCCCAGAAAGTGACTTCCTCGGACGGATGTCAACCCACGTTTTCAAAAAATAAAAATTTTGTATTTAACTAAATGTAAATACATACACCTGTAACATCTTTAATTATAACCAGAGCTGAAAAAATGAGCGAAGAACAAACAATAAGATTAAGGGGAAAAAGATACCTCGCTTAAAGTTGAAATCATCACCCACTTTGGTAATGATATAGATCTTTGTTTTAAAAAAATCCAACACGAGAAATGGATTAGTAGATAGATGGGTGAATTGCCTGACATTTTTAGTATATAGACCTGTAACATCTTTAATGATAAAGATAAAAGATAGATAAAGAAGATACCTACTTAAAGTTGAAACAATCCATTATCGATAGCTTCATCAAAGTCGATGTTGTCTTCTGTAGAATGTGACGAAGAGCCAATTACACTCTCAAGGTTGGGAATATTTGTACTTGTAGCTGTATTATTTACATCTCTTTTTTGGCAAAAGGAATTCCAGTGAGCAATTGCTCTGTCAAAAAATGAATAGTAACAAATAATAAGATTAAGGGGAAAAAGATACCTGCTTAAAGTTGAAATCATCACTGCCACTGGTAATGAGCTAGATCTGTGTTTTAAAAAAATCCAACACGAGAAATGGATTAGTAGATAGATGGGTGAATTACCTGACATGTTTAGTATATAGACCTGTAACATCTTTAATGATAAAGATAAAAGATAGATAAAGAAGATACCTACTTAAAGTTGAAACAATCCATTATCAATAGCTTCATCAAAGTCGATGTTGTCTTCTGTAGAATGTGACGAAGAGCCAATTACACTCTCAAGGTTGGGAATATTTGTACTTGTAGCTGTATTATTTACACCTCTTCTTTCGCAAAGGGAATTCCAGTGTGCAATTTCTCTGTCAAATGGAAAGGTTTCGAGGAGTATCGTGAAACGTAACACCTCATGCAACTTTCCAGATTTTTATCCAAACTGTTTCTCGGTTTTGATTTTATAAATGACAATGCATTGAAAACTCTTTCATCCTCCACAGACCCCAAAATCATTATGCGGCATAATTCATATAGTCCGAAATACTCACCGATATCTTCTTGTAAGATAGAACTTTGATAGATTCCTCTCCACAGCCTTGCAATAGCACCACTTTCAGAAGGCTGATCTAAATTCTTATATTGGTTCCTCATTGTTGTTGCAAACTTGGTTGACTGAAACTTTAATAAATCAGCATTCAGTATACCTTTGATTTCCGTACCCTTGAGCTCTGACGTCTTTGTAAATTGTTCCATTATTGTACCCATTGATTTATGGAAATGCTTACTGACAAAGTCTGCACGGCCACCTTCTGTATTCCAAAAATTCGGATTCATCACACCCATGGCTTCCAGAATTTTATCTTTACAGAAACGTTCCCTAATTTCTGATGACAAGGTTTCTGAAATTTTTTAAGCTTTATTCTTGTATCAACTATCACAGACTCAAACAAATTACGTGTCACAGGAACATCTTCTCGTTCCGATCCTGTAATATCTTGACGTCTTTGCAAAATGTGCATTGGTATTTCCCTCCCATTAACAGAGATGCATAGGTGATCGTGGATATTAAATCTCAAAAAGGTGTTAGGATTTTTAAGATCTAATAAATCTCTCCAATTTTCAAAAACAGGTGCATCAAAACTATCCTGGGAACAATACAATATATCAAGACTTTGACATACCATTTTCCTCATCCGTATAAAATCCACAATATAGATCAATCTGCCCTGTGCATGCTTCATCAGTGTATTGATCTCCTTTAACATTGGAAGAATACCAACCAATGTAAGAAAAGTCTCCAAATCAGTTAAGCGGAACAACAGGTCCCTTGCCCTATCAACTTCATGACGGTATTTGTGCATGAAACCAACCAATGAAGGATACTCCTCACGAACTCGCATCTTTGGTTCATACAAAGAGATCCATCTAGTCTCCACATCCTTGAAGTTTTTTTTGCCGTCTGTAATTCCAATTGCAAATTTTTGGAACTCGAGAAAACGCTTTGGGCTGCTTGACATATAGGCATGAAGTTCTCTTATGAGGTCTTCTAATTTAGCAACATTTTCGTGGTTGCTTACCATTTTATACGCTAAATTCATTATGTGAGCCATATAGTGAATTGGTAGCATATATGGGGCCACTGTTGTTTGTAATCTAACACACAGCCCTGTTCGGTGACCCTGCATGACAGATGCACCATCTGCTCCAACGCATACCAACTTCGTAGCAATTTCATAATCAGTCATACCAACAACATCTTTCAAATGAAAAATAACTATTTTATATAGGTTTTCAGCATTACAGTTTTCAACCAATTTCATAACACCCAACAGATGAGGAGTCCTTATATGATTTTCTAAAGTATATATGTGGATACATACCCATGCGGTGTTGTCGACTGCTGTCACTTCATCAATTGAAAGAGAGATAAAGTTTGCTTTTTTTACATTCTCTTTCAAATCTTCCTTCTCTATCATCGAGAGGCATTTTGCCATTTCCCATCCACTACTCTCAGACCAATGAGACTGAGGTACATTCAGCATTCCGTTAAATTGATACAAAACTTTGAAATCAAGGAAATCTGACATCGCCCTTCCTTTTTTAAGTATTTGAAAAGAGTAGAGAATTGTATGAATTTTGCATGTAGATTTGTTTCTTTCATCTTACCAATATGCGATGTGATTGTTCCTCCCTTTTCCAATGAGATGTCTATGTTTTTCTGCTCTGCCTCATATTCGCTGCGTATCGACATGCATGCACTCCTTTTCGATTTTCCACCTATGTGTTTTGATTTTACGGCCATCCACACATTCTGATTAAATATTGTTTTCCACAAATTTTTCTATTGTGTCAGACTTGATTGCATTTTTGTTGCTTTCCCAATTTCCACGTACATATTGTACATGTACATTCACATGGGATTTCTTCAGAATTAGATGATTGTACAGGTTCAATAAATGGAAATTTAGCTGCCCAATCAAACTTGTATGTCCTGCCAATGGTCCACATATTCTTGTTTGTTTTCAATGCTTTACTTTTTTGAGTAGAATTTTGAGCAATATCGCAATCACCTGGTTTCCTCTTTCTTGGACCAGAGTTTGATATTGATTTCTGTCTTCCATTTTTTCGAGTGTTTTTATCTGTGATATCTAGCTGCACTTCTGGTTGCACCCCAACAGGAACAATATCTTCAAGATCTGGCATATTATCGTAGGTTTCATTTGTTTGACTGTGATACTGTGCAGAATGCATGTCCACCTCAATAATGCCTTCCACACAGTCAGTATTCTGATTCTTTTTGGTGGCATCTATATGATTGGTATTTACATTATCTGTATCCACAAGGTTTCCAAAATACTTGAAGAGTGATTTCTGAGATTTCTTACTTACTTTTAGGTTATTCGTATTCTTTGAGCTGGCACCTTCCATTATTCTGAAAAGAGTCCTGCGTCAGCAAAAGAACCAAGAAGTGACTCTGTCCAGTCTCTGAGGTCTTGTCGCGCGTGAACTGTCTGATGTCACGCGTCAACACTTCCCAAGTCACGCGTCAACACTTCCTCTGTCGCGCGTCAACCCTTCCTCTGTCGCGCGTCACTTCTTAGCCCAAGTCGCGCGTCAGTATAGCTCTTGTCACGCGTCAATACAACTCTTGTCGCACGTCAGTACAGCTCTTGTCGTGCGTCAGTATAGCTCTTGTCGCGCGTCAATATTGCCCTTGTCACGTGTCAACACTGCATTTGTCACGCGTCAACAATCACAGGATAACAGTAATATGAATCTCTGGTGCTCAAGGGTATGCGAGTTCAAATTTCACAGTATTGGTAATTTGGTAAGCTACTTGAGGTATACTACCGGTGAATCACATAGGTTTTTATAGGAGATGTTTTCAAATGAAGGCAAAGCTGACCCCAAAAAAATATACTTTATATTTTAGGCGAACAGGACACTGACCCACTCCGAATAATTCACCTTTTCAAATTTTCCTAAAATGAAATTTTCGCCATATTACGAATATTCGCCGCTAAAATTATCCCCGAACTCAACTAGAAGGGCTCAACTCATGAATGGAACTCAATGAAATTAGCTTAGACAGATGCGTGTGGAGCTTGGTTGATTTGTGAAGGAGTGATTGTGTAGTTGGCAAGCTCGGTTAGCACTAAGAAGTCACGTTTTGGAGATTCTTTTGAGACATATCCGTTTGGTATTTTGGATTTCTTTTGGGTCAAAACATTTGGGAGTGATTCGGGAGTCATTTTGAGATTTCCTTGATTTTTCTATTTCAAAAATTTGGAGAATTTTGGGCTTGAAGAATTTAAGCGAGTTGAAAATATCCAAATCTGAAACTCGAATTTGAGTATCGGCATTTTGGGATTCATAGATTATGGTTTTAGGTTTTTCGGGAGTCAAAGGATGTAATGACATGGTGAAATGGTTTCAATTTACTTAGTGAAGCTCATTCGGTTGACTCATCGTGGAAATCACACATATCTCAAAGAAAGATCACTTAATGGGGCTACAAGTTTGGATGGTGGTTCATTCGCCAAATTATGTGGAGTTATGATTAAATCAATTATCACCATGATGAAGGGTATTTGGTCTCGGGAGAAAGCTCTTTTGAGGAAGTGATGAAGAACCACACTTCTAGGTGAAGCGTGATGCATTACAAACAATGTTGGGAAGTGATCTCGACATGGTTATGGTGCTGGATGCATGATCTCAAAGGGACAAAATATATGTGAGGGACTCAATGACGCGGACAAATATAAAGTATAGCTTGGTTGAGATCTCGATGGTGCACAATGAGGCTAATGCGGGAAGATGAGACATCTACGATTGAGCTCATTTTTGTAGACCACATCTAGATACAAGCATGAATTATCGGCACTTTGATCAAGGAGATCATTTCAAGGAGAATTTAGTTGAATGTGACTAAACAGAGAAGCTCAAGCTCATCATTTTGGTCGGTAAGATGACCGATAATAATCATGGAATGGCTTAGTTAATGTGATCAAGAGGAGCTCGGTTGAGAGGAAAATCGATAAGGAGAACCTGACATAAATCTCGTAGAGTGGGTTGAGTTATCATAGTTCTATCTCAGTCATGTAGATAAGGGAGCTCATCATAGAATCTCACTTAGCATGTAGCTTGGTAAGAGTGAAAAGAGTTTGATGGAGAGCTTGCTTTGTGAGTTCGATGGGAGAAGATCGGGATCAAGTTTGACACCAATTTGTTGAAGGGCACTCCAAGGAGGAATAGGAAATATGACTCTGGTATTCCAATCAAGGAGATCGAGCTCATTGGTTTAGATGCGGCGGTCCATAGGGGCTCAATTTTGGATTTGAGTTTCATTATAGCTCATGACCGGTTAGGTCGACGTATGGCGGTGAAGAATAGATTGGGATTGGCTTGATGAGTCAAGGTAGTGGAATCATGGTGGAGCCATGTAGTATGTAGAGGTATGATGGCCTTGTAGTGTAATAATAATTGTGAATCATGGAGATTTGGTGACTTTAGTAAGATGATGGAATTCGGCAGAAGAGCTCGAGATCCAACTCAATAAGTGGCTGGTGAGCCAACCACCGAGTTGGGCCAATTTTTGGATTTTTGCATTAGAGTAGACTAGTTGTGAGGAGGGTCCCATTAATTTTTAATTAATTTAATATTTTTATTCAAATTTTTAAATAATAATATTTATTATTATTATTTAAATATTATTTTAATTAATTATGAAGACTATGTCAATAAGCAATAAAGGATGCATGATGGAGCCTTTTAGGTGGGTTAACCGAATGTAATAAATGATACATCATGTACCTTCCATTTAGGAAGGGGAATTTATGATCCTTCTCTCCTCTCTCTCAATTTATTCTATAAATGGAAATTGGTTTCATTCCAAAGGGGGCAACAAGTGGATTCTAACAGTCACACAAGTTGGAGAGTTAGACAATTCCAAGCTTCCCCTTGTTTTCACAATCTATGAATTTGTAGGCTCTCAAGCCTTTATCCTTGAATTCTAATGGTGAATTATGCCTTTTCCATTGATGTAATGACACTGTGAAAGTTTTGAAGTAATGAGAATTGTGTTTGTGATCAGATATATGTCCTTTCATGATTTTCTACTTCTATTTGCCTCTCTCATGTTTTTAGGTGCATAGTGCAAGTTCAGGTTTCCATTGCAGGTTCGTGGAGTTCTGTGCTTATCAAGTGGTGAAATATTACATGTAATTGAGTTGTGGTGCTTTTTCACCCTTCTCAAGTTCATCCTTTTTCATTGGGAGATTGGTAGTTTATTGTCTAATTGAGTTTAACAGAGGAACGTCCACCTTGGTTTGTGGTATTTTGTACCCTTTCTAGTTGCGATAGGTGAAGGTGATTAGTGATGCAAGCATCCCTCCCACATTAACCCTTCTAGATGTTAAACATCCCTTAATTTGGTGCATCACCACTTCTAGTTTAGGTTTTATTTCCTTGCATATATCTTTCCCTAATCCTATGAAATGTTAGCATAGGACTAGTTAGCCATTTTTTGCATTAGAAGTAGTGTTGTGTTTAGTTTAGGAAGAGGAAGCCAACCTTCTTTGGAGGTTCACATCAAGTGAAAGTCCCACAGACTTTAGAGGTGATCCCATGTGACCTAATCACACTAAATGTTGTGATTAATTCTAGGATATTTGGGGGTGCGGTGATTTGGAGACAATAGTTTTGGCACACCTGATGGGACAAGAGGCACATCTTTCATAGGTGTGTGTATTTTTTCACTTCATTTCATTAAGTTGTTGTGATCTTAGTGAAATTTCAGCCTTAGGAGGTATACCCAAGCATAACCGGTGACTCCATTTGTCTAAGACCCTACTCTTTGTATTGTAGACCTTCATTTTACCTACTTTCCATCTATTTTCCTTCCATATCTTTCCATTTTTCTCCCATTCATGAAGTTGTGTAATCATGGCTTCATCTCCATAGTGGGACTTTCTCTTCCAGTAGTAACACTTTCCATCTTCAAGCTATTTTAATCCACCTCCAAGCCAATTTCATGATGAGTATCGGTTTGAGCATGCATGTCACAAGAGCAAGACACAAATCATTTTGGTCATCCACCAAGCATGAGGGTTATTAAAGAACAATGGAATGCAGATTTTAGGATCTATTGTACACCTGAAGAAGATCATTTCAGAAGAAG
This sequence comes from Taxus wallichiana var. yunnanensis, assembly GCA_018340775.1. Taxonomy (NCBI): domain Eukaryota; kingdom Viridiplantae; phylum Streptophyta; class Pinopsida; order Cupressales; family Taxaceae; genus Taxus; species Taxus wallichiana. Next base: position 16,752,396 of record CM031238.1, on the reverse strand, counting down.
GTTCGAGAGCTCGAGTATAACATGAAGCAAATAAGGATCAATGAAATGAAAAATGCAGCCCAAATTGGCTTCAAAATTCCATACCCATGGACTGGTCATATACCATGTGAGCTTATCCCTCAACAAAACATTCAATGCATAATCAAGATGATGAATCAAGTTGGAGAATGGATCAAGAAAAGGACATTCATGAATGTAATGTTATTCAATCCTATCAATGGGAGGCCCCTACATTACCACCTTACAACCCTTTTCCCATGTTTCCATCTATGCAGTTTCAACTTGAACCCCATAGTCCTAATCTTCCAGTTTCTACTCCCATTGAAAATTCCTTTCCTTCACTTCCTATTCCTCCATTTCATCATGAATCTTCCATGCCTCACCCTTCTAAAATTCCCTCTTTTCTACAAGATCCATCAAGACGAGAGAATGAATCCCTTCCTCAAACAGTGAGGGAATTAGTTGAATCCCACCCACCCCTCCTCTTATAGTCCCAAATCCATTTTGGGAGGAGCATTGTCAAGAAATGAGAAAAAGGGAAGAGTATATGGTCAAAGAGAATAGAGAAGGAGAGCATGTAGATAATCTGAAGAAATGGGCTGCAAAACTTAACATCGAGAAAACTTCATTCTGACTAAACCTTCTGTAGAAGTTGAGGCTCAAAAACAAGTGGAACAAACTAGTTTTGTGCTAGAAATAGATCCGAGTTGAAAGAGGAGGACCAGCAATCTACTTGTTTATAATGTAGTATTCATGTTGGCTTAATTCCATCAGAGGAGTTTGAATCACCAAAGGTGGAAAAATCAGTAATAGAAGAGCATGTACAAGTTGAAGAAGAAAGAATTTCAAGTGTACAAGTTGATTCTAATGAATGCAATGATCCTAATTGCCATGCATGTCAAGAACTTGCATCACTTCTAGAAGGTGGTAACATCTTTCCAAAGTCATCATTAGATGTTACAATCAGCCATAACAAGTTTCATGAGACGAAGAAGGATTCAGAGATCAAGAATGTTGATGAAACTATGCAGAAACCTTCTAAACCTTTTCCCTCTCTTCCTTCTCAAAAATGTGATTTTTTAGATGAATTTAATCTTTCTGATTTCATGTTTGAGAATGAAGAATATCAAGGTGAAGGGGTTCTAGTTTGAAGGATACTCAGATTGAGGAGGAGCTTTTGATATAGTCAGAGAATGAAGAAGCAAATTTTCTATCAGATCTGGAAGAATGTTTTGGTGGGTAGGAGCCTATGGAGCTTGACAATCTTGTCATTCCATCACTTCTTTTTCACCAGAAAGTCAAGTGTTGTGGAGGTACATGCTCAAGAATAACTCATTGCTCATAACTATTTTTTGGAATTAGAATTGAAGGAATTGAATCTTCCATATCCATCATCACACATAAAGGAGGAACACACAGGAGATGTTGGGACTGATCTAGAAGCATTGAATGTAGATTATGTCATGGAGAGGTTTCTATTTTCAGTTATGGAACCTGTTGTGGTTAATGAGTCTATGATGGAGGAAGGTATTATTGAAGATTTTATTTCCCTTAACAATCATCCAAAGCTACAAATAGGGGGTTGGAATTTCCAAATTCCATGTCAAATGAGGTGGAAGATCAGTCATTTGTAAATGGGAAACAAGAGGGAAATCAGGTTGTGAATGACCATCTTTCTCAAGGATGTTTTCAACAAGACTTTCTTGTTAAAATTGAAGTCTAGACAAGTAGAAATATTCAACGGTTTAGACCATGTCCTATCAGGTACCTGGCTTCTTTGAAGCTAGAAGAGAAGCCAAAACCAGTCACATTCACTCCAGAGTGTGAGGAGGAGTTTCAAAATTATGAGGATCAATTGCAATTCTTCTATAGGAAAATGTAGGGGAACTAAAAGAGGAATTCTTTCTCTTTCCAATTGATGTCTCAAGTAGACCAAGTGGAGAATTGGACCTGTTTCAGTTTTTCACTCTCATTTTCAGCCATGTTCATTATCACATCATCTTCATGGCTGCCCATTGTAAGGACAGGAAGCTATTTCACACTGACCATTTGTAGGTTTTTTAGTTCACCTGTGCTTCTCGGTTAGTGTAGGTAGTATAGGTTTTCTTTAGGCAAAATAAGTGCATTACACACCTGAATTTTCAAATTGAGGCATGTATGGTTTTCAGTTTTTGTGTGTTTTGTTTTCTATTGTCACTCTTGTGTTGTTCTACATATTGTGCATCATTTGAGGGTGTCAAGGAAAAGGAAGGTTCAAAGTTTCCATAAGAGTTTCATGATCTACTTCATTCAAAGTTCCAGATGCCAAGTGTTCATCAGATTCAGTATACTTCATGCTTAGCATTCAAGGGAGGTCCAAGATCAGCAATGCTTAAGGGGATTTTAGGATGTATCATAAAGGATCACATAAATTTGAAGATTCAATATTGACTCCATGCCCAATGGATGAATTAAGGCTACTATAATCATTCTTAATAGACAATCATCCCGAGAGGTCACCAAAATGTTGTCAATTTTTACCCTCTTAGAAAAAAAATTGACAATGAGGGTATATCGAACCAGGATGAAAAAAACCAACCCTTCATGAGCATTTTGGGTTGTTTTGGGTAATTTTTTGTGCTTGGAAGCATTTATGTTGTTCTGAAAGGTTACGGGATCTTCTGGGATTGTTCTTTCTTTCCCATGTATTAGAGGTTCAATTGGTCTCGAGTGGAAAACCAACTTTAGTGGGCCCACAGGCTAAAAGGATCAAAATTGATACATTGTGTTTATTAGGCCTTTTGTATCTTTTCTACTCTCTAGTTTGAGGAGAAGCCCAAGATTATTAAAATCAGGATGAAAAAATGAGTAAAGGAAAGTTAGCACTAAGTGAAAACAACTCGATGAGTTATGTATTGAGAAGAGCTTGATTTTGTTTCATTATGTTGGCTCGGTCAAAACGTACCATGATGAGCTTGACACAAGTAGATTGGGTGTTTGTAGTAGATGATGCATAGTTTGAAGTCAACCATTATAGCTTGGTCTTGATCCATTGAGGCTCGTAGAGAAATGAGAAACTAAGATTATTGAGTTCTCACAGTCATGTGTGGTGTAGCTCAGAGCATGGAATTGCATCGTGAGGTCAAATAGCTCAGAATGGAGACCTAAGATAAGGTAAACATTATTTGTATTGATTTACAGGAAAATCAAGCTTAGGTCAAATTAAAAGCAATGTTGGGAAGAAAAAGAAGAGTTTTGGATTGAACATGTGTGTAAAAAGTTAGCTTGGGAAACTCATGGATTGAAGGATGGCTTGATAATATTCACCCAATTTACAAGTATCACAACAAGCCTTCATGTGACAAGTGAGGAAAAAAAAAATTAGGTCAAAATGTTGAACTTACAAGTCCTAGAAAATAGCTTGAGTGAAGTGGTGAGTTTGAAGGGGAAAAGGTTCACCGAGCTCGTGTGATGAAAATTAGTGGCGAGGTGGCATTATCTTGGTCAAGCACATTCAAAACTCAGCAATCCCAAAGGAAATGATGGAAGCTCATGAGGAGTGTGAATGTCAAGGGATTGAGCCCTGAAGAATGGCTCGAATATGGTTGAGTTGAGCCAAGTAAGAAAAGATAGTTTGATTTCTCGGTGAATTGAGCTCATAATGGAGTTTCAGATGATGGCTCACTAGGTAGAGCTGAGTTAATATAGAGTGGCGAGCCATGAATGACACAAGCCTAATTAAATGGAGACTAGATTCAGAGCTTGGGAGTAGGTTTAATGGAAGCTCAGCTCGTCGAGTTGGCAGAACATGCAAGGTGGAGCATACTCGGTGGTTAACTCAACTAAAGGGCTCAGCTCATGAATGGAACTCAGTGACATTAGCTTGGAAAAGACATATGTGTGTAGAGCTTGGTGGATTCATGAAGGAGTGATTGTGTAGTTGGTGAGCTCGGTTAGCACCAAGAAGTCACGTTTTCAGAGATTCTTTTTAGACATTTCCGTTTTGGAATTTCAAATTTTTGGGTCAAAATAGTTGGGAGTGCTGAGAGTCATTTTCGAGTTTTCTTTTGAGTTTTTTTGTTTTAGAAATTCGAGAGAATTTTGGGCTTGAAGACGTCAAGCGAGTTGAAAATATCAGAATCACGAAACTCGAAACTCTGAATTTAGATTTTCCGCATTTCAAGATTGAAGATTATGGTTTCAAGTTTTTTTGGGAGTCGAAGGAAGCGGTGACATGGTGAAATGGTTTCATTTTACTCAATGAAGCTCATTGGTTGACTTCATAGGTGGAATTCACGTGAAACTCGCTAGAGATCACTCACGGGGCTACTGAGGTTGGGATAGCGGTTCATTTGCCAAATTATGTAGAGTTGGGATAAACTCAGTGATCATCATGATGAAGGGTAGTTGGGCTCGGTAAAAAGCTATTTTTGAGAAAGTCATGAAGAACCACACTTTGAGGTGAAGCACGGTGCATTAAAAGAAATGTTGGGAAGTGATCTCAACATGGTTATGGTGCTTAGATGTGTGATCTCAAAGGGAAAAAATAGATGTGAGGGAATCAATGGTGGCACATATAAAGTATATAGCTGGATAAGAGCTCAATGGTGCATAATGAGGCTAATGTAGGAAGATGAGACATATACGATAAAGCTCATTTTCATAGACCCCATCCAGATACAAGCATGAATTATTGGCACTCTAATCAAGGAGCTCATTTCAAAGAGAAGTCAGTTGAATGTGACCAAGCAGGAGAAGCTCAAGCTCATCATTTTCATTGGAAAGATGATCGAAAATCATCATAGAATGGCTCAGTTAATGTGATCAATAGGAGCTTGGTTGAGTGGAAGCTCGACAGGGAGAACCTGAGGAAACTCGCGAGTGGAAATCTCACTGAGTTGCCAAATACCTTTGTCTTGGTCATGTAGATAAGGGAGCTCATCACAAAATATCACTCAGCACGTAGCTCGGTAAAAGTGAAAAGAGTTTAATGGAGAGCTCGCTTTGTGAGTTTGATGGGAGGAGATTGGGATCAAGTTTGACACCAAGTTGTTGAAGGGAACTCAAGGAGGAATAGGAAATCTAACTTTGGTATTCTAATTCAGGAGCTTGAGCTCTTTGGTTTTGATGCGGCTATCCAGAGGGGCTCGATTTTGGAGTTGAGTTTCATTATAGCTCATGACCGGTTAGGTCAACGTATGGTGGTGAAGAATGGATCAGGATTGGCTCACCGAGTTGAGGTAGTGGAATCATGGTGGGCTGCAGCATATAGGAAGATATGATGGCCTTGTAGTGTAACAAAAATTGGAGAGTCAAGGAGAGTCGGTGACTTCAAGTAAGATGATGGAATTTGGCGTAGAAGAGCTCAAATCCAACTCGGTGAGTTGGCTTGGTGAGCCAACCACCGAGTTGGGCCATTTTTGGCTTTTCCTATCAGAGTAGACTAGTCAATGGGAGGGTCCCATTATTTTTAATTAATTTAATATTTTTATTTAAATATTTTAAATAATAATATTTATTATTATTATTTAAATATTATTTTAATTAATTGTGAAGACTATGTCAATAAGTAATAAAGGATGCATGATGGAGCCTTTTCAGGTGGGTTAACTAAATGTAATAAATGATACATCATGTACCTTCCATTTAGGAAGGGGAATTTATGATCCTTCTCTCCCTCTCTCTCAATTTCTTCTATAAATGTAAATTGGAATTCATTCCAAAGGGTTCCAATAAGTGGATTCCAATAGGTCTCACAAGTTGGAGAGTTAGACAATTCCAAGCTTCCCCTTCTTTTCACAATTTGTGAATTTGCAGGCTCTCAAGCCTTTCTCCTTGAATTGTAATGGCAACTTATGCCCTTTTCACCTGATGTAATGTTGCACTATGCAAGTGCTTGAAGTAATGAGAATTGTGTTTTGTGATCAAATATATGTCCTTTCATGATTTTGTTACTTCTATTTTCCTCTCTCATGTTTTTAGGTGCATAGTGCAAGTTCTGGTTTCCATTGTAGGTTCATGGAGTTCTATGCTTATCAAGTGGTGAAATATTACATGTATTTGAGTTGTGGTGCTTGTTCACCTTTCTCAAGTTCATCCTTTTTCACTAGGATATTGGTAGTTTATTGTCTGATTGAGTTTAACAGAGGAACATCCGCCCTGGTTTGTGGTATTTTGTACCCTTTCTAGTTGCGATAGGTGAAGGTGATTAGTGATGTAAGCATCCCTCCCACATTAACCCTTCTAGATGTTAAACATCCCTTAATTTGGTGCATCACCACTTCTAGTTTAGGTTTCATTTCTTTTGCAGAGATCTTTTTCTAATCCCATGAAATGTTAGCATAGATATTTTGAACTTGTTGCTAGGTTAAACACCCACATAACATTTGGAGCTTACATTTGGTAGGATTAAACAAATTAAATTAACATATTTTGTGCTAAGAAGATACTAGGTACATCCACAATGTAATATTTTGAGCTTATTGGTCACTATTATTTTGAACTTAGCGTTCACTAGTTTATGACACAACATAATATTTGGATCTTAGCGGTCTCTAGGTTTCAACAAAATAAAGTAAGATATTATAAGCTTAGTGGCTAGTAGGTTATGCCAAAACATAATATTTGGATCTTAGTGGTCACTAGCATTTAAAAAAATTGAATTAACATATTTTGAACTAGCGGCCACTAGGTACTTCAATATAATATTTCGAGCTAAAAATTTGCTAGCATTTAACAAACAAAATAAAGACATTTTGAGTTCAATGTCCTCTAGGTTATGATTAAACATTGAAGACTACTAAAAGTTCCAAACAAAGCTAATACTAACACCACATATTCTAATTGAGCTAATGCTTATTGAATCTAACAATAGTTACATCAAAGATAAAAGATTAATGGAATGATTGAAACAACTAACATGAATATAATTCAAAACCTAGCTAAAACATGCCTATTAGTATGTTTAATTGCTAATTAACATACACCTAAATAGATCTAGGAGAAATCAAATTGGGGGTTTTTTCTACTCCAAGGAAGGTGAGATGGTCTCTCCAACAATTACTACAAGATCATATTGGATACCAATCTAATAACCCCATTAAATACGTTTTTACAAGCATTGATCTTGCCTATAAATCATATTTCTTATATGATATGCAATTCAAAGCATGGTGTAAATTTTAAAGGTATGTGGTGAGTCCTTTTTATAGTTTTCTCTTTGAGGAAAACTAGCATTTTAGTGCATGTGGGACTAAAATAACAATTTAGATTAAGACTTTTTAATCATGATTAAGGATTTTTAATCATAATTAGTGAATTAACAAGTGATTAAGATGTGAGGAGCCTTAATCAACCACTTAGGGTCAATTAAGAGGATATGATAATATTTTGAAGCTTGCTGAGATGTTGTGGTAGGAAGTGGGGTGATTTTGAGTGGTTAGAAGAGAGTTTTGAGCCAATAATAGGGTATATTGACCAAAACAAGAGTACAATAGGATTAATTAGCTAATAATAGTTAATTTATCATTTGGAGGATTTTGTCTTACGATTCATTATAAAGTGGCATCCTGAATGCAAAAGAGGTTAGGCAATCAACAATGTGTTGTTAATTGGCCAAAATGGTAAGAAACATTAGTTAATTAGTAGAAATCACTAATTATAATGGAATTGGTAAGAATGAGAGTGATTTGTGTGTGTTTGGAAATAAGATTGCAAAAGTGGAATTTAGGTGTCTACAAAAATAACCTAACAAATCATATTGTAATCTTAGAAGTCGTTTGGTTTTAAAAAATTAAAGTAAGTTGTTTTGAGCTTAACGACCTCTAAGTTAATCAATGACGTTAACTTTTGATATATTTATAACAATCAAGATCTATATAAATTAGTTGAATTTTTGTATAATTTTAAGATTTGGAATTAAGATATTTCAAGCTCAGTGCCCGCTAGGTTATGTCACCGCATAATATTTTGATACTACTGGTAATAACTAGGATTTAATAAATTAAATTAATATATTTTGAGCTTCGTGGTCGTTAGCTTATGCCACAACATATTATTTAGAGATAATATTTGGAGCTTATGGTCGATATGATTAAACAAATTAAATTAACATATTTTGAACTAAGCAGAGGCTAGGTACTTCCACAATATATTATTTCTGAGCTTAGTGGTCACTATCATTTAACAAGTTACTAAATGATATTTTAAGCTTAGCATTTACTACTAGCTTACGAAACAACATAAAATTTGGAGCTTAGCGGTCACTAGGTTTCAAAAAAAGAAATTAGATATTATTAACTTACCTACTAGTGAGTTATGCCAAAACATAATATTTGGATCTTAGTGGTCATTGGGATTTAACAAATTTTAATCAACATAGTTTGAGCTTAGCCATCGCTAGGTACTTAAACAATATAATATTTTGAGCTAAAAATTCACTAGCATTTAACAAACAAAAGAAATATATTTTGAGCTTAGAGGTCATTAGGTTATGCCACAACATGTTATTTGGAGATTGCATTTGCTAGGGTTTAATAATTCATAATTAGGATATTTCATAATTCATATTTTATAATAATTGTGATCTTAAGGATGTAAGAAAACAAATTAAGATATTAGGAGCTTAGCCATAGCAACTACTACAATATGCCAAAACATAATATTTTTTGGAATGAGCTTAAAATTGACTAGTGCATCCTTGTACAAAAATTCCTCATGGCCGGATATTATAGTGAAACAAGAAGAAGAAAATCCTGTATGTAAAAAGTAAAAACCAAAAAATCCCTCGAACAAAGCCAAATTACATTTTATGGACATTTTTAGAGTAGTTTCTTCCTCCTTGGTAGTAGGGATTCCTTCAACCAACACATCCACTAACTTAATGTGTTCTAGCAAGTCTTCATTGATTTTCATCTAGGTCATGTCCATGTGAATTTTCCATTCTTTGATAGTAGATACTAAGTGTAATGTAATCTTAACTAGACTCATGCTAGTTAGGTGTGATATTCTCCAAATTCTCATGGTTCTCTAAAGATGTAGTGGGGAAGCCCATTTTCTCTCCGACGATAGAAGAGAATCAAGATAAAACAAGGATATATCCTACAACACATCAAAAATTCGAGTCCATGCTAACTTCCATGGAAATAGGAGGGGGTAGCTTCATGTGCTTCCATGAGTAGGTGATTTGAGTTGGTTATAGCCATTACAATATCTAGGGAAACGGGAGGAGAAACCATTAAAGAATTGGTAAGAGGCGAGAGAGGATGGAAATGTTGGGTATAAAATTAGTTAGAGACCATGGGAGAGAGCTCTAAGGGCTTAGAATGGTAAATAGGTGTCGAGAGAAGACAAGGGAGAGACATGAGAAAAGGAATAATGGGAAACACCACCAGACCACTCTAGCTAATTTCATGATGTCCGAATTGAAGTCGAAGAAGGATATGAAGGTGACAACGATGGAAAGAGAAAGTAGAAACATATGGGATAGAGGGATATTTTTTCAAAGGAGTAGGGGGATATGACACTACTTACCTAGCTTAGAGGTGAGGCATGAGATTTATTTTTGGGAAGTTTCATTTTAAAGAGAAAATACAAAAGGCCTTGGTGTAGGAAAGGACCTTCCTCTTCTCTAGCCAATCTAAGGGACTGCTCAAGTGATTGAAATAGAAAATCCACAAATTTTATCTTATTGTCATGCCAAAGATGCATAAGAAGAAAAAGATGAAGTCCATAGATCAATTTGTAGCTCTACTTCAGCGTGAAGTACCTCATTAATTACTCAGCAACCCTATCCCAAGGTTGTGGAATCGATTCCCACTTATAGCCTAAGTGATAATTTCTCAGATTTTCACTAGGACATAGGAACTCATCCATATCCTCCCAAAGCGAACATTTAAAATAAATGTCTCTCTCCACAACGAGCCCCGTCATAGCCATAATGGAATCTGTTGAAATAATAAATTTTGTCTTTCCCACTTGGACTCTTCCTTTCTTCTAGGTTTCTATCACACTGCTGGTCACTTGGATAGAGTGACCAGATAGTCTTTCCATAAATGACATAACACCACCATCATGTAAAATATTCCATACTTTTGGTTTTCCTTGACCTCTTCACAGAAGAAGGCTCGATGTGTTAGATAGTGCCATCCATAGTGAATAGGGATATTTGATGCGTTGATTTCCAAAGGTCCATATAGAGATGATGCTTAAATAGAGATGTCGAACACCTTCATTCCAATCTTCCACATGTGTCTCCAAGATTTTGAATTGAAATTTTTCCTAATTAGTAATATTATCTCACATGTGTATAGTTATTAATCAATCCCATCCATCACACGAATGTAATTTATCAATTTCATAAATTCCCATAAAATACACACATGTCGTATCCTCTTGCCACTGCCAAAAGAGGTTATGCCTCAACATAACCTAAAAACATTTATTGTAATCTTAGTTAATCAATGACATTAACTTTAGAGATTTGTATAACAATCAAGAATGACCTGTATAAATTAGTTGAATTTATTGTATTTTGATTTTAAATTAAGATATTTTGAGTTTAGCATCGCTAGCTTATGCCACACCATAGTAATTGGATATTAGTGATCTATAGGATTTAACAAAATAAAGTAAGATATTGTCATCATAGATTCTGCTAGGTTATGCCACAACAACATATTTGGATTTACAACTACTATATGCATGTTTTTTGGAAAAGGGTAAATATGGGGGTTTTGAAAGGACCCACATCCTTTTACAAAAAGGCCCTTAAGGTAGAATATGACATTGAATTTAAAAGAGAGAAAGTCTATTGGTAGCAAAAGACAAAAAAAAAGCCACAAATAGAAACTTTACATTTAGTGAATATTTTTAGAATAACTATTGCTTCACAAAGAGTATAAAGTGGTGCTTCTATTAAAGATAATAAGAAACATCTTATAGTTTCCTTGTTCCTCGAAATATCCTTCCATAAATTTGTATTTGTTCTTTTGTTCTCCAAAATTTGTTTGGTTCTCCTACTCTTGCATTACCATATTTTTCACAAATACCTCACTATAATCCAACACCAACACATTGAATGGAAACTCATTCTTAACATGAATATATTATAAAATATTGTCATTGAAAATGTCAATGACATCGTAGCCATTGAATTTTACTAAGTATGTGCAGCAAAGGACTATTTGTGGATAGAAATAAGGCCAAAAAATAATATCAACTTTATCAACTTCATATGCTCATCGATTCTTGTGCACCACCATGACCATAAATCGATTCCAATATTCACTTTTGTATTGTGCATATTGATCCACCATCCATACCACCAAGATTATTTTTCAAAACACAATAGAACAAGTTCTTGGCAGGTGTTATGGGTTTGTAAAAAGTCTAAAATATTCCTCTCATGTTATTATGGATTAATCTATGCAATTTATCTATCAATATGAGATCCATTCATTCCTATTTCACTACTCTTCTAAATATTAAATATATTATGAAATTATTTATTTGATAAAAACACTACATTTTATACCACAATAATCCCTAAAATTTCAAAATAATGCATTTGTGATCGAAAAAAACATTACATAACAAAATTGCTTCAGTTTTATTATCTACAAAATTCGTAAATGAATAAAAACCTAATTAGCTATGGAAAATTTTACATTAACAAATTTCATAATATTGGAAGGCCTGATGGTGAGAATGCATACCAATTTTTGCATGAGAGAAAAAATTATAAAGTTTCTAGAAATCGTGCATAAAATTTTTTACGCTTTCCCTACTCATATTTTTCAATTGATGAACATAGTGTCACACTTACACATTGAAGAAGAGAATAGAAAGGAAAATTTTCAAAACATATACTCAAAAAATGTCTATTTATAGTGCTTTGTAGCAATAGAAAAAATCCAACCACCACTTTCTTTGGCGTGTGAATTTAAGAAGGTAGGCATGTGAATTTACATTGCTTTAGATTAAATGGCTAATTAATGGCTGAAAAAATTTAAATAATCTAAACAGTGCACATATTTCCAATGGTGCATGTAATTTCAAATGGCGTATGTACATTCAAATGACACATTTTACATTGTTCGATTTAATAGCTATGTAATGTAGATGTAACCGCAACATTAATTAGAATTTTTCCTTACAAAAGGGTTCTCATTAATAATCCATTTAGTGGAGACCAAAGGTTTAAATGTTAGTTATATTAGATGTATTATTTTATATATATATATATATTATAAAGGAATAATCTATAAAAAAATGGAGCAAGGTGATATAACTAACATGGCTAGACATGATTTCATATTGTATAGATTATGAGACAACAAATCAAAAAGCAATATCTTATTATATCTTTATTGACACATCTATTTGTTACATTTAGGTTCTCAATGTTAGTCATATAATACATGGACATGTGGATGGTAAGCATAGAGATGTTATAGGGAGCACAAGCAACACTTCTGATGGGAATTTGTTTGTGAGATTTGGTGAGGTGATTTCACAAAACATTGTTTGACTGGAATGAGATTGGGATGATGTTGTGTTGGAAAAAATGCATCCCCATGAGTCCTCTCTATCTTAGGGTTTCTTTTCTCAATGGATGAGTCGATTTTCAAGTAAACAATGACCAATTCTTCCTTTAACAACCCAATTTTTTTCATATTAATTTAGTCCACTCGGAACCCTTAAAACAAATAAAAGTGTGCCTAATTTTTTTTGAAGGGGTAAAATGGATTTTGGGAATTTTTTCCTTTTCCACTTCCCAAGAGGAATGTTTTCATCAAATATAAATCAATCCACTTCTAATACTAGTAGTAGTACACTCTTATGTTGCTTCCTACTCTAATTATATAAGGTTCCACAAGAAAAATAGTTGGAGCAAGCTCGTGTTGATATAATTTTTGCTACATTTGATGGAGAGCATCGTGTGTAGTTCAGACCAAGATAAACTTAATTATAGATATAATTATAGATAAATGAAAAGAATAATATGCTTATTGGGTTTGTGTTCTCTTTAAATGCTTTTCTTGCATGATCCTAGGTCATGTTGACATGGAAAAGCATAAATGTAGGTCCAAAGTATTAATCTTGTGATGAAATTCCACCTAGTTGGAGGATTGAACTAATATAATAAACAAAGGATATATAGTTGATTATTGTATTAATTTTTTGAAGTCAAGGATGACAGTAGTTGGGGATTGAAGTGAAATTTGTAACCAATTTTTAAATTTTTTAGTACTCGAACAAAAGTGCAACTAGCCTCGTGGATGTTAAAAGTTCTTCTTAGTTGTAGGATTGAAATCTTACGTGACTTCAGACTGGTGTGGGTATATATATTAAATTGAATCAAATTTTTGTTTGTTCTAGGTAATAGTTGGTAGTTGGTTTCTTAATTACATTTTATTCAAGTATCATGTACAATAATACAAAAACTTTTTGGCTTGAAGTGAATATGGCATCGGAAGTCTTGCTTTGTTTAGTCACAAGTCACTCTCCACTTTGCAGCCACACGTAAAAATGTGTTCCCTACACTTTTCACAATGAAGGTACTCCATTATGCAACATGGGTCCCCTCCCACATTTATCGAATCCCAATAAATCAAATAACTTATACCATTTGGCGTTCACATTGCATTGTACACATGTGATTGCTAGTATATATATTATAAAGGAAGAATCTTGATTTTATTTAGTTATATATAGTATAAAGGAAGAATCTTGATTTTATTATATGCCACATGGAAAAATCCATTGCTACTAGGTTGTGTGTAATATATTATTTCAATCTTAGTGGTTACTCATTTAACAATTTTTGAATGATATTTTGAACTTAGAATATGCGAATGATGGTTATTTTAGCTTATGACAAAAATAATATTTGGATCTTAGTGGTCTAGGTTTCAACAAAATAAATAATATATTATAAGCTTAGCTAGTAGGTTATGCCAAAACATAATATTTGGATCTTAGTGGTCACTGGGATTTAACAAATTAAATCAACATAGTTTGAGCTTAGTGATCCACTAGGTATTTGAACAATATAATATTTCGAGCTAAAGAGTCACTACCATTTTAAAACTAAATAAATACATATTGAGTTTAGTTTCCACTAGTATATCAAGTTACTGAATGATATTTTGAACTTTTAGCATCCGCTAGCTTATGACACAACATAATATTTGGATCTTAGTGGTCTCTTTAGGTTTCAACAAAAGAAAGTAAGATATTTAAGCTTAGCGGTAGGTTACACAAAAACATAATATTTGGATCTTAGTGGTCACTGGGATTTAACAAATTAAATCAACATAGTTTGAGCTTAGCAGTCGCTAGGTATTTAAACAATATAATATTTTGAGCTAAAGAGTCACTACCATTTAAAAAACTAAAGAAAGACATATTGATTTTAGTTTCCACTAGTATATCAAGTTATTAAATGATATTTTGAACTTAGCATCGATAGCTTATGACACAACATAATATTTTGATCTTAGTGGTCTCTAGGTTTCAACAAAATAATAATATGCTTATTGGGTTTGTGTTCTCTTTAAATTATTTTCTTACATGATCCCAGGTCATGTTGACATGGAAAAGCATAAATGTAGGTCCAATATTAATCTTGTGATGAACTTCCACCTGGTTGGAGGATTGAACTGATATAACAAAAAAAGGTATAGTAGTTGATTATTGCATTAATTTTGTGAAGTCAAGAATGATAATAGTTGGGGATTGAAGTGAAATTTGTAACCTATTTTTTAAATTTATTACTACTTGAATAGAAGTTGCAACTAGCCTCATGGATGTTAAAAGTTCTTCTTATTTGTAGGATTGAACTCTTACGTGACTTAAGAATGGTGTGGGTATATATATTATTATCTTGAATCAAGATTGTTTTGTTTCAAGTAACAGTTGGTAGTTGGTTTCTTAATTGCATTTCTTTCAATGCAAAATGAACACTTTGTTCAACTATAATAGGTAGGAATTCTCTGCTAGGTTCCTAAAAATAGTAATTTCCATCTTAATAAGTGCATTGAAATAATACCACAACATACTCATGATGCGTAATGAACACCAAAATTTGTGAAGCCTGGTCATGATACAAGAGATTTAAGTAAAGGGGTAAGTACTGCATAGGTAGTTCTGTTGCCAACATTTAATGAAAAAAATGATTTGGGATTGTTGGGATTTGGGACACACATTCAAGGCATGGTCATGTATGATTAGTCTGAGTGATTTACATCTACAAGATCCTCCCAATATCCTCATAGTCCCCAGTCATTTCAAACCACATGAAAGGTACTCAAAAATGGTGCACACATCTACACTTGGAGCAAGAAGAAAGGAGGATTCAAGACTAATTTCACTTAACCAAAACAACCCATCATAAATACTAGTCTCTACTATAATATTTGGATCTTAGTGGTCACTGGGATTTAAAAATTAAATCAACATAGTTTGAACTTAGTGGCTACTAGGTATTTAAAAATATAATATTTGAGCTAAAGATTCACTAGCATTTAACAAACTAAAGAAAGACATATTGAGTTTAGTTTCCACTAGGTTATGTTTCAACATAACCTAACAAAAATTATATTGTACTCTTCAATTTTAATAGGTTTTAACAAATTAAGGTAAGATATTTTGAGCTTAGAGACCTCTAAGTTGATCACCCTCATTAACTTTGGAGTACTGTATAACACACAAGATATGTATAAATTAGTTGAATTCATTTTATGATTTTAAAATTATATATTTTGAGCTTTTTTTAGGTTATGCCACCACATAATATTTGGAGCATATAGGTTTTATCATTTACTCAGTTAAATTAATATATTTTGAGCTTAATGGTTGTTAGGTTACCAACATATTATTTGGAGATTGCATTCCATAGGGTTTAATATTTCAATTATGATAATTTACAACATTTAACAAATTAGAGGATGATATTTTGAACTTAGTTGTCCCCATAGGTTAAATAATTCAAGATTAGTGGTCGCTAGCATTTAACAAGTTACTTTATGATATTTTGAGCTTAGCGTCCACTAGCTTATGAGACAACATAACCTAACAAATTATATTTTAATCTAATAAGTTGCTAGGTTTTAACAAACAAGAGCCGTGTAGTAGAAAGTTCTTCCTTCTATAGTTTAATGTTGTAGACCTTGATAATGTTGAAAATTAATATAATTTGAGAGGGACTAAGAAAAAATGTCTATGCATGTAAGCATTAGACTAATGAATTCCCCATTGGCCTTCTTCTTAGCTATGGCATTTGGTCTAGAGGAAACTTTGACAAGTTGAAGTCTTCATGCCTTAACTGGAATTGAATTGTAAAGATTGGAGGATGAAAATTGTATTTATTTGAAAGATGTGTTAGTTACTACAAAATTATTTTTATGGTGTACTTATAATATGTTGTTGTTTGAATGAAAAATATTGAACATGTTTCTAAAATAGTTTGATGTCTTTTAAACATCCTAGATCAATTGTTTTCACAAAAATGCTTTTCCTACATGCATTGATGGAGATCAATGACTACAATGCTTAAGTATAACACCTGACATATCAGTTATTGGACCAAACATATTCATTTTCAGAACATATGTTGTCTTACAAAGTATTCACATGGTGGAAGAATTGGAACAAAAGGATTTCTGGAGGAAAATTTGGATTAAGGATTTACTCCCCAAGGTCAACATGTTTTTTGGTTAGTTATTCAAAACAATATTTTAACCCTTGAGAATATGAGAAAGGATAGAATTCATAATTGGACCTTAAGAAATATCCTTAAAGATACTAAAGAAATCTTAAAGAGTTTGATAGCTTTGATCTTATTCATACCCTAGAAAGGGTAATAAATGTGTGGATCATCTTGCCAATTTGGGGGCTAAAGGAAATAATTTTAAAGTGTGGGAGAGGGGAGATGATATCCCCAATGTTATTAATCTCATTAATAACATTAATTACTGTAATGTGTGGGTGGATATTTTCCCTCATTGGGATGTCATCATTGTTCTTATGGTTAGCAAGACCCTTTGCATGTGTAGGATATATGGTGGGATTTGTATTAATTTTTCTCTTAAGATTCATTTTGGCCATTGTTTCTTCAATTTTCATTCTCAATCAACTAAAACCATGGGAGGTGGTCATTTGAGAACCGATCCCATGAGATATGGTGCCTGAAGGAAAACCCCTCCTTGTGGCACATTCTTGAAAATTGGGGGTTTAGGAATTTCATCTCAAAAATCATGAGGTTTGATCCTTATCTTGTGTTGGAGTTTGGTCGGGCATGGAAAAATCGAAACATGGTGATCCGAGCATGGAAATTCAGGTTTTGGAGGCTTCAATAGTGTAGGAAAATGGAATGGAGATAGAGGGCTTAAATATATTCAAATACCACACTAGACACAAACACAAAATTCAGACTTTCTTCCATGGTAAAGAAAAGGTTTACCTGCTTGTAGATGGTATAGCTAGATTTTGCATCCTGATATTTGGAATACGGTCTGCCTCCACCTTATGAGGTACATTACTCTTGAAGGGAATTATAGAAATATATATACTCACCATCTTACTATGCTTAATATGTTTAGGCATAAGATTTCTATGAGCCTTCCCTTTTTTTTCTTGTTTATGTCGCTCTCTGTCATCGGTGAATGATTTTCAACGGGGAAGATTGAAACCTGTTACACCATGGTCTAATTATTTTACTTTTTAATAATGGTAAACTAGTGGTGGAAAATGAATTAGATCCCAAATCGGGGATTCAGATGACAATTGTACTCTCTTTCTTGCCATATGAACATATTGAGGAGAAAGAAGAGTATGAATTCTCAGGGGAAGGGAAATCTTGGTACTAGGGCTATAGGTTCTCTAGTTGATACAAAAGGGAGTCATCTAAAGGGAAAGAGAGAGTGGAGATGGATTGGAATGTGATTTTGATAAAATTTCTCTCTGGGTGAGGCAAGGTGGAAAGGGATATGGAGGCCTTAGGTGAAGTTGGAATGGATATGGGAAATAGTTTCATGAATTACATCAATGCCTCTAAGAAAATTTGCATCTCCCAAAACTCTATCAGGGTGGATATGGATGAGATAAAAGTTTGTTTTTGAGTTGTAGGGGCATGTGTCCAAGCTGGAGCAGGGACACAAAGTTCATAGGTTTAATCTCCACCTCAGTAGTTCTAATGAGGAATATAAGTTGAAGATGACATCCCTATCCCAATGAAGTAGGATGATTAGATGAAAGGACAGGAAGAGCGTCAACCAAAGGTGTACAAATGTTTGAAGACTAACTAGTCTACTTGGCTCTTGGAGATTTTGTTTGACTATTTGTGGACTGTATCATTTGGGATGTTTTCCCCTCCCTATTTTTATCGTCTTTAGCCTATTCATTTTTTATGGTTTTTCCTTGTATTGATCTAATGGAATGTAGTTTGGGCTAAGTTGTTTTAGCCCTTTTTTCCTATTTATTTTTTGTTCCTTCTTGGTCATGCTCATGATGCATTCTATTATAAGGTTTTGGGTGCCTTAATCCATGTTTCTTACCTAATCTAATAAAAAACATGGTGGAAGCATTAGCCCTTTGGTAAATAAACTAGCCAATCATTATGTTCACATATATTTAATAAACCTTGTTAATAGTAATTTTTTAATGACATTTTAAATTAAACAAGAGCATGTGAAGTGGTTAGTTCCTTCTCTGCCAGTAGGCTACGAGGTGTTTTTGGATTAATAGAAGTTGATAGTTCAATGAGTGGAATTGGGGAGCCATTTGACAATATGACCAATTGATTAAGACATATGGATATAATCTATAAGCTAGATAGCTTCTTTATTGGTTTAGAGGTGTTATTCAAGTAATATTATGAAAGAATGACAATACATTTGAACCAAATTGCATCTAGAAAGAGATGAGCCAAATAAATAAAATATGTCGTATGGTGAATGAATTTGTGAAATTTAAGATATCATAAAATTAAAATCAAATGGGTTTCTTTAAACTATCCCTATCCTTAATAATTAGAGAATAAAATCTAGAACCATAAGTGTAGAAAATAAGTGCAAAATTTTTTTATTGAGAGAACCATTCTAAACAAGATAAGGTTCCAGTGGGAGACAAGTATAAGGGCCACCAATGTTTCAGTGGGAGACAATTAGTAAAACAAAAAATAATTAGAGACCAAATGAATAATTATGCAGTGTGTCACAACCATGAAACCAAACAAGGAAATATAGGTCAAGAGAAACAATGACATGGTCAATTTCCCTCACTTGAATCTTGACTGGTAATCCTTTTCTTGGAATAGGAAGAGGTACTAGAGTTCTTTGTTACTAGAGTTCATCCCTTTCCACATGATGGAGTAGATAATCTGTAGGGAGAAGATGATGTTGATCTGAATAATCCTTTAGCATGCAGTGGTTAATGAATTTTGTTGATGTCCTCCTCTCCTCATACTCGGACATTTTAAAGCTCTTGTGTAATTCCATTGTTGAAAATATTGGTTGTTGTGCGTAGTGTGAAACTACATATCAGTATATTAATTTCTAAGCACCCACAATATTCATTATTTTAATACATAGATGAATGGATGGATGGAAATATGAGTCATTGCTTTTAAATGGAAGAATTTGTAATATGGTCAAATTATATCAAATAATGTTGGAAGATGTAAAGTATGGGATGTTTAATAAATTGACAATATCACCAACACTTGTTCATGTCATTATGGCAATAAATGTTGTCATGTCATATATGTTTTGAAATTTTGAAGGCTAGATGAATTGATAGGCATTAATAAATGTCAGGCCACTTGGCCATTTCTAATTTTTTGGTTTAAGAAATAAATAAAATCATGCACTTCAATAAGGGAAAAAATTAGTCAAATCATCCTTTCTCACCAATCAAAATAAAAAAAAACAATTTATCAAAAATTATATTCATGTAATTATGTCAATTAAAAATTTATACATTAGAAATCTTGACATGAGTAGAAAAATTCTTGCATATTATTGGCTCACAGTAACATTGCTAATTGGATGAACTAAAAGGTATATTATCTTGCCTTGGCAGGAACTAATAATAGTATTATTTTCTTGTCTTTAACACAATATAATTCATATAATAAAAATTTGTATTGTTAAATTTTAATACAAACATAGAAAAAATTGAATTTTAAAAAATTTAACTTACAAATCTAATTTTTATTGCAAACGGGGATAAAGCAAAAGCTCAAACTTTTTGACTAGAAAAACCAAAATAGTAAAATATATATACATAAGGAGTGGGATGGGATTTAATTTAGAAATGTTTATGATGTGATTTGTTAAATAAAGTTTATTAATTTTTATGAATAGTGTACTATTTTGGATGTGCCACTTGTCCAAGCTTGCAAATAAGTCTTCCTTTTTGGATAAACATTAAATGCAAGTGAATATTTTATTAACATTATATTTTTCTAAATGTCATATCTCATTTAAAGATTGGACACATGTCTTTCTTAGAATTTTGATTTTTTTAAATAGAATAAATCAATGTTGCAACAAGGCCTCATATTTGTCAAATCAAGTACTAACTAGCCAATAAAGAAAAAGATAAATAAGTTTTGTAGATTAAAAAATTATTTAAATAAAATATAAACATTAGAAAGTTGAAAAGTTATAGATTTTTTTTATTTTGATTAGTGGATTGAGGAGAAATTATTTGTTTGAATGAAAGGTATAGTATTCTTGCAGGAGGAGGAGAACTAATAAAGTAAGATGTTTTGAGCTTAGTGCCCGCTAAGGTAAGCTAATACTTCCACAATATAATATTTTGAGCTTATATAAAGCCCTTATATAATTTGGGTAAAATAAATCCCTTAATTATTGTGCTTTGCACTTTTGTGCAAGTGAACACATTTAGATGTATGTGAATGAGAATCACACTCACTGTGCATTCAAGAGTTCACACTTAGATGTGTGAGTCGAGACTCACACTTAGAGAAGTGACTTGAGACTCGCACTTAGAAGTGCGAGTTGAGACTCACACTTAGAAGTGTGAGTGAGAAGTGTCAATCGAGGATCATAATTTAAAAGTGTGATCACTCACATTTTGAATTTCCAATCTAGTAAATATCTGCATGAGTGTGTGTACAAAATAATGTTACTTATACACTACTTAAAATTATTTATAAATGACTATTCCATATTTTTTTAACTATGCTTAATATATATGAATAATTTTTTTATATAAATGTATATAAAAATTGACGGTCACATTTTAAACATGCAAGTCACACGTGATGGTTCTATAAAATATTTGAAAGTATGTTACATCTAAAATCACAAAAAACATCTAAACAACCATCAAATTTAACACCATTCAAGGATGTTAAGTTCTAAAATAGATGACATCTATCTTAGAGTATAATTTGGATAGGATTTTCAATTCAACATTTATTGATTTGAATAAGGTATGCATAAATAGTCGTATATGTATGATGATATTAAGATTGATATGTGGCATAAATGACAACAATCACTTACGTATTTCTTGAATGCTACCCAAATTCTACATTTGTTCAAGATTTAGATTGAAGGAGGTTTAAGAGATGTTCATATAAGATGTTTATTTTTATTTTCTCATTGTGATTTCAAGCATTTGATTTAACCTTGGAATTGTTATTGATATTTCTCATTTTCAAATTCTCCATACTAGGTTTAAGATTTAAGTGCCACGCTACTAATTTTCTCTTTTTATGTGTGGATATAGTTGAAAATGAACTTTGTATTCAAAGGAGGATCATATGTGGATTTACCCTCCAAAGGTGTGATAGTTGCTAGAGGGACTAGTATATCCATCCAAAACTACACTCCATTGCACAGAGAAATGGGGTCTAGCTTATTCACTATCACAATAAGTATTGTATTCAATGGTAGAGTGAGACTATCCATACACAATTAATGGTTTTGAAACCCTGGAAGAAAGTGAAAACAAGGGATAATTGTACTGATGTCATGGAATCCCAAAGAGCACCCATTATGGATACAAACAATCTTGGATGAATGGCGAGAGGAGGGAAGTAAATGGAAATATAGGAAAACACAATGGGAAGTAAATGAAAATACAAGAAAATATAAACAACTGCCAAGAAGTGTCACAACTATTGCATTGATATCCATAATGGTGGAGAGAAATTCTGATATATCACCACACATGTCTCATTAAGTGGGACATTTGTCCCATGTTTCAATCACCAAGAACAACTTATTCATCAAATGTGATGAGTGCACAGAGCTTAAGAACAAATGTGCATCCACTTCATGTCCAAAAATAGTGGCACAAGTAGATCAATGTTAGAATGGAAAATTGATTATATTTCAAAGTTTTCATTCAACTTACTATGCTCGTACATGATGGGAAGATGATACTAGTAAAACTAGCTAATGGTAATGTACCTATATGGATGGGAAAGGTAGAATGAATTCCAATACATGATGTCCACACAAAGGCTCAATAGATAAGGGTAAGTTGGTGGGAACCCACAAGAAAAGAAAATACAAAAAATAAAGGTACCTGTGAATGCTTAAAGAAAAAGAAATGGTGGCCAAAATGAAGGGAAACATCAGATATTGATATAGAAAACATCATCTAGTCATGGACACCAAGAAAAATATGGAAAGGAGATCAAATAATTCTTTGTGACACATATTCTATTCTCAAATGTAACAATAAATCTATTAAATTGTTAAAAAATGTTGTTCAAGAGAAGTTTTAAAATGTTGTTTAAAAATTAGTTACAATTAGTTTCAATGTTTGAAGTCTTTAATATATAAATATATATCAAAGTGGGAAATTGTAATTCACAATATTAATAAAATTATAATGTAATAAAGTTATGATAAATGATTTAGAAAAATATTGAGTGTGACATGCTTGATAAGAAAAAATAATAAATATAATGACATCATGCATTCTTGAATAGGTGGCATGTACTTATTAATATTTTATTTTGAAAATGAAGAACAATTCATTTGTACACTTATTAAATGTTGATGTTAAAGTCTGTCATAATTGTTGTGACACTTGTTAATTGAATATTTTTCCTTCAAATATTATTGAAAAAGATGTACTTGAATATGACCCATAATTTGTCTTATCATGAAAAAGTAACCAATAGAAAATCAAGTAAATCATTTTATTGATTTTTCAAAATTATGAAATTGTTTAATTTATATTCCAACATTTGAAATATAGACATTGTTGTTGCAAATCAAGAAAGACTCTGGATGCAAATCAAGGTTCTAAATTGATGTTTTAGGCATCCAGTGTGATTGCACAACATGGAAACCTCTCTCCAAGTGTGGGACTTGTGAAAATGAGAGAGGAATCTCTAGATTAGAGGTTGGTTCCTCAAACTCCTCTGATTTAGATCTATATTTTGCACAACTACAGAGGTTCTAGATCCTAATCCTACTCTAAATGCAAGGGGACAGGGATAGAAATGCAAAAATTGAAACTAACTAATGATGGTGATGCACCAAAGGAGTGGTGAAACATTTTTTGCCATGTAAATAGACACAAATTCATGAAATGCAACAAGGGAAAACATACACAAGTGATAGATGTAATTAGGGGTCTTAAAATGAAGTAAAACAATACAAACAGAGGAGTGAAAGCATTCACAGAGTTTGCACTGTCATTTCCATGTAAAATCTCTTGCATTCCACCCTCAAAGAGGTATAAACCTGCTACAATACTTGAAAAAGGTCTGATTCTTGCAACAATCACTTGCTGGAGGTGAAAGAAGAAGTTTTCTATGCCAAAAAGTGTTCAACCATGAAGAAATGAGCCAAATCTGGCTTTTACAGTACATGGGTCGAGCCCAGGAGAGAGAAAATGTGAAAATGCATGGGAGCCATCCCTCATTGAATGAAACTACATTAAAATAGCATGGAGGTCCTTACAAACCCATGCTCTGACATTTTTGACCATACTGGAGAAGAATGCGACCCATTTTGTATTAAATTTGGTTGTTGAAATGTCATTTCTGGCCATGGACACGTACCAGAAGCATTTTTGAATTTTCTCTCTCCAAAATGAACCAAAATTCAAAATTGACCATGGAATCATGTAGATAATTTCATAAGCTTTCCGTTGATATAAAGAATGTGTAAATCCGAGCTCTGGATCAAAAGTTATGCTCGTTTGAAGATTTAGGGCAAAAACGGGCCAAAAACGGATCGGCGGGAAAATTTTTGAATTTTACCTTTTTTTGTCTTTGGAAAATTTTTTTGAAAAAATCCCACACTCCACTGGTCGGATGCCACATGTCAGCTTCTGATTCACCACTGGAATTCTCTCTCCTTCTTCCTCCGTGGGTTTTCCTTTGAAAATTTTACCTTTTTATACTTTGGGAAAATTTCCCGATTTTCCCCCGCGCCCCGCCACTTGTGGACACGTGGCATGATTTGGTTGGTCGATAGGGGCGCGGGCTCATCCTTTGCCTTTGAATTTTTGACCGAAACTTTTCCAAATTTCCCTAAGTCCTCCCCGAGCTCCGAACTCCCCTTCCCCTTAGGACACGTGTCCTGTGTCTATTGGCTCGGGCCCTCTATTCCATTTTCCCCTTTGAAACTTTTACCGACCACTTAGCAACTTTTTCCTTTCTCCCCCCGCCCCATGAGCTCCCCGCCACTTGTGCCACCTATCATGCCCCTATTGGCTGTGGGAAAATCCTTCCAAAATTTTCCTTTGAAAACTCGGCAAAACCCTTAGCATTTTTCATTTTCTCCTCCGCCGGTTCGGGCTCCATTGGACACGTGGCCCATTTTCATTAGGCGCAGGCTACGCGGGACAAATGTTGCATTTGAAATTTTACCAAAACTTAGCAAAAATTTCAATTTTAACCCCGATGCCTATGACCCTCCTTGGCCACGTGGCGAGTTCCTATTGGCCGCGGGCCAAAATTCAAAATTTTTCCTGCTCAAACACTTAGCCAATTTTTTCACTATGCCTCCCCTTGTGACACGTGTCACACTGTGATTGGTCCGCGGGCCCCGCGGGAAAAATTTTCCATTTGAACCTTCGACCCAAACTTGGAAAATTTTCCAAGTTCACCTCCGACCTCGAACTCCCTTGCCACGTGGCAGCTTCCTATTGGTTGCGGGCCTCCAATGGGAAAATTTCCCACAAAAACTCATGAGCCATAAGCAAAAATACGAGGAGTTAGGAGGAAAACTTTACCTTTTACGGAAAATTTGAGAGAGAGATCTATCGATGGTGCCATCTCGAGAAAGATTTGAGTGCCTGAAAATCAAAAAATGAAGGCTGAGGCACAAGAGAGGTAGGAACACAAGGAGTTAGCCACAAAAATGAGCAGGGCACATTTTGGATAACAATTTTGGTGACTCAGAGGGTCATCTACTGCTAGATGAAAGTACCAATTGCTGAAGTAGTCCATTGGGCATGGAGTCATCAAATTTTCTATTTGGAACCCCAAACTGACTTAGAATGTTGCAAGGAGGAAGATGGAATATCACCTGATGGAAGCAAGGACTGCAAAACATCTCCATGGACAACAAGTTGTGCCAAAGCACTTAGGGAAACAAAACTAACCTACAACAAAACAATGTGCAAAGCACTTGGAGGAATGAAAATCTAATCTAATATTTACAAGGTGGAGAATTTCCCTCTAGAAGCAATGCTTGAGATAGATTCCATTGATTTGGAATCTGCGGTTCTTCACCATCAATGAGGCCAATTGGAAAGCATTGTTGTTCTTGCACTTCGTGACCATGTATGGGCCACTCCAAATGGCATCAAATTTTGAATGCCTTCCCGGTTTTCTCTATCCACATCCCATTTCAACACTAGATCTCCAACTTGAAAAGATTTATCCTTGGCCTTCCTATCAAAGGTCTTCTTGATCAAAGCTTGATTCTTCTCCATTGCTTGGGATGCCTCATTTCTAATCTCTTGTAGCTCCATCAACTCTGCATATCTCACTTCCATGGGCCCAAACTCTAGCAACTCTAACTGCTTCATGAGTTCCAATGTTGGCAACTCAAGTGACATGGGCAAGATTGCCTCTCTTCCATAAACAAGCTTGAATGGAGAGTTACTTGTGGATCTCTTGGGAGTTATCCTATCAGCCCATAAGGCTGATTTCAGTTTGGTATGCCAAGACCTCTGATTCTCATCAAGAGTCCTCCTAATGATCCTCAACAAGTTCTTGTTTGTAGACTCGGCCTGGCCATTACCTTGAGGGTAATAGTTTGATGAAGTGCTTAGGTAGATCTTGTTCTTGACAGCCCACTCAGTCACCTTGGATCCAATGAATGCCAATGCATTATCTGAGATTATTGTAGTAGGTATACCAAATCTGGTTGTTATCCCCTCATAAAAGTCTAAGAGATCTTTGGACTCATTTGCTTCTTTGAGTGCTCTTTGCTTGATCCACTTGGTGAAGTAGTCCATTTGTCAAAATCCATTTGTGCCCTTGACTTGAATTGGGATTAATGACTCAATGAAGTCAAACCCCATTGCATGAATGGCTGGTCAACTGAGATTGGATGCAATGGAAGGGCAGCAAGTCTCTCTTTTCCTGTGAAGAATGCACAATTCTTACACCTCTTGATCCATGCATAGCAATCACTGAAAATTTTAGGCCAATAATAACCAGCCTTCATGATTTTTAGAGCTGTCACTCTCGGTGCAAAATGACCACCAGCTGATCCACCATGGAACTCTTCCAACACCCTATGAATCTGATTTGTGCTAATGCATCTCAGCAGCACTCCATTCACATCTTTCTTGAACAAAACTCCATCAACAATGGCATATGGGATAGCCTGCAATCTGAAGTGTCTTCTTTGGGTCTTGTTCATCTCCGGAGGGCATAGGCCTGTGCTTAGGAAGTGCATTATACCTTGGGTCCAGCAAGGAGTGGGGGCAACATTGTTTTCTTCTTGAGTGCCACATGGCTCATGGCTGTCTTGAACTGTCAAAACAACCTCTCCTTCATTGCATGCTTCTTTTTGCTTCCCCAAAACCAGCTGCTCACACAATCCTTTTCCTCTTACCAGCTTGGTGATTTTGATCTCAATGTCATACTCCATGACATGGGTGATCCAACCTGCCCTTTTCTCATTCAAATCTTTGTTGAGGAGGAAGTCCTTAACCCCAGCATGTGAGACCAGCAACTGGACCTTGTTGTTTGAGACTAAATGCTTGAATTTCTTCAAGCTTCTGATTACTGCCAGCACATGCTTCTCAATAAAAGAATACCTCACCTCATAGTCATCTAGGCTCTGGCTGAAGAAAGAAATTGGCTGCTCATCGTTGTCCTTGTTCTGCTGTACCAAAATGGTAGAAATAGTATCATTACCTCCAAATGCATAGAGGATGAAATCCTTGGAGAAATCTAGGTTGATGAGAGTTGGTGCTTGAGAGATAGCTTCTTTGATTGCTTCAAAACTCTCCTTGCCTTCTGCTGTCCACTTGAAAGCCATGCTCTTCTTTAACATTTTGGTGATGGGCTTGACAAGGGCTGCAAAATCTGGGACAAACCTCGGACAAAGTTTATTCTCCCCAAGAAACTCTGAAGGGCCTTCTTGTGGCTTGGCAATGGTAGTGCTCTTATGGCTTCAACCCTCTCTGGATCAATTGCTAATCCTTCTTTGGAGACAATATGGCCAAGGAGCTTTCCTTCATGTGCAAGAAAGATACACTTCTTAGGATTCAAAGACACTCCAAATCTCCTGCACCTCGTGAAGACTTGTCTCAAATGAGAGAGGTGGTCTGCTGCATTCTTGGAAAAAATAGTGATATCATCAAGGTAAATCAGCACCACGTTGTTAATCAAACCTTTGAACGCCATGTCCATTGCTCTTTGGAAAGTAGCACCAGCGTTGGACAACCCAAATGGCATTTTCCTGTATGCATAAGTTCCCCATTTGGTTGTGAAGGTTGTCTTGAACTGGTCTTCTTCCTTCACCATAATCTGATTGTAGCCTGAGTAGCCATCAAGTAGTGAAAACCTCTCGGAGCCAGCCACAACTTGCAAGATTTGCTCCATGGAAGGGAGTGGGTAATGGTCCTTGAGAGATGCTCTATTCAAGTCTCTGAAGTCAACACACAATCTGATCTCTCCACTCTTCTTTCTAACTGGAACCAAGTTGGCAACCCAACTAGAATGCTTGATTGGGAATATGATCCTTGACTCAATCAGCTTGTGCAATTCTTTCCTCATGAGAGGCTCCATATGTGGATTGGTGGTCTTTGTTTTACTTTGTGAGGCTTAGTATTTGGATCCAATTCAATGGTATGCTGAGCTAAGTTGGGATTGAAACCTTTCAAGTCTTCATAGCTCCAAGCAAACACATCAGGGAACTCTTGACACAACTGTATGAACTCATACCTTTCTTGTTCAGTTGTCATCTTTCCAATTTGCAATGGTTTGTTCTCTTCCACCAAGATGGATACTGAATCTTCTCTCTTGACCTGAATGTTTGCTTTCTCTTTCCTAAACTGATCATTGGGATTAAAAATGGACTCCAAAGTGATAAGTCCCTTGGGCAGCTTGTTAGTTCTCAGCTGTACCACTTGGTCACCATACTGTTGTTCTAGTTTTTCTTGATTCTTAGCTGAGAACTCAGCTTCTTCTTGCAAGAAATGGATGATTTGTTGGTCATTCTCAAATACTTGCCAACTGACATTGTTATCCGGCACTGAAGGCCTCACAATCACGTGGATGTTTGGCTGTACCTTGTCTTTTTGAATGCTTTCCACAATGTCAAAGCTGCTGCCCCCTATCTGCTGTAAGCTGTGCGTGACTTGATTCTCTTTCCTAGGAATGGATTTGATGCCAAAACCCTCAAAATCTTCCATGAGGTCCCATACCCTGTTCTTGTAGCACTTGAGTAGATCATTCTTGGCAGCATGTTGTCCCTTGACCTGATTTACAATCAATTCACTGTCACCAAAGACTTGCAAGTTCTTTATTTTCTTCTTGATTGCCCAATGCATCCCTTGCACCAAGGCTTCATATTCAGCAGTGTTATTGGAGCATGCAAACTGAAATCTAAAAGCTGAATAGTACTTTACTCCTTGAGGTGAAACAAGCATAGCTCCACCTCCTGCACCTTGTCTACTCCTTGATCCATCAAAAAAAAAAGCTGCCATACCTCATTGTCATCCTTGTGGTTTGGCTTGGTGATGTTAGGAATAGGCTGATTTTCTTCATGTATACAATAGACCCCTAGCTCAGATTCTTCTACTTCTTGATAAGGATCAAAAGCATGTACCTTGTTTCCCATTCATCAAGAGTTAGATCCGGGATGCTCCCAACCTTGGTGTCAGCTTCATCGGTGCTTGGGTGATCTTCTTGATCAAATGCTGAGCAATTGGCATTAATCTGACTTGGAGTGTAAGGCTCAATGTGGAAGTTTGCAATAGGTTCAGACCTGACTGTAGCTTTGGTTCCATACCTCATTCTGAACAGCATGTGTGACCAATCAGCAGACAAATATCCTCCAATCTTGGTTGTGAAGTCCCTTGACAAGCAAAGGGCAAAGAGTGGTGGAAGGTCTATGACTGATACATCTTGTAAAACAACAACATTTGGACATGCATGCAAGGTAAGACTCAAGTTTTTAATCACTCCCAATTTATTGCTACTTTGCTGTCCCATCTAGCTGCACTACCCCTTTGGATATTGTTTCATCTTTGAGCCCTAAGTGATCAGCTATTTGTTTAGGCATCACTGAGCTACTTGCCCCGGAGTCTATCATGCAATTGTGCACTAGCTGATTTCCAATGATTAATGAAACATAGAAGGGAGAGGGCTTCAACATTTTACCTTGTTGTCCTCCATAATTCCCCTCAAGGCTGGGCAGCATTTGTAAGCACTTTGTCTTGCATCTGAACTTGTTGATTCGAAGTTGGCCAGTCCTTCATGGAAGCTTGTAGCAAATCTCTTTGGCCTGGGATAGACAGGGATTCCCACATTGATATATTAACATTTGTCTTCTTCATCTGATCAATGATACTGAATGGTGATGAAGGATCTCTTTCTTTGTCCCTTTGTTTGCACATTCACTCCTTGCACGTGGGCAGCAACAACTAGTATTTGAGTTGGCCTAGGAGCTGTTCTTGGCTGTCCTTGTGCATTTACAACTGGATTTTGTTTTCCAACCATTTGTGGAGCCATAGAGGGTTGGAGATTAGTTGGAGCTAATGGTTGTTCTTCACCCAAATTCCTTCTTTTTGACCTTGTGTTGGCTGCCACACCTTGAGAGACCATTTGATTCATGCCACAAAAATCCTCTGCTTGCCAATTTACCAACGTGGTGTCATTTGGAGCTGATTGTTGTTGGAATGTTTCTTGTTGTTGGTTGTTTCCTTGACTGCCCTCACCCTCCACGCCAGTAGTTGTCACCATTAATGCTTGATTCAAAGCACCATTGAAGCACATGGATTGGTTATGAGGTTCATTGCATGGAAAGCACCAATCATACTCCTGAGCAATGTTGTTTTGTGTTGGCACTAATGCCTTAGAGGCAGATATGGCATTTGGATTATAGGGCTGAAATGGTCTATTGGCAGGAGGCCTTGTTTGATTTATATTTGCAGCTGGATTAGGAGGTCTTTGTGGTTGGTATGGCTGCTGTTGGGCTGAGCTTGGGGCTGGTAAGAAGGTCTAAAACCTTGGGCTTGCTGCCTCTTGAGAGTGACTAGCTCATTGCCTAGGTTTTACAATTGCTTCATGACTTCTTGAAGCTCATTTGGGGCACTTGGAGATGAAGTAGAAGCTTCATTTGAACTCTAATTTCTAGGAGTGGGAGAAGGAGCCAAATTAGGTGCTTGATTGGTGTTTGGACTCTCTAAACTTGGAAACAATGGCATGGGAGGTCTAGGGGCTAGTTTTCCAGCTTGGATCAAACAATTTTCAGCCCTAATGGCAATGCTATAAGCCATAGGGATAGTTATGCCTCCCATGGACTGAATCAACATAGAAATATAAGAATTTAGAGCTTTGAGATAGTAGAGAAAAGCACCTTCTACTGTTGGTCTAACTGCCACTGGAATTCTCTCCCAAGTCTTTTGAAATCTGAAGTTGAAATCGGTCAGCTGCTCATTGGGAGCTCTCTTGATGGTTGTCAGCTGCTCCAAAAGAGACAAGTTGTCTCCCTTCTCTCCAAATTGCTCATGAAGTGCTATACATAGCTGATTCCAATTTGTGATAGAACTAGCTCCAAGGCTTCTAAACCATTGCAATGCTTTCCCCTTGAATGAAGATGCCAGCAATTTGACAGCCACTTGCATCTCATTGATTTCATGAATTGCACAAAGATTGGCAATGTCTTTAACATGATCACCTGGAGTAGTCTGATTTTCTCCAGTGAAGTAGGGAATGTTCTTCAAGGCTGTAATTGGAATTGGATGTTGTGCATTGAGGGCAAGTGGGCTGCTTCCTGTGAAGTTGACATAGGGGTTGTTTTGTGCCATTCTAATTGGTCTTAAAACCCTTGTTGATTGAATGAAAGGCCTACTAGGTGGAGGAGTTGAGAGAGTTCTGTTTGGTGGAGATGGAGACCTTTGAATCCTTCTTCCTCTTTGCCTTCTTCTTGGAGATAACTGTAGGTATTCAAACAACACTTCTTCTTC
Organism: Taxus wallichiana var. yunnanensis; assembly: GCA_018340775.1. Classification (NCBI taxonomy): domain Eukaryota; kingdom Viridiplantae; phylum Streptophyta; class Pinopsida; order Cupressales; family Taxaceae; genus Taxus; species Taxus wallichiana. The sequence continues at coordinate 16,720,758 of CM031238.1, read as the reverse complement.
TCAACTCTTGACCTTGTGGTGATTCTTCTCATGAGTTTCGAGGGCTGCACTTAGCTGAAACCAGTTGATTCTTCCCCTTGGAGTCGCGGATATGCAAATTATAGCTCTTTTCAAGCAAGAAAATTGCAGCAGATGCACATCAACTTTGTTGCAATAAAAATGAGACCTCTAAGGTCCCACCGGGTGTGCCAAAACTGTTGTTGCAAATCAGCAGCACCCCTGGATGCAAATCAAGGTTCTGAATTGATGTTTTAGGCATCCAGTGTGATTGCACAACATGGAAACCTCTCTCCAAGTGTGGGACTTGTGAAAATGAGAGAGGAATCTCCAGATTAGAGGTTGGTTCCTCAAACTCCTCTGATTTAGATCTATATTTTACACAACTACAGAGGTTCAGATCCTAATCCTACTCTAAATTGCAAGGGGACAGGGATAGAAATGCAAAAATTGAAACTAACTAATGATGGTGATGCACCAAAGGAGTGGTGAAACATTTTTTGCCATGTAAATAGACACAAATTCATGAAATGCAACAAGGGAAAACATACACAAGCTGATAGATGTAATTAGGGGTCTTAAAATGAAGTAAAACAATACAAACAGAGGACTGAAAGCATTCACAGAGTTTGCACTGTCATTTCCATGTAAAATCTCTTGCATTCCACCCTCAAAGAGGTATAAACCTGCTACAATACTTGAAAAAGGTCTGATTCTTGCAAAAATCACTTGTTGGAGGTGAAAGAAGAAGTTTTCTATGCCAAAAAGTGTTCAACCATGAAGAAATGAGCCAAATTTGGCTTTTACAGTACATGGGTCGAGCCCAGGAGAGAGAAAACATGAAAAACACATGGGAGCCATCCCTCATTGAATGAAACTACATTAAAATAGCATGGAGGTCCTTACAAACCCATGCTCTGACATTTTTGACCATACTGGAGAAGAATGCGACCCATTTTGTATTAAATTTGGTTGTTGAAATGTCATTTCTGGCCATGGACACGTACCAGAAGTGTTTTTGAATTTTCTCTCTCCAAAATGAACCAAAATTCAAAATTGACCATGGAATCATGTATATAATTTCATAAGCTTTCGTTGATATAAAGAACGTGCAAATCGAGCTCTGGATCGAAAGTTATGCTTGTTTGAAGATTTAGGGCAAAAACGGGCCAAAAACGGATCGGCGGGAAAAATTTTGAATTTTACCTTTTTTTTTGTCTTTGGAAAATTTTTGAAAAAATCCCATACTCTGCTGGTCGGATGCCACATGTTAGCTTCTGATTCACCACTGGAATTCTCTCTCCTTCTTCCTCCATGGGTTTTCCTTTGAAAATTTTACCTTTTTATACTTTGGGAAAATTTCCCGATTTTCCCCCGCGCCCCGCCACTTGTGGACACGTGGCATGATTTGGTTGGTCGACAGGGGCGCGGGCTCATCCTTTGCCTTTGAATTTTTGACTGAAACTTTTTCCAAATTTCCCTAAGTCCTCCCTGAGCTCGAACTCCCCTTCCCCTTAGGACACGTGTCCTGTGTCTATTGGCTCGGGCCCTCTGTTCCATTTTCCCCTTTGAAACTTTTACCGACCACTTAGCAACTTTTTTCCTTTCTCCCCACGCCGCGAGCTCCCCGCCACTTGTGCCACTTGTCATGCCCCTATTGGCTGTGGGAAAATCCTTCCAAAATTTTCCTTTGAAAACTCGTTAAAACCCTTAGCATTTTTCATTTTCTCCTCCGCTGGTTCGGGCTCCATTGGACACGTGGCCCATTTTCATTGGGCGCGGGCTACGCATGACAAATGTTGCATTTGAAACTTTTACCAAAACTTAGCAAAAATTTCAATTTTAACCCCGACGCCCGTGACCCTCCTTGGCCACGTGGTGAGTTCCTATTGGCCGTGGGCCAAAATTCAAAATTTTTCTTGCTCAAACACTTAGCCAATTTTTTCAATATGCCTCCCCTTGTGACACGTGTCACACTGTGATTGGTCCGTGGGCCCCAGCGGGGAAAAATTTTCCATTTGAACCTTCGACCCAAACTTGGAAAATTTTCCAAGTTCACCTCCGACCTCCGAACTCCCTTGCCATGTGGCAGCTTCCTATTGGCTGCGGGCCTCCAATGGGAAAATTTCCCACAAAAACTCCGCTGAGCCATAACTTGAAAAATACGAGGAGTTAGGAGGAAAAATTTACCTTTCTAGAAATCTGAGAGAGAGATCTATCTGATGGTGCCATCTCTAGAAAGATTTGAGTGCCTAAAAATAAAAAAATGAAGACTGAGGCACAAGAGAGGTAGGAACACAAGGAGTTAGCCACAAAAATGAGCAGGGGCACATTTTGGATAACACACACTAGAAAAAATAATTATCTTTGATTGGAGGAAATGGTAAAAACTAATAAATTGTCATGAAAGGTATAGTAACCTACTAGAGGTAGGAACTAATAAACTGTAAAATCCATGTTTCAAAACAATGTGTTTAACGTAATAATTAAATCTTTGTTGTTTTATATGATTTATAGACTAGAAAAGCATTAAAGTAGTTCACATTGTCTAGATTATCTTCTATTTTGAAATTCCTAGTGACCGCTAATTTCTGTTCATATAATGATTTCCATTTTACAAACTAATCAAATAAGTGTTGAAAATATGTATCTTAGCGGCTACTATGCTTATGTGTATTATTAACCAAAAGGATTATGTATCTTGTCGATCACTTATGTAACTTAGCGGCTATAAGGATTATGTAACTTAGTGGCCGCTAGGGTTATGACTTAGTGGCTATAAGAAAGATGTAACTTAGTGGCTATAAGGAAGATGTAACTTAGATGTAAATAGGATTCTTTCACTAAGTATGTGCTTTCATCATGTAAGTTAGTGGCCACTAAGACTATGTAAGTTAGTAATTGCTATGCTTATGTAAGATAACGACCACTAGTCTTATGTGGGGAATTAAATAATAAAAAAATAGAAATCCTAAAATAGTTAAACTAAAATCCAAAAATTAGGATTTAGAAATTGGATTCCAATAGTGGCGACATCGAAATCCAATAATAGTGCTATTGGAATCCAATAATATTGAAATTGGAATCCAATATTAGGAAATTGGAATCAATTATAGAGAAATTAGAATCCAATAATAGAAAAATTAGAAATTGAATATGTTTGATAATGACAATATTGGAATCCAATTATAGAGAAATTAAAATCCAATAATAGAAAAATTAGAAATTGAATATGTTCGATAATGACAATATTTGAATCCAATATTGCTACTAATAGAATCTAATAATAGTAATAATGAAATCCAATATTAAAAAAATGGAATCCAATATATGCAAGAACGGAGATGAATTTATTCCAAAAATTTTAATACTAGAGTTGATTCACTGGAATATGTCATGATTTAGTGAAATAAAAGTTAAATATTTAGGCTTGATCCACCTTCCATAAGCACCCTTTTGATATTATCACAATTAATAATGACCTCAATGTATAAGGGTATATTTTGCATATGATCATTACTAGGAATATCATGTTGGCTGAAGGTTATGTATTCGAAGGAGCAATCTATGCGACTAAGGTTTGGAAGTGCATAGGATCAATATCAGTTGAAAATCCTGACCCCTGAAGTGTTTTGAAAAGGATGTATTTATGAACATTGGATATTTTAATAATATCTAAGATCAAAATCTTAGTAGTGGTATTCTCAAGTTGTTCTAAAATATTATAGCCACTATCCTAAAGGGTAGGCAAATGAGGTTTTAGAATAACAAGGTGAGCACGTCATGTTTCCATGACACACTCTCTTGATTTAATCTTAATATTATTTACATTCTCAACAAATGGATCAACCCAACCAATGAGGGAATAAAATGGATTAGATTATTCATCGATGTAATTTTCATTTTTACTCTGGGAAGACCGACCTTGATCTAAATTTTCTCCCCTTTATCATGCTTAGGGAATGGATCTTTGTAAATTCCCAAATTTTTATTAGATGATTTTTTGGGTTTATGGGAGTCCATTTCCACTTCTTCACTATCAATAAGATCATGTATGAGGTTTTTAAAATTCAAAAATTTTCAGTGCTATGTTACTTAACACGATGATATTCACATAATTCATGGTCTTTGTACCATGTCGGTTTTGTCACATCATTAGGGTTTGGTGTTAGGTAATTTGATCATATTCACCATGTATAATTATTTCAATATAGATGACAAAAAATTTGTAAGAGGGGTCGAAAAATGACGTTTATATTTAGGTGAGACATGTCCTTTGGTAAATTTCAATGGAGCATTGTTCTAGACTACCTGCACACATTTGGAGTTTGTTACTTCATCACCTACTATCTTTTTATTCTTCTTAAAGAAATTAGGTTTTTCTGTAGGTTTGGATTCATGATGTTCTTTGGAAAAGGGATTCAAGGTACCAGTATGCACCTAAATTTACACATGCTACATTGTCGAAAATGGTCCAATAGTCCCCAATGATGATTCATGTTAGTTAGAAAAGTGTTTGAGCCCCTTTATCTCTTCACAGTATATATTTGTATCTCATATTTAACTTACTTAGCGATTTCCTATTTTTTTGTGGCTTTCAAGTATCATTTTTCCTTGAGTTACAAAACTTCCCATGTGACTTGGCGGTGGTTACGTAACCACCCTCTCGTATAGGGCTGCGGTTTTGTGCAAATTGGCCTAGAATTCTCAAGCATGATTTGGACATGTGTTAACTCACTCCAGTTCACCTCTAGTGCACATTTCTTTATTAATTTGGTTGATTTTAATCTGAATGATTCATATCAACCTCCTCTTCTAATTCTAATTGTTTATTAAGAGTAAAACTCCCTATTCTTGTTGTGATGTGGCATCCCATTGTTGTCAAATGGTTTATACCATTTCATAGCTTGTATTATATAAAATCACCGGTTCTTGAAGAAAATGGATGGAGTTTTTCTATTATGTTTGCCTTTGTATATCTGCTAAAATCCTACTAGAGACCACACAACCAAACATTATTCTTTTGTGTTGTTCTTACCCTACTTGCATTCCTACTAGACCAATTGCAATCCAACATTTCTCCAACACCTTTTTCTTGCTTCTTATGCATTCCCAACTCCCTAGACTCATGTGGATATAGAATATTGGAAAAGATACTTGAGGGAAAAAAAGGTGATACCACAATTGACATTTCCTCAACACTACAATTTCCAGGTTGGGGTTGTTATTGAGTTTCTTTATTTCTTCATTTCTTTATTTGTGAATCTGTATGCAAATTATTTACTATAGTAGAAAATGAACTTCCATTTCCATTGTTGCAATTGTTAGGTAGTTATAGTAGATCATTTTCTTCTGTAAATATTTCTTAGGATAGATATCTTCCTTGCCTATCTCTTGTATATTTGCAAGGGAAGTGATTCTGGAAGAAGATGTTGCATATTTTTAAGCATTCAAAATTATGTTCAAATTAATGTCTATTAAATCTGTCTTAAATTCCACCGGGAAGTTTCAAGGGAATAAAATATTCTTAGAAACTTCCAATTCTTCTCGTGACTCTGAGGTGTGTCTAAGGATTTAATTCACATTCATAGTTTAGAGAAGCTTTAATTATTTAGAATAGATTAGATTTCTTCTGCATAGATAAACAACTACATCTAGTTGTTTATTTGTTTTAGGATTGGTTAATTAATTTAGAAGTAATTTCCTCATTTCTTCTATATGCACTATTATTCCAAAAAAATAAAAAGATTAGTTTAAAGTAGATTAGATTGTTGTTTATTGCTTTATTTATTTTATATTGGAAAATACAAAAACATAGTTAGCTTTTATTTATTTAGATTATCCAGTTCTTTTGTTTCATATATTAAATTGCATAAATGTACACATGACCATACCTAGACCACAACAAAAGATATTTTATGGTTGTGATCCGTGGTTTCCCAACCAAACAGCCTAAAGACCAAATAGAATTAGACATTAGATTATGTTAACTAGTCTTTAGGACATCCCCACATCCACAAGATATTGTTAGATAGTTGAACTTCTTAAATAAATAACCTTATAGAGATTTATGTTCTCGACTAAACCATCTCACCGAGCATAGATCTAGCCGAACCACACCTCTCTCACTTATTCGGGACCTTATCTAAACATCATTATGAGGTTCTGCTAGTCACTTTCCACATATTATGCAACCAGTTAAGAGAGTCTCACATAATGACATTTGATGAATTTTACACGTGTGTATTCTTCTTTATCACTCCATCACACCCACTCAGAGTTAGAGAGGCCTTTATTGCCCTTGATGAGAAGATACCTTTGGTTCATGTAGAGGACATTAGGTTTCCTTGATAACTTGTTTATCACATTCACTTACTTCCACTACATATAACCATCCACACATTCCACATTGGATGGCCATGCACGACCTTGGGAGGTTGAGTGCAACTTAAGGTCACATGTTGATTTTTCAGTCATATAAACCTGGAAAACCCAATGTGAAGAGCTAGTCTCTTTTCATTTCCATTTTCTTACCTTATTTCATCCATCTTCCTCCTCTCCCATTATTTTGTGGGTATTCATATACCCCTTGAATATGTTAGGATAGGAATATGACCGACCCATTTTGGGTCTTGAGGTGTATTACTACCAAATGGGTATGCAACAGTCACCCTCACTATCTTAGTGGGCTAAAACTATTCAAAAAATCTCCCTTTACCTCAAAATCCTCCTCCTCAAGGGATTAACAATGGCTCCTCGGTCAGGATCGAGGAGATTGATCAACCTATACATGGGCCACAACCTGAACTCTCTAATTCTAACAACATGAAGTTCACAGAGAGTGTCAAGCTCCAATCCTTAGGTTTTTTCAGAACACAAATCAAGTATGTAGTCTGATTCAATCCCATTATTAGATGAGGAATACCTAGCATGTTATACCCAAAGTGAGAAACACTTTAACAACATAGACCAATCCCTAGATTGGATGCAACAATAGATTGATGTTCTTCTCTAAAATGACACTACTACCCCTCCTCCTACATGAAACACATCCAAAGAGGGGTGGATTCCTAAAGATCAAGCTATAGCAGGAAATCACGTACCTTTTCTCCTAACCAGGCTCAAAATGCACCCAAGTTGAACACAACACCATCTACGGGTGATGTAATTTCAACATTGGTAAATAGGGTTAGAGAACTGGAGCTTGCTTAGCCCTCTCAGGATACATATTTCACGGGAAGGGAAGGATTTTTAGGTTGTGGAGCATGTTTTCATTTGTGAAAATATTGAATAATATACACTAACGAGACTTACACACTTTCCATAGTTGTCTCGCCAGGGTTTAGGGCTAGGTGGGCCCCGAGTGGAGAAATTTTTGACCTCGAAAAATGTGCTTGATATACCTAGAAACAATATTTTCTCATATGGGTGGTATTTTTGACCCATAGGTTTATGGGATGGTTTTGGCCCATGGTTTTAGTACCACGGTTTCATAAAACTTCTAAAGCGATTATCTACTTATGTGGTTTTGTGCAAATATTGTAGGGTTTATTGTAACATTATAGATGTGTCTAAATTTGGGTGTGAATTCTATAGAGTTTGTTGAGCATAGCTCGAAATAGATCGGGGTATTGTATTGAGAGAGCGGTGGCTTGTAATAAAATCTGAGCAAGTGATTCTTAGTGGAGGTAGCCCAAATTGGGTGAACCACGCTAAATATTATCTCTTTGTGTTGTAATCTATAATATTTTCTACATATTAATTTCTATTGTTCCAATTTTTTGAGGTATTTTTCCGTATATTTTATCTCTTATTTCCGAACAATTGGTATCAAAGCCTATTTTGGTTTTCTGAAGTGTTGAATCACAAGGAAATTTTTAGCTTGAGTGGGAGCTATGACAGATGATGGAAGATCAAGGGTTGATAAATTCAATGGGAAAATTTTCAGTCTTTGGAAGTTGTAGATGGAAGATTGACTTTATCGAAGGATCTTTATATTACGTTGTTTGAGAATGTAAACAAACTCTTGAGTATGATGGATGTAGAATGGGATTTTCTAGATATGTAGGCACTTGGGAAAATCTGGTTGTGTCTTGAATCTTTGGTATTATTTAATTTTTCAAAGGAAAAGACTACAAAAGAACTGATTGATGCATTAGGAAGTTGTATGAAAAAACCTTTTCCCTTAAAAATATATTTTTTATGAAAAATTTGTTTAATATGAATATGTTTGAGAATGGTTTAGTAGAAAGTCATTTAAATTATTTTAATACAATTATAAATATGATAACTTTGGTTATAATAGAATTTGATGAAGAAGTTAGGGCTTTATTAATTTTGTGCTCTTTACCTAAGAGTTGGAATAGCCTAGTAATGGTGGTAAGCAACTGGGTTCTAGTTAACTCAAAGTTGAAGTTTGAGGATGTTGTAGGGGAGATTATAAGTGGGGAAATTCGAAGAAAAATCTTTGGGGAATATTATACTTGAGGGAATGATTTGAAAATCAAAACTACAGGGAGATAGAAGAATAGAGGAAGTTGTGGATAATCAAAAGATTGGGAAAGGTCAAAATCTAAAAGAAAGATAGTATGTTGGCACTGTGGAAAGTATAGACATTCAAAGAAGGATTTTTGGGAGCTTCAGGACAAGAAGAAATAATAGGAAGAAAACAAGGAGGAAAATGTGGCAACGGGTAATGTATGTCAGGATGTTTTGATTCTTTCTTCGCACAATATTGATGAATCTTGGGTTTTAGATTCAGGGGCTTCTTTCTATGCTACTCCACATAGGAATTATTTTGTTTATTATGTTCAAGGGGATTTTGGGCATGTTTTTCTTGGTGATGATGATCCTTGTAGCATAGTTGGAAAAGGTTTGGTTTGAGTTAAGATGCAGAATGAGAATATATGGCTATTGAATGATGTTAGACATGTGCCTACTTTAAAATGAAATTTGATATCGGTAGGGTAGTTGGGAAGTGATGGTTGTATTGTGATATTTACGGTAGACTCTTGCATGGTTAGTGGGGGTGATCTTGTAGTGGCAAGAGGTAAGAATATTGTAAACTTGTATTTAACCACTTACAACATTAATGTTTGTAATTTTGTGGCTTTAAGTAGACACAACATTGTGGAACTATAGGCTTGGTCATATGAGCAAAAGGGCGTGGATATCATAAAGAAGAATTTTCCCATATATACAAAAACAGGTTTGGATTTCTGTGAGGACTGCATATATAAGGGAAACAAAAGTGAGTAAGGTTTCTCAAGGTTGGACCTATAAAGAAAGACAGTAAGTTAGAGCTGGTGCATTTTGATGTGTGGGGATGGCTCGAGATATCATCTCTTGGGGGTTCAAGTTATTATGTTACTTTTATTGATGATGCAACAAGAAAAGATTGGGTTTATTGTATTAGAAACAAATATGATATATTTTTAAAAAATTAAATGGAAAGCCTTAGTAGAGAATGAAACATGTCTTAAGCTAAAATGTTTCAGTCGGATAATGGAGGAAATATTATAACAATGAATTTGATGATTAATTTTCTAAGAATGGAATCCATAGGAAAATATGGTTCCGGGAACTCCAAATAGAATGGGTGTTAGAAAGGATGAACAGAACAATAATGGAATGTCTTTGGAAGTATGAGGTTACATACGGGATGCATCTTTCTTTTTGGGCGAAGTGTTGAGCACAATTGTGTACTTGATAAATAAAGGACCCTCAAGTGCCTTGGATGGAGGCATACCTAAGGAGGATTTGTATGGTAAAAATATTGATTATTCATTTCTTAGAGTCTTTGGATGTGAGGTATTTTTCCATATAGACAAGGATGATAGGACCAAGATAGAGGCTAAATCAGAAAAATTATTTTCATTGGTTATGGTGGTGATGACTTTGGATATAAATGTTGGACTATTAAGGACCAAAAATCATTCGATCTAGGGATGTGGTCTTTAATGATAAATTTAAGTATAAGCAATAAATTGCGGGGAAAATAAGGAAGAATCCAAGAAATAATATGCATTAGTAGAGGATCTTACGGATGGGAAAGTGACACATGAATAAGTTCATGAACCTCCTCAACCGAAACCCCAAACTCCTATATTGAGGATGTCTTCTAGGGTAAGAAGAGAACCTGAATTTTTTTCTCCTTCTATTTATTATTTATTACTCACTAACAGTGGAGAGCTAGAGAGATTTCATGAAGCAATGCGGGTAGATTCCGGGAAGAAGTGGGATCAAGCCATGGACGAGGAGCGTTAGGCTCTCATGGAGAACTAAACATAGGATTTGGTGAAGCTATCCAAAGGAAAAAGAGCATTATATAATGAGTGGGTGTTCATAGTCAAAGAGGAATAAGGAGGAAAGAAAATATTCAAGGCCTGGTTGGTAGTCAAGGGGTTTGCATAGAAAAAAGGTATAGATTTTGATGAGAATTTTTTCATGTAGTAAAAATGTCTTCTATTCGAATTATTCTTGGAATAGTTACAGCAAAAGACTTGCACTTAGAGAATCTTGATGTAAATACTACATTTATCCATGGTGATTTGGAGGAGGATATATATGTGCAACAACTAGAGGGTTATAAGGTCAAAGGTAGAGAGGAGATGGTCTGCAAATTGAAGAAGAGCTTATATGGCTTGAAACAAGCTCCACGTCAATGGTATAAGAAATTTAATAGCTTCATGATGGAGCAAGGTTATATTAGATTCCATTTTTACCATTGAAGGTATACAAAGAAATTTGAGGATGGCGTTAGTTATAGTGTATGTGGATGACATGTTGGTTGCAGGTAAAAATATGCAATAAATAAAAGTACTCAAGAAACAACTAAATGACTCCTTTACTATGAAGGATTTTGGGAAGACAAAAAAATCCTTGATATGAGGATATCTCGGGATAGAAAGGAATGGAAGCTTACTCTATCTCAAGAAGAGAACATTAGGAAGGTCTTGGAGAGGTTTAATATGCAAGACGCTAAACCAATTCAGATTCCTTTGGCGCGTCTATTTCAAGTTATCAAAGGAGTAGTGTCCCAAGACAGAGAAGAAGAGAAACTAGATGTCCAAGGTAACTTATTCATCATCGATTGCAATTTTTATTTATGTCATGGTGTGCATCAAGCATGATCTTTCCCATGTAGTGGGTACGGTGAGTAGATTTATGAGGGATCCAAGTAGAGATCACGGCGTAGGAAATAAAGTGGATTCTTTGGTATTTGAGAGGGACCATGGGGATAATTTTGAGCTACTGAGTGGATCGACACAACTTTACATGGTTATGTAGATTCAGATATGGCTGGATATGTAGACAATGGGAGGAACACGATAGGTTATATTACACTACGGGGGACAACAAGTGAGCTTGATTCACAACTACGAAGTTGGTGACATTGTCAACCAAGGAGGTTGAGTATGTTGCTACCACAGAGGAAAGTAAAGAGATGATTTGGCTACAAAAATTTATTTAGGAGTTAGGACATAAGCAAGAGGAAGGAAACTATATAGTGATAGTCAGAGTGTTATACACCTAGCTAAGAACTATAATTTCCACTTTAGGATGAAGCATATACATCTTAGGTACCATTTCATCATGACAACTTTGGAGGAAGAAAATTTGAAGATGGAGGAGATTCATACCAGTCAAAATCAAGAAGACATGATGAACAAGGTGGTCACAAGGGAAAATATGAAGTTGTGTTCAACTTTGGTTGGTCTTCACAAAAATTAGTGAAGGGTTGAGAAGCTTACACAGAGGAAAACTAGTCTCCAAGTGGGATATTGTTAGGTTGTGGAGCATGTTTTTATGTGTGAAAATGTTGAATACTATACACTAACAATAATATACACTTTCCATAGTTTTTGACCTCGAAAAATGTGCCCTATATACCAGGGAACATGATTTTCTCATATGGGTAGGATTTTTGACCCATAGGTTTATGGGACGGTTTTGGCCCATGGTTTTGATACCCATGGTTTTGTAAAATTGCTAAAGCAGTTTTCTACTTATGTGGTTTTGTGCATATGGTAGGTTTTATGTAACCTTGTAGACGTGTTTGAATTCGGGTATGAATTATGTATATTTTGTTGAGCATAGTTCCAAAATGATTTGGGTATTTTATTGAGAAAGTGGTGGCTTGTAATAAAATATGAGCAAGTGATTCTTGGTGGATGTAGCCCAAATTGGGTGAACCACATTAAATATTGTCTCTTTGTGTTGTGTTATTTTTATTCTACAATTTTATTTGAGATCTCTAATATTTTTGCATATTAGTTTGTACTTTTGTGATTACGTGAGGGATTGTTCTATATATTTTGTCTTTTATTTCCAAATAGGATTCTTCATCATGCACTAAATGTTGGCCATGTTTCCTTGACACCACCGCCACCTATAGTTTACACGGGTGTTTCTAGACATGGAGATCTCCTTATGGATCAAGAACGTTAGGTATTCCCCTCACACCTCATATGGATACCCTCAATAGGAACTAGCTGAAAGTGTGTTCTCGAATGTCGTACCAACTGGCAATGTGACATTCCCTTATTTTGTGCCTCCCACTCCATACCGAACATTGTTTCCTTGTACTTTCATGTTTATTCCAAATCATGGTAGGCGGACATGTTCTCTTTTCCTAGCTCATATTCTTAGCCACATGGGATGCCTTATGCCTCTACAAATGTTTATGTTGCACCATATTAGCCTCCTATGCCTACTCCACCTCCCCATCAGGGGTCATCCATAGTAGAGTCCTACGCATTGGGCACATATGCCAAATATCTTAAGGAGCCCTTGGAATTTACTATACGAAGCATAATTCTTCGTGGCCTCTTTCTAATTTTCCAAATTTTAAAGGGGAGGGGGATCCAAACATGCATATTAAGGCATATGTAATTGTCATCGAGAGCTACTCCTATGGAATGCGCTCAAAGCTATGATATTCCCTAAGACCCTTGAGGGAATCACTCTTGATTGGTATTATAGGATACCAGAATCCTCCATAAACTCTATTAAGTAACTCATATTTGAGTTCATAAAGGCATTTACATGAACAAATTACTAAGAACAAGAATCAAGGAATTCCTCTACATAAAGCAAGAGCATAACAAATTTTCTGCCTACTTCATTCAAAGGTGGTGAAATGTCCTTTACTCTTTGGTGAGTTCTCCCAATATGGATCAGATGGAGATTTTTGATTTGTTCCTTCATTCCCTTAATTAGGAAACAAAGGAATAAGTCTAGAAGTTCCCTATTAGAAGCTATGAGGAGCTACTAGAGGGTACTCTCCACATTGATCAAGTGGCAATAAATAATGGTTGGAAGACCTACGGTTCAAATGGGAGATTAATCACTCCCTCCCAGGGTAATTCAAATTACCCCAATAATTCCAACAATAATAAAGGACCTAAGGTCCTCAATAAGAACCGTGGTGTTACAATGGACTACGTTACTGATCAAGCCAAAAATATGAATGTTGTTAACACTTCAAATGTAAATAATGTCAATAACAATGCAAATGGAAATAATTAGAGGAGTAAAAATTTCACTCCTTCCATCAACATGGTGGATTTCAATCATCCTCCACCTCCACAACAAGTTCAAGCCTAAGGCCCCAATCAATACCCAAATAGGTATCAAAATAAATATCAAAACCAAGGAAAATTCCTTCGAACTTTAATTATAACAACTAATAGTTAAACAACAATTGGAACTTTGGGTAATAAAACATGATTCAAATAACTTGAGATTATGATCCTAACCTTTATTTTGGCTTCCATAGGGTCCGAGGGAATGATGCTAGAACTTGTCGATATTGTAATAAGTTCATAAACCCCTTACCAAAGGACCGAAGACAACTCTTCATTGAGATGTTTTTGTAAAATCCTACAGCACTAACGCAAAAAGGTGGCATGGGGCTAGTTTCCCCCAAAAAAATTCATCTTAGGATGTTTAATGACCCTCTTCCTATGCATCCGACACCAAAAATTAAACTTCCACGATACAAACAAGGGTAACCCAGTGGAAAAATGACTATGAAACTTCAAATTCTTCAAACCCATTAGTAGCACCACCATTTGATAGTCAGAAACAAACCAAGATCATGTCTCTCATTGAATTAGACACTAAAACTCAAAGTAATACAACTACAATAACCCATGATTTTTTTATTAAGGGAAAATAGTTTTGAAGGGACTATACCCTGTATACAAAAGGGCTCAAAAGCTAGATATCATAGGTGAGAGAAACAACCCAGAGAAGGGAAAGACAACCAACCTAAGAGGGCTCATCAGCCAGATAAAACAACAAAACAGAAGAAAGGATCCAGACGTACAATGATCCAAAAAGTAGCAGAAGAGATCAAAAAGCAAACAAAATATTACTCAACCATGATTACAAGAACCCATGATTACTCAATGCATCTTATTCCCCTTTACCCATCTAGGATGGATGACACTTGAAAACTTCGAGGTTGGTAGGTATATATGATATATTTATGGATTTAACCAAGACCTTTTCTCACATCCCCTTCTTGGATTTGTTGAATAACTCTCTTTCTCATTGAGCCACTTTGTTAGAAGTGTTGGGTCTTGGTCACTTGATTAATTTTACCCATTTGTCAAAGGAATAATTCAACCATATAGAATTTGACATCTATCCTCCTCGGTGCAGTGCTTCTGAAAGATATGTTGGATTCATCTTTGACATCATTATTATTCCCACCAATGTCAAGTTGGCACATAAAGGTGACCAAACATTGTATTTACAAGTCTATATCTATAATAACTATGTTAAATTTGTAATTATTAGTGATGGGGTAAATTTTATTATTGTCCCCTTTTTCATTCCTCCAAAGTTTAGGCTACAGGGAAACCAATTGTTCCTCAACTAAAAATATGTTGAGAGGTTATGAAAGTCTCAAAGCAACGTCCATAGGGACCATATTACTCCTAGTTACTCTTGGGCCCAAGATGGTTCTAACCAAGTTTTATATTATAGATAGGGAAACCAACTATAATATGATTCTTGGTTGGCCTTAGATCCATCGGATGAAGGCAATCCCTTCCATGTTGTTCCAGGAAGTCAAATATGACATTTGGGGAAGCCTTTGTCTCTCAAGGTGACCCAAAACCTTTCAATATTCACCTACCAAACTTAAAGAAGAAACCTAGGGTCCATACCAAGTTCTAACTACCCACCAATCAGGTGAAAAAACCTAAAGATACAATGTCAAAGTCTAAATTGATTCCCATGACAGAACTAGAACCTCCATTTTAATTGAGGGGTTGTTGTAACTAAAGATGAAACTATTGTGTTTGAGATAATATCAACCAAAACCACAACTAATTTTTTTGAGATGTTGGAAAATTATTATCCTATTCTTCTTCCTTTCAAATCATTGGTAATAGAAAATTCTCTAGGACTCGCTCGTTCTTCCATCCATATATATTTGCATGGTTAAGGTATCGAAGTGGAGGAAGAAGATACTAGAAATGATCAAATATCAATCTTCCCTAAAAATATTGGATGCTCAACTATGATGGAGCAAAGTGTTGTTTTGGTGTTGGGGCAGGCATGATCCTCACTTCCCCGAAGGGAAGGTTATGCTTTTTCCTTTAAGCTCAATTTCAAATGCATGAATAATGGTGTCGAGTATGAGGCTCTCCTTCTTAGTCTCATTATAGACAAGAGAATGGGTGCTTTAAAAATGAGAGTTTTCACCAACCAAGTTTCAAAAGTTTACGAGACTAGAGTGGAGCACCTGTAACTCTATAAGACTATCATGCTTAACCTAAGAAAAGGTTTTGAATTCATATCCATTGAATCTATCCCATGTAAACATAACCTTTTAGATGATTCCATGGCTACTTCCACTTCTCACTTTTGTCCAAGTGGAGATTTCGAAGATATTGAATTCATTGTTTCAATCGAATTGAAACCCTAGTTCAAAAAATGCCTACTAATCTAATTCTATCATACGTTGAGACTAAGAATGAGCATGTCACCTTAGATTATGTGGAGAATGATGAAGCTATACTAGGTTACCTTAATGCATATACTAACCTTCATCCAATGCATCATAAGAGGGGTTTCACTCTCATACCTCACTCCTATTTTGGAGATCATACGATGTACCCTTCCTCTTGAGAATTCCTTGAGATCTATAAAGTACAGGAGGAAGGAGAACTAAAACTACATCCAACCCATCCCAAGATTGAAGAAGGAAATGCCTTCTTAATCAAATGAACCATCAATATAAATATCGGGATGGATAAACACCCTAAGATATTGTTTTAACTACATAAGAAGTGTAAATTCATATGAAGGTTCTCAAGGAAAATTCAAAATCCTTGTAGACACAAAATTTGTGTCTTACGACCCCTTGTGACCCGCATCTCATTTTGCAACCTAACCTCATCACCTAAACCTTACACAATTATTTATTAATTACCTTGTAATTGATAAATCCACATCACCTTACCTGCCACCTCATTTTGCCACCTCATCATGACCTAGTCCTAACCCTAAACTAACCTAATTAAGACCTATAACTCGGTCCACACCTACACTCATGACTAATGACCCCTTTCTTGCACCCAAAACCGACCTTCTAGTCACTTGACCAAGCCCGCAACTAATCTCTTGGGAGAAAAGTAGGGAAAGTGGGCTATTTTACTAAAAATAGCCTACTTTTTCCTTACCGATACCGGTTCCTACTCGACCACCGTCGGTTACGTAACCGCCATCGGTTCCCTGTAAATGGGCTCCCCAAACCAAAAACAGAGGTCGAAGGATTTTTGGATCGAGAGAGAGCATCAGGAGCGATCAAGAGAATCCGGATCTTTACTTGGCTGAGCAGAGACAAGTGAAGAGACAAGAAGAGTTTGCAGCAAAGGAGATCAAGCCCAAGACTGCAACTGGATACCAGAGCCCTGTGATACTCAGCTGATCATCGGGAGGGAGATATCTTATCTTCTGTGTGTCAGGCCATCCTACCTCAGTTCTGCCTTTTTCATCAGAGTTCTTGGACCTGCATCTTCGTCGATAATAACCAAGAAGTTACATCCGGCATGTCCTTTTAATAATACTTCTTAGTCTTTTGAATCACGGTCCTCACAAATCCAATCCCAGATCCGCTACCGGCAACATATTGCATCTAACTATCCTTCATTTAGTTCTCATCACCTCATTACCTAATATCACCCATATACTAGCCTTACAAAAACAACACGGCACTACCCTACAACAACAACCACACCACAACACAACTAACCCACAGATCCTAGACCCTACCAATAGCGGTTATCAAGAACCGGCATCGGTTATTGTGGTTCAAAACAGAAGTCAGCCTTTCCCTACTGTTTCAACAAAGCAACTTAATTGATATTTTACAGTCTTTGGTGTTAATTCATATTAGCAGGGAAACTGACCACCTTCGAAAGGAAGTTTTATATTTCCTAGGCCCAAGGAAGTTTCCTCATTTATTGTCTAATCAAAATCTTCTGGTCTTGTGTTCTTATTTGCAGGTAGTCCTTCCAAGACAAAAAGGAGTTCTTCGCAGTCAGCCTGATCTTTCTCTATGTACGCGCACACCATCTCGACATTCAACAGGTATTCCTCCTAGCCCTAACCCTTATCTATTTCTAAAAGGAATGAAAGGATAGAAGCAACTCTATTCCCGTGTAAGTTTTGAAACATTCCGAGCGAAACATTTTGGCATGCCCGGTGGGACCCATTTTGGGTTTCTTTCTTTCTTGCTTGCTTTCATATAGGGAGCATACTTGTTGTTTTCTTCTTCTAAAGATATTCACAAGGTTTTGTATTATTTCGGTAAAAGAACTTGCTTTGCTTTTACATCTTGCATTAAGGAAAGTCATCTCTTTTGCTTCATCGAACATAATTTTCGATTTGGGTTTAAAACACGTGCATTGCATTCCTGCTTGCTGTTTTCAATTCTAGTGAACGTAGATTAAGTAACAGGTCGTACACATGGGGGTGATATCCACGGTATTGACAAGAAATTAATCTTACTTTCACTGCACAACACATACCGAATCACTTCACAATTAACTCAACAGCTCAAACATCCCCCCTTTTCCGCGGTATTCCTCCACCCGATTGAGGTAACCTTATGAGCCAAAACAAACTTGACATTTCCCCTAAGTCTTTTGTTTAGGATTCTGACATCATTCTATGTCTAAAGGCATAAGCCCACGATAATTAAAATTAACCCTAGGGTTAGTCTCTGGATTTACATGTGCATCTTGCTTGTTTTTAGTTCTGTTTTCTTTGTCATACTCTATCTTCTGTGATCAATAATTTGACAAGTATACTAAACGTTGTTAAAAATCAAATTAGCAGCCTTTCATATCTTGTTATCCCAGACTTCTTACACCGACATCGGTTACCTGACCGACGTCGGCTATAGTATAACCGACATCGGTTATCGACCGATATCGACATCTTGTCTTTTCAAAGCTCGACAAACTATCAACCTACCAATTTTACGGCCTGAGTTTGTTTTGTTTCAAACCCTACCGTGAACTCCTCGTCCATGGTTGTTATCACTCGAAAGCAAGCCACCGCCATGGTTTCACATGCTTGCTCTGTTTCTTTTCCTGAATCACCCCCTTCACATTCTATGGGGAATCCTACGGATACCAGCGAGGTTCCTAAAATTCCTATGGGAGATAAGGACTTTGCCAAGTTTCTGGATGCTAATCCTAGTGTTGTACAATACTATTTGTCTCATGCCCCTGACCGTACGCCCGATGGTCAGCTCCTTGTTGGTATGCCTATTAGTATAGCTGCTCATTTAGCTCCCACTCCGCCTGATGACACCGCCTTGCTTCCCGCATCTTTAGCCCCATCTCCCAATCCGATGGCCTCAGAGGTTCATACGACACAGATTAGCTTTCCTTTGGTTAATCTTGGACCCCACATATCACTACCACCGACTGCCCCTACCTCATCTCTCTTGCAGACCACTCCGTTTATGACTTGCTCTCTGCCACCTATCCACACGAGCTTTCCTTCTCAAGCTCCACCTACCTTTTCATTCTCATACACGTATCCAGTGACCTCAACATCCTATATGGGACATCCCTATTCGGTCGCCTCAACATATTCATCCTCCATACCTTATCAACACTTAACCCCACCATTGTCTAGCAGAGGCCCTTGGCCCAATTTGCCTCCGTTTACCACAACCGCACCCTCATCTCATCCAACCATAGATTTCATCAAACAAATGATGGACAAAATGCATAATCTGGAGGCTTCTGTTTCAGGAATTCGTAGCACCTTAACATACGAGCAAGTTTGTCGGGAGCCTATTCACCCTTCTGTCCCCCTTCATTCATATCCTCCTCAATGGGAGTTGCCGAAATTTACTCATTTTAATAGTAAAGAGGATCCTCAACAACACTT
Organism: Taxus wallichiana var. yunnanensis; assembly: GCA_018340775.1. Taxonomy (NCBI): domain Eukaryota; kingdom Viridiplantae; phylum Streptophyta; class Pinopsida; order Cupressales; family Taxaceae; genus Taxus; species Taxus wallichiana. The sequence goes on along the minus strand of CM031238.1, from coordinate 16,701,333 downwards.
GCGATCATTTAGACATGCTTGTTATTTGATTGCTCATGATGATGCCTTGTTACTCCGCACCTTTCCCATGTCCTTATCAGGACCCACCTTGGAGTGGTACGATTGCTTTAACCCAAAGACTCAATCTTCTCTTTTAACCAACTAGCCCAATCTTTCTTGGATCATTTCTCCATTAACATTGCCAAGAAAGTATCTATCACCGACCTTTATGCCATCGACAATTCGAAGACGAATCTATCGCAGATTTCATTGGACGATGGCGTGGCCTTATCAACCAACTTACATATGCCTTGCCTCAGGCTGAACTTATCGAACTTTTTACGCGGGCCTGCGCTAAGCACATCTCTCCTACCCTCCAAATTCAAACTTTTCGTACATTTGATGAGGCCTTTACCATGGCTCGGAAATTAGAAATTCGAGCCTTAGAAGAAGAGAAATTGTGGTTGCGCAACAAAAACCCCAATTTCCGAACTCCAGATTCTACCAATAAGCCAAACACCACCCCTCCTCATGCATCCACTTCTTTGAAATCAAAAGGAGCTGTCCACGCGGTGATGGTCAAATCTCAAACACCGTCTAATACCCCACCAAAAACCACCTATAAGTACAAAGCCGAGCCCATCAATTACACTCCCTTGGGAGAAACTTATGATGTCATCTTGAAAAATTTCCCAAAGCCAGAGCTATCACCTTGCCTCCTGTTAAACCCCACTCTGGGTTTGATTCCACCCGCGCTATACCTTCCTGGTACAAAGAAAATGACTTCTGTAACTTTCACCGCGTAAAAGGACATAGTCATGAAAACTGCAAGATGTTGAAAAACATAGTGCAGGAAATGGTTGACGCAGGTGATATAACCCTCGATAACCCTAATGCCCCTGCCAACCGAAATCTGAAAATATTCAACAAACCATTCCCAAATCACTCTTCTAACAGTAACGTAAACCAGGATATCTTAGCCGAGGAAAGTGTTCATGAGATCCATGCAGTCTTCGACTCCCAGCCAAAAGCCTCTATCGAGAAAATTTTGAATCAAGCCTCTTCACTAATGCAGGGGCCCGAACCTCCTTCACCACCATCAAACCAAGGTGAAATCATTCCTTTACCCATAAAGGAGTTAACTGCCCAGACTTTTCTTCTCATCGATGAGTCTTCTTATACCACATCCCTACAAGACTGCGAACGGATGTTATCTAACTTATCTATTTCCCAAACGTCTCCTCCTACCGCTCTTGCTGCACAAGAGGAAGGCTTGCCACTCCTTTTGTCATCCTTAGACGAGAAATCTCTTGCACCGACATCACCGAATTCTTTAACCATAACAGACCCTCTCAAACATGCCCTCCTGCCTATTAGTTCTTCATCACCTAAATCTTTTCAACGACCAGTCGACCTCTTAACATCTATTGATACAGTGCCTCATCTACCCCCTGTATCACACCCACAGTGGACTGGAATCACAACCCGTCTTTCTTCCGTACAAAATTTACAATTCACGCCTGAAGACTGTTATTCTCCAGAAGATAGACGAGTCCTATGGGAACGTTTGAGTACCCCCTATTCTACTCAAATGCAGATGACCGATCCAGATACCTCTACCATATACCCGAAGTGTTTACAGAAACTCAAAATGCCTATGTCCTCATCTTCATCCCCCGAATCTCTACCAAGTATCTCATCCACCTCTATTAACCTAACCAAATCTTCCCCTACACTTGGGACCTCACCAATACCCAGCCTAACACACCCACCTAAGCGACTAGATTTATCCAAAAATAAAGCCACCCCGCCACTTAGGAGACAAACTCCATCCGTGCCTCTATCACAATCAAAACCATCATCGTCACACCTACCTTCCATATTGGGACCTCATCCCTCCACCTTGCATCAATATATCATACCTCCTGCGTTTTCTTCAAAACAACCTATGCCTCCTACACCCATACAGAGATCAAAGGATATATCAACGTTGTCACCCCACGTATCCTATCCACCCATCAACCCTAAACAAACTCCATCATCAAAGGATTTATTTTCTGTCACTCCCCTTTCTCCGTGGTTGTTCCCGCTACCACGTCATCTGTAGCCTCATCATCTAACCAGCTGAACGTAGCTCCTGCGCCAAAGAAACCACGTTTAGTGAAAACCACGTGTCAACACCCCTTGGCTAAACCACCACCCGTATGAACCAACCATGCCCAAACATTACCAAAACCCGCACAACCAATGCCCTCATCCTCCTCCGATTTTGACCCACTCAAAGGATCTTACGCCAAAATCCTTGCTATGTTGGTGGAGAATGCGACCATTTCCCTACCCCCACTTAGACCTTATGACCCATCTAAACCTTGACCTATAGGTTATGATGAGTCTAAAATATGTGCTTATCACCGCACACCAGGACATGATGTGGAGGGATGCAAAGCTTTAAAAACCATCCTTCGTCAGTCACCTCTCTCAGATAGAAAGGTTAAGAAAGACAACTTACGAAGGGAGAGACCTTTAGCTTCAATTCCCTCTCCTATACCATCTGTCCCCGCCTCACCAAGATCTATCATTATTACAACCCCACCTCTTGAAGACCATGATTTATCCCAACCATCTTCCTCATCTCAGGTCTACGAGATTAATATGATTAGTGTTGCTACTCGAGCGTAGAAAAATAACGAGAAAGCAAAAGAAAGCACACCTGCGTCCTCTCTTTCTCCTTCCACCATCCCGATCGCACCACCACCCAAAGTGGTTGTTCATGGACCCGCTTACCCCATCTCTAATGGAGTTTCCCATCGAGCCATGATCAAACAGCTTCACCAATCACCCGTAAAAATGACACTTTATGATCTAATTCAGACTTCTGAATCTCATCGACAAGCTCTCGTTGAAATTCTTCAAGGGATCGAGGTCTTACCTAATGAAACCCTGCCTGTTACCTCCATTCTTACACCCAATCACGTTGCTTCTCTCACCAAACAATCCACTGCCCCAACTTCTTCTGTCTCTGTACAACAAGCTGCTGCAGTCAGTTTCTCCGAAGACGAAATTGTTGACTTTGGTACAGAAGATCCTGACCCTGCTCTTTTCATCTCAGCTTACGTCCGGGACATTCGGGTATGTCATGTTATGATTGACGGGGGTGCTAGCCTAAACATCATCTCTTCAAAAGCCTTCCAACAAATGAATATCCCTTCTAGCTACATGTGTGCCAATCCCATCATGTTGCGGTCATTCAATGATGCTATTACCTCTACCTTAGGCACCGTGATCCTTAACATTCGTGTAGGACCACGTACTTTACCCGAACTCTTCTATGTCCTTGAGGGAGAGTTCCAATACAATATATTGCTAGGTCACCCTTGGATCCGGGCTATGGGATGCGTTCCCTCAACCTTACATAGATGCATAAAATTTGAATACGAGGGGAAGTCCTACACCGTAAAAGTTGATCCTCCCCCCTTTAAAACCTGCAATATGATATACCACCCTAATGATGTGCTTGTACCAATCAAGACACCCATTCATTCAACCCAACCATCCTCTTCAAATGTGCCTCAACCATCCACCTCAACCGCACCTACACCTTCAAATGAAACCACTGTCGCAAAAACCACTTCCCTTCCTGCAGCTAATATCCCAACCGCAGACCCCTTAGTAGATGTTTTTCAACGCCTTACGCTGGGGGAGTATCACCTATATAACGTTAGTTCTTTCCATACCCCACAGAGTATGGGACAGGTACATGCACATCCTACCTATGACTGCGTGTGTGGGGAAGTAATCCCCTACGGACCACCTCACTGCCGCACTAACCTAACATATGGGGGTGTCGACGCATCTTCCGTTGCCCCTGAGCCCCCTCTTGGTGTGGTTCCTTTCCAATCCGATTTTCAATACCTGACAAATCATCGTTTCGCCCTCACCTTCTTGACTCGCTGTGCTTGGAAAGGCTTTGGTTTTGGTCTTTATGAACAAGGCCGACATACAATCATCCCCGTAACTACACGCAAGCACAATGATCGTAGTGGTCTCAGATTTCCGGGAACACTTACACCGAAGGAACCTCATGTCAGTTGTCTTCTAGAAGACAACGACATCACCCCTACCAAACCATCATCACCCATTTTGCCTTTGTCACCCACAGAGTCGATAGATCCTGAATCTATCCCTCCTAACTTTTTTTTTTCATAAATGCTATCTTCCTAGGTCCTCTCACTTATCAACGCGATAATGAGGACACCTCTTCTATCCCCCTTCTGTATCCAGACATGATTGAAGAGGACTCACCTTCAATTAACGTTGTTGAATGCCAGGATGATGACTCCATCCTCACTTACCTTGGCGCGGATGACTCTTATATTCAACGCGCCTTACCATCTGAAACTCAAACCATGCTGAACGAATCTACTATTGAAATCAACATCCACACGGAGGAGGATCCTCACATTGTGAAGATCAGACAATCCCTTAACACATCAGAACAAGTCACCTTTACTACCTTTCTCCGTGCTCGCAACCAAGCTTTCGCTTGGTCCTACGCTGACATGCCAGGAATTGATCCTGACATTGCCATCCATAACATTACACTGAAACCCGATTCCAAACCAATTAAATAGAAATTGAGAAAAATGCATCCACGCATTGCCCTCTTGGTCAAAGAGGAGCTTCAACGACTTCTTTCTGTTTCCTTCATTCTGCCTATTGACTATCCTCAATGGATTTCTAACATCGTACCTGTCACTAAAGCAACGGGGGGACTTCGGATATGCATGGATTTCCGGGATCTCAACCTCGCTTGCCCTAAGGATGACTTCCCCCTACCTAGTATTGACCAACTTGTTGATCTCACTGCAGGCCATGAGATGCTCTCTCTCATGGATGGCTTTTCAGGATACAACCAAATTTTGGTTGCACCCGCCGATCAACATAAAACTACCTTCATAACTCCTTGGGGAACCTTCTGTTACCGTGTAATGCCATTTGGCCTTAAGAATGCTGGTGCAACCTATCAGCGGGCTATGACCTACATTTTTCATGACATTATGCACACTATCCTTGAAGATTACGTCGATGATCTTCTTGGCAAATCTAAACATCGCAGTGAACATCTCGATGTTTTAACCATTATTTTTGATCACCTGTTACAATATTCTGTCCATCTTCAACCAAAGAAATGTGTCTTTGGTGTCCTTTCGGGAAAACTTCTCGGCTTTATTGTCTCTCTGCGTGGCATTGAGGTCGACCCATCTAAAGTCAAAGCTATTCTAGAAATGCCCCCACCTACCAATCTTAAACAATTGCGTAGTTTACAAGGTAAGCTCCAATCTATCCGACGTTTCATCTCCCAACTCTCGGATCGATGTCAACCTTTCCATCACCTCCTTAAAAAAGACATTGACTTTCAATGGAGCGAAGAGTGCCACCAAGCCTTTGAGGCTCTCAAAGCTTATCTCTTGCAGCCACCCGTGCTTATCCCACCCCAGGACGACCGCCCTTTCTATCTTTACCTTTCCGCCACTGACCACGCTGTAGGGGCCATGCTTGCACATCGTGACTCTGAGAATCGAGAACAAGCCATTTATTATATAAGTCATACTTTGGTGGACTATGAGACTAGGTATACACATGTAGAAAAGTTATGCCTAGCCCTATCATTCGTGGCTACCAAAATCCGACACTACCTTCGAATCACAAAACTTTCGTCATCACTAACACGGACCCCATCCATTACATGTATGCCAAACCTCATCTAAACCAACGCATCGCCGATGGCTCATGCTCGCCGACCTCGACCTTGAGTTTGTCCACTAGAAATCAATCAAAGGACAAACCATCGTAGACCAACTCATGCGGAAGCCCCTTTACCTGTGGGGGACGAACTCATCGCCACTCTTTTTACTCGGGGAGGAGTCGTATCCAATGACCCTCTTCTTTCGATGGATCCAAATGCAGCAGAAGTGGAGGAGCCGGCGTTGTTCTCATTCCTCTCGACGCTGAACCTATGCCTCTTTCATTCCGACTCGATTTCCCTTGCACTAATAATACAGTGGAATACGAGGCCCTTGTTCTGGGTCTCCAAGTTGCGTTACACTTAGGTATCAAATCTATCGATATTTTTGGCGACTCTCAATTGGTAGTCAATCAAGTTATGGGCATCTACCAATGCAAAAATGAGGAACTTCAAAAGTACAAACACTATGTGGATTCACTTCTAGCCTTATTTACTCACTATTCTATCCAAACCATTCCCCGCTCCACTAACAAATTTGCGGATACTATGGCTTGCTTGGCCTCGCAAATTCCAGCTTCATCAACTGACTCTGACATTTTCATCTTGGTCCAACAACTCTTTGCCCCATCTTATTCAGCCCCGGTTGTTTGTACGATAAATAATGTGTCTGCTAATTCGCAGGATACTTGGTATCACCAATTCCACGACTACCTTACAACCTCTATTCTCCCATCTGACCTTACTAGTACCAAACACGCGTTTCTTAAACGTGTTTCTCGTTATGTTGTTATGGGGGGACTCCTTTATAAATGTGGCTTTGATGGCATCCTCCTTCGATGTCTCATCGGTGCAGAGGTCACCCATACCATCCAACAAGTCCATGATGGTATTTGTGGCGGACATTTTAGCGGCCTTGCTGTGGCCAAACGAATCCTTCACCTAGGTTATTATTGGCCTACTCTCAATAACGATTGCTATGAATATGTTAAGCGTTGTGTTATGTGTCAACAACATGCCAACCTTCAACATACTCCTAGCCACCCGCTACAGGTCGCCCGAGATCTTTGGCCTTTCTCACAATGGGGTTTAGACCTTATTGGTGAGATTCATCCGTCCTCTTCGCAACGTCACCGATGGATTATCACAGCAACCGAATATTACACAAAATGGGTGGAGGCTATTCCGCTCATTTCAACTAAAAAAGAAAAAATTGTAGAGTTCATTAACCACCACATTATCTGTCGTTTTGGTGTTCCTCATCGCCTGATAACAGATAATGGAAAATCTTTCAAAAACAAGTTGTTGTAGGACCTTTGCGACAACTTTGGTATCAAACTCAACTTCTCATCACCCTACTATCCACAAGAAAATGGACAAGCTGAATCCTCTAATAAAACCCTAACCAAAATCCTCATGAAAGTTGTCAATGAATCCGGAAGAAATTGGCACGATCACATCCCCTTTGCCCTTTGGGCTTATCGTACTAGCATTCGTACCTCCACTAATGCCACACCTTTTTCTTTGGTATATGGTACCGAGGCTGTCCTGCCTCTCGAAGTACAAATACCCTCCCTTAGAATATCTCTTCAGGATATTCTCACCAACGATGATTTCCGCCAAGAGCGGTTAGCCCAATTGGAGCTTCTTGACGAGCGTCGTCTTACAGCTCTTGATCACCTCCAAATCTATCAAAAACGTATCAAGCGTGCTTATGATAAGCGACTTCATGAGCGTACCTTTAAGGTTGGTGATCTTGTCCTCAAAGAGAATCAACATGTAACCAAACTAGAAAAGAGAAAACGTGGAAAATTTTCTCCCAATTGGATTGGGCCTTATATAATCACTCACACTTATGGATCAGGCACTTATCGTTTAGCTTCGCTTAATGGTAACCTGAGCCTGAACCCCTTAATGCCTTGCATCTTCGACCATTCTACTGTTGAATTTAGTGTTATATCACTTCTTATCTACCTGCCGCTCGTCCCTTGAGCTCACTTACCACCACATACACTTTGTTTCCTACACCTCATAATAAAAATCAAGCTCACATAGTTTGATTCTCACTTCACCTCAGCAATGCCTTCCCTTTTTAGTCTAGTCCATGACTTCAAAGTATTAAAATAAGCTGTATTCTTATGGGATTTTCTTGAGTCAAACTTCCTACAAAAACTAGATGCTTCACGTCAAAAGGACATCTAGCTATCTACCTTATATATAGATCGCTCCTCGAAGGACAAATTTATATGCCAAACTATTGCTGCTATTATATATAGATCGCTCCCTCGAAGGACAGCTATGCACTAAAATCATATCTCGCTACTATACATAGATCGCTCCTCGAAGGATAGCTATACACAAGCCAGTCCTTTATCGAAGCTTCTCGCATTGATCAGCTTTGTGAAGACCTCAAGAATAGTACAATCAATATCCCTTGTAGACTTCCCGCATCGATCAGTCTATATTCAATAAAATAAAAGCCTCATTCAAAAGAACTTTTGAGTCATGGACTTGTCTATTTAGGGTAGGTTCTCTTTCGTCAGAACACTCGCTTTGTAACAAGTTCTCTGTACCTCAGTTATATCATCCACCTCACCTCACCATTTGTTTCAACTCAAGGGACGTAACGTACACTCGATATATTGTGATCATACAACTCTTTTCACCTATTGACTTCTCATCTATGCACGGTACCTAGGGCTTCAAGCTCGTTCTACGTTGTGTGGTTTGTTTAGCTCTTTTCACCTACGGAGCACTCTTTCCTCTTTGCCTCGCATCTAGGATTGTGTGTTGATCTTAATCAGGACATGGTTCCCTTCTACTTGGGTAGGCTAACTTTCGCTTCCCTTATACCTTTTACAACATCACCAATTCATTACCAACACCAACAACCTTACCTTACCAATATTAATATCAATATTTTTACCAACCAACCAATTGCCTAAACCGTACCAAATTGCCTAAATTCACCTCTCCCTGGTCCTAAGGGAGAACTACATCGGTCTGAGGCCCCTCCTTGCTTTGTGCAATGGGCTATGTAGGCAGCACTTCGGAGACATGGGGTCTCCCAAGGTTAGCTCGACCATCCCCTACCATAACCTATCATGTGTGGTAAATATAAATATTTTTGTGTATTTCTATTTAATCACATTCCTCTTTATCCTTTTTCAAAACACCAAAGTCAAAACGCAAACATTCTTATTATTATCATAACTCAAATCAACATACATATTCAGTCTTATTTAGATGTTAAACAAATACATCTTCTCTATCATCGACACGCAGGTCGGCATCCTTATTTATTCTTATACCTTGCTAACATTTATTTAGACCCTCACGCCTCATCCCGAACCAGGTGATGATCGTGATCGTCGACACCTTTCGCCAGGCCTCTCTGTCCTCAAAGGTACCACGGCTATTGGCTGGTACGCCACCGATATGCCAATCTCTCCTGTAACATATGAATACGCCCTCTCACATGGAGGAATCCAGCCTCTAGTCTCTCCGCCCGTGACTCCGCACCCGCTAACAATCCTCTTGTCTCATTCATCTGCGTTTGGAGCTCATGAACTAAAATCGCAGAATATCTCTCCGCTGTAATCACACGGCTATGTCGTGGAAATCACGTACACCTCGCAGCTCGCTACCCACCATAACCTATAGGCCTCTCGCTGCTCTCGCATCCATTACCTCGCGATCGGGCCGCTATCTCTCGGCCCTTCGGAGGTGTTGGCTGGGGAGGTGAGAATGCTGCCTCGGCGTCGATCCTCATATATGGTCTATAAGCCAGGGGTATATCCTGCACAAATCCAAATTGTCGCCGCACGCGATCTAGAGGAATCCTCTCATACTCACCTGGCCTGTGCCCTGCGATCCACCTCAATCGCTCTACACCCCTCAACTCCTCAGCTATGTTCTCTGTTACCATATAGTTCCCGTAAGGCCTCCAACAGATATCCGCAATCGTCACCCTCTCCCATACCTGCCTGTAATACTCAATGTCACCCGTCACGACATGGGATCTTGCCTCTTGTTCTGACTGGACCCATCATCTGAATCCCAACCTCTGTACTCCGGTCTCTCCTGACTGGATGGGTCGGCCTATTGGTCACACACAAACAATGTGCTCATAGGCCCAACAGTGTAATAAGTATGAACAATCCAGTGTCGTCCTGTGATTTCACCTACAAGCCCATAAACCCCTGTATAAGCTCCGCCAAATATGCAGGTGCCCATGCAAAAGTCATGTTCCTTTCTATCATCTCCCAAATAACACACATCAATGCCTTTGGAAATCTTCCCCCATCCGCCCTTGGTAATGCATAATACCCTACCGCTATCATTAATATCACTGCTAACCTTGTCTCCTCAGGGTGTGCTGCATACATTATCCCATATGTGAATGTCAAACCTCACTGTGTCAAATCTCGTGCGTATGGACCAAATACTGCTGTTATCACTCCCCGCGCCGCGCTAGGTAATGCCTGATATACTGGTTTTCCTGTAATAGGGAGTCTCAAAATACGGAACACATCTTCCAATGTTACTGTCATCTCCCCTGTTGGCAGATAGAAGGTATTTTTCTCAGGATTCCATCTCTCAATCAACACCTGCAACATAGCATGGTTACGTGCAATTCGTGAATAATAGCGGATTCCACTTAACCCCAAATGATTTATCAATGTCCATTCAGCTGGTGTTACATCCGCTCGGATTCGTGACAACAGCGCTGGCACACTATCATTCATCCTCAACTCTGCCTCTGCCTGCATACGTCAAAACAACAAACAACCATTCAATCCATCAATCCCTAAAGGTTTTATCTCGAAATTTTTTCCAGAATCGGTCGGTTATAAATAACGTGACCTTGAGCATTGAGAATCGATACCTGTTATCCTAACCGCTATCGGCCATCACAATTACATACACCTTGCCTAAACAACCACCTACGACAATAATTTGAGCGTTTATCCCTCTCTGTACATACAGACATACCCGAAACCCCTGATTACCTACCCCGTCACACTCACCTCATCTATAACCCTTGCTATCATGTTTTCTTTCTCATATCTACCCACTTAATCAACCCCATCCTATTCACAAAACATGCAAAAATCAAATCACAACCAAAACGTTTACCTCTTGGGTGGCAGCAGCTTGAGGTGGCACTTGTCTTCCCTCTCATCCCTGCCTGCTGGATGCTTCTCCTCGTTCTGCCATGATCACCACCCTTTTCAAATTTGCCTTTCTGCCATCTGAATCTCAGATCACATTCACTTTCCCTATCTCTTTTCTCCTTACCACTCAAATCTCTCATGCAATTCCCTGTCTTAGTCGTCAAAAAGCGTCGCGTTCGTGTATTTAACCTTTTGCATGGCTCTAAAAATAAGAACTTCAGTTGCCACCTACGCTTTTCTATTTTTAGAAAAATCTCATTTTGGAATAACCGGTATCGGTTACCTAACCGATATCGGTCTATACTATACCGACATCGGTTAGCTAACCGACGTCGGTCACATACCCACCTTTTTCAAAACATAGTCCTTTTCTTTATTTTTTATCTAATTTTTGGAGGCGCCCGCCTCTTTTTCCTGCATACCAACACCGATAGCTATAATCTTTTCATCAAATCCACATCTCATTACGATTTCATCCATATCATCTATCTACATTACCAAAACAAACAAATCATCAACAAACGATATCAAAAACCATTAATCTATATACCATTTGGATCCAACTTAACAGCTACATACATACATTTTCATAAAATCAGCGACAAAACATACAACATTTCATAATACAACATGTCAATTAAACTCATCATTTATATCTACATACATCCCATCAACAAAAGACATCAACATCATTAATATATAACACCATGTAAATCCAACTCATCATACATCAAATATCACAAACCATCGACAAAACATTTAACGCATTTTTAAACACAGCATGTGGATCAAAACATCATATCTATATATATATATACAAGGTTTCAAATATACAATGTGCCCTGCATCGGGGCCTCTGTGATCTCATAATCCAACAAAGCCGGCACGCAGGCCGCAATAACCGTCAAAAACCTCAACACGGCTCGCAGGCCGGTCTCTCATATCAAAAACATACTCGGCTCGCAGACCGGTATCAACTATACAACTCATACTCGGCTCGCAGGCCGGTATACAATAAATGAATGAATGAATCAATGAATACATAATATGTAGGCACGCAGGCCTCTATAAACATAACCGGTTCGCAGACCGGTGCCCATATCCAATATACAAATACAAAAACAATGTCGGGATCCCTCAGCTCTCCCCACCGCCTCGCACTCTCTCCCTCGCCGGTCCCGTGGTGCCTCTCGCCTCCCGCGCCTCGTAATGTACACACGGGTGTGGCTGCACCTCCTCGCGATCTCTCGATTATGAGAGGTTCTCTCGCTCTATAGGTATATGGTCGATACTCAGCTCCGGTACCATCAAGAACATCCTGATAGTACCGGGCCTCCGCCTTCGCTCTCCATATACCTGTCCCGCGCCACCATCGCTGCTGGGGCTGGTCCCCTAACTCCTACTACCAAGGTGCCCCGTGCTCGTGTGCGTGGTGCCGGCTGGTGGTGGTGCCTGTGTGGCCGGGTGGGTACCTGGGCCATGGCCGCTGGTGGTGGTGGGTGGTGCGCTGCACTGAGCTGGTGGGCTAGCCTGCCTCGTAAGACTCTAGCTCGCTAGCCTCGTAAGACACCTATTCGTGCTCTGCAGTAAAGCAGCTAAGCCGCCCCGTAATAGCTACTGACTCACCTCGAGCTGATCTCACTCTGCTATCACCACTGCCAAGTCTGGATGTGCAGGCTGTGCTACCCTCACGCGCTCTCTGACCAGCCCACCAAACCATATATGCTCCCGTATAGCCAACATCATCTACAGTGTCATCTGCCGGCCTCTCAGAACCCAACTGGATCCACAGGTTGTGGTGCAGGTAGTGGGGCCTCTACATCATCCCTCCGTGACGAGGGAAGGGAGGTGGCTCATCCCTGTCGTAGCCCCATTCGCCTCGTGCACTCTCTCTGGGGTATCCTCTCATACTCTCCTGGCCTCCGTCCCGCTATCCAGAATGTGTACTGGATCCACTGCAACTGTCCTCGGGCTCCTCCACGGGGGTGATGACCTCTATACGGTCTCCATACAATATCTGCCACTGTCAGGCCCTCTAATAAATGCCTGTAATAAGCGACGTCCCGCCCTGCAAGCACTGCTCGTGGCTGGCCCACGACCCCCAACCACCTCTGAAAGCCGTATCTATATATGACCTGTGGCCCTGGCTGCTGGGGTAATCCTACTGGTCTAATGCATATGATGTGCTCATATGCCCAACAGTGAAGCAAAAATGTCGAACAAATCCCAAATCACCTCATCCGGCGATAGCCCCACAGCTCTCTATATAACTGCACCAGGTATACTGGTGCCCAAGCATAACATGTGTGCTCCTCCACCATCTCATGTAGCACCCCCATCAGCGCCCGTGGAAAGCGGCCTCCCTCTGAGTCTGGGAGGGCGAAGCAGGTGATCCCGATCATCATCAACACGGCAAGCCGTGTCTCATGTCGGTGCGCACGGTACATATCCCCATACCCGATACTCGCGCTGTGATATGTCAATAGCACGGCTGCATCCCCAAAAACCTGTAGGATGCTGTCCATGGCTATCTCTGCATCCACCTGAAAGACTGCCTCTCCATCGATAGGTAATCGAAGGATGCGATACACATCCTCCAATGTGATGGTCATCTCTCCAGTCGGGAGATGGAACACATTGGTCACCGGATCCCATCTCTCGATGAGGGAAACCATCAAACTATGATCTCTGTTGATCGCTCTGTATCGCTGGACTCCGCCGAGTCCCACCTCGCGCATGATAGCCCAGTGTGCTGCGGACACATGTGGTCGCATCCGGCTCAACAGTGGGGGCATCCTGTCCCGCATCGTCAGCTGCTGACGTGCCTGCAAAACCAACCCACTACATTAGCCCTACTCTTTATCACAACATCTACTTTACCCTCTATACCCCCTTTTATCCCCCCGACCACACCCCGACTCTCTAACACACCCCTCTACCCACCTATCTTCTACAATATCCCCCTCCCTCTTCACACCCAAACAAACAACCCACATCATACTACCACGAAACCGAAACGATACCCAAACAACCAAATCCAACAATCGACACAACTTAAATCATACCAAAACACCCCTACCCCATCCCAAAACCATACTCACAACACCTAAACCACAACCAACAATTCAACACCAAAACATAACCCAAACCAACCAAAATAACTACAAATCACTACGAACCGGTACCGGTCACCCATAACCGACCCCGGTCTCCTCTCCACCGACGCCGGTCAACTACCGACCGACACCGGTCACCACTGATCAACCCTGCCCCTAGATTTTCTGGACCGATGCCGGTCGCTTAGTGACCGACATCGGTCGCTGTAAAAATTACCGAGCCGAACCCGCGCGGCTACCCAATTCATTTTTTTTTCCTATTTCTCCCTACATACCCACCCAAACACCCTAAAAACCTACCCACCCAACCGCCTTGGCCTATTTAGCCTATCTACCCTTTCCTCTTTTCATATAACTTCCATTTATTCATTATTTTCTCCAAATCTAAGATTCCTACCCGAATCCCAAATACAACATAATACCATTAAATTCACATAATGAAGGGTTTCGAACCTACCGGTACGACGACACGTCGTCGTGGTGGGATAGGTGGTGGTGGTCCAGCTGGTCCAGCACCTCCTGCTCCTCCTGGCTGTGCCATGGCTCAAACTCTACTTTGCTGGGTCCTCTACCAATCAACTGCTGCCTGCTACTCACTCGGGCCCACCAATCAACTCACTTCTCCACTCAACTAGTGCCACCTCAGCCAACAAATGCACCAATATCACTATTCCACCTCAGACACCCCAAATCGGTTTTCAAATTAGAAATGTGACAATGACAGGCCGTATTTTTCTTTTTATAGGTTTTTAACATAGAACCGACACCGGTCAAATCGTGCCCTAAGGAACCGGCATCGGTTACCTAACCGGTACCGGTCATAGCTAACCGATATCGGTTTTGTCTTTATTCACCCAACTTTCTGCCCCTATTTACTAATCGCCCTTTCTCCCAACATCGCCTATATCCACCTTTGTTGAACACCATTTGTTCACCTATCCGGCCCGACCCAAGGCCTCACCCTAACCATTTGGCCCGACCCAAGGCCGCCACCCAACAACTTGGCCCGACCCAAGGCCTCAACCTACCTATCCGGCCCGACCCAAGGCCTCACCCTAACCATTTGGCCCGACCCAAGGCCTCAACCTACCTATCCGGCCCGACCCAAGGCCTCAACCTACCTATCCGGCCCGACCCAAGGCCTCACCCTAACCATCGGCCCGACCCAAGGCCTCAACCCTACCTATCCGGCCCGACCCAAGGCCTCACCCTAACCATTTGGCCTAACCCAAGGCCTCAACCTACCTATCCGGCCTGACACAAGGCCTCACCCTAACCATCCGGCCCGACCCAAGGCCTCAACCTACCTATCCGACCCGACCCAAGGCCTCACCCTAACCATTCGGCCCGACCCAAGGCCTCAACCTACCTATCCGGCCCAACCCAAGGCCTCACCCTAACCATTGGCCCGACCCAAGGCCTCAACCTACCTATCCGGCCCGACCCAAGGCCTCACCCTAACCATCCGGCCCGACCCAAGGCCTCAACCTACCTATCCGGCCCGACCCAAAGCCTCACCCTAACCATCCGGCCCGACCCCAGGCCTCACCCTACCCATCCGGCCCGACCCAAGGCCGTAACCCAACAACTTGGCCCGACCCACGGCCGTATCACTTCAATACCTTACCCAACATCAACAACATACACTTTTATCCACCCATCATGTAGCTTTTTGTTCCATCGAGCTCACCTGTTCGTGTTTTAGCATGATTAGGGTCCCTGACTTGATCTGTCGACCAACTTTGCCTAGACCTAGACCGTGACGTTTATCTCAACCAAACCAACCATTCGTACGCCGAACATGCCTAAACGTTCTCGTACCTTACCTCGTTATATACCCCCGGAGCTACTTCCTATGCCTTGGATACCAGGATTATATCACCCTTGTTTGGATAAACTATCGACCTTTGCCTATGCATTGCTGGTTTACTCATCAAATCATGTACCCTAGTCACATTATTGCATTTCAACGTGCGTCTGCTTCCTTGGACTTACCCCACCTTTTCCCCATCATCTCTACACCATTTACCCTTTATCAACCCTATCCCTGATTTCAAGTTCTCTCAATCTGTGATAGATTTGAGGGGGATTACCTATACCCTTAACAGGAGAAACCACTTCATATTATTGTCCGTGCAGCTTTACAAAACAAGCTACATGACAATAAGGGGCTAATGTAGACACCAAATTTGTGTCTTACGACCCCTTGTGACCCGCATCTCATTTCGCAACCTAACCTCATCACCTAAACCTTACACAATTATTTATTAATTACCTTGTAATTGATAAATCCACATCACCTTACCTGCCACCTCATTTTACCACCTCATCATGACCTAGTCCTAACCCTAAACTAACCTAATTAAGACCTATAACTTGGTCCACACCTACACCCATGACTAATGACCCCTTTCTCACACCCAAAACCGACCTTCTAGTCACTTGACCAAGCCCGCAACTAATCTCTCGGGAGAAAAGTAGGGAAAGTGGGCTATTTTACTAAAAATAGCCTGCTTTTTCCTTACCGATACGGTTCTACTGACCGCCGCTTGTTACGTGAATCGCCATCGCCTCGTAAATGGGCTCCCAAACCAAAAACAGAGGTCGAAGGATTTTTGGATCGAGAGAGAGCATCAGGAGCGATCAAGAGAATCCGGATCTTTACTTGGCTGAGCAGAGACAAGTGAAGAGACAAGAAGAGTTTGCAGCAAAGGAGATCAAGCCCAAGACTGCAACTGGATACCAGAGCCCTGTGATACTCAGCTGATCATCGGGAGGGAGATATCTCATCTTCTGTGTGTCAGGCCATCCTACCTCAGTTCTGCCTTTGTCATCAGAGTTCTTGGACCTGCATCTTTGTCAATAACCAGTAAGTTACATCTTGCATGTCCTTTTAATAATACTTCTTAGACTTTTGAATCACAGTCCTCACAAATCCATTCCTAGATCCACTACCCAGCAACATATTGCATCTAACTATCCTTCATTTACTTCTCATCACCTCATTACCTAATATCACCCATATACTAGCCTTACAAACAACACAGCTACCCTACAACAACAACCACCCCACAACACAACTAACCCACAGATCCTAGACCCTACCGATAGTGGTTATCGTAGAATCGCATCGGTTATTGTGGTTCAAAACCAGAAATCAGCCTTTCCCCTACCTGTTTCAACAAAGCAACTTAATTGATATTTTACAGTCTTTGGTGTTAATTCATATTAGCAGGGAAACTGACCACCTTCGAAAGGAAGTTTTATATTTCCTGGGCCCAAGGCAGTTTCCTCATTTATTGTCTAATCAAAATCTTGTGGTCTTGTGTTCTTATTTGCAGGTAGTCCTTCCAAGACAAAAAGGAGTTCTTCGCATCGGCTCGATCTTTCTACGGTATGCGCACACCATCTCGACATTCAAATGTATTCCTCCTATCCCTAACCCTTATCTATTTCTAAAAGGAATGAAAGGATAGAAGTAAATCTATTCCCGTAATTTGAAACATTCCGAGTAAAACAATCCTTTCCATTCAAGTTATTAAGAGATGACTGGAATTGCTCCCCATGTCATAGTCCACAATCTCGTAACCAAACTTGATGCCAAGCCCATCAAAAAAAATTCAAGACCTATGAATCCAAAAGTTGCTTTGATGGTCAAAGAAGAGGTTATGAAACTCCTATAGGTGGGATTCATAAAACCTGTAGATTATTCAATGTGGGTATCAAACATAGTCCCCATTCTCAAGAAGAATGGGAAAATTTAAATATGCATTGATTTTTAGGACATAAACAAGGCATGTCCCAAGGATGATTTCCCATTGCCATCCATTGATGTCATCATGGATGTAAGAGATGGATATAAGTTTTTGTCACTCATGGATGGTTTCTCGGGTTACAATCAGATTACGATCTTTGAGGAGGATCAAAGCAAAATACCACTTTCACTACTCCTTGGGGTACCTATTGCTATGTGGTCATACCATTTTGTATTAAGAATGCTGGTGATAACTATCATCAGGAAATGACCTATATATTCCATGATCTTATTCATAAGATTTTGGAATTGTATGTTGACTATTTTCTAGCTAAGGCCAAGAAGCATTGTGATCACCCCGAGGTACTTCACATCATCCTCTCTTGTCTCATTGAATATGGTGTCATGTTAAATCTAGAGAAGTGCGTATTTGGAGTGACGGGAGGGAATTTTTGGGTTACATAATATCTTCATGAGGTATTGATGTTGATCTGGAAAAACATCGAGCATTCTTAGACATGACTCCACCCATAAAAAGTCGGGCATCAAGTCCTTTCTTGGAAAGCTTGGAGCAATCCATAAGTTCATACATGATTTAACTTGTGCTATTCATCCAATCAACAATTTGTTAAAGAAGGATTATTGTAACGTCTAGATGACTAAGTGTCACAAGGCATTTGAATTGCTTAAGTGTTTCCTATTATCACCACCCACACTCATGACACATAAGTCAGATCATCCTATCATCATGTATTCTTGAGCTACATACATCTCTCTAGATTTCATGCTAGAACAAGAAGATGATGATAGAGATGAACATGCATTTTACTTCATTAGTCATACCTTGCTAGAATATGAGACACATTATACGTAGGAAGAAAAGGAATTCCTTGTTATAGTGTTTGCAAAAAAATGGTTAAGACATTATATGCTTAACCAAGAAATGTGGGTAATTATCAAAATAGACCGTCTTTGAATGTTTCTAACACAGGGTTCATTGTCCAAGAAATTTGGAAACTTCGTGACCTTGATGGGTGAATTCGAGTTAACCTTTTTCAATCAAAATTATGTCAAAGGATAAATCATTGCAGATTGGTTGGCAAACAACCCGTTAGATGGTGGAGATATAGTAGACTTGGATTTCCCCAATGATTATGTATACTACATTGAGGCTAGGCCTCCCATTTATTTGTGTCCATGGTATTCATACATTGTCAATTTCATTATGGACCATGCATACCCTAATAGGGAAACCTCATATCAGAGAAGAAAACTATGTGTCATAGTTGCCAAATATGTGATTATAGAAAAATTTATTTGTCAAAGATATTTTATGGAATTCTATTAAAATGTGTTGATGAAAAAGAGTTAGAAACTATTCTCTTCGGAGCCCATAGTGGAGTATGTGGGGGTCACTTGAGGGCATGCTACTACTCACAAGATACACCAGATGGGTTATTTTTGCCCACCTTAGAGCACGAAGTTGTGGAGTATGCACGAAGGTGACAAAAATGTCAAAAATTCTATTATGAGATTCATATACCGCCAATGCTCTACATCCTATTGGAAAAACCTATCTCTGTTCCACATAGGGTTTGGATTTGATAGGGAATTTTTCTCCCTCATCAATAGATGGCCATAATTTCATAATTACAGCCACAAAATATTTCACAAAGTGGGTCGAGGCCATGCCTCTTACCACCATTCTGGGTCTATAATTGCAAAGTTATTCAATTAGATCATTTCTAGGTATGGGGTCCCACGGGTCATTATCTTAGATAATGACATGTCATTCAAGAATGAATGGTTCGTGAGCTATGCAAAAAGTTCCATATAAACCACCACATAACCTCTTTATAATATCCTCAGGACAATTAATAGGTTGGGGCTATAAACAATACTTTAAGTCCATTCTACTAAAAATATTTAAGGAGAATAAATGTTATTGGCATTTCAAACTATTCCCGACCTTTTGGGCCTACCAAAATTTGGTAAGAATGCCTACGGGGGCAACCCCATATTCCTTAGTGTTCATTTCTGAAGTAGTTTTACTACTCAAAGTTAAGATACCTAGCCTCTGAATATTATTGCAAGGAATTTTAGGTGAAGAAGGATATTGTGAGGAATGAATTATTGAGATACAAAACCTCGATGAAGCTTGGCTCAAAGATGAGTAACAACACAATATTTACACTAACTGGATGATTCAAGAATACAAAAAAATGTGTACAAGCACAAAATATTAGTAGGAGATCTGGTATTGAGACTTGACATTCGGATAGATAAGAAAACCGAGAAAAGGAAGGAAATTTAGGCCCAAGTGGTTAGGCCCATATCGAGTCATGGAGGACTACAAAAATGGGGCATATTGCTTATGTACATTAGAGGGTGAAGAATTTTGTGAATCTGTCAATTCACTTCACCTAAAATGTTACTACACATGATCCATCTACATTTCCACATGTACATTATTGCATCTACATTGCATTTTCATCTGCTATATCATTTTGTAAATTTGTAATCAAAGAACTTATATTTCAAGCAAATTTCAAAAAATTCTAAAAATGTTGGAAAAAATTCAATCACATTTCTTTAAATATCCACAATATTATCATCAAAATTTCTAATCATTTCATCAGTTCAACAAGTTAAGACAAAATTTTGACACTAATCCTACCAAGTCTTGCATACTTGGTTCTACTCATATTTTTCTTCCAGCTTAGGTGTATTTTCCCATAGTTTGTTCTAGAAGCTTCTTGGTGTCACATCTCTCCCTAGAAAAAAATCTTTGGTAGCAAAAGCATTCTAAGAATTTTTTCACCAGATCGTTTGTTTTCCTATCTTGGCCTTCGAGTGTTGAGCCACGGCATCTTACCGGTTGTGTGGGGTTGAGGCTAGGGGAAATTTATCCCTCCCAAAAGCACAACTCAAAGTTATAAATAAAAAAATGATATAAGCCAAATCAAATAAATGTAAAAATATTTCATTTACAAATAAAACCACACTTCCTTGCCCCACTAGTCTTTGGTGATGATCCCACATTTCTTATTGGTGACGTGAGATTGGGAAAGGAGGGAAGTTCCCTTACTCACCTATTCCTTGTCTTCGGTGATGAGCCCATGATGGGTCTCTTTCTATTGAGTAAATTGTGTGTAGAGTTAGGTTGTAGGTTCCTAATTGGATTTCTGTCAAAACCTTTTCTTTCTCTCATCACTTCCATTCATCAAAATCATACAACTCACATCCCTCCTAGCTCTCCATGTCGAGACCTTGCATCTTACTATTTATGTGGGGTTAGAAGTGGAGTGGATTCATTTCCTTATTTTATTACATTCACCACATTTCACCTATAAAACAATAGCTATTAAATGTTATTTGAAAAACCAAAGTTTTGACGTTACACTGTGATATCATTAGTTTCATATAAAAAAAAAAAAAAATATATCATTTTGTTAGCATATCATCATCCATAGCATGCATCCAAAAATTATATAAAAATTGGAAGTTCGAGCATCTAAGATTACACAAGTAAGATAAACCATCAATGAGTCAACTCTTATGCAAGAATGACTGAAACAAAAAGAAGTATATATATATCCATAATAAGTCAATTTTGTATAAAATTCCATCACACTCTAGGTTTGGTCAAAACACTTGTAATGAGCATGAAAATCCCAAAAATATTCATATACATGTCTTACAAAATGACATCCAAGCAATAAATGCTTGTGGCCTATCCCTCCATATGGGATTCTAGGAAGGTGCATGCCGAGGACTCCGATTACGGCTCATATGGCATGAAGGTGAGCATTTGTGAATAGAAAAATGAGAATGGTTATGATATGGAGTAGGTTATCTACCAAGTAATCATTGTCTCACCGTAAGAGTGGCTTTTCCTCTCTATCCTATGAGCTAGTCGAATGTAGCAAGCTCAACCTTCATCTTCGAAAGCATCTATGTGGCTCACCAAAGTGGGGAAAAAACATCCATGTGACAACTAGCCTACATGGGCTGCCCCATTTTAGTGAGCATATCCTTACAGGTCTTCCTATGGGGATGATGAATATATCGACCAAGATCCAAAAACAATATCTCACAAACCATAAGCAATGGATGCAAAACACAAGTGAAAGAAAATAATAGTGAGTTAGAAATTATTAAAAAAAACAAAGATAAACATTATGCGTAGCTTACTAATAATTCTAGCTAACAATGTTGAGAGAAGATTATCTAAATACTTGGATCTCTTGGCATCTAGGAAGGGTCACTAGTACAGATGGTTGTGGTAGGGCCGCTGCATATACCCGCTAAGCCTCATCCTCTCTTGGTGCGATGTGCTGACCCATCATAGAATGCTCATCACCACCTCCCTCTTGAGAAAGTGGGTCCTTTGAAACAAGAGTGACCTCCTCTTCCTCTTCCTCTACTCTCACAGTCGTAGAGATCTCCTTTGTACCCCGCCACTCTGTATCACTATCCTCTTCCTCATCATGCTCCTCTCCTCCCGTCTCCTTGCCACCCTCGAGCTCTATCTTTGAATTTGTATGGGATTTTTCCTCCTCCTCCTCCTTGTTGTGATTAGGTGTGGTGTAAATGTGGAGGACGAATATTGGTTCTCTAGGAAGCGTGACCTTCTCCACACCGATAAGTACCCCGATGTAACAATTTTCCAACCATGCAAGCCCTTAGGGCCTCCCTGAGCCTCTCTAATACCATGGTAAACAACATGAACTATAGAAAGTGCATCGACATATGGAAGACTGAACTACTAGAGCACTCTATCAACATGGTGGACCTCCACCCTACCTATCATGTCCACTAACTAAGTCGTGGTGTTGCGTGAAATTAGTATAACTCTATCATCTCCCCACAACCCAATCATATCCTAGTACATCTTGTAAATAAATTCATCTATGGTAAAATTAGAACCAGGATGTTACGCCCCCCTGAGAACTATCAAGACTTTCCATCTAGAAAGTCTTATAGCCCCTAGATCTAATATGCCAACTCCTCCGATGGGGATGATCCTCTCATAAACCCAAGCCATAACCAAAGTAGGGTGGCTTAGGGATTTCCCCGTAGCCTCACAACGTGGTATAGGTCATGATATGTGGTCCCAAGAATGTCCACACCCCAAGAAAATATCCTCCCATGCTTTGCTTAATATCCATAATGATAAGATCCCAACAATATAAGAGCTTTTCCCCACCCTTGTCTCCCACCAAATACGAAGCCAAAATACCAATAATGGCCTTACGTAGAGTGGGGATAGGTGCAAAGGCAACTGACAGTAGACACATACCCTACTTGGCACCCACATTGGACACCCCATCATCTCCCATATATGATGCCCACTGCCTATATATAGCTAGAGAACCTTTCTCCAATGTCAACCATATTCCAGTCATAGGAACACCCAAGATCCTATGAACATCCTTGAGAGTGATATTCCACTCTCCTTTGACCCCAAGAAATTGGAAAGTGTTTCAGTCGACATCCCAATAACTCAATAAGTCACATAGTAAATAACTAGTACGCATTAACAATTTTGTTTGAGAGATCCTCCATATGTCAACTCTATGTAGTAAGTATCTCTCCATCTGAGTCAACTGATCAATAATCATAGGGAGAAAATCAAACTCTCTTTCCCGGATCCATCGTATGTAGTCATCCTTCTTCTGCATTCACCAAAACAAGAAAAAGATAAAGTTAGCAACATTATTCAATACATAATCTCATCAAAACAATATAAAACTCTATGGTTTACATCTCTTCATGGCTAAAACACTTCTCCAAGGGGGAAATATGTACGCACCCAAATTTACACGTGCTACATTGTCGAAACGGTTCAAAAGTCCCCAATGATGATTCATGTATTTTCCAAAGGTGTTCGAGCCCCTTTATCTCTTTGCAGTATATATTTGTAGCTTAGATTACTTAACCATTTCCTACTTTTCTATGGCTTTCTACATCATTTTTCCTTATGTTTTTTCCTTGAGTTACATAATGAGATGTCCTTCTAGGGTGGTGATTGTGTAACCACCACCCCCTACGGGTGGTGGTTAAATAACTACCACTCTACACAGCAGGCGGTGGTTTCATACGAACTAACCAAGACTTCTTGGGCTTGATTTGGATGCATGTTAACTCACTCTAATTCACCTCTAGTGCATGTTTCTTGATCAATTTGGCTAATTTTAAGCTTGACTGATTCGTATCAACCTCCTCTTCCACTTTTAATTATTGATTGAGATTTAAACTCCCTCTTCTTGTTGTGATGTGGCATCCCATTGTTTCCAAATGGCTTAGACCATTTCCTAGCTTGTGTTCTATAAAACCTCTGCTTCTTCTAAAGCAAAGGGCCAAAGATTTTTATTTTTTTGCACTATTATGCAACTAAAATTCTGCTATAGACCACACAACCAATCACTTTTATCTTGTGTTTTTCTTCCTCTATATGCCCTATTACTACACCACTTGCAAGCCAACATTTCTCTAACACCTTCTTCTTACTTCCTCTGCATTCCCATCTCCTTGGACTCACATGGACACATAAGACTAGAAAATATAACTGAGGGGACACAAAGTGATATCACATGGCCGACATGGCCTCAACACTACAATTTCGAGGGTTGGGTTTGTTATTCGGTTTGTTTATATCTTCACTTCTTTATTTTTGAATTTGTATGAAAATTATTTACTATAGTAGAAAGGGAACTTTCATTTCCATTATTGCAATTGCTAGGTAGTTACAAAAATCATTTTCTTCTTTATATATTTCTTAGGATAGATAGCTTCCTTTCCTATCTCTATATATTTTCAAGGGAAGTGATTATGGAAGAAGCTTTTGCATAGTTTTAAGCATTCAAAATTATGTTCAAATTAGTCTCTGTTAAATCCCTCTTAAATTCCACCGGGGAGTTTCAAGGGAAGAAAATATTCTGAGAAGCTTCCAATTCTTCCCCTGACTCTGAGGTGTGTCCAAGGATTTCATTCACATTCATAGTTTAGAGAAGCTTTAATTTTTTAGAATAGATTAGATTATTTCGTGTGTAGATAAACAACTACATTTAGTTGTTTATTTGTTTTATTTTTGGTTAATTAATTTAGAAGTAATTTCCTCATTCCTTCGTATGCCTTTGTTATTTCAGAAAAATAAAAATAAAATATTAGTTTAAAGTAGATAATTTAGATTATTGTTTATTGCTTTATTTATTCTATATTGGAAAATACAAAAACATGGTTAGCTTTTATTTATTTAGATAATCTTGTTATTTGTTTTCATAGATTAAATTGCACAAATGCACACATGACCATTCCTAGACCACAACAAGAGAGAGTCTACGCATATGATCCTAGGGTTCAACAAATGAATGGGATTGAAGATCAAATAGACTTAGACACTGGATTATGTTCACTAGTCTTTAGAACATCCCCACATCCACCAGATATTGTTATACAATTGAACATATTGAATAAAGAAGCTTATAGATATTTCATGTTCTAGACTAAACCAACTCACCGAACCATAGATCTAACAAAACCATGCCTCTCTCACTTATTTCATGACCTTTCTCGGAAATCATTACGAGGTGCCGGATGACCACTTTCCACATATTAAAGCTGGTTGAGAGAGTATCACATAATAAAATTGATAGAATTTTACGTGTGTGTATTCTTCTTGATTTCTCCATCATACCCACTTAGGTTAGAAAGGCCTTTATTTCCCTTGATGAGTAGATACCGTTGGTATTTATAGAGGACATTATATTTCCCTGATTAATTTTTTATCACATTCACCTACTTCCACTACATATAGCTATCTACTCATTCCACATTGCCTATTCCAACACGACCTTGGGAGGTCAAGTGCGACTGAAGGTCACGTGTTGATTTTAAGTCATACAGTACCTTTGGCTAACAACATGTTCTCTATCTAACTTACTTTATTGATAACCTCCTTGAAATTTCTAACACAGTGCATTTGTAAATGGAAATAAATTTTGGGATGTTTCTCCAATATAAAGTGAGGGAAATGACTAGCTAGCCCTCACCATCTTTAAAAGAAACCTGAGAAGTTCTTGTTATTAAATTGTTTAGAAATGCACAAGTCTAACATGGTGACATCAATTTCCATATCGAATGAAAATTTGTGCACAAAACATTATTCTAATTCATCTAATTTTAAATATAGACCCTTTAGGTATGTGTAGGAACAATTCAAGTGTTTTCCCCAAGACTCCATGTAAATAGGAGAAATAGATAGTTTTCACTAATGGAAACTTCTTAACAAGCCATAAAGAAGTCTTTAATATGATTTCTTGCATCACCTTTACCATTGTATTTTTCAAACTTAGGGAATTCAAAGTGAGGAGGGAAGGGTGTTATTAGCATTTCTCTATCAAAAGGGTATGGGAATAGTTCTTTGGATTAATACTTTCTACCATGTCCTATATTTCATTCTTACTAAACCTGGTGAGGGTATTCATCATATAATTTCATTCCTAATCAAATATTTGACCACATGTAGGTGAGGTAGGCCTATAAACCAAATTATATTTGGATGTTTTACCACCTTGGTTATCAGTGTATATCTCATGGTATGGTTCCTTTAGTTTTTCTTGATGTGTAGTCTTAGTATAAAACTCTTAATACATAGTTTGAGGTTTCTCCTATCATGGATTCTTTACTATTACGGGGTTTTTATAGACATCAGAAGCTAAAACCACCAGTTTATGACTAAGATTTTGAAATTTTTATTGTACGGTGACATCATCATTTTAGGTTTCTTCATGAGTTTCACGAGGAGGTGGTTATTCATGCTCTACATGTTCTTCATTACCATCACGGTTAATTCAAACAATGGGTATGTGATAAAAACCTATATTTTTAAAAGCCCCATATTTTTCATTCCTTTGGTAGAAAGTAGAAGCATGTCCTAGATTTAATAAGTCATCAATGGTTCTAAAGGGATGTTCTACTTCCTTGTCTCCATGAACCATTTTTGTGAGGAGAGTATGGTAAAATTTAGGTGGCATTTTAGCCCCTAATTCTATGACACGCACTAATACTTCATTTCTTTTTTGAAATAGGAAGTTATCCATATGGGTGGGATCAAATTAAAATTCCTCTCGAGGAGAGTTCCCCTCGTTACCACTATGGTCAACCATGTTTTCTTCTTCAAATAAGGGGTTTAATTTGTCGTTGATAAAAGGATTTGACCCTAATTTTATATTTCCCATTCTAGTAAGAATTGGTTTAACAGGAAATGTTTCACTAAGGTTGATAGATAGATGTGTTTAAAAACTACAAGCACCCTAGGAAAGAATGAGCAATGTGATGGATGAGAAGGATACAAAGAATGTAAAACAAATAAGTAAAAGAATCCAAATAATCAAGGGACAATGAATCAATGAATCAAATAATAACTCAAGGTAAAAAAATTTGTATGATGGAAAGTACAAGGAAAAATCAAGCAAGCTTAAGATAAGAATCCAATCCCAAATATTCTACTCCTTATGTCTAAAAGAATTTTTAGGTTGACAATGAAAACAAAATTTCAATACTTAAATTGATTTTAGGATAAAAAATACTTAAGTATTAAAATGGTGTTGAAAAGATTCCGAATCACGGTATACTCAAATGAGTTTTAAAAAAACAAAGTGCAAGTCTCAAAACGAGGCTAATGATGTGAGCAACAGCAACAATTCAACTTGGCTAAGTTAATCAAGATTTCAGGAAAATTAATATATTAGTATCAAAATGGTATTGAAATGATGAAAACAACATAACCTCAACACTTTCAAAAATTAAGGAAATGTTTGGATAAAAACAAGGTCTAGGTATAACAAGAAGTTGTTATTATGCGAGCAGTATAACAACACAATTTAGAAACTTAAATCAAGTTTTACAAAGAAAACAAGATGTAAGTATCAAAATTGTAGTGATATGATGTGAGCAACATAACAACTTACAGAAATAAGTGATGAGACAACCAAACTATAATGAAATAGTCTTGATGTGGGTATCAAGACAAGGGTTACCAAAACTGAAGATGCACTAGCACACTTTCAACACTTACATTCTTACCACAACATGGTCATGTAAGTGACTAAAAAAGTGGTGGAAATAATTATTTTAGAATTTCCATGTATGGATGCTCTCTTTTTCCCAAAAAAGGGAAACAAGATAACAAAGGAGATAGAATAAGTGGTGATGAAAAATACTTAACCTAAATTTGGTAGATTTTTTCCTTATTTCGAAAGAAACAAGGTAGTGTTGTATATATCTTCCCCCCGGGTAGATATAGACAAGCGGAAGAATATGGAAACCAAAGAAATTCAAACCTCAGCCCATGGCGCACAAAAGGGGCGCACGACAATGAGTGTCGACAGCAAAATGGATGCGCCCATGGCGCACAAAAGGGGCGCACGACAATGAGTGTCGACAGCAAAATGGATGCGCCCATGGCGCACAAAAGGGGCGCACGACAATGAGTGTCGACAGCAAAATGGATGCGCCCATGGCGCACAGAAGAGGCGCACAGAAATGAGTGTCGACATAAGAAAGAATGCGCCCATGGCGCACAGAAGTGGCGCATGACAATGAGTGTCAACGGGGAAAAAGTTGCTCCTTGGCGCACGTAAGAAGATGTCGACACACACACGGATGCGCCTATGGCGCACCTTCAGGAGGCGCAACATTCTGAGTGCTGACAGGAAGCAGACCCTGACCCAGATATTCAGATGGCCATAACTTTTGACTGGGAGCTCCGATTCACACAAGGTTGGACTTTTCAGAAAGCCTACGGCGTCCTCTACCTAACTACGAATGGATATATTTAATTGGGTGGGAAAAAGTTCTTAAAAATGCAAAATACAGTTTGCCACTTTTGGGGTTTGATATGGTCCTCACCTACCACCATAATGAGATGAATTAAATACAACCTGAGGTGGTTGGGGTAGATTTGGACTTTCTCTCTCTTCTCTCTCTCATTCTTCCTATAAATTGTAAGGAGGGGCTTCTTTCTAAAGGTTGGAAATTCTTGTTTTGGCCCCTCCCTTCTTCTCTTTGGCAGGTAGAGTTGTGGAGCTCAAACCTCCCATCTAAAACTGTAATGCACCTTTGCCTCTGGGCATTTTTTGCAGTGTATTGTATCAACCTTGAGCAAATAAATGCATGCATGTGTGGATGTTTCTCAACCCTCTATGTGTTTCATTTTGCATCCTCCTGATCTTTCACTGTGAATATGTTTATCTGTGCATGATTTTGCATTGCATTTCTGTGGTCTGTGTTTAATTGGCAAAACGTATGTTCTTCATTCCTCGGTGCATCACCTCCTTAGCTTAGGTTTGTTTTTATGCATTTCTCTCTCCCTGTCTCCTTGGTAGTTAGATTAGGTTTTAGTAGACTCTCTGCATTTTATTGGTGCATCTGAACAGAGGAATAGGAGCCGGCCTTCATCCGGAGAGCTTTTCCGATTTCGCAAGGTCCCACACTTGGGAAAAGCTCCATGTTGTGCAATCGCACTGAGATTCTCAACCCATCGAGTTGCAGAGTCCCAGGGGTGCTGTGATTCAACACCAACAGGTAGAAACTAAGACAAATTTATGCCTTATAAGTTTCATGATGAATATCACACAAATGTAACTTTAATGGACTCTCCCTTTGTTCTAATAACAAGGTTTTGACCCTAAGAAATTCATTGCTTTGTGATATGTCTTTAAAAAATGATGGATAAAGTCAAGTTAGCCCCAATTCCAAATGAAATTATAGCATTTTGTTCACAAACTCACCAATTATTACCTAAGAGAGGTACACATTTCTTGAATAAATCCTAGACAATGGACCATTACCCCATAATCAAATTAATGATAGAGGCATCATAAGGGTAGCTTGAAGCATTTCCTCACGAGTTTTTCACTAGTCAAGTGGGTAGTGGGGCACTTCCCGTTTCATCCACCAGTTCCCTCAAGGTGTGGACTACTTTGCGGTTCTTGTGGTAATCCTTATAATGATTTTTATGGCTTATCCTATGATACTTCCCACATTTTAAAGTGGATGAGCCATAACTCTTATCTGAACTTGCAAACGCAATGTTTTGAATAATGGTTTGTTTTTATCTTTTGAAATTAATTTGGTTTAGCACACCATTGAAAAATTGCAACAAACTATATTTAGAATTTGTTTGTATCCATTTTATTTGAAAATTGAATTAGGTCACGTT
Organism: Taxus wallichiana var. yunnanensis; assembly: GCA_018340775.1. NCBI lineage: Eukaryota > Viridiplantae > Streptophyta > Pinopsida > Cupressales > Taxaceae > Taxus > Taxus wallichiana. Next base: position 16,671,338 of record CM031238.1, on the reverse strand, counting down.
ATCAAAATTCACCCCTGTGGTAAATTTGATAACATGCATCAGGATGTCCAAATTCCAAGAAAATGGACTGATTCAGAGCAAAATCAGGTTTCTAGGGTCCCTTCAGGAATCTTTCTAAACTCCCCAGGCTGAAGAAGGAGGGAGCAAGCTTTGAGAAAGTGCGGAGAAGGTTGCAGAAAGCAAGTAGTTTGGGCCAGTAAAAATTGTGAAAATCGGCTAAGTCCTGGTCCAGCACAAGGTGGGACGAGTGGGACAAAGGTACGCGAACCGCCCGAACCGGCCGAAATGAGTCCAGGCGGCCCACAAAGCAAATGGGACAAGTGGGACAGAAGTACGCGGCGGGCGCGAAAAGCCGATCCAGCCGAGGAGAAAAATTGGCTAACTGCTGAAGAGGGTAGCATTCGGGACGAGTGGAACAAATGGACGCGAAATGCCCGAACCGGCCGGATCGCGTGAAATCAGTACAAGGAGCCCAAAAGCAATTGGGACGCGCGGGCCAGAAATACGCGAACCGCCCGAACCGGCCGAAAAGAGTCAAATCAGTCCGAATCAAAATGGGACAGGCGGGCCACAAATACCCGAATCGGCCGAAATTGTCCCAAAAGGTCCAAAATTAAATGGGACATCCGGGACAAATGGAGGCGAGGTACGCGTAGGAGCCGAATCAGCCGAGGACCAATCAGAAGCTGCCACGTGTCCTCACAAGAGAAAAGTCAAAAAAGTCAATGGGCGAGTTTTCGAGCACCGATCCGAACCAATGGGATAGTGCCACGTGTCCCAAATTTAGGCCCGAAGGAAAATTCAAAAGACAGCCCACCGAAAAGTAGAAGAGAGAGAATTATTCAGCGAATCAGAGCATGCCACGTGGCGTCCAAGTGGCAGTGCGGAAAATATTTCAAAATCCGTTTTCGCCTGTTCCGTGCCCTAAATCTTCAGATCGACATATCTTTCGATCCAGAGCTCGGATTTGCACGTTCTTGATATCAACGGAAAGCTTATGAGATTCTCTACACGTTTCCAAGGTCAATCTTGCATTTTGGTTCAGTTTGGAGGATGAAAATTGAGAAACGCCTCTGGCGCGAAATAACAAGCAGAGGTAATGCTTCAACAACCACTTTAATGCAGCAAACAACCCGCCGCTTCTGTTAGACAAACCGCCGCTTTGCCAGAACCCGCCGCTTCTGCCATGATGGACGAATTAAATGCAACCTAGAGGTGGTTGGGGCAGATTTCGAATTCCTCTCTCTTTGCTCTCCCATTCTTCCTATAAATTGTAAGGAGGGGTTTCTTTCTAAGGGGGGACATTTCCGCTTTGCACCCTCCCTTCTCTCCTGTTCATAAGAAGATTTGTGGAGTTTTCAAACCTCCCATATAGACTGTAACACCGTTTTTTGCCTTTTGGCCATTGCAATGTATTGAATCTATCCTTGAGCAATATATATATGTGTCTGTGGTTACTTCTAAACCCTCTTACATATTTATTACTGTCATTCTTGATCTTTCATTGCATTTTTGCTATCTGTGCATGATGTTGTGTTACATCTACATGATCTGTGTTAAATTTGGCAAAGCATATGTTCTTCATTCCTTGGTGCATCACCTCTATTAGCTTAGATTTATTTTATGCATCTTCTTTCCTTGTCTCCTTGGCAAATTAGATTAGATTTTGAGGAAAACCCTCTGCATATTTCGTATGCACCTGAACAGAGGAATAGGAACCAGCCTTTCTCTGGAGATTCCTTTCTCACTCTTCAAGTCCCACACTTGGAGAAAGGATTCAATGTTGATGCAATCACACTGGATATTAGTAATCAACCTAGAAACCTGATCAATACCCAGGGGTGCTGTGATTTTGCACTAACAGTTTTGGCACGCCCGGTGGGACAGAGGTCTCATTTCTATTTGCAGCAAGGTTGATATGCATCTGCTGCAATTTTCTTGCTTGAAAAGAGCTATTATTTGCATATCTCGACTCTACTGGGAGGAATCAATCGGTTCCAGAAATCGAGGCCTAAAAGCTTATGAGAAGAATCACAAGGTCAAGAGCTGGAGAAGAGGAAGTGCTGTTTGAATACCTGCAACTATCCCCAAGAAGAAGGCAAAGAGGAAGAAGGATTCAAAGGTCTCCATCTCCACCAAATGAGAACTCTTTCAACTCCTCCACCTAAGCGGCCTTTCTTTCAAAGATACTGAGGGTTTTAAGACCAATCGAATGGCGCAACCAAGTGAACCCCTATGTCAACTTCACAGCAAAGCGGCCCACTTGCTCTCAATGCACAAAATCCAATCCCAGTAGTAGCACTAAAGAACATTCCATACTTTACTGGAGAAAATCAGACCACTCCTGGCGATCATGTCAAGGACATTGCTAACATTTGTGCAATCCATGAGATTAACGAGATGCAAATAGCTGTCAAATTGCTGGCGTCTTCATTCAAGGGGAAAGCATTGCAATGGTTTAGGAGCCTTGAAGCTGCTTCTATCACGAACTGGAATCAGCTGTGTATTGCACTTCATAATCAATTCGGAGAGAAGGGAGACAACTTGTCTCTTTTGGAGCAGCTGACAACCATCAAGAGAGCTTCCAATGAGCAGCTAACTGATTTCAACTTCAGATTTCAAAGATCTTGGGATAGAATTCCAGTAGCAGTCAGACCAACAGCAGAAGGTGCTTTTCTATACTACCTTAAAGCTTTAAATTCTGATATTTCTATGTTGATTCAATCCATGGGAGGCACAACTATCCCTGCTGCTTATAGTATTGCCATTAGAGCTGAAAATTGTCTGATTCAAGCTGGCAAGCTAGCTCCTAGGCCTCCAATGCCATTATATCCAAGTTTAGAAAGCCCAAGTACTAGTCAGGCACCTGTCTTAGCTCCTTCTCCCACTCCTAGAAATCAGAGTTCAAATGAAGCTTCCACTTCATCTCCAAGTGCCCCAAATGAGCTTCAAGAAGTCATGAAGCAACTGCAAAATTTAGGTAATGAGCTGGTCACACTCAAGAGGCAGCAAGCTCAAGGTTTTAGACCTTCGTATCAGCCTCAAGCTCAACCGAATAGGCAGCCATATCAGCCTCAAAGACCACCTAATCCAGCCACAAATATGAATCAAACAAGGCCTCCTGCCAATAGACCATTCCAGCCCTATAATCCAAATGCCATATCTGCCTCTAAGGCATTAGTACCAGCACAAAACAACATTGCCCAGGAGTATGATTGGTGTTTTCCATGTAATGAACCCCATAATCAATCCATGTGCTATAATGGTGCTCTAACCCAAGCTTTAATGGTAACAAGTGCTGGTGTGGAGGGTGAGAGTAGTCAAGAAAACAGCCAACAACAAGAAACATTCCAACAGCAATCAGCCCCAAATGATACCACATTGGTAAATTGGCAAGCAGAGGATTTCTGTGGCATGAATCAGGCAGTTTCTCAAGGTGTCGCTGCCAACACAAGGTCAAAAAGGAGAAATTTGGGTGAAGAACAGCCGTTAGCCCCAGCCAATCCACAACCTTCCACAGCTCCACAAATGATTGGCAAGCAAAACCCAGTTTTCAATGCACAAGGGCAGCCAAGAACAGCCCCTTGGCCAAACCAAATGCCAGCTGTTGCTGCCCATATTCAAGGAGCAAATGTGCAAATCAAGGGACAGCAGAGAGATCCTTCATCACCATTCAGTATCATTGATCAGATGAAGAAAACAAACGTCAATATATCTATGTGGGAATCCCTATCCATCCCAGGCCAAAGAGATCTGCTGCAAGCTGCTATGAAGGACTGGCCAACTTCGAATCAGCAGGTTCAGAGGCAAGACAAAGTGCTTACAAATGCTGCCCAGCCTGAAGGAAATCATGGAACACAACAAGGTAAAATGTTGAAGCCCCCCCCTTTTTATGTTTCGTTAATCATTGGAAATCAGCTAGTGCATAATTGCATGATAGACTCTGGGGCAAGTAGCTCAGTAATGCCTAAACAGATAGCTGATCAGCTAGGGCTCCAATATGAAATAACATCTAAGGGAGTAGTGTAGCTGGATGGGACAGCAATAGCAACAGTTGGAGTGATTAGAAATTTGAGTCTTACCTTGCATGCATGTCCAAATGTTGTTGTCTTACAAGATATATCAGTCATAGACCTTCCACCACTCTTTGCCCTCTGTTTGTCAAGGGATTTTACTGCCAAGATTGGGGGATATTTGTCCGCTGATTGGTCACACATGCTGTTCAGAACGAGGTATGGAACTAAAGCTACAATTAGGTTAGAACCTATTGCAGACTTCCACATTGAGCCCTATACTCCAAGTCATATTAATACCTGTTGCTCAAAGATTTGATCAAGAAGATCACCTTGGCACTGATGAAGCCGACACTAAGGTTGGAAGTATCCCAGATTTGACTCTTGATGAATGGGAAAATAAGGTGCATGCTTTTGATCCTTATCAAGAAGTAGAAGAATCTGAGCTAGGGGTCTATTGTATACACGAAGAAAGTCAACCTATTCCTAACATCACCAAGCCAAGCCACAAGGATGACAATGAGGTATGGCAACTGTTTTTTGATGGATCAAGGAGTAGACAAGGCGCAGGAGGTGGAGCCATGCTTATTTCACCTCAAGGAGTAAAGTATTATTCAGCTTTTAGATTTCAATTTGCATGCTCCAATAACACTGCTGAATATGAAGCCTTGGTGCAAGGGATGCATTGGGCAATAAAGAGAAAAATAAATAACTTGCAAGTGTTTGGGGACAGTGAGCTGATTGTAAATCAGGTCAAGGGACAGCATGCTGCCAAAAATGATCTACTTAGATGCTACAAGAACAGGGTGTGGGACCTCATGGAAGATTTTGAGGGTTTCGGCATCAAGGCCATTCCCAGAAAAGAGAATCAAGCTGCTGACAGGCTTGCAGCAGTGGGGGCAGCCTTTGACATTGTAGAAAACATTCAACAAGACAAGGTACAGCCAAACATCCACGTGATTGTGAGGCCTTCAGTGCCGGATAACGATGTCAATTGGCAAGTATTTGAGAATGACCAGCAAATCATCCACTTCTTGCAAGAAGAAGCTGAGTTCTCAGCTAAGAATCAAGAGAAGTTGAAACAACAATATGGTGACCAGGTGATACAGCTGAGAACTGACAAGCTGCCCAAGGGACTTGTCACCTTAGAATCCATTTTTAACCCCAATGATCAGTTTAGAAAGGAGAAAGCAAATATTCAGGTCAAGAGGGAAGATTCGGTATCCATCTTGGTGAAAGAGAACAAGCCATTGCAAATTGGAAAAATGACAACTGAGCAAGAGAGATATGAGTTCATACAGCTTTGTCAAGAATTCCCTGACGTGTTTGCTTGGAGCTATGAAGACTTGAAGGGCTTCAATCCCAACTTAGCTCAGCATACCATCGAGTTGGATCCAAATACTAAGCCTGTCAGGCAGAAACAGAGACCAGTCAATCCACACATGGAGCCTCTCATGAGGAAAGAATTGGACAAGCTGATTGAGTCAGCAATTATATTCCCAATCAAGCATTCTAGTTGGGTTGCCAACTTAGTTCCAGTCAGAAAGAAAAGTGGAGAGATCAGGCTATGTGTTGACTTCAGAGATTTGAATAGAGCCTCTCTCAAGGACCATTATCCACTCCCCTCCATGGAGCAAATATTGCAGGTTGTAGCTGGGTCAGAAAGGTTTTCGCTGCTTGATGGATACTCAGGCTTCAATCAAATTATGGTAAAGGAGGAAGACCAGTTCAAGACAGCCTTCACAACCAAATGGGGCACATATGCCTACAAGAAGATGCCATTTGGACTGGCGAACGCCGGAGCAACATTCCAGCGAGCTATGGATATGGCATTCAAAGGCTTGATCAACAAGATAGTACTGATATACTTAGATGATATTACTGTCTTCTCAAAGAATGCTGCAGACCATCTCTTTCACCTCAGGCAAGTGTTTCAGAGGTGTAGAAAGTTTGGAGTGTCTTTAAATCCTAAGAAGTGCATCTTTCTTGCACATGAAGGGAAACTTCTTGGCCATATTGTCTCCAAGGAAGGATTAGCAATTGATCCAGAAAGGGTTGAAGCCATAAGAGCTCTGCCACTACCAAGTCACAAAAAGGCTCTTCAAAGTTTCCTGGGAAGGATAAACTTTGTTCGGAGGTTTGTCCCAAATTTTGCAGCCTTTGTCAAGCCCATCACCAAAATGTTAAGAAAAAACATGGCTTTCAAATGGACGGCAGAAGGCAAGGAGAGTTTTGAAGCAATCAAAGAAGCCATCTCCCAGGCACCCACTCTCATCAACCCGGACTTTTCCAAGGATTTCATCCTCTATGCATTTGGGGGTGATGACACTATTTCTGCCATTTTGGTGCAACAGAATAAAGATAATGATGAACAGCCAATTGCCTTCTTTAGCCAAAGCCTAAATGACTGTGAATTGAGGTACTCTTTTATTGAAAAACATGTGCTTGCAGTAGTCAGGAGCTTGAAGAAGTTCAAGCATTTAATCTCAAACAACAAGGTCCAGTTGCTGGTCTCACATGCTGGGGTTAAGGACTTCCTCCTCAACAAGGATTTGAATGAGAAAAGGGCAGGATGGATCACCCGTGTCATGGAGTATGACATTGAGATCAAGATCACCAAGCTGGTAAGAGGCAAGGGTTTGTGTGAGCAGCTCGCTTCCAAACAACTAAACAACCCAGAAGATAAAGAAGACGCTGTCCTGCTATTACAAGATGATCAAAAATAGGAAAATGATGATGTGTCCACTCCCTGTTGGACTCAGAATATGATACATTTCCTACAGACGGGCATGTGCCCTCTAGAAATGAGCAAAGCAAGAAGAAGACACTTCAGGTTGCAGGCTATTCCATATACCATCATTGATGGAGTTTTGTTCAAGAAGGACGTCAATGGAGTGCTGCTGAGATGCATTAACACAGGTCAGATTCAAAGGGTATTAAAGGAGTTTCATGATGGACCAGCTGGTGGCCATTTTGCACCAAGAGTGACAGCTCTGAAAATCATGAAGGCTGGTTATTATTGGCCTAAAATCTTTAGTGATTGCTATGCATGGATCAAGAAATGTAAGAATTGTGCATTCTTCACAGGAAAAGAGAGACTTGCAGCCCTCCCATTGCATCCAATCTCAGTTGACCAGCCATTCATGCAATGGGGTTTGGACTTCATTGGAATCATCAATCCCAATTCGAGCCAAGGGCACAAATGGATTTTGACAGCCACAGACTACTTCACCAGATGGACAGAAGCAGTAGCACTCAAAGAGGTGAATGAGTCTAGCATCTTGGACTTTTACGAGGGGATAACTACCAGATTTGGTGTGCCTGCTACAATAGTCTCTGATAATGCATTGGCATTCATTGGATCTAAAGTTACTGAGTGGGCTGTCAAGAACGGGATCTACCTGAGCACTTCATCAAACTATTACCCTCAAGGTAATGGCCAGGCCGAGTCTACAAACAAAAACTTGCTGAGGATCATTAGGAGGACTCTTGATGAGAATCAGAAGGCTTGGCATACCAAACTGAAATCAGCCTTATGGGCTGATAGGATAACTCCCAAAAGATCCACAGGTAATTCTCCATTTAGGCTTGTCTACGGAAGAGAGGCAGTCTTGCCCATGTCACTTGAGTTGCCAACGTTGGAACTCATGAAACAGCTGGAGTTGCTAGAGTTTGGGCCCATGGAGGTGAGATATGCAGAATTGATGGAGCTGCAAGAAATCAGAGATCAGGCATTCCAAGCAATGGAAAAGGATCAGGCTTTGATCAAGAAGACCTTTGATAAGAAGGCCAAAGACAGATCTTTTCAAGTAGGAGATCTAGTGCTGAAATGGGATGTGGACAGAGCAAAACCAGGAAGGCATTCAAAATTTGATGCCATTTGGAGTGGCCCATACATGGTCACAAAGTGCAAGAACAACAATGCTTTCCAATTGGCCTCATTGGATGGTGAAGAACTGCAGATTCCAGTAAATGGAATCTATCTCAAGCGTTGCTTCTAGAGGGAGTTTCACTACATCTGTAAATACTAGATTAGATTTTCTTCCCTCCAAGTGCTTGTGCACATTGTTTTGCTGTAATTAGTTTTGTTTTCCCTAAGTGCCTTGGCACAGCTTACTGTCTATGGAGATGATGCATGTCTTTGCTAAATCAGGTCACATTCCATCTTTCCCTTTGCACATTCTAAGTCAGTTTGGATTCTAACAGAATATTTGATGACTCCATGCCCAATGGATGGCTTCAGGCAACTGGCCTTTTCATCTAGCAGGCAGAATGATCCCGCTGAGTCGCCAAATTGTTATCCAAAATTCACCCCCCCAGGGTAAATTTGATAACATGCATCAGGATGTCCAAATTCCAAGAAAAATGACTGATTCAGAGCAAAATCAGGTTTCTAGGGTCCCTTCAGGAATCTTTCTAAACTCCCCAGGCCGAAGAAGGAGGGAGCAAGCTTTGAGAAAGTGCGGAGAAGGTTGCAGAAAGCAAGTAGTTTGGGCCAGTAAAAATTGTGAAAATCGGCTAAGTCCTGGTCCAGCACAAGGTGGGACGAGTGGGACAAAGGTACGCGAACCGCCCGAACCGGCCGAAATGAGTCCAGGCGGCCCACAAAGCAAATGGGACAAGTGGGACAGAAGTACGCGGCGGGCGCGAAAAGCCGATCCAGCCGAGGAGAAAAATTGGCTAACTGCTGAAGAGGGTAGCATTCGGGACGAGTGGAACAAATGGACGCGAAATGCCCGAACCGGCCGGATCGCGCGAAAACAGTACAAGGAGCCCAAAAGCAATTGGGACGCGCGGGCCAGAAATGCCCGAACCGGCCGAACCGGCCGAAAAGAGTCAAGTCAGTCCGAAGCAAAGTGGGACAGGCGGGCCACAAATACCCGAATCGGACGAAATTGTCCCAAAAGGTCCAAAATTAAATGGGACATCTGGGACAAATGGAGGCGAGGTACGCGTAGGAGCCAAATCAGCCGAGGACCAATCAGAAGCTGCCACGTGTCCTCACAAGAGAAAAGTCAAAAAGTCAATGGGTGAGTTTTCGAGCACCGATCCGAACCAATGGGATAGTGCCACGTGTCCCAGCTAGGGCCCACAAGGAAAATTCAAAAGACAGCCCGCCGAAAAGCAGAAGAGAGAGAATTATTCAGCGAATCAGAGCATGCCACGTGGCATCCAAGTGGCAGTGCGCGGGAAAATATTTCAAAATCCGTTTTCGCCTGTTCCGTGCCCTAAATCTTCAGATCGACATATCTTTCGATCCAGAGCTCGGATTTGCACGTTCTTGATATCAACGGAAAGCTTATGAGATTCTCTACACGTTTCCAAGGTCAATCTTGCATTTTGGTTCAGTTTGGAGGATGAAAATTGAGAAACGCCTCTGGCGCGAAATAACAAGCAGAGGTAATGCTTCAACAACCACTTTAATGCAGCAAACAACCCGCCGCTTCTGTTAGACAAACCGCCGCTTTGCCAGAACCCGCCGCTTCTGCCATGATGGACGAATTAAATGCAACCTAGAGGTGGTTGGGGCAGATTTCGAATTCCTCTCTCTTTGCTCTCCCATTCTTCCTATAAATTGTAAGGAGGGGTTTCTTTCTAAGTGGGGACATTTCCACTTTGCACCCTCCCTTCTCTCCTGTTCATAAGAAGATTTGTGGAGTTTTCAAACCTCCCATATAGACTGTAACACCGTTTTTTTTTCCTTTTGGCCATTGCAATGTATTGAATCTATCCTTGAGCAATATATATATGTGTTTGTGGTTACTTCTAAACCCTCTTACATATTTATTACTGTCATTCTTGATCTTTCATTGCATTTTTGCTATCTGTGCATGATGTTGTGTTACATCTACATGATCTGTGTTAAATTTGGCAAAGCATATGTTCTTCATTCCTTGGTGCATCACCTCTATTAGCTTAGATTTATTTTATGCATCTTCTTTCCTTGTCTCCTTGGCAAATTAGATTAGATTTTGAGGAAAACCCTCTGCATATTTCGTATGCACCTGAACAGAGGAATAGGAACCAGCCTTTCTCTGGAGATTCCTTTCTCACTCTTCAAGTCCCACACTTGGAGAAAGGATTCAATGTTATGCAATCACACTGGATATTAATATGATCAACCTAGAAATCTAATCAATACCGAAGTGCTTTGTGATTTTGCACTAACAGGTCCTACACTAAAAAAGTTATTAGTTTTCCAAGAAATCCATTATATTACAAAAATAGGGTTAAAGGTTGTTTTTGTAACACCCTCGACAATTGTTATATTCCTCCTTTGCATTTCAAGTGTTGACAGGTGATTTTATTTTAAAGATGTGTTCTTTTGATTGATGGAGATCATGCTTGATATGGATAAATATTTTCTACTCTTAAGATCATTAGAATGAAATGGAATGGCTTCCTTAAATCCATTTTTCACTTCTTTTAGATGAGTTGCAATATAGTTTAAGAGTTACAAACTAATCTCTTAATCTGACTCAGGAATGTTTTAAATCTACTCAGTTGAATGAAGGGTAAATTGACATTCAGTAAAATTGAGAGACATATCAGACTAAACTTTGTTGTTACAAGTTCTTAGATTTTGTGTGAATGTGTTTCCATTCAGTTGTATGTTGTGCTTGGGTCTTTGGAGATCGATCATGGTAGGACATTGCTGACGTAAATGAAATACAACCTATTCATGGCATAGGAAAGATTTAGGATCCTAAAACTAAAGGATTATCCTATGGAATCCTAAGCTAGGTAAGAATATTTTCTACCTAGCTATGTTACTTAATAGAATTCTTATTCTAACCTAAGCTTCCTATTCTACTTTGTTTGGTTGGCATCCTAACCTAAGCTTTGTGCTAAAGGATTATGGAGAGATTGATTAGACTATTTTAATTAACCTAATGCCTAAAACTATAAGGTTGAAAATAAATCTAACCTAAAAGGAAATTACCTAAGGTGGTAATTTATTTTTTGGGTTATATCCTAAGGTTATATATTATAAGCTAACCTAAGATCTAACCTAAGAAATTATATCTATCCTAAACTAATAGGTATGAAGGAGAAATTGATGGTCGCATGACTCTACCACGACGGTTCCAATGGCATTTAATCTTGAGGATAAGGTTTTAAATGCATAGAGTACTTCTAGTTTGGCATGGGCTATTTAAAAACTAGGAGGAACCTACGTGGTAGTGTCTCTAAATTTATAGATGCATTTGGAAGCTCGATGTGGTCTCGCAAACTTTTAATGGTGGTGGCAAGGAAGGATAGGTAGGAAAATGAAATTAAATGACATTAATTCACCTCGGTTCGGTGATAAAGCCGTCTTGGAAGGCATGCAAGTAGATTTTTTGTGGGTTGTTTTACTTTGCATGTTTCACGATTTTTGCTTTGCATGGAGCTATCTGTTTTTTCAAACCAGCAGATTGATCTGCACTTAATGGCTATTTTTGAAGTCTTAGATCTATTTTCGGTTCGAGGGGTGTATAAGAGGCATTGTGGAAAAATATTATGGTTGTTTGACCTTGCTTGGAGAAGAAAGGGTGTTGGAAACTCGGCTGGAAGTCTTCGTTGAATCAGCAGAGGAACTATCAGGCATGATAGGCTCTACCCATTAAGATTTCTTTCTTTCTTCTAAATGATTCATTAAAACAACTCTACTCACTGGAAATTCATATTTGCATGATGTATCTAGTTATTTACTTGCATGTGTTCATGAAATCTAGATGGGTTTTGGAATACGAATTCTTGATGATTAATGTTAGTTATTGGGGATCTTTCTCTGCAATGGATGTTAGTGATTTCTTTGCATGTTAGTATAAAACTCTGTGACTCGTACTCAAAGCTTGCTGCTAACATTTGAGACTATTGTTGAGTGAATCAGCTTGTAGCTTGTTTGGTTCTCAATCTCTGGTTGGTCTTGTATTTTTGATCTTGAAATTGTGTTTTGTATTTGTTCTTAGCTTATATTTAAGCTTTGGCTTCGGTCATGGGTTGTTATTTGGACCTTGTATTGTTTTGGTTATGTTGGAGCTAAGTTCATTGAATATGGGTTGAATCCTTGTATTCAATAGTTATACTCATGTTCAGTTCTTTCAAATGCCGAACTTACTATCGTTCGGTTGAGCTTTGTTACTTGTGTTCTAAACGGGAATTTTATTCTCATTTAGGGAATTTGAAAATACTGATACTCCTATTGAAGCCTTGGCGACTTGGTTTAAACCCGTATTCTAGGCGTCATGTTTCTCTTAGGCTTGTATATTATGTCAAGTTTGACTAAACCGGTGTGGGAGTCTTGTGAGGCTGGAACTTGTGTTCAAAGCTCATGATAAACAAGGTAAGGTTTTCCTCGATTACATGTTCTCAGTATTATGTTGGAATCGAAGTTTTTACCTATTTTGCAAGATGGGTTTGGTTGGGTTTTAGTTTAAAATCCTTTCCTCCTTTTGGACTGTCTGCACTATAGGAGTTTGAGTGTTAAATTCGGTCAATGCCAAACTGGGCAATCTCCTTGAAATATTCTTCACTATTTTGAGTGAAACCATGTTGTGTGGGAAGCTTGACATGGTAATACTTTCTTATCGACATAGGAAATAGGACCTATAATGGGTCTGGTTGGTCTTTTATTGTGGTAATAGACAAGTATTTTGATGTCACATGAAGTTGTATTACTCTTTTTATCTTCTTAATTGGTTTATTGGAATTTGTTGGAAGATCAATTATAAACTAATATATCGAATATATAGGTATAAAACCTCTATTTGGATTACTTTGTATATCTATTTTGTTTGGGACTTGAACTTCTTACCTTCTTTTATCAAGTTGTATAAACCGTGTAATACGAATTTAGTCATGGAGTCTACAATTTCATTCGCATCTTCTCCGATCATGAACTCTTACTCCTTTAAGGGACTATGGAACGAACCTCTGGGTTTTAGGAGAAGAAAGGAATACAAACCTTGGGGAAAATATATAGTTGGGGACTATACGATGTATCTATTTCTAAGATTTGAATTTTTTCTTGAACTAGGTAAATGGAAATAGGAAACCAACTTGATAGTTTTGATTGAAAAACAAATTGAAGTGTGCATTATTTGATTGTTCATTCTTTGACTATGCATTCTTTGATTGTGCCTTCTTTTGTGCATTCTTGACTATACATTCGGTTCATGAACTCTTTTGGGAAACTAGTTGATGAATTTCTCTAGTTGTATTAGATAATAGATTTCATTTCATAGTATAAATGAAATGAAATATTGTATAGGTTCTTAAACCGAACTTTTCTTTATTGACCTTCTTCGGAGTTGGAAATTTTCTTGTGGATTGGTTAAGAGATTTAGGTCTTGAGTATAACTTGTATTTTAGAAAATATTGGCTATAGACCTTTTTGAATTATAATCTTCTAATAGACTGAAGTTAGTAAAACTTTCAGTTAGACCGTTTAACCTACTTGGTATGAATTGGTATTCTTGTTTCGTTTGTCGCCTCTTTATTTATGAACTCCTTATTCTGTCATCTATGGACTGAGGAAGTGGTGAGAATTCTAAACTTGAATCTTACCTCCATTGAAATTGGTCAGGAAATAGACATGTTTTGATTCTCTTCTTTGATTACATGGAAGGATGAAATATACTAATATAAGTTATGTTGTAACTAATCTCCTTGTTGTTGGGTAAAGATACATGAGTATTTCTTCTCTGCCAAGTTTATGAATTAATTGAATGGTAAGACTGATTGATTGCATAAAGTGATTGATAGGATCAATTAATTTTTATGATATAATTCTGATGTTGCAGGTTATATTATGCTCCTTACTTTATAATGAAATTTGATTCTCTTAATCATTGTTCTTTCTAAAAGTTGTTACTTTGGCATATTGTATGATGCATATTAATTGTTTCATAAAAGCAGAGTTGTTTTATGAAACAATTAGTGGAATGCACCTCGTTTTAATGCTTAGTGCTTATCATGCTCAGTTCATTGAACTGACTTGTGCTAACAATTTTGTAGATGGACATCGTAAGTGATAAAAGAAGGAAAAACTTATATGATGCATTGGCTGACTTAAGTCTGATTCTCTAAAAAGAATTATGATCCATTCTTGAGTTGTATTGCAAAATAAAAAGGAAATGTTTTATTCTTTTTAGACTAAAGGCTGTTGTTATGCAGTATGCCTTAAAAGCATAAGTCTTGTAAATTTACTTGTATTGGTTGTGTAAATTATCTTGTACTTTTATGAAAGAGATGGAATTCTATCTGGTTGATATTCTTCTTATTATTTTTATGCTTAATTGGATATTATTTGATAAGTTGGATAAAGGGATTTATATTAATCTCCCTAAATAAGATGTAACTTGCTAAGTTGCAGAATATGATAATGTTTATCTTAGCAATTTACATAGCAATTAATGTGTAATGAACATGAAATAAAACTATGGTAATTGAGAAAGATAAAAAAGGTATGATATGATTGCTAACCAATAATCATTAGACTTCATTTAGCAGTAAGTCTACCTTAATGGACCTATGTGATGCTACACCTCCTTGACTAGTTAAGATACATCGTAATGAAATTTATGACATTGTTGTCATGTTTTTGGTATAACCATTTGTTAAGCCAACAAAATTAGCAAATAAATTAAACAAGTGTTAAGGAAGTTCTTTAACATTTAATCGAATCTGATATAGAACAAGAACTTGAGGAGTGTTCGATTAGGGTTTGGTAAGGTTGCTGTAATTTGTTTTTAATAATCCAAATTAATTAAATAGTAATAACCTCCTAGGGGTATGTACATCTTGATGAGGCTATTCTGTAGGATGCTGGCACATGCCAACTACAATGTTGTACCTTTGAGAAGATTAGGATCTTCTCAAGGATACAATGATGCAGTTGACATGTGGCAACACCCTTCTGCATTGATCATCTAGATCTACACACATCAGGACTTGAACTTAGTTTCTCTCTAGGTCTAGTTAGTAGCATGTTTAGGATAGGGAGTAGCCCACTAAGACTCAGGGTACCTTGGCACATGGGGTTGACTTAGGTTGACCTAGTATGCCCATTTACCCTAAGTCTTCGTGAGCCTCTTTCTATCATAACTTATGTTGTTAACTTGAACTAGGGTTAAACCTTGGGCAAGTGGACTGACATAAGTCAGTAAAGGAAATTCTAGATAACAATAGAGTGGGTTATGAAGGATTTGAAAGAGCTTTGCATTAAATGAAAATTGTATAACACCGAAATATAATATATTGATATTAAAAAACCTTCGGGATTTCAAATAAATAGAGGAAGATTACATATAAGAGCTTGATCTCCTTGATTCTAGGAGTCAACACTCATCCCACATATCTCTCCTGATCCCTACAATATCTCATTCAAACTCTCAATCCCATTATTCTCTCACAACAAACCTTATCTAATTATAACTATTTACATGAGTTAACAAATCATAAATAGTTGTATTACATTACACTATATTATTTATTTCCACATTCATAATAATGCTCAAAATATCTAATATTATTCCTAACATTCACCCCTTAGTGTGAACATGGGAAAACATACACACTCTCATCTACAAAGTATGCTCACCTATGTGGAGCATGTTAAACTATGTGACTCATGACCTTGATACTAATGAAGGGAGCAATGCTCAACATTCTATGGTTTTACTGAGTTTACAAAAACCTTGATGTGTAACCGATCCATTACTGTCCACCTCATGTGGTTTTCTGGATCTCCCACAAACCTTTTCAAGATCCATGAACTGTCTTACACTTTGGTGTTTTTTCTCACCTATTTCATTACATTAGGAGTTACATTTAGGAATTTTATACATTATTTTTGAACAATAATTTGTTCTTATTCTCACAAATGTATCTTTGAAAGAAAATACTCAAAGCAGAATTTTTTTCCATCAATTCAGTTTCACAACCTCGTCAATGGTGCACGACGAGAGGTCGTTATGTGCCCTCTTGCCTCCGTTTACTCCAACCTCCATCTGTTTGCTACTTAGTTAGAAAATTTATCTTTGAGGCTCATGTTACAATTCTCTTGGGTGTTGATTTCAACCGATAATGCAACCCCTCACTATGAAGCGTCGCGCATAAGTGAAAGTGCGTCAGGACAAAAGTGACACAATTTTCTTTTTAAAATATATAAATATATATATATATATATATATATATATAATTTTTGAAATATTTTCCAAGAAAAAAATTGGTCTAGCAGCAAAAATTATAGGACCAATGCGTAGGGATTAAAAAAATACACATATTAAAAAAACAATACCTCAACTTTGAGTAACGAATAGAAAGTTATGACTCTTACAAGTTTAAAATCTAAAATCTTTCTAGACCCTTTCCAAAAATGGCAATTTTTTTCCTATCTTTTCATAATGCGGATCTCACTGCCTAATTAAAAAAAAATTCACACAAAATTTGATCTTCACCGTAGGTCCATACAAAGGTCGAAAAACGTTGAATCAAGAGGTAGATGCCAATGTCAATGTGGAGAAATGACCAACGATCGCTCACTTCTTAGACACTCATTTAGGAGAGGAAAATGTGGTAAAAAATAGATGGCAGAACACACAAATCGGGAACACATAGATCACGGGAACACGCAGATCACACAAATAGGCTTGACATTTTCTAAAATTTGGAATTTCCTTAGGAAGACTAGCCAAATTGGACATGGGAAGAGCATCGAATATGTTGGTCCCATTATTGAGTTTGCATAATGTGCCTTGTTTTTCCATGACCGAATATGCTCACAAACGTTTCATTTTTTGATTTCATGGTCTGCAGTTCACATTTTCCAACTGAATACCTTCGAAAATGCCCTCATTGTTGTTATTCTACCCTAAATTGAAGTAAAATCCAAGTTCCCCCATTTGTGCCCTGATTTATTCATTTTCACGGGGTGTACCATTTTCTCATTTGCCAAATCATGAAAGATCTCAAAATTGATCAAATCCTGAATTTGTGCAAGTGTTTCCCTAATCCCAAGCTTGAAAATGATGTCAAGAGATGATTCAAATGGTTTAAAATGAAGAATTCTACCTTCCTTGTCAAAAAATTCAGTTTCTAGGGCATTCCCTGAATTTTTCATGTCTTTGATGTGCTCTCGGGCCGTCAAGTTTATCATTGTAATTTCTATGCTGACATGGTAGGCTCTCATTAGCAGATGCGGTTGGAAAAAATGTTATAACTTGTCAAATTTTCAATTTTTGGCGAAGGGAGAATTTTCTCTATGGCCCCACATTTGCCTAGTGTGCCTACGTGGCATGATTCGATTGGACAGATGGAGCAGCGAGTGGCGGAGGTCACTTAAAAAATTTCCTTCATTTTTGCAAATTTCTCAAAATCAAATTTTCACCCGAAGGTCCATGCCCAATGGGATGGCGACACGTGGCATAGGGAGATCAAAGCAGACAATGTGGGAGTTGGGAAAATTTAATTGTTGTAGACTCAAAGATGTCAGAATAAAAATTTTCCCTGCAGCTCGCGCATTGCTGAGGATGTGCTTACGTGGCCTGATGTGATTGGTCGATGGCGGGTGGAGGAAGTAACTTTGGAAATTTTTCTTCCATTTTGGAAAAATTTCTCAAAATTAAATTTTTGACCAAAGGCCCTTGATGAATGGCATGATGACACGTGTCCAGAAGGGCCAGGCGGATGGTCAAGGACTTGGAAAATTTTGGTGTTTTTTGGCTCGGGGTGTCAGGGGAAAAATTTGGCCTACGAGCCCGCAACCATTGGAAAGGTGAAAAAATGCAAAAGGAAAATATTTGCACAGGCGTTTACACCCAATACAAAGTGGACACGTGTCCAAGAAAGTTAGCATGGATGGGTAGAATTTGTGAAAATTTTGAAGTCTTTAACTTCAAAGTGTTAAAGTTATAATTCGGCCCGAAGACCCGTGCCTAATGGAGGGGCGACACATGTCCATGGGAGTAAGGGAAAAGTGGGGTGATGTGTTTTTTTGGATTTTTGCCTTTGGAGGAGAAATTTTAAAGTAACATTTTGAGCCAAATCTCCGCACGAATCATAGTGTGACACGTATGCATAGGGATGAAATGGAGAGGTGGAGGCTTGGAGGAAGTTGAAGTTTTTTAACTTCAAAAGGTAAGAAGGAAAATTTTGGTTCAAGGTCCCGCCACCAATGAATAGTGGACATGTGTCCAAATTTTGATGGAAATTCAAAGTGTGGAGGAAAGATGGAAAATTTTCCAAATTTTAGTGAAAATTTCAAAGTAAAAATAAACCCATGAAAACACTTGATGATTCAAGCATGCATCCAATGGGAGATCGACACATAGTAGAGAAAATCGGGCATTTGGGAGTGCGGAACATTTTGAGAAATTTTTCCTTTTCTCAAAATGAGGATCAAATTTTTCATTTTGGACCGCGATTTTAAAATAGGGTCCACGGGAGGACACGTGGTGCATTCGGGGGCCCGCGGAAAATTTTCAAAATATTTCCAAAATTCAAAAGGGGATTAAAAATACTTTTTAAGGATTGGGGGCCCGCCTTAATCATTTTTGGAAACGTGTCCCACCTTGTGTATAGGAAAAATGGTATTTTTGGCACTTTTTAGAGAAGATTTGGATCTGCCACATGGAAGGCTAGCATTTAAAGTTGATTTTAATCAATGGTAGCTATGCATTTTCATTTTTTGGGCGCCATTGGAGCTCCAAGAAGTGTGGAATTGTCATTTTTGCACCAAATCACATGAAATTTTATATGAATCTGCATCCCTTTAGCCTTCTAAACACAATGGAATCATTTATTTGAGATGATTTGGTGCCCTATAGTGTTTTTCATGAGATATTTTTCTCAGCCCGTGAAAAACACGTGAAAGGTAAAAATGAAAAGTTGCAGAGTTAAAAATGGTGAGGGAAAAAGGTGAAAAATGATTACACATGCATGTTGGCATGGTAGAATGCCAAAAACATGACCCTAGGATGGATAAGGATCCAAGTTCATGCAATATTTTAAAATATCTATGCCTCGGCATTTGGCGAGTTGTTTCTCAATTTTATATCATTTTTCATCAAATGGATAGGGTTTTGTAACAAATTTGATCCCTTTTGCATATTTTTGCTTGGGATGCAAGGATCCAAGTTGGCTTAAGATATATCATATACTTTGGAACCATTTTTTGGGGGTGTTGTTGAGAATTTTTGAGGGGAGAAGAAATTTCACGGGAAAAAAATGGAAGAAGTCCATTTCCTTCTGGAGAAGCGCCTGAGAGCCATTTTGATTCTAGTTTGCATCAAATGTTCATCATGTTGAGTTTGTTTCATCTGTAAAGCCATCAAAAAGCTTTGAGATTGTCTAAATAACATTCTTGCTGATATATTTGATCAAATTATTGGATTAATCGGCTTTATCTCTTGGAAAAGCTTGCATGCACTTGTATTTCAAGATGTTTTCAAATTTTTTCATGCTCATGTTGAAATCTTGTGTTTTGGATCTTTATTGGTCATACATGGTCTCATTTCTTGTAGAGGGTTTGAAGGCATCTATAATCTTCCATTTAGAAGAGCATTCATTTGAGGGGAGATAAACAGATTTAAATTCATCTTACCTTCCTTGTAAATTGAGGGTGTTTATAAACCTTTGGATGTACCTTAGGACATGATCTAAAAGGGTTTCTAAATGCTTTATTGATATTTTTCTTCAAGCCTTTGTGGTAGGCTATCAAAGTTTGTATGGAATAGTGTAGATTTGGGCATCCATATGTGCACACATCCTAGTTGAAAGAGCACTTCAAATTCATTGAAATATCTTTTCTGTTTAGGTGTTGTAATTCTTTTGCAAGGTTTTCCAAAGAAGGTGATGACTCCTAACTACTCTTGTCCCAATATCTCTCATTAGAATTTCACTTTAAACTAACTCATCCTACCTACAATACCCCTGCATCTACATTGTGTGTCCACAAAATAATTCAATCCTTTCACAAAGATGCACAAAATTGATCAGGGTTTTATCATGTCTTTAGCAGCTCTAGCTTTGTTTTGAGAACATTTCCATCATTTAGTAGTGACAACTCTTTTAAGTTTGGATGATGGATATTTGATCATGTTTTCATAAAGCCTCCTCCACATCATATACAAAACACAAGGATATCTTCATCTCTTTACCATATAGGGGCTGCAATATAGGTTCTCTTACCTTGGTTGATAGGCACAACCTAAAATAGTGAGGGTTAGATCAAAAATGTTATGAAGGTGCTATCCGCTCCCTCAATTATTGAATGCAAACAAGAAGATAGATGTGATCCCCAGCCTACAAATGACATACAAAACATCTATCTATCCTAGAGTGTCTTGTGCAGATTCATGATGTTGTTCAAGTTGTGAAGGAGATTAAATCTAGATACCAACAAAATATACATTCGTTCCAACATGATCATCAAACCTATGCACATTGCCACATAAATCAAGGCTTATACATGATATAAATGAAGTTCAGATCAAGGCTGCAAGGAAGCACATTAATGGGAAAAATATTGATACCTTAATATTTTTAGACTATCTAAAAAATTCAAAAATAGACTCTCATGACAGAATATTGAACTTGCTCTGATACCATATAATGAATTTGAAAGAGCTTTGCATTAAATGAAAATTGTATAACACCAAAATATAATATATTGATATTAAAAAACCTTCAAGATTTCAAATACATAAAGGAAGATTACATATATAGAGTTTGATCTCCTTGATTGTAGGAGTCAACACTCATCCCACATATCTCTCCTAATCCCCACAATATCTCATTCAAACTCTCAATCCCATTATTCTCTCACAAAAACCTTATCTAATTACAACTATTTACATGAGTTAACAACTCATAAATAGTTGTATTACGTTACACTATATTATTTATTTCCACACTCATAATAATGTTCACAATATCTAATATTATTCCTAACAAGGTAAAGGACGTATTCTAGATTGATGAGTATGCCGTCAAGGAGGAATAGTAATACAAACAAAGATGTTAGAAATCTTTGGCCAAAGTATCGCAAGATCTTTGGTTACGTTGTCATTTGTTACCTAGTCTAAGGATAGTGATGTAGATGAATATCGGTAGCAGATATTCGAGATAGTTTCCTTAGACAAATCACTCAATACCGAATAGGGTAAAAACCAAGTATACGTAGTTACTGAGAAAAGTATTCAATACTTAATGTAATTATGAATAGATCAAAGTAGTTCACCGAGTCATGAAATGAATAGATCGGTAGCTCACCGAGTCATTATGGCTGCATATGGTTATCTGTTATAAGAATGGTTGTTATGTTCTCGTGTGTTCTAAATTATGTATTTAGAATAGAGAACATTATGCATGCAAAAATTAAAAAAATCCCTTGTTTCTAAAGTCTTAAATGGGAATGCTACATATTGGTATCAGAGTTGAAGGTTGTAGCTCTTGGACCTATTGTGTCCATAATCTGATGAAACTTAAATTTTATTGTAACAAAAAATGGTGAGAACAAGAGGAAACACTGCAAATAACCCTCCACCTGAGGAAGGAGCAGCAACAACCCAAAAACTTGATGAGATCCTTGCTACCCTGTTGGACATAAGAGATCATTTGGTTGTGCTTGAACAACAAGTAATGGGTAATGAGGAGGAAGAAGAAGATAATAACAATAATCAGCCACCTCTAGGGGACAACACCAATGTGGGTGTTGATAATAACAATGTTAACATACCTATTCATCCTGAGAACAAAAAGGCTAGGCTAGCAACAGAACTCACTAATGACATAAAAAGGATAAGTCCACCCAAGTTTGATGGCACCACATTAGGAGATGGGGCTGAGAATTGGCTCAGCAAAATGGAGAAATACTTTGCAATAAGAAATTTCTCAGAAGAAACAAAGGCGATATGGGGAGCATATCAACTTTCTCATGAAGCATCTTCATGGTGGGACAACCGCAAGGCTGAGTTGAACATTGATGAATCTAATATCACATGGGACCAATTTAAAGGTTACTTTAGGCAATGATGGCTGCCACAACTCTACTATGATAAAAAAATGACTGAATTTCAGAACTTAGCTCAAGGAAAGCTAACTGTAACTGAGTATTGGGAGTGATTTACAAAACTCCTTAAGTATGTGCCTTAGTACCAAACTGATGAGAAGTTCAGGATACAGAAATTCATCATGGGATTGAATCTTGTTATAGGAGGAGAGGTGGATGTTCACAGCCTAACCACGATGGAAGGGGTTGTTGAAAAATCCATAAGGTAGGAACAAAAATTAAAGGCAATTTCTGCTCACAAGGAGGAAGTAAGGAAGAAGAATCCCAACTCCTCTTCATCCTCTCTTGCACCCAAGAAAGGACCATGGAAGAAATTCAGAATGAAAATTAAGTTTTCATCTGATACAAATAAGAAAGTAGCAACAAACAAGTTTGTTAGTAATGCATGGAACAAATTTTCCAAGAACAATAATAACGGACAAAAGTCCTATGGGGGTCAGAATGATAACTCTAAGGATGGAAATAAACTTGAGCCTAGGAAGGGACCTATAGGAGGATGTTATAACTGTGGAAAATATCATTACGCAAATCAATGTCCTTTGAAGAAGGATGATTGCAATCAGCAGCACAAGATACACACTGCAGTAGCTGACAAGTAGGCTGAGAAACAAGTCACACCCATAGAAGTTTGGGTAAGTTATTTGGCTTACCAATAACTATTATTTTTATACCGGAGCTACTGAATGTTTTATTTCTAGTAAATTAGCATCAAAATTAAAAATAAAAGATGGAAACATGGATAAAACATGGACTGTACAGTATGGTAATAATGTTGTTCATACGGTTAGTATGTGTCTTTTTGGAGCAATCCTTGATTTACCTAACTTTTCCACAGAGGTTGATCTTTATGTTGCACCTTTAGGGTCTTATGATGTAATCATAGGTGTTAATTGGTTAGCAGAACATAAGGCTAAAGTGGATTGTTTTGAAAAACACATTAGTTGTTTAGATGACTTGCAGAAAACAATAGAGATTTAGGGTGTGAAACGTGAAATTTATGTTAGAAAACTGTCAGCTATGCAACTTAAAAAGGCCAAAAATAAAGGATGTACCTTATATGCAGTAAAAATTACTAAATCAATAGAAGAGAGAAGCAATATTATGGAATGATATCCATTGCTACGAGACTTCAGTGATGTATTTTTAGAAGAATTGTTAGGTCTTCCACCCAAAAGGGAATTTGATTTCATGATTGAGATCAAGCTTGAACTGAACCTATTTCTAAGGCACCGTATCAAATGACTACTATAGAATTAGTAGAGCTTAAGGCTCAGTTGCATGAAATTTTGTCTCAAGTTTTTATTAGACCAAGTGTTTCACCTTGGGGAGCACCCGTAATTTTTGTGAAAAAGAAATATGGAACACTTAGATTGTGCATTGATTACAAAATGTTAAACAAGCGGAAATCAAGAATAGATATCCACTCCCTAGGATTGATGATTTATTTGATCAGATGCGTGGAACATTGGTATATTCCAAGATATATCTTCAATCTGGATATCATCAACTACAAATTAAGGATGAGGATATTCATAAAACATATTTTAGAACAACGTATGGACATTATGAGTTTATGATTTTACCTTTGAATTAACTAATGCACGTGCAACATTTATGAATTTAATGAATAATATCTTTCAAGAATACTTGGATAAATTTGTGCTCATATTCTTGGATGACATTCTCATATATTCTAAAAGCATTGAGGAGCATCATGAGCATTTGAAAATAGTTTTGGAAATTCTGAGAAAGAGACGGCTATTTGGTAAGCTGTCTAAATGTTCCTTCTATGACACGAAGTGCACTATCTAGGACATGTAATAAGTAAAGATGGAATTATGTAGATCCTTCTAAAATTGTAGCTATAACTGAGTGGCCTACACTAAAGAATGTACATGAAGTTAGAAGCTTCATGGGACTTGCTAGCTACTATAGGAAACTCGTAAAAGATTTTTCAAAGATAGCTACACTAATAACTTCCTTACGAAGAAAGATAAAAAGTTTGTTTGGAGTGAGAAATTTGAAATTTCATTTAAAACCTTGAAGAAAGCGTTAACTTCAGCACCTATTCTTGCAGTACCAGATCCTAATGGAGATTTTATGGTGGTAACTAATGCATCCGGTGAAAATCTAGGAGGTATTTTGTTACAAAGTGGTCATGTTATAACATACAAAAGTAGAAAACTTAAGTTACATGATTTGAATTATACTCCACATGATTTAGAGATTGTTGCCATTGTTCATGCACTGCAAGTTTGGAGGAATTATCTACTTGGTAAACCATTTGAGTTAAAAACTGATCATCTTGGGCTAAAGTACATTTTCACTCAGCAAAATCTAAATGCAAGACAATGAAGGTGGTTAGAGTTTTTGTCTCAATATGATTTTGACATAAGTTACATTAAAGGAAAATAAAATAGATTGGCTGATGCTCTAAGTTGTAGGAAGCACATTTCTTCCCTTATAACACTTAGAACTCAGTTTAAGGATGAAGTAAAAAGTGTTATGGAATCTGATTCTTACTTTCAACAAGTAAAAGCAGCACTTGCTAATGATTTGAGGTACAAAGGTTTTCACTTTGATAAAGAAGGAATATTATGATTTGAAAACAGAGTCTATGTACCTTTGATTAATGATTTGAGAAAGAAATTGTTAATTGAATTTCACAATTCACCTTTTTCTAGACACCCTGGCATTACTAAGATGTTTGTTGATATAAACCAACAATATTTCTGGAAAGGAATGAAAAAGGATGTTATAGATTTTGTGACACATTGCCTTGAATGTCAATGTGTTAAAGCAGAACATATGCACCCAGATGGTTTTTGTATCCTCATAGCATACCGTAGTACAAATGGAAAGTAATAAGCATGGATTTTGTTAAAGGGTTACCTATGTCAAGAAATAAACATGATGTTATTTTGGTAGTTGTTGATAAACTAATGAAAGTATCACATTTTATTGTTGAAAATTTGAAGGATGATTCTCTATTTTGGCTAAAATATTTTTACACGAAATTTTCAGATTACATGGATTACCGAGTTAATCATATCGATAGAGATCCTAGAATGACATCAAGATTTTGGCAAACACTTAATGCAGCCCTAGGAACTAAGCTAAATTTTAGTTCTGCATATCATCCGGAAACAGATGGGCAGACTGAAAGAGTAAATCAAGTTTTGGAAGATATGTTACGAATGTATTGCATGGATCAACAAAGTATAAGTGGGAAGAGTATCTTCCATTAGTTGAATTCACATACAATAATACATATCATGCTTCTCTTAAGATGGCACCTTTCGAGGCATTATATGGAAGAAAATGTAGAACCCCTGTTAGTTGGGATAGCATAGAGGATAGAGAGGTAATTGGACCTGAAATTCTTACTGAAATGGAACAAGTTAAGTTGATTTGTGAATGCTTGAAAGAAGCAGTAGATAGGTAAAAGAGTTATGCTAACTTAAAGAGGGTTGATAGGAAATTTGAACTTGGTGAGAAAGTCTTTCTTCAAGTTAAACTGAAAAAGAGTTCTATAACTTTTGGCAAGGCTGGTAATTTATCACCTCATTATGTGTGACCTTTTGAGATAGTTGAAGTAATAAACCCTATAGCTTATCATTTAGGATTACCTCCTGATTTGTCACGAATGCATGGTGTTTTCCACATTTCTTTTCTTAAGAAATACATTTCAAATTTATCATATGTGTTAAATTGGAATTCCTTGCAGGTCCAGGACCCAGGAATAATCATGGTTAAACCCATACGAGTGCTCGAAACTCACCAGTTGTATTTGAGAAATCAATAAATAAGGCAATGTAAAGTCCAGTGGGACCAGTTTAATGAAGATAGTGTAACTTGGGAAAACCTAGAGGATATGAAAACTTCTTTTCCATATCTATTTGAACAGAATTGATTCTGTGGATTGTTAGAAAATTTTGTGATTTTTTTTCTTCGTATTTATGACTATAAGTATGCCAATTTTGGGTAGATATTTATATAAACAAACAACTATTTAATGTTGATTTCTAGAACTATAAGTTTTTATATATTTGACTTATGATAAGAGAAGTGAATGAATTGATTGTCATTGATATAAATTGTTAAAATGAGGTAATCATCGGGACGATGATTCTTTTTAGGAGGGAAGCATGTAACACCCTCGACAATTGTTATATTCCTCCTTTGCATTTCAAGTGTGACGATGGTGATTTTCTTTATTAGATGTGTTCTTTTGATTGATGGAGATCATGCTTGATATGGATAAATCTTTTTTTCTCTTAAGATCATTAGACTGAAATGGAATGGCTTCCTTTAATCCATTTTTCACTTCTTTTAGATGAGTTGCAATCTGGTTTAAGAGTTACAAACTAATCTCTTAATTTGACTAAGGAATGTTTTAAATCTACTCAGTTGAATGAAGGGTAAATTGACATTCAAGTAAAATTGAGGGACATATCGGACTGAACTTTGTTGTTACAAGTTCTTATATTTTGTGTGAACATGTTTCCATTTAGTTGTATGTTGTGCTTGGGTCTTTGGAGATCGATCGTGGCAGGATATTGCTGATGTAAATGAAATACAACCTGTTCACGGCATAGGAAAGATTCAAGATCCTAAAACTAAAGGATTATCCTATAGAATCCTAAGCTAGGTAAGAATATTTTCTACCTAGCTATGTTACTTAATAGAATTCTTATTCTAACCTAAGCTTCCTATTCTACTTTGTTTGGTTGGCATCCTAACCTAAGCTTTGTGCTAAAGGATTATGGAGAGATTGATTAGACTATTTTAATTAACCTAATGCCTAAAACTATAAGGTTGAAAATAAATCTAACCTAAAAGGGAAATTACCTAAGGCTATGTGTTAAGACCTAAGGTGGTAATTTATTGTTGGGGTTATATCCTAAGGTTATATATTATAAGCTAACCTAAGATCTAACCTAAGCAATTCTATCTATCCTAAACTAATGGGTATGAAGGGGAAATTGGTGGTCACATGGCTCTACGACGATGGTTCCAATGGCATTTAATCTTGAGGATAAGGTTTTAAATGCATAGAGTACTGCCAGTTTGGCATGGGCTATTTAAAAACTTGGAGGAACCTACGTGGCAGTGTCTCTAAGTTTAGAGATGCATTTGGAAGCTCAATGTGGTCTCACCAACTTTGAATGGTGGTGGTAAGGAAGGATAGGGGAACATGCAATTAAATGACATTAACTCACCTCGGTTCTAGTGAGAAAACTGTCTTGGAAGGCATGCAAGTGGATTTGTCTGGGGTTGTTTTACTTTGCATGTTTCATGATTTTTGCTCTGCATGGAGCTATCTATTTTTTCAAACCAGCAGATTGATCTACACTTAATGGCTATTTTTGAAGTCTTAGATCTATTTTTAGTTCGAGGGGTGTATAAGAGGCATTGTGGAAAAATATTATGGTTGTTTGACCTTGCTTGGAGAAGAAAGGGTGTTGGAAACTTGGCTAGAAGTCTTCATTGAATCGGCAGAGGAACTATCAGGCATGATAGGCTCTACCCATTAAGATTTCTTGTTTTTTTCTAAATGATTCATTAAAACAACTCTGCTCACTAGAAATTCATATTTGCATGATGTATCTGGTTATTTACTTGCATGTGTTCAAGAAATCTAGGTGGGTTTTGGAATACGAATTCTTGATGATTAAAGTTAGTTATTGGGGATCTTTCTATGCAATGGATGTTAGTGATTTCTTTGCATGTTAGTATAAAACTCTGTGACTCATACTCGAAGCTTGCTACTAACATTTTAGACTACTGTTGAGTGAATCAACTTATAGCTTGTTTGGTTCTCGATCTCTGGTTGGTATTGTATTTCGTGATCTTGAAATTGTGTTTCATATTTGTTCTTAGCTTATATTGAAGCTTCATATTTGGTCATGGGTTGTTATTTAGACCTTGTATTTTTTTGGTTATGTTGGAGCTAAGTTCAATTGAATATGGGTTGAATTCTCGTATTCAAAATTTATACTCATGTTCAGTTCTTTGGAATTCGAATTTACTATTATTCAATTGAGCTTACATACTTACTTACTTGTGTTCTGAACAGGAATTTTATTCTCATTTAGGGAATTTGAAAATACTGATACTCCTATTGAAGCCTTGGCGACTTGGTTTAAACCCATATTTTGGGTGTTGTGTTTCTCTTAGGCTTGTATATTATGTCAAGTTTGACTAAACCGGTGTGGGAGTCTTGTGGGGTGGAACTTGTGTTCGAAGCTCATGATAAACAAGGTAAGGTTTTCCTTGATTGTATGTTCTAGCTTATGTTGGAATCGAAGTTGTTACCTATTTTGCAAGATGGGTTTGGTTGGGTTTTAGTTTAAAATCCTTTCCTCCTTTTGGATTGTCTGCACTATAGGAGTTTGAGTGTTAAATTCGGTCGACGCCGATCTGGCGATCTCCTTGAAATATTCTTCACTGTTCTGAGTGAAACCATGTTGTGTGGGAAGCTTGACTGTGGTAATACTTTCTTATCGACACAGGAATTAGGACCTGTAATGGGTCTGGTTGGTCTTTTATTGTGGTAATAGACAAGTATTTTGATGTCACATGAAGTTGTATTACTCTCTTTGTATCTTCTTAATTGGTTTATTGGAATTTTTTGGAAGATGAATTCGAAACTGATATATCGAATCTTACTTGAGAATATATAGGTATAAAACCTCTATTTGGATTACTTTGTATATCTATTTTGTTTGGGACTTGAACTTCTTACCTTCTTTTATCGAGCTGTATAAGCCGTGTAATAAGAATTCAGTCTTGGAGTCTACAATTTCTTATGCATCTTCTCTACTCGTGAAATATTATTCCTTTAAGGGACTATGGAACAAACCTCGGGTTTTAGGAGAAGAAAGGAATACAAACCTTGGGGACAATATACAACTGGGGACTGTATGATGTATGTATTTTTGAGATTTGAATTCATTCTTGAACTAGGTAAATGGAAATAGGAAACCAACTTGATAGTTTTGATTGAAAAACAAATTGAAGTGTGCATTCTTTGACTGTGCATTCTTTGATTGTGCATTCTTGATTGTGCATTCTTGACTATACATTCGGTTTGTGAACTCTTTTGGGAAACTAGTTGATGAATTTCTCTAGTTGTATTAGATAATAGATTTCATTTCATAGTATAAATGAAATGAAATATTGTATAGGTTCTTGAACCGAACTTTTCTTTATTGAACTTCTTCGGAGATGGAAATTTTCTTATGGATTGGTTAAGAGATTTAGGTCTTGAGTATAGCTTGTATTTTAGAAAAGATTGGCTATAGACCTTTTTGAATTATAATCTTCTAATAGACTGAAGTTAGTAAAAATTTCAGTTAGACCGTTTAACCTACTTGGTATGAATTGGTATTCTTGTTTCGTTGTCACCTCTTTATTTATGAACTCCTTATTTTGTCATCTGTGGATTGAGGCAGTGGTGAGAATTCTAAACTTGAATCTTACCTCCATTGAAATTGGTCAAGAAATAGACACGTTTTGATTCTCTTCTTTGATTACATGGAAGGATGAAGTATACTAATATAAGTTATGTTGTAACTAATCTCCTTGTTGTTGGGTAAAGATACATGAGTATTTCTTCTCTACCAAGTTTATGAATTAATTGAATGGTAAGACTGATTGACTGCTTAAAGTGATTGATAGGATCAATTAAGTTTTATGATATAATTATGATGTTGCAGGTTATATTATGCTCCTTACTTTATAATGAAAGTTGATTCTCTTAATCATTGTTCTTTCAGAAGTTGTTACTTTGGCATATTGTATGATGCATATTAATTGTTTCATAAAAGTAGAGTTGTTTTATGAAACAATTAGTGGAATGCACCTCGTTTTAATGCTTAGTGCTTATCATGCTCAGTTCATTGAACTGACTCGTGCTAACAATTTTGTAGATGGACATCATAAGTGATAAAAGAAGGTAAAACTTATATGATGCATTGGTTGACTTAAGTTTGATTCTCTAAAAAGAAATTTGATTCATTCTTGAGTTGTATTGCAAAAAAAAAAAAAAAAAAATGTTTTATTCTTTTTAGACTGAAGGCTATTGTTATGCAGTATGCCTTAAAAGCATAAGTCTTGTAAATGTATAAGTTTTAAAGAGGAATTGAAAGTTGAGAATTTACTTGTATTGGTTGTGTAAATTATCTTGTACTTTTATGAAAGAGATGGAATTCTATTTGGTTGATATTCTTCATATTATTTTTATGCTTAATTGGATATTCTTTGATAAGTTGGATAAAGGGATTTAGATTAATCTCCCTAAATAAGATGCAACTTGTTAAGTTGCAGAATATGATAATGTTTATCTTAATAGTTAACATAGCAATTGGTGTGTAATGAACATGAAATAAAACTATGGTAATTGAGAAAGATAAAAAGGGTATGATAACCCTAAAACATGTAAGTGTGTAGAGGAAGACTCCTCCTCTCTCATAAGAATGTAAACTAAAAGGAATGGTGATATGATTGCTAACCAATAATCATTAGACTTCATTTAGCATGAAGTCTACCTTAATGGACCTATGTGATGCTACACCTCCTTGACTGGTTAAGATACATTGTAATGAAATTTATGACATTGTTGTCATGTTTTTGGGATAACTATTTGTTAAGCCAACTAAACAAGAAAATAAAGCAAACAAGTGTTAAGGAAGTTCTTTATCGTTTAATCGAATCGATATAGAAAAATAACTTAAGGAGTGTTGGATTAGGGTTTGGCAAGGTTGTTGTAATCTATTTTTAATAATCCAAATTAATTAAATAGTAATAACCTCCTAGGGGTATGTACAACTCGAGGAGGATATTTTATAGGATGTTTCCACATGCCAATTGTAATGTTGTACCTTCAATAATATGAGGATCTTCTCGAGGATATAGTGATGTAGTTGACATGTGGCAACACCCTTCTACATTGATCATCTAGATCTACACACATCAGGACTTGAACTTAGTTTCTCTCTAGGTCTAGTTAGTAGCATGTTTAGGATAGGGAGTAGCCCACTAAGACTCAGGGTACCTTGGCACACAGGGTTGACTTAGGTTGACCCAAGTATGCCCATTTACCCTAAGTCTTTGTGAGCCTCTTTCTATCATAACTTATGTTGTTAACTTGAACTAGGGTTAAACCTTGGGCAAGTGGATTGACAGAAGTCAGTAAAGGACATTCTAGATAACAATAGAGTGGGGTGAAGGATGTATTCCAGATTGATGAGTATGTCGTCAAGGAATAGTAATACAAACAATATGTTAGAAATCTTTGGCCAAAGTATCACAAGCTACTGGTTGCATTGTCCTATGTTACCTAGTCTAAGGATCGTGATGCAGATGAATATTGGTAGCAGATATTCAGATAGGTTCCTTAGATAGATCACTCAATACCTAGAATAGGGTAAGAAAACCAAGTATATATAGTATACGGAAAAGTATTCAATACTTAATGTAATCATGAATAGATCGGTAGTTCACTGAGTCATTATAGCTGCATATGGTTATCTATTATAAGAATGGTTGTTATGTTCTGTGTGTTCTAAATTATGTATTTAGAATAGAGAACATTAAGCATGCAAAAAAATTTCCCTTGGTTCTAAAGTCTTAAAATTGGAATGCTACAATTTTTATTCTCAAGATCGTCTAGGATGAAATAAAAGAGCATACACAACAATTAATCCAATTAGATATAAATGGAAAATGTTATAAATCAAAGAACCATAAAATTATTTATAAACAATTAATTTCTTTAATCAAAATATGAATAATGAAGTTTCAACTTAAACCAAATGTTAGATAAAGAAGACTAAAAATTCTTTTGATTCTCAAGATAACCTAATGGTGCAAGAGAAGAGAATACACAAACTTTAACCTAAATTAAGTGAAATATATAAGTATAAAATTCATTAAAATTTGAAAACATATTAGAAAACTCATTTTTAAATCTTAAAACTATAAAAAGAGTTAGAAAGCCTATAAAACACCAAAAAAACCAAAAATTAGAATCTAAATACTTTGAAACCTAAGCCAAAATTGACACATCACACTAGCGCAAGCCTTTTAACTTGATAAGGCCTATAAATGATAGTGCACACATATTAAGAGTAGTGAAATAATATTTATTGTAGTGCAAGGTTGTGACAAAGTATAAAAATAATGCAACATTAGTGCTAACAGAGAGACTCTAACGCAAAGTATTTTAATAGTAGCACTTGAGCTACATAGAGGAGCAAATTCCAAAAAATAGTAATGCAGGATGAGCAATAGTATCCCAATATTATCAACATTAGCACATGTGAAATGATGATTACACAATCCTTTTAATGCTAACTCATAGGTTTTAACAAAAATGCAAGGCTCTTGTGCAACTTCAAAAACATGAGATTTTGACCCAAAAAATGTCAAAAGCTCAATTTTTTTCCAATTTTCTTCAATTCGATAGCACCTCACCTCGCTTATACCTAAAAATATCACTAAAGCCAATAAAACTCAACCAAACAAGTTAAGAAACTCAATATTTATCTAAAAATTCTAAAAAGAGGGTTAGTAAGCAAAATTGAAACTAAAATACAAAAACTTGAAATTAAGTGCATGAGACAATGGAGTATGTCCCACCGGGTGTGCCAAATGTATGTATGCTAAAATAACTAAGATAATTGAATGAAACTAATACCGCTTAGTATCAATATCAAAGCTAATATACCATTAACCTCATGATAAAAGCTTAAAGGAAATAACTAATTTAATGTATCATCATGAATAAAATATCTAATATTAATCCATTCCTACTATGTAATGTATGATTGATATTCAATTATAAACCTATTTAGATCATAAGAAATCAATCTATATGTTGTCTCAAAGTGAGGAAAGGATCTCACCAAAATGGCTTAATGGCCATGCTTGGATCTTCTTTTACTACTCAACTA
Source organism: Taxus wallichiana var. yunnanensis (assembly GCA_018340775.1). NCBI lineage: Eukaryota > Viridiplantae > Streptophyta > Pinopsida > Cupressales > Taxaceae > Taxus > Taxus wallichiana. The sequence continues at coordinate 16,638,309 of CM031238.1, read as the reverse complement.
TGAGAAGAATGAATGCAAAGATGAAGAATATATTCCAACAACGGAGATCACATTTATTATATTCCTATAGTAATAACTAGAAAAAGTGTGGTATAAGGTGTGAAAAAGGAGGATGGTCCTTTATATAGCTTTGCAATTTAGGAGAAGATTTCAAACTAGTGCATGTGGGATAAAAGATAAAGTAGGATTAGAAGGGATAAACATGATTAGAAGAATTAACAAGTGATTACCATCTCATGGGAGTTGGAGATGATTTAAATAGTCAACTAGTATTAATTAATAGGGGTTGAGAGATTTATTCCCCATATTTCTTCTTGATGATGGTGTTGGTACCATGGTTTGTTGAAGTGACATAAGTCTTGCTTGACCTCCTTCCAGAGAAATGATTCATTTAGATCCAATTCTTATACTTTGTGAGAAATAAAAGGCACAAAAGTATAAATTGAGGTCTTGTTATTTAACATGTATGATTCCTGGGGAACTTATTTCAACACAAATTATTCATTACAAAGAAAGGGAGATTCATATCAATCATCACTGTTACAACAAACCTCCTTTCAATATAGAATTTCTTCAATTCTTCAATCCTAATTAATCTCAAAATAATGGAGATCCAAACTTCCTGATAGGTCAATGGCCCTTTGTTGTCCCCTAGGTATGCAATTTAAAACAAAGACCTGACAAAGGCTTCATCTTGGCCAGTTAAGTCGAAGATTTGATTTAAATCTTTTGATGATATTTCCTTCAAGTTATTCACCACAACCACCCTTTCCATTGCACTAACAAAGATCTTTGTAGTAATCCCTCACATTCAAGAATATAAAAAGGATTCATATTGGGGAGAAAATAGAGTTGAATTTATAATGATAATGGTGCAGGCAAATTGAGTCAAGAAAAATCACGCCACCAAATCGGAAATATTTTTCACTCAGCTCACACGAAGGAAATAAATTTGAGGAAAATTGGATCTGTGCAAAAATATATGTTTGATTGATGTGATATAATTCATGTGATAATATTCATCTCTAGAAGACACAAAAATGAGTATGTATTGCTCAAAGTTTATTCTGAAAAGGTGAAAGGGATTACATATCAAATCAAGCCATATGGAGGTTCTTAGGAACTATAAAAAGGTTTTTACCCACCAAAAAGGAGAGATAATTAAACAAATATCAAAAGGGATGACATGGCATCCCAATTATATCTGAGGAAATGAAAAAAATTGAATAGCTCGTGACTTTTCCACTTGGCAATATAAGATGGGATATTTTTAGGAGAAGTAATAATAAATTAAATTATATGTTGTGAGGAAGAATATTCTCCTAGAGATTCATGCTTTTGGAGGGGGAATTAAAGAGTGAGTGAGTGATTAAGATTGTATAAATGTGATGAGAATACTCTCGCATAAGGGGGTTAAATTTTCTAAGCTTTAGAGAAAAAGGAGAGAACCTATTTGTACTTGTTGAAACTGAACTAATCTGAGATACCCAATATTTGTTCACCTATTCCAAAACCTTCTTGCCAAGATGATTACAATGTACAGTCATTGAAAAATATTGAGGTCATAGTGTTGTGTCCCCTTATTGAAGGATTGGAGTTTATTGAATTAATATGTGTGTATTCTCATGAGCAATGTTATTTTATTTCAAGATGAATTATTTTGAATCAATTATCTACATTTTTGTTACAATATTATGCTAATTAATCTCTCTAAATTACACAAGGCCTTAGTTTAAAATAGTAACAATTTGGTAACTACAATTACATGATTGATGGAGCTTTCCTTCATAATGTGGTAAATGGTTTTAAATTCAATTTGTATCTGTTTGATCTAGGATTTTTTCAGTTCTTGAGTGTATTTGGAGTGTATTTGATCAGAGATTATTAGTATTTTGTTGATAATTTCCCATGAGATTTTGTTTTTGAATTCTAAAATTTTGTGTGAAATCATGTATTCCTAGGCTTCCATGACTACAAACCTTCTAGTTGAAGGAATGATTTTGATTGTGTGATCCATATTTTACATTAGGAACAATTGTATGCATTATTTGTAAGGTTCATTTGATTTCTTTTTATAATCAACTTTATCTTGTTTAACTTCCCAACAATACATACAAATTACAACCAATAACCATAAGATCCACTTGAATTACCCCTACTTTCACTATTAACGCACAAATACTATGGATATTTTTACAATGTGCCTACCCTTTGTCCAAAGTATGCAAGATAAAGTTGGAATTTACAAGTATATTTAGTAACCTAATCATTTTTAGAAGATATATGCATTTTATAGTGTGATAACTCGTGAGTTAGATAATGTTTGCATTGAATATATTCTATTGAGGATGTCTTTTCATAACCATGAGAAAGATATTCCAAATATTGCTGTTATATTCATTTCTTTTATAAATACATGTTACAAAATAGGTCCTCTCACCTCGGTTGTAGGTAGAACCTAAAGTAGTAAGGTAGGTTAGACCCTTAGTGAAGTGATATCAATATCCCATAAGTAAGATTTAAAAAGAGGTCATGCCGAGATCCATCCCACTACAAAAAAACTCAAATCTTGGTTTTCTTCCTCTATGCATCCTACTTAGCTCATTGATGTTACTTGGCTTACAAGGAGGGATCACATTGGGTACCAACACCCTCACGACATTCACATGGGGACTTATTTATTAAAATTTAAAGATAAATTGATCTTTGGTAACATATTGAGTATGTTTAGATGTAAATAAATGATCTAGACATCATCCTTTGTCAAGATTTGCAAAAAATGGGCTTAATCAGAAACTATTTGCTCAATATTTTCCTAGTCTAAGTAGGCTTTCCATTAAATTTGACTTGGTTAGGGGTAAATATTGATAAAGGATGCTAATATTTTCCAAGATTTGTTGAGATTGATCATTAAGTTTCAGTTGGCAAGTTGTTTACAGTGATTTTCACATCTAAGGTACAAGACCTTAGTGGTGACTCCACATTGTCCAGAAATTCTGGTAAATACCAGTGCCTCAAGTTTCAAAATATTGCAATTTTTCATTAAGATATGTAAAGATGGAAGGAATAATTCAAGGCAGATCCTGCGCTAGAAAATTATTTCTAGAGATAGGAAGGAAAAATCCAACGAAGAGACAAGTCTGGAGAGCCTTGGGTGATCAAAGGTCAGAAGAGAAAGTGGTGCCTATTATTGAGGGTTACCAACCTTTGATAAGAGACTATACTAGTTCTTTAGACAATTTTGAATCACACAATCCTTACACAAATTTCTACACTCCATTTGGAAAGGGTCCTTCATTTTCAACTAATAAGGGTGATGTTGAAGATTAGTCGGTGTGACAACAAAGGCATCGGTAGAGCTTATACGGATGCTACTAGCCAACAATATATTTTAAGCTACTAGCCAATAATGGGAAAAGTATGTTACCGGTCAGTCACATTTATGCTACCAACCAACACCAGAGATGATTATGCTACCATTTGGGAGTAGAAAATACGTGCATCCAACTCGAGTACGAAACAAACCGGACATTAATGGAAGCGGTATAAGGTTGTTCAACTACCATCTTAATGAAAGCAAAGTAAAGTAAAGTACCGATTCATATGGCCTCCCATAGTTGTTTAGTGAAATTTTTTAGTTGGTGAGGTAATTTTTATGCTCTTCTTCTATATATTGTAAAACTCACCTCATTTTGAGGGGATTCATTTGTTTTTTACAAAGGAACTCTATCAAATTGTTCTAAAGCTATTATGAGCTAAAGGCCTCAAATTTGGGATTATTGTAAAGGATTTTTTGTTGTTCCTATATTGTAATGGATTGTGCATGATTCTAAGAAATAAAATTGGTATTTTTTGGATTTTCTTGCCCTACTTTGAATTTTCATTGCATACTTTTCCTTCCATTACATTTTCAAGTATATTGTGTATGTTTATATCTTTTTGCAAGACCTTTAATTTGTTGTGCTTTATGAATCTAGGGAACTAAATATTTTTTTAGCTATGGAGCTTCTACTCAACCTCCCTCACTTTTTTACTCCCTATTGTTCACTCACTCAGAGTTTCTTACTCCCTTTCTTGGTGCATCACCTTCACTTAGAGTAGATTTACTTTTATGTATTCTTCTATCCATGTCTCCTTGGAAAGCATTAGGGTAGGATTAGTTTAGTTTTCCATTCTCTGAACTTTGGAGAAGTTGGCACTAGGTTAGGATAAGAAGTCTACTTTATCTTAAGGATTTTCCTAGTTCTGAGGTCACACATTGCAGTATAATCCCATGTTATGCAAATTACACTTCTATCCTCACATATAAATCATAAGAAATCGGGGTGTTATAATTTTGCACTAACATTTTTAGCACACCCATTAGGACCAAGAAGTCAATACGTTCATTTTATAAATATTAGGTGTGTGTCTTGGTGAATTTTTGGCCTTTAGAGGCTTTCCAACAACACATCTGGTGACTCTAAGAAAAATTCAACTGGTTTTAGTAGTACTAGTAGACCAACCAAGTACATGAGAAGGATCCAAACTCGGTCTAGAGTAAGAGAAGAAGGTGTGTTTGAATAATTACATTATCAGCAGTAGAGGAAGGAGAGGAAGAAGAGTACAAAGGTTTCCATCTCCACTAAATAGAACCTTACCAACACCTATGTCAGGTTGACACTTCCTTCGATCAACTAGGGTTCTCGGGATAATCGGGATGGCCCATCGGCGACTACCACCACAAGGACCACCAAATCCCTTTGTCAATTTTATAGGAGCATTCCACTCAATCACAATTCCCAGAATCCAATTCCAGTGGCAACATTAAAGAATATCCCATACTTCACAAGAGAGAATCATACAACCCCAATTGATCACATCTAATACATTGCAAATGCTTATGTCATTCATGATATTTTGATATGGACGTGGTAGTCAAATTTATTGCCTCTTCTCTCAAATGGAAATCTCTACAAAGTGGTTCAAAATCTTAATAATAGGGTCAGTTTAGAACTAGAATGAATTATGTTAAGGACTTTGTAACGGTTTGGGGAAAGGGCATACAAATTATCTATTTTGGAACATCTAACTACAATCAAAAGAGTGCCAACCGAGCAAATGAATGAATTCAATTTTAGATTTTAAAGGATATGGGACAAGATTCACATTGCTATGAGACCAGTCTTTGAAGGTGTATTTATGTATTTCCTTAACGCTTTAAATTTTGATATATCTGTTATGATATAATCCATGGGAGGGATAACCTTACCTTGAGCTTATACCAAATCCATTAGGGAAAATTTCTTCATTAAAGCTAGTAAACTTGTACCTAGGCCACCTATGCCTATTTATCCAGAAATGGGGAACCCTAGTTCTAGTCAAGCTCCTACATTAGCCCCTATTCTTGCTCCTAGAAATAAAACTTCCAATGAGGCTTCCACCTCTTCTCCTAGCACCTCAATTGAACTCAAAAAGGTTATAAAAAAATTTAGAACCTAGGGAATGAATTGGTGACTCTCAAGAGGCAACAGCCCAAAATTTTAGACCTTATTAGGCTCAGGCACAACCAAATAAGCCTCGATATTAGCCTAATAAACATCTCTTATAAGATGCAAGAAAAAATAAAGGACAACCTCAAGCTGCTAGGCCATTTCAGCCATATAATCCTAGTACACCTTCGACGACCCAGGCCTTGGTTCCAACCCAAAATAATACTGTAAAGGAATATGAATGCTATTTTTCCTTGCGGTCAACTCCATAATCAGGAATCATGTTTTAATGGCATGCTAAACCAATCCTTGGTGGTACAAACTATTGGTGTGCCTCAAGAGACTATCCAAGAAGAGAATTAATAGTAAGCAACTACTCAGGAAGCACCATCAAGTGAAACCACACTTTTGAACTTGCAAGCAGAGGATTTTTATGGTATTAATCAATCTCCTTTTCGGGGGTAGCAGTGAACAAAAGGTCTAAGAAAATAAATATAGTGGGTCAAAATCATCAAGCACAAGTTCTTCTCAACCTTCTATCAGACCCCAAGGAGTTGGTAGCTCAAATCCATCCCTAGCTTCAAAAAATCAGCCTAGAATGCCCATTATAGTAACTCAGGTATAGGAAAAGGTAGTGTCAAGTAGTGGGTAGTAAAAGGAAAACCCACCTTCATTTAATATCATTAACCACATGAAGAAAAAATGTAAGCATATCTATGTGGGAATCTTTGAAAATTTTGGGGCAAAGGGACCTTTTACAAGCAACCATAGCTAACTTTCCTATCTCAAATGAGTCACCCAAGGATCAAGAAAAGGTGCTCACTAATGTAGCTCCACAAGAAGGTAGTCAAGGAGTTCAACAAGGTAAAAACATGAAGCCTCCTCCATTCTATATTTCTCTAATTATTGGGGGAAATCTTGTTCACAATTGCATGATTGATTCAAGAGTGAGTAGTTTTGTAATGCCCAAAAAAATAGCTCATTAGTTGGGCCTTTAGTATGAAGTCATTTATAGAGGTGTAGTGCAATTGGATGGAACATCAATGAAAATTTTGGTGTGATCAAAGGTTTGAGCCTTACACTACATGCATGCCTAAATGTCACAGTATTGCAAGATGTGTCGAGTTATTGATTTGTCTCCACTCTTCATTTTATGCTTTTCTTGAGACTTCATGGCTAAAATTGGTGGGTACCTATAAGTTGATTGGTCACACATGATTTTCAAAACAAGATATGGAGCCAAGGATACGATTGTCTGAACATATTGCAAACTTCCATATTGAACCTCATGTACCAAGTCCAATCAATGGAAATTTCTCAGAATTCAATCAAGAAGATTATCCAAGCACTCAGGAAGTAGATACTAAGGTTGGAAACATCCCCAATTTAACATTGGGTGAGTGGGCTCACAAAAGGCATTCTTTTAATCCATACAATGAAATGGAATAGGTTAAATTGGGTATTTATTACTTGCATGAACACGATCCACCTCTCCCTAGTATTATCAAGAAAGATGATAATGAGGTTTGGAAACTATTTTTTGATGGTTTAAGAAGCATACAAGGTACCAGAGGAGGAGAAATACTTGTTTCATCTCAAGGTATGAGGTAATACTAAAATTTCCATTTTTAGTTTACATGTTCAAATAATATAGTTGATTATGATGATTTGGTGCATGGATTGCATTGGGAAAGGAAAAGGGGTATCAAAAACTTGCAAGTGTTTAGGGATAATGAGTTAATAGTCGACTAGGTTAGAAGACAACATGATTCTAAGAATGATCTTCTTAAATCCTAAAAGCATCGGGTATGGGGTCAAATAAAATATCTTGAAGCTTTCAATATTCGAGGCACACTGAGGAAGAAGAATGAGGTAATGGACATTCTTGCAAATGTTGAAGCAACATTTGATGCGGTAGAAAATATCAAGAGGAAAAATGTAGCCACATATTCATGTAATTATTAGTACAACTATACCATGTAATGACACAAGCTTATAGGTATTTGAGAATGATCAACAGATCATTAATTATTTTACAGGAGGAGGTTGAGTTCTCAACTAAAAATTAGGAGAAATTGGAGCAACATTACGGGATCAAGTGGTGCAGCTATGGAAAAACAAATTTCCAAATGGTTTAGTGACTCTTGAGTCAATATTCAACCCCAAATGATCAATTCCAAAAAGATAAGGCCAACATTTAGGTAAAAAGGAAAGATTCAGAACCCATTTCGGTTGGAGTGGGTAAAATTCTCCAAATTGGCAAGGTGAGCACGGAGCAAGAAAAAATTGAATTCATACAACTTTTCCAAGAGTCCTGGATGTCTTCGCTTGGAGCTATGAATATTTGAAATGATTTAATCCTAATTTTTCACATCACACAATTGAACTGGATCCAAGGGATAAATTCATATGAAAGTAGCAAAGGATAGTTAGTCCTCATATAGAGTCTCTCATAAAGAAGGACATGAAAAATCTCATTGAGGAGAACATCATTTTCCCAATGAAGCACTCAAATTGGGTAACGAATCTAGTGTTGCTCAAGAAAAGAAATGGGGAAACTAGGTTGTTCATGTATTTTTCAAGATTTAAATAGGGCCTCCCTCAAATACCACTACCCACTTCCTTCCATGGAGAAAATATTACGAGTTTTGGTTGGTTCAGAAATATTCTCCCTTTTAGATGGATATTCGGGCTACAATCAAGTCACAATGAAACAGGAAGATCAATTTAAAACAACCTTCACCACAAAATGGGGCACTTATGCCTATAAAAAGATGCCATTTGGGATGTCAAACTGGGGAAAATTTCAAAGGGTTATGCATATGGTATCAAGGGGATGATGAACAAAATAGTTCTTTTCTATCTTGATGACATCGCAGTGTGTTTTCCAAGAATGTAGAAAGCCACATTTTCATCTCAATAAGGTCTTCCGAGGTTTAGGATATTCGGGGTACCTTTGAATCCCAAAAATGCATATTCCTAGCTCATGAAGGTAATCTGTTAGGCCACGTTGTGTTTAAACAGGATTGACTATTGATCTAGAGAGGGTAGAAGTTATTTGTGCATTGCCATTGCCAAGTCACAAGAAGGATCTCCAATTGTTTTTGGAAAAATCAATTTTTTTAGGAGGTTTGTTCCTAACTTTGCTAAGTTGGTCAAGCCATTAACATTGATGTTGAAGAGAAGCATGGATTTCAAATTTTGAAGCTATAATGTAGGCTATTATACAAGCCCGAACCTCATAAATCCATATTTTTTGAAGGACTTTACCCTCTATGATTTTGGTGGCACAGATGTAATATCTACAATACTAGTACAACTAAACCAAGAAGGACTAGAGAATCCTATCACATTCTTCAGCTAGGGCCTTGAATATTATGAGGTAAGATATTCATTCATTGAGAAACATGTCCTTGTTGTGATTAGAAGTTTAAAGAAATTTAGGCATCTAGTGTCAAATAACATAATTCATTTACTAGTTTCACATGTGGGTGTGAAATATTTTCTCTTAAACAAGGAACTCAATGAGAAAAGGGCTAGTTGGATAACCAAGTTCATGGAGTATGACATTGATATTAAGGTGACCAAACTGGTTAGGGGAAGAGGATTTTGTGAACAACTAGTTTTAAGTCAACATACAGATCAAGAGGCCACCTTGGTAGTTCTAGATGATCAAGTGCAAGAAACCAATTCCTTACCCAATCCTTGCTGGACTCAAGATATAGTATACTTCCTTCAAACATGTCAAATCCATCATGGTTTGAGTAATGAAAAGAGAAGGCATTTCAGGTTGTAAACTATTCCCTATGTACTTGTAGATAATATTTTATTCAAAAGGGATGTGCATGGTGTCCTCCTAAGATGCATCAAAATAGATCAAGTGGAGAGGGTATTACATGAGTTTCATGATGGAGAGATAGGTGGCAATTTTTCCCCAAGGATAACATCTCTTAGAATTATGAAGGTAGGGTATTATTGGCCTAACCTCTTTAATGATTGTTATGCATGTATTATGAAATGTAAGAGGTGTGCCTTCTTTACAGGTAAAGAGAAGTTAGTAGCTCTTCCACTCCACCCCATTTCTATAAATGAACCATTCATGCAATGGGGGATGGATTTCATTGGGGTAATTAATCCAAATTCTATCTTGGGCCACAAGTGGATCCTCACAACCACATATTATTTCACCAAGTGGGTGAGGAAATGGCACTTCAGAAATGAATGAATTTAGCATAATAGACTTTTATGAATGGATAATGACAATTTTTGGGGTACCATCCACCATTATATTAGACAATGCTTTGGAATTTATCAGTTGCAATATCATATAATGAGATTTTAAGAATGAAGTATACCCCAACACCTCATCAAATTATTACCCTCAGGGTAATGGCCACGCCGAGTTTGTTGAGTTGTGGAGCTTAATTACTTAATTTTACCATCCTTTATCAACTTGATGGAAAACATAATAACCGACATTGGTTATGTAGGGACCGACAGCGGTCACCTAGGACCAACATCGATTAGGTAAGAAGGAACCACCATCCGTTAGGGATAACGGACATTGGTTACATGTGCATGAGTGTTTTATTTAACTCACGAGAATTAGATATAATTTTAGTATTTTATTAGATCTATTGATTGTAATTACATGACTAAGTTCCCTAAGTTTATATAAGGTATATATAGCTTGGTAGCTAGGGTTAGAGTAGTAAGTGGAGAGAGAATTGATGATTATTGTGTAAAATAATTGTGAGAGAAAATTCTTGGAGAAGAAGGAGAATATTGAGAGAAAGAAAGTATTGTACATTGTGAGAGGTGTGGAAGATTATAAATCTTCATTGTATATCTTCTAAAAGATTTGGATAATAGATTGGCTTGTTTCTTGGTGGACGTAACCCATATTGGGTGAACCATGTTAAATCTAGTGTTGATTTATATATCTTGTTTTGTATATTTATTCTGGTAGAATATCTACTTTTATAACATGTATGCTTAGATCTAGTATATTATATGTACAAACGGTGTGCTAACCCCAACAACCAGATGTCGAGCTTTGTTTGAAGATTTTTCATGTTGACAAAAAGGCTTTGAAATCTATAATATTGAGCCTAGCAGGATCTGTGGCTTCTAATATTACAAAAGTGACATCTATGGTAGAGTTAATGAAATATCTTGCTAATTTATATGAAAAACCTAGAGCTTCAAATAAATTTTATTTGATGAAGAAACTATTTAGTTCTAAGATGCATGAAGGTGGATCTACATGTAGTCATTTGAATGATTTTCAATCTATATTAAATCAATTAAAATTGGTTGATATTCCATTTGATGATGAAGTAAAAGCACTCTTATTCTTATGTTCTTTGCCTTTTATTTGGGATAACTTGATAATGGATATTAGTAATACAACATATGCTAATAATATTTTGAATTTTGATGATGTGGTTAGCATAATCTTGAATGAAGAAATTCATAGGAAAAGTACAAAGAAATCATCATCTAGAAATGCTTTGAATGTAGAAAGTAGGAGCGAGACATAAGAAGATATCCAAGAGTAAGAATAATGGGAAAGTTAAAGTCCAAGAATGACAGATCTAAATCTAGAGGTAAGGGAATTACCTGTTGGAATTGTGGAAAGAAAGGACATGCAAAGAAAGATTGTTTGTCAAAGGATAAAGAGAACCAACACCTTAAAAGGTAAAGAGGTAAATATTGCAACAGAGGTAATGAAAGATGCTCTTATTATTTATTTCGATAGTAGAATATAATCATGGGTTTTATATATAGGAGATTCTTTCCATGCAACCCCTAATACAAAGTTATTTTAGAAATTATGTCTAGGGAAATTTTGGGCATGCTTATTTGGGTGATGATGAACCTTGTAGTATTACTGCTAGAGGGGAATTTCATCTAAAATTGTAGAATGGAAATACATGGGTATTGAAAGATGTGAGGCATGTGCCAAGCCTCGGGAGGAATCTTATTGCTACAGGAAACTAGGTGAAGCTGGTTGCATGGTTACATTCAAAGCTGAATCTTACAAAGTCACCAAGGTTTCCCTTGATTTGGCAAGATGCAAGAAGGTAGGAAAATTATATTTGTCTACCGTGTTTCTGATTCTTGTTATATATTATCTAATTCAGATTCAGATGTATGCATGCGGCATAATTAGTTGGGCCATATGTGTTAAAAATAATTGTAGATCTTAAAGGCTAAGGGTAAGTTATCAGATTTGATATATTTAGATCTTTATTTTTGTGAGCATTGTGTCTTTCAAAATAAAAATAGAGTGATATTTCTCAAAGTTGGGGCAACTAAGAAGGAGTAGAAATTGGAGCTTGTATATTTAGATGTGTGGGGAGCATCCGGGTAGCTTCTCATGGAGGATCCCTGTATTATTTTAATTTCATTGATGATGCTATAAGAAAGGTATGGGTTTATTTATATTAAATGTAAATATGATTTTTGAGATTTTTACAAGATAGAAAGCCCTTGTTGAGAATGAATCAAATTTAAAGGTAAAGTGCCTTAGATATGAAAATAGTGGTGAACATTGTAGTAAGGATTTCAATGATTATTATTGAGTGAATGGAATACGTAGAGAAAGGACAATTCCAAGAACACCATAAGAGAATTGTTTTATAGAAAGAATGAACAGGATAATCATTGAATGTGCTAGAAATATGAGGATACATGTTGGATTTCCCTTGCAGTTTTGGGTAGAAGTAATTGAAACAATGATTTATTTGATTAACTATTGGCCTTCAAGTTCACTAGATGGAGGAATACCAGAGGAATCTTAGGATGAAAAGGAGGTATATCTTTATTTTCTTAGATTTTTGGTTTAGAAGCTTTTGTCCATGTTGATAAGGAAAATAGAAATAAGTTGGATGCAAAATACAAGAGACGCACTTTCATTGGTTATGGATCGGTGATTTTGGATTCCATTTTTGGGATTTAGAGGATTCTAAAATTATTAGGAGTCATGAAATTGAATGGGATAAATAGAGAATCTACATGGATCAAATTTTGGTACCTAAGGACGAACCAGTGTAGAATTTTGTGAATGAAAACGAACTCTCGAATTTAAAATCCATACCTACTGTGGTTACACAAAGTAACCAATATTGGTTGAACCCTAACTAAAATTAGTTTTTGAACTGGTATCGATTATAGATGAATCGACATCAACTATACGTGATCTGGCATAGGTCACTTTTAGAATTGTGAACAAATGTCCAGGAGATCTAGAATGAGCCTGCAGTACCCCAAACTCTTGTGATAAGGTCACAAAGGGTAAGTGAACTTCGAGAAAGATTTAAAAATTATCTATCTTATTTATTATTAACTAATAATGGTGAACCAATTTTTTTTGAAGAAGTAATGCAGGATGAGACCCACGTATAGTAGGAGCATGACATGAATGAGGAGATGGAATCCTTAGAACAAAACCAAACTTGGGATTTGGTTAATTTTCTAGTAGGTAAGAGTACATTGGAAAAAAATGGATTTATAGAATCAAGGAATAAAAGCGCGGATAGAAAAGGTACAAGGTAAGGCTTGTAGTAAAAGGATTTGCATAGAAAGTAGGTATTGACTTTGGTGAAATATTTTCTCTTGTTGTTAAAATGACTTCTATACGTATTATATTGAGTATAGTTGTAGTACATGATTTGCATTTAGAGAAACTAAATGTGAAGATGAATTTCCTTCATGGTGATTTGGATGAAGAGATTTATATGCAACAACCACTTGGGTATGAATTCAAGGGTAAGGAGAAATTAGTGTGCAGGTTGAAAAATATCCTATATAAGCTCAAGAAATCTCCAAGGAAATGGTATATGAGGTTTGATTATTTCATGCATGAGCATAGTTATTTGAGATGTGAATCGACCATTGTGTTTATTTCAAAAATATTGAAAATGGGATCTATATTATTTTGTTACTATATGCGGATGATATACTTATTGCATAGGATCTAGTATGCAGGACATTGGTGAGCTTAAGGGAAAGTTATGTCACACATTTTATATGAAGGATTTAGGAGCTTCAAAAGATTCCTTGGCATGCAAATACATAGAGATAGGAAGAACAAGAATTTGTATTTATCTTAGGAGGATTATATCTATAAGGTGTTAGAAATGTTTAAAATGCATAATTTAAAACTGTAATTACACCTATGGTTTGGACACTTCAAATTTAGTAGAGATATGTTTCCTTAATCATATGAAGAGGTTAAATACATGACACAAGTGCCATATGCTTCAACACTTGGGAGTCTCATGTATGCTATGGTTTGTACAGAACAAACATTACACATGAAGTGGGAGTTGTGAGTAGATTTATGGCTAATCCAGGTAAAGAGCATTGGAAAGTAGTCTAATGGTTACTCATGTATTTGAGAGGGAAATATAGCATGGAGTTATGCTACGGAGGTTCAATTATTTCTTTATGTGGCTATGTTTATTTGGATATGAATGGAGATCTAGATTATAGGAGGAGCACTACTAGATATATTTTCATAGTAGGTGGGATGTGATTAAGAATGGATATTGAGATTGTAGAAGGTTTTTGCTTTTTCTACTACAAAGGAAGAGTATGTTGCAACTACATATGCTAGCAAAGAGATGATATGGATGAGCAAGTTCATGAAAGAGTTGGGAAAGGAGCAAGATGATTACAAATTTTTTAATGGTATTCAAAGTGAAATTCATTTGGCTAAGAACTCGATGTTTAATTCTAAAATGAAACACATTCATTTGAGATATAACTTCATACGGAAGGTTTTGGAGGATGGGCAAACTGAAATTGGAGAAGATTCATATGAGTGAGAACCTGCGGATATGCTAACAAAGCCATTAGAAAAAGAGAAGTTTGAACTAAACTCCACTTTATTGGTCTTCAAGTTTGAAACTTGAAGAGGAATAAAAAAAGATAAGGAAAGGATCTAAGAATAATGTTGTACATGTATATTGTAGTAATTTATCTCTAAGTGGGAGATTGTTGAGTTTTGGAGCTCAATTACTTAAGTTTAGCATGCTTTATCAACTTGTTGGAAAAAACAGTAACCGACATCGGTTATGTAGGGACCGACATCAGTCAGAAAGAAGGAACCACCATTGGTTAGGGATAACCGACATCGGTTACCTGTGCATGAGTGTTTTATTTAACTCATGGGAATTAGATCTAATTTTAGTATTAAAGAAGATCTATTGATTGTAATTACGACTAAGTTCCCTAAGTTTATATAAGGTATATATAGCTTGGTAGCTAGGGTTAGAGTAGCAAGAGGAGAGAGAATTGATGATTATTGTGTAAAATAATTGTGAGAGAAAATTCTTGGAGAAGAAGGAGAAGCTTGAGAGAAAGAAAGTATTGTACATCGTGAGAGGTGTGGAAGATTGTAAATCTTCTCAAAGCTTTAGATAATATATTGGCTTGTTTCTTGGTGGACGTAACCCACATTGGGTGAACCACATCAAATCGGTGTCAATTTATAGCTCTTATTTTGAATATTTTTTTAGAATATCCACTTTTATTGCATGTATGCTTAGATATGATATATTATCCCCTACTGGTGTGTTGATCTCGACATATTCCACCAACACAAATTTTTTGAAAATCACAAGGACTTTAGATGAGAACCAAAGAATATGGCACATCAAGTTGAATTCAGCCCTATGGGCTGATAGAATTACTCCTAAGAAGTTAACAAGCAACTCTCCTTACATGTTGATCTATGGAAGGGAAGAAATATGCCAATATCCCTAGAGCTACCAAAATTGGAGCTTATCAATCATTTAGATTTGTTTGAGTTTGATGTCATGGAATTCAAGTATGAATAACTCATTGATTTTAAGGAACCGAGGGACAAAGCAGTGCAAATCATGGAGAATGATCAAGATTTGATCAAGAGGTGCTTTGATAAGAAGGCCAAAAATAGAACCTTCAAAGAGGGGGACTTGGTCTTGAAATGGGATGCAGAAAGGGCCAAACCAGGAAGACACTCCAAGTTTGATGCAATATGGAGTGGCCCTTACATGATTTTAGAATGCAAGAGTAACAACACTTTCCAACTATCTAATTTGGATGGAGAAGAATTACATATTTCAGTCAATGGAATCTATCTCAAGCATTGTTATTAAAGTGAAATATTTTCCTTATACATATTAGTTTATGATTTCTATTCCTCCAAGTTCTTGTACCACATTTCTCTATTTTAGTTTTAGTTTTCTTTGAAATAAGTGTTGGTGCACTCTCTACATATTCCACTTGGGATGTTTATGATTTTATTGTTTGTATATAGTTGTGACTTTGCTTCTATTGCACTTTCCAATCTTAGGAAAGATTTTGTGATGAGAGAAATTAGTCTCTAGCCCAAGGTTTTCATAAATGAAAGGCCCCAGTAGTGTTTCAAAAGTTTGAGAGGTAAACTTTTAGGTGTTAGATCAGTTTCAGACTTTAGAATGACTCCATGCCCAATAGACACAACAAGTTTAGTGGTCTTTCAGATATAATAGGTAGATCACCCCATAAGTCACCAATTGCTATCCATTTTTTGCATCCCTGAATAATGGAAAACTTATCAGGTCTGAATGTTGGAAATTTATGGGTGCAACACTTTGAAATTTATGAGGTCTATGATGAAGGTCCCACTAAAAATGGAAAAATGGAAATAAAATGCCATTAGTAGTAGGAACGGATGCTACCATCCAAGAACAATATTTCATGCTACCAACCGTAGCAAAATCGATAAGTCCTAAACAAGTAAATGATGCAAATGCATTAGTAGCATATTTTGATGCTATCGGTCAGTAGCACTCAAAATACTACCAGCTAGTAGTATGTATGGATGCTAACAAATCGGAAGCGGATAATGAAAGTATTGAAAGCTATTAAGAATGCTACCAAGATAGTAGCATTTTTAAGCTTCCGACTTGTTACACAAGGGCGATGTTGAAGAGAATTCGGGTGAAGAAAAAGGAACCAGAGAACTTGTACAAATTCTACCAATCGATAGTAGATTTTATGTATCGGATGGGAGCAGGGAAAGTATGTTACTAGTCATTCACATTTATGCTACCAGTCAAAACTAGAGATGATTATGATACCATTCGAAGAATAAAATATGCACAAATGGTGAGTGTAGGAATGAACCGAGAACTAATGGAAGTAGTATAATGTTTTTGAACTACTAGCTTGATGAGGTATGACACCCATGATTGTCGTGTAAGCAAAGTACCAAATTCATCTATCCTTCCATGCATATTTAATGAAATTTGTCATTTGGTGAGGCAATTTTGAGGCTCTTCTTCTATATATTGTAAAATTTTCCTCATTTTGAGGGGATTCATTATGTTTTGTAAAGGAACTATGTCAACATTATTTCAAAGCTATTATGAGCTAAAGGCCTCGAATTTGGGCTTATTGTAAAGGATTTTTCCTTGTGCCTATATTGTAATAGATTGTGCATGTTTCTAAACAATAAAATTGGTATTTTGTGGCTTTTCTTTTCCTAATTTGAGTTTTTATTGCATATTTTTCCTTCCATTATGTTTGCAGGTATATTATGCATGTTTATATCTCTTTGTAGGACCTTTAATTTGTTGTGCTTTATGAATCTAAGGAACTAAATATTGTTTTAGTTGTGGCACTTCTACTCACCCTCCCTCACTTTTTTACTCCCTATTTTTCACTCACTTAGAGTATCTCACTCCCTTTCTTGGTGCATCACCTTCACTTAGAGTAGATTTAATTTTATGTATTCTTTTACCCCTATCTTCTTGGAAATCATCGAGTATGATTAGTTTATTTTTCCATTTTTTTCACTTTGGTGAAGTTGGCACTAGGTTAGGAGAAGAAGATGGCTTTCTCTGGAGGATCATCCTACTTATAGGGTCCCACATTGCAGGATAATCCCATGTTATGCATATTACATTGATTTCCTCACATACAAATCATAAGCAATTAGGATTGATGTAAATTTTCAATAAAAATTACCCTTACTTGCAATTTTAATGCACAAATAATATGGAGATTTGTCAAAATTTGCAATCCTTTATCCAAAGTATGCAAGAGAAAGTTGGAATTTACAATTTTCTTTAGTAACCTAGGCCTTTTCAAAAGATATCTATATTTTCTAGTGTGATAATTCGTGAGACTAAGATAGTGTTTTCATTGACCATATCTTCTTGAGGTTGCATTTTCATATCCCTGAGAAAGAGATTCCAAATATTGTTGAACTATTCATTTATTTCATAAATACATGTTACAAAATGGTCCTCTCACCCTAATTGCAGGAAGAACCTAAAGTAACAGGGTAGGTCATAACCTTAGTGAGGTGTCATCAAATATTTAGATTGAAAAAGAGGCTACCGAGATCAATCCCTAGCTATAAAATGAGTCAAATCTTGGTCTGTCTTCCTTTAAGCTTCCTACTTAGCTCATTGATGTTGATTGGCTTACAACGAAGGATAAACTTGGATACCAACACCCTTATGGCACTATTTCAAAGTGGACTTATTTTTAAAAATTCAAAAAAACATTGATCTCTGGTAATGTATTGAGAATGTTTAGATGTAAATACATGATCTAGACATCATCTTTTGTCGAGATTTGCAAAAATGTGCTTAATCATAAACTATTCACTTGATAGTTTCCTAGTCTAAGAAGGATATACATTAGATATGACTTAGTTAGGGATAAATATTGATAAAGGATGCTAATATTTTTCAAGCTTTATTGAAATTGATCATTAAGTTTTAGTTGGAAAGTTGTTTACAGTGATTTACACATATAAGGTACAAGACCTTAGTGGTGACTCCACATTGTCTAGAAATTTTGGTAAATACTAGTGCCTCAAGTTTCAAAATATTAAAAATTTCATTAAGATTTGTAAATCTTGAAGGAAGAAGGTCCTTCTTCAAGACAAATCCTACTAGAAAATTGTTTCTAGAGTTAGGAAGGACAAATCCAACTAAGAAACAAGTCTGGAGAGCCTTGGGTGATCAAATGTCAAGAGAAATTGGTTCCTATTGTTGAGGGTGACCAACCTTTGATAAAATACTATTCTATTTCTTCAAACAGTTTTGAATCGATAGTCCTTACAAAACATTTTACACTCCAACTAGAGTGGCTCATTCATTTTCAACTCATAACAATACTTCTCACCTCCCTCCTCTATTGCTTCAAATTAATAGAGTGTTTTGTGAGACTGAATCATTAAAGGACCAATACTTTGAAGATCATACACCATTACCTCAAAGACCTCTAGTTCCCCACCATTTTAACCCACCTGTTGGAACACCTCCTCAAAATAATATGGCTCATCCTCCACCTAGACCTCCATTTGTTGTAAATGTTTTTGGGCCCATAGATTTTCACAGTATGGTGGGTTATCCTAATGTAGTTCCACAAGAAGTGAGGAACAAATTTCCTAAATTTCAAGGAAATAATGTTATTACTGGTGACCAACACCTTAGAATTTTTGTTAATATCATGGAGGATTTTGAGATTGAACATGAAGATGTGTATGTCAAATTGTTCATTCACACCTTAGAAGAGGATGCCCATGATTGGTATAAATCCTTACCAAATAATTCCATTGATTCATGGGCTGAGATGAAAAATTATTTTAGATTACAATATGGGGACAAGACTAATCCTAGGTTTCTCCTCTTAGAATTTAAAAATATCAAGAAGAACCCCAATGAACTAGTCCAAGACTTTAATACTAGATTTAACAAAACCCTGACTAGATTTCCAATGACATTGAGGCCAAGTGATGAGTCCTCCCGATAAAAATCTTTGTGATGCCTATGAAAATAAAACAACATAGTATTTGAGGGATAAAAACCCTAGGACTTTGAGATAAGATTTCTCCATGGAAGTACAGATAGAAAATAATATCAAGGTAGTAGGAAAGCCTCCTAAAAGGGAGGGTGTTAAGTTAGTTAATCCTAAAAATCCTCAACCAAGAAAGGGAGTTGATCTGGAGGAAGTTGTCAAGTCTCTAGTAGAGCGGTGAAATAAATCTCCTACACAAAATTGCTAGAGCAAAGAAGGGAATAGGAAAGATTTCTCATGGCCAACATCAACCTCAAGGTCACAATATAATTAGAAATCATCCTAAAAATGATCATAGATCTGATGATATAGGGAAGGGGCACTCGGGATCAAGAAATAAGAAAAAATAACCAAGAGAGAACATGTTGATCCCCGACCCTTTAACTGCTAGAGTTTCCATGGTAGAAGAGGACCATGTTATTGATTGGTGCGATAAATATTTCTTACCACACTTCCCATGTGATCTTAATGGAGAAAGTGAAGAGGTTGTTGATGATACTAATTTTGGTGATGTGTGCATGATGAAATGCTCTAACAATCCATAACAAGGAGCCATTTCTACCAAAATGTAAGTGTCAAGACTGTAGAATGTTTTTGGGACTTCATAGACCAGGTATCTCCTTTTCCTTCTACTAGTGATCTTGAATTTTATATGGTCCAGGATTTTGAATTTCCCAATCATGATTTTGAATATTTAAGGGAATTGATGATTAAGAAATATGATGGTGGAATTCCTTTTGAGGAGGATAAATAGTTATTAATGAATGCAGTGGTGGCCTAGGAGAAAGAATATAATCTAAGAAACAAAACTATCAAAATGGGAGGGCCATAACCCAAACAAAAGAATCCTCTCCTCACTAATATCCCAAAGGATCCCCCAAGAAAGATGTGCAACCAAAAGTCCAGCTAATGCCAATAAACCCAATAACCTTTCCCAAGCCATGAAAAACCTCATACAACAAGAAAATAAAATTACCCTACCTCTCATTACTTGGGATTTAAGTAGGAGGTAGTGGCCCCAAGAAAATATGTTAATAATATTGATATTCCTCATGTTATTGAAAAATTGGAAGTACCACAATAATTGGAAAATTTGGGGGAATCCCTTGAAGTATAACTAGGAAATTCCCTTGATGAGTCCCAACTTTATGTTCATCCCTGTTATACTAATTTAATTATCAAAGACAAACTTGTTCACACAATTGCATGTTTTTGTAAAACCTCTAATATGGTTGATATCTATCATGACTTCTATTTTTAGAATTGTAAACATTGACATATGATTATTGTTGAAGATGGTGTACTCTTTTGAATCAAGAGATCATGTTTTCTATAGATAATATGTTATCTGATGGAATAGATACCATTCTGCCATGTTTATGCTGAATTAAAAATGAAGTAATTAAATTATTCTTATGTTGAATAATGCACAACATGTGGAAATAAGAAACTGATTTAGCTTAAAATATTTCACAGTTTTGTTACACTCAAACTTGTGTCGCAGTCTTCTTAACAAATGTTGTAGGGTAGGTACACCTTCGATCAATTTCAATGATCCAAGGCATGCTTTTAATTTATGATATATTGGTAATTTTGACCAAGCTGGACTGATCAAGGGATCTCTAAATTCTGGCCATTTTGGAGTCGGGTGATCTCTGTTGCTCCCTTCTTCGAAAGTAATCTTGAACGATATTGGGATCATACCTTGGTAGGTTGTATGAAGAAATTCTTGTTAAAGATATAGGAACATAAGTAAAGTTATGCTCCTAAATTAGTAATCCTATCCTAAATGGTAATCTATCCTAAGTTGTTAGGTTCAATGATTATTAAGGGTTGGTCATTAAAAACTAAAACTTGAGACTAAAACCTTAGACTTGTGATAAGGACATAAGTTAATTTATAAACTAATGTTGAACCTAACCTAATGCACGGCTAACCTAAAGGGTCCTATGATATGACATGCAAAAGGGGGGAGGTCGGTGGCACCAACCATAATGTATTTAAGTGGGATTTAATGTGGTCTTATCTCCCTGATGCTACCAAATTTTGTGAAAGCATGAAAAATAAGGAGTGGTATAAATGACATCTCTGCAAAAGTGTTGATTGCATGCATTTTTAAACTTGGTAAGTGGCCAAACACAAGTTGGCAATGGTGGGAGATGGAGAAGCACTCTCATTCATGTTTGGCATTTAATATTTGCAATGGCATAGAAACTACTCGGGAAGAAGGGAAGTTAGAAAGAAGAATGGTTTCTATTTTTTTGGTCATTTGGTTTTGTGAGCTTAAGTTCTACATGTGTATTTTCTCTTCAAACCATAGTTTGAATCCTTGCATGTGTTTTGCTTTGCATGGCCATGTTTGTGATGAAAATAATATTGTGAAGGTATAAGATGAAGTGAAAAAGGTTTTGAGGAGTTTGGTTTGTGTTTCGTGGAAAGGAACGAAATCTATAATTAAATATTTTATGTGAGAAAGTGAGTACGGGAGCTCTATCGGGCATGATAGGCCCTATTGTAGTGCCCCACACAAGTTTAAAATAAAATAATAAAGTATTTATTTCTATGTGAGATGTAGCTCTCACTTTTAGCCGCCTATCCTTCCTATCTGCTTTTTCAACCACTCCTGACATGCTCAGCTTTTCTGACCTGCTATGCCTTTTTGTCTTCTTCATGCCATGTTTTAACACATTTTGGGGGAATGAAATGCCTGACAGTGGAGTGTTTTGATTGGTTGTTAACTAGTTTTTTTGGTTGATGTGTTGGTTCTTTTTTTTTGTAGTTGGATTCGTTGTCCTGGCCGCGTGAGTGTGGTGATGGAGCTGTTTTTCTTTGTAGTCTATTGATATGCATGTAAGCATTCTAGTAAATTACATCTTACAGGCCGCTTGGAGTTGGAGGAAGAGTATATGGGTGTTGTGGCATCCTCCTAGCCTCCTAACTTCCCTACCCACGCCAGAATCTTCCCAGCCTATGCCAAACATGATTTTCTTTTAACCTGCGTGAGCATTTATCCAAAGCCTAGGAGGATATAGAGGTTTTATCAGACATTGTAGTGGAAAATGCTTTGGGGATGCTGCTCAGTGTTTGACCAAATGAAAGAATGAAACAACTCTCATGGGATGCACATTTTGCAACGTACAGAAGACACGGGTTTTTCCCCCACAAGGATCTGTAAAAAATAGATTTGTTGAAAAGGCTTTAGAATCTTTCAACCAAATGAAAATAGTAGGAGTAAAGCTAAATTTAACAACCTTTGCCAGCATTCCCACTACCTGTGCAAATAGAGCTCTTGAAAAAGAGTATGGACGTCCATCAAAGCATTATGGAGAAGGGGTTTCTTTTGGTGTGTTCAGTTGCAAGTGCCCTGACAGATACATATGCAAAATGTGGAGGCATGCGAGCTGTTCGACAATGCCTGAAAGAAATGTGCTTCATGGACTGCAATGATGGCAGGATTTGCAGAGAAAAAAATAAAATAAAATGAAATGAGTTTGTTAAAAGGGCCTTGGAAACTTTCAAGCAAATGCAATTGGTACCTGTAAAGCCAGACTCCACAACCTTGTCCCAGCATCCTCGTAGCCTCTGTCAAAATGGGAGCTCTAGAGCAGGCCTCGAACAACCATCAAGGCATAATGTTAGAGGATTTTTAGTTGCAAATGTGCTAGTAGACAAGTATGCAAATGGTGGAAGCTTACACAAGGCAAGTCAACTGTTGGTCAAAACACCTCAAAGAAATGTTGCCTCGTGGAATGCCAGGACTACAAGTTATGCACTTAATGGATCTATTCAAGAGGTTTTAGAAACACTCAAGCAACTACTTCTCTGTTGGAAAACTTCAAGTGATCGGGAAGTTGGTGTGACGTGGTGGAGCTGAGGATGCTCGTGAACCGGTTGGCGAAGTGCCCGAGCAAGAGACTGAACCCAAGCCTGCGGCTTCGACCGACTCGTTCCCCAGGCATGGTCCTTCTTCCCTTACCTCTCATAATTCTCGTGTTTTAGTTCTCTTTTGCAATTAAATAGAATTTTAAATCATTAGGACTTTTAATATAGTTAAATGTCCCTTCAACTCATTGCAAAACAATATAGTGTCGTGTCGCAACTCTCGAAGCCATTATAACTCACCTACTTTAAACCACGAACTATCACCCTCGCTTCGAGATGATCTAGAAAACTCTTACTCCTTTGATCGCTTCAATATCATTCCAATGACCAGATAAATTTGACTCCTAATTGATAAAGTTGACTTTCTCTTGGTTTAAAATAGTTAAAATATACAATATTTTCGAGAGACTCACCAAGTACCCTATGCAACTCTGGAAATGAGATGTGAAGTTTCATTCGTGTACCTTGTTATACGAGGAGTCGCCTTGATTTTTGGTTTGACTCGAAATGATCTTGTGACATCCTTATGGCACCCTTTTAGGAGCCCTGTAACACTATTTTACAATAGTAGAAAGTTGTTAAAACTAGAAAGTTGGCTTTTGTTTTGGATCGCCATTTGAAACCTGGAAAGAGAAATCACTTCCTGTCTTCACAAACCTCTAGCGATTACACTAGACAAATGCATGGAACTTTCAGTATAGGAAAGAGAACTTTTCGGGATAGTTTGGTGAAGCCATTTTGTAGGCCTCCGAGCGTAGTTTTGACGAGGTCAAACTGGTCCATTTTTGCCTTGTCACTCCAGAAAGCTTGTCTCCATTTGAACATGGTTTTCTAGTCCTCCTTTCCGTCGACTCTGACGAATTCTCCTTATATAGGGGAACTAGTAAGAAGAGTCTCGTGGTGTGTGCATCCGTCAAATTTCGTTTGGGACACGGTTTCTGGGCCATTCGAGCTAACTTTTGTCTATTTACAACTGGGTGAACTATGACGGTGGTTACGGAAAACTAGCCGCCAAACACAAACCATGCACTCTTTTTCAATTCCGTCAGTTGCTATGAACTCTTGGTATATCCGGGAACACATAGCAAGTTGATCATGGAGGGCATTATCATTGGAAGGTAAAGTTTGGAAGTAGTTTCTTAGCCTCTGAGCCCGTTTTGAACGTTTTTGTAATTAGTGAGAAAATGTAAAAGTAGAAAGCTGCGGACCCTCGTAGGGTTGCCAAACCCCCTTTGGAAACTTTCAACACACGTAAATAACTGTTTAAAACACTAGAATGAAACTTGTTGTGTGTATTGGAACTTTAGACAAAATGATATTTTCTCTCTCTTCTTCTCTCTCTCTCTCTCTCTCTGAGTTTATAAAATGAAGAAAAAAATGAAATGCAATGATTACATGTTTCTAGGTTTTATTTTTATTTCGATTGCATATTGTAGTTATTGTCAGATGTAAATGGGAACTGAAAAATGATAATTATGATTGTTTTAGGGTGGATGCCATGCCAGCGATTTATCGCTGATATCATGCTCATGTGGGTTTTGCAGGATGGATGAATGACGACGCAAAGGGTGATGTGTAATTTAATTATTATTATTGTAATTTTTATAGGTCATTGTAAAATGAATGACTGTGTATTGTAGTCTCTTGTTATTGAAAAGTTATAAATGAAATTTGTTAATATGCATGATATGCCAGTTTTAGGGATACTTAGGGAATGTGCATCTAATCACCGGTTTACTTTGTTTCTTAGTTGTGTATGGCAAAAAGTGTTTGATTTATACATAGTAAATTGAAATTGAAGTTAATATATTGTAGCACTTTTTCAGCAGTCAATGAACGATTAAATTAATCATTGGGTTATCTTCTTACCTTGCAAACGTAATAAAGAGTTGTAATGGGAACACTGAACCCTAATAAAATATTCGTGCATAACTTGCCTATATGTGTGATCTCGTTCTACCAAATAAGAAAATTAAAACCGAAGAACGACCTTAAACTTTGCTCTTGATGAGACCTCATAGGTTAGGTAAATAAAACCCCTCGTTGGTGTATACCGTCATAGTCTTTTTTTGTCTAGTGACTTTGTTGCGAACCCATATTTAGGAATGTCATGGTCCAACCTATCTGGAGTATGCGGTTTCCTTCTAGATTTGGCAATCGCGAGAAGAATGTACTCTCTTCAGGTCCGATACCAGGCTGAGTGTTGAAGACCGCCTTAGGAGTCACCTTATGAGTTCTTGTTCGAAGGATCGACTAAGCGGTGCTACCTTGGTTTCTATCAAAATCATCTTGGCATTCTCTTGAATGTGGTTTAGTAGAATTATGTCCACTTGCCCCAAAGTCACATGTAGTAGAGGCGTAGATCACTAGATGCATATTGGAATTAAACTAAACCCTAGTGGTTTTTTACGCTAACTTGGGGTAGAAACTGTATTTTAACTCCTTGTATGCAAAATTGAGTGGAAGGATGTTGATTCTAGAGAACCTTAGAAATTGTAATCTTGTCCCTTAATCCCTTGTTATGTCATTTATGGCATTAAGGAATAAATAATATTCCTTATGCGGAATCGTGAAGTGTAGTGACATGGGATCTTCGTGTACATAGATCCCTTGTGTTCATGTGTAGTTTATTATGCTCCTAGCCGTGTACTTCTTTAAGATGTCAGACAAGTGCTTTTGTATCTCTTTTGTTTCGAGATGATGCTAAGAACGAGACCTTAGTGCGATATAAGAGCATATCATATAATGCTGCACATGAGATTGGAGATTAGGACTAAGGTCAATCTTGGAGTATGTATAACTTAATTAAACTTTTCATGCATTGCAAAGAATATAAGTTACCTTGGTGCGACCAAACTTTGAGAAAACAAAAGATATGTATACCTAGCTATATATAAATCTTATAGGAATTCAATAAGTTTTCAAATTATAATAACAATGGTAGAGAAATAAATATAGTGTGAATCGAGAAATATTTTGGTGAAAAGCTGCCCTGTGTCTAAATCTCCGTCAAATCCTTGATTTCATTCTGGACATCAAGTCACTTTCGCTTGAGTGTAAGGGTAAGACTGTAGCCTTTAAATAAATGTTTGAGAAGAAAAATCTTAACATAAGAATGAGAGAATTAGAATCTTGTAGGCATTTTGAAATATGGAAAAATACTTATGTAAGTTCTGAAGATTGTCATAAGGGTAAAGAGCAAATTAAATGGTTGAACAATAAGTGAACTGTGAAACGAATTTTCAGGACATGTAGGTGGAAAAAGGGAGAAAATCATGCTTACCTAATAAGGATCTGGGAAAGTTAGCCGTGACTAAAATACACTTAAAGTAATGATATGTCGTGGGTTCGCCGTTCCTAAAGTCACGTTTCCAGTGGTTGGGTCCTTGCTAGTTTTCTTTCGTCGGGAAAAGCGTGGCATCGACGTGCCGATGTCGTCTGCATGTGTCTATGTGAGTCGATGACTTATGTGATTGTCGCATGTGCGTTGAGTCCTGTACTTGGAGCCCATGTTGTGTTGTGTGTAGTAAGCTTTGTAAGTCAAAAAAAAATTATCCTGGTATTTTATTGTTGTATTTGGGTGTGAAAAATGTGGGCACTACATATGGTATCAGAGTAGAGGTTCATGCTCTTGAACCTCTGGGATGGATTGGAGTTGAGATGATTTTGCATGATAGAGATGTTGTTACATGATGGGTTTGCATGATGGTGATGGTGTTTCATGATGTGATTAATATTGGAAGAGTAATGTGTTTTAAGAGTGATGTGATCTATGTCGTAATTGTGATAGTGTGAACGCACATGAGGTGTATGTCAGTTAGTGCGCTTTTTTTATCATGTTGATGTGCTGGGGATGGGAGTATTCCCTCTCCTTCGTGTGGATTCTATGAAGAATTCACTTGTGAATTACTGCTTGTGATGAGAGTATTGACTCTCCTTTTCGTGGATCCAATGAGGAATCTGTGTGTGATGTACCGCCATGTTTTGTGTGAATGGAATTGTATTGTGAATTGTAGAGGGTTGGAACATTTTGACCTTATGTGATGTGATGATGTATTGATGTATTGCGTCAAAAAAAAAAATTGGTGTAAGTGAATTGAATTGTATCATGATGTTTTACCATGTTTTGAAGAAATGTGTGTATCACCTTGTATGTAGCAAATGAATGATATGTTGTGATGTTAGACATTATGTCCATCATATGTAATTCATGTAATATGTGATGATTCATGTTGTGATATAGGGGCATAGTTGAGTATGAACCCTATTGTACAGTGATTGCACCTTGGGTGTAGGATGTGGTAATGTGATGTATCGTAACCCATGGAAGTAGTGATTGCATTATACCATGGTATATATAAACCATGTGTAATATGTTATGGTTGTTGTGTGTGAATTACCATTGTGTTAGTGATGTAGGTATGTGTATCTCGTGGACCATATACACTAGATGACCCTAAGGGGATAAATTGTCAAGAGTGTATGTGTGTGGAGAGAGGAGGCGTGGACAAGGTTTTCATAATCTTGAGCTGAGTACAAGTGAGGAAGTGGAGTCTTATATAGACTGAAAATCCACTTCTATCTGTTTAGTATACTTCGAGCTTGCTCAGTATATTGTGGGTGCGCACCACCTTAGGCTCAACTTATGCAACCTTGTGTCCCCTGCTCTTTCCTATTAGATTGTTCATTGAATAATCCTATGTGATTTTGACTATGTTGATCCGTGTGGGAGTTTGGAGCATGATTCAGGCAGAGATGATGACAGATACATTATTTGATATACTCATTCTGGTTACATGTATATTTTCACGAGCTGAGGCTCGATGTCCGAGTGCCAGCAACTCGATGAGTACCCCTTTGGTGGTGATATGAGGCCACATAGTGATTGTGATGTACTATTTTCTCATTACGTATTTTATTCGTAAATTAAGCTTTCTCTTTTAGCTAGAACCAGCCATTTTCTTGATTGACATGTTCTTATATTTTGGGCATTTATTTGATTGTTGCACTAACAGTTGGATTTTACACTAACCATGGCTAATTAGCCACTTGTTTTTCTTGGTTTTAAAACTTTCTTTTCATATCTAAAAGTTTTGTAGCCTAGCCCAAGGCTTTTGGTTTTTCCACTTGGCATTTGAATGGATTGTTATGCTGGTTCTAATGTCATAATGTGTTGGAATAGGGTCATGGGGTTAACCATGGAGTGGTTGAACCTATGGACCCGCTTCGTTGTATGGGGGTATGCCCCAAGGAGTTACAGATAACTAGCGGGTTGTTGAACCACGAGTTATTATGTCACTTGGGTTGGGGGTGACGGGGCTCTATGTGTCCAGGGAAATAGGGTGACCCGGCCTCATTAAAAGGAGAAAGGAGATTGGCCTCTATGATTGAGAGACCCGATATTATTTCTTATGGCACTCTATGGTTGAGTGACCTGTTATTCTAGATGGGGCTCTATGGTTGAGTGACCCGACTTGGTTTTGACACTATGTTTCTTTCTCTTTGGGAGGCATATGGAGATTATCTGGTGATGCTTTGGGAGTATATGGAGTTGCTTTATGATACTTCAGGAGATATATGGAGTTTTACCTGGTACTTTTGGAGATATCTGGGGTTTGTTTCGTGATGTCTTGTTATGTGTGGAGTTGGTATAGTGAGTCATGTGTCCTCTTGTGAGTTCTGGTTAGACTTGTTATGATTGGTGGTGTGACTCTTCCCTTGGTTGGTATGGACTATTGGATATTGTCTTCGCACTATGTTGTTATAGTCATGGATTCTTGGGGCTTGTGATACCCGTTGTATATGTATCAACGTGTTGATTCTATTTTTTAGTCATATGTGTGTACTAGATCTATGTCGAGGGCGTAATTGTTGGAAATCAATTGTTATGTGGTCTTCTTGTTGTCATTCCATGGTTGGTGAAACCCTTGTGATGTGGTATGGTCGTGAAAGTATGTAAAAGTATGCTTGTGAAATTTTAGTGTTGTGTATGACCCTGGTAGGGTGTTGTGACTGTAGTTCATGATGGGAACCCACATGAATGAATAAACTAAAATTTGATAAAAATGAAATTTTAAAGGCCTTGAATTAAGAATAATGTTAATGGAAAGAGACTAATGAAATAACGAATAAGAGAGAACTGCCAACCTTCACAGAACCTTGAAAGTTAAAATTTCTATCAATTGTTCCTAGGGCCACCCCATGACCATGCTTTTGTGTTTGAAATCTTAACCCTAGCGTGTGCCTTCGCCTTATTCATTCCCTGTGGTTTACTATTTCTCTTTCGTCATTGTATGTCACATCGAGGGTGATGCTCTTATAAGGGGAGGGGGATGTAGTGCCCCACACAAGTTTAAAATAAAATAATAAAGTATTTATTTCTACGTGAGATGTAGCTCTCACTTCTAGCCGCCTATCCTTCCTAGCTGCTTTTTCAACCACTCCTGACATGCTCAGCTTTTTCTGACCTGCTATGCCTTTTTGTCTTCTTCACGCCATGTTTTAACACATTTTGGGGAATGAAATGCTGCTGAAGTGGAGTGTTTTGATTGGTTGTTAACTAGTTTTTGGTTGATGTGTTGGTTCTTTTTTTTGTAGTTGGAGTCATTGTCCTGGCCGCGTGAGTGTGGTGATGGAGCCGTTTTTCTTTGTAGTCTGTTGATATGCATGTAAGCATTCCAGTAAATTACATCTTACAGGCCGCTTGGAGTTGGAGGAAGAGTATATGGGTGTTGCGGCCTCCTCCCAGCCTCCCAACTTCCCTGCCCGCGCCAGAATCTTCCCAGCCTGCTCTGCGCCAAACATGATTTTCTTTTAACCTACGTGAGCATTTATCCAAAGCCTAAGAGGATATAGAGGTTTTATCAGACGTTGTAGTGGCAAATGCTTTGGGGACACTGCTCAGTGTTTGACCAAATGAAAGAATGAAACAACTCTCATGGGATGCGCATTTTGCAGCGTACAGAAGACACGGGTTTTTCCCCCACAAGGATCTGCAAAAATGGATTTGTTGAAAAGGCTTTAGAATCTTTCAACCAAATGAAAATAGTAGGAGTAAAGCTAAATTTAACATCCTTTTCCAAAGTGTTCCCACTGCCTGTGCCAAATAGAGCTCTTGAAAAAGAGTATGGACGTCCATCAAAGCATTATGGAGAAGGGGTTTCTTTTGGTGTGTTTCAGTTGCAAGTGCCCTGACAGATACATATGCAAAATGTGGAGGCATGCGAGCTGTTCGACAATGCCTGAAAGAAATGTGCTTCATGGACTGCAATGATGGCAGGATTTAAAGAAAAAAAAATAAAATAAAATGAAATGAGTTTGTTAAAAGGGCCTTGGAAACTTTCAAGCAAATGCAATTGACACCTGTAAAGCTAGACTCCACAACCTTGTCCCAACATCCTCGTAGCCTCTATCAAAATGGGAGCTCTAGAGCAGGCCTCGAACAACCATCAAGGCATAATGTTAGAGGATTTTTAGTTGCAAATGCGCTAGTAGACAAGTATGCAAATGGCGGAAGCTTACACAAGGCAAGTCAACTGTTGGTCAAAATGCCTCAAAGAAATGTTGTCTCGTGGAATGCCAGGATTACAAGTTATGCACTTAATGGATCTGTTCAAAAGGTTTTAGAAACACTCAAGCAACTACTTCTCTGTTGGAAAACTTCAAGTGATCGGGAAGTTGGTGTGACGTGGTGGAGCTGAGGATGCTCGTGAACCGGTTGGCGAAGTGCCTAAGCAAGAGACTGAACCTAAGCCTGTGGCTTCGACCGACTCGTTCCCCAGGCATGGTCCTTCTTCCCTTACCTCTCATAATTCTCGTGTTTTAGTTCTCTTTTGCAATTAAATAGAATTTTAAATCATTAGGACTTTTAATATAGCTAAATGTCCCTTCAACTCATTGCAAAACAATATAGTGTCGTGTCGCAACTCTCGAAGCCATTATAACTCACCTACTTTAAACCACGAACTATCACCCTCGCTTCGAGGAGATCTAGAAAACTCTTACTCCTTTGATCGCTTCAATATCGTTCCAATGACCAGACAAATTTGACTCCCAATTGATAAATTTGACCTTCTCTTGGTTTAAAATAGTTAAATTTTACAATTTTCAGAGACTCACCAAGTACCCTATGCAACTCTGGAAACGAGATGTGAAGTTTCATTTGTGTACCTTGGTATATGAGGAGTCACCTTGATTTTTGGTTTGACCCAAAACGATCTTGTGACATCCTCCTGGCGCCCTTTTAGGAGCCCTGTAACACTAGTTTACAACAGTAGAAAGTTGTTAAAACTAGAAAGTTGGCTTTCATTTTGGATCGCCATTTGAAACCTGGAAAGAGAAATCACTTCCTGTCTTCACAAACCTCTAATGATTACACTAGACAAATGCATGGGAATTTCAGTATAGGAAAGAGACATTTTCGGGATAGTTTGGTGAAGCCGTTTTGTAGGCCTCCGAGCGTAGTTTTGACGAGGTCAAACTGGTCCATTTTTGCCTTATCGCTCCAGAAAGCTTGTCGCCATTTGAACATGGTTTTCTAGTCCTCCTTTCCGTTGACTCTGATGAATTCTCCTTATATAGGGGAACTAGTAAGAAGTCTCGTTGTGTGTGCATCCATCAAACGTCGTTTGGGACACGATTTCGGGCCATTCGAGCTAACTTTTGTCTCTTTACAACTGGGTGAACTATGACCAGTGGCCCCGGAAAACTAGCCGCCAAACGCAAACCGTGGGCTCTTTTTCAATTTCGTCGCATTCTTTATGAACTCTTGGTATATCCGGGAACACGTAGCAAGTTGATCGTGGAGGGCATTCTCATTGGAAGGTAACTTTTGGAAGTAGTTTCTTAGCCTCCGAGCCTGTTTTGAACGTTTTTGTAATTAGTGAGAAAATGTAAAAGTAGAAAGCTGCGGACCCTCGTAGGGTTGCCAAATCCCCTTTGGAAACTTTCAACACACGTAAATAACTGTTTAAAACACTAGAATGAAACTTGTTGTGTGTATTGGAACTTTAGACAAAATGATATTTTTCTCTCTCTCTCCTCTCTCTCTCTCTCTCTTCTGAGTTTATAAAATGAAGAAAAAAAAAATGAAATGCAATGATTACATGTTTCTAGGTTTTATTTTTATTTCGATTGCATATTGTAGTTATTGTCAGATGTAAATGGGAACTGAAAAATGATAATT
Source organism: Taxus wallichiana var. yunnanensis (assembly GCA_018340775.1). Classification (NCBI taxonomy): domain Eukaryota; kingdom Viridiplantae; phylum Streptophyta; class Pinopsida; order Cupressales; family Taxaceae; genus Taxus; species Taxus wallichiana. The sequence continues at coordinate 16,605,924 of CM031238.1, read as the reverse complement.
ATGATTGTTTTAGGGTGGATGCCATGCCAGCGATTTATCGCTGATATCATGCTCACGTGGGTTTTGCAGGATGGATGAATGACGACGCAAAGGGCGATGTGTAATTTAATTATTATTATTGTAATTTTTATAGGTCATTGTAAAATGAATGACTGTGTATTGTAGTCTCTTGTTATTGAAAAGTTATAAATGAAATTTGTTTGTTAATATGCGCTTTAGGGATAGTTTTAGGGATACTTAGGAAATGTGCATCTAATCACCAATTTACTTTGTTTCTTAGTTGTGTATGGAAAAAAGTGTTTGATTTATACATAGTAAATTGAAATTGAAGTTAATATATTGTAGCACTTTTCAAAGTATTAAATAAATGATTAAATTAATTATTGGGTTACCTTCTTACCTTGCAAACACAATAAAGAGTTTTAATGGGAACACTCAACCCTAATAAAATATTCGTGCATAACTTGCCTGTATGTGTGATCCCGTTCTACCAAATAAGAAAATTAAAACCGAAGAACGACCTTAAACTTTGCACTTGATGAGACCTCATAGGTTAGGTAAATAAAACCCCTCGTTGCAGTATACCGTCATAGTCTTTTTGTCTAGCGACATTGTTGCGAACCCATATTTAGGAATGTTATGGTCCAACCTATCCGGAGTATGTGGTTTCCTTCTAGATTTGGCATTCACGAGAGGAATGTACTCTCTTCAGGTCCGATACCAGGCTGAGTGTTGAAGACCGCCTTAGGAGTCACCTTATGAGTCCTTGTTCGAAGGATTGACTAAGCGGTGCTACCTTGGTTTCTATCAAAATCATCTTGGCATTCTCTTGAATGTGGTTTAGTATAATTATGTCCACTTGCCTCAAAATCACATGTAGTAGAGGCGTAGATCACTAGGTGCATATTGGAATTAAACTAAACCCTAGTGGTTTTTGTCTGCTAACTTGTGGGTAGAAACTGTATTTTAACTCCTTGTATGCAAAATTGAGTGGAAGGATGTTGATTCTAGAGAACCTTAGAAATTGTAATCTTGTCCCTTAATCCCTTGTTATGTCATTTATGGCATTAAGGAATAAAGAATATTCCTTATGCGGAATCGTGAAGTGTAGTGACATGGGATCTTCGTGTACATAGATCCCTTGTGTTCATGTGTAGTTTATTATGCTCCTAGCCTTGTACTTCTTTAAGATGTCAGACAAGTGCTTTTGTATCTCTTTGTTTCGAGACGATGCTAAGAACGAGACCTTAGTGCGATATAAGAGCATATCATATAATGTTGCACACGAGATTGGAGTTTAGGACTAAGGTCAATCTTGGAGTCTTTATAACTTAATTAAACTTTTTCATGCGTTGCAAAGAATATAAGTTACCTTGGTGCGACCAAACTTTGAGAAAACAAAAGATATGTATACCTAGCTATATATAAATCTTATAGGAATTCAATAAGTTTTCAAATTATAATAACAATGGTAGAGAAATAAATATAGTGTGAATCGAGAAATATTTTGGTGAAAAGCTGCCCTGTGTCTAAATCTCTGTCAAATCCTTGATTTCGTTCTGGACATCAAGTCACTTTCGCTTGAGTGTAAGGGTAAGACTGTAGCCTTTAAATAAACGTTTGAGAAGCAAAATCTTAACATAAGAATGAGAGAATTAGAATCTTGTAGGCATTTTGAAATATGGAAAAATACTTATGTAAGTTCTGAAGATTGTCATAAGGGTAAAGAGCAAATTAAATGGTTGAACAATAAGTGAACTGTGAAACGAATTTTCAGGACATGTAGGTGGAAAAAGGGAGAAAATCATGCTTACCTAATAAGGATCTTGGAAAGTTAGCCATAACTAAAATACATTTAAAGTAATGATATGTCGTGGGTTCACCATTCCTAAAGTCATGTTTCCAAAGTGGTTGGGTCCTTGCTAGTTTTATTTCATCGGGAAAAGCGTGGCATCGACGTGTCGATGTCTTCTCGCATGTGTCATGTGAGTCGATGACTTATGTGATTTTCGCATGTGTGTTGAGTCATGTACTTGGAGCCCATGTTGTGTTGTGTGTAGTAAGCTTTGTAAGTCAAAAAAAAATTATCCTAGTTTTTTTCTTGTTGTATTTGGGTGTGAAAAATGTGGGCACTACACCTATCCATTAATTCTTTTTCTTTTACTTAAATGCTACATAAAAAAATGTTATCTTTTTGAAACCCTTTATTTTTTATTATCTTTATTCTTTCTTCAATGGTGTTTTTATTTTGTTAGGATGTAACTAATTCTTCATTGTTGAGAATGAAATCTATAAGTGTTGTATGTGATTAAAATACTAGCTTGTCTCGTAATTTGAACCTTTATGCTCTCTGTAACAGGTTTATGTGGCTCTTGAGTGAATGATAACTTATGTTGAGGATATATATACTTTAACAGTAGCTTGGTGTAGTTGAAATCCATAGATTATTTTAGCTATATACTTTCATTTCTATTTTCGCTGGAACTAGCTTGAAGGAATATTCATTTTGGCATTACGCACTTGTTCAGGTTAAAATGGGTTTTGTGTTTTGGGTTGTTTTGCTTGAAAATAGAATTGGAGACCATTTTTCTATCAGCTTGTTTCATGACTATAATTTCTTCTTATAAGGAGTACCCAGCTTGTGTTTTGATCTGGAAAACTCTTATAGGGTATCATATTAATTATTTCTCATTTGTTGAAAGTGTATAGGGAAGAATTCCTAAGAAAGTTAGATCTATTCTGTTGTGTATTATTTGTATTCTCTTAACACACTTTGGTTCTTTGGTTTCCTTTTCAGATATTTTCATTTTGGAAAGTTTTCTCAAATGATTGATTGTTGATAAAATCTTGATTGAAAGGAATATGTCAAATGAGTTAGCTGTCTTCTAGTTTTCTTGTTGCAAATTCTTTAAGAGACTCGTTTACGATTTGGTCCGATTATCCTCCTATCCTTCATTGTAGATTTTCTAAGAACTAAAGAAATTATTTTATCAATCATTTTAATCATGTATGGTTATTTTACACTTATGGAAGATGGAAAGAATGTTTTACTCTTTTAATGTTATGGTTTTATGTTCTTCACTGGTTCATTGTGGTTATCCAAACCTAAGCTACAATGGTGTTTCAGGTTTGAGCTTGATGATATTTTTAGGAAATTCTAGTTGTTCATGCATTCCTCTAGAGGGAGTTTGTTTCCTTTTGTTTTTCCCATGTTTGCATGGAATGGATGACTAGATTGTGGAATGGGGAATGGTTGGGATTTACTCTTTATCGTGCTTTAATGTCTTATGAATTTTGTTTAAAAGAAGGTTTTTTCAATTTATTGTTACTCTTGATGAGTTGTTTCAGTATTAAGGTTTGGGAAACTAGATCTGCTTGATGTATATCTATTTTCCTTTCTTTGTAACTAATATATGGGTTAGAAACTTTAAGATACTTTGCTATCTTTGTGGTTGTTGTGTTTAATTATCTCATCGAACATGGTTGATGTCTCTTTCTTCAATTCTAGAATGTTATTCATTCATTACCTTTGTAATCATTCCTTTTGGATGAACTCTAAAATAAGATAAAGGGAATGATATTGTTTAGTTTTTCTAGAGTTTAATGATTCTATCATTTACGGTTTTGGTAGTAGTTGGTCAAAATTTTGTGTTGCTCTGAATGGTAGGTTGTATTTCTTTTGGCTTATGATTTCTATAAAAGTGCACTTTTAGGGTGTGGAGTGTTAGTTATGACTGTTCCTTGGATTTGAGATTGAAATGAACTCACTCTAGTCTTTGATTATTTATTCGTGAGAAAAATGGTTTGTTTCTATTTGATTAAGTATTCTTTACGGAACATAGAGACATAATGTTAATAAATTCAATTTTGCCTTTGTCTTTGAGATTGAAATATTGATGATTTTTGATGGAATATAACTTTGTTTGCTCTTTTAATTCCTTTATGTATCGATTTTGATGTTCCCTTGAAATAGCAAAAATTATACATATTTATATGGGAAGATTTGTGTAGCTAGTATTACTTCTTGAAAATTTATAACTAGTTGAATGGAGGATATTATTTTGGAAATTAAATGTTATGGTAAAGCTAGGATGAATTATGAATTTTCTCTCTTTAATAGGTATTTTTATTCTAGCAAGTTAATAAATTTTTTTATAATGATAATTTAGGGATGATATGTTGATTAATGAAACCTTATTTACACATTAGAAACTTTAAACTATCTCTCCTTCTTGGTTGTCTTATTTTAGGGAAAAGTCTGTCTTTTTTCATTTTTGTGTTTTCAGAACTGTTTCATAAATAATAAGGTTATTTTTATGAAATAGTTAGATAAAATCACACTGATTTTTTTATTAGTGCTTATTATGCTCGGTTCAAATGAACTAAACCGTGCTAATAATGTGAAGATTTATTTCATAAAAGATGAAAGGAGAAAGACATATAGAAAGTTACATTTGTTTTACTAAAATAAAGCATCTCTTTATTATTATGATTATGTAGCGTCATTACTTGAGATTCACTTTTTTAGAAAGGAAATTTGTAATAAAATAGTTTTATACTAAATTGCTATGACACTTTGTAATCTATAAGATTCTTCATGTAATCGGTGAATGTATTACACATTTTGATGAGTGATTGATTGATTGATTGTTGAATATTACTTTCTTATAATACCTTCTTGGTATAAATTGAGATGAATTATTAAGTAATACTCAAAATAAAAGGGGTAGTTTATATACTTAAGTGTTATGGGATTTGGTTTAGGGATCTGAAATATTAGTTGGTTTATTTTCACATAAAGAGATACAACTAATAAGTTCACACTCATAAGTAGATCCTTAAACACTATAAAAGAACTATGATTGTTTTATATAGATATATATGTATGAATTCTTGATGTATTTCGAACATATGTAATCAGTTTTCATAATTTGACATTAGTCCTGAATGTAACAAAACGATATTTTCCTTGAAATAAATCTTAGAGACTTAATGATAAACATTGATAAAGTGTTATGAATATATTAGGGAATGGTTGATCGTGTTCTTCATTAGGAAAATTTCTTTAATCAAAATATGAATTTTGTACAAGAAATTAAATGGAATTTAGACTTCATCTCCATGAAGTCTAAAATAAAGGGTTTATAATGAACTTACTTAAGCTAGGGCTAAAGAAGTGTTGTCACCAAGTCACTACACCCTTTGAATGGCCATAATATAAGCAAGGCGTTCGGTGTGATTGAGACACATGAAATCACCTCTTAAGTTTTGGGACTGGGTTTGAGGTGAATGTCCAGAGAAGGTTGGCTTCATTTTCCTAAAATAAGAGTTGTACTAATCCTAGTGTAATAAAATGGTTATCCAGTCCTATACTAACATTGCCATGTGTTTTAAGGAAAGAGGTTTGAAAAAAAGGAAACTATACTAGGGATGGTGATGCATTGAATAAAAGGATATTTTAAATATGAGGAAGGGTTAATGTGAGTAGGATGCAAACACCATTAGTCACCTTCACCTATTACAACTTAGAAAGGCCATAAAATACCACAGACCTGAAGCATGCATTCCTTTGTTAAACTCGAAGTATACATAATAGAGAGATCAAATGTTATTGAACATGCAATCAACTAATCATAAGGATAGAGCACATATGCATGTCAAACATCCATTTCACTGATTACAACTAATGATAATGCAACTTTTAACAATAGAAGAAAAACAATATTTCCACAACTAACATAAAAGATGGTTACATTACTTCCTCATAACATAAAATAGATAATTTGAAATAAAGGTAAGATAATCATTCAAACTAAGGAATTATGCATTCACAAAGCATATATTGATCAACCATTCAACATAATAAATCATGTTCTTCAAGGAAAGATATCACTCTAAATATAATTAAAAATATTTTAGAATATTTGAAGCACACTTCCAAGCTTGAAGCATAACTTCACCAAAAATGATCTATCTATATCCAAATGACTCCATGCACGTAACTATTTATAAGTTCTTTAGGATGAGCCATTACAGTTGGGCCTTTAACTAACATTTACTAAAAATAGAAATGTCATTAATTTAAAGCAACAAGCTCCCATAAAAATAACAAGTTTGTTACAAGGGTTTGACTCAGTCAACCCTACAATTTTGACCGATCCGAGCTTGGACCTGCCCTTTCATGGCTACTCAGCTTTGGCCTGGTTCTATAACACCTTCTCCTTCCACAGGTTTCTATTGTTCTCCTTCCCATGCAGCCATTCGATGTTTGTATTCGAGGAAACACTTGATGATTCCCTGAATTTATTTGTCTCGGCCCACATGCGTAGTGATTCACTACATCTGCTATCTTGATTTCTCTTGTGATCTTGGCTGGAATTCTTCTAATTTTACTCACAACTTTCTTTAGTCTTCTATGAAATTTTGGCATAAAACCAATCTATCAATAGATTCACTACTGAAATTTTTGGTAATCTCATCATCGCGCTTCACCAAATCTTTGAAATTTTCCCGATTTTGTCTTCTCGAGAGCATCAATGTTTTCATTAAAGAACTTACAATTTAAAATATCAAATTATTCTGATATATCATTCAAGGAATTCATAATTTCCACTTGTTTATCATCCAAATTCTTAATTAAATCTTGTAACACCTAACACTTGAATTCCATGACCTTTTGATAATCAAACAAATTTGAAGCATTGTCTATCACCTCCTCCTGAAGGAGTATATCTAGATCTTCTTCTCTGATTTCACTCCATGTTGCCAAATTTAAATTTAGATTACTATTATCCTTAGAAAATGATTCATCTATTTTACAAATAGCATCTCTTCTAGCCTACAAATCATTTTATATTTCTAGAGTCTTTTTAATTAAGGATTGGCTTCTTGCAATATATGTTCCATCCATCCATCTAATGATCTCCCTTTCTGGCCTATCTTCTCAATCTCATGATAAAAAATGTCGTCAATGGTAGACGAAACTGTCATAGCCATAGTAGTTGAGACTTTAGTAGATGGAGTTGGCTTTGTTACTTTTCATAGCAATGTAGTGAGCTTCTCAACTTTGGCTTTAAGCTCATCCTTAGAAACTTTATCCTTATCATATTTCTCCAAAAAATTTCCAAGAGCAGTGTGTACATATTGTTTATCTCCTTCATGAGTGGCTTTTCCCAATGAAAATATAGAAATCCGATAATTTGCAGCTGTAATTGTTTCCTTAGTTTTTCCCTCAACAGAGTAGCAACCTCTACAACTCGTTCGCTAGATGGATTTATTGTTAGGATAGAAACAATATTTGGCCTCTTGTCCTATATTTTTGGTGTATGCTCCAATATACTTATATCTATGACATCTCCCAGAGTCACTTTCTTTTTCTTCTTTCAAGTATGTTGAAACAATGATTCTAGAATGGTTGATGTTAATGAGGATATAATAGTAGATTCACTACTTGAAACATTAGTCACAATAAGAGTACCAACACCATTTGTTGGCATTTCAATAGTAGTGGAAGTAATGGATGGGGTGGATGAGAGGACTGCCATAGGATTGGATATAATGATATTAGGAGATGAGACAAAAGGAAATGGAAGTGTTAGGGGAAGTGAAGTAGAAATGGGTGACCCAATGGTTTCCCTAGCTAAGAGAACTAGAAGGGATGAGAATACTTGGGCCATGGAAGGAGATGGAAAAGAATAAATGATCATAGAAGTGGAAGGAACTGATGTAGGAAGTGAAAATGGAAGAGGAAAAAGAGATGATGGGTCTTGTGGGACACTTGGAGAATCACTGACTTCAACTACTTCTACCACGGGTGTTGTAGGAGACATGGCTTTAGAAACGGAGCCTTGGAGAGAGATGAGCTCCCAACAATAAATGAAATATTTTTTGAACTGTATGGGCCTTTTGAATTGACCTTTTCCCCTTTGTGGGTGTTGATTGGCTCATGGTTGATGGGGCTTCTGTATTTGTAGGTTGATCTACCCCCTTGGGTGAGATTCCCAAGGTAACCAACCAATTGTAGGTTCTCTGCAGAATGGGCCCCACTCTCTCCTTTGTATTGCAACATTCTTCCACATACCAATCAATCCATGGTAATGGTTGATTGGCAACATTATCATTTTTATATGCTACATCCAAAACCTCATCATCATCTTGCATGTATTTTGGGACATCAGCTATACCAAACTGCCAAACCTCATCCAAAGTTATCCTTTCGTAGTCTCTTTGTCAAATGATGAATTCATCCCAAAAATGAATCTAGATGTCTTCTAACTAAGGCACATGGGAACTAGACCGACCTGTTTCACTAAATTTATCCTAATAGTCAAAATTTATCTGTGGATGAAAATTTTGCAAGGTTGCTTATGCCATTTATGCATCCACATTCTTAGCCTTATAAATATTTGAGTAGGTGTATCTATCCATTCTAATAGGGAAATGAACTCCCACTTTATGTCATTTATTTTGGATCTTATGACAGTCAGCAATTTCTAAACCAATTCTAACAAGACCCACTTATCAGTGGGACATCTTGGTAGTTTGCTAGGAGCACCTACGGCCAAGAATCCAAATGTAAGAAAATGTGGGGAGCTATAGGTGGATATATCCCCATTCATGAACTTATATGAAGACTTCTTAAAAAATCCTCCGATTATACAACTCCTTATTGAAACGATAGAGAATAACCACAAAGAAAGCATCATTAATTATGTGGAAGTGCCTGCTTCCCTCATCTAGTGTAAGCTGAGGATAGAAATCATAGATTTGGGAGGTGATTTGAATACCCTTAGTATTCAACCTAGTGAAGTATCCCATAGTAGCTGCGACATAGACCAAAAAGATGTCATGTAGAAACTCTTTGAGGACAACACTCTACTCAACTGATAGCAAATGGAGCTACTAATATGCTCCCCCATCTAATAAATTCCTTATTCTTCTTGATGGTAGCGATATATAAGAACATCCACTCTTGGAATTCCTTCATAAAGGGAAGACCTAAAACTCGATCAGTAGCACAATAATGTCATTGACCTCCTGAATGAAGTTTGACCGATACATGGTCTTTGGCAATTTGGCAACACTCTTGGCCAGATAACTTTTCAACATGACCCTCATGCATAACTCCACTTCTTTGTCCCAATGTTCTACCACTGACTCTGGTGAAATCATCACGTAGTCCTTGATGTCAGGGAGTTTGAGAAAATCCTCAAAGAAATATAGATCCAAGTGGATTACAACCTTGCCATTGGCATCCTTAACTATCATGGATTCTTCATCAAAGTGGGATGTGACAACTAAAATGAAATCTGGGAAATGCATGGATGAGGTGAAAATGACAGCAAGAGAAAGCCCATTGTCATATATGGCTTGCATCTAGGATTTCTTATTTGGGGCCTTCACCCTTTCCTAGAAGTCTGGAAAATCAATTTGTCTGAGATTGGTGTCTCCTATGCTCCCAGGTTGGAAGACAAGCAAGAGTGAGGAGAAACCCCAAGGAACAAATATTTCATCTTTTCCTTTCCCTTGGATGTAGTGGTAGAAATAAAATTTTGTATTTTGAAAAATGATGGCATTATGCTTCCCAAAATTCTGAAGTTGAGAAGTTTGAACACTTGAATTGGAGAAGCACAAAGTTCTAAATTGGAGAAGGATGAAGTTTCGAAAAGCTTCAACCTCTGAAACCCCAAAAATTAGAGTTCCGAAAACCCAAAGTGAAAAGATTTGAAGTTCGAATTGGAGATTTCTGAAATGGAGACTTCTGAAAACCCGAAATGACACAATTCCCAAGAAACAAAAAGTGCCAAAAAGTCAAATCTCTAAACTTTAAAAAGAAGGTTCTCCAAAAATGCCAAAATCTAAAAATGCCAATCTCCGAACTCTAAAAAATGAGAAGTGCTGAGAGGAAAATTTTGAATACTTGAGAGGATCTTTGAAGACTTTGATGGCGGTTATATTGAATACCTGTAGAAACTTGAATCGTGGAAACATGGTGGGCAATGAGATTTTCATTTTCTAAGGCATACAGAGGAGGAAAAAAAAAGAAAACAAACAAGGAGAAAACAAAACAAAATATCTTAAACCAAAAATAAAATAACAAAAATAAAATACCTCAAAAATGACGTCAAAAAGTACAAAATACAGTAAAAACCTAGGTAGTCAGAGCAATATGTCATATGAAAATGATAGGTAAAAAACTGAGTTTAAATAGAAAAAATCGACATTAATGGCCAAATCTCGATCCATATGGAAGTAGGTAATAATTAAATATGCAGAGAGCTCTAAAAGTCTGAAACTAGAAAGTCTGAAATTCTAAAATCTTGTAATTTCATGGTTTCAGACTTTGGAGATCAAGAGATGAAAATCGTGAAATGACAGTAGGAGAGTTCCGAATCTTGAAAGCCTGAAATTTCAAACTTTCGAGAATTTGGAAGTCTGGAACTAAAAAACCTCAAAATGGTCGGGGAGTTAAAACACGAAAGCATGAAAGTATGAAATTTCAAAATTTCAGACTTTGAGACTTGAAGTATGAAAGTATTTTTTAAATATGTGACCTAGATTTCAAAAACCAGAAAGTTCAAAATTTCAGACTTTGGGGTTTTGGACTTAAGAACTTTGAGTTCAAATTTTGATAATTTCAAAGAAAACTCCAAACTCCAAAATCTGAAAGTCTGAAATTTTAGACTTTACGGGTTTTGAACCCGAACTTGGAAATCATAATTTCAATTCCATGTCATTTAAAACCCGAAAGGAAAATACCGAATTACGAAGTTTGAATTTTTTGATTTTCGGGACTTGAGAGATTTTTCAATTTTGTAGAAAACTTCCATGTGAAGGATTTCAAAAATATATCTGATCAATTTCAACATCTGTTTCTCAACGTAAAATAAAAGCGGTACCATTTTTGGTGACCTCGAGGAATGCTTACCTTTTGATATTTTGGATCAATATCCTTATACAAACCATGGGGAAAAAAATTCCTCGAAGAAAATTACATTCAGAGGAGACCCAAAACCAAAAGAAAATAAAAATCAAAACAAAACAATGTGTGAAGCACTTGGAGGAAAGGAAAAATGAACATTTTCCAAGGGTGAAACAATCTCAAAAGCAAGATTTGAGATGTATCCCATTAATGTGAATGGGAAATTATTCTTCATTGAGTATGGATAGAGGAGATGAATTCACCTCTTTGCAACTTGAGATAATATACGGTCCACTCCAGAGATCTTCAAACTTGTTAGGCTTTGTCTTCGTCCTAGTTGAGAACCAAATATCCTTCTTGAAAATGCCTATTAGAAGATTTCTTGTCGAAGGATTTCTTAACTTGAGTCTGATGTTGTTCTAAATTTTTCATGCCCGTATTTCCAACTTCTTTCAGCTCCATGATTTCAAACAACCTAACCATTAAGGAATCATTTTCCATAATTTTGAACTAATAGGCCAGCTCTAAAGAAGGTAATTCTAAGGAGAGTGGGAGCTTCACCTCCCTCCCATATACAAGCATAAAATGTGAACTTCTGATGACCCTTTTAGGTGTGATTCGATCCACCCATAAGGTAGTCTTAAGTTGTGTATGCCAGGTCATTTTATTAGCCTCCATCATATGTTTGATGATCCTTATGAGATTATTGTTACTAGATTCAGCCAACCCATTTCCTTGTGGATAGTAATTTGATGAAGTATTGAGGTAGACTCCATTCTTAACCACCCATTCACTCAAATTAAACCCAAGGAAGGCCATTGCATTATCAGAGATAACGGTAAATGGAACTCTGAACCTTGTCATTATATTTTCCAAGAAATCAAGAACTACCTTTTCATTACTTTCCTTTAAAGCTACCACCTCTATCCATTGAGTGAAATAATCCATTGCAGTAAGAAACCATTTATTTCTATCACTGGAAGGTGGGTTAATCATCCTGATAAAATTTAATCCCCATTAAATGAAAGGCTTATCTACTTGAATGGGGTGCAGGGGAAGAGCTACCAACTTTTGTTTTCCTATTAACGTGGTACATTCTTTACATTTCCGCACCTAGAGATGGGAATCTATGAAAATATTAGGCCAATAGTAACCTACACACATGATTTTGGTAGCAATTTTTCACAAAAATTAATTCACCCTAAACATACCATTGTGTAATTCTTCTACTATATTATTTTCTTCTTCTGGTTTGATGTAGCACAAAAGAACACCATTTAAATATTTGCAGAAAATAATATTACCAACTGAGACAAATGGAATAGACTAGAGACAAAAACGTGTCTTTGGAATTTGTCCATATTTGAAGGATATTCCTTTGAGAGGATAAAATTTTACATTTTTGTTAGCCAATCAGTTTGACCGTCACCTTTATCGGTGTTTAAGAGTGTAGAATCTTCCACATCCTTGATCTCTAAGTCTGCAGCCAGCTGCTAACATAATCCTTTGCCTCTAAAAATTTTAGTGACTTTAATGTGCACGTCATACTCCATTACTTTCATGATCCACCCAACACATTTCTCGTTCATCTCTTTGTTCAGCAAAAACTCCTTAATGCCAGGATGAGAGACCATCAGGTGAATTTTATTGTTGGACAACATGTGCCTAAAATTTTTCAAGGCTTGAATGACTGCAAAGACCTGTTTCTCAACAAAGGAATATTTGAGCTCATATTCTTTGAGGGATTGACTGAAGAAGGCAATTGGTTGTTCCATCAAATTGTTATTTTTCTGAGTGAGAGTATCCAAAATATTTTCTTGACCTACAAAAGCATAGAGAATGAAATCTTTGTCAAACCTAGGGTTTACCAGCATGGGAGCTTTAGAAATGGCTGATTTAATAGCTATAAAGCTCTCCCTTCCTTATTTCGTCCATGAGAATGGAATATTATTTTTCAGCATGGTGGTTAGTGAGTTTAGCCAATGTTACAAATTGAGGAATAAATTTCCGTACAAAATTTATGGTTCCTAGAAAACTATGGAGACCTTTCTTATGACTTAGAAGAGATAAGGACATAATTTAATGAATTATAGTTGGATCGATAGATAGTCCTTCCATGGAAACAATTTACTTTCTTGAACTATAAAAATTCACTTCTTAGGATTAAGGGAAACTCCAAATTCTCTACATCTTCAAAAAACCTTCCTTAGATGTGTGATATGATCTTCGACATGCTTAGAATATACAGATTATATCATCAAGGTAAACCAATATGATATCATTGATTAGTCCCTTAAATGCCATTTCCATGGCTCTTTGAAAGGTAGCCCCACATTGGATAATCCAAATGGCATTTTGTTGTAAGCATAAGTGCCCCACTTAGTAGTGAAAGTTGTTTTGAATTGATCAGATTCTTGGACCAAGATCTGATTATATCCCAAATATCCATCAAGAAAGGAAAACCTTTGAGCCCCTGCCACTATTTGAAGGATTTGTTCCATTGATGGAAGAGGGTAGTGGTCTTTCAACGAGGCTGGTTTAAATCCCTGAAGTCTACACACAACCGAATCTCTCCATTCTTCTTCCTTACAGGTACCAAATTGGCTACCCATGAGGAATGCTTGATGGGAAAAATAATGCAAGCCTTAATGAGCTTTGTTAGCTCCTTCCTCATTAATGGCTCAATTTTAGGGTTAATTGGCCTCTATTTTTGATGAACTGGCTTGGAGTTTGGATCCATCTCAATGGTGTGTTGAGCTAGACCTGGATCAAAACCATGTAGGTATTTATAGCTCCATGCAAAAATATCATGATACTCTTGACATAGTTCAATGAAATCTTCCTTCTCTTGAGCAGTACATACTTTTCCAATCTTTAGAAGCTTTTCACTTGCTACCTCGACTTCTTCAAAATCTTCCTCTTTGATTATCATGTTGGTACCTTTCCATTTGACCTGGTCATCTGTATTGAAGATGGATTCAAGAGTAACTAGGCCTTTTGGTAGTTTATTTCCTTTCAACTATATAATTTGATTGCCATAGGAGTTTTGTAGTTTATCTTGGTGTTTGGAAACAAACTCTTCTTCTTCTTTGCATGAAAAGGACAATCATTGGTCCCTATTGAACACCTTCCGTGTACTTATGTTATCAATACTATGGGATGGACCACCATTTTGACCATCTGCTTCCCTTCTTTCATAATGTCTGCAGGTATATCATACTATGAGCCAATGGTAGCCATCATCAACCTCTTGATTTTATTTTCTAGGAACTGCATGAATTCGAAAGCTTTGAAATCTTCTATCAAGTCCCAAACCCGATTCTTATATGATCTCAATAGATCATTTTTTGATGTGTTGCGGGTTGTTACCTGATGCACAACCAATTCACTATCACCAAAGACCGTCAAGGCTTTGATTCCTCTCTTTTGAGCCAGTTGAATTCCTTGTATGAGGGCCTCATATTCAGAAACATTATTAGTACAACTAAACTACAACCGAAAGGATGAGAAATATTTATTTCCTTATGGAGAAATCAACATAACTCCTACACTGGATCCATTTCTACTCCTCAAACCATCAAAGAATAGTTTTCATACTACCAGATGTTTTGACCAACTAAGGTATGATTGCACCTTCTTTGTGTATGCAGGACGCACCTAATCCAGTTTCTTCCAAAAAAAATAGACTAGATTCTTCATCTACCAATAAATCAGCATAGGGATCATATTGATGATTGATACTTACCTCATCAAGCACTGTGTTAGGAACTTCCTCTATAAGAGTAGTTGGCTCGTGATCTACATCCTCCTCATCTGGGTCACAAATGGCATAATTCCCATTTATGGGTTTAGTGGTGTAAGGCTCCACATGATTGTGACAAATAGGTTCTGCTCTTATAGTCACCTTCATCTCGTACCAAGTTCTAAGGATCATATGTAACTAGTTTGATGAAAAATAACCACCCATCTTGGTAGTGAAATCATGTGATAAGAAAATGGCAAAGAGGGGAGGGAGATCAATAACATATATGTCTTGTGTGAATGCCAAGCTAGGACATGCATGGATAGTAAGCTGAAGCCCCTTAATGACTCCCATAGTTTGGACTGCAGTACCATCTAACTGGACAACTCCTTTTGAGATTGGAGTATATGGGATTCCCAACACATCTGCAATTTTCTTAGGCATCACAGAACTACTAGCTCTAGAATCGATCATACAATTGTGCACCAAATGATCGCTAATGATTAGAGAGATATAGAATGGTGGTGGTTTGTTGGCCTTAGAAATCACTTTCATTTCTGGTTGACACAAGTTGGTTTCTACTACTACTTCATGACCTGATGATCTATCGGTAGTACCAAAATTGTTCAAAGCCTCCTGTAGAAAGTTCCTCTAAGAAGGAATTGAGAGTGCATCCCACATCGTGATGCTCAAATTGGTCTTCTTCATTTTCTCCATAATGTTGAATGGAATTGCCCCAACTTTGCTAATACCTTTTTGGGTGTTAGAGTCTTCTTTTGGGAAATGCCTATTGGGCACTGTGATACTTGAAGTTCCACCTTTCTTTGTAGACTGATTCATGGATACTTCTGGTGATTTCTTTCATGTACCCTTATCAGCTGATATTTGTGCTTGAGGTTGTGAAGTAGATGCTTGATCAGTTTTGGGAGATTGAGGATCTATTTCTTCTTGGAACGTGTGTTTGATGCTACAGTAGAGGCATCAGTATTCAAACCACAAAAATTATCTATTTTCCAATTTAGTAGTGTAGTTTCATCAGAAGGTTGGTCTTGGCTCTCTTGGGTGGATGGTCGACTGATGATTCAAGTGGGGTGGATATGCTTTGGACCATAAGGGCCTAACTCAAAACTCCATTTGGGAAAAGATTCTGGTTATGAGGATGAGAACAAGGATAAAACCATTCATAATATTGAATAAGGTTATTCTGGACCAGTACTATGGATCTAGACGAACTAGCGGCAAAAGGGTTCCAGAATTTTAAAGGATTCACACTCGCATCTTGGCTAATGACTTGGTTTTGTGCCTAATTATTTCCTTGAAAAGGATGAAGACTTGCCAGATATTAGGATTAGAATAGTCAAGTGTATTGGGAATGTTGCCTTTTAATCACTACAAGCTCATTTTTGAAGGTCTATAGTAGTGATTTCACTTCAAATAGATAATTTGAAGAGGTAGGGGTAGATTGAGTTGGTTGATTAGAGGCTACTGGAATAGGAGAAATGATAGGCTGATTATTTGTAAGATCTAGAGAAAATGGCATTGGCGGTCGAGGAGCTATCTTTCTATCCTGAATTAAGGAATTTTCCACACTTATGGCTATGTCATAGGCATCAAGTAATGTAGCCCCTCCCATGGATTGGATCATAACTGCTACATCACTATTCAAATCTCGTAAATAGTACAAGAATGCATTATTTGGAGAAGGCTTAATGAGTGCTAGAATCCTATTCCAAGTTCTATGAAATCGGAAGTTGAAATCACTCATGTACTCTTAGGGAGCTCTCTTTATGGTAGTGAGATGTTCCAAAAGTGATAGGTGATCACTCTTGTCTTCAAACTATTTATAGAGCTTATCTCCTAACTCATCCCAAGTGGTTATACTACTAACATGTAACCCTTGAAACCATTGAAGTGATTTCCCTTGAGCGAAGTGGCGAAGTATGAAAACAACATTATCCTTTATGATGTTATGTACTATGTGAATGTTAGATACATCAAGAATTTGTTATCTTTGGAGTAACAAGAGTTTCCCCTGTGTAAAAGGGAAAACTTTTGAGTGCTGCAACTGGTATAGGGTCATGTTGATCCAAAAGAAGATGACCGCTTACATTGAAAGGGGGAAAAACTTGGTTCCCCGCCATAACAACAAGATTTTGATTGTTCTTTGGTGGAGGAAACCTTCCGTATGGAGGAGTTGAGTGACCCCTATAAGATAGTTTTTTAGCTGGTGGAGTTGAAACACCTCTGCTTCTTCTCTTTGGAGGAGACAAGGATAATTCAATATGATGATAGCTTCCTTGCTTTGAATAAGCTCATGTTTGAATTATTTGCATAAGTTAATGCACTGAGATTTGGAATCTAGAGATATAGTGTCGCCAGTACTTTGACTTGTACAAGTGAGAAGAAAAGTACCACTCTATCCCACCAGTGTGCAAAAATTATTGTCACCAAGTCATTTCACCCTCTAAATGGCCCAATTATAAGCACGACATTCGGTGTGATTAGGACACATGGGATATCCTCTCAAGTTGTGGGACCTGGGCTTGAAGTTAACCTCTAGAGAAGGCCGGATTCCATTTCCTAAACTAAGTGTTATATTACTCCTAGTCTAATAAAGTGGTTATTCAGTCCTATACTAACATTGCCATGTTTTTAAGGAAAAATGATTGCAAAAAGGAAACTATACTAGGGATGGTGATGCATTGAATAAAAGGATATTTTAAATCTCAGGAAGGGTTAATGTGAGTAGGATGCAAACACCGTTAGTCACCTTCACCTATTGCAACTTAGAAAGGGCACAAAATACCATAGACTAGAAGCATGTGTTCCTTTGTTAAACTCGAAGTATACATAATAGAGAGATCAAATTTTATTGAACACACAATTAACTAATCATGAGGATAGAGCACATGCACATGTCAAACATCCATTTCACTGATTGTAGCTAATGATAATGCAACTTTTAACAATAGAAGGAAAACAATATTTCCACAACTGATATAAAAGATGGTTACATTACTTCCTCATAACATAAAATAGATAATCTAAAATAAAGGTAATCTAATCACTCACACTAAGGACTTATGCATTCTCAAAGAATATACCGATCAATCATTCAACACAATAAATAAGGTTCTTCAAGGAAAGATATCACTCTGAATATAATTAAAAAGGTTTTAAAATATCTAAAGCACTCTTCCAAGCTTGAAGAGCAAATTCACTAAAAATGATCTATCTATCTCCAAATGACTCCATGCACCTAACTATTTATAATTTCTTTGGGTTGAGGGATTACATATAGGCCTTAAACTAACATTTCACTAAAAATACAAATGTGATTAATTTAATGGAACAAGATCCCATAAAAATAGCAAGTTTGATGTAAGGATTTGACTTAGTCAACCCTACAATTTTGACCAATCCAGAGCTTGTACCTTTCCTTTCATGGCTACTCAGCTTTGTCCTAGTTCTTCAATGCCTCATCCTTCTACAGGTTTCTATTGTGCTCCCTCCCATGCAACCATTCGATGATTTCATTCAAGGAAACATTTGATGATTCCCTAAATTTCTTCATCTCCCAACCCACATGCATAGTGATTCACTACATCTGCTATCTTGATTTCTCTTGTGATCTTGGCTGGAATTATTCTAAGTTTACTCACAACTTTCTTTAGTCTTCCTATGAAATTTTGGCATAAAACCAATCTATCAATGGATTCACTTGTTGAAATTTTATGTAATCTCATCGTCGTGCTTCACCAAAAATTTTAAATTTTCCCTAATTTTGTCTTATGGGAGAGCATCAATATTTTCCTTGAAGAACTTACAATTAACAATATCGAATTATTTTGATATATCATTCAAGGCATCCATAATTTCCACTCATTCATCATCCAACTTCTTAATTAAATCTTGTAACACCGAACACTCGAATTACATGGCCTTTTGATATTAAAAAAAATTTGAAGCATCGTCTATTACCTCCTCCCCGAACAATTAGATCTAGATCTTCTTCTCTGATTTCAAACCATGTTGCCAAATTCAAATTTAGATTATTATTATCCTCATAAAATGATTCATCCATTTTACAAATAGCATCTCTTCCAACCTGCAAATCATTATATATTTCTAGAGCCTCTTTAATTAAAGGATTATCTTCTTGCAGTATATGTTCCATCCATCCATCCATCTACCGATCTCCCTTTCTAGCCTATCTTCTCGATAAGAAATGTCGTCAATGGTAGAAAAAACTATCATAGCCGTAGTAGTTGAGACTTTAGTAGATGGAGTTGGCTTTGTTACTTTTCATAGCAATGCAGTGAGCTACTCAACTTTGGCTTTAAGCTCATCCTTAAAAACTTTATCCTTATCATATTTCTCTAGTATATTTCCAAGAGTAGTGTGTACATCTTGTTTAGCTCCTTTGTGAGTGGCTTTTCCCAGTGAAAATCTAGAAATACAATAATCTGCAGTTATAATTGTTTCCTTAGTTTTTCCCTCAATGGGAGTAACAACCTCTACAACTCATTCCCCAGATGGATTTATTGTCAGGCTAGAAAAAATATTTGGCCTCTTGGTGTGTCTTTTTGTGTATGCTCTAATATACTTAGATTTATGACATCCCCCAGAGGAACTTTCTTATTTTTCTTTGGAGTCTACCGAAACAACCATTCTGGAATGGCTGATGCTAATGAGGATAGAATAGTAGATTCAATACCTAAAACATTAGTCACAACAAGAGTACTAGCAACATTAGTTTGCATTTGAATGGTAGTGGTAGTAATGGATGGGGTGGATGTGAGGACTACCATAGGAGTGGATACAATGATATTAGGAGATGAGACAGAAGGAAATGGAAGTGTTAGGGGAAGTAAAGTAGATATTGGTGACCCAATGGTTTCTTGAACGTAGAGAACTAGAAGGGATGGGGGTACTGGGCCATGGAATGATACTGAAAAGAATAAATGATCATAGAAGTGGAAGGAATTGATGTAGGAAGTGACAATGGAAGAGGAAAAAGAGATGATGGGTCTTGTGGGACACTTGGAGAATCACTGACTTCAACTACTTCTGCCACGGGTGCTGTAGGAGACATGGCTTTGGAAACAAGAGCCTTGGAGAGAGATGAGCTCCCAATAACAAATGAAATATTTTTTGGAACTGTATGGGCCTTTTGAATTGACCTTTTCCCCTTTGTGGGTGTTGATTAGCTCATGGTTGATGGGGCTTCTGTATTTGTAGGTTGATCTACCCCTTGGGTGAGATTCCCAAGGTAACCAACCAACTGTAGGTTCTCTTGTAGAATGGGTCCTACCATCTCCTTTGTATTGCAACATTCTTCCACATACCAATCAATCCATGGTAATGGTTGATTGACAACATTATCATTTTTATATGCTACATCCAAAACCTCATCATCATCTTGCATGTCTTTTGGGACATCACCGTGTAGCAAATTGTCGAACGTCATCCGAGTTATCCTTTGTAGTCTCTTTGTCGGATGATGAATTCATCCTAAAAATGAATCCATATGTCTTCTAACTGAGGCACATGGGAACTAGACCGACTTGTTTCATTGAATTTACCCCAATAGTCAAAATTTATCTGTGGATGAAAATTTTGCAAGGTTACTTCTGTCATTTTAGCATCTAAATTCTTAGCCTTATGAATATTCGGGAAGGTGTATCTACTAATCAAAATAGGGAACTGAACTCCCACTTTGTGTCATTTATTCTAGATCTTATGGTAGTCTAACAATTTCCGAACCAATTCTAACAAGACCCACTTGTCAGTGGGACATCTTGGTAGCTTGCTGGGAGCACCTACAAAACTAGGAATCTGAATGTAGGTAAATATGGGGAACTATAGGTAGATAGCTCCCCATTCACACACTTCCTTGAAGGCTTCATCATAAATCCTCTAATTATACAACTCCTTATCGAAATGATAGAGAATAACCGCAAAGAAAGCATCATTAATTATTCGAAGTGCCTACTTCCCTCATCCAGTGTAAGTTGAGGATAGAAATCATAGATTTGGGAGGTGCTTCAAATACCCTTAGTATTCAACCTGGTGAAGTCTCCCATAGCAGCTGCAAAGCATAGACCAAAAAATATGTCATGTAGAAACTCTTTGAGGATAACACTCTACTCAACTAATAGAAAATGGAGCTACTAATATGCTCCCCCATCTAATAAATTCCTTATTATTTTTTATAGTAGCGATATATAAGAACATTTACTCCTAGAATTCCTTCACAGAGGGAAGACCTGAAACTCTACTCGAAGCACAATAATGTCATTGACCTCCTAAATGAAGTCTGACTGATACATGGTCTTTGGAAATTTGGCAACACTCTTGGCCAGATAAATTTTCAACATGACCCTCATGCACAACTTCACTTCTTTGTCCTAATGTTATACTACCGACTCTTGTGAAGTCATCATGTATTCCTCAATGTCAAGGATTTTGATAAAATAATAAAATAAATATGGATCAAAGTGGATTAAAACCTTTCCATCGGCATCCTCAACTACCATGGATTCTTTAACAAAATGGGTTGTGATAGCTAAAATGAACTTTGGGAAATGCATGGATGAGGGAAAACCAACAACAAGAGAAATCCCACTATCATATATGGCCTGCATTAAATATTTCTTATTTGGGGCCTTCACCCTTTCCCAAAAGTCTGGAAAATCAATTTTTCGAGATCGGTGTCTCCTATGCTCCCTAGGTTAGAAGATAAGCAAGAGTGAGGAGCAACCCCAGGAATGAATATTTCCTTTTTCCTTGCCCTTGGATGCAGTAGTAGACATCAAGTTATGTATTTTGGAACCTAATGGCCTTCTGGTTCCTGAAATTCTGAAGTTTAAAGTTCCAAAGTTGAGAAGTCGAAAGCCTGAATTGGAGAAGTCCAAAGTTTCAAAAAGCTTCAACGTCCAAAACCGCAAAGAGTAGAGTTTTGAAAACCTAAAGTGAAAATCTCCAAAGTTCGAATTAGAGAATTTTGAAATGAAGACTTTTAAAAACCCAAAATGGAACAACTCCCATGAAACAAAAGCACCAAACATCCAAATCTCTCGAACTCAAGAGAAGGTTCTCCGAAAATGCCAATCTCCGAACTCTGAAAAATGAGAAGTGCTGAGAGGGTGAATTTTGAATACTTGAGAGGATATTTGAAGACTCTAATGGCAGCTGTACTAAATACCTGTAGAAACTTGAATCATGGAAACATGGTAGGCAATGAGATTGTCATTTTCCAAGGCATACAAAGGAGGAACAAAATAAAATGAACAAGGAGAAAACAAAACAAAAGATCTTAAACCAAAAAGAAAATAACCAAAATAAAATACCTCAAAATGATGTCAAAAAGTACAAAATATAGTAAAAACCTAGGTAGTTAGAGAAAAATGTCAGATGAAAATGATAGGTAAAAAAATGAGTTTAAATAGAAAAAATCTGACATTAATGGCCAAATCTTGATCCGTATAGAAGTAGGTAAGAATTAAATATGCAGAGAGCTCGAAAGTCTGAAACCCAAAAGTCTGAAATTCTAAAATCTTGGAATTTTGGGGTTTTAGACTTCGAGAGATCAAGAGATGAAAATCATGAAATGGCGATGGGAGAGTTCCGAAACCCAAAAGTCCAAAATCCTAAAATTTTAGACTTTCATACTTGAAAGTCCAAAAGTGAAAAACCTCAAAATGGTCAGGAGAGTTCCAAACCCGAAAGCTCGAAAGTCTGAAATTTTAGACTTTCAGACTTTGGAAGTCTAAAAGTAATTTTTCAAAGATGTGACCTAGAGTTCTGAAACCCGAAAGCTTGAAAGTCTAAAATTTCGACTTTCAAGGTTTCTAACTTGTAACTCGAGTTCAAAAATTGATAATTTCCAAAGAAAACTCTAAACTCGAAAACCCGAAAGTCTCGAAATTTTGGAATTTTGGGGTTTTAGACTTTGGAACTTGGAAAACATAATTTCAATTCCATGTCATTTAAACTCCAAAAGGAAAATCCTCAAGTTTGAAGTCTGAATTTTTCATATTTTCGGGACTTTGGAGAATTTTTCAATTTTGTAGAAAAATTTTGTGTGAAGGATTTGAAAAAATTATCTGATCAATTTCAACGTCTCTTTCTGAAGGTAAAATAAAATGGTATTAATAAGTAAGGAAATAATTAACACAGTTTCATAACTTTGAGATCAATCATGTTGTGACATAATGCAAGTTGTATCATTTAAGGACAATATCAAGCATATAATTAAATTTTTAGGAAGAATATTTTACTTGGATACCTACCTCACATGTAATTTAAACTTGGAACCTTATAGGTTAAATGATCTAGTTGAATCTTTAAGTGTTGTTGTAATTAATATTAAAGAGAATGATTGAATTGGCTAGTAAAATTATAATCTAAGGTGTGCTAGTCTATTCGAGGAAACTTAGTTTGATGTTGGTATACCGAACTTCATTTTAGTACCTTCATAATGACAGGGGTCATTACGAGGATAATATGATGTAGTTGATATGTGACAACATCCCACTTAGTTTTTTTTAACTTGATTCACATAAAAGCAAGACTGGATCACAACTCTATCGTATGCAGCGATAGGAACATGATCTAGTGTTGAAGACAACTCATGTTGACTTAGGATAACTAGACACACCTAATTAACATAAATCAATTAAGTATTGGTATTTACCCTTAGTCACCATGAGTAATCTTCTACACTAGTGCATGTTGTTGCCCTTATCTAGTATGAAACCTTGAATCATATTCGACTAATGAGATTTAGGAAGGACCTCTCTAGATAATAGAACAAGTGTGGTTAGGTACTTATTCCATTTTACGAGTATCTTTGTCAAGGAATGTAAACATGATAAATATGTTTAAAAGTTTTTGCCAAAGTTTCACAAGCTGATGGTTTCATTGTGGTATGTCACATACTTTAAGAAGTGGGATTTCAAATGAATATCAATAACAGATATTCATATAGGCCTCTTAGATAGAACACTTGGGTACCCCTAAAATGGTAAAAGAACCAAGTATATGTTCTATACACATTATTGAGTTAACTTGATAAATCGGTTGAATACCAAGTCATTAAATGATAGATCGGTGTTTCATCGAGTCATTTATAGTAGCATATGGTTTTTTGTTATGTTATGGATTAGCATTGGAATGTGTGTTCTAAATTATGTTAGTTTAGAATGGAGAACATTACGTATGATATAAAAAAACCTTGTTTATGAATTCCTAAAATGGGAATTTTACATCTTTGTATCGAGCTTAAGGTTGCAACTCTTAGACCTGTTGTGTTCATAATCGATAAAAAAATTATTTTCTTATTCACAGAAAATGGTTAGAACAAGGAGGAGGTGTGTAAATAACCCACCTCCAGGTGGAGAAGAAGCTACTACACAAAAAATTTATGAGATCCTTGCTTCCTGTTGGATGAGAAGACATCGTTTGCTTGTACTTGAACAACAAGTTATAGGTAATGAGGAGGAAGAAGATGCTACTAATATTAATGATCCACCTCTTGTAGAAAATGTCAATGTTATAAATTTGGGCGTTGATAATAATAATGTCTGCGAATGCTAATGCGAATGTACCCAACTAACTTGAAAATAAAAAGGCAAGATTAACAACTAAACTCACAAATGATATAAAAAGGTTAAGTCCACCTACGTTTGATGGCACTACACTGGGGGATAGATATAAGAAGTAGCTCAGTGAAATGGAGAATTACTTTGCAATAAGGAACTTCTCAAAGGAAACTAAAGTAGTATGGGGAGCTTATCATATTTCCCATGAGGAACCTTCTGGTGAGACAACCATAAGGCTGAGCTAAACATTGATCAAACAAACATCACTTGGGATCAATTTAAGAATTATTTTAGGAAAGCGTTTTTGCCACAAATTTATTATGATCAGAAGATGACCGAATTTCAGAACTTAACTCAGGGAAAGTTAGTTGAATGTAGCAGTCTTGGGAGAGGTGTAAGATATGAAAATTTATTATGGGATATGAAAATTTATTATGGGATTAAATCCTATCATAGGGGTGAAGTAGATGTTCATAGCCCAACCACCATGGAAGGGGTTGTAGAAAAATCCATTCAGCAGAACAAAAATTAAAAACAATTTCTACCCATAAGGAAGAAAATAGAAAGAAAATTCCTAATTCTTCTTCATCTCTTGCACCCAAAAAGGGGGCATGGAAGAATTTTGGTACTAATAATAAATTTATTTTTTATAACAATAAAAAAAGAACAACAAATAAAGGTGGTGTGAATTTTTTAATCAACTTCATTTAGAAAAATAATAATGGATAGAAGTCCTATGGAGGACAAAACAATAATTTCAAGGCAGAAATAAATTTGAACCTAAAAGAGGACCTGTAGGGGGATGCTACAACTATGGCAAGGATCATTATGCAAATCAGTTCCCTCTAAGGAAGGATGACAACAATCAACAACATAAGATACATGTTGTAGTATTTGAGATGCAAGCTAAAAGGTAAGTTATGCTTATAGAAGTGTCAGGTAAATTATTTGGTATGCCTGTTACTATAATTTTGATACTTGGGCTAATGAATTATTTATTTCTAGTAAATTAACTGCAAAACTAAACATAAAATATAGAAAAATGGAAAAATATGAGACTCGTAAATTATGGAAATAATATTTTCCACACGATTAGTGTCTTTTTGGAGTAGTCCTAGACTTGCCTAGTTTTTCCACTTTGAAGTTAATATTTATATTGCTCCTTTGGGGTCTTATGAGGTCGTAATAGGTGTTAAATAGCTTGCTAAATATAAATCCAAAGTTGATTATTTTGAAAAACATATTAGTTTTCTTGATTATCTATAGAAAACAATGAGACATGTAAGGGGTAAATTGAGAAATTTTAGTTAGAAGATTATCAGCTATGCAATTAAAAAGGCCAAAAAAAAGGTTACACCTTGTGCACAGTAAAAATTTCAGAAAAAAATAAAGGGGATAGTTATTTCTTGGGAAAAATATCCATTGTTAAGAGATTTCACCGATGTGTTTCGGGAGAACTACCCAGTCTTCTACTAAACGGGAGTTTGACTTCAAAATTGAAATCAAACAAGGAACCGAGCCTATTTCCATGGCACCATATCAAATGAATACCATTGAACCGGTAGATATTAAGGCATGGTTATAAGAACTATTTTCGAAGGGTTTGATAAGACCGATTGTCTCACCTTAGGGAGCACCAATAATTTTTGTGGAAAAGAAAGATGGAACACTTAGGTTGTGTATTGATTATAGCATGTTAAACAAAAGAACAATCAAAAATAGATATCCACTTCCTAAAATTGTTGATCTATTTGATCAGATGCATGGTGCATTAGTATATTCTAAGATAGATCTTTGTTCTGGGTATCATCAGTTAAGAATAAAAGACAAATATATTCATAAAACAACCTTTAGAATAAGGTATGGAAATTATGAATTTACAATTTCACCTTTCGGTTTGACAAATGCACCTACAACTTTTATGAATTTAATGAATAATATCTTTCAAGAATACTTGGAAAATTTTGTACTTGTATTCTTGGATGATATTCTTATCTATTCAAAAAGCATTGATGAGCATCATGAGCATTTGAAAATAGTACTTGAAAATTTAAGGAAAAGAAGATTATATGGTAAGTTGTACAAATGTTCTTTTTATGAGATAGTAGTGCACTATTTAGGACATGTCATAAGGATGGAATAGCAGTTGATCCATCAAATATTTTTGCCATAACCGAGTGTCTCGTACCTAATAATGTACATGAAGTCATAATCTTCATAGGGATTTTTGGTTACTATAGGAAGTTTGTGAAGGACTTTTCAAAAGTTGTTGCACCTTGATAACTTCATTACAAAATAAAGATAAGAAATTTGTGTGGAGCGATAAATGTGAATCAACATTTAAAAATATTAAGGATCAATTAACATTTGTACCTATTTTTTTGTACCTGATCCAAATGGAAACTTTACGGTAGTTACAGATTCTTCCAGAGAAGGACTCAAAGGTATTCTGTTACAAAATGAACATGTTATAGCATATGAGAGAAAAAAACTCAAGTTACATGAGTTTAATTATGCTCCCCATGACTTAGAGCTTCTGCCATAGTTCATGCACTTCAAGTATGGAGACATTATCTTTTAGGAATACCTTTTGAATTAAATATTGATCATCTTGGGATGAAGTATAATTTCACTCAGCCAAATTTGAATGCAATACAATGAAGATGGTTAGAGTTTTTGTCACAATATGAATTTGACATAAGTTATATTAAAGGCAAATAAAATAGAGTGGCATATGCACTAAGTCATAGGAAACATATTTCTTCACTTATAACTTTAAGAACTCAGTTTAAGGATGAGGTAAAAACTATCATAGAATCTGATTTTTAATTTCAATACGTAAAAATAGCACTTGTTGCAGATCCGAATGATGCAAGATATACAATGGTTTTAACTTCGATAACAAAGGAATTTTAAGATATGAAAAGTGTGTGTATGTACCTTAGGGTAATGAGTGAAGGAAAAATTTAATGATGGAATTTCATAATTCACCTTACTTAGGACATCCCGACATTACAAAAATGCTTGCCAATGTAAAACAAAAATATTTTTGGAAAGGGATGAAGAAAGACATAATTGATTTTGTTTCACACTGCTTGGAATGTCAGTGTGTTAAGGATGAGCATATGTACCCATATGGTTTATTATATCCTCATAGAATACCACAATATAAGTGGCAAGTAATTAACATGGATTTTGTTCAGGGGTTACCTATTTCAAGAAATAAACATGATGTTATTTTAGTTGTTGATAAAATGACAAAAATAGCACATTTTATTTATGGTAATCTTAAGGATGATTCACATATTTTAGCAAAAATATTTGTGCATGAAATTTTCATATTACATGGAGTACTTGAATTGATTATATCTGATAGAGACCCTAGAATGACATCTCAATTTTGGCAAACGTTTAATGCAGCCTTAGGAACAAAACTAAATTTTAGTTTCACATACCATCCAGAAACAAATGGTCAAACTGAGAGAGTTAATCAGGTTTTAGAAGATATGTTACGAATGTACTGCATGGATTAGTAGTACAAATGGGAAGAATACCTTCATTTAGTTGAATTTTCTTACAATAATACATATCATGCCTCTTTGAAAATGTTACATTTTGATGCATTTTACGGAAGGAAATGCAGAACACTAGTCGATTTAGATAGCATTGAAGACAGAGAGGTAACTAGAACTAAAATCCTTCTTGAAATGGAACAACAAGTTAAAATGATTCATGAACAATTAAAAGAAGTCAGTAGATAGGCAAAAAGTTATGCAGATTTGAAAAGGGTTGATAAGAAATTTGAACTTGGGGAAAAGGTATTTTTACTTGTTAAGCCTAAAAATAGTTCTATAACCTTTGGCAAGGTAGCCAAATTATCATCTCGTTATGTGGGACCTTTTGAAATTTTTTAAGTAATCAATCCTATAGCTTATTGTTTAGCATTATCCCCTACTTTGTCACGAATGCATGATGTTTTCCATATTTCATTTATTGAGAAATACATTTTAGATTTGACACATGTTAAATTAGGATTCCTTACAGGTCCAAGACCCAGGAATAATCATTTTTGAACCCATAAGAGTGCTTGAAACTCACCATTTGCACTTGCAAAATCATGAAATAAGTCAATGCAAAGTTTAGTGTGACCGGTTTAATGAAGAAAGTGCAACATGGGAAAACCATGAGGATATGATAATTGCTTTTCCTCATTTATTTGAACAAAATTAGTTTACGATAATTGATAATAGTTAAATACCTTTTTTGTTGTAAACTATCAATAATTTTTCTAGTTTTGGGTAGGTACTATATTCATTAGTACTGAAACAACTATTTTAATGTTGTAATAAAATATGAAAAATATGAATTCTCAAATCTGGTTTTTGTTTGTGAACTTATGGATGGAAGAACTATAATTATGATTATTTTTCTTGTTTGAGAATGTGGACTAAGTTAATCATCAGGACGATGATGATTTTTAGGAGGGAGGTATGCAACACCTCTAACATGCTTGATATCTATGATGAATTTTTTTGGAATTGTAAATGTTGACATATGATTCTTGTTGAAGACGGTGTACTCTTGTGAATCAAGAGATCATGTTTGTTGTAGATAATATGTTATTTGTTGGAATAGATACCATTCTACCATGTTTATGCTAAATTAAAAATGAATTAATTCATTTCTTCTTATGTTGAATAATAAACTACAAGTGGAAATAAGAAACTAATTCAGCTTAAAATATTTCATAGTTTTGTTGCACTCGAACTTGTGATGCAATCTTATTAACCAATGTTACAGGGTAGTTACACCTTGGATCAACTTCAATGATCCAAGGGATGTTTTTAATTTATGATATATTGGTCATCTTAACCAAGCTAGACAGATCAAGGGATCTCTCGAATTTTGGTCATTTTTGAGTCGGGTGATCTCTTCTCGCTCCATCCTTCGAAAGTAATCTTGAACGATATTGGGATCCTACCTTGGTAGGTTATATGAAGAAATTATTGCTATAGATATAGGAACCTAATTAAATTTATGTTCCTAAATTGGTAATCCTATCCTAAATGGTAATCTATCCTAAGTTTTTAGGTTCTTTGATTATTAAGGGTTGGTTATTAAAAATTAAAACTTAAGACTAAAACCTTAGACTTGACCTAAGGACCTAAGTTAATTCCTAAACTAATGTTGAACCTAACCTAATGTTTGGATAACCTAAAAGGGGCCTATGGGACAACATGCAAAAGGGGGGAAGTTAGTGGCACCAACCTCAATGTATTTAAGAGGGATTTAATGCGGTCTTATCTCCCGATGCTACCAAATTTGGAAAAAGCATGAAAAATAAGGTGTGGTCTAATTGGCATCTCTACCAAAGTGTTAGTTGCATGCATTTTTAAACTTGGTAAGTGGCCAAACATAAGTTGGTAGTGGCGGGAGAAGGAGAAGGAATATAAGTCTTGTTCGACATTTAATATTTTTGGAAATGGTGAAGAAACCACCTAGGAAGAAGGGAAGTTGGAAATAAGAATGGTTTCAGTTTTTTTTTGGTCATTTTGTTTTGTGAGCTTAATCTCTGCATGTGGATTTTCTCTTTGAACCATAGTTCAAAGAGAAGCATGTTTTTTTTCCTTACATGGCAGTGTTTGTGATGAAAATACTATTGTGAAGCTATAAGAGGAAGTGAAAAAGGTACATAGGAGATTGGTTGGCATTTCATGGAAAGGAATCAAAGGTATGCTTGAAGATTTTTTTGCAAGAAAGTGAAGACAAGAGCTCTATCAAGCATGATAGGCCCTATCTATTAATTCTTTTACTTTTACTTAAATGCTTCATAAAAATAAATCTGCTCTTTTTGAAACCCTCTATTTTTTATGATGTTGATCCTTGCTTTAATGGTGTTTGTTTGTTCTTGGGATGCAACTGATTCTTCATTGTTGAGAATGAAATCTAGAAGTGTTGTATGTGACTGAAATGCTAGCTTGTCTATAATTCGAACCTTCATGCTACTGTAACAGGTTTGTGTGGCTCTTGAGTGAATGAAAACTTATGTTGAGGATGTATATACTTTAACAATAGCTTGGTGTAGTTGAAATCCATATATTATTTTAGTTGTATGCTCTCATTACTATTTTCATTGGAACTAGCTTGAAGGAATCTTCATTTTGGAATTACACCATTGTTGAAGTTAAAATGGGTTTTTCATTTTGCGTTGATTTTCTTGAGAATAGAATTGGAGACCATTGTTCACACTTGTTTCATGACTGTAATTTCTTCTTGTAAGGAATACACAGCTTTTGTTTTGATCTAGAAAACTCTTATAGGGTATCGTATCAAGTATTTCTCATTCATTGAAAGTGTATAGGGAAGAATGTCTGAGAAATTTGGTTCTGTTATGTTGTGTATTATTTGTATTCTCTTAACCCACTTTGGGATTTTGGTTTCCTATTCAGATCTTTTCATCTTGGAAAGTTTTCTCGGATGATTGATTGTTGATGAACTCTTGACTAAAAGGAATATGTCGAATGAGTTAACTATCTTCTTTTTTACCATTACAAATTATTTAAGAGACCTATTTCAGATTTGGTTTGATTGTTCTCCTATCCTTCATTGCCGAGTTTCTAAGAACTAAAGAAATTATTTTATCAATCAGTTGAATTGTGTATGGTGATTTTCTCTTATGGAAGAAGGACATATGTATTTTACTCTTTTTATGTTATGGTTTTGGTTCTTCACCTGGTTCATTGTAGTTATCCAAACCTGACGTAGAATGGTGTTTTAGGTTTGAGCTTGATGATGTTTTTAGGAAATACTAGTTGTTCATGCATTCTCTCCGGAGGAGTCTATTTCCTTTTTTTTGCCCCATGTTTGCATGGAATGGCTAACTAGCTTGTGGAATGGGGAATGGTTGGGGTTTCCTCCTTATCATGCTTTAACATCTTATCAATTTTGTTTAAATGAAGGTTTTTTCAATTTATTATTACTCTTGATGAGTTGTTTCTAGTATTGAGGTTTGGGAAACCAGATCTA
Organism: Taxus wallichiana var. yunnanensis; assembly: GCA_018340775.1. Taxonomy (NCBI): domain Eukaryota; kingdom Viridiplantae; phylum Streptophyta; class Pinopsida; order Cupressales; family Taxaceae; genus Taxus; species Taxus wallichiana. Next base: position 16,574,630 of record CM031238.1, on the reverse strand, counting down.
CTTGATGTATATATGTTTTCCTTTCTTTGTAATTGATATACGGGTTAGAACCTTTAAGATACTTTGATATCTTTATGACTATTGTGTTGAAGTGTCTCATCCGTACATGGGTAAAGTCTCTTTCTTTAATTCTAGAATGTTATTCATTCATTACCTTTGTAATCATTCCTTTTGGATGAACTCTAACATAAGATAAAGGGAATGATATTTTTAGTTTTGTTTTGAACTTTAACCATTCTTCCCTTTTTGGATTTGGTAGTGGTTGGTCAAAAATTGTGTGTGGCTCTGAATGGTAGCTCGTCTTTCCTTTGGCTTATGATTTCTATAAAAGTGTAGTTGTTAGGACCGTAGAGTGTTAGTTATGATTGTTCCTTGGAGTTGAGCTTGAAATGAACTCACTCCAGTCTTTTAGAGTATTTCTTCTGTGAGCTAACTTGTTTGTTTCTATTTGATTAAGTCTTCTTTACCTGGAACATAGAGACATAATATTAATCAATTCAATTTAGCCTTTGTGTTGAGCTTGAAATATTCATGATTTTTGATGGAATATAACTTTGTTTTGTCTGTTAATTCCTTCATGTATTGATTTTGATGTTCTCTTGAAATAGAAAAACAATATACATATTCAGATGGGTAGATTTGTGTATCTAGTATTACTTCTTGAAAATTTGGAACTGGTTGAATGGAGGATCTTATTTTGGAAATTGAATGTTATGGTAAAGCTAGGATGAATTATGAATTTCCTTTCTTTAATATTGTTGTTTTATTCTAGCAAGTTAAAAAGATTTTTATAATGCAAAGTTAGGGATGATATGTTGATTAATTAAACCTTATTTACACATTAGAAACTTTAAACTATCTCTCCTTTTTGGTTGTCATCTTTTAGGGAAAATTCTTTATGTTTTCATTGTTGTGTTTTCAGAATTATTTCATAAAATTTTAATTATTAGTTCTTATCATGCTAAGTTCAATTGAATGACCCATGCTAACAATTGTGCAAATGGATTTTGTAAAATATGAAAGGAGAAAGACATATAGAAATTTACATCTATTTTACTAAAATAAATTGTCTCTTTATTATGATGATTATGTGGCGTCATTACTTGAGATGCACTTTGTCGAAAAGGAAATTTGTAATAAAATTATTGTTATACTACTTGTTATGACACTTTTTAATCTCGATATTTTTCTCGTAATCAGTGAATGTATCACTCCTTTTGATGAATAAATGACTTGTTGATTGTTGAATATTAATTTCTTGTAATACCTTCTTGGCATAAATTGAGATGCATTATTAAGTAATACCCTAAATAAAAGGGGACAATTTATATACTTAAGTGTTATGGGATTTGGTTTGGGGATCCGAAATATTAGTTGGTTTATTTTCACATAAAGAGATACAACTAATAAGTTGACACTCATAAGTAGATCCTTAAACAATATAAAAGAACTATGATTGTTTTATATAGATATATATGTATGAATTCTTGATGTATTTGGAACATATGTAATCATTTTTCATAATTGGACATTAGTCTTGAATGTAGGAAAAAGATATTTTCCTTGAAATCAATCTTAGAGACTTAATGAAAGATCTTGATAAAGTGTTATGAATATAATAGGAGAATGGTTGACTGTGTTATTCATTAGGCAGATTTATTTAATCAAAATATGAATGTTGTAAAAGGAATTAAATGGAATTTAGACTTCATCTTCATGAATTCTAAAATAAAGGGTTTATAATGAACTTACTTAAGCTAGGGCTGAAATAAGTAAGGAACTAATTAACACACTTTCATAACTTTGAGATCAATCATGTCATGATATAACACAAGTTGTTTCATTTAAGGACAAACTTAAGCATGTAATTAAATGGTTAGGAAGCATATTTTACCTACATACCTACCTCACATGTAATTTCAACTTGTAACCTTATAGGTTAAATGATCTAGTTGAATCTTTAAGCGTTGTTGTAATTAATCTTAAAGACAATGATTAAATGGGCTAATAAAATTATAATCTAAGGTATGTCAGTCTAGTTGAGGAAACTCAATAGGATGTTGGTACACCTAAACTACATTGTAGTACCTTCATAATGACAAGGGTAATTACAAGGATACTATGATGCAATTGATATGTCTCAACACCCCACTTAATTTTTTTAACTTGATTGACATAAAATTAAGATTGGATCATGGTTTTATTCTATACAAGGATAGGAACATGATCTAGTGTTGAGGTCAACTCATGTTGACTTAGGATAACTAGACACACCCAATCAATGTAAGTTAATTGAGTATTTCTATGTACCCTTAGTCACCATGAGTAGTCTTCCACACTAGTGCATGTTGTTTCCCTTGTCCAAGATGAAACCATGAATCGATTATACTAATAGGAGTTAGGAAAACCACTATAGATAGTAGAACAAGTTTGATGAGGGAATTATTCCATTTTATGAGTATGCCATCAAGGAATGTAAACATGATAAACATGTTTAAAAACTTTGGCCAAAGTATTGCAAGCTTCTAGTTACATTTTCCTATGTCACCTAGTTTAAGAAGTGGGATTTCAAATGAATATTAGTAATAAATATTCAAATAGGCCTCTTAAATAGAAAACTTGGGTACCCCTAAAAGGGTAAAAGAACCAAGTATACGTTGTATACACATTATTGAGTTAACATGAGAAATTGGTTTAATACCGAGTCATGAAATGAGAGATCAATGTTTCACCGAGTCATTTACAATTGCATATGGTTTTCTATTATGAGATGGATTAGCATTGGAATGTGTGTTCTAAATTATGTTAATTTAGAATAGAGAACATTACGTATGATATAAAAATAAAATAAAAATTCCATTTTCATAAATTCATAAAATGGGAATGTTACGATTTGATTCGAGAGCTTCATGTAATGTGATGCCCTTTTAGGTGATGAATGATTTGAATATACATGTAAAAAGAACATTTGGAAAGTGCATTGTCATGGATTCAAGATAAGTACTAGTAATTGGGTATGTCAAATGTTTGGTGGTGCAATCGAAGCTTACCCTGGTAAGTATTTAACCATGAATGTGGATATTGTTAATTGTCCTTCAAAATGGGGTATGCTACTATCACGGAAGTGGGATACTAGTGTTGGGGAAGTGTAAAAATGGATACATAATATGCCACCATACTATTAGAAAGGAATCTTGTCAAGTTATATGGGAAGAAGAAGATTTTACATCCGATTGAAGATCCTAATAATTCTTCTTATGAAATTCTGTATACATATGTGGATGTTAATAATTTTTTTGGGTATGATGATTTTGAGGAGCATGGTATTAATTAAAGTGAATGATTTGAGTACATTAGTGCCCCTTGGAGCTTAATGTTTGATGGAGCTTTCTTCAATATGGGGAATGGGGGTAGGGTTGTGCTTGTATCTCCAGGCCATGAGATTTTTAATTTTTCCTTTAAATTGAAATTTGAATTCACAAATAATATTGTAGAGTATGAGGCATTACTTTTGGGCTTGAGGATTTCTTGGAGATATGGTATAAAAGACATATTTGTTAAAGGAGACTCTGAGTTAGTGGTCAAATAAGTTAGAAAATTGTATGCTACAAAAAATCAAAGGATGAAATAGTATAAACATGTAGTATGGGATTTTATTGAGATTTTTGAATCCTTTAATATTTTGTATCATGACAGAACTCAAAATGTTTGCAGCAGATAGGTTGGCGAGTGTTTGGATCTAGGTTTGAAAATTGCAATGTTTCTCCTTATTATGATTATGATATTGAAGTATTGTCAAGACCATTTTTTCCTGATAATGTGAAACATTGGAAAGTATTTGATGATGATGTTGCGGTTCAGATATTTTTGAATTGAAGGATAATTCACCAATCAAGTGCATAGATTTGGAACCAATGGTTGCAATATGTGATGGTAAGGAAACCCTGTTTGGCAAGGATATAATTTAGTTGAAAACCAACACAATTCCCAGAGGATTGGTTACTTTGGAGTATAATTTTGAAAATGCACATAGGGTTGTTCATACACACGTATATACTTCAAGGGATGTTGAAGAATTCAATTTGGGAACTATATAAAAGCCAGAAAAGTTTGGATAGGAAGTAATTTGAGTAAGGAAGAAAAACAGTCTTATGTTGAATTGTTGAAGAAATATCAAGACTACTTAGCATGGTCATACTAAAAATTAAAAGCATATAGGGAAGATTTATTTCAACATGAAATACATTTAGAACCTAATGCTAAATAATTTAGGCAAAAACATAGGCCTATCAGCCCACTACTCTCCCTTAAGATGTAAGAAGAATTAAAAAATTTAATAGACGAAGGGATAATATAACCCACAAGATATTATTCATGGGTGGAAAAATTAGTGCCGTAAGAAATAAAAAAGGATATATAAGATTGTGTGTGGATTTTATAAATTTTAATAAATCCTCAATTAAAGACAACTATCCATTTTGTAATATGGATAACATGCTACAATTGGTCACTGGATTTAAGTTTCTTTCCACATTGGATGGATTCTCATGGTATAACCAAGTAGTTGTGAAGCAATCGAAAGAATTAAAACTACTTTTACCACTCCTTGGGGTACTTATGTCTATGTAAGAATGCCATTTGGTCTGATGAATGTTGGGGCTACTTTCCAAAGAGCCATGGATGTTGCATTCTTAGGCTACATCAATGATTTTATTGCATTTTATCAGGATGATGTGACAGTTTTTTCTAGAAAGAGAAGTGACCATTTGAACCATGTGGAGAAGATGTTGATAAGGTGTAGAGAATATGGCATCTCATTGAATCCTAAAAAGTTCCATTTTGGAGTTCAAAAGGAAAAGTTGTTGGGGAACATTGTGTCAAAAGAAGGGGTTATGATTGATCCTAAGAGGGTGGAAGCAATTGGTAAGGTTCATGTCCCTAAAAATAAGAAAGGAATTCAGTCCTTCTTTGGTCAAATAAACTTTATTAGGAGATTCATTTCTATTTTTTTGAAATGACTATCCCCATTACAAGCATGCTAAAAAGGGACTAGATCATTCAATGGGAAGAAGGAGCCCTCCAAGATTTCACTAGAATAAAAGAAGCATTAAAGAATGCTCCAGTATTGGCAGCCCCTAATTATAAAAAGGATTTTCATGTTTTTTCTTTTGCATATAAAAATACTATTGCATCTATATTATTGAAAAAAGATGAAGAAGGAAATGAAAGGCCTATTGCCTTTTTCAGTAAGGCTTTACAAGGTGCTGAATTAAAATATACCATCATGGAGAAGCAGGATTTTTATTTGGTAAGAGAAACTAAAATTTTTAGGCCTTATATTCTGAGTTCCAAGATTGTATCCTATGTTCCCCATACTATGGTTAAGGAAATTTTATCAAAAATGGAAATTTCTAGAAAAATATGTCATTGGGTGAACAAGCTACAAGAGTATGATATGGATATACAAACCACCAAGTTGGTTAGAGGTTTGAGCCTTGCAAAGTCGATGGTAGATAGGAGACTGCAGGTAATGGAAATTAATGAAATTGATGAAGGATCCAAGGATGTCCAAGAAAAGATAATTAACTCCACTTGGTATAATGACATAATATTCTACCTCGGATATTTGGAGTGTCTAATTCTTGGGCCCCTAATATAGCTTCCAAATCTTAAAGGCACGTAGATGCACATGGCTGGAGGAAGCGTGCAAGTGAAGGCGCGCAGGGTAGAATTCAAAAGGGGTTCTTGGAGAACCAAGGATGCACGCGCATGAAGAAAAATTTGGTACTCACCATTTTCAACCTTTTGGACATAACACATGAAGAACATGTTCCATTTGGATAAGGTTCCAGCCTAGTGACAGGGTGTCCTAGAAGGAATATACCTTGCGATAGGAAGATCCAAAAATTTAATCATGACATGGAGAGGCATGCGCTTGGGGCGACCCACACCTTGACACTTGGGGCCAGATCTGAGGTTGTAGAGGAGTTTGTTAGAGCTCAGATGCCTATTTATATGCTCTCCCTTTGCAAAGAAAAGAGACATAAGTAAGGTAGTGGAGATCTCGTAGAATTACGGCAAGAATTGTGGGGTAAATGGGTAGATGATTCTAGGAAGGATGTAATGGGGAAATGAGGAATGCAAATTTTATTTTTGTGAGCATACATATATGGATCCGAGATAGGGCACATGACTCGTGGTCTACCTTTCTAGGATGTTTTAGAGTAATACTATGAATGAATGTGATAAGGTTACCACTATGTTTATACTATGTTTAGAGTAATATAATCATGAACCTTACTTGAATGTTAAGTCTTATTATGGATTTACAACTTCCTAGTTCCAATTAATTCTGTTGCGCGCTTTGTTTTTGTTATGACTAAAGGGGTGTAGAAGCCGTTTTGAGCTCTATAGTTTTTCATGTCTATTAAATCACTAAGTCAGAATCATGGACTATGCCTTCCACTAAACTCACATAAAAGAGAGACTCGACCGCCTCTTACATGCTTTGAGTGAGCACCTAGCACTCACTGGGTGATAGGCCGATGCGCATGAGGTTCCCTTGTTCTTTGTGGGGTGTAAAAATGACTACATATAAGGAAAAATTTCCTAAAGAAGTAGAAGGGGAAAATTATTTTGTAGGTCAGCCTCTAGCGTATCCCACGTGTTGACCTCATCTTGTACCCTTTTGCAAAGGTTTCCAACCAATGCACTCATCTCATCAAAGGTTAACCCTTCCCCCTTTTTGGTGATGGTCTCCACCATGGTTTCCAGTTCCTTCGAAAGATCCTCCAAGGAATCCACCTTCCTTATAATGGTCTTGTAGAGTTCTTTAAGCCGTGTTTTGATTGAGACCCGAAGGGCCTCAATAGCTTTAGATCTTCTTTCTACCTCAGCTAAAATATTTTCTCGTTCTACTCTATTGCCTTTTTTCTTCTCCCTGAAGTCTTTTAGTTTGGCCTCGTTGTCTGCAAGTAGCATGCCTGTCACCTTGTCTTCATCCACGTAGCGGTCGTAGGTGACCTCTATGGTTTGTGCAGCTACTCTTACATCAGCCAAGACATTGATGCATTCATCTTTACATGGAGGAAGAGCACATAGGGGAGGAGGAGGACTCACGTGAATGGAGAAATGAGCAAAGGGGCAAGCACCAAGGAGTAAGAAATGCCCAAGCTCACCCAGGAGGAGATAGACAAAAAGTGATAAGGGAGGTGGAAAAGATGATTGATGCCTTGGCTGATGAGGAGTTGGGGTGTAGCATGGATCTCGTGCTCAGTGAGTTCAAGAAAGAACAAAGGGAGAAGAGTGGAAGTAGCACAAAAGGCCCAACTCTTTCAGTGACTATTCCAAAGGGCGTGCGCACGGGAAGTAAATATGCGGAGGAAGGAAGATCGGTGATGGGGTATGCTAATGACCCTAACAAATTTTTGCATGAATGCTTCCAGTACTATGCCCACCAAGGAGCTCACCACTATGGATTCCTTCAATCCTGAGGGTGGATACCCGTGCATGAGGAAAATGCTATCGTGGGCATTCGACTCCCACATTGATGAGCCCGAATTTGAAGTTAACCAAGAGGCAATACTGGAGCTCTCTCGAGACAAAGGGGGTCAACCCCCTCATAAACGCACAACACTTGTCAGATGAGCAAGTGTGTAATGCACTCAACAAGGTCTCTGTGGAGGTAGAGGTAAAGCTCTTCTGCAGAAATGACAAGATTAAATCCTTGGAGGACCTATTGGAAAAGAGGAAGGAAGAAGTAGTTAAGCTGACAAAGGAACTCAGCCTTGAAAATTTGATCAGTGCTCAAATACAATGGGAGTTGTAGGAGGAGAAATCTAAAGTACGTGAAGTATCTAAGAAGGTGGAGCTCATCTCCTAGGATATTATCACGAAGCACCTAGACCTTAACCCTCCCGCACAAAAGTATGGTTCCTCCTGGAATGTCTTGAGGACTTGACTCGGATCCTCACCATGGAAAGGTAGCCTTTGGCCTTGGATTTGGTAGAGGATATAGCTGTGTGCTTAGAGAAGGAGGATAAGCTGAAGGTAATCACACTCATAGCTGAATACAATAAGGTCATGGCTGATGTAAGAGTAATGCGCACAAACCACAGGGGTTGCCTATGACCACTGCACGAATTAGGACAAGGTGACAGGCATGCTACTTGCAGATAATGAGGCTGAGCTAAAAGACTTTAGGGAGAAGAACAAAGGCAATAGAGCAGAATGAGAAAATATTTTAGCCAAGGTAGAAAGAAGATCTGAAGCTATTGAGGCCCTTCGGGTCTCAATCAAAACACATCTTAAAGTCCCAAATTACAAGGAAGATGGATGCCTTGGAGGATCTTGTGAAGGAACTGGAAACCATGGTGGAGACCATCACCACAAAGGGGGAAGGGTTAACCTTCGATGAGGTGAGTGCATTGGTCAGCAACCTTTGCAAAAGGGTGTAGGATGAGGTCAGTGTGTGGGATACGCTGGAGGCCGACCTATGATAGAATTTTCCCCTTCTGCTTCTTTAGGCAATTTTTCCTTCTATTCTTTCTCTTCCTCTCCCCCATTATTTATTCTTTTCCTCCATTATTTTCCAAGGCAAGGCCTTGAATTTTTGTAATATATTCTTTGAGAAGTTTCACGAGGACGAGAGAATAGGTTAAGTGTGGGGTAATGTTGGGCCCCTGATATAGCTTCCAAATCTTAAACGCGCGTAGGCATGCATGGCTAGAGGAAGCGTGCAAGTGAAGGCGTGAAGGGCATAATTCAAAAGGGGTTCTTGGAGAACAAAGGATGCACGTGTGTGCGAAGAATAATTTGGGAATTAGCAAGTTTTGACCTTTTGGATAGAACACATGAAGAATGTGTTTCGTTTGGATAAGGTTCCAGCCTGGCGACAGGGTGTCTTAGAAGGAATATACCTTGCGATAGGAAGATCCAAAAAGTTAATCATGACATGGAGAGGCATGCACCTAGGGTGACCCACACCTTAAAACTTGGGGCCATATCTGAGGTTACAGAGGATTTTATTAGAGCTTAGATTCCTATTTATATGTGTGCCCTTGGCAAATAATAGAGACACAAGCGAGGTAGCCGAGCTCTGCAGAATTACAGTGAGAACTGTGGGGTAAATGGGTAGATGATTCTAGGAAGGATGTAATGGGAAAATGGGGAATTAAAATTTTATTTTGTGAGCATACATGTATGGATCCAGATATGGCACATGACTATGGTCTACCTTTCTGTGATGTCTTGGAGTAATACTATGAATGAATGTGATAAGGTTACCACTATGTTTATGTTAAGATATCCTTCCTGTAATATCTACATGTTTCCACTATGCTTTTGATCTTGTATAATCATGAACCTTACTTGAATGTTAAGTCTTATTATGGATTTAAAACTTCCCAGTTCTAAATAATTCTATTGTGTGCTTTTTTTTTTTTGTTATGATCGAAGGGTTGTAAAATCCATTCTAAGCTCTATAACTTTTCATGTCTGTTAAATCACTAAGTCGGAATCATGGACTATGCATTCCACTAAACTCACATATAAGAGAGACTTTGTTCCCTCTCACACACCTCAAGTGAGTTCCAGTGCCCGTTGGGTGATAGCCGGCATGCATGAGGTTCCCTTGTTTTTGTGGGGTGTAAAAATGACTACGCTAATACATCTTGATAAAAATCGAGGACACTCAAACTAGCCTCCCAATAATATATCATCACCAATTATGGGTTGGCTTGGAAGAATCTGAAAGGGGTTCTTTTGAGATTTATTATAGATGATGAAACTCCCATACTGATTGCATAATTTCATGGGGGAGTATGTGGAGGTAATTTTACTCAAAGAGTGACTACCCATAGGATCCCGAGGGAAAGTTACTAGTGGCCCACACTTTTCAAATATGTTTCCTTATAGGTTAGGAAATGTGAAAGTTTTCAAAGGTTTTCAGGAAATATGAAAGCTTTAGTGGCTCTACCATTACAACCAGTGACAATAGAAGCTCCTTTCAAATAATGGGGCATGGAATTTATTTGTGAGATCTCGGACCCTTCAAGTGCGAGAGAAAAAATGGATATTGGTAGCCATAAATTATTTCACCAAGTGGGTTCAAGATATCCCCAATAATAAGGAAACTCAGCAAATTGTCATGGATTTCATCTTAAATCATATAATTTATAGGTTTGGAGTACCTGCAAAAATAGTTGTTGATAATTTTATGACTTTTCAAGCTAAGCCATTGGTAGCTATGTGCCAAGAATATGGAATTAGTCGACATATGCATCTAATTACAATCCATAGGGGAATGGTCAAGCTGAGTCAAGTAACAAGAATTTTCTCAAGATAATTAGGAGGACATTGGAGATTAATAAAATAAAATGAGGTGAGACATTGAAATTTTCTTTGTGGGTAGATATAATTATTGCGAAAAGATCTACTAAGAAAAGTACCTTTGAATTATTTTATGGAGTACATGCTCTTTTACCCTTACATATATGCAACTATCTTCTTATCAATTCATGAAATAGATTTAGGATGAAGAAGTGAATCCTTATGAACCCGAGATTAATTAGATAGAAGAGAAACTCGAGAATTTTTTTGATAAGAAGGTGACTCCAAGAAATTTCAATTTTGGAGATGTTATTTTATTATGGGACATCGAGACACCAGGATAAAGGAAAATATGGAAAACTTGATGCCTTTTTGATGGGTCCCTATTCAATTGACATAAGAATTGATGAGCACACCTTTTTCTTGAAAGACCTGGATGGAGATTCACTAGAGTTTCCTGTTAATGGCAGGAATCTAAAGCACTTCTTGGATTGATAACAAAAAAGGTATGAATTCTTATATAGTGTATAATATTTTTGTTTTGTTATTTCTTTTCTTTCTATTTTCTTTTTCCTTTTTTGTTCTCCTGGTCTATAGTGACCAGTTTTCATGGTATCTCAGTGTATTTTTGTGAGGTATGTTTGTTCAGTTTGGCCTTGTGCATTTTTTAAAATGACTCGTAACCCAATGGATCTAGGAACTTGGTTTGTTTTATGTTTGGTTGGATTGGTTTTAATAGCACCCGTAGAGGGTTCCCATCCCCATGTTGGAGATGGTTTTAGCGCTTGATTTAATCTTTCCCTTTTATCCAGTGTATGCCTTTAAAGAATTTTCTTTGACTGGTTTGCCCATGTAAAAAATGTATGCTTGAAGATATAATCATGTTGAATATGAATGAAAACCTTATATTTAGGGTGTGAATCCTATTTTGTGGTTGAGGAATGTAATATTCATGTTTCCTTTGAAAACTCCTTATGAAAAAACCGATCATGGATTGGGTTTAATCTCAAAATATTCCTTGTATGTCATCCTTTGGAATTCTAGTGTAAATTTCACAATTTTCTCCTCCATCTGACAATGTGTGCCATGCTTCCATTGGTTATACCACAATGGACTCGGTTTGTAAATATACATCATGTACATAGTAACCGTAAAGTGTAATTTTTTCCTTGACACCCAAAATGGTTTATGTGTCAAAACATGATTGGAGCATAGTTTTGGGCCAAAGATGCATTCCTTGATATTTCCAAGACTTGTCAATGACACATGGCATATTTCCAATAAAGGTAAAAAGAGTGGGGTATTGGGTCATATTTTCAATCTTACATCCAGTGGGGAGAAAAAAAATGTGCAAAAGAGCACCATAGTTATGCTATGTATAAGATTCACACACGTGTTAAGGTCTCAGTAAAAATCAAATGTAGATTCTTGAGTTAAAAATTTAGTTCTGCACTTACACAAATTGGGTAAAATGCAAGTTCCATGGATATGCCATTATCCAAGTAAAACATGTGGAAATCCTTATTAAAAGTGGAAAAGTGGGGGGTGGGTTAAGATTACAGGTTTACACCAATTCAAAAACAATGCTAATGTGCAAATAGACTCCCTAAGCATGCAAGATACCAGGTTAATCCACATGGACAATCCATATTCAAATAAAGAAAGGAAGATGATAGTTGGAATCTTAAGCATTTATTATTACCTGTCATTAATTCATTCTTTGCATGAATCAAGGTAGAATCATTAAAAGCTTCCAAGTATTTCAAATTTTATCATTACATGTGAATATTCGGATACCCTACCTGTAAAAATTGGTGAATTAATCGTCGAGAAGAAAATAATTTGAGTAAAAGAATTCAAGAGCATGTGAGAAAAGAGAAATTCAGAGATCTCTCCAAAAATGAGTAAGTGTTTTTTTGTCCTATTCAATTCTTAATATTTAAGTTGTAATTGAAGGAATTACTAGTTTTATAAGATAAAGTATCTAGCATCAGGGTTTCACATGAATTCTAGTATTACTATTGCTCTAGATAAGGACATGGACACAAAGTTGTTACATACTTACTTAGAGGATATCTAGAGAATATTGAGTAACCCAAACAAAAGTAAATGGATGATAATCATTAATGCTAGTGACATTTCCCTAGCAGTTGCTTTCCCACCTTCCATATGTGCTCCTAAGCTTGTATGGTTGTGTGTGGATAATTACAACCCAAAACAAGAGAGGTATTGGATGGAAGTGGAGAAAGAGTGATAAATTTAATATCGGAATATTTCAAAGCAATTCTAGGGTTTCTAAATCTAGAGATCAACCGATAATTTCTATGGTTGAATCCACAATTATAAATTATGAAGTAAGATGAGATGAGTATGCTATAATGTTAAAGGCCTAGTGGTTGAAAGAAAAAAACCATCTATAAAAAGAATCCCTAATAGTTTTACCAAGGTAATGTTTTGTTGAAGAAGTTAAGGACTTAATTGTGCTATTAAGTAGGATGGTAGGGCTTGAGGGAGTTAATGATTTTCATGAATGGATGTGCCCTTTCATAATGGTCATCTTAGAGGAATAAGGAAATTTTTGTTGGGAAAAATTTGTTTCAACATCTATTCATGCTAATTTTTTTATAATGATGGTAAAGACAACTTAAGGTAGTTCAAGCTGATATTGATTTCTATATGATGTCATATTTTATAAACAACATTTCTTGTTTTAAATCATTTCTAGGATTCCCACTGTAAGCTAGTTTTGATGATTACATGGTGTATGATGTATATCCACAATTAAGGTTGACAAATTAGAAGGGGAATGTAAGGTTGGTGAATGATGATTTTATTACGCATGTGACCTACGCTTCTTCAAGAAAGAGTGGGAATAATATAGGTTATCTACAATATTTTAGGGGGAAAATTTAGGAATATGGTTGCATTTTCATATCATACATGTTCTTCACATACTTGAGGGTAAGTGGATTTGAGGTAAAGCCTTGCAAATTACCCAGATATGTAAGTGAAAAATGGGCCTTAATGGAATTATCAATACAATTGATTTTTGTGCATAAAAAATTGTCAAAAGGCACAAGCAAACATCAAATTCCCCATCAAAATTGGCAGGTATTCATGCCAAAGCATAATAAAGATAGACTGATGGAGGAAGAGATGGAAATATTTGGAATGGAGAGATTCACACCAAGACCTAACTATGATATTCGATGGGTTATTAGTAATGGTGAACATGAGTCTCACTTTGAATATTATTGGATGAACTATCTAGATGAGGAAGAAGTCAGATTAAGGGACTTCTCTAGAATGTCATTAAGACAAATTATTGATTTCAAGATTTTTGTAGTCCCATAGGGAATTATAGATGACAAGGATATAGTGGGACAATACTACCATGACCAAAAACTAGAATCAAAAGCAATTAGTTCCATTGATTGGAAAGAAAAGGAATTAGATTTCCCTTATATAAGGATCTCCAATGTGTTAAGAAGAACATTGAATTGGTTAGTTGTCAAAGGTTTGGATTTATCTCTACAGAGTACCAAGGTATTAAATGAGTTTTGGGATTTGAAGATTTTGGAAGGAGATCTCCCCCCACTAAAGGAGGGAGAAAGTAAAATAGATCCTCTAAGAAGGAAAGCCCAAAATTTACCCAACAATAAGCCCAACATAGAAACCATTGATGAATGGACATCAAAAAACTAGAAAAATTGGTACCTCAAGTTTTGTTTTGGTCCAAAAAGCTGAAGGAATACTTCTAAAAGCCATGCAAGATGCTCCTATAACTAAAGAAGTACCACTTCAAGCAAAGGGGAAGGGCCTGATCACACAAAAAAACTCCCTCAAAAGTTTTACTAGGATCATTGGACTCTGGAAAGAAGATGAGAGGATCTCTAATAGGTGTATACATTCAAGCCAAATCATATAGTGCTAAGGAAAGAGAAGCACCAGATGTTAAACACTTTGAGAGAGCTAAGAAGAAGGTTAAGGTTGTGTCAGAACAACCTTTGACAAGGGATGTTGGTGACCATGTATCAAGAAACTATAAGCATATAGAACTTGAAGTAATTGATCCCCTTGTCTTGACTAAAGATCAAAAGAAGGTTGTTGCTTCATTGGCTCATCAAACATTTTCATCCCACACTCCTAAAAATGTGCAATGTACTCCTGGTGTGAAATTTCCTGGGATGGTAGCATTTTCCTCCCGAATTAAAGATGTTCTAGAGATAATTGACAACACTTAGATGCCTAGTCAATTAGTTGAAGTTAAGAAGGAACATGTACAAAATAAACCAAAAATTAAGGAATATGAAAAATCATCAAAAACATATGATGATATAGTTTATCAAGAGACAAATGTTGTAAAAGGATCTATGCCTCTTGTATCGAAGGAAAAAGGAAGTAGACATGTTGTTGAGATCATCTTGAGAAAGATAAAGATCAGGAATTAAAATTGAAAACTTAGCCAACATGAGCATACAAGAATTTAGGAACAACCTCAAGAGGGATCATCTATTAAACAACAAAAAACAAGGGGTGAAGATACTATGAAGGATAGTGATCTAGTCAAAACCCCAAGTAAGGATGAAGATGCTCCAAAAGAAAATACGAGATACCTTAAAAAATAACATAGATACAAGTGTATTGGTTACTTATATTGGGTGTCCAAAGGAGGTGTAAATTGAAAATGTGGTTCTCATGGATCAAAATAATCAAGACAAGGAGCACTAGGTGGAAAAAATTGAGAAGATGGCACTCAGTCACAGGATCAAGAACAAAGAAAGGAGAAATCAGATGTTGTAACACTGGATCATGAAAAGCAAATAATAAAATTTAAAGAAACATAAAAATTTCTAGTGTTATATTCTGAAACTCTAGATAAGGAGAAGAAAGGAAATGTACCTATGGCTGGATGGTTGGGAAGATTTCTTCAACAAGGTTCAAATGAAATTACTCCAAAATAATATTTTAATTATAACTAGTATACCAATTCCAAAGCCCAAAGATTCTTTGAAGAAAGAAATAATTCTTACCAAGATAAGGGTAGATCAACATGGATTAAGAAATTTAAGGTTCCAACTCCTCATCAGGAAAAACAAAGTATGATATCAAAAGGGTGATTATGATATTCAACATATCCAATTAGGAAAACTTAATAGAAAATCATTCAAACAGGGAATGCTAGAGGAATTTAAAGGTTTGTTATATATGATGTATAAGAATAAGATATCTAAAAGGTAATTAAAATAACAAGTAAAAACATTAACCTCATGCTTACATAGACTGGTAGGACACACAAAAGAAGTTGTCACTATCATCACCCCTGAAACACTAGAAAAGATTGAAAACACTACTAAGAAAGTTTAGGCAGTAGATAAGTGGATAGAAAATTTATCTCAAGAGGGTAAGAAAATCATTGGAAAAGCAATTATAGGTATGCAAGAACTTTCTAAATTACTTAATGATATTAATGAAGTTGTTGGAGAGTGTGATAATGAGTTGTTCTATTGGGAAGGGATTTTCCCTAAACTAGGAAGAATCAACCAACTTGATGAAGAATTACTAGAAAAAGAGGGAATAGTGCCACCAGATGAAAAAGGGAATCAATATGTAATGGAAGACTTGGAAAAGATCAGGGTAGAAACTTTGAATCAAATCAGAGAAAGATAGCATTGAGAAGGAATGGGTAGGAAAGACCATTGATGGTGTAGATTGTATACTTAGAAAAATGGTATCTGATCAGCAAAAAATGGTTTATGGGAATTTGGGGTTTGATGTCTTGGTTCAATCCTTTGAAAAACATATTAAAGAAGAACCATGTTCCTATGATGTTGTCAAAAGGATCACTTTGGTGGAGAATAAGATCACAAAGTTGAATAAAGGGTTAAGGGAATCTAGACCAAGGATGTTTGAGTGTAGTGATATATTGAATAAGAATCACTTGATATACAAGTATCACACAGACTGATGAAGAGGAGATAATGCCACTATTTCAAAGGTATTATTCCTACTTGGAGATATGGCCAAAGGAAGAGAAATATGATGGAGATGAAGATTCATATGTGAAGATGATGAAAGCTTAAGCTTGTTTTTTTTTTTGAAACTTTATTTTCATCTTTTTCAATTATTACTCTTGTTTCATGAAAACTAAATATCACTTTGAAATTTTTGTTTTCATACATGAATGTAATTTGATGCAATACAGTAGACTTTTATATGGCTTTGATGGAATTGTAAATCTATTATCAAGCATGTGTATTGATGTAATAGTTTGATTTTTCTGTATTGTGAAAAATTAAAATGGGGATTCTATAGGGGCCCCGCCCATGAAAGATACATACATTTTCAAATACTACATCAAAAAGAGACTAAGAAAATTAAAAAAATTCACTCATCCTCTACTTATACTTGGAAATCTTCTGTAAATGGGGGAATTCTGTTCAAAAACTTGTTCTTCCTTGGTATAAACTCTCTCCGAACCCTAAGTTTAGGAAAATAAAACTTACATAGCTAAATTTTTAGATATCCCCATCTCCATTAATGATTCAATAGTCATCCTGGGGCCATCCATGATATTCCTCAACTCTATTTTCTTGGATAAGAAGATACCCAATCCAAAATATTTAAATCACATGTAGGAAATGTTGTCTTCCCTTTTTCCTTGTAATAAGTAGACTGATTAAGAATAGGATGAGAAGAAGCATTTGGAGTGGCTGGAAGAGAAAGTATTATAGCCGGGGACCTAGTGGAACAAGGGAATTCAAACTAGACTCACCCTTGCATCTCCTTGTGAAAGGTGGATGCTCTCTTGGGAGAGGAACATGAAAAGGCCCCGATAACTTTCGCTCCATAAAATGAGCACACCGCACTAGATGAATGGAAGGTTATGAGAATAGACTTTCTCTTGTCCTCCTTGATGGTAGAAAGTGATGCCTTAAAATGTTTAAGAGATGAAGTATTTATTTCTTCCTCATCCAAAATAATAATTGGGGGTTGATATATTGATTCCCCCATCTTTCTTCTTGATGATGGTGTCGGTACTATGGATTGTTGAAGTGGCACAAATTTTGTTCAACCTCCTTCTAGAGAAATGATTCGTTTCTCCAATTCTTCTACTTTGTGAGAAATGGTAGGAACATGTCAATTGATGTATTTTCATAGAGCACGTAGGATTCCTGAGAAACTTATTTCAACATAAATTCTTAATTACATGAAAAAGGGAGATTCATATTCAGTTGTCACTCCTACAACATGTCTCCTTTCAATCCAAAATTTCTTCAATTCTTCTAGAGTTTTTTGCGTTTCATAAAAAAATATGATAATACATGGATTGGAATAATTTCGAAAAGACATGATTGATCCTGATTAATCTCAAAAGAAGGGAAAACCAAAATTCCCGATAGGTCAAGGTCCCTTTGATGTCCCCCAAGTCTCGTAATGTACAACAAAGCCCGAGAAAGGATTCATTTGGGCCAGTTAAGTAGAGGATTTGATTTAAATCTTCTTGTGATTTTTCCTTCAAGTTATTAGCCATAGCCACCCTCACCATTCCACAAACAAAGAGCTCTTCATTACTCCCTCACATTAAATAATATAAAGAGGATGCATATTGGGGAGAAAATATAATTGAATTTATAATGAGAATGACATAGAAAATCTAAGTTGAGTAAAATCAATGCCACCAAATGAAGAAATATTTTTCACTTAGCTCATATAAAGGAAATAAATTTACGATAAAATATTTTGATTGATGTGATATAATCCATGTGAGAATATTCTACTCCAAAAGACAAGAACATGAGTATGTATTTGTCAAAGTTGATTATCAAAAGTGAAATGGATTACATATCACATCAATCCATATGAGGCACTTGGGAACTATAAAAATGTTTCTTTTCACACCAAAATGGAGATATGAATTAAAAATGTCAAAATGGATGCCATGGCGTCCTAGTTATATCGAGGAAATGAAAAATGTGAATAGCTTGTGAATTTTCCACCTAGCAATATAAGATGGGATATTTTCAGGAGAAGTAATAATAAATTAAACTATATGCTATGAGGAAGAATATTCTCCTAGAGATTCATGCTTGTGGGGAGAAATTAAATAGTGAGTGAGTGATTGAGATTGTATAAATTTGATGAGAATGCTCTCGCATTAGGGTGGTTAAAATTTTCTAAGATTTAGAGAAAAAGGAGAGAACTTGTTTGTACTTGTTGAAACTGAACCAATTTGAGATACCCAAGCTTTGTTCACCTATTCCAAAACCTTCTTGCCAAGATGATTGCATTGTATAGTCATTGGAAAATATTGAGGTCATAGTGTTGTGTCCCCTTATTGAAGGATTGGATTTTATTGAATTAATTTGTGTGTATTCTCATGAGCATTGTTACTTTGTATCAAGATGAATTGTTTTGAATCGATTGTCTACATTTCTATTGTAATCTTATGTTAATTAATCTCTCTGAATTACACAAGGCCTTAGTTTAAAATAATAATAATTTGGTAATTATAATTACATGATTGATGGATTTTTCCTTCATAATGTGATAAAACGTTTGAAATTCAACTTGTATCTATTTGATTTAGGATCTTTGTTAGTTCTGAGTGTATCTAGAGTGTATTTGATAGAGATTATTAGAATTTTCTTGAGAATTTACCATGAGCTTGTGTTTGAATTCTCAAAGTTTGTGTGAAATATTATATTCTTGGGATTCCATGAATACAAACCATCTTGTTGAAGAAATGTTTTTTACTTGTGTGATCCATAATTTACATTAGGAATGATTGTATGGAATATTTTTAAGGTTCATTTGAGTTCTTTGTATAATCAACTTTATCCTATTTAACTTCCCAATAATACATCAAAATTACAACCAATAACCATCAATTCAACCTAAATTACCCCTGTTTGTATTGTTAATACACAAATACTATGGAGATTTGTAAAATTTTCCAACCTTTTGTCCAAAGTATGTAAGAGAGAGTTGGAATTTACAACTGTCTTTAGTAACTTGAGCCTTTTTAGAAAATATTGCATTTCCTAGTGTGATAACTCGTGAGATTTAGATAATGTCTACATTGAACATATCTTCTTGAGGTTTCCTTTTCATATCTATGATAAAGATAGTTCAAATATTTTTGTTTTATTCATTTATTTCATAAATACAGGTTACAAAATGGGTCCTCTCATCCTGGTTGTAGACATAACCTAAAGTAGCAAGGTAGGTCATACCCTTAGTGAAGTGCTATTAAATATCCCCTAATTCGAGTGAAAAAACGATGCCAAATCCATGCCCGGCTACAAATTGAATCAAGTCTTAGTATGTCATCCTCTAAACATCCTTCTCAGCTCATTAATGTTTTTGGCTTACAAGAAGGGATCAATTTGGGTACCAACACCCTCATAGTGCCATTTATGGGGACTTATTTTAGTAAATTAAAAGATACATTGATATTTGGTAATGTATTGGGTATGTTTAGATGCAAATACATGATCTAGACATCATCCTTTGTTAAGATTTACAAAAAATGGGCTTAATCAAAACTATTTGCTTGATATTTTCCTAGTCTAAGTAGGATTTCCATTAAATTTGACTTGGATAGGGGTAAAAATCGATAAAGGATTATAAGATTTTCCAAGCTTTGTTGAGATTGATCAGCTCTAGAGTAAGTTGTTAACATTTATTTTCACATCTAAGGTACAAGACCTTAGTGGAAACTCCACATTGTCAAGAAATTAGTAAATACCAGTGCCTCAAGTTTCAAAATATTGCAATTTTTCATTAAGATCTGTAAATCTGGAAGGAAGAAAGTCCTTCTTCAAGACAGATCCTACTAGAAAATTGTTTCCAGAGCTAGGAAGGAAAAATCCAATGAAGAGACAAGTTTGGAGAGCCTTGGGTGATCAAAGGTTAGAAGAGAAAGTGGTGCCTATTAATGAAGGTGGCCATCCTTTCATAGAAGATTATTCTAGTTCTTCAAAAAAATTCTTACACAATTTTTTACACTCCACCTGAGAGGGTTATTCATTTTCAACTAATAAGGGTATTCCTCATCTCCCTCCTCTATTTCTTAGAATTAATAGGGTTTTTGTGATACTGAATCATTAAAGGACCAATACTTTGAATATCATACATCATTACCTCAAAGACCTCCAGTTCCCATCATTTTAACCCACATGTTAGAACACCTCCTCAAAATAATATGGATCATCCTCCATCTAGACCTCTATTTGTTGTAAATGATTTTAGGCCCATAGATGTTCATGGTATGTTAGGTTATCCTAATGTAGTTCCAAAAGAAATAAGGAATACATTGTTTGAATTTCAAGGAAATAATGCTATTATTGGTGATTAGCACCTTAGACTTTTGTTAATGTCATGGAGGATTTTAAGATTGAACATGAAGATGTGTATGTAAAAGTTTTCATTCATACATTAGAAGAGGATTTCCGTGCTTGGTATAAATACTTACCAAATAATTCTATTGATTCATGGGCTGAGATGAACTAGATTAGAATATGGGATAAGACTCGATCCTAGGTTTCTCCACTCGAGTTTGAAAATATCAAGAAGAACCTATTGATGGTGAATCACAAAGCACCCCCGAATGTCTACAACTCGATGGATTGAGACTCTCAAAGTGCGATTGCATAACATGGAGCTTTTCCTAAGTGTGGGACCTTGCGAAATCATAAAAGCTCTCTAGATGAAGGCCTGGTTCCTATTCCTCTGCTCGAGATGCACAAATAAAAATGCAGAGGGTTTACTCAAAACCTAATCTAACTTTCCAAGGAGAAAGGGTAAGAAGATGCATAAAAATAAAACCTAAACTAAAAAGGTGATGCACCGAGGAATGAAGAACACCTGTCTTGCCAATAAACACAAACCAATAAAATGTAATGCAAGATCATGAAAAGATAACTAGATTGTAGTGAAGGATCAAGAAGGATGCAAATGAACACAGAGATGGTTGAGAATCATCCACAAACATGCATTATTTTCTCCAAAGATGATACAATACACTACAAAATGCCAAGAGGCAAAGTTGCATTTAGTTTTAAATGGGAGGTTTGAACTCCACAAAATCCACCTACGTAAAAGAGGAGAAGGGAGGGGGGTAAAAAAAGAATGCCCAAACTTTAGAATGAAGCCCATCCTTAAAATTTAGAGGAAGAATGAGAGAGAAAAGAGAGAGAGTAATTCCAAATCTACCCCAACCACCTCTAGGTTGCATTTAATTCATCTCATTATGGCGGTAGGTGAGAACCCTAGCAAACCCAAAAAGTGGAAAACTTTATTTTGCATTTTTAAGAATTTTTTCTCAGTAAATTAAAGATATCCAGTCGTAGTTGGATAGAGGTCCTCATAAGCTTTCCAAAAAGTCTAACCTTGAGTGAATCTGAGCTCCCTGTGAAAATTTATGGCTGTCTGAATATCTAGGTCAGGGTTTGCTTCGTCGCCGCCGTCAAAATGTTGCGCCTCCTGAAGGTACGCCATAGACACATCCATATTTGTGTTGACATTCTCTTATGTGTGCCATAGGCATATCCATACTTTTTTTGACATTCTTTTACATGCGCCATAGGCGCAAATTTTATATTTGTGTCGACATTCTTCTTACGTGCGCCATAGGCGCAACTTTTTTTTGTGTCGACACATTCTCTTACGTGCGCCATAGGCGTAATTTTTCAATGTCGACACTCTATGTCATGCACCCTTTACGTGCACCAAGGTGTGACTTTTCCATGTTGACACTCTGTGTCATGTGCCCTTTACATGCGCCAAGGCGTGACTTTTTCCATGTCGACACTCTGTGTCATGCGCCCTTTACATGCACCAAGGCGTGACTTTTTCCATGTCGACACTCTATGTCAAGCGCCCTTTTCATGTGCCAAGGCACAATTTTTTCCATGTTGACACTCTTTGTCATGTGCCCTTTTCATGTGCCAAGGCGTGAATTTTTCCATGTCGACACTTTGTGTCATGCGCCCTTTACGTGCGCCAAGGCGCGACTTTTGGCATAAATAAATGTAGGGTTTTGAGTTCCTTTGATTTCCATATTCTTTTGCTTGTCTATATCTACCCGAGGGGAAGATATTTACAACAATTTGGTGACTCAACGGGATCACCTGCCTACTAGGTAGAAGATCAGTGGCCTTTTAGCAATCCATTGGGCATGGAGTCATAAGCAAAACTTAAACCAACTTGATATCTGATCCCGAGCCTGATACCGCAACTCCTTCTCCGACAACACTTTGAACTGTAGAAATTCAACCTGAGAGCAACAAAACCTATGTGCCAAGCACTTAGGGAAATTGAAACCTAACTACAACAAGACAATGTGCATACACACTTAGAGGAATTGAAATCTAGGCTAATATTTACAAGGGTAAACCTTTTTTTTAGTAGAATGTTTAAGATAGATTCCGTTAACCGGAATCGAGTTCTCTCCATCCAATGTAGACAATTGGAAGGCATTACTACTTTTACATCCCGTGACCATGTAGGGGCCACTCCAAATGGCATCAAACTTGGAATGCCTTCCCGGTTTTTCCCGATCTACATCCCATTTCATAACTAGGTCCCCTTCCTGGAAGGTCTTTGCTCTTGCCTTCTTATCAAACCATCTTTTTACTAAGGCCTGATCCTTCTCAATCATCTGAACTACATGTTCTCTTATTTCTTCTAATTCCATCAACTCTGCATACCTAGCCTCCATTGGTTTGAACTCAGACAACTCCAACTGCTTCATGAGCTCCAATGCTAGAAATTCTAATGATATAGGCAATACTGCCTCTTTCCCATAGACCAACTTGTAGGGAGAATTACTAGTAGACCTCTTTGGTGTTATCCTGTCAGCCCATAATGCTGATTTTAGCTTGGTATGCCATGTCCTTTGGTTTTCATCCAAAGTCCTTCTGATGATTCTTAGCAAATTCTTGTTCGTGGACTCTACTTGTCCATTACCCTGCGGGTAATAATTTGAAGAGGTGCTCAAATAGATTCCATTCTTGATAGCCCATTCTGTAATCTTAGAACCTATGAATGCCAATGCATTGTCTGATATGATAGTGGCTAGCACACCAAACCTGGTCACTATTCCTTCATAAAAGTCTAGTATGTTAGACTCATTTGCTTCTTTGAGCGCTACTGCTTCGGTCCACTTGGTGAAATAGTCCATTGCCGTGAGAATCCACTTGTGGCCTTGGCTTGAGTTTGGGTTGATGACCCCAATGAAGTCCAATCCCCATTGCATAAATGGTTGGTCAACCAAAATTGGGTGCAATGGAAGCGCTACTAGTCTTTCTTTTCCCGTGAAGAGTGCACATTTCTTACACTTTCTTATCCATGTATAGCAGTCATTGAACACTGTGGGCCAATAATACCCTGCCTTCATTATCTTGAGAGCTGTTACTCGTGGGGTGAAATGTCCTCCAGAATCTCCATCGTGAAAATCTCATAACATCCTCTCAATTTGACTCTGTCCCAATGCACCTCAATAGAACTCCATTGATGTCTTTTTTAAACAAAACACCATCAACAAGCACATATGGAATGGCTTGTAATCTGAAGTATCTCCTTTTGCTTTGCTCATTTCTGGAGGGCATAGGCCTACCTGTAGGAAGTGTATCATATTCTGAGTCCAACAAGGAGTGGGCACATCATCATTTTCTTGTTCTTGACCATCCTGTAGTACCAAGCAGTCTCTTTTTCATCACCTGCTTCAACTTTCCGACTCAAAGCTAGTTGTTCACATAGTCCTTTTCCACGTACTAGCTTAGTGACCTTAATTTCGATGTCATATTCCATGACACGGGTTATCCATCCTGCATGTTTCTCATTTAAATATTTGTTTAGAAGGAAGTCCTTGACTCCCGCATGAGAGACCAACAATTGGATCTTGTTGTTTGAGACTAGGTGCTTGAATTTCTTTAAGCTCCTGATCACTACAAGGACATGTTTTTCAATGAAAGAGTACCTAGTTTCATATTCCTCCAAGCCTTGACTGAAGAAAGCAACTGGTTGTTCTAATCCTTCTTTGTTTTGTTGTACTAGGATTGCAGAAATTGTGTCTCCACCACCGAAGGTATATAGCATGAAGTCCTTGGAGAAGTTTGGATTGACGAGAGTCGGAGCTTGAGATATAGCCTCTTTTATTGCCTCAAAACTTGCCTTGCCTTCAGATGTCCACTTAAATGCCATGCTCTTCTTCAACATCAGCGTTATTGGCTTTACGAGAGATGCAAAGTTTGGAACAAACCTGTGGACAAAATTGATCCTTCCCAAGAAGCTTTGAAGAGCCTTCTTGTGACTTGGCAATGGCAACGCTGAATTGCTTCAACTCTTTCTGGGTCAATCATCAATCCCTCCTTTGAAACAATATGGCCTAGAAGTTTTCCCTCGTGAGCCAAGAATATGCATTTTTTGGGATTCAATGATACCCCAAATCTTCTACACCTCTGAAATACCTGCCTCAAATGAAAGAGGTGATCCACTACATTTTTGGAGAATACAATGATGTCATCAAGATATATCAGAACTATTTTATTGATCAACCCCTTGAATGCCATATCCATTGCCCTTCGAAAGTGGCTCCAAAGATTTGATAGCCCAAATGGCATCTTCAGTAGGCATAGGTGCCCCATTTGGTGGTGAAAGCCATCTTAAACTCGGTCATCTTCTTTCACCATTACTGATTATACCCCGAGTAGCCATCTAGAGAGAGAATCTCTCCGAACCGGATACCACTTGCAATATTTGTTCCATTCAAGGAAGTGGGTAATGGTATTTGAGAGATGCCCTATTGAGGTCTTGGAAGTCCACACACAACCTGATTTCTCCACTCTTTTCCTGACCGGAACCAAGTTTGCAACCCAGCTTGAGTGCTTGATCGGGAATATAATGCTTGCCTCTATTAGCTTGTTTAGCTCTTTCTTCATTAGAGGCTCAATGTGAGGGTTGACTGGTCTTTGCTTCTGCCTGATGGGCTTAGCATATGGATCCCATTCTATGGTATTTGTGCCAACTTTCGGATTGAAACCTCTCAAGTCTTCATAGCTCCAAGCGAAGACATATGGAAATTCTTGGAAAAGCTGTATGAAATCTGATTTCTCCTACTCAGTGGCCACTTTGCCAATTTGAAGTGTTCTACCTTCCCAACTGAATTGGCTCTGAATCTTCTCTCTTGACCTGTATGTTAGCCTTTTCCTTACGAAACTAGTCATTAGGGTTGAAGATAGAATCCAATGTTACTAAACCCTTGGGAAGCTTGTTTGTCCGTAGCTGCACTACTTGATCACCATACTGCTTCTCTAGTCTATCTTGATTCCTAGCTGAGAATTCAACCTCTTCTTGTAAGAAATTGACGATCTGTTGATCATTCTCAAACACCTGCCAGCTTGTGTTATTATCTGACTGCTAGCCTCACAATCACATGGATACGTGGTTGCATTTTTTTCCCTTCGATGTTGTCAACCACATCAAACATTGCTCCAACTGCTGCGAGCCTATCCATGGCTTCATTTTTCTTCCTAGGTATGGACACGATGTTGAAAGCTTCAAAATCCTCAACGAGGTCCCATACCCTATTCTTGTAGTTCTTCAGCAGGTCATTCTTTGTAGCATGTTGTCCCTTGACTTGATTGATGATTAACTCGCTATCCCTAAACACCTGCAAGTTCTTTATGCCCTTTTTCCTGGCCCAATGAAGTCCATGAATCAAGGCCTCATATTCAGCTGTGTTGTTTGAATAGGAAAATTGGAAACAAAAAGCTGAATAATATTTGATGCCTTGAGGTGAAACAAGCATAGCTCCTCCTCCTGCACCTTGCCTACTCCTTGATCCATCGAAAAATAACGCCATACCTCATTGTCATCCTTATGGTCTGGTTTGGTGATGCTAGGAATAGGATGGTTTTCTTCATGTATGCAATATAATCCTAGCTCAGATTCTTCTACTTCTTGGTAGGGATCAAAAGCATGTACCTTGCTTGCCCATTCATCAAGAGTCAAATCTGGGATGCTTCCAACTTTGGTGTCAGCTTCATCTGTGCTTGGATAATCTTCTTGATCAAATGCTGAATAGTTGGCATTGATTTGGTTTGGAGTATGAGGCTCAATATGAAATTTTGCAATTGGTTGGATCTGATTGTGACCTTAGTACCATATCTTGTTCTGAACAACATGTGTGACCAATCAGCAGATAAGTAGCCTCCAATTTTGGCTATGAAATCCCTTGATAAGCATAGGGCAAAGAGTGGTGGCAAATCTATCACTGATACATCTTGCAAAATGGTAACATTGGGGCATGTATGCAAGGTAAGATTCAAACCTTTAATCACTCCCACCATTTACTACGCTGTCCCATCCAACCGCACTACCCCCTTTGATATGACTTCATATTGAGACCCAAATGATCAGCTATTTGCTTGGGCATGATAGAACTACTTGCCCTTAATCAATCATGCAATTGTGTACTAGTTTATGCCAATGATTAATGAAACATAGAATGGAGGGGGTTTCAAAACTTTACCTTGTTGTCCTCCATGATTCCCTTCTTCAGCTGAGCAACATTTGTGAGGACATTCTCTTGCATATGGACCTGCTGGTTTGAAGTTGACCAATTCTTCATGGCAGCTTGTAGAAGATCTCTTTGGCCTGGGATGGATAAAGATTCCCACATTGATATATTCACATTTGTCTTCTTCATTTGATCAATGATGCTAAATGGGGATGAAAGATCTCTTTGTTGTCCTTTAGGCTGCACATTCCTTTCTTGTGCATGGGCAGCAATAGTTGGCATTTGAGTTGGTTTAGAAGGTGGTTTGGGCTGTCCTTGCATGTTTGGAACTGTATTTTGCTTACCAACACCTTGTGGAGTGATGGAAGGTTGTAGATCACTTGGAGCCAATGAATGCCCTTCACCAATATTCCTCTTCTTTGATCTTGTGTTAGCTGCTACACTCTGAGAAATTGTTTGATTCATGCCACAAAAATCCTCAGCTTGCCAATTCACAAGTGCGGTATCATTTGGAGCTGTGTTTTGCTGAGATGTCCCTTGTTGCTGATTTGCTTCTTGACTCACTTCACCCTCTACGCCAGTAGTTGTCACCATCAAGGCTTGGTTCAAAGCACCATTGAAGCACATAGATTGGTTGTGAGGTTCATTGCATGGGAAACACCAATCATACTCTTGAGCTATGTTGTTTTACACTGGCACTAAGGCTTTAGAAGTAGATGCAACATTGGGGTTATAGGGATGAAATGGTCTATTGGTGGGAGGCCTTACTTGGCTTTGATTTGCAGCTGGATTGGGTGGCCTATTGGGCTGGTATGGTGGCCTAGCTTGGTACTGCGCTTGAGGCTGATACGGTCTAGCACTTTGAGCTTGTTGTCTTTTGATAGTAACCAGCTCATTTCCAAATTTTGTAATTGTTTCACGACCTCTTGGAGTTCATTTGAAGCACTAGAGGATGAAGTAGAAGTTTCATTTGAACTTTGATTTCTAGGAGTGGGAATAGGAGCCAAAGTGGGTGCTTGACTAGTGCTTGGATTTTCTAAGTTTGGATACAAGGGAATGGGAGGCCTAGGAGCCAGCTTACTAGCTTGAATAAGATAGTTTTCAGCCCTAATGGCAATGCTATAAGCAGCAGGTAAGGTTGTGCCTCCCATAGATTGAATTAACATAGAAATATCAGAATTCAAAGCTTTAAGATAATATAGAAAAGCACCTTCAGCTGTTGGCCTAACGACCACTGGAATTCTATCCCAAGACCTTGAAATTTGAAGTTGAAGTCGGTCACTGCTCATTGGGAGCTCTTGATAGTTGTCAATTGTTCTAGTAGAGACAAATTGTCTCCTTTTCTCCAAACTCGCTCATGGAGAACTATGCATAATCGATTCCAATTTTGGATAGAACCAGCTCCAAGGCTCCTAAACCATGCAATGCCTTCCTTTGAATGAAGATGCTAGCAATTTGACAAAGAACATCCATTTCATTTATCTCATGGATCGCACAAACATTAGCAATGTCTTTGACATGATCACCTGTGAGTGGTATGATTTTCCTAGTGAAAATGGAATGTTCTTCAATGCTACAATTGGAACTGGATTTTGTGCATTGAGGGCAAGTGGGCTACTGCCAGTGAAATTGACAAAGGGATTCGGTGGTAGATGTGCCATTATGATTGGCCTAAGAACTCTAGTTGATGCGAGAAAAGGTCTACTGTGGAGGTGTAGACAAAGTCCGGTTAGGTGGAGATGGTGATCTTCGTGGTCCTCTTCCTCTCCTTCCTCTACCTGGTGATAGTTGTAAGTGGAAAAATAACCCCTCTTCTCGAGTATCAGACCTGGTTTGAATTCTTCTCATGCGCCTGGGTAACTTTGTGCTGCTATACCACTGAATTCTATCCCTTCGGAGTCACCAGATGTGTTAGAGAATGAGCCTCAAAAGGCTGGATCTGCCAAGTTACACACCAAACCTGACAATATTAAAAATAGAATTTAAAACTTTGAAGGATCCAAAAGATACAGTTCTTCAATTCGGTTATCGGGTCCTGTTGTGCAGCTACTAATCCCCGAAAGGTACAGTGAAACTCAGGTCATGCAAGGCAACTGGGAAAACCTGAAATACTAAAAACCATGAAATTTTGAAAGTCAAAATATCAAAAATCTAAGAATACCCTTTTGAATATTATCCCCGATCTATCAACTGGTGAAATTTTGACTTGTTTTGAGCAAGTTAAGTCCTTGAAAATTGATTTCAAAGTTCAGCCTGGAAGGTGAAAAATCTGAAATTGTAAAACTGCAATTTTTAAGTCCAAATTTCTTAAAAATTCCTTCAAATCTTGTGGAATGACCTCTTGGTCCCACCGGGCATGCCAAAACTATTGATGGCGAATCACAACACCCCTGAATGTCTGCAACTCGATGGGTTGAGACTCTTAGTGTGATTGCATAACATGGAGCTTTTCCTAAGTGTGGGACCTTGCGAAATCAAAAAATCTCTCCAGATGAAGGCTGGTTCCTATTCCTATGTTCAGATGCACACATAAAAATGCAGAGGGTTTACTCAAAACCTAATCTAACTTTCCAAGGAGACAGGGTAAGAAGATGCATAAAAATAAAACCTAAACTAACAAAGGTGATGCACCGAGGAATGAAGAACACCTGTCTTGCCAATAAACACAAACCAATAAAATGTAATGCAAGATCATGCAAAGATAACCAAATTGTAGTGAAAGATCAGAAGGATGCAAATGAACACAGAGAGGGTTGAGAATCATCCACAAACATGCATTATTTTCTCCAAAGATTGATACAATACACTACAAAATGCCAAGAGGCAAAGTTGCATTTGCAGTTTTAAATGGGAGTTTGAACTCCACAAAATCCACCTATAGAAAAGAGGAGAAGGGAGGGGAAAACAAGAATGTCCAACCTTTAGAAAGAAGCCCCTCCTTACAATTTATAGGAAGAATGAGAGAGAAAAGAGAGAGAGGAATTCCAAATCTACCCCAACCACCTCTAGGTTGCATTTAATTCATCTCATTATGGTGGTAGGTGAGAACCCTAGAAAACCCAAAAAGTGGAGAACTATATTTTGCATTTTTAAGAATTTGTTCTCACCCAATTAAAGATATCCAGTCATAGTTGGACAAAGGACCTCGTAAGATTTCCAAAAATTCCAACCTTGAATGAATCTCGAGCTCCTGTGAAAGGTTATGGCTCTCAATATCGGGTCAGTGGTCTGCCGCTCTGTCAAGACTCGAATGTTGTGCTTCCTCGAAGGTGCACCATAGGCACATCCATATTTGTGTCGACATTCTCTTACGTGTACCATAGGCACATCCATATTTGTGTCAACATTCTCTTATGTGTGCCATAGGCACAACTTTTTTATATTTGTGTCAACATTCTCTTATGTGTGCTATAGGTGCAACTTTTATTTGTGTCAACATTCTC
Source organism: Taxus wallichiana var. yunnanensis (assembly GCA_018340775.1). Lineage (NCBI taxonomy): Eukaryota > Viridiplantae > Streptophyta > Pinopsida > Cupressales > Taxaceae > Taxus > Taxus wallichiana. Next base: position 16,544,333 of record CM031238.1, on the reverse strand, counting down.
TTATGTGCACCATAGGCACAACTTTTCCATGTCGACACTCTATGTCATGCACCCTTTACATGCACCAAGACGCGAATTTTTCCATTTCGACACTCGTGTCATGCGCCCTTTTCGTGTGCTAAGGTGTGACTTTTTCCATGTCAACACTCTCTCATGCCATGCACCCTTTTCATGTGCTAAGGCACAAATTTTTCCATGTCGAAACTTTGTGTCATGCGCCATTTTCGTGCACCAAGGCATGACTTTTTCCATGTTGAAACTCTATGTCATGCACCCTTTTTGTGTGCCAAGGCATGACTTTTTCCATGTCGACACTCTATGTCATGCGCCATTTTCGTGCACCAAGGCGTGACTTTTGGCATAAATAAATGTAGGGTTTTGAGTTCCTTTGATTTCCATATTCTTCTATTTTTCTATATCTACCCGAGGGGAAGATATTTACAATGAACCATAATGAACTAGTCTAATATTTTAATACCGCATTCAACAAAACCATGACTATATTTCTAATGACATTGAGGCCAAGTGATGAGTCCTTCCTTATAAAGTAATCGATGCATTTGACATGAAAGAAACATACTATTTGAGGGACAAAAACCCTAGGATTTTGAGACAATATTTCTCCATGGAAGTACATATAGAAAATAATATTAAGGATACAAGAAAGGCTCCCAAAAGGGAGGGTGTTAAATTTTTTAATCCTCGAAAAGCATCAAACAGAAAGGTAATTGATCTCGGAGGAAGTTCTCAAGACTCTAGCAAGAGCAAGTGAAATAAATCTCCTACAAACTTGCTAGAGCAGAGAAGGGAATAGAACAAAGTTCTCGGTATAACACCAACCTTGAGGTCACAATAGAATTTGAAATCATCCTATAAATTATCATATATTTGATAATAGAGGGAAGGAGCCCCTAGGATCAGGAAATAAGCAACAACAACCAAGAGAGAAGAAGTTGATCCCTGACCCTTTAATTGTTAGAGTTTTCATGGTAGAAGAGTACCATGTTATTTATTGGTGTCATAAATTTATCTTACCACACTCACCATGTGACCTTAATGAAGAATGTGAAGAGGTTGTTGATGATTCTACTTCTGGTGATGTGTGTGTATGTACCCAAAATTGTAGGGTACTGCACTAATGGAACAATGTTACACGTGCCCCAATGATGATACAGGTCTCCTCATAAGGTGTTTGGAATCTAGAAAAGCTCTCCAAGCATGTGTTAACATCCCGCATACCCCGTTTAGCCTCTGCGTGCTTTTTTTTCTCTTCTCCCCTCCTTTTCTTTGTTTTTTGGTCTTTAGTGACGAAACCGCTGCCCTGCCTGTGTGGCGGTCTCATGACCTCCGCCCGCCTTGGCAAAGAAAGGTCCTATAACCACCACCCTGCTCAGGTGGCGGTCCTTCACGCATTTTCCAGAATGCTCTTTTTAACGCGAATCATGTAAATTTTCAATGTTTACCAGCTTTTTTCACCACCTTTGCTTGTATTTATGATTTTGGTTCCCTGGAATAGTGTTTTGACATTGTTTATGGTTTAAGAGAGCAATTTGGTTTTCACCTTTAGGTAAATGGAATTCTATAAATAGATGGATTGTGCTCAAGGAAATGGCCCTCAAATTTGCCTCTGAATTTCTCATTTCAATAGCTTAGCCTTTCAATTTTTCTTAGCATTCATAGTTTCATTTGTTATATGCATGGTTAGTGTTGTTTAGCTATTAGAAAGCCACATATTCTCCTTGTGTAAGTGTTGTTATTATTTCATCCAATCAATTGGAGTAGGATAGTTTGATTTTCAGTAGGAAGCCATTAAAGTTGTAGGTTCTGCTCATCAAATAAGATAGTTTCAGGTTCTAGATGTTTTATGTTGCATGACTCAAATAAATCCCACTAGGAATTGCATAATCCAAGCTTTGTTCTCTTACACTATTCCTCTCCTACTTGCATTGTATTCGGTCTACATCCTAAGCTGCCATTGTCCCAATATCTACTTTCTGCTGATGCTAGCATTACACACTTTTCTGGATCCACATGAGCATGAAAGAATGAGGAGATCACACTGAGGGGACAAGGCCACACGCCATTGGATTCGCCACTATTCTGTAAAATCCAGGTTCAAGCTATCAAAGTTCTAGTTAAAATATATCAAATAGAGTAGTCAATCATTTCATTTGAGTTAATCTCACTTTTGATATTGCCAGGGAAGCTATGGGGATTGACATTTTCTGAGAAACTATGATTCATTCCTCACTTCTGAGGTAGGATTGGGGGTCTTTCAAATAGATTAGATCAGTTATCTGGTTATTTAGAATAGATTCACAACTACACAAGCAAGTAGCCATACTCGGCTGCTTTCTTTGTTTTAATTTCATTATTAGTTTAGTTGTCAATTTCTAGATATATTAAATGGTTGATATTTCAATTTTGTTCAATAAGTTCATCAAAAAAACAAAAAGTAGAGAAGTTATATATTCTATAGATATACTTTATATATTTAGATTCACTTTGCTTCAGTTAGATTTACATTGTTTATTTTGTTTGACAATCACAAGACCTAGGGATCCCAGAGAATACGTGTTTGAGCCAATAGTTCCTCAACCCAATCTTGTTGCAACAATAACTGATATAGACCAGAATCTCAGGATTCAGGTCTCCCAAGTAACAATAGACATACATGAAATTAGTGCACAACTGAGAGGACTAAACATAGAAGACTACAAAGCACATACGTTTTGGTCAAACCATCCAAACTACAGATTACCCTAGATAACTATCCGCATGACTATAAAAGGGCTTGAAAGAGAGTAAATTTTCGGTTGTGATCCTTTGTTCCACATAGAGACACGGGAGACATTCTCACTTACATAGACACTAGCTTACGAATTCAGTTGCTAGAATCCTGTAAGGTACTCGAGAATCACACAACCGTTAGTTCTCAATATAGAGGCCGAAAAGGAATACGACTCACTGGGCATTAGGAATTAGGGATTGATTCTACACATGACCATAGGAGGCCCACAACAACACAAATCTATGGTTGTGATTCACAGGTCCCACAACCGATCCCACAACCGAATGAGTCCATAGGTCAATCAGACATAGATGTGGGTTTACGCTCATTAATATTTAGATCCACTCCACTTCTAGAAACCATTATCACACATTTTTCCATGTTAGACATAGTAGCTAACGAAGCTAAAATTTCTAGACTAGACCATATAATCACTCGTAGATTCCGCTATATATCCATCATCCATCTTATGACCCTATCTAGAGATATACACGAAACAATCCCAGGTCATTTTCCTCATATCCCACAACCTATATATCGGATCATGCCAGAGCTCAATATTGATTGGATCCTTTGAGCAGTCATCCTCGCCGATCGATCTATCATGCCAATTTAGGTTAGGAGGGCCTTCTTTTCCTTAGATTCATAGATTCCACTAGTGCGCATCGAAGACATAAGATTTCCTAACTAGTTTGTCTACATCCCACACATATTCCATCCCCACCGGCTGTCTCGGCATGACCTTGGGAGGTCGGGTGTGAGGAAGAGTTACTTGTAGATTCCCATGCTCACTTGTCACTTTTCCATCGTACAAAATTGGTGAACCCGATGTGAAAAACACAGTGCTTCCCCTTTCTTTATTACCTCTTTCTTCCACCTTCGCTCTTTCCCATTATTCTGTGGGTATTCATATACCCCCAAATATGTCGGGATTTGATGCATATGGTAGACCTCTCCTAGGTCTTGAGGCATACTACACTCAACTGAATAGACAGTCATCACCCTCACTCTCAGTATGGGGTGACAACTATTCAAATAACCAATTATCAACACAAGCTCCACCTCCAAGGACTAGATATAGTTCATCTTTCTAAATAGAGGAATTGGATCAACTTGTATAAATGCAACAAACAGATCCTTCAGGCTCGAACAATATGAAATTCACATGAGAATCAGTTCATCTCCTCAAGTGTTGTTTAGACCACAAATTAGCAAACAATCAAATCCATACCTGGTTTTAGATGATGAACATTCAGTGCGTTATACCAGGAATGAACAACGCTCTGGGAGTATGTACCCACCTATAGGAAGTTTACAAACACAACCCGAGGTCTCTTTTCAAGAAAACACCTCCATGCCACTACCTATAGGAAATGCCCTCGGTGAAACTTGGTAGGGAAATGATCAATTCATAGTGGGGTATCACATGCCTATACAACCTCAGAATATACAACAAATGCCACCAAGGAAAAATACTATGACTTCACCAAATGAAGTCATTTTGACTTTAGTAGAAAGAGTTAGAGGGTTAGAACTTGCTCAAGCGAGTCAAACATCTCAATTCATGCAATCAGAAATTCCAATCCTCCACATCATCCTAGCCAAGTAGACCTCCTCATAGGAATAGGCACATGTTGGGCATGCCTCCTTAGTATTCACAACAAACACCAACTAGAACTGCCATTTCTAACACCATTCGGGTGGAGAATATGATACCTCTCGGCTTGTACAACACAATCCACTCTTGGGGAATACTCCTTCATACTTAAACATGTACTCCAAGTCGCCACAAGGAGATATGTTCTCCTCTCCCAGCATGCTTTCTCAACCACAGGGGCTTCCTTATGCCCCTACAAATGCATACGCTACGCCATATCAACAACCCATTCCACCTCCCCCTCAACAGGCACCATCAATGGTCGAAACCTACATGATAGGGACTTACTCAGAGTATTTGAAAGAGCCCTTAGACTTCACCATACGAAGCGTCATGCTTCCGAGACCTCTTCCCGATTTTCCCAAATACAAAGGGGAGGGAGACCCGAATACACACATTAAGGCCTATGCCACAACCATTCGAGAACTGCTCCCTTGGGATGGGGTCATTACCAAAATATTCCCCAAAACTTTAGAAGGCATCGCCCTCGATTGGTATTATAGAATACCTTAAGCTTCCATCCATTCATTTAAAGAACTCTTTTCAGAGTTCATCAAGGCGTTTGACATGAACAAGCTATTGAGAATAAGAATCAGGGAATTCTTACACATTAAACAAGAGCACAATGAATCTATCACTCATTTCATCCAGAGATGGCGTACAGTCCTTTATTCTTGGCTAGTGCTCCAAACATGGACCAAATGGAACTATGCGATTTATTCCTTCATTCTCTCAGCAGAGAGGTAAAGGAAGAAGTCCAAAAGTTCCCACTAAGGACTTATGATGAAGTACTTGAGAGCACTCTCCAAATAGATCAAGCAGCAATAGATAGCGGTGGAAGACGTATGGAGAAAATGAGAGGTTAATCACCCCAACCAGAATACTACGACATACCCTACTACCAAAAACGTCAATCAAGGACCTAAAATCCTTAATAAAAATTACGGCGCAACAACCGATGGGGTAACTGACCAAGCTAAAAAGGTCAATGTTCTAAATACTCCACCGCTGGTTAACAATCAACGAAACAACAACTTTACCCCAATAATCAATTTAGTGGATTTTAATCATCTAAAACAACAACAACAATAGCGTCGGATCCGGCATAGTGGTCCAAGCCAAAAATTGACTGGATATCAAAATCAGAACCAAAACCAAAAACAAAAAATATAAAACCTTAATCCTAATAGACAACGGTTTGATCAAAGTTTTGGACCACAATATACGCCAAACTAGCAACCTAGAAATTACAATCCTAACTCGTATTGTGGTTTTCACAAGATTCGAGGCCACGACACTAGAACATGTTGTAACTACAATAAATTCATGCAACATCTTCTAGAGGAACAAAGAAAAAATTTCATAGATATGTTCTTGGCAGATCCTACATCACCAGCACCAAATACTTTTATAGGGGTAGTTTCCCCTCAAAATGTCCCCTCAAGATCTTCAATGATCCACTCCCAAGTCACAATAACAACAAATTAAATCCAAATGGGATGAACAAAGGTGTAATGGTAGGAAATAATGATTATGAAGCCTCGACTTCACTAAATCCACCTATTGCACCATAATTAGGAAGTCAACCACGACCCAAGATAGTCGGCTTAGTGGAGTTAGATACCAAACTACCCATGGAAGCCGTAACAAGGACATGAGAGTATTCCTCTTAGCCAAGTCCAAGTTACCCACTAGAGATAGATAACATCCAACAAATATTAGTGAAACCTGTAGGTGCCTATGATCTAATTAATGACCTAACAAAAACCTTCTCTCACATCTCCTTTTTGGATTTGCTAAGGAACTCTCCTACCCACAGGGCTGCTCTTTTAGAGGCATTAGGTTTAGGTCATTTAATTAACATCACTCCACCTCCCGAAACACAGGTAAACCATATAGACTTTGATATCCACCCTCGGGGCAGCCGGATAGGGATACCAAGTTTATATTCGAAATAAACAAAATGCCAACAGATGCTGAGATTACCCGTAGAGGTGATCTAGCCTTACATTTGCAAGTATGGGTCTATAACAATTACGTTAAACACACAATGGTTGACGATGGGGCAGCAGTTAACATAGTCCCCTTCTCTTTCCTTCAAAGGCTAGGGTATGGAGAAATAAATTGTTCCACGACTTGGAATACGCTAAGAGGCTATGATAGCCTTAAGGCCACTTCGATTGGAACTATAATACTACCAGTTACCTTAGGACCAAAAAAATCCTGACTGAGTTTTATATTATAGATCAGGAAACTAATTATAATATGATCCTGGCTGACCATGGATACACCGTATGAAGGCAATCCCTTCTATGTTATTTCAAGAAGTAAGGTTCTTGCACTTAGGGAAGATATTCGTAGCCAAAGGTGATCCAAAGCCATTGATGTACACCTAGCTGACTTAAAGAAAATACTAGGCATTCACTCTGAGTTTAAACTCCCAAAAACTAACTTAATAAACCAAATGACACAAAACCAGAAGAAAATTTGGTACCTACAATAGATCTTGAGACTATGAGCCTAATCAAGACTATCCCAGCCCTCAAGGATGAGACTAACATTGTAGAAATAGTATCATTAGGAACTACTGTGAAGATTGTCGACTTACTAGAATAGGATCTACCAATTTTCCTACCATTTGATTCTGTAGGTATGGGATATACCCTAGGTGTTGGTGCTCTTCCAGCAGAGGATCTCTACATGGTAGAAGTAACCAAAGTAGAAGAAATTGACATAGAAAATGTCCCAACATCCATCTTCCCAACTAAATATTGGACTCTCCATTTCGATGGAGCAAGATGTCGTTATGGGGCTGGGGCAGGTGTGATCTTTACTTCTCCCGAGGGAAAGATCCTACCATTCACCTTTAAACTAAATTTCAAATGTACAAACAATGGCATAGAGTATGAAGCCCTCCTCCTTGGCCTCATCATAGCTAAAAGGCTTAGTGTTAACAACATCAGGGTGTTAGGAGACTCTCAATTAGTAGCAAACCAAGTCTCTGAGGTGTATGAAACCAGAGCTGAACACTTACAGCTCTACAAAACAAGCGGTATTAACTTTGAGAAAAGAATTTGACTTCATATCCATTGAAGCAATCCCACGAGAACAAAATATTCTTATGGATTCTATAGCAACCTCAACATCACACTTCACCCCAAATAGTGAGTTAGAAGATACCCATTTCATGGTATCCCTTCGTACTGAACCATTAGTGAAAACAATGTCAAACCCTCTTTTAACGAACATAGCTGAGAACAACTCTACTATCCTAGACCATGTTGATAGTGATAGAGCCACTCTGGATTACTTAAATGCCTATGCAGCATTACATCTCACCCATCACATGGTAGATTTTTCCTTAATCCCACATTCATCTTCCTACTTCGGAAATCCCATGATAGAGCTTCCCCCACAAAAAGAACTCAGCATATACACAGTAGAGAATGGAGACGATCTGGAATTACCTCCAGCCCCGCCTGAGTTTGAAGAAGGTAATGCTTCTTTAATCAAAGAAACAATTGATATTAACATTGGAATGGAGGAAGAACCAAAGATCTTGAAATTAGGATCCTCATTAACTCCAGAAGAGATAGAAATACACACTCGAATCCTCAAAGAACATTAAAAGGCTTTCACATTTAATTATAAAGAAATGATAGGGGTTGCACCACACATCACGGTACATAACCTCATCACCAAATCAGATGCAAAGCTAGTTAAACAAAAATCAAGACCAATGAAACCCAAGGTGGCTCTCATGGTGAAGGAAGAAGTAATGAAACTCCTCCAAGTAGGATTCATCAAGCCGGTCGATTACTCTCAGTGGGTATCTAATATCATTCCTATTCTCAAAAAGAATGGGAAGATATGCATCTGCATAGACTTCAAGACATTAACAAAGCTTTCCCCAAGGATGACTTCCCATTACCATCCATTGACATCATCGTTGATGCAACAACTGGCTTTGAGATTTTGTCTCTCATGGATGGATTCTCAGGATACAATCAAATCAGAATATCTGAACAAGACCAAGCCAAAACCACATTTATAACTCCTTGGGGAACCTATTGCTATGCTGTTATGCCATTTGGTCTCAAGAACACTGGTGCTACATACCAACAGGCAATGACATACATATTTCATGATCTTATTCACAAGATCATGGAATCCTATGTAGATGACTTGTTGGCCAAGGCCAGGAAGCGTTGCGATCACCCAGAAGTACTCCACATCATTCTTTCATGTCTAATAGAATACGGAGTTACACTAAACCCAGAAAAATGTGTTTTTGGTGTGACAGGAGGGAAGCTCCTCGGTTACATTATATCGTCACGAGGGATCGATGTAGACCCAGCCAAAATCGGGTTGTTCTTGAAATGATCCCACCATCGGATGAATCAAGAATCATGTCGTTTCTTGGGAAACTTGGTGCAATCCGAAGATTCATCCTAGATTTAAGCTTTTCCATTCATCCAATCAACAATCTACTCAAAAATATTATAGTATTGATTAGACTAAAGACTGTAACGATGCTTTTGAAGCAGTTAAGCATTTCTGTTGTCACCACCCACGCTAATGCCACCTAAACTAGACTTCCCTTTAATCTTATATTCATGAGCTACAATTCTCGCTAGCCTGTATACTGGCTCAAGAAGATGATGACAAGAGAGAACACGTGATCTATTTTATAAGCCACACGTTAATCGATTATGAAACATGTTATACACAAGTAACGAGAGTGCCTTGCCATAGTGTTCGTAACCAAACACTTAAGACATTACATGCTAAATCAAGAAAAGAGGGTCATTGTAAAAATAGACCATTTACGAACCTTCCTCATGCAGGGGTCCTTGTCAAAGAAGGCTAGACATTTTATAACCATAATGGGTGATTTTTATTTAACTTTTGTAAATAAAATTTTTATTAAGGGACAAATCATAGCAGATTGGTTAGCTGAAAACCCATTAGACGGAGGTGATCTAGTTGATTTGGACTTTCCCGATGAATGCATATATTATGTCGAAACTAGACCTCCCATCTCTGAATGTCCTTGGTATACTGATATTATTAATTATATCATGAACCATACATATCTAGAAGTGCTACGCCACAACAAAGAAGGTGGTTACACATTATCATAGCTAAATACATTATTATAGAACAAGTGCTCTATCGTAAGGCTTTTGATGGAATGCTTCTAAGGTGTGTTGACACAGAAGAATCCAAGAAGATCCTCCATGAATCTCATAGTGGAATATGTGGAGGCCACTTTGGTGGTCATGCCACCGCTCACAAAATACATCGGATGGGCTATTTCTGGCCCACTCTAGAACATGACGTAGTAGAGTTTGTACGCAGGTGTCATAAATGCCAAGAATTCTCCCATGAGATTCACATGCCTAGCACAAGCTCTACAACCAATCGCTACTCCATGGCCCTTTTCTACGTGGGGCCTAGATTTGATAGGGAAATTCTCTCCCTCATCTACAGATGGCCATAACTTCATAATCACGGCCACCAAGTATTTTACCAAATGGGTAGAGGCTATGCCTCTCACCACTGTACCAGGTTTCGTGATCGCCAAGTTCATTTTGAACCAGATCATTTGCAGGTACGGTGTCCCACAAATCATTATCACAGATAATGGGACTTCTTTTAAGAATGACGAGGTTCATGAACTATGCAATAAATTTAAGATAAATCATCATACAGCCTCCCTGTATTACCCTCAAGCTAATGGACAGGCTGAAGCAACAAATAAAACATTAAAATCCATTCTCCTTAAAATGGTGAAAGAAAACAAAAATATTGGAATTTAAAGTTATACCCGGCCTTGTGGGCCCACTGAACCTCAATAAGAACACCAACAGGAGCAACTCCTTTCTCATTGGTATTCAGAGTGGAAGCAGTTCTCCCACTTGAGGTTGAAATACCCAGTCTCGCATCTCATTACAAGGGATTCTGGATGAAGATGCTTATAGAGAAGCATGTCTCTCCAAACTAGAAAGCCTAGATGAAGCCAAGTTAGATGCTGAACAACGACATAGAGTCTATGCTGACCGGATGTGCCGGCAGTATAACAAGAAGGTCTATGAACGAGACATATATGAAGGTGATCTAGTTCTAAGACTAGATAGCCGGATTGATAAAAATACCGGCGAAGGGAGGAAATTCCAGCCCAAATGGTTGGGCCCATACCGAGTCATGAAGGACTATGGAAATGGTGCATATCTCTTATGCACACTGGAAGGTGAGGAATTTGGTGAAACTATCAATTCCCTACACCTTAAACGATTCTATGCATAAGTGACCAGCACTATCTATATAATTATATCTACATTGCATCTTCATGTAGTTAGGTTCATTTCATCCGCTTGTTTCGTACAAATCTTGTGATCAAGGAACTTATTCCCAAAGAAATTCATTACAAACTTCTGATGGTATTGACATTAGCTTTCAAATCATACTTCTTCACTTTCATAGTCACATCACCCATTTCTGAATAATTTCATCAGATAAAGCTAGATATGACAAAGTCTTAACGGTAACCATACCAAGATCTGTAGGCTTGTTCTCACTTTGGTTTCTTCCTAGGATAGGTATCTTGCCTATGGTCTATTCTAGAAGCTTCATCGTGTCACATCTATCCCATATGCATATCTCTTTGGAAGTAAGAACATACTGACATTTTTCTCAAATAAACAAGTCAAATATAGATCAAACAGAAAATTTTATTTTTACACATTTCCTTGCCCTACCAACCTTCGGTGATGAGCTTGCGTCTCTTACTAGTGACGTAGGGTTGGGAAAGGATGGGAATGCCCTTACTCACCTATACCTTGTCCATGGTGATAAGCCCATGCTTCTGACTAGTAGCATGGGGTAGGGTATGGGGGGTCCTCTTGACAATAAACGTTGAAGGTAGTCAGCAAACAATTCAAATGAACCTTTGAAATCTTGAGTCAAAAATGAATGAATCAGATGTCCAAAATTCCAAGAGAGTTCAAAACCCTAAAAACCAGATTTTGTCAACCATGTGGCCATCTACAGATCTAAGTCTAGATAAACCACAAAGCAAGTAGCATTCTAAACTATGGAGTCACTTGAGTAGAGTAGGTTTGTAGCATCCTAATTTGGTTCCACCAAATCTTTGTCTATCTCTCATCACTACCATTCAAAAAATTTCACAACTTGTGCCCTTTCTAGCTCTCGGTGATGAGCCCTCGCATCTTACTAGTTGCATGGAGATAGGAATGGGGCAAGTTCATCTACTCATCATACCGGTTTATCATCTCATTTTGTCAAAACAAATATGAAGTATCAAAAATTGCTTATGGAAACTAAAGTTCAAAATCACATTGTGTCTACATTATCATACATCAGCATCATGAAATACAAAAAGAAAGAAAACATTTGTATCATTTGTTCTCCATTGCATACATTCTAAAAGGCATATAAAAACAACATTATAATTTACATACAAAAGCAAATCACAAGAACATTGATGCCAAGAGTCTGACCAAAAAAGATATATATATATATATATATATATATATAGTCAAATTTCCTATACAATGCCATCATGCACTAAGCATGGTCAAAACGCTCAAAGAGCCCGGAAATACAAATACATCATAAATGGTCTAAGAGAGCCAAACAGGCCTCTCAACCCCTATGAGATCCCTCTAAGGGTGCACGCCCACATCTAGGACTCCGGCTACGCCAGCACTCTGAGTGCACGGAGGGCTCACGATCCCGAGGAGCAGCTGTGGCCTCGCCATGAGAGTGACTCCTCATCAGGTGCTTTGCTGTCTGTACCCTGCCAGCTCGGTATGGAGGGAAGTCACCATCCTAGCCACATGCTAGATAGGGGAAAAATATCAAGTATGCCTACCCGGCTGCTTGAAGGCTCCCTACATCCATGGGCAGCTCCGCGCAGAGTCTTCTCCATAGGGATCATCAGGGTATCAATGCATACCCAGCGAATCAGGTCTCACCACTCATCAGCAATCTCTGCAAGCAAAGGAGAAAAACCCAATTAGAAATAATCAAGAGATAGAAACAAATATAAACAAAAGGAGAGATAGAAACTAAGGAAATCCTAACTAGAAACAAACATTAAAAGGAAGGATGATAACTCACTCGGATCTCTCGGGCCTCCAAGATGGATCTCTAGGGTCGGCACCTACCACAGATGCTACCACTGACTGGTGTGCTCCTCCTGTGCCTGGGGCCACATAACACCTACTACGGACTCATCCTCTCCACCCAAGCCCTGAGAGAGTGGCTCCTCTGAAACCAGAGTCACCCTCTCGCACTCTGCTCCGCCCTCTCTTCTGTAAGATATCCTAAGTATCATGCCACTCAGGATCATTGTCCTCCTCTCCGCCCAACTCACTGACCTCAGCCTCGGTCTCCTCCTCCGTCTCCCCCTATGAACTCCTCAGACTCAAAGTCTATCAATGGGGTCATTTGCTATGGGCGGGACCGGTGACAATCTGAAGTAAGGGTGCCTGAGGAGCACCGGCTCTCCCTCAAGCTTGTACTACCCGCCTAGCTGCAATGGGGACACCAGGAGTAACAACTATCCAACCCCGGCCTCTAGGACCTCCCCTGGCCTCTCGAACTGATCTATATACCGGTACCACCGGGGGAAGCATACCCACGTAAGGCAGGCCAAACTACTGAGGCACTCGACCAAAAGGATGTATCTCCACCCTCCCCATCCTGTCAACAAGCTGCCCTGTGGTGGAGCAAGAAATCAAAGTAAGAGCCTCCTCGCCCCATAAACCTGCCATGGCCTGATAAGGTGTGGCCTCCATGTCATCAGTGGTCAAGGAGGTGACTAGATGATGAGGTGCTCTGAGCACCGACATGTCTATCCATCTGGCTTCCCTCATAGCTCTAGGATCTACCACCTCTACACCTCTCCCATAGGGGATGAAACGCTCATAGACCCAGCTCATAACCAGGGTCGGATGGCTCAATGACTACCCCTATAAATGGACCACCTAGTACAAATCATGATAGGTGGTCCCAAGAATGTCAGCTCCCTAGGTGTAAATCTAGCCATGCCCCTCAATCTGTGTAATGATGGGGGACCAACAATACAGTAAAGTGTCTCCTCCCTTGTCCCCGATCAATCTCGAGGCAAGGATCCCCATAATGGCCTGACGAATCAAGGGGATAGGTAGGCTAGGAATAGATCGGACCCTCACCCCCTTCTTCGAACCAGTGGAGATAACTGCATCTCCCATATATGAAGCCCACTGTGCTATCTGAGCCTGTGACCCTGCTATCTCAAGAGTGAGCCATCTCCCAATAATCGGGACCCCAAGATATGGTAAACATCCTCCAAAGTAATGGTCCACTCACCCGGACCCCTGGTAATCGAAAAGTGTTCCGATCAAAGCATCCCAATATGAAAATAAGTCACAAAGTATGTGACTAGATGGTGCAACATGCGGGACCCATGATATGCGTAGTATACCGGCCCTCTAAAGAGTGTCCTACTCATCCTGAGAAAGGGCATCCAATACTACCGGAAGCCAATCACACTCCCTCTCCGGCTCCATTGGATATACTCCTCCTTCGCCTACATACACCCAAAAACACACAAAACAGAGTAAGTTAGTATCCAAATGACATTAGAAAAATCATGAAAGTAGGTAAGGATGCTAAAAATGTAAAAACAAATTCAAATAAGTATTATTTGTACATTCTGTGCAGGACCACCACCCTGAGCAGGGTAGCGGTTCCATAATCACCGCCTTAAAGGTGGTGGTCTTTAATCTTGCTGCCCCGATTAGGGCGGTGGTCTCGTAACCTCCACCTGCTCGGTGGTGGTGGGCGTAACCACTTCCCTACTCGAGCAACGGTTGTGTCCCAAAACCCACATGGGTCATATGCCCTAAAAATGGCTACAAAAGAAAAATAAAGACCATTTTGATTCAAACAAGGCCTACCCAGTAGGTGCCCCCTAGTTGACCCTATTAAAACTGACATTTTCAAAAATAACCCCCGTGACAAAGATTTCACCATTTTAACATTTTGAAGACAAAAGTGGTAAATCAAGAAAAACTAACCTGTGATCTCGCGGGTCGGTGTTCTACTCATGGAGGCATGATCACGATCTCGCCTCAAACGTTTTGACTATACTCTCGTGAGAAACTGTCACCGTGGGTCCCAGAGCTCAAAATCAACCAAATCAACATGTGTAAATGAATAGGAAAATGGGCCCACTTTTACATATATAACAACTTGACTTGTTTTGAATGCCCCTTTTTATAGGTTTGGAGCACCGACGGAGGTAAGTTCTTATCCCCACACAAATGGTATGTCCTCATTTCATATTATTTTAGTATTTATTTTCCGATCTATTTTGTCTATCTGCACTTGAGTCCTCTTTTCATTTTGTAGGTGGTAGGAATTTTGGATGGCGTCATTCCGACACACGGACATATCAGGTATAACTTCTAACTTCCCATTTCGGGACCGCCATACTCGGACCCACTATTTTACACCTCTTCATGGCTAAAATGCTTCTCTCGAGGGGGCAATATGTACGTACCCAAAATTGTAGGGTACTGCACCGCCAGAACAACGTTACACATGCCCCAATGATGATACAGGTCTCCTCACAAGGTGTTCGGAATCCAAAAAATCTCTCCAAGCATGCATTAACATCCCGCATACCCCGTTTAGCCCCTGTGTGCTTTGTTTTCTCTTCTCCCCTCCTTTTCTTTGTGTTTTGGTCTCGATTATGAAACCACCGCCCTGCCAGGTGGTGGTCTCATGTGACCGCGCCAATCGGGGTGGTGGTGGTCGTATAACCGCCGCCTTGCTCGGTGGCGAGTCCTTCACGTGTTTTCCAAAATTCTTTTTTAATGTGAATGTACATTTTCAATTTTTACCATCTTTTTTCACCACCTTTGCTTGTATTTATGATTCTGGTTCCCTAGATTAGTGTTTTAGCATTATTTATGGTTTAAGAGATCAATTTGGTTTTCACATTTGGGTAAATGGGATTCTATAAATAGCTGGCTTGTGCTCAAGCAAATGGCCCCTCAAATTTGCCTTTGAATTTTTCATTTCAATAGTTTAGCCTTTCAATTTTTCTTAGCATTCATAGTTTCATTTGTTATATGCATGGTTAGTGTTGTTTAGTTGTTAAAGCCACATATTCTCCTTGTGCAAGTGCTATTATTATTTCATCCAATCAATTGGAGTAGGATAGTTTGATTTTAAGTAGGAATCCATTAAAGTTGTAGGTTTTCTCGTTAAATAAGATATTTTAAGGTTTTGGACGTTTTATGTTGCATCACTCGCAATAAATCCCACTAGGAATTACATAAGCCAAGCTCTATTCTCTTGCGCTATCCCTCTCCTACTCACATTGTATTCGGTCTGGATCCTAAGCTATCATTGTCCCAATATCAAATTCTACTGATGCTAGCATTATACACTTTTCCGGATCCACGTGAGCATGAAATAACGAGGAGATCACACTGAGGGGACAAGGCCACACACCATCGGATTCGTCACTGATCTTCAAAATCCAGGTTCAAGCTATCAAAGTTCTAGTTAAAATATATCAAATAGAGTACTCAATCACTTCATTTCAGTTAATCTCACTTTCTATATTGCCGGGGAAGCTATGGGGATTGATAGTTTTTTAGAAACTATGATTCATTCCTCACTTTTGAGGTAGGATCGGGGGTCTTTCAAATAGATTAGATCAGTTATCTAGTTATTTAGAATAGATTCACAACTACACAGGCAAGTAGCCATACTCGGCTGCTTTGTTTGTTTTAATTTCGTTATTAGTTTAGTTGTCAATTTCTAGATATATTAAATAGTTGCTCTTTCAATTTTGTTCAATAATTTTGTCAAAAAACCCAAAAGTAGAGAAGTTATATATGCTTTATAGATATACTTTATATAGTTAGATTCACTTTGTTTCAGATTAGATTTACATTTTTTCTTTTGTATGATAATCACGGGACCTAGGGATCCTAGAGAATACGTGTTTGAGCCAATAGTGCCTCAACCCAATCTTGTTGTAACAATAACTGATATAGACCAGAATCTCAGGATTCAGGTCTTCTAAGTAACAATAGACATACAAGAAATTAGTGTACATATGAGAGGACTAAACATAGAAGACGACAAAGTGCATACATTTTGGTCAAACCTGCCAAACTACAGATTATCCTAGATAACTATCCACATGACTGTAAAAGGGCCTGAAAGAGAGAAAATGTTTAGTTGTGATCCTTTGGTCCCATAGCTAGACGCAGGAGACATTCTCACTGACATAGACACTAGCTTACGAATTCAGGTTGCTAGAATGCTGTAAGGTACTCTGAGAAGATTGCACAACTGTTAGTTCTCAATATAGAGGCCGAAAGGGCATACGACTACTAGACATTAGGAATTAGGGATTGATTCTACACATGACCATAGGAGGTCCACAACAACCATGAATCTATGGTTGTGATTCACTAGGTCCCACAACCGAATGAGTCCACAGGTCAATCAGACATAGATGCGGGTTTACGCTCATTAGTATTTAGATCCACTCCACTTCCGCCAACCATTATCACATAGTTATCCGTGTTAGACATACTAGCTAACGAAGCTAAAGATTTCTGGACTAGACCAGATAATCACCCATAGAATCCACTATATATCCATCATCCATCTTATGACCCTGTCTGGAGATATACATGAAACAATCCCAGGTCATTTTCCTAGTATCCCATGACCTATAGATCGGATCACACCAAAGCTCGATATTGATTGGAGCCTTCGAGTAGTCATCCTCACTGATCATTCTATCACGCCAGTTCAGGTTAGGAGGGCCTTCTTTTCCTTAGATTCGTAGATTTCACTAGTGCGCATCAAAGACATAAGATTGTCTAACTATTTTTTCTATATCCCATGCATATTCCATCCCCACCGGCTGTCTCGACACGATCTCGGGAGGTCGGGTGCAAGGAAGAGTTACTTGTAGATTCCCACGCTCACTTGTCACTTTTACATCATACGGTGTGCATGATGGAATGCCTTGAAAATCCACAAAAGGAGCCAATTCTACTTGAATTGCTAAGCGTTGGGATTGTGGAATGTTTTGGGACTGCATAGACTAGGTATCTCCTTTTGCTTATACTAGTGATCTTGAAGTTGATATGGTCCAGGATTTTAACTTGCTCAATCATGATTTTGAATATTTGAGGTCATTAATGATTAATAAGTATGATTGTGTAATTCCTTCTAAGGAGGATAGACAATTATTAATGAATGCAATGGTGGACCAAGAGAAATAATATAATCTAAGAAACATAACTATTAATATAGAGGGGCGACAAAACCAGACTCACTAAAACCAAAGACTTCTCCTAAGAAAGATGTGCCAACCAAAAGTATAGCTAAGGCCAATAAACCCAGTAACCCTACCCAAGCCATGAATAACCTCATACCATAAGAAAAGGTAATTACCCTACCTCTTAGTACAACCTTACCCAAGTATACCCCCTATGATATGGCTCAAATTTTGATCCAGATCAAGGTCATTATACCCATTATTGAGTTTCTTAGGATCCCTAAGCATAGAAGAAGAGCATTTGAGTACTTGGGATTTAAGGAGGAGGTAGTGGCCCTGGGAAAAGATGTTAATAATGTTGATATTCCTCATGTTATTGAAGAATTGGAAGTACCAAAAGCATTGGAAAATTTGGGGGAATCCCTTGAAGTATATCTAGGAACTTCCTTGTTGAGTCCCAACTTGATGTTGATCCCTTCTATACTACTTTGATTATTAAAGACAAACTTGTTCACAATTGCATGTTTGATTTAGGAGCTTCATGTAATGTGATGCCCTTGAGGTTATGAATGAGTTGGATATCAAAGTAACAACATCCTTTGGAAAGTGCACTGCCATGGATTCAAGAGAAGTACCAGTAATTGGGTATGTCAAAGGTTTGGTGGTGTAATTAGCAGCTTACCCTAGTAAGTATTTAACCATGAATGTGGTTATTGTTGATTGTCTTGCAAAATGGGGTATGTTTTTGTCAAGGAAGTGGGTTGCTAGTGTGGGGGGAGTGTGTGAATGGATATGTCATATGCCACCATACTAGTAGAAGGGAATCTTGTCAAGTTATATGGGGAGAAGAAGATGTTACATTTGATTGAAGATCCTAATAATGCTTCTTATGAAGTTCTGTATACAGATGTGGATGTTAATAATTTTATTGGGTATGCTTTGACTTTGAGGAGTATGGAATTAATTAAAGTGAATACTTAGAGTATATTGTTTACCCTTAGACATTAATGTTTTATAGAGATTGCTCCAATATGGGGAATGGTGCTGGGGTTGTTTTTGTATCTCAAGGCCATGATATTTTTAATTTTTCCTATAAATTTTAATTTTAATGTGAAAATAATATTACAGTATGAGGCATTACTTTTGGGCTTGAGGATTATATTCATTATTTTACCCTCAATACTTATTTCTAACCCCACACACGTCAGCCTATCAACCAACATATGTTGGGCGCTCACCTAAGCCACACGTGGGTTTCAAGCCCCTCCTTTATGTGATATTTTCAAGAGGGTTCCGCCATTAATTGAGGATTATTTGTAGAAACAAAATTACATGCATCTACTCAAAAAGGTAGAAGATATAACTAACAAATCTACACATCAATGCATCACAAAAGCTAAATAAACATTATAATAAGTACAATAAATGAGATCGAGTCATCATAATCCAAAGAACATAAGTGTTTAAACCCATAACCAAGTCGTTCGAGAATAAATCCATGTAAAATTGATTCAATAGAGTTAAGTAGCCATACTACATTCAAAAGGGTCATCTCACACCATATACCTCAAATGATAGAGTCTTAATTCTTGCAAAACTATCTCGATCATGGTTCCTAACTATACTTTACCCCATTATATCCCTTACAAATCCTAGTACCCATTCATATGCTTAAGAGTGTCCCTTACAAACCTCTATCATTTAGTACTCTAAACCCTAGCATTTCCTAACATTTATGCAGCACTTCATCCCTATCCATCTATTTCCCTGCTCCCCTTTGCACTTTGCACTCATATATATCTCCCTCTATGTATTTAGACTCTCCTTGTCTTATCTTCTAGTTCCTGTCCCAAGCACCTCTTTAAATAGAATCATCGAACACCACCATGAATTTTCTCCCAAGGAGATTGCATGCTAAGTATCGATGTGGTCCTCCATTGGCGAATAATTATCCTTTTTAAAAACCTTCCACTAACTACAATGATGCCTCCGGGAATATTCCCTACATGGATCATATTTTTATTGACCTCTAAGGATCTAGGCTAGCACCTTATCAACTTATCACGCCTAACCGGGTCCTCACATTTTTCCTCAAGTGACTCCATGATGCCAAATATGGCTAAGTCTTTTAAACCCTTATTCTACCTCCCGCACGTGCCTTGGTTTCACTTAAATACTTTTGAAACCCCTTTTTCCTATGCCCTTTTCCCTGAGCACCATTCTATCTACTCATCCTACATGCGCACGTGCCTCATGGTACTTAGCCAATATTTTAGGGTCTAAGATCACCCCCACCGCATATTATTCGTCTTTGGAAACATTCTACTTCCTCAAAGAATAAAGAATAGAGGTATTGAAACAATTAAAGAATAGAAGGATGAAAGAATGGAAGAATAGAAGAATATGTTACTGTTGTATGAGGAGTGGGAACTCCTTCACGTATGCCTCAATATTCTCCCATGTGTCTACTTCTCCTCATACCTACTGAAGTAGGTCACCCACCAATGTGTTTGTTTCATTAGAACTAAGTTCCTCACTCTTAGTTGTCAACATGTGTACAATGCTTTCCAGCTGCTTTCTAAGATTTCCTAGTGCATCCATCCTGCGAGTAACTTGGGGGTATAGTTCCTTTAGCTTATTCTTAATTGAACCCCGT
This sequence comes from Taxus wallichiana var. yunnanensis, assembly GCA_018340775.1. Taxonomy (NCBI): domain Eukaryota; kingdom Viridiplantae; phylum Streptophyta; class Pinopsida; order Cupressales; family Taxaceae; genus Taxus; species Taxus wallichiana. The sequence continues at coordinate 16,523,902 of CM031238.1, read as the reverse complement.
AAGGTTTCAATTGCTTCCAACTTCTTCTCAACTTCAGCCAAGATATTTTCATGCTCCACCCTATTTCCTTTGTGATTTTCCTAAAATTATTTTAGATTTGCCTCATGTGTAGCAACCAATATACTTTCTAACTTATCCCTGTTGGCACATTTTCCATACACATCTTTAGATATCTTTGTGGTGGTCTTTACGACACAAAGAAGCTCAAAGCATTGATTCAATATCTCCCAAATCTTCATATTTTCTGAATCCTTCTAATATGTCATTATCTCCTTTGTTGACTCTAATATGAGTGTTCACCTTTCCATGGTGAGGATGCCAATCAAGTCTTCCAAGCATTACATGGTTGAATTGTATTTATTATTAGGTGGGGCTAGGTCCGGGTGATTTAAGATTATGGCGTCTAAAATGGCCTTTATCTTCTTATGGATTTCACACACCTTTTCCTTTTCATCCCTTATCTCACACCTTAACTATGAACTAATTAATTACTTATATTTTATCTCTTTTTCCCACTCAATGATCTCCTCATTATTTTTCTCAAGCTCTTCCTCCAAGACCCTTATCCTATTGTTTGTGCTAAAGAGTCTTGCCTCTACCTCCACCGATGATCTCGTTGAGCGCGTTGTAAACTTTCTCATCGAGAAAATTGTTGGAAATTTACTGAGGGTTTACTCCTTGGCATCCGGTATCCTTATCAATGCATCTTGATTTACCTCGAACTCAGGTTCATCAGCATGGGACTCAAAATCCCAAGATAAAAGTTTCTTCATGCATGGGTATGCACCTTCTTCATTAAAATAATACCAAACAAGGAGTTGGTTTGTGGGCATGGTACTTTGGAAGCACATGTGTACTACCTTGTTTAGATCATTAATGTAACTCATTTCTTATTCTTGTTTTTCTACTATGCCATTTCCACATGTGCATGCTACCTTTGGGAAGCTTACTACTAATTTGGGGTCTCCACCTATGCTCTAAACTCCTTTCCCACACTTGCACTTTCCTCCATTTCCTTCAGCACTTCCTCGACACTTTGCTTGACTTTGTGCTCTACCAACTGTTGGATAATTCCTACCACTTTCCTCTCTATGGTATTGTCCATATGCTCCATGGTCAAGGTCAGGGTCTTCTAATCCTTCATGTATACTTCCTCTCTCCCCCATTTTTTGTGAGCACCTTCCTCGTTCTCATCCTACTTTTAATTTCCTTCTTCCTCTGACTCATATACATCATACACAAGATGATTTTGAGCCTCTTCATGATCTTTATCATATTCATCATCCTTTTCAGCCTCCATGATTTTTGTTTCACCTAAGTCCAAACCTTTTATCACCCTCTACTTATTCCTTATTGGTGATTCCAGTTTAGGGGACTCATCTTTTCTTCTTTCTTAGGTGACTCTTATCCTTCCATTGATTCTTCCTTTTTGGTGAATCTTTTCTCATGGGATACTTCTTTCGGTGGAGATAAGTACTTTTGCTCGCACTTTGACTCCTATGCCCCCGCTGTCTACATTGTCTATGCACTCGGTGCCTTTTTCTCAGAGCCTCTCCTATGTCTCCTTTTCTTTGAAAATCCTTCTTCCGCATGGTGGGGTCCTTAGGAATGGAGATTTTGTCTTTAATGTAAGTTTACTTTTGATACTTATGCCTTTTGTGCAAATAAACCCTCGTTGTTGTCATCCCTACAATAGGTGATGTTACTGGTTTTAACATGTGCACATCATGGGAGACATACTTATCCACATAGGAATTCTTATTAGGATATAATAGTTTCATTTTGCAGCTCACGGTTGACTTGATCTACTACACTTATATTAAATCTAAGTTTCTTCACCTCTTTGAAACGATTGACCCGAATTGAAAGTACCAAACTATGAATGAGAAAAGCAACCTACACCAAGGACTCTTGGTGCCATCTACCAAAGTAAATCTGCCAATGAAAAATGTTGGTATATGGTGAACTCAACTTCTCCTTGCACTAGTTAAGGTGACTATTTTGGTATTCTCCATTCATCCCCAAATGCATCATGCATCTTCTTATACCAATTTTCAGGCGCACATCATGAGTGGCTATCATGGTGTCATAGGTATACTGTTCAAAATTCTTGGTGAGTGAGGGGTCCTCATCTGGGTATTCCCAAACAAACTTATCTAGCCCATCAGGCACTCCAATCTCTAAAAAGATAATGGTGAGGAGGACATTCCTAAATATGATCTTCTGTCCATCATGCGGGGTGTCTATGATCTCCTCTACAATAAAATATGAGAGGTTATAAATAGTCCCCTCGAGAGCTTATGACACACATTCAACCAGGCCTTGTTGATATGTGTCCATCTCTCTTTCCCATTCAGCTTTATAACCAAGCATGTGGCCATCCTCATCACGGGTTAGTAATTACAGAAATGTCAAAGTAGCGTAAACCCTTCTTGTAGTCATAATCCTCAATGGTCTTCTTAATGGCTTCCTTGTCTTCCAAGTCATCTTCTAATGAATCAAATTCATAGATAAGGTTAATGAACTTAGAAATTATTTGGGGGTTATGTGCATCCTATGACCTATGAAAAGAAGTGGTCTTCATGCATGTGTGACATCAACCATTGGTATAGTCACTCAGGATTTCTGAAATAGGGAAAATAATGTAGTTTCAATAACCCATCCTTCTCCATTTCCACCTTTACCTCATTTTCATAGATGGGAATTCCATCTGGTGTCCTCTTCTTTGTATGGCAAACCAATTCTAGTGTCATTCCATTTTATGTGGTGCTCGTTCAATGATTGTAATCAGCGATGCAGACATCTTCCGACTCGAGACACCCATTCTTTACTAAGTAATGTGTCATCTGCATACTATATTTCCATGTACTATTATTCATTGAAACTAGTAGAAATGAATTTTTTCCCTTCCCTTCCCCTTCTTTGGTGAAACATTTGCTAATTTCCTTAGTGCCATTCCTTCGTTGGGTCCTTAAAACTTCTTCCTCTCTCCTAGTCCTGGCTCTACTCAACTTTATGACTCCAATCCTTTACAAAAATTCCTTCAAACCCCATGCCCTAGCTATAAAACACTAACTTGGAAAACCCTTTTCTCATAGGACAATGTAACACCTGTGGTATTCTTCAACACAACCTTCTCTACTTACACTGTGTGCTTTCCTCATTGGTTCACTGATCAAACTAGTTATGCATGCAAATCTTCACAACTCTTCTCAAACTTTCTTTGTAAGGATGCCCTAGTTTTTGACAGCTCTTTGATAACTTAAAACTCAAGGTAGAAGAAAATGCACCCCAATCTTCTATTTATAAATTTTTATCTTCTCCACTATAAATTCCATCCTACCTACCAATTCACTTTTCGAATAAAGGCATATATTTTTTCAAAGTGCCAAACTTTAGTGCTTTTTATACATGCTCAATCCTCTGCAAACACTTTTGCAACCTTCCGACATGCAACTACCTCAACCATAGAATTATTTTATCTTTCTCCGTTCTTGAAGTTAATTCTTCCTCTATGTCTTAGACCAAGATATTTCTAGTACCTACCTCATGTTACTCTTGCACTTTTTATTCATGTACGTGGTTTCTCGGATCCTTTAGAAATCATCCTTCCCTTATGTCCAACTTTTACACACACGATATTTGAATCCACATGTTTTTTATTTTTTTAACTAGGGCCATCCAAAACCATAGCTTCCAACACTTGTCACCTTACTCCACCCCACACAAAAATTGATGTGCGGTCCTCTGTGCATAGAAAACTTATGTAAAATAAGAATTGGCTACCAACTCACAAAACAAAGCAACAAGAAACGGAAACACAAAGAAAGGAAACCACATCAAAGAAAAACATATGATATCTTGTAATATTGCCTTATTTATAAACCAAAAGAAGAATTATTTATAGTAGGGCTTCAGACTACTCCCATTCAAATGGCACGATAACCATGTTCCATCCATTACTTGTAATTTACAAGTGCTGAATCAAGTATATAGGATAACATGTACATGTCCATCCAATGGACTTTGAATTTCCCAGGATGGCGCAAAAACTTAGAATCATAAAATAGAACCATATTTCCAACCTCAAACTATTTGTTTTTTTATGTTTCTATCATGCCATGCCTTCTGCCTATATTTTTCTATTTTCTGACTCTAGCGAGTAATAACCCACCTCTCATCTAACTACATAAAGTTATCAATCCTCTCCTCAAGTGCTTGTTCATCATCTAACCCTTCGCATGTTATATGAAGCAATGGTAACATGAATTCAATAGGTAACATAACTTCCATACTAAACACTAATAGAAAATTTTTGGCCTTGTTCGAGTCTCTTATAAGTATCCGATATGACCATAACACAACAAAAATGTATCATCCCAATCCTTTCTTCCCATATCACAAATCTTGGTTAATATGTGATTCAAAATTTTGTTAAATACCTTAGTAGTCCCATTAGTTTGTGGGTGATAATGGGTAGTATTTTGGTGGGCTACCATGAAATCGCAATAAGATTCTAATTGTCTCATTTAAGAAATGAGTACCCCTACCACTTGTTAAACTTAGTAGGAAACCATATCTCTGTTGATTATATATTCCCACAAGAACCTAGTTGTTATTCTTTGCTATACAATTCCGTATAAGCACCGCTTGAACCCACCTTGTAAGGTAATTTGTACATGTAATGATATAGTGTGAACCAGTCCTTCACACGACTAGAGAAATAGGGCCTACTATATCAATTGCCCACTTATCAAATGGTTTTGCATTGGTAATCAGTCTTAATGGAATTTCATCTCTTTTCTCTGGTTTACCAAGGTGTTGGAAGTGGTCACAGGCCTTGCAATACTTGATATAAAATTTGTAAACTGTTTCCCACAAAAATCCTACTAGAAGGATCTTGCACACAGTTGCATTCCCTGCATAGTGTCCTCCTACAATTCCACCATGTGCTTCCTCCAAGATTGCAGCACGGTCATTCTATAACATGTACCAACATAAAACCTAATCATGGCCTCACTTGTATAAGTCTCCACTAATTATCATGTAGAGTGCATCATGTATGGCTAGATGTTTCATTTCCAAAGTCTTCATTCCTTCTGGCGGCACACCCATTTTTAGAAACACAACAATATCTTCTAGGTCAAAGGGTGCATGCTAAAATTTGAACATTTGTGCATCGACATTATTTCCTCAATTCTCTATGCATCCTCTCATTATTCAATCCTTGATAGATGGTCAGGCCCAAAATTACTCTTACCGGTTTTACAACAATCGTAAACTCAAACTCTTGAAATAGTAGGACCCACCGGCATATCCACCCTTATAGAACAATATTTTTTACCAAGTACTTCAATGACATGTGGTCCATGTAGAATATAAAGGTTGTTCCTAGTAAATACTGCCTAAATTTGTGCAACACGTAGATCATTGACAATTTCTTACACTCAGTAGTAGTATAGTTATGTTCTGATGGGGTTAGCTTCCTACTAAAAAAGCACAAGGGGTGGTCAACAATTCCCTCTCTAGGTTGTGCTAAGATTTCTCCAATCATCATCCCTAAAGCATCAACATGTACATGGAATGGCTTATCCTAAGAAGCAAATCATAATATGGGCATAGCGATAAGCCCAATTTTCAATGTATCAAATGCCATCTTGAGATCTCCCCAATGAAATGTAATTTTGTGCTTCAATAACTTTTCCAATGGTGTGGCGATCTTGGCACACCCCTTAATAAATTTTTGGTAATACCTTGTATGCCCAATTAATCTGCGTGCATAATGCTCGATTGGTAGGCTCCCCTAATCCCACAATAATGACAACTTTTACAGGATCCACGGTGAACCTTTTGTACATATGATATTCCCCAACATGGTTCCAAATGGAGTAGTGAAAACACATTTCTTAATGTTGAGGGATATCCTCAACTATCGAAATCTTTCAAACATCAGCCTTAGATTGTCATAATGGTCCCTCACTAATCCATATACTATCCAGTCATCTAGGTAGACTTGTAGAAACTTGTGGATGAAGTCCTAAAATGCCTGAACCACAATGTGTGAAAACAAAGAAGGTGCATTCTTCAGTCCAAAATACATGACTATGTAGGAAAAACTTCCCAATTAAATGGTGAAAGTTATCTTTTCTTGGTCCTCCTTTGCAATTGAAAAATGACGATATCCGAGAATCCATCGGTGAAATAATATATCTCACACCTAGTTACTCCTTCTACGATCTCCTCGGTGAAGGGGTTTGGAAAATGATCAATGACATATACCACATTCAAATACCTGTAATCAACACAAATTTGTATCCTTCCATCCTTCATAATGTTTTTGACCATCAAACTTATCCATTTGGATTCTTCAACAACCGCAATGATGCCCGATGTGATCATCTTATCAATCTCCTCCTTGACTCGACATGAAAAATCGAGTCATTCGATAAGGTCTCTTTAAAATTGGGCACACACCTTCCTTTAACTTGATCTTCATTTCTCCCAAGGAGTGGTGAACCCCTTTAAGCTCGTGGCACCCACACTAGAAATAAATCCTAAAATTCACACAACAGATCAATGATCTTTGAAACCTCATTCTACTTCCAAGTAATCTCCTATAGTAACCTCCTTAGGTTTCTCCTTTAAACCAATGTTAACCTTCTTGGTTTTTAGGAGTTTGTGGTAGGAACATGCTTTCTCATCAGCACTATCCATAACCTCACACGTACCCATAGTATGGTTAACATCCAAGTTTTCCACCTCTTCCCCTCGATCACATAGATGTTTCCTTTCTCTTTTTCCATGCATGTGTACTCAAGCTATATATCCTATGATTCTTCCTCATCAAAGTGATATTCTAAGCCAGGTTCACCCATTAATTCCAATATTCTATCCTCCACCATATAACTATCTACCATAGTTATTAACTTGATGACCTATAGCACTTCATCCACCAATGGCTTAGTACTATGATGTTTGAAATCTTGAAGGAAATCAACCGTCAACTCCTACTAGTTTATTGTCCGATGTGCATCTACGAGTGAATGTACCTTACATGCATGTAACCTTACATGGTGGATTAAAGCTTATGCACCCATAAAGAAGGCGACAAGGCTTCCGTGCCTTACATCTAGGCCTTCTCACATGCTTGGACAAGAAATGAGGTAGGTTCCTTCCCATGATAAACTTGTATAATAGTAGGTGCATTGCTTTGGAGACACCTAATAGAGAACATGATTCTCAATTCACTCCAGTCTATAAATTCATCACAATGGGTCACCCACCAATGTGTTGCGGTCCTAAGAAAGGTACAACTAATAATTCTTATCCATTTGATCTCACATATCCATTAGGTCTCCACCACTTGGAGGAAGACATCATCCTTGACTCCCCAAGTATAACTTGGAAAATTATTTCCTCCCAAGAAATTGAATGAGTTCACCTTTGTTAATATTATCATAGATCCTCTTAACTACCTTCCGACTAACTCATATGTCCCATACACCCAATTGTCACATGCCACACTAGTTGTATCACCTATAAATTGAGCATCTTCATACTAAATAACACCTTCTTTTGTTGACTTCAAAACCTTAGGTTCCTTGATAGTGCATGCATAAAGTCTATCGGTCCTATTCTCCTAAAGGCTTAATATAGGGCATTCACTTTCCATCCATCATAGGAATGATAACACATTCCTCTTTTTTCTCAAACCTTATATACCCTTTATTGAAATGTAAGTCAACATTGTTCTTATAGCACTAGGGGCACCCAAGTAATACTGGAAAGTTGTCTACCTCAGCAAGTGTTAAGACTTTGAAGTCTCTAGTGAATGTTTCCCCTTGGATAGTGATAGCGACATCCTTTAAAACATCAATGGGTATTTCCTTTATTTTTATTCATATAAAACACATTTGAAGATGGCTATAATGGGGGCCTTCCTATTTGATTCCATACATCGAGGGTAAGAGCATTAACTTCCGCTCCCATGTCAATCTAAATATTGCTTAGGATTCATCCATCAACAACTCCATTTAAGGTAATATCCTTATCATATTAGAGGTTGTGAAGAGGAAGGTTAGCATGAAAAACCTTCCTCTCACGCTCTCCACTAGCGCTTGAAACTTTACCTCTCACCATTCTCCTAATAGAGGAATGATGTTCTCTTAGTGCAACATCTTACACATCTCTCTCGACATCATCTATATCTGTTTGACAAACCTTAAAATTTTTCTTCTACTACAACTTCCTGGATTCCTCTTTTAGATACTGAATTTCCCCTTGAATACTCCTCATTATATCCATGCTCTCTTGATAGACTTCCTTTTGATGGGTAGGGTCTGGATACTTCCCATATACCACCTCTTCTCTCTTGTAATCAGTGGTCTCTTCTTCCATATCTCCCTCGTGTGCACAACTTCATCTCGCGTCGTCACTAGTACAAGTTCCAACTCGAGTCACGTGTCATTCTGCGAATCCACTATTGATCAACATGCTTTATGCTCACCATCAAAACACCCTTATCCTTCTACTTCTTCTAACTCATGTGTTCAAATAACTATGGGAACTCCTCATACTTTTGATTCTTTCCACACCAAGAACACTATAGCAGATCAAGGCATTTGCACTTATAGTGTTCTATAGACCCATAGTTGTAACAAGTTCCACATGGGAACTCACTTATTCCTCCTCCATAGTTTCCACAACCTTAAAATCCTTTGTGAACACCTCTTTCACAATTCCCTCCATCTGTGCACCCTTCATAAGGACAACCCTCATCCTTAGAAGTACATGCAATACTAGTCTGGTGCACACCAGTATCAATGGAATCATGTGTTTGGTCAATAAATATACAATCATTTGTATCATGAGTAGTAGAGGTGCAAATTTTGTATTAGCAAGACATATTCTTACAGATCACGCGTTTTGCAGAAGAGACACCTACTTGCATTTACAGATCTTCATGGAAAATCTCATAGTCCACTATCATTGCGTGTACCGATCTTCAAGGAAAATGTTCCTTCATATGCCCTTCTACCTTGCAATCTATAAACCATAACCCCTACGAGTCTCATGAGATGAGTTCATAGATAATTTCTACTATTTTTTAGCTTTTGTAGAAATTTGGGCTTCTAGGAACAAACTAACCCCTTTATCAATGCTTTCCTACTTACTTACCATACATGCAAGGCATCCTCAAATGCCTCACATGGATTTGTGAAATTATTCTATGAAATCATCCTCCTAAATGGTGGGATCAATCTTCTGAAAAACCTTTGAGCATGTTGTGTAGGATCAATTTCATAAGGTAACTTGGATAGGAGAGTCTTGAAATGTGCATCATACTCTTACACACTCTCTTCCATTCCTTGTTGAATATTATTCAACACACTAATGGTTTTCTATTCAAAATCAGGTATGTGGAACTCTACCAAAGAGGAATTACATGGTACAATGTAATCCACCATTGTCTAGTGAGGGTCATACTTCCTGTACACAGATATGCATGTGTCCTTACAATGTGGTTACAAACTTACTTGACTTCCGCTTTACAACAATGAGCCCCTTCACATGCCATATTAACTCACACTTGTGTACATGTTATTTTTCATCCTCCACATGCTTGTAATCAAGTAAGTGGAGTGACATCTCATAAAACACATGTTGATAGGGTTTTCGACCTTATCTATTAGATTCAGGACCTTGATTCCCTCGAATGTTACCTCCACCACGGACCCACTAGATCCACTAGTGCCAATGCCTCTAGATCCAAAAATACTCTTCCTATCATAGGAGGGGCCTAACCTAGTTGCACCCTATGAACCCACTATCATGCTAAACTTCATGTCAATAGTCTATGATACCAACCCACTCCTAGATGTGTTTCCTGTGCCTCTTCTAGACATGATACTCAAGCCTTGTGATCCCACACCTTGTCCAGATGTTGTTCTAGACAAAATACACCTTGACATAGGAAATGACTTTGCAGCCATAAATGCACCAAATGAAAAATTGCACCTCCTATGTGTCACTCAACTACAAATACTGATACCAACTTGATTATCAACACTTATCTCAGGAACTGGAAAACTAAGTGCTAGGGTCTGGTTTCCATGTGAGTTGAGATGTGTGCTTACAACTCTTCTTCTTTTTTCATATGATGATCTCTCTCCAAAATCCAAGGGGGTTTCTCTTCCACACTTGCCAAGATGGGGTAGCTCTAGCTCGCTCGGAGTTCCACATCCTCTGCGTGAACCCCAAATCCTTTCTATAATGTATGCCTCCATAAATCCATCACTCCTGCATATTTGTTATATCTTGCCAACTCCCTCTCCTAAGTTTCATTATACTCAATTTTCCTCTCCTTTCTCTCCATTTCCACCGCAAGGTCTGTCATCCTTCTACCATGCCATCTTCTACACTCTACACCTAGTAGGAATTTAGCTTGACCATGGGAAAGGCTACTAAACTCAAAGTAATGACTAGGATATTGATAGCTAGTGGGATAACACATAAGAATGGTCCTTTAGGATCCCTCAATAACTCAAACTTAGTAATCTCTGGGAAAGAATACATAGAAATGGTGTATTCCAAGGTATAACTAGTCAACACTCTACTCCACCAGTGATAAACAACACGGGTTCATGTCAAATCAACATTATACAACTGTTGATATTCCTCCCGAGTCCAAACATGAGGTCTATAGTACAAGCTTGTCCTTGATGCATATGTTGATAGCTATTCATACAACTCTATTAGGAAACAACATACAAATATCTCATAGATTTTGTGATACAAGTTCTCCTCCACCCATTTTCATGCATCAAACTTTGATCTAGTTTTGAACCTCGAAGAAGACTCATCCTTTGTGCTTTTGAGCCATGATTCAACACTATCCAAGGTTAAGTGATCTGTCATCACACATTTCTCTAATAATAGCTTCAAAATAGGTGTCGATAATAGAACCAAGATGTAGTCATGATTTTACCCTCAATACTTCTTTCTAACCCCAAGCGTGTCGACCTATCACCCAACATATGTTGGGTGCTCACCCAAGATGCACACGGAACCGAGCCCCTCCTTTATGTGAGCTTCGCAAGAGAGTTCCACCATTAATGGAGGATTATTTGTAGAAACAGAAGTACATACATCTACTCAAAAAGGAAGAAGATATAACTAATATATCTACACATCAATGCATCACATAAGCTAAATAAACATTGTAAGAGTACAAGAAACTAGATTTGAGTCATGATAAGCCAAATAACATAAGGGTTTATACCCATAAGAAATTATATAGAATAGATCCATGTATTATTGATTTAATAGAGTTCTAGTAGCCATATTACATTCAAAAGGGTCATCTCAAACCATATACATCAAATGACAGAGACTTAACTCCTACAAACCTATCTGATCATGGTTCCTAACTATAATTTTCCCCATTATATGCCTCATTACATAACCCAAGTATGCATACATATGCTTAAGGGTGTCCCTTATAACCCTTTATCACTTAGTACTCTAAACCCTAGCATTTCCTAACATTTTTGTAGAACTTCATCCCTCTCCCTCTCTTTCCCTGCTCCCCTTTGCACTCTGCACCCGTATATCTCTCCCCTCTATGTCTCTACACTCTCCTTGAATTCTATTCATTTCCATTTCCCAAACACCTCTTAAAATAGGATCATTGACCACTGCCATGACTTCTCTACTAAGAAAATAATGTGCCAAGTGTCTATGTGGTCCTCCATTAGCGAATGTTTATCCTTTTGCAAACCTTCCACTAATCGAAATGATGCCTCGGGAATATTCCCTAGAGGGAGTATCATTTTTACCTCCAAGGTTCCGAGGATGGCACCTTATTTACTTATCACTGCTATTTAGGTCCTCACATTTTTCCTCAAATGACTCCATGATGCTAAATATGGCTAAGTTGTTTAAACCCTTGTTCTGTCTCTCATGTGCCACCTGGTTTCACTTAAACCCTTTTAAACCGCTTTTTACTATGCATTTTTCCATGAGCACCCTTCTATCTATTGATTCTATGTGCACATGCCTCTAAGTACTTATCTAATATTTTAGGGTCCAACAAGGATTTTTGGAGATATGTTATAATAGACATATTTATTAAAGGATACTGTGAGTTAGTAGTCAAACAAGTTATAAAAATTTATGCTAAAAAAATTGAAGGATGAAACAATATAAACATGTAGTATGGGATTTTATTGAGATGTTTGAATCTGCTAATATTTTGTATGATGACAGAAATCAAAATGTTGTAGTCGATAGGTTGGTAGTGCTTGGATCTAGGTTTGAAAACTACACTATTTCTCCTTATTTTGATTATGATATTTAAGTATTGTCAAGACCATTTGTTCTTGATAATGTCAAACATTGAAAAGTGTTCAATGATGATGGCGAGTTAAGAGGTTTTTGTAAAATGAAGGATAATTCAATAATCATTGCATATATTGGGAACCAATGGTTGCAACATCTTATGGTAAGGAAACCCTATTTTTCAAGGATATAATTCAATTGAAGACTAACAAAATTTGTAGAGGATTGGTTGCTTTGGAGTATAATTTAACAATGCAATCGGGGTTTTTCATAGACACATCTCTGCTTGAGGATGTTGAAGAATACAATTTTGGAGATAAATAAAAGCCAAGAAAATTTTGGATAGGAATTAATTTAAGGAAGAAAATAGTCATATGTTTAATTGTTGAAGAAATATCAAGAGTTCTTCTCATCATCTTACTCAAAATTGAAAGCATATAAGGAAAATTTATTTCAACATGAAATACCTTTGGAACCTAATGCTAAACCATTTAGGAAAAAATAGAGGCCTATCAATCCACTACTCTCCCTTAAGATGCAAGAAGAATTAAAAAAGTTAAGGGATGGAGGGATAATACAGCCCACAAGATAGTCTTCATGGGTGGAAAAAATGGTGTCAGTAAGAAATAAAAATGGAGATATAAGGTTGTGTGTGGATTTTACAAAATTTGAATAAAGCCTCAATTAAAGACAACTATCCATTGCCTAATATGGATAACATGCTACAATTGGTCACTAGATCTGAGTTTCTTTCCACATTAGATGGATTCTTAGGGTATAACTAGGTAGTTGTGAAGTAATAAAAAGAATTAAAATTGCTTTTACCACTCCTTGGGGTACTTATGTCTATGTAAGAATGTCATTTGGTTTGATGAATGTTGGGGATACTTTCCAAAGAGACATGGATGTTGCATTCTCAGGCTACATCAATGATTTTATTGCAATTTATTAGGATGATGTGATGGTGTTTTACAGAAATAGAAGTGACAATTTGAGCCATGTGGAGAAGATGTTGATAAGGTGTAGAGAATATGGCATCTCATTGAATCCTAAAAAGTGTCATTTTGGAGTTTAAAAGGAATTTTTTTGGGGCACATTGTGTCAAAATAAGGGGTTATGATTGATCCTGAGAGGGTGGAAGCAATTGGTAAGGTTCCTATCCCTAAAACTAAGAAAGAAATTCAGTCCTTCTATGGTAAAATAAAATCCATTAGGAGATTCTTTTTGTAATGCCTCTAACATGGTTGATATCTATGATGAATTATTTACTCGAAGTTGTAAACGTTGATATGTGATTCTTGTTTGAAGACAATGTACTCTTGTAAACTAAGTAATCATGTTTGTTGTAGATGATATGTTATCTTCTAAAATAGATACAATCTTGCCATGTCTATTCTAAATTTAAAATGAATTATTTCATTCCTTCTTATGTTGAATGTTCATGGCATGTGGATAGAGGAAATTAATTCAGCCTAAACTCGTTCATAGTCTTTATTGCATTTGAACTTGTGCTTCAGTCTTTATGATTTCTGTCACAAGATAACTATACCTTGGATCAATTTCAGTGATCCAAGGCATGCTTTCAATTTTATGATGTCAAGTTCATCTTGATTGATTTGGGAAGAAGGTTGGATTTTTGAACCCAAGCTACCATGAGATCTCGGGTGAATTTTTCTTCTCACGTCCTTTATAATTGATGCAAGAATGTCATTGTTTGTTATTCATACAGTAATGTTGAAATGGTAATTTGGATGATTATTAGGGGGTGCTAATTTAATCTAAGTTCTTAAGTTTTTATCCGATCCTAAGTTTATGCTATATGATATTATTATTTTGGTTTATTATGGATTGGGGAAATCTTATGTCTTGTTACTAGGATATCCTAAGACTAAAAATGATAAACAAAACCTAGGACCTAAGTTAGTTTCTAATCTAATGTTTATGAACCTAACTTAAGGGAAAGTACTAGCCTAAAGGGGATGGTGTCGATGACATAAGGAAGGTTGTCGGTTGCACTAATTTCTAAGTTATTTAAGAGGATTTAAACACCCTATTACTTGTCAATTTTGGTGAATGCATGGAAAATTTGGTGGAAGATGAGTTGTCAACTCTACTAAAATTTGGTTGCATGGAGTTTTAAACTTTGGTTATAGCTAACAAGGAGTTGGAAAAGGTGGGAAATAAGGTAAGGACTTTGTTAGTCTTTCTCGTATTTATGGATCTTGGTCATTGCCAAAACTTCCTGGGAAATAGGAGAAGTTGGAGGAAAAGGTGGTTTTCAGTTTTATTATTTCATTTGGTTTTGGGAGATGTATATCTCTACATGTGGTTTTCATCTTTTGAACCTCTAGTTTAAATCTATGCATGCTTATTTTCACCTTGCATGGATCGATGGTAATGAGAAAATAAGCCAGGAAGCTATAAGAGGAAGAAAAGGAAAGTTTCAAAGCCCAGTTTTTGGTGTTTTCATGGAAATTTTGTTATAGAAGGTTTTCTAGAAGATTTGGAATAAGGAAAAGAATACGGGAGCATTATCAAGCATGATATCCCTATCTCTTGAAATCTTCTACTTTTATGTATTGTTTTCATTAAACGAACTCTTCTCTTTATGGAATATTTCTGGTTCTGGTGTTTGTGTTTCTTCTTCTTGCTTGAATGGTGTTTCTCAATTTGTTTCTTATGAAAGCTTTGAGATGATGTATAATCTATGATTAACGTGTTCTAGGTTGTATTTATTGAAAGGTATATGTGTATATCTTTTTATTACTAAGATTCTTTGGATTTCGATGCAAGTCTGTGTTTGTATCTTTGTTGGATGGTTTACCTTGTTTGGGGTAACTTGTAAGCTTGAGTAGTTGCCTGGTTTTTGATGAAATCATATGGATTTAGCTTAAAATTTTCTCCTTGTTATTAATGGTTGGAGACTAACTTTACTATCTGATTTCATCATGGCTATTTGGGATATATGCTAGTGATATGGTGAAATACTTCTATTATTTTTCTATTGGTTAGTTTCTCTTTGCTTATACTTGGAGATTAGATTTATTGGTCTGATTTTGTCAAACTATTGGATACTCCTATTGTTTTTGATGTGGATATTCAGGGGGACCTTTATTATTCTTGTACCTTTAATTTATTGAAATACCCGGTGGTATCAATCTGGGTTATACTTATTTTTGGTTATCACCGAATGGAACTGGAACAAATCTTGTGTTTCTTTTGTTAATCCCTATTGGGAGGAAATATCCTTAATTAGAAATTAAATAGGTAGGAATGATTGTTTAAATTTTTTATTTTAGTTCCTTTTCATTTGCATGTTTCTTTGATTACCCATTCTAGGCTATGATTGTCACACGTATTTAAATTTTTGTTGATTTTTTTTTGTGATTCAAAGTTTGTCTAACACTTGAAGTGTGTTCATGTTTAAGGGAGACTACTTCAAATTATATTTATTCTTTGTTGATCGTAATTGTAATCCTTCTTGGCTGGACCAATTATTGTAAAGACTAGTACATGTTTCCTTTTTGTTGTTGGGTAACTTGTAACAAATACACTTGCGGGTTAACATGGGAAATATGTAACAATAGTATGGAATGTTTAAAGTTGAGGTTTAACTTATAAATTTTTAATATGAGTTTAAAGTTTGAATAAACCCTATTATTCTTCTTGAGAGGATATAAAATCCATTTATTTGATACTCTCTTTGATTTGGTTCCAACCTTTGAATTGATGAGTCTTTGGGAAGTCCTGGGTTGTTCACAGTAACATGAGTTTTCTTCCATTTTGTATCTTTTGTTTTCATGTGGAATTTTGACTACCCAAGTGAGGTTTGGTCTTCTTTTATTGTGGTAGATCTTACTATCTTGGATCTTTTTTTGTATCATGGCATTTTCTTAACCTTGATTCAGATCAATCTGGGTGTATGACTATTCCTTTTCCTTGACTAGGAATTGGTTAGTTTTGGGCTTGTGTGTTGTTTAAAATGATTTTCTCATTCTTCTTTGGTATCTTGTGAAAACAATGAACATGCAGATGTGGATGTTTTTGAAGCATGGATTGTGTTAGTTATCTTGTTATTTTTAGTTTCTAACTCTGAAATAAATTTAGGCCTTCAGGAACTCTTAATGTGAGTTATGTTGTTGTTGGTCTTGTACCCAACCTCTTGTGTGGTTAAGCTATTCTTACATGTAATGATCAGATTAATTCTTGATTAACATAATATTTAGATTATGAGATGTGCCCTGAGTCGGAAAAGATTGTTGGATAGAATGAAATTCAGGTTGTATCTTTTTGTTTGATCATGCAGTCGTAATGCAGGTTGTTATCACTTTGAATATTTAAACAATATACTTATTTTAGAAAGGTAGTTTGATTAGTTCAATTACTTCTTCTTTAATAAACAAACAAGTTGAGTTTTTGGAATTTAGATTGGAAACTAGTTTGAGGAAGTTGAAGATTAGGATAAGAATGTTAAATACTTCTTCTTAATTAGTTGTTGTTTTGGATGAATAACATGTTGTAATGAGTTTCATATTTGTGTTTGAGATAAAATTAATTATGATGATTTAATTAGTTCTTACTTGAAATTTAATTCTTATAGATTCTATGATCTCTTTCTCGGTTATGTAATATTTTGAGAAAGTCATACATTAATATTATTTGTGGTTTTGGAACCGTTTTATTAACATGATAGGGCTCCTTTTGTGAAATAGTTAGATAAAATCATATTGTTTTAATGTTATAGCATTTATCATGCTCAGTTCATATGAAATGACTCATGCTAACAATTTTGTAGATGGATTTCATAAAATATGAAAGGAGAAAGACATATAGAAAGTTACATCTGTTTTACTAAAGAAATTATTGTTATCCAAAATAAGCCCCATGCTTATTTTTGGCTAACTCCTCCTTCTTCTCCTTTTCTAGAACTTAAATGAATTTTTGGCATGCTTTAGGTACTCAAAATATTCTAGAAATGATCCCATCAGATAGGATTTTTCCTCACCTTTCCAGAAAGGTAAAATTTTCCTCCTAACTCCTTGTATTTCTCAAGTTATGGCTCGGTGGAGTTTTTGAGGGAAATTTTCCCTAGGAAGGTCCACAACCAATAGGAATGCGCCACGTGGTAGAAAAGTGGTGGGATAGTAGAGGTAAGTTGGAAAAATATTTAAAGAGTAGGTGGGGTGCAAAGGAAATTTTTTTCCCGCGGCCCGCGGCTAATAGGAGGCCGCCACGTGTCCAACCGGAGGCAGGAGTTGGGGGGTGCAAAGGGAAATTTTTTCCCACAGGCCCACAGAAGAAAGAAAATTGATTAAGGCCTATAACAAATCAAAGTGTGCCACGTGTTGGAAAATTTCAGAGGCATAGAAGGATTTGGTGAAATTTGGCAAAGTAGTCAAAATGGGGCAAGGGAAAAATCTAACCTGAAAACCCGCCAAGCTGGAAAAGAAAAAATTGGAAGTGCATCCCCACGGACCAATAGGAGGCCACCACATGTCTAGTTGGAGGTGGAAGTCAGAGGCGTGGAGGTTTTTGGTGAAATTAACAAATATTTCAAAATGTGTAAAGGAAAAATTGGAAGCACATCCCCGCCAACCAATGAGGAAGTGACACATGTCACCGGGACAACAGAGCGGGGCAAAGTTGGGAAATTTTCCAAATGAAAAATCAAAGGATAGAAGTGAGGTTTGGGCCCATGTTTCCATCAACGAATAGGGAAGCACCACGTGGCAGTGGAGTGGTGGGGCATGGGGATTTTTGGGGAAATTTTCCCAAATTCAAGAAAAGGGAAAATTTTAAAGTTTCGGCCCGCCAATCCATTTTTCCCTAATTTTCCCTAAATCTTCAGAGGGGCATAAATTTTGATCCAGAGCTCGATTTTTGCATTCTTGGTGTCATTGGAAAGCTAGTAAAATTCTCTACATGATGAAGGATTAAATTTTGTATTTTGATGGAGAAAAAGGAGAAACATCCTTGGCATGCAAAAAAACACATAAATGGTTCCCAACCACCAAATTAAATGAAGTATGGGTTGTTTTTGGATCTGCAGAGCAATTTACTTCAAAGTATGGGATTTTCCATGGGAAAACATCATTTTTAGGCTAATTAGAAGGATTTTTTGTGTTTGGTGTTGCAAATCAAATTTTCCCATGCTTTCTCCTTTCTTCCATTCTACTCGATGGTTAAAAGCCATTTTTGGCTCATTTGTAAAAGTTGTTCATATTTTCTGCTTTGCCCTCCCTTCTTTTCGTCCCTAGGGTTGAAAATGGACTTAGAACCTCCTCCCATGCTCTGTAATGGATTTTTTCTTTTACCATTAAAATGATGTTCTATGCAAACTTCTGGAGCAACAAAAAACGTGTTTTGTGATGCATCTATCCATCCTTGTTCATTTTTTCTTGTTTTCTTCTTGCCTCTCTTCATTGCAGGTATTTGTGCATGTTTGAATGTTCATTACAGGTTTGGAGCTGTGTTCATGGAGTTTTGGAACATTTTCTGTGTGAAATCTATCCTTGGGCCTGTGATGCACTTGTCCATCCTTCCCATTGCTCACCTCTTCTTGTTCCATGGCAGTTTTGATAGATGTTCAACATTTTCCTTCTTTGGTGTATCACCATTTTAGTGTAGGCTTCTATTTTTTCTCTTTTCTCTCTCTCCCTGTCTCCTTAGAAGTTAGATTAGGGTTAGATTAGCTTGCCTACACTAGAATAGCTTGTGGTAGGTAGTTTAGGAAGAGGAACCAACCTTCTCTAGAGAGCTTTCCCCATTTGCAAAGGTCCCACACTTCTGGAGAGCTCAATGTTGTGCATTCACACCAAATTACATTGCCTTAGAAAATTAGATATGAAGGTCATTTTGGGGGTGCTATGAATTTGCACCAACAATTTTGGCATGCACGGTGGGACCTTAGAGGTCTTCCACCTTATTTTTGACAGGTTGGTGTGTTCCTATTAAGGATTCAGCCTTTAGAGGCATATTCAAAAGTACATCTGGAAAATCCATCTTGTAAATAACTCATTCTCTGAGTTGTAGACCTATTTTCCATCCATTTACATCCATTCTTCTTTCCATCTCTTCCATATTCTTTCATTCCATGAAGTTATGCAATCATGATTTCATTTCCATCATGGAATTCACATTTACAATAGAAACAATATATTTCACCTCCAACATGTTTTACAACTCCTTCAAATCAGCATTTTGATCAAATTCAAGATCAACACACTTACCCATATGAGCAATACAAAAATTAGTTTGGTTGTGAAGCATATCAAGAGCAAGGGTATGCATGAAATGAAGAAAATCAAATGGAAGATGCTGATTTTGTGGAGAAAATCCAAAAGATGGAGGCAAAAATGGTGCAATCAAGAGAAACAACTCAAATGAAGGCTTTCAAAATTGGTTGTAGGACTCCTTGTCCATGGGGAGGCCCTTTTCAAAGACACTTCAGCCCTCAAGAGAAGTTGGACTTCATGATGGAGATGCTTCCCCAACTTGCACAATGGACAGCAGAGATAGAGGCCTATAAACTTGGTGCTAAACAACCTTGTCAATGGGTAAGTTCTACACCATCATCTGGTTTTTCTCTTTCCATTCCTCAAGCAGCACCATCTCATTTGGAATGCCAAATTCTAAATCTAGTCAATGCTGCCCCAAGATTTAATTCCATTTCTCCATTCCCTAGTCTTCCACCCCATCTCAATTCTTCTATCCTTTTCCCTTCCAAACAGCCATTCCCTCCAAAGAAACAAGAATTTATACCTCCTCTAACACCACAAAAAATTGCAAAATCAATTGAGTCATAACCCACCCCTCCTCTTGCATTCCCAAATCCATGTTGGGAAGATAAAAATCAGAATGTTAGTCAAGGAAAACAACAACAACAAGAAGAGCCAAACAAGGATGAAAAGATCAAAAGTTTGGTAAGCTTGGCTCTCAAATTTGGGATAACAAAGATCCCCTTGATGGTTAAGCCTTCAGAGGAGGTGAAAGTTGAAAAAGTGGTGGTTAGGACTGATTTTTTTGCAGCAGAAGAAGAGAAAAAAGAAGAAGTAGATCAATAATCAGTTTGCTCAAAATGTAGTGTCCATGTTGGCACTTTATTTGAAGGAAATGCTGATCCAATTCAAGTTGCACAATCATCCATGGAAGAAGAAGATCTTGCAGTCCCAACTTGTCCTCTAGAGTAGAAGATTGAAGAGTTTGACTTGAAAAACCTCATGCTAGAGGGAGAGTTTAATCAAGAGCAAGATGGTCTTCAAGAAGCAGAGGAGGAAGAACAACAAGCTCCAAATCCCATTGAAGAGGAGAAAATGGATGAGATCAAGTCAGATTTTGCAACAACAGAAGAAGTAAGCATTATTGACACAGTTTTTCTTTCATTTGAAGGGGATGATTTGATTGATGAAGCCATTATGGAGGTGAACAAAACAAGTCCAAATTTTGAGCAAGAGGCACAATAAATTTTATGTTTCTCTCCCACTTCATCTCTCCAAAATTCTAATTTTTTGGATGAGTTTGAATTTACAAGTTTCATGTTTGAAAATGAAATTACACATGGTGAAGAAAATGTAGATTTGGAGGTCACCATACAAGAGGGAGAGACCTTAGGGTAGCAGGACATTGAAGAGTTTGATTTTCCATCAGACTTAGAAGAATGTTTGGATGAAGAGCCAGCTGAAACTACAATATTTTCTTCTTCACCATTTGTTCTCCAACATCAAGATTTTGCTGCCACAAAGGAGAACATTGAAAAACAACAACCTATGTTTTGTGATAGATCTTTGGAACGAATGTTGGAAGATATTAATCTTCCTTGTTATTCACTAGAAAAGGAAGGAAAACAACATAAGAACTTCATCAATGCTTCCACACCATCCATTCAAGAAGGTCTATAAGAAGACTCCATTTTAGGAGTTAAAAATCAGAGCTATGGGCATATCAAATGGATCAGACCTTTCCCAATAAGGTAATTGGCTTCAATGGAGCCAATAGGGAAGTCACAACCAGTCATGCTTGCTTCTAAGCATGAGGATGAGCTATAAAGTACAAGGATCAACTGCCATACCTCTTCAATCCAAATGTAGAGCAACTAAAAGAGGTATTCAATTTGCTTTCAGCTAGAACCTTGCTAATTTGGGTATAAGACTAGCTTCTTATTGATTTTCCACTCATCCAAGAAGCCATACTCAGCTCCAAATCATTTGCATGGCTACCAATTTTGAAGAAAGTAAGCTATTTTACAAAAGCGATTCTGAGGTTTTGTTTAGCCCACCTTTTCTTCTAGTTAGAGAAGAGTAGGTAGGTTTACTTTCAGTAGAATAAATGCTCATGCACACTCTACATGTTCCATTTGGAGCATGTATTATTTTCAGTTTTGTACATAGTTTTTGGTGCTTTTGGTTTTGCTCTTCTTGCACAGTCCATTTTAGTGGCATCTTGGTGGAAACAACTCTAGTTCGGTGGGTTTCCAAGTGGCTCAAAGAGGAAATTTTAAAGTTAAAATTAGTTTTTAGGATAAAAATCATGACTCAATGCTCAATGGATGCTTCAAAGGCTACGATCATTCATCCGGTAGGCGAGATGACCCTACGAGTTGCCAAATTGTTATCAAAATAAGCCCCATGCTTATTTTTGGCTAACTCCTCTTTCTTCTCCTTTTTGGAACTTAAATGAATTTTTTTCCATGCTTTAGGTACTCAAAAGATTCTAGAAATGATCCCATCAAATAGGATTTTTTCTCACCTTTCCAGAAAGGTATAATTTTCCTCCCAACTCCTTGTATTTCTCAAGTTATGGCTCGGCGGAGTTTTTGAGGGAAATTTTCCCTGGGAAGGTCCGCAACTAATAGGAATGCACCATGTGGTAGTGGAGTGGCGGGATAGCGGAGGTAAGTTGCAAAAATTTCCAAAGAGTGGGTGGGGTGTAAAAGAAAAAAATTTCCCACGGACCAATAGGAGACTACCACATGTCAAATGGGAGGCGGAAGTCGAGGCGCAAAGGGAAATTTTTTCCCACGGGCCCGCAGAAGAAAGAAAATTGATTAAGGCCGATGACCAATAAAATTGTGCCACACTTTAATGGAGGTGAGAGGTGTGAAATAATTTGGTGAAATTTTCCAAAGTAGTCAAAATGGCGCAAGGGAAAAATATGACCCGAAAGCCCGCCAAGGTGGAAAAGAAAAAAATTGGAAGCACATCCCCATGGACAATAGGAGGCCGCCACATGTCCAGCCGGAGGCGAAAGTTGGAGGCATAGAGGGTTTTGGGAAATTTTCCAAAATTGCAAAATGTACAAAGGAAAAATTAGAAGCGCATCCCCGCCAACCAATGAGGAAGTGACACGTGTCACCGGGATAGTAGAGCATGGGGAAAAGTTGGGAAATTTTCCCAATGAAAAATCAAAGGATAGAAGCGAGGTTTGGGCTTGAGTCTCCATCAATGAATAGGGTAACGCCATGTGGTAGTGTAGTGGTAGGCCACAAGGATTTTCGGGGAAATTTTCCCAAATTCAAAAAAGGGAAAATTTTAAAGTTTCAGCCCGCCAATCCATTTTTGCCCTAATTTTGCCCTAAATCTTCAAAGGGGCATAACTTTTGATCCAGAGCTCGGATTTTTACATTCTTGGTGTCATTGGAAATATAGTAAAATTATCTACACGATGAAGGGTTTAATTTTTTATTTTGATGGATATTTTCTTGAGAAAAAATGGAGAAAGTCCCTGGCATACAAAAAACACAGAAATGGTTCCCAACCATCAAATTAAATGAAGTATGGGTCATTTTTTAGATCTGTAGAGCAATGTACTTCGAAGTATGGGATTTTCCATGGGAACCCATCATTTTTCAGGCTAATTAGAAGTATTTTTAGTGGTTGTAGTTGTAAATCAAATTTTCCCGTGTTTTCTCCTTTCTTCCATTCTGCTTGATGGTTAAAAGCCAATTTTGGCTCATTTGTAAAAGTTGTTCATATTTTCTACTCTTCCCTCCCTTATTTTCTTCCCTAGGGTTGAAAATGGAGTTAGAACCTCCTCCCATGCTCTGTAATGGCATTTTTCCTTTTACCATTAAAATTATGTTCTGTGCAAACTTTTGGAGCAACAAAAAATAGGTTTTGTGATGCATCTGTCCATCCTTGCTCATTTTTGCTTGTTTTCTTCTTGCCTCTCTTCATTGTATGTATTTGTGCATGTTTGAATGTTCATTAAAGTTTTGGAGTTGTTTTTATGGATTTTGGAACATTTTCTATGTGAAATCTATCCTTGGGCCTGTGATGCACTTGTCCATCCTTCCCATTACTCACCTCTTCTTGTTCCATGGCAGTTTTGATAGATGTTCAACATTTTCCTTCTCTGGTGTATCACCATTTTAGTGTAGGCTTGTCTTTTTTCTCTTTTCTCTCTCTCCCTGTCTCCTTAGAACTTATATTAGGGTTAGATTATCTTGCTTACACTGGAATAGCTTGTGATATGTAGTTTAGGAAGAGGAACCAACATTCTCTGGAGAGCTTTCCCCATTTGCAAAGGTCCCACACTTCAGGAGAGCTCAATGTTGTGCATTCACACCAAATGACATTGCCTTAGAAAATTAGATCTGAAGGTAATTTTGGGGGTGTTGTGATGCACTAACAATTATCTCTTTATTATGATGACTATGTAGCAACATTTACTTAGAATTTATTGTTTTCGGGAAAATAAGATGTATTAAAACTATTTTTACATTGATGCAATGAAATTATGTACTATTTTTAAATATTCCAAAGTTTAATGAGTGGATAACTCTCTTTTTGATAAATGAATTACTTTGATGATTGTTGATTACTGATTTACTTATGATACTTTCATTACATAAGATGTGTAATATTACTAAGTAATACCATTCATGAAGGGGGCAATTTGGATATACATGTGATATGTGATATATATAAGCTTCTAGGTTTAAGGATCTACACTTATAGTTAATTTCATTTCACATGAAAGAGCACAACTATGTTGATACTCTTTGGTAGATCCTAAAATAGTAAAAAGGGAATATGATTTGATTATATAAAGGTGTATGAAATCTTTGTTATGCTAAAGCATATGAGTTTTGTTTTCACAAATAGGACATTAGTCATTGCTAAGGAAAAAGGATATTTTCTTTGTAATTAAATGAAGAGATTTAATTGATATCTTGTATGGGTTTATGATTAAATCACATGATGATTGGCTATGTTTTCCTTAGCTGATTTATATAATTGAAACATGAATGTTTAAAAGGGATAATAAAAGGATTTAGACTTTCAGAATTATGAAGTCTAAAGTAAAAGTTTCAATAATCTTGTTACAAGTTAAAATGAAGTAAAAGATCTAATGATCTCACTTTCTTAACCCTAAATTCAGACATATCGATATATGGAAATAAATAACTAAGATTAAGATAAACATAAGCATGAATTCAGAATGGTTAGGAAAGAAGATTTTATCTACATACCTACCTCTCATGTAATTTACATCTCGTAACCTTCTTGGGTTAATTGATGCTTAGTAGACCCTTAAAAGCGTTGTTATCGTTAATCTATAAGATAATAATTGATTGGGTTGATAAAATAATATATTCTTAAGTATGTTAGTCTAGTTGAGGAAACTCAGTTGGATGTTGAAACATAACTATGGCATAGTACCTTCATAATGACATGGGTCATTACGAGGATACTATGATGCAACTTGTTATGCCTCAACACCCACTTAGTTCGATTAACTCGATTGACATAAGTGGAGGTTTGGAT
Source organism: Taxus wallichiana var. yunnanensis (assembly GCA_018340775.1). Classification (NCBI taxonomy): domain Eukaryota; kingdom Viridiplantae; phylum Streptophyta; class Pinopsida; order Cupressales; family Taxaceae; genus Taxus; species Taxus wallichiana. The sequence continues at coordinate 16,498,799 of CM031238.1, read as the reverse complement.
CATGGTTCCACCCTAAATAGAGATAGAAACATGAGCTAGTGTTTTGGTTAACTCATGTTGACTTAGGGTGACTAGAAACACCCAATCGATGTAATTTAATTGATTATGTCTATGTACCCTTAGTCACCACAAGTAGTCTTCCACACTAGTGCATGTTGCTTCCCTTGTCTAGTGTGAAACTTTGAATCAGATTGGGTTGACAAAAGTCAAGAAAGACCATTCTAGATAATAGAAAAGTGTGGTGAAGGACATATTCCTTTTGATGAGTATGTCATCTTGGAATGTAAACATGGTAAACATGTTTAAAACTTTTTCCAAAGTATCACAAGCTGCTAGTTGTGTTGTCCTATGTCACCTAGTCTAAGATGCAAGATTTCAAATGAATATCAAGTAACAAGTATTTAGATAGGCTTCTTAGATAGAACACTTGGGTACCCATAAAAGGGTAAAGGAACCAAGTATACATAGTATACACATTATTAAGTTAACATGAGAGATCGGTTTAATACCGAGTCATGGAATGAGAGATCGGTGTTTCACCGAGTCATTACAGCTGCATATGGTTTTCTGTTATGAGATGGATTGGCAATGGAATGTGTGTTTTGAATTATATTAATTTAGAACAGAGAAAATTATGTAAAAAATCCTTGTTTCTAAAGTCTTAAAAAGAGGATGTTACATCTTAGTATTAGAGCTGAAGGTTACAACTCTTGGACCTATTGAGTCCATATCGATTAAAACTTAAGTTTCTTGTTAAAAAAATGGTTCTAAAAAGAGAGGTGATGCAAATAACCCACCCCCAAGGGAGAGGTAGCTACCGCAAAAAAACTTGATGAGATTATTGCTTCCTTATTAGACACAAGATATCATTTGGTTGTACTTGAACAACAAGTAATGGGTAATGAAGAGGAGGAAGATGATGCTGGTAATAAAAATCTACCACCTCCATGGGATAACACCTATGCTAGAAATTTTTGCGTTGATAATAATAATTCAGAAAATTACAATGTTGCAAATGTCAATAATAATGCTATGAATGCAAATGTAAACGTACTCAATCCACCTAAAAATAAAAATGTAATATTAGCAGCTGAACTTACTAATTACATAAAGAGGATAAGTCCACCAATGTTTGATGGCACTACACTGAGGGATGGATTTGAGAATTGGCTTAGCAAAATGGAGAAATACATTGTAATAAGGAACTTCTCCAAAGAAACAAAAGTAGTATGGGGAGCTTATCAGCTTTCCCATGAGGCATCCTCCTGGTGGGATAGATGTAAAGATGAATTAAACATTAATGAATCAAACATCACTTGGGATCAGTTTAAGATCTATTTTAGGAAACATTGGCTATCACAGCTCTATTATGATTAGAAAATGATATAATTTCATAATTTAATTCAAGGAAAATTAAGCATGTAGAGTATTAGGAGAGGTTTACTAACCTTCTTAAGTACTTTCCTCGGTATCAAAGCGACGAGAAGTTCAGGATACACAAGTTCATTATGGGATTGAATCCTAGCATTGGGGGTGAAGTAGATGTTCACAACCCAACCATCATGGAAGGTGTTGTAGAAAAATCCATTCGGAAAGAGTAAAAATTAAAAGCAATTTCTACCCATAAGGAAGAGAATTGTAATAAAATTCCTAATTCTTCTTCATCTCTTACACCTAAAAAGGTGGCATGGAAAAAATTTGGTGCCAAAAATAAGTTTGTAACTGATAATAATAAGGAAACATCACCAAATAAACCTGCTCCAAACTTTGAAACAACTTTGTGAAGAATAATAACAATGGACAAAAGTCCTTCAGAGGACAAAACTGTAATTTCAGGGATGGAAATAAATTTGAACCAAAAAGAGGACCTATAGGGGTTGTTTCAACTATGGTAAGGATCACTATGTAAATTAGTGCCCTCTAAAGAAAGATGATAACAATCAGTAACATGAGATACATGCTACAGTAGTTGATAAACAAGTCAAAAAAGAAAGTTACACCCATATAAGTGCCAGGTAAATTTTTTGGTACGCCTATTACTATAATTTTTGATACTGGAGCTACAAAATGATTTATTTATAGTAAATTAGCTGCAAAACTAAAAATAAAAGTTGGAATAATGGAAAATTCTTGGACTGTACATTATGGAAATAATGTTTTCCATACTATTAGTAAATGTATTTTTGGACAGATCCTAGAATTAACAAAAAATTTCATGGAAGTAGATCTTTATGTTTCTCCTTTCGGGTCATATGATGTCATAATAGGTGTTAACTAGCTTGCGATCATAAAGAAAATTTGATTTTTTTTTAAAAACACATTAGTTGTCTTGATGATATGTAGAAAAAACACACATCATAGGGGTAAAATGAGAAATTTCAATTAGAAAATTATCAGCTATACTGACTTAAAAAGGCCAAAAATAAAGGATGCACTTTGTATGCGGTAAAAATTTCTGAAACAAAAGAAAATGATAGTGATTTCTTGGAAAAAATTTCACTATTAAGAGATTTTGGCGATGTGTTTCCGGAAGAACTACGGTCTTCCGCCCAAACGGGAATTTGACTTCATAATATAAATCAAACTAGGAACCGAGCCTATTTCAAGGCACCTTAACGAACAATTACATGATATGTTGTCTAAGGGTTTGATAAGATTGAGTGTCTCACCTTGCGGAGCACTTGTAATTTTTGTAAAAAGAAAGATGGAACACTTAGAATTTGTATTGATTACAAGATGTTAAAGAAATAAATAGTAAAAAATAGATATCCACTTCCTATAATTGATGATTTGTTTGACCGGATGCGAGAAGCATCGGTATATTCTAAGATAGATCTTCATTATGGGTATCACTAGATAAGAATCAAAGATGGAGATATTTATAAACAACCTTTAGGACAAGGTATGAGCATTACGAATTCATGGTTTTACCTTTATTTTTCACAAATTCACCTACAAATTTTATGAATTTAATGAATAATATCTTTCAAAAATACGGACAAGCTCATACTTGTATTCTTGGATTATATTCTTATCTATTCTAAAAACATTGAAGAGAATCATGAGTATTTTAAGATAGTACTTGAATTATTAAGAAAGAGAAAATTATATGGTAATTTGTCCAAATGTTCTTTTATGAAACAAAAGTGCACTATTTAGGCCATGTCATAAGTAAAGTTGGAATAACAGTTGATCCATCAAATATTGTTGCCATAACTATGTGACTGCACCTAAATATGTACATGAAGTCATAAGCCTCATGGGGCTTGTTGGTTACTACAATTTTTTTGTACTTTTCAAAATTTGTTGCCCCGATTACTTAATTACAAAAGAAAGAGGAAAATTTTATGTGGAGTGATAAATGTGAAGCATCATTTAAAACATTAAAATATCGAGTTAACATATGCACATATTTTGGTTGTACTATATCTAAATGGAAAATTTAAGGTAATTCTGAGATGCTTTTGGTGAAGGACTTGGAGGTATTATGTTGTAAAATGATCATGTTATAGCATATGAGAGCAGAAAACTCAAGTTACATGAGTTGAATTATGCTCCCCATGACCTAAAGCTTGCTGCCATAGTTCATGCACTCCAAGTATGGAGACATTATCTTTTAGGAAGACCTTTTGAATTAAATACCGATCATCTTGGGATGAATTATATGTTCACTCAGCCAAATTTGAATGCAATACAATGAATATGGTTAGATTTTTTTTTCACAATATGATTTTTACATAAGTTACAATAAAGGTGAATAAAATAGAGTGGCAGATGCACTAAGTCATAGGAAACATATTTCTTCACTTATAAATTTAAGAACTCAGTTTAAGGATGAGGTAAAAAGTATCATGGAATCTGATTTTTACATTCGAGTAAGTAAAAATATCACTTGTTACAGATCCAAATGATGCAATATACAAAGGTTTTAACATAGATAACGAAGGAATTTTAAGATATGAAAAGTGGGTGTATGTACTTTCGTGTAATTAGTGAAGGAAAAAGGTAATGATGGAATTTCATAATTCACCTTACATAGGACATCTCGACATTACAAAAATGTTTGTTGATGTAAAACAACAATATTTTTGGAAAGGGACGAAGAAAGACATAATTTATTTTTTTTCGCAATGCTTGGAATGTCAGTGTGTTAAGGATGAACATATGCACCCAGCTAGTTTATTATATCCTCATAGCATACCACAATATAAGTGGGAAGTAATTAACATGGATTTTGTTCAAGGGTTACCTATGTCAATAAATAAACATGATGTTATTTTAGTTTTTGATAAATTGAAAAAAGTAGCAAATTTTATTGTTGGTAATCTTAAAGACGATTCACTGTTTCAACAAAAATATTTGTGCATGAAATTTTCAGATTACATGGAGTACCTAAGTTGGTTATATCTTATAGGGACCATAGAATGACATCTCATTTTTGGAAAATGCTAAATGCAGCCTTATGAACAAAAGTGAATTTTAGTTCTGCATACCATTTGGAAATAGATGGTCAAATTGAGAGAGTAAATAAGGTTTTGGAAGATATGTTATGAATATCTTGCATGGATCAAAAATAAAAATGGGAAGAATATATTCCTCTAGTTGAATTTGCTTACTGATAATACATATCATGCCTCTTTGAAATGGCACCTTTCGAAGCATTGTATGGAAGAAAATGTAAAACTCCAGTTAGTTGGGATAACATTGAAGATAAAAAGGTAATTGGAAATGAAATTCTTACTAAAATGGAACAACAAGTGAAAATGATTCGTGAATGATTAAAAGAATCTTTGGATAAGAAGAAAATTTATGTAGATTTGAAAAGGATTGATAAGACATTTGAACTTGGTGAAAAAGTCTTTTTATGTGTTAAGCCTAAAAGATCTCTATAATTTTTGACATGGTAGCCAAATTATCACCTCGTTTTGTGGGACATTTTGAGATTGTTGAAGTGATTAGCCCTATAGGTTATCACTAAGCATTACCTCCCACTTTGTCATGAATGCATGATATTTTCCATATTTCTTTTCTTAAGAAATACATTTCATATTTATCACATGTATTAAATTGGGATTATTTGCAGGTCCAAGACCCAATAATAATCATGGTTGAACCCATATGAGTGCTGAAAAATTGCTAGTTACAATTACGAAATCATGAAATTAACCAATGTAAGGTTCAATGGGACCGGTTTAATGAGGAAAGTGTAACATGGGAAAAACTTGAGGACACGAAAACTAATTTTCCTCATTTATTTAAATAAAACTAGTTTTGATGTTAGAAATAATTAAAGATTTGGTTTAAATTTATTTTTAATTTCTATCAATTTTGGGCAGGTACTATATTTTATTAGTGCTAGAACAACTATTTTAATGCTGTAATAAATTATGAAAAATTGAATTTCTCAAATCTAGTTTCTGTTTGAGAACTTGTGGATAAAAGAAATATAATTATGATTATTTTTCTTTATTAGAATATGGACTAAGTTAATCATCAGGAATATGATTCTTTTTAGGTGGAAGGTATGTAATGCCTCTAACATGGTTGATATCTATGATGACTTCTTTACTTGAAGTTGCAAATGTTGATACATGATTCTTGTTTGAAGATAGTGTACTATTGTAAACTAAGTAATCATGTTTATTGTAGAATGACTACCCACAAGATCATGAGGGCGGAGTTCTTGGTGGAACAAACTTTTCAAATATGCTTCCTTATTGTTTAGGAAATGTGAATGCTATCAAAGTTTTTCAAGTAAGGATTAAAACTTTAGCGGTTGTACCATTGCAACCAATTTCAATAGAAGCTCCTTTCAAACAATGGGGCACAAAATTTCTTGGTGAGATCTCGGACCCTTCAAGTACATGGACTAAATGGCCATAGATTATTTCACCAAGTGGGTTGAATTTATCCCCACTAAGATGGAAACTCACTAAATTGTCATGGATTTTGTCCTCAATTATATAATTTGTAGGTTTGTAGTACCTGTAAAAATAGTTACTTATAATTATATGAGTTTTTAAGCTAAGCCATTAGTAGCTATGTGCCAAAAATATGGAATTAGTCTAACATATGCATCTAATTACAATCCATAAGGGAATGATCAAGTGAGTCAAGTAACAAGAATTTTCTCAAGATAATTAGGAGGACATTGGAGATTAATAAAATAAAATGGGGTGATCAATATAAATTTGGTTTTTGGGTAGATAGAATTACTACTAAAAGAGCTACTATGAAAATTCCCTTTGAATTAGTTTATGGAATTCAGGCTCTTTTACCCCTACATATGCAATTTTCTTCTTATCAGTTCATGCAACAAATTGAGGATGAAGAAGTGAATCCTTATGAAGCCATGATTAATTAGATAGTGGAATTGGATGAAGAAAGAAGGAGTCTCACCAAAGACACCTTAAGTTTAGAGAGAAACTCAAGAAATTATTTGATAAGAAGGTGACTCCTAGAACTTTCAATGTTGGAGATCTTGTTTTATTATGGGACAACATACACGAGGATAAAGGAAAACATGGAAAATTTGATGCCTTGTGGATGGGTCCCTATTCCATTGACATAAGAATTGGTGAGCACACCTTTTTCCTAAAAGACCTAGATGGATATTTTCTAGAGTTTCCTATTAATGACAAACATCTAAAGCACTTCTGGATTGATCACAAACAAGGTATGAATTGCTCTATAGTGTATAGTTTTTTTTCTTGCTTTTATTTCTATTTTTGTTTCCCTTTTTCATTATCCTAGTCTATAGTAACTCTTATAAATATCCATGATTTAATCAAATAAAAAACTAAACATTGCACAATAAAATAATAAAACCAAAGATATTTTAATTCATTCAGGACATCAATTACATTGATAGAGTTTACATTATATAGGAGGATGTTCTCCTTAATACAAGGAGTCAACATCAATCCTCAACAACCCACATATCTCTCTCAAATCCCTACAATATCTCAAACTTATCCCTAAGATATCTCTCACACTAAAATAGTTACGTGAGTTGTTCTCACAACTCACCCAAATACTAAAACAATTACAACTATATTATTAATATGAGTTCTATAAACTCATTATTAATAATATTACATTTTATTTAATAATGTTACATAATATTTTGGTAACATTCACTCCCCTATTGTTAACATTATTAATTCCCAATATACACTCCCCTAATGTTGACATAGTACAACATAACTCTCTTTTTGCAATGTGCTACACGGGCTTGCCTCATAATTTGGATCAAAGAAAGGTGTGTAAAATTCCAACCTGATTGAATGTCTTACTGCACATGACCAAAACTATGCAAAGGAACACATCCCAAATTTACTCCCTGAAAATAATGCACTCGGCATTCCACTGGCAGATCATCTTCATAAATAATAAAGGCAGTCAGAGGACCGCTACATCAATAAAATTTTATCTACCTTTTCACATATGTGGTTTTCTGGATCTACCACCAACCCTTTCCAAATCTATGAGTGTTATAATAAACTTAGAGACATAATCTATAATGTTTTCTTCTAGGAGGTTACATATAGGAATTTCTCACACATTAGAATTGAACAGGAATGTGACATCTATTATTATTTTCACATAGTGGGAAATAAACACACAAATGAAAAAATGCCACAACTTTATTGTGCAACCCTGTTACTTGCGGCTTGCAAGAGGTTATTGATTGAAATACTTCCTCTATTTCCTCCTTCCTCCATGATGATGATGCATACTCAACTGAATTTTTCTTTGAGGCTCATTTTACAATTCTATAGGTTTTGGTTTCAATCGATAATGCACCCTTACAATAATAATCAGCAGTCATTTTTTTACAAATTAGAATTTAGAAAATGGCAACGAAAGCTTTAAAACTCTCGGATATTCATTCTAAAGGTTGTGTTTTTATCCTGTAATGACTCTCATAACTCATCCTAACCTTCTCTAATACCAGATCTTGTAAATATCCATGATTTAATCAAATTAAAAACAAAAAATTGTGCAATAAAATAATAAAACTAGAGATATTGTAATTCATTCAGACATCAATTACATTGTGAGTTTAAATTATATAGGAGGATTTTCTCCTTAATATAAGGAGTCAACATCAATCCTCAATAACCCACATATCTCTCTCAAATCCTTTCAATCTCTCAAACTAAAATAGTTACGTGAGTTGTTTTCACAACTCATCTAAATACTAAAATAATTACCACTATATTATTAATATGAGTTATATAAAATCATTATTAATAATATTACATTTTATTTAATAATGTTTTTTTAATTAAGGGCAAATAGTTTTGAAGGGACTATACCCGTATACAAAAGGGCTCAAAAGCCGATAGCCAAGGTGAGAGAAATAGCCCAGAGAAGGGAAAAATGACCAACCGTGAGAGGGCTCAACGGCCAAATATGACAATACAAGTGAAGAAAGGATCTAAATGAACAATGATCCAAAAAGAAGTAGAAAAGATAAAAAATAAACCAAAAGAGAAACAACATATAGAACTCTGCGCCAAAAGTAGCGCGCAGAACCGCCAGAATAACAAAGAACTTCGCGGCCAAAAAACAACATCACAACAACCCGTTACTTGATAGCCCTATCAATCTTGGTTTTGATAATTGCAATGACATGAAGAAGGCAAAGGCAATGGCCACGAGAGGAGTCTCTCATATCTTCTGAGAAATTGCAATATTTTGGTAACAATAACCGATTTCTGGTATCTCGGTGTATTTTTGTGAGGTATGTTGGTTTGGTTTGACATTGTGCATGTTTTTAAATGACTCCGTAACCCAATGGATTTAGGCACTTGATCTATTTTATATTTTTTAGCTTGGTTCTTGTGGCACCCACACATGTTCCTCATCCCTAAGTCAAAGCCATTATTAGCACTCAATTTAATCTCACCTTTTTATCTAGTGTATGCCTTCAAAAAATTTCTTTGACTAGTTCTCCCATGTAAAAAAATGTATGCTTGAAGATATAATCATGTTGAATGTGAATAAAAACCTTATATTTAGGGTGTGAATCCTCTTTTTGGTCGAGTAATGTAATAGTCATGTTGGCTTTGAAAAATCCTTGTGAAAAAACTAATCATGGATCAAGTTTAATCTTGAAAATCTTCCTTGTATGTCATCCTTTGGAATTCTAGTGAAAATTTCACATTTTTCTCCACCATCCGATAATATGTGGCATGCTTCCATTGGCTACATTACAATGGACTCAGTTTGCAAAGCTACATCATTTACATGGTAACTATAAAATGCAAGTTTATCCCCGAGGCCCGAAATGGTTTACGTGTCAAAACATGATTGGAGTGGGATTTTGGGCCAAATATGTATTCCTTGATATTTCCAAGACATGCCAAGGACACATGGAATATTTCCAAAAATCTCAAAAGAGTGGGATATCAGGTCATATGTTCAATCTTACATCTAGTAGGGAGAACAAAAATATGTGTAAAAGAGCCCCATGATTCTGCTTATGTATAAGATTTAGACATGTAACATTCCCATTTTAAGACTTTAGAAACAAGAAATTTTTAATTTTTTTACATAATGTTCTTTGTTCTAAATCATAATTTAGAACACACATTCCAATGCCAAACTATCTCATAATAGAAAACCATATGTAGCTGTAATGACTCGGTGAAACACCGATCTCTCATTTCATGACTCGATACAAAATTGATCTCTCATGTTATTCAGTAATGTGTATACCAAGTATACTTGGTTCCTTTACCCTATAAGGGGTACCCAAGTGTTCTGTTTAAGAGCCTATCTAAATATTTATTACTAATATTCATCTGAAATCCCACTTCTTAAACTAGGTGACATAGGACAATGCAACCAGTAGCTTGTGATACTTTGGCCAAAGATTTTAAACATGTTTATCATGTTTACATTCCTAGATGACATACTCATCAAACAAAATAAGTCCTTCACCACACTTGAACTATTATCTAGATTGGTTTTCATAAACTTTTGGAAATCCCACTTGATTCAAAGTTTAACCATAGAAAAGGTTAACAACATGCCCTAGTGTGGAGGATTGCTCGTGGTGACTAAGGGTACATAGACATACTCAATCAACTTATGTCGATTGGGTGTGTCTAGTTATCCTAAGTCAACATGAGTTGACCCGACACTAGATCATGTCCCTATCTCTACATAGGGTAGAACCATGATCCATTCAAGAACTTATGTTAGTCTAGTTGAACAAACTCTATGGGGTATTGAGACATGTCAACTACAACATAGTATCCTCGTAATGAATCCTATCATTACAAAGGTACTACATTACAGTTGGCATGTGTCAACATCCAACTGAGTTTCCTCATCTGGATAAACATACCTTAGATTGAAATTTAATATCTTATTAATCACTTCATTACAGATTAATTACAGCATCCTTACTGATTCAACTAGGTTCTTTAACCTATAAGGTTACAAGTTATAATTGTATTTGTGGTAGGTATGCAGATAAAATCGCTTCCTAACCCATTTATTTACAAGCTTTAGTTTATCATTTAACCGAAACAACTTGTATCAAGAAATGGCATATTATAACTTGTAGTTATAAAGGTGTATGAATTAGTTACTTTCCAATTTAAGATTTAAGGAAATTTTCATAAGGAAGCAAAATGTTCATTATCATTTTAGCAAGTTCATAACTTAGGTCTTAATGAATGATTTCAAGGGTATTTTCCCCTTTTTCCAATGTTATGGGCTAATGCCCATTTATGAAAATTGAATTTCATATGTTCCATATATAGTCAAATTGCATATTGTAAATTATAATCATGGTTTAATACACATACATCCATGTAATTCAATTATAGTCCTTTTTGTAATGATAGAGTATCTTCTTAAGATTGTCAACCTTATAAGTTGCATCTCTCCTAGAGAAAATAATTCAACTAACAACTCATATTCCTACCCCAACCATTCCATATTATTTAAGTATATTAACTACCCTCCTTTATTAGAGTAATACATATCAATTCAGCTCAATTCATGCCAAGAAGGTATTACAACAAGTATTAACTAGAATCAACACATATTTTATTCATCAAGGAGGAGTGATACATTCACTAATTCCAAACATTTTAGATAATACAAAATTTCAAAACAACAATATCTAACCAATTCTTATTACAAATTTCTTTTCCAACAAGTGCATCTCAAGTAATGAAGCCAAATTTCATCATAATAAAGATACAATTCCCTTAATAAAATAAATGCAACTTTCTATATGTATTTCTCCTTTCATCTTTTACGAAGTCCATCTACAAAATTGCTAGCATGGGTCAGTTCATTGAACTGAGCATGATAAGCACTATATCATTAAAACATTGTGCTTTTAGCTAACTGTTTCATAAAAAGAACTCTGTTGTTTATGAAACAGATCCTGAAAACACAATCATAATAATAGAAAGACTCAATAAAAAAGAATACAATCAAAGATAACAAAGACATATATATTTAAGTTTCAAATCAAAAGTAAGGTTTGGTCTCATCAATCTATTAACCTTTACTTTCCATCATAAAATCATTTTATCATATAGAATTTAAACAATAGAGATAAAGAAGAATTATCATTTCATCTGAACCTTACCATTACTTTCATGTAACCCATTTAAGTTCCTTCAATCAACTAAACCTATTTAACAAAAGAGTATAAGATACATAAAACTATCTTTTAGACTTAATTCAACAGTTTGTGTAGTAATAAACATTTCCTACCATCTAATTGTCCCATTATCTCAGATTCATCCTAAGGTTTAAGATGTCATCAATCATAAATAAGATCATATGAACAAGTAAGGGTAACCAAATCATCGTAAACAATTAATGTAACCCCGATTGAAGCATCCTAAAGTCCAGGCTCATAATCAGAAATCAAATCAAGTTAGAATTCAAAGACAATGTAAATCAGACCTCATCAAAAGTATAAGGTTGCTTCTAACCAGAAACAAGCTAACATTCATATCCCATACAAGATACACCATCATTAACATTACAGAAAAGAGCAGATTGGTTTAAGTTCATAACCTAACTAAGACTTGATACTCCTTCTAAGTATAACATAAACTTATGTTTTGTTGTTGTAAATACATTAATACATTTAGACCAAAATCCGGGCTGAAAAAATATTTAAGCTTAAACAAACGAGAGAGAGGAAACAACAACAAAACCTCACTGAACATTTTCCTAACCTGAGGTTTTTGAAAACTATGAAACATATTTACACAATAATCTTCAATATATTATTCTTCACATTTGTATTACAATGTATGGAGTGCTATTAAATAGCCATCCAAATAGGAAAACCAACTTCCTATAAAGTAGGAAGTATAAACAATATAAAACCCGTATTAATATATTGTTATACATTTGTTATAACAATATATATAAAACTAACCATATAATTATTTACCATGATGTAAATACTAATTCCTAACATTCCCCCCCTTAGTGTTTACATGGTAGAAAAACATCCAAACTCTCAACCTGCAATATGCTCACCCCCTGTGGCATGTCCAACTTTGTGACTCATGACCTTGATCCAAAAGAAAGGCTCTCTGCTTCCATGGTTTTAAATAGGCTTACCACAAACCTTGACGTGACAGAACTTCATCAAGCTGTCCACTCGTGTGGTTTTCTGGATCCACCCACAAACCCTTTCAAGATCCATGAACTGACTTACTATGGTGCTATTGTTCATCACTATGCTTATACATCAGGGAATTATGTAGGAAACACAACATGCATATCTCAAAACTGCACAATAGAAGATATCTTGAAAAATTTCACATTACTTCCTATAAGAATCGTAATGTTCTTAATTATAGTCTCTATCATTGATCGCTGCCACTCGATCTCAAACAACATAGAAAACTGCCACTACCACTGGAAGCTTTCCTTGACTAAGTCGTTTTGGGTGCAGAATGGGAATGGAACATTGGTATGTATTCCCCCCCACAATGTGAAATTCCAAATAAGAAATCAGAAAGGGAAAAATGTATTGTGTTGTATCATACTAACTGGATCTTGCTGTCTTGATCTTGCTGCACATGATCACCATTGCCAATGAACGTATTCACTGACCGATCATCTTCCAATGAAGTATGGCAGTCAGAGGATCTCCGTAGTTTTCTACTCTCTTATACAATTCTTTTCCAATAGTAACAATAAATCACACCACTCAAAGAAACAAGAACTTTTATGCAAACTGAAGCACACCGAGAAAATGGAAACCACACTGAAAATCATATACTCACACCATACATATTCCACCACAGCTTCTGCATGGCCCCGTGTTGGTGACTGACGAGAGGTCACTGTTCAACCTCCTTCCTCCGATGCCTCCTTCCTCCATCAATATGCTACTTAACTTAGCAGATTTGGAATTTGAGGCTCAAAAATTACACACCTTACCCGAACGTCGGATTCCACCGAAAATGCGTTCGTAAGGAAAATTTATTTTTTATTTTTCGGACTTAATACAATGACAAGACAATAATCCTAAAATCACCTATTTAACATTGACTACCTATATTCACCTAAACACAATATAACAATGCTGACAATACAACTTTTTGACTATGGACCCAAGAAGACTTGACATCGACTTTGATAATTGACTTGACGATTAACACATAAAACACAACAAAGACTCAACAATCTAATTTGACTTGAAAATGACTATACAACTTGTAACTTGTGACAAAGATGACAATGAATACCGATAATAAACTAAGACATTAAACAACTAAATGGACAAACCTAATCAAACTTTTATAATAACTCTACTAGACATGGACAATGAGATTGACTAAACTTTATTTGAATAGACCAAAAACATATCCAAATAACATAGACAATTACTTTGACACAAAAAAAAAAATGTTAATTAAAAAAGTAATATTATACCAAAAAACTATGGATACTTGCTTTTTGAATAACACAAACACAATGTCATATAGAAACCCGACCTAAATAAACACTACCTATTGATAAGGACAAATGAACATTCATGGCTCAGTAGATATCGCTGCGACTGCCATGCATTCCTCCTGAGCCACACGTGGATATGCACAAATGATGCGCTTTGACCATGCAATACATTGAAACAAACTACACCTTTGTATTCAAACTCTGCGCGCCAATACTAGTTGGGTGGATCTGATTCACTTACAGGCGATAGATGAGTCTTCGTGACCACCAACTAAGATCTACCCGAGATAGAACCATTAGTGAGTTGCAGTTTGTATGTGATACAAATCCCAGGTTTCTACAAGAATTTCTTAGTTCGAAAACCAAAGGATCAATGAGCAGTTGGATGAAAAGTTGCGCAGATCAATCTCAAAGAGGATGCCCAAAGCTGTTGGTAGATATCATCCAATACTTCAACAAGATCATGTTCTCATGCAGTTGATCAGTTTGATATTCTCCCAAGCAATGATGATTCTGATCGGCAGAAGAAATCTGACTATTCCAAATAAAATACAATTGCGTTTTTGGAATTTTTAATCCAATGTAGAGTCAATGATCACACAGGGCCAAGGTGATGCAAGAATATTTTAATAGATCCCTCAGAGAATGTGGATGACAGCCCTCAAAAAATGGTAAATGCCAATACAAACACAAAACTATCATACAGATCTGTAAAACTTAGACATCGACACAAAACAAGACAAAATATGCAAATGATTCAATAATGCAGAACCTTTTCTCCAGGAAACTACGAAACAAAGCTAGCTTAAATTATACCAACAAAATGGCTTGTCATCAAGAAATTTCCATATACAGGGGCAAGAATGCAAATACGGAAGTGCCCCGTTTTCTTTTTAATTCTCCATAATACCCTTGCTCAAAAAATGCTTGCTCCGATACCAAATGAAAACTCTGAAACAGATTTACACAATAATCTTCAATATAATATTCTTCACATCAGTATTACAATGTATGGAGTGCTATTAAATAGCCATCCAAATAGGAAAACCAACTTCCTATAAAGTAGGAAGTATAAACAATATAAAACCCGTATTAATATATTGTTATACATTTGTTATAACAATATATATAAAACTAACCATATAATTATTTACCTTGATGTAAATACTAATTCCTAACATTTTTCAGTCTCTTATCTATTCAAACTTAAAAGAATAAGAGTAAACATTTCTCATGAAATGAATAACGAAAGGTATAGAACAAATCACGTATGAACTTTGTATGTCAGGTGTCATCACTGTGAAGAATAATTCTCCAAAGAATAAATCAATAACCAAACAAATATTCACCCAAGTCCTGAATGGGTTGAGTACCAAAAGACCAAGAAAAAGGAACGTAGAGAAACATCTAACCTTTACCTTTTTCAATTTCAATAGAGACAGGTTTAAAAGACTCAATTCCCTTAAGGATAAATAAGTGATTCATTTCTTAAAATCCTAGAGAAGAAAGGAAAAGTAGAACAAGTAGGATTAATTTGAAATAGACCTCCAATGAACTCTAAACCCTTAAAAAGGAACACAAGTAAGCATTCAAACATTACCCACATAAGAGAAAGCATTCAACAACCATTCAGAAAATATGCCTCTATCTCAATAGATCGGTACCGAGTTTCAAGTCCCAAGGTATTTAGGATATCATTCCCATAAAATATACAACAGACAAGGTCGGCTAAAACTGTTATGTAGTCCTGAGTACCTTCAACTAAATGAGAAAACTACGATACCCAAAAAGAGTTTCCAAACTTAAACACAAAGTGGTTAATCCTTTGATAACTTTAAGTCCCTGAACAAATTGAAATAGAATAACATTTCCCACATACATTATTCAACAATCAGACTTCCATGTTAACAAGTTATTTTTCCCATGAGGTCTACACAAGATTTCCTTTGGAGTTCTTTTAATGACAACAGAAAGAGGACATGCAAGTTGAAATAGCCATACAAATGTTCAAACATGCAACTCCTATCATAAATTTATCCTCCATCAAGAACAACGATGGTCTAAAAGTCTGAAATAGGAAGGAAAATACACGCAACCACCAAAACAACAAAATCTCAGACAACAATAAGATATCAAATGAGTTCTCCAGTTTGAAGCCTTCCAACAATGACAAAAGGAAATGTTTAAAGCAAGAGTCACATAATCAAACAACTAAAAATAACATGCATTGCAAGACCAACCTTAAACCAAAATCTCACCAACATGCCTCAACTCTATTTCAAGTCTCAGTTATAAAGACTCGAGAAAAGGCAAGATCACCTAGAAGCAAGAAACGACACTCCCAAATTACGTTTTACAACTACCATCATAAAATTGATAAGCATCCAATGAAGCAAATCAAAACACCATAGAAGCATAAAATGAGCAATCACAGAAATAGAACTAGAATATTTTCATAGAGAGTAGAGTTATTTTAATGAAGCACTTAATTAAAATCATAAGACTTAATGGATAGGGCCTATCATGCCTGATAGAGCTCTGGTCTTCTCTATTTCACAAAAAATCTCCAAGAAGAGCTTCAATTCCTCCTTTGAAATGCCAAAACCCTCCAAAATTTCTCCTTCTCTTTCTTATAGCTTCACAATGCCAACTTCTTCATTCAAATTCCATGCAAGGCAAGAGATTCCATGCATGAATAGCATTCATGAAAGAATCAAACTGGAGGTTTGAAGAACCAAAACAGACTCACTTGCAGAGATGAATCTTGAAGACAAAATTAACAAAATGAAACCTCTATTTCTTCTTCCTAGTCATTTTTCACCAACTTTGACAATATTAAATGTGAAATAGGACTGTCAGTCCTTCCATTTCTCCCGCCACCACCATCTCTAATTCTAATGAGGACTAAGTTCAAATTTGCATGCATTTATAACTAGGCATAGATGCCAACTCATTCCCCCAAATTTCCTCACGCCTTCACCAAATTCAGAAGTTAAAAAGAGATACAACCACATTAACTTCCTCATAAATTTCTAGGAATTTATGCCACTTTGAATTTCCCGCTCCTATGTCATCCCGAGAGGCCCCTTTTGGGTTAGGTTCAACATTAGTTTAGGAACTAACATAGGTCCTTAGGTATAATTATTTAGTCTTAGGTCCCATTTAACATCCAATAATAACAAAAGAACTTAGTAACTTAGGTTAGGTTACTCTTTTTAGGATAAAGTTCCTAATTTAAGGAACATAGTGTAAATAGGTTCTATGTTCCTAATTAATAATTACATCTTAATTTAATAAAAAAGAGGAACTAGATTATTACCCAAATTCGATACAAAGCAAAGAGCCAAGGAGATCGGATCATTCATGACCTTCATACATTCAAGGTCCAGGATCCTTTCATCTATCCAAACTTGGACATTATGATAACAAGGTTTAAAAATTAGAAGCATACCTTGGATCAATGATCCAAGGTAATGTTGTTTTGAATCCCCAAGAATTATGAAAATTGAAACTCAATTTCTCAATCCCAAGCAGTGAATTATTCTACATAAAAATATATGAATTGCTTCATTTTAAATTAAGCAAAAACATGACAAAATCATACCTATTTCAACAGATAACATATTACCTACTACAAACATGATTTCATAGGTCATAAGAGTACACTATCTTAAGAAAAAAATCACCTGTCAACATTTGAACCTTCCATAATGAAGTCATCATAGATACCAGTCATGCTAGAGGTGTTACAAGACACATGTCTTAGTTAAAGTCAAATGCAGATGCTTAGGTCAAAAATGCAATTCTATACTTATGAAAAAATTACCTAAAATGTAAGTAAGTTTCATGGGTCCACCATTATTTAAGTAAAAAACATGGATACTCATTAAAATTGGAAAATTCGGGGGGTGGGGAAAGATTACGGGTTTACACTAATTTGAAAAGTAATGCTAATGTGAAAATATACTCCCGAACCCCACAAAAGAGCAGGTTAATCCACATGGACGATCCATATTCAATTAAAGAAAGTGAGATCAATGGTTGGAGACTAAATAATTTATGATTTATGATATTAATGTGTTCTTTGCATGAATCAAGGTAGAATCATTAAAAGATTCCAATTATTTCATATTTTATCAATACATGCGAAGATTTGGATGCCCTAGATGTGAAAATTAGTGAAGTAATTGACTAAGAAACAAATAATTTGAGAAAAATAATTCGAGAGCACACGAGAAGAAGAGAAATTCACAGAGCTCTTGAAAAAATGAGTAAGTGCTTGTTTTACCCCATTCAATTCTTAATATTCAAGTTGGAATTGAAGGAAGGAAAATTTTTATAAGATTAAGTATCTAGCGTTAGGGTTTCACGTGAATTCTAGTATTACTAGTGATCTAGATTAGGTCATGGACATGAAGTTTTTAAATTCTAACTTGGAGGATTTATGGAGAATATTGAGTGACCGAAATAAAATTAAATGGATGGAAACCATTGATTCTACTAACATTTCCCTAGAAATTAATTTCCCACCTTTTATACATGCTCCTAAGCTCGTATGGTTATGTACAGAGAATTATGACCCAAAAAGAAGAGAGGTATTTGATGGAAGTGGAGAAAGAGTGATCAATTTAATACTGGAAGATTTCAAATAAATTATAGGGTTGTCAAATCTAGATCAAGCGATAATTTCTATGGTTGAATCTGCACAAATAAATTATGAAGCAAGATGAGATGAGTATGCTACAATGTTAAATGCTCGGTGGTTGAAAGACAAAAACCATCTATAAAAAGAATCCCTAAGAGGTTGACCAAGGAAATGTTTGTTGAATAATTTGAGGACTTAATTGTGTTATTAAGCAAGATGGTAGGGCTTGAGGGAGTTAATGATTTTCATGAATGGATGTGCCCTTTCATAATGGTCATCTTAGAGGAACAAGGAAAGTTCTATTGGGAAAACTTTATTTCAGCATCTATTCATGCTAAGTTTTTGACAATGATGGTAAAGACTACTGAAGGTAGTTCAACTGATATTGATTTCTATATGATGTCATATTTTATATACAACATTTCTTGTTTTAAATCATTTAGGACTCCCACTATAAACTAGTTTTGATGATTACAGAGTGTATGATGTATATCCACAATTAACATTGAAAAATTGGAAGGGGGGTGTAAGGTTTTTGAATGCTGATTTTATTTCCCCTCTTACCTACTTCTTCAAGTGAGGATGTGAACAAGATAGTTTATTTGTTATTGCTATGGAAATAATTCAGGAATATGGTTGTGTTTTCATTTAGTACATGTTCTTCACATACTTTAGGGTAAGTGGATTTGAGGGAAAAACTTGCAAATTACCCATATATGTAAGTGAAAAATGGGAATTAATGGAATTATATAGACAATTGATTTTTTTGCATGAATATATTGCCAAAAGGCATAAGACAAACATCAAATTCTCCATTGAAATTGGTAGGAATTCATGGAAAAGAATAAGGAAAGCTAGATTAATGGAGGAAGAGATGGAAATATTTGGAATGGAGAGATTCACACCAAGATTTTTACTCTAATATTTGATGGTTTATTAGTAATGAAGAACATGAGTCTCACTTTGAAGATTATTGGATGAATTTTCTAGATGAGGAAGAAGTCAGACTAAGGGACTTCTCTAGAATGTCATTAAGATAATTTATTGATTTCAAGATTGTTGTAGTCCCCCATGGAATTATAGATGACAAGGATATAGTGGGATGATACTACCATGACCAGAAACTATAATCAAAAGTAATTAATTCCATTTATTGGAAAGAAAAGGAATTAGATTTCCCTTATATAAGGTTCTTTAATGTATTGAGAAGACCACTGAATTAGTTATCTGTCAAAGGTTTGGATTTATCTCTGCAAAACTCCAAGGTATTAAGTGTATTTTGGGATTTAAATATTTTGGAAGGAGATCTCTCCCCACCAAAGGAGTGAGAAAGTAAAATAGATCCTCTAATAGGGAGAGCCCCTTAGTTACCCAACAACAAACCCACCACATAAACGATTGATGAATGGACATCAAAAACTAGATAAATTGGGACCTTGACATCTATTATGGTCCAAAAATATGAAGGAATACTTATAAAATCCATGCAGGATGCTCCTATAACTGAAGAAGTACTTATTAAAGCAAAGAGGAGGTCCTGATCACACAAAAAAATACCTCAAAATTTTAATAAGGATTGTTGGACTTTAGAAATAAGATGAGAGGACCTATAATAGGTGTATACATTCAAGCCAAATCATATTTTTCCAAGAAAAGAGATGCACTAGATGTTAAGCACTTTGAGAGAGCCAAGAAGAAGGTTAAGATGGTGTGTCGAATAGCCTTAGACAAGGGATGTTGGTGACCATGTATCAAGAAAAATAAGAAGACATAACTTGAATTAATTGAGCCCCATGTCTCTTACGGTGGCTCAACATTAAAGGCAAGATTCTGACTAATGACAACCTCATTAAGAAGGGATTCATCATGCCAAATAGATGTTGCATGTGTCAGAAAGAGGCGAAGACATAAAACATTTATTTCTTCATTGTGAGTACGCTTCCAAAATTTGGCATCTTGTTTTTGCAAAATTTAATCAGAAATGGATCTTTCCCCTTACTTGTCTTCAGGCCTGGGAACAATGGGACTCTCCGTATAAGCATTGTGTGGTGAAGAGATTGTGGCAACTTGTTTTACCTCACACTATGTGGTGAGTTTGGAAGGCTCGTAATGATGGCATTTTCAGAAACACTAGAAAGGCATGTAACAAAGTCTACAAGGAAATTATCATTGTTGTGCAGGATAATATTGCTAGATTTAAACCTCCTAAAAATAGACTTTACCCTGAGAAAGAAGAATACATTCTGACTGATTGGAATATTGACACTGCCTTCAAAAAGAATAACAATGGTATGGATAGAACCACCGTCCGATGGACTAAGCCTCCCAATGCTTGGCATAAGTTAAATTTTGATGGGGCCTCAAAAGGCAATCCGGGAGACTCTGGAGGTGGAGGAGTCATCAGAGATCAAAGAGGCTATTTTGTTGCTACTTTTTCTAGGAAAATGGGTAGGAAAACTAATCATTACTCTGAAGCTCTTGCTGCTCTATGGGGAATAAGGCTTGCCAGAGATTGTAATATTCTGAATATTATAATTGAGGGTGATTCTCTGAACATCATCAATCTCTTAAACAAAAAGCAACACCCCAGCTGGTCAATTAGAGATTTCATTGTTGAAGCTATTGATATATGCAAGAGTTTTGAAAATGTTAAAATCACTCACACCTATCGGGAAGGCAATAGGGTCACAGATGGTTTGGAAAACTTTGGAGTTACCAATACTTTTCAAACTTGGCTAAGGGGGGATGTTCTGCCCATTCAAGTTAATAAAGACATAATCAATGATCTACATGGCCGAGAAAATCATCACTAACGGCTGTAATGTTGATGCTAATGTGCGGATTCTTAAGTACAGAATGATGACATCATATAAGATTTGTGTGATTGATGAGATTTGTGCGAACTGGACAGCCATCATTTCTTGTCATAGGGAGAATGCCAAGGAGTGGGTCACTAATTACAAAGTATGGTCTAATAATTACATCTTCTTTCATGGAAGGGAAAGATTCAAAAACAAAGTTAAGCCTGCTACGCATAGTGCTAACATCTTTACCGTTGAGAGCAGAATCAGTGGAAAAATGGGGGGTCTGCCATGCAAAACAGAGCCCACCCACAATCCAGCATGGAAAGAGGATGTTGTGCTCTGGAACTACCTTCAAATTGGGGGTCTGGCAAATTTGATAGAAAGGATTCAAGGTTTTGATCAAGATATTTCTATTAAATTCACACAGGGATGGAAGAATCGGGTTGTTAAATACAGCAACATGGAGGTTGAGATCACGGAGGAGCTCATCACCCAGATCATGGGACTCAGTCTTGATGGCACCAAATTCTTCAATAAGAAGGTAGACAGGGAGGTGGAGACAAAGAAATTCCTAGACGATGGGGAGAATCTTGAGTTTGTGACAGCCGGCATCAAGTTGGCTTTGATTCCTGAGCCTTTTGTTGAGCTAGCCAGGATGGTTGTTAGGTATGTAACTCTTGAAGGGAGATTTGTTACTATACCTCAAAAGCATTTGATATTTCTTAACCACTTTCATAGAAATATAACCATCAGCTTCCCTCACTACTTGATAAACTCGCTGGAGAAATCATTAGGGAAGTGCAGAGCCATTCTAGGGCAGTCCCTCTGCATCAAGGGCTAATTCTGCTTATCCATCATCACTACTCAAACTGTCCCCGTGTGAATCTTGCTCCACCCTCTTCCTCCATTCCTCCCCCTACTCACACCACCTTCATTCCCCCTTCTTGAAAGGAAGATTGAAACTACTTGCATCTAGCAAGAAAAGAAAGGGCATGAAAACTAAGATCCCTACTTCTCAGAGGGTTCTTAGAAGCCACAAAGACCTAGAGCTTGCTGAGAACCTCCTGCACATCAGCCAACCGATGGAGGAACCTAAGGAGGAGGATTTGATGGTCAGAGTGGACAGGATGGAAAAGGAAATACAAGAGCTCAAAAGGGTTATCAAAAATATGGAAAAAGCTAAGGGAAAAGGAATACTACAAAATGATGATGAGGAGGGGGTTATTGCTGAAGTATTCAAGAAGTTACAGTCTTTGGATGGCAGAATGGGAAATGTAAAAAGTCATAATGACTACATCCTATCTGCTCTTAAAAGTATTTATAATTTCATTGAACAACATGTTCATAGTGTATACTGACCTAAATGGGATTAATAAAGACATTTGGGGCCCCAAAGAGAAAATGGATATGTCAATTGCTCAGGTGGATCTGAAAGACTCTTCTCAGGCCATAGCCATTGCTTTCTTTATCTCGTTGCAAGTGATCAAAACCAAGATTGATAGGGCTATCAAGTAACATCGTGTTGTGCCGCTATTTCTTGTTTGTGAAGTTCTTGATGGTGGCGGATCTGGAGCTATTTTTTAGCGGAGATATTCTATGATAGATATCTATTGTTTTCTTTTTTATCTCTTCTGCTATTTTTTGGATCATTTTACGTCTAGATCCTTTCTTCTAATTTGTTGTTTTATCTGGCTGTTGAGCCTCTGAGGTTGGTTGTTTTTCCCTTCTGTGGGTTGTTTCTCTCACTTCTGATATCTAGCTTTTGAGCCCTTTTGTATACAGGGTATAATCCCTTCAAAACTATTTTCCCTAATAAAAAAAATTGAGCCCCATGTCTTGGTGAAGATCAAAATAATGTTGTTGCTGTATTAACTCATCAAACATTATCATCTCGGACTCTAAAAATGTGCAATCTACTCTTGGTGTGAAGTTTTCGGTATGGTATTATTTTCCTCCTCTACTAAAGATGTTCTAGAGACAATTGGAAGCACTCAAATGCTTGGTTAGTCAGTTGAAGTTAAGAAGAAACATGTAAAAAATAAACCATAAATTAAGGAATCTTAAAAACCTTAAAAAATACATGATGATATAGTTGATTAAGAGAGAAATTTTTAGAAGGAGCTATGCTTGAGGTATCAAAGGAAATGAGTAGACATTATAAGATTCATCTTGAGAAAGATAAAGATCGGGAATTATAATTAAAAACTCATCTAAACGACACAAAGGAGTTGAAGAACAACCTCAATAGGGATCATCCTTTAAACAACCACCAACAAGGGGTGCAGATACTGTGAAGGACAATGAGCTAGTCAAAACCCCAAGTATGGATGAAGATGCTCCAAAATAAACTCTAGGTATCATAGTAAATAACATAGATACAAGTGCATTGGTTACTTCTCCCAGGGATCCAAAGGAGGTGTTAATTGAAAATGTGGTTCTCATGGGAAAATAATTAGGAAAAGGGAGTAATATGTAGAAAAAGTCTAGAAGATGGCACTTAGTCACAAGATAAATAACAAAGTAAGGAGAAATTAGATGTTATCACATAAGACCATGAAAAGAAACTAATAAAATTTAAAGAAACATCTAAAGAATAGGTGTGATATTCTAAAACTCCACAAAATGAGAAAAAGGAAATGTCCCTATATTTGGATGGTTCGAGTAGTTCTTCAACAATAGGCAAAGTAAATTAATCCAAAATAATCTCTAAGCATCACTAGTATACCAATTCCAAAGACCAAATATTCTTGAATAAATCAAGAATTCTTACCAAGACAAAGATACAATAACATGAATTCAGAACTTTGGAGGTTACAAATCCTTATCGTGGATTTTTTTTTGATATCATAGAGGGTGATTATGATATTCAACATATCTAGCTGGGAAAACCTATTAGGGAATCATTGAAATAGGGAGTGACAGAAGCATATGAAGGTTTATTACATAGGGTTGATAAGGATAATATATCCAAAAGGAAATTTAAAGAACAATTAAAACATTAACCTCATGCTTACATAGACGTGTAGGACACACATAAGAAGTTGTCACTGTCATCACCCTTGAAACACTATAAAATATTGAAAACACTAGTAAGAAAGTTTAAGTAGTAGATAAGTGGATAGAAAATATATCTCAAGAGGGCAAGATAATCATTAGAAAATTAAATGATAGTTATGTAAAAATTTCTGAATTACTTAATGATATTAATGAAGTTATTAGAGAGTGTGATAATGAGTTATTCTATTGGGAAAGGATTTTCCCTAAACTAGGAGAATCAACTAGCTTGATGAAGACTTACTAGAAAAAGAGGGAATAGTGCCACCAGATGAAAAAGGGACTCAATATGAAATGGAAGACTTGGAAAAGATTAGGGTTGAAACTTTCAATCAAATTAGAGAAAATTTGGCAACCGAGAACGAATTTGTAGGCAATATCATTAATGGTGTAAATTGTATACTTAGAAAAATGGTATCGATTAGCAAAAATGGTTTATTGGGATTTGGGGTTTAATGTCTTCATTCAATCCTTTGATAAACATATTAAAGAAGAACCTTGTTCCTATGATGTTTTCAAAAGGGTCACTTTGGTGGAGAATAAGATCACAAAGTTGAATAAAGGGTTAAGGGAATCTAGACCAATAATGTCCGAGTGTAGTGATATATTTAATAAGAATCAATTGATATATAAGTATCAAACCGAACCTCTTGAAGAGGAGATAATTCCACTATTTCAAAGGTATGATGCCTACATGGACATGAGTACAAAGGAAGAGCAAGATGATGGAGATGAATATTCAGATGTGAATACCGATGAGAGTTCTTAGGATTTTTTTTTATTTGATACTTTCTTTTCATATTATTTTAATTATTACTCTTGTTTCATTAAAATTGAATATCACTTTGAAATTTTTGTTTTCAGACATGAATGTAATTTGATGCGATATAATAGACTTTTATATGACTTTGATAGAATTGTAAATCTATTATCAAGCATGTGTATTGATGTAACAATTTGAGTTTTTTTGTATTGTGAAGAAAGAAAATAAGGATTCTATAAGGGCACTGCCCATGAAAGATACATAAATTTTCAAATACTACATCAAAAAGAGAATAAGAAAATGAAAAACATTTAGTCATCCTCTACTTCTACTTTAAAATCTTCTATAAATGGGGGAATTTTATTCAATAGCCTATTCTTACTTGGTATAAACTCTCCTAAACCCTGAAAGTGTTTAGGAAAAAAAAACTAACCTAGCCAAATTCCAAGACATCCCCATCTCCATCAATGATTCAATAGTCATCCTAGGGCCATCCATTGTATTCCTCGGCTCTATTTTCTTCCGATAAGAAGATGCCCAAGTCTGAGAAGATCTAAACCACCTATGGAAAATGTTGTCTTCCATTTTTCCTTGTAAGAGATAAAATGATTAGGAATAGGCTAAGAAGATGCATTTGGATTGGGTGGAAAAGAAATTATTACAACTGTGGATATTTTGGAACAAGGGACTTCATACTAGACTCACCCTTATATGTCCTTATGAATGGTGGATTCTCTCTTGGGAGAGGAACATGCAAAGTGACCTGACAACTTTCACTCCATCAAAGGAGCATACTGCACTAGATGAATGGAAGGTTGGAGAATAGACTTTCTCTTGTCCTATTTGATTGCAAAAATCGATGCCTTAAAATGTTGAGGAGATGAAGGCTTTATTTCTTCCTCATCCAAAATAATAATTGGGGGTTGAGAGATTGATTCACCCCTATTTCTTCTCGATGATGGTATTAGAACTATGATTGTTAAAGTGGCACAGGTCTTGCTCAACCTCCTTACAAAAAAATATTTCTCCATTTCTTCTACTTTATGAGAAATTATAGGAACAATTTCAATTGAGGTCTTCTTATGGAGCATGTAGGATTCTGCGAAATTTATTTAAACACAAATTCTTCATTACATAGAAATCAATATTCATATTCAATCATCCCTCCTACAAAAAGCCTCCTTTGAATCAAGAATTTCTTAAATTCTTATGGAGTTTTCTGGTTTTCCCAATGAAAAAGATGTTAATATATGGATTATAAGGTGAGAAGACATTATCGATCTTGATTAATCTTATAAGAAGGGATATTCAAACTTCCCAATAGGTTAAGGGCCCTTTGTTGTCCCCTGGGTCAAAAATTTCAAACAAATCCCGGACAAAGGCTTCATCTGGGTGAGTTAAGTCAAAGATTTGATTTAAATCTTATGATGATATTTCCTTCAAGTTATTCGCCACAAACCCCCTCTCTGTTACACCAACAAAGATCTCTACTATAATCCCTCACATTCAAGAATATAAAGAGGATACATATTGGGGAGAAAATAGAGTTGAATTTATAACGAAAATGGCACAAATAAGGTGAGTCGAGAAAAATCACTGCCACCAAATGAAGAAATAATTTTCACTCATCTCACATGAAGGAAATAAATTTGAGGGAAATTGGCATTGTGAAAAAAATATGTTTTGTTGACATGATACAATCCATGTGAGAATATTCAGCTCTAAAATACACGAACATGAGTATGTATTGCTTGAAGTTAATTCTCAAAAGGTGAAAGGGATTACATATCACATCAATCCATATGGAGGCACCTAGGAACTATCAAAAAGGATTTCTTGCTCACTAAAAATCATAGATGATTAATAAAATGTCAAAAGCGATGGAATGGAATCCTAGTTATATATGAGGAAATATAAAATGTGAATAGCTCATGATTTTTCCACATAATAATTTAAGATGGGATATATTAAGGAGAAGTAATAATAAATTAAAATATATGTTGTGAGGAAGA
Source organism: Taxus wallichiana var. yunnanensis (assembly GCA_018340775.1). Taxonomy (NCBI): domain Eukaryota; kingdom Viridiplantae; phylum Streptophyta; class Pinopsida; order Cupressales; family Taxaceae; genus Taxus; species Taxus wallichiana. The sequence goes on along the minus strand of CM031238.1, from coordinate 16,471,556 downwards.
ATATTCTCCTTGAGATTCATGCTTTTGGGGGAATTAAATAATGAGTGAGTGATTGAGATTGTATAAATGTGATAACAATAATCTCGCATAAGGGGAGTTAAAATTTTCTAATATTTAGAGAAAAAGGAGAGTGAACTTGTTTGTACTTGCTAAAACTGAACCAATATGAGGTACCCAAGCTTTGTTCAAATGTTCCAAAACCTTCTCGCCAATATTATTGCCTTTGTATAGTCGTTAGAAAATATTTAAGTCATAGTGTTGAGTCCCCTTATTAAAGATTGGAGTTTATTGAATTAATATGTGTGTATTCTCAAGAGCACTATTACTTTGTACAAAGATGAATTATTTCAAATCAATTGTCTACATTTCTGTTGCAATCTTATGATAATTAATCTCTCTCAATTACACAAGTCCTTAGTTTAAAATAGTAACAATTTAGTAACTATAATTATGGGATTGATGGATCTTTCCTTCATAATGTAATAAATGGGTTTAAAGTCAATTTGTATTTGTTTGATCTAGGATCTTTATCAATTCTGAGTGTATCTAGAATATATTTAATCAGAGATTGTTAGTATTTTGTTGAGAATTTATCATGAGATTTTGTGTTTGAATTCTCAAATTTTGTGTGAAATCTTGTATTCTTGGGCTTCCATGAATACAAACCTTCTAGTTGAAGGAATGCTTTGGACTGTGTGATCCATATTTTACATCAGGAAAAATTATATGCAGTATTTGTAAGGTTCATTTGAGTTCTTTGTATAATCAACTTTATCTTATTTAACTTCCCAACAATACATCAAAATTACAACCAATAACCATCAAATCCACTTGAATTACCCCTGCTTGCATTGTTTATGCATAAATACTATGGATATTTGTTAAATTTTTCCACCCTTTGTCCAAAGTATGCAAGAGCAAGTTGGAATTTACAATTGTCTTTAGTAACCTAAGCCTTTTTAGAAGATATCTAAATTTTCTAGTGTGAAAACTCATGAGAGTTAGATAATGTCTACATTGACCATATCTTCTTGAGGTTTCCTTTTCATATCCCTAAGAAAGAGAGTTCAAATATTGTTGTTCTATTCATTTATTTCATAAATGCAGTTACAAAATGGGTCCTCTCACCCTGGTTGTAGGAAAAAGCTCTAGTAGTAGGGTAGGTTGTACCCTTAGTGAGGTGTTATCCAATATCCCCTAATTCAGAGTGAAAAAGAGGCTATCGATCCATCCTGGATACAAAACGACACAAATCCTGTCTATCTTCCTCTAAACATCTTCCTTAGCTCATTGATGTTGCTTGGCTTACAAGGAGGGATCAATTTGGGTACCAACACCCTTGTGGTTCCATTTTCAGGGACTTATTTTTGCAAATTCAAAGATACATCGATCTATGGTAATGTATTGAATATGTTTAGATGTAAATACATGATCTAGACATCATCCTTTGTCAATATTTTCAAAAATGGGCTTAATCAGAAACTATTTGCTCAATATTTTCCTAGTTTAAGAAAGATTTCCATTAAATTTGACTTGGTTAGGGGTAAATATTGATAAAGGATGCTAAGATTTTCCAATATTTGTTGAGATTGATCATTAATTTTTAGTTGGAAAGTTGTTTACATTGATTTTCACATCTAAGGTAAAAGACCTTATTGGAAACTCCACATTCTCCGTAAATTATGGTAAATACCAAAGTGCCACAAGTTTCAAAATATTGCATTATGTCATTAATATATGTAAATTTGGTAGGAAGAAGGTCTTTTTGAAGACAAATCCTACTAGAAAATTATTTCTAGAGTGAGGAAGGACAAATGAAACAAAGAGAAAAGTCCTGGAGATCCTTGGGTTATCAAATGTCGAAGAGAAAGTGGTGCCTATTATTGAGGGTAACCAACCTCTCGATAGAAGAATATTCTAGTTCTTCGACGAGTTTCTGAATTAGACATTCCTTACAAAAATTTATACACTCCATCCGGAGAGGGTCCTTCATTTTCAAATAATAAGGGTATTCCTCATCTTCCTCCTCTTGTAGTGCCACTTCAAAATTACCACTTGAGACCAAGAAACAAACTAGGTTTAGCTAGAAAAATTATGGAATAATTTTTTTTTGTTAAGGGTGTTTGCAAAGAAGGTTACAAGATCATAGTTATCACAAACTAGGTTTAGGTTAACAGTCAAGATTGACTTGCAGAAATGATTCTAAAACATCTCACAACAAGCACAAGGTCAACACAAGGGATTAAATTCATCACTTAGGTTAGGAGAGTAATTTCTCACTCCTCTCTACCCTAACAGGCTTATAGGGTTCAACTTGATTTTTCACACACTTAGAGTCTTCAAAACTTTCCTAAATCATGCTCATTGGATATGAAATTTTCTCACCTTTCTAACCCTATAAAGAATTCCTCCTAACTCCTTGTAAGACTCAATTTATGGGCTGGCAGAGTTTTGGGGTGAAATTCTCCCTCTTGAGTGCAAAAGTTCAAATCTCCTCGTGTGCCCACAGTCCCACTTGGGGGGGACACGTGGTGCCTCTCGGTTGGCATGGGGAAAAGTAGAGTTGCAGAACATTTAAGGATTTGGATAATTTAGGCCAAAATCCCAAAGGAAAAATCGGACGCGCACCTCCACCAAGGAGAAATCCATGTCACATGTCAGTATGTGATTGGATGGGCGCCGCGGGTCGTGGGGAAACATATGAAATTTTTTCCAAGGTTTAAACAATGAATTTTCCAAAGGAAAAATTTGACTTCAACTTGCGCAAAAGGTCACGTGGAAACCTCTAATTGGACACGGCCTATGGGGTGGCGGAGCGAATTAAAAGTTTGTGCCAAACATGTTTAGAGGTCAAAAAGACTTGCGTGAGCTCGCACATCCATTTAGGACATGTGTCGGTGCTCGATTGGCTATGGGGGTGCGAGGTCTGAGAGAAATAGGTAAAAATTTTCCAAAATAGTTTAAATGATTTAGTTCTCAATTTTTATCTCGCATGCCCACCAACCAACGTGTCAACATGTGATTGGGCTGCGGGGACGATGGGAAAAATTGGAAAATTTTCCCAAAGTCAAAATTTCTAAAAGTTAGGTTTTAAAAGGTTTTCCCCTCTAAAGTGCCATGTCTTTGAAACATGATTGGAGAGTGTTGTGGGGCCGTAGAATTTTGGGGAAATTTTTCCAAAGTTTAAATTTTTATTTTAATATAGTTAGATTTATTTTTGGATGACCATTTTGAAATAAAAACTTCAAATGGCCATAAATTTTGATAGGAAATTCCATTTTGGGAAAAAGACTTTCTTGAAAGCTCTCAAGTCCTCTTTGTACAAAAATCATCAATTTTGGATTTTGATGAAGTTTTGAGGTTCAATTTTAATAAACCGATCTACAAGCTTTAAATTCAAAACTGCAATTTTTCTAACTTGTCAATTTGATTAAATTTGAACTCCTCCTTCACTCAACATGTCAAATGGACATGGAGGACTAGTCTAGGGAGGGTTTAGAGTGTTTTAGTGAAGTCAATTTGTCCATTTTGTTCGAGGTTGCATTTTTCTGGCAATAAACGGAAAAATGACTGTGCAAGTTCCCGTTTGAAATTCATTAAGTTTTAGGGATTCATTCTTGACTGTTTTAGTGAATTAGAGTTCCTTAGGTATTCCTAATGTGAATCCCAAAGTTTTATAACTTATTGTTGAGTATAAGTCTGAACTGCTCATTTTTAATAAAGCATGAATTACAGGATGAAGTTTTAATTCGGTGAACTGTTTTCTTTAAGTTTGCATGCCAATTTATCTTTTAAAAGTGTGTATAGTTGTCTAATTGGTGTCATATAATTTCTTATTAAGTCTTCTATGCAATTCTGAGTTAGATTACAATTCAGATTTCAATTTCAATTATACATCTTGAAAGGAATACACTATTGTCCATCATTTCCACGCATTCTTTCTTTTCAAAATAGAAATTACAAATATAACAACAATTAAAATGCAATACAACAATGAAAGTTTAGAAGAGAGGTACTTTCATTATTGATTTCCAGCAATAACTCAACAACTTATTTCTTTCTTCAAATTTCAAAGTGTAATTTACAAACTGTATGACATTCTTTTCCAAAACAGAGAATGGAATAATAACTCTTTACATTTTCTAATGAATCTCAATATTTCCTTTACAATACAAGGTGCCTTCTTATTACAAATAATGATACAATTCATCCACTTCAAGTGGGAAAATAACAATGAAATTTCTCAAAGGATGGGACTGTCAAACTGTATTTTCTCCAAGCTTCAAAACAACAACATGCTGATTTCTTCTTCTTTGCAACTTGATCACAACAAGGAAGGGGGAAAGGAAACACTCTCCACCCAACCAAGAAATCCAATGGAAAAGGAAAAGCCATCTTTCCCCATTGGCCACCAAGCCCCAACCATATTGGAATATAGGATGAACATCAACAAATGGCAACAAGGATTCTTTCACAAAGCAAACACCATTCCTTTCTCATCATGCATAGAACAAAAAAAGCACACAGTCCAAACAAGGACAACATTTCACAACTGCAATAAGGATCATACACACAAGATATGGGCTTGATCAAGCAAGCCATCAAGAGCAATAACTATGGGGAATCTCCTTATGCCTCCAAATTTGGAATTAGGCATCCACCGAATGCATACCACCAATAAACACATCAAACCCATAAACCTTATATCTCCCAACCCCTCCTTATGCACCCCCAAGTTTATCCCTTATGCCTCCCAATAGTAAGAAATGCAAGTAGTTTCTTTTCCAAGGTGGATCCCAAAATGAAAACTCCCTCCACAATAGAATAAGTGCCGTTGGAAAATCCCTTATGCCCCCATATAAGACCCCATAGTCTTATCCTACACCTTTCCCTAGGCAATCTACCCAACCAGCCAAGAATGCAAACACAAACACCATTATAAAGTGCATGCAAGAGAAGGAAAACATTTAGAATACAGTTCCAGATACTACCTCTCCATAGTAAAGTTTGTTCCAAGCTCACAAGCTTACAAGATGTCAAAAACAACCCCAAAATAGAGGGGTTTAAGAAAGCAAAAAAATTCAAAGCTCCTCCACAAGAAAGCTCCAAAACAACTCCAAAAATGTGTTCCCAAGAAGAAATAACAAGGTTTCAACAACCCCCAAATGAGCAAGAAGCTTCACTTTTATAGGAAGGGAAAGAGAGAGGATGATGTGGATCCAAGTGGGATGCCACATCATTTTTCCTCATCCCCAAGAGGAAATCAACATCAACCAACAAATCACAATAAATAAGAATGACAAAATGACTTCCACACTTCAAAACAACCCATACTCCAAAAGGGACTGCATTAAAAATATGTAAGGGAAGTGCAATTAAAACTTATAAATGTCATTTCAAAATGCATTATAAATGCCTATATTTACCCTATAAACCATAGGCATAGTTGGTGGATTATTTTAAGAGGTGTTGGACAAGTTTAACTTGTCCCACAAGCCTCCAAATTTGGCCTCCAAGGTCAAATTCGAATTTCATAAAAGATGGAGTGTTTGACCTTCCAAAATATGCCTTACAAGACTCTTACATCTTTCTTACGCATTCTTACATATTGACTTACACACTCTTCCAACATTAATATCTAAGACAACAAATTTATTAATTACATTCCACATCCCAATTAAATTTAAATAAAGTTTAACTATATGACTATCACATTTAAATTAAATAATAAAAAGAACACATTACAAATAAAATACATACAACAATAATAAAAAAGGAACACATAAATAAAACACATATATCCCATGGTCACATATAATGGAAATCCCCCATGGGATTCCTAGCAAAACACCACACACACAAACAATACAGTTGCCATGGTGACCTTGTTGATTTCACCTAGAATTTCAATATGGTTAGTCTCCAGTCCCCCAACATTGTTGTGATATTTTAACCTGCAAAATAACAATACCTCCTTCAGCCTCGTGGCCATATCAGAACATCCAAAATGATATAAGCAACATATAAATATCAAATCCAAATCACAACAATATCAAGAATTCAATATTATCATTTTAAATTCAATTTTTCCACTATATCATCATCCAATGAATCTCTATACTAGAGCTACTCATTATATCAAATGTCACATGTCTAAAATCAACATCAATAACTTTGTCCATATCAAATAGTATATCATCATCCATAATGTCTCCAATAATCATCAAACATAATAATGGAATCCAGATCAATACTAATCCATGATCTAACGTATACACATCATACTTAGTAAAAGCATAATAATGTCCAAAATGAGATTAACGGTAGCAAGATCGGTATCTAAATAGTGTCAAAGGGAAGTGGGAACTACACTCCCTTAACTTAGACTCGACTTCCTTCTAGAAGTCATTGGAACAAATGTGGAAACCGAACTCATAACATAGTAGCATTCTCCCAAGTGGTTGTAGTCTCATCATATTTGTCCCACCGCACTCATACCGATCAATATCTCGCCTCGAAGACCCTGTGGTCCTGCGATCTATGATATGGACAGGCTCCACCATCACCTCCCCTTGATCTTGCACATGTAATTATGTCTAGTCCAACACATGAGAAGGATATATAATGTAGCTCCTAAAGACAAAAACATGAAACACATCATGTACGTGAGAAAAGCTAGGTGGCAATGCTACATGGTAGGCCAAAGGGATGATACACTCCAAGATCTCAAAAGGACCAATAAATCAAGGAGCTAACTTAGAGCCTTTTCCATAGCGAATAGGGCTCTTGTGTGGCCTAACAGAAGGAAAACCTTCATGCCCACATCAAATCTATGATTAATCCTATGCTGATCCGCATACTTCTTCTACACCGCCCTATGCCTCCCGCAATCTCTTTGTGATCAACACTACCTAATTCTCCATGTCCTGCAAAAGAGCTGGTCCAAGAGATACTCTATCCTCCAACCTATCCCGGCTAAGGGGTGTCACACACTCTCTATCATATAATTCCGAAAAGGATCCATGCCTATAGAATTTAAGAAAACTATCATTGTAGGAAAACTCCAATAAGTACAGTACTCCTCCCACTTAGACTGCTGATCCATCATGTACATCCTAAGCATAATCTCCAAAATCTGATTCATTCACTCAGTCTGTCCATTTGTCTCAGGATGATATGCTATGCTGAAATTAATCCTCATCCCAAGGACATACTGCATGGTAGTCAAGAAATGTGAAGTGTACAAGGGATCGCGGTCACAAATGATCTTCCACAGAATCTTGTACAAACTGATGATCTCATCCAAATATACTCATGCCACTACTCTAGATTTATAAGTGGTCTTCATAAGATAAAATTGAGCCATATTTTTCAATTTATCAAATTGTGACCATAATAGCATCATGGTGATATCTTGACATATGTAGTCCAACAATGAAATCCATGGAAATGGTGTCCCACTTCCATTCCGTTCGGGATGAGGATAAAGAAGAGACTGTTGGATGCTAATGCTCGGCCTTAACCCTCTGGAACTTTAAGAAGCGTGACACAAACTGAGCCATGTCTCAAGGAATTCCTCTCTAGTGATACAAGTGTCGTAAAGTGGCATGCATCTTCTTCACCTCAAGATGGACTGAATAGGGTACATGATGTGCCTCTACCAAGATGTCCTGCCTCAAGCCTCCATCTCTAGGAACATATATCCTACCTCTGTGTCTAAGAATACAATCTTCCTCTAAGGTGAAATCATCAAACTTCCCCTCAAGGGGTCTCTATGAATCTATCTCTGCTCGTACTATCATGTAGAAGTTGTTAAGAGGAAGTCTTTGAAGAATCATGCTCGTAAATCTATGCTCACTTTGTAGTGGCCATAGCCACATGTCTCCATCTACTGAGAGCATCTACTACCACATTCTCCTTCCCTTTCATATGCTCAATCTCCATGTCATACTCACGAGCAACTCCATCCAACACCGGCGACGAGTGTTTATATTGGGCTAAATGAAGAGGTGGCGAAGACTCAAATGATCTATCCTAAGTGTGAACCTCCATCCAAGAAGAAAATGTCTCCATATAACCAAATAAATGCACAATTTCCACAAGCTCGAGATCATGGGTAGGATAATTAAGCTCATGATCCTTGAGTTTGCGAGACTCATAAGCTACAACCATGCCATCCTGCATAAACACACATCCAATCCCTGCTAAAGTAGCATCGTGAAAACAAAGAACTCTCCTTGTGGATCCAACACTACAAGAATGGGTAATATAGTGAGGCACTTCTTCGAGTGTCTTGAAGGCCCACTCATATCTGTCTTTCCAAAAAAATTCTTACCTTTCCTCGAAGGGAAGTGATAGGATGCACAATCTAAGAGAAGTCCTAAACAAATCTCGATAAGTAACCTCCTAAGCCCATGAATCTACACACCTCGGTCCTTTGTGGTGTTTGTTGGCCAATCCATAATGGCTTTAATCTTGGAAGGATTGACTATGATACCTTTCCTAGAAATAATATGACTGAAATATTACACCTTTGTCTAGAAGAAAGCACACTTCTCTAAGTTCCCATAAAGTGCTGCTCACAAAGACACTGGAGAACCTATCGAAGGTGCCCCTCATGCTCCCTATGTGTATGTGAGTATATTAAGATTTCATCTAGGAAGATGAGCATGAAGGGATCTAAAAAGGTTCGAATACCCCATTCATCAAACCAAAAGGAACTACTGTGAACTCATAGTGCCCATATCTCATGCGGAAGGTGGTTTTATGAATGTTCACCTTTGGAATACTTAACTAATGATAACCTAACTTGAGATCAATCTTAGAGAACACCATGGCTCCCTTCATCTAATCAAACAAGTGATCAACATGAGGAAGAGGTTAACGATTCTTGATCATCACTTTGTTCAACTGGTGGTAATCAATACACAACTGTAATGATCCATCCTTATTTTTCATGAAAATCACCAGTGCACCCCAAGGGATACACTAGGATGCATAAGGCCTTTCTCCAAAAGGCCCTTAAGTTGCAACTTGAGCTCATAGAGCTCGAGGTGGTCATCGATAAGGTGCCCATGAGATAGGCTCTGCTCCTGGGACTAGGTCTATATGGAAATCAATCTCACGTGGAGGTGGCATCCTCGGTAGCTCCCTAGAAAGAGATTAGGAAACTCTCTCAAGATGGGATGATCATCAAGTGATGGTCCACTAGACCCATCCTCGACTTATCACCGACTATAACAATGTACATCCGAAAACCCCGTCGCACACACCGCTTAAGTTGCATAGTAGAAATGGTGTGAATAAAAATGGGTCTTCTAACCCCAAGATCACCGACTCTACTCCCAAATCATCTACACAAGTAATAGTATTATGATAACAATCCATCCTAGCCCTATGTGACGATAACCAATCCATGCCTAATATGACTCCATACGAGCCCAAAGGAAGAATACGGAGATCTGAAGTGGTGGTGAAAGGTCCTAAATCCACTACACACTCCTTAACTAAGGATTCCACAGAGATATTGGCTCCAGAAGCCATCTCTACATCCCAACTAAGACCCTGCCTAATCGCCACCACTGCGCATCACTTTACTAACGATGGTGTAATGAAGGAATAAGAAGAACCAGAATCAAATAATACAAAGGTGGGAATACCACTAATGATACCTGTGGTCTCAATGATCGTGCTCGTGCTATACCTGGTGGTTCAAAACCATTGTGTAGATCCTATGGCTACGTCCCATGTCACCAACTATCGGCTTAGAAAGCTGGTGCCTTACCCTTATTAGTGTTATGAGGGAAATATCTCCAAGAAATGTCCAACTACTCCACATCCAAAGTAACCACCGATCCTCTCTAAGGAGCAGCACCTAAGTGGGTTCCTAGAATCCTATAGTGTGGATCCGATGATCCGGCTATAGTCTGTTGTGGCTCTACCTTGGTGAGCTCTAGCTGACTAAGTTCTATGTCCACCTTGTGTCCTGATGGGACCCCTAGGAGGAGGCCCCATGCTCTGACCTCTCTATGCATCAACTCTCTATGGAGGTCTATATGGTGGGTGAGGCGACTGCTGCTGCTATTGTGGCCTAAAGGATGACTATGCTAAATGCTTACCACCATGAGGAAGAGGTAATGAACATCTTGATTTACCATCCTACATCTATTGAATGTGGCTCCTAACTTGGTCCCTAGCCTACTGGGTTTTACCCCAAGTCTCCTCTATAATATAGGCCTTCTCGACATCCTCTGCTAATGTCCATGGGTAGTGAATTTGTACTGCCCTCCAATGTACAAATTCATGTCCCAGATGAACCTATGAATCCACAGCTGCTCATCTTTCATATAATCTACATACTGAAGTAGATCTAGAAACCTACTCTCATACTCTACTACAGAAAGGGTAGCTTGTAGGAGGTCATGGAACTCGTCAATCCTTTGTTAGATGAACCTCCTTGATAGGTACCTTTTCCCTGAATCTCACCTCAATAGCTCCTAAGTCACTATCTTTGAATCTACATGGAGCTTCTACCTCCTCTGTCCTCCACCATACTCTGCTCCATCCCTCGAGTAGATGGATTGTAACATAAGCCTTCGTGTTACTAGAACAAGGACAAAGCTTGAAGCAATTGATCAAGCTCATTAGCCGTGCCTCGCTTGAAATCCACCTATATCACTGGGTAATGTGAGGGTCTAAGCTTCAAGATCTCCTGATGTGATCCACTACTATGGTCTGTTGGCCTCTAGGCCTCTCCGTAAGCTCATCCCTAAGCCTATGGCTCTGAGACCTCTCTAAGATATAGAACTATGTCACCCTGTCTCTAGGTGGTGAATCCACTCGACGGACTCCACATGGGATTTCTATCTTCCATGCTCATTTCGAGTGGAGGAGGTGCATGTCCCTCAATAGAAGCAACTCTGTCATGTCTTCCTGAGTGCCCTCCTACTGATCCTCTGTGTAAGGTGGCATTAACATCTTGAAGGGTCTATAAGATCTATGGTAGGATATCTGCTACACCCTGATCTGGTGGTGGTGGTGGCGGTGGTGGGGGTGGTTGTGGTGGTGACTCCAAGTCTCTACGAATGTTACTCTCACTCTGTCTAAGTGTCCTTCATAGACCAAAGTGGGAGTCAGTTCATTACTTTAATTCCTTTTCAGTTTCTAAGTTTACTATCATGTCTAATTTTCAAACTCTGCTTTGTTTTCAAGATTAACAAGTTTGCTAGTTCTAAGGTTTGAAGTCTCAATTTTATAGTGTTCCCAATGGTCCAATCCTTTTAACCAACTTCTTTGATACCAAGTGTAATGCCTACTTCAAAATTACCACTCGAGACCAATAAACAAACTAGGTTTAGCTAGGAAAATTATGGAATAATTTTTTTATTAAGGGTGTTTACAAATAAGGTTACAAGATCATAGTTATCACAAAATAGGTTTGGGTTAACAGTCAAGATTTAATTGGAAAAATGATTTTAAAACATCTCACAACAAGCACAAGGTCAACACAAGGGATTAAATTCATCACTTAAGTTAGGAGAGTAATTTCTCACTCCTCTCTACCCTACAGGCTTACAGGGTTCAACTTGATTTTTCACACACTTAGATTCTTCAAAACTTTCCTAAATCAAGTTCATTGGATAGGAAATATTCTCACCTTTCCAACCATATAAAGGATTCCTTCTAACTCCTTGTAAAACTTAATTTATGGCCCAATAGAGTTTTGGGGTGAAGTTTTCCCTCTTGAGCGCAAAAGTGCAAATCTCCTCCACGCGCCCGCGGGTTCGGTTGGGGAGACACATGGAACCTCTTAGTTGGCAGGGGAAAAGTGGAGAAGTGGAAAATTTAAGGATTTTGAGAATTTAATCCAAAATCCCAAAGGAAAAATTGGGCGTGCACCTCCGTCAAGGAGAAATCCATGCCACGTGTCAGCGCATGATTGGACGGGGGCCGGTGGGTCACGGGGAAACATATGAATTTTTTTCCAAGGTTCAAAAACTGAATTTTCCAAAGGAAAAATTTTCCTTCAACTTGCGTAAAAGGCCATGTGGCATCCTCTGATTGGAAGTTGGCCTATGGGGCGGTGGAGTGAATTAAAAGTTTGTGCCAAATGTGTTTAAAGGTCAAAAAGACTTGTGTGGGCCGAACATCCATTTAGGACATGTGTCAGTGCCTGATTAGCTGCTGGGGTGTGGGGCCATGGAGAAAAAGGTAAAAATTTTCCAAAAGAGTTTAAATGATTTAGTTTTCAATTTTTATCTGCGCACCCACCAAGCCACGTGTCAACACGTGATTGGCTGCGGGACGCGGGGAAAAATGGGAAAATTTTCCCAAAGTCAAATTTTCTAAAAGTTAAGTTTTAAAAAGGTTCACCCCTCTAAAGTGCCATGTGGCAACACATAATTCCTGAGAGTTTTTCAGGGCAGTAGACTTTTTGGGGAAATTTTTCCAAAGTTCAAATTTTGATTTTAATATAGTTAGATTTATTTTTGGATGGCCATTTTGAAGTAAAAACTTTAAATGGCCATAACGTTTGATAGGAAACTCCATTTTGGGAAAACAAGGACTTTACGGAAAGATCTCATAGTACTCTTTACATAGAAATCATCAATTTTTTATTTTATTGAAGGTTTGAGGTTCAATTTTAATAAACTGATCTGCAGGCTTTAAATTTAAAATTGGTAATTTTTCCAACTTGTCAATTTGATTAAATTTGAACTCCTCCTTCACTCAACATGTCAAACAGACATGGAGGACCATTCTAGGGAGGTTTTAGAGTGTTTTAGTGAAGTCAATTTTTCCATTTCATTCAAGGTTTCCTTTTGCGTGCAATAAATGGAAAACGCATCAGCATGAGTTCCCATTTGAAATTCATTAAGTTTTAGGGATTCATTCTTGATTGTTTTAGTGAATTAGAGTTCCTTAGGTATTTATAATTTGAATCCCAAAGTTTTATAACTTATTTTTGATATAATTCTAAAATTCTCATTTTGAATAAAGCATGAATTACCAAGATGAAGTTTTAATTTGGTGAACTATTTTCTTTAAGTCTACATGCCAATTTATCTTTTAAAAGTGTGTATAGTTGTCTAATTGGTGTCATATAATTGCTTATTAATTTTTATATGCAATTTAGATTTCAATTTCAATTATACATCTTGCAAGGAATACAATATTGTCCATCATTTCCACACATTCTTTCTTTTCAAAATAGAAATTACAAATATAACAACAATTAAAATGCAATATAACAATGCAAGTTGAGGAAGAGAGGTACTTTCATTATTGATTTCCAGAAATAACTCAACAACTTATTTCTTTCTTCAAATTTCAAAGTGCAATTTACAAACTGTATGACATTTTTTTCCAAAATAGAGAATGGAATAATAACTCTTTACATTTTCTAATGAATCTCAATCTTTCCTTTACAATACAAGGTGCCTTCTTATTACAAATAATGATACAATTCATCCACTTCAAGTGGGAAAATAACAAAGAAATTTGTCAAAGGATGGGACTGTCAAACTATGTTTTCTCGAAGTTTATCCCGTATGCCCCCATAGTAAGAAATGCAAGAAGTTTCTTTTCCAAGGTGGATCCCAAAGCAGAAACTCCCTCCATGATAGAATAAGTGCCATTGGCATATCCCTTATGCCCCCATATAAGACCACATAGTCTTCTCCTACACCTTTCCTAAGAAATCTACCCAACCAGCCAAGAATGCAAACACAAACACCATTCAAAAGTGCATGCAAGAGAAGGAAAACATTTAAAATATAGCTGCAGATCCCGCCTCTCTACTGAAGTTTGTTCCAAGATCGCAAGCTTTGCAAGATGTCCAAAACAGTCCCAAAACAGCAAGGTTTAAGAAAGCACAAAAATTTCAAGCTCCTCTACAAGCAAGCTCACAAACAGCTCCAAAAATGCACCCCTAGAAGAAATAACAAGGTTTCAACAACTCCCAAATGAGAAAGAAGCTTCACTTTTATAGGAAGGAAAGAGAGAGGATGATGTGGATCCAAGTGGGATGCCACATCATTTTTCCTCATCCCCAAGAGGAAATCAACATCAACCAACAAATCACAATAAATAAGAATGAAAAATGACTTCCACACTTCAAAACAACCCATGCTCCAAAAGGGACTGCATTAAAACTATGTAAGGGAAGTGAAATTAAAACTTATAAATGTCATTTCAAAATGCATTATAAATGCCTATATTTACCCTGCAAACCATAGGCATTGTTGGTGGATTATTTTAAAAGTTGTGGGACAATTTTAACTTGTTCCACACCCCTCCAAATTGGCCTCCAAGGTCAAATTTGAATTTCATAAAAGATGGAGTGTTTGACCTTCCAAAATCTCCCTACAAGACTCTTACATATTTCTTACATATTCTTACATATTGACTTACACACTCTTCAAACATTAATATCTAAGACAACAAATTTATTAATTACATTCCACATCCCCATTAAATTTAAATAAAGTTTAACTATATGACTATCACATTTAAATTAAATAATAAAAAGAACACAATACAAATAAAATACATACAACAATAATAAAAAAGGAACACATAAATAAAACACATATATCCCATGGTCACATATAATGGAAATACCCCCCACGGGATTTCTAGTAAAACACCACTCACACAAACATTACGGTTGCCATGGTGACCTTGTTGATTTCACCTGGAATTTCAATATGGTTAGTCTCGGTCCCCCAACATTGTTGTGATATTTTAATCTACAAAATAACAATAGCTCCTTTGGCCTCGTGGCCATATCATAACATCAAAATGATATAAGAAACATATAAATATCAAATCCAAATCACAACAATATCAAGTATTCAATATTATCATTTTAAATTCTATTTTGCCTCTATATCATCATCCAATGAATCTCTATGCTAGAGCTACTCCTTATATCAAATGTCACATGTTTAAAATCAACATCAATAACATGTCCATATCAAGCAATATATCATCATCCATAATGTCTCCAATAATCATCAAGCATAATAAATGAATCCAGATAAATACTAATCCATGGTCTAACATATACACATCATACTAAGTCAAAGCATAATAATGTCCAAAATGAGATTAACAGTAGCAAGATCAGTATCTAAATAGTGTTAAAGGTAAGTGGGCACTACTTCCCCTCCTTAGACTCGACTTCCTCCTTGAAGTCACAAGAACAAATGTGGAAACTACACTCCTAACATAGTATCATCCTCCCAAGTGGTTGTAGTCTCATCATATCTATCCCACCGCACTCGTACCTAATCAATCTCTCTGCCTCGAAGGCCCGGTGTCCTACAATCTATGATACTGACAGACTTCACCATCACCTACCCCTAATCCTGCACCTACAATGATGAAAAGTCCAACAGATGAGAAGGATCTATAATGTACCTCCTAAGGATAGAAACATGAAACACATCATGTATGTGAGACAAGTGGGTGGCAATTCTAGACGATAGGCCAAAGGGTCGATATGCTCCAAGATCTCAAAAGGACCAACGAATCGAGGAACTAACTTAGAGCCTTTCCCGTAGTGGATAGGGCTCTTGTGTGGCCTAAGACAAAGGAACACCTTCATGCCCACATCAAATCTACGATCAATCCTATGTTTATCTGCATACTTCTTCTTGTTACGTGCCTCCTGTAATATCCTCTTAATTAATACTACACTGTTGCTCCATGTCCTACAAAATATCGGTCCAAGAGATACTCTATCCTCCAACCTATCCCAACTAAGGGGTGTCCTACACTCTCTACCATATAATGCCTGAAAAGGAGCCATGCCTATAGAACTCTGAAAACTATTATTGTAGGCAAACTTCACTAAGTACAGGTACTCCTCCCACTTAGACTGCTGATCCATCACGTACATCCTGAGCATATCCTCCAAAATCTAATTCACTCACTCGGTTTGTCCATCTGTCTTAGGATGAAATGTTGTACTAAAATTAATCCTCATACCGAGGACATCTTTGCATGGTAGTCTAGAAATGTGAAGTGTACAAGGGATTGCGGTCACAAATGATCTTCCACAGAATCTCATGTAACCTGACAATCTCATCCAAATATACTCGTGCCACTACTCTAGATGTATAAATGGTCTTTACCAGAGAAAAGTGAGCCACTTTTTTCAATTTATCAACAGTGACCATAATGGCATCATGGTGATATCTCAACATAGGTAGTCCAATAATGAAATACATGGAAATTGTGTCCAACTTCCATTCTGGTATGGCATGAGCATAAAGAATACTTGCTAGATTCTGATTCTTGGCCTTAACCCTCTAGCACTCTAAGCACCATGACAAAAATTGAGCCACGTCTCGAGGAAGTCATCTCCAGTGATACAACTGTCGCAAAGTGGTGTGCATCTTCTTCACCCCGGGATGGGATGAATAGGGTGCATGATGTGCCTCTACTAGGATGTCCTACCTCAAGCCTCCATCTCTAGGAACATATATCCTACCTTTGTGTTTGAGAAGACCATATGCCTCTAAGGTGAAATCATAAAACTTCCCTCAAGGGTCTCGTGACTCTATCTCTACTACAAATCTTTGTCATGTAGAAGCTGTCAAGAGGAAGCTGTTGAAGAATCCTACTCCATAAATATGTGCTCACTATAGTGGCCATAGCCACATGTCTCCATCTACTGAGAGAATCTACTACCACATTCTCCTTCCCTTTCACATTCTCAATCTCCATGTCATACTTAAAAATCAACTCCATCCAACAGCGCCGTTGATGAGCATTTAGATTAGGATGCATGAATAGGTGGCAAAGACTCAAATGATCTATCCTAAGTGTGAACCATCTACGAAGAAAATGTCTCCATCTAACTAAAGCATGCACAACTACCACAAGCTCAAGATCATGCGTAAGATAATTAATCTCGTGATCCTTGAGTTTTCGAGATTCAAAAGCTACAACCTGCCATCCTGCATCTATACACCTCCAAGCCCTGCTAAAGAAGCATTTGTGTAAATAAAGAACTCTCCATGTGGATCGGACACTACAAGAATGGGTCTTGTAGTGAGGCAATCCTTCAATGTCTTGAAGGCCTATTCACATCTATCCATCCAAATAAACTTCTTCCCTTTCCTCGAAGGGAAGTGATAGGTACTGCAATCTAAGAGAAGTCTTGAACAAATCTCCAAAGTAGTAACTCTGCTAACCCCATGAAATTGTGCACCTCGGTCACTATAGTGGGTCTTTGGCTGATCCATAATGGCTCTAATCTTGGAATGATCAGCTGCGATACCTTCCCCAGAAATAATATGACCCAAATACTACACCTCTATCTTGAAGAAAGCACACTTCTCTAAGTTCTGTAAATTTTCTTCTCACGAAAATAGTAGAGACCCTGTCGAAGGTGCCCCTCATGCTCCCCATGTGTACGTGAGTATATCAAGATGTCATCAAGGAAGATGAGCATGAAGAAATCCAAAAAGGTTCCGAATACCCCATTCATCAAACTCATGAACCTGCGGGGCATTCATCAAACCAAAGCGGTGCCATTGTGAACTCATAGTGCCCATATCTCATGTTGAAGGTGGTCTTATGAATGTCTACCTCCAAAATCCTTAAGCGATGGTAGGTGACTTGAGATCAATCTTAGAGAACACCGTGGCTCCCTTCATCTGATCAAACAAGTCATCAATACGAGGAAGAGGGTAACGATTCTTGATCGTCACTTTGTTCAATTGCTAGTAATCAATACCCAACCGCAATGATCCATCCTTATTTTTCATGAAAATCACTAGTGCACCCCAAGGGGATACACTAGGATGGATAAGACCTTTCTCTAGAAGGCCCTCAAGCTGCAACTTGAGCTCATAGAGCTCCAGGGTGTTCATCTGATAAGGTGCCCGTGACATAGGCTCTACTCCTGAGACTAGGTCTATATGGAAATTAATCTCATGTGGAGGTGGCATTCCCAGTATCTCCCCTGGAAAGAAATCAGAAAATTCTCTCAAGATGGGATGATCATCTACCGATGGTCCACTAGACCCATCCTCGACGACTGTCATCCCGTAACAACGTACATCGACAACCTTGTCGTAAACACCGCTTAAGCTGCATAGTGGAAATGGTGTGAATAAAAACGGGTCTTCTGACCCCCGAGATCACTGACTCTACTCCCAAATCAACTAGACAAGCAATAGTCTTATGATAACAATCCATCCTGGTCCTATGTGTAGATAACCAATCCATGCCTAATATGACTTCATACGATCTCAAAGGAAGAATACGGAGATATGAAGTGGTGGTGAAAGGTCCTAAATCCACTACACACTCCTTAACTAGGGAGTCCATAGAGATCTTGGCTCCAGAAGCCATTTCGACATCCCAACTAAGACCCTGTCTAATTTCCACCAGCCTGCATCGCTCAACTAATGATGGTGCAACAAAGGAATCAAAAGAACTAGAATCAAATAATACAGAGGTAGGAATACCACTAATGCTACCTATGGTCTCAATGACTGTGCTCTGGTGCTCTACTTGTGAGTTCTCAACCACTGCGTAGATGTTGTAGCTACATCCCATGTCACCAACTATTGGCTCAGAAATCGGTGCCTTACCCTTGTTAGGGTTCTAAGGGAAATCTCTCTAGAAATTTCCAACTACTCCACATCTAAAGTAACCACTGATCCTCTCCAAGGAGTAGCACCCCTAGTAGGTTCCCTAAAATCTGTCATGTGGATCCTAATGATGTAGCTATAGTACATTATGGCCTCTACGGCAAGCTCTACCTAACTAAGTTATATGTCCACCTTGTGTCCTGATGGGACCCCTAGGAGGAGGCCCCATGCTCCGACCTCTCTATGCATCAGCTCTCTATAGAGGTCTATATGGTGGGCGAGACTACTATTGCTGTAGCTATGGCCTAAAGGATGACTGTGATGAATTTTGACCACAATGAGGAAGAGGTACTGAACCTTTTGATCTACCATCCTGCATTTGTTGAATGTGGCTCCTGACTCGGTCCCTAACCTGTTGGGTTTTACCCCGAGTCTCCTCTGTAATATAGGCCTTCTCGATGGCCTCTGCTAATGTTTTTGGGTAGTGAATCCATACTACCCCTCTAATGTCCAAATTTAGGCCCTGAATGAACGTATGAATTTGCACCTACTCATCTTGCATATACTCTACATACTAAAGTAGATCTAGAAATATACTCTCATACTTTCTACAGAAAGGGTAGCCTGTCGGAGGTCATGGAACTCATCAATCCTCTATTGGATGAACCTCTGTGATAGGTACCTACTCCTGAATCTCTCCTCAAATAGCTCCCAAGTCACTATCTCTGAATCTACATGGAGATTCTACTCCTCTGTCCTCCACCATACTCCTGCTCCATCCCTCAGTAGATGGATTGCAACACGATCCTCGTCGTGTTCTTAGAAACAAGGAAAAATCTTGAAGAAACCACTCAAGCTCACTAGCTAGGCCTCTACCTAAAATCCACCTATATCACCTAAGTAATGTGAGGGCCTAAGCTTTAGGATCTCCTTAATGTGATCCACTTCTATGGTCTATTAGCCTTTAGGCCTCTTTGCAAGCTTATCCCTAAGCCTAGGGCTCCGAGACCTCTCTCTAAGCTCGGGAACTATGTCACCCTGTCTCTAGGTGGTGAATCTTCTACGAATGAATCTACATGGGAGTTCTCTCCTCTATGCTCCTTGATGAGTGGAGGAGGTGCATGTCCCTCAATAGAAGAAAATATTTCATGTCTACTTGAGTTCCCTCCTACTAATCCATTACGTAAGGCAACATTAACATCCTAAAAGTGCAGTAAGATCTGTGGCGGGATATCTGCTACACCTTGATTTGGTGGTGGTGGTGGCGGTGGTGGGGTGGTGACTCGAGTCTCTATGAATGTTCCTCTCACTCCATCTGATCCTCCTGCACAGACCAAAGTGGGAGTTAGTTCATTACTTTAAGTCCTCTTCAGTTTCTAAGTTTACTATCATGTCTAATTTTCAAACTGCTTTGTTTTCTAGATTAACGAGTTTGCTAGTTCTAAGGTTTCAAGTCCTCAATTTTCTAGTGTTCCCATTGGTCCAAGCCTTTGAACCACTACTACGATACCAATTGTAATTCCTGCTTCAAAATTACCACTTGAGACCAAGAAACAAACTAGGTTTAGCTAGGAAAATTATGGGACAATTTTTTTTTGTTAAGGGTGTTTGCAAAGAAGGTTACAAGATCATAGTTATCACAAACTAGGTTTAGGTTAACAGTCAAGATTGACTTACAGAAATTATCCTACAACATCTCACAACAAGCACAAGGTCAACACAAGGGATTAAATTCATCACTTAGGTTAGAAGAGTAATTTCTCACTCCTCTCGCCCTACGAGTCTTAGGGTTCAACTTGATTTTTCACACACTTAGAATCTTCAAAACTTTAATAAATCATGCTCATTGGATAGGAAATTTTCTCACCTTTCCAACCATATAAATAAGTCCTTCTAACTCCTTGTAAAACTCAATTTATGGGCCGGTGGAGTTTTGGGGTGAAATTTTCCCTCTTGAGCGCAAAAGTGCAAATCTCCTCTGTGCACCCACGGGTCCCGGCCAAGGGGGACACGTGGCGCCTCTCATTTGTTACATATAAAATTGGAGCAAGGGAAAATTTAAGGATTTTTAGAATTTAGCCCAAAATCCTAAAAGAAAAATTGGACGTGTGCCTCCGCCAAGGAGAAATCCATGCCATGTGGCGTGGCGCGTGATTGGATGGGGGTCATCGTCATGGGGAAACATATAAATCTTTTTCCAAGGTTTAAAAAACGAATTTACCAAAGGAAAACTTTTCTTTTGACTTGTGCAAAAGGCCACGTGGCATCCTCTGATTGGACGTGGGCCTACGGGGCGGCGGAGTGAATTAAAAGTTTGTGCCAAATGTGTTTAAAGGTCAAAAAGACTTGCGTGGGCCCACGTGTCCATTTAGGACACGTGTCAGCGCCTGATTGGCTATGGGGGTGTGGGGCAGCAGAAAAAGGTAAAAATTTTCCAAAAGATTTTAAATTATTTAGTTTTCAATTTTTATCCACGCA
This sequence comes from Taxus wallichiana var. yunnanensis, assembly GCA_018340775.1. Taxonomy (NCBI): domain Eukaryota; kingdom Viridiplantae; phylum Streptophyta; class Pinopsida; order Cupressales; family Taxaceae; genus Taxus; species Taxus wallichiana. Next base: position 16,450,467 of record CM031238.1, on the reverse strand, counting down.
CCCACCAAGCCACGTGTCAGCACGTGATTGGGTTGTGGGGATGCGGGAAAATGGGAAAATTTTCCCAAAGTCAAATTTTCTAAAAGTTAAGTTTTAAAAGGTCTGCCCCTCCAAAGTGCCACATGGTGATAGATGATTGGATGAGAATGTTGCGGGGCCATGGTCTTTTTGGGGAAATTTTTCCAAAGTTCAAATTTTGATTTTAATATAGTTAGATTTATTTTTGGATGGCCATTTTGAAGTAAAAACTTCAAATGGCCATAACTTTTGATAGAAAACTCCATTTTGGGAAAACAAGGACTTTTCGGAAATCTCTCAGAGTCCTCTTTGCATAGAAATCATCAATTTTGGATTTTGATGAAGTTTTGAGGGTCAATTTTAAGAAATCAATCTGCAGGCTTTAAATTCAAAACTGGTAATTTTTCCAACTTGTCAATTTGATTAAATTTGAACTCCTCCTTCACTCAACATGTCAAAAAGACATGGAGGACTAGTATAGGGAGGGTTTAGAGTGTTTTAGTGAATTCAATTTGTCCATTTCGTTTGAGGTTGCATTTTTTCGGCAATAAACGAGAAAAAACAGCTGTGCAAGTTCTGTTTGAAATTCATTAAGTTTTAGGGATTCATTCTTGACTGTTTTAGTGAATTAGAGTTCCTTAGGTCTTCCTAATGTGAATCTTAAAGTTTTATAACTTATTGTTGAGTATAAGTTTGAACTGCTCATTTTTAATAAAACATGAATTGCCAGGATGAAGTTTTAATTCGGTGAACTGTTTTCTTTAAGTCTGCATGCCAATTTATCTTTTAAAAGTGTGTATAGTTGTCTAATTGGTGTCATATAATTTCTTATTAAGTCTTCTATGCAATTCTGAGTTAGATTACAATTCAGATTTCAATTTCAAATATACATCTTGCAAGGAATACAACATTGTCCATCATTTCCATGCATTCTTTCTTTTCAAAATAGAAATTACAAATATAACAGCAATTAAAATGCAATACAACAATGCAAGTTGAGGAAGAGAGGTACTTTCATTATTGATTTCCAGCAATAACTCAACAACTTATTTCTTTCTTCAAATTTCAAAGTGCAATTTACAAATTATATGACATTCTTTTCCAAAACAGAGAATGGAATAATAACTGTTTTCATTTTCTAATGAATCTCAATCTTTCCTTTACAATACAAGGTGTCTTCTTATTACAAATAATGATACAATTCATCCACTTCAAGTGGGAAAATAACAATGAAATTTCTCAAAGGATGGGACTATCAAACTGTGTTTTCTCCAAGCTCCAAAATAGTAGCATGTTGATTTCTTCTTCTTTGCAACTTGATCACAACAAGGAAGGGGGAAATTTAACGCTCTCCACCCAACCAAGAGATCCAATGGAAAAGGAGAAGCCGTCTTTCCCCATTGGCCCCCAAGCCCCAACCATATTGGAATAGAGGATGAACATCAACACATGGCAACAAGGCTTATTTCACATCATAAAACATTCCTTCCTCATGCATAGAACAAAAAAATCATTGTCCAAACAAGGAAAATAGGTCACAACTACAATAAGGATCATACACACAGCACATGGGATTGATCAACCAAGCCATCAAGAGCAAGAACTATGGGGAATCTCCTTATGCCTCCTAATTTGGAATTAGGAATCCACAGAATGCATACCTCTAATAAAAACATCAAACCCATAAACCTTATATCTCCCAAACCCTCCTTACGCCCCCAAAGTTTATCCCTTATGCCCCCATAGTAAGAAATGCAACTAGTTTCTTTTCCTAGGTGGATCCAAAACCAAAACTCCCTCCACAATAGAATAAGTGCCATTTTCAAATCCCTTATGCCTCCCCCATATAAGACCCCATAGTCTTCTCCTACACCTTTCCCTAAGCAATCTACCCAACCAGCCAAGAATACAAACACAAACACCATTCAAAAGTGCATGCAAGAGAAGGAAAACATTTAAAATACAGCTCCAGATCCTACCTCTCCATATTGAAGTTTGTTCCAAGCTCACAAGCTTTGCAAGATGTCCAAAATAGTCCCAAAACAGCAAGGTTTAAGCAAGCACAAAGAATTCCAAGCTCCTCCACAAGCAAGCTCCAAAACAGCTCCAAAAATGTGCCCCAAGAAGAAATAACAAGGTTTCAACAACCCCCAAATGAGCAAGAAGCTTCACTTTTATAGGAAGGGAAAGAGAGAGGATGATGTGGATCCAAGTGGGATGCCACATCATTTTTCCTCATCCCCAAGAGGAAATCAACATCAACCAATAAATCACAATAAATAAGAATGAAAAAATGACTTCCACACTTCAAAACAACCCACACTCCAAAAGGGATTGCATTAAAAATATGTAAGGGAAGTGCAATTAAAACTTATAAATGTCATTTCAAAATGCATTATAAATGCCTATATTTACCCTCCAAACCATAGGCATGGTTGGTGGATTATTTTAAGAGGTGTGGGACAAGTTTAACTTGTCCCACAAGCCTCCAAATTTGGCCTCCAAGGTCAAATTCGAATTTCATAAAAGATGGAGTGTTTGACCTTCCAAAATATCTTACAAGACTCTTACATATTTCTTACACATTCTTACATATTGACTTACACACTCTTCCAACATTAATATCTAAGACAACAACTTTATTAATTACATTCCACATCCCAATTAAATTTAAATAAAGTTTAACTATATGACTATCACATTTAAATTAAATAATAAAAAGAATACATTACAAATAAAATACATACAACAATAATAAAAAAGGAACACATATATCCCATGGTCACATATAATGGAAATACCCCCATGGGATTTCTATAAAAACACCACACACACAAACAATACGATTGCCTTGCCATTGTGACCTTGCTGATTTCACTGGAATTTCAATATGGTTAGTCTCAGGTCCCCGACATTGTTGTTATATTTTAACCTAAAAATAAAAATACCTACTTTGGCCTCATGGCCATATCAGAACATCCAAAATGATATAAGAAACATATAAATATCAAATCCGAATCACAACAATATCAAGAATTTAATATTATCATTTTAAATTCTATTTTGCCACTATATCATCATCCAATGAATCTCTATGCTAGAGCTACTCATTATATCAAATGTCACATGTCTAAAATCAACATCAATAACCTGTCCATATCAAGTAGTATATCATCATCCATAATGTCTCCAATAATCATCAAGCATAATAATTGAATCCAAATCAATACTAATCCATGGTCTAACATATACACATCATACTAAGTCAAAGCATAATAATGTCTAAAATGAGATTAACAGTAGTAAGATCAGTATCTAAACAAAGTGTCGATGGGAAGAGGGCACTACACCTCTATTACTTGGAAGTAATAGGGTGATTTGTGAGACTGAATCATTAAAAGCCAAATCCTTTTAAGATCATACACCATTACCTCAAAGACCTCAAATTCCCCACCATTTTATCCCACTTGTTGTAGCACCTTCTCAATATAATATGGTTCATCCTCCACCTAGACCTTCATTTTTTGTAAATGTTTTTGGGCCCATATATTTTCAAGGTATGGTGGGTTATCTTAATGTATTTCCACAAGAGGTGATGAAAAAATTACCTAAATTTCAAGGAAATAATGCTATTATTGATGACCAACACCTTATAATTTTTGTTAATATGATGGAGGATTTTGAGATTTAACATGAAGATGTGTATGTCAAATTGTTCATTCACACCTTAGAAGAGGATGCGCATGATTGGTATAAATCCTTACCAAATAATTCCATTGATTCATGGGCTGAGATGAAAAAGTCTTTAGATTACAATATGGGGACAAGCCTAATCCTAGGTTTCTCCTCTCAGAGTTTGAAAATACCAAGAAGAACCCCAATGAACCAATCCAAGATTTTAATACCAGATTCAACAAAACCCTGACTAGATTGCCAATGACATTGAGGAAAAATGATGTGTCTGCATGATAAATTACTTTAATACCTTTGACAAGAAAGCAACATACTATTTGAGGGACAAAAACCTTGGGACTTTGAGACAAGCTTTCTCCATGGCCATCTGATTGAAAATAATATCAAGGCAAAGTAAGAAATCCTCCTAAAATGGATGGTGTTAAATTAGTTGATCTTTAAAATCCTTAAGAAAGAAAGGGATTTGATCTAGAGGAAATTTTCAAGACTCTAGTAGGAGAATTGAAAGAAATCTTTTAAAACCTTGCTAGTTTAGAGAAGGAAATAGGACAGAGTTCTCAGGGCCAACACCAACCTCAAGATCATAATAGAATTAGAAATCATCATAGAAATGATCATAATTCCTATGATAGAGGGAAGGGACCCCGGGATCCGAAATAAGTAGAAAAAACCAAGAGAGAAATCTCCTAAAACCTTGCTAGTTTAGAGAAGGAAATAGGGCGAGTTCTTAGGGCCAAGACCAACCTCAAGATCATAATAGAATTGGAAATCATTGTAGAAATGATCATAATTCCTATGATAGAGGGAAGGGGCCCTTGGGATCAAGAAATAAACAACAAAAACCAAGAGAGAAAATTTTTATCCTGACCCTTCAACTGCTAGAGTTTCCATGATAGAAGAGGACCATGTTATTGATTGGTGTGATAAATGTTTCATAAGACACTACCCATGTGATCTTAATGAATAAAGTTAAGATGTTTTTGATGATTCTACTTTTGGTGATGTGTGCATGATAGAATACCCCAAAATTCCAAAACAAGGAGCCACTTCTATTGAATTGTTAAGTGTCAGGAGTGTGGATTGTTTTTGGGACTACATAGACTAGATATCTCCTTTTTCTTCTACTAGTGATCTTGAAGTTGATATGGTATAGGATTTTGACTTGCCAAATCATGATTTTGAATATTTAAGGGCATTGATGATAGGTATTAATGAATGTAGTGGTGGCCTAAGAGAAAGAATATAATATAAGAAGTAAATATGTTAAAATGGGAGGGCCACAACCCAAACCAAAGACTCCTCTCCTCACTAATATCCCAAAGGATCATGTAGTCATTTTTACACCCACAAAAGAACAAGGGAATCCCATGCAAGCCAGCCTATCACCTAGGGGGTGCTAGGTGCTCACTCGAGGCACGCATGGGCACCGAGTCTCTCTTTTATGTGAGATGAGTTGGAAAATATCATTTATGAACCAAAATTAAAGGAAGTGAGTGGAAATGAGACATACAAGCATCGGAGAGAGATCTTAGAACGGATTCTAGCTCAATGTAGTCATTCTAGATAGAAAAGTACTTAATAGATTAAGAATTGAATCAAATAGAAAGGGAAATGTGTAGGCATTCAGAATCATTCCATAAACATGTATAAAATAGAACCATGAAGATATGTAAATGCACCAGAATCATTACTGATCATATTCATATAAACTGGTAACCTCATTACATTCATTAGAATTACTACAAAACACCACATTATGGTAGACCGAAGTCATGCATCATAACTGGATCCATATCATTTAGCTCTCAAAAATAAATTTTACAATCCCAGGCCCTTGATACATCCTTCTCCTATATTTCATCTACCCAACCCAATATGATTCCTTGCAGCATTTCTGCAGAGCTCCACTCTCTATTGATCTCTCTCTTTTCTTCTACAAGTGCTTGTATTTATAGGCATCCCAAAGTGCCAACTCATCCTTTTGTGGCCTCAAATCTGGTGCCAAGTTTTTGAATGTGGTCCTCCATGGGAGCATGCTCCTCTAGATTCGAGCTCTCCACTCCTTGTAATGATGGTCTTCTAGAATCCTCTATTGCTAAGCATATTCCTTTTGTGGGCATCATGTTGCCAGGCTAACACCTTATCCACTCCTCATTCACTTTGTCGGGTCATGCTTTTCTCATGTCCTACCCGATACACCAAATATGGCTAAGTCCCGAGACCTTGTCTTCCAGTACACAACATGGCCTTTCTAAAACCATCTTAGAACCTTTCCTCATGCATCTTCTCCTTGCGTGCCCATCTTCAACCTATACCTTGTGTACCCATGTGCCTTTGTGTAATTAGTCAATATTTTAGGGGCCAACATCATCCCACACTATGCCTATTCTCATGTCTGTAGGAACACTTCCTTAATGAATAAAGAATCACAATAGACCTAATGTCCTAGGAAAATAATAAGGGGATGAAGAATTTGGAAAAGAAGAAAGAATGAGGAAGTGATGGCATTATTGTAATAAGTGGGAAAATATTTTTGCAAGTCGGCCTCCAACTTATTCTAGAAATCAAATTCCTTTTACACTCGCTGGTGGAGGTCATTGACTAGGGTGCTTACCTCCCTAGAACTCATTCCATCTCCTTGAGTGTTCATAGTGTTAACATCTTTCTCTAACTCCTTTCCCATGTCTTCAAGCATGTCTATCCTTCCGAGTAATATGTGGGTATAGCTCCTTTAAGCTGGATCTTGATGGTACCGCTTAGGGCCTCAATAGCTTATGATTTATTTTCAACCTCATCCAAGATTCTATCCCACTCTTCCTTGTTCCCTTTGTTCTTTTCTTGGAAAAATTTAATCTTTTCTTTATAGTTGGCAACCAAAATACCCACCACTTTATCTCTATTTGTGCAATTGTCATATATGGCCTCGGGGTATGGGAAACAATCTTTACATCAGAAAAGACTTATTTGTATTCAGCCATGATTGCTACTACCTTTAATTTATCATCCTTCTCCAAGAACGATGCTACTTATTCTTTGGATTCTAAGGCTAGAGGTTGTATTTCCATGGTGAGGATGCGCGTTAAGTCTTCAAGGAACTCAAGGGAAGATCCATACTTTTGTGTGGGTGGTTCTAGGTTCGGAAGCTTCAAAATAATGGCATCAGTGGTGGATTCTACTTTCTTATGCACTTCACGTACTCTTATATTTTCTTCTCTAAGTTCACGCTTTAGCTGAGTGCTAATTAACTCCTCCTGATTTAAATCCTTGGCCTTCTTTTCTAGTTCTACTTCTAGAAATATTATCTTATCATTCTGTCCAAAGAGCCTAGCCTCAACCTCAATTGAGACCTTGTTGAGCACGTTGCATAACTACTCATCTGAAAGTTTTTGAGCCTTTACTAAGGTGTTGTCTCCTTTTGACTCTGGTATTTTCATTAATGCCCTTTACCTTATCTCAAACTTTGGCCCATCGATGTGGGACTCAATTTCCCAAGAGATCATCTTCCTCATCCGAGGGTATGCACCTTCTTCATCAAATGACTTCATTTCCATGAGTTGATCTATTGGAATGGTGCTTTGGAAGTGTGCACACAACACCTTATTGGGATCATTAATGTAGCTCATTCCTTACCTCTAGATCTCCATGCACTTTCCTCCTATGTGCATGCCCTTAGGAATAGTTACCATTAGACTGGGGCCTCGACACTACGTGATCTTTCCCTGCGTTGTCTTCCTTATCTTCTTCCATCACTAAATCAGCACTGCACTACAATTCTTGTTCTACCAAGGCTTCGATGATTTTCATTGCTTCTTTTTCTGCCACCTTGTTTATTTTCTCCTGTATGAGGCTTGGAGTTTTCGATCTGCGTGCTAGCTTCTTCACTTATTTCCATGTCCTAGGAACCTTCCTCCTATCTATCCTTGCACCACATGAAAAGGAACTCATGTTATTCTCTCCCACCCTCTTCTTCTGAACTGTGCACACTGAAAACAAGTGGTTCTTGGTCCTCTTCAGAATCATCTTCCTCATCGTCATCCATCTCACCTATGTATTTCTCCAAGCTCTCTGTCTCCTCTAAGTCAACTTCCTCCATCACCTTTTATTTCTTCCTAACTAGGGATTCCAATATAGGAGACTCTACTTTTTCTTCCTCTTCCTCTGGTGATTTCTCCTCTGCGATGAGCTTTTCCTATGCTGGCGCCTTCTCTTTGACTGGGGACCTCTTCCTGCGCATGTAAGTACTTATTCTAGTACTTGTTCCCAGTGTGCATACTGCTTGAGTATATTCTATCTATCCTTGCACCACATGAAAAGGAACTCATGTTATTCTCTCCCACCCTCTTCTTCTGAACTGTGCACACTGAAAACAAGTGGTTCTTGGTCCTCTTCAGAATCATCTTCCTCATCGTCATCCCTCTCACCTATGTATTTCTCCAAGCTCTCTGTCTCCTCTGAGTCAACTTCCTCCATCACCTTTTATTTATTCTTAATTAGGGATTCCAATATAAGAGACTTTACTTTTCCTTCCTCTTCCTCTAGTGATTTCTCCTCTGCAATGAGCTTTTCCTATGATGGCGCATTATCTTTAATAGGGGACCTCTTCCCGCGCATGTAAGTACTTATTCTATTACTTGTTCCCGGTGTGCATCGCTTGAGTATCTTGGGAACTTGGTGCCTTTTTCTATATTTCTTTTTCTTTCTGTCTGGGCACAGGATTCTTCCTACATGTTAGGTCCTCAGGTATAGCTATCTCATTTTCAAGATAAGCACCCTTCTCAAACTTGGGCCTTATCTGAAGGTATACACATGCTACGAACTTCTCTCGAAATATTCGAGTCGGGGTTTTACCATTTGAACTTCATGCAACATGTACTTTTCCACGTATGTGCGCTTATTGGGGTAGACCAACATTCGTGCATCTCCTGTGGTCCCGGTCCAAACTTCCAAGGTCAAGATTTAACTTTTTGGACTCCTTGAATCTGTTAACTCCCACCTAGAAGTATTGAGCTGTGAAGGCGAATGGGAGCTTGCACCATGGGCTCATGTTTTCATTAGTCAACTTGAACCTACCAATACAAAAGTGTTGGTATATAGCGAACTCAGCTTCTCCTACTGTAAGTGTTGGTAGTTGTTCCAGTATTCTCCATTCTACCTCAAACGCATTCCTTAAGCACGTATACCACTTTTCAAGACATGCCTTATGAATGGGCATCATGCTATCACAAGTGTATTTCTCAAATATTTTTGTAGGTGAGGGGTCTTCCTCTGGGTACTCCTAAATGAAATTGTCATTGCATCCGATACCCCGATTTCGAGAACAAAATGGTTAAGAGGACATTTACAAAGATAATCTTGTCTATTTCCTATGTGCTAGTGATAATTTCATCTATAATGTATGAAGACATATTGTAGATTATGACCTTTGATATTCTTATATAAATAATCAACTAGGACTTATTTACCCTGTGTTCATCTTTCTTACGCGTTGATTTTTGTTACCAGGAATGTGGCCATTCTCATTACTAGGTCTTGGATATCCCTGATATCAAAGTACCTTGACCCCTTCTTGTATGCATATATGACCACTATATCCTTAATTGCTTCCTTATCACACGGTGTCGTCCTCTAAGCTTTCTCTCTCACGAGATAAGGCCCATGAATCTTGAAATGAGTGAGGGGTTATGTGCATCTTGCACCCTGTGAAGTGAAAGTGGTATTCATGCATGTACAACATCAGCCACTGATAGAGGCGCTCTGGCTTTCTGAAATAGGGTAATTCATAGAGTTGCAATAAACCCGCCTTCTCCAAATTTACCTTGACTTCATCACTATAAATTGGTAACCCCTCAGGTGTTCTCTGGTTAGTCGGGCACACTAAATAAAACTCCATTTCCTTTTCAATTACATTCATGTGATGATTGTAGTCACTTCCTGTCCTTTTTCTCATGTGGGATTCCCATTCCATCTCCAGCGAAACACCATCTAGGTATTAAATTTTTTCATACCGTTCCTCATTAGTACTTGCGGTAGTTTCTTGTTGTTTTCCCTTTCCCTTGCCCTTCGTAGGTGATCGCTTTGCTAGTTTATTGGGTGCCATTGTGTAGGTTTTCACTTCCACTTCTCTTCCTAACTCTTCTCTTCTACCCTTTCCAAGTTTAGATCTTGAACCTACAAAGAACACTGTTTTTCACACTGCGCCCTCACTTTGTCAAACCCAATTAGAATATTTCCTTCACAAGACGATGCTTCTCCACAACTCTCCCCATGCTCGTGAATTACTTCCCTCCTAGTTTGCAGATCCAAATTATTCACTCACGGTTAGATTTATCCAATTTTTCTTCGCACGAAACAACTCTAGAAACATTAGTCCACAAAAGCTCTTCCTTATTCATATTCTCAAAGTGAATAATGAAGTTCCCAACATTCTATTTATAGTTTTTCCTACTTTTTATCATTAAATGCTACCTTACATACCACTTGTACTTTAACACTTAATGCATATTTTTTCACCAAAGTCTGAATTTAGTGCTTTAACTCATGTGCCCAATCTTGCATGGAAAATTCCCCAACCTTTTGGCACGTAACCAATCCATCTTGATAAGAGACTCTTGTGCATGCATAACTAGCACTGAAGGCACTTCTTCTATCATGATTTTTGCTCTCACCTACCTCATGTTGCGTTTGCACTTTTTCCTCTCTTGTATGTGGATCCCTAATGTAGCCTTACCTTGACACCAACCATCCTTTTTCACCTTTCCTTACATGTACTTCCTTCACAGGGCCATTCAACTGGGATTTCCAATGCAATCCTTCCTAGCACTTCACCCTTCAATTTCTTCCACCTTACTCTACCCCACACTAAAATGATGTGCGGTCCTTTGTGAAGTTACAACCTTCAAAAAATAAAGATTACCAATGCCCAAGGTGCAACACAAAATAACAACGAGAAAGGGAAACACAAGAAAATAAAAATGCATTAAAGGAAATCCTAAACTAATTAGCAACACTGCCTTATTTACAAACACCAAGAAGAATTATTTATAGTAGGGCTTCAACCTAATCCCATTTAAGTATCCTGGCAATCTCGTCCCATCCAACACTTGTAACTGGCATGCACCCAAATCAAGGATGTACGAGATGTTGTAGGGACCAAACCAATGGACTTTCAACTTCCTAGGATGGCACAAAAGCTTATAATCATACAGTAAGACCATCTCCCCAACCTCAAACTTCTTGTTCTTAATGTGATGATCATGCCATGCCTTTTGTTTTAATTTCTCCATCTTTTGGCTCTACCAGCAAGTGATCATCTTTCATCTAATTACAATAACTTTTCAATTCTTTCTTCCATCACTTCTTCATCAACCAATCCTCCTACACGTGCTATATACGTAGAGAAGGTAACATGAATTTAACTAGTAGGACAGCCTCCATGCCAAAAACCAATTGAAATGGTGTGGCCTTATTCAACCTCTTATAGGTTTTCCTATACACCTAAAGAACAGATGATACTTTGTCAACCCAATCCTATCTACCAACATCATGGGTCTTTTTCAAGGTGTGGCTAAGTATTTTGTTAAATGCCTCGAGTAATTCCATTTTCCTAAGAGTAATAGGGAATAGTTTTGTGATGGGCCACCATGAATTATGATAACAAAATCCTGACTATTTCCTTAACAAAGTGCATACCTCTATCACTTGTTAAACTCAATGGGCATCCATACCTGTTGATTATGTTTTCCCATAAAAATATAGTAGTGGTAGTCATTGTATAATCCTTTGTAGGTGTTGCCTCTTCCCACCTTGTCAAATAATCAGTGTAAGTGAGGATATACCATGAATTAGTCCTTCACATCACTCGTGAGATTGGTCCGAAAAATTTGATAGCCCACTTCTCAAATGGTTCCACGCTAGCTATTATTCGCAAGGTAATTTCATCCCTTTTTCAAGGTTTGCCAAGGTGCTGGTAATTATCACGGGCCTTGGAAAATTTAATGCAATCTTGATAAATGGTCTCCCACATAATCCCTGTGAGTAGAATCTTCCTTACGTTACATTTCCCACATAGTGTCCTCCTGCAATCCCACCATGTGCCTCTTCCATAATTGTAATGCACTCATGTTCTAGCACATAATGGCATAGAACCTCATCATGACCTATTTTTATAGATTTCCATTAATTAACATGTAGGGTGCAATGCATATGGCCAACTTCTTCTTCTTGAAGGCCTTCATTCCGACTAGTGCCACACCCATTTTGAGAAATATTGCAATTTCCTCCAAATCCGAGGGCGTGCACTTGTAACCTAAAAAATTGTGCATCTAGCATAGTGTCTTCAATGCTCTCCGCATCCTCCCTTGAATCAATCCTAGATAAATGATTAGGTGCGGAATTAATTTTTCCGACTTGACAACCACCGTGAAATCAAATTCCTAGAACAATAGTACCCACCGACATGTTCACCAAGTATTTCAATGTCATGTGGTCAGTGTAAAATATAAATGGGGTTGCCAAAAATACTTCCTAAATTTATGAAGCATGTAGATCATTGATAATGCCTCGTGCTCAGTCGTAGTGTAATTCTACTCTATTGGTGTCAATTTCCTACTTGCAAAGCACAAAGGGTGATCAACAATCCCTTCACCAGGAGCTATGCAAGTATTGCTCCAATGGCGGTTCCTGAGGCATCCACATGAACATGGAAAGGATTATCCCAAGAAGGGAATCATAGGATGGATGGTGATAAACCTATCCTTTAAAGTGTCAAATGCCTTCTGTTGTGCCTCTCCCCAATGAAAGGAACTTTTATGTCTAAGTAACTCTTCTAAAGGCACGATGATCTTGGCATATCCCTTGATGAACTTTCTGTAGTACCCTATATGCCCAAGAAATCCACACACCATGCTTTGACTAGTAGGCTCCTTCAATCCCACAATTACTACAACTTTTGTGGGGTCTACTAGTAGGCCCTCCTTACATATGATGTGCCCCAATAATGTTCCAAATGGGGTAGCAAAGACACATTTCTTAATGTTGAGGGATATCCTTAACTACCAAAACCTTTCAAACATTAGCCTTAAGTTGTCACAATGGTCCTTTACTAACCCATATACTATCCAATCATCCAGGTAGACTTGAAGGAATTTATGGATGAAATCCTGGAAAGCTTGTACCACAATGCGCGAGAACATAGTAGGCGTATTTTTCAACCCAAAAGGCATTCTTGTATAGGAGGAACTTCCCCACTCGGTGGAAATTTTTTTCTTCCTTTGGTCCTCCTTCACGATCCTTACTTGGTGATATCTCGAGAGTCCATCTATGAAAGAATAGACCTCACACCCTACCACACCTAATATTTCTTGATAAGGATAAATTATACATACTACATTCAGGTCTTGGTAATCAACACAAATCCTTATCCTTCCATCCTTCTTGATACTAATTACCTTTGAACTTATCCATTCTGACTCTTTAATAGATTCAATAATACCTGATGCTATCATTTTATTTATTTCCTCCTTAACCTTTATGCCTAGGTTAGGATTCATTCAAGATGGTCTCTTCAAAAATGGGTGTGCACCTTCCTTCAACTTAATTCTCATCTCCCCCAAGGAATGGTGGATGCCTTTAAGCTCATGATACCCATGTGGGAATACATCCTCAAACTCAAGTAAAATATCAATGATCTTAGAGACTTCCATCTCTGACCAATAGTCTCCAATGATAGCCTCCTTAGGCTCTTCATCTCGAGCCGATGTTAACATTATATGTATTTATAGGTTCATAATAGGAATGCACATGTTCATCAGAACTATCTAACACCTTGCACATCCCTACCAAATGGTGAACATACAAGTTTTCCACTTCTTCCCCATCAATAACATACACCATCTTTCCTTTTTATTTTTCCAAACATACACACTTAAATTGTATTTATTTTATTTCTTATTCCTCAAAATGCACCTCCAGGCCAGTCCACCTAACAAGTATAGTAGCCTATCTTTTCCATGACACTATCTCAAATGGTAAGGTTCTTAACAACCTGCAATGCCTTATCCACCAAGGGTTTTTACTCGATACTGATTTCTCGAACAAGATCAACCTCTAACTCTTTCCAATTCCGTGTTTAGTGGTGTGTCTTAGAATGAATGTACCATACACACGCATAAATTTACAATGTGAAATACAACTTGTGAACCCATAATGAAGGTGGCAATGCTTCTGCACTTCCCATCTAGGTTGTCTCACATGCTTGGATATGGAGGGAAGCGGTCTCTTTACCATGGTAGTATTTTATAGCCGTGGGCGCATTGCTCCTACAAAACCTTACAGAGAAGGAAATTCTTACCTCACACCATTCCAAGAGATTATCCCGATGCATTGCCCACCAGTGCACAGCAATTCCAAGTAGGACGTAACTTAACATCCCCCTTCATTCATTTTCCTCCTTCCACAAAGCTTGTCTCTCCTGCAAAAATACCTAAGGGAAGGATCCTCCTAAGTACTTAGGTAGCTCCTTTCCTCCTAGGTGCCATAATATACATTCCTTTGTCACCTTTGTTATTGATCATCTTAAATACCGCTCAATTAACTCATAGGTCCCATGCACCCAATTATCACATGCTATACTAGTGGTGTCACTTAGGACTCGACCATCCTCAAACTGGATAACTCCTATGGGATGAATTGTCTATGGATCCTTGATTGAGCACACATATATTATATCCAGGACATCTTCTCCCAAGGGTTCAAAGATAGGGTGTTGATTTCCCATCAACCAAGGGTATGATGAATCATTCCTCATAATTCTCAAAGATTATTTATCCCTTATTGAACTGAAGATCCGCATTGTTCTTATAGCACCATGGGCACTCAAGTAATGCTAGGAAAGTGTCTACCTTGGTGAGCACTAAGAATTTGAAGTCCCCAAGTAAACGTATCTCCATGAATGGTGATGGATGCATCCTTTAAGACACTAATGGGCATTGCCTTTATTTTTTTACCATATACATCAATTTGAAGATGACTGTAATATAGGTATTCCCATCTGATGCCATGCATCTAAGGTGAGAACATTGACCTCCACGCCTATGTCAATGAGGATATTATTAAGGAGCCACCCATCCATGACTGCATTTAACGTGATATCCCTATCATAGTCAAGGATGTGAGGGGGAAGGTTTACATGCAAGACCTACCTCTCACACTCTTCTCCGGTGTATGGTACCTTCTCTCTCACCCATGCTTCTAGCATGGGAATAATATTCTCTTTCCTTAAATTTTACATACCTAATTGACCTTATCTAAGTCATCCTTTGGTGCCTCAACCTTCCCTCTTTGCTCCTCCCTCTTGTACCGCTCCTTTCGATATTGGATTTCTCCTTGTAAACTCGAATAACCTCCATGGTCTCTTGATATACCTCCTTTTGATGCGTAGGTTTTGGGTACTTCCCATGTACCACTTCTTCCCTTGAAACCAGGTTCTTCTTCCTTGTTATTTCCTTTCCGCATGTGGCCTCTATTCTTATTGTTACCATAATGATTCCAAACCTACATCACATGTCACTTGTGGTATCCATTATGTGTCAACCCTCTTACTGCATGGGTGGCGGTCCATGACCGCCACCCTAATCGTGGCGGCGGTTAATGCTCTGCTCGAGAATTCCTTTACGCATTTTCTAGAAAGCGTTTTGACGCTGACTCATGTAAAGATCAACGTTTCACCAACTTTTCCTTTCCGACTTGGGCTTGCATTTATGTTTTTGGTCCCCTGGAATAGTGTTTGGAAATTGTTTATAGTTTTTAGAGTTCAGTTTGGTTTTGATCTTTGGGTGAATGAAAGCTATAAATAAATGACTTGTGCTCAAACAAATGGCCTCAAGTTTGTCTCTAAATTTCTCTTTTGCAATAGACTTAGCTTTCATTTTTCTTAGAGTGCTTGGTTTAGTTCATTATATGTCTAGTTAGCATTGTTCAACCGTTGGTAAGTCACATATCCAACTTATGCAAACGGTGTTGTTGTTTTATCCAATCCATTAGAGTAGAATAGCTTAGGAAGCCATTAAATTTGCAGGTTTTTCTCTTCAAATAAGATAGTTTCAGTGTTCGGACGCTTTATGTTGCATGACTCGTAGTAAATCCCGCTAGGAATTGCATAAGCCAAGCTCGTACTCTTGCACTATCCCTCTCCTACTCGCATTATATTCTGGGCCGCATTCGAGTTGTCCTTGTCCCAATATCTACTTCTATCGATGCTAGCATTACATGCTTTTTCGGATCCACATGAACATGAAAGAATGAGGAGATCACACCGAGGGGACAAGATCACACACACCATCGATTTGCCACACTGCTCGCGTGGAATCCGTGTTTTAACTTTCAAAGTTCTAGTTAGAATCATATCAAATAAAGTAGTTAATTGCTTCATTTCAAGAAATTCTATTCTCGATATTGCTAGGAAGTCATGGGGATTGATAGTTTCGAGAAACTATGATTCACTCCTCACTTCTGAGGTAGGATCGAGAATTTTCACAAATAGATCAAGCAAGTTATTTCATTATTTAGAATAAATCTACAAATTGCATAGACAAATAACTACACTCGGTTATTTTGTTTGTTTTAAATTGTTATTTAGTTGTTATTTCTAGATACGTTTAAATAGCTGCTTTTCTTCTTAGAAAGTTAAATACAAAAATAGAAGTTATATATGTTTTAGATAGTTAAAATTTGCTTTGTTGCAGTTAGATTTACATTTTGTTTTGTATGACAATCACGGGACCTCGGGAGCCAGTGGAATACGTATTTGAGCCAATCGCACCTCAACCCAACCTTGTCACAAAGCAATAATTGACATAGACTTAACCTTAGAATACAAGTCTTCCAAACAACAATGATTTACAACTAATCAGCTCTCAGTTGAGAGGGTTAAATATAGAAGACGACCAAGCACACACGTTTTGGTCAAATCAACCGAACTACAGATTACCCTAGGAAAACATTCACATGACTATAGAAGGGTTTGAAAGAGAACAAACCTTTGGTTGTGATCCTTTGGTCCCACAACCAGGTGCAGGAGACACTCTTACAGACATAGATACTAGTTTAAGGATCCAGGTTGCACGAACACCTGTGAGATATTCTGAGAAGATCGCATAGTTATTGGTCCTAAACATAGAAGCTGAGAAAGTGTATGATTACTGGATACTAGGAATTAGGACTTGATTTCGTATATGACCATAACAGGACCACAACAACCAAGAGTCTACGGTTGTGACCCACAAATTCCATAGCCTAACGAATCCATAAGTCAATCAGATATAAACACTGGCCTACACACACTAGTATTCCAATCCACTCCACTTCCACCCATCATCATCGAACAATTGTCCTTACTAGATATAACAGCTAACGAAGCTAGAGAATTTTGGACTAGGCCAAAGAATCATCCGTAGAGTCAATTGTATTCCACCATCCACCATATGACCTTATCTAGAGACATACACGAAACTATCCCAGGTCATTTCCACGTATTCCACAACCCATAGATCGAATCACGCCAGAGCTCGATATTGATTGGAGCCTTCGAGCAGTCATCCTTGCCGATCGATCTATCACACCAGTCCAAGTTAGAAGGGCCTTCTTTGCCTTAGATTCACAAATTCCATTAGTGCGTATGAAGACATTAGATTTCCCAACTAGTTTTTCGCATCCCACGTATGTTCCATCCCCACCGGCTATCTCAGCACGACCTCGGGAGGTCGGGTACACGGAAGAGTTACCTGTAGATTCCCACGCTCACTTGTCACTTTTCCGGCATACAAAATTGGTGAACCTAACGTGAAACAAACAAAATTAGTGAAGCTGACGTAAACTTCCTACTTTCTAATTCAAAGTCATAGTATCACGTGTTTTTCCAAGTTTAGTTTACTTTTCATCTTCTCTTCTTCTTTAGCCTTTCACAAATCACCTTCGCTCCTTCCCATTATTCTGCGGGTATTCATATACCCCCCGAATATGTCGGGATTCGATGCATATGGCAGACCCCTCTTGGGTCTTGAGGCATACTACGCCCAACAAAATAGGCAATCATCACCCTCACTCTCAATATGGGGTGACAACTATTCAACTAATCAGTTGTCAACACAAACTCCAAGAATTAGATATAATTCATCTTTTCAAACTGAGGAGTTAGATCAACCCCTCGAACGCAAAAAGAGAGCCTCTGTGCTCGAACAATATGACGTTCATGGAGAATCTGGGTTCATCTCCTCGTATGCTACTTAGACCACAAATTAGTAGACAATCGACCCATACCCGGTCTTAGATGATGAATAGTCAATACATTATCCTAGAGTGAACAATGCTCCCTGGGGTATGTACCCATCTATAGGAGGTTTACAAATACAACCCGAGGTCTCTTTTCAAGAAAATACCTCTATGCCACTACATATAGGAAATACTCTGAGAAACTTGGCAAGATAGCGATCGATTCATAGCAAGATATCACATGCCTATACAACACTGTGGTATACAACAAATGCCGCTAAGGAAAAGCACCGTGACTTCACCAAATGAAGTCATTTCAACATTAGTAGAAAAAGTGAGAGGGTTAGAACTTGCTCAAGCAAGTCAAAATTCTCGGCTCATGCAAGCAGAAGTTCCAATCCTCCATACCACCCCGGCCAAGTAGATCTCTCTCACAGAGTAGGCATGTTAGGCATGCCTCCCTTAAGATCCACAACAAACGCCAACAAGGCCCATCATCTCTAACACTATTCCTCCCGCCTAGTATCAAACAATCCATTACTAGACAATACCCCGTCATACTTAAACATGTACTCCAAATCACCACAAGGAGATATGTTCTCCTCTCCCGGCATTTTGGCTCAAACACAGGGACTTCCCTATGCCCCTGCCAATGCATACGCGCGCCATATCAACAACCCATCCCACCATCACTCCTCAAAGAACCACCATCAATGGTCGAAACCTATGCGATAGGGACTTATTCAGAATATCTGAAAGAGCCCTTAGACTTCACCATACGAAGCGTCATGCTTCCAAGACCTCTTCCCGATTTACCCAAGTACAAAGGTGAGGGAGATCCAAACGCGCATATCAAAGCTTACGCTACATGTGCCCATACGTGAATTACTCCTGGGATGGGGTTGTTGCTAAAATATTCCCAAAACCTGGAAGGCATCGCTCTGATTGGTATTATAGAATACCTGAGGCTTCCATCCATTCATTTAAACAACTCGTATCAGAGTTCATTAAGGCATTTGACATGAACAAATTGTTGAGAATAGGAATCAGGGAATTCTTGCACATCAAACAAGAACACAACGAATCTATCACCCATTTCATCCAGAGGTGGCGTACAGTTCTTTATTCTTCAGCAAGTGCTCCAAACATGGATCAGATGGAACTATGTGATTTATTCCTTCATTCTCTCAGCAGAGAGGTGAAGGAAGAAGTCCAGAAGTTCCCACTAAGAACTTACGATGAAGTACTTGAGAGCGCTCTTCGAATAGATCAAGCAACGATAGATAGTGGTCGTAAGACATATGGAGCAAACGGGAGGTTAATCACCCCAATCAGAACACTACAAATTATACCACAAACATCAATCAAGGACCTAAAATCCTTAACAAAAATCGAGGTGTAACAACGGATGGAGTAACCGACCAGCCCAAGAAGGTAAATGTGGTCAATACTCCATCACAAACAAACAATCAACAGAAACAACAACTTTACCCCGACAATCAATACAGTGGATTTTAACCACCCACAACAACAACAACAACAACGGTGAAATCCTATACAAGGGCCAAGCCAAAACTCATTTGGTTATCAAAACCAAAGCCAGAAACAACAAATGCAAAATTTTAATCCTAATAGGCAACAATTTGATCAGAATTTTAGGCCACAATATACACCAAACCAACAAAACAGGAATTACAATCCCAATTCTTATTGTGGTTTCCACAAAATTCGGGGTCATGATACTAGAACGTGTCGTGACTACAATAAATTCATGCAACATTTGCCAGAAGAACAAAGACAGTTCTTCACATAGATTTTTTTTGGTAGATCCCATGTCATCACCACCAAATACGCTCACAGGGGTAGTTTCCCTCGTAATGCTCCCCTCAAGATCTTTAACGATCCACTCCCAAATCATGATAAAGCAACAGCTGAATCCAATCGGAATAAACAAAAGTGCAATGATGGAAACAATGATCATGAAGCCTTCGACTTCACTAAATCCATCGCCTGCACCATAGTTAGAAGTCAACCGAGACCCAAGATAGTCAGTTTGGTAGAATTAGACGCTGAACTACCTATCGAAGCTATAACAAGAACACGAGAATATTTCTCTCAACCGAGCCCAAGTCATCTACCAGAAACGGATAAGAGTCAACAAATAGTAGAAAAACCCGTGGGTGCCTATGATTTAATTAGTGACCTAACAAAGACCTTCTCACACATTTCATTTTTGGATTTACTAAAGAACTCTCCTACTCACAGAGCTGCTCTTTTAGAAGCATTAGGTCTAGGTCATCTAATTAACATCACTCCACCTCCTGAAACACAAGTAAATCACGTAGATTTTGATATCCACCCTCCGGGGCAGCCGGACAAGGATGTCGAATTCATATTCGAAATAAGTAAAATGCCTACAGATGCTGAGATCACACGCCGAGGTGATCCAACCTTACACTTACAAGTATGGGTTTATAATAACTATGTAAAATGGGCAATGGTTGACGATGGGGCCACAGTTAACATAGTCCCTTTCTCTTTCCTCCAAAAACTAGGATATGGGGAAACAAACTATTCCACCACTCGAAATACATTGAGAGGCTATGATAGCCTTAAAGCCACTTCGATAGGAACTATAATACTGCCGGTCACCTTAGGACCCAAAACAATCCTGACTGAGTTTTATATTATAGATCGGGAAACTAATTATAATATGATACTCGGCCAACCATGGATACACCGAATGAAGGCAATCCCTTCTACGTTATTTCAAGAAGTAAGATTCTTGCATCTAGGAAAGGTATTTGTAGCCAAAGGTGATCCAAAACCTTTCGATTTGCACCTAGCTGATTTAAAGAAAAGACCAGGTGTGCACTCAGAATTTGAACTTCCAACAAACCAACTTAATAAACCCACTGACCCAAAACCAGAGGAGAATTTGGTACCTACAACGGATCTTGAAACTATCAGCATAGCCAAAACAACCCCAACCCCCAATGATAAGGCTAAAGAAATGGTATCATTAGGGACTACTGCAAAAATCGTTGAGTTAATAGAACAAGATTTACCAATGTTCTTACCATTTGATTCAGTAGGCATAGGATATTCCCTAGGTGTTGGTTCCCTTCCAGCAGAGGACCTCTGCATGGTAGAAGTAGAGTGCGCAAACACAGCAGATGCCCCAACATCTATACTCCCGGCTAAATATTGGACTCTCCATTTCGATGGAGCTAAATGCCGTTATGGAGCGGGGGCAGGTATAATTCTTACTTCACCCGAAGAGAAAGTCCTCCCATTTGCCTTTAAGTTAAATTTTGAATGCACAAACAATGGCGCTGAGTACGAAGCCCTCCTCCTTGGCCTCACCTTAGCCAAAAGAATTGGTATTGATAACATCAGAGTCTTAGGAGACTCGCAATTAGTGACAAACCAGGTTTCTGAGGTATACGAAACCAAAGCCAAACACTTGTAGCTTTACAAAGAAGCCGTATTAGATTTAAGCAAGGCTTTTAACTTCATATCCATTGAAGCAATCCCGCGAGAGAAAAATCTTCTCGCTGATTCAATAGCAACTTCAGCATCACGTTTTACTCCAAGCAATGAGTTAGAAGATACCCATTTCACGGTGTCCATTCGTGATGAACCATTGATAAAAACAATGACAAATCCCCTTTCAAGTGGAAGTGAATCTACCATCCTAGATCAGGTTAATAGTGATATGGCTACTTTGGATTACTTAAACGCCTATGCAGCACTACATCTCTCCTATCATATGCTAGATTTATCCTTAATTCCACATTCATCTTCTTACTTCGGAAATCCCGTGATGGATCTTCCCTCACAAATGGAACCTAGCATATACGCAGTAGAAAATGGGGATGATTTGGATTTACCTCCAAAGACCACCCGAGTTCGAAAGAAGGTAACGCCTCTTTGATCGAAGAAACAATCGATGTCAACATCGAGATAGAAGATGAACCAAGAATATTGAAACTAGGATCCTCGTTAACCCTGTAAGAAGTAGAAATACATACGCGATCCTCAAAGAACATCAAGGAATTTGCATTTAATTATAAGGAGATGAAGATTGACATTGTGCACAACCTCGTCACTAAATCGATGCAAAGCCAAGTTAAACAAAAATCAAGACCCATGAAGCCCAAGGTAGCTCTCATGGTAAAGGAAGAGGTAATAAAACTCCTCCAGTAGGATTCATCAAACCAATCGACTACTCCCAATGGGTATCTAACATCATTCCCGTTCTCAAGAAGAATGGAAAGATACGCATCTGCATAGATTTTCGAGACATCAACAAAGCATGTCCTAAGGACGACTTCCCATTACCATCCATAGATGTCATTGTTGATGCAACAGCTGGATTTGAACTTTTGTCTCTCATGGATGGATTCTCGGGATACAATCAAATCAAAATATCTGAGCAAGATCAAGCTAAAACTACGTTTATAACTCCTTGGGGAACCTATTGCTATGTTGTTATGCCATTCGGTCTCAAGAACGCTGGTGCTACCTACCAACGAGCTATGACATATATATTCCATGATTTAATTCATAAAATCATGGAGTCCTACGTAGATGACTTATTGGCTAAGGCCAAGAAGCGTTGTGACCATCCGGAAGTACTCCACATCATTCTTTCATGCCTAATAGAATACGGAGTCACACTAAATCCAGAGAAATGCATCTTTGGTGTAACAGGAGGAAAGCTCCTAGGTTACATCATATCATCACGAGGGATAGATGTTGATCCAACCAAAATTCAGGCTGTCCTCGAAATGGTCCCACCTTCGAATGAATCTGGAATCAGATCATTTCTCAGAAAACTGGGTGCAATCCAGAGATTTATCCGGACTTAAGCTTTGCCATTCATCCAATCAACAATTTACTCAAGAAAGACTATAGCATTGATGGAATAAAGACTATAATGAAGCCTTTGATGCAGTTAAGTGTTTCCTATTATCACCACCTACGCTAATGCCACCAAAGCTAGATCGCCCGTTAATTTTATATTCACGAGCTACCAATGTCTCGTTAGCTTGTATGTTGGCCCAAGAGGATGATGACAAGAGAGAACGTGTGATTTATTTCATCAGCCGAACACTGCTCGACTATGAAACATGCTATACACAGGCAAAACGAGAATGCCTTGCCATAGTCTTTGCTACTAAACGCCTAAGACATTATATGCTAAACCAAGAAACAAGGGTCATGGTAAAAATGGACCACTTACGAACTTTCCTCACACAAGGGTCATTGTCTAAAAAGGCTGGACGTTTTATAACCTTAATGGGAGAATTCGAATTAACATTTGTAAATCAGAAGTCAGTTAAGGGACAAATCATTGTGGATTGGTTAGCTGACAACCCATTAGATGGAGGTGATTTAGTAGATTTAGACTTTCCAGATGAGTGCGTATACTACATCGAAACCCGACCCTCTATCTCTGAGTGCCTTTGGTACACGGATATCATTAATTATATCATGGACCATATGTACCCAAAAGGAGTTACACCACAACAAAGAAGGTGTTACGCATTATCGTAGCTAAATACGTCATTATAGAGCAAGTGTTTCACCGAAAAGCATTCGATGGAATGCTCCTAAGATGTGTTTCGACACGGAAGAATCCAAGAAGATTCTCCATGAATCTCACAAAGTGGAATATGTGGAGGCCACTTTGGTGGCCATGCCACCACCGCTCAAAAATACATCGAATGGGCTATTTCTGGCCCACTCTAGAACATGACGCAATAGAGTTTGTACGCAGGTGTCATAAGTGCCAAGAATTCTCCCATGAGATTCACATGCCGGCACAAGCTCTGCAACCAATCGCTACTCCATGGCCCTTTTCTACATGGGGTCTAGACTTAATAGGGAAATTCTCTCCCTCATCCACAGATGGCCATAATTTTATAATCACGGCCACTGAATATTTTACCAAATGGGTAGAGGCTATGCCTCTTACTACTGTACCTGGTTCTGTAATCGCCAAGTTCATTTTGAACCAAATCATTTGCAGTACTCAGATCTCCGTAAATCATTATCTCTGATAATGGAACTTCTTTTAAGAATGAAGAGGTTCGCGAACTATGCAATAAATTTAAGATAAGCCATCATACGGCTTCCTTGTATTATCCCCAAGCCAACGGACAGGCTGAAGCGACAAACAAGACACTGAAAGCCATTCTCCTTAAAATGGTAAAAGAAAACAAATGAGATTGGCATTTGAAGTTATATCCGGCCTTGTGGGCCCACCGAACCTCAATAAGAACACCAATGGGAGCAACTCCTTTCTCGCTAGTATTTGGGGCAGAAGCAGTTCTCCCACTTGAGGTCGAAATACCCAGTCTCCGCATTTCATTACAAGGGATTCTGGATGAAGACGCTTATAGAGAAGCACGTCTTTCCCAACTAGAAAGCCTAGATGAAACTAGGTTAGATGCTGAACAATGGCATAGAGCTTATGCTGACCGAATGTGCCAGCAGTATAACAAGAAGGTCTATGAACGCGACATATACGAAGGTGATCTAGTTCTAAGGCTAGACAGCCGGATCGACAAGAAGACCGGTGAAGGAAGGAAATTTCGCCCAAATGGTTGGGCCCATACCGAGTCATGAAGGACTATGGAAATGGTGCATACCTCTTATGTACGCTAGAAGGTGAGGAATTTGGTGAAACAGTCAATTCCCTGCACCTCAAGTGGTTCTACGCATAAAGCAAAAGCACTACTTATAATTATCTACATGCATCTTCATATAGATTAAGATCATTTTGTCCACTTGTTTCTTACATAAATGGTGATCAAGGAATCTATTCTCAAAGCAATTCATTACAAACTCATGATGTTGTTGGCATAAACTTTCTAATCATACCTCTCCATTTTCATGATATCATCAAATCATCTCGGAATCATTTTATCAAATAAAGTCAGACATGACAAAGTCTTAACGGTAACCATACCAAGATCTGCAAGTTTATTCTCACTTTGATTTCTTCTTAGGATATGTGTCTTACTATGGTCCTGTTCTAGAAGCTTCATGGTGTCACATCTATCCCATATGTATATCTCTTTGGAAATAAGCACATACTGACATTTTACTCAAGAAAACAAGTCAACAAGTGATTAAACAGAAAATTTTAATTTTACACATTTCCTTGCCCCACCAACCTTCGGTGATGAGCTTGTGTCTCTTACTAGTGACGTAGGGTTGGGAAAGGATGGAAATGCCCTTACTCGCCTATACCTTGCCCATGGTGATAAACCCACGCTTCTTACTAGTAGCATGGGGCAAAGTATAGGGGGTCCTCTTGACAAAGCAAACGTTAAAAGTCATAAACAAACAATTCAAACTTTGAGTCAAAAATGAATGAATCAGATGTTCAAAATTCCAAGAGAGTTAAAATCCTAAAAACCCAGATTTTGTCTACTATGTGGCCATCTACGGATCTAAGTCTAGATAAACCGCAAAGTAAGTTGCATTCTAAACTATGAAGTCACTCGGGTAGAGTAAGCTTGTAGTTTCCAATTTGGTTCCACCAAAGCTTTGTCTATCTTTCATCACTATCATTTCAACTACACCTCATAACTTGTGCCCTTTCTAGCTCTCGGTGATGAGCCCTCGCATCTTACTAGTTGCATGGAGTTAGGAGTGGGGCAAGTTAATCTGTTCATCATACTAGTTATATTCATCACTTTGCAAAACAAACATGAGGTATCCAAAATTGCTTACGGAAGCTAAGATTCAAAATCACATTACATCTACATATATCAGCATCATGAAATACACAAAAGGAAACAAACATTTGCATCATTTGTTCTCCATTGCATACATTCTAAAAAGCATATAAACATACATCGTAGTATATACAAAGAAACTGGAAATAGAAAAGAAACCATGAGTGCCAAGATTTTGATCCAAAACAAATGCATATATATAAATGATCAACGTTTATATACAATGCCATCATGCACTAAGCATGGTCAAAACGCTCAAAGAGCCCATGATATACAAAGAAATATATAATACAAAATACACGAGAGCCAAGTGGCCTCTCAATCCCTACGTGACCCCTCCGAAGGTGCACGCCCACGCCTAGGACTCTGGCTACACCGGCGCTCTGAATGTACGGAGGGCTCAGGATCCCTAGGAGCAACCACGGTCTCACCATGAGAACGGCTCCTCATAAGACGCTCAGCCATCCTATAGCCCGCTAGCTCGGTGCAAAGGGTCGATACCATCCTGGCCACATGCCGATCGGGAGCAAAAATGTCGGTATGCCTACTAGCCGCCAAGGCTCCTCAAAGATCTACGAGATAGCTCGCACATGGGTCCTATCCATGGGGATCATCAGTGGGAATCGGTACATACCCCGCGGATCAAATCCCACCACTCATCAATAGTCTCTCTAAAACAAAGGAGAAAACGAATTAGAAACTAAGCAAGAGGCTAAAAGATAAAAATAAGCAACTAAGAAGAGCCTACAAATAAGCATTAAAAGGGAGAAAGGGTAACTTACTCGGGTCCCTGTGCCTCCAAGATGGGTCACTGGGCCAGCACCACCGTGGATGCCGCCGCCGACCGAGGGGCTGCTCTGGTATGGTAGGGGCAACGTGTCACCCCGCAATGACTCATCCTCTCCACCATGGCCCCGAGAGAGTGGCTCCTCCGAAACTAGAGTGTCCCTCTCTCGCACTTTTCTCAGCCCTCTTTTCCTCGCATGATATCCCGAGTGTCATGCCACTCAGATCGCCGTCCCGTCTCCTCCTTTGTCCCTCCTCTCGTGAACTCCTCGACTCAGGAGTCGATATCAATAGGGTCATCGCGCTATGAGTAGGACCCGCAAAGCAATCTAAAGCAAAGGTGCCCGAGGCGCACCGGCTCTCCCTCTAAAGACGAACTATCCTCCTGGCTGCAATGGGAATGCCAAGAGTAATCACTGTCCAACCTCGGCCTCTAGGCCCCCCTCTGGCCTCACGAACTGATCTGTAAACTAGTGCCACTGGGGGAAGCATACCCATGTATGGAAGGCCAAATTGCTGAGGAACTCGGCCAAAGGGGTGCACCTCCACTCATCCACTCGATCGATAAGCTGCCCTGTGGTGGAGCAGTAAATCAAGGTAAGGGCCTCTCGGGCCATGGTCTCTGGTATGGTGTCACCTCCATATCGGCGGTAGTCAGAGAGGCAACTGGCTGATGAGGTGCTCTAAGCACCGACATGTCTGACCATCTCGCTGCCCTAACAGCTCCAGGATCTGCCACCTCCACACCCCTACCATAGGGGATGAAATGCTCATAAACCCAACTCATGACTAGAGTCGGGTGGCTCAATGACTGCCCCTGTAAATGGACCACCCTGTATAGATCGTGGTAGGTGGTCCCAAGAATATCTACTCCCCAAGCGTATATCCGGCCGTGGCCCTCTATCTATGTAATAATGGGGCCCCAGCAGTATAACAATGTGTCCCCTCCCTTGTCCCCGATCAATCTCGAGGCAAGGATCCCCATGATGGCCTGACAAAAATGGGGATGGGAAAAGAAGGAATGGATCGAACTCTCACCCCCTTCTTCGACCCCGTGGAGATGGCTGCATCTCCCATATAAGTCACCCACTGTGCAATCTGTGCCCGTGAGCCTGCTGTCTCCAAAGTGAGTCACCTCCCGATGATCGGGACCCCCAGAATGCGGTAGACGTCCTCCAATGTAATGGTCCACTCGCCACGGACCCCTGGCAATCGGAAGGTGTTCCGATCTGCATCCCAAGATAAGAAATAAGTCACAAAGGATGTGACTAGATGGTGCAACATGGGGCATGCGCGATATGCAAAGTATACCAGCCCTCTGAAGTGTGTCCTCCTCATCCTGTGAAAGGGCATCTAATACCCCTGAGAGCCAATCACACTCTCTCTCTCTGCTCCATCGGATGTACTCCTCTCTCGCCTGCATACACCCAAAAACACACAAAGCAGAGCAAGTTAGTATCCGAACAATACTGAGAAAGTCATAAAAACACGTAGAAATGCTAAAAATATAAACACAATCTCAAAAACAAGTTCTTTTTGCATTCTGTGCAAAACCGCCGCCCTAAGCAGGGAGGTGGTTTTGTAACCGCCGCCTTAAAGGCGGTGGTCGTGTAACCGCCACCCTGAACAGGGAGGCGGTTATGTAACCACCGCCCTGGCTAGGGCGGCGGTCGTGGTCCGAAAACCCACGCGGGCTTTTAACCTAAAAAGGCCTAAAAAGTGCCAGAAAAGACCATTTTAACT
Source organism: Taxus wallichiana var. yunnanensis (assembly GCA_018340775.1). NCBI lineage: Eukaryota > Viridiplantae > Streptophyta > Pinopsida > Cupressales > Taxaceae > Taxus > Taxus wallichiana. Next base: position 16,422,208 of record CM031238.1, on the reverse strand, counting down.
AAAAACAAAGCCTACCCAGTAGGCAGCCCCCTAGGTGGACCTTTTGAACCTAGCATTTTCAAAAATGACCCCCCATTATAGAGTATTTAGCATTTCAAAATTAAGGGGGAAAACAATAAACTGAAGAAAACTAACCTGTGATCACTGAGGTCGGTGTTCCGCACGTGGAGGCATGATCACGATCTCGCTGCGAATGTTTCGACTCTACTCACGCAAGAAACCATCACCATGGGTCCCAGAGCTCAAAATCAATCAAATCGACTCACACAAATGAATAGGAAAATGGGCCCACTTTCATATATATGGCACTCTGTTTCATTTTAAAATAACTTTTCACAGGTTTGGAGCGCTGATGGAGGTAAGTTCCTATCCCCGCACAAATGGTACGTTCTCATTCCCTGTTATTCTTAGTGTTTATTTTTCAAACTATCAGTATCTATCTCGCACTTGAGTTCTCTTTTCATTTTGCAGAGTAGAAGGGAATTTTGGATGGCGTCATTTCAACACACTGGACGTGTCGTATAACTTCTAACTTCCCATTTCGGGACTCGCCATACTCTGACCCACCGTTTTACGCTCTTCATGGCTAAAACGCTTCTCCGAGGGGGCAATATGTATATACCCAAAATGTAAGGTAAGGTACGTATCGCGCCGTAAAGTGTAACAAGTGCCCTAATGATGATATAGGTCTCCTCGCAAGGTGTTCGGGATCGGAAAAGATCTCCAAGTGTGCGTTAACATCCCGCATGCCCCGCTTAGCCCCCATGCCCCCTTTAGTTTCCTTTTTTTTCCTTTTTCCCCTTTTCTTGGCCTTTTGCTCTTCAAGGATGAAACCGCCGCCCCGCATGGGTGGCGGTCCCAGAACCGCCGCCCGCTCAGAGTGATGGTCCTTTACACATTTTTTACAAAGTGTTTTGACACGAATCACATAAAGATCAACGTTTCACCAACTTTTCCTTGCCGACTTGGGCTTGCATTTATGTTTTTGGTCCCCTGGAATAGTGTTTGGCCATTGTTTATAGTTTTTAGAGTTCAGTTTGGTTTTGATCTTTGGGTGAATGAAAGCTATAAATAAATGGCTTGTGCTCAAGCAAATGGCCCTGAAGTTTGTCTCTGAATTTCTCTTTGCAATAGACTTAGCTTTCATTTTTCTTAGAGTGCTTGGTTTAGTTCATTATATGTCTAGTTAGCATTGTTCAACTATTGGTAAGCCACATATCCAGCTTGTGCAAACGGTGTTGTTGTTTTATCCAATCCATTGGAGTAGAATAGCTTAGGAAGCCATTAAAGTTGCAGGTTTTCTCTTCAAACAGGATAGTTTCAGGTTCTGGATGCTTTATGTTGCATGACTCGTAGTAAATCCCACTAGGAATTGCATAAGCCAAGCTCTGTACTCTTGCGCTATCCCTCTCCTACTCGCATTATATTCGGGCCCGCATTCGAGCCGTCCTTGTCCCAATATCTACTTCTGTCGATGCTAGCATTACATGCTTTTTTGGATCCACGTGAACACGAAAGAACGAGGAGATCACACTGAGGGGACAAGATCACACACACCATCAGATTCGCCACTGTTATGTGGAATCCAGGTTTTAACTTTCAAAGTTCTAGTTAGAATCATATCAAATAAAGTAGTTAATTGCTTCATTTCAGTAAATTCTATTCTCGATATTGCCAGGGAAGCTGTGGGGATTGATAGTTTCTGAGAAACTATGATTCACTCCTCACTTCTGAGGTAGGATCGAGAATTACACAAATAGATCAAGCAAGTTATTTCATTATTTAGAATAAATCTACAAATTGCACAGAAAATAACTACACTCGGTTATTTTGTTTGTTTTAAATTGTTATTTAGTTGTTATTTCTAGATACATTTAAATAGCTGCTTTTCTTCTCATAAAGTTAAATGCAAAAATAGAAGTTATATATGTTTTAGATAGTCAAAATTTGCTTTTGTTGCAGCTTAGATTTACATTTTGTTTTGTATGACAATCACGGGACCTTGGGAGCCCAGGGAAATGTATTTGAGCCAATCGTACCTCAACCCAACCTCGTCACATCAATAATTGACATAGACTTAACCTTAGAATACAAGTCTTCCAAACAACAATGATTTACAACTAATCAGCTTATTAGTTGAGAGGGTTAAATATAGAAGATGACCAAGCACACACGTTTTGGTCAAATCAACCAAACTACAGATTTCCCTAGGCAAAACATTCACATGATCGTAGAAGGGTTCGAAAGAGAACAAACCTTTGGTTGTGATCCTTTGGTCCCACAAACCAAAGTGCAGGAGACACTCTCACAGACATAGATACTAGTTTAAGGATCCAGGTTGCACGAACGCCTCCGAGATATTCCGAGAAGATCGCAGCTTATTGGTCCTAAACATAGAAGCTGAGAAAGCGTACGATTACTGGATACTAGGAATTAGGACTTGATTTCGTATATGACCATAACAGGACCGCAACAACCAAGAGTCTACGGTTGTGACCCACAAATTCCACAGCCTAACGAATCCATAAGTCAATTAGATATAAACACTGGCCTACACACACTAGTATTCCAATCCACTCCACTTCCACCCATCATCATCGAAAAATTGTCCTTACTAGATATAGTGGCTAACGAAGCTAGAGAATTTTGGACTAGGCTAGAGAATCATCCGTAGAGTCAATTGTATTCCACCATCCACCATATGACCTTATCTGGAGACATACACGAAACTATCCCAGGTCATTTCCCACGTATTCCACAACCCATAGATCGAATCACGCCAGAGCTCGATATTGATTGGAGCCTTCGAGCAGTCATCCTTGCCGATCGATCTATCACACCAGTCCAAGTTAGAAGGGCCTTCTTTTCCTTAGATTCACAAATTCCATTAGTGCGTAACAAAGACATTAGATTGCCCAACTAGTGTTTCTACATCCCACATATTTTCCATCCCCACCGGCTGTCACGGCACGACCTCGGGAGGTTAGGTATGTGGAAGAGTTACCTGTAGATTCCCACGCTCACTTGTCACTTTTTCGGCGTACAAAATTGGTGAACCTGACGTGAAACAAACAAAATTAGTGAAGCTAACGTAAACTTCCTAATTTCTAATTCGAAGTCATAGTATCACGTTTTTTTCCAAGTTTAGTTTAGTTTACTTTTCATCTTCCACCAGATCCACTGTGTCTTATTCCTCCGACCCACCGATCCACTAGGTTCACCGAGTCCTGTAGTGGTCATGCCAATGGTCCCCAAAGTTCCTCTAAACTATGCACCGTGATCTGTCATAATGTCCCACTACCACTAGTGACACCACGCCACTCCCATACGTGAGACTAAAGGCTTGTGTACTTGCTCCTTGTCTAAAAATTCCTCAAATACTAGAATAGTATGCGTAGCCATAGAAGTGGGAAATTGAAAATTGTATCTCCTTGGCACAAATTTTTCACTTCCACTGATAGCAACTAGGTCAGCGATACTCCTCCCTTGATCTAGAAAACCAAGCACTAGGGTTTGGTCATTAGGTGGGTTCAAATGTGTGCCAATGACTCTTCTCTCTCCACATGATGAACTCTCATTAGAAGCCAAAGGGGTCTCTCTTACATGCTTTCCAAGATGGGGTAGCATAGACTGCTTAGGTTCCACATCCTCTATGTGAACCTCAACTCCTTCCCGTAACGTCTGCCTCTATAGATCCATCACACCTATAACCTCGCATTGTCTAAAAATATCCCTTTCACACACTTCACTTTACTTGAGTCGTCTCTCCTCCCTTTCTTTCTCGTCGTAATATCTATCATCTTCCTCCACCCTAGCTTTCTCACCTAGCACTCAGAATGGTTTAGCCGGCCATTGGAAATGCCTCTAAACTCAAGGTAACAATCAAGATCTTCATGGCCGAGGAATAACATGTAGAAATGATCCTCTGGGATCCCACAAAAACTCAAAATCAACAACTTCAAGGCATGAATATGTCAAAATGGTGTACTCAGCAGTGTAGCTAGCTAGCACTGCTGTTCCTGATAATAAAAAACACTGTCCATGTCAAATATACATCTTACTGACCTCTAATATTCCTCTTGTGTCCACATATGCACTCTATAGAACCAACTTGCTTTGGATGCATATGCTGAGAGCCATTCATATAGCTCTACTAGGAAACAACAGAAAAAAGTTTCATATAGTTCATGGTAGAGATTCTCTTCCACCCACCTTTATGCATCAAACTCGGGCCCAGTATTGAATCTCTGAGAAAACTCATCCTCTGTGCTCCTGAACCAAGATTCAACACTCTCCGAGTTAGACATTTTGTCATTACTCATTATCCAGACCATGATGCATGCCATTTCCCACTACAACTTTGAAAATAGGTCCCGAAATGGAACCAAGATGTAGTCATTTTTACACCCACCAAAGAACAAGGGAATCCCATGCATGCCGGCCTATCACCCATCAGAACCGGGCACTCACCTAAGGCACGAGTGGGAGCCGAGTCTCTCTTTTATGTGAGATGAGTGGGAAAACATAATTTATGAGCTAAACTTAAAGGAAGCGAGTGGAAATGAGACATGTAAGCATTATAGATCTCAAAACGGATTCTAGATCAATGTAGTCATTCCAGATAGAAAAATACTTAACAAATTAAGAATTGAATCAAACAAAAGGGAAATGTGTAGGGATTCAGACTCATTTCATAAAAATGTATAAAACAGAACCATGAAGATATGTAAATACACTAGAATCATTACCGATCATATTCAAATAAACCGGTAAACTCATTACATTCATTAGACTTACTAGAAAGCACCACATTATGGCAGACTAAAGTAATGCACCATAAGCTGGATCCATATCATATAGCTCTCAAAAATAAATTTTACAAACATAGGCCCTTGATACATCTTTCTCCTATATTTTATCTACCCAACCCAATATGATTCCTTACAAGACATTTCTACAAAGCTCTCTTTATTGATCTCTCTCTTTTCTTCCGTGAGTGCTTCTATTTATAGGCATCCGAAGTGCCAACTCATCCTTCTACCACCTCGAGATCCAGTACCAAGTGTCTGAATGTGGTCCTCCATGGGAGCATTCTCCTCCAGTCCGAGCTCTACACTCATTGTAATGATGGTATTCTGGAATCCTCTATCGATAAGCATATTCCTTTCATGGGCAACAAATTTTCAAGCCGACACCTTATCCACTCCTCTTTCACTATCAGTCACGCTTTTCTAGTTTCCTTTCCGATACGCCAAATATGGCTAAGTCCCGAGACCTTGTCTTCCTATAACCTTGCCTTGTGCACCTTTTTCCTTATGTGCCCATCTTAAACCTAGGCCTTGCGCACCCATGTGCCTTTATGTACTTAGCCAATATTTTAGGGGCCCAGAGAAGATTCCCCAAGAAAGATGTGATAACATAAATTCCAGCTAATACCAATAAACCCAATAACCCTACCCAAGCCATGAAGAACCTCATACAACAAGAAAAGGAAATTAACCTACCTCCCAATACATCCTTACCCATGTATACCCCCTATTATATGGCTCAAATTTTGATCCAAATCAAGCTCACTATACCCATTATTAATTTGATTAGCATCCATGAGCATAGAAGAAGAGCATTTGAGTACTTGGGAATTAAGGAGGAAGTAGTGGCCCCAGGAAAAGATGTTAATATTGTTGATATTTCTCCTCTTATTGAAGAATTTGAAGTACTGAAAGCCTTGGAAAATTTGGGGGAATCCCCTGAAGTATATCTAGGAACTTCCCTTGTTGAGTCCCAACTTGATGTTGATCCCTTCTATGTTGCTTTGATTATTAAAGACAAACTTATTCAAAATTACATGTTTTGTTTAGGAGATTCATCTAATGTGATGCCTCTTGAGGTTATGAAAGCAATAGCAGCCTTTAGAAAGTGCACTTCTATATATTTAAGATAAGTACCAATAATTGGGTATGTCAAAGGTTTGGTGGTGCAATTAGTAGCTTACCCTGGTAAGTATTTAACCAAGAATGTGGTTATTGTTTATTGTCCTACAAAATGGGGTATGCTGCTATCAAGGAAGTGGGATGCTAGTGTGGGGGAAGTGTGTAAATGGATATGTCATATGCCACCATACCAGTAGAAGGGAATCTTGTCAAGTTATATGGGGAGAAGAAGATGTTACATTTGATTGAATATCCTAATAATTCTTCTTATGAAATTCTGTATATAGATGTGGATGTTAATAATTTTTTTGGCTATGCTGACTTTGAGGAGCATGGTATTAATAAAAGTGAATGATTTTATTTCATTGGTGCCCCTTAGACCTTAGTGTTTGATGGAGCTTTCTCCAATATGGGGAATGGGGTTGGGGTTGTGCTTATATCTTCAGGCCATGAGATTTTTAATTTTTCCTTTAAATTGAAATTTGAATGCACAAATAATATTACAGTATGAGGCATTAATTTAGGGCTTGAGGATTTCTTGGAGATATGGTATAAAATACATAGTTGTTAAAGGAGACTCTGAGTTAGTGGTCAAACAAGTTGGAAAATCATATGCTACAAAAATAAAAGGATGAAACATTATTAGAATGTAGTATGGAATTTTATTAAGATGTTTGAATCCTTTATTATCATCATAGAATTTGAAATTTTGTGGTAGATAGGTTTTTAGTGCTTGGATCTAGGTTTGAAAACTTCACTATTTGTCCTTATTGTGATTATGATATTGAAGTATTTTCAAGACTAGTTATTCCTAATAATGTGAAACATTGGAAAGTATTTGATGATGATTCCCAAATTAAGAGGATTTTGAAAAATTAAGGATAATTCAACAATCGGTGCATAGATTGGGAACCAATGGTTGCAATGTGTGATGGTAAGGAAACCATGTTTGGTAAGGATATAATTTAGTTAAAGAACAACACAATTCCTAAAGGATTGGTTACTTTGGAGTCTAATTTTGAAAATACATATAGGGTTGTTCATACACACATATTTTTTTCAAGGGGTGTTGAAGAATTCAATTTGGGAACTAAAGAAAATACCATTAAATTTTAGATAAGAAGTAATTTGAGTAAGGAAGTAAAACAATCCTATGTTGAATTGTTAAAGAAATATGAAGACTGCTTAACATGGTCTTACTAAGAATTGAAATCATATAGGGAAGATTTATTTCAACATGAAATACCTTTGGAACCTAATGGTAAACCATTTAGACAAAAAGCAGAGGCCTATCAATCGTTAAGTTGTGGAGCTAGATTGCTTCATAGTTAGCAAGAAATGGAAAGTGACTAGAAATACAATAAGCGGCATCGGTTACGGTGGGACCGATGTTTTTCAGAAAATGAGGAACCATCCGCAGATTAGGTCTAACCGGTGTCGATTACTGTTCAAAGTACTTTATTTTTAAGTCACGATTTTAATATTGTTTTTGTTTTAAAGAAAATCTATTGGATGTAATTTCATGGTTAAGTGCCCTAAGTTTGTCTAAGCTTATATAAGCTAAAAAAACTATGGTTAAAGATGTTTTTATGAGAACAAGATCATAATCCTTAGTTAAAAGGATGAATAAAAAGAAGAAGAAAAAGCATATTACATGAAGACAAGATCTTTTATGGAGAGAAGTTGAAAAGAAGGAAAGTGCAGGTACAATGTTGGTGAGAAGATGGTATTATCTTCTACTATATTTCCTTTGTATTGTTTAGTCTCATGTAATGGCTTGCATAGTATGCAAAGCACTTAGAGTTTCTTCTTGTTAGATCCCCATGTTGTTGTGAGATATTGTTATTTCTTATTCTTGTAGATCCACATGTTGTGAGATATTGTATTGTAGATCCATGAGATCACATTGTATTAATGATCCATAGGAATTTAACATGGTAGAGGAAGTTGTCTTCATGTTTGTAGTTTGTTGTAGTGATGGAGGAGAGACTTACTTCTTGGTGCATGGTTAGGGTTGCACATTGGTAGATCTTTCTAGAGGTCTTGTTTGCATATTCACAATACAATGAGAGCTTGGTTACATAGTGGAAAATGTAGGGTAGATTCAAGTATGTGATATTTGGTTATGTTTGAGAGGCATGATTATAGTTCACTAAGGTAGATTCAGTTAGAGATCTAGAGGAGACACAAGTGGTGGTATGGAGGAATGATTTAGTGTACTCGGGAAGATCCGGTTGGAGATGCGGGAGGAGGAGATACTCTTGTAGAGATACGTGTACTCTTACGTAAAAGAGTTGGTTTGTAATCTCTTTTTATATATATATATATATATATATATATATATATATGACATCTCTATGATTGGTGGACGTAGCCCACATTGGTTGAACCACGGTACATGCTTTTAGGTGTGTGTAATTTTGTGTAATTTGGATTATCCTAGTTTATACTTTCATCACTTTGCATATTTTTGGGAATTTTTTAGATCTGTGTGCATGATTCTTTTTGTAATTGAATCATAACACTATTTAGAAGTCACAAAATTCCCAACAAATGGTATCGAGTAGAGTTTTTTTCTTGATGAGAAGATCACAGGTAGAGATTTAATCTCAAGTGTGTGCTAGATCTGGAAGAGTAAAGTTACTAGAAATTATAGTGAGCAATGTTGGTTAAGTGGGAACAAGGCGTCCACAGTGGCGTGTTCAATTACAGGGTGACCGTGGTCGGTTTCTAGGTAGCCTATTTTTAAATAGAAAATCATAGATACGAAGAATGAAAGGAACGATAACCAGATCGTACCAAGCTAAGAACACAGATGCTAATCAAACACCACGATGAATAAGATGAAAGAAATTCACTAGAATAACTTTACATAAAACCTTTGCAAAAAAGTGAGAAACAATATCATATATTATTATGGAACTCAATGTAATACATTAAGAATGGGCCTTGCTTAAATAGGAAAGGAATAAAAATCTAAGAACTAGTCAAGGTCGTAGATCAAGCCATAAATCAAGGAAATAACTAGTCATCAAAGAACTAGTCAAGACCATAGATTTAGGAGAGAACTAGACATCAATGATCTAGTCAATACCATAGATCAAGGAAAGAACTATTCAATACCATAAATCAAGGAAAGAACTATACCTAACAACTAGATAATATCTCCTAATATCTAAATAACATAAAAGAAATATCCACACACATAAGTGGGTGAGGATAAATACAATAAAGGTAAATAAAGTACCTAGGTGAACATGAGATAAGGTAAATACCTACTCTAACACCCCCCCTCAAGTGAAGATAGGGGCCGAAATAGATGTGGCATGTCCACAATATGATTCTCGACAACTAGGCCTGATGAGGTACTCATGTACAATATCTGGTAAAAAAGAGACACCACAAGGTACCCAAAGCCAGTAACAACAAAGTAAAGAGAGTAAAAACCCGCTCCAAGGAATCCCAAGAAGCTTGGCTCAAAAAAATTGTACAATGCTAAAGAATTTTGGTGTGCACTATGGTCTGAATCCACTGCTTAATCACAAAACTCAAAAACAACTGACATTGGGTTTCACCAGAATAGCTCCATACAAGGAGTCTGTCAACGGAGTGATGTCGAAAGTGAAAATAAAACACCAAATGTAATTCGATCAATTGCTGCAAATAGGTGTGCCACGGTCCAAGAACAAAAACCAAAGTAATAAGGCAAGGAAACAAACTCCAGAGTGTTACAATCCAAGAAAAGCCAAGGTAACAAGGCTAGGACATGAAACTCAAAGAAGCAAGACCAACACCACACCCTCCCATACTATTGAATGGGTGGAATGACGCCTTCAAATCTGTATGAGTTGTCAAAACAACTACTTGAACACTAAAAAAACTAACTGGAATGCACAGAATAGATCCCCATAAGAGAATCATCAACATGCCAAAAGTGTCAAAAATACGAGATACAAAATATCGAACAAACAAGAGAGATACACTACACCTGCTAAAGAAAAATTCTCAAAACAAGAAGCATCACAATGCATAAGGTATAGAAAGTGGAGCAAGAGGCCGAATGGTGGAGGAGCAACATCTGTAGAGTCCTCTCAAAAAATTCATATGTCTCGCTCCACGAGTGATCGGATATCCACCCCAAATCAACACGAGATGGATGAAGAAGATGCTTGCATATGAATTGGTGCAAAATGGATAATGGGTGCATACAAAAGAACATTAGAATTTGTGTCAAGTTGATCATGTCTGACAGATGAAATCTTAGGTTTCTCAATCCACGAGTGAAGGTGCATAACTCATGTGTCACTCTGATACCATGAAAGGAATGATAACCAAATCATACCAAGCCAAGAACACAATTTCTATCAAACACCACGATCAATAAGATGAAAGTAATTCACCAGAATAACTTTACATAAAACCTTTGCAAAAAAATGAGAAACAATATCATATATTATTATGGAACTCAATGCAATACATTAAGAATGAGCCTTGCTTAAATAGGCAAGGAATAACAATCTAAGAACCAGTCAAGGTCATAGATCAAGCCATAAATCAAGGAAATAACTAGTCATCAAAGAACTAGTCAAGACCATAGATTTAGGAGAGAACTCAACATCAAGGATCTAGTCAATACCATAGATCAAGGAAAGAACTATACGTAACAACTAGATAATATCTCCTAATATCTAAATAAGATAAAATAAATATCCACACACATAAGTGGGTGAGGATAAATATAATAAAGCTAAATAAAGTACCCATGAGCTAAGGTAAATATGTACTCTAACAAAGAAATGGAAAGATACATAGAATGTATCTTGTTTTATAAGGTGTCCCAGGTGCTTGAAAGGCACAAGCATGTTGGTCAAATTATAGATCTGATTATTGAGGCATGGTTTTATCTTGGTATTGCTTTGAAGTGCTTGTATTATTTTGGTTACACATGCATGTTTGGAATTGTAGATCTATATCTGAGGATGAGATAGAGGAGAAGTTGTGCATCCTTTGGTGTAGTTAGATGCATGGGCTTCATAATGAAGCTCAATATAGTAGCAAAGAATGAAGATGAGGTTTCCATCAGAGAAACATGTTCTTTAAGTTGAATATGTGGTTGAGTATCTTGGTATTGGTAAGGTGATGTGTTTCATCTTGATGCAATTTTATTACATGTATTATTGCTATTAAGTTTTTGTGCAAGATTTAGGTTTTTCTTGAAATGGTTGGCTTAACATAACTATCAGCTTTGGTTGGAGTAGGCACTGGTTTTTGACATATGCCAATTTTTGGCATTGTGTTAGTTCCAGTAGCACTGATTTCAGTCATGAAACTGACATCAGTCATAGAAGGTAACCAGTACTAGTCAACAAACTATAGTCGGTCTCTATGACAATGAGTTTGTACATGGTTTCTTATAGTAGAAGAGGGCATGGATGGTTCAGGTGTCCTATATTGGAGGATATGGTTTCGGAACAATGTGTATAAGAAGAAATAGTGTTGATCACTTCAATGTTTAGATCGAAGGAGGATGGAGTTGACTCGGTTGAAGTACGGTGAGACTTTGGTTTAAGTATCTCTATATGATTCATGTTTTATTTTTCATTTAGAGAAACTGATATTATGTTTGGAGAGTGCGCACAAATTTACACCATGGTTTATTGGTGTTTTTTGAATTTTATTTCCCGGTTGTGTGGAATTACGAGGAGAAAGGGTTTCTAGTCTATAGATGAAATCCTCAATGAAAAGTCATGGTAAGACATGGTTCCAATTAATGAGAGATTTTTTTTTAGTACATAGGATGAAAATAAGTTGATTCACCTACTTCACAAGAAGTCCAAACTTTTGTGATGTAGAAAGTATTCTTTGATAAGAAGGGAATCATTTTATATTTGCTTTCATATGGTTTTATTTCTCACTAACATATTAACTTTTGAGCTTGGTGTTAGAGGCAGTGTAGGGAATTTCATTTTTAGTGGGAGCAAGCCATGGTTTTTGGCATTGCAGGATCGGATACATGATGCACATGTAGAGTGAGAGGAGATTACTACTACTCAGAGTGGCAGAGGAACAAGTAGGATTTGGAGGGTAGTCATGGATTTGTAGTTATTTTGAGTTTATTTCCTTGTGATGTAACTTCTAGTTTATTTTGTGGTGCCTGGATATTCCTTAGGGATGACAATTGATGGAAGATTCAAGCTGGTTTTATATGATAGAGAAATTTTTAGATTTTTAAGGGTTTAACGAGAAACTCTAATTATTACTGAGATCGGTGTCCGTTAGGATTAACCACAATCATTCATCTAGTAACCGTGGTGGTCGGTCGGTAGTGACTAGGGTTGGTTAGGAAACCATGGTCATTTTGGTTCTAGGTTTGACAACAATGTTTATTTACCATTTTTATATGGTTCCCTTGTTTTTTCTTTCATCTTGGTTGGTTTGTACAGAGTATGCTGATGACATGTTTGTTGGTATTTGCACTTGGTATTAGTGGCATGGTTTAACGTGGATGTTTGTTATTGACATTGATGAGCACGAGATTCATATTTAGCTTTAGAGTTAGTTGGTGGAAGACTTAGAGCTTTTGGAGAGTTGGTGATATGGATGGATGTACATGGTGAGTTTGTACATGTTGGATAGATTTAGTTTTGTGAGTCTATGATGATGCAGATGTTTGATTTGCACATGGATGCTTTGAGCATGAGTAGGGGATGTTTGTATTTCCTCTTGATTACTATGTTACTCCTTAAGAGATGTTATCTACAGATGATTTTCTTGGACATGCTAGTTGTTTATGTAGGGTTGGATTTGCAGATTGCAATGTTTGGATTCTTTGAGTTATGTAGGTTTGTGGATTGATCACCCACTATTGCAGGTAGAACTCATTTGGGCTGTCTTTACCCAGGATCTTGTTTTGCTTTCGCATATTCTAGTTTGACTTGTCTTGGTCAATTGCATTGGTGGTTACATGGAGACATGGATAGATGGATGGAGAACATGGTTGGTTTTATAGGTATGGCTATGGATGCGATTGAGGCTTAGAACTTCAGTTTGAGTGGGAGCTCTTATAGGTGTGTTAGTCATGATGGCTTGTTGCATGAGGAGCTAGGTTGGCTTATTTGTCTGATACCAATAATTGGTATGGTGTTATGATTCAGTGGGAGCTTGAGGCTTGGTGTCATGGATCAGTTGTAGCTTCGTGTAGGTTTGGTAAGTCATGGTTTTATCTTCTTGGTTTGAGAAGATGGTTTGATCTTCCTAGTTTTATTTTTCTTTGAGAGAATTGTTGAAGGAAAGAATAGATGGTCTTCATGGTGTGTTGAGGATGTGATGTATAGGTACAGGTACAGAGGTTCAAAAATTTATCTTCAAGTGGGAGATTGTTAGGTTGTGGAGCTAGATTGCTTCACAATTAGCATGAAATGGAAAGTGACTAGAAATACAATAATTGGCATCGGTTACGAGTGGGACAAAAGTTGGTCGGAAAATAAGGAACCTATTTGTGGTTAGGTCTAACTCGACACCGATTACCTATCTGAAAGAACTTTATTTTTAAGTCACAGGTTTTAATATTTTTTTGTTTTAAAGCAAATCTATTAGATGTAATTTCATGGCTAAGTTGCCCTAAGTTTGTCTAATCTTATATAAGCTAAAAAAACTAGGGTTAAATATGTTTGATTACAAGTAGAGCATAATCCTTGGTTGAAAAGATGATGCGAGAGAAGGAAAAAAAAGTGGATTACATGAAGACATGAGCTTTCATGGAGAGAATTAGAACAGAAGGAAAGTACGGGTACACTTTTGGTGAGAATATTATATTATCTTCCTGTATTTACTTTATATTGTTTAGTATAATGTAATAGCTTGCATAGTATGCAAAGCACTTAGGGTTTCTTCTTGTTAGATCCAAAGGTTGTTGTGAGATCTTTTTATTACTTATTCTTGTAGATCCACATGTTGTGAGATCTTGTATTGTAGATCCATGAGATCATGTTATATTGTTGATCCATAGGAATCTAGCATGGTCGATGAAGTTAAATTCATGTTTGTAGTTTGTTGCGGTGATAGAGGAGAGACTTACTTCTTGGTGCATGGTTAGGGTTACACAATTGTAGATCTTTCTAGAGGTATTCTTTGTAGATTCACAATGTAGTGAGAGCTTGGCTGCATAGTGGAGAAATAGGGTAGCTTCTGTGTATGTGATATCTAGGTATGTTTGAGAGGCACATTTGTACTACACTCTGTAGATCCGGTTAGAGATCCGGAGGATACACAAGTGGTGGTATGGAGGCATGGTTTAGTGTACTCAAGAAGATCCATTTAGAGATCTGGGAGGAGGAGATAATCTTGTAGAGATACATGTACTCTTGTGCAGAAGAGTTGGTTTGTAATCTCTTGTTATATATATATATATATATATATATATATATATATGAGATCTCTATCTTTGGTGGACATAGCCCACATTGGGTGAACCATGGTACATGCTTGTTATATGTGTGTACTTTTTTGTGATTTGGATTATTCTAGTTTATACTCTTACACACTGTTGTATATTTTGTGGGGAATTGTTTATCTCATGTGTGCATGATTTTTTTGTTATTAAATCATAGCACTATTCCACGATCACAAAATTCCCAACACAATCCACTACTTTCCCTTAAGATACAAGAAGAATTAAAAAAGTTAAGGGATGAGGGGATAATACAACCCACAAGATATTCTTCATGGGTGGCAAACTTGGTGCCAATAAGAAAGAAAATGGAGATATAAGGCTATGTGGATTTTATAAATTTGAATAAATCCTCAATTAAAGACAACTATCCATTTCCTAATATGGATAACATGCTACAATTTCTCATTGCATCTAAGTTGCTTTCCACAATAGATGGATTCTCATGGTATAATCAGGTGGTTTTAAAGAAATCTGAAAGAATTAAAACTACTTTTACAACTCCTTGGGGTACTTATATCTATTTAAGAATGTCATTTGGTCTGATGAATGTTGGGGATACTTTCCAAAGAGCCATTGATGTTTCATTCTTAGGCTACATCAATGATTGTATTGTGGTTTATTAGGATGATTTGACATTGTTTTATAGAAAGAGAAGTGACCATTTGAGCCACGTAGAGAAGATGTTGATAATATGTAGAGAATATGTCATCTCATTGAATCCTAAAAATTTCCATTTTGGGGTTCAAAAGGAAAATTTTTTAGGGCACATTATGTCAAAATAAGGGGTTATGATTGATCCTAAAAGGGTGGAAGCAATTGGTAAGGTTCTTGTCCCTAAAACTAAAAAACAAATTTTGTCCTTCTTTTGTCAAATAAAATTTAGTAGGAGATTCATTTCTAATTTTTGGAAATGAATATCATTATTACAAGCATGCTAAAAATGATTAAAAATTCAATGGGAAGAAGGATCTCTCGAAGCTTTCATTGGAATAAAAGAAGCACTAGAGAATGATCCATTATTGGTAGCCCCCGATTATAAAAAGGATTTTTAGGTTTTTTATTTTACATCTGAAAATACTATTGCATCTGTATTATTTCAAAAAGATGAAGAAGTAAATGAATGTCATATTTCCTTTTTTAGTAATGCTTTACAAGGTGCTTAATTAAAATATACCATCATGGAGAAGTATGATTTTTCGATGGTAATAAGAACTAAATTTTATAGGCCTTGTATTTTGAATTACAAGATTATATCCTATGTTCCCATACCATGGTTAAGGAAATTTTATCAGAAATGGAGGTTTATAGCAAAATATGTTGTAAGGTGAACAAGCTATAGGAGTATGATATGGATATACAAACCATCAAGTTGATTAGAGGTTTGGGCCTTATAAAGGTGATGGAAAAGAGTAACTTGGAGGTAATGGAAATTAATGAAATTGACGAAGGAGCCATGGATGTCAAAGAAAATATACTTAACTCCACATGGTACAATGACATAATATTCTACAATTGTGAAGGAGCCATGGATGTTAGAAATTTTGATTGTCCAGGGACATATAGATAAAAATCAAATAAGGACACTCAAACTAGCCTCTCACAAATATATCATGAATGATTATGGGTTGGATTGGAAGAATCCTGAAGGGGTTCTTTTGAGATGTATTACAGAGGAATAATCTCCCAAAATGATTGTATAATTTCATGGGGGAGTATGTGGAGGCCATTTTTTTGGAAGAGTGACTACCCACAAGATCTTGAGGGTAGGTTACTAGTGGCCCACACTTTTCAAAGATGCTACCTTGTTGGTTAGGAAATGTGAAAGTTGTCAAAGATTTTCAAGAAGGATGAAATCTTAGGGGCTCTACCATTGCAACCAGTGTCAATAGAAGCTCCTTTTAAATAATGGGGCATGAAATTTATTGGTGAGATCTCAGACCCTTCAAGTGCAGGACACAAATGGATACTGGTAGCCACAGATTATTTCACCAAGTGGGTTGAAGCTATCCCCACTAAGAAAGAAAATCACCAAATTTTCATGGATTTCATCTTTAATCATATAATTTGTAGGTTTGGAGTACCTATAAAAATAGCTTCCGATAATGCTATGATTTTTCATGCTAAGCTATTGGTAGCTCGTGTCAAGAATATGGAATTTTTCTAACATGTGCATCCAATTACAATCCACAGGTAATGGTCAATCTCAAGTAAGTAACAAGAATTTTCTCAAGATAATTAGAAGAATATTAGATATTAATTAAATAAAATGGGGTAATCAATTTAAATTATCTTTGTGGGCAGATAGAATTACTGCTAAAAGAGTTACTGTAAAAATTCCCTTTGAATTAGTTTATGGAATATAGGCTCTTTTACCCTATATATATATGTAATTTTCTTCTTATCATTTCATGTAACAAATTGAGGATGAAAAATTGAATCCTTATGAAGCCCATATTAATTAGATAGTAGATTTGGATGAAGAAAGAAGGGAGTCTCACCAAAGACACCTTAAGTTTGTAGAGAAACTCAAGAAATTATTTGATAAGAAGGGGAGTACGTAACTTTTAATGTTAGATATCTTGTTTTATTTTGGGACAATAAATACACATATAAAGGAAAACATGAAAAATTTGATGCCTTATAGATGGGTCCCTATTCGATTGACATAATAATTGGTGAGTACACCTTTTTCCTAAATGACCTAGATGAAGATTTTCTAGAGTTGTTTGTTAATAACGGGAATCTAAAGAACTTCCTGGATTTATCACAAACAAGGTATGAATTCCTCTATAGTTTATAGTATTTTTTTGTTCTTGTTTTTATTTCTTTTTTTTTTTTCCGTTTTCATTATCTTGGTCTATAGTGACTAGTTTCCCTAGTATCTCAGTGTATTTTTGTGTGGTATGTTTGTTTAGTTTGGCGTTGTGCTTGTTTTTAAATGACTCCATAACCTAATGGATATAGGAACTTGGTTTGTTTTATTTTTGGTTGGCTTGTTTCTTATGGAACTCATAGAGGGTTCCCATCCCCGAGTCAGAGCCGGTGTTAGTCCTCGATTTAATCTCACCCTTTTATCAAGTGTATGCCTTTGAAAAAAATTCTTTTACTAGTTTTCCCATGTAAAAATGTATGCTTGAAGATATAATCATGTTGAATGTGAATGAAAACCTTATGTTTAGGGAATAATTCCTATTTTTTAGTTGAGGAATGTAATAGTCATGTTTCGTCTGAAAACACCTTGTGAAAAAATCGATAATACATCGGATTTAATCTTGAAAATCTTCCTTACATGTCGTCCTTTAGAATTCCATTGAAAATTTCACAATTTTCTCTACCATATAATAATAGGTGGCATGATTCCATTAGTTTCACCGTATTGGACTTGGTTTGTAAAGCTACATCATTTACATAGTAACTACAAAGTGCAAGTTTGGCCCCGAGGCCTGAAATGGTTTATGTGTCAAAACATGACTGGAGCGGGGTTTTGGGCCAAAGATGCATTCCTTGATATTTATAATACCTTCCATGGACATGTGGCATATTTTTAGTAAAGTTCGGAAGAGTGGGGTATTGGTTCATATTGTCAATCTTACATCCAACGAGGAGAACAAAAAAATGTGCAAAAGAGCCCCATAGTTTTGCTATGTATAAGATTCATACACATGTCAAGATCTCAGTAAAATTCAAATGCAGATGCTCGAGTCAAAAATACAGTTCTACACTTATGAAAAAATTGGCTAAAATACAAGTAAGTTCCGTGGCTCCGCCATTATTCAAGTAAAACACGTGGAAACTCCTTATTAAAAGTGGAAAAGTGGGGGTGTGGGTCAAGATTACAGGTTTTCACCAATTCAAAAAGAAATGCTAATGTGTAAATAGACTCCCTAACCCCGCAAGAGACTAGGTTAATCCACATGGATGATCCATATTCAAATAAATAAAGTGAGATTGACGGTTGGAGTGTAAAGCATTTATGATTGCCACCATTAATGCGTTCTTTGCATGAATCAAGGTAGAATCATTAAAATCTTCCAAGTATTTCAAATTTTATCATTGCATGTAAAGATTTGGATGCCCTAGCTATGAAAATTGGCAAAGTAACTGACTGAGAAGCAAATAATTTGAGAAAAAGAATTTGAGAGCATGCGAGCATAAGAGAAATTCATAGATCTCTAAGAAAAATGATTAACTTCTTCTTTTACCCCATTCAATTCTTAATATTTAAGTTAGAATTGAAGGAAGAACTAATTGCATAAGATGAAGTATCTAAAGCATCGTGGTTTTATGTGAATTCCATTATTACTAGTGATCTAGATAAGGTCATGGACACGAAGTTGTTAAATGTTGACTTGGAGGATTTTCAGAGAATATTGAGTGACCCAAACAAAAGTAAATGGATGGAAGCCATTTATGATAGTTACATTTCCCTAGAAACTATTTTCTAAACTTCCATACATGCTCCCAAGCTCATATGGTTGTGTGTGAGATAATTTCAACCTAGAAACAAATGAGGTATTACATGGAAGTGGAGAAAGAGTGATAAATTTAATACTAGAAGCTTTCAAAGAAATTCTAGGGTTATCAGATCTAGATCTATCGATAATTGCTACGGTTGAATCTGCACAAATCAACAATGAAGAAATACAACATGAATATGCTACAACATTAAATTCCATGTAGTTGAAAGATAAAAAAATCAAAAAAACCCTAAGAGGTTGACTAAGGAAATGTTTGTTGAAGAAGTTGAGGACTTAACTGTGTTATTAAGCAAGATGTCGGGGCTTGTGGGAGTTAATTATTTTCTTTAATGGATGTGCCCTTTCATAATGGTCATCTTATAGGAATAAGGAAAGTTCAATCGGGTAAACTTTATTTCAACATCTATTCAAGCTAAGTTTTTGACAATGATGGTAAAAATCGAGGGTAGTTTAGTTGATATTGATTTCTATATGATGTCATATTTTATATACAACATTTCTTATTTTAAATAATTTCCAAGACTCCCACTGCAAGCTATTTTTGATGATTACAGGTTATGATGTATATCCACAATTAAGGTTCAAAAATTAGAAGAGGAATATAAGGTTGGTGAATGATGCTTTTATTGTGCCCGTGACCCGCCTCTTCAAGAAATAATGGGAACAATATAGGTTATCTACTATTACTAAGGGAAACATTCTGGAATATGGTTGTTTTTTCATATAGTATAGGTTATTCACATACTTGAGGGTAAGTGGATTTGAGGTAAAACCTTGAAAATTACCCAAATATGTAAGTGGAAAATGGGCCTTAATGGAATTATCAATACAATTGATGTTTGTTCATAAACATATTGCCAAAAGGCACAAGGTAAACATTAAATTCCCCATGCAAATTGGCAGGCATTCATGCCAAAGCATAATAAAAGCTATACTGATGGAGGAAGAGATGGAAAGATTTGGAATGGAGAGATTCACACCAAAACCTAACTATGATATTTGATTGGTTATTAGTAATGGTGAAAATGAGTCTCACTTTGAATATTATTGGATGAACTATCTATATGAGGAAGAAGTCAGATTAAGGGACTTATTTAGAATGTCAAGTAAGACAAATGATTGATTCTAAGATTGTAGTAGTCCCAGGGAATTATAGATGACAATGATATAATGTAACAATAATATCATGACCAAAAACTAGAATAAAAGCAATTAGTTCCATTGTTTAAAAATAAAAGGAATTAGATTTCCCTTATATAAGGATCTCCAATGTGTTGATAAGAATGTTGAATTTGTTAGGTGTGAAAGGTCTAGATTTATCTCTACAGAGCACTAACGTACTAAATGTGATTCAGGATTTAAATATTTTTGAAGGAGATCTCCTCCACTAAAGGAGGGATCAAGTAAAATATACTCTTTAAGAGGGAAATCCCTAAGTTACCCAACAAGAATCCCACCAAAGAAATCATTGATGAATGGAAATCAATAACTAGAAAAACTAATACCTCGAAAGTGTCATTCTAGTCTAAAAAGTTGAAGGAATACTTGTAAAAGCCATGCAGGTGTTCCTATAACTGAAGTCTGTCTTGATTTAAATAAAGAGGAAGGGCCTCGATCACCCAAAAACTCCCTCAAAAATTTTAATAGGATCATTGGACTCGGAAAGAAGATATGAGGACCTCGATGGGTGTAGACATTCAATCCAAATCATATAGTGCTAAGGAAAGAGAAGCACCTAGATGTTAAGCACTTTGAGAGAGCCAAGAAGAAGGTTAAGGTGGTGTCAAAATAGACTTTGATAGGGGATATTGCTGACCATGTATCAAGAAAACATAAGCATACATAACTTGAAGTAATTGAGCCCCCTTTCTTTACTAAAATCAAAAGAATGTTATTGCTTTATTAGATGATCAAACATTGTCATTCCGCACACTGAAAATGTGTAATCTACTCTTGGCATGAAGTGGTATAATTTTCCTCCCTAATTGAATATGTTTCAGAGAAAATTAGCAACATTAAGATGTTTGGTTAACCAATTGAAGTTAAGAAGGAACATGTACAAAAGAAAACAAAAAGTAGGAATTTGAAAACCATAAAAAAAAAATTATGATATAGTTGATCAAGAGACAGATGTTATAGAAATATCCATGCCTAAGGTATCAAAGGAAATAAGTATACAAGGTGAGATTCATCTTGAGAAAGATAAAGATCAGGAATTACAATTAAAAACTCAGCCAACAAGGCATAAAGTGTTTGAATAACAACCTCAAGAGGGATAATCCATTAAAAATCCACCAATAGGGGGTGAAGATACTGTGAAGGATAGTGAGCTAGTCAAAACCCGAAGTATGGATGAAGATGATCCAAAAGAAACTGTAGATACCTCAGCAAAGAACATAGATATAAGTGCATTCGTTACTTTTCCTAGGGATCAAAAGGAGGTGTCAATTGAAAATGTGTTTCTCATGGAATAAAATAATCATGAAAAGGGAGCAATAGGAAAAATATAGATGATGGCACTCAGTCACGAGTATCAAGAATGCAGATTAAGGAGAAATTATATGTTGTCACACTAGATCATGAAAAGAAAATAATAAAAGTTAAAGAAACATCAAAAGAACTGGTGTTATATTCTGAAACTCCATAGAAGGAGAAGAAAGGAAATGTCCCTATGGATGGATGGTTGGGAGGATTTCTTCAACAAGGGGAAAAGGAAATTACTCCAAAAGAAGCTCTAAGTATCACTAGTATATCAATTCCAAAGCCCAAAGATTCTTTGAAGAAAGAAATAATTCTTACCAAGAAAAGGGTAGACCAGCATGGATTCAAAACTTTGGAGGTTGCAACTCCTCATTAAGGAAAAAACGTATGATATCACAGAGGGTGATTATGATATTTAACATATCCAGTTGGGAAAACCTAATAGGGAATCATTGAAATAGGGAGTGACAGAGGTAGTTGAAGGTTTGTTACAGAGGGTTGATGAGGATAATATATCCAAAAGGAAATTAAAAGAAAAATTAAAAACATTAACCTCATTCTTACATATACCGATAGGACACGAGAAGAAGTTGTCACTTTGTCATCACCCATGAAACACTAGAAAAGATTAAGAACTCTACTAAGAAAGTTTAGGTAGTAGATAAGTGGATAGAAATTTTATCTGTAGAGGGTAAGAAAATAATTGGAAAAGAAACTAATAGGTATGCAAAACTTTCTAATTTACTTAATGATATTAATGCGAGTTATTGGAGAGTGTGATAATGAGCTGTTATATTGGAAAGGGATTTTCCTTAAACTATGGAGAATCAACCACTCGATCAATACTTACCTGGAAAAAGAGGGAATAGTGACACCGAGATGAAAAAGGGACTCAAAGTGTAATGAAATACTTGGTAAATATTAGAGTATAAACTTTAAATCAAATTAGAGAAAAGTTGTCAACCGAGAAGGAATGGTTAGGAAATACCATTGATGGTGTAGATTGTATACTTAGAAAAATTGTATCCGGTTAGCAAAAATGGTTTATGGTAATTTGGGGTTTGATGTCTTGGTTCAATCCTTAGAAAAACATAGTAAATAAGAACCGTGTTCCTATGATGTTGTCAAAAGGATCACTTTTGTGGAGAATAAGATCACAAAGTTGAATAAAGGGTTAAGGGAATATGGACCAAGGATGTCTAAGTGCAGTGATATATTGAATAATAATCACTTGATATATAAGTATCACACCAGACCTGATGAAGAGGAGATAATGCCACTATTTCAAATGTATGATGCCTATATGGAGAGGTAGACAAAGGAAGAGAAATATGATGGAGATTAAGATTTAGATGTGAAGACTTATGAACAATCTTAGTCTTGTTTTTCTTGTGAAACTTTCTTTTCATCTTATTTCAATTATTACTCTTGTTTCATGAAAACTGAATATCACTTTGAAATTTTTGTTTTCAGACATGAATGTAATTTGATGTGATACAGTATACTTTTATATGTATTTGATAGAATTGTAAATCTATTATCAATCATGTGTATTGATATAACAGTTTGAGATTTTTGTATTGTGAAAAAATAAAAATGGGGATTCTATAGGGTCCTTGCCCATGAAAGATATATAAATTTTCAAATAGTACATCAAAAATAGACTAAGAATATAAAAAAATTTAGTCAACATCTACTTCTAATTTGAACTATAAATGGGGGAATTATATTCAATAGTATGTTCTTCCCTAGTATAAATTCTCCTTAACCTTGAGCTATTTGGGAAAATATAACTAACTTGACCAAATTCCTAAACATCCCCATCTCCATCAATGATTCAATAGTCATCCTAGGGCTATCCATGATATTCCTCATCTCTATGTTCTTCTAATCTGAAGATACACAATCTAGAAGATCTAAACCACTTGTAAGAATTTTTTTCTTCCCTTTATCCTTGTATGTGAAACTGATTAGGAAAAGGCTGAGAATAAGCATTTGGAGTTTCTGAAGATAAATTATTACATTGGGGACTTGTTGGAGAAAGGGACTTCGAACTAGACTCACCTTTGCATCTCCTTGTGAAAGGTGGGTGCTCTCTTGGGAGAGGAATATGCAAAGGTCTTGAAAAAATTTTCTCTATCAAAGGAGCACACTGCACTATATGAATGGAAGGTTGGAGTATAGACTTTTTCTTGTCCTCCTTGATGGTAAAAGGTGATCCCTAAAATTATAATGAGATGAAGGATTTATATCTTCCTCATCCAAAATATTAATTAGGGGTTGAGAGCTTAATTCCCCCCTTTTTATTCTTGATGATGGTGTTGGTATTGTGGATTGTTGAAGTGGCACAGGTCTTTCTCAACCTCCTTCTAGAGAAATGATTTTTTTCTCCAATTCTTCTAATTTGTGACAAATAGAAGGCACAAGTGTCGATCGAGGTCTTTTCATAGAGCATGCAGGGCTTCTCGTGGAACTTCTTTCAACAGAAATTATTCATTACACAAAAAGGGAGATTCATATTCAGTAATACCTGCTACAAAAGGCATCCTTTCAATCCAGAATTTCTTCAATTCTTCTGGATTTTTCTGGTGTTCCCACCGAAAAAGATGATAATACATGGATTGGAAGGTTGAGAAGACAAGATTGATCCTGATTAATCTTAGAAGAAGGGAAAGTCAAAATTCCCAATAGGTCAAGGGCCCATTGTTGTCCCATGGGTCTATAATTTCAAACAAAGCCTTGATAAAGGCTTCATCTTGGGCAGCTAAGTCAAATATTTGATTTAAATCTTCTGATGATATTTCATTCAAGTTATTTAGCTCAACCACCCTTTTCATTTCTCCAACAAAGATATCTACAAGAAACCATCACATTCATGAATAGAAAGAGGATGCATATTAGGGAGAAAATAGAGTTGAATTTATAATGAAAATTGTGCAAACAAGTTGATTCGAGAAAAATCACTGCCACAAAATGAAGAAATGTTTTTCACTCAGTTCACATGAAGGAAATAAATTTGAGGGAAATTGGAATTGTGCAACAAAATATGTTTGATTGATGTGATAAAATCCATGTGAAAATATTGAGCTCTAAAAGACATGAACATGAGTATGTATTTCTCAAATTTGATTCTCAAAAGGTGAAAGGGATTGCATATCACATCAAACCATATAGAGGTGCCTGAGAACTATCAAAAAGGATTTCTTTCCCGCTAAAATGGAGATATGGTTAAACAAATTCCAAAAAGGATGACATGGCATCCCAGTTATATATGAGGAAATGAAAAATGTGAATAGCTCATGACTTTTCCATCTAGAAATATAAGATGGGATATTTTCAAGAGAAGTAATAATAAATTAAACTATATGCTATGAGGAGAATATTATCCTATCAATTTATTTTTAGGGGTAAAATTCAAGAGTGAGTGATTGATTGATATTTTATAAATGCGACGAGAATACTTTCACATAAGGAGGTTAAAATTTTCTAAGATTTAGAGAAAAAATGAGATAATCTGTTTGTACTTTCTAAAATCGAACCAATTTGAGGTACCCAAGCTTTGTTCACATGTTCCAAAACATTATCGCCAATGATGATCAGACCTGATCATTGTTAAATATTGAAGTCATAGTGTTGTGTCCCCTTATTAAAGGATTGGAATTTATCGAATTAATCTATGTAGTATAACGAGAATTGTTACTTTGTATGAAGATGAATTATTTTGAATCAATTATTTGCATTTCTGTTGCAATCTTATGCTAATTAATCTCTCTGAATTACACAAGGCCTTAGTTTAAAATAGTAACAATTTAGTAACTTTAATTAGAGGACTGATGAAACTTTCCTTTATAATATGATAAATGGTTTTAAATTCAATTTGTATTTGTTTGATCTAGGATCTTTATTAGTTCCTGAGTGTATCTAGAGCATATTTAATTAGAGATTGTTAGTATTTTTTTGAGAATTTATCATGATCTTTTGTGTTTAAATTCTTGAAGTTTGTGTGAAATCTGTATTCTTCGACTTCCATGAATACAAACCTTCTAGTTGAAGGAATTTTTTAGACCATGTGATAAATCTTTTACCTCGGGAATAATTGTATGTAGTATTTGTAAGGTTCATTTGAGTTTTTGTATAATCAACTTTATCCTTTTTAACTTCCAAACAATACATCAAAATTACAACCAATAACCATCAGATCCACCATAATTACTTTGTCTTGCAATGTTAATGAAAATATATTGTGGATATTTATCAAATTTATCCACCCTTTTCTCCAAAGTATGCAAGAGAAAGTTTGAATTTACAACTTTCTTTAGTAACCTGGGCCTTTTTAGAAGATATCTACATTTTCTAGTGTGATAAATCATGAGAGTTAGATAATGTATGCATTGACCATATCTTCTTGAGGCTTCCTTTTCATATCCCTGAGAAAGAGATTCCAAATATTGTTATTCTATTCATTTATGTCATAAATACATGTTACAAAATGAGTCCTCTCACCCTAGTTATAGGCAGAAAGAGAACCTAAAGTAGTAGGGTAGGCCATAGCCTTAGTGAGGTGTTATCTAATATCCCTAATTTAGTGTGAAAAGAGGTCGTTAGATCCATCCCCGTATACAAAATGACTTAAATCATGTTTTATCTTCCTGTAAGAATCCTTCATAGCTTGTTGATGCTTCTTGGATTACAAGGAGGGATCAATTTGGGTACTAATAATTCTTATAATATGTTAGGAAAACAAAAAGCATATGGTGATAGAATAGGTCTAGGCTTTAAAGAAGGATCAATCAAATCAGAGAAAACTAAGGAAGGATCAACTAAAGGATTTAATAATAGAATAAGTTGAAGCATAAGAGAGAACTCAAAACTTCAATCTCATGGAAGATCATCTATCATACAACAAAATGCATATAGGTATGGAGTTTTTCATGGTAACTATTATAAGTGTGGTGTTTATGGACATAGAGCTAGTATGTGCAGTCCTAAGGTTGAGAAGAAGGATAACTGTAATGTGAAATATTTAGAAGCATCATTGTGAAGAAATAATGAAGAATAATGTCAAGGAAAGAAGGAGAAAAAGTAGGTCATAAATATGGTGCATAATGTTACCTTTGTTATGTAAAGGGGCATCTTGTAAAGTATTACAACAATGAAAAATCAAACACTAGAAGGTATGTAAAAAATTTCAATGGATATTTTTTTTCTTGCAATAGTTATGGAGCTAAGGAAATTGAGTTCAAGAGGAGAAAGATGGAATAATTGAGGTCCATAAGGTAGGTCACATTGTAAGGTTATATGATGTAGGACAGTTGAAGAAAGGGTCTCGAGGATCCAAACCATAATTCCAAAGTACAAGAAGAAGAGTCTATCCAACATGTTCAAAAGGATTTCAATGGTGTAATTGATCAAGAAAATGAGTCTACTATAGAATTATAGAAGAATGATTCAATCAAGGAGCCAAAATTAGGCTTCGGACCTTCTTAGTCTCTCTTCTTGCTCCTCTATGATGACATATCCCTACACTAGGATTCTTAGAGGTGTAGTGGTTAAAATTAAAAATTGAAGTGAGGGGTAGATGTTTATTTATATATGCATGTCTTATTCATGGTGTTAAGGTATGTCATTTCAAGTCTTTAAGTATGTTCTTGTGATCCTATATGGTTAGTCAAGTTGTGTACGTCAAGAATCAAGTCTTGTAGTCTTTGATGCATGGGATTCTATGCTCTTATGGTGTGAGTTTGTATTATCATGGTGTACTATAAGTTTAGGATGAATTAGTATGTGTAAGAGTAATATTTATGTCTTATGAGAGATTTTTGTTTCTTTTCACTCATGAAAAAGGTCCTTCTTTAGTCCGAGTCGGTAGTTAAGTATTGATGAATTAATTTATGGTTTGACTTTGTCTTATGTTGTTTGGTTTGAGAAAAAAAGTGCATCTTGAGTCTGTCATAAGCTTCAAGTGATAGAATAAAGTGTGTTTCATAGTCTATTATGTGTGTGAAGCTATGAAGAGGTCTCAAAAGGTAATTCAAGGAGTGAGTAGTTTCTCCAAGTCTACATTGTCATTCATTGATGTGTCATGGTCATATAGTGATGTTTGAGTCAAAATGCTCTAAGTTATCTGCTAGTATGAAGTTTTCATAGAAATATCAAATGTTATAATGATTTGAAAGAAGGTTTAAAGTTGGTATGAGTCATCAAATGATTATTTGATCAAGAAACTAGCTCGGGATGGTCAATGAGAGTGCTCATGATGTATGACTAGTACAAATCAAGGAGAATTCAGGTATGTAATTATTGATCATGTTTCTAAATCATGAAAAAAGGATACTCAAGACTTTAGGTGGTGTTTCTACAATTTTTTTGGTTAAGGTTGTACACTAGAAATCAAAAACATGTATTTTTGAATATTCTCTACCATAACTAGTTGTTATCAGTTCATAAAGTGAGTGGTATGGAAGAAATGATGAAGTTGAAGGTGAAAATTGTGGAATCCAAATAAAAAAATTTCTACAAAATGTATATACTAAGAGTAAATTTTGATTCAAAAGCTTTTTCCTCAAAAAAGGTCGAGTCTCTTAGGGTTCTTGAAAATTTAGAGATTTAACACTTAGGAGGTATGGGAGACCTAATTAGAAGTGTGCAAATTGTAAACTGGGTAATTTTTCTTGAAGCATGATTTGAGATCTTTAGAGGTGAAATTTTGGCCAAATGGGTATCTTTAATACGTGAGATTTCATCATGAATTCTTGTGCATCAAATTCTATGAGTAATTCTTCATTAGTATAGGGCTTGTAATCTGTGCACTCAGATGGTGGAGAGTAAATGGTATAATGATCATTTTGATAATGTAGCAAGAGATTCAATGCATAATAAAGGTCATAAAATGGTAACATGGATCTGTAAAGGTAATTAAGGATAATTCGCAAAGTGTATTGACTTAGGAAGCATCAAAGATAGTGGATGAAAATGAATGATTGATTGTAGATCCGTAGGTGGTCTTCTTATCTCAATTGGTCTATATGAGTTTCTTGGGGTGAGTAATTGTTTATTAAAAATCTTATAGTAATATTATAATCAAGGTATGTTGTCTACAAGGACCATCTCATCCAAATGTGGTGATCGTTGTAAAGGAGAATGTGGGATCAAGAACTTAATGTGCTCGAGTTTGAAAATGTGCATCTACAGGTAATGAAGAATTTCGAGACTATAATGGATGATCCAAGAGTATGAAGAGGCTTATCCAATCATAAAAGGGTATACATATGTAAAAACCATCATGTCAAGAGTGTTAAGGTCATAAAGGTGTTGCTTTGTCTAAGGAAGAAGTAAGAGAGTTGTATTTTCATCTACAATCATATGGTGGTATCGCAAATTGTGATCTTCTTTGTGTCATCATGTGTATGATTGTGTTTATTGTCAAAAGATGTTTGGAAAGTGTGTTATTTAAGTATATCATCCTAATTAAAGGTATGTGTATAGTAATCCTAGTCTTGATGTAATTTCCAAGTGAAAAGGGTGTTCCAAGGTCTCAATTGAATTGTTCAAGGCCAAAAGAAGGGATATAAGTCTAATGAGTTATTCAAAAGATTTCTATCGGTGATTGAAAGTATGATGTTGCTTCAAATAAGGTGTTAATAGTCTAACTAACTCTTAGAGGAGCTATGAGATTCCAAAATGGTATCCATGTCTTGCTACTGAGCTGTTCTGAATATGTGACCTATAGGTCTAAGATATTGACTCAAGAACTATTATATGGTTTTACATGCTACATGTATGAAAAACTATTTGAGACTAATGGATATAGTTTTAAGAGGTGTATTTATTTAATAATGCTATGAAAGGTATCTTGATGGATGTGTAAGTTAAAGAATAGAGGAAAAGGATAAATTAAATATGTCAAAGAATAAGATGGAAGTGATCAATAAAAATAGATAACTATAGGATTTGGAAGTACACGAGTGTGTAAATGACACATAAAGGATGAAGGAAACTATACAATGGAAAAGTGACATGTGAGCATGGGAATCTACAAGTACCTCTTCCTCATACCTAACCTCCCGAGGTCATGTCGAGACAACCGGTGAATTTTTTAATGTGAATGGATACATACAAGCTAATCAGGTAATCTTAAATCTTCAATACACAATAATGGAATCTGTGAATCTAAGGCAAAGAAGGCCATCCTAACCTGAATTGACGTAATGGTTCATTCAGATATAACAGCTATTTAGAGGCTCCAATCAATGTCAAGTTCTATTGATATCCTGTTTCTTGGTTGTTGGATACGTGGGAAGTGACCTGTAGGAGCTTCGTATATATCTCCAGACAAGGTCATGAAAATGGTGGTAGGTGGCTTAGTGGATTCAGTAGTGAACTATGGATGGTTTTTACGGACTAGACTAGAAAATATTAGATTGATTGGCTTCTATGTTTAATGAGAACTGTACTATAATGTCTCGGCGGGAGTGGTGAGGATCTAAATACCAAAGTGTTCATAAGCCGGTGTCAATACATAACGATTTGTAGGCCCATTCGGTTGTGGGCCTTCGAGATCTAGCAACAGTTGAGTTCATGGTTATTGTGGACTGTTATGGTCATGTGAAGAATCAATCCCTTCTCCCAAATATCCAATAATTGTATGCCTTTTCAGCCTCTATATTTAGAACTAGAAGTTGTATGATTTTCTCCGAGTATCTAACAGGTGTTCTGGAAACTTGATTACGTAAGCTAGTATCTATGTCAATGAGGAGGTATTCCGCATTAGGCTCTGGAACCAAAGGATTACAACCAAATTTTTTCTCTCTTTTGAATCCTTACACAGTCATTCAGATGTTTTATCGGGGTAGTCTATAGTTAGGGTGGTTTAACCAAAATGTACGGTCATTCGAAGTGTCCTCGTGAATCCAGAAAGTGGGTATATGATAGTACAGGGCATGTAAGATGGTATTTGAACAATGAAAACTTTGGATATAGACTGAATACAATGTGAGTAGGAGAGGGATAGCGCAAGTGAACAAAGCTTGACTATGCAATTCCTAGCGAGATTTATTGTGGGAATACAACACAAGTGTACCGAGAGTTTTAGAATCTATCCTTGTGATAAAACAAAACCTGCAAATTTTAATGGATTCTAGTCTAGAAATGAAGCTATTCTAAACTAAACTAATTGTATGGAGCAACAATGGAATAAGACTGAAACAAGAAGATTGAAATGACCTCTAAAAGACCAACAATGGAGGAAAAACATGAAATTGATAGAATTCTAAGCAAGAAATTCAAAACTGAATAATAGAATTGAGAAGATGAGGGGCCATTTTCTTGAAAACAAGCTGGCCATTTATAACCAATGCATTTAGAGGATAACTCTCATTTGAGCTCTTTTACTATAAAAATGGAAAAACACTATTCATAGGGGAAAAACATTAATGTAAGCCAAAGTGGTTGAAGAAAGCGTGTAAATTTGAAGATTTACATTTGACGCGATCGTCGGAATAATCAAGAAAATGCATACAGGACCTCCACCTGTGTAGGGCGGTGGTTATGGGATTTCCACCCTATCTGGGCAAGTGGTCATGGTACGTTGCGCTCTGTAGGGCATCGGTTTCATCACCAAGCCTAAAATGCAAGAAAACAGGGGTTAAAGTGTAAAACAAAGCATGCGGGATACAAGCGTATACTTGGCGAGCCTTCTCGGATTTGAACACCTTGCAAGGAGACGTGTATTATCATTGGGGCATTTGTAACATCGTTTCGGTAGTGTAGTACCCTATAATTTTGGGTATGTACATATTACCCCCTCAAAGAAGTGTCTTAGTCATGCAGAGGTGTAAAACGGTGGATCCGAGTATGGCGGTCCTGAAATGGGGAGTTAGGAGTTATACCTGACATGCCCGTGTGTTGGAAAGTCACCATCCAAGATCCCGCTACCTGTAAAAATGAAAAAAGGGGACTCAAGTGCAGATAGATAAAATAAATTGAGAAATAAGGCTGAATTGATATGAAAAGAGGACTTACCATCTACGTGAGGTTTAGAACTTACCTCCGTCGGTGCTCCGACCCTACGAAAGACATTCAAAATCAAATTAAGAGGGATATTTATATAAAATGAAGTCATTTTACTATTCATTTACGTGGATTGATTTGATAGTTTTTGAGCTCTGGGACCCACGGTGACGGTTTTTGACGAGAGTATAGTCAAAATGTTCGTGGTGAGATAGTGATCATGCCTCGAGAGTGGAACATCGACCTACAAAGTCTTAGGTTAGTTCTTCTCGATTTATTGTTTTTAAACCTAAAATGTGGAAATGATGAAATCTTTGTGTCGGGGGATCATTTTTGAAAATATTAGTTTTAAATGTGTCTCTAGGGGGTGCCCATAGGGTAGGTTTCTTTTTAGTTAAAATGGTGTATTTGTTTATTTTGGGCATTTTTTAGGGTATACAACCCGTTTGAGTTTGCGGGATAGGACCGCTGCCTTAGAAGGTAGTGGTTCTTGAACCACTTCTCCGTACAGGTGGCGATGTGATGTGAAAGTCAAAACAATGCTTTACCTTATTTATTTTTGCATTTTTTACACTTTCACATGTTTTTAATAGTTTTTCCAACTGGATTTTAGTACTAACTTACTCCTTTTTTGTGTTTTTGGGTGTATGTAGAAGAAGGAGGAGTATATTAGATGGAGCCGGGAGAGGGAGTGTGATTGGCTCCCGGGAAGAGTGAGATACTCTCCAGAGGGATGGTATTTGGAGGATTGCATAGGCCCCTCACATTGCACCTACTAGTCAGATTCTATGTGACCTATTTTCATATTGGGATGTGGATGGAACACCTTCCGATTGCTAGGAGTTAGGGGTGAGTGGTCCATCACCCTGGAGGATGTTTACCATATACTGGGGGTTCCAATCCTTGGGCGGCGGCTATCTCTTAAGACAACAGTATCGAGATCACAGGTGGTTCAATGGGCCACCTACATGAAAGATGTAGTTGTATCGATGGGATCAAAGAAGTGCATGAGGATCCACTCTATCATTGAGTCAGACATTCCCATGCTCCGCAAGGCCCTCATGGGCATCCTTACTTCGATACTGATTGGGGACAAGGGAGGGGACACCCTTTTATATCTCTGGGACCCCATTATTGCATAGATTGAGGGCCATGGACGTGTCTACGCTTGGGGAGTAGATATCCTCGGGACTACCTACCATGATTTATACAGGTAGTCCGATTACAGGGATAATCACTGAGCCACCCGACTCTTGTCATGAGTTGGGTGTATGAGCATATTGTCCCATATGGGAGAGTTATAGAGGTAGAGGATCCCGGGGCTATCAGGGAAGCAAGGTGGATGGGGATGATTGTTCTTAGAGCACCCCACTAGTCAGTGGCCTCTTTGACCACTACAGACATGGAGAACACTCCTTATCAGGGCATGGCAGGGGTATGGGGAGAGGAGACTGTTACATTGATCACCTATCGACTACTAGCTTGATTGATAGACAGGGAAGGGAAGTTGGAGATCCACCCCTTTGATAGAGTACTACAGTAGTTCGACCTCCCCTATAGTGACATGCTTCCTCTCAGTGGGGCCAGTGTATAGATCTATTTGTGAGGCTCGGGGAGGTCCTAGAGGCCAAGGTTAGACTATTGTTACTCCTAGTGTTCCTATTACGGCCAGGAGGGTAGTACGTGCTCGAGGGATAGCTGGTGCTCCTTAGGCACCTTTACTTAAGATTCTGTTGGTCTCGCCCATAGCAGTGATAAGCCCATTGATGTGGACTCCAAGTCTAAGGAGTTCATTGGGGGAGAGACAAAGGAGGAGATAGAGGAGATGGAGATCAGTGAGATGGGTGGGGGATGAGAGTGATCCCAAGTGGCATGACACTCAGGAGATCCTACGGGTCGAGAGGGCGAAGTGGAGCGAGAGGGTGACTCTAGTCTTAGAGGAGTTACTCTCTCAGGACCTAGGTGGAGATGGTGAGTCCGTTGCAGACCATCACATTGCCGCAAACATCGGAGAGTGACACCAGTCAATGGTAATGTCAGTGGCAGGTGCGGATCCTAGAGATCCTTCTTAGAGGCCCAGAGATCTGAGTGAGTTGTCACTCTTCTCTATTTGTTTTAGTTAGAATTATCTTAGTTTTTTATTGATTTTTGTTTTGTTTACTCTTGGTTTTATTTTTGATCATTTTCTAAGTTGTTTCTCTCCTTTACTCATAGTGACTGGCCGATGAGTGGCGAGACTTGATTCGCTGAGTATGCACCGATACCTGCTTCTCCCCTCGAGAGAAGACCTATGTTGTGCTTTCCGTTGACATGGGGAAGCCTTCAAGCACTGGTAAGCATACCGATGTTTTCACCTCTATCTAGCATGTGGTGAATATCATGACTTCTCTCTCGCGCTGAGGTATCCAGGATATAGGACGGCTGAGCGCTTGATGAGGAGGAGTCATTCTCATAGCAAGACAAGGTAACTAGCCGTGATCGCAAGCCCTCGGTGCACTCGAGTGCCAGAAAGTGGAGTCTTAGACGTGGTCGTGCACCCCCGAGGGATCCCATCGAGATTGAGAGACCATTTTTATAGCATTTTGTCAGATATCTATATGAGTGCTTTTGTACTTTTCGGGCTAATTGAGTGTTTTGACCATGCCTAGTACATGATGGCATTGTATATGAAACTTGATATATATATGTGTGTGTGTGTGTGTGTGTGTGTGTGTGTGTGTGTGTGTGTGTGTGTATGTATGTATGTATCTCTTTTTGGATCTAGACTCTTGGTGCCTAGAATTTTGTGACTTGTTTCCACATGTGTACTTAGATGTTTTTAGAATATTTGTTTTTCATGCTTTTCAGAATGTATGCAATGGATAACAAATGATAGTAAACAAAATACTTTACTTTGTATGTTTTTGTAATGCTGATATGAGATGATACTAACATATGGTAGTACTGAACTTTTGAAATCTTTGGGAAATGTTTGTAATTTCTTCTTATATTGGAAAAACATGATGAATGCATAGTGATAAAGAGATGAACTTTCCCCAATCCCAATTCCACGCAACTAGTAAGATGCAAGGGCTCAACACCAAGAGTTAGGAAGGGCACAAGTTGTATGAGTTTGACTAAATGGAATGATGAGAGATAGACAAACTAGTAACAGAAACCAAGTTTATACCTACACACCTACCCTACTTATAACTACCATTAGGATTAGGAGGCAAATTACTTTCTAGTTTATCTAGACTTAGATTCATAAATGGTAACACAGTGACAAACTATGGTTTTGAGGATTTGATCTCTTTGGAATTTGGATATTTGGATATTTGTTTTCTCTTAATAGAATTTGATTTGTGTTTTTAGCATACAAATATTTGTTAATTTGTGTGATTTGGACCCCCACACCCCGCCTCATGCCACTATTAAGAAGCATGATTTTGTCACCAAAGGTGAGATGTAGGCGAGTAAGGGAACTTCTTGCCTTTCCCAACCTCACACCACCAGTAAGAGATGTGGGCTTATCACCAAGGGTTGATGGGGCAAAGAAGTGTGTAAAATAAAATATTTTGTTTGCTTGGTGCTTTTGATTTAATTTGATTTTGACATTTTAGATCTATGAATTTGGGATATCCTTTCATTCAAAGATATTTAAGAGGGATAGATGTGACACCAAGAAGCTTCTAGTAATGCAGGACCATAGGTAAGGACAACTTCACCTAGTAGAAAGAAAGAGAAAAGCCAAGTATACAGGCCTTGGTATGGTTCTCGTTAATACTTGTCTATCAAACTTAATGAGAATATTTGAAAATACTTGATGATGCTTGAAGAGATGTGATTTGAATGCTTTTGCCAATACGTTCAGAAATTTGTAATAGATTTCTTTTAAGAGTAAGTTCCTGGACTACAATTTTTATGAAATGAGTGGACAGAATGAAACAACTAAATGACTAATGCAATGTAGGTAGCTATAATGTACAAGTGGTGATTCTGATGTTTTATGCGTAAAACCATTTAAGATGTAAGGAATTGTGAGTTCCACCGAATTCCTCACCTTCTAGTGTGCACAAAAGATACGCACCATTTCCGTAGTCCTTCATGACTCGGTATGGGCCCAACCACTTGGGCTAGAACTTTCTTCCTTCGCCGGTTTTCTTATCGATCCGGCTATCTAGTCTTAGAACTAGATCTCCTTCATATATTTCTCGCTCATAGACTTTTTATTGTATTACAGTGCACATCTGGTTGGCATAGGCTCTGTGCCTTTGTTCATCATTTAACCGGACGTCGTCAAGGCCTTCTAGTTGAGAGAGGAATGCCTCCCTATAAGCTTCTTCATCCAGAATCCCTTGTAATGAGATGCAAAGACTGGGTATTTCAACCTCAAGCGGGAGAACTACTTCTACTCGAATACCAAAGCAAGAAAGGAGTTGCTCTGTTGGTTTTATTATTGAGGTTCGATGGGCCCACAAGGCCGATATAGTTTTAAATGTCAATCTCACTTGTTCTCCTTGATTTTTTTGAGGAGAATAGATTTTAACGTTTTGTTTGTCGCCGGCCCACCCATTGGCTTGAGGGTAGTAAAGAGAGGCCGTGTGATGGTTTATCTTGAATTTTCTACATAACTCAAAAAAATTGTCATTTTTAAAGGACATGCCATTATCCGAGATAATGACTTGTGGAACACCATACCTGTAGATAATTTTGTTTAGAATGAATTTGGAAATTACCGATCTTGGTACTATGGTGAGAGGCATGGCCTCCACCTATTTGGTAAAATTCCATGGCTATAATTATAAAGTTATGGCCATCGGTTGATGAGGGAGAGAATTTCCCTATCAAGTCCAGACCCCACGTGGAGAAGGGCCACGGGGT
Source organism: Taxus wallichiana var. yunnanensis (assembly GCA_018340775.1). Lineage (NCBI taxonomy): Eukaryota > Viridiplantae > Streptophyta > Pinopsida > Cupressales > Taxaceae > Taxus > Taxus wallichiana. The sequence goes on along the minus strand of CM031238.1, from coordinate 16,385,996 downwards.
CACTATTGGTTGCAGGATTGTGCTAGCATGTGAATCTCGTGAGAGAATTCTTGGCATTTGTGGCACTTATGTATAAATTCCACTGCATCATGCTCGAGAGTGGGCCAAAAATAGCCCATCCGATGTATTTTGTGAGTAGTGGCGTGACCATCGAAGTGGCCTCCACATATCCCATTGTGGGATTCATGAAGAATCTTCTTAGATTCTTCTATGTCGATGCATCTTAGAAGCATGTTGTCAAAGGCTTTACGATAGAGTGCCTATTCTAAAACAACATATTTAGCAGTGATAATGCATAACTGCCTTCTTTGTTGTGATGTAGAGATGGGAGGCCTAGTTTCGATGAAGTATATACACTCGTCAGAAAGTCTAGATTTACTAGATCACCTTCATCTAGTGGATTGTCATCTAGCCAATCTGTAATTTTTGTTCCTTAAAAAAATTTTGGTTTATGAATGTCAACTCGAATTCACCCATTAAGGTTATGAAACGTCTATCCTTTTTAGATAAAGAACCTTGCATGAGAAATGCTCGTAAATGATTTGTCTTTACAACGACCCTCGTTTCTTGGTTTAACATGTAATGTCTTAAATGTTTTGTTGCAAATAATATGGCAAGGCATTCTCTCTCTACCTATGTGTAACGTGCTTCATAATCAAGCAATGTTTGGCTAATGAAATAGACCCGTGTTCTCGTTTATCATTTTCTTCTTGACCAGATGCAAAGCTAGCGAGACATGGGTGGCTTGTGAGTATAGGATCAAAGGGCAGTCAGGTTTGGGAGGCATTAGCGTGGGTGGAGACAACAAGAAGCATTTAACTACTTTGAAGGCCTCATTGCATTCTTCAGTCCAATCAATGTTATAATATTTCTTTAATAGATTGTTGATTGGATGAATGGAAAAACTTAAATCTGGGATGAACCTTCGGATTACACCGAGTTTCCCAAGAAATGACCTGATTCTAGACTCATCCGATGGTGGGATAATTTTGAGAACAACCCATATTTTGGCTGGATCAACATCAATCCCTCATAAAGATATAATGTAGCCAGTAAGTTTTCCTCCGTCATACCAAACACGCACTTCTCTCGGGTTTAATGTGACACCATATTCAATTAGTTGTGAGAGGATGATACGGAGCACTTCCGGATTATCACAAGCATCTCTTGGCCTTGGCCAACAAGTCATCCACATAGGATTCCACAATTTAATGGATAAGATTGTGGAATATGTAAGTCATTTCCCACTGATATGTAGCACCGGCGTTCTTAAGACCAAATGGCATGACAACATAGCAATATGTTCCCTGGGAGTTATGAATGTAGTTTTGGCTTGATCTTGTTTAAATATTTTAATCTGATTATACCCTAAGAACCCATCCATGAGGGAAAATAGTTCAAATTCAGTTGTTGCATCAATTGTAACGTCAATGGATGGTAATGGGAAGTCATCCTTGGGACAAGCTTTGTTAATATCCCAAAAATCTATGCAAATGCGTATCTTCCCATTCTTTTTTAGGACAGGGACAATATTAGATACCCATTGTGAATAGTCAATGGGCTTGATGAATCCCACTTGGAGAAGGTTTATCACTTCCTCTTTTACCATGAGAGCCACTTTTGGCTTCATTGGTCTTGACTTCTATTTAATTGGTTTCACATTTGGTTTAGTGACAAGATTATGTACCGTGACTTGTGGTGTAATTCCCATCATTTTTTTATAATTAAATGTGAAAGCATTTTGATGTTATTTAAGGATTTGGGTATGTATTTCTATCTCCTCCGGAGTTAACGAGGATCCCAACTTCAAAATCTTGGTTCTTCCTCCGCTCCAATGTTTATGTCAATGGTTTATTCTATTAAATAATCGTTACCTTCTTCAAATTTAGGTGGGACCGGAGGTAGCTCCAAACTTTCTCCGTATTCTATCTTGTAGATATCGAGATCCTTTTGTGGAGGAGACTCTACCATGGGATTTCCAAAATAGGAAGAGGAATGTGGTATCAGGAAAGATCAACTATACGGTGAGAAAGATGTAGCTCCACATAGGCATTTAGATATTCGAGACCGACTCTATCATCGTTAAAGAAATCTACAATAGAAAATCATCCTCTACCATTGTCAAAATGATCTACGATAGAAAAATCATCCTCAGCCTATCCATGAGTTAGGAGTGAGTTTGTTGGTATTTTACGCACTAATGGTTTGGTATGAAGTGATACTGTGAAATTTTTATTTTCCAACTCATTGTTTGGAGTGAAACAGAAGCCGAGGTTACTATCGAGTCTCTGCGTGCGAAGGTTCTTCTCTTGTGGGATTGCTTCAATTGATATGAAGTTAAATCCCTTGCTTAGATCTAACACCATTGTTTTGTATAGTTGTAAATGTTCAGCCCTAGTTTCATATACCTCAGAGACTTGGTTTGTAACTAGTTGCGAGTCTCCTAGCACTCTAATGTCATTGACACCCATTATTTTGGCTAGGATGAGGCCAAGGAGGAGAGCTTCATACTCAACCCCATTGTTTGTACATTCAAAGTTTAATTTAAAGGTGAAAGGTAGGATCTTTCCCTCGGGTGAAGTAAATATTACTCCCACCCCAGCTCCAAAGTGACATCTAGCTCCATCGAAGTGGAGCATCCAATACTTTCTTGGAAAAATGGATGTTGGGATATCTGTCGTATCTATTTCCTTTGCTTCGGTTACTTCTACCATAAAAATTTCATCTGATGGAAGAGAAGAAATTCCCAGGGTGTGTCCCATACCCATAGAATCAAATGGTAGGAGAATAGGTAAGTCCTTCTCTAGCAACTCGACAATTTTTGTGGTAGTCCCTAGTGACACTGTTTTTATAACATTGGTCTCATTTTTGAGTGCTGGAATGTCCTTGGTTGGATTTGTAATTTCTAATTCTGTGGTGGGTATCAACTCTTCTTTTGGTTTCAAATTAATTGGTTTGATGAGTTGATTTGTTGGGAGTTCAAACTCGGAGTGAATGCCCGATCTTTTCTTCAAATCAGCTAGGTGTATATAGAAGGTTTTTGGGTCACCTTGTGCCACAAATATTTTCCCTAAGTGTAGAAATCTTAGTTCTTCGAATAAAGTGGAAGGGATTTCCTTCATACGGTGTATCCATGACTGACTGAGGATCATATTATAGTTGGTTTCCTGATCTATAATATAAAATTCAGTGAGGACCATCTTGAGTCCTAAAGTGACCGGTAAAACTATGGTTCCAATTAAAGTGGCCTTGAGGCTATCATATCCTCTTAGCGTATTTCATGTTGTGGAATAATTTGTCTCTCCATATCCTAAATTTTGAACAAAAGTGAAGGGGACTATGTTAAAAGCTGCCCCATTTTCAACCATTGCACGTTTAACATAATTATTGTAGACCCATACTTCTAAATGTAAAGCTAGGTCACCTCTTCATGCAATTTCAAAGTGTCTATTTTCATTTTGCTTATATTAAATATAAATTCAATATCCCTATCCTGGCTGCCCTAGAGGATAAAAGTCAATGTCCACATGGTTTACTTGCGTTTTCGAGGGAGGAGTGATGTTGATTAAATGACCAAGGCCTAACGCCTCTAAGAGGGCAGCTCACGCCAGGAGAGTTCTTTAACAAATTCAAAAAGGAGATGTGAGAGAAGGTTTTAGTTAAATAGTTAATTAAATCATAGGCGCCTATGGGTTTTATCAATGTTTGTTGACTATTGTATAGTGAAGTGGATAACTTGGAGTAGGTTGAGAAGAATAATCCCGTGTTCTTGTTATAGTTTCCATGGGTAGCTCGGTGTCTAACTCTACCAAACCAACTATCTTGGTTTGGGGTCAATTTCTAGTTGGGGTGTGATTTGGTGGATTTAATGAAGTTGAAGCTTCATGATCATTATTTCCGTTATAACACCCTTGTTTGTTCCATTAGGATCCAACCTGTTATTGTTAGAATGGTTTGGGAGTGGATCATTAAATATTTTGAGGGTGCATTTTGAGGTGGCGCCTGTATAAGTGGTTGGCATGGGTTGATGTAATTTTTAAAAACATATCTATAAAGACTCGCTTCGATCTTCGGAGAGTGCCGCATGAATTTATTACATTCATGACAAGTCCTAAGTATCATGGCCTTGAATCTTGTGGAAGCCACAATAAAAATTGGGATTATAATTTTGAGGCTATTGATTTATAATTTGTTGTGGTCCAAAATTCTAATAAGGTTACTAGTTGTTAGAGTTAAAATTTTGAGGTTGTTGCCTTTGGTTTTGTCTCTAATATCTGTTGGGTTTTGATTTGGAATTTGTGTTTGTATTTGTCGTCGTTGTTTCTGTTTCCATGGTGGATGATTAAAATCGACTTTGTTGATTGTTGGAGTAAAATTTTCTTTCGCTGATTATTAACGGTGGTGAAATGTTTACAAAGTTTGCCCTTTGAACATGGTCATTACTCCATATTTTGTAACACCGTGGTTCTTGTTAAGGATCTTAGGTCCTTGATTAGCATTCCCGACATTGGGATAGGGCACGGTGTTTTGATTGGGAGTAGTTAATTTCCCATATGTCCCATATGTCTTACGACCACTATCAATTGCTGCTTGGTTGATTCAGAGAGCACTCTCGAGTACTTCATCGTAAGTTCTTAGTGGAAACTTATGGACTTATTCCTTAATCTCTTTATTGAGCGAATTAAGGAATAAATCACATAGTTCTATTTGATCCATATTTGGAGCACTTGTTGATGAGTAGAGAACTCGTATGCCATCTTTGAATAAAATGAGAAGTGGATTCATTATTTTTTTGTTTGATATGCAAGAACTCCCGATTCCCGTTCTTAATAATTTATTCATGTTAAAAGCTTTGATGAATTCTGAAACGAGTTGTTTAAATGAGTTTATCAAGGCTTCAGGTATTCTGTAATACCAATCAAGGGAAATACCTTCTAAGGTCTTAGGAAATATTTTAGCGACAACCCCATCCCAAGGAGTAACTCCCATATGGCTGTGGTATAGGCCTTAATGTGTGCATTTGGGTCTCCTTTCCATTTGTATTTGGGAAAATCAGAAGAGGTATTGGAAGCATAACGCTTCATATGGTGAAGTCTAGGGGTTCTTTCAAATATTCTGAGTAAGTCCCTACTACGTAGGCCTCGACCATCGATGGTGCTTACTGAGGGGGTGGAGGTGGTGGTGGCAAGGGTTGTTGATATGACATAGAATATGTGTTTATAGGGACATAAGGTAATCCCTATGGTTGAACGAACATCCGAGAGAAGAGAACATGTCTCCTTGTGGTGATTTTGAATAAATGTTTAAATAAGGAGGATCATTGTTCGTATGGGTTGTTTGGTTCGAAGTTGGGAGGTGTCATGTTTTCAAATGGAGCGGCGTTTAAAAATGTGGTCCTAGTTGGTGTTTTCTGTGGGTAGCTATAAGTATTTTGAGGAGGCATGCCTAACGTGCCCATTCCTATAAGGAGGTCGACTGATTTGGAATGATGCAGAGGGTTGGGGATTCTTGGTTGCCCAAAATATGAATTTTGGTTTGCTGAGCAAGTTCCAACCCTCTAACCTTTCTTTTCCTAAGGTTGAGATGACCTCCATTGGTGAAGATGCAAGTGCTTTGCCTTAAGGGTGTTTTTGTATAGCTTGAGGTTGTAAAGGGTATGATACCCTACTATGAATTGATTGTTACCCCGCAAGCTTCACCGAGGTATTTCCCATAGGTGGAGGAAGGGGGTGTTCTCCGGAATAGGGTATCGATGTATTTGTAAATCCCTATAGGTGGATACATATTTTGGAAGTGTTGTTCACTTTTAGGGAAGCGTGCTAACTACTCATCCAAAAAGGGGAGTGGGTCCGATTATCTATCGATCTATGGTCTAAACAAGACTCGAGGAGATGAAATGGATTCTCTATTAAATGTTATATTATTAGAGCCCGATGGCTCTGGCTGTTGTGTTTGTGTGAGTTGATTGAACTCCTCGATTTGAAATGAAGAACTAGAACTAATCCTGTGAGGGGAGTTTGAGATGACAAGTAATTACTCGAATAGTTATCAGCCCATGTAAAAAGCAAGGGTGATGGTTGTCTATTTATTTGATCGTAGTTTACTTTGAGACTCGAGAGAGGTCTGCTATATGCATTGTACTCGACATATTCGAGGGGTATATGAATACCTGAGAATAATGGGAAAGAAAGAAGGTGGATAAGAGAAATGAAAATAATAAAAGGAAGAACTGTTTATTTCATGTCGGGTTCACCAATTTTGTACGATGGAAAAGTGACATGTGAGCATGGGAATCTACAAGTACCTCTTCCTCGTACGTGACCTCCCGAAGTCATGTCAATGGTGATGAATGTTTTAATGTGAATGGATATAGACAAGCTAATCGGGAAATCTTAAATATTCAATATGCAATAATGTAATCTACGAATCTAAGGCAAAGAAGGCCCTCCTAACCTAAATTGGCATAATGGTTTATTCAGATATAATGGACGTTCGGAGGCTCCAATAAATTTTGATTTCTACGATATCCTGTTTCTTGGTTGTTGGATATGTGGGAAGTGACCGTAGGAGCTTCCTATATATCTCTAGAAAAGGTCATGAAAATGGTGATAGGTGGCTTAGTGGATTTGTAGTGAACTATGGATGGATTTTTGGTCTAGCCTAAAAATATTAGATTGATTGGCTTTATGTTTAATACGAGAGAACTATACTATAATGTTTGGCGGGAGTGGTGAGGATCTAAATACTAGCGTTTGTAAACCAATGTCAATACTTAACCGATTTGTAGACCTATTGGGTTGTGGGACTTGGGGATCACAACCGTGAGTTTGTGGTTGTTGTGGACCTATTATGGTAATCGTATGCCTTTTCAGCCTCTATATTTAGAACTAGAAGTTGTATGATTTTCTCGGAGTATCTAACAGGTGTTTTGGAAACTTGAAAATGTAAGCTAGTATCTATGTTGATGAGGAGGTCTCCCGCATTAGGTTGTGGAACCAAAGGATTGTAACCAAATGTTTTCTCTCTTTCGAATCCTTGTGCACAAAGTCATTCGAGATGTTTTATCAGGTAGTCTATAGTTAGGTGGTTTGACAAAATGTACGATCATTCGAAGTGTCCTCGTGAATCCGAGAGAAAGTGGGTATATGATAGTATCAACGAGAAGATGGTATTCAGACAATGAAAAATTTGGATATAGACCAAATATAATGTGAGTAGGAGAGGGATAGCACAAGTGAACAGAGCTTGACTATGCAATTCCTAGTGGGATTTATTGTGGGAATATAACACAAGTGTACCGAGAGTTTTAAAATCTATCCTTGTGCCAAAACAAAACTTGTAACTTTTAATGGATTCTAGTCTAGAAATGAAGCTATTCTAAACTAAACTGATTGTATGGAGCAACAATGGAATAAGATTGAAATAAGAAGATTGAAATGACCTCTAAAAGACCAACAATGGAGGAAAAACCTAAAATTGATAGAATTCTAAGTAAGAAATTCAAAACTAAATAATAGAATTGAGAAGATGAGGGGCCATTTGCTTGAAAACAAGTTGGCTATTTATAACCAATGCATTTACCAGAGGGTAACTCCCATTTGAACTCTTTTACTATAAACAATGGAAAAACACTATTCATAGGGAGCAAAAAACATTAATACAAGCCAAAGTGGTTGAAGAAAGCATGTAAATTTGAAGATTTATGTTTGATGCGATCGTCGGAAGAATCTGGAAAATGCGTACAGGACCGCCACCCTATGTAGGGTGGCGGTTATGGGACCGCTGCCCTATCTTGGGTGGCGGTCACGAGACCACCGCCTAGGCAGGGTGGTGGTTTCATCACTGAAGCCTAAAATACAAGAAAACAAGGGGGCAAAGGGTAAAACAAAGCATGCAGAGGCTGAGTGGGGCATGCGGGATACAAGCGTATACTTGGCGAGCCTTTATGGATTCTAAAACCTTGTAAGGAGACATATATCATCATTGGGGCATGTGTAACATCGTTCTGGTAGTGTAGTACCCTACAATTTTAGGTACGTACGAAACCTAAGAGCATCCAAGAAGTCGATGGTATTAAATTGTGATCACTTTCTTTTTTTAATAAGGGTAATCAAGTCTTTAAGGAAAACAGATCCATGTTATAGGTCACTGTGTAGTCTTGAAATTTTTATGATGTTGTGAGAAAGAATATTTGTAGATAAGTTGTTCAAGAATGTTTTTGCAGACCATAGAATAACGTGAAGATGGTAATAGAGGTATGTGAATCTTGACCATGGTCTTAAGGTCCAAGAAAAGTATATGGTTGGTTGAAATCCATAGATGTGAGGTAGATTATGGTACTTCCACATGTGACCGATCTCTAAAAATACCATCTAAGGTATGATATGGTGTTCCTTCAAATTGGTCCATAAGGTAGAAGTAAATATTTTCTCAAAAATGCAAATGTGTGTCTAGTGGACTGCATTGTAACTAGTAATGGTCATTTTTGATCAAAATTTATAACCTATAGGCATGTAGGTGTTGATATGATATGATGTAATTCACTTTGAAGGGTGTATGATGTTTTGATTGTTCTCTATGGATGTGAAAATAGTGGAGAAGCTAATAACTTGGCATATTGAGTCAAGCTTGAGCTAAATTGATGGATCTAGGATCTCATAGGGATGGATATAGTGCTAAAATAGTGAGGAAAGTTGAGGTGTAGATGATGTGAATGGTACCAATTTGACAAGGGGAGCATGGCCTCTTCTTCTAGAAGGTGGGATTGATGTTTGTTAGGAATTTAAGGTATGATATGGGTATTTTCTCTAAATTCAAGATGATTATGTTTCATGAATGCAATGTCTCATCCAAACATGTCATCAAACACCGAAAAGGAGATTTAGGCTAGTACCTAAGTTTGTAGGTTAATATATTAACAAGATATCAAGGTAAGTAGCAATTTTTTTATTTTCCTAGAGAGGAGGATGTCTTGAATCTAGGGAGTTGTGAGTTCTTGTGTATTTGCATATATTATGTCCTAGAGCTCATCAAAATTGGTAGAAATGATAATGAAATGTCACTTGAGGCATTTAAGTTATAATGTGATATGAAGAGAATGATTTTGTTATGTCAAGCCAAGATTAGGCCTTGAATGTTAGGAATTCATTGTTGTTAACATTAATATTTTATTATGTGAACTAATTACTTACGTGTAGTTTAGTAGATAGTTCTTGAGTAGGTTGTTAGTAAGATGGTCAAATGTATTATTGTTATAAACAATAATAGGTAAATAAGGAGTGTCGGTTATATTAGTTTCCTATTTTATAGGAATGACTTTTCCTATATATTTTAATCGGAGTTTGAACAGAAATAATATACGTAAGAAGAGTATTGCATCTAATTTGTTGTTATACCATCATTTGGTATCAAAGAAGGAATGAAAATTCTATGAGATTTGTGTAGGGCATATTCAATTTGTGTATTTCCCTATTTTATGATTCTCATATATATTTTTGCAATCACTCAAATATGTGAGAACTGATCTAAATAACATGTTGTAACTTTTTGATTATGATCTGGGTCATTGTGATTTTTAATGGGTTTGAAGATTTATTTGTAAGGAAAATACTATCCAAATTTCAATTGAACCCACTTCCAAGATCTAGAGAAAATTGAAAAATACGACATACATTTTCTATTATTTTCTTGAAGGCACGGTGAAAAAGAGACAGAAGAGAAAGTATGCAGCCTTGAGAAGTGTGGAGGGGAAACACTATCTTCCAATGTCCTTGTGTCTACAAAACATTTGGTATGCAAGAAAATATTATCACATTGGTGTAGATTCTTTTCCAAATATTAGTTACTTCATTTTTTTGGAGAAGAGGTTTAATATTATTTTTAGCATACAAAGATCTGCGAGTCATCTAGCTAGCGCATAAAGCAAGATAAGTGCTCGACAAGACGTGGCATTATAGCCTTTAGATATGATCTGTGTGTGGATAGTTTGAAGACCCTGTAGTTTATACTATTATTTTTATCTGATATACATGATTTGAAATTCAAGAGAGTGTTTTCATGTATCTGTCCACTCCTTCAAATCAACACATAGATGTGCATGTTTTGTGTGCTTTTGTGTATTCAAGAATACATTCCACCCGAGGATAGCACATGTAGATGGAATTCCTATTCAATTCAGCTATGTATCATCTCTTTGAATTTGTGCTTCCACTTCTAGATGGTGGCACCCATAATCCCGTGGATACTCTATTGGTTGAGTATATACTCATACAAGATCTGTATTTCCTTTCAATGCTTATACGTTGTATTTTCATCCAAAATAATATCATGCCCCGCAGTAACTATTTTCATCCAATAACATATTGCGCCCTATAGAAATAAATATAGATCTGTATTTGAAGCATCTCAAACCTATTGAAATAACTCGCAAATCGAGCCAAACTTATCATTGCATTGGATAATCAGCACATAGTTTCAAATTGGAGATTGTCAATCCCTATGCAGCCAACTTGACTCCTCTTCTAGACCGAATTCTCTGTAGCTGATTTCATAACATGCATCGATTCTTATTTTACATGCATAAATAGTTGGAGCCATGAACACTGAGCTTATATTGATCCATGTGGACTTAAATTTTGCACGGTGCGTAATTTGCATAAAGGTCAAAATCTAAAAGAATGTTCACATTATAGTTGAATGTGTGAGGAAGTCAAGTGAGGAGTAGTATATTTTATAAAAATAGGGATTGTAAATTAAGTTTTTGTTTAGGTATAAATATTGTCTTTTAATTTAAATTACTATAATTTCATGGCTTTAGATGTTTAGGTAGTTCATAGTATATATTGGCAAAGTTGAGGTGTAAAGCAATGAATAGTTTTTTAATACTTTATTATGTTATTCATGTCAAAAGATATTGGTAGAGTCATTGTAAATTTTCATTTTGTGGCATTGTATGTCTTTGTGGTGTTAGTTGAAATTGTGAGTCAAAGTTATTAAATTTTCCAATTTGTGTCATTGGAAAAGTCCGAAAACTAAAAAAATGCTTTGCAAATGCATTATCACCTGAAATGTGATGTCTAATATATAAACTTGAGCTTCATATTCACATTTTTTTGAGCTAGTAGCATCAAACTCGAGGATAGAGGCATTGGAGGTTGGAGGTAATTTAGTGACCTCTTGTCAGTCACCTACGATGGGGCTACACATTGATCTGGTGACATGTGTGCAATGTGGTTTTTATTTGTTGGTGTTTCTATTGTGGTGTGTGCTGAATAAACCCCTTTCCATAATTTTGGGGAAGATTATTATTTTCAGAAGACTCTCTTTTGGGGAGCAGGAGAATATTTTGAGGTAGAATCAAATGATGGTTATCTAGCTAGTGTGAAGCATCCAAGGAGGAAGGGAAAGTCCCACATGAACCCAAAAAGGAAGGGAGCATTCCTGCATAATTTATCTTGACACTACGCCTTTACGAGGGTAAAAAAATAATTTATTGAGTTTGTACCTAGCCTAAGAAGTGCTTTCAAGAGGTGGTTCAACTTCTTCAAAATATGGTTCTTCCTCGTGTTCACATTAAGGGGGTGAATATTTGGAATTAGTAATGTTCACACCAAGGGGGTGAATGTTAGGAATTCATTGTTGTGAACATTAATATTTTATTATGTGAACTAATTACTTACGGTAAATGAGTAATTAGTTAATGTATTAGTTATGGAGTAGGTTGTTAGAAATATGGTTAAACGTTTATTGTAAACAATAATACATAAATAAGGAGTGTTGTTATATTAGTTTCCTATTTTATAGGAATGACTTTTCCTATATATTTGTAATCAAGTTTGAAGAGAAATAATATACGTAAGAATATTATTGCATCTAATTTTCTGCTATACCATTATTTAAAATTTTGAGTAAGTCCAAGAATGAAGGTAAGGTGTATTTTTAGCTCATATACATCATTTTTGGCATGTTCTTGAGATGTATGCTTCAGGATTATGATCGCTATAGTTGTCTCTTAAAGGAAAATAACCGAGTTTTGGTGTGAAATGACAAATTTTGCATACTTGATGGTACCATTACTCCTAGGAAGAGGTATTATTATGTTTCCTTTGTGGATATTGGCTTGTTTAAGTTCTTGTATTTTCTCTCGCCAATGGGAGCTTAATGATCGCATGCTTGAAATGAAGCCAAAATCATATTTTGTGAAGAATCTAAAGTTTTGAGCTAGAATGAGACCTTTGGTTGATGTTTCTAACCAAGAGGTGATCCTATGAAGCTGAGAAAGATGAAAAATAAGTAGGTCCAAGTATTCCTTTGTCATTAATGTAAAAAGGGGGACGTTACAATGGTTTTCCATCAATGAAAAAGGGGAGATTGTTGGCATGTTGTAGTTTAGGTGTTTTCATTGATGAAAACCTCATTAATGACAAATTGGATGATGGAGTGGAGTCAAATGATGCTCAAATTGATGTTATCTTGGATATTTAGGTATGTTCTTGGTTGTACATGTTGATTCAGTGAGAATTTCTTATTTTTGCAAGCCTAACAGATGGCCTAGCTAGCCTAGGTGATAGTGCATGGTGGTTAAAGTTTTCTCGGTGACTTGAAAAGTATGTTAGAATGATAGATATAATTTTTGGGAACTCATATGAGTTTAAGGGTGCATATATATTGGTTGGTGACCATGTTTTAGGTGCTCATTTAGACCAGATATGGCTATTAAAATGCATGAGATTGAGTTATGGAGCTATATGAGCTTATGGATAAATGTATAGATTTGATTCATTATATACTAGGTATGTTAGGACCTTTTGGAGAATTTCCATGATGAGATATGAGGTTTTTTCAGTTGACTCTATCTATTACGTGTAAAACCCTAAGGGTTAGCTATACAAATGTGATAGGATGGAGATATGGAATGTTTTTGTGACATTTTTATGATTTTATATGTATTTAGGGTGTGTCATGGTTATGTGGGAAAAATTTCAGGTTTTCATGATGAGTATTTTGCATGTTATGTCAGTTTTTGTGAAACATGGTCAAGAACAAGGTCATTTCCAACTTGAATTGGATCTTTTGATGCTCACCCTAAATTGTGTGATTTGTATGGGACCTTATGGATTTCAAGTATGTTTATAAATTTATTCTAGAAGGTTTCACAAAAATAATGAGGTCATTTCATCATCATATATTTTGAACGAATGTTAAAAAGGTAAATAACATTTTATGAATTTTAAACCCTAGCTCAAAAGTGGTAAGAGAGAAAATGCTTATAAATGGCCAGAATTTATTTATATTATTTTGATTATGATTTTATTTGTATAGTATTCCTCCAATTTTCCATAAAGGTATGGTTGAGCTCATGGTTATGAGAGGACCCCACTCAAATAGGTAAGTTTATGAAGAAGTTCAGTTTGGGACAAGGTTATCAAAAGGAGTTGCAAGTTAAATGGATTTTTTTAGTATGAGAATTTTTATTGATGTAAAAATAGGTTTCAGGTCATGAAGATGCATAAAAATAGAAAATTGTGCCCTATTTAGGTTGACTAGTCAAAGGGTAGTTTTGAGGTAGCCTCAGTGCGGTTGGCAGAGATCAACTTGGTTCAAGGAATTCCACTTAGAGTTGCAAGGAGTTTCAATATGCTATGGAAATTTAATTTATATATATTTATAATGATATAATTTTATTTTTATTATGATGATTTTGATGTGGTTTCGTGTCAATTTCTAGAAAATAAAGTTTTGGATTTTTCGGATAGATTTTTTTTTTAAAGATTGAGGTGGTTAGAACATGAAATGGATTATATGATGATTTATATCACCTATAATGTAAATTATTATTAATTTTTAATCCTTTTTAGGTCTTTAAAGTGTCATCAACATTGCAAAAAAGTAGTATTTGTAAAGTGCATTTTGGGAAACTTGTATTGTTGAAGGCAAATGTTGTTGTGGTTTGAACCAAAGGACATTTAACTAGTTCTAAATTGCATAGGAGATATTTAAAGCTCATGGAATTTCCATATAATGGTAAAATTATGTATTTGATTTTATTTGAAGAGGTCTTGAAGCTCAAAGGTGGAAACAGGTTGTTGGAAACATATGTTTTGTGAAGGTAATGAGCCAGTGGGCCCTTTAAATGAAATAATCTGATTGGTTAAAGTAAATTGAGACCATGAATTATTTTTAAATTAAAAATTAATCATGTTTGGTGATTTTTAGAGATTGAATAAAAATATTTTTGGCATGAGGGGATTTTTCTCATTCCATTGGTGGGGTTTTGAGGATTTTTGGTGCATGGATGAAGGTTTTTGGCATGGATGACCTATATGGGTAAATTGTGAATGTTATAGTGATTATTATGGGATGTTTTTAAGTTGGTATGGTCAAGATAAAGGAGGGAAACCAACATATTTTTTAATTTGAATAAAAATATGGCATGAAAGTGATGATTTGGGTGCACAGATTACTAATCTTTTGGAAACCCTTTTATCTTCTTGTAAAGAACTCTGAATGCAAAGAAAACACCCTTGGGCCTAGCCTAAAACCTCTAGAATCACATTATATGTTAGTAAATTGTGGTATTTTTATGAAGTGGATTTGAGCAAAGCAAAGGATGGTGAAGTTTCCTTGATGGTGAGTTGATGAAGGAGGGAAGAGTTGGTGTCATGTGTTGAGTGTTAATTTCATAGCATGTTGATGTCATTACAAGGTCTCTAAAGTATTTACAGGTCTGATTATGAGCTGAAGTATTATGAAAAAGAGGAATATACTCTTGTGTATTCAAGAGGCATAGTTGATTGTATTGATATCTCATGATTGTATCTTGTTGTCATATTGTTAAAGGAAACAATGTTGTGATCTGATTTGAATATCAATAAATAAATGTTTTTTGTATATCTTGTGATCCTTACTTTGATAAAGTATATCTGATTGTGATCAAACATTAATGTATGTGTTTCATGTGGATAAGTTTTTTTATGTTCGAAATATAAAAAGTGATATTTTTATTGGGGATTAATTCACCCCCCTCTCAGTCCATTGTCACTTGGATCCTTATTTGACAAATATTATTGGATTATGCTTCAATAAAAACTAAGAATTATTTTTCTTGACTTCCTTGACTTGAGAAACTTCCTTCTTGATCTTTGGATTTGACATGGAAGTCTTGGAATCATTAATGGGGTTGAATTTCCTCTTTAAAACTCTACCATTTGATGCTTGAAATATATCAACAGCTCTTGGTGATCCAACTTAGAGAAAAAATATAGCAATATGTCCTTGTTTATGACACCTATGACATACAACATCATTCTTATTTCTTCTTGGTTCAAAAACTTAGGTTCCATCTACAATCCTTAGCTCTATGACCATACTCACAACATGAATGACATTCACCTTTGAAGAAGCCTACACCATTCCTAGGAGACATTTTGCAATCTCTAGCTCTATGACCAAAATCATGAAAAATATAGCAATAACCATTAAATGATGAACCATACCTCATAACATTAGGTTGTCTATATAAGTTAGACTTTCTCAAATCAATATTCTCGGTTTCCTTCTCATCAAATTTAGAACTTGAACCATCTTCATCATCATTCTTCACATGTTCACCTTTTAACCCTAGGCCTATTTTGTCACTAGCCACTCTTTGGCCTTCTAAAATAGCATCAAGAGATTCATATCTCTTATAAATACTCTCATACATCCTCAACCTACTAGATGCACTCTCCAAATCAGATTCTAAATATTTTAACCTCTCTTCATACTTGGAACAAGTGGCTTCTTTCTCCTTTAGGGATTTTGACATACTTTCAAGATGTGACTCCAAAACTGATGGCATTGTAGTCATTATTTTACCCTCAATACTTATTTCTAACCCTAAGCGCGTCGTCCTATCACCCAACATAGATTGGGAGCTCACCCGAGGTGTGGGTGGGTGCCAAAACCCTCCTTTATTTGAGATTTACAAGATATTTCTTCCATTAATGGAGGATTATTTGCAGAAATAGAAATACATGCATATATTAAAAATGAAGGAGATATAACTAATAGATCTACACATCAATGCATCAAAAAGATAAATAAACATTGTATGAAGCAAAAGAAACCATATATGAGTCATGAAAAGCCAAATAACATGAGTGTTTACAACCAAAAATAAGATGTACATAATAGAACCATGTATATTGATTTAAAAAGAGTCTCTGGTAGCCATTCTACTTTCAAAAGGGTCATGTTAGACCATATACATAAAATGAGAAAGATACAACCCATGTAAACTAATATGATTAGAGATCCTAAATATACTTTCCCCATTATAACCCTTGTTCTGCAGACCCCAGCACCCATACATATGCTTAATGACATCCCTTACAACCTTCTAGCACTAAGAAATATAACCCCTATCACCATGAGCTCCAAACCCTCAGAATTTCCTAACATTTCCATAGCACCTTGTTACCTTCCATCTCTATGTTTCCCTTATCCTATCTCTCCCATATATCTTGTTCCTATCCCAACCACTTATTTAAATAGGAACAACATCCATTGCCATGAATTATCTTCTCGAGAAAATTTCATGCCATGTGTCGATGTGGCCCTCCATTGAAAAATGGTTATCCTTTTGTAAAACCTTCCACTAATTATAATGATGCCTTTGGGAATATCCCTGTGTGGAATATCCTTTTATTAGATTCCAAGGTTCTAGGTTGGAACCTTATCCACTTATCATGCCTAGTCGGGTCCTCACATTTTTCCTCAAGCGATTCCATAATGCCAAATATGTCTCATCCTTTAAATCCTTGTTCTTCATCAAAATGTGCTTACTTCATCAAAACTCAGTTCACCACTCTTAGATTTTAGTGTATCTATAATGCTTTAGATTACTTGTTAAGATTTCCTAGCGCATCCATCCCGCGAGTGACTGGGGGTATAGGTCCTTTATCCTATTCTTAATCAAACCCTACAAGGTTTCAACTAATTCAAAATTATTCTCAAATTTGGGCAAGATCTCTTTGTGCTCCACCCTATTGCCTTTATTCTTCTCCTGAAATTTTTCAAAACCACCTCATATATAGAAACCAATATGCTTTCTACCCTATCTCTAGTGACACGGTTGTCATACATGGCTTTAGCCATCTTTTCGTAGTCTTTACTACGGAAAGGAGCTTGGAGTACCAAGTCACTGTCTCCCCAATCTTCAGTTTTTCCTCCTCCTTTTGGCATGCCATCACCTCCTCTACTGACTTTAATGTGAGTGGCCACCTTTCCATGGTGAGGATATGGGTCAAGTCTTCCAAGTAGTGCATGGTTGACTCGTATTTATACTCGGGAAGATCCAAGTCCTGGTGTTTCAAGATAATGGCATCTAAAATGGCCTCTATATTCTTATGGACTTCACACACCTTTGCCTTTTCATCCCTTAGCTCATGCCTCAACTGCGCACTAATCAATTCCTTTTGTTTTATCTACTTTTCCCGCTCAATGATCTCCTCATTATTTTTATCAATCTCTTCTTCCAAGACCCTTATTTTATTATTTCTTCCGAAGAGTCTTTCTTCCACCTTTACCAATACTTTATTCAGCACATTGAAAACTTTCTCATATGATAGTTGTTGGAAAATTACAAGAGGATTTACTCCCTTAGCATATGGTATCTTCATCAAAGCATCATGATTTACCTCAAACTTGGAATCATCAATGTGGGACTCAAAATCTCGAGGATGACATTTTCCTCATGCACAGTGCACGTACCCTATTTGTGAAAAGAAGACCAAGTGAGGATTTGGTTGGTGGGAAAGGTAATTTGGAAGTGCACACATAGTACCTTGTTTGGATCATTAATGTAAGTCATATCATGTTCATGTGCCACTATTGTGCCCTTTCCACCTATGTGCACTATCATTGGGAAGCTTACTACTAAGTTGGGGGCCGTCCATTCTTCCATGCTCATTTCCTACACTCACCCTCTTCTCGTTTCCTTCAACACTTCTTTGGTGCTTTACTCTACTTCGTGCTCCACCAACTATTAGATAATACCTGCCACCTCCCTCTTTATAGTGTTATCCATTTGCTCCTTGGTTAGGGTCGGGGTCTTCTAACCTTTCATGTCTACTTCCTCACTCCTCCCTTTATCATGAGTGCCTTCCTCATTCTCATCCTTCTCTTCATTTCCTTCTTCATCTGACTCATGTACATCATACATAAGAATATTCTAAGCCTCACCGCACTCTTCATCATCTTCATCACCCTTGTCGGCCTCCATGCTTTCTGTTTCTCCTGAGTTTGACCCTTTTATCACCCTTTTATTATTCTTTATTAGTGACTCCAATTTAGGTGACTTATCTCTTTCTTTTTCTCGAGTGACTCTTCCTTATGTGGTGACTCTTTCCTAATGGGAGACCTCTTCCGGTGGACATAAGTACTTGTGCCCATGCACGAATCCTATGCCCCAACTATTTATATTATCTACGTGTTCAATGCCTTTTCTTAGGATCCTCCCCTCGTATTTTCCTTCGCACAACATTTTTCCATGTGGTGGGGTCCTCAAGAATGGAGACATCATCTTCAACATAATCACCTTTTTCATATGTAGGCCTTATGCAAAAATACACCCTCAATGTTTTCCTCCCGCAATGTATAATGTTACTGATTTTAACATGTCCATGTCATGGGAGACATACTTCTCCACATAGGCATGCTTCTTGGGGTATATTAACTTCCCTGTGCAACTCACGGAGCCTTGATTTACTACACTTAGATTAAACCTGAGTTCATTCACCTCTTTGAATTAATTGACCCTAACTTGGAAGTACTACGCCATAATGGAAAAAAATAATTTACACCAAGGACTCTTGGTTCCATCTATCAAAGTAAATATGTCGATAAAAAAATGCTTGTATACGGTGAACTCAACATCTCCTTGTACTAGTGAAGGTAACTACTTGATTATTCTCCATTCAGCCCCAAATGCATTGTGCATCCGCTTATACCACTTTTCTAGGTGCACCTTATGAGCGGCTGTCATGGTGTCACAATTATACGATTCAAACCTCTTGTCAGGGGAGGGTTTCGCATCTAGGTATTCCTAAAAAAATTTATCCTACCCATCAGGCACTCCAATCTCTAAAAATACAATGGCTAGGAGGACATTACCAAATATGATCTTCTCTCTATTGCACGTAATGTTTTATGATCTCCTCTACAGTAAAATCTCAGAGGTTATAGATGGTACCCTCTGAGATCTTGTGGCATACATTTAACCAGGCCCTATTGATCTTTTTCCATCTCTCTTTCCCATTCATATTTGTGACCAAGCGCACAAAAATCCTCATCACCGGGTCAGTAATTACAAAAATGTCAAAGTAGCACGAACCCTTCTTGTAGTAATAAGCCACAATGGTCTTCTTAATGGCTTATTTTTCTTCAAAATCATCATCCAATGATTCTCCTTTGAAGATAAGGCTGATGAAATTAGTAATTAGCTAGGGGTTATGCACATCCTCCGACCTATGAAATAGAAGTGTTCTTCATGCATGTGTGACATCAACCATTGGTATAGTCACTCAAGCTTGCCAAAATAGGGCAACTCATAGAGTTACAACAACCCACCCTTATCCATTTTCACCTTCTACTTGTGGTCATAGATATGAATTCCATTTGGTGTCATCTTCTTTATAGGGAGAACTAGTTATAGGGTCATCTCATTCTCTTTGGTGCTCATTCGATGGTTGTAATCACTTATGACCATATTTTTAATGTGAGACACCCATTCTTTACTAAGTAATACATCATTTGGGTACTGCATTTCCATGTACTATTCTTCATTGAAACTAGTAGAAATGGTTTGTTGTTCCTTGGCCTTACCCTTCTTCAATGAAACATTTACTACTTTCCTGGTGCCATTCCGTCATCGTGTCCTTAAAACTTCTTCCTTTTTCCTAGTCCGGCTCGATCAACTTTGCGGCTCCACTCATTTACAAAAATTCCTTCAAACCCTATGCCCTAACTATGAAACCCTAACCTAGAAAAACCTTTTTCCATAAGATGACTTAACTCCCATGGGATTATTCCACATAACCTTATCCAGCTTATGCCCATGTACTCATATCCACTCGGTTCGCTGATCAAACTATCTATGGACACAAATATTCAAAACTCTTCTCAAACCTTCTTTGCAAGGATGCCCTAATTCACGAGATCTATTTGATAACTTAAAATGAAAGGTAGGAAATAACACACCCCAATCTTATATTTATAAATTTTTCTTTTCTCCACAATAAACGCCATGCCACCTACTAACTTACCTTTGTAATAAAGATGGATTTTTCCAATGCCAACCTTTGGTTCTTTTCCTCCACACTCAATCCTATGTGAAAACTTAGGCAACCTTGTGTGTGTAAAAACCCCTTACCGACCATAGATATTTATGTACACGCATATAACACCAAAGGAATTCTTCTTCTATACCCTAATCCTCGGTTCTTGACATCACTTACCTCATGTTGTTCCTACACTTTTCATTCTTTTACATGGTTTCTATAAATCCTTTTGACACCATCCTTTCCTTATGTTCACCTATTATACAAGTGATATTCCAATCCGTGTGTTTTTATTTTTCAACCCGAGCCATCAACAACCATAGCTTTAAGGAATTTTCACATCACTCCACCCCACACAAAAATGGATGTGTGCTCCTTTGCATATATATTTTTTTGAAAATAATAAGTGGCTACCAATGTAAAAATGTACACAAAACAAATGAACAAGACAGGAAACTCAAAGAAAGGAAAGCGCATGAAAGAAAAAACTAGGATAACTAGCAATAATGCCTTACTTACAAACAAAAAGTAGACTTATTTATAGTATAGCATCAACCTACTCCCATTTAAATGGCTTGGTAACCGTTTTCTATCTAGCACTTGTAACTAGAAAGCACCTGAATCAAGTATATAGGATATAATGTATGAGACCAACCAATGGACTTTGAATTTCCCAGGATGGTGCAAAAACTTGGAATCATACAAGAGAATCATCTGCCCAACCTCAAACTACTTTTTCTTGATGTTTCTATCATGCCATGCCTTCTTCCTGGATTTTTCTATTTTTTGACTCCAGTGAGCAATATCCCACCTCTCATCTAACTACATCAACTTATCAATCCTCTCCTCAAGTGCTTGTTCATCATCTAACCCTCCTATGTATGCTATACGCAATGATGGTAACATGAATTCAAAAGGTAACACAAATTCCATGCCAAACACCAACTGAAAATGTTTGTCCTTGTTCATTTTGTTATAAGTAGTCCGATATGACCATAACATAATAGAAATTTTTCATCCCAATCCTTTCTTCCCACATCACAAATCTTGGTTAATGTGTGATTCAAAAAAATTTCAAACACCTTAGTAGTCCCATTAGCTTGTGGGTGATAAGGAGTAGTATTGTAATGGGCCACCATGCATTATACCAATAAGATTCAAACTATTTTATTTATTAAATGGGTACCCCTATCACTTGTTAAGATTAGTTAGCATCCATATCTCGCTAATTATATTTTCCCACAAGAACCTAGTTGTTGTTGCCATTGTACAATCCCTTGTAGGTTTCATTTCTACCCACCTTGAAGGTAATTTGTGCATGTAATGATATAGCATGAACCTATCCTTTGTACGAATAGATAAATAGGGCTTGCAAAGTCAATTTCCCACTTCTCAAATGGTTATGCACTAACAATCGGTCTTAATGGAATTTCATCTCTTTTCCCTAGTTTACCAAGGTGCTGGTAGTGGTCACAGCCTTGTAATACTCGATATAATATTTGTAAACCATTTCCCACCAAAATCCTACTAGAAGGATCTTGCACATGCGGTTGCATTCCCTGCATAGTGTCCTCCTACAATTCCACCATGTGCTTCCTCCATGATTGCAGTGTGCTCATGCTCTAACATGCACCAACAAAAAACCTCATTGTGGCCTAACTTGTATAAGTATCCACTAATTAACATGTAGGGTACGACACGTATGACTAATTGCTTCCTTTCTAAATTCTTCATTCCCTCTAGTGCCACACCCATTTTGAGAAACATAGCAATATATTCCAAGTCGAGGGCGTGTGCTGAAATCTAAAAATTGTTCATCTAGAATTGTGTCCTCAATACGTGCATGTCCTCTCCTGAGTCAATCCTTGATAAATTCTCAACCCCCAAATTACTCTTACCCAGTTTTACAATAACCATAAACTCAAACTCTTGAAATAAAAGGACCCACCGCATATGCGCCCTTGTAAAATGGGATTATTTACTAAGTACTTCAATGCCATGTGGTCCATGTAGAATATAAAGGGTGTTACCCACAGATATCGACTAAATTTTTTAGCACATAGACCATCAATAATGCCTTGCACTTCGTAGTAGTATAGTTATGCTCTACTGGGGTTAGCTTCCTACTAGAAAAGCACAAGGGATGGTTAATAATTCCCTCTCTAGGGTACACTAAGACTTCTCCAATCAACATCCCTGAAGCATCAACATGTACATGGAATGGATTATCCCAATAGGGAAAGTGTAATATGGGCTTGGTGATAAGACTATTATTTAGTGTGCCAAATGTCATATGTTGCGCTTCTCCCCAATGAAATGTACTTATGTGCTTCAAATAAAATTTCAACGTCACAAAAATCTTGGCATACCCCTTAATAAATTTTTAGTAATACCCCATATGCCCAAGGAATCTGCACACCGTGCTCTAGCTAGTAGGTTCCCTCAATCCCACAATAAGGGTAACTTTGGCAGGATCCACTAACAAGCCTTCCTTACATATGATATGTCTCAACAAGGTGCCAAATGGAGTAGCAAAAACACATTTATTAATCTTGAGGGATATACTCAAATGCCAACACCTCTCAAAAATTATCCTTAGATTATCACAATGGTCCCTCACTAATCCATATATTGTCTAGTCATCTAGGTAGACTTGTAGAAAATTATGGATGAAGTCCTAAAATGCCTGAACCAAAATGTGTGAAAACACAAGAGGTATGTTCTTTAACCAAAAGGCATGACCGTATAGGAAAAAATTCCCCATTAAGTGGTGAAGGTTATCCTTTCTTAGTATTCCTTTGAAATTCTAACTTGATGATATCCTAAGAATCCATCTGTGAAAGAATAGATCTCATGCCCAAATAATCCTTCCAGGATATCCTTGGTGAAGGGTGTTGGAAAAGGGTCAATGACACATACCACATTCAAATCCCTGTAATCAACACAAATCCTTATCCTTCTATCCTTCTTCATGTTGATGACCACTCGACTTATCCACTCGATTCCTCAACAACCTCAATGATTCCTGATGCAATCATCTTGTCAATCTACTTCTTGACTTTGATGCATAGATTAAGACTCATTTGATAAGGTATCTTCTGAATTGGTCACACACCTTCCTTTAACTTGATATTCATTTCTCCCAAGGAATAGTAAAATCCTTTAAGCTCATGGTACCCATACAGAAAAAAATTCTAAAATTTGTGCAACAAATCAATGATCTTTGAAACCTCCTTTTCTATCTAGTAATCTCCAATAGTATCCTCCTTAGGTTCCACCTCCGAACCAATGTTAACCTTCTTGGTTTTCAAGGGTTCATGGTAGGCATGCACTTTCTCATCAGCACTATCCATAACCTCATGCATACCCAAAGTATGGTTAACATACAAGCTCTTTACTTCTTCACCATCTATCACATAGACCAACCTTCCTTTTTTTTCCATGCATGCACACTCAAGCTATAGATCCTCTGATTATTCCTCATAAAAATATGCTTCCAAACCATTTTCACCCAAAAATTCTAGTATTTTATCCTCTTCCATGGCACTATCTCCCATAGTTAGGTGCTTAACAACCTACAAGTCCTTTTTCACTAATGGCTTAGTACTATGATATTCAAAATCTTAAAGGAGATCAGCCGTCGACTCTATGAGTTTCCTATCTAATGGCGTAGCTGTAAGTGAATGTAGCATGCACACACACATCCTTGTAAGGTGGGGTAAAGCTTATGCACCCATAAATATGGGGATAAGGCTTCTACACCTTCCATCCAAGCCTTCTCACATGCTTGGACATGAAAAAATGAGGGTTCTTTCCCATGATTGTATTGTATTTAAGTAGGTGCATTACTTGAGAGAAACATAACATAGAATGCAATTCTTACCTCATGCCACTCTAAAAGTTTATCGCAATGGGTCACCCACCAATGTGCTATAGTATCGAGCAAGGTATAGTTAATCATCCTTCTCCTTTCGATCTCACATCTCTATGTGGTCTCAATTACTCGCAGAAAACATCGTGGTTGGATCCCCTAGTGTAACTTAGCACATTTTTTCCTTCCATGTGTCTGATCGAGTGCACCTTTGTTACTCTCATCACAAAGCCTCTTAATTTCCTTCTGACTAACTCATATGTCCCATGCGCCCAATTGTAACATGCCACACTAGATGTATCACTTATATATTGAGCATGTTCCCACTAAATAACACCTTCTTTTGTTGGTTACACAACCTTAGGGTCCTTGATAGTGTGCACATAGATTCGTCTCAGGTCTTATTTTCCCAAGGGCTTAGTATAGGGTGTTGAATTTCCATATGTCAAATGGATGATAACATGTTTCTCCTTGTTCTCAAAAATTATCTACCCCTTATTGAAATGTAAGTCAACATTGTTCTTATAACACCAATGGTTCCCAACTAACGCCGAAAATTTTTCCACCTCAAAAAGTGCCAAGAATTCAAAGTCTCTAGGATGCCACCCATAAGATAGTGATAGCAACATTATTCAAAACACCAATGGGCATTTCTTTTGTCTTATTAGTCATACATAACACATTTGAAGATGGATATAATGGGGGCCTTCCCATTTGATTCCATGCATCTAGGGGGAGAACATTAACTTCCACG
The DNA here is from genome assembly GCA_018340775.1 of Taxus wallichiana var. yunnanensis. Lineage (NCBI taxonomy): Eukaryota > Viridiplantae > Streptophyta > Pinopsida > Cupressales > Taxaceae > Taxus > Taxus wallichiana. The sequence continues at coordinate 16,361,053 of CM031238.1, read as the reverse complement.
ATCGTGTGTCAATCATAATATTAATTAGGATCCATCCATCAACAATCGCATTCAATGTATTCTCCTTATCATAGTCAAGGTTCATGGGAAGTAGATTAACATGCAAAACCTACCTCTCGCACTCTCCTCCAGTTCTTGGTAATCTATCTCACAACCATTTTCCTAATAGAGGAATGATATTCTCTTGGTGTAACATCTTACACACTTTTCTCACATCATCTATATCTAACTAAGAGACCTCAAAGACTCTTCTTCGCTCTAACTTCTTGGATTTCTCTTTTAGACACTTAATTTCCCTTAAAGATTTCTGATTACATATATGGTCTCTTGATAGGCTTCCTTCTAATGTGTAGGGTCTAGATACTTCATGTGCCACTTCTTATCTTGTAAACAATGGCATCTACTTTGGTATCTCCCTTGTGCACGTAGCCTCAACTCATGTCATCACTAGTATAGGTTATAACTCGACTCACACACCATTCTTGGCATCCTTTGTGAGTCAAATTTCTTCACGCTTACCATCCCAATGCCTAATCCTTCTACTACTTCTATCTCTTGTGTTCAAATCATTCCAGGTATTCCTCATACTTGTCTTTTTTTCCACACTAAGATCACGTAGAAGATCGGGACATTCATGCTTATAATGTTCCTTAAACCCATAGTTGTAACAAGTTCCACATGGGAACTCAATTCTTCTTCCTCCGTGGTTGTCATGGCCTTTAAATATTCAGAAAAATCCTCTTCCATGACTCTCTCCATCTGTGTGCCCTTCATAATGGCAACCCTCATCCTTGGAAATTTTTGTAATACTATTTTGACACACACCAATATCAATGGCATCATGTATTTGGTCAATCAATCTAAAATACTTGGTGTCATGAGTATTAGAGCTCAAAATTTTGTAATAGTGAGACACATTCTTATGGATCATGCGTTGTAGTAGTAGACACCTACTTGCATCATGATCTCCATGGAAAATATCATAGTCTACCGTCATCATGCGTACCAATATTTGAGGAAAAAATTCCTTCGTATGACCTTCTACCTCACAATCCATACACCATAACCCATTGTGAGTCTCATGAATTGGATTCATAGAAAATTTCTCCAATTGTTTTTCCATTGTAGTAATTTGGGCTTCTACGAATGGACTAACTTCTATATCAATGCTTCCTACTACCTCCACATGCAAGGTATCCTCTAATGCCTTGGGCATATCTATGAAAGTATTTTGTGAAAACATTATCATGAATGGTGTAATTAGTCCTCTTACAAACCACCGAGCATGTTGCAATGGGTGAATGTCATAAGATAACTTGGATAGGAACATCTTGGACCACGCATCATATTCCCGCACATTCTCGGCCATTCCTTGTTGAATCTCCTTTAAGGTGCTAATTCTTTTTGTTCAAAGTCGGGTATGTGGAATTCCACCACAAAGGCAATACACAACGCAATGTAATCCACCACTTTCTGGTATGGGTCATACTTCCTATACCAACTATGCACGTGTCTTTGTAATGTGGTTACAAACTGACTTGCTTTCTAGTCAGGGGTAGTGATTCCCTTCATGTTCCATATTAACTCACACTTGTGTACATATTTTTTGGAATCCTCAACACCCTTATAATTAGGAGAGTGGAGTGACATCTTATTAAACACATGTTGATGGTGTTGTGGACCTTGTCTACTAGATCCAGGACCTTGATTCCCTCCGATGTTACCTCCACCACCGAACCACTAGATCCACTAGTGATAACTCCTATAGATCCACTAGATCCTCCTCATTTTGTAGGTAAGGGGCTTAACGTAGTTGCACCCTATGGACCCACCATCATGTTAAACTATGCACTAACACCTATGATACCAAACCACTCCTAGATTTTTTCCCCACCCCTCATTGACGTGATACTAAAACCTTGTGATCCCACACCGCCAAAATTTTGTGCGAGAAAAAATACCCCCAAAAAAAGGAAATTCTTGTGTAGCCATAGATGTACCAAATGAAAAATTATACCTCCTAGGTGTCACTCGTTTACAAATATTGATACCTCTTGGATTATAAAAACTTATCTAAAGAACTAGAAAACTATCCATAAGGGTCTCGTTACCATGTTGGTTATTATTCATGCCTACAAATCTTCTCATTTATTCATATGATGAGCTCCCTCCTGAAGATGAGGGGGTTTCTCTTCTGCACTTTCCAAGATGGGGCAGCTCGGACTACACACATTGCACTTCCCGTGAAAACCTCAAATCCTTCCCATAACGTCTACCTCCATAAATCCATCACTCCTATGATTCACATTGTCTTGCTAACTCCCTCTCCCGAGATTCATTATACTTGATCCTCCTCTCCTCTCTCTCCATTTCTACCGCAAGGTCCTCCATCCTTCTACTACACTAGCTTTCACACCCTCGCGCCTAGTGGGAGTTTAGCCATCCATGGGAACAACTTCCAAACTCAAAGTAATGACCAAAATATTGATAGCCGGTAAAGGTAATATCTTACAAGAATGATCCTCTAGGCTCCCTCAAGAACTCAAACTCAGCAATCTCCGAGCAATAATACATAGAAATAGTGTATTCCAAGGTATAACTAGTCAGCACTCTACTCCACTAGTGATCAACAACATGGGTCCATGTTAGATCGACATCATGTAACCGTTGATATTCCTCCTGGGTCCAAACATGAGGTCTATAGTACCAAATTTTCCGGATGTATATGTTAATAGTCATTCATACAACTCTACTAGGAAACAACGAAGAATATCTCATAGAGTTTGTGATACTGAGTTCTCCTGTACCCATTTTAATGCATCAAACTTATATCCAATAATGAACCTCTAAGAAAACTAATCCTATGTGATTTTAATCCAATTCTTTTTTAATCTATCCAATTTCAAGAACTCAATCACTGCACATTTATCTCAAAATAGATTCAAAAGAGATCCCAAAAATGGAACCAATATGTAGTCATTATTTTACCCTCAATACATTTTTCTATCCCTAAGCATGTCAGCCTATAACCCAACATAAAATAGGCACTCACCCGAGGCACGAGCGGGTGCTTTGAGATCCTCCTTTATGTGAGATTTACAAGAGATTTTTTCCATTAATGGAGGATTATTTACAAAAACAAAAGTACATGCATCTATTAAAAATGTAGGAGATATAACTAATAGATCTACACATTAATGCATCACAAAAATAAATAAACATTATATGAATCACATGAAACCAAATCTGAGTCCTGACAAGCTAAATAACATGAGGGTTTACACCCATAAATAATATGTACATAATAGAACCATGTATATTGATTTAAAAAGAGTCTCTGGTAGCCATACTACAATCAAAAGGGCCATCTCAGACCATATACATCAAATGAGAAAGATACAACCCCGTAAACTAATCGATCATAGATTATAACTATGTTGTACCCATTATAACCCTTATTACAGACCCCATTACCCATACATATACTTAATGAAATCCCTTAAAACCCTTTAGCACTAAGAAATTTAAGCCTTAACACCATGAATTCCAAACCCTTAGCATTTCCTAAAATTTATGCAACACCTTGTTACCTTCCTTCTCTCGGTTTCCCTTCTCTTGTCTCTCCCATATATCTTGTTCATGTCCCAAGAACTTGTTTAAATAGGAAAAACATCCACCGCCATAAATTATATTCTTAGTAGATCACATCCCAAGTGTTAATGTGGTCCTCCATTGGTGAATAATAATCCTATTTTCAAAACCTTCCACTAATCAGTAAAGATGCCTTTGAGAATATTCTCGTGAGTGTAATATCCTTTTCTTGGCTTGCAAGGTTCCAGTGACACCTTATTCACTTATCATGCCTATTTGGTTCCTCATTTTTCCTCAAGTGACTCCATAATTCAAAATATGGCTAATTACTTTAAACCTTTGTTCTTCCTCCCGCACGTGCCCTGGTTTCACTTAAACCCTTCTTAAGCCCTTTTTCTTACATGTTTTTCCTAATCACCCTTCTATTTATTTATCCTATGCGCATGCATGCCTTTTGGTACTTATCCAATATCTAAGGTCAAACAGGCATGACCATGATCTATCTCTATATCCTTGATCTAATCTTATAAGATGTGAATCAATAATTGAGAAACTTCATTCCTCCACCTTAATTTAGCTTCAAAATTTGAAGACATACCCGTTGTTTGTGCTTCAAAGGATCTTTTCAAGTTGTTAAACTTTCTTTACAAGGACATGATATGATACCAATTTTTGGTCACAAAAAGGATTGAGAGAGGGAGGGGTGAATCCATCCTACTAAAATTTCATTCCATTTACCATCTATCATTCATTAACATTTACTCAACCATTCAATCAACCATGAACCATATGTGTGTTTACTTAAGCATATAAACAACCATACACAAGAGCAAGAGCAAAAGAGTACACATGAACACAAAATATAAGTGGAAAACCCTCAAGGGGAATAAAACCCACTGAAACAAAAACATTATATTTCCATGTTTCAAATTTAGTGAGGCACTAACCCCATAAGGAGCACCAACCCATAATTTAGTGAAGTACCCACTACAAAAGAAGGATACAACCCCCATGATGAATAATCACCAAATAATCCACTTTATGATGATGATCTCATATTTATTTCTTCCATAACTGATGGATATCTTTAATTCAGCTCACAACTTCACCTTCAAACCCTCATTCACATAACTCGCTCTTTCTCCTTCTTCTTGGACTTTCCTTGGCTCCAAAAAAATTCTCACATGACCTCAATAATTATTCAACCTGTAACACAGACCATCAGCTCTGAAATAATGAAATAGAAGCTCCTTCACATTCTTAGGAAAGTTGTATTGTTCCCTCTCACAAGACTAGTTCAAATTTGAACTCAAACCCTTGCTTTATATGAATTTCATCTCAAAAAAATGAAGGAGGTAGGTCCTAATACATTATGTAAAACAAAAATATTAATAACACCCCAATAAACACATTACAATGTTCACATATGACCCAAATTGGCTGGACATGACCAAAACCACTCATCTTACACACAACAGACTCAAAACCCCATCACTAGGATGAGTAAAATCCACTAATACCAAAATAATGTTTTTTAAAGATCTAAAATTCATTACACATGTTTAATATAGCATAAAACATTATCCTTTTTATTTAATTATCTTGTACTAATCAAATAATTCATAACACAAGCCAAAAGGATCATATCCTTCACCAAACAATTGTTTCTAGCACCTTGTCTTTACCTTTGGGAATCAAGACAAAAAAATATCAACTCAAATATGTAATGTAATAACTCTATGGAATAATAATTTTTTAATAAATTATTCATTTATTCTATACCTATTTAAACATCAATATTCTCAAACCATAACAACTTTCCTCTTCACCAAAACAAGCTTCCCAGAAACTAGTTTTACAAACTCAACTATGTTTCACTTTTGATGTCACTTAAAATACCTCAAAAGGACTTAAATATAATATAATTTAATCCATATTCACTCACCAAGTTATATAAATCATCATCCAATCCATTACATGTGTGAAACAACTCAATATTTCATCTTGAGCAAACCTGTCTTGAAAATCAACATACTTTCTTGCTCAAAATTTACCGAACAACACCTAAAATCATATAAAAAGAGAAAAAACATACATCAATGGAAATATATCTAAATCATCTTTCCATAAAATATTATAACTCCTTCCAACTCCAAGTGGAATGCCTTCAACTAATCCAATCTCTGTAAACTGCTTCTTAAGCCTTCTAGGACTCAAGAATTGACCTTGAGCTCAACTTGCTCCATAACCTCAAAAAATAATTCCAAGATTTAAAAATAATTAAAACCCTTATAAATTATTTATAAGTACTCAGTAACCTTCACCATGTAATAGAAATTCATAAGCATCTCTTTACCTTATATAGCCACTTAACACCCTGCTAGATCAAGCATCCTCCATATTTAACCCTCAAAGATTAGGTCATAAATTCTTCATTCCTTATCAAAATATAAATTTTGATATACCATTATAAATATATCTAATCCTGGATCACAAAAAACTTTAATGGAGTCCTAAATCGTCATGTAGCTCGTGCAATGTCAATTTTAGTACAAGTTGCTCCAAACTGGCCCAAAAACTAGTCTTCACAAATAGGAATCACTTTGCACTTTTTCATCTCAACCATGATCTGAAACATTAATGAACATGTATAAAAACTTAGGGGATAAAAATAATGTTAATTTATTCTTTTCCTTCTCTGGAGAACATTACCATAACAGAACTTTTCAAAAACTTGCTATTTTAGATGGGGCCCACATATAGTCACAAGATCTAATATACATTTTTGGAAATATAGAATATTTCTCTACAACATAAAATCATTAATTTGTCAAAATAAATCAGGATAAGCTCAGTATACCTATTCTTTTCCAAGCCACTCTTAGTTAGGATTTAACTAGGGTTTCAAAGCAACCTACTTTCTTAATGACCGTTCATAAAATGTGATGATCATACCACCTCATTATTTTTGTGAAACTTTCATAAATGACCTAATAAGTTATGAAAAGGGGATTAGGTCCCCATGAAAATCATACAATTCATAACGAACCTCAGAAGGTCCACTTTTTCTTCAAAAAACGGGTCAAAGCATACAAGTGTGTCCCACTTTGTGGCCATAAATATTTTAAAACCTAGTAAATAAAGAATTAAAAATACTATAAAAATTTAAAAAATCAGTAAACTGGATTGCACCTTGGTATTTATAGCCTCTTAAAAATGCATGTTTGGTCATTTTATATGTGTTTGGTCAAATCGGACATAGTTCTTATTGAAAGTCAAAACTACAAAAAGTTGATTATATGCTTTTACCCACACCTTGTAACTTACCTAGTTTTTCCAAAACTTGCATATATTGCAAATCCTTCTTCTCTTTGACTTGATACTTGTCATTAAGCATAATGAAAACATTATATATCTATATAAAATCACATCATATCCCAATTATATCTTAAAATCTCTAGAAATTCTCATTTTCCCATGCTCTCTTACAAATAAAAGTGATTAAGAATCCTAAGGAATATCTTAGTAAGTAATATACTTGTAGATGAATAGTCAAAACAAGTAACATGGAATGATTTAATATGAGATTGATGATATCCATTTCCATTATAGATAGGAACATAGGTGCGAAAAAAAACCAATATGAAAATGATAAGAGACAACTTCATGTGCAATTGGATCATGCAATAATTGAGAAGAGTCCATAACATTAGAATTATGAGAGATACCTTGTTGAAATTGTAAAATTTATACAATAATCCTTATATTTTCCAAGAAATAATTTATTCTAGTGATTGGGATAAATGAGAAAAAGTGGTGTGACAATGTTGGAAAGAAAAATGGGAGCAGGAAAGGATTTTGAATTTAGGAGTGAGCGGGAAAATGGTGAAGACTAGGTTACGAGAGGAGATAGAAGAGAATCTGTTGGATGACAGGAAGGACACAAAATTCACAATTGAAAGAAACAAGGTGGAGCCACCTAGGGGCCCCCTATCATGTGGTCAAAGATGGTGTTAGGGAACAAACCAAAAAAGGTATTTATATTTAACCTCAACCATGACCGTAATGAGAATAGATTTTCTTTGGAAATCCCAAATCTCGTTATAGAATGTATTAGTGCTTCAATGAACAATACTATTCTGGATAAGATCTCAAGTAACCAAATGAATATTGATGAGTTTCATAAATGGGATAATCGGAAACGGATGCCCATAGGTTTAATCAAAATTATAGCTTATGTTAATGCCTTTTTTTTGCTATCTTGTTATCCTTGGAAGATGACTTTTTAAAAATCTCTGGCCAAAGGGCCATGGTTTATGGGTAGAGTGTTGGTACTAGTTCAATAATGGAAGTCAAGCTTTAATCAACTCGAGACATCTATCAAGGAATATCCTTTCTGGGTCATAATTCTAGGGTTACCTCTTGAATATTTGGATTTGGGCAAGGATTACCAAAGCCATTGGTGCTTTGGTTATCATCAACCCTAGTATTAGTACCAAATCTTGACTTCTCTTCACACGATTCTATGTTAATGTGGTCCTTAATACCTCCCTTCCTAGGATTATCGAGCTAAAATAAAAATGGGGAGTTCATTATTAGAAAATAGAAAATGAGTTTGCACCCTTTATGTGCTTCTCCTATTTCAAAGCAGGGCATAATGTTAAATCATGTCCTAAGACCAAGGAAGAGGTGGCTATGAAAAACTAGTTTAAAAAGAACAATGGACATGCAAAGGAAGATTTAAAAGGAAAAGGAATCTTGAATCCTAATGCTAGTGAACCTTCAAAGATAAGCCCTACGTGGATGCAAGTTAATAATCCTATAGAGGTTAAAGATCTTAGATTAGAAGATATATGCCATTTGGTCTTAGAGGAAGTTGTTGTAGATGAAGGACAAAAAAAGGTCATCAAGGAGATCATTGAGATATTTTTTTAAAAAGTAGAGGATAATGTGGGGGAAACGGTTGTATAGGAGGACAATATTATTATATCTATTGTGTAAGATATAATTGAATCCATCTTCATTTCCCAATGACTTGAGGAATATTTACTAGTTACTAAAGAACATGTTCAATATGCTCAACATCAACCTAGCGGATATTCCCATAGTTGAAGAGAATATTAAGAGAAACTTTGAAACAAACAAGCTCCCTAAACCAATCATTTCTATGGAGGAGGAATCACAAGTTGAAGAGCCTCGTGATCTCATCTTCAATTAGTACCAAAGAGAAAAGAAATGAAACAACCCAAAGCCCAACAATGCAACTCAAGAAAAGTCCAAATAAATGAAGGCAACTCCCAAAACAATAGGAAATGCAAATAAAGTTGATGTAGGAGAGAATAAAGCCTCTCCTAGGAGACCATCTAAGAAAGAAAAGAGATAACAAACTTCTAGAAAGGAAGTTATGGAAGGGAAGCAAAGAACCTTGGGAGGAGGTAAAAAATCCAATTTTTCCAAATGATAATTCTCTCATGGAATATTAGGGGTCTAAACAACCGAGTAAACATATAATTTTGAAGGATATTAGGAAGGATAGGAAGCCAGACATTATTATTTTATAGGAAACAAAAATGAATAAAGACAGAATGATGGATTTCCTTAATGTTTTTCGAAGGAAGTAGGGTTTCACGGATAACCATATTGGAAGCCTCATGTGGGCTCATTTATCTATGGGATCAAATTTTGGTTAGTGGGGTTCCCTTCTTCAACATCAACATCACTTAGCCATTTTTTTCACCCATTTAAATACTAGAAGTAAGTTTATTCTATCCAATGTTTATGCTCCTAACTCTTGTTCTCGTAGAATGATTCATTAGGATGAGTTTACCACTTCTCGAATCCTATCAAAAGATATTGATTGGATTATTTAAGGAGACATCAATAATCCTTTGACTCCTGGAGATAAAAATGGGAAATAACTTCTTATTCTGAAAGCATGGAGGATTTAGAAAATTTTCTTCATTGGAATGAATTGTATGATCTTGAGCTAAGTGGATCTAAGTACACTTGGAAAAAAAGGAGTGGAGAGGGACTGATTTAGATAAGATTAGATAGATTCCTTTTCAGTGTTCAATGGCTATATGAATAAAATTATTCACTTTCCTCCCTTCCTCGTATTGGATCTGATCATAATTTGATCATCCTAAGAACTAGTGAGTTAGAAATCTCAAAAGGAAAGCCCTTATAGTTTGAAAAAAGTGGACCACAAATTCTAAGTTGGAGGAAAGGATTGAGATATTGTGGAATCTTGAGATGAGAGGAAACTGTATGTACCGAGTGGTGGCCAAACACAAAAATTTAAAATATATATATAAAAAAATGGAATAAAGATACCTTTGGCAACATTTTCCTGCAAAAATAAAATTTTCTTAGGAATTAAAGTAAATTGAAGAATGAGCATGGAGTGATGAGGATAAAGAGAAAGAGAAAATTATCCTTTGAGAGCTATATTATTTATTGTGCAAAGAATAAATATACTAGAAACAGAAATCCAGGATCCAGTGGTTAAAAAAGGGTGACTAAAACACCAAATTTTTCCACATCTTGGCCACCATCAAAGCTAACAAAGGGAAGATACATGAAATCATGGGATAGGACAGGAGGGTAGTTAAAGAGAAAAATATAGCCAACACCATCACTTCTTTTTTTTTAAAAACTCTTCTATGAGGAATTCCAACAGGATATTAATGCCACTAACAACATGTTGGGGCTCTTTGGATCTATCATTGATGGAGATAATAATAAGGATTTAATAGATATAACTTCATAAGATGAGATTAAATCCATTGTTTTGATGATGGAGGGAGATAAAAATCATGGACCTGATAGGTTTCTAGCATTTTTATTCTAAATGTACTAGGATAGTAAAAAGGAAGTTGTAGCTGCAATCCAGGATTTATTTCTATAAGGAGATATGCTTAGACAAGTCAACCACACTTTCATTTCTCTGATTCCAAAAATATGAGAGCCAGAGAACTTAGTGATTTCAGCCCATCGGCCTCTACAAAAGTGTCTATAAAATAATCTCAAAAATTGGCCTTCCATTTGAGGAATGTTCTTAGTAATTTCATTTCTCCCAATCAAGGAGCCTTTGATCTAGGAAGACAAGTTCTGGAAAATTTCATCTCCATTCATGAAACCATCCACTTTGTTGAAAAATCAAAAAGAGAATCGATGATTATCAAATTGGATTTGTAGAAAGCATATGATAGGACTCATGGAACTTTCTCTTCAAGCTTATTCAAAATATGGACTTTGATAGTCATATCATCAATATGATTCAATCCTATATCACCACCTCTACTTTTTAGTCATTATCAATGGAAAACCTCATGGTTTTTTCAAAGATGAGAGGGGTCTTAGGTAGGGTGATCCACTATCACCCTTTCTCTATATCATTAATGTTGAAGCTTTAAGTAGGCTCTGCTCAAGAGAAAAAAATGAGGGGATAATCGAGGTAATTAAGGTTTCCAATGGGATTGAGAATTAATTTTTCAAAAATTTGTTGATGACATAGTTTTGTTGGGTCAAACTTATTTTTAAGAAGTGAGGTCTTTGAAATTCATCACTAAACAATATGAGGTGGTTTCAGGCAAAAAAGTTAACTTAAGGAAGAGATTGTGTTACTTCATCAACATTATGAACAACAACATCGCCTAACCACTATCCTATAATATAATATAAATAATTTCCTAGATAGCTACTTAGGATTGACCTTGTGTGGCAGTAAAATGGATGACACTAGATGGAATAAAATAATTGATAGATTATAAAAGAAATTAACTTCTTGGAAAGGTAATTTATTGAAAAAATATAGGAAAGACCAGTTTCTTCAAAGTTCAATGTAGGGAGTGACCACTTACACAATGTCTATTTTTACTATGCCCCAAAAATTAGGAAATCTATTGAAGGCATACAAATAATATTTTTGTTGTCTCAGGACTGAAGTTAAAACTAGGATACCTCGATATCCGGGAAAATGTGACAACACAAAAAGACAAAGGTTTCCTAGGACTAAAAATATGTAGATGATGAATCAAGCTCTCATTTCCAAAGTTGGATGGAAATTACATAAAGAGGTAGGCATATGGGTTAACATTGAAAGAGAAATATTTTCATAATGTTGGCAACACTTTAGGTTTTTTTATTGATAAAGATCTTCCTAAAGGTTCTATTTTTTGGAATAATTTGGGGAAATTGAGGGATTTGATGAATAAAGGGGTCAAGTGGAATTTGGGGAATGGTACAAATATCAAATTCTAGGAGGACCCATGGATCAGAATTAATCTCTAAAGGAGGAGATGCCTTGGAAATATCACTTACTATTTTATAAAACAGAGTTTGGTGAAAGAGTGTGTGACTATTGGATGGAAGGTAGGTAATGGAAACAAATTATTCCCCCACCTTCTTAAAATGGCCCCCTCCTTCCATTTCAAACCCTCAAAAAGGATATTTAGTTCTTCCACATTCCACCAAGATAGAGTTAAGATGAGCTAATATGGAGGAACACGGATTTTGGGATTTATGAAGTTAAATTGGTCTATCTCCTTAACTTTGAACAAATTGCTACTAATGATTACTGGAGGAGAGTTTGGAACAAAAAAATTATTCCAAAAATTAATCTTTTATTTTGGGAATCTATTCAAAATAAAATTATCATTATGGACAAGCTTAGAAAAAGAGGCATGATAATCATAAACAGGTGTATCCTTTGCAAAATTCAAGAAGAAACTACTAACCATATTTTTAAAGAATGATCCCTCACTTTTAAGGTTTTCTCAACGGTGCTTGATGTTTTTAAAATTCAAATAACCCTTCCTAGGGATATCTCAAATCTCCCTAAACAATGGACTTCCATTTTCTACCATGATAGTGTCAAAGAACTATTGAAATGTTCCCTTCGCATACTCTATGGGGTATATGGATTGAAAGGAATAACAGGCTTTTCAAGAACCAGGGTTTGAATCCAAAGAAGGTTGTTAAGCTAATCATTCAGAACCTTAAATATAATTTCAAAACTATCAAAATTAATTATGTGAAATCTCCATCGAGTTTAGATTTGGATATTCTAAATAATTTAAATCTCAAGATCAAAAATGAGAGAAATAACAAAGAGAGGGAGGAAAAGAAAAATAAGGTCAAGTGGAAATGCCCACCATTTGGTTGGTGCAAACTAAATTTTGATGGCTCAGCTAAGATGAGGGAAGGAAGTGCTAGGGATGGTATAATACAGACCACAAAGAGGAATTTCTAAGGGCGTATTCTGGCTCGGTTGGACACCACTCAAATAACCATGCTAAAGCCATAGCTATGTTATGGGGATTAAAGCTAAGTGAATCTATGAACATACAAAGCCTAATAATTGAAGGGGATTCCATGTGTGTGATTAATTCTCTTAAGCACAATGATAAAATGGTACGGAAGATAAAAATTATCATTATGGAGGCCAATTAGATGATGGGACAGTTTGAGAGAGTCGAGATACAACATGCGTTTAGAAGTGGGAACATTATTGCGGATGGACTGGAAAATTATGAAAATGATCTTTAGGGACAAATGAGATGGGAACATGAGGAGTTACCTTGGAATCATATCAAAATTTTGATTAATGAAGAAATGATTTTATGAGATAGGGTGTCATAATTATAGGGAAATGGAGGAAAAAACTTGTGTGGATGTGAATAGTAATTTAGGAAGGGTTTTTAACGGAAACGTTGTGTTAAAAATCTATTTTTACTCCCTGTGTGCCTCATATTCATTTTTGTAAAGTGTTTTATAGTCCCTTCAAAACTAAATCTAATTACCAATATAAATTTTTTTGTAAAATTTATACATGTAAATAAAGAAAAAGGGAGTGAAGAGCCTATGTGCTATATTTAGATGCATGTGAGCCATTATAATGATAGATAGGAGATGTAGTATAAATAATTTATGTAGGAATAGGCATAGACATATTTTACTTAAGAATTTTAGGTTCCCCAAGGAGGTAGGAACAATATATGTGGGTACAATAGATGAGGGATGAGATCTATCTGTAAAAGATGTGTCATTAGATTGTTGATCATGAGAAAGATTAATAAGTAGAATATTGGTAATAGGATAAATATGATGAAGATTAACATGGAGTTTAGAAAAAAATGGGTTAGGAAGTCTTCTTATTCTTGAGATTTATTTTTGTCCTCATTATGGTCATAATCATAGGAGTGTTCACTATGGGTCTCAATTTCATACAAGGGAACCTCATGTGTAGGCAGATTAAGAAAATAATCCATTACACTAAGATGCTTAATATATTGATTATAAATATGAGAACTACACAAGTATGACATAAAAGGAAAGGATATAGAAAATTTAAAAGTGATGATAATAATAAAATAAAACAACAACCTATGCTTCTAAACAGAAACCCTGGAGCTACTAGGGTTAAGGATACGATGTTTGACTAGAGAGTTTCAAGTTCACCAAATGATCTCACCCTTTTTAAGTTTTAATTTTTTTGAATAACATACATAAAAAGGATGAATAATGTTATAGGTGGATATTTTGATTTAATTAACTTCCAACATTAATTTCATAAATAATAATAACACTTTCCAAAGTGATGATTGATTTTGGAAACTATAAAAACAAATGGTAAAGAGTGCATTCAACTGATTATATGTGGATCTCGGAAGAGTTTGGGTGGTCCGAGTGTAGGAATAGGTAGATCTAGAACTAAAAATTCTTTATTGATGAAACCGTGACATGAAATTGAGCCTGGTAAAACCGTACAACTCGGTCTATAAAATCTTGACCCTTTTATACGGTATTCGATCTAATTGTAATTTTGGTATGTGAATTCCTAAGTTCTTCACCTACCTATAAATGTGTGTCACTATGTGTCCGTATTATTTGTTCTCCTTCCTAATGGCTCTTAAACTCTACTTAAACCATCAAACCCTTGTAGTATAAGGAGTTCTTGCAAAACCATACATGGGTTTTGGGCACCCCTATGTACCACTAACATCTCCACTACTCCAAAGAGCACTCAAACCACATGTTGTTCTCCTCACATGTGGTATCTACCGTAGTGCAATAAAAATTCACAATCATGCTTTGACAATGCTTCCCTTGAATTTCAAACTTTCTCAAATACTTGGGAAGGATCACTTTGCTTTCTTGTAGAATAAATATGAATACTTCTATACTTTGAAGGATACTTCAAACCAGTAGAGGGTGTTTTCCAAATGGATATGCATGAGTTATTTTTCATTTTAGGTAGCTTTGAGTTAGTTTAGTGCTTGATTTTACATGTGGAGTTCTTAAGGTGCCATGTTACCAAATGAGGTTTTACTTGCTTATATATTCTTCCAAAGGTTTTTATCTCATAAAAGGATGAACAAGGGGGTATATTTGTTCATAATAATGTTATATAATTGAAATAATTAACTCAAAATATGTCGGTCCAAAACTATACAATAGGGTCGGGATTGACATTTTACAAACCCTACCGAAACCGATGTTTTTGTACCATAGAAATAAAAGTGTGTTTTGACTTCATAGGCCTAAGAATGGATGCTTTTATATGCATTTAATTTAGTTAAAATTTAGATATTGATGACATATAGGTGTGAAAAGATAAGAAAGTGCATGAAGTGTTATTAGGGTATGCTAAGAAAGAGTGAGGAGAGTTTATTTGTCCATGCAAGTGTGCAATGTCAAGATCAACAATGTTAAAGGATAGATTGCCAAATTTGAGTGTCTATAATATCTAGACACAACACTAATAATTGTAAATACATTATCACTAATATCACCATGCTTAATACCAAGAATGTCATCACCATATTACTATAATATCCCCAAATGATAAAAAATTTCTCGGTCATTAGATATAACCTCCTCAACCAACTAACCATATCACTTTGGTTCATCAACACTACCAAACAAAAGATACATGCATACACATCACCACCTTGTGTTCTATTACCCCCTTAAATATAATCTATTTTATCATAACATGGATTATGTACTTGAAAAATGCTAAGCTATTGTGTTATCCCCTTATTATACATAGTTATTTTCAAAATTATACAAAAACATTCAAATAATCACATAATACAAAAACATCCAAATATGAAAAATAAATAAAAAATAGGACCTATTCTAGTTTTCTTAACTATACTGTTAATTTTTACATGATATTGGATACATTGATTTGATACATAAAATATCTATTCTTTACATACTTACATTCATGAGGTATCTTGAACTTTATGTAAGACACTCACATATTATTACATGATGATATGATCTAGCTTGGTTCCTTACATTACTCTCTTGGGGACATCCCTCCACACTTTATACATGATTTTGATTCATTTAAAGTTATTTTAAACCATCCACATTGCATTTATTTAAATATATAGTGTTTATTGTTATATATTGGATTAATACAACTAACAAATTTTTATTGTGCACTTCTACCTTATCATGGCCATCTCTCTGTTACTATTACTATTTGTTATACATGATTTTTCCATTATTGTCACTACTTCTCTATATAGATTTAGTCCTTAATTTATTATTACATGGATTTATTTGATTAAGATTGTATGAAAATTATATTTATATGACCTAAGGGAATTACTTGTCTTGTGACATTGTGGGTGTCTCATGCTTGTGGCTTCATGCTTATTTTGTGTGTATGCACTTACCTATCTATTTTTACACATTATGCCTTTTACTATGATTATCTTGTGGCACTATGTGTGTCCCATGTTTTTAAATCCATGCCTATATTTGACTATAATTTTACATGTTTTTTCTTACTTTACTTCACATTATTATTTATAGCTTACATTGATGTTTTCACCGCTAATTTTTTTATGACATGATTACTCTTCCGATTACAATATGTTTTTACTATAAAGTAGGAAATTATTTATTGTTACTAGTTTTTGTACACATGTATTCTTTCTTGTTGCTTATTCTTTGTGGCATAGTTACCACCATGACAAACCCCTTTTGTAGGTATAGGTTATCAAAGGTATCCACCGCTTTATCCTTCTAAGTGATCCTACACAAATTATCAGACATATCGTATATGGGTACACATCTATCATTTTGATATGCATGCTCAAATGTTTGATCACACTCACCTACAAAGATGATGAAGTAAACAAGGTATTTCTATAAATACAAATAGGTTACATTATACATAAACAATTTCATACATGGATCACATTTTCACAAAATGGCATAGATATTTAAATTTGGTATAATTCAAGAATGTTCAAAACCATAGGGATAGTCAAGACAGGTTGTATGTCTATCAAATCGAATTGAATTTAATCAATCTAATATATCGTTGATAAGATAGACATGGATCAACAATACAAATATATAATGAATGGTTTTAGATCAAATATTTATTGATATAAATATAAAGACCATTTCAAGTAAGAGGTACAAACTATAGAAAGTGATATGGAGATATAAAGAGTCACTTAGCTAATTCAAATGAACTTCATATTGTGTTTCCAAGTAATCTAGGATAAAAAAATGCTTGGGAATAAGAGGAGCGTTCTAATGTACTAGTGGAACATCTGGGTAAAAATTGTATAGTATGGTCAAGACTATATAGTATGGTCAAGACTTGTGCACATTGGAAATATACAAACTTCAATGTCACTATGTGTCAATATTTTTTTCCTTTCAGAATCTTCAATGTCATATAAAACCCTAGGTTTCACACTTGTACTTTCAAAATAACCCTATCTATCACACAATACACTCAAACACATATTAGATAGAAAAAAATGTAAATGATTGAGTTGGACTAACCTCGGTGGACACCCTTTATGTGAATCACCAAGCACTACACTACATTTTAGACTCCATGTAGTTTTTTTATTAATTTTTACCATTGTGTATGCAACTAATCCTTTTTCATAGGGTTTCCATACCGATAGCAAGATAATTACTTCATTCCATTAAAACCCTTGTGTGCTGATGAAAGAAATTAGAATTATGCCCTCATATACTATGTATGTAGTATGCAACAATGATCCTTTCTTATTCAATTTAGTATTGTGATATATAGATAGATCTTTACTAGATAGAAAATGTTTAAGATAGACTATTTTATCTTAATGGGAATGATTTTCCCTCTTTTATCTTTCGCTTTTTATCTTTTCGGTTTTCCTTTGGTCCCAAAATCAAAGTCCCATAAAATCAAAGACATACATACATACATACATACATACATACATATATATATATATATATATATATATATATATATATATATATATGTATATATATATATATATATATGTATATATATATATATATATATATATATATATATATATATATATATATATATGTATGTATATGTATGTATGTATGTATGTATGTATGTATGAGTTTATGTCTTTGATTTTAGGACCTCGGTGATGGCAAAGGAAACCGAAAAGATAAAAACTGAAAGATAAAAGAGGGAAAATCATTCCCATTAAGATAAAATAGTCATAAAATAAAGGGGGCGAAGATCATACAATGGGGTTATGACCATATGCATGGTCTCTACCTTGTTGTAAGGTTATGAGCTAGGGTCAAACAACAAAAAAATAGATTAGGGAGCTGGAGACCTCCGTATAAAAGATTACAAGTTTAGTTAAAGAAAGAAAATAGCAATAGACTAAGTCCAATCAAGAAATAGTAAGAAATTAATAAGTGACCAATTCCACCGAGACATTTTCTCATTTTTCAAAACTCATGTACATATAGTTATAACCAAAGCATGATGTAATAGTGGTTTTGTGAAAATTTTAGTGTCTACATCCCCCTTTATGTTAATGAATGAAATTTACTAGTGTAAAATAGTCGAAGATAACCTACCTGAAAGCGTGTTAAAGCAAGAACCAATAGGAGTGAATTTAAATAAAATAATCATGTGTGTAGAATACCATAAGCGAACAATTGACTCATGTGGAGATATGGAGAAGTGTATTATATGCGGTGAAGGAGATTCTATGACTATATGAAAAGAGCATTTCAGAGATTTAAGAACTTGTATTGGTCATAGTTGCGTAAGGGTTGGGGGTGATAAAAATACCTAAATTAATGTGTTTGTAAAGTGTGATTATGGGAATTGGGTGTCCGAACACCAAGGGAAGAGTGTCACCATAATTCTTCCCAAAATGAGACCACACCATTGTAGATAGATCTAGGTCATATTATGATTGCAAGAACCCACACAAAGGTATTAGGGAACAAAGTATCATTGCCTCCACTATATAATTTATAGGTGTATAAGTTATAAAATATGAAAATGATAATTTTTGTATATCTAAATGTGTTTCAATTTTCCTCTTTCTCTTTTAAAACACAGTGGCATTGTGGTATTTGTAATTTGTTTGTGTATAATATATTTTTGCGATTGAATTGTTATTTTTTAAATCATGATATTTGGTTGAAACTATATAATTAAGAAAATAAATTTATCCTTAAATGGTTGTTTCACGTATAGATTTTCTTTGAGAATCATAAATGATGCGATGTGGTCTTGTGTGACAAAACAACTTATTTATTTATTTTTAAATTCAAAGATAAAAGATGTGGATAACCATGTGTGGTTGGCCCTATATTTCCCCCTTTTGGAAAAAGAGAGATAGAGAAATAATGTCACTTGAGTTGAAATAATATAAGATATAAGTTTTGTATATGTAAGGTGTATTGGGATATATGATTGGTTGAGTTGAGTGTAGAATAGTGTGAATTTTTTTCTAGAGTTGATAAAAGGAAGAATAGATGTGTATACAGAGGATGTATCCTATAAATGCAAGAAAATATATACACATTCTCATAGTACGTGATATATAACATAATAATGAGATATGAGGGGGTGTGAAGAACCATGAAGATGATGCCCCATATGAGGCATGAAATGGATTAATAGGTCCCAAGATAAGGGTTTTACTATTATAGAGGTATTATTGAGGAGTTGAATAGTAGTCAAAGTGGTGGGCATATCTTGTTAATGAATAAAATTTACTATATATATTAAAATAGAAAAGTTGAAAGTTTCTTTTCATATATAATTGCGAGATTAAGAAGAGTTCTCTAAGACAAGGTGGATGCTAAAGTACATAGAGGTGATTTAGTCACGGTTTGAGAGGGTGATCAAGGTCATTTAGATGCACATGAAATATGATCTAGTAAGTTTATTTAATGTTACATTTAATTAGAGAATAGTATGATCTTTCGTTAATTTTCAAAAAAGTTAATTTTTTTACTAATTATGTAAAAGATGAAAATGGAAGGAATGGTACGATTTTGGACAAGGGTCAAAATGATATGGTTCTAACCGAAACCGTACATTATTTTACCCAGATCGGGTTGTTTATAATAAGTGGGATCGAGAACATGTGGTTGATGATTTTATGAGGAATATTTGTTATGGAAGGTTGTTGATACATGTTTTTGTGTTAGTTTGTGTTTGCAGAGAGATGTGCATGTGAGAGAGTTTCATGGTGGGTGATATATGGATACCCTATTTTCCCTAGGTATGTAATATTTTGATTTAGATGTATTAAATAGAGCATGGATTCATAATGTAGGCCAATTGGAGACATGCCCCTAAATATGCACTTGATTACAACTTTGTGTGAGTGGTGGAATGCCGACACATGTACATTTTGGCTCCCAATAGGGGATATGAAAACAACTTAATAGGATGTGTACCAGATTATGAGGTTGTCATTAGTTAGAGAGAGAGTACATGTATCGCTTATAGAGACAACATATCATATGAGAGTTGGGGGAGATACTTTTTGGATGGGGTGGGCTACAAGAACCCTCGATTAGGATCGAGCACTATTATGACATCTTTAGTTCCATGGTTATAGAAATATATTTTAGTGTTTCTATCATTCTATCTAGAAGTTGATGGTGATGGAGTATCTATATCATATAGACTATGGCAGATTTATGAGGATATTGAGGATCATAGGACTTGATATGTATGGGGTCAATGTATGTTATTGAACTTGTATATATCTATTTTGGAGAGCCACAATTGTGGTGTGAAAAAGATTAATTTATTATATATTTGGGCTTAAGCATGTTACTTATGTGTGGGAGATAGGTGGGACATATATATATTGGGCACATCCAAAGATAGTGGTAACGTGGTGGGTTCTTCCCAAGAGCTTAAATTTAAAAACCATGACTTATATATTGATTTAGGATATATTTATATAAGTGGATATTTTTCTAAGAGGCTGTATAAAGATTCTACGGGTGGACAAAGGATGTTGGAAAGGCTCGGTGTGTTTTTTTAGACTATGTAGCTAGAGGATTGATTACTCATCCAAGGGAGTTATATAAGTATAAGAGAGTGACTGTTAGTTTGGGATCATGCATGAGGTTCTCCTACCACCATACCCATGGAGGTGGTCTCGCACATGTATCCCATAGATATGGGGCCCATAATAGTTGAACGACAATTAGTATACTACCACCCCCAATGGGAGAGGTGGTTCTAGTGATAGTAGTGAGTGATAGAGATGATGTAGGTTGTACTACAACCTATACATCATGGTAGGATAAGAACAAATGGGTGATATTCTTTCTAATATTGGTGGGTGTTCTATATGGAGGTGTACCACCTAGTGGTATAGGTGAGGCCTAGGGTCCTCCACGAAGGTGTACTACAAGAGGGAGATTCCATGGATGGGGATATAGTAACAACAACAATAGCTAAATTTAAGTATAAATTTGTTGGCTGAATTTTATGCTCAGCTAAACATATAACTTAGGTATTCATGGGATAAATCACCTTCATTTAATGGTGAAGCTCATGTTTTATTTTTTTATTTATTCTATGACATTTTAATCTATATTTGGGGTATTAATTTAGGTGTACATCTCATGAACCATAGCTAAACAACTCTATAGCAAGTAAGAAACTATATGGGAAAGTAATTACTAGGAGAATTAGAAAGAGAATGTAGAAAATAGAAACAACTATGCAAAGGAAACGTGCTTGGAAATGAGTAGATAACAGAGCTAGTTATGGCCACACGGAATAAATAAATACTTGGTTATTTTCACAATTCTTAGCAAATGAAAATAAGTGCACTTAGATGAAATTTAAAGATAAAGAAAAGTTTATCATTAGCTTTCATAGTTCACACAACAAGATTTTGGAAGACACAAAGTTCCACAAAATCTTAATTCTTCTTATTAAAACTTAAATTGTTTACAAAATAAACACTCTAATTATTTAAACACAAAGTTTGAAACAATAATACACAAAGTATAATATTATTTTTCCAAAAATTCGTAGATCCCTCGACTCATAGGTCTCCCCTTATATTTATAGTCTGCATAAGGAAAATAAAAAATAGACAATGTCTATTTTACTTCCATAAGTTCCTAACTACAAAAATGTGAGGAGTTATGCATTTTCTCCTCGAAACTCGCATTACACGCCACATGTGAATTTTAAATGTTCCACATTTAAAACGAGAATAACTAACTTTCCACTATCACAAAGTAGTTGAATTTATCAACCGACTTAAATTAATGATGATTAACCAAATTACTTCAGTTATACAATGAATTTCATTACTTGATTACATTTAGAAGTGGTCAAAGAAAGAGAGAAGACGAAGAAGAAGAAGAGGAAGAGGAAGAAGAATAAATATTCCAACCTGCAATGATTAAGTCTCCTCATTGTCTTATTCCTTAGATATATCCTTATTCTTTTCACGGTACTTGGCATATAAATCCAACATTTATTTGATTACATTATTATCCTCTTTTGAAATAGCTTCCATCTTTGTCTCAAACCCAAATAATTATTTCTCGAAGATATTGCACCATCATCTTACTTTTCCAATTCTATATACAAGGTAATTAACATCCCCTTGAAGCTTTGGTAAATTTTCCATTGATTCTCAACTGAAGGAATGATAGCATTGTTCATTTCTTGCTGAAATAATTGAAGGAACTCTTCAATGTCCTTTGGAGGTTTATCAATATTGTACTTTATGATATCATATATGCCATCATCGAGCTCATTCATGGATTTCTATACCTCTCCTTCTAAATGCTTCATATTTTCCATCATTTGATTAACAATCATTTTTGGAAATGAAAGAGTAAGCTCTTGTTATTTCCCCTTCTTCACAGACCGTTCGAGGGTAATATTCTCTTCAATTAATACATTATCTGGAAGTGAACCTATTGCTTGTAAACTCTGAAGCTAGAGCTCTTGCATTCCACATTCATTATCAACTCTTTCCCTTAAACCTTTTAGTTTATCCCATTTATCTTGGAATTATACATTTTTACAAGTATTTCTTTGTAGTCCTCCATAGATATTTTGGTGATATTAGCTATCCATTCGTCCACAACTTTATCCTTTTCACCAATTTCTTCCATTATAGTAATCACTTGTGGATTCACTGTTCCTCTATTAATACTAGTTGAGTGAAGACCTTGCAAATTTAACAATAATCTCACACAACTTATATGTTTGCTCCTTTAACTTGGAATTTTTTATTTTTCCTCATCAAGCTTAAGAAAAATATTATTAATCAATGTTTGTGTATCTTTCTTGAGGCCTTCAGTAGTTACCTCCCTAGAGGCACTCTTGTCACAATCAGATCTTCTTTAGTTAATTCAGATTTTCCCTTACCTGTTATTGGGGTAGACACTTCAGCAAAATTTTTACCTAACGGCTCAATTATAATATTTGAAGTCACCTTGGATCTCCTAGACATCCTTCCCTTCTTTTCAATAGTCTTGAGAGATTGTAATCCCATCTCTTTTAAACCTGACCACTTCCTTAGCACTAAGAAATGTCTACGTGATGTTAACCACACAAAGAAGTCTTGTCCTAAAGAGGTTGGGATAACGGAATGGACCACAATCTCTTGTGGTTAATTACTTGGAAGATTGCATGATCATTTATTTTTGTACCTCTGGTGCTTTGGCAGTATTATCTTCTAACAACACCTTTTCAAACTCATCCATTTTATGAATCACCAATTGATTCTAAATCTCTCTTTCCTCCTTAGTTTTGTTGTCAACATTATATTAAAATTACTTTTCTTTTGAACTCCTTTCCACACTAAAGGATTTTGAACTTAAAACAATTGAACTATTTATAAATGAATATGTCCTTCACCTTCCTTTTAAATCTCTCTTTCTTCTTTTTCCTTAGTTTTCATTAAGACTTTACCTTTCTCTAATGGTTGAGATACCTCCTGTAGTGAGGAACCTTCCATGGAAGCATCATGCATTTCCTCCATCAAAGTAGTTGATAGATATTCGTAAGATGGAGGGGGAGGATTGCTAAGTGGAGAGAAAGGAGGATGAGGAGATGGAACTTTTTCAAAATTAGAGGGAAAATGAATGTAGCATGGCTCAAATGTGGCACCAAAATTTATTCATGTGTGGAAGAAATTTTTATAGGAGCAATGCAATGAGATGAAGACACCAATGAGTGAGGAGCCTCACTTGGAGTAACTTCTAAAATTGATGTTTTCTTAAAAGGTGTATGTTATGTTCTAGGATTCTTACTAGGATGTGACCTTATAAACCCCCACTTATTTCACTCAGTCCTCTTTTCTCTTGATGATGTTTTGACTTATTTCATTCATGATGATTCTTCTAAGTAATAATCCTTGCTAACAATCAAGTTACAAGTATAGAACCAAACCCCGTATGTTCTTTCCATTTTTTTTTACTTATTCCTTATGGCTGGTAGTGGAGCATTATCCCTTCCTCCTCATAATATGAATCATAAATTACATTTCCATCATTTGAGAGCTTCTTGAGAATTTTTCCAAGCCGAAGCTTATAATATGTTGCACAATGATTTTGATTTAATATCTTCTTGTGATTTCAAATTCATCCTGGAAATCTATCCAATAATCCTCTAGTGTTGGGAGATGTGTGTGATCCAATGAGACTATCTTCTGTGCAATATTTTTGTAGTCAAAATTTATTCTATCTTTATAAGTGGACCACTTATCTATGAAGTCTTGATTGCAAATCATGAAGTTCCACTAGTTTTCTACATAGTTCAAGTAAAATCCACTTATCACTAGGATACCTTGGGAGCTTTAGTGGTTTTCTTAAGAAACCACAAACTCTTAAATAAGTGAAATGAGAGAAATGAATAAAAATGCATCCATATTGCACAACTGCATTCCATGTAGCATCAAACACCCTTGTCACCTTCAACCCAAAGATTATCTAGTTTACAGATAATTGCATAGAAATATAAGTCATTGGCCTTTCTATACTCCTTAAAAAAACCAAGAAAATCCAATTGTGGATAATACTCATGAATTGAATTTTTAGTTGAGGTACCTTGGATCTGTAACCTGGAAAAAGAACCATTTATTGTTACAGCATATGCTAGATAAGAAGTCATCTTGAAATTAAGTGTTTGAATGACTCCACATAATTGGATATTAATGTTATTGCTAATAATTTAATCCCAATTAATCAAAGAACTAGGCTTACTAGTCTTAGTCATTCTGATAAATTAGTAAATCCATGTAGAGAAGTGTTTAGCATTCTTTCTCTCGTTGATCATGCACAACAACCGAGTTATATCTATAGACACCAAAATTGGGTAACAACCCTCTAAGCCCCTTCCAATTAATAAATTGACACACATGCCTAACCATGACCTCTTCCACACATTAGTATAAATTTAATTATAAATATTTAAATTAATCATTATTCCACCTCACCTAGCCACCTCACCTCTCCACCTCATCCTAGACCTATTCCAAGATCATTAATTAATGAATACCAAGTCCCCACTCCCCTTAACCAACTAGGACTTATTCTAAACCTAATAATATTGTCCTATTATCCCTCTAACTACTCTCCCTATCCATTTAGCTCCATTCCACACTTTTAACCCGAACAAAAATTTCAATCACACCAAATTTGGGAGGAATCAGGCTATTTTTAATAGATGTGATCTTTTCTCCCTAATCGATAGTGGTTATTCCTTGTTTGGTGCTAGTTACCAAACCGCCGTCGTTATCTTAAATAATATTTCCAAACTCTTTTTTCGGGTTACGAATTTTGTTTTCTAGCTCTTGTGACCTTCCATACTAACACTCGAGTTTCCTAGTGACCTTACAACATACCAGAGACCCTTACATCATTAATACATCACATGATTCATTAATGGATTGATCTAGAGTTCACTTGCACTCATAGGAAGCATTGTGCCCCTCGCGCTACTACTATTCATTCGGGACCATCTTCTTCGCAACCATCACCACATCCCCGCTACTCATATTCATTTCACAAGTAAGTACATTCCTCCTTTGTCATTGGTTTAATAGATTAGTTCTTTATTAGTTTTCTATTTCATTCCATCCTCTACCATACCCGGATCTCTCCCATAACACATCCATTCAACCATCTACTCATTTACCCTTCATAACTTGCCCAAACACCCATATTATTACCTTTGAGTATTCATACAAATCCCACGACCTTATCCAAGCTCCCTTAACTCTTTTTGAAATCATAGAGAGCTTCCATCAACTCATTTATAATATTTCTACTTAATTTTCCCTACTAACACCAAATCACCCAAAAACGTTGGTCGTTTTACAGTCAAGAGACATCAGTTGCCCAACCAATACCGGTCTTTGTAAAAATTTAATTTCCTCGAAACCAAAAACATAATTTATATATCCAAAGCCCTCTCAAAACTTCCAGAACCTCACCCAAACCTCGTAACACTCTTTTTCAAACATGCGGACCTTGAACTATAAACCACCTTCTTTAAATTTAGTCTTATATGCCTTTATTAGACTAGATTTGATTTTTTATTCTTGTGTAGGATATCTAAACTATATAACTATAGTAGGTCTCTTTATTTCATGTTCTTTATTAGCATTAACTTGTTTTAAAACATGGATTAACAACCTTCTAGGAAGCACTATGTTTCCTAGATCTATCTTATGCTAGGTAATACACCAACCAATATTTTTAATCATATTTTATGGTCTTGTGTTCTATTTCAGGTCATTCCTATTAGCCAAAGGGAAGATCTTCACAATCATATTTATCAACATTCAACGTGTGCACAACCTTATTCAAATATCTAGAGGTATTCCTCCCTGCCTTTACCTCTTATCTATTTTATCTCTACTTTGCGGTGAAACATTTTGGCATGCCCAGTGGGACCCTCTTGTGGGTTATTTGCATTGTTCATATAGGGTGTATTTGTGTGTTTCTTTCTTTCCTGAAAATTTCAGACTAAATATCTCCCTAGAAATATTATTTTCTTCCTATTTTTCTAAAATACATTTGTCCTTTGGTGCTTGAAAAGAAAACTTATTATTTTCTTCTATATTGTATTTAGTGAAAGAGTATTCCTCCTATTCTACTTTTGCTACATCGAATAGCATTTTCGATTTGGGTTTAAAATTTGTGCGTTTCATCCTTTAATTTTTGAATTAGATTACATATATTTAATTAGCAATCACAAAGTGGAGGTCATGACCACATAGTGACTAGATTTGGATTAAGTTTAGTTCACATTTTTGCACACACTCCTAGGTAAAACCACCGAAATAATTTACACATTTCTTAAACAATTCCTTTCCAAGAAGAAGTCGTCAAGGATTTAACAACCCATTGATGGTGGGCACCTTCTATTATTCTAGCCGGTTTTTCATATCAGAGCATGGACCACATGTACTGAAAGGTATATCGGGCCACTTTATCCAAAAATAACCTAAAACCAGCCATAGATTTCTTATAGGAAAAATTCATTGTCAAAAACTCTATTTCATTCATAGTCAGTTTAAAAAGGCATAAGCCACTAAACACTAAAATATGACACCTAGGATTTGTGTGTTTTGCTATTTTTTGCTTGATTGAATTACATTTTGAGTTATGAGAACGATTCATCACTTTTTCTTCTCTTTCACACTCCACAATCACAACTAGTGTATTCTAGTTCTTTCGAGTGTGATAGGACATATTGTTGCCATACACAACTTTTGGGTTTGCTTTATTTTGACTTAATTCACTCCAAAGTGAAAAAATCATCATTTTCTCAAAATATCGTAATCAACATTGGTCCAGGTGACCGACATCGGTTCCTTCATCATACCAAAACCATTTAGCTTACTTGGTATTGGTATACGTCTATTTTGATATTCTGTCAAAACATCATTTATTCACATTCACCTCTTTCTGTGTTATGATTTCTTCTAATAAATAATTTCTAAGTCTTTCTCACCCTTAACAAAACCCAGTTTCACATGTTTTGAATGTTTTCTCCTGATTTCAAAATTTCTTGGTTATCCATATAATCGACATTGGTCCAATGACTGAAATTAGTCTTCTTACCTAAGCGATCTTGGTTACCTGACTAGTATCAGTCTCTTTGATTTTTATTTTATCAAAAACAATAAACTATTTCTTCCTCTAGATTCATCCGGGTTCTGTTTCTATGTTTTTGTAGCATTTTTAGAGCTCAAACCACCTATTTTTCCATCATTCACATGGTTTTGACTCTCTAACAAGCCAATACCCTAGTTTTTCATGCCATCCATTAGCCGCTACCTCCCATCCCTTCACCACCTTCTATTTCTTCACCCATGGACCCCACTTCTTCTACCACTATACCCATAGGTGACGAGGAATTCACAAAATTCCTTGATCATAATACCACAACCTTGTAGCATTATCTTTGCCATTCCTCCACCCATGATTGTTTAGGTCAACCATTGTTCAAAATTCCTTCCTCCTTTTATCCATATCCCACCCCCATACTCGTATCGGCCAACACTAGTGTAGCGTTACCCACTCCCACCTCACAACCCATTATTTCTTAGATCATCCCTACATATTCAATATCTATCACACCTTCGATTCTGCCTCACCATCATCTATATATTTTATTGTAGGGATACCCACATCATCAGTACCTCATCTATCCATTATTTCTCACCAAAAATCACTTGGACATCTCATACCCCCTTCCGAACCCGGTCCTTTCCATAGCCCAAAATTTTCCACCTATTGTTATGAGGGTTTTGACACAAGTTCCTCCCACCTATATCCTTCCTCAAAACCATTCATTAGCTCTATTTCTTATTCAAGGTACATGCCTTTAAAATTTATTCCTTCTTACATACCCCCATCATAGTTTTATTATTTGGCACCACCATACATTGGTGTGTCTTCTATGACTTATCTACCTCATCCACCCCCTTATACCACGGGGAATCCCTCAATCAAATCCAATAATGGATCTTATAAATATGATGATGGATAATATGTAGACCATCAAAGCATTTATTTTAAATTTGTCATAATACCTTAACTTATGACAAAATCTATAATGAGCCTATTCATTCATCTATACCCATTCATCCTTATCCCGCACATTGGGAGATGCCTAAGTTCAATAGATTTAATAGCAAGGAAGATCTGCAATAACATTTTCAATCGTTTAAACATGTTTATTATCTTCTCTCCCACAATGATGCCTCGGTCCTTAGGAATTTTCCCATGTCCTTGATAGGGCTGGCTCTAGATTGGTACAATGGTCTACCTAAGCACTCAATATTCCCCATCAATCGTTAACATAAGCCTTTCTTTACCACTTCTCCATCAACATCTCCAAGAAGGTCTCTATGAATAATTTATACTCTATTTGTTAGTACAATGATAAGTCTATAATTGACTTCATGGCATGCTATTGGGGTCTCATTAATTAGCTTACCTTTCAACTTCAAGAAACCGAGTTGATAGAGTTGTTTACTAGAGCTTGTGTCAGGCACATCTCACCAACTCTTCAAGTACAAACATTCCAAAAATTTGATGAGGCATTCACCATGGATCAAAAGGAATAGATCCATGAACTTGAATAGGAAAAGGTTAAATTTCACAACAAGAACACTTTGTTTAGGTCAAATTACTCCTCTTCTTATTCTAAACCATAAAACAATCATTCCAAAAATCATTCTAAGGAAAAAGGATCCATGAATGTGGTGGTCCTAAAATTTGACCCCTCTCATCCATCAAACCAACCAAAACCTCCTCCTAATATGTCCCCTATTAAGAATTTCTAGTACAAGTATGAATAGAAACGTTATACCCCCATTGAGAGCCTTAATCCTCCGTGTTGGAAAAAAGTTAAAAAAAGGAGCCATCACTCTTACACCTATCAAACAATATACTAGTTTTGACACTTCTCATCCTCTACCCACATGGTATAAGGAGAATGAATATTGTAACTATCGTTTTCACACTTTGCCCTATTTTTCTATATCCATTTTTCCCATTTTGTCAAGAAACATCCATTTGCTCGAATGGGTGATCTACAACTTATTTTTCTAGTTGAATGCCTTCAAAATGCCCTCAATGTTGTTATTCTACCCCATTTTCAAACAAAATCCAAGTTTCCCCCTTGTTGTGCCCCAATTTTTTCATTTATACGGGCTGTGTCATTTTTCCATTGCCCATTCGTGCAAAAAATTAAAGTGGATCAAACCAAGTTGTTTGCTATTAAAATCTCATTCCCAGGCCTAAATCATTGTCAAATCATGTTTCATTGGATTCAAAACCAAAAATCCACCTTCCTTGTGAAAAAATTGATTTCAGAGGCATCCCCTGCGTTTTTGCATTTTGACGGGCATACGGGCGTGTTTTACCCGTCAAATTTATCATTGCAACATTTATGCTGATGTGGTAGGCTTTCATTGGTCGGGATATGTGGGAAAAACATTGCTAACTTGTCATTTTTGAGCTTTTTGCAAAGGGAAATTTTTTGACCGCCCCACAGTGCTACAGTGATGTGCCTACGTGGTACATTTTGATTGGTTGATGGATCGGCGGGTGGTGGGGCCACACTTAGGAAATTTTCTTCCATTTTGGAAAATTTCTTAAAATCAAATTTTTTCCCAAAGGCCCGTAGTGAATGGCATGATGACATGTGGCACAAGAAGGTCAGGTGGGTGGTGGAGGTCACTTAAAATTTTGCCTTCATTCTTTCAAGTTTCTCAAGGTCAAATTTCTGCCCGAAGTCCCGTGGCGAATAGGAAAGTGACACATATGCAAGGAGGTTGAACTGAAAAAGTAGGGACTTGGAAAAATTTGAAGTTTTTTGGCTTCAAATTTCTAGGGGAAAAAATTGAAAAATATGCCCGCACCCAATGAAAAGTGGACACATGTCTAGGAAAGGCCATGTGGGGGGGAGTTTTAAAAGAATTTGAAGTTTTAACTTCAAAATGCCAAAATTAAATTGTTTGCCCGAAGGCCCATGACCAGTAAGAGGGAGACACATGTCCGGGAGGAGAAATGTTAATGGGGCCGAGGAAATTTTTGTGAATTTTTTCCCTTGGTATAAATGAAAAAAATGAGGATTGGCTCCATAGCCAATCATTTTTGAACACGTGTCCAAAAGGTGATGGAGGTTTGGGTGGTGGGGAAGAGTTCCAAAATTTTACAAATTTGGTGAAAAATCTCAAGGTAAAAAATTGATCCACGAGAAAATTTGGAGGTGTTCCCCCACAGCCAATCATGGGGAGACACGTGGCATTGTTCAAAAAGGAAAAAGGAAGAGCACGGGCCCAAAGGATTTTGTGCTCGTGGAGGAATGAAGGCAAATTTGATAAGTCAACTCCACATCCAATGGGAGAGCGACACGTGGTAGAAGGAGCGGGTGTTCGGGGTGTGGAGAATTTTGAAAAATTTCCTTTTCTCAAAAAAGTGGCAAAATTCATCAAATTGGCCCATGGTTTTGGTGGAGGCCCACATGAGGACACGTGGCATGTCTAGGGGCATGCGGGGAAAATATTCAAAATTTTCCCAAAGTTCAAAAGGGTTTAAAATGCATTTTAAGGATTGGGGGCCCACCCCAATCATGTTTGGACACGTGTCCCACCTCGTCTAAAGGCAAAAAGGTAATATTTGAGGATTTCATCAAGACACATGGAGGGTAGAATTTTAAAGTTGATTTTAATCAATGACAACTGCGTAATTTCATTTTTTGGCGCCATGGAAGCTCCAAGAAGTGTGGAATCGTCATTTTTACACCAAATCACATGAAATTTTATATGATTCTGCATCCTTTCGGCCTTTTGAACACAGTGGCATCATTCATTTGAGCTGATTCAGTGCCCTATAGTGTTTTTCATGAAATATTTTTCTCAACCCATGTAAAAATGTGAATGGTAAAAAATGAAAAGTTGCAGAGTTAAAAATGATGAAGGAAAAAGGTAGAAAATGATTACAAATGCATGCTGGCATGTCTAAATGCCAAAAATGTGACCCTGGGATGGATAAGGATCTGAGTTCATGCAATATTTTAAAATATTTGTGCATCCCTGGCAATGTGTGAGTTGTTCTATAGTTTGATGTCATTTTCATGAAATGGATAAGAGTTTTGTAACAAATTTGATCCCTTGAGCATATTCTTTTCTTGGGATGCAAGGATCCAAGCTGGTAGGGGGTATATGATGTATTTTGGAGGCATTTTGTAAGGTCTGTTGAGAATTTTGGAGGAGGGAGAAGAATTTTCACCTGGAAAACTGGAAGAAGTCCATTTCTTTTTGGAGAGACTACTTGAGAGCCATTTTGGTTCCACTTTGCATCAAATTTTCATCATGTTGAGTTTATTTCAGCTATAAAGCCATCAAAAATCTTTGAGATTGTCTAAATAACATTCCCTTGTTGATACATTTGATCAAATTCTTGGATTAACTGGTTTTATCTCTTGGCAAAGCTTGCATACACTTATATTTCAATATGTTTTCAATTTGTGTTTCATGCTCATGTTGCAATCTTGTGTTTAGGATCTCTCTGATCATACAGGGTCTCATTTCTAGTTGATGGTTTAATGGAATTTGCAATCTTGTATTTAAAAGAGCTTTCATTTGATAGAAGATAAATAGATTTAAAATCATCTTACTATCCTTGATTAATGAGACTATCTGTAAACCTTTGGGTGCACCTTAGGTCATGATTAAATAGGGATTCCTGGATGCTTCATTGATATTTTGCTTCAAGCCTTTGTGGTAGGTTATCAAAGTTTGTATGGAATAGTGCATATTTGGGCATCCATATGTGCACACATCCTAGTTGAAAGAGCACTTCAAATTCATTGAAACATCTTGGTTGTTTAGGTGTTGTAATTCATTTGCAAAGTTTCCCAAAGAAGGTGATGACTTCTAACTACTCTTGTCCCAACATCTCTCATCAGAATATAATTTTAAACTAACTCATCCTACCTACAATACCCTTACATCTGCATTCTATGTCCACAAAATAATTCAATCCTTTCAACAAAATGCACAAAGTTGATCAGGGTTTTATCATGTCTTTAGCAGCTCTAGCTTTGTTTTGAAAACATTTCCATCATTTAGTAGTGACAACTCCTTTGAGTTTGGATAATGGATACTTGATCATGTTTTCACAAGGCCTCTTCTATGTCATATGCAAAACATAAGGATATCTCCATCTCCTTACCATTTAAGGGCTGCAATATAGGTTCTCTTGCCTTGGTTGATAGGCACAACCTAAAATAGTGAGGGTTAGATCAAAGCCCTCTTGAAGGTGCTATCCACTCCCTCAATTCTTGAATGCAAACAAGCAGATAGGTGCATCCCCAGCTACAAATGACATACAAGTCATCTATCTATCCTTGAGTGTCTTGTGCAAGTTCTTGATGTTGTTCAAGTTATGAAGGAGATTAAATCTAGATACCAACACCCGAGTGGCACCATTACCAAGGACTTCTTGCAATTTCTTGGTGGTTTTGAAGTATTTGAAAGGTTTGAGAATTTGTGTGATTAAGTATTTGAGCTATTACATTCTTGAGATATCATTTCATACTTCAGATCTGCATGTTTTGGGTAAAAATATTTCAAGCTCAGCCTACTCTTCTCATTTACTAGCAGTTTATATGATTTGGATGCACTATTTTTGGTTGAATTAAGAAGAAGAAGATCTGAATTGTAAACCCTTGCAAGTTTTCATTCATAACATACATTTGACAGAATATTTTAGTGCTTTCTTGCACAACTAAGGTGGAAATCCTTAGTGGTGACTCCATGTTGTTGGGATCTTGAAATACCAGTTGTCTAACACATTTTTGTCATTTGAAATTTGTTGTTTAAATCTGTCAAGATGGAGGGAAGGAGATCCCTCTTCATCAAAGACTCTTCTAAGAAATTTATCATTGGATCAAGAAGCTCTGAATTAGAAGGAAGAAGAGTGTAGAAAGTGGTTGGTGATTTGGAAAGAAGAAAAGAAATCCCCATAGTTGAATTTGAAGGAGAGTAGCTTGTTATTAAAGATTATAATTCTTCTTCAAGTGGACTGATTTAGGTAATCTTCTTACTCGATTCTCATTCTCCATTAGGTGAGGACCTTCTTGTGTATTTAAAAACTCACTCCTAGATCTGCTCCTATGGTTCCTAAGTTTTCTAAAGTTTATCAGAGAGAAAGAGCCTTTGGGGGTTGTCATTTTAGAGATCATTCATATATTCCAATCAGACCCATTACTACTCCTCATCGCTTGTTTCACCTCCAAGATCACCCCCACCAAACAATATGGCTCAGCCTCGACCTCCATTTATTGTTAACACCTTTGGTCCTATAAATTTTGGAGGAATGGATGGTTATCCAAATTTTGTCCCACAAGATGTGAGAAATAGGTTGCTAAAATTCCAAGGTAACAATGTCATAATCGAGATCAACATCTGTAAACTCTTTTTTAACATGATGGAATATTTTGAGATAGAATTTGAGGATGTGTATATTAAGTTGTTTATCCATACATTTGAGGAAGATGTAAGAGATTGGTACAAAGCACTTCCTGATAACTCTATTGATTCATGGACTGAGATGAGTAATGCATTCAGATTACAATATGGAGACAAAACAGATCTAAGGTTCCTTCTATCCAAGTTTGAGAACATCAAGAAGAACCCTAATGAGACCATTCATGATTTTAATACAAGATTTAATAAAACATTGAGAAGGCTTCCTGTCATTTTGAGGCCTTGTGATGAATCTTGCTTGATCAAATATGTAAATGCATTTGATAAAAAGGCAGCCTATTACTTGAGAGACAAAAATCCTACAAACTTGAGACAAGCTTTCACCATGGCACTTCAAATTGAAAATAATATTAAAGCTATTGGTAAACCACTTAAGAGAGATGGTGTGAAGCTGGTAAACCCTAAGAAGCCTCAAGCTAGCAAGGGTGCTGATTTAGAAGATGTTGTCAAGACTTTGGCAGGGCTGTTAAAGAAATTTCTTACAAGTTAGCCCGGGCTGAGAAAGGAATTGGGAAAAGTTCACAAGGACAGAAAAGAACTCAAAACCATGATAGATTTGGCAATCATCCTAAAGGTGATCAAAGACAAGATGATAGAGGTAAAGGGCCTATTGGATCTGCAAGTAGACAACCTCAAGCATGGGAAAATAGAGTGGTGCCTGACCCTTTGACTACAAGAGTTGCTGCTATTCAAGAAATTGCTGATCTAGATTAGTGTGATAGATGTTTTCTTCCTCATCCTCCATGTGAAATGGACCAGTAAGATATTGATGATGATAATGAGAATGAAATGGATGATGACATATGTATGATGGGAAGCTCTTTAGGCTCACAACAAGCATCAACATCAACAGATGTGATAAGTGCAAGGACTGCAACAACCTTTTGGGATTGCATAAAGAGGGTACCATTTCTTTCTCTTCCTCAAACTCATGATGTAGATGTAGTTCAGGCCTTTGAAATTACTAATAGGGACTTTGAATATCTAAGGGCTCTAATGATCAAGAAGTATGATGGTGGTATTCCTTGGAGGAAGATAGACAATTGTTAATGAATGTTGTGGTTGGCCAAGAAAAGGATTACAATACTAGAAGTAAAGTTGTTAGGGAATATTTTCCTCAAGTCAAACCAAAGACACCCTTGCTCACAAGCATTCCCAAAGATAATCATATAAAAGAAACAATTTCCAAGAACCCTATTATCCCATGCAAAAATATAGTCCTCTTCATGCCCAGGCTACCAAGAATACTTCTCTATCTGATGAACCTTCTTGTTTCTCTTCCAATGTTGTTTTACCAAGGAATGTTCCATATGATATAGCCTAGGTTTTGAGCCAAATTAAAGTGATTGTTCCAATTATTGAATTGCTTAGAATTCCTGAACATAAGAAGAGAGCATTCGAGTACTTGGGATTGAAAGAAGAAAAGAGTATACCAAGTAGAAATATAAATGTTGTTGAGAATCCTCTTCAAAGCATTGCTGGCCCTAAAACACCACCACCAATGGAAGATCTTGGAGAGGCACCTGAAGTGTATTTGGGGACATCCTTGGTTGATTCCCAATTGAATGTTGATCCATTTTTCACAACTTTTCTCATAAAAGGTAGGTTGATTCACAATTGCATGTTTGATTCCGGTGCATCATGTAATGTCATGCCTCTAGAAGTCATGAATGAGTTGGATATCAAAGTGACAACAGCATATGGGAAGTTTATAGCCATGGATTCAAGGGAAGTTTCTAGTTGTTGGTTGTGTGAAGGGGTTGATAGTGCAACTTGCAGCCTATTTGGGTAAGAATTTAAAACTTGATGTTGTAATTATTGACTGCCCTGCCAAATGGGGTATGCTTTTTTCAAGAAAATGGGCTACAAGTGTTGGTGGTAGTTTTTAAATGGACATGTCTTTCCCCACCATTCCCATTGAGGGAAGCCTGTCAAATTCTATGGTGACAATAAGATGTTACACTTGATTGAAGATCCCAACAATGCTTCTTATGAAGTGTTGTTTGCTGATGTAGATGTTGACAACTTCATTGGTTTAGCTGCTGGAAAAGAGATTAAGATGGATAAATCAGAGTGCCTTGGTATGGTAGGTTCTCCATGGACATTACTATTTGATGGAGCTTGCTCTAAAGTTCGAAATGGTGCTGGTATAGTGTTGGTTTCTCCTAGTTTAGAAGAGTTTCCTTTTTCCTTCAAGCTCAATTTTGAGTGCACTAACAACATTGCTGAGTATGAGGCATTATTATGGGGATTAAGGATAGCATGGAAATATGGAGTGAAGGATATTTTACCAAGGGGGATTTAGAGCTGATTGTCAAGCAAGTAAGAAAGTTATATGCCACAAAAAATCAGCGTATGAAACAATATAAGCATGTTGTTTGGGACTTGATTGAAATGTTTGATTCCTTTAACATTGTTTACCATGATAGAAGTCTTAATTTTGTTTCTGATAAGCTGGCTGTTCTGGGTTCTAGATTTGACAATTGCACCATTTTACCTTTTTGTGAATATGATATTGAAGTGCTAACAAGGCCAGTTGTCCCGGATAATGTGAAGCATTGGCATATTTTTGATGATGATGCACAAGTGTTGAGATTCTTACAATTCCAAGGTGATTTTATTGCTCATAATATTGATTGGGAACCATTGGTATGCATGAATGAAGGTAGAGAAACTTTTTTGACAAGGATATTATACAATTGAAGACAAATACCATTCCTAAAGGTCTTGTTGCACTTGAATCCAATTTTAGCAATGCTGATTGCATCATAAATAGAAACTTGTTTGCTTCGAGGGATGTGGAAGAGCACAACTTGGGAGCTAAAGACAAACCAAGGAAGATCTGGTTGGGCAGCCATCTCAGCAAAGAAGAAAAATAGTCCTATGCCCAAATTTTAAAGAAATATCAAGACTACCTTGCTTGGTCTTATTCAGAGATGAAGGCATATAGAGAAGATTTATTTCAGCATGAGATCCTCTTGAAGCAAAAACCAAGCCATTTAGACAAAAAAAAAAGGCCTATTAACCCACTGATTTCCATGAAAATGTAGGAAGAGTTGAAGAAATTGAGAGATGGTGGCATCATTCAGCCTACTAGATACTCATCTTGGGTGGCAAACCTTGTCCTAGTTAGAAAGAAGAATGGAGATATCAAGCTTTGTGTGGATTTTAGGAATCTAAAAAAAGCATCTATGAAGGACAAATATCCTTTGCCAAACATGGAGAATATGTTGTAGATTATAACAGGGTCAGAAATGCTTTCTACTTTGGATGGTTTCTCCGGATACAATCAAGTAGTTATCAAAGAATCAAAAAGACTTAAGACAACCTTCACTACTCCTTGGGGGACTTATGTTTTTGTAAGGATGCCTTTTGGATTGATGAATGTTGGTGCTACTTTTCAAAGGGAAATGGATGTTTCCTTTGTTGGTTATATCAATGAATTTATTGCAGTTTACCAAGATGATGTGACTATTTTTTTCAAGGCAACAAACAGACCATTTGCAACACCTAGAAAAGATGCTGATCAGATGTAGGGAGTATGGCATTTCACTTAATCCAAAGAAGTGTCATTTTGGCATGCAAAAGGCCAAGATGTTGGGGCATATTTTGTCCAAAGAAGGTGTGATGATAGACCCTGAGAGAGTGGAAGCAATCAGCAAAGTGCCCATTCCAAGAACCAAGAAAGGTATCCAATCTTTCTTTGGCCAAATAAATTTCATTAGAAGGTTTGTTTCTAATTTTTTGAGCTAACTCTTCCAATCACGAGCATGCTAAGAAAGGATCAAGTTATCAAGTGGGAGGAGGCTTCCATTCATGCTTTTGAAGGAATAAAGGATGCACTTAAGCATGCACCTATTTTGGCAGCTCCAAACTACAAGAGACCTTTCCAAATCTTCTCTTTTGCATCTGAATTTACTATTGCTTCAGTTTTGTTACAAAAGGATGAAAAGGGAGATGAGAGGCCTATTGCTTTCTTTAGCAAGGCTTTATAGGTAGCTGAGTTGAAGTATACAATCATGGAAAAATAGGCATTTGCATTAGTGAAGGCAACAAAGATTTTTAGGCCCTACATTTTGAGTTCAAAGGTTGTTGCCTATGTTCCTCATACAATGGTCAAAGACATCTTATCTGACATGGAAATCTCAAGCAAGAGATGTAGGTGGGTTAACAAACTTCAAGAATATGACATGGACATTCAAACTACAAAGCTAGTAAGAGGTTTGGGTCTTGCCAAGCTCATGGCTGAGAGTAATTTGCAAAATGTAGAAGTGAATCAACTAGAGGAAGAAAGGGCAGATCTTCTTGACAAATTGATGAATTCTAAATGGTATAAGGATGTGGTCTTCTACCTCAAGCACCTATGCTATCCTAGTCACTTGAATAAAAATAAAAAAAGGGCCTTCAAGCTGGCTTCACAAAAGTATATCATAATAGACCTTGGGCTGGCTTGGAAGAACCCTGAAGGTGTCCTCTTGAAATGCATAACTGAAGATGAAGCTCCCAAGTTGATTTCTGATTTCCATGGGGGAGTTTGTGGAGGACATTTTGCTGGTAGAGTGACAACACATAAGATTTTGAGAGCTGGTTATTGGTGGCCAACTCTTTTTAAAGATGTAAACCAGCTAGTTAGAAGATGTGATAGTTGCCAATGTTTCTCAAGAAGATTGAAAGCTTCAAGATCCCTTCCTTTGCAGCCTATATCAGTTGAAGCTCCTTTCAAACAATGGGGAATGGACTTCATAGGTGAGATCTCAGATCCTTCTAGTGCTGGTCATAAATGGATCCTTGTTGCAACTGATTATTTTACAAAATGGGTTGAGGCAATTCCATCTAGAAAGGCAACACACCAAGTGGTAATGGATTTCTTATTGAATCATATCATATGCAGATTTGGGGTTCTAGTTAAGATTGTATCTGACAATGCCATGTGTTTTAGAGCCAAGCCTTTGATGGAAATGTGTAATGAATATGGGATAAACCTGACTTTTTCTTCAAACTACAATCCACAAGGTAATGGACAAGCTGAATCAAGTAACAAGAACTTGCTCAAGATCATTAGAAGAACCTTGGAAATCAACAAGAAGAAGTGGGGAGAGCAATTGAAATTTGTAGTGTGGGCTGATAGAATAACTCCAAAAAGAGCAACTGGTAAAAGTCCATTTCAACTAGTGTATGGAACTTAGGATTTGCTGCCATTACACCTGTAATTATCCACTTTTCAGTTTTCCCAGTAGTTGGAAGATCAAGAACATGGCCCATATGAATCAAGGTTAAATCAGATCATTGAGTTGGATGAAGAAAGGAGAGTTTCTCATCAAAGGCATGTCAGATTTAGGGAGAAATTGAAGAAGTTGTTTGATAAGAAAGTCACCCCTAGAGCCTTTAGTGTTGGAGATCTGGTTTTGCTATGGGATAGTAGGCATGAAGACAAGGGAAAGCATGGCAAGTTTGATGCTCTATGGATGGGCCCTTATGCCATTGATATCAAGATTGGAGAAATACATTTTTCTCAAGGATTTGGATTTCTCAAGGTGCTGTTAAACATTTAAAACATTTCTTAGATTAAATCCCCATGTGAGGTATGCACAAGTTGTACATTTTGTATAGCCCTTGTTTTTGTTTTGTCTTTTCCTTGTTCTTGTTGTTGTTGGCTTGTGGTTTTCCCTTTTGTCCTTGGCAACCATTGTTGGTGTGGTTTTCTTGGTCTGTTTTTGGTGAAAGTTCTAGTTTTTGGGCTGCAAATGTGTTTTTGACTCCTTTCCCAATGGATTTTTGGCACTTGGTCTATACGTTGTGATCTTGTGGCACTCGCTGGGAGTGCCCATCCCCAAGCAGGAGCCAATGTTGGTGTAATTTCTGAGTTTTCACACTTTGCCCTATTTTTCTATATCCATTTTTGCCCATTTTGTCAAGAAACATCCATTTGCTCGAATGGGTGATCTGCAACTCATTTTTCTAGTTGAATGCCTTCAAAATGCCCTCAATGTTGTTATTCTGCCCCATTTTCAAACAAAATCCAAGTTTCCCCCTTGTTGTGCCCCAATTTTTTCATTTATACGGGCTGTGCCATTTTTCCATTGCCCATTTGTGTAAAAAATTAAAGTGGATCGAACCTGAGTTATTTGCTATTAAAATCTCATTCCCAAGGCCTAAATCATTTTCAAATCATGTTTCATTGGATTCAAAACTGAAAAATCCACCTTCCTTGTGAAAAAATCGATTTCAGAGGCATCCCCTATGTTTTTACATTTTGACGGGCATACGGGCATGTTCTACCCATCAAATTTATCATTGCAACATTTATGCTGATGTGGTAGGCTTTCATTGGTCAGGATATGCGGGAAAAACATTGCTAACTTGTCATTTTTTGAGCTTTTTGCAAAGGGAAAATTTTTTTGACCATGGCCCCAGCTTGATCTTCTGAGTGATGTGCCTACGTGGAATGTTTTGATTGGTTGATGGATCAGTGGGTGGAGGCCACACTTAGGCAATTTTCTTCCATTTTGGAAAATTTCTTAAAATCAAATTTTTTCCGAAGGGCACGCAATGAATGGCATGATGACACATGGCATACGGGAAGGTCAAGCGGGTGGCGGAGGTCACTTAAAATTTTTCCTTCATTCTTTCAAGTTTCTCAAGGTCAAATTTCTGCTCGGAGTCCCACGGCAAATAGGAAAGTGACACGTATGCAAGGAGGTCGAACTGAAAAAGTAGGGACTTGGAAAAATTTGAAGTTTTTGGCTTCAAATTGCTAGGGGAAAAAATTGAAAAATATGCCCGCACCCAATGAAAAGTGGACACGTGTCTAGGAAAGGCCATGTGGGGGGGGGAAGTTTTAAAAGACTTTGAGGTTTTAACTTCAAAATGCCAAAATTAAATTTTTTGCCCGAGGGCCCGTGACCAGTAGGAAGGAGACACGTGTCCGAGGAGGAGAAATGTTAATGGGGGCCGAGGAAAATTTTTGTGAATTTTTTCCCTTGGTATAAATGGAAAAAAATGAGGATTAGCTCATGATCAATCATTTTTGAACACGTGTCCAAAAGGTGATGGAGGTTTGGGTGGTGGGGAAGAGTTCAAAATTTTACAAATTTGGCGAAAAATCTCAAGGTAAAAAATTGATCCGTGGAAAATTTGGAGGTGTTCCCCCGCAACCAATCATGGGAGACACGTGGCATTGTTCAAAAAGGAAAAAGGAAGAGCATGGGCCCACAAAGGATTTTGTGCTTGTGGAGGAATGAAGGCAAATTTGATAAGTTGGCTCCACATCCAATGGGAGAGCGACACGTGGCAGAAGGAGCAGTGGGTGTTCGGGGCATGGAGAATTTTGAGAAAATTTTCCTTTTCTCAAAAAAGTGGCAAAATTCATCAAATTGGCCCACGGTTTTGGTGGAGGCCCACATGAGGACACGTGGCGTGTCCAGGGGGCATGCGGGGAAAATATTCAAAATTTTCCCAAAGTTCAAAAGGGTTTAAAATGCATTTTAAGGATTGGGGGCCCACCCCAATCATGTTTGGACATGTGTCCCACCTCGTCTAAAGGCAAAAAGGTAATATTTGAGGATTTCATCAAGACACATGGAGGGCGGAATTTTAAAGTTGATTTTAATCAATGGCAACTATGTAATTTCATTTTTTGGGCGCCATGGAAGCTCCAAGAAGTGTGGAATCATCATTTTTACACCAAATCACATGAAATTTTATATGATTCTACATCCTTTCAGCCTTCTAAACACAATGGCATCATTCATTTGAGCTGATTTGGTGCCCTATAGTGTTTTTCATGAAATATTTTTCTCATCCCGTGTAAAAACGTGAATGGTAAAAAATGAAAAGTTGCAGAGTTAAAAATGATGAAGGAAAAAGGTAGAAAATGATTACAAATGCATGTTGGCATGTCTAAATGCCAAAAACGTGACCCTGGGATGGATAAGGATCTGAATTCATGCAATATTTTAAAATATTTTGCATCCTGGTAATAGTTGTTCTACAGTTTGATGTCATTTTCATGAAATGGATAAGAGTTTTGTAACAAATTTGATCCCTTTGGCATATTCTTTGCTTGGGATGTAAGGATCCAAGATGGAAGGGGGTATATGATGTATTTT
Organism: Taxus wallichiana var. yunnanensis; assembly: GCA_018340775.1. Taxonomy (NCBI): domain Eukaryota; kingdom Viridiplantae; phylum Streptophyta; class Pinopsida; order Cupressales; family Taxaceae; genus Taxus; species Taxus wallichiana. Next base: position 16,318,515 of record CM031238.1, on the reverse strand, counting down.
GGAGGCATTTTGTAAGGTCTGTTGAGAATTTTGGAGGAGGAGAGAAGAATTTTCACGTGGAAAACTAGAAGAAGTCCATTTCTTTTTGGAGAGACTACCTGAGAGCCATTTTGGTTCCTGTTTGCATCAAATGTTCATCATGTTAAGTTGGTTTCAGCTATAAAGCCATCAACAAGATTTGAGATTGTCTAAATAACATTCCTTCTTGTGATACATTTGATCAAATTCTTGATTAAATAGTTTTATCTCTTGGTAAATATTGCATACACTTATTTTTCAAGTATGTTTTCAATTTGTATTTCATGCTCATGTTGCAATCTTATGTTTAGGATCTCTCTAATCATATAGGTCTCATTTCTAGTTAATGGTTTAATGGCATTTTGCAACCTTGTATTGAAGAGCTTTCATCGATAGAAGATAAACAAATTTAAAATCATCTTATTGTCCTTGATTAATGAGACTATCTGTAAACCTTTGGGTGCACCTTAGGTCATGATTAAATAGGGATTCCTGGATGCTTCATTGATATTTTTCTTCAAGCCTTTGTGGTAGGTTATCAAAGTTTGTATGGAATAGTGCAGATTTGGGCATCCATATGTGCACACATCCTAGTTGAAAGAGCACTTCGAATTCATTGAAACATCTTGGTTGTTTAGGTGTTGTAATTCATTTTCAAAGAGTTTCCCAAATAAGGTGATGACTTATAACTACTCTTGTCCCAACATCTCTCATCAGAATATCATTTTAAACTAACTCATCCTACCTACAATACCCCTACATATGCATTGTGTGTCCACAAAAGAATTCAATCCTTTCACCAAAATGCACAAAGTTGATTAGGGTTTTATCATGTCTTTAGCAGCTCTAGCTTTGTTTTGAAAACATTTCCATCATTTAGTAGTGACAACTCCTTTGAGTTTGGATAATGGATACTTGATCATGTTTTCACAAGGCCTCTTCTATGTCATATGCAAAACATAAGGATATCTCCATCTCCTTACCATTTAAGGGCTGCAATATAGGTTCTCTTGCCTTTCGTTGATAGGCACAACCTAAAATAGTGATGGTTAGATCAAATCCCTCTAAAGGTGCTATCCACTCCCTCAATTCTTGAATGCAAACAAGCGAGATAGGTTCATCCCTAGCTATAAATGACATATAAGTCATCTATCTATCCTTGAGTGTCTTGTGCAAGTTCTTGATCTTTGTTCAAGTTATGAAGGAGATTCCAATGTTCATGAGGTTCATGTCATTTTCAAAATAGTACCTATCCCTTCTTCTCAATTTCCTCACATCTCATCTATTGAGGAAATTCTTACGCAAGATCCTCTACCCACAGAGGAGCCTATTTAACCAACTGCTATATCCATGAAGGAACCTACCTAACCAAGATTTTACCCACCAAGTATCCTACCTCACGTACTCCTTCATATAGAAAGGATCTTACTACACTTATCCCTCTACTGTTGAGGAGTACGTACTACCCATCTTTATACCCATGTAAGAACCTATCTTATCCTATTTTCTACCTAAGGAAGATTTTACAAGCACCAACCTTACCCCCTCCTCATCCCATAGAGGATCCACTTTTATATCCTCTTCATGTAAGTGATGCTTCTCTCAAGGTCTTATAAGATCCTTTCAACCTTCTTACGTCACTTCTACTATGATTCGAAGCCACAAATTTTCATATCTCATAATCCTCAAAATTATTCATAGGGATTGCCACCAAGTCTTGATCATCATCTTCAACTTCTATGGTATTCTCTCATTTGGTTGATCTCTTAGAATACGTTGATTACTCCACACTCTAGGGTTGCCTTCAAATCCTAGTATCCATTCAAATGTAGATGTTTTCTCCGAATACTTTTATGATCTATCCTAAAATATTCAAGGCAACTAAATATGTCACAATTGTATCATTTGTATTATCCTCCTCGCATTCATCCCAAACTTCATCTACATCTAAACCTATCACTACATTGGGGGTCTTTCTAATGTCTATTCTAGTCCATCCCTCTATTAAGATAGATTTGACCACCTCTTCACAAACCTCCATCAATTCTATTCCGAACCTAAGAGGAAGATCCATCCTCTTAAGCCTCATACATTGTTTTCTCTTACGCCTTCTTAGTCACCTTCACCTCTTCCATCAATCTTAGTCCCACATCCATTGACCTTGGTCAACCAATCTCACCCCTAAGGAAAACTCAAAGTGAAAAAACCATGCCATTACCCACACCACTATTATAACCTTGGTTGACTTGTATGCCTACACCTTCTACATCCCCTTATTCTTCACTCCATACCCATGCACCTTTACCCAATAAGGTGAAACCTAAACAAAAAAACATTACCTACTAAAAGGTAGTTAAACCGACCCAACCCCATTTCGACTTCCTTCACAAAAATCACCCACACCTTCATCCAAAAAAATAATGACTTCTCATTGCAATCCATTGGCAAGATCTTATTCTAAAATCCTCACTAGGTTGTTAGAAACCTTTGCCATCACATTGTCACCCATTAATCCTTATGATTAACTCAAGCCCAAACCAATAGGGTTTGATGATACTAAAATCTATGCATATCATCACTCCTTAGGGCATGATGTTGAAGGGTGTAAGGCCCTAAAAAATATTCTCATTTAACTATGTGATTCAGATGATATTTTGGATGATGACGACCTATTAGAGGATACTTCCATTCCTCCTTCACCTACCACCACACAACCTCACCCTATATCTATTCAACATCCTTCAACTCCACCACCACAAGCCTCTTTTCCTCCTTTGATATTTGAAATAAACATGGTCTAAGTAGCCACTCGATCACGAGAAAGATAAGACATGTAACCCATCCAAGTACACCTTTACCCACCATTCCATCGCACCTACTCCTAAGGTAACCCTCGTGGGCCAAAGCATATCCTGTTTCGATAGAGCTGCACATCGTACTAATATAAAAAAACTTCATCAATCTCCTTTGAATATGTCTTTGTATGACTTAATGCAAACCTCTAAATCTCATAGTTAAGCCCTTACTAAGGTTCTCGCAATCTATCGAGGTTCCACCAAATGATCGACACATGTGGTCACCCTAGCTACTCTAGGTCAAACTTTTATACTGTTTCGTCTCCTTAGGTTTTCACCATCTATTTTGATGATTCCAAGATTTCCCTCTCCAATTGGATGATCTTGATCCCACTCTCTTCATCACCACATACATCAATGATACTCACATTTGACACATTCTAATTGATGGAGGTGCTAGCATCAATATCATTTCTTCTCGCGCATATAAAACATTACACATTCCCACCCATTGCATGCATAAACACCTGGTTATGCTGCATTATTTTAATAATTATTTGACTTCTACCCTTAGCACCACCATCCTCCACATTCACGTGGGCCCCACATTAGTCTGAATTGTTATATGTTTTGGGGGAATTTCAATATAACTTTCTACTTGGTTGACCAGGATTCACACAATGGGATGCGTTGCTTCAACCCTTCACCATTGCGTAAAATTTGAGTATAAAGGGAACCTCTAACCCATTAAGGTGGATCCTTCCCCTTTCAAATAATAAAACATGCTTTATCGACCAAATCAGGTCCTTATTCCAGTCAAGGTATCTACCACTCCTCCTGCCTCATCTACCACTTCTACCACTACATATTCTATTGCCTCATCTACTACTTCTACCACTACATCTTCTATAGTCAACCCATCTATTCCTTATGTTGTCACAGCTTCCACAACTAGCCCATCTACTAACATGTTCATTCCTTTGTCAAGTGATACCCCACCTTACGAGGATTTGAGTAACTCATCCATTCCTACTACTCAAGTCCTAACCTCTAATCCCTTGGTAGGTGTTTTTCAATGCCTTTCCTTGGGGAATACCACTTATACAATGTAAACACCTTCCTTACTCCTCAAGAGTATGGAATCCTTCACCAACACCCACATTATGACTGTCGTGTAGGAGAGGTTTTTCCATATGGTCCTCCCCACCTTTGTATCAACTTGATATATGGGGGACTAGACACTTCTTATTCTACAGAACCACCCACCCAAACCCAACCTTTCTCATCCTATTTCCAATACCTCACCAACCATCTATTCTTCCACACTTTCCTTCATCGATGTGCCTAGAAGGGCTTTCACTTTGGTCTTTATGAATAAGGTCCTCACACCGTTATACCTTGTACCACATAAAAACACAAGGACCATTTTGGTCCTGGTTTTCATCAAAATATCCTCCTAAGAAGTCTTGTGTTACACTCATCGAAGATGAAAATCCCTCTTCACCTTCCCCACCTTCCTCACCTATTACGCCACCTTCACCCACAGAGTCCATGGATCCAGAATCCATCCCTCCTAAATTTTTTTTTATAACCATCATTTCCTTAAGACCTCTAACCTATCAACGTGATGGTGAGGATCCCTCTTCCCTTCCTCTTCTTTATCTTGATATGTTAGATGATGACACACCTTCTATCAATGTCGTTCAATGTCAGGATGATGATTCTATTCTCACCTATTTAGGTGTAGAATATTCTTAAATTCACCAGTCATTACCTTTTGAGACACAAACCATGCTGAATGAATTGACCATAGACATCAAAATTCACACTCGGGATGACCCTTAAATTATAAAGATAGGCCAATCTTTAGATTCTATTGAACATGAAGCTTTCACCTCTTTCCTTAGAGATTATAACAACAATTTTTCTTGGTCTTACACCAATATTCTTGGTATTGACCATAATATCATGGTCCACAACATCATGAATATCCCTAATACAAAAGCGTTGAAAAATGCATCCACGTATTTCCCTTCTTGTAAAAGAATAACTCCAGCACATTCTTTATATTTCCTTCATTCTACCCATTGACTATCCAAAATGGATTTCTAACATTGTTCCTATCACGAAAGCAATAGGGGACTCCGCATTTACATGGAATTTTGTGACCTTAACCTTTCTGCCCTAAGAATGAATTTCCTCTACCTAGTATTGACCAACTCATTGATCTTACATCCAGTCATGAGATGTTATCTCTTATGGATGGATTCTCGGGTTATAATCAAATATTACTCACTTTGGAAGATCAATGCAAAGTTGCATTCATCACCCCTTAGGGGGCTTATGTTATCACATCATGCCCTTTGGCCTAAAAACACTAGTTCCACCTATCGGTGCACTATGACCTATATCTTCCATGATATCATGCATAATGATTGTAGGATTATGTTGATGACCTCTTCGGTAAGTCCAAAATTTGTGTCAAACATCTCCGAGTACTTAAACTCATATTTGATCATCTCATTAAATACTAGGTTCACCTTTAACAAAATAAGTCTATCTTTTCCATTCTCTCTGGAAAATTTCTTGGTTTAATCGTCTCTTTGTGGGGTGTCGAAGTTGATCCCACAAAAATCAAGGCTATTCTTGAGATGCCTCCACCTACTAACCTTTGACAACTTCATAGTTTACAAGGAAAATTGTAATCCATTCGACACTTTATTTCCCAAATTTTTGACTAATGTCACCCCTTTCATCATCTTCTTAAAAAGGATTTTTCCTTCAATTGGAATGACGAGTGCCATAAATACTTTGAAGCATTGAAGAATTACCTTCTTCATCCACCTCTGCTCATCCCAACTAAAGATGACAAACTGTTTTACCTCTACATTTTTGCCACTAACCATTCCTTGGGTGTCATGCTCACTCATCATGACAAGTAACATAGGTAGCAAGTGGTTTATTACATAATCCGTACTCTGTAGACTATGAGACTAGGTATACTCATGCAGAAAATATTTTCCTAGCCTTGGTCTTTGTGGCTACTAAACTTCACCGCTACCTACTTAACCAAAAAAACTTCATCATCACCAACACTGACCCTATGCATTACATGTATGCTAAATCTTATCATGATAAATTCACCTTGTGTTGACTCATGCTCCATGTAGACCTAGACCTGGAATTCATTCATCAAAAGTCTATCAAGGGATAAACCATTGCAGATCAGCTTGTCAACGCTCCTCTTCCTAGATATCAATCTTTTAACTTTGATTTTCCTGATGAATCTATTACTACCCTATCCATTGATGACACCATTAATCATATGACATTATTCTTATATGGTTCTAAATTTCAATGTGGGGGTGGCATAGGGGTCATCCTCATTCCTCTTGATAGAGAGCCTATGCCTTTATCCTTAAAACTTGATTTCGATTGCACCAATAACATCATCGAGTATGAAGCACTTGTCTTGGTTCTTTAAAATCCCATAGCCCTAAATGTTAAAACAATTAATATATTTTTCTTCTCATCAAGTTATGAATGAAGTCAATGCTTTGTACCAATGTCATAACAAGGTCCTTTAAAAATATAAATTTCATGTTGACATACTTTTGACCACATTTGACACCTACCTTATTTAAACTACTCCGTAATCCACTAACAAAGTCATGGATACCATGGCTTACATTGCCTCACAAATACCTAACTTACCTTCAAAATCTAATTTTTTTGTCACAAAGTCAATGATTGTAGTCACCTTCTTATCTTATTCAAGGCATAAATTTCGTGAGAAGAATCGAAACCGAGCCATGCGATATCTGGTATATGCAGTTCGCTGACTACCTCTCCCTTTCAATTATGCCTCCAGATCTCACTTACAATAGACAACGAGCCTTCATCCAAAGTGTCTCTCACTAGGTCATCATGGCGGGTGTTCTCTAAAAATGTGGCTTTGATGATATCCTCCTATGATGCCTCACTAGTTCTGAAATCATGTACACCATCAAAGAAATTCATTATGGGATTTATGGTGAAAATTTTAGTGGCCTCGTCATTGCTAAACATATCCTTCACCTCGGATATTCTTGCACAACCCTTAAGCAAGGATTTTGTGAATATGTTAAGTGTTATGTAAAGTTTGATAACACACTAACCTACATCATACCCCAAGTCATGCCTTACAAGTCACCAGAGAATTTTTTACTTTCTCTCAATGGGGTTTAAATCTCATCAGAGAGATTAACCCTCATTTTCTCAACATCATCAATGGATAATCACGGTGATTGAATAGTACAAAAAATGGGTGGAGTTCATTTCTCTCATTTCTACCAAATTTGAAAAGATTGTGGAATTCATCAATCATCATATCATTTTTCATTTTTGTGTTCCTCACCACCTTATCACTTAAACTAGAAAATAGTTCAAAAATAAAACCCTATGGAAACTATGTGACAACTTTGGCATTCAAATAATTTTCTCTTTAAGCTATTACCCATATAAAAATGACCAAGCCAAGTGTTCTAATAAAACCCTCAATAAAATTCTTATGAAAGTCATCGATGACACTGGTAAGGATTGGCATATGCACATTTATTTTTCCCTATAAGCTTATCGTACTAGAATTTGTACCTCTACCAATGCCACACCATTTTCTTTGGTCTATGGTACAGAGGCCATTTTTTTTTGCTAAGAGCGTTGACACAACTTGAGTTACTAGACAAGCGTTGTCTAAACGCTCTATACCACATTCAAATCTACCAAAAATGCATCAAGCGTGCCTATGAAAAATGTGTTCATGAACAAACCTTCAAGGTTTGAGATCTTGTCCTCAAGAAAAACCAACATGTAACCAAAGTTAGAAAAAGAAAACGAGGAAAGTTTTCTCCCAATTGGCTTGGACCTTACATTATCACCCATACCTATGGATCAGGTGCTTATAGTTTATCTTATCTTGAGGGTAAACCCAAACCTCAACCTTGTAATGTCTTGCATCTTCAACCATTATACTATTAAATAAAGTAGTACATCACTTTATGTCACTTATATGATCATCCCTTGAGAAAATCTTTCCTTCCATGTAACTTTTTAAGGAGATTAAACTAGAATTGTGTGATTATATGTCACCATTCAACCTTCTCTTCAATATGAGTACCATAACTCTACTCATGGCATGATTCTCATGGATACTTTTCATCCTTTTCTGAGTGAAATCCCATGGTCATTTATCACTTAAAACCCCTCTATCATAGCTAACATTTTTGTGTTAAGGTTTTTCCCTCATAAAAGAGGCCTATACTCCTTTATATTCTTGTTCATGACTTCAAGTACAAAAACATAAAATAAAAAAATATATGGGATACCAAAACTCTACTCCTTGAGTCAAACTTCTTGCAAATAGATGAATCCCTCAAAAGGAAATATATGTCTCTCTCCTCGAAGGATAGTTGTAAAAATCCAACCACTTATTGTAATTAGTCTATCCAAAAAGAAGACTAATTTGTAACTCTCAAATAAAATAATCCTAAAGCTTCCTGCATTGATTAGCTTCGCAAAGACCTCAAGGAGAACCTAATTATCCTAACATACACTTCCCACATCGATTATTCTATGACAATAAAAAGAAAAGAAAAAATAAAGAACAATACAAAATTTTGGTCATGGACTTTCCTATTCTAGTTTTGGGTATCTTGCAGAAGGGGCATTCTATCTCACAACAAGGTTACACTTAACAAACTCCTTCACCTTACCTTATATTTATTATATTATAACTCAACTCGAGGGATGTGGTATGTATTCTACACATTGTGATCACACAACTTCTTTCAACTCTATACCCATTACTCATGTAGTGTATCTAGGGAATTATGTTCAATAAGTCTAGGGGTATGACCATTACGGTTCTTACCAACTATGGAGAATTTTATTCTCTTCAGTTCACCTTTTCCCTACTTTTTTCTTCTTCACACAAGACAACCCCATCAAAATTAAAACCACCTTGATAACTTCATCTATGCCTACACTTAATTCACCTTTCTTATTACCTATTCAACATTTGACCTTGCCTATTTTCAAAACATACCTTACCCAACCTACCTACTTAACTTTCCTAACCCAATTTCATTCTTCCCTAGTTTAAGCGAGAACTACATCATCCTAAGTCCCCTTTCACAAGGTCTATGTAGGCAGCAATATAAGGGCATGGTTCCCTCGAAGGTTAGCTTGACCACTCTTTTACCCCACCATTCTTCCCCCATAACCAAAAACCTAGTTAGTTAGTTTCCATAAAAATAATAACTTGGAAACTATCTCAAAATAAACCATACATCACCCATACACATTATCATCTAATTTCCAAAACATCAATAATTTTGAAATTACACCAAACCATGCCTAATATATACTTTCCATGACAACAATATAATGGAAATGTAAACAACTCATCATTTTCATCACCAAACCATGCCTAATCATATAGTTTCCATGACATTAATATAATGGAAATGAAATAAAATTATACAACAGAACATCAACCATGCCTATATATATTTTCCATGATACCACTAAATATCAAGTAACCCTACCTAATCAATTAAACCTAATTTTCCAAAAATTTTGATGCAAGATGCCATTTTCTTGCTACCACAACCTTACCCCATCCCTACATGCTCACCTAATAGCCTTATCACCTAACCCCAAATTTGGTGTACTTACGGGAATATTTTCCTAAACCTTGGACTTACCCAAGGCCTTACCTATACACCAACCCAAACCTCTCCCATTGGGCACTCGAATTCGCTTACTCATTATACCTTGACCACTGACACTACTCATGTTGTTTAGCCTACCAACCTTGGCTTGCACGATGCCGTGAGGTTTATCTTGACAGACCAAACCTTTGGTGCTTTGGAACCCACCTAATGCCCATTTTTGTACCTATCCTCATTGTGTTTCAGGATCGTATCCTATACCTTGGATACCTAGACCACATCAATATTTTTTGGATAAACTATCAAAATTTTATGATGTAGAGTTTGTGAGCTTTTAAACCTAGTTCCTTGTTGCATTCTATATGTGTGTGTGAATTTGGATGCCCCCACCTATTACCCATACGATATCACCATTACCTACACCTAAACTTTACCTCCTTTTTCATCACCTACCACTTTATCAAACCTATCACCAATTCTACCCATTACTTTATCGGTTCCTAGTTTGAGGGGATCACCTCCACCCATACTGCGGAAACCACCTCCTATTTTTGTCATCACCTCTTATCAATAAAGCTACGCATCAAAAAGGGAAAAAATGTAGTCACCAAAATTGGGTCACAGCCCTCTAAGCCCCTTCTAATTAATTAATCGACACACACACCTAACTATGACCCCTTCCACACATTATTATTAATTTAATTACCCATATTTAAATTAATCCTTATTCCACCTCACCTCTCCACCTCATCCTAGACTTATTACAATCTCATTAATTAACCATGACCAATTCCCCACTTCCCTTAACCAACTAAGACTTATTATAACCCTAATATTAATGGCCTATTATCCCTATAACTACTCTCATCCTCCATTTATATCCATTCCACACTTTTGACCCATAATCAAAATCTCAATCATGTCAAATTTGGGAGGAATCAACCTATTTTTGCAGATATGAAATTTTCTCTCTAACCAATCTTTGGTTATTCCTCGGCGAGTGCGGTTACCTAACAACCATCAGTTACCTTAAATAATATTTCCAAACTCTTTTCTCAGGTTCATAATTCTATTTTTTGTCTCTTGCGACCTTACACACTCACTCTTGAGTTTCCCAACGACCTTGTGACATACCGAGAGACTCTTACATTGTTTAGACACCACATGATTCATCAACGGATTGATCTAGAGCTCCGGTTTACTCACAGGGAAGCATTGTGCCCTCCTCTTGGTGTTGCATTTGTTTAGGACCATCTTCTTCTACAACTATCACCACATCCTCGCTACTTTATTCTTCATTTCATAAGTAAGTACATTCCTCCTTTTTCATTGGTTTAATAGATTAGTTCTTTATTAGTTATCTATTTCATCCCATTCTCCACCACACCTATATCTCTCCCACAACACCTCCATTCAACCGTCTTCTCATTTACCCTTCATACCTTTCCCAAACACCCATATTATTACCTTTGAGTCTTCATACAAATCCCATAACCTTATCCAAGCTCCCCTTTACTCTCTGTGCAATCACAGAGAGATTCCATCAACTCATTTTTAATATTTCTACCTAATTATCCCTACGACACCATTCACCCAACTATTATTGGTCTCTATGACTGGTAATTTCCTCCAAACCAACAACCTAATTTACCTATCCAAAACCTCTCAAAACTTCCTAGAACCTCACCTAGACCTCTAGAACTCTATGTCATACACTGTAGACCTTGAACTATCAACCACCTTCTTTAGATTTATTCTTATATGCCTTTATTAGACTATATTTGATTTAGTATTCTTGTGCGGGATACCTAAACTACACAACTAAAATAGGTATATTTATTTCATGTTCTTTATTACCATTAACTTTTTCAAAATGTGGATTGACAACCTCTAGGAAACACCTCACTTCCCGGATCTAGGTTCTGGGAAATCCACCAACTGATATTTTTAATTCTATTTTGTGGTCATGTGTTTTGTTTCAAGTTGTTCCTCTTATCCAAATGGATGCTCTTCACAATCAACTTGTTAAACATTCAATGCACAAAGAACCTTCTTCATCTATCTACATGTATTCCTCCATGCCTTTACCTCTTATATTTTTATCTCTACTTTTCGATAAAACAATATCATTTACCTCCTAGAAAATATCATATGTTATAATAGTCCTAGGAAATATTAAAGGTTTCCTCTTCTCCTTCAAATAATTCAAGTTCATGATCTGAATAGCATCAACCATATTGTTCTTCCTAGTATTCATTATCCTTCTCCATACTAACCCCCAGTGTTTTAGTTGTAGTAGGGATCTTCAAGAAAAAGTTAAAGAAATGGGAGTCAAGCCTCACTACCAAATTACTAGAGGTATCCTTGATTTTCCTTGTTTGAGAATCATAATTCTTAGCACATTCTAGTACAAACTCAAGAAATTAAGAAGTACTAAGAAAATTAACAAATTTTAATAACCCACTTCTATTCAAGGCCTACATGAGAGGTGTTTGAATTTTGGCCTTAGATATTTCAATCAATTCATTAAAGGATACATGCCCCATGTCTATTTCATTTATTTTAGTAAGTTTGGATACAATATAAGATTCCACTAGATAGCCTTTATACTCATACTTCATCTTACTCCCTTTTGCTTCACTAGTTGATTTGGACTTAGCCTTTCCTTTACCTTTCCTAGCCTTGGGAGTTTCTTCAATGACAAGATTAGGGTCTTCTCGAATGACAACAACTTCTTCTTCCTCCAATGACTTCTCAATTTATTTAAGTGATTCTTCCCTTGCCTCATACATCTACTTTCCTTCAAGTAATCAATATGCTCCAACTACTAAAATATTAGCAACAACCCCTACTTAAAATATAGAATTCAAGTTAAGTCACATTATTTCAATTCCATACAGATATTCAAATTCAATCTGGTCATGAAAATACATTAAGATCCTCTTAGAAGTGAAGTTCAAAGTTCACTGGAAGTGATCAAGTAAAAATCTCATTTTACAATGTATCGCGAGGTTTTTAGGATGTTATTACTTGAGACTTGAAGTCAACAAGTAAGAGTAATTCAATTCTACACAACGAAGAAATAAGTAATAACTTTACAAAACATTGCAATGCATAGGAAGTAGTGAGCATTCAATTTAGCAAAAAACATAGGTCAGGAGGTAGAAGTAGTTCCAAACAACGAATAACATATCAAGTAATAATTATTTGGATCGACATAAACAAGGAGTAATGTGGTGTTCTAGGGATTGATTACTTTGAATTAGTGGATTCCCCAATCCCCATGTTGAAGCAATGCAAAAACTCACAATACAAGGTGATGTAATGATGTGTAATGTGGAATTTCGATATCACATTGCTTCCATTAAACAAAGAATTAGAAGTAATTCTAAACTCCACGAGAATGTGAAGAAAGGAGTTGTTGAAAACCACAGGTGGAGTAATGTAAAAGATCATCATTTTGATACTAAGATGAAGGAAGAAAATACCCTACCAAAAACCGCAAGCTTACTAGGTAAAAAGGGTTTGCAAATGGTAGGATTTTGAGGATATTTCATCAAAAGGTAGCAATGATTTTATTGAACTAGAAAAACCCTAATCCCAATTAACAAAAATAACCTAAATTCAATCAAATTCACAAACCAGAGTTGCAAAAATAGAAACGTAAACACCCGTGAAAGAAAAACTGCAAACTAGACAAATTAACAACATAGAGGAAGAACGAAACAAGAAAACAAGGAAAAACATAAAACTAACCTTTCTTGTAAATGGGTCGAAGTTGGTTTGCACAATTTATTCTTAGATCGGATGCACGAGGTTGCTCGGGGTTGAAATGAAACAAATTCTCTCGAGTATACATAATGTGTGGAATCGCGTGTAATTTCTTGAGATTTTATATATTCCATCTCATTTAATGTGGGTTTGTTGGTCGTCAAATAGGACTTTTTAGAAGAGCAACAGTCAGGGGACAAGAAGTCCCTCCTCTTTAATGGGAGAGGTTCCCTTATTCAGAAACGAACTTATTTACAAATGTACAGAACATTGTTTTATGGTCAAACTTGGATTTTACGAAAGTGTTTTCCACAAGGATCATCAATTACACAAGGACTGAGGAAAGGGAATAAGGAGATGAGCAGAATAGCAACATTCAGAATTATAGATAGCAGAATAATTCTTCGTGTATGCGAAGCTTCAAAGAATTTAAGACAAGATCATTTGCGTTGGCTGAATGAGATTAAATTTAAAGACACAAAGTTCTATAAATAACCTTCTTCAGATTTATTAATCAAGGACACAAAGTTCCTTCTTGGTTGTACAAGATCACTGTATTTGCAAAACTAAACAGTATGCAATCAGAGAGACTAACGAGTTAGGAACAAAATGATCTCCACAATATTAAAGGAAAACACAGAGATAACAAGAATTAGATAGACAAAGAATGAAAAGCCCTTTTGTATTGATTTCTTTAAGATCTATTTACACTTTCAGCAAATATTCCAAGTTCTTCCTCCTTTTCAAAATGGCGTGGAAAGGCCATTATATAGCTTACAAGTCAGTTACTCTTCGTAACCGTTTCTTTTAACTAAAGAATAGTTAAGGACCGCTTGATTGCAATACCTTAACTAATTACAAAGAATACGAAAAGAAAGGGAAGAAGAGAAAAGAAAGGGAAGGAGACGGTGGCCAGCTCTTTGGGAGGGGCCCCTTGTCTTGAGAATCCGCCGCCGCTGAATTTCTTCAATGACTCGGCTATATCTACGCCACGAGGACTGGCGTGTTAGCTGCGGTGAGTCCAAAATCCCCAGACATTTCTCCATCTCTTTATCAAACTCGGCGTGAGTATGATAATCTTTGTTTGCTTCTTCAATGGTAGACTAAAGAGAACAAATTTCCTTCATCTTTTCCTTAGAGATGGAGCTTTCCTTGAATAGATGATCTTTGACAAAAGCTCAATCGAGCTTTGATTTCTTGTAAGGACAAGGAAACACTAGAGTTTTCATCTTGAAGATGACAATGTATATCTTTAAAAGCGGTGCCCGGTGTCTTGAAAGCTTCTCCCTTACTTCGCCATTGTTCTTCATTTCTCCCTGACTTCCTCCGGGACTTTGATTTTCCACTCTCTGTTTGTAGACCCGGGATTTTGATAGATCGTCTTTGGCATTATCGAAAATCTTATTCGCCAGTAAGATGTTCTCATCTGTCTGTCCCATGAGGCGAAGGTCTACAATGCAACTGCTCCAGAGTTTAAGCTCTTTATCCATAACCCCAATAGCAGAGGATAGCTTCTGTTGCAAATTGTCTACCTTTCCATGTAGTTTAAAAGCTTCATCGATGAAGTTTAGCCCAGCAACAAGCATGTCATCTACCATGGCTTCAATAGCTCTGCCATAGACAGAATACTTGTGCATATCTTTAATACTTTGCACTTCATCTTGGCTTAGAATCACCGGAGGCGGTAGAGCAGTCAAGGGGGTAGGGTCCAAAACTTTGTCCTTAGACAAAAGTGACTTGATAAAACTTGTGAGAACTTGGGCTTGTTCTTCCAGCTGTTCAATAGTCTGCTGCCCTTTCTCTACCCTTCCAATGACTCTTGTGACTGTTTCCTAGAGGTTGTGAATTTCACCTTCAGGAGTAGACTCTCCCATAGGGATCCTTGAAAGCTCTAAGTCAGATGTCAGCAAGTCTGATTCTGATTTGTCTACTGTAGGCTTAGCAATCTCCAAGAATTGCTGACCTTGGGCATCAGACACAATTCTGGAGGTGGTTCTGGCTTTCTTGGCACGAGAAGGAGTGGTGCCCAACAAGGCTGCTACAGCATCAAAATTTGGTCCCAAGCTTTGAGAGGAGGATTTCCTCTTCCTTTTATCAACTAGAAGTTGCACCCAAGCAAATGAGGAAAAAGAATCTGCAGGAGGGACAAGGGGACCAAGAGACAGGGAGCTCATGACACTCAGGGTCTGCGCAGCTGTTGACTCAAGCTGAGACGTGAGTAGAGCACTGGAGGTAATGGCAGTAGAAGAATCAATAGCACCCGGAAGTTCAGTGCTCTGGACCTCTTTGTCCTTATCTGCTGGGTCTTCAGGAACATTTGCAGGAGTGGGCATCTCACTTTCTTCACTTTCACTGAGAACAATGATGTTCTCTGGCCCTATAGGCAACTCTACCTGTTTTCTTGGAGGATCATTCTCTGCAGGTTCCTTCTTTACCTCTTTGAGTTTCTTCCTGTATACCTGGGTAGATGGAGAAGGAGTAGATTCTACTGGAGTCCCGACACAGTGTTGAGGCGGGAGGGGTTTTCACCGGTGGTGTTCCAGGAACTGGGCCCGATGCCTCTCTTATGGGTGTCGAATCATCCTTGGAGCTAGATTCTCCTGAGTGCCTCTTGAATTCTCGGATCTTCTTACTGAACCAGACCCTAGTCCTGATTAAGACTGGAGCAAGAATCTCAGCCAGATCATCTCTCTCTTTCCTGTTCCAATCCAGGTCCTCCAGAGGGGTGTGCTTAATCACATTTTCATACTCATAAGAGTATAGATCAGAATTGTCATCCTGGAGACCTTCAGGAACTTGGTACAGGCACTCGAGTTCTTGGATCAATTGCGAGGAGAACCCGCCACAATGCCTTCTTCGGCTTCAAAATCATCTGCACGCATGATCGGCCCGGTAGTCTTACGTATCGCCTATGATGATAGACTATCTTGATGTTGCATTCAATGAACTTCTTCAAGTCAAAACAGGTTCTTGGCTTGAAGAAATGAACAGTGATAGGGACCAGGGCTCTTTCTATGTTCTGAGCATCCAGAGTTGTTTTGCATGTGTAGTTTCCCAGAGAGATGGGAAAGTGCAAACCAGAAATCTTCTTGTCTCTGCAAGTTCTGTGCAACTTGTCTAGTTGCCTGCATATTTCTATCAAAGCCATTTTATCATTGCAGAACATGGGAAGCCGTAGAGGAGTGCTTTCATGAGCAAAGCAAGCTTTCGATATAGGAAAATTTCCGAATTGGATGAAATAGGCTCCATCTGCGATATCGGGTTCATGGCTTCATCTGAAAACCTTCTTGCAGTATCACCTTCGAGAAATCTGACCACGTACATGGTGAAAGCATCATTGACCCTTCTGAAATTGTGGTTGCGTTGGTCTCCAAGGTGAACTGCGGGCAATAGGCATACACTGGATCATCTTTGTGTGCATCTATATAGGAGAAACCAAACCACTGCCTGGATGCTGCTAGGGTATACATCAGGTATGAAGTCATATAGAACTTCTTTGTTTTTTGGACGTTGGATAGCTGCTCCACCAAATTCATACTGATGATCTCTGCCCAGTTGATATTTTGTGTTCCCTCGCACACCATTTGATGAAGCGGGCACATCCAAAAATGAAACTCATTGGTGGAGGGCAAACCCATAACCCGAGCCAGCGGGATTATGAAGTCGCGAGTTCTTCGTTGAAATCTGCTCGAAAGAGGGTTTTGGTTAGGAGAGAAGCACCTTTCTTAGGGTTCTTCAACCAAGATTTCGCCACTCACGTCTTATATTTGTCCTTTGTCTTGGTCGAACATAGCTTTGTGCTTGATCCGGGGATTTACTATAGCATTGTCCATCTCCGGAATCCTCGAGCAGTGCCAATGGTGGTAGCGTCCGGCTTGGCAATGAGTTCCCCATGTACATTTGTCAATTCGCTCAAGCGGGGTCAAAGTGAGCTCCACATGAAAGAAGCGTATCAAGACCTGCTTTACCGAGATTGGGAATCCTCCGGCAAAAGCTAAACCACTATCATTAATCATCTGTGCCATTGGTGTAGGGTTTGCATCTTGTCATTCTTGCCCAAAATCACCGAATTCAAGATGACGAGCTTCGTTGTGCCCTATATTGCTAGCAATGAGACTCAAGCGGAGAAATTTGCTCCTCTCCCTGGAACTTGATCTTCATATTGATAGCCTCGGAGCTACAACCTAGACTTCTGGAAGGAATTTTCAAATGGAGGGGGGATTGCGTAGGTTTTCAAATTGCAAGGGTTCTAGCAAAAGATAGCATGGAAGCAATGTGAAAAATGCAAAGGGGAATGCTCGTTATATAGCCGTTTGGAGAGAGGAATGACTTTAATGCACATTGAATACACAACCACCAATTTGAAAAGCATCATACTCGGAGTGAGCGGGAAAAACTAAGTGTGAATGACACTTGGTACGCTTGGGACATGTGAGACGCGAATGCGCGAAACACACGGCTCGGCCGGTTCGGGCGAAACAGGGAGAGGACGCACAAATGCATTTGGGACAAATGGGACGAAAATGTGCAAAGTACGCGATTCGGGTGTTTCGGCCGAAATTGGAACAAAGGGCCCGTTTGGACTTGGGACATTTGGGACAAAAAGTTCCGAAGTACGCGACTTGACCGGCTCGGCCGAAATTGGGAAAGCTCGCACTTTTTAAAATGGGGCAGTTGGGACAAAATTGCGCGAAGGACGCGGTTCGGGAAAATCGGCCGAAAATGGGAAAGCTCGCACTTTTTAACTTTGGGACATTTGGGACAGGAAAGTGCGAAGTACGCGGGAAGGATGATTCGGCCGAAATTGGAACAACATGCAAAATAAGTTTTGGGACACTTGGGACAAAACTCTCCGACGGGCCCGAAAATGGGACAGCTTCGGGGATTTCACGGTCGGGTAACAGAATGCACTTTCGTACTTGGGACAGATGGGACAAAAAGTTCCGACAGGCCCGAAAATCACACAAAATGACCCAAAACATAGATTTTTTCAATTTCACGACTTAGGCATTTCAGAGAAAAACACTTAAACTCAAAATTTTGAAAATTTTACTCTTATCAGAGCGGGGAATTTTGAGTGGACAACAGCTGGCTCCTTCTGGGGATGACTTGGTATAAATTCATGGAATGAGACAAGGCAAGAACTTAGAAAACTCGGTGAAGCAGACCAGTGCCTTATCCATTGGGCAAAGGAGTCAAAAACAAACCAACACAGAGGGCAACACACACAACAACAGAAGGGAAACACACCGAAAGCAGAAAAGCAAAAACACTGTACAGAATATACAAAGGGACTCCCTAGTCACCTAGGACTTGAACAACTTCAAATACTGCCCACTATAAGGAAGTGGGAGAGGGGAACCATCCATGTAATCAAGATAGAAAGAGTTCTTACCAGCAAAGTGTCTTATCTTGAATGGTCCGAGCCACAGGGAATCAAATTTTCCATGGCTGCCACGAGGTTCATGTCTTTTGTCCCATAACAGCACGGTATCTCCAACTTGGAACTCTCTGAACCTAGCTTTCTTGTCAAACAGAACCTTTACCTTCTGCTGGTGAGCAGATATCCTGTCAGCAACCTCCAATCTATCCTCGTTCAGTTTGTGCAGGTACATGATTCTTTTATCCAGAGCATCACTGAAACTAGTATCTTCAATGGCCTTCATCAGGTGCAAGGCCGATTCCACTGTCACTGGCAATTGAGCTTCTACTCCATACACCACTTGAAAAGGAGACATTCCAATGGCTCTTTTAGGTGTGATCCTGTCTACCCAAAGAGCATCATAAAGCTTCTTATGCCAGTTTCGCTGGGACTCATTGACCAACTTCCTTATGATAGTCACCAGATTTTTGTTGGTGGATTCTGCTTGTCCATTCCCCTGGGGATAATAATATGAAGAATGAGCCAGAGAGATTCCATACCCATAGCAGAAATCCATTATCTCAGTTGAGGAGAAGTTCGAAGCATTATCTGTTACAATCTTGTTAGGTACACCATACCTTACCAAGATGTTCTCCTTGATGAAGTTGCATACAACTTCAGAAGTAGTGCTCTTGACTGGAATAGCTTCCACCCATTTGGTGAAGTAGTCAGTGGCAGTTAGCACATGCGTGTGACCAGCACTAGAAACAGGGTTCAGTGCACCAATGAAGTCTAGACCCCACTGCTGAAATGGTTCCTCAATCACAACTGGCTTGAGAGGTAAAGATGCCAATTTAGGTCTTCCCACAAAGGTCTGACAAGCTTCACATTTATCCACCCACTTGGATGCATCTCTGAACAAGGAAGGCCAGTAATATCCTCCCCGGAGTATCTTGTGAGGTGTGGTATTGTCAATGAATAGTGCCCTCCACATGCCTGATCATGGAAAGCTGAGAGCAACTTTCTCTGCTGCTCCTTGTCCACACACTTCAGAAATCTCCCATCCAAACCACGCTTGAACAAGGCATTTTCCCACAGTACATATTGCGCTGATCTCAATTTAACAGTCCTCTTTTCCTTGGTAGTTAAATGAGAGGGGCATTCCCCATAGGTGAGAAAATGGGTGATGTCAGAATACCATTCATCAACTGAACTAAGGAATAGAACAGTAGGAATGTCAGCTTTCTCCTCCAGCAACTCATGTTTGGCTCCTTCAGCAATGAGCTCACAAAGACCTTTTCCACGAACCAGCTTGGTCGGTTTGATATCAATGTCATACTCCTGGACTTTAGCCACCCGGTTTCCTCTCTTGGACCCAAATTCTTGCTTTGTGTAAGAATTGACTTAACGATCGTATACGGAACCAAAGCACCATAGAGTGAGAGTTGAGGATATAGAAAGCAGAATCGCTTGTGGCTTTGACTCTTTGCAAAAGCATGCTTCTCCATCATGGTGTATTTCAGCTCATGATTCTTCAAGATATAGCTCATGAAGGAAATTGGTAGCTCATGTCCATCGAGAATCTTCTTGGGTTAAGACGGTGAGCGTGGTATTATCTCGTAGCATAGCAATAGATGATGAAATCTTTTTGAAATCGGAGGCCAAAACCGGAGTTTTAGCAATAACTTTCTTGATACCCTCAAAGGATTCCTTTCCTTCAGAAGACCAACCAAACGTTTGCTTCCCTTTCATCATCTGAGAGATGTTCAAAGTTAATTCAGCAAAATCAGGGATGAATCTTCTTAAAAAATTGATCTTACCGAAAAAGGAATGCACGCCTTTTTTACTGGTTGGGAGAGGAATTTGTTGGATGGCTTGAACCCATTTAGGATCAATCTTAATACCATCCTTGGAGACAATGTGCCCTAATAGTTTTCCTTCTGTAACACAGAAGATAGATTTTTTAGGATTTAAAGAAATCCCATGCTCTCGGCATCTTTGCAGAACTGTTTCCAGGTGGTCGAAGTGATCTGCTCTTGTCTTTGAAAACATTGTCAGATCATCAAGGTATATGACAATACATTTCCCTTTCAAGCTTCCAAAAGCCAAATCCATAGCTCTCTGGAAAGTGGCACCAGCATTAATCAGCCCAAAAGGCATTCTCTTGTAGGCAAAGGTACCCCAAGGAGTGGTGAAGGCTGTCTTGTGTTGATCTGCAGTATCAACCTCTACCTGATTGTATCCCGAGAACCCATCAAGCATAGATAACATTTCAGATCCTGTTACTGCTTGCAATATTTGATCCATCATAGGCAGAGGGTAGTTATCTTTCAGAGAAGCCTGATTCAGGTTCCTGAAATCAACACAGATGCGGATCTCACCATTCTTCTTCCTAACAGGCACAATGTTTGCAATCCATGTTGAATGGTGAATGGGAAAAATGATTTTAGCCTTCAACAATTTCTGAATCTCCTGAAATATAGTGTCGGCTATTTTGGGATTATACTGCCTTTGTTTCTGCTTGAAAGGCTTGATTCCTGGTTTGAGAGGGATAGAGTGCTGCATGTCTTTTGGCTTGAAGGCTTTTAGATCCTCATAAGAATATGCAAGAACATCCTTATACTTCCTTAGAAGATCAATTGCTTTTCTCCTCTCGTCGGTTGTGCAACATTTCCCAATATTTACCAGCTTGGGATCAGTAGAACTCCCTATATCAATCTTATCATACTCAGCTGATTGCTGAGGTCCAGTAGAAGCTTTAGATTTTACATATCTGTCATGTTTATCAAACAACTCCTCCAAACTCACCAAACCTTTGGGAATCTTGTTTCCTTTGAGTTTAATGCACCCTTCCTGATCTGTTTCTTCTCCTTGGGTGACAGCTTGGTCAGAGGACACACTCTCACGAGGCAGGTTGTCACTTCCCTCAAAATATAGTTGTTCGAAATTCCCCTTGAGTTCCAGGAAGGAAAGCAAATGCTGGTCATCGTTGAAAACTTGCCAGTTATTAGTATTGTCAGGAACACTAGGCCGGTGGACCATTTCAATAGTGAACTTATCCTGAGAGAATTCAGGATGGGGAATCAATAATGACCCTGAGACAGCCAGTGAATCAGCCCTGCTGTTCTTTTCTCTGGGTATTGCTTCAATAGAGAAAGCATCAAGGAATTCAATTGAATCCCAAACCTGATTCCGGTAATGCTTCAGCCTCCCATTTTTTACCTGAAAAATGCTTCTGACTTGTTTCACAATCAGCTCTGCATCACCACGAGCCAGAAGATTTTTTACACCTCGTTCTTTGGCCACTTGCAGTCCAAGAATGAGAGCCTCATACTCTGTTGTATTGTTAGTGTCTTCAAATTGCAACTTAAATGAAAAAGGGTGTAGGCAGCCTTCAGGTGACACTAGCAGGACACCAGCTCCAGAACCAGCCGAGGAACAACTTCCATCAAATTCTAAAATCCAAACACCATTGGGATCTTTGGGTGATACTTTGGAGGGTTGGATTTCATCAGGGGACAGAATCATGTAATTACCATGACCTATGTCTTCATAGAGTATTTGTGCCTTAGGATCATCCATTTTCTGCACAATATACTCAGATTGTTTCTCAGGCAACAGCTTCTTCATGTGTCCATTGACAGGTATGAGTGCGTGTGACCAATCCATTTGAATCTCTCCACCCACATCTTTACAGAAGTTCCTACTTAGCAACATTCCGTAAGAAGGAGGAATGTCTGCTACTAGGATGGTAGCCAAGACTTTCTTTTCAGGTAAAGCAGCAAAAGCCACTTGTGCATCTTTAATCCTTCCAACCAAAGGCACTTCCTTACTTTCCATGGAGTAGCAAGATCCATAAGTACGAGTAAGGGTCAAGCCTAAAGCATGAGCTACCTTAGCAGGCATCACATTATCTGAGGCTCCGGAATCTATGACACAGTTACTGAGCCTATGGCCAGCTATAAGAAGTGTTACATAAAAAGGCTTGATTTTGTCACCAGGCGAGGTGACAGCAGCTACCAGACTAGGCTGTGGTGTAGAAGGAGGAGTGGGCAAAAGGCCTTTAGAGGTGGTCTTGGAATGGGAATTAACAAATTGGATCATCTTGGCAAAAGCTTTGGGATGGGTTTGGTAGTATTCAGCTTCTGAAATTTGAACCTTAGTCCTTTTTAGATGATCCACAATATCAAAGGATCCAGAGGTGGATGGGCCATCATCATTTGAAATTCTAGGCTTATCAACCTTAGGAGAAAAAGAAGAAGAAGCAACTTTGGTAGCAGGATTGACAGTACTTACCTTTGGTGCAGATGAGGTAGGGATAGGAGATCCTCTTCTGGCAATTACAGGAATAGTTGCCGGCTGCTCCTTAGATTTCTTCATGGGCTGTGTTACTTTCTCCTTCTGCCTTGTCTGTTCTCGAGTCATGACAGCAAATGATTCACTGTTCATATCTGCTACCACTTCATCATAGTTATCTCCATCATCAGTGCCTTCGGTGGTAAAGAAATTAACCCGAGATCCTTCGAGTTCTTCCGCCTCATCATCAAATTCCTCCAGGAACTCCTCACGAGCTTCATCGTCCACATCATCATCGGGCTCTTCAACTTCATAGGTTACATTCACAGGAACTTTGTGACGGGGACGTCCTTCAAGTGCTAGTCTTGTGTGAGGAGCAGCGAGATGATTTCTGGGCTGAAAATTTCTTCTTGGAACATCTGCATATGGGGCATGCTGGGCCAATTGTTTCTTTATAGCTACTAGATCATTTGCAAGTTTCGGACTAATGGATCAAGATTGGGTCCAGAGGTGGAAGAGGAAGAAGCAATGATTTAGATTTGGGAGGATCTCTCTTCAACTTCCTTGACATGATCGGTCATCCTCACTAACACTAACGGCCAGTTCTTGATCCAGAATTAACGTTCCAAGATTAGCCCTTCTTAGAGCATAACTGACCTTGGGCGTTTGAGCATTTAGAAAGAAACATTTTGAATTTGATCAACCGGTCGAGTATTTACAGAATTTTTTGATTGATCATTCGTTGAACCGAGCCACAAATTCTCTCATGGGTTCTCGATGGATCTTTCTTTATCTCGAGAAATTTGGGCAAGCAGGCATGCACATCTTCTCGCCGGCTTGAAACGTCTTTCGAACCGAGTTCTCATTGTATTCCAGTCGGTGATGGCACCAAGAAGGTGATAGAACCAGTCAGCAGCATTATCCTGTAACGTCTCAACGAACAGCCTTACTGAGACGTCTTCATGTTCAACTCCCAAGACTCCACATGCAACTATGAAGGCTGCAATGTGTTCATCAGGGTGTACTTTTCCATCTCCTCTAAACTTGGGGAAGTTCTTTCGGTTACCTCTAGGTAACTCATGCAAAGGCTGAGTAAGGGCCAGGGGCCCAACACATTGACCCCATGGCAATTGTGCCGCCATTCTTGGAAATACGGCTTGGAAGGGAACTGTAGCACCAGCTAGGATCAAAGCTCGTAGATTGGGACTAGCAGGTTCTGAAGGAATACCACCCGTAGGACTTCTATCTTGAACAGGCAGAGTGCTCGTCGAACGAGTTCTTCTATTTGAAGGGAAAGGAAAACCCTGTTGCTCCAAAAGCTGAAACTGAGAATCTTCGATACCAAGGGTCCTTCTCCCTCGAGTGAAACGCGGAGTCGCCAGATCAAAGGATGATCGAAAAATTACAGTACTGGAATGTGATTTTCCCCAGCGGAGTCGCCAAAAACTGTTGGTCGTCAAATAGGACTTTTTAGAAGAGCAACAGTCAGGGGACAAGAAGTCCCTCCTCTTTAATGGGAGAGGTTCCCTTATTCAGAAACGAACTTATTTACAAATGTACAGAACATTGTTTTATGGTCAAACTTGGATTTTACGAAAGTGTTTTCCACAAGGATCATCAATTACACAAGGACTGAGGAAAGGGAATAAGGATATGAGCAGAATAACAACATTTAGAATTATAGATAGCAGAATAATTCTTCGTGTATACGAAGCTTCAAAGAATTTAAGACAAGATCATTTCCGTTGGCTGAATGAGATTAAATTTAAAGACACAAAGTTCTATAAATAACCTTCTTCATATTTATTAATCAAGGACACAAAGTTCCTTCTTGGTTGTACAAGATCACTATATTTGCAAAACTAAACAGTATGCAATCAGAGAGACTAACGAGTTAGGAACAAAATGATCTCCACAATATTAAAGGAAAACACAGAGATGACAAGAATTAGATAGACAAAGAATGAAAAGCCCTTTTGTATTGATTTCTTTAAGATCTATTTACACTTTCAGCAAATATTCCAAGTTCTTCCTCCTTTTCAAAATGGCGTGGAAAGGCCATTATATAGCTTACAAGTCGCATTACTCTTCGTAACGTTTCTTTTAACTAAAGAATAGTTAAGGACTGCCATTGCAATACCTTAACTAATTACAAAGAATATGAAAAGAAAGGGAAGAAGAGCAAAGAAAGGGAAGGAGACAGTGGCAGCTCTTTGGGAGGGCCCACTGTCTTCAGAATCCGCTGCCTGAATTTCTTCAATGACTCAGCTATATCTCTGCCACGAGGGACTGACGTGTTGGCTGCAGACTGAGTCCAAAATCCCAGACATTTCTCCATCTCTTTATCAAACTCGACGTGAGTATGATAATCTTTGTTTGCTTCTTCAATGGCAGACTGAAGAGAACAAATTTCCTTCATCTTTTCCTTAGAGATGGAGCTTTCCTTGAATAGATGATCTTTGACAAAAGCTCTGAACTGAGCTTTGATTTCTTGCAAGGACAAGGAAACACCAGAGTTTTCATCTTGAAGATGACAATGTATATCTTTGAAAGCAGCAGCTGCCAGTGTCTTGAAAGCTTCTCCCTTCTGCCAGCTGTTCTTCATTTCTCCCATAGCTTCCTCCAGGAATTTGATTTTCCACTCTACGCTGTAGATCCAGGATTTTGATAGATTGTCTTTGGCATCATCAAAAATCTTATTCACCAGTAAGATGTTCTCATCTGTCTGTCCCATGAGGCGAAGGTCTACAATGCAACTGCTCCAGAGTTTAAGCTCTTTATCCATAACCCCAATAGCGAGAGGATAGCTTCGTTGCAAATTTTCTACCTTTCCATGTAGTTTTAAAGCTTCATCGATGAAGTTTATCCCAAGAACAAGCGTGTCATCTACCATGGCTTCAATAGCTCTGCCATAGATAGAATACTTGTGCATATCTTTAATACTTTGCACTTCATCTTGGCTTAGAATCACCGGAGGTGGTAGAGCAATCAAGGGGTAGGGTCCAAAACTTTGTCCTTAGACAAAAGTGACTTGATAAAACTTGTGAGAACTTGGGCTTGTTCTTCCACTGCTCAATAGTCTGCTTCCCTTTCTCTACCCTTCCAATGACTCTTCCGATGCTTCCCGGAGGTTGTGAATTTCACCTTCAGAGTAGACTCTCCCATAGGGATCCTTGAAAGCTCTAAGTCGATGTCGCAAGTCTCGATTCTCGATTTGTCTACCGTAGGCTTAGCAATCTCCAAGAATTGCTGACCTTGGGCATCGAGACACACCCGGGAGGTGGTTACGCTTTCTTGGCACGAGAAGGAGTGGTGCCCAACAAGGTCAAGCTCTGAGATCAAAATTTGGTCCCAAGCTTTGAGAGGAGGATTTCCTCTTCCTTTTGTCAACCAGAGGTTACACCTAAGCAAAAGAGGAAGAAGAATCTGCGGGGAGGGGCAAGGGGACCAAGAGACAGGAGCTCATGACACTCGGGTGGTCTCATGGAGCTGTTGACTCAAGCTGAGACGTGAGTAGAGCACTGGAGGCAATGGCAGTAGAGGAATCAATAGCACCTGGAAGTTCAGTGCTCTGGACCTCTTTGTCCTTATCTGCTGGGTCTTCAGGAACATTTGCAGGAGTGGGCATCTCACTTTCTTCACTTTCACCGAGAACAATGATGTTCTCTCGGCCCTATATGCAACTCTCTACTGTTTTTGGAGGATCATTCTCTGCAGGTTCCTTCTTTACCTCTTTGAGTTTCTTCCTGTATACCTGGGTAGATGGAGAAGGAGTAGATTCTACAGGTCCCTGAGCTGTTGAGGCAGGAGGGGTTTTCACTGGTGTTCCAGACTCTGGAACTGATGCCTCTCTTATGGGTGTCGAATCATCCTTGGAGCTAGATTCTCCTGAGTGCCTCTTGAATTCTTGGATCTTCTTACTAAAACGAGACCTAGTCCTGTTTAAGACTGGAGCAAGAATCTCAGCCAGATCATCTCTCTCTTTCCTGTTCCAATCCAGGTCCTCCAGAGGGGTGTGCTTAATCACATTTTCATACTCATAAGAGTATAGATCAGAATTTTCATCCTGGAGACCTTCAGAACTTGGTACGGAGAGCACCGAGTTCTTGGATCAATTGCAGGAGAACCCGCCACAATGCCTTCTTCTTCGGCTTCAAAATCATCTCGCACACCAGCAGCTCTTTCAAAAGAGTCTTCTCGTATCCGCCCTATGATGATAGACTATCTTGATGTTCTGTTTCAATGAACTTCTTCAAGTCAAAACAGAGGTTCTTGGCTTCAAGAAATGAACAAAGGATAGGGACCCAGGCTCTTTCTATGTTCCGAGCATCCAGAGATGGGAAAGTGCAAACCAGAAATCTTCTTGTCTCTGCAAGTTCTGTGCAACTTGTCTAGTTGCCTGCATATTTCTATCAAAGCCATTTTATCATTGCAGAACATGGGAAGCCGTAGAGGAGTGCTTTCATGCCAAAGAAGTTCGATATAGGAAAATTTCCTGAATTGGATGAAATAGGCTCCATACTGCGATATCAGGTTCATGGCTTCATCTGAAAACCTTCTTGCAGTATCACCTTCGAGCAATCTGACCACGTACATGGTGAAAGCATCATTGACCCTTCTGAAATTGCGGTTGCTGGTCTCCAAGGTGAACTGCGGGCAATAGGCATACACTGGATCATCTTTGTGTGCATCTATATAGGAGAAACCAAACCACTGCCTGGATGCTGCTAGGGTATACATCAGGTATGAAGTCATATAGAACTTCTTTGTTTGCTGGACGTTGGATAGCTGCTCCGCCAAATTCATACTGATGATCTCTGCCCAGTTGATATTTTGTGTTCCCTCGCACACCATGCTGATGAGCGGGCACATCCAGAAATGAAACTCATTGGTGGAGGGCAAACCCATAACCCGAGCCAGCAGGATTATGAAGTCTGACAGTTCTTCGTTGAAATCTGCTCGGAAGAGGGTTTTGGTTAGGCGAGAAGCACCTTTCTTAGGGTTCTTCAACCAAGATTTCGCCACTCGCGTCTTATATTTGTCACTGTCTTGGTCGAACATAGCCTGTGCTTGATCCCGGGAGACGACTATAGCATTGTCCATCTTCGGAATCCTCAGAGCAGCGCCAATGGCGGCAGCATCCAGCTTGGCAATGAGTTCCCCATGTACATTTGTCAATTCACTCGAAGCGGGGTCGAAGTGAGTTCCACATGAAAGCATCGTAGACAAAGACACCGTATTGAGATTGGGAATCCTCCGGCAAAAGCTAAACCACTATCATTAATCATCTGTGCTATTGGTGTAGGGCTTTGCATCTGTCATTCTTGCCCAAAATCACCGAAGTCAAGATGACGAGCTTCGATGTCCCCTATATTGCTAATGCAGACTCAAGCGGAGAAATTTGCTCCTCTGTGCGAAGTACGCGATTTAGTGTGTTTCGCCCAAAATTGGAACAAAGGGCCCGTTTGGACTTGGGACATTCGGGACAAAAAGTTCAAGTACGTGACTTTACCGGCTCTAAGTGGAATGCTTGAAATTGGGAAAGCTCACACTTTTTAAAATGGGGCAGTTGGGACAAAATTGCGCGAAGGACGCGGTTCGGGCAAATCGGCCGAAAATGGGAAAGCTCGCACTTTTTAACTTTGGGACATTTGGGACAGGAAAGTGCAAAGTACGTGGGAAGGATGATTCGGCCGAAATTGGAACAACATGCAAAATAAGTTTTGGGACACTTGGGACAAAACTCTCCGACGGGCCCGAAAATGGGACAGCTTCGGGGATTTCGGCCGGTCGGGTAACAGAATGCACTTTCGTACTTGGGACAGATGGGACAAAAAGTTCCGACAGGCCCGAAAATCACACAAAATGACCCAAAACACAGATTTTTTCAATTTCACGACTTAGGCATTTCAGAGAAAAACACTTAAACTCAAAATTTTGAAAATTTTACTCTTATCAGAGCGGGGAATTTTGAGTGGACAAATGGGTTGTACATATGTCACATCAGCATTCTCCTTATATGCAGGTTTTGATAATAGATTAACTTCATTACCTTATAAAGAATTAAATAACTTCTAAAACAATGATGACTTAAGTACTTAGTTATGCGGCATTCAAAGAAAACTTCACTTGTTTTACCTTACCAAGTAAAGTAGTTGTGATTTAGCACAAATAAGACAAGTAGTGAGGTATCTATTTAATGCATATAATGGATTAGTATTGTGGCATTTAAGGATTAATTTACTTGCTTCATTTTTACAAGTAAATGCATTTTAGTTCAAAGCACAAAACTAAGAAGTAATAGCACTTTGGTTTAACGCAAAACTATGAGATGGAAATCAGTTTTGCTGGGGTTCTTAAACTACTTGACTTATCAATTATAATAATAAGAAGCACTTATATCTATAAAAAAGAAGGATAACTATATGAATAGGGTTTTAGAGGATAAACTACTCGTTTCTTAGAAGGAAAGCACTTTGCAAAACCCAGCTTTCTTAAAGGGAAAAGTAATTGACTTTTCAAGGACTTTTAAGCATTTTAGGCACATGTGTATTTTATCAACTACTCCCAAGAAACATCTTGCAACCTTTTGAATAATTATAAGGCATCCATGTCACCTAAATTAGTTTTGGAAACAACCTAGACATAGTAAAAACTACCCAAAGAAGATACCACAACATGAACACATCTCTTCACAAGACAAGAAGACTTAAAATTTTAAAAGGGGCTTCCCAAAATTTCTAAGTGAAATTTTTGGTTAACACGATGGATCCTTCTATGGAAATTCTACCCTAAAGGGAAGAAATGAATATGAGATCCCAACATCTATGGTTTCAAGTATTTATCGTTGGGTTAGGAGCCACAAGAAGGGAAACAAAAAATAGAACAAACACTAATTTTTTTATATACATATAGGTTTTAACCTGATTCATCAATTCCTAAAAATCTTTAGGTGTTTCCCATTGTATGGAAGTGGTAGTTCAATTCCATCCTAGTAGGAAAGGATGAAACTATCAGCTCTAGCAACATTCACAATCATAAATGGTCCCTTCCACAATGAATCAAATTTACCATGTATTCCTTTTGGTTCATTTTTCTTACCCCGAAGTAGTACCCAATCTCCAATTTCAAACTTCATATCCATGGCCTTTTTTTCAAACACCATCTTGAATTTCTTTTTGATGCTCAACTAATCTATCTACTACCTGAACATGAACTTCTTGTAACTTATCCAAGTACATGATTCATTTATCGAGTGCATCCTAATATGTAGTATCCTCCATAGCCTTTGTAAGTTGCGAGACTAGGAAATTAAAGAGTAATGGATAATTTAACATCATTTTTATACAGAAATTTGAAAGGATACATACCTATATATTTCTTAGAGTAATCCTATCAGCCCAAAGTGCATCAAACAACTTCTTATGCCAAGTCCTTTGATTTTTAGTTATCAACTTCCAGATGATTGATATCATATTTTTATTTCTCAATTCCTCTTGACCATTCCCTTGAGGATAGTAATTTGAAGAATATAATATTTTTATCCCATATGTGTAATAGAAATCAACCATCTCTTCGAGATGATAAATTTACTAGGAGAATTATTCACTACTATCTTATTAGGCACACCAGACCTCAAAATGATATTCTCTTTGATAAAATTACACACCTCTTCATAAGTGGCATGCTTAATAGGGACAACTTCTACCCACTTACTAAAGTAATTTGTAGTAGTGAGAATGTAATGGTGACTAGAACTAGAAGGTGGATTCAAAGTGTACTAATGAAATAAATACCCCACTCTCTGGAATTTTTCCTCTATCACAAGCTGTCTTTAATGGAAAAGTTGTAAGCTTAACATGCCCAAAAAAATGTTGACATGCTTGACACTTAAAAACCCATTCAGTAGTATCTTGGAAAATGGTGGGCCAATAATACCTTTCCTAAAGAATATTATGTTCAAGAACCCATGATAAACACGACAAGTAACCTCCACATGCTCTATCATGAAATTTTTCAAGCAATCTCTCTTGCTGAGAGTTATCAACACATCAGAGAAAGACACCATCAATCCCCTTTTTGTACAAACTATTATCCTAAAGAACAAAATCCTTAGACTTAAGTTTGATAGTTCATTTTTCCTTGCACATAAGATGGTCTGGAAACTCTCCATATGTGAGGAAATAAGCAATTTTGCTATACCATTCATCCACCAAGTTCACAAAATAACCATAGGTAGTTCATTATCAAGTGAACATACCTCTATATCTGAATCATCTCACTTATTCTTGGTCGTCAACTCCTAGAAAAATTCCTCTTCCTCACACTATCTTATTTATATTAATATCCAAATCATATTCTTGCACCTTATTTACCTAAGTTCCACTTATTAGCCTTAGCTCTTGCCGCATTAGAATGGACTTAACTACATTATCTGGAACATATACAATAGCATGTGAGGAAATAATATAGTACCTGAATTCCTTGCATGCTTTAACAACTGCATATGCATGATTCTCCATGGGAGTGTATTTCAACTCATATTCCTTTAAAAGAATGCTCATAAAAGCAATAGGGGCCTCAATGTTCTCCTCATTCCTTTGCATCATAATTGTTGACATTATGTGTTTGGAGGAGTAACAATAGAGAATAAACTCCTTTATGAAATTTGGTGATACGAGAACTAGTTCTATAGATAAATATTTCTTAATTTTCTCAAATGCTTTCTTTCCTTATTCACTCCACTTGAAGTCCTGTGTCTTTTTCATCATGTTTGAGATATGACAAGTTAATTCAACAAAATCTAGAATAAACCTTCTCAAAAAGTTAACCTTACCAAAGAATGAATGAAATCATTTTTTAGAAGAAGGAAAGAATTTTTTTAATACCTTCCACTCTCTTAGGGTATATATTAGTTCCTTATTTTGAGACAATATGTCCAAGTATCTTTCCTTTAGTTACATCAAAGATTGACTTCTTTGGATTCTAAGAGATCCTGTGTTTTTTGACTGAATTAAAACTTCTTCTAAGTCACCAAGTATAATTAATTATTTCTTTAGAAAAGATATATCATCGAGGTAAAACACTATACTTTTATGTTTAAGGAAAGAAAACAAAAAATTCATCACCCTTTGAAAATTATCTCCAACATTGATCAACCCAAAGGGCATCTTTTAGTAAGAGAAATTTACTCATGGTGTGGTGAACATTGTCTTATATTAATCTTCTTGACTACGAATTTGATTATATCCAAAAAAAAATTCAAGCATAGATAACATCTCAAGCCAAGTAACCACTAGGAGGGTATGATACATATTCAGGATAGGATAATTATCCTTTAGCAAAGTTTGATTGATTGTAAAAATCCACACACAATCAAATCTCTCCAATATTATTCCTTACATGCACTATGTTTACCAAGAATTCGAGTTTGCATAGGATAAATTATATTTTCATATAAAAAGTTCTGAATTTAAGAAAATATTTTACTTGAGATGGTTAAATTGTGCCTACGAAGATTTTACTTGAAAGGTATCTAACCTCATTGTAATGGAATGTAATGTTTTACTTTTTCGGCTGATATGTCTTTAAGTATTTATAAGACCATGCAAAAACATTGATTTATTTCTTTAAAATCCTCATGAAAGCTTCATATTTTGTACTTGAAGAGAACTTACCGAGCTTTACCATCGTTGGTTCATCTTTTGCACCAAAATTCAATTGTTGCACTTATGATGAAGAAATTTCTCCATACTCTTTAATTTTCTTCAGAAATTGATTATGCTTATCAAATATATCTTCTAGAGATACCAAAACTTTAATAATATTATTCCCTTTCAATTGAATAATTCCCTTACTACCTTCACGCTTCATATTAGTCACACCAATCGTTGACTAGTGGTGAAGATAATTACTTACTTGAAAATACAACTCATCAAAGATGTCTTGCTGATTTTAGAATGCAACTATTTTCTTTTCATCATTGAATACCTTCCACTGATATAAATTATCTTGAGCTTTTGGTCAAAAGAATTCCTCAAATTTATAATCATCTTATCCAAGTATGGTAGGTGGTTGATCTGGATTTAAAAGAGCTGCAATAATTTCAATGGAATTTTCCTTGAACTCTTATCTCTAGGGATATAAAAGATGGAGAAAGCTACGAAATCCATCGTGGTAGAAAACAAATGGTCTCTGTAGTGTCTCAGCTTGTCTTTTTCACTTGATATTGACCTCATATTTTCTTCATGATGAGTTTAACATCTCCCCTTTCTTGAAGAAATTTTAATCCCATTTTCTTAGCTTGATCCATTCCTAACAACAATGCCTCATATTCTGCTATATTATTAGTGTTATCAAACATAAGCTTAAAAGAATGAGAATATATCTTCCCTTCAAGTATAAATCAACATTGCTCTTGCACGGACCTAAGAGAACAACAAATACCATCAAAATCAAGTGTCCAAATCTTGTCATCCTCTGTATGTGATTCATGAGTTATAGGTTTAGGTTCTTCATTGTCAAACTCTAGATAGTAAACTCCATGATCCAAATCTTGAAAAAGTATCTCAGACCTCGAGTCTTCATATTTAGAGACCATGTACTTAGATTTATTTTCTAGTTTCAACTTTTGATTAACCCCTTTGATTGGGATGTGATCATGAGAACAATTCATCTTTACTTCTCCACCCGATTCCTTACAGAAGTTTTTGCTAAGAAACATACCATAAGAGACAGGAATATCTTCTCCTAAGATTGTCATTTTTAACCTTTTTTCTAGAAATCTTCCAAAACAGCTCAATCATCCTTGATTTTTCTATTTTCTCTATTATGATCAATGGTAAATCTTCAACATGGTTATGGTCTGCATTTCTTCTGCCAGTTTATCTGTTATGATCAATGGTAAATCGAAAGGCTTCTTTTAAGCTGGTAGAGGTCTCAGACAGGGAGACCCCCTCTCTCCCTTCCTCTATACGATTGTGGCAAAAATTTAAGCAAACTCTATAATCAGGAGGTTTCCCTTAACCTCTTGTAAGGTCTCAAAATTTCTAATGGCCTTTAGCCTACCTACCTCAACCAATTCATGGATGACAATTTATTGATGGGGAGGGCATTGTTTCACTCGTAAATGTTTCGTTCCTTTTAGAAATAGATAAGGTTAGGGGCTAGGAGGAATACCGTAGAATGTCGAGATGGTGTGCGCGTGCAGTAGAGAAAGATCAAAGGCTAGCTGCGAAGAACTCCTTTTTGTCTTGGAAGGACTACCTGCAAATAAGAACACAAGACCACAAGATTTTAATTAGACAATAAATGAGGGGCGCCTTGGGCAGGAAATATAAAACTTCCTTTCGAAGGTGGTCGGTTCCCTGTTAATATGAATTAACACAAAAGGCGTAAGATATCAATTAAGTTGTTTCGTTGAAGTGGGTAAGGGAAAGGCTGGTTTTTGGTTTTGATCGGAGGAATCGATGCGGTTATCGATAACCGATGCGATTATGATAACCGATACCGGTGTGTTCTAGGATCTTCTTGGTAGCTATGGTGTTTGTAAGGCTGGTTTATGGATGATATTAGGAAATGAGATGATGAGGGGTAAAGGAATGACAGTTAGATGCAATGGCATGTTGGGTAGTGGATTCGAAATGGATTTGGGAGAATTTGTGATTCAAAGAGCATAAGAAATGTTATAACAGAGGACATGCAAGATGTGACTTACTGGTTTTGACCAAGATGCAAGCTGATCTCCTTTGCTGTAAACACTTCTGGTATTTCCACTCGTCTCTGCTCGGTCAAGTGAAGATCTGGACTCTGTTTCTCGCTCCCAATGCTCTCTATTGATCCAGAAATCCTTCGACTGATCCCAAAATGAAATTCCGATCCGTTGTTTTGGTTTGGGGAGCCCATTTACAGGGAACCGATGGTGGTTGCGTAACCGACGGCGGTCGAGTAGGAACCGGCATCGGTAAGGAAAAAGTAGGCTATTTTTAGTAAAATAGCCCACCTTCCCTGCTTTTCTCCCAAGAGATCAGTTGCGGGCTCGGTCAAGTGACTAGAAGGTCGGTTTTGGGTGCGAGAAAGGGGTCATTAGTTATGGGTGTAGGTGTGGACCAAGTTATGGGTCTTAATTAGGTTAGTTTTAGGGTTAGGGCTAGGTCATGATGAAGTGGCAAAGTGAGGTGGTAGGTAGGGTGATGTGGATTTATCAATTAGAAGGCAATTAATAAATAATTGTGTAAGGTTTAGGTGATGAGGTTATATTGCGAGATGAGATGCGGGTCACAAGGGGTCGTAAGACATGAATTTGGTGTCTACATTAGCCCCTTATTGTCGTGTAGCTTGTTTTGTAAAGCTGCGCGGATAATAATATGAAGTGGTTTCTCTGTTAAGGATATAGGTAATCCCCCTCAAATCTATCATAGATTGAGTGAACGGGAAATCAGGGATAGGGTTGATAAAGGGTGAATGTTGTAGAGAGGATGGTAAGGTGGTGGGGTAGGTCCAAGGAAGCAGACGCATGTTGAAATGAAATAGTATGACTAGGGTACATGATTTGACGAGAAAACCAGCAATGTATAGGCAAAGGTCGATAGTTTATCCAAACAAGGGTGATATAATCCTGGTATCCAAGGCATAGGAAGTAGCTCCAGGGTATATAACAGGTAAGGTACAGGAACGTTTAGGCATGTTGGTGTACCAAATGGTTGGTTTGGTTGAGATAAACGTCACGGTCCAGGTCTCAGGCAAAGTTGGTCGACGATCAAGTCAAGGACCCTAATCATGCTAAAACATGAACAGTGAGCTCGATTGAACAAAAGGTACATGATGGATGGATAAAATAAAACGCTTGATTGTGGGTATGGTATTGAGTGATACGGCCTTGGGTCGGGCCAAGTTGTTAGGTTGTGGCCTTGGGTCGAGCCATAAGGGTAGAGTGAGGCCGGGGTCGGGCCAAATTGTTAGGGCGAGGCATTGGGTCGAGCCAAATAGGTAGGTTGAGGCCTTGGGTCGGGCCAAATGGTTAGGGCGAGGCCTTGGGTCGGGCCGAATAGGTAGGTTGAGGCCTTGGGTCGGGCCAAATAGGTAGGTTGAGGCCTTGGGGTAGGCGAGGCCTTGGGTCGGGTGCCAAATAGGTTAGGGCGAGGCCTTGGGTCGGGCCAAAAGATAGGTTGAGGCCTTGGGTCGGGCCAAATAGGTAGGTTGAGGCCTTGGGTCGGGCCAAATGGGTAGGTTAAGGCCTTGGGTCGGGCCAAATAGGTAGGTTGAGGCCTTGGGTCAGGCCAAATGGGTAAACAAATGGTGTTCAGCAAAGGTGGATATAGGCGATATGTGGTTAAAAAGGGGCAAATGGTAAATAGGGGCAAAAAATATTGGGGGAAAGTTGGCAGAAAAACCGATGTCGATTCTACATGACCGATATCGGTTAAGGGACCGATACCGGTTCATTAGGGCAAAATGAAACCGATATCGGTTATGGGCGAAAAACCTATAAAAAGAAAAATACGGCTTGTCATTGTCACTTTGTTATTTTGAAAACCAAATTGACTTGTCTGACGTGGAGAGTTGAGATTGGAGGTTTATTGAGTGAGGTGGAGCTATTTTGGTGGAGGAGTGAGTTGTTTGCGGGCCCGAGTGAGGAGGAGGCAGCAGTTGATTGGCCGGGGACCCAGCAGATCAGAATTGGAGCTATGGCACAGGCAGGAGGAGCAGGAGGGGCTGGACCAGCTGGACCACCACCACCTATCCCACCACGACGACGTGTCGTCGTACGGGTAAGTTCGAAACTCCTCATTTTGTGCATTTTATTGCATTATGTTGTTTTTGGGATTTGGGTAGGAATATAATGTTTTGTAGAAAATAATGAATAAATGGAAATGATTTGAAAAAGGGAGAGGGTAGATAGGTGAAATAGGCCAAGGCGGTAGGGTGGGTAGGTTTTTAGGGTGTTTGGGTGGGTAGAGAGGTAGAAATAGGAAAAAAGAAGAAAGGGGTAGCCGCGTCGGGTTCGGCACGGCAAATTTCCAGTGACCGATGCCGGTCACTAAGCGACCGGCATCGGTCGCGAATTTTTTAGGGCAGGGTGGTTTGTGGGTTACCGATGCCGGTTGATCATTGACCGGCGTCGGTGGGAGGGGGACCGGGGTCGGTTATGGGTGAGTGTGGGTTGGGTTGGGTTTTGGTTGAGTGTGGGTTGGGTTGGGTTTTGGGTGAGTGTGGGTTGGGTTGGGTTTTGGTTGAGTGTGGGTTGGGTTGGGTTTTGGTTGAGTGTGGGTTGGGTTGGGTTTTGGGTTTGTTTTGTTTTGGGTTTGGGTGGTAGAGAGTCGGTGTAGTCGGGGGATAAAAGGGGGTTTAGAGGGTAAAGTAGATGTTATGATAAAAATTAGGTCTAAGGATGTGGGTTGGTTTTGCAGCACGTCGGCCAGATTGACGATGCGGGATAGGATGCCCCCGCTATTGGTACGGATGAGACCACATGTATCCGCAGCTCACTGGGTGATCATGCGCGAGGTGGGACTCGGTGGAGTCTAGAGGTATAGAGCGATAGAGAGAGATCACAGCCTGATGGTCGCCCTCATCGAGAGATGGGATCCGGCGACCAATGTGTTCCATCTCCCGACTGGGGAGATGACTATCACGTTGGAGGATGTGTATCGCATCCTTCGACTACCTATCGAGGGAGAGGCAGTCTTCCAGGTAGATTCAGAGACTGCCATGGACAGCATATTACAGGTTTTTGGAGATGCAGCCGCGCTACTTACCTATCACAGCGCGAGCATTGGGTATGGTGACATGTACCGTGCGCATCGACACGAGACACGGCTGGCTGTGCTGATGATGATTGGGATCACCTGCTTCGCCCTCCCGGACTCAGAGGGAGGCCGCTTTCCACGGGCATTGATGGGGGTGCTTCATGAGATGGTGGAGGAGCACACCTGTTATGCTTGGGCACCAGTATATCTGGTGCAGTTATACAGAGAGCTCTGGGGTTATCGCCGGATGAGGCGATTCGGTATCTGTTCGACATTTTTGCTGCATTGTTGGGCATATGAGCACATCATATGCATCAGGCCAGTAGGGTTACCCCAGCAGCCAGGGCCACAGGTCATATACAGATATGGCTTTCAGAGGTGGTTGGGGGTCGTGGGGCAGCCACGAGCAGTTCTTGCAGGGCGAGATGTGGCGTATTATAGACATTTATTAGAGGGCCTGACAGCGGTAGACATCATATGGAGACCTTACAGAGGTCATCACCCGCACAGAGGAGGCCGAGTACAGTTACGCTGGATCCAGTACACTTTCTGGATAGCAGGACGGAGGCCGGGAGAGTACGAGAGGATACCCCTAGAGAGGGTACGCAGGCAGATGGGGCTGCGACAGGACGAGCCACCTCCCTTCCCTCAGTACAGGAGGGATGATGTAGAGGCCCCACTGCCTGCACCACAGCCCTTGGATCCAGATTGGGTTGCAGAGAGGCCAGCAGATGATGGCGTAGATGATGCTGGGTGCACGGGAGCATACAGGGTTTGGTGGGTCGAGTCGAGAGCGGCGAAGAGTACCACCTGCTGTACAGCCAGACTTGGCAAAGCAGCGGTGGCAGAGAGAGATCAGCTCAGGGGCCAGGTGTAGTTATTACAGGGGCAGCTTGCTGCTGCGCAGGCACAGATAGGGGTCTTACAGGGGCAGCTAGCCCGAGCTCGAGCACGAGCAAAGACCACCACCACAGAAGACGGCCATAGAGTGCAGTATAAGTATAGCAGCGTAGAAAGAAGCAGCAGATAGGCATAGCCCAGCGGCATAGGTACGAATACCACCGTCGGTAGCAGCATGACCCACAGCACCACCAGACACGAGCACGGGGGAAGTGCGCGGTAGGAGTCCAGACCGGCCCAAGTGCACAAGCGGTGGCACAGGATAGATACATGGAGGCGAGAGCGGAGGCCCGGTATTATCAGGATGTTCTTGATAGTACCGGAGCTGAGTATCAGCCATATGCGGCACACCGAGCGGAGACCTCACGTAGTCAGAGATCACGAGGAGGTGTAGCCACACCGACGTGTCTGACATTATAGGTAGGAGGCGAGAGGCACCGCGCAGGACCAGCGAGGAGAGGTGCTGAGGGTGGTGGGGAGAGCTGAGGGATCCCCACATAGTTTTTGTATAGGGACATGGGCACCGGTCTGCGAACCGGTTGTGTTGATAGAGGCCTGCGTGCCGTCATTTATTCATGTATGGATTCATTTATTCATTATATACCGTACTGCGAGTCGAGTACGGGTTGTATATTTGATACCAGCCTGCGAGCCGAGTATATTTTTGATATGAGGGACCGGCTGCGAGCGAGTCGAGATTTTGGATAGTTATGTGGCTGCGTGCGGCTTAGTTGTATGATGAGATCACAGAGGCCCCGATGCAGGGCACATTGTATATTTGAAAATTTGTATATATATAGAGATGATGTTTTGATCCACATGCAGTGTTCAAAAATGTGTTTAAGTATTTTGTCGATGGTTTGTGATATAGAATGTAGGATGAGTTTAGTTGACATGTTGATATATGGATGATGTTGATGTTTTTGTTTTTACACGTATATAAGGATGACATGTTATATGATGAAATGTTGCATGTTGTGGGCTGGTTTTGTGACATTGTGATATATGTATCTGATGAGTTGGATCTAAATGATGTATAGATTGGTAGTTTGTTGATATCCTTAGTTGATGGTTTGTTTGTTTTTGTAAAATAGATGATGTTAATGAACTTGTAATGATATGTGTGGTGGATGGACAAATATGGATAATGGTGTTGTGATGCAGGAAAAGAGGCGGGCGCGACAAAAATTAGGTAAAAAATGAAGAAAAGAACCATGTTGTAAAAAGATAGGTCTATAACCGATATCGGTTAGGTAACCGACGTCGGTAGATAGTAGACCGATATCGGTTACATAACCGATACCGGTTATTTAGGTATGAGCTTTTCTAAAAATAAAAAAGCTAGGGTGGCAACTTAAGTTCTAATTTTAAGAGCCATGCAAGAAGTTAAATACGTGAACGCGACGCTTTTTGACGACTGAGACAGGTAATTGCATGAGAAATTTGAGTGATTAGGAGTAAAGAGACAGGGAAAGTGATTGTGATCTGAGATTCAGAAGACAGAAAGGCAGGTTTGAAAAAGGTGGTGATAATGGCAGGACGAGGAGAAACATCCAGCAGGCAGGGACAAGAGGGAAGACAAGGGCCACCTCAAGCTACTGCAACCCAAGAGGTAAACGTTTTGGTTATGATTTGACTTTTGCATGTGTTATGAATAAGAGATTAAGTGGGTAGATATGAAAAAGAAAACATGATAGCAAGGGTTATAAGTGTTACGGGGTAGGTAATCAGGGGTTTCAGGTATGTTTGTAGGTATAGAAAGGAATAGACGCTCAAATTATTGTTGTAGGTGGTTGTTTAGGCAAGGTGTATGAAAGTAACAGGGACCGATATCGGTTAGGGATAACCGGTATCGGTTACTCAACTGTACCAAGTTAGTAGTCGTAAACGATACCGGTTCTTTGTAGGAATTTCAGAATTTGAGAAAAACCCGGGGATTTGAGGAATTGAATGGTTTTTGTTATTTGGATGTATGCAGCAGAGGCGGTGGTTGAGGATGAATGATAGTGTGCAGTAGCATTGTTGTCACGAATCCGAGCGGATGTAACGCCGGCTGAATGGACACTGATAAATTGTTTGGGGTTAAGTGGAATCCGCTATTATTCACGAATCGCACGTAACCATGCTATGTTAAGGCGTTGATTGAAAGATGGAATCCCGAGACAAATACCTTCTATCTGCCAACAGGGGAGATGACAGTAACATTGGAAGATGTGTTTCGTATTTTGAGACTCCCCATTACAGGAAAACTAGTATATCAGGCACTACCTAGTGCGGCACGGGGAGCGATAACAGCAGTATTTGGTCCATACGCACGAGATTTGACACAACGAGGTTTATCATTTACGTATGGGGTAATGTATGCGACACACCCGAGGAGACAAGGTTAGCAAAGTGGTATTAATGATAGCGGTAGGGTATTATGCATTACCGAGGCGTAAAGGGGAAGATTTCCAAAGGCATTGATGTGTGTTATTTGGGAGATGATAGAAAGGAACGTGACATTTCATGGGCACTGCATATTTGGCGGAGCTATACTGAGGGTTTATGGGCTTGTAGGTGAAATCACACGTAACGACACCTGGATTGTTCATACTTATTACCTTTGTTGGGCTTATGAGCACATTGTTTGTGTGCGACCAATAGGCCGATCCATCCAGCGAGAGAGACCGAGATCTGAGGTTGGGATTGACGCCGGGTCAGGAGAACAAGAGGCAAGATCTCAGTCGTGACGGGTGACATCAAGTATTACAGGCAGGTATGGGAGAGGGTGACGGTTACGGATATCTGTTGGCGGCCTTACGGGAACTACATGGTAACAGAGAATATAGGCCGAGGAGTTGAGGGTGTAGAGCGATTGAGGTGGATCGCAAGGCACGAGAGCCAAGTGAGTATGAGAGGATTCCTATAGATCGCGTGCGCGTGCAACAATTTGGATTCGTGGCAGACATACCACGAGCTTATAGACCATATATGAGGATCGACGCAGAGGCAGTATTCTCACCTCCCGGCCAACACCTCGAGAAGGTCTGAGAAGAAGTAGTAACCCGATCGCAGGTAATGGATGCAGAGCAGCAGAGGCCTATAGATTATGGTGGGTAGCAGAAGCTGCGAGGTGTACGTGATCGTCTGGACATAGTGGTGATTACAATGAGAGAGGATCATCTCGCAGTGTTTGGTTCAAGCAGCTCCAAATGCATGTGAATGAGATAAGAGGATGTTGTTAGTGGTTGCGGAGTCACGAGCGGTGAGACTAGAGGCTAGAGTCCTACACGCGAGAGGCATATTCATATATTACAAGAGAGATTTGACAGATCGGTGGCGGTACCAATAGTTGTGGTACCTTTGAGGACGAGAGAGGCCCGGCGAGAGGTGTCAATGATCACGATCATCATCTGGGTCAGAATGAGGCGTGAGCATCTAAATAAATGCTAGCAAGGTATAAGAATAAATAAGAGTGCCGACCTGCATGTCGATGATAGAGAAGATGTATTGGTTTAACATCTAAATAAAACAAGATATGTATGTTGATTTGAGTTATAATAATAAGAATGTTTGCGTTGTGATTTTTGGTGTTTTGAAAAAGGATAAAGAGGAATGTGATTAAATAGAAATACACAAAAATATTTATATTTACCACACATGATAAGTTCTGGTAGGGGATGGTCGAGCTAACCTTGGGAGACCCCATGTCTCCGAAGTGTTGCCTACATAGCCCATTGCACAAAGCAAGGAGGGGCCTCAAACCGATGTAGTTCTCCCTTAGGACCAGGGAGAGGTGAATTTAGGCAATTTGGTTGTGGTTAGGCAATTTTTGTTTGGTAAAAATTTGATGTTGGTAGGGTAATGTTGTTGGTGTTGGTAGGATAATGTTGTTGGTGTTGGTAGGATAATGTTGTTGGTGTAGGTATAGGTGAAGCAAAAGTTAGCATACCCAAGTAGTAGGGAATCATGTCCTGATTAAGATCAACACATAATCCTAGATGCGAGGCAAAGCGGAAAGAGTGCTCCGTAGGTGAAAAGAGCTAAACAAACCACACAACGTAGAGCGAGCTTGAAGCCCTAGAATGCACCGTGCATAGACGAGAAGTCAATAGGTGAAAAGAGTTGTATGATCACAATATATCAGGTGTACGTTACGTCCCTTGAGTTGAAAAAAATGGTGAGGTGAGGTGGATGATATAGCTGAGGTACAGAGAACTTGTTACAAAGTGAGTGTTTTGATGAAAGAGAACCTACCCTAAATAGACAAGTCCATGACCCAAAAAGTTCTTTTTGAATGAGGCTTTTATTTGACTAAATATAGACTGATCGATGCGGGAAGTCTACAAGGGATATTGATTGTACTATTCTTGAGGTCTTCACGAAGCTGATCAATGCGAGAAGCTTCTGATAAAGGCTGACT
This sequence comes from Taxus wallichiana var. yunnanensis, assembly GCA_018340775.1. Taxonomy (NCBI): domain Eukaryota; kingdom Viridiplantae; phylum Streptophyta; class Pinopsida; order Cupressales; family Taxaceae; genus Taxus; species Taxus wallichiana. Next base: position 16,275,511 of record CM031238.1, on the reverse strand, counting down.
GTGTATAGTTGTCCTTCGGGGGAGCAGTCTATTTATAGTAGCAGATATGATTTTAGTGCATAGCTGTCCTTCGGGGGAGCAGTCTATTTATAGTAGCAGCAATAGTTCGGCATATAGCTGTCCTTCAAGGGAGCAGTCTATATTTAATTTAGATGACTAGATGTTCTTTTGGCGTGAAGCATCTAGTTTAGTAGGAAGTTTGACTCAAGAAAATCCCATAAGAATACGGCTTATTTTAATACTTTGAAGTCATGGACTAGACTAAAAAGGGGAAGGCATCATCAAGGGGAGGTGAGAAGTGATTTTGATTTTATTTTGAGATATAGAAAACAAAGTGTATGTAGCGGTAAATGAGCTCAAGGGACGAGCAGTAGGTAGATAAGAAGTGATATAACACTAGATTCAACAGTAGAATGGTCGAAGATGCAAGGCATTAAGGGGTTCAGGCTCAGGTTTACCGTTAAGCGAAGCTAAACGATAAGTGCCTGATCCATAGGTGTGAGTGATTATATAAGGCCCAATCCAATTGGGAGCAAATTTTCCACGTTTGCTCTTTTCTAGTTTGGTGACATGTTGATTCTCTTTGAGGACAAGATCACCAACCTTAAAGGTACGCTCATGAAGTCGCTTATCATAAGCACGCTTGATGCGTTTTTGATAGATTTGGAGGTGATCAAGAGCTGTAAGACGACGTTCGTCAAGAAGCTCCAATTGGGCTAACCGTTCTTGGCGGAAATCATCGTTGGTGAGAATATCCTGAAGGGATATTCTGAGGGAGGGTATTTGTATTTCGAGAGGCAAGACGGCCTCGGTACCATATACCAAAGAAAAAGGTGTAGCGTTAGTAGAGGTACGAATGCTAGTACGATAAGCCCAAAGGGCATAGGGAATGTGATCGTGCCAATTTCTTCCGGATTCATTGACAACTTTCATGAGGATTTTGGTTAGGGTTTTATTAGAAGATTCAGCCTGACCATTGGCCTGCGGATAGTAAGGCGATGAGAAACTAAGTTTGATACCAAAGTTGTCACAAAGGTCTTGTAGCAATTTGTTTTTAAAAGATTTACCATTATTTGTTATTACGCGATGAGGAATACCAAAACAACAGATAATGTGATGGTTAATGAATTCAAATTTTTTTCTTTTTTGATTAAAATGAGTGGAATGGCCTCCACCCATTTTGTATAATATTTGGTTGCTGTGATTATCCAATGGTGACGTTGCGAAGAGGTCGGGTGAATCTCACTAATAAGGTCTAAACCCCATTGTGAGAAAGGCCAAAGATCTCGTGCGACCTGCAGCGGATGGCTAGGAGTATGTTGAAGGTTGGCATGTTGTTGACACATAACACAATGCTTAACATATTAAAGTAGATGATCGTTATTGAGAGTAGGCCAATAATAACCTAGGCGAAGGATTCGTTTAGCCATGGCAAGGCCACTAAAATGTCCACCACAAATCCCATCATGGACTTGTTGGATGGTATAGGTGACCTCCTCCGCTGGTTAGACAATGAAGGAGGATGCCATCAAAGCCACGTTTATAGAGGAGTCCCCCATGACAACATAATGAGAAACGCTTTTAAGAAAAGAACATTTTCCGTTACTAGTAAGGTCGGTGGAAGAACAGAGATTGTAAGGTAGTCGTGAAATTGGTGGTACGGGTATCCTGCGAATTAGTAGACACGGTATTTATCATACAAACTACCGGGGTTGAATAGGATGGGGCAAAAAGTTGTTGGACCACGACAAATAATTGAGTCGGTTAGCACGGCAGAATTTGCGAGGCTAACCAAGCCATAGTATCCGCAAAATTTTTTAGTGGAGCGGGAATGGTTTGGATAGAATAGTGAGTAAAGAAGGCTAGAAGTGAATCCACGTAGTGTTTGTACTTTTGAAGTTCCTCATTTTTGCATTGGTAGACGCCCATAACTTGATTGACTACCAATTGAGAGTCACCAAAAATATTGATAGATTTGATGCCTAAGTGTAACGCAACTTGGAGACCCAGAACAAGGGCCTCGTATTCCACTGTATTATTAGTGCAGGGGAAATCAAGCCGGAATGAAAGAGGCATAGGTTCAGCGTCGAGAGGAATGAGAACAACGCCGACTCCTCCGCCGCTACCGGCATTTAGATCCATCGAAGAAGAGGGTAATTTGATATAACTCTTCCCCAAGTGAAAGAGTGGCGATGAGTTCGTCGGGGAATGTAAAATTGGTAAATTGTTCCCCAGGTAAAGGGGCCTCCGCAAGTTGGTCTGCAAGAGTTTGTCCTTTGATTGAATTTTGTTGTATAAACTCAAGGTCGAGGTCGGTGAGGAGCATGAGCCATCAAGCGATGCGTTGGTTTTAGATGTGGTTTGGCGTACATATAATGAATGGGGTCCGTGTTGGTGATGACAAAAGTTTTGTGATTCAGGAGGTAATGTCAGAGTTTGGTAGCTACGAATGATAGGGCTAGGCACAATTTTTCTACATGTGTATACCTAGTCTCGTAATCCATGAGGGTACGAATTATATAATAAACGGCCTGTTCTCGATGTGCCGAGTCCCGATGTGCGAGCATAGCTCCTATAGCATGGTCAGTGGCGGAAAGATAAAGGTAGAAAGGGCGGTCGTCCTGGGGTGGGATAAGCACGGGTGGCTGCAAGAGATAAGTTTTGAGAGCTTCGAAGGCTTGGTGACACTCCTCACTCCATTGAAAGGCAACGTCCTTTTTAAGAAGGTGATGAAAAGGGTGACATCGATCCGAGAGTTGGGAGATGAAACGCCGGATGGATTGAAGTTTACCCTGCAAACTACGTAATTGTTTGAGGTTTTTGGGTGGAGGCATTTCTAGGATAGCTTTTACTTTAGATGGATCGACCTCAATGCCACGCAAAGAGACGATAAAACCAAGAAGTTTCCCTGAAAGGACACCAAAGACACATTTCTTTGGTTGAAGATGAACAGAATATTGCAACAGGCGATCGAAAATAATGGTTAAAACATCGAGATGTTCACTGCGATGTTTAGACTTGCCAAGAAGATCGTCGACGTAATCTTCAAGGATAGTGTGCATAATGTCATGAAAAATGTAGGTCATAGCCCGCTGATAGGTAGCACCAGCATTCTTAAGGCCAAACGGCATGACACGATAACAGAAGGTTCCCCAAGGAGTTATGAAAGCGGTCTTATGTTGATCGGCGGGTGCGACCAAAATTTGATTGTATCCTGAAAAGCCATCCATGAGAGAAAGCATTTCATGGCCCGCAGTGAGATCAACAAGTTGATCAATACTTGGGAGGGGAAAGTCATCCTTAGGGCAAGCGAGGTTAAGATCCCGAAATCTGCATATCCGAAGTCCCCGTCGCTTTAGTAGCAGTACGATGTTAGAAATCCATTGAGGATAGTCAATAGGCAAGATGAAGGAAACAGAAAGAAGTCGTTGAAGCTCTTCTTTGACCAAGAGGGAAATGCGTGGATGCATTTTTCTCGATTTTTTTGTTTAGTTTGGAATCGGGATTTAGGGTGATGTTATGGACGGTAATGGTAGGATCAATTCCTGGCATGTCAGCGTAGGACCAAGCGAAAGCTTGGTTACGGGTACGGAGAAAGGTAGTAAAGGCAGCTTGTTCTGATGTGTTAAGGGATTGTCCGATCTTCACTATGTCAGGATCCTCCTCCGTGTGGATATTGATTTCTATAGTAGATTCGTTCGGCATGGTTTGGGTTTGAGATGGTAAGGCTCGTTGAATATAAGAATCATCCGCACCAAGGTAAGTGAGGATGGATTCGTCATCCTGACACTAAACAACATTAATCAAAGGTGAATCCTCTTCGATCATGTCTAAATACAGAAGGGGAAAAGAAGATGGGTCCTAATTATCGCGTTGATAAGTGAGAGGACCTATGAAGATGGCATTTATGAAAAAAAAAAGTTAGGAGGGATAGATTCAGGGTCTATAGATTCTGTGGGTGATGATGGCACAGTGGGTGATGATGGTTTGGTAGGGGTGACATCATCTTCTTCCAGAATACAGCTGACACGAGGTGTCTCCTGTGTAGGTGTTTCAGGAAAACCGAGACCACTGCGATCATTATGTTTGCGTGTGGTGATGGGGATGAGCGTATGTCGGCCTTGTTCATAAAGACCAAAACCAAAGCCTTTCCAAGCACAGCGAGTCAAGAAAGTGAGGGCGAAGCGACGATTTGTCAGGTATTGGAAATCGGATTGGAAGGGAACCACACCAAGAGGAGGTTCAGGGGTAATGGAAGATGCGTCAACACCCCCATATGTTAGGTTGGTGCGGCAATGGGGTGGTCCGTAAGAGATTACTTCCCCCACGCGACGGTCATAGGTGGGATGTGCATGTAATTTTCCGTACTCCTGTGGGGTAGGGAAAGAACTAACGTTATATAGGCGGTACTCCCCCAGCGTAAGGTGTTGAAAAACATCTACTAAGGGGTCGGAGGTTGGGATGTTAGCTGCGGGAAGGGAAGTGGTTTTTGCGACGGTGGTTTCATCAGTTGAAGGCATAGATGCAGTTGAGGTGGATGGTTGAGGTACATTTGAAGAGGATGGTTGGGTTGAATGTATGGGTGCCTTGATTGGTATAAGCACATCGTTAGGGCGGTATAACATATTGCAGGTTTTAAAGGGAGGAGGATCAGCTTTTACGGTGTAGGACTTCCCCTCGTACTCAAATTTTATGCATCTATGTAATGTTGAGGGAACGCATCCCATGGCCCGGATCCAAGGACGACCCAGCAATATATTATATTGGAACTCTCCCTCAAGGACATAGAAGAGTTCGGGTAAAGTACGTGGTCCTACACGAATGTTGAGGATCACGGTGCCTAAGGTAGAGGTAATAGCGTCATTGAATGACCGCAACATGATGGGGTTGGCACACATGCAACTAGAAGGGATATTCATTTGTTGGAAGGCTTTTGAAGAGATGATGTTTAGGCTGGCGCCCCCGTCAATCATAACATGACGTACCCGGATATCCCGGACGTAAGCTGAGATGAAAAGGGCCGGGTCAGGATCTTCGGTACCAAAGTCAATAATTTCATCTTCAGAGAAACTGACAGCAGCGGCTTGCTGTACAGAACCCGAAGTGGTTGGGGCAGTGGGTTGTTTGGTGAGAGAAGCAACGTGATTGGGTGTTAGAATGGAGGCAACAGGCAAGGTTTCATTAGGTAAAACCTCTATCCCTTGAAGGATCTCAATGAGAGCTTGTCGATGAGATTTAGAAGTCTGAATGAGATCATACAGTGTCATTTTTACGGGCGATTGATGAAGCTGTTTGATCATGGCTCGATGGGCAGCTCCATTAGAGATGGGGTAAGTGGGTCGCGAATAACCACTTTAGGTGGTGGTGCAATCGGGATGGTTGAAGGAGAAAGAGATGTCGCAGGTGTGTTTTCTTTTGCTTTCCCATTGTTTTTCTACCCTCGAGTAGCGACACTAATCATATTAATCTCGTAGACCTGAAATGAGGAAGATGGTTGGGATAAATCATGGTTTTCAAGAGGTGGGGTTGTAATAATGATAGATCTTGGTGAGGCGGGGACAGATGGTAGAGGAGAGGGAATTGAAGCTAAAGGTCTCTCCCTTCGTAAGTTGTCTTTCTTAACCTTTCTATCTGGGAGAGGTGACTGACGAAGGATGGTTTTAAAGCTTTGCATCCCTCCACATCATGTCTGGTGTGTGGTGATAGGTGCAGATTTTAGACTCATCATAACTTATCGATCGAGGTTTAGATGGTTCATAAGGTCTAAGTGGGGGTAGGAAATGGTTGCATTCTCCACCAACATAGAAAGAATTTTGGCGTAAGATCCTTTGAGTGGGTCAAAATCGGAGGAGGATGAGGGTATTGGTTGTGAGGGTTTTGGTAATGTTTGGGCGTGGTTGGTTCGTATAGGTTTTGGTAATGTTTGGGTGTGGTTGGTTCTGCAGGTGGTGGTTTAGGTGAGGGGTGTTGACACGTGGTTTTCACTAAACATGGTTTCTTTGGTGCAGAAGCTATGTTGGATGATGAGGCCACAGATGATGTGGTATCAAAAAACAACCACGGGGAAATAGGAGTGACCGAAAACAAATCTTTTGATGATGGAATTTGTTTAGGGTTGATAGATGGACAGGATACGCGGAGTGACGGTGTTGTTATACCCTTTGATCTCTGTATAGGTGCGGAAGGCGTAGGTCATTTTGAAGAAAACGCAGGAGGTATGATATATTGATGTAAGGTAGAGGGATGAGGTCCTAATATGGAAAGTGGGTATGACGATGAGGGTTTTGTTTGTGAGAGAGGCACGGATTGAGTTTGTCTCCTAGGTGGCGGGGCGGATTTATTTTTGGATAAATCAAGCCGCTTAGGTGGGTGTGTTAGACTGGGTATGGGCAAGGTCCCAAGCGTAGGGGAAGATTTGGCTAAGTTAATAGAAGTGGACGGGGCATTTGGTAGAGGTGAGGGGGGTGAAGGTGAGAACATGGGCATTTTAAGCTTCTGTAAACACTTCGGGTATATGGTGGAGGCCTCAGAATCGGTCATTTGCATTTGAGTAGAATATGGCGTACTCAAACGTTCCCATAGGATTCGTCTATCTTACGGAGAATGACAGGTCTTGAGTTTGAATTGTAAATTTGGTACGGAAGAAAGGTAGGTTGTGATTCCGGTCCACGTGGGCGTGATACGGGGGTAGATGAGGTCTGTATCAATAGACATTAAAAGGTCGACCGGTTGTTGAAAAGATTTAGGCGATGAAGGACTAATAGGAAGGAGGGCATGTTTGAGATGGTCTGTCATGGTTAAAGAATTTGGTGATGTCGGTGCAAGAGATTTCTCGTCTAAGGATGTCAAAAGGAGTGGCATACCCTCCTCTTGTGCAGCAAGAGCGGTAGAGGGAGACGTCTGGGAAATAGATAAATTAGATAACATTCGTTTGATGGGAAGAGAAGTCTGGGCAGTTAACTCCTTTATAGGTAAAGGAATGATTTCACTTTGGCTTGATGGTGGTAAAGGAGGTTCGGGCTCCCGTGTTAGTGAAGAGGCTTGATTCAAAATTTTCTCGATAGAGGCTTTTGGCTGGGTATCGAAGACTGCATGGATCTCATGAACACTCTCCTTGGCTAAGATATCCTGGTTTGTGTTACTGTTGGGAGAGTGATTCGGGAATGGCTTGTTGAAGATTTTCAAATTTCGGTTGGCAGGGGCGTTAGGATTATCGAGGGCTATATCCCCTGCATCAACCATTTCCTGCACTATGTTTTTCAACATCTTGCAGTTTTCATGACTGTGTCCCTTCACACGGTGGAAGTTACAGAAGTCATTTTCTTTGTACCAGGAAGGTATGGCGCGAGTGGAATCAAATCAGAATGAGGTTTAACAGAGGTAAGTTAATGGCTCTGCTTTGAGCGAGTTTTTTCCACTATCACACCATATGTCTCCCCCAAAGGAGTGTAGTTGATGGGTTCCTCTTTATACTTATAAGTGGTTTTTGGCGGGGTATTGGACGGTGGTTGGGATTTGACCGTAACCGCGTGGACAGCTCCTTTTGATTTAGAAGAAGTGGACGCGTGAGGAGTGGTGGTATTTGGTTTATTGGTGGAATCTGTAGTTTGGAAAGTGGAGTTTTTGTTGCGCAACCGCAATTTCTCTTCCTCTAAGGCTCGAATTTCTAATTTTCGAGCCATAGTAAAACCTTGTCGAATGTACGGAAAGTTTGAATTTGGAGGGTAGGGGAGATGTGCTTAGCGAGCCCGCGTAAATAGTTCGATAAGTTCGGTTTGAGGCAAGGCATACGTAAGTTGGTTGATAAGGCCCCGCCATCGTCCAACGAAATCTGCGATAGATTCGTCTTCAAATTGTCGGATGGCATAGAGGTCGGTAATAGATACTTTCTTGGCAATGTTAATGGAGAAATGATCCAAGAAAGATTGGGCTAGTTGGTTAAAAGAGAAGATTGAGTGCTGGGTTAAAGCACTGTACCACTCCAAGGCAGGTCCTGATAAGGACATGGGAAAGGTGCGGAGTAACAAGGCATCATCATGGGCAATCAAATAACAAGCATGTCTAAATGATCGCAAGTGTTGTTGAGGATCCTCTTTACTATTAAAACGAGTAAATTTTGGCAACTCCCATTGAGGAGGATATGAATGAAGGGGGACAGAAGGGTGAATGGGCTCCCGACAAACTTGCTCGTATGTCAAGGCGCTACGACTTCCTGAAACAGAAGCCTCCAGGTTTTGCATTTTGTCCATCATTTGTTTAATTAGATCAGTAGTTGGATGAGATGATGGTGTGGTTGTGGTAAACAGAGGCAAATTGGACCAAGGACCACCGCTAGACACTGGTGGGGTTAAGTGTTGATAAGGTGTGGAGGATGAATATGTTGAGGCGACCGAATAGGGATGTCCCATATAGGATGTTGAGGTCACTGGATACGTGTATGGGAATGAAAAGGTAGGCGGAGCTTGAGAAGGAAAGCTCGTGTGGATAGGTGGCAGAGAGCAAGTCATGAATGGAGCAGTCTGCAAGAGAGATGAGGTAGGGGCGGTCGGTGGTAATGATATGTGGGGTCCAAGATTAACAAAAGGAAAGCTAATCGGGGTCGTATGAACCTCTGAAGCCGTCGGATTGGGAGACGGGGCTAGAGATGCAGGAAGCAAGGCGGTATTATCAGGCGGAGTGGGAGCTAAATGAGCAGCTATCGATAGGCATACCAGACAAGGAGCTGACCATCGGGCGTACGGTCGGGGTATGCGACAAATAGTATCGTGCTGAGCACTAGAATTAGCATCTAGAAACTTGGCAAAGTCCTTATCTCCCACGGGAATTTTAGGAACCTTGCTTTGGTATCGTAGGATTTCCCACGAGAATGTGAAGGGGGTGATTCGCGGCAAAAAACAGAGAAAGCATGTGAAACCATAGCGGCTTGCTTTTCGAGTGATAACAACCATGGATAAGTTCTGAGTAGGGTTTCAATCATCAGAATAGAAACAAACTCGAGGACAGTAAAATTGGTAGGTTCTTTGGTTTGTCGGTAATTGGAAAAGACAGTAACCAATATCGGTCTAAGAACCGATGTCATCATACTATAGCCGATGTCGGTCATACTATAGCCGACGTCGGTCGTAACCGATGTCGGTGTAAGAAGTCAGGCTAACAAGATATAAAAAGGCTGCTAATTTGATTTTTAACAACATTTAGTATACTTGTCCAATTATTGATCACGAGAAGATTGGGTATGAGAAAGAAAACGAGAACTACAAACAAGCAAGATGCACACGCAAATCCGAGAGACTAACCCTAGGGTTAATTTTAATTATCGTGGGCTTATGCCTTTAGACGTAGGATGATGTCGAGAATCCTAAACAAAAGACTTAGGGGAAATGTCAAGTTGTTTTGGCTTATAAGGTTACCTCAATCGGGCGGAGGAATACCGCGAAAAAGGGGGATGTTTGAGTTGTTGTGTTAATTGTGAAGTGATTTGGTATGTGTTGTGCAGTGAAAGTAAGATTAATTTCCTGTCAATACCGTGGATATCACCCCCACGTGTACGACCTGTTACTTAATCTACGTTCACTAGAATTGAAAAACAACAAGCAGGAATGCAATGCACGTGTTTTAAACCCAAATCGAAAATTATGTTTGATGAAGCAAGAGAGATGACTTTCACTAATGCGAAACTAGGAAAGCAAGACAAATTCTTTACGAAATATATAACAAAAGCAGCAACAGCAAGTATGCTTCCTAAAATGAAAATAAGCAAGAGATACAGAAACCCAAGATGGGTCCCACCGGGCGTGCCAAAATGTTTCACTCGGAAATGTTTCATTCCTTTTAGAAACAGATAAGGTTAGGGGCTAGGAGGAATACCTGTAGAATGTCGAGATGGTGTGCGCGTACCATAGAGAAAGATCAGGCTGACTGCGAAGAACTCCTTTTTGTCTTGGAAGGACTACCTGCAAATAAGAACACAAGACCACAAGATTTTAATTAGACAATAAATGAGGGAACTGCCTTGGGCCCAGGAAATATAAAACTTCCTTTCGAAGGTGGTCAGTTCCCCTGCTAATATGAATTAACACAAAAGACTGTAAGATATCAATTAAGTTGTTTCATTGAATCTGGGTAAGGGAAAGGCTGGTTTTGGTTTTGATCGGAGGAACCGATGCGATCGATAAGCGATGCGATTCATCGATAACCGATACGGTGTGTTCTAGGATCTTCTTGGTAGCTATGGTGTTTGTAAGGCTAGTTTATGGATGATATTAGGAAATGAGATGATGAGGGGTAAAGGAATGACAGTTAGATGCAATGGCACGTTGGGTAGTGGATTCAGAAATGGATTTGGGAGGACTGTGATTCAAAGAGCATAAGAAATGTTATAACAGAGGACATGCAAGATGTGACTTACTGGTTTTGACCAAGATGCAAGCTGATCTCCTTTGCTGTAAACACTTCTGGTTTCCACTCGTCTCTGCTCGGTCAAGTGAAGATCTGGACTCTGTTTCTCACTCCCAATGCTCTCTGTTGATCCAGAAATCCTTCGACTGATCCCAAAATGAAATTCTGATCCGTTGTTTTGGTTTGGGGAGCCCATTTACAGGGAACCGATGGCGGTTGCGTAACCGACGGCGGTCGAGTAGGAACCGGCATCGGTAAGGAAAAAGTAGGCTATTTTTAGTAAAATAGCCCACCTTCCCTGCTTTTCTCCCGAGAGATCAGTTGCGGGCTCGGTCAAGTGACTAGAAGGTCGGTTTTGGGTGTGAGAAAGGGGTCATTAGTTATGGGTGTAGGTGTGGACCAAGTTATGGGTCTTAATTAGGTTAGTTTTAGGGTTAGGGCTAGGTCATGATGAAGTGGCAAAGTGAGGTGGTAGGTAGGGTGATGTGGATTTATCAATTAGAAGGCAATTGATAAATAATTGTGTAAGTTTTAGGTGATGAGGTTATATTACGAGATGAGATGCGGGTCACAAGGGGTTGTAAGACACGAATTTGGTCTCTACAGCATCTATACAGAATCCTATATCTTCAAAGAGGTTTTGAATGAGTATGAGGAGGTCTCTAGCTAGCTGGTCAACTTCCTCAAAAGTGTTATTTTCTTCATAAATGTGGAAGAGCATTTCCAAGATAGACTGGCCCACATTTTTTATAAGATAAAGACTTTCCCAGAATCCTATTTGGGAATTCCCCTCATTCAAAAAAAAATTAAATCATTCCATCTGGAACACTCTACTCAAGAGATTTTCCAATAAGTTATCTTCTTGGAAAGGGATTCTCCTATCTCAAGCTAGAAAAATTCAACTCCTCCAAATATCTCTTCAAGGTGTTCCAATCTATGTCATGTCCCTTTTTCAGCTTCCGAGTAAGATTTTGGAAGCTCTTGAAAAAATTCAAAAAAGGTTCCTGTGGGTTGGGGCTGAGGAGAAGTTCAAATTTCCTCTTATGGCCTGGGAAAAAGTGACCAAGCCTAAGGATTGTGGGGGATGGGATTAAAGAATATGAGACTCATGAATGAAGCTCTTGTGGCTAAAGCTGGTTGGAGAGTGATAAAGGAAGAGGGCCTATGGATTGATATCATCAAAAGGAAATATTTAAGGAATATTGGCAGAATAGAGACTTTATTTTTACAGGATAATATCCCTAAGGGATCCTTTTTTGGAATTATTTTCTCTCTTCTAGGGAGATCCTAAGCAGGGGTATTAAATGGAACATTGGGAAAGGTGATAGAATTCACTTTTGGAGGGACTATTGGATCTCTAATAAACCTTTAGTGGAGGATGATCCCAAGAGAACTTTGGCGTAGTTCTTTGAAGACAATGGTAAATTTTGGGTTAAGGACTATTGGAGCTTCTCCAATAATCTTGTTCTTTGGGAGAAGGTGCTTCCCCCTCCCAACTTCATTGGGGACACTCGTTTTTTGATGACCTCAACTCAAAGTTAAAGAATATGTATATTCCTCTTCCAACAAAATGAGGACTCTATTATTTGGAAGGAAGAGGATTCTAGAAATTTCTCTATTAAATCTGCTTACCTCCTTAACTTCAAGAATTCTAGCCAAAAATATTACTGGAGTAAACTTTGGGTAAAATACCTTCTACCTAAAGTTAACATTTTCCTTTGGTTGGCTACTCAGAATAAAATCCTCACTATGGAAAATTTGAGGAAACATGGCATGCTCCTCCCCAATAGGTGTGTCCTTTGTAAAAAAGAGGAGGAAAGTGTCAACCACCTCCTCATCTCATGCCCCTTTTCTCAAGTGGTGTTGTCCAAGGTGTTGGATATTTTCAAGGTCCAATGGGTCTGTCCTAATTCCATTGAAGAATGTTGGTTACAATGGGATTGCCCTTTTAGGTATCCCTTTCTTATGGCTACCTAGAAAATGGCCCTGCCACACTTCTTTTAGAGCTTATGGAAGGAAAGAAATGCTCTCATCTTTAGAAATCAGAAGGCCAATTTCAGAAAGGTCAGTGTTGGGCTGATTTCCTCAATTAAAGAGAACTCCAAACTCATTAAGGTGAATTCTAAAAAGGCCACTTCTAGTAGAGAAGAGGAAGTGCTCAAACAATTCGCCTTCATTTTGCCTCAAGTCAGTTTCCCATCCACTAAAATTAAATGGTCCAAACCATGAAAGGGGAAAAGTCAAACTTAATTTTGATGGGGCTTCTAAAGGTAACCTTGGCCTAGCTAGTGGAGGAGGCATAATTAGGGATCATAATGGGGATTGGATCTTAGCCTATGCTGGTCCTTTGGGGACTCAGAGAAATAATGTGGCTGAAGCTCGTGCTCTTCTCTGGGGTGTTAGTCTTGTAAAGGAGAAAGGAATTAAACATATCCTTATTGAGGGGGACTCTCTTCTCATTTTAAATGCAATCAGCAAGACTAGTCACAATAATTGGATCTTGGGAAATATTATTAATGATACTAAAGAACACCTTAAGTACTTTGATTCCCATATCCCTTGTATAGGAAATGCTTGTGCGGATAGATTGGTGAATGAGGGAGTTCAAAATAATGATTACAAGGTGTGGCAAAAAGGTGAGGTCATACCTGCGCATATTAATGATATTATCAATCATGAAAAGTTGTAAGCACTTCACCTTAAGCAGCACGAGGGAGAATAATGGGTTCATTTTCCAATATTGCAAAAGCATGTCTGGCTTAAGTTATTCTTGGAAAGACAAGTCTAATTTCAAAAATTGTAGACCTCAAAGTGTTGTGCATTGTTTGGCTACCATGGGTGGTGATAGAACCAGAGTCGAGCCATCCAACCATGGGCGTATTGTGGAGGATAAGTCTATGTGGCACCTTTTTGAATTGGGGGTTTCAAGAACTTTATCACCAGACTCCAAGGGCATGATCCCTTGCTTACTATGGAGTTTAGGCGGCATGGAAGGAAGGGAAAGTGGTGATCCGTGGCATGGAAATAGAAATTTTGAAGGAAGCCATATCCCATGCTACTGGCATGGACATGGAAGGTCTGAAAATCTTCAAGGATAGGAATCAGAGAGAGTATGAAATCAATACTTTCTTTGTCGAGAAAGGAAACTATCCATTACTTCACCGATGGTATTGCTCATTCCTACATTCCTAGGGTGTGGAGAGAGGTATTCCTGCACATCATGAAGTATTTGACTCTGGAGGGTAAGTATCACAAGATATATACCCACCACTTGTCATTTCTGAACATGTTTAGACATAAGAAATTTCTCAGTATCCCCTTCTATCTTTTTATGTCTCTGACCACCTTGGTGAGGGATTTCCAATGGAGTAAGGTGGAGTCTCCCATCCATGAGGGCCTCATTCTTCTCTTGTTTCACAATGGGAATCTAGCCTAGGATAAACAAATGCCCCTAATTGAAGAGGAGGATATTACCCTAGCGAGTGTCTGTCCAAGATGAGGGAAGGTAATCTGGGTTCTAAGTAGATGGGTGAGGGGAAGAATGTGGAAGGGATGGAAAATTAGGAAGCTAGTCCATCAAAGGGGAAGGATAAAGTTACCTCGGAAGGAGAGCATGGTATTGATATGTGGAAGAACAAAGTTCAGTACTTGGAGACGGTGGTCCAGGTCCTGGAAGAGACTAACTCGGTGGTGAGAAAGGGCATGATTGATAGTATCAAAGCCACCAAGAAAATATTCTTGGCCCAGAAGAACATCCAAGGGGATATCAAGCAGTTGGATTCTCTAGTTCAAGATTTGGGCATTCATCTGGATGTTGTGGAAAAGAGAAGTGGAAAAGGAGGTGGATCAGTTATGATGAAGAGGAAGAGGAGGAGTCTGAGGAGGAGGAGGCATATGAGGAGGAAACTAAGGAGGAAATTAAGGAAACCCCCCAAATGAAGTTGAATTCATATTCTAGCATGAAATAAGAGACTAGGGAGGTTAAACCCTCCCAAAAAAAAAAAAAAAAAGATAACTAATGGAACTTCTTCTAAACTGTCTATGGACTTTCAAGGAAATTTCTCTATTTTTCTTGTTTAATGGCTTAGTTCTGTTCTTCTTGTTGTATCTTGGACCCCTTTCTCTATTTTGGAGTTAATTTTTTTAACTCTGGGGATCCTTTTCCTTTTTGTCTATATTTTCTTCTATCACATTATAATATTTTATAAATAACCTCACGAGAGCCTATCCTCGCTTTTTACCCTATCGAATAAAAAAATCCTTGATTTTTCCAATGATAGGAATCTTTCCATTGAATAAAACCTCCCAATTTTATTATTTAACGTGAGCCACAAACTATTCACAACCTTATCTGGAATTACATTGTCGAAGCTTCTGAATCTAAAATACAATTTCTTAGCTTAAAACCATTCATAAGTAGTGATACGTAAAAGGGATCAATTCTCTCAAATGATGTAGGAGAAGTAGTTGTAGCATTATTTTGTGGAGGGGTATTCTTACAATTAGGTAGGATAACTATTGAAGTGTTTTTAGGAGAAATAATTTGTCCATTGCTTTGTACATACTTTACTAACCTATTCAAATGATCAGGAAAGTCCCTCAAATACTCAGCTTCAAACATTTGGATCTTCATTTTCTTGATGTGATCGATAATGTCAAAGCATGGTATGGTTTCACTTAGACTAAATTTAATAACCTACCCCTCTATTTTTTGTACTTGAGTAGAAGAAGAGTTCACTTGCTTATCTCTGGGATCCAAGGAAGAAGGAAGTGGACTGTCTCTCTTCAAAATAGTAACATCTAGTCTAGGCTCATCTCTTTCTCTCCTCTTTCCACTAGAAGAATCCTCACCAACATGATGCACTTGAGATCTTTTAAATACGAAAATGTGTGACCACCAATATATTCTAAAGGCTCATAATAACCTTCATCTGATTCATAGTCTAGGTATTTGATATTGGAATCGCCAATAGGGCCTACAAAATCTTCATCATCAAGTAAATAATTTTCGTAAGTAGCATTATCCTCTTATTTCATTTCCAAGTTGTTTCATCGGGTAGCTTCAATTTCTAGTCTCTTTGGTGTAGTATTCAGATGGTTCGATTCTAATTCTATTTATTGAAGTTTTAGGAAGGGACTGTTATGGGTGGTGTAGCATTACCTCCTTGTGTCATCTCGCTTGTTTATTTGTAGCATGTCATTAGCCAATATCTAAAGCAAAGTGGATCAGATGTATCTTGGTTGAAGTCATTCATTCAGATTTAGAAGATAAGTTTTTTAATATTTCCCACCATGATAATATCATCTTCAACTTCAATGGATACACTCTGCGATGCTAAAACAATAGTTGAATGTGCTCTGTGTAGCTGATATCCAACTTCTGGTAACAAGGCGTTAATGAAAAACACTTTTTGATTCTCATCACTAAGAGAAAAAGTAGTAGGAATTTTATACAAAATTCTTTAGAATTTAGCAATAAAGTACCTCAAATGTTCATGAGATTCCTTTTTTAATTGATCGAAGTGAGTTATTTGAATTCTTGTATCTTCGCGAGGTTTGAATCTTTTCAGGAACTAATCCCACATGGTAACCTTTTTGGTTATGGTTCCTGGAGCTAGTCGGTAGAACCATTCTCCGCCTAACTCACACATTGTGTCAATGAACATCCTGACATAAACATCTTCATGTTTAATAGCAAGCACCCCACATGATATGAATAAAGATACTAAATGATCATCAGGATTTTGCTTACCATCTCCATAAAAATTGGAAATTTTTTTCTAGAACCTTTGGGTAATTCATGGAGAGGGGAAGTTAAATTCAAAGGAATGAAGGCCACATCCTAGGGAATAGGAAGCTATTGAGCCATCGTAAAGGAATAAATAACTAATGATTGAATGGCTGAATTATACTTGTAACTTCACTATGTTGCAATTAATTTTGTGAAGTATGAACTATCCCTACATGTGAGAGACTTGATCGTGTGTTTGGGATTGAGGTGGATAATTAAAATAAAATTGTTCTTGCATTCAAAATAATTGATCGGTTCTACCATGAGCCCGACTTGCATGTGTAAATGGATGATCGGCGAGAATGAAGGATATTTAAAGATATGGAGTGGGCTCCAAAAAAGTTGTTTCCTATAATAAATTTCTTTACTCAAAAAGTGCACCTAACTTTAATATGAGTATGGTTTTATAGTATATGCCTAACTTAAGTTCTAGGTATGAATAACTTCAATGTGAGCATGAATGTGCATGCATGAAAAATTATATATATATAATAGAAATTTAATTGTAAGCACATCAAGTAGTCCAAGTGCCTAAGTTAGACCAAAAATAACTCAGAGTTATTTTTCTTATACACCCACAAGATAAGAACAATTTTTTGATTTAATTTCATTCCCTAGCAGAGTGGCCAAAATTTTTCGGCTAAATTTTATGCTTGACTAAACATATAACTTAGTTAGTCATGAGATAAATCTCCTTCATTTAACGGTGAATCTCTTGTTTGATTTATTTATTTATTCTACAGCCTTTTAATCTATATTTGGGGTATTACTTTAGTTGTACATCTCATGAACCATAGCTAAATAACTCTGCAACAAGTAAGTAGTTGTACGAGAAAGCAATTACTAGGAGAAGTAGAAAGAGAATGCAGAAAATAGAAATAGCTATGCAAAATAAATGTGCTTGGAAACGAGTAGATAACAAAGCTAGTTATAGCCACACAGAATAAATAAATACTTGGTGATTTTCACAATTCTTATAAAATGAAAAGAAGTGCACTTAGATGAAATTTAAAGATAAAGCAAAGTTTACCATTAGCTTTCACAATTCGCACAACAAGACTTTAGAAGACACAAAGTTCCACAAAATCTTCCTTCTTCTTATTCAATTTTCAACTGTTTACAAAATGAACATCTGATTATTTCAACACAAAGTTTGAAATAATAATGCATAAAGTATAACATTTTTTTGCCAAAAATTCGTAGATCCCTCAACATGTAGGTCTCCCTTTTATTTATAATCTCCATAAGGAAAGTACAAAAGAGACAATGTCCATTATACTTCCATAAGTTCCTAACTAAAAAATTGCAAGGAGTTGAGAATTTTTCTCCTTGAAACTCACATTACATGCCACATGTGAATTTGGAATGTTCCATATTTAAAATGAGAATAAACTAACTTGCCACTATCACAAAGCAGTTGAATTTATCAATTGAGTTAAAGTAAGTATGATTAAATGAATTAATTTAGTTATACAATGAATTTCATTACTTTATTACATTGAGAAGTGGTCAAAGAAAGAGAGAAGAAGAACAATAATAACAAGAAGAAGAATAAGAAGAAGAAGAGGAAGAAGAATAACTATTCCAACTGTAATGCTTTGGTCTCTTCCTTGTCCTTTTCCTCAGCTATATCCTTATTCTTTTCATGGTACTTAGCATATTGATCTATCATGTATTTGATTACATTATTATCCAATTTTGCAATAGCTTCCTCTCCATCTCAAACCCAAATAATTATTTCTCCAAGATGTTACACCATCCTCTTACTTTCCCCTGTGAAGCTTTGATAATTTTTCCATTGATTCTTGATGAAGGGAATGGTAGAATTTTTCATTTCTTGCTGAAAGAATTGAAGGAATTCTTCAATGTCCTTTGGAGGTTTATCAGTATTATACTTTGTGATATCATAGATTCCATCATTGAGATCATCCATGGCTTTCTCTACCTCTCCATCTAAATGCTTCATCTTTTCCATCATTTGATTAAGAATCCTTTTCTATAATGAAAGAGTAAACTCCTGTTATTTCCCCTTCTTCACAAACCCTTTGGGGGAAATATGATCTTTAATTAATACATTATTTGGAAGTGAACCTATTGCTTGTAAACTCTGAGGCTGAAGCTCTACCATTCCACATTCATTATCAACTTCTTGGATGAAACCAATTATTTTATCCCATTTATCTTGGCATTCTTTCATTTTTACAAGTATTTCTTTGTAGTCCTCCATAGCTATTTTGGTGATATTAGCTATCCATTCATCCACAACTTTATCCTTTTCACATGTTTCTTCCATTATAGTAATCACTTGTGGATTCACTTGCTCCTCTGTCAATCTTGGTTGAGTTAAAGACCTTACAAATTTCACAATGGTCTCACATAGGTTAGTTATGTCTGCTCCTTTAACTTTGGATATTTATCTTTTCCTCATCAAGCTTAATGAAAATATTCTTAATCAATGTCTATGTATCTTTCTTGAGGCCTTAAGTAGTTACTTTCCTTAGAGGCAATATTTTCACAATCGAATCTTCTTTAGTTAATTCATATTTTCCCTTACATGTTATTGGGGTAGAAACTTTAGTAAAATTTGGTCATGATGACTCAATTATAATCTTTGAAGTCACCTTGGCTGTCCTAGACCTCCTTCCATTATTTTGATACTCTTGAGAAATTGTAAGTCCATATCTTCTAAATTGACCACTTCCTTAGCACTAGGAAGTGTCTCGTGATTCTAACTACGTAGCGAAGTCTTATCTTGAAGATGCTATGGTAACAAAATGGACCACCATATCTTGACTAGTTAATCCCTTGGAAGAGTGCATAATAATTTCTTGTTGTGCCTCCGTACTTTGGCAAGTATAATCCTATAACAACACGTGTTTAAACTCGATCATGTTTTGAATCACCAATTGATTCTCAAATTCCTTTTCCTCCTCAGTTTTGTTTTCAACATTAAATTTAACTTCCTTTTCTTTATGAAGTCCTCTCTACACTAAAGGATCTTGAACTTTTTCTAAATGAATATTTCCTTTACCTTCCTTTTCAATCTTTCTTTTTTTTTTTCCTCAGTTTCCATTAAGAATTTACCTTTCTCTAATGGTTGAGATACCTCCTATAATGAGGACCCTTCCATGATAGCATCATGTATTTCCTCCTTCCGAGCCTTGTGAGATCTTTGAAGACAAAGGGGAAGGATTTATTGATAGATAGAAAGAAGGAGGATGAGGAGATGGAGCTTGTGTCACAATCGGAGGGAAATTGAATGTATCCCTAAAAATATTTGGGAACCGATCACCCCTACAGAATTTTATAGGACTACAATTTAAGGGATTTTTAGGGATACAAGACAAGGGAACCGATCAACCCCAATCCTATGACATATATAAAGTACAATCACACTCTCTAAGGAATGAAAATAATGGGAGCTCATACCTCCATTAAATTAAAAAGTGTACTATTTCCATGTTTTTGTCTCCTTTTCATACTTTTATAATGATTCAAAATTGTAATGAACTATCTTTATGTTGACTTAAAGTTCAAATTCTATCATATAAATTTATTAAACTATGTGTTGTATTTTTTAATCACAAAGCATGTTGTAGAAACCCTAAAAATATCATATTATGCATTCTAAACCCTTGAAATCATCTTGTAACTACTTTACAATACATTACGATCAGCTTTTACCACTTTTGATATATTCCACTATTTTATGACCTTTAATGATATTATAAAATATTGTCCTGAATAAACTTCTATCATTCCTATCACTCACACATGGTCTCAAATTATTAAATATTTGTACTATGAACCCTATTACACTCATATCCCATTCCTATGATTAATTAATTAATCATATCACTCTTATTATTCCTCCCTATCCCATTAGCTAATTTAATATCAAAATAATTAAATAAATCCTACACATTATCCATTTACACTTCACCTCTTATCTAATTAATTAATATCACTTCTTTAGTCAAAATCTCAAGTTAACTAAAACAAAATAAATCAATTAAAGATTAAATCATTAAATACATGAAAGAGGAAAAAATTAGATTAAATCAAATAATGTATTTGAGTTAACTAAACACATCTTCTAAAAAAAAACATTCAAAAATAAAATAAAATATCTCCAATAACTAAAAAGTCCCGACACCTTTTTAGGTGAATAAAATAAAAGAAATGTAATTAATATTTAATGTTAAATATACAAAATAATGTGCAACCTTTTCCAAATCAAAAATATCTCATCCATGCAAGCTAAAATCAATGATTCAACTCCTCTATTAGATTGGAAATACAATTAAACAATTCAATCTTGTTTCAATTAAATTCAAATCAAATAAACTAATTATACAAATACTATATTTGGAATTTCATTCCTTCCTCTATATGTAATCACCCATTATTCTTCAATAATCATCTTTGGAAGCTTTGAGAATTTCATTATATTTGTGTTGAATTATCATGCAATTATACATACCATTACACTGTCAATTGATCACAAATCTTCTATCAAATAAATCATTAAATTGATTTTCTTGTATGTAATTTATTTCCATTCGAACATCTTTGGAGCATCAAAAATAAATTTTATCAAGAGATTCAACAAGATCGGTTCTTCATTCCAAGCTTAAAAATATCTTTTGTTTACAAGGAGATACAAAGAAGGAACTAGTTTTTTCTATTTACTTTATTTCTTTCATTATGTAGTTTTTATTTATATACATTTCTAGAACACCCAATGGGACTAACCCACATATTTCTCATTTCTTCAATTTTTTTCATAAAATTAACCTTGTTATTTTCTTCTAGATATTTTAGAATCACGACCAATTTAAAGAGATTTTTATGGAGTAATCAAAGAAATTTTCAAAAAAACCAAAAGTAAAACTAGTCATTTTTCTACTTTTATTTGTGCATCTAAAGGTTACTTGTGCTACCGTAATACTAGATGTGCTAACATAACATGTCATTTATGTGATCATTCAACTATACATGTTATTTTATCAGTAGATGTGCTATCATTCCAATCTATGTGCTACCATATAAATATATGCGCTATTATTCCAATTCACATGCTACCATATAAATAAGTGTGTTATCGTTCCCTTTCACGTGTTCTTTTGTATATATAAGTGCACTATTGTCTAACTAGATGTGCTAGTGTATCAAGTACACATGCTATTGTACTATGGTAACTTTTATTTCAATTTTTATTTTTATTACATTCTCATCTTCATTCCTTTATTGTTATCTATGTTTTGTGACTTTAATCTATGGTTTAATTAGTTATAACAATGATAAAATTCTATATGTTTGTATATCCACTTGTTTTGTTTTGATCAAATCCACAAATCATATTTTTCTCGCTCTAGAGTGATCTTGAAAATTAGAAATGACCATGATTACTTGTTGTTTTCTTCTAGTATTGTGATTATAGGAAACTACTAATCAGTTTTGTACAGGACCACATCATTTGGAAATATTACTAAAATCAAGAAACAAACTACTAACACTTTACATGTAGGATTCCTTGGCCAAATACAAAATCATATAAATTATTTACAAATTTATAAACAAAATAAAAATCATTATAGGTTCGAATAAGGGTTTATACCCATCTTTTTAACCATGGGAAGTACTTGAAATAATCATAATTAACTCATTGTGAGGAGCACCATAAGAACCCCAAAGTATTTGGGACATTGAGGTAATGACCAATGAAATAGGTACTGCCCCTTCCTTATTGAAAAGTAATACCTATGAGGAATACCAAAAGTTTTCCGTGGTGACGGTCGCATTCTTAATTGATAGCAAGGTATAGTCTCGTAGTCAGAAATTTTATTTTTGATGTGTGTACTAATTCAAACAAGTATTGGTGAGTGAATTGTCCTAATCCATAGGACAATTCACAAATTTAGGCCAACATTCCCTTTAATTTTTTTATTGTTCGTTAAAAAAATTCAAAAATGCATTCTAAACAAATCATGTTGTTTTAACTATTAGTTCAAAAGTAATTTGAAAAAGCGTTCTAAAAAACAAGTATCCTATTTTCCTTTTTTGTTGTTAGTTCAAAACAATTTCAAAAATATTTTCTAAAACAAATCAAACATTTTCCTTTATTGTTTTGTTTTTTGTTTGTTTAAAATCTCAACAACTATTATCACAACTCAACAATCCAACTTTTAACTCATATCCTAATGATCATTCCAAACTATCCTATGACTATCAAACAATCATCTTACCCCTAACATGTATCCTTTCTTAGGGAAAGTCAAATCAAACCCTCATGTGTATCCTTACTTGGGAAATATCAGCTCTCATTTTATTCCTTGCATGTATCCTTTCTTTAGGGAAATGACTAATTTCAATCTTAGATTAATATTCAATAGGATCTCATAAGAGTTTCACTTGACCCCACTCTTCAGTCTGATCTAATCTCCTTGCATGTATCCTTTCTTGGGGGCATTCAAATATACTTAATATTCACTATGGAACACATTAGGGTCATAATTAAATATATTTATTTAAATTTTGTGTTCCATTGTTTCTTTTCCTGACCAATTACAAGTATTTTATTATTGTCTTGGTTTATTCATAGCCATGGCATATACTCTTACTATGTATATTGAGTTTGTTTTAATTTTTATCTATGTGATTATATTTTTATGTGCATATGGGTTACTAATTTTGGTTCTTCAATAATCATGTTGTTAACTTTACTCAGTAACAAAAAAATATGTTTCTCACAAAATAAAAAATATGAATGGAAGCTCAACTACGAGAAAAATTCATCATGTCATCATAATTATCATATCATTGATTTAACATACCAAAATGGAAATCAATAAACATGCATCAAATATAATTATGTACGAGTGATAAAAAAATACATCATTTATATACATCTATACGCATCCATAACCATCATTTACATAGTCATCATCTAATACATCGAACTCCATATACATCAACAATAATGTCCATGTACCAAAATAAATTCATATACATCAAAGTGTCATCAAGGGAATCTCTAAAAATGTGTACCTTCATCACAATGTATATACCAAAAATATATATACATATAAATAATATATAGTGTAATTTAGTACTTTATCCTAACCTAAACTTCTTGGTCTATCTCACCTTAGTTGTAACATCCTAATAGATATAATAGTTCTAGAAAGCTGGTGTGATCTACATGACTTCATAGATATGATATCTACCATATGACTATTACATGGAGCTTTCGGCCCTCAGAACAACTACCTCATATAAATCTTGATAATATCCCAAATCATGAGTAGTTGCTAAAAACTCTTGTAACAAATCCCCCATACCTATGGCCTTGACTACATGTCGCGCCATATCTCTCTCTATTGTCAAATTTTGTATGTGTGTTATAAGTTAAACCCTCTTATTGGTTTTCTATTGTATCTATCTATGATCCATAATCAATACGATGTCTCTCTCCCAAATGGCTTTATCTCTTTGTGCTTATGTCGCTAGTAGCTCAAGTGCATATGGATCTAGAGGTAGTAATAAAGGAATATGACTCCAAAATCCTCTTCTCCATGATCTCCCCATCCATTTTCTATGAACAAATTAGTGCCTTCACCACTAAACCCATTTCCATCTCCTCCTACAAGAATCAATGGCCTTTTTGGTAAAATGTGACCCGTGCCTATGACTCTCCACCTTGAACTGATTTATGAACCTATATTTGTATACCCTATCCATTTTCATATCCTTGTTAGCCTCATCTTCTCCTATCTCTCTAATATAAGGAATCCTTAGCTACTACTTCTATGCCCACTACTATATTTGTTGTTGGAATGGTGAGATGTGGGGAATGATACCTACATACCACACAAAATATTTTTTTGTAACTCTAGGATCCATGAAATCATCTCACGTATCCCATATATGTAGTAGAACCCCTCCAAAATTGGCCCTCACCACCCTCAATAGAATTCATACCTCAATATCAATGGTCTCCCATGCTTCTCGATGCATACCATTCGTCTCCTCATAGAATATCTTATATCATTCATAACTTCCATTTGACCCTATCTAGTCTATCTCTCTCCATAATAAGTGATTAGATCCAAATAATATAGTTGTGTACCTCACTTTGTCACTAACTTAACATCATTTGTATCCCATATATATCATTTGTATAACCTCCATGTGATCATATATAACTATAAATCAGTAATGTATCATCTATAAAACTCTATATCACCTCGAGTGCCCTTTGTATCATCACCCACTATCTCCCATATGCAAGATGAGGGCTCACTAGGTTGTTTATCTCTCATAACAATGAGCGTACAACCCATGATAATGTGGTCCCACACATTAATCTATAGTAAATTAGCTGGACCAAGGTTCCATTTACCTCTATATGATATCAAGTGCATGAACTATATAAGTGTGTAAGAATAGAAGGAACCCATGTAAATACTATGACAGACTCCGTCAACTCGCTACAATACTAATCAATCCAAGATGAAACTAAATCCTAATCTTATCAAGTAACAGGTAGCCACTGATAAGAGCCATCAGAAATATTGGTAATCATGCTAATGTGTCATCCTCTATACACTCAGACAAGTGCACTACCATACCCTCTCGATAGATATCCTTTAACTAAAAAAAATACCAAATGAGAGCTTTGATCTAATCCGCACTCCTCTCCCATTGAATTCATCTACCTTTCATTGACACCCATTGTATATGGTACACGCCCTCCAAGGTAATATACATATATCTTGTTGGTAATCTAAAATTATGAGACTCACTGATAAAAAAATCTATGAAGGCCATCAACAAATAGTGCTCCAATCTAATATCTAGTAATTACATTATATATGTTAGTTCAATTGCCTCAAAAAATTCCACTAAACCCCTCCACTTTGACATTTTCATGTATCTCAAATGATCATATTTTAACATGTATCTCATGCACATATATGGAATATAATCTCTACTATAATCATCAAAAACACATTGTCATAACCTTAATTATCAATTTTCTTCTAATTTCATCTTCCAAAACACATCCATTTCCTCTATCTCACATTAGCGGACCTATAGTGACACTAGAGTATGTACCTCTATGATAGTGCATCTATTGATACCATAACACATTTTATGATTGTACATGTACTTACATGCTAGCACACCTAACAAAGTGTGCTAGTTCATCTACGACACTATAATTCCTATCCTTATGCTAATGTGCGTAGTTTAAAGCTAACATACACAATAGTGCACTAGCGAATTTTGTGAACTACGCTAGCACATCTAATTATGTATGTTAGGGTTTTGTTTCCAAATTATTCTACAACTAACAAGCAATTAAATCATCCCAAAACTTAGTATTTTGGGTACATACGCAACATCATCGTCAAGATCCCACCCAAAATATCAAACATGGTCCGAATGGTAAACATGAGGTGGATAATGATTGATAAATCTCATAATCTAGAGAATAAAAATCACTTAGGGAAACAAAAGGTATAATATCATAAATGACAAATGATTTTTTCTACCCTCTCACCCTTCTATTTAAACCCTTCTTCTAAACCTTAATTTCTCAACTTAGGACTTTACACTCTCATTAATAACGTTTTAAGTAATTTATTTTTCTGATTATCCTTGATTTTCTATGCTCTCTCTCTCTCATATCAAAATATATCCACTACTTTTTGTGTCACCCACCCATTCTAGGGGCACTCACTTGGTACCATCTAACTTGTCGGGGTATCCTAATGCTACATCGGAGAAAATTAGGTAGTCCACCACACTTCTTTATCATTTTTTCACCAATATACACACATCTACTATATTTAAAGAGATATTACTTCATAATATCAATTTAAAGAGGAGAAATGTAAACACCTTAAAAATCACATTACGCATTTTAAACCCCCGAAATCATCTTGTAATTACTCTACAATACATAAGATAATTTGTTACCACTTTAAATATATTCCTCTATTTTATGACCTTAATTTACATTCTACAACATTATCCCGAATAAAATTTTATCATTCCTAGGATCAATTAATTAATCCTATACTCTTATTATTCACCCCTATCCCATTATCTAATTTTATTATCTAATTTAATATCAAATCATTAAATAAATCCTACACATTATCCATTTACACTTCACCTCTTATCCACTTAATTCATATCATTCACTACTCAACATCTCAAGTTAACCTAAGAACCATAAATCAATTAAATATTAAATAATTAAAAATATGGAAGAGGAAATATTTAGATTAAGTCAAACCATGCATTTTATTTAACTAAACATATCTCCCAAAAACATGGCATTCCAAAATAAAAGTAAATCTCTCCAAAATCTAAAACTTTGCGTTACTTTTTTAGGTGAATAAAACAAAAGAGATGTAATTGATATTTAACTATAAATATTGTAGTCACAAAATCATGTACTTTATATACTATTTGATCCACGGTTCCATACTACTATTTATAATGTTCTTGAGTGAAGAAATTACTAATCAACCCCATCTTTTGGCCATCTTGTTTAATTTTTATTTCATCATTCCCGACCTTTTATACCCACATGCCCGGTCTGTTTTCATCACTTTGTGTTATGTTAGCCTTAACTAGGCGCCCACTCTAAAGACCAGAGCACCCGTAGCTACCCCAGTCCCCTCTCTAAGAACTCAAGTCTAGATAGATGTTCCATATCCATCATTTTGGGGCTTCTACACAATCGTTCCCGCTTTTAGTTTCTCCAGTCACCTCTGTGAGATATTCCCATGAGAATCATCTAATTAAATGAGTTCATTCTAACTCTCCTTGCATTTTATGGTTTATCATTTCCATTTCTACAGATCACTTGGGTCATCTTTATAAATTTTTATAGCATTTATTTACTTTATTCACAATTTTTCATATCTTATATTAACTATTTCATAGACTTACATTTTAGATAATCAAATATAAAAAATTATGTGCAACCTTTTCCAACTCAAAAATAGTTCTTCCATGTGAGCTCAAATCAATGATTTAACATTTCAATTATATTGGAAACACAATTAAATAATTCAATCTTTCTTCGTCAAATTCAGTCTAGGAAAGATAATTATAGAAATCATATATTTGGAGTTTCATTCCTTCCTCTATAAGTAATCACTCATTCTTATCCAATTATCATCTTTGGAAGCTTTGAGAATTGCATTATCATTGTGTTGAATTATCATTCTATTATACATACTATTACATTGTCCAATTGATCATGAATCTACTATCAAATTAATCATTCTATCACTTTTCTCATAACAAATCTAATTCCATTTGAAACATCTTTGGAGCATATAAAAAAAATTTGATCAAGAGATTCAACAATCTCAGTGCTTCATTCCAAGATTCAACAATATCATCTGTGGCTACTAAGAGATAAAAAGAAGGAACTGGTTTTCTTTTTTTTGTTTTTTTATGTAATTTTTATTTTTATACAAATGAAAACACCAACATATTACAAATTCCCTTTGAGAAATTCATAGTGTGTGTACAAACTCGGGTATGTTTTTTCTTCAAGCATACAATTTTCAATTACACACTTAAACGGGGAAAATGTATACACTAAAACCTAAGTAACTTATCCTTATACAATGACAAGTTTGACCTTCTATTTTTTTCAAGATAAAATTTCACATTAAGAATCCAATCTCATCATCTCTCTATCTATTCTACAAATTTCCTACCTTTACATCATCTTCTATCAAAAAATCTAGAAATATTATTCAAATAAAGAGGCAAAAAATATTTGATATAAGGTTTGGATGTGGGGTCCTGTATTGGCCATCTTGTTTGGTCCTACCCCTCTAAATCACTATCTCTCCTTTCAATGTTAAATCATTATTTGGGTCATTTCATCTTCCTACAGTTGGCCTTATCATAACATCTCACTTATGTAAAATTGCATAAGAAACTCATTATGACATTATAACTCACTTTACATTTTTACAATATACTATTATAAACATCATTTGAAAATCACTCAAAGGGTTCCTAAATATTCTAAAATCAATTATAAAACATCTAGGGAAGTCTGTAATATAAGTCTAAAGCACTCTATAAGATTGAAGAGTCTATCTTCACCCATATATAAGCATGTAAAGATCATATATCCATGTCTTAAGATTGAAAAATTCACTCAAAACCTTTCACAAGAGTTTTTATAAAAACAAAGGGTTAGGTCACATAGTTGATTCATACCACATCTCACTATTACCACACTAGGTAAATTCTACACTATGAATTTAGCCCACTATCTTGGTGTTAAGATATAAAAGATCAAACCTAATGGTTTGTTATCTTTACAAACTTTCATGAGCACCTATGCGAACTATATGAGGTTTTATTCCATATCAAGGATATGTCGTATCGTACTAGGCTTTAGCAGATGGGAGTTTGACCACAAAGGGTGGTCCAAACTTTAGAACACATATATTTTTTCTCCTTTGGTTTGTTAATGCTATGATGAAGGGGGTTATAGGTTGTTAGGTTTTATACTTCATTACAAATAATTGCATGTCATCCAAGATTGTAAAAGTAAGAGACACGAAATGAACACCATTTACAAAAAGTGAAATTCACAAAGAGTTTCATATTCCAATTTCCTTTTGGTACAAGACCATACAATGCTTTCCTGGACTATAAAACTCTTGTATATAGCATACAACTCTTTCCTAGATGATACTTATACTTATTATGTACAGTCCTCCACCTACACATTTTATAGTTCCAAAATATATTGTGTAACATTCAGAGTTCTATATTATCTTGTTCAACTACCTAAAACATCCAAATCATTCCATAATATTTTTGAAAGGGTAACTCTCTCTCTCTCTCTCTTCTTGTATTTTTTAACAATTTACTTATTATTTATCACTTAATTAGTTTAATTAAAGTTAGAATACATTATTTTGGTCATGTATAATTGATGTTGGAAGTTAATTATATCGAGAAGACTACATGTTACATATTATTACATCATTTTCATTTGGAAATGTAATTAGGGTGTAAACAGATGGGACATTCCATGTGGATAGTTAATTAGCCATGTTAGTAAACCATGTTGATGTAGTCGATATGGAAAACAAATTTCATATGGAAATTCATCCTCCACTAGTTTATTTTCACATGTAGCAGCTTATTCTTGAAAATAAAAATGAAACCACATTATCTTTTCTAGGATTATCAATTATCATAACATTAAATTATTGCAAGATTAATAATCATGTAATAATTATTCCACTAACCATTTACTTGTTAATTAAATATTTAATAGTCTATATAAAGTATTATTTTATGACCATTAATATAATGGTAAAATTTGTTGTTGTCATAAAATGCAACAAGAAATTATTTTTCGATAGTGGTATAATTTCATTGAGTTAGTGTCAAGTGTATACACCATATTTTAGATACTTGTTAACAATATATTTTGTATAGGGATCTTGATTCATACACCTCTTGATATATTTCCTTAAGGGGCCTCTTTCGATTAGGTAATGATAAAATTTAGTAATGTAGACTAGACCACAACATTTGATAGATGTTGATATTAGCCTTAGTTACCTATACATGCCTCATTTCTCCCTTTGTTCATGCACGTTAAACTTATTATGTCCACTTATCCCATTATGTCTACTTTCTTATTATTTTTACATGATATTACCCTTTCTTTCAATCACTTTGGATCTTCATCATTCATCATCATTAATGATCTAGTGTTCACTCCTCATGTTTTCATCTTATAACCTTAGAATTTCCCAAAGGACAACACCATTGCACATGGGTGGTTATTAATGTTTTAGTTTCCTATGGATGACACCATTACCCATGGGTGATTACACCTATTTTTATTTCTCCATGGACGATGCCATCACCTAGGGATGATTGCATCAAGTAACTATGCCCCCATTTTTTCTTAGTACTATAGACAATTAAAAATCACTTTCTCATACTTATAATTACTTTTTCAAGAACTATTTCACATTTATTGGATGAATTTGGAATCTTGGAGCCTCCTTATTTTGTATTTGGTGATGGGTTTAATTATTCCCTTAATTTAACCAACTCTTAGTTGATGTCATATTCAAACTAGGGGTGTGTCAAGCTATATACAACAAGAAGAATCTTAGTGATCTAGTAATTGATTGTAGATATTTTTTATTTTTATTTTATGTGGGATTTTAAAAGTGCCTTTAGGATTTCCTAGAAAAATTATTTTTAAAGATAAACTATAAGAATCTTGTTGAAATAAAAATCTTCATAATTGAATGTGTTTTTAGAAATAAAAACATTCTTGCAGAATGAAACAAATTGCTGGAAATAAACACTCATTGCAGAATGAAACAAATTTCTAGAAATAAACACACGTTGCATAAGTAAAGAAACTTTCTTGGAAATAAACACATGTTTGAAAATGCTACTAAAAAATCTTGTAAGGAAACAAGATTCTAATCTACAACACCTATAGGGATAAGTACATAACAATTCAAGTGAAGAATCAAAATCACTTACAAAATTAAAAATTAACATATTTACATGAATTCCTTAAAATATAAAATACCAATAAAATAAAGGATCTTGCTTCTTGGAGTAGTGGGCCCTTGATCCACCTTGAATAGGGAGCTGATAGAGTATTATTCTCTCAAAATGAAATGGCTATCTTATTACTGAAATGTTATGTCTTACAAAACTTCACTATATATCTATATCATATATATTGTCTCTATCTCTAATATATCTATAGGTGTTTATGTATATTTCATCATCGAATATGCATTTACATTCATAAGTGATCGATATTAGTCCATCAATCTATAGGTTCTATTGAAAAAAATAGTGCTCAAAGTAGATGTGGAATTTAGAAACCTTGTTGGACATATAGTTGTCTTATCCTAGATAAGTATTCTTGGAGTATGAAGAATCAAAAATATATTGATCTACTCTTTAGTGGAGGGCCCATTAATTT
This sequence comes from Taxus wallichiana var. yunnanensis, assembly GCA_018340775.1. Lineage (NCBI taxonomy): Eukaryota > Viridiplantae > Streptophyta > Pinopsida > Cupressales > Taxaceae > Taxus > Taxus wallichiana. The sequence continues at coordinate 16,244,288 of CM031238.1, read as the reverse complement.
ATCTATCACTATATTTTTCCAAAAGTAATATATTCTCATTTATTCTAGAACTTTGGAGAAGTTTGAACCAAAGGGAACCATTCCGTAACTAACTGCAAAAGTTCTAGGGGTAAGTGCAGGAGTTCTAGAACTAAGTGTTGGAGTTCCAGAACTAAGTCTGAAGGTTCCAAAACTAAGCAATAGAGTTCCTTTGTTGAGTGATGGAGTTCAGAACTAATTTTGAAGGTTATGGAGATAAGTTGTATTGAAGTCAATGTTCTCAAAAGGGTGTTGGTTGCTTCATACTTTGATTATCTGACCAAATGTGACCTGTTTTATTCCAAAAACTAAATTTCCACACACTTTGTTAGGAATTATAGATTTTTTAGACATTAAAACTAAATTAAGAAAAAGATGGACAATTACATCCTAACTTATACTAGATCAAACAAAAGCCACAAAATGCAGTCAAACTTGATTAAAAGGAGAGTAAAATAAGATCATTTATTGCACATTGATGAGGCATATTTTTGCCTTATCATCTCCCCCACACTTACTTGTTTGTAAGTTCTCTTAAAAACTCTACTCTTAAAAACTTGGGTTGTGAATTCTACATTCCAATTGACTACTAAGGTCAAATGGCTGAAAATTAATATCCCAATGCTTAAGTTTGGAAGTATTATACCCCGATCCCTCTTTTATCTTTTTCGCCACTCCTCAAGTGAGTGGGGTCCTGAGACTCTCTATTTTTACATGGATACATGGGAGTGAGAAGGATAGGATGCCTTGTTCTCACTCCCATCTACATGCCTCTACATTTTCATTGACCTAAGGGATTAGTGTATAAAAATCTATAGCTCTTTCTAGACTCCATATTAAGTTCGTGGGAGATATCACTTCTCTTCTTCTTAATGAAACATTGAGAAAATCCCATCTCTTTAATCATCCATCATAAATGTCTTCAAAAATTATCTCCTCATAAGAGGTGAAGGCATCAATACTTTTCTAAAGACTGACAATATAATGTGCCTTGAATCGACATGTCAAAGGCATGTGATCTGAAATGTATAGATAAGGAAAATGGTTTTTCATAGTGAGCTCTCATGCAGAGGCCAGATGAACTAGCCTTTAATAAATGTTCAATATCCCTCTCTTTCCAAGCTATCTGATTTTGAAGTATAGAAACAAATGCATTCAGTTGGCTTTCCCTACATATAGATTGATCATGAAGCATGTATTCTTTTCTAATAAAAATTTACAAAGATAAAATTTGTAGAGAAGATTTTTCTACTCTGCACTAGCTAAGGAATATGTTGTCATGAACTATGATTCATCCTTTATTTCATGTGGAAGGCCACATGTAATCCTTGATAGTTTCCATAGAAAGAAATTTTATGTAGGAGAAGGTCTCCTACATGTGAGTAATATTTCACTCATCATACAAACCATTTGTATCTTTGCAAGACATTTAAATTTGTCTCCCTCCATTTTGTGAAACTTTTCTTCCCATTCCTTCCTTTCCTTCTTCTCCACTTCTATATTTCTTCTTAGTTCATGATTTGATATTTTGAATTCATTAATATTTTTCAGGTATCATCCCAAAACTTCTTAAGTGGCCAGTAAGTCATCTCAGTTTGTACAATTTGATCCATTGAAGATATCTTTGACATAGAACTCTTTTTACTAGCCAAATGACATTATTTTTCTTTTTCCACAATTTTTTGTTTAACCAATATCAATTCTTCAGTCCTATTTATGAGCTGAGTTTTTAGTTGCTCAATGATCATTTCCCTATGATACAATTTTTTTTGAGGAAGTTTAATTCCTCATCCTTATCCCTAAGGATAAGTTCTACTCTAGACAAGAACAAAGCCTATCTAACTTGTTGTTTCCCCTTTTTGTAAGTTCCTTGGGAATGATAATTTCTCTTCCACCAAAGGGGATTTCCTTTTTGTTTCAAGATTCCAATTCCTCTTCCTCATGTGATAGTATTAGTGAGTCACCCATATCATGAAAATCCTTCTCCGCAAATCCTTCATCTTATTTCTCTAATTCCTCAGTTTGACTTGGTAGACGGGGAGAAATTACCATGCTTCCCAAAATATCAATAGATTATTTCTCTAAACCATCCTATACTGCAATATCCACTGCAACTTCCTAGACTTCTTATGAACTCTTTATCTTTGAGGAGCTTCAAAATGTCCTAAAGTGGGCTTTCTCCTTGAGCTTCTTCTGATTTTTACTTCATGGTCCAGCTTAGGTGAACTGTCACTGTCAAATACAAATGTTAGTTCTTATGGTATTTTTTCAGAGGAAGGATTTTCTTTTGAAGACAGATGAGGTTTTGCAGCTTTGATCATTCTTTCAGATCTCCTCCTCTTTGGCACTTTAACCCTAATTATTTTCTTCTTTTTCTCTACAAGAGGATCAATCTCCAAATTACTTTTAAGAGAGAAAGGGGTTGGTATTCCCCTTCTGATAATATCAAGGATTTTTTTGAACTTGTTAAGGAACTTTTCCCATGCTTCTCCATTTTTATTTGAGAGAAAATGGTGTTGACAGACCAGATGGACTAATCCATGGTGTCTAATTGTCCCAACTCCCCAAGAATACCTCTGAGCCATTGTTTGGATAGATTCAAAGAGGAAACCAAGAAGGTTTACTATATACTCTTGTTTTTCAGCCCCATACCTAAGATATATCAGCATCTTAAGGACCTCCCTTCCCACAATCCCATATTGGCCATCGCAAGTTAGGTACTTAACTACCCAAAATGCTACTCTGTCGAAGGGTTTGGAAGGCTATATCATCTTACCCCTTTGATGATTTTATTAGTATTAGAAATATATTAGGGTTCAGATTTACCCTCTTATCTTAAGATGTCCACCAATTATTTTAGGTTCCCCTTTATAGGATTTGGAACATGTACAATTGGTACCTCAGATACATTGCTCATTGTATTTATAGTAAAGGGAATTATAATGATTTTAACCTTAGTTCTAGAATTCTCTAAATTTACAAAAAATTCCCTTATCTATTCATCATTTTACTTTGAGAATTTCTTTAGAAACTCTAGCCAACCTGTTTGTTCAAAAATGGTTACTACTTCTTCATCTCGCAAAAGTTGTGTATCATCTCTCGGCTCGACTTGTTCTTGATACCCATGACAAAGAAGACGAGTAAAATTATTTTTCTTTCAAATCCTTACTTTGTTAGGGGATAGCTATGGAAATACTGGATTTGGATACAAAACTATTGGATTTTGCTTTGTAGAACTATGAGTTTTAGCTACAGAATTCAAATATGATTCTACTATTTCTTTAATTTTTCTACAACTTCTCAATTTCATTTATTCCACCCAAATGATAGCTCATTATTAGTACACCACCAATTTTAGTTTTTCAATTGACATCACCCTCATGATTAATTGTTTTTAATCTTAATGTACAATAAATGACTCATTATACCACCTACTCAAATAAAGTCTAATCACACATGTGAAATTTTAATTTAACCTTTAATAATATCAAGACATAATTACCATCCTTGCTGACATAATCCCTCCACCTTTACGACTCATCATTTCCTACAAAATATGAAAAATGAAAATGGTTAGAAAAGATAACTGGAATTCTAAAGAAGTTTCATTTGAATTAGCCATTTATTGAGGAAACCAACTGCCATTTCTGGTTTTCAATTGGTCTTTGAGAGATTTTTTTGGGGGAAGAGAACACCATTCTGGTTTTCATTCCCTCCCTTTTTATTTTTATTTTTGGATAATTTAATGCCATTTTCTAGTTTTCATTCCCTTTACTTTATTTTGTATCCATGCATCTGATTACTTGATCATTTTTGGAAGAACTAGGTTCTTACATATGATAAAATTCTTGTTTGCTTCAATGTGCTTCAAGAATTCATCCTTGGTAGGAGGCTTCCTATAAATTTTCAGCCTATGTCCATTAAATGGAAGTTTCCTTCTACTTCCATTAATGGGAATTAGCTGAATAGAGCCATTTTCAAATATCTTCTCAATTTAATGAGGTCCTAACCACCATGTTCTCAACTTTCCTTTGAATTACTAGTACTTGGAATCAAGCAGTAATGCCCAATCTCATACGTTGAATTGAATTTCCTTGATATTTGTATCATGTCACTACTTCCTTTGGTCTTGAATTATCTCTTTCTGTTGAAGTGCTTCCAATGTTAGCTCATCTAATTCATTGAGTTGTATATTTTTTCCTTTTATGTTGCAGATCCAATTCAATACCCAATTTAGTTGTCCTCAATGTTTGTAGTTCAAATTCAATGGGTAACAAGGTTTTTTTACCATAGACTAACTCATATGGTGAGAAACCTATTGTAGTATTATGAGTTATGTTATAATCCCAGAAAACCTTGGGTAACCTCTTCACCCAATCTCTTTTACCCGCTTCAAATGTTCGTGAGGATCTTTTCAAATTCCTGTTTATCACTTCAACTTACCCATTTGATTATGGGTGATAGGGAGATGAAATATTATGATTTATCTGATAGTACACTATGGAGTCCTAAATCATATTAGACATGAAATGAGGACCTTGGTTTGAAACTCTAATTCTTGGTGCACTAAACTTCATCATAATTTTGTGCCAAAGGAAATCAACAATTTGCATCTTCATTAGCATTTGTTAAAGCCTACACCTTTGCCCACTTTTCCACATAATAAGTACATACAATAATATGTTACTTTCCTTGTGAAGGATGACTAAAAGGGAAAACAAAATATATCCCCCACCTTTCAAATTGTTCAATCACTACTTGAGGTTGCAGAGGTATTTCACTAGGGAAAGTTGGTTGTCCCATCCTTTGATAGGGATCACACTACTTGATGTATTTATTCACATATTTATACAAAGATGACCAATAATAGCCAAAGTGACAAGTATTTTGTGGGCTATTATTTTCACTAAAAAGTGTCCTCCACTTGGTTCATCATGACATGCACTAAGTATGTCAAATATTTCATCTTCTCTCACACACCTACGTAAAACCAAATCAGGACCACATTTAAATAACATTCCATTTAACCATTTAAATTGTGCATTGGTTTTGATTAATATTTTCATTTGTTTCTTAGTAAAATAAGGGGGAAACTTCCTTGTTGCAAGATAATTTTCCATATCAGCAAACCATGGTGTATCAGCTGAAATAGAAAATAATTGTTCATCTGGAAAGTTGTCCTTAACTGGATCTTGCTCCCTGTAGTGGTTAATATTGATAAGAAATCACTTACCACATTAGATTTTCCTAGATTATCCACAATGGTAATATCAAACTCTTGTAAAAGTAGTAACCATCAAATTATCCTACCTCCAACCACTTTTTTGTTCATTAAGTATCTAATTGTTGAGTGATCTATATGTACAAATATTTTGTACCCTGTTATATAATGTCTAAAATTATTAATTGCATAAATCATAACAAGAAATTATTTTTTAGTGGTGGTGTAATTTCTTTCAATGGGAGTAAGTTTTATACTAAGGTAGTAAATAGCATATATTTTCCCTTCCTCATCTTTTTGTCCCATAACCGCACCAATTGAGTTATTTGAGGCATCTTTGGATGTTAAAAGGTTTCTCCTAATTAGTTCCTCTTAATATTGGGGAAGTGATTAATTTTTCTTTAATTTATTCAAAAGCATGTTGACACTTTTCATCCCAACGAAATCCACAATCCTTGGTAAGAAAACCAAACATGGGGGCAACATTTTACTAAAATATTTGATAAACTGCCTATAGTATCCAACATGTCCTAAGAATGACTTGATATCCATGGGGGTTTGAGGAATAGGTAAGTCTGAAATAATGCTAATTTTATTTTGGTCAACTTGAATTCCTCTTTTTGAAATGTGGTGTCCTAGTACAATTCCCTCATCAACCATCATCAAGAATTTCTCATGACTAAGAGAAAAATGGTGTTGCTCACATCTTGTTAATATTATGTCCAAATTTTTCAAGGCATCATCAAATATTTCTCCATGCATAGTAAAATCATCCATGTATACTTCCACACAATCATTGGTTAGATCTACAAAAATTGCTAGTACAACCCTTTGGAAGGTTTCTGGAGCATTACATAGTCCAAATGGTAATAACTGTAGGAAAATTTAACCCATGCCAAAGTAAAAGTAGTTTTTTCATGATCCTCAACAGGCACCCTGATTTGATTATATCCACTAAAACTATCCAGGAAGGAAAAGTATTATTTACCTTAAAGGTTGTCTAAAACTTTATCTATGAGTGGTAAATGAAAATAATCTCTAAGTGTAGTGTTTTTCAATTCCCTATAATCAACAAAAATTCTCTAATTTCCATTATTTTTGGGCATAATCATAAGAGGATACACCCACTAACTATCTAAGATATGGTAGATAAATCCTACTTGCAATAGCTTTTTAATTTTTGCTTGACTATGTCTCTCAAGGTTGGGTTGATCCTTCTCTAAGGTTACCTAACTGATATAAATTTTTAGTATAAATGTGATGGGTAAAAATACTTGGATGGGTTCCTTTCATGTCTTTATAGTCCTAAGAAAATGATCTAGTATGAATTTTGAAAACATCAAACAATTTAGCTTCTTGATCATTTTCCAACTAGTTGTTAATGTTCAAAATTTTACTGGCTAAATCTCATTTTTTTGGTTCCAATGTGTGATGAACTAATTTGTTGAAAAGGTTCCATTAGGGTGTTTAGTGGACATGAATGTGGTAATAACATATGATATGCAATAATGTCTCTAAAGTTCCCTTGAGAAAGAATACTAGACAAAGGAAAATAGGAAAAGTTATGATACTTATCTTGTCATTGGTCAAACTCCTCATCACTGCTACTTTCCAAACATTCCTCATTATTCCTTGATATCTTTGATACTAAAGCTAGTGATTTCATAGATTTTCTATCCCTCCCCAAGAGAAACCATGTTCCTCCATAGTGAAATCATTTACATCTACTTGAAATTGTTGTGGTTTCGGAGATAAGTATGCATGCTCCAAAACTAAGTCTGAAGGTTCTGGAACTAAGTTTGAAGGTTCCAGAACTAAGTCTAGAGGTTCGAAACTATCCATGATTACTCCAAAGATAATTGGTGATCATTCAATGGATGATTAATCATATTTTCCACCTCCCGTATATGATCCTGCAATGTTATCATAGCCAAAGAGGACAATTGTTTTTACTAGTATCAGGATCATCAACCCATAATTGTTCTTGATTATCAATAAAAGGTCATACAGAAGGATATAAGGAAATTTTCTTAGAATTATTACCATTTGAGATAGTCATATAAACTGATCTACAATCAATTAAGGTAACAACTATAGCTAACCATGGTCTGCCAAAAATAATGGGATAACCAAGTGTTTTACCTTTTAACTATAATATAAGGAATTCCACTGGATACTCCCATGACTCCACCATAACTATCACATCTTCAATGATTCCTTCTGGTTTTACTACCAACTGATCTGCCATCTACAATATGGTGCTAGTAGGTTGTATACCTATTAATGGTAATGTTTTCAAAGTGTCCACTATCATCACATTTATAGTTACTCCCAAATCAACCAAAACATTATGTATATGTTTATTTCCTATAGAGATAGAAATAAAAGGGCTTCCAGGATCCCCATATTTGGGAAGTAATATTTTTCCTACCAATAAATGAGCAACTTTCCCATCTATTTTAATAATATTAGGGTACTACTTCTTTCTTCTAGGTCTTTTCAAACATAAATTTTTGATTAATTGGTTTAATTTAGGAATGTCCTTGATTTCTTACAACAATGGTATTTAAATATTTAGTTTCCTTAATTCATGCACTAATTAAGATTCCTTGGTCTCAATAACTTCCTTAAATCTTTCTAGAAATGGAGTTTTAGCAGAGTTATTATCTGACTCCTTCTCTTTTTTTTTCATCCTCCTTAGGAATATTTGAACTAGGAGTTTTAGTTTCTTTTGTCATTTTAGTAATTATAATAGGTGGACTATTAATTATTTTTCCAGATCTTGTTTGAATATCCTTACAATCCATGACATTAAGATCAACTAGTTTTTCTTGCTCTATTCCATAGAAAGGGGTTGTTTGTTTGTTTTTGGGATTAGCCACTGGTTGTGTTAGTATTTGCATTTGAACCACATTTTCAGTTTGTGAACCTTGTATTGGAGAACCCATTATGGAATGTTCATGTTAGTTGGGATATGTTCTTCCTTGAGTGTAGTTATTAGGGTTCCACCTAGGTTGTGGATCGAGTATAACGGTAACTCTAACTAGACCATGGTTGTTAGTGTCCTTGAGCATACCAAGATTATCCTATGTAATACTGGGGATTCCATGTTAGTTGAGGGGTCCAAGGTGGTTTCCCCAAGTTTTGGAACTATCCGAGCTACCCATGGAATCATCTAGGGATTAGGGAAAGATCTTGGTATGAACTACCCTCAGCTAGGTTGTCTCTGGAAAAATTTTACATATTCTGTAGTGGATGAAGTGTTGGTTTGTTTAAGATGATTTTTTATGAATGGAAGAAGAGAACAAACATTAGCTTCATGTTCCCTAGATTCAAAAATAAGACACATTTTTGTTTTATCCAAAGGATAATATCTTATTTCATGCTTATTTATGCATCTAAGAAAGTACATAGCTAATGGTTCAATATCAACATTTTATTTGGCTTGTAATCCATCCATGGTGGAAGTTAATTGAACTAGGATGTTTGTTTTAATGTTTTCCAGTTCATTGATAAGTTTGTTCATGTCTTGATTTGCAGTTTTCATAGTTTTTCCTTTCCTAGGTCCACCCCATGTTCTTAAATAACTTCTACAAAGGTCTTTAATATCATTCATTCTTAATTGATTGATGTTTCCACCTCCCATTAAGTCAAGGGCTTCCCTAGATTCATTATCTAAATGTTTAAGAAAAATGGTTTTTCTTATCTCTTCTTGAATTAAAAAATCCACACCTTTTACTTACAAAGAGGAATCTATCTAAATAATCTTCCATATTTTCATCCTCTTCTTGTTTGATCCTAAAACATTCTTCCTTCTTGTTTCTCCCTCGACAGTAGTCTTGGTATATTTTTAGGAAATTAGTTTCAATTTTTTCCCAAGTGGTAATATAATTGGATGTTAATCCTATAAACCACCTCATTACTACATCTTTCGAGTAGATGGGAATAACTTGATTTTTGATTTTCTCGGCTTTGTAGTCATAGGTCGACACAAAACTTTAAATTAAAAAAATGGTCAAGGTTCTCAGATTACATCCCTCTAAATATAGGCAAGTGTGTAGGTGAAATATTATTTACAGGTGTATCATCATCCTCCAAATGAATTAGATAGGTAAAGGTCCTATCGGGTTTCTTTCATCTTTTCGTGTCATATCTATAGTATCTTATAGATATATTTCCCAATAAATGTGGTATGTGATCCACTTTATTGAAGGTGAAAATTCTGGAGTAGGAAGTTGACTAATCAATTGAGAATCAAAACTTTCTCTAACCGGATCTTAGGATATATTCCTTCTCCTAAAAGTTCCACTTCCTTACGGTGATTGATCGAAAATTCCAAACGTGGAAGTTTTGCTTCTTATCTAACAGGGAAAATGGTGCTTCTAATTCTTACTCAACTTCCTTATTTAAACCAGAGGATGCTGATAATTCTTGTTGGGATATTTTTGCAAGAAATATATCCTTTGAGTCTCTTGATCTACTCATAAATTTTATGATAATGTAGGGAAGATTTTTCAATTACTAGATGTATGATTATTGCTCTTGTTAACACCTAATTAGACAATTCTAACTAGTTGGTCCCAAAGCAATGGCACCAAAAATGATGTGCGTCATTATTCCATTCATTTAATCAAATCTCGTTGATGTCATATTCAAACTAGGGCTATGTCCTGAAGCTATTTGCAATAAGAACAATCTTCATGATCTAGTAATTGATTGTAGGTATTTTTTATTTTTATTTTCTAGGGGGTTTTTAAAGTGTCTTTAGGATTTCTTGGCCAAAGCCTTATTAAAGATAAACTATAATAAACTTTCTGAAATAAACACTCATTTCTGAAATAAATAAATCTTCATAATTGAATGTGCTGTTGGAAATAAACACACTCTTGCAGAATGAAACAAATTGCTAGAAATAAACACTCTTTGTAGAATGAAACAAATTTCTAGAAATAAACACACGTTGTAGAAGTAAACACACTTTCTTGGAAATAAACACATGTTTGAAAATTTTGTTGAAAATTTTTGCAAGGAAATAAGAGTCTAATCTACAACACCTACAAAGTGACAAGTACATAATAGAATTCAACTGAAGAATCAAAAGCACTTACAAAATTAATACTTAACAGATTTACACGAATTGCTTAAAAATATAAATACCAATAAAATAAAGAATCCTACTTCTTGGAGGAGTGGCCCTTACTCCACCTTGAATCAGGAGTTGAAAAAGTATGATTCTCTCAAAACATAATGGTTATCTTATTATTGAAATGTTATGTCTTACAAAACTTCATTGTATATCTATATCATATATATTGTCTTTATCTCTAATCTATCTACAGGTCTTTATATATATTTCATCATCCGAAGATGCATTTACAATCATAAGTGCTCAATATTTTTCCATCCATCTATAGGTTCTAGTGAAACAAAATAGTGCTCAAAGTAGATGTGGAATTTAGAAACCTTGTTGGACATACAACTGTCTTGATCCTACATAAGTATTTCTAGAGTATGAAGAATCGTCAATCTATTGATATGCTCCTTATTGAAGGGCCCATTCATTTCTCTATCACTTGATTTTCCAAAATAAATAGATTCCCATTGATTCCAGGACTTTGGAGAAGTTCCGAAACCAAAGGGAACCATTGCGGAACTAAGCGCGAAAGTTTCAAAGCTAAGTACAGGAGTTCGGAACTAAGTGTTGGAGTTCTGGAACTAAGTCTAAAGGTTTGAACTAAGTGATAGAGTTCCTTTCTTTGAGTGATGGAGTTCTAGAACTAAACCTGAAGGTTCTAGAGCTAATTTGTATTGAAGCCAATGTTCTCAAAAAGGTGTTGGTTACTTCATACTTTGATTGTCTAACCGAATGTGACCTGTTTTATTCCAAAAACTGAATTTCCACACACTTTGTTAGGAATTACAGAGTTTTTAGATGTTAAAACTAAATCAAGAAAAAGATGGACAATTACATCCTAACTTATACTAGATAAAAAAAAAGACACAAAATGCAATCAAACTTGATTAAAAGGAGAGTAAAATAAGATCATTTATTTCTCAATGATGAGGTATATATTGGCCTTATCATTTGGGTCATTATAGTTAGTTAGGACTAGAGATCTTCTTATTGAGATTTCTCGTTCTCCACCCATAATGATTCTCTCTTAGTGTTGTTGTCTCTAGGGAGGATTATGCATCAATAGGTAAGTATTTTTAACAATCTTTAATATTTAATTTGGTGAGTATGTTATTTTTATCGATCATTCATTGATATATTAGAGTAGATGTAGGATATATTTGATCTATTTCTATGTCTTATTATTATGTGTTTGATTTATCCACCCCTTAGTTGTTTCTATTTATAATTTTTAATCCTAGTAGGATACCTATATTTATCTTAGTTGTAGGCCTTGGAAACCTATAGCTATCTTAGGGATAGGGATACTACCCTCTAGATATACAACTTTAACACTCCTTGAGAACATTTATATCTATAAAGTGTGGTTAGTCTTATATTTAATACCTACATTTGAGAACCCAATTGGGAACCTCTCATTTACCAATCATACACCATATGTATACAACATATTTTTAATGCTTGTGATTTAATGAAATTGAATTTTATATAAGGACATTGTTGATTAGATAAATAATATAGTAAATAAGAAATATCATGTAAAGGAAATGTAAGAAATAGTTATAGACATGGTTTGGAGAATGAATTAGATTTTCATTATAGGTCCTGGGCTAATTTTAGACCGATGAACAAGATAGAAAGGAAGATTCGGAATGTATTAGCTCTATGCCTACTTCTAAAGAGAAAATATCAAGTATAAGAGTGCCCCAAAGGGAATATGGTTTCTAGGAGCTAGCATCCGTTTTGGGCATTGGTGTCTATAAAATATTTTAGAATCTGGTTCTTTCTATGTCACTTAATGTCACTCCTTATTCGTTGTGTGTCACATCATATTTTTGTGTCACACATGTAACCTACAAAATAAACCCTAGATACCTACATAGTACTCAAACACACATTATATGAATAAAATAATACATATGTTTGAGTCATAATGACCTCAAAGGTCACCCCAATTTGATTTTCACCAAGTGCTACACTATATTTTAGACTCTATGTATTTCTTGTGTATGTATGATTGAATAGTGTCCCTTAAGCTAGGATTCCCTAGTGTCAGTCGCACAAAGAGATAGAGAGTTATAACTAATTTTCCCAAATGTAAATGTGTGTTATGGAATTTAGAATAAACCCTCCTATGCATTCTAAAATACATTGTTTGATGTAGTAGACAGAAAATATTAGCTACTTAGAGTAATATGTGCCTCTTAAATTCTTTCCACCCTAATGAGGTTGAATAATACATGTATATACATGATTAAATTTATTTATATTCATCATTAAAAATTAAAAGTTAGACCAAGAGTGATAAAAGAAGATGAGAAATAAGTAACAATAAAAATACCAAAAAAAGACTTAAAGAGGACACAGGCACCCGAGAGAACAATAGTCCCCAGGAAATCCTATCCCTAATGGATGATCCTATGGAAGGTGATCAAAAGATCAGATAGTGAAATTAGAGCTGAGTAAGATGTCGGTTAGTGTGTAAAACTACATTTTTTCAATTAGAAACAACAATCAATAAAGATAAAAAAGATAAAAGTGATGTCAAAGAAAAGTAAAGAGGGTTGTTAATGACTAGTTTTATTACTTAGAAATTATGCATATAAATGAAGTATTTAGAGGTTAAATGTACATAGTAAGTGTGTTATTTAGTGAATATATTTTCCCCACTTTATGATAGTGAGTAAGTATTTTTAGCATAAAGTAGAATAGAAAAGTGTACCTTGGATATTCAAAATAAGATTATGCCCAATAACGTGTTGAATCGGTGTTGTAACATGCTTTGAATGGAATAGTGAAAGATGTGTACCATGAAATTCTAAGGAGATGGAAGGATGACGATCATAGGGGTAAAATTTTTGTAAGTGGAGGGATAAATGATGTGTGTGTAGTTCTTTGTAATTTCATCTTTTCCAGAGTGTGCTTGAGATTTTCTTCATGATTATGTGTGTGCTTTTGATTTGTTTGTATAGGATAAAACTTACAAAATAAAACAAGTGTAGTAAATTCTCTAGGTAAATAAAATTGAACTTTAAATTTGAAAATATGCAAAAATGTGTATTGGAAAAGCTAAACAAAGGGGTTCAAATACACTTGGAGTGTTGAAAGAGAAAGGGATATAAATTTTTTCCTTGCTTGTAGACTCGATGCTTAGGATCTAGTTGGAATAACACAAAGGATTTGGGAATTATGTCATAAAACTAGGGATTTGAGTGTCTTGACACTAAAATTTGGATTTAAGTGTCCTCTCACCGTTAAGGGAAAGTGTATTGGGAGAGTTATCTATTTTTCCCTCTAACCAGCCATTATCGAGAGATAATGACATGTGATATGCCATATCCGGAAAATATTTGATTTAGAATGAATTTCGTATGACAAATCTAGGAATTTTAATTAGAGGCATGGCCTTAACCCATTTTAAAAGTATTATATGACCATAATAATGAAATTAAGACCATCGGTGGAGGCATTATATAACTTTATGATTAATTCCAAACACCACCTAGAGAATGGCCAAGGTGTAAATATAGGTTGTAGAGCTTGATCTAGTATATGTATGGTGTATGATAATTACTAACATTTTTAACACCTTCGCATGTATTTTATGGCATCACACTCTTGGGTAGGATAAAATTATCCCATTTGATGAATCTTATGAGTAGTTGAATGTCTAGAAAAATTCCCAACAAAAACTCCACTATGGGATTTAGATAGGATCCTTCATGCTTCTTTTTCATATATACATCTAAGTAATGGGCCATCAAATTACTTGTAATATAATACTTCTATGATGACATACTTAGTGGTTATAATATTAAACTTTGACCTTTGTTTTGAGTTTCCCTTCTCCAGGGTAAGTTTGATCCACGATATGATTCACTATATCGAATACTATGGGTAGGATGAAATTGTTGGTTTATCAATGTGGAAGATACACTCATAGGGGAAAGAAAGGTCAACCGATTTGCTGGAGTTGAAGGGATTGTCAACTATCTAGTCAACAATAAATTTCCCTTTGACTAATTTTTTATTAATGTAGATAAAATTATTTCATAAGTTTTATAAACCTACTAACTTTCTTAGACAAGGTTGCATAAGTCAATAAAGTTCATAATTTTTCAGACTTAATAATAAGCCTTGTTTCTTGATTGAGCATGTAATTCCTCAATCCTTTGGTTGAAAAAAACAATATCGATGTATTATTTCTCTTCTTGAGTGTATTGGGTCTCATAATCAAGAATTATACAACTAATGAAATAAATATCACATTCATGACCATCATCATCTTCTTTTGTTAACATACACATAATTGAAATGTTTGTAGCCCTAATAGAAAATTAGATGATGACCAAACTTGGGTGGCATGAGGGATGGTGGAGAAAGTAGGAATCGTTTCAATAATTCAAATATGTTATGACAATATTCCATCCATGACTTGCAATAGGTATTCTTTATCAAACCTTCGATGGGATGTATGACATATGTAAGGTCAAGAAAAACTTGTAGATTGCCCCTAGATTTCCTAGGAAATATCTAATGCTAGACTCACTTGTAGGTGGATTTATCTTAAGAATTGTCACGAGGAAATGATGTATCTTAATATGTTTCCCTCCATAACTCCAAAAACATATTTACAGGAATTAAGGTGATATTATATTCAATTAAGCATGAAAGAATAATACGAAGGACCTCAAGGTGATCTCCTCTCTTTTTAGCCTTTGTTAGAAGGTCATCAACGTAAGTTTCAATGATCTTATGGATGAGATCATGGAATATGTAAGGAATGTCCCTACTATAAGTAGCATCAAAATTCTTTAAGCCAAAGGGCATAATTGCATCCAAAATTCCCCAAGGAGTGGTAAAGGTCATCTTAGTATGATATTCTTCCAAGATTCTTATCTGATTATACCCCGAAAACCTATCCATAAGAGACAACAACTCATACCTAGATATTACATTAAAAATGACATTTATGGATGGTAATGGGAAAGAATCCTTTAGAAACCTTTGTTAATGTCCCCTGAAGTGAATACAAATCCGATATTGTCATTTTTCTTAAGGATCAGGACAATGTTAGATAACCATATGGAGTAGTCCACTAGCTTGATAAACCCTACATATAGGATTTTAATCACTTCCTCTTTGACCATTAAGGCCACCTTAGGTTTCATTGGTCTCAACTTCTATTTGATTGGTTTAGCATCAGATTTAGTTACCAAATTATGAACTACTACACTAGGAGAAAATCATATTATGTCATTCTAACTGAAAGAAAAAGTGTGTGAGTGTTCCTTGAGGAATTTTGTGTGATCCTCTATTTCCTTTGCTGATAATGAAAAACCAAGATTTAAAATCTTAGGATTGGCTTCCATTCCAATGTTTATATCAATTGTTCCTTCTATCAAAGAGGAATTTCCTTCTTCAAATTCAAGTGGAGTAGTGGGAAACTCAAGAGGCTCATCTCGCTACTTCATAAACTTGAAGATATTGATGGGAAGGTATAGAAATAGTCTTACCTCGATATATGAAAAAGGATATGGGATACGATAAAAATACTTCTTATAATGTGTATAAGGGAGGTCATTGTACGCATGCAAAAATCCTAGGATTACTTCATCATTTTTAGTGAAATCCATAGTGAGAGGTTCATTGTTGATTTCTATATAGGAAAATATCATTTTATTTGAAATTATTTTAATTAAAGGTTCAATTCTCATGGATACAACAAAATAAACTAATGTTAAACCCTCATTTAAGAAGAAATGAGAAGAATAAGAGGCCATAGAATTTTCCAACTGGCTTCTTTCCCTAGAAATTCTTTTAATGGATATAAAGCCAAAATATTTTCTTATCTCATACACATTAGTTTTATAAAGTTGGAGGTGTTACTGGTCCTAGTTTTATAAACTTATAAAACTTAGTTGTCTATCAATTGTGAGTCTTATAGAAATTTTATGTTTTTAACTCACACCCTATTGGCTACAATAATTCCTAAAATAAAATCTTCATATTCAACCCCATTATTGGTGTATTCAAAATCTAACTTGAATGTTATAAGAAGATCTTTCCTTCTAAAGGAGTTAGGATCACACTTTAACTTTTTCCATACTATAATTTGGATCCATCATAATGAAGTATCCAATAGTTTGTGGGGAAAAGGGATCCTTTTATATTTTCAGTAGTTTCTTCCCACACCTCTGAAACTTCCACCATGAAAATATCTATGAGATCATCGGCATGGAGAGAAATGAGACCAAGAAGATTTCTAATACCCTAAAATTCAAAGGGGAGAGTAATAGGTGAGTCATTTTCCAATAGTTTTACAATATTAGTCATTTTTTGGTAGACACAATGTATATAATGGAAACCTTACCATCATTATTTTCTACAACTACAATTGTTTTGATTTTATCTCCTTCAGTTTTCGGAACCCACTTTATGGTTGGAACTAATTCCTTTGAAGAAGGTAGCTTCTTTAGCTGGTTCATGGGGAATTCTTACTCAAAATGGATTCCTAGTTTCTTTTAAGATTTTCCAAATGTATATCAAAGGGTTTTGTATCCTTTTGAGTGACAAAAACCTTTCCTAAATGGATGAATCTAACCTCTTGGAATAACATGGAATGGATGTCCTCTATCCTATGAATCTATGGACTTCCTAGAGCAAGTTATAATTATTTTTCCTATCTATGATATAGAATTCAATTAGAATGGTTTTTGGCATGAGGGAAACTAGAAGAACTATGGTTCCAACAGACATTTCCTTAAGGCTATTTTACCCTTGCAACATTTTTATAGTCGAAGAGTAATTGGTATCTTCATATCCCAATTTTTGCAAGAAAGAGAATGGGAGTATGTTTACCAAAAATCCATCATCAATCATATCTCTCTCAATCTAATTATTGTAGACCCACACTTGTAAATATAACATGATATCTCCTCTTTTGGCTATCTCGACATCTAAAGTAATTTTACTTATGTCAAATACAAACCCTATATCCCTATCATTCTTCCCTGGAGAATGTACATAGAAATCAATGTGATTGATATGAGCCTATCAAGGAGGTGTGGCATGGATTAAATAACCAAGGCATAATACATCTAATAAGGAAAAATAATGAGTTGGTTAATTCTTCATCAAATCTTAAAAATAAATTAGAGAAAAAGGTATTTTAAGGTCTCAGTAACCAAATTATACACCCCCACAAGATTGGGAAATACGTGTGGCTCATATTTTAATAAAGGATATAGTGGAAGAGGATATGATGTATATTCCCTCATGTGAGACATCATGTTGATTTCTAACTCTATTTTTAACTCAATCAATCCCACAATATTTGTTTTATTCCTTTGATCTATATTGGGGGCAACTTAAGAGCTATCAAAAGTCAAGGATTCATGATCATGGGTCCCTAAAGGAATACCAATGTTTATATTTTTGGGTTTTTATTTTTCATCTTTAGCACATTTTGGAAATGGATCCCGATAGATCCCTAAATTTTTATTTTGAGGTGTGATAGGTTTTGTATAGCCAAATTGTGGGGATCCATCGGGGTTTCGGGAACATATCTACGAATAATTGTATTTGATTCTCAAGAATAATTTGAATGAATTTTTTATCATCCCTATAAGAGCATGAATTTTTGGTTGCTAAAAATGGCTAAGTACAAAGAGGCATAATGGGCTATGCACAGATATGAGAGTACATAGGATATTAAGAGAAACACATTGGAGAACGAACATGTGCAAAGGAATTATGTTAGTGTGAAGAAGGATGTGTGTGGACATGTGCCAGGATAGCATGTGAGAATGCACATGCATAGGGAAAAATAAGGACTTGGCCAATTTTCGGGATGGGCTAAAAATAGGAACAACAAAGATGGAGTGCTACGAAAGAAAAGTATAAAAGTAGGATACCGTGGCGGAGAAGTAAAGGATATTTTTGGAGAATGGGAATGTAGATGAAGAACATACTCAAGAGATATTAATAGGTTTAGAGCAGAATATTTAGGAGATCTATTATTAGCCACTTATAAAAGTCTCGCATTCTTTATGGATTTATGGATATTTTTGGATGTACTGCATGTTATCTATTTTTGAGCATGCCTATTATTAGGAAGTGCATAGGAGGAGAAGGGAAAGTCCTTACCCTATAAATACTTGGCCTAGGATGGGTTATTTTATCATGGTTATGTGATAGTGTTATGCTTCTCGATGTGATTATACA
The DNA here is from genome assembly GCA_018340775.1 of Taxus wallichiana var. yunnanensis. Taxonomy (NCBI): domain Eukaryota; kingdom Viridiplantae; phylum Streptophyta; class Pinopsida; order Cupressales; family Taxaceae; genus Taxus; species Taxus wallichiana. Next base: position 16,225,689 of record CM031238.1, on the reverse strand, counting down.
CATGACTCTATGTTCACATGTACTGAATGTTATGTATATGATTCTTTTTATGTAGTTGGTTATGAAGATTAATGGATAATTGTTGATGGATTATGATCATTGATGTAACTAAGTATGGATATGTGTTTATGAAACTAATATTTGTTATGGTTTATATGTTATTATTGTTTTACGATTATATGTGTTATGGGGATGACATGATGATTTTATAATTTCATGAGTTATGGTAATTGTTATTGTGATATTTATGCATGCTAACGTTATAGTAGACATAAAAAATGAGGGACATGGTATTTACACATGCTTCGGTGAGAATTCAGATTTACTTGAATGAGGTGCCAATGTGCATAATGTTGAAGTGGAAATAATGAGACTACATTTTGGTTTTTTCCATTGTTTCCTTCGTGTGCTCTGATCATGCCATAACCTTCGGTGTGCTCACTACTTCCCAAGCCAAAAATATCCTTGTGCATGCTTCCCTATGACATAGTACATGATCCTCTATGCCATATACCAAGTAGTTCATCATGCTTCTACCTACCCCACATTACATTGTTTGATACTTCTTCTCGCTTGGTATTCAATCTAAGAAATTTTCTTATTATCATCTTACCTTGTGAAAAACTTAGGCATTCTCAAGAGAGAAGTTTTGTTATTTATTGCAAATTTGAGAGAAAACTAGATGGATCAATTTAAACAGCTTGGAAAAATTACACAGGTGAGTAGGAAGCTCTTTTATATGGAAGTTTGAGGGTTGAGTTTGGCGTGAAAGGTAGTTTGCAAGAAAATAAGGGTGTGCATGGTTCTCTCGGTTAGGGTTTTTGGAATTAGGGAAAAAAATTGATTGAATAATGTAAGTTAGGAAGGATATTATACATGGATAGTTGGATATAAGGACTATAGACACCTAGGGAATAGAGGCATACTTGAGGGTGATAGATTTTATGTGATGGCACCGAGGAGATAGCTACCACGTAACCTAAGAGAAGGAAGAATAAGTAAAATCCTCATGTTTAGGTTATACAAGAAGAGTGGTAATTTGAGATGCAATACCGGGAGTACTCATGGGGCGAGGATTGGGTGTCACATATGAGAAATTTTAAAGTCGGTGATTATAACCACAATTCGGATGTAAATGAGTGCAATATAGATATTGAACTGATTTAGGAGATAAATGAGATGACTATGGATGAAATTACTATCTATAATGATAAGGATATAAAAATTTGAAGAACACAAGAGTTATTCAGCTCTACAAGCTCCCTTACTTTGGAAAACGTGAGTGACTATATCAGTGGCTTATGTCATGCGTACATGAGGAATTTTTCTAATTTACAAGGAGGATGCACCTTACCATGCCATTGAATAGAAAATTTACTTCCTTTAGGGTACATGAACAAATATTTTAGTAGACTTATAAGATGATGATGGAGTTAAGAAAACTTCCACTACATTGAAGTATCAATGAGGAGGGCATGCCATGAATATTTCTAAGCTCATCAAAGCTGGTTATCGAGAATGGACGTGTATTTGATTACAAAATTGAATGGACAGGAGAGGAGGGGCCAAGTGAATAAGAAATGGTTTCATATCGTGAATAAGGTGGCCAAAGTCACTACTTATAACATTACTATATTTATAGTGAGGAGATTATTAAGGAAGAACGCACCAAGGACAAGCTCACTTTTAGAAATGTCATGTTGTTGATTGTTTTCTCTAAAATTGGGGCACTAGATGGGAAAAATGAGAACATATGGAGGTTCTCTCTAGAAAATACATCTCCCACAAAATAATTTTCTGAATATACTTGCAATGGCATTAATAGTGTATATAAGACCAAGGAGGATAGATGGTATAAAATGATGCGCATGGTGTTTGGATAAGAATGGTGCATTGCAAGTGAGTTACCTTCACAAATGGAAGGGAAGGAGAATTTTTCATTCTATCAACACTTCTACCTTGACATATTTTATTTGAAGGATGGGTCAAAGAGTCCTTGGTGGAAGATTCCAAATTTTTTTACAATGTAGTACTTTTAGGATACAATGAACAATTTTTCTAACGCATGCAGATGAATTTCAAACCGATAAGGTAGACTATGAATATCATACATTACTCCAAACATATGTTTATCCTAAAAATATCACAAATGAAGAGAAAATGATATAATATGATATCAACATGTTTAATTCCATTACTCTGTTAGTTTCTAATTTGAAGGTTCGAAAGGTTTATATCTATTCAAAGGATGGTTGATGAAAAATATGTAGAAGATGACTTGGAGATATCGGAGGTGCCTATGGGAAAGATAATAATGGGACAAAAGAGAAAATGTGAGGATACTCCTCTTGATGAAGAAGAAGAGGAAAAAGTAAAAATAAGGAACCATCGCATAGGGATTCTCGAACCAAGTGCAAACACCTCAAAAGTAACCAAAAATCCACCAAAGGAGTATCCTCGAAGAAGAGACTAAAGATAGTGTCTATTAAAGACATAAAGGAGGCTATGAAAAATAAAGAGTAGGAAGTATTGCGTAAGCACCCCTTGGTTCATGAGATTGAGGAGTCAGATATACAAGAGTTTGATGCACATCATGAGGAGATCCTATTCAAGTAAAAAGAGGAAGAAGGCCTTGGATTACCTATTAATCATATTTTGGATGAGTATGCTGAGGAGCATGAACTTGAGAACAATATTGAGCATGAGGTAGAGTGAATTATAGAGTTAATTGTTGAGAACGAGGTAGAGCGTGAGGAGTAAGAAGAAAATAATATTGATGAAGAAGGAAAATGTGGCATGCATAACCCTTATGCTTTGTTTTCCTAAAATGACCCATGGGAATAATAGAAAACCAAAGAACACACCCCAAGGCCCTATGATGGAATATGTTGATGATCTAAATAATTTTTTGTACATGAGATATTAGAGTCTAGTGGCCACATATTATCTCTTATATTCATCATTCTTTAAAAAGGAAGAGGAATTTCCATGCATAAGAAATATTCTCTCTTGGGAATTTCAGTCACACATGGAAGAGCTTGATTTAAGGTTAGCGCAAAATCATTAACTTATACTCGACTTAAGTCCACATGAGGAGAAGTGTAGATGATATTCAATGCATAGGTATTAACAAATAAAAATAATGTAATATGCTTAACAAATTTTTGGCAGAAGTAGGGGAGAGAATTTTTGATAAGGACTATCACATAAATAATATACAAAAGAAGATAGATGATAAAGATGAGGAAATAAATATAAAAGAATAAAGAGATCAAGAAGAAAGATAAAGAAATCACAAAGCTGAAACAAAAACTAAGAGAAGAGAAGGAAAAATGTGCATGATGTATAAGAAGGTGGAATGTATTATGGATGCCATTACGATAGCATGCCAAAACATGGTTGAGTGATTCCAGGGCCCCATATGAGACAACATTACATTGTCTCAAGGACTTGGCGCATATTCTCATGCATGAAAATAAGAGTCTCATAATATAATCGAAGAAGAATCATTGGCACTGGTAGAAGAAGAATGATAGGGAACAGATTGAGGAACACCTCGCGTAGTATGATGCAGCGATGGTAGTGGCTAAGGAGGATGTGAGGATGGAAAAATTTGTGTATGATAACTTCCGGGACATTGATCGCATTGTAAGTTTTCTTGCTGCTAGAGACTGACGAAAAGTTGAGGGAGTTATAGGCCAATAAAAAACATAATAAGGAAGAATGGGAGAAAGTGTTGGCAGAGGTGGATCAAAAAGGGAATTGATAAATCATTTGAAGACTTCACTAAAAGATAGACTGAAGGATATATTTCCTTTGATTACATGTAGGATGGATGCAGAGACGACGCAACAAAGAAGCTAGAGAATCAAATCAAATAGGTGAAGGGAAGATTGATAAATTAACTCCCACAGATTTCTCGACATTGTTTATGCCATACAAGTTAAGGAAACTATGTAATTAGAAGGGTGGAGGGAGTTAGAGAAAATATTAGTCAAGGAATTTCCCATACTCCTTCCCCTAAAGAAGATTGATTCTTTGATTCTTTAGCACAAGCCATATTCTCCATTCTTTATTCTTTGATTCATGGTGGGTTTTCACTATTCTTTAGAGAATTAGTTTCTAATGTTTTTGAGGATGGACAACATACCTAGTGTGGCATAATGTTGGTTTCTAAAAATGGATACATGTGAAGAGGTATAAAGGGATATGCGTGGAGATGAGTGCACACAAGATATTGAGAGAAACACATTGGAATGGGTGCACGAAGAGGGATTATGTTATATTGAATAAGGAAATACACAAACAAGGGTCAAGATGGCGTACAATAATGCACATGCACAAGGGAAAACAAGGACTTGGCCATTTTTCTAGGATGGGCTAGAAATAAGAAAAGCAAAGATGGAGTGTTGGGCAAGAAAAATATAAAATTAGGCTACCTTGGTTGTAAATGAAAGGATACTTTTGAAGAATGGACATGAATATAAATCACACACATGAAGAGATATTAATAAGATAAGAGAATAATCTATAGGGATATTTATTATTATCTTTTTGTAAAAGCATGCACACTTTATGGATTTATGGCTATTTTTGGATGTCTTGCATGTTATATATTTTTGAGCACATCTATTATTACGAAGTGCATAGGAGGTGAAGGATAATTCCCCACTCCTACAAATAATTGGATTAGGATGGTTTATTGTATCATGGTTATGAGATAATGTTATTTTTCTATAATGTGATTGTGTGCTTGACTCTATGTTCACATGTACTAAATTTTATGTATTTTCTTCTTATTATGTAGTTGATTCGAAGATTAATGGATAACTTTGGCTAGATTATTATCATTGATGTAACTAAGTATGGATATGTTTTTATGAAATTTATATTTGTTATGGTTTATATTTAATCATTGTTTCCTTATTATATGTGTTACGGGGATGGCATGATGATCTTATACTTGAGTAAGTTATGGTGATTACTATTGTGATATTCATGCATGTTAACATTTTGGTATACATAACAAAGGAGGGACCTAGTAGTTGTGCATGCTATAGGTGAGCATTCAGATCTACGAATGAGGTGTCGATGTGCATAACGTTCATGTGAAAATAAAATACTCCATGAATCATGGCCAATGAGCGTGATTAAATCCACGGTATAAATTGGGATTATAATCCCTCATTCTTTGGTTTGGATTTTGTTGTTGGTTGAAATCTCAGTTATTGTTTTGAATTTAGTTGTTATAGTTGTAATTTAGTGCCCCTTGGATAGGATTTTGATACTGAATCGACCTTGGGTCTAGTTTTGTTAGGGAAGGGAAATTTAAATCAAATGCATTAATCAAATGAATGTGATCATTATTTATTTGATTCCCCATATCCCCATTGTTATTATTTGTGTCACCCATGTTGTCGACATTAGGTATCTTTTTTTAGTTAGTAACACCATCTGTGGTGACACCATGATTTCAATTTAAAACTTTATACCCTTGATTATTATTTTCATTGTTTTGATAATTTGTGTTATTTTGGTTAGGAGTTACAACCTTCCCATTAAGGTCGTAGGACTTAAACCCACTATCAATGACTACTAGATCAGTATGAAGTTCAACTTATAACACTTCCTAATAGCTTGAAAGGAAAATTTTACACTTCCTCCTTGGTTTCTTGATTGAGTTAGTGGAGGAAGAGGTCAGAAAGTTCCATTTGGTCCATGTTAGATGCAATTGTGGAAGACTAGATGACTTGACACCATCTCTAGATGAATTAAGTGGTAAATTCATTTTGTTCTTATTTGATATACAATAACTCCTTGATTCTCATTCGCAATAATGCATTCATGTCAAAGGTTTTGATGAATTCATAAATAAGTTATTTGAAGGAGTGTATGAAAGCTCAAGGGATTGGATAGTACCAATATAGTGTGATCCCTTTAAGATTCTTTGAAAATAAATTAACCACTAATGCATCCCAATGAAGTAACTCCCTAATAGTGGTGGTATAGTCCTTGATATGATCATTAGGGATATTGGGAAATGGGCATGGAAGCATGACACCATGTATAGTGAAACCGGGGGATCCTTCAATTTTTTTGGAATAATTTCCCAATGTGTAGGATTATACCATTAAAGTTCCTTGATTAAAGGGGGATGAGGAGTAGTTTTATATGTTATTTGATAAGAAGTATCTAGAGAATATGGAATTTTTTTATACTATGGGAATGGTTTAGGGAATGTATATGCATACGGTTGTAGTGATTTTGAATATATATATGCATTTAAGGAGGGGTAGTACTAGGGAATGTTTTCATGGAAATTAAGCTATGTAAAGTTACACTATTGGGATTAGTAGGTGGGAATGCATTTTTGACCAATCTGGTGTGGGGTAAGCGTAAGATAGGTGAAGAGTCATCCCTAATGTACTAGATCATTTGAGAAGATAAAATAGGTTAATATTGATTAGATAACCTTGTTGTGAGTTTGTTATATTGTCTGAGTATTGGTACCTAGGGTATAACTTTGATTAATAACATGATAATTAGTGTTTTTCCTAATTACGTGTGTTTCTTGCAAGGTTTGTACATTCATCCTTAATATTAATGTGGAGATGGAATCATTTGATGAAGGTTGAGGCCCTTGTTTGGGTATGTATTGTTTGGTGTTTGGTAGATAGGGTGTGTGATACCCTTTTTATAAATTTTTGATCATTTCCTCCCCCTTTTGGATCATGTTTTATATTTTTGGCATGGTATAGGAGACATCATTTTTCAAAAGGACATCAATATATGCCTACAACCTATATAGGGATCCATCTATAGCCTTAAGTCGATCATCGCTTCACCAAATTATTAGGTTGTAAATAGGATGGGTTAGAATCATATTGTATGTTGATTTGTGGCCTTATCAAGACCTATGTGTATAGACCATGTTATCCTATAAATATCATGTTATTAGAGCTAGAAAGCTCTATTTGTGGGCCCTTGTAGGTTGATATCTGGTCAATATATTCAATCCTCACACTTAGGGGATAGTTCCAAGTTTGGATAGAAGATACATGCAGTCAAAGATATCCATGGGAGTAGTTATCAACCCACTCAAATAACGAGGGTGATTTTTGAGCATTCAAGTGAGTTGATTAAGAAACTATTGAAATAAATAAATTCCTAATACTAATTATGTAACAACATTAGATATATGCAAATTAAGTACAAAAATGACCCAAGAAAAGTAAGCAATTAAATTTGTACCCCTAGTTGTAAATAAAAGGAAAGAATACTTATTTGATTTGTCAATTATTCCTGGATTTTGCTGAAGTGACAAACTAATGAACAAGGGGAAGTAAGTTCCACACCAAAGCTCAAAAAAATGTGTAACCACAAGATTTACCTGTACTAGGGCACATATGGAGGATCAATGGTGCCGAAGACCTATTCTAGGTGATTGCGACTTCTCAAAACCTTAGAAATTCAACTTTGGATGGTCACGAGATGTTTGTTTCTTTTCACCGTTAATCACATATATGTTGATGCACGTCGTTATTGTTCACCTAAAACCTACAATTAGAAAAAGCACCTAGAAAACCCTCAAACCAAATAAAATACTAAAAAGAAAGATGCAAAATGAGGGTTCAAACTTTCCTCAGCTATTAAACAAGTGAAATTATGCCCAAGTGTTGCACTACATCTCGGACCCAATTTAGTTCTATGTGTGTGTGTGTCAAAATTTTACCCTAGGTGTATTTTGTGTGCGTCGCACTTAATAGCGAGAAAGTAGCTAGATGTTAAGGATGTAAATAGATGTGTGCATGTAAGAATGAACTTCCCCCTCCTATGAAGTGTATGTAGACAAATAAATTCCCTTTCCCTTATGTGGATGCTTAAATTCTCTTGATAATGCCTTTAGATGTAACTTTAAGTGGTGATAGCTAATGCTTAGTGATTGGTCCTTTATTATGGTCGCATAACTTTATATTTATATGATTCCCTTGCTTGAATTTCATACTTAACCCCAAAAGGTTGTTTGACAAGAAAATAAGATGCCTAAATGGATAGAAAGGAACCAAAATATGTTAACAAAATATAAATAGGTCGGGGCACCCGAGGAGGATGAAGGCACTGGCACTAGCATCTGGCTAGGTGCTTTAGTGTCGGTGTGAGAAATGATGAATTTTGAAAAGATAGTGGCTTTGAAAGAGTGTAAAATCAATAGAAGTAACAAAACACAAGCAAAGATGGCCAAATATAGTGGTTAATTAGTAATTTTCTTAGGAATTACATGAATAGTAATATGTGATCGGGACTACATAGAGACCCAAATTGCATGATTTAGTGTCTACATGAGCATAATAAGATTCAAGGACTAATATAGGCATAATATAATCTTAACCTAAAATATTCTATGGGTTTATGAACACCCACAAAATAGTTGGATAGGGATAATGTGGAACAATAAAAAATACTAACAATATAAATAAGAAGAAACTTGTCTTTCACGTCGGGTTTAATGAATTTTTACTTGGGAAAAATGACATAGGATTCCCTATGTAATCAAATTCCGAGTTCATGCCGAGACATCGAAATGTGGAAAATGATATGGTAATGTGATAGAAATATGTTGTAGATGTGGAATAGATTGGGATGATAATGAATCGGGGTTCTAGGTTGAAGATAAATGTAATCGATCAACTTGCGAGTAAAGAACTTGCTCACCAAGGAGGAAAAATATCATCTAACCTCTTTGGGTGTGATGTTATGATCACAGGTAATTTTTGTGTGTAACTTCTTATCTATGTTTGTTTTGACACCAAATTTGGGTCACACTCCCCTTTGTTCCCCTTTCGAGTAGTTAACATAACATGTTCATATAACTATGACCCCTTTACCCCACATTAATATTAATTTAATTACTTACTGATTGAATTAATGCGCATCCTCACTTTATCCATTAGTTTAATTACTATAATTAAATTAATTTACACCTCACCTAGACACCTCATCATGGACAAGTGATCTTAGCATGTTTCTTTTAACTAAGAATCAATTTCGGCTTGCCTTAACCAAGCGAGAGTTAGTATAACCTAACATTAGATGCCTATTATTTCTCTAACAACATATCCGCTTATCTAAGCGTTAAATACCATTTTAGATCTGGACAATGGGAAAAGCTGGCCAAAAGATAGCCAACATCGATATTTTTCTAAACATAGGATTTCCCACCTTAAGACGCCTGACTAACCCAAACCAACCTTGGTCACAATAATGTCATCGGTTACCATATATTCATTTTTGAAACCTTGTTCGGAGGTTGGAAATTTTGATTTTGGGAGAGAGAGATATACATGCAAGCACAAACTAGGGCCCTCTCGCACATCCAGACACCCCTATCCAACACCAAGACTGATATGAAGGCATTGGAATTCATGGTAACATTTCGAGAAGCATTGTTGTGGAAATGACCACTAGTTTCATACATCAACCATTTCTATCTTCCACCAAACAAGCATGCAAATAGAAGTATGTTTTGATCGCATCATTATATATTTAATTTTATTGTATTTTCTTTACCTCTATTTATTATATCATATTCTCCCTTACATTGTACCATCCCAAGCTTCCTATTAGTCCACCTATCCAACCACCCACAACTGTTTAGCTCCCCATATGCAAATCTTAGAAATTCTGAGCCTTCCTAGCATTTTTATAAATTCAACCACCATTCCCCCTTCTCTATACAATCATAGAGAAGCCCTCAAAACAAATTTATTTGATTTCCACCATTCCACCCCTACGACACCAAACACCCTAACCGTGGTAAGTTTCCCCTTCACGGACATCGAGTCACAAGTGACACTAGTTATTATATCTCTAATAGACTTTCAATAATTTTACCTTATCACCTCCAAAACTTGACATAACCTTACCCAAGACGGGTACCCCACCTACAATCCCACCATAGGCCTTCTCAAATCTACGGGTAGACATAAAAGAGTATGGACATCCATTTTGGCATTCTACCATTATCCATCCCAAATTGTCGTTGGTCACATCTAAACCGTCATTGGTCATACCTTAACCGACATCGGTATACGTAATCGATAACCCATCTCATGGCAACAAGCTAATACCCACTCCCAAAATTCCATAATCAGTTGCAACCTTTGTCCAGACGTCACCAAAATCATGTACTAGATCTTCCACCCAATACCAGTCCATCACCTAACCTATTTTGACCTCAACCACCTTTTACCTAAACTTTCTTATTCATTTTGTACGAGGTACCTAAATCATTTCAATTAAAATAATATTGTTTTTTATTTTAAATAAAATTAATATTGTTATATAAAAGTGGACTGACATCCTATTGAGAAAGCACCATGCTTCCTAGATCTAGCATCCACTAGGTAGTTCACTCATTGTTGTGTTTAACTCTATCTAGTGGTATTGTTTTTCACTTTATAGGTAGTTCCTCCTAGCCTAAAGGAAGTATTCGCTATCAGCATTGGATCAGGAAGTTAGGATGCACACACAACCTTCAACCAACATCATAAACTAGTTTTCCTTGTTGTCCTATCACCCTCTATCTGTTTCATTAAATATGTTAAGAATCTGGTGAAATATTTTTGCATGCATAGATAGACCCGATCTTGGGTTCATTGCATTTTCTTCATACGGGAAATCCTTTGTGTCTCTTTCTTTTTGAAAAATACATTTAATCTTCTCCTGGTAATATTCTTTTCTTCTAATTATCTAAACGACATTTTTGATTTGGCGTTTAAAAGAATCATTTCTTTCTTCTGTATTTTCAAAGTAGTGAAAGAGAATGTTCTTGACCTATTCATCATTTTCTACATCGAATCTAATTGTCTATTTGGGTTCTAAAAATTGTTGCATTTCATCCTTGTATGTTGCATTTTAGCTCACATTAAAAACTAAGGGTAGCCTATATATTTGGAAGTCATGCCCAAATGATGGTTGAAATAATTGAATCGTAGAAGCACTTTATATTCTCTCTCTTTACCAAACTACACAAATATAAATTTACACATCTTCTTAAACAACACCTTACCTAGAAGATATTGTCAACGATCACATGATCATAGGATTGACAGTGGGTGCCCAAAGAGTTTCTCGACCAGTCCTTATCATAGAAAGGATCATCCTGCCAAAACATAACTTGAAACCACCCTTTAGAATTTACCTCTTCATATTATGCATTCCCAAAAAAAATTTTTTTTTTGAATTCACAAGTCTGTCTTAAATACCATAAGATAACAACATAAAATTCACTTAGAGGATTGTCTGTTTTTCTTAGCTTTTTCCTGAGTTGTGTTTTGAGTTGTGAGGTTATATTATCCACTTTCCTCTTCCTTTCACACTCTACCATTATATTTGGAGTATTTAGAATGTTTCTTAGTGTGTCAGGGTCTAATACTACCATCCTCAAACTTTTGGGTTGATACTCCTTCTGACTCAATTCACAAAAACCAAATTTTCTTCACTTCTTCAAATTTCACAAGTAACCAATGTCGGTTCGATTATCATCACTTTGGTTTCCATCTAACCATCATTGGTTTACCTAACTGGTTATGGTTTCTATCTCTTTTGGTCATTTTACCCAAAAATGCATTCATCACCTCTTTTGTTCTATTTGAAGTTCTCAAGACATCATCATATCCCTGGAATTCTAATATCACAGTCAAGTATAATTTCCTTATTTCATTTTCATTAGTTTTGCCTCATTTGCTAAAACTGTTGATTTCCCCACAATAGCCGGTATCGATTATTGTAAGCTGTCATCGGTTATTTAAACCATAAATCAATTCCTCTATTCTTATTATTAATTATAACACCGACCAGATTCACCTCCTAGAATCTATCCTTCACCATTTCTGTTATTTTCTATGTCATTTGTCAAGTACGAGTTTATCAAGTCTACACTAATTCACATGGTTCGACTCATAATCAAACTAATTCCCTTGTGTTTCATGCAAACCTTCATCTTTTTCCACCTAGCCCATCATTTCCTTCTATCTTGTCATCTATGGATCCAACTCAGTCCATCACCATTAGTACTAGCAATGAGGAGTTCACAAGACTTCTTAACCGTAATCATCTCGCCCTATAATTTATCTCACGGACTCATCTACCTAAGACTCCTTGGGACAGTCGGTATAGGGCATGCCTATGTCTATCCCTCCTACCCTCGCCTCCATTTCTACATCACCTACCACTAGCTCAACATTTCCTTTATCCACCTTACCACTGTGGTGTCTATACTAGACCCCATGTCCTCTATAAATCATGCACCAACGACATCTATCACACCCAGTGGTGTTGACCATTCCTTCACCAACTACCTTAAGCATGGCCCCATCTACACCCTCTACCTCATATGTACCGGTTACATCACAACTACCCATAGTGTCAGCAACCCACAACCCATTCAAAACCTCATCCTTTCCATCCCATAGTCTCTACCCCTAATTACCATGAGAGTCGTTACAACTACCCCGCCATCTTACACACATCACCAACAACCAAAAATGTCATCTATCACTTATTCGGGATGTATTCTACCCACATCTATTCCCCCTTCATAGTTCTCATACTCGAAACCCCCATATACTAGGATTTCATCCACATCATACATCGATCATCAACCTCCCTTTACTGTAGGAGGTGCCTATTCCTCACAACCCACTAATGACCTCATTAGGATGATTATGGAAAACATGTAAACATTAGAACCATTAGTTTCCAACTCTCACAACTCCTTAACTTATGATGAAATTTGTAATGAGCCTATTCATCTATCTATCCCCATTTACCAATACCCTATACATTGGGAAATGATCAAGTTCAACCGTTTGATAGTAAATAAGGTGACAATAACACTTGTGGTCATTCAAACATGGGTGCTACTAATTTCCCATGATGATGCTTTACTCCTATGAACATTCCCGTGTCCTTGACATGACGCACCTTAGATTGGTATAGTGGTTTACCCGGACATTCCATCTACTCCTTTAACCTAGTGGATCAAGCATTATTTGACCACTTCTCAATCAATGTCATAGAAAAGGTCACCATGACTGACCTATACTTGACATGACAATATGACAATGAATCTATCATAGATTTCATTTCTCATTGGCAAAGCCATACCAACCAATTAACATTCCGGATACCTCAAGTTGAGCTTATAGAGTTGTTCACTAGAGATTCTACTAGATACATCTCACCAACTTTGTAGGTACAAACCTTCCATACCTTCAATGAATCATTTACCATGGCATGAAAACTAGAAATCTCTGCCATTGAAGAAAATAAAATCCAATTGCAAAAAATAGGCCACGTTCAAATCAAATGATGCTTCTTTTTCTTCAAAGCCCCAAAAAAATTATTCAAAAGACAAAGGATCTTCCAACATGTTAGTTCTCAAATTTGGTCCATCTCATCCATCTAATCAATCCAAACCTTCCTCCAATATCTATCCTATTCAAAAAAATTAGTTCCAGTGGGAACAACAAAATTACACTCCAATTGGAGAGCCCTATTCTTCCATATTCGAAAAGATTCTTAAGGTCAGAGCCATTGCACTTCCCCCCATTAAACCTCATACTGGTTTTGATCCCTCTCATCCTATGTCTACATGGTATAAGGAACATGACTATTGTAATTATCATCATGTCAAAGGCCATAATGATGGTAATTGCATAACTTTTAAGAACATTGTCCAAGAAATGTTATATAATGGAGATGTCGTCCTAGACAACTTGAATGCGCCGGAAAATAAAAAATTGAATATCTTTAAGAAGTCATTTCCTAATCATACACCATCCTCTAATCAGCATGGGGAATATTCAACCAATGATAATAATTTCCGTGAAGTCCATTTTGTTTTTGATATCATACCAACCATTCCCCAATTTCCTCTTTTACTCTCCATCAAGGAAATTCTAGCATGAGCTCCTCTACCTATAAAGGAGCCTACCTCATCTACTCCCTCACCCATAGAGGATTCCTCTTCATCTCCTCCCTCATCTATGTATGAGTTCACCATTTCTATCAATTCCATTTCACCACTCACCTCTGAACCCAATGAAAAATCAATGGTAGTAATTCTCATACCCATGGGAGAGTCATGCTCTCCTTCCACTTCTTGAAAGAAGAACCTGCCTCATCTCACCCATCATCTCCCCTACCCATGGGGGATCCTTTAGAAGTGCCACTTCCTATTGGTGACCATTCCCCATCAGCCTTTTAGGATCTTGTTGATCTTCTCTTAGATCTCTTACCCACAGATTCTGAAGCCAACAAATTTCATGTCTCATAGACATACTTTATAGGGATTGCTACTAAATCAACATCGGCTCCTCTTATAGGAGTTTCATTTTCACACTTGGCCAACAACTTGGATTATGTCGATAATTCCATGTTTTGGGGATGCCTTTAGCTTCCCTTTTTAAGCCAAATGTAAATTTCCCTTACTGATACCTCCATGATCTATCCTAAAGTGTTTCAAGTAACCAAATCAGCCATGACTATGTTTGTTGAAACGACTACTTCTTTGCCAACATTTCCTACATCCAAACATTTACCCATAACTAAAACCATTCCTATGCCTAAGAACCTACATCCACCTACATATTTTCCCATATCTAGACCCACCACTACCTTGGGTGTCATGCCAACATCAGACCTTGCCTATCCACCCGTCAAATTGGATTCAACCATGTCTTCCGATCCGCACCAAAATTATTCCTCCACCTAAAAGGAAGACCCAACCTTCTAGGAAACATACACCAAGTATCACCCATGACACCTTTTTCACCTTCGTCCCTTCCATCCATTCTAGGACCTCACCCATCAACCTTGGCCAAAAACTCCCTACTTGAGGTAAATCAAAAGTCAAACAACCTCGCTTCTTCATCATGATCTTTTTATACCAAAGTTTCCTTCACAACAAACACCCCCATTGTCACCCGTATCTTTCTTACCACCTATACCCCCACCAACTATGATAACTTCATCACTACCTATGAAACTTTATTCTATTCAACCCTTACCTTCCACTCGGAGTCTACCAACCAATTTCACCGCACCTCCATTATCCCCATGGATAACGTGACCTCTTCCACCATATTATTTCCCCTTTACATCACGTAATCCCACCTTGACTTTACCCAAGAAGGTGAAATCCAATGAAAATAACATACTACCCTATAACCGGTGGTTAAACCAAAAACACCTTCCATTTTTAGTTCATCGGCACATCCTTACCTAAACGGTACCATGAAAACCTAAGACAATACCACCTACAAAACCGGTGGTCAAACTTATTCCACCTCCTATAACACCTCTTCCACCAAAATCATCCACACCTTTACCCAAACCCACACTCACTTCCCACTGTGATCCATTGGTAGGGTCCTATGCCAACATTTTATCCAACCTCTTAGAGACCTCGGTCATCACATTACTGTCGCTTAGACCTTATGACCCCCTAAAACCCAAACCAAAAGGGTTTGATGAAACTAAAATTTGTGCCTACCATCATGTGCCAAGAAATGATGTAGAGGGTTGTAAGGATCTAAAAATTACTCTCCTCTAATTTTTCCCCCTGAAGAATTTTTTTACGATGATGATATTCTAGATGAGGAATCTATTCCACCTTCACCAATCACCACATGTCTTCATCCACTACCTATTCAGCCACCCGCATCTCCACCTCCACAACATTTTTATCCACCTCCAACATTCAAGATCAACATGGTCTCGTATTCAAGAGTTGGCCAAACCACTACCTAAATGCCAGTGTGCCATACTTATTTCACAAGGTTCTTACCCCACATTAGGATTTTTTCCATCATGTCATTATACTACTCATGACATACCTTCTCCATCCACCTCTTTCCCTCATATTAACATGATCCAAGTTTCCACTCATGCCCAAAAATACAAAGGAAAGAAAAAGCAACCAGCCCATCCACTAATCTTGTGCCTAACATACCGACTACACCTGCACCCAAAATCACCATTCTAGGTCCCACATACCATTTTTCTCGATAGAGTCGCCCATTGTACAATGATAAAAAAATTACACTAATCCCCTTTAAAAATGTCTTTGTATGACCTCATCCAAACCTTTGAATCTCATCGACAATCCCTCATGGAGGTTCTCCAATCCATTGAGGTTTTACCTAACGACCCTACACTTGTGGCCTCCATTATTACCCCTCATCATCTGCCCTCTCTCACCAACTCATCCCCTTTTTCTACATCTCTATCTACTCACCAAGTGGCTTCTCTCAGCTTTTCTAATGATGAAATTTTACCTCTCCAATCAAATGACATCAATCCCTCCATTTTCATCTCCATCTATATCAATAATATATGTACACGATGCATTATAATCGATGGTAGAGACATCATCAACATCATATCCTCCCATGCATAAAATAAAATGCACATACATTCCAATTACATGCATAATAACCCGTTATGTTGCACTCCTTCAATGATGCCATCACTTCCACCCTTGGTACCATCATTCTCCATGTTTGTGTGGGCCCCATGCTGTCCCGAAATTGTTCTACGTATTAGAGGGGGAGTTCCAGTACAACATGTTGCTTGGTCGACCTTGGATTCATGTCATGGGTTATGTTCCTTTGAATTTACACTACTATGTAAAATTTGAACATGAAGGACATAACTACACCATCCCAACTGACCTATCACCATTCAAAACTTGTAACATGTTGTACTAACCTAATGATGTCCTTGCACCGGTTAGGGTATCTACTGTCATTGCCACTTCTCCTTCACCTATAGCCCTGTCCTTTGATGTTGACACTACCTCACCCATACCTACCTCTTCTATTCCCACTACTATCATGGCCTCTACTGGTTGACCCATCTGCTAACCCATATAGTTCCTAACCAACTAATCCTTATTCTTCCCAATCATTTATTAATTCATCTATTCGGCTACACACATATCTACTATCGATCTCTTAACGAGGATTTTTCATTTAATCACTCTAAGAGAATATTTCCTTTATAATATAAACACATTCCTTACTCACAAGAGTATGGTAACCTAAGCCAACATCCTCGTTATTACCATCACATAGGCGAGGTCTTCCCTTATGGTCCTCCCCACCTTCGCACCAACTTAACGTAAGGGGGACTTGATACTTCCACCTATTCACTCGATCCACCTTCCCAAACATGACCATTTTCATCTGACCTCTAATCTCTCACCGACCGTCGCTTCACCCACACTTTCCTCCATCACTGTTCTTGGAAGGGATTTGGCTTTGGTTTTTTATGAACAAGGTCGTCATACCATCATCCTCTATACCACCTGTAAACATAAAGACCACAATGGTATCAGCCTCACTGAACTATCCTCTAAGAAGACCCATATCAACCTCATTTAGGATACCAAACCTTCTCCACCCCATTCAACCACATCACCACGTTCACCCACAGAATCTATGGATCCAAAATCCATTCTTCCTAAAAAAATTTAAACATCATTTCCTGGAACCTTTCACTTACCAACATGATGACGAGGCTCCATCTTCTCTTCCTTCCTATATCCTAACATGATCGATGATGATATGCCATTTATTAATGTCGTTCAATGTCAGGATGATGAGTCTATCCTCACCTATCTTGGTGTGGAAGATTCTTATATTCACCGGTCATTACCTTCTGAGATGCAAACCATGTTAAATGAATCGACCATCAAATTCAATATTAACACTCGGGATGACTGTACATTCTAAAGATAGGCTAATCATTAGATGATGCTAAATAAGAAGCTTTGAATTCTTTCCTCTGGATCATAGCAACGCTTTTCTTGGTCCTATGCTAATGTGTCCAATATTAATGCAAACATTTTGGTCCATAATATCGTCACCATCCCTAAAGCCAAACCCAAGAAACAAAATATGTGGAAAATACATCCTCGCATTGTCCTTCTTGTCAAAGAATAACTCCATCAAATTCTCTTTATTTCCTTCATCCTACTTATTGAGTATCCCTAATGGATTTCTAACATCGTTCCTTTCCTAAAAGCAACAAGAGGACTCCATATATGCATGGATTTTGTGACCTCAACTTAGCTTTGCCCAAAGATGACTTTCCTCTACCTAGTATTAACAACCGAGTTGATCTTACCACTTTGGTTATGATATGTTATCACTCATGGATGGTTTCTCGGGTTATAACCAAATATTACTTGCCCCATAAGATTAAAAAAAAACAACCTTCATCACTCCTTGGGGACCTTCTTCTTTCATGATATGTTCTTTGGCCTTAAAAATTCTGGTGCTACATATCGATAGGTTATGACCTATATCTTTCATGACATCATATATCATTTATTAGAAGATTACGTAAATGACCTTCTTTCCAAATCAAAACATTGGGCTGAACACCTTATAGTCATAAAGGTCATTTTTGACCATCTCATCAAATATTGTGTTCTCCTTTAAGTAAAGAAGTGTGTCTTCACTAATCTCTAGGGCAAGCTCGTTGGTTTGATCATTTCTTTATGTGGCATAAAAGTAAAACCTACTAAAATAAAGGCTATTCTTGAAATGCCTCCACCTACTAATCTTCACCAACTATGAATTTTGCAAGGTAAGTTGCAATCTATTCATCATTTTATTTTGTAACTTTTGATTGTTTCTAACCATTTCACCATCTCCTTAAAAGGACATCTCTTTTAAATGGGATGATGAATTCTACAAAGCCTTTGATGCCTTAAAATAGTACTTTCTCAAACCACTGGTGCCCATTCTTCCTAAGGAGGACCAACCATTTTACTTGTACATATTTACTATTGATCATTTATTAGGTTTCATGCTTGCTCATCATGACAAACAACACGGCGAACAAATGGTCTATTATATAAGTCGTACACTTCTAGACTACGAAACTAGGTACACCCATTTGGAAAACTTAACTTAGCCGTAGTTTTTGTCATTGTTAAACTTCATCATAACCTACTCAATCAAAAAACCTTTTTTGTCACCAATACTGACCCCTTACATTACATGTACACCAAACCCTACCAAAATCAATGTGTTGTCCATTGGCTCATGCTTCTCGCTGACCTTGACCTCAAATTCATCCATAAAAAAACTATAAAAGGCCAAACCATCTCTAAATAACTTGCAAATGCACCCCTCTCCATAAATCAATCCTCTAATTTCAATTTCCAGAATGAATCAATTACTACCCTCTTTTTAGATGATACTATTTAGGAAATGACCTTATTCTTTAATAGCTCAAAATGTCGGCATGGGGGTTGTGTAGGTGTTATCCTCATTCCTCTTGATGGTTAACCTATGCATTTATATTTAAAATTAGATTTTGATTATACTAACAATATCACCGAATATGAAGCACTCATATTAGGCCTTCAAAATGCTATTAGCTTAGATATCAAATCAATTAATATCTTTGTTGACTCTCAATTGGTTATAAATCAAGTCAATGGTATATACAAGTGTCATCACAAAGTACTTACAAAGTATAAACATCATGTAGACATTCTTTTGACTACCTTTGACCATTATGAACTTTAAACCACCCCATGTTTTACTAATAAATTTGTAGATTCCATGGTCTACCTAGCTTTATTAGATACCTGCTTCACCTTCCAATTCCAAAATATTTATCATAGTACAAAGGTTACAATCACCTTCTTATTTATTTTGAGATGTCAACTTCATTGAAACCATTGAACCTAACCCACATGACCTTTGGTATAAGCATTTTATAGACGAACTTTCCCTTTCCATTCCATCTCCACATCTTATTTGTAATGGACAACACACCTTTCACAACATTGTCTCTTGCTATGTCATCATGGGTGGTCTTCTTTATAAACATGGATTTGATGGTATTCTCTTATGATTCCTTACAAGTTCTAAGATTCCTTATACCATCAAGGAAGTTCATGAAGGAATTTTTGGAGGTCACTTTGGTGGCCTAACGAGTTCTTAAACACATCCTTCACATGGGATATTATTGGCCCACCTAAACCATGACTTTTGTGAATATGTCAAACATTGTGTGAAATGCCAACAACATGCTAATATTCATCACACACCTAGTCACAACTTATAGGTCGCACAAGATCTTTGGCCTTTCTCTCAATGGGATTTGGATCTTTTGGAGAGATCAATTATCATTCTTCACGATGCCGTCAATGGATTATTACAACAACCAAATACTACACTAAATGGATAGAATCCATTCCCTCATCTCTAAAAAGACGAGAAAATTTGTGAATTCATCAACCATCACATTATTTGTCGCTTTGGTGTCCCTCACCGCCTCATCACTGATAACGAGAAAACAATTCAAAAACAAAACCCTACGAAACTTTGTGATGCCTTCAGCATTCAACTTAGTTTTTCTTCACCTTACTACCCAAAAACAAATGGCCAAGCTGAATCAACCAACAAAACCTTGAACAAAATTATTATGAAGGTGGTTGACGATATGGGAAAGGATTAACATACGCACATTCCTTTTGCTTTATGGGCTTACCGTACTAGTATTCATATCTCAACTGCAGCCACACCTTTTTCTCAGGTCTATGGTAGAGAGGTTCTCTTTCCTCTCAAAATCTAGATTCCATCTCTTCATATTTCACTCAAAGAGATGCTTAGCAATGATGAATTTCACTAGGACCATTTGGCACAACTTGAGTTATTAGACAAACATTTTCTTAATGCTCTTGATCATATCCAAGTCTACCAAAAATGTATCAAACACGCCTATGAAAAATGTGTCTATGAGTGAACCTTCCAATTCGGTGACCTTGTCCTAAAGGAAAATCAATATGTAACCAAATAATAGAAAATTAAATGGTGAAAAATTGCTCCTAATTATCTTGGACCCTATATTGTTACTCATACCTATGGATCAGGTTCTTATCATTTGTCTTCACTCAAAGGTAAACCCAAACCTAAACCCCTCAATGCCTTACATCTTTGACTATTCTATTGTTGAATCAATTCCTATATCATTTTCTGCCTATTTCAAGCTCGTCCCTTGAGCATGCTTCACCTTTCATATTACCTATTCTTGGGGTCAACAACTAAATAATAATCATGTGATTACCCATCCCCTTTCAGCTTTATCTTCAATATGAGTACCATGGCTCTACTCATGGCATGATTTTTATGGATAATTTTTATCTTTTTCAAAATGGAATGCCATGGTTATTCATCACTTGAAACCATCTCTTTCATAGTTAACCTCTGTGTGCTATGGTTTGGTCTTCTAAACAAGAGCCTAATTGTCATGTCCATGAATTAAACATCCAAAAGAAAAATGGGATTCAACTCCTTGAGTCAAAATTCCAGCAAAGAGATGAATCCCTCAAAAGGGACATCTCTTCTCTCTATCTCGCTACTATAAATAGACTTCTCCCTCGAAGGATAGCTATACAAAGCTAGCCATATTGCACATAGTCTATCATAAAAAAGGACTATCCTTGCAAAAACAAAATAAAATATTCAAAAGCTTCCCGCATCAATCAACTTCACGAAGACCTCAAGGAGATAATATACTCATCCCACATAGACTTCCCGCATTGATCAATCTATCAAAAACAAGAGAAAAAAGAGAAAAAGATAACCTTTTTGTCATGGACTTGCCTATTTTGATCTTGGGTCTCTTGCCAAGTAGGCCTACTATCTCACACTAGGTTATGCTAAAACCAACCATTTTCACCTCATTTCCTTTTCACCCTAATTTCCTACCTTCTCAAGGGACATGTCACAAATGCAACATTTTGTGATCATGTGACTTTCTTCCCCCTTAGAATAGTCAATCATGCAATGCCTTTAGGGTCTTACGTTCATAAGCCCATCTTTGGTATGGTAGACTTGTTGTGGTTCTTATCAATTAGATGGAAACATACAAGGATGAAATGCAAAAAAATTTCCTATACACCTCTTACCATTCACCTTCTTCATCACTTGTTGATTTTCCTATACAAGACTAGACCATCGACACCTACATTTTGGGGATTCCTCTTTCACCAAAATCAACCTAAAATCACCCATGCCTAAATGACCTAACCTCAACCATACCTACATGACCCAAACCCAACCATGCCTAAATGAACTAGACTCAATCATGCTTAAAACCTACCAACCCATTCCTCTTCTTCACCATATTCTTCCCTAGCTTACGGGAGAACTACATCATCCTGAGGCCAATTTTTGCTAGGGCTATGTAGGTAGCACTCTGAGGGCATGGGGCCCTTGGAGGTTAGCTCAAAACTCTTTACCCTAACCAATTTTCCCCCATTTTTCTATTCACATTCTACCTTAGTGATTTTTCCATTTTACACAACAATTGGAAAATTAAAATATGAATACATACATACCTACCATTTTTAACACACCATCATATCAACAATTTATCATTTTACATTCCAATGATATCAAATATTTGGAAATTTAAACCACATACATACATATAAATCATCATTTATTTCTCATGATTACTAATAACTTGGAGATTAAATCAAAACCATAAACCACAACTTCACCATGCCTAACTTACCTAGACTCAACCATGCCTAAAGGACCCTAACCCAACCATGCCTAAATTACCTAGAATCCACCATGCCTAACAAACCTAACTCCATCATGCCTATGATCTAACTCCATCATGCCTATGACCTGACTCCACCATGCCTAACAAACCTAACTCCATCATGCCTAGAATTAACTCTTCCATCCCTACGACTGAATCTTCCATATCTATGACCTGACTCTACCATGTTTATCATGGACCGTCCAAAATCCACATCACCATAACCCAAGGAAATACAACCCAATTCATCATTAACATCATATCATATGAGCCATAAATAACACCATAAAGCATCCATATATCACCAATCAACATGTATGTATCTCAGTACAATGAATGTGTAGATATCTATATCATCATCAAATTTCACAAGAGCTCTCATGCAACCTCAATATTTTTATCACATAGGCCGGTATCCATGCCTCATAAATACAACCTAACTATCTTTAGCATACATGCTGGTATATATATCAAAAATAAAAAATAAAAATGATCCTCTCAGGTGGCTACACATCACCCCACCTGAGACCCTCGGGGCCGACCTCATTTGTCTCCTCTTCTCACCTTGTCTTGTCCTCCGCCAACATCTCTCCACCGTCTAATAGAATCAATTTGATCTCCCCTATCCCTCACCTAGTCTTGGTCTCCATGAATTGGTAGCCTCACCCAGATCTTGTATCGTGTTTGACGGATCACCTATCCTCTCAAAACTATGAAAATGGGATCTACTCCTCTCACTCACTACTAGTTGGACTCTATACTCAGTGTAGGATGGGACCTCAATGCCCAAATTTGTCAAGTGATCTTGGTAATAAAGACACTCATTTGGGCCTCCCTTCACCTTAATATAAACATTATCTCGAGGTGGTGCCATTAGCCTCACGGCCCACTGTCCACTCTACCCCGCTACCATCGACCTCATTGCCACCTATTCCTATGCTACTTGTACCATGATACCCTGTCTCAATGACAACCCTTATATGATGGGACCTTGTCCTTGTCTACATGTCGGTCTCCCTAGTACCACCGAGCCTTTAAAGCTACTACTTATGTCTAGGATGTGGCTAGATGCCCTTGGAACCCTATGACTGTGCCTACTGGCAGCTATATATCCTCCATCCTATACATGATCCTCGACCTTGTGTGTACATACCTATACCTATTCGTAGGTAGAAATAAAATTCCCCTATGGTATAGTCACCTTCCCATTCAAGGTGGCCACCTCTTCTGCGCTTACTATCATTCGCACTACAAAGCTTTACCACCTATCCTGTAGTGCATCTCTCTACACTATCACAGTCACCAAAGCGGGCTTCCCTAGCCATGGTGGTGCTTCCTGTAACTTTGCTTCCCACCAGCATTTGTATCCATCAAATACCCCTACATCATCTATCTTGACATCCATTGATAACTCTCCCTGACCTCCTAGCTTTGTGGGGCAAGGTGGAGACAAAGGCCTCTCCACATCATCTCACCGATACTATGGAAATGACTGTGGTACATCCTGCACTACTCTGAACTAGCATCAGACTCTTTTTATTGGGATCATCCCATGCTTTCCAGTAAGTCTCCCCTATATCCATCACACCAGTTGAAACCCTTTTAGCTCTCACCTCATGCCTCTGAATGCTATAAATTTGACATAAGTTTGTTATACTATGTCTCTTGCATATAGGCCCTCCATCTCCTTCCTGTAATACACCACATCATATAACACTTCTATTACTCCTGGCTAACCTCCTGGGACCACCCATCTCCTAAATCCTTCCCTCTTCTCCCCATGATGACAATATGCTACCAAAAATCCTCATGGATGCACTACCACAATGTGCTCATAGGCCCAATAATGTAAAAGGAAGGTACAACACATGCCATATCGGCACATCCTCTGATATCCCCACAACTCCCTATATAGTTGTACCAAATAATCTGATGCCCATGCAAAGTAGACCCTCTCCTTGATCATGTCTCATAATAATCCCATTAGACCCCTAGGAAAATGACCACCCTTTAAATTAGGTAGTGCATAGCACCCCACTGTCACCATCATTAGCAAGGATATCCACATCTCCTATGGGTGTGTGACATACATTTCCCCATACACCAAGCTTATGATGTGCTCGGTCATCTCACTATCCATCTCCCTGAACACTCCAATCATCACCTTGAAGGTTCCATCTATAAATACACTATAAAATGGATCCCCAAAAGTCATAAATCATAAAATCTTATAGACATCCTCTAGCATGATCATCATCTCACCGGTAGGAAGGTGGAATGTGTTGGTCATTGCATCCCATCTATCGATGAGAGTGACCATGAGACTAGGATCCCATCGGATCCATCTATACTACCTGACCCCAATCAGCCCTACCTCCTACATGTGGGCCCACTCCTCCTTCATCACACTATGCCTTAACTACCCTAGTAAGGGTAGTACTCTATCTTGTAGTGTTAACTTCTATCGTGCCTACAACCAACCAACTCAATAATGTTAGGGCCTGAATTCTATTTTTTTCAATAACATAATTCTACACCCTACTACCCCATACACATTTATCATGTTCCTACTTTATCCCCGACCACTTATTTATCCCATTCCCACTTATCGAACCCCGTACCCACCATGACCTAAGTCCCACCTATCCCCTACCTATGTTTACCTACCCTCACCTTTTTGACCTACTTTTCTCCCTCCTTGATCCCTATTCCCTTCATTTTTATCTGTTTATCCTACCCTCTCTTTTCCACCCCATCTTCGCCCTCTGCATCTAACCTATTTTGGCCTCATCACCTTTTTACAGTGACTAATATGGGTCATCCATGACCACCATTGGTCAACCCTAACTGATTTTGGTACCCTACAACCGCCATCGGTCATGTTTTCCCCCATCGATGCTAGTAATACATAACCATCGGCATCGACTTAAACCGGCATCGGTCTCGGGTTTGGCCCAAAAATCGAACCCCCGCAGCCCTAAAATTCTAAAATGGCCTAAAAACAACCTAAACCCACCCAAACACCACCCAAACCTTACCCCAATTCATTTTTACCCCTATTTAGCCTACATTCCACCCTCCCATACCCAAATCGGTTCATTTTACCTGCATTTTCAAAATTTCAAAATTTTCCCCATTTGTTCATTTTAACACCAAATTCAATTCAAAATATGCAATAGAGTGGAACCTACCTCATCCCACTACCTCCTCCTCTCTAGCACCTTGTGTATCTATAATGGTGGACCTCCACCACTCCCTCCCATTACCACCATGTCTAAAATCAATCTCCCAATCCTCCGGTGAATCAACTCGTTCCACCCGATCACGTGGACCCATCTTCCTCACTCTAACAACCACTCACCTCTCACCCAATCATCCTCGATTCACACCTAATCCCATTTTCCTTGACACTCATTTGACCATTCTTTTTCTAGATATTTTTTCACCACGTAAAAATTCTCAAATGAGAAATTTTACCATGGTTTTAAGTTTTTAACCCATCGACAAGGGAACCAATATCAATCCACCCTAACCGACATTGGTGCCATGCCCTAGTGTACGGCTATTGGTTGAACTTGACTAATATCAGTTTCACATGACCGATATTGGTCAAGTTTCCTATATCTTATTTGGACTCTCCTCTTCATTTTTCCTACTCTAAATGTCCTCATTACCTCCCACTTGACCTTATTATTGGTTGGGGCATACTTTGGCCCCTGCCATTACCCCATTTACACCACTTGACCCCATATTCCCCTCAAATTTCCTATATCTATTTTACCTCATGATATGATACTTACTTTGAATATCCTCCGGATCTTTCCTTACCTTAATGTTTTGTCATTTATCTAAACCAACCCATACCTTTTGGTGTATCGGATCATACCTAATGTCCTACACTTGAACTTGTTTTGATTCCTGACCATATCCTATTCTTTGGATACCTGAATCACTTCACCTCTATTGCATAAACCTACTAGAATTTAGCAATGTATAGTTTGCACGTTCTTTAGCCTTGTACCTTGTCACAATCTATACGTGTGTGTGTGTTAGATGACACTTATATCTTACCTAACCTATGACCATTTGGTCTTCACTATAACCCTACCCATTTCCCCATGCCCTCACATATCACCCACCTACACCAATGGGCCATGCCTACGGCCTTACCTATCACACACCCCCTTGGCCATGACTACCGCTCACCCTCTACACAATATACCCTACCTCTCGGACACCTAAATTCACTTACCCGATGTACTATGTAGCAATGCCACTCACATTTTTAAATCCCAATGACCTTGCCTTACCTTAATGTTGTGTCATTTATCCAAACTAACCCATACCTTTTGTGTCTTTGGATCATACCTAACATCTTGCACTGACCTTGTAATGATTCCTAACCATATCTTATTCCTCGGATAACTGAAGCACTTCAACCTTGTTTAGATAAACATATCAACCTTGGAAGATGTAGTGTTTACATGCTCTTCAACCTGCATACCGTGTCCTAGTCTATACTTGTGTGCACATTCAATTTCCATTACCTATTACCCGATTTGACCTTTACCATTTACCCACTATGCCCATATCCATACCCATACCCACCTGCCTTCTCTTTCATCGCTTCCACATTTATCAAACCACTTGACTAATTCCATCTTATACCTCATCATTCCCTAGTTTGAGGGGGATAAAATCCACCAAAGTTTGGGGCACTCTCACTTTTAATTTTAATTGGAGCAACCCCACTCTCACTTATATTTGGGACAACCACTTCCTATTTTTGTCAACATCACTTATTAATACAAGCTACGCGACAAAAAGGGGCAAATATTGACACCAAATTTGGGTCACACTCCCCTTGATTCCCTTTTGAGCGATTAACATAACATGTTCATATAACCATGACCCCTTTACCCCACATTGATATTAATTTAATTAATTATGATTAAATTAAATCTCATCCTCACTTTATCTATTAGTCTAATTACTTTAATTAAATTAATTTACACCTCACCTAGCCACATCACCTAGACACCTCATCATGGACATATTATTAAACTGTTTCTTTTAACTAAGACTCAATTTCTACTTACATTTACAAACTAAGACTTAGTCTAACCCTAAGATTAGATGCCTATTATTTCTCTAACAACATACCCGCTTAAATATCATTTTAGATCTGGACCAACGAGCAAAACTAGCCAAAATATAGCCAAGATATGCTATTTTGGTAAACCTAGGATTTCTCACCTTAATTGATGCTAGTTAACTTGAAACCAACGTTGGTCACCATAACTATCATCGGTTACCATATATTCATTTTGGAAACCTTTTTGAGAGGTTGAAAATTTCAATTTTTTGGAGAGAGAGAGAGAGAGAGAGAGAGTTTTGCATGAAAGCATGAACCAAATCCCTCTCGTGCATCTAGATACCCCTAGTCACCACAAAGACTGATAGGAAGGCATTGGAATTCATGGTAAAATTATAGGAAGCAATACCGTGACATTGACCACTAGTTTCATAGATCAACTATCTCTATCTTCCACCACCCAGGCCTACAAATACAAGTAAGTATGTTTTGATCCACATCATTCTATGTTTACTTAGATTATAGTTTCTTTACCTATATTTATTAGATCATATTTTACCTTACATTCTACCATCCCAACCTTCCTGTTAATCCATCCATCCAATAACCCATAACCCTTTTAGCTCCCCATACCTAACTCTTAGACATTCGTGAGCCTTCCTAGTATTATTTATAAACCCAACCATCCTTCCCCATTCTCTATGCAATCACAAAGAAGTTGTCAAAACTAAGTTTATTTGATTTTACCATTCTTCCCCCTACTAACGCTAGTCACCCTAACGGTCGTCAATTTTCCCTTCACCAACATCAGTCACTAGACCGAGCGTCGATTCATCTTGTATCTTCTGACATATTTCACTAAGTTGACCTTATCACCTCAAAAACCTCACAAAACCTTACCCAGGACTGGTACCCCACCTACAATCCCACCATAGGTCTTCCCAACTCTGTGTAGAAAGAGTGATTACGGACATCCATTTTGGCATTCTACCATTATCCATCCCAAACTGTCATTGGTCACATCTAAACCATCATCGGTCATACCCTAACCAACATCAGTGTCTATGTCTGATAACCCATCTTAGGATGACAAGCTAATACCCACTCCCAAACTTCCCAGAATCATTTGTAACCTTTTTCCAAACCTCACCAAAATCCTTTACTAGATCTGCCACCCAATACCAATCCATCACCTAACCCATTTTGACCTCAACCACCTTTTACCTAACATTTCTCATTCATTTTGTATGAGGTACCTAAATTGTTTCAATTCAAATAAGATTGTTATTTCATGTTTATTTCGAATAACATTAATAATTTTAGATAAAAGTGGATTGAAATCCTATTCTAGAAGCACCATGCTTCTCAAATCTAGCATCTATTAGGAAGTGCACTCATTTTTGTGTTTAACTCTATCGGTGGTGTTGTTTTACACTTTACAGGTAGTTCCTCCTAGCCAAAAGGAAGTATTCACAATCAACATTGGATCGGGAATTCAAGATGTGTGTACAACCTTTAACCGAAATCATAAACAAGTATTCATCCTTAGCCTATCACCCTCTATATGTCATTAAATATATTAAGAATCTGGTGAAATAGTATGTTAGACCAAAAATACCTCAATCTAGTTACGAGACTCACGCATAATATCCATTTATCTCTAAATAATCCTCTCTAAAGTGGGTCATGCTCGAATGAGAACAAAGGAAACAAAGAATAAAGTAAGGATTTAAGAATATAACTTGGTTTTCTTGATCAACCCAAAATTACTCGGCTACATGAGTTAATTTTTCATTGAGGGCATCTAGTTATACAATGATCTAAGGGGACAAAGAAGTAGGTCGGAAAACTAGTGCTCGTAAACCCAAATCTATGTCTCCTTTATATTAATATATTCTTAGCATGTGGATGATTGGCTCAAATATCCTCCTATGAGGTTGGGTCGAGATAAGAATGGTCATGTGGGAACACCAACTTGTGAGTGAGGTAAATAAGGCTAGGGAACTAGTCAAAAGGGGCCAAGGACTATGAATTGGTAGCTTAAGCCTCTAATAACTAAGTTTGTTGTTTTTTTGATTTTCTAAATTACTCTAAACTTCCAATTTTAAATAAACAACATAAAAGGAACCTAATTTAAATAAAAGAAACAAAATCATTTTAATTAAGTAGATCACCTTTACCAATATTTATATTAAATAAGCACGTTTACTCATTCTAATTATTTTTTAATGTTTTTACTAAGATTTTGAATAAAATAAAACAATTAAAGCAATTAAATTCCTAATTTTTTGTGTTTTCAGGAATAATTAAAATAAATGAAGAACTACCTCTATAGACATAGGAAATTAAAAGAAATAGAATCTATGATTATTTCTAAATTAAAATAAATCTATAGTTACTTCGAAAAATTAAAATTAATCTAGAACATTGATTAACTAAGTGTCATTTTTCATTTATTGCAAGCTTCTATGTAATTACTATTATAACAGGAAAGTTACTAGGAAGATATTATCTATTAAAAACATAATTTCTTCTAACCACTTATACGTAAGGTTCTCCAGGAAAGATGAAGCTTCTTAGAAGCCATATAACCTTCCTCGGCATAAATTATTTTTAAAACAGAAGAAAATAATAATGAAGAAATAAAATACTGAGATATTGCTACTTGTGAACAAGGAAAATTACCAAAAAAATGAAAGATAAATGAAATAAACACAAAAATACCTCTCTTGTAACTTTCTTGCAAACCTCAAGAAGATTTGTGAAGCACTTGGGCTTGTGAAATATTAAGATGTTTGAATTGTGGGTGCTCTTGATATGACTCTCCAAAGTGGATTTACAAATGCTACAAGCTTGGATACACAAGGATGTAGGAGGAAAATTTGGTAGAAGTTGGCTATAATTTGCATAAGCTTCCAAGGATGAGTTTGCAAAGGAAATGAATTGTTTTTATAGCTGAGGGTAAGGCCATGAAAGGTGGATCAGAGTTTGACTAAGCTTCAGGTTAATAATTGTAATTACTTGGAATAGAAAGTAGACTTGGTCTATAGAATTGCATATTTGAAGGGGTAATAGATATTTGGATGGCAAAAGTTACACCTAGGAAGGTGGTTATACGTACAAATCAATTACCCCTGCCTTTTTAGGGATATATAAGTAGAGTCCAAGTGGATTTGACTAGAGAATATGATTACTTAAATAACCAATTTAATTAATTATTAATTAAGGAGACAATCAATCATTTAAATAAATAAATGTTTAATAATATTAGCTAAGAAGGGTTTAGAATTAATTTAAATAATTCCAAAGATTAGGAATATGAATTAAGTAATCAAATTAGTTTAATCAATTATAATAGGGTGTATTATAGCAGGATAAAATTAATTTCATTAATTCTAATTAGATAGAAGCGGGGTAGAAACGTGAATGTATTTTTAGGGTGTCTACATTTCCCCTCTTTCAAGTGTTATTGCAAAGAAACGACATTTTAAATATAGTAGACACATGTAGATTAGTGATAAAAATCTGCGAATCATTTGGATTCCCAATGAGTAAAATGGTAAGATAATTCCCCCTTAAGTGGGTGGGTAATGCAACAAAGCAATGGATAGTCGTTTAATAGAAAAAAACAAGGAAGTTAAAAATTATGGGAGGAATTGTGATTGTTGCATGAGCATCATTTGGAGAGTATGAATATAAGAGAAACATTTATTTTACTATTGCAAAATAGATTTTTCACCGTGATTATGAAATAATCAATATGGTTAACCCAAATGCACGTAAACAAACACACACAAAAAGAAAAGATAAAAAAGGAAAAAATACCCAATATACATAGTAGGTGTAGGTATCGGGGTTATAAATGAACCAAGATGTTATCAAAATATTTGTAATTGGTCCAAAAAGTAAACATTAACAATACAAACACAACATATAAAATAAGACAATCAGTTATGCCCTTAATGCATGCCACAATGATGATTAAGCATATAAAAATTCCCTTAAGTACTAAACTGATGAAAATATTGGGAATACGATCATCTTGAAGAGTGGAGTAAATGTATAAAATAATTTTTAAAATCTTGTTGGATCCATTTTGCAAATGATCTAAGATAAATTTCCCCATCCAAATCTGTATCGCAAAGGAAAAATAATGTTGTGACTTGTTGAACCTTAGTTATTGTCATTGGTGTTGTCATTAATGTTAAGTGGTATTGATGAAAAAATGTGTGAATGGTGAAATTGAAGGTTTATTTTTAGTGATTGCATGGTCTAGCAAGTGAGATGGTTGTTTAAAGTGGTATTTAGGTTAGACATGGCCATTTAGGTGTTAACAAGTCTCAGTAAATAGTCTTCATGATCTACTCATGAAGTATCAAAAGCTCTAGGCCCAATTCCAACTCCATCTCAAGAACAAAAGTGAGATGGTTGAACCAAGGGATTATGATGGAATTGATGGATGATAGGTGTTTTAGAGGTGTATAATGGTCTCTAGTTAGTGTAATGTGCATTGAGAATGGTTTGAAAATGATTTAATGACATTGCAAGCTTATATAGTGAGACAGGGGAAGACACTTGAAGGTATTAAAAAGGCTAAAACATTTAACTCGGTTGATTTATAGGCCTAAAATTAATTTTCATATGTTCTAAGTGTTCACAAATATCTACATTGAAAAATCAAAATATTCTAGTAGTTAATAAATTTTTAAGAATTTGAGTACTTTTCCTTTTCTAGTGTATTACGGACATTTATGGTGTGGATGGAACTAGTTTCTAGGAACTAGACTTCCTCACATTGGTATTAGGGATGAAAGATAAATATTTCTTTGTTTTTTTGACCGGGTGTGCAAATCAAGCATAAGGGACCACTGACGAGAACAAGTTCTATGTGATTCAATGTTCTTTGTGATCTCTTGAAGGACCAAATTCAAATGAGGTAGTTATTTGTGGGTTGAATAAGTGTTTTAGGAAGAACGGTCCCCAAAAACTCTGTTCTAAGTGGGGCATAGTTATCTATAGTTAATTTTTATCCGAAGTCTAAGGGAACACATGTATTGTAGATAGAATAAGGGATGCATGAATAAATGGTCCAGATGGTACAATTCTTGGGTGGGAATCAATTCTTTTCATGAGTCAAGTTAATCCACAAATAATATAGAAAGTGGAAGAATGAAGTATTGTGTGGGTAGAGATAAGGATTCGGACCTAAGGAACCAAGAGGTACTATGCCACAAGAACCCAAGTTCCTTGGAGTCCATTTTGATTTGATTTACAAAGGGATGGTAGAGTGTGGGAGAAAAGAGGTGCAGAAAAAAAAGCAAAAGGAGGGCTGTGTTTTTGAGTACAAGTTGTTCCCGACTATCAAATGATACGATCAAGAAAGGGACAACAATATAATGGATTTTCAAAAGGTTAAAAAGGATTTTAGGTGTACTATTAATGAAGTTTTGGAACTCTTGTTCTCTATGTCCCTTGACCCGCATTGAGATATCTTTCACTCCAGGTTAGAATTTCAAATTGTTGTACTTTTTGGAAAGGTGGTGTCATCCTCTACTTCATGGAATAGAAAGATACAAGTTTCAAGGAATAACTAAAATTCAGATTACGGTAGCTCAAGGAAATTTTAGAAGGGTTTCAAAACTAAAAACTCAAGAGTCGGAAAAAGAGTTGTGCTAATCTATATAAGTTTTATTTTGAAATTAGAATATGTTGTTGATCAAGAGAGCAAGGGTGTAGTGATAAAAACGGGTTGTGATAGAGAAATGAGATAGTTTTGTTAAATTAATATCCTTTAATTAAAAGTGTTAAAGGAGATAGAGTCATCAAATGAAGAGATGTTGATTGGACAAGATCTTGAGAAACAAGAAATTAGATCAAATGAATGCTTGAAGGACTAAGAAAAGAGGTAAGAAGAGTGTTGTATATCTAATCCTAAAGAGTGAGTATTGAGAGAAATAGAAAATTTATCATAATCCATTATATGAGGAATATAGGATTTTAATATTTTTCTAAGTGGGTACTTAGATCATAGAGGGTGGGTGTTCCTTGCAAGTTACAACTTGCTAAACTAGTTGAGTGGGTGCTTAGCTTTCTTCAAGTGGGTGCTTGGAGATTCTAAAGTGGGTGCTTTATAGGTTGAGTGGGTGCTTAACAAAACAAAGATTATTGTAAGATTTGGAATTGGTGTTCCTAATAAAGCCTTGGTTTCAAAATGGGTTTTCTCCCTTTATGGGTTTCCCACTATAAATCTTGTGTTATGAGTTATTGTTTTATTGCATGTGGCTGATCATATGTTCATGTTATAGCTCTTTTTCATAATTAAGGAACTTAAATTTAAAGTTCTTTAAAAAATTATCTACATTTGTTCACCCCCTCTCAGTGTTTTTGATTTCCAACAATTGGTATCAGAGTGAGTCCATTTGGTGGAAGCTTAACATCTTCAAGGAGATCATCTCTTCACAATCATGGCATTGAATCAAGTACAAGGCGGATTATCAATTTCTATATCACCTCTCTTCAGTAGAATAAATTATTCATTTTAGAGGATAAGGATGAATAATTATCTTATGTTGCTTGCTTTTTATGTATGGGAAAGTGTTGAAAAAGACTATAGTCCTCCGAAACTCCAAGTACTATTGCAATAGACAAGGAAGCATATGAAATTAATTAAATATCCATGAATTCTATTCTTTGCAAGATGATGGAAACTGAATTTGTGAAGGTAATGCATTGTACCACAGCCAAGGATATTTGGACTAAGCTTCAAAGTATTTATGAAGGAGATGTTAAAGTCAAGTTAGCAAACATGCATACCTATAGATCCCCATTTAAGATCCTAAAGATGAAATATGATGAGAGTATTTCATCCTACATGTAGAGGGTGGATGAAGTGATCAACATGATCAAATTTTTATGTGAGAAGAAAGAAAAATATATCATAGTCCAAAAGGTCCTTAGATATCGACTCCCAAGTCCAAAGAAAAGGTCTCAAGCTATTGTGGAATATAAAGAAATGAAAACATTAACATTGGATGAAATACAAAGTATCTTACCAATATATGAAATGAGGACAAGCTGGTGCTTTGAGTCTACAAGAAGGAAATGGAATTCAAATCCAAGAAAGAGACTCAATCCAAGAAAGAAAAAGAAGAATCAGATTTGGAGGATGAAGAAGATGATGAGAAGATTGAAGCAATGTTTATGAG
This sequence comes from Taxus wallichiana var. yunnanensis, assembly GCA_018340775.1. Taxonomy (NCBI): domain Eukaryota; kingdom Viridiplantae; phylum Streptophyta; class Pinopsida; order Cupressales; family Taxaceae; genus Taxus; species Taxus wallichiana. The sequence goes on along the minus strand of CM031238.1, from coordinate 16,190,748 downwards.
AAGACTAAGCAGAGGCTCAAGAAAATACAAAGGTAAGCTCCCATTCAAGTGCTTTGATTGTGGAAAAGTAGGCCATTTCTCCACAAAATGTCAAAACAATAAAAAGTAAATTTAGTTTGAAGAAGGCCATAAACATAACAAACAAAATTTGAATTACAAAAAGAAAGATGGTAAGAAGAATTTTTTCAAGAACAAGAGAAACTTCTACACAAAGGAGAAGTTAGGTGAGGAGAAGTCGGGTGAATCGATGCAATTAACTCAAGAAAATTTAAAAATGAGGATAATGAAACTCATTCTAAATCCTTGTTTATGGCCATGGATATCTCTTGAGGAATGCAGCACCAAAGTAAAGAATACTGTGGTTGATTATGAAGATTTTGATGAAGAAGAGGAAAATGTGAACCTAGAAGCTGAACTTGTATGTTCTCTTGAAGAGTTAAAATTGTGCTGAAACAAAAGAACCAAAAGTTGAGATGCACTTTGAAATATTATGAAGAACAGATTCAATTTTTGAAAGAAGACAAATTATAAAGGAAGAGGAAGAAACAAATGAGCTCAAATAACTTGAATCTCATCTTGAAAATATCTCTCAATCCTACAAGGAAAAGGAGGATGAATGCTTAGACCTGAAATCTTAACGTAGAGCATATGAAGAATGAATTGGAAAAAATTATTAGCAAACTCGGGATGTATGGAAGCTAGAAAAGAGCTCAAATGTCGTGAATAATATACTAAGAACTCAAACAGATATAAATGACAAATTTGGAATAGGTTTCAATGAAGAACGTAAAGAAGCTGAACCAGAAAAGAAGGAGGACAAGCCTACAACAAGAATATCTCATGTTATAAACAAATAAGCCACAAAAACTATCATGAAGAAGAAAAATGCTCCCAGAATCAACTATGTTATGAGGTACTAACACTCCTATGTTTATTGCTTTTCGTGTAACATGTTTGAGAACAAAGCTTCTAAATGTAGAAGGTATGCTAGGGGATATGGAAGAATACAGTTTATAAAACACTAGAGTGAATCATAATATTGTTTTCTAAAAATTCTAAAAGGATGGAAACATAGCTGTGATGTGTAACCAAGAACCTCCTAATAAAAAACAATTAATGTACATTGTGAAGGAAGAATCCAACAAAGGGAAATAATCTGGTTTGATTGTACAAACTAATTTTTTCATGTACAAGATGAAGGAAAGATCGGTATTTAGATAGTGGTTTCTCTAGTCATATGACAGGTGATAAAATAAAATTTATCTCTTTATCAAACAATGCATTAGGATTTGTTAGGTTTGGTGACAATAATTCAACAAACATTGTGGGAAAAGGAACTTTAAGTCTTGATAATGGAAAAACAATCACTAAAAATGTCCTATATGTTGAAGGTCTCAAGCACAATATTTTAAGTGTGATTCAAATGTGTAAGAAAGGTTACAATTTGATATTTCATGAAAAATGATGTGAAATTATTTATCATAAGTCAGGAAATAAAGTAGCAAAAGCCAAAAGGACCAAGAATAACATGTATGTACTCAAGGAAATAAACAAATAGAAATGATTTACAAGTAAACTTGATGACGACTTGTTGTGGAAACATATATTAGGACATATAAGCTTTGAAAATCTTGTGAAATTAAGTGCTAAAGATGGTGTTAGACATATGCCAAAGATTGTTAAACCAAAAACACTCTTTTCAAAGCATGTCTACATTGGAAAAAAAATGAGAAGATCATTCAATTCCAAGGAGTATTCTACTACTAGACCTTTGGAGCTGATCCATATAAATATTTTTGGGCCTACAAGAACTAAAAGTATACAAGGAGATGTGTATTTCATGCTTCTAATAGATGAATTCACTAGGATGACATGGGTAGCTTATTTAAAGCATAAATATGAAGCCTTGGATATATTTAAATCTTTCAAAGCACTCATGGAGAATGAGAAGAACACAAAAATAAATGTTTATCAGACATGAGTGGATCAATGAATTTGATGATTTTTGTGAAGAACATGGAATTTGAAGACAATTCTCAGCTCTACTATAACACCTCAACAAAATGGGGTTATTGAAATAAATAACATGAATGTGAAAGAAATGGCCAAAAATATATTGAATGAATATAAATTTCTGATGACTATTAGAGTGAGACAATCTCTATAACTATTTACATTCTAAACAGAGCTCAATTGAGAGTGAACAACAAAAAGACACCCTATGAACTTTGGAAAGGAAGGCCATCCAATGTGAAACACATAATATTATTTGGAAGAAAGTGTTATATCAAGAGAGATGAAGAAAACTTAGGAAAATTTGAATCTAGGTGTGATGAGGGCATATTTCTTGGATATTCAACAGTTAGTGTTGCCTATAGATGTTATAATAAGAGGCTAAAAAAGTTGGTTGAGAGAAAAAAATGTAAAATTTGATGAGTGTTATCCTTAAAAGTATAACACTAAACCTAAGGACAACCAAGAAGATCAATAAGATGATGAAGAGGTGGAATGTACATTTGAATAAGTAGAAGAAGTGGAAGAAAGACAAGACACCAAGAGACCCTCAAGACAAGTTAAGAGGGATAATCCAAAAAATAAGATCATTGGAAGCACATGAGGTGTTCTCACAAGAAGGAAGTCAAGAGATTAGTAAAACCATGAAGAAATAAAACTCTTATCTATAATAGAACCCAAGTGTAGACACCTAAATTTGGTTACATTCTCATTATCCCCTGATCGGATAACCAACTTAAACATGGGAACCTAACCATGGCCCCTTTCACCCCACATTAATAATTAATTTAATTATTTTTAATTAAATTAAATACCCATCCTCACAATATCCATTATTTTATTACCTTAATTGACCTAATTTCCACCTCACCTAGAAACCTCATCTAGCCACCTCACCCTAGACCTATTCTTGGCATGTTTCCATAACTAACAATAACTAAGTATTACTTTCCTTAATGAGATAAGATTTGGTCTAACCCTAAAATCAATGCCTAAGATTTCTCTAACCAAATTCCCACACAGAGAAGAAAGGAAGCTTCCATTCGAATTCATGACAACAAACCAACTTGGCCCAAGAAATTAGAAAGATCTGCCCATTTTAGTAAACCTAGGGAATCCCACCTTAACCGACGCCGATCAGACCTAAACCGATGTTGGTCAAGATGGAACCATCGTTGGTTACCATTTATTCACCTTAGCAACCTTGTTTGAGAGGTTGGCACATTCAAGACAAGATGAGAATAAGATCGAGTTTCATGCAAGCGAGAACTAACATATTTCCATGTATCAAGCATCGGAACCATCATCGAGGCGGATCTAGGAGCATTACACCCACGGTATCATTCCAAGAAACACTATCATGACACCAAACACCATTCCTATGATTAAGCTGTCACCTCAACAAAGCGTCAAACCAACATCACATTAAGTATCTTGTTAACTAACATTCTTCTATTTTCATTCTAGTAGGCTTTGTCACTTCTGTTATTAGTTTCTACTTGAACTCTCACTTCCCCACCATTTATTTCCATACAAGTTTGATCATTCCTTCACCCACATGATAAAATCACCCATACCTGAGTGATAGACATATCTGAGTATTTTGAACACCTCCTCAGACTTACACCCACTCCTCACGATCCCCGAATCAGTCTCAGACAAATACCTAAACCATGAAATATTGAGTTATTGAAAATTTGCAGTAACCTTCATTGGTTATTACTAAACCATCGTCAGTCATACGAGACCAACGCCGGTATCGTGTTTTATACCTTGCCCAAAAATAGAGCCAAACAACCTCCTACCAATTGACCTAAACAACACAGAATCGGACCACGACCGGTACAGTACCAAAGCGACAGTTACCTCATCCTTTAGATCCAACTATAGCCTAGCCTGTTGTGATTGGACTTACTTATTATACTTGAATGAGATACCTAAATCATATCAACTACAGTAGGAATTTACTTCTTTCTCGCATTAATTTTTTTAAACAATGGATTTACAACCATCTAAGAAGTATCGTACTTCCTGGAACTAGCATATGCTAGGTAGCCTTTGTGTCATATATCATTTAACTTCTCTTTTTGGTCTTGTTTTCTATTACGGGTAGTTCCTCCTAGATAAAAGGAAGATCTCACAATTGGCATTAGATCGAGAAGTTAGAATGAACACAACAACCATCAACAAGCCCATTTAATGGTATTCCTCCTAGCCCATAACCCTATATGTTTTGTCATTCAAAATGTAAAGAAAATGGTGAAATATTTTGGCACGCTTGGTAGGACCCATCAAGGGTTCTATTGCATTTTCTTCATTTCTAGGCAAAAGTTGTTTTTGTTTCCTTTAAAAGTCTTACATAGTAATTTTATTCCCTAATAATCCTCTCTTCTTTCTAATTACTCTAAAATAAAAATTTCTCTTGGTGCATTTAAAAGGAATCATTCTTCTTTCTTGCTTTCAGCATGTAGTGAAAGATCATACCCTCTCATATTCATCATTTGCTTCATCGATCGAAATATTTTCGATTTGGCCTTTAAATTGGTTGCATTACATTTTGATTTGTTGCATTTATCTCACATTAAAATGAGGGCAACCTATATGCTAGAAGTCATGCCCAGCTGATGGTTGACACAAAAAATAATAGAAAGCACATTTTTGTCTCTCTTTGTCTTACCAAACTTGCACAAAATTGAAATATACAAATATTTCTTAAAACAATATTACACGGGAACACCTATCGGTGATCACACGATCCGATTGTTAGGTACTCCCTAGCTCGTTACTTATGTCAATTCATTATCTCAAAGGATGACCCGCCCCCACCATAACATACATGAAACCTATACTTTTAGATATCCTTCTTCATAGGAAGCCTTCCTCACCAAAAAACTCTATTCTAAATTCATGAGTCAATCTTCTAAATTGCATAAACTCAAAAATTAAAAATCACATGTTAGGTAAATGTTTTTAGTGTTTGATTGATGTGCATTTTGAGGTGTGAGGATACTTTTCTCCATTTTTCCATTTTTTTCCTTACATACTCAAAAATCATAGTTGGAGTATTCGGCTTCTTACGAGTGTGTCGAGGACTTCATTGCATCATCTCCGGACCTCTAGGTTGATTATTTATCTCACCAAAACTCATAATAATCCTTTTTCTACATATTTCCAATTTCCACTGAGAACCAACATCGATTACCCCGACCGGCATCAATTTTTCTTAACCAACATCAGTTTTCTATTCTTTTGGGTTAAATTGCTTAAAAGAACCCTTATTTAATTTTCTTTCTATCGTCGAGTTCTTGTGAGTTTTTGTACTCTCTTTGCTTGGATAAAAAGTCAGCATAAAACTTTTCCATCCGACCATCACAGTCTTTTCCTCATTTGATAAAATTGTTCTTACTTAATAGTAACCTACCTCAGTTACCCCTTAACCGGCATTGGTCATCCTTAACAAGATTATCGTTACCTTGTATTGAACATCAACTGATATATTACCCAAATCTACCTATAGACACCTGTTTTCTTCATTATTACTACCCCTGTGTCATCTGTAGGATACATATATATACTCATTCACATGGTGTTGACTCACAATCAAGCTAACGCTCTTACATTTCACGCAAGTCATCAACCACTCCTACCTATCCCTTCACCACCCTCTGTCCTGTCACTCATGGATCCAACCTTACCTACCACCATTTCCGAAAGGGACGAGGAATTTGAAAGACTCCTTGATTAGAATCCGTGGCCTTACGGTTCTACCTTTCTCATTCTTCCGCACAGGACTCCTCGGACGGTTGATATATGGCATGCCTATATCCATCTCTCCTACCCTTATTCCTAATTCTACATTAGCCCCTAATAATGTGACGTTACCTTCACCTACTTCACCTCGGTGGTTTCAATGCCTAGGACCCATACTGTCATGACTAATGCATCTCGTAGTATCACTCGCTTTTTGTAGTATATGTTGTCCCCTCATCAACCACCCCAACCATAACCCCATCCTTACCAAATTGTCTCAAAAATACCCATTACAACACAACCACCTATGGTTTCGATGACCCCAACTCCATTCCATAATATTATCATCTCCATCCCACAAATACTACCCCAATCACTACTAGAGTCACTATGAACATCCCACCTACACATGCATACTATCAATAAGCTCCTATCCAATCATCAACCATTACGGATACATACCCTCTATATCAGTCCCTATTCTCAACCTCCCCATTCAGCATCACCATACAATGGAAGGCCACCCATGTCATAGGTTCAATACCAGCTCCCTTATGCCGCAGGAGGAACCCCTCCACCACAACCTACCAATGACCTCATCAAATCAATGATGGAAAGGATGCAAACACTAGAAGCATTGGTTTTGGGCTCACACAATTCTCTCACCTATGATGAAATCTATAATGATCCCATTCATCCATCTATCCCTATTCATCCATACCCTATACATTGGGAAATGTCAAAATTCAATTGTTTCAATAGTAAAGAGGACCCGCAACAACATTTGTGGTCTTTCAAACATGGGTGTTACGATCGCCCCGATGATGCTTTACTCCTACAAACCTTCCCGATGTCCCTGATAGGACCTACCTTGGGTGGGTACAGTGGGCTACTAAGACACTCCATCTACTCATTTAATCAAGTATCCCAAGCCTTCTTAGATCACTTCTCCATCAACATTATTAAGAAGGTCACCATGACTAATCTTTATTCCACATGATAGTATGACGATGAGTCTATCATTGAATTTTTCCCTCGCTGTAAACACCTAATTAATCAACTCACATTTCGATTACCTCAAATGAACTCATAGAATTGTTTCTTGGGCTTGCACAAGACACATATCACCAACTCTACGGTGAAGACCTTTCATACTTTTGATGAGGCAATCACCATGTCATGGAAATTGGAAATTCATGCTATCAAAGAGAAGAATATTCAAATTCGTAAGAAGAACACTATGTTCAAATCAAATGATACTTCTTCATCTTTTAAAACCCAAAACAACTATTAAAAACTCAAAGGGTCTGCACAATGCCGTAGTTCTCAAGGATGGTCCCCTCATCAATAAAACCTCCAAACCTCCTTCTAATCTCTCTCCCATCCAAGATTTCTAGTTCAGATGAGAATAATGAAGTACACTTTGATAGGAGAATCTTACTCTTCTATTTTGGAAAATCTTGTTAAGGTTGGTGTCATTACCCTTCCACCTATAAAACCACATATTGGTTTTGACCCTGAGTGACCCATGCCCGCATGGTATAAGGAACATGAATTTTGTAACTATCATCATGTCAAAGGTCATAGCGACAATAACTACATCACCTTCAAGAATATCATCCAAGAAATGTTAGACAACGAAGATCTAGTCTTGGATAGCTTGAATGCACCTACTAACCAAAACCTACATATCTTCAAGAAGCCATTTCCTAATCATGCCCCATCTTCCAACCAAGTTGGTGACACTTCAAATAATGATAACAATGTTTGCGAGGTCCATGCTATTTTTGATGACATACCAGCTACTTCCCAATTGCCTCATGTTCCTTCCATAGATGAAATATTTTCTCGAGTTCCACTACCTACACAAGGAACTATTTCATCTACTCCTCCACCCACAAATGAACCGCCTTCATTTTCTCCTTCACCTGTGGAAGAGGCTATACTTAGAACACCACCTTTGGCCCCTTAAATTACCGAGCAGTTGTCAATGACACCTCTTCTACTCATAGGAGATACATGTTCACAACCTACACCATCACAAGGAGAGTTAACCTCGTCTAGCCCATCCTATCCTATACCCATAGACGATCCTTAAGGAATACCATTTCCTTTAGATGACCATTCACCATCGAACCTTCAAGAGCCTATAGATTTACTTTTGGCTCTCTTACCCACAGAGTCCGAGGCTAGCCTTTTACCTATGTATGAAACACATTTTAGGGGAATTTCAACTTGATCCACATCGGCCCCGCTTACAATAGCACCATTTTCACACTTTTCCAATCTCCTAGACTATGTCCATAGAGCCTTACTTTGGGGATGCCTTCTACTTCTTGTTTCAACACAAATGCAATTATCCTCTGTTGACACCTCCACTATTTAACAAAAATTATTTCGAGCGAGAACCAAACACAAATACGACTCCATGTCACTACCAATGGCCCAACTCACACCTCTTCCCATAACCAAACATACATCTACACCCAAACACCTACCCTCACCTATATCATCTCCCTTACCTAAACTTATCCCTACCTTGGGGGTCATACCGAAAGCTAGCCTTACTCACCCACCCATCAAATTGGATTTAGCCACATCTTCCAAAACTAACGCTAAACTTACCTCGGCCCCTAAAAATAAGATCCAATCTCCTAGGCCTCATACACTAACCTCACCTACCACACCATTATCACCTTCACCCCTTCCATCCATCCTAGGACCTCACCCCTTGACCCTGGCCAAGCAACCCCCATCCATTGGTAAACCAAGAACCTAACAACCCATTTCCTCATCATAGGCCTCTAATATACCCAAGTGACCCACGTAACTTCCACACTCACCCGTAACCTTCTTACCACCCATACCTCCACTACCATCCATAACTTCTTCACTACCCATGACACTTTCTTCTCTTTCACTCATGCCTCCTACCCAACCTACACCACCCACCTCCACAACATCTCGGTTACCCCCATGGGTAACCTCTCTCTTTAACCATCGGCATTTCCCTCCACATCTCGTACACCTGTGTCATTATTTCCCAAAAAGACACAACCTAAAGCTAAAAATCCTCTACCCTCTAATAAGGTAGTTAAACCAACCAAACCTTCCACTACTAGCTCTTCTACCATGTTCATACCCAAGCAGATGCAACCAAGACCTAAGACCACTTCACATACCAAACTAGTAAGCCAACCCACCCCCTCTTGTAAAGCCTCTTCGTCCATAATCAAGCTGTACCTACATCCAAACCTACATTCACCTCCCATTGTGATCCACTAGTAGGATCCTACACCAAAATCTTAACCAATCTACTTGAAACTTCTGTCATCACATTATTGCCTCTTAGACCTTACGACCCACTCAAACCTAGACCAAAATGGTTTGATGAAACCAATTTTTTTGCCTACCATTATGTGTCAAGCCATGATGTAGAGAAATGTAAGGCTTTAAAAGCTGCTCTTGACTAATTATGTCCTCCTGAAGAAAATTTTTATGACGACGATCTTCTTGATGAGGACCCCATTTTGCCTTCACCAATTTCCATAGATATTCTCCCATTACCTACTCAGTGATAAAAACCTCCACCCCCACAACTCTTTGATCCACCCCTGAGATTTGAGATTAACATGGTTTGTATCGGAGAGTTGGCCAAAAAACCACCAAGATGCCAATGCACCCTACTCATTTCACAAGGATCATATCCCCCACTAGGGTTTTATCCCTCATAACATTATACCTTCCATGACACACCCTCTTCATCCACCTCCCCTCGGATTAACGTGATCAAAATTGCCACATATGCTCGAGAAAGACAAGGGCAAGGAAAAATAACTATCCCATCAACCAATCCTGTACCCAACATACCATCCGCACCCATACCCAAAGTCGCATTCGAGGTCATGCATATCCTATTTATGATGGGTTCACACATCACACAATGCTAAAACAACTACACCGACCCCCTCAAAATTTCTTTATATGACCTCATCCAAACCTCGAGTCACATCATTAAGCCCTCATGAAAGTCCTTTAATCTATTGAAGTCTTACAAAATGACCCAACACTCGTAGCATCCATCATTACTCTCACCACGTAGCCTCTCTCACTAGATAATTAGCTTCCTTTACACCTCCACCTACTCACCAAGTCGCCACCCTCAACTTTTCAGTTGAAGAGATTGCTCCCTTCGGTCTCCTCGATGACCCTAACCCCACTCTTTTCATCTCCATATTTATCAATAATATACACATATGATGCATTATGATCAATGGTGGTGCTAGCATTAACATCATCTCCTCCCATGTATATGAACAAATGTGGATACCTACTAGTTACATGCATGGTAACTGGTTATGCTACCTTTGCTTCAATGAAACCATGAGCTCTACCATGGGTACCATTGTTCTCCATGTCCACGTGGGTCCCTGCACTATTCTAGAACTTTTCTATGTCCTAGAAGGGGAGTTCCAATATAACTTGCTACTTGGCCAATCCTGGATTAGTTTCATGGGTTGTGTCCCTTCGACTTTACATCATTGCCTCAAATTTGAACATGAGGGACATAATTACACCATCCCTACCAACCCATCACCTTTCAAGACTTGTAACATGTTATATCAGCCCAATGATGTGCTTGTACCGGTCAAGGCATCTGCCACTATCACTACTTCACCTTCACCCACAAGCCCATCCACCAAAACTACCACTACCTCTGCTGCATCTAACCTTGCTATCCCCACTATAGCTGTAGCCTCTACCACTGATGCACCTATTTCCCCATCATCTAGTGAGCCATCTATCCCCGCTACCCACATACGACTATTGATCCCTTAGAAGGTGTTTTTCAATGCCTCACTCTAGGGGAATACTACCTATAAAATATTGACACCTTTCTCACCCCATAAGATTATGGGAATATGCATCAACACCCAATTTATGAAATCCACATTGGTGATGTTTTTCCCTATGGATCTCCCCACCTTCACACCAATATAACATATTGGGGACTTGATATTGCCACCTATAAACTTGAACCTCCATCCCAAGCCCAACCATTTTTCATCTGATCTACACTCCCTCACTAACCATTGCTTCACTCACACTTTCCTCCACCAGTGCACATGGAAAGGATTTGGCTTTGGATTTTATGAACAAGGCCACCATACTATCATTTCTTATACCTCTTGTAAACACAATGATCGTAGTGGAATTGGTTTTGATGCTCCACCCTCCAAGAAGGTTCATGTTGACCTTATCCAGGATGAGAAATCTTCCCCATCTCATTCACCCACATTACCATCTTCACCCACAGAGTCCATAGATCCCAAATCTATTCCTCCTAATTTTTTTCATAAACACCATTTCCCTGGGACCGCTGACCTATCAACACGATGGTGAGGCTCCCTCTTCTCTCCCATTCTGTATCGACATGATCGTTGATGATCTACCTTCTATTAATGTTGCTCAATGTCATAATGATGAGTCCATCCTCACCAACCTTGGTGTGGAATACTCTTATATTCATCGGTCGTTACCCTCTAAGATGCAAACTATGTTGAACGAATCGACCATCGAAATCAACATTAACACTCAGGAAAACCTGCACATTCTAAAGATCAGCCAATCCTTAGATGCTACTGAACAAGAAGCATTCACCTCTTTTCTTTGGGACCATAGCAATGCTTTTTCCTGGTCCTATGCTGATATGCCCGATATTGACCCAAAAATTGTGGTCCACAATATTGTAACCATTCTTGATGCCAAACCCATCAAACAAAAGCTGCGGAAAATGCATCCTCGTATTACCTTTATGGTCAAGGAAGAGCTTCAACACCTTCTTTTAGTTTCCTTCATCCTACCCACTGATTATCCCCAATGGATTTCTAACATTGTTTCTATCACAAAGGTGACTAGGGGACTTTACATCTGCATGGACTTCCATGACCTCAACCTAGCATGTCCTAAAGATGACTTTACCCTCTCATGTAGTGACCAACTAGTTAATCTCACTCTTTTGGACATAAAATGTTATCACTCATGGAGATTTTCTCGAGTTAAAATAAAATATTACTAGCTCTAGAAGATTAACACAAGACTTCTTTCATCACCCCTTTGGGGACCTTCTACTATCGAGTCATGCCTTTGGGCCTTAAAAATGTTAGCACTAAATACCAACACGCCATGACTTACATCTTCTATGACATCATGTATCGCATATTGGAAGATTATGTAGATAATATACTTGCCAAATCCAAACATCGAACCGAACACTGTGTATCCTTAAAGTCATCTTTGATTGCCTCATCAAGTATTGTGTTCATCTTCAACCAAAGAAGTGTATTGTAGACACTAAAATTAGGTCATACTCCCCTTTGGTCCTTCGTCAAATAAACACCTTGAACATACTCACTTAACCATGGCCCCTTTCATCCCACATTAATATTAATTTAATTAAATTAATTCATTATCCTCACAATATTTATTATTTAAATATCCTAATTAGGATAATGCCCACATATCCACCTCATCTTGTCACCTCACCCTAAGACCTATTCTTAGTAAGTCGCCATAACTAATCAAGACCTACCCAAACCTTAAAAATCAATGCCTACATTCCCTCTAACAACATTCATGCCCGTTAGAAGGAAGCTTCCATGCTAATCTACAAAGTAAATTAAATGAGATCCTAGAAAATCAAGAGGATCTACCCAATTTAGTAAACTGGGAAATCCTTCCTTAACCAATCTTTGGTTACCCTTAACCGCCATTGGTTAAGCCAAAATGGCCATCGGTTACCATTTAACCCCAAAATAACATTATTTCGAGGGGGCACATTTCTAAGAGATAATCACATATTTTTAGAAAAAGTGATGAAACCAGAGTTGCATGCAAGTAGAACCAACATTAGTATACACATCAGAGCATCCATAGCCAATACCTGAAGCAATCACACAACCATTTTCCTTCATGGGAGCATCTGGGGAAGTGCTAGCACTACATCAAGTTCATTCCATTTGATCACCCACCATTTCCAACCTAGGCATCAAGCCCATACAAATAGTAAGTTTTGTTAACCAACACTCATCTATTCATCATTTGGTAGATCCTTTTACATCTGTTATTTAGCTTTTTCTCTCATTTCCATTCCCCCATCATCTACCTCCATGCAAACTTGACCATCTTTTTATCCATACCCTTGCACTACCCATACCGAATCTTAATCATTCCTGTGCATATCCAGGATCCACATAAATCTTGTCATTGCCCTTCCATCTTCATCTAATCTCAGATCTATCACCCAACCAAGTTTTATTGAGTTTCCTATACCCCAACCATACTGATGCCGGTTACCCACAACTTCACCGATTAGCCTAAACTAATACCGGTCATACCAAACCGATGTCAATCTCTATGTCTTTTACCAGAAACCAAGAACAGAGCTCTTAAACTTCCACCAAATACCCAAAACCACCCAATATATCAACCTGACTAGTACCAATACCCTAACAAAGACATTGACCTTCAGATTCAGTCATAGCTTAACCTATTGTGAATGAATTTTCTTATTGTAGGTGAATGAGATACCTAAATCATTTTAACTACAGTAGGATTTCCTTTATTTCTCACATTAATTTTCTTTAAACAATGGATTGACAATCGTATAGGAAGTATCACACTTCTCGGATCTAGCATACACTAGGTAGTCCACTACATATATTGTTTAACTTTTATTTGGTGGTATTGTTTTCCATTTCAGGTAGTTCCTCCAAGCAAAAAGGAAGCTCTCACAATCAGTTGTGGATTCAGAAGTCATACGCACCAACAACCTACAACCAACATTTTAATAGGTATTCCTCCTAACCCATTACCCTTATTTGTTTCATCAACATTCGAAGAAATGCTCTAGAATCAAGTGAAACATTTTGGCATGCCCAGTGGGACCCATTCGGGGTTCTTTGCATTCTTTCATTTCTAGGTGAAAATGTTGTATGTTTGTTTCTTTTCTAAAAAGTTCTTACATTAAACTTTCTCCCCTGGAATCTTCTTCTCTTCTATTGTCTAAAAGAAATCATATTTTGGTGCTTAAAATGAACATTTCTTCCCTTTCATTAGTATCACATTAGTGAAAGAGCATCCCTTCTCCTGTTCATCTATTTGTGGCATCAAATTCTACATTTCAATCGGGTTTAAAAATCATTACATTTCATTCTACTTTTCTCGTATTATCTCACATTAATTGAGGCGACCTATACACTAGAAGTCATTCCCAACTAATGGTTGACAAATGAATCATGAAAAGCACTTTCTTTATTTTTCTCTCTCGAGTCTTACTCAAACATTAAAAATTCAAAATATATAGACATTTTTAAACAACATCTCACTGGAAGAATATGTAGGCGATCACACGATCATGACACGGTGGGGACCTCGCTGGTTATCTCTGTTCATTACCCCATGAAAGGATGGCCCACCCCCACCATAACATACCTGAAACCTCTCCTTATAGATCTCCTTCTTTGTAGGAAACCATCCTCACCAAAAAAATCTATTCTATAGTTCATGAGTCAGTCCTTAAAATAGCATAAGCTAAACAAACATAATAGAAAAAGCACTCTTAGGATCATATTTTTCTTAGTGTTTCTGCTTGGCTTGCGTTTTGAGGTGAGAGGTCACACTCTTCATTTTTCTTATTTCTCCTTGCACGCTCCTCATCATAGTTGGTGTATTCTAGCTTCATCTGAGTGTTCTAGACCATATTCTCATCATTCTCAGGATTCTAGGTTTGATTCCACATTAATTTTAACCTGACCACATTTTTCTTTGTCACTACTTCAATTTCAAAGTAATGGTGTTGGTCCAATGATCATTATCGGTTACCCTTTGACTGTCATCGGTTTTACCCAACCGATGTCGGTTCACTGTTATTTTTGTTAACCAACCCAAAAAGGACACCTATTCCCCTTCGTTAGTTGTTTAGAGTCTCTGTCACTCTTATCATATCCATTGACCTAGTAAGTCTCATCAGTATTTGGCATACCTGGAAAATTTGGCCTTATACCTTATTTTTGACAAACCTGTCTACTTTCCACTGATTGGTTTAACCTAATCAACATCGGTTAGCCTATGTCATTTTCTAGCTGACATTTTAACCCCAATTCACCTACCACCACCTATTTATCCTACTTGTGTTGTATTTATGTGTCATTTACAGAAAGTAGTCTTACCGCGTATGCTTTGTTCACATGTGTATCGACATGTCTGCAAGCAAGCACCCTCATATTCCACGCCCGATCGCCAACCACTCCCACCAAGCCCTTCACCACCTTCCATTTTATCACCTATCATGGAACCTATCCATACTATCTCTATCGTTACCGGAGATGAGGATTTCACACAACTCCTTGAACAAAATCCTACCGCCTTGCAATTTTACCTTTCCCTCATCCACTCGATATGCCTCGGGTCGGTTGATATATGACATTCTGTATCTATCCCCCGACTCTCATTCCCACTCCTACGTCAGCCCCATCGGCTCCGCATTGCCCGCATCTACCTTACCTCTAGTTTTTCGTAGTTAGGCTCTATACTCTTTATGGCTGCCACATCCGCTATCTCTGTTGCACTTGCTACATCCACTATACCTTTTCCAACCACCCAAAACACAACCTCATCTGTACCTATTATCTCGCATATACCCATAGCTACACAACCACCCCGGTGTCGGTGACCCCTACCCCTTTTCAAAACATCATCCTTTCTATTCCACAATCCTTAGCCCCCATTGCCACTAGGGTCACCATGACCCTTCCACCTCCATATACGTACTATCAAAAACCTCCTCTTTTGTCTATTATTCACTCTGGGTATGTACCCCCTATTTCACTACCTTCTTCTCAATCTACCTATATAGAAACACCATATACTAGAATGCCACCCCTGTTATATGCCCAACACCAACCCTCTTATGCTACAAGAGTCACACATCCATCAAAACCTACCAATGAACTAATTAAGTTAATGATGGAAAAGATGCAGACATTGGAGGCATTTGTTTCTGGCTCCCGCAACACTCTCACCTATGATGATATTTGTAATGAGCCTATACATCCATCCATTCCTATACGTCCATATCCCATGCATTGGGAAATGTCCAAATTTAACCATTTTAATAGCAAAGAAGATCCACAGCAGCATTTTCAATCTTTCAATCACGGGTGTTATATGATTACCCAAGATGATGCTTTACTCCTGAGGACCTTTCCCATGTCTCTGACTAGACCTGCATTAGATTGGTATAGTGGGTTGCCTAGACACTCTATATTCTCATTTAATCAGGTAGCCCAAGCCTTCTTGGATCACTTCTCTATTAATATCATTAAGAAGGTTACCATGACTAACCTCTACTCTACGCGTCAGTATGACAATGAATCCATCGCAAATTTTGTTGCTCATTGGTGTAGCCTAATCAATCAACTCACATTCCAACTACCGCAAACTGAACTCATCAAACTCTTCATGTGGGCTTGTGCTAGGCATATCTCACCGACCTTGCAGGTTCAAACCTTCCAAACCTTTGACAAAGCATTCACCATGGCACAAAAGCTAGAGATTTGGGCTATTGAAGAGAAGAAAATCCAATTACGCAATAAGAATTCGCATTCAAGTTGAATGATACCTCTTCTTCTTCAAAACCATAGAAAAATTACTTAAAGGCCAAAGGAATTTGCTAATGCAGTGGTACTCAAATCTAGCCCAACTCATCTATCAAATTAGGCTATCCCTCATCTAATCTCTCATCCATTCAAACTTTTCAATTCAAATGGGAACAACAGAAATATAGCCCAATTGGGGAACCTTATTCTTCTATCCTGGAGAAGCTCCTCAATGTTGGGGTCATCACACTTCCTCCTGTGAAACCACACACTAGTTTTGACCCTACTAACCCCACACCCGTGTGGTATAAAGAGCACAACTTCTACAACCACCATCGAGTAAAGGGTCATTGCGATGGCACCGATTGCATCACCTTCAAAAACATTGTTCAAGAAATGCGAGCTAACCTTAGATAATCCTAATGCACCTACCAATTAGAACCTACATATCTTCAAGAAACCCTTTCCTAATCATGCCCCTTCTTCTGATCAAACTGGAGAGACTTCAACTCATGATAGCCATACCTGCGAGGTCCATGCTATTTTCAGTGATACACCTGATGCTACCCAATTACCTCATATTCCTTCCATAGAGGAAATTCTAGCCCAAAGTCCTCCTTCTGCATTGGAACCCACCTCACCTATTCCTCCACCCACAGAGGAACACCTTTCACCTCCTTCATCACCCGTGGAGGAGCCTTCCGTTAATATCAAGACTATTTCACCTTTGGCTTCTCCACCTAGAGAGCCATCACCCACAGTACCTCTCCAGCCCGTAGAAGAGTACCCACCATCTCCTCCACCCACAGAGGAGCACCCATCATCTCCTCCACCCATAGAGGAGCACCCATCATCTCCTCCACCTATCAAAGACCCAGTAGAGATACCTTTTCCTCTAGGTGATCATTCTCCATCAGCTACCCAAGATCCTGCAGACTTACTTTCAACTCTCTTACCCATGGAAGCCAAAGCTAGAAAATTCCCCGTCTCTAAGACAAATTTCATGGGAATTTCCATTAGGTCCTCATCAGCCTCACCTACAGACGTGTCATTCTCACACTTAGCCAATCGCTTAGATTATGTGGATAGAGCCTTACTTTGGGGGCATCTTCTACTTCCTATCTCAACGCAAATGCAGATGTAACTTGCTGACACTTCCACTATCTACCCAAAGATATTTCAGCCAATTGAACCAAACACAACCTCATCTATCAAAACTTCTTTGGCATCAATACACACCCTTACCCATAACCCAACATACACCTAAATCCAAACCCACACCTGCATCACCTTCCTCGACTAAACCTATTACTACCTTAGGGGTCACCCCAACTACTAGCCTTATTCATCCACTTATCAAACTAGATTTAGCTACATCTTCCAAAGTCAATACAAAACCTACTCCAACACCCAAACAAGAGCCAACTCCATAAATATCATACTCCAACCTCACCGATCACACCTTCTTCACCTTTACCCTCTTTGTATGTCTTAGGACCTCGTCCTTCTAACATGGGTAAGAAACCTCCACCCACCGGTAAACTAAAAATGCAGTAGCCCATTCCACCATTACAAACCTCAAACATACCCAAGTGTTCACCATGAATTCCGCCCACCTCTGCAACATCTTTACCACCCATACCTCTAATACCATCGATCACCCCTTCACTACCCATGACACTTTAGTCTCTTTCCCTCACACCTCCGGCATGACCTACACCATCTACCTTCACAGCACCTCTGTTATCCCCATGGGTAACATGCCCTCTTCCACCATCCACATTTCCCTCTAGATCTCATGTGCTCGTATCACCTTTACCCAAGAAGGTACAACCTAAGGACAAAAATCTACTACCCTCTAATAAGGTAGTCAAAACAACCATACACTCTCCTATCATTTCATCTACCATACCCCTACCCAAACAAACATGACCAATGCCTAAGATCACACCAACACCTAAAATCATAGCTCAACCTACTCCCCCTCATGTAAAGACCATTCCTCTATAGTCCTCCATGCCTACACCCAAACCCACCTTCACTTCCCATTGTGATCCACTAGCAGGGTCCTATGCCAAAATTTTAACCAACCTCCTTGAAAATTTTGTCATCACATTGCTGCCCCTCAGACCTTATGACCCTCTCAAGCCCAAACCAAAGGGGTTTGATGACACCAAAATTTTTGCCTACCATCATGTGCCAGGACATGATGTAGAGAACTGTAAGGCTTTGAAAAACATTCTTATCCAGTTGTGTCCTCCCGAAGAAAAATTTGATGATGATGACCTTCTTGATGAGGACCCCATTTCACCAACACCCATTCCCACAACTCTTCCCTCACTGCCTACTCAATGACCCGGACCTTTACCCCACAAATCCTAGAACCACCTCGAGATTTGAAATTAACATGGTTTGCATCAATGACCTCACCAAACCTCCACCCAAATGTTGATGTGCCTAGCTCATCTCACAAGGCTCCTTCCCGCCATTGGGATTTTTCCCTTTATGTCACCATACCTTTCATGGCTCACCTACCTTGCCTACCTCCCCACCTCAGATCAACATGATCCACGTTGCTACCCGTGCTTAGAAGGACAAAGGCAAGGAAAAGGCAACTGACTCACCAACCAATCCCATACCCAACATACCATCTGCACCCACACCTAAAATCACTATCTGTGGCCCCATGTATCCTATTTATAATGGGGTCACACATCGTGCCATGCTCAAACAACTACACTAATCCCCCCTCAAAATGTCTCTATATGACCTCATCTATGATGCCCATTAAAACAACCCACCAGAGACCCAAGAAATAACCTAGGGTTAGTTAGAAAATTATGGAATATTTTTTTATTAGAAGTGTCCACAACCAAGTTGCAAGACAACAGTTGACCCTATTAGGTTCTAGAACAATTCTAAAATTACTAGATCATACTTTTCATTTATTAACAATTATCAAGGTCACATGGTTCAAATTTTAGGGTTAGAAGTTTCAGTTAGGTTCAGGGAGTAATTTACCCCCATACCCACTCTCTAGTAGGCTCATAGTTTCAACTTGATTTTTCACACACTTAACATATTCAAAATTTCCCTAAATCATTCCCATTAGATAGGAAATTTTCTCACCTTTTTGGTGATATAAAGAAGTCCTCCTAACTCCTTGTAGAACTCAAGTTATAAGCAAGAGAGCTTTAGGGATCAAATTTTCCCTAGGGGACACGTGTCAAGAGGAGAGGAAAACCCCTTTGGTGGGTTGGCGGGTCATGGGGCAGCTTTTCCATTTTTCTCCCCACGCGGGTGCAAATTCACAATTTCTCCCATGCCTCCGTAGGTCCCCGGTGGACACGTGTCACCCAACGGGCCTAAGCGGGAAGAAGAGAAGGAAGGTGGAGCGGCAGGGATTTTTAGGCAATCTCGCTAGAGCGGGGAAAAAATGGAAAGATAGACGCGCAGGTCTGCACACCCGCAAGGATAATTTTCCCAAGGTGATGATGGGGATGCATGGAAGAAAGGGAATTTTTTCTAAAAAATTCCAAAGGAAAAAATTTAAAACAAACAAAACATCCGCCCCCTCTGCAAGCACCCAAGCTACCACATAGCACTGTGATTGGCACGGGTCGAATTAGTGAGCTAAAAGGAATTTTTTTCAAAAATTTCAGAAAGACCAAAGGGAAAAAGATCCCACACCTCTACTCTGCTACCCCGTGAGAACACATGGCAGCCTCCGATTGGGTCAGGTGACAAAGGAAAAGATGAAAATTTTCCTGAACCAAAATTTTTCAAAAAAAATTCTAAGGCAATTCGACGGGAAATTTTTGGGTTGTGGGCCCACCAGGGAAAATTTTCCCAAATTTTCCCACCAAGGCTCAAAAACTTCAAAGTGTCATAACTTGAGCTAGAAAGCTCAGTTTTGGGAAAATGAGGACTTTTGGAAATCTCTCAAGCCCTCTTTACATAGAAAACATATTTGGTAAAGTTTAAGGGGTAAATTTTGCAAAATGGATCCATAGAATTTTAATTAGAAAAGTGGTAATTTCCAACCTTTCAATTTGATTAAATTGGATCTCCTCCTTCACTCAACATGCCAAATAGGCATGGAGAATTGATCTAGGGAGAGTTTAAAGTGTTTTAGGAAGTTAAATTTGTTCAATTTATTCAAATTTGAATTTTGTCACATAAATGATAGAAAATGGTTGAGGAAGAGATTGAGCTCAATTTTGCAATGGTTCAAGTTATTCTCTTAAATCTTATTTGTCAACCTAGTTCATTACTAATAGATCATGTTTTATTTTAAGGTTTCCAAGTTAATTGTTAAGTGCTGGTCTAAACTGTGCAATTTGATTAAATTTGTCAGTTTTAAAAGTCACAATGCCAGTGATCAAATTTTTAAAGGATCTATTTATTAATTTTATCATTTAAGTGTGGTATATAGTTTCTAAACTAATCTAATACATTTAGTTGTTTACCACAATTCATTTCCAAATCTAAATGATAAGGTCTGTCTTTCAATTTCATATACTTCCCAAAAGAAACAAAGCAACAACCTTCCTTCATATGCATTTTCTTTTTTTTGCAAATAAACAGAGCTTGAAATCTTAATTTAATATTCCCATTTTGTCGAACAAGGTAAATAAGAGATAAACTTGCAATTATTAATGACTCCAAAAAGGAAACATCTTTACACTCTTTCATTCCTTGAATGCAATTCACAATTTTCATTTCTTTCCAATAAACAGAATCAGAATTTAAATGTCTTTTACAATTTGAAAGATTAACTCCATAATCAAATTATATACATCTTTCCTTCACAAATACATGATACAATTTCATCCACAACAAGTGGGAAAGGATTACAATGAATGTGTTTCCACAAGGGACTATCAAACTGCATTTTTCCTTTGCTCTAGGATAACAACATGCACATTATCTTTTTCTCCAAGTTGATCACAACAAAAGAGGGGGAAAGGCAACACTCTCCACCCAACCAAGACATCCAATGAAAGGAGAAGCCTTCCTTCATAATTATCCCCTAAGCCCTAACCAAAATATAATCAAAGGTGTAATTCAACCATGGAAACAACCAGCTTCCATAACAAATAACATTTTTGACATATGCATTTCAAAATGAAACATAGATCAATATAAAACAACAGTTTACAACTACAATTGAAAACATATCAATCAAAACTTAGGCTCGATCAAGCAAGCCAAAGGAGAAAGGTCTATGGGGGAAGATACTTATGCTTCCCAATTGGGAATTGGGCATCCACCAGAATAACCTACCAAAATAATTCATCCCACACACATCCTTATGCCCCCACAAGTTTCTCCTTATTCCCCCACATATTTCCTTATGCCCACCCCAAGTAAGAAATGCAAGCTATTTTTTTCCATGGTGGATCCCAAAACCAAAATCCCTCCAAATAACTCGATGCCTATGGCATTCCTTATGCCCCCCACATGGATTCCCAATAGCCTTATCCTACACCTTCCCTAAGGTAGTCTACCCAACCAGCCAACAAATGAAATGAAGCATACACCATTCACAAAAAAAACAACAAAATAACAACAAAAAGAATGAGAGATAAATTCCTACCTCTCCATGGTGAATTTTTCTCCCAACAACGAGCTTCAAATGCTAAGAAAACATAGTCAAAAACAAAAACTCCCAATCATGCAAATATTTCTCCAAAACTTCCTCCAAAAACAAGAGCTCCCACAAGAAAATGCACCCCAAGAAGTTGCAAAATGATTCAACAACCCCAAAACAAGAAGAGAGTTTGAATTAAATAGAAGAGGGAAAGAAGAGGATGATGTGGATCCATGTAGGATGCCACATCAAACATCCTCAAATTCAAACACAAAAGACAAGATTTCATTCTCCCAAGCACAATAAAGAGGTGGGTGAAAAATGACAAGTTACTTGCACACTCCAAAGAGCCCACACCTCAAGGGACAACAAATTAAATGAAATGTAAGAGAGTGCATTCCAAAACAAGCAACATGATGAATAAAATTCATTATAAAAGTCTCAAATCACATCTCCATCCATAAGTATGGTTGGTAGATTAAATTTAGAGGCATGGGACAAGTTTTACTTGTCCCACAAGCCTCCAAAAAAACTCCCATAGAAAAATTCGAATTTGTCATGGAGGTGGAGTATTTCATACTCCAAAAATGATTTACACAAGATCTTACACAACTTACACATCCCTTACAAAATTAAATACAAACGCCAACAACTTTCATTATTATTTTCCCATATCCCAATTTGATTTATTTAAATTTCGACCATATGTTTCCTCACATTAATCTACCACATTTAAATTAATTAAAATAAGGAACACATTACTAATAAAATACATGCAACAATAATAAAAGAAACACATTAATAAAATACACAAACTCATGGTCACATATAAAGGAAATCCCCGATGGGAAACCCTAACAAACAACACACACACAAAAAACAAGTTACCATGGTGATCTTGTCGAATTCACCTAGAATTCCATTATGGTTGGTCTCGATCCCCGATGTTTTGTTGTGATATTTTTAACTGAAAAATGCAAATACCTCCTTCACCTCGTGGTCATATCGAACATCCAACATGATATAAATGAAATCACAAAACTACTATATAAATGAATCGTAACAACATTGAAGCAACAACTACATCATTTACATTTTTAAGCCACAACTATATTAGCATCATAAAATATTCATTTTCTAGATCTACTCATACTATCCAAAATCACATATCGAACAACATCCATAAAACAACCTTGCAATAATATATCATCATCCACATATAAGGTGTCTCTAATAATCATCGTGCATAACAATCAAATCAAGATCAACAATAATCCATGATCAATGTCTAACATCATACTAAATCAAAACATAATAATTTCTATAATTTAATCAATGATTATTAGCATAATCTTCAAAATGTCAAAGGGAAGTGGGCACTACATACCCCCCTTAGACTCAAATTCCTCCTAGAAGTCACTGGAACAAATGTGGAAAATGAACTTGTAATGAAGTAGCATCGTCCCACGTAGTTGCGAGTCTCATCATATCGTCCCACTTTGCACCCAAACTCACGATCAACCTCTCTACCTTGAAGGCCCGGGTTCCTATGATCTAAGATGTGAATGGGCTCCAATATCACCTTCCCCGATCCTACACCTTTAATGATGTCCAATCTAACACATGAGAAGGATCTGTAATATATCTCTGAGAACTGAAACATGAAAAACATCATGTATGCGAGACAAGTTGGGTGGCAATGCTAGACGGTAGGCCAAAGGGCCGATACGATCTAAGATATCGAAAGGTCTAATGAATCTAGGATCCAACTTAGAACCTTTTCCATAATGGATAGGGCTATAATTGATTCTCATCCACGAGGACATACTACATAGTAGTCCGAAATGTGAAGTATCAAAGGATCCGGTCCACAAATGATCTTCCACGGAATCTCGTGCAACCTAACAATCTCATCAAAATATACTTGTTCCACTGCTCTAGCTTTATAAGTGGTCTTCACGAGAGAAAATTGAGCCACTTTTTTCAACTTATCGACCGCGACCATGATGGCGTCGTGGTGATATCTTGACATCGGTAGCCCAACAATGAAATCCATGGAAATGGTTTCCCATTTCCATTCAAGTATAGGATGAGGATAAAGAAGGCACTGTTGGATGCTTATGCTCAGCCTTACCCTTTGGCACTCAAACACCATGACACAAACTGATCCATGTCTTGATGAAGTCCTCTCTAATGATACAACTATCTCAAGGTGGCATGCATCTTCTTCACCCCAGGATGGTCTGAATAGGGTGCATGATGTGCCTCCACCAAGATGTCCTACCTCAATCCTCCATCTCTAGGAAACTATATCTAGCCTCTATTCCCGAGAAGGCATCATCGCCTCTAATGAAAAACCATCAAACTTACCCTCAAGGGGCCTTTGTGACTCGATCTCTATTCATCTGCAATGTAGAAGCATGCCAAGAGAAAGTTGTTGAAGAATCTTGCTCCACAAATCTATGCTCACCGAGGTGGAAATAGCCACATGTCTCTATCTTCGAGAGCATCTACTACCACATTATCTTTCCCCTTCACGTGTTCTATCTCTATATCATATTCATAAAGAAACCCCATCCAACGCATTCTTGTGAGCATTGAGATTGGGGCATGCGTGAAGAGGTGGCGAAGACTCAAGTGATTTTTCCTGAGTCTGAATCTTTGTCCAAGAGGAAAGTGTCTCCATCTAACCAAAGCATGCACAAATACCATAAGCTCAAGATCATGGGTGGGATAATTAAGCTCATGATCCTTGAGTTTTCAAGACTCAAAATCTACTACTTTATCATCCCTGCATCAACACACCTTCAAGGCATGCCAACGAAGTATCTGTGTAAATAAAGAACTCACCTGTGGATCGGTAGTGTAATAATAGGTGCTATGGTGAGGAATTCCTTTATTGTCTTGAAGGTCTGCTCACATCTATTTGAATAAACAAAATTCTTCCCTTTCCTCTCGAAGGGATGTGATAGTCGTGCGTAATCGAGAGAGAAGTCCCAAACAAATATCTGGTGGTATCTTGTTAATTCCATGAAGCTACATACCTTGGTCATTGTAGTGGGTCTTTGGGTAATCCATAATGGATCTAATCTTGGAAGGATCAACTATGATACCTTCCCGGAAATAATATGAGCCAAATCATGTACCTTTCTCAAAGAAAGCACACTTCTCCAAGTTATCGTAAAGTTGCTACTCACAAAACATTGAAGAACCTATCAAAGGTGCTCCTCATGCTCCTCACGTTTATGTGAGTATATAAAAATTTCATCTAGGAAGATGAGCATGAAGTGATCTAATAAGGTCTGAATACCCCATTCATCAAACTTATGAACACGTGGGGGCATTCGTTGAACCAAAAGGCACCATTGTGAACTCCTAGTGCCCATATCTCATGTGGAAGGTGGTCTTATGAATGTCTACCTCTGAGATCCTTAGCTGATGGTACCCTGACTTGAGATCAATCTTAGAGAAAATTGTGGCTCCCTTTAGCTGATCAAACAAGTCATCAATACGAGGAAGAGGATAACGATTCTTGATCGTTACCTTGTTTAACTGGTAGTAATCAATACACAACCACAAGGATCCATCCTTCTTATTCACAAAGATCCCTGGTACACCCCAAGGGGATACACTAGGAAGGATATGGCCCTCCTCTAAAAGGCCCTCAAGCTATAACTTGAGCTTACAGAGCTCTGGGGTGGTCATTCGATAAGGTGCCCGTGAGATAGGCTCTGCTCCAGGAACTAGATCTATATGAAAATCAATCTCACGTGGGGGTGGTAACCCTGGTAGCTCCCTGGAAAGACATTAGAAAACTCTCTCAAAATGGGATGATCATCTAGTGATGGTCCACTAGACCCATCCTCTAATCTATCACTAACCGTAACAACATACATCTGACAACCCCATCACACACACCGCTTAAGCTGCATAATAGAGATGGTGTGAATAGAAATGGGTCTCCGACCTTGAGAAATCACCGACTCAACTCCTAAATCATCTTCACAAGATATAGTCTTGTGATAACAATCCATCCCGGACTTGTATGTAGATAACCAATCTATACCCAAAATGACTCCATACCTGAGCCCAAAGGAAGGATACAGAGATCCGAGGTAGTGGTGAAAGGTCCCAAATCCACTACACATTCCTTAACTAAGAATTCTACAAATATCTTGGCTCTATAAGCCATCTCAACATCCCAACTAAGACCCTACCTAACTACCATGAGCCTCCATTACTCTACTAAAGATGGTGCAATGAAAGAATCAGAAGAACTAGAATCAAACAATACGAGAGGTAGGAATACGACCAATGCTACCTATGGTCTCAATGACCATGCTCTAGTGCTCGAGGCTAGTGGTTCTCAATCTACATAAATCCTGTGGCTATGCCCCATGTCACTAATAGTTGGCTCAGAAATTTGCGTCTTACCCTTGTTGTTAGGGTTTTGTGGACAATCTCTTGAAAAGTGTCTAGAAAATCCACAACCAAAACATCCTCCCCAACAAGTAGCACCTCCAGTAGGTTCTCTAAAAGCCTATGGTGTGGATCTTGATGATCTAGCTACATTTTTCTGAGGTCTCGGACGGTGAGCTCCTATTGACCGAGCTCTAGGTCCACCATGTGTCCCTGATGGGACCCCACAGGAGGAGGCCCCATACTCTAACCTCTCTGTGCATCAGCTCTCTGTGGAGTTCTATGAGGTGGGTTGGACTACTACTACTACTATGGCCTAAAGGATGACTATGTTGTACCCTAACCACCGTGAGGAAGGGGCTGATCCCCTCAATCTATCATCTTGCATCTGCTATATATAGCTCCAGTCTCGGTCTCTAGCCTGTTGGGTCTTTCCCCGAGTCTCTTCTACGATATAGGCATTCTCGAAAGCCTCTACTAATGTCTGTGGGTAGTGGATCCACACTACACATCCAATATATAAATTTATGCCTCGAATGAACTTGTGAATCTGCACCTTCTCATTCTACATATACTCTACATACCGAAGTAGATCCAAAATCTACTCTCATACTGCCTTCTTGAAAGATAATCCGTCATAGGTCATGGAACTTGTCGATCCTCTACTATATAAACCTCTATGATAAATACCTTCTAAATCTCTCCTCAAAAATCTCCCGAGGTCATTGTCTCGAATCTACATGGAGCTTTTGCTCTATGTCCTCCCCATACTCTTCCATCCCTTAGTAGATGGATCGCAACATGATATTTCATGTTGTTTGAACAAGGGAAAATATTGAAGCAACCACTCAAGCTCACTAGCAAGATATCTTCCTGAAATCCACCCATGTCACTTGAGTAGTGCGATGGCTGAAGCTTCAGGATCTCCCTGATGTGATCCGCTGTTGTGATCTGATGGCCTCTAGGTCTCTCTGCACACTCATCCCTAAGCCTAGGGCTCCGAGACCTCTCTCTATTCTCTGGAACTCTGTCACCCTGTCCCCTAGGTGGTGACTCTACTCTGGCTGACTCCACATGGGATTTTTTTCCTCTATGCTCCTCATTTGGTTAAAGAGATACTTTACCCTCAATAGAAGGGGCTCTATGGATAGCTGCATGTCCTTCTCCTAATCCTCCATGTAGAGTGGCATTAACATCCTGAAAGGTCTACAGAACCTGAGGTAGGATAGTTGTTACACCCTGATCTGGTGGTGGAGGTGAGTCTGAGTCTCTATGAAGGTTACTCTTGCTCCATCTGAGCCTCCTGCATAGACCAAAGCGAGAGTTAGTTCATTTTTCTAAGTTTTACACAACTTCCATGTTTACTAAAATATACAATTTCTAGCTAAGTTATTTTCTAGTTTTAAAATTGTGCTAGGTTAAAGTTTATGTCTCAAGTTTTCTAGTGTGTCCAATGGTCCAAGCCTTTGAACCACTACTCTAATACCAAACTGTGATGCCCGTTAAAACAACCCACTTGAGACCCAAGAAACAACCTGGGGTTAGAAAATTATGGAATATATTATTTTTATTAGAAGTGTCCACAACCAGGTTGCAAGACAACAATTGACCCTATTAGGTTCCGAAACAATTATAAAAATACTAGATCATACTTTTCATTTATTAAAAATTATCAAGGTCACATGGTTCAACTTTTAGGGTTAGAAGTTTCAGTTAGGTTCAGTGAGTAATTTACTCCCATACCCACTCTCTAGCAGGCTTAGAGTTTCAACTTGATTTTCACATATTTAACATATTCAAAATTTCCCTAAAGTATTCCCATTGGATAGAAAATTTTCTCACCTTTCTGATGATATAAAGAAGTCCTCTTAACTCCTTGTAAACCTCAAGTTATAACCAAGTGGGATTTAGGGATTAAATTTTCCCTAGGGAAATGTGTCAAGAGGAGAGGAAAACCTCTTTGGTGGGTTGGTAGGTTGCGGGATGGCTTTAAAAATTTTCTTCTCATGCGGGTGTAAATTCACAATTTATCCAATGCCTCTGTGGGTCCCCGGTGGACACGTGTCACCTGACGGGCCTAAGCGGGAAGAAGAGAAGGAAGGTGGAGCGATAGGATTTTTAAAATCTTCACCTGAGGGAGGAAATTAGGGAAAGATAGTCGCATGGGTCCATGCACCCGCGAGGAGAATTTTCCCAAGGCAAGGGTATGGATGCGGGGCCATGGGGGAATTTTTCAAAAAAATTCCAAAGGAAAACATTTAAAACAAACAAAGCATCCGCCCCCTCTACAAGCACCTAAAGCTGCAGTGGCGGCCTATGATTGGCCATGGTCCAGCGGGGCTAAAAGGAAAATTTTTCCAAAATTTTCAAATAGGCCAAAGGGAAAAAAGATGTCACACCTCCACCATTGCCCCATTAGGACATGTGGTAGCCTCTGATTGGCTGTGGCCCGGTGGAGGAAAAGATGAAAATTTTCCAAGACCAAATTTTTTTCAATTTTTTTTTCTAAGGCAATTCGATGGGAAATTTTTGGGTTACGGGCCCACCAGGGAAAATTTTCCTAAATTTTCCCACTAAAGCTCAAAAAATTTAAAGTGCCATAACTTGAGCTAGAAATATTAGTTTTGGGAAAACAAGGACTTTTGGAAAGCTCTCGAAGCCCTCTTTGCACAGAAAACATAAATTTTACATTTTGGTAAAGTTTAAGGGGTAAATTTTGCAAAAAGGATCTGCAGGATTTTAATTAGCAAACTGGCAATTTCCAACTTTTCAATTTGATTAAATTGGATCTCCTCCTTCACTCAACATGCCAAACAGGCATGGAGAATTGATCTAGGGAGAGTTTAAAGTGTTTTAGGAAGTTAGATTTGTTCAATTTATTCAAATTTGAATTTTGTCCAACAAATGACAGAAAACGGTTGAGGAAGAGATTGAGCTCAATTTTGCAATGGTTCAAGTTATTCTCTTAAATATTCTTTGTCAATTGAGTTCATTGCTAATATATCATGTTGAATTTTAAGGTTTCCAAGTTGATTGTTAAGTGCTGGTCCAAACTATGCAATTTGATTAAATTTTTTAGTTTTAAAAGTCACAATGCCAGTGATCAAATTTTTAAAGGATCTATTTATCAATTTTATCATTTAAGTGTGGTATATAGTTTCTAAACTAATCTAATGCATTTAGTTGTTTACAAAAATTCATTTCCAAAGCTAAATGATAAGGTCTGACTTTCAATTTCATATATTTCCCAAAAGAAACAAGCAACAACCTTCCTTCATACACATTTTCTTTTTTTTTTTTGCAAATAAATAGAGCTTCAAATCACAATTTGATATTCCCATTTCATCACAACAATGTAAATAAGAGATAAACTTGTAATTCTTTATTGAAACAAAAATGAAACATCTTTACATTCTTTCATTCCTTGAATGCAATTAATAAATTTTCATTTCTTTCCAATAAACAAAATCAAAATTTAAATGTCTTTTACAATTTCAAAGACTAACTCCATAATCAAATTACATACATATTTCCTTCACAAATACATGATAAAATTTCATCCACAACAAGTGGGAAAGGATTACAATGAATGTGTTTCCATAAGGGACTGTCAAACTACATTTTTCCTTTGCTCCAGGACAACAACATGCACATTATCTTTTTCTCCAAGTTGATCACAAAAAAAGAGGGGGAAAGGAAATGCTCTCCACCCAACCAAGACATCCAATGAAAGGAGAAGCCTTCCTTCATCATTTTCCTCGAGCCCCAACAAAAAAAAATCAAATGTGTAATTAAACCATGGCAATAACTGGTTTCCACAACACACAACATTCTTTCACATACATATTTCAAAATAAAACATATATCAATACAAAATAGTAGTTTATAATTGCAATTAAAAACATATCAATTAAAACTCGGGCTTGATCAAGCAAGCCAAAGGAGCAAGGTCTATGGGGAAGCTACTTATACCTCCCAAATTGGAATTGGACATCCACCAAAACAACCCACCAAAATAATTCATCCCACACACATCCTTATGCCCCCACAACAAGTTTCTCCTTATGCCCCCACATGATTTCCTTATGACCACCCCAAGTAAGAAATTCAAGCTATTTATTTTCCATGGTGGATCCTAAACCCAAACTTCCTCCAAAAACTCTGATTCTATGGAATTTCTTATGCGCCCCGCCCCCACATGGATTCCCCATAGCCTTCTCCTACACCTTCCCTAAGGTAGTCTACCCAACCAGCCAACAAATGAAACAAAGCATGCACCATTCACAAAACACAACAAGGAAATAACAACAAAATAATGAGAGTTAAATTCCTACCTCTCCATGGTGAATTTTTCTCCCAATAGCAAGCTTCAAATGCCAAGAAAACACAGTCCAAAACAGAAACTCCCAAGCATGCAAAGCTTTCTCCAAAACTTCCTCCAAAAATAAGAGCTCCCACAAGAAAAAGCACCCCAAGAAGTTTCAAAATGATTCAAAAACCCTAAAACAAGAAGAGAGTTTGAATTAAATAGAAGAGGGAAATAAGAGGATGATGTGGATCCATGTAGGATGCCACATCACGTATCCTCCAATTTAAACACAAAAGACAAGATTTCATTCTCCCAAGCACAATAAAGAGGTGGGTGAAAAATGACAAGTTACTTGTACTCACCAAAGAGCCCACACCTCAAGAGAAAGCAAATTAAATGAAATGTAAGAGAGTGCATTCCAAAAAAATTCATTATAAAATTCACAAATCACATCTCCATCCATAAGTATAGTTGGTAGATTAAATTTAGAGGCATGAGACAAGTTTTAGTTGTCCCACAAGACCTCAAAAACAGTTCCCAAGGAAAATTTTGAATTTGTCATGGAGGTTGAGTATTTCATACTCCAAAACTGATTTACACAATATCTTACACAACTTACACATCCCTTACAAAATTAAATACAAATAGCCAACAAATTTCATTATTATTTTCCCATATCCCAATTTGATTTATTTAAATTTTGACCATATGTTTCCTCACATTAATCTACCACATTTAAATTAATTAAAAGAAGGAACGCATTAATAATAAAATACATGCAACAATAATAAAAGAAACACATTAATAAAATACACAAACCCATGGTCACATATAAAGGAAATCCCCCCATGAGAAACCATAACAAACAAAACACACACAAAACAAGTTGCCATGGTGACCTTGTCTAATTCACCTAGAATTCCATTATGGTTGGTCTCGATCCCCTGATGTTTTGTTGTGATATTTTTAACCTACAAAATGCAAATACCTCCTTTTGCCTTGTGGCCATCTCAGAACATCCAACATGATATAAATGAAATCACAAAACCAACTATATAAATGAATCACAACAACATCGAAGCAACAACTACATCATTTGCATTTTTAATCCACAACTATATCAACAACATAAAATATTCATTTTCTAGATCTACTCATAATATCCAAAATCACATATCCAAACAATATCCTTAAAACATCCATGTCAATAATATATCATCATTCACATATAAGGTGTCTCTAATAATCATCGTGCATCAAAATCAAATTAAGATCAACAATAATCCATGATCAATGTATAACATCATACTAAATCGATACTTAATAATGTCTATAATATAATCAAAATTATCGACATAAACATCAAAAGGTGTCAAAGGGAAGTGGGCACTAGATCA
Source organism: Taxus wallichiana var. yunnanensis (assembly GCA_018340775.1). Classification (NCBI taxonomy): domain Eukaryota; kingdom Viridiplantae; phylum Streptophyta; class Pinopsida; order Cupressales; family Taxaceae; genus Taxus; species Taxus wallichiana. The sequence continues at coordinate 16,158,609 of CM031238.1, read as the reverse complement.
TGCAAACTTCATAATCCCATCGTCAAGCTCTCATAGAGGTCCTTCAATCTATTGATGTTTTACCAAATGACCCTACACCTATAGCCTCCATCATCATGCCCCATCATGTAGCCTCTCTCACCAAATTACCACCTTTTTACACACCTCCACCTAGTCACCAAGTAGCCCCCCTTAGCTTCTCAAAGGAAGAGATCACACCACACCAAACAGATGATCCAGACCCAACTCTCTTCATCTCTCTCCACATTGATGATATACATGTACGACATGTCATGATTGATGGGGGCACTAGCATTAATATCATTTCATCTCATGCATTTGGTCAAATTCACATACGACAATTGCATGCATAAACATCGTGTCATGTTGCATTTATTCAATGATGTTATCACCTCTACACTAGTAATTTTCATCCTCCATGTTTGTGTGGCCCCCTGCACTATTATAGAGTTATTTTACATCTTGGAGGGGGAACTCCAATATAACCTATTATTGGGCGGACCACGGATTCATGTCATCGGTTGTGTTCCTTCCACTTTGCATCATTTGTGTAAAGTTTGAGCATGAAGGACACACCTATACTATTCAATGATGCTTCACCTTTTAAAATGTGTAGCATGCTTTATCGACACAATGATGTGCTTATACCCATTAAGGTGTATACCTCCATGACCACTACCACTTCACCTACACCTTCACTTACCAAGTATAATCGCTACCTCAAGCGCACATGCCTCCTCAATTCCTACCGCTGCCTGACCTCCACGGATGAACCATTCGCCTCCCAATCTATTAGCTCCCTCTCGCATCAACCTTTAACACATCGTCTATTCTAGCTATGCACATACCAACCACCAATCCCTTAGAAGTCATTTTTAAATGCCTCACCCTAGCGGAGTATTACCTATATAGTGTCAACACATTTCTTACTTCACAAGAGTATGGAAGTCTTCACCAAAACCCTCATTATGATCACCGTATAGGAGAGCACCTCCTTTATGGTCCTCCCCACCTTTGTACCAATCTCACCTATGGGGGACTTGATACTACAACTTACACACCGGAACCACCATCACAAACCCACCCATTTTCCGCCAACCTCCAGTCACTCACCAATCACCATTTTTCCCACACCTTCCTACACCAATGTGTGTGGAAGGGTTTTGGTTTTGGATTTTATGAGAAAGGCCGCCATACTATTATTCCATGTACTACCCACAAACATAACGACCGTAGTGGTATCGGCTTTGTTGAACCACCTACCAAGAAGGCTCGCATTGAACTCATCGAGGACATCAGCCCTTCTTCACCACCATCACCACCTTCATCGATGGAGTCGATGGACCCATAATCCATTCCTCCTAAAAAAAAATCATAAACACCATCTCCTTGGGGCCTCTGACTTATCAATGCGAGGGTGAGGCTCCTCCTCTCTTCCCTTCCTATATCTTGAAATGATTGATGATGATACACCTTTGATCAACATCATTCAATGTCAGGATGATGAATCTATACTCACCTACCTTGGTGTAGAAGACTCATATATTCATCGGTCATTACCATCTGAGATGCAAACCATGTTAAATGAATCAACTATCGAAATCAACATTCATACTCAGGACGACCCACACATCTTAAAGATTAGCCAATCTTTAGATATTACTAAACAAGAAGCCATCACTTATTTTCTCAATGATCATGACCATCCTTTTACTTGGTCTTACGTAGACATGCCTGGTATTGACCCCACCATAGTGGTCCACAATATCATAATGTTCCTGATGCCAAGCTTGTCAAACAAAAGCTGAGGAAAATGCACCCTCACATTGCCCTTCTTGTCAAAGAAGAACTTCAGTGCCTTCTTTCCATTTCCTTCATATTACCCATTGATTATCCTCATTGGATTTCTAACATTGTCCCTATCACTAAGGCGATAGGGGGATTCCGCATTTGCATGGATTTCCATGACCTCAATCTAGCTTGCCCAAAAGACGACTTTCCTCTACCTAGTATTGACCAGTTGGTTGACCTTACCGCTAGTCACAAGATTCTATCACTCATGGATGGATTCTCGGGTTATAACCAAATCTTACTTGCTGTAGAGGATCAACACAAAACCGCATTCATCACCCCTTCGGGGACCTTCTTCTATTGAGTCACGCCTTTTGGCCTTAAAAATGCTGGTACCACATATCAGTGGGCTATGACTTACATCTTCCATGACATCATGCATAATATATTGGAAGATTACACCGATGACCTCCTTTCCAAATATAAACACCGCTCTGAGCACCTCGCCATCCTAAAATCCATCTTTGACCGCATTATTAAATATTTTGTTCACCTTCAACCCAAGAAGTGTGTCTTTACGGTTCTCTTAGGAAATCTCCTGGGATTTATCATCTCCTTATGTGGTATAGAAGTTGACCCTACTAAATTCAAGGCCATTCTGGAAATGCCTCTACCCACTAATCTTAGGTAACTCTGTACTCTACAAGGTAAGTTATAGTCTATTCACCATTTCATTTCACAATTGTGTCGATCAATGTCAACCATTTCATCATCTCGCTTAAGAAGGATGTCTCCTTTAAGTGGGATGATGACTGCGCACAAATCTTGTAAGGCCTTTAAAAATACCTTCTTCATCCCCCGTACTCATTCCACCTAAAGACGATCAACCTTTCTACCTATACATCTTAGCTACCGATCACTCTTTGGGGGTCATGTTATCTCATCGCAATGACAAACACAAGGAGCAAGTGTTTTTTTACATAAGCCATACTCTTTTGGACTATGAAACTTGATACACCCATCCCGAAAAAATTTACTTAGCATTATTTTTCATCGCCACAAAACTTATGTTGTGACCAACACCGACCCCCTTACACTTCATGTATGTCAAAACTTATCAAAATTAGTGTTCCGCACTGGATTATGCTTTTGGCTGACCTTGAACTTGAATTCATCCATCAAAATTCCATTAAGTTCTAAGCTATCACTTACCAATTAGCCGACGCACCTATTTACGGGGATCAACCCTCTAAATTTTACTTTCCAGATGAGTCAATTACTACCCTTTTCCTAGACGAACCCACTTACCAAATGACACTCTTCTTTGATGGTTCCAAGTGTCAACATGGGGGTGGGGTAGGATTTATCCTCATTCCCCTTGATGGTGAACCCATGCCTTTGTCTTTCAAACTTGATTTTGATTATACCAACAATATTTCCAAATACGAAGCACTCGTACTAGGTCTCCAAGCTGCCTACGCCCTAGATGTCAAATCAATCAACATCTTTGGTGATTCTCAATTGGTCATAAACCAGGTCAATGGTATATACCAATGTCATAATGAGATACTTAAAAAGTACAAACATCACATAGACATAATTTTGACCACCTTCAACCATTACACCCTTCAAACCATCCCATGATCAACCAACAAATTTGCCAATACCATGGCCTACTTTGCTTCTCAAATACCTGCTTCGCCTACCGATTCTAAAATATTTGTCACCATACAAAAAATCCAATCACCGTCTTATTTACCTCGTGACATTTACTCCATCAGAACTGTCACCCCAGACTCAAGTGACCTTTGGTATAAACAATACTCCAACTATATTTCTCTCTCCATCTTACCTCCTGATCTTACCCATAATGGACAACGTGCCTTCCTTATAAAGGTCTCTCATTACGTCATCATGGGGAGCCTCCTCTATAAGCATGGATTTTATGGTATTCTCTTACGATAACTCACAAGTTCTGAAATTCCTTATACCATTAAGGAAGTTCATGATGGCATATGTGGAGGTCACTTTAATGGCATTGTTGTTGCTAAGCGTATTCTTTGCCTAGGATATTACTGGCTGACCCTTAACCATGATTGTTGCAACTATGTCAAGCATTGTCTAAAATTCCAACAACATACCAACCTTCATCATACACCCGGTCACACCTTACAAGTCACTGTGACCTTTGGCCCTTTTCTCGATGGGGTTTGGATGTTATCAGAGAGAACAATCCCTATTACGCCCAACAACATCAATGGATCATCACCGCTACCGAATACTACAAAAATGGGTTGAATCCTTACCACTCATCTCCATGAAATTTGAGAAAATATGTGAGTTCATCAATCAATCATCACATCATTTTTCACTTTGGCGTTCCTCATCACCTCCTCATTTGATAATGGAAAACAATTCAAAAATAAAGTATTGCGAACACTTTATGACACCTTCAAAATTCAGCTAAGTTTCTCATCACCTTATTACCCACAGACCAACAAACAAGCCGAATCCACTAACAAAACCTTCAACAAAATTCTCATGAAAGTGGTTAACAATAGTGGGAAGGACTCGTATACACACATTCCTTTTGCCCTATGGGCATACCGCACTAGTATTCACACTTCCACTACCGTTACTCCTTTTTCTCTTGTCTATGGTACGAGAGGTTGTTACGCCCCTCAAAGTCAAGATCCTCTCACTCCACATTTCTCTTCATCATGAACATTTAGCATGACTTGATTTATTAGACGAATGCCATCTTAATTCCCTTGATCATCTTCAAGTTTACTAAAAACATATCAAACATTCCTATGACAAACGTGTCCATAAATGAACCTTCCAAGTCGGTGACCTTGTCCTAAAAGAAAATCAACATGTAACTAAAGTAGGAAAAAGTAAACAGGAAAATTTTCTCCTAATTGGCTTGGACCATACATCATGACCCATACTTACGGATCAAGTGCTTATCATTTATCTTCACTCAATGGTAAACCTGAACCTGAGCCCCTTAATGCCTTACATCTTCGACCATTCTACTATTGAATTTTAGTCCTACCTCACCTTTTTCCTCTTTCCATGCTCATCCCTTGAGTGTTATCCACTTCCTATGTCATCACCAATGATTAAATAAGAGTCATGTGCATACCCATCACTTGTTATCTTCTCTTGAATATGTGTACCACGATGTTGCACATAGCATGATTCTCATGGATACTTTTCATCTACCTTTAGATGAGATCCCATGGTCATTTCACCCTTATTTCTAAAAAAGAATCCTATTCTTCACCTTGTTCTTGTCTATGACTTCGATTCCTTCACATGGGATCCAAATCCTTGAGTCAAACTTCCAATAAAAAGATGACTCCCTCAAAAGGACATCTTCCTCTTTGTAATCACCGCTATAAATAGATTTGCTCCTCAAAGGACAACTCTTTAAAAAAGCAAGAGAATATGAAGCTTTCTGCATTGATTAGCTTCACAAAGACCTCAAGGAGTTAATTTCCTCATCCCATATAGAGTTCCCATATTGATCGGTCTATCTCAAGCATCGGTTAACACGAGAAAGCCTTTTTGTCATGGACTTTCCCATTGTGACCTTGGATCTCTTTCCCAAAGAGCATGCTACCTCATACCATATAAAAATTAACCACCTTTCACCCCTCTCACCATTCGCACTCCCATTTCCTACTACCTTAAGGGACCTCTTGGAAACCATGACATTTGGTGATCATGTGACTACTTTTCACCCTTAGAACAATCAATCATGTAATGTCTTTTAGGGTCTTACATCCATCACCTCCTCCAAGGTATGACCTACTCGGTATGATCCTAACCAATCGAGTGAATTTATTGCCCCCTCTTATATTTTAACCTTCTTTATTACGTATAGGACTCGGTCCTCAAAACTTACCTTTGGGGTAATCTTCTTCTTCTACCACAATCAAAATCACCTATACCAAGTTACCCACAACTCACCCACACCTAATAGACCTAAACCCAAATCATGCCTATGACCTACCATCTCATTCTCATATCTCCTCATATTCTTCCCTAGCTTATGGGAGAACTACATTGGCTTGAGGTCCTTTTTCACCGGGACTATGTAGGTAGCACTCCGAGGGCATGGGGCCCTTAGAGGTTAGCTCACCACTCTCTACCCTAACCAATTCATCTTTCATTTTCCTAAATCACATTCTACCCTACTTCATTTCCTTTTTATATCAAAAATTGGAAATTAACCCAAACAAACAAAAATTGCTTCACATTTTTATCATCATCAAAACATACATTTATTTCGATTACCATTTCTTTACCAACATCATGCAAGTATTATAAAACATCTTTAAAATGACCCATATCATCATTCATTGCAAATATTAATGAATTAAAACCAAAACCTAACTCAATCCATGCCTAAAACCTGACTCAATCCATGCCTAGACCATAACCTAACTTGATCCATGCCTACAACCTGACTCAACCATGCCTAAAACTAACTCCATCCATGCCTAACACACCTACCATAAATCCATCTATGCATAATAATAAAATGTTATCAACACAAACACATAATGCCCATAATCATCATCATCTATATAAATACAATATCCATATACATAATAATCACAAATGTCTTTGGGACACAGGTGATATATATAATCTAGTCTCTTAAAACTCTCATATACATCCTCACCATCTTTAACACGTAGGCTGATATATATCAAAATAAAAAATACATCAAAATCAAGAGCCATATATCAGGCATCATCTCGGTAGACATCCTCCATATCCATCTTGCTGTCCCCTCTGCCTCCTCGGCTCCTATCTAACGACCTGCTAACATCTCCCCACCCATCATAGGTGGTGGCTAGGTCCCTACTGGTACATCAACTAGAACTGGCCTCTATGAATTGGTGGCCTCACCTTGACCATGTCTTGGGGCTTGATGGCCCCTTGTGCTCTCCATACTATGGGTGTGTGATCGGGTCCTCTCACTAGAGGCCTGTTGTGCCCTGTACTCGGCATACGATAGAAAATCTATCCGCCACTATCGGCTAGTTCGATAGTATTTGGACTCCTCTATAACCTCCCATAACCTAGATATGGGCACTGTCTATGGTGGCCCCATCAGCCTCGATCTGCACTCCCACGGGACCCTTTCTTGCCCTTACCTATAAAGCGGGACCCTGTCTTGGTGCCTATGGTGGCCCCATCAACCTCTTCTCTTGTGCCTGTATCTAGGAATGTAAGGCCCCAATATGTGCATGTGTCATGGCTAATTGGCCTATAAGCTGTCACATGTGCTGTAGGGGTGGCCATTGACCATCATCATCATCTCCATCTCCACCCTGGGCCATCTCGGGCGTAAAGAATGGCCACATGTTCATGAAACTTGGTAATATCCAACTCTAAATCAAGCAATCGCCCCTACACCATCCCCAAATGGGTAATCATGGTCACCACCTACCCCTATAGGGTGTCTCTCTCTACACCATGATAGTTGTTAAAAATACGACTACCCCAACCTAGGTGGTACTACTCGTAAATGAGTTGCCCACCACTATCTGTATCTATTTTTCACTCTAGCATCATCGATTTTATAGTCTATCACTTGTTCCTCATACCTTGTAGGGCCTGCCGGCTATGGTAGAGGTAATGGCCTCTCCACGTCGTCTCTCTTGTATTATGAGAAGGGTGGAGGTATGTCTGTACCATCCCAAACTACCATCTAACCCTATTAACTAGGATCATCTCGTGCTCCCTAGCATGGTGCCCCTCTATCCATCTCACAAGCTAAAGGCCATCCAGCTCATCACGCATATTCTGTATGAGGGATAACACACATATGGTCTCCATATGATGTCTACTCTAGACAACCCCTCCAATAGATGCTTGTAATACACTACATCATGTGTAGCCCTGTCTGATCGACACTCTCCAATCATGGGAACCCATCGCTCGTACCCCACTCGAATCAATCTCAGTGGAAATGCATCTACTTGGGGCATACCCACTGGCCGCACACAAACTATGTGCTCATAGGCCCGATAGTGTAGTAAAAGGTGCAACGTAAGTTGAAACTGCACTGAGATGCCCATATGCTCACAGCTCTTTGTATAATGCAATAGAAATACTAGCACCGGGAAAAGCAAGTTTGATCCATCACCATGTTTTGTAAAACCCCTATCGTGGGAGTAGGAAAATCTCCTCCTCTTCATCCGATAGTGTGAAATAGCACACTACCACCATCAATAAAAAACTAGCCTTGTCTCCTCTAGATGGGATAGGTACATCCCCCCGTAACTCAAGCTAGCACTGTGGAACATCATGTCTACCAGTCCCTCCCCAAAAACTGTTAGCATCAACTCCTCCAAGGCCTTGGAGGAGATCAAGTACACCTGTGTCCCTGGTATTAGTAACCGTAGGATTCTAAACACGTCCTCCAGGGTGACTATCATCTCACCTATCGGTAGGTGGAACGTGTTGGTTACTAAATCCCATCTATCAATGAGAGTGACCATCATACTCCAATCTGTCGATTGCATGTTGATAGCACGGACCCCAATTAGTCCCACCTCCTCCATGTCTTGTCACTCCTCAATTTTTCCATGCCTCACACGCTCAAAAGTAGGGGTGGCATGTTGTCTCTCATCCATAATGGCCGATCTCTCCCTGCATCTAATAAAAACATCAAATTAATCTACCTTCATCATACCCACACTCACCCTCGGAACCTCACCTATACCCACTATCTCACCTCTTTCTTTCTTCCCAACCTACCTTCTTATCACATTTCTATCTCCCCCCCACCCTCACCCACTATCATTTCCCCATACCCATTTTTACCCCCCGCCTACACTAGGTTTTCCTAACACATCCTCTTCTACCCTTCCCTATCTCACCCACTCAACCTAGGGCCTTTTTGACCCACTTTTCTCCACAACCCAATCGGTTTTAGTTATCTCTAACCGACCTCGGTCACCACTAAACTAGCATCAATCACTTGTTTCGTGACCGATATTGGTTTGACCCTACTAATGTCGGCTAACCCCAACCGACCCCAGTCACTATTGTGGTGAAAACCGTGACCCCAAAACCCTACCCTCTCAAAAAAATCCCTCTCCTGACCCTTCTACCCACCCATTCTCACTTACACTTCCCCTCAACCCCATCCCACCCCCTATTCACCCACTTACCTCTCTCCCCGCCCCTATTCTACCCAATTCAACCTCCCACATTTCAAATTTCATTTTCCTCCCCAAACCTAATTCTTCACTACCTAACCTCTCACCTACTCTATCTCACAAAACATAGAAAGGGTTTTGACGCTTACCTCATCATGCTACCATCACCATGGTGGCACGTTTAGCCACTACACCGGTGGCTCGTCCGATCCCTCTCTAGCCTCTGCCATCACCAATTTGTCACCTCCCCTCCAACTAATAAAATTAAATAATCTAATCTCATGGACCCACCTCTCTACTACCAATCACCCACTACGTGGCTCGCCAACTCAGTCCCAGTCTCTCTCTCACTTTCCACCTTTTCTCTTTTTCAATTATCATTTTCCCACTTTGGAATAGACAAATGATTCAAAAAAACATGGATTTTTCTTTTTATAACATCCCCAACCTAACCGACACTAGTTTTACCTTCACCGACATTAGTCACATGCCCTACCTTATTGTGGTTAGTTACCCTATACTGGCATTGGTTACCCTTGACCGGCATCAGTCACCCTCTCTTCCACATTGCCCACACTTTCACCCTATTACCCTACCCATCACTCTTTTTCCCTCACCCAACACTTACCCTAACCATTCACCTCACCCTTTGGACCTCATCATTTACTACCTAACCTCATCCTCATTTGGGGACTCATTATTTTACCCATACCTCGGCCCTACTCATGTCGTGACCTGGATACTTGGACCTGGACCATCACTAGTGACCTTTGACCCCATGTGTTCACTATACCTTGTGACACTATTACCTATGATTGTTGACCTAATGACCTTACCTTGCCTCTTGTTGTGACCGTTTATCTTGACCCAACCTTTGGTGTCACTGAGAACATACCTAAATGTTCCTACACCTAACCTACATCATGTTTCCTGACCATATCCTATACCTTGGATACTGGAATCACCTCAACCTTGTTTGGATAAACCTATCGACCTTAGATAATGTAGAGTATATCTACTCTTCATCCACATACCGTCTTCTACGGTTTATACATGTGCATGCATTTGATTGTTACTACCTTTGAGCCTGACCCATTACCTAGATTACCTAAGTGGACCCTTTTTACCTTTTTACCCACATTGCCAACCTTCCTCTTCATAACATTCACCTTTTATCAAACCACTCACCAATTTCATGTTTTCCCTCCTTAGTTCTTGGTTTGAGAGAGATCACCTTCATCCACACGTGGGGCAATCACATCTTATTTTTGTCGGCGTAAACACCGATACAAGTTACACAACAAAAAGGGGAAAAATTTAGACACTAAAACTAGGTCACACTCCCCTTTGGTCCTTCATCAAATAAACACCTTGAACATACTCACTTAACCATGTCCCCTTTCATCCCACACTAATATTAATTTAATTAAATTAATTCATTATCCTCACAATATTTATTATTTAAATATCCTAATTGGGATAATGCCCACATATCCACCTCAACCTAAGACCTATTCTTAGTAAGTTGTCATAACTAACTAAGACCTACCCAAACCCTAAAAATCAATGCCTACATTCCCTCTAACCACATTCCTTCCCATTAGAAGGAAGCTTCCATGCTAATCCATGGAGTAAATGAAATGAGATCCCAGAAAATAAAGAGGATCTACCTAGTTTAGTAAACCTAGGAAATCCCACCCTAACCGACACGGTTACTCTTAACCGCCACCGATAAAGTGGAACCACTATCGATTACCATTTAACCCTCAAAACAACCTTATTTCGAGGTGGGCTCATTTATGAGAGATAATCACATCTTTTGAGAACAAGTGACAAAACCAGAGTTGTATGCAAGTAGAACCAGCGTTAGTATACACATCAGAGCATCCATAGCTAGTACCTGAAGTAATCACACAGTCATCTACCTTCATAGGAGCATCTGAGGAAGTTCCAACACTACATCAAGTTCATTCCATTTTATCACCCACCATTTCCAACCAGGCATAAAGCCCGTACAAATAGTAATTTTTGTTAACCAACACTCATACATTCATCATTTGGTAGATCCTTTTACATTTTTATTTAGCTTTTGCTTTCATTTCCATTCCACCATCATCTACCTCCATGAAAATTTGACCATATTTTTATCCATACCCTTGCACTGCCCATACCTAGATCTTAATCATTCCTATGCATATCCAGGATCCACATAAATCTTTCCATTACCCTTCCATCTTCATCTAACCTCATATCTATCACCTAGCGAAGTTTTATTGAGTTTCTGTACCCAACTATACCGACAATGATTACCCATAATCATCTCCGATTAGCCTAAATTGATACCAATCATACCAGACCGATGTCGGTCTTTGTGTCTTTTACCAGAAACCAAGAACAAAGCTCCTAAACTTCCACAAAATACCCAAAACCACCCGAAGCATCTCACCTTGGCAGTGCATTACAAGACACGACCAAGACATTGACCTTCCGATTCAATCATAGCTTAACCTATTGTGAAAGAATTTTCTTATTGTAGGTAAATGAGATACCTAAATCATTTTTGTAGACACCCATAATTATGCCCAAGAAATTTAAATACTTAAATTACGCTAATTATCTCCTTTCTCATAAAATGATGACATATCGTCAAAAGAACTCATATTCCCTCTTATTGTTATTAATTAATTACAATACACTAATTTATTAAGTCACCTACCCAACTAACATCCGATTAATGACCTTCCATTGATTATTCACCCTTCTATCTAGACTAATTAATTATTATTCATAAATTAACTTTCCTTCCATTTATCTAATAAATCAATATTTAGTTGATTTAATCCCCTTCTAATATCCTAAATCGTACTAATGTTCCTCTAATTAGCTTCTATAAGCTTACATTTTCCCATTAATTAATCACCTTTGATTAATTAAAACACCCCAACTCCCATGACTTGCTAATTATAAATTAAACCCTTCTAAAGTAAGGTTACCTTGTATAAAGCAACCTTATCCATTCCTAATCATGTTTTACCTTTATCCCACATGCAAAGGGATAAAGTTTTCCTTTATCCATTAGGCTATATAAGGAGCCCTCCTTCTACCTTTATACCTACACCTAAACTCTTGAGAAAGCAAATGCAAAGCATATAGAAAAATAGACTAAGAGCTTACTTTTTGTTTTCTTGAGAGTTCGTCATCTTGAAGAGTTAAGCCTCTTTCCTAAGTGCTTAGGTTATATGGGAGGTGTCAAAAGGGTCTTGTAGCCCAAATTTGACTAGCCCTCATTCCTAGGTTCTTGGAATACCATAGAACAACCATTTTTGATAGCCATGGAGCCTACCTAGGTCCATTTCATTTATTTGTTGTTAGAGAATAGAGGATTTTAGATGTTTTAACATTGTTAGTTTCAAATTTTTATTGATGAATGTTTAGCATCTAACCCTTGTTTAATTCTTATCATGATGGTGCTAAGTAGTTTGTTTAACTCTTGCTAATTAAGGTTATTTAGGTGTTAGTCTTTTACTCATATTAGCATTAGTTTAAAAACAACACATGCACACAATTTTAACTACTGGTAGGATTTCCTTTATTTCTTGCATTATATTTCTTTAAACAGTGGATTGACAACCATCTAGGAAGTATCACACTTCTCGGATCTAGCATACACTAGGTAGTCCACTGCATATATTGTTTGACTTTTATTTAGTGGTATTGTTTTCCATTTCGAGTAGTTCCTCCAAGCAAAAAGAAAGATCTCGGGATCAGTTGTGGATTCGAAGTCATACGTGCACAACAACCTACAACCAACATTTTAACAAGTATTCCTCCTAACCCATTACCCTTATTTGTTTTGTCAACATTCGAAGAAATGCTCTAGAATCAGGTGAAACATGTTTCTTTGTGGTACTTTTTAGAAAACTCTTGGGTTTCATTGTTTCTTTGTGTGGCATAGAAGTATATCTTGCTAAAGTCAAGGATATTATGGGAATGCCTCCGCCCACTAATCTCCATCAACTTTGAAGCCTACAAAGTAAGATACAATCCATTCATCATTTTATCTCATAGTTTTGATCGTTGTCAACCATTTCATCATCTTATCAAGAAAGATGTTTCATTCAAATGGGATGATGAATCCCATAACGCATTTGAGGCCTTAAAACAATACCTTCTTCAACCACCAGTACTCATTCCTCCTAAAGATGACAAACCCTTTTACCTATATATTTCTGCCACTGACCATTCTTTAGGTGCCATGGTTTCTCATCACCACGACCAACACTGAGAGCAAGCAGTTTATTACATAAGTCATACCTTTCTAGACTACAAAACTACATATAGCCATCTTTGAAAAAATCTTCCTAGCCTTAGTTTATTCCACCACCAAACTTCACCATTACCTACTCAACCCAAAAAAATTCATCATTACTAATACTGACCCATTACATTATACGTATGCCAAACCCTATCAACATCAATGTGTTGCATGTTGGCTTATGCTTCGACCAACCTTGACCTCAAATTCATTCATCAAAATTCCATTAAGGGCCAGGATATTGCTGACCAACTAGCCGACGCACCTATTTCTAGGGATCAACCATCTAACTTTGACTTCCAGATGAGTCTATAGCTACCCTTTCCCTGGATAAACCCGCTTACCAAATGAAACTCTTCTTCGATGGCTCCAAGTGTCAGTGTGGGGGTGGGGTTGGTGTTATCCTCATTCCTCTTGAAGGTGAACTTATGCCTTTGTCTTCAAACTTTATTTTAGTTATACAAACAATATTATGGAATACGAAGAACTCGTATTGGGTCTCCAAGATGCTTATGCCTTAGATGTTAAGATAATCAATATCTTTGGTGATTCTCAGTTGGTCATAAACCAAGTCAATGGTATATACCATTATCGTAATGAGATCCTTCAAAAGTATAAGCAACACGTATAGATACTCTTGACCACCTTTAACCATTATACACTTGAAGCACCCCATATTCTACTAATAAGTTTGTAGATACCATGGCCCGCTTGGCTTCTCGATACTGCTTCACCCATTAACTCTAAAATATTTGTCACCATACAAAGGTTACCATCAACCTCTTATTTACCTCTTAGGGTCTACTCGTCGGAACTTTTACCCATGACCCACATGATCTTTGGTCTCTAAGCAATATGCGAGAATATATTTTCCTTTCCATTTTACCCACCGATCTCACTCGTAATGGAAAACATGCCTTTCTTAAAAGTGTCTCTGTTATATCATCATGGCTGGTATTCTTTACGAGCTCATCTTGACAGAATTCTCTTACAATGTCTTACGAGTTTCAAATTCCCTGCAACATTAAGGATGTCCATGACGGAATTTTTAAAGGTCACTTTAGTGGTTTATCTATCATAAAAGGCATCCTTTTCCTAGGCTATTATTGGCCAAACCTAAACCATGACTGTTGTGATTATGTCAAATATAATGCCAACAACATGCTAATCTCCATCACACATGTAGTCATACCTTACAGGTCACACAAGACCTTTGGCCTTTCTCTTAATAGGGTTTGGATCTTATCGGTGAGATCAACCCCCATTCTTCACAATGCCACTAATGGATCATAACCGCTACCGAATATTACACTAAATGGGTAGAAGCCATTCCCTCATTTCTACAAAAGTTGAGAAGATATGTGAATTCATCAACCATCACATCATTTGTCATTTTGGTGTTCCTCACCGCCTTATCATTGATAACGGAAAAAAATTCAAAAACAAAACCCTATGCAAACTATGTGACACTTTTGGCATCCAACTTAGTTTCTCATCACCTTATTACCCGCAAACCAATGGTCAAGCCGAATCAACCAATAAAACCTTGAAAAAAATTCTTATGAAGGTAGTCAACGATACTGGGAAAGATTGGCATATGCACATCCCTTTCACCTTGTGGGCTTATCGTACTATTATTTGCACTTCGATGGCTGCCACACCCTTTTCTCTAGTCTATGTTACCAAGGTTGTCTTATGTCTTGAAGTCTAGATTCTATCTCTCCACAACTCACTACAAGACATGCTCAAGGATGATGAATTTTGCCAAGATCATTTGAAACAACTTGACTTATTAGATGAACATTGTCTCAATGCCCTTGACCATCTCCAAATTTACCAAAAGCGTATCAAACATGCACATGAAAAACATATTATGAATAAACCTTCCACGTCAGTGACATCATATTGAAATAAAATCAACATGTAACTAAAGAAGACAAAAGTAAATGGGGAAAATTTGATCCTATTTGGCTTGGACCCTATATCGTTACCCCTACCTATGGATCATGTGCTTATCATTTGTCTTCACTCGAAGGTAAACTTGAACATGATCCCCTTAATGCCTTGCATCTTCAACCATTTTATTGTTTATATCAAGTCTTATATCACTTTCTGTCAGTTGATCACTCATCCCTTGAGTGTTGTTCACCTTCCATATTACCCATTTTTGAGGATCCATGACTCAAAAAGAATCATGTGATTCCCATCACCTTTCAGCCCTATCTTCAATATGAGTACCACGACTCTACTCATAGCATGATTCTCATGGATACTTTTTGTCTTCTTCAAGATGGAATCCCATGGTCATTCATCACTCAAAACCACCTCTTTCATAGTTAATTATTTTGTGCTACGGTCTTGTCTTCTAAACAAGAACCTAATCTTCCTCTATAGTCTTGTCCATGACTTAAACGTCCAAAAACAAAAAGGGATACAACTCCTTGATTCAAACTTCTAGCAAAAGATGACTCCCTCAAAAGGGACATCACTTCACTCTAATTCCACCACTATAAATAGACTTCTCCTTAAATGACAACTATATCAAGTTATTTCGCAAAATATATAATAACTATCCGAAGCTTCCCACATCGATCACTTCATGAAGACATCAAGGATATAATATACTCATCCCATATAGACTTCCCGCATTGACCAATCTATTAAAAAAAGGAAGAAAAGTATGAAATTTTCATCATGGACTTGCCTATTCTTGATCTTAGGTCTCTTGTTCTAAAAGACACACTGTCGTACACTAGGTTACGTTCAACTACCCATTCTCACCTCCTTGTCTTTTTCCTAATTTCCTCTTTACTCAAGGGACTTGCCGCAAATGTGACATTTCATGATTATGTAACTTTCTTCACCCTTAGAATGGTCCATTATGCAATGCCTTTAGGGTCTTATGTTCATAAGCCCCTCTTAGGTTTGGTTGACCCATTAGGGTTCTTATCAATTAAGTGGCTCTTTTACCACCTCTTACCATTCACCTTCCTCATTTCTTATTGCTTATCCTATATAAGACCAAATCATCAACACTTATATTTAAAAACCACTCAACCATGCTTGTGACCTAAACTCAACCATGCCTATGACCTACATTCAACAATGCCTAACCCTTGCCAACCCATTCTTCTATTTCATCATAATATTCCCTAGCTTATGGGAGAACTACATCGGCCTGAGGTCTCTTTTCACTTTGGGACTATGTAGGCAGCACTCCGAGGGCATGGGGCCCTTGGAGGTTAGCTCAGCCACTCTCTACCCTGACCCATTCCCCCTTTTTCATTCCTATTCACATTCTACCCTAGTTAGTTTCCTTTCTATGTTAATAACTAGAAATTAAACCAAAAAAACACCAATTAACAAACATCACTATCAACCATTTTTCAACACATCATCATAACATTCACCAATTTTCATAATTCATAAATATTTGAAAATTTCAAACATAACATGCATATCCATCATCATTTGTTTCCTTTGTTACCAATAACATGGAACTTAAATCCAAACCAAAACTTGACTCCACCCTGCCTATGACCTAACTCCAACCATGCCTAAACTAACTTGACTCGATCCATGCCTAGGACCTGACTTGATCCATGCCTATGACCTGACTCTAGCACGCCTAACTTACCTAGTTCCCATCACATGTATAACATCATCATCAAAAGTACATATACACATCATGCCATAAACATCATCATTGCCATATATGTATAAATCATCAACATCTCTACTTGTCTACTCAAATATATCTAATATACAATGTCTCCAATACAAATATCTCAAGATCATTAGTGTACAAGCTAGTATCATATGTAAAAATCATCGGCACAAAGGTTGGTATAATATACAAAAATCATCAAAGACACAGATTTGTCCATATCATAGATAATCCCTATAATATCAAAAATGGTGATATCCCTCACATGCCCCTCATATCTCTACGTCGCTCTCTCCTAAATCCTCTACCATTCCTATGTGGTGTCCCACACTGCTTCATTGTTTACTATGGGACTCAATCTAGTAGTTGATGACACCTCACCTAGATCTAGCCTCCATATACTAGTGGCCTCACCCTACTCCTACCTATGGTCTCACCGATCCCCTATACTCTACACACTATGAGTGCATGATCGAGTCGTCTTACTAAAGGATTGATGTCCTCGGTACTCCATATATGAAGTGACATCTATCCATGCTGCTACCAAATGATCCTGATAATACCTCACCTCACCCAAAGCATCCCTAAATCTCACCATGGGCCACTGTCTAAGGAGGTTTCATGGGTCTCACCACAACCTATGTACTCTACCCTGTCAGTAAGGGTCTCTGACCCCATACCTATACCTGTACCATGAGACCCTTTCCCTGATCCTGTCTTGTTGCATGTGTCGGTACCGATGCCTGCATATCAATCTAGGCCTGTAAGGCCACAATCTATGCTTGTGCATTAGCCACCTGACCCTACAATCTTGTCACCTATGCCTATAGGGTGGCCACCTACTCCCCATCTCTCGGCCTGACTTGTGCAGGTACTTACCCCTATAATGTTGTGACCTCGGCTCGAAGGACCATCTCGATGCACTGTAATGTGGCCACCTATATCTATGACCCTATTAGTTGTCCTTGTAAACCTATAACCTGGATCGTAAGATAACCATTTGTCCACGTAATATGTCCTTTGGACTATGAGGGTGGCCACATCTAGCTATCTTGTTCTAGGTGGTGCTACTCACAACTGAGCTTCCCACCACTGTCTATATTTGTTAGTGCACTCTACATCAACAATGTGTTAGTACACTAGTGCCTCCTCCTACTCTATCGACATGGTAGGTCATGGAGGAGACATTGGCCTCTCCATGTCTTCCCTATTGTACTATGGGAAGGGAGGTGGTACATCCTACACTAGCCCAAACCATTGTCTGACCCTATCTACTGGTATGAGCTCATGATCTCCCATGCGACGCCCCTCTATCCATCAAACTAAATGTAACTCATCTAACCCCGAATCCATCTTCCCATATGATGGAAAATCCACTTAGGGCCTCTAAATAATGTCCATGTTGGACAACCCCTCTAGTAAATGCCTATAATATGCTACATCGTGTGTAGCCCTGATGACTTTGTGTGCTCTAGTAATCAAAGACACCTAATCAATGTAACCCACTAGAAAAAAACTTGGCTTTAATGCATCAGCTCGGGAATACCTAGTGGCCTCACACATATAATGTGCTCATATGCCCAACAGTGGAGAAGAAAGGTGCAACATATGCTGAACTACCGCAATCTCCTATATGCCCACAACTCCTGTACAATTGCACCAAGTATGTTAGCGTTGAGAAAATCAGGTCATCTCCTCCATCATGTTGATGGGGACCCCCATCAATGCCCATGGGAATATCCCACCCTCTGCATCTAGTAGTGCAAAGCAACATACTACCTCCATAATCAAAACTACTAGCCTCATCTCCTCTGGATGGGTTGCATACATCTCACCATAGCTTAGATTGTCACTATAAAACCTCATCTCTGTCATACCCTCACAAAAAACTATCAGCATCAACTCCTTAGAGGCCTCTAAGGAGATAGAATACACCTGTTGTCCCACTATCGGTAGGCACAGGATCGATAGACATCCTCTAGGGTGACTGTCAGCTCACCTGTCAAAAAATGGAATGTGTTGGTCATTGTATCCCATCTATCAATGAGTGCGACCATAAGGCTAGGCTCCCATACTATATGCCTGTAATGTCTCATGCCTATCAAGCCAACATCCGTCACATGCCTCCACTCATCGGCGGTGACACTCAATCATACCAACAACAATAAAGGAGGTACACGGTCCCTCATCTATAGCTTCTCTTTGGCCTGCATCCACCACATTACAAACATTATTCAACTTGCCTTTAACCAACATTTCCCTCCACCCCCACCTAAACCCAAACCCTAAAACCTTAAACCTAAAACCCTTGACCCCACCTAACCCCTCCAAACCTAACCCCATCAACCACACCCTCAACACCCTAAACCTAAAACCCTTCAACCTAAACCAAAACCCTAAACACCCTGAACCTAAAATCCTTCAACCTAAACCCCAACCCTAACAAACCTACACCCTAAATTTACTAACTGGTGTTGGTCACTCCGACCGACACCAATCCATGATAAACCGAGTATCGGTTCTTCAATCTTGACTAATGTCGGTATATATAGACCGACATCAGCCATATCTTGACCTATGTCGGTCACTTTTACTACAACCAAACCCAAACCCCTAATTTTCTTCCCCATTTCTCTCCCATTTCTCCTAGAAACCTACCCAAACTTCCCCAAATCCCTCCCCAACCCTATTCAACCTACTTATGCCTTTTCCCACCCCTTCTCTCACCCATTTTAACCACAAAATTTAAAATTATCTACCCTACCCACACCCCTTGACCCATATTCCCTTCTACATTTAACAACAATACATAGAAAATCTTAGCTCTTACCTCATCTCGGCATCACCTCCATAGTGGCACATCCATTGTTGTGCTAGTGGTCCACCTAACCCCTCTCCTACCTCTACCATATAACACCTCTACCTCTAACCTCTCCACCAATCCACTCACTCTACCTGATCTTGTGGGCCCATCCACCTAACTCCTCTCCCCACCTGAATCTCTCCACCTTACCTTGAGTACGGTCTGCGTACTTCTCTCATCATAAATCACAGCTTGTTTAGTGCTCTACATTTTCCAAAAGTCAAAAATGTACAAATGAATCCGTATTATACATATTTTTCCTTTTTATATACCCACATCGACTAGACCGCCATCGGTTATTCCTAGACCAACATCGGTCCTATGCCCTAGCAAACCGTGGTCAGTTGTACCTAAACTGACATTGGTCTTGTGCCCTAACAAACCATGATTGGTTTACCTAGACCGTCACCAATTAAGTATGACCGGCATCGGTTACCTGTCATACTCTTGTCCATACCCTTTCCCCATTTCCGATCAACATTTAACCTTCCCCCTACCATTTGACCTTACCCAACCTTATCATAACCTACCTCTAAGCCTACATTACCTATCCCTATCCTTAATTACATTTAGGGAATTGTTATTTTACCCGTACCTTGGCCCTACCCGTGTCGTGACCTAGCTACTTGGACCCGAAACATTGTTAGTGACCTATGAACTCATGTGCTCACTATACCTTGCGACACTATTACCCATGTTGTTTGACCTAATGACATTACCTTGCCTATCATCGTGTTGTTTATCCTGACCTAAAATTTGGTGTATTATAACATACTAACGTTCCTACACCTGACCTACATTGTGTTTCCACACCATATCCTATGCGTTGAATACCAAAATCACTTCAACCTTGTTCGAGATAAACCTATCGACCTTAGACGATGCATAGTTTGAAAGCTCTTCAACCTAGAGTTTTTTTGTAATTTATAATGTGTGTGTGTGCATTTATTTGTTGCTACATTTTACCCTAGCCCATTTACTGTTTTTCTATTTTTGACTTCTACCCTTTCCCACAGCTTGCCCACATCTACACTCCTTTTCACCACATCCACCTTTTATCAAACCACTCACCACTTTCATCTTCCACCTCACCAGTTCCTAGTTTGAGGGGGATCACCTTCACCCACACATGGGGCACCCACTTCTTATTTTTGTCAGCATCACTTACCAATACAAGCTATATAAAAAAGGGGCAAATGTAGACACCTAAATTTTGTTACATTCCCCTTAGCCCCTAATTGGATAACCAACTTAAACATGGGCACCTAACCATGGCCCCCTTTCACCCCACATTAATAATTAATTTAATTATTTTTAATTAAATTAAATACCCATCCTCACAATATCCATTATTTTATTACCTTAATTGACCTAATTTCCACCTCACCTAGACACCTCATCCAACCACCTCACCCTAGACCTATTCTTGGCATGTTTCCATAACTAACAATAACTAAGTCTTACTTGCCTTAATGAGCTAAGATTTGGTCTAACCCTAAAATCAATGCCTAATATTTCTCTAACCACATTCCCACTCATAAGAAGGGAAGCTTCATTCGATCCGAGCCAACAAACCAACTTGGTCCGAGAAATTAGAAATATCTTCTCATTTTAGTAAACCTAGGGAATCCCGCCTTAACCGATGACGAGCCAAACCTAAAGCGATGTCGGTCAAGATGGAACTGTTTTTGGTTACCATTTATTCACCTTAGCAACCTTGTTTGAGAGGTTGGCACATTCGAGACCAGATGAGAATGAGATCAGAGCTACATGCAAGTAGAACCAACATCTTTCCATGCATCCAAGCATCAGAACCATCATCTAGGTAGATCTAGGAGCATTGCACCCACGGTAGCATTCCGGGAAACATTTCCATGACACCAAACATCATTCCTTTGGTCAACCGTCACCTCCAACCATCCATCTAACATGCATCACAGTAAGTATCTTATTAACCAAAATTCTTCTATTTTTGTTCTAGGAGGTTTTTTACTTCCGTTATTAGTTTCTACTTGAACTCTCACTTCCCCACCATTTATCTCCATACAAGTTTGATCATTCCTTCACCCACACCATAAAATCACCCATACTTGGTGATAGACATCTCTGAGTATTTCCAACACCTCCCCAGACTTACACCCACTCCTCACCATCCCCGAATCAATCTCATACAAATACCTAAACCATGAAATATTGAGTTATTAAAAATCCACAGTAACCTTCATCGGTTATTACTAAATCATTATCGAGTCATACGAGATCGACACCGGTCTCTGTGTTTTATACCTTTCCCAAAAATATAGCCAAACAACCTCTTATCAATTGACCTAAACAACCCATAATTAGACCATGACCAGTCCTAGTACCTGTGATTACCTCATCCTTCAAATCTTACTATAGCCTAGCCTTTGTTGTGATTAGATTTTATTATTTTACTTGAATGAGATACCTAAATCATATCAATTACAAGTAGGAATTTACTTCTTTTTCACATTAATTTTTTTAAACAGTGGATTGACAGCCATCTAGGAAGTATCACACTTCCCGTAACTAGCATACGCTAGGCGAGTCCACTATCATATATAATTGAACTTATCTTTTTGGTCTTGTTTTCTATTACAGGTAGTTCCTCCTAACCAAATGTAACATTCCCATTTTAAGACTTTAGAAACAAGGAATTTTTTTGCATGATTAATGTTCTCTGTTCTAAATACATAATTTAGAACACACATTTTATAACAATCATTCTTATAACAAATAACCATATGAAGTTGTAATGACTCGGTGAACAACCGATCTATTCATTCCATGACTTGGTGAACTACCGATCCATTCATATGTAACATTGATTTTTGAGTATTCTATTGAATACTTCATATTCTTGGTTCTCTTACCCTATTCTAGGTTTTGAGTGATCTGTCCAAGGAACCTAACTGAATATTTGTTACCAATATTCATCGGCATCACGATCCTTAGACTAGGTGACATAAGAAAATGTAATTAGCAATCTTGCGATACTTTGACCAAAGATTTCTAACATACTATTCGTATTACTTATTCCTTGATGGCATACTTGTCAATCTAGAATACATCCTTCACCCCACTCCATTGTTATCTAGAATTTCTTACACTAACTGTCAGTCCCTTGCTCAAGGTTTAACTCTAGTCCAGGTTAACAACATAGGTCATGATATGATGTGGCTCATGATACTTAGAGTAAATTGGCATCTTTGGGTCAACCTAGGTTACCCCCATGTGCCAAGGTACCCTAAGTCCTAGAGGGATACTTCATATCCTGACTATGATACTAACCAGTCCTGGAGGGAAATCTTGATCAAGTTCAAAGGTGTGTAGATCTTGATGATCAATGCAGAAGGGTGTTTCCACATGTTAACTACACTGTTATATCCTCAAGAAGATCATAATCTTCTCAAACGTACAATCTTTCACTTGACGTGTGTTAACATCCTATGAAACAACCTCGTAAAGATGTACATACCTCCAAGAGTTTACATACGTTAAGTTAAATTTGGGTTATAAGATGACATATTTCGGTATCCCATCAAACCTCGAGTCCAACACTCTTTAAGTTCTTTTTACATTTCAGATTCATATAATCTTAAGAACTTTAATTAACTTAAGATTGCTTCCAAATTTGTTAGTTTTGACCTAACAACCCGTTATCCAAAAATAGAACAACAACTTATGTTCCTTTATTCTAAATAACTTAACCAATTAAGGAAGTGTAACAGCCTACAAGGCTGAAACATATCAGACTTATTATAATTAAGTCTTAATGATTAACAATCATATCTTCCTCTTTTATTTAGATCATTACTAGAGAGGAAGGGTCTTCCTCTTCATAGTTACATTCTAGGGCTTAGCACACCCTATAATGCCCTTTATAATTACAATAATTTTTATTATAGTTTTATTTCACATCACATGATATAATGAATTACTTAGGTGAGAATGTTGTATTCTACCACTTATTTAATCTATAGCTTACTTAGGAAATTTATCTAAATTCCTTTTTATAATACCCATCAAGAACACACATCCAAACATATAGATAATAAGAAGAGTATCCTCCAAACAAGATAATTTACTCAATCTATGCAAGTAAATTCTCATCTTTCAATTCATTTACAAACTTATACATTTACAACTTATGTATTTTAGGCATACTGTATGACAGCAACCTTTATTTAAAAGAAGGTAGCTTTTCTTTTTCAATACAACTTAAGAACAAATCATAATTCTTCTCAAGAATCAACATAGATCAGCCAATGCATCATATAAGTTTTTGCCTTCTCTTATCACTTACGAAGTCCATCTGTAAAAATTTCTAGCACGGGTTAGTTCAATGAACTGAGCATGATAAGCACTAAGCCTTAAAATGAAGTGCATTCCACTAATTGTTTCAATAAAACAACCCTGCTTTAATGAACAACAAGTAATTCATACTCCCAAGTGTAAGTAATACCAATAAAAGAAGAGCAATAAAAACAAATTTTAACACAAAGAGGAACATGATATAAACTATAATACATGTCCTATAAATTAAAGTATAATTGATTCCATCCAATATCTTTACCAAAAACAAAAACATATTATATCATTGTTTCCAATTTTACCAAATAAAATACAACACATATCTTTACTATAAGATACAAAAGTGTTTACAACATATTCCCTTTTGGATATTTCCCTAACTTTCAAGTAAAGAAGAAAAGAAAGTATTCCATTGCCAAAGTACATAATCATCAACAAGGTTGAAACCGGTGTATGCCATGATTTAAACTATTCCTTTAAAGTAATTCTACTTTAAAATATAACAATATAATGTATTTATCAACAGATCCAAATGAAAGAAATCCAAGGAGAAGTGATGGATTGATAGTCATCTACAAGTTACAATTTCATTTTCCAATCTAACTTTAATCTCATTCCACTTCACTTCAGTCAAATGAAAAGTATACAAGTTTAATAAACGTTGTTTTCCCTTTTCAATAAGAATAGGAATCAGGAGGTTCTAATCAATGTACTTAACCCACTGCATTATAGAAGGAATCTTACCAAAATATGATCCCAAACTCAAATCATTTCCTTCAACATAATAAAATAGTTTTACCTTCTCACATTCATACAGTTTAAATTCATTCAAGAGTTCCAGGAAGGAGAACAATGACCATTCCAAAGAAAGAGAGTACTAAAAACTATCTTCCTTTCTAAACCATCCCATTCTAATGCATAAATTTCTACTTTCCGTTAGAAATAATATAACAATAAATCTCATACAAATTCCACGAACAAT
This sequence comes from Taxus wallichiana var. yunnanensis, assembly GCA_018340775.1. Classification (NCBI taxonomy): domain Eukaryota; kingdom Viridiplantae; phylum Streptophyta; class Pinopsida; order Cupressales; family Taxaceae; genus Taxus; species Taxus wallichiana. The sequence continues at coordinate 16,133,469 of CM031238.1, read as the reverse complement.
AAGCTTCACAGAAATATTTCTTTAAAGGCCTAACATTCTCCCATTGGTTTAGAACAGCCACAGATAAGAAGAAATCATGCTAACATTGCCTATTTATAGAACCCTATAAAATCAACAGTGCAGTTCGACACATTCGAAACAAGTTTAGATCGCAATCAATCTTCCAAGACATAACATACCCTTATTAGACCCAACAAGAGGTAAGAATCTGAGTAATTGCTAACACTTAAGACTTCCCAATAGTTCGGCAAAGTAGAACCATCTCAATGGTATGCCAATGCATCACTACCAGAACTATAAATTGGGTTTCCAACAAAAGAATAATATGTATAGTCCAGGACTCATTTACAATTCTAGGCATAATGCCAAGCATAAACGTCATTGAAGGATCAAGACCATTCAAATACATGTAACCAAGTTAGGGTATCAACATGTTCCCTTAATAGTTACTAAATAATCAAAAATATAATACTTGAACCAACACAATGTTCAGGTTTCTACTTCCATTAAGAACACCAAGTATTAAACGGTGTGTACAGTGAAGGATATCAATATCACAACCACAATTACATAATATGCCAACATCCTAAGACTAGACCGAGAGCAGTGAAATTGTTTGCATACAGTTCAAAATAAGAAGAAATGCTTCCATTCTTCATTAACATCCTATCAACCTTATTTCCGAACAAAATAGAATGTAAGATGCTTAGACAAAGCTCAAAAAGGATGACTCATAGGTCGGGTTCATAAAGAATCTCCAAATACCATTAACGTGGTCAAAAGAACAAGATTCCACAAGCACCATGCCGAGTGACTTGAGTTACAGTCAAGTTATCCAAAATAATAACAAACACAAGTTCTAAAATCAATCAAGTTCGTAGAATGAAATACAAACTAAACCCTATACTGCTTTTCCTGTGCATGTAAGTTTCCATAATAGTCCATGTTTTCGCAAGGAGAAACACAGAAACCAACTATATATGGTTTTTCCATGCATGTGAACTTTGCTACCGTCAAAGTTCCACAAGGTAAAATACAAAAACAACAAGACATATATAGGTTTATCTAAAGTGCATGTGAAACCTATTAATAGTCAATGATTTTCTCAAGAAGAATACAATCCCCAGATCATATACGGGTTTATTCATAGTCCATTTAACTATGGATCAAAACACACGCTAAACAAACCCTGAGAATCTCAGTTACAGTCCACTTTACTAAACAAGTTTCCCAACTGAAGCTCGTACTTGCATACAAGTTTAATAAGACTGAAGTTCTTACTAGTTCAAATTCACAAGACATAACTAGTTCACCCAACAAACATTTCAAACCACTGAAGAAGCAAACAGTGTTACCATTTTTTTAAAGTATTCATGGTTCCTTTATGAAAAAGGCAATGCAAAGAAATATTTCCATAGAATCATGAACACACAGATTCCAAAAACACAGAATGCAAGTTTTTCTTACAAACCCATCTATCAATTTACCAGCTAAGCATGAATGTGCAAAACTCAATAGAGAAAAGTTGTTTTAATGAAAACACTTAGAAGAAAGCAAGATATTTTAACAGTTAGGGCCTATCATGCCTGATAGTGTCACCGAAAAATTGAAGAAGACTTCTAGCTGAGTTCGCTTCTTCCCTTCTTCTCAACGAAATACCAAAACAACAAAATACTTCCTCCACATTGCCTCATATACTCTCTATGAAAAAAATTAGATTTGAAACCTCCAAAATAGCCATGCAATACATTTTAACTACTGGTTTGAAAAACCAGAGTGCAAGTAGAACAAAAATCAGAAAGCATGCAAATGAAACAGCTCAACCAAAAATCCGTTGGCATGCCTACCAAAGTGGTTCGGGCTCATCAAACAAGACAATTAATTGCATTAATTTCCCAATTTCCCACCCAATCTTCCTTGCCACCACCTGCCAAACTGGTGAGTTCCAAATCAAATAAAACATGAATTTCCATTTCTAGTGATACTGCCACCTAGGCCTCCGCCAACCAAACTAGCCCCTGCCAAAGTCGAAGTCCGTAGGAATTTAAAAACCTTATCATCTTCTTAAATTCTTAGAAACCATCGCCAATGTACATGCGACCCCCTTTTAGTTCCCAATTCACATCCATTAGTTTAGGATAGGTTAGATTTCTTAGGTTAGATCTTAGGTAGGATTTACATTAGTACCTTAGGATGTAACACTAACCACTAACCTCCAACATAGGTCTTTAGCAATTAGGTTAGGTTCTAGTTTAATACTTAACAACCCTTCTAACCTTTAGTATCAAGTTTAGGTTAGCAACAAAATTATATCAAGTAACATAGCTTAGGTAGGAATACTTTCACCTAGCTTAGGGTTCCGAAGTCAATCCTCAATAGGATCCTAGATACCTTTCTCTGTGCTATGAATAGCTACATTCCCATCGTTATCAGCAATGACCTATCATGGTTGATCTTCAAGGACCCAAGCCATACAACCTACTGAATGGAAGTGCGTTCACACAGAAGTCAAAGAACTTGCAACAACAAATTTCAGTCCAACATGTAGCTTAACTCATGGAATGTCAATTTTACCATTCACTTCAACAGAACAGTTTTAAAACATTCCTTGGATCACTGAAATTGATCCAAGGATGAGTCGAGATATAAGACAAGTTTACAACTCTTAAACCAGATTGCAAACAACCTTCCAGAAGTGAAAAATGAATTCAAAGAAGTCATACCAATTTGATCAAAGGAGCTTAAGAGTAGAAAAGACTTATCCATATCAAGCATGATTTCCAAAATCGGGAAGAACATATCCTTATAAGGAAAATCACACATCAACACTTGAATGAAAATGAGGAAAATAACAACAATCAAGGGTGTTACACAAAAGGAAGATCTCAAAATCGTCACTAGATTGATAATTTAGAATGCGTGCAACAATCATCAACCAACCCATTTAACATATATTCCTCCTAGCCCATAACCCTATCTCTGTTTCGTCATTCAAAAATGTAAAGAAAATGGTGAAACACTAAGAATGTGGTAGAATATAACAAGGACCGACACGGGGTGGATGTCTTGAATGAGGAGCTCGATCAAATTAAAAAGAATGAGACCGGGAGATTTTATTAAGGCCAAAAGATAAGAATGTGATCAAAACAAAATGGGTGTTCACAAATAAACTAAATGAGAAAGGTGAAATAACAAGAAACAAGGCAAGACTAGTATGTAAAGGTTATGCACAAATGGAGGGAATTTATTTTGATGAAACATTTGCATATGTGGAAAGTACAAGAAGAAATAAGACCATTCCTAGCATATGTTGCTCATAATAAAATCGAGTTTTCCAAATATATGTCATGTCTTCTTTTCTAAATGGTCATCTAAGTGAAGAGGTATATATTGAACAACCTGATGGATTATCTATAAATGAAGATAAATACTATATGTGTAGAATGAAAAAGGATTTATATGGACTCAAACAAGCCCCTAGAGCTTGGTACAATAGGATAGACACATACCTCATTGAGAAAGGATTTAGAAAAGGTGTTGCTGACAATAATCTCTACATCAAAGAAGAAGGAGATCATCTTCTCATTATCATTGTATATGTGGATAATATCATATTTGGAGGAGATCATGATAAGATGACTCATGAATTTTCTGATGTGATGAGAGAAGAATTTGAAATGTATATGCTTGGGGATCTTTCATTATTCCTAGGCTTACAAATCAGTCAATTAGATCAAGGAATCTGCATATCACAAACCAAATACATCAAGGAAATTCTCAAAAGGTTTAGGATGGAAGATTGCGGACCTATAGGCACACTAATAGAGGTGGGATGCAACCGAGCAAAGAGGAAAACTCACCAAAGGTGGAAAAAACCTTGTATAGGTCTATGATAGGAAGTATTCTCTACTCTACTGCATCAAGACCTGATATCATGCAAGTTGTGGGTCTTGTTGGGAGATTTCAAGAATATCCAAGGGAAATACACTTCAAGGAATTCAAAAGTATATTGAGATACCTCATGGGAACATTGGAATATGGACTTTAGTACCCTAAAAGCAATGATTTCAACTTAAAAACATACATTTATGTTGATTGGGTAGGAAATATTGATGATAGGAAAAGTACAAGTGGTGGTATATTCTTTTTGGAGATTAACTGGTATCTTGGTTGAGTAAGAAACAATATTTAGTGGCACTTTCAACATGTGAGGTAGAGTATATAGCAATTGCCATGTGTTGTACTCAATTTCTTTGGATGAGAAAAACATTGGAGGATTACAAGGTAAAATTTGATGGCCCAATTCCTTTATTTTGTGACAGTACTAGTGCTATTAGTGTCTCTAAGAACCATGTGTTCCACTCAAATACCAAACACATCCCAATCAGGTTTCACTTCTTGAGGGAACAAGTAAATGATAAGAAGATCAACCTAGAATATGTAAGTACAAAAGAAGAAATTTATGATATAATGCTAAAGCAACATTTAAACACCGAGAAATGTATTGGGGTCATTTTTTATCCCACTAGCAACTAAGTGACAAGAGAAAACTCAAAGGATCATCCTCATACAATAACAGCTCCTACAAAGTGTAATAAAGTACAAGAAACAAGAAAAATATTTGATGGTGCATATACTAGTAGTGGAAGAAGCGTTGATGATATGTACATGGATTTGGAATAGAAAAGAGATGGATGATAAGATTGAAGACCATCATGGAGTCTCTAAGTTCAAGGAAGCCCTATTGAAGTTCATATAACGCCAAATGAATCAGATTTTTGTTTATTTGAGTCGAGGAAAATAAGGAATATAGTCTTAGGGGGAGCTTGTGGATAAGGAGATCACTAGAAAAGGTGTGAAGAAGGTTATGCAGCTAAATGTATCCTTTCATTCAAAATATCATCATCATCCAACAGGATCTTCTTGAGGTAAGATTATGGTTTATCAATATTATTTACATATTGATCATGTTGTTGAGAGTCTGAACCTTTGTCATAGATGTCAAAGGGGGAGAGAGTGCTGTCAAAAACCAAGTAGGGAGAGAGTGTTGTTAGAAATAAAGTTTGAAATTGTTTTTTTAATCAATTTTTTTGTGTTTCTAAGTATGTTTCCATCAATGAAAAAATGGGATTTTGTTGAACCCTAGTCATTATCATTTGTGTTATCATTGATGTCAAGTGGCATTAATGGAAAAAATATGTGAATGGTGAAATTAAAGGTTGATTGGTAGTGATTTTATGGTCAAAAAGTGAGATGATTGCTCAAAGTTGTATGCTAGATGCACAATTATATAGGTTATAATGCATGCCATCAGAATTAGAGGACATTTTTATCTTTCTATGGACTGGTGTGGCACCAGAAGGAATGAAGGCCTTAGAAAAGAAATAACTTGCTATATGTGCGACACCTTTTATGTTGATCAGCGGTGACCTGTACAAGTTAGGCAGAGATGAGGTATTGCGCCGTTGTGTATTAGAGCATGAGCACACAGATATTATGGAGGAGGCTCATGGTGGTATTGCAGGTGGCCACTATGCAGGTGATGCTACTACATGGAAGATCCTACTCATTGGATTATGGTGGGAGACCCTATATAAATATTGTAAGGCATATTGCAAGGCGTGTGATCATTGTCGTGTCTAGGAAAACTAGGGAAAAGAGATGAGATGCCTTGAAGAATGATTTCTAGTGTAGAACTGTTTCGATAAATGGACTACCAAATTTATAAGACCTATTTCACTAGCTGCGTGGAGGAATGGGTTGTGCTACATCATTACTTGCACAGATTATCTCATAAGATGGGCAGAAGCAAAACCAACAAAGGATTGTTCGGAAGCTACAGTAGCTAGGTGTCTATGGTAAAATGTTCTTACACAGTATGGATGTCCTCTAAGTTTGACAAGTGATAGAGGCACACATTTTTTGCATGAGACAATAAGGATATTATTAGATGATTTTATGGTTGTGTACCATAAGACTACACCTTACCATCCTTAGGAAAATGGAACTACTAAGGCTTTCTTCAAATTTTTTAGTTAGACCTTGACAAAAAATTGTGATGTTGGCAGAAAGAACTGGAATGATAAATTTCTGTTGTACTTTTGGCATATAGAACAACTTATAAGAGGTTGAACAAAGCCACACCATTTCAGTTAGTGTTTAGCATAGAAGTTGTTCTTCCTATGGAATTCATGTTACCTTCTTTGTGTATCGCGCGCACTATAGGTATAGCTAATGAGAAAGTTTTATAAGAATGGATGGAAAATATAATCAAGCTAGATAAGCAACGAGCCATAGCATGTTGGATTTAGAAGCAAGAAAAGGACAGGTAGAAAGCATGGCATGGCGAAACATAAGGGATAAGAAATTTGAGATTAGACAAATGGTGCTTCTCTATGACTCTAAGTTCTTGCGCCATCCAAGAAAACTTAAGGTACATTATTTGGGGCCATATTTTATCACTTACATCCTTGAAAAATGCACTTTCTAGTTAGAATCACTTGATGGAACACACTACTACTGGTTACTTTAATGGGATTAGGATGAAGCCGCATGTAAATAATTCTTCTTGGTGTTTTTAATAAGGCAATGTTGCTATTTAGATTAGGTTTTGAATTCTACATTTCCTTCATGTGTTTCCTTCTTTGTTACTATTCTTTGTCAATTTAGTTGGTGTGTTTGTGTAATAAGCACATTTGTGTGCATGTATCTAATTACTATCTGAAGCATGTTTATGCACGAGGACTGCACATACTTTTAGTGTGGGGTGGTTGTTGATATCTAGGTACAAGACTACTGGAATTGAAAGGTGAAAAGAATAAACTGCTATGGGTGCCATTCGGGTGCTATTCAAGTTAAAATATTTCTTCTAAAAAGTGACCAAAGATGGAGATGAATGAAGGGATAGTATAACACGAGGTAAGCAAAGGCCATAACAACTACCAGTGGAAGGTGCAGTGACAACGTACTCAAGCACAAAGGAGCATGCTTTGAAGAAAAGTTTGCATACCGAGGGTAGGAAGGTACACTAGAAGGTTATAGTTGGGGCACAAAGATGTACCATGTGGAATGAACAAAATTGGTCAATAAATGAGAGGACATTAGGTAGGTGAAGGAGTAATAAATGCATCAAAAGTGTGAAAATCTATATAAGGATGGGATGCGAGTTCATTCTTACCATTGTGATTAAGAGAATTTGAAAAGAGCTAAGTGTGAAGAGATGAGAAATCGTGTTGAGGTGCGAAGAGTGTGAAACTAGACATGGAAAGGAGGTTTGTGCAAAGGATAAGCTTGTGTTCCCACAGGAGAAGGGTTTGAGAAAAGCATATGCATTATAAATAAGCTAGGGCACGTAATTTCCACTAGGGCATGGAGGTTTGAGCTAGGGTTTGAGTTTCACATTGCAAAATTCAAAAGACGAGTATTTTCAGAGGATTATAGGGTAGAAATGGCACCAAAGAAGGAATTTATAGCAGGATTTAAGGGAAAGAAGAAGGTGGTCGTGGAGGAAGAAGAAATGACCCCTGAGAGCAATTTTTTAGAGATGTAATATCCAAAGGGGGTTATAGTAGGCCATGAATGGGATTCCCACATTTAGATAAGAAAGAAAAGTGAGTACAACCATTATACCATAGAAAACAAGAAGGAGATGGATGCACTATTGAACACGAAGATAAATAAGTCCTCGGTGGAGGACATGTCGGTCTATGACGATGATGGGGAGAAGTTATTGAAACATATTTGGGTATATTCACTATACGATCTCCCCTAATTTGGAAAATATGATCCCTTGTACCAATGGCTCATGAGCAGAGTACATAAAGAATTATTCTATTTTATAGGACGCAGAGTAAGGATTTTGGTCACACTGATCTCCACAGTGATAGGGTTGAAGGCTACATGTGAAGACCTCAAAGAGGAATTAATAGATAAGGCTGAAATTATGGAGACCAGGAGGATCTAGGGTACACCAAGGGTTCATGTGGCATGGATATAAACAAGCTAAAAAAGTACCCAGTTTTGCAAGAAGCCACACACCTTGTAACAAAACTAAATGACCAAGAGAGGTGGTCACAAGTGAACACCATGTGGCTGCACGTGCAAAGAAGATGTCTGAAGGGGTAGTATACAACATTTCAAAGTACATTACGAAACTATCATAGAAGAAGCACATTCAGGAGGAAAGATCAATTTTGGGGTTATTCTATTGTCTCTAGTATTCATGGAGATTGGGGTGCCCGATGGACCAAAGGAGAAGATCTGGGAGTATCCCATGGAGAAAAAGTCACCTATAGAATGATTCAGAAAGTACTTTTGTGAAGGATCGATGATAGAATCGGTCAAACAAAGGGCTAAGAAGTGGTATGATAAGGTCTATGCAACATTTAAAGAAGAATGGCACATCCCTAAAGAATTTCCAATGGTGGTAGGTGAGGTAGTAGAGTTTGTAGTATACCAACATTTTTGCATTGTGCGATTTGCAATGAAGGACGTGGCTTGGAGCCCATGGTGCAAATTTTTGTATACCTTCATAGTGAGGTATTTTTAGGCATTGGTTCACAGGTTCTTAGATGTGCACCACCTAACATTCAATGCAAACAAGGTAGACTGCAACTACCACACACTAAGGAAGAAGTATGGATATCCAAGACACAATGCATATATTGAAAGGCTCATCTCAGATGTGTTGAACATAAAACCAGTAAGTTTGGTTGTTGGAGACATTGGAGCAGCACTTGTGTACCTCCAACTAAATCCCAAGCTAGAAAATAACAAGTATGTGGAAGATGATTTTGCACTCCTAGGGCCACCAAAGGGTAAGCATACCATGGAGAACATTCCAATGCCTAAGCCCACAGAGACAATCAAAGTAGAGGATGAGGAGGATGAGTGTGAGGATAGTGGTGGTTTGGAACACATGAGGAGGCAGCCATTAGATAAAAGGGAATCAAAGCACGTAACTATGCCAACTCATGGGTAGGAAGAAGAAGAGGATCCAAAATAGTTCAAGGAGAGCATTACTTTAAAAGAGTATTCAGGTGAACAAGGACTCAAGGTGCTACTCCACAATTAGTGCGTAGGTCACCTCAACTATCTCCACAGAAGGAGACAACTGAGAAAATAAGAAGGAAGTTGAAATTGGGTGAAGAGGTAGAGGAATCTAAGGAAAGCACGTTAGGGTCTCCTACACCACCTGAATATGAGGAGGAACCACAGAGCAGGGAGGAGCCACAAGAGGAATCAAAGGATGAAGGAATGAAGGATGAGAAAAGGAGACAATAGAAGCCACACATGATACTACTCAAGGTATGTCAGAACAAACTCCAAATCTTGGAGCCCTAGTTCCTAAGGGGCCTAGAACAAAGAGAATGAGTGGAGAACATAGTGCACCAATCATGGGCTATGTTGAGGACATAGGTAAAATTGTCGCACCTATTTTTAGAGCACTGTGACACAAAAGGAGTTATTTGGTTAGGAGTTGATGGATGAAGATATGGCGACCATGCACACAAGGAAGAAAATTTCATGGTCGATGCACACGCATATGGATGAACCAGACTTTGATGTGTGTGAGGAGTCATGTGTGTCGAGGAGGTTGAAAAATACTCCCCAAGCTAGACACATAATAGTAAAGCCTACTATTATGTCTGATGATAAAGTAATGCATTGGTAAAGGTCTCCACAGAGGTGGCTCACAGGAACATGGATAAGGCCACAACCATTAAGGTGCTGCGAGGGGAAATTAAAACAAAAGATGTAGAAATAGTGCACTGATCTAGGAAAAGGATTTGGAATAGAAGAAGAACCATGCCTTTATCAGCATGGCAGAGACTATTGGGGACCATGTACTGAAAGCGCGCCCACATCTAGAGTCAAAGGTACCAGAAAAATTTCCTTCAGCAATGCACTATGTCAAGACTTTGGTGGATTTGGTACTTGAAGATGAAACCATGTGAATGCCAACACCAAAGAATCCTGAGAAAGAGGCAGAAAGGGAAAGGGCTGCAGTGAAGAGAAATATTTCATCTTATGAAGGACTAGCTGCAAGCACTATGGGAAGAACTAAAGAAGGAAGACCAAGCCTTGAACATTTGTACAACTCCAGAGGTGCTCATCAAAATAAAAACCCTAGAGGAGGAAAATGAGGTCTAGAAAGTGATGAAGGATGACACATTGGGCCACACAGAAATACTAACATTGGTTAAATAGAAGCACAAGGCCCCTTTTCTACGTAACAAGAACCACATAAGGGATGGATAGATGAGCTTGGGAAACCGATCATGTAAAAGATGGATTTTCTAGAGGGAATGATGATTGCTATTTCCAGCATTGCATTGGTCTTACATAATGAAAAAGGAGAGATTACGCAAGATGAATTGGAATCCATTGTTGTGGACATTCCAGAAAAAGAAAAGGAAGCACTCATTGAGTGGCAGATCTTGGAGGCCAAAATAAAGGAGGAATATCCGAATTAATTTTTCAGGTTGAAGCGGATGAAGCTGTAGGGTAACATCATTCTTTTGTGCATATAGATTTGTTCTTATTCTTTCCATTCAAATTCTTTAATTCATTTTTGAGACAACCATTACGGGGTGGAAATACATTTAGTATGGGGTAATGTTCAGCAGAGAATACTTAAGAAAAGGCACACAAGAGGTCTGTATGGGAAATCAGGGCATGTTTAAAGGTGCGAATGGATAAGGGAAACACGTGTGCGAAGGATAAGTTCATATTTCAGGACTTAGCCATTTTTGCATATGAGGATCTATTTTTAGAGATGGCGTGTAGAGAACACAAGAAAAGTAGAGATGTGTGCACCACACATTGGCTATTTTTGAGGATCAGCCATACAAATCACTTTGCATGGATGCGGGCTAAGAATAGGTTTATCATTGTCGATTAACTAAAGGAAGTCTATTGTTAGCACACTTGGATGTGGGGATATGACTGTCAAAAGTGCGTAGCTAAGAATAGCATGTGACCTATTTTGGGATTGGATAATAGATGAAGGGAAAGCCCCCACCCTTATAAATATGTAGTGAACTATGTAGTAGATAGGGATCTAGATCTAAAGGGAGAGAGAGAGAGAGAGAGAGCATACATGTATGAGAAATATGGTATAGTGAGATTATATTGCTAGATATGTTATGTGCATGAGCGTATACTACTATATTGTAATGAAGATTCTGTGTATTTACTGCAATTAATATAATGGAGATTATGGACTGAAACAAGGTGTTCTCATGGTTATAATTTAGTATTGCATGCTTGATTCCATTATGGTTATCTTTTAAAGTCTATTATGTCCTAGATCTAGATCGGAATATGCACTATATGAAAGATATAATAGCTATAGATCTTAGTGATTAAAGTCTTCACTATGCTAACATCCTATAACAAAAACCCTAAAGAGGGACTTGGTACCTTTGTGTGCTTTGGGTGAGTTTCGGTCCAGGTGAGTGATGTGTCACCGCGCCCTGGGTTTGTATTGCCAAATTCTATGCTACATTAAATTCCCAAGGGTATACACTCAAATACCTTGATGGGAAAATTTTAATTCAGTGATGTCTTAGATGTATATGATTTTGAAGTATACGCAGAGGCATGTGAGTGAAAAAAATTTCAAGGTCAATGTGTGTATCAAGTAATGGGGATAACACAAGGTTCATAAGAGCTATTAGCGAGATGGAAAATAATTTCACTTTTTACATAGATTTTAAGATTTTTTAGTACTTAAAGGGTTTGGCTTTGGCAAGAAAGGTGAACTCTTTTCCATTATACAAGAATTTAATGCATTGATGGAAGGTGGAGGAAACAACCTACATTGTGTGTATCCAAGGTCTACCTAGAAGGAGATTATACAATGTTTATATGTCAACTACATGATAGAGGGTTTTGAGAAGCTGAGGGCCCACTTGTATGGGAAGGGTAATGGTTTCAGAGGATTGTCACTCATTATTGTCATAACCACAAATGGTGATAACATTGGATTCCAATTTTTCCTCTGTATGACCAAGACATCATAACATTTTTATGGAAAAAATGTTTAGGGATGCTCCATTGTCGATGAGAACTCTTTTGACTTTATGGCTGGTTATATATACTTCAATGTATAAAGAGTTATTATTGTGAAGGTTTGGGTTCAACGGGCCTTGGGGACTGAATTCAAAGATGGGTCAAGTTTGAACAAAAGGATAACAATCGAATCTGTTGGACATTAAGGTTCGTAAGAACACAAGATTTATGAATAGCACAAGTAATAATGTCTTAGAGGTTAGCAAATATTTGTAATAACTCAATAAGATATATATGTGTAGGTGTTGTCACTAACTTTTTAAATAATTCATAGGGAATAATAGAATATTTGTTGTTTGAGGTTGAATTTGGTCCGAATGAGCTATAAGGTTGGACACTTAAGGATAAGTGGATGATGTGGATGGTTGGTTTTTCGTGGGAACCCAAATTTTATTTGGGTGTTTGGGCACCACTTTGACATTTAAACTGGATGATAGAAATAGTAGGAGGTACTTATTTTATAAATGAAATAATTGATTCAAAATTGACATTATTTGAAGATTTTCCTTATTCAATAGTTGTGTTATTAGTACCATGCTTAGGGAATGGATTAGAAAGAACTGTTAGATTATCATTTGATGTTTTGTTTAAGGTACACTCTTAAACCATGATATCTCCACTATCAATAAGGCCTTGAACTTAGCTATGGATTTAGGTTCATTTTTCCATTGGGTGACAATCAATGCGATGAAAATAACAATATGCATTAGCTTTATACAAATTGTGTTTACAATCCTTTGTTATATGGTATGTGACCATATTGGCATTGAATAGTTAGCACAAGACACTAGAGAGAGGCTCTCCTAAAGGTGTAAATTGACATTATTTTTTATCATGAGAAGGGGGAGCCTCTCTACTAGGAACAACGATAGGTTGTTTCACTTTTTTTTCTTAGGCTTATTTTTTTAGACGTTATGCACATTACGGTTGTCTATGACACTATAGTTAACAACATTATAGTTTTAGTTGATGTTTTTATATTTTTCATGATGAGGACCACTATTATTATGACTATGATTCCCATTATCTTTTGAATGAGGTTTGATTAAACCTTTGGTAATAAGGGCCTTTTCAATTTGGGATCCTTTTTCAATGACTTCCTCAAAGCTATTGAGGTAGTGCATTTTCATATGAAAGGATAATTCATTGGTAAGGTTTGGAACAAATATGCTCACTAGTTTTTTTTCTGGGATAGAGCATGGGAATCAACTAGCAATTATCCACCATCATTGTAGGAATTGTGCAAAGGTTTCATTTGAACATTGCTTTGCATTGCAAAAATCCATCATTGTGATTTTAGAGTCTATGTTGAAGGAAAATTGTTTGACGAACTTCTCTCGAGAGGTCTATGAAAGTGGTTATTAAACCCTTGGGAAGGTGTAAGAACCAATCCAAGGCTTGTCCTCCTAGACTTCATGGGAAGAGACACAATAAGAATATGTCATTATATGCCACTTCTTGGCATGCCATGAAAAACTCCTTAATGTGGTCTTGTCATTTTTATTTCCCTTATTTTTATAAAATTTGTCTCAAAATATTTTGGAAAGCATACATGTAACATGTCCTTATCAAAGGGGAAAGGAAACAACTCATCTAGGTTGATTTTTTTCGTTGGTGTCGCATACCTAAAATTGTATATTTCATCATTTTCCATTCACAAGAAAATGACAAGTTATTTTTGTGGGATAAATGATGAATTATCATTTACAAGTTTTCTCTCTTTATTGTGTGCATTATGGGTTTTAGATGACTCGTCAATTTTCTTTGATGAATCTTTATCATTAGGTTTATTAGTGAATTTATAAGATAGGATATCTATTTTTTTTTCCATCCCCTTGATTTTTTCAAATAAGGCTTCATGGGAATTAGGGGTTGAAGAACTATATTTTCCTTTGTCCTTGGCATTTTTTTTTTTCTTAGTTTAGATTCATCTTTTTATTAGATGAAGAAGGTATATCACTTTTGGTCTTAGGTTTACCGAGTAACATTCTTAAAATGTCCTCATCAAAGTCAAAATAAAATTTTTCTCCCATCTCAAGGAGATAAAGAAAAATCATTTTTTATTGTGTCTTAAGAGGTTTTCAAGTTTGACTTGTTATTAAAGAGAAGCATCATTTTCATCATCAAATTTTGGAAGTTCCCAATGACCTAGATATTGCTGGATGGGAACATATGGTTGGATTGGCTCACTACATATTTGTTCACATGATGATTGATTTTTTGATGAAGACGAGGAAACTTCAAAATTTTCCATCCCATTCATGAGGGTTTGTAAGAGGTCGATGGAAGTTGTGTGCTGATTTGAGTTGATTGAGGAGGCATGAGAGCTAGAATATACTAAAAAGGACTTTTGATTGAAATTGTAGGACATTAATAGGGATGGTATTGACATCTTGAGATGTAAAGGGAATGAATTGAGGAGGGTTATGTTGGTAATATTAAGGAACCGAGGTATAAATAGAGGGTTCATATGTAGGTTGAGGTGAAATTGGTATTTGAGGTTGTTAAAGAGGTTGGGGTGAAATTAAAGGTTGGGGTTGTTGAAAATTTTGAGATGGGATTGTGGTTTAAAGATATTAAATAGGAGAACTACCAACATATTGAATGTTCATAGTGGGTAGTGTTCAAGGAGGAACATGAACACTTATAATTGAATTAGTATTAATGGGAGGAAAATAGAGAGGGATGGATAAAACCAAATTCTTACGATGGGTGAGATGTGATTGAGGAAAGAAAAATTTATCTTGAGGAGTTGAGGGAGGATTAAAACCTATGAATGGTGGTGGTGGAGGAGGAGCAGACATGGAAGTTGTGGAATAGGTAATTACTTAGTTAACTAAAGGTTGATATCTTGGCAGAAAAATTTATCAATGCATGGTTGTTAAACTAATGATGAAGAGGGTATGTCGAATAAACTGATTGGCCTTCAATAATAGGGTTGTTGGATATTGTGGGCAGATGATTGATTAAAACTAAAGGGAATCATCTTTTTGTTGGGTTCATATTGACATTTTATAACAAGAGGAATTTCTTTAGAGGGAGGGGTTGGTGGCCCCATGCAACATTATGGATCAAAGAATCAAAAATGTATATAGCTCTAGTGGCCAAATATTATTGCAACATGATGGGATTTTGATCTACAAGTTCCTTTAAACTCATGGGCTAGCTTGGATGCTTTATAAGTCCAAAAATAAATTCTTGCATGGTAGGAGATGTACGAGGTGGGATAACTTATGATTCATATAATTGGTAATGAGGTGAATCTTGGATATTTACCATTGTGTCTAATGAGGTGATTGTCGTAATAGGGAAAAATGTGGATGAAGTAAGGTTTCTAGATTGTTGATGAGTTAGAACCATGTAGGACTCATGAAAACAACAACAATAAAAAAAAATTATTTTGAAAGAAAAAACACATAATCATGATGAATTAATTATGTGGAATTAATTAAATTTTTTTGAAATGGGATATTGGATAACTAAGGAAAGAACCTAAAATTAATCTATAGCTGGTTTCAAGTAGTTTAGGATGGATTCCTTGATATACCAAAAGGTACGTGAGGCACAAATCTATGATGATTACTAGTACGTGGCGTGATATAGGGGCCTACCCTCCCCACTTTGTGCACCACAATGATAAAGGTTTCAAGCACTTGGCCAATATACCCATAACCAAAAAAATATTACATGAACAGAACATCGTGGTGGTTTCCTATTGGGTGATGAAATCCCAATAGTTTCACATGGGAGGAAATGTTTTGATATGTTTTTTATTAAAGTGATCTCGGCATTGTGTGTGGGAAAATAAAAAATAAGCATGAATGCGAGATGTTAAGTACTTAATTAATCTAAGTGATCAATAAGTATGAAAAACAAAAGAAGAGATTTGTTTTAAGATCCCAAAATGAAATGTGATATTTCAATAAGAACAGAACAAACAAAGGGGAGAAATAAATACAATACGAGAAAGAAAAAGATGTAAATCACAAGAGGAAAACTTGGGTAACACTTTTGCTTTTTATTTTACATGACATGTTGTTGAGCATTCTAAGTTATAGATAACTCAATCATAGATCTAGAAGCAGAAGAAACAAACCTACACTATTAGGGAAAATAGGATACAAAAAGTAAAAAAATGGTAAGAATGAAGGAAACTGAAAGAAAATCAATAATAAAACACAAGATTCACTAGCAATTATACGAATTTCTAACGATTAAGTATGATCACTAACGATTACCTAAGCGGGAGATAAACAAATAGAAAATAATTAAATAAAACTTAATGTAACATGTCCCATCGTGTGTTCCAGGATGTAATTGTGTAATTGTAACTTTCTAATAAGATTAATAAAATAATAAAATCACTATACCTCAAATATGACAGGGCTTAAGAACCCGTAGTGGATAAAGAATCCACTTGGCCTTCCAATCCATGTACTTTTTCTAAACTCCAAATAGAATGCAAATATGTAAATGAACGACATAATGAACAATAATATGTTTAATAGATATGATGTGAGATTCCTAAAAAGTTCATTCCCGGGAACCAAAGGGCTTCCTTGCGTGGGTGTCAGCTCACATTTTCACTTAAGATGTACAACAAGACATAAGAGAATGATAATAAATGTATATAAAATAATTTTGTTTTTCAATATTATATTTTCCAATGTTTTTTATGCTGACAAATGCTAGAGATAAAATCAATCAAATGATATAAAATTCAAAGGGATCTTCCATATGTTGATCGTAGTAGATGATCTATAAGAGAGTGATGAACTGCCAAATTTTTCAAAGTAAGCTTCCTAAAAATGGCATGATCTCATTCTTCACAAAGGATTTCCAACCGATCCTCGGTGTCGGTGGGATTATGGGTGAATACAATAGCGCATGTGCTCAACTTGTGAGAAATGTTGTATTGTTCCCAAAAAATATTTGTCGAATGATAGGGAGATTGTGAACGGAATTAATGGGATACGAGACACTTGGTAAGGTTTTAAACAAATCCATACTTAGGATAACATATTAGCGAAAAATATATGATTAAATATGATGAAAATGACCAAAACTTGAAAATAGATTAATAAAATAGGAATCGTTGGCGATTCCACAAATCACTAGCGATTGTTGTAAAATGAAATTTATATTGATGAAAAAATATTAGATGGATGGGATGGTCAATAATAATAGATAACTGGTTTTTTAAAATTATTAGTAAATAACTAAGAAATGGAATATAAAACTAAGATAATGATTACCTTAGTGAATTGGTGCATGTGTGAGGAGAAAAGCAAGATACTTTATGGTTTTCAAATGTGCTTACACCTAAAATGTGGTTGTTTGTTTTGTTCAAGAGTGTCTAAGTGCATTGTATGGATAATCTTAAAATATTAGAGGATCAAAACTTCGATGTAATTACTTGATGATACTAAACCAAGGGGGAAAGGACATACTTATAGGATTGCTAGTGATTACTTAAATTGCTAGAAATTTGGGAGGTATAATCACATACACTTGGAAGTGGTTTTTGACCACCTCAAAATGTGGTGGATTTGGATGATGGTATGAGATTAAAGATAGTAAATCACGTATTCATGGATAAGGATGTTAGCCACTAGGTTATTTTTGGGTTTTAGGATAAGATGAAGGTAAATGGGGAGTTCGAATAGTAATTAAAATATTTAGAGGATGTAAAAATAGGTTATGATAAGATTTTTGGAGGGAAATGTATTCAAATTCATTTTGGGAGTGTATTTAAATAAAAGAGGGAACCTGGTACAAAAAAATTATGTCTACAATTAATCACATGATTTTTTTATATCCTATCTATTCCTTAATAAATTAATCACATAGATATATATATAGTGTTTTGGTTGATCCACATGAAAATGATAATGTTTTCTCTCACACACTACTTAAATCTCTTGGCATTTCCACAATTAATCTCACACTTGATAATAATCCTCACCACTAACATATCACTCTCCCTATTACTATTGGTTCCATTACTACCTCAGTTTCATTCTTGGTTAATGTTATTCTTAGCTCCTATGCATTATTCTTAGGACTCCCTTAGATATGTGTTCTTATCACCATTCCATTGGTTATTCAACAATGTGTCAAATTTATTCATAATCAACATGTTTTCACAACTATATATGTTCCTTTTGATGCCATTTCTCCTGTTTGCATATCCATTATTATTCATTTTTCTACATTTTCTATTCCCACCCCTAGAGCATTCATGGATAGGTATTTGGTTTCACACAGTTTCCTTAGTAGATCTAACACTCCTAAGTAATTTTTGGGCTCTTAGTTATACATATTATCTCTAGCCACTTTACCCATCCTAGGTCTCCTATTAGGCCTTTTTGTTATATACACTAACTCTCATGGATATATCTCTCTTACATATCACAATAGGCCTTTGGTTGCACTCAATTCCTCTCATGGCTCTAGGTCTCTATGTATCCCGATAGGCCTTTAGTTTCACATTGTTTCTTATATCTCTCACTCTCATAACATACCTCATCAATCCTCTAGTGCACATGCTCTCTCTATAGTTTCTCACAAGTCTTCTAGAACATGTGGAATGTATTAGAATACTCATTATTCCAGTACTCCACATAGGTATTCTACTTCACACACTACCCATGAATTTAGTTTGTATCCTAGACATTGTTTAGAAAACATCACTATTATTGTACCAGGTTGCATGTGGTGCACAATATTTAGCACAAATAAGACTTGATTTTCCCTCTTTAGTGATAGTTTTTATACCTCTTTAGGAGGTTCTCCTTGGGTAGATTTTGTAATTCCCCTCTCCTTGTACATAGATAACCATTTAGACATACAAAAACATTATCATAGTTTCAAAATAAAAAAACATTTATATATTTACACAAATAAAAAATCAAGACATGTACTCTTAACTTAAGTTGTTAGCACTTTACATTATATGTATTGTTCGTCACTTATTTGATAGATATCACATCTATTTACTCTTTATACATGCAAGTATATTGAGATTGATGTAGGACCTACATAGAGTGGTGCACGATGAAAGGTGTAGGATGTCCCTTTATCTAGACTTCATATAAATCGGGGGCATTTGTTACACACTACACACATATATTATTTTTCTACTACAGTTCCTTTATATTATCATCATTACATTTTATTATATATTGTTTATATGTTATATTTTGAGATAACAAGAATAAAACATGTCATTTAGAGTTTGGATGCATTTTTTCACATGTTTATTTCTATATTAGTTATTTTTTCATTTCATCATGTTATGACACTTTTAGTTTTCATACATTCTTGTCTCACTTGAGTATGGCATGCATTCCTTTCTTATCTTGTGAGAACATGTATGTCCCATGTTTGTGGATTTATTTATATCTTTTGAGATATTTTTTTCTAAACTACGGGCCTTGATTTCCTTGTGACACCATGGGTGTCCCATGTTTGTAACTTTATGCCTATTGTGTGACACTATTTTCATAATCTTGAATATGACTTCATTTCTATTGCATTATTACTATTTTTTATATTATCCTTAATATTTCTATTTAATCTATTATTACTTTTGTTATATGTCATGGTTTTGACCATACTAAAAACCTCCTTTTGTAGGTATAGGTTTCTCAATATGGCCGCCTCTTCATTATCCTAAACTATTCTACAACTTCTCATACATCCATTACATGGGAACACGTGTATTATTTTTTCCACTTGCTTAATATGGTTTTTTGTATGTGCCTCAAAAGAGGTTGTATTCATCCAGGTATACTCTACACCTACAATAGACATATGAAGACTTATATGATAATATATATGTACAAATATGATACATGTACTTAGAAACAACATCAAGCACATAAATCTAGAAGAAAATTCATAGAATCGAAAATGTGTATTTTGGTTAAGACCCTATATATAGTTATAACCCTTCCACGTGGTATTTCCCAAGGGAACTTACATTAACTTTCTCAATAATTTTAGGTTTCTGCATATAGGTATAGGTTTTTGGATTTTTTTTTCATATTTTCATCACTCAAGACAAATAATTTTTAGGGGGCATCAAGACACTCAGTTTAAGTTTAAGTTTTAGGAATTTTAGGGGCATGGGTCACATATCTTCATCTACATTTCAATATATTACATTTTCTATTCATTTTCCACTCAATTGTGTAATACATGGGAAGGGTATGGGGTCACTCATTATATTTTCTACTATATTTGCTTGTTTAAAACATTGGCCCTTAATCCACTTACAACCGTATGGTGCATGGGGTTGCATAACGTATCTAAGTGGCTAATTTCTTAGTTGGTATTCCTTCCTTCACTATTACATTTAAATGGGAATAGTTTAAAGTTGGTGAATGAATTTGATACACAGTCTTCTTCCTTTATTGGGTGTTTTAGTAATTTAGTTTTATTTTCTCTGTTGGGTGGCATGCACCTAAAACTCTATTTATCCTCAATGCAATTGGGGAATATTCACCCCCAATCCTTTAGAAAGTTCAACAATGCAAATCTTTGAGTACAAGCAAAGAATGAGAGCTTCTCCCTCCATAAAACAAATAGGTATTTTACTTCCTTGTTTGCATCTCTTCATTTTATTTTTATGCAAATACAAATATTTCATATTACACTTTACATTTGAGTTAAATTTTAATTCTTTACTATGGAAATTGACTACACTTTGTGTTATAGGTTTCATCATGGAGCATGCAAACACCAAACACAATATGACTCTATAAAATAAACTTAGAGTGAAGACAAATTGTGTCTACAAACTCAAGTAATTTTTCCTTTAAGCATGTAATTTGCATGTAATACTTATAAGGGGAATGTATACACTCAAATTTGGAAATTTATTCTTTGACAATATTGATTTTGAAAATGTACTCTTGATAAGATAGACATAACTTTTCAATTTCTTCTTAGTACATCTCGAGGTCTCTTATCTAGATTTTTACCCTTTCAAAATGATATGAAAACATATTATAAGAGTTTAATGCATAAAATCCATACACTAAGTAAACTTAATAGGATGTAAACCTCATTTATCATGGAATTCATCTCTGGTCAAGGAAATACAGTTTGGTTAGGAATTTATATATGGCTCGACCTATCTTTGCATTTTTTCACCAACATATCATCCATATTTACTTTCAATTCTACATTCTCCAAATGGCCCTTTACTCCTTATAATTCATCCTTTCTTCAATAATTTATCTTCATAACCCTATATAAGCAATTTAACAATACCACATTTTGTAACCTAGAAATCATATGGCACTACATTGATACACTCACTTCCTACTCTTGAAAAAGGTACCCAAGGCTCCATAAATATTTCAAAATCTCATATATAGTAATTAGGGAAAAATTTACTATAGGTATTAATATTCTTACCAAGTCAAGGTATCAGTCTCTCTTATCCACAAGAACTCAAGTATGACATCTATTTTTAGGCCTATTCAGAGTAGTGTTAATGTTGGTGATGCACATGGGGTTCCCATAACCTATATAATGTTTGTTTTGTTTGGTTTATCATACATGGTTATGGTTTTATATATTGTTAAAAATGTATAAAGGGATTCACAACAGACTGAAAACTAGGGTTTGACAACGATATATATTTCTAAGAAAGTGACATTCTAATAAATTTTGTTATCACCAGATCACATCACCCTATGGTTTGCACAAGTGTGTGTGCTTGAGCTCACAGTGTGATTGGATAACATGGGTACTATCTCCAAGTTGTGGGACTTGCTACTTGAGATAGACCTCCAGAGAAAGTTGGTTCTTACTCCTAAACTACCTACCACAATCTACTCTAATACATGCAAAACTATATTTCCTAATCTAACTTTCCAAGGGACCAGGGAGAGAGAGTGAATGAAAAAAAATCCTACACTAAAGTGGTGATACACTAGAAAATGAGGGTGTGAGGATAGTCTTTCAATGTGTGGAAAGTAGGAAAAAGTGAATACTAGAAGGGGTGATAATAATTCTTTACAATCTAGAAAATTCATTCACAACAATATTCCATACATGCAAAATAGAATGAATCCATGTAAGGGTATAAGGTAGACATAATATATCTGCAATGAGTTCAAAAGGGAAAGAAGAATGCAAACAAACACAGTAGGGGAAGAAACATCCAAAAACTTGTATCTATTGCTTCATGATATGCACAATCCAATCTATTACACAATAAGGGCTTGGATCACCATGCAAGGAGTCCACTATTAGGTCCTATAGCACATTTTATTCACAATTTTTTTATAGAGTTCTGTTACTTAAAACTACCTCCTTTACAATGAGCCCAACACTCCAATTTATAGAAATTTGAGAAGAGAGAGAGAGAGGGAAAAATGAAAATCCCAAAATTTTTCCTTTAACCACTTGTAAGGTGTAATAAATGGAGTGAAATGATGTTATATTTCTTGCAAAAGGATTCCCATACTGTCCCATAACTTGCAGCAGTGAAATATGTCAACCCATGCTTCATTGAATGCATCCCAACTACCAAATAAAATCACTGCATTCGAATTGGGCACATTTTCTAAAAATAGAAACGATTTATCATAAAATTCTTGATTTCTCAATTTATTTTCATTGGTATCAGAAACATTATTCCAAGGATACTAATTTTGTGCATTTTTGTTGAGAATTGCAAAATTTATGGCCTTCTGAGTGCGGACAACTATTTTGGGTCTGCTAGGCTTTTCTGTCATTTAACGAGACTGAACATTTACTTCACTAGAGATGAATATATTTCCTTTATTTTTATATATCTACCCTCATAAAAAGAATTTAAATGGTGTAGAGGACATCATGCTCATTCTAGAAAGTCAATTTTTGTGAAAATTAGAGTTCGAGGTCAAAAGTTATGGCCATTTGAAGTTTAGGAGGGTCAAACATTGAATTTTCCTTTGCATGCGGGCATTTCAGCTATATCAGTCCTGGTATCCCACTTCTCCCAAGGTTGGATCTGGGACATGAGGTTCATTGACCTCTGCTTCACCTGTAAGTTTCTTGTCTACAGTAAAATCAGCAAAATTGGGTCCTCGGTGAGCTCATGTCCTGTCATTGACCGAGGCCGTTGGGGTTATTGACCACCGCTTCACCCGCATCCCTTCGACCCACCTTGAAAAATCAAACAAGTTAGGTTTTTCGGTCCCAACTGTTCCACGTGTACTTGTGCTACATAGAACGCTTCAACCCGACTTTGCCACACAACAAAGGAATGCATCCATTTTGGATCCGTGGGTTCCACGTGTCCGAATGTTCTATAGATCTGCGTGGGACAAAAATTTCTTTTTTTTAATTTTAATTACCTATGAAAATTTTGGGTTTTCAGATCTGAATTGTCCCCTACATACCTATGTGGCCTGGGCTCCAAAAACCTAATTTTTCCGATTTCTTTGTAAATCAGCCATTTCAGCCATGTGAGTCCCAACTATCCCGCACATACTTCGTGACTTGGGCTCCAAAAACCCAATTTTTCCACACAACACTATCATTGGACGATTTTTTTCATTTTTGTAATTATTTCTAACTCCCTAAATTTTTTTCCTTAGATGGAGGGGTTAGAAAAGAGCCAAGCGGAGCTCCAAAACCTGAATTTTTCCCTTGCGCGATTTCAACCCACTTGAGCTTGAAGAATCATATAAGTTATGTAATTCAGCTTGAGGGGTGAATTTGGGATAACGAAGTTACAAAACTATAATGCAAGTAGGTTCTATATGTATGGTGGGGTCGGGATTATAAAGATGGTCATAACAGAGTTGTAGGGTCCTGCCTCAGGTTAGTTTCGAGTAATTCTATTCATACTTCTATGAATAAATAATCATCAATCTCAGATCCCCCTATTCTATTAGTATGCATTCCCAAAACCTCCTACATCCTCGACAAACAAATAAGTGTACAAATTCTCATTTGTCTTCAATCGCCTATCTTGTTTCATACATTAGTTACAATTATTACCGTGTTGTTATTATATTCGATCATTAATGTTGGAATTTAATTTATTAGAATAGCCTTATTTATCTCCACATACATAGTTTAGTGTAATTAATTAACTAATCTAGATATCATATGATCTCGATAAGGGTGTAAACACCATAGTATTTTGGTGGCTGCAATATGGAGTGTTGAAAACCAAAGTTAACAAAAGGTTAGTTCCTCCTAAGTAAGACAAGTGAAATAGACTTGAGATAGGTCCAATAAGGGGCCATAAAAATACCATTTTAATTTTTCAAAATAAAAATCCCTTCATGAGATCTTTCTAATTAACTACATGTTTAGTTGTGCTCACTAAAAATTCTATGGGATTTTTTTAGAAAAATCATAGAATCCAATATTATGTTGTACGTAACACAAAGTTAAGAATGAGCATACATAGGAACATTTATTTCAAAATACAATAGAACGTAATCACCTTATTGGCTACAATAGGGATTATAACTTGTAGTACCAAAAGGCATAGTCATCCAAATGGTAACTTCTTCCAATAAAATTTATAAAGGGAGGGGCCTACATTAATTTCAAATTCTTTTGGTTAGGTGGTGATAGGGGAAAAATTCTTCCTTGATATTTTTTTGTGGTATAAAAGAGGGGCATATAGCCTCCTTTCCATGTCACTTCATTTATATCATTGGAATTACAGTAAGGGTAGATTGAGTGAAAATCCAAAATTCCCTTATTTCAATAATCATTATTAAATTCTAATTTCATCCGCCTCAAATCTCAGTCTCCCAACATTATACAATTTTTTTATATTTTACATTTATATATGTACAAATGTAATGCATATAAGATTTGACACTAGAAATATATGGTTGTAATATTTTCCTTGCACATCCCAAATGACATTTGATAATTTTTACTAATTAATCCCTTAGATTTTTAATAATCCCTTTGCTTAAATTTCATGTTAAATCTTGTGAAACATGTACTTGGTTATGATATTTAATAATACAACCACCCCATGGAATTCATGTATCCCAAAAATATACAATGCATTTATTCTTTCATTAGTTATGGGGTAGTGACTCACATTTACACATGTTCGAGTTTACTAGATACTCCTAAATATTTAGGTGGCATAAAATGACTTGATGGAGTAATGAAATCATTTTATTTTATCAAATACATGGGTACCTCACTAGGCATTGACATAGTATTTCCAAATGCAATATACATGTGTTCAACATATTTAGTCCAATAATATTTTTTCAAGTTTCCTTGATACATAAGGATGACATGTATAAACTGAGTTCATAATGTAATAATATATAATAACATAATGCCTAAATTGTCTTTATTTTCATTCATGATAATATATATAGGTCCATTGGGTTCCAAACCTAATGACATATCCCACATGGTCTCTGTAAGTGACCTATTGATGGTCCCTTAGCTATCAATTTTTGGAATAAAAAGGGTGGGATGTGACATCATCCCCTAAAACTAAGAATCATATCAATGAATTCATTGAGATAATTTATAAGGTTCTTATTTGAGCGATTCCTAACCTTTTGCATGAGAGAGAGAGAGAGACTCCTTGTTTCTTCTCTCATACATTCATGTCCTTCTTTTACTTACATTTTCAAGTCATCTATCTCCTTCAAATGGGATTTAAATCCCCATCCTCAACCTTTTCATTTTCATAAATTTAAAATAGATATTTTAAAAATATGCAGTTTTTGTGTGAAGTTTCCTCAAAATTCATTTCACAAAAAGTAAAACAATAAAAACCTATTTTTAGAGGAATAATTATAACAATTTTCAAAGAATAATCAATCTACATATTCACTAAAATCATTCTTGGCTATAAAATTTTAGAATTGCCATGTCGTGTCAAATCTAGAAGTCAAACAATTTAGATTTAAAATTTTAATTTTAAGAGTAATTAATATCAACTAAATCATTCTTATCCTAAATTAATTCAACTCAATGAAGTATAAAATCATTTTTGAATTGTTTGAGTTATCAAATATCCCTGAATGAATAGGTATAATTAGGTCCATAACACTATAGTATATTATTTTATTCTAATAGTTATATGGGACTGTAAATTTCCTTAAAGTGATCATTAAAAATTCCATATACCCTTATAGGAGCATAAACGTAATGATGTAATAATCATAAAGGGATAGTATTATTGATAGTATTACTTATGATATTGAACCATGAGGATAAATGGAACCCATGCACATAAGGGTTTAGTTGGAAGCACAATTCACTGAAAGGGGGTGAATCAATGACCTTATAAAAATTTCTTTCAATTATGTTTTACCATTCAATACATATTAACCATAATGATCTTATAATGCATAAAAACCATTCACAAGAACATGAAACAAGAGAGAACACACATATATGAGTGGGAAACCCTCAAGGGAAATAAAACCCACTAATAACTCTGAAAATGGACTATTTTCCTATAAATGATTGCAAAAGATCAAATTTATTTGAGCACCCACTAAACTTGGAGCACCAACCCCAAATAAGTTAAGCACCTACTTAACTAGGTTTTAGTAAGCGCTAATTTTAAGGAAGCACCAACTCCCCTGAGTGACTTAGTAATAACTTAGACACCTCTATATTTTTTTCACCTTCTTAACCCGTTATTGCTTGATCAAAAAATGATGACCGTTTTTCCACCAATTTTCTCTTGATCAATCTTCAAACTACATGTTATGCTTCTTCACTCATCAATCTTCTTCACCTTGATATAGGCATGTACAAATAGGATTTCATAGTCTAACCACATTCGTGATATTCAAAATAAGACATCTACCCATGGTTTAAAATACCTCCTACTACTCAAACATGGACTATAAAGGGTTCATTTTAAGACCCCCTCCAAAAATTATTATAGAATGGGTGTAAAATCTCAAACAATTTTAAAAATGGAGAATATCTGAAATAATGATTCATAACAAAGGTGAAAAAGGTATCCAATATTTCATATGGTCATCAACATAAATGTGCATCTATATGGGCTACACGATGTAGCTAGATGGCTTCATATGAAGATGGGTGGACACATATGTAGTTGGGTGATATTTGGGTGACCGCATATACATGTTGGATCACGGAATCAAAATGATTTTAGACTATAATGAAGACAAAACAATTGAGATTCATACTCTACATAGATGAATAAATAATGCTAACCAGTTTGATTAAAACTCTGCATTTTCTATGCTTCAAATTCAAGTGAAGAAAATGAAGGGTTTAAAGAAAAATGGTTATCCTTAAATGCATTTATACGGTCGAGTGGCTATATGTAAAAATGCGAGTTAGGCATCTCGTGCATGTAGCCACCTATTAATATACATATGAATCCTTTATAACAATAAAAATACCTAAATACAAGTCAAGTGGATGAGTCACATAGGCATATGAGTTACATAACCACACTAATATATTTGTGCGGAAACAATAATGGTCAAGCTTTTCTATACTAATGCGGTTAGGAATCAATAACAATAATGTAGTTGAGTGTTAGTAAAATAATATAGTTAGGTTTTAATAATGCAATCAAGCATCTGCAAACCAGCGTATGGCCTACATATATTTTTAATTGCTATATATTGGATAATTTACTCGATTTTTACTTCACGGCATCAATGATATAGATTTATATATATGAAATTGATTTTAAAAACTATGAGAGCTAACCCATAAAATTAACTTACACCTAGAAATTTTAGGTGAAAGTTTTCTCTGTAAGACTCCTCAAAATCTCCAAATGTAAATTTAAAAAATGTAAATATTTGTGAATTAGCAAATAGTCGCCACTAAAATTTACCTTGGCACTACATTTTCTCTTTCACACTCACACCTCTCAAATAGGCCTAAAATTCCTTACATATATACATGATTTATGAACATATACCACTTTTTCATTCATACAAACCAAAAACCACTTATGTCGACCATAAAAAGTCCTTATAACATCTTATAAACATGAATTAATCACGACTTAAACCTAATTGCATTAGGTCTTCTTGCATAACGACACAACATGATATTCTTGGGCTCACATAGCCTTCTCAAAAATCAAAACCTTTCAAATAATTTGTCTTTGAACTCTACTAACCTCCTCCATGCTTGATTAGCTCTGCACCTTACATTCATGCCATTAAAGCTCCTTAAGAAAAAAATTGTCAAATCACCTCAAAAACCATTCATGAGAAATTGACCTCATAAGATCACTTAAAGGAAGGAACCTATTTAGAAACCACCATAGACATGAAGAATGGGTCTCTAACACCTTCTTTCTTCCATTTATTCATCTTGTCCAATGCAAATTTTGAGAGCTACAATAAATTCTTGAAAAAATAGGCATGTACCTACACATTTTCTATTGCATCTGACTAACCACCACCATTTGGAGGTACCTAGAAGATTTTAATACATGCTCCAAAAGTTTATTTGGAATTTTAAATCTATTATGATCTATTTTGAAAAAAAAACTTTAGTATCAAGTCCTTATTAGGGTTTTAGGGAGGTTTTGACCAATTTTTATGTTAACAATTATTCCTAAGGATAGGAATTAAAATCCAATACTAATGCCTAAAATTATTATCTAGGACCCTTCCCGTATCTCCCAAACATCTCAAGTTATCATGTAGATTTTTACATGCCTTTAAACATTTAAAATTTCTTCTCAGGATTGAAACCCCCATCATGTGTGCTCAAGAAGGCCTAAAATGCATTTTCATGTAAAATACTTCAAAATATGACTTCAAACAACATCAACATACCTGAAAAAACTTAATTACCTATATTCAAGCTTGCATAAGCATTATTTCTCTAAAAAATTGGTCATCATGGCTCATTAGGTTGGGTAGGGTTTAGTAGGGGTCTAGGTGCAGACCTAGAATGGAGGTTTTTCCCCTATAGGTGGACTCTGAGTGACTTTCTACCTCACTACCATGCTAAAAAAATGCTCAAAACATGCTTCACATGTATGTGACCATCCATTCCTCTTTGATATCTCTTCATGCCTCATGACTAGGCTTCTTATGCACTTGACCTTGACAACACTTCTTCAATAATGACCTACATTTTGTAACATGACCTTGATAACCTTCAAGTTGTCTTCAAATTCTCTCTTTTTCCTAAATATGATGTCATAAATATTTGACATCAACAAGGAACATAATCAAACTTATACATCAATGACAATAGTCAACAATATCCCCTTTATAATTGATAAGTAACCACTCTTAGAAAAACTTGTTAGGAAATCCATAGTTAGTGCTCCACACATATGTGTATTTAAATAATAATTACGAGAGTAATTATTATCATCTTAATTTGTGGTAGTAAATATGTTAGTAAATAATAATTACATTGGTAATTATTATGTAAATGGTAAGTTAGTGAATATTTGTTATAAGTTGTTATATTAAACAACTATAACAAATATTGTTGTATGAGTTTAACCACTCACGTGTATAGATTTTGGGAGAGATATTTGTGGAGGTGTAGTTATACCTACATCCTAAAATATAGGAATTATATTCCTATATATATGTAAGTATTGCAATATGTAAATGAATTATGAGAAAAAATTATTATGATTTGATTATTAGCATTTTTTTGGGTTTGATCTCTACAACTCTGACCCATCCTCAAGATTTGGTATCAGAGCAGCGTTCTAATCCTCTCTCAGTGATGGTTTTTTGAGTGTAACTAAGGGAGCAAAGTGTTGTACTTGCTCCTGTGTATGCATTTTCTATTCAATGATTTTGGAATAGTTTTGTTTCCTGCACTTTGTCTCCTCTATCTTGGCCATATATTTAGTGTTGTGCATTCATATCTCCAGCAGTCAAAAGAAGGATTTGGCCACGTATAACTTCTTGTAGCTGTCAAAGAAAAGAAATCATGATTTTTAGCCAATTTAGGCATCAAACTCAATCAATAACAGCTTTCATATCATGTAATTAAATAAAACAAAATGAGTACCATTGCAAAGCTCTGGAAATAAGCTTTCTGACACATTAAACGGTTTTCAAATCGGAGCTCTGGTTCTCAAGTTATGAACAAATCATTGTTGGTCACTTCAAAAATCAGCCGTGAGTTTCTTGCCTTCCCACAACCATTTCTGATTGGCTAATTATTTTATAGTTTTGCAAAACTATAGTTTGAAAATATTTATTTTTTCTATAGTTTTTGCTTAAATAATTGCAAATTGAGGGAAAATAATACATTTTTGGCCAAATTAATACTTTTTGGTGCCAATTCTTGAGGTTATAAACATTTTTGGAATCTACATTTCCTCTCGGTTCCAACGAGTGGTCACACGATAAATTTGCTCTCCATCTTGAGTAAATTTTTAATCGTTGAGCCAATTTTAATTAAATTGGGTCTTTTTACGGGAAATTGAAACCTTAATAACTTTTGCACGGTAACTCAAAATAGAGTGCCGATTTTTACAAAAGTGCTTGTTTTTTCATCCCCATCACATTGGTTTCAATTTTGTTGAAAAATTTCAATTTTGTTGAAAAATTCCAAGTTCAAAAAATACCCTCTTTTTTGTACCCTTTTTTAGCCTTATTGAGTAATAAATGTCAAACATTAAAAATTGTAAAGGACGCATTATCGCTAGAATGCGACGTCCAATTTGTGGGGGGTTCTTCTTAAGCTCTGTGATCAAATCTAGCTAACCTAGCAAGTATGACACTGGAGGATGGAGGCATCGGAGGTTGGAGGTCATTCAATGACCTCTCGTTAGTCACCAACAACGGGGCCACATATCATCTTTGGTGACATGTGTGTGTGTGTGTGCAATTTGATTTTAGTGCTTCCAGTGTGGTATAGTTTGCAGTTTTCAATAAGTGGAAATTTCACATTGAGGGGGGGAACATGATCTAATGTTCCATTTCCATTATGTCAGCTTTTTCTATGTATGTACGAGCAACAGATTTCAACAAAATTTCCTATGTTATTCCCTACAGTGAGATGTGATGAGAGCTGAGAATAGTACTTGGCATATCATGATGTGGTTGTAGGTAAACCACTTGAAAAAATTCATTTGTGGTTTGTGGTAAACCAATAGCAAAACCACCATTCTTGGTTGTTGGTAATCCATTCGCAAAACCATCACTTTGTGGTTTGTGGTAAACCAATTGCAAAACCACCATTCTCAGTTTTTGGTAAACCATTTGCAAAACCATCCTTGAGGTTTGTGATCATCCTGTGAAAATCACCAGATCATGAGCAGGTGCAAGTATAAGGCAGGTTTTCCCCATGTTCGCACTAAGGGGGGGAATGTTAGGAAATCCATAGTTAGTGCTCCACATATATGTGTGTTTAAATAATAATTACGAGAGTAATTATTATCATCTTAATTTGTGGTAGTAAATATGTCAAGTAAATAATAATTACATTGGTAATTATTATGTAAATGGTAAGTTAGTGAATATTTGTTATAAGTTGTTATATTAAACAACTATAACAAATATTGTTGTATGAGTTTAACCACTCACGTGTATAGAGTTTGGGAGAGATATTCGTGGAGGTGTAGTTATACCTACATCCTAAAATATAGGAATTATATTCCTATATATATGTAAGTATTGCAATATGTAAATGAATTATGAGAACAAATTATTATGATTTGATTATTAGTATTTTTGGGTTTGATCTCCACAACTCTAACCCATCCTCAAGAAAAATATGGCAAATACTTTATTTCTCCCCCATTCTGAACATTAGACACCATTATCCCCCTTTAACATTAATGAAAAAGAGATACCTTCAGCTTCTTGGATCACACCTAGAACTTACCATATTGGAAGCATCAACCAAACATGCTCCCCTATCTCCATACATACCTTATAAACACTATTTTCTTTCTATTGGAGATAAATAACCACCGATTAGCCCCCTATGTTATTGACTTCCTTAATGAATTATAGGAACAAGAATTACACCCAACTCATGTCTTAAATGTTCAAATGGTGCGATTAGAAGTGGATTGGTTAGAATTTATATAATATGATCCTTTATAAATACATACTCAATCGAACAGTTTGTTCACTAACAAGCTTTATTATGAAATGATATCTGATGGGAATGTTCTTAGTCCTTGAGTACATGAATGTGCTTCTAACTTTTATTTCAATAATGTTACCCAAGTCATTCTTGTGTAGTAATTTATGAGTAACATGAAGTACTTGTATCCTTTAATGTATTGGATTTGTGTTGTCATTGATGTCAAAGAAATTTTGTGGTACTATAATTATTGTCTAAGTGTCATTGATGTCAAAACAAGTAAGAGAGATGAAGGTTTATTACTATTATAAGCTTAATTTTTGGTTTTGGGGGTTCTTGATGGTGTCTTGAGCAACATAATGGTTTTTAGGTGTGTTGTAGTGACTTGCAGAGGTATTATTTATGTTTTTAAGGTTTCATGAAATGTGGTAAAGGTTATTGTATGTTTTCAAGAGTGGCAAAGTGATGTAATGGTCATATTTGGTGAAGAAATCATATTCAATGTGTTTGTTCTTGACACGAAGTCAATAGAATGAGGCATAACATGATGAAGTGAGGTATGTAGTTTCTATTTATGAATTTTTATAGCATGGAGATCATGAGTATGAGGTGTTGAGACACTCACAAGTGTCTTATAGTGTTGGTTGAAGTGTTATACATTGGTTTTTGGTGTGTTCATAGACCTAGTTCTTAAAAAATCATGCCCTAATGAAGTGGAGTCATAATTTATAAGTGTATTTAAGAAAAGGTGATTATTGGAGATGTTTTGGCATGTTGATTCAGATTTATGGTCCAAATTTCAAGTCCGAGTGTACAAGATTTTCCAAGTTAATGCATTTTTTCTCTTATCAAGTTTTTACAAGTGAGAATCCTAGCTTGAATTTGACCTTTTGATGCTCATTCGAAAGTTAAAACATTTCATGGGAGTCTAATATCTTCAATATATGTGGGGAAGGTTTCTATATTGATTTTTGTGCCATTATTTTAGACATTAAGACCCATACTTTTATGACCAAAAATTAAGAAGCTAAATTGGTTTTAAACCATCCTAAAACCCTATGTATGAAGTGATGGAGAATGACTTGATGGTAGTGACCCATAATGGATTTTTCGTGAAATTTTTATGATTGGATATGTAGAGGACTCCTCATTTCTTTAGGTGCAAGTTTCTATAGAAATTTAGTTTCTCTCAATTTTTGCATTGGACTTGGATAAATTGGTGTTTAAGGAATAAGGGAAGTTTAAATACATTTCTGGAGTGGTTTGATATCAATTTTTATCCCTTATAAGGTTTGGTGAATTCATTCTTACATGAATGGTTTCAAGGAATTTTTGATAGTTTCAGTGACCCGGTTGTATAGGCATTTGGAGGTATCTCAGTCGATTTCTAGCATGGTGTAAATTTTCTTATGACCCTAAAGTCATGATATTTCCATTGGTATATCAAACCCACATATTTGAGGAGTTTTGATGTAGGTTTGAGATTCACTTTTGAAGACTAGTTTTGGGCCATGTTGGTTATCCTTGTTCTCAAGTGGATTCTTGAGGTGAGATGATGGTGCAGAGTTATTCAAGTTTATTGGAGGTTTTTAGTGTAAATAGAAAACATGTCTAAGTGGTTTCCAAGTTATAGTGGTGGTCATTTTTTCATAATAACATTTTTTTTGGCGAGTAGTCTATCTAAGTATTCTAGGTATTCTTGAGTTTTAGTAAGAGATTTGAGAGTGAAGATGGTATTTCCAACCTATATGGTCTCTTTCATAATATTTATATGAAATTATTATTGTTTTTAAGTGAATTTTTCCTATGATGTTTGACCTACATGTTTTAAGATCATACTATTATATATATTTACCCCCTAGGTAAATATAGACAAAAATAGAATATGGAAATCAAGGAAAATCAAAATCCTTCATTTCAGATTTCAGAGGCTGCATTGTACGCCTCTACTCCCCAAGGTCATTTCAAGTTTTCATGCATGCAAAAAAATTCTGGAATTCTGAATCCTTCATTTTGGGTTTTAGAGGTTTCCAAAAAATTCCCCAGTCCTAAAATCCTTCATTTCGGGTTTTGGGGGATGCATTGCATGGTCAAAAACCGACACAAAGAAATATGTTGCGCAGGTCTGAAAACTTGACACAAAGAATTTCCAGTTTAGGGTTTCAAGAAACACGAGACGTGAAGCATGGAGATCACAAGGCATGTCCCGATGCTTGGGAGTTCTGAAAACTTGAAACACTACCTAGGAAAATTGGGTCTTGGAGTTGGGGAAACAAGTCGGGAAAACATGGGGTGAAAACATATCGAGCCACCTTCAAAACTCGATGCATATGCAGGTCCAACTTCCAAACCCAAAACAAAGGAAATCTTGGCAACACTGGTGGAAGTGGGTTTTGGGAAAACATAAGCATAAAACACATGTCGAGGCACCCTCCAAACCTAATGCAAATGCATGAGAACCCCAAACTCGACAGAAGTAGACCCCGATGCAAGAAATATTCAAATGGCGATAACTTTTCACAAGGAGCTTGGATTCACACAAGGTTGGACTTTTTAGGAAGCTCACAGAGTCCTTTTCCCAACTACAACTAGATATCTTTATTTAGGTGAGAAAAAATTCCTCAAAATTTGAAGACACAGTTCACCATTTTTGGGTTTGCTGTGGTTCTCACCTACCACCATAATGAGATTAATTAAATGCAACTGGAAGTGGTTGGGGTAGATTTCAAATTCCTCTCTTCTCACTCTCTTTTTATTCCTAAAAATTGTAAGGAGGGGCTTCTTTCTAAGGGTTGGACATTCTTGTTTTGCCCTCCCTTCTTCTCTTTGGCAGTGCAAATTTGTGGAGTTTCATACCTTCCATTCAAACTGTAATGCATGTTTGTGCCTTTTGGCCATTGTAATGGACTGTACCAATATTTGGAGCAATAAAAATAAATATGTGGATGATTTCAACCTCTCTTCTATTCATTACATTAAAATGATCTCTTATTACAGCCTTGGTTACCTGTGCATGTTCATTGTATTGCATTTTTATGGTTTGTGTTTATTGGCAAAACAATTATTCATCATTCCTTTGGTGCATCACATTGGTTAGATTAGGTTTATTTTCTTGCATCTTCTCAACCCTGTCTCCTTCGAAAGTTAGATTGGGTTTTTGAGTGAACCCTCTACATTTTTATGTGTGCATCTGAATAGAGAAAAAGGAACCAGCCTTCATCCAGAGAGCTTTTCTGATTCGCAAGGTCCCACACTTGGGAAAAGCTCCATGTTATGCAATCACATTGAGAATCTCAACCTATCGAGTTACAAACATTCAGGGATGATGTGATTCACCATCAATTATTTTGGCACACCCGGTGGGAGCAAGAGGTCATTCCACAAGATTTGAAGGAATTTTCAAGAAATTTGGACTTAGAAATTGTAAGTTTTACAATTTTGGATTTTTCACCTTCCAGCCTGAACTCTTAAATCAATTTTCAGAGGCCTAACTTGCTTAAAACAAGTTCAAATTTCACCAATTGGTATATCTAGGGGTAATATTCAAAAGGGTATCCTTAGAATTTTGAGATTTTGACTTTCAAAATTTCATAGTTTTTAGTGTTTTGGGATTTCAAGGTCGGGAACATCAAAGAAAACCCAACTCTTTTCATTTCAGGTTTTGGGGGATGCATTGCATGGTCCTATTCCTAACAATAGTGTATTTCAGGTTTTCCCAGGTGTTGAGCATGTCCCAAGTTTTGACACATGGAAATTCGGGTTTTGTAAGTTGCCTTGCATGACTTGAGTTCCCATATACCTTTCGGGGATTAGCAACTACACAACAAGACCCGAAAACCAAATTGAAGACTATATCCTCTCGGGTCCTTCAAAGTATTACATTATATCTTCTATTTTTTTAGTTCGATGTGTAGCTTGGTAAAATATATCCTTCGAGGTTCATTCCCAACACATATGGTGACTCCAAAGGGATCTAATTCAATGGTGTAGTAGCATAGGTTGCCCAAGCACATGAGAAGAATTTGAACCAGGTCTAATACTCTAGAAGAGGGGCTATTTGTCTACCTACAATTATCACTAGTCATAGGAAGAAGAGGAAGAAGACCACAAAGATCACCATCTCCACCTAACAAGACTTTTTCTACACCTCCACCTAGTAGACCTTTTCTCGCATCAACCAAGATTCTTAGGCCAATCATAATGGTAAATCTACCACCGAATCCCTTTTTCATTTTCAAAGGTAGAAGTCCACTTGCCCTAAATGTTTAGAATCAAATTCCAATTGTAGCACTAAATAATATCCCCTATTTCACGGGATAAAATCATACTACTCCTATTGACCACATCTAGGATATTGCCAATGAATGTGCAATCCACAAAATAAATGAAATGGATGTCAGACTCAAGTTGTTGGCTTCATCTTTCAAAGGTAAGGCATTACAATGGTTTAGGAGCCTAACAACAGGGTCTATTATGAATTGGAACCAACTTTGTTAAGCCCTTTACAACCAATTCGGGGAGAGGGTGGACAATTTGTCTTTATTGGAACAACTGACAAAAATCGAAAGGGCTCCTAACGAGAAAATGATAGATTTCAACTTCAGATTCCAACAGACATGGGACACGATTGCAATAGTTGTTAGACCAACCACCAAAGGAGCATTCCTTTATTTCTTAAAGGCTATAAATTTAAACATAGCCGTGATAATCCGATCAATGGGAGGAACAACATTGGGAGGGGCCTACGACATAGCTATCAGAGAAGAGAACTATTTGATCCAAGCTGGTAAGCTTGCACCAAGGCCACCAATGCCTCTCTATCCGGATATGGGAAATCCTACGACTAGTCAAGCACCAAAATTGAATCCCATTCCAACCCCTAGAAATCAAAGCAATAATGAGGCATCAACTTCTTCAAATACTTCAAATGAATTGCAAGAGGTTATGAAACAACTACAAAACCTTAGAAATGAGCTAGTAACATCAAAAGACAACAAGCTCAAATTTCTAGACTATATCAACCTCAAGCGCATGCATGCTCAAGCTAGGCCCTCATACCAACAAAATAGACCACCAGCTCAGGATGCAAATGTATCAAACCAAGGACAACCTCAAGCTGCTAGGCCATTTCAACCGTATGATCCAAATGCAATGACATCCTCAAGAACCTTGGTTCCAAAGACAAAACAACATGGCACAGAGTACAACTAGTTTTACCCCTATAATTTACCTCATAATCAATCAACATGTTTCAACGGTGGACTAAATCATGCCTTGATGGTGTAAACCATTGGTGTGTATCAAGAACCAAGCCAAGAAGGGAATCAGAAGCAAGAAATGCAATGTGAAGGACCTTCAACAGAAACCACATTGGCAAATTGGCAAACCGAAGACTTCGTGGGATTAACCAATAGCCTTTTCAAGGTGTGGCTTTCAACACATGGTCAAAGAAGAGAAGCATAGAAGAGGGAAAACCATCTAATCTAGTTTTTTCTCCACCCACACTTACACAAAAAGGGGTTAGTAGACCAAATGCAGCTCTAAATGTGCAAAATCAGCCTAAGGTACCTATTGTAGCGACACATGCACCTATTCAAGCTCCAGAAAATCTTGCGCCAAGTAAGGGATAGCAAAAGGACAATTCATCCCATTTCAACATCATCGATCAAATGAAGAAGACACATGTGAACATTTCCATGTGGGAATCACTGGTGATCCCAAGGAAACGAGATTTATTGCAAAGCTGCAATGGCTAATTGGTCTGCCTTGAATGTATCAAACCGGGGACATGAGAAAATTCTCACTAATGTAGTGTAACATGATGGAGTCCAAATGAGAAAAAAATTGAAGCCTCCACAATTCTATGTGTCATTGATTATTGGAAATCACTTGGTACACAACTACATGATAGATTCAGGGGCAAGTAGTTCAGTGATACCGAAGAAAATAACAAATCAACTGGGTCTGAAGCATGAGCCAGTGTTGAAAGGAGTAGTACAACTAGATTGAATGGTAGTAGGAATAGTTGGAGTCATCAAAGGGTTAATCCTAACACTACATTCCTATCCTAATGTTACAGTTCTGTAGGATGTGTCTGTAATTGACCTTCTGCAACTCTTTGCGTTGTGTCTATCAAGAGACTTCACTACAAAAAATAGTGGATATCTATCTGCAAATTGGTCACACATGATTTTCAGGATGAGGTATGGGGCCAAAGCAACAATAAGGTCAGAACCAATTGCCAATTTCCATATTGAGCCTCATGTACCAAGTCCTATCAATGCAAATTTCTCATCTTTTGATCAGGAGGAGTGTTCAAATGAACTAGAAATAAGTACTAAGGTCGAGGGAATTCCTAATTTGACTTTGGATGAATGGGAAAAAAAAGTCATGAATTCGAACCATACAAGGAAATTGAAGAATTTGAATTGGGTGTGTATTGTGTACATAGAAAATTCACCCATTCCCGACATCATTAAGCTCGAACAAGAGGATGACAATGAATTTTGGCAACTATTTTTCAATGGTTCGAGAAGGCATAAGGTGCTTTGGAGGTGGTGCAATGTTTGTTTCACCACAAGACATCAAATATTATTCAGCTTTTTCTTTTTTATTTTTCTGTTCAAACAACACTACTGAATACGAGGCGTTGATTCATGGACTTCATCAAAGGGAAAAAGGGCATAAAGAACTTGTAGGTGTTTGGAGACAGAAAACTAATCATCAATCAAGTCAAGGGAAAACATGCTACTAAGAATAACCATCAAGAGCTACAAGAGCAAGGTATGGGACCTCATTGAGGATTTTGAAGCTTTCAACATTGTGTTCATACCGGAAGAAAAATGAAGCCACGAATAGGATCGCAGTAGTTGGAGCAACATTTGATGTAGTTGGAAACATCAAAAGGGAAAAAACATAGCCACATATCCATGTGATTGTGTGGCCAAGCAGTGCCAGATAATAACACAAGCTGGCAGGTTTTTGAGAATGATCAACAAATCATCAATTTCTTGCAAGAGGAGGCTAAATTCTTAGCTAGGAATTAGGACAGACGAGAGAAGCAAAGATGGGGATCAAGTAGTATAGTTACGGAAAAACAAGCTTCGAAAGGATTGGTTACATTGGAATCCATATTCAATCCTAATGACTAGTTCTGTAAGGAGAAAGCCAACATATAGGTCAAGAGAGAAGATTTAGAGCTAATTCCGGTTGGGAAGGCAAAGCACTTCAAATTGGTAAAGTGGCCATTGAACAGGAGAAATCAGATTTCATACCATAGAAATAGATCCAGATGCTAAGCCCATCAAGAAGAATCAAAGACCATCAACCTCACATTGAGCCTCTAATGAAGAAAGAGCTAAACAAGCTAATAGATGTAAGCATTATATTCCGATCAAGCACTCAAGATGGGTTGCAAACTTGGTTTTGGTCGGGAAGAAGAATGGAGAAATCAAAGGCTATACGTGGACTTTCGAGACCTCAATAGGGCATCTCTCAAAGACCATTACCCACTTCCTTCAATGGATCAAATATTACAAGTGGTATCCAGTTCAGAGAGATTCTCTCTCTTAGATGGCTACTTAGGGTATAACGAGATAATGATGAAATAATATGACCAATTTAAGATGGCTTTCACCACTAAATGGGGCACCTATGCCTACAAAAAGATGTCATTTGGGCTATCAAATGCTAGAGCCACTTTCCAAAGGGAAATGGATATGGTGTTCAAGGGGTTGATCAATAAAATAGTTCGATATATCTTAATGACATCACTTGTGTTCTCCAAAAATGCGCGGATCATCTCTTTCATCTGAGACAGGTATTTTAGAGGTGTAGAATGTTTGGGGTATCATTAAATCCCAAAAATGCATATTCTTGGCTCACGAACGAAAACTTCTAGGCCATATTTTTTCAAAGGAGGGATTGACGATTGAGGAATATGAAACTAGGTACTCCATCAAAAACATGTCCTTGCAAAGTGATTATGAGCTTACAAAAATTCAAGCACCTAGTCTCAAACAACAAGATCCAATTGTTGGTCTCTCATGCAGAGTCAAGGACTTCCTTCTAAACAAGGATCTAAATGAGAAATGTGCAGGTTGGATCAATCATGTCATGGATAATGACATTGAAATTAAGGTCACTAAGCTGGTCTGTGAAAAGGGATTATGTGAACAACTAGCCTCAAGTCAACAAGATGAAGCAAGTGATGAAAATGAGACTATCTTGGTACTACAGGATGATCAAGAACAAGAAAATGATGATGTGCCCGATCCTTGTTGGACTCAGAATTTGATAAACTTCCTATAGACAGGCCTATGCCCTCCAAAAATGAGCAAAGAAAAGAGGAGATACTTCAGATTACAAGCCATTCCATATGTACTTGTTGATGGTGTTTTGTTCAAGAAAGACATCAATGGAGTTCTATTGAGGTGCATTGGGATAGGTCAAATTGAGAGGGTGTTATGATATTTTCATGATGGAGATTCCAAAAGACATTTCGCCCCATGGGTAATAGCTATCAAGATAATGAATGCAGGGTATTATTGGCCCATAGTATTCAATGATGTTATACATGGATAAAAAGTGCAAAAATGTGCACTCTTCATAGGCAAAGAAAGACTAGCAACACTTCCATCATTGCACCCAATTTTGGTTGACCAACCATTTGTGCAATGGGGATTAGACTTTGTCGGGTCATCAATCCAAACTCAAGCCAAGTCTACAAGTGGATTCTCATGGAAACGGACTATTTCATAAAGTTGACCAAAGCAAGAGTGCTCAAAGAAGCAAATGAGTCTAACATGCTAGACTTTTATGAAGGAATAGTGGCCAAGTTCAAAGTGTGTTGGCCACTATCATATCAGATAATGCATTGGCATTCATAGGTTCCAAGATTATAGAATGGGGTGTCAAGAATGGAATCTACTTGAGTACCTATTCCAACTATTATCCACAGGGTAATGGATAGGCGAGTCCATGGAGAAGAATTTGCTAAGGATCATCAGAAGGACTCGGATGAAAACTAAAGAACATGGCATACCAAGATAAAATTAGTGTTATGGGATGACAGGATAACACTAAAGAGGTCTACGGGTAATTCTCCCTACAAGCTGGTCTATGGGAAAGTGGCAAAGTATTTCCTTTATTATTAGAACTACTTGCATTAGAGCTCATGAAGCAGTTGGAGTTATCGAGTTTGAACCAATGGATGCCAGGTATGCGAGAGTTGATGGAATTAGAAGAAATCAAAGAACATGTATTTCAAATGATTGAGAAATATCGGGCCTTAGTAAAAGATGGTTTGATAAGAAAGAAAGAGCAAGGACCTTCCATCAAAGGGACCTAGTTCTGAAATGGGATGCGATCGGGAAAACTAGGAAGGCATTCCAAGTTCGATGCCATTTGGAGTGGGCCCTACATGGTCACGACATGTAATAATAGCAATTCCTTCTAATTGTCTACATTGGATGAGAGAAGAACTCCGATTCGGTTAGTAGAATCTATCTTAAACATTGCTACTAAAAAGAAAAGGTTTACCCTTGTAAATATTAGCCTAGATTTTAATTCCTCTAAGTGTGTATGCATATTGTCTTGTTGTAGTTACGTTTCAGTTTCCCTAAGTGCTTTGACATAGGTCTTATTTCTCCCAGGTTGAATTTCTATAGTTCAGCATGCTCTTGAAGAAGGATTTGTGGTATCAGGCTTGGGATCAGATATCAGGTTGGTTTCAGGTTATTGCTTATGAATCCATGCCCAATGGATTACTAAAAGGCCACTGATATTCTACCTAGTAGGTAGGTGATCCCATTGAGTCACCAAATTGTTATATATATCTACCCCCTGTAAATATAGACAACAATAGAATATGGAAATCAAGGAAAATTGAAATCCTTCATTTTGGGTTTCAGAGGGTGCATTGCATGCCTCTACTCCCACCAAGGTCATTTTAGGTTTTCATGCATGCAAAACAAGTCTGGAATTCTGAATCCTTCATTTTGGGTTTTAGAGGTTGCCAAACAAGTCCCCAGTCCTGAAATCCTTCATTTTGGGTTTTGGGTTTCAGGAAACATGGGACATGAAGCATGCAGATCATAAGGCATGTCCCGATGCTTGGGAGTTTCAAAAACCTAAAACACTACCTAGGAAAATTGGGTCTTGGAGTCGGGGAAACAAGTCGGGAAAACATGGGGAGAAAACATATCGAGCCACCTTCAAAACTTGATGCATATGCAGGTCCAACTTCTAAACCGAAACAAAGGAAATATTTACAACACTGGTGGAAGTGGGTTTGGGAAAACATAATCATAAAACATATGTCGAGGCACCCCTCCGAATTGATGCAAATGCAAAAGAGAACCCCGAACCCGACAGAAGCAGACCACGACGTGGGAAATATTCAAATGGCCATAACTTTTCACAGGAGCTCATATTCACGTAAAGTTGGAATTTTCAGAAAGCTCACGAGTCCTTTGCCCAACTACAACTAGATATCTTTATTTAGGTTAGAAAAATTTCCTCAAAATTTGAAAATAGAATTCGCCATTTTTGGGTTTGCCAGGTTCTCACCTACCACCATAATGAGATTAATTAAATGCAACGGAAGTGGTTGGGGTAGATTTCAAATTCCTCTCTTCTACCTCTCTTTTTATTCCTAAAAATTGTAAGGAGGGGCTTCTTTCTAAAGGTTGGACATTATTGTTTTTCCCCTCCCTTATTCTCTTTGGCAGTGAGTTTGTGGAGTTTTAGACCTTCCATTCAAACCGTAATGCATGTTTGTGCCTTTTGGCCATTATAATGGACTATACCAAGATCTGGAGAAATAAAAATAAACGTGGATGATTTCAACCTCTCGTTATATTCATTGCATTCAAATGATCTCTTATTGCATCCTTGGTTACTGTGCATGTTCATTGTATTACATTTTTATGGTTTGTGTTTATTGGCAAAACAGTTGTTCATCATTCCTTTGGTGCATCACCTTGGTTAGATTAGGTTTATTTTCTTGCATCTTCTCAACCCTATCTCCTTGGAAAGTTAGATTAGGTTTTTGAGTGAACCCTCTACATTTTTATGTGTGCATCTGAACAGAGAAATAGGAATCGGCCTTCATTTGGAGAGCTTTCCCGATTCACAAGGTCCCACACTTGGGAAAAGCTCCATGTTATGCAATCGCACTAAGAGTCTCAACCCATTGAATTGTAGACATTGGGGTTGTTTTGATTCACCATCAACACATAATTCAAGTATAAAAGAAAGTTATAGATCTCATTTGAGCTATTGTGCATGTAAGGAAAAGTGGGAGCCCGGTGGGGTGTTTCTAAGAGATTAAGGACATATTTTTAACATAAAAGAGAGAAGAGATTGTATGGATATGTTCTAGAGTGATTTTAGGTGTTGGAGAGATATTTCATTATTCCCAATTAGCTTGATGAAGAAGATATAGACCAAGTTGACCTAGAGAGCATATTTGAAGAGGAAGGAAAGAGATTCATTGTGTCATCATAAGTTTTGTAACAACACTTTAGAGGTGAAAAACATATCAGGTGTCTTTGGTTTGTGCTTTGAGTCATCTTGAGGGTTAGTTCCTCCTTATAGGATTGGTTCTCCTTGTAGGGTTGGTACCTTACTAAACCAGGGGTTGGTTCTCCTTGTTGAGTTGGTGCTAAACTAAATTTGATTCATTTCTCTAATAAAGTTTTGTTTCAGTGGGTTTTCTTCCCCTTGAGGTTTTCCCACTTACATCTTG
This sequence comes from Taxus wallichiana var. yunnanensis, assembly GCA_018340775.1. Lineage (NCBI taxonomy): Eukaryota > Viridiplantae > Streptophyta > Pinopsida > Cupressales > Taxaceae > Taxus > Taxus wallichiana. Next base: position 16,089,608 of record CM031238.1, on the reverse strand, counting down.
TGTTCTTGTGTTGATATGATCTCATTTTATCTTATATGGTTATGTTCTTGTGGATGCATGCTTAATAGTTAATTGAATGGTTAATGGATGAAATTGTTTAAGTGAATAAATTTTTTGATTTCTCATTGATTCACTCCCCCTATCATTGATTTTTCTTGCAAAAATTTGTATGAGAGCAGGGCCTTTGAAGTAAGTTTAATATCTTGACATGATCCTGAAGCACATAACAGATCAACTATGGAAATTTGTGATCAAATTCCCAAAGGATAAGGTAGGGTTCTTAAAAATAATAATAATCAAAGGAGCTAAGAGGGTTGTGTCGATTCAAGAATAAGATAAAGTATGAATAAGAAAAGAGGAATAATTAACTTGGTATAGTATGGGGATGAAGAGTGAAGAAGAATCCTTAATTATTCAAATTACCTTTCATACTTAGAATGAAGACATGATTTGGTACATTGATAGTGGATGTTCAAGTCACATGACAAGAAATAAAATTAAATTCATCTCATTGAAGGAGAATTTAGCAGGATCAATAAGGTTTGGTGACAATACATCTACCAAGATAGTTGGAAAAGGTTCCTTGAGTTTAGACAATGGAAATACCTTCAAAAAAATGTGTTATATGTAGAAGGGTTGAAACATAATTTTATTAGTGTGAGTTAGATGTGTAGTCAAGGGAACACATTGACATTTCATAGCAAAGGATGTGACATAAGAAAATTCAAGACAAGATAGTTGGTTTCTAAAGCTAAAAGGAATGAAAACAACATGTATATTTTGAATGAAATCAAGAAAGAAATTTGCTTCATGAGTAAGGGTGATGAAGGATGGCTATGGCATAGAAGGATGGGGCATCTAAATTTTGACAATTTGGTCAAGATCAGTACCAAAAATTGTGTAAGGAACATGCCCAAGATCAGAAAACCAATAAATACTTTGTGCAAAGCATGTCAACATAGAAAATAAACTAGGAGGAAGTTTAAGTCCAAGGAATACTCCCTCTCTGTACCTCTACGGGTGATACATAGTGATCTATGTCATTCTACCATGGTTAAAATTATTCAAGGAGATAGTTACTTCATGTTTTTATTGATGATTGCACAAGAATGAGCTACTAGATTTCTTGAAGGAAAAATCAGAGGCTATTAACAATTTCAAAGGATTCAAATCATTGGTTAAGAATGATAATAATGTGAAGATAAAATTGCTAAGGTTTGATAGTGGAGGTGAGTTCGGTCTAATGAATTTTATATAAATATTGTAAAGAACATGGTATTAGAAGAAAATTTTCAGCTATTAAGATAGAAAAATAGGACTTTCCAAGAAATGAAAAGGACTATATTGAATGAATCAAAACTATTTGATAGTTGATGCAGCCTATAATTTACTAGATAACACCCTAGACATGTTGGCACATCACTCAGCCTAAACTGAGAGATCACCCGAAGCGTGCAAAGGTATTAGGTCCCTCTTTAGGGTTGTTATAGAAATATGTTAGCATGATGAAGGAAGAAATATATAGATCCATAAATAATCCACCATTCTACAATGCATGCCATATTCAGATCTATGAAAGAACAATCTTACACAATAATCATGATTGAATCAATAACATGCACTACTCAATTACACACAGGAATGGCACTTATATTCAGCCAATAACTTCCATCTATTAGTAAACAAAGAATATCCTTACAATAATGGCATTCTATATTGATGCGCGCATGGATCTGATACATTAATCTAGTCATATGCACATATCTCTTTATTCTTACCTCTTACGCTCTGCATATAGCTATATCTCTCTCTCTACTACTATGTGATTCACATCATATATATACGGTGGGTACTTTCCCTTCACCACTTATCTACTCCAAAAATAGTCTACATGCTATTAATAGCCACACATTGTTTACAAGCATAGCCACACAAAAAAGTGTATTATCTATAGACCTCTTACGAGCTTAAGCAAGTAAAAATCCTATTCTTAGCTCACCTCCATGCAAAATGCTTCGAAATGATCCTCTAAAGATAGACAATGTGTGGAGTGCACATCTCTGTATCATTGGTGTGTTCCATACGCCATCTTCTAAAAATAGGTCTTCATGCTCAAAATCAGCTAAGTCCTGAATGATGAACTTATACTCCATGTGTGCATTCTTCTTATCCATTGGTACCCTTAAACTTGGCCTGCTTTCCTATGTGGACTTCTTGTGTGATTTTTTCAAGTGTTCTCACGATCAACATTACCCCACACTAATCTCATTGTCACCCTAACAATGGGTATCTCCAAAAACTAAAGTAAAGAATAAAAGAATGGAAAGAATAAGAAATAATGTAGATGAATAAAGAATTTTTATGAGGCAGCCTCCTCTATATCAGTTTGAAGGATCAACTCTGGATACTCCTTTATTTCGGCCTCCAAGGCCTATCATTCAATGAGTGCTTGTTCTAATTTTTCTAGAATGTCCACAAGAATGGAATCCAATTCATCCCTAACAATTTCCCCTTTCTAATTTTGCGGAACCAATAAAATATCTTTGGACATTGAGGTCATTCTTCCTTCTAGAAGATCCATCTTCTATGCAATGAGCTTCCCAAGATCTTCTAGCCAAGTATTATGCGGCTCTTGTGTTGTTCTTGTTAGGGCCACGCGCTTCGCTTAACCATTGATAATATTTCTCTGCTGCCCAATGTTTTGTCCTTTATTACTCGTTGGAAATCATTGTTTTCTTCCATGGTATTTCTATTGATAAGGACCTCTAGAGCTGTGCGGATGTTCAAGCCTGGTTTGATTTCTTCAAATCTTCTTGTAGTGCTTGTAATAGCCCTTCATAGGATGCACGATCTTTCACATAACTAAAGCTTTATCTCATTCTTCCTCTTGTTCTGGATTCCTTGGCACTGGCATGCGCAGAGGTTCATCTTCAAGTACCAAGTCGACCAATTTTTCTACATAATGTATCACTGAGGGAAATGTCTATGGTACCTTGGTCTCCAAGTGTGGCCTAGCTTTTATGAAACTGTCTCTAACCTCCTCTGTGATGCTGATAAATACTTCATTATTCTTCTGTGCTAAGTCCCTCTCTTACATTATATGCACTAACTCTGCATCCTTTGTTTTTATCTCCTTGCGCAATGCTCTTATCATTACAGCTTTGTCCATGTTTCTTCTCGCAACTTCAATAGAAACCTTCACCAATGCATTTCTGACCTACTCATCTGACATGATAGTAGGCTTTACCATCATATGTCTAGCTTGGGGTGCCTTTGTTAGCCGTCTTGAAATGTAAGAATATTTTCATACATAAAATTCAGGCTCATCCATGTGGGTATACATTGACCATGAGAGTTTCTTTCTAGTGCAAATGGTCACCATATCCCCATCCATTAATTCCTAGCCAAATAAATCCTTTTGTTCTACAGTTCTTTTGAAATGTGCGCGGATGATTTTTCCAGTGTCCTCTACATAGCCCTTGAGTGGTGCATTGTGTTCCCCACTCATCCTCTTCAATCTAGGACCCTTGGGAATTGTATCTTCAAGGTTAGGAGCCTATCCCATTACACTTTGAGTAGTCGTATGCGTGGATCCGGAGGTTTCCTTATTTCTTTCTTCTTTGTCCTTCATCTCCTCATATTTTTCTCTTGCTCATTATGTGCCTCATACTCTTTCTCAAATGGGGTAGGAGATGCATGCTTTCTCTCCCCGATTCCTCTTCTTCTTCATCCAACTTCAAATTTCTTCTCCCCTTTGGTGAGTGGCTTCCTTGTGTGGAGAGAGATGAGGTGATTTCCTTACCATTTTTGGGGTTCCACCTTGAGTCCTTATGCATCTGAATACTTTCTTAAATTTTTTCTCCCCTGCTCAACCTCCATATCTTCCTCTTCATCCTGTCCCTGAGGTGGAGTGGTCATGTGCTGTGACTCTTCTCTATCATATGGTTGCTTTCTTCTACACTCTAAGCCTCCACTATATTCATGCACTTCTTCTTCATCCTCTACTTCAACATTTTTTGTGGGACTTTCCACCAAGTATTTTTTCCATTGTGTACTTACCCTTCAATGGCCCCGGGAATGTGAATTCATTCTCCACATACTTATTGTTCTCCATCTTAGGCTTCAATGAAGATACACTAATGATTCCCCTATATTTGCTACACCTAGACTTATTGGCTAAGTATTCAATACCTCTGAAATGACCCTCTCAACATAGGAACTTCTTCCTAGATACACATACTTCTTCCTCAATGTGTGGTAGTCGCAGTCTACCTTATCTACATTGAATACCAGTCATCACATGTCTGTGAATCTGTGAATAGATGCTTGTAAATACCTTATAGTGAATGCGTAAGGAAATTTACACCAAGGGATCCAGACTCCATCTCTCATTAGGAAGCACACAATGTAGAAATGTTGATATATAAAAAACTAGACTTGTTTCCCCACTATAGATGGTAGGTCCTTTGGGATGCGCCATTCTTCTTCAATTTCCGCATAGAGCCTGTCGTACCATTTGTCTGCCCTTTTCTTAATGTTATTTGTCATGGACCCTTTACATAGGTACTTGTTGAACCTTTCAGCTGGTGACTTATTCTCCATGGGGTATTCCCATACCTTTTCCTTTGGCCCGTCTGGTACTCCAATTTCCATGAATACCAATGATAATAGAACAGCCCCAAAGCTGATCTTCCCTCTTGTGTGCACTTCCTCAACTATTTTATCTATAATGTAGCCTATAATATTGTAGAATGATCCTTCTGAAATCTTGTGCACAATGTGTAACCACATATTATTTACTTGTGACCACCACTCCTAGACGTTCAACTTTGTAACAAGGTGTGTTGTTGCTTACACAACTGAGAACAGTTCTTCAACTTGTCTATATCCATACTATGTGGACCCTTTAGGTACCCCAACTCCTATCTAGTCTTTAAGATCATAGATTTATCTATGAGATCATTATTTATATCCTCTCTTATGGCCTTCAAACCTATCACCATTGAGATAAGCATGGATGAGATTCTAACTTTGCATCCTACAAAGTAGAAGAAGTCCTCATGCACTCTGCTCATGAGCCACTGCGTGCAAGGGCCCATACTTCCCAAAATATGGAAGCTCATATAATTGGTAGACTGTAATTATCTTGAAGCTTCTCACCAAAGCATTATCATAAACCGACATGTCATCCACCATACATTTATTCATCCTCGTAGTGAGAAAGGAATCAAGATCCTTCTTGTTCTCTGAGGTCCTATGATTGTATTCACTTAATTTTCTCTTTTTGATGTGTGAGTCCCATTCTTTGCGACAATGAATCCTTTCGGTTATTACATTTCTAAAAATTCTTTTGGGTGCCATCTCTTCCTCCTCAATGACCACTTTCTTCTTTCCTTTTCTCCGACTATAGCTGCCTTCTTGGGTGCCATTATTACCCTACAATCGTATCTTCTTTAAATCTACACTTTTGAATCAAACCCTATCTTTATTCAATCATTCCCTAGCTAGAAACTTTGTGCCCTAAATCCTCTCTATCACCTTGCTTTACTCAAACCCTTCACCATTGGGGACGCCAGTTTGCTTCTTTTCACATAGGTCTATTTGTCACGCTTGGTTTCACACCCTTCACACTTGAACCTGATCACTCGGCTCTTCACACTTAGATCTTTCCTCAAATACTCTTAGTCACAATGGTAAAAAACAATTCACAACCCATCCTTATATAAATTTTCAAATTTTGATGCATTTATTACTCATTCACCTACCAAATATCCTCTCATTCATTGAAAAAAATTCATTTGTTCCATGTGGTACATCTTCATGCCCCAACTATAACCTTGTAGTGTGCATTCTTACCCTCTTGTCATAGACCACGCGCCCTTGTTCCAGTACCTCGTCATTGTAACTTCTCCGGTAGTTATCATGGCCTCTACTTGCATCGTGTTATATTTTCCTTCCATTCTTTTCCATCCTTGGTCACTTTTGAGAAGAAATCTTCTTTTGACTTAAAGCACACCCATAACAGCTTATTCCTTTCACCTTTCAATTCCCATAGTCTTTTACTTGGATAACTACAACCACCCCACACCAAAATTAAGTGCAATCCTCTACGCATAAACATTCTTCACATAGTAATTAGCTTCATGTGTACATGCATGCTTATTACACAAGAATAACAACTAAATTGACAAAGCATAGTGACAATGAAGGAAATACATAATTGAAAACCTAATCTAAATGACAATACTGCCTTATTACAAACACCAAGAAGACTTATTTATAGTAGGGCTTCAACCTACTCCCATTAAAGTAACTAGGTAGTTGTGTTCCATCAAGTGCTTCTAACTGGAAAACACCTGATTCAATTATGTAAGTGATGACATATGGCCCAAAAAATGTACTTTGAGCTTTCCTGGATGGTGCAAGAACTTTGACTCATAGAGAAGTACAATTTGTCCAATCTCAAACTTCTTATCCCTTATGTTTCTGTCATGCCATGCTTTCTGCCTAGCCTTTTCCTACTTCTGACTCCATCATGCTATGGCTCATCACTCATCCAATTGAATCATATTCTCAATGTGCTCATCTAAAGCCTTCTCATTAGCTAGACCTCCAACGTCTGCAATACGCAAAGAAAGTAACATAAATTCTATAGGAATAATAGCTTCGATGCCAAACACCAAATGAAATGGTGTGGCCTTGTTCAATCTCTTATAAGTGGTTCTATATGCCTAAAGAGTAGTAGCCACTTTATCATCCCAATCCTTTCTTCCAACATCACAAAGTTTTTTCAATTTCTAGATTAAAATCTTGTTGAAATCCTTAGCAAATCCATTTTCCCGAGGATGATAGGGTGTAGTTTTATGGCGTGCAACCATAAACTCATCTAATAGGATCCTGATTGTCTCATTCAAAAAGTGTGTACCCATATAACTTGTCAAGCTTAAAGGACATCCATATATTGTAAAAACATTCTCCCATAGAAACCTAGCTATTGTAGTTGATGTAAATTCCTTTTCAGAGGTGCTGCTTCTTCCCACCGTGTGATAATTTATGCAAGTAATGATATAGCATGATCCAATCCTACACGCGAATGGTGAAATAGGTCCTACAAAGTTGATGGCCCATTTATTAATTATTTCAGCACTAGTAATTAGTCTTAAAGGAATCTCATCTCTTTTTCATGGTTTACCTAGATTCGACAATGATCACATTCTTTGCAATATGCTTTACAATATTTATACAATGTCTCCCAACATAATCCAACAAGTAGGATCTTCTGGGCAGTTGCGTCACTTACATAGTGGCCTCTTGTAATACCACCATGGGCTTCTTCTATAATATCCTTGCACTCATGATCTAATACACAATGACATAATACTTCATCTCTACCTAACTTGTAGAGGTCACCACTGATTAACATAAATGGTGTCATGCATATAGCAAGTCTGCTTCTTTTCTAATGCCTTCATTCCTTCTAGTGCCACACTAGTCCATAGAAGGATAATAATGTCTTCCAATTCTAATGGTGTGCATTGTAACCTATATAATTTGGCATCTAGCATGGTTTCTTCAATCATTTGTGCCTCTTCTCTTGAGTGAATTCTAGATAGGTGGTCTAGTCTAGAATTACTTTTCCCTAGCTTTACCACAACTATGAAATCAAACTCTTGAAATAAGAGTACCCATCTATATATGTGCCCCTACAAGACGGGCTTGTTTACCAAGTACTTTAATGCCATGTGATCCATATAGAATAAAAATGGTGTAACAAGAAAATATTGAAACTTTTGCAACGTATAGATCATTGACAAAGCTTCGTGCTCTGTAGTTGTATAATTTTGTTCAGCAGGAATCAACTTCCTACTAGCAAAGTAGATAGGATGATTGATAATACCTTCTCTAGGTTGAGATAATATTGCACCAATGGCCATGCCAGAGGCATCCATGTGTACATGAAATGGTTTTTCCCATGAAGGAAAATGCAAGGATAGGCATGGTAGTAAGTTTCTCTTTCAATGTTTCAAACACATGCTGCTGTGATTCTCCCCAATAGAATGTACCTTTTCCTTTTAGTAACTCCTCCAGAGGTGTAGAAATTTTTGCATATCCCTTGATGAATTTTCTATAATATCCTGTGTGACCTAAACATCCACGTACCTCACTTTGACTAGCAAGCACTTCTAGGCCTAGAATGAATGGAACCTTAGCTAGATCAAAAAGCAATCCTTCCTTGTAGATTATGTGTCCTAATAGTATTCCAAAAGGTGTAGTAAATATGAACTTCTTGATGTTCAAAGAGATACTCAATTTTTTGTACGATTCAAACATTAAGCATGCATTGTCACAAATGATTCTTAAAAAGCCCATATACTATCCAATCATTGAGGTAGACTTCTAAGAAGTTGTGAATAAAATATTTGAATGCTTGAACAACTATGCATGAGAATACAAAAAGCACATTTTTCAATCCAAAAGGCATCATAGTATAGGCAAAACTACCCCATTCAGTAGTAAAAGTTGTCTTTTCTTGATCCTCCTGAGCAATCCTAACCTGATGATACCTAGAAAACCCATCTGTGAAGGAATATATATCACACCCTACAACTCCTAGTATTTCCTCAGTAAATGGTGTAGGGAATTGATCTGTTACACATGCAACATTCAGCTCCCTGTAGTCCACACATATTATGATTCATCCATCCTTCTTGAGCATCGATCACCATTGGACTTACCCATTCGGCTTGTCAAGGGGCTTTATAATTCCAAATTTCAACATGTTATCAATCTCTTCATTGACCTTTTCACACAAATTGGGGTTCATTCTGTAAGGCCTCTTTCTAATTGGGTGTGCACCGTCCTTAAGCTTTATCTTCATTTCCCCAAGTGATTCATGCACACCTTTAAGTTCATGATATCCTCGAGGGAATAATTCTTGGTAATCCTGTAGTAACTCAATAATATTTTCCACCTCTAAGTCTGACCAGTAGTCTCCAATTATAGCTTCTTTAGGCTCAACCTTCGATTCTATATTGACCTTATTTGTCTTCATTGGTTCATGGTATGCACGCATATCCTTATCTGCACTATCCAAGACCTTTCGCACCCCCCTGTGAATGGTCAATATCCAGGTTTTCAACTTCCTCATCATCCACGATGTACACCATATTTCCTTTTTCTTTCTTTAGGCAAGCACATTCAAGAAATATGGAGTCTTCTCTTTCCTCTTCAAAACGTGCATCCGATTCTATCTCGCCAAATAATTCCTGAATATGCTCTTCTACCTTTGCACTATCTCCCATAGTTAAATGCTTGACAAATTTTAATGCTTCTTCTACTGGAGGCTTAGTCGATAAGTAGTCAAAGGTATAAATCATTCCTCATCATTCACGATGTACACCATATTTCCTTTTTCTTTCTTTAGGCAAGCACATTCAAGAAATATGGAGTCTTCTCTTTCCTCTTCAAAACGTGCATCCGATTCTATCTCGCCAAATAATTCTTGAATATGCTCTTCTACCTTTGCACTATCTCCCATAGTTAAATGCTTGACAAATTTTAATGCTTCTTCTACTGGAGGCTTAGTCAAGAAGTAGTCAAAGTTCTGAATCATTCCTACAGTCAAATTCTACCAATTTCTAGTCTCTCGATGTAGTTTTGCATATACATACCAAGCATGTGCATATCCTTGTAGATTAGAATACAATCTATGCACCTAGAGTGAAGGTGGTAATGCCTTATGTCCTATTGTCCAGAGTCTCTCACACTGCTGAATGTGATGCTAAACAAGTTGATCACCATTATAAGTGAAAATTTGTGTAGGTGCATTGTTTCTTATAAACTTGGTAGATAGGGAAATTCTGATCTCCTTCCACTCCATAAGATTATCTCTATGAACTACCCACCGGTGTCTTCTGTCTCCGCACAAGATAAATTCTAACATGTCTCTTCTCCTGACCTGGTCTATCCACTATGCATCCATGGATTGTAAGAATACAGGAAGATCTTTTTCTCATGTATACCAAGGCACTGCACTACCTATCCATTGAACATAATGAAGTCCATTATTGCACGCAACCATGATTTTTACCTCACGTCCTACTAGTTCATATGTACCATGAGCCCAATTGTCATAAGCAATACTCGTAGTATCACTAATAGAGTGATAATCCTCCCACTATACAATTCCCTCATTTAATGGCTCATTGACCTCTAGGTCCCAAATAACACGTACATAGATTCTATTTAAGTCCTCACTCAAAGGATCAATATATGGTGTAGAATTTCCATCTGTCACAAAGGTATCACAACCCTTTCCTCCTTGTTCTCAAAGTTGATATACCCCTTATTGAATCTCAAATCAACATTATCCAGATAACACCAAGGGCATCCAAGCAAGGCCTGGAAAACTATCTTCTTCTCGCAAGTTTTAATACCTCAAAATCCCCAGTGAATTTAGACCCTTGTATGGTTATAGATGCATCCTTCAAAACTCATATGGGAGTGGCCTTAGTCCTATTTTCCATAAAATACACATTAGATGATGGATGTAATGGAGGTATCCCCATTTGTACATATGCATCTAAAGTAAGGACATTGACTTCTACAAATGTATCAATCAAAATATTCCTCAAAAATCATCTATCTACAACAACATTGAGTGATTTCTTTATCATAGTCAATGCTATCGTGGGGAAGATTTTCATGTAGGGTCTACCATTCATTCTTAGTGCTTTCATGTGGATTGTTCCCTCAACCAATTCCCTAATAGTGGAATAATATTCTCTTGGTGAAAAATTTTACACACCTCTTCGATGTCATCAATATCGGAGGGACCTTCCCCGCTTCTTTCTACCATTCCATATTTCGGGACTGATATTTTAAACATTATATTTCACCTTGAATATTTTTGAGGAACTCCATGGTCTCTTGATATACTCCCTTCTGATGGGCAAGATCTAGGTACTTTACATGCAAAACCTCCTCTTTAATTATTGTAGGCTTTTGGTACGATGCCTCTCTTGTGTGTGCTTTGCAAAGCATGTGTGGTAATCTTCATAGTTAAAGCCTGTGTTCCGTGCTATCTTAGGCATCCACTAATTTTCCTCTCTGTGTTAGATCCTAACCATCCCTGCACCTTTGTTTTCCTTCTTATGTTATTTACTAAGATGTTCATATAAGTCTAAGCACTCCTCATAGCTATGATTCTTTCGGCAGAAAGAACATGTAACATTATGGGGACATTCATACCTATAATGATCAGGGGATCCGCATGTATAACATGTTCTCGTGAGGAAACTTGATTCTTTCTCCACCATGGTCTCATTCTCCATATCCACCTCGATATCTATGTCATCTTCCATGACCTCCTTCAAAATGACCCTCGGTCCTATCATAGCATAGTTGATTATGATCCTCATTCTTATTCTTAGAGTTATCTGTTGGACTTGTCTGTCATACCCCAATGTACATAACATCATGGATCTAACTAATTAATCAACAATCCTTAGTATAATGGGTCATGGACCTACAAATCTTGTAAAAGTAGGATACATTCTTCCTTATCACATGCTATAACAAAGGACAAGTGGCTAGCATCATGATTCAAATGAAATATTTCACAGTCTAATAACAATGAATGTATAGATCTGCGAGGACAACTATCCTTGGTGTGACCTTCCACTTCACAATCTATACACCAAATCCTTGAGCACATTTCATGAGCTGAATTTGCCAATAATTTTTCTAGCTACTTTACCATGGCTGTAATTTGTGCCTCTAAGAATGGACTAACACCAGTGTCAATGCTCCCAACTACCTCTTCATGTAGGGCTACCTCCAATGGTTTGCATGGATCGGTGTATGTCTTATGCGACGCAGTTCCCTTTTAAACAAAGTGTAATCAATCCTCCAATAAACGATTATGCATGTAGGCTAGCATGAATATCATAAGACAACTTAGATAGAAGTGTCTTAAAGTAGGCATCATACTCACATACACTCTTAGTAGTGCCATTTTGATATCTTTGAGTGTGCTGATACTCTTCTACTCAAACTCCGGGATATAGAACTCTTTTAAGAAAGCATCCTTCAATGCTCTACATAATCCATGCAAGTTTAATCGGGGTTAAAATTTCTATACCAGCGTGTGCTCTTCCCCGTAAGGCAATAGCGAATTGACTTTCCTTACTCTCTAAAGCCATGATCCCTTTTGTGTGCCATAATATTTCACACATATGCACATGTTCATGGCATCCTCTATACCTCTATACTCCGGGATATGAAGAGATGTCTCCATATAGATATTTTTGGTTGATGCAGACCTCGACCATCCGATCTAGAACCTATTGTGTTTCCTCTCCGCCTCCGAGAACCACCAAATCCACCAGAAATAGAACCACCTATACCTCCTGATCCTCCACCTGTAGTTGGAATATGACCTATAGATGTACTCCACTATAATCCAATAGTAGTACTATATTGAACCCCTACAGTCTGTGAGGGAGTTTGACTTCTAGAGGTGAATCCAACATTCTGTACACTCACATTTTATGTGGATGATGACCTAAAAGGGTTCCTCCAAATAATGAAGTCATCCAACTTTCCATTGATGTGATTTCTTCCTAACTTACTCCTACTCTCCTACTTCCCAAGTTATCTTATTGGTTACTTGTCATACTAGGTACTGGAAAACCAAGTGCAAGGGCTAAGTCACCAGGTGGATTAAGATGCACACATGCGGCCTAGATAGTCTTTGTTTGTGCACTTCGTGTGAAGATAAGGGGGCACCTCTATCATGATTTCCAATATGGGGATTTCTTGATGCTCTAGCTCCACGTATTCTACATGAGCTTCAAATCCTTCACGATCCATCTCTCTCCTCAATGCCATACTTTCTGTAATGGTACATTGCTTCTCTATCTCCCTCTTGTGCACCTCATTATACTTAAGCCACCTTTCCTCTCTCTACCTTTCTACCACTAGGTCTTCCATCTTTCACCAAACCTATTCCTTCCCTCACACATGGTGAGATTTAGTTAGTCATCATTTTACTGTCCAGGTTTAAAGTTACCATCAAGATCTTGATCACGGTGGGATACCAGAAAAACTAGAATTCAGCTACCTCAGGGCAAGAATACGTTGAAATTGAATATTCTAGAATATAACTATTTAGAACACCATGAAACCACATATCCACAACACAAGTCTAGATCAGATCAACATCATAAAGGGCCTAAAATTATTCATGTGTCCAGAAAAGTGCATAATACCTCCAATTCCACTTAGATGCATAAGCAATCAACCACTCGTATAATTCTATTGGAAATATAGTGAAAAATCTCTCATATAAATTGTCATATAGATTTTTTTCTACCCAAGTGCATGTATTAAACTCATATCCAATGTTGAACCGCCATGCATATTCTTCCTCCAGATCATGTATCCACTCCTCAATACTTTCTAGAGTTAACCAATACATCTTCATCACAAACCATCTTGAAAACAAATGAAAAAGAGGTACTGGAAACGAAACTAATGATGTAGCCTAGAATTTACCAGATAACACCCTAGATGTGCTAGAACATCACTCATCCTAGACTAAGTGCTCACCCGAAAGCATGCAAAGGTACTAGGTCCCTCTTTAGGGTTGTTATAGCAGGATGTTAGCATGATGAAGGAAGAAACATATAGATCCATAACTAATCCATCATTCTACAATGCATGCCATATTTAGATCTATGAAAGAACAAGCTTAAACAATAATCATGATTGAATCAAGAACATGCACTACTCAATTACACATAGGAATGACACTTAGATTCAGCCAATAACTTCCATCTATTAATAAACACAGAATCTCCTTACAATAATGGCATTCTATACTGATGCGTGCATGGATCTGATACATTAATGCATTCATATGAAAATATATATTTATGCTTACCTCTTTTGCTTTGCATATACCTATATATCTCTCTCTACTACTATGTGATTCACATCGATATATAGGGTGGGTACTTTCCTTCAACACTTATCTATTCTAAAAATAGTTTGCATGTTATTAATGGCCACACACCTTGTATAAGCATAGCCACACACAGGAAAGTGTGCTATCTATAGACCTCTTATAGTTAACTTAAATGGAAATCCTATTCTTAGCTTTCCTCCATGCAAAATTCTTCGATACAATCCTCTAAAGATGGACAAAGCATGGCGCACACGTCTCTCGCATTGTTGGTGTGTTCTGCATGCCATCTTCTAAAAATAGGTCTTCATGCTAAAAATTAGCTAAGTCCTAAATGTTGAACTTCTGCTCTCCGCATGTGCGTTCTTCCTATCCATTCGTGCCCTTAAACCTAGCCTGTTTTCCCATGCAAACTTCTTGTGTGAGTTCTCACAAGTGTTATCTCGAACAACAATAGTTTTTGGAGAAAAGAAGAAATCGTAGTTGTATATATCTTAAATAGGGGAGAAATCAAATTTCATAGAAATCATACCCCCTATGAGCTATGGAAAGGAAGATCTTCTAATGTAGGACACTTTAGGATATTTGGAAGTAATTTTTTCATCAAGAGATATGAGAAAAATCTAGAGAAATTTGACTCAGAGTTGATGAAGATATATTTTTCTATTGTTCATGTGTAAGCTCAAATTATAGGTGTTACAACAAGAGACTAAAAAAATAATCAAATGCAAAAATGTCAAATTTGATGAGACATGCTCAAGAAGGTCAAAGGATGCTCCACATAATGAGAAATAAAACAACAAGGAAGAAGATAAAGAATCAGATGGAGAAGAGGAGTTAGATGAGAGATAAGACACTAGAGGTCCTTCAAGATAAATTGAAAAGGATCATCATGAATCTAAAATTCTTGGAAAAAACAAAGGTGGTGTGCAAAAAAAGAATAAGATTGGCAAGTAACTTGAATCATGGTAATACTTCTATGTTATCTAAATTTGAACCTAAAATCATTCAAGAAGCTAGTAGAGATGATTTTTGGGTGAATGCAATAAATAAATAATTAAATCAAATAGTTAAATATGAGACTTGGGAACTAGTTCCTAGACCTAAAAAATAAAAATTTCATTGAGAAAAAAATTGAATGAAAATGAAGAAGTCACTATAAATAAAGCTATATTGGTTTACAAAGCATATGCATAGGTAGAGGGAGTATATTTTGAAGAGATAGTTTCCTTGTAGCAAGAATGGAGGCCATAACATTTTTTCTTGGAATATGCATGTCTAAGAGGATTTAAAGTATACCAAATGGATGTAAAGTTGTCTTTCTTAAATGGAAATTCTAAAGAAGAAGTATATATAGAGCAACCCGAAGGGTTTCTTTTTTAAAATGATCAAGACTATGTTTGAAAACTTAAAATGGATATATATAGTCTAAAGCAGACCATAGGGCCTGGTATACCAGATTAGATAGATATCTATTAGACTAAGGTTTGAAAAGATGAGAAGAAGATATCAATATTTACATAAAGTCATAAGGAGACCATCATTTCATAGTAGTGGATTATGTAGATGACTGTTGTGGCAAATTAAGCAAAGACCCATGGATGTTGATCAGACTTCTAGTTTGATAGTTTTGGACATCCAGTGTGATTGCACAACATTGAATCCTCTCCCCAAGTGTGGGAATTGAAAAATGGGAGAGGAATCTCCAGATTAGAGGCTGGTTCCTCAACTCCCCTGATCAGATATATCACTTACAAGTTGCAGAGGTTTAAATTCCTAGTTCCTACTCTAAATTCCAAGGGGAAAAAGATAGGGAATGCAAGAAAAATGAGACTAATGCTAATGAGGTGATGCACTAAAGGAGTAGCAAACACCTAATACTACAATACATACACAATCCACAAGAAAAAACAACACAAAGCATGCACAAATTTCTCAAGATGTAATGAAAGATCAGGAAATAATGGTAAATATATGAAAGGATTGAGGGATTTTAATCACAGAGCATACATTATCATTCCAGATCCAATACAATGCATTATAGTGACCAAGAGGCAAAAGGGGTGCTGTATTACATGGAAAGGTAAAAATTTCCACAAATTCTACCAAGAAGGAAGAAAAGGGAAGTTGCAGAGCTGAAAAGTGTCTCTTTTTTTAAAAAATGAGCCCATTCTGGCTTTTACAGTGCAAGAAACGACCCCAGGAGAGAGAAATGTGGGAAAACATGGGAGAGCTTCAACCACTAACCAAAAATGTAATAAAATAGCATGGGCATCCTTACAGGCCCATCCCCTGACATTTTCCACCATGTTGGGAGAGAATGCGAGCCATTCTTCATTAAAAATGGTGGTTGAAATGTCATTTCTGTCCATGACCACGTGCCAGAGGCATTTTTCAAATTTTTCTCTCCAAATCCATAAATATTCAAAATGACCGTAGAATCTTGTAGAGAATTTCACAAGTTTTCCATTTATATAAAGAATATGAAAACTCGAGTTTTGATTGAAAGATATGGCCGTTTGAAATTTTAGAGAAATACAGGCCAAATCGGATTGGTGGGTGAAAATTTTCAAATTTTCCACTTTTTTGCATTTGGGAAAATTTCCTGAAAAATCCCCATGCTCCACCGTTCCAAGTGCCACATGGCATGTTTTGATTGGGTGTAGGCCTTTAATGCTTCATTTTCCATCATTTTTCCCTTTGGAAAATTTTCCAAATTCCCACTGGGCCAATGATCTCGTGACACGTGGCACGTGCTTTGATTGGTTAGCATTTAGGGGGCAAATTTTCCTTTGAAATTTCCTTCTTTTTCCCTTTGGGAAAATTTCCTAAATTTTCCCACCTTCCTCTCGGTTTGGGACATGTGGCATTATCTCATTCACCGCAAGCCATTTGCAAACATTTTTCCTTTTGTGCAATCCCTTTGGGAAAAATTTCCAATCTCCTCCCGCACTCGCTATTCAGTGGGTGCCCGGGAACATGTGGTGTTTTGACCGGGTGACGGGGCAGCAGCCAAAACTTCCTCTATTCCCTTTTACCAAAACACTTCACCAAAATTCCAATCTTTCCTCCACCCTCCGCTGGTCCGATGCCATAGGACACGTGGCACAACATGATTGGGTGTGGGCCTTCTTTTTAAAATTTTCCTCGCCAACACTTAGTCGATTTTTTTATTTTTATTTTGACACATGGCAAGATCCGATTCACTGCGAGAGGGCTTCATGGGGAAAATATCCCCTTTGAAAACTTTTCCAAACACTTGGTAAAATCCAAGTATCCCTCCACCCTCCACCACTTCCTTGGACATGTGGCACCATCTCATTGGCTGCGGGCCTTCCAGGGGAAAATTTCCCACAAAAACTCCACCGAGCCATAACTTCAAAAATACATGGAGTTAGGAGGAAAACTTTACCTTTTTGGAAAGATGAGAAAAATATCTATCTAATGGTGCCATTTCTAGAAATTTTTGAGTTTCTAAAAAGAAAAAAATATGATTGAGGCACAAGAGAGGGAAGAATAAAGGAGTTAGCCACAAAAATGAGTAGGGGCTCATTTTGGATAACAATTTTGGTGACTCGTAGAGGGTCATCTTCCCGCTAGATGAAGTTACCAGTTTCCTGAAGCAATCCATTGGGCATGGAGTCATTAAATTATCTACTTGGTACCCCAACTGATTAGAACACTGCAAGGAGGAAGATGGAGGGTGGAACATCATCTGATGGAGCAAGGCTTGCAAATACATTTCCAAGAACAACAAGATTTTGCCAAAGCACTTAGGGAAAGCAAACTAATCTATAGAAAAATAATGTGCACAAGCACTTGGAGGAATGAAAACCTAAGCTAATATGTACAAGGTGGAGAATTCCCTTTAGTAGCAATGCTTTAGATGGATTCCATTGATTGGAATCTGCAGTTCTTCGCCATCCAATGAAGACAATTGGAAAGCATTACTTTCCTTACACTTTGTGACCATGTATGGGCCACTCCAACTGGAATCAAATTTTGAATTCCTTCCGGTTTTTCTCTGTTTGAATCCCATTTTAACACTAGACTCCAACTTGGAAAGATCTATCCTTGGCCTTAATATCAAAGGTCTTCTTGATCGAGCTTGATCCTTCTCCACCGCTTGGGATCCCCGATTTCGATTTCTTAGAGCTCCATCAATTCTCGCATATCTAACCTCCATGGGCCCAAACTCCAACAACACCAACTATTTCATGAGTTCTAACATTGGCAACTCAAGTGACAAGGGAAAATTGTCTCTCTCCCATAAACAAGCTTGAATGGAGAGTTACCGTAGATATCTTGGGAGTTATCCTATCAGCCCATAAGGCTGATTTCAACTTAGTATGCCAAGACCTCGATTTTCATCAAGAGTCCTCCTAATGATCGTCAACAAGTTCTTTTTGTAGATTCAGCTTGGCCATTACCCTGAGGGTAATAATTTGATGAAGTGATTAGGTAGATCCCATTCTTGACAGCCCATTCAGTCACCTTGGACCCAATGAATGCCAATGCATTATCTGATATTATTGTAGCAGGTATGCCAAATCTGGTTGCTATCCCTTCATAGAAATCTAGGATGCTAGATTCATTTGCTTCCTTGAGTGCTACTACTTCAGTCCACTTGGTGAAGTAATATGTTGCTGTTAGAATCCATTTTTGCCCTTGGCTTGAATTGGGATTAATGACTCCAATGAAATCCAAACCCCATTGCATGAATGGCTGCTCAACTGAAACTCGGATGCAATGGAAGGGAAACTAACCTCTCCTTACCTATGAAGAATGCAGAATTCTTGCACCTCTTGATCCATGCATAATAATCACTAAAAATCTTGGGCCAATAATAGCCAACCCTCATGATCTTTAGAGCTATCACTCTTGGTGCAAAATGACCACCCGCTGGTCCACCATGGAACTCTTCCAACATCCTATGAATCTTATTTATACCTATGCATCTCAACAACACTCCATTCACATCCTTTTTGAACAAAACACCATCAACAAGGGCATATGGGACAACCCGCAATTTGAAGTGTCTTCTTTTGGTCTTATTCATCTCTAGAGGGCATAGACCTATGCTTAGGAAGTGCATTATGTCTTGGGTCTAAAAATTTATGAGGACACCATTATTTCCCTCTTGAGTTCTTCCTTGCTCATGGTTGTCTTGCAACGCCAAAATAGCCTCCTTCTCATTGCATGCTTCCTTTTGTTTGCTCAAAATCAGCTGCTAAAACAATCCTTTCCTCTCGACCAACTTGATGACTTTGATCTCTATGTCATACTCCATGACACGAGTAATCCAACCTGCCCTTTTTTCATTCAAGTCTTTGTTGAGGAGGAAATATTTAACTCCCACGTGAGAAACCAGCAACTAAACCTTGTTGTTTGAAACTAGATGTTTGAATTTCTTCAAGCTCCCGACTATTGCAAGAACATGCTTCTCAATGAAATAATATCTCACCTCATAGTCCTCTAGGATTTGGTTGAAGAAAGTAATTGTCTACTCATCATTGTTTTTGTTCTGCTGTACCAAAATTGTAGAAATAGTATCATCGCCCCAAATGCATAGAGGATGAAATCCTTTGAGAAATCTGTGTTAATAAGAGTTGGGGCTTGAGAGATGGCTTATTTGATTTCTCCAAAACTTTTTTTTCCTTTTTTTGTACATTTGAAATCCATTCTTTTCTTTAAAATTTTGGTGATAGGTTTGACTAGGGTTGGAAAATTTGGGACAAACCTCCGAACAAAATTTATTCTCCCCAAGAAACTTTGAAGGGCCTTCTTGTGGCTTGGCAATGGTAGTGATCTTATGGCTTCAAATCTTTCTAGATCAATTGCTAATCCCTCTTTGGAGACAATGTGGCCAAGGATCTTCCCTTCATGGGCTAAAAAAATACACTTTTTAGGATTCAAGGATACTCCAAATCTTCTGCACCTTTGAAACACTTGTCTCAAATGAAAGAGATGGTTTGCTGCATTTTTTGAAAAAATAGTGATATCATCAAGATATATCAGCACCATGTTGTTAATCAAATCCTTGAACGCCATGTCCATTGCCCTTTGGAAAGTAGCTCCAGCATTGGACAGCCCAAATGGAATTTTCTTGTATGCATAAGTTCCCCATTTGGTTGTAAAGGTTGTCTTGAACTGATCTTCTTCTTTCACCATAATCTAATTGTACCCCAAATAGCCATCAAGTAATGAAAATCTCTCAGAGCCAGCAACTACTTGTAAAATTTGCTCCATAGAAGGAAGTGGATAATGATCCTTGAGAGATGCTCTATTCAAATCTCTGAAGTCAACACACATTCTCGATTTCCCCAATCTTCCTTCTAACTGGAACCAATTTGGCAACCCAACTAGAATGCTTGATAGGGAATATGATTCTTGATTCTATCAACTTATTCAATTATTTCCTCATGAGAGGCTCCATGTGTGGATTGATTGGCCTTTGTTTTTGCCTGATGGGTTTAGTACTTGGATCCAATTCAATGGTGTGTTGAGCTAACTTGGGATTAAAACCTTTCAAATCTTCATAGCTCTAAGCAAACACATTAGGGAATTCTTGACAAAGTTGTATGAACTCATACCTTTCTTGTTCAGTTGTCATCTTACTAATTTGGAGTGATTTGCCTTCTTCCACCAAGATGGGCACTGAATCTTCTCTCTTGACTTATATGTTTGCTTTCTCCTTCCTAAATTGATCATTAGGATTGAAAATGGACTCCAAATTAATAAGTCCCTTTGGTAGTTTGTTAGTTCTCAGTTGTACCACTTGGTCACCATATTGTTGCTCCAAATTTTCCTGATTCTTAGCTGAGAACTCATCCTCTTCTTGCAAGAAATGGATGATTTACTAATCATTTTCAAATACTTTCCAACTTACATTGTTTTCTCGCACATGAAGGCCTTACAATCACATGGATGTTTGGCTGTACCTTGTCTTTTTGAATTCTTTCAACAACATCAAAGGCTGCCCCAATCGCTGTAAGCCTGTTAATGACTTGGTTCTCTTTTCTAGGAATGGATTTGATACCAAAGCCCTCAAAATATTCAATGAGGTCCCACACCTGTTCTTGTAGAATTCGAGTAGATCATTCTTGATAGCATGCTGCCCCTTAACTTGGTTGACAATCAACTCACCTGTCACCGAAGACTTGCAAGTTCTTTATTCCTCTCTTGATTGACCAATGCAATCCCCGCATCAATGCTTCATATTCGAAGTGTTATTAGAGCATGCAAACTGAAATCTAAAAGCTGAATAATACTTAACTCCTTGAGGCAAAACAAGCATAGCTCCCCCTCCTACACCTTGTCTGCTCCTTGATCCATCAAAAAACAACTGCCATACTTCATTTTCATCCTTGTGGTTTGTCTTGGTGATGCTAGGAATAGGCTGATTTTCTTCATGCATGTAATAGAATCCTAGCTTAGATTATTCTATTTCTTGATAAGGATCAAAAGCATGCACCTTGTTTGCCCATTCATCAAGAGTCGATCGGGATGCTTCCAACCTTGGTTTCAGCTTCATCTGCTCGATAATATTCTTGATCAAGCGCTAAACAATTGGTATTAATTTGGCTTGGAGTGTAAGGCTCAATGTGGAAGTTTGCAATAGGCTCAGATCTGATTGTGGCTTTAGTTCCATATCTTGTCCTGAACAACATGTGTGACCAATTAGCAGATAAGTAATCTCCAATCTTGGCTATGAAATCCCTTGACAAACATAAGGCGAAGAGTGGTGGAAGGTCTATTACTGAGACATCTTACAAAACAACATTGTTGGAGCATGCATGCAAAGTAAGACTCAAGTTTTCAATCACTCCAACTATTGTTACTACTTTCCCATACAATTGCACTACCCCTTTGGATATGACTTCATACCGAATTCCCAACTGATCAGCTATTTGCTTGGGCATTACTGAACTACTTTCCCTTAATCAATCATGCAATTGTGTACTAATTAGTTTCCAATGATCAATGAAACATAGAATGGAGGGGACTTCAACATTTTACCTTGTTTTCCTCCATGATTCCCTTCAAGTTGGGCAGAATTTGTGAGTACCTTCTCTTGCATTTGGACTTGCTGATTTGAAGTTGACTAGTCCTTCATGGTAGCTTGTAGCAAATCTCT
Organism: Taxus wallichiana var. yunnanensis; assembly: GCA_018340775.1. Taxonomy (NCBI): domain Eukaryota; kingdom Viridiplantae; phylum Streptophyta; class Pinopsida; order Cupressales; family Taxaceae; genus Taxus; species Taxus wallichiana. Next base: position 16,067,505 of record CM031238.1, on the reverse strand, counting down.
TTGGCCTAGGATGGATAGTGATTCCCACATCGATATGTTTACATTTTTCCTTTTCATCTGATCAATGATATTGAATGGGGATGAAGCATCTCTATGTTGTCCCTTGTCCTGCACATTCATTCCTTGCATGTGGGCAGCAGCAACTAGCATTTGAGTTGGCCTAGGAGCTGTCTTAGGTAGTCCTTGCGTGTTTGGAACTAAATTTTGTTTCCCAATAATTTGTGGAGTGGTAGAAGGTTGTGGATTACTTGGATCCAATGACTGTTCTTCACCTAAATTTATCCTTTTGACCTTGTGTTGGCTACAACACTTTGGGAATTTTTTTGATTCATACCACAAAAATTTCTACCGCCGCTTACAAGTGTGGTATCATTTGGAGCTGATTGCTGTTGGAATGTGTCTTGTTGTTGGTTATTTCCTTCACTATCTTCACCCTCCACACTAGTAGTTCTCACCATTAATGCTTGATTTAAGGCATCGTTGAAACACATAGACTGGTTGTGAGGTTCATTGCATGGAAAACACCAATCATACTCTTGAGCTATGTTGTTTTGTATTGGCACTAATGCCTTAAAGATAGATATAGCATTGGGATTATAGGGCTGAAATGGTTTGTTGGCAGGAGGTCTTGCTTGATTTAAATTTGCAGCTGGATTGGGTGGCCTTCGAGGTTGGTATGGCTGCATGTTAGGCTAAGCTTGAGGCTGGAAGGGAGGTCTAAAACCTTGAGCTTGCTGCCTCTTGAGTGTAGCCATCTCATTGCCTAGATTTTACAATTGCTTCATGACTTCTTAAAGTTCATTTGAGGCACTAGAAGATGATGTAGAAGCTTCACTTGGATTCTGATTTCTAGGAGTGGGAATAGGAGCTAAATTAGGCACTTGGCTAGTACTTGGGCTCTCTAAACTTGGAAACAATGGCATTAGAGGCCTAGGAGCTAGCTTTCTAGCTTGAATCAAAGAATTTTCAGCTCTAATGGCAATGCTATAAGCAATAGGGATAGTTGTGCCTCCCATGGATTGAATCAACATAGAAATATCAGAATTTAAAGCTTTAAGGTAATATAGAAAAGTACCTTCTGTTGCTATCCTAATCAGAATCGGAATTCTCTCCCAAGTCATTTGAAATCTGAAGTTGAAGTTAGTCGTTTGCTCATTGGGAGCTCTCCGATGGTTGTCAATTGTTCCAAAAGGGACAAGTTGTCTCCCCTTTCTCCAAACCGCTCATGGACGGCTATACATAGTTGGTTCCAATTTTAGATAGAACCCGAGGCAAGACTTCGAACCATTGTAAAGCTTTCCCTTTGAATGAAGATGCTAGCAATTTGATTGACAAAGAAATTGCATCTCATTGATCTCATGGATTGCACAAATATTGGTAATATCCTTAACATGATCACCAGAGTGGTCCGATTCTCTCCAAGAAAGTATGGAATGTTCTTCAATGTCAGTAACTAGGATTGATTTTGTGCATTGAGAGCAAGTGGGCTGCTTCAAAGTGAAATTGACATAGGGGTTGTTTTGTGCCATTCGATTGGCCTTAGAACCCTTGTTGATTGAATGAAAGGCCTACCAAGTGGAGGAATTGATAGGGTTCTGTTTGGTGGAGATGGAGACCTTTGAATTCTCCTCCCTGTTTGCCTTATTCTTAGAGATAATCTGTAGGTACTCAAACATAACTTCTTCTTCTCTAACTCTTCACCATGTGGTTATTCTTCTCATGAGTTTTTAGGTCTGCACTATTAAAACCAGTTGATTCTTCTTCCTTGGAGTCACTAGATGTGTAATTTAGGGCTCTTTTAAGCAAGAAACTTGCAACAAATGCACATCAATTTTGTTGCAATGAAGATGAAGACCTCTAAGGTCCCACCGGGTGTGCCAAAACTGTTGTGGCAAATTAGCAGCAGACCCTCGATGTTGATCGACTTCTAGTTTGACAGCTTTGGACATCCAAAGTGTGATTGTAAAACATTGAATCCTCTCCCAAGTGTGGGACTTGAAAATCGAGAGGAATCTCCAGATTATAGGCTGGTTCCTCAACTCCCCTGATAAGATATATCACTTACAAGTTACAGAGGTTTAAATTCCTAATTCCTACTCTAAATTCCAAGGGGACAAAGACAAGGAATGCAAGAAAATGAGACTAATGCTAATGAGGTGATGCACCAAAGGAGTAGCAGACACCTAATACTGCAATACATACACAATCCACAAGAAAACACAACACAAAGCATGCACAAATTGCTCAAGATGTAATGAAAGATCAGGAAATAATGGTAAATATATGAAAGGATTGAGGGATTTTAATCACAGTGAGCATACATTATCATTCCGATCCAATACAATGCATTACAGTGACCAAGAGGCAAAAGAGGTGTTGTATTACATGGAAAGGTAAAAGTTTCCACAAATTCTACCAAGAAGGAAGAAAAGGAAAGTTACAGAGCTGAAAAGTGTCTCTTTTTTACAAAATGAGCCCATTCGGCTTTTATAGTGTAAGAAACGACCCCAGAGAGAGAAATGTGGGAAAATGTGGGAGAGATTCAACCACTAACATAAAATGAAATAAAATAGCATGGGAATCCTTACAAGCCCATCCCCGACATTTTCCACCATGTTGGGAGAGAATGTGAGCCATTCTTCATTAAAAATGGTGGTTGAAACGCGTCATTTGGTCCATGACCATGTGCGAGGCATTTTTCAATTTTATCTATCCAAACTCCATAAAAATACCAAAATGACCCCAGAATCTTGTAGATAATTTCACCAGATTTCCATTGATATAAAGAATGTGAAAACCGAGCTCTGGATCTAAAGATATGGCCATTTGAAATTTTAGGGAAAAATAGGGCCAAATTGGATGGTGGGTGAAATTTTTAAATTTTCCACTTTTTTACATTTGGGAAAATTTCTGAAAAATCCCCATACTCCACCATTTTGGGTGCTACGTGGCATGTTTTGATATGGCACGGGCCTTTAATGCTTCATTTTCCATCAATTTTCCGTAAAATTCCCGCCTGGGCCAATGATCTCGGGACACGTGGCACGTGCTAATTGGTTTGCATTCAGGGGGTGATTTTTCCTTCGAAATTTCCTTCTTTTTCCCTTTGGGAACATTTCCTTAATTTTCCCCTACCTTCCGCCGGTCTGGGACATGTGGCATCAGCTCATTCACCTGGGGCCCTCTGCAAACATTTTTTCTTTTGCGCAATCCCTTTGGGAAAAATTTCCAATCTCCTCCCACACTCCACTGCATTAGGGTGCCGGGGGACACATGGCCTTTTTTGGATGATTGACGGGCAGCGGGCTGAAAAATTCCCTATTCCCTTTTACCAAAACACTTCACCAAAATTCCAATCTTTCCTCCACCCTCTGCCGGTATGATGCCATAGGACACGTGGCACAACATGACTAGGTGCGGGCCTTCTTTTAAAATTTTCTTGCGCCAACACTTAGTCATTTTTTTCAAAAATAAAATAAAATTGGACAAGTGGCGAGATTTGATTCACCGACGGGCTTGCGTGGAAAATATCCCCTTTTGAAAACTTTGCTAAACACTTGGTAAAAATCCAAGTATCCTTCCGCCCTCCGCCCTCCGCCACTTCCTTGGACACGTGGCACCATCCCATTGGCTGCGGGCCTTCCAGGGAAAATTTCCCACAAAAATATGCCGAGCCATAACTTAAAAAATATATGGAGTTAGGAGGAAAACTTTACCTTTTTTGGACAGATGAGAAAAATATCTATCCAATGGTGCCATTTTAAAGTTTTGAGTGCCGAAAAGTAAAAATTATGACCGAGGCACAAGAGAGGGAAGAATAAAGGGAGTTAGCCACAAAAATGAGCAGGGCTCATTTTGGATAACAATGACATCATAGTTGGAGGAAATAATGAAGACATGAGAAAATATTTTTCTAATGTAATGAAGGAGTTTGAGATGTCTATGCTAGGAGAACTGTCATTTTTTCTTGGTTTGCAAATCAATAAATTAGAAAAAGGTGTTTTCATTTCATAATCAAAGTATATAAAATAAATGTTGAAATTTTTTTGGAATGGAGGACAACATGTCTATCAAGACACCTATAGTACATGGTGTAAGCTTGAAAAAGAGGATGAATCACCAAAATTGAACCAAACAAAGATATAGGTCTGTGATTGGAAGCTTGTTGTAATCCACTTCTTCTAGGTCTGATATTATGCAAATAGTAGGACTTGTAGGGAGATTTCAATTTGATCTAAGAGATAGTAACTTGCAAGAAGTAAAGAGGACTTTTAGATATATCAAAGGGACTATGGAGTATGGTTTGTGGTATCCAAGAAGAAAATATTTTGAATTGATAACCTATACTGATGTTGACTTGGAAGGAATTTAAGATGATAGGAAAATTACTAGTGTTGTATATTTCTTTCTAGGATATTTCCTTGTGTCATGGAAAAACAAGAAGTAAGGGTCAGTAGCTTTGTCTACTTGTGAAACTAAGTATGTTTCAGTTGCTTTTACATTGTACTCAAGTTATCTATATGAAACAAACTCTAAAATACTATAAGGTAATGTATGATAGTCTTATTCCTATATTTTTTGATAACACAAGTGGAATTAGTGTTTCAAAGAACTATGCCATGAATTCAAGTACAAAACACATTCCTATTAGGTATCATTTTCTAAGAGAACAAGGGAGTGAAAAAATTGTCAAACTTGAATATATATCAACTAAAAATCAAATTGTCGTTATCCTGACTAAACCACTACCAAAGGAATCTTTTAAACACCTTATAATAGAATTGGGTGTGATTCCTATACCCTGTAGTCATTAATGGATAAAATTTTCAAAAGAGGGCTAAGAAATTCATAGATTAGCTCCAATTGTAAGGAAATAATTTATAAGGTACTCTTGAGTTAAAGTATGCATGGACAGATTATGCTTCATATAGTATGTGTTGAGATTTAGTATGTAATCAAGAAGGTAGCTGAGAAGAGCTATAGGTATGTGTTTTAGACATTTTTATGTTTCCTTCATATAGTCATGGTGTTGCATGGGCTCTTAAGTCTAGTATGAAGCTTAAAAAGATAGTTTTACGGTGTATTGTGATGATAAGTCTTGTTTTAGGTGTGAGAAGGTTGTAGAGATGTTACATGCCTTATTTTTTTCTTCTAGTCATGTTTTAAGAAAAGGGGATCTTCAAAGATTATAAGGTATATTATAATTTAAAGATATGTTCATTACTAGAAGATGCATCAAAGGTGGTTTGAAGTTATGTGATGATGATGATGTTTAAGGAATAGTAAGTACATTAATAAGGTTTGTGACTATCTTAAGAATCATGGATGCGAGGGTGCATAGAAATATCATCATGAAGAAGTTAGTTTGCTTGCATATCAAGAAATGTAACTGTAATAAGAATTATAACATTGTGAAATTTGGGTTTGAATTCATGATAAGATGTTCAAAAGTGATGTTTGTGTGATCCTAAGAGTATGTTAATAGTCAAATATGAGTGTACACTTTGATATAAGGATATATTTCTCTAAGGCTAGTCGGTGAAATATTGAAGGTATACCATAATAAAGCAAGGTATGAAATATAGGTATGAGTTTATTCAATTGATGAAGTCAAGTTAAAGGATATCTTAGTCCTAGTTAAGAAGGTACTATAATGGTTTGGAGTGTAACAAAAATTATGAAGGCTCGTCAATATTGTAAATAAGAGTGACAAGATACATGAAGGTTGAGAAAGCTATGTGTAGAGATATGGTAACTTGGTTGAACCTATAAGTTGTTATGACAACTATGCAAGAAGTTTCAAGTGTTTCTTGGGCATCTAGAAAGTCTAGATGTGATTACTAAGAAGAGTGAAATTAGTATGATGAGCCAAATTTTGTATAGGCTTAGTATAGTTTGAGCATGTACCATCACATTTCAACAAGATGTATTAAGACTTTAAGATAGCCATGAAGAACAAGTGAAGGCTTGAACAGGTTGTATGGAGAGATTTTATGCTTGAGATTATTTTTGTGACCTAGTATGGGCTTGATTTTCTTAAAATGGTAAATATTTTGATGTCTTAATATGTTCAAGTTATGTTGTAAGTAAAGTCATTCCACAAAATGTATTATAAGCATAAGTTTGCATCTATAAGCCTAGGGTTTGTGTCTTGAGACCTAATTTAGGTATGTAACTCTTGAGTTGGAAATTGGTCTAATAAGACCAATATGATCTTTTCATTATGAATACCTATATGGACCTATATGGGTGTGTTCTTGGAGACATGACAAGACAGATAAGCATGAAGTTTATACATAGAAATCTAGGGAGAGAGTTCTAAATTTGTTGTTCATTATGATATCATGAGAGAACAAGTATTTAAAGAAGTGACTGGGTAAGAAAAGAGGTCTAAGGTATGATGATTATACTCCATTTACATGGAATGATAGTGGTATATCATTATGAAGAACAAGATGGCAGTGCATTTTATGGTAAAATTGGTATTTGTATGTCTCATGAAGGATTGTCAATGGGATGTACATGAAGACTTATATGGACTAGGTTTATTTTATGGTGAAATTTCTTAGATTATCGATCATCCCATATTATTTTAAGAGGTTTATATCCTTATGTGGCCTATAGATTAGTTCTTGATCTCGTGGTGAGTTATATTTTCTCCGAGAATCAGATGATCAAGGTATGTACTTTTTCATATCATTACATTGCAAAGTGATGTGCTTCATAAAGGTTATTTTAGTCTTAGAAGGTTTGGAGAGTTATTTGGTCCTATCAACACCAATCCAAAACTTTAATAATATTTCACCAGAAATCCTCATGCTATAATTATTTTAGTAATGCACTTTTGGTTTGGTGGTAGTAATATGGAAACACAATAGCAAACATAACACAAGAATACCACAAACTATGACATAAAAGAATGATGAAAAATCTGAAATACAACTGTAAAATATATTATTAACATGAAATTGTTACAATCTCACCCATGAATTACTCCAAGTGTTACCAACTCCACTTGTTTTCCAATAATAGTTATGGGAGAAACTTCACAATTACTCATCTTGATGGCTTCCTTAACACACCTTCACAATGAATCCTTTATTCATAAAATAATTATTACAACTTTATTCCATGATAAATGAGAGGGGGTGGCCTCTCTATTTATAGAAATTCAGGCTTATCCACCCTATCTCTAGGAAATCTCTTCTCGGCTAATCATATTCCATGCCTAAACTCTTACCTTTACATGTAGGCTTATATTTTAAGATAATATATACCTTATCATCTCACATGGGTTCCACCTTTATAGATATTACACAAATTTAATATACAAAATATTTATGACATCACTCCTTGTCATTATTACAAATATAATATTTCTAATTCTAAATCATGTAGACCCTACTTCTCTACTTACCTTAACTTTGACATTTTAACATTATCGGACCACTTACAACAAATATTTAATTTTTACCACAACATTCCTATTGTACTTTAAATGTTACCATACTATACTTTATTGGCGTTGTTGTATTAGCAGCGGCTTATTATCTTCTATCGACGTCACCGCTAATTATACTTAAGAACACCCTATTCCTAATATATACATTAAGGAAATAGAAATCATGGAGGAAAATTTTAGTGTTGACATCTTCCCCCTCACTAGCTTCTACTTTTTCCTCGAAGTGGACTATTATGGACATTCGAGAATCTAGTGCTTGGAAAAATTCAACTTGCCATGGTTGACCCATTTCGTAATGGGAGTACCATCCAATTCCTCCAGTCGATATGTACCATTCTCATGCACAACTACTATTCTGTAAGGTCCCATCCATTTTGGAATAATTTTTCTATGCCTTCTCTTTTTGTATCTGGAATCATATACTAGAACCAAGTCATTCACTTGAAATGGAGACCAAAGGATCTTTTGATCAAAGTACTCCTTCTACTTCATCTTATTATTATAACTTGTATCCTTCACTATTTACCTCATTTCCTCTAGAAAATGAAGATGTACCATCCCTTCCTTTACCTAATCACTTTCCTCCATCATTTCATTTTTCATAACTCTCACAGTGGCAATATCAAACTCAATAGGAAGAACTGGATCAATGACATAAACTAATTGAAATGTTGAGTATCCTATTGTTGACTTTGATGTTTACCTATATGCCCTATATGCTACATGAATCCTTGTATCCCACTTATTTACCTACAAATATGCATTTATTTTATAGGATTTGACACAATAGATACTTTTTTCGCTCTACCTATCCATTTCGCTTGACTTATAGGTTAATGCCTTCCGTGCTTAATAGAAAATTTGTTTGCCATGGATTCTACCACCTCATTAATGAAGTGGATTCCTTGATCTTTTACAATTTCTAATGGACAACCAAATATGACGATAATGTGTTTATACATGTACCTTGTCACTTCATCCATGAAAACTATTTTTAAGGGCCTAGCTTCAACCCACTTGGTTAAATAATCTGTGGAAACAAAAATATACTTATTTTGGCATGGGGTAGTTGGAAGTGGACTTAAAATATCTATTCTCCACTTTTCAAAGGGAACAAGTAGAAGAATAGGGCATAATGGAGCTGATGAAGTCTCACGGTTCCCATGTGTTTGAAAAATATCACATGTCTTACAATAATTATAAAAATCTCTAAAAATAATGGGCTAGTGATATCCTATATCCAAAATCCTTCTCACTATAAGTTGTCTAGAGAAGTGTAATCCACATGTACCATAGTGAATTATTTTATTATCTCCTTCCCTTGATCATGTCTCGACTTCCCTCTTTTATGTTCCATTAGGATCTATTGGAAATATTACTCCATGTAAAATAGAAATTGGATGACCTGGCTTGAGTAATCTTACTCTAATTTTTGCATTGGCACCATCATGAAACTTGAAATCATTCAGATAATTCTAAATATCTATGTATTAATTAGGGATTATGTCAAAGGACAACAATGTTGCATTTGGAAAATCATCATCATCACAAGATGAACCTAAACTATCATAGGCTCAAGAGAGTGCATCCGCATTGACATGATTCTTTCTGGCGTATCTATAATATCAAATTCAAATTCTTGTAGCAAAATTATCCATCTTGATATCCTTCTTGATGGGTTAGGATTATTTATAATATATTTTAGATCTTGATGATTTGTTACAATTTGTAAATTTCTACCCTAGAAAACAATTTCTAAACTTCTTTACAACAAAAATGATAGCTATATCCTTTATTTCAGTTATAGTATAAGTTACCTCAACACTACTCATTTGTCTTCTCCCAAAGTAAACCGGGAATCAGTACTCCCTAGTGTCACATCGAAGCATCGGTGTGTACACAATGAATGGCTTACTCTAGTCTAGGTTCTATAAAATTGGTGAAGACACCAAAGCTTCCTTTAGTTGTTCAAAAGCTTCATGCACCTTCTTTCATAGTTCATAAGTAACATCATTCTTCAAGAATGGGTTAGTGGCGTGTGCAATATTTGATAAATTATTGATGAACCTTCTATAGTAACTCACATGGCATAAAAATGGTTTCAACTTACTTCTATTCATAGGAAATGGTAACTCTTTTATTTTTGAAACTTTATCGGGATCAGTACCAATAACATCTCTAGATCTAACATGCCTAACAAAGTGCCTTTAGAACATCTAAAGACACACTTTGTAGGGTTTAATGAGGCTTTTGTTTTATCTAACCTTTGAAATGTTGTCTCCATTTGGTGTAGGTGGTCCATTTTTCTCCCATAGATGCAAAAATCATCCAGAATAATTTGATTAAGCTTCCAATGTAGGGTTCAAACACCCTATTCATCAAGCATTGGAATGTTGTTGGAGAATTACACAACCCAAATGGAATTCCTCCATAAGTAAATTTTCCCCAAGGAGTGGTGAAATTAATATTCAGCTAATATTTCTTTGCTATACAAACTTGGTTATATCTCATTATAGCCATCTACAAAATCTGTAACACTCGACTAGTTACTTTGTCTAAGATCTTATCCGTGAATGGAAAAGGGTAATTATCTTTCTTTGTTTCCTTGTTGAGCTTTTGGTAATCAACACAAATGTACATGCACTTATTCACTTTTTGATTCCTTCTCACTCTCCATCAAAGCATCAACAATATTTATCTCCGGAGATGATGTTCAATTTCTTCCTCGATAATTTTATGGGTTCATGAGTTGGTGAGACTAGAAGTATATCCATAACCTGAAACATGTTGAGAAGATAAAAATTTTCTCGAAGGATAAGAAACATGAAAGATGCACACATGGGAACGAGGTGCATTTGAAGGTGGGAAGATAGGAAATGAAACACGCATTAGAACAATTTGGATCGGGACTTTGTTGTTTTTGTGGATAAGGACTATTTTTGGAGATAACAGTGGATCACACACAAAGATGAAGATGTGAACTCCACACAATGGTATTTTAGGAACACGTGGTAGATAAGTGCCATGCATAGTTTAATCTAATAATAGGATTTCTTCTTGGAGTTAAATATATCAAATATATTATTAGAGAACTTACATTTTGTGCATACTATTGTAAAGGCACAAGGCTATTATCAGCATGTGACCTATTTTTCAAGTGCATGGGTGGTGAAGGGCACCCCTATAAATATGTATTGATTTGTGTAGATTAGTGTGGTGAATTATTGTAGAGTTGTGATGTTGGTTTTGAAGCGCACATGACTCATGGAGATACTGGTATAAGTGTAAGAAGCTTCTGTGTTTTATAATATTTAATGCAATGGAGTATATTGGTTGGATAATGGCATTCATTAGACATAACTAGATTTGGCTCTTGTATGGTTAATATTATCATAGTTATTGTTTACTTTGTCTTTAATACAATCTAAGATCTAGATCGGTTTATGCATTACGAGTAGTTTACTACTTATTATGAATCTCAATATGTTTAAGCATAATCATGATAAAATTCAATACAAACAACTCTAAAGAGGGACTGGTGCCTTTGCATGCTTTGGGTGAGTGCTAAGCTTAAGTGTTGAGTGATGTACCAAAGCATGCCCGGGTTGTTTATAGTAAATTATAGGTTGCATCATTGGTTCCATTTATGGGACCTCTTTTTCATCTACTTTCAGGATGTTTCATGATGAAGACATACTGGTTGACCTTATCAAGTGTTGAGGAGTGGATAGTAGATTTGGAAGAAGAATACAATCAGAGATTTTGGACTAGATCTAAGTTTGACATGCGCACGTGGGTGTAGAAGAAATTGTATGAATTTTTATATGAAAGTTTCTTTTCTATCTATCCGATAGAGTTGTATGAATGGTTGGTTACTTAATGCATCTAAAAGGAATTAGAGGTTTCACATACTTGTTTGGATGCAGGAAGATTTTTAGGCCCTCTATGATGTTGATCTTGTTTAGACGCATGCTATGGACATTTGGCTCCATGGTGCTCTAAATAGATATACTCTGGAGTACTCAATTTCCACTTATTATTACCCAGAGGTAGTTAATTTTTAGTTTTTACGTTATCCCAAGGGACCCTATTTGCAAGGCATTCCACTAGCGATCAAAATATTGATAGTAACCCTGAATTTGGAAGAGAATTTGATAGCTAGCTAACCCCACCACGCATGGTGGAAGGAACATGATTGGTGAAAGATGGTGGACCTGATGGGAGAGAGACAAATAGAAGAAAGGTTGCTTAAGTACAATGAGGCACACAAGAGGGATTTAGGAAAATAGCGTGACACCTGTAGAATAGATTACATTGAGGAGAGATATGGCTCATGAAGGATTTGGAGCTCACACGAGGGTGTGGAGCTAGAGAATTTGGAACTCCCATGTCGAGAAAGCATGAAAGGAACCCTTATTGGCCTCTTATGAGAGTGCACTAGCAAAGAAAATTTGGGCCACGGTGTGCATCCGAATCTACCTAGAAATCTAGCCCTTGTGTTTGGTTTTCCAGTTTCTAGTACAACTAGGAATCAACATGCTAGTTGGGGTAATAGAGTAGTAAGAGGTAGAGTTGACTTATCAAAAAGCTCAGAGGTAAATCATATATCAAGTGCATTTATTTCCAGATAGACATCTTCTATGTTATTTGGAGGTCCAGTTGGAGGAACCTTTGAAGGCATGTCATTAGCACAAAACATAGACACGTAGATCTTTGGACTCAAATCGAGGAGTAGCACAACTTTGTAGACTATAGGAGTTTAGTTTAGCACCACTCTTAGAACATAGGAAGTGCATTCTTGTTCAATTCCTTCTACAAGTGGAGGATTAGGAGGAACAGTGCTTCAAGATCTAGTGGATGCGGGAGCGGGGGTAACATAAGAGGTTCGGATCCAATGGGCATGATCCTCACCAACCCCATAATATTTTCATGGAGACCTCACTTCATCTTCCGAGTATAGGGAATATAATATGTTGTTGATCACGTTCACATGTGTGAGATATTGTGGCACACAAAAGGGATCATGGATTCTGAGTGCAAGGAAATTCAATTAGTAGCTACATTGTAGGGATGCACACATAGTTGGTACAAAATTTTTGACCCTTATCGAGACTTTCCTAGATTATATAGCGTTACAGGATTATTTCCTTAAGGAATTTAATATCCCTAAGTTTGAGAAGAAAAGTATAAGCATGCTCAAGGATATTAAGTAGGGCACTACTGAGAGTGTTTGGGAATATGATGCTCATTTCAAAATGATTTTTTCCAAACTTTCCTATGATATCCATGCAAGCCAACATGCACAATGGTTCATCAAAGGTTTGATCCTATTAGGAGGGCATTATCACATAAGACATATATGACTATGTGTGAAATGCTTGAAGCAAAGTTGTTGCACATTGAGGAAATCAAAAGTATAGACACTAGAGTGAGCCCATTCCTAGAAGCTCAGATTACATCTATGGCAAAGTAATTGGAGAAACTATCAGCCAATTTAGCACATGAAACATGTATAAGAGTTTGGTGCACATATTTTGAAGTAGAGGGGAACACTAAGGATAGTTGTCCTCATCAATCAATACATTCATTGTTACTATATTGTGATTTATGTCATTGAGACCTTGATGAAATCGACCGCCCATTATTACAATGTGCGATAAGGAAGAACGTATATTGCTACTACAATATTTATCAGTCCATGACTCATAATACCGAAGACCGTAGATTGATTAATTAGATCCATGATGCCATTTATATTGGTGTATGAGAGATAGGAGTTTCAGATAACTCTAAAGGTAAAAGCGAGAACCATGATCATGATCACACTCAAGGGAACTACGATATGAACAAAGGGAACTTTAAAGGAGGTTATGGAAGAGGCCAAGGATATCATGGTGGATGCGGGGCCAAGGCCATTGTGGTGGACAAGGTGATTTTCCTCTTGTAACATGTTATATGTGTGGATCTCATGACCACTACATGAATGAATGTCCTTAGAATATTACTTGTTCTTTTTGTTAAAAGAATCATAACTATGAGGAGTGCATAGACTTATATGAGCATCTTAGCAAGTAGCATAAATAGGAGAACTCTAACATCCTCATTTTAGACAATAGAACAAGTCAATTTTTTTTTTTTTTGATAATTGCATCCTGGTTCTAAATACCTAATTTAGAACTCACAATCAAATAACCATTCTTATAACAGACAACCATATGCAGCTGTAATGACTCGGAGTACCTCCGATCTATTCATTCCATGACTCGGTAATCTACCGATCTATTCATGAGTAATAAGAGTTGGCGTTTTTATTTAACACTTCACTCTTGCGGTTCTCTTCCCTATTCTAGGATTCAGAATGCTCTGTCCAAGGAACCTAACTGAATAATTGTTACCATTATTCATCGGCATCTCATCCCTTAGACTAGGTGAATTAGGACAACGCAATCAGCAGCTTGCGATACTTTGGCCAAAGATTTGAAACATACTGTTTATGTCTCGTATTCCTTAATGGCATACTCGTCAATCTGGAATATGCCCTTCACCCCATTCTTATGTTATGTAGAATGTCTTATACCGACTACATCGAGTCCTCCTATCTCAACTTATTCACTCGGAAACGGATTAACAAGGTGATAACGTTATATGGATTCCCACGAGGATTAGGGATACGATGACATACTGGTTCAAACCTAGTTAAACCAGTGTGTCAAGATACCCCGAATCTCCTAGGCAGCCTTATAACGTGACCACATTCCTAATCAGTCCCTAAGTAACTCGCTCGAGATCAAAGTTTAAATCTTAGCGATCAATGCAAAGGGTGTCGTCATAAGTCACTTGCATTGTTGTAACTTTGAGAAGATCCTAATCTTCTCGGAGGTACAACCTCGTAGTTAACTTGTGCGTCAACCTTTAAATCCGCCTTGAAAAGATCTACTTATTAATATGTGTTACGCACGTTGAGTTTAAATTACATTAAAGACATCCCCCTAAGGTTAGCCTTTCCCGATCCCTAGATTCTTCATCTAAGGATGACCTTCCTCAATAAAACCCATTACACAGAGGAGTTATTAAGACCAAGGTCTCATCAATTCCAGTTTTCTCTCTCGCCTGTTCACTAGTTCTTCGCACCTTCTTCTTGGTGTTGCATGGCGAGTATGAACATATCTAGCTCTTTCCTCTAGCAAGGAAAATATATAAGTCATGGAAATAGAAAAATTTTGTTGGTGGCTCTAACTTGGAAAAGGAAAAGAAAGTCCGAGCTCTTTCAGTGGTCTGCTTCGGAATTTTGAGCAAATATCCAGGCATGTTAGGCCCTAACTTTTAAAAATCTTGCTCTTCTTCAAATGATTTCATTAGAACAACTCTGTTCAAATGATTTATGGAAATAGATGGTTTCTATGGTAGCCTTGTGTGATTTTTGGCACTGAATCTTCCTGCTGGTTCGATTTTTCATTTAACCCTTGAGGGGTGTTTATTATATTCGAACTGTTTCTATATTTCTTTGTGTTTTGCATTCTGGCTTAAATATGTGAAATATATGAAAAGAATGTATGCTCGGCCTGCTCTGCGAGAGCCCATAAATTATTCTCGTGATGGGTACAGGCCACTGTGATGCTTGTCGATTTATACTCGTAGTCGATGCTTGTTGCTGATACTTGCCGTTGATGTTTGTTGTGGATACTGGTCGGGAGGGATACTGATGGACATTGGTGTGATTGTTCAGTTAAATTGAACTTTTTGTAAGCTTGTTGTGGTTATTATTTAGTGGTGATTATTGATTCTTGCTGGGTTTCGTTATGAAATTTTATAGTTATTGTGAAGAGATAACTTACTGTGTTACAGTATTCATTACGACTTTCTTGGAGTTGTTTTTCCCTTGCGAGGAGGTTATGGGGATTCAACCCGTTTTTATATATATATGTTTATTTTATTTGAAACGACTCTGTAGAGTCCATTGAATGATTCGTACACTATGGACCACTGTGGAAGCTTTATATATCTTTGAATATTGGTAATTTGAGTTTCGTTGGAGTCTTGAAGAAGTAACAGGTCATACGACCTCTGTAATTTGTAATAAATTTAGGTACAGACTCCCTGGTTGTACTGTTACGTTTCCTTCTGTGTAAGCTTGTTCGAGAATATTGAAGAGGTTCAGTGGGAATTCTTGTTACGAAATCAGTAATTTGTTTAAGCCTGATTTTTAATGTTTATCATTGTTGGCACAGTTGGGAATCATTGTTTATTATTTATTTGATATACTGTTACTCGGGTTCAGTTGAAACCTTTCTAGGTAACTACAGTACCTGCCTCAATTAAGCTTGTTTAGTTTACTAGTGTTTTCGACACTGTTGGGTTCCTTGAGTATGGGAAGATATCTTATTATCGGCTTTTGGAAAAAGCTATACTGTTAATACTGTTTACGGATTTAGTTTTAAAATCCTTGCGTGGTAATCTGTGTCACTGTTTCTGTATAAGCCTGAGTATGAACATGTAATGTTTTTGGCTTTGTTGGATTTCTTTAAATAGCTTGACATCTTGTATTATGGCTTTTATAAAGTAGGTCGTGAATACCATACTTTCAACTCTGATTGCGTTCAGAAGTGACTACGATATTCTATGTTATGTTTTCTTTCTGATTACATTCCAGTTTGATGTGGCTGTGCATGTTGCGTGGATTTCGTTTAAAAATCTCTCTGCATAGTCATAGGGAGATGACATTGCTTAAATGATTTCGAGTCTCTTGTTGACTGCGACAACGAAGGAGATCCTTTGAATTCGACCTTGGGTCTAAAAGCCTTACAGTGTAGAAAGGGTTTGAATGGGCTGTAGGTTGTTATAGGGATTGTTGGCGTGTTACGTCTTCTTTGCATAGATATCCATTCTTGAGCATGATTGAATTTAGGAGTTGTCGACTGTACCTAAACAGGTAACGGCAGTGTTTATCTTCTTGTCTGTCGCTTCTTGCGTAAGGTCATACTGAGTCTGCTTGGTAGATAGACACCATTGTTTGGCAAGAGGGCTACTGTACTGTAGTTGCTTTATTGTAAGTTTTAACAAAACAGAGTGGTGCTGTTGATGGACTCGACTGATTTATTTGCATGTGTATTAAGTGAATGCCTTGCTTTTGAAAGAAGGTACAGTCATGAGCTAGTTCAGAGGGAAACATGTACAATTTGTTTATTTCTCTTCTGTTGTAAATTATAAGTTGATATAATTGTTTAACTAACATCTGTAATTGTTTTTACATAATGACGGTATCAGGATTGATATGGTATTCCTCTTTTTAAGTTGAATATCATGATTTGTCTGATGATTGTTCATCTTGGGATTTACAATGAATAATTGCTTAGGATACTTTTGTTCTTCTTGATCCCTAATATTTTGATGAAATATTTGAGAAGTATATAGGACTACTCTGTAACGAAAATTATTATTACACGTTATAGACATGATATATTCCTAACGTATAGTCTGAATCATGTTTACTTGTTTGGTGATTTTATATCATTTAAACAGGGTGTTTAATGAAAACAATTGACGGATTGCAATTGTTTTAAGAGTTAGTGCTTATCATGCTCAGTTCATTGAACTGACCCATGTTGATAATTTTTGCAGATGGATGCCGTAAGTGGTAAAAGCAATGCAGATCTGACAGGATGATCAGATTGTTTAATTTGATTTATAATGAATTACAGCTTGATTTTCTAAATGTACTATATGTGGAAAGATGTTCCTTTTCCGTTGAGCATTGTATCAAGTATGCTGAATGCATAAAATGTATTTGTATAGTTCTGAAAGGAATAGAAATAAGTATTTGCTACTTATGTGTTGTATTCTTATTTTGATAGTTGACCTTCTTCGGTTTATATACCGGAGGGGCAATGTTATCTTTGTATAATTTGGAGACTTTTGTGATTATCAATTTAAGCTTTGCAAGAATATAAGACTGAATTCTTATGATTGTTTAGAGTTACGGTTTGTTCTATCAAAAGCAAAATTGAAATTTAAATCATTGTCTTTCTAAAAGATAGGATTAAAATAAACCTAAGCGTAACGCTAATCAAGTTGAATTAAATTACTAATCCCTAGTCTTGATTATGACAGGACAACATTTAATTGGATTCTAAATCATTTATATTGGATACTTATAAGTATGATATAAATTCAGTTATGAGAACTTATATAAACCTAATGGGGTTCGGAGATGGCAATCTCATGTAAAGTTTATGAGATATTGTCCAATTCCGTTGTTTTAGAATTATGTATATTCTAAGAACTCCTTGATGAGACCTTGGTCTTAATAACTCCTCTGTGTAATGGGTTTTATTGAGGAAGGTCATCCTTAGATGAAGAATCCAGGGATCGGGAAAGGCTAACCTTAGGGGACGTATTTAATGTAATTTAAACTCAACGTGCGTAATGCATATTAATAAGTAGATCTTTTTGAGGTGGATTTAAAGGTTGACGGCACAAGTCAACCTGCAGGGTTGTACCTCCGAGAAGATTAGGATCTTCTCAAAGTTACAACAATGCAGGTGACTTATGACGACACCCTTTGCATTGATCGCTAAGATTTACACTTTGATCTTGAACGAGTTACTCAGGGACCGATTAGGAATGTGGTCACGTTATAAGGCTGCCTAGGAGATTCGGGGTATCTTGACACACTGGTTTAACTAGGGTTGAACCAGTATGTCATCGTATCCCTAATCCTCGTGGGCATCCATATAACGTTATCACCTTGTTAATCCGTTTCCGAGTGAATAAGTTGAGATAGGAGGGACTGACAGAAGTCGGTATAAGACATTCTACATAACATAAGAATGGGGTGAAGGGCGTATTCCAGATTGATGAGTATGTCGTTAAGGAATACGAGACATAAACAATATGTTTCAAATCTTTGGCCAAAGTATTGCAAGCTGCTGATTACGTTGTCCTAATTCACTTAGTCTAAGGGATGAGATGCCGATGAATAATGGTAACAATTATTCAGATTAGGTTCTCGATGAGCATTCTCGAATCCCGAGAATAGGGAAGAGAACCGCAAGAGTGAAGTGTTAAATAAAAACGCCAACTCTTATTACTCATGAATAGATCAGTAGATTACCGAGTCATGGAATGAATAGATTGGAGGTACTCAGGAGTCATTATAGCTGCATATGGTTGTCTGTTATAAGAATGGTTATTTGATTGTGAGTTCTAAATTAGGTATTTATAACCGGGATGTAATTATCAAAAAAAAAAATTAACTTGTTCTATTGTCTAAAATGAGGATGTTACAAGAACAAGGGCACATGGATGGTTATAATACACCACGCCATGTAACACCAATGGATACCAAATTTTTACACGATCTTGAGGTATTACATGTGAAGATTACTACACGCGTTGAAGCTACGTGCACTAGAGAAGCATTGCAGCAAAATCCTACCATTACTAGGAGGAGGTATTACATGTAAGATACCCAGATCCTACACATCGAAGGAGGTTTATTAGGAAACCATGGAAGTTATCAAAAATATTCGGGTGAAATACAAAGTGTTTAAAGGAATGTCATATAAGTTGGAGAAAAATAAAGTAGCAGAGATGGTCCGGTCAGATGTTGATGATATGAAAGAGGTATGCAAGATTTTACATCGGGATAATATTATTCCATTACTACGTAATTTTTTAAAGGGAAAAAATCCATGCAGTGTATTGAGAATGGACAGAAAATCTTGCACACTAATCTTCCCCTCATATCTTGGATTATGACAAGGAGATCACCTTGAAAGTTGTTTTGGATGGGTGGATTTTGAGAAATATATTGATTGACATGGGAGAGGAAGTAAATTTGCTTATTTTAGATGCATGGGTGTAGATGGGAAGACCTCCATTACAACCATATTCTATTTTACTATTTATGGAAAATCAAACTAAGGCCACTTCAATTGGATTTTTAAAGGATGCATCCATTACTATATAAGGGGCCAATTTCACCGGGACTTTGAGGTTTTAGCACTTACAGAAGCGAGAAAAATTCCCAACTCTTCTTGGGCACCCTTGGTGTTATGAAAATAATGTTGAGCTATGGTTCAACAATGGGTATATAAGTTTTGATAACAAGTAAGAATGATTTATTATCCCTTTGATCAATGGGAAATATATACCTTAGGTTGAGCCTTTAAGTGAGGAAGACATGAATAGAATATATATATGCATTTCATTCAAGATCTAGAAGTAATTGAGCCATATAATCCTCTAATGGGATGATGCATAGTCCATTAGTGATCTGCAAGTATTTCTTGTGACAATTGAGCACATGAAACTTACGATATGGTTGGGTGTGAAGTAAAAAGTGCATCTAAGTGCGTATGTAGGCCGCATTGTGTTAGGAGATTAGGCAACAAATTTATAGCCTGATACACTAGTGAAGGAGACCTTGAGGTATTCCTACACACCATGGAAGAATAGTGGAAGGATCAAGTGGAAAAAATAAATATGTTAGTGTATACCCTACACGGGACAACAATGCGCTGGTGGATGGTTCACAGGGATAATCTCATATAATGGAATGAAGTGAGAATTACTTTAACAACCTAGTTTCTGAGGAGCAATGCACTAAATAAAATATACACATATCATGGTAATCATCTTGTTCAACACCACGTTCATCGGTGTGAGAGACTCTTGACAGAGAGGGCAATAAGTTTTACTACCTTTTGCTATGGGTACACACACTTTATTTCACCTTACAAGGTTTCTCGCGTGCTTGTATGTTTATGCGGAGCTACATAGGAGACCGGAAATTAACAAGACTTGATTGTAAGAATGATCCATAATTTTGACTACTTCTTCACTAAACCTCTAGTGAAAGATGCATTACGAGTTATGGAGTGATTGACTATGGGAGATAATGCAAAGACTAAAGAACTCATCCAGAGTTATTTGGTGAGGCGAGACCAAGAGCACATTTTGATGAAGTAGATGAGATAGATGCCAAACTATTGGAGTGCATTTTCCTTGTGAAGGAGAAAGGAAAGATGGTATACATATTTGATAAGGAAGAAGTAGAAAATATGGACATATATCATTTATCAAGTACATGCGAAGTTTTAAAGCAAAGGCCTATAAGAAGGTGCGCACCTATTATGAACCTACGAATACCAAAAAAGTGAACATTAGTATGGATGTTGAACCTAAGGAGGCCATAATTGGAGTCTATTGGTCTGATTCCAAAGTGAATAAGATAATTGAGTTACTACGGGATTTTCAAGACATATTTCTTAGGGGCTACCATGAGTTAAGGGAGTGCATGAGTCTTTGGGAGAGATGAAGTTTAAGTTAAAGGAAGTTACATGCCCAATCAGAAGAGACCCTACAGGATGAACCATAACATACAAATAAAATTTAAAGAAGAAATTGACAAGTTGTTGAAATCGCATCATTAAGCCCCTATAAGAATAGGAGTGGGTTAACCCCATGGTAATCAAAATAATGAAATATGTTTAGATTAGGATTTTTGTGGACTACAGGGAGCTGAAAGTTACATGTGTGATTGATCCTTTTCCTATACCTTTCACCAAGGAAATATTATAAGGCATTGTAGGGAGTGAAATTTATTATTTTACAGATGGATTCATTGGGTATCTTCAGGTAATAATTGCAAAGGATGATCAAGAGAAGATAAATTTCACCAATGAATGGGGAATTTTTTCATACAGTGAAGCCTTTCGATTGAAGAACATGCCTCTAGTATTTTCACGCATTGTGGTTAAAACATTCCAAGATTTTATTCACAAATTCTTTCAGGTTTACTTGGATGATTGGACAGTATATGGGCTTGTCAAGGATCATTGTGACAATTTTTATCAAGGTTTGAGAGGTACATATAGCTAAGCATCTCTTTAAACATTAAGAAGTGTGTATTTGCGACACCCTTTGCAACTCTACTAGGGCATATCATCGTAAGGAGTCTTTGTTAGTATATCTAGCCAAGGTAGCATTCATCTTAGGCCTGGAGGATCCTACCAATTAGAGTGAGGTGTGTGGATTCTTGGGCCACATAGGGTATTATAGAAAATTTATCAAAGGATATGCTAATATTGTCATGCCCTTTGAGGAGTTATTAAAAGGTAAAGGGACATTATATTAGGGAGAACCGTGACAACACACATTTGAAGCATTGAAGGAGAGGCTTAATACGGCACCTAATCGTGATTTCCCTCATGGAAGAAACCATTTCACTAAATGTGGACACCTATGGCATGGCCATTGGCATAGTATTAGCTCATCCTAGTGAAGGTATTATAGATCATTCTATCTATTTTGTTAGTAGAAATTTGAATCCTACGAACATAATTTTAAAACTATAGAGTGTGAGGCCTTGTCAATGATTCATGTGCTGCATAAGTTTAGATAGTAATTTCTAGCAACACCTTTTTTGTTCTATAAAGATCACATGACATTAAAATACTTGGTAAATAAGCCCGTTTTATAGGGGCACATATGCCGATGGGTTCTATTATTCCAAGAGTTTGATTTTATAGTCATGGTAAAGCTAGGAAAAGAAATTCTGGTCTAGACCACTTATCAAGAATTCAATCAGGAGAGGATGTGTAGACAATTGAAGATATAATGTTAGATGCATAGTTGTATAGGTTAAACCCGCACCCTCGTAATTGGAGGATATTGTTTTCTGTTTACACATAGGTATGGCACCAGAAGGAATGAAAGCCTTAGAAAAGAAACAACTTGGAATTTGCATCACACCTTTCATTTTGATCAGTGGTGACCTATACAAACTAGGATGCGATGAATTATTGTGCCTTTTTTTTACTAGAGCATGAGCACACATAAATCATGGAAGAGGATCATGACAAGATTGTAGGTGGAAACTATAAAGGTTACACCACCGCGCGCAAGATTCTACTCATTGGTTTATGGTGGGAAACCTTGTACAAGGATTGCAAGGAGTATTGTAAGGCATGTGATCACTGTCAGCACCTTGGAAAACTTGGGCAAAGAGATGAAATGCCTTTAAGGCCTATTACTAGTGTAAATCCATTTGAAAAAAGGTCAATAGACTTTGTGGCTCCTATTTTCCTAGCTGTGCATATAACTTGATCATGCTACATCATCAATTGTATAGATTATCTTACAAGGTGGGCAAAAGCAACACCTACAAAGGATTGTATAATGGCTACAACAACAAGGTTCTTATGGGAAAATATTCTTGCTAGGTATGGATGTCTGTTGGTTTTGACAAGTGATAGGGGAATACATTTCTTGAACGAGAAAATAAGGCTATTGTTGGATGAATTTATGGATGTGTACCACAAGACCACACCATATCACCCTCAATAAAATGGGACTGTTGAGGCCTTCAACAAGATATTAAGCCAAACCTTGACAAAAAAAATTGATGTTGGAAGGAAATATTGAGATGATAATGTGTCGGATGTACTTTAGGCATATAGAACAACCTATAAAAGGTTGAATAACGCCACACCCTTTCATTTGGTGTTTGGTGTAGAAGTATTTATTCGATAGAATTTATGTTACCTTATTTGTGTATTACACATGCGGGAGGTCTAGCTAATGAGAAATCATTGGAAGAAATAATTGACAAATTAATATAGTTGGATGAGAGGTGCACCATAACACGTTGGATTTAGAAATAGGAAAAGGCTAGACAAAAGGTATGACATAACAGACACATCAAGGAAAAGAAGCTTGAGGTTGGGAATATGGTGCTTCTTTATGATTCAAAGTTTCTACGCCACCCAATCAAGCCTAAGGTGCATTGGTTAGGAGCGTATGTTATCACTCACATACTTGAATCAAGAACTTACTAGTTAGAGGCTCTTGATGGAGCACGGTTACCCAGTTACTTCAACAAGAGTAGGCTAAAGACCTACTATAAATAATCCTTCTTGGTGTTTATAATAATTTATTTTTTCCATTCAGTATATATTTCCCTTACTATATTTCCTTTAATGTGTTTCTTTTTTTTTTGTTATGATTTGTCAATTTAGTTCAATATTTTTGTAATAAATGTGTTTATGTGCCAAAAGATGATCATAATCTGAAGTGTTTTTATGCATAGAGGAATGCACATACCCTTGGTGTGGGGTGGTTGTCATTCAAACATGGGTACACATAAGAAAATACTGTTACAAGTGATTTCTCTTGTTAAAAAGTGTAGATACTATGAAAAGGTGCTGCTAGAAAGAAAATTGCTCCTAAAGAAGACCATAGCTAGAAATGAATGAATCCGCAGTATAACGGGAGGTAAGATGCGGCCATAAAAAATACTAAAGGAAGGCACAACGATGAGGTAATTTTGTGCATGGAAGCATGTAGAAGGAAGTATGTAGCCAAAAGGTAGGAAGGTGTGCTAGAAGGTTATAGCTATGACGCGTAGGTGTATCGCGTGAAAATTGGAGAGGATCAGTTGTAGGTAAAGGAGCAATAAATGTGATAAATTTCCCAACTATATATAAATATGTGATGCAGGTTCATTTCTACCTTTGCAATCATGAGTATTTCCAAGTGAGCTAGTTGTGACCAAACCAAGAAAAACACATCGAGGTGTAGAGAGCTATGAAACTAGGTGAGGAGAGTAGATTTGTGCATAGAATTGGATTGCATCCCCATTCGAGAAGGGTTTGAGAAAAGTAGAAGCATGTAGAGAGAAGAAATAAAGTTTCAAGGTTGAGAAGGATCTAGGGCACACCATTTTGATCTAGGGCATGTGATTTTGAGCTAGGGCATGGGAGCTTTCTCAACAGAAGAATAAGGCACAACTTTGTCTTATCATGACACCAAGGAAAGCATTTGGAGTAGGAGAAAATGGGAAGCTGAAGGTAGAAACTGAGGTCAAGGATGCTCCCAAAAGTAATTTTTGAGAGATGCAGATATCAAAATAAAAAATTATCGAGATGGGATTGTGATTCGATATGTGCAGTGCAAGTGTGTGACTACAACATCGTACCATGAAGAACAAGGAGTAATTGGACACATTGTTAAATAGAAAGAGCAACAAGTGAACTGTTGATGACATGCTAGTTTATGAAAATGTTAGAGAGAATATTCTAAAGAAGGTAGGGGTGTACTAGCTATACGAACTCCCATTGGAAAATCATAGAATCTATACTGATGGCTAATAAGCAGAGTCCATGAGGACTTCTTCTACTTTGCTAAGTGGTGGGTGAGGATCACAATACCCTTAATTTCTACATTGGCAAGATTGAATGGAATAATGACAGAAGTTAGTAGTGATCTAAGCGATAAGGTAGCTATGGTAGCCACTAGTAAGGAGTTGGGATATATGAAGGGTGCATGTGTGGGATGGATATTTACTAGTTGAGGAATTACCTTGTGGTATAGCCCACCCCGCACTTACTCACCAAATTGAATGATCGGGAAAGGTACTCACAAGTGAACACCAAGTGGATACACATTGATAAGAATATTTCACAAGTAGAATTTTATAACTTAGTAGGATACATAGTAGATACAATCATTCAAAGCACACACAGGTGGGAAGATAAGTTTTAGCATTGTCTTATTATCACTTGTGTTTGTAGAAATTGGAGTGTCTCGATGGGCTAAACAAAAAAATTGGGAATACCCATGGAAAATAATTCCCTTAGAGATAGGTTTGAAAAGTATTTATGTGAAGGATCAATGAGTGGTTTGTTCAATAAAAGGGTAGAGTTATGGTATTACCGAATTCACATGGCCTTTGAGGAGGAATGGTGTATTCCAAAGGAGCCACCTCGGTGGTGGACAAGGCCATAAAATTCATGTTATATCAACATTTTTGCATAAATACGGTTCAAAATGAAGGATGGGACATGGACTCCTAGTGAAAAATACCATACACCTTTGTAACACGCTTCTTCTAGGAAGCAGCACATAGGTTTCTTGAAGTGCACTAGTTAAGCTACAATGCGAACAAGGTAGATTGTGACTACCATATCTTAATAAAAACTTGTGTTTATCTAGGTTGATCTGTCTAAATTGAGAGACTTATTTCTGATGTTATAAGTATGAATAAAAAAGTTTGGCCATTTGGGATAATGGGGCCGCATTTATCTATCTCAAGTTTAATCCTAGATCGGAAAAGGGATAATACGTAGAGAATGAGTTCATGCTCCTAGGCTCGTCTAAAGGCAAGCATGCAGTTGAAAATGTGGTAGCTCTAAATCCTTTCTTTACCTTAGAGGAAGATAAGGAAGGATAACTCAATGAATATAGTGGAGGCTTATACCATAGAGGCCCAAGGCAACCCACTAATAAAGCAAAAAGTGAGCTTGCAAATACTCCTCCATATCAGCAAGGAGATGAGGAAGACTTGGACATAAACACATTTCATGAGGAATGTCAGTTCAAGAGGGTGTTTATAAGAACAAGAACCCAAAGTGAAGGGACATCCCAACCTTTATGAAGGTCACCTCAACTCTCCCCTAAAAATGAAACACCTAATAAAAACAAGATAAGAAAGATGAGGAGGAGGAGGAGTCAGGGGAGAGCGCACTAGGAACCTTGGTTCAACCTAAGGATGTAGAAGAGCCCTAAGATGAGGAGATGAGAGATGATGAGGAAGGGGTGAAATAAGTAGAGGAAGAGGAGAAGGGCCAATGACCCTAGACCCATGTTCCTAAGGGGACGAGAGGAAAAAAATAGAGAGGAAAAGTGAAGAATATGGTGTCTTTAATATGGGCTATGCTGAAGACATGAGAAAAATCATCTACACTAGTTTTCATAGCACTATGGGCCTAAAAGAGTTATATGGGTGGGATCTGATGGATCCAGATATGGCTACTACATGCACAAGGAAGCAACTATCCTAGTCCTTGTAGACTCATATGGATGAACTAGGATTTGATGGGTGCGAAGAGTCATGTGTCTCACGCAGAGTGAAGAAGGCACCACAGAGTAGGCACATGACGATAAAATATAATGGAATGTCTAATGAGGATGTCAATAATGCCTTGGTCAAGGTATCTACATATGTGGTACCGAGTAACATTGATAAGGCTTCCAACATTCAAGTGCTACTTAACGATAACAAGGATAATAATTTAGAGATAAAACACTTCAAATAATAGAAGGAATGAGAAGAGGAAAAGAAAGAGGCCTTAGATAGCATGAATAAGGATCTTGGTGATCACATTCTTACAAAAAGGCCTCATCTAGAATCTCAGGTTCCTAAAAATCTCCTTCTGCTATGCATTATTTTCACACTTTGGTCAATTTGGTATTAGATGACAGACAATTCAAATGCCTACACCAAAATATTTTGAACAGAAGAAGAAAGAAAAATGGCCACTATTTTTATAAAAGTTTCAACTTACGAGGCTTTGCTCCAAACCTTGAAAGATGAGCTGAAGAAATTTGACCAAGCTCTTAATTTATGTGTGGCGCCAGATGCCATAATAAGGATCAGAACTATAGTAGAGGAAAATGAATTTCTGAAGGAAATGAAAGATGAAACACTTGGGCACGTAGAAAGATTAGCATTGGTAAAAAAATGTGATGCCATCACAAGAACCCAAGATCGCACAAGGATAGAATTGATGAGATTGGGAAACTCATAGTGTAGAATATGGATCTCATGGAAGGAATGTTATTAGGTATGGCCAATGTTGTCTGGGTGCTACAAAATGAGAAAGAGAAGATCACTTAGGATGAATTGGATGCCATAGCCATCGATATTTTAGAGAAAACAAGGAACGTGCTAAGTGACTGGAAGACCTTGGAGGCTGAAATCAAAATTGAATATCTAGAGTTAATCCTTCCAGTCGAATAAGAGGGTGTTGCGGAGTAAATTTAATTCTTTTGTGCAAGTGTTTCATTCATTATTTTATTATTTATTATTTATTATTTGAGACATCAAAAATAATTCCCATTTCTGGGATGACAATGTAATTTAGTGTGGGGTAATGTTGAGAAAATAAGATATTTCTATAAGGAG
This sequence comes from Taxus wallichiana var. yunnanensis, assembly GCA_018340775.1. Classification (NCBI taxonomy): domain Eukaryota; kingdom Viridiplantae; phylum Streptophyta; class Pinopsida; order Cupressales; family Taxaceae; genus Taxus; species Taxus wallichiana. The sequence continues at coordinate 16,040,077 of CM031238.1, read as the reverse complement.
AAGACACACGAAGCATGTGTACACTGGGAACAAGGCACATTTAAAGATGCAGAAGATAGGAAAGGAAACATGCGTCATAACACTTTGGATCAGGACTTATCCATTTTTGTGGATAAGAATTATTTGTTGAGATAACATGTGGAATACACACAAAGATGAAGACGTGTGCTTCACACAATGGTATTTTAGGAATAAGCGGAAGATAAGTGCCATGTATAGTTTAAGCTAATAATAGGATTTCTACTTGGAGTTAACTATAAGAAATATATTATTAGAGCACTTGCATGTTGTGCATACTATTATAAAGGCACATGGTTATTATCAACATGTGGCCTATTTTAGAAGTGCATGGGTGGTGAAGGGAAAGTTCACACCCCTATAAATATGTATTGATTTGCATAGTTTAGTGTGGTGAATTATTGTAGAGTTGTGCTACTAGTTTTGACATGCACATGACTCATGGAGATATTGGTATAAGTGTAAGAAGCTTCTGTTTTTTATAGTATTTAATGTAATGGAGTATATTGGTTGGATAATGACATTAGACATAACTGAATTTGGCTCTTGTATGGTTAATCTTATCATAGTTATTGTTTAGTTCATCTTTCATACAATCTAAGATCTAGATCTAGTTTATGCACTGTGGGTAGTTTACTACTAATTATGAATCTGAATATGTTTAAGTATCATCATGCTAACATTCTATACAAGCAACTCTAAAGAGGGACCTGGTTCCTTTGCACACTTTAGGTGAGCACTCAACTTAAGTGTTGAGTGATGTGCCAGTGCGCCGGGTTGTTCATAGTAAATTCTAGGCTACATCAACACATCAACCTCAATTTCTTCATCTTTTGTGTCCACTTCATCGGTACTAGAGTAATAAAAGGATGTCCAATCATTAGTTTCATCACTTGAATCCACTGGTTCTTCCTTATGATGTCGAGGGATCATGTTTATCTTTACCCTCTCTTTGTCATGTCCAAGTGTCACGAATCCTTCATTCTAGTAGTTTCTTACATGAACTCTCCTTAGCAATTCCTTCCTAACAACATTGGGTATACAACAGTACCATTATTCATCACCTAAAATTCTACCACATATACAACACCCATGAAAGATATTTCCACATCGAAAAAACACCTTTCGCTTTATTTTTCCATTATTTAATGACCTTAACATAAGTTTCGAGGGGTGATCAAATTTTAAACCCAACATATTCATTAAAAAAATGGTCATTACATTAACTTTGGCACCTCCATATACTAATACATCATTAAGTTAAATATCATTACATAATACCTTAGCTTGTAGAGTGTAGGGATCCGCTCTACTTCTAAAACAGGACCTCAATATCCTTTCTCCATCGAGAATTGAGTCCACTTCGCAGCTCCCAACTCTTCTCGAAGACATAGAAAGAAGTTGACCATATGTAATATTTGTAGGCATTTTGGAAAAATATTCTAAGATCTGCACACCCAACTTTCTTCTCCTATGTTTTTACTAGTCTCTCCTTTCATCTTGGTAATATTTTTCTTTCTTTATTTTTGTTACAAACACATCTAATTCATTATTTATGCTCCTATCTACTACATCAAAATAATTCATAGGTATTTTTCCTTTATCATTATCTCTTGTACGTGATGTAGAAGCTCTATCTAGACAATTATACTTATAATGACCCTTTTATAACAACCATAACATAAAACTTCGATATATTTCTTTTATACCTCTACCTCCTCCCTAGGAACTAAATTCCTTTCCTTAAACAACATTAATAGTTAACGACACATTTTCCTAAGGACATCTTCATACTCATTATATTTACTAGGGGAAGACTTGTATTCACCGACAGATTATTGTGGCTTCTAGACCAAAGGTGTTGGTATAGGCTCCACCTTAGCAACAATTTCTTTGGGCTCCTCTTCCATGCTTTACTTTTACCTTCTTGCAATATATTTTTCTTGTTCGAGGGTCGGTGGGGAGTCATAATTCACTCGTTGTGTCGATATTTGGCTTCATCCCAAGAATGAAGTGCTTACTGAGAGGATATTATCCATGCCATTCATCAACCCATCCGCTAATCCTTCCTTCCAGATATGGGTATCAAGATTCCTCCTTAGCTTTATAACATGAGCATTATAATCCATTATCTTATCCTTCTCTCCTTAGGCTAGCTTTGTGATCTCAATCATGAGATTTGCATATATTTTTGTTGATCAAATTCTTCACGAAAAAATTCTGTTAATAAATCCCGTGATTTTTTAACATTATCACCTAGTGTTTCACACCACCTAAGGGTTGAACCATCCAAAAATGTAAAAAAAATAATTTCATTGTTCCCTTCTTATGAGGCGATTACAAATGTAAGATTGTTTAAATTCTTGAATGAAAGAGGGAGCATATTCATTAGATTGGGCTGAAAAAATAGGAATCTTTCCCATTTTCAAAAGTAATCACAGTGAAATACCAACCCACAAGTATAATCAACAAGACTTATGTGCAAAAATAATTGGAATCACCGTAATAGAAAGTGACTTTACACCTTTCTACAAAAATAGGAATGACCACGGTAAACTTACATTTACTATGGTAAAACTTGACTTACTGTGGTAAATATTATTCACAGTAAAAAGTGACTTTACTAGGGTAAATATTATTCACTATAAAAAGTGCATTTACTGCGGTAATTACTATGCATGGTAATAAGTGAATTTACTGTGATAAACACTATACACGGTAAAAAATGACTTTAGTATGGTAAACACTATACATGATAAAAAAAAGGTTACCCTCTAAATGGTTTCTAAATAAGCGAGAATATCTCTCTAGAAAATCCACCAACAAGGAATGGTCCCGGAAATGGAACCAAAATGTAAACACCAATCTAGCACTCTGATAATATTTCACCAGGAACTCCTCGTGCTATGATTATTTAAGTAATGCACAACTTTTTGTTTGTTGTTAATAATCTGGAAACATAATAGTAGACATAACACAAGAATACCACAGACTATGACATAAAATAATGATGATAAATCTGAAATACAACTATAAAATATATTATTAACATGAAATTGTTATAATCTCACCCATGAATTAATCCAAGTGTTACCAACTCCACTTATTTTCCAACAATAGTTATGGGAGAAACTTCACAATTACTCATCTTGATGGCTTCCTTAACACACCTTCACAATGAATCCTTTATTCATAAAATAATTATTATAACTTTATTCCATGATAAATGAGAGGGGGTGGCCTCTCTATTTATAGAAATTCAGGCTTATCCACCCTATCTCTAGGAAATCTCTTCCAGCTAATCATATTCCATGCCTAAACTCTTACCTTTACATGTAGGCTTATCTTTTAAGATAAGATATACCTTATCATCTCACATGGGTTCCACCTTTATAGATATTATACAAATTTAATATAAAAAATATTTATGACATCACTCCTTGTCATTATTACAAATATAATATTTCTAATTCTAAATCATGTAGACCCTACTTCTCTACTTACCTTAACTTTGACATTTTAACATTACCGGACCACTTATGAAAAATATTTACTTTTTACCACAACATTCCTATTGTACTTTGAATTTTATTGTACTATACTTTAATGGCAGCGATGTACTAATAATGTCGTTATCTCTATCGATTCCACTACTAATTATACTTAACAATATCCTATTCCTAATACATAAATTAATGAAATATAAATTACATAGGAAAATTTTAGTGTCGATAGTCCCATGAGTTGGTTCAAGGTATGAAAAATTAGTGAATCCTTAGGAGTAGGTATGAGAATTCATGATATTTTATTGTTTTAAGAAGGTCAATAGTTGTGTTAGACTTAGGAGGAGCTAGGTGGCTCTTGTTTGTTTCATAAAACATTAAAATGTAGGTGAGCATAACTCGGAGGAGCTGATCAAGGCTCCATGAGATAATTAGAGTAGTATAAGGTTTCAAGACGTCAAGGAGTTCAAAAGGTGTATGTTGAGCTCCATGAGCAGGGGGTAGTGCAAGAAGGTACATTGATTCATGAAGACAAGCTATAGAATGTTAACAGTATTGTTTGGATCTTGAAAGGAAAAGAAGAAGTTTCTAATTATTTCTAATAGTTGGTAGTTGTTTATTTTCCTTGTGTTGAGCGGTGTTCAGTCAAGGGTTTGAGTTAGAATTGATGGTATGCATTTTCTAAGGGGAGTTGTGATGAGTCAAAATAGTGATGAAGGAGGTCAAATGGAATTTTCTTGCTTTGGATGATGTTTCCAACCAAAATGTGAGCCTAATGTGATGAGAGAATAATTGGAATGAGGTTTTGTAGGTATTTTTCTTTTTAATTAATGAAAAATGGGGAGAATGATCGATGGCATGTGTGTGCCTAAAGGGGAGAATTTTCTTTGTGTGCTTTACCATCAATGGGTTTGCCATCAATGAAAAAGGGGAGATTGTTGGAATTGTGTTGTCATTGATGTCAAAAGAGTATATATGTGTTGTTTTCATTATTGTCTAAGTGTTATTGATGTTAAAACATGTAAGAGACATGAGGGTTGATTGGTAGTGTCAGTTGAGTTGCTTGGTCTTGGTGATCTTCATGGTGTCTTGAGAAATGTAATGGCTTGTTAGATCGTTGTAGTGAATTGTAGATGTATTGTTTTTTTAGATGTCATGCAATGTGTTAAAGGTTCTTCTAGGTTTTCAAGAGTAGAAAAGTGATGAGGAGGTCGGGCCAGGTGAAGAAAGTATGTTCAAGGTGCTTGTTCTTGAGGCCTAGTAAGTAGAATGAGGTATGTAGCAGCTGGTTATGAATTTTAAAATCATGGAGAGCATGGGTATTATTTTTGGGACACTCGAAGTGTATTATAGTGTTGGTCTAGGTGTTAGACATTGGTTTTAGGTTTGTTCCTAGACCTATTCCTTGAGAAAACATGCTCTAATGAAGTGGAGTCATCATTTATGAGTGTATTTGAGAAAATGTGACTATTGGAGATGTGTTTTCATGTTGATTTAGAGGTTTGGTCCAAATTTTAGGTCCTAGTGTTGAATAGTTTTCAAGTTATTACATTTTTACTTGTATTAAGATTTTGTAAGTGAGAATCCCAACTCGAATTTGACTTTTTGATGCTCGTTGGCACATGAACACTTTGCATGGGAGTATAATATCTTTAGTAAATTTGTGGAAGGGTCCTAGATTGAGTTTTGTGGAATTATTTTAGACATTAAGGCCCAAAATTTTATGAACAATCATTAAGAATCTAAACTAGTTATAAACACTCCTAGAAGTATTGGTATGGAGCGATGGAGAAGAGCTTGATGATAGTGACCTAGAATGTATGGTTTTTACATGTTTGATGATTCGAGGTTAAAGAAGACTAATGAAGAGGATAAATTAATTCAAAATCAATTCAACAAGTTAGATCAATTCTTGAAAACATCTTTCAAAACCATATAATTGTTCACGTTTTCTCAAAGACAAAAACTTGTATTTGACCATAAAATTCAATATACAACTAATTCCAAAACTTGAAACATTGTACACCTTTATTTTACTAAACAATTGTATAAAAATACTTTAAAGAGTACCAATCGCTCATTCTCACCCTAACTCACTATAGACCTCACTACTTCCTTCTAACCCTCCAAAATTGCATTTTTGAGTATTAAAGACAAAGCCATGACCCAAGCTTTACTTGGTAAACTTTTATAATACCCTTTAAGCCCATTAAAGATCCTACAAAGATTAATCACACAAATATTTGCCAATTTGTTTTCATCCTCTACCATTTTGACCTAGTACTCCTAATTAGCACTTATTTTTGAAAATCGCACCAGAAAAAACCACCAACTTTCATGCAAAAGTAAAATATTATTTGGATACCCATTTCCACATTATTTCTTTATAAAATTTTTAAGGTCTATCTAACCTTCCATCATTCCCAATACCATTTTCTTACTTTCCTAGGTCTCCATTAGGCTTATACCCTGTGGTTTCTTGGTTTTTCACTATTTAAACCTTTCTAACTCCCATATTCACCCAATTTGAAAATTTTCAAATTCTTCTTGTACATCCTTTACCCTTGTTTCTTCTTTCTTGTCACTTTTCCACTTTTACTACTCTTAAGGATTCTCGTGGTTCTAAGATCCTACTTAGGGTTTTACAAACTTTGGATAACTTCACTCCACACACTCTTGTTCACATGTATATAACTCGATTCATGATTATTCCAAGATTCATTCACTCTAGTATCTATTTTCATGTTACCACTCTTGAGTAGGCCTCTAACAAAATGAATTCTCCCAAATAATCTCAGTCCTCTTATAATTTTTTTCTAGTTTTTCTTCATATCCTCCTCCTTGTAAATTCTTATTCAAGTCTCTCACAATGTTATTAGAAATCCCTTTCAATTTTTTTAAGTAATACAACTCTTACACACTCATGGTTTACTTCTTGAAGACTACCTACCTTTACCAAGTTCCTTAATATGATTGTCACGTAAAATAATAGTTTCAACATATTTGATGAATATGAACCATTCTCCAAAGTTTGAAGAAATATTTCATACCTCATTCAAAAAAATATACCACTTCCTCTCATATTTGCAGTAAGAACAATTATTTTCACAATATCATTCATGGTTGTGCAAGTAGGTCGTTGGTTCACGGGACAAAGTCATAACAGTACTAGAAATATATTTTTATTATAGCTCTAAAGGTCTTTTCCACTCTACCAATAGTTCAACATGAAACCAAACATTAATAATATTATTAGAGATAATTTTACTTTTATCTTCCTTCATAAAACCTTTGTCATCCACATTTATACATGATTATACCAATCTTGGATTAAGAAATATAGCTTGTCTTTTCCTCTTAAGGTTATACTCTTGTTCTCTTATTCTTAAGGCTTCTACCACCCTAATCCTTATATTAAATTCCTCAATAACTACAAGGTTCAAATAAGAATGATATCCTAGAAAATACTTTTTCTAAGCCCAAAACTAGATTCAATACAAATCAAACTAGAGTTTTCACAAATTTGGAAGGAAAATCTTACTTCCTCTATTTTGAGACTCCTTAAACTTCTCAAACATATTTACCTATATCTGACTATCCCTTACCAAATATTTTATTATTAATTCCCCTCAACAATATTTCATAATCTCGTTTCAAACCCTTGAAACAAAGTATACTAAGAAACTATGTTGTCTTGTGTTTTCCTTAGGTTTTCAAAAGAAGATAGCTTCTATGATTTCCCCTACTACCCCGAGTCTTGAAACTTCTGTCTTAATCTCTAATTTTTCCAAAAACACTCATGAGCCAACTCATATATTCTCAAACTCCATTCTTGAGGACTAATATCCAGTTTTCATAGTCAAACCCTTACACAATTTCACATGAAAAGGAATAGTTTACTACACTAAACCCTTATCACACCAAATCAACCTTAGATACTTGTTGAACACTCCTTCACTTTCTTATAACCCTACACATACCTTTTAAAATGAATAAAAACATTAAATAATCACTTTAAAACTATATTTAATCACAATCTAACACATATGATTCATGAAACATAAATATATGCTCAAGAAGGATCCTTTTGCATTAATTATATAATGAAAAATGGTTATTTGAGCCTCTTAGGCTTGAAACAAAGAATTTTATTTACTTTCTCTTCTTCCTCTCACCTATTACCACTCATACCATCCCCTTATCTAAATAACTTCTTACAAATATGTATAATATGAGTTAGTTAGGGTTCTAACTCTCCTCAGTAACCCATGAGATGAATAATCATGTTGAGTGAAGGCTTAGATAGGTTTAGTAGATCATGATATGGTATAAAAACATGTCTCAAGGCCCAAAAAATCATTTATTAATCCTAAACTATCAACTAGGATTAAGAACTATCAACTAAGGAATTTGAAAATTCAAAGTTGAGGTTTTGGAGTGAAACCTCTTATTACAAGCAAAAATGAGTCCAAATAAACTAAATACATACGAAAACCTCCAAATTAACTCCACACACATATAGAAAGATAAAAATCCAAAATTTTCTAACTACTATGATGCTCCTACATCAAGGACTCCTCCATATTTCTCCGGTGCAAATTTGATGTCTTGGTCAGATGGGAGCCCATTCAAAAATGTAAGTTTTTAAGAAGTTTAGTTTTATCTCAAGTTTTACATTGGACCTGTTAGATAAATTAGTGTTTTAGGAATATGGGAATATTTAATATTTTTTTGGAGTGGTTTTAGATTAATTTTTAACCCTTAGAATGTTTTTCAAAGTCATTCTTGTATGACTAGTTTTATGGAAGTTTTGGGCGAGCTTTCAAGTTACTTGATTGCATAGGAATTTTGGAGGTGTCTCAGTCTGATTTGTGGCATGGATTTCATTTTTTTATGACCCTAAGGTCATTATACATCCATTTTTATATCACACTTTCATATTTTATCAATTTTGATGTAGGTGTGAGCTTCGTTTCTAAAGACTAGTTTTAGGGCATGTTGGTTGTCCTTGTTCTCAAGTGGATTCATGAGGTGAGATGATCTGCAGAGTGATTCAAGATTTATGGAGGTTATTAGTGGACTTAGAAAACATGTATAAGTGGTTTCTAATTTTTTTTGGTGGTATTTTTTTCTTAAGAACATTTTCTTTTGGTGAGTAGGCTTTTTGGGTCTACTTAGCCTTCTTAAGTCTTAGTGAAATATTTGAGTGTAGAGATGGTATTTCCGACCTATATGGTCTCTTTCATGAAATTTCTAGGATTTAATTATGATTTTTTAATTTAATTTTTCCTATGATGGAAGGCCTACATTTTTAGGATCATAAGTTGGTATAAAAGCAAGTTATAAAGCTCATTTGAGTTAGTTGTGCATGTAAGGAAAAGTACTACCTAAAGAGGTGTTTCTAAGAGGTAAAGGAGGTCCTTGTGACCATTAAAATAGAGAAGATATTTTATAGAGATGTTATATAGCATTTTTGTGTTATATACATAGGTAATTATGCCTAATTAACTTTATGTAGAAGATCTAGAGTGAGTTGACCTAGAGAATAGATTTCAAGAAGAAAGAAGGAAAAAGAGCTTCATTGTGTCATCATCAATTGTTATAGAAATATTTCAGAGGTGAAAAAAATATCAGGTGGATTTGGTTTTTTTATTCATCTTGGGGTTGGTTCCTTCTTATATGGTTGGTGCTATACTAAATCTAGGGGTTGGTGCTCCTTGTGTGGTTAATTCCTCACTAAACCTAGGGGTTGGTGCTCTTTTTTGAGTTGGTGCTCAACTAAATTTTAATTCATTTCTCTAATAAAGTTGTGTTTCAATGGGTTTTATTCCCCTTGAGTTTTTCCCACTTAAATATTGTATTCTTTTATTATTGTTCTCTCATTTTATATTTTATGGTTATGTCCTTGTAGATGCATCCTTAATGGTTAATGGATTAAATGTTTTAAGTGAATAAAGTTTTTATTGCTCACCGATTCACTCCCTATGACTATGCTTCCAACGTAATGCTTTGAATCCTTGTACTTACACACAAATTAGTTTGAATTATCTATAAAGTTCATGAAGTAGTGTATTCCTTAGACTTAAATCTCCTTTAGGGAATGAAATTTTTATTTCTCACGATTCAACCCTAGTGATTGTGCTCACTAAATCACTAAATCACCCTATAGTCAAACTAGAGTTTTAGAAAATTTAGAATAAAATTATTACTTCCTCTATTTTAAGACTCCTTAAACTCCTCAAAAATATACCGATATCTGACCATCCCTTACCAAATGTTTTATTATGACTTCTCCTCAACAATATTTCATAATCTCGTTTCAAACCCTCAAAACATGGTATACTAATAAAATGTAGTATATTTTTTTCCCCTTACGTTATCAAAATAAGATATCTTTTATGATTTACCCTAGTACAATGAGTCTTAAAATATTTTCTTAATCTCTAATTATTCCATAACACTCATGAAACAACTCATATATTCTCAAACTTCATTCTCGAGGATTGATAACCACTTTCTAGAATCAGTAGTGCCCACACTTTTTGTAGCTCAGTAGCTTGTTGTTTATTTTCTCATAGACATTTTTGATAGGGATTGGTGATATCTTGGACATTATATTTACATATTTGATTTTATTAGACATGTGTGACATTCAAAGCGTATAGCGCCAATTCAAATTTAATTTCTTTATTGTCACATTTTCTTGTTATGACATGGAAATTAATGAATATGATGTTCTTGGAACCTAATTATATTGATGGATAGTAGTTGCATGGTGGGATTATATGTCACTTTATCATCTTGTATAAATTTTTGGAATATGGAATATAATTGTGCACGTTGTCGCATCTTGATTTAGTAGGATGTTAGGTTAGTTTAGCATGCATCGATACCTTACTATGTCATTTAATTATATCAGATCGGACAAAGGTGTGGTTAATGTGTGCAATGGTGTGTAAGTGACAGTTTATGTGGAGAACGTGGGATTCAGGCCAACTACTCAATCTTGCACAAGCAGCCCACGGGCTGAGTCCTAGCCATGTTCACTGTGTGAAGCCTTAGGATAGATGATTATTAATTTTGGGCACTATGAGTGACCCCAATGTATGTAAAGTATTTTGCTTTGAATTATTAATTTTTGTTTAGGGTTGCTAGTAAAGTTGTAAACTTGTTTTGGGAGTTAATAACTCCTCTTTCTTTTAAATTGTTGATTTTGTTAATGAGTCACTTAATCACAAGGGTTTAGGGTCACATGTGAGACCCTTGGGTGGTCCCCACACCCTCTACCCTTGTGCCAAAAATGCAAAACCCGAAATTAGGGTATTTTGGGCATTTTTGGGGACCCAGTAGCTTGGGAGTTCCCCTATCACAAAAATGAGCCCTCGACCCTACCTAATGGGTAGGGGGGCTTGTTTTCAAGGCTAGAGGGAGTTTTCCCTCCCTTTCTACCCCTTTTTTTGTCACATCCATGTAAGGGATGTGGATTTGTGTGTTTATCAAAAGTTCCACTAGTTTTGTCTTGCTAACATTTAAGGGAATTTGGGAGAAGAGGGCAAAAAGATAATTTTACCCCTTTCTCTTTTGTTTTGGCATCTTTGACCATGAGGAGGGAGAGGGGTGACACGTCACCCGCTCATTAGTGAGGATGCTTGCTTGCTCCTCTTCAAATTCCCATCCATGGGAAAAGAGAGGGACTTTTTTTGGAACTTCTTGCTTTTGGATGCTTGGGAGAATTGGAGCTTGGGAATTGCTTGAGTCAAGGTGTGAAGAAACTTGAAGTTGGAAAGCTTTTTGGAGAGCTTTCCTGAGGTAGGTTCTCTTGTTTTTTTTGTGTTTCTTTTCCTTTTAGTTATTGGATTGGTGCTTGAGATTGTTAATTATATATGTGTTAATTTTGGTCATTTGCATGTTTGTTTACTCCCTCCATCATATGGCATGATGGAGTTTTGGAGTGTGGGGGAAAGAGAGGGAATTTTCCTCTCAATCCTCAAGGCTTCGATGGACAAGCCTTGAGGAGCCTTATTATTTTTCCTCAATGGTTGAGGTGGGAAGTTGATTCATTTGGCTTGAATCTCCTTCCCATTCTTGGTAAGGAAACCCATTTGGGGTTTGAAAATCCTTCCAAGAAGGATTTGGAGAAAGGGGGAGGAATAAGGAGGGCTTGATTTGATTAGGAGCAATAAGGAGGACATGGAGATGTTTTTATGTGTAAGAAATTTTGATGTATAACTTTGGAGAACTTTCTCCTCTCTTCCCCATTTTGAGGATGAACATGGGTTTTCTCCTTGTAGATTTTGGAGTCTTGATTTTGTTTGTGTCCTATCTTGTATGCTTGTATTATTGTTATTGTACCCTTCATCTTGTGCAAGTTTTGGTAGCTATCCTCTTTCCCATGGGCTTTGGGAGGCTAGCATGCATCCCAACCTTGGGATAGGCATGTGATGATGCCTATGGTTGAGTGGCAAACAAGCTCTTTTCTTTGTCCTTGCATGGTTTTGGGAAGACATAGAAGATGGCTCTCAAGTTGGATTGGTGGCATTTTGGGCACTTTTGTTCCTATCTCTCCTTATGAAGACCTATAGATTATAGCTCCTTTGGATATGGCTATGATAATAGTTTCATCTCTTTGCAAATTTTCCATTTTGTATATCTTACATTTACATGTAAATTTTGAGATATGGTAATTAAATGAGAAACCTCTTTCAACTTGTAAAAAAAAATAATGGAAATTTTTGGTTGATTGCATATTTGGAAATAGTTATGCAATACCCTTGTAGTCTAAGTTTGTGGAAGAGAGTAATGTATCAAATGTTTCAGTCAATTGTATCTCTCATATTTTACTTACAAAGAGTACATATTATTTGTTAAATAAGTCTACATGTGTGTAAAACTGAAATACTCTTTGGCATTACTTTTGGAGTGAAATTTATTTGGCTATAGGAAATTTTGTTTTAACATTGGTAGATACTACTATTGGTTTGAGTTGTACATTTCTTCAAAAATAGGTTATTTAGTGCTAGGAATCTAATTTTCTTTGTATTAAAAGGAAGGTTACATATTCTTGTTAAGAATATCTTTACAAAAAAAAAATACATATATATTGTTGGTTTTTATATTACAAAAAAAAAAAACTCTTTATCTCTTTTTTTAGAAAATAAATTATCTCGTGGTAGAATTTTAATATATAGATTTATATATTTTTACAAAGAGGTATGTTTATATAAATCTAGAATGATCCTGAATATATATATATATATATATATATATATATATATATATATATATATATATATATATATATATATATTCGAGAGGATCATTCTAGATTTATATAAACATACCTCTTTGTAAAAATATATAAATCTATAATATATATATATATATATATATATATATTTATATATGTACTTAAAATATATTATATATATATGCTGGTTTTAAAACATAGACTTTTATCTTTATGGCAAGATATATATATATATACACTTATTTGTTTAGATTTAATGGTTTATTTATATATATATATATATAAAACTTATTATAAGGGATTTTTTTTTTTAAAACCAAATATACAAAAATATATAATATGGGGCGCCGGTTCGGCCCCCACCCCGCACCTCGTAACGCCATGGGGGTGCTGCCCCCACCGATCCCACACCCCGCCTTGATTCCCAGAAAACTATCCCGCGCCTCCTATTAGGCTGCCACCGCACCCCGCCGCACCCCGCCCACCGCCTAAACCGCCGCCGCCACTTCTGCGTAGCCCCTCCGCCCAAAGACTATTTTTCTTCCTACCCCAAATGCCGTTGTCCCCTCACCCCTCTACAAATCCACCCCTCCACCCCTCTCTCTCATCTGCTCCAACATAAAATAAATGAGTATAGATACATGTATTTCTTACAAGGAAAATAAACAAGAAGAATAAGAATGGAAGGAAGTAAAATGAAAGAAAGAGATTAAAAAATAAAAAATAAAAAGGGGGATATAGATATCTAGGAAAATTTAGGTCAAATGAGATCTAGAGTTGAGATTAGGCAAATCCTAGGGCCCACATGTAATCCTACGCACTTTTGGGGATATGGGAGATACAGAGGAATGTGAATTAAATTTTCAAATGGGTGTGGACAAATAATTTAAAAAGGGAAAATCTATTTTAGGGGTAGCCTTTCCTAGGTTGTCTCTAGTGAATTAATTGAAGCAAAAAAATAAAATTAATTAATTATGGTGAATGTTCGAGAGATCATTAAGTTAGATAATGTAAATTTTATGGTATTGGAAAATAGATAGGTGGAACATTGTTCAAGAGATCATTCCGTCGTAGCCAATCACACAGTCTCGAGGGACCATTCAAGGATAGGCGACCCCCTTCGCCTGTTGGACTACATCACCATGATCGAGATACAGGTAGTGTGATTAGGGATCTTCTTCATTTGCAGCCACCCACTTATACTAGCTCTACAGATGGCTTTGGGGCTGAGTCATGGCTCCTTAGTTTGGATAGTTGCTTTGGCTTGCACTCTTACGAGAGCAACGTCAAGGCAAGGTTCGCCATACACCTCCTCCGAGACGCAGCAGGCGTTTGGTGGAGGAATGAGGAGCGGAAGCTCCATCTGACTCGAGAGACATTGACTTGGGAGTTGTTCGAGGAGTGTTTCAGGGCTCGTTATATGTCAGAGCATTTTTTGCAGAAGAGGATCGATGAGTTTCATGACTTACGACAGGGATCTGGCACAGTAGCGCAGATGAGAGCAGGTTCCTGGATCTTCTACAGTATGTGGATTACCTGCAAGATGAGAAATTGTAGGTTAACAGGTTCATTCGAGGGCTTAATGTAGATATAGCAGGAGCAGTTAGGATGTTATCTCCTCCCACACTTGAGAAGGCCGTTGAGAAGGCCTACTTAGCTGAGGAGAACAGGACCAAGGCACAGGAGCATCGTGATAGGAACAAGAGCAAGTTTCAGGAGAGGATACAGGCCTTCCAGAGTCAGAGGTCACGAGGTACTGCACCACCCCCTAGAGGAGGATTTTGGCCTCTACCAGCAGCCACGAGGGCTCCACCGCACCCTTATTGCAGCAAGACACAAGAAGCAGAGGCCACCCGCAGCAGGGGCTAGGTAGACACAGGGATTTCAGAGAGGTGTTTCTAGAGGTGGTTTTAGTGGAGCCAGAGATAGGAGGCAGGGCACTCAGCAGACACAGCCAGCTCGCACTTAGCATTCTGCTAGGGTTGGACCAACAGAGATCAAGACACCGTAGTATAGGAGGGACCCCATCTCAGAGGGGTACAGGAGGTTGTTTTATTTGTGGATCTCCTGATCACTATGTGTGCATGTGCCCACACAAACCCAATACCATGGATGCACAGAGAGCTGCTAGATCCGAGCAGACGGTGGGTGATGTAGGACGCGCTCATCGTGTATATGTAGTGGTTGACAACCGCCAGGCCGAGCATCAAGCCACAGTCATTGAGATGACAGGTACTATCAGGGGTATTTCTATCTCAATACTTTTTTATTCAGGTGCTTCAGATTCCTTTATATCACCTTCTATAGTGGACCAGTGTGGGCTAGTGGTGGCTAGGCAACCAGATAGTTGGCAGGTTGAGTTGGCCTCTAGGGCCAAACTCACCGTGGACTCGTATGTGGAGAGTTGTGTACTTGATTTAGGAGCCTTCTCCACTACTCTTGACCTCCGAGTTATCCCTCTAGGTTCCTATCAGGTAGTTTTGGGTATGGATTGGCTCGAGTCTCATCGAGCTAAGGTGGATTGCAGAAATAAGGTTATTGAGTGTCAGGATGATCTTGGGAGTGCAGTTGTGATATCAGGGATGCAGAGACCTATCTCCTTGCGCATGATATCAGCTAAGCAACTCAAGTGGAGCATGTGTAAGGGTTGTCAGTTGTTTGCTATCACCATCAGTGATCGATCTGAGAGCATTCCAGAGCATTCACCTTTAGATGATCATGCAGTTTTGAGGGAGTATGCAGATGTTTTTCCAGGTGAGCTTCCAGGGTTACCACCCCGTAGAGGTGGATTTCACCATTGATTTAGTACCTGGATCAACACCAGTTTCTAGGGCACCTTATCGGATGATGACCCCAGAGCTCCATGAGCTCAAGATTCAACTAGAGGAATTGTTGGAAAAGGGTCTCATTCGCCCTAGTGTATCTCCTTGGGGAGCGCCAGTCATATTTGTGAAGAAGAAGGATGGTTCTCTCAGGCTTTGTGTAGACTTGTGCAGCTCAACAAAGTCACAATAAAGAACCGTTATCCACTCCCTAGGATTGATGACTTGTTTGATCAGATGCGGGGAGCGAGAGTGTTCTCCAAAATTGATCTCAAGTCAGGGTATCATCAGTTGCACATTTCAGATGCAGACATCCATAAGACAGCATTTCACACACGATATGGGCATTATGAGTTCACAGTGGTTCCATTTGGTTTGACCAATGCCCCAGTTGTCTTCATGAGCCTCATGAATGGTGTATTCAGGACATTTCTAGATTGCTTTGTCTTAGTGTTCCTTGATGACATATTGATTTATTCTCGTTCCGAGGAGGAACACGAGGAGCATTTGAGACAGATACTTTAGGTTTTGAGAGAGAAGAAGTTGTATGGGAACTTGGAAAAATGTAGCTTCTTTCAGAAAGAGATTCAGTACTTGGGTCATATCATTTCAAAGTAGGGTATCTCTATAGATCCCTCTAAGATACAAAGCTATCTTGGATCGGCCAACACCCACATAAGGGCCATCGAGGTGAGGAGTTTCATGGGTTTGGCAGGGTATTACCACAGGTTCATACAGGACTTTTCTAGGATTTCTCACCCTATTACTTCTCTTCAGAGGAAAGGGAAGAAGTTTGATTGGTCAGAGAAATGTGAGCAAGCCTTTCAGTTGCTTAAGGAAAGGTTAACCACGGCGCCCATCTTAGCAGTTCCAAACATAACATAGGATTTTGTTGTTTGTACTAATGCATCACTAGAGGGTTTAAGAGCAGTTCTTATGTAGGAGTGTCGGGTTATTGCTTTTGAGTCCCGTAAGCTCAAGGACTATGAGCTTAATTATCCTACTCATGAATTGGAGCTTACAGCAGTTTTACATGCTCTAGTGCATTGGTGACATTTCCTTTTGGGTAGGCCTTTCATTTTGAGGATAGACCATCGTAGTTTGCAGCATATCTTCTCACAGCCAAACCTCAACGCTCGTCAACGACGTTGGATGGAGTTCCTATGTGAGTATGACATGGAGGTTCAGTACATCAAAGGGAAGGAAAATGTGGTGTAGATGCACTTAGTAGATGACGACATGTGCTTGCTTCTTTGACACTTCAGTCAGATTTGAGAGGCAGGATTCTTGAGCACCTTCCAGAGGACAGATTTTATGAGGGAGCTAGATAGATGTTAGAGTCTCAGGGTTCTTTAGAGGGTAGATATTCTGGGTGTGTTTTAGAGACAGATGGTTTGCTTCGATTCCACAGGCGCATCTACGTGCCTAAGTCAGGTGATCTGCGTAGCTTCATCCTCACAGAGGCTCATCGAGCCCCATATGCGGCACATCCAGGAGTGAAGAAAATGCATGCCGATCTGAGAGAGTTATATTATTGGCCAGGTCTTCGATGGGACATAGCATATTTTTGTTGCATGTTGTCTTGAGTTTCAGAGGGTCAAGGCAGAGCATTCTCATCCCGAAGGAATTTTACACCCTCATGATATTCCCGAGTGGAAATGGGATGTGATCTCCATGGACTTTATATTCGCACTTCCTATGTCATATTATCGTCATGACGCTATTATGGTCACCGTGCATAAGTTGACTAAGGTTGCACATTTTTCACCAACCAAGGTCACCTATAATGCACAGGCCATTGCCAAAGTATTTATGGAGGACATTGTTAGGTTGCATGGGATTTCGAAGACCATCATCAATGACAGGGATACTATCTACACTTCAACTTTCTGGACGTCTCTTTAGGCCGCTCTGGGTACTCAGATCAATTTTAGTTCAGCTTATCATCCAGAGACAGATGGGCAGACAGAGAGGGTTAATCAGGTGTTAGAGGACATGTTGAGAATGTATGTCATGGATCAATAGAGGAAATGGGAAGATTATTTACATCTAGTTGAGTTTGCCTACAACAATAGTTATCATAGTTCCATTGGTATGGCTCCTTACCAAGCTTTGTATGGATGACCTTGCAGGACACCTTTGAGTTGGGATAGACTAGATGACAGGATCATTCTGGGACCAGCCTATCTTCAGGATTTAGAGCAGCAGGTTGTGTTGATTAGACAGCGTCTTGAGTAGGCCAGAGCACGCCAAAAGGCATATGCAGACACCAAGAGGATTGATCGTCACTTCTCAGTGGGTGACAAAGTCTTCTTGAGGGTTCATCCACATAAGAGTCCTATCCGTTATGGAAAGGGTTCTAAGCTATCACCTTATTTTGTGGGGCCTTTTGATATTTTAGAGGTCATCGGTCCAGTTTCCTATCGCCTAGCTTTTCCACCACGCCTTGCACGGGCCCATGATGTTTTTCATGTTTTTTGTACTACGTAGATATGTACCTGATGCTTCTCATGTCTTAGATTGGTCGGCAGACATTAGGTAGAGGATGGAGGACAATGGAGATGGAGCCCGTACGCATACCGGAGCACCGTGAGGTTGGCCCTCTGGGTCGAGACTTGGACCAGTTAGAGTACAGTGGGACCGTGACGAGAGATAGCAGCCTACCCGGGATGATGCGATACCTTTGAGGGCAAGATATCCCTACCTCTTTCAAAGTGACTTCCAGGAGGAAGTCTAATTTTCAGAGAGGGGATGTAGTGCCGACACTTTTATAGCTCATAAGCTTGTTGTTTATTTTCTCATAGACATGTTTTGATAGGGATTGGTGATATCTTGGACATTATATTTAGATATTTGATTTTATTAGACATGTGTGACATTCAGGCGTATAGCGCCAATTTAGCCTAATTTCTTTATTGTCGCATTTTCTTGTTATGACATGGAAACTAATGAATATGATGTGCTTGGAACCTAATTATATTGATGGATAGTTGTTGCATGGTGGGATTATATGTCACTTTATCATCTTGTCTAACTTTTGGAATATGGAATATAATTGTGCACGTTGTCGCATCTTGATTTCAGTAGGATGTTAGGTTAGTTTAGCATGCATTGATATCTTACTATGTCATTTAATTATATCAGACGAAGTGTGTGGTTAATGTGTATAATGAGTGTGTAGGTGACAGTTTACAGAGAACGTGGATTCTGTGCCAACTACTCAATCTTGCACAAGCAGCCCACGGGCTAAGTCCTAGCCATGTTCACTTTATGTGAAGCCTTAGATAGGTGATTATTAATTTTGGGCACTATGAGTGACCCCAATGTATGTAAAGTATTTTTCTTTGAATTATTAATTTTTGTTTAGGGTGCTAGTAAAGTTGTAACCTTGTTTTGGGAATTAATAACTCCTCTTTCTTTTAAATTGTTGATTTTGTTAATGAGTCACTTAATCACAAGGGTTTAGGATCACATGTGAGACTCTTGGGTGGTCCCCACACCCTCTACCCTTGTGCCAAAATGCAAAACCCGAAATTAGGGTATTTTGGGCATTTTTGGGGACCCCTTTGTAGCTTGGGAGTTCCCCTATCAAAAAAATGAGCCCTTTGACCCTACCTAATGGGTGGGGGCTTGTTTTCAAATCTAGAGGGAGTTTTCCTCCCTTTCTACCCCTTGTTTGTTTGTCACATCCATGTAAGGGATGTGGATTTGTGTGTTTATCAAAAGTTCAACTAGTTTTGTCTTGCTAACATTTAAGGGAATTTGGGAGAAGAGGGCAAAAAGATAATTTTACCCTTTCTCTCTTTTGTTTTGGCATCTTTGACCATGAGGAGGGAGAGGGTGACACATGTCACCCCTCATTAGTGAGGATGCTTGCTTGCTCCTCTTCAAATTCCCATCCATGGGAAAAGAGAGGACTTTTTTTTTTTGGAACTTCTTGCTTTTGGATGCTTGGGAGGACTGGAGCTTGGGAATTGCTTGAGTCAAGGTGTGAAGAAACTTGAAGTTGGAAAGCTTTTTGGAGAGCTTTCCTCGAGGTGGTTCTCTTGTTTTTTTTTTGTTGCTTTTCCTTTTAGTTATTGGATTGATTGCTTGAGATTGTAATTTATAAATGTTGATTTTCGTCATTTGCTTGTTTTTTACTCCCTCCATCATATGGCATGATGGAGTTTTGAGTGTGGGGAAGAGAGAGGGAATTTTCCCTCGCAATCCTCAAGGCTTTATGGATAAGCCTTGAGGAGTCTTATTATTTTTCACCTCAATAGTTGAGGTGGGGAAGTTGATTCATTTGGCTTGAATCTCCTTCCCCATTCTTGGTAAGGAAACCCCTTTGGGGTTTGAAAATCCTTCCAAGAAGGATTTGGAGAAAGGGGGAGGAATAAGGAGGGCTTGATTTGATTAGGAGCAATAAGGAGGATATGGAGATGTTTTTATGTGCAAGAAATTTTGATGTATAACTTTGGAGAACTTTCTCCTCTCTTCCCCATTTTGAGGATGAACATGGGTTCTCCTCCTTGTAGATTTTGGAGTCTTGTTTGTTTGTGTCCTATCTTGTATGCTTGTATTATTGTTAGTGTACCCTTCATCTTGTGCAAGTTTTGGTAGCTATCCTCTTTCCCATGGGCTTGGGGGAGGCTAGCATGCATCCCAACCTTGGGATAGGCATGTGATGATGCCTATGGTTGGGTGGCAAACAATCTCTTTTCTTTCTCCTTGCATGGTTTTGGGAAGACATAGAAGATGGATATCAGGTTGGATTGGTGGCATTTTGGGAACTTATTGTTCCTATCTCTCCTTATGAAGACCTATTGTATTGTAGCTCCTTTGGATATGGCTATGAGAATAGTTTCATCTCTTTGCAAATTTTCCATTTTGTATAGCTTACATTTACATGTAAATTTTGATATATGGTGATTAAATGAGAAACCTCTTTCCCAACTTGTAAAAAAAATTTGTAATGGAAATTTTTGGTTGATTGCATATTTGAAAATAGTTATACAATACCCTTGTAGTCTATGTTTGTGGAAGAGAGTAATGTATCAAATGTTTCATTTATCAATCATGTATCTCTCATTTTTACTTACAAAGAATACATATTATTTGTCAAATAATTCTACATGTGTGTAAAACTGAAATACTCTTTGGCATTACTTTTGGAGAAATTTATTTGGCTATAGGAACTTGTTTTGTTTTAACATTGGTAGATACTACTATTATTTGAGTTGTACTTTTTTTTGTAGGTTATTTAGTGCTAGAAATCTGATTTTCTTCAGTATTGAAAGGAAGGTTACATATTCTTGTTAAGAATCTCTTTTGTTAAAAAAAAATACATATATATTATTGGTTTTTATATTACAAAAAAAAAAAAAAAAGCTGTTTATCTCTTGTTTTAGAAAATAAATTATCTTGTGGTAGAATTTTAAGATATAGATTTATACTTTTTTACAAAAGAGGTATGTTTATATAAATTTGGAATGATCCCTTTGAATATATATATATATATATATATATATATATATATATATATATATATATATATATATATATGTACTTAAAATATATTATATATTGGTTTGAAAACACAGACTTTTATAATCTTTATGGAAAATATATATATATATATATATACTTATTTGTTTAGATTTAATGGTTTATATATATATATATAATATATAAAACTTATTATAAAGGATTTTTTTTTTAAACCAAATATACAAAAAAATATAATATGGGACGGGGGTGGGGGGTGCGGCCCCACCCCCCGCACCCCTAACGCCGTGGGAGCTCCCCCCACCGATCCCTTTCACCCCCCGCCCGATTCATGCCTGCATGTGGGACTATCCCCCGCCCTCTCGTCACCGCCGCACCGCAGCCACTCCCCGCCCACCGCCTGTAACCGCCGCCGCACGCCACTCTCACAGCCCCTCCTCCCTCGCGCCATCCCTCCACCCAAGCACCTGTCCCCCTTCCCCCCCACCGCTGTCCCTCGGCCCACACGGTCCATTCACCAAGCCCTTTCTACAAATCCACCCTCCACCCCTCTCTCTCATCTTCTCCAACATAAAATAAATGAGTATAGATACATGTATTTCTTACAAGGAAAACAAACAAGAAGAATAAGAATGGAAGGAAGTAAAATGATAGAAAGAGATTAAAATAATAAAAAATAAAAAGGGGGATATAGATGAAAGATGAAGAAAAGCTAAAAGATTAGGGAAAATTTAGGTCAAATGAGATCTAGAGTTGAGATTAGGAAAATCTTAGGGCCCACATGTAATCCCGCACACTTTGGGGATATGGGAGATATTGTAGGAATGTGAATTAAATTTTCAAATGGGTGTGGAAAAATAATTTAAAAAGGGAAAATCTATTTTAGGGGTAGCCTTTCCTAGGTTGTCTCTAGTGAATTAATGAACCTAAAAAAATAAAAATAAATTAATTATGGTGAATGTTAAAATTAGATCATTAAGTTAGATAATGTAAATTTTATGGTATTGGAAAATAGATAGGTGGAACATTATTTCTCACTTTAAAAAATAAAAAATAAAAATTTACCGTCTTATTGGGCTATTTTTCTAGTGCCCCAAGGAGGGTCATTACAGTTGGTATCAGAGCTTGGGGTTCACACTCGCGGACCACTGGGTAACTAATTAAAATGGTTAATGTTAATTTTAACAACCCAAAATTAACTAGATGAATAAAAAAATAAACAGTTAAAATAAATCATCCACCACCATTAAATTTTAAATTAATAAATTGCTCGCTCACCTCGTGCAGGATGGCACCTAAGCAAGGACGATCAGCTAGAGGTATGGGGCATAGTGCATCTACGCAGGAGCCGCTGGCACCTGATTTTGGGCCTCAGATATTAGAGGCCTTGTGCCAGCTGATAGGCGTTGTGGAGCAGCACCTACCACAGCCGCAGGAGATGAGAGTGGAGGCACCATTGGGAGATGAGGAGCCGATAGGCGAGGACGCACATTCTAAGCCACCAGAGCATAACACACCGAGGTGGGAGAGGTCACGTAGTCCTTCTGTTCATCACAGGAGGGTAGCCTCATTCCGTCAGAAGCCGATCACACGCCTCGAGGGACCATTCGAGGAGGCAACCCCTTCGCCCGTTGGACTACATCCATGATTGAGATACAGCAGTGTGATCAGGGATCTTCTTCATTTGTAGCCACCCACTTACACCAGCTCTACAGATGGCTTTGGGGCTGAGTCATGGCTCCTTAGTTTGGATAGTTGCTTTGGCTTGCACTCTTACGAGAGCAACGTCAAGGTGAGGTTCGCCATACACCTCCTCCGAGACGCAGCAGGCATTTGGTGGAGGAATGAGGAGTGGAAGCTCCATCTGACTTGAGAGACAGTGACTTGGGAGTTGTTTGAGGAGTATTTTAGGGCTCGTTATATGTCAGAGCATTTTGTGCAGAAGAGGATCGATGAGTTTCACGACTTACGACAGGATCTAAAGACAAGAGTAGCAAAGATGAGAGAGCAGTTCTGGATCTTCTATAGTATGTGGATTACCTGCAAGATGAGAAATTTTAGGTTAACAGGTTCATTCGAGGGCTTAATGTAGACATAGAAGGACCGAGTTAGGATGTTATCTCCTCTCACACTTGAGAAGGCCATTGAGAAGGCCTACTTAGCTGAGGAGAACAGGACCAAGGCACAGGAGCATCGTGATAGAAACAAGAGCAAGTTTCAAGAGAGGATACATGCCTTCCAGAGTCAGAGGTCATGAGGTACTACACCATCCCCTAGAGGAGGATTTAGGCCTCCGCCAAAGATCCACGAGGGCCCCACCGCACCTCGGGCGATGCACAGACACAACACAGAGGGCCACCCGCAGCAGGGGGCCAGACAGACAGGGATTTCAGAGAGGTGTTTCTAGAGGTGGTTTTAGTGGAGCTAGAGATAGGGAGGCAGGGCACTCGGTGAGACACAAACCAACTCACACTCGGCAGCCTGCACTAGGTTGGACCAACAGGATCAGTACACTAGAGTACATGAGGGACCCCATCTCAGAGGGGTACAGGAGGTTGTTTTATTTGTGGATCTCTAGACCACTATGTGCGCATGTGCCCGCACAAACCCAATACCATGGATGCACAGAGAGATGTTAGATCCAAGCAGATGGTGGGTGATGTAGGACACACTCATCATGTATATGCAGCGTTTGCTTGACAACCGCCAAAGCCGAGCATCAAAGCCACATATTGAGATGACAGGACTATCGGGGTATTTTGCCTCAAGATTTTTTTATTCATGTGCTTCAGATTCCTTTATATCACCTTCTATAGTGGACTAGTGTGGGCTAGTGGTGGCTAGACAACCAGATATTTGGCTGGTTGATTTGGCCTCTAGAGCCAAACTCACCGTGGACTCATATGTGGATAGTTGTGTACTTGATTTAGGAGCCTTCTCCACTACTCTTGACCTCCGAGTTATCCCTCTAGGTTCCTATTAGGTGGTTTTGGGTATGGATTGGCTCGAGTCTCATCGAGCTAAGTTGGATTGCAGAAATAAGGTTATTGAGTGTCAGGATGATCTCGGGAGTGCAATTGTGATATCGTGGATGCAGACACCTATCTCCTCGTGCATGATATCGGCTAAGCAACTCAAGCGGAGCATGCGTAAGGGTTGTCGCTTGTTTGCTATCACCATCGTTGATCGATCCGAGATCATTCCTAGAGCATTCAAATTTTGATGATCATGTAGTTTTGAGGGAGTATGCAAATGTTTTTCTAGGCGAGCTTCTAGGGTTACCACCTCGTAGAGAGGTGGATTTCACCATTGATTTAGTACCTAGATCAGCACCAGTTTCTAGGGCACCTTATCGGATGATGACCCCAAAGCTTCATGAGCTCAAGATTCAACTAGAGGAATTGTTGGAAAAGGGTCTCATTCACCCTAGTGTATCTCCTTGGGGAGCGCTAGTCATATTTGTGAAGAAGAAGGATGGTTCTCTCAAGCTTTGTGTAGACTTCAGGCAGCTCAACAAAGTCATAATAAAGAACCGTTATCCACTCCCTAGGATTGATGACTTGTTTGATCAAATGCGGGGAGTGAGAGTATTCTCCAAAATCGATCTCAAGTCAGGGTATCATCAGTTGTGCATTTCAAATGCAAACATCCATAAGACAACATTTCGCACACGATATGGGCATTATGAGTTCACAGTGGTTCCATTTGGTTTGACCAATGCCCCAGCTGTCTTCATGAGCCTCATGAATGGTGTATTCAGGACATTTCTGGATCACTTTGTCTTAGCGTTCCTTGATGACATATTGATTTATTCTTATTCTGAGGAGGAACACGAGGAGAATTTGAGACATGTACTTTGTGTTTTAAGAGAGCAAAAGTCAGATGGGAACTTGGAAAATGTAGCTTCTTTCGTGACATGAGATTCAAGACTTGGGTCATATCATTTCAAGTGAGGGTATCTTCAGAGATCCCTCTAAGATACAAAGTGCTATCTTGGATCGGCAAAGCACCCACATCGCCATCGAGGTGAGGAGTTTCATGCGTTTGGCAGGTATTACCACAGTTCGTACACAGACTTTTCTAGGATTTCTCACCCTATTACTTCTCTTCAGAGGAAAGGGAAGAAGTTTGATTGCTCAAAGAAATGTGAGCAAGCCTTTCAGTTGCTTAAGGAAAGGTTAACCATGGTGCCCATCTTAGCAGTTCCAGACCCGACAGAGGATTTTGTTGTTTTTACTGATGCATCACTAGAGGGTTTGGGAGCAGTTCTTATGTAGGAGCGTCATGTTATTGCTTTTGAGTCTCGTAAGCTCAAGGACTATGAGCTCAATTATCCTACTCATTACTTGGAGCTTACAGCAGTTGTACATGCTCTAGTGTGTTAACGACATTTCCTTTTGGGTAGGCCTTTCATTTTGAGGACAGACCACCGGAGTTTGCAGCATATCTTCTCATAGCCGAACCTCAACGCTCGTCAATAGCGTTGGATGGAGTTCCTATGTGAGTATGACATGGAGGTTCAGTACATCAAAGGGAAGGAAAATGTGGTTGTAGATGCACTTAGTCGATGACGACATGTGCTTGCTTCTTTGACTCTTCAGTTGGATTTGAGAGGTAGGATTCTTGAGCACCTTCCAGAGGACAGATTTTATGAGGGATCTAGACAGATGTTAGAGTCTCAGGGTTCTTTAGAGGGAATATATTCAGGGTGTGTTTTAGAGACAGATGGTTTGCTTCGATTCCACAGGTGCATCTACATGCCTAAGTCAGGTGATTTGCGTAGCTTCATCCTCTCAGAGGCTCATCGAGCCCCATATGCAGCACATCCAGGAGTGAAGAAAATGCATCCGATCTGAGAGAGTTATATTATTGGCCAGGTCTTCGACGGGACATAGCATATTTTGTTGCACGTTGCCTTAAGTGTCAGAGGGTTAAGGAAGAGCATTCTCATCCCACAAGACTTTTACACCCTCATGATATTCCCGAGTGGAAATGGGATGTGATCTCCATGGACTTCATAGTCGGACTTCCTATGTCATCTTATCGTCATGATGCCATTATGGTCACCATGGATAAGTTGACTAAGGTTGCACACTTTTCACCAACCAAGGTCACCTATAATGCACAAGCCATTGCCAAAGTATTTATGGAGGACATTGTTAGGTTGCATGGGATTTCGAAGACCATCATCAATGACAGGGATACTATCTACACTTCAGTTTTCTGGACGTCCTTTCAGCCGCTCTGGGTACTCAGATCAATTTCAGTTCAGCTTATCATCCAGAGACAGATGGGCAGACAGAGAGGGTTAATCAGGTGTTAGAGGACATGTTGAGAATGTATGTCATGGATCAGCAGAGGAAATGGGAAGATTATTTGCATCTAGTTGAGTTTGCCTACAACAACAGTTATCATAGTTCCATTGGTATGGCTCCTTACCAGGCTTTGTATGGACGACGTTGTAGGACACCATTGAGTTGGGATAGACTAGATGATAGGATCATTGGGACCATCCTATCTTTAGGATTTAGAGCAGCAGGTTGTGTTGATTAGACAGCATCTTGAGCAGGCCAGAGCATGCCAAAAGGTGTATGCAGACACCAAGAGGACTGATCATCACTTCTCAGTGGGTGACAAAGTCTTCTTGAGGGTTCATCCACATAAGAGTCCTATCCATTATGGAAAGGGTTCTAAGCTATCACCTCATTTTTTGGGGCATTTTGATATTTTAGAGGTCATTGGTCCAGTTGCTATCTATCGCCTAGCTTTGCCACCACGCCTTGCACGGGCCCATGATTTTTTTCATGTTTCGTACTACGTAGATATGTACCGATACTTCTCATGTCTTGGATTGGTCAACATTACAGGTAAAGGACGGATGATGAAGTGGAGATTGAAGCCCGTATGCATACTGGATCACCAAAGGTTGGCCCTTCGGGGTCCAGACTTGGACCAGTTAGAGTATAGTGGGACCGGTAGCACGACGAGACAACAGCCTACCTAGAGGATGCGATACCTTTGAGGGCTAGATATCCCTACCTCTTTCAAAGTGACTTCCGGAGGAAGTCTAATTTTAGTAGAGGGGATGTAGTGCCCACACTTTTATAGCTCTCAAGCTTGTTGTTTATTTGCTCATAGACATGTTTTGACAAGGATTGGTGATATCTTAGACATTATATTTAGATATTTGATTTTATTAGCGCCAATTCAGCCTAATTTCTTTATTGTCATATTTTCTTGTTATGACATGGAAACGAATGAATATGATTCTCCTGGAACCTAATTATATTGATGCATAGTAGTTGCATGGTGGGATTATATGTCACTTTATCATCTTGTCTAACTTTTGGAATATGGAATATAATTGTGCACATTGTCACATCTTGATTTCAGTAGGATGTTAGGTTAGTTTAGCATGCATTGATACCTTACTATGTCATTTAATTATATTGTATCGGACAGTGCGGTTAATGTGTGCAATGAGTGTGTAGGTGACAGGTTTACAGGAGAACATGGGATTCAGGCCAACTACACAATCTTGCAAGCAGCCCACTGGTGAGTCCTAGCCATGTTAACTGTGTGAAGCCTTAGGATAGGTGATTATTAATTTTGGGCACTATGAGTGACCCCAATGTATGTAAATTATTTTGCTTTGAATTATTAATTTTTGTTTAGGGTCTAGTAAAGTTGTAAACTTGTTTTGGGAATTAATAACTCTTTCTTTTAAATTGTTGATTTTGTTAATGAGTCACTTAATCACAAGGGTTTAGGGTCACATGTGAGACCCCTGGGTGGTCCCCACACCTTCTACCCTTGTGCCAAAATTCAAAACCCGAAATTAGGGTATTTTGGGCATTTTTGGGGACCCCTTTGTAGCTTGGGAGTTCCCCTATCACAAAAATGATCCTTGGACCCTACCTAATGGGTAGGGGGGCTTGTTTTCAAGGCTAGAGGGAGTTTTCCCTCCCTTTCTACCCCTTGTTTTGTCACATCCATGTAAGGGATGTGGATTTGTGTGTTTATCAAAAGTTCAACTAGTTTTGTCTTGCTAACATTTAAGGGAATTTGGGAGAAGAGGGCAAAAAGATAATTTTACCCTTTCTCTTTTGTTTTGGCATCTTTGACCATGAGGAGGGAGAGGGGTGACACATGTCACCCCCTCATTAGTGAGGGTGCTTGCTTGCTCCTCTTCAAATTCCCATCCATGGGAAAAGAGAGGGACTTTTTTGGAACTTCTTACTTTTGGATGCTTGGGAGAATTGGAGCTTGGGAATTGCTTGAGTCAAGGTGTGAAGAAACTTGAAGTTGGAAAGCTTTTTGGAGAGCTTTCCTTGAGGTAGGTTCTCTTGTTTTTTTGTTGCTTTTCCTTTTAGTTTTGGACTGTTGCTTGAGATTGTAATTTATAAATGTTGATTTTGGTCATTTTTTGTTGTTACTCCCTCCATCATATGGCATGATGGATTTTTCGAGTGTCAGGGAAGAGAGAGGGAATTTTCCCTCTCAATCCTCAAGGCTTGATCGACAAGCCTTGAGGAGTCTTATTATTTTTCCCCTCAATGGTTGAGGTGGGGAAGTTGATTCATTTGGCTTGAATCTCCGTCCCCATTCTTGGTAAGGAAACCCCTTTGGGGTTTGAAAATCCTTCCAAGAAGGATTTGGAGAAAGGGGGAGGAATAAGGAGGGCTTGATTTGATTAGGAGAAATAAGGAGGACATGGAGATGTTTTTAGGTGCAAAGAGAAATTTTGATGTATAACTTTGGAGAACTTTCTCCTCTCTTCCCCATTTTGAGGATGAACATGGGTTCTCCTCCTTGTAGATTTTGGATTCTTGCTTGTTTGTGTCCTATCTTGTATGCTTGTATTATTGTTAGTGTACCCTTCATCTTGTGAAAGTTTTGGTAGCTATCCTCTTTCCCATGGGCTTGGGGGAGGCTAGCATGCATCCTAACCTTGGGATAGGCATGTGATGATGCCTATGGTTGGGTGGCAAACAAGCTCTTTTCTTTCTCCTTGCATGGTTTTGGGAAGACATAGAAGATGGATCTCAAGTTGGATTGGTGGCATTTTGGGCGCTTATTGTTCCTATCTCTCCTTAAGAAGACCTATTGTATTGTATCTCCTTTGGATATGGCTATGAGAATAGTTTCATCTCTTTGCAAATTTTCCATTTTGTATATCTTACAATTACATGTAAATTTTGAGATATGGTGATTAAATGAGAAACCTCTTTCCCAACTTGTAAAAAATTTGTAATGGAAATTTTTTGGTTGATTGCATATTTGGAAATAGTTATGCAATACCCTTGTAGTCTAAGTTTGTGGAAGAGAGTAATGTATCAAATGTTTCAGTCAATTGTATCTCTCATTTTTTTACTTACAAAGAATACATATTATTTGTCAAATAAGTCTACATGTGTGTAAAACTGAAATACTCTTTGGCATTACTTTTGGAGTGAAATTTATTTGGCTATATGAAGCTTGTTTTGTTTTAACATTGGTAGATACTACTATTGGTTTGAGTTGTACATTTCCTTGTAGGTTATTTGGTGCTAGAAATCTGATTTTCTTTGTAGAAAGGAAGGTTTACATATTCTTGTTAAGAATCTCTTTTGTTAAAAAAATACATATATATTATTGGTTTTTATATTACAAAAAAATAAAAATAAATTGTTTATCTCTTGTTTTACAAAATAAATTATCTTATGGTAGAATTTTAATATATAGATTTATACTTTTTTAAAAAAGAGGTATGTTTATATAAATCTGGAATGATCCTTTCATATATATATATATATATATATATATATATATATATATATATATATATATATATATGTGTGTGTGTGTGTGTGTGTGTGTGTGTGTTTGTGTGTGTGTGTGTGTGTGTGTGTGTGTGTACTTAAAATAAACTATATATAAATGTTGGGTTTAAAACACACACTTTTATCTTTATGGAAAGATATATATATAGTTATTTGTTTGGATTTAATGGTATTATATATATATATATATATATATATATATAACTTATTATAAGGGAATTTTTTTCTAAAACCAAATATACAAAAATATATATACCCCGCCCACTACCTAGAACCGCCGCGCCACCTCTGCGCAGCCCCTCCACCGCACCGTCCCCTCCGCTAGCACTCCCCCTTTCGCCCCGCCGCCATTGTCCCCTCACCAACACAGTCCATTCACCAATACCTCTCTACAAATCTGCCCCTCCACCCCTCTCTCTCATCTGCTCCAACATAAAATAAATGAGTATAGATACATGTATTTCTTACAAGGAAAATAAACAAGAAGAATAAGAATGGAAGGAAGTAAAATGAAAGAAAGAGATTAAAAAAATAAAAATAAAAAGGGGTATATAGATATCTAGGGAAAATTTAGGTCAAATGAGATCTAGACTTGAGATTAGGCAAATCCTAGGACCCACATGTAATCCTACACACTTTTAGGGATATGGGAGATATTATAGGAATGTGAATTAAATTTTCAAATGGGTGTGGACAAATAATTTAGAAAGGGAAAATCTGTTTTAGGGGTAGCCTTTCCTAGGTTGTCTCTAGTGAATTAATGAAGCTAAAAT
Organism: Taxus wallichiana var. yunnanensis; assembly: GCA_018340775.1. Lineage (NCBI taxonomy): Eukaryota > Viridiplantae > Streptophyta > Pinopsida > Cupressales > Taxaceae > Taxus > Taxus wallichiana. Next base: position 16,009,402 of record CM031238.1, on the reverse strand, counting down.
AAAATAAAAATTAATTAATTATGGTGAATGTTTAGTAGATCATTAAGTTAGATAATGTAAATTTTAGGGTATTGGAAAATAGATAGGTGGAACATTATTTCTCACTTAAAAAAAAAAAACATTTACCATCTTATTAGGATATTTTTCTAGTGTCCCAAGGAGGGTCATTACAGAATCGAGACCCTTACACAATTTCACATGTAAAGGAATAGTTCACTAGACCAAACCCTTATCACACCAAATCCACATTATATAATTATTGAACAAACTCCCATAATATTATAAACTTTTGAGGAATCTTGACACTTCATACACATTCATTCAATAAATCTTCACTTAAGAAACTAGGTTACCTTGCCTCCATGCACACTGTCACCATATTCATTCACCGTTATGTTTCTTGATGCTTGGTAGTTATATTTTAACACTCCTTCAAAATATTATAACCCTGAAATAACCTTATGTAATGAAGAACAATATTCAATAGTCACTTATAAAATATATTAAATTACAACCTAACACATATAATTCATGAAACATAAAAATATGCTTATGAAGGCTCCTTTGCTTTAATTATACGATGAATGCATTATTGTTTAAGCCTTTTGGGATTGAAATATATAGTTTTATTTATTTTCTCTAATTACTCTCATCTCCTACCACTCATACCATCCCCTCATCTAAATACCTTCTTACAAAAATGTATAAGATGAGTTAGTTAGGGTTCTAACTCTCCTCACTAACCCATGAGATGGCTACTCATGTTGAGTTAAGGCTTATATAGGTTGAGTATATCATGATAGGGTAGAAAAACATGTCTCAATACCAACAAAAACCATTTATTAATCCTAAAATATTAACTAGGCTTAAGAACTATCAACTAGGAATTTGAAAATTCAAATTTGAGGTTTTGGAGCAAAACCTCTTATTACAAGCCAAAATGAGTCGAAATAGACTAAATACATAAAAAAACCTCCAAATGAACTCCAAAAAAAAATCTAAAACACACCCAATATTTACTAACTAATATGATTATTTTTCATCAAGGACTCCTCCATCTTTCTCCAGGTGCAAGTTAGGTGTCTTGGTTGTGTGTGGACCCCACTCAAAAATGTAAATTTATTAAGAATTTTAGTTTTATCTCAAGTTATTCATTGGATATATTGGATAAATTAGTTTTTAAGGAATATGGTAATATTTTATACATTTATGGATTAATTTTAGATAATTTTTATCCCTTATAAGGTTTGTTCAAGTGATTCTCTTATGACCTGGTTTTAGGGAAGTTTTGGGTGGTTTCAAGTTACATGGATGCATGGTTGCATAGGAATTTTAGAGGTGTATAAGTATGGTTTTGGAATGGGTTTAATTTTTTTATGACCCTAAAGTCATTATTTTTCTATTTTTATATCACACTCACATATTTGAGGAGTTTTGATGTAGGTTTGAGCTTCATTTTGGAAGACTAGTTTTGGGCCATGTTGGTTGTCCTTATTCTTAAATAGATTCATGAGGTGAGATAATGGTCTAGAGTGATTGAATATTTTGGAGGTTGTTATTTGAATTATAAAATATTTCCAAGTGGTTTCCAATGTTTGGTGGTGGTATTTTTTCTTAAGAACATCTGGTTTTGGCGAGTAGGTTTTTTGGGTCTATTAGGCCTTCTTGAGTCTTGAGTGTGAAGATGGTATTTTCGACCTATATGGTCTCTTTCATGAAAGTTATAGGATCTTATTATGATTTTTTAAGTTAATTTTTCCTATTATGGATGGATTACATATTTTAGGATCATAATTCAGGTATAAAATCAAGTTATAAAGCTCATTTGAGCTAGTTGTGCATGTAAGGAAAAGTGCAAGCTAGAGGGGTGTTTCTAAGAGGTGAAGGAGGTCCTTAAGGCCATAAAAGAGAGAAGAAATTGTATATAGATGTTATAGATTGTTTTCACGTGTTATAGAGATAGGGAACTATGCCTAATCATCTTAGATGAGAAGATCTAGAGTGAGTTGACATACAAAAAGATTTGAAGAAGAAGGAAAGAGAGCTTCATTGTGTCATCATTAGTTATATCAATATTTTAGAGGTGTGTTGGTCTGAAAATCTATCGGGAGGGATGATCTATGGATAGACAGCCAACAAAGTGTCCAAGGCATAGCCCTCTTTGAGACAACAAAGTGAAACTAGTTTATTGCTATTCTTCCAAAGAGAATCTACGCAAGTCCTACAAAGATTCTCGCCTTCAAGGGTTTCAGATCTTGTCCCCGTATGGGTATTTCGACTGTGAACAGAAAGGAATGAAGGGAGGAATGGAGATAGGATAGATCTGAAGGGAGAAAAGAAATGAATTCCAAAGCAGAAAGGTTAGAGGGTTTATGTTTTGGGCTGGTAGTAAACAGAGCCAAACCTACTTACATAAACAAATAAAGCAATACTGATGAGCAAATGACAAAAAAGTAGAGATAGATCTAATAGAAAAGTAACATAGATCTAACTTAAGAAAGATCTAATGCACATAACACATCCATTGAGCACAAAGTCTTAATTTTTGTATTAATATTCTCTCTACATAAAAATTACAAAGCCTTTTCCTTCTCACTTATTTTTTTATCTAAAAATGTTCACCCTTGAATACAACAAGTATCCAAGTATATATAGAAGGAGAAGGAGAAAGAAGGCAAAAAGGAACCAACAACTATTTACAAAATATCTAAAAGTCAACTGTTGACTTTGGGGCAATTTGGTGGATGACAACATCTCATGGTGCAACATGGATGATGTCATCATTTGTGCCAACATACTTTTAAATAATTTACAAAAATGGGAACAATCCCAGGAGGAAGGAGCCTATTCGTCGTCATCCCACGGCTAGAAAGGAGTATCCTGTTTTTGCTCAGGAGAGGAAATGTGAAATTGAGCATGATACTCCATGAACTTGCTAATCATCGGTTGAAGTTGATCCTGAGCGGGACCCTTGGTGTGATCACTGATGACCTCGTAAGTCTCCGTTCATCTCTGAGTCTCTCTGGGAGCTTGAAGTATTCATTACCTACCTCCATCAGGTATCCAACAAAATCACGGTAGGCCAAAAGGTTGTTGATAGATTTTGTATCAAAAGTGGCTTCTGACCCTAAACCTTGTGACGTGATCTCCTTGAAGAGCCAAATAGTTTCATCTGCCTTCCTCAAGGCGTATGGTGGGGTGAGCAAGCCCATAGATATCCTTAGGATGATCTATTCCATTTTATCCATTGCATCCAAGGCCTCCTCCTTGATTTTATCTATTTTCTCCAAGACAACTTCCATTTGGTCAACTTGATAGTCCAAAGCAGCGAGGACTTTGTTGGGTGCTCTTGGGTGATCGAAGACACCAAATTTTACTAAGTTATTGACTAGGTAGTCAAGAATCTTCTGGAATGTATCATGTTGTAACCTGACATGGTCCAAATCTTCAGAGATAGGTCCTGCAATCACTTAGAGTTCCTTATTAGCCTGATCAATATTTTGATATAGCTCCGTGAACTTAATAACTACTTCCTCACTATCTTTAAGGATCTTGTCTCTCTAGGTGGATACTGCCATACCTTTCTCACCAATCTTGGTGTACTCATTTATCTTTTCCTGACTAAGGGATTCAGGAGTTTCGAAAGTGGCGGCTTATAGAGTGCGCGCCCATTTTCCGTAGGGCTTAGAGAAGATGTTTGTTCGGTCTTTTAGTATCCTCTTCTCTTCCTTTGCTTCCTAAAATTTTTTGCAAAGGGAATCCACTACAGATAAGGCCTCTGCTTGTAGGCTTTCTGAGGATGTTCCCATTGTGACCTGTGTCATTGTATAATCTGTAGGAGACAGATCTTTTTTGTCCTTTGTGGGATCGGGTATGTGATCTCCATAACTCTTTCACCTAAAACACTTTGAGAGAATTGGATTATTGCCTTTTTCTTCTTAGCTCCTTTAGTTGGAATCACGGAGAAGTCCATAGGTGTAATGGGGAATTTCCTCTAGTGTCGACTCAGTGTTTGGAGATCCATTCGGACTTAGGGAGTGTGACCAGAGGGAGAAGAGGTAATGGAGGTGGAATAAGGATCAACTACAAAGTGGACATGGGAAAATGCATCGAGACACTTGGCGACACAGAGCATTGAAAAAAGAAGCCAACCGTCCAACGCTCGAGGGGTAGGAGTCACTATAGGAGAGGAAACCATGGAGGTGGAAGGGATCTAGGAGATGAGGGAAGAAATCTTTGGGGACAGATCCATGAGGGAAGAGAAGATGAAGGAAGAGGAAGGGGGAATGGTAGAATACGGGGAGAAGACACAACCAAATGAGTGGTCATTTGAGTGACATGAGGAGGGAAGGAGGAGAAGGAGATGGGACGATGGGAACTTCACTAGTTACTGAGAGTGGAAACATCCCGATTGGATGTGCTCACAAACAGCTTATCGCTTCCTCTTCTTCGTGGAGACCAGGTTTACTACCGCTCCTCGGTGGCGGAAGGAATCTCGGAGTTTCCTCTTGAATAGTGCTTGTCTCTCCCTCTTTATCTTTCCCTTTTCCCTTTGACAAGTGCTTTGGGTTAGTAGGTGCATTACCCAAGGGAGACATGGTGAAGTCTACCCCAAGGTCGATGAGGCCATTCTTCTTGCACCAATGTTCTATGCACTGTAGAGTTCCTTTGACTCTTTCCTCTTTAGTCTGAGGCACCTTTGTTCTATCAATCTTAGTGAAAGGCCAACTATCCCCGTCTCGTATCTAGATAGACCGATGAACTTCTTGATCAGTTACTTGGAAACCTTTCAGGAAAATGGCCACACCATATTGGATGACCTCAGCCAGGGCCAGGCAGGAGTGATCCTTTCTTCTAAGCTCGACCTCGTGATACAGATCGATATAGATATCTTTGATCTATGGGATGTGAATCAAATCAAGATTTTCCCTTGAAAGGCAATTGCAAGGATCAAAGGTTGGCCTTGCCAGGAAATTTTGTTTCAATTTGAGTAAGTCTAGCTCCGCAAACATTTCCCAGGCTTTACTATGAGAAGTGTAGGTGTACCTTCCCACTGTGAGGGGGAATGGAGTTCCACCCTTCTTTCTTTTTAGACACTTCTCATGGTATGTGATAAGCTATCTGGATAGCTCCAATAGGATCAACTTGGGTCCCGCATACCTCGGTAACTTGGTGGGCTCCCCAAGAAGTTGGCGGCTCTGAGATAAGTGAAAGTGGGGAATTGCATAAATAATGCCCCCACTTCTCTGTGGTAGTAACCACACTCTTGGTCATCCGACCGTGAGTCATATTAGGCCTCAAGAGGCAGATGACGCCGTAGAAGAAGGCATCATTGATCTTGCTTAATTATGCGATGTTATTTTCTAGTCTCAACTCTAGATAATATTCATATATTCTCACTTGGGGCCATACCCACATCGGTTCAGTGCTGGGTAGTCTCTTTCAGAGGCAGCAGCGTATACCACGTAGGAGTTCATGTAGAACCTCTCGCTTGTTAAGAGTTGTTGAAGCGATTGGAGATAGTGCTGCTAATGATCTCCACCCATTCAAAACGTTGATCAGAACATTTTCTCTCATGGTTTCTAAGTAAAAACTTCAACTTGAAAGAGAGAGGAAAAATATCCTCTTTAGGAGATATTAGCACAGCTCCAGCACCGCATCCGCTAGTTGCACAACTGCCATCAAACTACAATGTCCAAACCTTGTTAAGGTCCTCTTCCTAGATGAGAATGTCCATTTTATCAGACTCAGTAGATAAGAAGTAGTTCCCCATCCTTGATGATTCGAAGAGAATTTGGGCTTTGGGGTTGTCGCTTAATTGGTGACCAAGTACTTCTTTTGCGATTCAGGCTCCAATGTCTGCATTACACCCTTGATAGGGATTCTGGCTTTGGACCAGTCCATATGGATCTCTCCACCAACTTCTCTACAAAAGCTTCTTCCTAGTAGAATTCCATATGTTGCTGGGATATCAGCAACGAGGATGGTCATCTTTACTCTTTTCTCTGGGAATGCCACAAAGGCAAACTGTGCATCTTTGATCTGACCAATCAATGGAACTTGTTTGGTTTCCATGGAGTAACATCTACCGAAAGGCTTGGTAAGAGTGAGGCCCAAAGCATGGGTAACCTTTTCTCGGAATGAAATTATCGAAGCCCCATAATCAATTATGTAGTTTCTTAGCTTGTGACCATTGATTAGGAGGGAGAGATAAAAAGGTTCAATTTTGCCTAACATGGAAGTCGAGGTAACATTTATGTGAGATGCAGGAGGAGTGGAAAGGATTCCTCTCGGGGAGACATGAGAGGTTACGGCAGCTTGGCTTTGGATATATTTGGTTAATCTTACAAGCTGCTTGGGGTTAGATTGAAGATACTCAGCTTCAGACATTTGAATCTTGGTCTTTTTAGCGTGATCGATTATGTTGAATGCAACCAAGGGTTATGTTGACGAAGGAATGAGTCCCTCATTTCATGATGGTAGGGAAGGGTTACTAGTCTTTATGGAAATAGAAGAAGGCTTATTTGGAGGAGAGATTGGAGGAAAATATTTCTTTATGAAAGGCTGAATAGGAGGTTGAGTAGGAAGAGGATTACCTATTTTAGCAATGGCATGTTTAACACATGACCTTCTCTTTTTGTATCTTGGCAGTAACTTCTACTTCTTTTCCTTGGGAGTGGGTAAAAACAACATATGATTGTCCACTTGCATACCCTTGAGTACCCTCTTCTTCATCAGATTCTTTGTCTTCAAATTCCATATACCTGATTATAGAGTTGCTAGTTAGTTCACCAACATCTTGATCATCTTCACCCCGTGATGAAGGTTATTCATAATTTTTCTCCTCTTCTTCAACCTCGACCAGGGCATTGATTAGAGGGGCTTCAAGTGCCAATCGGAGTAGTTGCAGGGAAAGCGTGGCCTTTGTGGGGCATTATTGAAAGTGAAATTTCTTCGTGGGATATCCTAGTATGAAGTGTTAGGAGAAGCTTGAGATAATTACTTCTTTAATGTGAGCAAGTTGTTTGCCATCTTTGGAATGTTGAATGTGATGAAATGGCTTGAGAAGGAGTTGAATCTTTAAGCTTGGATGGCTCTCATTTTAACTCACCGAGATATAAGCGGGTTATATTCTATCCAAATGGCTACAGCTTGAGCGATAACCAGGGTGGTGATTTGTTCTTGTAAGAGTAAGAAACTTACTCTTGAGCTCATGACGTTCATAAAGAAATACTTCTGATTTTATGGTGTTGGCAGCATGGCAGGCGACACATGGTTAATTAGTGAATTCAAATGAGTGATAAAATTACGAATGGTTTCATTGAATTCCTTCTTCAGTGAGTGATCTTTGAAAGTAATGAAAACTTGTCTTCAGAAGGCTTATACTTGTCTTCAAATGTAGTTCGTAATGTGGCCCAACTGGTGATAGATCCGGCCAGTAAATGTTGGAACCACTCTACTGTGGGTCCTTGCAAGGTCTCTAGAAAGAGGCATATCAAGACATCTTCATGGGTCACATCTAGGATGCTTTGCATGACATAATAAATGTAGATATATGTGAATCTATGCTTTGGTTTCCACTCCCATCAAATCTCGAGAAAATTCTTGCGGTTTCCATGAGGGAGTGCATGAACAGGATGTGGTAACGCAAGAGGGCCCATAGCATTTCCCCATGGTACTGCCATTTGAAAATCTGGAAAGAGGATGTGAGCTGGAAGTGTGGTTCCACTGAGAAACAAAGTGCTGCAAAGGGATGTGGAGGCTCCTTGCAAAAAATGGTTCTTTCGTGGGGTGAGACACTTCTGGCTAACCGATCAGTTGAGCTCAACTATGAGAAGTGTGTTGGTGTAATACTGAAGTTGTTCCTTTTAATTATATTGATAATAGGATCAACTTCTCCATGAGCTCTCCGATACGAGTAAATGGCTCACCCGCCAGTGTATCTTTTAGATCTGCAATGTTTTTAGAGTAGATTTAAAAACTCTTTTTGGTTGTACTTGCTGATTTTCTGATTTTTCTGACAAAAATCAGCAGCATGTACTTTTCTAAATATTTAATTTTATCCCTCTTTTGAAAACCGATTACAGTTTAATGACAAAGATCAACAAGGATAAAATGATGGTTTAACTTAGTAAGCTGATTTTTGGATCTTAGAGTTGACTTTTTGCAAGGGTTTGAAATTATTTGTAAAATTGTCAGAATCTTAGATCTACGGAAATATATGGGTTTTTGTAAAAACTTAGTGAACTAAAGATCTCTAACTAGCCCAGATCTATGGATCTCTGAAGAAAATTTTCAGTTTGGATCACTTTTGCAAAAATTTGGATTTTAAGTAAAGAGTTAAGATTTACAAACAGGTAGTGATTTTTACATTTTTATCTATTTTCTTAGTTACCTTAGCAACTTTTAAAAACTTTTAGTTTCTTTTAACACAACACTCAATAGATTTGGTTTTTTCCCCAATAGAGTCGCCAAAAAACTGTTGGTCTGAAAATCTATCAGAGGGTAGATCTACATATAGACAAAGCAAGTAGTGTGTAGGGCATAGCCCCTCTTTGAGACAACAAAGTGAAACTAGTTTATTACTATTCTACTAGTAGGAATATGTGTAAGTCCTACAGTATTCTACCTTCAGGGGTTTCAGATCTTGTCCCCGTATTTGTATTTCTGACTGTGAATAGAAAGGAATGAAAGGAGGAACAAAGATAGGATACATCCGAAGGGAGAAAATAAATGAATTCCAAAGTAGAAAGGTCAGAGGGTTTATGTTTTGGGCTGGTAGTAAACAAAACCAAACCTACTTGCATAAATGAACAAAGCAATACTGATGAGAAAATGACAAAAAGTAGAGATAGATCTAACAGAAAAACAACACAGATCTAACTTAAGAAAGATCTAATGCACATAACACATCCATTGAGCACAAAGTCTTAATTTCGTATTAATATTTTCTGTTACAAAAAGTACAAAGCCTTTTCCTTCTCACTTCTATTTTTCATCTAAAAAATGTTCACCCTGAATACAACAAGTATCCAAGTATATATAGAAGGAGAAGGAGAAAGAAGGTAAAAAGGAACCAACAACTATTTACAAAATATCTAAAAGTTAACTGTTGACTTTGGGATAATTTGGTGGATGACAACATCTCATGGTGCAACATGGATGATGTCATCATTTGTGCCAACATACTTTTAAATACTTTACAAAAATGGGAACAATCCCAGGAGGAAGGAGCCTATTCGTCGTCGTCTCGCATGGCTGGAAAGGAGTATCCTATTTCTACTCAGGAGAGGAAATGTGAAATTGAGCATGATACTCCATGAACTTGCTAATCATCGGTGAAGTTGATCCTGAGCGGGACCCTTGGTGTGATCACCGATGACCTTGCAAGTCTCCTGTTCATCTCTAAGTCTCTCTGGGATCTTGAAGTATTCATTACCTAACTCCATCAGGTATCCAACAAAATTGTGGCCGAGAAGGTTGTTGATAGATTCTGTATCAAAAGTGGCTTCTGACCCTAAACCTTGTGATGCGATCTCCTTAAAGAGCTGAATAGTGTCATCTACCTTCCTCAAGGTGTATGATGGGGTGAGCAAGCCCAAAGACATCCTTAGGATGATCTGTTCCATTTGATGCATTGCATCCAAGGCTTCCTCCTTGATTTTATCTATTTTCTCCAAGACAAATTCCATCTGGTCAACCTGATAGTCCAAAGCAGCAAGGACTTTGTTGGGTGCTCTTGGGTGATCAAAGATGCCAAATTTTACTAAGTCATCGACTGGGTAGTCGAGCATCTTTTGGAATGTCCATCAAAGCTTTACAGAATGAAAAGTTATCAATTTACAAGCCTTTGGGTGCAAGGTGTAATTCTATTGTAGGCTGTAGGGTCAGAAAAGCAAGGCGCACTTCTAGAGAGTGTTGCATGGAAGAAAACAATGCCAAAAGGGGCGCAGGGCATGAAAATACTACACACAACATTTAGATGTTGGTGTCATATAATGTGCACTTGTGCCATATGAAGGGTTAACTGGGCGCAAATTATTTTGGTGTTGCAAGGATTTAGGGTGCGCCTTTAGCACAGATATGGTACATGTTGCAAAACATTATGATGTGCCAAAGGCATAGGTTCAAAGGGTGCATCATTGAGTTAAGTTGTGCAGTGTTTGAGATTTTGGTGCCGTGCAGAAGGGTCTCGCGTGACATTCAAATGTAGGTGTAGATGTGGTTACGCTTGCACCTATGATAGATTTTAGGAATTTTTATAAGGCACATGGAAAGACCAATGTTGCATGTGGGGACAGTGCGCCCCTTTGGCATGACTGTGTTTAGTGTAACAATAACAAAGTTTGTGCCAAAGGAAAATAGTGGTTTCGGATTGCAATAACTTTAGATTTTTCACCTTTTTGGCAGGTTTGGGGTCTTTTTCCTCTCTTAACTCATATTTTTCAGTGAGGGGAACAGAGGAAAGAGGGTCAGGGATTCATTTTTGAGACAAGGCCTCCTAGGTTTAGTAGATCTGGAAGGAGGGTAAAACCGTTTTTGAAAGTGGGTCGATTTGCAAAAACGGGTGGAGTTGTATTATTTTCTTAGGTTCATTCATTTTTGTTTTGATAATACCAACCCTAAACAAAAATGAAACCACAAGAAAAGAAAGGACCACTTACCAGGTATATATAAGATGGAGGAAATGATGTGGGGTCCATGAATATGACGAAAAGCAACACACGGGGCTGACAGGAGCGCTGACAAAGTGCAGAAGAATAACCTTTTTCCATGTTTTTTTAGTCGTGAAAATGACAGGTCAGATGTGCCTATTTATAGCAAAAGGTGCAATAAATGTGCCACCAACCTTTTGCAAGGCACACCTAGGTAGACGCCAACATGAAAATATTTGTGCCCTAGGCGTGGATTTGGGACTGTCAACATTGCTTTTTCAGCACTTTGGCGCACCATTTAGGGGCGCAACATTTTGAATGTCAACAAGATGGCGCATGCACCTTGGCGTAGGCTTGAAAGGCGCATCATGGGAAGGCACAACATTTGGAATGTTGACACTCCAAAGGATGTGCCAAAGGAAAGGAGGGGGTGCAGTTTCATTTGATGTTGCGTGAATAAAAACTGCGCCCAACCAAAAAAGGACCAAATGACTAAGTTCAAAAACTAGATTCTTTGGAAAGGGATTTTATGCCATTCCGAACGCTAAGGGACCTCGATGGGGGACTAGAACAGAAATTTGGTATGGTCACCTGCAAAATTGCCCTTGTCAATTTTACAGGATAACAAGGTGAAAAACATATACGGTGGCTTTGATTGTTGTTGATTCATATTGGGGTTGGTGCCTCCTTGTAGGGTTGGATCTATAATAAATCTATGGTTTGGTGTTCCTTGTGGGGTTGGTTCCTCACTAAATCTAGGGGTTGGTACTCTTTGTTGAGTTGGTGCTTAACTAAATTTGATTCATTTCTCTATTAAATTGTGTTTGGTGGATATTATTCCCCTCGAGGGTTTCCCACTTACATCTTGTGTTACTTTATTGTTTTTCTCTCATTTTCTCTTCTTTGGTTATTTTCTTGTATATGTATGCTTAATGGTTAATGGATGAAATTGTTTAAGTGAATGAAAAGTTTTATTACTCACTTATTCTCCCCCATGATTTTTATTCCAACATAATTATTTTAATGCTTGTAAGTCAACAAATATCAATGTCAATTAACTCTAAAGGTCACGAAGTAGTGTATTCCATTGAATATCCTTTTAGTATTTCCCCATCCTTTACCTTATCCATAGGGTGTGAATACATGATGTACATCTTTTTACCTTGATTGATCTTTGTCATTTTTCCTAGCTTGTGATACCCTATAATATGTCCTCTTTAATGAAAATTATAGCAAAATATTCTACTTATATAGTTAAAATGAGAATTCATTCCTTTCCTCTATGAAGGATTTATTCTAGAATCCCCAACTATATGTATATATTGATTATATGAAAAAAAAAATAGCCTTTGAAATAATTTACATACATTTTCTTTTTAGAGCAATTTTCTTTACTCTATCAGTGCCATCATTCCTTGGTGATCCAATATTCTTTTAGGTATGACTCTCCTTGTTCTTCTTTTGATACTATTTGAAACCAAGGCATGCGTTATCATTTTCAAAACTCTTTTTTTTTCCTTATTTAAAACCAAGTCCTTCCTTATCATGTGGATAACTTTGACTACTCAAGATATCACTAAGAATTTCAGCGCTTTTTTCAAACTTATGATGCCTCTTCAATTTTTTTATTTCTGATCCAATTATCCCTTCAAGGACTCGTCTCTATTTTAAACTTGGTGCATTATACATCCATGGTATCAAGACTTGTTGTTACAAAATCAACTTGAATTTCTAACAATTTAATTATCTCATAATGTCCATTATCTTTGTTATTGATTTGTTCCTCACAATCCTTAATCAATAACCTCAATATTTGATTCATCCTTTTTGGTTCTTCAACACACCTAGAGAACTCAATAATTCTTCCTCAAGATTCAATTCTACCTCTTCTTCATCTAAATCTTCATATTTCATGAGGCTTTTCAATATTTAATAACCTTAAATAGTTGTTTTTATGGCCATGAATAGATTTTCATTGCTATCAATTTTATCATCACTCTCATATGTACTTGATGTCACTTATAAAAAAGCAACTAATGAAATAGGGTTTAAAACCCAAAAGTGAGGATCATAAGGGATGATGTGCACATCAACGAATGTGTGAATGACAGCGTGAAGAGATCTCGGGAGGAGTGAGCATCAACCAAATCTGCATACAAAGATTTGAAACATGGGAAGAAATTGGTTAAGCCATAAAACTCTCTTCTATCTCATAGATCAAATGGGGTGTACATATAGGAGGTGCTGAGTAACCCCCAGTGCTACAATCATGACAACTTGAGTAGAGAGGGGGAGTTACATTCCCAGAATAGAAGTGTAACTCCCAATGATGCATATGATGCATTGACACACTGATGTCGTTGATGCACTGACATGTAAGAGAATCTCATAATGACCCCTAAATGACACATGGACCTATAATCTCACCTAAGTGAGATGACTCACCTAATGATGTGGAAAATAACACACACCAACACCCCCTTCATTGTAACTTAGGATGAGGCAACAAGTTAGAAATGAGAAATGGGTCCCGGCACAATTCTTGATGAGGTACCCACACACAAGAAGAAGGTCCCAAGCGGTGAAGGAAACCCAAAGTGGGAAAAACATCCACCACAAGAGAACAAAACAGTCTTTAATCTAAGAAAGATGCCAAATATGGGTCCCACCATATGACGATCCTGAAAAGGTACCCATGTACAAAGAGGAAAACTCTCGAAATAAGAAGAAGAGAGAAGAAGAGGGAGATGAGAGGAATTCGAGAAGATGCCATGGATGGATCTAAACTTTGTAGCTCTAAGAAATCTCCCGAGAAGAATGTCGATGACAAGATCCTCTACCTCCGGACTAAAGAAGAGCCACCCAAAATGAACTATGTGCCTACCCTTAGGAAGGACAAAAACACGTGTTGAAAGTCCACCCACTCTACAAAGGAAACTGGAGGCAACAACATGAAGAACTCTGAGTCCTTGGTGCACGGAAGTATGACATAGGTCTAGTGAGTGAGTGCCAAAGAACTAAAGGTAATGCAACGTGTGTAGAATCACAAAGTGAAAAGAGGAACACCCACAGAAAGGATTTCCAAGTGATGTGAAGGGAACAAAACATCCTCCACAACAAAAAAGGATCCACAACTGAGGGTGGATCAATGAAGGTCTCTGGAAATGTGGAAGTGACATGATTCCTGGAAGGGGCACTCCCAACAACAAAGATGATGAACTCCTCTAAAACACCTGTAGATGGATGAGGGACCTGTAGTGCATCATGAGTAGACTCTACAAAAAGATGACTAAGGTCAGGTAGATACTCATCCCAATGAGGGGGCTCAACAAACAGAAGAGCGATGTTAGATAGGTATGATTCATCCAATGAAGGTAAAGGAGTGGAAGGGGCCTCACACACTGGAAGTGGAAATGAGGCTGGTGTAATGACGGTGTGAGACTGAGTATGAGACTACTTGATATCTGATGAGATGTGGGATGTGGAAAAACTCTCTAGAATAATGAGAGAAAGAGGAGAAGAGTCCTCGTAGTACTCTCTACGAATTAGAACCAAACAAGTCTATGTTAGTAGAACTGGCATCACATGAAGAAGAGGAGACAAGCGAATAAAAGCAACAACAACGGCAAGATATCGAAGGGTCTCCATAGAGGGACTGAAGAATTCTTGAGACACGGTGAGGTGGATTTGAGTATGCCACATGAAACCATAGAGATCGAGAGACATGCATCTTCATATGAACAAATACATGGTCACAAGTGTCGAGGAAGTCCTCTAGATGATGATGATTAGCGGGTGTAGGAACTAGCCCAAGTAAGACATCGGACTTTTCCGATAATGTGTTTGCGTATGAAAACCCAAGAGTACAATCAACCCCCCCAGAATGTGGCACTTTATAAAGGTATTGAATTTACAAAAATGACAATGTCATCACATAATATGCAATAAATCATGTAACTTTGACTAAAGAAGTGCTCAAAAATGAGTTACAAGTCAAAAGTTATGGCATTATTAATATTCCCGTAACTTATGGAAAAAGTCAATAAATGCCTTGTAAACCGATTAAAAAGGTGCACGAAATGGGTGCAAAGGGTATGGTGTGGTTACCCATTGGAAATGGCATGGAATTTTAGGTAGGGTTTGTTTTGAGTGCAAGGGGGGATTAACCTCCTGCCAACCCCATACCTTGCCCTCCATCTTCGACTCTCATAGGAGGGTTAACAATACAAGCCAAAAACCTAAATTACAATGCCAAGATGAATGTTTTTTTAAAAAATCTTAAAACATTAAAAAAAGATAGGAGGAGGTGGGCCCATGTTGAAAAGCCAAGGTTTTGACAAATTTGAAGATGCTAATGGAAGCCCACGTGAAGATTTTCCAGGCTAAGGAGGGGGCTCCACGTGATTTTCTAGGCTAAGGAGGGGTCTCCATGTGATTTGCTAGGATGAGGAGGGATGTGGTAGATTTTGGGATGTGTGTGAGTCACTTTGTAGGTGGCTATAACCATCTAAAGAAGAGAAGGGTAGCGTAGACCACTAGAGGCAGCAAGTTGAGGGAGCCGTTACGGATCGTACAAGGAGCTAGAGGTGCTGCAAGCACGTGAGAGAGAAGCAGAGATCCCAAACCACCAAAAAATGGTAGAACAGCCAGAAAAATGGTTGTGTAACTATGTAGGCTTGATTTGAGTACAAAATGGCTGAGGTGGATAATGGAAGAAACGTCCAAGGCTGTAGAGGAGGTCGAAGGACACGTGCATGATTTGAGGTGGAATCCGCTATAGTGCTCAACCATTATTGTTAGAGTAGACACGTGTGAACTAGAAATGGAGCCCCAAGCCAAATCAACAACCGGATATGTGAGTGGTAGAAGGAACGTGTCAAGTAGTGAGCAATAGTTCAAACACAAAATAGGTCAACCAAGCTTACGGACATTTAAACCAAAAGTAATCCCCAGTGTAGACGTTGCATAAACATCTGCGAAGAAGCATCTAGAGAAGAACAAGGCTGAGCAGATGTAATGAGCCAACATTAGACCACAAAATAACCTTGTGGAAGTAAAACCCGAGCAACGTCGGAAGAGAGCCAAATGACCAAACCACCGTGACAAACCAAGAAGGAGCTGAACGATCCAAGGTAATGCAAAAAGCGTAGATGGAGCCAAGGAGTGTAGGGCGAGTCAGTCAGCAAGTTGGGGCCGAGCGGGCCTTTAATGCAAGCTCTTTCACCAAAAAACTCCCAAGACCAGCACACAGAACTCAAGTTTTCACCTTGAAACACAAAATACACCTCATGAAAACACCTCCAAAGTCACATGCAAACCTAGAGAATCAAGCAGTTGAAGACACTAAACTCAAAAACACCAGAAACTTGAACAACCACCTCAAACACATGAACAACCCAAGGAGAGGTATAAACACCTAGAAATTAGTGCAAGTAGATCACGGTCGAAATATCCATTACGACACACACACGAGATCTGGATATCACACTGGAAGATGAAAAACATGCAAACAAATGCCGATGAGTGCACGGATCCACAAGATCTACTCTGATACCATGAAAGAGGGTTTAAAACCTACAAGCGAGGATCATGAGGGATGATGTGCACATCAACAGACGTGCAAATGACAACGTGAAGAGATCTCGGGAGGAGCGAGCATCAACCTGAATGTGCATGAAAAGATTTGAAACATAGGAAGAACCTGGTTAAGCCATAAAACTCTCCTCTATCTCATAAATCAAATGGGGTGTACATATAGGAGGTGCTGAGTAACCCCAGTGCTACAATCATGACAACTCGAGTAGAGAGGGGGAGTTACATTCCCAGAATAGAAGTGTAACTCCCAATGATGCATATGATGCACTGACACACTGACACACTGATGTGCTGATGCAATGATGCATAAGGGAATCTCATAATGACCCCTAAATGACACATGGACCTACGATCTCACCTAAGTGAGATGACTCACCTAATGATGTGGAAAATAACACACACCAATAGCTACTTCCTTCTTTAGTATAAATTTTTCTTTTATTATTGAACGACCCTTTCTTTCCTTCATAATTCTTAAAACTTATTTTGTTCTTTTCATGATTATAGGACTTCTTATCCTCGCCATGATGTTCATCCTTCTCTCGATCATCCTTATATTTGTTAGGGAACTTGGATGTAGAGTGACCAAGCTTACCATAGTTAAAGAACTTAAATGTAAACTTACCTTTATAATTACATGATCCTTTCCTTATTTTATTAAAAACATGGATTATATCTTGTCATCATTAATATAGGTATTATTACCATCCTTAACCTTTTTACCGTGTGACTTCTTCTCATATTTTAATGCAACTTCCTTCTAGGAGGGTCTTCCATCACGAGTTCTTATTTTGTAAGCATTTAATATGCCATGAAGCTCATCCATTTGTAATGTGTTTAGATCCTTGATTTCCTCCACAACAGAGACCTTTGAATCAAACTTAGATGTCAGAGATCTCAATACCTTTTGTACCACTGTTGATTCTTCCAACTTTTCTCCTAGACCTTTGATGACATTTACCACTTCATCTACTCTCAATATATAAGAAGCAATATTCTCATCCTCCTTCATTCTCATACTTTCAAACTGCCTTTGGTGGGTTTTTAACTTTTCCAACTTTACTTTGGTGTCTCCTTCATATATGATCTACAAATTTTCCCAAATCCCTTTGGCTATGTTACAATGCATGACCTTAACAAATTATTCCTCTAAAAGACCACATAGGATGGAGTTCATTTCTTTAGAGTTGTTTTCACTACCCTTTTTCCTATTGCATCAGTTGGGGGTGTAGGAGGTGAAGTGTATCCATCAACCAATTATTTTCATATGTCAAAACCTAATG
Organism: Taxus wallichiana var. yunnanensis; assembly: GCA_018340775.1. Lineage (NCBI taxonomy): Eukaryota > Viridiplantae > Streptophyta > Pinopsida > Cupressales > Taxaceae > Taxus > Taxus wallichiana. The sequence goes on along the minus strand of CM031238.1, from coordinate 15,991,869 downwards.
AAATTAGATAGGTCTTCATTTTGATGCTCCAAAATTCATAGTTAGTCCCATTGAAGAGAGGATCCTTATTGGTTAAGAAGCCTCCTTAAACTTGACTAGACATGCTTGTTCTTCTAGGATATCCTTTAAGTTGTTATGATTTCTCAAAAGGAAAATTATTTGATACCAATTGTTGGAAGAAAATTTCAATGAGAGGTGGGTTAAATCAGTGAACTTACAAAACTTTCTTTCAATTATGTTTTACCATTTAATAAATATTAGCCACAGTGATCATATAATGTATAAAAATCATTCATAATAATATTAAACAAGAGAGAACACACATATATGAGTGGGAAACCCTAAAGGGAATAAAACCCACTAAGAACTATAAAAATGGACTATTGTCCTATAAATTATTACAAAAGATCAAATTCAGTTGAGCACCCACTCAACTTGGAGCACCAACCCCAAATAAGTTAAGCACCTACTTAACTAGGTTTTAACAAGCACCAAATTACAAGGAAACACCAACTCCCTAAGTGACTCAGCACCAACTCATCCACCTATGTATTTTTTTCACCTTCTTAACCCTCTATTTCTTGATCAACAAATGATGATTGTTAGACCCTAAAATATTGGCTAAGTACTAAGAGGTGCATGTGCACAAGATCAATAAATAGAAGGGTGCTCAAGGAAAAGCGCGTAGGAAAAATGGATTTAAGAAGGGTTTAAGTGAAACCAGGGCATGCATGGGAGGCAAAACAAGGGCTTGAAGGACTCAGCCATATTTGGAATCATGGAGTCACTTGAGGAAAAATGTGAGGACCCGACTAGGAATGATGATTGGATAAGATACTATCTGGAACCTTAGATGTCAAGGAAAGGATATTCCATATAGGAAATATTCCTAGAGACATCATTACAGTTAGTGGAAGGTTTTCAAAGAGGATAATCATTCACCAATGGAGGACCACATCGACACTTAGTACATGATCTTCTCAGAAGAAAAGTCATGGAGGTGGTTGATGATCCTATTCAAATAGATTCTTGGGATAGAAATGAGACACATAAAGAGAGATATGCGGGTGTAGAGTGAAAAGGGTATCGAGAGAAAGAGAAGGGAAGAAACAAAGTGTTGTAGAAATGCTAAGGGTTTGGAGTTCATATTGCTAGGGTTTAGAGTACTTAGTGTTAGAGGATTGTAAGGGATACCATTAAGCATATGTATGGGTACTGGGATCTTTAACAAGGGATATAATGGGGAAAAGTATAGTCGGGATCTACGATAAGATTATTTTACAAATGTTGGATCTTTGTCATTTAATCTATATGGTCTAAGATGACCCTTTTTGAATGTATTATAGCTACCAAAGACTCTGTTAAATCAATATACATGGAGCTATTCTATACATCTTCTTTATCTATGAAAACCCTCATTTTATTTGGATTATCATGATTTAGATATGGTTTCTTGTGTTTCGTGCAATGCTTATTTAATTTTTGTGATGCATTGATGTGTAGATCTGCTAGTTACATCTTTTGCCTTTTAAAGTAAGTGAATGTACTTTTGTTTCTTCAAATAAATACTCCATTAATGGTAGAAAACTCTTGAAAATATCACATAAATGAGGGGCTTGACACATGCACACACCTCAAGTGAGTTCCCAACATATGCTAGCTGATAGGCCAATGCGCTTTAGGTTAGAAAGAAGTATTGAGGGTAAAATAATGACTACATCTTGATTATATTATTGAGACCTCTTTTGAAGCTATTGTGAGAGAAATGTGTGACAAAAGAGCAATTGACCTTGTATAGTGTGGAAGCATGGATCAAAAACATGGAGGATAATTTTTCTCAAAGGTTCAAGATTGGATCTAAGTTTTATGCATGAAAATGGATGGATGAGGACTGTATCATGAAATCTATGATACATTCTTCTATTATTTCCTAGTAAAGTTATATGAATGGCTGTCAACATATGCATAAAGGATGATTTGGTACTATAGACCTCGTGTTTGGACCCAAGAGGAATATCAATGGTTTCATGATGTCAATTTGACATGGACCCGTGTTGTTGATCACTGGTGGAGTAGAGTGTTGACTAGTTATACCTTAGAATACACTATTTCTATGTATTCTTTCCTAGAGATTGCTAAGTTTGAGTTCTTGAGGGAGCCTAGAGGATCATTCTAACATGATATTTCACTAGCTATTAGTATTTTGGTCATTAATTTGAGTTTGGAAGCCTTTCCCATGGCTAGCTAAATTCCTTCTAGGTGTGGGGTGTGGATGCTAGTGTGGTAGAAGAATGGTAGACCTTGTAGTGGAAATGGAGAGAGAGGAGAGGTGGATCAAGTATAATGAATCTTAGAAGAGGAAGTTGTTAATATAGTGTGAAGCTACAGGAGTGATGGATTTATAGAGGTAGACATTATGGGAAGGATTTGAGTTTTGCATGGAAGATGTGGAACCGAAAAGTCAGCGCGCTACCCCATCTTGGAAAGTATGGAAGAGAAAATCCCTCGACTTCAGAGAGAGATCGTCATATGAAGAAATTAGAATATCCATAGGCACACATATTAACCCATATGGTGACTAGACCCTTGTGCTTAGTTTTGAAGTCCCGAGATATGTTTTGATAATCCAATTGGTTTTGGTATTCATAGTCAAGCGAAACCTAGGAGGTATAATTCTTCATTTGGTACATCTATGATCACATAATCATTTCCTATGTTTTGAAGTATTTATTATGGTACAACATTTGGAAAAGGTGTGGGATCACAAGGTTTGAGTATCGTGTCTCAAAGTGACATGGGAAACACATCTTGGAGTGGTTCAAGATCACATACTTTAGGCGTGTAGTTTCGCGTGATGGTGGGTTCATAGGGGTAACTACATTAGGCACATTGCCTATGATAGGAGGAGGATTTGGCAGATCTGGAGGTGTTTGTACTAGTGGATTTAAGTGGTATGGTGGTGGAGGTAACATCAAAGGGAATCAAGGTCTTAGATCTGGTGGAAAAGGTCCATAACACAATCAACGAGTGTGTTATGAGATGTCACTCCACATACTTGATTATAAGGGTGTTGAGGATGTTGTGGAACATGTACACAAGTGCAAGTTACTATGGTAAATGAAGGGGATTAGTACCATGGAATGGAAGGCTAGTTATTTTGTAACCACATTCCAAGGACACATGCATAGCTAGTACATAAAGTATGACCCACACCAGATAGTGGTGGATTACATTGTGTTGCGTAATGCCTTTTAGTGAAGTTCCACATACTTGAGTTTGAACAGAAAAGTATCAACACATTGAAGGATATTTATAAATGAATGGTTTAGAGTGTGTGGAAGTATGAAACACATTTCAAGACTCTCCTATCCAAGTTATCTTATGGCATTCATCCTTCACAGTATGATTAGTTGTTTATTAGATGATTGATCACATCGTTTAGGAGGGAAATTTCATAAAGGAATTTCAAAAATTTGTGTGAGGTTTTGGAGGTTTCCTTGCATGTTGAGGTAGTAGGAAGTATTGATATAAGAGTTAGTCCATTCTTGGAAGCCCAAACTTCTGCAATGGAAAAGCATCTAGATAAATTATCAACAAACTTAGCTCATGAGGCTCACAATGGGTTATTGTGTATAGATTGTGAGGTATAAGGGCATACGAAGGAAATTTTCCTTAGAGATCAAGATACGCACAATGATGGTATACTATGAGATATTGCATGGATATCATGATACAAGTAGGTGTCTTCTACTATAGCACATGATCCGTAAGAATGTGTCTTGCTATTACAAAATTTTCACCTCTACTACTCATGACACTAAGGATTGTAGATTGATTAACCAAATACATGATGCCATTGATATTGGTGTGTGTTATACTAGTGTTACAAATAGATACAAGGATGATAGTCATCATTATGATGAGCATGCGCAGATGGAGGAAGTTGTGGAAGAGGCTTTCACAAAGGATTTAGAGGTCGTGGCAACTATAAAGGAATAAAAGTGAGTTCCCACATGGAACATGTTACAATTGTGGGTCTTCAGAACACTATAAGTGTGAATTCCCCAATTTTCTATAGTGCTCTTGGTGTGGAAAGAAGCACAAGTATGAGGAGTTCCTAAAATTATTTGAACACATGATCCAGAAGCAGTGGAAGGATAAGGGCCGTTGGGATGGTGAGCGTAAAGCATGTTGATCACTAGTGGATTCCTATAATGGCACGTGAGTCAGAGTTAGAACATGTACTGGTGACGATGCGAACTGAGGTTGTGCATGCTAGGGAAATACCAAAGTAGAGACCATTGATTACAAGAGAAGAGGTGGTATATGGGAAGTATCCGGATCCTAACCATCAGAAGGAAGTTTATCAATAGACCATGGCTATAATTAAAAGTATTCAAGGGGAAATTCAAAGTGTCTAATGAGAGAAATCCAGGAAGTTGGAGTAGAAGAAAAGTGTTGAGGTCCCTCAATTATATATAGACGATGTTATAGAGGTGTGTAAGATGTTGTTCCAAGATAATATCATTCATCTATTAGCAAAATGGCTGAGAGATAAGATAACAAGAGTTAGAGGAAAGCATGAGAGGTAGGTTCTTCATGCTAGCCTTCCTCCTCATAGCCTTGAATCTGTTAAGGATATTACCTTGAATGAAGTTGTTGATGGATGGATCCTAAGTAATATTTTGATTAAAACAAGAGTGGAAGTTAATTCTCTCACCCGGATACTGGAATCAAATGGGAAGGCCCCATTATAGCCATCTTCAAATGTGTTGTATATGGCTAGTAAAACAAAAGCATTTCCCATTAGTGTTCGAAAGGATTTTTCTATCACTCTCCAAGGAGATAAATTCATTGGAGACTTTGAAGTCTTAGCACTTGCTAAGGTGGAAAACTTTCCAACATTACTTGGGTGGCTCTCGTCTATAAGAACAATGTTGAATTGCATTTCCATAAGCAGATATAAGTTTTGATAACAAATAAGAATGTGGTATCATTCCTTTGACAAATGGGAAGTTAGCACCATATATTGATCCCTTAGGAGAATAAGATGTAGGCGAATCTATGTGCACACTATCTCGAGACCCCGAGGTTGTGCAACCAATAAAAGGTGTTATTCGGTGGGAAGATTCGTAATCTATAAGTGATAAAAATATTGTAGCATGTGAAAATTAGGTGCATAGGACATATGAGTTAGTTGGAAGGAATTTAAGAGGCTCTATGTCGAGTAAGTATTTAAGACGCACTCGGTCAAGTTCCTAGAAGGAAATCAGTTGCCATGTTATACTAGGGGAGTCAACCCTAATCTTTTCCTACGAGAAATGGAGACCCAAAGTGGAGATGTGAGATCAAAAGTAGAATGATGCATAGCTATACCTTGCTTGCAACCACAACATGTTGGTGGGCGACCCATCATGATAACCTTCTAGAGTAGAGAAAGGTGAGAGTTAAGTTCTCTATTATGTTTTTATGAAGCAATGCACCTACTATTATACAAGATTATTATGGGAAGGAACCTATCTCATTTCATGTCCAAGCATGTGAGAAGGCCTAGATGGAAGGTGCAGAAGCATTTCCACCTTCTTTATGTATGCATAAGCTTTACTCCACCTTACAAGGCTGCAAGAATGCAAGCTACATTCACTCAAAGATGCACCATCAGATAGGAAACTGGTAGGACTCGATGACTGATCTCCTTCAAGCTCTCAAATATTAGAGTACCAAGCCATTGGTGGATGAGGCATTACAAGTTATTAAGCACCTAACTATGGGAGATAGTGCTATGGTGGAGGATATAATACTACAATTATTGGGTGAACCTAGCTTAGAAGCACGCTTTGATGAGGAAGAATTATAGGAGATACAACTTGAGTATGCGTGCTTGGAAAAATAAAAAGGAAATTTGGTCTATGTGATCAATGGTGAAGAGGTGAAAAACTTGGATGTTAAGCATACTATGGGTACATGTGAGGTTTTTGATAGTGTTGATGAGAAATCATGAGCATACCACGAATCCTCTCGAAAACCAAGAAGGTTAACATTGGTTCAAAGGAAGAACCTAAGGAGATTACTATTGGATATTACTAGACAAAAATGAGGTTTCAAATATCATCAATTTGTTACACAAATTTCAGGATTTTTTTCCACACGGGTGTAGACACTAAAATTAGGTCACACTCCCCTCTGGTCCCTCGACAAATAAAAACCCTTTATCACATTCACCTGGCCATGGCCCCCTTCACCTCACGAATATTAATTTAATTAATTTAATTTAATTAATTCATTATCCTCACCATATTTATTATTTAAATATCTTAATTTAAATAATATCCACACATACACTTCACCTAGACACTTCATCAAGCCAACTCACCCTAATACCTATTCTCAGTAAGTTATCATAACTAACCAAGACTTACTAAAACCCTAAAAATCAATGCCAACATTCTCTCTAACCACATTCTTGCATGCTTACAAGAAGCTTCTAGTTTAATCCGTGGGTTAACGACATGATATCCGAGAAAATCAAGAGGATCTCCCTAGTTTAGTAAACCTAGGAAATCCCACCTTGACCGATGCCGGTTAGCCCTAACCATCACCGGTTAGGCTGGAACTGCCATCGGTTACCCTTTTAACCCCCAAAACAACCTTATTTTCAAGGTTGGAAAATATTGGAAAAATTTGGCAAAACATTGAGATCTTCTTGAGAGATATCGCATCTTCTGAGATCGAATTCTAGCAAAACACACATGTAAGGAAGGAGATCAAGTATTTTCTCCTACACAGCCACCCCAACAATGATCTAATCTAACCAAGAAAAGAGGAATGCACATGCAGCCCATGCAGAAGCTCTCCTATGATTGGTGATCACCTGCAGCCTTCAACCTCTTACCAGCACCCCCATCCCTCACTCACAGGCATCCAAGACTAGAATCCAAGTAATTAAAACATTCTACTTCTCTAGTTCACTTCATTTTGTCATTATATTATCACCTATTGTTTACCTAGCCACCCATTTACCTCCTTCAACATTATCCCTCCATATACCCATTAAAAACCTCACCAAATCCTACCCAAATCACCCAACACCTCATCCTAACCAACCAAAGTACTTTGTCCAATCACAAAGGAGACCCCAAACCCATTCTCGCGGCATCCCAGAACTCCATAAGTAATCGACACCGGTTACTCCTAACCTTCGCGGTCACCCTTAATCGGCATCGATTCATCGTATGTACTCATATAACCCATAACAGGACCTATCCACCTAATTTTACATCCCCTTAATCACCTATGACCTACCTGAGACTTCTGTCAGACCTACAAAGACCCAGAACCAACTATTTGACCTTCGGATCCTACTCTAGCCTAGTCTATTAGATTAGATCTTTCTTATTGTGTTTGAAGTGAGATACCTAAATCATTTCAAATTACAATATGATTTATTTTATTAGTTGCATTAAATTGTTTAAAACAGTTGAATGACCATTTCGGAAGTATCACACTTCTGGATCTAGCACACACTAGGCATTTCATTGCACATATTATTTAACTCTTTCTGGTGGTCTTGCTTTCATTACAAGTAATTCCTCCTAGCCAAAAGGAAGCTCTCATGATCAGCTATGGATTTGGAAGTCATACATGCACAACAACCCATCAACCAACATTAAAATAGGTATTCCTCCTACACCTATTACCCTATCTATTTCGTCAATACTTCAAAGAAACATCTAAGAATCAGGTGAAACAACGGGTACCATGAGATTAAAGGATTTCACCACTCCTTGGGAGAAATGGAGATCAAGCTAAAGGAAGGTGTGTGCCCAATTCAAAAGAGACCATATCAAATGAATCAATCTGTGCATCAAAGTTAAAGAGGAGATTGACAATATGATCACATCATGCATCATTGAGGCTATTGAAGAATCAGAATGGATTATTCCAATTGTCATCAACAGCAATAAGGATTAAAGGATAAGAATTTGCATTGATTACAGGATTTGAATGCGGTATGTTTCATTGACGCTTTTCCAACTCCCTTCATGGAGGAGATCCTTAAAGGAGTAGATAGGTGTAAAATATTTTTTTCGTAGATGGATTCTCAGGATATCATTAGGTTAGAATTGTAAAAGAGGACCAAGAAATGAAAACTTTTTCCACTGAATGGGGAAGTTTTTCCTACACAGTCGACCTTTTGGACTGAAAAATGTGTCTACTATGTTTTCATGCATTATGGTTCAAGCGTTTTAGAACTTCATTCACAATTTTCTATACATCTATCTAGATGAATAGACAGTATATAGATCAGTGAGGGACCATTGTGACAATATGAGGCTGATGTTTGAAAGATGTTGGTAGTTGAGGATATCCCTCAACATTAAGAAATGTGTTTTCTCTACTCCATTTGGAACCCTGTTGGGGCATATCATATGTAAGGAAGGCTTGTTTGTGGATCCTACCAAAGTTGTCATTATTATGGGATTAGGGGAACTTTACAGCTAGAGCACGGTGTGTGGATTCCTTGGGCATATGGGGTATTACCGAAAATTTATTAAGGGTTACGTAAAAATTATCGCTTTGCTTTGGAAAATTTGTTGAAGTACAAAAGTACATTTCATTGGGGAGAGGTGCAACAGATGGCATTTGATACATTAAAGAATAGGATTATCATTACTCCCATATTATGCTTTCCCTCTTGGGATAAGCCATTCCATGTACATGTTGATGCTTCAGGGATGGCAATTAGAGAAATATTAGCACAACCTAGAGAGGGAATTATTTACCACCCCTTGTGCTTTTCTAGTAGGAAGCTAACCCCAGTAGAACAAAACTATACTACTACTGAGCACGAGGCATTTTCAATGATCTACGTGTTGTACAAATCCAACCAATATCTATTGGCAACACCGTTTATATTCTACATGAACCACATAGCATTAAAGTACTTAGTAAAAAAACCATTCTACAAGGTCACCTATGTCGATGGGTCCTACTATTTCAAGAGTTTGAGTTTATAGTTTGTATAAAACCGGGTAAGAAAAATTTGGGGCCTGAACATCTATCAAGGATTGAATTAGGGAAGGATGTGCAGAGCATTAAGGATACAATTCCAGATACGTAATTGTTTAGATTGCAGCACGCACCCTCTAACTTAGAATATATTGTTTTGTTTTTCAAAATAGGTGTGGTGCGAGAAGGAATGGAGACTTTGGAAAGGAAGCAATTAGCCATACATGTAGCACCCTACATGATAATTAGTGGAGACTTATACAAGCTATGTCATGATGAGGTTTTACATTGATTTTGTTAGAGAATGAGTGCGTTGCAATCATGGAGGAAGCACATGGTTAAATTTTAGGAGGGCACTATGGGGAATGCAACCATGCACAAGATCAATCTAGAAGGATTTTGGTGGGAAATGGTTTACAAAGATTGTATCAATTATTACAAGCCCCGTGACCACTATTAACACCTTGATAAACCAGGGAAAAGAGAAGAAATGCCATTATGACCAATTATCAATAGAAAACCATTTGATAAGTGGGAAATTGACTTCATAGGCCCTATTTTCCCATTCGTGCGAAGAATAGGTTCATGTTATATCACTACATACACAAATTACCTTACAAGGTGGGTAGAAAAGTGCTACAAGGGATTGCAAAGTAGTAAAACAATGACTAGGTTCTTGTGGGAAAATATAATATGTTGATATGGATGCCCACCGAGCTAAAAATGTGATAGGGGTACTCATTTCTTAAATGAGATAGTTAGAATCCTATTGGTATAGTTCATGGTAGCCCACCACAAGACTACCCCTTTTCACGTACAAGTTAATGGGATTATTGTGGCATTTAAAAAAATTTAATCACACGTTAAACAACATTTGTGACGTGGGAAGAAATGATTGGGATGATATATTTTCTGTTGTGTTATGGTCATATTGGACTACTTATAAGAGACTAAACAAGGGCATGCCTTTTCAATTTGTTTTTGGCATGGATGTTATGGTACCAATTGAATTCATGTTTCCATCATTGTGTATAGTGTGCACAAGAGGGTTAAATGATGAAAAAGTGCTTGAGGATAGGATTGATAAGTTTATGTGGTTAGATGAGAGGTAGGCTATGCTTGTTGAGTCATAAAATATAAAAATCTAGGTGGAAGGCATGTCTTGATAGACACATCAATAACAAATAGTTTGAGGTTGGGTAGATGGTTCTACTATATGATTTCAAGTTTATGTGCCATCCCGAGAAATTCAAAGTCCATTGGATGGGCCCATACATTGTATCCTATATTCTTGATTTAGGCACTTGCAAGTTACAAGTGCTAGATGGAACATTATTACCAGGCCATTTCAATGGGAGTAGGTTGAAGCCCTACTATAAATAAGTCTTCTTTTTTTTTGTAAATAAGGTAGTATTGTCACTTACCCTAGGCTTTTCTTTGATGCATTTTCATTTTTTTTTGTTTCCCTTTCTTATTGCTTTATTTTTGTGCATTTGTGCATTGGTGGCCACTTATTATTTACAAAAGTTTTCTTTCAACTTGTGAGAGGACCGAGCATCCATTTTTTTTTTTGGGGTGAAGTGGTGTGACAAGTGCTATAAGCTATGGTTGTGGATGGCCCTAGTTGAAAAATCAAACACACGTGGATTGGAAGATCATGCATAGAAAAGGTGAACATAAGGGAAGGTTGGTGTAAAAATGTTGTAAGAAACCACATACAAGGGTAAATAGTGTAGGAGGAACATGAGGTAGGCAAAGTGGAAATAAATTGGTCCAAGACATAGAAGAAGAATTGACTTTGGCATAGGAGAAATTGTAAAGAAATATTTGGTCGAGGAAGTTACATGCCAGAAGGTTTTAGAAGTGTTCATGTAGAATTAAGCATAAAGGAAAAGTGCGAAGGTTGGCGTTGGATAAAAAATCCACCTTTATTATGAAATTACATTGGTAGGTGGAATGGCATTTATCATGGAGAACATAAAATTTTTATAAATATAAGATTGCTGGTACATTATTTTCTACCTTGTATTTTAAGTTATCAAAGATCTCTTGTGAACTAGGACATCCTTGTAAAGAAAGTTGAGAAGAGTTGTGAAGATTTGTGTGCATAGCTAGTTTGATCAGCGAACCAAAGTTGAAAGAAGTACATGGGCATAAGAAAAGAAGGTTATGTGGAAGAATCCCACAAGTGTTACATCATCTTGTGGAAAAGGGTTTTCCAAGATAGGGTTGCATAGCTAGGGCACGTGGTTTGAAGAAATTTTTGGAAACAAGTGGAGTCACAAAGTTGAGTAGAGCTAGGACCAAGAGAGAGGAAGAAGTTTTAAGGACCCAATGAAGGAATGACACCAAGGAAAGTAGAAAATGTTTTTCTGAAGAAGGGAACGGGAAAGGGAAAACTATTCATCTCTACCAATTTAAATGAATAATGGTACACGGAAATATAATACACGAAAAGCATATTTCTTAGTAAAGAATAGGTGTCACACATCAGGAAGATGGCCATCAGTGATTACAACCATTGAACAAGCACCATAATGAATGAAATGACACTAGAACTAGTTATCTCTATAGACAAGAGAACACCAGATGGAATGCCCATTTATGATGACGAGGTAAAGGTAAAAATGGAGAAGGATGGTTTGTTGCAACTCTATGAGTTTCCTATTTTAGCAAGCTTTGAGCGACTATACCGATGGTTGATGTCGTGACGTGCATGAAGACCACTTCTATTTCATAGGTTAGAGGATATGCATATCCCCCAATTAATTTATAAGTTCACTTGGCCTTATCTATGAAGGAGATTGATTGGACGAGGACTTGGAAGACAAGGAATCCATTAAGAAGACCATTAAGGCTTATAACTACAAGAAGGCTTCATGCTACTTTGAAATTTCTGCAATTACTAACCTAGTGATGAGGATGGCTACATGCTTAGTTACAAAGCTAAATGGGAAAGAGAGATGGACACAAATCAACAAGGTTTGGTTAAATGTGTGTCGTAATATCTCGGAGGGAACCATATATAACCTCCCATCTATCATTGCCAAAGATGTCACGTGTGACAGGGAGAAGGTCATGATTGGTAATGTCCTCCTTGCCATTGTATTTTTAAATATTGGAGTCTTTGGATGGGATAGATAAGTTTGTGGGTAATACCTAGATGAGAATCCCTCACCCACCAAGAGCTTTGAATAATATACCTATGACACCATGATATCCGCTCATAAGGCAAGCCAGAAAAGTGGTATTAGCAGATGCATGACGCATTCGAGTATGAATGGAGAATACCCAAACAGCTTACCTTCACTAGTGAAAGGATAGGCTAAGTTCACTATATACTAGAATTTTTGCATCAGCATATTTACTTTGGTAAATGGCACCAAGATTTTTGTGTAAATTTCCTTTCTCCTTCACAACGCAAAGAGTTCCAGTCTTGGGTTAATCAATTAAATGACACAAAGAAGCTTAGATTTGATCTAAGTGTAGTAGATCAAGACTACCGTGAGCTACAAAGGAAACTAATATACCCCAAGAAGCATGCCTATATGGAGAAGTATGTCTCACATAACGTACACATGTTAAGGAGGGTGTATTTGTGCATAAGGTCTAAGTATGAAAAGGGAGATTATGTTGAAGATGACGTCTCCATTGCTAAGGACCCCATTACATGGAAGAAGGTTGTGCAAAGGAAAAGAGATAGACGAGATGCTCCTTAGAAAAAGGCACCGATCGTGTAGATAATGCAGACATGTAGGGGCACGGGAGTTAGGCACAAGCATAAGTACTTACGTCCACCGGAAGAAGTATCCCATGAGAAAATATTCACTACAGAAGGAGAAATCACCATAGAAGGAAGATTCGATGTTAAGGGGAGAGTCACCCGAGAAATAAAAAGAAGAGAAGTCACCTGAACTAGAATCACTAGTAAGGAAGAAGCAGAGGGTGAAAAAATGGTTAGACTCAGGAAAAACAAAAATCATAAAGGCCGATAAGGGTGACAAAGACGATGAAGAGTGTGACAAGGATCAGAATAATTCTATATATGATGTACACGAGTCAGAGGAAGAAGGAAATGAAGAGAAGGATGATAATGAGGAAGGTGCTCATGACAAAGGGGAAGCAAGGAAGTAAACATGAAGGATCACAAGACCCTAACCTCAACCAAGGAGAAAATTTATACTAACATAGAGAGGGAAGTGGCATGAATTATCCAACAATTCATGGAGCACAAAGTTGAGTGAAGAGCTGAGGAAGTATCTTGAAGGAAACATAGGAAAGTGCAAGTGTGGAGGAGTATGGAAGCATGGGCGGAGATCCCATCTTAGCAATAAGCTTTATAAAGGTAGCAAGCACGGGTGGAAAGGGTATAATAGTGATGGAAGAATAAGAAATGACTTACATTAATGATCCAAACAAGATATTGCATGTGCGCTTCAAAAGAATTATGCCCACAAACTAACTCCTCACTTGGTATTCTTTTGATGAAGAAGGTGCATACCTGTGCACAAGGAAAATGCTATCTTGGGATTTTGAGTCCCTGCTATGATGAACGTAAGTTTGAGGTAAATTGAGATGAATTGAAAAAGATACCAGATGCCAAGGGATTAAAACCTCTTGAAAATTTGCAATGCACTCAACAAAGCATAGGTGGAGGTAAAGGAAAGAATATTTGGTATAAATGACAAGATAAGGGTCTTGGAGGAATATCTTGAGAAAAATAATGAGGAAATCATTGACCCGGGACAAAGAGATAAAATAAAAGGAATGGATTAGTGCATAGTTAGGCGTGAGATAAGGGATGAAAAGGAAGAGGTGTGTGAACTTGATAAGAATATAGAGGCCATTTCAGATGCCATAATCTTGAAGCACCTGGACTGCCCTCGCTTGAGTAGAAATATGAGTCAACCATGAAATGATTGGAAGACTTAACCCACATCCTTACCATGGAAATGAAACTACTTGCATTAGAGTCGGAAGAGGAGGTGATGGTACACTAGAAGGGGGAGAAAAATTTGAAGATTAGCGATACACAGTGACTCGGTACTTTGATCTCCTTTTTGTAGTAAAGACCATTACGCGCAGATGAGATGGTTGAAGCCGTGTATAAAATTTTTCCAATAGGGATAGGGAAGAAAGTATATTGGTTGCTACACATGAGGTAGATCTAAAATAATTTTAGGAAAAACACAAAGGTAATAAGGAAGAATGTGACAAGATCCTGACTAAAGTTGAGAAGAAATTAGAAGCAATTAAAACCTTACAGGGTTGAATCAACAATAAACTAAAGGAAAGGTACCCCAAAGTCACTCGCAAGATGGATGCACTAGGTGATCTTAGCAAGCAGTTGGAAAGCATTGTTGATACGCTGAAAGCTAACAGTGAGGAACTTAGCTTTGATGAAGTAAGCACATTGGTGGGTGACTTACTTCAGTAGGCATAGGGAGAAGTAGACGTATGGGATAAGATTGAGGCATCTGTAAAGAAGGAGTTCCCACTCATGCAATAGTAACATATTCTTCTATTCTTCCATTCTTCCATCCTTTCATTCTTTAATTGTTTCTATCCCTCTATTCTTTATTCTTTGAGGAAGAAGAATGTTTCTGAGGATAGAGAACATGCATAGTGTGGGGTGATGTTGGACCCTAAAATATTGGCTAAGTACCATGAGGCATGTGTACAAAGGATCAATAGATAGAATGGTGCTCAAGGTAAAGTGCACAGGAAAAAGGGGTTTAAGAAGGGTTTAAGTGAACTAGGGCATGCACGGGAGGAAAAATAAGGGTTTAAAGGACTTAGCCATATTTGGCATCATGGAGTCACTTAAGCGAAATGTGAGGACCCAAATAGGTGTGATGAGTGGATAAGGTAACAACCACGGAACCTTGGAGGTCAAGGAAACGATATTCCATGCAAGGATTATTACCAGAGACATCATTATAGTCAATAGAAGGTTTACAAAAAGGATAACCATTCACCAATGGAGGACTGCATAGACACTTGGCACATGATATTATTAGAAGAAAAGTCATGGTGGTGGTCGATGATCCTATTTAAAGAGGTTCTTGGGACAAGAAAAGACACACACAGAGAGATATATGGGTGCAAAGTGAAAAGGGGAGTAGAGAAAGAGAACGGGAGTAGCAAAGTCTTTGTAGAAATGCTAAGGGTTTGGAGTTCATGGTGATAGTGTTTAAATTACTTAGTTTTAAAGGGTTGTAAGGGATGCCATTAAGCATATGTATGGGTATTGGTATTTTTATCAAGGGATACAATGTGAAAAATTATAGTTAGGATCTCTGATAATATTAGTTTGCAAGGGTAGGATCTTTTCATTTAATGTATATGGTCTAAGATGACCCTTTTAATGTAGTATGGCTACCAGAGACTATGTTGAATCAATATACATGGATCTATTCTATACATCTTATTTATGGGTGTAAAACCTCATGTTATTTGGCTTATAATGATTCAAATCTGGTTTCTTGTGCTTTGTGTAATGTTTATTTATGTTTTGTGATGGATTGATGTGTAGATATTCTAGTTACATCTTCTTCCTTTTAAAGTAAGTGAATTTTTCGCTTCTACAAATAAATCCTCCATTAATTGCATAACTATCTTACAAATATGCCAACACACTTGGGGTTAGAAATAAGTATTGAGGGTAAAATAATGACTATAATGACCATATTTTTCCCTATTTCTCTTGATCACTCTTCAAACTACATGTTATGCTTATTCTCTCATCAATCTTCTTCACCTTGATATAAGCATGTAAAAATTGACTTTCATAGGCTGACCACCTTCATGATATTCAACATAAACCCTCTACCCATGGTATAAAATACATCCTACTACTCAAACATGTACTATATTTCACTCATTCACACTCACACCTCTTAAATAGGCCTAAAACTACCTTACATATATACATGATTCATGAACATATACCACTTGGTCAGTCATACAAACCTAAAACCACTTAGGTTGGCCATAAAATAGGCCTTAGAACATCTTATAAACATGAATTAATCACAACTTAAACCTCTTTTGGTCTGCCACAACTCAATTAGGCCTTTTTTCACCTTTAGGTCTCATGAAGACCTAATTGCATTAGGTTTTCCTGCATAACAACACAACATGATCTTCTTGGGATCAAATAGCCTTCTCAAAAACTCAAAAACATTTTAAATTTATTTTTATTTGTACTCTATTGACCTCCTCAATGCTTTATAATATCATCACCTTTCGTTCATTTTATGGAAGCTCCTTAAGAACAAAACTGTTAAATCACCTAAAATACCAGTCATGAGAAATTGACCTCATAGGATCACTTAGAGGAAGGAACTTGTCTAGAATCCAATGTAGAAATGAATAATGGGTCTCTAACACTTTTTATCATTTATTTATTCATATTATCCAATGCAAATTTTTGGGGATACAACAACTTCTTGACAAAATAGGGTTGTACCTACATATTTTATCTCTCCTCTTACTAACCACCGCCTCTTGGAGGCACCTAGGTGATTTGACTACATACCCCAATAGTTTATTTTTAAATTTGAATCAATTATGATTGTTTTGAGAAAAATATTTCCTATAAAGTCCTTATTAGGGTTCTAGGGAGGTTTTTAGAAGTTTTGGTGTTAGTAATTGTTCATAAAGGATAGGAATTAGAATCCAAAACTACAGCCTTTAATTATTATCTAGGACCCTTACTCATATCTCCTAAACATATTAGGTTCCCATACAGAGGTTTTACATGCCTATGAACACCTGAAAGTTCTTCTCAAGTTTGAAAATCCCATTTTGTGAGCTCGAGAAGGCCTAAAATGCACTTTCTTAAAAATCCTTGAGACCATGATCATGGATGATTAAAGTGGATCACCAACGGTTAAGGAATCACGACAATTGGGGCACAGGAAAAATTGGGGGTTTATAAATAGGTTGAGGAGTTAATTTGGGAATCATTTGTAGTTGCGATCTAAAACATCTTCTAAGCTTAAGATTGTGGCATTTTACAAATTTTGGGGCAAATGGACGTAGGAGCATAGGCTAGAGACAATGATAACCTACAAATAACGAGGTACATGTTTTTTTCTTGAATTTTTGGTTATTTTATTTATTTTTCATTTTTGGGTTTTCCAAAGACATATTAGGGCACTTTTATTTCGACACAGAAATCACTAGTGATTCAATTAAATCACCTTAAATTTGGTTAAATGTTGGAAATTTGATGAAATCACTTGTGATTAGAGGAAAATGGATAGGTAATTTGACATTTGATTGGTTAAAATTTTGTTTGAATGATTATTTGCTAAATTTTGATCAAATGGTTGTTAATGGATTTTTATATCATCGTGTAGGTAGGATACAGCGAGAGATTGACCATGAGGGATAGAATCCGAAGATTTTGGATGATGTGCATTCAACTATGAGTGAAAATGACTGGGCACATCCGGAGGATGTCGGATTAGGAGGGATACACTATTATAAGCGTATATCTAGAGAGAGGTTTATTTATTACTTTGTTCAAGAAATGGGATTACCAAAAAGGACCTTCAAGCACTGCGGCGGGTGAGATGACCATCTTTGTAGAGGTTGTGCATCGAATTATTAGACTACCTATACGAGGGAGCTAATATATTTAGTTGATGATAATCTTGGGAGTTATTAGATGATGTGGATATTATTTCACAATGAGGTGGAGGATGTGGAGATTATATTAGGGGAATTTTCATATAGGTTATTATATAGTCTAGAGGTAGAAGGATGAGCATTGTTGACCATGATGATAATGGGAATCACTTTTTATTCTTTACCTAATTATGGTGGAGGCTAATTTCCTTAGATATTGACAAGGGTATTAGTCATGGATGAGAGGAATATTTTTTCATGGGATCCTATGTTGGTGGCTTAGATACATAGAGGTTTATGGTCATGGTAGATAGGTAAGATATTTGACATCAATGTAGGATTCATAATAAAATGTTTCACCTATGAGCATATCATAATGGCTCAACCAAGGGGGCTACTCCGAGGTGGTCGAGAAAAATTTTAGGACACTCCCGGCTTTATGAGATGGAGAGTTGATAGAAAAGTGACAAGACCAACGAGGAGTGAGGATTATTATAGAGGACTTATCATGGGTTTGCAGAAGATAGAGATGTGATATGGAGGCCATACACATGATTTTCATCATGGTAGGGTGAGGAGGGTGAGATCAAAGGCAACCAATAAGATACATGGGTGCATAGATGAAGGGAAATAAAGTGAGAGTTAGTGAGATTTAGTTGGTTGAGGAAAGAGTTTGGTTTGATACGAACGTGCCACCAAAGTGCTTATGTGCATTTAGGCAAGATGATGGACATATGGAAACACAACTCCCTACAGTCATATAGCTTGGGACAATGCCTAATGAGGAGGGAGTAGAGGATGTCAGTGGTATTGATGCATACATATAGTGGTGGGTGGGTCAAGAGGAAAAATTAGACAAGAGAGTGTGATGTCGTGTAGAGGCTCAAGAGGTAGATGGGGCTGATGACAAAGAGAGACTAGTAGTGTTATAGGTTGCAGTCATTAGTTTGGAAGAGGATCGAGTCTTATGGGCTGTAATGAGGACATATTTTACCGCATACATGGATACTCTCTATCATGAGAGATATACTCTTGGGTAGTAGTTGGTAGAATTGCAAGTAAAGCTAGCTTTGATGAGAGAAAATAGAGATAGATATCATCGACAACAGGAGAAACTCTAGGCTAGATATGGGGATGCAAGGACAATATAAGATGCCACATGTGGATGAGATCAGGTATAACCACCACTAGAAATAGCTACATGTGGAGGAGGGATGGCACCACCCAGGTTCATCACGTTAGAGTAGTTTCTAGCTCTTAGAGACAAGGCTCTCTATTACCAACATATAATGACTATGAGACTCCAAAATGTACCAAACTATGTGGTGCATGAAGGGATTGAAAGGAGTATCTTGATGATGGAATACTAAATGAGGATGGTCATTGTAGCTCAATCTTAATGAGTCCTATAGTTAGATGGAAGACATGGAGATGAGAAGGGAAGAGCTCCTAGGGTGTCTAATCTAGATTTTGTTAGATAGTAGGTGGATGAATTATACACATGATTTTGATTAGATAGATCTAGTTTAGAGGCCAATAAATTATGTATAAATATTTTGATGATATATATATATATATAATTGATTGATTTTGGAAGACTCGAGAATGTGCTTATTTTTTACATTTCATATTGATCGATTGATGTGTTGATTTCGATGTTGATATTTTTTGGTATATTGTACATCATATGTGGATTCTTTAAGATGGTATTATACTTTTAGATATGTATTTTGATGTGATGTTTAGATATGGATGTTGATTTTAAATGGTTTTAATTTGATGTTGATACAAATGTTGTGAAGTAGATCAAAATCATAAATTTAAATGTTTAAATAATTAACTAATTTTAATTATGTTAATGCCAATGGTATTACATGTTATTTAAATATTTTTATTGGATAAGTGTATGTAAATAATATGATGTGAATTATTAACGAGATGTAACAAAGCATAGATTTAGTTTGATATTGTAAAAATCTTATTTGATGTATTTTGTGGACTTAGACATATATGTGATAGTGTAAATCTGACTTTGAATGGATACATCCTGCTTTTTTATATAATGCACACTTGATTGGAGCCATTTATGGGATGTTTGTTTCTTACTATGACTTGTCATATATATGAGATATGAGGGTGAATAAATCATAGTGCACATGTAACACATTATTAAAAATAACATATAACTAACAATAATTAGTCATGTTGATATTAAATGGGGTGAAAGAGAGGTATGTATGTATAAATAATTTATGTATAGTGTGCATGAGAGAATGGATTTTCCAAAAATGGTACCTAAGTTCTGCCCCATTTTTAATTTAATGTGCGAGCTAATCGATGCAAGAATCTTGCACTTTACGAGAAAGATGATCAATGTGGGAAGCTTTTTGGAGATGGATATATATGTATATATGAGATGATCAAGATGGGAAGCTCTTCCGAATGAGTATATTTAGTATTTTACTATGTATGCATCCTTCGAGGGATCAGTCTATTAATTTGATTTTATATGAGTATCCATCCTTTAAAGGAGTGGTATATTATAAAATTTTGACCATATCATGGATATTTTTATTTTCTAAGTTAAGGGAAGTCCTAGGAGACCACTTAGGAATGGATGAGGTAAGTATACACACTATACGCAAAATTAAAGTGATGATGGGAGTAATGATTGTGGGGTTCTTGACTGTAAGTAGGGGAAATTATCCATGTAGGATATGTTTTAGGAAGATCCATTGTACCTATATTTAAGGTCATAATTCCAAATTAATGGAAGACAACATAATTCTAAATCATTACGGTTGTGGGAATTTGGATGAAAGGATAAAAGAAATACCGATAATTGACTAAATTCATGTGAGTAAAAGGTTAGAAATAAAATGGTTACAAGTGCAAGTCATTAAGAGGTGTCACATAGGGTCTACCATCAAAGGAATCCAAACGATAAGCCCCAAATCCATACTTATGCATGATTATATATGGTCCAAGACAAATCGAGTAAACTTCCCATGTTGAATCCTTTATAAAGTAGTGACATTTTTATTTTCTTTCCAACCAAGATCAAAAATATTAAAGTCATGTTGTTTAATAGTTTAATTATGAGATCATTTGATACATTCTTGGTAGATACAATGATGCTCAAGTGCTATCAAATGAAATTCATCTAACACTTCATGTTGTGCTAAGAACTCTTAGTGATAATATTCATCATATGTGAGGTCACAAAGAGAAACACGAAGAGATGGTATTTACATTTCTAGAGGGATAACGACCTCAAAATTGTAAATGAGGGAAAAAGGAGTATCTCGCCGTAGGTGTTCGGATGCTAGTATAATAAGCCCATAAAGTGAAAGGGATATGGAGATGCCAATTCTTATTAGTTTTGTAATTCAGTTTTGTAAAACAATTTCTAAGTGTTTTACTGGTTACTTTGGATTGTCTATTGGTTTGTGGATATTATGTCATTAAGAAACCAAGTTCAATTTTGAATGTGTCACAATTATTCTTAAGATCCTTATTTTTAAATGACTTTACGTTATATGTGATGAGTTTATGAGGAATGCCAAAGTGACATATAATATGATGATAGATAAAATCTACTATTTTATTAGCTTTGGTTGAGGTGAGGGAATCACTTCCACCCATTTAGTGAAATATTCATTAGTAGTGATAATTGAATGATGACGATGTGATGAGAGGGGATTAATAAGGCCCATAATATTGATCCCCAATTATGAGAAAGGCCAAAGGTCTTGAGAAGGTGTAGAGCTTGACCAAGGACATGTGTAAGATTAGAATGTTGCTGAAATTTTAAGATGTTTTTAATGTATTGGAAACAATCAAAATTAAGAGCCAACCAATAATAGCCCATTTGAAATACATGCTTAGAAATTGCTAAAACACTAAAGTGTCCACCGCATATGTAGCTATGGACTTCTTGAATTACTTGAATAGATTTGTGTGTTTTAAGGCATCTGAGGAGAATACCATCAAATCCTCATTTATGGAGTCCAGATGCTACCTAGGATGAAAAAGAGGGTAGCACATTGTATAAAATACATTTGGCCATTTTTGATAAGTCGGGGAATTTAGACTAAGAAAGATAGTCATATATTTATGTATACCAAATATCTATTTGATTATTTTCAATGTTATTGAAAACACGAAGTTCCTTTTCATGAAATGGTTACTCGAGATTGTGTACGACAAAAAATAGTTTTGAATCATCAGTTGACCATGGTATGAATGAGGTGAGAGAAGCCATGGTATCTAAAAACTTATTAGAAGAATGAGGGACTGTTTGGATTATATAACTATTGAATGCTTCTAAAAGGAAGTCAAAAATGACCTTGTATTTTTGTAATATTTTATTTTTACATTGATAAGTTTTATTGATTTGATTAATGATGAGTTATAAGTCTCCATAAATATTGAGGATTCTAATTCCAATCATGATATCATTATGAATACCCGTGATTAAGGCTTCATATTCTGCCATGTTATTAGTGCATTCAAAATTTAATTTAAAACACAAAGGGAAATGAGGTATAATAACGATGTTAGCCCCTCCCCCTTACTAGAATTTAGATTCATCAAAGAAGAGAGTCATTTTAATAGGAAGATCATCTTTGTGATCAAATGAATTGTTTGATTCATCAAGGAATTTCCACTAGAAAGATGATTATTAGGCAGAGTGGTTTTGATTAAGCGATCAACAATAAATTAACCCTTAATATATTTTCATGGGATGAATTCTATATCAAACTCTATCATGATCATGATCTACTTGAGTGATGTGATATTTATAATAATGTTTTGAATACATAGCCAAGAATTAATGTTGAAGTTTAGAAGTCACAAAATATAAGGCAAAACACAACTTTTCAGCTTCCATGTAGTGGGTTTCATAATCATGGAGAGTTCAACTTATACAAGAAACTACTTTTTCTTTACCATGTTTGTCTCGATGCACAAGCATGTCTCTAAGGAGTATGGTGAGTAATGGATATAAAAATGGTTTTCCTTGCATGGAGGTGTGATTGTAGGAGGTGATAGAAGGTATTGTTTAAGCTAATAAAAGGCTTCCTCAAAATCCTAATCCCATTTTAAGTGACCATATTTACGAAGGAGATGATGGAAAGGATGGCATTGATCAAATAATTGTGAAATAATGTGGACGAATCGAATGGAGTATTCCTTGGAGGCTACGGATTTGTTTAAGATTATATGGAGGTGGAATATAAATAATTTATTTGATTTTGGAAGGATCTACTTCGATCCCTTGAGTGGCTACTATAAATCCTAAGAGCATACAAGCTAATACCTTGATAATAATACTTCAAGGAGTTAAGTTGAAGGAAATATTAGAGAAGACGAGTGAAGATAGTATCGAGGAAAATAATATGATCTTGCCAATGTTTAGATTTACATATTATATCATCCACGTAGTATTCCAAATTTTTTTGAATGAGGTCATGGAAGATATAAGTCATTGCACATTGGTAATTCACCCTTGTATTCTTTAGGATAAAGGGCATTACTTTATAGCAGAAGGTTCCCAATGAGTGATGAATGATGTTTTATGTTTATCATTAGGTGCAATAAGAATTTTATTATAGCCATAAAATCCATCCATAAGGGATAGAATTTTTTGACCTTCCATAAGATCGAAAAGATGGTCAATATTAGGTGGTGATAAATCATCTTTTGGACATGTGAGATTAAGATCTCGAAAATCAGTGAAGATACGCAACTTTCATGTGGCCTTAATCAAAGGTACTATGTTAGAAACCCATTGTGGATAATCAATCAAGAAGATGAAGTTAGAAAAGATAATATGATTATGTTATTCTTTAATGAGGAGAATAATGTGAGGATGTATTTTACACAAAATAATTTAACTGGTTTAACATCGGGGATAGTGAAAAGATTATGAATGGAAATTTTAGGGTTAAGGCTAGGCATGTCACTATATGACCATCAAAAATATTTAATATGTTTGGATAAGAAACCAATAAAGTCTCATAATTCATGTGGATCAAGATATTGAGAGACCTTGACTATATGGGGATTATGCGAAGTACCTATGTTAATATAGATAGTGGGTTCATTTGATAAGGTGGCCATAGTAAGAGGTGAATTTTCCTAAGGGTGACAACAATCCACACCCATGTAAACTAGGATAGAATCATCATCGTGAGATTGAATATTATTAATAGTAGGAGAACCCTCCACTATCATGTCATAGAAAACTAATGGCATATTTATGATTCTATCATTGGCTTGATAGATCAATGGTCATGATGTAATGGAGCTGACTAAAAAAATTATGGGGAATGGATATGTTATCATCTGTTCTTACCGATTCATCGGGAAGATTCAAAGAAGGTAGTTCCTCGATTATTATGGCTTCGATGTGATGTTTACAGATTTGTCAGATACAAGATTCTTAAAACCTAACTCAAATTTATCATGGGGCTTGTGAGTTTGATCGATGATCAATTCATGGGTGCCTTGTTTGTAATGTCCTAGGCCATAACCCTTCCATGGAAAACTATGGGAGGTAATATTGAATGAAGGATGGATTGTAAAGGAAATCAAAACTTATTGTGAAACAATTTGTATGGGGTTGGTTGTTAAGGTGGAGGAAGGTCGATCAATGCCTCAATAAACAATATTGGTTTTAAAATTAGGATGACCAAATCATATGATGTCATCAAAATTATTTTGGTACATAGGTTGTTTGTCAGGTCTTCTATAGGTATTAGGTGTGGGAAATTAATTGAGGTCCAATAATTGATATTCCCAGTTAGAGATATTGTAGCATATCATCCAAAGATTGATCATAAGGAAACTTGGATGTAGGGACAAAATTACGAGTACAATCCTCATGAGAAATGTCCTTCGAGGGATAAGATCATTATATAGATGGTATGTCATGTGGAATGTTATAAATGAAGGAGGATTTGCGGGGAGTGTGTGGATTTTACCTTCATGCTCATATTTTAAGCATTAATGCAAGGTGGAGGGGAAGGAGTTAATAAAGTGGATCCAAAGACACCCAAGCAAGATGTTGTATTGAAATTATCATTCCACTATGTATAAGAGTTCATGGAAGATCTTAAAATCTATGTGGATTAGTAAAATAACCATACCTATTTCAGGAGTGACATTGTTGTTAAATATGTGCAGCAAAGACAACCGGTGGTTCGAATAGAATGTTATTAGATAGTTTGAGTTGTTTGAAGATGTAAGAAGAAATGGTGTTAATAATAGCACCATTTTCAGTAATAGTTATTTTGACATAGGTTTCGTTAATTTGGATAATTATGAAGAGTGGGAGGTCATGTTCTTCTTATTGGAGAGTGGTTATTTGTATTATCAAAAATAATGGAGGAAGAATCTTGTTATGTGTCGAAAAACTGAGCTAGTTAGAGTGGATTGCCTACCTATACTACAATGTTTTTAAGAGCCTCAATCATGGTCGATAATGTTTGGGGGAGCTCTGGATAATATCATAACGATACATTTTTAAAAGTGCATGGTGTAATTATTTGAGGACTATGTCTTATACTATTACTAAAATCTAAGCATGAGGGGATGCATAGATTGAAACCTTTGTTTTAGGAGTTGGTTGTTTAGAAGACTCCGAAGAACTAGTTTTGTAGTTAATATTTTATAATTTCATCGATATCAATTTTGATATTTTTAAAGATTTCTATTGGAGTAAAAGGGTTACGAGCAGATGAAATTGTGACTTTATGTTTGGTTATTGATTGTGAAGTATTTTTAAATGGAGCCCTACTAATAATGACTTTAGGTTTTTCTTGATTTGGGTCATATGTATAGGATCTAGTGGTGATGCAAATAACATGGATTGAAGGGGTGGTTTAGTGGAATAAGTAGGGTCTGTTGAGATGAAGGACTTACTAATTTAGATGGGATAGGTTTAGGAGTCTCTATGTTGGGAATTTTGTCTTGATGTTTCACTTTCAACCCTGGATGATTGGATGGAAGAATAGAATGGTATAAAAGGTGTTCCTTTGGATCCATTTTAAAGGAAAACTTATAGATCTTTAGAATTCTTGGTGTCATGTCTTGGTGTCCTATGATAAGAATAGATGGCATTAGGGTTGAACCATAAATTTTTCCATTCATAAGAGTTAAAGGGTTTGATGGATGGTAATAAAATGAATTTTGATTGAATAAGCTTATATAAAAGTGTAATATAAGAGCCTTTAGGTGGAGGTAGAAGTAGATGTATAGGTTGAGGAACATCCCTAGTTATTTTATGAGAAGATGAGACTGAAGGTGTATTGTGAATAATGGATTTAGATATAGATTTAAGAGTGAAATTGAGATTCGTAATGACAATAAGAGCACTGTCTGGTGGAGGGATGAGGCCCCAAAATAGAAGGTACAAGAGTAGGCCTAGGTTCAACTACTAGAAGTTCAATTTTATTATAAGGATGGAAA
Source organism: Taxus wallichiana var. yunnanensis (assembly GCA_018340775.1). NCBI lineage: Eukaryota > Viridiplantae > Streptophyta > Pinopsida > Cupressales > Taxaceae > Taxus > Taxus wallichiana. The sequence goes on along the minus strand of CM031238.1, from coordinate 15,965,748 downwards.
ATTGAATTTTTAATTAGACTACTGAGATTTTTGATTAGATGTTGAGAAATTTTCCCCTTGGAAGAGATAATTTTATTTTCTATGAGAGATTCCTTTTTGTATTTGTGAATAAAGGGGAGACAAATGATTTGGGCAATATATATATATAAAGGGTGAAATGATTACAAGAGATGAATGAGTGAGGATTTTTAATTAGAATGGTCATCTATGCATGATTCAGTGATGTCGAGTGTTGAAAAGGAGATGTGGATGTTTCAAGAGGTTCAATTTGATCAAGTAAAGTGGATGTAGAAGACTCAAGAGATTATATTGCATCAACAACTATGGATGTAGAAAGTTTCAGATGTTGGATTTGATTGAATACAGTAGGTTTGGAAGATTCAACATACATTTTATTAATAATAGTGGATCTAGAAGGTTTCAAAGGTTGGATTTGATCCATTACTTTTGGTGTCCGAACAAAGTTAATGGTATGAGCCCCGATATTTTGATATCCAAAGACTTTATTTTGAATTGTGTTATTGTTGGGAGAACAATTAGGTAAAGGATGTTTGCAAATGTCCAAATCTTGGTTTGGAGGTGCATTAGGGTTACTAAGCTATAAATCACCTTTGTAAATAATATTTTCCACAATCTCTTTGAAATTGTGACACCTTTCGATGTCATGACCATGGACTTGGGGATATTTTTAATATTCATGTTCTCGATACTTAGTGAGTTCGGGATAGGAATCATTGAAAGGTAAAACTTAGGGATTTCTATCATGTGTGTGGTCAAAAGTTTATCAAATATTGAATCTGTAAGATTCCCCAAGGGTGTACAATTATGCAAAGGTTTGGGTGGCCTTTGAGCTTGTTCAATTTTTTATGTGGTCTTGGATGAGGTTTTGATGACCATGGCATGCATCCTGCCTTTAGATTTATCATTTTTGGGAGAGGACTTAGAAAATTCAAGTTTAGGATTTTTGGATTAGAGCTTAACCTTACCATCTTAAAGATCTCGGGTCTCTAATTTATGAGCCATGGTAAAGGCTTCTTCAAAGGTCTAAAAGGATTGAATTTGGAGGGTTGATGAAATATGGTTCACGCAAGAATGAGTGAATAATTTAATCAACTTGGTTTAAAGGATATCAAATGATAATTGATTAATCACTCCACACCATCTGGAAAGAAAAATATTTGATACGTTCATCTTAAAATTGTTTGATGGTGTAGAGATTTCGATGGATATTTTATGAGATGTATTGATAGAAAAATGTTCTAAGAACATTTTGGAAAGTTTTGTAAATGTAAAAATAAATAATGTGGGATGTTCCCACACCAATCAAGACAAGGTCCTACTAATGACATTTAGAAGGAGAAAATAAGTGTAACATTCCCATTTTAAGACTTTAGAAACAAGGAATTTTATTTTATCATACATAATGTTCTCTATTATAAATTAATAAAATTTAGAACACACATTCCAATGCCAATCCATCTCATAATAGAAAACCATATATAGATATAAATGACTTGGTGGAACACTGATATCTCCTTTCATGACTCGGTATTAAACAATTCTCTCATGTTACTCAATAATGTGTATTCTACGTATACTTGGTTTCTTTTACCTTTTTAGGGGAGCCCAAGTGTTCCATATAAGAGTCCTATCTGAATATCTATTACTGATATTCATATGAAATATTGAATCTTAGAATAGGTGACATGGGACAATGCAACCAACATCTTGCGATACTTTCACCAAATTTTCTAAACATGTTTATCATGTTTACTTTCCTAGGTGACATAATGGTCAAATGGAATAAGTCCCTTACCACACTTGTTCTGTTATCTAGAGTGGTCTTTCCTAACTTATTTTAGTTCAATCTAATTCAAGGTTTCATAATAGCCAAGGTTAGTAACATGCACTAGTTTGGAAGAATACTCATGGTGACTAAGGGTACATCGACATACTCGGTCAACATACGTTAATTTGGTGTGTCTAGTTATCTAAAGTCAACATGATTTGACTTCAACACTAGATCATGTTGCTATCACTTTATAGGGTACAACTATGATCCATTCTTACACTTATGTCAACCAAGTTAAACAAACTAAGTGGGGTATTGAGACATAACAACTGCATCCTAGTATCCTTGTAATGACTCTTGTCATTACGAAGGTACTATGTTGTAGTTGATGTGTATCATCATCTAACTGAGTTTCCTCAAACTGTACTAACATAGTTAAGGTTATAATTTATTAATCCATTTAATCATTTTCTTAAAGATTAATGATAGAAATGCTTAAAGATTAAACTAACATCATTTAACCTATTAGGTTACAATTTGAAACTACATGTGAGGTTTGAATGAAGATAAAAAAATTTCCTAACCATTCCAATTACATGTTTAATTTTTTATTTTAAACTAAAAATCTTGTATCATATAACAACATGATTGGTCTTAGTGTTATGAAATTTTATTCATTGGGTCCTTTATTTTTTCATCCTTAGCTTAAACAAGTTTAATAAAACCTTTATTTTAGACTTCATGAAGATGAAGTCTAAATTCCATTTAATTCCTTTTAAGCTTTCCATATTTTTATTAATGTGGGATGTTCCCATACCAATCAAGAGAAGGTCCTAGTAATGACATTTAGAAGGTGCAAATAAGTGTAACATTCCCATTTTAAGACTTTAGAAACAAGGAATTTTTTTTTCTCATACATAATATTCTCTATTCTAAATTAACACAATTTAAAACACACATTCCACTAACAATCCATCTCATAATAGAAAACCATATGCAACTATAAATAACTTGGTGGAACACAGATCTCTCATTTCATGACTCAGTATTAAACCGATCTCTCATGTTACTCAATAATGTGTATACTACGTAAAATTGGTTTCTTTTACCTTTTTAGGGGAACCCAAGTGTTCCATCTAAGAGGCCTATCTGGATATATATTACTGATATTCATATGAAATATTTCATCTTAGACTGGGTGACATAGGACAACATAACCAACATCTTGCGATACTTTGGCCAAAGTTTCTAAACATGTTTATCATGTTTAATTTCCTAGACGATATACTAGTCAAATGGATTAAGTACCACACCACACTTGTTCTCGTTAAATAGAGTGGTCTTTTCTAACTTCGAGTTACCAATATGATTCAAGGTTTCATATTATACAAGGTTAGCAACATGCACTAGTGTGGAATACTACTCGTGGTGACTAAGGATATATAGACATACTCAATAAACTTACATTGATTGGGTGTGTCTACTTATCTGAATTCAACATGACTTGACATCGACACTAGATCATGTTCCTATCTCTTTATAGGTACAACCGTGATCTAGTCTTACACTTATTTCAATCAAGTTAAAAGAAGTAAGTGGGGTATTGAGACATACCAATCTGCATCCTAGTATCCTTGTAATGACTCTTGTCATTACCAAGGTATTATGCTACTGATTGATGTGTATCATCATCTAACCAAGTTTCCTCAATTGTACTAACATACTTAAGGTTAGAAGTTATTAATCCATTCAATCATTGTCTTAAATATTAATGATAGAAACACTTAAAGATTCAACTAGCATCATTTAACCTATTAGGTTACATTTTGAAAATACATGTGAGGTTCATATGAAGATAAAATTTGTTTCCTAACCATTCCAATTACATGTTTAATTTTTTTCTTTTAAATGAAAAATCTTGTACCATATAACAACATGGTTGGTCTTAGTGTTATGAAATTTTATTCATCGGGTCCTTTCTTATTTCAGCCTTAGCTTAAACAATTTTAATAAAAACCTTTATTTTAGACTTCATGAAGATGAATTCTAAATTAAATTTAATTATTTTTTAATTATTATTAATGTGGGATGTTCCCATACTAATCACGAGAAGGTCCTACTAATGACATTTAGAAGGTGCAAATAAGTGTAACATTCCCATTTTAAGACTTTAGAAACAAGTATTTTTGTTCTCATACATAACATTCTCTATTCTAAATTAATACAATTTAGAACACACATTCCAATGCCAATCCATCTCATAATAGAAAACCATATGTAGCTATAAATGACTTGGTGGAACACATATATCTCATTTCATGGCTTAGTATTGAACCAATCTCTCATGTTACTCAATAATGTGTATACTACATATACTTGGTTTCTTTTACCTTTTTAGGGGAACCCAAGTGTTCCGTCTAAAAGGCCTATCTGAATATATTTTACCAATATTCATATGAAATATTACATCTTAGACTGGGTGACATAGGAAAATGCAACCAACATCTTGCGATAATTTGGCCAAAGTTTCCAAGCATGTTTATCATGTTTACTTTCATAGACGACATAATGGTCAAATGGAATAAGTCCCTCACCCCACTTGTTCTATTATCTAGAGTGGTCTTTTTTTTAATTCTTGTAAGTTCAATCTGATTCAAGGTTTCATACTAGACAAGGTTAACAACATGCACTAGTGTGGAATACTACTCATGGTGACTAAGGGTACATAGACATACTCAATCGACTTACGTCGATTGGGTGTGTCTAGTTATCCTAAGTCAACATGAGTTGACCTCGACACTAGATCATGTTCCTATCCCTGTATAGGGTAGAACCATGATCCAATCTTACATTTATGTCAATCAAGTTAAACAAACTAAGTGGGGTATTGAGACATAAGTAATTGCATCCTAGTATCCTCGTAATGAATCTTGTCATTACGAAGGTACTATGCTACAGTTGATGTGTATCATTATCCAACTGAGTTTCCTCAACTATACTAACATACATAAGGTTACAAGCTATTAATCCATTTAATCATTGTCTTAAATATTAATGATAGAAACTTTTAAAGATTAAACTAGCATCATTTAACCTATTATGTTACAATTTGTAACTACATGTGAGGTACGTATGCAGGTAAAATCTACTTCCTAACTATTCCAATTACATGTTTAATTTTGTCTTTTAAATGAAACAACTTGTATCATATAATGACATGATTGGTGTTAGTGTTATGAAATTTTATTCATTATGTCCTTTCTTATTCCAGCCTTAGCTTAAACAAGTTTTATAAAAACCTTTATTATAGACTTCATGAAGATGAAGTCTAAATTCCATTTAATTCCTTTTAATCTTTCCATATTTTGATTAATGTGGGATGTTCCCATACCAATCAAGAAAAGGTCCTACTAATGAAATTTAGAAGGTGCAAATAAGTGTAACATTCCCATTTTAAGACTTTAGAAATAATGAATTTTTTTTCTCATACATAATGTTCTCTATTCTAAATTAATACAATTTAGAACACACATTCCAATGCCAATCCATCACATAATAGAAAACCATATGCAGCTATAAATGAATTGATGGAATACTAATCTATCATGTTTCTCAAGAATGTGTATACTACGCATACTTGGTTTCTTTTACCTTTTAGGGGAACCCAAGTGTTTCATATAAGAGGCCTATCTCGAATATCTATTACCAATATTCTTATGAAATATCGCATCTCGGACTAGGGTATATAGGATAACACAACCAACATCTTGTGATACTTTCGTCAAGGTTTCTACACATTTTTATCATGTTTACTTTCCTAGACGACATACTAGTCAAATGGAATAAGTCCCTCACCACACTTTTTCTCTTATCTAGAGTGGTCTTTCCTAACTTCTTTCGGTTTAATCGATTCAAGGTTTCATACTACACAAGGTTAGAAACATGCACTAGTGTGGAATACTACTCATTGTGACTAATGGTACATATACAAACTCAATTGAATTATGTTGATTGGATGTGTCTAGTTATCAAAAGTCAACATGAGTTGACCTCGACACTAGATCATCTTCCTATCTCTATATAGGTACAACCGTGATCGAGTCTTACACTTATGTCAATCAATCTAAACAAACTAAGTAGGGTATTGAGACATAGCAACTACAACTTAGTATCCTTGTAATGAATCTTGTCGTTACGAAGGTACTATGTTGCATTTGATGTGTATCATCATCATATTGAGTTTCTTCAACTGTACTTAACATACTTAAGGTTACAAGTTATTAATCCATTTAATCATTGTCTTAAAGATTAACTATAGAAATGCTTAAGGATTCAACTAGCATCATTTAACCTATTAGGTTACAATTTGAAACTACATGTGAGGTAGTTATACAGGTAAAATCTACTTCCTAGCCATTCCAATTACATGTTTAATTTTTTTCTTTTAAATGAAACAACTTGTATCATATAACATCATGATTGGTCTTAGTGTTATGAAATTTTATTCATTAGATCCTTTCTTATTTCAGCCTTAGCTTAAACAAGTTTAATAAAACCTTTATTTTAGACTTCATGAAGATGAATTCAAAATTACATTTAATTCCTTTTAAGCTTTCCATATTTTGATTAAAGAAATATACCTAAGGAAGAACACATTCAACCATTCGCTTATTTATTCATAACACTTTAACAAGATCTTTAGTTGAGTTTATATGATTGATTTCAAGGAAAATACCCTTTTTCCTAAATCAAGGTCTAATGTCCAATTATGACAATAGATAACATATGTTTTAATACAGACAAGAATTCATACACACACACACACACACACACATATATATATAGATGATCCAATCTTAATTCCTTTCTATTGTTTTAAGGATCTATTTAAGAGTGTCAACTTATTAGTTGCATCTCTTTTATGTAAAAATAAAACAACTAATATTTAGATCCTCAATCCAAATTACATAGCACTTAAATATATAAATTACACCCCCTTCATTAGGATATTTCTTAATAATACATCCCAATTTATTCCAAAGAATGTATTTCCATAAAGTAGCATTTAACAATAATCCGACCATTTATTCATCAAAAATGAGTGATCCATTCACTAATTACAAAAGTATTTTAGAGATTACAAAGTGTCATAATAGCAATATAAAACTAGTTTTATTACATCTTCCTTTTCTGAAAAAAGTACTTCTCAAGTAATGACGCCACATAATCATCATAAAAAGAGAATTTATTTAGTAAAAAACATGTAACTTTCTATATGTCTTTCTCCTTTCATCTTTTACGAAATCCATCTACAAAATTGTTATCACGAGTCAGTTCATTTGAAATGAGCATGATAATAACTATAACATAAAAATGTTGTGTTTTTATCTAATCTGTTTCATAAAAAGAACCCATTTGTTTAAGAAATAGTTCTGAAAACACAACAAGATAAACAAAAAACTTTTCCCTAATTGATTAAAAGCCAAGAAGAAGAGATATGAGTAAAAATTCAATAAGAAATGTATAAGAAAGTACTAGTTAAATCAATATAGTTAATCCTAACTCCACATTGTTATGAACTTATTACAACATGCTAGAAATCAAAATAATAGTAGCGAAAAGAATAGAGGAAGATAATATTTCCCAATATAAATGTTATCTTCTAGTCAAGTTCAATTTAAGCTTTGTAACTCAATTTATTATATCCTTTCAAGAAGAAGCACAAGAATATGCAAAAGTACCTTTCTTAAATAAGTTCACTATTTTGATATTTAAGGTTAACATCTTAATAGAACTGAAAAGATCAACCTAAAATCTAAATGTATTTTACCAAACAATTATGTCTATAATCAATCTCAAGACAAAGTCTAACATTAGTTTGATAAAAATATGACTCAACATTCAGGTAAGGAAAGTGTATATAACTAAAGATGAAAACAAGTCCAACATAACTCATAACAAGACTTCCTACAAACTGGAACTCACTTTAGAGTTAGATCATAATTGATAAATGTAGAAAAATTAATCAGTCTTTCTAAAATAATCTACATCGAAAAGGTTTCATAAAGGATTTCAATCCAACTCAAACACAACTTAATACTACTGATTCAGATGCAAAAGTAGTCCCTTATTTATTAATAATAGAATAGTATATACAAATAATGTCAAGACATATTTATCTTTATGAACTTAACAAAATATCAAAATCTTACTTTGGATTGATAAAACTTGTCCTACTGAAGGATCTAAGAAAGAATGAAACAAAAATAACAAATAACACAAGCTCCCACCATCCCTAGGAAGTCATACTCTAAATACTACATTATCTTGGTCAAAAGATGACACGATACCTCAAATTTAAAAACAATATAAATTGTAAAATAAGGAGTGAATGCTGATAAGCACTCGCCTATTTCCAATTACCCCTAAACTTAAAAGTTGAAACAGTCCTAAAAAGAATCACAAAGATGATGGTTATTCCCTCTCAGGAAGAATTCAATGGTTTTCCAGATCACACATTCAATACCAAACCTTTCATTTCAGTCGAAATAAAACTCAAAACAAACAACCAATGTTTCCTCATTTGAGTTAACCTAGAATGGTTTTGAACTCTAATAAGACTCAACATCCATAACAAAACAAGTAATAGTAAAATTTCAAAACTGATCACCAAAGAATTTTATACAGTTGTTGAAAAAATAACGTAGAAAGATCATCAATAGTTATCATTCCCAACAAAATTTCTAAGATAAAAAGGAAATCTACCAAGGAAATCCCAAGACCGAGAGGTTGTTGACTAAGACAAGAAGTAACACAATAGAAAAAAAGCTAACCATTCTTAGTCATATTTTCCTATTCCACTTCCATTCATATAAGGTTAAACAAAGGAGAAAAGATATTAAAATTTCAAGCTCAAGGTGAGTATTCATTTACTCCTAACCAAAATGGTAATAGAAGAATATTCAAGGAAATATAGACATGAAGGTTTGTCGATAAAACCATTGGGTTCTATTAATATGAACAAGGATACCGACCCAACACATAGAATATAGAGATACCAAATAGTTTCCCATTTAGGGGATAAAAATTGAAATAATTTTATCATAGAACTAAAAAGCTGAATACTCCTAGAGTTACGGTCATGAAACAATTTCTAACAAACAATGGGTCTTTAGAGCCATCATCAAGAAAATAGATCAAACACAGAGGAAAAATTATCCTGAAATGGTGGTGTAAGTCTAAAAGTACTAAAACAAAGTCTCTTACATAGTTAACTCCAATCATAATGGTTAGGAAAGCATTAAAGTCAAGAATCTATAGGTTCCTACCCAAAAACTAGGCTACTTACTAATGTAAATTTAACCTTTAGTCTAAAAATTCATCCAAAAGAGAACAATGCAGATATGTTCTCTTTCCAAGAAGGTTCTACTAAAATTAAGCTACATTACTGCAACTAGAACAACCCAGAGTTCGTATTCCACACAACAAGTTCAAAAATCATTGTTCATCCAAAGGAAACAAACTAAAACACCATTAAAGAAAAGAATATACAAACAAAAAAATAGAACAAAATATTTTCAACAAGAACATAGTTATTCTAATGAAGCATTTAAATAAAATCAAAAGACTTAATGGATAGGGCCTAACATGCCTAATAGAGCTCTCGTCTTCATTTTTTCCCTATAAATCTTCAAGCAGAGCTTTTATAGCTATTCCTTTCCATGAAAATGCCAACAAACCTCCTCAGAACCTTCTTCTCCTTCCTCTTATAGCTTCACAATGATATTTTCATCAATACCACCACCATGTAAGGATTCGAATTGAGGGTTCAAAGAAAAATCACATGGAGAGCTAAAGCTCAAAAAAACTAAATGAGCAATGTGATAACCAAAACCATTCTTTCTTCCAACTTCCCTTCTTCCTAGGAGGTTGTTTCACCATTTCCAAAAATATTAAATTTCAAATGGGACCGACAGTCCTTTCTCATCTCTCGCCACCACTAACTTGTATTTTGGTAATACTAAACTTAAATTTCCATGAACCTAACATTTTAGTAGAGGTACAAGCTAGATATCCTACTCTTTTTCATGCATTCACCAAATTTGGTTTAAATAGTAAGTTTTAATTCCTACTAAATCCTCATAAATACCTTGAGGTTGGTTCCACGAACCTACCTTTGCATGTCATCCCATCCGACCTCCTTAGGTTAGCCCAAGTCTAAGTTAGGTTCAAAATATTAGTTTAGGAATTAACTTAGGTCCTTAGGTTAAAGTCTAAGGTTTTCCCCTTTCTATTAACATTCCACATTAATAAAAGGACCTAGCAATTTAGGATAGTATTTTAACTTAGGAACATAGATCAATTAGGTTCCTTTAACATTAGTTAAAAATTTTAAATTGGATCTTACCAAACAAATAATCTAGATGCCATTCAAAGATCACATACGAAGCACAGGAGCAACAAACTTCACTCAAGACTTCAAGATAGCCAGAGTTCAGAGATCTTAAAATCTATTTATCCAGTCAAGATGACCACAATGTCATGAATTTGAAAGCATTCCTTGGATCAATGAAATTGATCTAAGGTATAGCTATCATGCATCCAAGATTATGAAAAATGAAGCAAAAATTAAACTGCAACAAAGACTTATAAACTAGTTTAAACTGAACCAATTCCTTATTTTCCCAAGCAGTGAATTATTCAACATAAGAAGGAATGAAATACTTCCTTTTCAATTCAGCATAAACATGGCAGAATGATATCTATTTCAGTAGATAACCTATTATCCATAGCAAACATGATTTCTTAGTTCATAAGAGTACATCGTCTTAAGACAAGAATCATATGTCAACGTTTACAACTTCCAATAAAAAATCCCTCATAGATATTAACCATGTTAGAGGTGTTACATACCTTCCTCCTAAAAATCATAATCATCCTAATGATTAACTTAGTCTACATTTTTAAAAAGAAAAATAATCATAATTATAGTTCTTTCATCCATATGTTCATAAATGAAACCATATTTGAGAAATTCAATTTTTCATACTTTATTGTAGATATTCTAGTACTAATAAATATAGTACCGCATAAAGCTGAAGAAATATTGATAATTTAAAAAAAAGTATTTAATTTTTATCAATCATTAGAACTAATTATATTCAAATGAATGAGGAAAAGCAATTTTCATGTCCTCAAGGTTTTCACATGTCACACTTTCTTCATTAAACTGGTCCCACTGAACCTTGCATTGACTAATTTCATGATTTTACAAGTGCAACTGGTGAGTTTCAACACTCTTATGAGTTCAACCATGATTATTCCTAGGTCTTAGACTTGTAAGGAATCCCAATTTAATACATGTGATAAATCTGAAACGTATTTCTTAAGTAAAGAAATATGGAAAACATCATGCATTCGTGACAAAGCAAGGGGTAATGCTAAACAATAAGCTACAAGATTGATTACTTCCACTATCTCGAAAGGTCCCACATAACAAGGTGATAGTTTGACTTCCTTTCCAAAGGTTATAGAAATTTTTTTATGCTTAACACGTAAAAAGACCTTTTCACCAAGTTCAAATTTCTCATCAACCCTTTTCAGATCTGCATAACTATTCCGCCTATCTCTGCAGATTCTTTTAAATGTTCACGAATTATTTTAATTTGTTGTTCCATTTCAAAAATGATTTCAGGTTCAATTACCTCTTTGTCTTCAATGCTATCCCAACTAAATGGAGTTCTACATTTACTTCCATACAATGCTTCGAAAGGTGCCATTTTCAAAGCGACATGATACGTATTATTGTAGAAAATTCAACTAAATGAAGGTATTTTTCCCATTTGTACTATTGATCCATCTAGTACATTTATAAGATATCTTCAAAAACTGATTAACTCTATTAGTTTGACCATCTATTTGTGGATGGTATGCGAACTTAAATTCATTTGTTTTCCTAAGGTTGCATTAAGTGGTTTCCAAAATTGAGATTTCATTTTATGGTCCCTATCAGATATAATCAATTAAAGTACCCTCTGTAATCTAAAAATTTCATGTAAAAATCTTTTTCCTAACAGGTGAATCATCCTTAAGATTACCAACAATAAAATTTGCTACTTTTGTCAATTTATCAACAACAACTAAAATAACATCATGTTTATTTCTTGACATAGAAAACCCTAAACAAAATCCATGTTAATTACATGCCATTTATATTGTGGTATGATATGAGGATATAATTAACCAACTGGGTGCATATGATCGGTTTTAACATGTTGACATTCCTAAGTGAGAAACAAAATTAGTTATGTGCTTCTTCATTCCTTTCCAAAAATATTTTTTTTACATTAGTAAGCATTTTTGTAATACCAGGATGTCTTGAGTAAGGTGAATTATGAAATTTCATCATTACATTTTTCCTTAACTCATTTCCCATAGGTACATACACCCTTTTAACATATCTCAAAATTCCTTCGTTATCGAAGTGAAAACCTTTATATCTTACGCCATTTGGATTTGCAACAAGTTTTGTTTTTACTGTTGAAAGTAAAAATCAAATTCAATGATAATTTTTACCACATTCTTAAACTAAGGTCTCAAAGTTATTAGTGCAGAAATATGTTTCCTATGACTTAGTGCATCTACCACTATATTTTCTTTTCCTTTTATGTAACTTAATTCAAAATCATATTGTGACAAAAATCTAATTGTCTTCATTGTCTTGCCTTTAGATTTAGCTAAGTGGAAATATACTTCATCCCAAGATGATCAGTCTTTAATTAAAAATGTCTTCCTAAAGTATAATCTCTCTCCATACTTAAAGTGCATGAACTATGGTAGAAAGCTCTAGGTCATGTGGAGCATAATTCAACTCATGTAACTTGAGTTTTTTTCTCTCATATGTTATAACATGTTCATTTTGTAACAAAATACCTCTGAGTACTTCTCTGAAAGCATATGTAACTACCATGAATTTTCCATTTGGATCAAGTACAACCAAAATAGGTGCAAACGTTAATTGATCCTTAAGGGTTTTAAGTGTTGATTCACATTTATCACTCCACACAAATTTTTTATCTTTCTTTTTTAATGAAGTTATCGATGCAATGAATTTCAAAAATTCCTTAACAAATTTTCTATAATAACTAATAAGCCCCATGAAGCTTCTGACTTCATGTACATTCTTAGGTATAGACCACTCAATTATGGCAGCAATATTTGATGGGTCTCTTGTTATTCCATCCTTACCTAGATAGTGCACTTTTGTTTCATAAAAAGAAAATTTGGACAAGTTGCCATACAACATTCTCTTTCTTAAGATTTCAAGTACTATTTTATAATGCTCATAATGCTCACGAATAAAGAAGAATATTGTCCAAGAATACAAGTACAAACTTGTCCAGGCATTCTTGAAATATATTAATCATTAAATTCATAAAATTTGTAGGTTCATTCATCAAACCGAAAGGTAAAACAATAAACTCACAATGTCCATAACTTGTTCTAAATGTTGTTTTATGAATATCTTCGTCTTTGATTCTTAATTGGTTATACCTAGAATGTAGATCTATCTTAAAATATACTGATGCACCATGCATATGATTAAACATATCATCAATTCTAAGAATTGGATATCTCTTTTTTATTTTTTCTTTGTTTAACATCCTATGATACACAGTCTAAGTGTTCCATCTTTCTTTTTCACAAAAAGTATCAGTGCTCCCTAAGGTGAGACACTCGGTCTTATCAAACCCTTAGACAATAGTTCTTGTAAATGTGTCTTAAGCTCTACCAGTTCAATGGTATTCATTCAATAAGGTGCCTTGGAAATATGCTCAGTTCCAGTTAGATTTCAATAATGAAGTCAAAATATCATTTAGGTAGAAGACTGGGTAGTTCTTCTAGAAACACATCGCTGAAATCTCTTAACAGTGGATATTTTTCCAAGAAATCACTATCCCCTTCGGCTATTTCAGAAATGTTTACTACATACAAGGTGCAGCCTTTGTTTTCATTCTTTTTAAGTTGCATAGCTAACAATTTTCTAACTGAAATTTGTCATTTTACTCCTTGGATGTATGTTGTTTTCTAGAGATCATCAAGACAACTAATGTGTTTTCCAAAACAATCAACTTTTGATTTATGTTCAGCAAGCCAATTAACACCTATTATTACATAATAAGACCCCAAAGGATAAACATAAAGATCAACTTCAATGGAAAAACTATGTAATTCAAGAACTACTCCAAAAAGACACTTACTAACTGTATGGACGTCATTATTTCCATAATTTATAGTCCAATATTTTTCCATTATTCCAACTTTTCTTTTTAGTTTTGTATCTAATTTACTAGAAATAAAACATTCGGTATCTCCGAGATCAAAAATTATTGTAACAGTGTACCAAATAATATACTTGGCACTTCTATAGACATAACTTACTTTTCACTTGTTTATCAACTATTGCAGCATGTATCTTATGTTGGTGATTGTTTTCATCCTTGCTTAGAGGACACCGATTTGTATAATGATCATTACCATAGTTGTAACAGCCCCTATAGGTCCTCTCTTAGGTTCAAAGTTAATCCAACCCCGAAATTACCGTTTTGTCCTCCATAAGACTTTTGTCCATTATTATTGTTCTTTACGAAGTTGTTTGAACATTTGTATTAGGATTATTTGTTATTATTTTCTTATTATTATCGACAAAAAAATTAGTTTTAGTACCAAAATTTCTCCATGCCCCTTTTTGGGTCCAAGAGATGAAGAAGAATTAGGAATTTTCTTTCTATTCTCTTCCTTATGGGTAGAAATTGCTTTTAATTTCTGTTCCTGCCAAATGGCTTTTTCTACAACCCCTTCAATGGTGGTTGGGCTGCGAAAATCTACCTCACCCCATATGATAGGGTTTAATCCCATAATAAATTCTTGTATTCTTAAATTCTTGTCAATTTGATATTGAGGAACGTACTTAAGAAGTTTAGTAAACCTCTCCTAGTACTCTGTTATATTTAACTTTCCCTAAATTAATTTATGAAATTTTGTCATCTTTTGATCATAATAGAGTTGTGGAAGAGAGCGTTGCCTAAAATAAATCTTAAATTTATTCCAATTGATGCTTGACTCGTTGTTTAGTTCATCCTTACGGTTCTCCCACCAAGAGGATACCTCATGAGAAACATGATAAGCTCTCCATACTTCTTTATTTTCCTTTGAGAAGTTTCTTATAGCAAAGTACTTCTCCATTTCATTGAGCTAATTCCAACATCCATCCCCTAGTGTAGTGCCATCAAACTTAGGTGTACTTATCCTTTTTATATCATTTGTGAGTTCATCTGTTAATCTTACCTTTTTTATTTTCAGGTTGATTGGGTACATTTACATTTGCATTTGCAACATTATTATTATCAACACCCAAATTTCCAATATTAAGGTTTTCCACAGGAGGTGGCTGATTTTCATCATCAACATCTTCTTCCTCCTCCTCATTACCCATAACTTGTGTTCATGTATTGCTAGACAATATCTTGTGTCCAATAAGGTAGCAAGAATCTTGTCAAGTTTTTGTGTGGTAGCTATCTCTCCACCTGAAGGTGGGTTATTTGCAGCACCTCACCTTGTTCTAACCATTTTTGTTAACAAGAAAATTAACTTTTTATAAGATATGAACTAAATAGGTCCAAGAGTTGTAACCCTCGGCTTCAATACCAAGATGTAACATTCCCATTTTAAGACTTTAGAAACAAGGAATTTTTTTATCATACTTAATGTTTTCTATTCAAAATTAATAAAATTTAGAACATTCATTCCAATGCCAATCCATATCATAACAGAAAACCATATGCAACTTTAATTGACTCGGTGGAACACCGATCTCTCATTTCATGACTCGGTATTAAAATGATCTCTCATGTTACTCAATAATTTGTATACTATGTATAATTAGTTCCTTTTACCTTTTAGGGAACCCAAGTGTTTTATCCAGAGGCCTATCTCGAATATTTGTTACATATATTCATCGAATTCATGTATCTTAGAATAGGTGACATAGGACAATGCAACTAGTAACTTGTAATACTTTGGCCAAAGTTTCCAAACATGCTTATCATTTTTACTTTCCTAGATGACATACTCATCAAACGGAATAAGTCTCTCATCACACTTGTTCTATTATCTAGAGTGGTCTTTTTTACTCTGTCAGTTTAATATGATTCAAGGTTTCATACTAGAAAAGGTTAGATACATGCACTAGTGTGGAAGACTACTCATGGTGACTAAGGGTACATAGACATTCTCAATTGACCTACATTGATTTGGGCATGTCTATTTATCCTAATTCAACATGATTTGAACTTGAAACTAGATCATGTTCTTATCCTGTATAGGGTTGAACCATGATCCATTCTTACACTTATGTCAATCAAGTTAAGCAAACTAAGTGGGTTATTCATACATAACAACTGCATCCTAGTATCCTTGTAATGAATCTTGTCATTATGAAGGTACTATGTCAAAGTTGATGTGTAACATCATGCAATTGATTTTTCTCAACTATACTAACATACTTAAGGTTACAATTTATTAATCCATTTAATCATTGTCTTAAATATTAATGATAACAACACTTAAACATTCAACTAGCATCATTTAACCTATTAGGTTTTAAGTTAAAACTACATGTGAGGTAGGTATGCGGGTAAAATATACTTCCTAACCATTCATATTACATCTATAATTTGTCTTTTAAATGAATCAACTTGTATCATATAACAACATGATTGGTCTTAGTGTAATGAAAGTGTATTCATTGGTTCCTTTCTTATTTAAGCCTTTGCTTAAACAAGTTTATTAAAAACCTTTATTTTAGACTTCATGAAGATGAAGTCTAAATTCCATTTAATTCCTTTTTAAGATTTCCATACTTTGATTGAAGAAATATGCCTAAGGAATAAAAAATTCATCCATTCATTTATTTATTCATAACACTTTAACAAGGTCTTCAATTAAGTTTCTATGATGGATTTCAAGGAAATTATCATTTTTCCTAAATCAAGGACTAATGTACAATTATGAAAATAGATAACATATTTTTAATACAACCAAGAATTCATACACATATACATATGATTCAATCATAATTCCTTTCTATTGTTTTAAGGGTCTATTTAATAGTGTCAACTTATTAATTGCATCTCTTTTATGTGAAAATAAACTAACTAACTTATTAATTCCTGCCAAATGGAATTTTCTACAACCCCTTAAATGGTGGTTGGGTTGCGAAAATCTACCTCACCCCATATGATAGGGTTTAATCCCATAATAAATTCTTGTATTCTTAAATTCTTGTCGGTTTGATACCGAGGAACGTACTTAAGAAGTTTAGTAAACCTCTAATATTACTCTGTTATATTTAACTTTCACTAAATTAATTTATGAAATTTTGTCATCTTTTGATCATAATAGAGTTGTGGAAGAGAGCGTTGCCTAAAATAAATCTTAAATTTATTCCAATTGATGCTTGACTCATTCTTTGTTTAGTTCATCCTTACGGTTCTCCCACCAAGAGGATACCTCATGAGAAACATGATAAGCTCTCCATACTTCTTTATTTTCCTTTGAGAAGTTTCTTATAGCAAAGTACTTCTCCATTTCATTGAGCTAATTCCAACATCCATCCCCAAGTGTAGTGCCATCAAACTTAGGTGTACTTATCCTTTTTATATCATTTGTGAGTTCATCTGTTAATCTTACCTTTTTTATTTTCAGGTTGATTGGGTACATTTACATTTGCATTTGCAACATTATTATTATCAACACCCAAATTTCCAATATTGAGGTTTTCCACAGGAGGTGGCTGATTTTTATCATAAACATCTTCTTCCTCCTCCTCATTACCCATAACTTGTGTTCATGTCTTTGCTAGACAATATCTTGTGTCCAACAAGGTAGCAAGAATCTTGTCAAGTTTTTGTGTGGTAGATATCTCTCCACCTGAAGGTGGGTTATTTGCAGCACCTCACCTTGTTCTAACCATTTTCGTTAACAAGAAAATTAAATTTTTATCGAGATATGATCTAAATAGGTCCAAGAGTTGTAACCCTCAACTTCAATACCAAGATGTAACATTCCCATTTTAAGACTTTAGAAACAAGGAATTTTTTTATCATACTTAATGTTTTCTATTCAAAATTAATAAAATTTAGAACATTCATTCCAAGGCCAATCCATATCATAATAGAAAACCATATGCAACTTGAATTGACTCGGTGGAACACCGATCTCTCATTTCATGACTCGGTATTAAAATGATCTCTCATGTTACTCAATAATTTGTATACTATGTATAATTAGTTCCTTTTACCTTTTTAGGGGAACCCAAGTGTTTTATCTAGGAGGCTTATCTGAATATTTGTTACATATATTCATCGAATTCATGTATCTTAGAATAGGTGACATAGGACAACGCAACTAGTAACTTGTAATACTTTGGCCAAAGTTTCCAAACATGCTTATCATTTTTACTTTCCTAGATGACATACTCATCAAACGGAATAAGTCCCTCATCACACTTGTTCTATTATCTAGAGTGGTCTTTTTTACTCCTATCGGTTTAATATGATTCAAGGTTTCATACTAGAAAAGGTTAGATACATGCACTAGTGTGGAAGACTACTCATGGTGACTAAGGGTACATAGACATTCTCAATTGAGTTACATCAATGGGCATGTCTATTTATCCTAATTCAACATGAGTTGACCTTGAAACTAGATCATGTTCTTATCCTGTATAGGGTTGAACCATGATCCATTCTTACACTTATGTCAATCAAGTTAAGCAAACTAAGTGGGTTATTCATACACAACAACCGCATCCTAGTATCCTTGTAATGAATCTTGTCATTATGAAGGTACTATGTCACGATTGATGTGTAACATCATGCAATTGATTTTTCTCAACTATACTAACATACTTAAGGTTACAATTTATTAATCCATTTAATCATTGTCTTAAAGATTAATGATAACAACACTTAAACATTCAACTAGCGTCATTTAACCTATTAGGTTTTAAGTTATAACTACATGTGAGGTAGGTATGCAGGTAAAATATACTTCCTAACCATTCATATTACATCTATAATTTGTCTTTTAAACGAATCAACTTTTATCATATAACAACATGATTGGTCTTAGTGTAATGAAAGTGTATTCATTGGTTCCTTTCTTATTTCAGCCTTTGCTTAAACAAGTTTATTAAAAACCTTTATTTTAGACTTCATGAAGATGAAGTCTAAATTCCATTTAATTCCTTTTTAAGATTTCCATACTTTGATTGAAGAAATATGCCTAAGGAATAAGAAATTCATCCATTCATTTATTTATTCATAACACTTTAACAAGGTCTTCAATTAAGTTTCTATGATTGATTTCAAGGAAATTATCATTTTTCCTAAATCAAGGACTAATGTCCAATTATGAAAATAGATAACGTATTTTTAATACAACCAAGAATTCATACACATATACATATGATTCAATGATAATTCCTTTCTATTGTTTTAAGGGTCTATTTAATAGTGTCAACATATTAATTGCATCTCTTTTATGTGAAAATAAACTAACTAACTTATTAATTCTGCCAAATGGAATTTTCTACAACCCCTTCAATGGTGGTTGGGTTGTGAAAATCTACCTCACCCCATATGATAGGGTTTAATCCCATAATAAATTCTTGTATTCTTAAATTCTTGTCGGTTTGATCGAGGAACGTACTTAAGAAGGTTAGTAAACCTCTCATAGTACTCTGTTATAGTTAACTTTCCCTAAATTAATTTATGAAATTTTGTCATCTTTTGATCATAGTAGAGTTGTGGAAGAGAGCGTTTCCTAAAATAAATCTTAAATTTATCCCCATTGATGCTTGACTCATTGCTGTTTAGTTCATCCTTACGGTTCTCCCTCCAAGAGGATGCCTCATGAGAAAGATGATAAGCTCTCCATACTTCTTTAGTTTCCTTTGAGAAGTTTCTTATAGAAAAGTACTTCTCCATTTCATTGAGCTAATTCCAAGATCCATCCCCTAGTGTAGTGCCATAAAAATTAGGTATTTTTATCCTTTTTATATCTTTTGTGAGTTCATCTATTAATCTTACCTTTTTTATTTTCAGGTTGATTGGGTACATTTACATTTGCATTTGCAACATTATTATTATCAACAACCAAATTTCCAATATTGAGGTTTTCCATAGGAGGTGGCTGATTTTTATCATCAACATCTTCTTCCTCCTCATTACCCATAACTTGTGCTCATGTACTGCTAGACAATATCTTGTGTCCAACAAGGTAGCAAGAATCTTGTCAAGTTTTTGTGTGGTAGCTATCTCTCCACCTGAAGGTGGGTTATTTGCAGCACCTCACCTTGTTCTAACCATTTTCTGTTAACAAGAAAATTAAGTTTTTATTAGATATGAACTGAATAGGTCCAAGAGTTGTAACCCTCAGCTTCAATACCAAGATGTAACATTCCCATTTTAAGACTTTAGAAACAAAGAATTTTTTTATCATACTTAATGTTTTCTATTCAAAATTAATAAAATTTAGAACATTCATTCCAATGCCAATCCATATCATAACAGAAAACCATATGAAAATTTAATTGACTCGGTGGAACACCTATCTCTCATTTCATGACTCGGTATTAAAATGATCTCTCATGTTACTCAATAATTTGTATACTATGTATAATTAGTTCCTTTTACCTTTTAGGGAACCCAAGTGTTTTATCCAGGAGGCCTATCTCGAATATTTGTTACATATATTCATCTCGAATTCATGTATCTTAGAATAGGTGACATAGGACAACGCAACTAGTAACTTGTAATACTTTGGCCAAAGTTTCCAAACATGCTTATCATTTTTACTTTCCTAGATGACATACTCATCAAACGGAATAAGTCTCTCATCACACTTGTTCTATTATCTAGAGTGGTCTTTTTTTACTCTGTCGGTTTAATATGATTCAAGGTTTCATACTAGAAACGGTTAGATACATGCACTAGTGTGGAAGACTACTCATGGTGGCTAAGGGTACATAGACATTCTCAATTGACTTACATCGACTGGGCATGTCTATTTATCCTAATTCAACATGATTTGAACTTGAAACTAGATCATGTTCTTATCCCTGTATAGGGTTGAACCATGATCCATTCTTACACTTATGTCAATCAAGTTAAGCAAACTAAGTGGGTTATTCATACATAACAATTGCATCCTAGTATCCTCGTAATGAATCTTGTCGTTATGAAGGTACTATGTCACGATTGATGTGTACCATCATGCAATTAATTTTTCTCAACTATACTAACATACTTAAGGTTACAATTTATTAATCCATTTAATCATTGTCTTAAAGATTAATGATAACAACACTTAAACATTCAACTAGCGTCATTTAAACTATTAGGTTTTAAGTTAAAACTACATGTGAGGTAGGTATGCAGGTAAAATATACTTCCTAACCATTCATATTACATCTATAAGTTTGTATTTTAAATGAATCAACTTGTATCATATAAAAACATGATTGGTCTTAATGTAATGAAAGTGTATTCATTGGTTCCTTTCTTATTTCAGCCTTTGCTTAAACAAGTTTATTAAAAACCTTTATTTTAGACTTCATGAACATGAATTCTAAATTCCATTTAATTCCTTTTTAAGATTTCCATACTTTGATTGAAGAAATATGCCCAAGGAATAAAACATTCATCCATTCATTTATTTATTCATAACACTTTAACAAGGTCTTTAGTTAAGTTTCTATGATTGATTTCAAGGAAATTATCATTTTTCCTAAATCAAGGACTAATGTCCAATTATGAAAATAGATAACATATTTTTTAATAACACGAGAATTCATACACATATACATATGATTCAATCATAATTCCTTTCTATTGTTTTAAGGGTCTATTTAATAGTGTCAACTTATTAATTGCATCTCTTTTATGTGAAAATAAACTAACTAACTTATTAATTCCTGCCAAATGGATTTTCTACAACCCCTTTAATGGTGGTTGGGTTGTGAAAATCTACCTCACCCCATATGATAGGGTTTAATCCCATAATAAATTCTTGTATTCTTAAATTCTTGTCAGTTTGATATCGAGGAATGTAATTAAGAAGTTTAGTAAACCTCTCATATTACTCTGTTATATTTAACTTTCCCTAAATTAATTTATGAAATTTTGTCATCTTTTGATCATAGTAGAGTTGTGGAAGAGAGCGTTGCCTAAAATAAATCTTAAATTTATCCCATTGATGCTTGACTCATTGCTTTGTTTAGTTCATCCTTACGGTTCTCCCACCAAGAGGATGCCTCATGAGAAAGATGATAAGCTCTCCATACTTCTTTAGTTTCCTTTGAGAAGTTTCTTATAGAAAATTACTTCTCCATTTCATTGAGCTAATTCCAAGATCCATCCCCTAGTGTAGTGCCATCAAAATTAGGTATTTTTATCCTTTTTATATCATTTGTGAGTTCATCTGTTAATCTTACCTTTTTATTTTCAGGTTGATTGGGTACATTTACATTTGCATTTGCAACATTATTATTATCAACACCCAAATTTCCAATATTGAGGTTTTCCACAGAGGTGGCTGATTTTTATCATCAACATCTTCTTCCTCCTCCTCATTACCCATAACTTGTGTTCATGTACTTTGCTAGACAATATCTTGTGTCCAACAAGGTAACAAGAATCTTGTCAAGTTTTTGTGTGGTAGCTATCTCTCCACCTGAAGGTGGGTTATTTGCAGCACCTCACCTTGTTCTAACCATTTTTCGTTAACAAGAAAATTAAGTTTTTATCATATATGAACTAAATAGGGCCAAGAGTTGTAACCCTCACTTCAATACCAAGATGTAACATTCCCTTTTTAAGACTTTAGAAACAAGGAATTTTTTTATCATACTTAATTTTTTCTATTCAAAATTAATAAAATTTAGAACATTCATTCCAATGCCAATTCATATCATAACAGAAAACCATATGCAACTTTAAATTTACTAAATTTGGAACACCGATCTCTCATTTCATGACTCGGTATTAAAATGATCTCTCATGTTACTCAATAATTTGTATACTATGTATAATTAGTTCCTTTTACCTTTTACGGGAACCCAAGTGTTTTATCTAGGAGGCCTATCTCGAATATTTGTTACATATATTCATCCGAATTCATGTATCTTAGAATAGGTGACATAGGACAATGCAACTAGTAACTTGTAATACTTTGGCCAAAGTTTCCAAACATGCTTATCATTTTTACTTTCCTCGATGACATACTCATCAAACGGAATAAGTCCCTCATCACACTTGTTCTATTATCTAGAGTGGTCTTTTTTACTCTGTCGTTTAATATGATTCAAGGTTTCATACTAGAAAAGGTTAGCAACATGCACTAGTGTGGAAGACTACTCATGGTGACTAAGGGTACATAGACATTCTCAATTGACTTACATCGACCGGGCATGTCTATTTATCCTAATTCAACATGAGTTGACCTTGAAACTAGATCATGTTCTTATCCCTGTATAGGGTTGAACCATGATCCATTCTTACACTTATGTCAATCAAGTTAAGCAAACTAAGTGGGTTATTCATACATAACAACCGCATCCTAGTATCCTCGTAATGAATCTTGTCGTTATGAAGGTACTATGTCATAGTTGATGTGTACCATCATGCAATTAATTTTTCTCAACTATACTAACATACTTAAGGTTACAATTTATTAATCCATTTAATCATTGTCTTAAAGATTAATGATAACAACACTTAAACATTCAACTAGCGTCATTTAAACTATTAGGTTTTAAGTTAAAACTACATGTGAGGTAGGTATGCAGGTAAAATATACTTCCTAACCATTCATATTACATTCACAAGTTTGTCTTTTAAACGAATCAACTTGTATCATACAACAACATGATTGGTCTTAGTGTAATGAAAGTGTATTCATTGGTTCCTTTCTTATTTCAGCCTTTGCTTAAACAAGTTTATTAAAAACCTTTATTTTAGACTTCATGAAGATGAAGTCTAAATTCCATTTAATTCATTTTTAATATTTCCATACTTTGATTGAAGAAATATGCCTAAGGAATAAAACATTCATCCATTCATTTATTTATTCATAACACTTTAACAAGGTCTTGATTAAGTTTCTATGATTGATTTCAAGGAAATTATCATTTTTCCTAACTCAAGGACTAATGTCCAATTATGAAAATAGATAACATATTTTTAGTACAACCAAGAATTCATACACATATACATATGATTCAATCATAATTCCTTTCTATTGTTTTAAGGGTCTATTTAATAGTGTCAACTTATTAATTGCATCTCTTTTGTGTGAAAATAAACTAACTAACTTATTAATTCCTACCAAATGGATTTTTCTACAACCCCTTCAATGGTGGTTGGGTTGCGAAAATCTACGTCACCCCATATGATAGGGTTTAATCCCATAATAAATTCTTGTATTCTTAAATTCTTTTCGGTTTGATCGAGGAACGACTTAAGAAGTTTAGTAAACCTCTCATAGAACTCTGTTATAGTTAACTTTCCCTAAATTAATTTATGAAATTTTGTCATCTTTTGATCATAGTAGAGTTGTGGAAGAGAGCGTTGCCTAAAATAAATCTTAAATTTATCCCAATTGATTCTTGACTCATTGTTGTTTAGTTCATCCTTATGGTTCTCCCACCAAGAGGATGCCTCATGAGAAAGATGATAAGCTCTCCATACTTCTTTAGTTTCCTTTGAGAAGTTTCTTATAGAAAATTACTTCTCCATTTCATTGAGCTAATTCCAAGATCCATCCCCTAGTGTAGTGCCATCAAACTTAGGTATACTTATCCTTTTTATATCATTTGTGAGTTCATGTGTTAATCTTACCTTTTTTATTTTCAGGTTGATTGGGTACATTTACATTTGCATTTGCAACATTATTATTATCAACACCCAAATTTCCAATATTGAGGTTTTCCACAGGAGGTGGCTGATTTTTATCATCAACATCTTCTTCCTCCTCCTCATTACCCATAACTTGTGTTCATGTACTGCTAGACAATATCTTGTGTCCAACAAGGTAGCAAGAATCTTGTCAAGTTTTTGTGTGGTAGCTATCTCTCCACCTGAAGGTGGGTTATTTGCAGCACCTCACCTTGTTCTAACCATTTTATGTTAACAAGAAAATTAAGTTTTTATCAAATATGAACTGAATAGGTCCAGAGAGTTGTAACCCTCACTTCAATACCAAGATGTAACATTCCCATTTTAAGACTTTAGAAACAAGGAATTTTTTTATCATACTTAATGTTTTCTATTCAAAATTAATAAAATTTAGAACATTCATTCCAATGCCAATCCATATCATAACAGCAAACCATATGCAACTTTAATTGACTCGGTGGAACACCGATCTCTCATTCATGACTCAATATTACGATGATCTCTCATGTTACTCAATAATTTGTATACTATGTATAATTAGTTCCTTTTACCTTTTTAGGGAACCCAAGTGTTTTATCTAGAAGGCCTATTCTAATATTTGTTACATATATTCATACGAATTCATGTATCTTAGAATAGGTGACATAGGACAACGCAACTAGTAACTTGTAATACTTTGGAAAAAGTTTCCAAACATGCTTATCATTTTTACTTTCCTAGATGACATACTCATCAAACGGAATAAGTCCCTCATCAAACTTGTTCTATTATCTAGAGTGGTCTTTTTTTACTCTCCCGTCAGTTTAATATGATTCAAGGTTTCATACTAGAAAAGGTTAGCAACATGCACTAGTGTGGAAGACTACTCATGGTGACTAAGGGTAAATAGACATTCTCAATTGACTTACATCGACTGGGCATGTCTATTTATCCTAATTCAACATGAGTTGACCTTGAAACTAGATCATGTTCTTATCCCTGTATAGGGTTGAACCATGATCCATTCTTACACTTATGTCAATCAAGTTAAGAAAACTAAGTGGGTTATTCATACATAACAACTCGCATCCTAGTATCCTCGTAATGAATCTTGTCGTTATGAAGGTACTATGTCACATTGATGTGTACCATCATGCAATTGATTTTTCTCAACTATACTAACATACTTAAGGTTACAATTTATTAATCCATTTAATCATTTTGTTAAAGATTAATGATAACAACACTTAAACATTCAACTAGCGTCATTTAACCTATTAGGTTTTAAGTTAAAACTACATGTGTGAGGTAGGTATGCGGGTAAAATATACTTCCTAACCATTCATATTACATCTATAAGTTTGTCTTTTAAACGAATCAACTTGTATCATATAACAACATGATTGGTCTTAGTGTAATGAAAGTGTATTCATTGGTTCCTTTCTTATTTCAGCCTTAGCTTAAACAAGTTTATTAAAATCTTTAGTTTAGACTTCATGAGGATGATGTCTAAATTCCATTTAATTCCTTTTTAATATTTCCATACTTTGATTGAAGAAATATGCCTAAGGAATAAAACATTCATCCATTCATTTATTTATTCATAACACTTTAACAAGGTCTTGATTAAGTTTCTATGATTGATTTCAAGGAAATTATCATTTTTCCTAAATCAAGGACTAATGTCCAATTATGAAAATAGATAACATATTTTTTAATACAACCAAGAATTCATACACATATACATATGATTCAATCATAATTCCTTTCTATTGTTTTAAGGGTCTATTTAATAGTGTCAACTTATTAATTGCATCTCTTTTATGTGAAAATAAACTAACTAATATTAAGATCCTCAATCCAAATTCCATAACACTTAAATAGATGAAATACCCCTACCCTTTATTATGATATTACTTAATAATACATCCCAATTTATGACAAAGAAGCTATCTAAACAAATTAGCATTCAACAATCATCAATCCATTTATTCATCAAAAAGGAATGATCCATTCACTTTGGTTATAGAAGTATTTCAGAAATTACAAAGTTTCATAACAACAATATAAAATTATTTATATTACATATTCATTTTCGAAAAAATTACTTCTCAAGTAATGATGCCACATAATTATAATAAAAAGAGAAAATTTCTTTAGTAAAACAGATGTAACTTTCTATATGTCTTTCTCCTTTCATACATTACGAAATCCATCTAATAAATTGTTAGACAAAAGTTAATTTATTTGAGCTGAGCATAATCAGTATAACATTACAACATTGTGATTTTATCTACCTATTTCATAAAAGAACCCATTATTTTAAGAAACAGTTCCAAAAACATAACAATATAAACAAAAAGACTTTTCCCTAATTGATTACAAACCAAGAAGAAGAGAGATGATTAAATATTCAATAAGAAATGTTTAAGCAAGGAATAGCTAAATCAACATAGATAATCCTAACTCCACATTCTTATGAACTTATTACAACATGCTAGAAATCAAAACACCAATAGTAAAGAAGGGAGGAAGTTCATATTTCCCAATCAAAATCTTATCTTCTTATCAATTTCCAATTTAAGTTCCTTAACTCAATATATTATATCCTTTCAAGAAGAAGTACAAGAATATGTAAAACTACCTTTCTTAAATAAGTACACTATTTTGATATTCAATTTTAACATCGTAATAGAACTAAAAAGGTCAACCAAAAATCTAAATGCATTTCATCAAAAAATTATGTCGATACTCAAGATTATCGGTAAAAAGTCTAACATTAGTTTGATAAAGAATAAGACTCAAACATTCCAAGTAAGGAAGGTTTATCTAACTAAGGATCAAAACAAGTCCAACATAACTCATTGCAAGGCTTCCTACAAACCTGAACTCACTTTAGAGTTTGATCATAATTTATCACGGAGAAAACTTAATCGACTTTCTAAAAACATCTTCATCAGAAAGGTTTCATAAAGGATTTCAATCCAACTCAAACGAGAATGTAATGCTCTGATTTGGATACACAAGCAAATCCCTTATTTATTATTAATAGAATAGTATATACAAATATTGTCAAGACATACTGTTCATTCCGAACTTAACAAAAGATCACAATCTTACCCGAATGATGGAACTCATCATACAGAAGGATCCAAAAATGAATGAAACAAGAAATAACAGATAACACAAGCTCTCACCATCCCTAGGAAGTCATACTCGAAATACTACTGTATCATGGTCGAAGATGACATGACACCTCAAAGTTAAAAACAATATAAACTACAAACAAGGAGTGAATGTTGATAATTACCCACCTATTTCCAATTACCCCTAAACTCAAATGTTGAAATAGTTATAAAAGAGAATCACAAATATGATCATTTCTTCCCTCTTGGAAAGAAGTTGGTGGTTTTCCAGATCACACATTCAATACCAAACCTTTGGTTTTAGTCAAAATAAAACTCAAACAAACAACCAATGTTTCATCATTTTGTAGGGTAACCTAGAATGGGTTTGAACTCAAATAAGACTCAACATCCATCACAAAACAAGTGACAATTAAATTTCAAAAACCAATTGCCAAAGAATTTTATACATTCATCCAACAAAATAACATAGAAATATCATCAAGAGTTATCAATCCCAACAAAATTTCCAATATAAAAAGGAAATTTGCCAAGGAAATCACAAGCCCAGAGTGGGTTGTCGAAAATAAGAAGAATAGAAACAAAAAAAAAGCTAACTATTCTCAGTCATATTTTCTTGTTCCACTTCCATAGATATGTACTTCCATTCATGCAAGGTTAAACAAAGGAGAAAATATATTAAAATTGCAAGCTCAAGTTGAGTATTCATTTACCCCTAACCGAATGGTAATTGTAGAATATTCAAGGAAGTACAGACATGAAGGTTTGTCAAAAAAACTATTGGGTTCCATTAATATTAACAAGGATACTAACCCAACATGTATAATATAAAGATACCAAATAGGTCCCCATTAAGGGGATAAAACCCAAAATAATTACATCATAGAACTAACAAAATGAATACTCCTAGAGTTATAATCACGAAACAATTTTGAACAAAGGATAGGTCTTCTTGAGCCATAACCAAGAAAAAATATTAAACACAAAGGAAAAATTATCCTAAAATGATGGCTTAAGTCCAAAACTACCAAAACAAAGTCTGTTAAATGGTTAAACTCCAATCATAATGATTAGGAAATCATTCAAGTCAAGAATATATAGATTCCAACCCGAAACCGGACTACTTACTAATGTAAATTCAACCTTCAAGGTATAAATATTTATTTGACATAGAATAACGTAGATCCGTTTTCTTTCCAAGAAGGTTATTCTGAATTTAAGCTACATCACTCAGTAATTAGAACAACCCAGAGTTTGTATTCCACATAATAAGTTCAAAAACCATTATTCATTCAAAGCAAACAAATTGAAACACCATAGAAGAAAAGAATATACAAACACAGAACTAGAACAAAATATTTTCAACAAGATCAAATTTATTCTAATGAAGTGCTTAAATAAAAGTATAAGACTTAACGAATAGGGCATATCATGCCTGATAGAGATGTTGTATTCACTTTCTCACTATAAATCTTTGAACAAAGATTTGATAGCTATTAATTTCCATGAAAATGCCAAAACCCTCCTCATAACCTTCTTATCCTTCCTCTTATAGCTTCACAAAGTGATATTTTCATCACTACCACTACCATGCAAGGATTCAAACTGAAGTTTTGAAGTGAAAAACCACATGCAGAGCTAGAGCTCACAACAACCAAATGAGCAATGTGAAAACCAAAACCATTCTTTCTTCCAACTTCCCTTCTTTGTAGAAAGTGTTTTTTCCATTGCCAAAAATATTAAATTTCGAACAGGACTAACAGTCCTTCCTCATCTCCCTCCACAACCAACTTGTATTTGGCTATTACTAAATTTAAATTTCCATGCAACTAACATTTTAACCGAGGTGTCAGCTAGACATCCTATTATCTTTAATGCATTCACCACATTTGGCTTAAACAATAAGTTTTAATGCCCACTAAATCCTCATAAATACCTTGAGGTTGGTGCCACCGACCTACCTTTGCATGTCATCCCATCCAACCCCCTTAGGTTAGCCCAAGTCTAAGTTAGGTTCATAATATTAGTTTAGGAACTAACTTAGGTCTTTAGGTTAAAGTCTAAGGTTTTCCCCTTTCTATTAACATTCCACATTAATAAAAGGATCTAGCAACTTAGGATTGTATTTTAACTTAGGAAAATAGATCAATTAGGTTATTTTAACATTAGTTAAAATTTGTAAATTCGATCTTACCAAATGAATAATCTGAATGCCATTCAAAGATCACATATGAATCATGAGAGCAGAAGACTTCACCTGGGATTTCAAGATAGCTAAATTTCAGAGATCTTAAAATATTTCCAGCTCAGTCAAGATGACCACAATGTCATGAATTTGAAAGCATGCCTTGGATCAATGAAATTGATCCAAGGTATAACTATCCTACATCCGATATTATGAAAACTGAAGCACAAGTTCAAGTGCAACAAATACTTATGAACTAGTTTAAAATAAACCAATTCCTTATTTTCCCAAGTAGTGAATTATTCAACATAAGATGGAATGACATAATTCCTTTTCAATTCAGCATAAATATGGAAAAATTATATCTATTTCAGAAGATAACCTATTATCCACAACAAACATGATTTCTTACTTCACAAGAGTACACTATCTTCAGAAAAGAATCATATGTCAATATTTACAACTTCTAATATAGAATCCCTCATATATATCAACCATGTTAGAGGTTATAATGACGTTTAGAAGGTATAAATAATAATACCTTCATTGTGAGCTATAAGGTAACATTTGTGACAATAGGATCTTAAATGTTGTTGAGGATATTCTTTGCTATAAAATAGGGTAAACTTTTGAAGTTCCCAATGAGCCAAATATGGCTAGATGGGAACATATAGGTGGATGGTATCACAACATATTTTTCAATAGGAATTTTTTTTTTTGATGAGGATGAGGAAACTTCCAAATTTTCCATCCCATTCATAAGGGTTTGTAAGAGTTTGGATGGAAGTTTTGGGTTGAATTGAGTGGATTGAGGAGGAATGGGAGCTAGAATATACTAATAAATGGGTTTTGATTAAAAATTTTGTACACTAGTAGGGATAATATTGATATCTTGAGATGTAAAAGTAATGAATTGAAGAGGGTTGCATTGTTAATATTAAGGAACCGAGGTAGAAAGAGAAGGTTCATATGTAGGTTGAGGCAAAATTGGGATTTGAGGCTATTAAAGAGGTTGGAGAGGAATTGAAGGTTGGGGTTGTTAAAAATTTTGATATGGGATTGTGATTTGGGGTTATTAGAAAGGATAAATACCAACATATTGAATGGATGTAGTTGGTAGTGTTCAAGGAGGAACTCGAACATTTGTAATCGATTAATATTAATTTTAGGTAAAGAGAGATGGATGGATACAAAAAAATTCTTAAGATGGGTGAGATGTGAAAGAGGTAAAAAGATATATTAACTGGAGGAGGTGAGGGAGGATTAAGACCTATGAATGGTGGTGGAGGAGGAGGAGTAGGCATGGCGGTAGTGGACTAGGGAATTATTTAGCTAACTAAAGTTTGATATCCTGGAAGGAAAATTTTATCAATGTGTTTTTGTTAAACTAATGATGAAGAGGGTATGCCAGAATAAATTCATTGGCCTTCAATAAATGGGGTTGTTGGATATTGGGGAAGATGTTTGATTAACACTAAAGGGAATCATATATATGTTGGGGTCAGATTGAAATTTTACAACAAGAAGAATTTCTTGTTAGAGATGAGGTGGTAGTCCCCATGCATCATTATGGGTCCAAGGATCAAGAACGTATATAACACTAATGGCAAAATATTGTTGCAACATGATGGTATTTTGATCTAGAAGTTCCTAAAAACTCATGGGAAAGTTGGGATGATTTTTAAGTCTATAAATAAATGCTTGCACAGAAGGAGATGTATGAAGTGGGATAACTTGTGATTCATATAATTGGTAATGAGGTGAATCTTGCATATTTACCATTGTGTTGAATGATGTGATTTTTATAATAGGGACAAATTTTGTTGAAGTAAGGTTTTGGTTTGTTGACGAGTTAAAACCATGTAGGAATGGGGAAAACAACAACAATAAAAAATAAAAGATTATTTTTAAAGGAGACACATGCAATCATGATTAATTAATTATCTAGAATTAATTAAAAATGTGTGAAATGGGAGATTAGATAACTAAGGAAATTACCTACAAGAAATATAGAACTAGTTTAAGGTAGTTTAGGATGGAGTCCGCAATATATCAAAAGGTACGCAAGGCATGAATATATGATGGTTCTTGGTATGTGATGTGATATAGGAGCCTACCCCGCACTTCACACACCATAGTGATAAGGGTTTCATGCACTTGGCCAATATATAGATAACCAAAAAAATTATTACTCGACTAGAAAATCGTGGTGGTTTTCCTATTAGGTGATGAAATCCAAATAGTTTCACATGTGAAGAAATGGTTTGATGTGTTTTTATTAAAGTGATCTGTAATTTTGAGTAGGAAATGAAAAATAAGTGTGAATGTGGAATGTTAAGTACCTAATTAAGTTAAGTGATCAATAAGTATGAAAAGTAAAAGAAGAGATTTGTTTTAAGATCCCAAAATGAAATGTGATATTTTGATGAGAACAGAACAAACAACGGGAGAAAGAGAAATGCAATACAGAAAGAAAAAAGGTTTAAAACATGAGAGGAAAACCAAGATAACACTTTTCCTTTTTAGTTGACATGATGCATTGTTGAGCATTCTAAGAGATAGATAACCCAATAGTAGATCTAGAAGTAGAAGTAACAAACCTTAAGCTGTTAGGGAAATATAGAATACAACAAAGAAAACAGATGATAAGAATCAATAAAATTGAAATGAAATCAAGAATAAAACATAATAATCACTAACTATTACAAGAATCACTAATGATTAAGTTTGATCGATGATTACCTAACAGAGAGATAAACGGATAGAAACAAATTAAATATAACTTAAGGGAATGTGTCCCATCAGGCATGCAAATATGTAATTATGTAATCTTAATTTTCTAATTAGATCAATAAAATAATAAAATCACCATACCTCAAATATGATAGGGATTGAGAACCCAGTAGTGGATGAAGAATGCATCGGCCTCCCAATCCATGTACGTGATCCAAACTCCAAATAGAATGTAGATATGAAAATCAAAGATATATTGAACAAAAATATGTTAGATAGATATGATGTGAGTTACCTAACAAAGGTCATTCCTAATAACCAAAGGGATTCCTTGTGCGAGTGTCACTCACATTTTCACTTAAGATATCCATTCTTCTTCATTCTTCTAAATTTTTATTTCCACCCCTAGTGCATCTATGGATAGGATTTAGATTCACACAATGTCCTTAGCAGCTCTAACGCTTCTTATTAATTTTTGGACTATTGATTCTACACATTATATATATCCACCTTCTCCAATCTAGGTCTCTGTTAGGCATTTTGTTGCACACACTAACTCTCATGGATCTAGATCTCTTAGGTATCTCAATAGGCCTTTGGTTACACTCACTTCCTCTCATGGATCTATGGATCCTAGGTCTCCTTATAGGCCTAAAGTTTCACATTGTTTATTATATCTCTCACTCTCATACAAGCATACCGAATTAATACTCGTAGTGCACATTCTCTCTCTCTCAGTTTCTCACAAGTCTTCTAGAGCAACCTTATATCTTCAACACACAAATATCGGGATCTGTGCATCTAACGGAAAAGAAATCCATCCTAAGCTGAAGTGGTGTGATGGATCGATCGATAGAATAGCTACTTTCAATATCAAATATCGATCTCTGTTGATATTTTTTTCTACTGGTTGTGGAACATGCGGAAAGTGACCTGCGGGCACCTCGTATAGATTTCAAACAAGGTCATGGAAGTGAGAATGAGAGGTGTAATGAAACCACATGGGACTATGGGTGGTTTTCTAGTCTAGTCTAGAAATCCCTAGCCTGATCGGCTGCTATGTTCAATAATGAAAGTTGTGCAATGATGTCGAGTGGAAGTGGTGATGATCTAAATACTAATGCATGCACAAACCAGTGTCGATGTTTAATTGGTCAACAGGCCCATTGGGTTGTGGGACCTGGGGATCACAACCATAAACTCATGGAGGTTGTGGTCCTTGTATGGTCATGCATAATCAAGCCCATGTTTCAGGAGTAGTCCAATAATCATAGGCTTGATTAGCTGCAATATTTAATGTGTTTAATTGTTCTATCTTCTCATAATACCTAGTAGTGTGCGTAAAACTAACAAGTGTAAACATGTATCAATTTTGGTCAACAAACTTTGGCCCATTGGGTTGTGGGACCAATGGATCACAACCAAATGTTTTCTCTTGTTGTGGACCTTTGATGGTCATGCGGAATGAATTGAATTGATTTTGATAAAAAAAACTAACTATCAAAGGAAATTTAATCTATGTTTTTGGTATTTTCACAGTATATCTAAACAAAACAATGGAAGAAAACTAATCTAATAAAAGTAAATATTTTTTATCTTTTTTGGTTTTTTAAACAATGCTTCTAATCTAATAAATGAAATTAAATACAAGTAATCATCCGGTTGTAGTTAATTACTTGTGCAAGTATGTGAATCTAGATCTAAAACAACTAAACTAATTTAATCAAAACCCTTCAAACCCTACCTTAGAGGTAGAGAACAAATCATAACCCTAGAAGAGCTATTGTTCCCCACTACTTCCCTGGTAATGTCAAAGAGAAAGCTTTCTAATGATTTTCTCTATTTGTAATTTCTTAATCAACTGAAATGAACAATTTTTCTACTCTATTTGATATGTATTTGAAATGAATAACTTAGAATTGATAATTTGACAAATGAAGCAAACAAACAAATAATTCCAACCTGGATAAGCAAGAGCTTTGGAAAAATTTGGTTGTATATGTATTTATCCCCTCATTTTTCCTTTTTTCTCTGTGTGTCCATATGAGTCCAAGGAATTGGGAATGCAAAGGCAGCAAGCAAGAGAAGGCACTTGAGCAATGGCAGCTTGAAGGCAGTTTGGTTGCAATGCAGGTGGAAGAGAGATACACAAGTGAACAGAGCTTGGCTATGTAATTTCTAGCAGGATTGTGGCAGCAATACTATGCAAGATACACAAAATTCTCAAGCCATTTTGCTTGAATACAAGCATGGAATATATAGGAATTGGTGGGATGTGCCTTCATGCACAAGGAACCTTGGAGTGCCAAATCATTGGGTGAAGAGGTAGTTCAAACTAATTAAATCTATTTAAAAATAGAAGAGGGAAGGAATACCAAGCAATCAAGACTATTTTTAGGAAATTTGGTTCACAAACGTGCCCTAGAAGTCAAGTTAAGTGAAATCATGTGTGTTAAAATCATGCATGAAGAATTTGAAAAAAGCATGTAGGATCACACCCCATTACCGCAGGGGTGGTTTGGTCAATGGGACCCCCACCTTGGGTGGTGTTTTAGAAGAACCGCTGCCTGGGCAAGGGTGGATGGTCCTAGCACTAAAGGCCAAAACATGCACAAATGAAGGAAAGCTAGAAGAAAGTGTGGAAAAGCTAAATAAGGATGTCTAGGCTACAAATATACACTATGTGAATGGGTTTAGGAACTTGAACACCTTCTGAAAGGACATGAATCATCATTGGGGACTTTTGTAACCATTTTTTGACAATGTAGCACATGTAATTTTGGGTGCGTACATATTTCCCCCTCGGAGAAGCATCTTAGCCATGAAAAGTGTAAAACGTAGAGTCTAAGTATGGCATTCCCAAAATGGGGAGTTAGAAGCTATACCTGACATGCCTTGTGTGTCGAAATGTCACCATCCAAACTCCCACTACCTACAAAATGAAAAGAAGACTCAAGTGCAGATAG
The DNA here is from genome assembly GCA_018340775.1 of Taxus wallichiana var. yunnanensis. Taxonomy (NCBI): domain Eukaryota; kingdom Viridiplantae; phylum Streptophyta; class Pinopsida; order Cupressales; family Taxaceae; genus Taxus; species Taxus wallichiana. The sequence continues at coordinate 15,929,929 of CM031238.1, read as the reverse complement.
ATAAAATATCAAAATAAACACTAAATTAAAATGACAAGAGGACTTACCATTTTTGGGGATATAGAAATATACCTGCACCAACGCTCTAGCCCCTTGTGAACATATGCACTCAAAACAAAGTTATATATATATATATATATATAAAAAAACTCATTTTCAAATTCATTTGCGCATATCGACTTGGTGATTTTTGAGCTTTGGGCCCATGGTGACCATTTTCATCAAAAGAATAGTCAAAACATTCATTGTGAGATCGTGATCATGCCTCCATGAGTGGGAGATCGACCAACATGGTCTCAGGTTAGTTTTCCTCACTTGTGTGTTTTTAAACCTAAAATGTAAAAATGTCAAAATATTTGCCTAGGGGGATTATTTTTGAAATTTCTTGTTTTAAATGAGTCTCTAGGGGGTGCCCTTAAGGTAGTCTTTTATTTCATTGAAAATGGTCTTTTTTTTACATTTTTGAGCATTTTTAGGGCAACAAAACCATACGGAGGTGAATGGTTCAAGACCACCACCTGAGCAGGTGTAGCAAGTAGTAGTTCGAACCGCCCCTACTGTGGGTGGTTCTAAACAGAATGACCAAAACTCCATGATAACTTAATTTTTTTGGATTTTTAATGTTTTGTTATGTTTTTGATGAGCTTGTTTCTCAAAATATGTCACTAACTTGCTCTTTTTTTGTGTTTTGGTGGATGTAGAAGAAGGAAGAGTATATCCATTGGAGTCATGAGAGGGAGTGTGACTGGATCCCAATGATATTGGATCAGTTGACTCAGGATGAGACCGATACTCTTCAGAGAGTGGGCATATGGAGGATTACACATGGGTGCCCCATGTTACTCCTGTCCAGTCACATACTATGTGACATGTTCTCTTATTGGGATGCAGACCAGAATACCTTTAGTTTTTGGAGTGCTAGGGGTGAGTGGATGATCACCCTAGAGGATGTGTACCATATTCTTGGGGTTCGATACTAGGAAGATGATTGAATCTGGAGACAGTAGGATCCAGAGCCATGATGACTCTATGGGCCACCTATATGGGGGATGTCATGGTCTCCTTTGGTTCAAAGAAGGGGATTAAGGTCTGATCCATTCCTACTACTCCCATCCCTATTATCCATAAGGCCATCATGGGTATCTTGGCCTTGTGGTTGATCAAGGGGACAAGGGAGGTGATACACTACTCTATTGTTGGGCTCCCATCATTACATAGATTGAGGCACATGGTGTATCTATGCCTGGGGGAGAATATATACTTGGGAGTACTTATCATGACATGTATAGGGATTTTCATATTACAGGGGTAGTCTTTGAGCCACCCCACATTGGTTATGAGCTGGGTGTATGAGTGGATCATCCCCTATGGGAGGGGAGTACCAGTATAGGACCCAGGGGCTATTAAGGCCACCAGATGGACAATGATGATAGTTCTCTAGAGTGCCACATCAGCCTAGTGGCTTCTTTGACCATAATAGACATGGTGGCCACCCCATACCAGGACATGGCAGGGTTGTGGGGATAGGAGGGGACCATAGTGGCAGCTTGTTCCACTACTTGGTTAGTTAGTTAGTTAAGATGGGAAGCTTGAGATTCACCCATTTGGCTGAGTTCCTCAACAGTTTGGCCTTCCCTACATTGATATGCTTCCCCAGTGGCACCTGTGTATAGGACCAGTGAAGGAGGCCCAAAAGGGGCCTCATGGAGATCTAGGTTGGACAATGGTGGTTCCTAGGAGTTCCTATCATAGTTAGGTGAGTTTTTCATGCCCGATGGGAAGCTGTGCCACTCTTGCACCCTTACTCTAGATTGAGGCCACACCTACTCATAGTGGAGAGGAGGATGAGCCCATAGACATAGACTCCAACTCTAAGGAGTATACAGGGATGAGACCAGGAGAGGATTCAGGCTGGAGAGAGGAGACGGTGGAGAGAGAGAGGGGGAGAGAGGGATGATGAGGGGTTGGGTGGTGAGGCTGGTGGGGAAGCTCACATGGAGGAGGAGAGTGATCTGAGTGGCATGATACTTGGGATGTTCTTGAGAGTGGAGCAGGAGGAGGAGGTGCAGAGAGAGAGAGAGACACTTGTCTCGAGGGACCACTTCTTCATGATGAGAGGGGGATGATGAGTCCATGTGATGGGACATGTCTTGCCTCTAGTTTTGGGGAGGCCCCAGCCATCAGCAAAAAACATCAACCACTGACCCTACATGGATGCCTGGAGATCCGAGTATGTTGATCCTCTTCTCTTGACCTTGTTAGTGGAAATGTTAGTTGGTATTTATTTTTTTTTTTTTTTTTTGTAACTTTCTAACTCATCATTTCTTCTTTGTTTTTTTTGCAAATGACTGCACAAGAGTGGTGAGAGCTTATTCGATGGGTGTGCATGGACACCTTGTTGATCCCTTTGGGGAAGACCCAAGAGCTGAGATGACTAAGGATATAGGACAACCACTTGCATCCGTAGACACACTGATGTGTTTGCACCCATCTGAGAGGGCAAAGCGGAGGTTATGAATTCTCTCCATACTCAGGTGACCGCATATGAGACAACTAAGCATTTGATGAGGTAGAGTCACTCTCATAGTGAGACCACACTAGTGGCCACCACCATGAGCACTCCCACCATTCAAGTACATTCTCTCATCGTCGTAGCTATAGTAGGAGTCCTGACGATGTGTCACGTGCATGCACATCTCTTAGGGATCCCATAGGGATTGATAGGCCGATGGGCCTTTTATTGCTTGGTTGTGATTTTTTTTGGGCATTATATGATTTTTTTGTATATTTTGGGCTCATTATGAGCATTTTGACCATGCCTAGCACATGATGGCATTGTATACAAACTTGATTTATTATGATATATACAAACTCTTCTTTTGGTTTGGTAATTCATTGTATCTGAGTTGACTTCCTCTTGGCTCACTTCACATGTGTACTCTAGATGTTTAGAACTTCCATTTTTATATGCTTTTTAGAATGTATGTAGTGGATATGAATGCTAACAATGATTTTTTTTTTTTTTTTAATGTTGATATATGATAATGCAATCACATTGTAATGTTGAACTTTAGTTTCTCTAAGAAAATTTTGGTACTTCGTATTGTTTTGGAAAAAATGTGGTGAAAGAGTGATATGATAAGTGAATGAACTTTCCCCACTCCTAACTCCACACAACCAGTAAGATGTGAGGGCTCAACACCAAGAGCCAAAAGGGGCACAAGTTATAGAAATTTTTTGAATGGTAATGATGAGAGAAAGACAAGGATTTGAAAAACCAAATTGAGACACTACAACCTCATTCTATTCAATTTTTCTTCATAGTTTAAAATGTGAATTGCTTTCCATTTTATCTAGACTTAGATCCGTAGATGGCCACTTGGTTGAAAAAATCTGGTTTTGAGGTTTTAAACTCTTTTGGAATTTTGGACATCTAACTCACTTTGTTTTGATTTATGATTTCAACATTTGAATGAACTATTTCTAATTTTCAAGTTTTTCAAAGAGACCCCCTACACCTTGCCCCATGCTACCAATAGGAAGTATGGGCTCATCACCATGGAAAAGGCATAGGTGAGTAAGGGCACTTCTCTCCTTTCCCAACCCTACATCACTAGTAAGAGACACAAGCTCAACATCAAAGGTTGGTAGGGAAAAGAAATGTGTAAAAAAAAAATTTTTTTTTGTGGATTTGCATTTGACTTATTTATCTAGGAAAAATGTCTAGAATGTTCTTATTTCCAAAGAGATGTATATGGGATAGATGTGACACCATGAAGCTTCTAAAATACTATAGGAAAAGACACCTAATCTAGAAGAAACTATAAGTAGAACCAAGTATGCAGGCCTTGGTATGGTTATTGTCAAAGCTTTGTCTTATCTTTCTTGGATTGATGAAATGATTTGGAAACAATTGATGACACCATGAAGATTTGAAGAGACATGATTTGAATGTTTTTCCAATGTTTTCAGAAGTTTTTAGGAATTGCTATAAGAATAAGTCCCTTGATCAAAATTTTACAAAATGAACTGGCAGATGAAAATGCAATGTGGATGTAGTAATATACATATGGAAATGCTAATAGATCATGTAGTACCTCTTTAGGTGAAGAGAGTTTACAGATTCACTAAACTCCTCACCCTCTAGTGTACACAGGAAAATGCCCCATTTTTATAGTCTTCTATTACTCGATATGGACCCAACCACCTGGGCCTAAATTTCCTTCCTTCACGGTCTTTTTTTTCTATTTGGATTTGTCAAGTCTTAAACCAAATCTCCCTCATATATTTCACACTCGTATACTTTCTTGTTGTATTTCCAAGCCATTCGGTCAGCGTAAATGTTATGTCATTGTTCAACATTGAGCCTAGCTTCATCAAGGATTTCTAATTGAGAGATTTGTGCCTCTCGATAGCCTCTTCTCCCAGAATTCCTTACAATGAGATATGGAGACTAGGTATTTCAACCTCAAGTGGTAAAACCACTTCTACACCAAATACCAAAGAAAAGGGGTTTCCCATTGGCATTCTTACCGATGTTTGATAGGCCCACAAGGCCGGAAAAAGAGATTTAAATGCCAATCTCATTTATTCTCCTTGACCATCTTAAGGAGAATGGATTTTAACATCTTGTTTGTAGCCTCACCTATCCATTGGCCTGAGGGTAATAGAGAGAAGTCGTATGGTGATTTATTTTGAACTTTTCACACAATTCATGTACTTCCTCATTTTTGAAAGATGTGCCATTATCAGAGATAATGACTTGTGGGACCCCATACCTACAAATGATTTGGTTCAGAATGAACTTAGTGATTACACATCCAGCACACGGTGGTAAGAGGCATGGCTTCTACCCACTTAGTAAAGTATTATGTGGCCATGATTATGAAGTTATGACCATCTATTGATGAGGGAGAGAACTTCCCTATCAAATCTAGGCCCCACGTGGAAAAGGGCCATGGTGTTGTAATTGGTTAGATCCTGTGCCGGTATGTGGATCTCATGGGAGAACTCTTGACATTTATGGCATTTGTGCACAAACTCTCTACCACGCATCATGTTCTAGCATGGGCCAAAAGTATCCCATCCGATGTATCTTCCGAGTAGTGGTGTGGCTGCCGAAGTGACCTCCACATACTCCACTATGTGATTCATAAAGAATCTTCTTAGATTCTTCTTCATCAACACATCTTAACAACATTCCATCAAAGGCTCTATGATAGAGCACTTGTTCCAAGATAACATACTTAGTGGTTATAACATGTAACCATCTTTTTTGTGATGTCACCCCTTCCGAGATATGTATGATCCACTATGAAATTAATGATGTCAAGTGTACCATGGGCACACAGAAATGGGAGGCTTGGTTTCAAAAAATACACACACTCATCGGGAAGTCCAGATTTACTAGATCACCTCCATCTAACGGGGTTATCAAGCCAACCAGTCTGCAATGATTTTTCCTTTGATGGATTTTTGATTAACAAATGTTAACTCAAACTCACCCCATCAAAGTATGAAGCATCCAACTTTCTTAGATAAGGACCCTTGTGTGAGAAATGTCTCATAGATGATCCGATTTAACAATAACCCTTGTTTCTTGATTTAGCATGTAATGTCTTAAGTGCTTTGTTGTGAAGACTATGGCAAGGCATTCCTTTTCTTCCTATGTGTGTAATGTGTCTCATAGTCAAGAAATGTTTGACTAATAAAATAGACTACATGTTCTCATTTATCATCATCTTCTTGAGCTAACATGCAAAGGCTAATGAGACATCCATAGCTCGTGAATACAAGATCAAGGGGTGATCTGACTTAGGTGGCATGAGTGTGGGAGGAGACAACAAGAATCATTTAACTAACTCAAATGCCTCATTACACTCTTCCATCCAATCAATGCAGCAATCCTTTTTTAATAAATTGTTGATTGGGTGAATAAAAAGGTTAGATCAGGGATAAACCTTTGGATTACACCAAGTTTTCCAAGAAAATATCTGATGCCAGACTCATCTGATGGTGGAGTCATTTCAGTATAACTTCAGATTTTGGCTAGGTCTACATCAATCCCTCATGAAGATATGATGTATCCCAAAACTTGCCTCCCATTACACCGAATACACATTTTTTGGGTTTAACGTGATGTCGTATTCGATTAAGTGAAGAATGATATGAAGCACCTCAAGGTGATCAGCAATGTTTTTTAGCCTTAGCCAGAAGATCATCCACATAGGATTCCACAATCTTATGGATAAGATCATGGAATATATAAGTCATCACCCATTGGTATGTGGCACAACATTCTTAAGTCGAATGACATGACAACATAACAATATGTTCCCAAGGAGTGATGAATGTAGTTTTGGTCTGATCCTCCTCAAGAGATTTTGATTTGGTTATATCTAGAAAACCCATCCATGAGAGACAAAACTCATAACCAGTTGTTTGTCATTGATAATAACATCGATGGATGGTAATGGGAAATCATCTTTGGGACAAGCTTTGTTGATATCCCGAAAGTCTATGCAAATGGATTTTTCCATTCTTTTGAGAATGGGGATGATATTAGACACCCATTGTGAATAGTTGACTGGCTTGATGAACCCCACTTGTAGGAGTTTCATCACTTCTTCTTTCACCATGAGGGCCACCTTTGGCTTCATGGGTCTGACTTCTATTTAATTGGCTTAGCATCTGGCTTAGTGATGAGGTTGTGAACTGCAATATGTGGTGTAATTCCCATCATTTCCTTATAGCTAAATGTGAAATATTTTTCATGCTCCTTGAGGATTTGGGTATGTATTTCTATCTCCTCTAGAGTTAGAGAGGATCCTAGCTTCAAGATTTTTGGTTCCTCCTCCGTCCCGATGTTTATATCAATTGTTCCTTTGATTAAGGAGGCATTACCCTCTTCAAATTTAGGTGGGGCTGAGAGGTAGCTCTAAGTCTCCTTCCTCTTCTACTTCATAGACCTCAAGACCTTCCGTAGAGGAAGGGTCTATCATGGAATCTCCAAAGTAAGAGGAAGAGTGGGATGAGAGAAAATTTGATCTTATGATGAGAGATGCAAGTCTATGTAGGCATTCAAAACCCTAGGATTGCTTCATCATTTTCAGCATAATCTAAAGTGATAAACTCATTCTGGCTTCTACATAAGTTAGAATTGGGGTTGTTGGTATCTTGTGAACCAAAGGTTCAAATATGAACCGAAACCATAAAGCTAGTGTCTTCTAACTTACTTGCTTGGGGTAAAATGAGAAGAAAAAGTTGCTATAGAGTCAACAAGGAGGTTTTTCTCTCTGGGTATAGCTTGATTGAAATGAAATCAAAACCTTTACTTAACTCAAGGATGAAGTCTTGTAGAGTCTATAGATGCTCATCCCTAGTCTCATATACTTTAGATACTTGATTTGCAACTAGTTGTGAATCACCCAACACCCTAATATTAAGAGCACCCATCCTTTTGGCTACAATGAGACCAAGAAGGAGAGCCTCATATTCTGCTCCATTGTTAGTGCATTCAAAATTCAATTTAAAGGCGAAGGGCATGACCCTTCCCTGAGGGTTGGTAAGTATCACACCTGCCCCAACACCAAAGCAACACTTTGCTCCATCGTAATTCAAGGTCCAACAATCATCTGGGAAGATTGAAGTTGGATTATTTGTTGTATTATCTTCCCTTGCTTCGAGACCTCTACCATGCATATGTCATCATCCGGGAGAGAGCCGAGTCCTAGGGCATGTCCTATACCCATGGAATCAAACAAAAGAAGAAGTGGTAGGTCATTCTCCAACAACTTGACTATCCTTTTTGTCATTTGTTATTGACATTGTCTCAACAATTATAATTTTTTCCTTTACGGAAAGAACTCCTTCAATCAAACCCGTAGTTTCTAGCTCCATTGTAGGAACCAAATTTTTTCTTCTAGCTGTTGAGCTTGTAGGTTTGTTTAACTGATTTTAGGAAGCTCAAACTCAGAATGAACCCTTGGCCTCTTCTTTAAATTAGCTAGATGTATGTCGAAGGGTTTTGGGTCACCCTACACCATGAAGACCTTCCCTAAATGTAGGAACCTTACTTCCTAAAACAAAGTGGAGGGAATCACCTTCATGTGATGAATCCAAGGATGGATGAGGATCATATTATAGTTGGTTTCCGATCTATAATATAAAACTTAGTTAGAACTGTCTTAGGTCCAAGGGTGACTGGAAACACTATAGTTCCAATTGATGTTGCTTTGAGGTTGTCATAGCCTCTCAGTGTGTTTTGTGTTGAGGAGAAATTGGTCTCTCCATAACCTAAATTTTGAAGGAAAGAGAAGGGGACTATGTTGACCACTTGCCCCATCATCAATCATCACATGTTTTACATAGTTTTTGTAAATCCAAACTTGTAAAAACAAGTCGGATCACCTCTATGAGCTATTTTAGCATTCGTGGGCATCTTGTTGATGTCAAATATGAATCCAACATCTCTTTTAGGCTGCCCTGGAGGATAAACATCAAATTCTATATGATTTATCTATGCTTCTAGAGGAGGGGTGACATTAATCAAATGCCCAAGACCTAGTGCTTCTAATAAAGTGGCTCTATGAGTAGGGGAATTCTTTAACAGATCCAAGAAGGAAATGTGAGAGAAGGTTTTGGTCAGGTCATTGATCAAGTCATAAGCTCCTATTGGCTTTCCTAGTGTATCATGAATGTCATTTGATATAGTTGGGTAGATCGGGATAGGATATGAAGAATAATCTTTGGTTCTAGTGGCAATGTTAATCTGAGGTTTGGTGTCCAACTCTACCAATCCCACAATTTTTTTTTTTGGTGACCATCCAAAGGAGGTGCCACCTGTGAGTTTGATGAAGTTGAGGCTTCATGATCATTGGTTCCTATTGCAATGCCTTTGTTTGAACCATTGGGATCTATTCTACCATATTTTGGGTGTGTGGGGAGAGGATCACTAAAGATCCTAAGTGGTGTGTTCTGTGGGGATACTGGCCCCATGTAAGTGTTCTGAGTTGGTGTTGTTGGGTTTTCCAAAAACATGTCAACAAATAATTGTCTTTGATCCTCCAAAAAAATGTTGTAGAATTTTTTTGCAATCATGACATGTTCTTGCATCATGCCCACAAACCCTATGGAAACCACAATACAAATCGGGATCATAATCTCGAGGCCTTTGGTTTGCACTTTTTTGCGGTCCAAAATTATGATTGTTGTTCAATTGTTGATTGTTATAATTAAAATTTGGGAACCCTGCCCTTGGTTTTGGAATTGGTTTGGATACCCACCTGGGTATTGATTAGGGCCTTGGGTCTGCACTTGTCTTGGTTGTTGAGGTTTTTGTTTGTTTGTTTTTTTTTGTTGAGGATGATTAAAATCCACAACATTGATTGAGGGTGAGAAGTTATTATTTCTCTGATTATTGCCATTGCCATTGTTGTTGTTGTTGGTAGTATTTGTATTGGGAGAGCTAACAACATTGGGTTTCTTGGGCTGATCGGTAACACCATCAGTTGTAACCCCATGATTCTTATTAAGGACCTTTGGTCCTTGATTATTGTTCATGTTGTTGGAGTAATAGGGTTATTTTGGTTAGGAGTGACTAACCTCCCATTTGTTCCATAAGTCTTATGACCACTATCAATGGTTGCTTGATCAATTCAGAGAGCACCCTCTAACACCTCTTTCATAGCTCCTTAGTGGGAACTTTTGGACTTCTTCCTTTGTCTCTCTATTGAGGGAGTGGAGGAAAAAATCACAAATCTCTCCATCTGATCCATATTTGGAGCACTTGCAGAGGAATAGAGAACCTATCGCCACCTTTGAATGAAGTGGGAAATGGACTCATTGTGCTCTTGTTTGATATGAAGGAATTCTCTTATTCTTGTCCTTAAAATTTTTGTTCATATCAAAATCCTTAATAAAATCTAACATGAGTTTCTTGAAGGAGTGTATTGAAGCCTCAGTATCCTATAGTACCAATCGAGAGTGATACCTTCTAGCATCTTAGGGAAAATATTCGCAACAACTGCATCCCATGGGAGTAGCTCTCGAATGGTGTTGTGTAAGCTTTGATGTGAGCATTAGGATCCCCTCCCTTTGAACTTTGGAAGATCAGAAAGGGTCTTGGGAGCATGATAGTCTGGATGGAGAAGTCTAGAGGCTCCTTAAGATATTCAGAATAGGTCCCCATTGCGTATGTTTCAACCATTGAAGATCCTTGTTGGGGAGGTGGAGGTTGCATCGGTTGCTGAAATGGTACAATGTAAACATTTTTGGGGCATATGGCATCCCCATGTGGCTGACCATATGGACCTAGGTAAGTGTACATATCCCCTTGTGGTGATTTAGAGTACATGTGTATGTAAGGGGGTTGATTATTTTGATATGGAGTTGAAGGCACAAAGCCTAGGAAATGTTGCATTTCTAGCTGGTATGGCATTTGAGAATGCACTTTCCGATGGTGCCTATTGTAGATATCCATATGTGGCATGAGGGGGCATACCCAAGGTTCCCATCCCAGTTAGAAAATCTCAGGGCTTGGAGTGCCCATATAAACTAGAGGAGTCTCATGTAATAGGTATTTGTCCATAATTTTGTGGATAGTGAGAAACTCTTACTTTCCCTACGTATGAATTTTGAGTGTTTTGGGAAAGCTCTAACTCTTTGAATTTTGTCTACTAAATGCTGAGATGATGTCACCCATTGATGGGGTGGTGTTTTTTTTTGGTGCTTGTTGTTGAAATTTTGGAGGTTGTTGAGGAGTGTGGTATCCTGCTATGAATTGTTCGTTGTTTTGCCACCCCTCGTTGGAAATGTTTTCCATTGTTGGAGGGGTAGTGTTATTGTTTTGGAGAAAGACATCAACATGTCCTTGCAACCTATCAAAATCCTAGTTTATATTTTGGAAGCATTGTTTACTTCTGGCGTATCATGCTAAGTAATCCTCATCTAGAGGTGGGAGTTGGTCGATTGCATGCTAATGGGTTGTTAGAACAAAACCCGAGGAGATGAACTTGCCTCCCAGTGAAAGTCATGTTGTTAGAACTTGATTTCTCAGGAGGATGTGTCTATGTGATTTGGTCAAGCTCCTCCTCGATATATATAGAGGAACCAACATTGGTTCCTAAAGAAGAGGATTTTGAGCTTGAGCAAGTTGAATGGTTATCTGCCCATGTAGAGAGTGAAGGTGATTGTTGTTGTCTACCTGTTTGATAGTTGTACACATCAAAACCCGGGAGGGGTCAACCATATTCATCGTATCCCGACATATTCGGGGGGTATAAGAATACCCATAGAATAAAGGGAGAGAGGAAGATGGATGAAGAAAGTGGAAACATTTTAGAGACTAGCTCTTCATGTTGGGTTCACCAATTTTGTATGAAAGAAAATCAACACGTGACCTTCTTCACACCGACTTCCCGAGGTCATGAGACAACTGGTGTAGAATAGAAATGGATGTGAGTGTGGTAATGATGAACAAGCTAATGAGGAAACCTTATATCTTCAACATGCAATATCGGGATCTATGAGTCTAAGGAAAAGAAATCCATCCTAAGCTGAAGTGGTGTGATGGATCGATTAAGATAGAATAGCTACTCGGAGGCTCCAGTCAATATCGAGCTCTATTGAGATTTATCTACTAGTTGTGGAACACATGGAAAGTGACTGTGGGTGCCTCGTATAGATTTCTAGACAAGGTCATGGAAGTGAGAATGAGAGGCATGTAATGAAACCACAAGGACTATGGGAGTTTTTCGGTCTAGTCCAGAAAGCCCTAGCCTGATCGATGATTGTTATGTTCAATAATGAAAGTTGTGCAATGATGTTCAAGTGGAAGTGGTGATGATCTAAATACCGATGCACATGTAAACAGTGTCGATGTTTAATTGGTCAATAAGCTCATTGGGTTGTGGGACTGGGGATCACAACCATAAACTCATGGAGGTTGTGGTCCTTGTATGGTCATGTGCGTAATCAAGCCCTGTTTCCAAGAGTAGTCCAATAATCATAGGCTTGATTAGCTGCAATGTTTAATGTGTTTAATTGTTCTATCTTCTCATAATACCTAGTAGGTGTGTGTAAAACTAACAAGCATAAACTTGTATCAATGTTGGTCAACAACTCTAGCCCATTGGGTTATGGGACCAATGGATCACAACGAACATTTTCTCTTGTTGTGGACCTTTGATGGTCATGGAATGAATTGAATTGATTTTGATGAAACAAACTAACTATCAAAGGAAATTTAATCTATGTTTTTGGTATTTTCATAGTATATCTAAACAAAACAATGGAAACAAACTAATCTAATAAAAGTAAATATTTTTATCTTTTCTGGTTTTTAAACAATGCTTCTAATCTAATAAAAAAATTAAATACAAGTAATCATGGTTGTAGTTAATTACTTGTGCAAGTATGTGAATCTAGATCTAAAAAAACTAAACTAATTTAATCAAAACCCTTCAAACCCTACCTCAGAGGTAGAGAACAAATCATAACCCTAGAAGAGCTATTGTTCCCCACTACTTCCCGGTAATGTCAAAGAGAAAGCTTTCTAATGATTTTCTCTATTTGTAATTGCTTAATCAACTGAAATGAACAATTTTTCTACTCTATTTGATATGTATTTGAAATGAATAATCAGAATTGATAATTTGACAAATGAAGCAAACAAACAAATAATTCCAACCTGGATAAGCAAGAGCTTTGGAAAATCTGGTTGTATCTATATTGTCCCCTTATTTTTCCCTTTCTTTCTCTGTGTGTCCATATGAGTCCAAGGAATTGGGAATGCAAAGGAAACAACTAAGAGAAGGCACTTGAGAAATGGAAACTTGAAGGTAGTTTGGTTGTAATGCAAGTGGAAGAGAGATAACACAAGTGAACAATAGAGCTTGGCTATGTAATTTCAACAAGATTGTGGCAGCAATACTATGCAAGATACACAAAATTCTCAAGCCATTTTCTTGAATACAAGCATGGAATATATAAGAATTGGTTGGGATGTGCCTTCATGCACAAGGCAACCTTGGAGTGCCAAATCATTGGGTGAAGAGGCAGTTCAAACTAATTAAATCTATTTAAAAATAGAAGAGGGAAGGAATAACAAGCAATCAAGACTATTTTTAGGAAATTTGGTTAAGTTGTTTTTTTTAATATTGGTAAATAGTTTTTGAAAGGGACTATACCCTTGTGTACAAAAGGAGGCCTAAAAGCCGAATAAGAGAGAGGAGCAGAGAAGTCAGTATCAAAGCACAAAAGTTACAAAGAAAGAACACCGAAGCCTAGAAACAAAGAACACAAATGAGACTTAACAACAAAACAACGGCAACAAACAACAGCAAGCCTACTGTACCAAGAAGCAAAGTAGTAAACAGACTACTTCTTGGCCGCTTGATCAATACTCATCTTTACTTTTTTCCAAGCATGGTACATACCTGGGCGTGGTCATATGAGCAAAGATCCGTCTTATCGAGCTCCTCTCTGGTTCTTTTACTCTCTTTCTCATTGCCCCAAAGAGTCATCGGGACACCGCTGAGTTGCGAAACACTTCTTGCATGTCCTTCGATGAATTCCTCTATGGCCCTGAATGCTGCAATATTATACTCATGCCTAGTCTTCGTTTTCCCAAGGCGGGAGTCAAGGGAGGTCAGTTTTTTGTATATTTCATCAAGCTGGCTATTGCCAATGCTCCCTTCTCCCTCAATGCTTTTTTTGCCTTTTTGCTTAGCAAGATTTTTTACCTCATCCTTCAGCAATTTAAGCTCAGCCTCTAAGGCCTCCAATCTTCTAGAAGGGTTATCCGTTGGTGCCGCCTGGGGACTGGCACTACTAATGTTCAGCAGATCACGAGCAATGTCATCCAAAGGTTCATCCCCCTCAGCAGTAGACTCAAGGTTGAGTCTCCTAGAAGCCCTGGTGACACGTTTAGAAGTAGAGACAGTGTGGGTGGCAGGGGCAGCAGCAGGAGGAAAAGAAGGAGAAGCATGAGCAGCCTGCATGGGGGCATCAGCACCGGAGGCGGGGGCAGCAGCAGGGACAGCAGGGGAGACAGGACTGGCAGCAACAGAGCCCAAAGCCAGGCCGGGAGAGGAAGGGAGACCGGGGAATTTAATAAGGCAGTGCTTGTGAATAAGCAGAATAAGCCCTTGGTGAAGGGGAACCGCCCGGGTATGCTTCTGGAACTCCAAAATGGAGCGCTCAAGAGAGTTTAACAGATAGTGGGGAAAGCAAACCAACCTACTCCTACGAAAGTGATTAAAAAAGACAAGGTGCTTGGCTAAGAGGACGAAGAACAAACCCGCCTTCCAAGGATATGTAGCGAATCATCATGCGGGTGACTTCATCATACGGAGAAGGAATTGAATTAATTTAAGTTGTTAATACTTTACATTATATGTATTATTTTTCACTTTTTTGATATATATCAAATCTATTTACTCTTTACACATGTGGCATATTGAGCTTGATGTATGACATACATAGAGTGGTGCATGATGAAAGGTGTAGGATATCCCTTTACCTAGACTTCTTATACATATGGGGGCATTTGTTACACATTATACACATGTATTATTGTTCTATTGTACTTCTTTTATATTATCATCATTATGCTTTATTATATATTGTGTACATGTTATCTTTTGAGATAACAAAACTAACACGTGTCATTTAGATTTTTCACACATTTTTCTCACATGTTTCTTTCTATATTACTTATTGTATCATTTCATCATCTTATGGCACTTTTATTTTTCATACATTCTTGTCTCACTTGAGTATGGCATGCATTCCTTGCTTATCTTGTGATAACATGTATGTCCCATGTTTGTGGATTTATTCCTATCTTTTTATCTCTTGTTTTCTAGACCATGGGCTTTGATTGTCTTGTGACACCATGGGTGTCCCATGTTTGCAACTCTATGCCTATTATGTCACACTATTTTCATATTCTTGAATATGAATTCATTTCTATTGTATTGTTTCTATTATCCTTACTATTTATATTATTACTTTTGTTATATGTCATGGTTTCACCATCCTCAAAACCTCCTTTTATAGGTATAGGTTCCTCAATGTGGCCACCTCTTCATTATCCTACACTCTTCTATAACTTCTCATACATCTAGTACATAGGCACACATGTATTATTTTGTTCCACATGCTTAATATGGTTTTTAAAATGTACCTCAAAAGAGGTTCCATTCATCTAGGTATATTCTACACCTACAATAGACACATGAAGCATTATATGATAATATATAAGTACAAATAGGGTACATGTACTCAAAAACAACATCAAACACATAAATCTAGAAAAAAATACACAGCTCGAAAAAGTGTATTTTGGTTGAGACCCTATGTAAGGTTCTAACCCTTCAAAGCATGGTTTCTCCCAAAGGGAACTTACATTAACTTTCTCAATATTTTTAGGTTTCTACATATAGGTATAGGTTTTTAGAATTTTTTTATATGTACATCACTCAAGTATAAATAATTTACTGTGGGGCATAAACTACTTCAGTCCATCACGAAACTCATCTTTAGTTTAAGTTTTTAGAATTTTAGGGGCATGTGTCTCATTTCTTTATCTACATTTCAATATATTACATTTTCTATTCATTTTCCACTTAGTTGTGTAATACATGGGAAGGGTATGGGGGCACTCATTATATTTTCTACTATATTTCATTATTTAAAACATTGGGCCTAAATCCATTTATAGTTGTATGGTGTATGGGGT
Organism: Taxus wallichiana var. yunnanensis; assembly: GCA_018340775.1. Lineage (NCBI taxonomy): Eukaryota > Viridiplantae > Streptophyta > Pinopsida > Cupressales > Taxaceae > Taxus > Taxus wallichiana. Next base: position 15,914,187 of record CM031238.1, on the reverse strand, counting down.
TGTGGAAGGTATTGAAGTGGCTAATTTCTTAGTAGGTATTCCTTCCTTCCCTCTTACATTTAAATGGGAATAGTTTAAATTTGTTTAATGAATTTGATACAAAGTCTTCTTCCTTTATCAGGTGCTTTAGTAATTTAATATTCTTTTCTCTCTCCTTTTTTTCCATGTTGAATTGCATGCACCTAAAAATCTAGTTATCCTCAATAGAATTTGGGACTAATCACCCCCAATCCTTTGGAAATTTCAACAATTTAAATATCTGAGTACAATCAAAGAATGAGAGCTTATCCCTCCATAAAATAAATAGGTATATTCCTTCCTTATTTTCATCTCTTCATTTTATTTTTATGAAAATATAAATCTTTCATGTTACTCTTTAATTTTGAGTTAAATTTTAATTCTTTATTATATAAATTGAATACACTTTATTATTTAGTTTTCATCATGGAGCATTCACACACAAAACACAACATGACTCTATAAAATAAACTTGGAGTGAAGGAAAAGTGTGTCTACAAACTCAAGTATTTTTCCTTTAAGCATGTAATTTTCATTTAATACTTATAAGGGGAATGTATACAATCAAATTTGGAAATTTATTCTTTGACACTATTGATTTTGAAAATGCACTCTTGATAAGATAGACATAAATTTTCAATTTCTTCTTAGTAAATCTGAGGTCTCTTATCTAGTTTTTACCCTTAAAACTGATATGCCAACATATTCTAAGCGTTTAATGCATAAAATCCATATACTAAGTCAACCTAATAGGATGTAAACCTCATTTATCATGTTTTTCATCTCTAGTCAAGGCCATACAGTTTGGTTAGGAATTTATATCCGGTCTTGACCTATCTATGCATTTTGCACCAGTATATCATCCATATTTGCTTTCAATTCCACATTCTATAATTTTCCCTTTACTCCTTATAATTCATCATTTCTTAAATAATTTATCTTCATAACCCTATAAAAGAAATTTAACAATACCACATTTTGTAACCTGGAAATGATATGGCACTACATAGATACACTCACTTCCTACACTTATAAAAGGTACCCAAGGCTCCATAAGTATTTCAAAATCTCATGTATAGTCATTAGGGAAGAAATCACTATAGGTGTTAATATTATTACCAAGTCAAGGTATCGGTCTCTCTGTTCCACAAGAACTCAAGTGCGATGTGTGGTTTTATGCCTCTTCGAGTATTGCTAATGTTGGTGATGCATAGGGGTGACCAAAACCCATCTAATGTTTCTTTTGTATGGTTTATCATAAATGGTTAGGGTTTGAGATATTGTTAAAAATGTTTAAAGGGATTCACAACATGACTAAGACCTAGGGTTTGAAAATGAAAAAGATTTCTAACCAAGTGACATTCTTAGAAAGTTACATAACTATAATCCAAGTAGGTTCAATACCATATAGTAGGGTCGGGACTATAGAGATCATCCTAGCGGAGTTATAGGGTTCTTCCTCAGGTTAGTTTCTAGTAATTATAGTCATAGTTCTATGAAGAAAGAATCATCAGTCTCATATCTCCCTATTCTAGTAGTATACATTCCCAAAACCTCCTAGATCCATCGACAAACAACTAGGTTTACACATTTTCATTTGTCTTCAAGTTCATATCTTGTTTCATACATTAGTTATAATTATTAATGGGTTTTTATTATATTAGATCGTTAATGTTGGAATTCAATTTATTATAATAACCTTATGTATATCCACTTACATCATTTAGTGGATTTAATTAACTAATCTAGATTTCATATAATCTAATAAGGGTGTAAACAACATAGTATTTTGGTGGTGCATATGCGGTATTGACAACCAAAGTTAACAAAAGGGTAGCTCCCCATAAGTAATACAAGTGAAATAGAATTGAGATAGGTCTAATAAGGGGCCATAAAAATACCATTTTCATTTTTCAAACTAGAAACCCTTCACAAATATTTCTAATTATTTGCATGTTTAGTTGTACTCACTGAAAATTCCATGGGAAATTTCTTAGAAAAATCATAAAATACAATATTATGTTCTACATATCACAAAGTTAAGGATGAACATATATAGGAACATTTATTTCAAAATAAAATATCTAAATTATGAGGGTAATCACTTTGTTGGCTACAATGGTGATTATAAATTGTAGTGCCAAAAGGCATAGTCATCCAAATGGTAACTTCCTCCCATAACATTTATGAAGGGAGGGTCCTACATTAAATTCTAAGTCTTTTGTTAGGTGGTGGTAGGGGAAAAATTATTCCTTAATATTTTTTTGGTGGTAGAAAAGAGAGGCATATAGCCTCATTTCCATGCCATTTCATTTATATCATTAGTATTATAGTAAGGGTAGATTGAGTGACAATCCACAATTCCCTTATTTCAATAATCATTATCAAATTCCAATTTCATCCACCTAAAATATAAATCTCACAACATTAAACAATTTTTTTTATATTTTACATTTATATATGTACAAATGTAGTATATATAATATTTCATACTGGAAATATATGGTTGTAAGCTTTTCATTGCACATCCCAAATGACTTTTGACAAATTTTACTAATTAATCCCCTAGATTTTTAATAAGCCCCTTTGGTTAAATTTCATGTTAAATCTTGTGAAACGTATACTTGGTGATGATATTTAATAATAAAACCACTACATGTAATTCATATATTATTCATGTATGCCAAAAATATACAATGAATTTATTCTTTCATTGTTGAGGGGGTAGTGAATCACATTTACACTGTGAAGAGTTTACTAGATGCTCCTAAATATTTAGGTGACATAAAATGAATTGATGGAGTAATGAAATAATTTTATCTTGTCAAATACATGGGTACCTCACTAGGAATTGACATTGTATTTCCAAATGCAATATACATGTGTTCAAAATATTTAGTCCAATAATATTTTTTCAAGTTTCCTTGATACATAAGGATAACTTGAATAAACTGATTTCATAATGTAATATTGTATAATAACATAATACCTAAATGGTCTTTATTTTCATTCATGATAATCTATATAGGTCCATTGGGTTTCAAACCTAATGACATATCCCACGTGGTCTCTATTAGTGACCTATGGATGATCCCTTAGCTATCAATTTTGGAATAAAAAGGGTGGGATGTGACATCGCCCCCTAAAAATAATCATCATCTCAATGAATTAATTGAGATAATTTCTAAGGTTCATATTTGAGCGATTCCCAACCTTTTGCATGAGAGAGAGAGATACTCCTTGTTTCTTATCTCATACAGTCATGTCCTTCTCTTTATTACATTTTCAAGTCATCTATCTCCTTCAAATGGTATTTAACTCCCCATCCTCAACCTTAAGTTTTTTTCGTTTTATTAAATTTAAATTAGATATTTTTAAAATATACCATTTTTGTGTGAAGTTTCCTCAAAATTCATTAAAAAAGTAAAAAAATGAAAACCTATTATAAAAGGCATCTACATATTCAAAATTATTCTTGGCTATAAAGTTTTGGTATTCCCATGTCCCTGTCAAACCTAGAAGTCAAACAATTCGGATGTAAAATTTCAATTTTATGAGTAATTAATATCAACTAAATCATTCTTTTCCTAAATTAATTCAACTCAATGAAGTATAAATTCAATTTTTAATGGTTTGAGTGATCAAATATCCCTTAATGAATAGTTATAATTATGTCCATAACACTATAATATAGTCTTCTATTATAGTAGGTATGTAGGACTATAACTTTCCTTAAAGTGGTCATTAAAAAATCCATAGATCCTAAACTTCCTAAATATGACACTACTGATTTAAGGATCTATGCCAAAATACTTATCAGCCTTACCAACCCACCACTTTTTAGCAAGTGATAGAACATGAGATCACTTCTATTTAAAGGGACCTTTTGGTAGGTTTGTGAATGGACAATGAAGGACCATTTTGCAGAGATCACCATTTTCGAGGCACTTGTGGTACAAATTTTTTCATGGTGTAAAAATAAATTTTGTTCATAATTATTAGAGCTTTATAGATATGTAAATTTTGTTATAGGAAGTGTTGTAGAGTTTCCTATGTAGGTGTTTTTCCATCATAGTTTCACAGAACAAGCATGAGGAGCAAGTAGAGATCTACATTTTCCAACCACTTCTGGTCTAAATCAGGCCATGGAGTAAAAAGGGAAGTTGTTAATAATTTCCTCTAGTTTCAAAATATATAAACCTATTTTATTTAGGTGTTGTAAATTTAAATTTTTGATGTTTTTCAGATGTAATTGCATAGGAAACCAACAAAAGAAACATTATAGGAGCCACAGATCGTTCTTGGGACAATTTTCTGATTTGGTACAGAGTTCCATGGGATAGAGATCAGCTCATTTGCAGGTATAAAGGTATGTTAAGTCATTAGTGAAGGGATATTGTACTTCATTAGATGTTTAATAGACCGATCTAGTTTCGTGAATTTGGAAAAATAGCCTTCAGGTGAACTCTGTTATCAAGTTCTTGTGTTGTGGATTTGATTTCAGTTTTTAGAAGCTTTTAATCAGATAAAATTCATCATTTGATTAATTTTATTAATTGATAAAATAAGAAAAAAATGGGGTAAATAGATTGAAGGCTAATTTTATTATCCATAATCCACATTAGATAACTGAATGCACATTTCAATGTTTTGAATCAAATTCAGATTGAGTGCATATTTTAATTCAACTTGTGATTATTTTATTTGGATTTGTGATAGATTCAGATATTTCACTTAAGTTGGAAATTAAGGACTAATTTGATCTTTTGGAAGAGTTTAAGTTCTTGGATTTCAAGAACACCCATAATTGATAAAAAAGAACTCTTGATCAAGTTGAAATATTTTAAAGTTAAGAATATGAGAATTTTCTAAGTACTGGAAAAATTTCAAGTACCATTTTCAGATCAAGTTTGGTATCAGAGTCAGTTTAGCTCTTGATTTTCTTCAGTTGATTTGGTTTAGTATTGGTTTTTGCATTTTGGCTTGATCTTTCATTGGCAGTGTGTAGAGTTTGGAGGAACATATATGCAGGAATCATGCGAAAGATGTCCAACAAGACCAAGTTTGAATAACTTGAAGCATGTAATCATCAGATTCAAGAAGAGAATGCCTTCCTGAGATGTCAGGTGTTAAATCTATAGGAGAAACTTGACACATTGAAAAGAGAGCTAGAATCTAAGGATGAGCTCTTAATGGTGTTGTAGATTGAAGGACCTAAGAAAGAGGTACCTATTACTATTGATGCATCCACTATGACAAATGAGTGCACAATAAGTATGAAAACACTTAATTCCTCTCCCAAAGCTAAGTTAGATTCAGAAAGTGTGCTTGGTGAATTTTAAAAACACACTAAAGGTATAGGATCTAAGCTTTTAAGTAATATGGGTTTTAATGGAATTGGCCTTGGTAAGAACAACCAAGGCATAACTAACCCAATCTTGGTAGAGGAAATGCCTCGACATGTAGGACTGGGATATGCTAGTGTAGGGGAAAAGGTGATTGGAGAGAGTTCCAAATCATCGGAATATTACAAGCTTTATGACAGCCAAGAATCTTCCCCACTAGCATCAGGTGGTTCATCCTCAGTAGGAGGATCTGGTAATAATTCACCACGGAGAGGTATAGAAATCCCTCCACCTTTTATTTACCATGGTTCTAAAAATAAAGGTAAGAAAATTGATCCCTTATCTATATTGGAAAAAATTGGCTATGATTTTCAAGCAATGTTGAATAGTTACCCTTGCACATTTTTTGGGTTGTCTAATCATTGTGTGGCCAAGTGTAGGAAACAAAAGTCCATATTGGAATAGATTGAGAAAATGCATTCTCCTAACCCTGGCTCAGACTAAGAGTAGTCAAGGTAAGGTTCCTAAAAATGTGGATCCTAAAAAAGTGGATCAGAGATTTTGTGGTCACTGTAAGAAACCAGGTCATGAAATTGAAAAATGTTGGAAGCTACATCCAGAACAAAAATTAAAGTTTGTTAAAAAGGATCACAGTTTTAAACCAACTATTATGACCCCTTCAGTGGCACATGTAAAAATTGAATTGAATCAACCCCTAAACAGGACAATATGTTGAGTAAGGTGGGTAAGCAATTTATCAGTTTTATGTTTGCATAGTTGATTTGTGGAATACATGCAAACTAACAAGGAAGTTTTGGGAAATCCTATTGAATTGTGAAAAAGGATAAGATCAAATTTATTTTTCTACTTTGGTGTTGGTGAAGTATCCGAAAAGGAAATAATCAGGTGACAGGTTTAAAATACTTGATGTAATTTTCTTTTTGATGGTTTTACAACTTCATCTTTCAGCAGCATTTACAGTTCAGTGGGCATGATCATTGGTCGGATGTCTATATTTGGATTGTAGTTAGTATGTTGTTATTGTGCAATTTGTGGCATGTAGGCATTGTTTGTAAGTGTACAACTTATACAAACTCTTTGTTTACTATACATGATTTTTGCACATGTGTAAGTCTTATTGATAGGCTTAAATATTTGTAACTATCGATATAGTTACAAATAGTATGTACAATTTTTTTCACTAAAAATTTATGAATGTAGGTTACATTTGCATTATTGACAGTGGTGGGTGCATGATCAGGATGTAAAAAAAAATAATATGGCCATTACAGTGTCATATCAATTGCAGCATAAGCCATGGGTGAAATTCCTTTTATTGGTTTTTAATTATTGCAAATTTTGGGAAAAATACCATGCTATAAATTGGGTTCTATGTTTGTAATATGCAGAGAACATGTGAAAAATTTGGTAGAGTGAATTTCCATTTTGAGGTCAAAATGGTCTTACTAGGGAGGAGTGATCTGGAGGATTTTTCATTATGCAGATCTTCCCTAAACTTCCCTAAATCTATACCATGTTGAAGGGATTCTCAATACCTTTCTGACTGTATGTTGAACTTCATAAATAGAGTTCATATGCAAATTATAGCATTGGTTAAAGTTATGGTCATAAACGGGTCAACCCTGGTCAACAAGTCAACAAGTGGACCAATGACAAGGCGAGATGTGGCGATTGGTGATAAGAAAAAATTAATGGTATTGTAATGTTTCAAAATCAATTCCATGGTATATATCTCATCGTAAGATTTCTCACGCATTTTAAATGGACCAAATCTGAGTTTTTATGCCAAAGAAATGCATAGTCAAAGTTGTGGTCAAATGATTACGTGGCACACTCTAACGTGGACAAATGGCATATTGTGGGCATGACACTTGGAAGGTTTGTAGTGGATTCGCACCTAAACCTATGGAAGGGGATTTGAACCCTTGACTTGTGCCAAAATACTTATCATCCTTACCAACCCGCCACTTTTTAGGAAGTGATAAAACATGAGATCACTTTTATTTAAAGGGACCTTTTGCTAGGTTTGTGAATGGACAACGAAGGACCAGTTTGCAGAGATTTCCATTTTCGAGGCACATGCAATCTGAATTTTCCCATGATGTAAAAATAAAAATTGTTCATAATTCCGAGAGGTTTCCAAAAATGTAATTTTTTATAGGAAGTGTTGAATATTTTCCTGTGTAGGTGTTTTTCTATCACAGTTTCACAAAACATGCACAAGGAGCAAGCAGAGATCTTTATTTTCCAACCACTTCTGGTTTGAATTAGGCCATGCAGTAAATAGGGAAGTTGTTAATAATTTCCTCTAGATTCCAAATATGTAAACATATTTTATGTAGTTTTTTTTAAAATTTAAATTTGTAGATGTTTTTCGGACATAATTACACAGGAAACCAACAGAAGAAACACTATATGAGCCATAGATCATTCTTGGGACAATTTTTGATTTGGTACAGAGTTCCATGGACTAGAGATCAGATGATTTGCAGGTATAAATGTCTATTAAGTCATTAGTGAAGGTATATTTTACTTCATTGGATGTTTAATAGATCGATTCACTTTCTATGAATCCAGAGATGTAGCCTTCGGGTGAACTCCATTATCAAGTTCTTGTGTTGTGGATTTGATTTTAGTTTTTAGAAGATTTTGATCAAATAAAATTCATCATTTGATTAATTTTATTAATTGATAAAATAAGAAAAAACTGGGGTAAATGGATTGAATGTAAATTTTAGTATCCATAATCCACATTAGATAATTGAATGCACATTTCAATGTTTTAAATCAAATTCATATTGCGTGCATGTTTTAATTCAACTTGTGAATTTTTTTTTTGCATTTGTGATAGATTCAGATATTTCACTTAATTAGGAAATTAAGAATTAATTTGATATTTTTGAATATTTTAAGTTTGGGGCTTTCAATAACACCCATAATTGATAATAAAAAAGAACTCTTGATCAAGTTTAAATCTTTTAAATTTAAGAATTTGATAATTTTCTAAGTATTGAAGAAATTTCAAGTACCATTTTGAGATCGAGTATAAACATAATTATGTAATAATCATATAGGGATAGTATTATTGAGAATATTACTTGTGAGATTGAACCACGATGATCAATGGAACCCATGAACATTAAGGTTTATTTGGAAGAAAAATTCACTGAGTGGGGGTGAATCAATGACCTTACAAAACTTTATTTCAATTATGTTTTACCATTCAATATATATTAACCATAGTGATCTTATAATGCATAAAAAACCATTCAAAAGAACATGAAACAAGAGAGAACACACATATATGAGTGGGAAACCCTCAAGGGGAAGAAAACCCACTAATAACTCTAAAAATGGAATATTGTCCTATAAATTATTGAAAAATATAAAATTTATTTGAGAACCCACTCAACTTGGAGCACCAACCCCAAATAAGTTAAGCACCTACTTAACTAGATTTTAGGAAGCATCAACTCCTAAGTGACTTAGTACTAAATTATCCAACCTCTATATTTTTTTCACCTTCTTAACCCTCTTTTGCTTGATTAAAAATGATTACCATCTTTCGCTCTTGATCACTCTTCAAACTGCATGTTATGCTTCTTCACTCATCAATATTCTTCACATTGATATAGGCATGTATAAATTGAATTTCATAGTATTACCACCTTCATGATATTCAAAATAAGCCCTCTACCCATGGTCTACAATACCTCCTACTACTAAAATATGCACTACACATGGTTATTTTTAAGACCCCCTCCAAAAAAATTATTATAGAATGGGTGGAAAATATATGAAATGGAATTTCAATACATGGAGAATATTTGAAAAAAGGATTCACGAAAAAGGAGAAAAAGGTATCCAATCTTTCATATGGTTATCAACACGAGATGTGCATCTAGATGGGCTGCATATGGAACCATGTGGCTTCATATGAAGATAGGTGGACGTATATGTAGTTGGGCGACAACATATGTAGTTGGGTGATAGTCGAGAGGCCATATATACACGTTAGATCTGGAATCACATTGATTTAGTACTATAATGAAGACAAAAAAAAGAGATTTGTACCTTACATAGATGAAGAAAGAATGCTAACTAGTTTGATTAAAACCTTACATTTTCTATGCTTGAAATTCAAGTGAAGAAAATGAAGGTTTTAAAGAAAAATGGTTATCCTTGAATGCATTTAAATATTTAGGAAATTGTATGCAAAGATGAAGTTAGATGTTTATACATGCAGCCACTCGGTTACATACATATGACTCCTTTATAACCATAAAAACCCTAACTACAGTCAAGTGGCTGAGTCACATAGGCATATGAGTTACATAACCACACCAATATATTTGTGCGAAACAATAATGGTCAATCTTGTCTATACTAATGCATTTGGGCATCAATAAAAATAATGTATTTGGGTGCTAATAATGTAGTTAGGCATCTACAAACTAGGTGTATGGCCTACATATATTGTTTATTTCTATATATTAGAGAATTTACTCAATTTTTTCTTTAAGGCATCATTGATATACATTTATATATATGAAATTGATTTTTAAAACTATGAGGGATGACCCACAAAACTAATTTGCACCTAGAAATTTTAGGTGAAATGTTTCTCTGTAAGAGTCCTCAAAATCGTCAAATGTAAATAGTTGTGAATTAGTAAATAATCGTGACTAAAATTTACCTTAGCACTACATTTTTCTCATTCACACTAACACCTCTCAAATAGCCCTAAAAATTCCTTACATATATACATGATTCATGAAAATATACCACTTGTTCAGTCATAAGAACCTAAAATCACTTATGTCGGCCATAAAATAGTCCTCATAACATATTATAGACATGAATTAATCACAACTTAAACCTTTTCTAGTTTACCACAACTCAATTAGGAAATTTTCTCCTTTAGGTCTCATGAAGACCTAATTGCATTAGGTCTTCCTACATAATGACACAACATGATCTTATTGGGCTTACAAAGCCTTATCCAAAACTCAAAACCTTTCAAATACATTATCTTTGAACTCTACTTTCCTTCCTCCTCTATGCTTGATTATCTCTGCACCTTGCATTCATGCCATGAAATCTCCTTAAGAACAAAATTGTCAAATCACCTCAAAAACCAGTCATGAGAAATTAACCTCATAGGATCACTTAGAGGATGGAACCTATCTAGAAACCACCATATACATGAATAATGGGTCTCTAACATCTTCTTTCATCCATTTATTCATCTTGGCCAATGCAAATTTTGAGAGCTACAACAACTTCTTGAAAAAATAGGCATGTACCTACACATTTTTCTCTCATCTGACTAACCACCACCACTTGGAGGTACTTGGGAGAGTTTACTACATTCCCCAATAGTTTATTTGGAATTTTGAATCCATTCTGAGCTGTTTTGAACAAAATATTTCCTATCAAGTCCTTATTAGGGTTTTAGGGAGGTTTTGACCAGTTTTGGTGTCATGATTATTCCTAAAGGATAGAACATAGAATCCAATACCACTACCTGGAATTATTATTTAGGACCCTTTCCCATCTCTCCTAAACATCTCAAGTTCTCAAGAAGAGGTTTTACACACTTTTAAAATTTTGAAAGTGCTTCTCGGGATTGAAACCCTCATTATGTGAGCTCAAGAATGCCTAAAAGGCACTTTCTTGTAAAATCCTTCAAACCATGACTTAAAACTACATAAAAATACTTGAAATAACTTATATTACTGATATCCAAGCTTTCATATGATCTATTTCTCAAAAAAATTGATCATCATGGCTCATTACATCAAGCAAGGTTTAGGAGGAATCTAGGTGTAGACCTAGAATGGAGGTTTACCCCTATAAGTGGACTCTGAGTGACTTGTCACCTCACTACCATAATTAAAAATTTCTCAAAACATCCTTCACATGCATGTGACCATTCATTCCTCTTCCATATCTCTTCATGCCTCATGACTAGGATTCCTATGCACTTGACCTTGACAACACTTCTTTAATAATGGCTTGCATTTTGTAAGGTGACCATGATAACCCTTAAGTTATTTTAAAATTCTCTTTTAGTCCTAAATATGACATCATAAACCTTTTACATCAACAAGGCACATCATCAACCTTTGACATTAATGACAATACTCAACAATCTCCCCCTTTGTAATTGACGATAACCACTCATAGAAACACTATGGCAACCACTCTATTTCTACCCCATTTTGAACATTAGACATCATTCTCCCTCTTTAACATTAATGAAAAAGAGGTACTGATAGCTTCTTGGATCACACTAGAACTTACCATATTATAAGCATAAACAAAATATATTCCCCTATCTCCATTCATACCTTCTTAACACTATTTTCTTGTTATTAGAGCTAAAGAACAACAACTGATTAGCCCCCATAATTTATTGACTTCCTTAATGAATTATAGGAGCAATAATTACAACCAAATCATGTCTTAAATGTTCAAATGTTGTGATTTGAAGTGGATTGGTTAGAATTTCTGTAATATGATCCTTAATAGATACATACTCAATCTTAAATTTTTGTGTTAACTAGAATGCTCTATAGGAATGGGAATGTGTTTAGTCCTTGATTACATGAATGGATTCTTTGAAACACTTATGGAACTTGTATTGTCACAATAGATGGGAATAGGATTATCATACTCCACCTTGTAGTCCTTTAAGGTCTGTATCATCCATAGAACTTGAGTACAACATGAATATGTTGCAATGTACTCAACCTCACAAGTAGATAAATCCACTGATGCTTTCTTATTTCTTATCCATGAAACTAGGCATTCTCCTAAGAAGAAATCCCCTCCACTAGTTCTCTTCCTATCATCTAGACTCCCTACCTAGTCAACATCTATATAGGTTGTCAAGTTGAACTCCTTGCTCCTTGGGTACCACAACCCAAAATCCATAGTCCCCTTGAGATACCTAAGTATCCTCTTGATTGCTTGTAAATGGTTTTCCTTTGGATCTTCTTGAAATCTTCCCACAAGACCTACTGTTTACATGATATCAAGTCTAGAGGTAGTAGTATACAACAAACTCCCAATCATTAACTTGTATGATGTTTGATCCACCTTTGGAGACTCATCCTCCTTGCTTAACTTACACCCTATGATCATAGGTGTGCTAAATACCCTAAAATATTCCATCTCAAACTTTTTCAACATCTCTCTTATGTATTTGTCTTATGAAATGAATATACCTCTTTCAGATTGAGTGATTTGTAATCCAAGGAAGAATGATATCTCTCCTAGCATAGAAATTTCAAATTCCTTCTTCATCACATTTGTAAAGCCCTTGGTCATGCTCTCATTATTTCCACCAAAGATGATGCCATCCACATAGAAAACCACTATCAACTGATGATCACCTTTTGTCTTTATGTATAAGTTATTATCTACAACTACTCTTCTAAATGCTTGGTCTAATGGGTACTTGTCTAATATGGAATACTAAGATCCATGAGTGTTGGACCCCTAAAGGACACTAAGAAAATAGGCACGAGCATTGTTGATGTGAAAAAGTTAGGCGTGAAGGAACACGTAAGAGTGGAATAGAAAATGTGTGGAGGCTCACTCCCGAGCTAAATATATTCTAGACTTAGCCACATTTTGGGCCACGGGAAGAATTGAAGGATGGATAGTTGGAGTAGTGGCCAAGAAATGATTTGAAGATAGGATAAAAGCATGAAGAATTGCAGTTCAAACAACGTCTATTTTGGGAAATAACTCATGCAAAGGAAGATAAAGCATCATGTAGAGATTAGGTTAATAATAAGATTAGAACTAGAGGTTAAAAATAGAAGATAATCTATTATTAGTGAAGCTTGCATGCTTATGTAGTTAACTTGTGATGTACGCATGGCTATTATTAGCATGAAAGATATTTTGAGAGTGCATGAGTAGTGAAGGGAAATTACCCACTACATATATATGTATTGATTTGCATGGCTTAGACACCATGGGTTGACATAAAGTTATGTTCTTTGGTATATTTACGCACATAACCTTGTGATGTATTTAACTATTGTATTTTAATGAATTAATACAATGGATCGTTGTGAGTGGATATTAGTTATTGATATATTTTTATTGGTTATTGCATGGTAAATCTGATCTTGTTCCTTGTTTGATTCATTACGCATTATGGTTGTGAGTTTATACTTGTTGTATCTTATCTTTAATTATTTGTTATGAATATGGAATGCTTATTTGATCATGCTAACACCTTGATAATGTTGACATAAAAGAGGAACCTAGTACCGTTGCATGTTTCAAGTGAGCACTCAAATCTATCTAAGTGATGTGCCAACACATATAGGGTTTGGGTAAGAAAATAGACTACATTTTTTTTTCTGTTGTTAGGACCTATTTTCAAGTTATTGCAAGGATTTTGCATGATGAAGAAAAATATATTAACATTAGTCAACATTGAGAGTTGGGTTGAGGATTTAGAATAAAAAAATTTCATTGATTTTATACTAGGACCTGATTTTTATGCTCTGCATGGGTTAAGGAACATATGTATCTTGAACTTTATGAGACATTCTTCTCTTGTTTTTCTATAGAGTTATATGAGTGGACTGATAGCATATGAATCAAATCAGAATAAGAGGTATAGAACAATTTTTAGACACAAGAATATTATAGGAGGCTCTCTATGATGCTTATTTAACTTGGACACATGTTATAGACCATTATTGGAGTGGTGTTTTGAATAGTTACACTTTGGATTACGTTGTTTCAACTTATTCATGTCTAGAGGTTGTTGAGTTCCAGTTCTTACGTGAACCTAGAGGATCTTATTTACGCGCTATTCCTTTAACAATTAAGATCTTGATTGTGACTCTAGATTTAGAAGAGTAACCTATGGCTAGCTAAACCCCACCACGTGTAGGGGGCAGGATTAGGTGTGGTTTGAGATGGTGGATATGGTGGTAGAAGGATAGAGAGAAGAAAGGTAGATTAAGTATAATGAGGCATGAGAGAGGGAAATGGTGAAGAAACGTGATATTGAGGATTCTTGTGTAGTTATAGAGGATGATTTCTCATGAAGGATTTCGTGCTCAAGTGGAATATGTGGAGCCGAGCATCGAGGCTCTCCCCACTTAGGTAAGTGCACTATAGAATCCCTTCCGCTTCTAATGAGAGTGTGTCGATGAAGAAATCTTAAAGGCTCATGAGTGCACATCTAATCCCACATGGTGACCTTTCCCTTACACTTGGTGTTCCAGTTCCTAAAATAGTTATTGATAAGAAATATTTTTTTGGTGATAGAGTATTAATAGGTAGATTTCATTTTCCATTGAGTACAAGAGTTAATTAGATAGCACATTCATCTATGGTGGTGTAGACACCATCCTTATTATTGGGGTTTAGGTTGGAGGTATATTTTTACGGCATATCACCAGGAAAGAATGTGGGCACATAGAACATTGGTAATACGTCTGGAAGTAGCACCAATTCACAGATTATGGGAGTTAAATTTAGTACAATAGTTAGAAAAAAAAGTAGCTCATCCTCGGTTTGGTGCCCAACACAAGAAGTAGAGGGGAAGATTTGGTGGTTACGGAGGTGGAGGGAACATTGGAGATAATATAGGTTTTAGATCTAGTGGGAATGGTCCACACAAACCCTAATAAGTAATTTTTATATTTCACTTCACCTCCCAAAATATAGGGGCATCAAATATGTAGGTGAACATGTTCACATGTGCGAGATACTATGACATGTTAAGGGGATCACAACACCTAAGCTTAAGGCAAGCCAATTTTCTACTACTTTGCAAGGGTGCATACGTAGTTGGTATAGGAAGTATGACCCAAACTAGACTATTGTAGATTATAACGTGTTGTGTGATGCTTTCCTGGAAGATTTTCATATCCCTGAGCTTGAGAAGAAGAACATCAATGAGCTGAAGGAGATTAAGCATGACATAACTTAAAGTGTAAGGAAGTACGATGCACATTTTAAAACTTTTTTATCAATTTTTTCTTATGATATTCACCCTAGTCAGCATGCATAGTGGTTTATTGGTGGTTTGATCACATCTTACACAATTGATCTCTCTCATAATAATTTTATAAATCTACACGAGGAATTGGAGGCATCTCTCGCACTAAGACGATTGGGAACATAGACAATGGATTAGCCCATTTTTGGAGGTATAGATTACATCTATGAAGAAACAGTTAGAAAATTTGTCAGCTAATTCATCTCATGAGATGTGTAATGGTATTTGGTGTATGTATTGTAAGGTGGAAGGACGTAATAAGGATAGTTTCCCTTATAAATCAGTGTGTTCCATGTTGCTGGATTGTGAGATATATAACTTGGATCATGATTCAAGTCAGTGCTCATTGTTGTAGCATGTGATCTGGAAGAACATGTCTTGTTATTGTAAAAATTTTAAGTCTACCACTCATGATATAGATAATTATAGGTTGATTGATCATATTCATGATGTTATTAAGACTGGTGTACATTATACCAAAGTGTTGCAAATGGTCCTAAGAAGCAAGGTGAACTTCAGAATAATAACCATAATGAAGGGTTCTCTCGATGGAGGTGGAAGAGGAAGAGGTTACCGAGGTGGATATAGAATCCATGGACACGGTGGAGTCGAGGCGAGTTCCCACAATGAACTTATTATACATGCGGCTCCCCTAACCATTATACGTATGAATTCCCTTATAACATAGTTTCTCATGGTGTGGGAAGCAACATAAGTTTGAAGAATGTCCTAAGTTATATGAGCACATGAGTAAGAATTATAATAATAATGATAAGAGATCGGGGATGATTAAAGTGTAGCACCATAGTGGAAGATCACTAGATGCCAAAGGTTACACACGACCCTAAGATTTTTCCCATGTTAGTCACAACATGCACTAAATTTGTGTGCTCTTGTGAGATTATGAAGTAGAAACATGTTATTACGAAGAAGAAGTCATAAGTGAAAAGTATCCAAATCCTACCCATCAAAAGTAAGTTTATCAAGATACTATGGAGGTTATTAGGAACTTGTAGGGTGAGATACAATGCTTAAAAGATCATTCACGGAAGATGGATTGGGTAAAGGAAGTGGAGATTCCCCAAAATATGTTGATGAGTTAAAGGAAGTTTGTAAGATGTGGTTCCAAAAAAACATCATTCCTTTGTTAGGGGAATGGTTAAGGGAGAAGGTACCATGTGTTGGTGTTGAGCACGAGAGACAAATATTACATGCAAACTTACCTCCTCACAATCTTGAATATGATAAAGAGATCACTTTGAATGCAGTTGTTGATGGGTGGCTATTAAGTAACATATTGATTGATATAGGTGCGAAGTAAATGTACTCACTTTAGATGCATGGACTCAGATGGGAATACCACTATTACATCCATATTCAAATGTGTTATATATGGTGAACATGACTAGAGCCACACCCATTGGATTTTTGAAGGATGCCACTATTAATATTCATAGGGTCAAGTTTATTAGGGAATTATAGGTATTAGCGCTTGTAGAAGAAGTAAATTTTCCAACATTTTTGTGTTCCCTTGGTGTTACGTGAATAATTTTTATCTCGCACCTCAATAAAGGATATATATAATTTTTTATAACAAGGAAGAGTGCATGATTATTCCTTTGAAAGATGGGAAATATGCACCTTATCTAGAACCATTAAGTCGGGAGGGTCTTAATATAATTTATGTGTGCACCATCGAGAGATCCGATGTTCTTGAGCCATCTAAATAAGTTATTATTCAATGGGATGATGTTCATTCTATGAGTTATACAAATAGTAATTCCTATGATAACTTGGCGTATGGAATGTATGAGATGGTCGGTGAGAGATCAAGAACATCATTATGCATGTGATCATCCTGCACACTATTTGTCATTCAGGTCATAATCAGGTACCTCAGTATACTAGTGAAGGAAATATTGATTTATTTCTATGCACCATGGAAGCTCAAAGTGGACATATCAAGTATAAATAAGAAATATGTAGGTTTATATGCTTCTTGGGATAGATGCGTGTTGGTGGACTACACACAAAGATAACCTTTACAATGGTGAGAAGTGAGATTCACCTTCTGTACTCAATTTCTTAGGAGTAATGTACCTTCACGAGATCTTTTAATATCATGGGAAGGATTCTTCTTCACATCATGTTAAGAAGTGTGAGAGACTCTAGACAAAGGGACAAGAAGCCTTACTACCATCACTCTAGGTACATAAGTTCTATGCCACTCTAAGAAGTATGTGCATGTTGAGTTAATAAGGGTAATAATTAAATTGTAGGATATGACCTCATGTATGATTTAGACCTTTGATTATTTTTCTACTAAACCTCTGGTGAATGAAGCATTACAGATTATAAAACACCTTACGATGGGGGATAGTGAAAAATATAAGGAACTCTGTTAAATATGTTTAGAGGGTTAGACTTGGAGGTGTGATTTGAAGAAAAGAGACAAATGAGGAATAACTTGGTTGTGACCTGGCTAGAAAAAGAAAAGTGTAAGCTAGTTTACATGGTTGATGATGAACAAGTAGAGAATTAGGATGTTGATCACACTGGGTATGCACGAGGTCTTAGACATTGGAGATGAAAAGGTATGCGCTTATCATGAGCCTAAAAAAAAGAAGAAGGTCAACATTGGGACATATTCGAACTTAAAGAGGCCATTATTTGTGACTATTGGTCTGAAAAAAGGTTTCAAAGATAGTTAAGTTGTTGCATGAATTCCAAGACTTATTTCCTATAGGATATCATGAGTTGAAGGGATTGCATTCCTCTTTCGGGGAGAGACAAGTATAAAGTTAAAGGAGGGTGCATGCTTGGTTAGGAAGAGGCCTTACATGAGGAATCCTAATATGTGTGTCAAAGTTAAGGAAGAGATTAATAAGATGTTGAAATCTAGGATCATTAATTCTGTTGAGGAATCAAAATGGGTTAGCCCCATGGTGATAAGCATAAAGAAAGATGGTAGGATAAGGATCTGTGTGGACTATAAAGAGTTGAATGTTTTTGTGTCATATATCATTTTCCCACACCTTTTACTAAGGATATTTTGGAAGGCGTTGCGGGCGTGAGATTTACTCTTTCATTGATGGATTTTCTAGTTATCATCAAGTACAGATTGCTAAAGAAGACCAAGAAAAGAAAACTTTCACCAAAAGTGGGGAATTTTTTTCTTATAAAGTTATTCCTTTTAGGTTGAAGAATGTGCCTGTAGTATTCTCGCACATTGTTGTGCAAGCATTTGAATACTTTATACACAAGTTTTTACAGGTTTATTTGTATGATCGATGTATATAGGCTGGTCAAAGATCACTATGAAAACTTGAGACTCGTGTTTGAGATATGTAGGAAGTTAAGCATCTCTTTGAACATTAAGAAGTGCATCTTTGCTACACCATTTGGAACTTTGTTGGGAAATATTATTTGTAAATAAGGTTTGTTGGTATATTGGGATAAGGTTATTGTTATTTTGGGCTTAGAGGATCCTACCAATCGAGGGAGGTACGCGAGTTATTACAACATACATGTTATTAAAAGAAGTTAATCAATGGGTATGTTAAGATTTTCACGTCCTTGGAGGAATTGTTGAAGAGTAAAGGAAAGTTCCATTGGAATGAGGCACATAAAATATAACTTAATACATTGAAGGAGAGACTTACTTCTGTGCCTATTTTTTTCTTTCCTTCTTCAGATAATTCATTTCATGTACATGTTAATGCCTCTGACATGGCCATTGGTGCATTGTTAGCATAACCTAGTGATGGGATTGTTGATGACTCTATCTATTTTACAATTAGAAATTTGACACCAATTGACAAGAAGTATACAACTATAGAGCACAAAGCTTTTTCAATGATTTACGGGTTGTATAAGTTTAGAAAATATTTTCTGAAAAATCCTTGTATATTTTATATAGATCACATGTAACTTAAGTACTTGGTTAATAAGCCAATTTTTCAGGGGTGCATATGTCATTGGATTATCATTTTTTAGGAATTTGACTTTACATTGGTAGTAAATCCAAGAAAGAGTAATTCAGGACCAGATCATTTGTCAAGGATTAACTCAGGCAATGATACATAGAGCATTGAGGACATAATTATGGATGCAAAACTATTGAAATTGAACTATGTGCCCTATGACTTAGAAGATATTATTATTTGTTGTGTACTAGTGTGGTGCCTGAAGGGATGAAGAGTCTAGGAAGAAACAAATTTCCATACACATCACGCCTTATATTTTGATTAGTGGAGACTTATATAAGTTAGGTCATTATGATTTTTGTGTTGGTGTGTATTTTAATATTAGTGCAAAGTTATAATGGGGAAGCTCATGGTGGAATTCATGGTGGACATTATGCAGCTAATGTTACCATGCACAATATTTAATGGCTACCCTTTGGTGGGAAACAATATATAAGGATTGTAAATAGTATTATAGGGTGTGTGATCACTATCAACACCTTGGAAAGCCTGGGAATAGAGATGAAATGCCTTTGAGGCCTATAGCAAGTGTAAAACCTTTTGAGAAATGAGTAATTGACTTTGTGGGACCTATTTCCCCACTGACGCAAAGGAATGAATCATGCTACATTATAACATGAAAAATTATCTGAAAATGTGGGCAAAAGGAGTGCCTACCAAGGATTTCACTACAGCTATAATAGCAAGGTTCTTATGGGAAAATATTATCAAGCAGGTATGGATGTCTGTTGAGCTTGACCAGTGATAGGAGCACACACTTTTTGAATGAGAAAATAAAGGTATTATTGGTAGAATTTATGGTAACACACCATAATATAACACCCTATCACCCACAGGGTAATGGAATTGTTGAGGATTTTAACAAAATATGGGGACATACATTGACAAATATTTTTGATGTTGGAAGAAAGGAATGGGATGATAAAGTCTCTACAATACTTTGGGCATACAAGACAACTTATAAAAGAATGAACAAGGCCACACCCTTTAAGTTGGTGTTTGGCATGGAGGTTTTTATACTAGTGGAATTTATGTTACCATTCCTACATATTGCTTACACATGTAGACTAGATGATGATCAAGCACTTAAAGGGCACACTTGACAAGATGATACGAGTTGGATGAATGTCATGCTATAGCACATTGGAGTAAGAAGACAAAAAAGCACAAAAAAGGCATGGCATGATAGGCACATTGAGAATAAACAAATTGAGGTTGGATAGATGGTTCTTCTTTAGGAATCTAAGTTTACGCGCCACCCCCGGGAAATTAAAATTTCATTGGATGGGAGTGTATGTGGTGACATATATACTTGATTTAGGTGCTTTTTAGTTTTAGGCGCTAGATGGAACATAGTTGCGTGTTTATTTCAATGGGAGTAGGTGAAGCCCTACTATAAATAAGTCTTCTTAGTGTTTGTAATAAGGAATTTTTTCCAGTTAGATTAGATTTCCTTTAAGGAATTTTCTTGATATGTGTAACTTTACATCGTTTCTATGCTTTGTCAATTTAGTTCAATGTTTTGTTGTAATAAGTGTGCTTATGCGCGTGATGCGATTACTATCTAAGTGATTTCATGGGCAGAGGACCACACATACTTTTATTGTGGGGTGGATTAAAGTACAAAGATGGGAATTTTGGTGCCCTCTTGATACAGGTTGGCTTGGTCAAAGGATTTTTCCGGACACGGTTGGTGCGGAAATGAATAAGTCGTGAAAAGTATTGGGGACAAGGTGTTCAACAAAAAGTTGAGTTGATTGAAGACCACACAGGGAAAGTGATTGCGTAGTGTAATTAGTGATAGGTAGAAAAATGGGAGAATAATTTAGATATTGCATAGAGGTTTTGTAATTTGGCATAGGGAGGTATGTGGAGGAGGTCTCGTGGCTAAGAATTAGTATAGCACACCAGGAGGTTATGATTCACAGCATGTGAGGTGAAGTTGAGAAATTTGTTAAAAATGGAAAAGGTAATTTATTTTTAAAAATGACTTAAAATGCATAGATTGAAGGTACATGAGGGTCATGAAAAAGTATAAATAAGGGGTTAGGGTAGTCATTTGGATACCTTTCCTTTAAACAAATTTGTGCTACCAAGTGAGTTGAAGTGTGATGAAGAGCTTAAAAGTGACACAGATTTTGTGTGAACCAGAAGTTATTGAGAGATATACATGAATCCTTGTGGAGAAATGAGTTGGAATTGGTAGTGGAGTACTGAAAAGGGTTACATACATTATAAATGGTTGAAATTTTGCAAGGCTTAGGTAGAAGGAAGTTAAAAAAGAACACCCGGGGAACATAATTATAAAGAAGTGGAACCAAGGAAATTGAGAACAAAGAGACCCGAGGTTGTGGCAGAGGAACCCTTGGAAGAGATATACTCAGAAATACAGTGCCCTCTATGTGTATTGAGGGTGGAAATATGGAAATCAAAGCTCTCTCGATGCAAAATCAACGAGTTTAACCACCGTAGCAAGGAGAACACAAAGAGGATGAGGAAGATTTAGAGAAATTCCTCTTAGGAAAAAATGAGGATGGAAGCCACTTAATCAATGACTTCGTGAAGCGGGAGTTGGAGAAAATAGGTGTATTACAGTTTGTAGAGCTTCCTTTATTTTCCAAACCCACACACTTCATTCAGTGGTTGATGTCATGGGTTTAAGAATACATCTTCAACTTTGTGGGAAGAAATATGTGACTCACCACCAAATTAATTGAGTGTGTCACAAGTTTTAGAAGTATGAGGAAGACATGGCTCTAAATTTTTTTGCTACAATGAAAATTGAAAAACTTGCAAAGAAATTAAGCTACAAGAAGGGAGGTAGGGCCCAAACCATTGCAGATTTAGATGATCCAACACTTAGGGCTGCATCCTAATTGATGAGATGTAAATTAGACACTTCGAGTGCTATACATATATTAACAAAATGTTCTTATATGTTTCCTACTATATTTCAAAGAGAGCACACTACAATTTGGCCCATTTTTCTCTTAGCATCATTGGGGAGGTGAAACTTTAGAATGAAGGAGTGAAGATTACATGGAGGTCCATTCTTATTTTGATCATAATTTGGGAAATTAGGTACAATACAAGCCTAAGGAAAATATGTGGGTTTACCCACAAGTAAACTCATCCTCTGTGTAACATCCTCATTTTAGACAATAGAACAAGTCAAATTTTTTTTTTTTTTTGAAAAATGCTTCCCGGTTCTAAATACATAATTTAGAACTCAAAATCAAATAACCATTCTTATAACGAGATAACCATATGCAGTTTGTAATGACTCGGAGTACCTCCGATCTATTCATTCCATGACTCGGTAATCTACCGATCTATTCATGAGTAATAAGAGTTGGTGTTTTTATTCAACACAACTCTCTTGCGGTTCTCTTCCCTATTCTGGGATTCAAAATGCTCTGTCCAAGGAACCTAACTGAATAATTGTTACCTTTATTCATCGGCATCTCATCCCTTAGACCAGGTGACTCAGGACAATGCAATCAGCAGCTTGCGATACTTTGGCCAAAGATTTGAAACATACTGCTTATGTCTCGTATTCCTTAACGACATACTCGTCAATCTGGAATACGTCCTTCACCCCATTCTTATGTTATGTAGAATGTCTTATACCGACTTCTGTCAGTCCCTCCTATCCCAAGTTAATCACTCGAGAATGGATTAGTAAGGTGGCAACGTTATATGGATGCACTCGAGGACTAGGGATAAGATGACATACTGGGTCAACCCTAGTTAAACCAGTGTGTCATGATACCCCGAGTCTCCTAGGCAGCCATATAATGTGACCACATTCCTAATCGGTCCCAAAGTAGCTTGTTTGAGTTAAAGGTGTAAATCTTAGTGATCAATGCAAAGGGTGCCGTCATAAGTCACCTGCATTGTTGTAACTTCGAGAAGATCCTAATCTTCTCGGAGGTACAACCCTGCAGTTGACTTGTGCCGTCAACCTTTAAATCCGCCTCGAAAAGATCTACTAATTAATAAGCGTTACGCACATTGAGTTTAAATTACATTAAAAGATGTTTCCCTTAAGGTTAGCCTTTCCCGATCCCTGGATTCCTCATCTTAGGATGACCTTTCTCAATAAAACCCATTACACAGAGAAGTTATTAAGACTATGGTCTCATCACGGAGTTCATAGAATATACATAATTCTAAATCAACGAAATTGGACAATATCTCATAAACTTCACATGAGATTGCCATCTGAACCCCATCTAGGTTTATATCAGTTCTCTTAACTAAATTTATATCGTACTTATTAGTATCAAGATATAATGATTAAGAATCCAATTAAATGTTGTCCTAGAATAATCAAGACTGGGGATTAATAATTTATTTCAGCTTGTTTAGCGTTCTGCTTAGGTTTATTTTAACCCTATCTTTTAGAAAGACAGTGATTTAAATTTCAGTTTAGCTTCTGATAGAACATACAGGAACTGCTAAACAATCATAAGAATTCAGTCTCATATTCTTGCAAGCTTATATTGACAATCACAAAAGTCTCCAAATATATACAATAATAACAATGCTCTCAAGATATTTGAACCGAAGCAGGTCAAACTATCAAGATAAGAATACAAACACATAAGTAACAAATATCAATTTCTATTCCTTTCATAACTAATCAAATACATTTTATGCATTCAGCATACTTGATACAATACTCAATGGAAGAAGAACATCTTTCCTCTTATAGTATATTTAAAGAAAATCAAACTGAATTCATCATAAACCAAGTTAAACAATCTGAACATCCTGTCAGATCTGCATGCTTTTACCACTTACGGCGACCATCTGCAAAATTTGTCAACATGGGTCAGTTCGATGAACTGAGCATGATAAGCACTAACTCTTAAAACAATTGCAATCCACCAACTGTTTTCATTAAACAACCTGTTTAAATGAGATCAATTCACCAAACAAGTATACATGTTTCAGACTATGCCTTTGTAATACAAAAATGACTACAAATGTGTAACTCTATTATCGTTACAGAATAGTCCTAAATACTTCTCAAATATTTCATCAAAATATTAGGGATCAAGAAGAACGAAAGTATTCTAATCATTTATCCATCTGAATTCCAAAAAAAAAAAAAAAAGCAAACTTCAGACAGATCATTTCATTCAACAGTAGAAGGAATATCATATTAAATCATGATTCCATCAATATGTTAAAAACAGTTCCAACGGTTAAATAAAAATATCGACATATATTTTCATAACAGAAGAGAAAGAAAACAAGTCATTCATATTTCCCTTGAACAAGTTCATGACTGTACCATCTCCTCAAATGGAAAGCATTCACCTTACATGCATACGAATAAGTCAGACGAGCCACAAGGAGAACCACTGTTTTGATAAAATCAAATATAACAAAACTCCCGTACAGTAGCTAACACGCCAATAGTGATGACTATCTACCAAACAGACTCTGCATGACCTCCCACACGAAGCGACATACAAGAGGATATTCACTGCCATTGTCTGTTGAGGTGCAGCCAACGACTCCTAAGTTCAATCAAGCTCAAGAATGGGTATACATGCAACAGAAGATGTAAACATGCCAACAATCCCTTACATCAACCTACAGCCCATGCTAGTCCCTACTTAAACACAGTAAGGCTTTTCGACCCAAGGTCGAAATCAAAGAACTTCTATTATATCGCAGTCAACAATAGACTCCATGGCATTAAGCAGTTGGTGTTTCCCTAAGACTATGCCGAGATAATCACACAGAATTCCTGCAACATGCACAGCCTCATCGATTGAAAAGAATAGAAAGGAACCATAACATATCTATTCTCATCTGGATGCATTCAGAGTTTAAAGTATGGTATTCGTGACTCACTTCAACAGAGCCAGGACACATGATATCTATCCATACTCAAGGAACTCCAACAGTGACAAAAACAACAGTGTACCAAATCAGGCTTAATTTGAGGCAAATACACTGGTTACCTTTCAAGGATTCAACTGAATCCGAACAACAGTAACAAGATAAATAATAGTAAATGATTCCAACTGTGCCAATCAATGGTAAACATTTAAAAATCAGGCATAAACAAAAGCTAACTACTGATTTCACAACAAGGAAACCAACTGAGCCTCATCAATATTTTTCGCACAAGTTTGCACAGAAAGGAAACGTAAAAATACACCCAAAGAGTCTGTACCAAAAATTCCTTGCAACACGAAGGTATTCATTACAAAATAACAGAGGTCGTAATACTTGTTACTCCTCCAAGACTCAGATAAAAATCAAATTATCAGTATTCAATTATATATATACATACGAAGTTTCAACAGTGGTCCACAATTTACGAATCATTCAATGGACTCCACAGAGTCGTTTCGAGTACAATAAATATATATATTGCATTCTATCAACGGGTTGCATCCCATAACCACAATGCAAGGGAAAAACAACTTCAGCACGGTCGCAATGAAGTACTGTAACACAACAAGTTATCCATTCACAAATAACTTTTAAATAGCAAAGCGAAACCCAATAAGATTCAGTAACCACTACCTTAATAACCTCAACAGAAGTTACAAAGAAGTCCAATTAACTGAACAAAATGTCCATCAGTATCTTTTCCGACAAGAATCAACAACAAGCCTCAATCAACAAGTATCAACAACAAGCTTCTACTGTAGCCTGAACCCAGCAAGGGAAACATGCACGGGTTCTCACAGAGTAGGATAAGTACCCTTCAAGCATACGTTTCACAGACTTACGCCGGAATGTAAAACACAATAAAATAGAGTAACAGTTCGAAATACAACACACACCCATCAAGGGTTAAATTTGAAAATCGAACAGCAAGAAGATACAGTAACAAAATCACCCGTAGCTACCATAAAATCATCTAAACCCATAAATCATTTGAACAGAGTTGTTCTAATGAAATCACTTGAAAGAAAGCAAGATTTTTAAAGGTTAGGGCCTAACATGCCTGGATATTTGCTTAATATTTCGAAGCAGACCACTGAAAGAGCTCGAACCTTCTCCTTCTTTTCCAAGTTAGTGCCACCAACAAAAATTTGCTATTTCCATGACTTATATATTTTCCTTTCCAGAGGAAAGAGCTAGTTACACTCATACTTGCCATGCAACACCAAGAAGACTGGTGCAAAGAACTAGTGAACAGACAGAAGGAAAACTGGAGCACATGCAAAACCCAATAAACTATTAACTTTCCATTTTGCATGCTTCTCCATGAAATCCGAGCTCGAAGACCGAGTCCATAAATGGCATTTACTCCCATTTTCCCGCTCAATCTCCACTGCCACCGACCGCCATAGTTGGCGATGGGAAAAAGCACATTAAAGACCATTTCCAACTTTGGCGACCTGCCACGTCGGCTCAAGTTAGCCTTTTTAAAACCTCCACCAAATTACCTGTCCCTCATGCTTATCCCCGCATTTAACAACATAGAAACTGCCGCCCATGGTTCACGCACCCTCCATAGGTCCCCTTAATCCTTGCTCAATAGTTAGGTTAGTAACTTAGGTTAGGATTTAGGATAACACTTAGTCTATCCTCTTAGAACATAGATGCTAACTTAGAACATTAGCTCTTAGCCTAGGTCTAGGTTAGATTAACACTAATCTAACCCCTAGGTTAAGTTTAGTTTTAGGTTACTAACATTAATAATTCCAGTTAGGTCTAACATTTCATATGCTCAGAAAAAGAACCTACAACATGCATTCTCGAACAGGGTTCACTCCTGTACTGCCATTAGGCTACAGAATTATATGTAACTGAATTATTACCTGGTCCACGATCAAGACCTTCCAGATATACTTCGATATCGGGAACCAATCCATTTCACATGATCAACCTGAGTTATACTCCGGACTAGCTTACTCAATGCATCCAGACCTTGCAACCTGTTCAAGGTCTGTAATTTTAATTCATCACGAACAAACTTAAAGCAATACTTGGATCAATTCCACTGATCCAAGGCTAGGTCTTATAGATGGATAACTCCATAATTCATTCGGGATTGGATTAAACTCAGGGCATGAAATTAAAGAAATAAAAGAGTCCAATCATATTCGAGCTCTACCAAAGATCTCGTAATCTGCAAAGAAGATACAGTACATATCAAGCACGACTTCTCAATAAAAGGAACACATCCTTTTTACAAAGAAATCACATATCAACACTTGTATGCTCAGGAGGAAGTAACAAAAATTTAGGGTGTTACATGCTTCCTCCTAAAAACATTCATCGTCCCGATGATTACATATTCAATTAACCTTCGTGTCAATCAATTTATTAGTTCACAAATCAATGCGACTATTTTCCAACTTGAATAGTTCCAGAAATCAATGTCATAACACATTTTATTCAATTTCGAGTAATGTTTGCCTTCATCCGGCTTTCATAAATACTTAAAAAAATAAGTTCATAAAAGAATGTTTTGTCAATGATTTCATTCGTTGAAAAAGAGAAGGAAAAGCAATTTTCATCTCTTCCATATTTTTCCAATTTGCACTTTCTTCATTAAACTGGTCCCACTGGACCTTACGTTCTTGTATTTCACGATTTATTAAATGTAATTGGCGAGTTTCCAAAGCACTCATGTGGGTTTAACCACGATTATTCCCGGGTCTTGGACCTGCAAGGAATTCAATTTAAAACATGTGACAGATTTGAAACGTATTTCTTAAGCAAAGAAATATGGAAAACATCATGCATGCCGAGATAAAGCGGTGGTAATGCTAAACGATAAGCTACAAGATTGATTATTTCGACAATTTGAAAGGTCCCATGAATCGAGGTGACAACTTGTCAACCTTGCCAAAAGTTATAGAACTCTTTCCGGGTTTAACATGAAGAAAAACATTCTCACCAAGCTCAAACCTTCTATCAACCCACTTAAGGTCAGCATAGCTCTTCTGCCTATCCATTGCTTCCTTTAATTGTTCACGAATCAGCTTAACTTGCTGTTCCATTTATGTGAGAATCTCTGGTCCAATTACCACTCTATCCTCAACACTATCCCAGCTAACAGGAGTTCTGCACTTTCTTCCATAAAGTGCTTCAAATGGTGCCATTTTAAGAGATGAGTGATAAGTGTTGTTGTATGCAAACTCAACTAATGGAAGATACTCTTCCCATTTATACTGTTGATCCATGCAATACATTTGCAACATGTCCTCCAACACTTGATTTACCCTCTCAGTTTGTCCGTCCATTTCCGGATGATATGCAGAACTGAAGTTTAGTTTCGTTCCAAGAGCTGTATTAAGCGTTCACAAAACTCGACGTCATTCTTGGATCCCTATCGATATAATCAATTTGCGTACACCATGCAATCTAAAAATTTCATGTACGAATCTTTTGGCCAGCCAAGACTAGTGAATCATCCCTTAGATTTCCAGTGATGAAATGAGCTACCTTAGTCAGTTTATCTACAACTACCAGGATAACATCATGTTTATTCCTAGACATGGGTAATCCTTGTACAAAATCCATGGTTATTACTTACCATTTGTACTACGGTATGCTATGAGGATATAACAGTCCAGCAGGGTGCATATGTTCTGCCTTAACCCGCTGACACTCCAAACAATGGGTCACAAAATTTATGACATCCTTTTTCATACCTTTCCAAAAGTATTGTTGTTTCAGATCAGCAAGCATCTTTGTGATACCCGAGTGTCCAGAGAAAGGTGAATTATGAAATTCAACTAACAACTTCTTTCTCAAATCATTCAACATAGGTACATATACCCTGTTTTCATAACGCAAGATTCCTTCATTATCAATATGAAAACCTTTATACCTTTCATCATTAGGTTCTGCAGCAAGCGCTGCTTTTACTTGCTGAAAGTATGCATCTGATTCTGAGGCACTTTTTACCTCATCTTTAAACTGAGTTCTTAATGTTATAAGAGCAGAAATGTGCCTCCTACGACTTAGAGCATCAGCTACTCTATTCTCCTTCCCTTTGATATAGCTAATATCAAAATCATATTGTGATAAAAATTCTAACCACCTTCTCTGTCTGGCATTAAGATTAGGCTGAGTGAAAATATATTTCAGCCCTAAGTGATCAGTTTTCAACTCAAAAGGTTTCCCAAGTAAGTAGTGTCTCCAGACTTGAAGTGCATGAACAATGGCAGCAAGCTCCAAATCATGAGGGGCATAATTCAGCTCATGTAACTTGAGTTTTCTACTTTCATATGCAATGACTTGATCATTTTGTAGCAAAACACCTCCAAGGCCTTCCCCAGAAGCATCCGTTACAACAGTAAAACTCCCATTAGGGTCTGGTACAGCTAATATAGGTGCAGAAGTCAACTGGTCTTTCAGAATTTTGAAAGCCGCTTCGCACTTGTCATTCCATATGAATTTCTTATCCTTCTTTTGCAATGAAGTTATTGGTGCAGCTACTTTAGAAAAATCCTTTACAAATTTTCTATAGTAACCAGCAAGACCCATGAAGCTTCTTACTTCATGCACATTCTTTCAAAGTGCAAAGCCACTCGATTATTGCCACTATTTTTGAAGGATCTACAAGCAATTCCTTCTTTACTTATGACATGACCCAAATAGTGAACTTCGAATCAAAGAAAGAACATTTGGATAACTTACCATACAACTTTCTTTTTCTCAAAATTCCCAAAACTATCTTCAAATGCTCATTGTGCTCCTCAACGCTTTTAGAATAAATGAGAATATCGTCCAAGAATACAAGTACAAACTTGTCCAAATATTCTTGAAAAATATTGTTCATTAAGTTCATAAAGGCTGCGGGTGCATTGGTTAATCCAAAGGGTAGAACCGTGAATTCATAATGCCCGTACCTTGTTCGGAAAGCTGTTTTATGAATATCTTCCTCTCTAATCCTTAACTGATGATAACCAGATCGAAGGTCTATCTTAGAATAAACCGCTGCTCCATGCATCTGATCAAATAGATCGTCGATCCTAGGAAGTGGATATCTGTTCTTGATTGTTGCTTTGTTCAACATCCGATAATCAATACACAGCCTAAGTGTTCCATCCTTCTTTTTCACAAATATCACAGGCACACCCCAAGGTGAAACACTTGGTCTAATCAAACCTTTAGTCAAAATTTCTTGCAACTGTGCCTTAAGCTCGACTAAATCTGTAGTAGTCATCCTATAAGGCGCTTTGGAAATAGGTTCATTCTAGGTTTGATTTCGATGGTGAAGTCAAATTCTCTCTTGGGTGGTAACCTGTAATTCTTTAGGAAAACATCCCTGAAACTTTGTAACAGAGGAAATTGCTTCATGTTACCACAATCTTCTTCTAAAAATTCAGATATCTTTACTGCATAAAGGGTACATCCTTTATTCTTAGCCTTTTTAAGCTGCATAGCTGACAGTTTTCTAATTGAAATTTCCCATTTCACACTTTGAATCTCTATTGTTTCTAGCTGATCATCTAAAAATTTTATGTTCTTTTCATAGCAATCTACCTTTGCTTTATGGTCAGCTAACCAATTGACACCAATAACAATGTCATACGATCCCAAAGGTGTAAGATAGAGGTCAACTTCCGTGGAGAAATTAGGTAAGTCAAGGACTGCCCTGAAAAGACACATACTCACTGTATGAACAGAGTTATTACCATACTGTACAGTCCAAGATTTATCCATTTTTCCAGCTTTTCTTTTAAGTTTAGAAGCAAGTTTATTAGAAATAAAACATTCAGTAGCTCCTGTATCAAAAAGAATAGTGACAGGTATGCCAAATAACTTACCCGGAACTTCTATAGGTGTTAGTTGCTTTTTGCTTGCTTTGCGCTCTTTCGCAAAGCATGTATCTTATGCTGCTGATTATGATCATCCTTCTTTAAAGGGCACTGATTTGCGTAGTGGTCTTTGCCACAATTGTAGCAGCCTCCTACAGGTCCCTTTTTAGGCTCAAAATTGCCTCCAACCTTGTAATTGTCACGTTGTCCTCCATAGGGCTTCTGCCCATTGTTATAATTTTTGGCAAAATTATCTCTTACATTTCCAGCAGGCTTATTTACTACTGCTTTCTTACTGTTATCTCCTGGAAACTTACTCTTGTTTCCAAACTTTTTCCATGGTCCTTTTCTGGGTGCAAGAGAGGTTGAAGAAGGATTTGCAGTCTTCTTCCGCACTTCCTCTTTATGAGCAGAAATAGCCTTTAATTTCTGTTCTTGCCTTATGGCCTTTTCAACAACTCCTTCCATAGTGGTTGGACTGTGAACATCGACCTCTCCCCCTATCACGGGATTCAATCCCATGATGAATTTCCATATTCTGAACTTTTCGTCAGTTTGATACTGTGGTACATACTTGAGGAGTTTTGTAAACCGCTCCTAGAATTCAGTTACCGTTAGCTTCCCTTGAGCTAAGTTCTGAAATTCTATCATTTTCTGATCATAGAAAAGTTGTGGCAGCCAACGTTGCCTAAAATAGCCTTTAAATTGATCCCAAGTAATATTGGTCTCATCAATGTTTAGTTCAGCTTTACGGCTATCCCACCACAAAGATGCTTCGTGGGAAAGCTGATAGGCTCCCCAAATAGCTTTGGTTTCCTCTGAGAAGTTCCTTATTGCAAAGTACTTCTCCATTTCGCTGAGCCAGTTCTCAGCTCCATCTCCTAATGTGGTGCCATCATACTTAGGTGGACTTATCCTTTTTATATCATTAGTGAGTTCTGCTGCCAATCTGGCCTTTTTGTTTTCTGGTTGGACAGGTGCATTCCCAGCATTAACATCAACACCCATATTGGGGTTGTCCTCAGGAGGTGGCTGATTGTCATTACCAGCTTCTTCATCCTCCTCATTTCCCATCACCTGCTGTTCAAGTACAGCTAAATGATCTCTTGTGTCCAACAGGGCAGCAAGGATCTCATCAAGTTTTTGGGTTGTTGCCACCCCTCCTTCTGGTGGAGCATTATTCGCAACGTTCCCCCTTGTTCTAACCATTTTCTGTTACAAGAAAATTCAGGTTTTTATCAGATTATGGACACAATAGGCCCAAGAGCTGCAACCTTCAGCTCTGATACCAAGATGTAACATCCTCATTTTAGACAATAGAACAAGTCAATTTTTTTTTTTTTTAAAAATGCTTCCTGGTTCTAAATACATAATTTAGAACTCACAAATCAAATAACCATTCTTATAACAGATAACCATATGCAACAGAATGACTCTGAGTACCTCCGATCTATTC
Organism: Taxus wallichiana var. yunnanensis; assembly: GCA_018340775.1. Classification (NCBI taxonomy): domain Eukaryota; kingdom Viridiplantae; phylum Streptophyta; class Pinopsida; order Cupressales; family Taxaceae; genus Taxus; species Taxus wallichiana. The sequence continues at coordinate 15,881,563 of CM031238.1, read as the reverse complement.
ATTCCATGATTCGGTAAACTACCGATCTATTCATGAGTAATAAGAGTTGGCATTTTTATTTAACACAAATCTCTTGCGGTTCTCTTCCCTATTCTGGGATTCAAAATGCTCTATCCAAGGAACCTAACTAAATAACTGTTACCTTTATTCATCGGCATCTCATCCCTTAGACCAGGTGACTTAGGACAATGCAATCAGCAGACTTGTGATACTTTGGCCAAAGATTTGAAACATATCGCTTATGTCTCGTATTCCTTAACGGCATACTCATCAATCTGGAATACGTCCTTCACCCCATTCTTATGTTATGTAGAATGTCTTATACCGACTTCACATGGGTCCCTCCTATCCCGGTTAATCACTCGAGAACGGATTAGTAAGGTGGCAACGTTATATGGATGCACTCAAGGACTAGGGATAAGATGACATACCGGGTCAACCCTAGTTAAACCAGTGTGTCATGATACCCCGAGTCTCCTAGGCAGCCATATAATGTGACCACATTCCTAATCGGTCCCAAAGTAACTTGTTCGAGTTAAAGGTGTAAATCTTAGCGATCAATGCAAAGGGTGCCGTCATAAGTCACACCGCATTTTTGTAACTTCGAGAAGATCCTAATCTTCTCGGAGGTACAACCCTACAGTTGACTTGTGTCGTCAACCTTTAAATCCACCTCGAAAAGATCTACTAATTAATAAGCGTTACACACATTGAGTTTAAATTACATTAAAAGACGTTTCCCTTAAGGTTAGCCTTTCCCGATCCCTGGATTCCTCATCTTAGGATGACCTTTCTCAATAAAACCCATTACACAGAGAAGTTATTAAGACTATGGTCTCATCAAGGAGTTCATAGAATATACATAATTCTAAATCAACGAAATTGGACAATATCTCATAAACTTCACATGAGATTGCCATCTGAACCCCATCTAGGTTTATATCAGTTCTCTTAACTGAATTTATATCGTACTTATTAGTATCAAGATATAATGATTAAGAATCCAATTAAATGTTGTCCTGGCATAATCAAGACTGGGGATTAATAATTTAATTCAGCTTGTTTAGCGTTCTGCTTAGGTTTATTTTAACCCTATCTTTTAGAAAGACAGTGATTTAAATTTCAGTTTAGCTTCTGATAGAACATACAGGAACTGCTAAACAATCATAAGAATTCAGTCTCATATTCTTGCAAGCTTATATTGACAATCACAAAAGTCTCCAAATATATACAATAATAACAATGCTCTCAAGATATTTGAACCGAAGTAGGTCAAACTATCAAGATAAGAATACAAACACATAAGTAACAAATATCAATTTCTATTCCTTTCAGAACTAATCAAATACATTTTATGCATTCAGCATACTTGATACAATACTCAATGGAAGAAGAACATCTTTCCTCTTATAGTATATTTAAAGAAAATCAAACTGAATTCATCATAAACCAAGTTAAACAATCAACATCCTATCGATCTCGCATGCTTTTACCACTTACGGTGACCATCTCGCAAAATTTTCAACATGGGTCATTCGATGAACCGAGCATGATAAGCACTAACTCTTAAAACAATTGCAATGCACCAACCTGTTTTCATTAAACAACCTGTTTAAATGAGATCAATTCACCAAACAAGTATACATGTTTCAGACTATGCCTTTGTAATACAAAAATGACTACAAATGTGTAACTCTATTATCGTTACAGAATAGTCCTAAATACTTCTCAAATATTTCATCAAAATATTAGGGATCAAGAAGAACGAAAGTATTCTAATCATTTATCCATCTGAATTCCAAAAAAAAACCTCAGACAGATCATTTCATTCAACAGTAAAAGGAATATCATATTAAATCATGATTCCATCAATATGTTAAAAACAGTTCCAACGGTTAAATAAAAATATCGACATATATTTTCATAACAGAAGAGAAAGAAAACAAGTCATTCATATTTCCCTTGAACAAGTTCATGACTGTACCATCTCCTCAAATGGAAAGCATTCACCTTACATGCATACGAATAAGTCAGACGAGCCACAAGGAGAACCACTGTTTTGATAAAATCAAATATAAAAAAACTCCCGCATCGATAGCTAACATGCCAATAGTGACCTCCCACACGAAGCGACATACAAGAGGATATTCTTGCCATTTCGATCGTTGAGGTGCAAAATTTGACGACTCCTAAGTTCAATCAAGCTCATGAATAGGTATACATGCAACAGAAGACGTAAACATGCCAACAATCCCTTACATCAACCTACAGCCCATGCTAGTCCCTACTTAAACACAGTAAGGCTTTTCGACCCAAGGTCGAAATCAAAGAACTTCTATTATATCGCAGTCAATAATAGACTCCATGGCATTAAGCAGTTGGTGTTTCCCTAAGACTATGCCGAGATAATCACACAGAATTCCCGCAACATGCACAACCTCATCTGACTGGAATAAATAGAAAGGAACCATAACATATCTATTCTCATCTAGACGCATTCAGAGTTTAAAGTATGGTATTCGCGACTCACTTCAACAGAGCCAGGACACATGATATCTATCCATACTCAAGGAACTCCAACAGTGACAAAAACAACAGTGTACCAAATCAGGCTTAATTTGAGGCAAATACACTGGTTACCTTTCAAGGATTCAACTAAATCCGAACAACAGTAACAAGATAAATAATAGTAAATGATTCCAACTGTGCCAATCAATGGTAAACATTTAAAAATCAGGCATAAACAAAAGCTAACTACTGATTTCGCAACAAGGAAACCACTGAGCCTCATCAATATTTTTCGCACAAGTTTGCACAGAAAGGAAACGTAAAAATACACCCAAAGAGTCTGTACCAAAAATTCCTTGCAACACAAAGGTATTCATTACAAAATAACAGAGGTCGTAATACTTGTCACTCCTCCAGGACGCAGATAAAAATCAAATTATCAATATTCAATTATATATATATACATACGAAGTTTCAACAGTGGTCCACAATTTACGAATCATTCAATGGACTCCACAGAGTCGTTTCAAGTACAATAAATATATATATTGCATTCTATCAACGGGTTGCATCCCATAACCACAATGCAAGGGAAAAACAACTTCAGCACGGTCGCAATGAAGTACTGTAACACAACAAGTTATCCATTCACAAATAACTTTTAAATAGCAAAGTGAAACCCAATAAGATTCAGTAACCACTACCTTAATAACCTCAACAGAAGTTACACAGAAGTCCAATTAACTGAACAAAATGTCCATCAGTATCTTTTCCGACAAGAATCAACAACAAGCCTCAATCAACAAGTATCAACAACAAGCTTCTACTGTAGCCTGAACCCAGCAAGGGAAACATGCACGGGTTCTCACAGAGCAGGATAAGTACCCTTCAAGCATACGTTTCACAGACTTATGCCGGAATGTAAAACACAATAAAACAGAGCAATAGTTCAAAATACAACACACACCCATCAAGGGTTAAATTTGAAAATCGAACAGCAAGAAGATACAGTAACAAAATCACCCGTAGCTACCATAAAATCATCTAAACCCATAAATCATTTGAACAGAGTTGTTCTAATGAAATCACTTGAAAGAAAGCAAGATTTTTAAAGGTTAGGGCCTAACATGCCTGGATATTTGCTTAATATTTCGAAGCAGACCACTGAAAGAGCTCGAACCTTCTCCTTCTTTTCCAAGTTAGAGCCACCAACAAAAATTTGCTATTTCCATGACTTATATATTTTCCTTGCCAGAGGAAAGAGCTAGTTACGCTCATACTTTCCATGCAACACCAAGAAGACTGGTGCGAAGAACCAGTGAACAGACAGAAGGAAAACCGGAGCGCATGCAAAACCCAATAAACTATTAACTTTCCATTTTGCATGCTTCCCCATGAAATCCGAGCTCGAAGACCGAGTCCATAAATGGCATTTACTCCCATTTTCCCGCTCAATCTCCACTGCCACCGACCGCCATAGTTGGCGATGGACAAAAGCACATTAAAGACCATTTCCAACTTTGGCGACCTGCCACGTCGGCTCAAGTTAGCCGTTTTAAAACCTCCACCAAATTACCTGTCCCTCATGCTTATCCCCGCATTTAACAACATAGAAACTGCCGCCCATGGTTCGCACCCCTCCATAGGTCCCCTTAATCCTTGCTCAATAGTTAGGTTAGTAACTTAGGTTAGGATTTAGGATAACACTTAGTCTATCCTCTTAGAACATAGATGCTAACTTAGAACATTAGCTCTTAGCCTAGGTCTAGGTTAGATTAACACTAATCTAACCCCTAGGTTAAGTTTAGTTTTAGGTTACTAACATTAATAATTCCAGTTAGGTCTAACATTTCATATGCTCAGAAAAGAACCTACAACATGCATTCTCGAATAGGGTTCACTCCTGTACTACCATTAGGCTACAAAATTATATGTAACTGAATTATTACCTGGTCCATGATCAAGACCTTCCAGATATACTTCGATATCGGGAACCAATCCATTTCACACGATCAACCTGAGTTATACTCCGGACTAGCTTACTCAATGCATCCAAACCTTGCAACCTGTTCAAGGTCTGTAATTTTAATTCATCACGAACAAACTTAAAGAAATACTTGGATCAATTCCACTGATCCAAGGCTAGGTCTTATAGATGGATAACTCCATAATTCATTTCGGGATTGGATTAAACTCAGGCGTGAAATGAAAGAAATAAAAGAGTCCAATAATATTCCGACTACCAAAATCTGCAATCTGCAAAGAAGATGCAGTACATATCAAGCACGACTTCTCAATCAAAGGAACACATCCTTTTTATAAAGAAATCACATATCAACACTTGTATGCTCGTGGAGGAAGTAACAAAAATTGTGGTGTTACACTCAGTAGTAAAATTTATATTAGTTTATGTGTGATGGTACCATCACAAGAACATATAAAGCTAGAATTAATAAGTGGTATAGTATACTTCGAGGGGCCTTTGATAATGAGTGGTGCATTCCACGTGAGTTTCCTATGGTGGTTGGGGAGCAATTCAAGATTACAAAGTGAGCCAACATTATAGCCTTACTTGTTTTAGGATGGTTAAGGGTATTTCATTTGCATTCTTGGAAAAAAAAACCTAAAGTGTTCAATTAATAGGCTAATTGAAGTGCAAAAGTTGACTTATGATGTAGAAAAGGTGGATTTAGATCTACATACATTATGCGCCACCTATGGATATAATTATAGGCCCATATAATTACAGGGTTTTGAAGTAGATCTATTGGATTTTCATCCATGGGTAAATATTACGAACAAAGGATTTATTCACGGGGTATTTATTCGGCTTCATCAAAGACTCAAGGAGGAGTCGAGGTGGAGGTTATCGACTCCACTTTACCATATCCTAGAGAGTACCAAAGTGTCGCCTATCCAGAAATTGGGTGTGGAAGAAGTAGATGAAGAGGAAGGTGATGAAGAAGAGGGCAAGCTTGATACTTCTTGTAAGAGAATGTATTATTCCCGTAGGAGAAATAGTGGAGGCATAAGGACCTCTCGGTAGGGTAGCATGGAATAGTAAAAGATAAGGCACTTAAGGGTAGATGCGTTCTCTAGCTATGAGAAAGAAATAGGGTCCGAATATTAATAAGACTTAGAGAAATCAAGCACCTCACTTAGAGAGGAGATTGAACAGGAGTTTGAGGAACAAGATAGGAGAGCCAAGGAGAAAGAAGAGGCTGAGGTGTGTGAGATGAATCCAATAAAAGAGGAGAAAAAGAAGATCTCGGTAAGGAAAATCTCACCAGGATAGCCAAATTAGCATGAGGATAAAGAAAAAGGTAACACCTTTGTCATAAAGGAGGATAAAGGATTGCTGGACATGTTCCACCACTCGTAACCCAATAAAGAAAAGGATAAAATGAAAGGAATAGAGGAAGCTATGGACCCCAAGGTCACCACATATGGATTATGTAGATGATCCACCAAAAGTGTTTCCCATACAATTCTAGAGCATAGTAGCCACAAAGAAACCGCATGCATAGGAGCTATTAGATCAAGACGGGGTTATCCGTAACAAAGAAAATGATCATCTAGAACCTATAAAGCCACTCCAAAGAAACCGAGTTTGAAGTAAGTGACCATGCCATCAGTACAATCTACTTGAAGAATAATCCATGAGAGAAATATAAGGAAATGGATCCAAACCACCTAATAGATGAGAAAGCGTGCAACGCCCTTGCAAAAATTGGCTTTAAAGGTGGAAAGGAGAAAACTAGACTCGGGAACCACTATTTGCACACTTGTGAAAGATAATAAGGAGAAAGAGATTGAAATAGATAGACTTTACAAGCGAATATAAGGTGAGTAGGGGAGAACTAAAGAGGCGTATGATAGAGCTGATGTATTGGTGAAAAATATCTTAGAGCAGTTGTCCTTCTTTGATTATCCAAGCTAGGATAGACTATGAAGATGAGATGGAGTAATTAGATGATCTCGGTGGGAATGTTACCAAAGAACATTCGAGTGGCATGGGACTAATTATGGAATATCTTGCTATATAAAAGGAGAATAATATATTTTTAGTGGAAGCCAATATCACTAAGCTAGGGAATTTATCTCCCACCTCAAGGAAGTAAGTGAAAAGGAATATGTTGGCTTCAATATATTTCAGAAGTTTGAACCCTTCATGAAGATTTGGTTGGTGGATGAATAATAAATTTTGAAGAGCATACAAGAGAGATTCCCTACCAACAAACTTAAGTATACTCAGTTGATCACCAAGACCACACACTAGAAAGAAAAGATCAAAGAAAAGCATGAGAAGTTTGATCATAGGGTTGGATATTTCCATAATTCTATCTTGGAACATCTGGACATAATTGATGTCACTTATATGGAGCTGGTGGTAGTGATCAAGGAATTGAAAGGGAGATTTGAGGAGGTAACACTTGACTAAGTGCCAGGATTGTGGAGGTTGTGTTGTCGAAGGCCTTGAAGGATTTGGATGAATGGAAGAAGTTAGTAGCGGATTAGATGTCTAATTCCTAGAAATATTCTAGAAACCTTCACACATTTTGGTATGACACTCATTTCAAAATTTGGAATTTTTCTCTCCTTTTTAATGTTTTGAACTTGATGAATAAAGAGTTGTCATGGGTGGAAATCCAACTAGTGTGGGGTAATGTTGGACCCATAAAGGACACTAAGAAAAGTGGAAAGAGAATTTTTATGTGCATAAGTTAGGTGTTAAATCAAGCACAAAAGTGGAATAGAAATTGAGGTTCCCAAGCTAAATGTATTCCCGGACTAGCCGCATTTTTAGGCCATGGGAAGAATTGAAGGATGAATGGTTAGAGAAGCGGCCAAGAAATGATTCAAATATAGGATAAAGACATGAATACTTACAGTGAAATCAATGTCTATTTTGGGAAATAACTCATGCAAAGGAAGATAAAATTTCATGTAGAGATAAGCCTAATAATAGTATTAGAACTAGAAGTTAAAAATAGAAGATAATCTATTATTAGTGAAGCTTGCAAGATTTTGTAGTTAACTTTTGATGTACACACATATATTATTAGCATACATGTTATTTTTAGAGTGCATGAGTAGTGAAGGGAAAGTCTCCACTACCTATATATATGTATTTATTTTCATGGCTTAGAAACACCGAGTTGACATAGATTTATGATGTTGGTATATTTGTGTGCGAACCTTATGATGATAATTGTGATGTATTCAACTATTTTGTTTTGATGAATTAATATAATGGATCTTTGTGAGTGGATATTGGTTTTGATATATTTTTACTTGTTATTACATGGTAAATATGATATTGATCCTTGTTTGATTCATTATGCATTGTGGTTGTTAGTTGATACTTGTTATATCCTATCTTTAATTATCTTTTATGAATATGGGATACTTGTTTAATCATGATGACCCCTTAACAACGCTGACATAAAAGAGGGAACTGATACCTTTGTGCACTTTGGGTGAGTTCTCAAATCTATCCGAGTGATGTTCCAATTCATATACGGTTTGGGTAAGAAAAGAGACTACAATGAGATTTCTTTAGACCACAAAGAGCATTTTTCAATATGGAAACATAGTCCTTGTTATCTGATATTGAGAAACCTTCAATATTATATATGTATACCTCTTATTCCAAGTTTACATTTAGGAAGGTTGACTTAACATCCATTTGATATACCTTCAACCCTTTGAAACTTGCATAAGATAGAAATAGTTTGATATCCTCCGATCTTGGTGCGAGTTAAAAGGTATCCTCAAATTCAACTCCTTCTACTTATGCATATCCATTTCATTATAAGTTGGCCTTGTTCTAGTGACTTATCCATATTTATTCAGTTTTTTTCCTAAACACCCATTTTGTGCTAATGAAATTCTTGTCTTTAGGCCTAGGAACTAGTTCCCAAGTCTCATTCTTTTCTATTTGGTCTAACTCCTCATTCATATCACTTATCCAAAACTTGTATTTTCTTAATTCCTAAATGTTATTAGGTCCAATATTATACACTAGATCAAAATTCATTTGATCAAGGTTAATTACCATCTTCCTCTTTCCCGCACACCTTCATCTCGTGTTTTCATTGATTTTTATTTCAAGATGGTCTTTCGAATCTATCTTGGAGGGAATTTTGAATATTATATTTCCTCAACTTATTATTCTTCATCATTTGTCTCTATAGCTTATTCTTCATTCTTGGAGTCCAAATTATGAAAATGTGACTTCTTAGAATAGGTCTCATCAACCTTCACATTGGTTCTTTCCACTATCTTTTGCAATCTCTTATTGAAGCATCTATAGGCTGAGCTAACTGATGAATATCCTAAGAATATTCCTTCATCATACCTTGAATAAAACTTACCTAGGTCTTCCTCATCTCTTTTGATGAAGCATTTTCTTCTAAACACTCTAAAGTGCTCCACATTAGTAGGTCTTCCTTTCCACAACTCATAGGGGTTTTATTTCCATTAATCCTTATCTTTCCTCTATTCAAAATGTAAATTGCAGTGCTTACTACCTCTCTCTAGTAGCCATCATATTGTATTAAATCATTTAACATTTGAATTTCCATTTATTTAACTGTCATATTCTTTATTTCAACTACCCCATCTTGATGAGGTGTCTTACTTGTTGAAAATTATCTCATTATTTTACGAGCCTCACAAAATTCATCAAATTAATTTAACCAAAACTCTCCCCCTCTATCATACCTTTGACACTTGATTTCTACATTATTTTCATTTTCAACTAAATTCTTAAATTCCTTGAAATTGTCAAGAGCTTCTGACTTTTATTTCAAGAATGTTACCCAAGTCATTCTTGTGTAGTCATCTATGAGTAACATGAAGTAGTTATCTCCTTGAATGTATTTTAATTATGTTGTCATTGATGTCAAAGAGTGTTTATGTGGTGTTGTAATTATTTTCTAAGGTGTCATTGATGTCAAAATAGGTAAGAGACATGAAGGTTGATTAATATTGTATCGTTGAGTTGTTTGGTTTTGGAGATGCTTAATAGTGTCTTAAGAAACATAATGAATTGTAGGTGTGTTGTAATGACTTGCAGAGGTATTAGTTATGTTTTTAAGGTGTCATGTAGTGTGGCAAAGGTTCTTTCAGGTTTTTAAGAGTGGAAAAGTGATGCAAATGTCATATTTTGTGAAGTAAACATGTTCAAGGTGTCTGTTCTTGAGGTCTAGTCAATAGAATGAGGTATGACATGATGAAGTGAGGTATGTAACATCTATTTATGTATTTCCATATCATGGATATCATGAGTATGAAGTGTTGAGACACTCATAAATGTCTTATAGTGCTGGTTGAAGTGTTATACATTGGTTTTCAATGTGTTCCTAGACCTAGCCCTTGAAAAAACATGCCCTAATGAAGTGGAGTCATAATTTATAATTAAATTTAAGAAAGGGTGAGTATTGGATATTTTTTTACATGTTGATCAGATGTATGGTCCAAATTTTAGGTCCTAGTGTTGAATATTTTCCAAGTTATTGCATTTTTTCTCCTATCAATTTTTTACAAGTAAGAATCCAATATTGAATTTGAATTTCGATGCACATTTTCACATGAAACCTTTGCATGGGATTATAACATATTTGACATATGCGGGGAAGAATTCTATATTGATTTTTTTAGTATTATTTTAGACATTAAGGCCCATAATTTTATGAACAATCGTTAAGAAGCTAAACTAGTTTTAAACCCTCCTAAAACCCTAGGTATGAAGCGATGGAGAAGAAATTTATGCTAGTTACCCATAATTGATTGTTTAAGAAATTTTAATGATTGGATATTATAGAGGAATCCTCCATATTTCTCCAAGTGCAAGTTAGGTATCTTGACTATATAATGTAAGTTTCTGCAAAAGTTTAGTTTTCTCTCAATTTTGAATTGGAATTGGATAAATTTGTGTTTGAGGAATAAGTGAAGTTTTCATACATGTCCTGGAGTGTTTTTAGATAAAGTTTGATCCCTTATAATTTTTATGAATTCATTCTTCCATGACTTGTTTCAGGGCATTTTTGGTAGTTTCAGTGACCTAATTGCATAAGCATTTTGAAGGTATCTCAATCTGATTTGTGGAATGGTTTGATTTTTGATGAGCCTAAATTCATGATATTTCCATTGGTATATCAAACTCACATATTTGAGGAGTTTTGATGTAGGTTTGAGCTTCATTTTTAATACTATTTTTGGGGCATCTTGGTTATCCTTGTTCTCAAGTGGCTTTATGAGGTGATATGATGGTGTACAATGATTAAAATTTGTTGGAGGTTGTTTGTGTAACTATACAACATTTCTACGTGGTTTCACATTTTTTTGGTGGTCATTTTTTCTTAAGAACATTTTGTTTTGGTAAGTAGGATTTTTGGGTCTATTAGGCCTTCTTGAGTTTTAGTGAGATATTTGAGAGTGAAGATGGTATTTCTAACCTATATGGTATATTTCATAATACTTATAGGACATTATAATGATGTTTTAAGTTAATTTTTCCTTTTATTTATGACCTACATGGTTTAGGATCATAATTAAAGTATAAAATAAAGTCATAGATCTCATTTGAGCTATTTATGCATATAAAGAAAAGTGTGAGCTAGAGGGGTGTTTCTAAGAGATGAAGGACATCTTTGTGACCATAAAAAAAAGAGAAGAGAATGTATGGATATGTTCTAGAGTGTGTTTAGGTGTTGGAGAGATAGGTCCTTAGGCCTAATAAGCTTGATGGAGAAGATCTAGAGTGATTTTACCTAGAGAGAATATTTTAAGAATAAGGAAAAAGAGTTTCATTATTTCATCATCAGTTGTTGTAGTGACATTTCAGAGGTGAAAAACATATTAGGTGCATTTGGTTGGTTCTGAGTCATATTGAAGGTTAGTTCCTCCTTATAGGATTGGTTCTCCTTGTGGGGTTAGTACCTTACTAAACCAAGGGGTTAGTGTTTCTTGTTTAATTGGTGTTGAACTAAATTTCATTCATTTATCTAATAAATTTGTGTTTTAGTGGTTTTTCTTCCCCTTGAAGGTTTCCCACTTACATCTTGTGTTCTTGTGTTGTTGTGATCTCATTTAATTTTTTATGGTTATGTTTTTGTGGATACATGCTTAATGGTTAATGGATGAAATTGTTTAGTTGAATGAAATTTTTTATTTCTCATTGATTCACTCCTCCCTTTCATTGATTTTTCTTCCAACAATTGGTATGAGAGAAGGTCCATTAAATTAAGCTTAATATCTTGAGGTGATCCCTGAAGCACATAATGGATCAACTATGGATATTTGTGATCAAATTCCTAAAGGATAAGGTAGGGTTCTTGACAAGAATAAAAATCAAAGGATCTAAGAGGGTTTTTTCAATTATCAAGAATAAGATTGAGGATGAACAAGAAAAGAGGTAGAATTCACTTGGTATAGTATGAGGATTAAGAGTGAAGAAGAACACTTCATTATTCAAATTACCTTTTATTCTTAGAATGAAGACATAATTTGATACATTGATAGTCCATGTTCAAGTGACATGATAGGAAATAAAATTAAATTCATCTTATTGAATGTGAATTTAGTAGGATCTATAAGGCTTGGTGACAATACATCTACGAAGTTAGTTTGCAAAGGTTATTTGAGTTGAGACATAATAATATTCAAGAAAAGAGAGTTTTTTTCTAAGGCTAATACGACTTAAAACAACATGTACATTTTGAATGAAATTAAGAAATAAATTTTCCTCATGAATAAGGGTGATGAAGGATGGCTATAGCATAGAAGGATGGCATATATGAATTTTGAAAATTTAGTAAAGATCAGTACCAAAAAGTGTGTAAGGGACATGCCTAAGATCAGAAAACCAACAAATACTTTGTTCTCATAAAAGAGTCAAAGTTTGTAAATGACTTCTTTACAAGGACTATGAACATTGTCAATTAGATGAGGAAAAATGGTGATGTGGTAGAAGAGCAAACGATCATAGAGAAGGTACTGAGAATCCTTCCAGTTATATTTGACCTAGTTGTGGTAGCCATAGAAGAGTCTAAAGACTTAAAACAAATGAGCGTTGATGATTTGATGGATTCTTTGCAAACCTATAAATAAAGAATGAGTAGATTAGTAAGATCCTCCAATGAACAAGCCTTTAAGACAAACACAAATTTTAGAGGCAGGGGGAGAGGATCATATAATAGAGGAAGAGGTAGATTTAACAACCAACAAGAAGGTGGAAGATAAAGTCATCAAGAGCCACAAACAAGAGGAAGAGAAAGAGGAAGGAGCAAGCAACACTTCCAAAGGTGGTTCATCTCAAAGGTATGACAAAACAAGTGTCCAATGCTATTATTGCAAGAAGTTTGGTCATTATGCAAGTGAATGTAGGAAGAAGGAATATTATTTGAGAAATATTAGTTAAGGTTATAATGCAAGCTTCTCTCATGTAAAATAAGTTGAACTAGAGAAAAATGAAAGGACTAGAACTTTGTTTTTGACTTGCAATGTAGCTGAGAAAGGTAGTAAGAAAATTTGGTATTTAGATAGTGCTTCAGAAGAACAACATATGTGAGAAAATATAAATTTTTAATATCATGGATGAGTCAATAAAGATTGAAGTCAAAATGATAAAAAATGAAAAGGTTGCAATCAATGAAAAAGGCAACATATCTATTTTGACCAAGAAAGGAGACAAAATTTTGATTAATGATGTCTTTTATGTTCCTGGATTGAAGTATAATCTTCTCAGCATTGGGTAGCTCGTGCAAAAAGGATACAAAGTGAAGTTTGAGAATGAAGAGTGCATAATATATGAAAGCACTATAAGAAACAAGCATATTACAGTATTCAATATGACTCAAAACAAGATGTTTCCATTAAGAATGAAAAGTGAAGCAGCAACATCTTTCAAAACAATAGCAATTGATCAATCCAACCTTTGGCATATAAGGTATGGAAATTTAAGCTATGGTGGTTTGTATGTTATTTATAAAAATAATATGGTTAAATTATTTCCATATATTCATCAACTAGGCAAAGTGTGTGAAGGTTGCATATTGGGAAAGAAACATAGAAATAGTTTTTCCCTCAAGAAATTCATGAAGAGAAATCTCACCTCTTGAGCTAATAGACTCTGAACTATGTGGTCCAATGAATAATCCTCATTGTCAAAGAGTGTCTATTTACTTACATTTGTTGATGATTTTAGTAGAAGAACATGGGTTTATTTCCTAAATAAAATATGAAACCTTTGAAGTGTTCAAACAATTCAAGGATTGGGTTGAGAAGCATATTGGCAATTACATAAAGAACTTGAGAACTGATAGAGGGGGATAATACATATCCAATGAATTTCTAATTTTTTTGCAAAGAGCATGGGATCAAGAAGCAATTCACAACTAGATATACACCTCAGCAAAATGGTGTGGCTGAAAGAATGAACATGACCATTCAAGAAATGGCTAGGATCATGTTAAAATAAAGAGAATTTCCTTATGAATATTGGGCTAAAGTAGTTAGGATAGTAGTCTATTTACTTAATAGATTCCCTACAAAGAGTGTAGGAAATAAGATACCTCAAGAAGCATGGGGTGGAAAAAAACCAAGTGTTGAACACTTGAGAGTCTTTGGATGTGTGGTATATGATCATGTGCTAAAAAGGATCAAAATGAGACAAAAAAGGTGAGAAATATAATTTCATTGGCTATACTGAACAATCAAAACCTTATAGACTCTATAATCCAATCACTAAAGAGATAATAATCAACAAATATGTTCACTTTATAGAAGAGGCATCTTGGGAAGATGCACAAGAAGAAGAGAAACCTCAAGAAAAGATGAATTCTCCAATTATAGCTGCTAAAGAGTAGATATCAGATCTAACAATGCTCCAATTTGGGCACCCAAAGGGGTGAATCCTTTCATGGTAGTAGCCAACAAAGCATGCAAGGACCAACTCATGAAGCATCATCATCATATTCAGACTCATTCTAGTAACAAGGAAGGATGAGAAGTGTCCAAGAGATTTATGATCAAGAAAGGTATGAAGACAATGAAGATGAGATGATTAATTTTTCTCTATTTACTTTAGTTGATCCAATTTATTTTGAAGAGGCTATTAAAGATATTAAATGGTGTGAGGCCATGGATGAAGAGATGCATGTTATTGAAAAGAATCAGACATGGGAGCTAGTAAATATTCCTGAAGGAAAGGAAGTGATTGGAGTTAAGTGGGTTTACAAGACCAAGACCACTAGAAGGAAAAATTGAGTGGAAAGCACAAAGAAATATTGGTTGTCAAAGGCTATAAACAAAATCTAGTCTATGGCTATAATGAGACATTTTCACCAAGTAAACAAGATTAGAGATAGTCGAACTATTATTGCCATAAATTCTTATCATGAATGGAAATTCCATCAAATGGATGTAAAGTCCTCTTTCTTGAATGAATTACTAGAATAAGAAGTGTATGTGGGTCATCCACCTAGTTAAGAAATCCTAGGGCATGAAAGAAAGGTGTACAAGGGGTAAGTGCAGCAAGTTGGGGGACCAAAAAGTGGACATCAAATCCTGAATTTTACATCAAAAATACAAAACAACAAATTTTATGTTCCACGGACTTGAACCATGCCAAAAAATTAAAAAAATCACAAAAATGGTATCATAGCATAGGTGAGACTGTTAGCTTTCTATAAATATTTATTTTAAAGTTAATAGAATATGATAAATATCATTTTATAATTTTTTACTAATAGTAGGTCTTTAAGACACTTTTTCTCATGAATGTTCATGTCTACATTTAAGACTGCAACTTTTGTTTCACTTGTCAGAATGTGATAAAACCTATACCATCCCAACCATGGAAAAATTCTATACACGTTCAAAAAAATTATTTGATTTCGATATTTTTGATGAAGTTATGGTGGGAAAATGGAAAGTGCTTTGTTTTCTTTATGTTTTCAAACCACTTTCATGGAAAAAATCATTAAAAAAATATTGCTCAAAAAATACAAAATAAAATCTATCCCAAGATAGATAGTGGCATCTAACTTTTCACCAAAGGAAAAAAAAATATCAAGTTTTGGTCATCCAAATCATGGGCAAATGAACTACAATCTTATAGGATTTTTTTTTAAATACCAAGTCATTGAATTTTGAGTGTTTAATATAGCTAAACTTGTCCAATTTTTTTAATTAGTAGTTTAGAAACTAGATTTTGGATGCTACGATTCATATTTATATAAATTTTTCTAATTTTGAGTGCACACATTGCTAATAATCCATACAAGCTAATATTTTGTTGTTATCTTCAATATGACTTCCACTTATGACCCCTTTTGGCCCCCAAACTTGGTGCACTTAACCCAAGCTGAAAATATATTTATATGGTTTAAAACAAGCACCAAGAGCTTGGTATAGTAGGATAGATTCCTATTTGACAAGTAATGTCTTTAGCAAAAGAAACAAAGTGAGCCCACACTCTACATCAAAGAAAAAAATGGTGAGATTTTAATTGTTGTTTTGTATGTAGATGATCTAATTTTTACTAGAAATTTAGACAAAACAAAAGATCAATTTAAATCATCCATGAAGAAAGAGTTTGAAATGACTGATTTGGGAATTTTAAAATCTTTTCTCAAAGCATTAAAGTTAAACAAATGGAGCAGTGGCATTCTTATATGTTAAAAAAATTATGCAAAAGAATTTTTGCAAAGATTTATAATTTTGGATTGCAAACCAAGATGAGAAGAGATAAGTCTAAAATTGACAAAATATGATTACAATAAAGTGATGTAGATCCTACTAGATACAAGATCTTGGTAGGAAGCTTAATGTACTTAATTGCTACAAGACTAGACATTATGTATGTAATTCGCTTAATTTCCATATTTATAGAGACACAAAAAGAGTCTCATTAGCAAGCAGGAAAACAAATACTAAGGTATGTGAATGGAACAAAGAATTTTGGAATTCTTTATGTAGCTAATAATGATTTTCAATTAGTTGGATATACAAACAATGATTGGGTTGGAAGTCTAGATGATAGGAAGAGTACATTTGGCTATGTTTTTAATGTTGGATCAGGATCTATATCATGGGCTTCAAAGAAAAAATTTGTATTTTATTTTTCTATTGTAGAAGAATAATATATTGCATCCAACTCAATAGTTTGTCAATCAATTTGGCTAAAAATAATCCTCTCATATTTGCAAGAAAAGAAACAAGGAGGTTTTGTGATTATTGCGACAATATATCAACTATATCATTGTCTAAAAATATAAATTTTCATGGGAGGAGCAATCTCATAGCCACCGAGATATCATTTTATTCTAGAACTAGTAGAATAAGGTGAAATTGAGCTAAAATTTTGCAATTCTAAGCAACAACTCATTGATGTCTTTACCAAACCTCTCTCAAAAGAAAGATGAAGGGAGAGTGTCAAAATTAATTTTCTATAATCTTGAGCTATTTTTGTAGGTATTTTGAACCTACACTCATCACCCCTAACCGTCTTTTCTAAAAGGAATTTAATTCCTTATTTATCCATTTTGTATTTGTATTGTTTTTCCACCAAACCAATGATCTATGTTTTGGCTCATTTTATTTGCTAACTCTTTAGGTGGACTTTTGGCCTATATCTCAACCGTAGTTGATAGTTTTTTATGTGCAGATTTGGGTTCTATACTTAGCTTTGGTCTATTAAACTTACCCGAAAGTTTTTATTTTGAGACATGATGCCCATGGAATTGAGCCACAACTTATATTTCATCAAGTCATATCAATCAAACATTTAAGTAGTTAGTACTCTGAAAAAAATATAGGACACATGTCTATGTTCAAATCAATCCGAAAAAAAGGAAGCAGAGTAAAGGTTTTTGATATGAAGTCAGAACCAATCAAATGTCAACACATATCTATTGAGATTGACAAGTTTGAAGGGTGCGGAGCTTTTGTATTAGAGGTAGCTTTTTGGAGTAACAAATCCTATAGACAAGACTAACAAAATGAGGAGTGTCAAGCCTCCTCATTGGATCAAGCTTCATAAATATGACACAGAGACCGAAAAGTATGACAACCATGGATATCTCTCATTGTTGAGCTTCGCATAAAAAAACAAAGGATATATAAAGACCAACACCACAACCAATTCAAGACCAACACGTGGCATATTTTCTATCAAAGTAATGGGAATGGATTTTAGCATATTTCAAATCTGCGAAGAGATGGATTTAATACATATTCAGGTTTGTGTCAAAGTTCAACATCTTTTAAAAGACATAGGAGCTATATAATTGGATTAAAAAGAAGAATAATATATGCAAAGCAACATACAGAAAGGATACATGGAGACAAAAATAATTTGCAAAGAGTCGTAGCTCGAGGCATTTTATCCAAAATAAGAAAGCCACGTGTTGAAAAGCATGATAGCAGAAGCTCAAGAAATCAAATTTTTGTAAGAAAATGAAACAAATGATTAGACACAAGAAGAGAAACAAAAATAAAGAAAGATCTTGTAGAGCCATAGCTCGAGTTTGTAAAAGTATTTTAAAATATAATATATATCTATTTTTGTGTCTTTTGAGATTGGCTATGTCTTTCCCAAGATTGGTTATCATTGGCACCCATTTTTTCCAACACATCTCAGCTAGGTTGAAGAATACAATCTCATCACTTGTGCATTCCATTCATAGTTGCAAAAAAAAATTAAACTATTCTACATTGATCTAGACATATAGTTGATAGATATCTTGGTATGGTGACATAATATATAACATTCTTGAAGACCTAACAAGGAAAATCTTTGAGTCGATTTTAATCTAAGAAGGACAAAGAGGGGCCAAATAAAAAGTTTCATCATATAAAAATAGATTGTGTAAGTTATAAACACACAAATATACATGTGCTTGGAGACTGCAAAAGACCAAGGAAAATTTACAACAACACAACATACATTCATGTATGTTTCTAGCTATCTACTCCTTTAATGCATGCAAAAATTTATCTAATCACAATCTCTCCATTATTTCTTTTATCCTTGGCATCCAACCTTTCCTATCATGTATCCCAAACACTGGGGACCTTACATTTCAAAATATAAAGGTGAGTGTTTCATTCATCAAGTCCAAGATGAGTTTGGAGTAAGCATCTCTATATAAAGTATTATCTTAGTTAATAATAGATTCAAGATTTTATATAGAATAGTGTCTTTTCATATTAGTTTCATAATACTTAAAGTCTAATAAGTTGTAACATTTTTAGTTATAGGCGAGTCTTTAAAATTAAAGATTACAGTCTTTGTTTTTGTTGAGATTTATCTTATAGTATTGTTTAATGTCATATTTTCCTTTTCACAAAAAAAATAAACAAATTCAAAAGTTTCCTTATCAAATATAATTTGTCAAATTATGTTTTCACTTAGTCCAAAATTTTAGTCACTTGTACACAAGTATTAATGTATGTTGTCATATTTTCAAAAAGTAATTACTGATTATTTTTTAATTATAATAATGTGTCATCAAAAGTCAAAGTATCAAGAAATAGTAAAAAATAAGTTTGTATTGTCATTATGTTGAAATTATAAAAGTCAAATAGGTGATTTTAGGATTTTTGTCCTCCTTTTCTAGTCAAGTATCAAGAGTGCAAATTTGTAAAAATAAAAATGCCTCACTTTTAGATGGGATGCACTATCAATGGAATTCAACATCCAAGTCCATACCGAAGGGAGGAATTATACAATTAATTCTTAGGATCAAATCTAGCTGTGTTAACAGTGAAACAATGTAGGATTGAGGAACATGAGGTTAGAGGTTAATCACTAACCACTCACCAAAGTTGCCAACGATGGGGCGGAACTTCCGGTATGGTGACTTGTTTTATGGTGTGGATATAGTTTTTCATATTTTCCCCATGGTATGTGGATGCTAAAAAAATAATTGTATAGGAGATCAGATGACTATAGAGATCCTATGACTACAAAGTGGGCCTATGACTATCATATTTCATTTAAAGATGATCGGTCATTGAATACTTTCATTGGAAATGGTGATCATGTGCAGCAAGATCCATACAACAATATCAAGATAATAGTATACAGTATAATATGATTCACTTTTTAGTTTTCCTATTTAATGAATAAGTTGAAATTTCAAATTGTGTAGGTGAACATGACACCAATGTTCCATTTCCATTCTAAACCACTCCAACTAAAGCTAAGGGAATTTTCTAGTGGAAGTGGTAGTTGTCATGATGTTTGACATCGAGTGGAAATGATCAACAAATGGATGGAATTAAGAACATTTTAATTTCTATAGTATGCTATGTGAATTTTCTTTCCAATATGTGTTTTATTGTTCACTTTTGTAATAAGTGAGTCGTGTTTCCTCTATACTTCCCCGATAAGCAAGCATAGTTGTTAACAAAATTACCCGAGTAAATTAGTTTATGGATCTTGAAAAATCTTGTGGGAGATCCAGAAAACCACACAAGGTGGACATTTGATGGGGATTATTCATGTCAAGGTTTGTGGTAAGCTTGTATAATACCATGGAATGAGAGAGCATTTATTTTGGATCAAGATCGTGAGTCACATAAGTAGGACATGCTTCACGGGGTGAGCATACTACATATGAGAGTGTGAATTTTTTTCTACCATATTCACACTAGGGGGATGTTAGGAAAATATTGAATTAGTGCTCACATTATTTAAATGTGTATGTTTGAATATTATAATTTGTGTAATAATTTACAATAAATTAACTCATATTATGGGTTGTTATAAAACGTTATTGTTTAGGATGTGTGTTGTTATGTTAGTAACAATCACACTAGAATTATATATTTATGGGGATTGGTAACTAAAAACTCCCTATCCATAGGAGTAATATTTTATATATATTTGTAATGGATTCTAGATGAATACAAAGTAAAAAGAGAAAGATTTTTATCGCTCTAGTTCAAGTTATCCACCTTATAAACTCACATGAGACCACATGGTCTAACTAAGCCTAAAATATTTCATATTCCATATCTCATTATCAACAAAAGTATTGTGATTCAATAAAATAATAAACTAATAAAATAGAATGTGCACTAAATATGATAACATAACATTAGGTCTCAATTTGTACTATTTCAATGCTATAACTAGGGTGAAACTAATAATATTATCCATAGTAAAAAAATCCTCAAGTCGAATCATGTATTATGCCTAGCAATAACTTCCCTTTTTAACAAAATGACTTGTGCTATCAAGGTACACAACTTGTGATTAAGGAGCATCATTGGCATGTTGGTAAATAATTATTTTAGTGGTTATTAGAGTCAATTTAGTGATGGTTTTCCCTCCATGGTTCTTTTTGGAACTCAAATTTGTATGTAATCTTGCCTAGACTGTATAATTAGGCTAGTAAGATATTATTTAGATGTTTTACGGGAAGTAATTAAATTTTATATTAAATAAGGATTATTAAGATGATGAAATCAATTATAATTATGTACCTACGAGTTGTAAAGTAGGAGATTTATCATATCTTTCCTATGTTAGGGTCTAGATGAGTTTTGTGAGGGAAGTTGAGTTTTTCTTGGAGTCAATGTAGGAGTGGGAATTGTGCAAGATCCAATTTTGGATCAAATTGAGAGAAAATAATGCTGGGAAGTGGTTGTTTTAAATTGGTAATGATGTATGTAATATAATAATGAAATGAATAAGGCCTAAAAAGGGGATTTTTGTTGTATTCCTTTAATTGTGTGTATGAGTGTATGAAAGGGAAGAGGAAGAAAAATTATCCATGAATTTATACTATGAATTTTACTTGACTACAAGTGTGAATAGAAAGGCGACCTCTTAAGAAATGCATTAAAATTTATTTTGGATTGTGAAGATTTTTAATAAGGAAGTTATACATGTTTTTCTCAACACACAAGTCTAGTGAGGAAACAAATTTCTCCATGAATAGCCAATAAAATATCTCCAAATTTTCCAAATTTATCTTTCCTATCATGTTGAAAACTCACACAAAATTTTAGACAAAATGGGTTGTTGGTATGAAGAGCATCAATAATGAAAAATTGAATAGTTTGAGGAAGAAAATAACTGCGGAGGATTCAAATTTGAGGTGAAACTTAATTAATTTGGATCAAAGGAAGTTTGGTAATGGTTTTATAAACTATTGGAAGGTAATAAGGGATTTTAAAACAAATTTTATTCAATAAGATTCCAAATTTATTGATTTCTCAAGATTTGTTGAGAATAAAAATTCAATAAAATTTATACCATCTCTTTGAAAACACAAGTGTAACTCCTTGATATGTGTCACATAACTATAAAGATATATTGATACTTGTAGCTAAAAATGGTTTAATAATCAATTTAAGCTCTTATCAGTAATAATATATTATGATTTTAGTCATAACTAGGTTTTGAGTTCAGATGAAAGTGAAGAATTCAAGAGAATGCATTGAATTCATTGTAAGGTATTTCAAAATCAAATTGTTACGTATTTAATCTTGTTTATGTAAATTCATACACATCAATTGAATGGTATCATAGTGGAGATAAATAATTGATCAAGTCAGAAATTCAGAGAAATAAAGAGAATTAGATACAAGAAGTGATAGAAAGAGAATAAGGAAGGTTATTAAGAAGGTACAAGAACAAAGTGATAGCTAGAGCAAGAGTAGGAGGAATGGGAGGTGGACCAAGAGCCAATCAGGATACTCAGGCACATCATATGGAAGAGATTAGGAATCTCAGAGAAAGGCTTCAAGATGTTGAAATGTATCAGAGGAGAGGCATTGAGTTAGGGGATGTTAGTGAAGAAGAACCGAAGCGGCGGCAAAAGATCGGGTCGAGAAGTAGTTGTTTAGAGAGAGAAGAAGAAATATTTTTGAAGGCCATTATAGGGGCTAGTTCCAAGCCTAAAATGGATATTCCAATGTATGAAGGTACCTTGAAACTAGAATATCTCATTGATTGGATAGATTCCATGGATAAGTACTTTGAATATGAAGAAGTGATGAAGATGACAAGAAGGTCAAGCTTGTTGTTACCAAATTGAAGAGTCATGCATCCATTTGGTGGGATGGAGTACAAAAGGAGAGGATCTAAAAAGGAAAGACAAAAATTAGAGACTAGGATAGAATGGTGTCAAAAATCAAAGGTAAATTTTTACCCAAAGATTATCAAACTAGTTTGTTTAGATCTCTTCAAAATTTAAGGCAAAAGGATATGTCTGTGAAATATTATACTGAAGAATTATATAGGTTGACTATAAGAATAAGACATATAGAGGATGATTTAGAAAAGGTAGACAGATATCTTAATGGTCTAAAATTTTCCATTCAAGATGAGATCAACATGCTATCACCCAGGACAGTTGAAGAATCCTATCAATTAGCACTCAAAGCTGAAGAGAAGATTTCAAGAAAGAAAAATTCATATACAAGAGGAAGAGGAAAAACCTTCAGAGGTAGAGGTCAGCAAGGAAATAGAAGGCAGTTGTAATCATATCAAGAGGAGGTTATGCACCAAGAGGAAGAAGACCATATCAAAGAGGTAGAGGAAGATTCTTGGGTAAGTGCTTTAAATGTAATAAATATGTAGGTCATAGGTCTTATGAGTGTCCTAAAAATCCTTCAACCATCCAAGAAAGAGGTGCTCATGTGGCTCAAGGTGAAGAGGAGGAAGAAATGGAAGAGTCAGAGGTTCATGAAGACTTGCCAGAAGTTGGTGAATCACTCTTGATGAAGAGGATTTTTCTCAAGCCAAACAAGGAGGTCATTGAACCACCTCAAAGGAAGAATTTATTCAGAACTACATGCAAGAGCAAGGGAAATGTTGTAAAGTAATCATAGATAGTGGGAGCACAGACAATCTTGTCTCAACAGAAATGGTGGAGAAACTTGGATTGGAAAAGGTAATGCATCCTACACCTTACAAAGTGTCATGGTTACAAAAAGGACATCAACTTTTAGTTAATGAACAATGCAAAGTAGAATTTCAAATAGGGAGCTATAAGGATCAAATAATTTGTGATATTATGCCTATGGATGTTTGTCACATTTTTCTTGGAAGACCATGGTAGTATGATAGGAGGGCAGTGCATGATGGAAGGCATAACACCTATACCTTTGAGAAGGATGGAAAGAAGCATGTTCTCAAACCTTTACAAGAAGAAAAGGAATCCTTTGAATCAAGCTCTACAGTGATAATGTTGAGTGGTAAGGATTTTCTACATCAAATGAAGCAAGAAGAGGTAAATTTTGCTTTAGTAGGAAAGCCTAAGAGTGTTGTTACTAATACAAAGCTTGCTGATTTTCCTCAAGAGATTCAAGATATGTTGAATGAATATGTGGATATTTTGGTAGATGATCTTCCTAATGAGTTACCTCTATTTAGAAGCATTATTCATCATATAGATCTGATTTCAGGTGTTAATCTTCCAAACGAGGCTACTTATATGATAGCTCCAAAGGAAAATGAAGAGATCAAAAGGAAAATATAAGAATTGTTAGAGAAGGAGTTGATCAAATAATTCTTGAGTCCTTTTCATGTACCTATAGTATTGAGTCCAAATAAGGATGGAGGATGGAGGATGTAGGATGTACACAGATTCAAGATCAATTAATAAGATCACTATCAAGTATAGATTCCCATTTCCTAGAATTGATTATTTGTTGGATTGTTTAAGTGGAGCTAAGTATTTTTCCAAGATAGATTTGAAAAGTGGTTATCATCAAATCAGAATTAGAGAGGGTGATGAATGGAAAACTTCTTTTAAAACTAATGATGGACTCTATGAATGGTTGGTTATGCCATTTGGTTTGATCAAATGCTCCTAGTACTTTTATGAGGCTTATGAATGAGGTGCTTAAGGCCTTCACAGGTAAATTTATTATAGTTTATTTGGATGATATTTTGGTATATATTCAATCAAAATAATAACATCTTAAGCATATGAGAATGGTACTTGATAAATTACATGAAGAGAAGCTACTAATCAATCTTAAAAAGTGTACTTTCTTGAAGATAGAGCTGGTCTACTTGGGTTTTTGATCTCACAAGAAGGATTGAATATGGATAAGGAGAAAATTAAGGAAATCATTGAGTGGCCTACTCCTAAAAGTGCTTTTGAGGTAAGAATATTTCACAGTTTGGCTAGCTTCTATAGGAAATTTATAAGAAATTTTAGTGGGATTTGTGCTCCTATAGTAGACACCATTATAGGTGATAAAAAACATTCCAATGGACTAAGGCAGATGATAAATTTTTTTATTTTATTAAGAAAAAGATAACATAGAGGAACCAATTTTGACATTACCTTATTTTTCTAAACTTTTGTAAGTTGAGTGTGATGCTAGTGGGAATGCAATTAGCGTAGTGTTAAGTCAAGAAGGTAAACATGTTGCCTATTTTAGCAAAAAATTGAATGATGTAAAGAATAAATACTCATCCTAAGATCAATAATTTTATGTCATTTTACAAGCATTGAATAAATGGATACACCATTTCATGCGTAAAGATTATTTTTTACTGATAACCATGTTTTGCATTTTATAACTAGTCTAAGACAAATTGAGTAAAAGGAATGTAAAATGGATAGAATTTTTGAAAATTTTTACTTTTTTAATCAAGAAAAAGAGTGGAAAATCTAAAAAAATTTATATGCTTTGAGTAGGAGAAGTTTTGTCATGCATGTGTCTCAAATCAACATATAAGGATTTGATGACTTGAAAGAAATGTACAAAGAAGATGTTGATTTTAAAGATGTGTATGAGGATTTTATGAATCCTATTGGTAGAGGTATAATTACATGGATGAATTTCATGATCCAAGAAGGAATTTTGTTCAAGGTTAGCTAACTATGAATACCAAAAAACTCCATGAGAGAAAATTTTGTGAAGGAGAAAACAGAGCAATTTGGTAGGGAATTTTGGAAGAACAAAACTCTAGAAAAAATAAGCACTCACTACTATTGGCTAGGTATGAGTAATGATGTTAAGAATTTTTTGAAAGATGTAAAGTATGCTAGCATGCTAAGGGAAGTAGTCAAATGTTGGTTTATATCAGCCATTGCCAATTCCTAGCAGGCCATGGGATTTTGTAAGTATGGATTTTGTACTTGGTTTGCCTAGAACTCAGAAAGGAAATGATTCAATTTTTATGGTTGTTGATATATTTTCCAAGATGTATCATTTTATTCCATGCGTAAAGACAATTTTTTCCACTAACATTATAAATATTTTCGTAAATAAATTGTTAGATTACATGGGCTTCCTAGAAGCATTGTTTCTGACAGGGACACCAATTTTTTTGGTCATTTTTGGAGTACTTTATGGAAGAATTTGGGCACAAATTTAAGTTTTAGTTCAGCCTACTATCCAAAAATAGATGGTCAGACAAAATTTGTGAACAGAATCCTTGGTAACATATTGAGAAGTTTGGTAAGTATGCATCCAAAACAGTGGGATTTAGTTTTGGCTCAAGCTGAATTTGCATATAATGATTCTCCCAATATAAGTAAAGGTTTGATTACATTTCAATTTTTTTATGGAAATAATCCTAAAGGTGTTTATGAACTAATAAATTTGGGGAAAATGGAAACAAGAAGTGTTGATGGGGAAGATTTTGCAAGTGTAATGTTTGATTTGCATGAACAGGTAAAGAAAAATCTTGAAGAAAATACAATCAAATACAAAATAAGGACAAATGAAAAAGGAGAGATGTAAATTTTAAATGTTGGGGATCTTGTTCTTTCTCATCTCAAGAATAAAATATTTCCTAAGGGCGAGTACAACAAGCTCAAACGAGATAAAATTGGTCCTTGTAAGATTAAATTGAAAAAGAAACAATGAGTTTAGTTAAATTTTTTTACAAAATAAAATAAGGCATAATGATTTTAATTAAAAAAATCCAATTAAAAAATCTTATAATAGAAAAAGGCATCAAGAAGATATTTATCCATAACGAGTGTCACCAAATGGCTAAAGTCTCCAACCTAAATTATTACTAATCTCCTCATTTATTTCAAAAAGGAAATGCATAGTTTACTAACATCTCATGTAGTGTCCCATAATAAGTAGAAAATGAAATGATTGACAATGCATATCCCATCAACAAAATATTTGATCATTTCTAAGCTAATGGATAATAAACCTATATGCACAAATTCAATATAGCACTCAACCTAAGAGGGAAAATATCCTACATGTAATTTTTTAAACTTAAAATGGTCCAAATATTATAACCTTTAGATGTAATTAATTGGATAGTTAAATTTACAGAATTGCACACCATACTCCTATATCAAGGTGTATTTAACACTTAGGTTCCTCCATACTCAAGTTGTGAGGTTTTTTTACTAGTGTTTTATGCACACTAACAAAACCCTAAAACAAGGTAAAGGAATGGACCTCCTTTTTCCAACTCATTTTGGAACCCTTGTTGGACCTTTGGATTCAAGGTATGGATTACTCTAGGATGTATAGATTCAATTGGGAACTATGTTCTCTCAATTCAACCTGTGAAGAGACCGGTGTATTTTTTACAAACCACCTGTAAATTTTTACTTTATTAGATAAAAATAACCTTGATTTGATTATGGAATTCACTAATGAATAACCACAATGATAAACCTAACTAATTTATTGAGACTTCATTAAAAATAGAGAAGGGTAGGACAGAAAAGGAAACTATACTATCTTTAATTTACCAAACAAAAATACACTTTGCATCTCATCAAAACCATAGATAAACCAAAGAAATAAAGAATTAGTTCAGACACAATCCTTTATTATCATTAGGAAATCAGGTAAGGGAAACCACATAAAAAGAAATTGCACTCTGTATTATCTAAGTAAATAACAAAGTTCATTGACAAAGTATAAATCAGAGAGTCAATCAACCTAAAAATTTATTCAAGATAATTAAATTCCATACACCAAATAAATCAATATTCACTTGTCAATATTTATAACCTAAACCTGTAAGATTGCAAGATCACTTCCACAAACTCTAATCAAAATAAAAATAACCAATCAAACATAAATTAGCATGGCTCAAACTCTTTACTCTATAAATTCTAACAAAGAATTGAACGTAAAATATACTTAATAAGAAAAAATATCTTGTCTAGGAATCAAGACATGAATTAATAATTAAGATATAAGTCAAAAATCACAAAACCAATTTGTATTATCCAAAATATTTCTCAATATTAATCCATTGGTGTCTATATAATATGATTAATTTCCTTTATAGATTCATGGGACACAACCTTATGCTTTACATGTAATTTTGGAACTTCTATAAAAATTACACTCAAAATAAGAAATGAAAATAAAGCTTGAAAATATAAATGAGAACAAGCTCTCATATTTATAAAAAATAATTTAATTATAGGATTCTCTATTTTATATTATACACATATCTTGAAACATCAACACTAAGTAGGTCCTGCATGTACAGATCAAGACAAAAATAGATGATAAAATTCTCAATATTGGTCCTCGAGTCTTTATGGAAAATCAATTCTTCAAAAATTTGGGCATAGATGTTGAATTTGGGCCTCACCGACACATCTTGCAGTCATTTTCTACCACCACTTTACTTATAATTATTGGTTTCATAAGGTTAATTTCTCTCTAGATAGCTTGTATGATATCTTGGAGCATACCTCCTAAAAATAGATGTACGATTTTAGCTTTTTCTAGCTTAATGGAGGTAGTTAGGATGAACTCATGCGTCCCTTGGTGGTTTCCATAACTAAAATTTACATTTGTTGATAAAAATGGGCATGAACTATTCTAGGAAGACATCAAATTGTTCCAATGTTAAAACTTTACCATGTGGATATAACAATTGTGTTAGTCCTACATCGCAAAATGTGACACATTATTGACATGAAACATGTCCATATGCTTGTTGGCTAATGAAAGTGTGTTTTATGCCTCTGTTAGATCAAATTTCACTTTTTCCAAATTATTTTCAATGGTAACAATGTCATTTACACTCATTAGAGGTAAATTTGGTAGTAAATTTCCCTTCACAATCTCGTAGATGACTGTTATTTTAGCTTTTAAATGCACTATTTCCTACTCTAAACCATCTATCCTTTTTTCACTAAATATGCAATGTCCTTAGAAATAGATATATCTATGAAAATTTTAAAAAGGTCCCTTAAACCTTGGTATACATTTGAGTTATGAGAAGAGGGTACAGTGAATTGCACTTTACTATCTGTGGAATCATCTTTCAAGTCTTATAGAGATACTTTGTCCATTTTCAAGGATTTCTCCACCATGTTGAAAGGATTGACTCATGGATCTCCTTATCTACCTCTTTTTCTAGATAATCCAATGATGTATTCATAAGTTATTAAAATAATATATTGACTATGGGCTCTTACCATACTAATGGTAATCATTTGAAATTTCTTTTCCTTCTTGTTGTAGAACAAGGATACCTCTCGTAGGTTTGTGAGAAAGGTTTTGATATTTTTATTTTGTTTTTGTTTCAATTTTTTTATAACTCTACTTGTTCTTTAATATAATCAACTACTCCCTCTATTATAGATGTTATAATTATGGTTAAATTAGTGGGTGATGTGGTAATTGTATAAATTGTGGTTGTAAAAGTTCAGTTGATAATTTCATCTTTTGATGCCCCACAAGAGGAGCAATATAGACTAGTGGCCTTAGTTGACTAATGAGATGAGCCATTTAAACTTGAATATGGAATATTGGAATAGGAAATATAGGCAAAAATAGATTATTTGGCCTTATTTGAAGTGTGGGAAATGGCATAAATGGTATAAACACATTAATACCTTCCGAGGTAGGCATCTCAATAAAAGAGAATGGGTATGTAATATTTTTGGTCTTTTTGTTGGTGTTAATGACATAGTAGATGATGGAAATGAGATGGGAATGGTGGTAATGGTAGAGGAAACAAGGGAAGAAGAATAAATGGTTAAAGGTGTGGATGTGGGAGGAAAGGAGGTGATGTAAACATGGTGAGAAGGATGGAAGAAATGAGGGATGAAGTGGAAACCATCATCATAGATTTAAAAACATATAAAAAAATATAATGTATATGACACAATAGGACTCACCATCATTGTAGTTGAAAGTGTTTTTGTAGTTGGTTGCAATGGAACCAATAGAAGTGAGCCTAAAAGAGCTATAAATATTTGATCCAATTTCAACTTCTACTAACTTTCTTTTCCTTTTATCCAAACTAGTTGTCCTCTCACCACTAGTCTATCCTCTTGATAGAATAATTGAAATTGATGGAAATGATGTCATTTAGGGCCTTCGACTAGTGTTTCTTATCTATATAAAGGCATAAGATTATCTTGTTTCTCCGTCTGGTATTCAAATTAAAGGAGGAGGAAAACCCTTAAAAATTCTTCTACAATCCCTTACCCATAGCATCAGGATATACTATAAGATCTTACACTAGTGTATCATCAGGAAAATTATTACACCCTTATTAAATAATGTGAAATCTAATAATTAGTGAATAAAGTACAATAAATAATGTAAAAGGATATATAGATGGTTATTCTAATTAATTAACTTCCAACATTGATTATTTATTATCATAACAACACATTAATACTTACAAATAATGTATAAAATAGGATATGAACTTGAAAACACAAGAGAATGAGTGCACTTAGTTGTTTGTAGATGAATCTAGGAATTTTGGAAGTGTACATTGTTAAAAGAGGGGAATCTACGTATGATGATTCTTTGTTAAGGGAAATGTGACTAGAAAATGACCTAGGGAAATACCATGCAACTTTTCCAAGACCATCGATATGGTCCTGACCCTACTATAATGTCATAGACCTTGTTGGATTCTTTCTCTACAAATTTATAGGATTATGACCTTCTTGGAAATGTTTTTCGTTGTTAAACCTTATTTTTCAGTCATGTTATGAATCTATATAGAAATTATGAACAAGATATCAAACCCTAACCATGGATGGGAAACCTTGTAAAAAAATTAGTTGGGTTGTAGGCACTCACATGTACCACTAACATTGGAACTACTTTGAAGAGACATCAAACCATACGTTTTTATCTACCTAGCATGTGATATCTAAATGAATGCAACTATATTTGGTAACTTCTTTGACAATGCTTGAGTTGAGTTTGGCTCTTGCTAAAATAATTGGAGAAGGGATGTTTGAGTTATTTTGGATGAGAGATATCATTTCCTTGACCTAGTAGAAGCTTCAAACCTATATATATATTCTTACCCTAATGACTATGGATGTTCTTATAAAATATTAAGGAGATTTGGGTTCTTTTTACAAGTATAGGAAGTGAGTGTATCAATGTAGTTCCATAGGATTTACAAGATAGAAAATGAGGTAGTGTTAGCTTGATTATATAGGGTTCTAAGGATGAATTATAAAAGAAAGGCTAACCTCGAGGGACTAAAATACTCATTAGATACTTTTGAATTGAAATTAAAGATGTTGGATATGTCAAGTACAAAATCATATAGCTAGGTCATGATCAGATATATAATCTTGAAATACTATATGAGATTGACTATGGATGAAAAACATGTAAAATGAAGTTTTCATCCTATCACCTTTACTTAGTATGTGTATTTAATGCATTTTACTTTTAGAGTTTGTTAGCATATCGGTGTCTACAAATAAACAATCTAGACAAGAGACCTCATAATGTACTAAGAGGGAATGAAAAGGTTATGTTTATCTTAGCAAGAGTACATTGTCAAAACTAACATTGTTGAAGAGTAAATTGTCAAATTAGAGTGTTTACATTTTCCCCAATTTAATTATAATGAAAATTACATGCTTTAAGGAAAATATAATTCAGTGGGAAGATAAAAAATTCTTCACCTGAGAGTCATGTTTTCATTGGTGTTGTCATGTTCCACAATTAAACATATAACATAGAGTGTATTAAATGCCCACAGAAAGAAATGAAATTTAAATAAAATCTAAAATGTAACATGAGATATTTTCGTTATCATAAAAATAAAAGGAAGAGATGCAAACAAGGAAGGAATATGCATGTTTTTATAGAGGGAGAATCTTATGTACTTTTCTTGTACTTAAATATTTTGTATTATTGAAATTTTTTAAGAATTACGGATGACCAATCCTCAATTATGTAAAGGATTTTCAGAGTTTTAGGTTTGTGAAACCAAACATGGAAACATAGGATATAATAAGATCGGATTAATAAACCACTCCATTAATGAATAATATTTTGTATCAAATTCATTCAGCAACTTTGATATCTTCCCCTTTAAATGAAAGAGGAAAGGAATTACTATATATGAATAATTTATCCACTTCAAGTACATTCCTTAACCCCATGGACCACACCACTACAGATGGATCTAGGAATAATTTTTTAAATTAGGACGGATGGTAGAAAAATAATAATTCCCCCATGCCCTTCACATGTGGCACACAATTGAATAGAAAATGAACATAAATTATAATGTACCAAATTGTATATGATGAAAGGATACCCATTCCCCAATATTCCTAAAATATTAATATAAATTAAGTTCCATAGTGAAGAATTGAAGTATTCCATACCCCATATAACTGATTTAAATCGAGTGAAGTAAATATGAAATTGTGTCAAAAACTTATACCTAGAGTTGAAAATCTGAAACTACTTAGAAGTTTATGTAATTTCCCTAAGTACAACCATGTAGGAGGGTTAGGACCATATATACAAGTATTCCAATTTGTATGGTTTTGATAGTATACCTAATTTTATGGATTTTTGTTCTTGAATGTGTTTCGAGTACCCATACCTTATTTTTTACATGTATTCTACCCCAAAAAAATTTCTATGTCAATTATAGGTTTAGAATATACCCAAATGAATGTCTACTTTTTTGAGGTATGTGCAAAAACC
This sequence comes from Taxus wallichiana var. yunnanensis, assembly GCA_018340775.1. Lineage (NCBI taxonomy): Eukaryota > Viridiplantae > Streptophyta > Pinopsida > Cupressales > Taxaceae > Taxus > Taxus wallichiana. The sequence goes on along the minus strand of CM031238.1, from coordinate 15,849,133 downwards.
ATGTTGATAACATGGCTCAAAATAATATATGTTTTCCCATGCACTACTTGTTGGAGAAGTGTAGGAGAGTGTAGGTTATTGAAGAAGTAGCCAACTTGAAGAACCTGTACCAAAAAAAGGATATTTTATGCATGGTGGAAACCATGGAATGCAACAAGATAAATAATAGCAACAAAATATAAATATTAAAGACAATAACAAAACTATAAATAAGGCAATTATTAAAAAAATTGAAGCAATCAATGAAGTCAAATTTAATAATATGAAATTTGTGTGACACAAAAGGTGTATAGCCTACAAACATGGGACACCCATGGTGTCATGAGACACTCAATTCCCATAGGATATAAAACAATATTACACAAGATAATATATATCCAAAAATATGGGATAATTACGGTGTCACAAGATATTAAAGGAACTCAAGCCATAATCAAGTGAACCAAGAAAGTAGAACACGAGAGAATAAGCATGTATGAGAAATAAGAGTGTCGTAACATGATGAAATTATACAAAAATTGATATAAAAATAAGCATGTAAATTAAGAGGTGTGAACGATGTACAAGACACATGTGTTAGTATTTTTATGTCACAATATAACATGCACACAATATATATAATCAAACATGATGAGGAAGTAGAAAGAAACTATAGGATAATAACAACACATTTTTTTAGTGTATAATAGATTCCCCCATATGTATATAAATTCTAGGTAAAGGGTTGGTTAGCACCCATCATCATGTATCACTCCACATGTGTCTTGCATTAAGCTTAATATACCACGTGAATGCATGTGTGTAAATAATAAAGAGATATGCTATCTACCGAAGTCATAGTGATGAGCAACATATGTAATATAAACTTCTAACTCAAGCTATGTTTATTTGTCTTGATTTATATTTTCTAAATATATGGATGTTTTTTATTTGAAAATATGTTCTTGTTTTTGTATTTGTGAATTTTTTATCTATGCATAAGAAATAGGGGAAAATTAAGCTACTTCATTTTAAAATATAAATGGAATGAAGTGAAACTCATAAGACAAGGTCATAACACCATATTACAAAAATAGGTTTTAGAGGTAAGCTATGATTCCATGAATATTGTATAGTGATAGAGCATGTCTTGAGACTATGATAATAAGAGAAAGGGCCATGCCGTGTGACGAATGGAGATGATTTAAAAGTACTAATAGTATTATGAGTGATGTGGAGGGATGTTTAATGGACCATATTATTTCCTCAAGTGGGAGTAGAGGTTTCAAAAAGTAATTATATAGGGATTAATGGATGAAAATAATTGAAATGACCTTGTAATTGTAACATATAGTAGTGTAAAGCCCTAAAAAGGGTTTAAAATTTATCTATATTAGTATATATAATAGAACATATAGAAATGGTATGCATGAGTTCATAGATTTTCTTGAGATTTATAGAGAGAATCATAAGAGGATGTGCACCGATTGGAGGCATAATCTGTTAAATTGGAACATGAGTTTTGGGTATCAAGCATGGTGTTAATGTAGTTGTGAAACTCAAGAGGTGTAGGATCATTAGATGTGATTATATAATTATTCCAAGTGACACATTTGAAATTCATAGTCATGGTGACATTTTTAAGTGGAATATGATATGCCCCCAACACTAGTAGTATAATGGATATAACTATGGGAGTTAAAAATTGAGAAGTTCTTGGATGGACCAGATTGATTCATTGAACTAAAGGTGTGGCAAGAGTATATTTCTTAGTGGATTTGGAAAATATATCCCACTTGAAAGTGTGTGAATAAAAAATATCTTGGATAATATGATGAATTTTAGCACATCGATCAGTATGGTTCCCAATGCATCTATGATAGTTACATTAAACATGGTAATTGAAGTTATTTTTAGAGTTATAACTTGTATCAACCTCAAGAAATGGAGGGAGAGATATAAAATTATATGCACGTAAGCATTTCAACAAAATATGTTGAGTAAAAGGTAAACACATGAACTATCATCTAGGTTGAGCAACAGGAATATATGGGGTATGTTTTTAGTGGATTCGTATTGTTGAAGATCATATAATTTGAAAGGGAAGTATCCATTTTAAAAGATAATTAGATCATTGATGGTAAAATGTCATACCAACATATGCTAAGGTGATGTTTGTAACATATAACCAAGGTTTCTTGAGGAGGATGTTAGATCAATGAATATTACAATCAAAAGGGACAATATATCTAATAGATATTCCTAAAGAATAGATAAAAGAGAGGTTAAAAATATTGAGGTCTAATGTTATGTCAATAAGGACATAATTGACTATTGTTGTGTGTAAAAAAATTTAACATAAAGGGGAAGCCCATTGTTAACTAGTGGTGGAGAATAAAATGTAATTTGATGTCCATAAATGTAGGAAGAAAGATCCATTTGAATAAAATATTGAACATGCTTAATGGGGGTATTAGAATGATCTCAAGTATTATGAATAATATTAAGGAGTGCATCCTGATAGATGGGGTTTTCCTTTAGATATTTAATGAATGAGATATTTTGATCATGAGAGGAAGCCATTATTACAACCAAAAATAGAATAATTCCAAGAAGCATAAGCATATAACAACATGATCCTAAGCCTGATGGAAAGATCAGTCACAAATGAGGTTCACCAAAAATTTTACACCTTTATAAGATTATGTGAAATATAAGAATTAGAGAATATACAAAATTAAAGTATGAAAATGAGCTACATAATGTCAATCCATTTAATTAAATTCTAATGTTAATTATGCAATATCATAACAATACATTAATACTTCCAGCTAATGTATGAAACAAGATATGAACTTGAAAACACAAGAGGGTGAATGTACTTAGTTTTTACAAGTGGATCTTGGAAGTTTTGGAGTGTACAAGATCTTGATTCATATTCAAAGAGATCAAGAAGGGGGTTATAGATTCTAAGGTGTTCATTACCTTGATGAACTATGTCATGTTAGTCACATTGTTTAGTTTTTTCATGTTCCTTGATGGCCTCATCTATTCCTTCTAGAGTAATGGCTTCATGATAAAAAAATTACCAAGAAGAAAGGTATAGGTAAATTATCAAAGGGATTGGTAGTTCTCATATGAATGGCCCCAATTAGAATACCACCAAAAATATAGTATGCCATTAAGGAAGAGGTTGAGAATGATCTATAGTCATAGTTAATGGGTGGGGTAGATGTTTTCATAATTATTTCTACGATAGAGGTTGGTGGTAGTCAAGAGGGGGGAAGTAGAATTATCCTATGGTTTATAATTATATTGATCAATTTTATGGATGATCCTATCGAAAGAAGTTTCTTAAGGAAGAGTACATTTGAATCCATCATCATTGGAATTCATTTTTCTATAATATATGAGGGCTTGCTTGTTCATAGGGGTATATTACTCTAGAGAAGTATTTTAAAACTCTCTCATGAGATAATATTTGATTTTTTCATGTTTGAATGCTTCTTCTAAATAGTTAGGGGAGAATTCCTTAACCTTATATTGAAGATGAAGATGAAGATCTCTAAGGAATAATTGGAATAAGCTTTTATTGTGCATGTTTTCCTATACCCTAATGGATAAGGTCTTTCAAAGTTTTATCAAATCTTTGATAGAACCATTATTCGCTTGTTTTTAATTTATGAATACATTAATGTTGTTTTTAGAAAAACACGGGATTGTAATTCACTTACTAGAGTGATCACCAAGCTCTTTAGCTTGATAATGGATTTTGTTGGGATGGTATGGTACCAATTGAAGGAATATCTTATGATTGTCTTAGATAAAATTTTTATAGCAACATAGGAATTGTTTTTACCCAATTTTTATAGATATTTCCAAAATCCTTGTTATGAAGAGTGACATCGGTAGAACCATCATAATTTATGGAAGGAGTGACACTGCGATGTCCATGGAAACAATCTAGGGAGAAATTGGATCTATTTAAATGGATTACTGAGTCTTGTTATGGATGGGAGGTTGTGAAAGTGGAATTATATTAGGTCCGAATGAAATTGGATGGGGATGACCATGATTTTACATGCCCCAAGAGACTATTTGAGGTAAACTAACAAGTTGAGCTAGATTATTTTGGAGTTGTAATAAGTGATTAGAAATCACGGTTTGTTGTTAACTTAGGTGGTCAATGAGCCGCATGATAATTTGATTAGAAGAAGTATTGGGAGTAACATTGGTGTTATTAGTTAGATTAAAATTTTCTATATCCGAGTAAATTTGATATGGTTCATATCAACATCCAACTTCGAGCCTCAATACACTTACACGACATTTTAGGTGAGTCCTATGTACGCAACAAATTGTTACATTCATAATTTTATGTATCAAGGGTATATCATATTCAAGTAAATCCTCATTCTCCATTTATTCTTTAGTATCAAAGATATATATTTGGATGTTGGATATGGTCTCGAAGTTTTGAGGTGGGGGTTTTGAATTCTCGAGTGTTAGCCCCTATGACAAGACAATTGATGTAATTTGAAACCAACTTAGGAAGGTCATCATTTTGAAAATGATTAAGGTCCCATAAAAAGGATTATTTGAATATGTAGTGGAATCCCTAAGTAATTATTCAATGATGAAACAAGGATACATAACAAAATTTTACTAGAAATTTTTTTGATAAGATCGGCCATGTAGTAAGCTTCCATTAGGAATAATGTGATTTGAAAATGGGTGAGGTAAATTTTCACTTTTAATCATTTCCAAGGATCTAGGAACTCAACATCAATTTTATGGTTCAATTACTCCAAAATTGATTAATTCCTAATTATAGATGCACCTCACTCGATTTCTAATCATAACACTAAAATGTGCATTTGTTTAAAAATTTTGGATTATGGATACTGAAATGAAATCTTCAATCCAATTTCTCATTTTAATTGATGAATTTCTTAATGAAATTAATAAAAATCTATTACTGATTTTATCTGATCAAAAGCTTCATCACAAACAAAAATAAACATCCACAACATGATATTGATAGCAGAGTTCACCGAAGACTCGCATCTTTGGATTTTCAAAAGAGAATCAATCTATTAAAGTCTGATGAAGTACAATTACCCGTAAATAATGACAAATAGACCTTTCAAAGCTACAAATGGGTTGATCTCAGACTTTGGAAACTCCACAATTTACGAAACTATTTCCAATTCTATTTATTACCCTTACAAAGTCTTCTTCACAATGTGACCCCCTACATTTGTTCCCAAAAAAACACCTACAAATGGAGATATTTGAACACTACATGAAAATAAATTACATTTCTAGAATCCTCATGAAATTATGAGAACTTTTAATTTTTAATCCAAGGTCTAGTTCAACCCGTAATTGCCCCAAAATTAAGGTTTTCCAATTACGCCCATGGATGGTCTGCACACAATCTACTCTTTGTGCTTTAATAAACCCACCCGATTTTTTAACTACTCGAATGAGACGTTAGAAAATTCAGTTAAAGTGATGTGCTTTGGACCCTATGGGTCATGGGTTTGAGCCACTGGAACATCCTTTTACACTAATCAAATTTATTTAACTCTGTGGGGATAAAATCCCACATTTGCAGTGAGAGAGGTGGCCTTGTTGTTTATATTTGGGTGGGTCGAATCTATCAACTATGGTATAGGCCATGAAATCAATGTTTTATTTCTAATTTTAATACTCTCTAGATTCAGGATGAGTCATGACTGTTGTGTTGGTTGAATGTCAAGTTGTCTTCGTTGATTTTTGAGGTGTTAATATGATTGCCATATGCATAGGTGGTGGCTTTGTTGGTTTAAATGATCCTATGGGTTCTACGAGTCATACAATCGAGTCATGTCATTGAGTTGGAATAGAGAGGTCTATTATGCTGATTTGTGGGTGGATGAGGCACCGAGAAGGTAATTTTGACCCCGGGCTATGTGGATACACTGCCAAGGTAATAGGGATAGCACAATCCCGTACCATATGGACATAATCCTGAACTATGTTGAAATAATAACTATAATAAACTTGATGTGGAGTTGATCACCCCACCGATCTATTTTATAGATCACCCAAGGTTTGTAATGTACCAATATAGTCCTACAATGTAAAATTCAACTCTGCAAACCATATAGTCCCACATTGTGAGTTATAAAATATTGGCACACATAATCAAAATTGCAATATTGATAATATGAAAAAGGTGGAAAAATACCCCTCCTATAAAAGAGTTTTCCAAATCTGGTGAGGGTCCTTAGCCAAAAAATAGTGGGACCTACCAAATGTTTTATGTGTCAAAGACCAAAGGCACTCAAACTTGAACTTTCAACCTTTTTCACCTTTTTGCAAAACTACCATGTGTCAACGCATGATTCGTCTATTGATTTGTATTTGACCCATTTTCAACCTAACCTTTGACCAATGATAAATTTTGCATCTAGAATTTGTTCCTAGAGTTTTTCATACCATTAGAAAGGTCATAAAATTATCTATAGTGTGTTCATGGTTTAGGGAGGTTTAGAAAACTTCCAACACTTGAAAATCCTCTAGATCACTCCTTCCAACTGGGAATAACTTTTGTCCACAAAAAGTTGTTTTTCAACCCATAAAATGTGTTATCTAATGTTGCATCACACAGTCACATATAGGAACTTTAAATAACATCATAAGTTAATTAAATTCAAATAGTTGATTATTTGGTCACATAAACTGATTAGATAATAACACCTAATTAAGCTAGTGTCCAACTGATACACTGCAACCCAGCCAACTCGCACGCAACCGTGAACTGTTAAAACCCTTTTACTACAATCACAAACAAATGACCAGATAATTTAATGGAAAACTAGTGTTCAAATGTCACTTTGTGATATGGCTGATTACAAAAGTTACAATTTCATAAACATGGATTAGTATTCGATATCTAAGTGTCCACAATTAGGCTATTGTCCATTTTCCAACCGAATCAGTAAAACTACAAATATTTACTATCTAGATTGTTTAGACCGTCAACGCTAAAAATATTTATAGTCAAGACTTAATCAACATGAATACTCCCAAAACCACTGTAATTCCATCACAAACAACAAGTAAGATAATAACACCCATTCTATTATGGAAGCTAGTGTTCAACTAACACTTGGTGATACGACTGATTACAACTAAAAATATTCAATACCCAAGATAAATTAGACCATAAAAACCCAAAATATCTATAGTAAAAATCTAAATCAATGTGAATCGCCAATTCTATCCAGTAATTGATGAACTATAAAAGGATAGAAAATAAAATGTAATTGTGCTTACCAAAAATAGTGAACCGTCATTTGATGTAAATGATCACCAGGCATACCGCACACCAATTTTTTAGTGTAAATAATGTACACATCAATTGTAACTACATGGGGTAGCTACGTGAGATACACACCTTAAAAATAAGGGTAGTCATTAATGTGCAATTACCTTGTGAAGACACAATAGATTTGCATATTACCTACAAAATCAAAAAAGTGTCACAGACTTTACACAATTACATTTAACAACAATAACTTAAAATGCATTTCCAAAAATTATACATTTACCACATGCCCACTGAATCTACATACTTGAAGCTAAAAATAGAAAATGGTATAATGTCATCCTTTAACATGTAAGAAGTAAAATATGAGTATTTTAAACCTTTCTCCCATATCCTCTTATAGGTGACCCTAATTTCCAATTTCAAAGTAATTAAAACCATGTGAATTAATCCTTCAACATACACTAGAAATACAAAACTTACTCTAAAAGATTTTTACATTGTTTAAAGCATGCAAAATAAATCTATCCAACTCACATGAGCCTACATTCTCCATATCAAAATAGAATGAACTCATTAGTGGTTTCACAACAGATAGCTTAAAGGTTGATTTTACCTTGACTCCAACTTGTCTTACCATATACTGGATGGTTTATTAGATGAAGTTTCCAAAAACTATCAACGTGATTCCCACTCAACTAATGATGACTGTAACAATTCCTCTTGTTCTCTTGCTTTCGAGGTGAGGAATCAAGTTTACCATGTCTAATCAAAGAAGCTACAAGATTAGTTTTCAACATCGTATATAAAATTTGTAACTACCCATAGTGTATTGTACTGCCCAAACACTAAACTAATCGCACCAAATGAATAAATCACTTTGTTAAATTAGATTAATCGGAAGAAATATATCGAGCTAAAACCAGCTCTGATACCAAACATGATCTAAAAATGGGTGAGATAAATTTTCAATTTTAATAGTTTCCAAGGATCTAGGAACTCAACATCAATTTTATGGTTCAATTACTCAAAAATTAATTAATTCCTAATTATAGATGCACCTCAATCTGATTTCTAATCATAACACTGAAATGTGCATTTGTTTGAACTTTGTGGATTATGGATACTGAAATGAAATCTTCAATCCAATTTCTCATTTTAATTGATGAATTTCTTAACCAAATTAATAAAAATCTATTACTGATTTTATCTAATCAAAAGCTTCATCAAAAACAAAAATAAACATCCACAACATGATATTGATAGCGGAGTTCACTTCAAGGTTGCATATTTGAATTTTCATAAAGAGAATCAATCTATTAAAGTCCAATGAAGTACAATTACCCTTTAATAATGAAAAATAGACCTTTCAAACCTACAAATGGGTTGATATCAGACTTTGGGAACTCTACAATTTACCAGAAATTGTTTCCAAGTCTATCTGTGGCCCCTATAGTGTCTTCACAATGTGATCCCCCTGCATTTGTTCCTGAAAAACACCTACAAATGGAGATTTTTAAACACTACATGAAAATAAATTACATTTCTGGAATCCTCATAAAATTATGAGAACTTTTCATTTTTACTCCAAGGCTTGGTTCAACATATAAGTTCCCAAAATTAAGGTTTTCCAATCTTTTCCTTTGGTGGTCTACATACAATTTTCTCTTTGTACTTTAATAAAACCCACCTGAGCTCATTGAACTACCTAACCAAGATTTTGGGTGATTCAGTTAGAGTGATGTGCATTGGACCCTATGGATTAGGGGTTCAATCCACTAGAATCTCCTTTCGCGTTGGTTGGGTTTGTTTAACTGTGGAATAAAATCCCACATTCGCGGTAGGAGAGGTGGTTTTGTTGTTTATATTTGGGTGGGATGACCCTATCAACTATTTTTTATTTCCATATCCATGTGTATGGATAAAAATTAGTTACAATAATATTATATAATTTGGTTTGTTGGTTTAAAGTTATAGATCAAATTGTATTTTTGGGTAATTTATTATGTGGAAATTAGTGATGGCGCATAGAATAAAAAGTATAGAAGCTACCATGCCAGGACATGTGGAATTAGATGATATGGTGTAATGATTACAAGAAAACTTAGAAGCTAGATAAACTACAAAACATACATGATTAGTTACTAATGATTATGTGAGAAATTATGAGCATGCATAAAGATATTTTGAGGACTAGGGTTGGGAAGTAGAGCATGTTGATGCATAGAAGGTTTGATTCTTGAATACGATCAAAAGAATTGGTAATAAGATAAAATTATTCATCCCAAGTTATTTTTGGATCTTATGTACTACACAAATTAGCTAATGAATCATATAAATGGAAAACTACTTTTACTACAAAGGCATAAAAATACAAATAAGGTAATATTTGTTTGTAGTAATTTGAACATTTGTGCAGCTTATGGTAGGAACACATATAGATTGAAATATTATTTAGAGGGAAATAAAATTTATCAAGAGTTATTATAGATTGGTTTCAAATTTAAAGGTTAAATTAATGTTTGGAGATTACTAGTAATTTTTTCAAGCACTTGGATAACTTTGCATTTGATGGATTGTGTGTGAAAAAGTACATGGAATCATTATATATGCTCACTATTAGAGAAATCCATGTAGATGTGGAAAAATTAATGATCTCAAGGTATGTCAATAGATTATGTATTTATATTCAATATGATTTTAATAGGACTAAATTGAGATTAATGGGGAATCTTATCAAAAAAAATTTAATAAGAAGAGAATTTTTCATGTAGACAATAAGGAAGTACACATGTGAAGGTAAATTCTCATCACAAAGGTAAAATTTTGTGCAATGATATACAAATGTGAACCAATATCCTTTCATAAGTATAGAGGTAGAGTTAGATATTATTTCAAGGGAAGAGGGAATATAAGAAGTAGAGGACTTGGTGAAATATGTTTCCATCAATAATAATTTAAATATCATGCATTTGAGTATCCATAATCCATGAAAAGTAATGGTCATAGGATAAATGATGTTAACAACCATGTTTCTCGACAAATGAATGTGGATATTAATGTTTCAAATAGTTGTGTGGAAGATCCAAATAGTGGAGTTTTGATGAAGATACTATTTATGAAACTATTGAAAGTAGATAAGAAACCCATACAAAGGAAAAACATGTTCAAAATTGTTTATAAATTAAGGTGTAAGTGTTACAAAGTGATTATTTATAGTGGTAGCACATACAATATTATTTTTAATGAGATGGTTAAAAATATTGGTCTAGAGGTAATTATGTATTAAAATGTGTGTGTGTGTGTGTGTGTGTGTGTGTGTGTGTGTGTGTGTGTGTGTGTGTGTGTGTGTGTGTGTGTGTGTGTGTGTGTGTGTGTGCGTGCGTGCTGGTGGGTGGGTGGTGTCCTAGCTATTAAAATGGAATCAATATCTTATAAATGAGAAGTTTCACATGTGAGTCAAGATTAGATCATATGAATATGGAGTCTTGAGTGGTATAATCTAAATGGATATATGATGGTAATAATTGTTTTACCTTGGTATTATGATAGGTATATAGTTCACGTTATCCATACAAATACTTACACTATGGTGAAGGATGGATGGAAGTACATTCTGAATCCTTTGATGGATGTAAGTGTAGAGGTGGAAAAGAGTATGTATATATTTATGTTTTAAATAAGGAGTTCTTGAATGAGGTAAAGGGATAATAAATGCTTCGCATTTATCTTGAATCTTATGAAAAAAATGGACAAAATATATCCATCTAGAGAGAATATATCTTGGGTGACATGAAGGAAATGCTATGTGAGTTTAAATATATCATGTAAACATACATTCCTAATGGTGTTCCACATACATATTGTATCATTCATAATATGCACTTAATATGAGGGTATAGTTTACAAAATAAGGCTACAAATATGCTAACACAAATGATGAATAAGGAGATGAGAAATTAAATACAATAATTTTTTTAGAAGGATATGATAAAGGATTCTTTGAGCTTGTTCACAATACTTTTACTATTTTCACTAAAAAAAGGTGAATGGATTATGTGTGTTTATTCAGATCCATCAATAAGATTATTATCAAGGACATATTTCCATTACTATACATGGATTATTTTATGTATTATTTGAGAGGAGTGAGATACACCGAAATTATTAATATGAAAATTAAATACCACTCAATTAGGTAAAGGGAGTTAGAGGAGTGGAATATTTCTTTTATAAAATATGATAGATTATATGAGTGGTTGGTCATACCATTTGGGCTAGAATATTAACCAATCATTTTTATGTTGTCAAAGAACTAAGTGTTGAAGCTCTTTATAGGTAGGCTTATTAATGTATATTTGGATTAATGATGAGACTTGAATAATCTCATCCTAATAATGTTTAATTCTTCAATTGTGAGTAAGTTTGGAACATAATACTTCTCGCAAATATTTTTATTTGTTTTAAAGATCAAGTATAATACATGTATGATGAATTAACCTTCGTAGCATTGTGTCTTGTTTATTGTATAAATCCTAACAATTCTTGTGGAAAATATTTTTTTTAATATAAAAATAATAATTTCAACAAGTAACAAGTCAATCAAAATTATTATTTTTGACTGAGTTCCAAGCTCCATAATTCATCACTTATCTCGAACTAAAAGGAGAGAAGTGCAAGAATTCTGAAGAAAGTGTGAGAATACCAACAAAATAAAGGAAATTCTAAAGAAATTGCAATACTCAATCTTCCAAGCTCAACTCTAAACCACAATCGACATATTCTTTAGTTTGGCACCTAGGTGTCAATGTTACCTAGATATTAGGTGTATATAGGAAAAACTTGTATAGAAGGAAAGATAAGAAAATAATCAATGTCAAAACTTTCTTGAACATCCTCTTACAACCTCAATGATTAAATTGCTGAAGTTCACACACTTTTTGAAATTCTTATTATTTTTATATTGTGGATGCTTAAAATTGATCTCCAAATGAATAAATGGAAATACTATGAACAAATTTGGACACAAGGTGTAACACCCATGTTGTTTTATCAGTATTTCTTTGATCATGTGTTTGGTTTGACATAATTTTTCATTGGAATGGTATTCTAGTTGTTGTTCTTGGGACTGTATGTGAATGCATCTATGTAGCATGATAAGACAATTTGATTTCACTCAATTAATCTAGCACACTTGCATATCTTGGTTGTTAAGATTCTGTACTTAATAATATGTTAGATATATATGAAAACTATGATCATATTGTTATTGCTTACCTTGGGTTTTCTGATCATTTTGATAAGTTTAGTGACTCTAGGTACTTGGTCATTATGATCTAGACTCAAGAGCGGAATAGTGTTGACATAGCTCAAGGTAATTTCTAAAGTGTTTACTGTAATTTTCTTGAACAAATCACGACCTTAGTAAATATGGGCCTAGTAAAATTTAATTAAAGACCTATATGATTATTATGCAAGGATGATGCTTTAGAATAATACCCTGGTTCAGTTTATTATGGCCTAGGCTATTATCTTGAGTCATCATGATAAATTGGATTTGTAATGTTAATGCATTACTTTATTTGCACAAGGCTCTAAGGTTACTAAATTAATGGGCCTAAGTTGATAAGGAACCTAACCTTGATCTAGACTAAGGGTTATATATATTCAAAAATTTCCCTTCAATAAGAAAATATTAAATGGAAAATTGGCATAGGTTTTTGTAAATCTTCTAGGGATTTCAAGAGGATGATATAGCATGTTATTTATAACTGAAGGAGAGGCCATGGAGTGGTTGAAGATTCATAATGAAGTTTGAATGCATATTCTTAAAATAACATTGGAGGAAGTTGCAACAATTTGAATGGATTGAATATCCATTGAGGGGTAGTAAATTTATGTTTTTTATTCAATGAGAGGGTTATGTGTGAAAATCTTATTCTTCTCCCTTTGTAGGATTCTAGAAGTGAAGTTGAGTGGGGTGACTAGGATAGTGAAGTGGAGTCTAAGTGGAGGATGAGTAGGTAAATAGATTTATTTCTATTTAAATAAATAATTTAATTAGTTAAGGGATGTGAGTGAGTAAATAACTATTTAATCAAATAAATATTTAATTAAATTAGCTAAAGTTCATAGAAGTATAGTATAAGTGTAATTAGAATTAATTAAACTAATTTTTAAGGAATGTGAGCATGATATAACTAATTTAATTAATTATAAAGGGGTATGTTTAATTGAGGATAGACTAGAAATAAGTATGTATTTTTAGGGTGTCTATATAATTTCCCCTCTTTAAAGTGTTATTATGAATTAATATCATTTCAAGAACATTAGACACATGTAGATCAACAAGTGAAAGATAGAAAATCCTAGTGAAGCATGTAGATGCCCTAGTAAGTGTGAATGCTAAGGGTTGTATACCCAAGAGGAAGCATTTAGGGTCCAAGAGGTTATAAATATATAGATGGGAGGGTTAACAAACATCAAGACTCATTTTTGCTTATATTTTATTTTCTCTATCTGAGTTATATTTGAGCTTTGATATTTTAGAGAGATGGCCCATTGAACACATCAAAAGCAGTATACAAATAATGTTCAAGAGTTCGGTGGAGACTTGATGAGGATGTTGTGGTAAGTGACTCAATAAATTTGATTTTTGATTCATTTATTATTAGTTAGGTTTAGGATAAAATTAATTTTTAACACTAGCACATGCACTTGAGTATTGTAGCGTATCTTGACAAATACATGAGTGTGCATTTGCATGTGCTAGCATTCAATTGAGAGCATACTTGTGTGGCAAGAATTCTACTATTATAATGAATGTACTAGAATCATAGTGATAGCATGAGTGTTTAATTGGGTTTCCTATCATACATGTGCTAGTATGAATTTTCTATTTGTTTTCACCCTCAAATTTCCCTCCATTTTCCAAGTCTAAAAATGTTAAATTTTGAGTTGGTGCCTTTGAAGTATGCTTGAAAGAGGTATTTTTGAATCTGGGACTAACCAAGGACTTGAATAATTTTGAAAACTCATTCATCAGATGGGAAATTTCTTCCCCTTTCTAGAAAGGTCAAGAAGTCCTCCTAACTCCTTGTATTTTGCAAGTTATGGCTCAACAGACCTATGTGGTTAAATTTTCCCTTTGGCGGGTTGGCGGACCTACGGAGTTCCTTGTGATTTTGCACTTTTTCACCAAAAGGGGTAAGTTAGAAAAAGTGACCCATGAGCCCACATGGAGAAATGGAGAGATAAGTCCCACATTGGCCGACAGACTAAGTTTTTGGGATTTGAAGGAATCATCCAATCAGAGACCGCCACGTGTCCTCGGGGTAGTGAGCCGTGGAAGAAATTTTTGTTTTGAACCCTTTGTCAAAAAAGGGTTAAAGGTTCAAGTTTTTCCACCCTCCCTATGATCCCATAGAAAATCAAAGACCACCATGTGTCATCAGGGGTAGAGACCCACTGAGACCACAGAGGAAAATCAAATTTTGTGCCAAAAGTTCAAAATGTTGCAAATTGAGCCCCACCCCCTTATCCAATCAGAAGGTGACACATGTCCTAGTCAAATCGGGAGTGCGGACCCGCGGAGAAATTTGAGATTTTGAACTTCTCACCAAAAGGGCTCAAATGGTTGTTTTTGGACCGTGTTTCCTCATCCAATTGGATGGTGCCATGTGTCCAGCCTTTGGTGGAGCTGTGGAGGGGTGGAGGAAATTGAGAAATCATGCCTTTTCTCCCAAATGTTGGGAAACATATTTTTTCCACCTGGCTCATCATTTCTCTAATTCTGACACGTGTAGGGTCCCGATTTCGAGGTAAAAAAGAGGGAAAATGGTTTATTTACATCTGCATCTGATCTTTTTATCGCCATTTTTAGCTCGAGCTCTGCAATGGATGAATGTGGATCGTTTTTTGTCCTTCCTTCTCTGTTTGTGGTCACTTTTTGTGGAAATGCATTTTGGGTCTATTTTGGAACAAAATCGATGATTTTCACAGGGAATATGATTGATTTTCGAAGAGATAGGGTAATCAGGTGTTTGCGAATAAAAGGAGGAAATGTGCCAACTGGGCACTCAAATTTTGGAGGTAGATGTAGACACCTAAAATTGGTTATCCAATTTAGTGTCCCTCGTGCACGTTTAGGTAACCTAGGGCACGTTTATATCACCACTATCCCCTTGGGGTATTATTCAATTTATGATTTAAACACCTATCCTAAGTTTAATTCACCCCATTATGTTTTACATGTGAGTAATTAAATATTAACTATTTAATTACACCTTTTTACATGTATCCTAACCACTTATCTACCCCATATCTATTCTATCCATATATCCCCCCTATTTCTCCTCCTCCCAAACCAAGCAGTGGGATATTTCCCATATTTGAGGTGGAGGGATCACTCTTATCTTTCCAGAAATCACTCCTTTTGGCCATTTCGGGAGTCTGTTCCATGATCGGTGCCGACCAGTACTCGGTCGACGCCGATTTTTCGAACGGTGCCGATTTAATATCGGCGCCGATTACAAATAGAGGCCCAGAACTCAGTTCTAGTTAGACACAGATTGTAAGAGAGAGAATTAGACGGTGAGATAGACAGTGAATCAGACAGAGAGAACGAGAGAGTTTTGAGCATCAAGTTTGAACATTATCTATCGAGTGAGAGCGAATCTTGTCCAAATCAATCCCTGAGAGGAGCACCGTTACTCTGCTCTTACCACATCAACATCGCACGTCTCCATTGATTTTCTGGTGACTCTGTTCCTGCATCCAAGACAGTGGAGCCTTCCAAGATCTCTCTCGGCTTCGCTGATCCGGATGTTGATGATCTTGCCTTCGTTTTCGATTCCTAAACCTTCTCACACTTTGTCTCGGATCGACGCCGATTCTACATAATCGACGCCGATCATCCTGCAGATAGGTAAAAGGACACAGGTAACACAAATCCATCTTTGTTTTCATAGTTCCCTATTTTTTGTTGCTTTCTATCTGCTGTTTAGATTATGTTTATTACTTTGATCATAAAATCTAGTCCTGTACGTACATCTTTTATCATGTATGCTTCTTTACTTAATTGAAAACGTGGACTGACATCCGCCGAGGGAGCTTATCGCTTCTCGGACCCGCTTCTCGGGTAGTCCACCTAAATATCTTTTAACGTGGTCTTTTTCTGTCAAGCATCGGTGTCTCGCAGGTTACTTGGATCTACTATGCAGAATTGCTCATGTGTGCCCATCTTATCTACATCGGCTTCCTTATCCATCTACATCTTCGGATCTTGTCCATCAGGTATCAATTTCATTTGAGTTTTTCAAGGTTTTTGTGTTTAGTTTGGTACATTAACTTAGACAGGTAACAAGCATGAAATTCTTGATCAACATTCTGGCACGCCCGGTGGGACCCAACCAAAGTCCCTTATTGGTAAGTTCATCTCTTTTCTATTTTTGAGCTTTGTTCTTTTTCTTCACTGATTTTTATCAATTCTGCTTAAGTATTTCCTTTCATCATTTCAGTCTTGCTTCTTTCATTTCTGAATTTGCAAAGTTAGGTCCATTTTTTTTACAAATTTCAATTCCAATTTCTATTTATAAAATTAGTAAATATTTCATTTTGATTTCAAGATTGCATGTTTGATCCATCTCTTTATGCGAAATTGTTATTTCCTTGAAATTTTTCTAGTTCCTTAAAATAGAAATTTTCATTTCACCATTATCTGGATATATCTTTCTGGATTTTGTTTGGTGTTTTGTTAACCTTTTCTTGCGGAGAACTTTGCTTGTTCATGGGATTGTTCGAGGGGAAGAGCTCAACAACGCACTTTTTGAAGTCCACACACCTGGAGAGCTAAATCGACAGGTATTTCTCTTTTACGGCGTTTTCTCCTTTTTAGGAACTAAAAAAAAAAAAAAAAAACACAAGAAAAAAAACTTTCTTTATTTGTTGTCTATCACATTCGAACATTGCAATTTTTGGTGCTTAAAAAGAATTTAATCGCATTTGGGAAAGAATTTTTTTGACTTGTATTCATTGAAATCAAACACTTCATTTTTAAGTGCTTAAAAAGAACTCTTTCTTTGTCATTTCTTTTGTATGTTTTTCATCTAGTTTTAATTAGGCTGGAAAATTGATCAAAATTGGTAGTGACACTATTTGATTTTTATTTTTCACCCTTGCACACAAAGCCAAAATCACTAGGTATAAAGAATTTAAACAAAAATTCTTTCCCTGGCCTCACCTACTTGGAAGTGACATCCAAGAGGAAGAGCCTACATGGTACTCGGGCCACGCTATAAATTCACGGAAGTTCTAGTATATATTGGCAAAGCACCCGACTCCCTTATCGCAGCGGTGTGTGAAGTGCGGGGTAGGCCCCTATATCAAGCCACGTACTCGGTCTTTTACTGAAGTGCCTTCGGGACTCCTCACCAAAACATCCCCCAAACCATCCTTAGTTTGGCTATCTGAGTAGTTCCTATTCTAAAAGGCCTTCCCTAATATTTTCTTTCTTAAAATCATAAAAAACTTAAAAGAGATAATCACCTACGCCGCTTTGAATTATCTGTGCATTAGTTAGGTCAATCTTCTTTTCTGCTTGTTTATGACAATCATCACTCGGTTACAATCTAGAAGAATGGCTCAACTAGCCCCTTCTTCTTCCGAGATCACCGCTAGTGTGGATGTTTCGGCACCCCCCAGGTCTTCCTTGGGACTACTGTTAGTTGGTTCCCCATCCTGGTCATATAATCCTTTCTATCAGGCCAAAGCAACCCCATCACGTCTAGCTTCCCCTAGTCCTTCAAAAATATCATCTGCTTCTGACGTAGAGTATGTTCCTCACGGGGATCCTGAATTTCAGGTGCTCCTTGATCGCAATCCGGTAGCCCTTATGGACTACCTAGTACACAAGTCTATTCAAATATCTGATCAGGGACCACCAATCCAGCAAGTGTATGATTATTCTCGTGAACCATCCCAGGATTTTGTAGAACAGTTAGCATCATTTTTCTTGCCTCGAGCCATGGAAGAGGGTGGCGCACCTGTGCCTCCTTTTTCTCTTCCACCGACCATATCGACTAGTTCTCAAATAGTCTTACCTATTCCTAACACCGTAGTTACCTCGACTATTCCACAACCTACTTCTGAGAAGTCCTCTTCTCTAGCTATAATGGGTGTCTGCACACCCACATATTGCTGTTAATTCATCTATGTCGTCCATTGTGTCCCAGGGTCAGTACCTCTTTATGAGTCAACCCCCTTCGACTAGTCAGTTGGTTCCTGCTTCTCGTCCTCTAGTGGGTTTTTCTTCCAATGTTCCAGCAACAGTGACCTTCACCCATCCTCTAGCATCGGCGCCCTTAATAACTAATCCAACAAAGAAAATCCTCTTTCATTTCTTGTTCCCCACCATGTCTAATCAAATCAGCACCCATGTTCCTCAACTGCTCCGATTCACCAACAAGCATAGGAGTCCACCAATCATAGGCTCCATCCGTCATCCAACCTTCATTTTCTCAACCACCTATTATCTCACAGCCTGCCTATACACAGGCTCCTTCACAGCAAATACCCCACTGGTGTCACCCAGAACACCTGGTTACTCTTCTTATCATCCTATCAATCAACAGATGAATCCCCGTTGACACCTCAACAACATCCACCATTTGCTTCTTATGTAGGACATGCCAATGTGCCTCCTCCTCAATCTGACATGGTTCAAATTCTTTTCAAGAAAATCGCAGACTTGGAAGACTCCACCAAAGGGGCTCGTCCTTCATACTCTTTTGAAGAAGTGTGTAATGAACCCATTCACCCCTCAGTGGATTTTAAGCCTTATCCTCCCCAATGGGAACTTCCTAAATTTTCAAAATTTCATAGCTGGGAGGACCCTCAACAGCATTTGTGAGCATTCAAACATGCTTGCTACCTCATATTCCAAGATCAGGAGCTTATGCTCCGTACTTTTCCTATGTCTCTACCAGGTCCTGCTTTAGATTGGTACAATAACATTCCTCAACATTCCTTGTTTTCTTTCTCTCAATTGGCCTCAGATGTTTGTTGAAAACTTTTCAATAAATATCGCACATAAGATCTCGATTACAGATCTTTATAACATTCATCAATTCGATGATGAGTCTATTGCAGACTTTGTCGCTCGTTAGAGAGGGATAATAAACCAATTGTCTTTCTCCCTTCCTCAATCCCAAAAGATCGAGTTGTTTACTCGATCTTGTGCTAATCATATTTCTTCCACTTTAAGGATCCAGACCTTTCATACATTTGAAGAAGCCTTTACGATGGCACGCAAACTTGAGTCTCGCGCCATTGAATAAGGAAAGTTAAAACTTCACTCTAAATCTAAACCAGATTTTTCTCGGTTTACCAAATCAAATCCTTCCACTTCTAAAGACAAGAATCAGGGATCCACCAATGCTATCGTATTAAAAACATCACGAGCTGATAACACTTCTAATCAAACACCATGAAGAGACTCCTCATCTTCTCGAAAAGGGTCCTTGTCATCTCGATCTTTCACTTCGTTGGGGGAATCATATGCTTCTATCCTGGAAAAAATGTTGGAATTTCACATGATCGAACTTCCCCCCATTAGGAATATTGATGAAAACCAAGAACATCCATTCTGGTATAGGGAAAATGACTTCTATCATTATCATAGAACCAAAGGTCATGACATTGAACGATGTCAAACCTTCAAAAATCTTGTCTAGAAATTCATTGATAAAGGCGAGCTCATTCTGGATAACCCAAATGCTCCCCCAAATCAATCGCTGGATGTTTTTAAGCAACCTTTTCCCAATCATTCCCCGAACCATGATGCTTCAGAGTCTCAAAAACCAAACACTCATACTATCAGCTTCATCTCTACTAAAGAATCTTCTTCTAAAACTAAGCCATCTGCGAACACATCGACCAAATCAGAACCTCCTTCCGCTTCATTAATCGTTGGGATTCCACCATCTTCAGATAGCCCGTCTTTGAATATTCCAACATTGCTAGATACGGATTCATCTCTCTCTCGCTTCTTTGTCTGACCTTCCATCCATACCCAAGATAGTGTCATCCTCATCTGTCTCATCGTCATACATTCTTTCAATGCTCGAGGCAATTACATCCCTTCAAGTTTCCACCGCGGATACATCTACTTCTGTTTCTCCCATTTTTGCTACGACTATGCCATTGGTGAACATACCTATAGTTGTACCAACTTCGACGGAAGCATCTTCGATTTTGACTCTTCCTGTTTCCTTTCCTACAGTAGCCTCACCCACAATTACTATACCAGAAGTAGTTCCCTCGTAAGGAACTACTTCTTCATTACTTACTTCTTCCATCACTAATGCTACTTTGCCTATTAAGGGGAAATCTAAAGAAGTAGCACCGACACCTATATGCTCGGTTCCTGAACTTAGACTGAGACAACCAAAATCTAATGTTGCGTCATCAGTACCTCCCCATTTGCTTCCCCTGAAAAGGTTACAATCACCTTATGCGGTTGAAATTGTCACCATCCCTGAAAAAGGAAAGCCCATATTTCGAACCATCAAGACTCTGGTGCTTTCCCACAAAATCTCTCTCTGCGCCTCATAAAAGATTGGATTTTCCACCGAGAAGGCGCCTTCATCTACAAACTTATCAAAACCATCATCTTCTTCTACAACAAATTCTTCACCAAGACTCGAAAAGTGGACTTACCTACTAAAAAGATGTCACCTCTTTTATTAGAATCATCATCTTCGATTACCAAAACCAGTGGCACCCTTTGTTCCTCCGATTATACCTACTTTGGGAGCTTCTCCCTCATCCAAATTGACATTATCTAAATCATCATTAGTTTCGACCAAGCAGCCTCCCTTATCTTTGAAGACCACAACACTTGTCACATCTCCATCATCTTCAAAATCTATTTTAAGGGCTCCTCCTCCATTGAAATCAATCATGTCTCACTTACTTCCATCTCAAGTGCCCAAGGCTACTCCTCCAAATTTCAAAAAAATAAGATGATCCCTAAAAATACTGTCAAACCTAACATGCAGGTTCTTTTACCTCGACAGTCTGTTAAAGTAAAAGAGGTTCCTTCATCATCTTTGTCCTCATCTTTGTCTACCGGGTTCTATACTGAAATCCTTTGCCAACTTATCCAATCTTCATCCATATCTCTTCCTCCGATTAAACCCTATAACCCTAAAGGAGTTAAACCTACCTAGTTTAACTCTGATTTGATTTGTGCTTACCACCATACCCCGGGTCATGATACCGAGGGATGTAAAGATCTTCAATCTGTCGTCAACAGGCTTTTGGAAGAAAGTGATCTTTTGTTGGAAGAGGAGGAGGAACAAGTATCTCCTGTCATCTTAGCTCCATTTGAGCCCCAACAATATACTGACCTCTACTTCTAGTGATTCCACTCCAAATGATCTTCCACCTTCTCAAATCGACACAATTCATATCGCCACTAGAACCCAACAGTATGATAATCCATCCTCATCTACAACATTTCGACCACGGGTTGTCATTTCTGCAGCCCCCAAAGGAGTTCCTCCTTCCTCATTAGCCCCGAGACCTCGGGTCACTATTCGTGTTGCACCTCAGGCTCAAATTCCCATGTCGTTGAGCAGAGAGAGTTTTTTATGAAACAACTCACCTGTGCTCCGGTCAAAATGTCTCTTTTTGACCTCATTCAATCCTCTCCGCAACATCGCTAGGCTCTGATTGATAATCTCATGTTGCATCGCAGTGAATTCAGATGAGCCCCAGCCCTTCGAGATGGTTGTTGGATTGAATAGACCATCAACCACCATTTCTTTTGAAGATTCAGAAATTCCTTCCCTTTCTTCCAAGGATTTGGAGGCTCCCCTCTTTATCACAGTCCAAATCGACAACACTACATTAAAACGCATTATGATCGATAGTGGTGCTGCACTCAATGTCATCTCCTCACACACATTCGAGCAACTTAAGTTACCGAAGAACGTAGTGTCACCCCCGCCTTTCGCTCTTCGATCATTTAACGATCAGCTAGCAGTTACTTTAGGAACTGTGGTCCTACCCATTCGAGTAGGTAAGAAGCTACTTCACGAACTCTTTTACATTGTTGAAGGGAAATTCCACTATAATATGATCCTCGAGATGCTCCTAGATTTGTGCAATGCATTGTGTCCCATCCACCCTCCATCGATGCTTAAAATATCAATATGAGGGAAAAATCTATACTCATCCAGGAGATCCTTTTCCTTCCGCACAATGCGACATGACCATAGGGTTTACCCCTCTAAAGGAAAATTCTTTTTCTCCTGACAGGGCCTCATCTTCTTCCATACCTGAAACCAAACTACCAGATTTATAAAATCTAGAAGAGACATTGCAGCGTTTCTCACCGGGAGAGCTTCCTCTCCTTTCTTTTGATGCCCATCTCAAACCTAGTGAGTATGGTAGACTGCATAAACAACCCGAATATCAGCCGTGTCTTGGTCACATTGTCACCATTGGTCTACCCAATCAATAGACTAATTTCATTTACGGTGGTCCTGATATGCCTCACTGTCGCTCGGATTCTCCTCCTAGGACCAAACCTTATTTAACAGGGTTCGATTGTCTACAGAATCCCACGTTTGCAAAAACTTATTTATATCGATGCGCATGGAAGGGCTTTGGCTTGGGTAAATATAAACAAGGTGTGCATGACCTTGCGTCCATTCCAACTCTCAAGCCACATCAAAAATTTGGTTTAGGATTTAAACCTCTTTCAAAAGCCACCGTCACTGTTCTCGATGAGCCTCTTCCTATTGAGGAACCATCTTCTCCCGCTAGGTCAGAAGCATGACTCGATGTGGATGACACCATTTCCATCCCGATAAAAATTTTTTTAGTCAATACCATTTCCTTAGGGCCACTAGCCTATAAGACTAATGACAGGTCCACTTCCATACCATTAATTTTCCCTGAAATAGTTGGAGACGAATCTCCTACTATCAACACTATCCACTGTGCGGATGATGATTCTGTCCTCACCTATCTAGGGGCAGAGGATTCCTATCTTCCTAAAACCATTCCTTCTGACACGTCTACGCTTCTCAACGAAGCCATTGTCGACCTTAATATAGGGACTTCTAAAGACCCTCGCATCATTAAGGTCAGCCAATCCCTTAATCCACAGGAGTTAGGAGACTTTACCACTTTTCTTTCCAACCATCGTCAAGCCTTTGCTTGGTCATATGAGGATATGCCAGGACTCAATCCCGATATCGTGGTCCACAATATCGTTACTCTTCGACATCAAACCGGTTAAACAAAAATTTAGTAAAATGCACCCTAGAGTTGCCCTTTTTGTTAAAGAAGAATTGCAGCGCATTTCTCTCACTAACTTCATCCAACCCATCAATTATCCACAATGGGTTTCCAATGTAGTACCAGTAACTAAAGCTACTAGGAAAATTTGAATTTGTACCGACTTCTGGGATCTTAATCTTGCTTATCCAAAAGATGATTTTCCTCTACTTAATATCCACCAACTCATGGATTTAATCATGCGGGTCATGAGATGCTTTCTCTTATGGATGGTTTCTTTGGGTATAATCAAATTCTCATCACACGTAAGACCAACATAAGACTTTTTCATAACTCTTGGGGACCTTTTTTTATCGTGTCATGCCTTTCGGTCTTAAGAATGCAGGAGCAACCTATCAGCGAGCAATGACCTACATCTTCCATGATCTCTTACACAAAACTATGGAAGATTACATCGATGATCTCCTCAGTAAATCCAAACATCGTCAGGATCATATTTTCATTCTTGCACCTCTCTTTGATAGGCTTATTCACTTTTGTCTTCGCCTAAATCCATCTAAGTGCGTGTTTGGTGTTCTCACTGGTAAAATTTTAGGTTTTATCATTTCCATTAGGGGTATTGAAGTAAACCCCACAAAAATAAAAGCTATCCTTGAGATGCCTCCCCCTTCTAACTTAAAGCAACTCCGCAGTCTCCAAGGATATCTTCAATCAGTGCGTCATTTTATCTCACAATTGTCGGACCGTTGTCAACCTTTTCATCATCTCCTCTATAAGAATGTTCATTTTGAATGGGATGAGCATTGCCAAAAGGCCTTTGATGATCTCAAATCTTATCTTCTTTCTCCACCTGTGCTTACACCTCCACGTGAGGGGGAGCCTTTCTATCTTTATATCTCTATGACTGACCATGCTCTGGGAGCCATGATCTCGCATCGGGACGCTTGCGGTAAAGAACAAGTTGTCTATTACATCAGTCGCACCCTCCATGAGTATGAAACATGTTATTCCAAAGCTGAAAAGCTGTGTTGTGCTCTCTTCTTCGCAACTTCTAAGCTTCATCATTACCTCCTTAATCACAAAACTTACATTGTCACAAGTGTCAATCCACTCAAGACAATTCATGCGAAGCCTTATCACAATGATCGTATCACTCGTTGGCTCATGCTTATGACAGAATTTGATCTCGAGTTTATCCCGCAAAAGTCTATCAAGGGTCAGGTCATTGCAGATCAATTAGCTGATGCTCCTCTTCCAGACACTCAAGTCCCCCTTGCTCAATTCCCCGATGAATATATCCAACAAATTGATTTTGGTCTGTCTCCATTTAAAGTAAAGCTCTTCTTTGATGGATCCAAATGCCAGCAAGGGGGAGGTGCAGGTTTCGTGATGATTCCTCCTTGGGGTACGCCTATCCCAGTCACACACAAATTGAACTTTGAGTGCACCAATAATATGGCTGAATATGAAGCTCTTGTCTTGGGTCTTCAAAATGCCATTAATCTCGGCGCTCGTCATATTGACATCTTTGGTGATTCTGAACTCATCGTTAATCAAGTCACGGGTGTCTATCAATGCAAGAATGATATCCTTCAAAAATATCATGATATCGTTCTCGTTCAACTCCAATATTTCGATAAATTCACTATCCAAGCTATTCCTCATACTGCGAATCGATTCACAGATACAATGGCTTCGTTAGCCTCACTTATCCCGCCTTTTACCGAGGACTCGCGACTTTATGTGGCTGTGCAATGATTAGATCAACCATCTCATCTTAGGCAACTAACTTCAATCCATGTTGTCACAACCAATACTCAGGATGAGTGGTATCAACAGATCGTTGATTATCTATCTCATTCAGTGCTTCCTCCAGATCTTGACTTCCAATGGTAGAAGATCTTTTATCCTATGTGCTAATCGCTATACTATTCTAGGAAGGATCCTCTACAAATGTGGCTTTGATGGTATTTTTCAAAGTGCCTCAAAACCCTTGAATCATCTAAAGCTATTCAGAGGTCCATGATGGTATCTGTGGTGGAAATTTTAGTGGCTTGGCCATAGCTAAACGCATCTTACGTTTGGGATATTATTGGCCTTCTCTTAATCAAGATTGTTGTGAATACACTAAGAAATGTGTCAAGTGTCAACAACATTCCAATCTCACACATATCCCTAGTCAAGCTTTACAACCTACAACGGATTTGTGGCCTTTTTCGTAATGGGGTCTTGATCTCATTGGTCTCATCAATCCCCGTTCTTCACACAGCGTCATCATTCTATCATTATCGCCATCGAATACTTTACTAAGTGGGTGGAAGCTATCCTCTTTCTTCAAAAAAGCTAAACCCATAGTTGATTTTGTCTATCAACACATCATTTGTTGCTTTGATGTTCCACACAAACTCATCACGATAACAATAAGTCTTTCAAGAACATTGATTTACATAACCTCTCGCGACACTTTCAATATCAAACTTAGCTTTTCTTCTCCATACTATCCTCAAGCTAATGGCCGTGCCAAAGCTTCCAATAAAACTTTGCGTAATATCCTCGCAAAGGTAGCTAGTCAAGTTTGGTAGGGATTGGCATTTACATATCCCTTTTTCTCTCTGGGCTTATCGGACTAGCATTCGTACTCTACTAGTGCTACTCCCTTCTCTCTCGTCTATGGTCTCGAGGTCTGTTCTTCCTTTGGAAGTCCAAATCCCATCTCTCCATGTTTCTCTCGAGAATTTGTCTCGATGAGGGCTATCATCAAAATCGCTCTAGCACAACTTGAATTATTTGATGAGGGCTATCGTCAAAATCATCTAAAGACAACTTGAATTATTAGATGAGTGGCGTCTCAACTCTTGAACATCATCAAGTCTATCTTGAGCATGTCAAACGTGCTTATAACAAGCACTTGCAGCACCGTGACTTCAAAATTGGTGATCTTGTTCTTAAAGAAAACCAAAATGTCACTACACTCGAAAGGAGTCAGCGTGGTAAGTTTTCTCCCAATTGGATGGGTCCGTACATTATCACTCATAAATATGGGTCTGGGGCTTATCGTCTATCTTCCATGGATGGTATACCTGAAGTGGAACCTCTTAATGCCTTGCATCTACGGCCCTTCTACTGTTAAAATCTATCTTACACAAATCTAGTCGCAAGACAGATCTTTCATCCATCTAACAACCAGTCATATACTTTCATGGTGATTCGAAACTATGTGGTTCTCCGCCTATTGTCCTTTTTACCTTAAATATGAGTATCGTAGCTCTACTCATAGAATTTTTCTTCTGGATATGTTTCTCCTCATGGTAGGAATACCTTAATCACCACTTCATTTGTCCCAAGTGCTTATCTTAATCGGATCTACTGGGCATGAGTGCATGCTCTTTATATGTTTTTTTCCCTCTATCTCGATCTATCTAGGTCTAAACTCAGCTTCTTCCAAAAAGATTTTAAAAAAAAAAAAAAAAAAAAAGATGCTATCCAAAAAAGATAGACTGATCCCTTGAAGGACAGCTATCCATACATTATCAAATGGATCAAAAGATATAGACCATGCCCTCGAAGGATGGCTATCATTAAAATTTGAAATACGAGACCTTCGCTCCTTGAAGGACGGCTATTTCTCAAAGAAATTCTCAAGGCTTCTTGCATTGATAAGCCTTTCGATCAGCTTTATACACTTTTTAGCATCACCGAAAGACTTCCCGTATTGATTAGTCTTTCCATATCTAGCAAACTTCCCGCATTGATCGGCTTTGCTTTTCCGCGTAAATCATGAAAGCGAGATATAAGACCTTTTTCGATCATATGGAGAATCCTATTTTCCCAGTATGAACATGTATTCTGTCCCTTGTAAATTTTGACAAGATACCTACTTACTGCTCCTTCCGTTTCCCTCCTAAATCTGGTTTGCGGCTAGTTAGTGTCAGGTTTATTTTAACCTCATATAGGGCCTTGTATGCATGATCTTTTGGTTTCCTATCTAGATTCTATTTATGGTCGGTTGGGAGCCCAACTTATCATTTTTCTTCTTATCTGGGTGTATTTCCTTTATTTCTAATCAAGGTCATTTTCATTACGTCCTTGGCTCTCACAGAGAGTATTTCCAATTATTTCATCCAGTTAAATTAACATTTAACATGTTAATTTAATCAAACTCTATCATTTATCTAATTTCATCTGATCTACTTTGTCCAAAACACATCTCATCGCCTCTATTATAAACACATGTGGGTCTATCTATCTATTTTCATCAAAATTTAATTAAAATCTCAAAAATATCAAATCCATTCCAACTATCAACTCCCACCTATCCATCACATCATCTAAACACTTGTCCATCCAAGTAACATTACATCTATCTATATCTATTTTCTCATCCAAATTAAATCCACATATCAATCACATCAAATCACATCTATTTATATCCTCTACATCTATGTCTATCCCATCACATCTATTCATCATCTATCATCTATGTCTATATCCATCATAATTACGCTACATCTATCCATGTCTATACTCATTTTTGCCCGTGGGTTGCAGTATCACTTCTCCACGTCGTTTACTTCCATCTCCTAATCTTCTTGCCATGGTGTTGATGCTTGGCTTATCTATCTGGTCATCATCCTACCCTGAGTGTTACCTTTTGGCGCATACTTTTTCGATATTATCATCCATTTTGAGTTTGTTCCCTTTGCATGGGGCACTCGCACTTTTTGGCAGCTTACTTACAAGTTAACTGGTTCAGTAGGCACTAACGACGCTCGCTCGCTTTGCACCATCTGGTTGTCCCTACCAATGTGTCTCTCTTTAGATGCTGACTATTTTGCAGCCCTCCTTACACTCATGGGTCTGTAGGTACTAACGTCGTCTCATGAGGAGACCATCTAGTCTGCCCTACCAATGTGAGTTCCTTAGGTTGCTACCTCTTTATTTATTTTTGTGTGTCATTAATGATCCGGTCTACTCCAGACATCTAGCTGGGGCTTCCTACATTTTCATCTACCTTTTTCAAACTTGGGATCATTTGTTCCATTACCCATCCCATCCCTAGTTTGAGGGGGATCACATCATCACTTTTTCTTCCTTTCTTCCACCTCCTTGTTTTTGTCTCACAACCTTGCTTATCGCAAGTTACTTGACAAAAAGGGGCAAAATGTAGACACCTAAAATTGGTTATCCAATTTAGTGTCCCTCATGCGTGTTTTCTCTCTCAGGTAACCTAGGGCATGTTTATATCACCACTATCCCCTTGGGGTATTATTCAATTTGTGATTTAAACACCTATCCTAAGTTTAATTCACCCCATTATGTTTTACCCGTGAGTAATTAAATATTAACTATTTAATTACACCTTTTTACATGTATCCTAACCACTTATCTACCCCATATCTATTCTATCCATATATCCCCCCTATTTCTCCTCCTCCCAAACCAAGCAGTGGGATATTTCCCGTATTTGAGGTGGAGGGATCACTCTTATCTTTCCAGAAATCACTCCTTTTGGCCATTTCGGGAGTCTGTTCCATGATCGGCGCCGACCGGTACTCGGTCGATGCTGATTTTTGGAACGGTGCCGATTTAATATCGGTCGATGCCGATTTAATATCGGTCGGTGCCGATTACAAATAGAAGCCCAGAACTCAGTTCTGGTTAGACACAGATTGTAAGAGAGACAATTAGACGGTGAGATAGATAGTGAATTAGACAGAGAGAACGAGAGAGTTTTGAGCATCAAGTTTGAACATTATCTATCGAGTGAGAGTGAATCTTGTCCAAATCAATCCCTGAGAGGAGCACCATTACTCTGCTCTTACCACATCAACATCACATGTCTCCATTGATTTTCTGGTGACTCTGTTCCTGCATCCAGCACAGGTGGAGCCTTGCCAGTATCTCTCCGGCTTCTGTAGATCCAGCGGACGTTGACGATCTTGCCTTCATTTTCCGATTCCCAAACCTTCTCACACTTTGTCTCGGATCGACGCCGATCTATATCAGTCGACACCGATCTGAACCAGTCGACGCCGATTCTACATAATCGACGCCGATCATCCTGCAGATAGGTAAAAGGACACAGGTAACACAAATCCAACTTTGTTTTCATAGTTCCCTGTTTTCTGTTGCTTTTTGTCTGCTGTTTAGATTCTGTTTATTACTTTGATCAGAAAATCTAGTCCTGTACGTACATATTTTATCATGTATGCTTCTTTACTTAATTGAAAACGTGGACTGACATCCACCGAGGGAGCTTATCGCTTCCTAGACCCACTTCTCGGGCAGTCCACCTAAATATCTTTTAACGTGGTCTTTTTCTATCAAGCATCGGTGTCTCGCAGGTTACTTGGATCTACTGTGTAGAATTGCTCGTGTGCGCCCGTCTTATCTACATCGGCTTCCTTATCCGTCTACATCTTCGGATCTTGTCCATCAGGTATCAATTTCATTTGAGTTTTTCAAGGTTTTTGTGTTTAGTTTGGTACATTAACTTGGACAGGTAACAAGCATGAAATTCTTGATCAACATTAGATACAAAAAAATGATGAGGGAAAATGGATGAGAAAACTGCCATATACTTCTACTAAAGAATTCATGTTTAAAATGATGAATTTCAACTGTTTAGGAATCTACATTTTCCGTGAGTACATTGTTGTTTTTCTGTCTCTTTCCAAATGAATCTCCATCAAATTTGATCACATTGGGATATTCTTTCCTTGGAGGCAAAGAAAAGATGAAATAGTATTGTTATAAAAACATGCTTTGCCATTGTATACGAGTTCCTGGAATTTTGAAAAGATTGTAAAAAACTAAAATTGCTCAATACAAGCGGTCTTTTTCTTATCTTCTCTGCATTTTTTTCACTTCTAGCTCCTAATTAGTGAATTTTTCATCTCTACATGCAAAGAAACTTTTTGCTCTTGTGTATATGATCTCTAGAACTTTATGTCTAAAGATTGATACGTATTGTGAAGGTGAATGATCCCATTCTACATTTTTCTATTTCAATACAAGTAAGGTTATACTCAAATTTATATTTCTATAAAGTATTGTGGTCCCCCCTTTTCCATCTTCTCCATTCTTCTGAGCCCTTTGTATTGATGAAATTTTTGTATGAAATCTCTTAAAGTATTAGGAATCCACATGATGAAAGTTGTGTATATGTATATAAGTCTTTACTGCTTTCAATAAGGGAACCTCTCCCATTAAAGAGGAGGGACTTATTGTCCCTAACTATGGTTTCACCCAAAGTGAAAATTTGAAATCCAACAGTTTTTGGTGACTCCATTGGGGAATCCATTGTGATGGTTTCCAGTTTTGAAGCATTACTTCTTGATCATCATGTATCTTGTCAAATACATGAGTGTAC
The DNA here is from genome assembly GCA_018340775.1 of Taxus wallichiana var. yunnanensis. Lineage (NCBI taxonomy): Eukaryota > Viridiplantae > Streptophyta > Pinopsida > Cupressales > Taxaceae > Taxus > Taxus wallichiana. Next base: position 15,818,156 of record CM031238.1, on the reverse strand, counting down.
ATTTGCATGTGCTAGAATTCAATTGAGAGCATACGTTTGTGGAGAGAATTCTACTAGTATAATGAATGTACTAGAATCATAGTGATAGCATGAGTGTTTAATTGGGTTTCCTATCATATATGTGCTAGTATGAATTTGCTATTTGTTGTCACCCTCAAATTTCCCTCCATTTTCCAAGTCTAAAAATGTTAAATTTTGAGTTGGTGCCTTTGAAGTATGCTTAAAAGAGGTATTTTTGAATCTAGGACTTACTAAGAGATTTTGGACTTTTAAAAACTTATCCATCAGATGGGAAATTTCTCCCCCTTTCCAGAAAGGTCAAGAAGTCCTCCTAACTCCTTGTATTTTGCAAGTTATGGCTCGGCGGACCTATGTGGTTAAATTTTCGCTTTGGCGGGTTAGAGGGCCTATGAAGTTCCTTGTGATTTTTGCACTTTGTCTCCAAAGGGGTAAGTTACCAAAAGTGACCCGTGAGCTCACATGGAGAAATGGAGAGATAAGTCCTGCATTGGCTGACAGACTAAGTATATTGGGATTTGAAGGAATCATCCAATCAGAGATTGCCATGTGTCCTTGGGGCAGTGAGATAGTGGAAGAAATTTTTGTTTTGAACCCTTTGTTAAAAAAGGGTTAAAGGTTCAATATTTTCCACACTCCCTATAAGCATGCAGCCAATTAGATACCGCCAACTGCCATTGGGGTAGCAGACCCGCAGACCCACGGAGGAAAATCAAATTTTGTGCCAAAAGTTCAAAATTTTACAAATTGAGCCCTGTCCCCTTATCCAATCAGAAGGTGACATGTGTCCTAGTCAAATCAGAGTGCGGACCCACGAAGAAATTCAAGATTTTGAACTTCTCACCGTAAGGGATTAAATGGTTTCTTTTGGTTCATGTTTCCTTATCGAATCGGATGGTGCCACGTGTCCATCCCTTAAAGAAAGCTTCTGAGAGGGGCGAGAGGAAATTGATAAATCACACTTTTTCTCCCAAATGTTGGGAAACATATTTTTTCCACCTGGCTCATCGTTTCTCTAATTTTGACACATGTAGGGTCCCGATTTTGAGGTAAAAAGAGGGAAAATGGTTTATTTACATCTGCATCTGATCTTTTTATCACCATTTTTAGCTCGAGCTCTGCAATGGACGAATGTGGATTGTTTTTTTCCTTCCTTCTCTTTTCATGGTCACTTTTTGTGGAAATGCATTTTGGGTCTATTTTGGAACAAAATCGACGATTTTCATAGGGAATATGATTGATTTTCGAAGAGATAGGGTAATCAGGCATTTTGCAAATGGAAAGGGGGAAATGTGCCAACTGGGCACTCAAATGTTTTGGAGGTAGTTACAAAGGTAAAATGATGAGGAAAATAGATGAGGAAACTACCATATACTTCTGCTAAAGCATTCACATTTGAAATGATGAATTTCAACCGTTTAGGGCATCTACATTTTCCATGAGTGCATTGTTGTTTCCTATCTCTTTCCAAATGAATCTCCAACAAATTTGATCCCATTGGGATATTCTTTCCTTGGAGGCAAAGAAAATATGAAATAGGATTGTTATAAAAACATGCTTTTCCATTGTATACGGGTTCCTGGCATTTTGAAAAGATTGTAAAAAACTGAAATTGCTCAATACAGAAGTCTTTTTCTTATCTTCCTCTGCTATTTTCTTTCACTTCTGGCTCCTAATTAGTGAATTTTTCATCTCTACATGCAAAGAAACTTTGTGCTCTTGTGTATATGATCTCTGGAACTTTGTGTCTGAAGATTGATACGTATTGTGAAGGTGAATGATCCCATTCTGCATTTTTCTATTTCAATACAAGTAAGGTTATACTCTAAAATCTATATTTCCAGAAAGTATTTTTGTTCCCCCTTTTCCATCTTCTCCATTCTTCTGAGCCCTTTGTATTGATGACATTTTGGTATGAAATATCTTAAAGTATCAAGAATCCACATGATGAAAGTTGTGTATATGTATATAAGTCTTTACTACTTTCAATAAGGGAACCTCTCCCATTAAAGAGGAGGGACTTGTTGTCCCCTAACTGTGGTTTCACCCAAAGTGCAAATCTGAAACCCAATAGTTTTGGCGACTCGCTAGGGAATCCATTGTGATGGTTTCCAGTTTTGAAGCATTACTTCTTGATCATCTTTGATCTGGTGACTCCAAGATATACTAGGGGTAGAAGAACCCTTGGGGAAGAGGATCCTCATTTCCAGCTATTGGACAACCAAGGTTTCTCTCTTCCTTCATCAACAAGAAAAAGAAGAGGAGAAAGATCTGCAAGCACTCCTCTGATAGAGATAAAACTTCTGGGAGTGATAGTCCTCAAAATCAAATCAGCCCCAATTTGCATGCTTTGATCCTTGTTGGTGTTACAGTCCCTCTCCAAACAATATTTCCAAGAATGGCAGCTCCTCTACCTTGGGGCCAAAGGGTTGGGCCTCTTGCTCTTCCCCAGCCATTGCATGAATTGCCTAGAGGCAATAGAAATAATTTTCCCAAATTCAGAGGTGATGGGAAAGTTCATCCAGATGAACATATATCAGCCTTCATTATTGCTTGTGGTGTTCTTGGCATTGAACATGAGGATGTCTCTGTTAGAATTTTTGTGGAGACATTGCAAGATAATGTTGCTGATTGGTTTTATCACCTGCCTACTGGATCTATCACCAATTGGAACACCATGACAACCAGATTTGAGCAGCGCTTTAAACCAGCTGAAGATGTGCATGCCCTCTTGGCTCAGATTTCCCAAATCAAGAAAGAAGCTCATGAGCCTATGAGGGAGTTTATATCTAAATTCAATAGGCTGATCAATAAGATTCCATTAGCTACACACCCTGTGGATCAGATTCAGAAGTGTTTCTTCCTTAATGCTCAACTACCTGAAGTGAGCTATGCACTTAGGAGAGCTAATCTTGCCACCTTGGATGCTGATCAGAGGTTAGCTGTTAGTGTAGAAGATGATCTGATAATGTCTAGCAAGCTGAGGAGAGAATCCTCTAAATCCAAAGCATCTTCTTCTTCCACATCTTCTCCTGGAGTTAATGTAGATCAATTAGTCTAGAAGCTTGCTAATGATTTGATTGCTCTCAAGAAACAACTAGCTCAACATGCTCCTTATCAAGATGTGCCTAGAAAGAACTTTCAGCCCAGAAATCGGTTAGCCCCTCCTCAGACTAGATTAGCAATTGAAGGTCCACCTATCAAAGTTCCATTCAATGCCACATGTGAAGTGTTAGAGCCTAATGATGAAGAGGAGAATGAAATCTATGAAGAATTGGAAGAGGTGATGAAGAATTGGAAGAGCTGAGTGGATCCCATGTCCATTTTCTCACTACTGAAGGTATAGATGAAGAAGATGATTATGAGGAAAGAATTGCAGAGATGAGCAATGAATCTTATGCTGTCATGACTCATGAGAAAACAAGCAAGAAAGAAAAGGTAGTGCAGCCTGCTAAAAGATCTAAGGATCCTCCTACAACCATTCCAGTGATTGCAAGGAGGGGAGATCCTATTCCAACTTCTTCCACCAAAAGGTAGGCTCTTGTTGTTCCTTCTTCTTCTACTCCTGCTCCTAAAACTTCTTGTCATCCTAGTGATAGAGTTGATAGATCAAAATTCCCATCTACTGTTGTTAATAATGCTGCATCTACCTCTAGCTCATTTGATATTATTGACCATCTCAAGAAAACTAAGATTCAGATCTCAGAGGCTGAATTCTACCAAACTCATCCCAAGGCATTTGCTAAGATGGTAGACTTTGTGAATTCTAAATCTAAGCCTTCACCCCATGGTTCTAAGGGCCTCTTGCCAACTCCTTCTCCTTCATCTCAACCCAGCCTTGTAGTAGTAGTTACTTCATCTGAGGAGAAGATCAAACCATTTTATGTTACCCTCCTCATAGCTGGTCATAAACTCAGCAATTGTGTCATTGATTCCAGTGCTTCAGACAATGTGATGCCCACCAAGGTAGCTCATGCCCTAGGCCTGACCCTAACCCACACTTTTGGCTCATGTTATTCAATGGAAAGTAGAGAAGTACCATTGGTTGGTAGAATCAAGGATGCACAAGTTGCATTTGTTGTTATGCCAGAGAAAAGAGTTTTAGCAACCATCTTGGTAGCTGATATACCTCCTTCTTATGGCATGCTATTGAGTAGAAACTTTTGCAAGGATGTTGGAGGAGAGATCATGATGGACTGGTCACATGCCCTCATTCCAGTGAATGGGAAGATGAAGAAGCTATTGCCTAAAAACAAACTGAATATATTGTGCAAAAGATAGATGATCCAAAAGCACAAATACTTTATGAAGATAGAGGTCATGGAAATTACATGGTCATGTCACAAGATGAGGTAAAGCATCCCAAGGAAGTACTTCTTGATCCCAATGGCATTTGGATTTTAGAGTTTGATGGGAGCTGCTCCTCAGCTAGTTCTGGAGCTGGTGTAGTGCTCATTTCTCCTGAAGGGAAGCTTCATCCTTCCTCTTTCAAGCTCCAATTCGAAAACACAAACAACATAGCAGAGTATGAAGCTCTCTTTCTCGGTCTTAACTTGGCAAAGGAAATGGGAATTAAGAATCTCCTTGCTCGTGGTGATGCAGAGCTGATTGTAAAGTAGGTTAGAGATATTTTCCAAGTAAAAAATAGAAGGCTAAAACATTACAAAAATCTGATTTGGGATTCAATTGAGTTCCTTGATGCCTTCTCCATCGAATCCATGCCAAGAGAAAGAAACACGAGGGCTGATTCATTGGCTATCTTGGGGTCTCTATTAATTCCTCATCTAGATTTCTCCCAAGAGAAGTTCACCATTGAGATGATTCATAGGCCTAGTGTGCCAGACAATGCAAATAATTGGCAAGTCTTCAATGATGATCAGCATCTGTTATCCTTCCTGGAGCTTAGAGATAATTTTGATCAGTTGTACTTTGAAGGGAGTGAAAATCTGCCTAGGGAGTGTGTGCCTCCAAATGAAGAAGGTAGCAAAGAAGAAGAAATAGATCATGACAACTATTTAAAACTGAAAGGTAATAAGATACCCAAGGGGTTAGTGAGCTTGGAGGAGTTATTCGATAAACATGATAGATATATTAAGTCAAAATCTGCCAAAGGAAACCAGAGTCCACTGAGTATGAGAAGATAAACATTGGAAGTTCTCATGAACCCAAGCTAGTGAACATTGGGAAGTGTTGCACACAAGAAGAGAAGAAGAAGGCTGCAAATTTGTTGAAGAGGTATATTGATGTCCTTGCTTATTCCTATGATGATCTTAAGGCCTTCCAACCAAAAGAAAAGGAAACATTTCATCCCTCTCAAACCTAGGATCAAGCCCTTCAGGTAGAAGTAGAGGCAAAATAATCCTAAGATTGCTGATACAATCTTCCAAGAAATTCAGAAATTATTGAAAGCAAAGATCATTTTTCCTATTCACCATTCAACGTGGATTGCTAATATTGTGCCAGTTAGAAAGAAGAATGGTGAGATCCAAATTTGTGTTGATTTCAGAAACTTGAATCAAGCATATTTGAAGGATAATTATCCTCTTCCTACCATGGATCAAGTGTTGCAAGCCGTTATAGGTTCAGAGATGTTATCCATGCTTGATGGGTTCTCAGGTTATAATCAGGTTGAAGTAAATGTTGCTGATCAGCATAAGACTACCTTCACCACTCCTTGGGGAACCTTCACTTATAAGAGAATTCCATTTGGCCTCATCAATGCTGGTGCTAATTTTCAAAGGGCTATGGACCTAGCCTTTGGCAGCCTCAAGGGAAAGTGCATAGTTGTTTACCTTGATGATCTGACTATGTTTTTGAAAATCAGAACTGATCATTTCAAACACCTTGAAATAGTCCTCCAAAGGTGTAGAGAGCATGGCATCTCCTTGAATCCAAAGAAATCAGTATTTTGTGTCACTGAAGGCAAAATTTTGGGACACATTGTCTCTAAGGATGGGATCAAGATTGATTCGAGAGAGTTCAGGAAATTCAGCAGATCCCTCTTCCAACCAGCAAGAAAGGTGTGCATTCTTTCTTCGAAAAATCAACTTCCTAAGGAGGTTCATACCTGATTTTGTAGAGCTTACTTTGAGCATTTCTCACATGATGAAGGGGAAGCAGACATTTGGCTGGTCCTCTGAAGGCAAAGTTGCATTTGAAGGCATCAAGAGAGCTATAACAAAGACTCCAATCTTGGCATGCCCATATTTTGGTAAGGACTTTATTATTTATTGCTATGCCACCGAATACACTCTTGTTGTTGTGTTAACCCAAGAAAATAATGAAGGTCATGAGCTCCCCATAGCATTCATGAGTTATATTTTGAAATCCCATGAGCTGAAGTACACCATGATGGAGAAACATGCTTTTGTAGTGGTTAAGGTGGTGAAACAGTTTCATTTTTATATCCTCAACTCCCATGCTATTGTTCTTGTGCCTGATACAACTGTTAAATCCATTCTAACACAACAAGAATTTGGAACCAAGAGGGGTAATTGGGTAGCCAAATTTTAGGAGTATGATCTTGACATCAAACCCACAAAATTGGTTAGAGGAAAGGGCTTATGTGAGCTCATGAAGGAGCTGATGCTAAATTGCTAGAGGAAGAAGTTGATATGCCTGTTGTTCTTTTCCTCAGTTCGACTGATGAATGGTATGCTAACATTGCATACTTTCTCACTTATGGGGAATGCCCATCCCATTTGACTACCAAGGAGAAAAGAACCATCAAATTGAGATCTTCTCAATATGTATTATGGGAAAATGCATTGTTCAAATGTGGCATTGACGGAAGATTTTGAAATGCATTGATAAGGACCAACAAAAGAGATTATTCTCGGCTTTCCATGATCAGGCCTATGGGGGTCATTTCTCTTCTACTGTAACAACCCACAAAATCCTACATGCTGGGTATTATTGGCCCACATTATTCAGAGATGCATCCGAGTGGGTAAGTAAATGTGAAGCATGCCAAACCTTTGTTGGTAGACCCAAATTGGCTGCTCTACCTCTCAAACCAGTAGTGATTGAAGAGCCTTTTCAACAATGGGGTTTAGAATTTATTGGCACACTCAATCCACCCTCAAGTGCTAGACACACTCATGTTTTGACTGCCACTGACTATTTCACCAAGTGGGTGGAAGCCATTCCAGTCAAAAGTACTACTTCGGAGGTTGTTTGCAATTTCATCAAGGAGAATATCTTAATAAGGTTTGGAATACCAAACAAGATTGTCACTGACAATGCTTCAAACTTCTCCTCTGCTGAAATGACTGATTTTTGCTATGGCTATGGCATTTCCCTTGCACACTCTTCAGATTATTATCCCCAAGGGAATGGGCAAGCTGAATCAATGAACAAGAACTTAGTCACAATTGTCTGGAAGCTTGTAAATGACTCTTAGAGGAATTGGCATAAGAAATTGTATGATGCTTTATGGGCTGATAGAATTACACCTAAGAGAGCCATTGGAATGTCTCCTTTTCAAGTGGTATATGGAGTTGATGCTCAACTACCAAGTAATGTTGGAACTGCTAGCCTTGCACTTGATGAAGGCCATTGAAGATGCCAGTTTTTCTAGCTCATTAGACAAAAGGATTATGTACCTTCAGAGGCTGAATGAAGATAGATGTAGGTGGTTGATAGGATATCAGCTCACCAACTCAAGGTAAAATCTCTATTTGACAAGAAGGCTAAGTCTAGAACTTTTCAAGTGGGAGATGTTGTTCTTCTTTGGGACAAAAGGCATGAACCAAGGGGTAGCCATGGTAAGTTTGATTCTCTTTGGCTGGGCCCATTCAAAATCAGACATCTTGCCGGTGAGAATTATTTCTACTTGGATTACTTGGATGGTTCTCCTCTCCCACTTCCTTATAGTGGGAAACACTTGAAATTATTCAAATCCTAGTGACTTGGGAGTCATTTGTATATTTTGTATAGCTTTCCCTTTGGTTTTTGTCTTGTTTCTTTTCCCACTTGGTGTGTGCTCCCCTTCTATTTTGAGCTTGTTTTTACTCCCACCCAATGGATAAGGCACTGGTCTTCTTTTCCCAAAGTTTTCTAAGGTTCTTGATCTTTCCTTGTATTTCATGCCAAGCCAAGTCATCCCCAGAAGGAGCCAGCTGTTGTCACCCTCAAATTTCCCTCCATTTTCCAAGTCTAAAAATGTTAAATTTTGAGTTGGTGCCTTTGAAGTATGCTTAAAAGAGGATTTTTTAAATCTAGGAATAACCAAGGACTTAAAGACTTTTGAAAACTCATTCATTAGATGGGAAATCTCTTCCCCTTTCTAGAAAGGTCAAGAATTCCTCCTAACTCCTTGTATTTTACAAGTTATGGCTCAGTGGACCTATGTGGTTAAATTTTCCCTTTGGCGGGTTAGCGGACCTACGGAGTTCCTTGTGATTTTTGCACTTTTTCGCCAAAAGGGGTAAGTTAGCAAAAGCAACCCATGAGCCTACATGGAGAAATGGAGAGATAAGTCCTACATTGGCTGACAGAATAAGTTTTTGGGATTTGAAGGAATCATCCAATCAGAGACCGCTACGTGTCCTCGGGGTAGTGAGCCAGCGAGAAGAAATTTTTATTTTGAACCCTTTGTCAAAAAGGGTTAAAGGTTCAAGTTTTTCCACCCTCCCTTTGGGCCCACAATCAATCAGAGACCACCACATGTCATCAGGGCAATGGACCCATGGACCTGGGGAGGAAAATCAAATTTTGTTCCAAAATTTCAAAATGTTGCAAGTTGAGCCCCACCCCTTTATCCAATCAGAAGGTGACATGTGTCCTAGTCAAATTGGGAGTGCGGATGTGCAAAGAATTTTGATATTTTGAACTTCTCACCAAAAGGGATCTAATGGTTGTTTTGGACCATGTTTCCTTATCCAATTAGATGGCGCCACGTGTTTAGCCATTGGCGGAGTTGTAGAGGGGCAAAGGAAATTGAGAAATCACACCTTTTTCCCAAATGTTGGGAAACATATTTTTTCCACCTAGCTCATCGTTTCTCTAATTCTAACACGTGTAGGCTCCTGATTTTGAGGTAGAAAAGAGAGAAAATGGTTTATTTACATCTGCATTCTAATATTTTTATCGTCATTTTTAGCTCGAGCTCTGCAATGGATGAATGTGGATCATTTTTATCCTTCCTTCTCTGTTCATGGTCACTTTTGTGGAAATGCATTTTGGGTCTATTTTGGAACAAAATCGACAATTTTCACAAGGAATATGATTGATTTTTGAAGAGATAGGGTAATAAAACCGAGCACTCAAACATTTTGGAGGCAGTTACAAAGGTGAAATGATGAGGGAAAATGGATGAGGAAACGCCATATACTTGCATTAAAGCATTCACGTTTGAAATGATGAATTTCAACCGTTTAGGGCATCTGCATTTTCCATGAGTGCATTCTTGTTTCCTGTCTCTTTCCAAACAAATCTCCAACAAATTTGATCCCATTGGGATATTCTTTCCTTGGAGGAAAAGCAAAGATGAAATAGGATTGTTATAAAAACATGCTTTGCCATTGTATACGGGTTCTTGGCATTTTGAAAAGATTGTAAAAAAAATTGAAATTGCTCAATATAGAAGTCTTTTTCTTATCTTCCTCTGCTATTTTCTTTCACTTTTGGCTCCTAATTAGTGAATTGCTCATTTTGTAGGAAAATAAACTTTTTTTCCCTTGTGTATATGATCTCTAGAACTTTGTGTCTAAATATTGATATGTATTGTGAAGGTGAATGATCCCATTCTGCATTTTTCTATTTCAATACAAGTAAGGTTATACTCTGAAATCTATATTTCCAGAAAGTATTGTGGTTCCCCCTTTTTCCATCTTCTCCATTCTTTTGAGCCCTTTGTATTGATGAAATTTTGGTATGAAATCTCTTAAAGTATCAGGAATCCACATGATGAAAGTTGTGTATATGTATATAAGTCTTTATTGCTTTCAATAAGGGAACCTCTCCCATTAAAGAGGAGGGACTTGTTGTCCCTTGACTATGGTTTCACCCAAAGTGTAAATCTGAAACCCAACACTATCATGTTAGTACATGTTCTGGTGTACAAGAAGGTGTTCTAGTGTAGTGAATAGTGCACTAGCTTAACATTATATGTGCTAACAAAGTTAATTTGTTTTAAAAATAATGTTTGAAAGGTATAATAGGATAAATGTGATGTAACAATGTTGCTTTGATGATGTGTAAGAGAAATTATTATCCCTAGATGTACTTGAGTGACAAAATAACATGTGCTAGATGGTTTGATGAGTGTTTAATTGGGTTTCCTATCATAGATGTTCTTGTATGAATTTTCTATCATGTTAGGACATGTTCTGATGTATAAAAAGGTGTTCTAGTGTAGTGAATAGTGCATTAGATTAACATTATATGAGCTAACAAAGTTAATTGATTTTAAAAAGAATGTTTGAAAGGTATAATAGGATAAATGTGATGTAACAACATTGGTTTGATGATGTGCAAGAAAATATTATCACTAGATGTACTTGAGTGACACAAATAACCACGACTATTCAAGAGGAGTTTCACTCATAGTGAGTAGAGATAGTTGGTCGCACTATTATAGGCAACATGGCTTACCTACATTACATAGTTTCCCCACATTATACTAGACCATTATTTGTTGATGGTGCTAGTGAGAGATGGAAAAATGAGAGTGAGACATTTAGACTACCTATTACGAGATGATAGTTACACTAGAGGATGTCTATCAAAGTCTTCAAGTACCAATAGATGGAAAACTAATGCAAGTGGGGTGGTCATGCTAAATGGATTGATAGACACATCTAGTCATAGTTTGAGATGAATGAAATTCCTAGAGAGAGGATGGTGGTGATCTTATACAAGTGCATGGATGATGCTACCAATGACATGATTACCTATCTTTCTAATGGATCTTATCGGTGGATACTTGTTTCTGATAAGACCGGTTACCATTTTAAATTGAGCTTGATAAATCTAGTTATATAGCTTATGGAGGCCACCATATTTTTTTAGGGACATTGTATACTGGAACATTTATATAGGGACTTGAATATTATTTCTTACGAGAGAATAGATGATCTTGAGCCTTGCTACTTTATTATAGATATGGTTAAGGGACCACATTTCGATTGGTCATCTAGTTGATATATTGTGAGATAGGAAGCCACATGAGCCCTCATCATTTAGATGGGAGATAGTAAAAACTAGTCAGAGAGGTCACTTGGGTGATATTATATTTTATAGACAACATTTGATGACTTAGAGTTACAAATGGTGATCGCAAAGGCCATATCGATTGTATAAATGGGATCTTGATGTTGTAAAGATTTCAGTTGTAGAGGTAGACCACTTCATGATTGGTTTCACTCCCGTATCATGAATATGTACATGGTAAACCAAGTTCAGAGATAACTTGGGATTATACAATATATACCTAGTCACTATTAGTGGTACTTGTGTGTTGCACATGACACTATAGAATTTGGTCCATGTATCAAAAAGTGGAGTTCTAAAGCATGTTTCTTCTAAGTTGTAGCGTAGGTATGGAATGTGCGTGCATAGGTTGTTGATCCCAATTCCACACTAATGTATGTTATATGGTATATAATGGTTATGTCAAGATGGATCACCATTCCTTAGGTGGATATAGATGTAGGCATAACAATGACAATTAGGGCATGACCGTAACTAATGAGAGCTAAAGGTATATTAGGCCAATATAATGTCAAGGCCCATATGTAGGGATAGGGATAGGAATTGGCACAAGCATGTATTTAGGTAAAGGTTTCTATACATGTTTAAGTAGAGAAAATTTTAAGGGTCCCTCTAAAAAAATCCTTGGAAAAAATTTGATGAATATGTGAAAATTATCTTTCACATGAATGGTGAATATCTAGACATCATGACATCACTCTTAAATGCTACAAGATAATATCTTTTATTATACTACTAGTCCGTAGCATATTGTTATGCTACCAATGAATAGTATATAGTATGATGTAAGCTAGTAGCATAAAAATGCTCTTGGATGACAACATTGTTATGCTAAGTTATGATGTCGGCCGATAGAGTTTTTATGCCACCAGTTGAAACCATACTATATGTTGTCGATTGGTAGCATAAAATTCTGCTACCGTGTGACTATAGTCGGGAAATTTTTGTGAATATATTTCATGAGAATGGCGAATTGACCCCTAAAATTAACTTGTACCTAGAAAAGTTTTGAGAACTGGTCCTAACTTGTACCCTAAAAATTTTCCAATTTCAAATTTTAAAAACAGAATATTTGTGAATTAACAAATATTCACCACTAAAATTTTCCCTATGTTCAATTCTATAGGGTCCACATTAGGTGTAGGTTCCTATACAAAGTTGTAGTATAACCACATGTTTCATTAGTGTATATCCATGTTATATGAGACATAGGTGCCATCACGGGCACATTTACAGGTTTTACATGTTCATATGCCATTGTAGGGTCCATTACAGCCCTATTGTCACCACCAGGACTACCTAATCCAATAATGAGACATATAGATGGAGATACAACTGTGGATAATTTTTTTGGAGATGAGGTGGTGGAGGATATCTGGGATCAACATGAATGAATACCCTCACCGAGATCATTGGCTTTCGAGTTATCTTTACTGAGATCAAGAGAGACATGGTTATCAAAGAGCGGGATGCCATCCTACTTTCATTACATAGGAAGACTCAATAGGTGCATAGGATTACCATAGATATGTATCATATTATGAGACATGTGTAATAGTTAATGATAGATAGAGATGGTACATGGCACATGGTAGAGACAAGTGGTTTGGGTGAGGTGATGTAGGATGTATTAGCCATATCATGAGAGATGGGGTACTACCGATCCCTATATGAGGTAGTCATTGCAACATATCAAAGACCCCCATATTATGTCCAGAGATTGGGTATAATATCTTTAACATCTGATAGATAGCATAGGAATTATAGGTCGGTCACAGAGATGCCACCACCAAGAGGTGGGAAGGACAGACTAGGTATTCCTAGTATGGGCAAGAGTCACCCTTGACTTATCTCGCATGATGTATTTTATATTTTTTTATATGCCTCATGATGAAGGCACATTTTTTTAGATCGATGCCCTTGATGGCATGTGTATGTGATATATATGATGCTTTTTTGATATAGTGTACATTGAATTTTTTCAAGTATATAATGTTTTGAGATTGACATTCCATGATGTATATAGTATGGAAATTTGACACCACATATGATGATGAGATGTTTTATTGCCATATGATGTAGTTAGATAGATTATTACATGATGACATATATTTCTATTAGATGATGATGATGATTTGTTTTATTATGTATGTATGATTATTTGTTTTTTGTGAATGTATGATGATTAGATGTTTGTAGTGTAGCTTACATGTGCATAACTTAGATTTTATTCTCTATGGATGATGATTATGGATATATGATGATGTATCATGGATGGTACTTACTTATGTGTACCTTTAGATTTTTTTCTTAATCTATGATGATTATGTATATATGAGTGTGTCAATTCTATTGAATTATTAAACTTTTTGGAATTAACACCATGATGAAAAACTTACACAAAAAAGATTACAAAACAAGAACAATAATGCAAAAAAATCCCATACACATGGTAATTGATAGACACCTTGATTATGAATAAGTCAACATAGGTACCGTTATCACTATTTTACTCCCTGAAAAAATTGATCAACCACGACCCCTGTAAAAAAGAAACTAGAGAAATCACATTCAAATCCTACAAATAAATTACAGAGGGAATCTATAATGGAGTGGCAGGGGCTGCAAAAGATCAAATGACCCCATGTAATAAGAAATTTGAGAAAATTTTCGATGAGCGAACCTATTCTTCAAATCCAACAAATAGATTACATGTGGGCTCAAACAAAAGAAAGTTCAGGGAAGGAGAAGATAGTATCAAAGAAACCAAGGGCTTAAAGGAAAAGAAAAAAGAAAGGATTGAAGTCATTGGGATTTGAAATAACTCAGAACAAGCCCTAAAAAATACTAAGTATAAAGGTGCTAGTGGAAACTACCATGTGTCAGCTTGGTGCATCTCCAAAAGTAAATCCAAAATCAAAGGCCCAAGTGAGCGTGGGATCGCCACGTAGACCAAGTTAAAAATGGGATAGAGTGAGCCTAAAATTGAATAATTATAGATATTCTATGGATTGCTTCACGTGTTGCATCAACGCAATTTTAAGGCATGACCCAAAAGGCAATTCCCAAATGAGTGCTAGCTCGCCACGTATTCAGGGCCCCAAAACTAAGAGCATCTGTTGAAAATTCCAAGAGTAAGTGGATGCTTCCACGTGTCGACGACACTCTGTCAAAGGAAAAATCTGAGTGGGTTTCTAAATGAGCACGGACCTTCCATGTGTCCGGGTCCAAAGAAAGGGACATGGTCAAGGGTTGAATGGTCAAGGGTTGAATAGTCAAAGAAGAGACAAAGCTAGGTGAGGGTGTCAAGTGTCAACATACTACTTTTTCAAAAGTAAGAGTTGGGGAAGGTTTAGAAATGAGTGACAACCCTCCACGAGTCTAGTTTTCAAAAGGGGCCTGCGTTTTTAGCAATAGTTGCCATCACATTTGTATATAGACGACTCAAATTTCAAATGGGCATATCTTTTGACTCGGTGCTCAAAATCGACAAAATTGGCACCGTTGGAAATATCTCGGCCTCGTCTACGCCATGGAGATCTGAAAATTTAATTTTTAAGAAGCTAAGTGGGTGAAAAATGGAGAAACATCTTCGTGCCATTAATATAGGATCTATTTGCCACAACAACCAGATCAGATTTGATCTGATCCACCATACCTCCTCCTTCAAGGTTTTGAACAAGTAATTGCTATAGACACAACATATTTGGGGTGGATTTGTAGGAGACATTGATGATAGTAGTTAAACTCTAAACTATTTTTCCCACTTCTCTCTCTTTCTCCCCTATGTTCCGAATCTATAAAGGAAGGGTGAAGACTCATTGTAAAAGGTTGTACATTTATGTTTTGTGACCTCCCTTCTTCTTTTGTTGATAGAAGGATCTGTGGAGATTTTCTCTCCTTTAAGTTGTAATGCAATTTTTTCTTCTTAGCCATTGCAATTTACTATATTGACTCTAAGCAGTAATATATATATCTGTGGATGTTTCTGACCCTATCATGTATTCGTTATTGTCTCTCCAATCTCTTATTGTGATTTTGTCATCTGTGCATAGTGTTTATATTACATTTCATGGTCTGTGTTAAACTACAAAATGAGGGTCTAACATTCCTTTGGTGCATTACCTCATTAGCTTAGTTTATTTTATTGCATCTCCTTGACCCTATCTCCTTGGTAAAATAGAGTATATTTAGAATATATCCTCTGCAATATATTTGTGTGCACCTTAACACAAGAATATGAACTAGCCTTAATCCAGAGAGCTCTCTCAACTCACAAGGTCTAGAAATTTGAGAGATGCTCCATATTTTGTAATCACACTAAGAGTCTCAACCCATCTATTTGTAGGCATTCAGGTGTCTATGATTCTACACTAACAGTTTTGGCATGCTCGGTGAGACAAGAAGTCTTCATTTTTTATTACAGAAAGATTTATGTGCACTTGTTGCAAGTTCTATATTTTAAGAATATTTGAAATTGCACATCTAGTGACTCCAAAAGGGAAAAAATCCACTGGTTTCAGTAGACCAAGCTTTCCAATTTCATGAGAAGAATACAAACAAGGTCAAGAACCAGAGAAGAGGGATGATTTATCTATCTACACTTATCTCCAAATAGAAGGAGAAGGGGGAGAAGAGCCTAGAGGTCTCCATCTCCACCAAACAGATCCTTGTCAACACCTCCTCCTAGTAGGTCATTCTTTTAATCAAGGGTGCTCAGGCCAATCAGGATGGCACAGCCAAATCCTTATGTCAATTTCACTGGTAGTAGCCCACTCGCCCTTAATGCACAAAATCCATTCCCAGTGGCAGCTTTAAAGAGCATCCCATATTTCACTAGAGAGAACCATACTTCTCTTAGTGACCATGTTCAAGACATTGCAAATGTTTGTGCAATCCATGAGATCACTAAGATGGAAATTGTAGTCAAGTCACTAGCCTCTTCACTCAAGGGTAAAGCTTCCCAATGGTTCAGGAGTCTAATAGCGGGTTCTATTCATAATTGGGACCATCTCGTGCAGAGCCCTTCATGATCAATTTGGAGAAAAGGGGCAAAATCTATCCTTGTTGGAAAAACTAATAGAAATCAAGAGATCTCCTAATGAGCATTTGATAGATTTCAACCTCAGATTTCAAAGGACATGGGACAAGATTAGAGTGGTCAGAAGCCCACAGATGAAGGTTCCTTCTTATACTTTCTTATAGATCTAAATTTTGATTAATGATTCAATCGGTGGGAGGAAAAACCTTACCTATAGCCTATATCACTTCCATAAGAGGTGAAAATTGTTTAATTCAGGTTGGAAAACTTCCTCCTAGGCCACTTATGCCTCTATATATAGAATTAGGAAACCCAAGCACCAGTGAGACACCCACATTAGTTCCTATTCCTAATCCTAGGAATCAAAGTTCAATTGAAGCCTCCACCTCATCCTCTAGTACCTCAAAAGAGATTCAAGAAGTTATGAAATAGATGTAGAACCTAGGGAATGAGTTAGTAACTATCAAGAGGTAATAAGCTCGAGTTCCAAGCCATATCAGCCTCGGACTCAGATCAGGCTAGACCCCATATCAAAAAAATAGGCCACCATCTCAGGTTGTAAATCTGAATCAAAACAACGGAAAACCTCAAGTTACTAGACCTTTCAGGTCATATGACCCAAACATAGCTTCAACATCAAGGGCCTTAGTCCCAACACAAAACAATATGGCCCAAGAATATGATTGGTGTTTTCCATGCAATCAGCCACATAACCAATCAATGTGTTTCAATGGTGCACTAACCCAGGCCTTGATGGTTCAGACTAGTGGTGTGTCATAAGAGTCTATTCAAGAAGAAAATCAGTAGTAAGGAGCTCAACAAGAGGCATCCGCAAGTGAAACCATGCTTGTCAATTGGCAAGATGAAGACTTCTATGGAATGAATCAGTTCCCTTCTTAAAGTGTGGCTTCCAATACACATTCCACAAGGAGAAATATTGGAGGAAAATCACCAAACTCAGGGAATCCTTAACCCTCCATTACTCCACAAGGTATTGGCACCCAAAGTGCAACTCCCAATATGCAGAGTCAATCTAAGCCACCTTCCAAATCCACCTAGGCACCGGTTGTGACAGCCCATGTGTACAAGCAAATTGTACCAGGAAAGGGGTAGAAAAAGGATAGCTCATTTAATATCATTGAACAAATGAAGAAGAAAAATGTGAACATTTCAATGTGGGAGTCACTGGCCATTCCAAGACAGAGAGATCTGTTGCTAGACTACTATGGCCAATTGGTCAATCTCAAACCATCACCTAACCAACAAGAGAAAGTGCTTGCCAATGTGGCTCAATTTGAAGGAAACCATGGAAGATAACAAGGTAAGAATCTAAATCCACCTCCATTTTATGTTTCATTGATCATTGGGGACAAATTGGTACACAATTGCATGATTGATTTGGGGGCAAGTAGCTCTGTAATGCCAAAGCAAATAGCTGATCAACTAGGTCTCCAATACAAAGTCATCTCCAAGGGGGTAGTGCAATTAGATGGGACAACAAAGTGACAACTTTTGGAGTCATTAAAGATTTGATCCTCACACTGCATTCCTACCCCAATGTGACTGTATTACAAATCATACCAATCATAGACTTACAACCACATTTTGCATTGTGTTAGTCAAAAGACTTCACTGCTAAAATTGGAGGTTATTTGTCTACAAATTGGTCGCACATGCTTTTTAGAACAAGGTATGGAGTTAAGGCCACTATCGATCTGAACCCATTGTAAATTATCATATTAATTCTTATGTACCTATTCTAATCATTACAATTTTTCATAATTTGATTTGGATGACCTCCTAAGCACTTGTGAGATAGATACCAAGGTGGGGTGTATCCCAGACTTGACTCTCGATGAGTGAGAAAACAAGAGACATGCTTTTGACCCCTATAAAGAGATGGAGGAATCTGAGTTAGGAGTCTACTATTTATATGAATAAAATCAACCTCTTCTTGACATCATTAAGCCATACCACAAAGATGACAATGAGGTATGGCAGTTATTCTTTGATGGCTCGAGAAGTAGACAAGGAGTTAGAGGAGGGGCTATGCTTGTTTCCCCAAGGTATGAAATACTACTTAGCTTTTTGTTTCCAATTTTCCTGTTCAAACAATACAACAAAGTATGAGGCTTTGGTCCATAAACTGCATTGGACAAGGAAATGAGGAATTAAGAACTTGCAAGTGTTTGGTGACATTGAACTAGTTGCTAATTAGTTTCGAGGACAAATTTTTTCCAAGAATGACCTATTAAAGAGTTACAAGAACATGGTATGGGACCTCATTACATATTTTGAGGCATTCAACATTAACTCCATCCCAAGGAAGAAGAATGAAGTAATGTGACATGATTGACAAAAATGGGGCAGCTTTTGATGTTGTCGAGAGTATCAAGAATGATAGGCATCAGCCCTATATCAAGCTAGTTGTAATGCCAGCTATCCTAGACAACAATAATAGATGGAAATTCTTTGAAAGTGATCAACAAATTGTCAACATTCTACAAGAGGAAGCTTAATTCTCCTACGATTATCAAGAAAGATTGGAGAAGCATTATGGAGATCAAGTGATATAGTTGAGGACCAACAAACTACCAAAGGGTCTTGTCACTTTGGAATCAATCTTCAACCCAAATGACCAATTCTAAAAATAAAAGGAAAACATTCAAGTAAAGGGTGAAGATTCATAACCTATTTTTATAGAAGAAGAAAAAAACATTGCAGATTAGCGTGGTAAGCACTCAACAAGAAAAATATGAATTTTTCAACTCTATCAAAAATTCCCATATGTCTTTTCCTGGACTTATAAATATTTAAGAAGTTTAAACCTAAAGTGGCACAACACACCATCAAGTTGGACCCGGAGCTAAGACTTCGGACATAAGCAAAGACCGGTGAATCCCCACATTGAGCCTCTCATGAGAAAAGGATTGAACAAGCTAATTGAGGCCAATATCATTTTTCCTATCAAGAATTCAAGTTGGGTTGCTAACTTGGTACTGTGAGAAAGAAAATTGGAGAAATCAGCCGTGTGTGGACTTTTGTTATCTAAACAGAGCATCACTTAAGGATCACTACCCACTTCCATCAATGAAACAAATCCTAAGTTGTAGTTGGTTCGAGAGGTTCACATTGTTAGATGGGTCGACTATAACCAAATAATGGTGAAAGAGGAGGATCAGTTCAAGAAATCCTTCACCACCAAATGGGGCACATATGCTTATAAGAAAATTACATTTGGACTATCAAATGCTAAAGCAACATTTCAACAAGACATGGATATGGAATTCAAAGGCTTGATCAATAACATATTCCTGGTGTACCTAGATGATATCACATTCTTTTCAAAAATGATGCAAACCATCTCTTTCACCTTTGATAGGTATTTCAGAGATGTAGAAGGTTTGGGGTTTTATTAAACCCAAAAAGTGTGTGTTCCTGGCTCATGAAGGGAAATTATTGGGCAACATTGTCTCTATAAAAGGGTTAGCAATTGACCTTGAAAGAGTTGAAGTCATCCAGATGCTCTCATTTCCACAACATAAAAGGTCTCTCCAAAGATTCTTGGGGAGGATAAACTTTGTTCGCAGGTTTATACCTAACTTTTCTACTCTTGTGAAGCCTTTAACAATGATGTTAAAGAAGAGTCTTACATTTAAATGGACAACAGAAGGGAAAGAGAGTTTTGAGGCCACCAAGCTCGCAATATCACATGCCCCAACTCTTTTCAACCTAGACTTCTCAAAAAACTTCATGCTATATTATTTTGGAGGGTTAGACACCATCTCATCCATCTTGGTCTAGACCAACGATGAAGGTTCAAAGAAACCCATAACTTTCTTCAGTCAGAGCTTGGAAGACTATGAGGTAAAATACTCTTTCATTGAGAAACAGGTCCTTGTTATTATTAGGAGCTTAAATAAGTTCATGCACTTGGTCTCAAATAACAATATTCAACTACTAGTATCTCATACTAGTGTCAAGGACTTCCTTTTAAATAAGGATTTGAATGAGAAGAGGGCAGGTTGGATCACCCGAGTAATGGAATATGACATTGAGATCAAGGTGACCAAACTAGTTAGAGGCAAGGGGCTATGTGAATAACTCGCCTCCAAGCTTCATCTGAGTTAGTGGGTGAAAAGGAGGTTGTCCTATTTTTATAGAATGATTAAGAGAAACCAACTAATGATGCACCTACTCCATTTTGGACCCAAGCCTTGGTGTATTACCTTCAAATAGGTTTGTACCCTCTAGAATGGAATAAATAAAAGAGAAGATACTTTAGAATACAAGCTATCCCATATGTGTTTGTTGGTGGTGTCTTGTTTAAGAAGGATATCAATAATATTTTATTAAGATTCATTGAGAAAAGCCAAATTGTGAGAGTGTTGCATGAATTCCATGATGGAGAAGTAGGAGGCCACTTTTCCCCTCGAGTAACAACTCTCAAGATCATGAGAGTTCATTATTATTGGCCTATAGTGTTCAGGGACTGCTATTCATGGATCAAGAAGTGTAAAAATGTGCATTCTTCACAGGAAAGGAGAAGTTAGCAGCCCTACCCCTTCATCCCATTTCAGTGGAACAACCATTCATGCAATGGGGACTAGACTTCATTGGTTTGATTAACCCAAATTCAAGACAAGGCCACAAGTGGATACTCACTACAATAGACTTTTTCAACAAGTGGACTGAAGAAGTGACACTAAAAGAAACAAATGAATCCAACATCTTTGATTTTTATGAAGGAATAACCACTAGGTTTAGAGTCCCTACCACTATTATATCAGATAATGCAATTGTATTCCTTGGTACAAGGATCATTGAATGGGTAGTTAAGAATGGTGTGTATCTCAACACCTCATCAAATTATTACCCTCAAGGTAATGGCCAAGTAGATTCCACAAATAAAAATCTATTAAGGATTATTAGATGAAATCTTGATGAAAATCAGAGGAGTTGGAATACAAAGCTCAAATCATCTCTATGGGCCAATAGGATCACGGTCAAAAGATCCACTAGTAGCTCACCATACAAGCTTGTTTATGGAAAGGAGAAAGTATTTCCCATCTCATTAGAATTGCCTCGCTTTAGAACTCATGAAACGAGTTGGTGCTTTGGCTGAATTTGAACCTATGGCAATCAGGTATACAGAGTTAATGGAGGTAGTGGAGGTAAGAGAGCATGCAATTTAGGTCATGGAGAAGGATCAAGCATTGATAAAAAAAAAATTTGATAAGAAGGAAAGAATGAGGACCTTTCAAGAAGGGGACTTAGTCCTAAAGTGGGATGCAGATTGAGAAAATCCAGGAAAACACTCCAAATTTGATACCATCTGGAGTGGCCCTTACATGATCATGGAGTGCAAGAGTAGTAATGCCTTCCGGTGGCTAAATTAAATGGCAAAGAATTATAGATCCTAGTGAATGAGATCCATCTCAAACATTGCTAATAATTGGGAAGTTTTCACCGTGTAAATATTAGAATAGGATTTTAATTTCCCTAAGTGTGTATGCACATTATTTTGTTGAAGTGGAGTTTTGTTTCCCTAAGTGTTATAGTACGAGTTCTTTATTGTTCTAGGTTGCATCGTTACACGATTCAACATGCCTCCAAGTGAACATGCTATCCCTTTCAGTCCATGACATCGAAACCCATAGTTTCTGTAATATTTTCTATTTCAAAATAAAACAAATCCAGGAAAATAAAAATCATCTTCAAAATAGTCCATTCAGGGACAGATGAAAGCCCCGAGTCAAAACAATTTTCTACTCTTAGAATCCTTGTTTCAATATTTCTTATGAAAATTGAGAGTGCAAATGGTCGAGCTTGTGGATCAGAGGTAGGATCAATATCAGGCCATCATTCTTGACTCCATGCCTAATGGATGCTTCAAGGATACTGATCTCTTCATCTAGCAAGTAGACGCCCCTACGAGTCACCAAATTTTTATCACTACTTTGTTCCTCGACAAAATTGATCAACCACAACCCTACACAAAAGAAACTAGAGAAATCATGTTCAAATCCTATAAACAGGTTGCAAAGGGACTCTATAATGGAGTGGCGGGGCCTGCAAAAGATCAAACAACCATGTGCAAGAAGAAATTCAAGAAACGATTCTAACGAGAGAATCCATGCTTGAAATCTAGCAAAGAGATTATAGGCGGGCTCTAAAACCAAAACAAGGGTCAGGGAAGGAGAAGAAAGTGTCAAAGAAACCAAGGGTTCAAAGGAAAAGAAATCAAAAAGGCTCAAAGTTGTCCTCAAATAACTTAGAATGAGCCCTACAAAAATGCTAAGTATAAAGGTGCTAGCAGAACCGCCACATGTCACTCGGCACATCTCCAAAAGTAAATCCAAAACTAGAGGCCCAAGTGAGCATAGGCTCACCATGTCAACCAAGTTTAAAATGGGATAGCGTGGGCCCAAAATTGACTAATTATAGAGAGTCTACGGATGGCTCCACGTGTTGCATCAGTGTAATTTCAAGGCATGGCCCAAAAGGTGATTCCCAAATGAGCGCCATCTCACCACGTATTTAGGGCCCAAAAAAGTAAGAGTGGCCATTGAAAATTCCAAGAGTCTGTGGAAGCTTCCACGTGTCAACCCAACACTCCTTCAAAGGAAAAATCCTGAGTGGGTTTCTAAATGAGTGTGGACCTTCCACGTGTCCCAAGTCCAAAGAAAGGGATAGGGTTGAGGGTTGAATAGTCAAAGCAGAGACATGCCAATGGAGGGTGCCAAGTGTTAGCACAACACTATTTCAAGAGTAAGAGTTAGGAAGGTTTCCAAATGAGTGCCAAGCCTCCACGTGTATGATTTCAAATGGGGCCCATTTTGGCAACTGGTTGCCACCATTTCTATATGGACACGACTCAAATTTTAAATGGGCATATCTTTTGACTCAATGCTCGAAATCCAAAAATCGGCACCATTAGAAAGATCTCGGCCTCATCTACACCATGGAGATCTGAAACTTTAATTTTGGAGAAGCTAAGTGGGTGAAAAATGGAGAAATGTCTTTGTGCCATTAATATAGGATCTATTTTCCCCAACAACTAGATCAGATTTGATCTGATCCACCGTTCCTCCTCCTTCGAGGCGTCAAACTAGTAATTGTTCAAGACATGAAAAATTTGGGGCGGATTTGCAGGAGGCATTAATGATAGTAGTTGAACTCGAACTATTTTTATCACACTCTCTCTTTCTTGCTCTCGTGTCAAATATATAAAGGAAGGGTCAAGACTCATTGTATAAGGTTGGACATTTTTTTTTTGCTCCCTCCCTTCTTATTTTATTCACAGAAGGATTTGTGGAGATTTTCTAACCTCTCCTTCAGGTTGTAATGCAAGTTTTTATTCTTGGACACTACAATATACTGTATCAACTCCTAAGAAATAATTTATATGTCTGTGGATGTTTCTCTACCCTCTCATGTATTCGTTATTGTCTCTCCAATATCTTATTATGATTTCGTCATCTATGCATAGTTTTTGTATTGAATTTCATGGTCTGTGTTAAATCAGTAAAATGAGGGTCTAACAATCCTTTGGTGCATGGCCTTGTTAGTATATTTTATTTTCTTGCATCTCCTCTAACTGTCTCCTTGGTAAAATAGAGTTGATTTAGAATAGATCCTCTGTAATATATTTGTGTGCACTGAAAAGAGGAATAGGAACCAACCTTAATGTGGAGATCTCTCTAACTTGCAAGGTCCCACACTTTGCGAGATGGTCCATGTTGTGCAATCACACCGAGAGTCTCAACCCATCTAGTTGTAGGCATTTATGGGTGTTGTGATTTTGCACTAATAGGTACAAAATACCTCTGATAAGTCCACAACACAAAGACAAAAATTGAAAAAAAGTCAAAAAATCAAAGGAAAATGAGCTACAATAATCAACTAAATACAAACACTTGATTAAAAAAATACAGAGAAATTATACAACACAAGAAAAGAAAAACAAAACCCAAAATACAAAGCAAAATGAATGCAACAAAGCTAACAATGAGCCTATTTAACAACATGATACCTGAAATTGGTCCAAAAAACATGGAAAAACCCCCAATTTTAAAAAAAAAAAGGACAAAACAAAGCTAACAATGAGCCTAGCTATCTTAATTTCTATAATTTTTCAAATAAATGCAAGATAATGTAAAGAAATCCACACACACACTAAAAATGCAACACACTCATTAATATCAACATCTAATTATTTCCCTAATGTGTTCCATAATGAAGAACTAGCAGATGTGAATGCCACCAAAATAATAACATATGCATGGGGATAGGATCGACCAAAGATTGTAGTAGTTACTATTCGTCAAAATATTGTCAAATCCCATTGAGGTTTGATATGAAAAATATATTGATTGGCTTTCCAAGGGTGTATGTGAGTAAAATATTGAAAACCAAAGTTTCTCTAAGTGTGGATATGAGTAAAGGGTTAATTGATGGTCTCACCCATAAGCACAAATGCTTGTCAAGGGTAAGAAACATAATAGTCATAGGATTATTTGGATAATCATTAAGATCATAGTCAAATGGAAATATTGTCTAATTGTGTTGAAATTAATTTTTTTGAGTTTTGTGAAACATTTTCTAAATGTTTTTGTATTTTGAAAATTTTATAATTTTTTTGTTTTGCGTTTATGCTATTTTTTGAATTTTTTCATGCTAACAAAAAGGAAAGGTATCCTTAAACCATACTAGGAATGGCACAAATGGAAAATTCCAATGAATAGCATAGGATTAAATCCAAATTGAAGTGGGAAAATATGATTGATGTAGCAAGAGAATCACATCCTAACTAGGAGAAATATACAACACAAGATGCATTCGGATGAAACATGAAGCGTAATAGAA
The DNA here is from genome assembly GCA_018340775.1 of Taxus wallichiana var. yunnanensis. Lineage (NCBI taxonomy): Eukaryota > Viridiplantae > Streptophyta > Pinopsida > Cupressales > Taxaceae > Taxus > Taxus wallichiana. Next base: position 15,793,015 of record CM031238.1, on the reverse strand, counting down.
TGAAGAGAAGAAACCAATGGTTGTGCTTATATGCCCCCAGCACTAGCGATACTCTTAGAGGATCATGAATAGAACTTCTTTAGATGAACCTCATTCATGGGATATTTAAGCTCTTTTCCATATTTATTTGATATTTTATATGCCCTGAGATCCAAACTTGGCAGTAATAATGTAGGGTCCTAACTAATTAGGTTCAAACTTTCCTTGTTTTTCTCGTTCTTTGGTAGTATTCTTCTTATTCTATTTAATAACAAGTCATGGATCTCAAACTATCTTGGTTTAATCGTCTGTTTTAGCTTCATCATATTTGGTTACGATATAATTTTAGGTGCACAAATGTGCATCTCATCTAAAATTTCAAGCTATAAAATATGCACTTTGAGGTAATTTTATTCATGCACTAGGTGTTGGAGTCACATGTAGAGAGAATGGAGATCAAATTTTGGTAATACGGATTCAAAGCCATATACAAGGGAGAAAGGAGTGGCTCCGATCGATGTTTGAAATGAGGTTCTATAAGCCCAAAGGGTGGGATACGATTGTGTGTTCTAATTGTGTCCACACTTTGTTTTAAGTTGTCATTGATGTCAAGGTAATGATGTTGTGCATGATTGATGTCAAGAGGAGTGTAGACACAAAAATTTGGTATCGCTACTCTTGATTTCCCATGTGCGCATCTTTCACCATGGTCCTATATAGACCCATTTTTAATTTAATTTGTTTATTTTATTTAAATACCCATCTATTAATCCATCACCTTTAATTATTAATTAATTATTGTTAATTATAATTAACTAATTACCCATTATTAGCTTTCATCTCACCTAAATTAGCCAATTACCCCTAATTAGCTTTCATCTCTCTTAATTAGATAATTACCTCTAATTGGATTTATTTGGGATGATTTTATCTGTAACCACCTAAATGCACATCCCTACGCTTTTTCTAGAGTTTATCTGACCCATCTTTATCTCTTATCCACCATTCCACTTCCCTAGGAAATCATTACTCTACATACTTTATAGCACTTATCTCATTCCCTAAAAGCCCCATATCTCAAACAAATAAATCATTCACCATTTGAAGGAATGGTTGTGGAAAGTTGGTGGTGACCCGGTCAGTCACTTTTGAACCTATAAAATTACATTCACCCCCATCTTTCGGAGACATACATGTAAACATCTTAGCTTTCTTATGACTTATGAACTTTTCTTGTGCTTGAGCATCCATGTAATAGTTACAGACCTCTTGGATCTCCTTTCAACTTACTTACATCACTCATGAACATCCTTCATGATATTACCATAATTTTTGTGTTGTCTTATTTAGTTATCATCATATTATCATTGTCTTGTTTGCATCTAAGATTTTGTAGGACTAGATCATCTGTGAGACCTCATTTCAACCGCCCTTTTCATCTCTCGTACTTGTAAGTTTATTTTCTAGTTGATCCACTCTCATCTTAACTCAGTATAGCTTAGGTCTTCATGGACCTGTTAGGTCGTCATTGTTCCTATATCCATCTCGACTTTGTGACTCTATTTTATAGATCCTCAGGTCCATGTTATTGTGTTTCAGTGGATCACCAAGTTGTCATATCTCCCTATCATCACTCTGTTTCTTAGATTCATCTTGTCAGTCCCCCATTCGGTGTTGCCCCTATCTAGCTATCCTCAACTAGACCTCTATTTGTGGTATCCACCACTTAGATCCCTGTTTCCTCACACCTTTTTGTCTTTTTGAATCTCAAAGCTTCTTTGCAGTGTCTACTAGCCATCACAAATACCCAACATACTCGGGTATACACTTAGAATATCCAGATCTGCATTTCATCCGTTGTTCTCTTCCATCTCGTTTAGTTTTCCATCAACAAGACCTCAGTAACCTTATTCGTTGTCGACCCTATCGTGTATCTTTATTTTATGATAATCTAGATAAGATTTGTATGTTTCTTACATTTCTGCATTTTTAGTTTCTATGTGCCTCAAATTCTACATATTATCATGTTTATTATCATTTATTTTATCCTATCTTATCAAACACGGGATTGACATCCACCAAGGAATTTAATACTTCTTGGAACCGACTTCATTGGGAAACCCCCTCATCTACCATCTAATCCATTTTCCTCTTAGTTACCTTTGTTTTGCAAGTTCATCAGATTTGCAGTGAGGTCATCCACTTTGTGCCCGTCTAATTTGCATCCATCATACTTCAAGGTACCTTAAACCCTTGCATTTTGAATTTATTTAATTTTCTTTAGTACTAGCTCATTAACTTGGATAGGAAAAAGAAATAGATCAACATTTTGGCATGCCCAGTGGGAGGACAATTTTAGGTGATTCTATTGCACTCTCTTTCATTTTCTTATTTTCCACTAACACTATAGGCAAAGGCTTTTATTTTTACTTTTTCGTGTTGGGATTTATTTCTTGGATCACTCTTCGCTTATGTCTTCTTGAATATCAAATAAAAAGGAAAAGCGTTCTCCATGTATTCTCATTTTTGTCTTGTTTTCTCCTTTTTGCATCATATTTTCCCTTTCTTTTGTGTTTGTCTTCATCAAACTTTCACATTTAGATTTGGCTTAAAAAGAACCCTTTTTACATCCTTGCTTGTTCATCTAGCTTAAGTAGGGGTTAATCGGTTACATCTCACATTCTATCACACATAACCAAATTCACACATCAATCTACACATCTAGACATCTTCCTACCAGGTGGACTGATTGGGATTTCATCACCCAATAAGAAGTTATCATGGTTTTTGGCTGTGTTAGAAATCGTGGATGACTCGGACCTCACGTATCTTTTGATGTATAAAGGACTCCCACCATAATCACGTAAAACCATCCTTACTATCATTTATTAAGTACCCTCGTTATCCACCTCCTCTCTTTCACATCTTCTAATTAATCACGATAATTACAAACTTGTTTCTTTATTTTTGTCAAACAAATTTTTCCCATCTTATACCTATTAAAACCCCTTCCAAATAAAAAAATAATTCAGTAATATAATATATCCAATGATACTCCTTCCTCCAATGATCTCAAGATTCCACATTGGATCTCTCGACCTTGTGAAGACTATGTCATCCAAATCGATCCCCCTTTTTAAATTGATTCTCTTATATCTCACCACTTTATTTCCCCTAACCAGCCACACCTCCATCTCTCACTCCTTTAGAAACTCTTGGGCCTCCTTCTAGCCCCATATATGACTTCATATTTCATATATTTCCCACGATCTCTTAATCCTACCCATCCATTCAATCAGTGAGTCTTATTCCACCCCTACCACCTCATATCAACACTATCCCTACTTCTTTTGATATTATCACTAGAATTCCTATCCAACCATCTCAATCTCCCAATACTCAATGATCAAGTATTCATATATCTTAACAACAAGTCATTATCGCAACCTATCTCATTCCTTCACATTCCTATTTAATCTCCACCACTTCATTATATCCCCTCTTATCAAAAATTACATCCTTATCCATCCACTTCTCATGTTGTATCACCACAACCATCTACCTCATACACTCCTACCAAATTACAAAACTTTTAAACCATCTTCTAATTATACCCCCTTGAGGGAATATTACAACTCTATATTCAGAAATTGATAGAGGTTCACCTTATCACACTTCCTCCCACCCAACCTATTGATAACTTACATCCCAAACCCGCTTGGTATCATGAGGGTCATTATTGTAAATATCATCGAGTCATGGGTCATGACATTGAAAAATTTCATTCTTTTACATATCGTGTTCAACATTTTCTAAATCAAGGGGAACTCCAAATAGAAAATATTTGTTCATCTCCACCAACCCTTTGATATAATCAGACAACCCTTTCTTAATACACCATCGACAAATCAATTTTCACCTTCCACATTTTAAAAATTTAACCCTTATACAATCAATTCTATACATTAAACACCTCCATATTTATCCATCTCATCCATCTCATTATCTACCCTCCCTTAGACATTGTGCTTATGACTCCTTCAATATTTACGCCCACATCTACATCAACCATATCCACAATTGCTACACTTATCACATTAACCTCTATCACTTTTCCTATATCTACATCCATTCCTACCTTTACCACATCCACATTGAATTTGACGATACCTACAACTTCATCCACATATATCAAACTCCAATCTATGATTTCTAACCCCTTTTCCACATCCAAATCAAACACACATATCCCTATATCACTTATATCCCTAAACACCCCAATTATACCCACATCCCTATCAATCCCAACTACCTCTATATCTATCATGTCATCAAATTCAATTACGTCTACCTTGATATCTTCATCACATAAACCTACATATTTTCTCATGAAAGCCACATCACCTATTTTATCCCAATATTCTACAATAAATATTCCAACATCTACCACATCTATACCCACTACCACACCAATCACATCTTCTCAATTTGCAAACATATCAATGGTACCCCTTGAAACATTTTTGAAACAAGCATCCCTACCTAAGACAAACACAAAGGGTATTCAACCAACTATTTCCACATTAACCAATCCAAACCTACACAATCCACATCTTGCATAGACCTCATCAATCACATCATACAAATTCCTCTTTCTTCATCCATATCTACACCGATAATTGATCTTGTACCTTCATCTAATTCATCCCTTATCACATCCAATTCATCATATTTGATCATACCTACTACTTCATCTACATCTATTCCACCTTTACCTATTATACCATCCATAGAATCAATCCCAATTCCTCTTTCTTCACTTCTACCCGCACCAATCACATTAACTATCATGACTACATCGACATCATCTTCTCCTCCTAAATCTTTCTCATTGTTTAAATAGTTTGTGAAATCACTCTAACTCACCCTGACTTAAAATGATACTCTCATCTCATCTTCACAACCAAACACTCCCACATCATCTTTAGAAATTATCAAACAAAAATTACTTCCTCCACCCATAACATCAACACAACCTTTGGATCCTCCAGTTGAGATAAGTGTCAAAAATCTAATATTACAAAATCCATCCTAGGATCACACTTATCTAGTTTAGGGTTATCCTCTCCATCTAATACATCTCCCAATGATCAATCAAAATCCAAACAAGATAATCCTCATAAATTTGATTCATCTTCTAAGACATCTAATTTACCCATCCAATCTACATCCACTCCTTCCCCTAAATCCAAGTCAAAATATCCTATCAAAACCCGCAAGAGCTACCTTCCTCCCAACACTTTGATCGGGTCCTACGCAGATACCCTTCGACACTTAGTTTGACTACTTTCCATCATGGTTTGACTACAATTGCATTTACACTTATCATTGTACCACAAGTCATGACACTAAGCACTATAAGGCACTCCAAACCATCATCTGTGATCTTATTGAGGATGAAGAATCTTTCATCTAAGAGGATCTCGCCTTCTCTATTCATCACATCCAATATAATTCCTATTTTTGAATCCCCATCCATCAAATTTTCTAACTCTCCTCCTTCATCTACATCATCCTTTATCATATCTCCTCCACATATCATTTTTGTAAGGAGGATCCTCCCTTGTTCATTGATGTTGCTTACCTTGCTCATCAGCCTTATAATCCTTAACCATCCATCCAACCCAAATCCAAATTGTATCATCAACATTCCTTCCGACAACCCCACCCAATCTCCTTCAACATCCACTATCTCATCTATATCTAAAGCTACCCAATCTGATATAGTTTTCTTCATTGGGGGAGCATCTTCCCCTCATTTTTATCCTCTTGCATCTTCTTCCTCACCCACACATCTTATCCACATCAACTCCACCCAAAAATCTCTTAATGTTGGAGAAATTCACTCTAGGATTTTCTCCTTAATAATGTCCTAGTTACCTCATCTAAATCTTATCCAACCCTTCTGGTCTTATCGAGTTTATTGTTTCATCTTATTTAGCCAATCTACCTATCATCTCATCTCATCTCATCTAAAGTACACTTTTATGGCCATTTTTGTGCCTTTCTCTGGGGCACCATATTTTCATTAAAGTCCACCTTTTTGGTCATATTTGTGCCTCTTTTAGGGCACCATATTTTCATCAAACTCCACACTTTTGGCCATATTTGTGCCTCCTTTTGGGCACCATCATTTCCATCAAATTCCACCTTTCCTACCATATTTGTGCCTTTTCTTAGGTGTCATATTCTCATTGTAAGTCCACTATTTTTCCATTCTTTCATCTCACTAGGACGCATTTTTTTCCTCGTCTCCTCACTTTTTGAGGGTGGTACATATATTTTACCTCCCATTATAAATTTTTATCTCATCCCATATTATAATATCATAAGTCCACCTTTGTGTCCATATTTGTGCCACTTTTAAGGCACCGTATTTTTCATTCAAGTCCACCTTTGTGGCCATATTTGTGCCTCTTTGAGGAAAACCTTTTTCATCAAATTCCACCTTTGTGGCCATGTTTTTTCCTCTTTTAGGGAACCATATTTTTCATTCAAATTCCAATTTTTCAGCCATGTTTGTGCTCTTCTCTTTGGGCCATATTTTCATCATAATTGAACTACTCTTGTGGTCATTTCCTCATCTCATTAAGGATGCATATTTTCTTCACTTCCTCAAATGGTAACACATAGTTTGTCTCCTCTCATCTTGTATATCTCATCTTCATCGTGTCAAGGATGGATATGTTTCTTGCTTCCTCACTTTTGAAAATTTAGTGCATATTTTACTCCTTCTCTCATATATCACATCTAATTTATCATCTCGTCTCATCCTAAGTCCACTCTTGTGGCCATTTCCTCGTCTCGTTAGGGACACATATTTTCTTCACTTCCTTAAAAGGTAGTGCATAGCTTTTATCTTCTCTCATTTATCTCATTGTATCCCATCTTTACCAATATGTCATATTGTCTTATTGTGAATTTAAATTTAGTGACCTTGTCCTACTCTAGAAAGGATCCAATGTAGAAAATTTTCCCAATTGGATTGGACCATATATTATCACACATAAGTATGTGTCGGGAGCCTATCATTTGGCCTCCCTTGATGGAAAAATGGAGGTGGAACCGCTTAACGATTGCACTTACAACCATTATATTATTAGCATGTCTACCAATGAGCACTTAGTTGCATCCATATATCATTCCTCCATCATTAGCCTATTCCATTTATCAGTCTAATGATTTGGAACTATGTGGTCTACCATCACTTCCCTAGTTATGACCTTAAATATGGGTACCATGGATCTATCCATAGAATTTTCCTTATGGATAGGTTCTCCCTTCTTGGTGAGAAATCCATGATCATTACATTCATCACCCTCTTATTTACCTTTTGAAACCATGCAAAGGGTGTAAAGGCATCTCTTGTACATTCATTATCCCCTCCTAAGTGGTATATCTAGCTATTCACAACTCTCCCCTATGTTAAAATAAAATTTCATGGATTCTCTTATCAAAAATCAAAGTTATGAAAAACATATTGCTCCCTCAAAGGACATTTCTTCATGTAAAAAAAAAGATCAAAATCAATAAACCGTTCCCTCAAAGGATGGTTATCATGTATAGAGTAGACCATACCCTTGAAGTATGCCTACTCTTTTATATAATTGCATCGAAGGCTTCCCTCATTGATCATCCTTCCATTCTATCAACATTCATCAAAGGCTTCCCTCTTTGATCAAATTTCTTCTAGAGAACTTCATCCAACAATCAGTTTTCTCTTTCCCCTATGCAGAGTTGGGCATAGATTTAGGAAACACCACTTATGGAGAACACTCTTTCCACATAAAAATTACATCACAAATCCTTTTATCGTGTCGGCATTAGGTTTATGAGTTCCTTTCATTTAATACCTTGCTCATGACCTACTATATAGCTAATTACCATTGGTTATGTGTTAACATTTGTCTTGGTCGCATGTGCCTTACATTACTAGGATTCCCTTCGTATTTACCTCTAATGTGGTTGGAGGCATCGTTTCCTTGTGCATTCCTTGATATAGCATAGCATTATTTGTATCCTTTGGTCACATATAGTTTGATCAATATCTATTATCTCATCTCATATATTATCTCATCTATCATCTGATTACACCTTATCTATCTCATCAAATCTTATCCAATCTACTACATCTTAAGTCCACTCTTGTGGCCATATTTGTGCTCTTATTCTAGGGCACCATTTCAGAATTTCATGTTATCTCAATTCCACCCTTGTGGCCATATTTATTCCCCCTTTGGGAATTTTATATAATCATTTCTTATTTTTCCTTTTCGGCCTTTTTTTCATGTTCCACATTTCATCTCAAGTAAACTTTTGTGGCCATATTTTTGAACCATACCTCATATTTTTATATTTCACCTCCTTTTCCATTATTGTGCCCTTTATTGGAGTACCATTATTTCTTTCCTCATATGTTTAGTGCTCTTTTCCTTAGGTACAATCTCATCATATTTTCTCTTAAAATTACACCCTTGTGTCCATATTTATTTCCCCTTGGGGCATTTTATATCATCACTTTTTATATTTTTCCTTTTAGGCCATTTTTGTGCCCTTTGTAGGGGCACCATTATTCCCATCTTCATCCTTTGCAGACGCATACCTTTTTCTCGATTCCTCATGTACAAAATATTTCACATTATTTTCACATTTGGTTGTGCATAGTTTGATGTCTACCTCTATCCCATTGGTCCTTACATCTTGCATCCATTCAAGAGGTTTCCCATTGGATTCCCTCCATTTTGTAGTGATTTTCACCCACTCACTGGTCCATAGAATGTTTCCACCATCTCCATTAAGACCATACTTTATTCCCTACCAACGTGATATTGAAATTTCCGCAATAGGTTCTATTTTTTTAAATCCCTTATTTCTTGGGACATCTTTCCTCACCTTCTCATTTTACCCATCTTTCTTCTCCCATCCTCCCTTCAAAATCTACCTCTTTCAAACTCATCATTGATTTCCCTTTACATTATTGATCCCTCATTTGAGGGGGATCATCATCAAACTTCTATTATCCTTCATTCTGATCTTCATCTCTCATCATTTTTGTCTCATGGCTTGCTAGTGTAAACCACGTGACAAAAGGGGAAAATGTAGACAACAAAATTCGGTATCACTACTCTTGATTTCCCGTGTGCGCATCTTTTATAATGGTCCTATCTAGACCCATTTTTAATTTAATTCATTTCTTTTATCTAAATCCATAACTATTAGTCCATCACATTTAATTATTAATTAATTCTTGTTAATTAAAATTATCTAATTATCCTTAATTCGATTTCATCTCACCTAAATTAGTTAATTACCTGTAATTATATTTCATCTCTCCTAATTAAATAATTACCTCTAATTAGCTTTCTTTAGGATGTTTTTATCCCTAACCACCTAAATCCACATCCCTACACTTTTTCTAGCTTTTATCTAACCCATCTTTATCTCCTATCCACCCATGACACTTCTCTAGGAAACCCTTACCCACCTATATGATTTAAATCACTTATCCAAATCCCTAAAAGCCCCATATCTGGAACAAATCAAGCATTTACCATTGTAAGGAATGGTTGCCCAGAGTCGATTGATACCCATCTAGGTCTCCATTAACCCTATAAAACTACATTCACCCCCACTCTTCAAGAGGCATAAATGCAAACATATAAGCTTTCTTCTAACTTACGAAATTTTTCTCATACCTAAGCATCCCTGTAATAGTTATAGACCTCTTGGATATCCTTTCAACTTGCTTGCATCACTCATGAACATCCTTCATGAGATTACCATAATTTTTGTGTTGTTTTATTCATTTATTATCATATTATCACTATCTTGTTTGCATCTAACATTTTCCAACACCGGATCATTAACCAAACCAAACCTCATTTTAGCCACCCTTTTCATCCCTTGTACTTCTAGGTTGATTTTTCATTTCATTTAATCTTAGCTTAACTCAGTCCAAATCAAGTCTTCATCAACCCTATTGGGTCACCAATGATCTTGTATCCATCTTCATTTGTGGCTTTGTTTTCTATATCCTTAGGTCTATGTTATTTTGTTCTAGCGATCACCCTATTGTCATATCTCCCCATCGTCACTCTATTTCTCATATTCATCATGTCAGCATTACCCTAGTCATTGTTGCCTCTACCCATTTATCATCGATCAAACCTTTATTTATGGTATCCACCACTTATATCCATGTTTCCTCACACCCTTCTATTTTTTTCAATCTTAGAGTTTCTCTGCAGTGTGCCTACTAACAACACAAAGCCCCAACATACTTAGGTCTCGCATTGAATATCTAGATCTTCTTTTCATCCACTATTCTTTTCCATCTTCTTAGGTATCCATCAACTAGACCTTTACATCCTTGGTCACCATCTACCCTACCAGGTAACATTATTTTATAACAATCGAGATCATATTTTTTGTTCCTTATATTTCTACATTTTTCAATTTCGTGTGCCTCGATTCTACATATTAACTTGTTTATTATCATTTTTTTATCATATCTTATCAAACATGGGGTTGACATCTTCTAAGGAAATTAAAACTTCTTGGAACTAACTTCATCGGGAAACCCCTCATTAACCATCTACTCCATTTTCCTCTTAGTTACCTCTGTTTTCCAGGTTTATCACATTTACAATGAGGTCATCCACTTTGTGCCCATCCATTTGCATCAATCATACTTCAAGGAACCTTAAACCCTTGTATTTTGAAGTTATTTAATTTTATTTATTACTATTTCATTAACCTACATGAGAAAGAAAAAATTAGATCAACATTCGGAATGCCCATTGGAAGGATCCTTTTAGGTGAGTCTCTTGCACTTTCTTTCATTTTCTTATTTTCCACTAACACTGCAGCTAAAGGCTTTTCTTTTTTTACATGTTTCTGTTGGGATTAGTTGTTTGGATCACTCTTCATTTGTGTCTTCTTGAAGATCAAATAAAAAGGAAAATCATTCTCTAGGTATACTCCATTTTGTCTTATTTTCCCCGTTTTGTATCGCATTTTCCCTTCCTTTTCTGTTTGTATTCATCAAACTTTCACATTTAGATTTGGCTTTAAAATAACCCTTTTGCATCCTTTTTGTTCATCTAGCTTAAGTAGGGTTTAATCGGTTACATCTCAGAATCTATCGAACATAACCAAATTCACACATCAATCTACACATCTAGACATCTTTTTACTAGTTGGACTGATTGGGATTTCATCACCCAACAGGAAGACACCGCGGTGTTCTAGTTGTGTTAAAAATATTGAATAGACTCGAGCCTCATGTACCTTCGGGTATATCGAGGACTCTTTAGCCATAATTAAGCTGAAACAATCCTTAGACTATCATTTCTTAAGTATCCTCATTATCCACCTCCTCTTTTTCATATCTTGTAATTAATCATGATAATTAAAAACTTGTTTCTTGATTTGTTTGAAAAATAGATATTTTCCCATCTTATGCCTATTAATACCCCTTCTCAAGACAAAATAATGCATAAATATAATATATCCAATGACAATTATTCCTCCAATGATCTCAATATTCCACATTCGATCTTTCAACCTTTTGAAGACACTGTCATCTAAATCAATCCCCCTTTTAAACTGATTCTCCTATTTCTCACAAGTCTATTTCCGAACTAGCCATACCTCCATCTCTCACTCATTTAGAAAGTCTCAGGCCTCCTTCTAGCCCCATATATGACTTCATATTTTGTAGATATCCCATAGTATCTCAATCATACCCATAAATTCAATAATTGAATCATATTCCACTCTTAATACCTCATATCAACACTATCTCTACATCATCTAATGTTATCAATTGAATTCCTATCTAACCATCTCAATCTCCCAATACTCAATGATAAAATATACCTATCTCTCAATATCATTCATTATTACAAACTATCCCATCTCGTCACATTCCTATTCAATCTCTACCCCTTAATTATATCCCCTCTTATCAAAAATTACATCCTTATCCATCCACTTCTCATGTTGTGTAGCCACAACCATCTACCTCATACACTCTTCCTTCACAAGAAATTGTTAAACCATCTCCTAATTATACCCCCTGGGGGAATCTTACATCTCTATATTCGATAAATTGATGGAAGCTCACCTTATCACATTTCATCCCATCCCACCTATTGAAAAAGCACACCCCAAACCCGCTCAAGATCATGAGGTTCATTATTATAAATATCAGCTTGTCATGGGTCACGACATTAAAAATGTTATTTTAAATATCGTGTTCAATTGTTTATAAATCAAATGGATGTCCAAATAGAAAATACTTCCTCATCTCGCGACTAACCCCTTGACATCTTTAGACAACCCTTTCCTAATCCACCATTGCCAATCAATTTTCACCTTCCACATCTTACAAATTTAACCCTTATGAAATCAATACTATATATCCAACACATCCATCCTTACCTATCTCATCCATCTTATTATCTACCCCTACCTTAGACATTATGCCTATGACTCCTTCAATATTTAGCCTTACATATACATCAACCATATCCATGACTACCACATCTATCACATTAACCTATATCACTTTTCCTACATCTACATCCATTCCTACCTTTACCAAATCCACATCGAATTCAACTATACTTACCACTTCATCTTTATCTATAATACTCTAACCTAGCACATCTTACTCCTTATTCACATCTATATCAAACAAACATATCCCTATATCACTTACATCCCTAAATGTCCCAATTATACCCACTTCCCTATCAATCCCAACTACCTCTATATCTACCACATCATCAAATTCACTAACGTCTACCTTGTTATCTTCATCACATAAACCTACATCTTTTCCCATTTCCACACCACCTATTTTATTCCAACATTCTACACTTAATCTTCAAACATCTACCACATCTATACCCCTAGCACACCAATCACATCTTCTTACTTTGTAAACATATTGTTGGTACCCAAATTGATCCTTCCTTTGAAACCGAGCAAAGATTATCACAATTTGATCAAGATGCTTCGAGAAAAACAAATCATAACATCAACCATATCCATGACTACCACACTAATCACATTAACCTCTATCAATTTTCCTACATCTACATCCATTTTTACCTTTACCACATCCACATCGAATTTAACTATACCTACCACTTCATCCTTATCTATAATACTCCAACCTATCATATATTACTCCTTATCCACATCTATATCAAACACACATATCCCTATATCACTTACATCCCTAAATGTCACAATTATACCCACTTCCCTATCAATCCCAACTACCTCTATATCTACCACTTCATCAAATTCACCGACGTCTACCTTGTTATCTTCATCACATAAACCTACTTATTTTCCCATTTCCATGCCACCTATTTTATTCCAATATTCTACACTTAATCTTCCAACATCTACCACATCTATACCCCTACAACACCAATCACATCTTCTCGCTTTGTAAACACATTGTTGGTACCTAGATTTATCCTTCCTTTGAAACCGAGCAACATCACAATTTTATTAGGATGCTTAAAGATAAACAAATCATAATAGGATTCATTTTGTAGCTGGGACAGATTTTAGATGACTCTTTATCACTCTAGTTTTGAAATGACTGGGTATCACCATGCTAATAGTTTGACCTACCATTACTAATTTAGGTTGTTCCTTTAACCAAGGTGAGAGGACCCATTATATGACCTGTATTAATGGGAATTGTCAACGAATTCATAGTATTTGATTATTATTTTTCAATTTTTTGAAGGAGACCTCAAGAAAACATGGCCAATACAACATAACCTAGCTCTCATGAGTTTTCACTTTAGATAATGAAGATGTTCACTAGATAAGGCCCAGGTCACTAAAGGCAATGATAAAAACTAATTACACTTTCATATTTTAGTAAAGGATGAATGAATTCAATGATATTATTTATCATTTGTGACACACAATGTAATCAGAGGTAGTTCATGTATGATTCATATTTGGATATGTATTTTATGGTTGGTAAGTTAAGAAAGATAAAGTTGATTATACAAAATCCCTTAGAACTTTAAACAAATGTTAACAGATCCACAAGGAAAAAAGACAAATAGCTTCAAATAGTAAAGACGAACCTTCAACTAGAAAATTGTGTATCTATGAAGGCTCAAAGACACACATCTTCACACATTCATAGAGGATTTAACACAAGAACTCGTGTTAAAGACTTAATTAAACTTTAGAAACCCCTATTAAATCACGCTTATGATACACTCATAAATTGAAAAACAATCTATATCACTGAAATGAAAGTAAAGTGAATTTAAATCACTTATTACATCATGAAATGAAATCTCTCTTCATAATGTAATTGCAAATGCCACAATATTGTCATGAGGATGAGATTTTGTGTGATTTCAGAAGGATTCCTAATGTAAGATTACAACAGGAACATAGATAACTATTTGAAAATATCTCAAGATGACAATAGACATAACATAGTTCATGATTAACACGAATTATTCAAGGTTTTTCAAATTTGATCAACAAGGGAAAGTTTGTTTACAATCTCAAAGTTTTTTCAATGGCTATACATCTACAACCATCTTGACATGATCAATTTTAAAAGGCACACAAGAAATAACTATTTTCTCAAAAAATGGCTTCTCTCAGCTTTTCTCTCCTTTTTTCTCTCTGACTAAATTTTAGAAAAATTAACCCCCCTTTTGGCATGATTTTTTCATGCTTTTATATCACTCTCTTCATTTCAAATATTTTCCCCAAAAAAACAATAATATTCTTGGGAATACTTTATGTTACAAATTTTTTCTAGAAGATACTATTTATGAGCTTCATTCTATACTACCAGGTGTATGAAACATGAGTCTTTTCAATGTATTCCACTTGTGTCTGACTGGGATGTCCGGTCGTCACCTTTGGTAGGCTACTTGAAACATTCCCCTCCACTTTTGATTAAACAATCATTTCAAATGATCACTGAGCATCTCCAGATGCTTTTGACATGACGCACACCTACACTCATCTCTCAAAATCCTTCTTGGGCTCAATGCACTCCACTTCATGTCTTACTGGTTTAAATGCTACACATGGTGTTTGTCAAATCTTACTGAACTACCAACTCTATTTGTTTTTAATTCCTCTCAAATATGCAATCACCTCTATG
Organism: Taxus wallichiana var. yunnanensis; assembly: GCA_018340775.1. Classification (NCBI taxonomy): domain Eukaryota; kingdom Viridiplantae; phylum Streptophyta; class Pinopsida; order Cupressales; family Taxaceae; genus Taxus; species Taxus wallichiana. The sequence continues at coordinate 15,777,801 of CM031238.1, read as the reverse complement.
TGAACTAAGCAAAATATAGTTTACACCATGGGAAATATTTTATTAACATAGGGCCAAATACATCCTTCCACCTATAAATCCTTGTATTTCCTCATTGTTTGCACATGTTTCCTTTCTTTTTCTAAACATAAGGAGTCAAATCAAGAAAATGGAAAAAGTGCTTTTAGCTCACAGCGTGAAAGAGATTTCTTTAGAAGACTTAAATCAGATGTTTTATTTGAGTGGTTACGATGAATCTTTTTCATCTCTATTCAATGTAGAATGTACGGGTGATACTAGAGGACCCCTAACATACTGGAAGGTATGGTTAGCACTTATTTCTTGATTAATTAGGATCAATCCTATGTTTTTATCTTTCCAAGTTATGTATTTCCATCTTTTTAGATGGGAACATATGAAAATGCCTGAGGAATTAAAGATATACTGGGTTGAAAGGAGGCCTCGGGTGTTTGGGAAAACTAGTTTTCAAATTCTGTTTTTATGTATAAAGGAATTTGTATCAAAGGATATTCCCAAGGAATCTTATGTATTTTATGATAAATCTTCCATCAATATAGTGCCTGCCATTTCCAACAAGGTGGATGAGTTTGAGAAGAGGATTCACTCCTTGGAAAAGAAACAAGTGGAAGATGTGTCCTTACCACCAGGTCCAATGTCAACACCATCCTCAAGCAAGAGGAAAGGAGAAACACCACCTCAGCCTCCAATTATCATATTAGATGGAGAAGAGGACCAATCAATCTCTACTCTCCACTCAAGATCGAACTAGCCTCATCTTGAGACAAAAGAGGAAGGTTTGTAACTCATTTATCTACACATTTGATGCATTGTACTTCTTCCTCTGAGTGAGAATTTTTGGGACCCCAACCAATTCCTTCCCGAGGGACAACCCACCCTTTTTGAGGAAATGGGAAGCTGAAACTAGCTCAAGGCCTCGTAATTCATCCAACCAACAACATGCAGTGCCTGCCCCTCTTATCACTCCATAAATTCCCTCTCAAAGTAATCCTAGTAGGTCAACCCTTTACAAGGGGAAAGGAAAAATGGATTTCTTCTCAGGTGGTCTGGATCTTTTAGATTGGGTGTTGTCCCATCAAAATAAAATTGAGCTTGAACAAATTATGAACCGCCCTAGGATGAATTTGGAGTCACTGATAGATATGGGTATGTCCAGGGACCTAGCTAGGTCAATCATCTTTATACAAACAACACAGGGATCAGATGAGTTTGTGCTGAGAAAAACAAACTTTTGAACAAACTTCCTTTGTTGGGAGGAGACTATGAGAGTAGATTGAAAAATATCGAGTGTTTTTATCCCTTGATTGTCTCCATTTTGGCGTGTATACATCTTTCATTATCAAGGGAAAGGGCCCCTATAGAACCCTATCTTGTTTTTCATTCAAATTGCAAGAAATACAAGAATATTAATAGTTCACATGTCTATTCCAAGTATGTGTGAAATTTTAATCTAATCCACTATGAACTACTATATCCTTTTATCTTTCAATTGAAACAAAGGAACAATAAAATTTCAGAAAGATAATTACATTTTAATGCATCAGAAACACCATCTCACAATATCAGTTTAATGGAATGTGGAAAAAGAATACAAATTAAGGAAGAATATGCCTAAGCATGCTTATCATCTTCTATTCCTACATCTTCTTCCTCTTCATCCTTTTCTTCTGCATCTTTCTCCTCTGGTAGCCTTGCCATATAAGCATCATATCTATGGAATAATTCATTTATTTCATCTTCGTTAGGTCTAACGTGGTGCTGGAAAATCAATGTTTTCCTCACTATTGAATCCATACACTGAGCCATTTTTTTCTTATATTCCAGTGGTCTAGATTTCAATTCCTCAATTCTATTCTCAATCTTCCTCATAGTTTCAATAACTTCATAGGAGAAATCACTTGCTTGGATATTATTTTCAAAGGAGTCAAGTAAGAAATCAATTTTTAAGTCCCCGTAGCTCTTTTAGAATTTATCTACCACCATTTCCTCTAGCCTAAAATAAATAGCATCAAGTGAATCATTGACCCAATTCCTCTTAACTTCAAGATTTTTCTTGATTTCATTCAAGGTATCTAATCTGATTTTTGACGATTCTTCAAGAGCATATTGGATTTCTTTATACTTTCTTGGTATGATGTTTTCTTGCTCAACCATCTCATCACTAAGTAGGGTTATGTAGTCAAGTTTGGGAAGAGTTCCTTCCAAGTAAAATATCTCATTGTCATACTCTTTAATTATTCCATCAATTTCTATAAGTTAACTTTTGAGGTCCTCTGATTTTGACTTTACCTCTATGATAGCTTACTTTCCCTTCTCAGTCAATTATTCAATCCAAGTTTCCACTGCTTGGACCTTCTTAACTACACTATTTAATTTATTTATACCCTCAAGGGTATTCACATAGGCACTTGCTCGTTCATGACTAATTTTCCCTATTAATTGCTGCAAACATGAACTTAAGGCCTTAATTTTCTCCTTTAGTTGTTTTTTTGTCATTCCATCCTCATCAACCTTTTGTAAAAGACCACTTACTACTTTAGAAACTCCTTTCTTTAGTTGTTCCCTTGAAGGATTTCCCAAGGGAATAATCTGAATGTTGTAATCGTCAACAGTTATGTATTTTCTTGTCTTACCCTTGAAAGGAGTTGCTATCTCTAAGGTCCTTGCTCTAGATGAATCAGTATGAGTCTTTGTGATAGTCCTAGCCCTTTTTGGGGCTCTCACTATCTTTGGAAATGATAGAGCAGTAAGGTCAACCTCCTGCACAGGAAGAGTCTCTTCTTCAATTGAAATCAATTCACTAATCCACCCCTTTTTCAAACCTATTCCAACTTTTGTTTCCTGCGGTCCTTGCTGGAATTTCTCAGAACAATTACTATTTTCTTGGACATCTCCTGTTCTTTTTGTACCAATGATTTTGTCTTTTCTTGGACATTTACCTCAAGGGTCACTATGCCAATTTCACTCTGTACTATTAATTCTTCTGGATGCCTCTTTTCCTAGTCGAATTTCAGATTAATCATCTTTAACCTGAGTTATATTTATATTCAAAGGAAAATATTTTGCTACATCTCTAGCTAAATCCATGGTGGAATAAATTTCCTCCCCTTCATCCTTTTGTATCAGATCTTTGGCTATAGGTTATTTTTCACAAGAAATTGACTGATTACCAAACTAATATCTTCATGCCCTAATGATACCTCTGGCCATGTCAAGGCAAGTTGTTCTACTGGAAGTAACTCCACCTTTCCCATTGAAAGTTGTGAGTTTCCACTAGTAATTATTTCTTCATTAGTAATTATATCTTGTACTATTTTCAGTCTTTCTTCAAAAGACAAATTTCCCTCTTAAAGAAAGTCACTAGTTTTGGTGACCTCAACAGAAGTAGAAACAACTTTGTCTACTATAAAACTAGTATTAACATCCTTTTTAGCCAGTAATTTTGATTTATCCATTTCCAAAACCACTTGTTTTGCGTAAGACATATTTATTTTCTGATTTCCTACTTCAGTTGTTAGTGCATCAACATCCTTTCGATTCTTTACTTACCTCAATACTATCCACTAGTGTTAATATGGGGTCATCAATAGAAAAACTAAGTGCATCCAACATGGGTAATCTCTCACGGAATCCACATCAATTACCTAAGTTTGAATATTTATAAATTCATGCATTATTTCAACTAGCGGTGCATTGATATCCCTAATAAGTAGAACTTCAAGAAGTTTCATACGGAGTAAAAATTGACTGCCCACCAGATTATCGTAGTATTCTCTGGGAGGCGGGTTATGAGTCTGCATTCCACTACTTTTTCCATGAAGGGTGAAGGAGTGGTCATAGGATTTGATTGCTTTGCATACATGGAAATGATGCATCTATCTCGCTTCGGAAGGTATTCATTTTCTCCACTCCTGGGGATCAATAACCCCATCCACGTGTTTGAACCTTTTTGGCGTATGGAAACCCACTCTTACCAAGACAAGGCTAGTGGATAATTTTTGGTATTTTGTGTGTCCGCTCAATTTTTTTCAAATCTGCTTTGTTCTTTTTTATCCTTGTGAGGCCTAGGCTTAAGGTAACCACTTGTAATAGCTTAACTTACTAATTTTTTAGTATTAATTAGCTTAGGTGAGACACTTGGATGAGCCACATGTGATGCTAGACCTTTCACTTTTGCCTAAAGGGGTTCTTCAAAAGTAATGGAAGAATTATCCATATAATTTAAGAGCATCTCTTTAGTATTTTCGATGAGACGACACAAAAGTGTTAGTTCCACTAGCAACCAAAGTACATTCATCAATGAATTCAAGAGTAGGCCTTTTAGTTAGCAATTGAGGGGATTTTCCACCTAGTGGGTCCATTTTTTCTGCATCCTCCCTCAAGGGTGGAATATCCTCACTCATATTTCCTAAACTCTTGAAGTTTCTTAAGATCTTTGTATTCGGATTAACATATCAATTTCTTTTGAGTCAACTAGTTTGTAGTTCTCATAACATCAATTATTCTCAAATAAGGATCATCAGATTCATACACATTCCATTCAAGAAGAGAAATAGGTTGATCCTCCACTTTATGATAATTATAGAACCTTCTTATTGTATGAGGATAATCTACAATCCCCTCTGGAATAATTGTAATTTTATAGTCAATTATTTGCGACAAGGTCATTTGGGAAAAGTCTCTTAATCCATTTGGGAAAAGTCTCTTAATCTAACTTCTTCCTCATCTCTACAATTCATCTAGTAATCTTTGAAATGGGGCTCATGATCAAAGATATTTGAAATATTGGTGAATACCCATCTAATATCATGATTTGGCCTTGCCTCAAAATTTTCCATATTAAATTTCTCCAGTTCCTTGCCAATCACCTAGCCTTTATGATGGAAGGACATGAATACCTTCCAATTCTAATGGGGAACTTGATATTTATTTTATGCCTTCCAGCAATCAACTTATGTACAGGAGTCAATTGCCTTGCCAACTCACACAAAACTAGTTTTTCATCAACATACCGGGGAAACTTATAAGGCTTTCCTTCAAAACCATTGACTCTTATATATGTGAATTTCTTATACTGAATAAAGTAACAACCATATTCCATAATTACATGTCTGGCCTACTGAGAAATTATGTATTGTCCCCATTCTAGTTCAAAAAGATAGATAATTGGTGAAAAAAGGAATCATTTACTAACCTTACATTTCCACTCTAGTTGTGATTCTGCAACAAAGGAAAATCTCATGCATTTGATACTTCTTGAAATCAGCATGTGGTGATAGCCCTAGGAAACATTTATGGCCAACAACATTATAAATGAGGTATGCCATCATATAGAATTTAAGGTTTGTAATTTCTCCCATCTCGATTCTCATTTCTAGAGCTACCATATGTTCATAAAGTGCATCTGCAATAAACGTATCCCAAAAATATTTCCTTTTCTTTCAGGATAATCCACATGTATGTAGTCATCCATTCCTTAAATTTGTTGGTAGTTTTTAGATGTTCCATTCAGCTCAATAGTACAATATGATCCTCTACCTCCTTAGTAAACTATGCCCTAACTAATTTCTTAGGAATTATAACAGTTTTTTTCTTTGTGAGGAGACATTTTGAACTTATAAGTTTTGCAAAATCTATCTTCTTTTCTTAATAATCAGCTAGAGCCAATTTAATTCCTATGGTGATTGGGGTTGTGATAATAGGAAATTTTAACATAATTCTGATAGCAACTGGTGTTAACATCAATACTGCATCCCCACTTCCATCTAACACCTCCCTCTTTTTAGGATCGTAATTCATGGCGCAGTGCCATACTAACTCTGGGAAATGAATAGAAGGTGGGATGGCACCAGCTTCAACAATGTGGCTTTCTTGAATCACTTTCAAAGATTCATTCTTATGGGGATCACTTAGCCTTTGGAGGAAGTCATTTAAATCAGAACCCATTAAATCTATATTTGTAATCTTATCCAGATTTCTTGTGATTCGACACAAGCAAGAATGAAAAGGGAAAACTCTTCATCTTCAAAAAACTCTAGTTTTATCTCAATTGACCTTACCGACAAGAAGAAAACACAAGTGTTTCAAGATCTTACTAGTTTTCCATGAGCACCCAAGAAATTTGAAACTAAAACAGTAATTTCTGCAATCCTTTGGTTCTCTAGTCAAATTCCACAATTGAAAACACAATACCTCACAATAGGACACTTTGATAGAAATAACAAGAACCAACAAACTAATCATAAATGAAGAATGCATTTGTAAACTTTAAACGTCCTTTATTTTCAAGTAAAAACATTGATGGTGGCAAAAATAAATGCATCACATCATCACCATTCATTATACCCTTCTCAAATTTGAAAATGATCCATCCATGTGGAGAAACCTTTGCAGACAAAGACCTTAGGAGAACTTTTTTCAATTTTACAATGTTTAAAACTTTCACACTTTTGACCATTTTGACCCACATGTCTGCCTTTTACTTTCATAATAGGCGTGCCACATAACCATACCTTGATGTTAGCGGAGCTGTGGGTGTTTTCTACAATTTTACCTCCTTTTTTACATAAGACCCAAAAGTACCAGAAATCCGACGACCCACTTCTCCGCTTTCTTTAAAACCAAAACCATGTGTCCTTTTATGGACCTTAAGGACCTTTTTGTATTCTTAACATTTTTTCTCTTTAAAGTGCATAAATACAACTATGCATCACATCCCCGCATCTATTCATTTTGCACCATATGTACACCATTGGGATAGAAAGAAAAAAAAATTGTGCTGACTTCATGGTCATGAATATTCAAGGAATATTCGTCGGGTCCTGAGGACAAAGTTTTAGTTTGTGAATTTCATAGGTTTCAAGTTTGCAAATTGAACACACTTCTTGCACCAATTAAGAAATTCCACGTACTGAAAGATGACATAGCGAGAGAGAAAAGAGAAACAAAAATGCCTAGGAAAACCTTTACCAAAGGAAAACAATCCCGTTTCAGATAAAAACCAGTCTACTTCCATAGAGAAAATTAAAATAACATACTCTATAACCAAAACTTTGACCAAAAAGAGGATGAACAAATATAGAAATGGGAAAACTAGAGAACACCCGACAAGACTCACTAGAAAACCGAACATGAGAAGTAGATAGAAAATAAAATCTCAACAAAAATGGGTGAGATTACTATCGAGCACCAACACCGACTCTAAGCGTGGGATGGGAACTCCCCATGAGTGTCGGAAGAACAAAACAAAGTGCAAAAACAACAACAGAACATGTGCCAAAACTCCATTGGGCCACATAGTCTATAACCAAATTACAAAATAGAGTAACAATTTCCAACCTATAGGTACCCAAATTTGTTCTTCTTTTCAATCTGAGTAGCATAAAAAATATGGCATGAAGCTTCAAGGCAGATAGATATTGATATATGTCATTTTGTAGGCTGGGGATGTGACCTAAGCGGCACTCAAATTTGTGGAGAGATGGATAGCACTTTGAAAGGATTTTATCTAACCCTCACTATTTTAGGTTGTGCCTTTTCAACCAAGGTAAGAGAACCTATATTTCAGCCTCTGTTTTGTGAAGGAGGTGGAGATATCCTTATACTTTGTGCATATTATATGGAGACGACCTTGGGAAAACATGATCAATTTTCCATTATTTAAACTCAATAGAGCTATCACTACTAAATGATGGAAATGCTTTCAAGACAAGGTTGAGGCTGTTGGAAACATTATATGATCCTATTTTTCTTTCTACATTTTTGTATATGGGTTAGATTCTTTTGTTGACACACAATGTAATGCGGGGTAGTATGGGTAGGGTTAGTTATTCAGATGATTTTTGATGGGGTATTGATAATACAAACTTAGATATATCAAATCTTTGACAACCTCTAAAATACTTGAACAACTATCGGATCAAATGCTTCAAATAATTAGGATGTTCTTTCAACCGGAAGATGCATAAATGAAAGCCAGTTGCACTCTTCACACAATATTTGATAACTCACCAAAAATATTGAAGTAAGGAACTCAATTAAACACAAAATCCTTGATCAAACCATGCCGAAGGTACCCCAAAAGGATTACAAGCAATCCCAATCAACAAATTAAGGTGGAGTGATTTTAAACTACTTATTTTCAATGCCGGATGAAAGCTCTTTTGAAAAACAAAACTGTAAGTGCCACTAAACTATCAATAAGGATAATATTTTGTGTGATTTCTAAAGACTCTCAATGCAAGATTGCAACAAGAACAATGTAAACTATTTACAGGTATTTAAAATGATAATGAGACATCATATTGCCATGAAAAAATAGATTTAACTCAAAATCTTGTTAGATTCATCAAGCAAGGAGAGTTTCATGAAAATATCAGATCTATGTGATGGCTATACACTTATAACCAACTCACATACATGAAGATCCAACATAGAAGAAATTAACCTGGTTCTTTGGAGGGTTTCTCAGAAAATGATCTTTCTCTCAGAATTTTCTCATTATTTTCAACTTCCCCCTCCTTTGCATTTCTCAAAAATGCATTATATATCTCTTTGCCACCTTGGATCCTTCTTTCCTAAGAAAATAATATGCCAAGGGATCAATTTTGTTACAACACTTCCTCATGATTCACTAAAAATGACATTTAAAAAATTTGCAATGAGAGTTGTCAGGTGTTTTAAAAAGATGAATCATTACAAATATTTAGATCATTATCCTTCCTAGAGGCACATTTTTTCATCATCAAGGCATGTAGATGCCTTTCCTCTCATCATTTCACCTTTTCACCTTTTAAAATTACCTCTACAACTTTCAAATTTGACATTTCACATGTCTGGATGGATTAGGAAAAAAAATTGTTTCAAAAACACCTCAAATCTACAAATTGAGTCATGAAACCGATTCCAATGATCCTAGAAGGCCAAAACAACATGGAATCACAAAAAAATTGATGAAATTTGATGCAAAATTCACAATTCCAAGTTTCTTGGAGAAAAAATGGTGGCCAAAATGAAGATGTACAGTTACCCTTGATCTGCTCTTTCTCCTTCAATTTGGGCCCTCCACGTGTCAAAGTATGATTGGGAATTGATTCAGGCTTACCTTTTGACTTTTTGACATTTTTGAAAAAATAGAAAAATTTAAATGTTTTTTTCCGCCCCTCTACCCTTGAATTCTGGTGATGACACATGGCACATGGTAGGTCCCATTGGGATTGCACTTCAATTCTGTGCATTTTTACCTTTTTGGAATTTTGGAAAAATTTCACCTTTCTCCCCATGGGCTCGCATCTCCACCTTTGTCTTTAACACGTTTCATGCTCTCTATCACTACAATTCTATGGGATTATTTCATGTTTTGACCCCTTTTTTCATCAAGGAAAATTTTTAATTTTCCTTTTGAGGCCAGCGCCTCCCATTTCTCCTTGCCATATATCGCTCGATGATTTACTTGTGGGCAAAGTGCTCGAATTTCCATACTAATTATTTTAGAAAAAAGGGAAAAATTTCCCTTTTGCCTCCATTACCCGCCAATCCACTCTTCCTTCGCCATGTGTCTGTCTCTCGATTAGAGAAAAGATGCATCCCATTTTTTAACTTTAGAAAACAAAGCTAAAAAATCATTAAGTTTTCCATCGGCCCACTCCTCCATTTTTACTTTTTATGGACATGTGTCCACTTGTGATTAGCCACGGGCCGCACTTCAAAACTTCACTTTAACTTATTTTGCCTCCAAAGGTGAAAAACTTTGAAAACCTCCACCACCCACATTTCCCCGCTCTACCACCGTGCTGCCACGTGTCCACCCCCTACTCCATTCGGACCCGTGGGCCTTTCCACACCATTTTTCCCTTCACCAAAAATAGCCAAAAATGCCTAAGTTCCCCGCTGGCTTCCCATTTCGCCTTCGCATAAGAACATGACACGTGTCCCCTCTTGGAGTTACAGGGGGAATTTTTAATGTTTTCCCAAAGCCAACAATGGCTAAGTTTTTCAAAAAACACTGTCGATCCTTTGCCAATCAGAAGTGGCCACATAGGAGGAGAATTTTGAGCCTAATTTTGATGGTCAAATGACACCCGTACGACCATAAAAAAATGTAGAATTTACCAGAGATGCCCGAATTCGATTTTCTCTTCGTGGGTGATGGATTTTTTGCTCAAAAACAAGGGAAGTTGATTTTATGTAAGTTTTGACCATGTGGAAGGGTTTTTGAAGGAATATATGCATGAAACAAAAAAATTTGATTTTTCATGATCGAGCAAAAGGGACAACATGACATAGCCTACTGATTTGGAGAATTTAGGGCAAAAATTAGGGTAAATTTTGAGCATTCTTGTGAAATGGGGCATGTCAAATGATTTTCAAATGGACTAAGGCATGGGAATAAAGGAAGCAACTTCATTTCATTTAATCAAACTATAAAAAATTTCGGGAGATGTAGAGTGAAAGGAAAATCGGGGTAAAGGTGGTGTAAGATCAAAATAGACACCAACATCAACTCCATTTCGAGGATGGGCACTCCCAATGAGTGCAAAAGAACAATAAGTAGACCAAGTGCCAAAAATCTATTGTGTAAAGGATTCATGAGCCAAAATTATGAAAAACCAGCTTAGAACCCAAAAAAAATGGCTGCCACAAAGCAAGGTAAACCACAAACCGACAAAACATCAAAAACAGAGTGAAAAATGAAACACTATACACTGTACAAATTGGTGCATACCTCAAATTTGGGGATTAATCCAAGAAATGCTTTATATTCCTACCATTAATAGGTAGTTCAAGCAATTCCCCATCTAAATATTTGAGAAAAAAGGTATTCTCACCAATCTTGATATCAATAGAGTAAGGGCCCATCCACAATGCATCAAATTTTCCATGTTTGCCCTTATCCTCATTTCTGCTATCCCACAAAAAAACTAGATCTCTAATATTGAAGGCCCTAGGAGTGACCTTCTTATCAAACAATCTTTTCAACTTCTCTCTAAATCTGATATGCCTCTAATGGGAAGCTCTTCTATCTTCATCTAGCTTCATAATCGATTGATCCTTGCTTCATATGGACTAACCTCTTGCTCCTTAAGCTTTTGAATAAACTGAAATGAAGATAACTCAGGATAATTTTAGCGGTGAATATTCGTAATATGGCGAAAATTTCATTTTACTCGCTTTTTTCATCATGATTTTAATAGTCTTGGGCTTTTCCTCATTCTAGAGAGTAGAAAATATATAAAAGGCCTAATAAACACAATGTATCAATTTTGATCCTTTTACCCTGTGGGCCCACTAAAGTTAGTTTTTCCACTCAGAGACCAATTGAACCTCTAATACATGGGAAAGAAAGAACAATCTCAAAAGATCCCGCACCCTTTTAGAACAACATAAATGCTTCCAAGCACAAAAATTACCCAAAACAACCCAGAATTGTTATGAAGGGTTGTTTTTCGGTCCCAGGGTCCGATATACCCTTATTGTCAATTTTTTGTCTAAGAGAGTAAAAATTGACAACATTTTGGTGACCTCTCAGGGATGATTGTCTATTAAGAATGATTATAGTAGCCTTAATTCATCCATTGGGTATGGAGTCAATATTGGAATCTTCAAATTTATGTGATCCTTTATGATACATCCTAAAATCCCCTGAAGAATTGCTGATCTTGAACCTCCTTTGAATGCTAAGCATGAGGTATATTGAATCTGATGAACACTTGGTATCTGGAAATTTGAATGAAGTAGATCATGAAACTCTTACGGAAACCTTGAACCTTCCTTTTCCTTGACACCCTCGAATGATGCATAGTATGAAGAACAACACAAGAGTGACAACGAAAAACAAAATACATGGAAACTAAAAACCATACATGCCTCAATTTGAAAAATTCAGGGTGTGTAATGCACTTATTTTGCTGAAAGAAAACCTATACTAACCTACACTAACCAGAAGCACAGGTGAACTAAACAAACCCTACAAATGGCTGTGTGAAATAGCTTCCTTTCCTTAAAATGGGCAGCCATGAAGATGATGTGAAAATGAACATGGCATAAAATGAGAGTGAAAATTTGAAACAGGTCCAATTCTCCACTTAGTCTACGAGACATTAATTGGAAAGATAAAGAATTCCTCTTTTAGTTCCCCTACATTTTTCCTATAGAAGAATTGCAATTGATCCTCATAATTTTGAAACTTCTCCTCACACTCTAGAGTGAATGTCACTGGTTCTGGCTTCTCTTCTAGATTCAAAGAAGCCAAGTACCTAATAGTAAATGGTCTAAACCGTTGAATATTTCTACTTGTCTATACTTCAATTTTAACAAGAAATTCTTGCTGAAAACATCCTTGAGAAAGATGGTCATTCACAACTTGATTCCCCTCTTGTTACCCATTTACAAATGAATGATATTCCACCTCAATTGACATGGAATTTGGAAATTCCAACCCCCTATTTGTAGCTTTGGATGATTGTTAAGGGAAATAAAATACTTAATAATACCTTCCTCCATCATAGACTCATTAGCCACAACAGGTTTCGTAACTGAAAATAGAAACCTTCCCATGACATAATCCGCATTCAATGATTCTAGATCTATCCCAACATCTCATGTGTGTTCCTCCTTTATGTGTGATGATGGATATGGAAGATTCGATTCCTTCAATTCTAATTCCAAAAAATAGTTATGAGAAATGAGATATTCTTGAGCATGTACCTCCATAACACTTGACACTTTCTGGTGAAAAAGAAGTAATGGAATGATAATATTGTTAAGCTCTAAAGGATCCTACCCACCAAAACATTCTTCCAGATCTGATAGAAAATATGCTTCTTCATTCTTTGACTGTATAGAAAGCTCCTCATCAATATGAGTATCCTTAAAAATAGAACCCCCTTCACCTTGATATTCTTCATTCTCAAACATGAAATCAAAATGATTAAATTCATCTAAAAAATCACATTTTTGAGAAGGAAGAGAGGAAAAGTTTTAGAAGGTTTCGCATAGTTTCATCAGCATTCTTGATCTCTGAATCCTTCATCATCTCATGAAACCTTTCATGGCTGATTGTAACATCGAATGATGACTTTGGAAAGATGTTACCACCTTTAAAAGTGATTCAATTTCTTGACATGCATGGCAATTAGGATCATTGCATTCATTAGAATCAGTTTGTACACTTGAAATTCTTTCTTCTTCAACTTGTACATGCTCTTCTATCACTGATTTTCCCACCTTTGGTGATTCAAACTCCTCTAATGGAATTAAGCCAACATGAATACTACATTATAAATGAATAGACTTCCGGTCATCCTCTTTCAACTCTGGATCTATTTCTAGCACAAAACTAGTTTGTTCTACTTGTTTTTGAGCCTTAATTTCTGCACAAGGTTTAGTCAGGAATGATGTTTTCTCAATGTTAAGTTTTGCAGCCCATCTCATCAAATTATTTGCATTCTCTCCTTCTCTATTCTCTTTAACCATATACTCTTCCCTTTTTCTCATTTCTTGACAATGCTCCTCTGAAAATGGATTTGAGACTATAAGAGGAGGGGTGGGTTGGGATTCAACTAATTCCCTCACTATTTTAGGAAGGGATTCATTCTCTCATCTTGATGGATCTTATAGAAAAGTGGGAATTTTAGAAGGGTGAGGCATGGAAGATTCATGCTGAAATGGAGGAATAGGAAGTGAAGGAAAGGAATTTTCAATGGGAGTAGAAACTGGAAGATTAGGAGTATGGGGTTCAAGTTGAAAGTGTATAGATGGAAACATGGGAAAAGGGTTGTGAGGTGGTAATGTAGGATCCTCCCATTGATAGGATTGAATAACATTACATTCATGAATGTCACTTTTCTTGATCCATTCTCTAACTTGAGTCATCATCTTGATTATGCATTGAATCTTTTGTTGAGGGCTAAGCTCACATGGTATATGACCAGTCCATGGGTATGGAATTTGGAAGCCAATCTATGTTGCATTTTTCATTTCATTGATCCTTATTTTCTTCATGTTATACTCAAGCTCTCGAACCTTCTTCTAAAATTGATATTCGTTAGGTGTATAATAGATCCTAGAATCTACATGCCATTGTTCTTTAGTAACCCTCATGCTTGGTGGATGACCAAAATGATTTGTGTCTTGCTCTTGTGGACATGCATGCTCAAACCGATACTCATCATGAAATTTTCTTGGAGGTGGATTAAAATAGCTTGAAGATGGAAAGTGTTGCTACTGGAAGAGAAATTCCCACTATGGATATGAAGCCATGATTGCACAACTTCATGAATGGGAGGAAAAATGGAAAGATATGGAAGGAAAATAGATGGAAAGTAGGTAAAATGAAGGTCTACAATACAAAGAGTATGGTCCTTAGACAAATGGAGTCACCAGTTATGCTTGGGTATACCTCCTAAGGCTGAAATTTCACTAAGAGTAGAACAACTTAATGAAATGAAGTGAACAAAATACACACACCTATGAAAGATGTTCCTCTTGTCCCATCAGGTGTGCCAAAAACTATTGTCTCCAAATCTTGCACCCCCAAATATCCTAGGAATTAATCACAATATTTAGTGTGATTAGGTCACATGGGATCACCTCTAAAGTTGTGGGACTTTCACTTGATGTGAACCTCCAAAGAAGGCCGGATTCCTCTTCCTAAACTAAATGTAACACTACTTCTAATGCAAAAAGATGGCTAATTAGTCTTATGCTAACATTTTATATGATTAGGGAAAGATATCTGAAAGGAAATAAAACCTAAACTAGAAGTTGTGATGTACCGAATTAAGGGATGTCTAACATCAGGAAGGGTTAATGTGGGAGGGATGCTTGCATCACTAATCACCTTCACCTATCGCAGCTAGAAAGGGTACAAAATATCACAAACCAAGGTGGACATTCCTCTGTTAAACTAAATTAGACAATAAAATACCAATCTCCCAATGAAAAAGGATGAACTTGAGAAAGGTGAAAAATCACCACAACTCAATTACATGTAATATTTCACCACTTAATAAGCACAGAACTCCATGAACATGTAATGGAAACTTGAACTTGCACTGTTCACCTAAAAAACATGAGAGAGGCAAATAAAAGTAGAAAATCATGAAAAGGACATATATCTTATCGAAAGCACAATTCTCATTACTTCAAACACTTTCACGGTGTCATTACATCAATGGAAAAGGCATAATTCACCATTAAAATTCAAGGATAAAGGCTTGAGAGCCTACAAATTCATAGATTGTGAAAACAAGGGAAGCTTGGAATTGTCTAACTCTCCAACTTGTGAGACCTATTAGAATCCACTTGTTGCCCCCTTTGGAATGAAACCCAATTTCCATTTATAGAATAAATTGAGAGAGAGGGGAGAGAAGGATCATAAATTCCCCTTCCTAAATGGAAGGCACATGATGTATCATTTATTACATTCGGTTAACCCACCTAAAAGGCTCCATCATGCATCCTTTATTCCTTATTGACATAGTCTTCATAATTAATTAAAATAATATTTAAATAATAATAATAAATATTATTATTTAAAAATTTTCAGTAAAAATATTAAATTAATTAAAAATTAATGGGACCCTCCCACAACTCGTCTCGCTCTAATGCAAAAATCCAAAAAATGGCCCAACTCAGTGGTTGGCTCGCCGAGCGACTTATTGAGTTGGATCTCGAGCTCTTCTCGCCGAATTCCATCATCTTACTAAAGTCACCAAATCTCCATGATTCACTAATTTATATTACACTACAAGGCCATCATACCCCCTACATACTACATGGCTCCACCATGATTCCACTACCTTGACTCATCAAGCCAATCCCAATCTATTCTTCACGCGCATACGTCGACCTAACCGGTCATGAGCTATAATGAAACTCAAATCCAAAATTGAGCCCCTATGGATGTCGCATCTAAACCAATGAGCTCGATCTCCTTGATTGGAATACCGTGAGTCGATTTCCTATTCCTCCTTGGAGTGCCCTTCAACAAATTGGTGTCAAACTTGATCCGATCTTCTCCGTCGAACTCACAAAGCAAGCTCTCCATCAAACTCTTTTCACTCTTACCAAGCTACATGCTAAGTGAGATTCTATGATGAGCTCCTTATCTACATGACTCGAGATAGAACTATGATAACTCAGCCCACTCTACGAGATTTATGTCGGGTTCTCCTTATCGATTTTCCTCTCAACCGAGCTCCTCTTGATCACATTAACCAAGCCATTCCATGATTATTATCAGTCATCTTGCCGACCAAAATGATTATCTTGAGCTTCTCTGTTTAGTCACATTCAACTAAATTCTCCTTGAAATGATCTCCTTGATCAAAGTGCCAGTAATTCATGCTTGTATCTAGATGTGGTCTACAAAAATGAGCTCAATCGTAGATGTCTCATCTTCCTGCATTAGCCTCATTGTGCACCATCGAGATCTCAACCAAGCTATACTTTATATGTGTCGTCATTGAGTCCCTCACATATATTTTGTCCCTTTGAGATCATGCATCCGAGCACCATAACCGTGTTGAGATCACTTCCCAACATTGTTTGTAATGCATCGCGCTTCACCTAGAAGTGTGGTTCTTCATGACTTCCTCAAAAGAGATTTCTACCAAGACCAACTACCCTTCATCATGGTGATAATTGATTTAATCATAACTCCACATAATTTGGGGAATGAACCACCATCCAAACTTGTAGCCCCATTAAGTGATCTTTGCTGAGATATGTGTGATTTCCACTGATGAGTCAACCGAATGAGCTTCACTAAGTAAATTGAAACCATTTCACCATGTCATTGCATCCTTTGACTCCCAAAAAAACCTAAAACCATAATCTATGAATCCCAAAATGCCGATACTCTCAAATTCGAGTTTCAGATTTGGATATTTTCAACTCGCTTAAATTCTTCAAGCCCAAAATTCTCCAAATTTTTGAAATAGAAAAATCGAAGGAAAACTCGAAAATGACTCCCGAATCACTCCCAAATGTTTTGACCCAAAAGAAATCCAAAATACCGAAACGGATATGTCTCGAAAAGAATCTCCAAAACGTGACTTCTTAGTGCTAACCGAGCTTGCCAACTACACAATCACTCCTTCACAAATCAACCAAGCTCCACACGCATCTATTCTAAGCTAATTTCATTGAGTTCCATTCATGAGTTGAGCCCTTCTAATTGAGTTCGGGGATAATTTTAGCGGCGAATATTCGTAATATGGTGAAAATTTCATTTTAGGAAAATTTGAAAAGGTGAATTATTCGAAGTGGGTCGGTGTCCTGTTCGCCTAAAATATAAAGTATATTTTTTTTGGGGGGTCGGCTTCGCCTTCATTTGAAAACATCTCCTATAAAAACCTATGTGATTCGCTGGGTAGTATACCTCAAGTAGCTTACCAAATTACCAATACTGTGAAATTTGAACTCGCATACCCTTGAGCACCAGAGATTCATATTACTGTTATCCTGTGATTGTTGACACGGGACAAATGCAGTGTTGACGTGTGACAAGGGAAATATTGACACGTGACAAGAGCAGTATTGACACACGACAAGAGCTATCTTGACGCTGTGACAAGAGCTATATTGACGCGCGACAAGAGCTATACTGACGCGTGACTTGGGCTAAGAACTGACACGCGACAGAGGAAGGGTTGACGCGCGACAGAGGAAGTGTTGATGCGTGACTTGGGAAGTGTTGACGCATGACATCAGACAGTTCACGCGCGACAAGACCTCAGAGACTGGACAGAGTCGCTTCTTGGTTCTTTTTGTTGACGCAGCACTCTTTTCAGAATAATGGAAGGTGCCAGCCCAAAGAATACGAATAACCTAAAAGTAAGTAAGAAATCTCAGAAATCACTCTTCAAGTATTTTGGAAACCTGCGGATACAGATAATGTAAATACCAATCATATAGATGCCACCAAAAAGAATCAGAAAACTGACTATGTGGAAGGCATTATTGAGGTGGACATGCATTCTGCACAGTATCACAGTCAAACAAATGAAACCTACGATATATGCCGAGATCTTGAAGATATTGTTCCTATTGGGGTGCAACCAGAAGTGTAGCTAGATATCACAGATACAAACACTCAGCCAAATGGAAGATAGAAATTAATATCAAACTCTGGTCCAAGAAAGAGGAAACCAGGTGATTGCGATATTGCTCAAAATTCTACTCAAAAAAGTAAAGCATTGAAAACAAACAAGAATATGTGGACCATTGGCAGGACATACAAGTTTGATTGGGCAGCTAAATTTCCATTTATTGAACTTGTAAAATCATCTAATTCTAAAGAAATCCCATGTGAATGTACATGTACAATATGTACGTGGAAATTGAGAAAGCAACAAAAATGCAATCAAGTGGACACGGTAGAAAAACATTGTGGAAAACAATATTTAATCCGTAATAAAGTGCGGATGGCCAGAAAATCAAAACACATAGGTGGAAAACTGAAAAGGAGTGCATGCATGTCAGATACGCAGCGGAATATGAGGCAGAGCAGAAAAAACATAGACATCTGTTGGAAAAGGGAGGAACAATCACATCGCATATTGGTAAGATGAAAGAAACAAATCTACATGCAAAATTCATACAATTCTCTACTCTTTTTCAAATACTTAAAAAAGGAAGGGCGATGTCAGATTTCCTTGATTTCAAAGTTTTGTATCAATTTAACGGAATGCTGAATGTACCTCAGTCTCATTGGTCTGAGAGTAGTGGATGGGAAATGGCAAAATGCCTCTCGATGATAGAGAAGGAAGATTTGAAAGAGAATGTAAAAAAAGCAAACTTTATCTCTCTTTCAATTGATGAAGTGACAGCAGTCGACAACACCGCATGGGTATGTATCCACATATATACTTTAGAAAATCATATAAGGACTCCTCATCTGTTGGGTGTTATGAAAATGGTTGAAAACTGCAATGTTGAAAACCTATATAAAATAGTTGTTTCTCATTTGAAAGATGTTGCTGGTATGACTGATTATGAAATTGCTACGAAGTTGGTATGCGTTGGAGCAGATGGTGCATCTGTCATGCAGGGTCACCGAACAGGGCTGTGTGTTAGATTACAAACAACAGTGGCCCCATATATGCTACCAATTCACTGTATGGCTCTGTAATGAATTTAGCATATAAAATGGTAAAGCAACCACGAAAATGTTGCTAAATTAGAAGACCTCATAAGAGAACTTCATGCCTATATGTCAAGCAGCCCAAAGCGTTTTCTCAAGTTCCAAAAATTTGCAATTGGAATTACAGACGGCAAAAAACTTCTAAAGGATGTGGAGACTAGATGGATCTCTTTGTATGAACCAAAGATGCGAGTTCGTGAGGAGTATCCTTCATTGGTTGGTTTCATGCACAAATATCGTCATGAAGTTGATAGGCAAGGGACCCGTTGTTCCGCTTAATCGATTTGGAGACTTTTCTTACATTGGTTGGTATTCTTCCAATGTTAAAGGAGATCAATACACTGATAAAGCATGCACAGGGCAGATTGATCTATATTGTGGATTTTATACGGATGAGGAAAATTGTATGTCAAAGTCTTGATATATTGTATTGTTCCCAGGATAGTTTTGATGCACCTATTTTTGAAAATTGGAGAGATTTATTAGATCTTAAAAATCCTAACACCTTTTTGAGATTTAATATCCATGATCACCTATGCATCTCTGTTAATGGGAGGGAAATACCAATGCACATTTTGCAAAGACGTCAAGATATTACAGGATCAGAACAAGAAGATGTTCCTGTGACACGTAATTTGTTTGAGTCTGTGATAGTTGATACAAGAATAAAGCTTAAAAAAATTTCAGAAACCTTGTCATCAGAAATTAGGGAACGTTTCTGTAAAGATAAAATTCTGGAAGCCATGGGTGTGATGAATCCAAATTTTGGAATACAGAAGGTGGCCGTGTAGACTTTGTCAGTAAGCATTTCCATAAATCAATGGGTACAATAATGGAACAATTTACAAAGACGTCAGAGCTCAAGGGTACGGAAATCAAAGGTATACTGAATGCCAATTTATTAAAGTTTTCACCAACCAATTTTTGCAACAACAATGAGGAACCAATATAAGAATTTAGATCAGCCTTCTGAAAGTGGTGCTATTACAAGGCTATGGAGAGGAATCTATCAAAGTTCTATCTTACAAGAAGATATCAGTGAGTATTTCAGACTATATGAATTATGCCAGACAATGATTTTGGGGTCTATGGAGGATGAAAGAGTTTTCAGTGCATTGTCATTTATAAAATCAAAACTGAGAAACAGGTTGGATAAAAATCGGAAAGTTACATGAGGTGTTACGTTTCACGATACTCCTTGAAACCTTTCCATTTGACAGAGCAATTGCGCACTGGAATTCCCTTTGTGAAAGAAGAGGTGTAAATAATACAGCTACAAGTACAAATATTCCCAACCTTGAGAGTGTAATTGGCTCTTCGTCACATTCTACAGAAGACAACATCGACTTTGATGAAGCTATTGATAATGGATTGTTTCAACTTTAAGTAGGTATCTTCTTTATCTATCTTTTATCTTTATCATTAAAGATGTTACAGGTCTATATACTAAAAATGTCAGGCAATTCACCCATCTATCTACTAATCCATTTCTCGTGTTGGATTTTTTTAAAACACAGATCTAGCTCATTACCAGTGGCAGTGATGATTTCAACTTTAAGCAGGTATCTTTTTCCCCTTAATCTTATTGTTTGTTACTATTCATTTTTTGACAGAGCAATTGCTCACTGGAATTCCTTTTGTGAAAAAAGAGATGTAAATAATACAGCTACAAGTACAAATATTCCCAACCTTGAGAGTGTAATTGGCTCTTCGTCACATTCTACATAAGACAACATCGACTTTGATGAAGCTATTGATAATGGATTGTTTCAACTTTAAGTAGGTATCTTCTTTATCTATCTTTTATCTTTATCATTAAAGATGTTACAGGTCTATATACTAAAAATGTCAGGCAATTCACCCATCTATCTACTAATCCATTTCTCGTGTTGGATTTTTTAAAACAAAGATCTATATCATTACCAGTGGCAGTGATGATTTCAACTTTAAGCAGGTATCTTTTTCCCCTTAATCTTATTGTTTGTATTCTTGCTCATTTTTTCAGCTCTGGTTATAATTAAAGATGTTACAGGTGTATGTATTTACATTTAGTTAAATACAAAAATTTTATTTTTTGAAAACGTGGGTTGACATCCATCTAAGGAAGCTGTTACTTCTCGGGACTGACAATGTCAGGCAACTCACCCATCTATCTACTAATCAATTTTTTGTGTTGAATTTTTTAAGACAAAGATCTAGCACATTACCGGTGATGATTTCAATTTTAAATAGGTATCTTCTTCAACATAATCTTATTGTTTGTTACCTTACATTTTTTCAGCTCTTGTTATCATTAAAGACATTACAAGTCTAATTCTTTATATTTACTTTTATTTAAAGATATTGTTGGTCTATATATTTAAAGATGTTCTTTGGCACTTCTCGGGGATCGACAATGTCAAGCAACTCACCCCTCCATCTACAATGTCATGTGAAACAAAGATCTAGCACGTTACCCTTGATGATTTCACAGCAATCTAATACGCAAGAGGTAAGCTAAACCCTAGCATATTTGTAATTATGTTTAATTTCTTACCATTGATGATTCTTTCTTGATTTCTTAGAATTATATTAATTTATTTTTAATATATTTTATCTTCCTGTAGACCAAGGATTTTTTTTCTATTTACTATCTCTTTATTCTCCATTTGTTGGTGAGTGGTAGCTTCCCAAAAAATAGATATTCTGCACACGATAGGATAAAGATAACTAAAATAACAAAAAATTAAATTGGAAAGTGATGTCGAAACATGTCACAATACTACCAAATTCAATATTCACATTTCCCTGATTCAAACCACAAGAGCCTTGGCTGAGTCACCCTCCGTTAATATTAAAGTACATTGATCAGAATTCTTCCCTCCTGCTTGATTTGCATCAAGTTTGGGAACATCAATTAATTTCCCCTTCTTGGTTCCATCAGTTTTCTTAAGATCTTTTTTTTGTTTAAACTTTTCCACTACACTCATCAGGTCAAACAAAGTTACAAAGCTCATCTTAGATAACCTGACCATACACCATGAATCTTCTTGTACTGGAAGAGACTGTTTCCAATTACCTTACACATATCACATCATCTTTCACACTTTCATTAACTCACAACCTTTATAGGCAATAACCTTATGATGCAAAGATAGATGAGCATTTGAATCAACGCATTCCTGGAGCCACTGTCAAACCTTGCATTGACCTCTAAGAATCCTTTAAGAAACAATGTGTTATACTCTTCCTTACTATGCACAAATCTTATGACAAGGTAACATCAATATGAGATTTCTCAACTTTATAACATTTGTAGATACTCATTTTTCCCTACTTTGAGCATGAATCAGAAGTATAACCTCTATTACATAATACATCTTCTTGTGGTATCAATACATTCTTGTCTCAACACCATGATAGACCACATGACATATAGAAACAATGTGTTATACTCTTCCTTACTATGCACAAATCTTATGACAAGGTAACATCAATATGAGATTTCTCAACTTTATAATATTTGTAGATACTCATTTTTCCCAACTTTGAGCATGAATCAAGTATAACCTATATTACACAATACATCTTCATGTAGTAGCAATACATTCTTGTCTCAACACCATGATAGACCACATAATGACATATAGAAACAATGTTTTATACTCTTCCTTACTATGCACAAATCTTATGACAAGGTAACATCAATAGTACAAACACAGATTCTTAACCTATCTACCTTTTACCAACTATAGACCTTAAGTCTACTTTCATACAGTATAACCCCACAGATACAATTAAAGTCCCACGACATAATTTTCAAGATAATTAAAGTCCCACAAGATATTTAGGCACTAAATTTTACATTATACACATTAAATCGATCATAGTCTTTCATCATCATCTATCACTGATTATCAATTGTCATCATTCATCATCTACGTCCACATACTATTCATGACAATGCAAGTAAACAAGAAACATACATATAATTCATGATAATCACCATCTAATCACCATATAATTAAATTGAAATAGCATAGTACAAACTCAATAGTTGAAGTTTTCAAATTCAATATTAAAAGTTTAGTCAATAATAAAAGTTTCTAATTTTGAAAACCCTCTTTTCTTTAGAAAATTCTGCTCTTCCTCTTCCCCAACAAACTTCTTCCACTCGGCTGCACCTCTTTCCCCAACAATTTAAATAACCCCGAACTTATAAGATCTTCTCAAAGATTTGCCCGATTTTTATAATTCTTTCTTCTTGATTTGTTGCATCTCCATGCGACAGCAAATTTGGATCAGCAACTGCTTTGGCTTTGAACAAGATGTCAGGGTCGAGACCATGCTCTTTAATTATCCGCTTTAGTGTATTGTTTTGTTTGTTAACCAAAACAATATTTTGCTTCAAATTTTTTGCTGCGGATAAGTTGTTCTTTGCTGTTTCCAAGTGAACTTGCAAAACCTTCGCCTGACTCTTCAAATTTTCATATTTCAACTGCACAAAAAGAGTAACGTCAATTCAAAATATTAATGTAAATTCAAAATTTCAAATTAACAAAAATGATTGTTAGAATGTAATAGTACTTACAACCGCTCTATCTCTTTCGGCATTTGCGATTGATACCAAATCCTTGTCCTTTGACCATTTGTTAAAATATGCCTGGGCCTCGGCACTAATATTTTCCAATTTGTTTAGTGCCTTATCTAAAATGCCATCTTTATAGTCGTTATTAAACGTGACATTCCCACATCTTACTTGGGTAAGTAAGGAATCCATCTTCGCAGGTTGATTCTGGACTGCAGCGTATAAACTATCCCGTTGCCAATAATTTTCATAACGACTAATAATCTCATTGATAAGAATTTTAGCCCTTTTCTCCCATTCTATCAGTTGTTGGATTTGAGGAATAATAAACTCACTGACATGGGATTGACAATCATTACCAATTAAGTTCTCCAAAGGAAAAGGTGGAAACTCTTCACTATCTGAATCTGATGCGTGCATTTATCTTGCTGGAGAAGTGTGGGGGCTTTCACCATGACCAAGATCAATCGCTCCTTGTTTGTCTTTGGGTGGCTGATCTCGTTTTTGAAAAAATAAATCAAGATTTAGATAAATAAATTTTAAGATGAAGATTTAGATTTAGATAAATCGAATGTAATTAAAAATTGTAAAGCATATTAAAATTGAAATTTGAAGATCAAGTATACTGTTGCCCTTCAATCATCTCGCATGTATCGAAAAAACCAGTTGGGTCATTGCTATCAATGCCCAAATAATCTTCATCTAAATTTATATTGTTCAAAATAGATATGCCCGTTGCACTGGGCAAGCCACCAAGTGAGAGAGTTGGAATTCGAAACGAGGAGTCAAGGTTTAGTGTCCCACTAGGGGCCGGAGCAAAAGGCATGCGTTTACCAATGGTATTTTTGACTATTCCTCTGGTTGGAATTTTAAAAATTAATGGTTGAGTGGGTGTCGGTGCCGTGGCTTGATCATGACTGACATGTGCTGAAAAGTACAAGAAAAAATGAAAAATATTAAAACAATTCATAAAGTCAAAACTACGAAATTAAACGTTCTATAGAAAAGTTGTACCTTGTTGTCAAGGGGTTGTTTTTTTCGGTGCTACGGGTGGCCTTGTAGGAGTTGTACTCAGTGGTTATTCAGAAGATATCAATGCATGCGACTGTACGGAGTGAGTTGGGGAAGAAGGTTCCATAGTCCCTGCTATTCATCAATATTAAATGTTGTCAATTCATTTTGCTAAAATTTAAATTGAAAAATAAATCTGCAACTTTTGAATTTGTAATTAATATACGAGAATGTATTACTTCTCTGGCGTTTAAAGAGTTCAAACTGTTGAGGGTCTGGAGAGGAGTGAGCTTCCATTTCAGATTGGGAGTCCCCCGAAGCCTCCACGTGTAGTTGGCCTCTTCCTCTCGACATCTTTTTTTTTTTGGGAATCGCTTCAAGATATCTTCTCTGCAAAACATTAAAATTTAAGTTTTAATAACTGTGCACTGTAATGAAGAAAATTGTAATACAATTACAAACTAAATAGTTTATACTTGTTGTTCTGCAAATGGAATTGAGAATTGTTAGTGAAAAATCACAGCACCCCTGGATGCACATCAGGCTTCTAGGTTGATGTTCAGGCATCCAGTGTGATTGCACAACATGGAAACCTCTCTCCAAGCATGGGACTTGCAGAATGAGAAAGGAATCTCCAGAGAAGGCTGGTTCCTGCTCCTAAACTACCTGCCACAAGCTATTCCAGTGCAGGCAAGCTAATCTAATCCTAATCTAACCATGCCAAGGAGACAAAGAGAGAGAGAAGGGAAAAAAAGAAAAGCCTACACTAAAACGGTGATACACTGTGAGAAGGAGGATGTTGAACATCTATCAAAACTGCATGGGACAAAGAGAGGTGAGCAATGGGAAGGATGGGCAGAAGCATCATAAACCCAAGGATAGATTTCACATAGAAAATGTCCCAAAACTCCATGAACACAGCTACAAACCTGCAATAAACATTCGAACATGCACAAATACTGCAATGAAGAGAGGCAAGAAGAGAACAAGCAAAAATGAGGATGGATGGATAGATGCATCACAAAACACGTTTTGTTGCTCCAGAAGTTTGCACAGAACATCATTCCATTAGTAAAAGGCAAAAACGCCATTACAGAGCAAGGGAGGAGGTTCCAACTCCATTTTTAACCCTAGAGAAGAAAAGAAGGGAGGGCCGAGCAGAAAGAATGAACAACTTTTTTTTTTTTTTTTTAATGAGCCAAATCTGGCTTTTACATTGCATGGGTCGAGCCCAGGGGACAGAAAACGTGGGAAAACGTGCAAGCCCATTCCTCATTGACTGCAGATGCATTAAATCAGCATGGAGGATCTTACCAACCCATACCCTATCACTTTGAGTGATTTTGGAGGAGAATGCGACCCATTTGTATTAATTTGGCCGCTAAAATGTCACTTCTGGCCGTGCAGAAGAAGAATGCGACCCATTAGCATTAAAACGGGTTGTTGAAAGGTCGCTTCTGGCCATTACCACACGTCAGAGCTGTTTCTCGATTTTCTCTCTTTAGACTACACCAAAACTCAAGATTGATCCCATAATCATGTAGATCATCTCAACAGATTTCCGTTGATATAAAGAACATGGAAATCCGAGCTCTGGATCAAAAGATATGGCGATCTGAAGATTTAGGGCACTGAACAGATCAAAACAAATTTTAAAATGTTTTCCCGCTCTTCGCCATCTGGATGACACGTGGCACATGCTGATTGGATGAGCAATTCTCTCTCCTCCATCTTTCATGGGATTTCCTTTTGAAATTACTTGTGGGCCCTTAAACTTGGACACATGGCGCCATTTCATTGGTTCGGTTCAGCGCTCGATAACTCGCCCCTTTGACCTTTTGACTTTTTCTCCTGTGAGGACACGTGGCAGTTTCTGATTGGTCTTCGGCTCCTTCGCGTACTTCGCTTCCATTTGTCCCGGATGTCCCATTTGATTTTGGGCCCTTTGTGCTCATTTCGGCCGGTTCGGGCATTTCGCATCCATTTGTCCCAGATGTCCCATTTGATTTTGGACCCTCTGGACTCATTTCGGTTGATTCGGCCGGTTCGGGAATTTTTGGCCCGCTTGTCCCACTTTGCTTCGGACTGACTTGACTCTTTTCGGCCGGTTCGGCTGGTTCACGTCTTTTTGGCCCAATTGTCCCATTTGCATCCCCTCTCAAAGATTAGCTTAATTTTTCTCGGTCGAACCGGCATTTCGCGCCCGCCGCGTACTTTTGTCCCAGATGTCCCTATTGCTTTGCGGGCTGTTTGTGCTTACTTCGGCCGAGCCGGCCGGTTCGGGCCTTTTTGTCCCAAATGTCCCGACTGCCCCTAGGACTAGGACTTAGTCATTTTTATGATTTTTTCCTAGATCAACCTACTTGCCTTCTGCAACCTTTTTTCACATTTTCTCAGAGCTTGCTCTTTTCCTCTCAGACAGGGGACTTAGAAAATATTTGAGGGGACTCTAGCAACATGATTTTTGGCCCCAAATCAATCAATTTTCCTGGGACTTGAATATTCTAATGCATGTTATCAAAATTACCCAGGGGGGGTGAAATTTTGACAACAAGAATTTCATCAAAGCCTCATCGAGCAAGTAGGAATTTCTTTAGCTTTTAAATTTAAAAGTGCCTCATAGTAGAGAAGCCGAGGAGATAGTTTGTTGAGTAAATGAAAGGTTTTTCTGAGATTTTCAAATTTGATATGTCGGCTCTTTTTTTTGGATAGAAATGTGCACCAATTGAATTTTTGTTTTGAGATAGTGGCACAAATGTATGTAATGGCCCAATTTGGTATATCTGTTTGGAGACCCTGCATAACAATTATGGCTTGAAAAAATGCAATAAGTGCAGAAAGAAAGTGGTGTGCAATTGATTGTGTATCTACACCACGCCTGGATTTATTAACATGGGCTGTAAATGCGAAACAATGAAAATTACTATCAATTTATAATAGCAAATTGTATCAGAATAAAAAACAGAATAAATTTTTTGAATTAAAACGAATTACACTTACAATCAACATGGAAACCGTACTTTGATTCAAGAAATTTCTTGTTTTCTTCCATGAGTGTTGCCTTGGTTGTAACAGTTGGTAAATTTCTGATAGGAAGGCCCGTAAACCGATGTATGTCATTCGGTTCAATAGTGAATTGGAACATTTGGCCATCGCTCAGAGTCACATAAAATATACCGTCCTCTGAATTGTAGCATGACTGAAGGTAATTCAAAATATCCGGATCTGTTTCGAAATGGGGCATATTAATGAGCCCTGTAAATCCACACTCTTCTATTATAGCTTGATATCTCGGAGACATCCTTAAAGCTATATGGATGTGAGGGCATAAGGGATTCCTGTAGGTTATCTTGGAAATCGATTGAGTTGGATTCTCTTCATTTTCTTGCTGAACTTGCAATTGGGAAGCATGTGAAGTCGACATTATAGCTGTAAATGCATCTTTCTCAAAGATTTAGACCTGCAAAAATTCAAGAACGGGAAAACATAAATGAGAAAATGAGCGGCATAAGGGTATTTATAACCTAAAAATGGGCGTCACTGTCCCCTATTGACGTGCGTCATTTGCTTCTAATGACGCGCGTCAATAGAAGGCAGTGTCGTGCGTCAATAGAAGGCTCTGTCGCGCGTCATTTGTTTATAGTGTCGCGCGTCATTTGTTTATAGTGTCGCGCGTCATTTGATTACAGTGTCGCGCGTCAATAGAAAACAGTGTCGCGCGTCATTTGTTTACAGTTTCGCGCGTCAATAGAGGTCAATGTCGCGCGTCAATTGAGGACAATGTCACTCGTCAATAGAGGACAATGTCACACGTCATTTGTTTGCAGTGTCGCGCGTCAATAGAGGACAATGTCACACGTCAATTGAGGACAATGTCGCGCGTCAATAGAGGACAATGTCACGCGTCAATAGAGGACAATGTCACGCGTCAATAGCAGGACAATGTCGCGCGTCATTTTGTGACTGTGTCGCGCGTCAATAGAGAACAGTGTCGCGCGTCAATAGATTCAACTGACGCGCGTCATTACGATCTAGTGTCGCTCCAGTGTCACACGTCATCAGGAGCTATTGTCGCGCCAGTGACGTGCGTCATTACGGATTACTGTTGTCGCACGTCACTGATTTAGCCTTGAAAAACCAGGCGAAAATTTTGTTTTTGAATACTGTCAAATTCACCTTTCGCTGAAAGTGGTTACGGGGATATTCGCCAGGTATTTTCCACCTTCAATTTTATAGGGGTGTCTTAAAATGAACCCTGAGATAACTATAGATGTAAGGGCAGCAGATCTTGAGTTCCATACACCAACTCAAACGGGCTCTTACCAAGTAGCTCTCTTCGTAATTATTCTATCGGCCCAAACTACAAATTTTATTTGTTCACCCTATTTTCTCTTGTTCAAATCCAAGGTCATTCTAATGATCTTCAACAAATTCTTATTTTGGACTCACTTGTCCATTTCCTTGGGGATTATAGTTTGAAGAAGAAGTCAAATTGGTTCCATACTCCTTGCACATTGCCATCAAAGGTTTAGCTCAAACACATGGCATTATCAACAACAATCTTGACTGGCACACCAAATATGCATATGATATTATTCAACAAGGAATCCATAACAACTTGATACGTTTCTTTCTTGGTGGGGATTGCCTTTACCCACTTTGTAAAATAATCAGTGGCTACAAGAATCCACTTATGGCCAGCACTAGAAGGATATAAAATCTCACCAATGAAGTCCATTCCCCACTATTTGAAGGAGCTTCAATTGATACGGAGACTCTGCAAAGGAAGGGAGCCTGAAGCTTTCATTCTTCTAGAGAAATGCTTTGATAACTTTCACATTTTCTAATCAACATGGTTTCATCTTTGAAAAGAGTATGCCACCAATAACCAACTCTCAAAACCTTGTCTTTTGTGACCCTTCTAGCAAATTTTCCTCCACAAACTCCCCATGGAAATCATCAATCAACTTGGGAGCTTCATCTTCAGTTACACACTTCAAGACGACACCTTCAAGGTTCTTCCAAGCCAACCCAAAGTCGGTGATGATGAATTTTGAGAAGCCAACTTAAGGGCTTGTTAGTGCAGGATCACAGCACCCCTAGACGCACATCAGGATTCTAGGTTGATGTTTCAGGCATCCAGTGTGATTGCACAACATGGAAACCTCTCTCCAAGTGTGGGACTTTTGAAACTGAGAGAGGAATCTCTAGATTAGAGGCTGGTTCCTCAAAATCCTCTGATTTAGATCTATATTTTCACAACTACAGAGGTTCAAATCCTAATCCTACTCTAAATTGCAAGGAGACAGGGATAGAAATGAAAAAATTGAAACTAACTAAAGATGGTGATGCACCAAAAGGAGTGGTGAATATTTTTGTCATGCAAATAGACACAAACCAAAGATTGCAACATAAAACATACACAGGCTGATAAGATATAATTTAGGATCTGAAATGAAGCAAATAATACAAACAAAGGACTGAAACCCATTCACAAAGCTTGTATTATTATTTCCAATGTCAAAACCACTGCATTACAACCTCAAAGAGGTAAAAATCTGTTACAGTCTTTGAAGAGGTCTGATTCTTGCAACAATCACTTGCTAGAGGTGAAAGAAGAATATTGCTATGCCAAAAAAGTGTTCCACACTTAAGAAATGAGCCAAATCTAGCTTTTACATTACATGGGTCGAGCCCAGGAGAGAGAAAACGTATAAAACATGGGAACCCATTCCTCATTGACTGCAAATGCATTAAATCAGCATGGGGCACCTTACAAACCCATACCTGTCATCCTTTACCAAATTGAACGAGAGTGCAACCCATTCTGCATTAAATTTAGTCATTTGAAATGTCACTTCGGCCATGAACACTCGTCAGATCTGTTTCTTAACTTTTCTCTCCATAATGAACCCAAATTCAAGATTGACCCTAGAATCATGTAGAGAATTTTATAAGCTTTCCAATGATATAAAGAGTGTGCAAATACAAGCTCTGGATCGAAAGATATGGTGATCGAAGATTTAGGGCACAAAGCAGCAAAAATGGGTTTTGAAGTTTTTTTCCATGCTCCGCCACTGGATGACACGTGTCGGGCACTCGATTGGATGAGAAATTATCTCTCCTTCCCTTACCCATGGGATTTCCTTGAAAGTTTTGACCTTTTGTAACTTTTGGAAAATTTTCCATTTTTTCCCCATGTCCCCGCCACTTGGGACACGTGGCATGATCTGGTTGGAGGACAGGGGCGTGGGGTCATCCTTCACCTTTTAGTTTTTGGCCAAATTTTTTCCAAATTCTCTAATTCCTCGCCGAGCTCTACACTCCCCTTCTCCTTAGGACACGTGTCCTCTTTTTATTGGCTCGGGCCAATGCTCCAAACCTTCCCTTTGAAATTTTAGACGTTTTCCCTTGTGACATGTGGCATTTCCTGATTCATCCGCGGGCCTGCCGGCTTTTCACGTCCCTCACATCCCTTTGTCCCGGATGTCCCAAACTATCTGGGACAAAAATTTGATCCACCCGATTCGGGCTTCTCTATCCCTCTTTGAGGCGAAGACACGTGGCATGATTTGATTGGCTCTCGGCTCCTTCGGCTCTCCGCGTCCCACGCGTCCCTTTGTCCCAACTGTCCCAGTGTGAAAGTTCTCTCGCGCCGGCCGATCTCGGGTGGTTCATATCCTTCATGTCCTCAAGGCCGGATGTCCCGCATCGGTCCGTGCTCTACGCGCAGACCGCCCGGAGAGGCTTTTCGCCGATTCGCGCCCCTTTGTCCCAACTTCCCCAAGGACCACTTAAACTAGGACTTAGCCAATTTTCATGATTTTTTCTAGCCCAAGCTTGTTTTTTCCAACTTTTTCACCCTTTTTGAGAACTTACTCCTTTCTTCTTGGACAGAGAGTTAGAAAAAACCAAGGGGACCCTAAAAACATGATTTTTTTCCTTGAATCAATCTATCTGCCTGGGACTT
Organism: Taxus wallichiana var. yunnanensis; assembly: GCA_018340775.1. NCBI lineage: Eukaryota > Viridiplantae > Streptophyta > Pinopsida > Cupressales > Taxaceae > Taxus > Taxus wallichiana. Next base: position 15,746,088 of record CM031238.1, on the reverse strand, counting down.
GAATATTCTGATGCATGTTATCAAATTTACCCCTGGGGTGAATTTTGGATAACAATTTGGTGACTCAGCGGGGTTACCTACCTGCTAGGTAGAAGATACCAGTTTCCTGAAGCAGTCCATTGGGCATGGAGTCATCAAATATTCTGTTTAGAACCCCAACTGACTTAGAATGTGCAAGGAGGAAGATGGAATATCACCTGAGGGGAGCAAGGGCTGCAAAACATCTCCATGGATAGCAAGTTGTGCCAAAGCACTTAGGGAAAACAAAACTAACCTACAACAAAACAATGTGCACAAGCACTTGGAGGAATGAAAATCTAATCTAATATTTACAAGGTAGTGAATTTCCCTCTAGAAGAAATGCTTGAGATAGATTCCATTGACTGGAATCTGCAGTTCTTCACCATCCAATGAGGCCAATTGGAAAGCATTGCTATTCTTGCACTTCGTGACCATGTATGGGCCACTCCAAATGGCATCAAATTTTGAATGCCTTCCGGTTTTGCCCTATCCACATCCCATTTCAACACTATATCTCCAACTTGAAAAGATCTATCCTTGGCCTTCTTATCAAAGGTCTTCTTGATCAAATCTTGATCCTTTTCCATTGCTTGGGATGCCTGATTTCTGATCTCTTGCAGCTCCATCAACTCTGCATACCTCACCTCCATGGGTTCAAACTCTAGCAACTCCAGCTGCTTCATGAGTTCTAATGTTGGCAACTCAAGTGACATGGGCAAGATTTCCTCTCTTCCATAGACAAGTTTGAATGGAGAGTTACCTGTGGATCTTTTGGGAATTATTCTATCAGCCCATAAGGCTGATTTCAGTTTGGTATGCCAAGACCTCTAATTCTTATCAAGAGTCCTCCTAATGATCCTCAACAAGTTCTTGTTTGTAGACTCGGCCAGCCATTACCTTGAGGGTAATATTTTGATGAAGTTCTTAGGTAAATACCGTTCTTGACAACCCACTCAGTCACCTTAGATCCAATGAATTCCAATTCATTATCAAAGATTATTGTAGCAGGTACACCAAATCTGGTTATTATCCCCTCATAAAAGTCCAAGATGCTAGACTCATTTGCCTCTTTGAGTGCTACTGCTTCTGTCCATTTGGTGAAGTAGTCTGTGGCTGTCAAAATCCATTTGTGCCCTTGGCTTGAATTGGGATTAATGACTCCAATGAAGTCCAAACCCCATTGCATGAATGGCTGGTCAACTGAGATTGGATGCAATGTAAGGGCAGCAAGTCTCTCTTTTCCTGTGAAGAATGCACAATTCTTACACCTCTTGATCCATGCATAACAATCACTGAAGATTTTGGGCCAATAATAACCGACCTTCATGATTTTTAGAGCTATCACTCTTGGTGCAAAATGGCCACCAGCTAGTCCACCATGGATCTCTTCCAACACCCTTTGAATCTGATTTGTGCTAATGCATCTCAGCAGCACTCCATTCACATCTTTCTTGAACAAAACTCCATCAACAATGGCATACAAGACAACCTACAATCTGAAGTGTCTCCTTTGGGTCTTGTTCATCTCCGGAGGGCATAGGCCTATGTCTAGGAAGTGTATAATGCCTTGGGTCCAGCAAGGAGTGGGGGCAGCATTGTCTTCTTCTTGATTGCCACTTGGTTCATGGCTGTCCTGGACTATCAAAACAACCTCTTCTTCATTGCATACTTCTTTTTGCTTACCCAAAACCAGCTGATCACACAATCCTTTCTCTCTTACCAGCTTGGTGATCTTGATCTCGATGTCATACTCCATGACACGGGTGATCCAACCTGCCCTTTTCTCATTCAAATCCTTGTTGAGGAGGAAGTCCTTAACTCAAAGCATGTGAGACCAGCAATCTGGATCTTGTTGTTTGAGACTAAATGCTTGAATTTCTTCAAGCTCCCGACACTGCAAGTACATGCTTCTCAATAAAAGAGTACCTCACCTCATAGTCATCTAGGCTCTGGCTGAAGAAGGTAATTGGCTGCTCATCATTATCCTTGTTTTGCTGTACCAAAATGGCAGAAATAGTGTCATTACCTCCAAATGCATAGAGGATGAAATCCTTGAGAAGTATGGGTGATGGAGTGGTGATGAGAGATGGCTTCTTTGATTGCTTCAAAACTCTCCTTGCCTTTCGATGTCCACTTGAAAGCCATGCTCTTCTTTAACATTTTGGTGATGGGCTTGACAAGGGTCTGTAAAATCTGGGACAAACCTCGAACAAAGTTTATCCTCCCAAGAAACTCTGAAGGGCTTTCTTGTGGCTTGGAAATGGTAGTGATCTTATGGCTTCAACCCTCTCTGGATCAATTGATAATCCTTCTTTGGAGACAATATGGCCAAGGAGCTTTCCTTCATGTGCAAGAAAGATACACTTCTTAGGATTCAAAGACACTCCAAATCTCCTGCACCTCGTGAAGACTTGCCTCAAATGAGAGAGGTGGTCTGCTGCATTTTTGGAAAAAATAGTGATATCATCAAGGTAAATCAGCACCACGTTGTTAATCAAACCTTTGAATGCCATGTCCATTGCCCTTTGGAAGGTAGCACCAGTGTTGGACAGCCCAAATGGCATTTTCCTGTATGCAAAAGTTCCCCATTTGGTTGTGAAGGCTGTCTTGAACTGGTCCTCTTCCTTCACCATAATCTGATTATAGCCTGAGTAGCCATCAAGTAGTGAAAACCTCTCGGAGCCAGCCACAACTTGCAAGATTTGCTCCATGGAAGGGAGTGGGTAATGGTCCTTGAGAGAGGCTCTATTTAAGTCTCTGACGTCAACACACAACCTGATCTCTCCACTCTTCTTTCTGACTGGAACTAAGTTGGCAACCCAACTAGAATGCTTGATTAGGAATATGATCCTTGACTCAATCAGCTTGTCCAATTCTTTGCTCATGAGAGGCTCCATGTGTGGATTGACTGGTCTTTCTTTCTCGCCCGATGGGCTTAGTATTTGGATCTAATTCAATGGTATGCTGAGCTAAGTTGGGATTGAAACCTTTCAAGTCTTCATAGCTCCAAGAAAACACGTCAGGGAACTCTTGACACAACTGTATGAACTCATACCTTTCTTGTTCAGTTTTCATCCTTCCAATTTGCATTGGTTTGTTCTCTTCTACCAAGATGGATACTAAATCCTCTCTCTTGACTTGAATGTTTGCTTTCTCCTTTCTAAACTAATCATTGGGGTTTAAAATGGACTCCAAGGTGATAAGTCCCTTGGGAAGCTTGTTAGTTCTCAGCTGTACCACTTGGTCACCATCTTTGCTATTCCAAAATTCTTGATTCTTGGCCGAGAACTCACTTCTTCGCAAGAAATGGATGATTTGTTGGTCATTTTCAAACACTTACCAACTAACATTGTTATCCAAGCCTTTGAAGGTCTCACAATCACGTGGATGTTTGGTTGTACCTTGTCTTGTTGAATACTTTCGACAATGTCAAAGGCTGCCCCTCTTGCTTGAAGCTTTGTCGCCAGACTTGATTCTCTTTCCTAGGAATGGATTTGATGCCAAAACCCTCAAAATCTTCCATGAGGTCCCACACCCTATTCTTGTAGCACTTGAGTAGATCATTCTTGGCAGCATGCTATCCCCTAACCTGATTTACAATAAATTCACAATCCCCAAAGACTTGCAAGTTCTTTATCCCTCTCTTTATTGCCCAATGCATCCCTTGCACCAAGGCTTCATATTCAGCAGTGTTATTGGAGCATGCAAACTGAAATCTAAAAGCTGAATAGTACTTTACTCCTTGAGGTGAAACAAGCATAGCTACACCTCCCGCACCTTGTCTACTCCTTGATCCATCAAAAAAAAGCTGCCATACCTCATTGTCATCTTTGTGGTTTGGCTTGGTGATGCTAGCAATAGGTTGATTTTCTTTGTGTATACAATAGACCCCTAGCTCAGATTCTTCCACTTCTTGATAAGGATTAAAAGCATGCACCTTGATTGCCCATTCATCAAGAGTTAGATCCGAGATGCTTCCAACCTTAGTGTCGGCCTCATCGGATTGCTTGGGTGATCTTCTTGATCAAATCTTGAGCAATTGGCATTAATCGACTTGGAGTGTAAGGCTCAATGTGAAAGTTTGCAATAGGTTCAGACTGATTGTGGCTTTGGTTCCATATCTTGTTCGAATAGCATGTGTGACCAATCAAGTAAACAAATATCCCCCAATCTTAGCTATGAAGTCCCTTGACAAGAAAAGGGCAAAGAGAGGTGGAAGGTCTATGATGATACATCTTGTAAAACAACAACATTTGGACATGCATCCAAGGTGAGACTCAAGTTTCTAATAACTCCAACTATTGCTACTTCTGCTGTCCCATCCAGCTGCACTACCCCTTTGGATGTTGTTTCATACTGGAGCCCTAGCTGATCAACTATTTGTTTAGGCATTACCAAGCTACTTGCCCCGGAATCTATCATGCAATTGTGCACTAGCTGATTTCCAATGATCAATGAAACATAGAAAGGAGGGGGCTTCAACATTTTACCTTGCTGTCCTCCATGATTTCCCTCAGGCTGGGCAGCATTTGTGAGCACTTTGTCTTGCATCTAAACTTGCTGATTCGAAGTTGGCCAGTCCTTCATGGCAGCTTGCAGCAGATCTCTTTGGCCTGGGATAGATAGGGATTCCCACATTGATATATTGACGTTTGTCTTCTTCATCTGATCAATGATACTGAATGGAGATGAAGTATCCCTTTGTTGTCCCTTGGTTTTCACATTCACTCCTTGCATGTGGGCAGCAACAACTGGTATTTGACTTGACCTAGGGGTTGTTCTTGGCTGCCATTGTGCATTTGAAATTGGATTTTGCTTGCCAACCATTTGTGGAGCCATGGAAGGTTGTGGATTGGTTGGGGGTAATGGCTGTTCTTCACTAAAATTCTTCCTTTTTGACCTTGTGTTGGCTGCAACACCTTGAGAAAGCTGCTTGATTCATGCCACAAAATCCTCTGCTGCCAATTTACCAATGTGGTGTCATTTGGGGCTGATTGTTGTTGATTGTTTCCTTGACTTCCCCGACACTCCACACCAGTAGTTGTCACCATCAATGCTTGATTCAAAGCACCATTGAAGCACATGGATTGGTTATGAGGCTCATTGCATGGAAAACACCAATCATACTCCTGAGCAATGTTGTTTTGTGTTGGCACCAATGCCTTAGAGGCAGATATGGCATTTGGATTATAGGGCTGAAATGGTCTATTGGTAGGAGGCCTTGTTTGATTCATATTTGCAATGGATTAGGTGGCCTTTGTGGTTGGTATGGCTGCCTATTAGGCTGAGCTTGGGGTTGATAAGAAGGTCTAAAACCTTGGGCCTGCTGCCTTTTGAGAGTAACTAGCTCATTGCCTAGGTTTTGCAATTGCTTCATGACCTCTTGAAGCTCATTTGGGGCACTTGGAGATGAAGTGGAAGCTTCATTTGAACTCTGATTTCTAGGAGTGGGAGAAGGAGCCAAATTAGGTGCTTGATTGGTGTTTGGACTCTCTAAGCTTGGAAACAATGGCATGGGAGGTCTAGGGGCAAGTTTGCCAGCTTGGATCAAACAATTTTCAGCCCTAATGGCAATGCTATAAGCCATAGGGATAGTTATGCCTCCCATGGACTAAATCAACATAGAAATATCAGAATTTAGAGCTTTGAGATAGTAGAGAAAAGCACCTTCATTGTTGGCCCTGACTGCCACTGGAATTCTCTCCCAAGTCTTTTGAAATATGAAGTTGAAATTGGTCAGCTACTCATTGGGAGCTCTCTTGATGGTTGTCACGGCTCCAAAAGAGAAAAGTTGTCTCCTTTTCTCAAAATTGCTCATGAAGTGCTATACACAGCTGATTCCAATTTGTGATAGAACTAGCTCCAAGGATTCTAAACCATTGCAATTCTTTACCCTTGAATGAAGATGCCAAGTAACTTGACACCACTTGCATCTCATTGATTTCATGGATTACACAAAGGTTAGAAATATCTTTAACATGATCACCTAGAGTAGTTTTATTTTCTCCAGGTGAAGTATGGAATGTTCTTCAAGGTCAGAATGAGGAATTGGATGTTGTGCATTGAGGGCAAGTGGGCTGCTTCTGTGAAGTTGACATAGGTGTTGTTTTGTGTCATTCTAATTGGTCTTAAAGCCCTTATTGGTGAATGAAAGGCCTACCAAGTGGAGGAGTTGAGAGGGTTCTGTTTGGTGGAGATGGAGACCTTTGAATCCTTCTTCCTCTTTACCTTCTTCTTGGAGATAATTACAGGTATTCAAACAACACTTCTTCTTCTCCAACTCTTGACCTTGTGGTGATTCTTCTCATGAGTTTTCAGGCCTACACTGCTGAAACCAGTTGATTCTTCCCCTTGGAGTTGCCAGATATGCAAATAATAGCTCCTTTTAAGCAAGAAAATTACAGCAGATGCACATCAACTTTGCTGCAATAAAAATGAGACCTCTAGTGTCCCACCGGGCGTGCCAAAACTGTTAGTGTAGGATCACAAGCACCCCTGGACACACATCAGGCTTCTAGGTTGATGTTTAGGCATCCAGTGTGATTGCACAACATGGAAACCTCTCTCCAAGTGTGGGACTTGTGAAACTGAGAGAGGAATCTCTAGATTAGAGGTTGGTTCCTCAAACTCCTCTGATTTAGATCTATATTTGCACAACTACAAAGGTTCAGATCCTAATCCTACTCTAAATTGCAAGGAGATAGGGATAGAAATGCAAAAATTGAAACTAACTAAAGATGGTGATGCACCAAAAGGAGTGGTGAATATTTTTGTCATGCAAATAGACACAAACCAAAGATTGCAACATAAAACATACACAAAGTGATAAGATATAATTTAGGATCTGAATTATGAAGCAAATAATACAAACGAAGGACCTGAAACCCATTCATAAAGCTTGTATTATTATTTCCAATGTCAAAACCACCGTATTACAACCTTAGAGAGGTGAAAACTCGTTACTGAGTCTTTGAAGAGGTCGATTCTTACAACAATCACTTGTTGGAGGTGAAAGAAGAAGATTGCTATGCCAAAAAAGTGTTCCACACTTAAGAAATGAGCCAAATCTGGCTTTTACATTGCATGGGTCGAGCCTAGGAGAAAGAAAACGTACAAAACATTGGAACCCATTCCTCATTAATCAGTAAATGCATTAAATTAGCATGGGGACCTTACAAACCCATACCCTGTCATCCTTTACCAAATTGAAGGAGAGTACGACCCATTACGCATTAAATTTAGTTGCTGAAATGTCACTTCGGCCATAAACACGTGTCGAGCTGTTTCATAACTTTCTCTCTCCATACTAAACCCAAATTCAAGGTTATCCCGGAATCATGTAGATAATTTTATAAGCTTTCCAACAATATAAAGAACATGAAAATTTGAGCTCTGGATCAAAAGATATGGCGATCTGAATATTTAGGGCACAAAACAGGCGAAAATGGGTTTTGAAATTTTTTCCCGCGCTCCGCCACCTAGACGACACGCGTCGTGCACGCGATTGGATGAGAAATTGTCTCTCCTTCCCTTACCCATGGGTTTTCCTTGAAATTTTTAACCTTTTGTAATTTTTGGACAATTTCACATTTTTTCCCCTTGTCCCCGCCACTTGGGACATGTGGCATGATCTGGTTGGAGGACAGGGGCACGGGGTCATCCTTCACCTTTTAGTTTTTGGCCAAAACTTTTTCCAAATTCTCTAATTCCTCCCCGAGCTCTGCACTCCCCTTCTCCTTAGGACACATGTCCTCTTTTTATTGGCTCGGGCCAATGCTCCAAACCTTGCCCTTTGAAATTTTTCACGTCCCTCGCGTCCCTTTGTCCCGGATGTCCCAAACTGTCTGGGACAAAAACTTCCGATCTACCCGATTCAGGCTTCTCTGTCCCTCTTTGAGGCGAAGACACGTGGCGTGATTTGATTGGCTCTCGGCTCCTTTGGCTCTCCGCATCCCACGCGTCTCTTTGTCCCAACTGTCCCCGGCGAAATTTCTGTCTTTGGCCGATCCGATCCGGCATTCAGTATCCTTCGCGTCCTCGGGGCCCGATGTCCCGAGACTATCCCAAAGGTCCGCTTGCAGACTACCTAGAGGCTTTTCGGCCGGTTTGCGCCCCGTTGTCCCAACTGTCCCAAGGACCGCCTAGACTAGGACTTAGCCAATTTTCATGATTTTTTCTGGCCCAAGCTTGTTTTTTGCAACTTTTTCACCCTTTTTGAGAACTTTCTCCTTTCTTCTTGGACAAGAGAGTTTATAAAACCCGAGGGGACCCTAGAAACATGATTTTTTGCCTTGAATCAATCTATCTACCTGGGACTTGAATATTCTGATGCATGTTATCAAATTTACCCTGGGGGTGAATTTTGGATAACAGGATCTTTTCTGATTTTTATTTAAATGATCGGGACATAAAAGGTGTACGAGTTAAAATACTATATCCTTTTGCCACTCATAACTTACCAATTTCCCAAGAACATTTTCCCTTTCTTCCCTACCTCATTCACTTCCACATTCTCGCAAGTTGCTCTCAGCCATGATCTTAGCAAGACCCAAACCTCTTACCAAATTTTTGGTTTGGATGTCCATATCATACTCTTATAGTTTGTTCACCCATCTACATATTTTACTTGATATCTCCATCTCTGATAAGATGTCTTTTACCATGGTGTGGGGAACATAAGCAACAACTTTTAACTTCAAATATAAGGCCCGAAAACCTTTGTTTCTTTCACCAATGCAAATGCTTGCTTTTCCATGATTGTGTACTTTAACTCAACAACTTGTAAAGCCTTGCTAAAGGGGAAATAGGCCTCTCGGCCCCATATTCATCCTTTTGGAGAAAAATAGATGCAATAGTATTTTTCAGAGGCAAAGGAGAAGATTTGGAAAGGCTTATTGTAATTCGGAGTTGCCAAGACATGTGCATGATTAAGTGCCTCTTTGATTCCTTCAAAAACTTGAATAGCATCCTCCTCCCACTTAATAACTTGATCTTTCTTTAACATGCATGTGATAGGAAGAGTCAACTCAAAAAAATTGGACACAAACCTTCTAATGAAATTGATTTTCCCAAAGAAAGATTGTATGCCCTTCTTCGTTCTTAGAATTGGCACCTTGTTGATTGCTTCTATTCTCTCAAGATAAATCATAACACTAGCCTTTGAAACAATATGACCAAGCAGCTTGGCCTTTTACACCCCAAAGTGACACTTCTTTGGATTGAGAGAGATTCCAAATTCTCTACATCTGATCAACATTCTTTCCAAATGTTGCAAGTGATATTTTCTACTCTTTGAAAATACAGTCACATCATCCTGATAAACTACAATGAATTCATTTATATAACTAGCAAAAGCAACATCCATTTCTCTTTAGAAGGTAGCGCCCAGCATTCATGAGACCAAAAGGCATTCTCACATAAACATATGTTCCCCAAGGAGTGGTAAAGGTAGTTTTAAATCTTTCTGACTCCTTGATAACAACCTGATTGTAGCCAGAGAAACCATCCAAGGTGGACAACAATTCAGATCTAGTCACTAACTGCAGCATGTTCTCCATGTTTGGTAAAGGATAATTTTCTTTCAATGAAGCTCTATTCAAATTTCTGAAGTCTACACAAATTCTAATATCTCCATTCTTCTTTCTGACTGGCACAAGGTTTGTAACCCAAGATGAATACCTTGTGGGCTGAATGATCCCTCCCTCCTTCAGTTTCTTCAATTCATCTTGCATCTTCATGGAGAGGAGTGGATTAATTGGCCTTTTCTTCTATCTAAATGGTTTGGCCTTTGTTTCAAGAGGGATCTCATGCTGAAACAAGTCTTCTCTATATGCTTTCAGCTCTGAATATGACCAGGAAAGGCAGTCTTGATATTGTTTCAACAATTGGAGGTAGGACTATTTTTCTTCTTTGTTTAAACTGCTACCCAACCAAAATTTTCTTGGTTTTTCCTTTATTCCCAAGTTATGCTCTTCCACATCCCTTGAGGCAGATATGTTTCTATTGATGATGCAATCGGCATTGCTAAAATTTGACTCAAGAGCAACAAGGCCTCTAGGAATGGTGTTAGTTTTCAATTGGATAATATATTTTCCAAACAAAGTCTCTCTTCCTTCATTCATACACACTATTGGTTCCAAATCAATATGTTGATCTACAAAATCACCTTGATTTCATAAGAACCTTTTCACTTGAGCATCATCATCAAACACTTGCCAATGCTTAATGTTGTCAAGGATAGCTGGCCTAGTTAACACTTCAACATTGTACTCACAATAAGGTGAAACAATGCAATATCCAAATCTTGAACCCATCATTGCCAACTTTTCAGCAGCATAATTCAAACTTCTATTATGGTGCACAATATTGAAGGAATCAAACATCTAAATTATATCCCAAACTACATGCTTATATTGCTTCATCTGCTGATTTTTGTAGAATACATTTTTCTTATTTGTTTGAAAACTAGCTCTAAATCTCCCTTTGCAATGATGTCCTTAACATCATACTTCCATGAAATTATCAGACCCAACAACAAGGCTTCATACTCAGTAATGTTGTTAGTACATTCAAAATCAAGCTTGAAGGAAAAAACAAATTCTTTCAAGCTAGGAGAAATCATAATTACACCAGCACCATTTCCAAATTTGGAGCAAGCTCCATCAAATAGCAAGGTATAAGGAGAACATACATGCTCAAGGCACTTTGAATGATCCATTTTGTGTTCTTTTCCATCAACAAAACCAATAAAATTATCAGCATCAACATCAGCAAATAATACTTCATAAGAAGCATTGTTTGGGTCCTCAATTAGATGTAACATTTTCTTTTCTCCATAGATCTTGACAAGGCTTCCCTCAATGGGAATGGTGGAAAAAGACATATCCATTTGGACACTCCCTCCAAAACTTGTAGCCCACTTTCTTGACAATAACATACCCCATTTGGCAGGGCAATCAACAATTACAACATCCAATTTTAAATTCCTCCAGGATAAGATGCAAGTTGCACTACCAAACCCTTCACACAACCAACAACCGGAACTTCTCTTGAGTCCATGGTAGTACATTTTCCATAGGCTATTATCACTTTGATATCCAACTCATTCATGACTTCAAGAGGCATGACATTACATGATGCACCATAATCAAACATACAATTATGAAGTATCATATCCTTTATGATCAAAGTTGTGAATAATGGTCAAAATTCAATTGGGAATCAACCAAGGATGTCCCCAAATATACCTCAGGTGTCTCTCCAAGATATTCTACTATTGGTGGCGGTTCAAGGTCAGCAATTATTTGGTGAGGAGTCTCAACAACATTTATATTTCTTCCTGGAGTATTCTTCTCCTCTGTCAACCCCAAGTACTCAAATGCTCTCTTATTATGCTCAAGAATCCTAAGAAACTCAGTGATTGGAACACTAAATTTTATTTTTCTCAATACTTGGGCTATGTCATAGGAACACTCTTTGGTAAAGTAGAATTTGAAGGGAGACAAGAAGATTCATTTGATGGGAAGGGATTCTTGGCAGCTTGGGCATGATGAGGACTGTAATTTTGATTGGGACGAGAAAAGCTTTTGGCAAGTGTTTCTCTCTAGGAACTTCTTTGGGAATGATTGTGAGAAAAGGTGTTTTAGGTTTGGCTTGAGGCCCAACTCCTTTAACAACTTTTCTTCTAGTGTTATAATATTTCTCTTGAGCTACAACAACATTCATCAACAATTGTTTATCTTCCTTTGAAGGAATACCACCATCATACTTCTTAATCATCAAAGCTCTTAAGTATTCAAAGTCATTGTTAGGAATTTCAAAAGCTTGCACTACATCAACTTCAAGAGTATGAGGGGGAAGAAATACTTGTACCCGTTTGATGCAATCCCAAAACGTTGCAACAGTCCTAGCACTTATTACTTCAGTAGATGTTGCTCCTCCTTGTGAGCTTGAAGAATAGCCCACCATGCAAATATCATCATCAGTACCATCATCATTATTAGCTTCACCTTCTTTTTGGTCCACTTCACATGGAGGATGGGGTAAAAAACACCTATCACACCAATCAATGTCAGTAACTTCTTCAACAGTAGCAACCCTAGCAGTTAAGGGATCAAGTAACACTCTCCCTTCACGTGCTTGAGGATGTCTATTTGCAGACCCCATGGGTCCTTTCCCTCTATCATCTACCCTTTGATCACCTCTAGGATGATTGGAAAATATGTCATGGTTTTGTGCTCTTGGCTGACCTTGTGAAGTCTGCCCAATTCCCTTCTCAGCTCTTGCCAACTTATATGAGATTTCTTTGACAACCCCTACCAAAGTTTTCACAACCTCTTCTAAATCAGCACCCTTGCTAGCTTGAGGTTTTTCAGGGTTTATCAATTTTACACCATCTCTCTTGAGAGGTTTCCCAACATCCTTGATATTGTTTTCAATTTGAAGTGCCATGGTGAAAGCTTGTCTCAGATTGGTAGGGTTCTTGTCTCTTAAGTAATAGGCTGCCTTCTTATCAAATGCATCTACATATTTGATTAAACAAGACTCATCACAAGGCCTTAGATTAACAGGAAACCTTCTCAAAGTTTTGTTAAACCTTGTGTTAAAGTCATGGACTGATTCATTGGGGTTCTTCTTGATATTCTCAAATTCAGACAAGAGAAATCTAGGATCAGTCTTGTCACCATATTGTAATCTAAATGCATTCTTCATTTCAGTCCATGAATCAATAGAATTATCAGGCAGATCCTTGTACCAATCCCTAGCATCCTCTTCTAATGTATGAATGAAAAACTTAATATACACATCTTCAAAATCTATCTCGAAATCTTCCATCATGTTAACAAAAATTTTGAGATCGTTGATCACCAGTTATTGCATTATTACCTTGGAATTTTGGCAATCTATTTCTAACATCTTGTGGGACAACATTTGGGTAACCATCCATTCCTCTAAAGTCTATAGGACCAAAGGTGTTAACAAAAATGGAGGTCTAGGCTGAGCCATATTGTTTGGTGGAGGTGATCTTGGAGGTGAAACAAGCTGATGAGGAGTGCAAGATCCTCGAGGCTCAAGAATGTGATTCACAAGACTGGTATTCTCTAAATGCTGATTTTCTTGGAAAGTTTTATTAGGATTGAAACACACAGGTGCATATTGAAGAAGGAACTTACTAGGTACAAGTAGAAGGACCTTCACTAGCTGAGGAAAAAAAGTTTATGAGAGGATTGCTTGAATCAGAATCACTTGAAGAAGAGTGATAATCCTCTACCAAAGGCTGATCTCTCTCACCTATGGATATATCTTTTCCTGATGCTTGACCTTTAACAACTTTCCAAACTCTTCTCCCTTCCAACTCTAAGTTTCTTGAATCTATATACAACTTCTTAACAAAGTATTTAAGGAAGAGAGATCTTCTTCCTTCCAGTTTTGCAGAGATTAGCAACACAAAATTAAATGATAGAAATGTTAAGACAATGGTACTTTATCAAGATCAAAACAACATGGAGTCACCACTAAGGAATTTCACCCTATTTGTGCAAATGCACTAAAATACTCTGTCAAATATCTATTAGCACTGAAAATATTGCCAAACTTTATAGATCAGACCTTTCTTTCTTTGAATTTATCAACCACAAATGCAAATGAAGTGCAACAACTACTAGAAACTGGTAAAATTTGCAAAGGCAGAACTTATATCTTCACTCAATCCTTACAAATCTGATTATAAAAGGATGCTTCAACAATGTATTTGCATGCAGAAATTGTAAGGGACATTACTAGGGTTTGGTATGCATTCAAACATCTCAAATATGTATGCACATGGATCAAATTGAACTAAGAGAATATCAAACTCAGAACTCTACTCTTCATTCCAATCTTATAAATCTGATCAGAAGATGATACTCAGATTTGTAATTACACATAAATCACACAAGAAGCATTACCAGGGATCTAAAATACTGAAATATTGAATAATGTCCTTGACAACAACACTAGAGTGTTGGTACTCAAGTTTGTTCTCCTTTTCAATTTGAGCAGCATCAAAAATATGGCATAAATCTTCAAGGTAGATAGATATTGATATATGCCATTTTGCAGCCGGGGATGTGATCTAACTGGCACTCAGATTTGTGGAGAGATGGATAGAACTTTGAAAGCATTTGATCTAACCCTCACTATTTTAGGTTGTACCTTTTCAACCAAGGTAAGAGAACCTATAATGTAGCCTCTATTTTTGAAGGAAGTGGAGATATCCTTATCGTGCATATTATATGGAGACAACCTTGTGAAAACATGATCAATTTTCCATTATTCAAACTCAACAGAGTTTTCACTACTAAAAGATGGAAATGCTTTCAAGACAAGGTCAAGGCTGCTGGAGACATTATATGATCTGATTTGCTTTGTACTTTTTGTAGATGGGTTAGATTCTTTTGTTGACACATAATACAATGCAAGGGTAGTATGGGTAGGGTTAGTTATTCAGATGATTTTTTGTGGGGTATTGATAAGACAAACTTGGATATATCAAATCTTTGACAACCTCTACAATACTTGAAAAATATTAGATAAAATGCTTCAAATAATCAGGATGTTCTTTCAACCAGAAGATGCATAAATGGAAGCCCAGGTTGCACTCTTCACACAATATTTGAAAACTCACCAAAAATATTAAAGTAAAGAACTAAATTAAACAAAAAAATCCTTAATCAAACCATGCCCAAGGTACCCCCAAATGCTTACAAGCAATCCTAATAAACAAATGAAGGTGGAGTGATTTTAAATCGCTTATTTTCAATGCCGGATGAAAGCTCTTCGACAAAGAAAACTACAAGTGCCACTAAACTATCAATAAGGATGAGATTCTGTGTGATTTCTAAAGACTTTCAATGCAAGATTACAACAAGAACAATGAAAACTATTTATAGGTATTTAAAATGATAACAAACATCATATTGCCTAGAAAAACATAGATTTAACTCAAAAGCTTATTAGATTCATCAGTAAGGGAGAGTTTCATGAACAATCTCAGAGTTGTGTGATGGCTATACACTTGTAACCAACTCACATACATGAAGATCCAACATAGAAGAAATTAACCTGGTTCTTTGGTGGGTTTCTCAGAAAATGAGCTTTCTCTCATAATTTTCTCATGATTTTTAACTTCCCCCTCCTTGGCATTTATCAAAAATGCATTATATATCTCTTTCCACCTTGGAGCCTTTTTCTCGAGAAAAGAATATGCCAAGGTGTCAAGTTTGTTACAACACTTCCTCATGATTCACTGAAAATGACATTTAACAAATTTGCAATGAGATTTGTCAGGTGTTTTAAAAAGACTGAATCATTACAAATATTCAGATCATTATCCTTCCTGGAGGTGCGTTTTTCATCATCAAGGCATGCAGATTCCTTTTCTCTCATCATTTCACCTTTTCACCTTTTAAAATTACCTCTGCAACTTTCAAATTTGACATTTCACATGTCTGGATGGATTAGGAAAAAATTTGTTTCAAAAACACCTCAAATCTGCAAATTGAGTCATGAAACTGATTCCAATGATCCTAGAAGGCCAAAACGACATGGAATCGCCAAAAATTTGATGAAATTTGATGCAAAATTCGTAATTCCAAGTTTCCTGGAGCAAAATGGTGGCCAAAAATGAAGATGTACAGTTACCCTTGATCTACTCTTTCTCCTTCAATCTGGGCCCTCCACGTGTCAAAATATGATTGGGAATCAATTCGGGCTCACCTTTTGACTTTTTGACATTTTTGAAAAAATGGAAAAATTTGATTTTTTTCCGCCCCTCCATCCTTGAATTCTAGTGATGACACATGGCACATGGTAGGTCCCATTGGGATCATGCTTTAATTTTACACATTTTGCCCATTTTTGGAATTTTGGAAAATTTTCAACTTTTTCCACATGGGCTCGCATCTCCACCTTTGTCCTTAACTCATGTCATGCTCTCTATCGCTGAAATTCCACTAGGCTTATTTCATGTTTTGACCCATTTTTTTGCGAAGGGAAATTTTTTTAATTTTGCTTCCGTAGGCCCGTACCTCCCATTTCTCCCTTGCCACATATCGCTTGATGATTCACTTGTGGGCCAACACTTCAAGTTTCCATACTAAGTATTTTTGCAAAAAGGGAAAATTTCCGTTTTGCCTCCGGTGCCTCGCCGATCCACTCTACCTTCACCACATGTTTGTCTCTGATTGGAGCAGAGATACATCCCATTTTTTAACTTTAGAAAACAAAGCTAAAAATAATTAAGTTTTCCATTGCCAACTCCTCCATTTTTACTTTTTATGGACATGTGTCCACCTGTGATTAGCCATGGGGCCGCGCTTCAAAATTTCACTTTAACTTATTTTACCTCCAAAGGCAAAAAACTTTGAAAACCTCCACCACCCACATTTCCCCGCTCTACCACCGTGCTACCACGTGTCCACCCCCTGCTCCATTCGGACCCGCGGGCCTTTCCACACCATTTTTCCCTTCACCAAAAATGCCTAAGTTCCCTACCGGCTTCCCATTCCACCTTTGCATAAGAACATGACATGTGTCCCCTCGCAGAGTTGTGGGGGAATTTTGAATTTTTTCCCAAAGCCAAAAATGGCTAAGTTTTTCAAAGAAACCCGTCGATCCTTGTCCAATCAGAAGTGGCCATGTAGGAGGAGAATTTTGAGCCTAATTTTGATGGTCAAATGACACCCGTACGACCGTAAAAAAACATAGAATTTACTAGAGATGCCCAAATTTGATTTTCTCTTCATGGGTGATGGATTTTTTGCTCAAAAAACAAGGGGAAGTTGATTTTATGCAAGTTTTGACCATGGGGAAGGGTTTTTGAAGGCATATATGCATGAAATGAACAAATTTGATTTTTCACAATCGGGCAAAAGGGAGAACATGGCATAGCCTATAGATTTGGAGAATTTAGGGCAAAAATTAGGGCAAATTTTGAGCATTCTTGCAAAATGGGGCATGTCAAATGATTTTCAAATGGACTAAGACATGGGAACAGAGGCAACATCTTCATTTCATTCAATCAAACTATAAATTTTTTTCAGGAGATGCAAAGTGAAAGGAAAATTAGGGCAAAGGTGGTGTAAGATCAAAATGAACACTAACACAACCCTCCAAGAACAAAATGAGAAACCAACGAAAACTAGCCACCAGGGACCGGGACAAACCGAAACAGAAAAAACACAAAAAGGAAACGAAACCAAAATACTTTACACTTTACAAATATGCGTACCTTGATTCTAAGAAATCTATCAAGGAAATGTTTCAAGTGCCCACCATTAATAGGAAACTCAAGAAATTTACCATCTAGATCCTTTAGGAAGAAGGTATTCTCACCAATCCTAATATCAATAGAATAAGGTCCCATCTATAATGCATCAAATTTTCCATGTTTTCCCTTATGCTCATGTTTTCTATCCCACAATAGCACAAGATCTCCCACACTGAAAACTCTTGGGGTTACCTTTTTATCAAATATTTTTTTCAATTTCTCCCTAAATTTCACATTTCTTTGATGGGATTCTCTTCTCTCTTCATCCAATCAATCAATTTGATTTATACGTGCATCATAGGGACTGATCTCCTAGTCCTCCAATTTCCAGATAAATTGATAAGAAGATAATTTCATATGCAGGGGGAGAAGAGCTTGAGTTCCATACACCAATTCAAATGGGCTCTTTCCAGTAGCTCTTTTAATAGTAATTCTATCGGCCCAAACAAAAATTTCAACTGCTCACCCCACTTTCGTTTATTTAATTCCAAGGTCCTCCTGATTATTTTCAACAAAAATTTGTTACTTGACTCTGCTTTTCCATTACCTTAGGGATTGTAATTGGAAGCATATGCTAGATTTATCCCATACTCCTGACACATGGCTACCAAAGGTTTAGCTCAAAAACTCATAGCATTATCAACAACTATTTTAGTAGGCACTCCAAACCTACAAATTATATGATTTAAAATGAAATCCATGACAATTTGGTGGGTTTCCTTCTTAGTGGGGATTTCCTCCACCCATTTAGTGAAGTAATCAGTGGCCACTAATATCCACTTATGGCCTACACTTGAAGAATCTGAAATCTCCCCAACAAAGTCCATTCCCACTGCTTAAAAGGGGCTTCAATTGATATTGGTTGCAAAGGGAGGGATCTTGAAGCTTTCAATCTTCCTGAGAAATGTTGACAACTTTCACATTTTCTTACCAATAAAGTTGTATCCTTAAAAATTGTTGGCCACCAGTATCCAACCCTTAAGATCTTATGGGTTGTTACTCTTCCTACAAAATGCCCCCACAAACTCCTCCATGGAAATCAGTAATTAATTCTAGGGCTTCATCCTCAGTGATACATCTTAAGAGAATTCCCTCGGGTTTTTCCAAGCCAACCCATAATCAGTGATGATATATTTTTGGGAAGCCAATCTAAGTGATCTCTTTTTATTTTTGCTTAAATACTCAGGGCATTGCAAATGTTTGAGATAAAATATAACATCCTTGTACCAGGTAGAGTTTATCAATTTTGTAAGAACATTCACCTCTTCTTCTTCAACCTCATTTATCTCAACTACTTGCAAATTGATTTCTATCATCATCTTTTCTAGGCCCAAACCTCTAACCAATTTTGTAGTTTGGATGTCCATGTCATACTCTTACAACTTATTCACCCATCGACATCTCTTACTTGAAATTTCCATCTCAGACAAGATATCCTTAACCATAGTATGCGGGACATAAGCTATGACTTTAGAAATTAAAATATATGGCCTAAAAAAATTTGTGGCTCTCACCAAAGAAAATGCATGTTTCTCCATAATAGTATATTTCAGTTCTTCCCCTTGTAATGATTTACTAAAGAAATCAATTGGCCTTTCGATCCCTTCATCATCCTTTTCTAACAACACAGATGCAATTGTATTCTCGTGAAGTACTGGGAAAACATTTGGAAAGTCTTTTTATAATCAGGGTCTCCTAAAATAAGGGCATTCTTCAATGCTTCTTTGATCCCAGTAAAGGCTTGAATAGTTGCTTCCTCCCATTTGATACTCTGATCCTTCTTCAACATATTGGTGATTGGGATAGTCAATTCAGAAAAGTTGGAAATAAATCTCCTGATAAAATTTATTTGTCTAAAAAAGGATTGAATTCCGTTTTTGGTTCTTGGAATATGAACTTTTCTAATGGCTTCCACTCTCTCAGGATCAATCATGACCCCTTCTTTTGATACAATATGTCCAAGAAAATTTTCCTTTTGAACCCCAAAATGATATTTCTTAGGGTTCAATGAGATACCATATTCCCTGCATCTTAATAACATCTTTTCTAAATGTTGCAAGTGATCACTTCTTCTTCTTGAAAACACTATCACATCATCTTGGTACACAACAATGAAATAATTTATATATCCTGAGAATTCTACATCCATAGCTCTTTGAAAAGTTGCTCCAACATTCATTAGATCTATTGGTATTCAAATTTTTTCTCCCTTTCAAGCCGAGCAGCAACACAGTTGGATGTGGAGCTTAGAGGAAGATAGATCATAGTGTGTGTCATTTTGTAGCTAAGGATGAAATCTAACTAGCCCTTTGTTACTCAGATTTGTGGAGAGATGGATAACACCTTTAAGAGGATTTGACCTATCCTCACTACTTTAGGCCGTGCCTCTTTGACTAGGGTGAGAGGACCCTTAGTGTAACCTCTGTTTGATGAAGGAGATGGAGATATCCTTCATTTGGAAAAAAATTATGAAGAAAACCTTGGGAAAATATGGTCAATACTCCATAATTTAACTCTTAAGAGTTATCACTTCTAAATGATGGAGATACTTTCAACACAAGGCTAAGGTTACTGAAGACATTAAGAAATCCTGAGTGTTCTACATATTTTAGTAAGTAGATTTTGTTCCTTTGTTGATATACAAGGCAAACAGGGGTAGTTCAAGATGGATCAATGGTTTTTGAATGATTTTGGTGGGAGATGAAGTAGGATAAATTTGATTATACCAGATCTTCAAAGGGACTTCACAACAATGAACAACTCAACAACAGAAAACTTTAGAATAGTTAAGATGTTCCTTCAACCAGAAGGTGTGCTTCAATGGAGGCCCAAATCAGCACATTTTCACATAATCTTTGAGACTCTAACACGAAGGATCGAATTGAAAGACTTAATTAAACACCAAAGTCTTTGATCAATCACACCTAAGGTACACCCAAAGACTTACATAAAATATTTATCAACAAATGACAGTGAATTGATTTTAAATTTATTTATCTCATCTAAGATGAAGGATCTTCTTGAAATGAAATTGTAAATACCATTAAAATATCACAAGGAAGATATCCTGTGTGATTTCACAAAGATTTCATTGTAATATTACAATAGGAACAAAATAAACTATTTAAAGACATTCTGAAACAAAGAAGACACAAATTGATAGAGATTAGACACAAATTAATTTAAAAATTTCTTAGATTCATTATAGGGAAAGCTTCTAGAGCAATCTCAGTGCTTGTCAATGGCTATACATATGTAAACTTGACACGATGATAGAAAATATAACATAGAAAAAAATAACAAGTTATCTCGACTTTGGTCTCTCATGAAGACAACTTTCTCAAATTTTCTCTTAGGAATTCAAACTCGACCATTTGCAAGAGTATTCTCATTGCATTTATACATTTTACTCACTCAATTTTCCCCCCAAAAGAGAAGAATATTTGAGGGACCTTTGCTTGTTACCAATTTGCCTCAGAAAATGACATTTAACAAATTCACATCCAAAAGCTGCCAGGTGGACCAATTGTGAACTGATCACATTTCTTGGGCCCTCGACTAATGACTAGGATGCCATGCCACAACATTTTTGAAATCCTTCTAATCATTTTGATTATTTCATGCGAGAAATCCCCTTTTTAATCATTTTCCAAAGGCTCTACACAACTAGATATGATAGGTAATCCTTTTCACCCTTGAGGAAACACCTTTTTCAAGTTTTGCACTGCTACTCTCATCATTTCATTCTTTTCCCTTTCTTCCTCTCGCAACATTGTCCCACGTCCGCCTTCTTTGGTAATTCATGTTTTGCAAGTGACCGAACAATTCCAACTTCAAAATATCAATCTTAACAAACCTTGGACTCACAAATTAAGTTTTGAATCCATTCAATGGCACTTTGTAGACAGAGATGATAAGGAATTTCATCAAAAATGATGAAAAATAGTGCATATTTGCATCTCTAGGAGTCTTGGAGAAAAAATGGTGGAAAAATAGACATAATGCACAACAACCATTGATTCTTTCCTTTCTCTACTTTGTATCATAGAAGTCCATGTGTTCCCTTAGAACAACTATGAAGGAGAAGTATAGGGGAAAGTTTCCAAACAAGCGCAGTCCCTCCACGTGCCATGGACCCAAGAAAAATGAATTTTGGCCTTTGAAAAGTCTCAGTGTAAAAAGGAGCTAGTGGAAGCCTCCACGTGTCTTCATGGCACTCTTTTGATATGGTTCCTAAAAATAGAGACCCCAAACAAGCGTGGGCTCACCACATGTCTCAATCAGGTAGATTTGTTGCAAAATTTGATAAATTAGTGGAAGGCACCATGTGTCTAGGGTCCGAGACATTTTTCCTTGGCCATTGAAATTCTAAGCAGAGGGAAAAGTGAATAGAAGCCTCCAAGTGTCCTCTTGGCACTTCTTCAAAATAAAAATTAGGGGTCAGTCCCCAAACAGGCGTGGTCCCTCCATGTGTCCTAGGCCTTTAGAAAGTTTCTTGAAATGTCTAAGCATGGGAAGAGTGGAGACCCTAAACAAGCGTGGGCTCACCACATGACCCATGCCTTAGAAAATTACTTTAAAAATTTTAAGTGCAAAGAAAAGCCGTGCGGAAGCCTCCACATGTTTTCCTATCATAATTGTTATGGTGAGACCCTGAGGTGGATTCTCAAATGAGCATCAGCCCTCCACATGTCCATGGTCTTCCAAAAGCTGTATTGGCTGCATGAAAAAAAAATTCTAAGTCTAGCCATAGCGGTGGAAACCTCCACGTCTCTCCCCAAGACAACTCTAAGGCCAAACCAAAAGGTGAATTTTCAAATGAGCATCATTCCTCCACATGGAAAAGTTTTGGGTTGAAGCAAATCTTAGAGTTTTTAAAGTTCCCTACTGAGCCACATCTAACCATACAGGGCCACATTTCCATTGATGATGATATGTAAATTTCACCAGAAAAAATACACCCGTCAAACCGTAAAATGTAGGAAAATCACCATTTGAGCCTGGAAATGAATCTTTCTTCAAGGACAGAGAATTTAGAAATTTTAAAAGGATCAAATATGACCCTCTGAGCTATATCCAATCACGTTTCCATAGGTATTTGGGACAAAAATTACAGGAAAAAAAAATGTGACTGTGGAAAACGGAAGGAAAGGAAAAACTCCGAGTTTTACACCCAAGTTACAGACTCTTTCAGATGGACAGAGGAACGAAAAAAAAATTATGTACCTTTAAGTGATCCTCAACCAAGGAAGGGACTGATCATGGAAACCAAATGGAGGACAAAGTTTTTATGCATCAATACGGGAGATAGAGAAAACGACAGAGCCCGCAAACTGGATAACTTTAAGGACAAACAGGACAAGATTAATTTGAGCACCAACAAGACCAAATAGCATCCTTACATACACATAAGTACCCCATGGAGTATTGAAATCATTTTTATTCTCTTTGATTGCTTCACAACTACTTAGTTATACCTAGAGAAGCCATCATAAGTAGACAAAAACTCGGAACCAGTAACCAATTGCAACATGTTATCCATATTTGGCAAGGGATAGTTGTCTTTGATTGATGCCTTATTCAGGTTCCTAAAATCCACACACAACCTTATATCCCCATTCTTCTTTCAAACCAGCACCAGATTTTCTACCCATGAAGAATACCTTGTGGGTTGTATTATACCTCCATCTCTTAACTTTTTTAGTTCCTCTTGCATTTTGAGGGAGAGAAGTGGGTTGATTGGTTGTTGTTTTTTCCTAAATGGCTTAGCATTAGCTTCCAGTGGTATTTCATGCTAGAAAAGTCTTCTTTGTATGCTTTCAACTCTGAATATGACCATGCCAAGTAGTCCTGGTATTCTTTCAATAATTGGACATACGATCCTTTTTATTCTTTATTTAAGTTATTACCTAGCCATATGCTCCTAGGATTATCCTTTGTGCCTAGGTTATGTTCTTCAACATCTCTTGAGGTTGACATGTGTCTATTAACAATGTGATCAACATTATCAAATTTTGACTCAAGTGCAACCAAACCTCTTAGAATAGTATTTTGTTTCAACTAAATAATATCTTTACTAAACAAGGTTTCTCATCCCTCATTACTATAGACCATTGGCTCCCAATCCACATGTTGATTTGTGAATTCCCTTTGTTTTGTAAGAATCTTTGAATTTGGGCATCATCTTCAAAGACTTGCCAATTTTTTACATTATTAGGAACAGATGGTCTGGTCATCACCTCAATATCATATTCACAATATGGCGACATTGTGCAACTTTCAAACCTAGATCCTAATACTGCCAATCTGTCTGCTACAACATTTTGTTTTCTCTCATGGTACACTATATTAAAGGAGTCAAACATTTCAATGAAATCCCAAACTGCATGCTTATATTGCTTCATTCTCTTGATTCTTTGTTGCATACATCTTACATAATTTCTTAACCACCAATTCAAAATCTCCTTTAACAATAATGTCTTTGATACCATACTTCCAGGAAATTCTTAAACCCAACAGTAGTGCTTCATAATCAGCAATATTATTGGTGCATTCAAAATTGAGACTAAAAGAAAAGTTAAATTCCTCTTGTCTTGGAGATATCAGGACAAAACCAAAGTGTCATTAATAGATCTAGAACAAGCCCCATCAAACATTAAAGACAAAGGAGAACCAACCTACTCAAAATGCTTACACTTGTCAGTTTTATGCTCCTTAAAATCAGCATATCCCACAAATTTATTGACATAAAATTCGTGTATAATACTTCATAAGAAGCACTTTTAGGGTCCTCGTTAGATGAAAAATTTTCTTTACGCCATATAATTTCACAAGACTCCCTTCTATTGGTATAGTCGTGTATGACATATTCATTTGCACACTTCCTCCTACTTTGGCAACCCATTTTCTTGACAATAACATTCCCCTTTTGGTAGGACATTCCATAATAACTACATTCATTGTTAAACATTTTCCTGGATAAGCTGCTAGTTATACTACTAATCCTTTAACATACCCAATTACCGGTACTTCTCTTGAATCCATAGAAGTACATTTCCCAAAATATGTTGTTACTTTGAAATTTAATTCATTCATTACCTCAAGGGGCATTACATTACATGAGGCTCTGAATCAAACATGTAGTTATGTACCAGCCTATCTTTAATAATTAAGGTGGTGTAAAATGGATCCACATCAAGCTAAGATTCCACCAGAGAAGTACCCAAATACACCTCAGGTGATTCTCCCAGTTCCTCCAATGCTTTTGGTATTTCTAACTCTGCAATGATAGGAGGAGTCTCCACGTTATTCACACTTTTACCCTGGGTAGTTTTCTCTTCCTTAAATCCCAAATATTCAAAATCCCTTTTCTGATGCTCAGGGATCCTAAGTAATTCAACAATGGGAATAGTAACCTTGATCTATCTTAAGATTTGGGCTATGTCACAAGGAATATATTTGGGTAGGACAGTATTAGGAGGAAGATTCACGACTTATTCGATAATATAGGGGTTTTCATAGTCACTGGGCATGGGCAGATGTACAAGCTCTATTTGGGGTAATTAGGCCTTTTCCAGATGTATATTTTTAGGGGTTTCCTTAGTAATATTGGTAAGAATTTGAATTTTTGGCTTGGCTTGTGGTCCTACCCCTTTGACAACCTTACTTCTAGTATTATATTCCTTCTCCTAAGAAACTACTACATTCATCAACAGTTGCCTATCTTCTTCAAAAGGAATTCCCCCATCATATTTTTTAATCATCAAAGCCCTTAAGTATTCAAATTAATGATTAGGAATATCAATTATTGCACCATATCAATTTCAAAAGCATTAGTGGGAGGAAGAGGTAATACCTAGTGGACACAGTCCTAGAAATTTTCAACAGTTTTGGCACTTATCAATTTAGTTGAATTCACCCCTTGTTGTGAGTTCTCAGGGCACTCCATCATGCACACATCACCATACACCTCATCATCAATTTCTTCCTCAACTTCCTTATCCACATCACATGGGGAATGCGGTAAGAAACACCTATCACACCATTCAATTACATGGGCCTCTTCCACTATAGAAACCCTAGCAGTTAAAGGATCAGGGACCAACCTACTTTCCCTAGGTTGAGGTAATTTATTGCCTAATCCCATGGGCCCTTTTCCTCTATCATCTGGTCTGTGATCACCTCTAGGATGATTTCCAAATATTTCCTGACCTTGTGGCTTGTGTTGACCCTAGGAACTCTTTCCTATCCCCTTTTCTGCTCTGGCCAGTTTATAGGATATCTCTTTAACTGCTCCAGCCAAAGTCTTCACAACCTCTTCTAGATCCACTACTTTGTTTGACTGAGGTATTTTAGGATTGATAAAATTGACACCCTCTCTCTTAGGAGGCTTCCCAACTTCCTTGATATTATTTTCTATTTGTAAATCCATTGTGAAATCCTATCTCAGTGTTCCTGGGTTTTTATCCCTTAAGTAATAAGTAACATTTTATCAAAAGCATCATAATATTTGATCAAACAAGACTCATCACTTGGCCTTAAGATTATAGGTAACCTATTCAAGGTTTTATTGAACCTAGTATTGAAATCCTGGATAGATTCATTTGGATTCTTCTTTATATTTTCAAATTCAGATAAGAGGAACCGGGATTCTGTCTTATCCCCATACTGTAATCTGAAGGAATTTTTCATCTCCATCCATGAGTCTATTGAATTTTCCAGTAAATCCTTATACCAGTCACGTGAATCCTCCTCAAGAGTATGAATGAACAACTTTATATACACATCTTCAAACTCAATTTTAAATTCTTCCATCATATTAAAGAAGAGTCTTAAATGTTGGTCACTAATAATGGCATTATTCCCTAAAAATTTTGGTAACCTATTTCTAACATATTGTGGCACCATATTTATATATCCAACCATACCTTTGAAACTTATTAGTCCAAAAGATTTGAGAAAAAAAAGAGGTCTAGGTGGAGGTTGAGCCATATTGCCCGGGAGGTGATCTTGTAGGAGAATAAAAATGATAAGGGATGAGGGGTCTTTAGAGCACATGAGTACAAATTTCAAAGTAAATATCCTCTACTAATTCAATTTCATGAAAAACCCTATCAACCTTGGAGGATACAGGGAAAAACTGAGAAACACTCTTTTTAGACACAAATGATGGCCCCTCTCCAGTCGGAGAATTCAAATTTACACAAGGACTACTTGGTTCATAACTACTTGAAGATGTAGGGTAATATTCAACTACAGGTTGATCACTTTCCAAAATTGGTATTACCTTTTTTCTTGATTCCTAATTTTCCAATACTTTCCATAATTTTTTTCCTTTTGAATTTGCTTTTCCTAGTTCTGAAATAACTTTCTAGTAGGATCCCTAGTGAAGAAATACCTTATTCCCTCCATCTTTTCAAGTATTAATGAAAATTTCACTTGACATAGGTTTAAGACACTGGTAATTATCAAAATTTCAAACCAATTCGGAGTCACCACCAAGGATTCTCACCTTAGATGTGCAAATGCACTATAAGTAGTTTGTCAAATGTCTATCAATGCTTAAATTTTACAAATCTTACTAGATCAGACCTTCCTTTACCCACATTCATCGCTAACAATACAAATTTAGTGCAATAACTACTAGAAACTAGAAATACTGCACAATAAACTTTGATCTCACACAAATTTTGCAAATCCTAACAAAGGATAACATTTAGAAAATGTATTTGCACTCAAATCATATAAGAAACATTACTATGGTTAGCACGTGTATGTATTTGTACAAATATCTCCCTAGAAATCGCACCAGATCGGTTTTGGTACCCAAATTGATCCTTCCATAGAAACCAAGAAGCGTCACAATTTGATTAGGATGCTTAGAGACAAAAAAATTATAATAGGATTCATTTTGTAGCTGGGACAAATTTTAGATGACTCTTTATCACTTTGGTTTGGAAATGACTGGGTATCACCATGCTAAGAGTTTGACCTACCCTTACTACTTTAGGTTGTGCCTTCAACCAAGGTGAGAGGACCTATTATGTGACTGGTGTTAATGGGAATTGCCAATGAATTAGTCATATTTGACTATTCTTTTGCAATTTTTTGAAGGAGACCTCAAGAAAACATGGCCAATACAACATAACCTAACTCTCACGAGTTTTCACTTTAGAAAATGAAGATGTTCTCTAGATAAGGTCTAGGTCACTAAAGGAAATGATAAAAATTGATTGCACTTGCATATTTTAGTAAAGGATGGATGAATTCAATGATCTTCTTTATCATTTGTGGACACACAATGCAAGTAGGGGTAGTTCATGTATGATTCATCTCTGGATATGCATTTTATGGTTGGGAAGTTAAGTAAGATAAAGTTGATTATACCAAATCCCTAAGAACTTTAAACAAATGTTAATAGATCCACAAGGCAAAAAGACAAATAGCTTCAAATAGTCAAGATGAACCTTCAACTAGAAAATTGTGCATCTATGAAGGCTCAAAGACACACAGATTCACACATTCTTCAAGGATTTAACACAAGAACTCATGTTAAATACTTAATTAAACTTTAGAAACCCCTATTAAATCACACTTATGATACACTCATAAATTGACAAACAATTTGTATCACTAAAATGAAAGTAAAGTGAATTTAAATCACTTATTGCATCATGAAATGAAATCTCTCTTCATAATGTAATTGAAAATTCCACAATATTGTCATGAGGATGATATTTTGTGTGATTTCAGAAGGATTCCTAATGTAAGATTGCAACAGGAACATAGATAACTATTTGAAAATATCTCAATATGACAAGTAGACTTAACATAGTGCATGATTAACACAAATTATTCAAGGTTTTTCAAATTTGATCAACAAGGGAAAGTTTGTTTACAATCTCAAAGTTTTTTCAATGGCTATACATCTACAACCATCTTGACATGATAAATTTTAAAAGGCACACAACAAATAATTGGTTTCTCAAAAATGGCTTCTCTCAGCTTTATCTCCATTTTTCTCTCTCACTAAATTTCGAAACATTAACCCCCTCTTGGCATGATTTTTTCATACTTTTATATAACTCTTTTCACTTAAAATCTTTCCTCCCCAAAAAAACAAGAATATTCTCAGGAATACTTTTTGTTACAAATTTTTCTAGAAGGTACTACTTATGAGCTTTATTCTATACTTCCTGTGTATGAAACATGCGTCTTTTCAATTTATTTCACTTGTGTCTAACTAGGATGTCCAAATCGTCACCTTTGGTAGGCTACTTGAAATTTTCCCCTCTATTTTGATTAAACAATCATTTCAAATGATCATTGAGCATCTCCAAATGCTTTTGACATGATGCACACCTACACTCATCTCTCAAAATCCTTCTTGGGCTCAGTGCACTCCACTTCACATCTTACTAGTTTAAATGCTACACATGGTGTTTTTCAAATCTTACTGAACTACCAACTCTGTTCATTTTTAATTCCTCTCAAATCTTCAATCACCTCTGTGTGAACTGAGAAAAATCTAGTTTACACCATGGGAAAGATTTTATTAACATAGGGCCAAATGCATCCTTCCACCTATAAAGCCTGGTATTTCCTCATTGTTTGCACATGTTTCCTTTCTTTTTCTAAACATAAGGAATCAAATCAAGAAAATGGTGAAAGTGCTTATAGCTCACGGCTGAAAGATATTTCTTCTTGAATACCTAAATCATATTTTTATTTGAGTGGTACGATGCGATGAAGCTTTTTTAAGGGCCTGCATTCAACGTAGAATGTGTGAGTGATACGAGAGAACCCTTAACATAATGGTAGGTTCGGTTAGCACTTATTTCTCGGTTAATCAGGATCAATCCTATGTTCACATCCTTCTAGGTTATGTATTTCCATATTTTTAGATGGGAACATATGAAGATGCCTGAGGACTTAAAGAAATACTAGGTTGAAAGGAGGCCTCAAGTCTTTGGGAAAACTAGTTTTCAGTGCCCCTTTTTATGCAACGAGGAATTTGTATCAAAATATATTCCCAAGGAATCTTATGTATTATATGATAAATCTTCCATCGATATATCGCTTGCCATTTCCAACAAGGAGGATGAGTGTAAGAAGAGGATTCCCTCCTTGGAAAGTAAACAAGCGGAAGATGTGTCCTTGCCACAAAGCCCCGCGTCAACACCATCCTCGAGCAAGAGGAAAGGTGAAACACCACCTCAACATCCAATCATCATATTAGATGGAGAAGAGGAGAAATAAATCTCTACTCTCTACTCAAGGGTAGAACTCACCTTAGCTCGGGACAAAGTAGAGGAAGGTTTACAACTTGGTTATCTACATGTTTGATGCATTTTGCTTTTATTCTGAGTGAGAATTTATGGGACCCCAACCAATTCCTTTCCCAAGGGATAACCCACCCTTTTTAAGGAAATGTGATATCATAACCAGCTCAAGGCCTCACAATTCATCCAGCCAACAACATACAGTTCCTACCCCTCTTATCACTCCCAACATTCCCTCTAAAAGTAATCCCGGTAGGTCGACTCTTCACTGGGGGAAAGGAAAAATAGATTTCTTCTTAGGTGGTCTGGATCTTTTGGATTGGGTGTCATCACATCAAAAAAATTATCTTGAAAAAATTATTAACCGCCTAGGATGACTTTGGAGTCACTTGATGCAACCTAGAATTTACCAGATAACTCCCTAGACATGTTGGCACATCACTCAACCTAGACTGAGTGCTCACCCAAAGCGTGCAAAGGTACCAGGTCCCTCTTTAGGGTTGTTGTAACAGGATGTTAGTGTGATGAAGGAAGAAACACATAGATTCATAACTAATCTATCATTCTACATTGTATGCTACATTCAGATCTATGATAGAACAAGCATTAAATAGTAATCATGATTGAATCAATAACATACACTACTTGATTACACACAAGAATGACACTTAGATTCAGCCAATATCTTCCATCTATTAATAACACAAAATCTCCTTACAATAATGTCAAATGATACCAATGCACATATGGACCTGCTATAGTAATTCAATCATATGCGTATAACTCTATATCTTCATACATCCATCACACTCTTATATATAGGGTGGGGACTTTCCTTCACCGCTTATCTATTCCAGAAATAGGCCGCATGTTATTAATAGCCATGCGTCGTTCACAAGCATAGCCATACATGCAAGTGTGTTATCTATAGGCCTCTTACAGTTAACTGAAGTGTCAATCCTATTCTTAGCTCGTCTCCATGTAAAATGCTTTGATCTGATCCTCTAAAAATAGAAAATTCATGGCGCATGTCTCTGCATTGTTGGTGTGTTCCGCACACCATCTTCTAAAAATAGGTCATCATGCTCAAAATTGGCTAAGTCCTGAATGTTGAACTTTCCTTCCACATGCATGGGTCCTTCCTGTCCTTCCGCACCCTTGATCTTGGCCTTCTCTCCCACGTAGACTCCTTGTGTGTTCTCTAACAAGTATTCTCTGATCAACATTACCCCACACTAATCTCATTATCATCTCGATAATGGGTATTCCTCCAAAAATTTAAGTAAGGAACAGAATAATGGAAAGAATAAGAATGAAAGAATGTTTACAAATAAAGAATTTTTATGAGACAACCTCCTCTGTATCACTTTGTAGTATCAATTCTGGATACTCCTTTATTTTGGCCTCCAAAACCTACCATTTAATGAGTGCTTGTTCTACTTTTTTTGGGATGTCCACAAGTAATGGATTCCAACTCATCCCTTGCAATCTCTCCCTTTTCATTCTGTAGAACCAACACAATGCATTGGACATTGATGTCATTCTTCCTTCTAAAAGATCCATCTTCTGCGTAATTAGCTTCCCAAGCTCTTCCAAAGCCGAGTCTTGTGTGGCTCTTGTGTCTTCTTGTCAAGGCCTCGCACTTTTACTTAACCATTGACAATCTTTTTACATGGCCCAATGTCTCATCCTTCATTGCTTTCTGGACCTCATTGTTTTCCTCTAGGGTCTTTATATTGATAAGCACCTCTGGAGTTGTGTAGATATTCAAGGCCTAGTCTACTTTCTTCAATACTTCTTGTAACGCTTGCAGCAGCCCTTCATAAGATGCAATATTTCACATCACTAACACTTTCTCTTGTTTTACATCTTTCTCTGACTTCCTTGGCATTGTCATGCATAGAGGTTCATCTTCAAGTACCAAGTTCACCAACTTTCCCACATAATGTATCAGCTGAAGGAAATGTCTGTGGTACCTTGGCCTCCAAGTGTGGCCTTTCTCTGATGACATTGTCCCCAATCTCCTCTATGATGTTGATAAATACTTCATTCTTCTTCTGTATAAATTCCCTCTCTTGTGTTATGCACGCTATCTTACATCCTTTTTCTTCAGCTCCTCACGCAGTGCTCTGATTGTTACATATTTTTCCATGTTTCTTCTAGCCACTTTAGTAGAAACCTTCACTAATGCATTTCTTACCTACTCATCAGACATCATGTAACCACATAGTATTTACCTATGACCACTGCTCCTGATCATTCAACTTTGTAACAAGGTGTGTTGCTACTTACACAACTGGATAGTTCTTTAATTTGTCTATATCCATACCATGCAGACCCTTCAGGTATCCCAACTCTTGTCTAGTCTTCAAGATCACAACTTTATCTATGAGATCATTCTTTATGTCCTCTCATGTGGCCTTCAAACCTATAACTGATGAGATAAGTGCAAATGAGATTCTAACTCTGCATCCTACAAAGTAGAAGAAGTCCTCATGCACTATGTCTCATGAGCCACTGATACAAGGGCTCATACTTCTTGAAATATGGAAGCTCATATAATTGGTAGACCCCAATTCTCTTCAGAAGCTTCTCACCTACATCATCAAAAATTGGCATGTCATCATCGTATGCTTGTTCATCCTAGAAGTGAGCAAGGAATCGAGCTCCTTCTTATTCTTCATGGTCCTGTGATTGTATTCACTCACTTTGATCTTTCTGATGGGTGAATCCCACTCCTAGCCAATGATGACTCCTTTTGGATATTGCATTTTTGAAAAATGGATTTTGGGTGCCATCTCTTCTTCCTCAATGACCACCTTCTTCTTTCCTTTTTTTGCTACTGTAGATGCCTTCTTGGGTGCCATTTGTTTTCCTTTGCAAATGTCTCCTCTTTAACTCAGTGGAAAATTTACGAATCAAACCCTAGCTTAGTTCAATTTTTCCCTAGGTGGAAAACCCTTTTTTCCCTAACTCCTCTTTCACGCCTCCTTGGTTTCACACCCTTCACACCTTAACCCGATCACTCGGCTCTTTGCAATTGGCTCTTTCCTCAAATTATCTTAGTCGCAATGGTAAAAATGAATCTACATCCCATCCTTATATAATTTTTTCAAATTTTCAAATTTTGATGCATTTATTACTCCTTCACCTACCAAATATCCTCTCATTTACTGACCAAATTCATTCTTTCCATGTGGTACATCTTCACGCCCTAGCTATAACCTTCTAGCATGCCTTCCTACCCTCTAGTCACAAAATTCTCTTCGTAGTATGCCCTTGCACCCGAGTACCTCATCACTATACCTTCTCCTAGTAGTTATCATGGCCTCCGCTTGCCTCGCGTTATACTGTCCTTTCATTCATCTCCATCCTTGGTCACTTGTGAGAAGCAATCTTCTTTTGACTTAAAGTGCACCCGTAGTAGCTTATTCCTTTCACCTTTCAATTCCCACATATCTTTTACTTGGATAACTACAACCACCCCACACTAAAGGTATGTGTAGTCCTCTGTACATAAACATTCTTCACATAGTAATGAGCTTCATGTGTGTAAGCGTGCTTTACACAAGAACAACAACTAAATTGACAAATCATAGTGATAATGAAGGAAATAAATTAAATAAATATAGAAGGGAAACCTAATCTAAATGGAAATATTACCTTATTACAAACACCGAGAAGTATTAATTATAGTAAGGCTTCATCCTACTCCTATTAAAGTAACCGGGTAGCCGTGTTCCATCAAGTGATTCTAATTAGAAAGCACATGTTTCAAGTATGTGAGTGATGACATATAACCCTAACCAATGTACTTTGAGCTTTCCTGGATGGCGTAAGAACTTAGAGTCATAAAGAAGTACCATTTTTCCAATCTCAAACTTCTTATCCCTTATGTTTCTATCATGCCATGCCTTCTACCTGGCCTTTTCTTGCTTCTAACTCCATCGTGCTATGGCTCATCATCATCCAGTTGAATCATCTTCTTGATATGCTCTTCTAAATCTTGTTCATTAGCTAGACCTCCAAAGTGTACGCAATGTGCAAAGAAGGTAACATAAATTCTATAGGAGAATGGCTTGCGCCAAACACTAGCTGAAATGGTGTGGCTTTGTTCAATCACTTATAAGTTGTTCTATATGCCCAAAGAACAACTGACACTTTTTCATCCCAATCCTTTCTTCCAACATCAAAAAAATAATTCAAAGTCTGGCTTAAAATCTTGTTGAAATCCTCAACAGTTCCATTTTCCTAAGGATGGTAGGGTGTAGTTTTATGGTGTGCAACCATAAACTCATCTAATAGGATCTTGATTGTCTCATTCAAAAAGTGTGTACCCCTATCACTTGTCAAGATTAAAGGACATCCATATCTTGTAAGAACATTCTCCCATATAAACCTAGCTATTTTAGCTATTGTATAGTCCTTTGTAGGTGCATTTTCTACCCACTGTGTGAGATAATCTGTGTAATTAATGATATAGCGTGATCCAGTCCTACACGCGGCTGGAAAAATAGGTCATATAAAGATAATGGCCCATTTATTAAATGGTTCTACACTAGTAATTGGTCTCAAAGGCATCTCATCTCTTTTCCGTAGTTTTCCTAAGCATTAATAATGATCACATGCCTTACAATATTCTTTACAGTCTTTATACAATGTCTCCCACCATAATCCAACAAGTAAGATCTTCCAGGAAGTCACATCACCTGCATAATGGCCTCCTACAATACCACCGTGAGATTATTCCATTAATATCCATATGCTTATGCTCTAATATGCAACAACATCATGCTTCATCTCTGCCTAACTTGTAAAGGTCACCATTGATTAACATAAATGGCGCCACGCATATAGCAAGTTGTTTCTTTTCTAATGCCTTCATTCCTTTTGGTGTTATACTAGTCCACATAAAGACAACAATGTCTTCTAATTCTGATGGTGTGCATTGTAACCTATATAACTGTGCATCTGGCATGGTTTCTTCAATTGTTTGTGCTTCCTCTCCTAAGTTGATTCTAGATAGATGGTCTGGTCTAGAATTGCTTTTCCCTAGCTTCACCACAACTGTGAAATAAAACTCTTGAAATAAGAGTACCCATCTACATATGCGCCCCTGTAAGATGGGATTGTTTACCAAGTACTTCAATGTCATGTGATCTGTATAAAACACAAATGGTGTTGCTAACAAGTACTATCAAAACTTGTGCAATGCATAGATCATAGACAAAGCTTCACACTCTATAGTTATATAATTTTGTTTAGCAGGAGTCAGCTTCCTACTAGCAAAAAAAATTGGATGATCAAATACCTTCTCCAGGATGAGCTAACATGCAGCCCCAATGGCCATGCCAAAGGTGTCCACATGCACATGAAATGGTTTATCCCATGAGGGAAAGCATAGAATGGGTGCGGTAGTAAGTCTCTCTTTTAATATCTCAAACACACGTTGTTGTGGTTCTCCCCAATAAAATGTACCTTTCCCCTTCAGTAAATCTTCCAAGGGGGCAACAATTTTGGCATACCCTTTGATGAATTTTCTATAATATCTTGTATGACCTAAAAATACGCACACCTTTCTTTTGATGGTAGGCACTTCCAAGCCTAAAATGATTGAACCATAGTTGGGTAAATGAGAAAACCTTCCTTATGGATTATATGTCCTAACAATATTTGAAATGGTGTAGAAAATATGCACTTCTTGATGTTCAAAGAGATACTCAATTGTCTTCACCGTTCAAACATTAAGCATAGATTGTCACAATGATCTTTCACAAGCTCATATATTGTCCAATCATCTATGTAAACCTGTAAGAAGTTGTGAATAAAACCTTTAAATTCCTAAACAACTATACGTGAGAATACAACAGGCATATTTTTCAATCCAAAAGACATCAAAGTATAGGAAAAACTACCCCATTCAGTAGTAAATGTTGTCTTTTCTTGATCCTCTTGAGAAATCCTAACCTGATGATACCTAGAAAACCCATCTGTAAAGGAGTTTATCTCATGCCCTGCAACACCTTCCAGTATTTCCTTAATGAATGGCGTCGGGAATGGATGGTAATGCATGTAACATTCAACTCCTTGTAGTCTACAAATATTCTAATTCATCATCCTTCTTGATACTGATCACCATTGGGCTAACCCATTCTGACTCATCGAGGGGTTTGATAATTCCAAATTTCAAAATTTTATCAATTTCTTCTTTTACCTTTTCATGAAAATTAGGATTCATTATGTAAAGTTTCTTTCTAACTAGGCATGCACCAAATTAAGCTTTATCTTCATTTCCCCAAGTGATTTATGCATGCCTTTAAGTTCATGATATTCTCGTGGGAATAAGTCTTGATAATCCCTAAGTAACTCAATGATCTTTGATACCTCGAGTCTGACCAGTAGTCTCCAATTATGGCCTCCTTAGGCTCAACCTCCAAACCTATATTCACCTTCTTTGTCTTCATGGGTTCGTGATAGGCACGTGTATCCTTTTCTACACTATCCAAGACCTCACCCCCTTGTGAATGTTCAATATCCAAGTTTTCAATTTCCTCATCATCCACAATGTAAACCATCTTTCCCTTCTCTTTCTCAAGGCAAGCGCATTCAAGTAGTATGAAGTCCATTTCTTCTTCCTTTTCAAAACATGCTCCAGACTCTGTCTCACCAAATAATTCCTGAATATGCTCTTCTTTTTACACTATCTCCCATGGTTAAGCACTTGATAAATTTTAATGCCTCTTCTATTGGAGGTTGAGAAGAAAAATAGTCAAAGGTCTAGATCATCCCTGTAGTCAATTTTTGCTAGTTTCTAGTCTCTCGATGTAGTTCTACATATACATACCAAGCATGTGCGCATCCTTGTAGTAGTAGAGTACAATCTATGCACCCAAAGTGAAAGTGGTAATGATTCATGTCCTACTATCTAGAGTCTCTCACACTGTTGAATGTGATGTTGAACAGGTTGATCACCATGATAAGTGTAGATCTGTGTAGGTGCATTATTCCTTACAAACCTAATAGATAGGGTGATTCCAATATTTTACCATTCTATAAGATTGTCTTTGTGGACTACCCACGAGCACGTTGCTATCCTGCATAAGGTATATACTAATATATCTCTTCTCTTAATTTGTTCTATCCACTGTGTTTCCATGGCTTTCAAAAATGCAGAAAGATCTTCTACCCATGTATACCAACTTACTATGCTACCTATCCATTAGACCGAATGAAGTGCATTCTTGCACAAAACCGCACTTTTTACTTTGCACCATACTAATTGAAATGTACCATTAGCCCAATTGTCACAAGAAATACTTGTAGTATCACTAATGGAGTGAGAATCCTCCCACTGTAGGATGCCTTCTTTTGATGGCTCATTGACCTCTGGGTCCTTAATGCGCGTACATAAATTTGGTTAAGTCCTCCTCACTTAGAGGCTCAACATATGGTGTAGAATTCTCATCTATCAATGGTATCACAACCCTTTCCTCCTTGTTCTCAAAGCTCATATACCCCTTATTGAATCTTAAGTTAGCATTATTCGCATAACACCAAA
The DNA here is from genome assembly GCA_018340775.1 of Taxus wallichiana var. yunnanensis. Lineage (NCBI taxonomy): Eukaryota > Viridiplantae > Streptophyta > Pinopsida > Cupressales > Taxaceae > Taxus > Taxus wallichiana. Next base: position 15,708,920 of record CM031238.1, on the reverse strand, counting down.
GGCATCCAAGCAAGGCTAGAAAATTGTCCACTTCTGCAAGTGCTAATACCTCAAAATCCCTAGTGAACTTGGCCCCTTTTATGGTTATAGATTCATCCTTCAAAACTCCTATGGGAGTATCCTTAGTCTGGTTTGCATAAACGACACATTAGATGATGGTTGTAATGGAGGCCTCCCCATTTACACCCATGTATCTAATGTAAGCACATTTACTTCCACACATATATCAGTTGATATGTTGATCAATTGCCACCCATCCATAATAGTATTAGAGTAATTTCCTTTTCATATTCAATGCTATCAAGGGGAAGATTTGCATGCAGGATCTACCATCTGGTTTCAAAACTTGCATGCGGAGTGTTCCCCTTTAACCAACTTCCTAATAGTGGGATAATGTTCTCCTGGTGCAACATTCTGCACACTTCTCATAGATCATCGATATCATTTTAGACTGTCTTTGATGCTTTCTTCTACTCCTTTAAGTATTGTATCTCACCCTGAAGATTCCTTAGCACTTCCATGGTATCCTAGTAAACCTCCTTCTGATGAGTGGGATCTAGGTACCTTACATGTAAAACCTCCTCCTTGGTGATCATAGGCTTCTAGTGCAATGTGTATCTTACACATGCCACTTCAATGTGTGTATTAATCTTCACCATCAATGCCTCGGGTCCTTCTATTATATTTGATCATCCACTTATATTCTAACCATCCTAGTGCCTTTGTTTTCTTGCTTATGCTACTTACTTATGCTCATATGCTCTTATAAGTCCTATGGTACTCTTCATAAAAGCTATGGTTCTTCCCACTATAAGAAGAACATATAATATGTTCGAGGACATTCACATCCCCTTCCATGTCCTCCTTTAAAATTCCTCATTCCTATCATAGTGCATTTGATTATGATCCCAATCGGTGCTCATTATTACACTTATAATTATCTATTACACTTGTCTTTCGTACCCAAATGTATATAGATCCTATATCTGACCAATCAACCGATAATCCTTAGTATCATGGGTCGTGGACCTATAAATCTTGTAAAATCAAGATACATTCTTCCTTATCGCATGATATAACAAAGGAAAGTGACTAGCATCATGATTCAAATGACAGATCTCACAATCCAACAATAATGAGCATATAGATCTATGAGGACAACTATCCTTGGTGTGAATTTCCACTTCAAAATTTGTACACCAAATTCCTGAGCGTGTTTCATGGGCTGAATTTGCTGATAGCTTCTCTAATTACTTTTCCATAGCCATAATCTATACCTCTAAGAATGAACTAATGCCAGTGTCAATGCTCTTAACTACCTTAGCATGCAAATTTGCTTCTAGTTCTTCATGTGGATTAGTGTATGTCTTATGTGACAACGCCCTTCTAAATGGTGTAATCAATCCTCCAACGAACCATTGTGCATGTTGGCTAGCATGAATATCATAAGATAGATTAGATAGAAGTGTCTTAAAATGAGCATCATACTCATGTACACTCTCAGTAGTGCCTTGCTTGATATCCTTGAGTGCACTAATACTCTTCTTCTCAAACTCAGGGATATGGAACTCTTTCAAGAAATCATCTTTCAATGCTGCATAATCCACGTAAGTTTGATCAGGGTCAAACTTATTATACCAGTTGTGTGCACGTCCCTATAATGTAGTAGCAAATTGACTTTCCTTACACTCAACAGCCATGATCCCCTTAGCGTGCCACAAGATTTCACACATATGCACATGTTTGGCAACATCCTTTATACCTCTATACTGGGAGACAAAGAGACATATCCATATAAATATTTTGTGGTTATTACGGACCTTGACCACCTAATCCAGAACCTCCTATGTTCCCTCTACCTCTAGAACCACCAAATCCAATGAACTAGAACCACCTATACCTCCTAATCCTCCACTTATAGTGGGAATATGACTTGTAGATGTACTCCCTTGTGCTCTAATAGTAGTACTATATTGAACCCCTACATCTGTGAGGTAGTTCCACTTCCAAAGGTGAATCCAACATTTTACATGCTCACATTCTATGTGGATGATGCACCTAAGGATGTTACTCTAAATATCATTGAAGTCATCTATCTTGCCATTAATGTACTTGCTCCCTTACTTACTCATGCTCTCCTACTTAACAAATTATCTTTCTGGTCACTCTTCGTACTAGATACTATAAAAATAAGCGCAAGGGCTAGGTCACCAAGTGGATTAAGATGCGCCCGTGGTCTAGGTACTCTCTATTGGCGCACTTATGTATGATCGAGGGGGTGTCTTTCATGTTTTCCAAGATGGGGAGTTCTAATGCTCTAGCTCCACATCTTCTACATGAGATGTAAATCCTTCATGATCCATCTCTCTCTCAACCCCATACTTTCGTAACATAACGCTACTTCTCTATCTCCCTCTCGTGTGCCTCATTAAACTTAATGCCTTTCCTCTCTACCTCTCTCTTGCTAGGTCTTCCATCTTTCACCAAAACTTTTCTTTCCCTTGTGCATGGTGAAGTTTAGTTAGCCATCGGTTTACTCTCAAGGTTAAAATTTACCATCAAGATCTTGATCGCCAACAGGATACCTCGCAAATATACTCCTCTTGGATACCGCAAAAACTGGAATTCAGCTACCTTCAGAAAGAGTACGTTGAAATTAAATATTCTAGAATATAACTATTTATAACACCATGAAACCACGTATCCACAGCATGAGTCCAGATCAAATCAGCATCATAAAGGGCCTAGAATTCATCCTACATCCATACAAGTTCACGATGCCTCCAATTCACGTTGAGATGCATAAACAGTAAGCCACTCATATAATTCTACTAGAAAGATGGTGAAAAAGCTTTCATATAAGCTGTCATATAGATTATGTTCTACCCAAGTGTGTGCATTAAACTCAGATCCACTATTGAACCACCGTGCATATTATTCCTTCAAATCGTGTATCCATTCCTCAATACTTGCTAGAGTTAACCGGTACATATTCATCATGAACCATCCTGAAAAAAACTAAAAAAAAGGTCCTCGTAATGGAACTAATGATGCAACCTAGAATTTACCAAATAACTCCCTAGACATGTTGGCACATCACTCAGCCCAAACTAAGTGCTCACCCGAAGTGTGAAAAGGTACCAAGTCCCTCTTTAGGGTTGTTATAGCAGGATGTTAGCATGATGAAGGAAGAAACACATAGATTCATAACTAATCTATCATTCTACATTATATGCTACATTCAGATCTATGACAAAACAAGCGTTAAACAGTAATCATGATTGAATCAATAACATACACTACTCGATTACACACAGAATGACACTTAGATTCAACCAATATCTTCCATCTATTAATAACACATAAGCTCCTTACAATAATGTCAAACGATACCAATGCACATATGGACCTGCTACTGTAATTCAGTCATATGCATATATCTCTATATCTTCATACATCCATCACACTCTTATATATAGGGTGGGGACTTTCCCTTCACCACTTATCTATTCTAGAAATAGGCCACATGCTATTATTAATATCCACACGCTATTCACAGGCATAGCCATACATGTAAGTGTGCTATCTATAGGCCTCTTACAGTTAACTAAAGTGTCAATCCTATTCTTAGCTTGTCTCCATGCAAAACGCTTTGATCCAATCCTCCAAAAATAGAAAATTCATGGCGCACATGTTTCTACATAGTTGGTGTGTTCCACACACCATCTTATAAAAATAGGTCATCATGCTCAAAATTGGCTAAGTCTTGAATGTTGAACTTTCCTTCCGAATGCAGGTCCTTCATGTCCTTCTCGTGCCCTTGATCATGGCCTTCTCTCGCATGGAATCCTTGTGTGTTCTCTAACAAGTATTCTCTCGATAACCATCATTGATGGATATGGGTATGTCCGGGGACCTAGCCAGGTCAATCATCTTTATAAAAATAGCACAGGGATCAGATGAGTTTTTGCTAAGAAAAAACAAACTTTTGAAAAAAACTTTCTTTGTTGGGAGGAGGCTATGGGAGCAGATGAAAATATCCGAGTGTTTTTATCCCTTCATTATCTCCATTTTGGCATGTATACATATTTCATTATCATGGGAAAGGTCCCCTATAGAACCCTATCTTGTTTTTCATTCAAATTGCAAGCAATACAAGAATATTAATAGTTCACATGTCTGTTCTAAGTATGTGTGAAATTTTAATCTAATCCACTATGAACTACTATATCCTTTTATCTTTCAATTGAAACAAAGGAACAATAAACTTTCAAAAAGATAATTACATATTAATGCATCAGAAACACCATCTCACAATATATGTTTAATGGAATGTGGAAAAAGAATACAAATTAAGGAGGAATATACCTAAGCATGCTTATCATCTTCTGTTCCTGCATCTTCTTCCTCTTCATCCTTTTCTTCTTGCATCTTGCTCCTTTAGTAGCCTTGCCATATAAGCATCATATCTTTGGAATAATTCATTTGTTTCATCTTTGTTAGGTCCAACATGGTGCTAGAAAATCAATGTTTTCCTCGTTATTGAATCCATACACTGAGCCATTTTTTTCTTATATTCCAATGGCCTAGATTTCAATTCCTCAATTCTATTCTCAATCTTCCTCATAGTTTCAATAACTTCATAGGAGAAGTCACTTGCCTGGATATTATTTTCAAAGGATTCAAGTAAGAAATCAATTTTTAAGTCCCCGTAGCTCTTTTTGAATTTGTCTACCACCATGTCCTCTAACCTCCAATCAATAGCATCAAGTGAATCATCAACCTAGTTCCTCTTAACTTCAAGTTTTTTCTTGATTTCATTCAAGGTATCTAATCTGATTTTTGACAATTCTTCAAGAGCATATTGGCTTCCTTTGTACTTTCTTGGTACGATGTTTTCTTTCTCAACCAACTCATCACTAATTTAGGTTATGCAGTCAAGTTTAGGAGATTTCCTTCCAAGTAAAATATCTCATTGTTGCACTCTCAAATTATTCCATCAATTTCTATAATTCAACTTTTGAGGTCCTCATATTTTGACTTTACCTCTGTAATAGCTTCCTTTCCCTTCTTAGTCAATTGTTAAATCTAAGTTTCCACCACTTAGACCTTCCTAACAACAATATTTCTTGTACTTATACCCTCAAGGGTATTCACATAGGAACTTTCTTGTTCATGACTAATTTTCCCTATCAATTCTGCAAACATGAACTTAAGGCCTTAATTTTCTCCTTTAGTTGTTTTTTTGTCATTCCATCCTCATCAACCTTCTGTAAAAGATCACTTACTACTTCAGACACTCCTTGCTTTAGTTTTTCCCTTGAAGGATTTCCCAAGAGAATAATCTTAATGTTGTAATCGTTAGCAGATTATGTCTTTTCTTTTCTTACCCTCGAAAGGAGTTGTTAATTCTAAGGTCCTTGCTCCAGATGAATCGGTATGAGTCTTTTTAAAGTCTGGCCCTTTTAGGGCTCTCACTAATCCACCCCTTTTCAAACCGGTTCCAACTTTTGTTTCCTTTGACCTTGCTGGAATTTCTTAGAACAATTACTATTTTCTTAGACACCTCTGTTCTTTTTGTACCAATGATTTTGTCTTTTCTTAGACATTCACCTCAAGGGTTACTATGCCAATTTCACTTTGCACTATTTATTCTTCCGGATGCCTCTTTTCCTAGTCTTGAATTTTATATTGATCATCTTTAACTTGAATTATATCGATATTTAAAGGAAAATATTTCACTACTTCTCCATCTAAAGCCATGGTGGAATAAATTTCCTCCCCTTCACCCTTTTGTATCGATCTTTGGTTATAGGTTCATTTTCACAGAACCGACCGAGTTATGTTGGTCCGAAAATCAGTGCGCGTGGACGGACCTATGGATAGATGAGCCAACAGTGTGCGGGTGGCTTAGCCCTCTTTGAGACAAAGAAAGCGAAACTAGTTTATTGCTATTTTCTACTAGCGGGAACCTATGCAAGTCTCATGATTCGCCTTCGGGGTTGGGATCTCATCCCAAAGAGAGTGTTCATGTGCTGCGAAAAGAAAGGAATGAAAGATGGAGAAGAGAAAGAACAGATCCGAAGGGAGAAAAGAAATGAATTCCAAAGCGAAAGGTCGAGGAAGATTTATGTTTTTAGTTTGGTAGTAAACAGAGCCAAACCTACTTGCATAAATAAACAAAGCAATACCTTGATAAAAATGACGAAAAAGTAGATATGAATCCAACAGATTAAACACATACGGATCTAACGTAAGAAAGATCTAATGTATAACATGACTATTGAGCACAAAGTCCGAATAATTGTATTCTTGTTTTTTACATTACAAGAAATCTCAAAGTCTTTCTCTCCTCACTTCTATTTCTATCTAAAAAATGTTCACCTTGAATACAACAAGTATTCTCATATTTATAGAAGATGAGGGAGAGAGAAGGCAAAATGGAGCCAACCACTTATTTACAAAGATATTTACAAAATATCTAAAAGTCATGTTGACTTTGACAACTTGGTGGATGACATCATCCCATGATGCAACATGGATGATGTCATCATTTGTATCAACACATTTTAGACATTTCAAAAAGAAAGTCGGAGAATAGAGAAGAAGAAGAAGAAGAAGAAGAAGCTACTCATCATCATCATCTGCCCGGCTGGAAACGGGTTTCTGCTTCGATCTTTGCTCAGGTGATGATATGTGGAACTGAGCGCGGTATTCCAAAAACTTGCTAATCATCGGCCCAAATTGATCTTGTGACGGATCCTTGTGCCGTTCACTGATTGCTTCGCAAGTCTCCCGCTCATCTATGAGCTTTTCCGGGAGTTTGGAATAATCTTTCTCCACCTCGATAAGGAACCCGATGAAGTCCCTACAGGCCAGTAGGTTGTTGATAGATTCAGTGTCGAATGTGACCTCTGGCCCTGTCCCTTGAGAAGCTATCTCCTTGAAGATCCGGATAGTGTCATCAGCTGATCTCAAGGTAAGGGAAGGAGTGAGAAACCCTGGAGTCATGGCGAGGACAATTTTCTCCATTTGATGCATTGCATCCAGGGCCTCTTCCTTTACCTTGTCTATCTTTTCTAAAACAAATTCCGGCTGATCTATCGAGTAGTCGAGTGGACATAGTTTTGTTGAGGGCCCTTGGATGACCGAAGACTCCGAACTTGACCAGATCTTCGACTGAACAGTCGAACATTTGTTGGAAGGTCTCGTGCTGGAGTCTAGCATGTTCTAACTCTTCTGATATCGGACCTGCTAATGCTTGGAGTTCCTTATTCGCCTTCTCGATGTTTAGGTATAAACTGATATACTCGGCGATTACTCTTTCACTATCCTTGAGGATCTGGCTCCTCCAAGCAGAAACAGCCATACCTTGCTCGCCGATCTTTGAATACTCATTGATCTTCTCCTGACTGAGCAGCTCAGGAGTCTCGGCGGCAGTTGTGGGAGGTGCACTTCCCATCTTCTGTAAGGCTTGAAGCAGGTATTTGTTCTGCTCCTTCAGTAGCCTTTTCTCCTCTTTTGTTTCCTGAAGCTTTTTGCAGAGTGCATCAACTGCGGAAAGAGCTTCCCCCTGGAGACTTTCAGAGGATGTCCCCATTGTGACTTGGGTCACGGTGAAATCTGTCGGAGACAGATCTTCTTTGACCTTGGAGGTGCGTTGCCCAAAGGGGAAGTTGTGAAATCTACCCCGAGGTAGATTAGTCCGTTCATGCGGCACCAATGCTCTGTTCTCCGCATAGTCTCCTTGACCCTCTCCTCAATTGTTTGAGGAGCCTTGTTCCTGTCAATGGCCGGGAAGGGCCAATTGTCCCCATCTATGTCATTATACACCTTATCTACTTCATCTTCCGTAGTCTGGAAGCCTTCGGGGACAATGGCCACTCCGTATTGGATGATTTCCGCCAATGCTAAGCGAGAGTGATCCTTTCTTCTGAGTTCCACCTCATGGAGAACGTCAATGTAAATATCCTCAATTTGAGGGACATGGATCGGATCGAGCTTCGCTTTTGGCAGGCAGCTTCTTGGGTCGAAGGTAGGCCTGGCTGGGAAGTCATGCTTCAAATTGAGTAGCTCCAGCTCTGCGAACATTTCCTTTGCCTTATGGTGGGTGGAGCATGTGTATCGGCCCACTTTGAGGGGGAAAGGAGTTCCACCCTTCTTTCTTTTGAGGCACTTCTCATGGTATGTGACCAGCTGCCTTGACAGTTCTAGTAGAATCAGCTTAGGCCCAGCATACCTTGGTAGCCTGGTTGGCTCTCCCAAAAAGTTGGCAGCCCTCAGATAGGTGAACGTGGGAAATTGGGTGAACAGGGCCCCCCATTTCTCTGTGACTGCCACTATGTTTTTGGTCGTCCGGCTATGAGTCATGTTTGGCCTCAGTAGGCAGATGACCTGATAGAAGAATGCATCGTTAACTTTTACGAAATGTTGGATGCTATTCTCCAGCCTCAGCTCTAGGTAGTAATCAAATATCTTGGCCTGAGGCCATACTCCACTTCGGTTCAGCCCCGGATAATCCCTTTCAGATGCAGCAGCGTAGACTACGTAGGAGTTCATATGGAACACTCCTGTTGTGGCGACTGTTGTAGCTGCTCAGATATGGTGCTGCTTATTATTTCCCCCAGCAAAAGCGCTGATCGGGCAAATTCTTATTCATTGTCTCCAGGTACCGCAACATCCACTTATGGAAATAGTGGGCATCTGAAAGCCCGAAAACTCTGCTCAGGAAAGTGATAGTATCACTGAGTTCCTCTGAGAAATCGCTTCGGTGGATAGTCTGAGGCCACCGGGTCACCACCTTCTTGTTCTTTAGGTAGACCTCATTCATCAACTGCATGCACTGGTCTTCGTTGTCTTCCCAGGCCTTGATGCATTCTCGTTGGCTAACAGCCACGTAGTTCCGGTGGTGAGGGATGCCAAGCATTAACTCAAAGTGACGGGCAGTGAGGTTTATGACTGCCTCGCCCTTACTGTTCTCGACACATCTTGTGTCTTTGTTGTAACATTGCGCAATCACCATCATGAATTCGTTGTTTACAGCGCTGACGGGGATTCCTCCGGTGAAGTGCAGGGCACTGCCTATTAACTTGTCCATCCATGGACTCCTTGTAACTTTTTGAGTCCTAACCCAGAACTCATCCATGTCAATGTGACCCAATTCAGAGTCTCTGACATCCATACTGCACTCAGCCTGTGATTCGGGCATCCTGACCCTCTGATATTTGTATTTCATCTCTTCTTCTGTCAGCTTAGCCTTTCCTCTTGGTTTGGTGGGTTTCTTGCTTGACGTAGACATGTGTTCTTTCGAACTCAGTTGCTGATCTGCATGAAGAAGAAGTGAGACCCAATCCAAAAAGGTTGAATTAGTCATTTGATCTTCCATTGGAATGCTAGCAGAAGAAAGAGTTAGAGATTTTAAGGCTCAGGGCACGGGAAAAATGCAACTGGCAGGCCAAATAGATAAGGCGCACAGAAAAGGAATGTTGCAGAGGTTATACTGGCGCCAAAGGCGCATGGCGCATGGATGAAGCAGGTTGCATTTTATAGCAGGGCGCATGGAAAGAGTATGTTACATGAAGGTTCGGTGCGCCCTTTGGCGCATGGATGGATTATGTAACATTAACAAATGGTGCGCCAAAGGCTTTGGCGTGGCGCATGAAGGGTTTACACAACATCATGTTACTGCAATGGAGGGTGCGCCCGCGCCTTGATAGCTTTATACTTGCGCGAATAAGGCTTGTGTTACATGAAAGCTGGGTGCGCTCCTTGGCGCATGGAATCGGGATGTAACATGGGTAAAAGGCGCGGGATTTACACTTGTAGCATGCAAAAAGGGCGCGCTTTGAAGGCGCATGAGTTCTAGATGTAGCAGGACAAAAGGCTGCGCCATTGGCGCGGGTTTTAATCATGTAACATGGCGGGTAGATGCGCCAAAGGGGCGCAACTGTTTTAAGTGTGACAAGACGCGCCAGTGCGCCATAGAACTAAACTCATTGCTCAATCATTTTCATTCTTTCTTCCATTTCAAAGATAGCATGGACATATAAGGTTTCATATAAAAAGTTTGGCAGACCAAGCCCTTTCAAAACAGCTCCCTTCCAGCAGATCCGGAAAGAGGGAGGGAAAGGAGGAGAAAAAGAAGAAAGGAAGACAGGACAACACGAGGGAAACTAGCTCAAACCAATCTTATTTTAACACCGGCTAGCAAACCACAACGCAGACCAAGAACAGACCAAGAACACGCAAAGAACCGAAAGCACGAAAATGGAGAAGAGGGAGAACCTCTTACCTTAGATATATAGCAAAAATTTGAGAGCGGGTCCACAGGGCGACGAAAACGACGAAGCAGAGGCTGACAAGTCCAGAGAGATCACGTGCTCGACAAAAAGAATGAAAATGACATTGGGCGTGCACTGATATATATAGAAAAACTTGTCATCAATGCGCCAACCACTTTTGAAATGGTGCATGAAAGATGCTGTCGACAGGGGAAAGCGTGCGCCCTTTGGCGCACGAAAGTTTTCGTCAACAGAAGAATGAGCGCGCCTTTGGCGCACCGTATGCATTGTCGACATGAAGTTACGTGCGCCATTTGGCGCACCGAAACTTGGTGTTGCATAGGGATTATGTGCGCCCTTTGGCGCACCGAAAGACGTGTTAACATGGAAAACCATGCGCCAAAGGCTTTTAAGGGGGCGCACCAAAAGACGTGTTAACATGGAAAACCATGCGCCCACCAAAAAGGCTCAAAAATACTAAGTTCAAAAACTAGATTTCCCGGGAAGGGATTTTACAACGTTTCGAATGCAAGGGATCCCTAACGAGGGATCGAAACAAAATTTTCGGTATGGTTATCGGTAAAATTGCCCTTGTCAATTTTACGGGATATGATTACAAAACTTCTATCTTCATGCCCTAATGATACCTCTAGCCATGTCATGGTAAGTTGTTCTACTAGAAGTAACTCCATATTTCCCATTAAAAGTTGTGATTTTTCACCAATAATGATTTCCTCATTAGCAATTGTATATTGTACTATTTTCAGTCTTTCTTCAAAGGACAAATTTCCCTCTTGAGGTAAGTCACTAGTTTTGGTGACCTCAATAGAAGTAGACACAATATCATCTACTATCAAACTAGTATTAACATCCTTTTTAGATAGTAATTCTATTTTATCAATTTCCAAAACCACTTGTTTTGGGGAAGACACATTTATTTCCTGATTTCTTGCTTCACTTATTAGTGCATGAGAATCCCTTTCTGATTCTTTACTTACCTCAATACTATCCACTGGTGTTAATATGTGGTCATCAACTGAAAAACTAAGTGCATCCAACATGAATAATCTCTCACCAGCATCCATATCAATTACCTCAGTTTGTATATTTACAAATTCATGCATTGTTTCAACTAGAGGTGCATTAATATCCCTAACAAGTAGAGCTTCAAGAATTTTCATACCGGAATAACAAAGCTGATCGTCCCACTGGACTATCTATTGTACTCTCCTAGGGAACTAGGTTCTAAGTGTGTTCCACTGATTTTTCCATGTAGGGTGAAGGAGAGGTCATAGGATTTGATTTCTCCTTACATGGCAATGATGCATCCTATTGGTTCTGGAAGATATTAGTTTTCTCCACTCCTAGGGGATTAATTACCCCATCCCTATGTTTGAACTATTTTGGCATTTGGGCACCCACTCTTACCAAGACTGGATGGTGGACAATCTTGGGTTTTTTGTGTGTCTTCTCAAACTTTTTAAATATGGTGTTGTTCTTTTGTAATCCTTGTGAGGCCTAGGCTAAAGGTAACCACTTGTAATATCTCCATTCATTAATATTTTAGTACTTAGTGGCTTATAGGAGACACTTAGACAAGGCACCTGCGATGCTAGACCTTTCCCTTTTTCTTGAAGGGGCACTACAAAAGTAATAGAAGGATTTGATAGAATAGAATTAGATTGTAATGACCAAAGAGGGACAAAAGCCTCACAAATATTATTGATCATGAAATCAGATTACATAACAATGCAAGAGCTTTAATATTTATAGATATTAGACAGCCTCATATGGATAGACATGACACCCTATCAGGCATCAACTACGAGATGATAAGACCCATCTCACATGCACATGTAACTACTACTAATACCAATATTGAATTTTATCCAACATAATAATATTGAATGTAAGTCACTTGACTAGAGTGCACATGTTGCACATTATTAAATAAAAGACAATGCAATAAATATGCCTATGCTAACTTATGTTAAGCTGTTGTTGCTGAGACTCACAAAGACACCCACGGATGTAGATCAGGCTTCTAGGTTGATCACTCTAGCATCCAGTGTGATTGCACAACATAGAAACCTCTCTCCAAGTGTGGGGACTTGTGAAAATGAGAGAGGAATCTCCAGATTAGAGGCTGGTTCCTCAAACTCCTTTGATTTAGATCTATATTTTGCAAAACTACAAAGGTTCAGATCCTAATCCTACTTCCAACCGCCAGAGACAGGGATAGAAATGTAAAAATTGAAACTAACTAAAGATGGTGATGCACCAAAAGGAGTGGTGAACATATTTGTCATGCAAATAAACATAAACCAAAGTTCACAACATAAAACATACACAATGATAAGGTATAATTTGGGATCTGAAATGAAGCAAATAATACAAACAGAGGACTGAAACCCATTCACAGAGCTTGCATTATCTTTTCAGTGTCAAAAAAAACACGCATTACACCCTCAGAGAGGTAAAATAAAACAGTTACAATCCTTGGAGAGGTCTGATCCTCGCTTCAGTCACTTGCTGGAGCTGAAAGAAGAAGTTGCTATGTCAAAAATTGTTCCCCCTTTCATAAATGAGCCAAATCTGGCTTTTACATTACATGGGTCGAGCCCAGGGGACAGAAAACATACAAAAGCATGGGAGCCCATCCCTTCTTGACTACAGGTGCATTAAAATAGCATGGGGGACCTTACAAACCCATACCCTATCATTTTGACCGGATTACAGGAGAATGCGACCCATTCTGCATTAAATCTGGTCAGCTGGAATGTCACTTCTAGCCATGAACACGTGTCAGAGCCATTTCTCAATTTTCTCTCTCTAGACTACACCAAAACTCAACATTAGCCCCGAAATCATGTAGAAAATTTCAAAATCTTTCTGTTGATATAAAGAACGTGTAAATCCGAGCTCTGGATCGAAAGATATGTCGATCTGAAGATTTAGGGCACAAAACAGGTGAAAATGTGTTTAAAAAAATTTCCCGCTCCGCCACTGGATGACACATGGCACGCGATGATTAGATATGTAATTCTCTCTCCTCTCTATCTCATTGGACACGAGTCTTCTTTTTTATTGGCTCTCAGTCGAGCTTGAAACCTTGCCTTTTGACTTTTGACTTTCTCCCTTGTGACACATGTCATGATTTGATTGGTCCGTGGTCTGCCGACTTTTTCGCGCCCTTCGCGTCTTTTTGTCTGGATGTCCCAATGCTGTTTGGGACAGAATCCTCCAATCCACCCAAAATGGGCTTCCTTGACCCTTATCTTCCGATGACATGTGGTGCAATCTGATTGGCTCTCGGCTTTTTCGGCTATCCGCGTCCCACACGTCCCTTTGTCCCAACTGTCCCAATACGAAATTGCTCTGTTTTCAGTGAACGGCGGTTCACGTCCTTCGCGTACTCATGGCGAGATGTCCAGTGTGAAAGTTCTCATTCCGTCCGAATTGGCCAGTTCACGTCCTTCACGTACCTTTGTCCCACTTGCTCCGGATATGCGGGACAAAAATTCGATTCACCCGGTTCGGCGTTCGCGTCTAAGGCCTACGTGTACTTCTGCCCGACTGTCCCGGTGCTAAATTTCTCTTTTCAGGTCGATCTGGGTGGTTCACATCCTCACGGCACTGAATTTCCCAAACCTGTTTTTCTCAAGTGAGTTAGTCAATTTTGCTTCCTCCTTCAGCCGGATCGGCTTCTCGTGCCCTTCGCGTCCTTTTGTCCCAGATGTCCCTTTGCTTCACGGGCCGCTGGAGGATTTTCGGCCGATCCGCGTCTCGATGTCCCTCATGTCCCTATTGTTGCGAGGACTAGGACTTAGCCAATTTTCACAATTTTTTCTGGCCCAAGCTTATTCTCTGCAACTTTTTCACCTTTTCTCAGAACTTGCTCTTTTCAACCTAGACAGGAGAGTTAGGAAAAATATGAGGGGACCCTAGAAACATGATTTTTTTCCTTGGATCAATCAATTTGCCTGGGGCTTGAGAATTCTGATGTATGTTATCAATTTGACCACGGGGTGAATTTAGATAACAATTTGGTGACTTAGCGGGGATACCTGCCTACTAGGTAGAAGATACCAATTGCCTGAAGTAGTCCATTGGGCATGGAGTCATCAAATATTCTGTTTAGGACCCTAACTGACTCAGAATGTGCAAGGAGGAAGATGGAAAGTTACCTGATGAAAGCAAGGATTGCTACACATCTCCATGGATAGCAAGCTGTGCCAAAGCACTTAGGGAATACAAAACTAACCTACAGCAAAACAATGTGCACAAGCACTTGGAGGAAAAAAATCTAATCTAATATTTACAGAGAGGTAGTGAACTTCCTCTAGAAGCAACGCTTAAGATAGATTCCATTGACTGGAATCTGTAGTTCTTCACCATCCAATGAGGCCAATTGGAAAGCATTGTTGTTCTTGCACTTTGTGACCATGTATGGGCCACTCCAAATGGCATCAAATTTTGAATGCCTTCCCAGTTTTTCTCTTTCCACATCCCATTCCAACACTAGATCTCCAACTTGAAAAGATCTATGCTTGGCCTTTCTATCAAAGGTCTTCTTGATCAAAGCTTGATCCTTTTCCATTGCTTAGGATGCCTGATTTCTGATCTCTTGTAGCTCCATCAACTCTGCATACCTCACCTCCATGGGCTCAAATTCAAGCAACTCCAGCTACTTCATGAGTTCCAATGTTGGCAAATCAAGTGACATGGGCAAGATTTCCTCTCTTCCATAGACAAGCCTGAATGGAGAGTTACCTGTGGATCTTTTGGGAGTGATCCTATCAGCCCATAAGGCTGATTTCAGCTTGGTATGCCAAGACCTCTAATTCTCATCAAGATTCCTCCTAATGATCCTCAACAAGTTCTTATTTGTAGACTCGTCCCGACCATTTCCCCGAGGGTAATAGTTTGATGAAGTGCTTAGGTAAATATCGTTATTGACAGCCCACTCCAACAATAACAAAGAATACCAATGCATTATCAAAGATTATTGTGGCAGGTACACCAAATCTGGTTGTTATCCCCTCATAAAAGTCTAAGATGTTAGACTCATTCGCCTCTTTGAGTGCTATTGCTTCTGTCCATTTGGTGAAGTAGTCTGTGGCTGTCAAAACCCATTTGTGCCCTTGGCTTGAATTGGGATTAATGACTCCAATGAAGTCCAAACCCCATTGCATGAATGGCTGGTCAACTGAGATTGGATGCAATGGAAGGGCAAAAAGTCTCTCTTTTTCGTAAAGATTGCACAATTCTTACACCTCTTGATCCATGCATAGCAATCATCAAGATTTTAGGCCAATAATAACCAGCCTTCATGATTTTTAGAGATGTTACTCTTGGTGCAAAATGGCTGCCAGCTGGTCCACCATGAAACTCTTCCAACACCCTTTGAATCTGATTTGTGCTAATGCATCTCAGCAGCACTCCATTTACATCTTTCTTGAACAAAACTCCATCAACAATGGCATACGGGACAGCCTGCAATCTGAAGTGTCTCCTTTGGGTCTTGTTCATCTCTAGAGGGCATAGGCCTATGCTTAGGAAGTGCATAATACCTTGGGTCCAGCAAGGAGTCGGGGCAGCATTGTCTTCTTCTTGTTTGCCACTTGGCTCATGACTGTCCTAGACTATCAAAACAGCCTCTTCTTCATTGCATACTTCTTTTTGTTTCCCCAAAACCAGCTGCTCACACAATCCTTTCCCTCTTACCAGCTTGGTGATCTTGATCTCAATGTCATACTCCATGACATGGGTGATCCAACCTACCCTTTTCTCATTCAAATCCTTTTTGAGGAGGAAATCCTTAACCCCAGCATGTGAGACCAGTAGTTGAATCTTATTGTTTGAGACCAAATGTCTGAACTTCTTCAAGCTCCTGATGATAGTAAGGACATGCTTTTCGATGAAAGAATAATTTATTTCGTAATCTTCCAAGGTTTGGCTGAAGAATGATATGGGCTATTCGAACCTTCTCTATTCAAATTTGTGTTAATATAGCTGAGATTGTGTCTGATCCTCCAAATGAATACAACATGAAGTCCTTTGAAAAGTCTCGGGTTGATAAGAGTTGGAGCTTGTGATATTGCATGCTTGATGCTTTCAAAACTCTCTTTGCCTTCGCTGTCCATTTGAATGCAAGACTCTTCTTCAACATCATTGTTAGAGGCTTCACAAGAGTGGCAAAATTAGACACAAATCTGCAAACAAAGTTTATCCTTCCTAAGAATATTTGAAGAGATTTCTTATGGTGTGGCAATGGGAGCATTTGGATGGCTTCAACCCTTTCAAGATCAATTGTTAGTCCTTCCCTAGAGACAATGTGGCCCAAAAATTTGCCCTCACATGCCAAGAATATACACTTCTTTGGATTCAATGACACTCCAAACCTTCTACACCTCTGAAACACTTGTCTGAGGTGAAAGAGATGGTCTGCTGCATTCTTTGAGAAGACAGTGATATCATCTAGGTATACCAGCACTATATTGTTGATTAAGCCTTTGAATGCCATATCCATAGCTCACTGAAATGTTGCTCCGGCATTTGATAGGCCAAATGGCATCTTCTTGTAGGCATAGGTGCCCCATTTGGTGGTGAAAGCCGTCTTGAATTGATCTTCTTCCTTCACCATTATCTGATTATAGCCTGAGTATCCATCAAGTAGTGAGAACCTTTCTGAACTAGCTACAACTTGCAATATTTGCTCCATGGAAGGGAGTGGGTAATGGTCCTTGAGGGAGGCTCTGTTCAAGTCTCTGAAGTCAACACACAGTCTGATTTCTCCATTTCTTTTTCTCACTGGCACCAAGTTTGCAACCCAACTTGAGTGTTTGATGGGGAAGATGATACTGGCCTCAATAAGCTTGCTTAACTCTTTTCTCATGAGAGGTTCAATATGGGGATTCACTGGCCTTTGCTTTTGCCTAACAGGCTTGGATTCGGATCCAGCTCAATAGTATGTTGTGCCAACTTTGGGTTAAAACCTCTTATATCTTTGTAAGATCAAGCAAAGATATCTGGGAACTCTTGACAAAGCTGAACAAAATCAAATTTCTCTTGTGAGGTACTTACTTTTCCAATCTGCAATGTTTTTCCTTCTTCCACTAAAATAGGCTCTGAATCTTCACCCTTCACTTGAATGTTTGCTTTCTCCTTCCGGAACTGATCATTCGGGTTGAAGATTGACTCCAAGGTTATGAGGCCTTTTGGTAATTTGTTAGTTCTCAGCTGTACTACCTGATCACCATATTACTGCTCTAGCTTGTCTTGATTTCTGGCGGAGAACTCAGCTTCTTCTTGTAGGAAATTAACAATTTGCTGATCATTCTCGAAGACTTGCCAACTTGTGTTGTTATCTGGAACAGCTGGTCTCACAACCAATTTGATATGAGGCTGAGATTTCTCACTTTTGATACTCTACGACATCAAACGCAGCCCCGATTGTTGCAAGTCTGTCAGTGGCTTCATTCTTTTTCTTGGGATGGAATTGATGCTAAAAGCTTCAAAATCTTCAATAAGATCCCATACCCGATTTTTGTAGCACTTAAGCAGATCATTTTTGGCAGCATTTTTTCCGTTGACTTGGTTTACAACTAACTCACTATCACCAAATACTTGCAAATTCTTGATGCCTTTCTTCATTGCCCAGTGCAGTCCATGAATTAAGGCTTCATACTCAGCTATGTTGTTTGAACAAGAAAACTGGAAATGGAAGGCTGAGTAATACCTTATACCTTGCGGTGAAATGAGCATAGCTCCTCCTCCTGCACCTTGTCTACTCCTTGATCCATCAAAGAATAGCTGCCATACTTCATTCTTGTCCTTATGATCTAGCTTGGTGATGCTGGGGAGAGGTTGATCCTCTTCATGTAAACAATAAACCCCTAGCTCAGATTCTTCTATTTCTTGATAAGGATCAAAGGCATGCACTTTGCTTGCCCATTCATCAAGAGTCAAATCTGGGATACTTCCAACCTTAGTGTCAGCTTCATCAGTGCTAGGGTGATCTTCTTGATCAAATGCTGAGCAATTGGCATTAATCTGACTTGGAGTGTAAGGCTCAATATGGAAGTTTGCAATAGGTTCAGATCTGATTGTGGCCTTAGTTCCATATCTTGTTCTGAATAGCATGTGTGACCAATCAGCAGACAAATACCCTCCAATCTTGGCCGTGAAGTCCCTTGACAAACACAATGCAAAGAGTGGTGGCAGGTCTATGACTGACACATCTTGTAACACTATTACGTTGGGACATGTGTGTAGTGTGAGGCTCAAACCTTTGATTACTCCAACCGTTGTCACTATTGTCCCATCTAATTGCACTACACCCTTGGAGATGACTTCATATTGAAGCCCTAGTTGATCGGCTATTTGCTTGGGCATTACTAAACTACTTGCCCCAGATTCAATCATGCAATTATGTACCAACTTATCTCCTATGATCAATGAAACATAAAATGGAGGGGGCTTCAACATTTTACCTTGTTGTCCTCCATGATTTCCTTCAGGCTAGGCAAAGCATTTGTGAGTACCTTTTCTTGCATTTGGACCTGTTGATTTGAAGTTGACCAGTCCTCCATGGTAGCTTGTAGGAAATCTCTTTGGCTTGGGATGGATAGTGATTCCCACATTGATATGTTTACATTTGTCTTCTTCATATGATCAATGATGTTGAATGGGGATGAAGCATCCCTCTGATGTCCCCTAGCTTGCACATTCATTCCTTGCACATGGGCAGTAAAGCCGGCATCTGAGTTGGTTTAGGAGCTGGTTTGGGTGCTCCTTATGTGTTTGGAACTGCATTTTGTTTTCCAACACCTTGTGGAGGAATGAAGGCCATGAGCTACTTGGCGCCAATGGCTGTTTGTCACCCAAATTTCTCCTTTTTCACCTTGTGTTGGCTGCAACACTTTGAGAGGGTATTTGATTCATGCCACAGAAATCTTCAGCTTGCCAATTGACAAGAGTAGTTTCATTTGGAGATGTTCCTTGCTGAGGTGCTTCTTCGCTGATCTCCTTCATTTGGACTCTTGCGACCCACTGACGGTTTGCACCATCAGGGCTTGATTTAATGCACCGTTAAAGCACATTGATTGGTTGTGTGGCTAACTACACGGGAAACACCAATCATATTCTTGGGCCATGTTATTTTGGACTGGCACCAATGCTTTAGAAGCAGATACAACATTGGGGTTATAGGGCTGAAATGGTCTATTAGCGGGAGGCCTTACTTGGCTTTGATTTTGATTTGCAGCTTGAGTTGGTGACCTATTTTGTTGGTATGGGGGCCTAGCCTGGTATTGTGCTTGAGGCTGATACGGTCTAGCACTTTGAGCTTGCTGTCTTTTGATAGTAACCAGCTCATTTCCCAAATTTTGCAACTATTTCATGACCTCTTGGAGTTCATTTGAAGCACTAGAGGATGAAGTAGAAGTTTCACTTGAACTTTGGTTTCTAGGAGTGGGAATAGGAGCCAAAGTGGGTGCTTGACTAGTGCTTGGATTTTCTAAGTTTGGATACAAGGGCATGGGAGGCCTAGGAGCCAGTTTACCAGCTTGAATAAGACAGTTTTTGGCTCTAATGGCAATGCTATAAGTAGTAGGTAAGGTTGTGCCTCCCATAGATTGAATTAACATAGAAATATCAGAATTCAAAGCTTTAAGGTAATATAGAAAAGCACCTTCTGTTGTTGGCCTGACTGCCACTGGAATCCTATCCCAAGACCTTTGAAATCTGAAGTTGAAGTCAGTCAGCTGCTCGTTGGGGGCTCTCTTGATAGTTGTCAGCTGCTCCAAAAGAGACAAGTTGTCTCCCTTCTCTCCAAATTGCTCATGAAGTGCAATACACAGCTGATTCCAGTTTGTGATAGAACCAGCTCCAAGGCTCCTAAACCATTGCAATGCTTTACCCTTGAATGAAGATGCAGAACTTGACAAACTACTTGCATTTCATTGATTTCATGGATTACACAAAGGTTAGCAATAGCTTTAACATGATCACTGGAGTAGTCTCGATTTTCTCGGTGAAATAGGGAATGTTCTTCAAGGGTGTAATAGGAACTAGATGTTGTGCATTGAGAGCAAGTGGGCTCTGCTTACCGTGAAGTTGGACGTAGGGATTGTTCGAGCCATTCTAATTGGTCTTAAAACCCTTGTTAACTAAATGAAAGGCCTACCAGGTGGAGGAGTTGAGAGAGTTCTGTTTGGTGGAGATGGAACCCTTTGAATCCTTCTTACTCTTTGCCTTCTTCTTGGAGATAATTGCAGGTATTCAAACAACACTTCTTCTTCTCCAACGCTTGACCTTTTGGTGATTCTTCTCATGAGTTTTCAGGCTTGCACTGCTGAAACCAGTTGATTCTTCCCCTTAGAGTCGCCAGATATGAAAATAATAGCTCTTATAAGCAAGAAAACTGCAGCAGATGCATATCAACTTTGCTGCAATAAAAATGAGACCTCTAGGTCCCACCGCGCGTGCCAAAACTATTGTTGCAGACTCACAACACCCCTGGATGCAGCTCAGGCTTCTAGGTTGATCACTCTAGCATCCAGTGTGATTGCACAACATAGAAACCTCTCTCCAAGTGTGGGGACTTGTGGCGAGAGAGGAATCTCCAGATTAGAGGCTAGTTCCTCAAACTCCTCTGATTTAGATCTATATTTTGCAAAACTACGAGAGGTTCAGATCCTAATCCTACTCTAAAGCTGCGAAGATAGGGATAGAAATGTAAAAATTGAAAGTAACTAAAGATGGTGATGCACCAAAAGGAGTGGTGAACATATTTGTCATGCAAATAAACACGAGACCAAAGTTCACAACATAAAACATACACAGACTGATAAGGTATAATTTGGGATCTGAAATGAAGCAAATAATACAAACAGAGGACTGAAACCCATTCATAGAGCTTGCATTATCTTTTCGAGTGTCAAAAAAAACATGCATTACACCCTCAAAGAGGTAAAATAAAATTACAATCCTTGAAGAGGTCTGATCCTCGCTTGGTCCACTACTGGAGCTAAAAGAAGAAGTTGCTATGTCAAAAATTGTTCCCCCTTTCATAAATGAGCCAAATCTGGCTTTTACATTGCATGGGTCGAGCCCACGGGATGAGAAAACATACAAAAGCATGGAAGCCCATCCCTTCTTGCTAGGTGCATTAAAATGACATGGGGGACCTTATAAACCCATACCCTGTCATTTTGATTGGATTACAGGAGTGCGTGACCCATTCTGCATTAAATCTGGTCACTAGAATGTCACTTCTGGCCATGAACATGCGTCAGAGCCATTTCTCAATTTTCTCTCTCTAGACTACACCAAAACTCAAGATTAGCCCTGAAATCATGTAGAGAATTTCACAAGATTTCCATTGATATAAAGAACGTGCAAACCCGAGCTCTGGATCGAAAGATATGTCGATCTGAAGATTTAGGGCACAAAACAGTGAAAATGCGTTTAAAAAAATTTTCCGCGCTCTACCGCATGGATGACACGTGGCACACCCTGATTGGATATGTAATTCTCTCTCCTCTCTATCTCATTGGACACGTGTCTTCTTTTTATTGGCTCAGGTCAGAGCTTGAAACCTTGCCTTTTGACTTTTGACTTTCTCCTTGTGACACGTGTCATGATTTGATTGGTCCGCGGGTCTACCGGCTTTTCGCGCCCTTCGCGTCTTTTTGTCCCAGATGTCCAGTGCTATTTGGGATAGAATCCTCCAATCTACCCGAAATGGGCTTCCTTGTCCCTTATCTGCCGATGACACGTGGCGTAATTCGATTGGCTCTCATCTTTTCGGCTATCCACGCCCCCACGCGTCCCTTTGTCGAACTGTCCCAATATGAAATTGCTCTGTTTTGGGCATACCGGCGGTTCGCATCCTTCGCATACTCACGGCCCAATGGGAAAGTTCCCATTACGGCTGAATCGGCGGTTCGCGTCCTTTGCGTACCTTTGTCCCACTTGCTTCGTGTCATGCTGGGACAAATTTTTCCGATTCACCTGGATTCACCCGGTTCGCGTCCGCCACATATACGGCTCGACTCTCCTGTTGCCAAAGTTCTCTGTTTCAGCTGATCCGGGCAATTCGCGTCCTCGCGGCCCGAATGTCCCAAACTATTTTTCTCAGCAGTTAGTCAATTTTGCTTCCTCCTTTGGCCGGATCGGCTTCTCGCGCCCTTCGCATCTTTTTGTCCCAGATGTCCCTTTGCTTCGCGGGCCACCTGGAGGCTTTTCGGCCGATCCGCGTCTCGATGTCCCTCACGTCCCTACTGTTGTGAGGACTAGGACTTAGCCAATTTTCACAATTTTTTTGGCCCAAGCTTATTCTCTGCAACTTTTTCACCTTTTCTCAGAACTTGCTCTTTTCAACCACGGGACGGAGAGTTAGGAAAATATGAGGGAACCCAAAAACATGATTTTTTTGCCCGGATCAATCAATTTTCCGGGGCTTGAGAATTCGATGTATGTTATCAATTCGACCACGGGGTGAATTTGGATAACACTAACATTCCCCCTTAATTTTGCATAGTTCCAATGAAGTGGAGAGGAACTCTCTGAACAATGTGAATTTGTCATGTGCGAGTGACTTAGTGAAAACATCTACCTTCTGTTCATCTGTAGGACAGAACTGGAGCTGTATGTTATGCTTCAAGACATGCTCACATATGAAATGAACCTGTACTTCAATATGCTTGGTTCTCTCATGAAATAATGGATTGCGAACAAGCTTCAGAACTCCTTCATTATCAACATATACTGGAGTAGATTTCTGTTGTGGTAGACCAATTCCTTCCAGTATTTGACGTAGCCATATTGCTTCACTCACTGATTCACCTGTAACTTGATACTCTACTTCTATAGAAGAGTGAGAAACAAAGTTATATTTCTTGATTCCCCATGATATTGGTCCAGATCCCATAAATAAGATGAAGCATGATGTTGACTTGCTATCATCCATGTTTCGTACATGATCTGAATTTGAATATCTGTCAAGAAGAAGTTGTCATTCTTCTTGTCTGTAGACCAAGGTCAACTATACCCTTTAGATATCTCGGTATTCTCTCTTTTGCTTTCCAATGACATATTTTTGGTTCTTGCATGAAGCGTGATAAATAGCTGATTGCAAAGCTGATATCTCTCTCTAATATATGTCGAGGTAAATGAGACTCCGATCAAGTACCGATAGAGATTTGCATTCATCGATGGTGATGGATCAAAACAAGATAACTGAAGTTTTGCTTCCATAGGTGTATCAATAGGAGTGCAGTTCATCATCCACGAATTTCTCGAGCATTGTATTGGTGTATTTTAACCGCAACACAAAGATATGATTCTCTATTTTCCATACTTCCAACCCAAGACAATAGTGCATGAGCCCAAGATATGTCATGTCAAATGGTCGATTAAAATCATTCTTTGTTGCATCAATCATCTTAACAAAACTTCCTAAAATGACTAGATCGTCAACATGAACAACCACAATGAAAATCTCCCCCCATTTCTTTTTGAGGTAGAGATTGGGGTCATAAGGATTCCTTTCAAATCCATGACTTATGAGATGCTCATCAATTTTGATGTACCATGCCCGAGGTGCTTGTTTTAGGCCATATAGATATTTTATGAGTCTGCATACCATCATCTCTTTTCTTGGTATTACATAACCCTCTAGCTAAGTCATATAGACTTCTTCTTACAAATCTCCATTAAGAAAGGCACTTTTCACATCCATTTGGTGGACTTTCCAACTAAATTGTGCAGCTAGAGTAAAGATCATCTTGATTGTCTTGATATTGGTTGTGGGAGAAAATGTCTCCTCATAATGAATGCCTTCTTGTTGTGCATACCCCTTTGCTACAAGCCTTGCTTTATACTTTTCAATAGTTCCATATGATTTGTATTTAGTCTTGAATATCCATCTACATCCAATGGGTTTCTTCCCTGGTGGAAGGTCGATAATTTTCCATGTGTTGTTCTTCATCATTAACTGATACTCTAAATCCATGGCATCTTTCCAAGATTTTGATTGTAGGGCTTCTTGAACTGTAGATGGCTCAACTATTTTAACAACTCTGCTCATTAGGGCATAATTGACCTCTTCAAAAGCTTGACTACAAGTTCTAGGTCCAAGATTGGATGATGTGCTAGGTGCTTCATCCAAATTTGCATCTCTTATTA
The DNA here is from genome assembly GCA_018340775.1 of Taxus wallichiana var. yunnanensis. Classification (NCBI taxonomy): domain Eukaryota; kingdom Viridiplantae; phylum Streptophyta; class Pinopsida; order Cupressales; family Taxaceae; genus Taxus; species Taxus wallichiana. The sequence continues at coordinate 15,684,447 of CM031238.1, read as the reverse complement.
ATTGAGTATACCATTTAGGTAACTTCTTAGCTATTCCATTGGCTTGTGGTGGATCCAAGTTTTCACCATCATCCAATTCATCACTATCATCTTTAGTGGGAACATCAAATTCTGTCTTCACAAGAGGTGTATTTTGCATGTTTATCGAGTCGTTGAGTGGAGCATCTAATTTTTTTCTTCTCAAAGAACTCAACATCCCTACTTTTGTATAATTTCTTTGCTTTCGAATCCCACAATCTGTACCCAAGTGCTTATTCACCGTATCTAATGAATATCAGTTTCTCAACTTTCATATCCAACTTGTTCCTATTTTTCTTGGGTATGTGCATGCTAGATTTGCACCTAAATACTCTTAGGTGTGTAATTAATGGTTTCTGATTTGACCATGCTTCTTGAGGTGTCACTCCTTTAAGAGCTACTGTGGGAATTTTGTTCAACAAATAGATTTGTGGTTCTTGCAGCTTTTGCCCAAAATGTCTTTGTTAAACCTTAGTTTTTAATCAAACATCACACCATTTCCATGATAGTATAATTTCTTCTCTCAACTATACCATTTTTCTATGGTGTGTGAGTAGGAGGCATTTTTCACGAATCCCATGAGCTTCCAGGGTAAGTCTTGAACTCATTGCTTGTGAATTCCCCCTCGATCTCGAGTGGAGAGTTTTGATCTTGCGACCACCCTCATTCTCAACAAGTGCTTTAAACTTCTAAAATGTCTCAAAGGATTGAATCTTGTTTCTTAGAAAATATATCCACATCTTTCTTGAGTAGTCATCAACACAAAGCATGAAGTATTAACATCCAGAATGAGTTGGTTACATGGGCCCGCAAAGATCGGTGTGTACTAAATCAATTTTTCCCTTAGCTCTATATGTGTTCTTCTGGAAGGGTACTCTATGTTGCTTTCCAGCTAGGTAATTGTGACACTTGTCAGTGTTTTGCTTGAGTGTAGGAAATCCTTTCACCATGTTTCCCTTTTGAAGTGTTTGGAGATAGCCAAAACTGATGTGACCATATCTATGATGCCATAGTTCTATAGATTGTGTGTCTTTGGCCACTAGAGCTAGATCATCCTTGTGGATAAAATCAAGTTGGAACATGCATCCCACATTAGAGGCTCTTGCTACATTCTTGGAACCTCTTGAATTGTCTCTTATCAAGCACACTTTTTCTCCATTATTATTGTCAAAATCCAACTTCAAGTTGAGATCAAGGAGTTGACTAACTAATAGCAAATTCTTAGTCAACGGTACATACTATACATCTATGATTTTTAGTTATGCTTTCCAAGAGGTAGTGAAATGTTTCCAATCCCCTTGACCTTTGTATGATGAGTCATCACCTAATGACACATGGTTCTTGTTAGGTGAGTCACGTAGTGTGTAGAACCAATCCTTGCATCCAGTCATGTGTCAAGTTGCACCCTATTCAACATACTAGATATCTTGTGTGGACTTGATTTCTTCATCAAATTGGGTAGAATACATGTGGTTTCCTTCATCTGAATCATCCTCATGTTCAGAAATGTACCCTTTTTGTTTGGGTTTTCTTTGCCAATTACCATTTTTCTACCCTTGATTGTTGTTGTTGTTGGACTTCCCTTGATTTGAATTATTGTTACCCTATTGGTTGTTGCATTTTGAATTGCTTGATGAACCCTTTTTGTAGGAATTGTACCAACAATCTTTGATGTCATGTCCCCCTCTATTGCAAATGGGACACTTCTTGGTGTTGTCTCGTTGACTTTGGTCCCTTTGTTGACTTTGATTTTGTTGGGACTTCTTGTGATTGGACTGAAATTTCCCCTTTCCTTTATGATTGGAAGATAGTGCTTGCTCATCTTCATGATCTTTGTTGTTCATTGCCTCTTCTTGTTGGAGTAGATTGACCAACTTCTCAAAGGTGACTATGTGTTCACTCATATTGATAGTTGTCACAAAGATTCTGTAGGAAGCAGGAAGTGCTCACAACATAATTGGTATGGGGTCCTCATCACTTATCTCTTTTTCCAATTCCCGTAGAGATGCCCTCAAAGTAACAACTCATCTAAAAAAATTCAACCTTCTCATTGTGCTTGAACTTGAGAGTATGCAGTGGTGATAGTAGGTTGAGGATGGCATTCTTGTTCTTTACCTCATAAACTATGCTCAACTTATCCCATGCATCCTTGGCTATTTTGGCATCTCTAATGTGGGGTTGCACATCATCCATTATGCCAAACAAGATGATCAACTTGGCCTTTTGATTGGCCTGTCAAATTGAACTTGTTGTTGTTCCATCTACAACTATCCATAGGTCTTCAAACTCAAGTAACATCTTGATCTTCGGTTTCCATGTAGCATAGTTTTCTACTCTAAGCAGTTGTGAATCTAGAAAGAATAAATTTGGTGCTTGTGTACCCATTTCTGCAATCTAAATTTGAAACTCGAATTTCTAAAAAGGGTAAGGCTTTTATCACTCTAGGTTTATGGTCTCCCTCTCAATATACCATTAGGCCAATATACCAAACCTTTCTATATATTCTCCTTCGATATACTGTCAATACGTGCAAGAAGATCACCCTTTCAATATACCCATCAAGACGGAAAGAGGTATTATCACACATGAAATAATTTAGTACGTGGTACGTAGATAGTACTGAGAGAGGGCTTTGTGTAAGCACAAATGGATGGGAGGGCTAAAATGTGGGTGTATTGTGTCCTTATTACTCCCTCGTCGATTTTATAGGGTCGATGCCCATATAACATTTAGGAAGCTGTGTTAGGAGTTAAGTGCAATAGTAGTCACGATGGCATCACTGTAAGTGCTTCCTAGAGGCCTTTGTATATACCGAATGCTATTATGAGATCAAAGATCTCGTGTGATAGAACCAAACATAAAATATAAAATTTGTATTTTGCTTACACAATATCACAAAATACACAATTTAGGCAAAAATATTTTTACCCCCAATAGGTGTTTTTCACTAAATTTAGTGGTGGTTCTAAATGTGTTTGAGCTTCTAAATTTAGAAACCCCAAAAATTTAGTAATTTCTCTAAATTTTCCAAAAAAATAATTTAATAAAAATATGGAGAGAATGGGAATTGAAACATTGACTTGTTTGTTCCCAAGATCCAAACAAACAATCTAAATATTGTCTTCACCTTTTCTCATAAACTGTGATTTAGGTTTTTTTTTAATTTTGATAGTAGCATCATATAATATTTTTCTTAAAACCCACAAAATTTCAGAACAATTGGAATCTTGGTTTTGAGATCTTACCAATTTACTAGCTAGATCTGAAGATGATGTAAACTGAAAAGTTGTGCACCTCCTTCTTATCTCTCCATTAAAAAAATGGCACATCAATCTGACATTTTATGAAAACGTTATGTCCTTTTTTCTAAGAGCTATCTGCTAGTATTTTGTTGATTTTGGATCTGCTTCAACCTTTGCTCCCGAATTCTTCACACCTCCACTTTCAGATCTGATTTTTTTTTCACTTTTTTAGATCTACAATTTTTTTTCAAGATCTTTCTCCTTTTTTTTCAAGATTCTTTGTTTTTTTCACAAATATTTTTTTTCAAGATCTTTTTTTTTTAAAGATCTCCAAATTTGAAATATTTCACCAATATGTTAAATCAATTAGCTATGCCAATGACTAATTAAAAAAATTACCTTCCAAATAAGTGGATAGGTCAAATTTTAGTTGAGGGATGCTTGGAAGGAATGGAGGTTACGGGATGCTTCAATGGCTCTCCTTTGATGCATATCTTCTTCTCCAATGGATCCTCTCCAATAGTGCTCCTCTTCAACCTTGCTTGGATAGAACCTGCTCTGATACCAAATGATAGAATAGAATTAGATTTCAATGACCAAAGGGGACGGAAGCCTCATAAATATTATTGATCGTGAAATCAGATTACATAAAAATGTAAGAGATGTAATATTTATAGATATTAGACATCCTCATATGGATAGACATGACACCCTATCAGGCACCAACTATGAGATGATAAGACCCATCTCACATGCACATGTAATTACTACTAATACCAATATTGAATGTTATCCATCATAACAATATTGAATGCAAGTCACTAGACTAGAGTGCACATGTTGCACATTATTAAATAAAAGACAATGCAATAAATATGCCTATGCTAAATTATGCTAACAGGATTTTCCATAGAGTTTAAGAGCATCTCTTCAATATTTTGTATGAGAGGTGGCATGAAGTGCCAATTTCAATAAGGTTCAAAGTCCATTCATCAATGAATTCGGGAGTAGGCCTTTTAGTTTGTAGTTGAGGGGCTTTTTTTCCTAGTGGGTCCATTTTTTCTGCATCCTCTCTCAGGGGTGGAATATCCTCACTCCGATTTCCCATTTTCCTGAAGTATCTTAAGATATTTGTATTCTAGATTGAAAAATCAATATTATTTTGGGTTAACCATTTTACAGTTCTTCTCATAACATCAGTTATTCTCAAATAAGGATCATCAGATTCATCCAAATTCCAATCTAGAAGAGAAAAAGGCTGATCCTCCAATTTCTGATCGATATAGAACACTGCCATGTGTGAGGATAATCAATAATCCCTCTACGGAATAATTGTAATTTTATAGGCAATTATTTGTGACAAGGTCATTAGGAAAAAGTCTCTTAATCTAACTTCTTCCTCATCTCTATAATTCATCTAGTAATCTTCAAAATAGGGATCATGATCAAAGGTATTTGCAATATATGTAAACACCCATATATTATCATAATTTGGACTTTCCTCAAACTTTTCCATGTTAAATTTCTCCAGTTCCTCACCAATAAGCCTAGCCTTTATGATGGAAGGACATGAATACCATCCAATTCTAATGGGGAACTTGATATTTGTTTTATGCCTTCCAACAATCAACTTATGTAGAGGATTCAATTACCTTGCCAACTCACACAAAACTAGTTTGTCATCAACATACCGAGGAAACTTATAAGGCTTTCCTTCAAAACCACTGACTCTTATATATGTGAATTTCTTATACTAAATAAAGTAACAACCATATTCCAGAATTACATGTCTATCCTGCTGAGAAATTATGTATTGTCCCCATTCTAGTTCAAAAAGATAGATAATTGGTGCAAAAAGGCATCATTTACTAACCTTACATTTCCATTCCTGTTAACCGATTACATAACCGAGGGAAAATCTCATTTATTTGATACTACTTGAAATCAACACATGGTGACAGCCCTAGGAAACATTTGTGGCTAGCAACATTATAAATGAGGTATGTCATCATATAGAATTCAAGGTTTGCAATTTCTCCCATCTCAATTCTCGTTGCTAGAGCTACCATGTGTTCATGAAGTGCATCTGCAATGAAGGTATCCCAACAAATATTTCCTTTTCTTTCAGGATAATCCACATGTATGTAGTCATCCATTCCTTAAATTTGTTCGTAGTTTCTAGACTGTCATTCGGTTCAATAGTACAATAAGATCCTCTTCCTCCTCGAGAACCGTGCCCTAACAAATTTATTAGGGATTCTAACATTTTTCTTCTTTGTGAGGAGCCATTTTGAACTTATAAGTTTGGAAAAATCCTTCTTATTTTCTCGACAATCGTCCAAAGCCAATTTAATGCCTATGGTGATTGGGGTTGTGATAATAGGCAAATTTAAAAATAATTCGATAGTGGATGGTGTTAACGTCAATACTTTGCATCCCCACTTATGTCTAACAAATCCCTCTTTTTAGGATTTTAATTCATGGCACAGTGCCATAATAACTCATGGAAATGAACGAGAAGGTGGGATGGCACCACTTCAAGACAATGTGACTTTCTTGAATTGCTTTCAAAGATTCATTCTTATGGGGGTCACTTAGCATTTGGAGGAAGTCATTAAATAGGAACCCATTAAATCTATATTTGTAATCTTATCCAAATTTCTTGTGATTCCAACACAAGTGAGAATGAAGAGGGAAAAGTCTTCATCTTCAAAAAACCCTAGCTTTATCTCAATTGACCTTGCCAACAAGAAGAAAACACAAGCATTTCAAGCTCTTTCCAGTTTTCTATGAGCACCCAAGAAATTTGAAACTAAACTATTAATTTCTACAATCCTTTAGTTCTTTTGTCAAAATCCACAATTGAGAACGCAATACTTCATAATTAGATGCTTTGATAGAAACAACAAGAACTAGCAAACTAATCATAAATGAAGAATGCATTCATAAAATTTAAATTTCCTTGATTTTTGAGTAAAAGCATTGATGGATGTAGAAATAAATACATCACATCGTCACCATTCATGGTACACTTGTCAGATTTGAAAATGAGTTTTCCACGTGGAGAAACTTTCCCTAACATAGGCCACAGGAGCACTTTTATTTAATTTTTCAATATTTAAAACTTTCACATTTCGACCACTTTACCCACTGTCCATCTTTTTACTTTCAACACAGTGCACCACATAACCATACCTTGATGTTAGTGGAGCTGTGGGCATTTTCTGCAATTTTACCTCCTTTTTACATAAGACCCAAAAGTACCAGAAATCCCCGATGACCCACTTCTCTGCTTTCTTTAAAACCAAAACCACATGTCCTTCTATGGACCTCGGGGACCCTTTTTGCATTCTTAACATTTTTTCTCTTTAAAGTGCATAAATACAACTATGCATCACATCCCTACATCCATTCATTTTGCACCACGTGTACACCTTTGAGGCGGAAAGAAAAAATTGTTTGTGCTAACTTTATGGTCATGAATATTCAAGGAATATTCGTCAGGTCACAGGACCAAAGTTGTAGTTTGTGAATTTCATAGGAAAATTTCAAGTTTTCAAATTAAACACTCTTCATCGCACCAATTAAGAAACACCACATATAACAGATGACATAGCGAGAGAAGCGAGAAAAACAAAAGCTCGTGGGAAAACCTTTACCAAAGGAAAACAATCCCATTTTAGATAAAACTCAGTCTTGTTCCACAGAGAAAATTAAAATAGCGTACTCTATAACTAGACCTTTGACCAAAAAGAGGATGAACAGATTTAGAAATGGGAAAACCAGAGTACACACGATAAGACTCACTGGAAAAACCGAACATGAGAAGCATATAGAAAATAAAATCTCAACAAAAATGGGTTAGATTACTATTGAGCACCAACACATATAAAGGTTACCTCTTGAAACATTTATGAAACAAGCATCCCAACCTAAGACAAACAAAAGGGTATTTAACCAACTATTTCCACATTAACCAATCCAAAACATACACAATCCACATCTTGCATAGAGCCTTATCAATCACATCATAAAAATTCCTCTTTTTCATCCACATCTCTACCCACCACTAATCTAGCACCTTCATCTACTTTATCCCTTATCACATCCACTTCATTCGATTTGATCATCCCTACTACTCCATCTACATATATTCCACCCTTACCTATTATAGCATCCATATAATAAATCCCAATTCCTCTTTCTTCACTTCTACTCACACCAATTACACAAAATATCATAACTACATTGACTTCATCTTCTCCTCCTACATATTTCTCATCATTTGAAGAGTTTTGAAATCACTCTAACTCACCTTGACTTCAAATGATCCGCTCATCTCATCTTCACAATAAAACACTCCCATATCTTATTTAGACATTATAAAACAAAATTAATTCATCCACCCATACCAACCACATAACCTTTGGATCCTCCAGTTGAGATTATTTTCATCCCTACCAAGGGTAAATCTTCCCGATCAAAATCTAAGACTCTTGGTAAACACCAAAGGTCTCTCATGCATCCTCGTAAGAAGTTAAGTATTCCTTCTTCTCAACAATACAATATTACAAAATCCATCCTAGGAGCACACCCATCTATTTTAGGGTTAGTCCCTCCATCTAATATATATCCCAATGATCAATCAAAATCCAAATAAGCTAATCTTCCCCTAAATTTGATTCATCTTCTAATAAATATAACTTACCCATCCAATCTATGCCCATTACTTCCCTAAATCCAAGTCAAAATATCCTATCAAAACCCACAAGATCTACCTTCCTCCCAACACTTTGATTGGGTCCTACGTAGATACCCTTTGACACTTAGTTCGATTATCTACCATCATGCTTCCTTTTATTAAGTCTTTCGGTCCTCATAGCAAAAAAACATCATGGTTTTACCCCAATCACATTTACGCTTATTATTGTACCCCGAGGTCACGAAATTGAACATTATAAGGCCCTCCAAACCATCATCTGTGATCTTATTAATGATGGTGAATATTTCATCCAAGAGGGCCTGCCTTCTCCATTCACCACATCCAATCCAACTCCTATTTCTAACTTTCTAAGTCTCCTCCTTCATCCACATCATCCATTATCCTCTCTCCTTTACATATCATTTCTCATAAGGAGGATCCTCCCTTGTGAATCAATATTGTTTACCTTTCCAATCAACCTTATGATCCCCGATGATCCATCCAATCCAAATCCAAAAATTTTCATTGACATTTCCTCTGACAACCCCACCCTATCTCCTTCGGCATCCACTAGCTCATCCATATCTAAGTTACCCAATCTGATATAGTTTTCTTTGTTGGGGGAGCATCTTCCCCTCATTTTTATTCTCTCACATCTTCTTCCTCATCCACATATCTTATCCACATCAACTCCACCTAATAACTCTCTTGAAGTTGCGGGAATTTACTCTAGGAATTCCTCCTTGACATTGTCCTATTTACCTCATCCGAATCTTATCCAACCCATCTGGTCTTATCCAATTTATTGTCTCATCTTAGTCATCCAATCTACCTATCATCTCATCTCATCCAAAGTGCACTTTTGTGGCCATATTTGTGCCTTCTCGGTGGCACCATATTTTCATCTAGTTCCACCCTTATGACCATATTTTTAGCTCTTTGTTGCACCATATTTTCATTAAATTCCACCCTTGTGGTCATATTTGTGCCTCTTTTCGGGAACCATCTTTTCCATCAAAGTCAACCTTTTTGGCCATATTTGTACCTGTTTTGGGGTGTCGTCTTCTCATCCTAAGTTCACTTTTGTGGCCATTTTTTTTCTCACTAGGATGATTTGTTTTCCTTGTCTCCTTACTTATTAGGGTGGCACATATATTTTACCTCCCATTATTGCATCATCTTATCATATCTTAAGTCCATCTTTGTCACCATATTTTTGCCTCTTTTAGGGCACCATATTTTTCATTCAAGTCTACCTTTATGGCCATATTTGTGCCTCTTTTAGGGCACCCTTTTTTCATCAAATTCTATCTTTGTGGCTATGTTTTTTCCTCTTTTAGGGAACCATATTTTTCGTTCAAAGTCAACTTGTTTGGTCATGTTTGTGACCTTCTTGGGGCATTATATTTTCCCCATAATCCTACTACTCTTGTGGTCATTTCCTCGTCTCATTAGGGATGCATAATTTCTTCACTTCCTCAAATGGTAACACATAGTTTCCATGTCCTCTCATCTTGTATATCCCATAATCCTCTTGTCAAGGTGCATACTTTTATCACTTCCTCACTTTTGAAAAGGTAGCACATAGTTTACTCCTCTCATCTATCTCATCCAATTTATCATCTCGTCTCATCCTAAGTCCAATCTTGTGGCCATTTCCTCATCTTGTTAGGGACACAAATTTTCTTTGCTTCCTTAAAATGTAGTGCATAGTTTTTATCTTCTCTCATTTATCTCATCATATCCCATCTTTTACAATCTATCATCTTATCTTATCACAACTTTAAATTTGGTGACCTTGTCCTACTCTAGAAAGGAGCCAACTTAGAAAGTTTTTCCCCAATTGGATTGTATCATGAATTATCACACATAAGTATATGTTGGGAGCTTATCATTTGTCCTCCCTTGATGGAAAACCAGAGGTGGAAGTGCTTAACACATTACACTTGAACAATCTATTGTTAGCATGTCTACCAGTGAGCACTTAGTCACATCCTTAGATCATTCCTCCATCATTAGCCTCTTCCATATATCATTGTAATGATTTGTAACTATGTGTTCTACCATCATCTTCCCAGTTATAACCTTAAATATGGGTACCACAACTCTATCCATAGCATTTCCCCTATGGATAGGTTCTCCCTTCTTAGTGAGAAATCCACGATCATTACATCCATCCCACTCTTATTTACATTTTGAATCCATGCAAAGGGTACAAGGGTATCTCTTGTACATTCATTATCCCCTCCTAAGTGTTCTATTTTTTAATTCCTAGCTCTCCTCTATGTTAAAATCAAATTGCATGGGCCCTCTTATCAAAAATAGATTTCTCTCTCTAAGTAGAACTATTCATGTAAAAAAAAAGGATCAAAATCAATAGACCAATCCCTCAAAGGATGGTTATTATGTATAAAGTATACCATACCCTTGAAGGATGGATACTCTTTTGTATCATGGCATCGAAGGCTTCCCGCATTGATCAACCTTCCATTTTATCAGCATCCATCAAAGGCTTCCCGCATTGATCAGATTTCTTCTAGAAAAATTCCCACATTGATTAGTTTGCTCTTTCCCCTACCCAGAGCTGGGGCATAGATTTAGGGAACACCAATTATGGAGAACCCTCTTCCTGTGTACAAGTTACATCAAAAATCCCTTTATATTTTTACGTTAGGTTTATCAGTTCCTTTCATTCCATACCTCCCTCATGATCTATGATTTAGATAACTACCGTTGGTTATGTGTTAACTTTTTCTTGATCACATGTGCATTGCATTACCTAGATTACCTCCTTGTTTACCTCCAATGTGGTTGGAGGTTTCATTTCCTCGTGCGTTCCTTGATATGGAATAGCATCTTTTTACCCTTTGGTCACATCTATTTTGATCAATATCTATTACCTCATCTCATATATTGTCTCATCTATCATCTGATTACACCTTATCTATCTCATCAAATATTATTTAATATACCACATATTAAGACCAATCTTATGGCCATCTTTGTGCTCTTTTGCTAGGGCACCATTTCATCTTATCTCAAGTCCACCCTTGTGGCCATATTTATTCCCCCTTGGGGCATTTTATATCATCATTTCTTATTTTTCCTTTTCAGCCTTTTTTTGTCCTTTATTGGGGCACCATATTATCATCCATATTTCATCTCAAGTCCACTTTTGTGGCCATATTGAACCATACCTCATCTTTTTATATTTCACCTCCTTTTTCATTACCGTTCCCTTTATTGGGGTATAATTTTTTTCCCTTTGTAGGGGCACCATTATTCCCATCTTCGTCCTTTGTGGATGCATACCTTTCACTCGATTCCTCATGTATGAAGGATTTCACATTATTTTTGCATTTTGTTATGCATAGTTTGATGTCTTCCTATGACCCATTAGTCCTTATGGCTTCGCATCCATTCGAGAGGTTTCCCATTGGATTCCCTCCATTTTGCAATGATTTTCACCCACTAACTTGTTTGTATAATATTTCCATAGTCTCCATTCGGATCATCCTTTATTCCCTACTTACATGATTTCGAATCACCACCATAGGTTCTATTGTTTTTTAAATCCTTCTTTCTTGGGGCATCTTGCCTCGCCTTATCATTTTACCCATCTTTCTTCTCCCACCCACCCTTCAACATCTACCTCTTTCAAACTCATCATTGATTCCCCTTTGTGTTATCGATCCCTTGTTTGAGGGGGAGCTCATCATCAATATTCTATTAGCCTTCATCCTACTCTTCATCTCTCATGATTTGTGTCTCATGGCTTACTAGTGCAAACCATGTGACAAAAAGGAAAAAATGTAGACACCACAATTTGGTATCGCTATTATTGATTTCCCGCATGTGCATCTTTCACCATGGTCTTATCTAAACCCATTTTAATTTAATTCATTTATTTTATTTAAATCCCCATCTAATAGACCATCACCTTTAATTATGAATTAATTATTGTTAATTAAAACTAGGTAATTATCCCTAATTAGCTTTCATCTCACCTAAATTAGCTAATTACCCCTAATTATATTTCATCTCTCCTAATTAGCTAATTACCTCTAATTGGATTTCTTTGGGATGCTTTTATCCCTAACCACCTAAATCCACATCCCTATGCTTTTTTAAATTTTATCTAATGAATATTTATCTCCTATCTACCCATGACACTACCCTAGAAAACCCTTACCGCTTACATGTTTTAAAGCACTTATCCCAATCCCTAAAAGCCCCATATCTCGAATAAATCAATCATTCACCATTCTAAGGAATGATTTCCCACGATCAACTTGATGACCTAGGTGGGTCTTTGTCGACCTTATGAATTACATTCAACCCCTCTTTCGAGAGGCATAAATGTAAACATCTATGATTTTTGGTGACTTACAAACTTTTCTCATGCTTGAGCATCCCTGCAAATGTTACAAACCTCTTGGATATCCTTTTGAATTGCTTGAATCAATCATGAACATCCTTGATGAGATTAACATTATTTCTATGTTGTCTTATTCATTTATTATCATTGTATTTTTCATCTAAAATTTTACAAGACCGGATCATCTTCTAGACCTCGTTTCAACCACCCTTTTCATCCCTTGTACTTGCCTAATATTTTTATTGGGCCCCTAAAGTATTGCATGAGTAAAAAAAAGGCACATGGACGCACAAGGCCCATTTGAAGAAGGTTTTGCAAGGAGAAAGCACACAGGATAGGGTTTTAGGAGGGTTTTGGTAGAACCAGTGGCACGTGCACAAGGTAGAGAAAATGTTTAAGGACTTAGCCATATTTGGTGTATCGAGAGAACACAAGAAAAGCATGACCTAGCTATGCATGTGGAGTGGTAAGGTGCCGGCCTAGTAACAGGTGTCCTAGGAAGAAATATACCTTGCGATGGAAGATTCTCAAAGGCCATCATTGCAAAGAGTGGAGAGCTCGAGCCCAAAGAATCATTCTCCCATGGAGGACCACCTTAGACACTTGGAAATGGATCGTAACTCCCACAAAGGATGAAGGTGTTGAGAATGGATATAAATACAAGCCCTGGAAAGGGAAAAGAGAGAGATTAGAGAGACCAGATGAGAGGTGAATCTCTACAGATATACATGGAGAGCTTTATGGGTTGGGCTAGGAGATCTATAGGAATAATGATGTATCAAGGGATGGGTACATGTTTTTATTTTACATTGTAAGGGACGTAAGTCCAGTCTTGCTACATGGTTCTAATTTGCACTATCATTTTGGTCTATAATGACCCTGATAGATGTAATGTGATTATTGGACATGTTCAAATATGAATATATGTGGTTCACGGCTCATACATATCTCTTTTTTTTATGTTCAATATGTTTCATATGAATGAGTATAATCATTATGCATCCTCTTTCCCTCATGGTTCAGATCTATCTTTTGTCAATGTGCTTCTTATCTGAATGGATACATTAGTGTAGCATTTACTTGAAGTTCTCATTTGAATAAGGAGTTTCTTTTGTCTTTCTATTATGCATCTATGCTACATTCTTGCACAACTCACATAAAGAGGGGCTCGGCACCCACGCGTGCCTCGAGTGAGTTCCCAAAGACGCGGTGGGTGATAGGTCGGCATGCATGGGATTTTCCTTATTTGTTAAGGGGTATAAAAATTGACTACATCTTGGTTCCATTGTTGGGACCTCTTTTTGAAGTTGTTGTAAGAAATGGCATGCATCTTTGTATCTATATTGTGTGATGACAAAGTGTTTAACCTTGGAAAGTGTTGAAACATGGTTCAAGAGCACGAGAGGATAAATTTTCTCAGAGATTCAACACTGGACTTGAGTTTGATGCATGTAGATGGGTAGAAGAGAACCTCTACCATGAGTTATATGAAAATTATTCTCTTTCTTCCCAAAGAGTTATACGAATGGCTCTTAGCATATGCATCTAGATCAATTTAGTACTATAGAGCATGTGTATGGACCCAAGATGATTACCAGAGGCTGCAAGATGCATATCTAATGTGAAATCGTGTTGTGGATTGTTGGTGGAAGGGAGTGCTGGCTAGATACACCCTAGAATATGTAATTTCTATGTACTCTTTTCCGGAAGTTATTGAGTTTAAGTTTCTAAGGGATCCCAGAGGATAATTTCTATGTACTATTCCTTTGGTGATGAAGATCTTGATCGTTACCTTGAGTTTAGAGGAATTTCCAATGGCTGGCTAAACCCTTCTAAGCATTGGGAAGGAAGCTAGGGTAGAGAAGAATGGAATACATTGTGACTAAGAAAGAAAGGGAGGAGAGATGACTCAAGTATAGTGAAGAAAATGAAAGGGAGATTGCTAGACAACGTGAGGTTACAAGTGTGATGGATCTATGAAGGTAGATGTTGCGGGAAAGAATTCAAGTTCATTCAGAGGTCGTGGAACCTAAGTAGTATGTGCTACCCCATCTTGGAAAATATGGGAGAGAGACCCATTCAGATTCTAATGAGAGTTCATGTGGAGAAAGAAGAGTTGTTGGCATGCATCTAAACCCACCTAGTGACCGGACCTTGGTGCTTGGTTTTCCAGATCAAGGGAGAAGTATTGTTAACCCAATTTGTATTAGTGGAAGTGACCAATCTACACCTAGGAGATATAATTTCTTGTTGGGACTTCTATGGATACACATACCATTCAGTGTTTGGAGGAATTTTTGGGCAAGGGGAAAATACACAAGGTTTGGGCAACACATCGGGGAGTGGCATAGGACACACATCTGGTAGTGGAACAATCTCGCAAACCATTGGTGTGTAGTTCAGTGGAACGTTGGGGACACTAGGTGCGACCACTTTAAGCCCATTACTTTCCATAGGAGGATCTAGAGGTGGAACTAGTGGATCTAGGGGCACAGGACCGGTGGATCCAGTGGGTCCAGTGGAGGAGGAAACACCAAAGGAAACCAAGGATCTAGATCAAGAGGATAGAGGCCTCAACCCCCTCCTCATATATTTTTGAAATGTCTTTACACTTGTTAGACTACTAGGGCATAGAGAATGTTGCAAAACATGTCACAAGTTTGAGTTGCTATGGCACGCGAAGGGGATCACTACCCTAGGGAATGGAAGGCCATTCAATTTACAATGACGTTGCAAGGGTGTGTGCATAGCTACTATAGGAATTATGAGCCCCATCATATGGTGGTATATTACACCGCGTTGAAAAATGCCTTCCTAGAAAAATTCCACATCCACGAGTTTAAGCGAGAAGAGCATCAATGCTTTGAAGGAGATCAACGAGGAATGGCAGAGAGTGTGTGGAAGTATGATGCACAGTTTAAGACTCTCCTGTCAAAATTATCATATGACATTCACCCTTCATAACATGCTCAATGGTTTATTAGAGGTTTGATCACTCCATTTAGGAGGGCATTGTCCCATAAAACATTTACTAACCCATGTGAGGTTGTAGAGGCTACCTTACATGCTAAAGTAGTTGGGATCATTGACACTAGTGTGATCCCTTTCTTAGAGGCTCAAATCATTACCAAGGCCAAATATTTAGAAATGTTCTCTACAAATTTTACACATGAGACTCGTAGTGGTCTTTGGTGCATGGATTGTGAAGTAGAGGGGCATGCCAAGGATAGTTTCCCCTAGAAATTAGTACATGTCATAGTGGTAGATTGTGAAATTTGTCATGGGGACCATGATGCGAGTAGATGCCCCCTGTTGTAATGCACAATTTGGAAGAATGTGTCTTGTTATTGTAATATATGCACCTTTATGACCCATGATACTAAGGATTTTAGGATTATTGACCAGATCAATGAGGCCATTGATCATGGTGTGCATCATATGAGCCTTTCCGGTGGTTCTAGGAAGATGATTGCCATTATGGATAATGCACGGATGGAGGGTGAGTGGGAGAGGTTCTCTCGAAGAGGATTTCGTGGTCGGTAACCATGGAGGAGGAAGAAGTGAGTTCCCATGAGGAAGCTTCTATAACTTTGGATCTATAGAACATTTCAGCACGAGTGTCAAGATTTATTTCGTAGTGTTCGTGGTGTGGGAAAAATCATAAGTATGAGGAGTGCCCTGATTTGTTTGAGCACATGAGCCAAGCAACACTAGAAGGACAAGGGCATTGGGATGGTGAGTATAAATAAGGACGGACATGTAGTGGATGCCTAGAGTGGTGCATGAGTCAGGGTTAGAACTTATTCTGGTGACAACACGAGAAGAGGTACACGCGTGCCAAAGAAGTACCAAGGTAAAAGAATCTAGTCTTAAGGGAAGAAGTGGTGCATGGGAAGTATTTTGACCCTTCCCACGAGAAAGAAATGTATCAAGAGATAATGGATAGTATTTAGAGTTTGTAGGGAGAAATCTAGTTTCTAAAGGAGCAGTACAGGTAGCAAGAGTAAAGAAGGAATGTTGAGGCTCCGTAGAAGGACCTGGATGAGGTGAAGGAAGTGTGAAATTTTTTAAGAAAGAGAATATTATTTCCTTTCGAGGAGAATGGCTACAGGAGAAGATTCCACACACCAGAGTGGAGTGAAAAAGGAAGGTGTTGCATGTAAACCTCCCTCCCCATAGCCTTGACTATGACAAGGAAATCACACTAAATGCAATTGTGGATGGTTGGCTTCTAAGAAACATATTGATTGACATGGGAGCAGAAGTCAATGTTCTTACATTGGATGCCTGGCATCAAATGGGAAGGCTTGCATTACAACCATCTTCAAATGTGTTGTATATGGAAAACAAAACTAAGGCAATTCCCATTGGAGTATTAAAGGATACAATGATTACCATTCAAGGGGCCAAGTTTACTGGAGACTTGAAGTCTTGGCACTCACCAAGGTAGAAAATTTTCCAGCATAGCTTTAGCACCCATGGTGCTATAAGAACAACATTGACCTAAGGTCAACAAAGGATATATAAGTTTTCAATAACAAGGAAGAATGGATCATCATCCCCGACAAATGGAAATCTGTGCCTTACATTGAACCTTTGGGAGAAGAGGTCCTTGATAGAATTTATGTGCGCTCCATCAGAGACCCGGAGATAATTCACCCTATAGAAGGATTTATCTAATTTGAGGATTCCCAGTCTATGAGTGATACCAAAAGCATGGCATGTGATAATTGGCACACGAGACCTATGAGTTAATTAGGTGACATCTAAGGGAGTGCAGTAATAAAAGTGACCAAGGCATGCTTACTCAAGTGCCTAGGAGGAAAAAGTTACCAAGTTACTCTAGGAGGGTCATACCCTAAAATTTTCTTACAAGACATGGAATATCAGTAGGAAAATGAGGATAAAAGAAGAGTGATGCTCATTTATAGCCTACTCGGGACTGTAACACACTGGTGGGCTACACATCGAGAGATCCTCCTGGACTGGTGCAAGGTAAGAATCATGTTCTCTATAAGGTTTTCTAGAGAGCAATGCACCTACAATCATTTAATACTACCATGGTAAAGAGACTACTTCATTTCACATCTAAGCATGTGAGAAGGCCTAGATAGGTGGCGCAAAATCCTTTCCACCATCATTATGGGTACATAAGTTATATTCCACACTACAAGGTTATGTGTGTGCATGGTATATCCATTCAAAACATGTGCCATTAACAGATAGGAAATTGGTAGGAGTTGACAACTGATCTCATCCAAGATTTTGAATATCAGAGCACAAATCCATCAGTGGATAAGGCATTGCATGATTTTAAGTGCCTTACGATGGGGGATAGTGCCAGGGAAATAAGATAGGCTACTACATTTTCTAGGTGAGCCTAGTTTAGAGGTATGTTTGATGAGGATAAGTCGGAGGAGATGTAGTTTGAGAAAACATGCATAGAAAAGGAAAAAGGAAATATGGTGTATGTAATTGATGGGGAGGAAGTGGAAATCTTGGATGTTAACCATTCTGTAGGGATGCGTGAAGTGATAGATAGTGTTGATGAATGGGTGTGCGCCTACCATGAGCCTTTAAAAACAAAGAAGGTTAACATTGGGTGGAGAGAGATAACCCAAGGAAGTAATGATTGGAGACTATTAGTCGGAAAAGGAGGTCTCTAAGATCATTGATCTATTACATGAGTTTTAGGATTTATTCCCTCACGGGTATCATGAACTCAAAGGTGTTCACCATTCCTTGGGGAAATGAGGATCAATATGAAAGAGGGTACACACCCTGTTCAGAAGAGACCATATCGAATGAATCCTAACCTGTGTGTGAAGGTCAAGGAAGAAATAGATAAGATGATAACATCGGGCATCATTGAAGTTGTTGAAGAGTTAGAGTGGGTAAGTCCAATGGTCATTAGTATAAAAAAGGATGGAAGGATAAGGATCTATGTAGACTATAGGGAGTTGAATGTAGTTTGTGTCATCAATCCTTTTCCAACCCCCTTCACTGAAGAAATTTTGGAAGGAGTGGCCGGACGTGAAGTCTATTCCTTTATGGATGGATTTTTAGGGTACCACTAGGTTTGGATCACAAAGGAGGACCAGGAGAAGACAAATTTCACCACTAAGTGGGGAATTTTTTCCTATACGGTCATGCCCTTTGGGTTGAAGAATGTGCTCCTACTGTGTTCTCACGCATTATGGTACAAGCATTTCAGACTTTATCCACAAATTTCTTCAAGTCTATTTAGATGATTGGACTGTGTATGGTCTAGTGAAGGACCATTGTGATAACTTAAGACTAATGTTTGAAAGGTGTTGACAGTTGAGGATATCCCTCAACATCAAGAAGTGTGTCTTTGTTACCCCATTTAGAAACTTATGGGACATATCATATGCAAGGAGGGCTTACTAGTAGATCTCACCAAGGTTACAATCATCGTGGGTTTAGGGGAGCCTACTATCCAAAACATTGTGCGTAGATTCCTTGGGAATACAGGTTACTATAAGAAGTTCATCAAGGGATATGCCAAGATTGTTGCACCCTTAGAGGAATTACTTAGACACAAGAGTACCTTTCATTGGGGAGAGGCACAATAGAGGAATTTGACACTTTAAGGACAAGCTTGTCATAGCACCCATTCTCCATTTCCCTATTTGGGATAAACCTTTCCATTTTCATTTGGATGCCTCTAGTATAACCATTGGAGTAGTATTGCAAAACTGGTGAAGGAATTGTTGACCATACCTTGTTTTTGAAAGCATAAAGTTAACATCAGTAGAAAAAATTACACCACTACTTAAGTGCAAAGAAATATCCATGGTCTACGTGATGCACAAGTTTAGGAAATATATACTGGAAACACCATTTGTATTCTACATAGACCACATGGAATTAAAATACTTAGTAAACAATCTCATTCTTCAAGAGGCATATGTCGATGGTCCTACTATTTAGGAATTTGAGTTCACGGTGGTTGTGAAGCAAGAAAAGTAATTCTGGACCCGATCATTTGTCTAGGATTGACTCAGGGGAGGATGCGTAGAGCATTGAGGAGACTATGCCAGACACACAACTATTTAGGTTGTGGCGTTGCGGTGCACCCTCAAATTTGGAGGACATTACAGTATTTCTTAAGACATGTGTGGCACCAAAAGGAATGAAGGCCTTAGAGAGGAAAAAATTGTCCATACGTGTTGTGCCTTACATGTTGATTAGTGGATATCTATACAAATTGGGTTGTGATGAGGTTCTACTGCCGATGCGTGCTAGAACATGAGTGCATTGTAATTATGGAAGAAGTGCATGGTGGGATCATAGGAGGAAACTATGTGGGAAATGCAACCACATGGAAGATTCTACTCATAGGGCTTTGGTGGGAAACCATTTACCAAGATTTTATTGAGTTTTGAAAATCCTGTGACCATTTCCAGTGCCTTGGAAAACCTAGAAAGAGGGATGAAATGCCCTTACGACCAATAGTCAAGTGTGGAACCATTTGAGAAATGGGCTATCAAATTTGTAGGACCAATCTTTCACCAGTAGTGCGTGAAGGACTGGTTCATGGTATATCATCACTTGCACCATTGATTATTTGACATGGTGGGTAAGAGGCAGCACCTACAAAGGATTATACAATGGCTACAGATGCTAGATTTTATGGGAAAATATAATCAAGCAGTGTATGGATGCCCATTGAGTTTGACAAGTGATAGAGGTACACACTTTCTCAATGAGACGGTCATGATTTTGTTATTAGAATTTATGGTGGCCCATCACAAGAATACCCCCTATCACCCTCAAGAAAATGGAACTGCTGAGGCATTTAACAAAATACTTAGTCACACATTGACTAAGATCTGTGATGTTGGTAGACAAGATTGGGATGACAAAGTATCAGCCATTCTTTGGGCATACAGGACAACCTATAAGAGGTTAAATAAGGCCACACCATTTCAATTGGTGTTTATGTGAGAGGTTTATCCTACCAGTTGAATTCATGTTACCTTCACTATGTAAAGTGCACACATGAGGATTAGTTTATGAGCAAGTCTTTGGAAGAAAGGATTGACAAATTAATGTAGTTGGATGAAAGATGGTCACTCGCCAAGTGGAGCTAGAAGACTAAAAAAGAAAAACAAAAGGCATGACATGATTGTCACATCAAGAACAAGAAGTTTGAGGTTGGGAAGATGGTTTTTCTATATGATTCCAAGTTTTTATGCCATCTAGGAAGCTAAAAGTCCATTGGTTGGGCCCTTACATCATCTCGTACATCCTTGATTTAGGGCGTGTGCCAGTTGTAAGCATTGGATGGGATGAGATTACTAGGACACTTCAATGGGAGTAGGTTAAAGCCCTACTATAAATAAGTCTTCTTGGTGTTTGTAAATAAGGTAGTGTTGCCAGTTAGAATAGACTTTCCTTTAATGCATTTTCTTTTCTTGTGTTTCCCTTTCTCATTGTTTGTTCCTTTTTGTTGTTTTGTTTTGTGTCATGTGCACCGGTAACCACATTATGTTTGGGAGGTTGTGTATGTGAGAGGACCGCACATCGGTTTAGTGTGGGATGGAGTGAAAGGAAGTATAGGCCTGTAATACAAGTGTGTGTTGGCAGTAGAAGTTGCGGTGAATGGCCGGTTAAAGGACTAAAGGCACGTAAGGTTAATAGTGCATGTAGAGAAGAGATGGACGTGAATGGTTGGTGTCAAGAAAGCCTTGAAGAAACCACGTATAGGAAAAAGGAAGAGCGCAAGAACAACATGAGGTAGTGAGGGAAAAATAGGGAAAAGGATGGAAGAAGTGCCTTGGCGCTATGAACGTGTGCGTAAGAGTCTTCAGTTGGGTTGGATTTTTGCATGCTAGAAGGTTGTAAAGGGGTTTTGTGCAAGATGTGGCACATGGGAAAAGGTGCTTAAGACTAGCTTAGTGGAAAAATCCACATTTAAGGTCAAAGTATGGTGGTAGGTGAGAGAGCATTTAATGCTAGGAAAAGGAAAAACTATAAATAAGAGGTCGAAGCACTTCATTATTTGCATTGTGATTATGAAGGGAAGAAAGATCTTGCGAACTAGGGCATCCAAAGCAAGATATTTGTGATGAAGGAATAATTTGAGAGATCTAAAGTGCATAGCTAGGGTAAATTTGCAAACCAGTAGGAAAGGAGTACATGGGCATGGGAGAAGTTAAGTAAGCAAGTGTTGTCTTGTGGAAGGGTTTTTTTAGTTAGGGTTTGGTGACTAGGGCATGGAGTTAGAAGGATTTTTCCATGAAGATGAGCTTGGGGCTGGATAGAGTGGTAAAGCATAGAGAAAGAAGGAGAATTTATAAGTACTAAAACAATCAGAAAGATGGCACCTAGAAAACCAACCATCTCACCAAAGAAGTAGAAACAAAAGGGCAAGGGAAAACAAACAACAGCCGTCATGAGAGCACAAATGAAGAATGGTATGTAGAGATGCGTAGTACCCAGATGGGGTGTTGTTGGGAAAAAGAATGGAATGCACCTAAGGAAGATGATGGTGAGAAATTATAACCATCACACAACTACAACAGAGAAGGAGATGGCCTTGGAGTTGGTGCCCAACCAACAAGAGAATGCCAGAAGGCATGCCCATTTACATGACATGAGGTAAAGGTTAAGATGGAGAAGGCAGGGTTGTTACAACTTTATGAACTGCCATACTTGGAAATCTTGAGTGCCTCTACCAGTGGCTGATGATGCACGTGCACGAGGATCATTTCTATTTCATAGGATGCAAGATGTGCATAACTCCCTAGTTAATTTCAAAGTTCATAGGCCTTACCTATGAGGGAGAGAGTCTAGATGATGACTTGAGTGACAAAGAGGCCATCAAGGAGATAGTAGCCATGTATGCCTACAAGAAAGGGTCATGATACTTTGACATCATTGAGATCCTAGACCCCATGATGAGGATGATGAGTGTGCACCTAGTTACGAAGCTTAATGATCAAGAGAGATGGACGTAGGTGAACAAGGCATGGCTTAATGTATGCTGGAAAATAGTTGAGGGACCATCTACAATTTTTCCACTTTCATTGTGGATGAAATCATAAGCATGCAGGAGGGAAAAAAATATTATTTGGCAACATCCTCCTCACTATTGTCTTCTCAAAAATCGGAGTTCCGATGGACCGGATAAGTCTATTTGGGAATATATCCTAGGGAAGACCCATCACCCACTAAAAGGTTCACAAAATATACTTGTGACAACATGATGGCCACTCACAAGGTGCATCTAGAGAAGTGGTACAAGCACATGTGGGATGCGTTTGGGGTGGAGTGGAGAATTCCAGAGCAACTACCAACGCTCTTGGATGAAGAAGCAAAGAGTTTGTAGTATACCAACACTTCTGCATTGGCATATTCAAATTGGTAGATGAAACTATGAGCCCCTGGTGCAAACTCCCCTTCTCCTTCACCATGTAATATTTTCAAGTAGGGGTGAATAGGTTTAAAGAGGCCAAGAGACTAAGGTTTGACCTTAGTGAAGTAGATCAAGACCACAGAGAGCTACGCAGATAGCTCATCTACCCTAAGAAGCATGCATACGTGGAGAAGTATGTCTCCCACGAGGTCCAAATGAAAAATTCCCTGACTTTACCAATTGTAGGAAGGACCATGACAAGGGTGTATCTACGTGCATAAGGCCAAAGTTTGAAAAAGGGATGCATACCTAGAATGTGATGTCTCCATTCCTAAAGACCCTATGGGAAGAAGGAATCCATGCCAATGAAGAGAGAAAGAGAAGAGGTGTAAGGAAAAAGGCACCAAGTGTCCAAAGTGTACCAATAGTGGGTGCACTCAGAGACAAGTGGTAAGCCTAGCACTTACATGTGTAGGAAGAAGTCCTTGAGTCGAGAAAAGATGCTAGAATAGGAAAAACCTATCACAAAGGAGAAGTCACCAGACAAGGAAGAAGAGAGAGCAACATCTCCCATACTGGAGTCCCCAGTTAGGAAGAAACAAAAGGTGATGGAGAAAGTTGATTCGGAGGATACGAGAGAGCTTGGAGGCCTACAAAGGTGAAAGGGATGATGATGAAGATGATGAACCTGAGGGAGCTCAAGGCCCAATAGTTTTTGAGGTGCATGATTCAAAGGAAGAGGGAGAGGAAGAGAAGAATGACTACCTCTTTGTTCGGAGGAAGGGTAGCCAGGAGGAGGAAGGCACTCAAGACAAAGGAGGGAGTGAGGAAGTAAGTACAAGGAATCAGAGGACCCCAAGCCTCACAAAGGAGTAGATAAACGAGGCCACAGAAAAGGAAGTGGAAAAGATAATTGAAACCTTGGTAGAACAAGAGTTGGAGTGAAGCACGGAGATAGTGTTGAAGGAGGATGAAGAAGAAAGTGTCGGAAAAGATCATGATAATGTAGTAGGAGGCCCTAGTTTGATGGTGAGCTTCCCAAAAAGGGCATGCACAAGAGGAAGGCGCATATAGATCAAAGGTAGAAGATGGATTATGTTGATGATCCAAACAAGGTGTTGTGTGCACTTCAAAGCACTATTCCGATGGAGAAAATCCTAGCTATGGCATCATTTGATGTGGAAGGTGCATACCCTCGGATGAGGAAAATTCTTTCATGGGAATTTGAGTCCCACCTCGATGAGCCCGAGTTTGAAGTGAGCAAGGAGCATTGATGCAAGTTCTAGAATCAAAAGGGACCAACCCCTTGGTGAATGCTCAATGAGTTGTCGATGAAAAAATTTGCAACGCGTTGAACAAAGTCTTAGTCGAGGTTGAAGCTAGACTCTTTGGGAGGAATGAAAAGTGAAGTTTCTAGAGGTAGAGCTGGAGAAGAAGGAAGAAGAACTCTAGAAAGGACTAAGGAGTTAAAACATGAGGAACTAGTTAGCAATGCTCAGCTAAGGCATGAATTAAAGGAAGAGAAGGAAAGGGTATGTGAAGTCTCCAAGAAGGTGGAGATGATCACAAGCACCATTATCTTGAAGCATCTAGACTTGACACCACCCCCTGAAAAATATGAATCAAGCCTATAATTCCTAGAAGACTTAACTCACATTCTCACCATGGAGAGGCAACCACTAGCATTAGAGTCTGCAGAAGAAGTGTTGGTGCACCAGAAAAGGAGGATAAGATGAAGGTTGTGGCCATTATGGCCCAGTACAAGAAATCCTTGGATGTGAAATCCACCACCCAAGTCGTTGAGGCCACTTATGAAAACTACACCAATAGATAGAGATAGAGTGGCGAAAGCATTCTAGTCACCACCCATGAAGTAGAGCTCAAGGAGTTCCAGGAGAATAACAAGGGGAATAGGGTGGAACGTGAAAAATTCTAGCTGAGGTTGAGAATAAATCAGAGGCTATTAAGACCTTGTGGGGCTCAATCAAAAACTGGTTGAAAGAGTTGTATCCTCAGATCACTCGAAGGATGGATGCGCTTGAGGATTTGGGAAAATAGTTGGAGGGAATCGTGGAGACAATGAATACCCAAGGAGAAGGGATAAGCTTTGAAGAGGTGAGTGCCTAGTCGGTGACCTTTTTCAACAAAGCACAGAGAAAATTTGATACCTAGAATAAGTTGGAGGTAGACTTGACGAAAGATTTCCCTCTCCTCTTGTAGAAATAATCATAGTTCCCCATTCTTTCATTCTTCCCCAAAAATTCTTCATTCCTTTATTCTTTCTCCAAACTATTCAAGGATGGTCATTCTTTATTCTTTGAGAAGGTGTTTTTGAGGGTGGAGAATAGGTGTAGTGTGGGGTGATGTTGGGCCCCTAAAGTATTGACTAAGTACAAAAAGGTGTGTGGGTGCGCAAGGCCTATTTGAAGAAGGGCACGCAAGGAGAAAACACGTAGGATAGGGTTTTAGGAGGGTTTTGGTAGAAAAAGTGGCGTGTGTGCAAGGTAGAATAAAGGTTTTGGGACTTAGCCATATTTGGTGTATTAGATGGAACACGAGAAAATCGTGACCCAATTGCACATGCAAAGTGGATAAGGTGCCATCCTGGCAACAGGGTGGCCTAGGAAGGAATATACCTTACGATGGAAGATTCTAGAAGGCCATCATTACAAAGAGTGGAGAGATTGAGCTTGAAGAAGCATGCTCCCATGGAGGACCACCTTGGACACTTGGAAATGGATTTGTAACTCCCACAAAGGCTTGAAGGTGTTGAGAAAGGCTATAAATACAAGCACCAGTAAAGGAAAAAAAAGAGATTAGAGAGAGTAGATGAGAGGTGAAGCTCTGCAAAAATACATGGAGAGCTTTATGGGTTGGGCTAGGAGATCTGTAGGAAGAATGATGTATCAAGGGATGGGTACATGTTTTTCTTTTGCATTGTAAGGGACGTAAGTCAGTCTTGCTACATGGTTCTAATCTGCACTATCATTTTGGTCTATAATGACCCTGATAGATGTAATGTGATTACTAGACATGTTCAAATATGAATATATGTGGTTCACATCTCATACATATCTCTTTTTTATGTTCAAGTATGTTTCATATGAATGAGTATAATCATTATGCATCCTCTTTCCCTCATGGTTCAGATCTATCTTTTGTCAATGTGCTTCTTGTCTAAATGGATGCATTAGTGTAGCATTTACTTGAAGTTCGAGCACCCAAAGCATTGGGTGGGTGATAGGCTAGTGCGCATGGGATTTTCTTCATTTGTTAAGGGTATTAAAATTGACTACAATTTTTTCGGTTCATCCACTCTCATCTTAACTCAGTCCATCTTAGGAGGTTGTCGACCCTGTGTCAGTTGCCACCAATCTTGTATCCATCTTCCTTTGTGCCTCTATTTTCTAGATCCTTAGGTCCATGTTATTTTTTTCTAGTTATCGAGATCTCCCTATTGTCACTTTGATTCTCGATTCATCTTTTCATTCCCCCAGTCTCCATTTCACCTACCCATTTTCTATCTACCATATCATCTTTTATGGTATCCACCACTTAGAATCTATTTTCCTCACACCCTTCTATTTATATCAATCTCTGACTTCTCTACGGTTCCTACCAACTAGCACAAAGCCCCATCATACTCAAAGTCAAGCACTTAAAATATCAAGATCTCCATTTCATATGTTTTTTGTTCCATCTGCTCAGGTCATTGTTGACTAGACCTTCATAGCCTTGATTTTCATCAACCCTACTAGGTAAATTTATTTTATGACAATCTAGAACATATTTTTATTCACCTTACATTTCTACATTTTCGGTTTATTTGTGCCTCATAGTCTACATATTATCCTATTTGTTATCATTTATTTTATCCTATCTTGTCAAACATAGGGGTTGATATCTTCTAAGGAATTTAAAGCTTCATGGAACTGACTTCATTAGGAAACCCCATCATCTACCATATGATTCATTTTCCTATTAGTTACCTCTATTTTGCAAGTTAGTCATATCTTCGGTGAGGTCATCCACTTTACACCCATCCATTTTGCATCCATCGTACTTCAAGGTACCTTAAACCCTTGTATTTTGAAGTTATTTAATTTTCTTTAGTACTAGCTCATTAACCTAGAAAAGAAATAAAAATTAGATCAACATTCTAGCACACCTAGTGGGAGGACCCTTTTAGGTGAGTCTCTTGCATTTTCTTTCATTTTCCTATTTTCCACTAACA
This sequence comes from Taxus wallichiana var. yunnanensis, assembly GCA_018340775.1. Taxonomy (NCBI): domain Eukaryota; kingdom Viridiplantae; phylum Streptophyta; class Pinopsida; order Cupressales; family Taxaceae; genus Taxus; species Taxus wallichiana. Next base: position 15,657,489 of record CM031238.1, on the reverse strand, counting down.
TTGCAGGTAAAGGATTTACTTTGTACTTATTCTTGTTGGTATTGTTTGTTTGGATCACTTTTCACTTGTGTCTTCTTGAAGACCAAATAAAAAGGAAAAGTGTTCTCTAGGTATTCTCCTTTTTGTCTTATTTTCTCCTTTTGCGTCATTCTTTCTCTTCCTTGTGTGTTTATCTTCATCAAAATTTCACATTTGGATTTAGTTCAAAAAAACCCTTTTGGCATCCTTAGATGTTCATCTAGCTTAAGTAGGGGTTAATCGGTTGCATCTCACATTCTATCACACAAACAAAATCACACATCAATCTACACATATGTACATCTTCCTACTTGGTTGACTAATTTTCATTTCATCACCCAATAGGAAGTTTGTGCGATGTTCTTTCCACGTTATAAATCCTACACAAACTCGATCCTCACGTACCTACGGGTATATTTAGGAATCCCTAGCCATAATTACCCAAAACAAACCTTAGACTATCATTTCTTAAGTACCATCATTACCCACCTCCTCTCTTTCACATCTTCTAATTAATTATATCACCCCCTAAATCGCTAGCTTTTATGACTAAGGCATTTGATGTGATTGAGTAACATGGAGTTATCCCAAGGTTTGGGACCTTACGGTTGGGATGAATCTCCGAAGATGTCTGGATTCCTCTTCCTAATCTAACCACTACAACTACTCCTAAATGCAAAAAAAAACTTAATCTAATCCTACCCTAACACTTCCAAGGGTACATGGATAAAGAGAGATTACATGCATAAATAAATCCTACACTAAGGGGTGGTGATGGCACTAAGAAAAGTGGTGTTGAAAATCCTCTTCTACATGAAAAGTGGAGCAAGTGTAAAAGAAAGGATGGTCTAGCATCACATATCATAACACATTGAATAAACTCATTTCCATTACAACAGTCAAATTTGAACCTAAAAAGGACACAATGAGATACACAAAGTATACCCACAAGCATGAATAAGGTGATTTTAACAAGCAAAACCAAACTAGGATAGAAAATAATCACAAGATCTGATTTTTATTGCTCCAATTGATTTTACACAATTCTTCATTACAGAGGCAAGTTTTTTATTACAGAGATCCATAAATTGAGGCTTGATATTCCATAAATATCCCATAGTCAAGAAAGAAGGAAGGGGAAGATACGAGAATTTCCAAAAAAATTTAAAGTGCCACTCCTTACAATTTATATGAAAAATAGATGAAGAGAGGATAAAGAGGAACTCTGAAATCTACTTTAATCATCACAAAAAGGTCATTTTTCCTGATACAGGATGGATTGACCTCAAAATCAATACTCTATTTTACTTTGACTTGTGGGAGAACAAATGGGACTCCATGATTTCATTTACACCATTTCTTACACCTAGAAGTCATCATTCTTACTGGAACTTCATCTCTATGTTTCTCCCACATACCTATACAATTTCCCATTTTTATCATTTCATGGAATAGGGATTTGAATTACCTTTCCAACGCCTATAATTTTTTTAAATTTGGATGAGTATGGAGGAATTTCTCATCATTTTTGTTTAGGTCACTTCTTTGTTCTTCTTCACCAACCAGCTCGGTCATTAAATGCATGGTTCGCCATCAAACCACACCACCAACTCTGTTCCACCTACCCCAACTTGGCATACAAGGTAGCTTAGTACTTTGAGCTTCGCATTTTTGGATTTTGGATTTTTTTCCACCCCGAGTTACGCAAACACCAATTGATTCCCCGAAACCCAAACTCCACTCCCGATGTCTAAGCTCCCTTCACTTTAGAATTCGATCCTCCTCCACTTGAACTTCACATGTTCCTCACATTAAAATTTACATATGAAAATCCTTGATGCACTATATTACTAAAACTCTAACATTAAATTAGTGAGTTAACCATGATAATTCATTGACCCCCAAAATACCTCGCATCGAATTTGGGGTTTCAGGGAACTCACCCTTCGATGCATGCATTACCACTCGCCATCCCTAAAATTCTTTGTGCAATCTCCAATGGCTCAATCTCCAACCTCTCTAGCATTCCATTCATTTATCCCCCACATTCTTGCATCATCCTCTCACGTCGTGTTGACCTTGAACACTTCACCTCCAAAGCTTGGAGAACCCTCCACATGTTTTCGGACCCGTTCCTATTCCCATCTCCAAAAGCTCGATGTACTTACACAAACATCATGCCATGGTGATTCAACATCATTTTGAGCTACATACCTACACCTGTCAAATCCCAAAAATCTCCATACATGTATCCCCATCATGTTCTATCCTCTACGACCTAGGTGAGTAACTCATCGTTTAATCTCTGCGAGACATCTCAATGGCTCACCGAGTTACTCGGTGAGGTATGCCTTCATTACCACCTTTTCAAGTTTCCATTTGCCATGTCTAGCTCCATTCAATCCATAGTAAGTTCCCCATGGTGATCAACACACCCACTCATCGACATCCCACCATCCTATGCAACTAACGGGCTCCTTTGAGTCGACTCAACGAGCTAAACCCCCATGCAGCTTATGATGCCAACCCAATCCACTCTTATAGAACTCATGTATCTCACATGATCCAAATTTTGATCTCAAATCCATGCACTCATGTTAGCTCACAGAGCAGCTTGGTGAGTTACTTTTAGCTCGATGCCTCCTTTGGGCCATTTTTGCAATTTTTCCCATTTTTGGATTTTTCTTGGGTTTTCCTTGAATTTTCTGCAGTAGTGGACCAAGCGGAATTGGGAAAACATCGCTGATCCTTTTTCAATTTTTACTATTTTTTTCTCATTTTTTCTAAATGTCGGCCCACCAAAGCCAGTTTTCTCATTTTGGGAAACTCGAGCCCTTTAAAACCTAGAAGAGAAAAAAATAATTTCAATCCTTCCACACCTTCCCTGATTCACTCCAATTCTCCCAAAACATAAAATTTTACCTTTGAAGCCTAGATTCTCCTATGAAGGCCCTATCCATTGCTTGAGTCTTATCCCTCCATATTGACCATTTTTCCCAGGAGGAAGAAATGGCTAACAATTTTGGTGACTCATTTGGGATATCTACCCTGTTAGATGTGGTTAAACAATTATCCTAAATGTATCGATTGGGCATGGAGTCATCTTATATACCCTAAACTAATTTTAACCTTTAAAACTTTCCCTTAGAATTGACTTGAAACACCTTTAAACCTGGGGTTGATCTTCCACTTGCACTTTCTAATCTTTATAAGAAAATATCAAAGTTTGTATGAGTTGAAAATTGTTTTGATTTAAAATTTTCCTTTTCCTTAATTTCAAAATTGACCTCTTTGGGGTGAAAATGAATACCTAAAATTTCCCCCAAAATCTAGTCTTTACTAATTCTAAATCATGATTAATTGATAATTTTGGCAAACATTGAATATTACAAAGCTGAGAGAACATGCTGATTTGGGAAACACCTATGACCACACATTAATTCTGATTTTCCTCATTCGAGAACTTCTTGGAATACCACCAAGGGCTGGAGCTACTCATAAATTCCTCATATTTTCAACTAAATCAAATCCAAATGATGAGCAAGGGAAATTTGAGGTTGATATTCTCGCTCGAAACCCCATATGACCTTGACTAAATTTGAGAAAGGATACCTCTTAAGACTAACTTTTTTAATTTTTGAGAGGCTTGAGAAGCTCAAATTTGATTGACCTGAAGGGACAAGAGAATGAAAAACCATGAAATTGGTCCCTAAATATGATTTTTAGTTTCTCTGCATTTGAAACCTTTTGAGGATTGTAACTATTCCCTACAATTTTGAGCTTCATGTTACAACATTTCTTTCTAGGAGGTATACTAAATTTGTGCAATGATACAACTAGGAGAAATAAAACTTGTTCTGTAGCACTTAAGGAAACCAAAACCTAATCTACCAACAAGACAATGTGCACAAGTACTTAAAGGAATTAGAAACCTAAAATAATATGTACGAAGATGGAATTCTACTTCAATAACACTAGTTGAGATAGATTCCATTTACCAAAATCTATAATTCTTCTCCAACCAACTTAGATAGCTTGAAAAAATTGTTACTCTTACATCCTGTGATCATGTAGAGACCTCTCCATACAACACCAAACTTGGAATTCTTTGTAGGTTTTTCCCTATCTCGCATCCAATTTAAGCACCAAATATACCTCTTATAAAATCCACACTTTAGTTTTCTTGTCAAAACTCCTTTTGATTAAGTATCGACCCTTTTCCATGGTTTTCATTGCATGCTATCTTATCTCCTCCACCTCCATGATTTTTGCATGCCTAAATTCCTTGGGTTCAAATTTGGATAGTTTCGGGTGTTTGAGAAGTTCCATTGCTAGTAACTCGAGAGATATGGTCATCCTAGCCTCTTTTCTATAGACTAGCTTATATGGAGAGATATCGGTAGATATCTTGGGTGTAATCCTATCAGCCCACAAGGATGATTTGATCTTGGTATGTCGTGTCCTTTGGTTTTCATCTAGATTTCTTCGATGATCCTTATCAAGTTCTTATTTGTGGACTCTGCTTGCCCATTACCTTGAGGGTAATAATTTGATGAGGTGCTCAAATATATCCCATTTCTAACATCCCACTTAGTGGACTTGGTACTAAGGAATGCTACAAAGCATTATTCAATATGATAGTAGTCGGGAATCGAATCTTATTACTATTCCTTCATAGAAGTCAGTATGCTAGACTCATTTGCATCATGGGGTGCTATTACCTCGGTCCACTTGGTAAAGTAATATGTTGTTGTGAGTATCCACTTATGTCCTTGGCTCGAATTTTGATCAATGACCCCAATGAAATCTAATTTCCATTACACAAATGGTATATCAACTGAGATTGGATTGAGTGGCGGTCTTGCTAGTTTTTTCTTGTCTATGAAGAATGCACATTTTTTACATTTCTTCATCCATGTATAGCTGATCAATGAACATTGTAGGCCAATAGTAACTAGCCTTCATGATCCCAAGGGTTGTTACTCATGGATAAAAATGACCTCCAGCTTCTCCGTCATGGAACTCATGTAGCAACTTTTCTATCTCGATTTGTTGGGACATGCCTCAAGATAACTCCATTCACCTCTTTCTTGAATAAAACACCATCAATGAGAACATACATAATGGATTGGAGTATAAAATACCTTTATTCAACTCCAGATGGCATATACCTATTTGTAGTAAATGCATCATGTCTTGTGTCAAACAATTATTGAGCACATTATCTCTTGCTTGTTCTTAATCATCTTGAAACACCTGAAAAAATTCTTCATTGCTTATCTCACCATGCTTGACTAGAAGACAACTATTTGCACAATACTTTGTCATGGAATAATTTCTTAACCTTGATTTTTATGTCATACTCTATCACATGAGTTATCCAACCCACCCTCTTCTCATTTAGGTCTTTGTTCGGGAGGAATTATGTAACCCAAACATGAGATACTAATAACTTAATCTTATTTTTTGAAATCAAGTGCCTGAATTTCTTCAAAATCCTAATAATACTAAGGCCATGCTTCTATATAAAGGAGTACCTAACTTCAAAATCTTCTAATATTTGGTTGAATAAAGTAACCAATTTCTCGGATCCCTCCTCATTCTACTTGCACCAAGATTGTGGAAATTGTATCCGAACCACCAAAGGCATAGAGTATGAAGTCTTTAGACAAGTCCAGGTTAATGAGAGTTGGTCTCTTGACTCTCAAACACTTGCTAGCTAGCATTGTTTTCTAGAAAAGTTGGTCTCGACCACTTTGATATGAGGCTGATTTTGATCTTTCTTGATACTCTCAACAACATAAAATGTTATTCCAATTTCTGAAATCATGTCCATGACCTCATTCTTCTTCCTCGGGATGGAACCAATGTTATAAGCCTTAAATTCTTCGATGAATTCCGATACCGATTTTTATAGATCTTGAGAAGTTTATTTTTAGTAGTATTCTTCCCCTTAACCTGATTGACAATTAACTCACTATCCCCAAAACTTGCAAGTTATTGATACCTCTTTTCCTTGCCCAATACAACCCGTGGATTAATGCTTCATATTTAGTTGTGTTGTTTGAACAAGTAAACTGAAAGTGGAAAGTGAAGTAGTATTTTATACCTTGGGGTGACTTAAGTATTGTACCTCCTTTAGTACCTTTTTTGCTTCTTGAACCATCAAAGAACAACTTTCAAACTTCATTTTCATCTTTTTCATCCGGTTTGGTGATGTTAGGGAGAGGTGGATTTTCTTCATGCAATCAATAAATACCCAACTCAGCTTCCTCCATCTCCTGTAAGGGTCATAACCATATCTTTTATTTTCCCATTCATATAATGTTAAATATGGAATACCTCCAAATTTGGTACCTATTTTTGGCCTACTTAGACAGTCTTCTTGATCAAAAGCTAAGCAATTGGCATTAATCGGGCTTGGCACATGAGATTTAATGTGATATTTAGCAATTGGCTCTAATCTAATGGTAGCCTTAACTTTGTATCTCATTTTAAATAACATATGTGACACTAATCAATAGATAGGTACCCACCAATTTTAGTTGTGACGTCCCTTAACAAGCCTGAGGTAAAAAGTGGTGGTAGGTCATTATTCTTGATAAATCTTACAAGACCGTGACATTTGGACAAACATGCAACGTAAGGCTTAATCCTTTGATGCTTCCAACTGTTACCATTGTTGTTCCATCCAATTTCACCACTCCTTTAAAGATAGTTTCATATTTTAAACCCAGTTGATCTGCGCAATCTACTTAGGCATCACTTAATTGCCCGCACCTAAGTCAATTATGTAGTTGTGTATCGGGTTATCTCCAATGATCAAATATATGTAAAATGATGGAAGTTTAAATTTTTTACTTAGTTGACCCCCTTATTGTTGTATTTCATTAGTTAGAACCTTTTCTTGATCCTCGGATGACCGGATGAAGCGGACCAATTGGCCATGGCTGCTTACAATAAATCCCATTATCCTAGAATTGCCGGTGATTCCAACATAAAAATTCTCACATTTTTCTTCTTCATTTGATAAATAATATTGCATGGAGGTGGACTATTCCTTTGCTACCCCTTTCTCAAGTAAAACCTTTTCCCGCACATGAGCTTGTACGTGGGGCATTACAATAGGTTGTTTAGGCTGATTTAGTTGATTTGGGGTTATTTTTGAGTTAGTAATTCCCTGAGTTGTGATAGGAGGCTGAAAGGTACTTGCATTTTATGACTACCCCTCATATATATTCCTCTTTTTATACCTCATGTTGGCTGCTACACCCTACGAAGGAGCTTGATTCATCTTTGCATAAATATTCATCTTGTCAATTCACAAGTGAGGTCTCACTTGGAGGTGTCTCTTTAGTAGGTGTTTTTGTGGATTTTATTCTTTGTTTGTTTCTTAAGATGCACCAACATTTTTCACCATTAAAGCTTAGTGTAGAGCACCATTAAAGCATGTTTCTTGATTGTAAGGTTGAATACAAGGGAAACACTAGTCATAGTCTTGTGTAAGATTGTTCGAATAGGTACCAAGGCCCCGCATGTTTATGTTGCATTAGGATTATATGGCTGAAAATGATTAGCGAGTGGGAGGTTTCCCTTGATTTTGATTAGCATCTTGATCGGGGAGGGCTATTTGGCTGATATGGGGGCTTGTTGGGTTTGAACTGATGTTGATAGGGTCTAAAATTTTGAGCATGCTTCCTCTTGATAGTTACCAACTCATTTCTTAAATTCTACAATTTCTTCATGACCTCTTTAAGTTCTTTGGAAGTCTTTGGAAGAAGAGGAGGCCTCGTTGGAACTTTAATTTCTATGGTTTGGAATGTGATTCAATTTAGGTGCTTGACTAGTAGTGGGGTTTCCCATTTATAGATAAAGAGGCATAGGTGGCCTAGGTTCAAGCTTATTTCCCTAAATTAAGAAATTCTCGTGTCTAATGGCTATGACATAAGCTCCAAGTATGGTTATTTCTCCCATATATTGGATCATTATAAAGATGTCAAAATTTAGAGCTTTCAAAAAGTATAAGAATGTGCCTTCCTTTATTCACCTCACTTGAATTAGAATCCAGTCCCATGTCCATTGGAATAAGAAATTGAAATCAGCCATCTATTCATTTGGATCCCTATTGATTGTATTCGGGTGCTTCAAAAGTGACAGGTTGTCTACCCTTTCTTTGAATAAGTGCAGAGTCTTGAACACAACTCATTCCAATTATTTATTGAATCATTTGTTAGGCCCCTAAACCACTAAAATACTTTTCCTTTAAGAGAGGAGGCAAGTAGCCTAACTGTAATATCCATTTCATTGACCTTGTGAATGGTACAGACATTTGCAATGTCTTGAATATGGTCACTGGGATTTGTGTGGTTTTCTCTAGTGAAATAGGGGATTTTCTTCAATACTGCAACTGGGATTGGATTTTGGGAATTGAGGGAAAGTGGGATATTTCTTGTAAAATTGACAAAGGGATTTTTTGATGCTTGTTGAGCCATCCTAATTGGGCTAAAGAAACTAGTGGATTGGAGAAAAGGTCTACCAGGTGGAGGTGTTGAGAATGTTCTATTAGGTGAAGATGGGGATCTTTGTACTCTTCTTCCTCTTCCTGGATATAGCTGCAAATACTCAAATATTCCTTGTTCTCTTGTCCTTCACCAAGTTTGGATTCTTCTCATGAACTTGAGGGACTTGGGTTACTACACCACTGAGTTCTACTCCGGGAGTTTCCATATGTGTTGATAAAAAATGGAAAAACTAACTTTGAATGGCATGGATGTTGATTTTCGGAGGTTAGACCTTGTTTTTCATTTGTCGATCTCGAAATCTGAAATTCAAAACTTGCATCATGCACAACCACCTCCGAAATCCAATATGTAATATTCTAAGCAACCTACGAAATCTGAAATGCAATTTTTAGAACTTAAGACCCTTAAAATCTATAACCTTTGATCAACCCTCGGCGGAACTTGGGACTTGTTTTGCATACGTGAAACCTCAAAAATCCATTTCAAAAGTTGAACCTGCAGTGAAACCTCCAAAATACAAAATTCAAAATTTAGCACAGTGGCTAAGATATTGCAATAAATCTCCTTTAAATTCTTAACCTCTTTTCATCACACCACGTGTGCCAAAACTGTTATCACCAAATTAGAGCACCCATCGAATTCCTATCTTTCATGGTGAGGCATTCAGTGTGATTAGGTAACATGGAGTTATCCAAAGGTGTGTGACCCTACAATTGGGATGTATCTCCGAGAAGGCGATTCCTCTTCCTAATCCTACTTCTACAAATAATCCTAAATGTAGAAAAACACTTAATCTAATCCTATCCTAACACTTCCAAGGGGACATGGATAAAGAGATATTGCATAAAAATAAAGCCTACACTAAGGGGTGGTGATGGCACCAAGAAAAGGGGTGTTAAATAGTCTCCTCTGCATGAAAATGAAAGGATGGTCTAGCATCACAGGTCACAACACATGCAATAAACCCATTTCCATTAAGCACAATCAAATTTGAACCTGTAATAGACACAATGAGATGCACAATATACCCACAAGCATGAATAAAGGTAAGTTGAAGTAGAAAAACCAAACTAGGATAGAAAACAATCACAAGATCTGATTTTTATTTCTCTAATTGATTTTACACAATACTTCATTACATAGGCAAGAGGAAAGGTTTCTATTACAGATCTCAAAAAATAGACGCTTAATATTTGACAAATATCCCATAGTTGAGAAAGAAGGGAGGGACAGATACAAGAATGTCCAACCTTTTTCAAATGCCCCTCCTTACAATTTATAGGAAGAATAGATGAAGACATGAGAGAGAGGAACTCTAAAATTTTCTTTAATCATCCCAAAAATAATTATTTTTCCTACAAGGATGGGAAGACCTACAAATCCATACTCTATTGTACTTTGACTTTTGGGAGAAGGAATGGGCCTTCATGTCTTCATTTACTATATTTCTTGCACTTGTAAGTCATCATTCGATATGAAACTTCATCTCTATTTTTCTCTAACCTACCCCAACAACATCCCATTTTTAGCATTCCATGGTATAGGGCTTCAAATTATCTTTCCAACACCTATAATTTTCTTAAATTTGGATGATTGTGGAAGAATTTATCATCATTTTTGTTTAGGTCACTTATTTGGTCTTCTTCACCAACTAGCTTAGCCATTGAATGCATGGCTCACCATATAGAATGCCACCGAATTGATTTCACCTACCCCAACTCAATATATGAGGTAGCTAGGTGGTTTTATCTTCTACATTTTAGGATTTCAGATTTTTTCTACCCTAAGTTACAAACACCAACCAATTCTTGAAACCCGAACTCCACTCCCAATGTCTAAGCTCCCTTCACTTTGGACTTCGAGCATCCTCCACATCATACTTTACGTCCGAAAAGCCTTGATGCACTAGATAACTAGAACTCCAACATCAACTCAGTGAGTTTACCATGATAGGTCATTGACCCTTGAAATACCCCACATTAGATGTCAAGGTTTTGTGGAACTCGTCCTTGTTGTATGTATTTCCCCTCACCATCCCCAAAATTCTATTCCAAATAACCAATGGCTCAATCTCTAAACTCTTTCGCCCACCATTCATTTATCCCCCATATTCACTACATCATCCTCTATGTTTTGTTGACCACGAACACTTCACCTCCGGCTCAGTCCATACTCCACGGGTCACCAACTAGCTCGAGATCCCTTCATGTGTTTCTGAGACTCATTCCCTATGCCGATCACCAATGAGGCTCGACAAGATTACACTATCACCATTCTATGCCAAGCCAAGATTCTCGCAAGCTACATGTCCACACCTATCAAATCCCAGCTCACCTTTCTCTTGGCAATCTCCATACATGTATCCCCTCCGTGTTCCATTCTCCATGACCTAGGAGAGTAACTTGCCATTCAATCTCTGCGGACATCTCGATGGATCTCCGAGGAACTTGGTGAGCCCCTCCATTATCCTTATCATCACCATGCCTTTTTGTTGCTTCATTAAGCTGGTCCTATCCATGCCTAGTTCTATTGGGACCTCGGAAAGTTCCCGCAATGATCAGCTCGCCCACTCATCGACCTCCTACCATCATATGCAACTCATGGGCTCACCGAGTCGACTCAAGTGAGCCAAACCCCGTATAGGCTTGTGATGCTGACCCGAGCCATTCCTTTATAACTCATGTAGTTCTCTGGGCTGAAATTTGACCTTGACCCCATTCACTCAAATTAGCTCGGTGAGATGCTCGCCGAGAAGCTAGGTGAGCTTTTTTACCTCAATGCCTCCTTTGGACAAATTTTGCAATTTTTCCCATTTTTGGATTTTTCTTGGGTTTTCTTCAAATTTTCTCGCAATGGTGGACCTAAAGGAACTAGGGGAAACATCTTGAAGTCTTTTTCCTTTTTTTCCATTTTTACTTATTTTTTCGAATGTGGGCCCACCAAATCCCATTTTCTCATCTTGGGAAAATCTAATCTCTTTAAAACCGAGAAGAGGAAAAAATGTTTTGAATACAATCACACCTTCCTTGAATCACTCAATTCTCCCAAAATGTGAAATTTTTCTGTGAAGCCTAGATTCTCCATTGAAGGCCCGTCCAATGCTTAAGTTTGATCCCTCCTATTGTCTATTTTTCCTAGGAGAAGAAATGGATAACACATCGTTTTGTGAGATTACCATCATTTTTCTATTATCTTATTCAATTATTATCATATTATCGTTGCCTTTTTGCATCTAACATTTTACATAAATAGATCATCTTCTAGACCTCATTTCAACCACCCTTTTCATCCCTCGTACTTGCAGAGTTACTTTTTCTGTTCATCCACTCACAACTTAACTCGATCCATCTCAAGTCGCCATCGATCCTATATCCATCTTCCATTATGCCTCTATTTTCTATATCCTTAGGTCCTGTTATTTTGTTCCATTCATCCTGTCACTCCCCCATTTTTCATCGCTCTACCCGCTTTTAATAAATCGGCTCTATTTGTGGTATCCACCACTTAGATCCATGTTTCTTCACACCCTTATATTTCTTTCAATCTCATAGCTTCTTTGTAGGTTCCTTCTAGCCATCACATAACCCCAAACATACTTAGGTCTGCACTCAGAATATTCATATTTACATTTCATTTGTTGTTCTATTCCATCTACTCAAGTTATAGTTGACTAGACCTCTATAGCCTTGGTCGTCGTTGACCTTTCCATGTAACTTTATTTTATGACAATATAGATCATATTTGTATGTGCTTTACATTTCTTCATTTTTAGTTTTTGTGTGCCTCAGATTCTACATATTATCATGTTTATTATCATTTCTTTCATCTTATCGATCAAACATGGGGGTTAACATCCTCGAAGGAAGTTAATGCTTCTTGGAACTCAATTTTTAGGAAACCCCTCATCTACCATCTAATTCATTTTTCTCTTAGTTACCTCTCGTTGTACATGTTCATCATATTTACAGAAGGTCATCATCCACTTTACGCCCATCAATTGTGCATATGTCATAGTTCAAGGTACCTTAAACCCTTACATTTTGAATTTATTTAATTTTCTTTAGTATTATCTCATTAACTTAAACATGAAAGAAAAAATTAGATCAACACTAAGTTTTTTTGCATGTTTTGGTCATTGATGTCAAATAATGAAAGTGATTATTTAAGGATCTTGATGAGGCCATAAATTGGCCATAAATTACTATTATTTTGTGCTTCCAAATTACTTTTAAATGTGGATTTAAATGTAATCTAGGAACTTATAGTTTACTTAAGATATAATATAGGATATATATCTTGTTCATTCTTTAGAAATATTTTGTTATCTATTTTTTTGACTAATCCTATTGATTATTTTGGAAAAGATACAAATTCTTGTGTATGCAGGCCATAAAGGAAAGATAATACTAGTATTGGGAAAAATGGAATTGATCATGAATAGTACATATAAACTCAAATATGATTTCATATTCAGATTCCTCTTAGAAAATTATGCAAGTTCAAAAAATAATCATCTCAATCCGAGATTGCATGCAAAATTTATAGTTGTTTTAGTTAGCTCTGGAACCTACAAAGTTAGCTCTAGAACCTAAAATGTTAGCTCCAGAACCATTGGAGTTAGCTCTGGAACCTATAACGTTAGCTCTGGAACCATTGGATTTAGCTCTAGAACCTGCATCAACAAAGTAACGTTAGCTCGGAACCATTGGAGTTAGCTCTGGAACCTGCAATGTTAGCTTTGGAACCATTGGAGTTAGCTCCAGAACCTATAATGTTAGCTCCAGAACCATTTGATTTAGCTCCATAACCTACATCAACAAAGTAATGTTAGCTCTAGAACCATTGGAGTTAGCTCTGGAACCTACATCAATAGAGTAACGTTAGCTCAGAACCTACATCAACAGAATGATAGTTTTTGAGGAATTGTGAAAAATAAGAGAATCCAATGGGAAATATGAGAGAGGTTTTTGTTCATAGAAATTTTTTTAACAAAACCTCATTCATATTTTCTACAGGTTTTACCAATGAAGAAAAATCTAACTTTCAGTGAGTTGTAGTCCAAGGAAAAGTGTATTAGATGAGCATTAAAAGTTCCATAAATAGAAATAGAAAAGTCAAATGGAAAATATGAGAGATGTTTTTTTCATAGCAATTTTTTAAAAAAAAACCTCATTCATATTTGTGACAAGTTTTACCAATGAAGAGAAATATAAATTTAGTGAGTCAGTCCGAGGAAAAGTGTATCGGATAAGCACTAAAATTTTCACAAACAGAAAAGTCAAATGGAAAATCTGAGAGAAATTATTTTTCACAGAAATGTTTTTAACAAAAACCTCATTCATATTTTCTACAAGTTTTACCAATGAAGATAAATCTAACTTTTAGTGAACTACAGTTCGAGGAAAAAACATATTAGACAAGTGTCAAAAGTTCCACAATCAAAAACAACAAAGTCAAATGGAAAATCCGGGAAAGGTATTTGGTCAAAATAATCTTTTGAGGAAAAAACTCCTTCCAATAATGTAGGATAATAAAATCATTGTGATTCTTGTTACCAAAAAGCAAGGAGAAGATTTGGGAGAAAATCTTCCTAAAATAAGTAAGATAAGATTTGACTCCAATAATATATCTCTCCATATTTTGTGGAGATGGAGATCTCAGTTGTTAGGATTGGAATATAGATAAGATCAGATTGTATTTCCTAAAATAAGGAGTTGGTTGGATGTATGAATTATAAATGCAACCTTCCACACTGAGATATGTAATTCCTTCTCCCAAGAAATAAAGATTTGTTCTTTCCTCTCAAATATTTTTAGTTTTAAAATCTCGGAAGTATGATTTAAATCTTATTCCAAGGAAAGAGTTGGCCACTCATTTCAAGGAAGGACCTATGTATTTATGTTTATGTTTATTCATTTATTTTTAATTCATTCTGTTGTATTGTTTTTATCTTTGTATTGTGAAAATTTAGTCTGTTGTGAACCTGCAGGTGTTTTGTTTAATTATGTTTATTTCCAATTCAGAAATTTCAATTTATGCAAGTGTGTTTTTATTTCTGCAAGTTTTATTTCCTTCATGTAAGTGTGATTTATTTCATGCAAACTTTATTTATGCAAGTGTGCCTTTAAATTTATGTAAGTGTGATTTATTTTATGCAAGTTTGGTTTTTGTTTAAAGGAGTTGTTTTCCAAATATCTTCTTCTCTTAATGCATACAACCATCATACACCAGCCCTGGATTGACATTATTAATGGCGAGGATTGACAACCATCATCAAATGTCATAGTTTGATGGTATGCATTAGTTTTGTCAAGTTCTACATGGTTTATGTGATTTGTTGGTTATTGCTTCTTTAGGTGAGAGAGATAATTTGAAGACAACATGAAGGTTTTCATAATTAGCCCTCGAGAGGTCAGGTTATTGTTGAATAAATTCAAGAGGATAAATTCAGTTTCCAAGGGTGAGTATACGAATGTGAACATGGAAAGAGGTATGGCATGTTGTTTTAGGTATGTTGGTGAAGTTTCAGGTCATGGTTTGGAATATTTAGCAAGAAAATGAGTTTTTGGTCTTATCAAGTTCACAAAATGGAGAATGCAACCATTATGCAACCATAATGTATCCATATCCCATCCAAAGTGCCTCCAAAGTGTAACCAGGTTTGCAGCACATATGCAACGAATTGAGATGGAAGGCCAAAGGACACTAGTCAATGATGGATCTTTGAAGAGCCGACTCATAAGAAGTGAAGAGTCACATAATCAGTTATAAAGGTAGATGAAGCTAAAAAGGTAGATATGGGAATAAGAAGAGATAGGAACAAGTGAAGTAAGGAGAGAAGAGGAGCAACACTATGATATTTATTCATAAAAGCTAAGAAAACCTAGAAGAATCTGATGTTGTGATTATTCCATGTTTTTTCATATGTTCTTATACATATGTATGGCCAACCTAATGTATATTTGACCAACCTAGTCAATTATATTCATGAATCATGTGTATATGTAAGGGAATCTTTAGGTGTTGTAGTTAGATGAGAGAATGATTTAGCTATAAGGGATAGAGAGAGGTGTAAGAGGTCTTGAAGACCATGAAGAGTGTGTTTATATTGAAATTTTAAGATGGTCACTTGTAAAGGTACTTTTGCATGCCTAAGTCATAGTGGAGGAATATGATGAGAGAGTAAGAAAACCAAATATTTTTTATTATGTTTAAGGGTAGAACAATAGGGGTATGTATGGAATTTAATGTTTGAAGATTAGAGTGTGAGTAAGAGGCTTGAGATCATGATGATGTGACTAATACATCGAGAGATAGAGAGAAAAAGATAGAGAAGAGAAAAGAAGAAGCATACCATGACAATTTGAGAAGTGATCAAGAAAAAAATATATGGGAGAGTTTCATCATTAGTTGATCAACAAAAAAGAGAAGGTGATAAAGATTGAGAGGTGGTTGATTTGGTTCCGGGTCTTCCTTGCAAGTTGGTACTTGGTAAAACCCAAGGAGTTAGTGCTTCCTGGCAATTTAGTGTTTGCTAAAACATTAGGGGATGGTGCTCTTTGCAGAGTTGGTGCTTCACTAAATCTTATGGAGTTGTAGCTTCCTTAAAATTGTGTATTTGCTAAAGTCAAGTGGGTGCTTTACAAATTAGGGTTCGGTTCTCCTTGTGGAGTTGGAGCTTCACTTATCCTGATTTTTGTTTAATAATACAAATATCAATGGGTTTTCTTCCCCTTGAGGGTTTCCCACATATATGTTGTGTTCATGTGTGTTCTCTATTGTTTCATGCTCATGTGGATGGTTTCTATGTTGCTTTGATGGTTTGACATTGCTTATATAATGATGGCTTATTGAATGGTTCATGCAAGTTAAGTAAAAGTAAAGATAATTCAAGTAAAAAAATTAAAGACATTGATTCGTGCCCGATTGATTGTGCTTCCAACATGCTTGTCAATGGTATTTTCCAATATAGATTTTATTATTTTATTAGAATATTTTTATTATCCCTTGCACTCTAGGTAGTTAAGAGTTTCCCATTTCAGTTGGATATGGAATTTTTTTATCTAATTCCTTGACATTTTTATTTTTGAAGGATGTAATTTTGTATGTAACAATAAATGTAGGGATGTTAAAGTGGAAAATGATGTGTTTGAGGGTGAAATTGGAATTATTTGACCCATTGACATAGGTGAGGGCATGGATTCTACCCACTTCATAAGATATTATGTCGAAATAATAATAAAGGTGTGGTCATCAAAGGATCTGGTTTTTATCTTATTAAATAAGTTGAGCCCCCATCTGGAAAAAGGAAGGGTGAAGTGATAGGTTAGAGGTCTTGTGACTGTGCATGAATTATATTACCATGTCATTGACATGCATGGATTTTTTTAAAAGTTACATGCATCAAACTCGAGTAGTGGGCCAATAATATCCTACGTGCAATATATTTTTACTCAATACCATTCCACTTGTATGTGTACCAAAAATACCTAAATGCATTTCAACTAGTGTTTTATTCATTTATTTCGATTAAGACATCTTAAGAGACTCCCATCATAGCTTCTTCTCACGTAAAGGGTGTCGCAAGTAAGGATGGTGTAGCGAGAAGTATGTTTTGCTAATGTTTTTTTATAGGCTGAATTCATTTTTTTGGGATAAGTTTTATACGGGATAAATTTATAGATTTCGTGATACTAAGGGTTTTTCAGGACCAAAAATTTTACACACCATGGTGGAATTTTATAAATCATGTGGGAACAAAATATGTTTGATGAGAAACTCATTGTGTGTTTTATTTGTATCAAAGTTAAAAAGATACGTGATAGTTGTCATGGAATCCACTACTTTATTATGTGTGTGAGGAACTTGTTCAAATGTAATTAGCTAGAAATAACCTTTGAGACTATCAACCATTCATTTATAAGGAACAATAATATCATTATTTACTTGATTTTTTTTTTTAATTACTTGATGATTAAGAGAGAGTCCTAAATAATTTCAGCTCTTGGAGCTCGTAAGATATAAAAATCCTAAAGTTTTTATTAGAGTTTCATAATATGCGATGTTGTTAGTGCATAGAAAATTAATGTGGTATGAATTATATATAACATTATCGTCTGGTGTGTGTAACACAATGTTAGCTCTTGATCCATGCATGTTGCAAGATCCATAAAAAATAAAGCTCATGAATAAACTACATCAATATATAGCAATTATTTGTTAGGGACTTCAAAGGGAATCCTTTGGGAGCCCGGAAGTGGCATTGGGACCAATTGATCTGCTATAGCTTTCCTTTTTATGGCATTTTGATTGATAAATTCTATTTCAAACTCACATAGGAGTACAACCCATCTGGACATCCATCTAATTAAGAAAGTTAAGACAGTAGACATTTGGAGGATCTACCTTGGTAATAAGCTTTGTTGTATGATTTAGTAGGTAATTTTGTTACGTATGAAAAGCCTGAACATCAACAAAAAACAATTTTCTCAACCTAATAATATTTGATTTCATGGTAAATTAAATTTCTACTTACATAATACATAGCTTTCTCTTTTCCTTTATCGTTGTCTTAAGCGAGAAATACCTCTAAATCATGTTTTGTAGTTGATGTATATAACATAATGGGCTTATCTAAAATAGGAAACATTAACATTGGTGTATTTGATATATATTATATCATTTTAGTGAAAGAATATTGAGATTCTTGTGTCTAATTGAACTGGACATCCTTCTTGAGAATTTGGTTAAAAGTATGGAACTTATCTATGCAAGCTATGATATAAAGCACCGGATAGAATAAAATTTACCTTGAATACCTTATAGTTGAAAAGATTTTGTGGTTGAGGCATATCCATAATTGATTTTACCTTAGTAGGATAAACCTCAATTCCTCTCCATGAGACTATAAATCCTAGGAGATTCCTTGAAGTAACACCAAAGATGCACTTGTTTGGATTAAGGAAAACCTTATATTCTCTTAATCATTCAAAAATATACCGCAAAATGGTTGGATGATCTACCTTGGTCTTGGACTTAGCAAGGATGTCATCAACATAATCCTCCATAATGTCATGAAGTAGATCATGAAAAATATTTTTCATTGCAAGTTGATATGTGTCCCCTGTGATTTTAAGGCCAAATGGCATAACCTTGAAATATAATGTACTACTGAATTTTGTAAAATTTATCTTATGTAATTCCTCCTTAGAAATTTAAATTCAGATATATCCTAAAAAACCATCCATTGAGGATAACATATCATGTTCTTCTATAGAGTTGACAATCACATCAATGTTGGGTAGAGGAAATTCGTCCTCGGGACAAGATTTATTAATATCCTGAAATTCGGTATAAATATGGATGCATGTTGTTTTCTTTGCAAAACGCACCATGTTAGATATCCACTTAACGTAATCTATAGATCTGATAAAAATAGCTTCAAGTAGTTTCTTGAGTTCTTCCTTGACTAGAAATGCAACCTTAGGATGCATTCTTTTTAATTTCTATATTACATGATTCACATTTGGGTGAACCACAAGTTTGCGCATGATGAGAGAATGATCTAAGCTTGACATGGATTTTTAGGACCATGCAAAGATATTCTAAAATTATATGAGAAGTGTTATGAATACCTCAATCTCTGATTCTAATAAGCTTGCACCAAGATGTAATAGTTTGGTATTATCACTTGTTCCAATGTTGATTTCAATGCTCTCCTCTACCAGCATTTTTGATGTTTCATTCTCTTGAAAATATGATGTAGGTTTTTATAGATCATCTAGTTGATCTAGAATTGAGTGTCCTCTCTTTAGCACCTCGAAATGTTTTTTCAGGAGATATGTCTAGTTCTCTTTTATTTTTATTTTGTTTCTCAAATAGTGCCTCAAAGTGAGGTTTTCACTATAAGAGATTGTGTTTTTATTTTTCATCTTTTCTTTATTTTTATGGACTAGAGTACATAAATTCCTCACCAAGTATGTTAAAACATCAAGGTATTTATTTAAACTCATCTTCTTATCTAATAAGGGAATAAGGTCCCGAGTCCTAAGGAACTCCTCAATGGCCTCATCATTCTGAAATATGTCTATGGCGTTATGATTTTGTTGGTATTTATGGATAATGGTGGATAAACGATGTTAAGGGTATGAATGGATAGGTTTTTAAGGAAGAAAGTGGTTTCTTCTAGGTCTTTGAAGAGGCTATAAGTGGAATCAGTCTCAAGTTTTGAAATAGATCCTCTTCACTAGTCATTATATCAAATATATACATTCCTTTTTTTTGTAAATCATAACCTAGATGATGACGGAAAAGATTTTCTTTATACAACACTTTGGTTCATAATGACATTCATCTCATGGACTAAGACCTCTGCTCTTCCAATTCATATTTCTCATCATCTTGTGGGATTTGTTGTAGTTTGAAGATTCATAGCAATCATCCATCTCGATCCTCATATAACTAAGAGCCATTAGAGCCATGAATGTGTTCATCCTCCAAATATCCATACCATTTCCATAAGGTATTTCCAAGTAGGTAAATGGAAGATTATTTTAGGTGGGGTGCATTAGGTCATATGTAGCTACGTGGAGACAACAAAAGCTTTCCAATATGAAATGCATTCTCTAGAGTATACTCACCAAGACCTTTATGAGAAAACTTGAATTCAATCGGTGAGTTGGATGTAGATGGTTGTGAACTAGATGTAGAGGGTTGGGATTGAAAAAGTATGTCGGGATCGATACGGTTATCAATACTTGGTATGATATGGGGCTCAATATACCTCTCTTCAAAAGGACAATAACTTGCATGAGTGTATATAGGAAAACTTCAATAGAAGGAAAGATAAGAAAATAATTAGTAGCAAACCTTTCTCCAAGCTCTTCTTACAACCTCAATGATGAAATTGTTGAAGTACACACACACTTATTAAATTTCTTATGATTTTTGGATTTTGGATGCTCTAAAATGATATCCAAATAAATAAATGGTAATTATAAAAAAATTAGGCATAAGGAAATATTTTAAATAAGCAGATATCAAATGAAAAATTGATAGAGGTTTTCAAAGCAAAGATTCAGGGGATTTCAAGAGGGTAATATCATCTATTATTTATAATTGAAGGAAATACCATGGAGTGGTTGAATATTCATAATGAGGTTTGAATGCATATTCTTAAAATAGCATTAGAGGAAGTTGTAACAGTTTAAATGGATTGAATATCCATTGAGGGCAGTAAAATTATATTTTTATTCAATGAGGTGGTTATACGTGTAACTTTACTACTTCCACCTTTGTAGGATTCTAGAAGTGAAGTTGAGTGGGGTGAATATGGTAGTGAAGTGAACTCCAGTGGAGGATAAATAGGTAAATAAATTATTTCTATTTAAATAACTAATTTAATTAGTTAAGGGATGTGAGTGTGAAATAATGTTTAATCAAATAAATATTTAATTAAATTAGCTAAAGGTCATATAAGTATAGTGTAAGTGTAATTATAATTAATTTAATTAATTCTAAAGGAATGTGATCATGATAGAATTGGTTTAATTAATTACGAAGCAATGTGATAGATTTAATTAAATTAAATCTTGAAAGGATAAATACTTAAAGTATGAATTAATAAATTTAATTAATTAATACTAAAGGGGATATAAATAACTAAGGATAGGATAGAAATAAGTATGTATTTTTAGGGTGTCTACATTAATAGACTGGAAATTATTTTGTAGACCATGAAGAAGGGTTATTTAATGCAACACATGGAATTCGAGTACCATAGAAGTGGTATTCAATAAAGAAGAAAAGAAGGAAACTCTCCCACATTTTCAGAGAAGATTCCTAACAAAAATTTAAAATCAAGAATTCATAGTTTATTTTTAACGGGATAGCTATAATAGCATCCATTTTTCAATGAGCAGAGTTGGATAAGTATCTAAGTTTTAAAAGAACATGTATTTAGTATGAGATCGTGAATGTATAATTTAGTTTTCAATCATGAGAGGTTAAAAATTTCAAACTCCAATTAACTTATAAGTTATTTATTATAAAATTAGAATAATTTATTGGGGTTGTAATATTAAGTGGGAAACTGACTTAATACAAACCCACCAAAAAACCTGCAAAAGACTAATGGTCATAACATATAACTTATAATTAAAATATAAGCATGGAATAATCCACACACTATGTCGGTTGTAACACCCAAATTATGCTCCATCAAACTAAGAGAATTTGTTTACCATTAATTAACTTGATGCCTTTAATGATTATCAACACACAACAGATTAATCAAGCATACTATTTAAGTTTGCAATCCCTTAATTATTTTTATGTTGTAATGATTAACATCATTACTTAGATCAACACTAAGTAATCCAACATAAATTAATATTCCGAATCTATCTCGATAACGTCATAACCATGTGCATCTGTAAATTTCCATTAGATCTACTTGATCCCCTTTATCACTCTTTTGAGTGTGCATAATTAATAGATCTACTTGATCTCATTAATCATCACTTTATCCAAGTGTACATAACTTGTATGTAATTGTTTAACCTTTTTATTTAGGTTTGTGAATTGATGTAGTTTCAAGAGTGTACTTAAAAATTATTTTAATGAGTTTCATCCAATATCTAATACCATTTTATTGGAACTTGGTGAACTGAAAGTGTAACTAGATAGTACACTACTTAGGAAAAAAATTTCAAGTTATGCTTTGCATGCTTAGTTTTGTGACCACACATAAGTCACTTGAAACTTTTCCCATCACCACATCATCATTCCACACAATTATCTATATTTTTCCCTTTGTATTGGTATTAATTTTGAAATTCACCATTTCAATTTATTTATTTACAATAAGGTATGATTTCATACTATGGATAAGTTAATTAGGATTCATTACTTATCCAATTCATGCTAGAGGTATATTTTCATCTCATCGAGTCACCAAAATAAGTATGTACCTCTTATTGCATGCTTGTTAACTATATCAGTCTATGATAATTAATTAGGTTTACTAGAGTAAAAGGCTTAAATCATTTCATATCATTAATTAAACTTTATTAATGCTCATTAATAGACACTTCTACCTTTCAAATTACCTAAGGAATATATGTAACTTTTCACTCTTATGTGCGTACTCGATGTACCTTCATGATATGTTCCATATCGTCAGTAACTTTTTTAAGGTTGAAAGACATTGGAATTGGGTATGATCTTTTGATGATATGACTCATTATTTAAGTTATAAGTTGCTGCCAACAAAATGCAGCATTTTGGTTCTCTATGATTCAAACATATAGCTTGATTTATGTCCTCAAGATTATCTATGTTTAATGGATACATAATAATGTTTAAGAAAGGTGCACTTAACTTGTTACACATCATTTGATAATGATTAGAAATCCTAACATAGCATTGAGATATCATTTATTATGATTATCTATTATCGCATTATCACAACATTAGGTTTTCAATATTGTTTATATGATTAATAATTGAACATGTGATTAATCAGTGTACTTATATCATTTAATGCATAGTGAAATGTGGCGTCATTATAATGAATTGAAAATGTGACTTAATAGTGTTTGGATATTGTTGTTGTATTTATCATATTATTTTGTCTCATCTTAAAATGCATCCATAATCAAATCATAATGAAATCAAATCGTTAATTTATGTGTGTAATATTGCATTCATAATCTGTCGTATTTTCAGAATTATAACATTTTGTAAAAATGTAAGTACATTGTAAAAACAATAGCATATATTCATATAATGGAGGTTAAACCTTGTTATTGAAGTACATAATGATAGTGTAATCAATAAAAAATATAACAGGCCTCTAAATTCCTTATTCATTTGTAAATTAATATACATTTAACTTTAATCAAATACGTGTATATTTATTACATCATAAAAATCAGTTCAACATCAATCTATGTCATAATGCATTCCTTAATCCTTTCATAATACTTTTTCAAAACCTACAATATAGAAAAAAAAATTGTACATGGTTAACTCAAAATAGCTAGCATGGATTATCATCTCTTTGTCTAGTCATTTCATTTCAAAATAATATAATATCTACGATTTTATTAAATGATATTAGATTAGGTATTATGTAATTACTACATGTTTACTATAATGAAATATCTAATAAAATCAAAGCAGATTCGATTATTTACGACTTAAATATTCATGATTTTATAAGCTATATTCAAACTGATTAAACTCAAAACTTAATCACATTTAAACATCCAAATATTCTTTCCCAACAAGCGATCAAAAAAGCTAATTATAGTCTATATTACATTCTCAAAATCATCAAGTTAACCCCTTTTGAAGTCAAGAAGAACCAATTTATTTTCCCAATGCTCGTGATGCATGATGTCAATTTCTAACACATCTTCATAGTGTGGATTGATCCTGATTACTTTTCCATTTTATTGATACATAATTTAATATAAAAAGTGTTTATACTAGGAAAACAGACGTGGTTTATTTCAAAGTAGGTATTGATCATATTACTAAAGTATGCAAACATCAACAACCACTATATCAAAATGGATCATCAACTGGACAATCAAATTGTATTCATCATTTAAACAATTCCTTTTCAATATCAAGCAATCGAAACCAAGCCAATGACTTATGTGTTGAAATTGCGTATACCTAAAAATAATTTTGAATCAATGTATTCATTTTTACACCCACTAAGGAGCAAGGGAATCCCATACATGCCACCTATCACCCTGTAGGCGCTAGGTGCTCACCAAGGCACACGCGGTCTTTGAGTCTATCTTTTATGTGAGTTAAGTGGGAAACATCATCTATGATAGGAACCTTAAAAAGAGTGAGCAGAAATGAGACATACATTTATCATAGAACTCAGAACGATTTATAAACAAATGCAGTCATCCCAGACCAAATGGTACTTAACATATTATCGATAGGAACTAAAACATAAAGGAAATGCATAAGGATTTATATTTATTCCACAAGCATTCATGGATCATAATTGTAAGCTATAAACATGGACTAGAATCATTAATAATTATATTCAATAAAGTTTGGTAACCTCATTACATCCATTGGATCCATTACTGACTACCACAGCTATATCGACCAAAGTCATACATCATAGATGGGTTTATACCCCTTAGTTATCAAGAGAAAATTTACAATCCCAACCCCTTATTACATCCTTTTTCCTATAGATATCTACCCAACCCTACATATTTCCTTGTAGTATATTTGTAGAGCTTCGCTCTTTACTAATCTATATCTCGCCAATCTATCTTTTTCTCCCTTTCCTTTACCGGGTGCTTGTATTTATAGCTTTTCCCAACACCTTCAATACTTCGTGGAGTTGTAAATATTTTCCAAGTGTCCCAAGGTGGTCCTTCATGGGAGCATTCTTCTTTAGGCCTGAGCTTTCCACTCCTTTCCATGATGGTCTTCTAGAAACTGCCATCACAAGGTATATTCCTTCTTACACCAACCTATTGCCAAGCTAGCACCTTATCCATTCTACATGCATAGTCAGGTCACGCTTTACTCGTGTTCTGTCTGATGTGTCAAATATGGCTAAGTCCTGAAACCTTTGTTCTACCTTGCATGCATGCCACTTGTTCTACTAAACCCTCCCAGAACCCTGTCCTATGCACTTTTTCCTTGTGCACCCACACGCCTTTTTATACTTAATCGATGTTTTAGGGCCCAACATCACCCCACACTTCACCTATTCTCCATCCATGGGAACATTTCCTCAATAATAAAGAATGACCGTTCTTGAATGGCATGGTAAAGAATAGAGGAAAAATAATAATTTTGGGGAAGAAAGAAAGAATAAGGAACTTTGATTATTTATACAAGAGGAAAGGAAAATATTTTGTTAAGTCAGGCTTCAACTTATTCCTGTATTGACCTTGCTCTGTGCTTGGTGAAAAGGTCAGCGACTAGGACACTCACCTCTTCAAAGCGTAGCCTCTCCCCTTGGGTACTCATTTCTTCCACAATCCCCTCTAACTATTTTCCCAAATCCTCGAGCGTGTCCATTCTACGAGTGATTTGGGGATACAAATCCTTCATCTGGTTCTTAATTGAGCTCCATTGAGGTCTCAATAGCCTCTAAATTGTTCTCAACCTCGGCTATAATTTTTTCACGCTCCACTCTATTTCCCTTATTTTTCTCCTGGAATTCCTTGAGCTCTACTCTATGGGTGGCAACCAAAATAATCCCCACTCTATCTCTATCAGTGTAGTTTTCATAGGTGGTCTAAGCGACTTTGGCGGAAATCTTCACATCTGTGAGGAATTTCTTGTACTAGTTCACAATGGCTATAACCTTCACTTTGTCCTCCTTTTCCTTTTACACCACCACCTCCTCTATAGAATATAAGGCTAGGGGTCATCTTTCCATTGTGAGGATGCGGGTCAAGTCCTCTAGGAATTCCAAGTCAGATCCATACTTCTGTGTAGGTGGCATTAGATCTGGATGCTTCAAGTAAATGACATCTGTGATCATCTCTTCTTTCTTGTAGACCTCGTGCACCTTTGATTTTTCTTCTTTTCATTCTTGCCTTATCCGAGTGTTGACTAATTCTTCATGTTTTAACTCCTTAGTTCCTTTCTCCAACTTCTCTTCCCTCTTCTACAACTCGCTTCTAGGAACTTCCCTCTTTCATTCCTCCCAGAAGAGTCTGGATTCAATTTTGACTGAGACTTTGTTCAGCACATTACAAACTTTCTCGTCGAGATGACTACTAAATGTTCACCAAGGGGTTGGTTCCTTTAGACTCCAAGTACTTCCATCAATTCCCCTTGGCTTACTTCAAATTCGGGCTCATCGAGGTGGGACTCAAATTCCCATGAAAGCATCTTCCTTGTCCATGGGTAGGCACCTTCTACATCAAACAATGTCATGGCCAAGAGTTGTTCTATTGGAACAGTGCTTTGGAAACGCACACGCAACACCTTGTTTAGATCATCAATATAGTCCATTCTTGGTCTATGGATCTTCGTGCATTTTCCTCCTATGCACATGCCCTTAGGAATACATACCGTCAAACTAGGGCCTCCTCCTATGCTTCCGTGATCTTTTCCCACACTTTCTTCTTTATCTTCATTCATTACTAATTCAGTGTTGCACTCTAACTCTTGTACTACCAAGGCTTCAATGATTTTTGTCGGTTCTTTTCTCTTGCCTCGTATATATATTCCTACGTGAGGCTTGGATTCTAAATTTTTGTACTCACTTCTTTGATTTCTCCCTTATTTTTGGTGCCTTCCTCTTCTGGCTACCCTTCCTCCACATAAAGAGATAGTCATTTTTCTCTTCCTCGCCTTCTTCCTCTGAATCATGCACCTCAAACACTATTGGTCCTTGGAATTCTTCAAGTTCATCTTCTTTGTCATCACCCCTCTCACCTTTTTATGTGTCCAAGCTCTCCATGTCCTACGAATTAATCTCCTCCATCATCTTTTGTTTCCTCTTAATCGGGGATTCAAAATGGGAGATTTTTCTCGTTATTCTTCCTCTTATGGTGATTTCTCTTTTTGATAGGATTTTATTTTTTTAACGCCTCCTCTCCGACTAAAGACCCCTTCCTATGCATGTAAGTACTATTCCTAGTGTTTGTCTCTAGGCGCCCACCATTGGTGTATCTTGGACACTTGGTGCATTTTTCCTTGCACCGCTTCTTTTCCTTTAAATGTCAAAGTGGGATTTGTTCTTCCCATGAGGTCTTCAATAATGGAGACATCGCATTCCATCGATGTTCCCTTCTCAAAATTTTGTCGTATGCATAGATATACCCTCGTCACGGTTCTACTGCTATTGGAAAATTCGGGGCTTTTTCATTTGAACTTTGTGGGAGAAAAACCTCTCCATGTACGCACACTTCTTTGGGTAAATGAGCTATCCACCTAGCTTTTTGTGGTCTTGATCCACCTCAATAAGGCCTAACCTTAGTCTTTTGGCCTCTTTAAACCGGTTTACCCCTACTTGGAAATATAATGTTGTGAAAGAGAAAGGGAGTTTGCACCGGGAGCTTATAGTTTCATCTTC
Organism: Taxus wallichiana var. yunnanensis; assembly: GCA_018340775.1. Classification (NCBI taxonomy): domain Eukaryota; kingdom Viridiplantae; phylum Streptophyta; class Pinopsida; order Cupressales; family Taxaceae; genus Taxus; species Taxus wallichiana. The sequence goes on along the minus strand of CM031238.1, from coordinate 15,629,868 downwards.
CACTTGACTATACCAATATAGAAGTGTTGGTACACTACAAAATTTAGATTCTCCCTTTGTAAGTGTTGGAATTTGTTTTGGATACTCCAATCTTCCCCGAACGCATCCCTTAAGTGCTTATACCATTTCTCCAGGTGTGCTTTGTGAGCAGCCATCATGTTTTCACAAGTATACTTTGCAAATCTTTTCAAGGGTGAGGGTCTTCCTCTAGATATTCCTAAACAAAATTATCTACCACATTTGGTACTCCAATTTCTCAAAACATAATTGTCAAAAGGAAATTTCCAAAGAGTATCTTGTCTCCCTCCTACATGCCATTTGCCGATAATTTCATCTGTGATGAAGGAAAATAAGTTGTAGATGGTTCCTTTTGATATTTTCTTGCACACATTTAACCTACCCTTATTTACCTGCATCCACATTTCTTAGTAATTTATCTTTGTCACCAGGCACATGGCCATTCTCATGATAGGGTCTAGGATCTCTGTGATATCAAAATTATTATGACCCCTTCTTATAATCATATGCGGCGATGGTTGCTTTGATGGATTCCTTATCGCTCAGGTTATCATCTATAATATCTCCTTCACAGATGAGGCATGTGAATTTTGAAATCACTTGACGAGTTATGTGCATCTTGTGCCCTGTGAAGTAAAAGTGGTCCTCATGTACATGTGACATTAACCATTGATAGAGGCACTCAAGTTTTCCAAAATAAGGAAACTCATAGAGTTGCAACAATCTCACCTTCTCCAACTTTACTTTTACCTCGTCGCTATAGATAGGTAAACCCTCTAGTGTCCTCTTATTTTTGGGCACACTAACTCTAGTGCCATTTCCTTTTCTGTCATGTTTTTGTGATGGTTGTAATCACTCACCATCATTTTTCTTAAGTGGGACTCCCATTCCTTCCCGAGAAAAACCCCATCCGGGTACTGCATCTCTACGTACCATTCTTCATTCATGCTTACGGGGGTTTCTGGTTGTTTTCCCTTTCCCTTTCCCTTCGGCTTCTTAGGTGATATAGTTGGTTTCTTAGGTGCCATGGTTTAGGTTATCTTAGCACTTCAACTTCTCTTACTTTCTCTACTTTTCTACCCTCTCCAAGCTCAAACCTCAAACTTGTGAAGAAACCCTTTTCATCCGTACCTAGCCGCCAAACCCTAACCTGGAGTAATCTCTTTCATAAGATAGTGATTCTCCACAATTTTTCTACGCACGTGAACTTATTTTCTTCTGGTTTTTAAAACAAATCTAGTCACTCATGCCTTAATTCCTCAAAATTTTCTTCACATAGATCAAATCTGGAAACCCTAGTCTGCAAGAGCTCTTTTTTTTCGTATTTACAATGTCAATAATGAAGTGCCCAACCTCCTATTTATCATTCTCCCTTATTTTTAGCATTAAATGCTACTTCACCTACCACCATACTTCAACACTTATTATGGATTTTTCCACTAAGCCACACTCTAGCGCCCCAACTCACATGCCTAACCTTACACGGATAATCCTACAATCTTCTAGCACGTAAACAATCTATCTGATAGAAGACTCTTACTTTCATGTAACCAAGTGCAAAGGTACTTATTCCTCCCTTATACGTGGAACCAATATGTAGTCTTATCTTGACACCAACCATCCTCATCTATAGGGCCCTTCAACCAGGATTTCCAATGCAATCCTTCCTAGTACTTTGTATCATTAATTTTCTTTCTCATTAAACCACCCCACCTAAAATAATGCATGGTCCTCTGCGCATTCACAACCTTAAAAAAATAATGAGGTTATCGGTTCCCGAGGCACAACACAAAACAACAAGGAGAAAGGGAAACACAAGAAAAGAAAAATGCATTAAAGGAAATCCCTATCTGGAAATCTCGCCTTATTACAAACACCAAGAAGACTTATTTATAGTAGGGCTTGACCTACTCAAATTGAAGTGTCTGGAAATTTCATCCCATCTAATGCTTATAAGCTGACATGTGCTTAAATCAAGGACATATGAGATGATGTAGGAACCCAACCAATGGACTTTTAACTCCCCAGGATGGCACAGAAACTTGGAATCATATAGTAACAATATCTTCCAAACCTCAAACATTTTTTCTTAATGTGATAATCATGCCATGCCTTTTGTTTTGATTTTTCAGTCTTCTAGATCCACTTGGAAAGTAATCATCTTTCATCCAATTGCATTAACTTGTCAATTCTTTCTTCCATTTCTTTTCATTTACTAAACCTCCTGTGCACACTATACGTAGTGATGGTAACATGAATTTAACTTGTAGGATAGCCTCCATGCCAAACACCAATTAAAATGGTGTGGCCTTATTTAACCTCTTGTAGGTTGTCCTGTATGCCTAAAGAATTGCTAATACTTTGTCATCCCAATCTTGTCTACCAATGTCAAAAATTTTGGTTAGGGTATGACTTAGTATTTTGTTAAATGCCTCCATGGTTCCATTTTCTTGTGGATGGTAAGGGGTAGTCTTGTGATGAGCCACCATGAATTCTACTAACAGAATCCTTACTTGTCTCATTTAAGAAATGTGTACCCCTATCACTAGTCAAACTCAAAGGGCACCCATACCTTGTAATAATGTTTTCCCATAGAAACCTTGTTGTAGTAGCTATTGTACAATCCTTAGTAGGTGTTTCTTCTACCCACCTTATCAAGTAATCTATGCAAGTGATTATATAACGTGACCCAATCCTACGCATGGCTAGTGCAATAGGGCCTACGAAGTCTATAGCCCACTTTTTGAATGGATTAGCGCTAGGAATAGGGCACAAAGGAATTTCATCTCTTTTCATGGTTTTCCAATGCATTGACAATGGTCACATGCCTTGCAATACTCCTTGCAGTCTTGATACAGGGTCTCCCACCATAATCCATCCATCAATATCTTGCATGTAGTGGTGTCACCTACATAGTTCCCACATGTACTACCTCGTGCGCCTCTTCTATGATGGCTAGGCACTCATGTTCTAGCACACACCGCATTCAGAATCTCATCATGTCCTAATTTGTATAAATCCCCACTAATCAACATGTAGGGTGTGGCATGTATAGCTAACTACTTTTTATCCAATGCCTTCATTCCTTTTGGTACTACACATTTCTTGAGAAATACTGCAATATCTTCTAAGTCTGAAAGGCGCATGGCACAACCTAAATAGTTGTGCATCTAGCATGGTTTTTTCAATGCTTTACTCATCCTCCCTGAATCAATTCTAGAAAAATGATCGGTATGAAATTACATTTTCTGGTTTGACAACCACCGTGAAATCGAATTCTTGGAACAATAGTACGCACCGACATATGCGCCCTTGTAGAAATGGGCTTGTTCACTAAATATTTCAATGCCATATGACTATTGTAAAATATAAATGGGGTTGAGTGAATCTTTGTCGAACTTGTGGAGCGTGTAGATCATTGACAATGCCTCGCACTCAGTTGTAGTATAATTTTTCTCTGCTGGTGTCAACTTCCTACTTGCAAAGCACAAAGGATGGTCAACAATCCCTTCACTGAGCTGTGCAAGTATTCCTCCAATGGTGGTTCCTAAGGAATCGACATGAACATGGAAGGGCTTATCCCAAGAGGGGAATCATAGTATGGGCACGGTGACAAGCCTATCCTTTAAAGTGTCAAATGCCTTTTGTTGCACCTCTCCCCAAAGGAAGGCACTCTTGTGTCTAAGTAAATCTTCTAAAGGCACAACGATCTTGGCGTATCCCTTGATGAACTTCCTATAGTAACCCATGTGTCCAAGGAATCCACACACTACGCTTTGACTAGTAGGCTCCCCCAATCCCACAATTACTGCAACCTTGGTAGGATCTACTAACAAGCCTTCTTTACATATGATATGTCCCAAAAAGGTTCCAAATGGGGTAGAAAAGACACACTTCTTAATGTTGAGGGATATCCTCAATTGTCAACACCTTTCAAACATCAACCTTAAGTTGTCATAATGGTCCTTCACTAACCCATATATTGTCTAATCATCTAGGTAAACTTGAAGAAATTTATGGATGAAGTCCTGAAAAGCTTGCACCATAATACATGAGAACACAATAGGTGCATTATTCAACCCAAAAGGCATGACCGTATAGGAAAAAATTCCCCACTCAGTGGAAAAATTCATCTTCCTTTGGTCCTCCTTTGCGATCCTTACCTAGTGATAGCCCGAGAATCCATCTGTGAAAGAGTAGACCTCGTGTCCTGCCACTCCCTCTAAGATTTCTTTAGTAAATGGGGTTGGGAAAGGATCAATGACACATACTACATTTAGGTCCCTATAATCAACATAGATCCTTATCCTCCCATCCTTTTTATACTAATCACCATTGGACTTATCCATTCCGACTCTTCCACACCTTAATGATACTTGATGCTATCATTTTTTCTATTTCCTCCTTGACCTTTACGCATAAATTGGGATTCATCTAGTATGGTCTCTTCCTAATTGGGCACACACCTTCCTTCAGCTTTATCCTCATCTCCCCCAAGGAATGGTGGACACCTTTAAGCTCATGGTACCCACGTGGGAACAAATCTTGGAATTCACGTAATAGATCAATGATTTTAGAGACTTCTTTCTCCGACTAATAGTCTCTAATGATAGCCTCCTTGGGTTCTACTTTTGAGCTGATGTTAACCTTTTTCATCTTTAAAGGTTTATGATAGGTGCATGCCCATTCATCAGCATTATCTATGACTTCGCGCATCCCTACAGAATGGTTAACATCCAATATTTCCACCTCTTCCCCATCAATAACATACACCATCTTCCCTTTTTCTTTTTCCATACACATGCGCTCAAGTTGTATCTCTTCTATTTCTTCTTCTTCAAAGCATGCCTCTAGGCTAAGTTCACCTAGAAATTCTTGTATTATGTCCTCTGTCATAGCACTATCTCCTGTTGTAAGGCATTTAACAACTTGCAACGCCTTATGTATTGATGGATTTGTACTCCGATACTTGAATGTTTGAATGAGATTAGTTACCAAATCTTGTCAATTACCAGTTTGACAATGCGTCTCTGAGTGGATATGCCACACGTGTGCACAACCTTCTAGGGTGGAGTACAAGTTGTGAACCCACAATGAAAGTGGAAACACTTCGCACTTCTCATCCAAGATGTCTATCATAATTGGATATGGAAGGAAGTGGTCTCTTTACCATGGTATTATTTTATAGCCATGGGCGCGTTGCTCCTACAAAACCTTACAAAGAAGGAAATTCTCACCTCATGCCATTCCAAGAGGTTCTCCCGATGTGTTTCCCACCAATGCGTAACAATTCCCGATTAGGTTGTAATTGAGCATTTATCTTATTTCCTTTCCATTTCTCTATTGGGCCTCCATTTCTTGTAGGAAATCTTCCAGATTAGCCCCTCCTAAGTAACTTGGTAGTTTTCCTCCTCCTAGGCACCAGATTACATGCACCTTTGTTACCTTGGTTACCGATCCTCTTAAATGTCATCCGATCAACTCATAGGTCCCATGCGCCCAATTATCACATGTTATACTGGTAGTGTCACTTATGGACTAAGCATCCTCAAACTGGATAACTCCCTCTGTGGGATGAATTATCTCAAGATCCCTGATTGAGTGCACATATATTCTATCAAGGACTTCTTCCCCAAGGGTTTGGTATAGGGTGTTGATTTCCCATCAGCTAGGGGTATAATGACTTGTTCCTCCTTATTTTCAAAGTTGATGTATCCCTTATTGAACTGTAGGTCAACATTATTCTTATAACACCATGGGCTAACAAGTAATGCCAAAAAAATATCTACCTTGGAAAGCTCCAAGACTTAGAAGTCCCCAGTAAACTTCGACCCTTGAATGGTGATAGTTGTATCTTTTAAGACACTGATGGGCATTGCCTTCATCTTGTTCGCCATATACAACACATTCGAAGATGTCTATAATACAGATATTCCCATTTGATGCCATGCATCCAATGTGAGAACATTTACCTCTGCTCTTATGTCAATGAGGATATTACTAAGGAGCCACCCATCAATGACTGCATTTAAGGTGATCTCCTTATCATATTCAAGGTTGTGAGGGGGAAGGTTTTCATGCAAGACCTACCTCTTGTGTTTTGTTCCAGTGTGTGGTACCTTCTCTTGCAATCATTATCTTAGCAAGGGAATAATATTCTCTTACCTTATCATCTTACATACTTCCTTAACTTCATCCAGGTCATCCTTTAGGGCCTTGGCATTCCTTCTTTGCCCCTCCTTCTTGGACTACTTTAGACACAAGATGTCTCCTTGTAAACTCCGAATGACGTCCATGGTTTCATGGTATACCTCCTTCGATAAGAAGGGTCAGGTACTTCCCATGTACCACTTATTCTCTAAAAAATAGGGTCCTCTGCTTTGGTATTTCCTTAGCGCATCATGTTGTTACCAAAACAGGCTCCAAGCCTGACTCACGCATTACCCGTGGCATCCACTATGTGTCATCCTTCTTTATGCTTACCATTGCAGTGGCCTTGTCTTTTCGGTGTTGTTGACTCATGTGCTCAAATAACCCCATGGAATTCATCATATTTTTGCTTCTTCCCACACCATGAGCACTACGATAGCTCTAGGCACTTGCGCTTGTAGTGGTATGTAGATCCACAATTAAAATAGGTTCCTTAAGGGAAATCACTTCTTCCTCCTCCACAGTACCCACAACCCCGAAATCCTCCATAAAACCCCCTTTGCAAATACCTCTCTCTACGTGTTCTTCATAATGGCGGTCATCATCCTTAGAATTGCTTACAAGGCTAGTCTAGCACATGCCAAGGTCAATAGCATCATGAATCGGTCAATAAGCCTACTGATCCTTAGTATCATGGGTTGTAGAGGTGCAGATCTTGTAGTAGTAAGATACATTATTCTGAATTATATGCCTGTAATAAGGGACATCTACTTGCATCATGATCCCGTGGCAGATCTCACAATCTACTACTATGGTGTGTATATCCTGCGGGGAAACTATCCTTAGCATGCCCCTCTACTTCACAATTTGTACACCACATTCCACTGTGAGTCTGATGGGCTAAGTTCACAGATAAATTTTCTAGTTTCTTAGCCATAGCAATGATTTGAGCTTCTAGAAATGGACTAATACTAGTAGCAACACTCCTAATAGCTTCAGCACACATAGTATCTTCTAATTCCTTGCACGGCAGTGCAGAAAGTCCTATGTGATAATGCCCTTCTGAAAGGTGTTATCAACCCTCCAACGAACCATTGAGCATGATGTGAAGGGTGAATGTCATATGAAAATTTTGATAAGAGAGTTTTAAACCACATGTCATACTCTCACACTCTCTACCATGCCTTATTGGATCTCTTTGCGAGTGTTGATGCTCTTTTTCTCAAACTCAGGGATGTGGAATTCTATTAGGATGTTGTTTTTCAATGTGGTGTAATCTACCACTATCTAATGGGGGTCATACATCCTATACCAGCTATGTGTACAACCTTGCAACGTCAATGCAAATTGATTGGCCTTTCATTCCATGGTTGTGATCCCCTTTGTGCACCATAAGAACTCGCACTTGTGAACATGCTCCAAAGCATCCTCTATGCCTTGGTAGTCTGGTAAGTGTGAAGACATCTCAAATATTACTTGAGGGGTGGATGAGGTCCCTATCCTCTTGGCCTAGGTCCTTGGTTTCCTCCAGTGTTTCCTCCTCTAGATCTACTGGATCCACCAAGTCTTATGCCTCCCGATCCACCAGTTCCACCTACATGCCATCCTACTGGCCAATAATGGGCCTGAAGTAGTCACACCTAGTGTCCCTAATGTCCCACTTAATTACATGCTAATGGTCTATGATATTTTTCCCCTCTTTGCATGTATGTGTGCACCACTCCTTGATGTATTACCCAAACCTTGTGTATTTACACCTTGTCCAAAAATTCCTCCAAACACTGGAATAGAGTGTGCATCCATAGAAGTCCCAAATGAGAAATTGTATTTCCTAGAGGCGGATCGGCCACCTCCATTGATACCAAGCTGGGTTAACAATACTTCTCCCCGATCTAGAAAACCAAGCACGGGGTTTGGTCACTAGGTGGGTTTAGATGTGCAGTAATGACTATTCTCTCTCCACATGATGAACTCTCATCGGAAGCTAAAGGGTCTCTCTCCCATGCTTGGAAAGATGGGGTAGCATAGAACGCTTTCGGGTTCCATGTCCTCTACATGAACCTCAACTCCTTCTTGCAATTTCGCCTCCATAAATCCATCACACTTGCAACCTCGTGTTGTCTAGAAATCTCCCTCTTGCATTCTTCACTATACTTAAGTCATATCTCTTCCCTTTCTTTCTCATTCACAATGTTTTCCATCTTCCTCCACCCTAGCTTCCTCGCCTAGCGCTCAGAATTTTTTATCCAACCATCAGAAATTCCTCTAAACTCAAGGTAATGATCAAGATCTTCATTACCAGGGGGAAAACATGTAGAAATGATCCTCTGGGCTCCCGTAGAAACTCAAACTCAACAAATTTTGGACAAGAATATGTAGAAATAGCATATTCCAGAGTGTAGATAGCCAGTACTCCTTTCCGCCAATTATTCACAACATGAGTCCAAGTTAGTGTTAATGCAAAATCACAGCACCACGGATCTTTGGTGGGTTTCTAGGTTGACCATACTATCATCCGGTGTGATTGCATAACATTGAATCCTTTCTCCAAGTGTGGGACTTGAAAAGTGAGAAAGGATTCTCCGGAGAAGGTGGTTCCTATTCCTCTGTTCGGATGCACACGAAATATGCGAGAGGGTTTACTCGAAACCTAATCTAATCTGCCAAGGAGACAGGATAAGAAGATGCATAAAAATAAATCTAAGCTAATAGAGGTGATGCCTTTGAGGAATGAAGAACACCTATCTTTCCGGTAAACACGGACCATTCAAATGTAATATAAGATCATGCATGAGATAACAAAACTTACGGTGAAAGACTAGGAGGATGTAAAATGAACACGAGAGAGGGTTGAGAATCATCCATAGACATGTATTACTTGCTCCAAATATTGATACAATACACTACAGAATGCCAAGAGGCAGAGTCATATTACAGTTTCAAATGAGAGGTTTGAACTCCACAAATTCACCTGATAGGAGAAGAAGGGAGGAGCAAAACAGAAAATGTTCGACCTTTTGAAAGAAGCTCCTCTTTACAATATATAGGAAGAATGAGAGAGGGAAAAGAGAGGAAATTCAGAATCTACCCCAACCACTTCTAGGTTGTATTTTAAATCATCTCATTATGGCAGAAGCGGCGGATCCTGGCAAAACGGCGGGCTGTCTAACAGAAGCGGCGAACTGTCTGCTGCATTAAAGCTGGTTGTTGGAGCGTCACTTCTGGCATTACCACGCGTCAGGGATGTTTTCTCAATTTTCTCTCTCCAAACTGAACCAAAATGCCAGATTGACCCGGAATCGTGCAGAGAATTTCACCAGCTTTCCATTGGTATAAAAAATGCAAAAATCTGAGCTCTGGATCGAAAGTTATGGCGATCTGAAGATTTAGGGCAAAAACAGGTCGGCGGGAAAAATATTTGAACTTTCCCCGCGCTCTGCCACTTGGATGACACGTGGCAGGCTCTGATTCATTGAGCAATTCTCTCTCCTCCACCTTTCCGTGGGATTTTCTTTGAAATTTCCTTATGGGCCCTTAAACTTGGACACGTGGCACTATTTCATTGGTTCGGGTCAGTGCTTGAAACCTCACCCTTTGACTTCTGGACTTTCTCCCTCGTGACACGTGTCATGATTTGATTGGTATTCGGGTTTGCCAACTTTTCACGTCCACCATGTCCATTTGTCTTGGATTTCCCAGTGCTTTTTGGGATAGAAACCTCTAATCCGCATGAAATGGGATTCCTGTCCCTTTTCTGCTGGTGACACGTGGCGTTGCTTGATTGGATTTCGGCTCCTTCGGCTATCCGCGTCCCACGTGTCCCTTTGTCCCAACTTTCCCAGTGCTGAAGTTCCCTATTTTGGCTGAACCAGCTGGTTCACGTCCTTCGCGTACATTTTTTCCAATTGTCCCCGGTATGCAGGACAAATTCTTCGAACCACCGAAATGGGCTTCCTTTGCTCTCGGCCACTTTTCCTTTTTACATCCTTCGCGTCCTTGCGTCCCGGATGTCCCAGCTGCTTAGTCGAAAGTTCTTCTTTCGCCGAACCGGGCATTTCACGCCCTTGGCGTCTTCATGTCCCAAATGTCCCAGAGTAGTTAGTTGATTTTCTTCTCTTTCGGCCGAACCAGCTTTCCACGCCCCACAGCGTCCCACTACCCGGATGTTCCTTTGCGAAAGTTCTCCTTTTCGGCTGAACCGGCCGGTTCGCGTCCTTCGCGTACATTTGTTCCAACTGTCCCTTTTCTTTGTAGACTGCCTGGTGGTCTTTCGACCGATTCGTGCCCAGATGTCCCAACTGTCCCAAAGGCGGCCTGGAGCAGGACTTAGCCAATTTTCATGATTTTCTCCTGAATCAATCTACTTGCTTGGAACTGAAAAACTCTGATGCATGTTATCGAAATTTACCTGGGGGGGTGAATTTTGGATAACAATTTGGTGACTTTTCAGGGTCACCTGCCTGCTAGGTAGAAGATCAGTGGCCTTTTAGCGATCCATTGGGCATGGAGTCATAAGCAATAACCTGAAATGAGCCTGATACTGCAACTCCCTCTACAAGAGCACGCTGAACTATAAAAACTCAACCTAGGAGCAACAAAACCTGTGCCAAAGCACTTAGGGAAACTGAAACCTAACTACAACAAGACAATGTGCAAAGCACTTGGAGGAATGAAAATCTAATTAATATTTACAAGGGTAGTGAACTTTCCTCTAGAAGCAACACTTGAGATAGATTCCATTGACTGGAATCTGTAGTTCTTCACCATCCAATGAGGCCAATTGGAAAGCATGTTCTTACACTTTGTGACCATGTATGGGCCACTCCAAATGGCATCAAATTTTGAATGCCTTCCTGGTTTTGCTTTGTCCATATCCCATTTCAACACTAGATCTCCAACTTGAAAAGATCTATCCTTGGCCTTTCTATCAAAGGTCTTCTTGATCAAAGCTTGATCCTTTTCCATTACTTGGGATGCCTGGTTTCTGATATCTTGTAGCTCCATCAACTCTGCATACCTCACCTCCATGGGCTCAAACTCTAGCAACTCCAGCTGCTTCATGAGTTCCAACGTTGGCAACTCAAGTGACATGGGCAAGATTGCCTCTCTTCCATAGACAAGCCTAAATGGAGAGTTACCTGTGGATCTTTTGGGAGTTATCCTATCAGCCCATAAGGATGATTTCAGCTTGGTATGCCAAGACCTCTGATTCTCATCAAGAGTCCTAATGATCCTCAACAAGTTCTTGTTTGTAGACTCGGCCTGGCCATTACCTTGAGGGTAATAGTTTGATGAAGTGCTTAGGTAGATCCGTTCTTGACAACCCACTCGGTCACCTTAGATCCAATGAATGCCAATGCATTATCGGAGATTATTGTAGCAAGTACGCCAAATCTGGTAGTTATCCCCTCATAAAAGTCTAAGATGCTAGACTCATTTGCCTCTTTAAGTGCTACTTCTTTTGTCCATCTGGTGAAGTAGTTTGTGGTTGTCAAAATCCATTTGTGCCCTTGGCTTGAATTGGGATTAATGACTCCAATGAAGTCCAAACCCCATTGCATGAATGGCTGGTCAACTGAGATTGGATGTAATGGAAGGGCAGCAAGTCTTTCTTTTCCTATGAAGAATGCACAATTATTACACCTCTTGATCCATGCATAGCAATCACTGAAGATTTTAGGCCAATAATAACCAGCCTTCATGATTTTTAGAGCTGTCACTCTTGGTGCAAAATGACCACCAGCTGGTCCACCATGAAACTCTTCCAACACCCTTTGAATCTGATTTGTGCTAATGCATCTCAGCAGCACTCCATTCACATCTTTCTTGAACAAAACTCCATCAACAATGGCATATGGAACAACCTGCAACCTGAAGTATCTCCTCTTCACTTTGCTCATTTCTGGAGGGCATAGGCACATGCTCGTAGGAAGTGTATTATACTCTGAGTCCAACAGGGAGTGGGAACATTATCATTTTCCTATTCTTGACCATCCTGTAGTACCAAGACATCATCTTCTTCATTACCTGCTTCAACTTGTTGACTCAAGGCTAGTTGTTTGCATAGTCCCTTCCCACGTACTAGTTCGGTGACCTTGATCTCGATGTCATCTTCCATGACACGGGTTATCCATCCTGCACGTTTCTCATTCAGATCCTTGTTTAGAAGGAAGTCACGACTCCGCATGAGAGACCAATAATTGCATCTTGTTGTTTGAGACTAGGTGCTTGAATTTATTTAAACTCTTAATCACTGCAAGTACATGCTTTTCAATGAAAGAGTACCTAGTTTCGTATTCCTCCAAGCCTTGAGTGAAGAAAGCAACTGGTTGTTCTAATCCTTCCTTGTTTTGTTGTGCCAAGATTGCAGAAATTGTATCTCCACCACCAAAGGTGTATAGCATGAAATCCTTGGAGAAGTTTGGATTGAGAGTTGGAGCTTGAGATATAGCCTCTTTTATTGCCTCAAAACTTGCCTTGCCTTCAAATGTCCACTTAAATGCCATGCTCTTCTTCAACACCAGTGTTATTGGCTTTACGAGAGATGCAAAGTTTGGGAAAAACCTGCGGACAAAATTGATCCTCCCTAAAAAGCTTTGAAGAGCCTTCTTATGACTTGCAATGGCAACGCTCAAATTGCTTCAACTCTTTCTGGGTCAATCATCAATCCCTCCTTTGAAACAATATGGCCAAGAAGTTTTCCCTCATGAGCCAAGAATATGCATTTTTTGGGATTCAATGATACCCCAAATCTTCTACACCTCTGAAATACCTGCCTTAGATGAAAGAGGTGATCCACTGCATTTTTGGAGAATACAGTGATGTCATCAAGGTATATCAAAACTATTTTATTGATCAACCCCTTGAATGCCATATCCATTGCCCTTTGGAAAGTGGCTCCAGCATTTGATAGCCCAAATGGCATCTTTTTGTAGGCATAGGTCCCCTATTTGGTGGTGAAAATTTGTCTTGAATTGGTCATCTTCTTTCACCATTACCTGATTATACCCTGAGTAGCCATCTAGGAGAGAGAATCTCTCCGAACCGGATACTACTTGCAATATTTGTTCCATTGAAGGAAGTGGGTAATGGTCTTTGAGAGATGCCCTATTTAGGTCTCGGAAATCTACACACAACCTGATTTCTCCGCTCTTCTTCTGACCGAGAACCAAGTTTGCGACCCAGCTTGAGTGCTTGATCGGGAATATAATGCTTGCCTCTATTAGCTTATTTAGCTCTTTCTTCATTAGAGGCTCAATGTGAGGGTTGACTGGTCTCTACTTCTACCTGATGGGCTTAGCATCTGGATCCAATTCTATGGTATGCTGAGCCAGGTTGGGATTGAAACCTTTCAAGTCTTCATAGCTCCAAGTGAAGACATCTGGAAATTCTTGGCAAAGTTGTATGAAATCTGATTTCTCCTGTTCAGTGGCTACCTTGCCAATTTGAAGTGTTTTGTTTTCCCCAACCGGAATTGGCTCTGAATCTTCTCTTTTGACCTGTATGTTAGCCTTTTCCTTACGGAACTGGTCATTAGGGTTGAAGATAGAATCCAATGTTACTAAACCCCTAGGAAGCTTGTTTGTCCGCAGCTGCACTACTTGATCCCCATACTGCTGCTCTAATCTGTCCTGATTCCTAGCTGAGAATTCAGCCTCTTCTTGTAAGAAATTGACGATCTGTTGATCGTTCTCAAATACACTGCCAGTTTGGTGTTATTATCTGAGGCTGTTGGCCTCACAATCACATGGACATGTGGCTATGTTTTTTCCTTTTGATGTTGTCAACCACATCAAACATTGCTCCAACACCGAGCCTATCCGCACTTCATTTTTCTTCCTAGAGTGCAGACGCAATATTGAAAGCTTGAAATCCTCAATGAGGTCCCATACCTGTTCTTGTAGTTCTTTAGCAGTTCATTCTTTGTAGCATGTTGTCCCGACTTGATTGACAATTATTTCTTGTCACCAAAGACTTGCAAGTTCTTTATTTTCTTCTTGATTGCCCAATGTATCCCTTGCACCAAGGCTTCATATTCAGCAGTGTTATTTGAACAGGAAAACTAGAAACGAAAGGCTGAGTAATACCTTATACCTTGTGGTGAAACGAGCATAGCTCCTCCTCCTACACCTTGTCTACTCCTTGATCCATCAAAGAACAGCTGCCATACTTTGTTCTTGTCCTTATGATCTAGCTTGGTGATGTTGGGGAGAGGTTGATCCTCTTCATGCACACAATAAACCCTAGCTCGATTCTTCTACTTCTTGATAAGGATCAAAAGCATGCACCTTGCTTTCCCATTCATCAAGAGTTAGATCCGGGATACTTCCAACCTTGGTGTCATCCTCATCAGTGCTAGGGTGATCTTCTTGATCAAATGCTGAGCAATTGGCATTAATCTGACTTGGAGTGTAAGGCTCAATATGGAAGTTTGCAATAGGTTCAGACCTAATTGTAGCCTTAGTTCCATACCTTGTTCTAAACAGCATGTGAGACCAATCTGCTGAAAGATAGCCTCCAATTTTAGCAGTGAAGTCTCTTGACAAGCACAATGCAAAGAGTGGTGGAAGGTCTATGACTGATACATCTTGTAAAACAACAACATTTGGACATGCATGCAAGGTAAGACTCAAATTTCTAATCACTCCAACTATTGCTATTGCTGTCCCATCTAGCTGTACTACCCCTTTAGATGTTATTTCATACTGGAGCCCTAGCTGATCAGCTATCTGTTTAGGCATTACTGAGCTACTTGCCCCGGAGTCTATCATGCAATTATGTACTAGCTGATTTCCAATGATTAACGAAACATAGAAAGGGGGGGCTTCAACATTTTACCTTGTTGTGCTCCATGACTTCCTTCAGGCTGGGCAGCATTTGTAAGCACTTTGTCTTGCATCTGAACCTGCTGATTCGAAGTTGGCCAATCCTTCATGGCAGCTTGTAACAAATCTCTTTGCCCTGGGATGGATAGGGATTCCCACCTAGATATATTGACGTTTGTCTTCTTCATCTGATTAATGATACTGAATGGTGATGAAGGATCTCTCTGCTATCCCTTGGTTTGCACATTTACTCCTTGTACGTGGGCAGCAACAGCTAGCATTTGAGTTGGCATAAGGGCTGTTCTTGGCTTCCTTGTGCATTTTAAACGGGAATTTGCTTGCCAATCATTTACGGAGGCATAGAAGGTTGTGGGCTGGTTAGAGCTAGTGGTGCTCCTCACCCAAATTTCTCCTTTTTGACCTTGTGGGCTGGTTGGAGCTAGTGGAATCTCTCTTTTATATGATTTAAGTGGGAAACATCATCTATCATAGGAACCTTAAAAATGTGAGTGGAAACGAGACATACATTTATCATAGAAATCATAATGGCTTTTAGACAAATCCAGTTATCGCATGATGAATGGTACTTATGATTATCAATAGTAACCATTACATAAAAGGACATGCATAAGGATTTATATCATTTACACAAACATTCATGGATCAAAAATGTAATCTATAAACACGGACCAAAATCATTAATAATTATATTCAATCAAGTTTGGTAACCTTATTACATCCATTGGATCCATTACTGAGACTACCTGACTCTTCCGACCGAAGTCATACATCATAGCAGGGTTTATACCCCTCAGTTCTCAAGAGGAAATTTACATTCCCCACCCCTTATTACATCCTTTTTCTTATAGATATCTACCAAACCCTACAAAGTTCCTTAAGTATATCCGTAGAGCTTCGCTCTTTACTAATCTATATCTATCAATCTATCTTTTTCTTTCCCTTTCCTTTACAGGAACTTGTATTTATAGCCTTTCCCACCAACTTCAAGCCTTCACGGGAGTTAAAAATCTACTACCAAGTGTCCCAAGGTGGTCCTTTATGGGAGCATGATTCTTGAGGCCCGAGCTTTCCACTCTATTTCATGATGGTCTTCTAGAAACTTCCATCGCAGGATATATTCCTTCTTAGGACAACCTGTCGCTAGGATGACACCTTATCCATTCTGCATGCATAGTTGGGTCATGATTTTCTCATGTTCTACCTAATGTGGAAAATATGGCTAAGTCTTGAAACCTTTTTATGCCTTGTGTGTGCGCCACTTGTTCTACTAAACCCTCTTACAACCTTGTCCTATGCGTTTTCACCTTGTGCATGCTTATTTAACTATGCTTTACATGCCCATGTGCCTTTTTTACTTAGCTAATATTTTAGGGGCCCAACAATCAATACTTAGTTAGGAAAACATTCAACAGATATACCAAACCATCTATGATAACTAATACTTCACATCTTCATAAACTCATACCATAATTTCTTTAACTAATTCAATATGATTTAAAATGAGTAATCCAAATATTTTTTAACGGGACCCTTCTACAACTCAAGTTCTATTTCACACATAGTAAATAGGTCAACATAGATTTATTCTATCAAGACACGATTAAATAAAGAAAATATATCCTCTACTTCAAACACAAAGGAATATGTTAAGAAATTTCAACCCTTTCTAACAGATTACAAATATCACTGGGAAATATAAAATGATTTTTCATGGCCTGTTATCCCTAGCATAAGATGTAAATAAGATACATAGTGGAATGAAACTCAAATTGTTCCCACTATTAAAGGATTAAAATATTTTAGATACATACATCCCATTAGCCGTGTGATTATTAACCCACATGGTCAAGCATAGATAAAGTTCCTATGAGTACCCATGTTAAGCATCTCATTTAAATGTGTTGACCAAGGTATTTACTTGTTCACTCACTTAACTCATGGTCATTTTCTTTTAAACAAGTTTTCTCAATCCTAAAAAAATCTTCATATAAAGGTAATATACACTCAAAATGGTGGGGATAGTAGAAGACTAGAATGGAATATCCCCATTAACAAATACGTTAATTCACATATTCAAGAGCTTGTCAAACAATGAAAACTAGTTTATAAATCAACATGTTTGCAAACATATAAACATAATACCATCATCTATTCTCACCCAATAAATATTCTATTATTGAGAATCAAAATAAATAGAGAAGGATAGTAACCCATGCATTTTTAATTTGGAAAAAATCTTTAATCAAATAACCAACACAAATAGTAGCATTCCCACACAAATATTCTCTATGCCATCTCATACAATCTAGCATTCGAATAACCAACCTTCTCAATATATAACAAATTTTATGACCAAAATAATGGCATCCATTTTTAACGGAGGATACAAAAATAGTTCATTTGAACCAAACTTTGCTAAACCCTTATGCATGGATCTTGAAAAACTAGAGGATAGCTCGAGTCCATAAGAAAATTATAAAAATAAAACTAAATCTATGTTGATGACTTCGCACTTTCCCTAAAAAGTGCCTAAACAAAACTAGAAGCAATTAAAATGAAACAAAGCCTTACATGTAATGATAGCTTCACAAAGAGGCTTTGCATATCTTGAGGTGAGTTAATGCTCATTAGTTCTGCAAAGCCACATAGTGGCCTAAATTAATCCACATTACTTTCCCTCCTAAATTAATGGTGGAGCCAAACCGATCGGTCCAAGATTTATAAACAAATCAATTTTAAACCTTTGATTTTTCCATGGTCAATCGACCAAACTTAAACCATAATAATTATAAACATTTTCCATGAAGAATGGTAAAATACCATATATATATATATATATACATATATATATATATATTTATATATATGGTCTTAGACCATTCTAACCATCAACCTTATTCAAATTAACCTTGACATCACCTATGGTCTAGGACCATTTAACAATAATTATATTCACCTTGTTATGCTCCCTTCATATGGTCTTGTCTATTTTAGAAACAAAACTATACTCCCCTTTATCTTCACTGATCCCATGGTGGGGACCCTCATCCATAATTTACTTGCTTAGGTTTAGATCAAAATTTTTATAAAAACCTTACTAGTTTTCTCATGAATTTTGACCTTAAGAGTTAATAAATTAATAATTATCATAATTTACCCTCTTATTGCCTTGTAGAAATTGAAAAACATTGTGGCTTATGACCATCAAATCAACACGGGGAAGTTATTTTTAAAATCAAATAGTTTGGACTATCTCAAACTATCATAATAGTAGAAGATAGTTATTCACTCATATTTATAGTAATTAACATTTCTCTACACCAAAACAAGATTGAATCACATTCAGGAGGTAACTTTAACAATATTGTTATATCATCATGACTAGTAAGTAAGCATAATCATCCAAATTTAGAATTATTGATCATCAACAACCTATCAATAAGATAAGCATCCTCATAAATAGTCATAGTAATCCAAATAGTTCAACAATGCATCAAATCATTACACACAACAAAGTTGATAACTCATAACACATAGCATAGCAAGGTTCACTACAATGTTCCTTACAACTAAAAATAAAATAGAACATCATGTATTGAAATCATTGCATACAACACAATAAAGTAATCTCATGTACAACAAAGTGAAACAAGAATGCTTGGCAAAAATGTTATTCTGTGATTGGGCATGCAACTACACGTAAGTGCATATATCCTTTTGAGGATATACATAAGCACATATAGTTGCATACTCAGCTACACAAAAAAATTATCCCTTTACCCTCATAAACCACTCTTCACTTTTTGAATTATCCTTATATGGAACAAAATTAAATTCCAGGATGTGACATACTTCCCCCTTAATGAATCATCGTCCCAATGATTTCACTCATTAATAGTCATCAGAATAATCAAACACATGATAATATCATACAACTAAAGAGAACAATCAACATTTTTATCAAAAACTCATAACTTTCTAGATTTCGGTCTATCTGTTTTCAAACTTATTGGTTGTAACAGCCTTTCAATCAGCCAAAACTTCTAATCATCAACAATACTACATAATTTTTTTCATTGCATTCAGCCATAATATACAATATTAGTTAGTATACATAACAAATATTCAAAAATAATTTATATATCACTACGCAACAATCAAGGAAAACACTCTTTTTTATTCATCCATGTTTTCCTAAATTGCAAGTTCATTAGAACACTTGTCTTTTTAGACCTTTACCTATGCGTTTTCTCCTTTCTTTTGAAATGCACCCAACAATATTCCACTCTTGAGATGGTTTTTCTAAATTAATTCCATGGATTTTCTCTTTCAATTATTTACTTATAAGAACGTGTTTCATCCAAAACACGTATTTTACACTAGATTATGGGAAAATTATGCATCCTAGGCATTTCGAGTGATAAAGCTTAACCTTACAAGCTATGAGGATTGTTGCTCCCCAAATTTTCAAAGTACTATACACATCCTAGTGGTAATTTTGTCATCTTTACTACACAATTCAGTTCTCTATTTGCATTTTAACCCATGGAAGACCTTTCCTAAGATTTTTTTAACTTAGCTAGTTAGCAATTTTGTTATTCCCATAATCCCAGAATATGTTACATAAAGTAATTCCACATACCTTCCATTTAAATTTTTATTTTATTGATAATAATCATTCCCAATTCATGTTGAGACAAATCACCATGACCTACACTATCTTACATAAAATTTAGGGTGCATGAAGGTATATTTCAGTCCTAATTATTTTTTTCTAATTTTTGGAAACTTTCCTGGCATGTACACCTCAAGTCTTATAAGTTATCCATTATGACAACAAGTTCTATGTGGTGGGGAGTATAATTTAATTCATGCTCTTTCAATTTTCCTACTTTCATAAGAAAGAACCAAATTATATTGGAGAAGTGTTCCACCCAACTTTATTGCCTAAGGAATTCCATTACCCCGGCGAAGTTCCTATTGGGATCCGGAACCTTCAAAACATGTGTTTTTAGTTTATTTTCAACATAAGAAATGACATTTATAACTTTCCAATTATCACAAACACTTCCCACATTATAGTTTTAGAAATGGTGTATCCTTGAATAAATATACTCAATTATTTTAACCACTTATAAGTAGTTTATTCATACCTACTTCAAATAGTCAAAATTTTATTTGATATTAAATCAATGATCAAAAATATCATGAGGTGATCCTTACTTCCAAACAAATATGGTCATACAACCCATTATAACTAAGTAATCCTTACTTAGTAACATTTCGTGATGGCTGCATTTAATTCATACAAAAATCAAATCCTTTCTCATTATATTTCAAAGGATCAAACATCATTACTAAGTTGAAATCAATATAGTTCTAAAATCACTTTTCCAAATAATAATGATCTCATGCAAACATCTTTAATAACAATTCATTACCCAAGCCAAACATTACTTGATAACAGTGTTCAAATCCTAAAAGGATTTTATATTTATTAATTCTTCTTTACAATTCTATAAAAATCCTTAATGATAAAATCCTCCTACATAGCTCGAATGAGCTATAAGAACAATCTAAATATTTTTAGTGAGCTCATGAGATTTCTAAAATTTTCAACACTTAAAATATGTTATTAAATAAGTATACATTCATATGACACAATCATCTAATTTGTATATCTCTCCTCCTTTTTTAAGTACCCTCTTCATGAATAAATTAGCATAGGTTTCACCTATTAAAATACACATAAAAGAAGAGACGAGGTCCTTCATTTAAACTAACAAAGAAATACTTTTCGAGTTGAATCTCTATCTAGCCAAACACCTTCTACCAATGAAAACCTTTAAAGGTTTTATTTTATCTCATTTTCCCCTAGCTGAGATAAAAGAGTGATACCCAATTGGGTTTAGTTCTATAGAGACTTCCTAACACAAAAATACAAATCTTATCATCATATGGTAAGATAGGTCAACCGATGACCAACTTTGGTCAAACATTGGTAAAGGTTTCTAGATACCCACACTAGAATCTCATTAAACGAGTTGATCGGGATACTAACAGTCTCAACCTTTAATTTACAACCACCACAATTGGATTAAGGCTCCACAATCCATTTTACAAAAAGAAAAATTATCTTAAAAATAGTGCACATTAAAAATCAGGTATTATAGTTGAGTGTTTGAATTAAATATTATAATCCTTCTAAAACCAAGATCACATTCAATAGACTTGTAACCCAAGAAAAAACTATCAAATATACCTATCTAAATCAGACAAGTAAATTTTAGGTTAGATATTTTGTGATATCTAATGATAACACAATCATTAATTTGGTCCCTAAAATCTTAAAAAAAAATACTTGCAATAACAACTTAGTTCCAATTTTTGAAATCATTGGTAAAATGAGTCTTACGTTTTTAAGAGGAAGTTCCTTTCTATGCTAGGTATGTTTGTTTTTTTGCATACCTCCAAAGCATTTCTTTTCTTTTCAAACCATTAAGCCATTTACTTACGTTGGGTAGTCAATTTCATTCAAATACTCATAAGCCCCTAAATTATTTTAAGTATAACTCCAATTCCATGATGAAGTTAAATAGCGTCAATGTTGTATTGACAGAAATAGGTCTGCTATTAGTTTTGCAAAATTTTCCTCATGTGAAAAGACCACATTTCTCATTTATTTTTCAGCTAATCACTAGATACAAAGAACTCAATTGTACTAGTATTATACTAAAAAAATATGAATTCATACATAACTTACCTGACATCTAGTTAGGAATAACTTGTTTCCTTTTCTTGGTGGTTAAGAACTAAAGTACACATCATTAGCTTATGTTTGTTTTCATTATAATAGTGGTCCCCTTCTCATCCAAAACATCCTTCAATAGGTCCTTTTTACCGCATTCATTTTACCACTTACAAGTGTTGATATGCACAATGTTTTTGTTATTACAACATGTTTTACTAATGTGTTTCATCCTTACATTCCATATTTTCTGCCCTATCCTTTTTCCACCACTTTTTCTTAAAATTTACAAGTTAAGAAGAGATAATGCTCTTTATATTCTCTTATTATGAGTTGGAATTGATTGTGGATTCTATTCTAGCCTTTTGGATTTTTTGAACATTTCTTCCTCGGTAGGTAATCCATGTTTTCTACTTCATCTACCATTTTAGGTGTAATTTCATATTGGATTTTAATTTCAAAACTTGTCATTAAATATAGTTCAATAGTCTAGTGATTCCCTCCTTTGATTGCCAATAATTTCAAGTTGTTTTACCTTAAATGATCATTTCCACTCATTCCCAAATGCTCAAAGGTAGCTATCTGGATTCAAATATCTTGAAGGATTTTTATAATTTTTATCTAACTTCTTGACCACCAAACCTATAGTATAATCTGGTCTAGTTTGTTTTCCATGATACACCTTCATTTAATCAATGTAATTTATTAAAAAAGTAATATACTTAGTTATCGTAAGGACCCATTAAGTCCAAGATCTGTAACCTTTAGTTCTGATACCAAAATGTAACACCCAAACTATGCTACATCAAACTAAGGGAATTTTTTTACCATTAATTAACTTGATTCCTTCAATGATTATCATCACGTAGCGAGAA
Source organism: Taxus wallichiana var. yunnanensis (assembly GCA_018340775.1). NCBI lineage: Eukaryota > Viridiplantae > Streptophyta > Pinopsida > Cupressales > Taxaceae > Taxus > Taxus wallichiana. The sequence goes on along the minus strand of CM031238.1, from coordinate 15,607,231 downwards.
CAATCTAGCATACTATTTAAGTTTCCAATTCCTTAATTCTTTTTACATTGTAATGATTAACATCATTACTTAAATCAACACTAAGTAATCCAATATAAATTAAAATTACATATTCCATCTAATAACATTGTAACCATGTGTAACTGTAAAGGTCCATTAGATCTACCCGATTCCTTTTATCGCTCTTTTGAGTGTGCATAATTGATAGATCTACCTGTTCTCATTAATCATCACTTTATCTAAGTGTACATAACTTGTATTTAATTAGTTAACCTTTTTATTCAGTTTTATGAACTAATGCAGTTCCAAGAGTGTACTTGAAAATCAATTTACTAAGTTTCATCTAGTATGTAATACCATTTTATTAGAACTTCATGAACTGGTGGTGTAACCAGCTAGTACACTAATTAGGCCAAATTTTTCAATTTATTATTTTTATGCTTAGTTTCATGACAAACACAAAAATCACTCAAAACTTTCCCCATCACCACATCATCATTCCACATAGTTATCTAGATTATTTTCCTTTGTCTTAGTATTAAGTTTACAGTTAACCATTTTAATTTATTCATTTCCAATAAGGTATGCTTTCATCCTAAGGATAGGTTAACTAGGTTTCATTACGTTATTCAATTCATGTTAGAGGTATATTGTGATCTCGTCAAGTCACCAAATAAAGTATGTACCTCTTATCGCATGATTGTCAACTATATCGATCTATGATCATTAATTAGGTTTAGTCAAGTACAAGGCTTAAACCATTTCATAACATTAATTAAACATTATTAATGCTCATTAATAGACACTTCTACCTTTCAAATTTCCTAAAGCATATATGTACAACTTCACTCTTACATGTGTACTTTATTTACCTTCATAATATGTTCCATATCATTGTAGCTTCTTTCACACTAAATTAAAGTGCAATTGGGTATGATATTTTGATGATATGACTCATTATTTAAGGTATAAGTTACTACCAACAAAATGAATTAGTTTGACTCTCCATGATTCAAACATACAACTTGATTTATGTCCTCAAAATTATCTATGTTTAACAAATACATATTCATGTTTGAGAAAGGTACACTTAACTTGTTACGTGTCATTTGTTAATGATTAGAAATCATAACATAGTAATGATATATCATTTATTATGATTATCTCTTATCACGTTATCACAACATTAGGTTTTCGATATCATCTATACGATTAATCATTGAACATATGATTAATCAGTGTACTTATATCATTTAATGCATAGCTAAATGTGTCATCATATTAAATAAATAACAAATGTGACTTAATAGTGTTTGGATATTATTGTTGTATTTGTCGTATTATGTTGTCTCATCTTAACATACATCCATAATCAAATCATAATGAATGAAATCATCAAATTATACTTACAATATTGCATTCATAATCTTTCGTAATTTTGACATTATAACATTTTGTAAAAATGCAAGTACTCGGTAATACAACATATATTCATATAATGGAGGTTAAAACCTCATTATTAAAGTACATAATGATATTGTAATCAATAAAAATACAACATGCCTTTAAATTCCTTATTCACTTGTAAAATAATATATATTTTCCTCTCTAATCAAATACATGTACATTTATTACATCCGTAAAATCAGATACAACATCAATCTATATCGTAATCCATTCCTTAATCTTTTGTAATACTTTTTCAAAACCTACAATCGAAGAAAAAAATTGTACATGGTTGGGTCAAAAGAACTAGCATGGATTATCATCTCTTTGTCTATTTATTTCATTTTGAAATAATAGAATATATACTATTTGATTAAATTAAATTAGATCAAATATTATGTAATTACTACATGTTTACTATAACGACAGATATAATAAACTCAAATAGTTACGATTATTTACAACTTAAATGTTCACAATTTTAGAAGTTGTACTCAAAATGATTAACCTCAAAACTTAATCACATTTAAACAACCAAAACGTATTTCCCAACAAGTAGTAGAGAAAAGGTAATAATACTTTGTATTACATTCTCAAAAATCATCAAGTTAACCCCTTTTAAGTTAATAAGAAACAAGTTATTTTACCAATTTTCATGATGCATAATGCCAAATTCTAATACATCGTCATATACTGGTTTGATCCTAATTGCTTTTCCATTTTATTGATACATAATTTAATAAAAAAGTTATTATACTTGGACAACAGATGCGGTTTATTTCAAGTATGTATTAATCATATTACCTAAGTATGTAAACATCATCAACAACCACTATATCAAAAGGATCATCAATCTGGAAAACAGAATTACACTCATCATTTAGACAATTCCTTTTCAATATCAAGCAATCCAAAAAATACAATTCCTTATGTATTATAATTACGTATACCCGAAAAATTTTTTTGAATCAATCATTCATTAGGTAAACATTCAATGAGATATACCAAATAATCTATGGTAAATAATACTTCACATCTTCATAAGCTCGAATGTAATTTCCTTAACTAATTCATTTCTAGTCTAAACAAGTGATACCGATATTATTTCATAGGACCCTTCTACTGACTGATTTTTATTTCCCACATAGTAAATAGGTCAACATAATTTTCTTCTATCCGAAATAATTCGGAGTAATAATATCTTGTAATAACATAGTTTTCTTCTTATATGAAGAGCATATCTTGTCCCAATGGCAGATTGGAGCTGACAATATCTGAAATAATTCAGGTAATAATATTGATAGATCTTTGATACACTGGCATCCTCCTGATCTCAACTGGTGTAAGTTGAACTTTGATGGGGCCTCTAAGGGTAACCCTGGAATTGCAGCTAGGGGAGGAGTGATCCGGGATCATAAAGGTAGTTTGGTTGCTGCTTATGCTGGTAAAATGGGAATACAAACTAATCATTTTGCTGAAGCATTATCCACTTTATGGGGCCTTAGAATTTCTTAGACTCATAATATCCAAAATCTCATTCTGGAAGGAGACTCGCTTAATATCATTAATCATCTTAATCAGTGTTCACCTCCAAGTTGGAACATCAAGGACTTCATCTTGGAGTCCATAAGTATTTTCCAAACCTTCAATAATATTCAGATCAAGCATACTTACCGGGAGGGTAACAAGGTGGCAGATGCATTGGCTAACTATGGCATAAATGTTAATCACATTATTTGGGATAATAGTGATCACATTCCTGAGCAGATTCAAAACAACATACAAGCGGATACTTATGGGCATGCAAATTTGGAATAAGATTAATGAGCATTTGGAGTGGGTCTTTATGAATAAGACTTTCACACATGCTGATAAGTTTAAAATAGCACTTAAGCAAATCTTGACGGGAAATCAAGGATATAGAAAGTATAATGATGATTTAAAGTGGATTTATCTAAAGATTAAAGCCACACATGCGGGAAATATTGTGCCTATAACAGCTATTAAATAGTTTTTATGGATTTTCAAGTCCGTAGTAAGGATGATGATGATCTGGAGTGGGTTTCTAAGGGGGTTGATGCTCACGCATGTGGATCTCACAGGTATAGAGCAGAATTTACGTAGGCATTTGTGGGAAGTGTTATGATAGCAATGGCTACACTATTCATCATTCCCAACGCGTGAGAAAAAAATAGAGAAAGGCAGGTTGGAAACTGTGGCTATTATAGAATTCCTCGTATGGAGTTTGAAGTTTGCACTTTCAATCACTTAATCCTGGTGAAAATGGGAGGACCCCCTTATCAGATCGAGCCCAGTGTGGACCCGGAGTGGAAGAATAAGGAAGAGCTTTCAAATCTTCTCAATCAAGGAGGCATTACTAATTTTATTGAGAAGATACAAGGGCACAACCAAAGAATTTCCATGAAATTTTAAAAGGACTGGAAATACCACAAATTTGAATATGGCAAACAGAATATTTCGATTAATGAAGAGTTAATCACCGAAAGCTGGCCTTGGAATGGAAGGGTACAAATATTTTAATAAAAGGATCGATGGACACGCTTACGAGAGGAAATTTGTGGAGGGCAATGAGAAACTAGTATTTTCATGGTGGGTTTGTAGGTCAGCTCTATCCCTCCACCTTTTGACAAGGTCACTCGTATGATGGTGAGATACATCTCTTTAGAGGGGAGATTTTTTAAAATGCCCTTAAAACATCTTGTGTTCCTCAATCACTTTCGCAGAAATTTCACGGTATGTTTCCCTCACTATCTACTTAATTTTGTTTAGCACTCCATTTTGGAGTTCCAAAAGTATGCTCATGTGATCCCTTTTCATCAAGGTATCATTTTCTTGTTGCATAAACTTTGTCTTCTTAAGCTTCCCGGCATTCCAACTTCCCCCATCTTGGTTCCTTCTTTTCCCCTCACCGTTGTCGATACCACTCCTTCTATCCCCATCACCACTACTGCTACCCCTATGAATTCCTTCTTGGCTCCCCCTATCATCCCCCACCTCTGCTCCCACCTTCTTCGCCTCCACCTCGACCAGACCTATAACTAGGTCTTCTGAAAGACTAAACCTAGATACCCCTGTTTCAGGGAACATTCCTCAAGACTTGGAGGTTGCTCATAATCTACTTCACATTAGCAGTATAGGTTCTCAGGAGACACATGATGTGAGCTCCACAAAAAGGTTGGATGCTTTAGAAATTGACATGTTGTCTTTGTTGAAAGAAGAAATCAAAAACTTGACTAAGAAAAAGGTAAGAGGATGGAGGAGGAGGTCGATATTGACAATAAACAAGTTGAAGATATCTACAAAAAAATTACTCACTTTGGAAAATAAACTAGGAAAACCAAGACTCGCCATGACCATAATATGGCTATATTTAGTGCAATCGAGGAATTTATTAAGCAGCATGTCCACTGTGTCTCTAATCTCAGCGGAATACCAGCAACTCTTTGGGGCACGGAAAAAGAAAGCAAACAAACCATTCAATAGCTGGATATTACTGACCCTACTCACATGACAGCATTGGTTATGTTCACCTCTTGGCAGACTATTAAATCTAGAATTTCCAAAGCTGCCAAGAAGTAATTGTGGATTTGCGCTACTCTTGCTGCCTTCTGTCGTGTTTTTTGCTATTTTTTTGCTACTCTTCTGTAGTGTTTGAACTGGTTTGATGTTTTGGGGTAACTGCTCTTTTGTTACATTATATTTTTATGTCTTATCTGGATCTTGATCCTTCTTATAATGTTTTTCATTCCTATTTTGGCTTCTAGGCCCTTTTTGTATACAAGGGTATAGTCCCTTTCAAAAAACTATTTACCAATAATAATAAAAAAACATAGTTTTCTCTATGAAGACACAAGTAAATTAAGAAAATACATCCTCTACTTAAAACATAGAGGTAAGATTGTTAGGACATTCCAACCTTTCCTAATAGAGAAAAAACATCACTAGGAAATATAAATTGATTTTGCATAGCCCTATTATCCCCAATCTAAGTTGTAAAGAAGATACATAGTGGAATGAAACTCCAATAGTGTCCACTATTAAAGGAGTAAAATATTTTAGATACAGAGATCCCATTAGCCATGTGAGTATTAACCCACCCGGTCAAGCCTAGATAAAGGTCCTACGAGTACCCATGTTAAGAATCTCATAAAAATGAGTCTACCCGGTATTTATAGGTTCCCCCACCGAACTCATGGTTACGTCCATTTTAAATGGGGTTTCTCAATCCACAAAACATTCTTCATATAAAAGTAATATACACTCAAAATGGTGGGGATAGGAAAATACTTGCATGTAATATCCCCATTAACAAATACGTTAATTCATGATTCAAGCACTTGTTAAACAATGAAAACCCCTTTATAAATCAAGATGTTTGTAAACATACAAAAATAAACATAATGCTATCATCTATTCTCACCCAATGGATATTCTATTGTTTAGAATCAAAATAAATAGAGAAGTATAGTAACCCGTGCCTTTTTAATTTGGAAAACTTCTTTAATCAAATAACCAGCAAAAATAGTAGAATTCCCACATAAATATTATCTATGCCATCTCAAAAAATCCATCATTCGAACAACCAACCTTCTCAATGTATAAAAATTTTATGACCAAAATAATGGCATCCATTTTTAACGGAGGATACATAAATAGTTCAACTGAACCAAAATTTGCAAAAACCCTTATGTATGGAGCTCAAAAAAATTGAGGAGAGCTCAAATCCATAAGAAAAATATCAAAATAAAATTGTAGTTATGTTACATGCGTTATCTTCCACAATAATCTTCACACTTTACCCAAAATGTGGCTCAACAAAACTAGAAGCAATAAAAATGAAACCAAGCCTTACATGTAATGGTAGCTTCATGAAGAATATTCACACTTCTCAAGGGGATTTAATGCGCATTACTTCCTGTAGAGACACATAATGGCCTAAATTAATTTACATTAATTTCTCTCCCAAATTAGCGGTGGATCCAAAGTGAGAGGTCCAAAAATTTAAACAAACCAATTTTAAACCTTTGATTTTTACATGGTCAATCAACCAAACTTAAACCATAATAAATATAACCCATTTTATATGAAGTATGGTCAAATACCATTATATATATATATATATATATATATATATATATATATATATATATATTCTCTTAGACCATACTAACAATCAACCTTATTCAAATTAATCTTGCATGCCATCACCTATGGTCTAGGACCATTTAACACTTTAATTACATTCACCTTGTTATACTCCCTTCATATGGTCTTGGATATTTTAGAAACAAAACTATTCTCCCTTTATCTTGATTGATCCCATGGTAGAGACCCTTAGCTACAATTTAATAGCTGAGGTTTAGATCAAAATGTCTATCAAGAATCATACCGATTTTCTCATGAATTGTGAGCTTAAGAGTTAATAAATATCAATCATGATAAACTTATCATGATTTACCCTCTTATTGCCTTGTGTAAATTGAACAACATTACAACTTATGACCATTAAATCAACACAATGAAGTTAGTTGCAACATCAAAACAATTTTGACTGTCTTGAAGTATCATAATAGTAAAAGATAATTATTCACTCATATTTACAACAATTAACATTTCTTTACACCAAAATAGTATGAATCACAGTCATGAGGTAACTTTAACAATATTTTCATATCATCATGATCGGTAAGTAAGCATAATCATCCAAATTCAAATTTCTTGATCATCAACAACTTATCAATAAGATAAGCATCCTCATAAATAGTCACATTAATCCAAATAGTTCAACAATACATTGAATCATTACACATAACAAATTTGATAACTCATAACACATAGCATAGCAAGGTTCACTACAATGTTCCTTATAGCTACAAAAATAAAATACTACATCATGTACCAAAATCATTACACACAACATGGTAAAGTAATCTCATACAAAAAGTGAAAAAGAATAAGTTATAAATGTCAAGTATGTTATGAATGCTTGGCAACAAGTGTTGTTATGTAGTTTGTCATGCAACTACGCGTAAGTGTGTATATCCTTTTTAGGATATACATACGAATGTATAACTACATACTCATCTACTCAACAATGTTTATCCCCTTGCCCTCATGAACCATTATTCACTTTCGACTTATCCTTTTACGAAACAAAATGAAATTATAGGATGTAACATTGGAAATGTTTAAAGTTAAATTATAAGAGTGGCCCAAATAGGGCCACCCACCTTGATATAAATCAAGGTGATCTCTTTGAGATTGGATACATGTGGAAATAACACATAGATACGAGCAAGAAGTGATAGTATATTAATGATACATTATGCAAATGATGTGAAGTATAATATCCACTCATGAGTGAATGTATGTGATAGTTTATAATTCCTCCTTGAAGGTGTAATTGTTGTGGATTCATGAAATAGTGGGAGTGTTGGATGAAACATATACTCTCAATAAAGATAAGTGATTTTTCGGAGGGTTTTTACCAAAACAATTTCCCACTTAACTATTTTTTCTTATGTTCATTTACTTTCATGTTCATGCACTAAATCTAATATCTAATTCATTATGTGATGTAATCTATCATAACTTGTTGTTCAATCATAAACTATAATCCTTGGAAATTTATTTTGGTGGATATATAAATATATGGTATTATCTATCCCCACATTTCCTAAAATTGTATTAGAGCTGGTGTTTATTCTTGTATGTTTTTTTATCATTTGCAGGTGCAAATAATCTTGTAGATCTGAAGTACTTGGAATATTTCAAAATCCACAACACCGTTACAGATTGCATGTTTATTTTAGTCCCACAAGGTGTAAAAAACCTAATTCATGTGGATAAAGATAAATACATAGTGTTTGAATATGTTAAATTAGTGTGGAATATCAAAATCAAGTGTGTGTACTTGTTTTCCTTTCTTCCACAACCTTATAAGTGATTAGAATTGTGTTTTTCGATTATTTATGGCCTTCCTCTTTATTTTCCTATCCTTTACAAATTTCGCCTTGCTTCAGTTTTTTTCCTTAGTTATGTGGCTTATTCACATGTTCCATAACCTTCCTTTTATTTTGTAGCATTTTTGTTATGTTTTGCGACATTTCTACATTTTTACATCTTTTTCTCTACTTCATTGATCTTTACTCTGTTGCGTAGCTCATTTGGGTCTCACATGTTTTTTGCTTTATGCATACTCTTCTTCGCTTCACATATTTTTCCTTTTTTTTGGGAACCTTTCTTTTGTTGTGGTTTCAGTTGCTATGTCTGATATTCCAGCTATTATGCAACCTTTTTCCTTTATTCATGCTCTTTTTCCTTACTTCACATCATTTTGTTTTGTTTGCATAGAGTTACTCATCTTGTAACGAATTGTTGGTTGGATCCATCGTGTTATGATTATTATGCATCTTCCATCATTATTTCATGGTTTGTAATTTTATTTTCTTTGTGGACATTTTTTTTCTTGTGGATGTTCATTGTTTCAATATCTTGCTTGTCACTTTGTGAACTTTTTCTTGACTAGTGAAAATCCTTATCCATAATCCCTTCTCCCACAACCTTATCTGTGTCTTTTTGTCTTATGTATATTTGTTTTCTTACAAGGAATTTTTTTTTGTTCCATAGACTTTCCTTATCTCATGGATTTTTCTCCTTGTTAGAAAGAATTCTTCTTGGTCTCGTGGATTATTTTATTTATTCCACATACTTCCTCTATCTCACAAACTATTTTCTATGTTCCACATATTCCCTTGGTCTCACATGATTACTTCCTTTGTCTGGTGAAATTTTATTTTTCCATGGTCATTCCTTTGTTATGCGGATTTTACCTTATTGTTTTATAGAACACTAAAAGTTTAAAAACCCTCATAACACTATTTTCTTTACTTCACGGCTTTTAAACTTGTAATTTTTATATTATTTTTTCTTTCCTCATGGCATTTTATTTGTGTTTTAAGGCATCTCCACTAATATTTCATACCTTGTTTGAAGGTTTTTTTATAGCTTTGAAGAAATATCCATCTTTATAATTCCGTGGAAATTTGTTTCCTTGTTCCATGGCCTTTTAAAATATGAAAAACTATATCTTCTTATTTATTTCCTTTTGGCCTCTCATGGATTATTATTTGTATATTTTAGCCTCCTTCTTATTTTTCATACATGGTTTGATTGTGTTTATTAACTGTAAGTAGTTTTCAAATCTACATAAATATGTTTTCTTCTAATCGTGAATATCTACAATGATAAAACCTACATATCACTTAAATCTTACTAATTATTTTAATATGACTAGTTATTCTAACAGTTCCATGGATAAATATCATTTGCTAAATATTACTAACTATAGTATTTAGAGAGTTAGGAATAAATACATATTTATGGCAATAAAGCTTTGGGATCTAGTTATTGATGTTGAAAAGATACCCACTAGAAGATAAGCTACACCTGAAAACTTGAGTATCTTCTCACAAAAATCCCAAGAGGCCATGTCAATATTATTGAAAAGTATAAAATATGAATTCTTGTTGCATACAAGACACATGGAATCTCCAGCTAATGCATGGTAACAATTACAGACTCTGCATGAAGGCATATGTCTTTCTAAGATAATAAAACTAAATATGGAAGTGTTTACAACTCAATAAAATCATATGAAAATATAGTCAATTATCTAGCCAATATTAAGGCTCGGTTACATGGATGAAATTATAAATTATTTCAATACAAGTTGTTAAAATTTATTGTTCATATTAATATTCATGAGAAACTTAGAAATCATATTTCTATTTTGAATTATAAGCATTAAAATGAATTTGATTTACTTTATTTATATACCTTGTCTTCTTTACACATTCAAGAATAAATATTAATGAAGAACTTTGACTCAAAAGAGAATATCTCTCGGGCATTGTTCTCTAAGAATCGAAATCATTTAAAAATAAGAATAACATCAATTCTAATAAGTAATCAAACTTTAAATCTAAGTTCAATCTGGGAATAATCAAAATTTTAAGTCATGTTTGATGGCACATGTACCAAATGTGGTAAATTTAGTCATAAATCAGTTTATAGCTATCCTAATAATAATAAGGTTCATAATAATGCTTCAATAGAAATTAAAAAATTAAAATCAATCTAATAATGTTGATCAAACCATTGCTCTTTATATTTCTCTTCATCCTCCAATGACAACGATAGGATCCTAGATGGTGGTGCCTCTAGGCACATAACCTATATTCATGAAATGATTTCTAATTTTGTTAATTTTCATGAGAATATATATCTAGGTGATAATTTTTTCATTAGGTATGATTTTTTTTGGTAATGTTAAGTTAGCAAATGGAACCATTAGTAATGTTTTATTTATCCCCAACTTAAAGAAGAACCTTTAATCTTGTTCAAAACTATCTAAATAAAATGACAAATTTATTTTATTAAAATATAAATGGTATGTAAAGAATGATCTTGGTAAGATTATTGATATTGGTTTTCAAAAGAACGGATTATATATCTTTGAAGGATTTGTTGTTGAATATTGTCTTTCTTCTTATTGTAATGATGCTAAATTATGGCATGAAAGGCTTGGGCATGTGAAATTTAATAATTTATTTGAAATTTCCCACCTTAACCTATTTTTATGTCTTCTTAAGTTAAAATAAGACCATAAGTCTTGTGAAAGTTTCTTGTGTGGTAAGAAACATGTTAAACCATTTCAGAGACACCATGAATCTAATTCCTCTAACTTGTTTGAGCTAATCCATAGTGATGTAAGAGGTCCTTTAGAAGTTCCTTCTCTTGGTGGAGCCTTGTATTTTTTTAGTTTCATTGATGAATTTTATACAATGACTTGTTCTTATGGTACTAATAAAAGCAGTAACATCCTGCATTTAATTAAATTCATTTATTAAATTATTAATATCATTATTACGAATATATATACATATAATGAATGCATTATATATAATGGCATATTATGTTATTATATTAACATGTGGGTATTTGAACTCATGGTATAATTATAAATGTGAAGTGGCATTGATAAATGAGACCACTTATGTTATGCATTATAGAGTTGGTACGTGGCATTATTAATTGGTTTGAAAGTTATAGAGCTTATATTAATACCTAAGTTCATGGCATATTTGTAGAAATGATGGTTTAAACGGTTGTTTGATAAATCCATGAAGTGGCATGGAATTTAAAAAGGTGTGACAGAATTAAATGTGAATAGTAGGGATGCCTTGTGAAATGATAGCTTTCTTGAGAAGCTAGGTCATGCAAGTAAACACATTGTTTCATTTTCTTTTGGTTGTTTTTGGAGATTTGTTTGAGGGTTATGCATGGAGTTTTTAGGGGAATAGTTGTTTGGTGACTATTGCATGGAGATTTCACTATTTTTATCTCTGGATATTATGACATTTTTACTATTTAAATATGTTGTTGAAATATTTAATGGGAAAACACATTTTTGAAGTTTTCAACTTGGAAAAGTGTAGAGAAGTTTGGAGGAAAAATATGCAGGCATGGGTTTTTCTACTCTTATTATTTATTATTATTTTAATTATTTAACTAAATATGTTTTTTTATTTTATATTATTATGAAATCTGAATACGATTTTGGCTTTGGATTATTGTATAAAATATGGAAAATAAACCAAATACATTTTGGGTTTTGGCTTATTGTGTGAAATCTATAAAATAAACTAAATAAATTTTGGGTTTTGGATTATTGTGTGAAATATGGAAAATAAATTGAATTAATTTGGTTTTTGGATTATTGTGTGAAGTTTGGAAAATAAAATGAATATGTTTTGGTTTTGGATTATTGTGTGAAATCTAGAAAATGAAATGAATCATTTTTGGTTTTGGATTATTATGAGAGATTTGGAAAAGGAAATAGGGAGTTAGTGTCAAATAGAAGAAAAATTGGTTAGTTTTACAAATCCTTCTTGGAGAATTTCAATTATCATTCTTTCTTTTTTATGAATAAATAGTGGAGGTAAAACCCTGTTGAATGTGTGAATTAAATGGGTTTTGGGTTATTGTATAAAAATCGGAGTTCGATTTTGTAGGAAGCTGGTTTATAAAAGTGTGGATTGTTTGTAGTCCTCTCCCTTGTGGATGTATTGGAGTTAAGTTTCTCTATTTTTGTGTGAGTTTAAAAATTGGGAAGATTACTGCTAGGAGTTATGGGATTATTGTTGTTCTTTATTTTCTATTTGGGAATAGTTAAATGTTATTTCAAAATGGGAAGATGTCCATTTTCATTCTTTATGTATATGATTTCAGTTTGGGACAATTTTTGGGTTATTGTTGTTTATATATATGAATAATGGCTTGATTTTATGATAACTAAGCATGACTATTTTGAGTTAGTTGGGGAAATTCTTAGGAAGGAAATAAAGGTTTATGTCTTCATTTATTATTTATTTTTATATGTGTGATACGATTCTTTGATGATTTATTTATTATTGATTAACTCTCTCTCCCATCTTAGACTAGGCGTTTAGCTTAACTTTTTTACAATTAAATGATTCCTTGCAAGGAATTGTAGATGTTATTGCAAATGATGATAATATCTATGTGAAATCAACTCGAAAGGAGTCTCTAAGATAGAATTAATTCATTAGTTTCAGTTGATTTAGGTTATAATTGGGCTATGATTGATTGTTGCAACCTTATGAAGTTTAACTCTACTAAAATATGAGTTGTTAGATAGACCTTTGTCATTATTGACCGCCTGCATTATTAAATTTCTAGTTATTAGTAATGATTGGGAAAGTTGAAAAAAAAATATTCGAGTTATTACATTTTTAATTGATTATTGTGATGCAATAAATGACATATTATTGTCTAAATGTCTAAGTCATATTAGGTTGGTTAAATGTGAGAATAATGGACTTAATGCTTTTAAATAATAAAGAATTTCCATTAAGACATGTTTATAAGGTAGATTTCATAATATAAACTATGGTATTTACAATTATAAATCATTGATTAAGAATAGTTCTTAGTCAATATCTTATTCTATTATTTCATTATAATTACAACATAGAATAAGAGTATGGACTCATGCAAATTATTATGAACTGACCTAAATCTATCTCTCTCTCCCCTACAATTTTATAGGAAATGTTGGCATCCTCAAGTAACAACTTGGATTAGATTCGTGACTATTTTTTATGTCTCGAGTTTATTGGGAAATAAATCCAAAAGGATTACTTGTGATCAATTTGTTTATGCGATTGAAATTCCATCACATCTCAAAAAGGGAATTATGTCCCAATTTATCGTTATTGTTGGTTATTATAAATCACTATTAATAAATATTAGGATATTTATTCCTTATTTGAAATATGGTATAATGAATTATCTTATTTAAACTAAAAGTGTAGATATTTTATTTATAAAATTGTTGTATTAGTTAAGCTAATATTTTCTTAAGTTATGCAATTATTTCGATTTCATTATTTCGTATTGAATAATCAAGAAAAATGAATATCGCTGAGATAAACCTAAAGGATAACATAGGAAACGAAATAAAGATTTTTATGTACTTAATAGTAATAATGGACTAATCATATTGAGTAAAAGTATTTAAATGACTCGGTATGAAAAATGAATAACTAACGTACACCTAGTACAATTATTAAGTTGCTAATATTACAAAAAGAGGAACTAATATTAGTTAGTAACTCATTGAGTTACTATGACCCTCTTATGGAAACCTATTAAGTATTATGAAATAATACTTTTAAAATGACTTTGCTAAGGATGACTTAGTTACATTACTCAACTAAGGTAGCCTAAGTATAAGGAGCGTGGGGTGTAATGTTCATGCATCATATCAATAGAATATTATCTTAGTGCCAACTTAGGATGGTTATGGGAAGGGTAGTGAGGATGTAATGATGGGTAATCATTACATGGTCCCTATGTTTCCCTTAGGAATCCTAAGATGGTATGGATGGGATTCTTTTCATATAGGGAAATGAGCCAATAATGGACTCTCCCTCTTCTTAGCTAGTTCACCTTCTTAAACAACAATGAATCCAAATAATTATATTGAGATGGTTGTGTGGTGATGGAAGACAAGTTTTGTAGGCTAGTGTGTGGTCTCAAAACTAATCTTGCAAATAAATTCTTGAAACTTTGGCCAAAGTAATGTATTAGTTGACTACATTGTCGATCACCAATCCCCTAAATAAAAATGTTAGATACCATATGGAATTTGCATGAATGTCTTCTAGGTAGGCACTTAGGAGATGCACATAGTTCTCATAACCTGTAAAAGGTTAAACCAAGTATACAAAAGTGTACACACTTGGTTAGAGTGACTTAAGGGAGATTGTGGAGATCTAGATATACCCTTACAACTGCACATGGTTATTATATGTTATCAGATGGATTATGAATATTTTAATTATGTTGGATTATTTAGTAGTAAGCTAAATAATAATGTTAAACATTGGTAGCATTGATTGTATATTAAGGGTATGTTTTTAAAAAATCTCGTAATTTGGTTGATCATAATAAGGGTGTTCTGAGTTTGGTATTAGAGCTTTAGATTTATAATCTCTTGGAAACAATGGGTTCATAACACTAACAAAAATCTTATCCTTTCATTAACAAGATATGATGTTTAGAATAAGGGTGAACTATGAAGTTAGAACCAATTTAGCTTATGTTGAAGGTTTGATAGTTGATAAGTGAGATGAAATTCTCATAGTGCTTCAAGACAACCATAACTAGATAGCTTCCTTAGAGTAGAAGGTAGGGGTGAACATGAAGATCATAAAGAAGAAGAACCTAAACAACATGACGAATAACAACATGATGATGAAAATGAGCAAGGGGATATCATATGGATCCCTAATGTTTTTCTATCCTAATATTTTAACTATTAGAAAAAATGTGGTTGTATTTGGATCCCTAATATTTTTCTACCCAATACCATATGCAAAAAAATCATGATTTTTAATCATCCTCTTTCTCACAAGATTATATTAGGTAGACCTTGGACACACTACATGTGTGCAATCACATCAACTTGTTATTAATACATTAAATTCATCTAAAAAACCCAACAATATAAGCATTATTTTTATATTAATCCTTTGGACATACCTATAACCCTTCCTACTACTCATACGATGTATAGTATTCCATATCTTGAATTCTATGAGTATAAATCTTATATGATTGGCAATCTCAATGACTCAGATAATAACAAGCCTAATCAACTAAAAACATAGTTAACAAAACCATCTACCACACTCCATCACCAGTTGGATTCTTCCAATTATTTCCCTAGGACCATTTCCTCCCATATTATAATATGAAAATTATATGAGACCAAAACCTCCAACAAACTTAATGAGGTTATATTTGAATGTAAAAAATTAAAAATTTCCAAAATATTCCATGATCATCCACCTCTCTCACCGATATTTCAATAATTCTTGCATCTCTGTAAAGAATATTGTTTTGATACCATTACCCCTAATGACACGATATACCTACATGTACCATTTATTCCCTCATGTGATGAGGAATACATCATGTTACAAGAATAGTCTAGACACCTCCATGTAATCCGTTATAAAAGATATTGGATAAAATGCATACCATTAACCACATGACCAACATGATTGATTTCTTTTGGGTATCTCATGATGCCACTTTTTTCAACACACTAGATTTTAGGGAAACTCATGGCACCCAAACAAAAATGAAACTCTAACGAATATTCAAAGAATAATATCCTCTCTTTCTACAAAATTCATCAAATTAACTACTTCATCAATATATTATTCTCATTTTTCATTCTCGAATGGGTTTCATGGCCATGGTATCCTATTTTGGATAATTTGGTAATATATTTATTTATACCTACAATATGGTTAACTCCTCAACATTACAACTTGATTAGCACAATATATCTCACATTATCATCCTTATAAAATCCACCTATTAATTTTTTATTCTCTTCAATGTTGTTATCGGTCCTTGAGCTATCACCCTTATCTCTCATATATCTTCTCCATTTTATCGATCCACTATATCATTCCCAAGGCCTCTTAGTTTGGTGAGTTATTTATTATTTTACTAGTTATCTTATAGTGTTTCTATTTAGTCTTGACTCTTTAGGGTTTCAAACAACCATTACACCCACCATCGGAAAGCCAAGTGACATCGACATGTAATTATGATGTAGGTTTATTTCCTATAGTGGAGTTCATTATTTATTTTCGGTGTTCACATTTGGACTTCATTTTTAGTATCTACTTTTGATTTTAGGTATTACATTGGTATCTTTCTAAAGACCACATCAAGTTTCACTATTGTAACATGCAATGATCTTCAGTTAGGGAACATGTATACACCTAATTTTTGTACACTTCTTAACCTTTTCTCTTGAGGAGGGGATACAAATGCATTATCCTCATGAGTGGGTGGCTCAAGGGGATTGTTAGGATTGGGTTGTAATCAAACTTAGTCATATGTGATAGAGAAAAATATTTTAGAGATATTACTATATTGTCCTTTATACCAAAGTTACATTTTTCTCACTTTTTTCCTCTCTTGATCACATGTTTCCATCATTATGCTCACTTTTATCTCTCAATCCTACTCTTCCTATCTCTTTTGATCATCCCATACCTTCATCAAGACTACATTATTCCTTTTCTTTTCATTTTTCATTATCATTTACCCCTTGACCTTAGGATTACCTGAAATTGATGTAATCAACCATGGTCAATCAAATAGGAATTTGTTTCTTAGGTGATCACACTTTGGGTATATATAATCATCTCTTTTTTTCATTTTGTTATCAATTGTAAATAATCAACACTTCAATTTACTTACACATTATAAATTTTTGCTTGTATTAATATCTAGTTAATAGACTTGGGGTTTTGGAGCTTTCCATTTTACATTTCAATCATATTGAGTGAGGATTGAAGGTATTATTCTTGAGATTTCACTTATCCACCCATAAAAATTATCTCTCGGTGTTGTTGTCTATGGGGATGATAAATGCATTAGTAATCACATCATAGGTAAGTATTTATAACCCTTTTGTGTCCTTTGTTTCATGTTTATTATTGTGTCGAAAATTGATTATTCATTGATATATATATATATATATAATATTTTCTTTAGTCTATTTTGTTGTATTATTATACTATGCCCCTTGGATTTTTCCAACTTCGAATCCTAGGAGGATACCTATATTTATCTTAGGTATAGGACTTAGGAGCCTATAAATATCTTAGGGTAAGGACTAAAGTCATTTAGAATTGTAACTTTGTACTTCTTGAGAACATTTGGTATTTATATATTATGTGAAAACCTATTTTTGATCCATAAAATTTGAGAACATGTGAATGAATCCATCTTAGCACGTCATATAGACTTCCTATAGAATATCACTAAATAATTAAATATTTGAGAATTCATAATATTCTTGGGTGAAAAACGTTGAGTTAAAGACCACACTTTATTAAGATCCATCTTTAATCCTTATTGAGATAACAAAAATATAAAGTACACCAAGTCTTACCACATGAAACTATAATTCTTAAAATTCACGAATAGATTCTTCTCACATAAATTCCCTAAAACTTCCTACAAATGGACCAATTATTCTTCCTATATTTTTTAAAAATTGTAATTTTATTGGTGAGGATCGTTGTATCCTCCACTTTAGTTAATTATAATGAATCCATGGCGTCATCCAAGTTTTTCTACTATAGGTCACATGGTGAAAAAATTTCCAATAACCTATTATTCTAAGTTACAATAGTAAACATTTGAATACTTCAGAAATTCATGAATACTAAAATATTGTAACTACAATAAATCATTAACTTACATGAATAATACAGTAGATTGAACTTTAAATTGAATGACATATTTAAAAACTTATAAAATTCATTCAAACACGTAATACATGAAATACAACTAACTAATGAAAATACCATAAAATATGTCCTCCTTGTGTGAGAGTAGCCATTTCTCTCCCACTTATATTTGGTGTAGGACTAATAAATAATTCTCAACACATGTATTCAACAACTCCACTTATATTAATTTGATATGAATTATAAATAAAGTGTTTGATATCTTTACATAAATTAGATAACTTCTTACAAGTTTACAATGAAGCATTTATAAGTTATATTTTGAAGTATTTATATCCTCATGAATGTAGAAGTAACTTACTACATTCATGGAGGCTTACTAAATACAAGTTTTATTGAAACTTAAACATGGATCCAACTCTATCCATTGACACATCTATGGCATTATAGTTATCCTATTACAAAGCAACTATGAATTATTCAATTTGAAAGTGGTATTAGGAATCTTCTCTCAAAACGTAGGAGAGTATCCTTCTTTTTTTCTTTATTAATACCACTTCTATCTTATTGGATTGCCACATATTTCATTAAATAAACCGTCTTCGTGATCTAAAAAAACCTTTTTAGTATCCTAATATCTAGGTTGCTTTGACATTTGGGTTCCAAATTAGTGAATATATCGATTGTGGATTGGAGTCTTGAGCCTACAAGGATTCTTGAAATTTCTTTATAATTCCAACACTTTTCTCCTAAGTCCTACACTTTTTTTTAATTCCTACACCTTTCTCATGAATAATGCATTGTCTTGAAGTATTTTTATTTTATCCTTTTAGTTCGAGTCAAGCGATGAATTCAGAGTTTGTGACTCAATCAAAATTAAGGCTTTTGATCGACTTATTACTTTTTAAAATTCTTATTTTCCTACTTTTACATGACAAAACATATTTTCCATAAGAATTGCTATGAGTTAGGTAAAAAAATAAGCCACAATGCTAAGAAGGTTAATTCATCATACATGTACCATACTTAATATTTAAAATAAATAAAAATACTTGTAAACATGATTAAGTACATTCCAAACTTACTCAAAATTGAGGAATTAAACCTTATTAGGATGATATTATTCAAGTCTCATCACTCCTCCAAACTTAAGATCTTATAGGACCTCCTGTAAGCTTATTACCTTCCCTTGTTCATCCTTTCAACAATCCTACTATAGTCATAATTTTGGGTGTATGTGTTCTAGGTCTTATCTCCTAGAGTTATATAACCATTATTTGATATAACCCATTTTATCCATACTTTGAAGTCCTTGTCAAATTGTTGATCCTAGGAGTTCCATGTTTGTGGCCAAACTAGAGGTGGAATGAAATGCATCCCAATCCACTCGTGCTCGAGTATATTAATTATGGAAGAAAATTTGTGTGTTCTTTTATAGCCAAAATTTAAATTATTTAGTAGAACTACCTCCCTTCTTCTCATATATTTTGGTAGACCCTGTCATACTGACCTACATGCTTCATTTTTTTACAAAGGAATAAATTTTAAATTATTTGATATATTCTTCCATCTTTTCCACATACTTCTCCTTGAGTTGGGGATTTGTGCTTGAGATCTAATGCTGGTGATTAATTTGTTATATGTTTGAAAGTCATGCCTCATGAGAAGATTTTAATTTTCTTAAATGTTGTTTTTGATGTGAAATGTCTAATCTTCACTTTGTTTGTGAAAAATAAAATAATGAATTTTACATCATGCCCTAGTATAAAAATGTGTACATATAATTCACACAATTTATTTTTATTTATTATTATTGGTTGTATAGGATTCCATGAATTCTTTGGGATATTCAATATCATGTGGCATATTATTCTTGAACCTAAAAAGTTTTCACTTGAGAAAATTTTCCCTAAGGAACATGGCATAGAAGTTGGAGGCCCTCCTACAAGTGAGCAAAGTCTCACCTATTTGGAAAGCTTATGTAATATTTCCTTTTAAGTTGATCTTACCTTCCTTCAATTCTTTAACTTCAACTTAACAATCTTTGTTCTTTGCCTCATATCCTCTTAATTCATAGCAATAGGACATCCATGTTAGGATTCCATTGGAGATGAAAACAGAAAAATGGAAATTAGTTTGGATCTCCTTCTCGCTTTTCTCTGTTTATGAGCTAGTTGCTAATAAATTTTCTATGCTCCCTTTTGCTTCAGTAATTTATTTTTAAAGCATGTAGATGGAAATCAAGAAATTATGGGAGATGTAATTAAGTTATTTTTCTTTTTCCTTCAACTCATTCTCTAAATATAACACATGGTTACATTTGTCTTACAAACTTGTCATGTGTGCTTTAAAATTCTAGTTTTAATTCTACAATATTGAATTCATAGTTTCCTGAAATCTCTTTTCACTTACTAATTTTGACTCGTAAGCTATGAATTTGCATTTCTATTTCACTTAATAGATATTCTATTCTTTCAATATCCTTATTTTTTTCTTCCAAGATTAAATCATCTCTAGATAGGGTCATTACGTAAATCATTTGTTCAAATTCTTTGCACAGTGAACTTGAACCTCCTCTACATGTTGAGGTGTTGATTGATATACTTCACTTGGCTACATGGGTGCCTTCCCTCAACCATTGAATAGGGTTGAGGTTGACATTGTCCAAGTTATTCTTCTTCCGTTGATGGAGTAGTGGTAAGAGATGTGAAAAAAATTTAGGTGCTTCATGTGTGGTATGTTTTTCTAAATTTTCTTGTGTGAAATTGATAGGCTGCCCTAGATTCAGAAGAATTTCTTGCATGATAATTTCTTATTTAGAATCCTCATTCATTTTCAATATTATCCTCCTCTTATATATTTTCAACTTGAAAGTATTATCTTATAAAGGTAAGATTATCCCTATGGATCCTCCTATAAATAAGAGAGAAAAGTGATAATGATTTGAATTCATCTTGAACGGTTACCTCTTATTCTTATCTTTCCTATATTTTCCTCTTAGGAGTAGGGATTTAACATAACGTTTTTTTGTATTTTTCTTTATTAAATTTCTTCAAAAAAATACGACTATTTACCCATTCTATAGTTGTAGAAATTTATGCTTATATATTAATTAACTAAGCCATGGTTCCTTAAGGGTGATCCTTTTCTATTAAACTTATCTTCCATATTCTATAAGAAATTTGATGCTTGTAATTAGCGGGGAACTTGACAAGGTCATAACTTGAGTTCCGGGTGTCCGTTTGAGTCCGTTTTTTTTTTTTGAAACCACGTGTTTCGATATGTCGAACATAGCAGAAATCCACCCTACTAGTTGGGAAAGTTTTTGACACGTTTTCGGGCCCTAAATCCGCCATCTTGAGGCCGAAAATTAGGATTTAAGTTATAGTTCGATTTTTTCCTATTTTTGAGCATTAGTTAATTTTAGTCTATTAATTGCATTATGAGTTAGAAAGTTGGAAATTCCTCTAATTTAGGGATTTAGAAGATGCACGGAAATTTCTGTGCCCATAGGAATAAGCATGCAAACTTACTAAGAATAGTAGGTTCTAGTAAACTGCTAAAATAGTAATTTCCGCCACCTAGAGTAGATTTAGTCGAGTTAGCTAGAGTTTACCTAAGAACTCAAGTTGGGAGTTGTTTTCCTATTTAGGAAACATTGTAATTCATTATTTGATAACAAAGAAGGAGATCTATTTTCTTTTGGAGTTCATTATATTTTAAGATATCCGGTTTGTTCTTAATTTGGCTACATTAAAATTATATAGGAATTTTTGTAATTTCACCCTCAACTCATGTCATTCTACCCCAAAATGTAAATGGTTTAGAATGTACATTATAAGTCCAAGTACAATTTGGTATTGGCCATCACATTGAGATATTTCATAACCCACTTGGCTACACGCTTCCATGGGTCAAGAAAACTATCTCTCACAATTCCTTTTACTTTATCGAGTGTCATCTTTACATAATATAAGGGTATGTTGTCCCTATTCTTTCAACTTTGAAATAAGATTATTGTAGGTAACCCTAGAGATAACATTAGCTACTTCACTAGTTAAAGCTATTGATATTTTGTTAACGATTTCAACACTTTCCTTGATAGGTGTTCTATGGAATTTATATTTCCTCCCATAAGCTTCATCCCGCATGAGCTTGGTATGATTCTAGGGTTCTAAATGCTTCTTGTTCCCCATTTCTATAGATTGTTATGAATGTGTAGGAATATAACTCTAGTATGAAAGGATATGTTTCAAGTTAAAGGGATATGAATTAGAAATTTTAGAAATTACATTTATGAGTTATATAGCTGAATGCACATATAATGAACATTGTTTATAAAGTAATGTTAATAATTATGCACACTTGAGTTTTAGCTGCTTTAAAATCCTCCACATCTCACTTTATTCTCCATGTTTGTGGACAAGATTTCACACATTCCCCCAATCACCTTTTAGCATAAAATTTCATATCCATTCAATCATAAATGAGAGTCATCATTGTCTCATATTTTGAGTTAAGTTATGAAAAGTTACTTAATATTTTAATGCATGAAAATATTTTTATGTTGTCAATAAAGAATAATTTTTTATTCACATACCTAAGCTATCCTCCTATTAATACAATTCTTGTTGTTTTTGGAGGGATAATTAAAGGTTTTTATAATGTCCAACAATTTTCTCATTCACCACCATATTTTTCTATTTTTTGAAGTTCGCTACTATCTCTAGTTTTCATCCCTTTCATCTTTTTTTCAAGTATAATTTTTCAAGGAAGAAGGCTACCATTTATTCTTTTAAACCTTCATCCTTTATTTAGTCTTGTTGTATTCAATATTAATTTACAGAGGAGTAATTATCCTTCACATAACATAATTCTAGATGTTTCTTTAATTTATTTTCAAAAATTCTCTTGAAACCATTAACTAGTAGTGTTCTCTATTCACCATCAATGGGTTTAAGTTGAACAAATCCATTATTATGGACTTCTTCATATTTATAGGGACCTAACTAATGATTTTAGAGTTTTTCTTTAAATTTTGTACACTTGGAATCAAATAGTAATGCCCAATATCTAACTTTAATTTATCTATGTATGATATAATATTCATGCCACACTTTCCTTTATTGTTGGATTAATTCTACATGGTGTAAAGCTTCCATTATTATCACATCTAAAAATTGATTTTAAAATACTTTGAAGTTATGCTGGTGTTAAATATATGCCCACCTCAGCTACTATTGTTATATTCCTAAGCTCAAATTCTATGAGAAAAATAGGCCTTTTCCCATAAACTATCTCATATGGAGATAATTTAGTAGTAGAATTCTATGTGGTGTAATATTCCCAAACATATTCTCGGTGACCTAACCACCTATTATTTTATATTGATGTCTATAAAGTTAGTCAATATGTTTTCTAGTTATATGTTGGTGACTTCAACTTAGCCATTTGAATAGGGTTGATAAAGTGAAGTTCTATTATGCCTAAATTGATATAAATATGTAAATTCCTTTATCATATTAGACACAATTTGTATCCTCGATATGTAACAATATATATTGCTTCCTAAATCTGATAAATATTCTTTCATATATAAAATTTAGCCACCTTCTCATCTCTAAAAAATTGTAAATCTTGAACCTCTTCCCACTTGGTAACATAATTAGTACAAATAAGAATGTGTTCCTTCCTTGAGATGCTAGATTAAAAGAGCCAATGAAATCCAATCCTAATTTTTAAAAAGGTTTCAAAAAAACTTAATGTTGGAGAGGAATTTCATTAGAGAGAGTGGGTTTTCCAATTCTTTGGTGTTGGTCCCATTGCCATATGTATCTTTTACATCCTTATGTAGAGAAGGTCAATAATATCTAGAATCCAATACCTGTTATCACCAAATCACAAAGCACCCCGGATGTTAATCGATTTCTAGGTTGATCATACTAGCATCCGGTGTGATTGCACAGTTCATGGAATCCTTTCTACAAGTGTGGGACATGCAAATATGAGAAAGGAATCTCCAGAGAAGGCTGGTTCCTATTCCTCTGTTCAGATACACACGAAAAATGTAGAGGTTTTACTCAAAACCTAATCTAATTTGCCAAGGAGACAGGGTAAGAAAATGCATAAAAATAAACCTAAGCTAATAGAGGTGATGCACCGAGGAATGAAGAACACCTATCTTGCCAATAAACACAAACCATTCAAATGTGATGCAAGATCATGCACAAATAACAAAATTTGCAGTGAAAGATCAGGAGGATGCAAATGAACACAAAGAGGGTTGAGAATCATCCACAGACATGCATTACTTGCTCCAAAGATCAATACAATACACTACAAAATGCCAAGAGGTAAATTTACATTACATTTTTAAATGGGAGGTTTGAACTCCACAAATTTGCCTGCCAAAGAGAAGAAGGGAGGGGAAAAACAAGAATGTTCGACCCTTAGAAAGAAGCCCCTCTTTACAATATATAGGAAGAATGAGAGAGGGAAGAGAGAGGAAAGTTAGATCTACCCCAACCACTTCTAGGTCGCATTTAGTTTATCTCATTATGGTGGTGGGTGAGAACCCTGGCAAGAGCGGCGAACTATATTTTGCATTAAAGCTTTGGTTATTGAAACGCGTCGCTGCCATTACCACGTGTCCAGAGACGTTTCTTGATTTTCTCTCTCCAAAATGAACCAAAATGTAATATTAACCCTAGAATCATGTAGAGAATTTCACCAGCTTTCCATTGATATAAAGAACATGAAAATCCAAGCTCTGGATCGAAAGATATGGCGATCTGAAGATTTAGGGCAAAAACAGGCCAAAACGGATCAGCGGAAAAATATTTGAATTTTCTCGCACTCGCCACTGGATGACACGTGTTAGTCTCGATTCATTCACGGATTCATCCTCTAAAAATTCCTTTCGGGCCCTTCCTTAATTTCTTACCACTTGGACACGTGGCACTATTTTATTGTCTCAGGCCTAAGGGGCACACTTGAAAATTTGGTATTTTTTACTTTGGGAAAATTTTCCCATTTCTCCCCTATGCTCCGCCACTTGAGTGCCACATGGCACGATTTCATTAGACGTGGGCCCTTCCTGACCATTTCCCTTTTATTTTCCTTTGGAAAACTTTTAAAAATTTCCGCCGGGCCGATGAGGTGAAGACACGTGGCGAGATTTGATTCGTTGGCGGCTCTTTCAGACTTTTCGTGTCCCACGCGTCCCTCGCGTACCTTTGGCCCGATGTCCGAACGAAAGTCTCCTACTTCAGCTGATTCGGGATTCCTTGTCCCTCTTTTTGGTGAAGACACGTGGCGAGATTCTATTAGCTCTCGGCTCTTTCTTTTCTTTTCGTCCTCTGCGTACTTTTGGCCCCAATGTCCCGACGAAAGTCTCCTATTTCAGCCGAATTGGCCAGTTCGCGTCCTCCACATACTTTTGGCCCGGATGTCCTGCCGTGCTGGGACATCTCCAACCGCCCGAAATGGTGACTTGCGCCAAACCGGCCAATTTGGGTCCCGCACGCGTACTTTTTCCCAAATGTCCCAAATCGAGCGAAACAAGACTTAGGAAAGTTTTTCCCCCTTTCGGCCAATTCGGCTTTTTTATCCCACGTGTCCCGACGTCCCAACCTGTCCCCATGCATCAGACCCTTTGGACTAGGACTTAGCCGATTTTCTTCATTTTTTCGGCCCCAAGCTTGGTTTTTGCAATTTTTTCACATTTTTAAAACTTCGTTGGGTTTTCTTCTTGGATAGGAGAGTTAGAAAGAAGCCGAGGGGACCCGGAGACATAATTTTAAGCCTTGAATCAATCTACTTGCTCGGGACTGAATAATCTGATGCATGTTATCAAAATTACCTTGAGGGGTGAATTTTGGATAACAGATTTTAGCGACTTCGGCGGGGTTATCTGCTGTCGGATGAAGAACGGCCAGCCTGCTCGTAGAATCCATTGGGCATGGATTCATAACCTGAAACCAACTTGATCTTTGATACGGATCACGATACCGCAACTCATTCCTCGAGAGCACTCGAAGCGTAGAAATTCAACCCGAGAGCGACAAAACTCGTAAAAAGCAATTAGGAAAAAGAAACCTAACTACAACAAGACAATGTGCATACGCACTTAGAGGAATTGAAATCCTAAACTAATATTTACAAGGGTGAAAAGCTTTCTTTCTAGTAGCAACGTTTGAGATAGATCCCATTGACCGGAACCTACAATTCTTCTCCATACAACTTAGCCAGTTGGAAAGCATTCCTACCTTTGCATTCAATGATCACGTACGGGCCACTCCAAATGGCATCGAACTTGGAATGCTTTCCTGGTTTTGCATGATTTGCATCCCATTTCAACACTAGATCTCTAATCCGGAAGGTTCTAGCCTTGGATTTCTTATCAAAAGTCTTCTTGATCAAGGCTTGATCCTTCTCTATTACTTGGGCTGCATACTCTCTAACTTCTTGGAGCTCCATTAATTCTGCATATCTAACCTCCATGGGTTCAAACTCAGCTAGTTCCAATTGTTTCATGAGCTCCAATGCTAGAAATTCTATTGATATAGGTAATACTACCTCTTTCCCGTAGACCAATTTGTAGGGAGAACTACACTGTAGACCTCTTTGGTGTTATCCGGTCAGCCCATAATGCTGATTTTAGCTTGGTATGCCATGCTCTTTGGTTTTCTTCAGATTTCTTCTAATGTTCCTTAGCAAATTCTTATTCGTGGACTTGGCTTGACTATTTCCTTGAGGGTAATAGTTTGATGAAGTGCTGAGATACACACAATTCTTGACAGCCCATTCAGTGATCTTTGTGCCAAGGAATTCCAATGCATTGTCTAATATGATAGTGGCAGGGGAACCAAACCTCGTGACTATCCCTTCATAGAAATCTAAGATATTAGATTCATTTACCTCCTTGAGTGCCACTGCTTCGGTCCACTTGGTGAAATAATCCGTTGCTGTAAGTATCCACTTGTGGCCTTGACTTGAATTGGGATTGATAACCCCAATGAAGTCCAATCCCCATTGCATGAATGGCTGATTTACTGAAATTGGATGAAGGGGCAGCGCTGCTAACCTCTCTTTCCCTATGAAGAATGCACATCTCTTGCATTTTTTGACCCATGAGTAGCAATCATTGAACACAGTAGGCCAATAGTAACCAACTTTCATGATTTTGAGAGCTGTCACTCATGGAGCAAAGTGGCCTCCTGCTTCCCCGTCATGGAACTCGTGTAAGATCTTCTCAACTTGACATGTTCCAATGCATCTTAATAGAACACCATGGATGTCTTTCTTGAACAAGATACCATTAATGAGTACATATGGGATAGCTTAAAATCTAAAGTATCTCCTCTTTGCTTTGCTCGTTTCTGGAGGGCACAAGCCTGTTTGGAGGTAATGCACCAAGTCTTGAGTCCAACATGGAATGGGTGCATCATCATTCGGTTGTTCTTGATCATTCTGTAGTAGCAGGATAGCATCTTCTTCACCTTCTGAGTCGTTTGGTTGTTTGGAAGCGAGCTGCTCACACAAACCTTTGCCATGAACCAGTTTGGTTACTCTAATTTCAATATCATATTCCATCACCCGAGTGATCCAACCTACTCTCTTCTCGTTTAAATCCTTGTTTAGGAGAAAGTCCTTGACACCAGCATGAGACACCAGTAGCTGAATCTTATTGTTTGAGACCAAATGTCTGAACTTCTTCAAGCTCCTGATGACAGCAAGGACATGCTTTTCGATGAAAGAGTACTTTATTTCGTAATCTTCCAAGGTTTGACTAAAGAATGCTATGGGTTGTTCTGAACCTTCTCTATTCAGCTGTGTTAAGATAGCTGAGATTGTATCTGATCCTCCAAATGCATACAACATGAAGTCCTTTGAAAATTCTGGGTTGATAAGAGTTGGAGCTTGTGATATTGCATGCTTGATGTTTTCAAAACTCTCTTTGCCTTCTGCTATCCATTTGAATGCCAGATTCTTCTTCAACATCATTGTTAAAGGCTTTACAAGAGTGGAAAAATTAGGCACAAATCTGTGGACAAAGTTTATCCTTCCCAAGAAGCTTTGAAGATATTTCTTGTGGTGTGGCAATGGAAGTGTTCGGATGGCTTCAACCCTTTCAGGATCAATTGTTAGCCCTTCCCTAGAGACAATGTGACCCAACAATTTGCCTTCATGTGCCAAGAATATACACTTCTTTGGATTCAACGATACTCGAACCTTCTACACCTCTGAAACACTTGTCTGAGGTGAAAGAGATGGTCTGTTGCATTCTTTGAGAAGACAATGATATCATCTAGGTATACCAGCACTATATTGTTGATTAAGCCTTTGAATGCCATATCCATAGCTCATTGAAATGTTGCTCTAGCATTTGACAATCCAAATGGCATCTTCTTGTAAGCATATGTGCCCCATTTTGTAGTGAAGGCCATCTTGAATTGATCTTCTTCCTTCACCATTATCTGATTATAGCCTGAATATCCATCTAGCAATGAAAACCTTTCTGAACCAGCTACAACCTGCAATATTTGCTCCATGGAAGGGAGTGGGTAATGGTCCTTGAGAGAGGCTCTATTCAAGTCTCTGAAGTCAACACACAATCTGATCTCTCCACTCTTCTTTCTCGATTTGGAACTAAGTTGGCAACCCAACAAGAATGCTTGACTAGGAATATGATTCTTGACTCAATCGGCTTGTCCAATTCTTTCCTTATGAGAGGCTCCATGTGTGGATTGGTGGTCTTTGTTTCTTCTGTGAGGCTTAGTATTTGGATCCAATTCGATGGTATGTTGAGCTAAGTTGGGATTGAAACCTTTCAAGTCTTCATAGCTCCAGCAAACATGTCGGAACTCTTGACATAGTTGTATGAACTCATACCTTTCTTGTTCGATTGTCATCCTTCCAATTTGCAATGGTTTGTTCTCTTCTACCAAGATGGATACTAAATCCTCTGTCTTAACTTGAAATTTTGCTTTCTCCTTTCTAAACTGATCATTGGGATTAAAAATGGACTCCAAAGTGATAAGTCCTTGGGCAGCTTGTTAGTTCTCAGTTGTACCACTTGGTCACCATACTGCTGTTCCAATTTTTCTTGATTCTTGGCTGAGAACTCAGCTTCTTCTTGCAAGAAATGGATGATTTGTTGGTCATTTTCAAACACTTACCAACTAACATTGTTATCCGGCACTGAAGGTCTCACAATCACGTGGATGTTTGGTTGTACCTTTTCTTGTTGAATACTTTCGACAATGTCAAAGGCTGCCCTATCGCTCAAGCTGTCGCCAGCTTGATTCTCTTTCCTAGGAATGGATTTGATGCCAAAACCCTCAAAATCTTCCATGAGGTCCCACACCCTATTCTTGTAGCACTTGAGTAGATCATTCTTGGCAAAGCATGCTATCCCCTAACCGATTTACAATAAATTCACAATCCCCAAAGACTTGCAAGTTCTTTATTTTCTTCTTGATTGCCCAATGCATCCCTTCCACCAAGGCTTCATATTCAGCGGTGTTATTGGAGCATGTAAAATGAAATCTAAAAGTTGAATAGTACTTTACTCCTCGAGGTGAAACAAGCATGGCTCCACCTCCTGCACCTTGTCTACTCCTTGATCCATCAAAAAATAGATGCCATACCTCATTTTCATCCTTGTGGTTTGGCTTGGTGATGCTAGGAATAGGTTGATTTTCTTCGTGTATACAATAAACCCTAGCTCAGATTCTTCTACTTCTTGATAAGGATCAAAAGCATGTATCTTGTTTGCCCATTCATCAAGAGTTAGATCTGGGATGCTTCCAACCTTAGTGTCAGCTTCATCAGAGCTTGGGTGATCTTCTTGATCAAATGCTAAGCAATTGGCATTAATCTGACTTGGAGTGTAAGGCTCAATATGGAAGTTTGCAATAGGTTTTGACCTGATTGTGGCTTTGGTTCCATACCTCATTCTGAACAGCATGTGTGACCAATCAGTAGACAAATATCCTCTAATCTTGGTTGTGAGGTCTATCATGCAATTTTGCACTAGCTGATTTCAATGATCAATGAAACATAGAAAGGAGGGGGTTTCAACATTTTACCTTGCTGTCCTCCATGATTTCCCTCAGGCTGGGCAGCATTTGTAAGCACTTTGTCTTGCATCTAAACTTGCTGATTCGAAGTTGGCCAGTCCTTCATGGTAGCTTGCAGCAAATCTCTTTGGCCTGGGATGGATAGGGATTCCCACATTGATATATTGACGTTTGTCTTCTTCATCTGATCAATGATATTGAATGGTGATGAAGGATCTCTTTGTTGTCCCTTGGTTTGCACATTCACTCCTTGCACATGGGCAGCAACAACTGGTATTTGAGTTGGCCTAGGGGCTGTTCTTGGCTGCCCTTATGCATTTGAAATTGGACTTTGCTTGCCAACCATTTGTGGAACCATGGAAGGTTGTGGATTGGTTGGGGCTAATGGCTTTTCTTCACCCAAATTCCTCCTTTTTGACCTTGTGTTGGCTGCAACACCTTGAGAAACTACCTGGTTCATGCCACAAAAATCCTCTGCTTGCCAATTTACCAATGTGGTGTCATTTGGGGCTGATTGCTATTGGAATGTTTCTTGTTGTTGGCTGTTTCCTTGGTGACCTCACCCTCCACACCAAAGTAGTTTTCACCATTAATGCTTGATTGAAAGCACCATTGAAGCACATGGATTGGTTATGAGGCTCATTGCATGGAAAACACCAATCGTACTCCTGGGCAATGTTGTTTTGTGTTGGCACTAGTGCCTTAGAGGCAGATATGGCATTTGGATTATAGGGCTGGAATGGTCTATTGGCAGGAGGCCTTGTTTGATTCATATTTGCAACTGGATTAGGTGGCCTTTGTGGTTGGTATGGCTGCCTATTAGGATGAGTTTGGGGCTGATAAGAAGGTCTAAAACCTTGGGCTTGTTGCCTCTTGAGAGTAACCAACTCATTGCCTAGGTTTTGCAATTGCTTCATGACTTCTTGAAGCTCATTTGGGGCACTTGGAGATGAAGTGGAAGCTTCATTTGAACTCTGATTTCTAGGAGTGGGAGAAGGAGCCAAATTAGGTGCTTGATTGGTGTTTGGACTCTCTAAACTTGGAAACAGTGGCATGGGAGGTCTAGGGGCAAGTTTGCCAGCTTAGATCAAACAATTTTCAGCCCTAATGGCAATGCTATAAGCCATAGGGATAGTTATGCCTCCCATGGACTGAATTGACATAGAAATATCATAATTTAGAGCTTAAAGATAGTAGAGAAAAGCACCTTCTTTGTTGGCTGATCGCCACCGGAATTCTCTCCCAATTCTTTTGAAATCTGAAGTTGAAATTGGTCACCGCTCATTGGGAGCTCTCTTGATGGTTATCACTACTCTAAAAGAGACAAGTTGTCTCCTTTTCTCCAAATTGCTCATGAAGTGCTATACACACTGATTCCAATTTGTGATAGAACCGATCCAAGGCTTCTAAACCATCGCAATGCTTTCCCCTTGAATGAAGATGCCAACAACTTGACACCACTTGCATCTCATTGATTTCATGGATTGCACAAAGGTTAGCAATATCTTTAACATGATCACTGGAGTAGTCGATTTTCTCTAGTGAAGTATGGAATGTTCTTGAAGGCTGCAGAATTGGATGTTGTGCATTGAGAGCAAGTGGGCTGCTGCCTATGAAGTTGGCATAGGGGTTGTTTTGTGCCATTCTAATTGGTCTTAAAACCCTTGTTGAGTGAATGAAAGGCCTACCAGGTGGAGGAGTTGAGAGAGTTCTGTTTGGTGGAGATGGAAACCTTTGAATCCTTCTTCATCTTTGCCTTCTTCTTGGAGATAACTGCAGGTATTCAAATAGCACTTCTTCTTCTCCAACTCTTGACCTTGTGGTGACTCTTCTCATGAGTTTTCAGCCTCGCACCGCTGAAAACAGCTTTATTCTTCTCCTCGAGTCACCGGATATGCAAATAATAGCTCTTTTCAAGCAAGAAAATTGCAGCAGATGCACATCAACTTTGCTGCAATAAAAATGAGACCTCTAGTGTCCCACTGTGCATGCCAAAATCAAGTTATCACCAAATCACAAAGCACCCCGGATGTTGATCGATTTCTAGGTTGATCATACTAGCATCCAAAGTGTGATTACACAACATGGAATCCTTTGTCCAAGTGTGTGACTTTGTAAAGATGAGAAAGGAATCTCCAGAGAAGGTGGTTCCTATTCCTCTATTCAGATGCACACGAAAAATGGAGAGGTTTTACTCAAAACCTAATCTAATCTGCAAGGAGATAGGGTAAAAAATGCATAAAAATAAACCTAAGCTAACAGAGGTGATGCACTGAGGAATGAAGAACACCTATCTTGCCAATAAACACAAACCATTCAAATGTGATGCAAGATCATGCACAAATAACAAAATTTGCAGTGAAAGATCGGGAGGATGCAAATGAACACGAGAGAGGTTGAGAATCATCCACAGACATGCATTACTTGCTCCAAAGATCGATACAATACACTAAAAATGCCAAGAGGCAAAGTTGCATTACAGTTTTAAATGGGAGGTTTGAACTCCACAAATTCGCCTACCAAAGAGAAGAAGGGAGGGGCAAAACAAGAATGTTTGACCCTTAGAAAGAAGCCCCTCTTTACAATATATAGGAAGAATGAGAGAGGGAAGAGAGAGGAAAGTCAGATCTACCCCAACCACTTCTAGGTCACATTTATTTTATCTCATTATGGCGGTGGGTGAGAACCCTGGCAAGAGCGGTGAACTGTATTTTGCATTAAAGCTAGTTGTTGAAACATCGATTAAGCCATTACCACGCGTCAGAGATGTTTCTTGATTTTCTCTCTCCAAACTGAACCAAAATTCAAGATTGACCCCAGAATCATATAGAGAATTTCACCATCTTTCCATTGATATAAAGAACGTGAAAATCGAGCTCGGATCAAAAGATATGGCGATCTAAAGATTTAGGGCAAAAGCAAAGCCAAAACGGATCGTCGGAAAAATATTTGAATTTTTTCCGCGCTCCGCCACTTGGATGACATGCGACAAAGCTCTAATTCATTCGCGGGCTCATCCTCTAAAAATTCCTTTCGAGGCCCTTCCTTAATTTCTTGCCACTTGGACACACGTGGCACTATTTTATTGACTCGGGCACTGAGGGTGCACCTGAAAATTTGGTATTTTTACTTTGGGAAAATTTTACCATTTCTCCCCGCGCTCCGCCACTTGAGTTGTACATGGCACGATTTCATTGGACGCAGAGCCCTTCCGACCATTTCCCTTTTATTTTCCTTTGGAAAACTTTTTTAAAATTTTTCGCCGGCCGATGAGGTGAAGACAAGTGGCGAGATTTGATTCGTTGGCGGCTCTTTCAACTTTTCACGCCCTCGCATACCTTTGGCTGGATGTCCCGAATGAAAGTCTCCTGCTTCGGCCGATTCAGGCTTCCTTGTCCCTCTTTTTGGTGGAGACACGTGGCGAGATTCTATTGGCTCTCGGCTCTTTCAGCCTTTTCGCGTCCTCCACGTACTTTTGGCCCGGATGTCCCAAACCATCTGGGACATCTCTGAACCGCTGAAATGGGTGACTTGCACCAAATCGGCGATTCAGGTCCGCACATACTTTTGTCCCAATTGTCCCAAACCGAGTGAAACAAGACTTAGGCAATTTTTCCCCCTTTCGGCCGATTCGGCCAAATCCCCACGTCCCAACTCGGCCCCATGACCACTTTGGACTAGGACTTACCCGATTTGCTTCATTTTTTGGCCCCAATCTAGGTTTTTGCAATTTTTTCACATTTTTAAAACTTGCTGGGTTTTCTTCTTAGACAAAAGAGTTAGAAAGAAGCCGAGGGGACCCCAGAGACATGATTTTGGGCCTTGAATTAATCTACTTGCTCGGGACTGAATAATCTAATGCATGTTATCAAAATTACCTTGAGGGGTGAATTTTGGATAACAATACCTTTGGATAGTCTAGAGTGCTCATTAATAACATTTTGAGGGTTCATTATGGAAATATCTCAAAGCATCATGAATTTCATTCTCTCTTATGTACTAGCGTAACATAAAGTCGAGACCACATTTAAATAACATTCTTTTACCCAATTGAACGCGTCGAATTGTCCTTTATGAAGCACATTTTTAGGAGTATAATAGGATGGAAAATTTGCTTTGAGGTGAGATAATTATCCATGTAAGTGAACCATGATGATGTAAAAGATATAGAAAATAAGTGTTCATCCTCTACTAATTCATCTTGACCTACATTTGTTAGTCTTGACGATAAATCAAAGAACAATATTAGCTTTTCCTTGTTTATTAATTATTGTCACATTGCATTCTTATAGGAACAATAACCAACTAAAATTTCTTCCACTTATCATTTAGTTGTTCATAATTTTATGTTTATGGAGCCTATTTTCATGTTAGAGTGTGGTACACGTTCTATGTGTTACACTCGGGTATTTTAACGGCTATCCCACTTGCCGGTGAGCAGTCAAGGGGTTTGGGGGAAGCCCCGAAGCAAATTTTCATGGTTGGTTTATTAACCCATGGGTAATGGGTAACCGTTATGGGCTGTTTTTGGGCCCATGGTTTTTTGGTACCCATTGTTTTGATACCCATGGTTTTTTGCGCATGGTTTTGATACCCACTTAAGTTTTTTTCCCATGGTTTTGATACCCATAGTTTTTGCCCATGGTTTTGATACCACGAGTTTTGTATCAAACTGCTTAAGCAATTGTCTATTTATATGGTCTTATGCATATGATACATATACAAGCAAATGCATTACATATGTGCTTTGAATTCGGGTGTGAATTATGTAGAGTTTGTTGAGCATAGCTCCAAACAAATCTGGGTATTGTATTGAGAGAGTGGAGGCTTGTAATAAAATCTGAGCTAGTGATTCTTAGTGGACGTAGCCCAAATTGGGTGAACCACGTTAAATAATCTCTCTTTGTGTTGTGTTATTTATTCTGCACTTTTATTTGAGACTTATAATATTTTTTGCATATTAGTTTCTACTTTTGTTGCGATTATGTAAGGGATTATTCCGCATATTTTATCTCTTATTTCCTAACACATAAAATACCTTATAATATAATGGTATTTATATACAATCACCTCGTAACCAATGATGTAATACAAAAAATTGTTTAATAGCATACACTGCAATAAGGAACTCCTTCTTTATTGTTGTATAGTTTCTTTCAGCATGTGTTAAGTTTTTACTAATGTAGAAAATAACATGCATGGTTTCTCCTTATTCTTTTTTTCCAATAAAAATTTTTATTTCTCATTAGATGTATCTATTTAGGATTTTAAAGGAAGCTTCTAATTAGGTCCTCTCAAATCGGGAGAAAAAATTAGTTTTTCTTTAATGGCCTTAAAATGTTTTTTAAAACCACAAGTCTAGAGAAATTCAAATTTGTTCGTAATAGAGGAAAACATAAGAGATGTTATCTTACTAAAATATTATATGAACCTCATATAGTAACTAGTATGACCTAAGAAACTTATTACTTGTATTTGAGTGGAAGTTATTAGAAGTTGTCTGAACATGTCATTTTTTAAGGGTTTACTTTGATTCCTTCTTTTGAAATATGATGTCCCAAGACTATATCTTGTTCTACTATAATTAGGCTCTCTTCATGATTGAGGGAAAATTGGTGTTTTCACACCTAGTCAACATTATTTCTAGATTAGTTAATGATTCTTAAAATGAACCTCCATATATTGTAAAGTCATAAATGTAAATCTCAATGCATTCATTTGTTAAATATGCAAATATGACCAACATTGCTCTTTAAAAGGTTACGAGGTTCATTACACATTCTTAAGGGCACAAATCTAAATGCTAAATTTCCTTAAGGGAAAGTAAAGGTAGTTTTATCTTGATCCTCAAGTTCCACTTGTATCTAGTTGTATCCACTAAATCCATGTAAAAGGAAAATTATTCCTTTCCTGCCAAATTATCTAGAACTTGGTTAATGAACGATAGAGGAAAGTAATCTTTCCATGTGGATTTGTTCAATTCTCTGTAGTCTATGAAAACTCTCCATTTTCTTTTTCCTTAGGAATAATAACCAGAGGAGACACCCATTGGATGTTTGACATAGGGTATATAAAACCTACTTATAATATCTTCCCTAGCTTAATTTTAACATTATTCTTAAGTGTTGGATTTATTCTCCTTTGGGGTTGTCTCACTATTTTGACATTGTCTGTGTAAATATGGTATTTGCATGCATTAAGGTTTATCCCTCTCATGTCAAATTATTCGTAATAAAAGGATTTAAAATGGGAGCTCATGACTGTGAATATTTTTTCCTCATATATATAAGTTAACCAATTGTTAATGTTTAATGGTTTTCTTGGTTGAATTTAAACTTGTTTAATCCTGGATAGTGTGAAGTTAATGAGGGGTAGTCATTCATCAATGGGTTTAATAGGAATACATGGGGTTATAATTTATGCAAAATTATTATGTATTCAATAGAATTATATTCCTCAAATGTATTATAAGAACAAAGAGAGCATGACATAGTCCGAGTTTTGTATCATCTTCCTCATGAAATTTTCTCAATTCTTTTGCATGTCTTTGGACTATGATGAATATCAAGGAAGAAATGCTTCCCTAATAGAAATTCCATCAAGATCATCCAAATATTGAGAGTTAGCTGAAAATAAAGGATCAAAATGTGGGTACAAAGAAATATTTTTTTGCATTTAGTCCATTTGAAATAGTCATGCCCTCAAACCTACAATATATGAGAGTAGTAGTTGTGGTGATTCATGGTCTACCTAAAATTAAGGGATAACCTTTATTTTGAGTATAGGACTTCAATATAAAGAATTATATAGGGTATGGCTAGGATTTTATTGTCATTCCAACATCTTCTATAATTTTGTGTGGCTTTGCAATGGTCTAATCAACCATTTGCAATATTGTGGTAGTTGGTTACATATTGGTTAATGAAAAGGTTGAGAGCATATCAATAGTCATGAAATTGATAATAGCTCCTAGGTCAATAAGAATGTTAGGTATACTAATATTACCAATAGAAATAGTAATCACATGACTTCCTAGGTCTCCATACATGGGGGGAAGAAGTTTCCATAATAAAAGTTTAGCCAAATTCCAATCTACTTGGATGGTCTTAGGATAAAGTTTTTCCTTCCTTTAAATTTGATGCATAGTTCTCTACTAGTCCAATTAATATTAAGAACGTGTCTCGATTAATTATATTACAGGATTCCAATAATGTGGCATTTTAGTTATTTTATGAGCTTAAATTCAAAAATCTTATGATGATGTTGATTTGCATTTTTTCTCCCACACTTTTTGGAAATGGTATGACTAGTAGACCAGAGGCCCTACCAAGTTGTTCATCTTATAGAGGTGTTATATGAATTTTATCTTTCAATTATTATTTCCTCAATAAATAGGAGGGAGCATGTGGAAGAGTCTTATTGAGTGAATCTAAACATTGACACAACTAATGACATTTATATTGACATAATTTTTGATTCCAAAGCATATATAATGGTTTCTTATTTCACATTGTTTGGATTAATACTAGTTGAGTAGGAAACTATCGTTGGTTCACCTACTCCGATTGAGGTAGTTGGTGGTGACTAGAAGTTCCAATCATTAGGGATTCTTATTGGTTTTGTATTTTTGGTTTCTCCTTTGGCCTTGGAATAGTTGATGATAACCTTGTTGGTTATATTTATGTTAGGGTGCCCATTATTATTATTATTTCTTAGGAATACAATGATGGTGATATTGGTTTTCCCATAGTGAATTATTCCATTATTGAGGAATGTATTGACCCCAAGGTTGTGGGATAGGCCAAGGTGTGTTCCATTGATTTGCACGTCATTGATTCATAAGAACAAAATGTTGGTTTTAAAGAAAGCGCCACCTTGTCTTTGACCTACATAATTAAGTTATACTTCATGGTGGTTTCCTTTATTTACATGATCTTTGATGGCTGGGAGGAAGTTTTATTGACTAGTGGAGTGGATTAGATCATAGATACCACATATATTCACCTTGTATAGAGGGAAATCATTAATTACATGCTTATCTCTGCAACTAGGGCAATAGATTGATAAAGAATCAAGCCTTAACTTTTAATTTCAAACTATCGAGTGTTGTTATGAACTAGGATATATATTTTGAGGTTAGAAAACTCCTCCATTAATTGGCTCACTTCACTAATTTTTTCCTTTGTTTGTTCTTTCGAAATCCCAGTCTATTCCTTGAGTAATTTCTATAAAAATTAGTAATATATAAATTTCCTAATCACGCACTTGGGTACATTTATAGGTCCTAATCGAGATACTACTATTCATATGATTCCTAAGCTAGAAAACTAGTAATTGAAATCTATCTTTGGTCTCTTTTTGTCTTTCTTTTTTTCTCTTTGGTCTTTCACACCCCACATCCTAGTAGGATCCTCATCGCTTTATCTTTCTTGACTCTGAGACACTGCACCCAACCAAGGCACCAAAGTACCTAGGTTCTCTTGTCCCCTCTAGGCACCCACGATATCTGTGTAGCTTGCTCACCTATTTTGGGCCTCTTTTATCTTTTAGGCATATTATTTTCTTATATGTTGGCATTTTAGTTTTCAATTATGAAATTCAAACAAGGGAGTCTTATAAATACAAATCTATGTGACTAAAATAATGGACCAAGCTCTACACATATATTATCATCACCTAAGGTTACATCAAAGGAATTCTAAGAGCATCAAGGCATCCATCTAGCACTCACTCAAGGGACAAGGGAGTCCATTTTCTACATACATGCATAGGAGGAGAAGTTAATTTTGCCATCCACACATCTATCTTCATTTCTACATCTAGTTATTGCTCATTATTAAGTACATCTTGCACAAGATCTTCCTAGGAGTAATTTCTACACACACAC
This sequence comes from Taxus wallichiana var. yunnanensis, assembly GCA_018340775.1. Lineage (NCBI taxonomy): Eukaryota > Viridiplantae > Streptophyta > Pinopsida > Cupressales > Taxaceae > Taxus > Taxus wallichiana. The sequence goes on along the minus strand of CM031238.1, from coordinate 15,567,923 downwards.
ATAATAAATACATGGATTATGAGATGTAGTGCAGTGCTTGGTCATAAGTTCAATTTGTTGAGTGACCGATGGGGTTAGTCTGACACCCCATTTACATCTTTTATTTTTAGGATTTGATGTGTTTTGTGGTTTCACAGGAGATCATTGGTTTTTCAGGTTACAAGAAAATTATGCGATCATCCAAAGCCAACATTCGGAGACCAACGACAAAGGTTAGCAACCACCTTGAGACACCAGAAAAATAAGATTTCAATCTCTTGCGTAGTCACAGGCACCTATCAGAGGTATCTTATTCCTATGTCCTCACCCCATTCCGGATGCCCTAGTCCATCTTATTCTAGAGATTCCATAATTTTCTTAGTGCGATTGCGATAGTTTCTTACTCATGTTCATCAATTTTCCAATGAAAAATACTTGAAATCGATTGCAAAATCAACTAAGTATTTTATTCCCTCTCTTATACTTAGGGTTTCATTTTCATCTAACTTATTACTTGTGTTAGATCTATGCTTTATCATTTTCTATATCATATGTGACTCTGAAATATTAGGGTTTAGCATAAATTCTATTTTTGTTAAATCATTTGGTGAACCCATCCATTCAAACCCTACCTTCTGAGCATGTATCAAAATTTCTCTTCTTCTCAAGTCATGGATCAATCTTCTTATCCTTATTTCACCCTAACTAAGGTTTCCGGCATGGTTACTATGCTGCTACGATTTTATGAAAATTTGTATTCAAGTATCCTCCTCGCTTTATTATGCCTAGGGTTGATCAACTATCAATGTAGTCACCACTCACCACACTCATCCTCCTACGGCTCCACCCATTTCTATCCCACCACATATCACTTCTATAGCTCCTACCACCACTTCCAAGGGTTATGACATCATAGAAAAACTTAAGAATACACTGGCCAAAATATATCTTCATGACTTATTGTGTAATGCACCTAATCGTCATCATAAATTAGAGGCCACCCTTTGATCTATCCATATCAAAAGAAATAATTCTTTGGTGGACTTCACTCATCTCATTCAATATCTCAAAAATATACCACATGCTATATCATTTAGTGATGAGGACATATCTCCATCTATTTTGATAATCCATGTGTGCATTTTCTTATCATTGCTATCATTGGCACCATTTGTATCAAGCATGTACTCATTGAAAATGGATCCACCATTAATCTATGTGATCTCTTATTTTTGAGGAAAATCGACATTATTAATAATCTAATTACTAAGAATTTCACTCTCATTCGTGGCTATGATTCCACTACTCACACATGCCTAGGCACTATCACATTACCTATACAAGTTGGGCCTAAGATTGTTCCTATGGTATTCTTTGTTATCAATGCCTTGTTTTGATTTAATCTCTTGGTGGGTAGGCCTGGATTCATGTAATGTATATTTTTCTATCTACGAGTTCATCGAGTGTGTTAAATTCTTACATGATGGTTATGAACATACCATTCTTTGACGACCTTAATCCATTCAATTTCATCACATAGACCCCGTTATAGCTATGCCTATTCCTCCATCGCAGCCTATTCCATATAGAAATATTGGTACATATGATATTTTCTAGTCTAGTGATTCACATCCTTCTTCCACCTCAAAGCAAGTGTATCATCCACTTCAAATAATACTATTGATATCATTTCACCCATGTGTCAACTACATGTAAACACCACTTTGCTCCAATTGTTAATGTTCCTCTCACTCCTACATCTAGCTCACTTCTACCAATATTCTTGTTATTGTTATCTAGCATGACACTTTCGGCATTGATGATGAGATTGATACTAATGACCTTACTGATGGAAAATTGTGCAATCTTAATTTTAATCCTATCAAGATAGATGAGTCATACTTCAATGATACTTTCATTGCTTATTGGCCCTAGTGAATATCAATTCAAAACCCCCTCCTACTAATGATATGGTACTTTATCGGGGTTTGTCAAATCATTGGGCATCATTTCACCTTCCTCATATTCCAATGAGTGACCTACATCTGCAATTCCTCCCTTCACATGCACTTTTTTCATGAATAACTCTTATTGGCCACACATTCTATTCGATCCCACTTTCTCTAGCACTATATGTACACATGATGGATTAACTTGGATTAGATTCACTCTCAATAATATCCTCCCTCCACCTCATTCTCCTCATCTCTATCATTGATATTTTCACATCACTACTACTTATGGCCTCCACATCTTCCATTTATTAGTATTTTTTGCACGTGCTTCTTGCACATCTCCACTTACACTTGGGAAGTCTCGGCTTAACTACATTGGTGGCACCCTAGATCCTAATCATATTATATCATGTTTCCCATGCCTTTAGGTCATGTGTCTATTTACAATGATTAATTTCTTGGATATTCACAAAATATTGCTCACTGATATGCACATGGTTATCCACTACCACCTTTCACTGATGAAGAATATACAATGGGCATGTAAAATCTATGCGAATGGATCCTTACATGATCAACTACATATTATTGCTTACAGGTCTCGACACATCTCCATTTTGATTTGACCATCACAATGATGATCACTTAGATGATATTACTTGATTATTCTTCGCATAATATAATTGAGGGCATCATGCTTATTCCCCCTAGCATTAACTTTAAATGCTTCATCTCTATTTTTCTCATTCCTCGCATATACATTAATACACACAACTTGTATCATTATTACCGTATCATGTAATCTAGTCCCACAGTTCATACTCAAGCTGTTGAGGGTTTAAATTTGAAATGAACCTCACCTCATTCACACTCTTCCCACTCTATGCTTCAAGGATCAATCTTTCTAGCACACAAGTTCAAACCATTTCTTGATGACACACTCTTATTCTATGGTTCATTCTTGACTATCGAGGGCTATTTTATAAATGAACCTCATCTAATAGACATCTTCTTAGGGGGCACATTACTCCTATCACATTCACATTCCATATTATTCCATCTCACTCATTCAAAGCATATTGCATATCTTTGTTGCATATACTCTTGCTTTTTATCCTAATTAACTATACACTTTGTTTCACATATTAGAAATATACTTCATATGGAATTATCTTTATTATATACACATGTGCATTCACTTGTTCCATATTTGGGAATGCAAACTTTATAAAGATCTTTACACACAACATGGATGCTTGGCACTGTACCTCTTACCAGTCCCACCGAGGCTCTTAGGGGCATCTACTTTCTTACACACTACATGTGATATTGTTTCATTTTATACTACTTCCTATTCTTACTAGCACACTACTTTATCGATATATATTCATCTTGACATACTTTTTTATCTTTCTAACATGCTAACTGGTTTTCATGTGTAGTATTTTATGTACAAGACAATTTGCTACCATGGTTTCTATTAATCTTTTCTTTCCATTATTTCTTATTGTATGCCATTGTTTGTGGGCCTTTCCCTATGTATTTATTGTTTATTTCTTATATGTTTTGGTCTGTTTCAACACTTTGATTGCCTTATGACATTGTGAGTGATATCCCATGTTTGAAATACACTTTTCATGGTCTATCATTGTCTTCTACTTTCTAGATTACATTGTCTTATATATGCATACTTGTATTTTTACACTAATACATGTCCTAGCCACTTTTGTTTGCATGTGCCTTGGTTTATATTATGCACATTCCCTCCCCCTACAAATTATCAGTTTTAGATCAACATCCGACCCTCTCTTTTGGGATTCATTCTCCTAGCAACATCACATGAACCCCAAATGAGGGGGCATACATTGGGTGAATCAATCACCTGTATAGAAGCTCAAAGCTTGATCTGACCCTACAAGAAATACGGGAACATAACATAATTACATTCATAAATGGCCTAGATTCGACTTGGGTCCTCAGTACAAAAAAATGTCAACACCTAGGTTCTCCTAACTTTTCCTTGGCACCTATGACCAGAGGTCAGTTATAGTTACTTTCTCATATAATCACAATTTTCAGCAGTTCGTAGAGAAGTTTCACAGTACAGGCACAATCCTCTAGCAATAAGAATGCATTGTACCTTCTTTTTCTACTTGGAGCAAACACGAAACAAATAAGGATCACACCATTTGTAGTGGTGTATAAATTTTAGGAAGGAGTTAGGGATGGAGAATAAAACTATACCTTTCTCCCTAACACTTTTCTGCCATGGCGTGAGATCACCCAAAAAACTAGCTCTTGGCGTGAGATTTCCCAAAATTCACTCTTCTACAACATTTTTAGGACACTTTCTACCCTTTTTCATTGATCATGGATCAGGTGCACATGTTCCTTTTTACACATTTTTCTCATATATTTTACATATTTTACATATATACATATTTGACTACTCTTTCACTCTTTTTGCAAGTTCATCCTTAATATGCAAAAAGAAGCACCCTCACATCAATAAAGCACAAGTGACATCAACAACATGTACAACATGAAATAACACATATTATTCACCCCTAGGGTCACTTCCTCTTCCTTATCTTCCATTCTTTCACTTGTCTCTCACCACACTTTCACCATCAATCTACATAGTTATCAAATATTCATCTCTCATCTAATTTATGTTATTGAGTATTCACTCAAAAACATAAATTGGGGAAAATGTAGACACTAAATCATGCACTTGGGTACATTTCTAGGTCCTAATCATGTACTACTATTCATATGATTCCTAAGCAAGAAAACTAGTAATTGACATCTATATTTGGCCTCTTTTTTTCTTTCTTTTTTCCTCTTTGGTCTTGCACACCCCATAGTACATTCGATCCTCATTAATTTATCTTTATTAACTCTAGACACTAGCACCAAGGTGCCCTCATCCCCCTCTCGCACCCCCTGGCCTCTTTGTATCTTTCTTACCTATTTTGGGCCTCTTTTATCTTTTGGGCATCTTGTTTTCTTATGGGTCAACCTTTTATTTTTCAATTATGAAATTCAAAAAGGGAATCATATAAATACAAATCTATGTGACCAAAATAAGGTGCCAAGTTCTAAACATCTACTATCATCACCTAAGGTTTCATCCGAGAGGCATTCTAAGAGCATCAAGGCATCCATCTAGAACTCACTCAAGGGACAAGGACAACACTATCTACATACACTCATAGGAGGTGAAGTTCATTTTTCATCCATACATATATCTACATTCTACATCTAGTTATTTCCCATTATCAAGTGCATCTTGCATAAGAGCTTCCTAGGGAATGATTATACACACACACACACACAAGAACTACATGGCTCATCTGATATGTAGTGTAGTGCTTGGTCATAAGTTCACTATGTTAGGTGACCACTAGGGTCGGTCACGAATCCCCATTTGCATCTTTTTATATTTAGGATTTGATGTGTTTAGGTAATTTTAGGAGACCATTTGTTTTACAAGTTACAGGAAAAATTTCAATCATCTAATGACATACATGAGACTAACAACAAAGGTTAGAAACCACCTTACGACACGAGAAAAACCAAATTTCGAGCTCTTTCGCAATCAAAGGTGACTAGCAGGGGTCTACGATTCTCAAGTGCCCTTGCCCCCATCCAGTGCCCTAGTCTAACTTATTCGACAACTCCACAATTTTTTGAGTGTGGTTATGATAGTTTCCTCATATTTTTCATCAATTTTCCTATGCATAATACTTTGGAAATGATTTGGAAATAAGCTAAGTATTTTATTCCCTCTTTTGCACCTAAGGTTTCATTTTCATCTACTTTATTACTTGTGTCAAATCTTTGTTTTAACATTTTATATATCATATGTGACTCTTAAATATTAGGGTTTAGCATACAATTATTTTTGTTAAATGATTTTGTTTACATCCCCTCTACCTATAAATTTTAGAACATATGTAGACTCATCATCCAATCCTCTTAGAAATATAGGTTTTCTCAAAGACTTGGTCTAGTGCATTTCCACATTGTTTATCGACAAAGAGGTATCTATCAAGATGATCCTCAAGACTCGCATCTTCTTTTTTCATCATCATTAATTGTTCTTATTTTCAGTATGGAACCCTTTAATAATCTTGATATTTATCTCAAAAATATGTTTCTATTTTAGCTGAATTATGAATAGTGTTACAGGAAAGGCCATAAACTAATACATGGTTGAGTCCTTAAGGGTTGAAGGGAACAATTATAGCTTTTGGTAGTATTCAATGTAATCATAATATTAGCGGGAGACTTTAAACTCAAATAGGACTTGATCAAGGTCCTCTAAAACTATTTCCTAAAGGTAGGCAATATTAATTAGGAGATACTCTTCATAAGATCCTACTTTTCATAATTTATCACAATGGAGGTAAGTGAATTTTATTCTCTATGGAAGGGATTCATTGTCTAATCCTTCCATTTGATCTTGTCATGAGAAACTCAACATGTTAAACCTATTGTTTGATTCTAGGGGATTGTATTTAATTAATATTCCATTTGAATCTATAAACCTACACATGAAATAAATAAACGCTTTTTAATATCCTAAGTTTAACTAAAGATATGATACATGTATTTTTAGGTCAATATTTCCCCCAAACTAATAGATTGTAAAATTTTCCTAGTTCTACTTACTTGAGAGAACTCACAATGTCTACACGATGTCACATGCAAGTTCTTAAATCATTAAAGGAAGTACGGAATCAAAATTATCCATGGAAACTTATTAAATAACTCTCACAACATCCTTCCTCAATGTACCTACTCGATACCTAATCCCCATAAATGGTGCCAAAAGGTGGTGATGGTCATTGTATCCTCCACTTTAGTTAATTATATTGAATCGAGGGTGGAATAAAAGGATGTATGTTATAAGTAACATGATGAAATATTCTTGTAAAACCCTACTAATCTAAGTTAAAGTAGTATATATTTGAATGCTTTAAAAATATAGGAATATTGGAATACATTAAGTCCATTAAATCATTAACATAAAAACATAACAAAGTTAAATGAACTTTAAAATGAAAAGCTATTTAAATAGTTCTATATATATTTTAAATATAGAATACAAGAAATCAAACTAACTAATCAAAATACTAAAAATCATTCGACTCCTTGGGTGAGATTGGCCCTTACTCTCTACCTTATATTGGGTGTATGAATAATCAATAATGCTCAATCCATGTATTAAAAAACTCCACTTCTATTAATTTTATGTGTCTTACAAAATATTATCTAATATCTATTGATGAATTAGCTACCTTCTATTAAGAAATATGGGGATACATAATACCACATATTTATATATCCATCAAAATAAATTGCTAAGTAATATATTTTATAATTGAACATCAAGCTATGATAGATTACATAACATAATGAATTAGATATTAGATTTATTACATGAACATGAAATTAAATGAACACATGAAATAAGATTTAAGAGGGAATACCTTTCGAAAAAAACAGACACTAAAAAATCACTTATCTTTAATGATAATATATGTTTCACCCTGCACTCCCATTATTTCATGAGTCCACATCAGTTACACCTTCAAGGAGGAACTATAAATTGTCACATATATTTACTCATGAGTGGAGATTATAATTCACATCATTCACGTCATATATCATCAATATTATCGCACTTATTGTTTACATCTATCTATTATTTCCACATGTATCCAATCTTAAATATATCACCTTGTTTTATATCGAGGAAGGTGTCCCTGTTTGGGTCACTCTTATAATTTACATTTAAATAATGCTGAAAAATTATGTGGATTCTACCATGCTTATATTTTAAATATAAGTTATATGTAATGATTATTAGTCTTTGTCGTGCTTATTGGTGGGTTTGTATTAAGTCATTTTCCTACTTAATATCACATCCCAACACTACCCCTTAATTTTAAGTAGGGAAACATGGAAAATTCTATTTTTATACATAAGGACTTACAATCCATAAATCATCACATAAATATTTAGTGTAACACCCTCAACAATGTTTATATTCTTCCTTTGCATTTCAAGTATTGACATGTGATTTTCTTGATAAAGATGTGTTCTTTTGATTGCTAAAGATTATACTTGAAATGGATAAATCATTTATGCTCTTTGATTGAAGGATTGGTATGTTGTTGCTTGGAATAATCTAGTTCACTTCTCATTGAATAAGCTACAAACTAGTTTTTAAGAATTGCAACTTATCCTCTGCGATTGGACTCATCCTTGGATCAATGGAATTGATCCAAGTAATGTTTTAAATCTTCTTATAAAAACTAAATGAAAAACTGACATTTGTTGATTGAAATACTTAATGGACTAAACTTGTGGTTATTAAAAATTATTTATCATCTTGGAAAAGTACTTGCATTTTTTTGTGTGTGGTTCTCAGCTCTTCTTGATCAACCCTTGTAGGGCGCTTAATGGCATTAAGGGGAAATAGGAACCCTGCTTCTGGATTCTTGATAAAAAGAAATCATTATGTACCCTTTTATCTATACGGTCTACCCTAATATGATAGGACTCACGTAATTTACCTAACTATTACTACACCACTTCACATGGGATGACATTCTAACCTAAGTTGTTAGCTTGTAAGGAAATAACCTAGGGGGATGCTAAGTTATTTCTAAACCTATTATTTTTGGTTAAAACTACATCCTATCCTAGGATGACAATTTATTATTATGGGTTATATCCTAAAGTTATATATTTAAACTAATCTAACCAAATTCTATCTATCCTAAGCTGATGGGATACGAAAAGGGACCTATGAGCCATTGGAAAGTGGGGGGAAACTAAGCGGTGGTTCCTAAGAGCTTTTATTGGGATTTGATTTGATTTGGTTTTAAATGTAAATAAGTACTACTAGTTTGGTAGGGGCTAGTGAAATTTAGCAGAACCTACATGAAAGCATCACTAAGTTTGGAAATATGTTTTGAATTTCAATTAGGTCTCTTGCCAACTACGAATGGTGAAGGCAAGGAAAGTGAAGAGGGAAAATTGGAATTAATATCATTAATATGCCTTGGATTTGGTGAGAAAACCATCTTGGAAGGCATCTTTACCGAATTTGTTTGGAGTTTTTTTGTTTTGCATGCTTCCTGATTTTTACTCTACATGGAGCTATCTCGGTTCTTTGAGCCAACAGTTTGATCTCCACTTTGTGGCTATTTTTGAATTCTCGAGCTATTTTCGGTTCGAGGAATGTATAAGTGGCATTGTGGAAATATATTATGGTTGTTTGATCTTATTTGGAGAAGAAGAGGTCTTGGACACTCGACTTGAAGTCTTCTTTGAATTGGAAGAGGCACTATCAGGCATAATAGGCTCTACGCATTAAGATTTCTTTTTTCTTATAAATTATTCATTAAAACAATTCTACTCACTAGAAATTTTATATTTGCATGTTGTATCTAGTTATTTACTTGCATGTATTCTTGAAAATTTATGTGGGTTTTTGAATGTGAATCCTTGGTTGTTAATAGTAGTTCTTGTGAAATCTCTCTAAACCTGTTGTCGGAGGTTTGCATGTGATTTTTTTTGAACTCTGTAACTTGAACTAGTGGTTCTGTTAATTGTATTTGAAGCTTGGCTTGTATTTGAAGCTTTGTTTTCTTGCATTCGAAATAATATGGAAAGAGCTAACTAGTTACTTGTTGGGTTCCGAATCTCTGTTTAGTCATGTGTTTCTTGAGTTGAAGTGGGACTCTGTAGTTGCTCTAAACTTGTAATGAAGCTTGAGATTCATTTTGAGTTTTGTTGAGAGCCTGTTTTTGTTTTGGGACTATGTAGGAACTATGTGAAGTTCTGAATCGATTGGTTGAATTTTTGTATTCAACGACTGTACCACTATTTAGTTCTTGAATACTAAACTTGTTGTTAAGTTGAAATATTGTGTTCTATACTCGAGTTTTGAACTGAAGTTTTATTCTCCCTTAGGGAGAGCGTGAAGGCTTGAACCCGTAAATGGGTGTTGGTGTATATTCGAGCTTTTATTAGGGCCATGGGATTCCGTTTTAAACTCGTATTTGACTTGGTATAGGTTTTTCCATTGTTGGTCATTTCGGATCTCATTTTTATTCGACATGTTTAACCTTGTACAGGTATTCTGAGTAGAAGTTTAGTAGGTATTAAGGACTGTAAATCTTCTGTCTCTTTTTAATACCATTTACTGGAAGGGAGCCTTGTGAGTTTTGGTTGGTTAGATGATGGACCATGTAACTTCTTTGAGAGATCCTTTGTTTTGATTTTTAATGTTGAACGGTTGTATGATTTTGGCCTTTAAGACCACATTGTGTTCTTGAACTTGACTATTTAAATCTTTTGATATAAATGAATTGGAATAACAACCTACTTTGGGGCAATCGTATCGTTGAAAGAGGTTTGTAGGAATTACTATTATTTCATTTGTATTCCTTTATGTTGAATGATCCCTACTTGTCATATGATTTTTAAAGGAACTAGAGAGGGTTGTGGTCATTTTGTTTAGTCGAGTTGGAAGAAGGTGGGACAGAACTTGTCTTAGCAAATTATTTAATTCTTACTTCCATCTGAGTCATGGGTTTTTGTAGAATGCTAAGTTTTAAACCTGTTATTTTGTATGTGGTTTGAAAAGCTACTATATCACTTACCTGGATGTTGGTAATATGGCTCTTCTTTCAGGTTTTCAAACTACCTTCTCATTTACATTTTGTTGTTAATGTTGGTAATGGAATTCAGTTTTTGAATTGAGAGTTGTGAATTTTTAATCTTTTTCGAATGGAAGACTTTTACTCCATTATTGTATCATTTTTGAACCAACATATATTTAAGAGAAAGAATTATACTCTTTTGCAAACATTCTATAGTTTGTGACTGTATTGTGTATTTCTTTTGAGATTTGATGTTGGATTTGAGCTAGGTGAATGAGAATAGGTCTTCATTCAAAGGTTTACATGGAAGTGGATTATGTGCTTGCTGACTGTGCATTCATTTTTGAATTCTCCTTTGGGAACTAGTTAGAGAATTTATAAGTTTATTTATAGATATCGAATTTCATTTCATAGTATAAATGAAATGAAATTTGGATTGGGCCCTCCGTGGTTTGGAAACTTTTTTGTAGGATTGATTGATAAGTTCATTTCGAACTTCTCTTTTATTGATTCTCTTATGAGATGGGAATTTTCCTAGGGATTGGTAAGGGACTTATTTTATTCAGGTATAGCTTGGATTTTTAGTAATTTGGTTACTTAGACCTTTTGAAGTATAAACTACAAAGATTGAAGTTTGTAAGACTTTCTGTGGAACTGTTTTTTATTCTGTTGGAGCCAAATTGGGATTCTTGTTGGTTGTTGCCTCTTATTTGTGAGCTCTTTTTATTAATATCTTTTATTGAGGAAATGATGTGAGTGCTAAACCTTATTCATTTCTTCGATAAATTTTGTCTCGAGGAATAGGTATGTATCGAATTCTCTTCTTGGAATTATATGGAAATTTGAAGCATACTATTAGGAGTTATGATGTAGCTAACTTAATTTGTTGCTTGGTAAAGATGAATGTGTGTTTCTATGGGTTAGGGAATAACTGAACGATAAGACTTATAGACTGTAAAATTGATTGTTAGGATCAATTAAGATTTATGATATAAATTTGTTATTGCACATTATAATATGTTCCTTTCTTAAAAGTAAATTCAGACTTCATAAATTGTACTTATTTCTAGATGTTATTACTTATGATTATGTGCATGATGTTTTTCTATTGTTCCATAAAAGCAAAATTGTTTAATGAAGCAATTAGTGGAATGCACTTTACTTTAATTCTTAGTGCTTATCATGCTCAGTTCATTGAACCGATTCTGTCTAGCAAGTTTTTAGATGGACATCGTAAGTGATTAAAGAAGACATGAACTTTCATGTTGTATTGGGTTATTTGATTTTGAACCTTATGTAAAGAGTTTCAATTCATTCTTGAATTGTATTGAAAAAGAAAAGTTGTATTCTTTTTGGATTGAAGGTTGTTTGTTATACAAAGCATGCCTGAAATACTTAGTCTTGTAAATGAAAAAGTTTTAAATGAGGAATTTGAATGTTGAAGATTTACTTTTATTGGTTGTGTAAACGATTTAATATTTATGAAGAAGATGGAATTCCTATCTTGATGATATTATTCATATCTGTCATATGTTTAATTCAGATAAACTTGATAAATTAGATAAAAGGGAATTAGTTTAATCTCCCTTAATAAGATGCAGCTTGTTAAGTTGCATAAGTTAACAATATTATCTAAAACAATTCTAATATAGTATTGAATGATTAAGATATATTTAATGGAACTTATGATATTGTTGTCCTATTTTGGTTAACTGTTGTTAAACTAAATAAACAAACATTAAAAGCAATCATGAGTTAAAGGAAGTTCTTTAATGCTTAATGGATTCAAGTATAGAACAAGGACTTAAGGAGTGTTGGATTAGGGTTAACATAGACGTTGTAATCTATTTTATAATCCAAATTAATTTAACATTAATAACCTCCTTGGGGTATGTACATCATGATGAGGTAGTTTCTGTAGGATGTTGGCACACGCTTAATCGTAGGATGTACCTTTGAGAAGACTTGGGTCTTCTTGAGGATACAAATGTTGCAGGTTGACATGTAGTAACACCCTTCGGCGTTGATCATCTAGATCTACATAGAATAAGGAGTTGAACTTATTTTTATTTAGGTCAAGTTAGTAACATGTTTGGGATAGGGAGTAACTTTCAATAACTCATGGTACTTTGGCACATCTAGTTGACTTAGGTCAACCGAGTATGCCCCTTTTACCCTAAGTCATCGAGAGTGTCTTCCTATAATAGACTATGTTCCAAACTCGGCTAGCTAGGGTTGAACCTTGGGCAAGTGGACTGGCAAGTAGTAAGTAAACACCATTCTAGATAAAAAGGAGTGAGGTGAAGGATGTATTCCAAAATGACAAGTATGTCATCTGGTAATAGTGACATACATAGTATGTTGTAAATATTTGGCCAAAGTATCACAAGATGTTGGTTACATTTTCCTATGTCACCTAGTTTAAAGCCACATGATGTCAGATGAATATTAGTAACAAATATTTAGGTATGTCCTTTAAACAAGATCACTCGGTACCCATTTTAGGTTGAAAACCAAGTATACGAAGTATGTGATAAGGATTCAATACTTAAAGTGAAACATGAATAGATCGAGTGTATCACTAAGTCATTTATAGCTGCATATGGTTATCTGTTATGAGATTGATTGGCATTGAATGTGTGTTCTAAATAAATTTTTATTTAGAATAGTGAACATTATGTTAAAAAAATCCCTTGTTTCTAAAGTCTTAAAATGGGAATATTACATCTTGGTATCGAGAGAATTTGAAGGTTACAACTTGGACCTATTGTGTCCATAATTTGATGAAACTTAAATTTTCTTGAATGAGAAAATGGTTAGAACAAGAGGAAATGTTGCAAATAACCCTCCGCCTGAGGAAGGAGCAACAACTACCCAGAAAATTGATGAGATCCTTGCTGCCCTGTTAGACACAAGAGATCGTTTGGTTGTACTTGAACAACAAGTAATGGGAAATGAGGAGGAAGATGATGTTGATAACAACAATCAACCACCTCTGGGGACAACACCAATGTAGGTGTTTATAATAACAATGTGAACATACCTATTCAGCTTGAAAACAAAAAGGATAGGCTAGCTGAACTCACTAATGATATAAAAAGGATAAGTCCACCCAAGTTTGATGGCACCACATTAGGAGATGGAGCTGAGAATTGGCTCAGTGAAATGGAAAAATACTTTGCAATAAGGAATTTCTCAGAAGAAACAAAGGTGATATGGGGAGTATATCATCTTTCTCACAAAGCATCTTCATGGTAGGACAGTCGTAAGGCTGAGTTAAACATTGATGAGACTAATATCACCTGGGATCAATTTAAAGGTTACTTTAGGCAACGTTGGCTGCCATAACTTTACTATGATCAAATAATGACTGAATTTCAGAACTTAGCTCAAGGGAAGCTAACGGAACTGAGTATTGGGAGAAGTTTATGAAACTCCTTAATTATGTACCTCAAGTACAAAGCAGATGAGAAATTCAGGATATGGAAATTCATCATGGGATTGAATCCCATTATAGGAGGAGAGGTGGATGTTCACAGCCCAACCACGATGGAAGGGGTTGTTGAAAAGGCCATAAGGTAGGAACAGAAATTAAAGGCAATTTCTACTCACAAGGAGGAAGTAAGGAAGAAAAATCCCAACTCCTCTTCATCATCTCTTGCACCTAAGAAAGGACCATGGAATAAATTTGGAATGAAAAGTAAGTTTTCATCTGATACTAATAAGAAAGTAGCAACAAACAAGTCTGTTGGTAATGCACGGAACAACTTTTCTAAGAATAATAATAATGAGACATAAGTCCTATGGGGTTAGAACGATAACTCTAAGGATGGAATTAAACCGAGCCTAGTAAGGGACCTATAAGAGGCTGTTATAACTATGGAAAACATCATTATTTAAATCATTTCCCTTTGAAAAATGATTATCATAATCATCAACACAAGATACACGCTATGAAGAGTTGACAAGGAATGAGAAGCAGGCCACGCTATAGAAGTTCCAAGTAAGTTATTTGGTTTACCTCTAACTATACTTTTTTATGGAGATCTTGAATGTTTTATTTCTAATAAATTAGCAGAAAAATTAAAAAGAAAAGCTAGAAACATGGATAAAACATGGTGTACAATATGGAAACAATGTTGGTCATACGGTTAGTATGTGTCTTTTTGGAGCAGTCCTTGATTTACGTAACTTTTCCACTTGAAAATGATCTTTATGTTGCACCTTTAGGGTCTTATGATGTAATCATAGGTGTTAATTGGTTAGTAGAACATAAGGCTAAAGTGGATTGTTTTGAAAAACACATTAGTTGTTTAGATGACCAAGAAAACAACAAATATTCGTGGTGTGAAACGTGAAATTTCTGTTAGAAAATTGTCACTATATGCAACTTTAAAAGGCCAAAAATAAGGGTTGTACCTTTATATGCGGTAAAAATTTCTGAAACAATTGAAGAGAATAATGATGTTATGAAACGATATCCCTTTATTACGAGACTTGATGACATATTTCGGAAGAACTGCTAGGTCTTCCACCCAAAAGGAGTTTGATTTCACGATTGAGATCAAGCACGGAATTGAACCTATTTCTAAAGCACCATATCAAATGACTACTATAGAATTAGTAGAGCTTAAGGCTCGAGCCATTAAGAAATTTTGTCAAAGGTTTGATCAAAACAAGTTTTTCACCTTGGGAGCACCTATAATTTTTGTGAAAAGAAGGATGCAACACTTAGATTGTGCATTGAATATAGAATGTGAAAAAGGCAACAATCAAGAATAGATACCCACTTCCTAGGATTGATGATTTATTTGATCAGATGCGTGGAGCATCGGTATATTCTAAGATATATCTTTCATCTGGATATCATCAATTACTTAATTAAGGATTAGGATATTCATAAAACAACCTTCGGGACAAGGTATGGGCATTATGAGGTCACGGTTTTACCTTTTGGATTAACAAATGGACCTGCAACATTTATGAATTTAATTAGTAATATTTTTCAAGAATACTTGGACAAATTTGTGCTCATATTATTTGTGACATTATCATATATTCCAAAAGTATTGAGGAACACCATGAGCATTTGAAGATAGTTTTAGAAATATTAAGAAAGATATGGTTATTTGGTAAATTTGTCTAAATTTTATTTCTATGACACAAAAGTACACTATTTGGGACATGTAATAAGTAAGAATGGAATTGCTATAGATCCTTCAAAAATTGTAGCTATAATTGAGTGGCCTACACCAAAGAATGTACATGAAGTTAAAAGATTCATGGGACTTGCTAGCTACTATAGGAAAGTTGTAAAAGATTTCTCTAAGGTGGTGCACCAATAACTTCTTTGAGAAGAAGGATAAAAATTTGTTTGGAAGGAGAAATGTCAAATTGCATTCAAAACTTTGAAGGAGCAGTTAAATTCAGCACCTATTCTTACAGATGCAGATCCTAATGGAGATTTTATGGTGGTAATCGATGCATCTGGTGAAGGTCTAGGAGGTATTTTGTTGTAAAATGGTCGAGGTCATAGCTTATGAAAGTAGAAAACTTAAGTTACATGAGTTGAATTATGCTCCACATGATTTTGAGATTTTTTTCATTGTTCATACATTGCAAGTTTGGAGGCATTACCTACTTGGTAAACCTTTTGAATTGAAAATTGATCATCTTGGGCTGAAATATATCTTCACTCAGTGAAATCTTAATGCAAGACAATGAAGGTGGTTAGATTTTTTTCTCAATATGATTTTGACATAAATTATATCAAGGGTAAAGAAAATATAGTGGTGACACTCTAATTTTTAGGAAGCACATTTTGCTCTTATAACATTGAGAACTCAATTTAAGGATGAAGTAAAAAGTGTTATGGAATCGATTCTTATTTTTAGCAAGTAAAGATAGTTCTTGCTGCACATTCTAGTGATTCGAGATATAAAGGTTTTCACTTTGATAATGAAGGCATATTTTGATTTGAGGATGAGTATATGTACCTTCGCTAAATGATTTAAGGAAGAAATTGTTAGCGAATTTCAGAATTCACCTTTCTTTGGACGCCTTGGTATTACAAAAATGCTTGTTGATATAAAACAACAATATTTATGGAAGGGAATGAAAAAGGATGTAATAGAATTTGTGACACATTTCCTTTAATGTCAACGTGTTAAAGCGGAACATATGCACCCAGCTAGGTTTTTATATCCTCACAAAGCATACCACAATACAAATGGCAAGTGATAAGCATGGACTTTGTACAAGGGTTTCCTATGTCAAGAAATAAACATGATGTTATTTTAGTAGTTGTGGATAAACTAACAAAGGTGGCACATTTTATCGCTGGAAATCTGAAGGATGATTCTCCTGTGTTAGCTAAAAGATTTTTACACAAATTTTTCGGGTTACGTGGAGTAACTGAATTAATCATTTCAGATAGAGATCCTAGAATGATGTCAAGATTTTGGAAAATGTTTAATGCAGCTCTAGGAACTAAGCTAAATTTCAGTTTTGCATATCATCTAGAAATGGATGGATAGACTAAAAGAGTTAATCAAGTTTTAGAGGATATGTTACGAATGTATTATATGGATCAGCAATACAAGTGGGAAGAGTACCTTCCACTAGTTGAGTTTGTATATAATAATACATATCATGCCTCTCTTAAGATGGCACCTTTTGAAGCATTATACGGAATAAAATGTAGAACCCCTATTAGTTGGGACATCATGGAGGATAGAGAGGTAATTGGACCTAAAATCCTTACTAAAATGGAACAACAAGTTAAATTGATTCGTGAACGCTTGAAAGAAGTAATAGATAGACAAAAGAGTTATGCTAATTTGAAGTGGGTAGACAGAAATTTGAACTTGGTGAGAAAGTCTTTCTTTGGGTCAAACCGAAAAAGAGCTCTATAACTTTTGGCAAGGATGCCAAGTTATCACCTCATTATGTGGGACCTTTTGAGATTGAAGTAATCAACCCTGTAGCTTACTTGATTAGCATTACCTCCTTATTTATCACGAATGCATGATGCTTTCCATATTTCTTTACTTAAGAAAACGCTTTTGATTTATCACATGTGTTAAATTAGAATTCCTTGTAGGTCTAAGACCCAAGAATAATTGTTTTTAAACCCATACGAGTAATGGAAACTCACCAATTACATTTGAGAAATTGTGAGATAAGTCAATACAAGGTCCAATGGGACCAGTTTAATGAAGAAAGTGAAACTTGGGAAAACCCGGACGATATGCGAACTCATGCAAATTATTATGAACTGACCTACATCTATCTCTCTCTCCCCTACAATTTTACAGGAAATGTTGGCATCCTTGAAGTAACAACTTGGATTAGATTCTCGTGACTATTTTTATGTCTCGAGTTTATTGGGAAATAAATCCAAAAGGATTACTTGTGATCAATTTGTTTATGCGATTGAAATTCCATCACATCTCAAAAAGGGAATTATGTCCCAATTTATCGTTATTGTTGGTTATTGTAAATCACTATTAATAAGTATTAGGATATTTGTTCCTTATTTGAAATATGGTATAATGAATTATCTTAGTTAAACTAAAAGCGTAGATATTTTATTTATAAAATTGTTGTATTAGTTAAGCTAATATTTTCTTAAGTTATGCAATTATTTCTGATTTCATTATTTCGGATTGAATAACCAAGAAAAATGAATATTGACAGATAAACCTAAAGGATAACATAGGAAATGAAATAAATATTTTTATGTACTTAATAGTAATAATGGACTAATCATATTGAGTAAAAGTATTTAAATGACTCGGTATGAAAAATGAATAACTAACGTACACCTAGTGACAATTATTAAGTTGCTAATATTAAAAAAGAGGAACTAATATTAGTTAGTAACTCATTGAGTTATTATGACCCTCTTATGGAAACCTATTAAGTATTATGAAATAATACTTTTAAAATGACTTGCTAAGGATGAATTAGTTACATTACTCAATTAAGGTAACCTAAGTATAAGGAGCGTGGGGTGTAGTGTTCATGCATCATATCAATAGAATATTATCTTAGTGCCAACTTAGGATGGTTGTGGGAATGGTAGTGAGGATGTAATGATGATTAATCATTACATGGTCCCTATGTTTCCCTTAGGAATCCTATGATGGTATGGATGGGATTCTTTTCATATAGGGAAATGAGCCAATAATGGACTCTCCCTCTTCTTAGTTAGTTCACCTTCTTAAACCACAACGAATCCAAATAATTATATTGAGATGGTTGTGTGGTGATGGAAGACAAGTTTTATAGCCTAGTATGTGGTCTCAAAACTAATTTTGCAAATAAATTCTTGAAACTTTGGCCAAAGTAATGTATTAGTTGACTACATTGTCTGATTACCAATCCTCTAAATAAAAAATGTAAGATACCATATGGAATATGCATGAATGTCTTATAGGTAGGCACTTAGGAGATGCACTTAGTTCTCATAACTTGTAAAAGGTTAAACTAGGTATATAAAAGTGTACACACTTGGTTAGACTGACTTAAGGGAGATTGTGGAGATCTATATATACTCTTACATGTGCACACGAATATTAAATGTTATGAGATGGATTATGATTATTTTAATTATGTTGTATTATTCAGCAGTAAGCTAATTAATAATGTTAAATAGTTGTAGCATTGATTATATATTAAGGGTATGTTTTTAAAAAAATCTAGTAATTTGATTGATCATAATAAGGGTGTTATAGTTTGGTATTAGAGCTTTAGATTTATAATCTCTTGGAAACAATGGGTTCATAACACTAACAAAAATCTTATCCTTTCATTAACAAGATATGATGTTTAGAATAAGGGTGAACTATGAAGTTAGAACCAATTTAGCTAATGTTGAAGGTTCGATAGTTGATAAGTGAGATGAAATTCTCATAGTGCTTCAAGACAACCATAACTAGATAGCTTCCTTAGAGTAGTAGGTAGGGGTGAACATGAAGATCATAAATAAGAAGAACCTAAACAACATGACGAATAACAACATGATGATGAAAATGAGCAAGGGGATATCATATGGATCCCTAATGTTTTTCTATCCTAATATTTTAACTATTAGAAAAAATGTGGTTGTATTTGGATCCCTAATATTTTTCTACCCAATACCATATGCAAAAAAATCATGATTTTAAATCATCCTCTTTCTCACAAGATTATATTAGGTAGACCTTGGACACACTACATGTGTGCAATCACATCAACTTGTTATTAATACATTAAATTCATCTAAAAAAACCCAACAATATAAGCATTGTTTTTATATTAATCCTTTGGACATACCTATAACCCTTCCTACTACTCATACGATGTATAGTATTCCATATCTTGAATTCTATGAGTATAAATCTTATATGATTGGCAATCTCAATGACTCGAGATAATAACAAGCCTAATCAACTAAAAAACATAGTTAACAAAAACCATCTACCACACTCCATCACCAGTTGGATTCTTCCAATTATTTCCCCTAGGACCATTTCCTCCCATATTAGAATATGAAAATTATATGAGACCAAAACCTCCAACAAACTTAATGAGGTTATATTTGAATGTAAAAAATTAAAAATTTCCAAAATATTCCATGATCATCCACCTCTCTCACTCATATTTCAGTAATTTTTGCATCTCTGCAAAGAATATTATTTTGATACCATTACCCCTAATGACACCGATATACCTACATGTACCATTTATTCCCTCATGTGATGAGGAATACATCATGTTACAAGAATAGTCTAGACACCTCCATGTAATCCGTTATAAAAGATATTGGATAAAATGCATACCATTAACCACATGACCAACATGATTGATTTTTTTGGGTATCTCATGATGCCACTTTTTTCAACACACTATATTTTAGGGAAACTCATGGCGCCCAAACAAAAAATGAAACTCTAATGAATATTCAAAGAATAATATCCTTTCTTTCTACAAAATTCATCAAATTAACTACTTCATCAATATATTATTCTCATTTTTCATTACAGAATGGGTTTCATGGCCATGGTATCCTATTTTGGATAATTTGGTAATATATTTATTTATACCTACAATATGGTTAACTCCTCAACATTACAACTTGATTAGCACAATATATCTCACATTATCATCCTTATAAAATCCACCTATTAATTTTTTATTCTCTTCAATGTTGTTATCGGTCCTTGAGCTATCACCCTTATCTCTCATATATCTTCTCCATTTTATCGATCCACTATATCATTCCCAAGGCCTCTTAGTTAGGTGAGTTATTTATTATTTTACTAGTTATCTTATAGTGTTTCTATTTAGTCTTGACTCTTTAGGGTTTCAAACAACCATTACACCCACCATCGGAAAGCCAAGTGACATCGACATGTAATTATGATGTAGGTTTATTTCCTATAGTGGAGTTCATTATTTATTTTCGGTGTTCACATTTGGACTTCATTTTTAGTATCTACTTTTGATTTTAGGTATTACATTGGTATCTTTCTAAAGACCACATCAAGTTTCACTATTGTAACATGCGATGATCTTCGGTTAGGGAACATGTATACACCTAATTCTTGTACACTTCTTAACCTTTTCTCTTGAGGAGGGGATACAAATGCATTATCCTCATGAGTGGGTGGCTGAAGGGGATTGTTAGGATTGGGTTGTAATCAAACTTAGTCATATGTGATAGAGAAAAATATTTTAGAGATATTACTATATTGTCCTTTATACCAAAGTTACATTTTTCTCACTTTTTTCCTCTCTTGATCACATGTTTCCATCATTATGCTCACTTTTTATCTCTCAATCCTACTCTTCCTATCTCTTTTGATCATCCCATACCTTCATCAAGACTACATTATTCCTTTTCTTTTCATTTTTCATTATCATTTACCCCTTGACCTTAGGATTACCCTGAAATTGATGTAATCAACCATGGTCAATCAAATAGAATTTGTTTCTTAGGTGGTCACACCGGGTATATATAATCATCTCTTTTTTCATTTTGTTATCAATTAGTAAATAATCAAAGCACTTCAATTTACTTACACATTATAAATTTTTGCTTGTATTAATATCTAGTTAATAGACTTGGGGTTTTGGAGCTTTCCATTTTACATTTCAATCATATTGAGTGAGGATCAAGGTATTATTCTTGAGATTTCACTTATCCACCCATAAAAATTATCTCTCAAAGTGTTGTTATCTCTAGGGAGGATAAATGCATTAGTAATCACATCATAGGTAAGTATTTATAACCCTTTTGTGTCCTTTGTTTCATGTTTATTATTGTGTCAAAAATTGATTATTCATTGATATATATATATATATATATATATATATATAATTTTTCTTTAGTCTATTGTGTTGTATTATTATACTATGCCCCTTGGATTTTTCCAACTTCTGAATCCTAGGAGGATACCTATATTTATCTTAGGTATAGGACTTAGGAGCCTATAAATATCTTAGGGTAAGGACTAAAGTCATTTAGAATTGTAACTTTGCACTTCTTGAGCACATTTGGTATTTATATATTATGTGAAAACCTATTTTTGATCCATAAAATTTGAGAACATGTGAATGAATCCATCTTAGCACATCATATAGACTTCCTATAGAATATCACTAAATAATTAAATATTTGAGAATTCATAATATTCTTGGGTGAAAAACGTTGAGTTAAAGACCACACTTTATTAAGATCCATCTTTAATCCTTATTGACATATCAAAAATATAAAGTACACCAAGTCTTACCACATGAAACTATAATTCTTAAAATTCACGAATAGATTCTTCTCACATAAATTCCCTAAAACTTCCTACAAATGGACCAATTATTCTTCCTATATTTTTTAAAAATTGTGATTTTATTGGTGAGGATCGTTGTATCCTCCACTTTAGTTAATTATAATGAATCCATGGCGTCATCCAAGTTTTTCTACTATAGGTAACATGGTGAAAAAATTTCCAATAACCTATTATTCTAAGTTACAATAGTAAACATTTGAATACTTCAGAAATTCATGAATACTAAAATATTGTAACTACAATAAATCATTAACTTACATGAATAATACAGTAGAATGAACTTTAAATTGAATGACATATTTAAAAACTTATAAAATTCATTCAAACACGTAATACATGAAATACAACTAACTAATGAAAATACCATAAAATATGTCCTCCTTGTGTGAGAGTAGCCATTTCTCTCCCACTTATATTTGGTGTAGGACTAATAAATAATTCTCAACACATGTATTCAACGACTCCACTTATATTAATTTGATATGAATTATAAATAAAGTGTTTGATATCTTTACATAAATTAGATAACTTCTTACAAGTTTACAATGAAGCATTTATAAGTTATATTTTGAAGTATTTATATCCTCATGAATGTAGAAGTAACTTACTACATTCATGGAGGCTTACTAAATACAAGTTTTATTGAAACTTAAACATGGATCCAACTCTATCCATTGACACATCTATGGCATTATAGTTATCCTATTACAAAGCAACTATGAATTATTCAATTTGAAAGTGGTATTAGGAATCTTCTCTCAAAACGTAGGAGAGTATCCTTCTTTTTTCTTTATTAATACCACTTCTATCTTATTGATTGCCACATATTTCATTAAATAAACCGTCTTCGTGATCTAAAAAACCTTTTTAGTATCCTAATATCTAGGTTGCTTTGACATTTGGGTTCCAAATTAGTGAATATATCGATTGTGGATTGGACTCTTGAGCCTACAAGGATTCTTGAAATTTCTTTATAATTCCAACACTTTTCTCCTAAGTCCTACACTTTTTTTTAATTCCTACACTTTTCTCATGAATAATGCATTGTCTTCAGAAGTATTTTTATTTTATCCTTTTAGTTCAGAGTCAAGCGATGAATTCTCGAGTTTGTGACTCAATCAAAATTAAGGCTTTTGATCGACTTATTACTTTTTAAAATTCTTATTTTCCTACTCATACATGACAAAACATATTTTCCATAAGAATTGCTATGAGTTAGGTAAAAAAATAAGACACAAGGCTAAGAAGGTTAATTCATCATACATGTATCATACTTAATATTTAAAATATATAAAAATACTTATAAACATGATTAAGTGCATTCCAAACTTACTCAAAATTGAGGAATTAAAACTTATGAGGATAATATTATTCAATTCTCATCACTCCTCCAAATTTAAGATCTTATAGGATCTCATGTAAGCTTATTATCTTCCCATGTTCATCCTTTCAATAATTTTACTATAGTCATAATTTTGGGTGTATGTGTTCTAGGTCTTATCTCCTTGAGTTATATAACCATTATTTGATATAACCCATTTTATCCATACTTTGAAGTCCTTGTCAAATTGTTGATCCTAGGAGTTCCATGTTTGTGGCCAAACTAGAGGTGGAATGAAATGCATCCCAATCCACTCGTGCTCGAGTATATTAATTATGGAAGAAAATTTGTGTGTTCTTTTATAGCCAAAATTTAAATTATTTAGTAGAACTACCTCCTTCTTCTCATATATTTTGGTAGAACCTGTCATACTGACCTACATGCTTCATTTTTTTACAAAGGAATAAATTTTAAATTATTTGATATATTCTTCCATCTTTTCCACATACTTCTCCTTGAGTTGGGGATTTGTGCTTGAGATCTAATGCTAGTGATTAATTTGTTATATGTTTGAAAGTCATGCCTCATGAGAATATTTTAATTTTCTTAAATGTTGTTTTTGATGTGAAATGTCTAATCTTCACTTTGTTTGTGAAAAATAAAATAATGAATTTTACATCATGCCCTAGTATAAAAATGTGTACATATAATTCACACAATTTATTTTTATTTATTATTATTGGTTGTATAGGATTCCATGAATTCTTTGGGATATTCAATATCATGTGGAATATTATTCTTGAACCTAAAAAATTTTCACTTGAGAAAATTTTCCTAAGGAACATGGCATAGAAGTTGAGGCCCTCCTACAAGTGAGCAAAGTCTCACCTATTTGGAAAGCTTATGTAATATTTCCTTTTAAATTGATCTTACCTTTCTTCAATTCTTTGACTTCAACTTAACAATATTTGTTCTTTGCCTCATATCCTCTTAATTCATAACATCCATGTTAGGATTCCATTGGAGATGAAAACAGAAAAATGGAAATTAGTTTGGATCTCCTTCTCGCTTTTTCTCTGTTTATGAGCTAGTTGCTAATAAATTTTCTATGCTCCTTTTGCTTCAGTAATTTATTTTTAAAGCATGTAGATGGAAATCAAGAAATTATGGGAAATGTACTTAAGTTATTTTTCTTTTTCCTTCAACTCATTCTCTAAATATAACACATGGTTACATTTGTCTTACAAACTTGTCATGTGTGCTTTAAAATTCTAGTTTTAATTCTACAATATTGAATTCATAGTTTCTGAAATCTCTTTTTCACTTACTAATTTTGACTGTAAGCTATGAATTTGCATTTCTATTTCACTTAATAGATATTCTATTCTTTCAATATCCTTATTTTTTTCTTCCAAGATTAAATCATCTCTAGATAGGGTCATTACGTAAATCATTTGTTCAAATTCTTTGCTAGGTGAACTTGAACCTCCTCTACATGTTGAGGTGTTGATTGATATACTTCACTTGACTACATGGGTGCCTTCCCTCTAACCATTGAATAGGGTTGAGGTTGACATTGTCCAAGTTATTCTTCTTCGTTGATGGAGTAGTGGTAAGAGATGTGAAAAAAAAATTTAGGTGCTTCATGTGTGGTATGTTTTTCTAAATGTTCTTGTGTGAAATTGATAGGCTGCCCTAGATTCAGAAGAATTTCTTGCATGATAATTTCTTATTTAGAATCCTCATTCATTTTCAATATTATCCTCCTTTTATATATTTTCAACTTGAAAGTATTATCTTATAAAGGTAAGATTATCCCTATTGATACTCCTATAAATAAGAGAGAAAAGTGATAATGATTTGAATTCATCTTGAACGGTTACCTCTTATTCTTATCTTTCCTATATTTTCCTCTTAGGAGTAGGAGATTTAACATAACGTTTTTTTTTGTTTTTTTCTTTATTAAATTTCTTCAAAAAAATCTGACTATTTCCCGTTCTATAGTTGTAGAAATTTATGCTTATATATTAATTAACTAAGCCATGGTTCCTTAAGGGTGATCCTTTTCTATTAAACTTATCTTCCATATTCTATAAGAAATTTGATGCGCGAATTAGCAGGAACTTGACAAGGTCATAACTTGAGTTCGGGTGTCCATTTGAGTCCGTTTTTTTTTTGAAACCACGTGTTTCGATGAGACGAACGTAGCAGAAACCCACCCTACTAGTTGGGGAAAGTTTTTGACACGTTTTCGGGCCCTAAATCCGCCATCTTGAGGCCGAAAATTAGGATTTAAGTTATAGTTCAGTTTTTTCCTATTTTTGAGCATTAGTTAATTTTAGTCTATTAATTGCATTATGAGTTAGAAAGTTGGCAATTCCTCTAATTTAGGGATGTAGAAGATGCATGGAAATTTCTATGCCCATAGGAATAAGCATGCAAACTTACTAAGAATAGTAGGTTCTAGTAAACTGCTAAAATAGTAATTTCCGCCACCTAGAGTAGATTTAGTCAGAGTTAGCTAGAGTTTACCTAGCAACTCAAGTTGGGAGTTGTTTTCCTATTTAGGAAACATTGTAATTCATTATTTGATAACAAATAAGGATATCTATTTTCTTTTGGAGTTCATAATATTTGCAGCATATCTGGTTTGTTCTTAATTTGGCTACATTAAAATTATATAGGAATTTTTGTAATTTCACCCTCAACTCATGTCATTCTACCCCAAAATGTAAATGGTTTAGAATGTACATTATAAGTCCAAGTACAATTTGGTATTGGCCATCACATTGAGATATTTCATAACCCACTTGGCTACTGCTTCCATGGGTCAAGAAAACTATCTCTCACAATTCCTTTTACTTTATCGTGTCATCCTTACATAATATAAGGGCATGTTATCCCTATTCTTTCAACTTTGAAATAAGATTATTGTAGGTAACCCTAGAGATAACATGAGCTTCTTCACTAGTTAAAGCTATTGATATTTTGTTAATGATTTCAACACTTTCCTTGATAGGTGTTCTATGGACTTTATATTTCCTCCCATAAGCTTCATCTGCATGAGCTTGGTATGATTCTAGGGTTCTAAATGCTTCTTGTTCCCATTTCTATAGATTGTTATGAATGTGTAGGAATCTAACTCTAGTATGAAAGGATATGTTTCAAGTTAAAGGGAGATGAATTAGAAATTTTAGAAATTACATTTATGAGTTATATAGCTGAATGCACATATAATGAACATTGTTTATAAAGTAATGTTAATAATTATGCACACTTGAGTTTTAGCTGCTTTAAAATCCTCCACATCCCACTTTATTCTCCATGTTTGTGGACAAGATTTCACACATTCCCCCAATCACCTTTTAGCATAAAATTTCATATCCATTCAATCATAAATGAGAGTCATCATTGTCTCATATTTTGAGTTAAGTTATGAAAAGTTACTTAATATTTTAATGCATGAAAATATTTTTATGTTGTCAATAAAGAATAATTTTTATTCACATACCTAAGCTATCCTCCTATTAATACAAGTCTTGTTGTTTTGGAGGGATAATTAAAGGTTTTTATAATGTCCAACAATTTTCTCATTCACCACCATATTTTTCTATTTTTTTGAAGTTGCTACTATCTCTAGTTTTCATCCCTTTCATCTTTTTTTCAGTATAATTTTTCAAGGAAGAAGGCTACCATTTATTCTTTTAAACCTTCATCCTTTATTTAGTCTTTTTGTATTCAATATTAATTTACAGAGGAGTAATTATCCTTCACATAACATAATTCTAGATGTTTCTTTAATTTATTTTCAAAAATTCTCTTGAAACTAGTTTCCTATATAGGAAAAGCCTATTGCCATTAACTAGTAGTGTTCTCTATTCACCATCAATGGGTTTAAGTTGAACAAATCAATTATTATGGACTTCTTCATATTTATAGGGACCTAACTAATGATTTTAGAGTTTTTCTTTAAATTTTGTATACTTGGAATCAAATAGTAATGCCCAATATCTAACTTTAATTTATCTATGTATGATATAATATTCATGCCACACTTTCCTTTATTGTTGGATTAATTCTACATGGTGCAAAGCTTCCATTATTATCACATCTAAAAAATTGATTTTAAAATACTTTCAAGTTATGTTGGTGTTAAATATATGCCCACCTCAAACTACTATTTTTATATTCCTAAGCTCAAATTCTATGAGAAAATTGGCCTTTTCCCATAAACTATCTCATATGGAGATAATTTAGTAGTAGAATTCTATGTGGTGTTATATTCCCAAACATATTCGGTGACCTAACCACCTATTATTTTATATTGATGTCTATAAAGTTAGTCAATATGTTTTCTAGTTATATGTTGGTGACTTCAACTTAGCCATTTGACTAGGGTTGATAAAGTGAAGTTCTATTATGCCTAAATTGATATAAATATGTAAATTCCTTTATCATATTAGACACAATTTGTATCCTCGATATGTAACAATATATATTGCTTCCTAAATCTGATAAATATTCTTTCATATATAAAATTTAGCCACCTTCTCATCTCTAAAAATGTAAATCTTGAACCTCTTCCCACTTGGTAACATAATTAGTACAAATAAGAATGTGTTCCTTCCTTGAGATGTTAGATTAAAAGAGCCAATGAAATACAATCCTAATTTTAAAAAGGTTTTAAAAAACTTAATGTTGGAGAGGAATTTCATTAGAGAGAGTGGGTTTTCCAATTCTTTGGTGTTGGTCCCATTGCCATATGTATCTTTTTACATCCTTATGTAGAGAAGGTCAATAATATCTAGAATCCAATACCTGTTATCACCAAATCATAACACCCCCGGATGTTGATCAGATTTCTAGGTTGATCATACTAGCATCCCAGTGTGATTGCACAACATGGAATCCTTTCTACAAGTATGGGACTTGCAAAGATGAGAAAGGAATCTCCAGAGAAAGTTGGTTCCTATTCCTCTGTTCGATGCACACGAAAAATGGAGAGGTTTTACTCAAAACCTAATCTAATCTGCCAAGGAGACAGGGTAAGAAAATGCATAAAAATAAACCTAAGCTAATAGAGGTGATGCACCGAGGAATGAAGAACACCTATCTTTCCAATAAACACAAACCATTCAAATGTGATGCAAGATCATGCACAGATAACAAAATTTACAGTGAAAGATCAGGAGGATGCAAATAAACACAAAGAGGGTTGAGATTCATCCACAGACATGCATTACTTGCTCCAAAGATCGATACAATACACTACAAAATGCCAAGAGGCAAATTTACATTACATTTTTAAATGGGAGGTTTGAACTCCACAAATTCACCTGCCAAAGAGAAGAAGGGAGGGGCAAAACAAGAATGTTCAACCCTTAGAAAGAAGCCCCTCTTTACAATATATAGGAAGAATGAGAGAGGGAAGAGAGAGGAAAGTCAGATCTACCCCAACCACTTCTAGGTCGCATTTAGTTTATCTCATTATGGTGGTGGGTGAGAACCCTGGCAAGAGCGGCGAACTGTATTTTGCATTAAAGCTGGTTGTTGAAACGTCAGTTCTAGCCATTACCACGTGTCAGAGACGTTTCTTGATTTTCTCTCTCCAAAATGAACCAAAATACAAGATAACCCTGGAATCATATAGAGAATTTCACCAGCTTTCCATTGATATAAAGAACGTGAAAATCCAAGCTCTGGATCGAAAGATATGGCGATCTAAAGATTTAGGGCAAAAACAGGCCAAAACAGATTAGCAGAAAAATATTTGAATTTTTCCCGTGCTCTACCACTTGGATGACACGTGTCAGGCTCTGATTCATTCACGGATTCATCCTTTAAAAATTCCTTTCGGGCCCTTCCTTAATTTCTTACCACTTGGACACATGGCACTATTTTATTGGCTCGGGCCTAAGGGGCGCACTTGAAAATTTGGTATTTTTTACTTTGGGAAAATTTTCCCATTTCTCCCCTGTGCTCCGCCACTTGAGTGCCACACGGTAGGATTTCATTGGACGTGGGCCCTTCCTGACCATTTCCCTTTTATTTTCCTTTGGAAAACTTTTTAAATTTTTCCCGCCGGGCCGATGAGGTGAAGACATGTGGCGAGATTTGATTCGTTGGTGACTCTTTCAGCTTTTCATGTCCCACGCGTCCCTCGCGTACCTTTGGCCCAGATGTCCCGAATGAAAGTCTCCTACTTCGGCCGATTCAGGATTCCTTGTCCCTCTTTTTGGTGAAGACACGTGGCGAGATTCTATTGGCTCTCGGCTCTTTCGACTTTTCGCGTCCTCCACGTACTTTTGCCCCCAATGTCCCGAACGAAAGTCTCCGATTCGGACCGAATTGGCCAATTCGGCGCCCGCATACTTTTGGCCCGGATGTCCTGCACCATCTGGGACATCTCCAACCGCCCGAAATGGACTGACTTGCGCCAAACCGGCCGATTTGGGTCCCGCACGTACTTTTTTCCCAAATGTCCCAAATCGAGCGAAACAAGACTTAGGAAAGTTTTTCCCCCTTTCGGCCAATTCGGCTTTTTTTATCCCACGTGTCCCGACGTCCCAACTGTCCCGCAGACCGCCTGGACTAGGACTTAGCCAATTTTCTTCATTTTTTGGCCCCAAGCTTGGTTTTTGCAATTTTTTCACATTTTTAAAACTTGCTGGGTTTTCTTCTTGGATAGAAGAGTTAGAAAGAAGCCGAGGGGACCCCAGAGACATAATTTTAAGCCTTGAATCAATCTACTTGCTCGGGACTAAATAATATGATGCATGTTATCAAAATTACCTTGAGGGGTGAATTTTGGATAACAGTTTTGGCGACTCAGCGGGGTTATCTGCCTGTCAGATGAAGAACGGCCAGCTGCTCGTAGAATCCATTGGGCATGGAGTCATAACCTGAAACCAACTTGATCTTTGATACGGATCCTGATACCGCAACTCATTCCTCGA
This sequence comes from Taxus wallichiana var. yunnanensis, assembly GCA_018340775.1. Lineage (NCBI taxonomy): Eukaryota > Viridiplantae > Streptophyta > Pinopsida > Cupressales > Taxaceae > Taxus > Taxus wallichiana. Next base: position 15,537,197 of record CM031238.1, on the reverse strand, counting down.
GAGCACTCTGAACTGTAGAAATTCAACCTGAGAGCGACAAAACCTGTGCTAAAGCAATTAGGGAAAAAGAAACCTAACTACAACAAGACAATGTGCATACGCACTTAGAGGAATTGAAATCCTAAACTAATATTTACAAGGGTGAAAAGCTTTCTTTCTAGTAGCAACGTTTGAGATAGATCCCATTGACCGGAACCTACAATTCTTCTCCATACAACTTAGCCAGTCGGAAAGCATTCCTACCTTTGCATTCAATGATCACGTACGGGCCACTCCAAATGGCATCGAACTTGGAATGCTTTCCGGTTTTGCATGATTTGCATCCCATTTCAACACTAGATCTCCAACGGAAGGTTCTAGCCTTGGATTTCTTATCAAAAGTCTTCTTGATCAAGGCTTGATCCTTCTCTATTGCTTGGGCTGCATACTCTCTAACTTCTTGGAGCTCCATTAATTCTCGCATATCTAACCTCCATGGGTTCAAACTCAGCCTAGTTCCAATTGTTTCATGAGCTCCAATGCTAGAAATTCTATTGATATAGGTAATACTACCTCTTTCCCGTAGACCAATTTGTAGGGAGAACTACCGTAGACCTCTTTGGTGTTATCCGGTCAGCCCATAATGCTGATTTTAGCTTGGTATGCCATGCTCTTTGGTTTTCTTCCAGATTTCTTCTAATGTTCCTTAGCAAATTCTTATTCGTGGACTTGGCTTGACTATTTCCTCGAGGGTAATAGTTTGATGAAGTGCTGAGATACACACAATTCTTGACAGCCCATTCAGTGATCTTTGTGCCAACGAATTCCAATGCATTGTCTAATATGATAGTGGCGGGGGAACCAAACCTCGTGACTATCCCTTCATAGAAATCTAAGATATTAGATTCATTTACCTCCTTGAGTGCCACTACTTTGGTCCACTTGGTGAAATAATCTGTTGCAGTAAGTATCCACTTGTGGCCTTGACTTGAATTGGGATTGATAACCCCAATGAAGTCCAATCCCCATTGCATGAATGGCTGATTTACTAAAATTGGATGAAGGGGCAGCGCTAACCTCTCTTTCCCTGTGAAGAATGCACATCTCTTGCATTTTTTGACCCATGAGTAGCAATCATTAAACACAATAGGCCAATAGTAACCAACTTTCATGATTTTGAGAGCTGTCACTCATGGAGCAAAGTGGCCTCCTGCTTCCCCGTCATGGAACTCGTGTAAGATCTTCTCAACTTGACCTGTTCCAATGCATCTTAATAGAACACCATGGATGTCTTTCTTGAACAAGATACCATTAATGAGTACATATGGGATAGCTTGTAATCTAAAGTATCTCCTCTTTGCTTTGCTTATTTCCGGAGGGCACAAGCCTGTTTGGAGGTAATGCACCAAGTCTTGAGTCCAACATGGAATGGGTGCATCATCAGTCGGTTGTTCTTGATCATTCTGTAGTAGTAGGACAACATCTTCTTCACCTTTTGAGTCATCTAGTTGTTTGGAAGCGAGCTGCTCACACAAACCTTCGCCACATGAACAAGTTTGGTTACTCTGATTTCAATATCATATTCCATCACCCGAGTGATCCAACCTCGCTCTCTTCTCATTTAAATCCTTGTTTAGGATAAAGTCCTCGACACTAGCATGAGACACCAGTAGCTGAATCGTATTGTTTGAGACCAAATGTCTGAACTTCTTCAAGCTCCTAATGACAGAAGGACGTGCTTTTCGATGAAAGAGTACTTTATTTCGTAATCTTCCAAGGTTTGACTGAAGAACGCTATGGGTTGTTCTGAACCTTCTCTATTCGGCCGTGTTAAGATAGCTGAGATTATATCTGATCCTCCAAACGCATACAACATGAAGTCCTTTGAAAAGTCTGGGTTGATAAGAGTTGGAGCTTGTGATATTGCATGCTTGATGTTTTCAAAACTCTCTTTGCCTTCTGCTGTCCATTTGAATGCCAGATTCTTCTTCAACATCATTGTTAAAGGCTTTACAAGAGTGGAAAAATTAGGCACAAATCTACGGACAAAGTTTATCCTTCCCAAGAAGCTTTGAAGAGATTTCTTATGGTGTGGCAATGGAAGTGTTCGGATGGCTTCAACCCTTTCAGGATCAATTATTAGCCCTTCCCTAGAGACAATGTGACCCAACAATTTGCCTTCATGTGCCAAGAATATACACTTCTTTGGATTCAACGATACTCCAAACCTTCTACACCTTTGAAACACTTGTCTGAGGTGAAAGAGATGGTCTGCTGCATTCTTTGAGAAGACAATGATATCATCTAGGTATACCAGCACTATATTGTTGATTAAGCCTTTGAATGCCATATCCATAGCTCATTGAAATGTTGCTCTGGCATTTGACAATCCAAATGGCATCTTCTTGTAAGCATACGTGCCCCATTTTGTAGTGAAGGCCGTCTTGAATTGATCTTCTTCCTTCACCATTATCTGATTATAGCCTGAATATCCATCTAGCAATGAAAACCTTTCTGAACCAGCTACAACCTGCAATATTTGCTCCATGGAAGGGAGTGGGTAATGGTCCTTGAGAGAGGCTCTATTCAAGTCTCTGAAGTCAACACACAATCTGATCTCTCCACTCTTCTTTCTGACTGGAACTAAGTTGGCAACCCAACTAGAATGCTTGATTGGGAATATGATTCTTGACTCAATCAGCTTGTCCAATTCTTTCCTCATGAGAGGCTCCATGTGTGGATTGACTGGTCTTTGTTTCTGCCTGACAGGCTTAGTATTTGGATCCAATTCGATGGTATGCTGAGCTAAGTTGGGATTGAAACCTTTCAAGTCTTCATAGCTCCAAGCAAACATGTCAGGGAACTCTTGACATAGCTGTATGAACTCATACCTTTCTTGTTCAGTTGTCATCCTTCCAATTTGCAATGGTTTGTTCTCTTCTACCAAGATGGATACTAAATCCTCTGTCTTAACTTGAATGTTTTCTTTCTCCTTTCTAAACTGATCATTGGGATTAAAAATGGACTCCAAAGTGATAAGTCCCTTGGGCAGCTTGTTAGTTCTCAAGTATACCACTTGGTCACCATACTGCTGTTCCAATTTTTCTTGATTCTTGGCTGAGAACTCAGCTTCTTCTTGCAAGAAATGGATGATTTGTTGGTCATTTTCAAACACTTACCAACTAACATTGTTATCCGGCACTGAAGGTCTCACAATCACGTGGATGTTTGGTTGTACCTTATCTTGTTGAATACTTTCGACAATGTCAAAGGCTGCCCCTACTGCTTGAAGCCTGTTAGCAGCTTGATTCTCTTTCCTAGGAATGGATTTGATGCCAAAACCCACAAAATCTTCCATGAGGTCCCACACCCTATTCTTGTAGCACTTGAGTAGATCATTCTTGGCAGCATGCTATCCTCGACCTGATTTACAATAAATTCACTATCCCCAAAGACTTGCAAGTTCTTTATTTTCTTCTTGATTGCCCAATGCATCCCTTGCACCAAGGCTTCATATTCAGCAGTGTTATTGGAGCATGTAAACTGAAATCTAAAAGTTGAATAGTACTTTACTCCTCGAGGTGAAACAAGCATGGCTCCACCTCCTACACCTTGTCTACTCCTTGATCTGTCAAAAAACAGCTGCCATACCTCATTGTCATCCTTGTGGTTTGGCTTGGTGATGCTAGGAATAGGTTGATTTTCTTCGTGTATACAATAGACCCCTAGCTCAGATTCTTCTACTTCTTGATAAGGATCAAAAGCATGTATCTTGTTTGCCCATTCATCAAGAGTTAGATCCAGGATGCTTCCAACCTTAGTGTCAGCTTCATCAGATCTTGGGTGATCTTCTTGATCAAATGCTGAGCAATTGGCATTAATCTGACTTGGAGTGTAAGGCTCAATATGGAATTTTGCAATAGGTTTTGACCTGATTGTGGCTTTGGTTCCATACCTCATTCTGAACAGCATGTGTGACCAATCAGCAGACAAATATCCTCCAATCTTGGTTGTGAAGTCCCTTGACAAGCAAAGGGCAAAGAGTGGTGGAAGGTCTATGACTGATACATCTTGTAAAACAACAATGTTTGGACATGCATGCAAGGTAAGACTCAAGTTTTTAATCACTCCAACTATTGCTACTATTGTCCCATCTAGCTGCACTACCCCTTTGGATATTGTTTCATACTCTGGAGGCCTGAGTTGATCAGCTATTTGTTTAGACATTACTGAGCTACTTGCCCTGGAGTCTATCATGCAATTGTGCACTAGCTGATTTCCAATGATCAATGAAACATAGAAAGGAGGGGGTTTCAACATTTTACCTTGCTGTCCTCCATGATTTCCCTCAAGTTGGGCAGCATTTGTAAGCACTTTGTCTTGCATCTAAACTTGCTAATTCGAAGTTGGCCAGTCCTTCATGGCAGCTTGCAGCAGATCTCTTTGGCCTGGGATGGATAGGGATTCCCACATTGATATATTGACGTTTGTCTTCTTCATCTGATCAATGATACTAAATGGTGATGAAGGATCTCTTTGTTGTCCCTTGGTTTGCACATTCACTCCTTGTACATGGGCAGCAACAACTGGTATTTGAGTTGGCCTAGGGGCTGTTCTTGGCTGCCCTTATGCATTTGAAATTGGACTTTGCTTGCCAACCATTTGTGGAACCATGGAAGGTTGTGGATTGGTTGGGGCTAATGGCTGTTCTTCACCCAAATTCCTCCTTTTTGACCTTGTGTTGGCTGCAACACCTTGAGAAATTACCTGGTTCATGCCACAAAAATCCTCTGCTTGCCAATTTACCAATGTGGTGTCATTTGGGGCTGATTGCTATTGGAATGTTTCTTGTTGTTGGATGTTTCCTCGATCGACCTCACCCTCCACACCAAGTAGTTTTCATCATTAATGCTTGATTGAAAATTTGGTATTTTTACTTTGGGAAAATTTTCCCATTTCTCCCCGCGCTCCGCCACTTGAGTTGTACATGGCACGATTTCATTGGACGCAGCCCTTCCCGACCATTTCCTTTTATTTTCCTTTGGAAAACTTTTTAAAATTTTCCACGGCCGATGAGGTGAAGACACGTGGCGAGATTTGATTCGTTGGTTTGTTTCAGCTTTTCACGTCCCTCGCGTACCTTTGGCCCGGATGTCCCGAATGAAAGTCTCTCGCTTCTGCGGTTGATTCAAGCTTCCTTGTCCCTCTTTTTGGTGGAGACACGTGACGAGATTCTATTGGCTCTCGGCTCTTTCAGATTTTCGCGTCCTCCACGTACTTTTGGCCCGGATGTCCCAAACCATCCGGGACATCTCCGAACCGCTCGAAATGGAATGACTTGCACCAAATCGGCCGATTCGGGTCCCGCGCATACTTTTGTCCCAATTGTCCCAAACCGAGTGAAACAAGACTTATGAAATTTTTCCCCCTTTCGCCAATTCAGCTTTTCGCATCCCGACGTCCCAACTATCCCTTGCATCACCTGGACTAGGACTTACCCGATTTGCTTCATTTTTGGCCCCAATCTAGGTTTTTGCAATTTTTTCACATTTTTAAAACTTGCGTTGGGTTTTCTTCTTAGATAGAAGAGTTAGAAAGAAGCCGAGGGGACCCCAGAGACATGATTTTGGGCCTTGAATCAATCTACTTGCTCGGGATTGAATAATCTAATGCATGTTATCAAAATTACCTTGAGGGGTGAATTTTGGATAACAATACCTTTGGATAGTCTAGAGTGCTCATTAATAACATTTTGAGGGTTCATTATGGAAATATCTCAAAACATCATGAATTTCATTCTCTCTTATGTACTAGCGTAACATAAAGTCGAGACCACATTTAAATAACATTCTTTTTACCCAAGTGAACGTCGAAATGTCCTTTATGAAGCACATTTTTTAGGAGTATAATAGGATGGAAAATTTGTTGAGGTGAGATAATTATCCATGTAAGTGAACCATGGTGATGTAAAAGATATAGAAAATAAGTGTTCATCCTCTACTAATTCATCTTGACCTACATTTGTTAGTCTTGACGATAAATCAGCAACAATATTAGCTTTTCCTTGTTTATTAATTATTGTCACATTGCATTCTTATAGGAACAATAACCAACTAAAATTTCTTCCACTTATCATTTAGTTGTTCATAATTTTATGTTTGTGGAGCCTATTTTCATGTTAGAGTGTGGTACACGTTCTATGTGTTACACTCAGGTATTTTAACGGCTATCCCACTTGCGGGTGAGCAGGTCAAGGGGGTTTGGGGGGGAAGCCCCCGAAGGAAATTTTCATGGCTGGTTTATTAACCCATGGGTAATGGGTAACCGTTATGGGCTGTTTTTGGCCCATGGTTTTTCGGTACCCATTGTTTTGATACCCATGGTTTTTTGCCCATGGTTTTGATACCCATAGTTTTTTTCCCATGGTTTTGATACCCATAGTTTTTGCCCATGGTTTTGATACCCACGGTTTTGTATCAAACTTCTTAAGCAATTGTCTATTTATATGGTCTTATGCATATGATACATATACAAGCAAATGCATTACATATGTGCTTTGAATTCGGGTGTGAATTATGTAGAGTTTGTTGAGCATAGCTCCAAACAAACTGGGTATTGTATTGAGAGAGTGGAGGCTTGTAATAAAATCTGATCTAGTGATTCTTAGTGGACGTAGCCCAAATTAGGTGAACCACGTTAAATAATCTCTCTTTGTGTTGTGTTATTTATTTCGCACTTTTATTTGAGATTTAAAATATTTTTGCATATTAGTTTCTACTGCTATGCGATTCGTAAGGGATTATTCGCATATTTTATCTCTTATTTCCTAACACATAAAATACCTTATAATATAATGGTATTTATATACAATCACCTCGTAACCAATGATGTAATACAACAAATTGTTTAATAGCATACACGTAATAAGGAACTCCTTCTTTATTGTTGTATAGTTTCTTCCAAAGATGTGTTAAGTTTTTACTAATGTAGTAAATAACATGCATGGTTTCTCCTTATTCTTTTTTCCAATAAAAACTTTTATTTCTCATTAGATGTATCTATTTAGATTTTTAAAGGAAGCTTCTAATTAGGTCCTCTCAAATCAGAGAAAAATTTAGTTTTTCTTTAATGGCCTTAAAATTTTTTAAAACCACAAGTCTAGAGAAATTCAAATTTGTTCGTAATAGAGGAAAACATAAGAGATGTTATCTTACTAAAATATTCTATGAACCTCATATAGTAACTAGTATGACCTAAGAAACTTATTACTTTTATTTGAGTGGAAGTTACTAGAAGTTGTCGAACATGTCATTTTTAAGGGTTTACTTTGATTCCTTCTTTTAAAATATGATGTCCCAAGATTATACCTTGTTCTACTATAATTAGGCTCTCTTCATGATTGAGGGAAAATTGGTGTTTTCACACCTAGTCAACATTATTTCTAGATTAGTCAATGATTCTTAAAATGAACCTCCATATATTGTAAAGTCATAAATGTAAATCTCAATGCATTCATTTGTTAAATATGCAAATATGACAAACATTGCTCTTTAAAAGGTTACAGTTCATTACACATTCTTAAGGGCACAAATCTAAATGCTAAATTTCCTTAAGGGAAAGTAAAGGTAGTTTTATCTTGATCCTCAAGTGCCACTTATATCTAGTTGTATCCACTAAATCCATCTAAAAGGAAAATTATTCCTTCCCTGCCAAATTATCTAGAACTTGGTTAGTAAATGGTAAAGGACAAGTAGTCTTTCCATGTGGCTTTGTTCAATTCTCGTAGTCTATTAAAACTCTCCATTTTCCTGTTTTAAGGAATAATAACCAGAGGAGACACCCATTGGATGTTTGACATAGGGTATATAAAACCTACTTATAATATCTTCCTAGCTTAATTTTAACATTATTCTTAAGTGTTGGATTTATTCTCCTTTGGGGTTGTCTCACTATTTTGACATTGTCTGTGTAAATATGGTGACTGCATGCATTAAGGTTTATCCTCTCATGTCAAATTATTCCTAATAAAAGGATTTAAAATGGGATCTCATGACTGTGAATATTTTTTCCTCATATATATAAGTTAACCAATTGTTAATGTTTAATGGTTTTCTTGGTTGAATTTAAACTTGTTTAATCCCTGGATAGTGTGAAGTTAATGAGGGGTAGTCATTCATCAATGGGTTTAATAGGAATACATGGGGTTATAATTTATGCAAAATTATTATGTATTCAATAGAATTATATTCCTCAAATGTATTATAAGAACAAAGAGAGCATGACACGGTCCGAGTTTTGTATCATCTTCCTCATGAAATTTTCTCAATTCTTTTGCATGTCTTTGGACTATGATGAATATCAAGGAAGAAATGCTTCCCCTAATAGAAATTCCATCAAGATCATCCAAATATTGAGAGTTAGCTGAAAATAAAGGATCAAAATGTGGGTACAAAGAAATATGTTTGTATTTAGTCCTTTTGAAATAGTCATGCCCTCAAACCTACAATATATGAGAGTAGTAGTTGTGGCAATTCATGGTCTACCTAAAATTAAGGGATAACCTTTATTTTGAGTATAGGAATTCAATATAAAGAATTATATAGGGTATGGCTAGGATTTTATTGTCATTCCAACATCTTCTATAATTTTGTGTGGCTTTGCAATGGTCTAATCAACCATTTACAATATTGTGGTAGTTAGTTACATATTGGTTAATGAAAAGGTTGAGAGCATATCAATAGTCATGAAATTAATAGTAGCTCTTAGGTCAATAAGAATGTTAGGTATACTAATATTACCAATAGAAATAGTAATCACATGACTTCCTAGGTCTCCACACATGGGGGAAGAATTTTCCATAATAAAAGTTTAGCCAAATTCCAATCTACTTGGATGGTCTTAGGATAAAGTTTTTTCCTTCCTTTAAATTTGATGCATAGTTCTCTACTAATCCAATTAATATTAAGAACGTGTCGATTAATTATATTACAGGATTCCAATAATGTGGCATTTTATTTATTTTATGAGCTTAAATTCAAAAATCTTATGATGATGTTGATTTGCATTTTTCTCCCACACTTTTGGAAATGGTATGACTAGTAGACCAGAGGCCCTACCAAGTTGTTCATCTTATAGAGGTGTTATATGAATTTTATCTTTCAATTATTATTTCCTCAATAAATAGGAGGGAGCATGTGGAAGAGTCTTATTGAGTGAATCTAAACATTGACACAACTAATGACATTTATATTGACATAATTTTTTGATTCCAAAGCATATATAATGGTTTCTTATTTCACATTGTTTGGATTAATACTAGTTGAGTAGGAAATTATGTTGGTTCACCTACTCCAATTGAGGTCGTTGGTGGTGACTAGAAGTTCCAATCATTAGGGATTCTTATTGGTTTTGTATGTTTTGGTTTCTCCTTTGGCCTTGAATAGTTGATGATAACCTTGTTGGTTATATTTATGTTAGGGTGCCCATTATTATTATTATTTCTTAGGAATACAATGATGGTGATATTGGTTTTCCCATAGTATATTATTCCATTATTGAGTAATGTATTGGCCCCATGGTTGTGGGAGAGGACAAGGAATGTTCCATTGATTTGCAGCCATTGATTCATAGGAAAAAAATGTTGGTTTAAAAGGAAAGCGCCCCTTGTCTTTGACCTACATAATTGAGTTCTACTTCATGGTGGTTTCCTTTATTTACATGATCTTTGATGGCTGGGAGGAAGTTTTATTGACTAGTGGAGTGGATTAGATCATAAATACCACATATATTCACCTTGTATAGAGGGAAATCATTAATTACATGCTTATCTTTCGCAACTAGGGCAATAGATTGATAAAGAATCTAAAGCCTTAACTTTTAATTTCAAACTATCGAGAGTGTTGTTATGAACTAGGATATATATTTTGAGGTTAGAAAACTCCTACATCAATTAGCTCACTTCAGTACTTATTTTCCTTTGTTTGTTCTTTCGAAATCCCAGTCTATTCCTTGAGTAATTTCTATAAAAAATTAGTAATATATAAATTTCCTAATCACACACTTGGGTACATTTATAGTTTCTAATCGGATACTACTATTCATATGATTCCTAAGCTAGAAAACTAGTAATTGAAATCTATCTTTGGTCTCTTTTTGTCTTTCACACCCCACATCCTAGTAGGATCCTCATCGCTTTATCTTTCTTGACTCTAGACACTGCACCCAACCAAGGCACCTAGGTTCTCTCGTCCCCTCTAGGCACCCCCGATATCTGTGTAGCTTGCTCACCTATTTTGGGCCTCTTTTAACTTTTAGGCATATTATTTTCTTATGGGTTGGCATTTTAGTTTTCAATTATGAAATTCAAACAAGGGAATCATATAAATACAAATCTATGTGACTAAAATAAAGGACCAAGCTCTAAACATATATTATCATCACCTAAGGTTGCATCCAAAGGAATTCTAAGAGCATCAAGGCATCCATCTAGCACTCACTCAAGGGACAAGGGACTGCATTTTCTACATACATGCATAGGAGGGGAAGTTAATTTTGCCATCCACACATCTATCTACATTACTACATCTAGTTATTACTCATTATTAAGTACATCTTGCACAAGATCTTCCTAGGGAACAATTTCTACACACACACATAATAAATACATGGATTATGAGATGTAGTGCATTGCTCGGTCATAAGTTCAATTTGTTGAGTGACCGATGGGGTTAGTCTGACACCCCATTTGCATCTTTTTTTTTAGGATTTGATGTGTTTTGTGGTTTCATAGAGATCATTGGTTTTTCAAAGTTACTGAGAAAAATTATGCGATCATCCAAAGAACATACGGAGACCAACGAAAAGGTTAGAACCACCTTGAGACACCGAGAAAATAAGATTTCAATATCTTGCGTAGTCACAGTGCACCTATCGAGGTATCTTATTCCTATGTCCTCACCCCATTCTAGATGCCCTAGTCCATCTTATTCTAGAGATTCCATAATTTTCTTAGTGCAATCGCGATAGTTTCTTCCTCATGTTCATCAATTTTCCATAGCAAAATACTTGAAATCGATTGCAAAATCAACTAAGTATTTTATTCCCTCTCTTGTACTTAGGGTTTCATTTTCATCTAACTTATTACTTGTGTTAGATCTGTGCTTTATCATTTTCTATATCATATGTGACTCTGAAATATTAGATTTTAGCATAAAATTCTATTTTTATTAAATCATTTGGTAAACCCATCCATTCAAACCCTACCTTCTGAGAATGTATCAAAATTTCTCTTCTTCTCAAGTCATGGATTAATCTTCTTATCCTTATTTCACCCTAAATAAGGTTTTCGGCATGGTTACTATTACTACTGATTTTATGAAAATTTGTATTCAGTATCCTCCTCGCTTTATTATGCCTAGGGTTGATCCAACTATAAATGTAGTCACCACTCACCACACTCATCCTCCTACGGCTCCACCCATTTCTATCCCACCACATATCACTTCTATAGCTCCTACCACCACTTCCAAGAGTTATGACATCATAGAAAAACTTAAGAATACATTGGCCAAATATATATCTTCACGACTTATTGTGTAATGCACCTAATCGTCATCATAAATTAGAGGCCGCCCTTTGATCTATCCATATCAAAAGAAATAATTCTTTGGTGGACTTCACTCATCTCATTCAATATCTCAAAAATATACCACATGCTATATCATTTAGTGATGAGGACATATCACCATCTATTTTTGATAATCCATGTGTGCCTTTTCTTATCATTCTATCATTGGCACCATTTGTATCAAGCATGTACTATTGAAAATGGATCCACCATTAATCCATGTGATCTCTTATTTTTAAGGAAAATCGACATTATCAATAATCTAATTACTAAGAATTTCACTCTCATTCGTGGCTATGGATCCACTACTCACACATGTCTAGGCACTATCACATTACCTATACAAGTTTGTCCTAAGATTGTTCCTATGGTATTCTTTTTTATCCATGCCCTGTTTCAGTTTAATCTCTTGGTGGGTAGGCCCTGGATTCATGTAATGTATATTTTTCTATCTACAGTGCATCGGTGTGTTAAATTCTTACATGATGATTATGAACATACCATTGCTAACGACCTTAATCCATTCAATTTCTGTCACATAGACCCCGTTATAGCTATGCCTATTCCTCCATCGTAGCTTATTCCATATAGAAACATTGGTACATATGATATTTTCTAGTCTAGTGATTCACATCCTTCTTCCACCTCAGTAAGTGTATCATCCACTTCAAATAATACTACGATATCATTTCACCCACTATTTCAACTACAAGAAACACCACCGCTCCAATTGTTAATGTTCCTCTCACTCCTACATCTAGCTCACTCACTTCCTAGCAATATTCTTGTTATTGTTATCTAGCATGACACTTTCGGCATTGATGATGAGATTGATACTAATGACCTTACTCGATGGAAAATTGTGCAATCTTAATTTTAATCCTATCAAGATAGATGAATCATACTTCAATGATACTTTCATTGCTATTGACCCTAGTGAATATTAATTCAAAAAAACCCCTCCTACTAATGATATGGTACTTTATCGGGGGTCTGTCAATACATTGGGCATCATTTCACCTTCCTCATATTCCAATGAGTGACCTACATCTGGAATTCCTCCCTTCACATGCACTTTTTTCATGAATAACTCTTATTGGCCACACATTCTATTCGATCCCACTTTCTCTAGCACTATATGTACACATGATGGATTAACTTGGATTAGATTCACTCTCAATAATATCCTCCCTCCACCTCATTCTCCTCATCTCTATCATGGATATTTTCACATCACTACTACTTATGGCCTCCACATCTTCCATTTATTAGTCTTTTTGCACGTGCTTCTTGCACATCTCCACTTATACTTGGGAAGTCTTGGCTTAACTACATTGGTGGCACTCTAGATCCTAATCATATTATATCATATTTCCCATGCCTTTTGGTCATGTTTCTATTTACAATGATTCATTTCTTGGATATTCACAAAATTGTACTCATAGAAATGCACATGGTTTTCCACTACCACCTTTCACTAATGAAGAATACACAATGGGCATGTACAATCTATGCCATAATGGATCCTTACATGATCAACTACATATTATTGCTTACTGTGTCTCGACACATCTTCATTTTGATTTGACCATGACAATGATGATATCTTAGATGATATTACTTGATTATTCTTCACATAATATAATTGAGGGCATCATGCTTATTCCCCCTAGCATTATCGGTGTCTAAAGCATTTCTATTATCACACTTTAAATGCTTCGTCTCTATTTTTTCTCATTCCTCGCATATACATTAATACACACAACTTGTATCATTATTACCCTATGATGTAATCTAGTTCCACGGTTCATACTCAACTGTTGAGGGTCTAAATTTGAAATGAACCTCACCTCATTCACACTCTTCCCACTCTATGCTTCATGGATCAATATTTCTAGCACACAAGTTCAAACCATTTCTTGATGACACACTCTTATTCTATGGTTCATTCTTGACTATCGAGGGGTATTTTATAAATGAACCTCATCTCATACACATCTTCTTAGGGGGCACATTACTCCTATCACATTCACATTGCATATTATTCCATCTCACTCATTCAAAACATATTGCATATCTTTGTTGCATATACTCTTGCTTTTTTATCCTAATTAACTATACAATTTATTTCACATGTTAGAAATATACTTCATATGGAATTATCTTTATTATATACACATGTGCATTCACTTGTTCTCTAGTTGTGAATGCAAACTTTATACATATCTTTACACACAACATGGATGCTTGGCACTGTACCTCTTACCAGTCCCACCGAGGATCCTGGGGCATCTACTTTCTTACACACTACATGTGTTATTGTTTCATTTTATACTACTTCCTATTCTTACTAGCACACTAATCTATCGATATATATACATCTTGACATACTTTTTTATCTTTCTAACATGCTAACTGGTTTTTCATGTGTAGTATTTTATGTACAAGACTATTTGCTACCATGGTTTCTATTAATCTTTTCTTTCCATTATTTCTTATTGTATGCCATTGTTTGTGGGCCTTTCCCTATGTATTTATTGTTTATTTCTTATATGTTTTTGTCTGTTTCAACACCGATTGCCTTATGACATTGTGAGTGATATCCCATGTTTGAAATACACTTTTCATGGTCTATCATTGTCTTCCCGCTTTCTATATTACATTGTCTTATATATGAATACTTGTATTTTTACACTAATACATATCCTAGCCACTTTTGTTTGCATGTGCCTTGGTTTATATTATGCACATTCCCTCCCCCTACAAAGTATCAGTTTTAGATCAACATCGACCCTCTCCTTTGGGATTCATTCTCCTAAAGAACATCACATGAACCCCAAATGAGGGGGCATACATTGGGTGAATCACTCACCCTGTATAGAAGCTCAAAGCTTGAGACAACCCTACAAAGTACAGAACATAACATAATTACATTCATAAATGGCCTAGATTCGACTTGGGTCCTCAAGCATACGGAAAAATGTCAACACCTAGGTCCTCCTAACTTTTCCTGGCACCTATGACCAGAGGTCAGTTATAGTTACTTTCTCATATAAACACAATTTTCAGTAGTTCGTAGAGAAGTTTCACAAAGACAGCACAATCCTCAAAGCAATCAGAATGCATTATATCTTCTTTTTCTACTTGGATCAAACATGAAACAAATAAGGATCACACCATTTGTAGTGGTGTATAAATTTTAGGAAGTAGTTAGGGATGGAGAATAAAACTATACCTTTCTCCCTAACACTTTTCTTCCATGGTGTGAGATCACCCAAAAACTAGCTCTTGGCGTGAGATTTCCCAAAATTCACTCTTCTACAACATTTTCAGGACACTTTCTACCCTTTTTCACTGATCACGGATCAGGTGCACATGTTCCTTTTTACACATTTTTCTCATATATTTTACATATTTTACATATATACATATTTGACTACTCTTTCACTCTTTTTTGCAAGTTCATCCTTAATATGCAAAAAGAAGCACCCTCACATCAATAAAGCACAAGTGACATCAACAACATGTACAACATGAAATAACACATATTCTTCACCCCTAGGGTCACTTCCTCTTCCTTATCTTCCATGCTTTCACTTGTCTCTCACCACACTTTCACCATCAATCTACATAGTTATCAAATATTCATCTCTCATCTAATTTATGTTATTGAGTATTCACTCAAAAACATAAATTGGGGGAAAATGTAGACACTAAATCATGCACTTGGGTACATTTCTAGGTCCTAATCATATACTACTATTCATATGATTCCTAAGAAATAAAACTAGTAATTGACATCTATATTTGGCCTCTTTTTTTCTTTCTTGTTTCCTCTTTGGTCTTGCACACCCCATAGTACATTCTGATCCTCATTAATTTATCTTTATTAACTCTAGACACTAGCACCAAGGTACCCTCATCCCCTCTCGGCACCCCTGGCCTCTTTGTATCTTTCTTACATATTTTGGGCCTCTTTTATCTTTTGGGCATCATGTTTTCTTATGGGACAACCTTTTATTTTTCAATTACGAAATTCAAAAAGGGCATCATATAAATAAAAATCTATGTGACCAAAATAAGGTGCCAAGTTCTAAACATCTACTATCATCACCTAAGGTTTCATCCAGAGGCATTCTAAGAGCATCAAGGCATCCATCTAGAACTCACTCAAGGGACAAGGGACAACACTATCTACATACACTCATAGGAGGTGAAGTTCATTTTTTCATCCACACATATATCTACATTGCTACATCTAGTTATTTCCCATTATCAAGTGCATCTTGCATAAGAGCTTCCTAGGGAATGATAATATACACACACACACACAAGAACTACATGGCTCATCTAATATGTAGTGTAGTGCTTGGTCATAAGTTCACTATGTTAGGTGACCACTAGGGTCAGTCTGAATCCCCATTTGCATCTTTTTATATTTAGGATTTGATGTGTTTAGGTAATTTTTAGGAGACCATTTGTTTTACAAGTTCTGGGAAAAATTTCAATCATCTAATGACATACATGAGACTAAAAAGAAAGGTTAGAAACCACCTTACGACACAGAAAAACCAAATTTCGAGCTCTTTCGCAATCAAAGGTGACTAGCAGGGGTCTCGATTCTCAAGCGCCCTTGCCCCGGTCTAGGTGCCCTAGTCTAACTTATTCGACAACTCCACATTTTTTGAGTGTGGTTATGATAGTTTCCTCATATTTTTCATCAATTTTCCTATGCATAATACTTTGGAAATGATTTGGAAATAAGCTAAGTATTTTATTCCCTCTTTTGCACCTAAGGTTTCATTTTCATCTACTTTATTACTTGTGTCAAATCTTTGTTTTAACATTTTATATATCATATGTGACTCTTAAATATTAGGGTTTAGCATACAATTATTTTTGTTAAATTATTTTGTTTACATCCCCTCTACCTATAAATTTTAGAACATATGTAGACTCATCATACAATCCTCTTAGAAATATAGGTTTTCTCAAAGCACTTGGTCTAGTGCATTTCCACATTGTTTATCGACAAAGAGGTATCTATCAAGATGATCCTCAAGACTCGCATCTTCTTTTTTCATCATCATAAATTGTTCTTATTTTCAGTATGGAACCCTATAATAATCTTGATATTTATCTCAAAAATATGTTTCTATTTTAGCTGAATTATGAATAGTGTTACAGGAAATGCCATAAACTAATACATGGTTGAGTCCTTAAGGGTTCAAGGGAACAATTATAGCTTTTGGTAGTATTCAATGTAATCATAATATTAGCGGGAGACTTTAAACTCAAATAAGAATTGATCAAGGTCCTCTAAAGCTATTCCCCTAAAGGTAGGCAATATTAATTAGGAGATACTCTTCATAAGATCCTACTTTTCATAATTTATCACAATGGAGGTAAGTGAATTTTATTCTCTATGGAAGGGATTCATTGTCTAATCCTTCCATTTGATCTTTTCGCAGAAACTCAACATGTTAAACCTATTGTTTGATTCTATGGGGATTCTATTTAATGAATCTTCCTTTTGAATCTATAAACCTACACATGAAATAAATAAACACTTTTTAATATCCTAAATTTAACTAAAGATATGATACATGTATTTTTAGGTCAATATTTCCCCCAAACTAATAGATTGTAAAATTTTCCTAGTTCTACTTACTTGAGAGAACTCACAATGTCTACCCGATGTCACAAGCAAGTTCTTAAATCATTAAAGGAAGTAAGGAATCAAAATTATCCATGGAAACTTATTAAATAACTCTCACAACATCCTTCCTCAATGTACCTATTGATACCTAATCCCCATAAATGGTGCCAAAAAGTGGTGATGGTCATTGTATCCTCCACTTTAGTTAATTATATCGAATCGAGTGTGGAATCAAAGGATGTGTGTTATAAGTAACATGATGAAATATTCTTGTAAAACCCTACTAATCTAAGTTAAAGTAGTATATATTTGAATGCTTTAAAAATATAGGAATATTGGAATACATTAAGTCCATTAAATCATTAACATAAAAACATAACAAAGTTAAATGAACTTTAAAATGAAAAGCTATTTAAATAGTTCTATATATATTTTAAATATAGAATACAAGAAATCAAACTAACTAATCAAAATACTAAAAATCATTCGACTCCTTGGGTGAGATTGGCCCTTACTCTCTACCTTATATTGGGTGTATGAATAATCAATAATGCTCAACCCGTGTATTAAACAACTCCACTTCTATTAATTTTATGTGTCTTACAAAATATTATCTAATATCTATTGATTAATTAGCTAGCTTCTATTAAGAAATATGGGGATACATAATACCACATATTTATATATCCATCAAAATAAATTGCTAAGTAATATATTTTATAATTGAACATCAAGCTATGATAGATTACATAACATAATGAATTAGATATTAGATTTATTACATGAACATGAAATTAAATGAACACATGAAATAATATTTAAGAGGGAATACCTTTCAAGAAAAAAACACACTAAAAATCACTTATCTTTAATGATAATATATGTTTCACCCCGCACTCCCATTATTTCATGAGTCCACATCGTTACACCTTCAAGGAGGAACTATAAATTGTCACATATATTTACTCATGAGTGGAGATTATAATTCACATCATTCATGTCATATATCATCAATATTATCGCACTTATTGTTTACATCTATCTATTATTTCCACATGTATCCAATCTTAAATATATCACCTTGTTTTGTATCGAGGAAGGTGTCCCTGTTTGGGTCACTCTTATAATTTACATTTAAATAATGCTGAAAAATTATGTGGATTCTACCATGCTTATATTTTAAATATAAGTTATATGTAATGATTATTAGTCTTTGTCATGCTTATTGGTGGGTTTGTATTAAGTCAGTTTCTACTTAATATCACATCCCAACACTACCCCTTAATTTTAAGTAGGGAAACATGGAAAATTCTATTTTTATACATAAGGAATTAAAATCCATAAATCATCACATAAATATTTAGTGTAACACCCTCGACAATGGTTATATTCTTCCTTTGCATTTCTAGTATTGACATGTGATTTTCTTGATAAAGATGTGTTCTTTTGATCGCTAAAGATTATACTTGAAATGGATAAATCATTTATGCTCTTTGATTGAAGGGTTGGTATGTTGTTGCTTGCAATAATCTATTTCACTTCTCATTGGATAAGCTACAAACTAGTTTTTAAGATTTGCAACTTATCCTCTGCAATTGGACTCATCCTTGGATCAATTCCATTGATCCAAGGAATGTTTTAAATCTTCTTATCAAAACTGAATGAAAAACTGACATTCGTTGATTGAAATACTTAACGGATTGAACTTGTGGTTATTAAAATTATTTATCATCTTGGAAACAATACTTGCATTTTGTTTTGTGTGGTGCTCGGCTCTTCTTGATCAACCCTTGTAGGGTGCTTAATGGCATTAAGGGAAATAGGAACCACCGCTTCGGATTCTTGAGAAAAAGAAATCATTATGTACCCTTTTATCTATACGGTCTACCCTAATAGATACGGGACTCAGGTAATTTACCTAACTATTACTACACCACTTTACATGGGATGACATTCTAACCTAAGTTGTTAGCTTGTAAGGAAATAACCTAGGGGGATGCTAAGTTATTTCTAAACCTATTATTTTTGGTTAAAACTACATCCTATCCTAGGGTGGCAATTTATTATTGGGGGTTATATCCTAAGGTTATATATTTAAACTAATCTAACCAAATTCTATCTATCCTAAGCTAATGGGATACGAAAGGGGACCTATGAGCCATTGGAAAGTGGGGGAAACTAAGCGGTGGTTCCTAAGCTTTTATTGGGATTTGATTTGATTTGGTTTTAAATGCAAATAAGTACTACCAGTTTGGTAGGGGCTAGTGAAATTTAGCAGAACCTACATGGAAGCATCACTAAGTTTGGAAATATGTTTTGAATTTCAATTAGGTCTTGCCAACTACGAATGGTGAAGGAAAGGAAAGTGAAGCGGGAAAATTGGAATTAATATCATTAATATGCCTTGGGTTTGGTGAGAAAACCATCTTGGAAGGCATCTTTGCCGAATTTGTTTGGAGTTTTTTTGTTTTGCATGCTTCCGATTTTTACTCTACATGGAGCTATCTAGCTCTTTGAGCCAATAATTTGATCTCCACTTTGTGGCTATTTTTGAATTCTCCGAGCTATTTTCGGTTTGAGGAATGTATAAGTGGCATTGTGGAGATATATTATGGTTGTTTGATCTTTTTGGAGAAGAAGAGGTCTTAGACACTCGACTTAAAGTCTTCTTTGAATTGGAAGAGGCACTATTAGGCATAATAGGCTCTACGCATTAAGATTTCTTTCTTTCTTATAAATTATTCGTTAAAACAATTCTACTCACTAGAAACTTTATATTTACATGTTGTATCTGGTTATTTACTTGCATGTATTCTTGAAAATTTATGTGGGTTTTTGAATGTGAATCTTTGGTTGTTAATAGTAGTTCTTGTGAAATCTCTAAAAAGCTGTTGTCGGAGGTTTTCATGTGATTTTTTTGAACTCGTCAGAACTTGAACTAGTGGTTTTGTTACTTGTATTTGAAGCTTTGTTTTTCTTGCATTCGAAATAATATGGAAAGAGCTAACTAGTTTCTTGTTGGGTTCGAATCCTCTGTTCAGTCATGTGTTTCTTGAGTTGAAGTGGGACTCTGTAGTTTCTCTAAACTCGTAATGAAGCTTGAGATTCATTTTGAGTTTTGTTGAGAGCCTGTGTTTGTTTTGGGACTGTGTAGGAACTATGTGAAGTTCTGAATCGATTGGTTGAATTTTTGTATTCAACGATTGTACCACTATTTAGTTCTTGAATACTAAACTTGTTGTTAAGTTGAAATGTTGTGTTCTATACTCGAGTTTTGAACTGAAGTTTTATCCTCCCTTAGGGAGAATGTGAAGGCTTGAACCCGTAAATGGGTGTTGGTGTATATTCGAGCTTTTATTAGGGCCATGGGATTCCATTTTAAACTCGTATTTGACTTAGTATTGTGTTTTCCATTGTTGGTCGTTTCGGATCTCATTTTTATTTGACATGTTTAACCTTGTACAAGTATTCTGAGTAGAATTTTAGTGGGTATTAAGGACTGTAAATCTTCTGTCTCTTTTTAATACCATTTTCTGGAAGGGAGCCTTGTGAGTTTTTGTTGGATAGATGATGGAATATGTAACTTATTTGAGAGATCCTTTGTTTTGATTTTTAATGTTGAGCGGTTGTATGATTTTGGCCTTTAAGACCACATTGTTCTTGAACTTGACTATTTAAATCTTTTGATATAAATGAATTGGAATAACGACCTACTTTGGGGCAGTCGTATCGATGAAAGAGGTTTATGGGAATTACTATTATTTCATTTTTATTCCTTTATGTTGAATGATCCCTACCTGTCATATGATTTTTAAAGGAACTAGAGAGGGTTGTGGTCATTTTGTTTAGTCGAGTTGGAAGAAGGTGGGACAGAACTTGTCTTAGCAAATTATTTAATTCTTACTTCCATCTGAGTCATGGGTTTTGTAGAATGCTAAGTTTTAAACCTATTATTTTGTATGTGGTTCGAAAAGCTACTATATCACTTACCTGGATGTTGGTAATGTGGCTCTTGCTTGGGATTTCAAACTACCTTCTCATTTACAGTTTGTTGTTAATGTTGGTAATGGAATTCAGTTTTTGAATTGAGAGTTGTGACTTTTTAATCTTTTTCGAATGGAAGACTTTTACTCCATTATTGTATCATTGTTGAACCACCATATATTAAAGAGAAAGAATTATACTCTTTTGGGAACATTCTATAGTTTGACTGTACTGTGTATTTCTTCTGAGATTTGATGTTGGATTTGAGCTAGGTGAATGAGAATAGGTCTTCATTGGAAGGTTTGCATGGAAGTGGGTTATGTGCTTGCTTTGACTGTGCATTCAGTTTTGAATTCTCCTTTGGGAACTAGTTAGAGAATTTCTAAGTTTATTTATAGATAATGAATTTCATTTCATAGTATAAATGAAATGAAATTTGGATTGGGCCCTTCGTGGTTTGGAAACTTTTTTTGTAGGATTGACTGATAAGTTCATTTCTAAACTTCTCTTTTATTGATTCTCTCCTGAGATGGGAATTTTCCTAGGGATTGGTAAGAGACTTATTTTATTCAGGTATAGCTTGGATTTTTAGTAAGTTGGTTATTTAGACCTTTTGAAGTATAAACTACAAAGATACTGAAGTTTGTAAGACTTTCGTGGAACTGTTTTTATTCTGCTGGAGCCAAATTGGGATTCTTGTTGGTTGTTGCCTCTTATTTGTGAGCTCCTTTTATTAATATCTTTGACTGAGGAAATGATGTGAGTACTAAACCTTATTCTTTTCTTCAGATGAATTGTGTCTGAGGAATAGGTATGTATCGAATTCTCTTCTTGGATTTATATGGAAAGATGAAGCATACTATTAGGAGTTATGTTGTAACTAACTTCATTTGCTGCTTGGTAAAGATGAATGTGTGTTTCTATGGGTTAGGGAATAATTGAATGACAAGACTTATAGACTGTAAAAGTGATTGTTAGGATCAATTAAGTTTTGTGATATAAATTTGATATTGCACATTATAATATGTTCCTTTCTTAAAAGTAAATTCAGACTTCATAAATTGTACTTATTTCTATATGTTATTACTTATGATTATGTGCATGATGTGTTTCTATTGTTCCTTAAAGGCAAAATTGTTTAATGAAGCAATTAGTGGAATGTACTTTACTTTAATCTTAGTGCTTATCATGCTCATTTCATTGAGTGACCCGTCTAGCAAGTTTTTAGATGGACATCGTAAGTGATTAAAGAAGACATGAACTTTCATGTTGTATTGGGTTATTTGATTTTGAACCTTATGTAAAGAGTTTTAATTCATTCTTGAATTGTATTGAAAAAGAAAAGTTGTATTCTTTTTGGATTGAAGGTTGTTTGTTATACAACATGCCTGAAATACTTATTCTTGTAAATGAAAAAGTTTTAAATGAGGAATTTGAATGTTGAATATTTACTTGTATTGGTTGTGTAAACTATTTAATATTTATGAAGAAGATGGAATTCCTATCTTGATGATATTATTCATATCTGTCATATGTTTAATTCAGATAAACTTGATAAATTAGATAAAAAGGGAATTAGTTTACTCTCCCTTAATAAGATGCAACTTGTTAAGTTGCATAAGTTAACAATCTTATCTAAAATAATTCTAATATAGTATTGAATGATTAAGATATATTTAATGGAACTTATGATATTGTTGTTCTATTTTGTCCTATTTTTAATGTTGTTAAACTAAATAAACAAACATTAAAAGCAATCATGAGTTAAAGGAAGTTCTTTAATGCTTAATGGATTCATGTATAGAACAAGGACTTAAGGAGTGTTGGATGAGGGTTAACATAGACATTGTAAGTCTATTTTATAATCCAAATTAATTTAACATTAATAACCTCCTTGGGGTATGTACATCATGATGGGGTAGTTTTGTAGGATGTTGGCACACGCTAACTCGTAGGACTGTACCTTTGAGAAGACTTGGGTCTTCTTGAGGATACAAATGTTAGTTGACATGTAGTAACACCCTTCTGTGTTGATCATCTAGATCTACATAGAATAAGGAGTTGAACTTATTTTTATTTAGGTCAAGTTAGTAACATGTTTGGGATAGGGAGTAACTTTCAATAACTCACGGTACTTTGGCACATCTAGTTGACTTAGGTCAACCGAGTATGCCCTTTACCCTAATTCATCGAGAGTGTCTTCCTATAATAAACTATGTTCCTAACTCGAGGCTAGGGTTGAACCTTGGGCAAGTGGACCTGGTAGTAGTAAGTAAAGATTATTCTAGATAAAAGGAGTGAGGTAAAGGATGTATTCCAAAATGACAAGTATGTCATCTAGTAATAGTGACATACATAGTATGTTGTAAATATTTGGCCAAAGTATCACAAGATGCTAGTTACATTGTCCTATGTCACCTAGTTTAAAGCCACATGATGTCGATGAATATTAGTAACAAATATTTAGGTATGTCCTTTAAATAAGATCACTCAAGTACCCATTTTAGGTGAAAACCAAGTATATGAAGTATGTGATAAGGATTCAATACTTAAAGTGAAACATGAATAGGTAGGTAATCGAGTCATGGAATGAATATCACTAAGTCATTTATAGTTGCATATGGTTATTTGTTATGAGATTAATTGGCATTGAATGTGTGTTCTAAATAAATTTTTATTTAGAAAAGTGAACATTATGTTAAAAAAATCCCTTATTTCTAAAGTCTTAAAATGGATATGTTACATCTTGGTATCGAGTGAAGGTTACAGCTCTTGGACATATTGTGTCCATAATTTGATGAAACTTAAATTTTCTTGTAAATAGAAAATGGTTAGAACAAGAAAAAATGTTGCAAATAACCCTTCGATGTGGAAGGAGCACCAACTACCAGAAAATTGATGAGATCCTTGTTGCCTGTTAGACACAAGAGATCGTCTCGGTTGTACTTGAACAACAAGTAATGGGAAATGAGGAGGAAGATGATGTTGATAACAACAATCAACCACCTCCGGGGACAACAGCAATATAGGTGTTTATAATAACAATGTGAACATACCTATTCATCTTGAAAACAAAAAGGATAGGCTAGCAACTTGAACTCACTAATGATATAAAAGGATAAGTCCACCCAAGTTTGATGGCACCACATTAGGAGATGGAGCTGAGAATTGGCTCGAGAGAAATGGAAAAATACTTTGCAATAAGGAATTTCTCGAGGAAGAATCAAAGGTGATATGGGGAGTATATCATCTTTCTCACGAAGCATCTTCACGGTGGGACAGTTGTAAGGCTGATTTAAACATTGATGAGACTAATATCACCTGGGATCAATTTAAAGGTTACTTTAGGCAACGTTGGCTGCCATAACTTTACTATGATCAAATAATGACTGAATTTCAGAACTTAGCTCAAGGGAAGCTAATGGTAATCGAGTATTGGGAGAAGTTTATGAAACTCCTTAATTATGTACCTCAAGTACAAAATGGATGAGAAATTCGGGATATGGAAATTCATCATGGGATTGAATCCCATTAAAGGAGGAGAGGTGGATGTTCACAGCCCAACCATTGATGGAAGGGGTTGTTGAAAGGGTCATAAGGTAGGAACAGAAATTAAAGGAAATTTCTACTCACAAGGAGGAAGCAAGGAAAAAAATCCCAACTCCTCTTCATCATCTCTTGCACCTAAGAAAGGACCATGGAATAAATTTGGCATGAAAAGTAAGTTTTCATCTGATACTAATAAGAAAGCAAAGAACAAACAAGTCTATTGGTAATGCAGAAAAACTTTTATAAGAATAATAATAACAGACATAAGTCCTATGGGGGTTAGAACGATAACTCTAAGGTTGGAATTAAACCTGATCCTAGCAAGGGACCTATAAGAGGCTATTATAACTATGGAAAACATCATTATGTAAATCATTGCCCTTTGAAAAAGGATTATCATAATCATCAACACAAGATACATGCTACAGTAGTTGACAAGTAGAATGAGAAACAGGCCACGCCTATAGAAGTTCCAAGTAAGTTATTTGGTTTACCTCTAACTATACTTTTTTATACTGGAGATACTGAATGTTTTATTTCTAATAAATTAGCAAAAAAATTAAAAAGAAAAGCTAGAAACATGGATAAAACATGGTGTATGCAATATGGAAACAATGTTGGTCATACAGTTAGTATGTGTCTTTTTGGAGCAGTCCTTGATTTATCTAACTTTTCCACTTGAAGTTGATCTTTATGTTGCACCTTTAAGGTCTTATGATGTAATCATAGGTGTTAATTGGTTAGAAGAACATAAGGCTAAAGTGGATTGTTTTGAAAAACACATTAGTTGTTTAGATGACACGAAGAAAACAACAAATATTCAGGGTGTGAAACATGAAATTTCTGTTAGAAAATATGTCACTATGCAACTTTAAAAGGCCAAAAATAAGGGTTGTACCTTATATGCGGTAAAAATTTCTGAAACAATTGAAGATAACAATGATGTTATGAAATGATATCCACCTTTATTACGAGACTCAAAGTGACATATTTCTAGAAGAAGCTGCTAGGTCTTCCACCCAAAAGGGAGTTTGATTTCATGATTGAGATCAAGCCTGGAATTGAACCTATTTCTAAAGCACCATATCAAATGACTACTACATAATTAGTAGAGCTTAAGGCTCAGTTGCAAGAACTTTTGTCTAAAGGTTTGATCAAACCAAGTTTTTCACCTTGGGGAGCACCTATAATTTTTGTGAAAAAGAAGGATGGAACACTTAGATTGTGCATTGAATATAGAATGTTAAAAAAGGCAACAATCAAGAATAGATACCCACTCCCTAGGATTAATGATTTATTTGATCAGATGCGTGGAGCATCGGTATATTCTAAGATAGATCTTTCATATGGATATCATCAATTATGAATTAAGGATTAGGATATTCATAAAACAACCTTCAGGACAAGGTATGGGCATTATGAGGTCACGGTTTTACCTTTTGGATTAACAAATGGACCTGCAACATTTATGAATTTAATTAGTAATATTTTTCAAGAATACTTGGACAAATTTGTGCTCATATTATTTGATGACATTATCATATATTCCAAAAGTATTGAGGAACACCATGAGCATTTGAATATAGTTTTAGAAATATTAAGAAAGATATGGTTATTTGGTAAGTTGTCTAAATTTTATTTCTATGACACAAAAGTACACTATTTGGGACATGTAATAAGTAAGAATGGAATTTTTGTAGATCCTTCAAAAATTGTAGCTATAACTCGAGTGGCCTACACCAAAGAATGTACATGAAGTTAGAAGCTTCATGGGACTTGCTGGCTACTATAGGAAATTTGTAAAAGATTTCTCTAAGGTGGCTGCACCAATAACTTCTTTACAGAAGAAGGATAAAAATTTTGTTTGGAAGGAGAAATGTGAAATTGCATTCAAAACTTTGAAGGAACAGTTAAATTCAGCACCTATTCTTGCAGTACCAGATCCTAATGGAGATTTTATGGTGGTAATTGATGCATCTGGTGAAGGTCTAGGAGGTATTTTGTTGTAAAATGGTCATGTCATAGCTTATGAAAGTAGAAAACTTAAGTTACATGAGTTGAATTATGCTCCACATGAGTTTGATCTTTTTTCATTGTTCATACATTGCAAGTTTAGAGGCATTACCTACTTGGTAAACCTTTTGAATTGAAAATTGATCATCTTGGGCTGAAATATATCTTCACTCAGCCAAATCTTAATGCAAGACAATGAAGGTGGTTAGATTTTTTTCTCAATATGATTTTGACATAAATTATATCAAGGGTAAAGAAAATAGAGTGCCTGACACTCTAAGTTTTAGGAAGCACATTTTTGCTCTTATAACATTGAGAACTCAATTTAAGGATGAAGTAAAAAGTGTTATGGAATTTGATTCTTATTTTTAGCAAGTAAAGATAGTGCTTGCTGCAGATTCTAGTGATTCGAGATATAAAGGTTTTCACTTTGGTAATGAAGGCATATTTTGATTTAAGAACATGAGTATATGTACCTTCATTAAATGATTTGAGGAAGAAATTGTTAGCGAGAATTTCAGAATTCACCTTTCTTTGGACGCCTTGGTATTACAAAAATGCTTGTTGATATAAAACAACAATATTTATGGAAGGGAATGAAAAAGGATGTAATAGAATTTGTGACACATTTCCTTGAATGTCAACGTGTTAAAGCGGAACATATGCACCCAACTAGTTTTTTGTATCCTCATAGCATACCACAATACAAATGGCAAGTGATAAGCATGGACTTTGTACAAGGGTTTCCTATGTCAAGAAATAAACATGATGTTATTTTAGTAGTTGTGGATAAACTAACAAAGGTAGCACATTTTATGCTGGAAATCTGAAGGATGATTCTCCTGTGTTAGCTAAAATATTTGTACACAAATTTTTCAGATTACATGGAGTACCTGAATTAATCATTTCGGATAGAGATCCTAGAATGATGTCAAGATTTTGGAAAAATTGTAATGCAGCTCTAGGAACTAAGCTAAATTTCAGTTACGCACATCATCTAGAAATGGATGGATAGACTAAAAGAGTTAATCAAGTTTTAGAGGATATGTTACGAATGTATTATATGGATTAGCAATATAAGTGGGAAGAGTACCTTCCACTAGTTGAGTTTGTATATAATAATACATATCATGCCTCTCTTAAGATGGCACCTTTTGAAGAATTATACGGAATAAAATGTAGAACCCCTATTAGTTGGGACATCATGGAGGATAGAGAGGTAGTTGGACCTAAAATCCTTAATAAAATGGAACAACAAGTTAAATTGATTCGTGAACGCTTGAAAGAAGTAATAGATAGACAAAAGAGTTATGCTAATTTGAAGTGGGTAGACAGGAAATTTGAACTTGGTGAGAAAGTCTTTCTTTGGGTCAAACCAAAAAAGAGCTCTATAACTTTTGGCAAGGATGCCAAGTTATCACCTCATTATGTGGGACCTTTTGAGATAGTTGAAGTAATCAACCCTGTAGCTTACCGATTAGCATTACCTCCTTATTTATCATGAATGCATGATGTTTTCCATATTTCTTTACTTAAGAAAAACGTTTCAGATTTATCACATGTGTTAAATTAGAATTCCTTGTAGGTCCAAGACCCAAGAATAATTGTTTTTAAACCCATACGAGTATTGGAAACTCACCAATTACATTTGAGAAATTGTGAGATAAGTCAATGCAAGGTCCAATGGGACCAGTTTAATGAAGAAAGTGCAACTTGGGAAAACCTGGATGATATGAAAACTGCTTTTCCATATCTTTTTGAACAAAATTGATTTTATCTTTATAATTCAATAAGTATGCCAGTTTTGGGCAGATATTTATTTGTTTTGAATAAACAACTATTTAATGCTGATTTCTAAAACTTAAAATTCAGATATTGTTGCAAACATATGTTAAGAAAGTGAATGAAAATTGATTATCCTAAATGCAATGACTAAAATGAGGTAATCATCAGGACGATGATTCTTTTTAGGAGGGAAGCATGTAACACCCTTGACAATGGTTATATTCCTCCTTTGCATTTCAAGTATTGACATGTGATTTTCTTGATAAAGATGTGTTCTTTTGACTGCTGAAGATCATACTTGAAATGGATAAATCATTTATGCTCTTTGATTGAAGGGCTGGTATGTTGTTACTTGTAATAATCTATTTCACTTCTCATTAGATAAGCTGCAAACTAGTTTTTAAGAGTTACAACTTATCCTCTATAATTGGACTCATCCTTGGATCAATTCAATTGATCCAAGGAATGTTTTAAATCTTCTTATCAAAACTGAATGAAAAACTAACATTTGTTGATTGAAATACTTAATGGACTGAACTTGTGGTTATTATAAATTCTTTATCATCTTGGAAATAGTACTTGCATTCTATTTTGTGTGGTGCTTAGCTCTTCTTGATCGACCCTTGTAGGGTGCTTAATGGCGTTAAGGGGAAATAGGAACCCTGCTTCCGGATTCTTGAGAAAAAGAAATCATTATGTACCCTTTTATCTATATGGTCTACCCTAATAGATATGGGAATCAGGTAATTTACCTAGCTATTACTACACCACTTTACGTGGGATTAAATTCTTACCTAAGTTGTTAGCTTATAAGGAAATAACCTAGGGGGATGCTAAGTTATTTCTAAACCTATTGTTTTTGGTTAAAACTACATCCTATCCTAGGGTGGCAATTTATTGTTGGGGGTTATATCCTAAGGTTATATATTTAAACTAACCTAAGATCTAGCCTAAGCAAATTATATCTATCCTAAGCTAATGGGATACGAAAGGGGACCTATGAGCCATTAGAAAGTGGGGGAAAACTAAGCGGCGGTTCCTAAGCTTTTATTGGGATTTGATTTGATTTGGTTTTAAATGCAAATAAGTATTGCTAGTTTGGCAGGGGCTAGTGAAATTTAGTGGAACCTACGTGGAAGCATCACTACTTTGAAAATATGTTTTGAAGTGCAATTAGGTCTCGCCAACTATGAATGGTGGTGGCAAGGAAAGTGAAGTGGGAAAATTGGAATTAATATCATTAATATGCCTCGGGTTTGGTGAGCAAACCGTCTTGGAAGGCATGTTGCCGATTTTTTGGGGTTGTTTTGTTTTCCATTCTTCCTAATTTTTACTCATACATGGAGCTAATCTGGTTCTTCAAATCAACGATTTGATCTCCACTTTGTGGCTATTTTTGAATTCTCTAAGCTATTTTTGGTTCGAGGAATGTATAAGTGGCATTGTGGAAAAAGATTATGGTTGTTTGATCTTGCTTGGAGAAGAAGAGGTCTTGGACACTCGGCTGGAAGTCTTCTTCGAATCGGAAGAGGCACTATCAAGCATGATAGGCTCTACCCATTAAGATTTCTTTCTTTCTTCTAAACGATTCATTAAAACAATTCGATAACTGGAAATTTTATATTTGCATGTTGTATCTGGTTATTTACTTGCATGTATTCTTGAAAATTTATGTGGCTTTTTGAATGTGAATCCTTGGCTGTTAATAGTAGTTCTTGTGAACTCTCTCTGAACTGTTGTCGAGAGGAATATGTATTTATCGAATTCTCTTCTTGGATTTATATGGAAAGATGAATCATACTATTAGGAGTTATGATGTAACTAACTTCATTTGTTGCTTGGTAAAGATGAATGTGTGTTTCTATGGGTTAGGGAATAAGCGAACGACAAGACTTATAGACCGTAAAAGTGATTGTTAGGATAAATTAATCTTTGTGATATAAATCTATTGTTGTAGATTATAATATGTTCCTTTCTTAAAAATAAATTCAGACTTCATAAATTATACTTCTTTCTACATGTTATTACTTATGATTATGTGCATGATGTGTTTCTATTGGTCCTTAAAATAAAAATTGTTTAATGACACAATTAGGGGAATGAACTTTACTTTAATCCTTAGTGCTTCTCATGCTTAGTTCATTGAATTGACCTATGCTAGGTAGATGGACATCATAAGTGATTAAAGAAGACAAGAACTTTCATGTTGTATTGGGTTATTTGATTTTGAACCTTATGTAAAGAGTTTCAATTCATTCTTGAATTGTATTGAAAAATAAAAGTTGAATTCTTTTTGGATTGATAGTTGTTTGTTATACAACATGCCCAAATACTTAGTCTTGTAAATGAAAAAAATTTAAATGAGGAATTTGAATTTTGAATATTTACTTATATTTGTTTTGTAAACTATTTAATATTTATGAAGAAGATGGAATTCCTATCTTGATGATATTATTCATATATTTCATAAGTTTAATTCAGATAAACTTGATAAATTAGATAAGAAGGGAATTAGTTTAATCTCCCTTAATAAGATGTAGCTTGTTAAGTTGCATAAGTTAACAATCTTATCTAAAACAACTCTAATATAGTATTGAATGATTAAGATATATTTAATGGGACTTATGATATTGTTCTCCTTTTTTGTTAATTGTTCTTAAACTAAATAAACGAACATTAAAATCAATCATGAGTTAAATAAAGTTCTTTAATGCTTAATGGATTCAAGTATAGAACAAGGACTTAAGGAGTGTTGGATTAGGGTTAACATAGACATTGTAATATGTTTTATAATCCAAATTAATTTAAAATTAATAACCTCCTTGGGGTATGTTCATCGTGATGAGGCGCTTTTATAGGATGGTGGCACATGCCAACTACTGGAATCGCACCTTCAAGAAGACTTGGGTCTTCTCAAGGATGCAACATTGCAGTTGACATGTGGCAACACCCTTATACATTGATCATCTAGATCTACACACAATAAGGACTTGAACCTATTTTTTCTCTAGGTCAAGTTAGTAACATGTTTGGGATAGGAGCAACTTTCAATAACTCAGTACTTTGGCACATCTGGTTGACTTAGGTCAACCAAGTATGTCCCTTTACTCTAACTCATCGAGAGTGTCTTCCTATAATAGACTATGTTCCTAACTCGGGCTAGGGTTGAACCTTGGGCAAGTGGACTGGCGGTAGTCAGTAAATACCATTCTAGATAACTTGAGAGAGGAGTGGGGTTAAGGATGTATTTCAAAATGATGAGTATGTCATCTAGGAATAGTGACACACATAGTATGTTGTAAATCTTTGGCCAAAGTATCGCAAGTTGTTGGTTGTGTTGTCCTATGTCACCTAGTTTAAAGCCACGTGATATCAAATGAATATTAGTAACAAATATTCAGGTATGTTCTTTAAACAAGATCACTTAGTACCTAGTTTAGGGTGAAAACCAAGTATACAAAGTATACGATAAGTATTCAATACTTAAAGTGAAACATGAATAGATCTGGTAGGTAACCGAGTCATGGAATGAATAGATTGGTGTATCACCAAGTCATTTATAGTTGCATATGGTTATCTATTATGAGATTGATGTAATTGAATGTGTGTTCTAAATAAAGTTTTATTTAGAACAGTGAACATTATGTAAAAAAATATCACTTGTTTATAAAGTCTTAAAATGGGAATGTTACATTTAGGCTAGCATGTAAATATATAAATCTTGTTCCAAATACCAAATGTTAAGTCACCTTTTTGTGCAAAAGGAATTACAATCCATAAATCATATAAGTGACTTAGGCTAGCATGAAAACAAAACACTTGATCCATGGATTTTTCAAAGAGTTATCATAATTTTCTTTATTCTTTTGTTGGTTTGAAAAAAATATGTCATGTTCCCAAGCTTTAGTGATTCGCATGTTCTATAAAATCAATGTTTCAAGACTTAGTGTTTCGTGGATCTATAAAAAGCTACAACACAAAGCTTTTTAAGAAAAATATGCCACGATAGAAAAGTTGTAGTACTATGTGGATATTTGAAAATCCATAGTACACCGCATAGTGATCCGTGGATTTTTAGAAAATACGCAGCAAAAATATTTTTTTATGTCCGTCAAATTTTTTTAAAAAAAATTGTAGTACAAAGCTACAGTGCTTTGTGGATTTTGAAAAAATCCACAAGATACGCATGAAAAAAAAATCTCAAGATAAAGTGATTACATATAAAGTATTACTTAATATTATGGAGTATTTTATAAAAACAAGAATCTCTCATATCTAATGCTTCACTAGGAATAATTTATTTAAACAAAAATAGAAATAGTATAGGGAGTTTACAATTGACATAATCAAGCTATTAAGTGGTGACATTGCAAGAAATGAGATAGAACATCCTCAACCCTCCTTATTTTCTCATCCTCCTTATTTCCCCCTCAAGGGAAACTCTGTAAGGCCAAATCTCAAACAACATAAGCTCGTCTTATTCAGAGGTGAATATCAACATCATTCATATGATCATTTGAGTCTTTCTCATCAGACTCAGAGGTGGAGATCAAGGTCATCCACATGATTATTTTATCCAAAATATCATTTGGTCATTTGAACCATGGTCATTTGATTCATAGGTAAATATCAACATCATTCACATGATCATTTGAGCCAAAATCACGATTTCCCAACATAGCACAAAAATTTTAGAACTTTGTAGCACACAATGGATTTGTTAAAATGTCTCAGTAAACTGATCTTCAGTAGAAAAAAATTGATGTATATGTCATCTCTAAAATGAATTTCATATGAATCTTAATGTTCTTTTTCTTGATTGTTTACAAGAGCAATGCAACTTTTTTGTCACATAGAAGAAGAGTACTTCCTTTGATGCCCATATAAATTTCATCTCACAATATTTTCAGTCACATAGCTTCCATTTTTGCTTCCGTATCACTTTTATAATCTACTTCATTCAAAGAGATAGATATTGTTGGTTTC
The DNA here is from genome assembly GCA_018340775.1 of Taxus wallichiana var. yunnanensis. Lineage (NCBI taxonomy): Eukaryota > Viridiplantae > Streptophyta > Pinopsida > Cupressales > Taxaceae > Taxus > Taxus wallichiana. Next base: position 15,503,616 of record CM031238.1, on the reverse strand, counting down.
TTCTTTCTACTCCAAGTGATTGCACCTACACCCAACTTGAAAACATATCCAAAAGTATATTTTCTATCCACAATATCAACAACATGGTCAAAATCACAATAACAAAATAAATTTACATCATCACAAGAAGAATAATACAAACCATAATTGATTGTACCTTTGATATACCTTAGAATTTTTTTCCATTTTCTAATGGTCCTCATAAGGATCTTACATGAATCTAGAAACAATTCCAACTACATAGGATATATCAGGCCTAGTGATAGTCAAATAAATCAAACTACCAACAAGTTGTCTATATAAAGTAGGATTAAATTTATCATAAGAAATTTTTGGATCTAATTTATCTCCAACCTCTATAAGAGTAGAAACAGGATTACAATCAATCATGTTAAAAATATTAAGAAGGTTAACAACATACCGCACTTTGATTTTAAGAATTATATTTTTATCATTTCTAGTAATAAAAATAATGATAACATGATTGTTTTGATATTTTACAAACAAATCATTATTAGAAAAATAATTTTGGAAACCAAGACCTTGAAAGAAACTATTTATCTTAGCATATCAAGCTTTAGGAGACTGTTTAAGACAATATAAATATTTTTAATCTTACACACATATAATTCCTTACCATGTTCTTTAAACCCTTTAGGTTGATGCATGTAAATTTCTTATTTCAAATCACCATTTAGAAAATTATTTTTCACATCTATTTGGTGAATTTCCCATCCATGTTGAGAAACTAGAGCTAGAAGAATTCTAACAGTGCTTATTTTGGAAATAAGAGAAAAGGTTTCAACATAATCTAAACCAGGTCTCGAGTAATCCTTCTAGAAAATAATATTTCCTTTAATTTTTCAATCTTACTACAATATTTATACTTAAATTTAAACAACCATTTAGATCCTACATATGCTTCTTTTATGAGGAAGAGGGACCAAATTTTATTTTTTATTAGAGTGTTGTATTCATCTTTCATAGCTTCCACCCGATTTCATCTAGGATAGATTTTTATAATATTGAGGTTCAACCTCATAAAAAATTGACAAGGCATGATAAGAATGTTGAATACGGGTCATCTTTCTTAGATTATTAGGATGAGAATTAGAAACCATATTTTGAGTTGATTTAGGAATTCTAGACTGAGACACGAATTGAGAAGACTCCCCCTCAATATCAACATCCATCATATAAGAATAAGGATGATAAACATCTTGGAAATTAGTTTTAATACTTTATAAATAATGATTATCAATTTTAAGAGATTTAGACTCAATAAACACAGAATATGGAAGAGAGGAAGAATCACAAATGGTTTCTCATGAAAATTCCTATTTTATATGATCACATTTTGGATTGGATCATACACTCTTAATCCTTTTGTGTGACCACCATACCAAACAAAAATTCAAGAGTAGGAGGTAGTATCTAGTTTTTATTTTGAATATAGTGATGAGAAGAGAATCAATACTACCAAATATCCTCGTAAATGAGAGATATCAAGTTTTTGACTAGTTCAGACTCCTCTTGTATCCATAGAATCTATGTAAGGAGCTATGGTTCATTTCTTATGTTTGAATAACTTTTTGTGAGTTAGAGGGTTTGATATTTCCATTAGCATCCAAAGGTAAAAGAGGTGTTGAAGAATTAATAACATGTATATGGAGGTGTATTGGTTAGGAAGTGATTTTTAAAATTTGAGGATTCCTTTCCATGTTATAAGTGATGGAAGATTACATAATGGCCATGATATCCTACAACTTGATGATCATGATATTAGTATCAAGTAGTGGATGAGGTACATTATAGAATAATTCTTTGTATTGTTAATTTGTAAATGGTTTTGGGGTATTGATTGGGGGTGCTACATTTTTAGGAGGATTAGCATGTATAATGGGTTTCAGTGAGGTTTTTGGACTATATATTTGATAGGTGTTATTTTTTTAGGGACTCTAATTAATTTCCCATCATTGGTGAGTCTAAAGTATTAGTTATTTTTTATATTTTTGGTGATTTTTCTAGGGTAAATTTTTATAATTTATACTATATTACAAGCATGTGTAAGGTTATGTCTTAAAGGAATCGACCATGTTATTGCACAGGGGTCGATTATTATAGGAAAGATGTGGTAAATTTAGATGAAATCAACCTTATAGATGCATGTTATGTTATATTTTTAGCATAGATAAATGAAAGGATGTCCTCGAAAGGTATTGTTTTCATGAAAATGTGCAACAAGAAAATTCCCAATTTTCAAGCAAGACCACCATACCCTACCTAAAACTTTTCAACCCAAAGGTCATTATGAGTCCTCCTTCATATAACCCTAATCCCTAAGTCAGTCTTGTACCATCTATCTTAGCATTCCAATGCATCATGTTGGTATTCCTATAGATTATTTAAGGGTATCCGGTCATTTCAAATGCTTTCAAGACAAACCTTTTAGCAAGCTTTAGGAAAGGTTATTCCCTAGTCTCCTCGAGGCTGGTGCACACCCTCGAAGTGGAAAGAAATTCCTAAACTCATCAATAAAATTTAATGGAGAGTCTAAAACATTTTTCAAAAAAATTTGAAATATTCTTGGAGGTTTAACAGGTTTTGGAGTAGTTTCAACAACAGTGGGTCTTGGAGGTTTAGGTAGTGTATAGTGCAAAACCATCCCCTAATCTTTAAGAAATGATTCCAGGAGATCTAGAAAGAGTTAGAAGTCAAAAAAATATCATCGGAAATTTATTTGAGATCCCTATAGGATGGTAATATCATATTCTTCACAACATCTAGGCGCATCATGTCCATAGCCCGTTTTTTACATGCATGTCCTTGGAGCCAAAATATAAATCCTATTTTCCAAGGAATAAATGGAAGAATAAGGAAATGATATACACCCACAATTGGATTCAAGAGGTCATTTCCATTCGTAATCATATAAAATTTCATCAAAACACTCCTCCAAAAGCTCAAGATATGGTCCCGACAAATAGCTCCTCACAAAGTAAAGCTCCAACAATTAGTCAATTTTCTGGGTTGGAAATCCAACCAATGGGAGAGTGGCACTCTTGTTTCCACCAAGGATTTGGTGTATATGGTACAAGAAAATTTTCCTCATTCCCATTTAATCCTCTAGACCCCCAACGTGACCTCGGTTAAGCTCCTTCTCGCAAGTTGAGCCTCCCGTGCTCCATTTCCCAACCCCGCTCTATCCAACCAAGCTCCAACATGTGGACCAATCAGGATGAGGAAATTTTTGTGAACTAAGTTCAAACATCATTAGTGTATCTGGTGAAATAAATTTAAACCCACTCCTCCTTAAACCCCTTGTCGATCATGTGACCCCGACAGTGCAAAAAGAGTCATTTTAAAGCCCCCACTCAAATCCAACTACGAATACCATCACAAAACTTGGCCCCATAGGGATGGGGAACAATTTTTTGCACCAAATTCACTAATCCCTTTGTGCACTTGGTTCAAAAAAGTGTGACTCATTCCCAATGTTCAAATTATTCATTTTTTTTGTGATACCACCAGTTGCTTCCCTCACACATGCACACAAAAACTTCCACCACCAGAAATTCCCTCGATCCTCCATTATTGTTGCTTCCACACCTTATATAATACCTCCATAATCCTTAAGAATTTCTATAGTTAGAAAATAATATATTTCTAAGAAAAAACCATGAATGCAAGCTGCGAGAAACTATAGGCTCCAAAATGAAGAATTGCTCATAACTAATGAGCCGGTGATCGAATCTTCATGAAATTTTGGGAAAACATTATTCATACAAACACCTTGAAGCTATAAAAATTAAACCTTGAAATATGTAAATAATTTTTAGTGGCGTCCATTTGAATTTTTGTGTCTAGGGTGTTCTTCCTTCATTTTCTCGTCTATCCGAGAAGAAGAAATTTGACTTAAAAATTTATGCATGTAACATCCAAATAAAAACTAATAAAGAATCCAAAGTTTTCGTCAATCCAACATTATGATTTTCATCTTCTAAAAATAGAAAGTTCTATTGGTTCACACTTTCCATTTTTAATAAGTTTCCAAAAATGCAAACTCCCTCTAGAAGAGAGAACAGTGAAATCCATACAAACAAAAAACTAGGGCACACAGGACAAAAATTCAAAAAATCAAAAATCAAAAAGAAAATTTCCAAAAATATAAAGTTATTTGATTTGACCCCAAAATATTTGCGACAAGCCTGGAGCAAGAAGGAAGCACCTCGGCAAAGCAACAAGGTGAAAAAGTGACACTTTGCTCTAAATAGCAGTTCTTGGGACTTAGTTTCTAAAAATAGGTTTTTTTGGTCTCAAGAGCATAAATTTTATATCATCTCTGTACTAACATATATTATTTATTTTTACAACCAGGAATTTCAAGTGTATTGGTTAAGATCTACTCTCCCCTTAGTGAGTTGGTTCAAAACAAGTTAATTGAGTGAGTTAGGTGAGTGGAAGAGTGGTTAAGTGGGTCGAGGAGATTTTTTGGATTGAGATTCTCATGATAAGAATTAATTCATAGAATTACCTTCCTTTTTACAAACATCCAATTATGTCTTATGAAGGTGATCAAGATCTAGCTCTGTAGAAAGCGTCTGCAAACCTCTAGTGAGTGACGTTGTGGTAACTCTCGAAGAGCCATTTCCATGGATTCAAGAAGTGCTTAAGGGTGGGTCAAGAACAATGCAACTTGCTACCATTCCTAGTCTCACAGAAATATCTAGAATGTTAAAAGCCAAGAAAAGGAAGAAGGCCTAGGTGGATTTTTTCTTCTTCAGTGGCACCTCGGGTAACCAATATGTTGAAGTTTCCATGCCTAAGTACGATAATCCCATGGAATAAATGACTCCATATTATTATGATTTGGTATGCATCTCATTTATTTAAGCTTCTCACGAAGGTGATATTCACCTATTCAAAAATCCTCTTCCCATCTTCGTTCTTAGACCTGAAAAATACAAGCAAACCATTGTACAACTGGAGGAACATGTATGAGCTCTAAGTGCATACATTCAACCCTTATCTAGGAATGAATCAACACCTCCCCTTCCAATCGAAGATATTCCCCCAATTAGCAATATCAACCCCAAGGCAATCAAAAATCACATGAATACATGATGTGGGGAAAATCCTATGAAAAGTGGATTGAGGAAATCATCAAGCAAGGAAAGGCATTGTGTCCGGACATCATTTCTCTCATCCAATATGCTCATGAAACATTTTTGAAGTAAATAAGATGAAGGAGGAGCTTGCAAAGGAAGTTAGTCATTTGGATGAGACACTCCCATTGGTATCCAAAATGAGTTCTTTCAACTCTCATGCCCTCATGAGAAAGGAAGTATTTACATCAACTGTCGAGGAATTGTCTCAAGTTTGGATCCGCATCTTAGATGCATGATATGCATTTCTCAAAAATGCCATGTCTAAATTGGACTCCCACAAGTGCCAAGTTTTTGGAATCTTGAATGAGGTCTACCATTGTGTTCAAAGGTTTGATTTCCCTCCACTCACTGAGGACTCATCATCAGAGGAAATCATCATTGCATTTCAAGATATGGTTAAGAAGGAGGTAGGTGACTCTCTTTCCTTCAATAAAGATAATTTATAGTCCCTGGTTGGTATCAAGAGTTGTATTGCTTCAATTGTAATGGATCAAAAAGAATGACTTCAACAATTCAAATGGATCAGTGGTGTCCCTAAGACATGGACCAAGGTGTTGGGTTGCATTTGCATTCTAGGGGAAGATAAGTTAATAGCTATGATAGCTCAATTCATCAAGGAATTCAAGGAAAAGGAACCCACCCCATAGATCCACCATCAGGAGGCATGATTTAATAAGGTTCATCTTAGCAGAGGTTTCTTCATCGGATGTGGCATATTTTCCTTCCTTCTCTCTTTCTCCCTCTTCTTTCTCTCCCTTTCTAATTCTTTGTTGGGCATAATCATTGTATTTTGTCTCATTCACTTAAGTGACTTCATAAAGTAACATTGTAAAATTCCCTTTAATTTATAAAAAGGGAACTTATTTCTCACTTCCTAGAAAGATGAAAAATCACCAATTGGATGAGAGAATGAAGAGTCATATGGGGGGTAGGTACATATTTAATTCACATTTCTATAAATTGGGATGGCTTCTCCATTCCAAAGGGATCGTAAAGGAGATCATGAAAATTACATAATGAAAATAACATTCTGAAAATTGTGTATTTTGTACAAATAGTGGATCATAATATTTTGTTGGACTTTTGTGTCATCCATATACATGAAATAAAGCTACATTTATTCTACATGCTTTCTTCATTTCCCTTGCTTCGTACAACTTGTGTAAATATTAATCAAGTAATATATTTTCTACTTTCCAAAATGTATGAATGTGTGCAACTTTGTATGATTATTTTCCTCTCATTGTTGACAAAATAAACATAGCTTTTATAAGCATCTTTTTTTTTCCACTTCCCTATTTCATGCACTTTGCAAGTATAGTGATGCAAGATATTTGTATCTTCAATAGGTGAATCTGAGAACTTGGTGTCTCGGGTTGTCCATCTCACTAGATAACTTCATTTTTCTTTCCTCTATATTGAATGTTGAACTACTCTGGGTTACTTGGTTTGAGCACTCGCAATCTAATTATGGTAGTAATCTTCCTTTCCTAATTTCCCTCCTTTCCCCTCAATGCTATAATTTTCTCCCTTGTACCATATACAATAACTTTCACATAGGTTCAATGGAGTGTCTCTATATGATCCCTAGACAATTTGGCCACCCATAGCATTTATATAGGATTAGAATTAGTTACTTTCATTAATAAGAGTTACACAATTCAATGCAGAGGGGTGTAGCCCTATGAACGTTGGTAGAGACACCTAATTTTACCACCCTAAACATTTTATCACCAATAGTGTTTGGTGACTCCGCTAGGGAGATATATTCCCAAGTGCATCTTAAAAGTATCTTTTCCCAAAAAAATACAAAAAATATATATATTCAAAAAGAACAAAATAATTTAGATTTCGAAAGAAAATAATTTTTAAGGTGAGTCCATCAAGGAACAAATCCTGTCACATTTCTTTCCCCACAAAAACAAATAAATTTATATATTGGAGTGAAGTACAAATGAGTGTTAGTGAAGAAGAAGAAGAATATGGTTGCCAAGAAATGAAAATTGTTGATCAACCATTGTTCTAGGCAGTCCTTACAAAGAGGAAAATTCAAGAATGACAAAAATGTCTCTTTCTTCAATCGAGTTACTATTAGTGCAAATTCACAAAGACCCCCAAATGAGTTATGGATATGATTTTATAAGGAAAATTCATTTGGTGTGATTGCACAACATTGAGTTTTCAAAAAGTGTGGGACCTTTACAAATGGGGAAAGCTTTCCAGAGAAGGTTGGTTCCTCTTCCTAAACTACCTACCACAAGATATTCCCGGCTGGGAAAGCTAATATAATCCTAATCTAACTACCAAGGAGACAAGGAGAGAAAGAGAACTAGAAAAAATAGAGCCTACACTAAAACGGCGATACACGAGAGAAGGAAAGTGTTGATCATCTATCAAAACTATTATGGAGCAAGAAGAGGTGAGCAATGGAAAGGATGGAAAAGTGCATCATAGACCAAAGATGGATTTCACATAGAAAATGTTCCAAAACTCCATAAACATAGCTCTAAAACCTGTAATGAACATCCAAACATGCACAAATACCTGCGATGAAGAGAGGCAAGAAGAAAGCAACCAAAAATGAGAAAGGATGGACAAATGCATCACAAAACATGTTTTTTAGTGCTCCAAAAGTTTGCACAGAACATCATTTCATAGGTAAGATGAAAAATTCCATTACAAAGCAAGGGAGAAGGTTCAAACTCCATTTTCAACCCTAGGGAAGAAAAGAAGGGAGAGGCAGAGAAGAAGGATGAACTACTTTTTGTAAAATGAGCCAAAACTGGCTTTTATCGTTCAAACAGAATGAAGGAAATTATTTAACATGGGAAAATCAATTTTAAAACTCCAACCACCAATAAGTTTCATTAAAAGCAGTAAGGGAACCCTCAAAAATCCATTTTTGATGCATTCACCATCTTTGAGAAGAAATTGATGCCATACTTCATCAATTTTGGTGGTTGGGGTTGGTTCTACATTTTTATCATGCCAGAGGATGTTTTCCCAATTTTTCTCCTATAAAAATCCATCAAAATTTAAAATTTAAGAGTTCATCATGTAGAAGATTTCAACATCTTTCCAATGACACAAAAATCATGAAAATTTGAGCTCTAGTAGCAAAGAAAGATATGCCCCTCTCGAAGATTTAGGGAAAAATGGTGAAATTAGGAAAAAATCGGTTCGGTGGACCAAAATATGACCTTTTCCCCTTTTTTCAAATAGGGAAATTTTTCAAAAATATCCGCGCCCGCTTCTCCGATGACACGTGGCACCTTCTAGTTGATCCGCGGCTTCAAAACAACATTTTGCCCCTTTTGCGAAATTGGAAAATTTTCCCAAAATCCTCCATGGCCTGTCGCTCCGATGATACGTGGAACTTTCTAATTCGCTAATGGGATCACAAACTCATTTCTTGCCTTCAACCTTTTTAACCAAAAAGGAAAAAAACTTAACTTCTTCCGACCGACCCCCGCCACGACGTTGTTGATGTGGAATACACACGTGGCACCTTTCTATTGGATGCGGAACCTTGGCCAGTTCCCTTCCATTTTCCTTTACCAAATCCATGGGTCAATTCTTGACTTTGAGTTTTTAGCCAAAAGGCTAAGTGTCATTAATTCCTCCCTAGCCCTCGTGAGTGTGCTTCATTCCTTCTTTGGGCTGCGGGCTAAAATTTATCTTTGTGCCTTTTAACCCCAAAAGGGCTAAGTGCCAAATTTCTCTCCATGCCTCTGTCAACCCACCAATTTTCCTTGGAAAATTTTTCCTTCTCCAATCCGCCGGCCGAGACTCCTTAGTAAAATTTCCTCCTTACCTCCACGGGCCCGCCTAGGGAAAATTTCCCCTCCAAACTCTGCCGAGCCATAACTCCAAAAATACAAGGAGTTAGGAGGACTTCTTTACCTTTCTGGAAAGGTGGAAAAGTTTTCTATCTGATGAAATCATACCTAGAAAACTATAAGTCCTGCAAAGCATGCAAAAATTCATTTAAGTACCAGAAAAGGAAAAGGAGGAGTTAGCCAAAAATAAGCATGGGCTTATTTTGGATAACACTTTTGGCGACTCGCAGAGGTCATATTCCTGCTAGATGAATGATTAGTGGCCTTTGAAGCACCCATTGGGCATGGATTCAAGCTTGATAAACTGATTATGATCTGAACTCTAAAATTTTGACCTCTGAGTCACTTGGAAACCCACTGAAACTTGAAATTGATCTTCACCAAAATGCCACTAAAATGGACTATGCAAGAGCAAAATCAGCACCACAAAAACTATGTACAAACATGAAAATCATACATACCCCAAGTGGGATATGTAGAGTTTGGACAAGCACTTATTCTACTAAAAGCAAACCTACCTACTCTACTCTAACTAGAAGCAAAGGTGGGCTAAACAAACCCTACAACTGGTTGTGCAAAATAACTTCCCTTCTTCAAAATTGGCAGCCATGCAATTGATTTAGAGTTGATCATGGCTGGTTAGATGATTGATAATCTAACTACAAGCTGATATTCCACCCAAATCAATAAGGTATCAACTGGAGACAAATCAAATACCTCTTTTGGTTGCTCTGCATTTGGATTGAAGAGGTATGGCAGCTGATCCTTGGTTCTTTACATATCATCCTCATGCCCTGAAATGGACATGACTAGATTTGGCTTCTCCTTTGGATCCAATGAATCCAAGTACTTGATTGGTCATAGTCTAATCCTTTGAATGTGACCATTTCTCTAAAATTCAACTCCAAAAATGTAGTTTTCTTGTGGACCTTCTTGGATGGATGATGTAGAAGAAGTGATGACATCCTCTTGCTCTTCCCCTTCCTTTTCCCATGAAGCACATGGAAGAATTAAATCTTCCAATATTGGTTCTAAAAGGCTGATACAAAATGTAGGTTGTTGTTCTTCAATTTTCTCCTTCGTGGTGGCAGGCTCTTGCTACTAAAGAATGAATGGTGGAGAAGAGAATGTTGTAATTTCAGTTGGCTCCTCATCCAAACATTCTTCTAAGTCTGATAAGAAATAAAAATCTTCAATGTCTTGCTGCAACAAAGTCTCTTCCTCTTACATGGTGGCCTTCAAATCTACATTTTCTTCACCATGTGTAACTTCATTTTCAAACATGAAACTTGGCAGCTTGAACTCATCCAAAAAATCATATTTTTGGAGAGATGAAGTGGGAGAGAAACATGAAGTTTCTTGTGCATCTTGCTCATAATTCAATGCCTTTGGACCTATTTTTTTCACCTCCATAATGGCTTCATCAATCAAATCAGCCCCTTTAAATGAAATCAAAAATTCATCAATAATGCTTCCTTCATCCAATGGCTTCAAACATGATTTAATCTCTTCCATTTTCTCCTCTTCAATGAGGTTTGGAGCTGGTTTTTCTTCCTCAACTACTGTTAAAAAATCAGCCTTGTCCACCACTTGTTCTCCAACTCCAACTTCCTCTTTTGGCTTCACCATCAAGGGGATTTTTGTAATCCCAAATTTGAGAGCCCAACTCTTTAGATTGTCTATCATTTCTTTTCTGTTGGGCTCCTCTTCTTGTTGTTCTCCTTGACTGGATTTCTGATTTTCATCTTCCCAACATGGATTTGGGAATGCAAGAGGAGGGGTGGGTTGTGACTCAACTGGTTTTGCAATTATTTGTGGTGGTGGAGGAGGTAGAACTTCTTGTTTCTTTAGAGGGGATGACTATTTGGAAGGGAAAAGGGAAGAGGAACTGAAATGGGGTGGAAGACTAGGGAATGGAGAAATGGAATCAACACTTGGGGTAAACCTGGGAAGCTTGGAAAGTGGAGCTTGGGTTGAGATGGTGCTGCTTGAGAAAGAGAAAAAGAAAAGCTATGAGATGGTGGACTTACCCATTGACAAGGTTGTCTTGACTCCAACTCATAAGCCTTGATCTCCTTAGTCCATTGTGCAAGTTGGGGCAACATTTCAACCATGAAGTCTAGCTTCTCCTAAGGGCTATAATGTCTCATGAAAAGGGCCTCCCATAGACAAGGTGTTTTGAAACCAATCTGAAATGCCTTCATTTATGCTTGAGCCTTGGATTGCACCATGTTTGCCTCCATCTTTTGGATTTTCTCCAACAAATCTACATTTTCTTCTTGACTGCCCTCACAATCTGCATACCCTTGTGCTTGATATGCTTCATAGCCAAACTAATTTTGGCATTGATCATATGGATATGCATACTAGTTTTGAATTTGATCAAAATGTTGATCTGGAGGATTTGAAAAACATGTTGGAGGTGGAAAACATTGTTGTTCTTGTAAATTTGAATTCTGTGATGGAAATGAAGTCATGAGTGCACAACTTCATGGAATGAAAGAAGAATGAAGGGATGAAAATAAGGATGGATGAAAAAGGAATGGAAATGAAAGGAAAGAGGGTCTGCAACTTCGAGATGGGTTTTGACCAGATGGAGTCACCAAATGTGCTTGAGAATGCCTCCAAAAGGCTAAAATCTTCATACGAACACACCAACGTGCAAAATATGAAATGGGAGAACTCTTGGGTCCCACTAGGCATGCCAAAACTGTTAGTTCAAATTCACAACACTCCCAAAATAGTTATGGATCTACTTTTCTAAGTAAAAGTCATTTGGTGTGATTGCACAACATTGAGCATTCCCAAAGTGTGGGACCTTTGCAAATGGGAAAATATCTCCAGAGAAGGTTGGTTCCTCTTCCTAAACTACCTACCATAAGCTATTCCAGTGCAAGAAAGCTAATATAATCCTAATCTAACTTCCAAGGAGATAGGGAGAGAAAGAAAACTAGAAAAAATAGAGCCTACACTAAAATGGTGATACACTAAAGAAGGAAAGTGTTGATCATCTATCAAAACTACCATGGAACAAGAAGAGGTGAGCAATGGAAAGGATGGACAAGTGCATCATAGACCAAATATGGATTTCACATAGAAAATTTTCCAAAACTCCATGAACACAGCTCCAAAACCTGCAGTGAACATCAAACATTTATAAATACCTTTAATGAAGAGAAGAAAGAAGAAAGCAACCAAAAACGAGAAAGGATGGACAAATGCATCACAAAACATGTTTTTATTGCTCTCCGTAAGTTTACATGAGAACATCATTTTATGGGTAAGAGGAAAAAAAACCATTACAGAGTAGGGGAGGAGGTTCAAATTCTATTTTTAACCCTAGGAAAGAAAAGAAGGGAGAGGTAGAGAAGAAGGATGAACAAATTTTTGCAAAATGAGCCAAAATTGGCTTTTATCGTTCAAACGAGAATGAAGGAAATGAGAAAATGTAGGTAAATCAATTTTAAAAATCCAACCACCAACAAGATTCATTAAAAAATCAAGGGAGCCCTCAAAATCTATTTTTCAATGCATTCGGTCATGCTTTGGAGAAGAAAGCAGACACCATACTTCATCAATTTTTGTGGTTGGGGTCGGTTCTACATTTTTTCGTGCTGAGGAAATTTTCACAATTTTTCTCCCACAAAAATCCATCAAAATTTAAAATTGGAGGGTTCATCATGTAGAAGATTTCAACATCTTTCCAATGACACCAAAATCCTAAAAATCGAGCTCAGTGCGAAATATATGCCCCTCTGAAGATTTAGGGGAAAATAGTGAAATTAGGGCAAAATCAGTTTGGTGGGCCAAAACTTGACCTTTTCCCCTTTTTTAAAATTGGGAAATTTTTCCAACAAATCTCCACACCCCCTTCTCTAATGACACATGGCACCTTTTGGTTGATCCATGGCTTCAAAACAACATTTTGCCCTTTTTACGAAATTGGAAAATTTTCCTAAAATCTTATATCACCCTCTTTGCTCTGTTAACACGTGGCGCTTTCTAATTCGCTAATGGGATCGTGAGTCTTTTTTGCCTTCAACATTTTTTTACCAAAAAGGCAAAAACACTTAACTTCTTCTCAACCCCCTGCGCGACGCCATCATGGACATGGACTAGACACGTGGTGCCTTTCTATTGGATGAGGAACTTTGGCCATTTCCCTTTCAATTTCCTTTTTATGGATCCAACGAGCCAATTCTCGACTTTGAGTTTTTAGCCAAAAAAGGCTAAGTGTCACAAATTCCTCCTGGCCCCATGAGTGTGCTTCATTCCTTCTTCGAGCCTGCGGGCTAAAATTTGTCTTTGTGCCTTTTAACCCCAAAAGGGATAAGTGCCAAATTTCTCTCCATGCCCCGCAAACCCACCAATTTTCCTTTCTCCACTCCAGCCCTGAGACTCCCTGGAAAAATTTCCTCCTTACCTCTGTGGGCCCGCCCAGGGAAAATTTCCCCTCCAAACTCTACCAAGCCATAACTCAAAAAATACAAGGAGTTAGGAGGACTTATTTACCTTTCTGGAAAGGTGGAAAAATTCTCTATCTGATGAAATCATACCAGAAAATTTTGAGTCCCTGAAGCATGCAAAAAAATCATTTAAGTACCAGAAAAGGAAAAGGAGGAGGAGTTAGCCAAAAATAAGCATGGGCTTATTTTGGATAATAGTTACATGGATATAAAAATAAAAGAAATATGGGGTAGAATAAGAAAAATTCCACTTGTGAAGTGATGATTCATTTTATTTCCTCTTTAAACACCTCATCTACTATATTTTGTTTATCCAGTTGTGCCTCTACACTTGTATTTCTCGGTGATACTACTAAACATTTCCATTATAACTTGAACTCATGGCATATATATTAGTTAATATAATTATTACTAAGGTTTACTTTATTTTGTGGATTATGAGTATGCATTTATTCTTTTTGGTTGCAATATGATGTTAAATGATGTTTTGTATAAATGTCAGCCTTGTTTGCAAATAATTTGTTATATGCAACAACTAACATGCAACAAAGAATCCATACACAACAACCGACATGCAACCAAATGAACTCATTCACAAGTGAAGAGGTCATCTACAGAAAATAACATGCAACCAAAGGGACCCATCTACGGAATTTTTTTACAATCAAAGGAGGTCATACACATACATAAATCCATGATTTTGAGGATCTTGCACAACGTGGACACTACACCTAAGCTCACACGTGTTGATAGAAGAAACAGTTATGTGAACAAGAAGAAGACTTAACATCATCACCTGATTATGTTTTACAACTCAAACAAATAACTAATTGATTTAATTCATAACTTAATAACTAGTTGATTGACCAATCAGTTTGTTAAGTTATGTGATTATATGAGAACATCTATTGAATAGTTCTTGTGTATGTATGTAAGTTTTCAGGTTGTTTGGTTAAGATATTTAACGTAATCCAAATGGAACTACTAGTAAGATTTTATCTCTTCAAACCTTATTTCTAATGAAATATATAAAAAGGAAATATTAATACTGAAGCAATAGTAATATAGAAAAATAGATATATGTCCATAAATAGAGAGTTTATTGTATTTTCCACTTGTAATCTTCATGTTAATGAAATAAGATTTTGATTTCCATCAATTCACTGTAGCCATGGGAATTAGGAGGGATTAGCACCCAATCTAGGGCCCACTTGTGGTTTGTTAACCCTCTCTTTTTGTTTGTTGTTTTAATTTATTGCATGGTTAGAATTGCAGCAATTTATTCCTTTATCTCTATTATGTTTTTACATGCTTTGTCATAGTCATAGTACTTACTTTCAATCATAACCTAGTTCATTTCTATTATTATTATTTCCTAATGTAGTGACATAAATTTACCTTTACATCTCTCAAAAAAATTAACTATGCATACAACACTATAAATATTGAAAGTTTACGTCCCTAAGTCGATGATTAAATTATTGTAGATTGAGGGACAACACATTAATTGCTGCAAGTTAATTTATACCACTATTTTTGGCATAATTTCTAGGGATACTACAAATTTATAAGTTTTTTCAAGATTTTTTTATTTCTTAGAGAAGTTTAGGTTTTAGGAAATTCACTTCCAACTGACACCCAAAAAATTTTCCGTTGATAGAGTTGAGTATTTGATGTATGTACCACCAAGGGATACCCATGGTATATTTTTTCCTAATCCACAAGTAGCATAGATCTCTTCATATACCTCTGAGGATTTTTAAGAAGAAACCTTTGTATTAGGTTTTTGTTTGAAGACAATCCTCCAATTGAAAGCTCAAGCTACTCCGAGCATACATAAATGGCAAAAGAAGTAAATCAAAATTTTCAAAATGGGGAAACCATCTTTTAATTCCCCATCACTGACAACAATGCAGCTACTAATATGGAGAATATTTCTCCCTCATCCTTTCCCAACATTCATGGATCCTTGTGAGAAGACCTAGACATATTTCTATTTGAGTTTGATGTTTTGTGTAGGAATTATTATTATACTACTGATGCACATAAATTAAAGTTATTTCCTGCTACACTCAAGGATGTAGCATTGGGATGGTTCATGGGATTGAGAATAAATGTTGTAAGCACGTGGGCTCAAATGAAGGATAAATTCCTTGATAAATATTAGGATTATTACATAACAAGCATAAGAGGAGGTGATGAAATCTATAAAATGGCACAAAAGAGGATGAACCATTGGAAGACTATTTGGAAAGGTTCATGTTCTACATTCAGAAGTCAAGGCACACCAAACTAATACCTAAATCTCTCAAATTAATCTTTTTAATGAAATGAGTGAGGAGGATATAAATGCTCTTGATATGATAGGAGCGGGAGACATTTTAAAATCTAAATTTGCATATATATGTGAATCTGTAAAAATTACTCAAGAGCTACTATGAAAAGGGTAAGAAATGTAAGATTAAGAGGTGGATCAGCTACCAAAACAATTGGGGACATATCCAAGTTAGAGATTATAAATACGTATTAAAATATGAAGCAGGATATTTTCAATGACATGGCCAATCAATTATATGCTGTGTTGCCAAAAATAAAAATGAATATGTAGAAGAAGCACTCATCACAAAGTCTTTGTCATGCATGTAGAAGGAAGAAATCTAATTTTAGATGTAGAAAATTGGCTATCATCGCTCAAGAAAGGGAGGATTTTCCTAAGTTAAAGATGTTGGAGATAGAAGATGAGAAATTTTCCTATGTTTATCAAAGAAAACCATGGCCATTGAGGCAAGGAGGTATGACACAAGACCCTATGCATTCATTTCAAAATTAGTCTAATAATTCATATATGCAGCCCCCACCTTGGGCTAACCCTCAAGGTTGGGCCCCATATCCTAACCAATATTAGCAATAGTGGAAACCTCAATTCCAAGTCCAACCCACTACAATGGAAACAACCTCCTCAATCATGAAAACATCCTTGGAGAGGAGGGTAGTAGTGGAATAACCCACCTCCAAATTACCAAAAATATTATCAACAACCTCCTTATCTACAAGTAGCAATCTCTAATGCCAAACCCCCAAATAGGATCTCAACCAAAAGCTACCCAACTACCAGCTCAGCCAATGCCTAACCCAAAAATAAATTTTCTTAGCCATCCTATTCCACTAAACCAACTCAATACCCTACCTATTCTATTGATATCAACAATATCCATCTTCACTCAGGAAGAGCACTTCCTCCACCAGCTAGACCCATCATTACTGAGATTGTTGAGGAACCACAAATGCTACAGGATGATCCATAGTAAAGCAATACAATGTTGTAGACATCTCCATAGCAATAGCGAGAAGATGGTGCACTCTAATTTGTAGTGACACGAGAAAAATTCTAGCAAGGGAAAAACACTTTGGGCATTGAGATACCATTTCCTCAAAGGTTACCATAAAAGAATAAACTAAAATTAGAATCTCGATTCTAATTTTTTCAACCAACTAAAATACATTTGTGTCAAAATTTCATGGATTTGAGCTATTAAGGATATGCCCATCTATAAAAAATTGTTTAAGTATCTATGCATAAAGAAACCAGAAGAAAGAGGAAATATCTAACTATTTTAAAGGTCAATGGAAAAACTAGATAATATTATGCTTGGAAACTCAATTCTACCCAAATACATAGATTCAAGTAGTCCTTTGGAAAATATCACAATTAATGGCACAGTGATCAAGAACACATTGATTGACTTGTGGCAGCAACAAATGTAATGACAAAAATAATTATGAATGACTTGAAGTTAGAGGGACTAATACCAACAACCACAATCTTGCATCTTAGAGAAAGATCAATAGTTATGCCTGAAGTATTCATTGAGTACATAGTAGTAGTGGTAGACTCTTAGGAGTACCCTGCTGATTTTATTTTTCTTCAACTGAAGAAAGCTTGGGAGGATACCCTATCATCTTGGGAAGACCATGGTTGGAAACTACTAACACATTCATAGGATGCAGATCTGGTAATATGATTATCTCTAATGGAATTGATACCAAGAATCTCATCCTTTACCCCCCTCACAATCATTCCATGAAGAATACTAAACCATTTGGATTAAAGAGCTCGAAGAAGACCAAATCTTGGTTCACAATCTCATGATGTTAGATAAGTCATGCACAATTGAAGGGAAAGAAAAATATGTTGTTCTTTCTAACTTCTAGCAAAATAATTATCAAAAGAATGAAGAAGTAGATGGAAAATTACGGTGTATAAGTTGTCCTAAGAATCAAATCCTACTACAGAAAATCACTATGAATGCTCTATGTAAGAATTGCATCCTCCACTAACATCTCCCACATGATTTTATATTGAATTTTGTAAGTAGCAATATATGCTCCATGACTGATCTCTCTAAGAAAGTGAAAATTTATCTCGAGAAAGCCACTTAATGTGAAAAAATGTTGGGCATATAGCAAGAGCAACCTTTTATTTCTCTCTTTGCATAAACACAAGACAACATTTTCATAGGGATATGGAGATATGCATGGAATCCACCTAAGATCTTTACACATAATATTTACATCAAAGATAGCTTCCAACCAATAAGACAACCACAAAGAAGAAATAACCTAGAAGTGAGGGATATAGTGAAAGAAGAATTAAAAAATTATTAGATGTTGGATTCATATATCCAATTTTAGAAAATCAATGGGTGTTACCCCTTTTCATTATACCTAATAAGAATGGAAAATGGAAGATATGTGTGGACTAAAGAGAGCTTAATGCAACAACAAAGAAGGATCATTTTCCGCTTCCTTTTATTGATCAAGTGCTTAACACTTTTTCTGACAAGAAATATTTTTCCTTTCTAGATGGCTATAGTGGCTACAACTAAATTCAGATTGCACCTGAGGACTAGGACAAGACCACATTCACGTTCCCCCAAGGAAAATTTGCATACCATGTTCTACCTTTTGGTTTGTGTAATGCACATGCTACATTTTAGCAAGTAGGTTTGATCTTTTTTTTATATCTAACCAATGACTATGCAGAGGTATAAATGGATGATTTTAAGATATGGCGATACTTTTGATGAAGAAATGAAGAATTTGGAAAAATTTCTTAAGATATGTAAGGATCATAACCTATCCTTAAGTAATGAAAAATGCTACATGATGATTTCTAAAGGAATAGTGTTGGGGCATTATCTATCATATGTTGGAATTCAGGTAGATCCAAGTAAAAATATTTGTGATTATAAATCTACCAACACCAAAGAAGAAGAAGGATGTACAGAGCTTCTATGCACATGTTGGGTATTATAGAAGATTTATACATGACTTCAGTAAGATTGCAGCACCATTATTTTTCCTACTCAAAAAATATGTTGCATTTGAGTGGACTAAGAAATGAGAGGTTACATTCCAGACTTTGAAGAAAATGTTGACTTTAACACTTGTGTTAAGAAGAAAGATTGGATTTTTCCATTTCACATTCATATTGATGCCTCAGATCACACCA
This sequence comes from Taxus wallichiana var. yunnanensis, assembly GCA_018340775.1. Lineage (NCBI taxonomy): Eukaryota > Viridiplantae > Streptophyta > Pinopsida > Cupressales > Taxaceae > Taxus > Taxus wallichiana. Next base: position 15,484,631 of record CM031238.1, on the reverse strand, counting down.
TTGGAGTTTTTCTAGGATAGAAAGATGGAATTCTAAACTATGTAATCTATTATGTCAATAAGAACCTGCAACACGTTAAACTCAACTATACAGTCACAAAGAAAGAATTCTTAGCAGTGTTTTATGCTATCAATAATTTTAGGCACTACATCATAGGTTATATAGTATTCATTCATATTGATCATGCAACAATTAAATATTTGATCAACAAAATATTTGTGTGAGCAGAGAATAATCGGATGGTTATTACTCTTGAAAGAGTGTTATATTACCATTATGGATAAGCCTGGTAAGGAAAATGTTGTAGCTAAATTTATTTCAAGAATGGGGAATAATAATGAAGAAAAAATAGTGGATTAATCTTTTCCATATGAGAACCTATTATTCATTTCCACTAGAACACCCAAGTATGTTGATATAACTAATTATTGAGACTCATGTACAGACACCTCCACACTATTTATATTCTGAAAAGAAACATAGAGTTGAGAAAAGTGTGAATTTTTCTTAGATATTTAGTTTTCTATTTCACACGGGGAAAGATAATGCTATGAGTATATGCGTAGATGATGAGGAAATATATGATGTCCTCAAATCCTTCCATAGTGAACCATGTGGAGGACATTTTGCTAGAAAAATAATCAACACAACAAGTGTAGCCAATATGGTATTATTGGCCTACACTACATAAGGATGCAACATTTTACACAAGGTGTGATAAATGTCAAAGAATGGGTAAGCCTACCAATTCAGACGAAATTCCATTACAGCCTTACTTAGTATTGCATCCATTTGATAAATGGGGTTTGGAGTTCATTGGTCTAATAGATCCTAAATCTAAATAGAAAGAGTAAATTTTGGTTTGTACAGATTACCTCATTAAATGGATAGAAATGAAAGCATTTCCAAATCAAAAGAGTTATAAAGCTGCTAAATTCTTATATGATCACATTTTCATGAGGTATTGAGTACAAGATAAATTTTCACAGATCAAGGAACACACTTCATTGTTGAAGTTATTTCTGATCTAGCTAAGGAATATGAAATTAGACATAGGAAGTCTACACCTTATCACCCCTAATCTAATGGTCAAGTTGAGGTAACAAATAGGGAAATAAAATCCATCTTGAAAAAAATTGCACTCCACATGAGATATTAGGCATGCAGACTTCAAAAGTAGTTTGGGAATTCAACACAACTTGGAAGAAAAATCAAAGCTTCACACCATTCAAAATTTTGTACAGTAAGACTGTTGTTCTCCCTATTGAATTTGAGCATAAGACACTAAGAAATGCACTTGAACTAGGCATATATTTTTTTGAAGCTCAAAGGTAGAGGATTCTCCAACTCAATGAGTTGGATGAAATGAGAGAAAATTTGTGCATAATATAGAAGTGATACAAAAGCAAAGGATAAAATGGCATGACAGATTCATTAAGACAAGACAATTTCAAGAAGGTGATTGGGCTCTATTATTTGACTCTAAGTACAAGGACCACATGGGAAATTCGGGACAAGGTGTTTAGGCCCATATGAGATTGAGAAAATATTTCCCAATGGAGTGTGAAACTCACTACCATAGATCATGTGAGATTCAAACTACTGGTGAATGGTCATAGGTTGAGGTTGTCAGATAATCCAACTAATAGGAGAACGTTCATGCAAAATTTTAGAGGAGATTTAAGGCATCTTTGGAGATGATAACATCGAGTTAAGGTCATAATTTGAACTGTTGGTTAATCTTCTAAAGTTTACGAAGAACAAGATGTTCATTGGCCTTGGTATATTCATCTTGTTGAAAACTCCAAGGGTGAATAAAAATTATTTTATCATCCCTCTTGGTGATCAACACCACTCAACTAGTATGTTTTGTTATTTATAATTTCTATTTTGCGTCATTTGGTGTATCTTCGTAAGAAGTGCATGGTCCCTAACAAAGAGAGATGGTGCAAAGACTAAATGTCCACTTGCAGCAACATGAATAAAATATTTTTTTTCTTTCCTATTGATAGAACTTGTGATTATATGGAGAAAATAAGGAATAAACTACATGTGTGATAGTGTTGAAGATGGTTGGCACCAGAAAAATTCAATCTTCCCTCTCCAAGAACTAATTTATTTCATTAAGGCTCCTTGACATAACACTACATATGCTTGCAACACGAAAAAAAGAATCTACAGCATCATGGCACCTCAACATGCAGCATCATTATAAATCTGTATGAAGTAAAAGGCACAAATTACAACAAGGCACATATCATCATCATCCAGCTTGTATCTTGAGATAATTACACTCATTTAACTTTATTAAAGTAGTGATAGAATTATTATGTTTAATTAATATTTATACCATATCATGAATAAATTTAAATAGCAATTATCGTCACCACCTTTAAACCCTATGAGTTTTCACTCCACGTCACCCCACTCTGAAGCACCATGAAACCTCACATGTTTATAGCATTTAAACAAATTTAATTCATTTCCTTCTTACAATGCATGAGATCTAGTCACGAGAATTCAAAAATGCAAGTAATCTAAAACTTTAACACTCACTTGAATTCTTGCATATTCTCTAAAAACTACAAAAATTTTCCCTCAAAGCTCAATAAGTTTGTAGAATTCAGGATGGAGGAGATCTTATTCGCCATGAACCTGCTGCACCATTCATAACTCCACAATCGCCACATATATTGCATTATTTTCAAGATAGCAGATAGATGGGATATATCAGTAAGTTTCAAGGTTTTAAGGAAACCATTGTAAAATAATTTTCTACTACATTGAAGGATGAAGAGGTTACTTTTTAGGGTTAAAATTAAAATTTAATGATAATATTCTAGCTGCAAGAATGTGGCTTCTGCGGAAGGTGGTCTTTTCCTTGAGAAGGCAAATCTAGATGCAACTTGACAAGAATTTGGTGATGATGAGATGATAAATTTTGATGGTGATAGATAAGGTACATTTTACACTTCTCTGAAACCATTTTGGGCTGATGTTTCTAATTAAATTATCAAATACTTTACCTGTGAGGGTAGATACTCCATATTAAATACTATCCATTTTATGTTGTTGAATAATTTAAAGAATGGTGTACATGTTAATGTTCTCAATTTCTTAAATGAAATCCTAGAAAATAATGAGTAGAGAGTCCCAAAGGGGAAGATCAACTTTATCTCACCATTGTCTTTTCACTTTGATTGTAAAACATACCTTGGTAAAAAAAACCCCTGTATTGAAATGAGAAGATTTATCGAGGGCCAAAAATATTGATGAGTTATTGTGCAAAGGGAAGAAAAGGTGAAGAAGCACAAGTATTTCTTCCACTCACAAATTTGAACCCGTAACTTCCACTTATCATTTTGAACCTACAGCTTCCACTTCTCAAGCCACAAAAACCCTTGTTTCTATGAAACCATCATCTCCAGAGAAAAACTTATTTCTCCTGAGATAATTCTAATTGCCAAAACCCTACTTGGATTTTCAACCCCTGAATCATCCACCTCAAAAATTAAGAGGTAGTGTTCCAGACCTACTTCTAAATCATCCAAGTCCACTCCTTCATCTTCCAAATCCACTCCTGCACCACCTAGGTGTTCTCATCACCTAAAAACTAAAAATCCACATAAATCAAGAGCCACAAAGACTGAAACCATAACACTTGATAGTGATAAAGAAGTGGTAGAGGATAATATTGAGGCCACATCAATGAACATATATTACTAGGTTGTTAATGTGGAGATTTAGGAGCCCATGGAGGGTATGTAAGATAAGAAAGGAGAAGGAAGTAGTGAGAAAACTATTCAGGAAGGTCATGTAGGATGGTCTAAATTTCAAGTGAAGGCAATTCATGTTACGTAAACTCATGAGAAGCATTAAGGAGGAGTTTCTGGGAAATTGAAGATACATCCCATGTAGAGAAAATAGAGGAAGTTCATGAAAAATTAGTGCTTAAAAGATACACTATTGAGATGGAAGTTGGGAATGATATTCCCCATGTTCTTGTGGAAATTATTCACAATATTGTTCATAGTGTTGAAAGGCCACTTGGTAAAATTGCAAAGGTAAAAGAGAATCTTCCCACGATACTAAGGATATAAATGAGACCATCTTAGAGATTGCTTTCCAATTGTTTCCAAAATTTATCCTAAAACCATAGGTTATCATCCGATAAGTTTTCAAAGACCCTCCAAAACCATCTTATAGAAACATGGTGACTCGGAAAACCTTGTTAGATTATTGGGTGTAGCAATTTTAAAACTATGGTAATATGTTGCAAGGTAAATGGGAAAGGGAGAAGGAAGAGTTAATCTTCAAACATCAGTGGGATATTGAAGAAAAGAACAAAGAGATTAGGGAAAAAGATAAGGAAATGCAAGGCTTAAGAATAAGCAAGAAGATACAATTTCAAGTGACCAATGAGATAATTAAATGCAAGCCACCTTCAAGATATTTATGCCATTTTATTGAAGGAACAAATGTTGTAATTGAAGCTCACTTGCATAAACTTGGATATCCCATTTGATATTAGTGGAGCTAGACCTTTCTTCAAGATATACATGAAAATGCCTCATGAAATTTAGTTACTTTTATGTGAATTATATCAATATAGCTAATCCCTTGAATATGATCGAAAATGGATTCCAGGACTTTATATTGGAGATGTTCCAATGAGGGCATTGTGTTCTTATTTCAACAATGAATTATACAGAGAGAAATAGATGGAGGAATATCAGCAATTGTCAAAAATGCATCCATTGATGATCAGAGGTGAAGCTTCAAATACAAGAGAAATTATTGAGGAGTATGGAAAATACATGCAACACAAATACATTAGACAATGAGTACATTGAATGAGATAGGAAACTCATGATGAAGCTAGAAACCACATTAAATTCAATGGCCAAGAGATATTATAGGCCTATGGGATGTGGTGGCATGAAATTTCCTCTAAAATGTGAAGAAAATAAATACATTCTTATCATAATATCATTCCAACTTTCAGGAGGATAAATGCATACATTGAAGTTTCTAAAGGATGTGGAAAAACTTGGTTTCCTATTGGTTATTATCCACCAATTTTCCACTATATTATACCACATTAGTCCTGAAACAAGTAATTAGATGTAAACATACATGATATAATCATGGAAAGATACTGAGAATAAATTTAGGTACTTCTTCAAAGATGAGCCGAAGGAACATCTACACCAACCGGCTTCAAGCGCTTATGCAGTATCATTGAAATAGATCCTAAGCCAGCAGAGGCATCTAAAAAATCTTGAATGAGGACATTCAAGAAGTTAATTCTAGGGGTATGATGAGTTGTTTTATTTCCTTTTTAAACACCTCATATATTGTATTCTATTTATGTAGTTGTGCCCCTAAACTTGTATTTCCCAAGTGATACTATTGAACATTTCCATTATAACTTGAAATCATGGCATGGATATTAGCTAGTGTAATTATTACTAAGAGTTTTAATTTATTTTGTGGATTATGAGTATGCATTTTTTTGGGGTTGCAATATGATGTTAAATGATGTTTTCTATAAATGTTAGTCTTGTTTTGCAAATAATTTTTTATATGCAAAGCAAAAAAATCCATACACAAAAACCGACATGTAGCCAAAGGAACTCATTCACAGAAAGAGGTTGTCCGTAGAAACCGACACGCTGCCAAAGGGACATGTCTTCACCAAAGCATCCATAGCCAAAGGACGTCACACACATACATAAATTCATTTTTATTCGAGGAGCTTACACAACGTGTACCCTACACCTAATCTCACACGTGTTGATAGAATAAGAAATTATGTGAATAAGAATAAGACTCAATGCCATCACCTAATTATGTGTTCCGACTCAAAAAATAACTAATTGATTTAATTCATAACTTAATAACTAGTTGATTGACCGATTAGTTAGTTAAGTTATGTGATTGTATGAGAACATCTATTGAATAGTTATGTTGCATGTATGTAAGTTTCTGGGTTGTTTGGTTAAGATCTTTCACTTAATCCAACTAAAACTACTAGTAGGACTTTATCTCTTCACGCCTCTGTTGTAATAAAAGATATAAAAAGGAAATATTAATGTTGTAGAAGTAGTAATATAGTAAGACAAAGATAGATCCATAGATAGAGAGTTTGTTGTATTTTCCACTTGTAATATTCATGTTAATGAAATAAGAATCTGAATTATGTCAATTCATTGTAGAACTAGGACTTAGGAGGGATTAGCACCCAAGTCAGTGCCCACTTATAGTTTGTTAACCCTCTCCTTTTTTGTTGTTTTAATTCATTGCATGGTTAGAATTGCAGATAGTTTATTCCTTTATCTATATTTTATTTTTACATGATTTTCCATATCCATAATATTTACTTTCATTCATAATATAGTTCATTTCAATATTTTTATTTTCTAATTGTAGTTACTATAATTTACCTTTACAACTCTCAAACATATGTAATTGTGCAAACAAAATTGGAAATATTGAAAGTTTACATCCCTAGGTCTAACAATTAAATGACTGTAGATTGAGGAACAACATATTATTTATTGCAAGTTAATTTTCACCACCATGAAGAACCCGTCATCAAATCCTAGTGGCTGTAATTCAAGAGGAGATATGTTAAAGGAAATAAAAAGGTAATTATTGTGGGTGATGATCAAGAATCCAAGATACTAATGAAAAATATGTAAGGGAGGTACAAGATGTATGAAATCCATGGGGATGAAGAATTGGCTGAAGTTAATACTTTTAATCTCGCATAGCTGAATAATCTTGGAGCCATGTCTTTCATCACCCTCCTTTGGGATGATTTCCTCACATATAGAAAGGATGAAATGACATCCTTGAAAAATGAGTATGTGTAAAGAGTCATGATCATTGTACAAGGAGATTCTAATCCCCAAATCTACTTCAAAATCTAAAATATGTCGAAGCCTTACAAGAGATGTATGAGAAACTTTAATCAACCCATGGCAAGGAAGAATAAGAGGATATTTTTCCTATGGAAGAAGATCCGAATGAAAATAAAATCATCACTATCAAAAATGATGAAGGATCCCTTTGGAGAAGACTTTTTCAATACCACGTAGCTCACTATAATATTGAGGAAATTTCCTTTTTCTTCTATTCTTTATATACCTTCCTTACATATGGCGATGAAGAAATGAACATGTTGAAAAGAGAGTATGTGGAAAGGCTCTAGAGTATAGTAGAAGGAAATTCTAACCCCGAAGCCTATCATGAAATTTGGAAGTATGCTTTAAATTTTCAAAAATGGTATGAACACCTCGAAATACTTCGTCTTGATTAGGATGAAGAAACTCAAGAATAACCTAATGATTGTTTGCACTATAATATTTTCATCCCCGTAAGATTCTTGGATGCTCCTAACGAAGATCTTATCCTTGAACCTTCTAACGAGAAACAAATCCACATCATGAATGATGAAATAGTCATGGATATGGAATAGTCATTCATCAATTATTTTTGGCTTGAGGAACATCCCATTAGAGGAGAGATAGATTTAAGAGAGGAAGATTCTCTTTGTATGATGGATGATTCAATGTTTTCAAGACTCCATCAACAATGAAGAAGCACAATATGAGCATTTCAAGGTAATGATGGAAAATATCCTTTCAAATTTTTATCTTCCAATTAATGATAGAATGGAGATACGAAGAAGAGCAAGAAATCCATCATGTATCCCAGACTCAATAGGATGAACTCAAAATATTCATAGAAAATATGCCTTTTCTATTTTGATTCTATGAGTGATGTAGGAATGTTGAATGAAGAAATGTAAACAGTTAAAAAATCAAGCTCCCTTCCGATTCAATCATGCATGATCAAATGGAAGAGGCCCACATCATTTTGAAGCCGAGGAGAATGAAACGGCTCGAGCACAACCTCTTCTCACCCAAGGATTAGAATGATCATCGGGGTGAGTATTAATTCTTTCATTATTCATATGATCAACAGGATTTAATAATGGATGAACAAGATGTAGATAAAAATTATTCCCATATTGTTTCCCCAACATGGTTCTCTTCTTCCTACCAAGAGGAGGATAATATGGATTTTGAACTCAAAGGAGTACCCTTCCCACAAAGCATGGATCTCTTCTCCTTTTCAGAAGGTGTTGTGAATCAAGTATGACCGTGTTTGCAAGAAAGTGAATCATGGGTAACACAAAGCATAGAATAAGTGAACAAGGATTTTCAAATGAATCATGGGCTGTGTGGATCATCTTTTCGACCATCTCCAAGAGGCACAACCTAAATATTATTCTAATGAGGATGAAGATGAGTCTATGAAAAAAATTGAAAGAGCCATTGGTGCAAGACATCTTGAAGGCTACAAATGAAAAAAATTATCCTCAACTCAGTCTTGAACTCTTGACTCGGGATATGGAAATGCAAGATAGGTATGTATCAATTTGTGCTTCTCATTTTGATACACCAATGTTTGATGTTGAGAAAATCCAAATGATGAGTGTGATGCCCTCCCCAATGCCTTGGTTGGGGAAATCGGATGTGAAAATATGTATTTTTCCTTCACAATATGTGAAGAGGTTCATGAGTGAAAAATAAGGAAGGTTCTTGAATCTCCTTTAGAGGTCCCCAATCTTGAAAATAACATCTCCTACATGGACAAATATATAAGAGAAAATGTTGAGCTGATTTACATTGAATACATTGGTTTGGAATTAAGTGAAAAGTTGAAAGATCCTCGTGAATGTATTCAAGATCAACTTACCACCATTGGAGACTCCACCAATGTAGAACAAGAATTCATGTTGCCAAGTTCACTCAATAATGAATAATTCCTCAATGATCAAATCAAAAATTATAGTTGTGAAAATAATGCCAAAACCAATGTTGAGTGGATGGGTATGGACAAAATCTTTTCTAACCAACAAGGAAAAGATGCACATGACTCTTGTAAGAAAATTAAAAATCAGATTTCACTCACTCCCCAACCTCTAATGTGTCTTAAACATGTTTTCATGTTTTATCAATCCCTTGAAGATAATGAGGACCTTCATGTCAATGATGTGGCATGTGTTCTAGAAAGAATCTACTCGGAGAAGTAAAGTGAGACTTCCAAATAATTTTTTGAATGGGAACAAAATACATTTGGTCTCTCTCCTTCGAGTGTCTTCTGATGTAGGAGATGATTTAAAGTGGCAATTCAAATAGGATGAATATTTTCCCACTCTTAAAGACATGGAAGAATGGTGTCTCATGATCGCAGGGCATCAAGTGGAAGCATCAAGGTGCAAGAATTTTGATAAAGGCATGAAGTGTTCATTAGATACAAGGACATTCTCTATATAGTATGAGTAAAAATATGGAATTATGGATAGCCGTCTTCTTCTCAAGCCATGAAAATCCATCACAAAAGCATGGTTTGATAAAATAACAATTTTTGTGCTTCAAAGATCAAATTTCAATCTGTTATTTCATGATGGCATGTACTTCTCTCAACCCATTGCTAGGTATGTGTATATTATTTCCCCATATATGAAAATATCCCTCACCTTGTAGATAGCTTCCTTTTTCCATTGTGATTTGTTTCCTTGTTTCATGTATTTTTGTGTGTTTGTTTAATAAAGCAAATTGTGTATTATATCTTTCTAAAAACTCCATATCCCAATGGATAAGGCGCTAATAAGTAAATTCAAATTGAGATTCTAGAGTTCTCATGTTATGTCCTTATTTTTCTCAATCCACAACATGTCCCTAAGCTATAGCTAGTTGTTTTCATGTAAATGTGTAACAAGAAAATTTCCAATTTTCAAGCATGACAACCATACCCTACCCAAAAAATTTCAGCCCAAAGGTCATTCTAAGTCCTCCTTCATATCACCCTAATCCCTGAATCAATCTTATCCCATCTATATAATCATTCCAATGCATCATGTCAATATGCCTATAGGTGATTTAGGGGTATCCATTCATTTCAAATGATTTCAAGACAAGATCCATCAAGAAAGGCCTTTTAGCAAGCTTTAGGAAAGGCTAATCCTAGTCTCCTCGAGGTAGATGCACACCCCTAAAGTGGAAAGAAATTAATAAACTCATCAAGAAGGTGTAATGGAGAGCTAAAAACATTCTGCAATAAATTTTTAATGATTCTTAGAGGTTTCACAAGTTTAAGAGCAGTTTCAACAATAGTGGGTCTTGGAGGCATAGGCACAAAATGCAAAAACAGCCCTTGAGCTTCGGAAGCAATTTTGGGAGTTCCAGAAGGAGTTAGGAGTCAAAAAAATATTTTCAAAAGGTATTTTAGATTCCTATAGGATGGTAATATCATATTCTTCATAACACCTAGGCACATCATGTCCACAGTTAGTTTTTACATGTACATCCTTGGAACAGAACATAAATCCTATTTTTAGAGCTTAATTGGAATAATCAAGAGCTTAAACCCCAACCATTAGATTAATAAGGTAATTTATAGGCATAATAATATAACATTTCATCAAAAACTCCTTTGGAAGCTCAAGATACGGTCCCGATAAGCAACTCCACAAGGTAAAGCTCCAACAAATAGTCAATTTTATGGGTTGGAAATCCATCAAATGGGAGAATGGTGCACTTTTTTGAACCAATTATTTAGTGTAGATGGTGAAAAAAATGTTCCCCCTTCCTATTTAAGCCTCCATACCCCAACGTGACCTCGAGTTAAGCTCATTCTCGCAAGTTGATCCCCCGTGCTCCATGTCCTAAATTGCCCCGCTTCATCTAACCAAGCTACGCCATGTGGAATAATTTGGATGGGGTTTATTTTTGTCCAATAAGTACACCAATATTAAATTCAACTGGTTCAATAAATTTTACTTCCCTCCTCCTTAATACCTCATTCCATTATGTGTCCCAGGAGGTGTAAAAAGTGTCATTTTTTAAGCCCCGCTCAATCCAACTATGAATAGCATCGTAAAACTTGGCCCAATAGGGATGGGGTACACTTTTTCACACCAAAAACACCAATCCCTTGGCTCACTTGGTGCACAAAAGTTCAACTCAATCCAAAGCTTAAAATTATTCAAGTTTTTTGTGTTGTTGTGTTGACACCATTTATTTCCCTCACACACACAGAGGAAAACTTCCACCACCAGAAATTCCTTCAATCCTCCATTTATACTACTACCACACCTTCTATAGAACCTCCATCATCTATTCCTCTTCCTTTATCATTGCTACAATGAGAAATGAATATATTTCCAAGCAAAATCCATGAATGCAAGTTGTCAGAAACCCTAGGCTCCAAAATAAATCATTACTCATAACTAATGAACTGGAGATTGAATCTTCATGAAATTTTGGGAAAATATTCTTCATAAAAATTCCTTGAAGATAAAAAACCAAAGCTTGAAATACATCCCTGATTTTTAATTAGATCCATTTGAATTTTTACCCTAGGTGTTCTTCCTTCATTTTTCGTCAATCCGAGAAGTAGTTTGACTTGAAAATTTGTACAGAGCATCCAAATCAAAAACCTTGAAAGAATCTAGAGTTTTCTCGTTGATCCAACATGGTTATTTTCATCTTCTAAAAATATCAATTTCCACTAGTTTACACTTTCCATTTTTAGTAATTTTCCAAAAATGGAAAACTCCCTCCAGAAGAAAGAACAAGTGAAAATCATACAAACAGAAAACTAGGGCACGTGGGTCAAAAAGTCAAAAAAGTCAAAAAAGTAAAAACCAAAAATTAACTTTCCAAAAATAGAAATTGATTTGAATTGACCCAAAACATTTGTGACAATCCGTAACATGAAGGAAGCACCTCGGTCAAAAGCAGCAATAAGTGAAAAAGTTAAACTACCAAAAATAGTAGTTTTTGGTCTTGAGAGCAGAAAGTTGCTATCATCTCTATAGAAACATATATTGTTGTATTTTTCCACCAGGGATTTCAAGTTCTTTGGTCAAGAGCACCTACTCTCCCCTTGGAATTTTTTTTTAAAACAAATTAATTATATGAGCTCGTAAGTTGGGAGAGTTTGTTAAGTGGGTCGATGAGAGTTGGTCGGATTGAGCTTCTCAGGACAAGAAGAAGTAATCCATAGTAGTATCTTCCTCTACACAAACATCCAATTATGTCTTCTCAAGGTGATCAAGAGCTATCTCCATGGTAATCTCTGCAAGCACTCTAGTGGTGAAGTCGCAGTAACTCCTGAAGAGTCATTTCCATGGATTCAAGAAGTGTTTGAGAGTGGGCCAAGAACAACGAAAATTGCTACCATTCCTAGTCTCATGGAAATATCTCGTAATGTTGAAACCTAATTGAAGGAATAAGGCCAGAGGCAGCTTCCCACTTCTTAAGTGGCACCTCAAGTAACCAGTATGTTGAAGTTACTAGGCCTAAGGTGAGAAGCCAATGGAAGAAATGACTCCATCTGATTATGAGTTGACACGCATCTCATTGGGTCAATATTCTCAAAGGAGACATTCACCTATTCAAATAATCCTCTTCCCATCTTCTTTCTTAGACCAAATAATACAAGAAAAACATTATGCAACTATATGAATATGTAAGAGCTCTTATTGCATAAATTCAACCATTCTCGAGACCGAATCAACACCACCCCTTCCGATTGAAGATATTCCCCAAATCAACAGTATCAACCCCAAGGAAATTAAGAAATCACATGAATACATGATGTGGGAAAAACCCTATGAAAATTGGATTGAGGAAATCATCGATTAAGGCAAGGCATTGTGTCCAAAAATCATTTCTCTTATCCAATATGCTCGTGAAACATTATCTCCAAGTAAACAAGAAAAAGGAGGAGCTTACAAAGGAATTCAATAGTTTAGAAGAGATGCTCCCATTGGTATCCTAAATGAGTTATTTCAACTCTCATGCATTCATGAACAAGGAAGTGTTCGCATCAACTTCTGAGGACATATCTCAAGTTTGGATCCACATCTTAGATGCACGGTATGCATTTCTAAAAAATTCCATATCCAAATTGGAATGCCACAGTTCAGGTTTTGGAATCCTCAACAAGGTCTACCCTTGTCTTCAAATTTTATTTCCCTCTATCCAGTGAGGACTCATCATTAGAGGAACTCATCATTGCATTTCAAGATATGGTCAAGAAGGAGGCGGTGACTCTCTTTCCTTCAATAAATAAAATTTAGAGTCCCTGGATGGTATCAAGAGTTTCATTGCTGCAATTGTAATAGATCACAAAGAATGGCTTCATCAATGTAAAAGGATCAGTGGTGTCCCTGAGACATGGACCAAGGTGTTGGGTTTTTTTGCATTCTAGGGAAAAATAATCTTATAGCTACGATAAGTCAATTCATCAAGGAATTCAAGGAAAATGAACCCATCCTATAGATCCACCATCAGGAGGCATGATTCAGTAAGGTTCATCATAGCAGGAGGTTTCTTCATTGGATGTGGCAGATTTTCCTTCGTTCACTCTTCCTCCCTTTTCTTTCTCTCCCTTTTCTAAATCTTTCATTGGGTATAATCATTGTATTTTGTCTCATTCACTTAAGTTACTTCATAAAGTAACATTGTAAAATTCCCTTTAATTTATAAAAGGGAACTTATTTCTCACTTCTAGAAAGGTGAAAATTCACCAATTGGATGAGAGAATGAAGAGTCATGTGGGGGTAGGTGAAGTTTCATTTCACATTGCTATAAATTAGTATGGATTCTCCATTCCATTGGGATCAAAAAAGCTCCTGAAAAATTACGTCTTGAAATTTTCATTACGAAAATTGTGTACTTTTTAGCAATAATCGATTGTAATATGTTGTTAGATTTTTTGTCATCCATATAAATGAAATAAATCTACATTTATTCTACATTCTTTCTTCTTTTCCCTTGCCAACTTGTGTAAATGTCAATCAAGGAATAGACTTTCTACTTTCCAAGATGTATAATTTTTTGTAGTTTTGTATTCATTGTTTCCTCTCATCATTGACAAAATAAACATAGTTGTTGTAAGAATCTTGTTTTTCTTCTACTTCCCTCTTTCATGCACTTTACAAGTATAGTGATGCAAGATCTTTATACCTTGATAGGTGAATCGAGAACTTGGTGTCTCGAGTTGTCCATCTCACTAGATGACTACATTTTGATTTCTTCTATATTGAATGTTGAACTACTCTGGTTACTACTTTGTGAATTCTATAATCTACTCATGGAAGTAATCTTCCTTACCTCATTTCCCTCATTTCCCCTCATCGTTTTTATTTCCTTCCTTGTACCCCAAACAAGAATGTTTCCACAGTTTAGTGGAGTGTCCTTATGTTATCCCCATCTAATTTGGCCACCCATAACATTAATATAGGATTATGATTATTTTACTTTCAATAATGGGAGCTACACCATTCAATACAGAGGGGCATAGCCCCGTGAACGTTGGTGGAGACACCTAATTTTTCCACCTAACAAATTTTATCACCCATAGGTATCATTCATGCTTTATTAGGTATGCCAATCTAATCAAGAGGTGAAGGATATATTGGTTCATGATAACTAATGGTGTCAATCCTAATGGAATTAAGAATATAATCAAGTGGTATTGGCCATAAAGTGACACTATATATTATAGAAGAAAGAGTAAAAGAAAAATCCATGGGAACCACGAGTCAATTGAGATTGGAAAGAAATTTTTTGAGAGAATACATACATAAAATTTTAATATTAATCTCAAAAAAAAAAATATTTTTTTTTCCAAAACCCTAACAAGATTGGTTTTGCAAATATATGCAAGTTTGATAGTGATATGAAGGGAGAGAATGTAACTTATCAAAAACAACCTCACATGATCGGTCGTGTAGGAGTTACACAAATTTTTATGGCATAAGGTTTGGAAAAATGAGGTGTAAAAATAATCATCCACCTAAGATCATTTACACATTGGTGATCGTGTAGGAAAAATAGCTAAAAATAAAAAAATTAAAGTTAATTTTATGTGATCTAGGGTAGGGTAAGTTTAACATCGGGTTCAGAATGCATGATAGGATAAGATGGATCCCTCATATGTTCTTAAATGTTTAGGATCAAATATAGGTGTGTACACAAGATGTATATACAAAAGATTTTTAATGATCATAAAGCTCGTAATTCTAGAAGAAAGAGATCCTACCACTAAGATAGCTATAGGTTTTTCAAGCCTATACATAATATACACAAAGGTATCCTAATAGGATTAAGAATTTGGATAAAGCCAAGGGGATTAAACTAATAATATAGTGTAATAGACTAAAGAAAGCATACATCTACCCTAATCTATAACAATGAATGATCAATCATCCACATAACAATAAAAATGAAACAAAGGAGAGAAAATAGTTATAAATACTTACTTGTGGTGTGACCATGTATGCATCGATCCTCCTCATAGATAATGGCGAGACTGAATTATTATGGGTGTAGAAGGGAAAAATCAATAAGAATACTTCTATAAGTACCTAACTATGGTGACCCAAATATAAAAAGGAAAGCTCCAAAACCTCATTTTTAACAATTGGATACAATTATGTGTTCAAATGTCCAATGTGCAATTAAAGTGAAGTGACTTAAGTAATTATTGATTGATATTAAAATGAAAAAAATGAGAGGATTATATATTCCTAACATAATTTTCCATGGTAAATCACATCATCCATAGGAGAAACAAATCGACATAATCAACCAAGGTCAGTCACATCAACTTTGGGGGAATCCTAAGTTCAAGGATTAAAATACAATGGGGAATGGAAAAGAAAGGAATAATGGAGTCGTGATGAAGTTCCAATATGAATGCAAGTGATGGAAAGATTAGTAATGAGTGATAAAAAGTGCACATAGTGACGGAGACATGTGAATAAGAGAGGCAATAAAGTGGTAATAGGGTAACCAAAATATCAAACAAACATAGTGATATCTCTCAAATTATATAGTCTTTCCCATGTGACCAACTTTGATCACACCCAAATCTGATAGGCCCCTTAAGGAACTCACTCAAAAGGATAATGAATTATCAACCCCTGGTTAAGAGAAAAAGTTAGCAAGCCTAAAAATGAGGTATATATAAAGTGCATCGTAATATTTAGTGAGATTTTAAATTGATCATAGAAGTGATATGGGGAGATAAGAGATTTTTTTACCATATACACAAAAGAGGGATTTTCTAATTTAAATAATAATTTCATAGAGTATTCAATGTTGGAATTTATGGATTTCAATAAGGTATTTCAATTTCATTATAACACGAGAAGGATAGTCATTAGAGTTGTTATGAGTTAAGAGGATAGCCTATAGATAAGTTCAATGTAGTATTTGGGTGGATTTCATGCCTATATAAGAAAATCCCAATTATATTCAGAAGTTATTGAAGGAGAAAAATAAGGGTTATGGGTAGTGAGATTTGAGATCTCAAGTAAAATAAAAAAGGTAGAATTCACCCTTTTAAAATGTATTGTTGAGACTATAACATTGGTGGTCAGTTTGTATGTGTGTATTATTCCTTTAAGTTAATTAATTAATCTATTGATATGATTCTATTATTTATTTCAATATATGTTCATATACATCTCTTGTATATTTTTGTGTGAAACTTTGAGGGCTTTGTGGTCTAAGGTAACTCTTAATTGGGAACCCTAACCACATCTACATTATTTTCATTTAGAGAAAGTTTTTCTTTCCTTGTCAACTAAGGCATGTAGGATATTGGTAGTTCCCCAAATTTAATAGTGTTGGTAGAAAATCATTATGGAAATCTTTCAACTAATAGATATATAGAATAATATGTGAGTATTACATAATAAGAAATGGATATTTCCCATATTTTTGAGTGTGGGTGAAAATTTTGCAGCTATATTTTGACAATAATATTGTTTGATATAAGGTTTTAAGGTTTTATAGGTTGTAGATTTAATAATTTTCAAGAAGAAAAATGGCACACAAAGGAATGTTGTAAGATATCACACAAATAAAGGTGTAAGACTTAAGGACTTGCATGAATTGATGATAACTATGTAAACCCATTTAGAGAATATAGAAGTTGTGCAACACCAAGTTTTTTGTGTAAGATAGAAGTGATAAAGAAGTAGAAACCAAAAATCAAGTAGTGCAATTTTGAATTAAGAATAAAATGATGGACAATCTAAGAGACTAGAAGGAAAGCTTTTATGCAAAATTTGTTTGTCATTTTGTGTTTTGTTATCATTTATGTAACTTATATTGATGGAAAATAGTGCCATGGTGTTGAATGTGTGTCCATGAGGTATCATTCAATGTCAAAGATGAAGGTTGATTGGTAATGACAAGATTTGGTGAGTTGTTATGGTGTCCTGTCATGGTTCCAGCTTGCATAGTTATGGTTTGAGTCCTTCCAAGTGGTTAAAATGTTTTCATAAGGTCAAAAATGGTTGGTATGATATGTGATGGGTTTCTAAGAGTTTGTATGTGGTCGGTATGGTCATTTCATAAGGTGTCATGGTTGAGTCAAGTCATTCCATGCATATTCCTATCCCTAAAGCATGCAAAATGAGATGGAGTATAATTTTTGGAGTTGATCAGTCTTTTCCAATCATGGTATTAGTATGCTGACACTGTATATGAGGTGTATGGTGAGTTTTGAGTTAGTTATCATAGGTCTAATGGTGTTTTTCGGGGTTCTTGGGAGGAAAAACAGGTGGAGAACAGAAATGTTAGCATAGGTAAGTATTAATGGATGGAAATTTTGAGACACATTTGGGCTAGATGGTGCATACGTAAATTTATAGGATGTTTTCATGATGCTTCATGACAATTTTTGGTAAAATTAAATAAGGGATTGCAAGATACATCAATTTTGGAAAAAGGTTATCTACTGATGTGTTTTTAAAGTAAATGTTGACCTTCTGATGCTTCTTGTGAATTATGTGATATGAATGGGAACCAGAGACTTTCAAGGATGTATTTTCATGGAACTAAGAAGGTTTATCAAAAATAATGAGGTGATTTTATTTTCATGTTTTTATGAACATTCCTTAAGAATATAATTTGCTTTGAAACCCTAACTCAAAGTGACTTGGAATAAAGTTAGTATGATGTGCCTATTTTGAATCATTTTTCCAAATTAATGATTAGATGTTGTAGAGGAGTATTCTAACTTTCCGAGAAAGGTGTATGAATATCTTTAGTTTATGGAAAATTTCTCCAAATAAAGTGATGAATAAATTGACATTGTTTTATCCTTGGAGTTTTCCTAGATTTCCATGATTTTTTTAGATCATTTTTTACGTGAAAAATGACAAATTTTACCCTATTTATGAAGACTAGTTTTTGGGGCAATTTGGAGCAGTTAGTGGAAAAAGTGGAATTTATGATTAGACGTGAGAAGTTAGGACTCCATTTAAGTTTTTTCATAATCCTTGTTCAAATAAATTTTCAATGGTATATCACAAACTTTCTTTTATATGTGATAAATAAGTTATGACCTATTATTTGAGGGTCAAATTTGGAGGATGTTTGATCTAGCAAGGTGTCAAGTGGCTTCATGAGGTAAACTGATAGTTTTAATTCCTAATTATTATTAAAGGTTGTTGAGTACTTATAAATCATTTCTAATAGTTTTTCATGCTTTTGTCAAGTGTGGAAGTGATTTTTGAGGTGATGGAGCAAGTTGAGCTCAAGATTAGTTCTTGAGTCCTAGAAGGCTAAATAAGCAATTTACAGAGATGGACCTGGTTAAATGACTTCCACTTAGATTTAGAATGAAATGTGATATTGTTGTTAGAGTAGGTATTTACCTTAGCTCATGTTCACCTAGGTACAATATTTACCTTTATTGTATTTATCCTCACCCACTTATGTGTGTGGATATTTCTTTTTATTTATTTAGATATTAGAAGATATTATCTAGTTGTTAGGTATAGTTCTTTCCTTGATCTATGGTATTGACTAGATCCTTGATGTCTAGTTCTCTCATAAATCTATGGACTTGACTAGTTCTTTGATGACTAGTTCTTTCCATGATTTATGGCTTGATCTACGACCTTGATTGGTTCTTAGATTGTTATTCCTTGCCTATATAAGCAAGGCCTATTCTCATTGTATTTCATTGAGTTCCATAATAATATATGATATTGCTGCTCATTTGTTTGCAAAGGTTTATGTAAAGTTATTTTGGTGAATTGTTTTCATCTTATTGATCATGATGTTTGATTAGCATTTATGTTCTTGGCTTAGCGCGATCTGGTTATTGTTCCTTTTAGATATTTTATGTAAATATAATTCAAATTTATTTCTAGTGGTATATGGTTTTTCATATTATTATGAGATTTTATGGATCATCCAGGTCAATTTATGAGGAAGATGGTTGTTTGGTTTTTAGGACGGATTGCTCGGGCTAAAATATTGACATGAATGAGGTATGAGATGGATTATTTGATGCTTTATATACATTTGAGATTGAATAGGGATGAATTTTTTACTATTTAAGTCCTTTGGATGTCTTTGAAGTGATATAATTTGTGGAAACTAGTTGTGTTTGTAAACCTTCTTTCTAAGCGACTTGATATGATGAAGAGGAAAGTTCTTGTGGTTTTCACATATGGATTTTTATGAGATATAACATGTATGGAGGTTATCTACAGGTCTTGAGGATTCCATATAGTTTTTACATGCCATATTTTAGTTGTTCTTGGGTGGTCTTGAGGCCCAAAAGTGAAGACATGATGTTGGAAACAACCGTTTTGAAAAAGATATGAGCCTTCTTGAGTTTTCTTGATAAATTTGATTAGTGAAATATAATTAATAGCCATGGATTATGTATTTTGCGTAATATTACACATTTTAGATTAATATTGGATCTTTAATAATCATCATTTTTACATTAGTGCTTTTAACTCATCCGGTGATGGCGTTTTGAGCTAGTTTTGAGCATGTTTGATGATTTTGGGAATGGTTGTCCAATATGGGTCCAATATGAATTTTTTGGGATTTTAAAAGCTGAATTGGTTTATTTAAATTTATAGTACCTAAATCTCTTGTTTTTGGAAGAATAAAACCATATTAAATCAAATTTTTGAGTTCATTTGTGAACTACTTGTGTATGGGGAAAAGTGTGACCAAAGAGAGAGGGTATAATAGGTATAAATGAAATATTTCAGAGCTGAAGAAGTGTGTTACATGGTGTGTAGATGTAGAGAGCATGTGTGCAATAGTTTGAAGTAAAGAATAGTCCAAGAACAAGCTAGGTGAATGAGGATTTGATGGTGATTGTGTGAGCTGAATTTGTGAGTTCCATCAATTGTGGTAGTAAAAAAATCATAGATATTCATCTTTAGATGTTTTAGTTTGTGTTTGATCATATTCGAGGGTTGATACTCCTTGTTAATTGGGTGCTTCACTAAACTAGGGGTTGTTTCTTCTTGTAGGGTTGGTAAACTAATAAAATAGGGGTTGGTGCTCCTTGTGAAGTTGGTGTTTCACTAAATTTCTTTGATTTGTGTAATATGACCAGAGTTTGGTGGGTTTTCTTCCCCATGAGTTTTTCCCACTCATATCTTTTGTCTATTTTTATGTCGTATGTGTTAATGTTATTTGAATGTATTTCACAAATGTAATAAGCTCTCATTAAATGTGTGTGAATGAATGGATGCTAATGGATGTTGAAATAAATTGTAAAAAAAAGGAATTCAAAGGGGTGATTCACCCCCTCATTCCATAGTTCTTAAAGCAATTGGTATCATAACATGTCCTTGTGAAGCAAGTCTAACATCTTGGAGGATATCATATAAGCACAAGATAGCTAAGAAAATTTGTAAATAGAATCAAGAGTTGAGATTCATGGCAAAGAAGAATGAAGAAACCATAAAAAGTCTCAAGGGTAAGTTAGAGAAGGCTATTTCAGATTTGAGTTCAAATTAAGAGGATTGTGAAATATTAAAAACCAATCCTTATGATGTGTGTATGCATGGACAAGATGATCTCAAATAGATGGTGATGGATCTACAAGATGATTTAGCATTCCATAAAAAGGAGAACATCAGTTTGAAATTTGAAATCAAAGATATGGCAGCAATACATAAATTCAAGAAAGAAGAGTATTTTAATCTCAAGGAAGGTATTCAAACCCTAAGCATTAAAGGAGAGGAGAAATGTGATCTAGGAAATCAAGAAACTAGTCCTTATTTTAAAGGAGGTGAAGATGAAGGTATTCATGGTAATAAGGCCTTTTCAAGAAGTAATCTTATTAAAAAACCAATTTTATGAGGTATGCAAAGCTTCATGGTTATTTTTATGCATGTAATGGTTTTTCTCATAGACCAAGGGATTGTATGAATTTTTTCAGTTGTGTGTACCCTTAGAGAAATGGAAAGGACCATAAGAATGGTCAGTGAAGAGATATATAAGATATTACCTACCACAAGTGTCATCTCAAGGGTCATATTGCAAGATTTTTCCCTCATGAATCATCTAGACAAGTGAATAAGGTTAAATCTCTCAAATTGAAGTAATTTTGGAGGTTAAAACTTGTCAAAGGAGAATTTGATCCTGTCAAGATGAATGAAAAAGGTGTTCAAGGATGATAAAATAATTATCCATGAAAATGAGTTCAAGAAGTCTAAACAAGGGTTGAAAAAGAGAATACATTCTAACAGCCTATCATTCTTACGTACATAACAAATTGAGAATACTAGGAGTATGGGACACTTCAAGAGTGATAAGGTATGTTAAGTGATCTCTCCATGTGTTGTTGAGTCTTAGATACTTTTAGGTATTTGAGTGTGTTATGTTTTCATCCAAGTTTACAATTATAGGTCTAAGTCTATTGACATGATATGGTTTGTATAGGTTGTTTTAGTCATGTAGTGTCCATGTATGTTTGTTTGTTAGTTGCTAAAATTATAAGTCTATGAGTTCATGTTGGTTTCTCAACTGAAGAATGTTATTTGAAGTATAGTTAAAGCTCTATAAAGTTGTGTACCTGATTGTATTATCATGGTGATCTCGAGTCAAAGCTATTTGAGATGTGTCAACTGGTTTTTAACTTTGAGTGTTTTTATCTTGAGTCAAAACTAACATTTAAAGGTCTGCAATAAATTCAAAAGCTAGTCAAAGTTAATAAGCCTAAGTTCATGATCTACAAAAATATGCCTACTATCTTCTACTTGATGAGAATCCAAAATGATGGATCTATGAGAATATGAGGTCAAATTTTGTCAATGCTAAAAGACTAATGGAAATTGAAGGATTGATGGTTTGTCAAATGAAAAAGTACCTCAAAAGTTCAAAGATGTGTGTATTTTCAAAGGTTGTAAGGTCATAGGTCTGTTAGGTCTGTTAAAGTTCATCTATTAATGTATCAAAGGAATTTTGTGTCCCTAACTTGTTCATGTCATAAGGAGCTTGTACCTTGTCCTTGTGTAATGGCATGTTGATCCTAGTCATGAAGTTTTTTGGAGTCTTGGTCTAGGAATGTAATATGTAAATACAAGTCTTCATAGGTATGTAGAAGAGAATATTGATTAAATAGGGCATGATTGGATCTCTTTAAGTTTACATGCACATATTCGGGACTATGAAAGATTCTACCCAAGGGTTTCAAGTTTAAAATTAAAGATACTCTTCCTAGGGGATTCAAGCCCTTGTACTATAGTATTCTAAGGAAATGGATTGAAAAATGACTTGATATGTGTCTTTAACACAAGTTGAAAGTTAGTTTAAGTGCATTTCAACAATGAAAATATACTCATATGTAATAAATATCTGTGAAATCTCTATACTACAGGAAAATATATATGTTTCTTATTTGATATGAATGATCACAAGCTTCCAAAGTGTTTTAGGTTCTTGGTTCAAGTTTTTAGTGGTCAAATCTATGTTTCAAAATTCAAAGTTCAGGATCTATAAATGTTTAGATGAGTGGATTTAGAACCTTGTATGTTGATCCAAAATGGACTCATAAAAAGTATGCTTCAAAATAGGGTATAATATGCTTGATGACTAAGTTTGGTTGTTGATACTTGTCTCTAGAACCTAGTATTGGATTTTGTAGAGGATGAAGGTGATGCTCCATAGTTTTTGAAGACTAAATGGTGTATTTATAGTCATGAAAATACTTCTAGGAATGTTTCTTTCCTTTCATGATCATGGAGTATGTGTAAAATGATCTTAGTCTTGGAGACCTACTTAGATCAAAGGTGAAAAATGTCTAATTTCAAGCAAGAAGGAAATATTTTGGGAAAGATATGTAAGGTCACTCATATTAAAAGAATAAATTTATGCTCTTCATGACTTAGAAGTGGTAAAATCCATGCTACATGACTTAGGATAGTGTCTCAAGGTAGAGGAAATGGATATTGTATTTCAAAGTATTCCTAAAGTGTCAAGAAAGATTGTATGATAGAGGTTATCAGTGTCACTAGTATATGTGAATCCAAATGATTGGAGTACGCATGCTTATGCCACGATGGATTGAAGTTCCATTGTTGTGTCTCAAATAGATTAAATTATTGTGGAACTCAAAAGTTATAAATGGGGCATGTTAAATTACTTGTGAAGTCTTATAAGTTATAAATGGAGTCTAATGGTTGGTGTAGTATCAGTAACTATGAAAGGAAGAAGATAACATGCTACATATGTTAGGTTCTCATTCAAGCATGAAAAGGTATATCATACGAGGGACATGTGGGGATTTGATGATTTTCAAAACTATTAATCTTAATCATCTTGATATATGACCATAAAATTTTGTGTAGTAGATTCAAGAAAAGGGATGAGTCTGAAATTCATCATTTGAATGGTCATGGTGTTGACAAGGAAAATTCTTCATAGTCACAATTGTACTTGGAAACTTTGTGATGCATAGCATAATTACCTAGGTTTAGAAGTATTTTAATTCTTATCATTCATGTTTGATTAGTTTCAAAGGCATATAAGTATTAATTGAAAATCACTCATGTTTGAGTAAGATGAAAATAAGTAAAGGTATCTAGAAGATGAGTTTATAGGGTATGATTGTTGTCAAATATGGTTGTGTACATCTATGTTTTATTGGATCTTGAAGGTGGATTGATGAAAGGATGAGGATTTTTTCATGTGCATTTAAGTTTGATCCTTGAGTTACAAGTCTAGATAGTGTCATTCTCAATTATATTAGCTATTGAAGGTTAAAAAATATTGCTACTATATGTCAAGACTATGATAACCAAGAAAATTTGGGTTGAGTCTAATGAAAAAGTACTTTGTGGTCTAAGGCATAGGGAAATTAATATCTAGGTACATGTTTCGATTCATTTCTTCCATCCCATGAGGAATCAATGTAGCATGAATTTATGGAACAATTGTCTAGTCTCTGTAGAAGTGTGAGTTATTTTATTTTGATCATGAAAATAGGGAAGCTTTGGTGTGAATGACCTCACTAGGTCTGTAGTAGTCAGTTTAGGGGATGATAGTTAATGAAAAAAATCATATATTCTAACAATGATTATGCACCATGAAGGCAGCTTTAAGACAATAAAGAGAAATTTTGATTAGGTACAAATCTCATATGGTTCACCAAGACAGGGGAGTTCATATGGTTCACCAAGATAGGGGAGTTCATGTTTAACTCTCAAACAAGAGATAAAGTGTTCAAGAATCTAGTTTAGCATATTTATGATTGGTTTAAAGGTTCACATCAAAATAAAACAAGTTTGTGTGTTAAGAAAGTATGATGGAATGTAAAGAATATCTAAAACATTGAAATAGAGCTTCAGGATTTGTGATGAAGTAGTTGATTTTTTTAATGGAATTCAATCAAGGTAAGAAGCTCAAAATTTGAATTTTCAATGAGATATAAGGAACATAAACCCAAGAGGAGTGATGAGAAGAACTTTCATGAGGTTTATGAAATTCTTGGGCATGTAAAAGTTTGTTCACGGTGCATTGGGGAGGTGTTTAGAAATCACAATCTTGAGTGATGTTATGAAGGTACTGTGAACTACTTAATCTTTGTAAAGCTAATTAGCTTAGACTAACACCTAGTAGTCTAAATAGCTAAACTAAAATATAACATAGTACCATCAAGATCAAATCTTATGAGAATGCATAAGGAAATATACATGAAATTAATCATCTAAACTACAAGCATTCTTACTATGTTAATGATTGCTAAATAAATTGAACCTATGAAGATTACAAAAATTCAAAATGTGTGTTTCTACTTCTTTGATGGTGAATAGATCTTAATAAAATGGCTACAATGCCATGTTTATATCTTCTCTTACTAACCAAGCTTAAAGAAATGGATGAAAATGGGGATGCAAGTTATTCCAACAATGGAGTAATGCTCTAGATCATATGTTTTATATGAATAATACTAGTCAAAGTATGGTGTAAGGTGTGAATGGAGCAATTTGGTCCTTTTTATTTCTTTCTATTTGGGTAAATCTTGAATCACAATGAATGTGGGAAAAATAATAAAGGATAAAGTAACCTTAGACTAGCTAACCATGATTAGATGATTTAACTAGTGGGTTAATAACTCGTGGGAATTAGAAGGTAATTTAATTAATCAAATGCTAAATAAATTGAACCTATGAATATCACAAGAAATCAAAATGTGTGTTTCTAATTCATTTATGGTGAAAATATCTCAATAAAATGGCTACAAGGCCATGTTTATATTTTCTCTTACCAACCAAGCTTGAAGAAATGGATGCAAATGGGGATGCAAGTTATTCTAACAATGGAGTAAGGCTCTAGATCATATGTTTTATATGAATAATACTATTCAAAGTATTGTGTAAGGTGTCAAGGTAGAAGCTTGGTCCTTCTTATAGATTTTTATTTGGGGAAATCTTGAATCAAAATGAATGTGGGATAAGTGATAAAGGATAAAGTAACCTTAGACTAGATAACCATGATTAGATGGTTTAAAGGATAATAGGTCCTGGAAGCTTGACTAACTCAGTGGTGGGAAAGGGCATGATTGAGTATCGAAGCCACCAATAAAATATTCTTGGCCCAGAAGAACATCCGAGGGGATATCAAGTAGTTGGATTCTCTGGTTCGGGATTTGGGTGCTCGTCTAGATGCTATGGAAAAAGAGAAGCAAAAAAGGAGGTGGATCAGTTTTGATGATGTGGAAGACGAGAAGGAGTTTGAGAAGGAGGAGTCTAAGGAGGATACTGAGGAGGATATCAAGGAACCCCCCAGAAGAAGCTGAATTCTGATTCTAGCATGAAAGAAGAGACCAGGGAGGTTAAACCCCAAAAAAAAGTAAATCTAACTAATGGAACTTCTTCCGAACTGTCTACGGACTTTCGGGGAAATTTCTCTTTTTTTCTTGTTTAATGGCTTAGTTCTCTTCTTCTCATTGTTTCTTGAACCCCTTCTATGTTTTGGAGTTAAGTCTATTTAAGTCTATTTAGTTCTCTTATAGATTTGTTTCTATCACGATGTAATCTTTTTGTACTCAGCCTCTAGGATCCTATCCCTATTTTTTACCCTATCTAATAAAAAAATAACTCATGGGAGTTAGAAGGTATTTTAATTAATCAAAAATTAATTAAATTACCTTACAAATCCCATGAGATATTAACCTTTGGATTGATTAAATTACCTTCTAAATCACATGAGTTATTAACCCACTAGTTAAATCATCTAATCATGGTTAGCTAGTCTAAGGTTACTTTATCCTTTATCATTTGTCCCACATTCATTGTGATTCAATCTTTCCCCAAATAGAAAGCTATAAAAAGGACCAAGCTCCTACCTTCACACCTTACACCATACTTTGAATAGTATTATTCATATAAAACATATGATCTAGAGCCTTACTCCATTATTGGAATAGCTTGCATCCCCATTTTCATCCATTTCTTCAATCTTGGTTAGTAAGAGAAGATATAAACATGGCCTTATATCCATTTTATTGATATCTCTTCACCATCAATGAAGTAGCAACACACATTTTGATTGCTTGTAATCTTCATAGGTTCAATTTATTTAGCAATCATTAACATAGTAAGAATGCTTGTAGTTTAGATGATTAATTTCATGTAGATTTCCTTATGCATTCTCATAATCTTTGGTCTTGATGGTACTATGTTATATTTTAGTTTAGATATTTAGACTAATAGGTGTTAATCTAACCTAATTAGCTTTATAAAGTTTAAATAGTTCACATTTGGCATGCCTAGTGGGACATACCTCATTGTCCTTAGGATTCATTTTCAAGCTTTTTAGATTAGTTTCAATTTTTTGATGTATTAACCCTATTTTGCATTTAGAGATAAATTTTAAGTTCCTTAACTAGTCTAGTTAGGATTTATTTGTTTTTGTGCTCTTTTCAGGATCAAAGGAGGTGAGGTGATATCAAATTTTGTTCATATTGACAAAGTTCGAGATTTTTGTGAATTTCTATCAAATATTCCGTGTTTTGATCACCTACAAGAAATTTGTGCTCCTATTTGAAGAGGTATACTTGGTGTTAGTAAGGCCATGCTCACATTACTAGGGCCACGGTGATGTCTCTTGGGGCACGTATACGTTGAACTAGTTTTTGGCTCTATGTGTCTTGGTCGCACTCATGTTACCAAGGCTATGCAAGTGTCTCTCTAGAAATGTTGGTGTTAAAGCTGTCTACTTTCTAGTTTATGTTTTTTGTCGAAGTGCACTATTGTGTTAAATGTTGCACTAGTGTATTAAAGGATGTGTTTTTGTTATCGGGGAATGTTGGTGTTGTCGGGACGTGTTCTTTGTTGAAGGGGCATGCCTATCTTATTTATTCAAATTTGGTAGTAACTTCAGCATTTGAAATTTTGATTTTCTGTGTTTTTGTTGTTTGTAGGTTTTCTTAACTATTTTCTGCAGGTTTTAACATTTTAAATCATATTTCTAACAAATTTTCTTAAGTTTTGATGAATGCTTTAGTTTCCATGCTTTGTGTAAATTAGTCTAAAAATTTTTGTATGTTCTTCTCTTGCACCTTAGGGTGATCTTGATAATCAAAAGCAGATTTTAGTTTTCATTTTCTAACATTTTGGTTAAATTAGAAACTTCATCTTTCATTTTTGGATTAAGGGAATGAACATTTACCAAGCTTGAAAAACTAGGTGTAAAATAGATGCAATATTTTCCATAAATGGTTCATTTAATTGCAAAGCTTTCCTTTACTTTTTAGTTGGATTATTTGTTTTGTATGCTCTTCTCTTGCGTCCTTGGATGATCTTGAGAATAAAAAACAACACTTGATCCTCTTTCAATTAATGTGATTTTCTTGGAGAACTACTAACGTTTGAATTGTAGGACCATATTATACGCTTTCCAAAGACTTTAGATCTAACAAAACTCTAACTACATGTGTGTTACAAGTTGTCAATGGTGGTCTAAACCAAATTTCTTAATCGAAAGATAAAAACACACCACATTATTCAACACATTGTACTTACAGTTTCGGTTAAGAGCTATGGATCATCCACTTTAAACTGGGAGAAGTACCTTGGCATAAGCCATCAAAACCCATAAGGATGCTCCCAGGAACCCCAAAGTAGTTCACACCTTGAGAGAACTAGTGAATGAAACGGGAAGTGCTCCACTACCCAACTAACTAGTACATCTTTTGTGAGATTAGCGTCAAAATTATCTTCACGCAACCCCAGTGAGAGATACAACTAAACATAATTTATTGCTCATTTTATTAAAGAGGGTAAAGTAAATTCAGGATACTCCAAGATTCATTCAGTGTGACTTTCTTGTCAAATCGCGCTCACAGAGATAGTTTGTGACACCTAGAGAGTGAAACAATAGGAAGCTTATGGCTTGGAGCTAACTAGACTTTATCTATCACACTCTATAGAGATCTCATGAAGGAAAAAAATGGAGTCATAACCTTATTATTTGAACAAGGGGAGAGTCTATTGAAGTTGAGGCCTAGTGTTATTCATCATGAGACTTATGACGTGTTAATTTGTCTTAGTTTTTCACTTATCTTAAGACAAGGAAAAACTCTGCCAAAGTTATGCCAAGTATGTTTCATCACCACTTGGTTTACTCCTTTGTTGTCTTGTTGCCCATTTTGCGATAAAAGAAAACATCCAAACATAGTGCTATCAATTTATTGTGTCCACCACTTTTGTACCCATTTACATTCGTCCTTGCTTGACACTTAATGGTAAATGTTGAAAGTGTGTTGGTACATCTTCCTATCTTAATGTCTATTTGATCATGATACCCATGTCAATATTTTCATTGTATTTAGGTTGTCTCATCATTGAATTCCTTTAAGTTATTTACGACACTTGCATCATAGTGATATAATTTGTGATACTTATGTCTAGTTTCCTTTGTGAAAATTGATCTAAGTCTCTAAGTTACATCATTGCATTGCTCGCATAACTAGAAACTTCTTTATATACTTAGATTTAGTTTGCATCCCAACATTATCTTGAGTTTTGGAAAGTGTCTTCGTTACGCTGCTCACATTGTGGTGACATCATTTTGATACTAAAATCTTGTTTTTCTATAAACCTTGATTAACGTGTCTAAATAGTGTTGTTGTGTTGCTCACATTCAACACTTTCTTATTATTTAGGTCTTGTTTAGTTTAAACTTTACCTAAGAGGTAATATTGTGTTGTCACTATATGCACCAAAACTGTACTTAAAAACGTAGGGAGTAACTCTTCTTGTGGATAGATCATAGTCTCTATTGTTGATTCCGAGTCACTTATTGCTACGGTAGCATTTTGATAGTGTGTCATTCTTTATTCATTAGTGTCCTTAATGCATATTGCCTTTGGAATTATTCCCATTATTTTATTGACATTCTTTATAATGATTGGATGTCGTTATGCTACTTGGTTTATCCTAGGGTCCATTTTAAATCAACCTTAGGGAAATCATTCCTATTATTCATACTATCACATAGATAGGGCATCAGAAATTAGGGTCCAATCCATTTGTTTTTTCCTAGGTTCATTATAGTACATGTACACATTTTTCAAACCTTAGCAAAAACATTTCCTCAAGAAACTCATGAATTGAATTCAACATTGGAAAAAATTTCCTTTGTACCCTTTGAATTGATAAATGTCGATTAGTTGTTGTTATGCTACCCGGATCAACATATAAATTTCATCATCATGAAGGAATTCCATAACACTATCTAGGATCTAGGCATCTATAACAAACAATTCCAAATATGATTGATTATCACACAGTTTCTTATACGTACGAAAATAATGAATCAAATTTTTGGCATTCCCATAAAAGGATTCCCATCATGGCTAAGCCTTGTTTGGTTCTTCACACTAGAGAACCCATTAAATTAATCTATTCTCCACCTTCACCTCATAATAGGGGTATGATTGAGATGTGTATGATCCAAAATATTATTGATTCCTCTCGGTCTCCGATCCACATCCGATTAAATTTATTCTAAGGAATAATTATTTGCCTAAATGACATCTTCCTCCTTTGAAGATCCATGCACCTCTAAGTTCCTCAAATCAAGCATCTAATTTGTTTCTTGCGTTCCAATCCTCCCTTTCTTCACAGGACCCCCTTATCTTTTGCCTCGATGACCTCTTCCTTTGTTGAATATCTAGGAGACATCCAAGATAACTCATACATCATGTTCATCTAATTCAACTCCTACGTCACAATCATCTAAGTCGAGTCCCACATCGTAATCATCTCAGTAGACTCTTGTTTTGAAATCATCTAAGTCAACTCCTACATCCTAATCTACTAACTTTCCGAGTGATCCTCTTTGTTTCTTAGAAATATGTCATCTTCTAGGAAATCCATTACCAATTAATTTTGAATCTATATATTATTCCACTCACAAGACATCTATATACAAATCTACTTTGTCTTTTAATCCATATTCTATCAAACAATCTTCCACACTAGTTGGACCCCTTTCTTCTAATCAACCTACTATGGTCGAACAACAAAAACCTATACCAATCAATTTCTTTTAAAATGAATAAGTGATCAAAGAATTCATGGGGTGAATTGACATTTCTCTAGAGGACCATGAGCAAGCATTATCTTTAGAACTCAATATGTTCACGTATTTTGTGGAAGAGGTTGATTCCTTTCATCAGGAAATAGAGGAAGACCCTAGGATCATTGAAATTTATCCTCCTCTTATTCTTCCATCTTCTCATTCTTCATTTCATGATGAACTTCCTAGGTCTAGCATTGATCCATGGCCTATCTTCTCATCACTCAATGAGTCTTTATCTATCATGATTCCTCAATCACAATCTCACCTTGGGTCACCACCGAGTATCCCATCATCTTCTTTTATATGTGGGCCACCTCTAAGTAGCCCTTCATCATCTATTTTTGGGTCACCTCCTGGTAGCCCATTATCTTATATTCTTGAGCCACGTCTTAGTAGCCCATTACCTTCTATTTTTGGGACACCTTCGGGTAGCCCATCATCTTTTATACTTTTTCCACATCCTAGTATCCCTTCATTTTCAAGCTATGCAACACCTTCGGCATCCCATATTCTTCAATTCTTGACCATATCATTTTTTCCATTACATTATCCTTCTATCAAAGATTGTGGCAAGCCCACCATGATTCCTCACATTGTTTCTCAATATCCACTTTCTTCTCCCACTTCTTGCGATCAAAAATTTCATGTATTATCTTATAGGAAACCCAAATAGTTTCTTTATCAAGCTAAGATCAAAAATTCCAAGAGCTCCAAATCTCCCAACAATTTAAATGATCATAAAGTTCAAAATCAAATGTGGTTCAAAAATGCACACCAACGCAACCATCAAGTATGGTGCAAAGTGCATAAACCTCTGGATAGGGAACTCAAGATCTCCCACATATGAAATCCATGTTTAAAGATAAATCACATTCATTTATTGAGTATGAGCTCACCACAATCATTGAGATCGGGGATAATATAACTCTTGATAAGAAAACACACATAGTATCCATTATCAAGGGCATCACAAAAATTATTTTTGGATCATATCACACTGAGTGACATTGTTGGTCCCAATTTAGAAAATATAAAAATACAAAAAAATGAGAAAACATTAAAAATCAAAGGTATAAAGATCAAACATTGCAATCAGGTATTTCATACACATGGATGTTCTGTCTTTCCTTTCTTTTCATTCCTCTACAAGGAATCCACCATATTTATCCCTATAATTACATTTTGGTTAGTCTTTTCACACATTTTTGACATTTATCTCTAAGGTATCCGTCGACCTTGGTCTTTCATCACCTTAGTAAATTAAAGAACGTGGCCTCTTAGAGATCATATCACTATCTACATATAATTAACTTGTTGTGAAGAATTTTTAATGTACTTGTTGACACTAGTCAATGTCATCATTGCAATCACTTCCACATCCTTCCATCAAGCCATAAGTGGTTCTTAACCCTTTATCAAAACAATTGAGAGAGCTGAAATAAATTTTCAGAAATCAATCAAACAAAATCAAAAATCAAAAAGTAAATCAATATATAACTCTCTCTTGTGTTATATCCAATATCTCTACCGGGTTATGAATGTCCGGATAGTAGTAGAGAAATGTTGCTATTAGAATCAAATACATCTCCATTTGGGTTATGGATGCACGGATGGCGCAAAGTGGAGTAATTTGAGTTCTCTTTCCAACATCCATTCATAAAATCAACTTTGAAAATAAATCATTCCTACACATTGGCTAGGGTGTCTTCTCTTGTTTTCTATTAAATCTTCCCTCCAAGAGATAATTAATCTCCATGTGCACACACAAGATCTTGATGAGCAAACAGAATTAGTATGTTACCAAGTGTCTTTTTTAGACCTTTCTCAAACTCTTGCTTTAGTCAATATCTTGTCTCGGGATTTATGCCTTTGGCTAATCACTTTTATCATAATTGGGCTTCTAGCTACATTTTCCATATCCTTACATGGAATTTACATTGTTATTCTTATTCATTTAGAACATCCATGTGTATAAGATTTCCTTTTTACTATGTTTGAGGGGAACTTTGTCCCTTCTTTCAATAAATAATCTTCTACTTATTTTTATCATGTGTTTCTTGGCCAACTTACACTGGGGGCATGCTTGCTCCTTCCTAGCACATCATTGGTTTAATTTCTTCATCATGTTGAACCTATCCATATTGGCCCTGATCCAACTTCTGTGTGTGAAGAGTTTTCCTTTGTATATTCCCATCTAACATTGGGGAAACTTTGCATCTTCACCTTCTTATACATACGTGTGGCATTCTGCCCTTGTACATCCCATCTATCGTTGGGGGCATCCAAATTTCTTTATTTTCCTGTACATAGATTTGGAAAACTTTCAAAATAACCTAAACATTCATACATTATCGAAAATCTAAAAAATGGTAAAAATTTCTAAAAATCCAAAAAATTGTAAAATTTGAAAAATTCAAAAATTGGTAAATGACATGCACGCAAATAAAGCTTATATCAAATGCATTGTCTTGAAACATCGAAATATGTCCTAAAAACATATTTCTTAGGTTCTCACTTGTTCTCACACAATGACTCATGATTCATTTTGATCTACCTCCATTAACAAAGTTGGTCTGCTTGCTAGGTTTGTACTATCTCGACACAACGAGTTGCCTCATCTTGTATCGTAGTGCATGAATTCTTTTTCATAGGACCCAATTGTCCTCCGTTATTCCTGTTACATGTATCCTTTCTTGGGGCACCATTTTTAACCCTTTTCATTAAACACAAACATTTGGGAACTAAATCTTGATAATAAAAACATTAGTATAACTGTCTTGAACATTGTTTGTTTGAGTATGTGTGTTTGTACTTGTTTCCCTGTCATGTTATCTTGTTTACTTTCTTGTATTTCATTACATTATGTATGTTACATGGAGTTAAGCATTTTTAGGAATGAAAAATTGTTAGTATTATAGTTTTTCATGTTATTTTACATGTTTTTGTATGCGTACATTTTAATAAGGGTCGATGATTTAGATCATATGAACAACGTGATGAAACAAATTTTTTATTGAATGAAGCTGGATGCAAAGGCTATTTCCATTTTCATATCTCAATTCTCATTACTATCCAGATTTTCTTCCACTTGGATTCTTCTATTTGTTTCCTTCATATTTTTGATCATCGATTGACTTCTTCTATCACCCCATCGACACTCGAGGGGTCATCCTTCATTCTACTAATTTTTCTTCAAAAATTTGTGTTTATGCTTGTCTACTTTCTTTGCAGTGACATCACTTACGCCACCCCAAAGAGGAGAAAATGTAGACACCTAAAATTTGTTTCCATATTTTTAATGCTAAAGTGGTACTAATTATCCTCTATCTCATCATTTTCATTATAATTAGTGATTTCTGCTAATTAACTAATGTTTCCCTCTATTTTGGTCAATTAATGACACTTTGTTAATTAACTAGCTCCTATCACATTCTGGATGCTAATTAACAACACTTCGTTAGTTATAATCCTCTTTGAATCAATTAATTAGCTAATTAAGCCTTTTTAACATGCATTTAATAAGTAAACCCTCTTATCTTATTCTAGCCTATTAATTAATCAATATCATTTGATTAATTAAAAGGCTAGAATAAAATTTTTAGGCTATTTGGAGGTGATTTGAGAGGAATTTGATAAGATTGGAAGCATTTGAAAGTGGGATTTAGCCAATAAGAGGGTTTATTTATTAAATGCATGTTAAAAAGGCTTAATTAGCTATTATTAGCTAATTAATTGATTCAAGAGGATTATAACTAATAAAGTGTTGTTAATTGGCATCTAGAATGTGATAGGAGCTAGTTAATTAATGAAGTGTCATTAATTGACAAAAATAGAGGGAAACATTAGTTAATTAGCGGAAATCACTAATTATAATGGAAATGATGAAATAAAGGATAATCGGTACCACTTTAGCATTAAAAATATGGAAGTAGATTTTAGGTGTGCAGTACTAAAGGCCAAATTTCTTGGTTTCTTATATGGTACAATCCTAGGAAGTGATTTTAAACATGAATTGGTAAAAATTGGAGCGAATAGACTTAGGGGAAGTTGTGTTGAGGCTCATATTAGGTCCATAGCATCATTATATGCTATGAAAGGATTCAAAGAAGACCAAGTTCAGTCCCAAGGGGAGCTATTTGAACATGTAAGTCAGTTTTTACATCGTTGTCATTGTGTATTGTCATTTTCCATGTCTATTCATCATTTTATCATTTTTCATATATGTCAAATGGGGAGAGAAGCATTAGAAACATGGAAAATAGTTCATGTAGGTGTTGGTCTTGTTGGTTGTCATCAATGTTTCTGAAGGTGGTTTCCATCAATGACAAAGGGGAGATTGTTAGCCATTGTGTGTTTTTGTTGTCATTAATTTCAATTCCATTTTGGTAAAATGGTTTCATGGTGTTGTATGTGTCTCATGAGGTGTCAACCAATGTCAAATATGAAGGTTGATTGGTAGTGACAAGATTTGGTGAGTTGTTATGGTTTCCTACAACGGTTATATCTTGCATAGTTATGGTTTGAGTCCTTCCAATTGGGTTGAATGTTTTCTTAAGGTCAAACATGATTGGCATCATGTTTCATGGGTTTCTAAGAGTCTGCATGTGGTTAGCGTGGTCATTTCATGAGGTTTCATGGTTTAGTCAGTCATTCTAGGCCTATTCCTAGCCCTAGAGCATGTAGAATGAGATGGAGGTATGATTTTTGGAGTTGATAAATATTTTCCAAGCATGGTATCAGTATTATGATATCTGTATATGAGGTGTATGGTTATTTTCATGTCATTTCTCATGGGTTTGGTGGTGTTTCAGGGTCCTTAGGAAGCAAGCGAGGTGGAGAAAAGGAAAGTTAACATAGGTAAGTCTTAATGGATGGAATATTTGAGTCATATTTGGGATATATGGTGAGTATATAAAGTTATATAATGTTTTCATGATGCTTCATGACAAGTTTCAAGTAAAAATGAAGAAGTAATTTCAAGATACATCAGTTTTGGAAAAAAGCGGGTAATCTCTACAATGTGTTTTTGAAGCAAATGTTGACATTTTTATGATCTTTATGAATTATGTGCTATGCTTGGGATCCAAATACTTTCAAGGATTTTTTTCCATGGAAATATTAATTTTTATCAAACATAATGATGTGGTTAGATCATCATAATTTTATGAACAATCGTTAAAAAGATAAGTTGCTTTGAAACCTTAGCTAAACCCTAGCTCAAAGTGACTTGGGAGAAAGTGAGTATATTGAGATTGTTTTGATTATTTTTTCAAATTAATGATTGTATTTTCTAGAGGACTATTCCATATTTCCATAAAGGTATATTAGAGTATGTGAGCATATGTAGGCACCACATGAAAATGCATGTTTTTGAATATCTTTAGTTTGTGGAAAACTTATCCAAAGAAGGTGATGAATAAATTGACATTTTTATCCCTAGAGTTTTTATATATTTCCATGATATTTTTAGATCATGGTTTAAGTTAAAAATGGAAAAGTGTGCCCTATTTATTAAGACTAGTTTTGGGTTAGTTTGGAGTATACTAGTAAAAGTGGAATTGCAAGAGCAACAAGACGATTTAGGACTCCATTAAAGGTTTTTTGTGATCTTGGTTCATAAATATTTCAAATTTTATATCAAACTTATTATTTTTATAAGGTATGAATATGTTACAACCTATTCTTTGAGGGTAAACTTTGGAGGATGTTTGATCTAGCGGGGTGTCGAGGTGGCTTCATGAGCTAAAGTGATTGTTGCAAGTTGTTTATGATTTTTAATGTTTCTTAGTACTTATACATAATCTATAATGGTGTTAAATGATTTTTTGAATTTTGGAATTGGTTTTTGAGGTGATGGATCAAGTTGAGCTCAAGGTCATGTCTTGAGTCCTAAAAGGATAAAAAACCGGTTCTGAGATATGGACTTGGTTGAAGACCTTCTTTTTGGAGTTGGAAGGAAATGTTGTATGTTATGAAAATAATATTGGGAGGTATTTATAGTGTTACATGTTTTTTTCTCTTGATTATTATATTTTATGGGTCATTCAGGTCAATTTGTGAGGAAGAAGGTTGTTTGGTTTTCAGGACAAGATTGCTCAGGTTGAAAGATTGAGGTGAATGAGGCATGATATGGATTATTTTATGATTTATATAATTTTTATAGTGAATTGGGATGAATTTTTTTCTTATTGAAGGAATTTTTAGGTCTTGTAAGTGACATAAAGGGTGCAAACAATTTGTGTTTGTAAAACATCTTTTGGGCATCTCTATTTGATGAAGATGAAATTTAGTGTGGTTTACACATATGGATGTTTCATGAGATCTAACATGAATGGATGTTATCTAAAGGTCTTTAGGATTCCATAGAGGGATTAAATTACATATATAAGTTAATATTTTGTGGTATTGAGGCCCAAAGGTGAAGATAGGATTATGAAAACAGTTGTTTCGAAGGATATGAGCTTTCTTGAATTTTTATGATAAATTTTATTAGTGTAAGCTAATTTACGACCATGGATGATTTTTTTATGTCATATTACTCATTTATGATGAATTTTGGAGCTTGAATACTCTTTTTTGGTATTTTTGGTTTTATCTCATCCAGGTGATTAGGTTTTGAGCATGTTTGATGGTTTTTGTCATGGCCGACCTATATGGGCTAAATAAGAATGTTTTGTATGAATTTTTGGATTTTTTAAGTTTCATTATTCGATCTAAATATATACGATTGACCTCTCTTGTGTATGGAAGAAGAAAATAATATAAAAGTAAATTTTTGAGTTGATCGTGAACTAGTTGAGCATGGGGAAAAGTGTGACCCAAGAGAGAGTATAATAGGTATAAGGAATTATTTGAGATCGAAGAAGTGTGTTATAAGTTTAGGAGAGATAGATAGAATGTGTGAAATATTTTGAATATAATACTATTCCAAGATAAATAAAAAGAGTGAGCTAGGTGAATGAGGGTTTAATGATGTTTGTGTGAGTTGAATTTGGTGGAATGAGAAAAACGTATCGGAAAAAAAAAGTAACAATACAAATAAACCCTAATAGAAGTGCATACATATGTCTTGTGCACTATATAAATGGTGAAAAGACATATATTTTTCATACCAGGTGATCTCCATCAGTTATGGAAGCAATTAAAATCAAATATCTTCATCTTTAGATGGTTGATTTGGTCTTGATCATCTTAGGGGGTTGTAGCCTCCTTTTGGAGTGGGTTTTTAACTAAATTAGGTGTTAGTGCTCCTTGTAGGGTTGGTGCTCTACTAAACTAGGGTTTGGTGCTCCTTGTGAAGTTGGTGCTTAACTAAATATCTTTTCTTTGTGTAATATAAGAAAAAAAAATCAGTGGGTTTTCTTCCCCATGAGGGTTTCCCACTTATATCTTGTGTCTATGTGTTCTCTCTCATGTGTTATGGTTATTTGAATGTATTGTGCACACCTAATAAGCTCTCATTGAATGTATGTGAATTAATGGATGTTGAAATTAATGGTAAATGAAATAAGGAATTTGTAGGACTAATTCACCCCCACCCTCTCAGTCCATTATGCTTCTAACACAATTGGTAGGATGGGGATTAATCCAACATTTGAAACCCAAAGTTATTCTAATATTTTAAAACTACAGGATATAAATGAGTGGAGAATGTAACTTGAGAGGTATTTTGAGTGTGAGTACATATAATATCCCAATAGATTCAAATTTTACTACAAAAATTGAAAATTCATGCATTTATTTGGTGGGTGCATATCCAAAAAAAGTAGAGTCGAAAAGGGAGAAATGAAGATTAAGACTTGGCATAAGCTGGTAGAAAATATAAAGGAAAATTTATTTCTCATGGACTACCAAATCAAAATATTTAATAATTTTCATGATTTTTGATAGAGATAACTTAATGTGAAGGAGTACATTGAATATTCATATTGACTCTCCATTTGAGTAGGTCATGTAGAAGATGACTTGTAGAAGATCTCTAAATACATGAATGGATTATGGATTGTAATTAAGGATGAATTTAGAATGATCCAAGTATCTTCAATAGAGGAATCATATTAGTATGCAAAAAAATCAGAGGATAATCTAGTGTGCAAGTAGTATATCTATGCAAAAGGAAAAGGAAAGGTCGTGGAAAAGGTAGTGGTGGGAAAATCTACACATCACGAAGGTCGGGATAATTTTATGTTGTGAAATTAAGGAACATGATGAGGATGTATAAATGGTTACAAATTCATTTGGATGTGTTATAGATTTTGAGAGATATGACATATATATTTTGAGCTCCCGAATACCAAGAATAATGGTATTAAAAACAATACAAGTGCACATATTGTGTAAGTTAGTGAAGCTGATATTTCAAGCCATGTAGAAGACCTAGAGATGGGGGAGGAACTAATGTTCAAGTTTTTTTGTTGAAACTATAAAAGAAGAATTTTTCCTAAATAGAGTAATAATTTGTTCACAATGACGTGTAAGTTTGGAGGAAAATTCTACAAGTTAATATTAGACATAGAAGACACAAAAATTTGGTTACATAATATATCATATATAAGTTATGTTAGAGAGTGTTACATATCCCAATCCCTACAAATTTTCATGTTTGAATAAGCAACACAAAAAATTGTGACTAATAAATGTTTGGTCAAGTTCCAGATAGGGACATAAGAAGATGAAGTTATGTGTGACATAATGCTTGTAGATGCATGTCATTTACTACTTGGAATTTCTTGTAAATTTAATTATAAGGAGAAACATGGTGGTCATGAAAACATGTACAAATTGGTGAAGGATGGAAGAGAATACATTATGAACCCAATGACAAATAAAGATAAAGCAGTGGAGAAAGGTCTTAAGATTTTGTTACTTGAAGAAATTAATTCTTGAGTGAGGTGAAGTATGAAAGTGCATATTTTATACCGATAGTAAAGCTTATGCAAATGGAAAGAATGGACGCATTGACAAAGAGAGATGATAAATGTCACATGATTTTAAGTAAATTTTAGGATACTTTATGGAATTAGTCTCAATTGAGTTACTATAAGGGTCGTCATATGTGAGAAACATAAATCACTACATGGACTTAATCCTAGGATCAATTATTTTGAACAATGTGATATACAATATGACACCACAAGATAATTTGGAGATACATAAATAGGTTCATGAGCTATAGGATAGAGGAATCATTAGAGAGAGTTTGATTCATGCACACTACAGGTGGTTCTAACACTAAATAATGGCAGAGAATGACATACATGTATAATTTCTAGAGAAATAAATAATATCAAAATCAAATATATGTTTCCATTATCATCCATGGATGACAAATCATGGATTTTATAAGTAGAGAAAAATAATTTAGCAATATTTATTTGAAGATTGGATGTCACTATATTCATATAAGATAAGGTGATGAGTGGAATACTACATTCAAGACAAAAGAAGGATTGTGTGAGTGGCTAAGAATATTGTGTGGATTGAGAAATGCATCACATAATTTCATGAGGTTGATGAATGAATTCTGGAATAAGTTTGAATTAAATTTTTAGTTTTTACCTAGATGAAATTTATTTATTCAATATAACATAAGAAGAACATTTGTAATATATTAGGAAAGTGTTGTAGCGATTATGAGAGGAGAAGTTATTGATAAATTTAAAAAAGTGTAGTTTCATGTAGAAAGAGCTTGTTTATTTCAGATTTGTGATTTCCAACAAAGATTGAAAATGAATCGTGAAAATGTTCATGTGATATCAAATTGACCTTCACTAAGGATTACTTTTCAAGAACATGTTTTTCATGGGCTGGTAAATTTTCACTATAATTTCATTAAAAAATTAGTGAAAGGTGATTTCCTATCATAGAGGACATATGAGGGGTTAAGAAGGGTTTTTATGGAGCACAAATGTAGAAATATGTTTTCAAGAACTAAATAGGAAGGTGACTAGAAAACCAATATTTGCATTGCCTAATTCTATGAAATTATTGTAGGTATATTTTTATTCTAGTAGTATATCCATTGGAATAATTTTGAGTCAAGAAGGAAGGTGATTAGCTTATGTAGACATGAAAAAATTCACCTTGCACATAATATCACATCATAACATACAAAATAAATTTAAATTTTTGAAAATCCTGAAAAGAAATAAAATATTCCTAATCAATAATAAACAAATATATTCCTTCATACATGAATCAACTACACATACCTCTCAACCACCAACATTAACTTTCATCCCATCACTTTATGAACTAAGGTCCTAAATATTTATCATCCAAATCCATCCATAATATTTATAATAAAAGGCCTATATTCCCTCTTTCCTCTCCTTTAGACTTTGCAAATATTTTTACTCACAAGTAATTTTAAAGATGAAGGTGAATTATAGGAAACAATCACAGGTCTATGAAAGTCATATTTTTGTATAATTCTTATGCATACAACTCATTTTTATGTTTTCTAACCATTTATTTTGTGAATGGGATACTAATGCATCTTCCTATTGATTGGATACCTTAAGCGGCTTATCAATATTGAGGTGTGATCATATGGTCATGTGGGCTAGACCACAAAATTTGAGAGATGCTATTATATCATAGGTACCCTATCCTTGCCTCATGTATTATATTTTTCACAAATTAAACCCATTATGTCCACATGTCAAATTATGTATACTTGTTTATGTTTATTGCGCATGATTATCCTTTCCTGTCAGTCACCCTGTAACTTTGTCATTTACCTCCATTTATCTTATGTATTCTATATCACATGTTTTTCACCATGTTTTTCCTTAGGTTTCCCCTAAGGAAGATATTATCACCCATTGGATATGGTGTCAATTTTGGTTTATCCATATTTCACATCATCACTCATGGGAAATGGTCTCGAGTAGACCCCACCACCTTTTGTCAACAAATAACAAAAAATCATTTTGATCATACATTAGGGCATTTATAGCTTGTATATTTTCACACTATTTCACACCTACTTGTTGGAATTAGAGTCTTAGAGCTTACCTATTTTTCATTTGGGTCAACATAATGAGTTAGGAATTGAGATATTATTATTGATATTTCCCCTTCTCCACCCATAGAAATTATATCTCGATGGTGTTGGTTTTATGGAGTAGTATGAATCATCGATCGCACACAAGTTATAGGTAATTATTTTTAACCCTTCTTAGTCTTTTATATTGCACATGTATGTTATGTATTCATTATTTATTATTATAAACTAGAGTATATGTATGTTTACTTTTATCTATTACATTGTCTTATTATATTATGACCCTTGGATTTATCAATCCCTTGATTGCTTTTATTCTTAATCCTAGAAGGGTAC
The DNA here is from genome assembly GCA_018340775.1 of Taxus wallichiana var. yunnanensis. Classification (NCBI taxonomy): domain Eukaryota; kingdom Viridiplantae; phylum Streptophyta; class Pinopsida; order Cupressales; family Taxaceae; genus Taxus; species Taxus wallichiana. The sequence goes on along the minus strand of CM031238.1, from coordinate 15,442,331 downwards.
TTATATTTATCTAAGGTATAGACCTTGGAAACCTATATCTATCCTAGGATTAGGGTCACCATCCTCTAGAATTATAACACCAACACTCCTTGAATACATTTGTATCTACATCATATGTCTAGAACTATATGTTTTCCCTATATTTGATAATTTAGTTTGGAACATATGTTTTCCTTTCATATACTCTAGTGAACCCCACATGAATCTTACTTTGTCTCCCGATTGATTCATATTCACATTTCATCTCTTATAGTCACATTAAGCACTCTCAAATCGAATCTAGAAATTTTATCAACCCCTAGTTTCCTTGGGTTTCAGATTTATTAAATTTTTATGGTTTTTATTCGTATTCACATATATTGCATACCCTAAATCTGGTGTTCACAATTTTCCCTAAGGTCTCGTCGTTATTCCTTTTCCTTGAGTCTATTTGTAAGGATTTTTATTGGCCAACATTCCCTTCATTTCATATTTTAAAATTATTACTCTATTTTTAAATATATTTGAGGATTTTCTTTATTTTTATAAATTAAATGAAAACCTCTTTTTGTTTAACAATTTTTGGAAATTCAAATTTACTATTTTATTAATAAGGGCATAATTCAAAATATATTCACTTTTATGAAAATTTATTCAATATTTTTATTTCATGCAATAATTTTACAAAATACCTCTTTTTCTCATTAAGTTCACTATTTATCTTTATAAATGGTCATTTTATCTTTGATGATGTTTATTTTTGTTAAACATCACTTTTGGACCTACCTTCATCAATATTTTTGAATTACTATTGTTAATATCAAATAATACAATTTTTTTCTAAATATTTTATTATCTTATGATATAATGTATGTTATCCTTGTATTATTCATATGTTTTCATGAATTGTCTAATTTTTGTATTAATTTCCTATGTCATCAACCACTTTGTGTAAATTCCCTTACATGATTGATCCCTCCTGCAAATTTATTTTTCTAATATTATTTCATTCACCCATGTGCATATATGCATGGAAAATCTTGTTAAAATTTTGGGTAAAATAACATAAGGAATGCCTTCAATGGCCTTAACCATATTGACAACATCATCGAAGATCTAGTTATTAACCTAGAAATAGTTAAAACTAGAGACCTAGAAATAGTTGTTTACTATTCTGTCACAACTAAATATCCCCAAAATGATCTCCCATTTCTCATAAATTTAAATTTTCCTCTACACATCTAATTCCATCCATTCTTCCTCTCCTCATAATGGCATCATCCTCTCGTGCTCTAGCAAGGCCAATCTCATCTGTATACACGGAAACAAGTAATCGTCATATGGTAAAAATTCAAAAAAAATTCTAAATTCAAAAAAATTCTCAAGGCATAGGTCATATGTAATAAATAATTATAAAGCCTCACTCAAAAATTATCGGTTATACTAATCCTCCTATATATGGATAAACCCCAATCAATTCCCAAAAAATCCCTTACAAAACATCCACTTGTCATTCCTTTAGCGGCTCAAATCTACCACTTGATCCTAATCTCATGATTATAAAGTTATATGATTAAATGGATTTCATGTAATATCTCACTACTACTATAACATTTCAAATTCAAAATAATGATTTATAAAAAAATTATCAATCATCACAAGTCCTTATATGTCCTAATCAACCTTCAAATTTAATATTTTTTACCATCGAGATAAAAATGGAAACTTTACCCCTCATCTTCCAATCTATAATCAGATTTTTGAAACATTACAAATATAAACCACAGATCCTTACATGTCTTATATTTATATACGGAGGATATATCCTACCATTTCTTATGATGGGTCATTTGACCCAAACATCTATCTAAAAACCTTCAAAAGCATCTACAATGAGTGGATTCAAACCAATGTCTATGTTATGAATAAGCTCATTATAACAACCTTTATACGAGATGCTTTATAATAGTTTAATCAACTCCTTCACACTCTATTATCAATGTATAGAATTTATTCCAAGATTTTTGTATTTTCAATAACATGGTCTCCATGAGAATACATTTGAATTTTTTTAACTTGAAACAATCTCCTAATGAATCAACTCATGATTTCACGAGAAATGGAAGATATTATCTAAAGAAACCATCTATCATCTTAATAATCATAATATTTTCTAAATATTCCTAAACTATCTTAATCCTTATCTCTAATATAAGGTATGGTCCTTCTCTCCCACCATAATAGAAGAGCCTCTTAAATCAACTAAGCAATAAGACAACCTTATGTGTTAAATCTAACAACACTCTAAGTTGTCAAAAACCTCAAATCAATGTCTAATTCCATAAAAAATCAAGCCCTTTATAAATTAAAATAGATCACACAATCCTCTTCAAAAAATGATATACTAAGTGTTATTTCTTACAACCCACACCCCTCATCTTTATCACATGGTGAACTATTACAAATTCTTTCCATGCCTCACATTTTTCCTCCTACCAAGAAACCATCGTCTTTCTTTAATCTTGGACTCTTTTTTTAGTGGCATGATATTATCGGCTGTTCCCATTAGGATTTTATGTATATTAATAAGTTTTTCCTTTATTTATCTCTAGGTCTGCAATTCGACACGATATTATATCCAAGAACGTTATGATAAATATCAATCCCTCATGTAAGCCAATAATAACCACCAATTTAGGAACAACCTAACCAAGAAGTTGTGAACAACATTTTAGGTACTATTGAAGGTTCCTATGATTATATCTATCTCATTTCACAATATTTAAATGTAGCCAAAGTTAACTACCAATGTAAGCTTGACACATAAGGACCCTATTTATAAACCCAAAAGTCTTCATCTACTAACCACAAACTTACTAATACATCGCATGCACAATCTAAGGATGATCTCTCTCCTTAAGTTGATCATCATCTAAAAATCAATCTTCCCTCAACTTCCCAAGATTCTAAGTCTTTATTCATATAATTTCCCAAGGATGATATGATTAATGATGAAATATTATTTTGTGTTGACAATCCTCCCCTCCTTATTAGTGTCATCATTCATAATTCCCAAGTAAGTGAAGTCTTTGTGGATGAAGTATCAATTACTAGTGTCACCTCTTTATCTCTCATTCAACAACCTAGATTTTGTGAAGATGGCGTTGACCATACTAGACTAAATTGTTCGAATTTGACAAAACTAGTCGAAACTACTTGGTTGTATTTGGCTCCCTATTACCGTAGGAACCAAAACCATCCAAAAAAATCTCATGGTTCTTTATATGCATTGTGTATATATCATATGGAGTTCTAAATCACTTAGGTTATTTTGTGTAATTTTCAAATCAGCTTACACATTATACAATCATCATCATTCCATATAACATCATTTGTTGGGTATTTAATGACCTATAATAAAGTATATATTAACATTTGTTTTAAGTCATTTTATCAACAATATTTTACTATCTTATCTTGTAAAATTTCATCAATCCTTAAAAGGTTAGGAATCTAATAGAGGTAGATCCTAAATGAACAAAAATCTTGATCATTTTCCAAATTTTGTTGAGAAAATTTATGAAAAGATTGGTGTTTAATTTTGAATAGCTAGTCATTATGTCCCATAACACATGACAATGGATCTTTGAGTGCATTTCTTATGCATATCAATTAGATCTAAGTTTATTGATTATATCTCTAAAAATTTTAGGTGAGATTGTTCCATTGTATGCATATTGGTGATCATAGCGGGACCTAAATTTGAAGGTAATCTAACCTTTCCTTTTTGAAATCTAATGTTTTTAGATGTTTTCTTGGTTTTATTTCATTTTTCACTAACTTTCCTATAGGTCCAACTTCATTATCTACAAGAACAAAATGCAAAAAAATTAGATGCATTGCCTATGTGACTATTATGTGATATTCAAACAACATAATAAAATTAATTTTGTTTTTTATTTTCTATCAACTAAATTTTTTATGTTCTTCCCTCATGCCATAGTGTGATCTTAAGAATCAGAAATATTTTTCTACTCTTTAGATGGACTAGGATTTCATCACCAATGATATAATAGCTTATATCACATGTGTTGGTAGGCTATATAAATTTTAGGTACGATTTATCATTTTTGGTGGAGCTCAATGAATTTCACAAAGTGAGGTGAGGATGGATTTGACCCTCAATACCAAAACCTTAAAAATCACTCTTGTAACATGTATTTGGACTTAATGAACTAAAAGGTATATTGAGGACTCTATATTAAGAATCCATAGTCTATAATATTGTTAAAGATCCTATTTTTGTTCTTTTCTTTATAGTGAAATAAAAAAATCCCCTAACACAACTTAATATACCCTTGTGGTATATCACCAAGATACCTAAGAAATCATATACCCCAATCACTAAGATTAAGGCTTCATTCTCTATTTTATTATCTCTTATTCCTCAAAGTATTAAAATAAATGTAAATAAAGATAAAAATTTGAATCCCATGTTACTTTAACCCCACCCATCACTCTTTTTGAATCTCTTTTTCTTATATTACACTTCCCCCAATTCATCAATATCTCAATTACATTTGATATTTCTTTATGATGTGTCCAAACATATTCATTTTCTAACTAGGTTACACCTATTTTCTCATGATCAATGATTTTAGATTCTTCCAAATCATCATGGAGATATATAAAAATAACAAGTGTGGTCATCAAGTCAATTCCTTTTCTCCTTTCCTACAATAGTCACCAAATCATTACTTTCTTTTGTCACAATAGCCCAATCTCATGGGTAATTTATACCCCTCTAGTCATAACTCTTCTAATTTTAACAAAAACAACGAATCTACATGGATAAATCACGTACAAATTAATCACTCAAAGATGCATTTATTTTATCCCCGGTCACTTGGGTGAATTTCATTCCTTTGTTGACTTGTGACCTTATCATTTCACCCAAGTGGCCTCCTCTTTTCACACCACCTTGCACCCCCTTTACACCACACTAACTTGGATTCCACTCTTAATTTTTATGTTATCACTCAAATACCCTTCTATTTGGTCACCTAATTGACCTAAATTGCTCACCCTATTCACATCGATGACCCACCTCTCCCCACTCATTGCATGCCTCATTTCAATAAAGCAATGGCGATCTTCCTGCCTACCCCTTAACTCTCTCTTCAAAATCAACATACACCATCTAAATATCCCACATAATGTCTAGAAAACCCTCAACTTATTTTCCTATGAATAATTGTGGTGACTCTTCTTAGCATCTCGGTTTCATCCTTACTCCTCACTTAAATCCATACTCCTTCTCTACCTCCCACACACTACTTCATTACTATTAACCGCCACTTGAAGTGTATTTTTCTATCATGCCCCATAAAATTACTTCCCTCACACAAATACCATCTACCCTTCTCACCATGTTAACCATGAACCTACCATCCAAATCACTCATTCCACACCGACTCTCACTCTAGGTTTTCCATGACAATCATCTCTCTACCATTACTTTAGCCTCAATCACTCTACCAACCCTCTATTTTTGATCCACATCCACATTATTTTCTATAGAAACACATCCCCTTGTCTCTAGTTATGATCATGAAAAATTATAAATAAACAGAAAGACAAACAAACAAAGCGACAAATCTTTCCTCCGTGTTTTCCTTGCAAACCTCAAATAAGGTTGTGTAATCCTTTACACTTGTAGAACTTTATAAGAATTTAAATTATGGGTGGTCTTAATTTTATCTTCAAATTTTGGAGTGAAGATTATATGAACATAAATATGAGATTGGGAAAGCTTCCAATATGTAGATATTGGAAAGTAAAATAGTAGAGTTTTTTTGCAAGATAGAAAGTAATCCAAGAGGATTGAGAGAGATAAAATCCAAGAGGATTTGTAAAGGATAATATATAATTTTTATATAGGCTAATTAGTAATTGAAATTGGTTTCATATAGTTAAATGAAAGTGTTAAAAACAGCACTTGAGGAAGGTTAAGCGGTTTGAATGAACTATTTCCCATTTGATGGGCACTAACTTTTCGGTTAATAGAAGTTACATCCGGGAAGGTGGTTGTACATGTAATTTCATTGCCCCCACCTTTCTAGGATTTTGGAAGTGGATTTGACTAGAATAGGGAAGTGGAATCCAAGTGGAGATTGACTAGGAAAATAGATGTATTTTCCAATTAAATAACTAATTTAATTAGCTATAAAATGTGAGACAATTAATTAACCATTTATTTAATAAATGTTAATTAAGTTAGCTAAGGTGTGTTAGGAATTAATTTAATTAATCCCAAAAGGTGTGAATCAATTAATTTAATTAATCAATTCTAAAAGGGGATGTGAAATAGGATAAGCTAGAAACATGTATGTAGTTTTGGGGTGTCTACATTTTCCCCTCTTTAAAGTGTTATTATGAAGTAATAACATTTTAAATATAGTAGACATATACGAGATCAATAAGCGAGATGATAGGGAACTATGGTAGATGTTTAGATTTTCCCTGGTGAAGCATTTAGATTCCCTAGTGATAAGGATGGTAATGAAATGGCCCCTTGAGTGAATGGGTGATGCAACAAATCAATGGAAAACTACATGATAGGAAGAAGAAAAGGAATTTGAACAAGGATGGGAGGGATTGTGCTCGTAGCATGAGCATCATTTTAAGAATTAAATTTAGAGAAACTTTATTTTTGTGTTGCACAATAGATTTGTCACCATGGATATGAAATAATCATGATGTTTAACCCATTATTTGCATAAAAAAACACACAATAAAGAAAATATAAAAATGAAAACAAACCCAATACACATAGTAAAAATTATGCACCAAGGTATGAATAAGACACGATGATATCAATATGTAATTTTTTGAACAAAAATATCAACAATGCAAAACAATTTTGAAAAGAAGACAATTAATTATTCCCTTTATACATTCCACGGTGATGATTAAGTAGATGCAAATTCCCCAAGCACTAAACTTATGAAATGCATGATGATAGGATCAAACTGAAGAGAAAATTGATCTTAGATACTCCTAATGAAACTCTTTTCGATCTGCATTGAAAATTAATTTGAGAGTTGAAAAGGATCATTACCCCGAGCAATAAACTTATAAATTCTAGGAGAGGTAAAATTAGATCCAAAATTTCCCCAAGTGAAGTTATATTGTGAAGGAAAAATAATTGATTTGTCTTGCCCCAAGAAGAATTATTAACATACAAAGGGAAGATTTAGAGTGATATTCGTAATATTGAAATGACACTATGGTAATAGTTAAAAGTTTTCATTTAACAATATTGTGTTGATTTGTTGAAATATTTTCATGTTTTTTACAATTTTAGGATTTTGTGATCGGTTGAATGTTTGTTTGAATTTTTATATTTTTTAAATTTTTTGAAATATATGATTTTTTTATTTTTGTGATTTTTAGAAAAACATTGATGTAAAGAAGAGGAGTGGCATACCTACAACTAAAAAAATACAAATAAATGTAAACAAACCTAAGTACACAGTAAAATAAAAACACACCATGGCTTATTTAATAAACCAGGATGAAACCACAGTAGCCGCAAATGTCCCAAAAACACAAAACAAGTATGTAAAACAAACCTAATATGAATAGGAATTAACTACACCAAATTTTTATGTGAAATGAGATGCTAATAAATTTCCTGCAATTGGTCTACAATAACAAAGGATAACAAAATAACAAACTAACAAAAATCAAAAGTATCATCACAATGTTGACAAACTACAAAAGTACAACATAATTTTCAATAACAACATCTAATGACACTCCTAATGTGTTCCACATTGAATAATTAGACATATATGAATTCCCCCAAGTGATAGCTTAGAACACAAGAGGATTAGATCGGGCCGAAGAGTGAGGTGATCTTAGATACTCCAAAAAATACTCTTTTATGATCTCGTAGAAGTTTGATTTGTATTGGATTAAAATGTGAAATCCAAGTGTGCACCAAGAAAATTTATATTTTGAAAGGGTAAACAATTTATTTCCTTGAGCATAGATATACACCATGGGTGAGAAAAGTGATTATTGAAAGATGATTCAAAATTATTAGTAGGATTTTCTTCAAATGACGATATTGTTGAATTATGTTATTCAGTTTTTGAGATCTTGTCAAACATTTTGTGAATGTTTTTCTTTTTTCCAATTTTATATTGTTTTTGGTTTTTGAACATATTTGAATTTTTGTATTTTGAAACATATTTGAATGTTTTTGGTATTTTTGACTCGATAAAGGATGCATGGTCTAAACTCATGTTTAAACAATTATAAGCATTTCATTCCATTAGAATAATGTAGATGATATAGTGATAGGATGTCTCACTCCACTTGTGACTCCACGTAACTAGGAAGATGTAAGGGCTCATCACCAAGAGCTAAAAAGGATGTGAGAATCAGGAGAATAATGATATGAAGATGAAGATGAAGGATACCAAGACACAAGATATAATAATGGTCCATTTGGGAAAATGTGACTCATTTCGATCAATATTATTTGACAAATTATAAGATGATTTAATTTATAGGTTTTCAATATACTTATATACATTGATGGCCTACTAATTGACAAGATCTAGTTGAAGGAATTGGTATCTCTCTTAATGTAAGAAACCTCTTGGGATGTTTTTGATCAAACATTTTTAATTCATATATTTTGAAGGCTTTATTTTGTTTGATTTTTTTTAAAGGACCCCTACATCTTGCTCCATGCCGCCAGGAAGAGGCAAGGGCTAAAAAATGAAGAAAAAACATATGAGAGTAATTATATCTACCTCCATTCTTATTCCCATGCTACTAGTAAGTAGTATGGGCTCATCACCGAAGACTAAAGGATGAAAGGTGTTATGATTTTTTTATATTTTTGTCTTTAGATTAACTTTTCATTGTATGTTGATATTTTTCTTTTTGGGAAGGAATTTTTCCCTAAATCTCATCCACATGAAACTATTAGGATGCAAGGGTTCAACACCATAGACTGAGATGGACGGTAAAAAAGGTCTGAGAAAATAAGTTTGGTGCTTTCTGTTAAAGAGAGAGCTTATTTGAAAGGAGGATTTGCCATCAATAAGCTTGAAGAAAAAATTGTAGGTAAAAAAATTAGAATGGTAGAAACCATAACAAGGATGAGACACATAATCCCCATTAGGAAAAAGGTTAACATGTGTCATAAAGGTGAATAATTGTAATGTGAAGATAGTATAATGTTATGATTAATATATCTACCAATGAATGGAATGATTAAAAAAATTGTACTTACTTTTTGCTTCTAATTTTTAAATAGTTCTTTAAGAATGGGTTTGATATGGATTTTTATTCTCTTTTTATGCTTTTTTAATTTTTCTAAATTTTGGCAGATGAGGATTTGTAATAAACTCATTACGATAGAGATCTATGTTTATGAAATTTTAATGGTCATGATTTACAAGAATTTGGCAGACAAGATCCAAGTCAATGGAGGAGATCTAAATATTTTCAATGAATTATTGATTGAAGTAGTACTAATTTATGATACTTGGATGAATGAGATTCAAGTCAATAGAGGGGAATCTAGATATTCAATAAGTCTTGAAGTAGGAAACTTGGGCGGATGAGGTCCAAGTCAAAGGAGTGAATTGATAAGTTTTTATGAGATAAAAAAACCTATGTGATGTTAGAGGAATTTTTGATGCGAAGAATACGATGAAATTCATATTCACCCATATTTGGAAAGATGCGAGGAAAAAGGACTTGTTCGTAGATGTGTATCGATGCTCCATATAGGATGTAGAGAGAAAATATTCAATGTTGTTCCTTTTAGGCATTGAATTAATTCATTTGATGACAAATTTGTAATTAAATCTTGAAAGCTTGGTTGTGTGAGAATATTCCTAGATATACACATCTCGTAGAGTGTACACATGTGGATGTCTTGACATGTAGTAATCATCATTGATTGTTTAATAATGTTATGTAAATCACAAGAATAATCTACATCGAATGATTATTGTGAAACATTATTAAATTCAAGATTGATCATTTGAGGTATTGTGGACACATAAGGCTACATTTTTACAAGTTTCCAAACGTGTTGTTGTGTCTCTACAACAAGACTAGGGAATTCAGGCATAAGATATAGCATTGAAAGGATAGAATTAGGCTCAATGGTGATTTATGATTGACCCTCTTCTTTAGAGTTTTCATTTTTGTTATGGATTGTAAAGGATTCTTGAATCAAGTTCAAGTTCTCATTTGACATTTGAAGTTATTTATCTGAAAAATGTTCAATTTCTAAATGAACTAATAGAAGAACATACGGAGGAGGTATTGATTGGTTTAGGTTTAGAGATACTTGACCCTTATCATCTTGATCTTGTTGAGTTTTATCATTTAAAAGGTTTTGAAAAACATTTATCTCATCATTGGAAGTTGAGGTAGTGGACTTTTTTTTTCAATTTTGTGAGCTTTTTTATCGATTTCTATTGTCATGACTCTATCATCAATTAATTCTTGGATATAATCATGAAGTCACACACATTTATATGTTTGATGACCATTAATGCAATAAAAGACATAGTATGTATTGGGTCTATACCAGTATGGCTTAGGTTCCCCTTCGACAAAGGGTTTTGTAATTGGATATTTCATCATTCTAGCCTTTATTAATTGATGAAAGGCACTAGATACACTATCTCCGACGGGTGTAAATTAGTGTTTAACTTTAAGAGGAGTAGCGTATTTTCTAAGTTATATGATTGGATTTTTGGTTGATTTCTCACTAATGTGTGAAGCCACATGAGAGACTTTTTTCATCTTAGTAATTATTTTTAGTAACTCATCATTTGATGTCTTGCATGCATCCATCATTTTTTATAGCGGGGAGAAAAAATAAAGGTGCAATAAAGTACTAAACCCTTAGAAAGTGATTTCCAAGATGGAATAGTGTATTTGAAAGATTGAAGAACGTAACCCTTATCAAAGTGAATGATAATATGGAAGACGGGAAAAGGTTTGAACGATTGAATATCTCAACCCTTATCAAATTGAATGCTAAGATGGAAGAGGCAAAAGGTTAGTTTTCTTGACTCTCAAAAAAATGAGTGTTAAGATAAAAGAGACTAAATGGGTTTATTGCTCGACTCTTAACAAAATGAGTGTTAAGGTAGAATTGACTAAAATGTTTAGTTTTCTTAACTATTAAGAAATTGAGTGTTAAAAGAGAAGACTTAGAAACATGATTGTTCTCAAATCTTAACAAAATGAGTGTCAAAAGAGAAGATACTTAGCAATGGAAGGGGGTCACTCAAATATCAATAGTGTGAATGTTACAATAAGAGGTGTAGAAATGATGATCAATGGCTTGAATATCGAAAAATTAAATGTGAAGATAAGAGGTAAAGGAGGAATGATTGGTTAATGATCTCAACTTGTAGAAAACTGAACTCTTAGGAGAGGGAAGTGTGGAAATGAATATGTTGAAAATTTAACAAAGTGAGTGTTAAATTTGACGATGTAAGATTGTTGAGTGCTTAAAGTTAAATAATGTGAATGTTAAACTAAAATACTTGGGAAAAATTAAATATCAATAACATCATGAATGTACTTGAATGTGATAAAGTAGGGTATCAAGATATCAAGACTTAGGTTGAGAATGAAGGTTATTAAGTGAGGATGTGGGTATCCACAACTCAAGGCTTGATTTTAATAGAAAATAAGTTCCTTAAATTTTGGGAAAAGGATCCAAATATTTAAAAATAAGATAAGACAAAATTCATTTCAAGATGAAAAACACAAATGAAGGAATTTGATAATTTCTAAAATGGGTGATGAAGAATCCAAATAAGGGAAATTTTGAGGTTTCAAAAAGAGATGGTGAAAAATATGAATGAAAGTTATTTGGAAGATTCAAGAAGAGATGATGAAAAATCCAAATGAAGGATATTTGGAGGATTCAAAAAGAAAAGAATATGGGTCCAAATAAAGGATATTTGGAGGATTTTAAAAGAGAAGGTGAAAGATCCAAATAAAGGAGATTTAGAAGATTTGAAAAGAGATGAAAATGGGTCCAAATAAAGGCTATTTGGAGGATTTGAAATGAGAAGGTGAAAGATACAAATAAATGGTGTTCGGAAGATTTGAAAATAGATGGTGAAATATCCAAATGAAGGATATTTGGGATATTTGACAAGAGACGATGAAAAATCCAAATGAGGGATATTTGGAAGATTTGAAAAGATATGAATATGGAGAGTGTACGATATGAGTGTGGAACACAAACTCACTAACACGTAAAAAGAAAAAAATGAAAATTAATTTTATGGAAGGTGGGCCCTTAACTTAGATTGGCTTGGTCAAGGTGTGGCTTCCTATAGTAAATTTCCCTCCCAAAATCCCAAAAAATTATTCAAGAAAGTGTAGTACTATTACTAGTTTTTGGCTTTACTTTACCTTGCTAATATGATAAGTCAAATTTTACTCCACTCAAAGGATCAAGTTGGGGTTGCCACTAAGGATAAAATTGACTTTAAATATCTCTTAAAATGTGCACTATTAAGTTGGGTGGTGGCTCCTATTTTTTCATCCAGTTCACCTAAGGCACCGACTACTTTGGGGCTCTTTTGGTACTCCTCACAATGATTTTCAAGCCCCTTTCCATGCATTTCCCACAATTAAAGTGGTATCGAGGAACAATCCCATCTCTGAAAATGTAATTTAAAGAGTTTTATAAAAATTGTAAAAAGGGTGATAAAGGGGTTTGCTTGAATCAACAACCAATGACAACCTGCAGTTAGTAGTTTTAAGAAAAATTCTTGTAAGAATGGTCTTGCAAACAATTTGTTAGAATTTTTTTCCCTAAGGTAGATGAAAGAGAAAACAATGAAAAACAATAAAAAAATCATGTTTCTAATTCTCAATATCACTTATAAAAACGTGAGAGAAGAGCATACGCGTGAAGTTGTTATGATTAATTTCGTTAAAAACATTTATCTAAAACATAATAAAAACCATCCAAAAAGTGTTAATTAATCTTGCAATATTCCCCCAAAAATAAATGGAACAAAAACATCCAATAACATTGGATCCAAAGTTGCACAATTAGTCTATTAGTCTAATTAATAAAAAAAGATGTTTTTAGGGCCCAATTTGTTAAAAAGACCTAGTTAATTAAAAAGAAATTAAATAATTTTTTAAAATATATAACAAGATCCTACTACTTGATAAAAATTAAATAAAATTAAAGGAAACGATGAAAAAAATTTAATAAAATAAGTTAATTACAAGTTAACATAAGTTATAAGTTTAACCTAATTATAAATCCATTAAAAGGGAAGAAACCTAAAAGCTAAGTTTATTGTTAACAAATAGGGGAGGGAAATATGGAATGACTTAGGCTTGGCTCAAGATCATCGAGCCAAGTCAGCTTTTTTACATGCAAAAGGGGATTGTTTCAGGATGCGAGTGTGAGATAGGTCGGGTATGGATGTAGCTTGTGAATTGGTTTAAGCTCGGAGGGTGATGGTTTGAAGGGTAGGTCATGGGGTTAGATAGTAGCTAGCTTGGTGGTGACATGGTGGCTCGGTAGTAGCTCGGGAGTATGTGCGGTGGAGAATTTATGATAAGGGTGGATCACGTGGCAAGAGCTCGAGGACTCGGCGATAGGGGTGGATCCGGCGGTAGGAGTTTGATAGTGGCTGGTAGTTTGAATGGCGGGTGAGTCGAACCGAGGTAGGGGGTGAGTTGGGATGTTGAGCGAGAGGTGAATGAACTGGGGAGATAAAGAATATTTAATTGAATTGGGAAGAATTTAGAGTGTGAGAAGGGGGAGTTAGCTTGGCAAGTAGCTTTCCAAGTCTAGTTGGGAGAGGGTGAGTATTGATGTAGGTCGAGTTGCGAGGATAGAGGTGAATGATTTGAAAGGATATAGCTCGGTTAGGTAGATAATGAGTTTGATGCAAGTTAGATGCAGCTTGGTAAGAGATGAATGAAATGGGTTGAGCTTGGTTAATGTTTGCAATACGGGAGCCAAATAATTCATCTTGGTAGTGAGTAAAGTTATGAAATACTTCTAAAATTCCTCGAGACTCCTCCAAATTTAGCACAAACAACTAACCTTATTTGTAACTAAGTAGGCCTCTATATTTAGAGAGAAAACCCTAATTGTAAAAAATAATATTTTATAAACTTGATTTATCCTTTTATATGATCCCAAGATTGAGAGAAACACCTACACAAACACAAGTAATAGCAAAGACAAACAACAAAACACACCAAAGAAAAAACAAAAAAGTGAGCCAAATAAAACCAGATGTACACAAATGTTAGTAAAGATTCAAATCTACACTAAAACATAATGAAATATGAAATAGACATAAATTAAATGTGGGAGGTCCCATTAGGTGTGCTAGAAATGTGATCATGAAAAACTATGCATAAATAGAAAGATAAATAAACAAAGCAACAAACCTCTCTTCCATGTTTTCCTTACAAACCTTGAATAAGGTTGTGGAAGCATTTACATTTGTAAAACCTTGTAAGAATTCAGATTGTGGGTGCTCTCAATTTGATCTCCAAATTTAGCAATGACAATGCTACGAACACAAATATGACATTGGGAAAGCTTCCAATATGCAAATATTGGAAAGAAAAATAGCCAATTTTTGTTGCAAGATAGAAAGAAATCCAAGAGAAATACAAGATGATTGAGAGAGATAATATCCAAGAGGATTTGTAAAGGATAAGACCTACTTTTTATAGAGGCTAAGTAGTGGTTGAAAGTGGTTGCATATAGTTAAATACAAGTTCTGAAAATATAACTTGAGGGAGGTGAAGAAGTTTGAATGAATTAATTCCCATTAGAGGGACATGATAAATTTTCGGTTAGAAAATGTTACATCCAAGAAGGTGGTTATACGTGTAATTTCATTTCCCCAACCTTTCTAAGATTTTGGAATATGTGTTGACTAGAATGGGGAAGTGGAATCCAAGTGGAGTCAAGTGGAGATTGAATAGAAAAAAATATGTATTCCAATTGAATAACAAATTTAATTAGCTATAAAATGTGAGATAATTAATTAACCATTTATTTGATAAATGTTAATTAAGTTAGTTAAGGTGTGTTAGGAATTAATTTAATTAATCCCACAAGGTTTGAATCAATTAATTTAGTTAATCAATTCTAAAAGGGAATATGAAATAAGATAAGCTAGAAACAAGTATGCGGTTTTAGGGTGTCTACATTAGTCACCCATGTGATATATCAAACATTACCCTAACCTTTCCCATTTATACTACTCATACCTCAGTATTTCTTATCACTCCAAGTACAATATCCAACCATCTATGCCTTGCATATTTAATTTTTCCACATGGATATTCCTCCACCATTGCTCTTACACTTATTAATCACCACAGTGTTCCCTGTCAACCACCTCCTACATTATTACCCTATCTACACCTTATTTCATAAGAACTCAAACTTTGGAATTGTATTTTAACACTTTTCCCACCGGTCACACATGTAACCCTTCACCCCATATTTTCCTCCATAGGATGTTTACCAAGAAACCCAACATTGCAACACAATCATTTGCCACTAATATCCTAATAATCAGTCATGCTCCTTCCTCTTCCACTCCTTTAAGCTTTCCCACACCATCATCTAATTATTTTCCAAACACTAACCTCTAACCCAAAAATTCATTTTCACCCTCACACTTTGTTTTTAGTAGCATATGTGTTGTCACCGGTCCAATCTATACTACTAATGGTCCTTTCCACTTCTCCACTCTATCACATATATGCATATTTTCATCCTCCTCATATCAATTATTTCATGATGTATTACACTAATGACTCTTCACATGCTAACATACTTTGTCAAAACATTTTAGACCACCTATGTAAACTAGATTTATAGAACTAGGGGTGAAGCACCCAAATTGACATATATTTAACTTTTCATTGATCTGATTCATATGATGGTCCTTATCAATCCATACCCTCCACATTTCAATCCTAACTTCAATAAATTTAGAAGTACATAATATTTACAAAGTCATATATGCATTTTCAACTTGTGTGTTATCTTATCCACCATGAAGATGCACTTATGTTGTGCACTTTACCTCTTTACCTCACTATACAAGCTTTAGATTGGTATGTGAGCCTATCATAACATAAATTCTAGTCTTTTAAGAAATCACAACTCCATTTATTAACCACTTTCCAGTTAATATTTATTTGAAGACCCCCTTTTCTTACACGTATCAATTAAAACAATTTAATGATGATTCCAATCCAAACTATATTGTATGTTGGTGTGTGGTTATCCATGATTTACCATTTCCTACCCCACAACCGACTTACTCAACCAATTTACTAAAAAAATAATACATCTCTCATATTTTACAAATCCACCACCGCCATATATTTTAGGAACCCATTCTAATATCTCAACACTTTCAATATTTACATCATTATAATGTTATGTTACATCATCCTCGTGCATCTTTTCCATCTCCATAATTACCTATGTACGTTAAACATGTCTTCCTCCCAAAAACTAACCTCGTTTCTTCCCCACCTACTATGCACACTAACTTTAAATCCCCATCATCCACCACTCCCCATAATCCTAAGCTTTGATTTCACTCTCCTTTTTAGTCTTATAGTATTTATTACTCGGAAAAAATATCCACCCCTTACAGAACCTCTCATTGTCATCTTATAAAAATTATAAGATTCCTAAATAATCTCTCTGTTGAATATTCCACTAGAAAACCTCAAAAATAAAACATCCTTATGGAACACAATGAATGATTTTCATATCATTAAATCCTATTGCATTCGTGTACAAATGTCACCAATTTCATAATATCATTTAATACATTATCAATAAGAGTGAAATCCAATTTGAAAATTATGTGGCTCCATAAAATAGATATTTGGATTTTTTTACAAATCCGCTTCTTAAACATTTCAATGCATATCAAACAACTATTGTGTACTTTGAGACACCGTTCTCTTTTCAAAAATGATTTTATATAAATCTCATGCCCTAGAAAATCCATATCATCCTTTTCACTTGTCTTACCCCCTATCACTTCACCTCTAAAAAACTTTCTTCTCCTCCTAATATGTTGATAGAACTCAACCCTTTTATAGGTATTCCTCCTATTACTCCATGTCTTTCAACCACATCTCCTCTAATGTCATCATCATATCACATCTCACCCTCTACATTGCTATCTCTAACCTCGTCATCTTTTTATTCTTACACACCCATTCTCCTTCCTCTCATTCCCTCATTCTTTCATTAAAATATGTGACATGCTCCTCATTGAGGTAAGAATAATATTTCCTACCAAAAATCTCATCATCAACATCACCTCAAACATCATCAACATATACTCATGTACCCATCCTTATTCCTTCAATATTTCTATCCTCATCGGTTCCAACATTGTCCTCATTTTCTCTTAACAATGTCAGCCTTCCTCTAACCAATCTCACTTCTACTACTCTACTTCATGTGCTTGACTGAGATCTCATTTCAATAATTTATAGGTGTGGGTACATATCATTTTTCCACTTCTCTCATGTATTTGTTGCATCTACCCACAACATCAAATTTCATTCAACCACCATCTATATCCTAGAAAGGAGTTTCTTATTTCCTTTATTCCCCCACTCCTCATCCCACATTTCAACACAAACCTATTGAACACATTCCTCCCTTTTCCACACATTTTTGTCACTTTTCCAATGCTTGATCACACACTTCCTATTGATATGTACATATTCTTTCATTTTTATCTACTGCATCGTCTCATACATGTTTATCAAAGAACCCAATTCAATATATCACATTCCTCATCCAATCATATTTTACTACACTCTATTTTTAATTCACTACCTACCACTCACTACCATCTTTCACACAATTGTGGGAAATTTTTATTTGATTTTTGTTATCATTATCTTATACCATCTTCTTTTCTAAATTCTTCTTCACCTAATTTGTTAACTAATATCCTACATTCATCTTATCACCAACAAGACTAGGGAGACTTTCGTTTGTCTTCACTTTCTACATGTCCATAAGGTGAACATATTGTCAATGTATAAAAATGACATAATCACAGGGATAAATGATAGGATCTTACATCCTTCTCATTTTATGATCACTTAAAATGTGATTCAGTGCATCAATTTCAAGGTATTGGTTATTTAGACAAATAATAAGGATATTTTTGGCTTTTCGGTCTATCTAGCACCACTCTTGCAATTTATTCACTTGATTTATCTTTGAAAATATTCTCTAAACTAAATTAATCTAAGGGTGATTCTCAAATAAATTAAAAATGGGAATAAAGGGTAGAGAGAAAAGAAAACTACTAAGATAAGAATATTTAAGATATTCATTGTATGATATTCAAAATAACAGATTTCCTTATAAAACCAATAACATAAAACTCAAGTAACCACTCAAATTTCAATGTTATTGATGCGTAAATTCAAAGATATTAAATGTGAACTAAACATATCATATCAAATTGTTGAATGCACATTTAAAGGATAAATTTAACTTGCAGAAGGTTATAGTAATTGAATATAAACTTGTAGATACACAATTCAAACAATTTACTTAAAAAAATTAGCTTATGATTCATCAAGCATTGAATATTATAAATACACAATTTCTAAAGCATGATATGAGAAAATAAATAAATCAAATAAGTTAAGTTTTCATGATTTAACTTTAAACTAGCACACATTCAATTAGCAAATGACATCCCCCCTTTTCAGAATGGGGGGAGCATACTTATACAGTTTTGGCCTATGTTTTTCCACCCAATTTGAACAAAGATTACAATATATTAATTAATATTACAAATAGTTGGCCATTCAAGAAATATCCTAACTAATTCTTGTTAGGATAGTTACAATGGAAAAAGTCAACATGCCAAAAATACAAAATATCCAAGGAATCATTGAGTTGCTTCTTTAATCATGGGGCACCTCTAGACCAGGTCCACATGTGAAGGCTTCTATTAGGTCAGGTCAACTTGTGTGTGGTCCTCCTATGTGAGATCAGCATAAGCTATATTTTTTCCTATGGAAAAGAAAGATTCGTGTAGATTTTATAATCCTTTTCCTATTTTACAAGATCAATAATAAGCTTTCTAAAGATTATGGGATCTTTAACTAGTAGGGCCTTCTATGAATCCTTAGAATTCCCCATGATTTATTTCAAGGTATCTATATTTTGGACCTTTCCCTAGTCTGAGAGATAATCTCAATGACTTGGGATGCCTCTTCCTTGATTACCTCTATTATATTGTTTTGAAAATTTGTAAAATTTTGATTAAGCAATTCAGAAAATTCATCCTTTGGACATTAATTTTGGGTATTCCTTGAATATCTCTGTAATGGGCGCTTTGTTAAAATAATTGAATTCCTCTTAAAATTACATCATCAAGTTGAGGAGGAAGTTTACCCATTTGATCAATCCATTCCTTCAATTTTTCTTTTATGTAATTGGCATATGTCTAGCATATACCAATATCTTCTAGAGATACTATTGCAAGGTCCTTATATATCGCTTCTTCAATATCTTAAGCCATGATCCTCAGAATTTTCCACATTACACCCATCATTTCAATTATTGTGTTGTTCTTTTTAGAGTAGGCCTAATCTTTAGTTTTAGCCTAAATACTTTATATGATCGCATCATACATGCAAAGTAAGGCTTCTTCTACATCTAAAGTGATACCTTCAATAAAAGTGTCTCTAGGCTGAGTTTCAAGCTCTTTGTTTGAACTACATTCCCTTAATAATTTGTTGACAATTATATTAAATATTATATATAAGATACATGATATTCCTCATATTTCTCTACTTGGAAACCTTTGGCTTTCTCTTTCATGGTAAGGGAGAAGAGGTCTTTGAATATTTCATGCCAAATTATGGCACATTGAGTAGAAATTATCTTCATTTTTAGCCTCATCAAGGTTCCTATCCTATGATTGAACTCAATTTTTATTAATGGTTCCTCTGGAGCTACCCAATCTGGTTGTTCTCTATGGGAAAAAATTTCTTGTTCAACCTAGTCTTGCTAAGGCTCAAAAGGAGGGATACTTGTAGGGAAGTCTGAACTAGCTCAATTTTTTCTTTCTTTATTATAGCCTCTAATTTTGTGTCCTCATCATCTTAATTACTTAAGGCGTATGCAACCAAAGAAGGCCCTTGAGTTGGCTCGGGAATGAACTCTTTAATTTATAGGATAATTTATGCCTCTCTCTGGTCCTTGAGGAATTGGAGAATTTGGGACTTGAGTATACCTTGGAGGTGTTGAATAACCAAGTGTCATTCTCTTTTTATTTCATTTTTATTTCTCCTATTGGGGGAGGAACTACCCCTTTTATCTCTATATTTTGTTGGATTAGTTTGTCAACTATTTGGGTAATCTATACCCATTCATTGACATCAACCTCATGAGCATAGACTATATTTATTTGTCCCTTAAGTGACTCTAAATTATTTTCCACTCTTTTCCTTAGGTCATATTGCCTTAATGGGTGATGGGGAAAATGGAATGATTCTGATCGGTTGTTGGATCCTTTAAACCGAGCTACATTTTGAACTCTTGGCCACCAAATCTAAGCGACAAGGGAGGATGAGTCCTAATTTTCTTGTCCTTACATTTCCCTACTATTCCATTGTAGATTTGGAAGGAAACTTCTTGTTCAACTATTTTATCAGCTACATAATATGGAATTTGTAATGGTTGTGTGAGTAATCCCTCAATCATAATCATTATGTAATCAAGATAAAAGAAGGAAGCTCCTTTTGTTTAATTGAGGTAAGGACATTCTTAGAAATTCTTGGCATGGATACTTCATGCATTTCCTTATAGTGTGTGGGATAAATGGTAGTGCATATGTCCTTAATGTGAACCCTGAATCTATAGGCATATAAATATGAATATAACTCACTCACTTCTAAAATGGATGATGCAGACCATGGTTTACAAAATTTAGGACATTGAAGGACTCTAAAGAATGCATCCAATAAATAGGAGGCCATAAATAATGATTCTTGTCATCCATAAAGTTATCTCATTAGGAAACTATATTAGAAGTAACCTCCTACCCTAGAGAATGGATTGTGTGTTTATCTATGATCATTTCAAGTAGGGGAATCCATACTACATCAAACTTAGCAATGGAAGGGTTTCCATACAATCTATTCAGTAGGGACATACCTATACAAACCCTAGGTATAAATATTTGAATTAGGATATCATTGAGGTGAGGATCATCCATGTTATCAATGATTCATTGGTCCAACTCTACAAAATGATCATTACTTGTCTTGTGACCATCCAAGATTTAATTTTGGTTGATTTATAAAGGGTATCAACATCAAATAATCTGAAATAATATATAAATGCATGTCCAATGGAGAAAACTACTCTATTGGTCTTAGATTTGGAAAACAAAGCCCAGTTCTTATTATTTACATGAATAAGAATGAAAGATAGTAATTTTGGAAATGGAAATACTTTAAGCTTATTTTTAATTAGGTGGAGAATAACTCTTTTTAATTCCCTAATCTCCTTGGCCCTTTGTGCTTGATCGAACAACATTTTTGTTTCATCCACGGCATTTGTGTCAAGTCTTTCTCTCTACATTGTTTTTAAGATGGCCAAATAATGTTGGAATTCATGGTCAAGTTAATCCTAGTTGAACACAAAGTGTCTTACATTACTTTGTTGTTTGACTAGGAATACAGGATGCATCTACATTGGAAGGTCCTAGTTCTCCCACCCTAGCTGAATATTGATGTCCTAAAAACCTATAATGGATCCTTTGAAATAAAATGCTTACAAATGAGTGATGAAATGGGATTAAACTCACAGGAAATCTTGCAATTTGAAGGCTTGAATGAATTTTCTTAGTTAACATAGGATCCTTATAATTTAGGAAATATTTCATCTAAAATGGTGTGCTCCATATTAATGGCACATAATGTATGACTTGATGTTTTTTTCCAAAGAACATTTATTTTTTTAATTGATGAACCTTTTGAATGTGTACCTTACACCTATGTAACCTAGGATAAATCATATCTTTCATTCTTAATTATCCTTCAGGGATCTTGAAACCCCATGTACAACATATAGAATGCCACGTGTAATGATAGGTAGATTGACATGTATATGAGACTAGGATAATATGTGTACCATTTTGTTGAGTTTTAAAATGGTACTTTAACAAAACCATAGTCAAGGGACAAAGCAAGTCCCTCCTCTTTATGGTTTCCCTTATTGAAAGCAAGTAGCAAAGGTTATATACAAATGTACAAATTTATCTTAGGGCTGGACTTCGACATCTTGAAATGTTTTTACCAAAATAGCTTATCAATATAAATGAATGGAAGAAATCGAAGAATAGAATATAACAATACTTTCGGGAAATATAGCTAACAAAGTATAACCTTATACGTATTGAGCAAAGGTGATACTGAGAATAGAATCATTCACATTCACAACATAAGACACCATTCCATAAACACAAATTTCTAGGAATAATATCAATAAGAACACATAGTTTCTTATTACATAAGATAAATGATCCATGATTTCAAGTAAGCAAGACGGGACAATGGGGAAGATAGAGAAAAGGAGAAAATCCTTCTATATTGATTTACTTTCGACTATAATTACACTTCAAAAGTATAAGAGTCCAACATTTTGCAATGAGCCAAGATCTTACAGTTATAGATGAATTGAAAAGAGGAGAAGAAGAGAAGGAATAAAATTTGATTTAGAAGCTCAACCACCAATCATTAATGCCCCTACAAATCTACCTAAAATATGTCAATTATAGTTCTACATGTCTTTGGCATGCTGAAGAAGGGAGGATGGAAGATCATATCAAATTTGATCTAGTTGAAGCAGTCAGATCACATATTAATGGTATAAAATATGTTTTCCATATTTTCACCCAGATTAAGATATCTAGTCAGTTCTCCATGTTTGTTTGGTGTGTTGGAGAAGGAAGGATTGAATATCAAATCAAATCTGGGTTGTTGAAGCAATTGGATCCAGTATTAATGGCTTGAAAGACTTGTTCCATATTTTCACCCATCAAAGCCTATTGAAAATAATATTTTATGCTTACATGGCATAGATGAGGTTGATATACTTTCAACAGATGCAGATTTTTGAATTTCAAGCATTAGAGTGAAAGTTATGCTTATTTGAATATTTGAATCAAATTTGCACAAAAATGGTGAAAATGTAATTTTCACAAAATGGATCCATGGGCCTGAAATTGAAATTACACCTTTAGCGCAAAACAAACAAAAAGTAAAAAAGTTCCATGCAGCCCCACAAGACCACTTCTTCATATTTGATATAGGTCTGACATGTGGCTTTATCTAAGTGGTAACAGAGTCGTGGTTCACTTTACTCCTTTTATGGAAACAAAGCTCAAAATCTCAAAGTTCTCTTCCGACTGCTATCCCTCTTTGACTTTTCCTTGGCATGAGTGGGGTTGTGATTCACTTTATCACTTTATGAATTTTATGAAAACAAGGCTCAAAATCTCAAATTTCTCTGCCGACCCACCTTCCTACTTTGACTTTCGACGTGGGCTTAACATTTGACTTTTTCCTTATGGAAACAAAACCAAAATTCCCAAAATGCTCCAACGGCCCACCTTCCCATTTTTTACTTGAAACATGGCCATGTGTCCCTTTACGGGCTTGTTCTATATTTTTGTTTTTGACTAAGTCCTTCTATTTGGTGGGGCCATAGGTCTAACCTTGGACATGTGGAGGCTCAACGCACATTTGGGACCTACCTCTAGATTTTTCCTTTGAAGTTACACCAAGCTGACATGTGGAGGCTTCCATAAACCCTTCTATACTTATCCAATTCAACAGATCGGCTCTGCCCTTTCTTTGACTATGACCACATGGTGAGCCCGTGCACACTTGGGGACCCACTCTTGATTCTTCCTTTGAATTTACGTCGAGGAAACACATGAAATTTTTTCACTCTGTTAGGGGATAGCCTTTTCTTCGACCCTTGAAGGTGCACCATTGAGACACGTGAAGACTTTTCTTTGGTTATTTTATACTTAGCCAATTTAGACTGCTACCTTTTTGACTTCTATCAAACCCTAAACACATGGAGGGTTGGTTCACGTTTGGAGGACCACCTTTGGCTTTTACCCTTAAAGGTGCACCGATGAGACACATGTCACCGTCTGCTAGCCTTAGCCTTTTCAACGGTCGATTTAAATTTTTGAGGCTCTGACCAGATAGAGGGTTGGCACTCATTTGGGGTCTCCATTTTTGTGCATTATACCAAAAGTGTGCCAAAGAGACACATGGCACCTTTTGTGGTCTTTCTATACTTAGCCGATTTGGGCCTCGATTGAACACTGCCTTTCTCCACTTTGACTTATGAGGAAAGATCAAGAACCATAGAAAAACTCCAATGGCCTCGAGGCAAGATCCAGATGGGAAGACAAAAAGTTTATCAAACCATGCGGACTACAAGATTTTAAATTAATGGGGTGAGATTGCAAATGAGCACCAACTTCTTCAAAGCATGAATTTTCCTATCTCTCCAGACTTCTCAATCTACTCAAACATCTCTCAAAGGCACCAACTCAAAATTTTCAAAACTTGACTTAAAAATGAGGGGAATTTTGAGGGTGACAAAATTCGCTCTTTCTGGGGATGACTTGGTGGGATAGGGAACGTGGAAAGACTAAGAACCATAGAAAAACTTTGTAAAGTAGACCGATTGCCTTATCCATTGGGAAAATAGAGTCAAATTCAAAACCAATACAAAATACAACACACACGGAAGGAAACAAACCAAAAATGAAAGAAAAAAAAAAAGAAAACACCGTACGAGTACATACAAAAGGACTATCTAAACACCTAGGACTTGAACAACTTCAAATACTTCCCACTATAAGGAAGTGGGAGAGAGGATCCATCCATATAATCCAAGTAGAAATAATTTTCTCCAGTAAAGTGTCTAATTTTGAAAGGACCAAGCCAAAGAGAATCAAACTTACCATGGCTTCCTCAAGGTTCATGTCTTTTGTCCCATAGCAGAACAATGTCTCCCACTTGAAAATCTCTGGGCCTATCCTTCTTATCAAAAAAATATTTCACCTTCAGTTGATGAGTTGAGATCCTATCAAAAACTTGCATCATGTCTTCATCTAGCTTCTGGAGATACATGATCCTCTTGTCCAAGGAACTAGTGAAACTTGTATCTTCAATAGCTTACATTAAGTGCAAGGCTAGCAATTCCACTATTACTGGTAGTTGAGCTTCAACACCATACACCACCTGGAATGGAGACATCCCAATTTCTCTTTTGGATGTAATTCTATCTTCCTAGAGAGCATTATAGAGCTTCTTATGCCAATTCCATTGAGAGTCATTGACAAGCTTCCAAACGATGGTTACCAGATTCTTATCTGTTGATTCTGCTTGTCCATTCCCTTGAGGATAATAATCTGAAGAATGAGCAAGGGAAATTCCATAGCCATAATAGAAATCCATCATCTCAAAATAAGAAAAATTGGAGTCACCACAAAATTTTGGGTTTTAAAAGGGATATGTTTGAAAAAAATCCCCAGTGAAGTCACCAAAAACTGTTGGGTTTTAAAATGGTACTTTAACAAAACCATAGTCAGGGGACAACAAGTCCCTCCTCTTTATGGGAGAGGTTCCCTTATTGAAAGAAAGCAGAAAATATTATATACAAATGTACAACTTTCATCTTAGGGCTGGAATTCTAACATCTTGAAATGTTTTTTTACCAAAATAGCTTATCAATACAAACAAATGGAAGAAAATGAAGAAAGGAAAGAGTAGAATATAACAATACTTTCAGGAAATATAGATAGCAGAGTATAACCTTATACGTCTCGAGAGAACGTGATACATAATAGAATCATTCACATTCACAATATAAGACACCATTCCATAGACACAAACTTCTAGGAATCATATCAATAAGAACACGTTTTTATTACAGAACATAAATTATCCAAAGATTTTGAGTAAGCAAGAGGGGAAAATGGAGGAAGATAGAGAAAAGGGAAAAATCCTTCTATATTGATTTACTTTCAACTTTAATTACACTTCAAAAGTATCGAGTCCAACCTTTTGCAATGAGCCAAGCTCTTACATTTATAGATGAAGTGAAAAGAGGAGAAGAAGAGAAGGAATAAAATCTGATTTGGAATCTCAACCACTAACCATCGATGCCCCCGAAAATATTCCTATAATCTATTAAATCTAGTTATGCATGTCTTTGGCATGTTAAAGAAGGGAGGATGGAAGATCAGATCAAATTTGATCTAGTTGAAGCAGTCTGATCACATATTAATGGTACAAAAGATGTTTTCCATATTTTCACCCAAATCAAGATATCTAGTCGATTCTCCATGTCTATTTGGCATGTTAGAGAAGGAAGGATGGAAGATCAGATCAGATCTGGGTAGTTGAAGCAATCAGATCCCGTATTAATGGCTTGAAAGACTTGTTCCAGATTTTCACCCATCAAATCTTGCTAAAAATAATATTTTATGCTTCCATGGCATAGAGGAGGTTGAGATATTTCCAATGGTATCAAATTCATCAAATTTTGAGCACAAGGGAAAAATTTATGCTTATTTGAATATTTAAATTGAATCCACACAAAAATAGTGAAAATGCAATTTTCGCAAAATGGATCCGCTAGCCCAAAATTAAAACTACACCTTTAGCGCAAAAGAGACAAAAGTGCAAAATTTCCCCACAACCCCATAGAACCGCTTCTTCATATTTGATATAGGTCTAACACATGGCTTTACCTGAGTGGTAACGGAGTCGTGGTTCACTTTAAGCCTTTTATGAAAATAAGGCTCAAAATCTCAAAGTTCTCTGTCGACCCGCTTTCTGCTTGACTTTTTAACATTGGCTCAACATTTGCATTTTCCTTAGCATGAGTGGGGCCACGGTTCACTTTATCACTTCACACCTTTTATGAAAACAAGGCTCAAAATCTAAAATTTCTTCGCCGACCCGCCTTTTCGCTTTGAATTTTGATGCGGGCTTAACATTTGACTTTGTCTTTATGGAAACAAAACCAAAATTCCTAAAATGCTCCGATAGCTCACCTTCCTATTTTTGACTTAAAACATGGCCATGTGTCCCTTTGCGGGCCTGTTCTATATTTTTGTGTTTTGACTAAGTCCTTCTATTTAGCGGGGCCATATGTCTGACCCTGGACACATGGAGGCTCAGTGCACATTTGGGACTTGCCTCTAGATTTTTCCTTTGAATTTATGCTGAGGCGACACATGGAGGCTTCTACAAACCCTTCTATACTTAGCCGATTCAATGGTTGGCTATGCCCCTTATTTGACTCTAACCACGTGGTGAGCATGTGCACACCTTGGGACCCGATCTCTATTCTTCCTTTGAAGTTGTGTCGAACAGACACACTGGAAATTTGGCACTCATTTGGGAGATAGCCTTTGGCTTCAACCCTTAAAGCAAAGTGTCATTGAGACATGTGGAGGATTCCTCCAGTTCTTTTATACTTAGCCGATTTGGTTCTACTTCCTATTTGACTTTTATCGGACCCTAGACACGTGGAGGGTTGGTGCATGTTTGGGGGACCACCTTTGGCTTAGACCATTGAAGGTGTGCCAATGAGACATGTGGTGCCATCCGCAGGCCTTAGACTTTTCAATGGCTGATTTAACTTTTTGAGGATCTAATCACGTGGAGGGCTGGCGCTCATTTGGGGTCTCCATTTTTGTGCACCATACCAAAAGTGTGCCAAAGAAACACATGGAACCTTCCATGGTATTTCTATACTTAGCCTATTTAGGCCTCAATTGAACACTGCCTTTATCCACTTTAACTTACGAGGCAAGATCAAGAACCATTGAAAAAATCTGATAGCCTCAAGGTTATATCCAGACGGGAAGACAAAAAGTTTATCAAACCATGCAGATTGCAAGATTTTAAATTAATGAGGTGAGATTGCTAAGGAGCACCATCTTCTTCAAAGCACAATTTTTTTATCTCTCCAAACTTCTCAATCTACTCAAACATCTCTCAAAGGCCCCAACTCAAAAAATTTTAAACTTGACTTAAAAATGAGGGGAATTTTGAGGGTAATGTAACATTTGAATTGGATCACCCTTTGTAATTGGTGACATGTATTTTACCTTTTCTAACCTTTGAATTTTTCTATCACTTTTAAAGTGCAAGTCAATTTTCTATGAAGTGTGAGCTACACAGCCTTTAGTCTTACTACTCACACTTGGAAAAATTTTATTTGAATACTCACACTTGGGAAGTACATGTTTTTAATACTCAAATTTGGGAGATTTCCTCTTTTTAATGCTCACACTTTGGAAGTGTGAGTTCTTTCTATTTGACCTATGAGGAAAAAGTCACTAAGTGTTAGTGCAAGTAAATAATAAAGTGTGAGCGAGAGAGAAAATAAATAACCAAGTGCGATTTCTCATAGATGGGAAGTACGAATACTAAAATTTTGAAGTGTGAGTTCCTTTTAATAAGCGAGTAAAAACTCGGTTTATGTAATTCATTTAAATACAAGAACTAATATTTGTAGAGTAAGGTATATCCACTTAAAAATTATTCTCAAACCAAAGGATAAATAATTCCAATTTACCAACTTGTATAAACCATAGAGGTTCCCTTTTCTAAGGTGGGGGTAATTATGCAACGATAAAAATGGCAACGTATAGGGGAAATACTACCAAGTATTTAGAACTCAGATTTTCTGGTTTGAATGCACTTTGGAAGATTATGAATTCAAAGCTAACTATCCCTAAATCAAGCACACATTTTAAAGAACAATAATAAAAAAATACTTAATGACATACTAATTTAGTATCACTTATAAAAAAATAGCTCGATCTGTACTTATGAATTCATTGATCTTTTTTCTATTTAAGCATGATAATATCCAAGAAAATAAGCTCATTTGATAATTTTTTGACTGGGTTTGTTTAATCTTTTCTTTTCCCTCTCTTTTTTATTTATTGGGATGGATCAAGGAGGGGAATGTTTGGGCATTACTTTATTACTAGCCAGGTGTCTATAAAGACCGATAGAAATACATTTGGTTCCTATCATGGAATTTCTCCACTACAAATCAAGCATCCATAGCCCTAGTAGAGTTTTCCAGAATCACTTGCTAGAGAAATATCTTTGATTTTATCCTTTTGGATGTTTTTGATATTTCATTTAAATTTTGAGGAACCAAGTTAATGGGTTTCAAGGATTTTTCAATTTATCTCATTTGGACATTCCTTTTTATACTAATCATGATTAAGTAGAGAAATATTATTATATTTTAGTGTATCTCATTTTCTACTAAATGACCTGAAACTATTCTAGGATTCATCTTTTATTTTAGGAATTTCAACTCTTCAACGGTGGCTTGAATCATGGATATTGAGTTATGCTTTTAGACTCTTTAACAATGTAACAATGGATTGAATCAAGGATACTAAGTTATTCTTTCATAATCTTCCAAAATGTTTTCTATCGATCCTAAATCCTCAACACAATAATATTCCCCCTTCTTAAGTAAATGTTTCCAAAAATTTCACCTAATTATGAATGCAAGGCCATCAAGATGTAAAACAATAGAACATAAAACAACAGTAAAGAAAACAAAAATAGGGAAACCTAGATTAACAAATAATGTAAGCGTAGGAAAGGGAAAACTAATTTATAAAAGTTAAAAAAACAAAACTACAAAATTAGGAAACTAAACTAATTACATATTTGATCATTCAATTGGTACTTATGATGGAGCTGCAAAGAATTAATGCTTTAGGAAGTATCCATTCACCGATATTATCATCTCTCTTCCATGAAGATATTTCAATCTGAAGGAATTCTAACCCAACATTTAAGCTATTTGGTAGGATTTGATTCATAGTGGTGAAAACTTTCCATGTTGCCCCTTTATCTTATGGGATTTATCCCATAAAAGTACTAAATATGATGTTCTAAATTTTTTTACCTTGGATCTTTTGTTAAACCATATTTTGATAATATCTTGGTGTTTATTGAAATTTTTAATGCTTTATGGCTCGTATCTTCCATTTGAATAATTTCTAGGATCATTTCTTCGCTTTTTCTTCTTTCTCAATATATTCTTACATAAACTCGTAGCTTGGAAACCTAAGGGTGATTGGGAAAACTAGTTGTTTCCCATACACCAATAAGAATTTAGAATATTTCCAAGTTTTCTTGTATCTTATCCTATCATCCCAAAATGCATACATTGGTAAAGAATGTCATTCTCTTGGTTTCTTGTCTATTGACTTTTTGATGTCATTAATCATATTTTTGTTGACCCAAATACTCCATTTCCTTAAGGATAATAATTTGATGCAAATTTTATGATTATCTTATTATCATAGGCACATTTATTGAATTTTTAAAATCAAAGGTTGGTCCATTATCACATATGAGGGGAAAAGGATATCAAACTGGCTATGATTCTTTCTTCTAAGAATTGAAAAACATCAATTGTCCTACAAGTATTGGTAGTTCTGACTTCAGTCCACCTTATACAGTAGTCAATGATAGTCATTAGATATTTTTGCCTACTTGATGAATTTGGATTGATGACTTCAATGAAATCCATACCCCATTGTACAAATGGTATAGTCTTAATTACTGGTTGTAATGGCATAGCTGCATCTACCTCCCTATTAGAGAAGGTTTGACATTAGTGGAATATTCTCACATGGATGTGAGAATATTTGAATATGATTAGAAAATAATAACCATCCTTTAGAATCTTATGGGAAGTTTCTATGCCTATTGTATGGCCATTTCCTAGCCTCTTGTGAAAACTATGTATAATAACCATAACTTCTTCTTTAGAAAAACATATTAACTAGATGCCTTCATAGTTTTTCTAAATAGGAATTATTTCCTAGTAATGAAATGGGATGCTTTGAGCTTTATTGCTCTTATTTTTCTCTTTTTAATTCAGATAGGAACGTACCATCAAAGGATAATAGATAATGTGGTTTTACTATTCATTCTTTTGTATGCTTCCTTCCTCTACTTGCATTATTTCAATCTTATATCTACATCTATTGTAATTTGTTCTAAGCCTTGACCTCGACCATCTTGGTTGGTTTGATCTCCAAATCAAACTCTTGTAGCTTTATCATCCATTTCCCTCTTATTTCTCCTAATTCATTATGTACTAGGATCAACTTGATGGTTTGATTTTTTGACAATTGCACATGTTTTATTTTCGATTATGTAATGCCCAAATTTTTTAACAACCTTGACTAGTGAATAATCTTACTCATCCATCATGAAATACTTAAGTTATGAATCCTTTAAGTTGGTACTCATCAATGCGATGATATGTTTATTATCTCCAACTTTTTTAGTGAGTACATGTGTAATGGTGTGCTTAGAAGCATTGGATTATAAGAAGAGGTCCATGGTGAAGTCGGGATTGGTTAGAATAGGTGCTTGAGATGTTGCCTCCTTGATATATTGGAAATACTTCTTGTCATTTTTTGTCCATTCAACCTTAGAATTCTTTTTCAGCATGGAATTTAGTGGCCTAACAATTTCAGAAAACCCATAAATGAATTTTATTACAAAATTATGTTTTCCAAAAAATGATTTCAATTCCTTTCTATAATTAGGTGGGCCAATTTTAGAAATGTTATTAACTCTATCAGGTTCAATAGTTATACCTTCCTTTATAAGGACATGTTCAAGAAATTTACATTTTGTAATGCATAATATGCTCTTTTTTAGTTTTAAGGAGATGTCATACCTTTACGCATATTTCAAATACTTTCTCGCAAGTGCCCCACGTGGTCTAACCTATTTTTAGAAAACATAGTTAGATCATCCATATAAATGATAATGAATTTACCATTAAGATCTTGAAAATCATGGTCCATGGCTCTTTGGAATGTTTCTCTAATATTGATTAAACCAAAGGGCATCCTCTTGTAGGAAAATGTTCCCCACTTGGTGGTGAAAGCAGTCTTCATCCTATCTTCTCTATTTACCAAGTACTTGGTTGTATCCTAAAAAAACATCAAGGAAAGACATCATCTCATATCCACTTACTATTTGTATAACTTCATTTAGAGAGGGAAGAGGATAATTATCCTTCTTCGAGATTTTTTTAGGTTTCGAAATCTATACACAACCTTATCTCTCCACTCTTTTTTTGAACCGAAAAAATTTACCACCCGAGTTGAGTGTCTTATGGGAAATATTATCCCAGAGCCAGCAATATATTTACTTCTTTCAAAATTAAAGGCTCAAGGACTTGGTTTATTGGTATTTTTATTTTCCTACAAGGTTTTTGATCCTCCATAAATAGTATGGTATGGGTGAAAACTCTAGGATCAAAAATCTTAGAGTCATCATAGGACCATGTTATAACATTTGTATAGTTCTTTAGGAGATCAATTGTTCTAATTGTTTCCTCATTTGTACAAGCTAGGCCTATGTTTACACATTTGGGATGTTCTTTCATGTCAAGTTTTACTTGGGTATAATCCTTATCATTAACCTTGGGTCTAGCATCATACCGAGTATGATGGTCAAGAAAAACATCTCTTCCAGAGCTATCATGCCTCCGGGGATCTTGTTTTAGTTAAGATTTATGATGGAATTGTCGGTTAAATCATTAACATATTTCTCATCTATGATTTGAGATTAAAAAGCATCATCGAGTTATTTAAGAACTAAAGTATTTGATGATCATCATCAAATATCGAAAATTTATCCACACTATTTGGTATTGAAGGTGTGTGAATCAATTCACCCAACATCCTTTCTTGAGTAGCAGTATAAGTAGTCAATACATTAGCCTCTTGATTTTACTTCTTGGGAATAAACAGGATGTTAAATGCATCAAAATATTCAATAAGATCCCATACTTTGTGTTTGTGTCACTTAATATATCACTTTTTTATATTGGTATTTACTTGTAATTTGATTGACTACAACTTCATAATCCCCAAACACCTTTATTTTTTTGACCTTATGTTTAATGGAAAATTGTAATCCCAATACCAAGGTTTCATGCTCTATCAAGTTGTTGGTATAAGGGAATTGTAGCATATAAGAGGTTTGATATTGTTGTTGTTTTCAGTTTATTGGGAAAATTTATACCTCATATCCTTGTTTAGAACAATCTCCATCAAAATCCATGGACCATATTCCTAAGGTTTCTTACTTTTCCACTAATTTTTTTGTATATTGTATGTCTAGAGCATACACACCAATGTCTGTTGAATAAAACTTAGCTTCTTATAAAAATTTCAGTTAAATTTTTCTTATAGGCTCCCTCCTCTTTTGATTTGGTTTGGGATACCTCTCCAACGTAAGCACATATGGGAACAGTCAGTAGACATGTATTCATTCAACACTTTTGACCAATCTCTTCTCAATAACATGTCATAAGCTTCTGGGATTTATACCACTTGTATGTCCATCAATTATTGGATCCTATGATCGGGGCCAATTACATGTCCACATGAAGGAGTTCCCCTATCATAGAATGCTACCCTATCGAATTTTATTAGGTTTAGACAAATCTTCTTACATATACTAGAGGGCATAATATTGGCATAGGCTCCGAGTCTACTGCAGGTTATGTAGGTTCTTCCCAAACATTCTAATAGTTAGTAGGAAGGGATGAACTTCTACTTTACTTTTCAAAAAGGAATTGTTGGTATGAGAGGGGTTTTGAGGGTCTTTAGTACCCTTATTAGCTAAGGTTTTTAATACCAAGTCTCTTTGTTTCATGAACTGATTTAATTCGTGCAAATTAATATTTGTTTTAATAGTATTTATGCATTCTATAATATTGTAATCTGGTTTTAGAAGTACCTATAGAAAATTCTTGTGAGTGAGGTTCATTTCCTTTTGGAGGAGAAGGAATTTTGTTAGCCTTTGGTTCTAGTGGATTTATGCTAACATTTGGAGGTGTTGAAGTATTTTTTTAGATTTTCTCGCATAATCACTCTTCTAGTATTGTTGAAATACATGGATCCCATCCATGCTATCCTTTGGGTCATTGTCATCCTGTTAGGGAAAAGAAAATGTTTCCACCATCATAGTAGTACTTTGTGGCTTTGTATCTATTGAACCGATTCCCTCATTCATGCTCAGATTAGTGAACTAGTACTAAATAAAATAAGTAACTCTTAATATGCAAGGGTTTAAGGTACCTTTAGATGGTATTATGATGTGAATGGGTGAAAACAAGAGATCCTTCTCCACAACGAGCTAAGTGACCTATAAATCAAAGGGAACTCAATAGATGATGGATTAGTAGATAGATGGGAGGGTTTCTTGAGTCTCGAGAAGTAAAAGACTTCCTATAATGGATGTTAACCCTCATTTTCATAAAGATGGGATAAAATTAGATATTGATAAATTATATGTAGCAAAATCTAAACCAAAATAGAAACTGAAATGTTAGATATAAGGCGAGAAAATGTAAATTTGATCTAAATGGACACAAAACAAATCAAACTTGGGTGGGTCGACGTGACTGAGCCTACAGAGGGCTAGTCCATAGTGATTGGGGCAAATCAAAAGGAACAGTGATGGAAAATGTAGATCGAAGGCCCCGGAGGAAGATCGGAGGCGATGATGCACCGAGATGGAAAATAGGAACCTTTAAAGTATTTGAAACATGATCTAACAAAAATGATATAAGAAAATTATGAAAACTAATGACAAATAAAAGAAAAATTGATCAAGTTGATGGAGATTACGCAGGTCCATGGCAATGGGGACTAGCAAAACAAATCGAGATAACAAAGGGGAAAGATGATGGGATTTAAGAGTTGGATGATTGTGGAGAAAGAAAGTGGATTTTGGGGATATGAATGAAAGAGAGTCACACAAAATGAAGGTTGGGATGATGGTAATTGTTGACTATTTTTTCCCCTAATGCAAAATTATCAACCCAAGCCCACATTAGCTAGCAAGAAAAATGGGCAAGAATATAAAAATTCCAAAATTTTCCCATGTTAAGCCATATTGGGCTCTCATATCTGAAAAATCCCTGAAGAAATTCAAAAAAATAGTTAAAATTTCCCAAGCGGGGCCCTTCGATGGTTGAGCTAAACTTCAGCTCACTAAGCTACTCAGTGAGCTCATCTAATATAAGAGGAAGTGGGGTGTTTGCGTGGCTCGGGTGAGTTATTTCCCAAATCGGTGAGTTGGGGTCCCGGTGCGGTTTGCATTGGTAGCATTCTAGGAAAAACATCTCGGCATAGGTAATCAAGATGACAAAGCCAAATAGCTTAGTGGATGGCTCAATGTAGTGGATAGAGCAAGCTAACTCGTTTGGGTCAAAAATGGAACCAAACTCGTTGCCGTTAGAGGCATCAATGTAGAAGAAGGAGAGGTCGAACTCCTAAGTTTGGCAATTATAAATGGATTACAGGAGGTGATGCCAAAGTCTAGATGAGGCAACTAACAAGGAGATGAGCTAATTTAATTCAGCATTGTGTGATGAAGGTAAGGTAAGGCCACATGTGTAAGGGTTTCAAATTCAAGTGGCTCAAAGCATGGAAAAATAATGAAGCTTGGGATTGACAAGGTAAGAGTGGAGGTATCGGTAGTGAGTAGGATAGTGGATTGGGGGTGACTTGGTCGAGCAAGTTGAGTTTACTGTAAGGTCTAAAACCTGAAATCTTGAATTTCGGGCTTTCAAGGTTTTAGGGTTCGGTAACTCACTTTGTGGAAGAGACAAAAATTATTCACCCCCTCTCGAAATCTGAAAATGTGAATGCCTAAAATGGATGAGTGATGTGGCACGATGAGGAGGTTTTGGGATTCAAGGTTGTTTTAGGATCAACATGGGAACCAAGACATTTTCAGCACTTCGGTTGTTTTGTTTCAAGAGTAGCTATCGGGATTAGCATGGCAGAAACCGAAATGAGTTAAAAGAGGGATCGAAGTGGGAGTTTCGAAACTCGAAAAGTGAGCTATATTGTACATCCCGATCATTTCAAAGATGTTTTCATTTGGGTTTCATCAATGTTGAATTTTACAGTCATGCATGATTAATTTGTTGGATTAGGGGTCCAAAAGAATTTGAGCCAAAACCCGAACAAAAATAAACACCCACCCACGCATTTCAAAAGTTTTCAAGTCATAAAGACTGAGCCATGACAAATCAAATCAATGGAATTCGAGCATAGTCATAGTTGTCCTTGAAAGGGATGAAGGAGCTCATCGTAGGGAAAACCAACTCAACGGGATAGGAGGAGAGCTCAATGGAGTTTGAGAGACATGGAAAACCCTAACCATACCACACCTTCAAACTATCATATATGGAGCTAGAGATGTCAAAAAATCATAAAATTATAGTCAGTGGAGAGCTAAGAAGGAGTGCAACATGATGAAATCATAAAAATAGATTTTTCATAGGTTTTGTAAACCCTAAAATTACAGAGTTCACCAGAACCCAAAATGTGATATCTTGAGGCCCGGATGTCGATTCTCGCTAACGGATAGTTGTTGGAATTTTGAGAGCAAACTCTACACCATGAAATCATAAAATTTTGGGATTTTAGAAGTTTTGACCCCAAAATTTGGGAATAGAAAACATTATCCTGGGTAGGTGAAAGTCATAAATGAGGTTGGTGGAAAAGTAGGGGTCATCATGAAGTTATGGGAGCTAGACTAGACCCAGGTGCAATCACAACCAGTTCCTTCATGCACAAGGAAAGCTTATTAATGGAGAAGAGATTTTGTAAATCTCTAAACACTCATTGCAAGATTAAACAATGGATTTTTATGGGTTTTGGGGAAATTTTGGGTTCTATTTTCTCTCTTTCCTCTCCCCAAAATTTTGTTATAAATATTGTAAGGGGTTGCAAAAATAATTATTTTTATCACCTTCTTCTCACATGCACCCCATTTCTTCTTAGGGCTTGAGACTTCCTTCAAACACTATAATGGCTTCACGCCTCTTCCGCTAGAATATTGTACTGTGTAAACTTCTATGGAACAATAAAACATATTAGTGTTACATCTTGTCCAATCTCTATGTTTTGTTGTTTGCATCTTACCTCTCATTGTGTTTGTAGGATTTGTGTGTATTTCTTATCTATTGCAAGTTTGGTGGTTGTGTTTACCATGAAATAGTGATAGTTAACATTTCAAGTACGTGTTACGGTTGTCTAACCTCCCCTTAATGCATTGGTGGAACATGAGTTTGTGGTGTATTTGTCCAACCTCCCAAAATCCACCCTTTCTCGATTTTACAGGTCTTATAAATAGTGATTAGCACTTCTTTCTTGGTGTGTCACTTCTTTAGTGTAGGATTTTCTTTCATGTAGACATTTTTATGTCCTCTTGGAAGCATTATATTAGGGTTAGTGAGTATTTTTTCCTACATTAGGAGTAGTTTGTGGCAAGTAGGTTAGGAGCAGGAACCGGCCTTCTCTCGGAGAGCTATCCCATTTTGCAATATCCCACACTCAGGATAGCTCATTTTTTTGAAATCACACTGAATGTCCCACCTCAAACCAGTCCATTTGGTGGTGTTGTGATTCTACATTAATACTTTTGGAATGCCCGGTGGGACAATATGAAGTTAGAGTTATATTTTTGGATTTGTTCTACATCAAAACCTAGTCACATTAAAGCCAAATCTTGAAACAAGGAATTTTCAGAGGTCTCCGTGCACTTTGGAATTTGGAGGTCATCATTTTAATATTTCAGAGGTTTTAGCTATGAGGTCAAAGTCTGAAATCAATTTTGGAGGGCTTAAAATGTGCAAAATGGGCTTAAACTTCACTAGATGATAAGTCAGGGGTCAAACTTCAAAAGGGTATTCTCAAATTATCGAGTTTCCGACATTCAAAATTTTGGGGTTTTTCAAAATTTAGGATTTTGGAGGTTTTTAATTTTTTGACCTTCTCAAATTTTGGATTTCAGGATTTTGGAGTTTTTTGGAATTCCGGTTTTTAATTTTCGGGACTTCGTGTCTTGTGAGTTTTGGAGTTTCAACCACCTTATATTTCAAATTTTTTCAAGCTGGAGTCATGTTTTGAATTCAAATTTCAGAGGATCATTTACAACTGAACCAATCCAACCCCACAATAATTTTTGAGCTCTTCAAGGTGTGCATATAGGTATTCATTTCATTTCATCAAGTTGTTGTGCACTTGGTGGAACCTCAATCTTCAGAGACACACATGCAAGCACAACTAGCAACTCAATTTGGTTCAAAACCCATTCTCTCGAGTAGCAAACTTGTTCATTCCTTCACCATCCATTTCACTTCATTTTTGTTCTTTCCACCTCTTTCATTTTCCGTCTCATTTATTTCATGAATTCTTGCAGTCATGGCTTCATTCACCTCATGGGATTCACATCTAAGGTAGCACTAGTATTAGTACAACCCTCCTATAGAGTTACAAAATTCATTTTTAGGGTGTTATCAACCATCTCTAGATCCATACTATAATGGAAATCAAATTTAGTATGCATGCCTAGATGAACAAGAGACAAGTCAGTTTGGTTATCCACCAAACCATCCATATTTTCAAGAGCGGGGTATGTGGATTTCAAAGGACATTCTTCACCTAGAAATGTTGAGTTACAAATGAAGATCCTAAAAATAATGGCAAGTATGGTGCAGTCTAGGGCTTCAGCCCAAATGAAGGCATTTAAGATTAGATTCAGGGCCCCTTGTCCATGGGAAGGCCCCTTTCCATATTATCTTAGCCCGCAGAGAGAAACTAAGCTTCATAGTTGAAATGTTACCCCAACTAGAAGGATGGATCAAGGACATTGAACATTATGCAAGTCAACCTTGTCTACAGGAGACCCTTGCATTACCCTCTCATAGTTATTTTCCTTCATCCCAATTAGTATCATTTCAACCAAAACCACAATTCACAAGTTTCCCACTAGTCAGAATGTAACTAGTAAAGAATCCCCTTCTCCATTTTTCTCTCTTCCATTCCATCTCATTTCATATGTCCTTTTCCCTTCCAAAATACCATCTCCTCCACATGAAGATGAAGTTAAACCTCCCCCACCCACAACTCCTCCTATAATCTTGGACCTAAATCGGGAAGAAGATCAAGGAACTAGTCAAGGGGAGCAATGTGAAGAAGGTCCAAGAAATGAGGAAATGATGAAAAACTTCATAAGCTTAGCCTTGAGGTTTTGAATTGAAAAAATTTCCCTACTGGTAAAGCCTTCGGAGAAAGAAAAGGTCAGAGAATAGGTGGTGCAAACCAAATTTACGAGTGGCAGAGCAAGGACATGTGTAAGAGGAGCAACAGTCTGGTTTTCAAAGTCTAGTATCCATGATGGTACTTTGTTTGCACATATTATTGGTCAACCATCAGCTACAAAATTAGCACATGAGGGAAGAGAAATAGTTCCAATCCAAAAGAAAAGGAGCGCATTTATGCTAAAGAGGAGGATATAACAAGTTCAGAGGATTCCAATTCAAGGAAGGCCATGTAAGAAACTCCAAGTTCTTCCTTCACTTCATCCCCTATGGATAATAATTCAAAGGATAAGTTTGAACTCTCAAAATTCATGTTCAAGAATGAATGGAACCATAGTGAGCAAGTTGAAGATCCAAAAACACTATGGAGGAGGTTAAGTCGGCACAACAAGACAATGAGAAGGAATATTACCTATCGGGATTGGAGGATTTCTTTAATGAAGACGATCCCATGGAAATCATCACATTTTCTCCTCCATCATCCACCTTCTAAGCACAAGAGCCCATTACGAAGAGGAGCACATGTGAGAGTATCATATCCTTCATAAGATCCCTCTTGAGCCGAGATTGGAGGAATTAAATCTTCCAAAGAGCATGTGAGTCGAGGAGAGGGAACTCCCATGTGAGAAGCTACACACAACCACTTTTAGTAGTCCATCAATAGTTCCATTGGAGGCCACAAGTGATTTTGAGGAGGTCCGTGTTAAGGAGGAGTCCCAAATTTCCACATAGGGGAAAGATCATGAGGAAATCACTACTTCCATACCTTCCACCAAGGTAATGCATTAGTTTTATGTAGGTGTGTGAAGACAAGAAATTTTGAATATAGATATTCACCTTTTCCAGGAAAGTATACTTAAATATTTTCTTATTGAAATTCCAAGTCGAAGCAAGTGGGTACTTTTAGTTTTTCAAGCCATGTCCCATCGATATATAGCTTCGTTAGAGATAAAACCATAGTTTCCACAACCAGTCATGTTCATCTCCAAATATTGAGGGTGATTTTCATAGTGCCAAGGATCAGCTATATCAGTTACAAAACCTCCAAGAGCCCCAGGTGAATCATTCTGAATAGGTGTTTGTTTGGTTTTTCACTGATACCTCAATGATATGGGTGAGAATTTTCTACTATGACCATTTCTCATTCATAAAAATGGTTATGTCTAGTGTCAAATCATCACCATGGCTACACATTCTAATACCATGAAGTTACTTTGCACTACATGTGTCGGGATTTGTTTGAAACCTTGTCTTCTTTTGATTAGTGTAGGGTAGGTGTAGGTGTTGTTATCTATTTTTGGGAAAACTCTACACATTCACTTGGCTGCGTATGATTTGTATTTTTACATAATTTTCATTCATGTTTTCTCCAAAGACAAAGTACATGGTGTTATAATAGGCCTTCCATATGGAGGAGAAGGTTCATACTTGTGGGAAATAGTTGTAGTTTTAAAGGAAAACAAATGCAGAGCAACTAAAATCAGGTTAAGGATGATTTTTAATGAGTTTTCATTCTTCAAGTCCTTCAAGGCCAATCATAAGTGAATTTCTAGGTGCCTCCACCAGATCATAGTAGTCTCCTACATCATGCCAAAGAATGGAAATTTCAAAAGAATAATAAAATCCAAATTTAATAGAGTTCCATGATGTAAAAAAATTGAAAATTGTCTTATTCAAAACTCTGCAACATGTGAAGCATGCCAAGCAATCATTAATTGTGTGCTTTGTACTTGGTGGAATCAAGTTTTGGGATAGTGCATTTCAGTCTCACAACATAGAGTTGTAGAGAGGAACAGGTGAAAATATTAAGTCAAGACAAATATCTACTCTCACAAAACTTATTTTTAAGATTTTCTTATAGAAAATGAGAGTGCAAGTACCAAAAAAGGTTCAGGTTCAGTAGTGTGCAAGAAAATTTGGGGTCAATTTGATAGGTTCAGGATCAGCTGTAGGAAAATAGTTACTCCATGTCCAATGTATATGCCTAGGCTACTAGTTAAAAAACATCTAGTAGGTAGACGTCCCCGTGAGTAGCCAAATTGTTAATTATTTTTGCCCCGGGGAAAAATTATCAAACTCAA
Organism: Taxus wallichiana var. yunnanensis; assembly: GCA_018340775.1. Lineage (NCBI taxonomy): Eukaryota > Viridiplantae > Streptophyta > Pinopsida > Cupressales > Taxaceae > Taxus > Taxus wallichiana. The sequence goes on along the minus strand of CM031238.1, from coordinate 15,400,883 downwards.
GCCCACATCCGGCTAGTAAGTAAAATGGGAAAGAATAATAAAATTCCAAAAAATTCCCATGCTAATCTATATTAGGCTCTCAAACAAAAAAATCACCGAAGAAATTCAAAAATCAGTTCAAATTATCCAAGAAGGGCCCTTGGAGGATTGAGCTAAATTTCATCTCATCGGGTAGCTTGTTGAGCCACATGGAAAGTTCATCTAATGCAAGAGGAGGTGAGGTATTTGTGGTGCTTTCAGGATTGGCATGGTGGGAAACTTGAAATGAGTTGAAAGAGGGATACGAAGTAGGAGTTGTCGAAATTCGAAAAGCAAGATATGTGGCACATCCTGGTCATTTTGAGGATGTTGTCATTCAAGTTTCGGGGACATTGAAGTTCAAAGTCATGCATGATCCATTTTTAGGATTAGGGGTACAAAATAATTAGAGTCAAAACTCGAACAAAAATAAACTCCCACCCACACGTTTTGAAAGTTTTTGAGTGATTAAGACTTAGCGCGCCAAATCATATCAACGGCATGTGAGTATAGGTTGGGTTGGCTTTGAAAGGGATGAAAGAGCTTGCCATAGGGAAAACCAGATCGATGGGATAGGAGGAGATCTCGATGGAGTTTGAGAGATAGTTTTGTAAACCCTAAAATTGTAGAGTTCACTAGAACCCGAAATGTGATATCTTGAGGTTCAGATGTCTGATTCTCGCAAACAGATAGTCATTGGAATCATGAGAGAGATCTCTACACCATGGAATCATCATATTCCAATATTTTTGAGGTTTTTTACCCCCAAAATTAGGGAAAAAAATATCCCTAGGTAGGTGAAGGCCATTAATAAGGTTGGTGGAAAATTAGGAGTCATCATGAAGCTATGGGAGCTAGACTAGACCCAAGTGTAATCACGGCTAGTTCTTTTATGCACAAGGAAAGGTTATTAATTTACCAAAGATTTTATAAATATCCAAACACTCATTGTGGGATTAAAGAATGGATTTGTATGGGTTTTGGGGTAATTTGAGGAATGATATCTAGATCGTACCAAGCCAAGAACTTGGATGTTAGTCAAACACCATGATCAATCGATGAAAACAATTCACCGTAATAAATTTACATAAACCTTTATAAATAAATGAGCAGCAATATCATATATTATTATGGAACTCAATGAAATACAATGAGAATGGGCCTTGCTTACATAGGAAAGAAATAACAATCTAAGAACTAGTCAAGGCCGTAGATCAAGCCATAAATCAACAAAAGAACGAATCATCAAAGAACTAGTCAAGACCATATACTTAGGAAATAACAAGACATCAAGGATATAGTCAATACCATAGATCAAGGAAAGAACTATACTTAAAAACTATATAATATCCCCTAATATCTAAATAAATAAAAAATAAATATACACACACATAAGTGGGTGAGGATAAATACAATAAAGGTAAATAAAGTGCCTAGGTGAACATGAGCTAAGGTAAATACCTACTCTAAGGTGAAGGCCATTAATGAGGTTGGTGGAAAATTAGGAGCTAGGATAGACCCAGTGCAATAAAAACCAGTTCCTTCATGCACAAGGCAAGGTCATTAATGGAGAAGAGATTTTGGAGATCTCCAAAAACTCATTGCATGATTAAACAATGGATTTTTTATGGGTTTTGGGGAAATTTTGTGTTCTATTTTCTCTCTCTCCTCTCCTCAAAATTCTATTATAAATATTGTAAGGGGTTGTAGAAACAAAGGTGGTTGATCAGCTTCTTCTCACATGCACCCCATTTCTTCTTGGGGATTCAATCCTTCCTTCAAACATTGTAATGGCTTCATGCCTCTTCCTGCTACAACATTATACTATGTAAAATTTTATGGAGCAATAAAACATATATGTGTTGCATCTTGTCCAACCTCTATGTTTTTTTTTTTGCATCTTACCTCTCATTGTGTTTGTAGGATCTGTGTGTATTTCTTGTCTATTGCAGGTTTGGTGGTTGTGTTTACCATGAAATGGTGATTGTTTGCATTTCGGGTTTGTGTTGCATTTATCCAACCTCCCCTTAATGCATTGGTGGAACTTGAGTTTGTGTTGCATTTGTCCAACCTCACAAAATCCACCCTTTCTCCATTTTTCAAGGCTTAGGAAGGGTGATTAGCACTCCTTTCTTGGTGTATCACCACTTTAGTGTAGGATTTTCTTTCATGCAGTCCTTCTTTCTCTGTCCTCTTGGAAGCATTAGATTAGGGTTTAGGGAGTATTTTTGCTTACATTAGGAGTAGTTTGTGGTAGGTAGGTTAGGAGAAGGATCTGGCCTTCTCCATAGAGCTATCTTTCTTGTAATGTCCCACACTCAAGATAGCTCCATGGTGTGTAATCATGCCAAATACCCCACCTCAAACCAAGCTATTCGGGGTGTTGTGATTCTACATAGATAGTAACTGACATGGTTAACGATGACCTGGGTATGATCTAGACTTGGATGGGAATGGATGGACTGAAAAAAATACCTACATACAAGAAATGAGGGTCTGGGAATGACTGAGGTAGAGAGATCGTAATGACAACTTAACTTGCACAAAATTTGATGGTGGTAGTTACCAAAGAGGGCCTAAACATGTAATGATAAAATAAGGCTTCAAATATCTTAAATATGGTCACAAAATCTCCAAGAGATCTTTAAGATGACTATAGCATCTATAGAGAAGGCAAAAAATGAAAGCAAGATCGTGGTAAAGCTTGAAGACTCCAAAATTACATCCTTAAGAAAGGGAGGGGTGGGTTGGCTTATTATGGTAAACGGTGACTGGAAAAATCACTTCTAATTGCGGATAACCCTTGATTTGGTCGGTGGTATGATGATGATCTTGAGACAAGGATCCCATAAGAGGAAGGTTTATGGTTTAGAAGGATAAGGATGAGATAGGGCTGCATGGATAAGATCAATAGGTAGGTGGATGGTGGAAATTTATAAATAAAGGTCTTGCGTGAGTAAAAACATTAAATGGGGGCCTAGAAAGGATAAAATTGAGGATTTAGGAAGGATAAATAAATTAAATGAGGATTTGGGGCTAATTAAGGGTGATTAGGAATGATTAGGGAAGATAGATTAAATGGTGGGAAATAATGGTAAGTGGGATAAATTGAATTTAGGAGGGAAAAGGGAATTCGAAGGGAAGAGAAGTATGTATGTATGAAAGACGATGGAGAGTGAACGTAGGGTGAGGGATAGTGATACCGAAAAATTGTGTCTACAATATCATCAGATGCATTGGCCACATCATTTGTATTTGGAATTATTTCATAATTGTACAATTCTCCTTGAAAAATTTAAATGCATCATAGACCTCTATGAAATTTAATTCATTGTGTTTAGTAGTATTATGAGCCATACACCAATTTTTTAATGCAATTTCACATACATATTGTTTTGAGAGGATTTTACCTAATTATTTTTATTCTTGTTGAAGGGATTATTGTTATATCTTGTATAGTTGTAATTCCTACTTGGGTTACCTTCCACTGCACTACCTATTTGTCTTTGCATGTTTAGAAAATCTTGCCCCAATTTTCTTACCATACTTTGGATAAAATCCAATTCTCCTTTATCATTCTCCTAGTTTTATTTTTAGGAGGATCTATTATTAATAGGGCGAGGGCCTATTTATCACCTTTTGTGGCTCAACCAATGGTTTAAGATCATATGGCCTTTGATGTTGGTTTGGGGCAGTGTAATTGATACACAACATTTTGGACTAGTGTCTACAAAGGATTTGGCACATTTTGATTGGCTTGAGGAAAACGGTTGGGATGTGGGATTTGGAAAGAGAGGGTGGCATACCCTTGAGGGTGCATTTTCTCGTTAATCTAGTTAGTTTCAGCATATGCAGTAGTTTTTGTATTGATATTTTAGGACCTTCTCAAGAAAACTTAATTCATAGGATCCAAGTCATTTTAATAAATCTGTAGTGCTAAATCAAATGTGTATTTGTATGGTTGGGCAATCAGACTATACATCTTTTGGAACCTAGCATTGAAATAGTTGATGGGTTCTTGGACTTCCCTTCACGGGGTGGTGAACCTTTGGTAAAGGAAAGTAAGGCTATTGATTCTACCAAATTGGGAATCAAAAATGTCATGAAATATTTTCCAACTGGTAGTTGAATCTTCGATAGGTTTAAAAACTAGACATATGTTACATTATTTAAAGAGAATGGAAAAATCATGCAGGAAACATCCTCATGCGTCACATTTAACAATCTTAAAGATGATTCAATGCTATGATGTGTTCTTTAGCTAAGGTGTTGTTATTTGGGTCAAATACATGAAGACACCTTTCAAGGTTTCTTGGCAAGTCATGGACAGCATCGGGTATATTAATAAGATATCCCACCAACCATACCATCATGGTTACCATGGTAGGGGAAGGATTGCTTAATTTTGGAGGACTTGGTGGGTTATTAACTTAAGTAGGACTTAGAAAGGCCTTAGGAATTTTGGATTTCCCTCTATGTAGGCATGGTTTCTTGTGAGTCTCTATAGAAATATGAGATGAACTAGTATCGAGTGGGACCTTTTCATACTTCTTGGTAAATCCAGTGTAAATGAACAATGTTAATGATCAAGCACAAGAATATTTTAACAGAAAATGTATGTAGACTATAAAAGTAATAAATATGCCAAAATTGATTATAATTCAAGTTCAAGCTCTCCTTCTAGTGCTCTATTTTTTCTCTTTATCTGTTGATGTATAAAAATGACATAGACACATGGATAAATTATAGGCTCTTATGTCCTTGTCATTTTAAGATCACTTAAAATGTGATTCATTGCATCGAGTTGCAGAGTATTGGTTATTTAGACCAATAATAAGGATATTTTCTGGATTTTTAGTCCTTCTAGCGCCTCTCCTACAAGTTCTTGGTTTATTTATCTTTGAAAATATTCTCGAACTAAAATAATTTAAGGGAAGTTCTCAAATAAATTAAAAATGTTAATAAAGGGAAAAGAGAAAAGAGATCTACTAATACAAGTGTATTTAATATCTTTTGTGCATGATCTTAGAAATAGTGTGCTTTGCTCATGAAACTAGCAACATAAAACTCAGCTACCACTCAAATTTCAATTTTATTGATGCATAAATTCAAAGGAATTAATCTGTAAACTAAATCTACCATATAAAACTTTTGAATGCACTAATTCATCAAATTCAAGCAATCCATTAAATTCATCAAGTATACACTAATTCTTTGTCTTCCTTGAAAACCCTTGTAATTGATGCCTCTTAAAATAATTTAATTCCTCTTGAAATTACATCATTAAGTTGAGGAGAAAGTTTACCCATCTAATTAATCCATTCCTTCAATTTTAATATTTTGTAATTGGCATATATCTAGAATATACCAATATCTTCTAGAGTTACTATTGCAAGGTCCTTGCATATCTCTTCTTCAATGGCTTGAGCCATGATCTACTGATATTTCCAACATTAAACCCATTTTTTTTAATTATTGTGTTGGTATTTTTAGAGTAGTTGTTCTCTTTATTTTTAGCTTCAATGCTTTCTCTTATCACAACATACAAGACAACTAAGGCTTCTTCTATATCTGAAGTGATACCTTCAAGAACAATGACTCTAGCCTAAGTTTCCAGCTCTTTGTTTCAAGCCTACATTCCCATTACAAATTATGTTTCCAATTATATTAAGGATTTTATATAAGATAGATGATCTTGTTTATATTGTGCTACTTGGGAACCTTTGGCTTTCTTTTTCTTGGTAAGGGAGAAGAGGTCTTCATATGTTTCATGCCAAATGATGGTCTACTAATTGACATTCTCTTCATTTTTACCCTCTTCAAGGTTCCTCTACTAATTAGACATTCTCTTCATTTTTTACCCTCTTCAAGGTTCCCTGTCTACTAATTAGACATTCTCTTCATTTTTACCCTCTTCAAGGTTCCTATCCTAGGATTTAACTTAATGTTTATCAATAGTTATTCTTGAGCTACCTAATCTAGTTATTCCCTCACGGTAAATCATTGTTTGTTCAACCTAGTCTTGTTGAGGCTCAAGAGAAGGGATACTTGTAGGGGAAGTGTAAATTGGCTTAGTTTTTGTTTCTCTAATAGAGCCTCTAATTGTGTGGCCTCATCATCTTAATAATTTAAGTCATATGCAACTAAATAAGGTCCTTCAGTTGGCTCATGAATGACTTCTTAGATTTCTAGGATTGTTTATACCTCTACTAGTTCTTGTGGATATGGAAAATTTAGGACTTGGGTCTTTCTTAGAGGTGCTAAATAACCAAGTTCCTTTATCTTTGTGAACTCATTTTTATTTCTCATCTTGGGGAGGAACTAATCCTATCATATTTATATTTTTGGATTAGGTTTTCATATATTTTGGTAATCCATACTCATTCATTGACATCAGCCTCGTGATAATAGGCTATATTGATTTGTCCCTTAAGTGACTCTAATTTTTTCCCACTCTTTTCTTTGATCATATCAACTTAAGGGATGATGGGGAAAATTAAATGAATGCAATGGGCTAATACATCCTTTAGATTAGACCACATTTTAAACTCTCAACCTTAAACTATAACTGACAAGGGAGGGTGAGTCCTAAGTTTATTGTCCTTACATCTCCCTATTATGCCATTGTAGATTTGGTAGGAAACTTCATGTTCAACTATTTTATCAGGTATATAATGTGGAATTTGCAATGGTGGTGTGAGTAATCCCTTAATCATAATCACCATGCAATCAAGATAAAAAAGGTAGCCCTCATTTATCTTATTGAGGCAAGGACATTCTTAGAAATTTTGGGCATGGGTGTTTCATGAATTTCCTTATAGAGTGTAGGATAAAAGGTGGTGCAGATGTCCTCAATGTGGGCTCTGAATCTATAGGCATGTATATCTAAATATAGCTTGTTTACTTCTAAAATAGATGATGGAGACCATGGTTCACAAAATTTAGGACATTGAAGGACTCCACAGAATGCATCAAGTGAATAGGAGGCCATGAAAGAAGGCTTCTTATGATTCACAAAGCTATCTCATTGGGAAACTAGATTAGAAGTAACTATACGCACCAAAAATTACATGTGCTACATTGTTGGAAAATGGTTATAAAATTCCCTAATGATGATTCATGTCCTTTCAGAAGCTATTCAAGCTCTAAAACCCATTCGCAGTGTATATTTGTAGCCTAGATATCCTTACTTAACTTTTCCATGCATTTTTCCATTTCCCCACCTCTTTTTGTGCTTGTTTTGGCCTTCATTGCAAGGACCACCGCCCTACCTGGGTGGAGGTTCACAAACTTCCACCGGGTAAGGCGAGTAGTCATGCCCGATTTTTCCATATTCTTCATGCATGTTTTAACATGTGAAAATTCACTTAATTTCACTTTTTGCATGCATCCGTGAGTCAAATTGTCTCGACATTAGCTTTAATTGCTTGGTCCTCCTTACTCCTATTTTTAAATAGATTTAATGGGTTGGAACTGCTCCTTCTTTCCTTGTGCATGAAGGCACCTCCCATCCTCCATTCCTATATATTCCATGCTTGTATTTAAGCAAAAGGCATGAGAATTTTGTGTATCTTGCATTGTATTGCTGCTATGATCTTGCTAGGAATTGCATAGCCAAGCTCTGATCTCTTGTGTTATCTCTCTTCTACCTACATTGCATCCAGACTGCCATCAAGCTTCAATTACTCAAGTGCCATTCTCCTATTGTTTTTCTTGAATTCCCAATCCCTTGCACTCATATGAACACTCGAGAGAGAAATGACAAACCGAGGGGACAAACTAGTACAAATATGGATTTACTTCTATTCTATGAATTCCATGTTAGATTTGATGTTTTATTTCCTTCATTCTTGTAATTTATCATTGTTACATCATATCAAATAGAGTAGAAATCAATTTCTTTTCATTTGTAGGTAATTAGTTCATTTCAAGAGGGTTTGAATATTTCATAGCAATCCCAGTGATGGATCCTCTTCTTCTCATCCTTTTGCATCCGAAGGAGAGAATATCTTTAGGAGGTTGTCTACACATCATAGATAATTTGGAAAAGTTCTTGTTTTAAGCTAGTTTAGTTTCAATACACTCAACACAGGTGAATAACCACACCAGGTTATCTCGTTTGTTTAATTTTAGTGTAAAAGTAGATTTAATTATTTAGAATAAAATCAAATTGTTGTTCGTGATTGTAATATTTAGTTTTTGTGATTTGTTTAGATTAGCTTCCTTTTAGTAGTAGCATAGATTGTTAATTTCATTTAGTTTACATGGACACTTCAAATTAGTTTAGCACTTAGATCCAAGTTAGGTAAAAAAACCATAGGGAATTTATGCTACCTATTCATAGCCTCTAAATCTCCCCTTTGTCAACTCAGCTACCAGGAGATCACACTACTAGATCTTAGTCACTGATCCTCCTATAGTTAGCCACACACATTCAACATCGGCTACTCCGGCACGACCTTGGGGGTCGAGTGCGGTTGAATATCACGTGTTCATTTTCATCCATACAAATTGGTGAACCCAATGTGAAGGATTAATTCCTTCTTGTTTCCTTTTCTTTCATTGCTATTACATCACCTCTCCATTTCTTCCCCTATTTTGGTAGGTATTTTATACTTTCTAAAATATGTCCGGAAGAGAGTTTGGTGGGCCATTTGGATCTGATAGATATTACACCAATGTTCAACCACAACATTCCCCTTCTCTTTTGATATGGGGTGACAATTACACAAGCAACATTCAAACCTCCCCTAGTTACACTTCAAACCCCATTAGCTATGTAAGGATGGAGGAGGTTGATCAACCGATTAAACATGCAAAGATACCAACCTAATGCAAACCACATTGTTATCACAAATGGAATATGTTCTTACCATAGGGTCTTGTCAAAACCTCACATTGCCATGTAATCAATAGAGGATGATATATTTACATGAATATCTAATCCTCTTCATCAGATAGATGAGTCTTTAGATAGAATGAAGGCTTCACCTCTAATATTTTGAATACCTATCCTAAGATTCTTACTTCTGAGGAAGACAAGAATTATAACACTGAAAAATTCATGACAGGGTATCATGAGCCTTCTCAATCAAACCCTACGCCACAGGCACCTCAACAAGGGACTCAATCCTCTCCCAATGATCTCATTTCTATTTTAGTGGGAAGGATTAGAGAACTAGAAAGTTCCCAAAATTCACAACCAATGCATGCAGTAGGACATAACATGGGGTATCTAGTTAACAGTAAAGGATACGTCCCTTCCAATGAACAACCAACACAATATCATGTACAACAAGGTTATCGGGTTCATTCAAACCTGGTGATATCCTCACGGGTTTAGACATAGTAGGGATGGGTCCTCATCCTTCACAAGCTTATCTTACACAAGGTTTAGTTGGAAGTGCATTCTCAAATGCCGCCAAAATAGGCAATGTGACATTCCTTGGTTTTTCACCCGGTAGTCCATATCCTGGAACTATCTCACCTTACATACATATGTATTCATAATCTCCCTAGATGGACCCTAGATACCATTCTCGCTCCCTATATGTCATATCAAGGAACCCCATACATTCTCGTTAACGCTATATCTGCAACCTATCCAACTCCTCCTCCTCCACCTCCTCATCAAGGATCTTTAGTGTTAGAATCTTACGCAATGGGTACATAAGCTAAGTACTTAAAGGAGCCTCTTAACTTCACCATATGTGGTGTCATGCTTCCATGCCCATTTCTAGATCTTCCAAAATGTAAGGGAGAAGTGCACCGAATGTTCATATCTAGGTCTACGCTACTACTATCAGGGAATTGCTTCCTTAGGATGCTGTAGTGGTTAATATATTTCCTAAGACTCTCGAAGGAATTGCATTGGATTAGTATTACCATATTCTGGAAGCTTCGATGCATTCCTTTAAAAAACTTGTTTCGAGTTCATTAAATCATTTGACATGAACAAGTTGTTGTGTACAAGGATTAGGGAGTTCCTACATATTAGACAAGAGCAAAATGAATCTGGTGCCCATTTCATCCAGAGATGGCACCAAGTTATCTACTCCTCTGCAAGTGCACCCAACATGGACCAGATGGAACTTTGCAATCTTTTCCTTCACTTGCTCAATCAAGAGACTAGGGAGGAAGTCCAAAATTTTCCTTTTCATAGTTATTAGGAGGTATTAGAAGGTGCGCTTTGGATAGACCAAAATGCTATAGAAAGTGGGTGTAAGATCTATGGTATCAATGGGAAATTGGTGTCCCCAAATCAAAATAATGTAAATTATCAAAACAATGGTGCCAACAACCAAGGACCTAAAGGTGTGAATCACAATCATGGTGCTACCATGAATAGTGTTATTGATCAAGCAAAGAACATTGGTTTTCTAAACAATGAAAATACTAACAGTAAAAAATAACTCGGGAAATCAAAGAGGCCCTAACATTGTTTCTTCATTCAAACACAGTCAATGTAAATCATCCACCACAAAAAAATCAAACCCAAGGCCCAAACCAAGTATCAAAACTCTAGCAAAGGGGCAATGAATCATGGTTATAAAAACCAATTTCAAAACTACAATCGAGGTTATAATCAACAACAGCAAGATGCTTATCAAAGACAAAAATATTATGACCCTAACCTATATTGTGGTTTCCATAAGGTTCAAGGTCAAGGCGATAGGAATTTTCGTGATTGCAACAAGTTTCTGCAAATACTTCCGAAAACCAAAGGTAACTCTTTATAGACATGTTCCTAGAAAATCCTAAAGCAAACTCGTAATCGACTATATAGGACATATAGCTCCTCAGAACGCTAATGTGGGCATATTTTGAGATCCACTCCCTACACATCCCGAAGACTTTAAGGTGAATTCTCAAAACACAAACAAAGGCATTCCTATAGGAACTAATTACCATGAAGCCTCAACCTCCAATAACTCTCGAGTCGCTACTAACCTTGGTTCAAATGATAACATAAAAATCTTGGGATTAGTTGAGCTAGAGGTTAAGCATGAAATTAATGCAACAACTCGGATGAAGGATTATGTTTCACAACCCCTTCCTGATCTTTCCTTACCATAGGATGCTGTTCCTAAAATTTCAAAACCGGTAGGAGCCTATGATTTAATATCATATTTGAACAAGACGTTTTCTCACATTTCATTTCTAGATTTGTTAAAGAATTCACATGCGCATCATTCTGTGTTGCTCAATGTACTAGGTCTTGGTCATTTAATCCATGTTACACCACCTCCTAGCACTCAAATAAATCATATTGACTTTGACATACATCCTCTAGGATAGAATGATAGGGATATTGGGTTTGTTTTTGATATAGACAAGATGCCATCTGATGTTGAAATTGCCCAAAGAGGTGATCCTGCCTTATTTTTACAAGTCTGGGTTTATAACAATTGTGATAAGAGAGCCATGATCGATGACGTGGGTACTATAAATGTGGTTCCTTTCTCTTTCTTGTAGAATTTAGGCTATGGGGAGATGAATTTTTCCTCTACAAGAAACACATTACGTGGGTACGATAGTCTTAAAGTGACCTCGATTGGAACCATAGTTCTTCCAGTCACACTTGGTCCAAAAACCATCTTGACGGAGTTTTACATTATCGACATGGAAACAAGTTATAACATGATCCTCGGGAGACCTTGGATTCATTGAATGAAAGCTATCTCTTCTACCATGTTCCAAGAGACTAGATTCTTCCATTTGGGGAAGGTATTCATCACTCAAGGGGATCCTAATCCCTTCAATATACACTTAGAAAACCTCAAGAAGAAGAAAGGATTCCATACAGAGTATGAACTTCCTATGAATCAATTAAACAAACCACCTCTAACAAAAGAGTTAGTCTCGAGTCACCCCAGATGTTCCAAAGGTTGAATTCATTGACCCAAAAACATTTGAGGTGGCAAAAACATATAAGGGTAAATATCTATGGAAACAATGTCCACTAAGACCACAACAGGAATTATGATACTCTTATAGAGTGATGATCCAATCTTCCTCTCATTTGAACCACAAAGAATGGGTATTCTTCTTGTTTTAGCATCTCTTCCCTCTAATGACCTAGGTATATGTGTGAACATGATAGAATTAACAAACTAAGAAGTGCAATTTGAGATTAAAGTGATACCCATAAAAACCATCTTTGAGGGTTTTTCTATTTTAAACCTTGGTTTCAACCCATGTGTGTCTGAAGCTAAGCTTTCCATATCCATGGGGAAATGCCTCATCATTCAACAAGACTTACAAGTAAACACAATGCTCCACATAGGAAACAAGTCTCGAGCAAAGCATAGTCATGCTCACCCACACACCATGTCTTATGAATCGACAAAGAGGTGTATGAATTCCTCTTTTAGATAAATTATTTTAATGATTGGACATATACACTTCTAGGCAAGTGTTGTAAGTTTAATCCAGAATGGTAGGCCCTTGTCAAGAGAATGGAAATTTTGAGGATAATGGTTCTCCACTGTGTACTTTTAGGGGTGAAGAATTTGATATTTGTCAACTTTCTTCACCTTATACATCATGACATGTAGTTTCACATGTATTTTCATATGTACATTACTGCATCTGCATTGTATTTTCATTCACCATTCATTTCGTAAATTTGTGATCAAGGGACTTATTCTTATAGAAACTCCTAAAAACTTCTAAAAACATTATCAAAACATTCATATCATATCTCTTCAAACCTTCATAGTATTATCAATTATTTCTGAATCATTTCATTAGTTCAAGTACAATAAGACAAAGTTTGGACCGTGATCATACCAAGGGTTGCATACTTGGTTTTTCTTATAGTCTCTTTCCGGATTAGGTGTCTTTGCCTATATTATGTTCTAGAAGATTTATGTTGTCACATATCTCCCATAAGAATCTCTTTGGAAATAAGAACATACTACACATTTTTCCTAGATAAGTAATTCAAATGCAAATCCACGAGAAAAAAACATATACACATTTCATTGCCCTCCCAACCTTCAAAGATTGATTTTTGCATCTCTCTATGGTGAAGGGGTTAGAAAAGGAGAGAAATGCCCTTACTCGCCTATTCCTTATCTATTGTGATGAGCCCATGCTTCCTCCCGGCAGCATGAGGCAAGGAGTGGGGGTCTCTTTGATAAACCTAAAAGTTACAAATAATTTGCTCAAATGTTGTGAAATCATAAATCAAAACAAAGTGATTTAGATGTCCTAAATTCCAAAAGATTCTAAAACCTCAAAATCCATATTTTGTCAACCAAGTATCCATCTACGGATCTAAGTCTAGATAAACTAGAAAGTAAATCACATTCTAAGCTATGAAATAACTTGAGTAGGGTGAAGTTGTAGTGTCTCAATTTGGTCTGTAAAACCATTTCCTTTCCCTCATCATTACCATTCAACAAATTTTCATAACGTGTGCCCTTTTTGGCTCTTTTGTGTTGAGCCCTTGCATCCTACTAGTTATGTGGGGTTAGGAGTGGGTCAAGTACATCTTCTTATCACATCATTATATCATCACGTTTTTCATAGAAAATATGAAGTACAAAAATTTGTTTAGAGAAACTAAAGTTCAACATCACAATGTGATTGCATTATCATATATCAACATTACAAAAAAAAAACATTTTGTTAGCATTCATGTCCACTACATGCATTTTGAAAAGCATAGAAAATTAGAAATTCTAAACATCTAAGAGTACACACATGAATCAAATCATCAATGTAAGCCAACTCTATGTAAGGAATAACCGAGCCAAAAAAAAAAAAATTTACATATCATGGTGTGTCATAGTTTTGTACAATGCCATCACACACTAGGTGCGGTCAAAATGCTCACAATGAGCATGAAATATCAAAACATCATATACGCCTCATAAAATGGAGACTAAGCAATAAAGACACTCTGCCTATCCGATTTTTTAGGCCCCTTATGACCACTTTAGTTACGAATTTCTTAGGAGTTCTTATCAAAAGTATTCAAATAGAAAAGGGCCAAGCCTAATACAAAATACCATCCCCAAATTCATTCCAATTCAACCATGCTCAAAAACAAAAAATATGTCACCGTGGGCCTAGAACTTAAAAATCACCAAGTTGATATGTGTAAATGGATTTGAAAATGAGTTTGATTAGATATATATATGTTGTTATAACTTAGTTTTGAGTGTATGAGTTTATAGGTCCGGAGCATTGGCGTAGGTATATTTCTACATCCCCATGTAGATGGTAAGTCCTCTTATCATTTTGATCTAGTGTTTATTTTTTGATGTTTTATCTATCGCACTTGAGTTTTCTCATCTTCTTGTAAGAAGCGAGAGCTTGGATGACAACATTTTGACATAGCATGTCAGGTATAGCTTCTAACTCCCCATTTTGGGAATGCCATACTCGGACTCTACGTTTTATGCCTTTTCATGGCTAAGATGCTTATCCGAGGGGGCAATATGTACGCACCCAAAATTACATGTGGTATAATGTTGGAAAATGGTAACAAAAGTCCCCAATGATGATTTATGTCCTTTCAGAAGGTGTTTGAGCTCCAAAACCCATTCACATTGTATATTTGTGGCCTAGATAGCCTTACTTAACTTTTCCATACATTTTTCCATCTCCCCACCTCTTTTTCGTGATTGTTTTGGCCTTTAGTGCCAGGAGACCGCCACCCTACTTAGCGGCAAATCGTTCACAAACCATCGCTCAAGTAGGGCGGCAGATCTTGAAACTACCACCCCGGGGGGTGGAGGTCCTCCCCATTTTTTCCATATTATTCACACATGTTTTAACATGTGACGGTTCACTTAGTTTCTCTTTTTCATACATTCGTGAGTCAAATTGTCCAAAATTAGCTTAAATTGCTTAGTCCTCCTTCCTCCTATTTTTAAATAGATTTAATGGGTTGGACCTACTCCTTCTTTCCTTTTGCATGAAGGCACCTCTCATCCTCCATTCCTATATATTCCATGCTTGTATTAGAGCAAAAGGCCTAAGAATTTTGTGTATCTTGCATTGTATTGCTACTATGATCTTGCTAGGAATTGCATAGCCAAGCTCTGATCTCTTGTGTTATCTCTCTTCTACCTGCATTGCATCCAGACTATCATCAAGTTGTCATTGCTCAAGCACCATTCTCCTACTACTGTTCTTGAATTCCCAATCTGTTGGACTCATATGAACACTCAAAGAGAGAAATGACAAACTAAGAGGCCAAACTACTACAAATATGGATTTACATTCTATGAATTCGGGTTAGATTTTTTGTTTGATTTCCTTCATTCTTGCAATTTATCATTATTACATCATATCAAATAGAGTATAAATCAATTTCTTTTCATTTGCAAGTAATTAGTTAATTTCCAAGAGGGTTTGAATCTTTCATAGCAATCCCGGTGATGGATCCTCTTCTTCCCATCCTTGTGGATATGAAGGAGAGAATATCTGTAGGAGGTTGTCTACACATCATAGATAATTTGGAAAAGTTCTTGTTTTAAGTTAGTTTAGTTTCAATACACTCAACACAGGTGAATAACCACACCAAGTTATCTCATTTGTTTAGTTTTAGTGTAAAAGTAGATTTAATTATTTAGAATAAAAGTAAATTGTTGTTCATGATTGTAAGACTTCAGCTTTTTTTTATTTGTTTAGATTGGCTTCCTTTCAACAGTAGCATAGATTGTTAATTTAATTTAGTTTACATGAACACTTCAAATTAGCTTAGCACTTAGATTCAAGTTAGGTAAACAAACCATAGGGAATTTATGCTACCCATTCATAGCCTCTAAATATCCCCTTTGTCAACTCAGCTACCAGGAGATCACACTACTAGATCTTAGTCACTGATCCTCCTATAGTTAGCCACACACATTCAACATTGGATGCTCCAGCACAACCTTAGGGGGTCAAGTGTGGTTGAAGATAATGTGTTTATTTTCATCTATACGGTAGCCACCTGCCCTAGAGAAGGGATTTTTGTTCATAGATGATCATTTCAAGAAGGGGAATCGAGGCTACATCAAACTTGGTGATGGAAGGATTTCCATACAATCTATTCATTAGGGACATACCAATATAGACCCCAGGTCTAAATATTTGAATTAAGATTTCGTTGAGGTGAGGATCATCCTTGTTATCAATTGATTCCTTGGCCCAACTATGTAAAATGACTCTTACATGTCTTGTGGCCATCCATGATTTAATTTTGGTTGAGTTATAAAGGGTATCTTTGTTGGGTAATCTATAATAAGATTTAAATTCATGCCTAGTGAAGAAATCTACTCTATTTGTCTCATATTTGGAAAATAAAGCCCAATTCTTAACCTTTTCACGAATAAGAATGAAAGATATTAATTTTGGACATGGAAATACCTTAGGATTATATGTAATTAAATGGATGTTTGATCTTTTTGATGCCCTAATATATTTGGACCTTTTTTCTTGATCGACCAATAAATCTGCTTCATCCATGGCATCTGTGTTGAGTCTTTCTCTCTAGATTGTTAGAAAATAGTTGAATAATGTGAGAATTCATAAACGAGTGAAGTTGAGTTGAACATGGTGTCTTGCATCACTCTAGTGTCTAAATAGGAATAGAGGAATGCATCTACATTGGAAGGTCTTGGTTCTCTTGCCTTGGTTGAAGATTAGTGGCTTGAAAAACCTATAATCAATCCTTTGAAATAAAGTTATTGCAAATGGGTGATGGAACGGGATTAAACTCACGGGTAATCTTATAATTTGATGGCTTAAATGAATTTTCTTGGTTAACATAAGATCCTTATAATTTAGGAAATCTTTCATTTATAATGGTGTGCTCCATATTAATGACACATAATGTATGACTTGATGTTTTTCACCCCCAGAGAATATTTCCTTTTGAATTGGCAAACATTTTGAATGTGGACATTACACTGCAACCAAGGATAGATCATAGTTTTCATTCTTAATTATCCTTTGGGGACCTTGAAACTACATGTACAACATATAGAATGCCATATGTAATGACACGTAGGACATGAGGTATATGAAACTCGGATGCCACATGTACCATTAGAATTTTTTTCATCCTTTCGCAATTGGTGACGTGTATTTGACCTTTTCTAACCTTTGAATTTTTCTCACACTTTCAAAGTGCAAGTCAATTTTATATGATGTGTGAGTTACAAGGCCTTCATTATTATTTCTCACACTTGGAAAAGTGGCCTTTGAATACTCATACTTTTGAAATTTGAGTTTTGAATTCTCATATCTGAAAGCTCTCCCATTTTGAATACTCACACTTTGGAAGTGCGAGTTCTCACTCTTTGACCTGCAAGAAAATTTTCAAATTTTCAGTCGACTAAAAAATAAAGTTTTTTCGTGTGAGATTTTTAATAAGTGTGAGTGCGAGGATATAAAATACTGCAAGTTTGAGGGAAAATAAATAACCAAGTGTGAGTTCTCACACATGGGAAGTGCGATTACCAAAATTTTGAAGTGCGAGTGCCTTTTAATAACTAATTTAAAACCTTGTTAATTTTTAATTAAGTAAAAGCATTAATATTTGTATAGTAAAGTAACTCCACTTAAAATATTATTCTCAACCCAAAGGGTAAATAATTCCAATTTACCAACTTGTATAAACCATATAGAGTCCCTACCTATTTAATATGCAATCATTTTCTAAGGTGGGGGAGTTATGAAATAATACATACCTCTCTCATTTTTCCATCTTGGGTTAAAATTATATCCTAATCACCCAAATGTTTCATATTTTAGGCACTAACATCCTCAAACTTGATTAACAAAATCATTAAATCCTCCAAAAATGCAAAAAAATCAAATTATTTACCCATCCTTCCATCATCCTTTGATATGTTTTATTAAGGGTTCCTTCCCAATCTCTACCTTCTTTTCTTTAGTTCATTCATTAATTTACAATTCATTCACAACCCATATCATGGTTTGAATCATATTTTTGAGTTATCACTTCTCGGCATGTCCCATGAGTCAAAATACCTTTAATATCCTTTTTTAAAAAATCTCTACAATCACCTATGAATTTAAGAATGAATTTTCTCCATGAGGTTCCAAGAACCATAATACATTTTAAAAAATTCATGAATATCCCAAGGCATAAATATATATCATGACTAATTACATATCCACATAAACAATCACATTCTCTACGCCTAGCCAATGGTGGTTTCTAACTCACTCAAAACAAATGAGAGATTAATATTTCAAAAAAATCACACAATCAAAAAATCAAAAGTAATATCAAAATCTATCTTGGGTGTTTTAGGTATCTCTATTGGATTTATGGATTCATTCTTTGGGAGGAGAGAAGTACTTTGAATATAACCAAATTCATCTCCTTTAAGTTTATGGATGCATTTCTGGAAGAGGAACAATTTGTGGCTTCCCATTTTCCCTTCCACACACCATCATTTATCAATAAATTGTCAAAATAAACCTACACATAGGTTAATTTATATTTATTTTTTTCCTACACATCTTCACCTTGAGTGGTAATTCACTCTCTCTTGCACACACACTAGACCTTGATGAGAAAAAAGGCTAGTATGTTACCATATGATGTTTACATCTTGTTAAATCCTCTACTATAGTCTTTCTTATCTCATGTTATAATATTTCATGATTGTTGGAATGTCCACCAATAGTTTGTTTCATACCATTTCAATAACCATGTTACGTACACCCTTACATTCCTAAGTGCATCGATAAGACATATGTGGGAGTTTGATGATTTCTACATATTAATTTTTTATCCTCATCCATCCTATCTACACATATTTCTGCAAAAAAAAATCTATAACTACAACTACACATTCTATTTTACTTATAATATTCTCATAACATCCCTTCCTATCTAACACGGCCAATTTCTATCATTTTCCATAGTCACATTCATCCTTCACTAGGCTAGGGAAACACTATCCTCACGCTCCATCCCTACTTATCTAACACAATCCATTTCTAACATTTTCCATTGTCACTATCCACCCTACACTTGATCGGGAAAACTCTACACACATGCTTAATAAGTTTCCTTATGAACCCAAGGTTAGTTTATGTCCTTATTAATCACCATTTTTCTCCCTACACACGGAAAAGAAAAAACATGTCACTTAAGGCGGGATACTATACCAAATCCTTTTATTTTCAATCCAATGACAACCTATTTGATCAGCCAACCAACCAAATAGTTATATCCCTATGAAATCATCTTATCATTACCTTCACTAAGTCCATTAAAGTCACCCATCTGTCAACATTTCCTAGGTCTTTTATTTCAAATCATTAATCCAAAACTATTTTCATGGTAATTTTTGTCATAGGATTTGATAAACCCCATTTTGTCTTATTTTTTCTTGTTGCATCCTACCTAGAGCATGACAAAACTCAAAATGGGGGAAAATTTGACGTCGAAAACACACCCTTGATATAAGGTCACATCATAAAATATAAAAACACTACAAAATTGCTAAAATACCTCAAAATCAATGAAATATGCCTAATCAAAAATAATAAAATACATCCCCCATGTATTAATCAACTACACCTACCTCTTAACAGCCATAATTAAATTTCATCCCATCTCTATATTTACCAAGGGTCTAAATCTCTCTCAGTTACATCCATCTTATAAACCTATAAAACAAGGATTGTATTCCCTCTTTCATCTCTCACTCTCTTCTTCTACACTTTAGATGGAATTTTACTCACTAGTATTTATGAAGTAAAAGGCTAATCACATGAAGCAATCATAGGTATGCAAAAATTATATTTGGTAAAATTCTTGCACATATACAAATCATGTAAGTAATTATTGTGTGATTAACACATGATTTTCATATTACTCCACATATTATACAATCATAATCACTCCATCCAACATCATTTTTTTGTTCTATGATCACCTCTAATCAAGGTATATCAACATTTATTTCAATCATTTATTAATAGTATTTTACTATATTTTCTTGTTACATTTTATTAATCCTTCTAGCCATTTTTATTCCCATAGAATAACCTTATAACCCCATGTGCACCATCCTATCACTCAATGGAATTGAGCACTCACCCAAGGTGGGTGCTGAGCCCATCCTATATGTGAGCATTTTGAGAATATGTTGATAAAGTGATGATAGATAAAATGTAGAAAAGTAAACGATCATGCATATATTCTTAAAGCATAGGATGATTCATTACACCAACATACCATTTTGATAACAAAAGAAACATCACACAGATAGTAGATCTAATCCATAACATAAAGAAAAAAGCACTAGGGTTTACACTTACCATGAACAATATATTTAGAAAAAAACCATATATTTATGTTAATCATAGTCGAATAACCATATTGCATTAAAAAGGGTCATATCAAACCGATATATCATGACTCACGCATCAGAAGTTCTAGCTATTCTTCCATATTACAAAAATTGTCACAGACCCATCCCCCTAGATATGCTAACATTCCTATAGTCCTCTAATGAGAACCCCAACCCCTAAAACCTTCTATTATTTCTACAGAGCTTCACCCTTCCATCCTTTCTATGATGTCCAACATATACATCTGATGGTGTCCCTCTAAATTTGTTCTTCTTCTACCCAAGCATCTCTATATATAGGTTTATCACCCATTGCCATGCTCTCCTAAAGTAGCAGATCGGTTGCCAAGTGTCAAGGTATTCCTTCCGTTGAGCTTGCTTCTTTGGATCTGAGCTCCCCACTTTCTGTAATGATGTCTTGGGAATGTTCCATGTGTGGAATATTCTTTCCTTGACCACCAAGTCATCAGGCTATCACCTTATCCATTCAGCACGCCTAGTCAGGTCACATTTTTCCTCAAGTGCTTCTTAGAATGCCGAATATGAATAAGTCCTAAAATCCTTTACTCTACCTTGCGCACACGCCATGGTTTCTCTTAAAACCCTATCCTATGTGCTTTTACCCATGCACCCATGTTCTTCACCTTTGGTCCCACGTGCGCACGTGCCCTTTGGGACTTAGTCAATATTTTGAGGCCCAACATCACCCCACACTAAGATTGTTCTCCATCCTCGAAATATCCTCTCTAAATAATAAAGAATGGTGGGACTAAAGAATGAAGAATGGTGGGACCCTGAATAGTTGGAACAAAGAATGAAGGAATGAAGAATGGAAGAATTAAAGAATGGAGGAAAGAAGAAGAATATGTTTATTGTTGAAGGAGGAGTGGGAAATCCTTCCTTATATCTACCTCAATCTTCTCCTAGGAATTTACTTCACCTTGCACCTATTGATAGAGGTCACCTACTAAGGCACTCACCTCTTCAAATTTTAGCTCATCCCCCTTAGTGCTCATCGTATCAATAATCCCTTTCAATTGTTTACCAAGGTCGTCTAGGGCATCCATCTTACGAGTGATCTGGGGATATAATTCCTTCAGCCAATTTTTGTTTGAGCCCCGCAAGGTCTCGATAGCTTCTAACTTATTATCCACCTCAACTATGATCTTATCCCGATCTTCCTATTTCCTTTATTCTTCTCCTAAAACTCCTTCAGATCTAATTCATGGGTGGCAACTAAAATGCTTGTCATACTATCTACGTCCACATAATTTTCATAAGCAACTTTGGCTATCTCGTGTGGTGGCCTTGACATCGACAATTAGCTTAGTCTACCGAGTGACTATCTCCACCACCTTCATCTTCTCCTCTTTCTCCTAGCGTGCTAACAATTCTTCTATTGATTCCAAAGTGAGAGGTTGCCTCTCCATGGTGAGGATGCGAGTTAGGTCTTCCAAGCGCGTTGCAAGGTTTACTCATACTTCTTCTCAAGCGGTGCTAGGTTTGGATGCCTTAAGATAATAGCATCGTAATAATTTATACCTTTTATAAACCTCATGCACCCTAATATTTAAATCCTTCAACTCATGCCTTACCTTTGCGCTGATTAGTTCCTCTTGATTTAGATCTTTGCTCTTTTCAATGAGCTCCTCCTTTTATTCTCCAATTCTCCTTCTAGGAATCTCACCCTATCATTCCTCCCAAAAATTCTTTTCTCAACTTCAACTAAAAACTTGTTAAGCGCATTACATACTTTCTCATCAGACAAGTGATGAGCATTCACCAACAGTTTATACCTTTAGTCTCTGGAACTTTCATCAGCACACCTTGGCTAACTTTGAACTAATGATCATCGACATGGGACTCAAATGCCAAAGATATAATTTTATGGGTTTGTGGGTACGTGTCATCTTCCTCAAATGAAGACATTATCAGGAGTTGGTATGTAGGCACGGTGCTCTAGAAGCACACGCGTAGCACTTTGTTTGTATCATTACTATGACCCATTCCCTACCCTTGTGCTACTACCACATTCTTCCCTCTTGTGCGCGTAGCCTTTGGAAATCTCACCGCTAAGCTAGGATCTCCACCCATACTCCCATACTCCTTCCCTACACACTCTTCTTCTATCTCCTTGATTATCTCATTTGCACTCCACTCCATCTCTTGCTCCACTAAATTTTTTATTATTCTTGCAACTTCTATTTCTACGGCCTATTCAATCTACTCCTTGGTGAGGCTGAGGATCCTTTGATCCTTAGTGTTCACCTCCTCACTAACCCCTTTTCCTTGGGAATCCTCCTCATCTCCATTATTCTCTTCATTTCCTTCTTCTTTTGAATCATGTACATTGTACACAAGATGATTCTGAACTTCATCCTCATCATCATCTCTCTCGCCCCTATAGGATTCCAAGCTCTCTGTCTCCTCTGAGTCTGCCTTCCCCGCTACCTTCTATTTCTTCCTAGCTAGGGATTCTTCCTCTTCCTTAGCAGGTGATTCCCTTCTGGGTGAATCTTCTTGTTCTAGAACCTCTTCCTCAGGTGTCTTTTCCTTCTCCTTGATGGGAGACTTCTTCCTACGTGTGTATGTGTTTGGCTTGGCACTGACTCTGGTGTGCCCATGATTGTGTTATCTACACACTTGGTGCTTTCTTTTCCGATGCTTCTTTTTCCAGGGTCTCTTCCCTTTCTCTATTCTTTATTGTGACCTTCTTCTTACCATTGGGATCCTCATGGATGGATACATCATTCTCCAAGTAAGTTCCCATTTCATACTTGGGCCTAATGCACAAGTATATTCTCACTACGGTCCTTCCAAAGCAATTGGAAGTGTCAAGGGTTTTGTCATGCACACTTCATGGGAGACATACTTCTCCACATAAGCGTGCTTCTTTGGATATACCAGTTTCCTTCGAAAATCATGGTGGTCCTGGTCCACCTTGCTAAGGTCAAACCTTAGTCATTTATCTTCCTTGAAGATATTTACCCCTTCTTGGAAATATTGTGTGGTGAAGGAGAAGGGTAATTTACACCATGGGCTCTTGGTCCCATTTGATAGAGTGAACCTTCCAATGTAGAAATGCTTTGATAGATAGTGAACTCAACTTCTCCATTTACTAGTGTTGGTAATTATTCTAGTATCCTCCACTCAGCCCTGAATGCATCGCACATTCACTTGTACCATTTCTCCAGTGTGCTTTGTGGATGGATATCATGATATCACATGTGTATTTCTCAAACCTCTTCACGGGGAGGGATATTCATTTGGATACTCCCATATGAACTTATCTAGCCCATCGGGAACTCTAATTTTCAACAAGATAATGATGAGAAGAACATTACCGAACATTATCTTCTCTCCTTCTTGTGTGGCATTGATGATCTCTTCTGTAATGTAGGAAGATAAGTTATAGATGGTCCCCTCTAAAAAAATTTGGCATACATTCAACCAAGCCTTATTTATTTTTTTCCACCTCTCTTGACCATTTAGCTTGGTTACTAGGTGCGTGGCTATTCTCATCACAGGGTCAAGGATATCTGAGATATCGAAGTAACATGGACCATTTTTGTAGTCATGTTCCTCCACGGTCTTCTTAATGGCATCTTGATCCTCCATGTCATCATCCAACAAATCCCCTTTGCTGATAAGTCCAGTAAACTTGGAGATGAGTTGGGGAGTTATGCACATTTTGCATCTCGCAAAGTAAAAGTGGTCCTCATGCACGCGTGACATCAACCATTGGTATAACCACTCGGGCTTGCCAAAATAGGGCAACTCAAATAGTTACAAAGAACCAAACCTTCTCCAATTTTACTTTCACTTCATCGCTATAAATTAGCATCCCTTCTGGTGTCCTTATATCCATTGGACGCACCAGATCTAATGCCATTTCCTTATTTGTGGTACTTTTGTGATGATTGTAGTCATTTTTACTCTTATCACAACATCATCTATGATTTGTGCTTAATATATTTAAATGGAGTTAAGACATTCAAGAACCATAGAGCTCAAAACGTCCTCTAGATCCTTGCAGTCATTATAGATAGAAAGTACTTAACATATTATATAACTTGTGCACCATAACAGAAAGAAGTATACAAGCATCCATACTTAGCATAAACATAAATGAAAAAGAGAACCTATGAGAAAGATGTATGCATAGAATCATTGATATTCATATTCATATAACCTAGTAACCTCATTACATCCATGGAGCCATTACAAAATGTCACAGAGAAAACCGCATGCTTTTACAACTGGACTAATGTAGCTAGGCTATCAAAAGAAAAATTTACAATCCCCATACCCATTATACATTCTTTCCCAAATACCATTATCCACTAATAGAGTTCTTGTAGTATTTCTACAGAGCTCCACCCTCTTTTTGTTTCTCTCCTTTGTTTACTCTAGGTGCTTGTATTTATAGCCTTCTGGGCTGCCAACTCATCCTCCAGTGCCCTCAGATCCGATGCCAAGTGTTTGAATGTGGTCCTCCATGTGAGCATGCTCTCCTAGGCCTGAGCTTTCCACTTTTCACCATGATGTGCTTCTAGAAGCTTCTACCATAGGCATGCTCCTTCTGGGCCAACCTGTCACCAGGATGGCACCTTATCCACTCAGCATGCACATTCGGGTCATGCTTTTCATGTGTTCTATCCCGAATGCCCAATTTGGCTAAGTCCAAACCCTTGGTTTTCTACGCATGCCGCGTATGCCATGAGCTTCCTTAAACCCTTTTCTTAAACCCTTGCCCTGCGCGCTTTGTCCTTGCGCGCCTCTCTTCAACTAGGACCTGTGCACATATGCACCTTTTGTACTTAGCCAACATTCTAGGGGCCCAACATCACCCCACACTATGCCTGTTCTCCATCCGTGGGAACACTTCTCTAGTGAAAGAAAGAATACAACAGGCTTATGCCTTGGAACAAGAATAAGGGGATGAAAGAATGGGGAAGAAGAAAGAATGGGAGAGTGAAGGAATCACTGCAACAAGCTAGGAAAATCCTTTTGCAAGTCGGCCTCCAACTTGTTCCAGGCATCGACTTCTTCCTGTGCTCTCTGACAGAGGTCACCGACCAGGGTGCTCACCTCCCCAAAATTTAGTCCATCTCCTTGCATGCTCATGGTATCAGTGATTTTCTCCAACTCCTTGCCTATATCCTCCAATGCATCCATTCTTCATGTAATATGTGGATATAGTTCCTTCAACTAGTTTTTGATTGAACCCCTTAAGGTTTCAATGGCTTCAGATTTCCTCTCGACCTGGCAAGGATTTTATCCCTTTCCACCCTATTTCCCTTGTTCTTCTCCTGGAACTCCTTGAGTTCTACTTCATGAGTGTGACCAAGGTGCCTACCACTTTGTCTCTATCCACACAATTTTGTATGTGGCCTCTCAGGTATTAGTCAAGAAGCAGCCCTTACATCAGCAAGAACCTTGTTGTATTCCATGATGAGTGCTACGATCTTCAACTTATCCTCTTTCTCTAGGCATGGACAACTTTTTCCAGACTCCAAGGCTAGTGTTGTCTTTCCATGGTGAGGATCCTTGTTAAATCCTCCAGGCATCCCAAGGTAGATCCATACTTCTACGTGGGTGATGCTAGGTCCGGATGCTTCAATACTATAGCCTCATTGATGGATTCCACCTTCTTGTACACAACGCATACCTTAGCCTTTTCATCCTTCAATTCACACTGCCACTGGGTGTTGATCAACTTCTCCTGGCTTAGCTCCTTTGTCATGCAGCTAGCTCTTCCTCTTTCTTCTTTAGCTCCCCTTCCTAGATCTCTGACCCTATCATTCCACCCAAAGAGTCTAGCCTTGATCTCAATGGAGACTTTGTTGAGCGCGTTGCATAGTTGTTCATCCGAGAGCTGTTGGGTATCCACCACTGGGTTGTCTTCTCTTGGTCTGGAAATGTTATTATTCCCCGTGGCTTACCTCAAACTCTGGCTCATCAAGGTGGGACTCTATGCCCATGAGAGCATCTTCCTTGTCCATGGATATGTAGCCTCCTTGTCAAAAGATGACATTGCTACAAGCTCCTCTACCGGAATGGTACTTTGGAACCATGCGTGGAACACTTTCTTGGGGTCATCAATATAACCCATCTCTCGGCCTCTCCCCTCTGCGTGCCTTCCTCCCATGCGCGTACCCTTAGGTATACTTACATTCAAAATGGGGCCTCTAGTGCTGCCGTGTTCCTCTTCTGTGCTCTCCTTCTTCTCCTTGTTCAACACTGGCTCAAGCGTTGTGTTCCAATTTTTTCCTCCACCATGGTCTCAATGTTCTTGGTCTCTTCTCCTTCTACCACCTTGGTTGTCTATTTTTACGTAAACTTGGAGACTCTTGCTTCTGTGCACTAGCTTCCTCACCTTTTCCCATGTCCTGGGTGCCTTCTCCTACCTGGCTATCCTTCCATCATATGAAAAGGAACCCCCTCTTCTTCTCTCTCCACCTTCCTTCCTCCTCTGAATCATGTATATTGAAGATGGGTGGTCCTCGATCTTTCCGGGGTCCTCTTCCCCACTTACTTCTTCTCCACTCTCATCCTCTTCACTCTCATCTTTTTCTCTTATGTACTTGTCCAAACTCTCAGTCTCTTCCGAGATGGTCTCTTCTTCTACCCTCTGCTTCTTCCTAACCGAGAGATTCTAGTGTAGGTGACTCCATTTCTTCCTCTCCTGATGACTCCTTGTCTGATGGATTTTCTAGCTCTGGAGTCTTCTCTTTTACTATGGGCTTCTTCTTCTTGCGCACATACATACTTGGTTTCGGCACTTGTCTGAGGGAACCTATTGCTGTGTCTCCACCACACTTGGTATTTTATTTTCTAGCTCTTTTTCCTCCCATTTGGGCATGGGTCTCTTCCTACTAGTTGGATCCTGAGGTATAGATACCTCATTCTCTAGATATGTGCCCTTCTAGACTTGGGTCTTATGTGGATGTACACACACGCACCATGGATCCATTTGCAATGGGTAGAGTCATGGGCCTTGTCATTTGAACTTCATGTGACATGTACCACTCCACACATACACATGCTTTCGGGGTAGACCAACCCTTTGTGCATTTCCTGTGGTCTGGTCTAGATTACCAAGGTCCAACTTAAACTTCTTGGACTCCTGAACTTGTTTACTCCCGCTTGGAAGTATTGAGTTGTGAAGGCAAAGGGGAGCTTGCACCATGGGCTCCATGTCTCATCGAAAATTTGAATCTACCCAAGTAGAAATGTTGGTACACAAAAATTCACTTTCTCCCTAGTGGTCTGGCTAGTAGTTGTTTGGGAATTCTCCATTCCCCCGAACGTGTTCCTTAGGCACGTATACCATTTTTCCAAGTGCCTTGTGCACATAGTTGTCATGGTGTCACAAGCATATTTTTCAAACCTCTTTGTGGGTGAGGGGTCTTCAGTAGGGTACTCCCACATGAACTTTTTCGATGCATCCAGTACCCGATCTCCGAAAAAACATGATGGTTAATAGGACATTGCAAAAAGGATCCTATCACCTTCCTTCACGCAGCTGATAATCTCATCCGTGATGAATGCGAGACAAGTTGTAGATGGTGCCCTCTAAAATTTTCCTACAAACATTCAACCATGGCTTATTAACTGGGTCCATCTCTCCTGGCCATTTAACTTTGACACCAGGTGTGTGGCCATCTTCATTACTAGATCCTTAATGTCTGTGACATCATAATACCTTGACCCCTTCTTGTATGCATAAGTGGTGATAGTTTCCTTAATCACTTCTTTTTTGGTCAAGTCATCCTCCAAACCATCTCCTTCATAGATGAGGCCTGTGAAATGTGAAATGAGCTGAGGGGTTATGCACATCTTGCACCCTGCGAAGTGGAAGTAGTCCTCATGCACGCGCGACATCAGCCATTGATATAAGCGCTCAGGTTTCCCAAAGTAGGGAAACTCAAAGAGTTGTAATAACCCTGCCTTCTCCAACTTAACCTTCACATCATCATTATAAATGGGAAAACCCTCTGGTGTCCTTTTTTTTTTTGGGCACTAACTCCAGTGCCATCTCCTTCTCGATTGTGCTTGTCCGATGATTGTAGTCATTCACAGACATGTTCCTCAGATGGGACTCCCACTCCTTCCCCAACAACACTCCATCTGGGTACTGCATTTCTGCATACCACTCCTCATTTTGTGCATGCATCAGTTTCTTGTTGCTTACCCTTTCCCTTTCCCTTGCCCTTCTTGGGTGTGCTAATTGGTTTCTTGGGTGCCATTCTCTAGGTCTACTTCAATCACTCTGTGTTACTCTATTCTTCCGCTCTCTCCAACCTTAGATCTCAAACTTGTGAAGAAAGTTCCTTAACCCCATGCCCTAGTTCTTCAAACCCTAACTAGGATACTCCTTTCACAAGATGACACCTTCTCCCACTTTTCCTACGCCCATGAAATCCTTTCCTCCTGGTTCACAAATCCAAACTAGTTACTCACGCTTCAATTTCTCCAAATGTTTCTTCACACGGATCAGTTTTTTGGAAGCCCTAGTTTGCAAAGGTGCAAAAAGTGCTTCTTTCTCTTTATATGCAAAGTGAATAATGAAGTGCCCCGACCCCTTTATTTATAGTTTTTCCTTTTTAAGCATTAAGTGCTCCTTCACCTACCACCATACTTTTAACATTTAATGCAGATTTTTCAAACAAATCCCGACTTCAAGCTTTCCCTCATGTGCCCAAACCTGCATGGACAATCCTCCAACCTTCTGGCGTGTGCAACCAATCCAACATGACAAGAGACTCTTGCGTGCGTGTGTAACTAACGCCGAAGGCACTTCTTCTATCCTGATTTTTTCTCTCACCTACCTCGTGTTGCTTATGCACTTTTCCCTTCTTTGTACGTGGGATCTGAAAGTAGCTTTTATCTTGGCACCAACCATCCTTTTTCCATCTTTTCTTTCCAAGCACCTCTTTCAATAGGGCCATTCAACTGGGTTTTTCAACACAAACTTCCTTGGCATTTTAACCATGCTCTCCTTCACATTACTCCACCCCACACTAAAATGATGTGCGGTCCTCTGCGCACTCAAAAATTCTCAAAAAGTAGTAATAAGGTTACCGGATGCCCAAGGTGCAAAACAAAACAACAACGTGAAAGGGAAACACAAGAAAAGAAATGCATAAAGGAAAATTCTAAACTAACTAGAAAAACTACCTTATTTACAAACACCAAGAAGACTTATTTATAGTAGGGCTTCAACCTACTCCCATTGAAGTGTCAAGAAATTTTGTTCCATCCAGCACTTGTAACTGGCACGCATGCCCAAATCAAGGATGTATGAGATTGTGTAGGGACCTAACCAATGGACTTTCAACTTCCCAGGATGGGCAAAACTTAGAATCATATAGTAAGACCATCTGCCCAACCTCAAACTTCTTGTTTCTGATGTGGTGATCATGCCATGCTTTTTGCTTTGCTTTCTCTATTGTTTGACTCCACCTGGTGAGTGATCATCTCTCATCCAACTTCATTAACTCATCAATTCTCTCTTCCAAAGTGCTTGCTCATCAGCCAACCCTCCTGCGTGTGCTATTCACAGAGAAGGTAACATGAATTCAACTAGAAGAATGGCTTCCATGCCAAACACTAATTGAAATGGTGTGGCTTTGTTCAGCCTTTTATAAGTTGTCTGTAAGCCCATAATATGGCTGATACCTTGTCATCCCAATCTTGTCTTCCGACATCACAAATTTTGGTTAGGGTATGACTCAAGTATTTTGTTAAATGCTTTGCGGTCCCATTTTCTTGTGGGTGATAAGGGGTAGTCTTGTGATGAGCTACCATGAATTCTACTAACAAGATCCTCATGGTCTCATTTAAGAAATGTGTACCCCTATCGCTGGTTAAACTTAAAGGGCATCCATACCTTGTGATAATGTTCTCCCACAAAAATCTTTCATTGTGGCTGTTGTGCAATCTTTAGTTGGAGCCTCTCTACCCACCTTGTCAAATAGTTGTGCAAGTGATGACATAGCATGACCCAGTCCTATATGCCGTTGGTGCAATAGGGCCTACAAAGTCTATTGCCCACTTCTCAAAAGGTTTCGCTGCTAGGTATAGGGCACAAAGGCATTTCATCTCTCTTTCTGGCTTTGCCAATGCACTGACAATGGTCACACGCTTTACAATAGTCTTTACAATCCTTGTATAGGGTTTCCCACCACAATCCTACCATTAATATCTTACGTGTGGTGGTGTCACCTACATAATGCCCACCCACACTTCCTCCGTGTGCTTCCTCCATGATGGTGAGGTGCTCATGCTCTAATACACACCTACACAAAACTTCATCACGTCCCAACTTGTATAAGTCTCCACTGATCAACATGTAGGGTGTGGCGCACGTATGGTGAG
This sequence comes from Taxus wallichiana var. yunnanensis, assembly GCA_018340775.1. Taxonomy (NCBI): domain Eukaryota; kingdom Viridiplantae; phylum Streptophyta; class Pinopsida; order Cupressales; family Taxaceae; genus Taxus; species Taxus wallichiana. The sequence goes on along the minus strand of CM031238.1, from coordinate 15,370,143 downwards.
TTGCTTCTTCTCTAATGCCTTCATTCCTTTCGTGCCACACCTTCCTTTAAAAATACTACAATCTCCTCCAAATCCGAGGGCATGTGCCACAACCTAAATAGTTGCACATCTGGCATTGTCTCCTCAATACTCTATGCATCCTCCCCTGAATCAATTCTTGACAGATGATCAGGCCCACAATTACTCTTCCCAAGTTTCACTACTACCATGAACTCAAACTCTTGAAACAACAATACCCACCACATATGCACCCCTTGTAGAATGGGCTTGTTCACCAAATACTTTAATGCCATGTGGTTGGTGTAAAATACAAAGGGTGTTGCTAGCAGATACTACCTGAATTTGAAAAAGCATAGATCATTGACAATGCTTCACACTCAAGTCGTGGTGTAATTCTACTCTACTGGTGTCAACTTCCTACTTGCGAAACATAGAGGGTGATCAACAATTCCTTTCTGGCTATGTAAGCACTGCTCCAATGGTGGTTTCGAGGCATCTACATGGACATGGAAGGGCTTGTCCCAAGAGGGAAAACATAATATAGGCATGGTGACAAGCCTATCTTTTAATGTGTCAAAATGCCTTCTTCTATTGTGCCTCTCCCCAATGGAAGGCACTTTTATGTCTGAGAAATTCTTCTAGAGGTGCATGGCTATCTTGGCATACCCCTTGATGAATTTTCTATAATAACCCATATGCCCAAGAAATCCACACACTGCGCTTTGGCTAGTAGGTTCCCCAATCCCACAATAACTACAACCTTGGTAGGATCCACTAGCAAGCCCTCCTTACATATGATGTGCCCCAATAAAGTCCCAAAGGGTGTAGCAAATACACACTTCTTAATGTTGAGGGATATCCTCAACTACCTACACCTCTCAAACATTAACCTCAAATTGTCACAATGGTCTTTTACTAGCCCATACACTATCCAATCATCCAAATAGACCTAAAGAAACTTATGGATGAAGTCTGGAATGCTTGCACCACTATGCATAAAAAAACAATAGGTGCATTCTTCAAACCAAAGGGCATGACTGTGTATGCAAAACTTCCCCACTCAAGTGGTGAAAGTTGTCTTCTCTGGTCTTCCTTTGCAATCCGGACTTGGTGGTACCCCAAAATCCATCCGTAAAGGAATAGATTTGTGCATGCCAATGACTCCTTCCAAAATCTCTTCAGTGAAGGGGGTTGGAAAAGGATCGATGACACAAACTACGTTCAGCTCCCTATAATCCACATAGATCCTAATCCACCCATCCTTCTTGATGTTGATTACCATCAGACTTATCCATTTCGATTCTTCCACTGCTTCAATGATCCAGAAGCTATCATTTTTTCTATCTCCTCCTTAACCTTTACGCGTAAATTGGGATTCATTTGGTAGGGTCTCTTCCGACCAGGGCATGCACCATCCTTCAACTTTATCCTCATCTCCCCAAGGAATGGTGGATGCCTTTGAGCTCATGGTACCCACGTGGGAATAAATCCTCAAATTCATGCAACAGATCTATGACCTTAGAGACTTCCTTCTCGACCTAGTAATCTCAATGATAGCCTCCTTAGGTTCTCTCTCTAAGCCGATGTTAACCTTCTTTTGTCTTTAAGGGCTCATGGTAGGTAGGTGCGTGCGTGAGTATCAACACTGTCCACTACCTCACGCATCCCTACAGAATGGCTAACATCCAAGCTTTCTGCTTCCTCCCCATCAATCACATACACCAACTTCCCTTTCTCTTTTTCCAAACATGTGCACTCAAACTGTAACTCTTCTTGTTTCTTCTACTTCTTCTTCAAAGCGTGCCTCCAAACCTGGTTCACCTAGTAGTTCCAACAACCTATCTTCTGCCATGGCACTATCCCCCATGGTAAGGTGCTTAAAAACTTGCAATGCCTTATCAATTGATGGCTTGGTACTTGATATTCAAATGTTTGAATGAGGTCAGTTACTAGCTCTTGCCAATTTCCTATTTTGGCGTGTCTCAGAATGTATGTACCATGCGTGTGTAACCCTGTAGTGTAGAATACAACTTGTGTACCCAAAGGGATGGTGGAAAAGCTTCCACCTTCTCTCTAGATCCTCTCACACTCCTGGATATGGAAAGAGGTGGGCTCCTTACCATGGTAGTCCTTGATGATGGTGGGCATGTTGCTTCTAGAAAATCTGACAGAGAGAGCAATTCTCACCTCGTGCCATTCCAAAAGGCTCTCTGATGTGTAGCCCACCACCATGCCATTGTGCCGAGTAGGACATAACTTAGCATCCCTCTCCATTCCTTCTCCTCCTTCCACTGAGCTTCCATCTCCTATAAAAAGATCTCAGGGAAGGCCCCTCCTGAATACTTAGGTAATTTTTTTCCTCCTAGGTGCATCGGACCATGCATGCCTTTGTTACTTTTGTTACCGATCCTCTCAACTATCATCCGATCAATTCATAAGTCCCATGCACCCAATTATCACATGCTAGGCTGGTGGTGTCACTTACTGACTGAGCATCCTCAAACTAGATAACTCCATCGGTAGGATGGATTATCTCTGGGTCCCTGATTGAGCACATATATCCTATCTAGAACTTCTTCTCCCAGAGGTTCAAGTATAGGGCATCGACTTCCCATCAGCCTAGGGGTATAATGACCCACTCCTCCTTATTTTCAAAGCTGATGTACCCTTTGTTGAACCGAAGGTCCGCATTGTTCTTGTAACACCATGGGCACCCAAGTAGTGTTGGAAAATTGTCTACCTCGGTGAGTGCCAAGACTTGAAGTCCCCAAGTAAACTTAGCTCCCTGGATAGTGATAGTTGCATCCTTTAAGACACCGATGGGCATTGCCTTAGTCTTTTTTTTCCATATACAACACATTTGAAGATGGTTGTAATGCAGGTCTTCCCATCTGATGCCATGCATCCAGAGTTAGAACATTGACCTCCGCGCTATGTGTCAATGAGGATATTACTAAGGAGCCATCCATCTACAACTACATTCAATGTGATCTCCTTGTCATAGTCAAGGCTGTGAGGGGGAAGGTTTTACATGCAAGACCTGCCTCTCATGCTCTCCTCCTGGTGTGTGGTACCTTCTCTCTCAACCATGATCCTAGCAAGGGAATAATATTCTCTTGCCTTAGCATTTTACATACTTCCTTGACCTCATCCAGGTCATCCCTTGGCACCTCGACTCTCCTTCCTTGTTCCTCCCTCTGGATTGCTCCTTTAGACATTGGATCTCCCCTTGTAAACTCTGAATGACATCCATGGTGTCTTGATATACCTCCTTTTGATGCACATGTAGGGTCTGGGTACTTTCCATGAACTACTTCCTCCCTCGAAAACAAGGTTCTTCTGCCTTGGTATCTCTTTTTGTGTGTGGCTTTTACTCTTGTTGTTACCAAAACTGGTTCCAAACCTACATCCCGTGTTACCCATGGCATCCACTACATGTGTGTCTCCTTTTTAATGCTGACCATTGTAGTGCCCTTGTCTTTCCGGTGTTGTTGATTCATGTGCTCAAACAACTCGGGCACTCCTCATACTTGTGCTTCTTTCCACACCATGAGCACTGCAAAAGTCAGGGCAGCACTCTCATTTGTAATGCTCTATGTAGACCCACAATTGAAACAAGTTCCATGTGGGAACTCAGTCCTTCCTCCCCCATGGTTACCATGACCATGGAATCCTCCTCTGAAAACCCCTTCCATGCATGCGCCTCCATCTGTGTGCTCCTCATAATGGTGATCATCACCCTTGGAACTACTGGCAATGTTGGTCTGGCACACCCCATGATCAATGGCCTCATGGATCTGATCAATGAGCCTACAGTCCTTAGTATCATGGGTTATAGAGGTGTAGATCTTATAGTAAAGACACATTCTTCTAGATTGCATGTTGTAACAAGGGGCATCTACTTGCATCATGGTCCCCATGAAAATTTCATATCTCTATGTGGGTGTGTACCATCCTCGGGAAATTATCCTTGACATGCCCCTCTACTTCACAATTTGTGCACCATAAACCACTACTGAGTCTCATGGGCTGAGTTTAGACAATTTTTCCAGCTGCTTAGCCATAACAACAATTTGAGCCTCCAAGAATGGGCTAACACTAGTATCAATACTACCAATAACCTCGGCATGTAGAGTAGCTTCCAATGCTCACGGGTATGTGAAAGTTTTATGAGATAAAGCCCTTCTAAAAGGTGTGATCAATCCTCCAACAAACCACTGAGCATGTTGTGAAGGGTGAATATCATATGATAATTTAGACAAGAGAGTTTTAAAGTGTGCATCATACTCTCACACACTCTCTACCATTCCTTGTTGAATCTCCTTCAAAGCACTGATGCTCTTCTATTCAAACTCAAGGATGTGGAATTCTACCAAGAATGCATTCTTTAAAGTAGTATAATCCACCATTATTTGATGAGGGTCATATTTCCTATACCAGCTATGTGTGTGCCCTTGCAACGTGGTTGCAAACTGACTAGCCTTCCGCTCTGGGGTTGTGATACCCTTTGTGCACCATAGTAGTTCACACTTGTGAACATGTTCGCAACATCCTCAATACCTCTGTAATTTGGCAAGTGTAATGACATCTCAAAGAAGACTTGAGGGGGTGGCTGGGGCCCTTGTCCTCCTGAGCTAGAGCCTTGGTTCCCTCGGTGTTTCCTCCACCACCGGATCCACCAGGTCCACTAGGTCCTGTGCCTCCTGAGCCACCACTAGATCCACCAGAACCACTAGGTCCACCAGGTCCTATGCCCCCTGACCCACAGGTCCTGTAGTAGTCAGTGCCAAGTGTCCCCATGGTTCCATTGAACTATGCACCGATGGTCTGTGATAGTGCCCCACTACCACTATTGTACCCCGTGCCACTCCCAGATGTGAGACCGAAGGCTTGTATACTAGCTCCTTGTCCAAAGACTCCTCCGAATACTAGAATATGTGTAGCCATAGAAGTGGGAACTAAAAATTATACCTCCTAGGCATAGATCTATCACTTCCACTGATATCAACTGGGTCAATGATACTCCTTCCTGGTTCTGGAAAACCAAGTGCCAAGGTTTGGTCACTGGGTGGGTTCAGATACGTGCCAATGACTCTTCTTTCTCCACATGATGAACTCTCACCAGAAGCCAAAGGGGTCTCTCTTACATGCTTGCCAAGATGGGGTAGCACAGACTGCTTAGGTTCCACATCCTCCGCGTGAACCTCGACTCCTTCCCGCAACATCTACCTCCATAGATCCATCACACTTATAGCCTCACATCATCTAGCAATCTCCCTTTCATGTGCTTCACTATACTTGAGTCATCTCTCCTCCTTTCCTTCTCATCGTAATATCTGCCATCTTCCTCCACCCTAGCTCCCTCACCCAATGCTCAGAATGGTCTAGCTAGCCATTGGAAATGCCTCTAAACCCAAAGTAACAACCAAGATCTTCATTGCTAGAGGGATAACATGTAGAAATGATCCTCTAGGCTCCCATAGAAACTCAAACTCAACAACCTCTAGACAAGAATATGTGGAAATGGCATACTCCTAGAGTGTAGCTAGCCAAGTACTCCTTTCCACCAATGATCCACAACATGGGTCCACGTCAGATCTACATCCTAGCAAGCCTTTGGTAATCTTCTTGGGTCCACATGCATGATCCATAATGCCAACTTGATCTAGATGCATACGCTGAGAGCCATTCATATAGCTCTACTGGGAAACAACAAAAAAATGTTTCATATAAATCATGGTAGAGGTTCTCTTCTACCCATTTACGTGCATCAAACTCAGGTCCAGTGTTGAATCTCTGAGAAAATTCATCCTTTGTGCTCTTGAACCATGATTCAACACTTTCCAAAGTTAACCATTCTATCATTACTCACTACACAGATCATGTTGTATGTTATTTCCCACTACAACTTTGAAAAGAGGTCCAGAAATGGAACCAAGATGTAGTCATTTTTACCCTTATCACAAAAGAAAGGTACCCCATGTGCACATCGGCCTATCACCCAAGTGGATGTTGGGTGCTCACCGAGGCACACATGTGGGTGTGCCGAGTCTCTCTTTTATGTGAGTTTAGTGGGAAATATCATCATCTATGATTTGTGCTTAAGAGATTTAAATGGAGTTAAGACATTCAAGAACCATAGAGCTCAGAATGGCCTCTAGATCCTTGTAGTCATTATAGATAAGAAAGTACTTAACAGATTATATAACTTGTACCATAACAGAAAGAAGTATACAAGCATCCATACTTAGCATAAACATAAATGAAAGAGAACCTATGAGAAAGACGTATGCATCAGAATCATTGATATTCATATTCATATAACTGGTAACCTCATTACATCCATGGAGCCATTACAGAATGTCACAGAGAAACAGACCGCAGTCATGCTTTACACTGGACTAATGTAGCTAGGCTATCAAAAAAAAATTGCAATCCCCATACCCATTATACATTCTTTCCCAAATACCATTATCCACTAATAGAGTTCTTGCAGTATTTCTACAAAGCTCCACCCTTTTTTTCTCTCTCTTATTTACTCTATAGGTGCTTGTATTTATAGCCTTTCTGGGCTGCCAACTCATCCTCCAAGCACCCTCAGATCGATGCCAAGTGTCTGAATGTGGTCCTCCATGTGAGCATGCTCTCCCAGGCCTGAGCTTTCCACTTTTCACCATGATGTGCTTCTAGAAGCTTCTACCATAGGCATGCTCCTTCCTGGGCCAACTTCACCAGGCTGGCACCTTATCCACACAACATGCATAGTCGGGTCATGCTTTTCATGTGTTCTATCCCGAACACCCAATTTGGCTAAGTCCCAAACCCTTGGTTTTATCACATGCGCCCACGCACACCATGAGCTTCCTTAAACCCTTTTCTTAAACCCACTTAGCCAACATTCAGCGCCAACAATTTTTTTCCATCATTTCCCCACGCACTCTTCTATCTTACGTGCTTTTGATCTTCCAATCCGAGCCATCACAACTACTACCCGACTTCTTTATCTCTTTGTTTTACTCCACCCCACAATAAAAATGATGTGTGGTCCTCTGCACATACACAACCTTAGAAATTAATGTGGTTACCGGTGCACAAGGTGCACAAAATAACACAACAGAAAGGAATAAGCAATGAGAAGGGGGAAATCAAGAAAAAAAAACATTAAAGGAAATCCTACACTAACTGGAAAAATTGCCTTATTTACAAACACAAGGAAGACTTATTTATAGTAGGGCTTCAGCCTACTCCCATTGAAATGACCTGGTAGTCTCATCCCATCCAATGTGTGTAACTGGAAAGCACTGAATCAAGGATGTATGAGATGATGTATGGTCCCAACCAATGGACTTTCAACTTCTCAGGATGGCATAGAAACTTAGAATAATACAACTAAACCATCTTCCCAAATGTAAATTATTTTTTCTTGATATGATGATCATGCCATGCCTTTTTTCTTTCCTTTTCAGTATTCGAATCCATCTAGCAAGTGATCACCTCTTGTCTAACTACATTAACTTATCAATTCTCTCTCTCGAGAACTTGTTCATTAGCTAATCCTCTTGTTCATGTTATACGCATCAATGGTAACATAAATTCAACTGGAAAAACAGCTTTAGTGCTAAACACCAATAAAAACAATGTGGCCTTGTTCAACCTCTTATAGGTTGTCATGTATGCCCATAGAATGGCTAATACCTTGTCATCCCAATCTTGTCTTCCAACATCACAAATTTTGGTCAACATGTGACTTAGTATCTTGTTAAATGCTTCAGCAGTCCCATTCGCTTGTGGGTGATAAGGGGTGGTCTTGTGATGGGCCACCATGAACTCTACTACTAGAATCCTAACCATTTTATTCATAAAATATGTTCCCCTATCACTTGTTAAACTCAACGGACATCCATATATGTTGATTATGTTTTCCCATAAGAATCTCACTATTGTCATTGTTATGAAATCCTTTGTAGGTGTTTCCTCTACCCATCTTGTCAAGTAATCAGTGCAAGTGAGGATGTAACATGATTCGGTCCTTTGTGCGGTAGGTGAAATTGGTCCTACAAAGCCAATTTTCCATTTTTTGAATGGTTCGGCGTTGGCTATCGGTCGTGGGAATTTCATCCATCCTCCAAGGTTTTCCAAGGTGCTAGAAATGGTCACAGGCCTTACAAAACTCAATATAATCATGGTAGATACTTTCCCACTAAATCCTGTAAGTAGAATCTTTCATGCGGTTGCATTTCTTGCATAGTGTCCTCCTGCAATCCCACCATGCGCTTCCTCCATGATTATAATGTGCTCATGTTCTAATGCGCATCAGTGCATAACCTCATCACCTAACTTGTACAAATCTCCACTAATCAACATGTAAGGCGTAACACGTATAGCCAACTACTTTCTCTCCAAAGCCTTCATTCCTTCCGGTACCACACCCATTTTAAGAAACACTGCAATATCCTCTAATTTAGAGGGTGCATATGACCTAAAATGATGTAGCGTGACTCACATGGTATCGTCAATGCTTTGCACATCCTCCTCCTGAGTCAATTCTTGATAGATGATTAGGTCCTAAATTACTCTTTCCTAGTTTTACCACAACTGAAAAATCAAATTCTTTAAATAATAGGACCCAATGGCATATGCACCCTTGACGAACGGGATTGTTCACCAAGTAATTTAGTGTCATGTGGTCCATGTAGAATATGAATGGTGTTTCCAGTAGATACTACCTGAATTTATGTAGCGTGTAGATCATTGTGATTGCCTCACACTCGGTATTTCTATAATTTTATTGGTAGTGTCAACTTCTTCTTGGTAAAACACAAGGGGTGATCAAAAATCCCCTCACTAGGTTGTGTTATTAATGCTCCAATAGTTGTTCCTAAGTCATCAACATACACATGGATGGGCTTATCCAGAAGAATGAAAGTGTAATATGGGCACAAAGTGATAAGCCTATCTTTCAATGCATCAAATGCCTTCTGTTGTGCCTCTCTCAAGTGAAAGGCACTCTTTTGTTTAATTAATTCCTCTAAGGGCACGGAAATCTTAGCATATCCCTTAATATATTTTTGTAGTATCATGTATGCCCAAGGAATCTACGCACACCGCTTTGACTAATAGGTTCCCCAATCTCACAATAACTACAACCTTGGCGGGATCCACTAGCAAGCCTTCCTTACATATAATATGCCCCAACAAGGTTCCAAATGGAGAAAAATAAATAAATTTCTTAATCTTTGAGGTATATCCTCAACTACCATTATCTCTCAAACATCAGCCTCAAATTTTCACAATGGTCTTTTACTATCCTAAACACATTCCAGTCATCCAAGTAGACATGAAGAAATTTATGGAAGATGTCCCTGGAAGGCTTGTACCACAATGCGTGAGAACACAGCAGGTGAATTCTTCAACCCAAAAGGCATGACTATGTAGGAAAAAATTCCCCATTCAGTGGAAAAATTTGTCTTCTCTGGTCTTCCTTTGCAATTCTAACTTGGTGGTACCCTGAGAACCCATCCGTAAAAGAATAGATCTCGCACCTGGATACTCCTTCCAAAATTTCTTTTGTGAAGGGGTTGGAAAAGGACTAATGACATGAAATGCATTCAAGTCCATGTAATTAACATAGATCCTTATCCTTCCATCCTTCTTAATGCTTATGACCATTGGACTCACCCATTATGATTCCTCCATAACCTCAATGATGTTTGATGTTATCATCTTGTATATCTCCTCCTTGACCCGTATGTGTAAGTTTGAATTCATCTAATACGGTTTCTTTCAAATTAGGCGTGCACCTTCCTTCAACTTGATCTGTATTTCCCCCAAGGAGTGGTGAATTCCTTTGAGCTCATGGTACCCACATGGGAACAAATCCTGAAACTCACGCAAAAGGTCAATGATCTTAGAAACCTCTTTCTCTGACCAATAATCCCCAATGATAGCTTCCTTAGGTTCTACTTCAGAACCAATGTTAACCTTATTTTTCTTTAAGGGCTCATGGTAGGAATGTGCTCACTCATCCACTTTATCCCTAACTTCACGCATACCTTCAGAATGGTTAACATCCAGACTCTCCATTTCTTCACCATCTATCATATAAACCATTTTTCCTTTTCCTTTTCTGTACATGTGCACTCAAGTTGTGTCTCTTTTGATTCTTCCTCATCAAAATCCATCTCCAAACCAAGTTCACCTAATAGCTCAAGTATCCTATCTTCTTCCATAGCACTATCTCCCAATGTAATTTTTTTGATAGCCTATAACACCTTATCGTTGGTGGCTTTGTACTCCGATACCCAAATGCTTGAATGAGATACTCAAAATTGTTAACATCCGGACTCTCCATTTCTTCACCGTCATCATATAAACCATTTTTCCTTTTTCCTTTTCTATACACACACACTCAAATTTCATCTCTTCTTATTCTTCCTAATCAAAACACATCTCCAAACCAAGTTCACCTAATATTTCAAGTATCCTATCTTCTGCCATAACACTATCTCCCATTGTAAGGTGCTTGACCACCTACAACGTCTTATCTCTTGGTGGCTTTTTACTTTGATACTTGAACTCTTGAATGAGATTAGTGACCAACTCCATCCAATTCCCTATACGATGGCACATCTCGAAGTGAATGTACCATACGCACACATAGCCTTGTAAGGTTGAATGTAACTTATGTACCCATAGCGAGGGTGGTAAAGCTTATGTGCCTTCCATCCATGCCTTCTCACATGCTTGGATATTACATGAGGTGGGTCATTTTCCATGGTAGTCTTGTATGGAAGTGGGTGCATTACTTCTAGAAAACCTAATAGAGAATGCAGTTCTAACCTAGCATCATTCTAGAAGGCTTTCACAAGTGTCACCCACCAATGCACTGCAGTCCCGAGAAGGTTATAGTTGAGCATACCTCTTTTTCGTTATCATTTTTCCACTGAGCCTCCATTTCTCGTAAGAAATCATTAGGGTTATCTCCTCTAGAGTAACTTGGTATCTTCTTCCCTCCTAGGTGATTGATTGAGCACACTTTTGTTACCCTTGTCACCAATCCTCTCAAATTTCACCCAATTAATTTATAAGTCCCATGTGCCCAATTATCACATGTTATGATATTTGTATCACTCATAGACTGAGTGTCTTCAAACTGGATAATTCCTTCTATAGGATGAATTACCTTAGGGTCTCTAATAGAGTGCACATATATTCTTTCAAGGACTTCTTCTCCTAAGGGCTCAGTATAGGGTGTTGACTTCCCATCCGACAAGGGATGATGACCCATTCCTCCTTATTCTCAAAACTAATATACCCCTTGTTAAACCATAGGTCAGCATTGTTTTTGTAATACAAGGGCACCCGAGCAATTGTTAAAAGTTATCCACCTCGACTAGTGCCAAGAATTCAAAGTCTCCATTGAACTTTGCCCCTTGAATAGTGATAACCACATCTTTTAAGACACCAATGGGAATTACGTTTGTCTTGTTCACCATATATAGCACATTTGAAGATGGTTGTAATATGGGCCTTCCCATTTAATGTCATGCATCCAAAGTGAGAACAATGACCTCTACACCCATGTTGATCAAAATATTTCTCAGAAGCCATCCATCTACAATAGCATTTAAGGTGATCTCTTTTTCATAGTCAAGGCTATGGGGAGGAAGGCTAGCATGCAGAAGTTACCTCTCCCACTCTCTCTCTTAGTGTATGGTACCTTCCCTTGTAACCATTCTCCTAGCAAGGGAATGATATTTTCTTGCCTTAACATCTTGCATACTTCCCTAACCTCATCGAGATCCTTTTGCGGGGCCTCGGCATTCTTCCTTTGCTTTAAATACCTTGATTACTCCTTCATACTTGGATGTCTCATTGCGGACTCTAAATCGTGTCCATAGTCTCTTGATACACCTCTTTTTATGAGTAGGGTCCGGATAATTCCCATGTATCACTTCTTCTCTTGTAATAAATGTTCTTTGTCTTAGTATCTCCTAACATGTGTAACCTCTATTCACATCATCACCAAAGTCTGATTCTAGTCCTAACTCATGCGCCACTCTCGGCATCCATTGTGATTCGGCCTTCTTTATGCTTACCATCCCAAAGTGCCCTTGTCTTTTTAGTATTGTTGGTTCATGTGCTCAAACAATTATGGGCACTCTTCATACTTATGTTTCTTTTTCTACACCATGAGCATTACAATGAGATCATGACACTTGTGTTTATAATTCTCTATAGACCCACATTTATAACGAGTTCCTCCCTAGATCTCATATGTTCCTCCATGGTTTCTACGACCAAAAAATCCTCCACGGAAACCTCTTCCACGCGGTCCTCCATCTGCATGCCCTTCATCGCAATGATCATCATCCTTGGGGCTTCTACAAGGCTAGTCTATCACACACAAAGATCAATGGCATCATGTATCTAGTCGGTTCGCCTACAATCTTTGGTGTCATGGGTTGTAGAGTTATAAATCTTACAATAGCAAGATACATTCTTACGGATCACGTGTTGCAGTAGTGGGCATCTACTTACATCATGATCCCTATGGAAAATTTCACACTCCACCATCATGGCATGTACCTAACTTCAAGGAAAACTATCCTTTGCATGCCCCTCTACCTCACACTCTGTGCACCATAGACCACTTTGTGAATCTCATGCACCAGGAGTTCGCAGATAGTTTCTCTAGTTTTTCACCATTACGAAATTTGAGCCTTAAATAAAGGACTAACATTGGTATCTACCCAACAACCTCGGTGTGTAGAGCATCCTCTAAGGTTTTTTGTGGGTCCATGAATGTCTTGTGTGAAAGCACTCTTCTAAATGGTGTTATCAATCCTCCAAAAACCACTGAGCATGCTAAGAAGGATGAATATCATAAGATAGCTTTGATAAGAGAGTTTTAAACCATGTGTCATATTCCCACACACTCTCTGCCATTCCTTATTGGATCTCCTTCAAAGTGCTAATGCTCTTCTGCTCAAATTCAAGGATATGGAATTCAGCCAAGAAGGCATTTTGCATCGCGGTGTAATCTACCACCATTTTATGGGGGTCATACTTATGCTACCAACTATACACGTTCCCCGCAATGTTGTTATTTACAAAGTGACTTACCTTTCATTCGGGATAGTGATCCCCTTTATGTTCCATAGAAATTCACACTTGTGCACATGCTCTACAGCATCCTCAACACCCTTTTAATCTAATAGATGTAAAGACATCTCAAAAAATACTTGGAGAGTTGGTTGAGGCCCTTGTCCTCCCGATCATAAACCTTGGTTCCTCCGGTATTTCCTCAACCACCGAGATCCACTAGATCCACCAGGTCTTATGCCTCTTGATCCACCAGATCCACCTCTAGATCCACTAGATCCACCGAGGTCCTCCTCCTACTAGTGGTAATGGGCTGAAATGGTCACACCTAGTGTCCCCAAGATCCCATTGAACTATGCACTAATGGTTTGTGATATTTGCTCTGCTACCAGATGTGTATCCTGTGCCACTCCCAGATGCAATACCAAAAATCTTTATACTTTCACTTTTCCCTAAAATTCCTCCAAACATAAGAATTTTTTTGTGGCCATAGATGTCCCAAATGAGAAGTTATACCTCCTAGGTGAAGATTGAACACTTCCACCAATACCAATTGGGTTAGTAATACTTTTCTTTTGATTTGGAAAAATAAGTGCCAAAGGTCGATTACAGGAGGTTTTAGATGTGCACCGACAACTCTCCTTTCTCCATGTGATAAACTCTCATCAGAAGCTAAAGGGGTTTCTCTCCCACACTTGCCAAGATGGGGTAGCACAAAGCTGCTCGGGTTCCACATATTTTTCATGAACCTCAATTCCTTCCCGCATGATATCTGCCTCCAAATATCCATCACTCTCGTAACCTCACATGTCTAGCCAACTCCCTTTCATGCACTTCACTATACTTGAGTTTCCTCTCTTCCCTCTCATTTTCCACCACAATGTCTACCATCTTCCTCCACCATATCTTCCTCGTCCAGCACTCAAGGAAGCTTAGCCGGCCATGGGGAATGCCTCCAAACTTAGTGTAATGATCAAGATCTTCATATCCAATGGGATAGCTCACAAAAATATCCTCTAGGTTCCCTTAGGAACTCAAACTCAGTAACCTCTAGATAGGAATACGTAGAAATGGCATATTCTAGGGTATAACTAGTTAGCACTCTTTTCCACCAGTGATCAACAAAGCATGTGTCTAAGTTAGATCCACATCCTGAAACCTCAAGTAATCATCTTGGGTCCATACATGTAATATATAGTACCATATTGATTTAGATGTATATCTTTGGAAAGAAATTCATACAATTCTACTAGAAAACAACAAAATAATGTCTCATACAACTCATAATATAGGTGTTCTTCTACCCATATACATGTATCAAACTCAAGTCTAGTACTAAATATTTGAGCAAACTCATCCTCCATGCTCTTAAACCATGCTTCAACAATTTCAGGGTCAAGCACTCTATCAACATGCATCAAAGGAACCAACATGTATTTATCTCTCATAATAACTTTGAAAAGAGGTCCCAGAAATGGAACCAAGATGTATTCATTTTTATGGCCATAGAATAACCTTCTAACCCCATGAACATTGGCCTATCACTCGGTGGCACTTAGTTCTCACTTAAAGTGCGCACGTGTCTTTGAGCCCCTCCTTTATGTGAGCATTGTGAGAATATGTTGACATTGATGACAGATTAAGTGTAGAAAAGTAAATGATCATGCATATATTTTGAAATCATAGGATGAGTCATTACACCAACATACCCATTCAGATAACAAAAGAAACATCACACAGATAGTAGATCTGATCCATAACATAAAGAAAAAGGCACTAGGGTTTACACCCATGAACAATATATTTAGAACAAAACCATATATTTATGTTGATCATATTTTAGTAACCATATTACATCTTAAAGGGTCATATTAGACCAATATATCATGAATCACGCATCGAAGCTCTAGTTATTCTTCCTATTACAAAAAAATTCATAGACCCATCCCCTAGATACACTAACATTCATATAGTCCTCTAATGAGAACCCTAACCCCTAAAACCTTATATTATTTCTATAGAGCTTCACCCTTCCATCCTTTCTATGATGTCCAAGATATACATCTGATGGTGTCCCTCTAAATTTGTTCTTCTTCTTCTACCCGAGCATCTCTATATATAGGTTTATCACCCACCTTTGTCATGCTCTCTGTAGTAGTAGATCGGTTGCCAAGTGTCAAAGTGGTCCTCCGATGGAGCATGCATCTTCCGATCTCGAGCTCCCCACTTTACGTAATGATGTCTTCAGGAATGTTTCTTTCGTGGAATATTCTTTCCTTGACCACCAAGTTGTCAAGTTGTCACCTTATCCATTCAGCACACCTAGTCAGGTCACGTTTTTCCTCAAGTGCTTCTTGGAATGCTGAATATGACTAAGTCCTGAAATCCTTTACTTTGCCTTGCAAGCGCGCTTCGTGGTTTCTCTTAAAACCCTTATAAAACCCCTATCCTATGCACTTTTCCCCATGTGCTCATATTCTTCACTAGTCCGGCGCACGTACGCATTCTTTGGGACTTAGTCAATATTACGAGGCCCAGAAATCCTTACAAGGTTGGGATTTGATTGAGGCAAATCCCTAAATGACCAAAAATAGTAATCATTTTTCAAGTTTGTTTTGTGTAGATTCAAGAAGAGATTATTACTTAATTCTAAATAACTATACATTATGTCTTGTAATACATGAAGATGGCTCCTTAATCCCATTTATTATGTGTGCTAATCATATTTTAGTTTAATGATTATATCTCTAACACTTAAAGATAACCTCATTTAATTGTATATATCTTATTTTTTAGACAAATTTAATGATATAGAGAAAAATTATAGTGTATATGATTATGATTTCTATATAATTATGTAGGCACACAAAAAATTGTGGCACTACATGTTTCTAAAAAAGATAGTGCTCTTTAATGACTATTACTTGAACTATAGTTCACTAATAGTTAGAGGAAGCTAAATCAAATACATATGAAGTGGCAAGGATATAGTTTTGTGTTGAAGTACATGAGTGAAAAATATAATATGGTTGTTGATGTGTTAGGTAGGTACAATATTTTGTTGATAGAGTTGAGATTGGAAGTTTTGGGTTTGAACCCATAAGATATGTGTACACATAAGATGAATACTTCATTCAAGCATGTGAATAATGTGATGCACCCACGTGTGTTGATAGGACCCCTTAGTTTGACTATTTTGTATATTAATTCCTATTATTCAAAGGCAGAAAATTATACATTCCCAAAGGATCAATGTGGAAAAATTTGGTCAAGGAGAAGCATAGTGGTGGATGGACGGGGTAATTTAGACTAGATAATACTTTATATATATAGTATAAAGTTAATTTTTATATCGATGAGTGTGGATGTGTAAATTTGTACATGAATATTGGATATATTAGTTGGCTAAAGGAAGATCTCAAAATGTAGGGTTATCGTTTCCCATAATAGAGGAGCCTTGAGAGGATATAAGCATGGATTTTATTTTTGGCTTACCTAAGACATAAATAAGATTTTATTCCATCAATGTCATTTTGGAAAATATTTCAAAGATGACATGTTTTATTTCTTAAAGGAGGTCTTGTGATGCGAATCATATCAAAATATTTTCCTCAAGGATATTGTGAAATTTGCATGTATTATTGAAAACTATTATTTATGATAGGTATACAAAAAAATGTTCATTTTGGCATACATTGTAGAATAATTTGAATATGAGGATGCAATTTGGTTCATCATAACCTCTCGTAGACATATGGAAAAACAAAAGTAGTAAACATAAGTCTTCTGATTTTCTCAAATGTTTAGTAGGGGATAAGCCATGAACATTGGAATTACAACTAATAAAAGTGAAATTTGATTATAAAAAATCAGTTAATCATAGAATTGGGAAAATTTAATTTTGAAATTTTTCAGGACTAACCCAATGTAACGAAATTACTTGGATGGATCTAAATATCAGAAAAAATAGAACACAAAAGAACACAAAATATAGTGAAATGATCATGATATGCAAACAGAATGACTTATCCATTTCAAGGGGACAACTTCCAAACCATAAAATAAGACTCGAGTGCATAATATGATGTTTATCTACTAGCTACTAAATCCTATATATACCATATTATGTTATGAAAAGCACCAAGGCCAACGTATTTAAGCATATGAAAGAATTAAAAAATGTGACATGACATGATAAGATAATATTTTAATGGAAATTCAATTATATATATCTAGATATATAACCTAGGATTAAGGTAATGACATGCCCCTCCCCTTCAAATAAAAATTTTCCCCAATGTTGGTAATATCTGGATGTTGTTGCAGGAATGCTTCATCTTCCCATGTTACATCTTCAATGTCCAAATTCTTCCACTTGATGAAAAGCTCATTAATGACCCTTTTCCTCAACCTCTTAATGGGTATCTACAATATTTTTCAAGATTCAAAATAATGAGTTCCTCTTCATCAAGATCATGTAACACTAATCTGCAATGAAACCTTTTTCTAATGACCTTATTCAAATGAGAAACCTAGAAAACTAGATGTATTTTAGTTGTTGTGGAAGCTCCATTCTATATACCACACTACCATTTTATATAATAATTGATAAGGGCCATATTATTTAGGTGAAATATTATTATCCTTTTTATTTTATTTTTTGAATACAATTACTTATATGGTTGCGAGTCACACAAAAACAAATTCTTGATCTTTAAGGATTTTGTCACTATGATATTCATTAGTTTGTTGCTTCATGTCATTTTGTGTCATTTCTAAATTCTCTTTAAGGCTAGAGAGTACCTCCTCTTAGTACTTAAAGTACTCTTCAAATACTCTCACTTTAGGATGAACCCTTAAGTTAGACATGATGAATGATAGATGGTAGCCATACTGATGCCAAAAATGGAGACATTTTGGATGAGGTATGAAAGAAAGTGTTATACTACCATTCTAGAAGTGGTAGTCATTGAACCCATATCTCATACTAATCTGAAGTCAAGTATCAATATACCCATCTAAACATTTTTCACCGCCTTAGTTTCTCCATTAGATTGAGGATGATATGATGAATTATGAACCAATTGAGTATTCAAACATGAGAATAAATCATTCCCAAAATTTTGAGTAAATATTGGGTCACGATCACTTAATTTAATCTTGGGTGCACCATGTGTTGTAACATGATATTAAGTGGGATATTAACCCATTATGTAGTTCAAGTTAATAAATAAGAAATATAAATATATTTCTATTTAATAATTAATTACTATGGGTTTATATAAAAGTTATTCAACCAATTATGGTTGAAAAGGTGCTTTCAAGGATACACCCAATCACCCATTTGAATAGGGAACTTAGGGCCTATGGAAAATAGGGAGGAGAATTTTTCAAGTGAAAAAGAGTTGTTGGACCAATTATTGTAAATAATTGTTATGTTTCTTACTTAAATGGATAGCTATTAATTTGGTAGTTTTCGAGTGAAAAGAGTTATTGGACCAATTATTACACCAAAGTCATTCCCCTATGGGAAAGGGATTTGCGTCCATTCACATGACTATGTCAAATTTGATGGCTGTTTGGATGTTTTTTCAAGAAAAATAATTTTGACATCCGAAATGACGATTATGACAAGCATTGTGATAGTTTAGCTTTTCCCGCTATTTTCACATATTTGCTTTTTCTTTTTTATTTCACTTGTTTTTCGTTTTCCTATTTTTAGTGGTGTGGATGGCCCTATTGTCACTTGGTGGATGGATAATGGTGGATGGAAACCATGCATGATCATATGTGACACATAATTACAGTTAAACTCCTGTTAAAATCTAGGTTTGAGTTCCAGAAGAATACTTAGCTATAAATAGGGTGCAAAAGCTTATTTGTTTCACTATCCTACATCAGAAGATTCATCTCGATTGTTGCAGCAGAAAGGTGGAATCCCCTGAGCAATCACCTGGTAATATTTTGAATGCTCTTTTTGTATTTTAGATTTTTTTATTTTATGTGCTTTATTTCTTTGCGTTTGGCTATAATTTTTATTTTCTTCATTGTCATGTTATGTTATGGATGCCCTTTTGCATAAATTTTTTATGAGTTACCAGTAACTTTGCAAATTTTGACAAGTTCAATAACTTTACCTCTTTGGGTGCCCCCAAAATTATTTTCCATGCCCCAAGAGCTTGGCATCTTCCCCCCCATCAAATGTTTAAATGCACTTTTTGCAGGTGATAAATTGTAGTCTTTGTCAATTTGATAAATTTTAGTCTTTTTCAATTTGATTATACTTTGATTATCACCTCCCATTGATCTCAATATACATAGTTTGAGATTTGTATCCTCAAAATCCCTCCTATGTTAGAGATTAATGTATTTCTTCTCACTGATCGGTTTGTTAAACATAGGAGGCATAGAATTTCAAATCCTTCGCAACCTTTCTTGGAGGCATACATTTGTAATTTTGTGACCTTCCCGCACCCCGATCTCTACACTAATAATGTTCCTATGTCTTCTATCAATCCATGTCCATCTTAATTATTGTTCTTTTTCCATTATGTTCCACTAGACAACAAAGAATTTGGGGAAAATCATATATCTATATGCTTTGGAAGTTTTTAAAAAATAGTATCAATGGATGTGGAAATGTTGGGAAGTATAAGATGGTGTCATGTAAGGTAAGGGAAAATGGAAATAAGAATTAGTTTCTTTTCTATACAAGCATAAGTCTGAAGATGATGTCTGGATGGAGGCAGTCTATAACCCATAGTTTAAACAAAATAACCCTTTTTGCTATTCTTGTGGACATTTTACATTATAGTTTCTTGGTTTCCCTATATTCTAACTTTTCCCAAGCATTGATGAGGTTTCTAAATGATTAAGCCATAGTGCCTCTCCATGTTGCTGAAAATTTCCCTGCAATTGTGTAGCCTTTTTTCTTTACAATAGAAATTGACAACCTTTCTATGTTATTGTTACCATGCAATAATGTTTCATTTGTTATAGGAAGATGGGGTTTTCCATTAAGTCACTACTATTGATGACTAGCTTAGTGGTGCTCTAAAAAATATATTTTATTTTTATATGGGGAAACATTGAAAAGAATACTCTCAGGTGTCAAATGGTAGTTTTTATCTTAGTTCATTTGAAATGCCACTTCTTTGGGTTTTCCTACTGATTCGAATTGGAGGCGGCATTATTTGAGTCTCATATTTTTGGTTCTATTTTAACTCTGCTTATTATGGGCATGGTAGGGGTGTAAATGTTGTCAGAAGGCATATAATATGTTTATAATGACGTGCAACTTATTGCACAACTTTGATTAATCAATGTCACACTTCATGGAGCTAAGTCATAAACTTGTATCCCTCATCTCAAGTTTGTGACTAGAATCTTGAATGCTGTGATAAGTCATCATGGCTTCCATTAATTTCTTTCACTTAAAGGCCTTATCACCACTTAAAACTATTATGTGAATTTCTTTGATCGATGAAATTTTATACCAAAAATGTATTTTCATCTTGTTAATTGTGTTTTATGAGTTGCTCTAACATTGTAATATTTTCACTAATTTTGTTTCTTGTCATTTCATATAGACTTACAGTTCCCATTATTCACTATGGAGGTTATACTTCATTTTAGCATTTCTTTGAAACATATTTGTGTGTTTGAAGTAGATCAAAGATAGTTGAATAGGATGTTTGGACAAGGGTGCAGAAAAGGGATTAAAACTATTAACTACATAGTGCACTCTAGAACCTAGAACAAGAATTGGTCCAGAAAGTTGCTTTATCATTTTACGAAACAATAAATAGGTATTTGGTCCTCTAAACATGAGTCTCTCTACATCCCGCAAATACAGAATCACAGGACTTGTCCTTGAGACAGTAACCAAAACCTACACAAATTGTCAAAAATAATTAGTAACTGGTGATGGAAATTGACAACTCGATTAGATGAATTGGATACATAAAATTTCTCATCAAGCCTTGATGTTCTACCAAAAGGAACACCTTGACTTGTCAGATCTTTCATGAGAAACTGTTGTAGCAAATTCCTTGCAACATAAAATAAGATAATGTTCTAGGAGATTCATTTTGCAAGACTTAGTACGATGGCACATGCATTTATGGTCTAGGACATAGCTAGAGATTAAATGTTGTTTATTTGATAGGTATCAAGGATTATTTATTTCCTAAAGAAATTTGGCTGCAAACACCCCTTTGTGAAATACCAAAATAGATTGTTTTAGAGTTTGTCTCTAGCAGATGGTTCTGTGCTAGAATTTGCTTGCAAATTTTTGAATCGCCATTTAAATTTATGAAATGCCAAAATGGATTGTTGATAGAGTTTGTCTCTAGCAGACAGTTCCTTCTAGAATTTGCTTGCAAATCTTTGAATTTCCATGTAAATTTATGTTCCAATTGTAAATGCTCACGTGTCCTTTTCTGATATCTTTTGGTTATATTAATTCTTCAATTGCTTATTTTGTTGTATCAAAGGTAGTGAGACTGGTAGAATATGTGTGTATGTTAGCAAAGGAAGTAATGCAAATTGTAATATATGCATATTTTATCGAAGGTATCAATCTATTTCAAACACTTACATAATAATTCAAATGACATAGATAGACAATTTTTTTGCAATCTCAGTTTTCCTATTTCAAGGGTGCTAAGATTTGTTCTACTTCTAATAGATTGAAATGTTCTTGTTAAGCGTGATTGATTGACTACCTTGTTATTTACTTGACAACCTAATATATATTTGAAGGCAAATACAATGGAGACATCTACAATTGTTGAAGCTTTAGATGAAATAAATGGGCATACTGAGATTAATTGCAATTTGGGCCCTTGAGTGATTTGTTATGCACTTTTGCTTTCACTGATGCATTTTATAAGCATACGACTAATTAATGGAATTTTATTAGTATTACCATAAGATATGATATTTTTATTCTTTCTGCACCAGTATCTCAAGCGGGGTTTGTAAGTAATTTTGTTGTGTATCCAGGGCCGAATTAAAGGTTAGGAGCACCCTAGGCAATAGTTTGAGTGGATGCCCTCCTCACAATTTTAGTTTTTTTCCATCAAGTAAATAAATAAAATATGTCTATATTATTGTATTTTTAAATTTACATCATGGTCATAATAACATAATAATAAAAATATCTTACTAAATTATCATAGAAGGATGCAAAATATTCCATGTATGGAAAAATTTAATTGTAGGAGATGCTCAAAATGTAAAAATACAATATTTTATACAAGGATTTTTACATGTTTGATTTAGCCATATCAAGTAAGTGACGGGAACTCCATTTTGAAATAAAGCACCAATTTTTTTACAAAGAAACAAAAGCGTTTATGTAGCTCCCATGGTTTTGATAATGTTTGTGAAGAGTTGTATTTGGACCAGGCCTACCAATTCCTCCATAGTAAAATAATAGAAAATTTCTTCAAAAATTAAGAATAAAGAATTAAATATTTTTTTCCTTCAACTATACTCACTTCTACTTGATACACTAGTGACAATATAAAATATACATTAACCTTTTTGTAAAAAAAAAAACTACACACCTACATAATCTAGAGCTATATCAAATAATAGGTAACAATACCAACAAAATCATATGTGTTTATAAATATGTGATATTTTTTTAATTGTAAAAATATTACAAAACATTTTTTATTTACATGCATGAAATTTATGTTACTATATAATAATATCTATAAATAGGTTGATCAATATTAAATCTTTAGATAAATTGTTTTAAAGCTAAGTTCTAAAATTAATTAACAAAAAGGAAATTTTTAGATTCATGCGCCCTTTACTATTGGTGCCCTAGGCAACTGCCTAGTTTTCCTAGGGCTTAATCCCCCTCTATGTGTATCGATAGATGTGTAGGTCCATATTATTATCATACTCTATTTTATGAGTATGTTGTGGGCTTCTTCTAATGCACTTATTAAGATGGCAATTACTATTTTTAGGAACCTAGCAGAGCAGTCCTACATATTACGGTTGAACAAAGTGTTCATTTTACATTGAAAGAAATGCAATTAAGCAACCAACTGCCAACTGTTAACCATCTAAACCATGAACATTGACCACACGGTTGCTAGATAACCTATATTTATACCACCCTGCAACAAAGAAACATTAGCATAAGTAGTGACTCAAAGGAAACTTGATGAGGAAAAATAGTATAGATAGTCATCTTTTTTCATCTTTTATGATTATTATAATTAACTAAATATTTTTTTCCTTTCAATTGTAGCTTTTAATTGGTTTGATGCGTTGCTCTAATAATTAGTGTATTGTCATGGAAAGTTCTTTTGCATAATTTTTTTGCCTATGTGAGGGGTGAACCTGTAGGATTTACAAAATATTGCTCCATCAAGTTGGAAAATGAGTTCTTGCTAGAATATTGTCATCAAGGTGAGAACAAATAAAATCTAATAAAAATTTTGAAACTAAGGCTCGCAATTATACGAACAAGCTCACAATCGATAATAGTTAGTGGTTGGTGTCTTGAGAAAAGTACAACATTTTAATTGTCAGTGAGATGCCATATGGGCCATTGTGGTAAACCTGACTGACTAGACCATGAGTTAGATTTGAAACTAGGAACATCTTTCTTCAATCCCATTGAGTTAACTTGCTAGAATTTGTCTTCTTGTAACTATGATGAGTTAGGATATTAGAATCATCTCTCTACTTAAACTTTTAGATACTAAGACTAGGAAATGATACTAATAGTCTAGGTGCTAGAAATATATTGTATTTGAAATGATTCTTAAGCATGTATTTCAAATACTTGTATATGACTGTTCTGCCTATATTTTTGTATAAATATATCTTTTTGTTACCCATAACAAGAACTATGGAATCAAGGGTGGCAACAACTCTGAATTTGGTTGGATTAGTTAATATGCACTTTGATAGTTTTATAATATTACTCCCACTCATATGTGAAACTCTTTGTATATAGTGGTTTGGATGGATTTCTCTTTTTATTGTTTATGACAACTCTTTAACTTCTTTTTTCACTTTTTTATAGGATATTTTTTATTCTCTTTCTCCTGCAGTAAAGAAGAGAGTGTTGTCTCTAAACAAACTTCAGGTGGGTTTCAATATTGATTGAAGTATTTATTCATTTGTTTTTTTATTGCATGTTATGGACTAAAAAAATATTGTAGAGTGCTTTCATGTTATTTGCTTTTGATTTTTTCGTCTATATTTATAGTTGGCTTCAATCCTTTTTCCGAAGTGACATGTGGGGGCATGTGCCTTCATCAATGACATGATTCCTTATGTGCTGAGGGGTTCATTCCCCAATGATTCCATTTTGAAGCATCCCAAGTTGGATGTTAGATTGATCAGCGACAAATATTTTAATGTTTCCGTCATACTTAAGAATATCTTCTTAGACTAACACACTTATTTTCCCTCTCCAGTTTAATATGATGCAGACTAGAAACACAATTCCCCTCCCTACAACAAGCTTGACATTAACTACGCCTCACTTGCAAAGGGAGGGATATTTTAAAATTCTTCAATTTTTGTTAATGTTTAGCATTGAGGCAACCGAAACCACCTAAAACAGTGATAGCTGAAATGATCAGAGATCACCTCCACATGTTGGCATCATCCCCAATTTTTCTCTCCAAATTCGAACAATTGGATTGCATTCACAAGGCTTCTACTTGATTTATGATTCTAACAAAGATTCACTAAAATATAAACCACCCCACAAATTGAGGAAAATGGGAATCGCAATTGAGGCATCTACGATCGACAAAAATACAAGAAACGTGTGAAATTACTTGATTAATTATGATTATCACCAGCAATAGAACACCAAATAACACAATATTGCAGATAAATTCTCTCAATATGAAAGTATAATAGCTTGGCCACTTTGAGGGGGCAACCTCCAGAACATATAATAAGACTCAAATACTCAACATAATGATCATCCACTACCTATAACCCCTATTTATACTATTCCTATGCTATGGCCATCAAGCAAGGCCGACCAACCAATGATAATAGATCATATATAAAAGAGATACATCATGATATTAAGTTATGATAGCAACAAGTCAGCTATATCCATCCCATGTAAGATATATAATTAAGGGCGTAACATGCCCCTCCCCTTCAAAGCAACATTGTCCCCAATGTTGGGAAGCCCTAGATGTTGTTGCATGAATGCTTCATCTTCCCATGATGCATCCTCAATATTCATATTCTTCCACTTGATCAGGTACTCGGTAATGACTCTGGTCCTCAGTCTTTTGGTGCGTGTCTGAAGAATGCCTTCAGGTTCCAATATGATCCTTCCTTCCTCGTCTAGTTCTAGAAGCACTGATTGGGTGGAAATGTGCTGCCCAATAACTTTCTTTAAGCAAGAAACATGGAAGACTGGATGTATTCTACTTCCTGGAGGGAGCTCTAGCTTATATGCCACACTACCAATTTTCTGCAAAACTCGGTAAGGACCATAGTATTTAGGAGCAAGCTTATTATCCTTTTGTTGTTGTTTCAAGGATAATTGCTTATATGGTTGTAACCTTACAAAAACAAAGTCTCCCTCTTCAAAGTGTCACTCACTCCTATGTTGATCAGCCTGTTGCTTCATACGGTTTTGTGCCCGTGCCAAATTTTCTCTAAGACTAGAGAGTACCTCATGTTGATGTTGAATGTGATCTTCGACTGCTCTCACCTTTGGTTTGACCTTCAAGCTAGATATGAGTGATGGAGGATGGTACCCATAAAGTGCTAGAAATGGAGACATTTTGGAGGAGGTATGAAATGAAGTATTGTACCACCATTTCGCCTAGTGGCAACCATTGCACCCAACGTTCTTGTTTATCTGAAGTAAAACATCGAAGATATCCCTCTAAACATTTATTTACCACCTCAGTTTTCCCATCTGATTGGGGATGATAAGAGGAACTCTGGGCTAGTTGGGTACCTAGACAAGAGAACAAATCAGTCCAAAAGTTACTTGTAAATATTGGATCACGATCACTTACTATAATTTTTGGCGTGCCATGGAGCTTTTGAACTGTATCCATAAAAGAGATGGCAATGGTACTAGCTGTGAAAGGATGAGCCATGGCACAAAAATGAGCATATTTGGTAAGTCTGTCTACCACGACCATGATGACACTTTTCCCTTCTGATTTAGGTAATCTTGTGATGAAATCCATTGATACCTCTTCCCATCTCTCACTAGGAATAGACAGAGGTTGGAGAAGACCAGGTGTCTTAATGGTCTCGCCCTTATTTTTTTGGCAAACCAAACATTCTGCCACAAATTTTTGAACATCTCCTTTCAACCCCTCCCAAAAGAAATCCTTCTTAACTCTATGATATGTTTTCAGGACCCCAACATGGCCACCTATTGGAGAAGAATGTAGCTCTGAAAGAACATGGTGTTTAAGTGTAGAGTTCTTACATAGATATAACCGATCTTTGTACCACAATGTATCCCCCTTCCATATAAATTGATCTGATATGGATGGATCTACCTAGAGATTTTGAATGAGAGTATGTGTGGTTGCATCTTTCTTCCATTCTTCTCATGCTTGATCTACCCAATCTGCATGTAGTATAGAGATGGCACATAACAATGCTTCGGCGGACTCATCCCTCCTAGACAGAGCATCAGTGACCAAATTTTCCTTTCCTTTCTTATAAACAATCTCAAAGTCATATCCCAACATCTTAGTGACCCATTTTTGTTGTTCTTCTGAAGATAGATGTTGTTCTAAGAAATATTTCAAACTATCATGATCAGTTTTTACCTTAAAATGTCTACCCATCAAGTATGGTCTCCATTGTTTGACTGCATGTAGTATTGCCATCATTTCCTTTTCATATGTGGGTTTTAACAAATTCTTTCCTTTTAGTTGTCGGCTCTCAAAAGCAATGGGGTGTCCTTCTTGCATTAGTACTACTCGATTCCATTTCTGAAGCATCGCACTCAACTATGAAAGTTTTGGAGAAATCAGGGTTGCCAATACTGGAGTGGTGCACATAGCTACCTTCAATTTTTCAAATGCCCTAGATGCTTCCTCATTCCACTGAAAGGAGTCCTTCTTCAATAATTTTGTGAGTGGTGCTGCTATACTACCATAGTTTTTTGACAAATCTATGATAATACCCTGTGAGACCTAAGAAACCTCGTAATTGTTTGAGGGTTCTTGGGGTTTCCCATTCCACCATGGCCTGGATCTTGTGAGGGTCCACCTTAACACCTTCATGAGAAACAATATGGCCCAAGTATTCCACTTTGTACCCCAAAAGAACACTTTGAAGGCTTGGCATAAAGTTGATGTTTCTCTAAGACTTCTAAGACAGTATTGACGTGATGTAAGTGTTTCTCCCATGATTTGTTGTAGATGAGTATATCATCAAAAAATACTAAGACAAAATTTCTTAGGAATGGTCTAAATACTGAATTCATCAAGCTTTGGAATGTGGAGGGAGCATTGGTAAGGCCAAATGGCATCACTAGGAATTCATAATGGCCTTGATGAGTTCTGAAAGTTATCTTATGAATATCTTCTTGCTTGACTCTAATTTGGTGATACCCAGAACGCAGATCTAGTTTTGTAAAATAAATGGCACCATGCAACTCATCTAATAAATCATCAATGATGGGAATAGGAAACTTATCTTTGATAGTGAACTTGTTAAGCTCTCTGTAATCTGGACACATGCGCCATCTTCCATCCT
Source organism: Taxus wallichiana var. yunnanensis (assembly GCA_018340775.1). Classification (NCBI taxonomy): domain Eukaryota; kingdom Viridiplantae; phylum Streptophyta; class Pinopsida; order Cupressales; family Taxaceae; genus Taxus; species Taxus wallichiana. The sequence continues at coordinate 15,342,294 of CM031238.1, read as the reverse complement.
TGCGACGCACCATCACCACGGAGCAGAATAGGCACTTTGACTGTGATGAATAATACCCATTTCCAACATTTCCTCCACCATCTTCTCGATCTCACTCTTTTGCACATATGGATATCTATAAGGCCTGATGTTGGGGGTTGGCTTCCTGGAATCAACTGAATAGCATGATCATGCTCTCTTTCAGGTGGCAATCCTCTTGGTTCCTTGAAGACAACTACATGTTGATTAATAACCTTTTGAAGATCAGGATGCAATACCTTCATTTGCGGTTGGACTTCTATAGAGAATAATCATGCTACAAAACCTTCAGACCCCTTTTTAAGAATCTTCTGCATTTGGTGAGAACTCACCACTAGAGGATCTTTAGCTTGTAGACCTCGAAGTTCAAATTTTTACCCTCAGAATGAAAGCGCATGAACAATTCCTAGAAATTTATCTCTATGGTGCCCAAGGTAGTGAGCCACTGAACACCTAAGACAATATCAGCTCCACCCATGGGAATAGAAAACATCGTAGATTCCAATGTGTAATCACCCATCATGATTTTGACTTTATGGCATTTACCTGAACATTGGACTGTGCCACCATCTGCAATCATTACTTGAAATTCAGGTGTTGGGTAGATGAAACAATTTAGTCTTGTTGCCAACTTATGATTGATGAAATTATGTGTGCTCCCTGAATCAATCAAGATTGTTACCTTCTGCTTCTTAAGATAACCCACAACTTGAAGGGTTTGTGGAGTACTAATACCTGATAGAGCATGGCATGAAATAGTGGGCTGAGGATCTCTAGATTCTTCCTCTAATTTTTCCACTTCCTCTGTTGATGTTGCCTCATATTCTTCCTCATCACCAGATCCTTCAATGTAGAACAATTTTTTCTCAGAACATTTATGATTTGGTCCATATTTTCTATCACAAGTTAAAGCATAACCCTTTGGCTCTTTTTTCTTCAATTTTTTGAGGTGTCAACCGAATTGGCCGAGGGTAAGAAGGAGACAAGGTGTTATGATTTTATGCTAGAAAAGGTTTGCCTTCTACTGGAAAGAAATTTTTCCTCTACTCGACGTGCCATGATAATAGAATCAGCAACCTTGAGTGGGTTAAACATGTGTACCTCATGCTCAATGTGGTCCTTAAGACCCCAAGAAATAGGTCATTCAAATACTCTTTTGTAATATCCTCCACACGCAAGGACAAAGTTTGGAATTGATGGACATACTCCTTAACTGAACCAGTTTGGTGTAACTTTGCTAATTGGCTGAAGTAATTCTTAGAAACACTAGAACTATAGTGTAATTGAAGCTCTTCAGTGAACACTATCCAGGTGACATTTAGGCCATTCTTCTGCCTTTGAGCACATAACCAATGATACCAAACAAATTGATCAGGTTCTAGGTATAAGGATGCCACAGTTACCTTTTGTCCTCCTGGGATCTGATGGAGATCAAAGAAATTTTCCATTTGGGTAATCCAATTGAGTGGATCCTTTCCATCAAATTTACGCATTTCAACTTTTGGAATCATGCCCCTCCATTGGTGAGAAGATCCACTTGAATGATTAAAGGATCCTCCCTGATTTGAGTGATTTGGATCTGTGTGACCATTTCTAGTAGAACCCATATGACTAGCATTGGAAGTTGTATTAGAAATAGCATTCAACAACTCCTACTACATTGCATGAAAATCCTTCGAATCTCACTCCTAAGGCTACCTTTCAGTTGATGAAGCTCAACATTAAGGTCATCCTTACTCACCATATTGTTTACCCTTTCCTGAAGTTGGATGACCACCTCAGATACTCCCAAACCAGTAGAATCTGAAGCCATATCTTCCTTATTTGGGGTCATTCCTAGAGTTTCTTGTCCTTTTCCTTGGCCTCGGGTAGATCTACCAGCCATGACGAAGGATGTGGGCCTAGGGGTAGACTTAATAGGGCAGAATTTTAGGGTTTAGGGTTTCGTAATTTTTTTGGCCGAATATAGGAATTTATAAAAAAAACCCTAGCTATTTTTTGGAGGGTTTCCGAAAATATAAGAAATTTGAAAATTTTCAAAAATTACACCCTAGGGAGCCAAATTATGAATAAATATAGAACCGTAATAACTTTTTTGCAAAACAAGTCAAAACTTATTGAAATTTGGAGAGAAGCTTACTTGACTTATTTTGCCTCACCACAAAAAAAAATTAGAAAAATTGCTACCAATCTTGAGATATAGCCGAACCTTCAAAATTAGGGTTTGACGTGTGTCTGGCCGAGATCAAGCTCTGATACCACTTGTAATGAAATTACTTGATTAATTATGATTATCACCAGTAATAGAACACCAAATAACACAATATTGTAGATAAATTCTCTCAATATGAAAGTATAATAGCTTGGCCACTTCGAGGGGGCAACCTCCAAAACATATAATAAGACTCAAATACTCAACATAATGATCATCCACTACCTATAACCCCTATTTATACTATTCCTATGCTATGGCCATCAAGCAAGGCTGACCAACCAATGATAATAGATCATATATAAAAGAGATACATCATGATATTAAGTTATGATAGCAACAAGTCGGCTATATCCATCCCATGTAAGATATATAATGAAGGATCCATTGTGTGCTTACACAAATCCCACATTAGAATGATAAAAAATGAATTGTAAGCTTCATCCCTTGCTCAATTACCAATGTATATAATTCTCCTATAGTAATTCTAATTTCTTTCCATTTTTTTTTTCCATCCGTTGCTCAATTCTAATTTTTCCCAATTTTTTCCCACTGCAGGATTGTTCTTATCATTTAAATGGATGTTGTTTTCAAAACACATTTGGTAATTGGTGCTCCAACCCAACTAGCAACAAATTCTCTTGAAGATAGTCAATTTCCACAAACAGATGCAAGTGTAAACTATGTTAACAAATATTTTGTAAGAACACCAACTCAAATAAGTGGATTGAATACATCTATGCGCATGTGGTTCATAGAGGGTCGTGCCCTAGCAAAAATAACCCTTCACGAATATCAAAATCTAAGGGGAGATGGTTTCGTGTTTGGGTTTGATTTTGTGGATGGGAAGGAGGGGAAATCCACATCACCTGTTTCAATGAGGCCATGAAGCATTCTATGAGCAGATTGAAAATGGGAAGCTATATACAATTTCTAATGGGAGGATTGCTGATGCAAAGCTATGTTACAACCATTTGAACAATGCTTTAGATATTTTCTTGCAACTATCCTCAACCATAACTCCACTCATAGAAAATGAGGATACAATACCTTCCCATCACTTTCACTTCACCAAAATCAAGGACATACCTGCAAGCACTACGGTTTTATAGTTGATTTGATTGGCATTGTTCTTGCGATGTCACCATGCTCAACAATTCATAGGCATGACAAGTCTGAAACAAAGAGAAGAACTCTATAATTAAAGGACATGTCATGGTTCGGTGTAAATGTAACATCTCGGGGGAAACACTTAGATGAGATAAGCAAAGAACTTGAAGACATGCTTTCTATACCACCTCTTCTAGTCCTTGCCTTGAAAGTTGCTCACATCTCCAGTTTCAATGGGAGCTCAGTTGACACTATTTCAAGTACCAAATGTTACGTCAACCCTCTAATTTTAGAAACCAATACACTTCATGATTGGGTTGATTCTGATGACTACTACCTTTTGGTGCCCTCTATCACAAGAAAATTTCTAGGCCCTCCAAAAAGCTTGACCTCTATAACAATGATTTCGCAGGTCCTATAGATGGGGAACATTGAGAGAAATGAATGGGCCATGATTACTACAGAAATCACAAATATCAACATGGATAAAATTTTTACAAGGCATGTCCTCTTCAAAAAGGTGACAAACAATGAAAGAAAAAGGGGAGAGAGAATGGTAATGGTTCATGGTTCTATTCGAGTTGCAACGTGCAAGTTCAAAACTATGTTTATAGATATGCACTCAGGATCGATCTAAAGGACCCAATAGGATAACTCCAATTAGTTACCACTTTTGATGAGACAGTTGATTCAATCATGGGTTTTACAGCTAGTGACCTCCACCTATTGTCTATAGATGAAGATGCAACTAATGAAATTACAAGCAATGTCATCAGCAATGAATACTGCTTCACACTTTCCCTAAAAAAGAGACATACTGCAGAAACAACATATTGAAATGTGTCATCCTCAATTCAAAGAAAGTGGATAATAGTGCAACTCCTCCGTAACCTTCTTTACGCAAATATTTCTAACACACCCGTCCCTTCAAACTTTACACCCTCACCCATCCCATTCTATACTTTGAACTATCACTGCTATGTTAGTTATTTCATATCTATGTTTCACTCTTTTTCCCGTTTCAAAAGAAAACTGTTGTATTTCCTTATACACTGACATACTATTGTCTCCTACTACTATGTGGATTGTAAGTACTTTTAAGAAAATAAATGAATATTACTTGCACTTTTATTATGTACGTATTTGCATCCTTGTATACTATTAGAACATATTGTATCTTTCCATATAACTAATATTCTTTTCCTTAAGCAACAAATGCGTTTTTTTATCCTCAAATTGTTACCTCTTATGAGTAGTTCCCATTGGAACTCCACATGCATTTCAATTGTATATAGTTTATTGATTTTGACTTATTTCTGCATTTGTATGTACTCCATAGGTGTGTGACTTCACAATCATGTCGACTCCTACAAAACGAGCCTGACAAAGAGAGAACTATGTAAAAATAAAGATCACATAAATGTTGAGCAACGACGTCATCACCTAGAGTGTAGAACAACAAAAATCTCTAATATCCATCAAATTACATCGACTAATAACCTACCATTCCCTGACATTCCAATCTTGCCATCAAATACAACTTATAAGGATTTCCAACCAACATTCCGCAAGTAACTTCCATGGAAACAATTTTGCACGACCATACCAATTCCTTCTATACAAACCCATATTTTCTAACTACTGCCACACCTCCCCATTTTCTTGGGACACCACATGAAACTATCTCAAGTACCAACCTTTCTTCGGTTCCTCGCACATGTACAACCAGTTCCTCCTCTCCTTCCGATTGTTTTCCAACTTGTAATCCACAATTAACCTAATAGAACACCCCACCCTTTCCCATACACAAAGATTTCTCATATTCCCACCTCGTCGCAGACTATTTGAAGCCTAATGCCAATTTCGTAAAAGAATAGATTTGTTGGAAAACATCCAAACTTTCTCAATATGTTTAGAAAATTGCCCGGAATCAAAACAATTTGCTCAAGGTTTTCCTTCCGTAAAAATGCAAAACCGAAAAGCATGGCCACCACTTCTCTTTGTGGAACAACATGGACCCTGAAAAACAACCTACCATTCTTGCATCTTTAACCCAAATCGAGGATATGCTTATCGCACGAGTCAATCCATTCCTACAAGTCACCCAAGTATGTGGAGGACAATACAAATACTCATGACACACCATAACTTTCTCACAAAACATTACTTCAATAGAAAAGTACCTACCACACCTAACTCAGTAGGAGCTCAACATTTTAAGGATGCACCACATTTGTTTGCAAAAAACAATCTCATGGACTCCCACAACCTTCAAATGTTGAAGGCATTGAACATTCCAATCATGCAATCCATTATTGAAAGTAACATGTGGGATGGACCAGAGATCTTGATGATGATCAGTTGGAACACAAAGTTCTTCCGTGTAAAAAAAAATCATGCTTATTACAAATTTATGGGTTGATACAGGCCTCGTAAATGGTGCTATAGGAATAATCATCGACATTGTCTACGACGCATCAATGCCACCACTAGCAATACCTTTATTTTTTCTTTTCAAATTTGATAGATACAATGGCCCATGTTGGGATCTCTCCAACCCATTACATATTCCCATACCCCCTATTTCAAGATGAAATCGAAGACAATTTCCAATTAAAATGGCATGGTGATTAGCTATCCACAAGTCTCAGGGACTTACTTTGCATAGAGAAATTGTCAACACTAGAACCACTGAAAGGTATGGTCCGACATTCACAGCTTTTTCCAAAGTTCCCTCACTTGAAAATCTACACATTTCACCTCCTTTTTCATTCCAAAGGTACTCAAAAATGGAACATGTAACAACACTTGGTCTAAGAAAAAGGAGGAGTCCAGACTACTATCACTCAACCCGTCGTAAATACTAGACTCTACTTTGATAGCACCTCCACTACTACTTTACTCAACACTTCTTGTATCCAAAGCAACATTGCCATTCAAGGGGTATCAAATGTATTCATGTTTAGTGAAAATAAAATTTCCCACAAAAGGCTACCATTCATGATATAAATTCTACAAATGTACAAAGGTCTTCATGTATACATGTTTAGTTTAGATGTCATGATATAAGATTTGTAACTACATATGTATGAATTTGTAACAAATTTAAATGTACACATACAACATTTCAATGTAATGTTTCATCTATATTCCTACACTACCACTATCAATCACACGCCTTATCGAGTGTACGGAAGACTTCATGTATTCATGTTTAGTTCAAATAAACTACTCCACATAACACTACCACTCATGATATAAGATTTGCAAATGTATATGTATGAATTTGTAACAAGTTTGAAATGTAGAGATGGAACCTTTAAATGAAGTGATATCTACACTTACAAAATCAATCAAACCCCTTATCAACATCAACTACAAAAGTAATAATTATCCCTCTAAAACAAATAACATATACCATTCGACGTTCACATTAAATTGTACACATGCGATTGCTAGTTGGAAATAATCTGCTAAGTTTCTTAATTAAATGGATAGCTACTAATTTGGTGGGGTTTTTACCTCTTTGGGAAAATCTTAATTAAATAGATAGCTATTAATTTGGTTGGTTTACCTCTTTGAGATTTTCCCACAGTAAAAACAAGTGTAGTGTGTTTTTAATTTATATAATTGTTTATGTATTATTTATTAATTAAAGTTTCGAGTAAATTTAATTAAATTATTTGTAAATGAAATTGAATTTAATGACGTTAAAATTAAATGATTTATTAAATATTAATGGTTTAAAGTCAATTGGGGTAGGTGTACCTAGTGGGTTATAAATGTTAATCCCCTTACCAGCTTTACACATCAATCACTCAAATAAAATTTGGAGTGAGCCCATAAATATTTTTAATTAGTGGTAAGCAAGTTTTTATAAATTAAAAAAAAATTTGACAACGCTTTCAACCCTAAATTTTCCAATATAAAATATTTACCAAAAAATAGCGACAAATTAAACTCGAAAAAACTCTTACATTTTTACCATGGGAACAAATTTGGTAAATCCCCTATATAAACCATCTCAATTAATAGCAATTTGAAGGAAAACGAAAATAAAATGGGGTGAAGTAATTTGATAAAAGTTAGAAAATTGTCATATCTTAAAATTTGAATCTTTGAAATTATTGAGTCTTGAAAATATTTGAGAAATGGGGTGATGTTGCATATGGTTTGGATAAAATATGAAATTGATCAATTTCTAACACATTTCAAATATGATTTAACATGCTAAATAAGAAAAAATATATACAAAAGCGAACCCAAACCCAAAACCGAGGGAGGTTGTTAGCCATATGTGAAGCAAAGTTTTATTTTATTGTTTTATAATTCAAAGACTTCAAAAACATGTTTTTGATAGAATATTTTTGTGGCTATGCAATTTTCAATATTTTACCAACTTTGGAGGTCATTTCATGGTTTGTAGTTGCATTGGGAAAGCTGGAAATGCATTTCCAAAAGACTAGAAATGGTTTTTGGTATTCACATATTCTATAATTTTGGGTGATAAATCCATTAATAATAAAGGGAAAAGAGTGTAGAATATTTAATTTGGTAGATTTAGTTATGCTCTAATCTTGTTTCATTATTGGAATTTAGAAGCAAGCAATAAAAAAATTTGTTCCAACGGAAAAAAAAAAATTGGTGTTCCTAGAAAAATAAAAAAAGTACAGTTTTAGTTCCTTCAAAACTCCAATGGGGTAGGGATTAAGCTATCTAATGAAGTTTTTTTAGCCAAAATATTAGTTGAAATTATTTTGGTTAGATTGTTTGAGGATACCAATATGTGCGTCATCCACACCAAGAGGTTCACAATCATGCCCAAAGATATCCATCTTACCCGTCACATCTATGGTGAAAGGGCTTATATTTGGATCCTTGTCTGTTCTCCTTTATTCCTCTCTCGTCAATCCTTTAAAGGGATATGCACTTTTGTTTGATCTACCACCAATGTATTCAATTAATGACAAGGGAATTTGTGATCAAATGATTGAGATTATATAGAATTGTTCATGTTTGTGTATGATTACCTGTAATTGCTTTTGAGGTGGGTATTGTTCGGTGATGATTTCACAACGAACAAAACATGTGTGTCTTGTGTAGTTCTATGGGTGGGGCCACAATCATGGAATCATCATAAGGATTCATGGATAGATATTTTTCCTTGGGGTGAAGGAAATTCCATACTACATTACGTTTTCAAGGTAAAAAAATGGTGGTTGTGAAGGAAGAAGACTTAGAGATATTTTAGGGACATATTATGGTTTCATGTTTTTAATTATTATTTTATTTAACAACAATGTCTGATATAATTTAGGAGTCCTTATATGGGATTACAAATGATTATTATAGTCATCGTGTTATTAAAATGACTTAAATGAAAAATTAAATTCTATAATATTTATTAGAGGAATACATGTTATATGGTGAATGGGCAGAAAAAATACTTGAGGAAACTTTCATCCCCCTCATTAACAACATCTTGAGTGTAGATAATCATTTCTAGCCCCCTTAAAATTTTGTGAGTAATTTAAGTAATGTTTATGTCATTTTATAGTCTATCTTCTTTTCATTTTCATTCTAAGAGTAGTGAAGAGAGGTTGTCCATGAAAGGAGAAGGGAAAGGAATCTCTTGGGAGAAGATATTTTTGGGAAAAAGATGCAAAGAAACTTATACATAGTATAGATGTGTAGGAATACTTTACAACATGATATTTTGAGGGTTTGTTCATGAATGCAATAAAAAAATCAATCCTTTATCTTTGCTTTCTTATAAATTCAAGTTGTCTTAGGTGAGGAAATTTTAAAAGTGATTGAAAATAAATTGGAAAATGATGAGGTTCATTAAATGTGTCCTTGTACGAGCTTATTATTTAGGTGGTCTAGGGATATAAAAGACACACTTCAAATACCCTTCTTCCCATTTACTATGTGAATTTACAAAAAAATTGTTAGCTTTCATGAATAGTATTTGAAAATTAATTGTACATTCAACAATTTACTTAGTTTATTTGGTAATAGGGAAGGTGTGGGTTCGAGTAAGTTAGGAAATAAGGATAGATCTACCAAGAAATTTTTCACTATTTTTGTTAATGATGGGTTCATTGGTGGTGCTTGTGTCATGTTAAAGCTTTGAAAAGGGATGGGTTTTTCTCTAAAACCTTTTTTGAGCTAGTTTAAAAGTTGGTAAGAATACTCCTATTTTGACTATGTTTTTATATAAGATTTTAAACCTATTGAACATGTTGGTGCCCATTTTGATACCTATGTATCCTTGGCATGATTATCCATAATTTCTTGGTATGATATTTCCATTTGTTCCTCGCTCTACCTCTTCCTTGTGAGATTGTTCATGGTCATGTTGATGCAAATCTTGTCATAAGTCTTCATTTGTCCCCGATTCCTTGAGGTACTTGTTACTTTGTCTTAAGAAGGCTTGAAGGGCTCCATAAGCCTCATTTGTAGGTTGAAGAAGTTCCAAGGATGATCTTACAGTTTCATAATGTTGTATGTTGATTTCTTGCCTTAATCATGTTTTAAAGAACTTTCAAGAGGCTAATTTGCAAATTGGAGGAGTTTTAGTATGATTATGTATATTTGGAGATGATTATTAGTTCTTTTCATCATTTATGCCCCCGATATCGTGTTTGAGCCTTGCAACATGATACTTAATGTACTTCCTATATTTCTTTCAATTTTAGATTAAAAATGCATAGTTGCAGATCCCATGGTGGTCTCTAAACCTCCACATTGTCATTTCAATCTAGATGCAAAGATAGCCATCTCGAAAAAAATTGAGCATTTTATAGTGGGAAGTACTCCATGTTTTTGAAGTTGCAATTTTGTATATTACATGCCCAAACCCAACCCACACAAAAGGGAATATTTGAGGTATTATTGGAATGTGGGTCCTTAGAGAAGCTTTGCACTTTTCGCAAAAGACTCTAAATTACAAGTGAAATTTTGAGCCTCGTAAAAGGAATATTCAGAGAATATTACCTTACTAGCTCACTTACGTGGAAAACTCAAAGTTTCTATAAAATTGTAGATTATAATTCCATCCCCAAGGCTCGAAAAGTGAATATTCCTCATATTTGAAAGTCACGCAAAAGTATGTAGTGTTGCGATTGGTAGTTTTTCAATTGATGCATTTTCGCAAAATTTAATTTGGTCCCAAAGTTCGAGGGGGACACATGGGATGTTATCGAAACTATATTGAAGAAAGGTAGTTTTGTAATTATGTGGTTCACATCTTTACAATTGTTGTAAACTAAAAATTGCAATCTCATCCCCACACTGCTGCAGAGGGACATGTTTAATGATTTGGTAGCAGATTGTGAAGAAAGCATATCTTTAGTTTTGCAGTTTACAAATTTGTTGTACCTATAATATTGCAAACTACATTCTCACTCCCACACTTTGATGAGTTGGACACATCAATGTCCCAAGGATATTGAGAAGTAAAGTAGCTTTGCAACTTGTTGTTTTTTTATTTTTGCAAACCGCAAACTATCTACACATCCTCAACACCTGAAAAAGTGACTAAGTGGCTCATCTGTCCATGTGTAAGGTTGAAATTCAAACTTAAAAATAAGGAATCAATGGTTACCAATGAAGAAAACTTTGAGTTATATTTCTCCATTAATGGAAGCACGTGAGGAGCAATATATGTCTATAATTCTTGAAAATTCATCACTTTGCCTCCTATTTCGAGTTTAAACAACATTTTGAATCCCTAAAACAAAAAAGAAATTAGATTTGTGCATTTTAATCATAAAAATGATGGTTTTTGAGCTTCAAGAAAGACTTGGTTGTTATTTCTCAGTGTCAAAAAAGGATACGATGGAATTTTCATGGGTATTAACTTTACTTGAGTCTATAAGTAGTTTATAATCTTGTGGTGTTGTGAAAAGCTGTGTTGGGAGGATTAAACGAGTATAAACGGTTGTAAAACTCCCTTCTCAATAGTTTTTCAAACCTTCACCCTGCAAGTATGAATATACAATTAGTTGGTATCCACACCACTTCCCACCTCTCATCTGATTTTGATAAGATCACAGACACTAACCTAATCAATGCAGACCTAACGAGAATTCCAACAAAGGCAACATGCAATTGATAGGAATGAGACTATGGTGAGGATTAACTAGAATGGGCTTGCCCTAGCAATTATATTTCATCCTTTTAAGTATATATAGTTATTATGGGTTTTTGTACAACATTACAACCCAAAAACCAAGGAAGTTATGGATGGAAGCAAAGCCCTAGTTTTATTCCTATCTATGAAATGTTTGAGGAGTTATTACTCCTTTCTTATGCAAATCACATGGAAAACATTTCCATTGTAAGTGTATAAGAATACTAGAATTATAAAATTTCCAAATGCTCAAAAATGTTGAACAACTATTGGCTATACAAGCCAAGGATTGTTCTTACTACTGAATTCCCAAAACCGAGTAGAGCAGATTTTGTCGAGGAAATCGGAGATATCATCAAAATGTTAAATACGGTTATGGGGAAGGAATTTTCCTATTATTATAGTGATTGGATGTTCAATTTCATCCAAATTATCCTCATTGAAAAGGTACACATTCATTAGGGAGAGTTCATTAGTGATTGCATCCATGAATAGATGCTCAAGTTGGTAGTTCAAATTGAAGAAGGCTCCACTAGAAAAATGGAGTTCTATATGACCTCCTATCTGGTATACAAGATTTCTCACCATAGAAAATTCGATGGATTGAACAGAGAAAGAGATTTGGGAACTACAGAGTTTATGATGTGTACCCTCAACTGAACCTAAGCAATTACATCAATTGTTTCAGGGTGGTGCATGACACTTTCTTTGCTCCCATCATATGCCTATTCCATCCTGAGTGGGAAAACAACAAAATATCTACACAAGAAAAGAAGGTAATCATTAGGTATGGGTGTTACTTCATCCAATTCCAAACATTCACCTATATTAGAATAAGTGGTTTCCATTATGCTCCCTACATGTTGCCAAGATACATGGATGATAAATGTTCACTTTTAGAAGTGTCAAAGCGGCATTTAGTGGTAGTGCATAATTTGATTGCAAGAAATTAAAAACAAATATAAAGTTCTCAATCAACATTAGAAGGTATAATTACCATACTTTGGTAAAGCAAAGACTCTTGGAAGCAAAAATGAGAAAGTTACATTGAAAAAATTCTCTATTAGGCCCAATTATGATATTATATGGATAGTCGAAGGAGCCTTGGGAAATTTGTAAATTGAATGCAAATGGACTTCCTCGAAAGGATGTCAATCCTCTTTTTAAGAAATCAATCTGGTGATGATAAAATAAATTGATAAATAGATGGATAAAAAGGAATGATTTAAGCTATTAAAATGATGAATTATTAAGACAATGATGTGAATGAAAGGAAGTTACCTGATTTCAAACGAATGATAAGACTAGAAATGTGATATTACCATATTTGAGAAGGTTGTGGATGATGATTTTGGTGATGATGAAGCTCTGGATCTAACAAAAAAATCACCCTATGTTTTGACAATAACTTGAGAACCATAGCTCCATTTTGTAAACTGAAATATGAGTTGGAAAGATGACTTCAAGATATTTATAGTGATGTAGAGAATCATAAGATATTTATGTGACTAATGGGTGATTGAGCCAATCTTTGGTGATTTTGGTAATCATCAACGATTGTTGTAAAAATGTATAGGCCAAAGATGAACGAGTATGGGACTTGAAATAAATGTTAGAAAGGTTTATTTAAGCTTATAAATGATGCATAATGATGTAATGAAGCAAGGGAAACCACTTACCTTGCATAATTTGAGAAAAGAGGAACAAAAGGTGATATTACCGAGAGAGAAAGATTGTTGATGCAAGAAGATTGTTGATGTGATTCTGGACATATGAATGACATTCAAAGATTTGGATATTATTGGATGATCTTTGGCTCTGTGAGAGGTCTATGATGTAAGAAGAAAACAATATGAAGTCTTAGAGTCACATCCACCTACCATCATTCCTTAAATGGAGGCTTGGAGTTGGTATTTATAGAGTTAATAGGAGAGAATCGATGATTGGGGAATTCAGCGATTGTAGTTAGTTTGAGTTTGGGAGGATAAAACTTATTTTGATCTTAGGTGGTTGAATATTTAGGGGAATCATAGCTAGATAAGTTAGAGATGTTGAGTGTGAGGTTTAGAGGTGGATGGGGTAGTTAGGATAAAGTAGGGATAAATTAGAAGGTTTCCTAATTTAAACTAGTCCTAACTAGTGAGAGAGTAGAAGTGGTTATAGGATAGTTAGTTAGGATAAGTTAGAGGATGTTTAAAATATTTTTAGAAGGTTTAGTTAAAGTTAGTTAGTCATAAGTTAGTTAGTTGAGGAGTTAGATGAGTAGAGGGTATGGGGAGTTAGAGGTGGTTAGGATAATATATTTAGAAGGTTTAGTTAAATTAGTTTAACTAAGTTATGAGTGAGGTGTTAATTAATTAATTATTTTAGCCATGGGAGGGAAATATGACCTAGGTAATGTGAGTTGAGGGATTAATTAATTAATTTAAGGGGTATAGGGTAATGACCTAGGTTTAGGTCATTTAAATTTAAATGGTGTGACAATGAATTAATTAAATTAATAAAGGGATATAGGTTTATAAGTATATAACCTAAGATGAAGAATATGTTAATTTAATTAATGATGGATGTGGATTTATGTGAGTATGGCGATGATGTTGATGTTGATTTATAAATATGAGGGGTGTAATGTGATAATGAAGGGGGCTACAGTGGATGACCGACACTAGAATTAGTGGTGCTAATTTTAGGTGTCTACATTTTCCCTTTTTGTTGAGTGGTTTTGAAACAAGCCACGAGAAAAAATGAGATGTGATAGATAAATGTGAAAAATTACATGATGAGGTGCTCCCCCTCAAACTAGGGATTGATGAAAAGGGAATCGATCATGAGCTTGAAAGAGATAGATGGAAAGATGCAAGGATATGAAGATGATAAAGTGATGCCCCAGGATGAGGTAAAAACAAGATGGGTGTCATCATAAAATCAAGTGATAGGGGAACCAAAGGGTTCATGTCCTATAGACATATGATTTTAATGATGAAAAGATGTTTTGACAAGGTCAAAGGACCAAGAATTGATGTTTCCACAAAGGTGGGTTTACGAGGCCAAGAAGTCAAGTGATAGGGGAACCAAAGGGTTTGTGTCCTATAGACATATGACTTAACGGTGAAAAATATGATATGATGATTTGATGAGGTCAAAGGACCAAAATTGAATTTTCCACAAAGGTGGGCTTACAAGACCGGGAAGTCAAGTGATAGGGGAACCAAAGGGTTCATGTCCTATAAACATATGACTTAATGAAAAAAATGATAACATGATGATTTTGATGAGGTCAAAGGACCAAAATTTGATGTTTTTCCAAAGGTGGGCTTTGAGGACTAGATGGGGGTCCCTGATGGTAATCAAGGGGCATAACCCAGAGGAGACATGACTTAATTGATAAAGTGATATGATTTAATGAGTAAATGTGATGTTTTAGAAACAACAATATAATGTTGAGATATGCTCAATATTATGTTGATGTGATTAATAGATTTTGGTAGATATTTTGATAAATGTTGATGTGGAAGTGTTGACAACTATTAAAGTTATGTTTTAGGTATGATGTGTATTTGATATTGATGTTAAAGTGATTTAATGTTTTGTCAAAACCATGGTCAAGAATGAAACATGGATTGATTTATTTGTATTGGATTTGATACATATATGATGGGAAACAACAAAGTGAAGGCACTTGCACTTTTGGCCTTTACAATGAATGTTAACAGATGACTAACAATGGGTAGTCACACTTAGGATCTTGGATATAAATGAAGTGAAAAGTGTACCTTCTTAGGACATGAGAAGGGTTGACATATGTAGGTTGTGTGGGAAAAGAGGGTTCTCCTTTCAATGGTTTCATAGGGAAATGCCCCAACTTTACATTTTTATTTTGATGCAAACTTGATCGATGTGGGAGTTTTTTATATAATGGGAAAGTTGATCGATGTGGGAAGATTTCCTAGGATGCTTTGAATTTTGGATTTTTGAAGGTTGATCGATGTGGGAAGCCTTTTACATGGGTAGCCATCCTTGAGGGTATGGTCTACATTTTTTTTTTTTTTATTTTTTTTTTACAGAGATGGTCATCCTTCGAGGGATCGGTCTATGATTTTGACTAGTAGTTTCCTTGAGGGGATCTACTTTTATTTTTGACAATATGACATTTGAATAGTTGTCCTTGAGGGATCAGTCTATTGCTTTTGACTTTGATAGGAAGCATCCATAGATATTTTTGATTTTATTTTGAGCTGAGGGAAAGACCCTAATAGGTCATTTCAAGGAGGGGAAGAAAAAATGTGTACACACACTACACATGTGTGCCCCAAGACATGTCTTTGGTTGGTAGACAAGGTGGATGGATGTAATGATTGTGGGGTTCCTACTAAAGAGGAACTTTCCATGTGAAAGATGTGATGAACAAAGCCATGGTGCTCATCTTTAAGGTGTATTTAGGATGTGATGGAAAACCACATGCTTTCAAATCATTATGATGATAAAATGGTTGGATAATGATGGAATAAGATCTTTGATGTGACTATTGTCATGATGGTTGATGTGTTAATAGTAGAAAGGCCACAAGTGCAAGACATTCAAAGGTTTCCCCATGCTATATGGACGATCCAATTAAGGGAAAACATTCCATGTTTACTCGAAGTAATGACATTTTGATTAGATTGATAGGATAGGTTTGGTGTGAGATGTGTAAAAGGGAAGGTATGTAAAGTAAGACTTTCAAAGTCTCAGTAGATAGGAGCCTTCCCAACATAATATTGTGGATAGAAATGACATGTGTTAAAAGGAATGATGTCTGAGGATGATAGAAGTTTTGGTCTTGATTAATCGAGTGTATGGTAAATAAAGGAGCCCTTGACAAAGGAGTCTGTGGGAAATTTGGATGGGGTATGAGAGGAAAATTGATAAAGAGGGGTAGATGAAGCTTTGGTTTTTTTTTTCTTTGTGTATGTTGATTTTGGGTTCGTATAGGTGGGTGAATTATATTGGTTTGAGATAAGGGACCTTCTCTAGAAGGTGATGGGAAAACACATGAGGAAGGTTTGTTGAGATTTGGTTGAGGATGACCCCTTGGTTCTAAATTTTGGTGAAGACATTGTTAGTGGCTTGGGCATAGATGTTGATGAGGTTGATAGACCTTCAAGGGAAGGTGTGGACATTGATGAGGTTGAGAGACCTTCAATAGAAGGTGAGATTGAGATTGAGGACCTTTAAGGGAAGGTTTATTGGACCTTCAAAGGAAGGTGTTAATGAGATTGAGGACCCTTCAAAGGAAGGTGTTAATGAGGATGATGGACCTTCAAAGGAAGGTGTTGATGAGATTGATGGACCTTCAAAGGAAGGTGCTAACGAGGATAATGGTCCTTCAAAGGAAGGTGTTGATGAGATTGATGGACCTTCAAAGGAAGGTGCTAAATGAGGATAATGGACCTTCAAAGGAAGGTGCTGAATGATGGATTGATGGACCTTCAAAGGAAGGTGCTAATGAGGATAATGGTCCTTCAAAGGAGGTGTGAATGATTGATGAGATTGATGGACCTTCAAAGGAAGGTGCTAATGAGATATCTAAAAAGGTTGTTTGACGAAAGATTGATGAGGATAAGGATGTTTTCCTTGTCCTAGAGATGTGGTGAGGAATTGTGAAGGTGATGATGATGATGTTGATGATGGCTTAGGATGGTCCTCTTTTGGGGAAGATCATCGATAAGGAAGATTCATTGGATTATGGCTTTAAGTGTTTTACAACTTTCCATGTTATGCCTGAGCATCTATGGTAGGCACAGGTTTTGTCTTGATCATACCAGGTAGGTTTTCGAGTATGTGGATGGGGTGTTTTGATTGGTGGTAATGTGATAAGAGAGGCCTGCATGAGTCTATCGAGGATATCAACGTAAGTCCCTTTTGGGGGATTTGGATTAATGGATTTTGACCTTGCTTATGAGAGTGCTTAGGAGGACATGTCTTATTTTTGGATGGGGGTGGATTCATGGATGTTGTATGGTGTTGGAACATCATAGGGATGTTGTGAGGTTGATAAGAGGGAGAATATGACCCAAGAAAGGGATAACATGTGTGATTGATAAGATTGGATGATGGATGAGGTCCCAAAATAGAGGAGGAGGGATGGTTGATGGATGAGATAGGGTTTGATTGTGTGCCATGATATTGAGCTAAAGGATGGGGTCCCAAAATTGATGGTAAGGGTGGACCCGTAGATTTGATAGACTTAGATTGTGATAAAGGATGAGGTCCCAAAATGGATGGTAAAGGTGAGACCTTAGATGTGTGTGCTTAATTTTGTAGTATTGATTTTAGGTAAAGGAGGGTGTTTTATGATGGATGATGAGGATGAGGTGGTGAATGTGATTGGTTTTGATTTCATAACATTTGCATTAGATAGAGAAGAGGGACTCATGTCAAATGACAAGGGTGAGGCCATGAGTGTGATGGTATTTGACTATGTAGTGTTTGATTCAGGGAAATGTTCAAGATAGAAGGTAAGTGAGTATCTGGAGGATATGATTGGGTCTTGATTTAGATGAGGGAGGTGTTATTTCTAGACATGATTGAGGTGGATTATGTGAGTTTTCTAGTTTTTGATTAATTCAATAAGTGGTTGAATATCGAGATCTTCAATTACAAAAGGATTCTTTAGTAATGACTTCCAAAGTGGAATCTAAGGGTGTGTGGAGGTAATGGATGACTGAGACAGTGGACATGGGTGATATCGATGTGTGAGAATCATCGAAAAGAGGATCCAAGTGATTCTAAGTTTTTAGGAGAAAGCATCGGTGATGAATGGGTCTTCTTATAGGGAAGATCACATGTAATATTGTTGATGATGTAGCTCGAGGGATGCAAACATTTATAGGGACTGAATCTATCGAAGGTGTTGGGTCAGGAAGATAAGTAATGTCATCATGTGTGGTAGTTTCATCTGAATCATAGAAATATCTAGGGGAATCAGATAAAACATGTGTAGTCTCATCTGAATCATAGGAAGACCTAGGGGAATTAGATAAAACATGTGTAGTCTCATCTAAATCATAGGAAGACCTAGGGGAATCAAGATGAGACATGTGGAGATTGAGGATTGAGATGGCCTTCTTGAGGGCTTGGATTTCTAATTTCCTAGCCATGGAAAAGGCTTCATTGAAGGTGTGGAATGTATGGATTTGAAGGGTGGATGATATGTGATGGGAACATGATCGGGTAAACAACTCGATTAATTATGACTATGGAAGTGGAAAAGACAATTGATTGATAGTGTTTTCCATCTAGTGAAAAGTCTCCAAGGGATTCATTTTTGGATTGTTTGATGGTAGCAAGGTCAGAAATGGTGATTTTGTGAGTGACATTTATAGTGAAGTGATTAAGAAACAACATAGCTAATAGCTGAGTAAAAGAGAGAAAAGAATGTTGAGAGAGGGAATTATACCAATCCAAGGCAAGTCCCTGTTAGTGACATAGGAAAGGTTCTAAGAAGGAGATCTTGATTGTGGATGATGAGATAACATGAATGTCTAAAGGATAGTATGTGTTGTTGAGGATCCTCCTGGCCATGGAACATGGTAAATTCAGGAAATTCCCAATGCGGAGGATAGGGCTTATATGGTACTGATGGATGGATGGGTTCATTACAAACCTGATCATAAGTGAGGACTTGTTTGGATCCTTTGGTAGTGGTTTCTAAATTATCTAATCTATTTGACAGATCTTGTATGGAATCATTTGTAAGATTAAATGTGAAGGAATTGATGAGAGGATGTGATTGATTTGATTGATGAAAATGTGAAGTAGTATAGTTTTTGTAATAGATGGGCTTGATGGAGATTGATGAGGGGTAGCTTGAGAGGATATTGTTTGTGAAGTGGGTTGTGATAAAGGGATGTTGGGAGATGTGGAAAAATGTTGAGTATGTTGTTGTTGTTGGATGAGAGGAGTTGATTGGGCTGAGTAGGGATATGTGTATGGATTTGGGATGTCTGAGGTACTAAAAATGGGATTGAAGAAGAGATGGATTGATTAGATGAAGGATGGGGATATTGAGATTTTGATGATATTGTGATGAAGAAGGGATGTTGGAAAGACTTGATGAGATACATTGGACATAGACTGAGAAGCAATAGTTTGGAAATAGTTTGGTTGTGAAGAATAGTCATAGGTTTGTTGGATGGGATTATTGTAGGATTGTTGAATTGGATAAGAGGTAGAAGTTCCATAGGGAACATAAGATGGCTTAGATGACTCTAGAAACATGTCAGAGCTAAATAAAGTTGAATGAGATGTGATAGGTTGATAAAATGGGTTATAATGTTGTACTGGTGTAGATAATGATGCATACATATTTTTGAGGTTTAAATCATGAAATTCTAGCAAACAAACACATAATTTCCTAATCAATAAAAAAAAAGAAACTAAATGGATGGATTTACAAACAAAAGATAAGCAAGTAGAATAAATTTTAAATTTCTTGATTTAATTAAGAAAAGTGAAATGTGAAAAATGGATGATGGGTCCTAGGAAATGGCAAGCTATGGCTGGTTTTAGGTATGTTTATGGATGGATCCTCGATATACCTGAAGGTATGTGAGGCACAACTATATTATTTTTGTAGTACATGTGTGTATATTGGGGCCTACCCCCTCACTTCATGGTCCCACTATGATAAGGGAGTTGGGTGTTGAGCCAAAATATATATGAACAGACAGAGTTTTATACTCGGCTAGAACACCGAGTCGGTTTCCTGTTGGGTGATGAAATCCCAATCAGTTTCACCTGGGGGATTGTTTGAATGCATTTTTATTTGATAAGTGGTTTGGTTGTGTGGGGGAGAATAAGTGAATGCAACAAATTTTCCTCCTCCTAATTAAAACTAGATGATCAAGAAGTATGAAATGTTTATTTTAAGACCCAAAATGAAATGTTTATTTTTGATGAGAGACAAAAAAAAAAATGAAAAATGGAAAAAAAATAAAAAAAAGGTTTTAGGACTTACCATGAGAGCGCTCTTTTTTTATTTTTTTTAGATTTTAGCAATTTTAAAGTGAGCAAAATCTTGAAAATCTAAAACAAATTTCAAAAAAAAAATACCTATAACCAAATTAGAGAAAAAGAAAAAAAAAAAAAAAAGAAGCAAATTGTGAAGTAAATAAAAAATTATAAAAAATACACGCAAGTGAAATCACAATCAGTGATTGGATAATCATAAGGTGATTAGCCTAATCATAGATGATTACCACAGAGGAATGAAAAAAAAATACTATTTTATTAATGAAATGAAGCAAAGAAACAAGGGATGGGGTGTCCCACCGGGCGTGCCAAAATGTTTTGATAAATTTTACCTTGGGAGTTTCAACTTTGATGTTTCAAGCAAGTTGATAAGACTTTCTCAACCTCGATATGGGGGTTTTCGTGATACCGTGATGATGATGGATGTTGATGTTTGCACTCCATGGAAGAATGTGATCAAGACTTATTTTCCTGTGAAGAAGAAACCTAAAATAAAAAACACTCACACAAGATGGAGTTAGTAAATATATGGTGGATTTCTAGAAAAAGGCTAGTCCCAGAAGTCAATGGACTTCCTTGTAAGGATGTCAATCCTCTTTTAAGAAATAATCAGGTAATGATAAAATAAATGATAAACAAATGAATAAAAAGAAATGATTTAAGCTATTAAATGATGAATTATTAAGACAATGATGTGAATGAAAGGAACTTACTTGATTCCAACTGACTAATAAGACTGAAAATATGATATTACCAGATATGAGAAGGTTGTGGATGATGGTTTTGTTGATGGTGAAGCTCTAGATCTGACGAAAAACCAACCTCTGATGTTTTGATGATAACTTGAGAAGGCTAGTAGCTCCATTTTAAAACCAAAAAGAATGAAAGAAAGATGACTTCAAGATATTAAAAGTGATATAGATAATTTCAGTGATGATTGATTTGTGAATCACTGGTGATTGAGCCAATCTTTGGAAATTTTGGAAATCCATGATTGATTGTTGTAAAAAATGTACAGACCGAAAATGGACAAGTATGGGACTTGAAAGAAATGTTAAATGTTGATTTAAGCTTATAAATGATGCATAATAATGTAATGAAGAAAGGGAAACCACTTACCTTGCATAATTTGAGAAAAGAGGAACAAAAGGTGATATTACCCGAGAGAGAAAGATTTTTTAAGCAAGAAGATTGTTGACATGATTTTGGACATATGAATGACATTCAAAGAAGCTTTAGATGTTGTTGGATGATCTCTGGCTCTATGAGAGGTCATATGATGCAAGAAGAAAACAATATGAAGTCTTAGATTCATGTCCACATGCCATCTTCCTTTCAAAATGGAGGCTTGGAGTTGGTATTTATAGAGTTAATAGGAGAGAATCACCGACGATTGGGGGAATCATCGGTGATTGCAGGCAGTTTGAGTTTGGGAGGATAAAACTTCTATTTTGATCTTAGGTGGTTGAAGATTTAGGGGAATCATAGCTAGATAAGTAAGTTAGAGATGTCGAGTGTGAGTTTAGAGGTGGATGGGGTAGTTAGGATAAGTAGGGATAAATTAAAGGTTTCCCTAAATTAATCTAGTCCTAACTAGTAAGAGTAGTGAGGAGGTAATTTATAGGGATAAGTTAGAGGTGGTTAGGATAATATTTTTTAGAAGTTTTAGTTAAACTATTCGTAACTAGTAGTGAGTTAGGATGAGTGAGGTGTATGGGATAAGTTAGAGGTGGTTAGGATAATATATTTAGAAGGTTTAGTTAAACTAGTAGTAACTAGTGAGTTAGGACGAGTGAGGTGTAGGGATAAAATTAATTAATTAATTAATTATTTTAGCCATGGGAGGGGAAATATGACCTAGGTAATGTGAGGTGAGGGATTAATTAATTAATTTAAGGGGTGTAGGGGTAATGACCTAGGTTTACGGATGTCATTTAAATGGTGTGAGAGTGAGTTAATTAAATTAATGGAGGGTATAGGTTTATAAGTATATAACCTAAGATGAAGAGTATATTTAATATGTTAATTAATGATGGATGTGGATTTACGTGAGTATGGTGATGATGTTTGATATTGATATAAATATGAGGGTGTAATTGAGTACGAGAGCAAGTAGAGTTATAAAGGATGTGTTTATCCCTTTTAGGAAGGAAATTGCAAGCTTACACACCCCGAAGGGAAATTCCCATAATTTTTATCGAGATAACCAACTTCAAGGGTTGTGGATGATCGAGTTCAGCAATCATAAAAACAAGGACTCGTGTGTAAAAATCAACACATATGGATGAGAAGATATTAGAAAAACCATGCGGGATGCCCTAGTGATTTCAGCCACACCTCTCTAAGAAATCTAACATCATACCTCGAGGAAAATTGAACCTATGGAAAAGGAAACCACTCAAATTAGTGTGTCATCTTCCTCCTCAAAATGATCAGCTAACAAAGGAAAGAGAATGAGAAGAGGAATTGCCTCAAGTCAACCAAAGATAGATCCAACATTTGAGACTATCCAAGAGGAGGAGAAGAAAGAGGAAGAACTGTGAGCTTGTAATTTGTGAGGACCAAAGAAAAATTGTGGCAACACCTACAATAGAGATAACCATAGGTGCAACATTTCAAGGGACAACTCCGGATATTCAAACATCTACTCTTACCCCACAAATTCTTGAGGTAGTACTTGTTACCCCACCTCTTTTGCAGCATGATATAATTGTTAGTGTGCCCACACATGAGGTCCCTATTTGTGTTCCCATTGAGGATATTTAGGTATAAGAAGCCCAAAGAAAGGAAAGAAATGATGTTTAACAATACTTCCTACTCTCATTACAAGTTAATGAAAAGGAAGTGAGAAATTAAGAAACTCATAAACTATGGGATTTTTAAGGCTACCCCCTCATATGTGATGGTGATGAGATGGAGATACGGGTGCAAAATACCCTCTTCATGGTAAGCTCAATAACTTGCACAACAAAGAAAAACTAAAAAAATATTGGTAGATAAGACGTCGGGTTTCTTGACTAGGTCAAACCCGAAAAGTGATAACTTCCTAGGATGGATGTTAACCCACTTTGATAAAATATATAGATAAATGATAGTGAATAAATTAGATGCAGGAGAAGATAGCACAAAATAGAGATCTAGAACATGATGAATATGTTGAGATAAATTTATATAAATGTAGATGATAAGAAACAAAGTTAACTTAGTCAGTCGATAGTGACACGAGACCGATTGGTATAATAGACGATGACTAGGGCCAAAAATAAAGATATGGGGTTGTCGGGTAGATGGATGGTAGAAATAGAGGGCCCCGAAAGATGAGGGAGCTGATGGAAAGATGACAGATGATGATGGAGAAAACAAATAGGGTAGATATCGACAAGGTCGACGGTGACTAGGTTGGGTCGAAAATGACCAAACATGGATCTAGTGTTTGAGGGAGCAAATGGATGGGGAAATGAACTAAGAGGAAGGATCAACGAAATTTTATGCATGGATAGAGCTCCAAAATAACTGGTAGACCTACAAGAAAGGGGTTATGAAATAATAGGACTCCAAGAATGTAACGCTCAAAATTACTAGAACTAGAAAATGAGGAATTTTTTTTTTAAACATACATAAAAACGAATTTACAGTCCGCAATCATACAAATTTATTTAATCAAATTCTTTAAATCAAATTTTTTCTTTTGATCTATCTGATAACATCCTTGTAATTCATGTGTGGATGAGAAGGGTGTATCCATATCTCCACGATCTCCCTTCACCACTACTTCGAGTGACAATGCTTACTAGCATTTTGGCTCAACCTTTTTCAGGTCATGGGAACCATGTGAAAGTCCTTGGGTATACCACAAAGCTAGTTTTCCAACTTCGTAATCGGTATCCGACCATTGCTCGCCTCATGTTCGGTGTTCAACTTCCCATGATCAAATTCTTGGAAATTTTAATTTAATTAGAGGACTAGGTGATCGACAATGACATGACCATCAATGCATTACTTTGGAAAAAGTTTTTGTTTGTGAGGTTACAGCTAAACTCAAGACAACACACTAGTCTTATGAGTTTAAGTCTTCCACCACCTCACAACTATCCCTTTCACAGTTATCTAGATCTTATAGTTTGTATTTACTTTATTTCCAATTTAACCTATCTTGCAAGAGTTTATATCGAGATAAATGCCAAAGGCCAACTAGGATCATCATGAGATAAGTACATTCGTTATGCTGAAATGTATCTATTTCAGCATTTCACATGTACTTATCCCTTAATATGCCTAATGGATCTTTTCATCTATTTATCTTCCCATTTAGTTTCTCTTTTCCTGATGTTTGGTTTTTAACCTTAAATTACCTTTTTATAACGATACTCTTCATCCTCTACACAATAGGCTTTACAATCTTAACATATTAATACCAAGTTTCACCGGAAGACCGAATTAAATATATATATTTAATTATTCCTCCGATTAACTACGCCACTAAATAGCTATTAAATTTAGAAGTTAAAGACAATTGAATGTTACAATAATTGTTCAATTATCGGCTTCATACATTGACAAATATCAAATAAATAAATATAACAATTTATGATAAGTAAGATTTCTCACTTCTAATATTTATCATTTACTCATATTGAGATATTCTTTCATACAAGGTAATCATCTCTTTATTAAAACCATAAATTACATATGTCGTTAAGGTGAATTATATAACTATTACGGTAACTCTCACATAGTGAGGTTTGAATATTAACAATGGGTCCAAGATCCCAATAAATTTAGTTAAAATTCTGGAATATCATCCTTCTACAAATTGAAATTCAAGTATCTCATTTAGATCCATGCTATGATAAAACTTCAAGACATGAGTTTCCGCATATCCAAGCGTGACGGCTAATTGTCCTACAAGATTGGAGTAGTGATATATTGTCCATTCAAAATCAATCGGCATGAATATTTCCTCCATTTTCTGATGCAATTATTTAATAAAATATGAAACGATATACAAGTTATTTTATCAACAAACACATGGTAATACAACAAAGAATGTATTATTACATGTTTTACATCAAGATACAACTATGAATGTACACCAATAGAACAACCAATTTCTATTTCAGCAATCATGTTTCACTCTAATCACAAGGATCAAGACATAATCAAACCATAATCATTCAACATCCGAATTCGACTAAACCACAAGAAAATCATGTTTCACATGGTACAGATTCAACTATTATTTTTCTTACCTTCCAATCAACAAGCGACTTAACAAACTATTTGAAAACATCATTTCCAAATACCAATTAGATGTTCATATCACTAATTTTTGACTTTGCAAAATTATTTTTAAAAAATAAAAATGAAAATTTTGAAATTTTTCAAAAGTGTTACTTTGCATGGTTCATTGCCCTCATCGCGATCATCTCATTTTTGTGATCATTTCAGTCTTCGTTTCATCCTTTTCAGGCGAGAACTCTTCCCGCCAGGCTTTAAATCGCATTAAAATACATTAAAATTAATTAATTAATATTTAATTAATTAATTGCTCCTTGTTTGATAAAATTAATTTTTAAATAACTTGAGAGTATTTAATTAAATAAATATTAATTAAAAGTTCATTCGATAATTTTTTATTTTCGGGGAAGTAATCTTATGCTTCTAGCTTCCGAGAATGCCAACTTGGCTTCCCGAACCTGGATTTCCCCTTTCCTAGCAATTTTCTTTAAATTTCCCACTTGTGGGATTTTCTCCACCAATTGCCAAATCATGGATTGGCTAACGGGTAGGAAATCTCCCAATTTCCCACATGGGGAAATTGAATGGGGATTGCCAGCCCACTTTGCCATTCCCATTGGCAATTGGCCATTGCTTTCCCCATTTCCCCCTGGCACTTAAGTCCACTACCCGGGAAGAGAGGAAGTTGGATTAATCCTCATAACTTCCTCCATCAAACTCATTGGAAAGAGTCGTGTGAAGATTTCCAATTTCTTCTTAAGGACATAATATTTTGTTACATCCCACAATACTGCGAACGCCAAGTAAGAAGTAAAGAAGGAACAGTTTTCCCAACGCCATTGTGAAGGAAGATACATCAGTTGTGCATGCAAGGAAGTTTGATCAAATCCAAAACTAAAGATCATGCACAACTCAAGGGAAAACTACAAAGAGAAATCATTCTCACACCTTGGGGGAGAAAAAGACAGAATGAAGTTTAAGATTTTAAGCGAGGCCATAGACAAGACCATTTCCCACGCTTTGAGGTAAAAAGAGGACAGCAGAGATAGTTTTCAATTCCAACACCGAAGGGGATGGCAAAGATCATTTCCCATGCATGGAGTAGAATTCCATGCATTTTGCTTTAGCTTTTTTTTGCAATGAAGCCACGCTGGGGATGAAAGAGGATAGTCTCCAATAAAAAGAAATCTCCACGCATTCATCTAAATAGCCATTTCCCACGTGGAGGCAAAAAATGTGCAGATTTTAAAAAGAACAATCCAAGAGCAATAAAAACAAGAACAAGACAGGTTTCCCACGTAGCTAAGGAGAGAGAAGGATAGAAGAAAACAAAATAATTCTTTCCACGCGTGAGGAAGGGTGAAAGTAAAAAAATACAAAAGATTTTTTCAACGCATTCTCCGAGCCAAACCACGCGTGAAGAGAGGGAGAAAGCAGCCTAAAAAGACCATGTGGAGGATATAGCAAATACAAGAATGCTTAGGAAATTACAAAAATAGCTTTTAACACATTATTGACGCATAGAAAGAAGGTCTTCATGCACCCAAAGGAGAGTCCATGCCTTGGGGAGAAAAATAACAGATTCAGAAATAAAAACAGACTTTCCACACATTCTCTAGGAAAATCCACACACCCGGTTGAAGGAGGAATCCACGCCTTTGCAAGAAGGAGACAGGCCCAAGCTAGAATACCACACATTTATCAAAAGACAAAATCTGCGCATTTTTCAGAAGAAAATAACAGTCCTTCAAACACCACACATTTTCCAAAGAAGATTCCACACATTTGTTTTGGAGAATAGTCCAAACAAAAATATTGTTTTGTTTTGTGTTCATTTTCTTTCATATCTATATCCCATGCAGGAGCAGAAATAAAAGAAAACAAGAACAATACAGCCCACGCAGCCTGAAGGAGGAATCTACACAAGAGTTTGACAGTAGCCACACACCAAGAACAGAAGATCTCTACGCACACCAAAGGAAATAATAAATTTTGCAAAGAAGAACATTAAATATTTCCTATTTCCGCCATAAGGAATCACGTGTTCTCAGGAGGATTCACACACCGAGAGAAGTAAAAATCAAATATCGGGATATTAAAATTGGGCAATTTTGTTTATTTTAAATTAAAAATAAATAAATAATCATCACCGGAATCAAAAATTGTAACCTAATCAAGTTATTGTCATTATTATTATTATTATTATTATTATTATTATTTTAAAATAATAATAATATTATAATGGAAAATATTTTTCTTGCATCAACGGGGTTTTGGAGACTGAGACCCACCCCATTTGCGTTGTCTTGTGTGCCTGAGTCATTCTTCTGTAAAATTCATAATGGCGAAAAATCCAAATCTGCGGGGAGATCGAGGAAGCCAGTGGAGAAATCAAACAAATCCACCCTAAAGTATGAATTTCAAGGAATTATCCCTCCCAGTTCCATTAAGTTAGCATATGACAACATCACTGATACAAATCTGGGTCACATCAACATGCAACAATTCTACGGCGGGTGGGCGAAAACTGAAGGGAAAACCATTTTCTCATATAGACTTTACCATAGTGGCCTACCCCAAGCAAGCAACATTTCATGTCTCGGTGTAGTGTCCGGAATTGGTTATTGCTTGCGTGGAGCATTATGACCCTGAGAGATGAGGAATTTTTAAAGATAATCGTAAGCCTTTCCTCTTAATCACACAGAGCACATTGAAGAATTTCTCGGCATACCCGACTTTCCCGAGAATGCAAATATCACTCACCCAGTCAGGAAAAGAATTATGGGATGAAGAACCCCTAAGATGGAGCAAGATGGTCAACAATAACTGGTTAGTAACCAAGAGACCTCGAATGTGACAGGATTCCCAAAGAACTATACCATGTTGAGTTCGTGGAAGAAATCAGAGACATGATTAATCTCCTAAGTGGAGTTTTGGCGTACCTTCCTGCTAGGATTCTCCACCTATGGATGTATCATTTTATCTATATCATCCTAGACAAGAAAGAGTTTTGGATTGGGCCACCATCATCAGTAACACCCTTCACAAACAATTGATAGAAGTGAAGATGACTAGATGCTTCTACATGACATTGTATCTTACTTATGCGGTAGCAAGAAGAAAGCTATTTTCGGGACTTGAAATGAGAGGAGTCATGGGGCCGTCAAACAGAGTTTTTCATTATTACCCTCAACTCATCTTCAAAAATATTTCTCACCATTTTAGATGATTCAATGATGCATTCACCTTCCGTGTGATCCGAACTTGAATCAGAATACTGAGGAAATGTTTTCTAAATAATCCATGAGTTTCATTTCCCAATGGGGAACCTGGTTTATTCAATTTTCATCTTTTTCCTACATTCACATGAGTGGATTTGCTGGTACCCCATGGAAACTTCCTAAGTACATCAGTGACAGATGGGAATTAATGGAGCTAGCATGACAATTATTCCAAGTTCACTACCTTCTTAGTGACAAGCACCGTTTAGGAATTCATTTCCCAATTCAAATCGGGAATACCAATGTCCAAATATTTTCTAGTGCACAACTCATGGAAAAAGAGTTCACTCTCATAACCATCCATCCATATGTGAAGAGAGCCTAGTTTGATATCAATGGATATATGCAAAATATTCTAGGGGAAAAGTACCAACATAATCCTACCATGGAAGATTTTTGGGCTGCTTGTTCAGATGAACATGAGGTAAGAAGACAGGAGTACTCTCACCTAACACTTGCTCAGATCAAGGCCTTCCACATCAAGAGTCCTCTTGATTCATTCATAGATGATGATGAGGATGTCATTGATCCCTCATATGATGCAATTGGTTTTACCCCATTTCCTTGAATCGACTGGACCAAAAGAGATGAATTTTCTCTTGATAGCAAGAATCAACCAATTATTGAAAGAAGCATATCTTGGTATGACAGAGAACTTGCCAAATTGTAATCAATTCCAGATCATGTTTTGGGATCACAAAAATTACCAATACGAGGGGGCCTCCATTCGACCAAAGTCTCTTCTCGATCAACCTCATTACCATCCAATCATACACAACAAGCAAGAAAGGAGTGGTTGCCGAAATCCACTTCGCCAAGCAACGTGTCACAAGGAGAAAGATCTAAAGATCCTAACCCCAAAGAAGGAAGAGAGCGTGTGTCTGGATTTTCTACCTCAAGTAGAGATTCTTCTACCCACATCATTAATAGTGCTTAGAAGCTAGTAGTAAATGATCCTTAGCCATGCTTCAAACAAGCATCCACTCAGGTGTAGGTAATTCAAATATCAAATACTTCGGAGCATGTAGTTCATGAAGGGATTTCCCAAAATCTCCCGAATAATTAGGAAGTGGATATTGAGGTTGTTTCTCCTCAAATCGAGGTCATTGGTAGGATTCAAGTAGGATCTCATGATGTCAAGAATAATGAGAATATTGATTCGAGCTCCAGGATTTTGTATGCTGAAATAGTGAATGATACTCCTTCCTGGGTTGATTCCAAAGTAAAGAAAAGGAAGAGAGTTTTCAAGCCAATTGACATTGATTTTGATGCCCTTTTCAAACTTTCGAATGATGTCATTCCTAATAATCCTAAGGTTCTTTCTTGAATAATGGTGGATAATGATGGAAACAAATTTGCAGACCTTGTCATTCCACAAGTTGATAAAGAACACGATGTTATGACACCTGCCGAATATGAAGTTTCTAGACTTGGACTTAGAATATCTACATTAGAAAGTGACATGGCGATGGCTCAAGATTCAATTGATATCGTGCTAAAGAGACTTGAGAATTACAAGTCTCAAAACTCTCAGCTCAAGGCCAAAAAGAATCAATTGGTGGAATATGTTCAACATTTGATAAATCCCATATCATCCACCTTCCCAGTACCTGATGTAGTGGCTGCCCCAGATGAAGATACTCTCAATTTGTCAAAATAAATAAACACATTGGGCCATGTCACTAAAACTTGGCTTTCAAGAGATTCTTGTTTTAGGCCAGGGAATGATCAAGACCGCGGTTAAGCTTCATGAAGATGTCAGTGCATATCTTGATCCAATTCTTTCTTTCAAAGAAACTTTTTGTTTCTACTATATCAATTTTGGATGAGATATTGCCCAATTTATAGGAGATGACAAGTATGGAATCTTCAGTTCTAGCTATTGAAGCAATTCTCGAATTTGAACATCGAGGACAAGTTTTCTTTGGTTTCGCATCTCAAATCAAGAATAATGATTCTCGAGGATTCTATGATCCATTATGAAAGCATGTGCAATGAAGCTTTCACTTCATTCTCTTTGATTCAGGAATTCATGGCTTAGATTCCTTGTAACCTCATAAATGATCATAATCAAAGGTGTTCATCAGAGCAAGTGGAAGAACAATTTTCACAACTATTTAAGGACATGTACACTCCGGCCAATAATTTCTCGTCAGTTTCAATGGAGCAAGTACATCAAGTTAAAGAACTTATTTGAGAACGCTCAATCCAAAATTGTTAATTTAAATGATATGCCAAGTATAATTCTTGAATTGTAGGTATTTTGTGAGGCTATTCTTCAACCAAGTGAACCTCTAGAAGAAGAAAATATGTTTGAAACTTTGGGAAGGTTTAGATCCTTTCAATTGGCAAAAGCAACAGATCCTAATTTCACCGGTGGTTTAGGAAGTTGATTTTCTTGGTATCTAACGAAGTGGGAGAGTCCATTTCTCATACGCTTGAGATAGGCGGACCCCATTTCAATGGATAAGGCACTGGTTATTATTGTATATTTTAAAAGGTGTTGTTATTTGTTTTTGGGAAACAATGGATATTTTAAGTAATTTCTATTTTTGAGTTGTCTTTAATAAAGTTGTTGAAAAAGTCAAAGGTCACTTAAGTGCCTTATTTAATGATCATGTAAAACCCTAACTACTTTGTAACCAACTTTTGGGTTATAAAAGGAAGTGAGGGGATCATTTGTAAAGGGTGAATTTGAGAGAGGAGAAGGAAATACTTTTGTGCAAGCTTTGTTTTAGGAAGAAACTTTGTGTTCTTTTGTGAAAAACATTTTGGAGTTAATGAAATACAAACTTTGTGTCTCATTCATTGTCTCTTGTAACGTTTGATGTTCTTATGTTCATTAGATGTTAGGTGTTTGAATCTTGCATGCAAATATTATCTTTGATCTTATTGTCAACGTTATTAATCGGTTGTTCTAGTTCATAGTGATCAAGCTTTGATTATCTACTTGCTCATGTGTGTTCCCTTTTACATGTTCTTGTTTGGCTAACTCAAACTCCATTTTATTTTGTTAGTTAGTCATCTTTGTTCTTCATGTAATATTAGGCTCTGTGTTTACCTAACTCTTGCATGTTCTTTCAGTTCATTCCATTCCACTCCTTTCCTTCATTCCATTCCATCTCCTTCATTCACTTTTCTTTCCATTGATGTTTCAAAACACCCCCACATACATTTTGAATGTACTGAGATGTAAATATAGTTTTGGTTTTCAATAAAGGCAGCCTCACCTTCATTGAGGAGGGCTTCATTCCCACACTATTGCATGGCATTTTTATACGTTGAAATACATATGCTAATGAGACATATTCCCTCTAGGTAATGAGTAGCTCTATAAAATGCACAATAAATTTATTTCAAACAATCAAAATACATTTATATATATAGGAACAATCCAACTAAACAAAGTATAAAAATACCTCTATTAAATCATTTTAACATGTTCTTTCGGGTAACCAATGAGATCAACAAAACAAATTGACCCACATACTACAAAGGATTATAATTTTGAAGTCTATTTGCATAGAATAACAACAATAAGTTTCTAGCACTTCCAATAATGAAATCCTTTAAGAAAAACTAATTCATCTTATATATCATTAACACTAATTTTTTTCAATCGGTAATAAAATTATACCTACAGGAAAATCGACTTGTACATATCCAATTCAATTCGTTCCAGCATTAATTTCTTTTCTATTTAGAAATTATTAGAATCCAGGAAGTAAATATATCAGGCAAAATGATGAAATACCTGGTAAAAACATTTTTCACACTACCCAGAAATCGCTTTGCTCATACAAATAAATTATTGTTTGACTGTAATAAAACCCAAAGGTAGAAATTGATTTGGGTTTCAGAAATCAAATTTAAATAGAAAATAATTTAAAAAATGATTTGGAACACCCATCTACATTTTTTCTAGGTTTAGCTAAAACCACACAAAGGAAACTTAAGAGAATATAGAATCCATCAATTTCCTTTTTAAATTTCATTTCCAAGCACTTAAATCAGAAGTTGTCCACAAATTCATTTAATTGCCATTTAAAATAGAATGTGTATTTCCTCATTATTTACAAATAATGTTGCAGAGAAGGGAGAAGATATTCATGCCTGAAGTAAACCCAGAATCAGCAACCTCTTACTCTTCTAGCTCCCACAAGTTGAATCCTTCCTTCTTCCAAAACTCACGCAGGTATCCCAGAAGGGAAGAATGAAAATAAACAAAGGAGAAATAAAAGAAAAATATAATGAAGAAACTATAGTATAATGGAGAATTTTGGGCTTCCCAATGTTGCTTCATGCGTTAATGCATGCCACCTACTTGATGTCAGGTGAAGGCGTGTCCCTTTCAAAACTCACAGATTTTTAAGTATTAAAAAATAATATTATTACTATTCTTTTTAACTTTTGATTTACATGCCAAATCCTTTTAGGATTTAAATATATAATTTCACAAATTAATAATGCATTTTTTAATTTTTACCTACCTTTAATGGTAAAATTAATCATCATAATATAATTCCTCATATTTCCAACAATATGTTATCGTAATAATTATTTGAATTCCCATGTTCCATATAAAACATTCAAACAAATGAAAATCACCAAGTCCGTAAATAATAATTCGAATATTCTCATAAAGCGGTTTGATATAGCATTGTCAAATAAAACAGAGGTAGTTATCTTCACGGTCATTGCAAAAGTCGAATAAAATAAAAGATGACCAAACTGATTAAAATAAAGTGACCGAAATACAATAACCAAAATATTTGCTATCATTTATGAACCGTTTTATCTACGATCAAGGCCTAATCCTGTTAGGAAGGATCATCAAGGTGGGTGCGGGGTTACCCGTTCAGCAGTGTCATGCCCTGTAGCGAAACTATGGGTCATGATACAACAAACCAAATAAATTCTTACACACAATGATGATCTCGTCTAATCTGTTTAGACTTAACCGTAGTTAATTTAACTTACAAGAAATTTGGGATGTTACAAAGAAATCTCGAAATATTCAACTCTTCATTGATGGCATGCAAAGGTTCTAAGGAAGCTCCAATTTGAATATTTTTGATCACCCGAAGAGAAGAAATGTTGCATAGGTAGAATAAATGGTAGTGGGAGGATAAGAGGGTATTGAATAAGGGGAGGTGGAATCCTATGGACAATAAATGGGGGTGTTTATGGGTAAGATTAGGATAATGGATAGGTTTTAGGGGTAATTAAATATAATTAGAGGTGGATAAATAATGATAATATTAAGATGGGATTAGGATAGGGAAAATGGGGATTAGGAGAGAAATGGTATGTAGGAGGAAAATAGAAATTTAAATAGTGCGAGAGGTATGAACATGCAAGGTGATGATGAAGTGGAGAAAACATGGGGTGGGGAACAAACATACCAAAAATTGGTGTTTACATTTGCCCCTTTTTGTCAAGTGGTGTGCATCTAAGCAAACCATGAGAAAAAAAAGAGATGTGATGAAAGATGATGGCTAAGGTGCTCCCCCTTTATAACACCCGATGTTAATCAACTTTAAATTAAGGTTATTTTTTTTAAACAAACCCCTTAAATCCCCTTTACATGCCTTCAATGATTTATAATTCAGTAACAATAAATCTAGCAAGTAATCTAGTTTTTAAATCCATCTGATAACATCATAACCATGTGTAGTTGTAAAGGTCCATTATATCTACTTGATCCCCTTTTATCACTCATTTGAGTGTTCATGATTATTGGATCTACTTGACTGCATTAATTGTCACTTATTCCAATTGTAGATAACATGTATGCATTTATTTAACCTTTATTATTAGGTTTGTGAACTGATGTAGTTCCCGGTGTATACCTAAAAATGGTTTTCTGAGTTTTATTTGGTATTCCACATCATTTTGTTGGAACTTGGTGAACCAGAAATGTAACCAACTAGTACACTACTTAGGCCAAATATTTCAAGTTATGCTTTGCATGCTTAGTTTCGTGACCACACATTAGTCACTCAAAACTTTTCCCTTCACCACATTGTTATCCCACATAGTTATTTGGATCATAATTAAACAATCTTAATGTTTATTGTAACATGTTAAGAATGTCTAGATTTCAGATCTCATCTCTTAAGTTGAGTGTATGTTGGTGATCCAATTACGACCCCTATGGGATAGATAATGTTTACTCTTTGACTTCTATCATTTAAGTAAGTATTACCCATCCCATAGTCATCCTAAGATGGCATAGTTAGAGTACATTTAGATCGAAAGGTGAGACTTAAAATCCATACCGCTTAACATGTAAGATGATTATAAGTCAAGAATTTATGTCAAACTTTAAGATTGACAACAATAATTAATAACACCTTCATTAATATTTTTCCATGTTTTAAACTCTTAGTTTCACATTACAACCTTAGTTGTTATGTATCATTTTATATTAATCATCATCTTAGGGTTAGGTAATCACCATATGCCCTACTAGATAATGTCGTAAAAGTTATGACAAGGTCAAATCAAGAAATCAATTACTTGTGAATAATTGCAGCATTGTTTCATTATACCTTATGCATATTATTAAACCATAATTATTGTTTTGCAGAAGTTTTACTAATGTATCTTGATGTCATTATGCCACTTAGCCAATGTCATATCAAATACAAAATGTCAATCAAGTATTAATTATTTGTACTATGTATTTAAGCAGTAATTAAATTTATCTCATTACAATCGAGTCTTAGAAATATTAATGTATTTCACAACTCTTGTACCGCTGTCCCAAACAACGTTGTTTGATTACTCCTTAATTAATCATTAATTAATGATATCATGGTTATCATTACTATCATTTAATAAAGTAGATTAAATGATGTCATAAGTATAATTAATTAATAAAGTCCAATTAATTTCACAATCTCCTAAAGTACAAAGGTGGAAAGTCATCAAACATCATTGTTTCATCTCATAAGAATAACAAGATTTAACATGATCTAAAGTACAATAATTTCATGTCCAAAAAGTACAAACATTTATTTTCAAGATAATATAATTCGCCAATAGTCGTTTTGATGAATGCGAAATAACTTTCGCTCAATAAGGATTACATAATCCAAGTTTAACTCATACATTAAATCAATGATTATGAATCAGACATAAATATATCACATTTTGAGCATGCATATAACAATCCAACCTACCTCCTTGAATTACTTAATCCTTCCTTTAATATGAAATATAAAAATGATAGATTTACATGGTCAGTTCCACAAACTGGCATAGATATATATCTCCCTATCTAGATTTTTAATTACGAAATAGCTAAATATATATTGACTATTTTAATGCCATCAAAAAAGTAACAACTTTACAAATTATAAACTTTTAGTTTCAAAACAAAAGGAAACAATGATCTAACGTAACCTTTTCATAATCATTTTCAATCAAGGATTACATAGACCATTAGAACAACCACAAATATTTTCAACCTTAAAAATATTAATCAAGAGGACAATTACCCATCCAAGTTCATGATCAACTCATCATATAAATTTTAAATGAAATGGACCAATCAAGTATTCATAATTAAACTTGGCTTTAAACTCTACTATCATCAACAATAATCAATCAACTTATCTATGGTTTCCCCCTCCTTTCTTATAAATCAACCTATAAGAAGGAACTATAAAAATAGTAAATCAAACATAAAAATGACAATTCCATCAACTAGGTTCATGAAGGATCAAACCTTCCTTATCAACATCCTAATTAATTTGATACACATGAGGAAGAATTGAGATCACAATCATGTAGGTTCTAATAATACTATCATTATTTTCTTAAACTAGAAAGAAATATACTCCCAATGGATCGAAAATTAACCCAACTCGACCAACAGTCCATATTACGGTTGACGAGGGCTCGATTTAGTGTAATGTTGTGTTCTTAA
Organism: Taxus wallichiana var. yunnanensis; assembly: GCA_018340775.1. Taxonomy (NCBI): domain Eukaryota; kingdom Viridiplantae; phylum Streptophyta; class Pinopsida; order Cupressales; family Taxaceae; genus Taxus; species Taxus wallichiana. The sequence continues at coordinate 15,305,350 of CM031238.1, read as the reverse complement.
ACTTTAAATCTCAATGCGGGCTTACTATTATTACAAGAAAAAAACTAACAAAATCGACATATATACCTCAAAGGATACGGCGTCCCTTTGCTAAAACAAGCAGTGTACCTACAAAAATTCAAAATAGAACCAAGAAATATGTAGTTAGCCTTGCCTTTGGATACGTGGGTTACAACCTATCATCCCTTCATAAGTATCTAGGTTCAATTTGAACCCGGATATTAAATCAACACACTAAGTCCCGATTCATCATTGCACACATGAATGTCCAAATACAAACATGCAAGCCCAAAAAAACATTTACACTTGATTTACCATTTTCCCATTCGGCTTAATCAATGAAATCCAAATAATATTCATAGATTAAACTCGAGAGAATAACGATTACATATAAAGGTGACAGGGTCTAAATCAACTCTATAAAATCCAAATTAGGTACTTATCATCTCACCTGTAGAGATAACCCTTTAGGTAGTTTGAGATAAAGAGTTCTTCAACAAAATACAAAACAAGAGCCTATAGGCTCAAACCATAATCTTGCTTAAATAGATTTAAGCCAACCTTTATGACTTGGAGTTAGGTATATGGGTAGTCATTACCTAAATCGAGAACATTTACACAAGACAAGTAAAGAATAAGAACAGACCCAAAGGTCAGATTTAATAGATTTCTCGGGGATACATTCAAATACAACATCAAACACCCATAATGATATATATGTATATATCAACCCAATAAAAAAATTACCAGTTTTCATAAAATAAATAAGTAAATAGTTTGAAAGAAGATACATTTAATAGTCAACATTCATTCAACTATTTCCGACAAAATATCTAAACAAGGGAAATATAACTATGCATGTTAAACTTAGTGAGATGTTTTGAAGCTCCCAAGCAGATCCTTCGCTTCTTTTCTCCAAAAACCCCAAAAACATAACTCGAATGCACAACCAGAAACAACCCAAAATCATTTGTAACTATAACTATTAAATCCTACATTATCACCTTCCTAAAATATCTCAACAAGTCTAATTGAATGGAAAATGCATGCAACAGCTCGAAGGAGAGGCAAAAGAGCTTGAAATGCATGTAAGGAAAATAAATGGAAAACAAGTTTTTGCATGGTAGCTTCTAGAGGAAGCCTCCCATTCCCAAGATCTATGAGGTAAAATTAAATGAAATTAATATTTGCAAGTGTCACGTAGTGGCCTTCCCCATCAACCTTCACTTCCCACTCGTCATTTCCCTCCAATGGCCAACTCAACGGATACGAACGGTGAGAGTTAATAAATTGAAACAATACTTGCATGGTTCCTGATTCAACTGACTCTCCTACCAAATAAACCATGCTTAATACCATTCGAATATAGTCGAATTGGTGTTGAATATAAACCAATTAAAGCCTTAACCAAAAATTAAATGATTTAATCCAAGTAAATCCCACAATTTTTAAATATGACCAAATCCATATAACACAAAACTAATACATTCAAATATGGTCAAAACTATAAGTCAAGCATAATTTTATTAACCAATCATACTCATGCTTTCCCACCAAGGGCTTGTTATCTATTATAAAAACCAATAATGCCAAAATTCAAAATAGTTAGTATGATTGTGCAAATAGTGTATCGATTGATCCGACTTAAAGCATTAAATCCATGTAAACAATAAACACTTTATGATCACAACATACGGTAGTTTAACAAGTATATTGTTCCACAAAATATTATATCATTAAGATACTTATACATGTACTTAATCAAGACCAACTTTTACTTGTTCTATTAGAAGGTCCTTTCTCACTATTTAATCAATGATCGTCAATATCAAAAGAGTTAGTACATTTAATAATCATTGTCATTTCCACATAATTAAATAATGTATTGAAACCATGAATAATGTCTAATGTACATGCAAATTGTTACTTTTCAATGAGAAGTAAGTTAAAATATCCATAGAATTTATAGTAACAACAAAGCATCCAACATGGAATCATCAAACTCAAGCAAGATTACAACTCAGCATACAAGCACAAAATAGGATGATAACGTAACACAACTTGTGAGTGTTTAGAGGCTAGTAACATTATGTGGTCATCTTCACAACTACGTGTAAGCATGTTTATCCTTTTAAGGGTAAATGTTCATACACCTAGCTGTGATACTAGCTAAGTAACGCTTCTCACCCCCAAACCTTCGTGAACCACTTTATGCTATTAACCCATCTTGCAAAAATCATAAAATGAAAATGCGGGATGTGACATACTTCCCCCTTAATCAATCATCGTCCCGATGATTTTTACTTACTCATAGAAATAAAATAATCCATAACATGATTTAGATCATAAAATAAAGGGAAAATAGTCATGCACTTTCATCCTAATTGGAATTTTTTTATTCTTCAGTTTATTTTCCATCTATTTATTAGTTGTAATACCCTAATGAAACATCCAGTTTTTGTTGTTTTGTTTGAAATTTGACAAATTCTTTCATTTAAAAGCACTTCTAATGTAACTTGTCAAATTGAAAAGTATCAGTTTTAGGACTAAAAAAAATAAGAAAACGTTGTTTTCATCTCTTCAAGATCCTCCCAAGTTGCAATTTCTTATGAATATTGGTCCCATTGGATCTTTCATTGTGCAACTTCTCTATTTCTCAAGCACAATCTGTGAGTTTCCAAAACTCTTTTTGGTTCAACAACCACAATTCCATGATCCTAAACCTGCAAAGTGTTCCAATTAAGCACATGCGATACATCTAAAACATACTTCTTAAGTAAGGAAATATGAAAAACATAATCCATTTTAGATAATGTGAGAGGTGATGAAAAATGATGTGCTACTAGACAATGATTTCTAGAACTTCGAAAGGTCTAACATATCTTGGTGAAAACTTGGCAGCCTTATCAAATGTTAGGGACTACTTTTTGGGCTTAATCCTTAAGAATACTTTTCTCTCACTTTAAATTTCTTGTTTTCTCATTTCAGATCGGTGTAGCTCTTATGCCTATCACCAACTTCTTTCAATCACTCATGGAAGAGATTCACTTTCCTTTTATTTCCATTAACATTTGGGGCCCACTAACAGTCTATCTTCTGTACTATCTCAACTAATGGGTGTTTTATGCCTTCAACTATATAGTTCCTCAAAAGGAGCCATTTTCAATTATGCATGGTAAGCTGTTATTGTACACAAAATCAACCAATGGAAGGTATTCTTCCCATTTATATTGTTGATCCATGCAGTACATCCTGAGCATATCCTCCATAACTTGGTTGACCTGTTTAGTTTGACCATCTATTTCTAGATGGTATGTTGAACTAAAATTTAGCTTCATCCCCAAGGCTGAATTTAATGTTTGCCAAAATATAGATGTCATCCATGGATCCCTATCTAAAATTATTAACTCCATACAATCTAAAAATTTCATGCACAAACCTTCTTGCAAGCACGGGAGAATCATCTTTCAGATTTCCCAGTATAAAATGAGCTACTTTCGTTAACTTGTCAACAACTACAAGTATCATGTCATGTTTATTTTTTGACATAGGTATCCCTTGCACAAAATCCATGCTTATAACTTTCCATTTATAATTTAGAATGTTATGTGGATATAATAGACCAACAGGGTATAAATGTTCGATTTAACACGTTGACATTCCAAATAGTGAGAAACATAGTTTATCACATCCTTTTTCATTCCTTTCCAAAATATTGTTGTTTTATATTAGCAAGAATTTTAGTTACTCCAGGATGCCCAGAGTATGGTGAATCATGAAATTATTTCATAACTTTGACCCTTAAGTCATTTCCCAAAGGTACATAGACTCTACCTTCATATTTCAAGATTCCCTCATTGTCAAATATGAATCCTTCATACCTTTTTCATTAGGATATGTTGTTAAAGCAGCCTTAACATGCTGATAATAAGGATCAACTATCATTTTCTTCTTTACCTCATCCTTGAATTGGGTTCTAAGGGTAACAATCGCGGAAACATGCTTCGATGACTTAGTGCATCTGTCACTCTATTTTCTTACCTTTAATGTAGCTTATATCAAAATCATATTGAGATAAGAATTCAAGCCATCTTCATTGTCTTACATTTAAGTTGGGCTGCATGAAGATGTACTTCAGCCCCAAGTGGTTTGTTTTCAATTCAAAGGGATTTCCTAACAAATAATTCCTCCAAACTTGGAGTGTGTGCACTATGGCAGCAAGCTCTAGATCGTGGGGAGCATAATTCAGCTCATGTACCTTTAATTTTCTACTCTCATATGCTATCACATGGTCATTTTGGAGAAGAATTCCACCCAAACCTTCACCAGAGGCATCTGTTACCACGGTGAAGCTTTCATTGGGGTTTGGAACCTTCAAAATTGGTGTTGTAGTTAGTTTCTCTTTCAGAAAATTAAATGCATTCTCACATTTTTCAGACCATACAAATTTCTTATCATTTTTCTACAGTGATGTTATTGGAGCAACAACTCTAGAAAAGTCTTTTACAAATTTTCTATAGTATCCATAGCCCCATGAAGCTTCTAACTTCATGAACGTTCTTTAGTGCTTTGGCCATTATGTTATTGCCTTAATTTTTTATGGATCTACAAATATCTCTTCCTTTTTTATGATGTGTCTAAGGTATTGCACCTCATTTTGATAGAAGGAACACTTAGAAATTTTTCCATACAATTTCCTTTTTCTAAGTATGTCAAGCACTATTCTTAAGTGCTCATTATGCTCATCAATGTTTTTGGAATAGATTAGAATTTCATCCAAGAAAACCAATACAAACTTATCTAAGTATTCTTGGAATATGTTGTTCATTAAATTCATGAATGCAATAGGTGCATCCAAATGGTAAAACCATGAACTCATAGTGGTCATACCTTGTTCTAAAAGTTGTTTTATATATGTCTTCATCTTTGATTCTCAACTGATGATATCCTGATCTTAGATCAATTTTAGAATAAACTGATGCATCATGCATTTGATCAAATAGATCATCTATCCTTGAAAAAGGATATATATTCTTTATTGTAGCTTTGTTTAACATGCGGTAATCAATGCATAACCTTAATGTATTGTCTTTCTTTTTAACAAAAATGATTGGTGCTCCCAAGGAGACATGCTCAATCGATTATTCCTTTGGAAAACATTTCATTTAGTTGTACCTTAAGTTCTACCAGCTCTATGATAGTTGTGTGATACGGAGCTTTTGAGATAGGTTTTGTTCCAGGTTTAATGTCTATTTTGAAATAAAATTCATGCCTTGAAGGGAGTCCACGTAAGCTCTTTGAAAAATATCATTGTATTCTTATAACAATGGGTAATCAGCTAAAGTTGTGTTTCCTTTTTCATTGACATTAGAAATTTTGACTACATAAAGCATGCAACCTTTATTTTTGCCTTTTAAGTTGCGTAGTAGAGTTTTGTCTCACTACTATGTCTCTTTTATGCCTGAGTGACTATTTTTTTCTAGGTCATCCAAGCACTTGATTTGTTTTTCATAGTAGTCAACCATTGCTTTATGTTGTGATAACCAATTTACACCTATGATGACATCATAAGAACCTAAAGGTGCTATGTACATGTCTATTTCAGTTGTAAAACTAGGCAACTCTAATGTTGCACCAAAAAGGCATTTGTTCACCGTGTGAACAACATTGTTCCCGTATTGCACAGTCCATGAGTTATTCATATAATCATATTTTATTTTTAATTTTCAGCTAACTTATTAGAAATAAAACATTCAGTAGCACCAGTATAAAAAATAATAGTTACATGTAAATCTTACAACTTACCTAGTACTTCAATTGGTGTGGCTTGCTTTTTAGCTTGCCTATTTGTTATTGTAGCATGTATCTTATGTTGTTGGTTATTATATTTATTCCATTGAGGACATTTTTTTCATGTAGTGATCACCACCACACTTAAAGCATCCTCTTATAGGCCCTTTCCTTTCAATTTTGTTTTCATTCCCAAGTGATCTTGTTTTGCCCATTTTTCTTATAATTAGTAGGAGGTTTTGTTGTACTTTTATTTCCATTCTTATTTTTATTTCCCACCTTCTTCCACCAAGTTTTCTTTGGTTCCAAAGGTGATGGTGAGCTGAATTTTTCTTTCTTTTTTCATCACGGTGAGTAGATATAGCCTGTAATTTCTTCTCTTGATGGATGGATTTTTCAAAAACTACCTCCATAGTTAAAGGCCCATGCACATCCACTTCCTCACCTATAACAAGGTTGAGTCCCATGATGAATTTCCTTATTCTGAATTTTTCATCAACTTGGTTCTGAGGTATGTATATTAACAAGTTATTGAACCTCTCCCGGTACTACTGTTATGATTAGTTTTTCTGAGTTAATGTCTGAAATTCAGACATCTTTTGATCATAATATAGTTACGGCAACTAGCACTACCGAAGTAAAAATTGAACTGATCCCAAGTGATGTTGGTTGCATCTACCCTAGTTCTACCTTCTAGTTATCCCACCATGAGGAATCCTCACTAGAGAGATGATAATATCCCCGAATTTCCTTTGTTTCCTCATACAAATTTCTTATGACGAAATACTTCTCCATCTCGATGAGCCAATTCTCAGATCCATCCCCAAGAGTTGTCCCATAAAATTTTGGAGGGATAATTCACTTCATATCATTTGAAAGTTTTTCTGCAAAATGTGCCTTCTTATTTTTAGGTTGGTTCATCATATCTGTAGCATTTAGATCTGTAACATGTGCATTGTTATTTGATATAGGATTATGGGTTGATGTGTTTTCGTTATTATTTGTAGTGTTATTGTTTGTTGAACCCTCGGGTTGTTCATTTTCCTCATTTTTAATGTCGTCATCCTTAATCAATATTTTTGTTCCAAAATAGCAATTCTATTTTGAGTTACTTGTATTACAATAAGTATCTCATCCAATTTCTAGGTTGTGGTAGCCTCAGCCCCATTCGGTTGATTGTTTGCAACATTTCCTCTTGTTCTAACCATATTGCTTTATTAGACAAGAATAGAGTTAAGTTTTAGTGTAAGGACCCATTGTCTCCAAGAGTTGTTTTAACCTATCGCTTTGATACCAAAATATAACACCCGATGTTATTCAACTCTAGATTAAGGGAATTTTTTAAAAAACAAACCCCTTAATTCTCCTTTACATGCCTTCAATGATATATAATTCAAAAACAATAAATCTTGCAAGTAATCTTGTTTTTAAATCCATCTGATAACATCATAACCATGTGCAGCTATAAACGTCCATTGGATCTACTTGATCCCATTTTATCACTCATTTGAGTGTTCATGATTATTGGATCTACCTGATTGCATTAATCTTCAATTATACCAAGTGTACATAACTTGTATACATTTGGCTAACCTTTATAATTAGGTTTGTGAAATGATGTAGTTCTCGATGTATACCTGAAAATAGTTTTCTGAGTTTCATTTGGTATTCCACACCATTTTGTTGGAGCTTGGTGAACTGATAGTGTAACCAGATAGTACACTACTTAGGCCAAATATTTCAAGCTATGACTTGCATGCTTAGTTTCGTGACCGCACATTAGTCACTTGAAACTTTTCCCTTTACCGCGTCGTTACCCCACACAGTTATATGGATCATAATTAAATAATATTAATGTTTATTCTAACATGTTAAGAAGGTATGGATTCTAGATCTCATCTCTCAATTTGAGCATATGTTGATTGATCCATATTAGGATCCCTATGGGATAGATAATGTTTACTCTTTGACTTACATCAAAGGTAAATATTACCCATCCCGTAGTCGTCCTAAGATGGTACGGTCAAAGTACATTCAGATCAAAAGGCAAGACTTAGATTCCATACCTGTTTAACATGCAATATGATTATAAGTCAAGAATTTATGTCAAACTTTAAGGTTGACAACAATAATTAATAATGACTTCATTAATATTGTTCATATATTATACTCTTAGTGCCTCTTTACGACCTTAGTTGTTAAGCATCATTTTAGATTTATCATCCTATTAGGGTTAGGTAATCACCCTATGCCCTACTAGATAATGTCGTAAAAGTTATAACAAGGTCAAATCAAGTAATCAATTACTTGTGAAATAAATTTCATGTCTAAAAGTACAATCATTTATTTTCAAGATAATATAATTGGCCAACAATCATTTACGATAACGTGAAATAAATTTCACTCAATAAGGGTTACATAATCTAGGTTTAACTTATACATTAAATCAATGATTACAAATTAGACATAACTATATCGCATGTCGAGCATGCATATAACAATCCAATCTACCTCGAATTATTTAATCCTTCCTATAATCGATAGATAAAAATGATAGAATTACATGGTTAGTTCCATGGTGACATAGATATATATCTCCATGTCTAGATGTTTAATTAGGAAACAAGCTGAATATATACCGATTATTTTAATGTCATCAAACAAGTAAAAACTTTGCAAATTATAAAATTTTAGTTTAAAAAAAGGAAACAATGATCTAACATAACCTTTTCAAAATCATTTTCAAACAAGGATGACACAGTCCATTAGAACAACCATAAATATTTTAAACCTTAAAAATATTAGTCAAGAGGACAATCACCCATCCAAGTTCATGATCAACTCATCATATAAATTGTAAATGAAATGGAATAGTCAAGTATTCATAATCAAACTTGGATTTAAACTCTACTATCATCAACAATAATCAATCAACTTATCTATGGTTTTCCCCCTCCTTTCTTATAAATCAACCTATAAGAAGGAACTATAAAAATAGTAACTCAAACAAAAAAATTAAAATTCCATCAACTAGGTTCATGAAGGATCAACCCTTCCTTATCAACATCCTAATTAATTTGATACACAAGAGAAATAATTGAGATTGCAATCATGCGGTTTCTAATAATACTATCATTATTTTCTAAAACCCAAGAAATCCACTGCAGACGGATCAAGAGTCAACCCAACTCTACCGGTATTCCATATTATAGTTGTGAGGCTCGATTTAGTGTTAGGCCATGTCCTTAAACATTAAATCTCAACAAGAGGTTATTATTATTATAAGAACAAAACTAACACAAATCAACATATATACTTCAAACAATATGATGTCCCTTTCTAAAATAGGGTACCTACAGACATTCAAAAAAAAAAATTAAGAGATTTGTGGTCGGAATTTCCTTTGAATACTATGGGTTACAACTATCATACCTTCACAAGTATTTGGGTTCAATTCAAACCCAACTATTAAATCAACACGGTAAGTCTGAGTCATCAATGCACACACGAATGTGCGAATACAAACATGTAGGCCTAGAAAAACATTTACACTTGTTTACCATTTTCCCATTCGAATTAATCAAAAAAAGACAAAAATCTTCCTAGATTAAACTCGAGAGAATAACGATTACCTAAAAAAGGTGGCAAGGTCTAAATCAACTCCATAAAATATGAACTAGGTACCTATCATCTCACCTATGGAGATAACCCTTTAGTTAGTTTGAGCTAAAGATCTCTTCAACAAAATATAAAACCCGAGCCTATAGGATCAAACCATAATCATACTCAAATAGATTTAATCTAACCTTTAATAGCTTAAAGCTAGGTATATGTGTAGTCATTACCTAAATCAAAACATTTACACAAGACAAGTAAAGAACAAACACAAACACGAAGATCAAATTTAATAGATTTCACAAGGATACATTCAAATACAACATCAAACACCGAACAATATATATGTATATATCCAACCCAGTAATAACATTAACTTGAGTTCTTTTCATTTTATCTAAAAAAATTGGTTGTGAACCTAAGCCCTAGCTGCTGCCTTTTTGTTGTTTCTCGGTGTTAGCTCATATGCTAGACCCTTTTGTTCTAGATCGGGGTTCTCTCATATCGGGGGCCCTTTCTCCCAAGCCACGACTCCTGGAATAAGATCATGGAGGGTTCCACCTCCACTCCTCATATGGAAAATCTTTCTCCTACACTGACAAATGGGTCCTTCTCACTGCGCATTCCCTCTCACATCACTGATGCTACTACTGCTTCACATGACCTTTCTCTGGTGGGAAAATTGATGGGCCCTAGACCCCCTTTAGAGGATATCAAAAAATGGGCACGGTTGAAATGGCACCCATGTGGGGTGCTTGAAATAGCAGCAATGCCTAATGGATTCATTTTATTCTCCTTCAGCATGAAAGAGGATTTCACGAGAGCTCTTCTTGGTGGCCCTTGGTTTTTTGGCAAACATGGCTTCTACCTCAAGAAATGGTCTCGGGCTTCAACCCACATACTAAATCCATGACCCAAGCTCTAATATGGGTTCACCTCCCGTGGCTCCCCCGAAGTTCTTGCATCCCGGTGGTTATTAAAGGTATTGCTCTCACTATAGGTTCTTTAATAGCTATTGATCAAGCTACTAAGGCTAAAACTAGATTCATCCATGCCCGTTTCTGTGTTAATGCCGATGTTAGTTGTCCTCTCCCAAAAATAGATAGAGCTACTATCTGACCTAGGGAACTAGAAACAGAATATTGACTATGAATATATTCCTCAAGTCTGCTCATCCGTAAAAGCATTGGCCACTGGGCCTCTGGTTACCCTTCCAAACCTCAGCCTAAACCCAAAGCCAAAATTCCCTCCCGAAATCTAAGAAAATTTATATTCCAAAATCGTCTTTTGTAGAGATCCCAATAATTCTCACCTCAAATTCCTTTGCTCTCCTTGAAGAGGGGGAAATAAACACTACCACAAAATTTGCTTCCACTACCGATCCCCCTCTCCCCTCAACTCCCCCACCCTCTCGATGAACCCCTCGGCTCTCCCCCTCCTCCGAGGAGGTTACCCCCTCCTTATCTATACCCTCCTCCCCACCTCCTCTTTTGTCCTCTCCTCTCTCCCTTCTCAATCCTCCCCTTCCCCCTTAGCTCCTTCTCCTCTAATCCCCCCTCCTTGAGCCTCCCCCTTGGCCCCCTTTTCCCCTCCCTTGGACTCAACCATCTCCCTATGGCCCTTTCTTACGATGATATTTTTAATCCCGTTGTATAAGAAGCAGCAAAGCAAGAATCCTAATATTGGCACTAAAAATTTAAGGGATGAACTCGAGCAATATCAAACTCCAGCAAGAAGCTACTCTTAATGTCACTCAAGGATCACATAGCACAATCCCCATGGTGGTGGGGAGAAAATCCAAATCTAAGAAATGAAGATCATCTATTGGAATATAAGAGGTCTCAACTCTCTTCAAAAGTAAAGAGTCATCAAAGATATAAAATTTCAGAACTCTCTTGATATCATAATGCTACAGGAAACTAAACTTAAAAAAGATGATCATCTCCTGAAAATTTGGCCTACTGCATCTTTTGAATCTCAACCTTCGGCAGGGAATTTTGGGATCCCATAAGATTCAAAGGTGATTGTCTACTCAAACACCCCAACTTCCTGTGCATGCTCTTCTAAGAAGTGGGTTTAGACTCCACATGGATTTCCATCAATGTCTACGCCCCCAATTTGGAGACCCAACATGGAAAATTGTGGAAAGACATCTCAAAATTTATCAACACTTGTGGTAATATCCCCATATTAATAATGGGAGATTTCAATTGCCCCTTTTTCCTTCAAAAAAATAGGGAGGAGCTCGACCACGCCTATCGGCATGGAAGCTCTGGTGACTTAATTAGGGTGAATACACTTCTTGACATGGACCTTCACGGCTCCTCTTTACGTGGTCTAACCACAGTTGGGTAGGAACCATATTCAAAGCATTTGGATACATAAGCTGGGCTCTCTGGGTGGATCTCTCTCTTTCTTGATTTTTACCTCAATTCCCTCCCTCGGGCTACCTCTAACCATAACCCTCTCCTTCTCAGTGTGAATCACAATCTGAATATCAAGAACCCTCCCTTCAGGTTTGAGCTTGCTTGGCTTGAGAATAACCACCTGAATCCTCTAGTCACCAAATGGTGGGATATCAATTTTGAGGGCACTGACATGTTTACGTTTTCTAGCAAGCTCAAAGAAATTAAAAACAACTCAAAATATGGAAGACCATGGTTTTCGGTAGCATCAAGCTCTGCAAGCAGAAGTTGTCACAGGATATTGCCAGAGTCTCTACTCAAATGGAAATCAATGGGAAATTGGATCACCTTCACTAAAAAGAAACCTCCCTCCTCAAAGCAAATTCCACAATACACTTCAAGAGGAGGAGACCTATTGGAGGTAGCATTTTATAGCCATTTGGCTTGAATAGGGGGATCGCAACACCAAATTCTTTCACATCACTACCTCAAAGCACAAAAGTAGAGACAAGATCAAAGAGCTAGTGTCATCCTCAGGTATCTTGTTAACCTCTGATTTTGACATTTCTAATGAGCTTGTCTCCTTCTATTCTAACCTCCTCCAGGTCTACCAACCTCTTTTGGAGTAATCAATGTCCTCTATCTGACATATCCCCCAACTTATGTCTCTGAAATGAAAAATACTACGATCAAACATTTTGCTATGGAGGAAGTCCACAAAGTAGTCTTCGCCATGAAAGGGGAGAAAGCTTTGGGCTCGGATGGTTTTCAACTGCTTTCTTCCAAGTTTTCTAGGAGACCATCAAGAAGAATCTCTTCAAAGAATTTAATGAGTTCCGAGAAAAATAACAACCTTCTAAAAAGAATGGAACACCGCCTTCTTAGTCCTTGCCCCAAAAAGAGCGGGGCTCAAAAGATGTCTCCAAATTCAGGTCTATTAGTTTTCGCAACACCGCTTACAAGATCATCACTAAGATCTTTGGCTTATAAGCTTAAACCCACGATAAATGTTCTCATCTCTCATAACTAGAATGGCTTTATTAATGGGCGGCTCATCCAAGGTGGTATCATAATGGTACACGAGGCTATCCACTCGACCTATCACTCAAAATCCCCTGGAATGATCCTCAAGCTAGATATGCAAAAAGCCTTCGATAGAGTCAGTTGGCCTTTCTTGATCGAGTGCTTTGGAAAAATATGGTTTCGATAATGAGATGGTGCAGTTGGGTCTATTCTTGTATTGTGACTCCTTGCTTCTCTATTCTTATAAATGGAATTCCAGTGGGCTTCTTGAAATTAGCAGAGGTATCGTGCAAGGTGACCCCTATCCCCCTTCCTTTTCGTTCTTATGGTTGACTCTGTACATACCCAAAATTGTAAGGCATCTTGCTAGAAACAGATGTAACAAGTACCCTGATGATGATATAGGTCTCCGCATGAGTGTTCGGGATCTGAAAAAGCCCTCAAAGTATGCGTTAACATCCCGCATGCCCCTCTTAGCCCGCGCCCTTTGTTTTCCCCTTTTTCCCTCTTTCCTTGGCATCTTGACCTTGATGTGGCGAAACCGCCACCCTACGGGGCGGCGCCCTGTAACCGCCGCCTGCTCGGGCGGCGGTCCTATGCGCATTTTCCAGAATGCTCTTTTGACGCAACTCGCGTGAAATATCACATTTCACCAGCTTTCTTTGCCGACTTGAGCATGCATTTATGTTTTTGGTCCCCTGCATGATAGTGTTTTTCCTTTGTTTATTGTTTACGAGTTCAGTTTGGTTTTGATCTTTGGGTGTTTGAATTCCTATAAATGCATGGTTTGTGCACATGCAAATGGTCTGGAGTTTTTGGTCTGAAGCTTGGCTAGATTTTGAAGTTTGATCTTTGCTCTCATTCCCTCATTTTAGTGTTTTAGTTAGTTAGCTTGTTTAGAAGCCATAGCTTGAATTCACTTGCATCTTTTGTTAAATTGCTCAGTTGTTGGTAAGCCACAGACCCATCTTGTGCAGCGGTCTTTGTTATCTCATCCAAATCCGGTTAAAGCGGCATCTCTCAAGTTTTGTTTTCTGGATTCCTCTTTGCAATAAATTTAGTTTTCCTTTGCTTAGAATACTTAGTTTTCTTCATTGCGTGTTTTGGTTAGTATTGTGTTGCAGCTGGTAAGCCACATATCCATCTTGTGCAAGTGCAGTCATTACTTGAGGCCACCAATTTTACTCCAATCTTCTCATTCTCAGTGTTGTGGTCTGTTAGTTTGTTTGGGATTGATAGTGTAGTTCATTTCATGCTTAGTTTGCATTGACTAGCTGTTGGTAAGCCACATATCCAACTTGTGCAAACAGTGTTGTTGTTTTATCTAATCCATTAGAGTAGAATAGCTTAGGAAGCCATTAAAGTTCTTAGGTTTTCTCTTCATACAGGATAGTTTTAGGTTATGGATGCATTTTTTTGCATGATTCACAGTAGATCCCACTAGGAATTGCATAAGCCAAGCTCTGTACTCTTGCGCTATCCCTCTCCTATCCGCGTTCTATCTATCTCGCATTCGAAGGTTGTCCCTTGTTCCAAACACCTATTCTGTTGATGCCGGCATTACACGCTTTCTACGGATCTACGTGAACACAAAGAACGAAGAGATCATACTGAGGGGACAAGATCACACACACCATCAGATTCGCCACTGTTCTGCGAAATCCAGGTTTTAAACTTTCAAAGTTTTAGTTAGAACCATATCAAACAGAGTAGTTAATCACTTTATTTCAGTTAATTTTATTCTCGATATTACCGGGGAAGCTATGGGGATTGATAGTTTCTGAGAAACTATGATTCACTTCTCACTTCTGAGGTAGGGTCGAGAATCTTGCTTATAGATTAGTTATTTCATTATTTAGAATAGATATACAAAATTACACAGACAAATAACCACACTCGGTTATCTTGTTTGTTTTAAGTTATTAGTTTAGTTGTCAATTCTAAATATTTTAAATAGCTGCTTTCTTAAATTCATTTAAATCATCAGAAAATACAAAAAGAAGTCATATATGCTAGAAATATACTTAGATTTCACTTTATAGTTTGTTTTATTACTGCTTTTACATGACAATTACGAGGACCTAGGGAGCCCAGGGAATATATCTTCGAGCCAATCGTACCTCAGCCCAATCTCATAGCGGTAATAACTGACATTGACCGAGAATCTTAGGATACAAGTCTTCCAAACAATGATTTTTAGCGAGTCGGGTCTCGGTTAAGAGGATTAAACATAGAAGACGACCAAGCACATACATTTTGGTCAAATCAACCAAACTACAGATTACCCTAGGAAAACATACACATGACTGTAGAAAGGTTTGAAAGAGAACAAACGTTCGGGTGTGATCCCTTAGTTCCACAACCAGATGCAGGAGACACCCTCACAGACATAGATACCGGCCTAAGAATCCAAGTTGCAAGAACACCTGTGAGGTATTCCGAGAAGATCGCACAGCTGTTGATTCTCAACATAGAGGCTGAAAAAGCGTATGATTATTGGATACTAAGGGTTAGGACTTGATTCCACGCATGACCATAGCTGGTCCACAACAACCACGAGTCTACGGTTGTGACCCACAAATCCCGCAGCCCAACGAATCTATAAGAGGGTTAGATATAGACACTGGCCTACGCACACTGGTATTCCAGTCTACTCCACTTCCACCTATTATCATCGAACAATTATCCCTACTGGATGTAACAGCTAACAAAGCAAGAGAATTCTGGACTAGGCCAGAGAATCATCCATAGAGTCGATTATATTCATCATCCACCATATGACCCTATCAGGAGAAATACACGAAACCATCCCAGGGCATTTCCCACGCATTCCACAACCCATAGATCGAATCATGCTAGAGCTCAATATTGATTAGAGCCTTGAGCGAGTCATCCTTGCTAATCGATCTATCACACCATCCAAGTTAGAAGGGCCTTCTTTGCCTTAGATTCACAAATTCCACTAGTGCGTGTCGAAGACATTAGAGCTCGCCTAACTAGTTTGTCTGCATATTCTACCCCCACCGGGCTGTCTCGGCACGACCTCGGGAGTCGTGCACGCGGAAGAGTTACTTGTTGATTCTCACGCCGCTTTGTCGCTTTTCGACGTACAAAATTGGTGAACCCAACGTGAAACAAACAATTGTTTCACCTTTTCTTTGAGAAGTTTCATCTTCTCTCATTCACCTTCGCTCCTTCCCATTATTCTCGGGTATTCATATACCCCGAATATGATGGGATTCGATGCATATGGCAGACCCCTCTTGGGTCTCGAGGCATACTACACCCAAGAGAATAGGCAATCATCACCCTCGCTCTCAGTATGGGGCGACAACTATTCAACTAATCGATTGTCAACACAAACCCCAAGAATCGATATAGTTCATCTTTTTTCAAACCGAGGAGTTAGATCAACCCCTCAAACCCAACAAACAGAGCCTTCAGGTTCAAACAATATGACATTTACCGGAGAATTCGGTTCGTCTCCTCAAATACTACTCAGACCACAAATTAGTAGGCAATCAGATCCATACCTGGTCTTAGATGATGGACAATCAATACCTTATCCTAGGAGTGAACAACGCTCCCGGGGTATGTACCCACCTATAGGAGGTTTACAAGTACAACCCAAGATCTCTTTTCAAGAAAATACCTCTACAGGAAATATTCTTGGAGAAACTTGGCAAGATAGCAATCAGTTCATGACAGGCTATCACATGCCTATACAACACTAGGGTATACAACAAACGCCGCTTAGGCAAAGTACCGTGACTTCACCAAATGAAGTCATTTCAACGTTAGTAGAAAGAGTGAGAGGGTTAGAACTGGCTCAAGCAAGTCAAAATTCTCCGTTCATACAAACAGGAAGTTCCAATCCTCCATACCACTCTGGCCAGGTAGATCTCCTTACGGGAGTAGGCACGTTAGGCATGCCTCCTCAATATCCACAACAAACGCCAACAAGGCCTATCATCTCTAACACTATTCCTCCCGGTCTAGTGTCGAACAGTCCGTTCCTTGACAATACCCCATCCTACTTAAACATATACTCTAAATCACCACAAGGAGACATGTTCTCCTCTCCCGGCATGTTTTCTCAAATGCAGGGACCTCCCTATGCCCCTGCCAACGCATACGCTGCACCGTATCAACAACCTATCCCACCACCACTCCCTCAGCAAACACCATCAATGGTCGAAAGCTATGCGATAGGGACTTATTCAGAATACCTAAAGGAACCCTTAGATTTCACCATACGAAGCGTCATGCTTCCAAGACCTCTCCCTGATTTTCCCAAGTTCAAGGGTGAGGGAGATCCAAACGCGCATATCAAAGCTTACGTTCTGACCATTCAGAATTACTCCCATGGGATGGGGTTGTTGCTAAAATATTCCCCAAAACACTGGAAGGCATTGCTCTCGATTGGTATTATAGAATACCTGAGGCTTCCATACATTCATTTAAACAACTCATGTCAGAGTTCATCAAAGCCTTCGACATGAACAAACTGTTGAGAACAGGAATCAGGGAATTCTTGCATATCAAACAAGAACACAACGAATCTGTCACCCATTTCATCCAGAGGTGGCGTACAGTTCTTTATTCATCAGCAAGTGCTCCAAACATGGATCAGATGGAACTATGTGATTTATTCCTTCATTCTCTCAGTAGAGAAGTGAAGGAAGAAGTCCAGAAGTTCCCACTAAGGACTTATGATGAAGTACTTGAGAGCGCTCTGCGAATAGATCAAGCAGCGATAGATAGTGGTCGTAAGACATATGGAACAAACGGGAGGTTAATCACCTCCACTCAAAACACTACAACTACCACAAATGTCAATCAAGGACCCAAAATCCTTAACAAAAATCGTGGGGTAACAACGGATGGGGTAACCGACCAGCCCAAGAGGGTAAATGTTGTTAATGCTCCGTTACAAACAAACAACCAACGAAACAACAACTTTACCCCGACAATCAATACAGTGGATTTTAACCATCCACACAACAACAACAACAACAACGGCGAAATCCCATACAAGGGCCAAGCCAAAACTCATTTGGTTATCAAAACCAAATTCAAAACCAGAAACAACAATTCCAAAACTTTGGTCCTAATAAAAAACGGTTTGATCGGAATTTTAGGCCACAATACACACCAAACCAACAAAATGGGAATTATAACCCCAATTCTTATTGTGGTTTCCATAAAATTCGGGGTCACGATACTAGAACGTGCCGTGACTACAATAAATTTATGCAACGTTTGCCAGAAGAACAAAGACAGTTCTTCACAGACTTGTTTTTGGCAGATCCCGTTTCATCACAACCAAATACACTCACAGGGGCAGTTTCCCCTCAAAATGCTCCCCTCAAAATCTTTAATGATCCGCTCCCAAATCATGACAATAGCAGAATAGGTGAATCCAACCGAAACAAACAAAGGTGCGGTGACGGAAACAATGACCATGAAGCCTCGACTTCATTAAATCCGTCATGGGCCATTGCGCCACGGTTGGGAGCTCAACCGAGACCTAAGATAGTCGGTTTGGTACAATTAGGCTGAACTACCTATCGAAGCTATAACAAGAACACGAGCGTATTTCTCTCAACCGAGCCCAAGTCATCTCGCGAGATAGATAAGAGTCAGCAAATAGTTGAAAAACCCATCGGTGCCTATGATTTAATTAGTGACCTAACAAAGACCTTTTCACACATTTCATTTTGGACTTACTAAAGAACTCTCCCCCTCACGAGTTGCTCTTTTAGAAGCATTAGGTCTAGGCCATCTAATTAACATCACTCCACCTCCGAAACACAAGTAAATCACGTAGATTTTGATATCCACCTCCGAGGCAGCCGGACAAGGATGTCGAATTCATTTTCGAAATAAGTAAAATGCCCATAGATGCTGAGATCGCACGCCGAGGTGACCCAGCCTTACACTTGCAAGTATGGGTTTATAATAACTATGTAAAACGGGAAATGGTTGACGATGGGGCCGCAGTTAACATAGTCCCTTTCTCTTTCCTCCAAAAACTTGGATATGGAGAAACAAACTGTTCCACTACACGAAATACCTTGAGAGGCTATGATAGCCTTAAAGCCACTTCGATAGGAACTATAATACTGCCGGTCACCTTAGGGCCCAAAACCATCTTGACTGAGTTTTATATTATAGATCGGGAAACTAACTATAATATGATCCTCGGCCGACCTTGGATACATCGAATGAAGGCAATCCCTTCTACTTTATTTCAAGAAGTAAGATTCTTGCATCTAGGAAAGGTATTTGTAGCCAAAGGCGATCCAAAACCTTTGATTTGCACCTAGCTGATTTAAAGAAAAGACCAGGGGTGCACTCAGAATTTGAACTTCCAACAAACCAACTTAATAAACCCTCTGACCCAAAGCCAGAGGAAAAGTTGATACCTACGACGGATCTTGAAACTACCAGCATAGCCAAAACAATTCCAACCCCTAAAGGTAAAACTAAAGAAACAGTATCATTAGGGACTACTGCGAAAATCGTTGAGTTGATAGAACAAGATTCACCAATGTTCTTACCATTCGATTCAGTAGGCATGGGATTTTCCCTAGGTGTTGGTTCCTTGCCAGCAGAAGATCTCTGTATGGTAGAAGTAGAGTGCGCAAACGCAGATGCCCCAACAACTATACTCCCGGCTAAGTATTGGACTCTCCATTTCGATGGAGCTAAATGTCGTTATGGAGCGGGGGTAGGTATAATTCTTACTTCGCCCGAGGAGAAAGTCCTCCCATTCACTTTTAAATTAAACTTTGAATGTAAAAACAACGGCGCTGAGTACGAATCCCTCCTCCTTGGCCTTACCTTAGCCAAAATAATTGGTATTGATAACATCAGAGTCCTAGGAGACTCGCAATTAGTGACAAACCAAGTTTCTGAAGTATATGAAACTAAAGCCGAACATTTACAACTCTACAAAAACGTTGTATTAGATTTAAGCAAGGCATTTAACTTCATATCCATTGAAGCGATCCCGTGAGAGAAAAATCTTCTCGCCGATTCAATAGCAACCTCAGCATCACGTTTTACTCCAAGCAATGAGCTAGAAGATACTCACTTCACAGTATCCATTCGTGACGAACCATTAATAAAAACAATGACAAATCCTCTTTTTAGCGGAAGTGAATCTACCATCCTAGACCATGTTGGAAATGATGCGGCTACTTTGGATTATTTAAATGCCTATGCAGCATTACATCTCTCCTATCACATGCTAGATTTATCCCTGATTCCACATTCGTCTTCCTACTTCGGAAATCCCGTAACGGATCTTCCCTCACAAAGGGAACCTAGCATATACGCAATAGAAAATGGGGATGATCTAGATTTACCTCCAGCACCACCTGAGTTCGAAGAGGGTAACGCCTCTTTGATCGAAGAAACGATCGATGTCAACATCGGAACGGAAGATGAACCGAAAATCTTAAAACTAGGATCTTCGTTAACACCAGAAGAAGTGGAAATACATACTCAGATTCTCAAAGAACATCAGAAGGCATTTGCATTTAATTACAAGGAGATGACAGGAGTCGCACCCCACATTGTGGTGCACAACCTTGTCACTAGATCAGATGCAAAGCCAATTAAACAAAAATCAAGACCCATGAAGCCCAAAGTAGCTCTCATGGTAAAAGAGGAGGTAATAAAACTCCTTCAGGTAGGATTCATCAAGCCAGTTGACTACTCCCAATGGGTATCTAACATCGTTCCCGTTCTCAAGAAGAACGGAAAGATACACATTTGCATAGATTTCAGAGACATCAACAAAGCACGTCCTAAGGACGACTTCCCATTACCATCCATAGATGAAGACGCTTACAAAGAAGCACGTCTTTCCCAACTAGAAAGCCTAGATGAAACCAGGTTAGATGCTGAACAGCGGCATAGAGCTTATGCTGACCGAATGTGCCGGTAGTATAACAAGAAGGTCTATGAACGTGATATATATGAAGGTGATCTAGTTCTAAGACTAGACAACCGGATCGACAAGAAGACCGGCGAAGGAAGGAAATTCCAGCCCAAATGGTTGGGCCCATACCGAGTCATGAAGGACTATGGAAATGGTGCATACCTCTTATGTACGTTAGAAGGTGAGGAGTTTGGCGAAACAGTCAATTCCCTGCACCTCAAACGTTTCTACGCATAAGCAGCTAGCACTGCTTGTATAATTATCTACATTGCATCTTCATATAGATTAGGATCATTTTGTCCACTTGTTCTTACACAAATTGTGATCAAGGAATCTATTCTCAAAGTAATTCATTACAAACTCATGATGTTGTTGGCACAAAACTTTCTAATCATACCTCTCCATCTTCGATATCATCAAGTCATCTTGGAATCTTTTATCAAATAAAATCAAACATGACGAAGTCCTAATGGTAACCATACCAAGATCTGCAAGTTTGTTCTCGCTTTGATTTCTTCTTAGGATAGGTGTCTTGCCTATGGTCTGTTCTAGAAGCTTCATGGTGTCACATCTATCCCATATACACATCTCTTTGGAAACAAGCATATACTGACATTTTACTCAAAAAGACAAGTCAAAAAGTGATTAAATAGAAAATTTTATTTTTACACATTTCCTTGCCCCACCAACCTTCGGTGATGAGCTTGAGTCTCTTACTAGTGACATAGGGTTGGGAAAGGATGGAAATGCCCTTTCTCGCCTATGCCTTGCCCACGGTGATAAACCCATGCTTCTTACTGGTAGCATGGGGCAAAGTATAGGGGGTCCTCTAGACAATGCAAACGTTAAAAGGTCATAAAAAAAACTATTCAAACTTTGAGTCAAAAATGAATGAATCAGATATTCAAAATTCCAAAAAGAATTAAAAATCCTAAAAACCCAGGTTATGTCTACTATGTGGCCATCTACGGGTCTAAGTCTAGATAAACCGCAAAGCAAGTTGCATCCAAAACTATTAAGTCATTCAGGTAGAGTAAGCTTGTAGTTTTCAATTTGGTTCCACCAAAGCTTCGTCTATCTTTCTTCACTATCATTTCACCATATTTCATAACTTGCGCCCTTCTTGGCTCTTGGTGATGAGCCCTCACATCTTATTGGTTGCATGGAGTTAGGAGTGGGGCAAGTTAATCTGTTAATCATACTGGTTATTTTCATCACTTTGCCAAAACAAACATGAGGTATCCAAATTGCTCACAGAAGCTAAGATTTAAGATCACAGTATATCTACAATATCATGTATCAGCATCATGAAACACAAAAAGAAAGTAAACATTTGCATCATCTGTTTTCCATTGCATACATTCTAAAAAAGCATATAAAACATACATCGTAGTATACACAAAGTAGTTGGAAATAGAAAGGAAAACATAAGTGACAAGTTTTGATCCAAAAACGAATGCATATATATAAATAATCAATGTTTATATACAATGCCATCATGCTCTAGGCATGGTCAAAACACTCAAAGAGCCCGTGATATACAAAAGAATCTATAGTACAAAACATACAGGGCCAAGTCGTCTCTCAACCCCTGCGCGACCCCTCTGAAGGTGCGTGCCCTCGCCTAGGGCTCCGGCTACACGGCGCTCTGAATGCACGGAGGGCTCAGGGTCCCGAGGGGCAGCCGCGGTCTCGCCACGAGAATGGCTCCTCATAAGACGCTCGGCTATCCTATAGCCTGCCAACTCTGTACGAAGAGTCGACACCATCCTGGCCACATGCCAAACGGGAGCGAAGATGTCAGTATGCCTACCGGCTGTTGAAGGCTCCCCGGCATCTACAGATAGCTCCGCATGGGTCTTATCCATAGGGATCATCAGAGAATCAGTGCATACCCTGCGGATTAGATCCCGCCACTCGTCAACAGTCTCTGCAAAACAAAGAAGAAAAATGAATTAGAAACTAGGCAAGAGACTAAAAGATACAATATCAAAACACAAGGAGAGATAGCAATTAAAAATCCTAAATTAAACAAACATTGAAAAGATGAGAGGATAACTTACTCAGATCACCGGGCCTCCAAGATGGGTTCTTTGGGCCAAAGCACCCGCCATAGATGCCGCTGCTGACTGAGGGGCTGCTCCTGTAGTAGGAGCAACATGACGCCCCGCAACTGACTCATCCTCTCCACCATGGCCCTGGGAGAGTGGCTCCTCTGAAGCTAGAGTCTCTCTCTCTGCACTCTGCTCGGCCCTCTCTGCCTGCAAAATATCCTGAGTGTCATGCCACTCAGGATCGCTATCATCCGTCTACTCCTCTAACCCTCCCTCTATAAACTCCTTAGAATTGGAGTCAATATCTATGGGGTCATCGCTGCTGTGAGCAGGACCCGCAGCAATCTGAAGCAAAGGTGCCCGGGGCGCACCGGCTCTCCCTCTAGCCCGAACTACCCTCCTGGCTGCAATGGGAGTGCCAGGAGTGATCACTGTCCAACCACGGCCTCTAGGCCCCCCTCTAGCCTCGCGGACTGATCTGTAAACTGGTGCCGCTGGGGGAAGCATGCTCGCATATGGAAGGCCGAACTGCTGAGGAACTCTGCCAAAAGGGTGTACCTCCACCCGTCCCACGCAGTCGATAAGCTGCCCTGTGGTGGAGTAGGAGATCAATGTAAGGGTCTCCTCACCCCATATGCCGGCCATAAGCCGGTACGGCGTCGCCTCCATATCTCCTGTGGTAAGGGAAGTGGCGGGTGGTGAGGTGCTCTAAGCACCGACATATCTGACCATCTAGCTGCCCTCACAGCCCCTGGGTCTGCCACCTCTACCCCTCTGCCATAAGGAATAAAATGCTCGTACACCCAACTCATGACTAGAGTCGGGTGGCTCAATGACTGTCCCTGCAAACGGACCACCCTGTATAAGTCATGGTAGGTGGTCCCCAGAATATCTGCGCCCCAGGCATATATCCGGCCATGCCCCTCTATCTGTGCAATGATGGGGGCCCAGCAGTATAGTAAAGTATCTCCTCCCTTGTCCCCGATCAGCCTCGAGGCAAGGATCCCCATGATAGCCTGTCGAAATATGGGGATGGGCAAAGAAGGAATCGATCGAACTCTCACTCCCTTCTTCGACCCCGTAGAGATGGCTGCATCCCCCATGTAGCCTGCCCACTGTGCAATCTGTGCTCGAGACCCTGCCGTCTCCAGTGTGAGTCTCCTCCCGATGATCGGGACCCCCAGGATACGGTAGACATCCTCCAAAGTGATGGTCCACTCACCGCGGACCCCTGGCAGTCGGAAAGTGTTCCGATCTGCATCCCAATATGAAAACAAGTCACAAAGTATGTGACTGGATGGTGTGACATGGGGCACGCGTGATATACGCAATATGCCGGCCCTCTGTAATGTATCCTCCTCATCCTGAGAAAGGGCATCCAATACCCCGAAAGCCAATCACACTCTCTCTCTCGGCTCCATCTGATATACTCCTCCCTCGCCTGCATACACCCAAAAACACACAAAACAGAGCAAGTTAGTATCTAATCAATATCGAGAGAGTCATAAAAGCATATAGAAATGATAAAAGTACAAGTACAGTCTCCAAAATAGGTTCCTTTTGCATTCTGTGCAAAACCGCCACCCTGAGCAGAGGGGTGGTTTTGTAACCGCCGCCTTGAAGGCGGCGGTCGTGTAATGCGCCGCCTGCTCAGGGCAAGCGGTCGTGTAACCACCGCCCTAGCCAGGGCAGCGGTGTGTCCGAAAACCCACGCGGGTTGTTTACCCCAAAAATCCCAAAATGAGCAAAAATAGACCATTTAAACTAAAAATGGAGCCTACCTAGTAGGCACCCCCTAGGTGGACCTTTTGAACCTAACATTTTCAAAAATAACCCCCCCATCATGACGAATTTAGCATTTCAATTTTAAAGGGGGAAAAACACAAAATGGAAGAAAACCAACCTGTGATCGTTGAGGTCGGTGTTCCGCTCGTGGACGCATGATCACGATCTCGCCGTGAACGTTTCGATTCTACTCGCATGAGAAACCGTCACCGTGGGTCCCAGAGCTCAAAATCAATCAAATCGACTAGCGTAAATGAATAGGAAAATGGGCCCACTTTCATATATATATATCGTTCTGCATTCCGTTTTAAAATGACTTTTTCGCAGGTTTGGGAGCTACCGATAGAGGTAAGTTTCTATCCCGCACAAATGGTACATTCTCCTTCCTATTATTTTAGCATTTATCTTCCAAGTTATTGCATCTATCTCGCACTTGAGTTCTCTTTTCATTTTGCGCAGTAGCTGGAATTTTGATGGCGTCATTTCAACACACGACGAGTAAGGTATAGCTTCTAACTCCTCATTTCGGGACTACCATACTCGGACCCAACATTTTATGCCTCTTCATGGCTAAAACGCTTCTCCGAGGGGGCAATATGTACGTACCCAAAATTGTAAGGTATCAGATGCTGCGAACAGAGCAGTAACAAGTACCCCGATGATGATACGTGAGTCTCCTCGCAAGGTGTTCGGGATCCGGAAAAGCCCTCAGAGTATGTGTTAACATCCCGCATGCCCCGCTTAGCCCCCGTGCCCTTTTTTTCCCCTTTTTCCCTCTTTCCTTGGCCTCTTGACCTTGATGAAACCGCCCGCCTGCAGGCGGGGTCTCGTGACCGCCGCCCTAAACAGGCGGCGGTCCTATAAACCGCTGCCCCGCTCGAGCGGCGGACTGTGCACATTTTCTAGAATGCTCTTTTAACGCGACTCACGTGAAATATCACGTTTCACCAACTTTCTTTGCCGACTTGAGCATGCATTTATGTTTTTGTTCCCCTGGAATAGTGTTTTTCCTTTGTTTATTGTTTAAGAGTTCAGTTTGGTTTTGATCTTTGGGTGTTTGAATTCCTATAAATGCATGGTTTGTGCACATGCAAATGGTCCAGAGTTTTGGTGTCCGAAGCTTGTTTGGATTTTGAAGTTTGATCTTTTCTCTCATTCCCTCATTTTAGTGTTTTAGTTAGTTAGCTTGTTCGAAGCCATAGCTTGAATTCACTTGCATCTTTTGTTAAATTGCTCAATTTGTTGGTAAGCCATGCAGACCCATCTTTGCAGCGGTCTTTGTTATCTTATCCAAATCCGGTTAGAAAGCGGCCTCTCTCAACTTTTGTTTGCTGAATTCCTCTTTTGCAATAAATTTAGTTTTCCTTTGCTTAGAATACTTAGTTTTCTTCATTGCGTGTTTTGGTTAGTATTGTGTTGCAACTGGTAAGCCACATATCCATCTTGTGCAAGTGCAGTCATTACTTGAGGCCACCAATTTTACTCCAATATTCTCATTCTCAGTGTTGTGGTCTATTAGTTTGTTTGGGATTGATAGTGTATTTCATTACATGCTTAGTTTGCATTGACTAGCTGTTGGTAAGCCACATATCCAACTTGTGCAAACAGTGTCGCTGTTTTATCTAATCCATTAGAGTAGAATAGCTTAGGAAGCCATTAAATTTGCAGGTTTTTCTCTTCATACAGGATAGTTTCGGTGTTCTGGATGCATTTTGTTGTACGATTCGAAGTAGATCCCGTTAGGAATTGCATAAGCCAAGCTCTGTACTCTTGCGCTATCCCTCTCCTATCCGCGTTCTATTCTATCTGCATTCTGAAGGTTGTCCCTTGTTCCAAACACCTATTCCTTTTGATGCAAGCATTACACGCTTTTCTGGATCTATGTGAACACAAAGAACGAAGAGATCATACTGAGGGGACAAGATCACACACACCATCGGATTCGCCACTGTTATGCGAAATCCAGGTTTTAAACTTTCAAAGTTTTAGTTAGAACCATATCAAACAGAGTAGTTAATTGCTTTATTTTAGTTAATTTTATTCTCGATATTACCGGGGAAGCTGTGGGGATTGATAGTTTCTGAGAAACTATGATTCACTCCTCACTTCTGAGGTAGGGTCGAGAATCTTGCTTATAGATTAGTTATTTCATTGTTTAGAATAGATATACAAAATTGCATGGACAAATAACCACACTCGGTTAGCTTGTTTTTTTAAGTTATTAGTTTAGTTGTCAATTCTAAATATTTTAAATCATTGCTTTCTTAAATTCATTTAAATCATCGAGAAAACACAAAAAGAAGTCATATATGCTAGAAATATACTTTTTTTTTTTTAATATTGGTAAATAGTTTTTGAAAGGGACTATACCCTTGTGTAATGTAAGAAGGCCTAAAAGCCGGAATAAGAGAGAGGAGCAGAGAAGTCAGCAGAGCACAAAAGTTACAAAGAAAGAACAACGAATCCGTAAACACTACACAAACGAGACTTAACACAAAACAACGGCAAAAAAACAAAGCAAGCCTACGGCCCAAGAAGCGTAATAAAAACAATAAGGTCCAGCAAAAGTAGTCGGGACTACTTCTTGGCCGCTTGATCAATACTCGTCTTTACTCTTTTCCAAGCATGATACATGCCCAACGTGGTCATATGAGCAGCATCCGTCTTATCGAGCTCCTCTCTGGTTCTTTTGCTCTCTTTCTCATTGCCCCAAAGTGTAGCCGGGACACCGCTAAGTTGTGAAACACTTCTTGCATGACCTTCGATGAACTCCTCGATGGCCCTGAAGGCTGCAATATTATACTCATGCCTAGTCTTCATCTTCCCTAGGCGGGAGTCTAAGGAGGTCAGTTTTTTGTATATGTCATCAATCTGGCTATTGCCAATGCTCCCTTCCCCCTCAATGCTTTTTTTGCCTTTTTGCTTAGCAAGGTTTTTGACCTCATCCTTCAGCAATTTAAGCTCAGCCTCTAAGGCCTCCAATCTCCTAGAAGGGTTATCCGTTGGTGCCGCCTGGGGACTGGCACTACTAATGTTCAGCAGATCACGAGCAATGTCCTCCAAAGGTTCAACCCCCTCAGCAGTAGACTCAAGGTTGAGTCTCCTAGAAGCCCTGGTGACACGTTTAGAGGTAGAGACAGGGTGGGTGGCAGGGGCAGCAACAGGAGGAAAAGAAGGAGAAGCATGAGCAGCCGGCATGGGGGTAGCAGCACCGAAGGCGGGGGCAGCAGCAGGGGCAGCAGGGGAGACAGGACTGGCAGCAGCGGAACCCAACAAAGCCGGGCCGGGAGAGGAAGGGAGACCGGGGAATTTAATAAGGCAGTGCTTGTGAATAAGCAAAATAAGCCCTTGGTGTAAGGGAACCACCCGGGTATGCTTCTGGAACTCCAAAATGGAGCGCTCAAGAGAGTTTAACAGATAGTGAGGGAAGCAAACCAACCTACTCCTACGAAAGTGATTCAAAAAGACAAGGTGCTTGGCAGGGACAGTAACAAACCTGCCTTCCAAGGATATGAAGCGAATCATCATGCGGGTGACTTCATCATACGGGGATGGAATTGAGTTAACAAGCAGACCCGCGGTGTTGAATATAAGCTTCTCCTCCTCCTCCACAAATCTTCTCTCTTCAACCTCTTTGATAACCCTCTTGTTGAAGAAGCGGTATCCTTCCAAGCTGAGGCCAGTCGCTTCGGCTATGAGTTCCTCATTAATAAGAATTTTCTGCCCTCCATAGTCGACCGTCCTCTCATTCCACTCCTTGGCAAAGTGAACAGAGATGCTTTGATCATGGCCTTGCACTCTTTCCACAAAGTTGGTGAATCCGCCGATGCTAAGAATGTTCCGAGCTCGGTGTTTTCTTTCCAATGTGGTCGCGCACGGCTCAATCTGGCAGGGAGGCCCTCCCATCTTCACAATGATGTGCTGGTTACAACAATTTTCAGAATACCTTTGGGCGTTGAGAGTGGTTCGTTTCTCACTGTTGCGGGTCACATAAAAATGGGAACTGTAGCCGTTGGTCCTCCCACGAACGGTCGATAATTGCGATCCGAGCTCGCGTGAAGTCGCGCGTGAAAACCCTTTCCCTGTCAGCTTTCACCTTGTAGTTATCTTCGGTTTTCGCGGAGCTTGGCATCCGAATATCAACAGCTATTGTACCTCCCGCGTGCACTGTTTTTAAATTTAGACAACTCCACTTGAAGTTCCTAAACAAAATCTTGCTATCATTTGAAGTAGATATCATTTGCCACGCCAAATAAATTAAAACAGCACATGTGGAAGAATTTATGGATATCCTCCAAAGATTAAGGCATATCTCTAGAGATTGTTTCGTGTGAAGGTCCGCATGTATGTTTGTTGTGAAGCCGATTAGGATACTATCATTATCCCAAATAGTGAAATTTATATTAATGCCATAATTGGCCAAAGCATCGGCCAGCTTGTTTCCCTCCCTGTAAGAATGTATGATTCTGATGTTGTTGAAGGTGTGACTGATGCTTATGGATTCAGAGATAAAATCTTTGATATTCCAGCTAGGAGAAGAGGACTGATTAAGCAGTTTAATAATATTAAGGGAGTCCCCTTCAACAATGAGGTTCTGGATATTTTGGGCCCGTGCAACTCTCAAACCCCAGAGAGCAGATAAAGCTTCTGCAAAATGATTGGTTTGGATTCCCATTTTTCCAGCATATGCAGCAATCAAATTACCTTTATGGTCCCGTATTGCTCCTCCTCCACCGTTGTTCCGTGGTTCCCCTTAGAGGCTCCATCAAAGTTCAGCTTGAACCAATTGGATTCAGGGGGATGCCATTTAACCAAAGATCTATCCACACTATTCCCGGGGTTGCTCCAATATCCGATCTGCCAATTTGATAAGATGTGCTTTTCATTTTCAGGGTAACAATTGTTCTTGGGAGGTTTAAATCTGGCCATGTCCTCTTTGATGCCTTGGGAGATCTTGCCAGTAGTGAATTTAAAATTCTGCTTCTTATTTCTAAAAATGATATTATTTCTATCCTTCCAGATCCTCCAAATTAAATGCGGGATGGCTAATTTCCAGATTCTTTTGATAGCACAATGTCTGAATGGTGGGTTCCATTGATTCCATAGCTGAATAAGATCCTCCGGCATCACCCAGAGAGCTTCAAATTTGGAAAGGACAAAGTTCCAAGCTCTAAAGGCATAATCACAATGTATGAACAGATGGCTAATGTCTTCATAGTTATTCCTACAAAGGTGGCACCAATTGGGAATGATAAATCCTCTTTTCATCAAATTGTCAGTGGTGAGAATTTTGCCTCTGATGGCCAGCCAAAGAAAAAAATTTATTTTGGGGGTTAACTCAGGCATCCAGATCAAGTTCCAGTTAAAATCTGATTGGTTACTGTGGAAAAGACTGGTATAACCAGATTTGACTGAGTATTTACCATCGTGTGAATTGCTCCAGATCAGCTCATCCTTGGAATCCAACTGACACAAAGGGAAGAGATCTAAAAGGTCTTGGAGGGAGGAGATAATTTGTTTCAGTTCAATACGCTCCATAGTAAGTCTTTTCCAATTCTTGTTGGTGCCATTTCCATCAATGTAGTCCTTGACTTTAGTTCCATACTTTCTTATAAGGCTGTCCTTAGCAATCCCAAATCTCTCCAAGAGATTATCATTGGACCAGTTATCCTCCCAGAAGTTTATGTCGCTGCCATCCCCAACTTTCCATTTGCTTCCCTTCTTAATGAAGTTTCTACTCTTAACCAGATTATTCCAAAAAATGGAACCATTGGGGAGTTGCTCATCATGCAGATAGGAGTAAACAGTTTGCTGATTCAAGTATTTTGTTTTAATAACATCAATCCAGGGTTGTTTCTCCGAAAGCAATCTCCAGCCCATCTTAGCAATGAGTGCCTCGTTCATTTTCTCAATATTTTTTATTCCCAGCCCTCCCCTAGATTTTGGGGTGCAGACTTTATCCCAGGCCACAAGGTGAAATCTGAACTTTTCTTCCATGCCTTGCCATAAAAATTTTTTTTCTCGAATCCTTTCAATTTTCTCTCTGAAGGAGGAAGGAATTTTGAATAGTGACATGATATATATGGGCAAACTTTGGAGTGTGCTTTTAATGAGAAGGCACTTACCAAAGACTAGAGAGAGTGGTCCCTTTCCAACCGGCCATTTTTTTCAATCTCACAATAGATCATCCCACACCGTGTGAGAGACTTTCTTCGTGCAAGAGGGAGGCCTAAGTATGTTCATTGAAGAGTACCAATTTCTGACCTTAATTTTAGCAATCGTGAGTCGTCTTTCCTGTGTGGGTGTTAAAGAAAAAAAGGATGCTTTTGTCGTAATTGATCTCTTGCCCGGAAGCAGATTCATATAGCTGCAGAAGAGCCTTGATAGCTTTAGCTTCTACAACTGAGGCCAGAAGAAGAAGGATGGTGTCGTCTGCAAACTGTTGATGAGAGACAGCTTGGCTGAGAGAAGTGGGTTTAGAACCATTTAAAAGGCCGACTTCCACCGCTCTGCTAATTGTTCTACTAAGGCTGTCAGCCAGAAG
Source organism: Taxus wallichiana var. yunnanensis (assembly GCA_018340775.1). Taxonomy (NCBI): domain Eukaryota; kingdom Viridiplantae; phylum Streptophyta; class Pinopsida; order Cupressales; family Taxaceae; genus Taxus; species Taxus wallichiana. The sequence goes on along the minus strand of CM031238.1, from coordinate 15,274,183 downwards.
GATGAAGAGTAGGGGGGAGATGGGGTCTCCCTGCCTTAGACCTCTGCTGCTGGTGAAGAATCCCACAGCTCTCCATTAACAACCACAGAGAACTCCGGTTGTAGATATACAAGACTTAACAATTTTTCTAAACTTTTCTCGTGAACCCAAATTTAGATAAAATCTCACAAGGAAGACCCAAGAAACTTTGTCAAAAGCTTTATTCATATCAAGCTTAAGGATCATGTTTGCCTTTTTGTTATTTTCCATAGAATGCATAGTTTCGTGCACCATAATCACACCGCTCTTGTATTATCCTCGCCTTTAATGAAGCCACTCTGCTGCCTTGAGATGAGATTCTTCATTATGAGCATGACCTAGAAGCAATAATTTTGGTAAAGATTCGATAAATAGCATTAACAAGACCGATAGGTCGAAATCCTTGAAATTTTGCATCCATTTTCTTAGGTGCCAAAGACAATGTGTGTGTTATTGAGTTCTTTTAGAAGATTTCCCGATCTATAAAATTCATTAACCGCTTTGAGTAGATCCTCCGAGCATATTTCCCGAATTTCGAAAAAAATTAATGGAGAAACCATCCGGTCCAGAGCCTTATCCCCTTCAAGAGAAAAACAGCCTTTTTAGCTCGCCATCATCGTGACCGCTTTAGTGATATCTCGAATTTCGGTCCTCAATATCATTTCGAGGGATGGCCTCTAGCATGAAGGAAATAGCTTCCGGATTGCCGACATTACTCTCTTTAAGAAGATTTTTGTAGAATTCAAGTGCTTGTTTCTTAATGCTGTTTGGATCTTTAGTGATACTTCCGTTGCTTTTAGAAACCTCTAAGATCCTATTACTGGCTCTGTGCTTTAGAGTGGTCATGTGAAAGAACTTTGTGTTCCTGTCCCCCTCTTTAAGCCAGATAGCCCTAGATTTAAGGCGCCAAAAGGACTCTTCTCTACTGCAGATCGTGTGCAACTCAGAAAGAATTTTCTTTTCATTTACTTCATCTTCAACTGATCTCCCCATAGTATCCATCTTTAACTCAAGATCCTGAAGCTTCTGTTTTAACTCTTTCTTTTTTCCGAAGATGTTTCCAAAAACATTTTTGTTCCAAAGTTTGACTTGTTTTTTGACATTTTTGAGTTTTTGGACCAATCTGTACTGGGCAGTGCCTTCCCCATTCCAATCCCACCATTCCTTTATTCTATCATAGATATCAACGTGCTCCATCCACATTTTTTCAAATTTGAATGAGCTTCTTGCAGGTTTGGTCCAATTTAGAAAGCTTAAAGCAATCGGATTATGATCCGATCCAATTCTGGGCAGGGAAGAGAGGTAAAAGTCTTGGCTAAGAATCCAGTTTGCTGAGATTAGTGCCCTGTCCAGTCTCACCTGAATGAGCTCCTTTCCCAACCTTCTATTATTCCAAGTATACTTATTACCATGCAGATCCACATCAATGAGGTTTTGTTCAGTGATAAAATCAGCAAAATCCACCATTCCATTAGAGAATGTGGGGGTTCCCCCAAACTTTTCGCCTGGGTTTAGAGGGGAGTTGAAGTCTCCCATGATAAGCCAGTTAGCAGAACTGTGCTGGTTTCTAAAGATTTTAAGATCAGCCCATAGTTTTCTTCTACCACTAGCAGAGTTAGGGGCATAAATATTAGACAAGATCCATTCACACTTTTTTTCAATAGTGACAAATTTAATTGCAAGATGATTAATATTATCACTAAGAATCATACCAGTACAGTGCCTTTTATCCCAAAGAGTAGCCAGCCCTCCGGAAGCACCCTGAGAATCAACAGCCGCCATTTCAGAGCTGTCCCAAAAAAAAATTTAATATTATCCATGGTCATTGCTTTCATCTTAGTTTCTTGAAGAATCAAAATGCTGGGGTTACTGGAGTCCCGTAACTCCTTGATGTTTCTTTGCTTAGAGTAACCGTTAAGGCCTCTAATATTCCAAGATATGATCTTCATATGGAATGGTTGGTAGTTGGAATTGCTTGCTGGTTCAGTTGCCGCTGAACACCATCTGCAATATCCCTCTCTGTTTTCTTAGCTCTGAGAGTCTTTTTAGAGGGTCTTCCTCTTTTCGAGCTTCCTCCAAAATCAGCTATTCGTCTAACTGAAGATCTGGTTTTTCTGGAGGTAGAGGTGTCCCAATTGTCAATTTCCTTTTTCTTTTCACTATAAAGTGATTCTGGGATCCTTTCAAAACCTTCCATTCTTTTTTTTTTCTTTTTTGAGATGACCAAAGTGAACCCAGAGTCTGGATCTTCCTTTTCCTTGGTAGGCGTAATCTCCCCTTCCTCTTGTTCCTTATGAATACTGACAGGAGTGTGATTGCAACAGACCTGCTCAGTCACTGTTGAAATGCTGAGGTATGGCAGCGGATCCGCATTTCCTTTCTCTCCAGTAGGGAGAGACTCCAGGGGCTCAAACACCCTCATATCCTCCTTGATACAAGCTTCCTCTCTAACGAATGGCAGGATTTCTTTCTCTTCTAAACCAGAAGGGATTAAATAGGTCTTCTTTTCCATGGTAGGTGTGATCCCCCCTTCCTTTTGTTCCTTATGGATACTTGTCAGGAGTATTATCAGAAGCAGTTTTGAGTGCTGTCAGCAACACCCTGCAGCAATGCTTTGTTAAATGCTTTGAGGTATGGCAGCGGATCCGCAATTCCTGTCTCTCCAGTAGAGAGGATCTCCAGGGGTTCACTCACATCCATATTCTCCTTGTTACAAGCTTCCTCTCTAATAAATGACAGGATTTCTTTCTCTTCTGAACCAGAAGGGATTAAACCTTCTTGTTCGTTCACTTCCAAGGAAACCTTAACAAGGTCATCCTTCACAGAAGTTTCAAAAGGTTTGCCCGGAGATGCCTTCACAGTTTTGTCCACTACTTCTTTGTTGGGGGTTTCAGGCAAAGCTATTGTAGCATCTTTGGGACGCCAGACAAGATGTTTCTTAATATGAGTTCTAAAACCCCCTTTTTTTTTTTTTTTTTCCCCTGCTATTTAATTGCACATTCCTCTGGCTGGGACCTTTATCTTCAGTTTTCCTTTCCTTGCTTGGATCCCTGTTAACTTTGTTTAGATCTGAGTCAATCCCAGGCTGATCAGAAACCAAAAGAGGGGTCTTCTTCTTGTTGCAGTTTTCATCAGAGTGACCAATGCTTTGGCACCGCTTACATCTTAAGGTCTCAACTTCAATTCTTTGAGTCCAGGATCCAAATCTAGTTTTCAATATTATGTGCTCTGGAAACTCCTGATCAATAGGTGAGACAATGCAGAACCGAGCAAAAGCAAGCCTGGATCTGTTTCTTGTGGGTCCATCTAATCCAATAGGTGTGCCTAGGGATTTTGCAATATTTAACAGTATTTCATCATCCCATAGATGCAATGGCAGTCCTGGCAGCCTACACCAGATTGGAATGGTGTTTATATTTTCTGTATTTGGATCAAAACCCGGATACCATTTTTTCAAAAAAGACCCATATTTCCCAGCCACCAGGGGCCTCCCAGTAACACCGAATCTAAATCCTCTTGTTGGTTAAATTTAGCCAAGAAAAAACCTTTTGGCATAATGGTAATGCTTAGGGCTCCCTTGGGTTTCCATTTTCTCATAGCCCATTTTCTAATGAAATCAATATTAGGTCTAGAGCCAAGAAACTTACCAACAAGGGAGAGGTTTGTTTTGTTTAAAGCTCTATCAACAAAACCATCTGGGACCCTAAGACAGGTGGCACCCTCTTTGTCCATTTCCCATGTAAACTGTTCAGTGCTTTTCGGACCCACCTTGAGGTTAGGGCTTTGAAAAAGCTTATTCCAAGCCAAAGGTGTGGATCTCAGTATTTCCTCATTTTCTCTGCTAGCCGTCCGATTGCAGTCTGAGATCTGCTTTTCCTCAGTAAGTTTTGTCATATTGCGCAGACTTTCCGCGGCCAGAACTGCAGAGACCGCACTGGCTGTACCTCCCGCTTTTGCGACGTTCTTACCCGTGTCTACAAACGCCCTGCATTGGCTATAGCTCAGCCTTTCCTCAGCATTTTTAACCGTGGTTCGCAGACATTCTGTGAGCCAAAGCAGTGAAAGCATGGGAAACCGTATCCCCGTAGATCCCTCCATCGCTAGAAATATACTTAGATTTCACTTTATAGTTTGTTTTATTACTGCTTTTACATGACAATTACGAGACCTAGGGAGCCCAGGGAATATATCTTCGAGCCAATCGTACCTCAGCCCAATCTCATAGCGGTAATAACTGACATTGACCAGAATCTTAGGATACAAGTCTTCCAAACAACAACAGATTTTCAGCAGGTCAGGTCTCAGTTAAGAGGATTAAACATAGAAGACGACCAAGCACATACATTTTGGTCAAATCAACCAAACTACAGATTACCCTAGAAAAACATACACATGATTGTAGAAAGGTTTGAAAGAGAACAAATGTTCGGGTGTGATCCCTTAGTTCCACAACCAGATGCAGGAGACACCCTCACAGACATAGATACCGGCCTAAGAATCCAAGTTGCAAGAACACCTGTGAGGTATTCGAAAAGATTGCATGCATTTGTTGATTCTCAACATAGAGGCTAAAAAAGCATATGATTATTGGATACTAAGGGTTAGGACTTGATTCCACGCATGACCATAGCTGGTCCCACAGCACCACGAGTCTACGATTGTGACCCACAAATCCCGCAGCCCAACAAATCTATAAGAGGGTTAGATATAGACACCGGCCTACGCTTTGCTGGTATTCCGGTCTACCCCACTTCCACCTATCATCATCCAACAATTATCCCTTTGGATGTAACACTAACAAAGCAAGAGAATTCTCGGACTAGGCCAAAGAATCATCCATAGAGTCGATTATATTCATCATCCACCATATGACCCTATCAAGAGAAATACACGAAACCATCCTGTGGAATTTCCCACGTGTTCCACAACCCATAGATCGAATCACGCCAGAGCTCGATATTGATTGGAGCCTTTGAGCAGTCATCCTTGCTGATCGATCTATCACACCAGTCCAAGTTAGAAGGGCCTTCTTTGCCTTAGATTCACAAATTCCACTAGTGCGTGTCGAAGACATTAGACTGCCTAACTAGTTTGTCTGCATATTCTACCCCCACCGGCTGTCTCGGCACGACCTCGGGAGGTCGGGTACATGGAAGAGTTACTTGTTGATTCTCACGCTCGCCTGTCACTTTTCCGACGTACAACTCTTTTTCAACAGAGCACTTGAGGCCGTTAAAATTCGATCTATCATTTTTGGTCCGAAAATCACCTCAACTTGCCTTCGGCCACACATAGCCAATTTTTAGATGACACTTTGCTATTAAGCACTACCTCTGTGATTGAAGCTTATGCTCTCATGGATATCCTAACTCTCTATCAAGTTGCTTCTCAAAGAAATCATTAATTTCAACAAGAGCGGTATCTCTTTCATAAATCTTGCTCCTAGGACCTAGAGGAAGATTCTTGATATTTTGGCTGCAAAATTTTGGACCTCCCTACCTCCTATCTGGGCATTCCCCTCTTCCAAGGAAAGCAAAAAAACCTTTGGAATCATATGATTGAAATATATCAAAAACTCTCACTACTCGGAAAGGGGCCTTGCTCAACCAGTGGCAAACTCCAACTAGTTAAAGCCACCCTCCAGAGTCTTCCTACTTACTTCATGTCCCTTCTCAAATTTCCCAACTCGGTGAAGGAGATGGTGGAAAGAATCCAAAATCACTTCTTGTAGTCCGGGGCAAAAAAAATAGGATCCATTTGGTCTCCTGGAAGGAAGTGTGTAAGCCGACCTCTCTTGGAGGGCTCAGGTTAAGAAGGATGGTTGATATGAATACGGCGGAAGTTGCTAAAGTAAATTCTCATTGGGCTCGGCTCCTCAAAGCTACATACCTAGCTCATAATGAGGAATTTATTACCTCAAATCTGATGCGAGGTTCAGCCATTTGGAATTCTATTATTAGTTCCCTCCCCATTATTCAGGCTAGCACTAAATGGAGGTTTGGAAATGGTAGGCTTATTGACTTCTGGCGGGATCACTGGATTGGGGAAGAGCCGCTGGATCACAACCCCTCATGGGATCCTATTAAAAGAAGCCTCATTAATAGGCATGGAAGGTTAGTTTCTTGCTACTGGAAGGTGGTGAACTCCATACCTTCCTGGACTATTCTAGATTGGGCTAGAATAAGAGATCGCAGAGGTTGTTCTTCGACTTCACTTAGAAGCGATCTCTCCTCCATCTATATCCCTTTTTCCCAACCCGAGGATGAGCTAATCTAGCCCCTCTCTCTTTCTGGATCTTTCTTGGTTAAAGTTTCTTACCTCTCCATACATTGTATCGGCTTTGGTCCTCCCCAAACCAAAATCTGGCCAAAGGAAACAATCCCCAAAATTGGATTTTTCTCCTGGCTCTCTTCTAAGAATGCTTTCCTCTCAGGGGAAAATTTGAAAAGGAGGGGTTTCTCTCTTCCCACTAGATGTGTGCTCTTTTCTAAGGCAATGGAATCCTCTTCCCATCTTTTGATCCACTGTCCATTTTCACAAGATATTTGACATTGGTTTTTATCGTGGATGGGAGTGTTGTGGACCTTTCCAGAGTCCATACAGGACACCCTCTCTCAATGGTGCTCCCCCTTCTCCCATCTAGCTCTGGTTCTAGCTTGGAAACTTCTCCTCCCACATGGCATTTAGGGCATCTGGAAAGAAAGGAATAGAAGGATCTTTAAAGACCATATTCTTGAACTTGATCGTGTGGCCATCCAAATCCCTCTAACTTTCCAGGATAATCTCAACTCTCACTTCTGGTCCAAGTATCAGTGAACAAATCAAATTTGTAACTCTCAAGAGTGGCAGCGGTTGTTGGAAAATTTCCTTGTAAGTAAATCCCCTACTTATAATCATGGTTTAGTGCGATTGCTTCCCCCCCACCTGGCTAGAGAAAACTTAATACAGATGGAGCCTCGAAAGGCAATCCTAAAATCAGGTGGAGGAGCCATCCTTCGTAGCTCCTTCGGTTCCATTATAGCTGCCTATGCCCACAATATTAGCTTTGTCACCAACCATCATGTGGAAGCCACAACCATTCTCAAAGTCCTTGAGCTAGCTATCAAATTTGGCAATGATCCTCTCCAAGTTGAAATCGACTCCCTCAATATCATCAATCTCCTGCAGTCAGTGGATACTAGTCAATGGTCTATCCAAAATATTATTGCTGATATTAGAATCTTGCAAAGGAGGTTCTAGCAAATTTAGTTTCAGCACATCCTTCGGGAAGGAAACAAAGTGGCAGACCACTTGGCTAACATTGGAGTTCTCCTTGAAATTCAACAAAGATGGAAGGACAACTTCCCACCGATCTCCTCCAAATTATCCAGAATGACCTCTCTTCCTAATGTTGGCTGGTGGAAGGGTGAGCTGACTTGGGTGTCAACAATGCCTTTATGGACTCCCCAAAAGGTGGCAGTAATAATTTTTCATTTATTATGAAAAGACCTTTGGCACTGAAACATTTGAAAGGAGAGATGTGTCATGATGTGGTAGATTTTCTCACGCATGGTGAAATTCCTACCCTTAATCATATTATGTACTGGCGGGAGGGTAATGATGGTTAATCGGATGGCTCCTATGCTCTGGGTGGGATTTTTAAGGCCCTCCAGCGTCCCCTCTTTCAAACTCTTTCAAAACCTCTCAACAGTATGGGTGGCCAACTAAAACGAATAGAGCACGCCTCCCGAAACACAAATAAGGATGATGAGGAGGTCTGGAACATCTTATTGGAAAATGGTATCACCACTTTTCTTGAGAGAATGGTGGGCTACTTAGCCCTAGTCTCGTATGTTACAATGGCTTCCTAGTCGAGGGGGCGTGTCTAGATTGGTAATACATATTTTACTATCTCCACCAATGTAATTACTGATGCCACGGGTCTCTCGACCACCGGCGATATTTATTTCAAGTGCTCGCTACATGCAGAAATGTAGGATTTCATCACCAGGTGAAAATCCTATCAAATATCTCTCAGGGTACACTCACGATTCTTTACCTCCCCCATGGGATAGAGTTGCTGAAGTCATCATGCAATATTTCACTATTGACGGTTGTTATCATCTGGTCTACGGCCCCCACTTTTTTATCCTCTCGCATCTGCGTTGGGGAAAAAGATCAACCTAGTTGCCTTCCTCTATCAATCCTTGGAGCATTTTGTTCAATGGCTTAAGGCGGGAAGGATCAATCCTTCATCGGGGCTTAATGTACTTGTTATTTTCTATTGTTGCCTCGCATGCTAATTTATTCCATTTTCCCCTCAAAATGGGTCACCATCGCCATTCTCCCTCACCTTCCCCCTGTCCCTCCTCCACCTCCCTTTGATCTTCCATATGCCACCATCACTTGCACATTTCCTCTTATTCTAACTCGAATGTCACCATCCTGGGCCCATCTCAGGATGGTTCCAACCCCTCTACTCCCCCTGTTTTCCCCCACTTCATTCATGCATGTTGTTGGAGGGTTCTGACACCAGTATTAAGGTGATCTCCCTTTTCTCCAACCCCGATACTTCTCTTGTTGATGACATCCTTGTCCTTACCAAGCTTTACCCCGATTCCCCTACCTTAGAGTAGATTGAGACAAACCACTGTTGAAGACCCCAACTCTATGAAATTTGGGGACATTCCAATCTTCAGCGGCGACAAAGAAACTCTCGCCGACACCCTGAAGTCTCCTTTGAATATGGATGAAAATCCTATTGAGCTGTGGTTGCTTGACTCCCAAAGGGATGAACACAGAGTTAAATTGGTGTCCTCCATATGAAACAAGCTCCAACGTGCCTTCAATGCCCGAAGGCCTAGGAGGTTTTCACCGATACCACCGGGAACACCATTACTAGAGACTTGAGAGATCATCACCCTTGCAGATCAAATTTACGAGGATTCGAGAATCTCCTAGAGCTATAAATGTTGTTGCTGAACTGAAAAACTCATATGATGCTCTTCTCTTTATCCTGTTGTCTTTTTGTTATTCTTTTTTGGAATCTTCTAGGTACTTTTCTTCTATGTTTTATTTTACTAAATCTTGCATGATGGGACTTTTTGTATAAGGTTGTGGGACCTTCTAAAACCCTCCTTTTACATATTCCAAAAAAATAGCATTAACCAGTTTTCATAAATGAAACATACACAGTTTAAAATAAGATGTATTTTCTGATCACAACAACATGCATTCAACTATTTCCCAAAAAATATCCATACATGAGGAAATATAGCCATGCCTGTTAAACTTGGTGAGATGGATTGAATGTCCCAAAGAGATCCTGCACTTCCTTTCTCCAAAAAACCCAAAAGAATAAATTGAATCCTTAGCAAGAAAAAATCCAAAATCATTCACAACTATAACTGTTAAATCCTCCATTATCACCTTCCTAAAATAGCTCAACAATCTAATTGAATGGAAAACACATGCAATAGTTCAAAGGAGAGGTAGAAGATCTTGAAATACATGTAAGGAAGATAAATGGAAAACAAGTTTTTGCATGGTAGCTTCTAGAGGAAGCCTCCCATTCCCAAGATCTATGAGGTAAAATTAAATGCAATTAATATTTGTAAGTTCCACTTAGTAGCCTTCCCCATCAACATTCACTTCCCAATCGCCTTTTCCCTCCAATGGCCAACTCGGTGGATACAAATGGTCAAATTTAATAAATTAAAACAATACTTGCATGGGTCGTGATTTGACCAACTCTCCTACCCAATAAACCATGCTTAAGACCATTCGAGTATAGTCGAATTGGTGTTGAATATAAACCAATTAAATCCTTAACCAAAAATTAATTGATTTAATCTAAGTAAATCCCACAATCTTTAAATATGATCAAATCCATATAACACAAAACTATAATCCAAACACAATTTTGTCAACCAATCATACTCATGCCTTCTTAGCCAAGGGCATCTTATCTACTATAAAAACTAATAATTCCAACATGTAAACTAGTTAGTATGATTTTGTAAATAGTGTATGATTGATCTAACTTAATTCATTAAATCCATGTAAATGATAAGCACTTTATGATCACAATATACAGTCATTTAATAAATAACTTATTCCACAAATTGTTGTATCATTAAGATACTTATACTTATACTTAATCAAGACCAAATTTTACCTATTCCATTATAAGGTCCTTTCTCGTTATTTAATCAACGATCGTCAATGTCCAAAGAGTTAATACATTTAATAATCATCACCATTTCCACATAATGAAATAATATATTAAAACCATGAATAATTTCAACCATACATGCAAATTGTTACTTCCAACAAGAAGTAAGTTAAAATATCAATAGAATGTATAGCAACAAAAAAACATCCAACATGGAATCATCAAACTCAACAAGATTACAACTCAGCATACAAGCACAAAATAGGATAATAATGTAACAAAACTTGCAAGTGTTTAAAGACTAGTAATGTTGCGTGTTCGGCTTCGCAACTACGCGTAAGCATGTTTATCCTTTTCAGGGTAAATGTGCATATACCTAGCTGTGATACTAGTTGGGTAATGCTTCTCACTCCCAAACCTTTGTGAACCACATTACGTTATTAACCCATCTTGCAAAAATCATGAAATGAAAATGCGGGATGTGACACCCTCAAACTAGGGATTGATGACACGAAGAAAAATTGATCACAAGGTTGAAAGAGATAGATGAAGGATGGAAAGGATGAGAAAGGATATCCCAAGAAGAGAATGATATGACCATGATGAGGATAAGGATAGAAATAAAAAACAAAAATAAAGACAAAGTATGGTGACAATTTTGGAATCACTTCAAGTAGGAAACAAAGTATGGCCTTAATGAAGACGACGATAATGTCCTATGAACCTGTGAATCAGCAAAAATCATTACAGGATGGAGGGAATCCAACGGGAATCCACTCGGATGTATGTACAAATTGTGGGACCAATGGTTTAAAGGAATACATCAAAATCATACACAAACAAATTCGAGGATGGTCAAGACGGTGGTTTGAAAAGATGTGGAGGAAAATCTGGATGTGATATTATTCATACATGAGGAATCGTAAATATGCATCCCTGGCGGGATGGGGATAAAAGATGGCCACAACTATGGGCTTGAGATAAGAGATAGGATGGTGCCTTGAGATGGAAATGGAGATGGCCGCAAGGTGGGTTCTTGGGTGTGATGCAAGATGCACGATGAGATAAGATGAGCCTAAAAATAACAAAATCAGCCTGGTGGGACAAATGAAGATGTTTTATGAGTTACACATAAGTCAAAATGGAGGAAAATATAATTTAGATGAAGAAATTGCGTGAGATGATATGAATGGTGGGAAATAGGGTTGGGTCGATGGAAACTAGGATGGGGTCGATGATGACTCGGCGGTCAAGGATGACCGCTGATTGGCATGCTTGTATAAGTGGTGAAGTCGGTTGGTTAAGCTCATTTACACGATACAATTTTGATGATCGAGAGCTCTGAGTGATAGAAAAACTTGAGATTTGAGTGAAATGGAGGGAAGTGAAGGGGGAAGGAAGCACCAGAGGTCACAAAGAGTGGTAAGTCCAAAAACCAAGCTTTGTTTTGATTTTTATGAGTTTTAGAGTTTTTAGAAATTGATGGCGCCAAGGTGCAGTCGGCGAAACTCGGGTATGGTCACCATCAACTAGGGACAAATTGGCATCAACCGTATAGGGGTCGATGTTGACTAGGATAGGATGTAGATGTATTGATTAAAAATGATGATTTTTGATGATTGGATGTTGATGGGTGCCTAATTTGGGTGATTTTTCAAACCAATGATGCACTATACCTAAAAGACAGAGTCTTGGCCCTATTGGGGTCAACGAGGGAAGATGTGACTGACAAAGAGTGGGACCACTTAGATGAAGTCAAATTGGGTGGATTCCTCTATTATCGAGAGGATGTCGAGGGACACAGGCTCATTATTTCTTTGATTGATAGATGGGATCCTAGGACCAACACTTTTCTATTCAAGACAAATGAGATGATGATCACGATAGAGGGCGTGTATCAGTAGATGTAAAAAGATATGTTAGTGAAAAATTCCAACAAGAAACAAAAAAATTGATTCATATTCTAGCACTCTAATACACTACTTCAGATAGAACAATAGATAAAAAGGAAGGAGAGAATAATACTTGCACTTACCTACACGATCGTAATGCTCCTCCTTTGATTGGTTAGATGTGCTCTTGATGTTGGATGATTGATTGATTGCGAAATGAATAATGGATTAATTGATGAACGAAATAGAAACTTTTTGTTATGGATTCTTAAGATTGTTCTAAGCTAGCTCTCATGGAGGAGGAGAACTCAATTTATAGTTAATGGGTGGAGGATTCAATGGCTAGGATTAAGCCAAGTTGGATTGAGATCAATGGTGGAGGATTGATGAGAAGAATGGAGGATTCTAGAGTTGGATTATTCTAGAATTTGAGAGAGGTTTCCATTGAATTAAAAATTCAATGGAGGGAGGAAGATATTTGAATTTTTAAATTAGAAAGAGGGAAATTTAGAGAGGCTTCTAGAAATAGAAGCCTCTAGATTTAGAGGTGAGGATATGATTAGGATTAGATTATATTAGGTTAATAAATGATGATTAGGGGTGAGGTTACATGGAAAGGCTAGGTGTAGGGATGTGTAGGGTAGGTGGTAGGTGAGATGTAGGAATATTAAATTCTTATAAAATGATAATAAAGGATTAAAATAGGATAATAGGATATTATTAATGAATTAAATGATTAATGATGAAAATGGGATATTGGATGAATTAAAATGATTAATGATAAAATGATAATATAAAATGGATTAAATAATACTAATTAATCTCGTGATTAATTATTATATGGGTGATGTTGGGATATTTGCGGGACATGTTAATTGTAATTAACCATGTCGAAATTTTAAATGTCTACAGATCATATTTTGAGACTTCTAATTCAAACGACACCGATAATTCCTATCACAAAGCAGAGGGTAGGATGGTGATATTGACATGGTTTTTTACAACAAATTCCCTACAGATTGCATTCATAGTAGTGACATTCCATATTGAGGCATGACATCAGCCTACAACATCGGGAGCCGGTTGATTTACTTGATTATGATGGCAATTTCAAGTTATACCCTACCAAATTTAGGTGGAGCCCAATTTCCATGGGCTTTAGAAGGGGTTGTGGTAGATATTGTCGAGCACAATATAATGTTTTCTTTTGGTTCGGTGATGCTAGCATAGGTGTATTATGAGCTATGGATGTATGTATCAGGGAGGCGGTTGAGCATGGACATGGGCTTCTTACAACATTGTTGGGCCTACGAGCATATAGTTGTGCCGAGGATGACAGGGCTTCCTTGGGCCACATGAGACCACATTGAACTTTTACTTGGGTTTTGATATGGTGAGCTGACCGTGCTCATGGGTATAGGGGTGAGGACTAGTATGAGGAGAGGTTGGATAGCCTAAGGTTGATGATGTGAGTGGAGGCCATATAGAGGTTTCCCTACATAGCACGGGATAGATATTTAGCTAGAAGGTATGAGGAGGGTCGATGGGTGTAGGGCAGATGCCCGAGATGACATAGGTAGTCTAGTTCACATGCATGATGCATCGGTTTGGAGTAGTGCGAGATGGTGGCTAGAGTACCTATTATCCAAAATGTGCCCCTACTCATTTTTGTGGCTAACTCCTCTCATTGTTTTCCTCTCTTGTACCTCAGTCATAATATTTTCTTTTCAAGCACTCAAAACCTTCTGGAAATGACACCATTGGATAGAGATCTTTCTCAGCTTTCCAGAAAGGTAAAGTTTTCCTCCTAACTCCATGTATTTTTGAAGTTATGGCTCGGCGGAGTTTTTTGGAAAAATTTCCCGAAAGGCCCCGCCAATGAGATGCCACCACATGGCATCTAGAGTGGTGGAGCGTCAGGGAAATTTTGGAAAATTTTCCAATGACCAAAAAGGTGCAAAAATTCAAATTTTTGCCCGCCAACCCGATTTGGCCCTGTTTTTCCCTAAAACTTCAAATGGCCATATCTTTCGATCTAGAGCTCGGTTTTTTACGTTCTTTATATCAATGGAAAGTTGGTGAAATTATCTACAAGTTTCCAAGTTCATTTTTGCATTTTGATGGATTTTGGAGAGAGAAAATCAAAAAATTCCTCTGGCACATGGTCATGGATAGAAATGACATTTCAACCACTGTTTTTAATGAAGAATGGCTCGCATTCTCTCCCAAAGATTTCTAAAAATGTCGGGGATGGGTCTGCAAGAATTCCCATGCTATTTTGAATGTGTTTTGGTCAATGGTTTAATCCCTTCCACGTTTTCTCGCATTTATCTCTCCTGGCTCGCCCCTTGCACCTTTGTAAAAGCCGATTTGGCTCATTTTCAAAGGTTGAACATTTTTGTGTATTGCAGCTCCCCTTTATCACCTTGGAAGTGATTTTGGTGGAATATTAGACCTTTTCTAAGAAGCTCGCAACTCATTTTTTCCTCCCAGGTGTTGTCAGAATGCAAGTGATTTTGATGTTAAAATAACAATACAGGCCCTGTGATTAATTTTTATCCTCTATTGGTGTTCTTTGACTAATTTCTTATTCTTCATTACAGTTATCAGTTTGTGCATGTTGTTTTGTTGCATTTTATGAATTGTGTCAATCTGCAGAAGTGAGAAATGCTCACCACTCCTTTGGTGCATCACCTATTAGCATTAGTTTTAGTTTATCTACATTCTCTATCTCTGTCTCCTTTGGAATTTAGCGTAGGATTAGGAATTTAAACCTCTGCAACTTGTAAGTGATAAATCTGATTAGAGGAGTTGAGGAACCAGCCTCTAATCTAGAGATTCCTTTCCCATTTTACAAGTCCCACACTTAGGGAGAGGATTCAATGTTGTGCAATCACACTAGATGTCTAAAATATCAAACTAGAAATCTGATCAACATCCAAGGGTGCTGCTGATTTGCAAAAACAGTTTTGGCATGCCTGGTGGGACCTTAGAGGTCTTCATCTTCATTTCAACAAAATTGATGTTCATTTGTTGTAAGTTTCTTACTTTAAAAGAGCTATAAATTACACATCCGCGAATCCAAGGAAGAAGAATCAGCTTGTTTTAGCAGTGCAGACCTGAAAACTTATGAGAAGAATCAACACAAGGTCAAGAGCTGGAGAGGAAGAGGTGTTGTTTGAATATCTGTAGTTATCTCCAAGAATAAGGCAAAGTGGGAGGAGAATCCAAAGGTCTCCATCTCCACCAAATAGAACTCTCTCAACTCCTCCACCTAGTAGGCCTTTCATTCAATCAACAAGGGTTCTAAGGCCAATCAGAATGGCACAAAACAACCCCTATGTCAATTTCACTGGCAGCAGCCCACTTGCTCTCAATGCACAAAATCCAATCCTAGTTGCAGCATTGAAGAACATTCCATACTTCACTGGAGAAAATCAGACCTCACCTGGTGATCATGTTAAGGATATTGCTAACATTTGTGCAATCCATGAGATCAATGAGATGCAAGTTGCTATCAAACTGTTGGCATCTTCATTCAAAGGGAAAGCTTTGCAATGGTTCAGGAGTCTTGCCTCAGGTTCTATTCAAAATTGGAATCAGCTATGTATAGCCCTCCATGAGTAGTTTGGGGAAAAGGGAGACAACTTGTCCCTTTTGGAGCAGCTGACAACTATCAAAAGAGCTCCCAATGAGCAGCTGACTGATTTTAATTTCAGATTTCAAAGGACTTGGGAGAGAATTCCAGTGGCAGTCAGGCCAACAGTAGAAGGTGCTTTTCTTTATTACCTTAAAGCTTTAAATTCTGATATTTCTATGTTAATTCAGTCCATGGGAGGCACAACTATCCCCATTGCTTATAGCATTGCCATTAGAGCTGAAAATTGTTTGATTCAAGCTGGCAAGCTGGCTCCTAGGCCTCCAATGCCATTATTTCCAAGTTTAGAGAGCCCAAGTACTAGCCAAGTGCCTAATTTAGCTTCTATTCCCACTCCTAGAAATCAGAATTCAAGTGAAGCTTCCACTTCATCTTCTAGTGCCTCAAATGAACTTCAAGAAGTCATGAAGCAATTGCAAAATCTAGGTAATGAGCTGGTTACACTCAAAAGGCAGCAAGCTCAAGGTTTTAGACCTTCCTTCCAGCCTCAAGCTCAGCCTAACAGGCAGCCATATCAACCTCATAGACCACCCAATCTAGCTGCAAATCTAAATCAAGCAAGGCCTTCTGCCAACAGACCATTTCAGCCCTATAATCCCAATGCTACATCTGCATCTAAAGCATTAGTGCCAGTACAAAACAATATAGCTCAAGAGTATGATTTGTGTTTCCCATGCAATGAACCTCATAACCAATCCATGTGCTTCAACAGTGCCTTGAATCAAGCATTAATGGTGACAGCAACTGGTTTGGAGGGTGAAGGTAGTCAAGGAAATAACCAGCAACAAACAAACATTCCAAAGCAAAGCAATTAGCTCCAAATGATACCACACTTGTAAACTGGCAGGCAGAAGATTTTTGTGGCATGAATCAAATGATTTCCCAAAGTGTTGCAGCCAACACAAGGTCAAAGAGAAGAAATTTGGGTGAAGAACAGCCATTGGCCCCAAGTAATTCACAACCTTCTATCACTCCACAAACTATTGGCAAACAAAATGCAATCCCAAGCACGCAAGGATTGCCTAAAACAGCCCCTAGGCCAACCCAAATGCCAGTTGTTGCTGCCCATGTGCAAGGAATGAATGTGCAGGCCAAGGGACAGCAGAGGGATACTTCATCTCCATTCAGTATCATTGATCAGATGAAGAAGACAAATGTAAACATATCAATGTGGGAATCACTATCTATCCCAGGCCAAAGAGATTTGCTACAAGCTGCCATGAAGGACTGGTCAACTTCAAATCAGCAAGTCCAAATGCAAGAGAAGGTGCTCACAAATGCTGCCCAGCCTGAGGGGAATCATGGAGGATAGAAAGGTAAAATATTGAAGCCCCCTCCATTCTATGTTTCATTGATCATTGGGAACCAATTAGTACATAATTGCATGATTGATTCCGGGGCAAGTAGTTCAGTAATGCCCAAGAAAATAGCTGATCAGTTGGGAATTCAGTATGAAACCATATCCAAAGGGGTGGTGTAGTTGGATGGGACAGCAGTAACAACAATCGGGGTGATTAAAAACTTGAGTCTTACTTTGCATGCCTGTCCCAACGTGGTTGTTTTGCAAGATGTCTTAGTAATAGACCTTCCACCACTCTTTGCCCTATGTTTGTCAAGGGATTTCACAACTAAGATTGGAGGTTACTTGTCTGCTGATTGGTCACACATGTTGTTCAGAACAAGATATGGAACCAAAGCCACAATCAGGAGTCGAACCTATTGCAAACTTTCACATCGAGCCTTACACTCCAAGTCATATTAATGCCAATTGTTCAGTGTTTGATCAAGAAGATCATCCAAGCACTGATGAAGCTGACACCAAGGTTGGAAACATCATAGATTTAACTCTTGATGAATGGGCAAGCAAGGTGCATGCTTTTGATCCTTATCAAGAAATAGAATAATCTAAGCTGGGAGTCTATTGCATACATGAAGAAAATCAGCCTATTCCTAGCATCACCAAGCCAAACCACAAATATGACAATGAGGTATGGTAGGTGTTTTTTGATGGATCAAGGAGTAGACAAGGTGTAGGAGGGGGATCCATGCTAGTTTCACCTCAAGGAGTTAAGTATTATTCAGATTTTAGATTTCAGTTTGCATGCTCTAATAACACTCATCAATATAAAGCCTCAAAAAGTGCAAGGACTACATTGGGCAATCAAGAGAGGAATAAAGAACTTGCAAGTATTTGGTGACAGTGAGTTGATTGTCAACCAAGTTAAGGGGCAACATGCTGTCAAGAATGATCTACTCAAGTGCTACAAGAATAGGGTGTGGGACCTCATTGAAGATTTTGAGGGCTTTAGCATAAAATCCATTCCTAGAAAAGAGAACCAAGCTGCTGACAGGCTTGCAGCAGTTGGGGCAGCCTTTGACGTTGTGGAGAGCATTCAAAAGGACAAGGTACAACCAAACATCCATGTGATTGTGAGGCCTTCAGTGCCAAATAACAATGTAAGTTGGCAAGTGTTTGAAAATGATCAGCAAATCATCCATTTCTTGCAAGAAGAGGCTGAATTCTCAGCCAAAAATCAGGAAAAGTTGGAGCAGCAGTATGGTGACCAAGTGGTGCAGCTGAGAACCAAAAAACTACCAAAGGGACTTATTACTTTGGAGTCCATTTTCAATCCTAATGATCAGTTTAGGAAGGAGAAAGCAAACATCCAAGTGAAGGGAGAAGATTTAGTGTCCATCTCAGTAGAAAGAGGCAAATCACTCCAAATTGGTAAGATGACAACTGAGCAAGAAAGGTATGAGTTCATACAACTTTGTCAAGAATTCCCTGATGTGTTTGCTTGGAGCTATGAATATTTGAAAGGTTTCAATCCCAAGTTAGCTCAACACACCATTGAATTGGATCCAAATACTAAGCCCATCAGGCAGAAACAAAGGCCAGTCAACCCCCACATGGAGCCTCTCATGAGAAAAGAATTGAATAAGTTGATAGAATCAAGAATCATATTCCCTATCAAGCATTCTAGTTGGGTTGCCAACTTGGTTCCAGTCAAAAAGAAGAGTGGGGAAATCAGATTGTGTGTTGACTTCAGAGATTTGAATAGAGCATCTCTCAAGGATCATTATCCACTTCCTTCCATGGAGCAGATTTTACAAGTTGTTGCTGGCTCTGAGAGGTTTTCACTACTTGATGGCTATTCAGGGTATAATCAGATTATGGTGAAGGAAGAAGATCAGTTCAAGATAGCCTTTACAACTAAATGGGGAACTTATGCATACAGGAAAATGCCATTTGGGTTGTCCAACACTGGAGCTACCTTCCAAAGAGCAATGGACATGGCGTTCAAAGGTTTGATTAACAACATTGTACTGATATATCTTGATGATATCACTATTTTTTTTTTTTAAATACAGCAGACCACCTCTTTCATTTGAGACAAGTGTTCCAAAGGTGTAGAAGATTTGGAGTCTCCTTGAATCCTAAAAAGTGTGTTTTTCTAGCCCATGAAGGAAAGCTCCTTGGCCACATTGTCTCCAAAGAAGGATTAGCAATTGATCCGGAAAGAGTCGAAGCCATAAGAGCACTACCATTGCCAAGCCACAAGAAGGCCCTTCAAAGTTTCTTGGGAAGAATAAATTTTGTTCGGAGGTTTGTCCCAAATTTTGCAGCCCTTGTCAGACCTATCACCAAGATGCTAAAGAAAAGCATGGATTTCAAATGGATAGCAAAAGGAAAGGAAAGTTTTCAAGCAATCAAAGAAGCCATCTCTCAAGCCCCAACTCTCATCATCCCGAATTTCTCCAAGGATTTCATCCTCTATGCATTTGGAGGTGATGATACTATTTCTATAATTTTGGTACAGCAGAATAAAGACAATGATGAACAGCCAATTTCTTTCTTCAGCCAAAGCCTGGAGGACTATGACGTGAGATATTCTTTCATTGAGAAGCATGTTCTTACAAGAATCGAAGCTTGAAGAAATTCAAGCATCTAGTTTCAAACAATAAGGTCCAATTGTTGGTTTCTCATGCGGGGGTTAAAGACTTCCTCCTCAACAAAGACTTGAATGAAAAAAGGGCAGGTTGGATTACTCGTGTCATGGAGTATGACATTGAGATCAAAGTCACCAATTTGGTAAGAGGAAAAGGATTGTGTGAGCAGCTGATCTTGAGCAAACAAGAGGAATCATGCAACGAGAAGGAGGTTGTTTTGGCATTGCAAGACAACCGTGAGCAAGGAAGCACTCAAGAGGAAAATAATGGTGTCCCCACTCCTTGCTGGACCCAAAGTATAATGCACTTCCTAAGCACAGGCCTATGCCCTCCAGAGATGAATAAGACTCAAAGAATACACTTCAGATTATAGGTTGTCCCATATGCCCTTGTTGATGGTGTTTTATTCAAAAGAGATGTGAATGGAGTACTACTGAGATGCATTGGTACAAATCAGATTCATAAGGTGCTGGAAGAGTTCCATGGTGGACTAGCTGGTGGTCATTTTGCACCAAGAGTGACAACTCTAAAGATCATGAGGGCTGGTTATTATTGGCCCAATATTTTCAATGATTGTTATGCATGGATCAAGAGGTGCAAGAATTGTGCATTTTTCACAGGTAAAGAGAGGCTAGCTGCCCTCCCATTGCATCCAATTTCAGTTGACCAGCCATTCATGCAATGGGGTTTAGACTTCATTGGAGTTATTAATCCCAATTCGAGCCAAGGGCACAAGTGGATTTTAATAGCCACATATTACTTCACCAAATGGACTGAAGCAGTAGCACTCAAGGAAGCAAATGAATCTAGTATCCTAGACTTCTATGAGGGAATAGTAACTAGATTTGGCATACCAACTACAATAATATCAGATAATGCATTGGAATTCATTGGATCCAAGGTGACTGAATGGGCTGTCAAGAACAGGATCTACCTAAGTACTTCATCAAACTATTACCCCCAAAGTAATGGCCAGGCTGAATCTACAAACAAGAACTTGTTGAGGATCATTAGGAGGACTCTTGATGAGAATCAGAGGTCTTGGCATACCAAATTGAAATCAGCCTTATGGGCTGATAGGATAACTCCTAAAAGATCTACAGGTAACTCTCCATTCAAGATTGTTTATGGAAGGGAGGTAATTTTTCCCATATCACTTGAGTTTCCAACATTGGAACTCATGGAGTTGTTGGATTTTGAGCCCATGGAAGTCGGATATGCATAATTTATGGAGCTCCAAGAAATTAGAAATCAGGCATCCCAAGCAATGGAGTAGGATCAGGCTTTGATAAAGAAGACCTTTGATAGAAAGGCCAAGAACAGATCCTTCCAAGTTGGAGATCTAGTGTTAAAATGGGATGTGGATAGAGCAAAACCGGAAGGCATTCAAAATTTTATGCCATTTGGAGTGGCCCATACATGGTCACAAAGTGTACGAGACATCAATGCTTTCCATTGTCTTCATTGAATGGCGAAGAACTACTGATTCCATCAATGGAATCCATCAAGTATTCTCATGAAGGAAATGCTTCACCCTATACATATTAGTTTAGGTTTTTCATTCCTCTAAGTGCTTGTGCACATTGTTTTGCTATAGATTAGTTTTTCTTTCCCTAAGTGCTTTGGCACAAGCTTGTTGTTCCTGGAGATGTGTTTGCAGGCCTTGCTCCATCAGGTGATATTCCATCTTCCTCCTTGCAGTGTTCTAGTCAGTTGGGGTATCAAACAGAGAATTCAATGACTCCATACCCAATGGATTGCTTTAGGTAACTGGTAACTTCATCCAGCAGGCAGATGACCCCTCTGAGTCGCCAAAATTGTTATCCAAAATGTGCCCCTACTCATTTTTTGTGGCTAACTCCTCTCATTTTTTTCCTCTCTTGTGCCTCAGTCATAATATTTTGCTTTTTAGGCACTCAAAACCTTCTGGAAATGACACCATTGGATAGAGCTCTTTCTCAGCTTTCCAGAAAGGTAAAGTTTTCCTCCTAACTCCATGTATTTTTGAAGTTATGGCTCGGCGGAGTTTTTTGGAAAAAATTTCCCCTGAAAGGCCCGCGGCCAATGAGATGCCGCCACATGGCACCTAGAGTGGTGGAGCGTGGGGAAATTTTGGAAAATTTTCCAAATGACCAAAAAGGTGCAAAAATTCAAATTTTTGCCCGCCAACCCGATTTGGCCCTGTTTTTCCCTAAAACTTCAAATGGCCATATCTTTCGATCTAGAACCTACGCTTTTTACGTTATTTATATCAATGGAAAGTTGGTGAAATTATCTACAAGTTTCCAAGTTCATTTTTGCATTTTGATGGATTTTGGAGAGAGAAAATCAAAAAATTCCTCTGGCACATGGTCATGGATAGAAATGACGTTTCAACCACTATTTTTAATGAAGAATGGCTCGCATTCTCTCCCAAACATTTCTAAAAATGTCGAGGGATGGGTCCGCAAGAATTCCCATGCTATTTTGAATGTGTTTTGGTCAATGGTTTAATTCCTTCCATGTTTTCTCGCATTTATCTCTCCTGGGCTCGTCCCTTGCACTGTAAAAGCCAGATTTGGCTCATTTTCAAAGGGTTGAACATTTTTTGTGTATTGCAGGTCCCCTTTCTCACCTTGGAAGTGATTTTGGTGGAATATTAGACCTTTTCTAAGAACTGCAACTCATTTTTTCCTCCCAGGTGTTGTAATGCAAGTGATTTTGATGTTAAAATAACAATACAGGCCCTGTGATTAATTTTTCATCCTCTGCTGGTGTTGTTTGACTAATTTCTGATTCTTCATTACAGTTATCAGTTTGTGCATGTTGTTTTGTTGCATTTTATGAATTGTGTCAATCTACAGAAGTGAGAAATGCTCACCACTCCTTTGGTGCATCACCTATTAGCATTAGTTTTAGTTTATCTGCATTCTCTATCTCTGTCTCCTTTGGAATTTAGGGTAGGATTAGGAATTTAAACCTCTGCAACTTGTAAGTGATAAATCTGATCAGAGGAGTTGAGGAACCAGCCTCTAATCTAGAGATTCCTTTCCCATTTTACAAGTCCCACACTTGGGGAGAGGATTCAATGTTGCGCAATCACATTGGATGTCTAAAATATCAAACTAGAAATCTAATCAACATCCAGTGCTTTGCTTGATTTGCAACAACTTGAAGACCTATTCGATATAGGTGGGATGAGATGGAGAGAGACTTACCCAACCCTATGATAGCGTACCCCTTGGTATAAGAGGGGAGCCACGGCATCGATGATGATGATTTGGGAGTAGACATAGTAGTGGGTACCCAAGGCCGCTAAGGATGTAGCACATTTAGAGGAGAGGAAGTAGTACCTACGGGGAGGAGAGGCAAAAGCAGTACCTTTTGGAGTGTTATCCTGCAAAATTGACAAGGGAAATTTTGAGGTAACCATACCAAAAATTCCATTTTGGTCCCCGAAAGAAGTCTGATAGCATCCAAAATGGCCTAAAACCACCCTTCCAAAAATCAAGTTTTTTAGAACTTAGCCATTTTTAGCTTCTTCCCTGGGTGCAAGAATTCTCATGTCAACATCAAGGAATTTGTGCCCACTCATAAAACCTAAGGCGCAGAAAGTGTTATGTTGACATGCCAAAATGTGCGCCACTTAGAAAGTCCTAAGGTGCAGAAAATGTTGTGTTAACATCCTTAAAAACGTGCCCACTCCTAAGTCCTTTGGCATGGGAAATGGTGTGTTGACACCATGAAATATGCACTTAAGGCGCTGAAAACATCATGTCGACATCTATAAGGCTATGCTAAGGTGCACTTTTTGCCATGTCGACACTCCCAAAGGTGCACCAAAGAAAGTTGGTGAAATAATAAATGTTGATTTTTCTATATATAGGCGCCCGACACCTATCATTTTCATGATTTGAAAATTGAAAAAAGTATTTTCTCTACACTGTCAGCCATCCTTGTCACCCCCATGTGCCATTTTTCAAGCTTGTGGACCCCAACGTCATCCTTCATCCTTTATAAATCTAGGTAAGTGGCTTCTACCATCCTTGTTGTTGTTGTGGTTTTTGTTTTTGGTTGTGTTAGGTATTAGGGTTGTTAAAAAGGATTAAATCTAAAAGAGGAACCTAATAATCTGCAAATCAACTGGAAATCCCTTTTCCTCTCCTTCTAGATCTATAAATCTGGAAGGCCCCCGCTCTGAAGAAACCAAAGGCCATTTTTCCTGCTTATTATCTTGTTGAAACCCTCTCTTTACCATTTGAAAAAACCAAAAGAGAGAAGAAATCAAAGAAATTACAAAAATCATCAAACCCTTGGTGCATTGTCTTTCCATGTTACATCTCCCACAGTCCCACCTTGGTGCACTGTCCTTTCTTGCAACATGACCCTAACTTGCGCTTAGTTTAATAACACTTAGCAGCTTTTGTAGGGCACAGGCGCATCCTGCACAACATCAACATAGGATGTTGTGTGCTTCAAATCCACGCCAAGCACTTTTTCCTTGGCGCATTGATTTCCTTTGCAACATATTTCAAAATTGTGCCTTGGGTGCACTTAAAACCCATGCAACACAATCTTTTTCAGCACCCAATCAAAGCAGTTTTTCCCTAAGGCACAGGTGCATTTCCCTTAACATCAACATGACATGTTGCATGTTGTGAACCCACACCCTATGTTTTACCCTTTAGCACCCAAAATTGCATGTCAACACCCAGAAAACTGCACCCCTTCAATCGAGCGCAAATTTTCTCCTATAAACATTGGCGCACCTTTTTACATGTTGACATCTCCAAAAGTGTGCCCAAAGAATAAAAGGCCTGCAACATGTCTGCTGCCTCTTGTGCCCAAAGCCTTATAATTTCTCATTCTTCTTTCTGTAAGCTTTCATTATGAATAACATGACAGTTAACATGGCTCTTCTATGTTGGACCTCCTTGATCTTTCTTGCAGAGCAACATCAGCCATCCTTGAGCTCACACATGTCTTCGTCAAGCAAGAAACCAACAAAGTCTAAAGGTAAAGCAAAGCAATTGGAACAAGAGATGAAGTACAAATATCAGAAATTCAGGATGCCTGACTCATATGCAGAGAGTGACCTCAACATCAAAGACTCTAAGCTAGGGCATATCGATATGGATGACTTTTGGGCAAGGACCAACCAGGCAACTAGTGGCCCATGGATGAACAAACTAGTGGGCAGTGGATTGCACTTCACAGCTGGGCTACCAGTAAGTGTTGTAAACAACGAGTTCATCATGTTGGTGGCTCGGTGCTATAACAAGGACACTAGATGTGTCAAAGATAAGGAAGGAAAGATGATCATCGACCTCATAACCCGTCACTTTGAACTGACCCTGGGCATTCCTCATCACAGGTAATATGTTGTCATAAGTCTAGAAGACTGCAAGAAAGTGTTATGATCCTCATGTGCATATTTCACTAACACCTCGAGGTTTTGGTGTAATGGTTTGTTACATTTGGTATCAGAGAGACCACCTAGGTTCGAGTCCTGGCACGGGTAGCTACGCTGGAATTGCAATGTTCACTCGGGGCTTGTATAGGGGTAAGGTGGTCCTACTATATGGGTGCAAATCTAGCCTAGGGTCCAGGACTACAAAAGCATGGTGGGATGTTATGATCCTCATGTGTGGATTTCACTAATGCCTTGAGATTTTGGTGTAATGGTTACATATGAAAGCATGGGATGACAATGAGGATAAATGTATACGCAAATGATGAATGAGCTTTACCACAAGAACAAGAAGCCGGTGAGCAAATGGCCATAGACCATCCATCGCAGTGACTTCAATGAGGAATTGAGTGATACAATCACCTTCTTGAATAGAGTATTTGGGTTTCTGATGCCCATTATTTCCACAAATGGATGCTGAGGTACCTAGAGACCATGAGCAAGAATACACCTGATTAACATTTTGGCTGGGGTGAAATCATCAGCGACACCATCTCCCAGCAGCTTCAACAAGTCCTAACAACTAGGAAGTTCTACATGAATTCCTACGTTGTATACGATGCACATCAGCAAGAGGATTTTGTAGGCCTAGCTCGAAATGGGGTATGGCCCCAAGTCAAAATATATGAATTCTATCCAGAGCTCAAGCTCAAGGCCAGCATCTCCTAGTTCTCTAAGATTAATGATGCCTTTTTCTATGAGGTAATCTGCTTACTAAGGTCGAATATGAGACACGGTTGGACAAGCCTGAGCGTGATTTTTGCCATGAAGAAATGGGGAGCATTGTTCACATAATTCCCCACATTCAAATATCTCATAGCGGTGAATTTTGACGGTGAACTGACAAATCTACCAAGGTATGCAAGGCCCAAGCTGATCCTCTTGGATTTGTCAAGGCAACTGATCACTTACCATGAGAAGTGCATGAAGAGAAAGAAAGGAGGAACTCCATTCCCCCTTATAGTTGGTCGATACACTGCACCACACTTTCCAAAGCACAGGAGATGTATGCTGAGCTAGAATTGCTAAATTTGAAGCATAACTTCCCAGAAAGGCCCACCTTTGATTGTTGGAGTTGCCTCCTAAGGGAAAAAAATTGATCCCATCCATGTTCCTGAGATCGAGGACATCTACATCGACCTGACACATGAAATAGACATTAGGAGAAAGGATCACTCCCGATGGATCGGAAAAGATCATCCACTATGGCGTAACCATCATCCCAAAGGGATTCAAAGAGACTGATCAAGAAATTGATTAGGTTTACCTTGACACAGATGGGGATGATTGGCCATTCACAGAGGTTGACGGAGCCAAAGCGCCTAAGACCATTCAGAAAGGGTTAAGCCCATGTTGCAACGCATCGAGCATTGGTGCAAACAAAATGGTCTCACCTACCTCAGAGTATATTTCTCTACTTCTCCTTCAAGAAAAGCACCTCAAGACCGGCCCGGGCACCGAAAGGAAAAGGAAAGGACAAGGAGGGAGAATCAAGAAAATAGGAGGAAGCTCCCAAAAGCCTCCTACTACTTCCGAGAAGTAATTGGTTGACCTTGTGTCTCTAGGTAAAGAAGAAGAGACCACCAAAGTTTCAATGGATACATCCACCTAGGATGTTATCATATCTACAACTACTAAGAAACCCACCATTCCTTCTTCCACTCCTTCTCCTCCCCCTGTCATTGAAGCATCTATTCCTATGGATGTGTCTTCCGCTCTCCCTTCCTCCCATCTCCTACCTCTTCCATCTTCTCCTCTCTCGTGGATCTATAGCCTAGTGTTCCCTCATTCCAATTGTAAATCCCTTCCATCTCCATGTCCTTTTCTTCCCCGTAGTAACTCCGAGGCCTCACAAGCAGCAGCGCGTTGGACTCCTTATCGATTCCACCACCAAGTGTTTCAACATTCTTCCCTATGGCCTCTTTAGTTGCTTCCCCTTTCACCCTTATTTCTTCCTCTATTCCCTCTACTCCCTCTCCCATTAGTCCTAGCTAGATTTCTGACCATCTGGGTCAACACAAGAGAAAGGTTCCCATCGCACCTAAGAACTTCTCTGTTATTACAAAGAAGGGACCCAAGAAGTAGAAATTGATAACTCACTTTTCTAAGAGAACTTCGGGGGAGAGAGTCATGGATATTGCATACCCAGATCCCACTTAAGAAAAGAAGGATTTGTCTCCCATAGACTTCACAGTGACTCAAGTCACAACGATAACCTCGTCTAAAATCCTATAAGGAGAGGCCTTGTCTGTAGTATATGTTCTTTACAAGAAACTTCAAGAAGCAAAAGAGGAGAAGAGAATACTCAAGGAACAGAACAAACATCTTCTCCAAACATTGCAGAAAATGGGCAACGCTCCTCCTGTGATCCACCGAGCCTCATCAAGTTCTCAATCAGGATAAGATAAATGAATATGCTAATATTGGTGAACAAGGTGCAACAAAGTATCCTCCTAGATTGATCAAATCCTCGAGAGATACCGAGGAAATGATTAAGAAATTCACAAAGGCTCTACCAAGATATTGATTAGGAAAATAAGGAGCTACAAGAAATAGTAGGATCCCTCTCCGAGGAGTTAGACAACGCCAAGTTGCAACATGAAACATTCCAAGCAATGGCTAACTGCTCAGCTGATGACCTATTGAAGGTCGGCGTCATCGATCACCGTGGGCACATAATAAAGCTCTCATTGCATTAGATTACCGGGTCAATCAAATGGAATATATCCTGGAGAGGATAGATAAAATCAAGGATGAAGCCCTGGATGCACGATACAACATGGAGCAGATAGTTACAAAGATGTCTCAGGGATGCTCAGTGAATCGTTCACCTTGAGGGAAGCAAATGATACATTTCAGCGCTTCAAGGCTATAGTCACTCAAGGTTTGGCACCAGAGGTCACTTTCGACCAAGAGTCAATCAATAACCTCTTGGCCTGCCGTAATTTCATTGGATTCTTGATCGAAGCATGTGAGGAATACGCGGGTTACCTGACAAGCTCAAGAATGAAAAAGAAACTTGCGAAGTCATTGGTGACCATTTCAAAGGTCCAGATCATAATCAACTTCAATCAATGATCAGCAAGTTTATGGAATATCGAGCATAGTGTCACATCGCCTCTCCGATCGAAGTAAGAAACTTCGTTTAAGCAAAGAGATGATGAGGAGTAGTTTCTCCTCTTGTGTACACTTTGATCATTTTTGTAAAAATATTTAAAAAGTATGTTGGCATTTACGATGACATCATCCATGTTGCACCATGGGATGTTGCCATCCAAAAACTTGCCCAAAGTCAACTTTTGACTTTTTAGATATTTTGTAAATAGTGGTTGGTTTGTTTTATCTTCTTTCATCTTCTCCTTCTATAAATACTGGGATACTTGTTGTATTCCAGGTGGATATCTTTTGTATGAAAAGAGAAGTGAAGAGAGAAAAACTTTGTGTTTTCTTATAACAGAAGAAATATTAATACATATGCTCAGACTTTGTGCTCAATCTATGTGTTATCTCGCATCAGTTCTTTCTTAAGTTAGATCTATGTTTTTATTCTATTGGATTCATTTCAATTATTGTCATATGTTCATCAATATTGTTTTATTTGTTTATGCAAGTTTGGCTTTTTTTTACTACCAGCCCAAAGCATAAACCCTCCGACCTTTCTGTCTTGGAATTCTTTTCTTTTCTTCCTTCAAATATACTCTCCTTTGCTCCTTCCATCCTATCTTTCTGTTCGTATTTTGAACTAGCTCTACTGGGATGAGATCCCAAACCCTCTAAAGTTAGAATAGTGTAGATTTACACAAATTCTTGCTTGATATATTAGCAATAAACCAGTTTCGCTTTGTTGTCTCAAAGAGGGGCTATGCCCTGCACGCTGTTGGCCTATTTCCCCACGATCTACCTAATTAGATAGATTTTCAAACCAATACTTTTTGGTGACTCTACTAGGGATCGAACTAAGGAAATAATTAAAAAATTGTAAAAATCACTATCAGATTGCAAATTTTAACTCTTTGTTAAAAATTATTTTTTTGCGAAGTAATCAAAACTAAAAATTTCCTTATACAAATCCATAGATTTGGACCAGATAGAGCTTTTAGTTCACTAAGTTTTTATAAAAATTGTATATTTCATTAGATCTCGATATTCGAAATTTTATGATATTTTTAAAACCTTGCAAAATTTAGGACAAAGATCTGAAAATCAGCTTTCTAAATTAACCCACTTTTTATCCTTATTAATCTTTGTCAGAAAACTGAAATCAGTTGTTTTTAAAAAGGATAATTTAAAATATTAAAAAAGTACATGCTGCTGATTTTTGCCAAAAAATCAGCAAGTACAACCAAAAAATTATTGTAGATCTACTCTTAATTTTTTACAGATCGAACGGCTACGTTGGCGGGTGAACAATTTACTCATAGTAGGAAAGCTCGTGGAGAAGTAGATCCAATCTTTGATCTACTTCAAAGGCATAATTTCAATATCACTACAGCATGATTCACACCACTAAGCTTAACGGATCGATTAGCAAGAATTGCTTCACCTCCATGAAAGAGCCAGATTTCACAGGGTGCCTCAACATCAATTTGCAGTGCTCTTTTGCTAAGTGGAACCACACTCCCTGCTCGTGTTCTTTTCCTAATTTTCAAATGGCAATAAATCTACCTGTACCATGGGGAAATGCCATGGGTCCTCTAGCACTGCCACATCTAGTACACCCACTTCCCAATGGAAATCGCAAGAATTTCCGAAATTTGATGGGAGTGGAAATCAAAGCATAGACATACATATAGTTGCATTTATTATGTCATGTAGTATTCTAGACGTGACTCATGAGGATGTATCGGTACATCTCTTTCTAGAGACCTTGTTAGGGCCTACATCAGAATGGTTCCAACATTTACCAGCTGGATCCATCACCAGTTGGGCCACATCACGGACTACATTTGAAGATAGATACAATCCTTCAGAAGATGCATTAGTGTTATTATTGCAAATCACTCACATGAAAAAGGAGGCCAATGAAATCATGCATGATTTTATCGTCTGCATTTCAATTTACTAATCAACCGTGTGTCGCCTATCATGATGCCAACATTAGAGAATCAAAAGTGTTTCTTCTTGAACGTTATGAGTTCAAGAGTAAGTTTCTTACTTTTACAAGAACAAATACCCACCTTGTTTCTTGCTCAAGCTGCGGCCATTCGGATAGAAGACAACCTTCTTATATCCAGTGAGTTAAGATGAGAGTCATCAAAGTCTAAAGCTTCAACTTCTTCTCAAGATACCTCATCAGATCTAGCATTCCAAAAGATGGTGAATGACTTGCTCTCATTAAAGAAGTAATTGGCTCAAACATCATCTACTGCTCCGTACCGGGATATCCCATGGAGGAACTTTGCTCCCAACAACGCCCCCAAATTCCACGTTTGACTCGCTTCTTCTAAGGTTAGAAATTGAAGCCCCTCTAGTTAATGCCTTGGTTGAAATCAAAGAAGATGATACAAATTACAAAGAACCTTTGTCACAAGATGAAGATGATCAAGATGTTGGTGAACCGATTGGTGACTCTACTATCGGGTATATGGAATTTGAAGATGAGGAATCTGATGAAGAAGAGGGTACCCAAGGGTATGCGAGTGGACAATCATATGCAGTTTTTACTCACTCGCAAGGAAAAGAAGTAAAAATTACTGCTGAAAAATAAAAGGAAAAGGTTGTGGTAACTCCTCCTCCAACGATTGCTAAAAGAGGTAATCCCCTTCCTACTCAACCTCCTGTTAAACTGTTGTAAAGAAATCTTTTCCTCTTGTTTCTCCTCTAATTTATCCTTCCTCCAATTCCATAAAGACCAATAATCCTCCTCCACAAATGCAAAACGAAGGACTCATTCCTTCGTTAGCACAACCCTTGATCACATTTGATATAATCGATCACGCCAAAAAAAAAACCAAAATCTAGATGTCTAAGGTTAAGTACCTTCACCCAACCTAGAGCAACTTTTAAGATTAACTAAGTATATCCAAATCCAGGCCTCCGTCCCTCATCCCATTCCTGAAAGTAATTCTTCCCACGCCTCCTATGTCTCACGTAACATTGCCTTGACTTCCGCATCGGGAAAATTGAACCTTTTACCTATCTCTCCTAATCAATGGTCATAAACTAAGCAATCGTATAATTGATTCGGAGCTTCGACAATGTTATGCTAGTAAAGGTTGCCCATGCTTTAGGCCTCACACTTACTAAACCTTTCGGTTGAGGCTACACCATGGAAACCAAGCAGTACCATTGATTGGTCAAATCAGAAATGCGTAGTTCACATTGAAGCATTTCCTAAGAAAAGGGTAAAAATGACTATTCTCTTAGGTGATATTCCGAAGCATATGGGATATTGCTAGGGAGGATATTTTGTAAAGAAGTTGGTAGAGAAATTCACATGGATGGTCCAAAGCCAAGATTCTGTCAAAAGGGTGATGTAGATATTGGAACCGGAATTGCAAAAGAAATATTTAGTCACCAATTTCGATGACCCCAAAGCTCGAGATTCTTTTGAATCATCGGGGATGTGGAATTACTTCTGTCCATCCGACTCGAGATAAAATGGACGTTCTCATCTAAAAAGGATCTCAACAAAGTATGGACATTACATTTTGATGGCAGTTATGCAACAAGTGGATGTAGTGATGGGGATGTTCTAATATCTCCCGAGGAGGAGATTTTACCTTTTTCTTTCAAGTTGCAGTTATTCAATACAAATAATACTCCCAGTATGAATCCTTATTACTTGGCATGCAAGATGAAAAGAGAAAGGAATTAAGAATCTAAAAGTACAAGGTGATGTTGAGTTGATTGTCAATCAAGTAAAAGGAGTATACCAAGTAAAGAATGATCGGCTCAGACACTAGCGCAATGCAGTATGGGATAGCATCGAGGAGTTTAACGCTTTCTCAATCAAATCAGTTCCGTAAACTCAAAATGATATGGCTGAT
The DNA here is from genome assembly GCA_018340775.1 of Taxus wallichiana var. yunnanensis. Taxonomy (NCBI): domain Eukaryota; kingdom Viridiplantae; phylum Streptophyta; class Pinopsida; order Cupressales; family Taxaceae; genus Taxus; species Taxus wallichiana. The sequence continues at coordinate 15,242,073 of CM031238.1, read as the reverse complement.
TCATTGGTCGTCTCAACCTCTCTCATGCTCCCTCACCCGTGGTCAAAAACAGAGATACATATACCATTGAGGTGGTTTTTCATCCAAGTGTACCAAATAATTCACATCACTGTAAAGTGTTCAATGATGACAACCAACTTATCACCTTTTTGGAGAAATCTGACAATTTCAAAGAACTTCATTTTGATGGATCAACTTCTATGTGTTGTGAGTCTCTCACCGGTTAGGCACATGAATCTGAAAAAGAAACAATGATACAGCTCAAAGGAAATAAGATTCCAAAATATTTAGTTTCCTAGAATGATTATTTGATAATCACGACCGTTTTGTCAAGAAAAAGTGACAAGATGATCATTCCTCTTCTCTAGAAACTGAATCCGTCAACTGGTATGCTGCGGAACATCCTCGTTCTGTAAACATCGGGAAGTGTTGTACGCCTTAGAAGAAAAGTGAAAATTCGTTAAGTTGTTAAAAATACATGGATGTATTAGCATGGTCTTATGCTGATTTAAAGTCCTTCAAGCCAAAGGACATTCGGCATGACATTCTGCTCAAGGATGATGTCAAGCCTTTTCATCAAAAGCAAAGGAACTAAAACCCTAAAATATCGGTACCATCCAGGTTGAAATTCAGAAGATGCTAGATGCAAGAATTATTTTTCCAATTCATCACAGTAGCACAGGTTGTAAATATTGTACTTGGGCGGAAGAAGAATGGCGAGATACGCATATGCGTAGACTTTCACAAATTGAACCATTCATCCTTAAAGGATAACTATCCACTACTGATAATGGATCAAGTGCTTCGTAGTAGTAACGGTTCATAAATGTTGTCTATGTTGGATGGTTTTTCAGGTTACAATAAAATTCAAGTCACGCCGAAGATTAGTTTAAGACAGCATTCACCACTCCTTGGAGGTACCTTCACCTACAAAGCAAGATTCCATTCGGTTTGATCAACACCGGTGCCACCTTCCAATGAGCAATGGACTTTGAAAGCAAAGGTCTTATGGGAAAAGTCATCATAGTTTACCTAGATGACCTGACCATGTTCTCCAAAAAACGAAGTGATCACTGCGATCATTTGGAACAAGTCTTGATCAGATGCCGAGAGCACGGGATTTCACTAAATCCCAAGAAGTCAGTCTTTGGGGTCACCGAAGGAAAGCTTCTTGGACATGTCGTCAGTAGAGAAGGAACTAAAATAGATGTTGAAAGAGTCAGGGCTATTCAGAGCCTTACTTTTCCTACAAGTAAGACTGGCGTTCACTCTTTCTTCGGAAAGGTAAATTTTCTTAGACGCTTTGTTCTGATTTTGCTGAGAAGACTCGTCATATATCTAATATGATGAAAGGATCCCAAACATTCCAATGGAGTGAGGAAGGCAAGACATCATTCGAAGATATAAAAACCTCCGTCACTCACACACCTATTTTGGTGTGTCTTGACTTCAGCAAAGACTTCATCATGTATAGTTATGCATCTGTGCATACTGTATCAACTATCTTGATGCAAAAGAACTCTAAGGATATAGAATCCCCGATTGCTTTCATGAGTTCTCCTCTTAAGCCACATGAACTGAAAATTTCATAGTTGGAGAAGCATGCCTTTGCTATGGTAAAAGCAATCAAAATTTTCCACTACTATATTTTGAATCCTCATACAATGGTGTCTTTGGTTCGACACAACCGTTAAGTCTATCCAGGACTTAGCGGGAGTTACGGAGCTTACAAGGGAATTGGATCGCAAAGGTCCAAGAATATGATCTAGACATCAGACCAACCAAATTGGTAAGGGGTAAGGGCATGTGTCAGCTAATGGCTGAAAATAAAGACTCAGAGGTACCTGAAGAAAAATTTGATCACGTTGATGGAGAACAAAATGAGTTGGAGAAAGCAGATTCTTTACCCATGGTTCTATTTGTCACGACCAACGACGAATGGTATTCTAACATCACATTCTTTCTCACCTATGGAGAATGCCCAACTCACCTAACCACAAAGGAAAAGTAGATGGTGAAGCTCAGAGCCACAAGATATGTCATTTGGGATGATGGATTGTACAAATGTGGAATTGACGGCATTTTTCTATGATGTGTTGACAAGCCGCAAGCAGTAAAATTGTTGGAAAGTTTTCATGACTCAGCCTGTGGTGGTCACTTCTCCTCATCCGTGACAGCACATAAAATCATCTGGGCTAGGTACTATTGGTTGATTTTATTTTAGGATGTAGCCACCTAGGTAGCAAAGTATGAACTTTGCCAATAGTTCATTGGCAAACCAAAGCTGGTTGTGTTTCCCCTCAGGCCTGTCATCATTGATGAACCATTCAGATAATGGGGAATTGATTTCATTAGAGCACTCAATCCTCAATCGAGTGTTGGACATAGTTACATCCTAAAAGTAATGGATTACTTCACAAAATGGGTGGAGGCCATACCTGTCAAGCATGCCACTTCTGAAGTTGTTTGCAACTTCATCAAAGAGAATATTATTGTGAGATTTGGCATTCCACACAAAATCATTGTTGACAACGCTTCCAACTTCTCTTCACGGGAAGTTATTGGTTTTTGTTATGGATACAAAATAACCTTGGCTCATGCTTCTAATTATTATCCTCAAGGAAATGGTCAGGTGGAATCCAAAGAACAAGAACCTGGTAACAATCATACGGAAGCTAGTTGATGAAAATCAGCGATCTGGCATAAGTCATTGACGATGCTTTGTGGGTAGATCATATCACTCCAAAGAGATCTCTCAAGCATGTCACCTTTTCAAGTGTTATATGGAATCGATGTTGAAATCCCTATGCCTCGTAGAACTTCCCGCTCTGCGCTTAGCTCGAGTAATTGAAGATTAAACTTTCAAGAATTCTCTTGAAAAGAGAATCATGTACCTAAAAAAACTTGAAGAAAACTCGAGTGAAAGTCACAATAAGATCACTTGAACATCAGAATCAAGTTAAGAGGTTGTTCGACAAGAAAGCTAAGTAGAGAGACTTCCAAGTAGGAGATCTCGTTCTTCTATGGGACAAACAAAGAGAACCGAAAGGTATGCATGGGAAGTTTGACTCTCTTTGGAGAGGGCATACAAGATCAAGTAGCTCAATGGAGAGAATAGTTTCAATCTCTCATATCTGGATGGAATTGAGCTCCGCTTCCCTATAATGGGTAGCACCTGAAGATTTTTAGGAAGTAGAGCTTGCTCTCTTCTTTGTACAGTTTGATTTCGTTGTGTGTTTGCTTCCTATTTGTTGTGTGTTCCCTTCCTTCCCTTTTTGGTCACCCTTGTTTTTGACTCTCTGTAACCCAATGGATAGGCACGTAGAAACATGGGATTCTTGACCCTTAATTTTCACTAAAGATAGTCCCCGAAAGAGCCGGTTGTTATCCCTGTAAAATTGAAAAGGGCAATTTTCCGGTAACCATACCAAAAATTCCATTTTGGTCCCCGAAAGAAGTCTAATAGCATCCAAAATGGCCTAAAACCACCCTTCGAAAATCAAGTTTTTTAGAACTTAGCCATTTTTAGCTTCTTCCCTAGGTGTAAGAATTCTCATGTCAACATCAAGGAATTTGTGCCCACTCATAAAACCTAAGGTGTAAAAAGTGTTATATTGACATGTAAAAATGTGCGCCACTTAGAAAACCTAAGGCACAAAAAATGTTGTGTTAACATCCTTAAAAACACACCCACTCCTAAGTCCTTTGACACAGGAAATGGTGTGTTGACACCATGAAATATGTGCTTAAGGCACTGAAAACATCATGTCGACATCTATAAGGTTGCGCTAAGGTGCACTTTTTGCCGTGTCGACACTCCCAGAGGTGTGCCAAAGAAAGTTGGTGAAATAATAAATGTTGATTTTTCTATATATAGGTGCCCGAAACTTGTTATTTTGATGATTTGAAAATTGAAAAAAGTGTTTTCTATGCGCCTATTAGCCATCCTTGTCATCCCAGCGTGCTGTTTTTCGAGTTTATGGACCCCAACATCGTCCTTCGTCCTTTATAAATCTGGGTAAGTGGCTTCTACCATCCTTGTTGTTTTTGTGGTTTCTATTTTTGGTTGTGTTAGGTATTAAGGTTGTTATAAAAGATTAAATCTAAAAGAGGAACCTAATAATCTACAAATCAACTGGAAATCCCTTTTCCTCTCCTTCAAGATCTGCAAATCTGGAAGGCCCCTGCCTCTGAAGAAACCCAAGGCCATTTTTCCCTGCTTATTATCTTGTTGAGACCCTCTCTTTACCATTTGAACAAACCAAAAGAGAGAAGAAATCAAAGAAATCTCAAAAAATCATCAAATCCTTGGTGCACTGTCTTTCCATGTTGCATCTCCCACAGTCCCACCTTGGTGCATTGTCCTTTCTTGCAACATGACCCTAACCTACGCCCAGTTTAATAACACTTAGCAGCTTTTGTAGGGCGCAGGCGCATCCTACACAACATCAACATAGGATGTTGTGTGCTTCAAATCCACACCAAGCACTTTTTCCCTTGGCGCATTGATTTCCTTTGCAACATATTTCAAAATTGTGCCTTGGTGCACTTAAAACCCATGCAACACAATCTTTTTCAGCACCCAATCAAAGCAGTTTTTCCCTAAGGCATAGGTGCATTTCCCTTAACATCAACATGACATGTTGCATGTTGTGAACCCACACCCTACGCTTTACCCTTTGGCACCCAAAATTGCATGTCAACACCCAGAAAATTGTGCCCCTTCTACTGAGCACAACTTTTCTCCTATAAACATTGGCGCACCTTTTTACATGTTGACATCTCCAAAAGTGTGCCCAACAATAAAAGGCTTCTGCAACATGCTGTGAACCTGCGCCTTGTGCCCTAAGCCTTATAATTGCTCGTTCTTCTTTCTGTAAGCTTTCATTATGAATAACATGATAGTTGACATGGCTCTTCTGTGTTGGACCTCCTTGATATTTCTTGTAGAGCAACATCAGCCATCCTTGAGCTCACACATGTCTTCATCAAGCAAGAAACCAACAAAGTCTAAAGTTAAAGCAAAGCAATCGGAACAAGAGATGAAGTACAACTATCAGAAATTTAGGATGCCTGACTCATATGCTGAAAGTGGCCTTGACATAAGAGACTCTAAGCTAGGGCATATCGATATGGATGACTTTTGGGCAAGGACCAACCAGGAAACTAGTGGCCCATGGATGAACAAACTACTAGGCAGTGGATTGTACTTCGCACTGGCCTGCTAATAAGTGTTGTAAACAATGAGTTCATCATGTTGGTGGCACGATCTATAAAAAGGACACTAGATGTGTCAAAGATAAGGAAGGAAAGATAATCATCGACCTCACACTTGTCACTTTGAACTAACCCTGGGCATTCCTCATCATAGGTAATATGTTGTCATAAGTCTAGAAGACTACAAGAAAGCATGGGACGACAATGAGGATAAATGTATGCAAATGATGAATGAGATTTACCTCAAGAACAAGAAGCCGGTGAGCAGATGGCCACAGACCATCCACCGTAGTGACTTTAACAAGGAATTGAGTGATACAATCACCTTCTTGAACAGAGTATTTGGGCTTCCTAATGCCCATTATTTCCATAAATGGATGTTGAGGTACCTAGAGACCATGAGCAAGAATACACCTGATCAACATTTTGGCTGGGGTGAAATCATTAGTGACACCATCTCTCAAGCAACTTCAACAAGTCCTAACAACTGGGAAGTTCTACATGAATTCCTACGTTGTATACGTTGCAGCATCAGCAAGGTATTTTGTAGGCCTAGCTCGAAATGGGGTATGGCCCCAGGTCAAAATATATGAATTCTACCTAGAGCTCAAGCTCGAGGCTAGCATCTCCTAGTTCTCCAAGATTAATGATGCCTTTTTTATAATGTAATCTACTTACTGAGGCCAAATATGATACACGGTCAGACCAGCCCTACCATGACTACTGCCACAAATAAATGGGGAGCATTGTTCACACAATTCCCCACATTCACATATCTCAGAGTGGTGAATTTTGAGGGTGAACCAACAAAGCTACCAAGGTATGCAGGGCCCAAGTTGATCCTGTTGGAGTTGTCAAGGCAACTGATCACTTACCATGAGAAGTGCATGAAGAGAAAGAAAGGAGGAACTCCATTCCCCTTACAGTTGGTCGATACACCGCACCACACTTGCCAAAGCACGGGAGATGTATGATGAGATGGAATTGCTAAATTTGAAACACAACTTCCCAGAAAGGCCCACCTTCGATTTCCAGAGTTGCCTCCTAAGGGAAATAATTGATCCCATCCATGTTCCTAAGATCGAGGACATCTACATTGACCTGACACATGAAATAGACATCAGGCGAAAGGATCACTCTGGCTAGCTTTGGAGAGATCATCCACTATGGCATAGTCATCATCCCAAAGGGATTCCAAGAGACTGATCAAGAAATTGATCAAGTTTACCTTGACACAAATGGGGACGATTGGCTATTCATAGAGGTCGACAAAGCCAAATTACCTAAGACCATTCAAGAAATGGTTAAGCCCACGTTACAGCACACCGAGTATTGGTGCAAATAGAATGGTCTCACCTACCTCAGAGTAGATTTCTCTACTTCTCCTTCAGGCAGAGCACCTCCAAGACCGCCAAAGTGCAAAAGGAAAAGGAAAGGACAAGGAGGGAGAATCAAGCAAACAAGAAGGTAGCTCCTGAAATCCCTCCTACTACTTCAGAGAAGTAAGTGGTTAACCCGGTGTCTCCAGGTAAAGAAGAAGAGACCACCAAATTTTCAATAGATACATCCACCTAGGATGTTATCACAACTACAACTACTGAAATACCCACCATTCCTTCTTCCGCTCCTTCTCCTCCCCCTGTCATTGAAGCATCTATTCCTATGGATGTGTCTTCTTCTCTCCCTTCCTCCCTTCCATCTCCCACCTCTTCCATCTTCTCCTCTCTCGCAAATCTATCACCTAGTGTTCCCTCCATCCAATTGCAGATCCCTTCCGTCTCCATGTCCTTTTCTTCTCCTGTAGTAACTCTAGGCCCCACAAGCGGTAGCGCGTTGGACTCCTTGTCGATGCCACCACCAAGTGTTTCAATGTTCTTCCCCTCTGACCTCTTGATTGCTTCCCCTTTCACCCTTGTTTCTTCCTTTATTCCCTCTACTCCATCTCCCATAAGTCCTAGCTAGATTTTTGACCATCCGGGTCAACACAAGAGAAAGGTTCCCATCGCACCCATGGACTTCTCTGTCATTTTGAAGAAGGGACCCAAGAAGTAGAAAGCGATAACTCACTTTTCTAAGAGCACTTCGGGGGAGAGTCATGGAGATTGCATACCCAGATCCCACCAAAGAAAAGAAGGATCTGTCTCCCACAGACTTCACAGTGACTCAAGTCACAATGGGAACCTCATCTGAAAGCCTACAAGGAGAGGCCTTGTCTGCAGTAGATGCTCTTTGCAAGAAACTTCAAGAAGCAAAAGAGGATATGAGAATACTTGAGGAACAAAAAAACATCTTCTCCAAACATTGCAGAGAATGGGCAACACTCCTCTTATGACCATTGCCTAGCCTACTAAAGTTCTCAGTTAGGATAAGATAAATGAATATGCTAAGATTGGTGAAAAAGGCGCAAAGCAAATATCCTCCTAGATTGAGCGAATCCTCGAGATACTAAGGAAATGATTTAGAAATTCACAAAGTGCTTTCAGCAGGATATTGATCAAGAAAATAAGGAGCTACAAGTAGTAGCAGGATCCCTCTCCGAGGAGTTGGACAACGCCAGATTGCAACATGAAACATTCCAAGCAATGGCTAATTGCTTGCTGATGACCTATTGAAGGTCGGTGTCATCGATCACCCGCGGGTACATAATAAAGGTCTCATTGCATTAGATTATTGGGTCAATCAAACGGAATATATCACGGAGAGGATAGATAAAATCAAGGATGAAGCCTTGGATGCATGATACAACATGGAATAGACAGTTATAAAGATGTCTCCAGGGATGCTCAGTGAATTGTTCACCTTAAGGGAAGCAAACGATACATTTCAGCGCTTCAAAGTTATAGTCACTCAAGGTTTGGTACCAGAGGTCACTTTCGATCAAGAGTCAATCAATAACCTCTTGGTCTACCGTGATTTCATTGGATTCTTGATCAAAGCATGTGAGGAATATGCAAGGTTACCTGACAAGCTCAAGAATGAAAAAGAAACTTGTGAAGTCATTGGCAACCATTTCAAAGGTCCATATCATAATCAACTTCAGTCAATGATCAGCAAGTTTATGGAATACCAAGCTCAGTGTCACATCGCCTCTCCTGATCAGAAGCAAGACACTCCGTTTAAGTAAAGAGATGATGAGGAGTAGTTTCTCCTCTTGTGTACGCTGTGCTCATTTTTGTAAAAATATTTAAAAAGTATGTTGGCATTTACAATGACATCATCCATGTTGTACCATGGGATGTTGCCATCCAAAAACTTGCCCAAAGTCAACTTTTGACTTTTTAGATATTTTGTAAATAGTGGTTGGTTTGTTTTTGTCTTCTTTCATCTTCTCCTTCTATAAATACTAGGATACTTGTTGTATTCCAGTGGATATCTTTTGTATGAAAAGAGAAGTGAAGAGAGAAAAACTTTGTGTTTTCTTGTAACAGAAGAAATATTAATACATATACTCAAACTTTGTGCTCAATATATGTGTTATCTACATCAGATCTTTCTTAAGTTAGATCTATGTTTTTATTCTATTGGATTCATTTCTATTATCGTCATATGTTCATCAGTATTGCTTTATTTGTTTATGCAAGTAAGTTTGTCTCTATTTACTACCAGCCCAAAGCATAAACGCTCCAACCTTTTATCTTGGAATTCATTTCTTTTCTTCCTTTAGATCTAATCTCCTTCACTCCTTCCATCCAATATTTCTATTCGTATTTGGAACTACCTCTACTGGGATGAGATCCCAACCCCCCTAAAGTTAGAATAGTGTAGATTTACACAGATTCATGCTTGATATATTAGCAATAAGCCGCCGCTTTGTTGTCTCAAAGAGGGCTATGCCCCACACTATTGGCCTATTTCCCACGTTCGCCTAATCCGACAAATTTTCAAACAAACATGGTGGAGAGGGTGGAGATGGAGGAGCGATTCAGCAGAGATAGCTTCGATTGTAGGATGAGTTAGATGTAGCTCTCTAGGAGTGAAATAGGATGTTCTAGGGGAGAGACATCGTGATACAAAGCAGTGAAACAACTACCGGTGACAATGAGAGGCCTATTGGGACAAGTATGGAGATATAGGTACCATATTTGAGGTGACGGGTGGTAAGGCATGGAGCCGACAAAATGGCACCTCCTAGTTGTTATCCCATTTTTGTGATTTCGTTAAAATAATGATAACCATAGGAAATTTTCAAAATCTCCTAAAAATCCCTTTTAGAGAGATAATCAGGTTTTCAGGTTTCCATAGCATGACAACATGATTTTTGCATGCTATATGTTGCATGTTTCCCGAAACCCGAAGTCCGATCCAAGTCCTTTGTTTCAGATTTTCGGATCGCAGAGCATCGGAGCACACCTTAAGCAAAAACATGCTTCATGTCACATGACTTCGATTCCCAAAATCCACAACCTAAAAAACTGAATTGATATGAAATCCTTTGTGTTGGATTTCCAAACATCCCAAGCATGCCTTGACATGGCATTAATGCTGATTTGTCGGGTAGTGGATACACATGTCAACTGAAGTGTATTAAATGTGAAAAAATTTATAAATACTCAGATTTCCACATCATTTTTACCAGACGTACTTTTTACCTCATGGATTTTTGTGCATGCTTCTTCGATCCCGAAATCTGATTTGCCCTCGTGCTTGATTGCGTGGGTCATTTTTGATCATTTTTTGATTTGATTGAAGGTATTTCCCTTTGTTCTTTGTTTATGGAATTTGTGGAAGAATTGTGTGATGATCTTTCTAAATCCCTCTTTCTTTCTTGTTAGGGTTTTGGGTTTTGATTGTTTATTCCTTTTTGGGTTGTGTTCCAATCAAGTTTGTGTTTTAGGGTTCACCCTTGGAATGCTTACTTAGTTTTATTCCTTGGAATATGCCATTGTAATGACAATAGAAGAATGTATCAAGAATCATAGCAATGGAGAGGAATTTACATGTTTTGACCTGACAAAACCCGATTCCCTCTTTTCGGGTTTCGTAGGGTGTTTTACAGTTTCCAAATCCCACAGTCTATTGGGAAATCCAAGGTGTCAGACACTCCAAAATCTCTGGCATCCTCCAAGGTGTGTGATACTCCAAAATCATCCTCTCCAAGTGTAGCTTCCGGCATCCAAAGTGTCGGATGCTTCAAACTTCTAAAGCATCCTCCAAGTGTAGTGGGATTTCCAAGCCTCCCAAATCCGAAGTGTCTAAATCGAAGCAATCGAGTTCACTCCTCCTTTGAAAGAGAGTGTCAAGTTTCGATAGTTGTCCGATATCGTCAAAGTTCGAAGGTGGAGTCTCCTTTAGTGTCGGGTTTCTATAACTCGAAACATAGATATGGACAAGGAATAGAGTGAACTTCGATACTCCCCGTAGTGCTTCGAGCCTATGGGATTGCTAAGCCTATGCATTATGTCCTCAAACCTCGAAGTGTCTAAATCTAACTTTGAAGAGCACGTAGATCTCAATCAGTTCACTCCTCCTTTGTATTAAACACGTGAATAAGAAGTTCCTGATCAAATCCAAGCCGACTGTTTCTAGGTTTCCAAGACTTGTTCCTAGAAGTGATTTCATTCAAGAAATCAATGATATCATTACTTTGCTGAGCCAGGTTTTTGGGTTCCCGAATCAAATGTTTTCCAAGGATGGATGTACCAATTCATGGTCATCATTAAGAAGAATCAACAGGGGATTGATTGGGGTAGTGTTATTAGTGACGAGATAGATTCTCAAATGACAACGAGTCTTGTCTCGAGAAGTTTTATATGTCACATATGTCACCTATAGCGAGCGGTGGCATGAGGAATGATCCTAGATTGGACACAAAGGGGAATAAGATAGTGGAACATATTTATCGGTATTTTCCTCAGTTAACAAGAAAAGGGTCCGAAGACCAATTCAGAAGAGTAAATGATGCCTTATTTTATGAGAACATCTCGCAAGTTAAACCCTAAACCGAGAAAACAAGAGTCTCTGATGAGGCATGGGCTGAAGTTTTGAAATGGGGTTGTGTCTTCTTACAATTCAAGAAGTTCACATACCTTCAGGTGGTCATGTACCCGGGTGATCCTTTCCGTTTACCCAGATATCCAGGAGACAAACTGATCTTGGTGGAGTTGGTCAGGTAATTGTTGGATTTTCACAAGTTCCAACAGAGTAAACACAAGGCCATCAGTATCCTTCCCAATTTCTATTGGAAGGTATACCTGCTCAATGGTGGCAAAATCCAAGAACATTGTACACGAGCTTCAAGATAAGTTAAAAAAGCACATGACACCCAGTGATGGGTTCAAATTTTTGAGGTCTCCTCAAGTCATATAGAACTCTGTACCTACACGTATCAAGCATAGAAGACATCTGGATTGATTTACGTGATCAATTTGATGTCTGAAGAAAATATCATAACAAGTTGACACTTGAAGAGATTCAGACACTTGGGCTCACTGACATTCCAAAGGGTACTGGTGACAATGAAAGTGTCCTGGATCCTTCCTATAACAAACTCGAATGAAGATCAATATGTTTTCCCACCTATTCATTGGTCTATCGGTGAAAAATCCTCTATTACGAGATAGATCAGCCCCGATTCTCACGCACCAAGGCATGGCTCACCTCTTGGGGATGAGTTCCAAAGAAGATATTTTTGAAAGTTGGTTGCTTTGGAGGTGGGGCCTCTAAAAAGGAAAAGGAAAAATCTCTTCCAAGGTACCTATAAAGGTCAAATTTTCAAGAAGAGAAAGAAGAAGAAACTCCTTCAACCGCCACTCTAGTTGAAACGATGAACATGCGAGTCACCAACACCACCGGAAATAAGAGAAATCTCTTTGGAGGTAGAGGTGAGTCAGCCTATAATTTCACCATTTGTTGACTGCCCAATAGAAGTAATTCTATCCCTTGCATCCCAAGCTTTGGCGTCAAGATTTGAACCTCCTCCACAACCACTGGCTCCTCCTACTTCACAACCACTTGCACCTCCTCTTTCCCCATTCTCTTCATCAGCCATGGCCAGCATTTTCTCCGAACTCTCACCTCTCTCTGCTGGGACCAAAGTAACTATAGATATGCCTCCTCCTACACCTCTTTTCACCGAATCTACTACCACACTGATGGTTGTTCCCACTCCACCAGTGAATCTCCCTCCACCTGAAAGTATGACACCAACTTCTACAATAGTGGAAAATCCTTCTGGCATGCCTCAATGGTTACTTGAGAAAACTCCGAGGAAAAGGAAGGTGGTTGTACCCATACCAGCCTTTGATTTTAGTTCACTCAAGGCTTCTACTACTAAATCAGCCAAGAAACCCAAAACAGTTTCAAGGGTTTTAGTGGATGCTTCGGGACATAAGTTTGTAGAGATTGCCACTCCCACAACTGACAAGACCAAAGAGGACATAGTGGCCTCTGACTATCAGATAACCAGGGTTGCTCTAGGGAAGGTGATGATAGAAGGATCACAACAAGATGCACGAGATGTTATGAATGTGCTATGTTAGAAGTTAAAGGAAACAAAGGACAACAGAGATGAGCTTAAAGAAAAGGTGGAGCAGTTGACTGAAGTATTACTTAAGCTCTCAAAACCCCTTGAGTCCATACCATCATCCTCTGTTCCTATCGGGTTTGATTTCTCATCGGTACCCATAATTGAAAAGATTAACGAAAAGGGGAGAGTGGTCGATGAATGGACCCAAAGGCTGCTCCAATAGGGGAAAGAAGTAATCCAAGACACTATGGAAGTCTATCAATCTTTGGAGAATATAAAGAGTGATGGGGAAAAGATGGATGATGATTTTTCTTCAGAGATCGGGCACTTGGAGTTGACTTTCAAAGCTCTCCAAATGCTAAAGCAAATCCCATCCCGCATCTTGGTCGAAGAGGGCATCATCCCGCATGTGGATAAGCATTTCCAACTGACTAAGGCCATCAAATTAGAATAAAGATTCTCAATGAAGCTGCAAGCAAATTGAGAAAATAAAGAGATCAATTGATCGATGGTGAGAGTGACCTAGAAGAAGAGCTGATCAAAATATGTGCAAAAGTGTTGAGTGAAGGCTCGGGCATCCTACCAGTTAACGATCTTTTCAAACAAGTCCAAGAATCAGTTTAGCATGAACCAACTTACGGATTTGGCATGGAAGTCATTGACAGGTTTGTAAAGATTGAACATTCTTTGGAGACCCTGAGAAAACTCAACAAAATATTGAGAAATCTTCCAGCAATGCGGTGACACTAGAAAACATGTGAAGTCTAAGTGATCATTCCACCGCGCCTGATGAGAATGAGATGCAAGGTATAATCCATAAATTCCAAGAATTTTGGGACAAACAGGCTCTATTGGAAGGAGAGAAAGATGAGGAAGAGAAATATGATGATTTAGACTAAGTCACAATGCAACATGTCATTTCAATCTTTAAATTGACATGTCTTTTTTTTATTTTGTTTCGTCACATAGGAAGTAAATTTTGACTTGGTCTCCTGCATGAGAGTCAAGCGAAATAGGACTCTTGTTAAAACACTTTTTTTCTAGGATTTATCCTATTTTCTCTCTACTCTTTTTATTATAAATAAGGGATGCTCATGCATTCCAAAGGGTTGAGATTTTTGGAATATTGAGAACCTTTGTGTAGAAGAAGAACTTTGTGTTTTCTTTCAATCATTCAAAGAACAGAAATCGATGTCATTTTTGCAAACTTTGTGTTGTGAGATTCATCTCTCTTAAGATATTGCTCTTATGTTTAGGATCTTAAGTTGTTCTTGGTTTAGTGTTCTCAATCATTTTAAATTGTTTCAAACATTACATTACATTTGTTATCTAGAACTCGTATGATTATTTCGTGATCTGTGTTTGCTCGAAAGAAAGTACGTTCCCATTATTTCCTTTCCGTGATGTGTTCTTTCTAATCCATTTTACTTCAAAGCAAGCAATATTTCCAGTTATTGTGGATGTGGCTTTCAAGATTCTGTCCTAACCCCAATGGTTAGATTAGTGTGAATATTGTACACATTATTTCTATTGTGTTTTAGATTAGTAATAAATAGGAAGCCTCACCTATCTTTGAGGAGGGATTCAATCCCATGTACTGTGGTTGAACCTCATATTTCATCTTGACAAAATATCCAACCAACAGTTTTTGGTGACTCCGTTGGGGAATACGGATTAATAGTATAAAGCTTATCCTTTTGGTGTCTGGAGACTCCATATTTGCCTTATTTTCAACAAGATCTCTTTCCGGTTCAAGTTGGCCGGAAATATCTTCACTCGGTCGTGCCGAGCCAGGGTGAAACTGATCCATTCTTTGATCTGCTTTAAAAACATAATTTCAGACTTTCACCCAATAGTGTTGCTTCTAGCCAGGCAAGAAGCTCTTCGCCCATCCAAAGGAATCGGATTCCTTGAGAACCGAGAAAGTCTCGCAACTTCTCGTGCATTATTCTTTGCGGATATTTGATTCTTATTCACACTTCATTTAGAAGAATGGCAGACAACCTATGCCTTGGGGCGCCGCTATTTGTCCTCTTTCCCTTACTCCACCATTACATGACCTACCTCACATATCACGGAATAATATTCCTAAGTTCAATGGTGATGGGAAACAACATCCTGATGAACACATTACCTCATTCTTTGTTGCATGTGGTGTTCTTGGGGTAGCTCATGAAGATGTCTCTGTTCGACTCTTCATTGAGACATTACATGGCGTAGCCAGCAGAATGGTTCTATCATCTCCCAAATGCATGCATTACCAACTGGGCTACCATGAGATCTATTTTTGAAGCAAGGTTCAAACTAGCTGAAGATTCTCACACCTTGTTGGCACAGACTCACTCATATGAAGAAAGAGTCTCATGAACCCATGCGGGATTTCATAGCCAAATTCAATAAGCTGATCCATAAGATTTTGGACCTTGTTATTCCTACTCTTGAAAATCAGAAGTGTTTCTTCATCAATGCTCAACCACCGGATGTAAGCTTCTTGTTAAGAAGATCTGTTATTCCTGATTTGGCCACCACTCAAGCTACGGCCACTGAAATAGAAGATGATCTTATTTTGGCTAGAAAAATCAGGAAAGAATCATCTAAGCCTAAAAATCAGAGTTCTTCTCAGAGTACTACTGATCCCATGATTCAGAAGATGGCTAATGACCTGATTGCTTTAAAAAAGCAAATGTCTCAACAAGTGGGCAACGCTCCGTATCGGGACATTCCTAGATGGAATTTCAATAATACTAATAGTACTCCCACAAGAGATAGGCCACGGTTGACTGCTGCTCAACCAAGACTAGCTATTGAAGCTCCTCCTGTTAATGCTATAGTGGAGATAGTTGAAGAAGATGCTGAAATAGAAGAACCAGATTCTCACGAAAATTTTGAAGCTTCAGGATACGCTGATGAGTCCTATGATGTTTAGCTGGTGACTTCAGCATTGGGTATTTGGAATACGAAGAAGATGGAGGTGAATCTGATGGTCAGTCATTCATGGTCTTCACTCGATCTCAATCCTAGAACCCCAAAAACTGGGGAAAGCCCCAAGGAGAAGAGTAAGGATGCTCCCATGGTCATAGCTAAGAGAGGCTCACCTATTTCAGCACAAACCAAAAAGGAGATGACTAAAAAAGTAACAACTTCCTCCTATCCTCCTTCTCCTAAGGTTAGTATCGCAACTCAGGCCCATGTGATCAGAAATGAACCTACCATCACTCCTTCATACATTGCTTTTGACATCATTGATCATGCAAAAAGAACCAAGATCCAAATGTCAGAAGTAGAATACCTTCAATCAAATCCGGAACAATTCGAAAAACTTGCCAAATTCATTAGAAGTAAGGCTGTTATTCCTTCACCTTCCAAAGGCATTTTTCCAAGTCCTAATCAATCTTCACCTTCTACCAATATGGCCTCTACTTCTTCTTTAGGAAAGATCGAACCGTTTTATTTGTCCTTACTTATAAACGGATTCAAACTCAGCAATTGCATCATTGACTCAGGAGCTTCTGATAATGTGATGCCCACAAAGGTAGCCCATGCCCTTGGACTCACTTTAACTAAATCATATGGATGGTGTTACTCCATGGAAACCAAGCAAGTCCCCTTGGTTGGTCAAATCAAAGATGCACAATTTGCATTCGTCGCCTTCCCAGAGAAGAGAGTGAAAATGACCATTTTAGTTGCTGATATTCCATTGCTTATGGTATTCTTTTAGGAAGAGGTTTTTGTAAAGACGTTGGGGAGAGATCAACATGGACTGGACCAAAGCTAAAATCCCAGTTAATGGAGTTTCTCGTATTCTCCATCCCGAACCTCAAGTGAAGTATTTGGTCACCAAATCAGATGACCCCAAGGCTCAAATTCTTTTTGAAGATACTGGCTTGGGAAATTACTTCATGACATCAGAGGTACCAGCCATTGACGTCAAAGAAGAGGATTCTAATGCTATTTGGACCCTTGAATTTGATGGGAGTTGTTCAACTATTGGATCAGGAGCTGGTGTAGTTCTTATATCACTAGATTCTGAAATTTTTCCTTTCACCTTCAAGCTGCAGTTTGATAACACTAATAATACAGCTGAGTATGAAGCGTTGTTATTAGGACTGGAAGTGGCTAGATAAAAGGGAATTCGTAATCTCAGGGTTCAAGGAGATGCAGAGCTGATCATTAACCAGGTGAAGGGGATCTATCAAGTGAAAAATGATCACCTAAAGCATTACAGAATAAGGTATGGGATAAGCATAGAATGCTTTGATGCTTTTTCCATCAAGGGCAGTTTTAAGGGATCATAATGACAAAGCCGATTCTTTAGCCGTGTCTGCGTCTCTCCTTCTTCCTCATCCATAGTTCAAACGGGACACGTACACCATTGAAATTGTACATCGTCCCAGTGTTCCAAATAACTCAGCACATTGGCAGGTATTTAATGATGACCAATAGATATTGTCTTTTCTAGAGAAAGCTGATAATTTTAGTGAACTGTATTTTGAAGGGTCAGAATCAGCTTTCCGTGAATCCGTTTCGAATTCATATCAGGAAGTTGATGGTGAATTTATTCAGCTAAAAGGAAATAATATTCCCAAGGGATTGGTTTCTCTGGAAGGTTTGTTTGATAAACATGATCATTTTATCCAGAATAAAAGGTAGACTGAAGGCACCTCCTCATCAAAAGTAGATCAAGTTAATCTAGGTTCCCCAGATCAACCACGTATGGTGAATATCGGGAAATGATGTTCCTCTGAGGAGAAAGAAAAATTCACTTCACTCCTGAAGAGATACATGGATGTCCTGGCCTGGTCATATGCAGATTTAAAATCCTTCAAGCCTAAAGATGTGAAACATAGCATTCCCTTGAAGCCTGAAGCTAAACCCCACAGGCAGAAGCAAAGACATTACAATCCCAAGATCTCAGGGACTATTCTTGTAGAAATTTAGAAAATGTTAGATGCAAGGATTATTTTTCCAATCCATCATTCCACCTGGGTTGCTAACATCATCCCTATCAGGAAGAAGAATGGTGAAATCAGATTTGTGTTGATTTCGGAACCTGAATCAGTCTTCATTAAAAGACAACTATCCCTTGCCTATCATGGATCAGGTGTTACAGACCGTTACTGGATCAGAAATGCTATCCATGCTTGATGGATTTTCAGGATATAATCAAGTTGAGGTAGCTGCTGAGGATCAACATAAGATGGCCTTCACAACCCCATGGGGGACCTTTGCTTATAGGAGGATGCCTTTCGGCTTGATCAACGTTGGAGCCACCTTTTAGAGAGCTATGGACTTGGCATTTAGAGATCTGATGGGAAAATTCATAGTGGTATATTTGGATGACTTGACCATTTTCTCTAAAAAATGGAGTGATCATTATGATCATCTAGAACAAGTACTCTTGAGATGTAGGCATCACGGGATTTCATTAAATCCCAAGAAGTCCATGTTTGGAGTGACCGAAGGAAAGTTGTTGGGTCATATTATGACTAGAGAAGGAACCAAGATTGACCCAGAGAGGGTGAAGGCCATTCAAATCCTTACCCCACCCACAAGTAAAACTGGAGTTCATTCCTTTTTCGAAAAGGTCAATTTCCTAAGAAGGTTTATACACGACTTCACTTGATAAAACCAAGGATATCCTTGAGATGATGAAAGGAAAAATTCCATTTCAATGGACTACTGAAGGGAAGCTTACATTTTATGAAGTCAAAAGGGAAATTTTTCACACTCCTATCCTAGTATGTCAGATTTCAAAAAGATTTCATCATGTACAACTACGCTTCCGCACACACAAGTGTCACCATCTGATGTATGCGGGGAGAATGGAGAGGGCATTGAAGCTCCCATTGCTTTCATGAGCTGCCCATTAAAGGAACATGAACTAAAAATGTCACAGATTGAAAATCATGCTTATGCAGTGGTACGAGTGGTGAAACATTTCAGGTACTATGTGCTAAGCTCTCATACCCTCATTCTCATTCCCGACACCACTATTAAATCCATTTTGACTCAACAAGAGTTGGGTAGTCAATGAGGTAACTGGATAGCTAAAGTTTAGGAGTATGACTTGGACATTAGACCTACCAAGTTGGTATGAGGAAGGGGTCTGTGCCAATTGATTGTGGAAAATCATGCTAAAACAGAATGCGAAAAGACCGAAGATACCTCTTCAAAGTTTCCCATGGTGCTTTTCGTGAGCACAATTGATGAATGGTACATAGATATTGCTTTCTTTCTGACTTATGGTGAATGCCCCCCACATTTAAGCCAAAAGGAGAAGAGGACAGTTAAGTTAAGATCTACAAGATACCTCCTGTGGGATAATGGTATATATAAGAAAGGTATTGATGGTGTATTCCTGCGCTGTGTTGATAAGTCACAGCAGGTGAAGTTACTAGAGTCCTTCCATAGTCTAGCATGCGGAGGAAATTTCTCATCCTCCGTAATAGCTTATAAGATCTTATGGGCTAGGTACTATTGGCCCACTCTCTTTCGAGATTCAGCAGAATGGGTATCCAAGTGTGAAGCTTGTCAACATTTCGTTGGTCGCCCTAAGCTAGCAGCTCTTCCCCTGAAGCCTGTAGTGATCAAAGAACCTTTTTGCTAGTGGGGAATTGATTTCATTGGAACGTTGAATCCTACCTCAGTGCCAGACACAATTACATGCTTACTGCTATAGACTATTTTACCAAGTGGGTGGAAGTTGCACCAATCAAGCAAGTAACCTCAGAAGCTATGTAAATTCCTTAAAGAAAATATAATTGTCAGATTCGGTGTGCCTCACAAGATTGTGGCTGATAACACCTCCATTTTCGTCACATGAGTTGACAAAATTTTGTTATGGATTCAGCATCACCCTGGCTCACTCATCTGACTATTATCCCTAAGGCAATGGGCAAGTTGAGTCCAAGCAACAAGAACCTAGTTACCATAATTAGAAAGCTAGTGGATGAAAACCTAGAGGACATGGCACAAAGCATTGTATGATGTGTTATGGGAAGATCAGATTACCCCAAAGAGAGCTATAGGAATGTCCCCTTTCCAAGTGTTGTATGGGATTGATGTTGAGATTCCTATCTCCGTAGAATTTCTAGCCTTGCGGTTGGCCAAAGCAATTGAAGATGAAACTTTTCAAGTTCTATTGAGAAGAGGGTTATGTATCTAGCTAGGTTGGAAGAGGAATGAAGCAAGGTGGTTGATTGCATTATAGATCATCAGAGCAAAGTAAAGAGGATTTTTGACAAGAAATCAAGGCAATGTGATTTTCAAATTGGAGATCTAGTACTTCTTTGGGATAAGAGAAGGGAACATAAAGGAATGCATGGAAAGTTTGATTCTTTGTGGAAAGGACCTTTCAAGATTCATCAGTTGAATGGTGAAAATAGTTTCTATCTATCATATCTTGATGGAGAGTTACTCCCTTTACCTTTCTAGTGGTCAACATCTGAAGTTTTTCCATCAGTAATGCAAGATGCTCTTTCGCATTGTACATTATTTATTTTCTGTCGTGTGTTTTCTTTTCGTTTCTTTTTGTTCTCTTCTTCAGACTCCATGGCCCAATGGATAAAACAGAGATATTCCGAGTTCTCTTCCTTTGATGTCACAAAGAAATTCCCCAACTGGAGCTAGTTGTTATCCCATTTTTGTGATTTCACTAAAATGATGATAACCATAGAAATTTTAGAAAAATCTCCTAAAAAGCCCTTTTAGAGAGATAATCGGGTTTTCGGGTTTCCATAGCATGACAACATGATTTTTGCATGCTATATGTTGTATGTTTCCCAAAACCCAAAGTCCAATACAAGTGCTTTATTTCATGTTTTCGATTCAGGATCGCAAGAGCATCGGAGCATGCACTTTAGCCAAAACATGCTTCATGTCGCATGACTTCCGATTCTCGAAACCCGATTCACTCCTTTGTATCATGTTTTCGGAACCATCAAGCATCATGCTTCATGTCACATGCTTCCTGCAACCCGAAACCTGAATTGATATGAAATCCTTTGTGTCGGGTTTCAGACATCCCGAGCATGCTGACATGGCATTAATGCTGAGTTGTCGGGTAGTTGACACACGTGTCAACTGAAGTGTATTAAATGTGAAATTTTTATAAATACTTGGATTTCCACGTCATTTTTACCAGACGTACTTTTTTACCTCGTGGATTTTTGTGCATGCTTCTTCGACCCCAAAACCTGATTTGCCCTCGTGCTCGATTGCGTGGCTCGTTTTTGATCATTTTTCGATCTGATTGAAGGTATTTCCCTTTGTTCTTTGTTTGTGGAATTTGTGGAAGAATTGTGTGATGATATTTCTAAATCCCTCTTTCTTTCTTGTTAGGGTTTTGGGTTTTGATTATTTATTCCTTTTTGGGTTGTGTTCCAATCAAGTTTTTGTTTTAGGGTTCACCCTTGGAATGCTTACTTAGTTTTATTCCTTGGAATATGCCATTTTAATGACAATAGAAGAATGTATCAAGAATCATAGAAATGGAGAGGAATTTACATGTTTTGACCTGACAAAAACCCGATTCCCTCTTTTCGGGTTTCACAGGGTGTTTTGTAGTTTCCAAATCCCGTAGTCTATTGGGAAATACAAGGTGTCGACACTCCAAAATCTCTAGCATCCTCCAAGGTGTCGGATACTCCAAAATCTCTGCCATCCTCCAAGGTGTCGGATGCTTCAAACTTCCGGCATCCTCCAAGTGTAGTGGGATTTCCAAGCCTCCCGGCATCTAGCAAGAGTGTCGGGTTTTGATAGTTGTCCGACATCTTCAAATTTCGATAACTCCCTTTAGTGTCGGGTTTCTACAAGTGTCGACAAGGTTGAACTTTGATACTCCCTGTAGTGCTTCGGGCCTGTGGGATTGCTAAGCAGGTCCTCAAACCGAAGTGTCTAAATCAGAAGCAATCAGTTCACTCCTCCTTTGAAATTCCTCATGTCGGATCCGGTTCATCACAGGATAAGACAAAAAAATCAGGGAGGATGAAGTACAAATTTAGGAAGGTGGAGTCTCCTTCCTACATTGATTGTAATTATGACATCCGGGATATAGAACTCAGAAACATAGATATGGAATATTTTTGGAATAGAGTCAAGAGTTCTTCCCAAACCCCCTGGATGAGATCAATAGTCGGCAGTGGTCTCCCTCTTGTAGCAGGATTCCCCATGTCCACTCAGTGTCCCGAGTTCATCTTAGCCTATGCTTCGAATTATGACTCTGCTTCTCGTTCTATGAGAAATCAGGCGGGAGAGGTCATAATCAAGTTAGACGGAGGTTACTTTGATGACCTTCTCAAGATGCCTAACTTTGAAGAGTATGGGGACGTAGATCTCAAGTCAGCCCAAAAAGCTTGGGACAATGATCAGGAGGATTGTATTAAACACGTGAATAAGAAGTTCCTGATCAAAGCCAAGCCGGTTGTTTCTAGGTTTCCAAGACTTGTTCCTAGAAGTGATTTCATTCAAGAAATCAATGATATCATTACTTTGTTGAGCCAGGTTTTGGGTTCCCCTGAATCAAATGTTTTCCAAGGATGGATGTACCAATTCATGGTCATCATTAAGAAGAATCAACAGGGGATTGATTGGGGTAGTCTTATCAGTGACGAGATAGATTCTCATATGACAATAGTCTTGTCTACTGGGAAGTTTTATATGTCCTCATATGTCACCTATGCAGAGTGGCATTGGTATGAAGAATTATCCCGGTTTTGACACAAAGGGGAACAAGGTAGTGGAACATATTTATCATTATTTTCCTCAGTTAACAAGAAAAGGGTCCGAAGACCAATTTAAAAGAGTAAATGATTCCTTCTTTTACGAGAACATCTTGAGTTAAACCCGAACTAAGGAAAATAATTGTCTACGATGAGGTATGGGCTGAAGTTTGAAATGGGGTTGTGTCTTCTTACAATTCAAGAAGTTCACATACCTTCAAGTGGTCATGTACCCGGGTGATCCTTTTCATTTACCCAAATATCTAGGAGACAAACCTGATCTTGATGGAGTTGGTCGAGGTAATTTTGGATTTTCACAAGTTCCAATAGAGTAAACACAAACCGTCGTATCCTTCCCAATTTCTATTGGAAGGTATACCTGCTCAATGGTGGAAAAATCCAAGAATGTTATACACGAGCTTCAAGATAAGTTTAAAAATCACATGAATCCCAGAGACGGGTTCAAATTTTGAGGAGTCCTCAAGTCATATGGAACTTTGTACTTGCACGTACCAAGCATAGAAGACATCTAGATTCATTTGAGTGATGAAGTTGTTGTCTAAAGAAAAGATCATAGCAAGTTGACACTTGTAGAGATTCAGACACTCAAGCTCGCTGACATTCCAAAGGGTATTGGTGACAATGAAAGTGTCTTGGATCCTTCCTATGATGGACTGGATGAAGATCAATATGTTTTCCCACCTATTGATTGGTCTATCGGTGAAAAAGCCTCTATTATAGATAGATCGGCCCCGATTCTCACATGCACCAAGGCATGGCTCACCTCTTGGGGGATGAGTTTCAAAGAAGATAGTTTTTAAAAGTTGGTTGCTTTGGAGGCGGGGCCCTCCAAAAAGGAAAAGAACTATAAAGGTCAAATTTTCAAGAAGAGAAGAGAAGAAGAAACCCCTTCAACTGCCACTCCAGTTGAAATGGTGAACATGTCAGAGTCACCACCACCACCAGAAATAGGGGAAATATCTTTGGAGGTAGAGGTGAGTCAGCCTCTAATTTCACCATTTGATGACTACCCAACAGAAGTAACTCTATCCCTTGCATCCCAGGCTTTGGCGTCAGGATCTGCACCTCCTCCTCCACAACCACTAGCTCCTCCTACTTCACAACCACTTCCACCTCCTCTTTCCCCATTCTCTTCATCAGCCATGGCCAACATTTTCTCGGACTCTCACCTCTCTCTATTGGGACCAAAGTAACTATAGATATGCCTCCTCCTACACCTCTTTTCACTGAATCTACTACCACACTGATGGTTGTTCCCACTCCACCAGTGAATCTCACTCCACCTGAAATTATGACACCAACTTCTACACTAGTGGAAAATCCTTCTAGCATGCCTCAATGGTTACTTGAGCAAACTCTAAGGAAAAGGAAGGTGGTTGTACCCATACTAGCCTTTGATTTTAGTTCACTCAAGGCTTCTACTGCTAAATCAGCCAAGAAACCCAAAACAATTTCAAGGGTTTTAGTGGATGCTTCGGGACATAAGTTTGTAGAGATCGCCACTCCCGCAACTAAAAAGACCAAAGAGGACATAGTGGCCTCTGACTATTAGATAACTAGGGTTGCTCTAGGAAGGTGACGGCAGAAGGAGCACAACAAGATGCATGAGATGCTATGAATGTGCTATGTCAGAAGTTAAAGGAAACAAAGGATAACATAGATGAGCTTAAAGAAAAGGTGGAGCACTTGACTGAAGTATTACTTAAGCTCAAAACCCCTTGAGTCCATACCATCATCCTCTATTCCTATCGGGTTCGATTTCTCATCGGTACCCATAATTGAAAAGATTAACAAAAAGGGGAGAGTGGTCGATGAATGGACCCAAAGGCTGCTCCAACAGGGGAAAGAAGTAATCCAAGACACTGTGGAAGTCTATCAATCTTTGGAGAATATAAAGAGTGATGGGGAAAAGATGGATGATGATTTTTCTTCAGAGATCGGGCACTTGGAGTTGACTTTGAAGCTCTCTAGATGCTGAAGCAAATCCCATCCCACATCTTGGTCGAAGAGGGCATCATCCCGCATGCGGATAAGCATTTCCAGCTGACCAAGGCCATCAGATTCAGAATAAAGATTCTCAATGAAGCTTGTAGCAAATTGAGAGAATCAAGAGATCAATTGATCGATGGCGAGAGTGACCTAGAAGAAGAGCTGATCAAAATATGTGCAAAAGTGTTGAGTGAAGGCTCGGGTATCCTACCAGTTGATGATATTTTCAAACAAATCCAAGAATCAATTCAGCATGAACCAACTTATGGATTTGGCATGGAAATCATTGATAGGTTTGTAAATATTGAACATTCTTTGGATACCCTGAGAAAACTCAACAAAATATTGAGAAAGCTTCCCGGCAATGCCAGTGACACTCAGGAAACATGTGAAGTCCTGAGTGATCATTCCACACACCCTTGATGAGAATGAGATGCAAGGTATAATCTAGAAATTCCAAGAATTTTGGGACAAACAGGCTTTGTTGGAAGGAGAGAAAGATGAGGAAGAGAAAGATGATGATTCAGACTAAGTCACAATGCAACATGTCATTTCAATCTTGAAATTGACATGTCTTTTTCATTTCTATTTCGTCACATAGGAAGTAAATTTTGACTTGGTCTCCTGCGTGAGAGTCAAGCGAAATAGGACTCTTGTTAAAACACTTTTTTCTAGGATTTATCCTATTTTCTCTCTACTCTTTTTATTATAAATAAGGGATGCTCATGCATTCCAAAGGGTTGAGATTTTTGGAATATTGAGAACCTTTGTGTAGAAGAAGAACTTTGTGATTTTCTTTCAATCATTCAAAGAATAGAAATCGATGTCATTTTTACAAACTTTGTGTTGTGAGATTCATCTCTCTTAAGATATTGCTCTTATGTTCAGGATCTTAAGTTGTTCTTAGTTTAGTGTTCTCAATCATTTTAAATTGTTTCAAACATTACATTACATTTGTTATCTAGAACTCATATGATTATTTCATGATCTGTGTTTTCTCGAAAGAAAGTACATTCCCGTTATTTCCTTTCTGTGATGTGTCCTTTCTAATCTATTTTATTTCCAAAGCAGCAATATTTCCAGTTATTGTGGATGTGGCTTTTAGGATTCTGTCCTGACCCCATGGTTAGATTAGTGTGAATATTGTACACATTATTTCTATTGTGTTTTAGATTAGTAATAAATAGGTAGCCTCACCTATCTTTGAGGAGGGATTCAATCCCATGTACTATGGTTGAACCTCATATTTCATCTTGACAAAATATCCAACCAACACTAGCACGGTGTCAGTTGTCACCGAGCCGGACACTAGGTGAGGAGAGATGTTATTATGAGTGCATTGTTACCACGAGGTTACCTAATATTCCGTGTCATGTGGCATACCTATCCAAAGAGAGGAGATCTAGGAGATCAGCATGATAGGTGGTGTCGGGTAGCACAGGAGCATGGTGCGGCCAAGGCTTGATGGTGGTGGATGATAGACCAAAGGATGGGCGGGGAGGGGGATAGGCTTTTGAACTAAGAGGATGGGGTTCAAGATTCATAGTGTATGATCTTGAGTTTACCACCTAGTGGGTGAATGTTATATATAGATTTTGACATTGATTTTGATGTATAGATTTGAGATAGATCCTAATTGAGGCCTATCACGGATGTATAGACACATTTTTATGATGATGATGATGATGATGGTGTGTGTGTGTGTGTGTGTGTTGATTTTGTCATGATTTACATGTGTTGTGTTGAGTAGATTAGATAGATGTGATGATTTAGATGTTTTGATGGATGTTGATATTTGATTATAATATGGATATTGATTTAGATGTTGGATGTGATGTGATGCATATTAATGATGTGATGTGATATATTGATTGGATGTAGATTAGATGTGATGGATTGGATATGATTAGATATAGATGATGATGTAGATATTTGATATGATGTATATATTGATGTTAGATATGATGATGGTGTATGAATTTAGATATTTAGAAAGATATGATGGATTTAGATTAGATGTGATCACAATAGATGTGATAGATATGATGGATGGGATGTAGATGTTAGATTAGATATAGATGATGTGATGTACAGATATTTGATGTGATGTATATATTTAATGATATGGATATTTGATTTAGATCAGTAAATAGGAAATGATGTTTGATTAGATTATGGTGATTGATTTAGATGATGCATGGATGAAAATATATTTTGATGTGATAGATGTAATAGATATGATGTGATTGAGATTAGATTAGATGTATTGAAGTGGGTGTAGATGGTTTTGACATGATTAGATGTAGATAATGTGATGGATTTAGATGACAAATGATATGATGGATGTGATAAGTATACTCCGATTTGATTTAGATTAGAATGGATGTGATGTAGTAGAAATGATGATGAGAGGGTTTAGGTTAGATATGAAAGTGATAGTTGTAAATGTTGGTTGGAATAAATAAGATATATAAGATGGTGTAATTGGATGGGATGTGATAGATAAGACATGACTAGGATTGAGTGACCTTAGATAGAATAGTACACTTCATCAGTAGTAAAGAGTGTGCGTAGGAAGGATACTTTTGAACTAGATTGGATGTAAAGTGTGAAAGGGAACATACACAAAGTGATGCACTTGCGGCCTATGGTAGGTGTTAACACATAACCAATGATAGTTGGTGGCATTTAAGATCATAAGATAAAGATGGAGTACGTGCTTATATAACCAATGTAGATATGGCAAGGGGTTTTATATGTAGCTTGTATGAGGGGAAATAAGTTATCCTTAGTTGGTTTTCCTAGGTCTATCTATATTGTAACAACATATTTCTTCTTTCAACATTATAAATAAGTCTTAACAAGAGTTCAAACACATAGCAGCTTATCTAAGTTCTCTTAGACTTGAAGATGACCTTGATCATCAATTGCTACTATAAACACAACTTCTTCATGAACTCACTTTTCTTGACCCATATTCAGACTTGACTCTTGCCTTTTGAACTATCAACCAAACATCCATTATTCATTGTTCATATCTTGCAATGTTTTTCTCAAGACCGGACCATAGACTTCTAATGACTCACGGGAATAGATATTCTTGAAAATCTTACTAAATCCCCCTAAAATATATAAAAGATAGCCTTTTGGCTTCTTCAAGATCATCAGAAAGACTATACTATGACTTTAAAAACTATAGACTTCAAAGAAACCTAGGATATTTTTCCCATGTACAACAACAACTTCTTCGGAATTCAACAAATCAACCCTCACAAATCTTAACAACGCAGACTTCTTTGATGAATAATAAGACACATACATAAATTTTATTGTACACACACTTCTTTATAAGATCGATAGATTGATTTAGAGCATATAAACAGAGATTTGACCATTTTTTCTTAACCAAGACTCCATGAAAAATGAGCTTCATGAACATATACATACCAGAATTGGCTTTGAATTTGATTGTTGACAACACTTACATCAGCATAGATCTCCAACATGACAATGTACCTTGATTTTATTTGGGCAAAGTCATCATATCTTCATAGTACATAGCTTCATAGAGAAGAAAAAGACCTTGCAACAAAGCATATCCTTCTAAAGAGCCAACATACCTAATTCATCTTGTTGAGGTAAAATTTTGAGTAATCACATAAAATACAACTTACTCCATATTTATTTCATTCCACCATACTTTCATACCTTAAGACCATCATAGCTCCCCCTAGGAATATTCATTTTGACTTTGTTTCTTCTTCAGTAACTTTGATGATTCTTCACTTACTTACAACATGACTTATAGTCCTTGTTTTGTATTTTTCAACTTATCTATAGTCTTGTGATCACTTTTCTTGAATGAAAAGAAATATTCATTGAACAACTCGAACCTTTCTTGAAAGAATGATGGATCATCAACTAGCTCCTCTCTTAAGAATGCCAAGCCCTTCTTGGCTTGTTGTTGGTTACATTGAATCTCAAACCCCGCATGATTCCTTAGACTCATAGAGTCAACATTCCTTGACACAATATGCCTTAACTCAACCATATTGGTTTACTTCTCATGCTTTTCCATCTCTGTTATAAGGCTCTCTTTCATGTTTGTCTCAAAAATTAGGGCTTCATGACACTTTTGCTTCTATGAGTTCAATCAAATGTATAACATCTTCAAGAATAACTCCTAGGGAATTTTCAACATCTTCACCTTTTCCTTCAACATAATCAGCATCAAGAGTAACCAAAAAAACCTAATCTTTCTCCTTCATAATACATTTCATTAGAAACATATGGATACATGGAGAATGAATATAATACCTCAAGGATATATAGCCATGTGTAGACAAATAATGATTTAAAACATGTTCTCACTCGACTAGAGGAGTTACTCCATCCTGAACTAAACTCCATGCCATACATGTGCTTCAAGGATCTCCCCAAGCTATTAAACTTGCTTCACAAGGACCTTGCTTTGATATCAATTGTTAGAAGCACAATGACTAAGAGGGGGTGAATTAGTCATTAAAAAACCTTTGTTTTATTTTCCATTACATACATTTATCATTCAAACCATTCATTCAACATCCATAACCAATTATGAACTTATTAGGTGTGCAACATCCATTCAAAAGAACATGAAACAAGAGAGAGTACACATGAACACCATATATAAAGTGGGAAACCCTCAAAGGGAAGAAAACCCACTAAAACCTCTACTAATATTACTCATAACAAAGGACTTACAAGAATATTACACATGAAGCAAGAATTGTTTAGTGAAGCACCCACTTCACAAGGAACACCAACCCCCTATGTAGTATAAACCCCACTAGACAATGAGGCTACTACCCCTAAGATGATCAAGAACCCACTCAACCACTTGAAGATAAGATATCACTTAGGTATATTTTTTCTCCCAACTGATTGTGATCACATATTCATCTTTATGCACACCAAACCCTCTCAAACTTCTCTCTTCTCTTACTCGCTCAAATTTTCCCATTCATTTGTTGATTAGGTCTAATGAACTTACACACCTACTTTTCACCTCTTCTCATATCATCACATCTCTTATTTAATTTTTCCCTAACCCCTCTATATAGTTCCTCTTCCTTCTATAGCTCACTCATAACCTTGTCATCACAACAACTACAAATGATCCATTATAACTCACTTATATACACGACTTAACTCCTAAACACCTCTAGGTCGGCCATGACCATATAGGTCAGTCATACCAATAATAAAATACATCTACCTCATCATATAAAATAATCCAAGATACCTAAGTAGGTTGGAAAGGGTCACACCATTAAGAACTAGCTTAAGAGAACACAAGTAGGCCTAAAATAAGCTCTTTGCGCTTCAACAAATGAATCGTGATCTTCAAGGGCACATAGAAGCAACACCATGAATCTAATAGCTCCACACAACCTAGGGAAAACATTTAACAACCTTCAATAAGCCCAAGAACCTATGCATTAACTATCTCCATCATGAAACATGCCAAGAAGCAAGCATGCACAATTAGGTATTCAAACACCAAAAAATAATCCACAAGAGTGAACAACTTTAGAGAAAAACCACATCTTAAGATGAATTGGCAACATTAATGGATACACCATGACTCCAACTCACTCTCTATGTCCATGAGACACCACCAAACATGGCACAACACTCCAAGACATCCATCTCTCCTACCTTGCTTAAGCATGTTGATCATGCCCAAAAATAGGTCACCAAAATTGAGATGGTTCACATACCAAATCACCTCACCAAGGTAAAAAATACACATCAATAGAAATATCATGATGTATACTATCTGGAACAACTCACTTCATCCATCAAATTAGTGTTTAAGGCATCTAAATAGACCAATCTCTATAACTGCTCAAACTTGCTCCAAGGACTCAAGAACCAGTCTTGAGAGATCAAGCTCCAAACATATTCAACATCACTTCCAAGCACTAAAACCACTTAGAAAACTTCAAGGGATACCTGACACACTTTTTCAATCCATCACATGCATATGTCACATGGATAAAATCACATTTACACATTTGAACCACAAGGCTTCTTGAGAGACCTAATAGGAATAATTAGGCCACTAGGGTTTCAACATGAAACCACTTCATCTAATCAAACCAAATGCTCCAACACATCATGTCAAGTGTCAAACAAACCTCCATAACCAAATAACTTATATACAACATGCAAATCAACTCATCTCAACTCAAACCTCCATGACTAGGTTTTAGCCCTTAAGGTCAAAATCGGTAGGGTGAATTGGAAGACCTATATCTTCAATTTTCTCCATTGTACCTACTTATAACTCTTTATAATCATCTAGAAAACCTTCCAAGGTTCCTAGAACAATTCACTTTTCATCTTGAAGCTTCCATCTTAGCCCTGAAACTACAAATCTCCATAAAACAAGGGTTTTTCTCCTACTTCCTGAAATAGCTAGAACATGAGACCACCACCAAAATGAGATCTGAAGAATCCTATACAACCTTGATACATCACATTTTCTTGCCATCATCATTTGGATACCTTACCATGTATATCTTTCATATCACTCTATTATGAGGGTTTAACTAGGGTTTCAAACTAGTCGACTTCTTAATGATTGTTCATAAAGATGGGATGACCAAATAAATCCATTCTTTTTACAAAATGATCTTAGCTCAATGCAAAAACATCCCCCAAATCCTAAAGCTCCCATGCAGAACCCACATGCATTTGAAGTTCACCTATCAAGTTGGTTTCTCCTTCTCAAGAGCTCGGTTTTCCCACAAATCAAATTTCTTGTAACTCCTTCATAACTTCAACCTAAAATTTGACATAAAGGATCATAGTAACCTCCTCCAATAGTCCCAACTCTCATCGATGCTCAAATGTACCTAAATCTCTCCACACACTAAGACTTACCTTGCCTTTCTAGCCTTGTTCTTAAGAAACTTGCTTCAATGGACCTTGAAACAACTTCAAACCTCTGAATACTGACTGAAACTCCTCCTACATATGTTATGCCATGTCACAACACTTTTCTCATGCTCAAACCCAACTACCCCTGCTTCATATCTCATGTCACCATGTCATACACCATGCACTAGGTATAGGACTAGGCCTAGTTTGACCTGACTCAACACAATCATCTCATGAACAAACCATGACAACCCCTTATAGACTCATTGACACCTTTGACACACCTCATAAAACATGTTTGACCTTATGAAGACCATATACCACCTTTGGAGTACTCATACTATGACCATGCATACTAGACCATGCTCTAAGACACCATCATAAGACAACATGATTGGACACTACCAATCAACCTTCATGCTTGACCTTGATTGATACCTCATGGAGACCTTTATGATGCCTAAACTCCCTTTGCCATCAATGACAACACCATAGACACAATGGACAATAGATTGATGACTTAGAATGTAATTAATTTGAATTCAAATTAGGACCATATTGAAGCTAAAATTGACCTCTAATAGTTAAAAGTGAAAATATAGTCCACTAAGTGCAATCGTGGCAAAAGATATAACAAAAATCCATACTAAGAACATCCAAACACTCTTTAAGAGACCTTGGAGCATATGAACACTCTAGACCTAGCCTAAATGCATTTGAATAATCTAGACAAAATAGGACAAAACAAAAGAGGAATCATGTAGAAAAAATAATAATCATTACGCGAAGGCATTCCCCTATGGGAAAGGCCCTTCTAGATGTTTCTGCTACTATGTTAAATTTGACGGCCTTTTGGACGTTTTTTTCAAGGCAATTAATTTTGATGGGTTTAATGACGGTTAATACGGTCTTTTTGACGGTTTAACAAATTTGGTGTTTTTAGCTTTTTCCACCTTATTTCGGGAAAATATTTTTTGAGCTAAGGCTTTAACAAGCAAGCTAGGTTTTGCCTCGATCATCTTGTCTTGTTGCTCTACCTTTTCTCTGTAATATTTTTTGAGCTTCCATTAACCTGCGCTTCTTGACAGGGATGTACTTTGCATAATCTTCTTCTTCTTTTCCGTTATCTAGAGGTTTTTTGTGGGTTTCCATGTTATTTGGTTCTAAAGGGTTGAATTTGAGTGGATTTAGAGTAAAATCATTATGTGCTTCCATTTTGATAGTAGACGAGGTTTTCGATTGTTACTCTTGTTTTATTTTCTCAGAGGATTTGGGATTTTGAAAGACTTTCTTATTTTTAGATAGGGTGGACATATTGGTAGAGGCATTTCCCTTCGTTTAGAAATTCCAAGGTAAGACTATTGTAATCAAGTATGGAAGAAATGATGACAATAATGAAAAAGGATTTTTGCACTGCTTTCATCACAATTAAACCATCTGCGGAGACTACTCCAATTCATATATTCGGGATTTCATCAAATGAAGATGGGCTCAGGAAGATCCAATGTTGTAGGTAAGCTGACGTTTTTTTAATAGCTTTATAATTTGGGCTTATAATGCAATGTATAATCAAAATTTGGGTGTACAAAGTGCCCAGAAATTTTAGGTTATCAGAATAACTGGAGAGGGGGGAGAAGGGCATAGGCGATGGGACTGTCAGTTATGGAATGGATGACAACGATGACATAAACATGCATTCATGGACTGGTACCATCACAATGTATGTGTGTTTTTTTCCTTTGTTTTATCACACGATGTTGTAATTCTTTTATGGGTTTGTTGGTTGGTTGATATTTGTTTTGGTATTCGCAGTCTGTGCATGAAGGGCGCATCTATCATCTCAAGCTATTTTGTGACAAAGATTATCCCGAGAAGCTTCCAACTGTGAGATTCTATTCAAGGGTCAATATGACATGTGTCAATCAGGAGACCGGCCTGGTAAGGATACCTATGTTGATTTTTTTATTTCTATGGTGGCGCACTTGCACTCTCTCTCTTTGTTTTCTTCGTGTCAATTGGGTTTTTTAAGATTTTGATTGCATGTATTTATTTTAATAAATTTGGACTTTTGATATTGATTTTGGGTATGAGTGTGTCATGGCACCTCTGTTTCTGTATTTTCTCCTATAAAATTATGCGCCTTCTGAATTAGGATTTCAGATGTTGACTTAGGCTTCCTAATGTAGGGTTTTATGTTTTTCTAATGTAGGGATTCAAATCTTGATTTTTTCCTTACAAAGTAGGTCTTGTTTGCTAACTTGGAGCAATAAAGGGCACCACAACAAAGTAATGATAGTGGTTTAGCTCAGGAAGTCAGGAGCTGGTTTCTTTTCATTATAATGTCATTCCTTTCTTCCATTGCAGTTAGGGTTTCTACATTTGTTTTTGATGATGAAGGGATTTTAACACAATCTTGTCAATGGTGTTGCAGCCACAGAAGAAGATGATTGTGTGGCAAAGAAGTTGGGAAAACTAGACGAAGACCAGGAAGTCAATGCCTTAAGAAGATTCACAAGCGTGTATCTCAAGTAAGGAAGGCCTGTTATGATTTCCCATTTCATTCCCTTTACAAATTTTCTGTTAATTCTGAAATTAAACTCAAAAACACTTGAAATCTGTAGATACCATTGCTATGATCCAAAATAAAGTTTTGATGAAGGAAAAAAATTGGTAGAAAATGGGTTTGGTATCTTCCTGTGGCTAGAGAGAAATAGCAAACAAATTCCATCAACATGTTATTCAAGCTTAGTCTATCCTTTTGCCATGGTCGTATCAACAGTTTCAGTCCAGAGAACTACAACACCCACTAGATATTGGTAATAAGATACAAAGTAAAAATGGAAAATTAATATTTGGGATAAGAGAACTTTGAACCACATAATGACTGGGTTTTCATAAGACCACAGAGGTCACTATGTATCAGTTCCAATACCCATTCATTTGCCAAGCATTGTCCTTTTAAAAACTCTCTTTATATTGTAATATCAGTATGCACAATCTCTGTCTAGAATTTATTTCAAATACCTTACCTTTCAACGTACAATGAGTTAGATCACCATAATCATTCTCCCCTTTCTGTAACTTTGTTTATGAAGTGTACAGAGTAGTATATTGCCTTTAATTACATGAGGTTTGCAGTAATTGAAAGTCTTTGGACATGAATTCTCATACATTATCTGTCTAGATAATTTTGATATTCCTTTCTAAATACTTAGGATGAGAGAAGCACTCTGAAGTTTCAACTACCCAATGATTGGGCTTTCATCTGGCCATAGAGTTCACTGGTCAATGATTCCAATACTTGTTTCTTTTTCCACAGATAGTGCTTTTCAAAGCTTTGTTTATTTTGTTTTGTGGTTGTGCAAGTGTCACAAATTGAAATAAGTCTCTAGAATTTTGGGTACAAAAAGATACCATTTCAAGTAATATTTAGTAATTCAAGATAGTAGAAATTCAGAAGACCAATCCTCTGGTGTGATAAAAATATCCTTGTGTAAAAGATGTTGTTCTACAGATATTTTATCGAATCTGTATGTTCCATCTATTCCTCCATTCACTATTATGCCATGGCCATAACCTATGTCATAAGGTTCTCCTAATTTTATCAAAAAACTTAGAATTTTGCTGAACTTTACTCTCGTTGAACATGAACTCCAACTTTATCCATTATTTTTACATGGGATGTTTTTTTACACAATTTTGCATTATTTTGCATTATTTTATAATATATATATACACACACACACACACACACACACACACACACACACACACACACACACACACACACACATACATATAACAACTTAAATTAGCAGACAAAAACTCTCTCCACTCTATCCCTGTGACATATTTATGCATTTTTAAAAATAAAAATGATAGAAAACAAAATTGTTTGAACATAAATACATTTTATTTCTCAAACTTTATCCCTGAGCTTGAACCGAACTTTATCCTCATCAAACATAAATGCGAAATCAAACCTTGTGACTTAGGCTATAACTATTTTCTATATCTCTTGAAATTTGAAAACCATTTGTTCAAATCAAACATCACTTTGGAACTTTATTCAATATTTTGACAGATTCAAAGTTTTTATTTTTTACACTTGAATCTAGGGAATGTCACAGATATTTGGTCTTAGTATTTGCATTTTAGTTGCAATAATTCCAATCCCTTGAACAAAATGTGTCCTACCATTACCTAAAATCACAATTTTACTTATATGCTTGTATAATCCAATGAAGAAACTCATTCTCAATTGCTTGTCATATGTTTTGAGGTACCAGAGTCTACATGCCAAACATTTTTAGATGCAACTATAGCTTATGAGGAAATAAAAATCTATTTATCATTCTCTTCCTCTACAAAATTGCAACAAATCTTCTAATTTTGTGTCTATTGAGGGTTGGATCCCAAAGCCTCTTAGTGTAGTCCTTTAAGCAACTTCTCTTTCCACAATAAAAATAACACTGAACTATCCTATTTTGATTATTAATTATGGATTTAGCACTATCTCTATTTTTGTTATTTTGTTGAAAACATCTCCTTTTTCCTTTTAATTGATATGCAATTTGTCTATCTTTCCCCCATAGTTTGCTAAAAATGATTCACCATACCTTCTTCATCCCCATAAAGCTTGGTCCTCTATTCTCTCAAAAAAGAGAGGGATTAAATCATCATAAAAGAGGGTGCAAGTATTACTATTATGTGTTGTACTTAAGGCGGTGACTAAAATTTCACAAGACAATAACAAGCTATTAAGATCCATTGAATTAATCCTATGTGTTTGGTTTCATGATTAATAACAAAGACCCAATCTATGATATCATTTAATTTTGTTTAGTGATTTGAAACAGAAACAAGAATCACCTCCTACCATTTGTAGTCAACACAACATACTTTGGTCATGGAGGATTCTTATCTGATATAATGTTTCATAGTGCTTTTAGTTTATTCCAAGCTTCATAGTATTGAATCATCTGCAACTAATAACATAATAAGTATTACTGCTTCCCTATCCTGAAATCTTCCATTAGGACAATATTTCCACGATTATGCTTTTCTTATTGGCCCGAAACAATATTCCATGACTTTCTAAGGTCAAAATTGCATGTATTTTATGTTTCCATAGGGAAAATATTTTTCCATAAAGATTGTGTTAGAAACAAAACACTTTGTAAACTTTCCATCGATCTTCTCCTTTCAAATTTGGCCCTGGAACTCCTCCAAACTCTAACACCCAACATTAACCCTTGGAGTTATGGGTCTTATGGCTTAAAATTGCTCCCAAAATGTACTATTTTTAATGATGGACTGATGAAAGATATATGACATGTGAACAAGACTGACAAAAACAATATTGTTCTTTTCCTAAACCCCCCGGTGACCACCACTTCCACCTTAACGCAATATTAGAATTCCATGGTTAGAAAAAGTCCCCCTGAACCCTAAATTTGAAGAAGCAAAAATATCTATTGAAGAGGACTTATTTAGATCTAAAAAAATGATCCCAACCCTCTTTTTTATGTGACCAGTATATCTAACTCCAAAAGTGTGAACCATTAAACCACTTTTAGTTTTCTGTAAATTAAAGGTCAGTTTTAGTTTTAAAAGTTTTCTTTCATCAACTTGGGCTTTAAGACTTAACAAAGTTTAAATGGCTCCCTACAAACTATCAACCATATAGCCTCCAAAGTTCTTTGATTAGTCACTTCCCATTTGGAAGGCTTTGTGGGAGAAGTTTCTCACATAAATACTAGTGTATTGAAGGCCATTGTTGACAATGGAAGTATCCCCGTGATTGCCTCTGTTGCAGCAGATGACAATGGGAAGGTGTACAATATCAATGTTGATACTATGACAGGGGAAATTGCAGCTTCTCTGGGTGCAGAGAAGCTCATATTGTTGACCGACTTAGTTGGATATATAATTGTGTTGCCTGACATGCTTTAAAGGATAAATTGTTGATGAACATTGATATCTTTCACTTCATGGATGCATAAATTTGCAATATTTTAAATTAAACTTACCTCTATAACCCAAGGTAATATGAAAAGGCATCCAAATGCATTTTGTACTGTATAAATGAATATATCCTAGATATAGCAGAAAGCAATGTTTTCACCTAAAACAGGGTAATAATGCAATTGCTATTTCAATTTTACTGGTAACAAGAGATTTTATCATGCGTTGTGTTTTTTATTCTATAGTTTTTAGTTTATTGTTTCTCTTTATGATATCAGGCACCTCCTTTATTGTTGTGTCATCCAAGACTATGGGGGTCTAAGATCTGACTGCATGCATATACTCTCAGGGCATTCAACCTGATGGGACTCAAACCAAGGTCTTTTGGCTTGCAACACCCTTCGATCAGGTAACCTGTCCCAATGGACCCCTTCAAAGCTATCATTATTTGTTCTTAACCTACTGCAATATTATAGGGGAGAAATGCTCACCTGAACTCATGCTAGGACCCCTAAATGGGAGTCTCCAATTTAGTTAATCCAGTGCCTCATCTTCTGTAATCCTTCACATCACCATTCTTGTCTATCTACCTTTCCACATGGAAACCTATTGTTTTATGATTACATGGTAAACAGAAGTCTATGGGACATCCTACATGGTGAGTAAAATGATTATGTTATGAAGAAAAATGGATCTATACATTGTAGATTCATATTTTAAAATAGAAGAACCCATTCAATCTCTAACCTTCTGATTAAAATGAATTGTTGGAAAATCTAACAAGTGTGTTTTTATTTTTATTTTTGTGTAGGATCATCAAAGTAGATTAAGCTAGACTGGGAAATGTGGCTAAAGATTGCTCATGGTGTTGCAGAAAGATTACCATAATTGTAACCCACGCAAAGGTACGGGAATGTGAAGACTTCTAACTTCTTTTGGATGATAATTTTGAAGCACATTTGTCAGACTTTGGCATTGCCAAGTGCATCTTGGCCAAAACCCACACCTCTACCTATGTTATGGGTACCATTGGTTACATTGGCCTTGAATATGCAAGAACATCAAGGCTTAATGAGAAATATGATGTATACAGTTCTAGGTATAGATCATCATTGACCTTGCATAATTATTAATATTATATACACCCATGGTTTTCTTCCCTTTCCTTTGTAAAACATAATGTTATTTGCTTGGAAATTTTTCTATCATCACGTGAACATTTGTTATTTGTAGTTTAGGACAATATATAGAGAGAATTACATTTTGAACAAAATTCAAATGGTTGGCCTTAGGGAATGAAAACTTTAAACAAATTCATTTATGTCAAATGACTTAATACAATGGCAAGTATATCATCATTGATATCATTTTTTGCTCTATGTGGTTCTGTAATGGCTTCATTTTATGAGATAGTTTATGGTTGGAGTGAAGATTGTATATGTGATTGTACATATTTATCTGCAGGATCATTTTGGGATGATAATATTTTCTTGGGAACTGATGTTATTTGATTTTTTCATCATTCTCGTTTGACGGCTAATTTGGACAAGGTCTGTGCAGACTGGTTGGTTGATGTAGTTTCTTCTTTTCACACGGTTAGGGGTAGAGTACTCTAGGCACATTTTTTGGGTATATTTCTGATATGTCATGAGCTATTTTGATGCTTCATGGAGCTCAAGAGAACTCTTCAAAGTCGTTGTTGTAATTGTTGAACAGATCATATCTGCTACATAAGCCTTTTGTCTTTTAAGTTTTTTTTTTTTTCATAACCAGATCTTAATACAAGTCCTGCTTTTCAAACCAACTTTAGGCCTCCTCTTTACAATAGCTCCATTTAACAATATCTAGCATCTTCAAATTGTCTTGAGATCTTGTTTTTACCTCATTTTTAGTTCACAAACTATGGGTCCCTCACAAACATGTCTCTGATGCGACATTTGATTTTCTATAGGACAATCATATAATCACACAAACTAGGAAGTAGAGAGAAAATCATAGACAAATTTAATAAACAATTTTGCACAAGTGCATAAAGATGAGCCTGAGATGGGCTCGTACTGACTATAATTCTCTCACACTTCCATCCTTATTTACAGAATTGATATATTAGAATGTTGTTAAACCATCTATATTAATAATATTATAAATTTAGATACATTGCGAGTGTAGTTATTTTTTATTTTTTGGTTAGACTTCCAATATGCTATTAAGAATTATATTTGGAGTGAAATTTACTATCTAGATGAAAGTTGTGAAAGACTTCCAAATGTTTTGTTGATCTCTGATCTAGCATGAAATCCTAGGGACCTATTGGACCCCTGGAATATTGGCCAAGTATGAAGGCGCATAGGCGCGCAGGGTCCCAGCTATGAGAAGGCGTGCAAGGAAAAAACACGTGAGAGAAAGGTTTAAGGAAGCACATAGCACGTGTGGGGTGTAAAAGGAGGCTCGTGACTTAGTCAATTTGATCACCGGGGTAGAACACGTGAAACGCATGATCGGTTATGCGTGGATAAGATGCCAGCCTAGTGATAGGTGGCCCAGAAAGAGCATGCCTTGGATGGAATATTCTAGAAGAACATCATGAGATAAAGTGGAAAGCCCAGACCTAGATAAGCATGCTCGCATGGACCACATTCGACACTTGGCACCAAATCGGGGACGCGGAAAGGTGAGTTGGCGGGGTAGGAGAATTATAAATACAAGTTCTGCGGAGTAAAATATATACAATTACGAGGTATAGAGGGTTAGAGAGTGAACGAGCTCTGAGAATTCTGCGAGTGGATATTTGTGTTCGGGGAAGGAATGTACTAAGCATGGAGTTGTAATTTTTTTTTTGTTAGCTTAGTTACATACGTTCAAAGTGATATGCATGACTATGGTCCGCTCTCTCGTGACACTTTATAATGAATCAATGAATATAATGAGGTTACCTATTATAAATAGACATGGATATCAATGGTTTTAATACATATTTCTCTCATATGATCTCTCTTTCCTTTCATGCTATGCATGAATGCTTGTATAGTTATTTTTGTCATAATGCATGTTATGGATTCTATTAAAGTACTTAGTCCGAGGTGATTTGCGAGGATCTAGAGGTGATACGAAAATGTGTGTTGTATTTTTTTCACTTTTAAAAGTTTCCAAAGATCATGATTTTCTTAACCAATTTTAAGTATTCTAAACTTCACAAATTGATTAAATTATGATTATTATTCATCCATAGAAGTGCGGAAAACTTGGGTAACAAATAAATAATCAAAAAACTAAAAACACTCAGATAACAAACAAGATTGTTTATGGGGTTCAGAAATTCCTACGTCCCCGGGTTCGGATTGAACCGATCCATTAATAATATTGAAATGTAAGTACAATAACTCTTACAAACAACCAATAATGAATCACAACCTAAAAATGAGTTGATCAATGTCCCAAGAACTCTAAAAAATAGTAGAAATTATCCCAAGAATGATCTGTGGCTCCTACAGTGTTTTCACAATGTGATCTCCCTGCAACTATGTTAGAAAAACACCTACAAATGGACATTTACAAACATTCTATCAAAATAAATCATATATCTGAGATCATCTCTGAATTTTGAACACTTTTCATGTTTACACCAAGTCAATTTTCAACGAGAAGTGCATTGAAATTCATGTTTTCGAACTAGTTGTCTTGTAGATCCTGTTAAAAATGTATTCAAAGCTTCCAAAAATAGGTTAAAACTCAACAAAAATATCAAATCTTACATCGTTGGAATCGTCTCAGAATTCCCTACATTTCACCTTTTTTCTCCAAGTTCCCATTCTAAGTGCAAGGCCTTCAAAAATGGAGTTTTCTAAGTCATCTTGGAATTCTGAACACTTTTCATGTTTACACCAAGTCACTTTTTAGACCAAAAGTGCATTGAAATTCGTGTTTTCCAACTAGTTGTCTTGTAGATCCCTGTTAAAAACTGTATTCAAAGCTTCCAAAAATAGGTTAAAACTCAACAAAAACATCAAATCTTACATCGTTGGAATTGTCTCAAAATTCCCTACATTTCACCTTTTTACTCCAAGTTCCCATTCTAAGTGAAAGGCCTTCAAAAATGGCATTTTCTGAAAACTACCTCCTTATGTTGCTTTGCACAGACCTGCCACCCTTTTACAAAAGGTACTGAGCTCGTTTTATATTGTTTGGAGCTCCATGGCGCAATGGCTGGGCACTTATCCTTTTACCCCAGCATGCATGGTTCGAATCCCCTATCTCCACTTCCACCGCCAACTCCCATGGGATTAATCCCACCTTCTTAGCATTATGGATAAAGGCAGCAATTTATATGGTAAGGCATATACATTGTTTATTGGCTTAGAGAGCCGTTTTGGTGGGAAGGATAACCACAAGACCATGGAATTTGATTAGTTGGCACTTGGAGGAGGTTTAGCATATAATGCAATTGGTTAGAATATAATGCGTGGTTGTTTGCAAATAGAATAATGCGTGGAAAGGCATTAAAATATAATGTGTGGCTAATAATAGCTTAAGCGACCAATATGGAGGTGTAACCATATAGTGACATGGAAAATTTCATGGTGAATAATTACAAAGTAATATGAAATTCAAAATTCCAATTGAAATATGATAATTAAGACCACCTGTCGACCCTCAATTGAAAAATTGAACTCAAATCAAACACGTGGTGGCTTGAGGACCCACCACATCGGCGATGATATAATCGTCCTCATGGCGGCCGGGCTCCCTTCCGTTATAAAAGTTGAGCCTCTTGTTCTGGACCGATTTTACGTGTGTCGAAGACCGGAGGTTGAAAACAACTCGAACAACCTTAATTTTTTACTTTTTCTCCTTTTTCCACGTGTCACAGTGCTATTGGTCCATTATTGACATGTTGACCAAAGTTGACTTCCCTGTTGACTAAACTTTGACTGAACATATCTTGAGCTCAGAGTGTCTGTTTTTCACGTTCTTATAGTCGTCGGAAAGCTCGTTGAAGGCTCTACTACATTGGTATGGTTTAGGGAAGTTTTGGGAACATTTAACACTAAAATTGATCCCCTGATCAATAGGCCATTCGAGCCCTTTGGTCCTTGTTTGTTTCAACATCCCTCATAAAAACTCTTACACTAATCATAAATGATGCTTCCCACTAAACTCACATAAAAGAGAGAATCAGTACCCATGCATGCCTCGGGTGAGCACTCAGCTTCTGCTGGGTGATAGGTCAGCACACATGGGGTTCCTTTTGTGATGGGAGTAAAAATGACTACATCTTCGTTCCGTTGTCGGGACCTCTTTTCGAAGTTGTAGTGGGATATAGCACACATCATGATCTGTGTAGTGAGGAATGACAGAGCGGTCAACATTGGAAAATTTTGAATCATGGTTCAAGAGCATGGAGGATGAATTTGCTCGAGATATTTGCACTTTGGACCTGAGTTTAATGCGCATAGATGGGTGGAAGAGAACCTCTACCATGATCTATATAAGACCTTCTTCTGTTTCCTCCCAATAGAACTATATGAATGGCTTTCAGCCTATACATCTAGATCAATATGGCATTATGGATCACATGTATGGACTGAAGAAGGCTACCAAATGTTGCAGGATGTAGATCTGACGTGGACCCATGTTGTAGATCATTGGTGGAGAGGAGTACTAACTAGTTACACTCTGGAGTATGCCATTTCCATGTATTCTTGTCTAGAGGTTGCTGAGTTTAAATTTTTGCGAGAACCTAGAGAAATTTTTCTACATGTTATTCCTCTAGCTATGAAGATATTGATGGTTACCATGAGTTTAAAGCCTTTTCCAATGGTTGGATAAACCATTCTGAGCACTAGGTAAGGGAGCTTAGGTGGAGGAAGATGGCGAGATATCACGACAGAGAAGAAGAGAGACGGCTCAATTATAGTGAAATGTGTGAAAGGGAGATTGCTATACAATGCGAGGCTACTAGTGTGATGGATCTATGGAGAGACAGACGTTGCAGGAAGGAGTTGAGGTTCACACAAAAGAC
The DNA here is from genome assembly GCA_018340775.1 of Taxus wallichiana var. yunnanensis. NCBI lineage: Eukaryota > Viridiplantae > Streptophyta > Pinopsida > Cupressales > Taxaceae > Taxus > Taxus wallichiana. The sequence goes on along the minus strand of CM031238.1, from coordinate 15,198,749 downwards.
GTGGAACCTGAGCATTCTGTGCTACCCCATCTTGGTAAGCACGTGAGGGAGACCCCTTTGGCTTCTGGTGAGAGTTTGTCGCACGAATAAAGGAGAGTCATTGGTGCATATCTGAACCCACCTAGTGACCGAGCCCTGGCGCTTGGTTTTCCCGAACTAGGAAGAAGTGTTGTTGACCTAGTTGATATCGGTGGGAGAGACAGATCCACACCTAGGAGATACAATTTTACTGATCCCTTCTTCTATGGCTGCACACATTCTAGTATTTGGAGGAGTCTTTGGACAAGGAGCAAGTGTACAAGCTTTCGGTCTCACATCAGGGAGTGGCGTGGGACACAGTAGTGGGAGCGGAGCGCTATCACAGATGATCAAAGCACGATTCGGTGGGACCGTGGGGCACTTGGAATAGCTCCTAATGGCCCTATTGGAACTAGTGGTTCTGGTGGATCTGGTGGCTCTGGAGGCACAGGACCTGGTCGACCTAGTGGATCAGGTAGTGGAGGAAACACCAGAGGGAACCAAGGCTCGCTCAGGAGGATAGGGACCATAGTCACCACCTCAAGTATTCTTTGAAATGTATCTACATTTACCAGATTACAGGGGCATTGAGGATGTTGTGGAACATGTTCACAAGTGTGAACCGCTATGGCACGCGAAGGGTATCACAATCCCAGAACGGAAGGCTAGTCATTTTACAACCACATTGCAAGGGCACACGTATAGCTGGTATAGGAAGTATGACCCTCATCAAATGGTGGTGGAATATACTGCCTTAAAGAATGCATTATTGGCAAAGTTACACATTCTTGAGTTCAAGCAAAAGAGCATCAGTGCTTTGAAGGAGATTCAGCAAGGAATGGCAGAGAGTGTGTGGGAGTATGATGCACACTTTAAGACTCTCTTGTCTAAATTATCATATGATATCCATCCTTCTCAGCATGCACAAGTGGTTTGTTGGAGGATTGATCACCCCTTTTAGAAGGGCCTTGTCTCATAAAAATTTTACAAACCCGCGCAAAGCATTGGAAGCTGCCTTGCACGCCGAAGCTGTTGGTAGTATAGATACTAGCGTTAGCCCATTCTTGGAGGCTCAAATTGTTGTTATGGCAAAGTAGTTGGAAAAATTATCTATGAACATAGCCCATGAGACTTGCAGTGGTTTGTGGTGCACATATTGTGAAATAGAGGGACACGTTAAGGATATTTCCCCGGAGGATGGTACATGCCTTGACGATGGATTGTGAAATTTGTCATGGGGACCATGATGCAAGTAGATGTCCCTTGCTGCAGCATGCGATCAAGAAGAATGTATCTTGTTATTGCAAAATTTTCACCTCTACAACCCATGATACTAAGGATTGTAGGCTCATTGATCAAATCCATGAGGCCATTGATCATGGGGTGCGCCAAACCAAGCGTTTCCAGTAGTTCCAAGGATAATGATCACCATTATGAGGAGCGTGTAGAAGGAGGCACGTATGGAAGAGGTTTTCAAGGAGGATTCTATGGTTAAGGTAACCATGGAGGAGGAAGGAGTGAGTTCCCTGCACGGAACATGTTTCAACTGTGGATCTACAGAACATTACAAGCGTGAGTGCCCGAACCTGTTGTAGTGCTCATGGTGTAGAAAGAAGCATAAGTATGAGGAGTGCCGGAATTATTTGAGCACATGAATCAGAAGCACCGAAAGGACAAGGGCATTGTAATGGTTAGTATTAAGAAGGTAGACAAACAATGGATGCACTTGGGTAACACGGGATGAAGGTTTGGAGCCTGTCTTGGTAACAACAAGGGAAAAAGCCATGCGTGAGAGAGAGGTACCAAGACAGAAAACCTTGGTTTTAAGAGAGGAGGTCATTCATGGAAAATATCAAGACCCCGCGCATCAAAAGGAGATATATCAGGACACCATGGATGTTATTCGAAGCTTACAAGGGGAGATACAGTGTCTAAAGGAGCAATCTAGGAGGGAGGAACAAGGAGAGTCGAGGCGCAAAAGGATGACCTGGATGAGATCAAGGAGGTGTGTAAAATGCTAAGGCAGGAGAATATCATTCCCTTGTTATGATCATGGTTGAGAGAGAAGGTACCACGTGCCGAAGAAGAGCACGAGAGACATGTCTTGCATGTGAACCTTCCCCCTCACAGCCTCGACTATGACAAGGAGATTACATTGAATGCAGTTATAGATGGATGGCTCCTCAAAGCAATATCCTCATTAACACAGGCGCGGAGGTTAATGTTCTGACTTTGGATGCATGGCATTAGATGGAGACCTGCATTATAGCCATCTTTGAATGTGCTATAAATGGAAAACAAGACTAAGGCAATGCCCATTGGTGTCTTGAAGGATGCAACTATTACTATCCAAGGAGAAAAGTTTATTGGGGACTTTGAATTCTTGGCACTTGCCGATTCAGACAATTTCCCAGCACTACTTGGGCACCCGTGGTGTTATAAGAACAATGTGGACCTTCGGTTCAACAAAGCGTACATCAGCTTTGAGAACAAGGAGGAACGATTCATTATACCCCTAGTTGATGGGAAGTCGACACCCTATATTGAACCATTTGGAGAAGAAGTTCTGGAAAAGATTTATGTGCGCTTAATCAATCGGAGACCCTGAGATGATGCACCCTACTAACGAGGTTATCCGGTTTGAAGCTGCCCGATTAGTGAGTGATAACACCCGGTATGGCATGTGACAATTAGGTGCATGGAACTTACGAATTAATGGGATGGCGAGTTGAGAGTATCGGTGACCAAGGCAACAAAGGCGCGCATGATTAGGCACTTGGAGGAAGAGAAGCGCCCAAGTATTCGGGAGGACCCTTCCCAAAGATCTTTCTGCATGAGGTAGAATCTCAGTGGAAGGATGAGAAGGAAAGGAGGGAGGTGTTAAGTTATGTCTTTCTTGGCACAACATCTCGGTGGTGGGCCACACATCAAGAGAGCCTTTTAGAATGGCGCGAGGTAAGAATTACTCTCTCTATCAGATTCTTCCAGGAGCAATGTACCCACCATCATCAAGGAGTACCATGGGAAGGATCCCACCTCTCTCCATATCCAAGAGTGTGAATGGGTCTAGAGAGAAGGCGTGGAAGCTTTTCCACCATCCCTCTAGGTGCACAAGTTGTATTCTACACTGTAGGGTTGTGCGCGTGCATGGTAAATTCATTCGAAGAGACAGCGCTAGACAAGGAATTGGCAAGAACTCACAACTGAGCTTATTCAAACCATTGAATATTAGAGTACAAGCAATCAATTGATAAGGCCTTACAGGTATCAAGTGCCTTACCATGGGGGATAGTGCCGGGATGGAAGATAGCTTATTGGAATTACTAGGGGCGAGGATTGGGGCGCGCTTTGAAGAAGAGAAGCGGTAAGAGTTACATCTTGAGCGTGCATGTTTGGAAAAAGAGAAGGGAAAGTTGGTGTATGTGATTGATGGGGAGGAATCGAAAGCTTAGATGTTATCTATTCTGTGGGGATGCTAGAGGTAGTGGGCCAGTGCGAGATGCTTGCACGTGTGCCTACCATGAGCCTTTAAAGATGAAGAAAGTTAACATCGGTTCGGAAGAAGAGCCTAAGGAAGCTATTATTGGGGATTGTTATCCAAAATTCACCTCTCAAGGTAATTTTGATAACATGCATCAGATTCTTTAGTCTCGAGCAAGAAAAATTGATTCAAGGGCCAAAATCATGTTTTGGGGTCCCCTTGACTTCTCTCTAACTTCCCATCAAAGGAAAAATCCAAGAAGTTAGGAAAAAATCAAAAAAATCCAAAAATGAAGTCGCAGGCTTGTTTTAAAGCATTACAGTTTGAAGGCTATGGGTCGTGCGGTGCGGATCATATTAAGGTTCTTCGTACCAAGTTTGCGGCTGAAATACAAAGGAATTAGCAAAGTCAGAACTTTTAGTCCCAGCGATCAGCGGGGGCGGTTGGGACGTTGACGCGCGTAGGACGCAAGAAAGCCAAAATAGCCACAGCGAGTGAAAATCGGTAAAAGTGGAAGTTTCTTTTTTTTTTGTTCCACTGAGTTGGGGATCGGGGAAAAAGTATGCACAAGATGCGAATCAGCCGATTTGCCACAAGCCGATCTATTGCGGGTGGTGCGGAAATTTTAAATCCGGGACAGTCGGGACAAAAGTACGCGCGGGACACAAAAAGGTGAAAAGGCCGAAAAGGGGACAAAAAGCTCGACTCAAATTGGATACGAAAGAATGTGTCTAGGACATCTAGGACACACGGACCTGATTTTGCCGCAATACCCTCAAATTCAAAGGAAAAGTCAACGTTTGACTCCCGAAGCTTCAAACGGCCATAACTTTGACTCCGAGCTCCGATTTTAACAAAATTGGACTTCCTGGAACGAGCACGATGTCCTCTAGGTCACAAAAACTGGATTTCTTAATTTTGGTGAGGATAGATATATTTAAATAAAAGAAACATATATGGCCCCACTCAGTTAATGCTCATTCTCGTCAAATGACAGAAAATGCCTGGCAGACCCAAAATAGCTTGCACTCAGAAGGCCATAACTTTTGCATTTCTCAACAAAATCACACAAAATTTGTACTGTTGAAATTTTGGCTTCAAGCCCAACACACAGAAATCAAGTAATTCCATATTTGATGAGAAATTGATGGGGATTTTTCATAAAATGTGGCCGGGTTCATGACAATGTTTTATTTGGTAGTTGGGAGTGCAATTAAGAGGCATGGTCATCATTCCTTCTCTGTTGCAGCACCTGGGACAGTATGGGGAGCCTTTTACAAGTAACATACAATCATTTCACTCCATTTAATGCCTCTTACAAGTGGTTAAAGGATAGATTTTGGGATTTCCATTTCCCCTTCTCTCTCTCTTCTCATTTTTCTATAAATTGGAGTGTTGGGCTCATTGTAAGGGAGAGTTTTTAGTACAAAGCTCTGTCAAAATTGCTTTGTGAAGCCAATGTCTTGTAGGCCCTTGTTGTGGACTCCTTGCATGGTGATCCAAGCCCTTATCTTGTAACAAATTGAACTATGCATATCATGAAGCAATAAAATATAAGTTTGTGGATGTATCTTCCCCTGCTGTGTTTTCTTGCATTCTTCTTGCCCCTTCAACCTTGATTACAAGTGTATTGTGTCTATCTTTATACTCTTGCAAGGATCCATTATTATTGTGCATGTATGAAACATTTTTGTGAATGCATTTTTAGATTGTGGAGAACTATTATCACCCCTTCTAGTATGCACTTTACTCCTAGTTTTCACACATTGGAAGACTACTCTCACACCCTCCTTTTCTGGTGTATCACCGCTTTAGTGTAGGCTTTCATTTTATGCATTCTCTCTCCTTGGTCCCTTGGAAAGTTAGATTAGAATAGTTAGTTTACCCTACATTAGAGTAGATTGTGGCAGGTAGTTTAGGAGCAAGAACTAGCTTTTCTCGAAGGTCTATCTCAGTAGCAAGTCCCCCAACTTGGAGATAGTACCCATGTTATCCAATCACATCGTGAGTTCAAGTATATGCACTTGTGTAAACATAAGGGTGTTGTGATTTGGTGATAATAGTTCTGGCACACCCGGTGGGACCTTAGAGGTCTTCACTTAACTATGACAAGATCGATGTGCACTTGTTGTAAGTTTCCAGCTTTGAAGGAGCTTTGAAATTACACATCTGGTGACTCCAAAAGAGACATAATCCACTGGTTTTAGCAGTCCAAGCCTAGCAAATTTATGAGAAGAATATAGACCAGATCAAGAACTAGGGAGGAAGGATTGTTTGTCTATCTACACCTATCTCTAGGTAGAGAAAGAAGGGGAAGAAGAGCTCAAAGGTCTCCATCTCCACCGAATAGAACCTTGTCAACACCTCCACTGGAAGGCCTTTTATTCAATCAACAAGATTTCTTCGACCAATCAGGATGGTACAACCAAATCCATATGTCAACTTCACTTTGGCGGCAAAGTTCTACTTGCCTTGAATGCACAAAACTCAGTTCCGGTTGCAACATTGAAGAGCATCCCATATTTCACTAGAGAGAACCAGACTTCCCCTGGTGATCATGTCTAAGATATTGCCAATGTCTACACAATCCAAGAGATTCATGAAATGGACATTGCAATCAAGTTGCTCACCTCTTCATTCAAAGGGAAAGCTTCCCAATGGTTCAGAAGTCTTGAGGCAGGCTCTATTCAAAATTGGAATCAGCTATGCATGACTCTCCATAACTTGAGTTTGGGGAGAAAGGTTACAACTCATCTTTGTTGGAGAAACTAACAACAATCAAGAGAGCCCCGAGCGAGTGGTAGTGAGACTTTAACCTCGATTTCAGCGGACCTGGGATAGGATCCCAACAGTAGTAAAGCCCACTAACGAAGGTGCCTTCTTATACTTTCTTAAGGCTTTGAATTCTGATATTTCTTTAATGATTCGGTAAATGGGGGCCTGACCTTGCCCGTAACCTATAGCCTTTCCATAGGAGCTAAGAACCGTTTAATTCGGAGGCTAGAAAAATCACTCTTAGGCCATCCATGCCCCTATACCCGAGTTAGGAAGCCCGGATACTAGTCAACGCACCTACATTAACATACCCCCCGGGAGTCAAAGCTTCAAGTGAAGCCTCCACTTCATCATCTAACAACTCAAGGAACTCCAAGAGGTCATAAAGTAATTGCAAAATTTTGGTAATGAGCTAGTAACCATCAAACGAAAACAAGCTTGGAGTTATAGGCCATATCAGTCTCAAACTCGGTCTCGAATAGACCCCAATACCACCAACAAAATAGGCCACCATCTCAAATTGTAAATCGAGCGAGAACCAAGGATAACCTCAAGTTCTTTAGACCTTTCAGGTCGTATGATCCAAATACGACTTGACGTTAAGAGCCTTGGTCCCAACAAAAAATAACATGGCATAGGAATATGATTGGTGCTTCTCATGCAATCAACCTCATAACCAATCAATGTGCTTTAATGGTGCATTAAATCAAGCTCTGATTGTGTAAACTATTGGTGTGTCACGAGAATCTAACCATGAAGAGAATTAGTAGCGAAGAAGCACCTCATCAAGGGACATCTCCAAATGAAACTACACTCGTCAATTGGTAGGCTGAAGATTTTTGTGATATAAATCAAATACCTTCTCAAAGTATAGTATCAATACACGCTCAAGAAGAGAAACATTGGGAAGGCAGTCATCAACTCAAATGATCCTGACCCTCTATTATTCCACAAGGTGTTGGCAATCAAAGCGCAGTTCCAAATGTGCAAGGTCAGCCCAAACCACCTTCTAGACCACCTCAAGCATCGGTTGCAACAACTCAGGTGCTAGAGAAGAATGTGCAAGGCAAGGGCCAACAGAAAGATACCTCATTCAACATCATTGAGTAGATGAAGAAGATGAATGTAAACATATCAATGTGGGAGTCATTGGCTATCCCAGGACAAAGAGACCTATTGTGCAAGGCTGCTATGGCAAATTGGTCAGCATCAAATCAGCCACCCAATCAACAAGAAAAATTTCTTACTAATGTAACTCAACCTGAAGGGAATCATGGAGGAAAACAAGGTAAAATTTGAAGCCCCCTCCATTCTATGTCTCATTGATCATAGGAGACAAGTTGGTACATAATTACATGATTGACTCGGGAGCAAGTAGCTCAGTCATGCCAAAACAAATATCTGATCAGTTAGGGCTTCAATTTGAAGTTGTCTCCAAGGGTGTAGTGCAATTAGATGGGACAGCAGTGACAACGGTTGGAGTGATCAAAGGTTTGAGCCTCACATTACATGTGTGTCCCAATGTAACGGTGTTACAAGATGTGTCAATCATAGACTTGCCACCACTCTTTGCATTGTGTTTGTCAAGAGACTTCACTGCTAAAATTGGAGGCTATATTTTAGCTGATTGGTCACACATGTTATTTAGAACAAGGTATGGAACTAAGGCTACAATCAGATCTGATCCTATGATAGATTTTCACATAGAGCCCCATACACCAATTCAATCAATGTAAATTGTTCAGCATTCGATCAAGAGGATTATCCAAGCACTCATGAAGTTGACACCAAGGTCGGATGCATTCCGGACTTGACTCTTGATGAATGGGCAAACAAAGACACATGCATTTTATCCATACAAAGAAATGGAGGAATCTGAGCTAGGAGTTTATTGTTTGCATGAAGAGAATCAACCTCTCCCCAACATCACCAAGCCAGATCACAAAGATGAGAATGAAGTATGGAAATTGTTCTTTGATGGATCAAGGAGTAGACAAGGTGCAGGAGGAGGAGCTATGCTCATTTCACCACAAGGTACAAAGTATTACTCGGCCTTTCGTTTCCAATTTTCTTGCTCAAACAACACAGTTGAGTATGAAGCCTTGATTCACAGATTGCATTGGGCAAGGAAGAAAGGCATCAAGAATTTGTAAGTATTTGGTGATAGTGAGCTGATCGTGAACCAAGTCAAGAGGAAAAATGATGCTAAGAATGATCTATTGAAGAACTACAAAAATTGGGTATGGGATCTTATTGAAGATTTTGAAGCTTTTAGCATCAATTCCATCCCAAGGAAAAAGAATGAAGCAGCGGATAGACTGGTAGAAATTGGGGCTACGTTTGATGTTGTAGAAAGTATCAAAATGAGAAATCTCAGCCTCATATCAAAGTGGTTGTGAGACCAGCTGTTCCGGATAACAATACAAGTTGGCAAGTCTTCGAGAATGATCAGCAAATTGTTAATTTCCTACAAGAAGAAGTTGAGTTCTCCGCTAGAAATCAAGACAAGTTGGAGCAGCAGTATGGTGACCAAGTGGTGCAAAGAAATATGGTGACCAAGTGGTGCAATTGAGAACTAACAAATTACCAAAGGCCTCATAACCTTAAGTCGATTTAATCTTCAACCTTGAATGATCGAGTTTCGGAAGGAGAAAGTGAACATTCAAGTAAAGGGTGAAGATTTAGAGCCTATTTTAGTAGATGAAGGCAAGACATTGCAAATTGGCAAAGTAAGTACTCCACAAGAGAAATCTGATTTTGTTTAGCTTTGTCAAGAGTTTCCAAATGTCTTTGCTTGGAATTATAAGGATTTAAGAGGTTTCAACCCAAAGTTGGCACAACATACTATGAAGGTGGAACAGAATCCAAGCCGATCAGGCAGAAGCAAAGGCCAGTGAATCCCCATATTGAACCTCTCATGAGAAAAGAGTTGAACAAACTTATTGAGACTAGTATCATCTTCCCTATCAAACACTCAAGTTGGGTTACAAACTTGGTGCCAGTAAGAAAGAGAAATGGAGAAATAAGATTGTGTGTGGACTTTCGTGATCTAAATAGAGCATCACTCAAGGATCATTATCCACTTCCATCAATGGAACAAATATTGCAGGTTGTAGCTAGTTCAGAAAGGTTTTCATTGCTAGACGGATACTCAGGCTATAATCAGATAATGGTGAAGGAAGAAGATCAATTCAAGATAGCCTTCACTACAAAATGGGGCACATATGCTTACAAGAAGATGCCATTTGGACTGTCAAATGTGGAGCAACATTTCAATGAGCTATGGATATGGCGTTCAAAGGCTTAATCAACAAGATAGTGTTGGTATACCTAGATGATATCACTATCTTCTCAAAGAATGCAGCAGACCATCTCTTTCACCTCAGACAAGTGTTTCAGAGGTGTAGAAGGTTCGGAGTGTCATTGAATTCGAAGAAGTGTGTATTCTTGGCACATGAGGGAAAATTGTTGGGCCACATTGTCTCAAGGGAAGGGTTAACAATTGATCTTGAAAGGTTGAAGCCATCCGAACACTTCCATTGCCACACCACAAGAAATCTCTCCAAAGCTTCTTAGGAAGGATAAAATTTGTCCACAAATTTGTGCCTAATTTTTCCACTCTTGTGAAGCCTTTAACAATGATGTTGAAGAAGATTCTTGCATTCAAATGGACAGCAAGAAGGCAAAGAGAGTTTTGAGAACATCAAGAATGCAATATCACAAGCTCCAACTCTTATCAACCCAGACTTTTCAAAGGACTTCATGTTGTATGCTTTTGGAGGATCAAATACAATCTCAGCTATCTTGACACAATCTGAATAAAGAAGGTTCAGAATAGCCCATAGCATTCTTCAGTCAAATCTTGGAAGATTACGAAGTAAAGTATTCTTTCATTGAAAAGCATGTCCTTGCTATCATCAGGAGTTTGAAGAAGTTCAAACACTTGGTCTCGAACAATAAGATTCAACTGCTGGTGTCTCATGTTGGTGTTAAGGACTTTCTCCTAAACAAGGATTTGAATGAGAAGAGAGCAGGTTGGATCACTTGAGTAATGGAATATGACATTGAAATCAAAGTGACCAAACTGGTTCGTGGCAAGGTTTGTGTGAGCAACTCACTTCCAAACAACCTGACGGGTTGAAAGGTGAAGAAGATGTTGTCCTGTTACTACAGAATGATCAAGAACAACCAATTGATGATGCACCCATTCCATGTTGGACTCAAGACTTGGTGCATTACCTCCAAACAAGCTTGTGCCCTCTAGAAATGAGCAAAGCAAAGAGGAGATAATTTAGATTACAAGCTATCCCGTATGTACTCATTAATGGCATCTTGTTCAAGTAGGACATCGACGGTGTTTTATTGAGATGCATTGGAACAAGTCAAGTTTAGAAGATATTACACGAGTTCCATGATAGGAAGCAAGAGGCACTTTGCTCCATGAGTAACAGCTCTGAAAATCATGAAAGCTGGTTACTATTGGCCTACGGTGTTCAATGATTGTTACTCATGGGTCAAGAAATGCAAGAGATGTGCATTCTTTATAGGGAAGGAAAGGTTAGCAGCACTACCCCTTCGTCCAATTTAAGTAGATCATCCATTCATGCAATGGGGATTGGACTTCATTGGGGTTATCAATCCCAATTCAAGTCAAGGCCACAAGTGGATACTTATGGCAACAAACTATTTCACCAAGTGGACTGAAGCGGTGGCACTCAAGGAGGCAAATGAATCTAACATCTTGGATTTCTACAAAGGAATAGTCATGAGGTTTGGTGCCCCTTCCACTATCATATTAGACAATGCATTGGCATTCCTTGGCACAAATTTCACTGAATGGGCCATCAAGAATTGTGTGTATCTCAGCACTTCATCGAATTATTACCCTCAGGGTAATGGTCAAGTAGAGTCTATGAACAAGAACCTACTAAGAATCATCAGAAGGACTCTTGATGAGAATCAGAGGACTTGGCACACAAAGCTCAAATCAGCTCTATGGGTTGATAGGATCACACCCAAGAGGTCACAGGAAGCTCTCCATATAAGCTTGTATACGGGAAAGAAGTAGTTCTACCTATATCACTCAAGTTGCCAGCATTGGAACTCATGAAACAGTTGGAACTAGTTAAGTTTGAGCCTATGGAAATCAGGTATGTAGAGCTGATGGAATTAGAAGAAACAAGAAAACATGCAATGCAGACCATGGAAAAGGATCAATCATTGATCAAGAAGAGTTTTGACAAGAAAGCCAAGGCCAGGATATTGCAAGCTGGAGATTTGGTACTGAAGTGGGATGTTGATCGTGCAAAGCCGGGAAAGCATTCCAAGTTTGATGCCATATGGAGTGGCCCATATATGATCATTGAATGCAAAGGTAGCAATGCCTTCCGGTTGGCTAAGTTGGATGGTGAAGAGTTGCAGATTCCAATCAATGGAATCTATCTCAAACGTTGCTACTAGAAGGAAAATTTCTCACCCTTGTAAATATTAATTTAGAATTTCCATTCCTCCAAGTGCTTATGCACATTGTATTATTGTTAGAATAGTTTTCATTTCCCTAAGTGTTGGCGCACATGTCCTATTGCTTCTAGTGTGTGCATGTTTATAGTTCATCAAGCTCAGAAAAGAATTTGCATCCGTAAGAGAACCAAATTTGTAGTGCTTTAATGGCTGAAAAATGAGGTTTTCAAATTTGAGATCAAGAGAAAGATTATCGAGAAAGACTCCATGCCTAATGGATTCTAGCTAGCAGCTAGCCACACTTCATTGGTAGGTAGATAACCCTTGAGTGAGTCACCAAAATTGTTATCCAAAATTCACCTCTCAAGGTAATTTGGATAACATGCATTAGATTCTTCAGTCTCGAGCAAGCAAAATTGATTGGGCCAAAATCATGTTTTGGGTCCCCTTGACTTCTCTCTAACTTCCCATCAAAGTAAAAATCTAAGAAGTTAAAAAATAAAAAAAATGAAGTCACAGGCTTGTTTTAAAGCATTGCGGGTCTAAAGGTTGTGTGTCGTACTAGTGCGGATCATACTAAGGTTCATTGTACCAAGTTTGCGGCCGAAATACAAAGGAATCCGCAAAGTCGGAACTTTTTGTCCCAAGTCATCCCTGGAGTTGGGATTAGGCGCGGGACACGCAAAGCCGAAATGGCATGATGAGTGAAAATCGAAAAAAAAGTGGAAGTATTTTTTTTTTTTCCACACAGTTGGGACAGCTAGGACAAAAGTATGTGCGGGGCGCAAATCGTCCAATTTTTGCCATGGCTTAATCTACCTATTCGGGTGATGCGGAGATTTTTCCAGTGGGACAGTCGAGACAAAAGTACGCACGGGACGTGAAAAGACCACAAAAGGGGACAAGGAAGCCCAAATCAGCCAATGTGGAAGAATGTGTCCGGGAAATGCGGACCCGATTTTGCCGCAATACCCACAAATTCAAAGGAAAAGTCAACGTTTGACTCCCGAAGCTTCAAACGGCCATAACTTTTGACTCGAGCTCCGATTTTCACAAAATTGGACTTTCTGGAACGAGCACAACGTCCTCTAGGTCATAAAAATTAGATTTATTAATTTTGGAGAGGGTAGATATATTTAAATAAAATAAACATATTCAGCTCCACTCAGTTAATGCTCATTCCTGTCAAATGACATAAAACACCAGCGGACCCAAAATAGCTGTTTGCGCTCAGAAGGCCATAACTTTTGCATTTCTCAAAGAAATCACACAAAATTGGTACCATTGGAATTTTGGCTTCAATCGCAACACACCAAAATCAAGTAATTCCATATTTGATGAGAAATTGATGGGGATTTTTCATAAAATGTGGCCGGGTTCATGACAGTGTTTTATTTGGTAGTTGGGAGTGCAATTAAGAGGCATGGTCATCATTCCATCTCTGCTTTGCAGCACTTGGGACAGTATGGGGAGCCTTTTGCAAGTAACATACAATCATTTCACTCCATTTAATGCCTCTTACAAGTGGTTAAAGGATAGATTTTGGGATTTCCATTTCCCCTTCTCTCTCTCTTCTCATTTTCTATAAATTGGAGTGTTGGGCTCATTGTAAGGGAGAGTTTTTTTAGTAGCAAAGCTCTGACAAAATTGCTTTGTGAAGCCAATGTCTTGTAGGCCCTTGTTGTGGACTCCTTGCATGGTGATCCAGGCCCTTATCTTGTAACAGATTGAACTGTGCATATCATGAAGCAATAAAATATAAGTTTGTGGATGTATCTTCCCCTGCTGTGTTTTCTTACATTCTTCTTGCCCCTTCAACCTTGATTACAAGTGTATTGTGTCTATATTTATACTCTTGCAAGGATCCATTATTATGGTGCATGTATGAAACATTGTTGTGAATGCATTTTCAGATTGTGGAGAACTATTATCACCCCTTCTAGTATGCACTTTACTCCTAGTTTTCACACATTGGAAGGCTACTCTCACACCCTCCTTTTCTGGTGTATCACCGCTTTAGTGTAGGATTTCATTTTATGCATTCTCTCTCCTTGGTCCCTTGGAAAGTTAGATTAGAATAGTTAGTTTACCTTGCATTAGAGTAGATTGTGGCAGGGTAGTTTAGGAGCAAGAACCACTTTCTCTGGAGGTCTATCTCAAGTAGCAAGTCCCACAACTTGGAGATAGTACCCATGTTATCCAATCACATCGTGAGTTCAAGTATATGCACTTGTGTAAACATAAGGGTGTTGTGATTTGGTGATAACAGTTTTGGCATGCCCGGTGGGACCTTAGAGGTCTTCACTTAACTACGACAAGATCGATGTGCACTTGTTGTAAGTTTCCAGCTTTGAAGGAGCTTTGAAATTACACATCTAGCGACTCCAAAAGAGACATAATCCACTAGTTTTAGCGATCGTGCCTAGCAAATTTATGAGAAGAATACAGACCAGATCAAGAACTAGGGAGGAAGGACTATTTGTCTATCTACACTTATCTCCAGGTAGAGAAAGAAGGGGAAGAAGAGCTTAAAGGTCTCCATCTCCACCGAATAGAACCTTGTCAACACCTCCACCTGGAAGGCCTTTTGTTCAATCAACAAGAGTTATTCGACCAATCAAGATGGCACAACCAAATCCATATGTCAACTTCACCTGGGCAGCGTGATCCACTCGCCTTGAATGCACAAACCCTGGGATTCCGGTTGCAACATTGAAGAGCATCCCATATTTCACTGGAGAGAACCAAACTTCCCCTAGTGATCATGTCCAAGATATTGTCAATGTCTACACAATCCAAGAGATTCATGAAATGGACATTGCAGCAAGCAATTTGCTCGCCTCTTTGTTCAAAGGGAAAGCTTCCCAATGGTTCAGAAGTCTTGAGGTAGGCTCTATTCAAAATTGGAATCAGCTATGCATAGCTCTCCATAACCAATTCGGGGAGAAAGGTGACAACTTATCTTTGTTGGAGCAACTAACAACAATCAAGAGAGCCCCGAATGAGCAGCTGACAGACTTTAACCTCAGATTTTAGCAAACTTGGGATAGGATCCCAACAGCACTAAAGCCCACTAATGAAGGTGCCTTCTTATACTTTCTTAGGACTTTGAATTTTGATATTTCTTTGATGATTCAGTCAATGGGGGGTACACCCTTTCCCACAGCCTATAGCCTTTCCATAGGAGCCGAGAATCGTTTGATTCGGCTAGAAAAATCGCTCCTAAGCCATCCATACCCCTATACCTTGAGTTAGGAAGCCCGGATACTAGCCGAATACCTACATTAGCTCCTATACCCACCCCCAGAGTCAAATCTCATTTGAAACCTCCACATCATCATCTAACAACTCCAAGAGGTCATGAAATAATTACAAAATTTGGGTAATGAGCTAGTAACCATCAAAAGACAACAAGCTCGAGTTCTAGGTCAGATCGGTCTCGGACTCGCCCTCGAGTCAGTATTAGAATAGACCCCAATACCAACAAAATAGGCCACCATCTCAGACTATAAATCAAAGCCAGAACCAAGGAAAACCTCAAGTTCTTTAGACCTTTCAGTCAGTATGATCCAAATACAGCTTCGACGTTAAGAGCCTTGGTCCCAACACAAAATAACATGGCACAGGTATATGACTGGTGTTTCCCATGCAATCAACCTCATAACCAATCAATGTGCTTTAATGGTGCATTAAATCAAGCTCTGATGGTGCAAACTGTTGGTGTGTCACAAGAATCTAACCATGAAGAGAATCAGCAGCAGGAAGCACCTCATCGAGGCCTCATCGAGGGACGTCTCCGAATGAAACTACACCGTCAATTGGAGCTAAAGATTTCAAAGTGGTATAAATCAAATACCTTCTCAAATTATAGTAGCCAATACACGCTCCAAGAAGAGAAACATTGGGGAAGGAAATTCATCCAACTCAAATGATCCACAACCCTCTATTACTCCATAAGGTGATGGGCAATCAAAGCGCTAGTTCCAAATGTGTGGCAACAAAAAGGAGTGCTAGAGAAGAATGTGCAAGGAAAGAGGTAGTAAAAAGATAGCTCATTCAACATCATTAAGCAGATGAAGAAGATAAATGTAAACATCTCAATGTGGGAGTCATTGGCTATCCCAGGACAAAGAGATCTATTGCAGGCTGCTATGGAAAATTGGTCAACATCAAATCAGCCACCCAATCAACAAGAAAAATTTCTTACTAATGCAACTCAGCCTGAAGGGAACCATGGAGGAAAACAAGGTAAAAATTTGAAGCCCCCTCCATTCTATGTCTCATTGATCATAGGAGACAAGTTGGTACATAATTACATGATTGACTTAGGAGAAAGTAGCTCATTCATGCCAAAACAAATAGCTAATCGATAGGGCTTCAATATGAAGTCGTCTCCAAGGGTGTAGTGTAATTGGATGGGAAAATGGTGACAACAGTTGGAGTGATCAAAGGTTTGAGCCTCACATTGCATGTGTGTCCCAATGTAATGGTGTTACAAGATGTGTCAGTCATAGACTTGCCACCACTCTTTGCATTGTGTTTGTCAAGAGACTTCACTGCTAAAATTGGAGGCTATCTTTCGGCTGATTGGTCACACATGTTATTTAGAACAAGGTATGGAACTAAGGCTACAATCAGATATGAGCCTATTGCATATTTTCACATAGAGCCCCATACGCTGAGTCCAATCAATGCAAATTGTTCAACATTCGATCAAGAGGATTATCCAAGCACTCATGAAGCTGACACCAAGGTCGGATGCATTCCAGACTTGACTCTTGATGAATGGGAAAACAAAAGACATGCATTTGATCCATATAAAGAAATGGAGGAATCTGAGCTAGGATTTTATTGTTTGCATGAAGAGAATCAACCTCTCCCCAACATCACCAAGCCAAATCACAAAGACGAGAATGAAGTATGGCAATTGTTCTTTGATGGATCAAGAAGTAGATAAGGTGCAGGAGGAGGAGCTATGCTCATTTCACCACAAGGTACAAAGTATTACTCAACCTTTCATTTCCAGTTTTCTTGCTCAAACAACATAGCTGAGTATGAAGCCTTAATTCACAGATTGCACTGGGCAAGGAAGAAAGGCATCAAGAATTTGCAAGTATTTGGTGATAGTGAGCTGATCGTGAACCAAGTCAGAGGACAAAATGCTGCTAAGAATGATCTATTGAAGAACTACAAAAATCGGGTATGGGATCTTATTGAAGATTTTGAAGTTGTTAGCATTAATTCCATCCCAAGAAAAAAGAATGAAGCAACGGATAGACTGGTAGCAATTGGGGTTATGTTTGATGTTGTAGAAAGTATCAAAAATGAGAAATCTTAGCCTCATATCAAAGTGGTTGTGAGACCACTATTCGGATAACAATACAAGTTGGCAAGTCTTCGAGAATGATCAAGCAAATTGTTAATTTCCTACAAGAAGAAGCGAGTTCTCCGCCGTAAATCAAGACAAGTTGGAGCAGCGAAGATGGTGACCAAGTGGTGCGAGTTAAGAACTAACAAATTACCAAAAGGCCTCATAACCTTAGATTCAATCTTCAACCTAAATGATTAGTTCCGGAAGGAGAAAGTGAACATTCAAGTAAAGGGTGAAGATTCGGAGCCTATTTTAGTAGATGAAGGCAAGACATTACAAATTGGCAAAGTAAGTACTCCACAAGAGAAATCTGATTTTGTTCAAACTTTGTCAAGAGTTTCCAAATGTCTTTGCTTGGAATTACAAGGATCAAGAGGTTTCAACCCAAAGTTGGCACAACTACTATCGAAGTGGATCCGGAATCCAAGCCGATCACGTAAAAGCAAAGGCCAATGAAATCCCCATAGTGAACCTCTCATAGAAAAGAGTTGAACAAGCTTATTGAGGCTAGTATCATCTTCCCTATCAAACACTCAAGTTGGGTTGCAAACTTGGTGCCAATAAGAAAGAGAAATGGAGAAATAAGATTGTGTGTGGACTTCCATGATCTAAATAGAGCATCACTCAAGGATCATTATCCACTTCCATCAATGGAACAAATATTGCAAGTTGTAGCTAGTTCAGAAAGGTTTTCATTGCTAGACGGATACTTAGGCTATAATCAGATAATGGTGAAGGAAGAAGACCAATTCAAGATAGCCTTCACTACAAAATGGGGCACATATGCTTACATGAAGATTCCATTTGGACTTTCAAATTCTTGGCTCACAAGGGAAGACTTCATGTTGTATGCTTTTGGAGGATTAAATACAATCTCATCTATCTTGACACACAAATTTCGAATAGAGAAGGTTTAGAACAACCCATAGCATTCTTCAATCAAATCTTGGAAGATTACGAAGTAAAGTATTCTTTCATTGAAAAACATGTCCTCGTGTCCTCGGGAGCTTAAAGAAGTTCAAACACTTGGTCTCGAACAATAAGATTCAGCTTCGCCTGGTGTCTCATGCTGGAGTTACGGACTTTCTCCTAAACAAGGATTTGAACAAGAAGAGAGCAGGTTAGATCACTCGAGTAATGGAATACGACATTGAAATCAAAGTGACCAAACTAGTTCGTGGCAAGGGTTTGTGTGAGCAACTCACTTCCAAACAACCTAATGGGTCAAAAGGTGAAGAAGATGTTGTCTGTTACTATAGAATGATCAAGAATAGCCAACTGATGATGCACCCATTCCATGTTGGACTCAAGACTTGGTGCATTACCTCCAAATAGGCTTGTGCCCTCTAGAAATGAGCAAAGCAAAGAGGAGATACTTTAGATTACAAGCTATCCCGTATGTACTCATTAATGGCATCTTGTTCAAGAAGGATATCAATGGTGTTCTATTGAGATGCATTGGAACAGGTCAAGTTGAGAAGATATTACACGAGTTCCATGACGGGGAAGCAGGAGGCCACTTTGCTCCACGAGTAACAGCTCTGAAAATCATGAAAGCTAGTTACTATTGGCCTATGGTGTTCAATGATTGTTACTCATGGGTCAAGAAATGTAAGAGATGTGCATTCTTCACAGGGAAGGAAAGGTTAGCAGCACTACCCCTTCGTCCAATTTCAGTAGATCAGTCATTCATGCAATGGGGATTGGACTTCATTGGGGTTATCAATCCCAATTCAAGTCAAGGCCACAAGTGGATACTTATGGCAACAGACTATTTCACCAAGTGGACTGAAGCAGTGGCACTCAAGGAGGCAAATGAATCTAACATCTTGGATTTCTACGAAGGAATAATGACTAGGTTTGGTGCCCCTACCACTATCATATCGAAAATGCATTGGCATTCCTTGGCACAAATGTCACCGATTGGGCCAACAAAAATTGTGTGTATCTCAAAGCACTTCATATAATTATTACCCTCGGGGTAATGGTCAAGCAGAGTCTACGAACAAGAACCTACTAAGAATCATTAGAAGGACTCTTGATGAGAATCAGAGGACTTGGCACACAAAGCTCAAATCAACTCTATGGGTTGATAGGATCACACCTAAGAGGTCCACAAAAAGCTCTCCATATAAGCTTGTATACGGGAAAGAAGTAGTTCTACCTATATCGCTCGAGTTGCCAGCATTAGAACTCATGAAATAGTTGGAAATAGCTAAGTTTGAGCCTATGGAAATCAGGTATGCATAATGATGGAATTAGAAGAAACAAGAAAACATGCAATGCAGACCATGGAAAAGGATCAATCATTGATCAAGAAGAATTTTGACAAGAAAGCCAAGGCCGAGGATATCGCAAGTGGAGATTTGGTGCGAAGTGGGATGTTGATCGCGTGCAAAGCCGGAAAGCATTCCAAGTTCGATGCCATATGGAGTGGCCCATATATGATCATTGAATGCAAAGGTAGCAATGCCTTCCGGTGGCTAAGTTGGATGGTGAAGAGTTACAGATTCCGGTCAATGGAATCTATCTCAAACGTTGCTACTAGAAGGAGAATTTCTCACCCTTGTAAATATTAATTTAGAATTTCCATTCCTCCAAGTGCTTATGCACATTGTACTTGTTAGAATAGTTTTCATTTCCCTAAGTGCTGGCGCACATGTCCTATTGTTTCTGGTGTGTACATGTTTACAGTTCATCGAGCTCCCGAAAAAGAATTTTCAGCCACAAGAGAACCAAATCGGTAGTGCTTTAATGGTTGAAAAATGCGGGTTTTCAAATTTCGATCAAGAGAAAGATTATTGACAGACTCCATGCCTAATGGATTCTACATGCAGTTGGCCACACTTCATATGGCAGGCAAATAACCCCGTTGAGTCACCAAAATTGTTATCCAAAATTCACCTCTCAAGGTAATTTTGATAACATGCATCAGATTCTTCAGTCTCAAGCAAGCAAAATTGATTCAAGGGCCAAAATCATTTTTGGGGTCCCCCTTGACTTCTCTCTAACTTCCCATCAAAGTAAAAATCCAAGAAGTTAGGGAAAAAATCCAAAAAATGAAGTCGCATGCTTGTTTTAAAGCATTGCAGGTCTGAAGGCTACAGGTCGTACCAATGCGGATCGTACTAAGGTTTTTCGTACCAAGTTTGTAGCTGAAATACAAAGGAATTGGTAAAGTTAGAACTTTTTGTCCCAGGCGGTCCGCGAGACAGTTGGGACGTTGGGACGCGGGACACGCAAAGTCTGAAATGGCCGTGAGCGGTGAAAATCATAAAAGTGGAAGTTTTTTTGTTTTGGTTCTCGCGCAGATGGGACAATCAAGACAAAAGTATGCGTGGGATGTGAATCGGCCGATTTTCCACAAGTCATCTATTGTGGGTGGTGCAGAGATTTTCATCCGGATAGTCGGGACAAAAGTACACGTGGGACGCGAAAAGGCCGCAAAAGGGGACAAGGAAGCCTGAATCAGCCAATGCAGAAGAATGTGTCTGGGACATCCGGGACACGCGGACCCAATTTTGCCACAATACCCACAATTCAAAGGAAAAGTCAACATTTGACTCCCGAAGCTTCAAACGGCCATAACTTTTGACTCGTGCTCGATTTTAACAAAATTGGACTTTCTCGAACGAGCACGACGTCCTCTAGGTCAAAAACTAGATTTATTAACTTTGGTGAGGGTAGATATATTTAAATAAAAGAAACATATTGGGCTCCACTCGTTAATGCTCATTCCTGTCAAATAACAAAACGCTGTGACCCAAAATAGTGCTTGTGCTCGAAGGCCATAACTTTGCATTTCTCAACAAAATCACACAGAATTGGTACTATTGGAATTGTGGCTTCGATCCCAACACACAAAAAATCAAGTAATTCTAGATTTGATGAGAAATTGATGGGGATTTTTCATAAAACGTGGCCAGGTTCATGACAGTGTTTTATTTGGTAGTTAGGAGTGCAATTAAGAGGGATGGTCATCATTCCTTCTTTGTTGTAGCACTTGGGATAGTATGGGGAGCCTTTTGCAAGTAACATAAAATCATTTCACTCCATTTAATGTCTCTTACAAGTGGTTGAAGGACATATTTTGGGATTTCCATTTCCCTTTCTCTCTCTCTTCTCATTTTTCTATAAATTGGAGTATTGGGCTCATTGTAAGGGGAGAGTTTTCTAGTAGCAAAGCTCTGTCAAAATTGCTTTGTGAAGCCAATGTCCTGTAGGCCCTTGTTGTGGACTCCTTGCATGGTGATCCAGGCCCTTATCTTGTAACAGATTGAACTGTGCATATCATGAAGCAATAAAATATAAGTTTGTGGATGTATCTTCCCCCGATGTGTTTTCTTACATTCTTATGCCCCTTCAACCTTGATTACAAGTGTATTTTGTTTATATTTATACTCTTGAAAGGATCTATTATTATGGTGCATGTATGAAACATTGTTGTGAATGCATTTTCAGATTGTGGAGAACTATTATCACCCCTTCTAGTATGCACTTTACTCCTAGTTTTCACACATTGGAAGGCTACTCTCACACCCTCCTTTTCTGGTGTATCACCGCTTTAGTGTAGGATTTTATTTTATGCATTCTCTCTCCTTGGTCCCTTGGAAAGTTAGATTAGAATAGTTAGTTTACCCTGCATTAGAGTAGATTGTGGCGGGAAGTTTACGGAGGTCTATCTCAAGCAAGCGAGTCCCACAACTTGGAGATAGTACCCATTTTATCCAATCACATCATGAGTTCAAGTATATGCACTTGTGTAAACATAAGGGTGTTGTGATTCGGTGACAACGAGAGATTACCTGGATAGAGAAGGAAGTATGGAAGATCATTGATCTACTATGCGAATTTGAGGATTTATTTCTGCATGGGTATCATGAGCTCAAAGGAGTTCACTATTCCTTGGGGGAGATGAAGATAAAACTAATGGACGGTGTGCGCTTGGTTAGAAAAAGGCCCTACCCGATGAATCCCAACTTGAGCATGAAGGTCAAGGAGGAGATAGACAAAATGATAGCTTCTAGGATCATTAAGGCAATGGAAGAATCGGAGTGGATAAGTCCGATGGTAATCAACATCAAGAAGGATGGGTAGATTAGGATCTGTGTGGATTATAGGGAATTGAACGTAGTTTGTGTCATTAATCCATTACCGACCCCCTTCACTGAAGAATTTTTTGAAGGAGTCACTGGGCGCGAAATCTATTCCTTTACTAATGGATTTTCAGGGTACCACCAAGTCCAGATTGCAAAGGAAGACCAGGAGAAGACAAATTTCACCATCGAGTGGGGAATTTTTACATATATGGTCATGCCCTTTGGGTTTAAGAATGCGCCAACTGTCTTTTCACACATAGTGGTGCAAGCATTCCAAGACTTCATCCACAAGTTTCTTCAGGTCTAT
Source organism: Taxus wallichiana var. yunnanensis (assembly GCA_018340775.1). Lineage (NCBI taxonomy): Eukaryota > Viridiplantae > Streptophyta > Pinopsida > Cupressales > Taxaceae > Taxus > Taxus wallichiana. The sequence goes on along the minus strand of CM031238.1, from coordinate 15,176,238 downwards.
TTGGATGATTGGATAGTATATGGTCTGGTTAAAGACCATTGTGACGATTAAAGGTTAATGTTTGAGAGGTGTAGGTAGTTGAGGATATCCCTCAACATTAAGAAGTGTGTGTTTGCTACACCCTTTGGGAATTTATTGGGGCATATCATATGTAAGGAGGGCTTGCTGGTAGATCCCACTAAGGTTGCAATTATTGTGGGGTTAAGGGATCCTACTAAAGAAGAGCGCAATATGCGGATTCCTTGGGCATGTAGGCTATTACAAAAATTCATTAAGGGATATGCCAAGATTGTTGCACCGTTAGAAGAGCTGCTTAGACATAAAAGTACCTTCCATTGGGGAGAGGCGCAACAGAGGGTGTTTGATACCTTAAAAGATAGGCTTATTATCGCGCCTATTTTATAGTTTCCCTCTTGGTACAAGCCCTTTCATGTTCATGTAGATGCCCAGGGACCGCCATTGGAGCAGTGCTTGCATAGCCAAGTGAAGGGATTGTTGATCATCCTCTCTATTTTACAAGCAAGAAGTTGACACGGCAGAGCAGAATTATACCACAACCGAGCACGAGGCATTATCAATGATCTATGCGCTCTTCAAGTTTAGATAATATCTATTGGAAACACCCTTTGTGTTCTACACCGACCACATGGCATTGAAGTATTTAGTGAACAAGCCTGTTCTACAAGGGTGCATATGTCGATGGGTATTGTTGTTTCAAGAGTTTGAATTCACCGTTGTAGTGAAGCCCGGAAAAAGTAACTATGGGCCTGATCATCTGTCAAGAATTGATTCAGGGGAGGACACGCAGAGTATTGAGGAAGCAATGCCAAACACGCAATTGTTTAGGTTGCGGCGTACGCCCTCGGATTTGGAAGAGATTACAATATTTTTAAAGGAAGGTGTGGCACCGGATGGAATGAAGACATTGGAAAAGAAGCAGTTGGCCATACGTGCCACGCCCTACATGTTAATCAGTGGAGACTTATACAAATTGGGACATGATGAAGTTTTGCGTAGATGTGTCTTAGAGCATGAGTGTCTGGCCATCATGGAGGAAGCACACATAGGAAGTGCGGGTGGGCATTATGCAAGTGATGCCATCGTGCATAAAATATTAATGGTAGGTTTGTGGTGGGAAACCTTGTACAAAGATTGTAGAGATTATTGTAAAGCGTGTGAACATTATCAGTGCATTGACAAACTAGGGAGGAGAGATGAGATGCCTTTATACCCTATTCCTAGCACTGAGCCTTTTGAAAAGTGGGTGATAGACTTTGTAGGACCTATTACTAAGCAGCACGTAGGACTGGGTCACATTATGTCATCACTTGCATAGATTATCTCACAAGGTGGGTAGAGGCAGCCCCAACTAAAGATTGCATGGCAGCAACACATCGGCCGAGGTTCCCGAACATTATCACGAGGTATGGATGCCCTTTGAGTCTGACCAGTGATAGGGGTACGCATTTCTTGAATGAGACCATGAGGATCCTGTTATCTGAATTCATGGTGGCTCATCACAAGACTATGCCCTATCACCCACAAGCAAATGGAACTACAGAAGCATTCAACAAGATATTGAGTCATACCTTGACCAAAATTTGTGATGTCGGAAGACTTGATTGGGATGACAAAGTATCGACAGTATTATGGGCTTACAGGACAATGTATAAAAGACTAAATAAAGCCACACCTTTTCAATTAGTGTTTGGCATGGAAGTTGTTTTTTCGGTTGAATTTATGTTGCCTTCTCTGTGAATAGCGCGTGTAGGAGGGTTAGCCGATGAACAAGCGCTGGAAGAAAGGATTGATGAGTTAATGAAACTGGATGAGAGACGATCACTCGCCGATGGAGCCAAATAGCAGAAAAGGAAAAGAAAAAGGCTTGGCATGATCGCCATATTAGAAACAAGAAGTTTGAGGTTGGGCATTTGGTGTTATTATACGATTCTAAGTTTCTGTGTCATCCTGGGAAGTTGAAATTCCATTAGTTGGGTCCTTACATAATCTCGTACATCCTTGATTCAGGCGCGTGCCAATTACAAGCGCTGGATGGGATGAAGTTGCCTGGACACTTCAATGGCAGTAGGTTGAAGCCCTAGTGTAAATAAGTCTTCTTGGTGTTTGTAAATAAGGCAACTTTGCCAGTTAGTTTAGAAGTTTCCTTTATGCATTTCCCCTTATTGTGTTTCCCTTTCGCGTTGTTGTTTTGTTTTGCACCTTGGGTGTCGGTAACCTTATTGCTATTTTTGGAGAATTTATGAGTACGCAGAGGACCGCACATTGTTTTAAGTGTGGGGTGGAGAAAAGTGAAGAAGCGTGTGATCAAAGTGCCAAGGAAGTTGTGTTGAAAAGCCTTGTTGAGTAGTCGGGTTGAAAGAGGTATATAAAGAGGAAGATGGAAGAATGGTTGGTGTCGGGGTAGGCGAGAGCAAGAATCAGATGTGAAGAAGTGCCTTCAAAGATGGGTTACGTGCACGCAAGAGTCTCCTGTCAGTTGGATTGGTTGTGCGCCAGAAGGTTGGAAGAGTTTTCATGCAGGTTGGGCACGTAAGTGAAGGCGTTGAAGATGGGCTTTGTTTGAAAAAGCCGCATTAAATGAACAAAGTATGGTGGTAGGTGAAGTAGCATTTAATGTCCAAAAAGAGAAAAACTATAAGTAAAGGGTCGAGGCACTCTCATTTTTACTTTGCGAAATAGAAGAGTTTGAGATAAAAGTGAGTTCCATAAACTAGGGCTTTGATTCGATCGAGTGAAGGAAGATCTGTGAGATTGAAAGCAACCAGCTTGAGTTTGCAAACCAGAAGGGGTTACACGAGCATGTAAAGAGTGAAGAGGCACTGTCTTGTGAAGATTTTCATCCCAGTTAGGGTTCGACAAACTAGGGCACGGGTTCAGAAGGATTATATCACAGATTTAAGATCAGAGGATTGGAAGAAGTAAGACAGAGTAACAAGGAGAGAATAGGGGTGATAAAAATACCTCGACCATGGCACCCAAGAAAGGAAAGGGCAAAGCCAAGGCTAAACAACCAGAACCCATGGTAGACACAAATGAAGAATGGTATGCAAAGATGCAATACCCAGATGGGGTGATGATGGGGAAGGAATGGGAATCCCACTTAAGAAGTGTACCTATTAGTGACTATAATCACCGCACGAACACAATAGAAAAAGAAATGGCATTGGAATTAGTACACCCCACCAACAAACAAACACCTGAGGGTTTGCCTATATACGATGATAACGTTAAGGTTAAAATGGAGAAGGAAAGGTTGTTGCAACTCTATGAGTTGCCTTATTTTGGAAAACCAGAGCACTTGTACCAATGGTTGATGTCACGGGTACATAAAGATTATTTCCACTTTGCAGGGCGTAAGATGCGCGTGACTCCCAGCTGATTTCACAATTTACAGGCCTCATATGTGAGGGAGATAGCTTGGAAGATGACCTTGGTGACAAGGAGGCCATTCAAGAGACCATCACCGAGTATGCCTGCAAGAAGGGGTCACAGTACTATGACATTTTAGACATCAAGGACCCCGTAATGAAAATGGCCACACATTTGGTGACTAAGTTGAATGGCCAGGAGAGGTGGATGCAGGTCAACAAACCTTGGCTACATGTCTGCAGGAAGATTACAGAGGGAACCATATACAACCTATCTCGCATACATCACAGAGGAAATTGTTAGTTGCGCGAAGGAAGGGGACAAGATCCTCTTCGGCAACATCTTGCTCACCATTGTATTCACAGAGATTGGGGTGCCTGACGCACTGAGACAAATTTGTATGGGAGTACCCGCCGAGGATCCTTCGCCCATGAAGAGGTTTGAAAAATATGCTTGCGATACAATGACAAAGACCCCACAAGGCGAGGCTGGAGAAATGGTACACACACCTAAGAAACGCATTTAGGGCAGAGTGGAGAATCCTTGAACAACTCCCAGTGGCCACCGAGGGGGAAGCCGAATTCGTAGTTTATCAACACTATCGCCCGGCGATTCAATCTCATGACGAATCATGGAGCCCTTGGTGCAAGCTTCCCTTCGCGTTCACTGCTCAATACTTCCAAGCGGGGTGAACAGGTTTAAAGAGTCAAAGAAGCTAAGGTTAGAGCTGGGTAGTCTGGACCAGGAACATAGGGAGATGAGGAAGAAGTTGAATTACCCAGTGGTAAGCGCGCGTACGTGGAAAAGTATGTGTCACACGAGATTCAAATGACAAGGCCGATGACGCTACCCATCGCTAGAGGCTCCGCGACACGCGTGTACTTGCGCATAAGGCCAAAGTTTGAGAAGGGTGCGTATCTGGAGAATGAAGTCTCCATACTTGAAGACCCCTGAGGAAGAAGAAGCCAAAGTGTCCAAGAAAAGAGGGAGAGGAGAAGAAGAAGCACCAATTGTGCAGACTGCTCAGATAGTGAGCATGCCATCAACAAGCACTAAACCAAGCACTTACATATGGAGAAAGAAGTCTTCGGTGAAGGAGAAGACGTTAGAGGTAGAGGCCGGGGAGAAGTAAGGAGCTATAAGCTTTACAAAGGAGTAGATCATGGAGGTGGTAGAGAGAGAAGCACAGAGAATGCTCGAGGTCTTGGTAGACCAAGAGTTGGAGCGCGCAGACATAGTGTTGAAGGAAGGGAAGGAGGAGAACATCGAAAAAGAGCATGATAGCACAGGAGGCCCCGCTCTAACAAAGTAAGCTTCCCTAAAGGTGCGCACTCGGGTTGGAGAACTCTTGATGCAGAACAGAGGCAAGTAATGGGATATGTGGATGACACAAAGAAGGTGTTACGTGTGCGATTCTAGAGCATTGTACCCACGGAGAGGATCCTAGCCATGGGGTCTTTTGAGAAGGATGACACATACCCTAGAACCAAGAAGATGCTCTCTTGGGCGTTCGAGTCCCACATTGATGAGCTAGACTTGAATTCTGCCAAGGAGTGCTCATCACATTGCCAAAATCTAAGGGGGTCAATCCCTTAGTGAATGCTCAGGAGCTCTCGGATGAGAGAAAGTATGTAACACATCGAACAAGGTCATGGTCGAGACCGAGGCTAGATTATTCGTGCGTAATGACAGGATCGAGTCTTTGGAGGTGAAGTTAGGAGAGAAGGAAGAAGAATCAAGTGAGAAGGCCAAGAGCTTGAAACAGAAGAATTGATCGGCGCAACGCTGATTAAGGCGCGAGTTGAAGGAAGAGAAGGTAAAGGTGTAGGAAGTTTACAAGAAAGTAGAGTCTATCAAAGGCGCCATCCTCCTGAAGCACCCAAACTTAGCGCCACCCACACAAAATTACTTGTCCCTCCTAGAGTGTATAGAAGATCTAACACGCGTCCTCACTATGGAGATACGACCTGGCCCTAGAATCTGCAGAAGAAAGAAGTGGCGCGCGCTTGAAAGAGGAGGACAGGTTGAAGGTGGTAGCGCTCGTTGCCAAGTATAGCCAAGTACTCACAGAGGTTAAGATTGTTGCCCAATCTACGGAGGCCGCATATGATACATGTGTAGATAGAGATAAGGTGGCGAGCTCCTTGGTCGCCACACTTGAAGCAGAACTAAAAGAATTCCAAGAAAAGAATAAGGGGAGCCGAGTGGAGAGAGACAAGGTTGGGCTGAAGTAGAGAATAAATCGAGGTAATTAAGGCTTTAAGGAGCTCAATTAAGGCCCGGCTAAAGGAACTATACCCCAAATTACTAGAAGGATGGATAAACTTGAGGACCTGGGAAAAGAGATGGAGCAGACTGTGGACATTTTGGGCACCCAGGAGTTGGTCTGAGTTTTGATGAAGTAAGCACCCCGGTGGGCAACATCTGCTAAGGCACAGGGTGAGGTCGAAGTATGGAATAAGCTAGAGGTAGACCTTCGGAAAGATTTTCCTAGCTTGTTGAATTGATGCCCCCATTCTTCATTATTTCTCCGATTCTTTCATCCCTTATTCTTTTTGTAAAGTGTAAGACTATTCATTGGTTCCCTAGACAACAGGCATCTTGGTCAAGTAAAATGTTTCGAGGATGGAGAACAGGCATAGTGTGGGGTGATGTTGGACCCCTGGAATATTGGCCAAGTATGAAGGCACATAGGCGTGTAAGGTCCCAATTATGAGAAGGTGCACAAGGCAAAAGCGCACGAGAGAAAGGTTTAAGGAAGCACATAACACGCGCGATGTGTGAAAGGAGGCTCAGACTTAGTCAATTTGAGCACCCAAGGAAGAACACGTGAAAAGCGTGATCGGTTACACGTGGATAAGATGCTAGCTTGGCGATAGGCTGGCCCAGAAAGAGCATGCCTTGGATGGAATCTTCTAGAAGAACATCATGAGATAAAGTGGAAAGCCCAGACCTAGAGAAGCATGCTCGCATGGACCACATTCGACACTTGGCACCAGATCTGAGGACGCTGGAAGGCGAGTTGGAAGGGTAGGAGAATTATAAATACAAGTGTCCCTGCGGAGTAAAATATATACAAGTACGAGGTATAGCGGGTTAGAGAGTGAGTGGAGCTCTGCAGAATTACTGTGAGTGGATATTTGTGTTCAGGAAGGAATGTACTAAGCATGGAGTTGTAATCTTTCTTTTCTATTAGCTTAGTTACATACGCCTAAAGTGACATGCATGACCATGATCTTCACTCTACATGACACTCTGTAATGAATCAATGAATATAATGAGGTTACTTGTTATAAATAGACATGGATATCAATGGTTTTAATGCATATTTCTCTCATATGAGCTCTCTTTCCTTTCATGCTATGTATGAATGTCAGATAGTTATTTTTTCATAATGCATGTTCGGATTCTCGTTAAAGTACCGGTCTAAGGTGACTACAAGGATCTAGAGGTCGTTCTGAGCCCTTTGGTCCATGTATGTTTCAACCTCCCTCATAAAAATCTTACACTAATCATAAATGATGCTTCCCACTAAACTCACATAAAAGAGAGACTCAATACCTGTGTGTGCCTCGGGTGAGCACTCAGCTTTTGTTGGGTGATAGGTCGGCACGCATGGGGTTCCTTTTGTGATGGGAGTAAAAATGACTACGGGACCTCTCTAATAATAAACTTTCTAGACTTATTCCGGGAGTTGTGGGGGCTTTGGAACATCTTCTGAAATTGTAAGTCTTGTCCATATAGGATTTTATAGAGCATAAACAAGAAGTCCAGTTTCTATTAATGAACATTATATTGACTTGATGATTCATCTCAATTATAAATTCAAGGAATTTGAGCAAATAGACTGAATGGGTTTCTGCCAGAGGAGTTTGGAAATCGAGGAGTATAATGAATATATAATCTCTTTATATTGAAAATTTGATTATTTAACTCACAAGGTCATGTTTTTGGATCTATATGCTATGTATTTTCATTTCAAGGGAAACTGTAACTTAGTGTGCTTTTTTCAATATCTGCATGGATATTCGCTATCTCCACATGGAAAGTTGTTGTTTTATGATTACATGGTAAATGAAAGTCTGTGGGACATCCTAGACAATGAGTAAAATGATTATGTTATGAAGAAAAATAGATCTGTACATTGTAGATTCATATTTTGAAATAGAAGAATCCAAACTATCTTTAACAATCTGATTCAAATGGATTGTTGGAGAATCTAACAAATGTTTTTTTAATTTTAATTTTCATATAGGATCATCAAAGAATATTAAGCTAGATTGGGACACTTGGCTAAATATTGCTCATGGTGTTGTAGAAGGATTACCATATCTTTTGGATGATAATTTTGAAGCACATTTGTCAGACTTTGGCATTGCCAAGTGCATTTCCTCGGCCAAAACCCACACCTCTACCTATGTTATGGGTTCCATTGGTTACATTGACCCTAAATATGTAAGAACATCAAGGCTTAATGACCAATTTTTCCTTTAACAATCCATATTTTTTTCATTTTAATTCAGTCCACTTGGAACCCTTAAAACAGATAAAAGTGTGCCCAAATTTCTTTTTGAAGGGGGAAAATCTATTAGGTGCTTGAATCATGTGTCCTCAAGGTAGTTTCAGGAACCCATCTTCTTTGTCAATTGTAGGAGTAAAAATTTGAAAAAAGAGAGCTAGAATTCAGTCCCAAAAAATTGAATTCTTTTTAGAGACACAGATATACATTTATTTGCAAAATTGAAAAAAGTGTCTTGGTACACATTAAAATACAGAAGCACACATTGAACCGACGATAACCATTTGTATCTGAAGACCAAGCAAGCAAGGCATTCAAAGTCAAGTTGTATAGAGAGTTGAAGTGTTGTTGGTGTTAAAGTCGTCTATAAACAACTTGGTTCTCATCCTTTTCGCCCTCTCCATACCAAATCAATCTTCTCTCCAAAATCCTCACTTCTGATTCATGCACAAAACATTTATTTGAATCCTCTTGCAATCTCCAACACATATATCAAGTAAACAAGGCCAAATCATTACCCTTGCAAAGTTGGCTACATAAAGAAGAATAATTAGTTGACTCAATGCCTCCAGGAACAAATGATTGTAGTATCTTTGAGCATAGAGGATGATCTCTCCATTCATCTCCACTTTTGAATAACAACAACTAAGATACATTTTATATATTCATTATTTTTTGTTGTGAACAACTTAACATTGTGTAAATAGGCTTCAGAGTTAGTGGGATTTGAAACCTTGCATACCTTATGCTGCAGCATATATTCCTGCCTTGGAATTCTATCCTGGTTTATATTTTTGTAATTGCCATAATTTTAAGGATTGTTATTTTTTCTTCTCATAGGAAGAATGGTATTTGACAAACATTTTATGATTTAAGTTTGTCTTCTCTCGAGGATACTTATTAATCTGATTTATTTATGTATTCAATAGGTAAAAGGGGAGTTATTGTAATTGATAAAATAATAAGCAACTCATATTTTACAAGATATTTTTTTAACCCACTTCTCAAAAGATCTCAATAATTTAACACAGACTCGGACTCGAACTCGAACTCGTCTATTTACTGTGTCTTCATCTTTTCCTTTCGAAAAAATTACATTTTCCAAGAACAATTGGACGTCGTTTCTAACAAAACAACCAATGCACACGATGTGGAATGTTTTATAATGGCATGGCGTCCGATCCTAATTTATTACATGATTTTCTTTTAAGTTAGCTATACAACAACAACATAGTCATGGAAACTATTGATACAAAAGTTGTAGCAACCTGCAGGGATCTTGGGAATCTCGAAATGTTGTAGTTATACCATTAAACTGTCTTAAACCTTGATCACCCTCCGAAAAGAATCTCCAAATGTTGCTATTACACCATTAAATGTTATGATTTTACTTTCATCTTATGGTTTGATACTATTATAATTAAATGCAGAGCAATATGAGACAACCACCAGAGGAACCAGAGTGAAACCAATTGCAAGATCTCTCACAGAATGGGTGTACCGTATACTGCAACACTACCTTACTAGCAAGGGAAATGAAAATGGAATGCACACTCATTTGGTATACAAGATGGAGCTCCCTCACCCCAAAGTAAAACATGAGCCTCAGGAGTCCTTGAATGTGGAACCAAAAGGTTCCTTCATCATACAAATAAAGAACCTTGAGCAAGCTACACCTCCAAATGCAGGCCTTCAAAGAGAACGAAAGACAACCTTTCCTGCTCACAAGGCCAGATTGGGTCTTACCGTTTTGAAAATGTTGATCCTCTGTGTCGTGATATAATATTTGCAATTGTATATGTATGAATTTTTGACAAATTAAAATGTACACACAAAAAAAATAAATGTAATGTTACATATATATTCCTACACTACCACTATCAATCCCCTACAAAAGTAATAAATATCCCTCTAAAACAAATAACATATATGATTCAGCGTTCACATTGCATTGTACACATGCGACTGCTAGTAGTAAAAAAGTCAAAATACCATTAAAATTTGAGAAACATACCTAAAATATTTTTAGGTTAAACCAGTAATTAAGAAATAGTGTATGCTTGGTGGAAGTGTCATTAAAATCATGGTGCATGAAAATTACTTGAACGGTAGGTCTCTTGTCCCTTCCTTTCCCGCATTGGCCACTGCCCACCCAACACCATACAATTCACATATTTCTAATCTTGCCTTTCCTTTTCATTGTAAAAGACAACGTCATCCCATTACTTATATACGATTTAACGTCGTCTCTCTCTCACCTAATTTAACGCCATTGGTTAGGGCCTGATAAGCCACGGTCCAGCCTTTATGTAATTGGCTAAGCTCCTTTGACTTTAAAACCCTAAGCATGTCCCGTATTTACATTAGGGGCCATCTTTTACCGTACCACGAGAATAAGATATAAATAATGATTGGGGTATATTAAATGGAGATAACGAGGAAGATTTGGACGCGCTTCTAGAAGATTAGTTCCCACCGCTTTTGGTGGGAAATGTCCATTGCTCCATTTTCTTTCCCGCTATTCCATTTCACGAGAAGCGTCTCTTATGATGAGATAAGTACTAGGTAGGTCTTCCACGTGGGATTCTTATTCACTGTATATAAACTAGCAATTGCAAATGAGTTGCAAGTTACACCGGAGAGGGCTTGAATTTTATGTGTATAATATGGTTTGGATGTAAAATATATTATATGATCTATGATAGATGTTTGAGCAAAGAATATAAGTTACATTTTGCTAAACAATTCACATGTCTTTATGTAAGGTTCCACATTCTCGTATACATGTCTATCAAAACATTTGCAACCATATCTAACAAAATTCCTCTATATTTTGGCACAAAGTTGGGAGTACTTTGTCAAATTTAAACTAATTGGGGAGCCATGTTTGTTGCATATGGTAAAACAAGGCGAGGAGAACGCCGGCAAATGTAAACAAGAAACCACTCTCTGTGCCTGAGTGGTGCAAGCGGTTGCAAAAGCTGATGAATATGTACAACGGGAGTAGAATCGGATGGATAAGAACACAAAGATGGAAGCCTCGTTTATAAGAAGCGTGGAGATGCTCTTCCGCTACAACATCTTGGGTATCATTGGCATGTTTCTTAATCTCATCTACCCACCAAACATAAAATTCCCTAGAGATATGTCATCTCATGGAATGAAGTGATTGAAGGATACTGACAAAATGGGATTGTTGTCTACGCTTTGGGAACATTTAAATGCCAAAATATGAACTTTTGTAAATAAACGCCAAGTGTTCAACCAAATGATACAACATGTTATCTTTTAAATGAATATCATAGTTGTATCTTACAGAAGACATGGTCATCGTCAAGAGACATTGTGATTGTTTCATCAAATAAAACAACTGTATATTCACCCCGATCAACTCACCTATACCAACATACGTGTGGCCCATAACAAAATACGAGCTTTATAGCAACGTACGGACATCCATCAAGGCATAGTAGGCAATGTTTTTTTTGTTGGAAGTTACTATATTGTCCTCTCCCCATCACACAAACTTAAAATAGAAAAATTACAACTCCAATAAACTAAACATTGTTATCCTCTCCGGCGTAAATTGCAACTCATTTAGAACTGCATCGGATTCTTTAATTGACTTCCAGAGAAAATGCTTTGGCTCTTAATTAACATTGCTTCTTCACACGATCTGACAAAAATTTCTCGATGGATTCTTTCTCGCATCCTATAAACAAGATATCGGATCCATCTTATTCAATACAAAATATTTGATTCATCTTATTGAATATTTTATTGTTGAGCTCTACACCCTTATTGCCCATACCCAAGATTCAACCGTTGTTGCCTTTAACCATGACTTAATTTGTTTATAATGTCCTTTGATCATTTGTTTGAGCACTGTATTTGTTCATTGGCACTATTCATGGATGTATCTCCAAGGAGAAGATGTAATGGAATCACATAAATGCATGCTTTAGATCTTGTCCACAATGTTTTTATAGTTTCCTTGCCCTTAACAATTACCAAACCAACCTTGTTATTGGGTACATGCACTCCTTTCGTCCCTACCACATTTGTTTATACAACGTTGTTAAATCTCCATTCATCTCCCTGTCCAATGGCATCGCTAATAAGTTATTGGGCCCTTTTGATTTATTCTAAAGTGCACATCAATTTCAATCGCTTTGTTGTACAAATCATATTTGTGTTGCCATGGTCATGTACCGCTTATATTATGGTGCACCTAGATTGAGCTACTAAAGATACTTGATGGTTTGCCCACCTTTTCTGATGATTAACCCATCCCTAGTGACACACACATCCATTTTCCAATCTTGTGTAGATTGGGTGTGATAATTTTGCGGGGAATGCATAGATGAATATTTAAACTATTGATGTTCATTTCTTGATCAATAATATTAGATTTTTGAACCAATATCTTTATCCTTAACTAGGGTGTCAAATGTTTTTCTTGGCTTTCATCTTGAAGATTTAACTTTCAAATTTTAGCTCTCCTAAACGAAGTCTTGGCAGAACATCTTAAATAAGGAGTTCTAGAGGATATAATTTTATTTCTCTAAGTATTTTAGAGTTATACTCTTCCAACTTGAAATATAGCAAAATAAACTAAACTAAATTATAAAAGTCATTTGAATTTCCGACATAATAAGTGTTGTGAATCTTTAATCAATTAAATAGCCCTTATTTCAATGTGTTTCATTCATGTGTCTTTTTCAATCAAATAGCCCTATATTTCCCTCACGTAAAGAGGATGTGCAATTACACAAGAAAAATTAAAGTGAAAGCACTGACATATGTGGTCCAAGTCTAAACCATACATGCACAGTGCATTCTCTTTACAAAAGTTGTTTAAATATAATAGTCCTTTAAAAAGACAATGGTAGTAAACAACACATATTATAAAGAAAGGGACTCCATGGAACCTAAGATGTGTAGAAGTTACACATGGAAGGAGGTGGTGAGATATAGTTGAGTTTTGGGTATTGTAGTAACTACATTCTCCTCTTGTTAAACTCTCAATCATTCTCCTCTAGGTGGTAAAACTATTGTATTATTTGCATTAGCTTCTCAATCAACAACATCACGTGGATTTGTCTAAGGTTCTCCAATTATCTTCGAAATGACATCTCCACTTCACGTTGTTCCTCTCATGAATGTGCCACTCAACAATATCCTTTGTTTTATGTTTTTGAGTATCAAGGATTGTAAATACATATACATATATTTAAAGTGTGGCATTCAACACTATCATGTTTTGTGTTTTTTGAGTATTAAGGAGTGTGAAACCCAAGAAACTCCTCAACTTAGACTCACACCAACCATGCAAATAATGATAACATGCTACAACAAATACACAAATAAAAAATGACAATAGTATATTATTCTCCCCATTGGTTAGAATATGCAAATAGAGGTGGTCAATATATAACAAAAACAAGAGTTTGGTTCCAACTTTGCTTTTGACTAGGTAAAGAAAGAGTTGTGAAACAACTTTGCTTTTCCCTGAGTAATTGACACATGTCCGAAGTGATGAACAAATAATAGATGCATGTGGAAAGTGGTGACAAGTGATTAACGGTGCCATTTGTCCTATTCTAAGCCTACGAGGTGTGCACAAACAAAGCCTATTATAGTTAAGCTTCCCCGAGTCAATGTAATATTTTTGCAAGTACAATATTGTGTGTGAAGCGCACGCACACACACAACGCTTGTCAAATAATATGCATGTAAGTTCTAAAACACCAAATATGTGTACACATGTTTTGTCTTTTAAATATTTTAACAACACTGAAGATTCAAATTTGTAAATATTGATCTAGCATTTTTATTCTACGACAATCATTATTGCTTGTGTGTTGGGAGTTAATGTCCCTAATGTTCGATATATCGATGTATATCTTATTAATAATATCTTGCTTTATCAAATTTGTCATAACCCTTACAATATGCGTTAAAAGTTATGCTTAATATACCATGTTTTCATATTCCAAAATAATTTATATTTTAATTGTGTTTACAATTTTTTTGTATGAATTCAACGCTTATAAATCTATTTAATGCTTGTCTAAAACAATATTTATGTAAATTCTTAGGGTAGTAAATATGTGTAGACATGTTTTGTCTTTTGAATATTTGAACAACGTCAAAGATTCAATTTTGTAAATATTAGTACATGCCATTTTAGATTTTGTAACAAAGAGAGCCACTTCGAATATCCCTTCCTCCCCATCTCCAGAACTTGTAACTATGTGCATATATATCGAGCTCGCCTTCTCTTAGGCTTCTTTAGCTTTGTTTCATCCTTTCATTCTCATTGGTCTTCATCCAACCCCATCGTAGGAACAAACAAATGGTGATGTTATTCAAGAAGTTACAAATCACTTGCTACATGTTATTGCATTTCTATAGAAACATTGCATTTGCATCTAACTGGGATATCCCGCACCTAATGTGGAGTTGTCGATAATAGTTATGACTGTCTTTCTTATGGAACCACGTTGTTAGGCTATAATTTCATAGGGAGGGTTGGGTGTGGTTTTATGGAGGGTTTATTAATGTTTCTCACTCGAATATATTTCAAAGCATTTTTATTCTATAATTTTTTTAGTTTTAGATGATATATGGTCTAATTTTTTAATCAAATTTTAAAATCTAAATAGAAAATTATTTAAGGTGTAATGTAGAAAAAGTCCTAGATGAGTGGAGGGAAATCTCAACATTTTTTTAATAACAATTGAATTTTTTTGGACTTAAAAACACAAAGTGTTTAAGGAAAAAGATGCTTACAATAAACGATTCTGCATTTTTTTTAAAGTAATTCAGTTGTTTCAACCCATGGGATTAATCTTACACCAAAAATAAGACGCCAATGCCTCTCCACGCAACCACATCTTGACTCGTTTTAATGGAAAACTTTTCTAATTGAATGCTTTACACATACATTTTTAATTTTGATATGTTAAGAAATTTAAAGAACTATGTGCAAACACATGGTCCATATTTTCATCATTTAAAGTGCCATATAAACATAAAATCCTTTTCTGGAGAAATTTGTAGCCCCTTCCTTTACTAATAACCACTAACGATCTTATGAATTACTTTGGAATTGTTATAAGGTATTAAGTTTCGTGCGAGAGCAACCTTAAACATGTATAGACATGTATACATATTAAAAATGTGAACAATCGTTGCTTCAAAGAAATATTTAAATGGCTTGAGGTAGACGAAGAGGTTAGGATTATGTAATAACCATAAAAAATGCTTGGACACTAAAAATCATTTTATAACAAATAAAAAAATGTGTTATATATATTTTTCATTTCTTTTTCATGGTGGAGTGTAATGTTATATGTTGTTTGAGTCATGTTTAACTTTAAATCAGATGTCCATTTGATATATATATATATATATATATATATATATATATATATATATATATATATAGTTTGATGAATAAGACCTTATATTACATTAACAAGTAAAATGATATAAGATTATTCACAATAAAAACATGCGGTATGGAAGCACAACCCAAAACCACAGACTAAACTAGGCAAAGAAGCCTAGAAACGAGGGAAAGTATAAAGCATCACAAAAACAAAGACAAAACTAATTAAGTCGTTGTTGTGAATTGTTTTCTGTAGGGGACGGGACTTGGTCATGCCAACCAAGGTTGACAGTAGATCTTTGTCGAAAAGGCACATCCGGCTGAGCCAAGTGTGATTTTCTTCTTCATTTTCTTCAAAGAAGAGCCTATGATGGCGAAATGGCTAAAGCCATCCTTGGAAATTTATTAGGCAGAGGAGGAGCCTCCAACCTTCATGGGAGTGTGGGTGGGAGCAATCGACAAGCCCCAATTGAGCTAGTTGGGTGACAAGCGGGGGGAGGGGCGAGGGGGTGGCGGGAGGGCGTCCCATCCTCGATGGCAAGTTGAAGACGAAGGAGAGAAGCTCGGGAGGAGGAGGCTAGTTGTGAGGAGATCAACGGGCACGATTAAAGGAGCGACGTTGGGAGCGGCTCTGCACCACCACCTTTTGCCCGCCGCAGCATTGCCACACAAACAGGAGTGGCGAGACGAGGACAAAAACTCTCTAGCAACATTATAAGGGTGTCGCCCTAGTGGCACATAAGTGTTTGAAGGTGCTCCACCTTAATCACCACTTTGTTGGCTTGAACTTGAATTTGTAGCAAGACATTCACGATAATTAAAGACTTGTTATAAATAGAGAAGTGTTGATCAACATCAACATTAGCAAATAAACAAACATTTCTTTCTTTCCATGTAAAATTTCCTCTTTGAAAGTATGTCAAATATGGGTAAATTTTTGTAGCATACGAGGATTGTCTCCTAGGAGAACGTGTTGCCAAGTGAAACATTCGGATGAAAAGGGTGGAAGAAAGAGTGAATCCAACCCCATGCCCCTAGGCTTTGCGGTAATACTAGAAGATGTGAGGGGGAGTTTCCAAATGTCCATAGAAAGGGAATTTTGGTGCAACAAATCCCATCTGCACAAGACATGATCCAAGCGGGAGGCCTTGGTAAAGAACACACCACAGAAAGTGTGCAATTTTGGGTTCTACACAAGCAAACCAAACTATAAGAAATCTCCTTTGTCATAGAGATGGTGAGGACCAAATTCCCCACTGGGTGTTAAGCTTGCCCATCATGGGCAAATGTGGTTTGAGCCAAGCATATCCTTGGCTAGTTGAATAATTCCATAAAGGGTGTCACATACCACTTCATCCTGGTCCCACCACGGATGACTATGAAGAACACCGATCTTATGGGTCATGTGATCTGGCACTAAGGAAATGATGTCGGTGACGAGGGCTCTATCTGATAGAGTCAATTTGAATTTTGCTTTGAGCTTTTTCCAGGGAAACCAAGATTGAGAGTGCTTGCAGATAAGGTCTTAAATAGTGTGAATTTTGCATGAAGAAGAGGAGGGCAAAAATCCAAGCCACCTCCGCCAAATAACGATCTTGGAATTGAAAAATGGGGACTACCATGTAGAGTGGAGATTAAAAGACAGGCCATTACGGAATCCTTTGTCATTCCACATAAGCCATGGTTTAATCTACTCCCATGCTTTCCAAACGCTTTTGAGCACGAAAGTACCCATCACTTTGATTGGAATAAGAGAAATGAGAAGGTTGGCAAAACCAATGCCTTTTCAAGAAGATGACCATATTGGGTGCCTTTAGCAATGCCATATCGAAGGAGCACCTTCCAAGCTTCCTCGTCGTCTATGCTCCGAATGATCCATTTGGCACAAAGCGCTTGCCCTTGCTGAAGGATGTCAACAAGGCCTAAGCCACCTAAGTCTTTGGGTAGACAACAGGTTTCCCAAGAAACTCTGTGGAATCCTTTACCAGAGGAGGGATTGGCCCAAAGGAAGTCTTTAAGAAGTTTTCAAGCTTGTGTATAGACTTCTTATATGAGACCCAAAATGAGGAATAGTAAACATGCATGGCTTCAAGAATTTTAGAACAAATATGGAATTTCCCTGCTAAAGATAGTGGCTTGGTGATCCAGTATTCTAATTTTTGGGCCACACGTTGCACAACATATTGTCATAGCTTAGCAGGTGAGGCTTGGAAGGAAAAATGAATGATCGGAATTAGAACATTTCCCCATGATTGAGTTGCTTCCAATCATAGGATGCCGACCGGAGTTAGACACAAGAAGAAAGGATTATACAGCAGCACCTTTGTGTTTTGCGCCACCGAATGGAAGAGCCAAAAGCCAAACAAAAAACTTCCAGGCATTGCATGGCGTGATTAAGGTTGCATTCCTCTTCAATGAGCATGAAGGAGTCATCAGTGAAGTGGCCATTGAGCAATTGAGAACCATCTTTGGAGGGTAAAGTAATGCCTTTAACAAACCTCTAAGATTGAGCTTGAGCAAAAAAGTATCGAAAGCCTTCAACAACTAGATCATAAAGAACATGCGCAAGGGGAAGCCTTATCGAATTGATTTGAAAAGACTAAGAACTCGAACTTTGCCCATTAATGGTAATATGGGTAGAGGCATGCGAAAAGAGCATATTAACAGACTAAATAAAATTCAGACCGAAACCCAAAGCTTTGAGCATGGCTAAAATGAATGACAGTTTGATTCGGTCATAAGCCTTTTCAAAGTAAATTTTGATTAAGAGGGCTTGTTGATTAGATCTGCGAGCCCATTCCATACCCTCCCACACCGCAATGATATTGTCGAGTCGAACTATAACATGAAGGATATGACAAAGCCGAGTGTCAAGAGCTTTGGCTATAATCTTGTAGGAAACATTTAACAGAGTTATGGGAAATAGATTGCTAATCGAGTTTAGGATCTTCAAGTTTAGGGATGAATTTGATATTCCCTTGTAATGTCCCCAATCTGAGAAATAGCGAGTTAGCCTAACGGCCCTATTTTGGTCTTAGCCCTGGTCATTCCCAAGGGACTAACGACTTTGGAGGTTATTGGGGATGGTTGTCTGATTTCCTACTATGTTTTTGTTATATTTTGGGCGTTGGGAGGGTCTAATGGGCCCTTTGTGTTCTATTTTGTCGTTGGGATCACTTAAGTGGACACTTTTGGCATTTAATGTTATGTTTCTTCGTTGGGGCCACTTAAAGTACCTTTTTGGCGACTTGAGGGGATATGTATGGCATTAAATGTTATATTTCTTCATTGGGGTCACTTTTTGGGCCAAGGCGCCTAGGAATGGAAAAAGCAACTTTAAGTTATTTTTAATTGGGCCCTCTTTATGAGAAAGTGCGCCTTGGGGGTTTTAGGGTTTCTTTGACATGGAAAAGGTTATAAAAGGAGAAGAGGGGTGAAAGGATATTCACTCATGCATACACTTATATTTCTTTTATGTGCAACTGCTGTTTGCAACTTTTTAGCTTGTGGAGTAAGATCCCACGGGAACCCTAGCTTCGGTGGTGAGAGATCCATCCCTAGCTAGCAGGGCATTCTTCGGTAGTGAGAGATCTACCCTAGCTTGTCATTTGAAGCTGATTTCAGGGCTGTTTTACAGAGGTATTTTCAGGGTTTTCAGAGATAGGGTTTTGAAGGTTTTGGTGAGTTTGGGTGGAGATTTTCATCTGGTTTTCGGATCAGACCTACACGGCAACAATAAAGGAAGGGTTTGACATCATCTACATAACTTTTCACAAGGGTTTTGGTCATCTACCAAGGAGGGCGACTTGTTTGGGAGATTGCAGCCCTAATTTGTAGGGTTTCCAGTTTGCCGTTTTCAGATCTGAAGGTTGGAAAGTCATCTACTATATTTATATATGTTATTTCCCAAGTTTCATATTTTTTGCACTTGTAATCGAAAAGATATGAATTTTAGAAGTTTGGAGTGATGCCCTAAATGTGTTGGGCGAACTACTTTTTAGGGAAAAATTAGGGTTTCGTGTTTGCTGTGCGAAAACTAATTTTGGAATATTATTCTTCATATTTTTGTGGCCTAAGATCCAAAATTTCAGCTCATTTGGACTTCTTTAGCAAAAGATATTAATTTTAGAAGTTTTCGGCTATTTTAGGCACGTTGTAAATTTAGCGGCGTTATATTGACTGAAAATTTCCAAAAATATTTCCCTTGTGTTCTTTATATTATTATCTACTTCTCTTTAAAATTTCAAGTTATTTGAGCAGATGTTTTGGGAGTTATTCATATTTTTGCTCATTGCCCTAGCTGTAATTTTCGCATAAAATCGAGGAAAAAAATCGATTTAGTATTTGCTGCAAATTTCGTATTTTGTCAATTTTTGTAAGATCCCAACAGGATATTTCATCCCTTTGTTGATATGAGGGCCAAATGTCTAGGTTCAAAATCCTTCGATATAAACTGGCGAAGATCGGACTAATAATGCCCCACGAGTCTTGTAGAACTTGCAAGGAAAGCAATCACAATTGGGCCCCTTGTCATTGTCCATTTGCAAATGCTAAATGGAAAGCAAGCAATCACATGTAATTCTTTGTGTTGGAGAAACTTTGCATGACACAACAACTAAACACTGTTTCAGGAAGCATTACACTTAGGCAAGGGGGCTTGTGCTTGGAAAAATTGCTTGTAGTGATTAACAAATGCCTAGAGCATGAGTTGGGGATCCGCGATCCGAGTTCCGCCATCATAGATGGCCCTAATATGTTGGAAGGAATATTTTCTTTGAGCATTTGAAAGAATTCCTTCGACACTCGGTCCCCCATTGTGAGCCAATGAATTCGGGCGCAAATTTGCACATATTGAGCATTATAGTTGTCGACAATTCAAAATTTTTTCTGTCTAAGTCTAACAACTGGAATTGCGGGGGCTCAGAGAAATGATTTCCCTCGAGTGCCACCATCGCCCAACTAAGTGCAGAGGAGGTGGCAGAATAGGAGCGATGCCTAATGTTGGTCAGTTGTCGCCCATAAATTCTAAGGAACTGACAGTCCTAGTCATAACATCAACCCATCAATGGGTCCGGTTGGACAAAAGAGGTGGATGATGACTGTGTAAGTAACATGGCCTAGGCACAAAGTTCCAAACCCGCTTGATATGATTGAGTGTGGGTTCATGCTCCATCGGGGCCGTATTGAGGAAAATTGGCCCTTACGACAAAAAGGGCGTCTGGATTGCTAGGTGATGCGAAACTAGATGGGAAGGTGGTTAGAAAGGATGAAATGTGGCATCACTGAAAGAGGGATTCGCGAGAACCGATGTCGAAAAGTGATGCACCACAACGAAGTTGCACTCCGATGGTAACCTCAAGCCAACACAATATGCAAGATTCGAAACAATGGAAAGAAGATTGCAAGTAAGAAGAATGGGTCTGCTCATACTCATAGATCGAAAAAATAGGAAGTACAAATAGGGGTGTTGTGTAACCCCCATGCCTAAACATGGAAAGAAATCAATGACGCCACTGACGCATATGACGTTGACTGACGCATATGACGCCACTAGAAGAGGAGTTACAATTCCAAATAAGGAATGTAACTCCTATGACGCATTGACGCAAATGACAATGTCAGATTCTATGACAGAATCTGACACTTGTCATTTGACTTCCTAAGACCTATGACTCTCGCAAGGCGAGATGACTCACCTAGGTGATGTGGACGATGACTGGACAGTCACACACACCAACACCCCCCCTTCATCGAAGCCGAGGAAGAGGTCAAGGTAAGCGTAACAGAAAAAAGAAGACTCCCCTAGACAACTAAGAAAGATGTGTCAATGGGCCCCGGCAACTAAAGGCCTGATAAGGTGCCCATGTACAAACAACATCTTTCTGGAAAGAAGAAGAGGAGAAGAAGGAGGACTATATAGCCCGAAGAAGATGGGCGGCTGCAACAGACCTCACCCCAAGAAGAGACCGCAAGTGAAGAAACTTCACCTCAGTGAAGGGCTAGGTGAAAATGTCTGCAACCTGATCAAGCTGTTTGAACATATTGTAGGTCGATGATGAGATCCTCTGCCTCTGGACTGAAGAAGAGCCATCTGCACCGTACTGTGTGTCTGCCCTTAGGAAGGACAGAAAAGATGTGTTGGAAATCCGCCCACTCCACAAAGGAAACAGAAGGCAGCAACACGAAGAACTCTGAGTCTGGTGCACTGAAGTGTGACATAGGTCTAGCGAGTGAGTGCCAAGGAACCGAAGGTAATGCCACGTGCGTAGAATCAGAGTGAAGAGGAACACCCGTAGAAAGGATGTCCAACTGATGTGAAAGTAACAAAAGATCCCCCACAACAGAAAAGGGATCCACGAGCAAGGGTGGATCAATGAAGGTCTCCGGAAAAGTGGAAGTGGCAAGAGTCCTAGAAGGGGCACTCCCAACAACAGAGATGATGAACTCCTCTGAAACACCTGTAGATGGATGAGGGACCTGTAGAGCATCACAAGTGGAATCTGTGAAAAGACGACTAAGGTCAGGTAGATACTCGTCCCAATGAGGGGGCTCAACAAACAGAAGAGTGATGTCAGATAGGTATGAGTCATCTAATGAAGGTAGAGGAGTGAAATGGGCCTCACACACTGGAAGTGGAAAGGAGGTGGGTGTGATGACTGTATGAGACTGAGAAGGGGACTGCTCGATATCTGATGAGATGTGGGAAGTGTCAACACTCTCTGGAATAGTGAGAGAAAGAGGAGAAGAGTCCTCTGTAGTACTCTCGACATCAGAACTGGATGCACAATCCTCGTCATCAGAAGTAGAACCAAGCAAACCTGTGTCAGTGAAACTGTCATCACATAAAGAAATAGAGGAGACAACTGAATCAGCTGCAATAACAACTGCGGCAGTTTGTGAAGGGTCTCCATAGAGGGACTGAAGAATGCTCCAGACATGGTGGGGTGGATCTGAGTCTGCCACATGAACCCATTGAGATGTAGAGACATGCATCATCATGTGACCAAAGACACGGTCACAATCGTTGAGAAAATCATTAAGATGACGACGATCAGTGGGTGCAGGAACAGGCCCAACCAAGAAGTGAGAAAGACCCTTGTAGGCGAAGTAATGTTCCATAGAAGCACGCCAAGCTGCATAGTTCTCTCTCCCAGTAAGAATTGGCGGAGGCTGTAAAGCGATCCTACGACGCTCAAATCTGGAAAGAGCACCCTCCATGATGCGGAATCAAAAAGTGCAAGATGCACAAATGCAAGACGTCGGACTCGGCCGATAATGCGTCTGCATGTAATACAACACCCAGGACAATAACAACCCCCCAGAACAAAATTACACCCCCCCGAGTTTGGCACTTTATAATTCAGTGCGTTGATTACAACCAGATGCGACTGTATTCCGAGAACCAGTTTGTCACTCACCTTGCAATTAGCGTAATAACGCGCAATGGTGGAGACAACAATCAAGGTTGGTAGGGCACAACAGATCAACACTGCAAGCAAGCACAGAAAGAGAGAAGCAAGAGGGGGAAGAAAGAGCTTTGTGAGAAACAGCGTCTCACGTCGCACAAAAGAATCCCTTTGTTGTAAGACTGTGGCGGACGCGCTCACAAGTCCACAAAAAAGGAATACAAAGCTCAAGAAAAAATGAGCTGAAAAAAGCAATACAAAGACACCCCCCAGAATGCGGCACTTTATAAAATTAGTGCGTTTACAAAACTAATGATCCCATCATCTAGAGTGCAAAAAAACATGCAACTTTGACTAAAGAAGTGCTCAAAACCGAGCAACGAGTCAAAAGTTATAGCAAAAAACAATTCCCGCAACTGATGAGGAAAAAACCAATAAGCCTGCAAACGGATTAAAAAAGTGCCCTAAACGCATGCAAAGGGTGTCGTATGTATGCTCGTTGGAAATGGCACGGAATTTGAGGTAGGGTTTGTTTGTATTGCGAGGGGGGATTAGCCACCTGCCAATCCCGGACCTCACCCTTCGTCTTCGGCACTCGACGGAAGGTTAATAAAACAAGCCAAAAAACTTACAATGCCAATAAAATGTAATGTTTTTACCTTATACCTTTTAAAAATAATGAAACAACACGTTTTTTAGAAGAGTGATAAGATAAAAAGAATGAAACCACGTTTTTTTAAAAAAGTGAATAAAAAACGTATTTTAAGAGAGATATTACCTGGCAGCGGACTGAGAAAGCCACGTGGGGATGAAAGGCAGGTAAAAAGAGATAATGTAGTGACTGTCCACTGTAGGAAAAACGCCAGCAGGTACAGAAAACGCAGTAACATGCAAAAAACGCCTTGACAGCCCAAAAAAACGCCTTAACAGTCCAAAAATGCCAGTACAGCGTGCAAAAACACAGGAAAGGAGAAAAAACGCCTTAGGACAGTTAAAAAAACGCCTGGAACAGTTGAAAATGCAGCCAGGTGATAGAAAAACGCCTGAAGGAGGAGAAAAACGCCTGCTGGACAGAAAAAACGCCTGAGAGCAGAGAAAAAACGCCTGACAGAGGAGAGAAACGCCTGAAGGAGGAGAAAAACGCCTGCTGGACAGAAAATACACGCCTGACAGAGGAGAGAAACCCTGAAGGAGGAGAAAAACGCCTGCTGGACAGAAAAAACGGCTACAGGGGAAAAAAACGCCCACGAGCACAAGGAAAATGCCCACGATCTCAGGAAAATGCCCACGAGCACAGCAACAAAAAAAAACACCACGTTTAGATCCCACACAAGGAAAAAAACGAGGATGAAGAGCTTGCAAACCACGAACAGTCCAAGTGCAAGGTGAAACGAGGAAGAGAACCAAAGCCACGGTTGTACTCAAAGCAATGTAAGCAAGCCACGCCAAACAACGAGCTCTTCTTTTACCCTGCAGCTGAATCTGAACACAACCAGCAAGAAACACAAACAACCCAGAAACGACAGCCACAAAGATCTAGAAATATCCAAAATACGATCTTAGCTGATAAGCAAACCAGCCAAATACCTTAACTTGCAACTGCTGAAACCTCAATATGAGGTGAGCAATAATTCCAAAATGATAATCGAAAAAAACTTGCACACGAGGAAATAAGAAGAAACCAGAAGTAATAAACAACTGAGAAACGAAGAGTGCACGTTTACCGAAACCAGCTCTGATACCATGAAAGAGGGATTCGCGAGAACCGATGTCGAAAAGTGATGCACCACAACGAAGTTGCACTCCGATGGTAACCTCAAGCCAACACAATATGCAAGATTCGAAACAATGGAAAGAAGATTGCAAGTAAGAAGAATGGGTCTGCTCATACTCATAGATCGAAAAAATAGGAAGTACAAATAGGGGTGCTGTGTAACCCCCATGCCTAAACATGGAAAGAAATCAATGACGCCACTGACGCATATGACGTTGACTGACGCATATGACGCCACTAGAAGAGGAGTTACAATTCCAAATAAGGAATGTAACTCCTATGACTGATGGCGCAAATGACAATGTCAGATTCTATGACAGAATCTGACACTTGTCATTTGACTTCCTAAGACCTATGACTCTCGCAAGGCGAGATGACTCACCTAGGTGATGTGGACGATGACTGGACAGTCACACACACCAACAATCACTTCCACAGGAAAAGAATAAATGTTGTCAAAATCAAAAAGTCTTGAGTGGACAACATAGCCTTGTGAGGTTGTAAGAACCCAATCCAATCCACATCGAAGATTGGACCAAGTGAACCTAGGCCTTAGAGTTGGCTCGACGTAAAGCATTTGGGTCATAAAACCCAAATTTATCACGCATAAAGTAGCAAGCCTCTATTTTGCCAAATGTCCATCACATTGGAAGGTGTTCGCATTTGTCCATAGGCAAATCAACCATATTAAAGTCACCACAGATGACCCAATAGGCATCAGGGATTTCATTGGCTATCCACCGCCAAAGATCTTCTTTCCACTGCATCATTTGAAGCATAAATGTTGATGATGCCAAAAGGGTAGCTTTCAATAGTAAAGAGGGCCCAAATGGCCCTGTTAGTGGGGTTTGTGCCATGATCCATGAAAAAGGGCATCCATTTTGGGTCAATTAGAGAAATTAAACCCTCGTGCACTGCATCATGATTATTAGTAAATGTCAAGCTATCAGGCCAAATGGTTTTACAAACCATCAACAATTGAAAAACCCGCCACTTTAACTTCCTGCAAACACAAAACATCTAAGTTCATGAATTTTTGATGAACATCTCTAGCAATATACTTGCGGTTGGACTCAATAAGACTCCTCACATTCCATGAAATGCAATTCATGATAAACATGAGTCAAGGGCCATACCAACGGAATCCAAGCCATCCAAGGCATCAAACAAGTTTTGTAAGAATTGAGCATTGTTGTGCTTTAGAAAATCCTATAATTCCACTTTCCTTTGTCGACATACTCAATATTGTATTCCTCCTCCGTTGACTCCACACTTCGCGCGAGACTATGCTCACGTCTTGACACGAGATGTTGTGAAGGACTTTGGGCCCATTTGGGAGGGCCTTGTGAGCCCGGTGTCAAAAGCGACTAGGATGTAGGAAGTGTCGAGGAAGGTCAAACGAAGTTTGTGGGTCCATGAGGGCATTGGACGCTTTTGACATGCTAGAAAATTTGGATAGAACCACTTTGGAGAATTTTTAGAAGCCGACTTTGGGGTGCGCCAAGACTCGAAGTATGTTCCTTAACAACTGGGTCTCTTAAAGCCATTGTTAGGCATCACCTTGGCTCGAGCCTCTTTGTTCTTGTTTTTCACTCCTTATAGTTTACCACCCTTCCTCTTGTTGGGGTTTAGAGGTCTTGACAACCGATTTGGAGGATGGGCGATCATGCGCAATACATAAAGTGGTCAATCTTTGATCTTGTGATCAGAGGCCTGACAATGGAAGCAAGTATTAGGTAGATTGATGTGGAGAATTTGCTGTGAATAACTTTTATCGCCCATTTGAATGTCCACCAACTCTCGTGAGAGGTCAAAACCCATTTATGGGGTCGTGCCTTTGTAAAATTGTCACGGTTCCATGCATACAACTTGCTTGATGGAGGAGGCAATTTGATGAAGGAACGCACGTAGGGACCGACATGCCGGTGCAATCAACCCGGATGGGAACTTTAAGGGCTGTGAAATCATAGACAACAAAATCCTGCGTCCAGTGGAGAGCACCAACAAAGATTTCCGGACATACCAAGTCACGAAACGATTCAGAATAGTTGCGGCATGCGAGGGGTCAGAAAACCAAAAAAGAAAAACCCTTTGGTCATGTTTTGAACACTCTCAAGATTGATGCCATGAGCAACCCAAGTTGAACTAACCCATGATTTGAGCATGCTTTCGAGAGGAATTTGACCCATAATGTAGTCGATAAGGCAAAATTGCTCAAGCCAATGACATGCAACATTAAATTCAGAAATAGGTAAAATAACATTAGGGGAGAGATATTACCTCGTGGAATACACGAGACAAACTTCCGGGGACGTTTATGTGGCGGTGCCATTGTTCGCAACTCCTCTAGCTCTAGCCTCGGTATCAATATTCGAGCTTGAAGTGAAGGGGGCATTATATAAGCGAGCCCAAAGGGCAGAAAACCCTAGAACTTAACAAGAAAAGTGCTATCTCGCATAGCCCAAGGTGGCCACAAAATGACATGCAAGCGTAAATGAAGCCCTAATGAGCCACTCTTTCCTCTTTCACACCCGCGAGCTTCAATATTTCAGTTTCATAATTTGCATTGTTGTCTTAATCTTAAATTTGACTATCATTTATAATATTTTTGTTTTGTTTCCTTTTTAAAAAGAAGTCAATTGAAAAATCTCAATAAAAAAGAAAAAGATTTCACTCATTTTTAATAATAAAAAATAACTTTATATTCTATTATGTTGTAGTAATAAAACTAACTTTCTATCATCTTATGTTAGAGCGATACACCTCTAAAACTATGGGTACTTTGATATTTGCTAATCTCTCTAAATTACCAAAAAAAAAAAAAAAAAAAAAAACTCTAAAAAAAAAAAGAAAAAGAAAAAGAAAACTCAAAAAAAAAAAAAAAAAAAAAAACCTTTCCATTAAAAATTCTCAGATTAAATTGGTTAACACAACAAAACTACAAAATAATAGAACCACTGGATGAGAAAAAAATAGAAAGACCCTCCATTTTATTAGAGAGACTTGTAGACTACAACCCAGTGTATCCACTGTCCGGTATCTGTAGAGCCAGCTAAACAATTTAATGCGTCTTAACGGCTATGACTAAAAATTATTATACATAGAAATTTCCAGCTGCACCATATGTTCTTTGACTGTAAATCCAGACGCCCCAGTAAAAACATTATTTATTGTTACTGTCATTGTTTATTTGATTTGTTTTTTTTTTTTATGTTTAGGGGGATATATTGATTGCGGCCACCACAACGGCCTCATGCCTTTTCTGTTGTGAGTTGTTTTGCGACCTTTTCATGTTTATTTGGTTAGTGTCTGGGGCCGAGGTCGGGGTTCGAGTCTCCACTATGCTGTCCCGCCAAAGACTAACTCTAACAAATATTTTGAATAGTACCGGCTGCGAGAAGGTGTGTTCAAATCTCCCTCTTGAATTTGCTTTTTCATTTTCTAGGGACGGTTTTACTGTGAATATTTTGAAGAGAATTGGGAGCTAGAGGCTGCGGTTTCGAATCTCGCGATGCTGTTGTTTTCACCTAATGCGCAAAAGACCATGTGTAGTGCGGTAGAGGAACCCCTTCCTGTAGGCGCCTCAGCATTTCTATGTTTATGACTTGTTTTTCGTTTTGATAATATTTTCTGATTTCAGATTATCTCAGAATTGAAATGATTTTTTTTGGAATTTGGTAAATTCCTTCAGCGGGTTATCTATTTTGGCATAGAAGCTAGGACCTAGTGGCATATCTCTTCTGTTAACTTTACCTGCGATCTGTCCCTGGTCTTGTCCTGTGGAGTAGGCTGCCCCCAGTAAGTTGGATGCATTATTTTGCCAGGTTTCAACACTTTGTTATTTAATTAGAAATTTGAACTTGGAGCTCCACCATGAAAGCTGTGAAAGCTACAATGGAAAATTGAACATGGGACTCTGCTTTAAAAGCTACGATGCTTTACTATCTGAGCTCATCTGTTAAACTGACGGTGGATGACTCGGTAGAAAATTCTCTTTTTCTAGGCTAGTTGGTGTACCGGATTTCACACTATTATTTTATTGGAAATTAAACTTGGAGTTCCCTTATAAAAGCTATAATGGAAATTTGAGCTTTGGGCTCTGCTTTGAAAGCCACGATGCTTGATTACTTAGGTTCATCCTGTTAAACCCACAATGGTTGACAACTTTTTTCCTGGTTAGTTGGATGCTGCATTGTACCAGATCTCAGCACTTTCTTATTTTATTGGAAATTTGAACTTGGGGATCTGCTAGGAAAGCCATGATGCTGTAATATCGAGCTCATCCTGTGAAACTTGCAATGGATGACTATTAATTTTTTTTTCTCGCCTTGTTGGATGCTGTATTGTACCAGATTTCAACATTTATGTCTATTGAAAATTTGAACTTGGGACTCATGTATGAAAGATGCAATGCTTTGACACTTTAAGCTTGTCCCATTCAACTCGTGATGGTTGATTTCTCAACGACTTTTTGTTACAGGATGCAATATTGGTGCCAATTTCAAACTCTTTATCTTGTCTATTGGAAATTTGAGCGTGTGTTTCCTTGACAATTCTAGAGTCCCTCCAGGTGGGACCCTCCATACCATAGTTAAATTTCTAAATTTCCTCCTCTGGGATGACTTGTTGCTACCCTAGAATGACCATTTGTTTGGAGGCAAAAGCCGTTTTCCTGGCTGGGATCCTCCAATTCTTTCAGGCACTTTTCTCAAAGGCCCTCACAAGTATAAATGCCATTTTATTCAATATTGTGGCTATAAACATAGGGATTGATGCACTCAAGATGACATATCCTTGTAGTACACAAATGTTTGGTGTATAAGACTCAAGTCCCAAACCTTTCTTGGTCCTTCAAAATGATAAGTGTGAAAACCACTGTTAGCCTAGGCTCTATGTCAAGGAATAGAGTTCTGTCTACGCTGGCATATTCAATCAAGTTTGCACCGAAGGTCTCCCCAAAAGCACAGTAAATCTGCCTTAAGGACCTCATTTGTAGAGAGAATTGCGAGGATTGGATGTTAGCTGGAAAGAGATTTATGCAATAGCGAAACATACACAACTCACACTAATTCAACAGTAACAGGTCACAAAATGCAAGAAATGTCCATTATATTAAGAAATGTCACTGGATTACAAACATTTTATGTGTCAATAGTGCACCAAACTCTAACAGATATTTAATTACTAACATTGGAAGAAACTAAAACAAAGCGAAGGACAACAATTACTAACATTGCTTCTGCTACTTTTTCCTCTCTTTACAATGTGAATCGACTATATATAGTTTTGACGCATAGGTATATTCTTGTGAATATCTCTTCTTCCAAAAGGTTCCTCAAAAGTACAATCGGCACGCACAGTCTGGAATTTGCAATCTTTGATCATCAACTCGATCAGTGATCCCTTTTTCAGTTATTGCATCCCGCAATTCCCCTTCCTTAGCCTTAGGTTTTGCAAGCAGTGTTTCCATGCTCATCTTGTTCGTCCCTGGGGTCGTTAGGGCAGTCTCCATGGTCTTCATGACTCTAGTAGCTGTTTGCACCCTAAAAATGATAAGTGCGATATAAGCAAATATAGGATGTAAGGGTTTGTTACAGGAGATTATTCTGAATTAATTTAGTAACAGTAATGATGCACATTTAGGATAACACATTAATGCTTGTAACAATGATAATAAGATATGATGATTTCTTGAAAACACAAAGGGATAACAACTTAGATGTGCAGAGTGGTACAAGAAAGATTTGGGTGTGCAAACTAGGTAAATGAGCTATTCTGAACCTGGAAGTGATTTGTCTCTGAAACTAGAACTAGAAATTGCCTCTGTCTAGGACCGTACAACTCTGCTTGGACCGTGGTACAGTTCTGCGCCCCTTTTGTACGGTTTTGCACTTGTTGACAACATGGATCTGTAACTTCTCCTACCCTTCACTTTCCTGGAAATGTGCGTTGTTGTATGTTGCTCAAGCTCGCGCAACCTTGGCACAACCTGTAATGACCTGCAACAAACAAAAACCCTAGATACCTGGAATACCCTTCATCAAAACATTAGTTAACAAATGGATAAATCGGTATGTGGGTGAGGTTGGACTATCCCTTGGCAGTTAACCCTTCCAATCTGCATAAACTTAAACCCTTCCATCGCCTAACCCTAGCACTCCATAAACTTAGCTTGCCGTACCAGGGTTTCAACACAAAATCCTTCAAATTCTTCATAGAAATTCATGATCAAGCCCTATCCTTTTGGCCAAACAAAAACTAACATTAGAAAACCCTCGGAATCAATACAATGAGGTCAAGACAACGTAACCAAAAATGTTAGCCTAGTTTCTTGGGCAAGGAACAAAGCTCTATCTGCACTGGCATATTCAATGAAGCTTGCGCTTGAAAGTCTCACCTGAAGTATAGTAAAGCTGCCTTAAGGAGCTCATTTTTGAGAGAATTGTGAGGATTAGATGTTAGCCTAATAGAGATTATGCAATAGCAAAAATACACATAACTTGCACTAATTCAACAATAATAGGTCACAAAATGCAAGAAACGTCCATTATATTGAGAAATGTCATAGGATTACAAACATTGTATGCGTCAATGGTGCACCGAACCATAGTAGATATCCAGTCACTACCTTTGAAAGAAACTAAAAGAACTGAGAACAACTACTGCCGCTGCTCTTGCTACTTGCTCCTACTACTTTCTCCTGCTATTATTTCAACATACACGTGACTCGAACTAATTCAATGAATCACAGAATGCAAGAAACATCCGTTATATCAAGAAATGTCACAGGATTATAGACATTGTATGCGTCAATGGTGCACTGAACCCTAGCAAATATTCAGTCACTTACTCTGAAAGAAACTAAAACAAAGCTAAGAACAACAACTACTTTCACTGCTCTTACTACTTTCTCCTGCTACTTGGTCCTACTACTTTTCTCTGCTACTTTTTTCCTCTTTACAATATGATTTGACTATTTATAGATTTTGATGCACAGGTGTATTCCTGCAAATATTCCTTCTTTTAGAAGGTTCCTCAAAAGTACAATTGACATGCACAATCTGGTATATTTGATCTCTGATGATCAACTCGATTAGTGATTCCTGCGCTGCCACACGTTCTAACCAGTGATTGCACTAGTTTAGTTGACTCGCACCTGTGTCTCACTCATGTTTTGCGGTCAGCTAGTCTTTGTGTTTTTGTACCGCAAAACCCTTGCTCAACAACCACTTATCTCCTTCCATATCTCCAAAATTCTTCTCATTGGCATGGATTCTTTGATTTTGAAGTCCTTTAAGCTGCCAAGAATAACCTCAATCCCAAAAGCCACTACCACTTTTCCTACACAAAAACTTTATGAAATCCAATGTTTGTTCTACACTCAAGTGAGAATAATTATGTGAGATGACGTCTTTCCCCACTTGTAGCTACGGGGGATCCCAATTTTTTTTCTCACACATTATGTGGAGTGCTCTTTCCTGTATGTCAAGGGCCTTCTAGCTCTTGTGATTTTCTGCACACAGATAAGGGACAAGTTGATATCCCCAACTTTTTCTCTACTTTCCCATGATTACTTGGCCTCGGACGTTAGAGAGGCTCCAGGAAAGTACCTCACTTTCCCATAGGAATCAAGATTATTGCTTGGCCCCATTTGCAAGCCAATTTGGTATGAGGATTATTAGATCTTGTATTAGTCCTTATTAGGGGCTTGATGACAATGGCTCTTCTTTGAGCATTGATTCAAGCAAGGGATGATGGTTATCTCTAGGCGAAGCACCGATTTTTATCTCGGGCCCAACTAGTACAACACCTAAAGGCTAAGGTAGTATAAAATGTGTCCAAACATTTCTCCATTCTCGCCATAAAAATCTGATCAAGTTGCATAAACAACAAGAGTTGTCACATAATGATTAAGTAAGTTATTCTTCTCTCACGGGAATTCGATGCCATGGTGACGATTTTGAGAACAAGCTGCTTGTAGGAGATTTACAAGCATCAGCTGCCAAGACATTCAAGTATGAAGCCAAATGACACACTACCAAATCAATTTTTTGAGGTTTATCTAGTTGCGTTTGTAAACAAGCCTTTGCCCATATTTGTAAAATCTGCATCTAGAGGATGAAAGACCCACTGATCTTGTCATATATTGTGTTAAATTCTAGTTTTAGGGGCGATATATGTTGATTGGTCCCTTGAGCCCATTCAAAACTTTCCTAAGTGGTCAGAATGGCACCAAGAATGTATCTTCCTCTTAAATGCAGTTTGTTTTGTTCTAACCTTATGTAAAACCATTTTCTTGGTTTGTAAGGCAAGGGCCTTGGCCATCACTGAATAAGAAACTGTCAATCGGATAGTGGGCCTCCATCCACCAATGTTATCTCTAGCAATGTTCATTTGGATATGCTTTATAAGGCCCTAATTGATGTATTCTCTTACTTTTTCAGATTTATATACTTTAGTGGTCTCTAGACATATCATCCTCAATTGTAGACTCAGATTTAAAGACTTATAGAGCCATTGGACATATCATCCCCAACTTTAGACTACGTCACTTTGAAGAATTTAAGGGAGATTTCTACTCTAGGAGATTTACCTTTTCACATATTAAGGAAGTGATAAGCTCCTCGAAATGCCATTTTTCCACACTGACACTTTGTAAGCATCATTTTGGTGGGATCTACACTTTGATAAGATTTTTACAGTCTTTACTTTGGTAATTCGTGGAATGGAGCATAGATGTTGCTCAAGTACCCATTGACAATGCTCTTTATCTCTTTGGTGCCCTCTTCCAACAACACCATTTCACATCTTGAGATCCAAAATCCTATTAGAAGCTTTTTTTCCTTTTGTGTACTCAAAAAGAATATTGTACTCATCACCCTCTCCTACCCACTACACTTCGGCATGGATTTTGGTTCCACCACCCTTATATGCCTCCATTTTCCTTAGGGTGTGTCCCAAACGTGCAACTCTGTCTTGAAGAATAGGAATGTGGCATTCTATTCCAAATTCTTCGTGGCCTTACTTTCATTTACCATCCCGAGCCTCGCTACTATTCCTTCCCATCCTCTTAAGAAATTAGCAACCCTCTTGTTTGTAACCTCCCAATATAGAATCCATCCTATTTCGCCAATTGGCCTATGAACCAAACTCTAGAATATGTGGATTATCTTGCGAAAGTCAACAAATACTAAGCGAGAGACTTCGAGTTTATATTCATATGTCAAGTCATCCTCAACTGCTTTGATCTCTATTAAGATGGTAATGGGAAGACGATTCAAGCTAGTAGCAACTATGCACACATCAATCATCTTGTTCTTTGAACAAGAAAAAAGGAAGCCATCCTTGGGGGCATAAAAGTGGTCCTACCTAGCCTGAATCATGCCTTTTCATTTTCCTTGATAGACCAAGTGAGTCATGTTTCTTTTTCAATTAGTACAATATATTTCCGAGGCATTTCATCACCCGAATGAGATGACTAGAGTAAGACCAAGGAAGGTGATCAACCAAAATAGAGAAACTTTTTCCCTATAAATACTAGTGGCTTAGACTAATCAACATCCAATAACTTGTCCATCCAGCTTAAAACTAGCAAATTGCGAGGTTAGTGGGGTATGATCCATGTCCGATCATCAAGGATTCTAGCCACAAGGAATACTAAACGTTGACCTTGCCCCAACTTCCTTATCTATTTTGTGTGTGCCATAAAGGGCCTTCTTGGGGTGAATCTGGTCTAGCCTTGAGCAATAATTTTGATGCTTTCAACTTCATAATGGAAGGTGCATCAATTTTACCCTATAAAACATTCTACAATTTTCCATTCTAATTGCAATTTGAGATTCCCTTTACATTTCAAGCCAATAAACACAATTTCAAGGAGCTTATGAGCCAACATCCATTGGCGGAGAAAATCATTACTATTAATTAAAACTCGCCATATTAGGGTGTCTCTTGGTCTAAGAGGGGTATTTGGCATTGCTTGTTTATATGTGATGTTAGGCTACACTATTGATGTTTGCTTTGCAAGCTTTGGTAGGTTAACTTGAAGATTAGACAATTTGTGGCGTGGGGCCATTTCATTATTGGTGGCTTTTTTACAACCGCATGAGTACTCATCAAATGGGCCCAAACCTTTGTGAATCCTTTTGAGTAGAAGGGTTCTTAGGTGAAGGTTTGGGGGTGTCAATGTTCGAGTTATTTGTTTAATGAATTAGGTTGACTTGGAGATTTGGCCACTTACGGCGCATAAGATCCTTTCTTCTATTAGTAGGTTTTGCAAATCCCAATACTCATCAAATGACTCCAAACCTTTGTGAATCCTTCCAAGTAAGAGGGATCTTAGATGAAGGTTAGGGGAATCAATATTCAAGTTATTTGTTCAATAAATTCCCTTGGGTATCTATTGGTCAAGTTTTGATCCTTTAACTTACTTCGTTGCAATTTAAGGCAATCACGGATTTGATGGGTCTCTTACCCAACACAAGGTGCAAATCTGTCAAATGCTAAGATACTTTATTTGTTGAATATTGATCCTCACACATGCCAAATCTTAAGATACTCTATTTGTTGAATATTGACCTTCACACATGCCAATTCTTTCATGTGTTGTGGAGTCGATTTATATAAGTGTACAAGTTATCATCTGCGGTCAACATTTGTTACCAAACCTTTATGTTATTACATTAACCATTGCTCGCTGGTGCATAGGACATTCCTAGATTCTATTCATCGTGGAAATTTAGTATGTCCTGAATTTTTTAGGTCCAAGTCCTTTCTCTTGGATTAGACAAATGCCAAAGATCCCACTATAGTGTAAGTGCCGCATTAAAGAACAATTTTTTTCGCTTCCTTGGGTGGAAGAGGAGGCACATATATTTGTATGTCAATTCCCTATATGACCATAAATACCACCCCTTAGAGACCTTGAACCATTTTTGGACTTCATTCTTTGAGAGCATCTTCGTTAGAAAATATAAAATGCATGTTCTTCTCTCTTTAGTGTCCCTCGGTATTTAAAGCAATTCTTCTTCTTGAGAATTGTAAGTAGGAAATGTGTCCTTTCATTACGTTTCTAGACTCATTGGATGCCCATTTATTTCTTCATCTTCTTCATCCCATGGAGTTTTGATGACCATTTCTTTGTCCGAGGATTCTTGAGAGTTTGAGAGTTCCACATCATTGATGGGATCCTAGTTGTGATCCCTCCAACCCTTGTTCATTACTTTATTTGACTTTGACTTTGTTTCTTAAACCCTTCTTGTATGACATCGAGGATTTGAAGCTAATTCCCCCATTTTTTAAATGTCCAATATCAATCTTTAGGAAAGGGACCCCCCATAGCTACAACATTGGATTCAATCCCAACATAGTGCTCTTTTTTTGGAATCTCTTTATCTCATCTAAATTTTTTTTGGAGCTTTTTGCTGGACATTTCTCCAAAAAGGGCATAGTTGCACCTTTTAAAAGGGATGGGACATACTTTTGGAGGCTCTCTAGGCAAATCAGTGTTTTCCTCCTTTGGATCCATGTGGGTCCTAGAAAAGGCTAGAGCTACTTCTTTTTGAGATATGGATCTTGAACCTGACTTGGCCTAGCCACAACATTGGAATATAGTGCTCTTTTTTCTGGAATCTCTTTAACTCATCCAAAACAAAATTTGGAACTTGTTGCTGCACATTTCTCCAAAAGGGGCATAGTTGCACCTTTTAAAAGGGATGGGACGTACTTTTGGAGGCTCGTCTAAGCAAATCATTATTTTCCTTTGGATCCATGTGGGTCCTAGCAAAGGCCAAAGCTACTTCTTTTTGAGATATGGATCCTGAACCCGACTTGGCTTAGGGCCCCAACAATGCAGGTTCCTCCCTTCTCCAAAGTAAAGGAAGGGCTTTCCCACTTGTTGGGGAGGAGCAAGCTCTCTTGCCCATGGTAAAGGGGCTTGCAGGATTAGGTCCGCACAAGATTGATTTTAATTGCTATGGACGCAAGCTCTTAGTAGGACATCTTGCATCAACAAACTACAGTTTTAGAAAACAATATGGAGGGAATGGTGATTTATTTGTTACTCAATTTGGTCAAATAGTTGGATGCCTCTACTAAAAAGGAAAGTTGGGGCCTATAGTTCAATGGGGGCCCCTATCTATATATGGCATAGTGAACCACTTAATTAAGAAATTAGTCTCCTATCTCAATTCTAGGGCCTTGGCCTCCTCAACTCTCTATATCTAGTTTTACTACTTGTCGGGTTGGGGACTAGACTAAATGATAGGATAGAACCTCGACATTAATCTTCTGCATACGTGATATGAGTTGAGTGATTGAATTGCAACTCACATCAACATTGACGTAATCATCAAGAACTAGTTTGATTAACAAACACTCTATTATCATCTCCCAACACATAGAGAGGGGGCAACACACCTACACCTACACCTACACCTACTATATGATTAGGAATTAGGCTAGGTCAAGTTGGGTTAGGATCTATAGATGTACGATACATAGGGATGTCTCCTTTTTATATAGATGGCTAGAAGAGATCACCCTACCATGATACGTAGGCCAAAAGATATTATCACCGGTCGGGCCTTATATGAAATACAACTCTACCTTGATTTCAGTTCGGTTAGGGTGTTTAGGGCTTGATTGGGACAACTTAAATTGTGCTAACTAGGACATTTATCTAATCCCACTTGGTTCATGGTCATTTTAGCGCTCACTCTACAAAACTTGATAGAGGCACATCAATAATCAACAGGAGTATGTCGCTATCCCTCTAGCCTAGCCGCCCTACCCGATGAGTCTTTCCCCCTCCTCTTGATACACGGTTCAAAGTAATGAATGTCTTGTACCGATGGTTGAGTCTCGGTCGAGCACTAATGAGTTTATATACACTATCACTCACCTCTACTGTACACTATATGCCTTGATCTAATGTCGATATGGGGGAGAGGGGAGCACTTGATCAATAGTAAGTGACCCGGTGGCTTGGGTAGGCGATATGTTTAAACGCAAACTATGACACATGTGATAGGAAAAAGAATGCATGCATTTTATGGCTGACCATAAAATTTTCTGGCAAGGAGGAGCATACAAAACATCAGATGCTGCAACACCAAATGTTCTTGGCTTTCCATTGGAGGAGCATTACCATGATACCATCAACGGGAAAAACAATCCAAGCATTTTGTTGCCGATCATAAGAATGTTAGCAAGAATGAACCCCAAAATACCAGATGTTGCAACATCAAATGCACTTAGATTTTCACCATAGATTCGTTACCATGATGCCATCAACAGGGAAAACAATGCAAGCATTCTTGGCTTACTATAAAATTGTTCACAAGGATGGAAACCAAAACATTAGTTGCTGCAACACAAAATGTCAAGTTATAGATCTATTGGCAGAAAAGAGTAATGCAGGTTCGGCCTTTATAGCAGAATGTATACCAAATAAGAATACTGAAACACCAAATGTTTTTGGCTTTCCATTAAAGGAACATTGCCATGATACCATCGATAGGAAAAACAATCCAAGCATTTGTAATATCCCACTTCTAGGATTTTAGAGAAAACTTGGATTCTCTAGGAATCCCCACTGTTATGCACTACTAAGGCAGTACTTTAACTCAAACTTATCACTCCATGGATTACATTTAAAGTACATAACCTTGAAATAGCTCCAACTTACGGTTGGATCAGGCAAGGTGCCTTGAACTCAACCGGGGTCTGGATCTAATCAGGTATGACTATTTAATAATGACTCAATAAACCCAAAGAGAGGGGTTTAATGGCCTTAATCAAATTATACCAAATATGCAACAACAAACTGAATGTAAACTGCTGTTATGAATTCAAACACAACTGCTGCAATAATACTGATCACTGTGCTCAACATGAAGATAATAAATGCCCAATTTCTATATCTATTTGCCTTCATACAAGTCACTGAATATTAGAGAAGTACAGCAGATGTAAATGGATAAAAACAGCCCTCTAATTATATACTTTAATTGCCCATTCTGCCCTGAATGAATCACTGGAATGAAGACTGAAATATTATGCAAAAACCCAATCGATCTATGCCCAAACACCATAACCAGACATCAAAATATATTACCAAACATGCCACATGTAGATCGCTGCCAAAAGGGGACTCAAATCATCATTAAAACATACATTTAATCCAAGTTGCCACACCCAGATGTTAACAGCTATAAAGGAGACCTCAAATGTGTGGAATCGATGTCAAACAGTAATTAATATTATACCTCAACACTCTCACCCAGATCGCTGCCTCAAGGAGCTCAAAACACATAAGAATATCAGTTAGAAACAAGTTCTATCACCAATAAATGATGCCACACAGTTCGCTGATTTTAGGAGGTCCAAAACATGCATCAAACACTCAAAATTCTCCCCAAATGGAGTCGCTGGTTTTAAGGAAGGAACAACAAGTCTACAGATAAAAAATCAGATCACTGAGCATGTAAATTTACTACTAAACCTTCCCCTACAAATCGCTGTATTTAGCAAATCATAATTACCAGGTTTGCTGCAAGTTAGAGCACTTAAACATGCACCAAAATACTCAAATAGCTATCCAAAGAAGTTGTTGTAGTTAGAAGACAAGATCACACAACCAGCTGGTCGATTTCATACTAAATATTGCATACCAAACAATCCATAAACATTATAAATGAATTCGCTAGGGCTAGCATGTAATACACATCCAAGTTGATTTGCAAAGCACACAAAAGAAACACTTCAATTGATATCAAAACCAGCTTCAATTAAATCTCCCATGCAAGAGAGAACAAGTATCAAGGGTGGGCATACATCCCAACTCCAAGCATGGAGTTCAAATCGATTTCATCATAGCATAACCCTTACAATGATCCCAAGACCTCCTTTTATAAACAAGGAGCACAAAATTTGAAGTCCCTTGTGGAGGGAAATCACAATTTAAAAATAGTTTATTCTCCCTATGTGTGGCGTCCCTTTCTAAGGGTATTTTGATTTAAAAAACCACCCTAATATTATTTAATTAATTCCCTTTTTTATTTTGCATTTTGGGAATTAAATTAAATAATAAATTACATCAATTGCTCAATAAATATTCTTTTGTGAGCAATACTCCAAGGTGGTGGAAAAACCACTCAACATCCATAATTAAATAATTAAATGAATATTGCTTTATAATGACAAATGATTAAAATCACTCTCTAGGCAATATCATTTAATTACTTAGCATAATTTCCCCTTGCAACATCCCAAAAGCCCACAGGAAAGATAGGCTAAGGGTCTTCAAAATGGGGACATTACAACATTTTGTTGCTCATCATAAAATTGTTATCAAGAATGAACCCAAAAATATCGAGATGCATGCAACAACAAATGCACTTGGATTTTCATCATAGGTTCGTTACCATGATGTCATCAACAGGAAAACAATGTAGGCATTCTTAGATTACTATAAAATTGTTCACAAGGATGGCACCCAAAACATTACTTGCTGCAACCCAAAATGTCAAGTTAAACATCTATTGGTAGAAAAGAGTAATGTAGGTTCAGCCTTTATAGCAGAATGCATATCCAATAAGAATACTAAAGATCAAGATGTGTTTATGTCTCTATAAACAAATGAAGTATAAAATTGGACATTCAAATCAATAGGATGTTCTAAATAAATAGTCCTTACATGTTTTTGTTATTGTTTTGTAAATGCTTTTGACAGAGCTATGAACCAGATCTGGGGTCCACAATTGGTGGTTCAGTTCCCTTTGGTGCGTAAATGGGGGCTTGGTTCCCTCAAATCCAACATATGGCCACAATCAGACTCAAATCCAACACAAACGACCTCAAGCGGCCTCTATTGCCCAATGAGATTTGAACCTGAGTGGGGCTGGACACAACCAACCCACTTAATCAACCCACCAACATCTCATCGACAATCAGTCTTTACAAGTTGAAATACTATAATAAGACAAAACAAAGAAATACTGTAATAAGACTTTAGTTTAATGCAGTCCATTTGTTTTTGCAACTTCCTTCTCCTTGTCAGCAACATGGTTTTTCCTATCTCTTCCAGGATCTTGAGAAAAAGAAGAGTCATTTTTAAAGTGTCACCTTTTTAAAAGGGTGAATCTTAAATTGAAAACAACGTTAAGAATCTCAAGAAACACTACATACATAACCAAACATTACCTACTATATGGTGAAATCCACTGTAAAATAGCTAAAAAAGAAAAGAAACTTGTATTTAATGTGAAGTCTCTACCTAGCAAATGCAAGGAAAATAGACATTAACAGTCACTTACCCAAAAGCTGTGAAACCATGCATAAGAATAAGAAGATCAAGAAAAGAGTCTAGAAACAATGGGCCCTTACTTTCAAACTTAAGCACTATTCTATTTCCAATAGTTCAACCAATGTTGATTTTTCCTTCTATTGTTTGGTGGAGTGGATTTTCAAATTCTTCATGTTCCGCCTCTAGTTCTGCTCTTTTCCCTTCAAATGAAAAAAATGAATTAATAAAATCAAATGACAAGAAGTAGTAAAAGCATAGGTAGATTGGACGAGTCCTTGAATGATACACTGATTGGTGTTTATGGTTTATAGTGTAGGGCCCAAGGGAATGCAATTTGTGACTAGGTTCTCTTTGGCCTGTTTTGGCCTTTTTCGTCTCTTGTTGCACTCCTTTTTGTTTTTCGAGTCAATTCATTGGTTACATAGAAGACTATGTCACATAAGGTTCTTGGGATAGTATATGCACTTCTCTTATTCTGCATTGCATAATATTGAGGCCTTTCTTTCACAAACAATATAGAATTCCCTGTTTTTAAAAAAAAAAAAATTAAAGATCTTCAAACCTATGTAAGCATTAAATAACATTACAAAAGGGGGCAAATCAAGGTCCACATTCTCCTAATAAAGCAAAGCATCATTTAAATTATATATACTGGCATGTAACTCACTTAGCCCAAGGACACCAACATATTGTGTTATCTACTACTCGTGTTTGTAGGCTGTCCCTATGAGAAGGGGCAGACTTATATTGTGAAAGTTCAAAGTTAATGATAAGTTTGCTAATGCAGAAGAGACCAAGAAAATAAGACCCTTTGGGCTCAATTTGTCTCTCAAGTTCCTCTCAAATCTGATCTTTGTCATACTTGCTTTCACATTGAGCAATATAAAGATCCGAGTAAAGATGCATCGCACAGGGATCTTGGGTTAGTATATGCACTTCTTTTATTCTATATCACACAATATCGAGGCCTTTCTTTCACAAACAATATAGAATCCAATGTTTTGATTTTTACTTCAAAGTGAAGATCTTTAAGCATATGTAAGCTTTAATTCACATTACAAAAGGGAGAAAATGAAATTTGAAAGTCTTCTTATAAAGCAAAGGATCATTTAACAATATAAACTGTATGTAACTCAGCTAGGCCAAGGACACCAACATATTGCATTATCTACTAATCTTGTTTGTTGGCAGTCCCTATGAGGAGGGGCAGACTGATATCGTGAAAGTTCAAAGTTAATGCACAAGAGACCAAGAAAATAAGACCCTTTAGGCTCAATTTGTCTCTCAAGTTTCTCATAAATCCAATCTTTTTCATACTTGCTTTCATATCGAGCAATATAAAGATCCTAGTATAAATTTATCTCATGAAGGCTTGAGATACTTTATGTTTATGGTACCTTGCACAAAGGAAACAGGGGTTAACTATCGAAATTGGGATTGTGAATAGAAAAGAAGTTCAAAGTTGGTTTGGGAATCACCTTCTGGAGATTGGCTATCCTGAATTTATCTGCCAGATCCTTGAAAGATGGGCCATGGCCATTGCTTGGATTTGGAAAATACTCAAGCTAAACTACTCATCCTTTCTGAAGTAGTTGAGAGCACCAATTCATTGGTTGTAACTGACTTGAAAAACACCATTTTCTTGGTTATAAGGTAGAAGGACCAAACTGGATGGTCATAAATAGCAATTTATGGCTTACTTGTTAAAGGTGTATGCAATTGTGTGACTGTGTTCCCCAAATTTGACTTATTTAGGAACCGGAAATTTGGCACCACTAGGTTAGACTGTTGGAACATCTTTTATCATTAAGACTATTATTTTGGATTTTTTTGGTTCAGATTTTTCAGACCCTCTTGGAACACTGCTTGTTTTTAGTGTTTATTTCTCTGGATCCATTTTCATTTTAGAAGTATAACAAGCTTTGTATGATTATCTGAAACACTTGCATTGTCCTTTTATGTGTTTCAATGGAAGGATTCAAGGATCTTTAATAGTACATTGAGAAGCAAACTGGAAAGCAGTTCAGGAGACATGAACTACATTATTTGATTCAGACGGTTCTCAACTCTGCAAGTGACAAAACTAACTGGATTGGGGGATCCTCCTGAAATTAAAATGGATACCTAGCAATTTAAACACTTTACCTAGTTGAGTCCGTGGCCAGCTGTGCTTATTGATCCACAGAGCACAAGTTTGCATGGAAAAAAATATGTTTCCACTAAATTATAGATATGTAGAGTACAATGTTAATCTAATCTTATTTTTTAGGATAAAAATAAATATTAAGTTCTAACTATTATTTACGTAACGTGAAACTAGAGTTCTGGGGTTCAAAACTACATCCCAACCTCAAAACCCTTCTCTAACACAGAAGTGTAATGGGAAAGAAGCTCTATCAAAACAAAATGAAATCTGTAAACTGGATTTTTGAACCTACAAAATAGCTACCCAGGCCTCATCCAACCTATGCTGCAATTACTTAAAACACCAAACATATTGACAGTGGGCTTAAGGTGCTAAAAAGTCCATAGAATTTGAGAGGAACAGTGAATAATACCTACAGCTATAAACTTAGTGCCGACAATAACAGAAACTAATAAATTTGTAGTTTTGACCGGGAGCCAGAACACAGGATTATATGAAAAATGTTACCATCTTGCTGCCATTTTCATCTTGCAGTGATTGGAATGCAAGATAGTTGCTACACTGCAGATTACTTTGTGAAGCCACGGTATCTGCTTTTCCTTGGTTGCAAGCAAGGTTGATCACTAGTTTCTAAATGTTACAGATGGCCTGACACATCCACTTGTCCAGGTAGTTAAAGCCCATTTCCATAGAACAATTATTAGCCTCTTGTAGCTGGAGATGACAAGCCATGCCATGGGAGTCCAATAAGGGCTTCCTACAATCCTCCAGAAACCTCCCGTTTCCAAAACTGGAGCTTTAGAGCTTGTGAGAGTCATAGATAGAGATCAAACAGCACTCACTTTGCTAGCAGTCTTGTTTACCTCTAGTACAGCAGGGACCTCAGGGATGCACTCCAGACCTTCGGCATTCAAGGTTTTCAACTGCTGTACTGAACTCTCATATCTCTTCCAATCATTTTCATTTTCCCAACATTTCAGTTATTGGCTCTGATCTTTGGTAAAGGTCCTTAATCCAAACTTCTTTGGCAATATATCTCTTTCTTTCTATTTATATAGGCGATATATATTATCAAAAGCATTTGAAAAAATTATATAGCTTTCATTTTTTTTGCAATCCAAAGACATGTATGTTCTGCAAAAAAATTGCAGTAAAAAAATGTTATAATGTGACCATTATTGTATCGAAAGAAGAGATGATTGTTTTGAATGAAGAGACGTGTCAAGAAAGTTCTTTTTCTGGCTTCAAATTACAGGAAACAACTCTGATCTGATTCTTTCCTACCACATGGACAGCGACCGAATTGTTTGATCTGTTTGTCTACTTTGATTCCTAGCTACATAAGTCAATGTTCATGCATTTATTATTCTGTTTTAAATGAGAGTACTTATTTTTATTGCAGACAGTCCAATGCTCTTCCATCATTCTTTGAAAGTGGAACAATGTTGCATCAAACAAATTTGGTACTTGAAACGGACCAGAATTATTATTTTATGAATACTTCTCTGAAAATAATTGAACACATTGACAACACAACAGTTACTGCCAACCCAATAAATAGCTGCAAATCTGAACTGGAAATGTCTTCCATTGGTAAACTTGTTGAAGATGATGATGCTTCAGCAATTGTCCATCTGAGTAATTGTGGCGTAGCTGACTTGGATATTTCTTCATTTAGAAAATCCAAAGCGAATGACATACTGAATAATGATTGTGAATTCAGCATAGATGCAAAATTTACCAAGTCTATTGTTGATGAGAGACTGACAAGCTTGAAGCTGGTAAATGTGTCAGATTTTGAAGTTTGTACAACATCACTTTGTCAACCGATCAAAAAAGATTCAAATATGTTGTCCCTTTCTACCACTCAGAAACCTGATTTTCCAAAAAATGCAGTTACTGCTAGTGATGATATTGTTACTGAAACTGGAACATGCATTTCTTGCTCACTAGAAAATGATGGGCATATTGTGAGAGACATACATGTTTATGAGGGGACAACTTCAAGGGACAAACTTCCTATAGTTTCTG
Source organism: Taxus wallichiana var. yunnanensis (assembly GCA_018340775.1). Taxonomy (NCBI): domain Eukaryota; kingdom Viridiplantae; phylum Streptophyta; class Pinopsida; order Cupressales; family Taxaceae; genus Taxus; species Taxus wallichiana. The sequence goes on along the minus strand of CM031238.1, from coordinate 15,131,270 downwards.
GTTGTTCTGTTGTTACAGAGGAATTGCCAAAATTCATAACTTTGATGGAAAATGAAATGAATTTTCATGAGTATACACTTGGAACCATAGCCAATCAATTGAAAACGATTAAAGTGAAGGACCATAAAAATATTCCTGAAGGATATGGAGCATCTGTTGTGAAAGGACTCACAGAGGAAAGTATAGCCCAACTACATCAAGATGATAAGCACATCTTGGAGGAATCATTCATTTTACATTCCTCAAGTTTCAAAGAAAAGCATGTTTCAAATACTATTGATTGGGATGAGAATGTCGAACACGGGGAATCGGTTCTAGATTAGAGGATCACGTCAACCAACCTTCCAGTTTGTCTTCAGATAAAATGGAAAATATCCTGAATGTTCCAGCAGAAGATGATAACAAATATAGAAAACTTGGTACTATCTCTACTGCTCAGAAAGAAAACATATTAGCAATTCCAGAGAGGAATGATGAGAAGGAAAGTGTACATGATTCAAATTCTCATGCAGAGTGTTTGGATGTAAGATTAGAATCTTCAAGTGCAACGACACACTGCGTAGAGGACAGTCCTGTCGAAACACTCATGGGAGTGCAATTTTATGGAGACAATGACAGTAGAGTGGATTCTTTAAGCTTTAAAATTAGATCCGAAGGATGTGTCGCTTCTCATGTCATTTTTGCAGGTGAAACCTCCAGATTAGCTTCTGATGAAAGTCATTCAATTGAAGGATCTACTCAGAATGGTCGAATTAGCATGGACAAGGATGAATTTCCTAATGGCGAGACGTTAAGTGGTAGAGACCTATGTACAAGAGTAGACAACTCTCTGTTGCAGGCGGCTCCTTTTTAGTTTCAGAGAGGGAACATGGTCAAGCTGCAGCTGGTTTGAATTTTGCTTCTGTAGGGTTAACTGGCGGATTGATAGTAAATTCATCCTCATCAGATTTATATTTTTCTGCAGATAGCCTTCTTTCTAAGAGCTGCTCCCAAGTTGCAATAAGTTTGCTCGTGCCTGAAAGAATGGATAAGTTGCTAGATAACTTTTCAAGCAACCATGGACTTGGCCAGGAGGATTCAAGAATTGGCCACAAAGATTCAAGAGGGGAAACGGTAGTGGCTTCTGAGCAGAAATTAACAGTGGATGATCAAATTTTACCTGTTTCATTACATCCAGTAAAAGAGAGCACTAAAATCTGCAATTTAACGGAGAAAAATTTAATTGATCCAGACGTAGTAAACTATGATACAGCCAATAAATCTGCTGGGGACAATATCCCTGCTTCTGGATTGGTGAGCATCAATGCAGATCTGAACATCAAAACTGAGAACCAAGGACACGAAATAGACTCTGGATTTTTAGGCCACCCAGTCATTGAAGGAAAAACTGAAGAGTCAATAGAAGTAGCTGAACACAGATCAATATATGATGATCAGGACACCCTTCCACTGACACGTTCAAGAAAAGAGGGTGATGGAACCTCTGAGATAACTGAAAAACTTCTAATTGATGCAAAGACAACAGATGGCTCTACTTCAGAAAAGTCTGTGGTAAATAATATGTCTGGACCTACAGTTGCAGAGAGTGATACAAAAAGTAATGCCTGGCAAAAAGGTTTTGTGACATCTGGATTCTCAGAGGACCCAGTGTCTAGTGCATATGCTCACCGGAACTCACATGAATCATTCTCAGGGCACTCAGTTTCTTGTGCTTATGCTGGCCGGAACTCACATGATTCAATCTCAGGGCATCCAGTTTCTAGTGCATATGATGGCCAGAACTCACATGATTTATTGTCTGAGGCATTTGATGACAATAATGGGCATAATGATCTTGCTGATTCATCCTGTTATACCTATTCGGGTCCCATTTCTGGACCAATTCCATTTTCAGGCAACATCTCCTTCGTTCTGATAGTAGCACCACAAGCACCCGTTCCTTTGCGTTCCCCATGTAATATTTGATATTTCATAGAATTAGGTTTGCGACTGATGTTGTAGTATTTGTACAGAATCAAAATTCTTCTGTCCATTTTGTTTATAACATCTCAAACTGATTCACAGATTGGCTTCTGAATGGAATAATAGTCCTGTGAAGATGGCACAAGGAGATCCCAGATATTACAGGAAGAAACGTGGATGGCAACTCCTTTGCTTCTGTGGTGGATCATCATCTCCTGATTAGATGAGGTAAGCAGAGAATTGTATTTTAGATGACAGTTTTTGAAGAGGTCTTTTGTTGGCAGTTAAATAAGTTGCTTGTTTGCAGCAACTCCCTTACTTCTCCGGTGTGAGCGACTAGTACACATTCTAAAAACAAGTGGGTAAATGTGTCGTATGTAGACAGAAAATAGAGAAAATACTGCAGAAATGAAAATGTGGATTACTCTAGTCTATATTTTTCATTGCAGTCAGTTCTGTCTTCTCTAATCATTAATATTAATGTGAAATTCAAATTTAAATCACAAAATGCGAGTCTTTGACTATCTTTCTTATGACCCTTTAGCTCTATGACTCTTAGAATGCCCTGAATTGGATAAAAATTGGAAGTCCATCCTTAAAATTGTGCAGAATTTTAATACCATATACAAACTTGGGTGTATTTACTGTCTTGAATGACGAATATACTCTAGTTGCAACAATTTTGCCATAAGTTATAACCACAGTAGTGAAAACCTCCAAATTGAATAAAAAGGATGAGGCATTCCAACAAAAAGGAGATATTCGTGCTTTTGATCTGTTGGTGGTTCATCCTTAAGCTGAGAAGTCCTGAGAGCTTGAGCACACATTGAGACTTTGTTGAACAACGCATTTCATGACATTTTGTCTGATATGGTGTAGCCTGAAACAATGGGAAACGATGCACCTTTGAGTTTGACTACAGTTGATTCAAACTATTCATCAAATCTGAGGACAACAGGCTGCATTGACAAACCAGAGCGGTTTTATATTCCTCACCATGCTTCTAATTTGGTGGTTGGAAATATGGTTGTTGGTCCAAGTATGAATAGAGTGACATTTGGAGATTGTCTATGCTTTGTTGACTCTCAGGCATCATCTAATATCACAATAGTTGGTAATGTGTTGGGTGTAGAGGATGGTTTGATTGGATCTGACTGGAGTTGAGGAGGGTTTATTTAACTTAGCCCAGAGTAGTGAGGAGTATGTCTTATGGTTTAATTTTGGATGTTTGAGTGCTTTCTTGCAACTGTAGCCTTTCAAAATACCAAATAATCTTTTTAGTAAACTAGAGCTGGCTCTTTGGTTCAAGTTGACTTACCACAAGATGTAGATGATGGTGCTCATTGGGTGGTGGGCAATTGGAAAGATAAGCTTGTAGTTAACTTTTCTAATTTGATACTAGACAGCCATCTATTAATATCTCAAAGAAGGGCTTAGGTTCTGCTATTACTCCTAGATGGACCCCAAGAGAGGATTTTCTAGCAGAAATTGAAAATGGAATAGATTTCTCCCCCATGATGTGGCTAAGGAATTAAAGTAAGATTTTGCCTCAGTTGCAAACGTTTTGGATACGGGAGCGGGAGCGGGGTATCCGATACGCGGAAACGGCAAATTTTTTTTTGACCCCGGATACGGCGTAGGATACGGCAGTACAAAAACTATATAAAAATTAAAAAATATATAAATCTCAACCTTCTAAATAGGAATTTAATTATAAACCACATATGTATATGAAAAACAAGATAAAAGACAAGTTATACTATTAACTATAAATTTATAATAATGTACAGTATATACAAAACGAATAAAATTAAATTCAGAAGATTCTTTCAGAAGATTGCAAGAAGTTGCTTGGTCCAAAAAGGTGCAAAAATGGATTTTATGAAAATAAGAAAAATATCGCCATCAATGCATAGAGCTCGAGAAAATATACACTTTTAGAGAAAACGACACTGCAACGGAGCCACGAGAATGAAAGTTATGGCTCATCCAAGTTTTTTTGCTACATCTTCCCGGACCCTTTCCAAAATGGCAATTTTTTTCCATACTTGTGTTTTTTTCACCGAAAATATGCTAGAGCAGATGATGAACAAGGTGGATTATGAAGCCAAAATGTTTGACCATTTACTTAATAGTGGTAGTTTGTAGGAAGTTGGAGTCCAATCTAGTCTCTTTAATTGCTGAGAAGGTTAAGAAAGCTATTAAATTCTCCTCATTTGATGACAACATGAAGAAGAAACTAATGGCTAGAATAGCAATCGCTTTGAGGATTTATGGTGCTTTGAAGGTTCCTAAGTAATGTATTCCCTTGAGGGTGATTGGTGACACTTTTGATTCTCCCACCTACGAGCTCGCAACTTACTCGTCTAAAACAATTAAGCCTTTTGTGGGAAATACCTCTTCTTTCATCAAGGATTTGGCCTGTTTTGTAGATTTTGTGAAGCAAAAAATGGTTGAAGGGGAAGACTTGCCTGTGAGTTTTGATGCAGCGTCGTTGTTCACCAAGGTACAGATCTAGGAACCAATATTTTGTAGTGAGATCTTATTTAGATGAGGAGAATTTGACTTTGGTTGAGCTTTGTTTGAGGCCTAATTTCTTCTCTTTAGGAGATATTGATTATGAGGAGATTGAGGGCTTGGTCATGGACTTTCCACTTTCATTGGTTGTTTCCAACCTTTACATGGAATAACTTGAGATGACGGCCCTCAAATTCCTTTCTAGTGAAACCAGAGCTGTGCAAGAGGTATGTGGATGACACTAATTTATGTTGGAAACAAGAAATCTGAAGAGTTCCATGCTCACAATTATAACATTGCAAACAACATCCAATTCATGGAGGAATCATAGATGGATGGCAGCTTAGCTTTCTTGGATGTCCCGCCCACAAGAAAGGTTGATGTTTCACTTGCACGTTGAGTCTTTAGGAAAGGGACCTGCACACATTTACTTATATGCTATGTCTCAACTCTCAACACCATCGAGCACAAAAGGAAGGGGTCCTTAATCCGAGGCTTTTAGAATTTTTGATGACGAGCATCTAGAGCAAGAGATCGAACTCTTGACTAAAGTTCCCAAGAAAATGGCTACAAAGGTAAACAAATAGCCAGGGCTTTTAGGTAGGTGAGAACGGGTCAAATTCAACAAGATTTGGAGGATCAAGCTCATGTTTCAGCTGCATTCCTTCCTTATATCGAAGGCATCTCCAACAAGATTTTGAAGATTCTCAATCGTAAAGTATCAAGCCCACTTTTCTCCTCGCACTTTGAGACATAGAAAATCCATTAACTGATTAAAAAAGTGAAATATTAGAGTATTAATTTGTGGGATTTTACTTGTGTGTGTTTAAGTCATCTCAAGATGACTTCCATGATTAGTCATTACCCTAATGACATTTTCCCTCATGTATTTTTGTAATAATCACAAGACAAGGGGAGCCACTTAGCACACACACACCGTAAGCATTCACTAGCGGTGGGGAGGAATGGTGAATGCAATCCATTACTTTGGGCTCCTCACCTTTTAGCCTCTTTCCCCATCAACAAAGCTTTTGGAGCATGTGATGTCTAATAAATAACCCTTGTCTCACAATTCTTACCAATATGGGACGGATTAATTACAACCCAATCATGTATTTGTGTTAAGTAATTGGAGGCTTTCATGAGCAACTTAATTAGATTATTAATTATTGTGATATTTTACTTGTGTGTTTTAATTCATCTCAAGATGACCTCCATGAGTAGTCATTACCCTAATGACATTTTTTCTCATGTGTTTTTGGTAATGATCACAAGGCAAGGGAACCTTCAATTGCTTGTGGAAACCTTCAATTGCTTAGCATAAATACATGAAAGTGGAGTAGGTTGGGTTGGATGCTCGTGTGGTGTCTCTTACATTATTTAAATAGGAATCTCAATTAATACTAAGGTTAGTGTTGACATTCATTGTGTAAGGATTAAAAAAATCAGCTTTAACCAAACACTCTTTCTCAACTAAGCACAAAATTCACATTGAAGATGCAAAAGTCATTGTTGTGGAGGACCAATGTTTTAAGCATTGCTTAAGGGAGGCAGCGCTTGGAAAGCCCTTGAGCAAGAGGTTAAACACATAACTAAGATTTTCAAGAAAAATGGCTGCAAATTGTTTTGATTATTTTAGACCTAATGATCTAAAATCATGCACAGTTCTAATTAGACAAATACAAAGTAACTCGGACCTGAATTATGTTACATAAGGGTATGCTAATTGATCTTGAACAAGCAAGATTGAGCTAGACTAGAGAAAAATTAATACGCAGCTGATTGATTGTGCCAGAGAGAATTAGATTGTCAGAAGATCAAAGAAGACTCAAAAAGATGGACATAAGAACTCTTGAAAGTTTGGTGTGGATCTGCAATGGTTGGGACAAGTTCAGCTGATTAAGTCAAGTTCAGGCTGTCGAACCTATCTTGGGGCAAATTCGTTTGTCAAACCTGCACTATGTCGTCGAACCTGCATTGCACCGATCAAAATGTGATGAAACTTTGGGGGTGCTTTCACATGTTTCTGATTGGCAATAACCTGTTCTGGATTTCTGCAATGATGTGCGAAGCACCGTAATGTCCTTTTCTCTTGTAACCCTCACAAATGCAAAGGAGCATGAGAAACAAAGCCCCAAACTAAGCTTGGACAACCTTCTGATCCCTGTGAAAGGAAGCACTGCGCTACAAATCTGCGTGAATTAGGGCTGATGCAGTTCTTCCCATGAAGTGTATGTACTTTACTCTAGCCCTAAACTGCTCTTGCTATAAGCATGCAAACTAGATAAATCTTTGGAAATTTGAATAAATGTCCGTCAGAACAGAATTAGTCCTTACCATAATTAGAAATGGTAGGTACTTGTTATTAAAATGCATTAGAATGAATTGTATATATAAACTTCTTTTATTCAAATAAAACCCTTATTGGCACACAAGCCGGCTAGGACAAGGGGTAAAAGCTGACCAAAAGATATGCCAGATACCCTTAGCATAATTAGAAATGCTAGGTACTTGTTATTAAAATGCATTAGAATGAATTGTATATATGAACTTCTTGTATTCAAATTAAATCCTTATCACCACACAAGCCGGCCAGGACAAGGGGTAAAGACTGATCAAAAGATATGGCAGATACCCAGATGATAAAAAGGATTAGAAACAATGAAGGGACAGATTTGGCAAGCACGACAAGTTCGTTGGCTGAACTTGACCCATCTGGCTAAACATGCCCCATCTAAAAACCCTAAACAATGTTTTGGTCATTCCAAGAGCATCAAAGGTCGTACAAGGACAAGTAAATAGTCATTTTGTCGGTTGTCAAGAATTTCAAAGTTAATAGACATCAAGGAAAACTTTAGTGGCAATTTTCCGCCAAATGGTGAATAGTTGAAATCGGGGCCTCCATTTTTGGTGAATAAGACAAGCTATAAAGGGGACTGAATTGTCATTTTTTTACGAAAATTTAGTTTACTGTGGGTTAAATCACCCAAGCATTATTTTATTAAACTTTTAAATTGAATTGTTTCACCATAGTAAACGATGCATGATTGGAGCCTAATTGTCAAAAGTTTATAATATCATTACACATCTTAATCATATGTGCCACTAATATCACATTTCCCCTTATAGATAGTATGACATTTCTATGGTTTGAATTTATGATGGAATAGGGCATTCATTTCCCACCATTGATTTCCACTATAATAGGACAATTCTGATTTCATTTTGCGGGTTTATAAGCACATGTCGAGAAAACTGTTACTCAGCCTGAAATTTATTTTGGGTCACATGATTAGATATTGATCAATTATTGACATTTTAGCAGTCTTATTTTTATGGTGTGAGATTTTTAAAATGTTCAATCCATGTGTGCTAAAAACAAAAATGTGCAGCCATTTTTCATTGATCCACGTGTCTAGATTGCTACATATATACACAATTTGTAGTTCTAAGAATAAAATACACAATTAATTCTTATTGGTCCACTTGTCAACTAATTGGACAATGTTTCCGCAACATTTCTCATGACTTGGTTGAGTTCCCTATATGCAGACTTTAAATAACCCGATTCTAGGGGGTCACACCATGTAGTGGAATCCCGAGTTCTCATGTACGGGGACCATACTGAAAGTGATCTTCATTCTTCTCAAGAGTGCGGGTTCATGGAATCACTACCATCTGTCACCATTTAACTCCTCTCCAATACCACAACTAAAGTTCCCAAAATGCTAACAAGTGTCAACATTCTGGGCTATCTCGTTTTCGAAAGCTGTCTTGGCGACCCACGTTCACTTTCATTTCCCTATAGCCTGAGCACACATCATTATGCCACGTGTCGAGTCTCTGCCTTGAAACCAATTCTCATCAAGTGACCCGAAATTGTGCCATGTATACAGTAAATTTTGAGACACTTTTTGAGAATGGGCACCTCATTTAAAACTATATCCATATATATATACAATTGTCAAACACTGTGACCATCTCTCTCCATCCCATGTATACATAATTGTGTTTTAACTTATAAAGCTTATATGTTCACTTAATCGAAACAATGTGGTACTAAAACCCGTGAACAGATAAAGGAAGGTTTTGCCATGGTAATTAATTCCCTTGTCTAGTATTTTCTAGGATTTGCCAGGATTTTATACAAATTTCTAGTAATGTGCATAAATACATCAAGAAACTTAATTTTTTTTTTCAAAAAAAAGGAAAGATTTGCCATGAAAAATAATGCACTTAGCTAGGATTCACCAGGATTTTATTGAAAAATTTAGGGGCTTTTCTTAAATTTATCCCCAATAGACATTATCATTGATCAATAGTGAACAGAAAATTAAGTTACAAGGAAAACATAAGGCAAGGGAAGACGATATGGGGCCCAACACTAGGAGAAAATGCAACAATAAGACTCTTTTTGAACTTATGATCCATATGCACAAAGACATGCTAAAACCATTGCAATAACAAGGCTTGCACCAAAATTGGGTATCTATAGAATGCTCTCCTTTAGTGTGGTGTGTGTATGACATTAAAGGGAAAAACAAAAAATAAATATGTATCTATGTAGGCATCGAGAAGGTGTTTTTGTGGATGATCCACTGTCCCAAAAATGTCCCATGTGTACTGTAAGCAATCATGAATGCATACAAGTAGATTAATGCCTTGATATATAATAAGATAACCTAATAGAAAATTGTAAATGTGAAATGTGCAAAAGGAACAATTACACTTGGTTGTATGCAAACCATACTTCCGCCTCTAAAAACTGCTATTGTTGATTGGAGAAAAAATGCCATGGGTCCCAAATGACCCTACTATATGGAGAAATTTCGATGTAAAAGCATTCACTTCTTGGCCAAAGAACTGAACAAAACTGATCCCGCTGTAGGTTCCATAGTCAACCCCATCAAGAGAAAAGCGTGTGCTTTGTTGCAAAAGAAGAAACCCAAAGTGTCACTCCTTGTCCCATAGATCCTTAATAGTTTGATTACAGATCCTCATTTGATCTCATGTTCCTGTTTGTTTGCTATGTAGTGTTTTTGATTTGATTCAAAATATAGAAAAGTTGACTGTATGCTCCCCTTTGAGGGAGGGATTGTTTATGCATACTCATCTTAAAAGAAAAAGATTATGCGCACCATGTGTAACATTTATAAAATAAAGCAAGAGCTAGAAATCATCACAAGAGCACATATTTAGACACATGTATATAGAAATAAGTCATTAGATATGTAAACATAAGAGAGATGTTATCATGTAAGCACAATATGTAATCTGATATAAAACCACAAAAACATATGATCATGAGAGCTCGGTATGTCATGATAGCAATAGGAGAGATAACCATGTAGGGGGTGGGAAATGATATGCCCCATCGTAAATAAAATCTGTAACAAGTTGTGGTAATGCGTGTCTATTAAGTGGATATATGTAAGATGCCCCATTATAATCAAGATATAGTGATGATAAATTGAATGGTTCAAGTCCTAATGCAACCCGGATATATGAAGAACGTAGAGCAATAGCTCGTCATATAGTGTGCTATGTAAGATCTATGAATACTTGGTGCCTCATGCCCCCAATGCTAATGTATAAGCAGTGTGATGTCATAGGAGAAAAATGCAAGCAATATGCCTGGTGAAATATTATGCAAACAATGAAGGCCCATAAATATGATAATTATGTTCCTAAGTGAGTGGATATATCAATATATGACACACAATAATAATTGTAGGTGATGAAATTTCGATGTGTAGGAGATTCCCAAAGGCAATGTAATAATAAGTCCATCGGTATGGCCGTAGGTGTAGTTCCCAAGATGTGATCAATCAAATGCTTATAACACGGTGATAAGATACTTCTCGAAATTGTGTAGTATGCTTGAAGTGTTGCCCACAAGTCTTGGGTAAGCATGAGCAACTAAATGTATCTCTATAAACCTATCTCATTAGTCAGCAAGTGTAATAAATGCTCCTAAATATGGCGATGATGACCTTGTATGGCCTAGTGAAGATGTGTCTTAGTAAAATCATGCCCCATGTGTATGTTTGTATTGATCGATAGCATACAATGGTTCTGTTACCATATTTTCCACGCAAAGGATTGCTAAAAATAACACTTGGATATTTTTAGCTTGGCTAAAAATAGCGTGGCTAAAAATAGCACTTGGCTATTTTTAGATATAGGTGCTAAAAATAAGAAGAGCTAAAAATAGAACTTTAGGAATGTATGAAAAGGATACGGAGGAATTTTGTCAAAATTAGCAACTGTTGTTCTTAGCTCATGCACCAAAGTTAGAAGTATGGAAATAAATAAAAGGTTCACTAGCTTTTGTTCCAGCCCATGCGCCAAGTAGGACCAGCAAGGATGAATAAAATAAAGAAAAAATAGCAGTCTATTCTTGAAAACAACAGTTTGCCCAATCTGCCATGCGCCAGGGATAAAGGAGAAACAAATATATATAAAAAGAACTGCTATTTAGTGCTATTGTCCAGAATTATTTGTGGCACCAAAGAGAGGTGAAAGGATAAGAAAAGATTAAAAGGGAGCATGCATGCTGATCTGTGGCGCCATGAAAAAGAAAAGAATAAACATTAAATGAATGAACTGCTGTTACAGTCCCATGCGCCAACAAAGAGAAGATAATAAATAAATAAAATAAAGGAACAACAATCTATTTTTGGAGGCAGAGTTGGATTCACCTCATATAGGCTGATTTTTATCGTAATAGAGTATAAAGACACACATTTGGGCTGATTTTCTCTGGCAATTCTAGCATTGTACTTGCACTTCTGAATAAAAAGCTCCATTTTGCCCTCTCATATTGCTGTTTTCCAAGTTTTCATTGTGTTTGATAGGATATTGTATTGCCTTTGTGTGGAATTTATACCCTCTACCGCTGTCCATTTATCCTAAATCCTTGAACTTATTTTGCAAAATCACTTAAAGTTGTGCAAATGTGTGGATCTTTGATTTCTCTGTGTGCAGAGTTACATGTATGTGTTAAATTATTGGTGTATCACCCTTATTTCCCATTTCTCGCATTCCTTCTCCCTTTTCTTTGTAAAAGTTTTCGTTTTTAAGTGATTCACAAGGGGACCAGCCCTCTCACGGAGGTTCACCTTAGACATAGGTTACCCTGACCTTGAGGTGTTCCAATGTTGTCAACAAAGAGAGAGAGTACGCACACCATTCTCTATCAAGGTGCAACTTCTGGGTGACAACAATTTACGGCATGCCCGATGGGACAAGTTTTCAAAGAATTGATTTTGGTTCAGCAGTTTATAGAGCATAAAGTATTCAAAAATCAGCATCTGGCGACTCCTCGGGTTTTCACAGACATATTGGTTGTAGACTAGTAAAAGTTAATGCCAAAAGTGACCACCAGGTCAAAAGCTAAAGGTATACCATTTGATTTTATTCAGCTACCTTTACATTCTTATAAAAGAAGTAGATTTCATAGATCTTCCCCATATATTTCACGAGCTAACAAGCTAAATCAATTGCCCAAAATCCCACTGGCTTCCGTTCTAAATTTCCTAATGGCTCTCCTAGAAATGAAGCTTTTGTGACCTTTAATGATGGCAACCCCTTGAATATTGTTGTATACAATGATATCCTTGCTTCCGCATTAAAGAGTTTACCATTCTTTACCGGTTTAACTCAAACCACTCTGTAGAACACATTAGAGATGTTGCAAATCTTTGCTTTGTTTATAATATCACTCAGGAGAATGTAGCCATGAGACTTCTTGCAGCTTCCTTCAAAGATAAAGCCTTGCAATGGTACCAAAATCTACCTATTAATTCTATCAGTACTTGGGATCAATTAGGAACAACCCTTTGTAACCAATTTGAGGACAAATCCGATCACTTATCCTTGATTGAGCAATTGAGCACAATCAAAAAGAGCCCCTCAAGAGTTCATGGCTGATTTTAATTTGAGATTTTAGAGAACTTGGAAAGAATTCCATGTGCCATCAAGCCTACAATAGAGCATGCATTCTTGTATTATTTGAGATCTCTAAACAGTGACATCGCTGTCCTAGTTCAGTCCATGGGGGGTAACTCAATCCCTGCTGCCTTTGATCTAGCCATTAGAGTTGAAAATAACCTCATACAAGCTGGCAAAATTGCACCTAGACCTCCCATGCCTATCTTTCCAACTATTCAGCCACCAGCTTCAGCTATAAACCCAATTCTAGTAGTAGCTAGCCAAGCAGTTACTAATCCAAATCAACCTTTTGAGTTGAGTGAAATAAAAGGTATTTTGCAAGCTTTTGGAAATAAATTTGTATCTATTGAGAGACAACTTGCTCAACCTTACAGACCGTATCAAGCTCCTTTCCAATCTACTAGACCTTCATATCCAACATATCCTACAGGTAGGCCTCCATATCAAGGCCCACCAACCATTAAAGTTGATCCTAATGCTCCTTCTACATCTATGGCTCTTGTTCCAGTGCAAACTAATCTAATTCAGGAACCTTTTTGGTGTGCTCCATGCAATCATTCACATGATCCTTTTTCTTGTGCTAATGGAATGTTAAATCAAGATTTGATTGCACAAGGGATGATTCCACAACTTTCAAGTTGAGGCTCCTCCTCAAGGGGATTCTAAAGAAGCACCAAAGCCACTAGAGGAAAATTTGGTAAATTGGCAACAAGAGGATCAACATGCAGCTAATACAAGGGTATACAAAAGAAGAGCAGTGGGAGAACCCACAAAGGTAAATAATTTGCATGGTTCATCTTCTTTATTTCTTGATAATACTAATAAGGTTGCTGCTGTCCCTAATGAGAAAGAAAGACAAAAAAATCAGATTCAAAAGGGCAGCTTGGAAGCACAAAAGAATCAGGAAAAAGAGGTTGAAAGTGTTCCAAAAGGTCAAGCAAAAGGGGGCAGCTCTTCCCTTAATATCATAGATCAGATGAAGAAAGCTCATGTGAGCTTATCCATGTGGGATACGTTGACTATTCCAGGTCAAAAGAGCTTGTTACAAGATGAGTTGGCCAAGCTATCAGTTACAGAGGATCATTCAGATAGAGCTAGTGTAGTGCATGCCAATACAAATCAGCCCTCTAAGGCTGATTTTCAAGCAAAAAGGGTTGGTAAGCCTCCTCCTTTCTACCTTTCTTTGATTATTGGTGATAATTTGGTCCATAATTGCATGGTTGACAGTGGTGCTAGCAGTACAATTATGCCTAAGCAGATTGCAGATAAGCTAGGACTCAAATATGAGCCACATGACAAAGGGTTTTGTAGTTGGATGGCACAACTACTAAAACAATTGGTATAATCAGAAATCGAAGCTAGGCTTGCATGCATGTCCAAGCCTTCCAATCCTACAGGATATTATGGTAGTAGATCTACCTCCATACTTCGCTTTGTGTTTATCTAGAGATTTTACAGCTAAGATTGGAGGTTATCTATCATCAAATTGGTCTTATCTATTTTTCAGAACAAGGTATGACACGAAGGTAACAATTAATTCTGAGCCTCTTGCTAAGTTTCATATTGAGCCTTATGTACCTAATGCATGCAATGTAAATTGTATTATTTTTGACCAAGGAGATCATCCAGTTGTTCATGATTCAGACACCCACTCTGAGAGCATACCAGATTTATTATTGGATGAGTGGGGAACTGACCATCATGGCTTTGATCCTTATAAATATGTTGAAGAAACATACATTAAAGATGCTGGTTTGAGAATTTATTGCATGCATCAAGAGGATGCTTTTTTACCATTGTTGGTTAAAATTGATGAGATTGATACAGGATTATGGAGTTTATACTTTGATGGCTCTAGAAGCAAGAATGGATCAGGTGGAGGTAATGTTTTGATATCACCAGAGGGTCAAAAGTATTATTCTTCTATTCGATTTCAGTTTAGTTGTACATGCAATGCAGCTGAATATGAGGCACTAATCCATGGTTTACAGTGGGCTAGAAAGAAAGAAGGGAATTAAGTACCTACAGGTATTTGGTGATAGTGAGTTGGTCATAAATCAGGTAAGAAATTTGAACATTGCAAAGAATCCCTTGATGAAATCATATAGACATAGAGTTTGGGATCTTGTAGAAGATTTTGATGCATTCAATGTTCAATCAATACCTAGATTTGAGAATAAACAAGTTGATAGATTGACAGTTGTTGGGGCTGATTTTGATATTCCTAGTGAAGTGAAAAGAAAGGATAATCAGCCTCATATTAAGGTGGTTGTAAGGCCATCAATTCCTGATAACAATACTAATTGGCAAGTGTTTGAGAATGATGAACAAATTGTACGTTTTATTCAGGAAGAAGCTGAATTTTCCTCAAAAAATCAGTCTAAATTGCAGCAGCAGTATGGTGAACAAATCTTGCAATTAAAGACTAATAAGTTGCCCCAAGGATTGGTAACCCTTGAGAGTATTTTTAATAGTGATGATCAGCTGAAAAGAGACAAAATCAGGATGTCTACAAAGCAAGAAAACTATGAGGACATAGCAATCAACGATGGAAGGTTTTTGAAGCATGGTAAGTTGTGTAATTTGGAAGAAAAGAAAGCTTTTGTTCAATTATGCAATGAATTCATTGATGTTTTTGCTTGGAAGTATGAGGATTTAAAAGGGTTTGATCCAGGATTAGCTCAACATACCATTGAGCTAGAGCCCAATTCCAAACCGGTAAGGCAAAAGCAAAGACCTGTTAATCCAAAAATTGAAATTTTGATGAGGAATGAACTAACAAAGCTTATTGAATCTTGTATTATCTTTCCTATCAAGCATTCCTCATGGGTTGCAAATCTTGTACCTGTGAGGAAGAAGAATGGAGAAATAAGGTTGTGTGTTGATTTCAGGGATCTAAACAGGGCTTCACTAAAGGATCATTATCCTTTACCATCAATGGATCAAATTCTAAGAACAATATCAGGTGCAGAAAGGTTCTCTCTTCTGGATGGTTACTGATGGTTACAATCAGATATTGGTAAAAGAAGAGGATCAATACAAGACAACTTTCACTACTAAGTGGGGGACATATGCTTACAGAAAGATGCCTTTTGGGTTATCTAATGTAGGAGCCACTTTTCAGAGAGCCATGGATATGGCTTTCCAAGGTTTGATCAATGTCAATGTTTTGATTTATCTAGATGACATTACTGTTTTTTCTAAGTGTGTTAATGATCATTTGAGCCATCTGAGGCAAGTTTTTGAAAGGTGCAGACAATATGGGGTTTCTCTCAACCCAAAGAAGTGCATATTTTCAAGTGCATGAAGGTAAAATTTTGGGCCACATGGTCTCAAAAGAAGGTTTAGCCATAGATCTAGAAAGAGTAAGCTCAATTCTAGCTTTATCTTTACCTCAACACAAGAAAGCACTTCAAAGATTTTTGGGTAAAATCAATTTTGTGAGAAGATTCATTGCTGATTTTGCTAATTTATCAAAGCCTCTAACTGCTATGTTGAAAAAAAATATGAGTTTCAGTTGGACAGAAGAAGGGAAAATCAGTTTTGAGGCCATTAAAGAAGCTATTGCTCAAGCTCCAACACTTGCAAATCCAAAATTTTCAAAGGATTTTATATTGTATGCATTTGCAGGGGTTGAAACAATTTCAGCGATCTTAACTCAGTTGAATCATGATAATTTAGAGCAACCCATTGCTTTCTTTAGCAAAGGGCTACATGACTATGAGGTGAAGTATACTTTTGTGGAAAAGCAAGTACTTTATGTTATTAGAGGCTTAAAAATTTCAGATATATGCTCTCTAATAATAGAATTCATGTTATGGTTACTCACCCAAGTGTGAAAGAATTTTTGTTGAGCAAGGATTTGAATGAAAAGAGGGTTGGTTGGATCACAAAAGTCATGGAATATGATAGACTTCAAGGTAACAAAGCTGATCGAGGAAAAGGGTTATGTGAGCACTTAGTTTCAGATTTGGAGTCAAAGAAAGCTACTGGTTTTGCACTCATAAATCAGCCACAAGCAGCTGAAATACCATCTTTTGTGAGTTGGACACAAGACATGATTCAGTACTTGCATGCGGGTATTCTTCCCCAAGGTTTGGATAAGACAAAAAGGAGGTATTTTCGGTTACAAGCTATTCCTTATGCACTCATTGATGGTATTTTATTTAAAAGGGATATTAATGGTGTTCTTTTGAGATGTGTAGAACCTTCACAAGTTGATAGATTATTGCAAGAATTCCATGAAGGTTTATCAGGTGGCCATTATGCTCCAAGGACTACTGCTCTCAAAATCATGAAAGCAGGTTATTATTGGCCAAGTATTTTCAAAGATTGTTATGCATGGGTCAAAAGATGTCAGAAGTGTGCCTTCTTCGTGGGTAAGGAAAAGCTTGCAGCCCTTCCTCTTCATCCTATTTCAGCGGATCAACCTTTTATGCAGTGGGGATTGGACTTCATTGGAATGATTAATCCACCATCTAGTTTGGGACACAAGTGGATTCTTATTGCCATTGATTATTTTACCAGATGGACAAAAGCAATTGTACTAAAAGAAGCGAATGAAACTAGTGTGCTTGACTTCTATGAAGGTATTATTACTAGATTTGGAGTTCTGCTACTATTATTTCAGATAATGCTCTTGCTTTTGTTGGTGCTAAAATTACAGAGTGGGGTTGTCGGAATGGTATTTACTTGAGTACTTCATCAAATTATTACCCACAAGGTAATGGTCTTGCAGAGTCTACAAACAAGAATTTGTTGAAGATTATTAGAAGAGATGAAAATCAGAGATCATGGCACACTAAACTCAAATCAGCTTTATGGGTTGACAAAATCACTCCCAAGAGATCTATTGGTAACTCTCCATACATGTTGGTTTATGGCAAAGAAGCAAGACTTCCAATTTCTCTTGAGCTGCCCGCTTTAGAGCTTATTCATCAGATGGAGTTATTGGAAGCGGAGTCCCATGGAGGTAAGATATGCAGAACTTATGCAGTTGGAAGAGTTAAGACATGAAGCCATGCTCACCATGGAAAGCTCACCAAGCTCGAGGTAAAGAAGAATTTTGACAAGAAAGCAATTGCAAGAGTTTTGAGAAGGTGATCTTGTTCTTAAGTGGGATGCAAACAGAGCAAAACCGGGAAATCACACCAAATTTGATGCTATTTGGAGTGGGCCATATGTTATTTCAGCATGCAAGCCTCACAATGCTTTTCAGTTATCTTGGTTGCATGGTGAAGAACTACCAATCCCGGTTAATGGGATTTTCCTCAAAGCTTGCTATTGAGGATTCAACATCATTAGAGTAGTTTATTTTCAATAAGTGCTTGCATGCACATTGTTTTTCCAATTTTCTTAGTTAGTCTTTTCAAGGAAGTGCTTGCATGCACATGTTTTCTTTTGTTGGAGAGGGTATTTTAGTTGTTTTGTTTTAGAGGATACAAGTTGTTGACAAAGGTATGTGACTCCATAGCCCAATGGATGCAAAAGGCTACTAATCTCTTTGTTTAGCAGGCAAACAATCCCGTGATGTTGCCAAAATGTTACCATATTTTCCACGCAAAGGATTGCTAAAAATAGCACTTGGCTATTTTTGGAAGATTGGCTACTTTTAGCTTAGTTGAAAATAGTGTGGCTAAAAATAACACTGGCTATTTTTAGATAAAGGTGCTAAAAATAAGAAGAGCTAAAAATAGAAGTTTAGTTCTATTTTTAGGAATGCATGAAAAGGATAAGGACTTTTGTCAAAATTAGCAACTGTTGTTCTTAGCTCATGCGCCAAAGTTAGAAGTATGGAAATAAATAAAAGGTTCACTAGCTGTTGTTCCAGCCCATGCGCCAAGTAGGACCAGCAAGGATGAATAAAATAAAGAAAAATAACAGTCTATTCTTGAAAACAACAGTTTGCCCAATCTGCCATGCGCCAGGAATAAAAAAGAGAAACAAATATGGATTAAAAAAAGAACTGCTGTTTATTGCTGCTGTCCAGAATCATAAAACAATGTGGCGCCAAAGAGTGGCGCCAAGGTGAAATGATAATTAAAAAAGATTAAAAGGGAGCATGTTTGTTGATCTGTGGCAACATGAAAAGAAAAGAATAAACATTAAATGAATGAACTGCTGTTACAGCCCATGTGCCTAGCAAAGAGAAGAGAATAAATAAATAAAATAAAGGAACAACAGTCTATTTTTGGATGCAGAATTGGATTCATCTCATATAGGCTGATTTTTATTGTAATAAAGTATAGAGACACACATTTGGGCTGATTTGCTCTAGCAATTCTAGCCTTGTACTTGCACCTCTAAATAAAAAGCTCCATTTTTCCCTCTCATATTGTTGTTTTTTGATTTTCATTGTGTTTGATAGGATATTGTATTGCCTTAGTGTGGAATTTACTCCCTCTACCACTGTCCTTTTATCCTAAACCCTTGAATTTATTTTGCAAAATAGCTTAAAGTTGTGCAGGTGTGTGGATCTTTGATTTCTCTGTGTGTGCAGAGTTACATGCATGTGTTAAATTATTGGTGTATCACCCTTATTTCCCATTTCTCGCATTCCTTCTCCCTTTTCCTTGTAAAGTTTTTCGTTTTTTGGTGATTCACAAGGGAACCAACCCTCTCTAGAGGTTCACCTCAGACATAGGTTACCCACAACCTTGAGGTGTTCCAATTTTGTCAATAGGAGAGAGAGTACACACACCAATAGGCATAGAGAGATGTGAAATTATGAGATATATTCATAGTAAATGCTCATCGTAGTGTCATGATAGGTGTGTAAGATGCCTTGAAGTGGTGATGTGTAGTCATGATAAGCACAAAGATGTCTTAGGAGAAGGGTGCGACTAACATGCCCCAATGTACCAAAATGCAAGAAGGGGTAAAAAAGCGCCTTGTTGTACTAGTATGCCCTCGCATGGGCAAGATGTTATAGCATAAATTCATAGCTAAGGTGATCATTTCAAGTGGGTAGATATAACAATGTAAGGCTCAAAGTAACATCATGCTCCAAAATGAGTAAATGTATATCGTGTGAACACATATAGAGGATTGCCATTGATACAATGTAGATAAAGTGATTATAAGCCCCAAAAGTGAGTAGATGAATACTGATATAAGATCATAATAGAGTCGTTTCTCAAGTGGGTAAATATATCTATGTAGGGATCACAAGAGACTCGTGCCCCCAATAGGTAGGTATAAGTGTAAGCATGTATGAGTATGTACGAGAAAGTCATCATGTAACTATGCAAGTGAGATATAGGCTAGAGAAAGATGTGTATTTGTAATTGCTCAATATGTCAATGGAACAAAATAAGTAGATATAACAATGTAAGGCTCAAAGTAACGTCATGATCCAAAATGAGGAAATGTATATTGTGTGAACACATATAGAGGATTGCGCTGAGATGATGTAAATAATGTAATCATAAGCCCCTAAAGTGAGTAGATTCATACCGATATAAGATTATAATAGAGTCATGCCCTCAAGTGAGTAAATATATCAATGTAGGGATCACACGGTAGACTCATGCCTCAATGGGCAAGTATAAGTGTAAGCACATATGAGAAAATCATCATGTAACTATGCAAGTAAGATATAGGCTAGAGAAAGATGTGTATATATGTGACTGTAATAGCTCAATATATCAATGGAACAAAATAGAAAGATGATTCCCCAAACACAGATAGATAGCCCCGGTGTACATATACCCCGATGTGGAAAGGTTGTGCACGGGTGTAAACATAATGTAAGTCCATGATCATATGCATCATGTATATCCTAGATCTAATTCAATAATCTGTTAACATATGTGCATGTGAAATGTATGTATGAACCTATAGTGATGTGTAGATAAATATTTTATGATACTATGTGTAATCCGATAGATACCTCAATATGTAAATAGGCTCCTAAGTGGGTAAAATATAATCAATGTTTGCCCGATATGTAAAAATTCCCCTAAGATGTAAAATTGTAAACGATGAAGTTCCCGAGAAGTATATCACTACTTTGTAGTATATGACATGCCCCTTAATAGGTCTATATGATCAACATAGAAATAAGGAACTTTGAGTATATGTGATGGCCAAACCAATCAAAGTGAAAAGAAAGAACGTGTGTGCACATGCAAGTCAAAGTGCTGAACAAAATGCCAAAAAAATCAAAACTCCTGGGAGGAAGAAACTAGAAAATTACAATCAAGGCCGAGTGGCCAAAATAAAGTCCATAAAGATCACTAAATCAAGCAAAAGTGTCGGTCGGTCAACAAGAAAGAACAAAAAAATGAATGATGCCCCCACATTGTTCCTAGAGCTAATCGTGAATCCTTGATCATATGCATCTATCACTTATTTCACGCCTAACTACAAGTGCAAACAATTCTTTGTAGGTACCCATTTAAGTTTGTATTAAATTTTTTCTTTTGATATCACATGGGTGTTGATTGCTTATAACTTTGGAATACAATATGATAGTTTTGATTCTTCTTGTGTGTAAGCTTTTTATGAATGATAGATTTGATGTGTACAACCCATAGGTGTGTTCTTATGTAGATATGTAGAGGTAATATGTGACCTAGTTTTGACTCATGATCTAAGTCACGAGATGGCATTTGAGATATGAGCGCACTATATGCCTTTGATTTCCAAATGTTATCTTTGTGTCCATGTAATGGTCAATAAACATGTGAAATGGGATAGTGCAATATAGGATGTAATGTGCAAAGTAATGTAGAATGCATGATAAGTAGGCATCTATCTTACAATGAAAGATATGAGTATGTTGAAGCACAAATGTAAGTAGGTAATTATGCTATCCAATAATACGAGTACATAGGGACATATCAAATTGGATAATTTGTGGAATTAATCGTCTCATTTTGTTTGCAAGTAGTACATTGAATATGTCATCTTCGTCCTTATTGACTTTGACCTTACTTGGAGCGCGCTTGGAATTGATTCTCTTGGAGTAGTGCTTGGTGTAGATCGTATTGATTCTCGCTTTTTGATAGAAATGTAGTCCATAATTAACTTTTGCTTTGATGGAATCTTTACTATAGGAACATCAATTGATTTTTATTGTAGTTTCAAGTGATCTTCGTTTGATTGTTGTGTTGTTTCTACATGAGCCATTGTTGATTCCTTTTGTGGTTGTACATATTCCACATTTTCTTTTGTTTTGGTGTCCATTTAAACTCACTTTAAGATGTAATTATATCCACTTTTGGATGTTTTGGCTCTTAATTCTTGTATGCTTTATCTCATTGAATGGTAACCTTATCACCGTGAAACTCAAATGTAATGCTCTCATTGTTGTTTTCGAGCATTGCTTCCCTTTGTCGTAACCTTGGTTGACAAAATATAGCGTTGTATTGCATCTTAGTAGGCATCACGAAGAATAATATATCAAATACTTCTAGACCAAGCAAAATTAGAAGTGTAATATGATGCAATGGTTTAGTGACATGTTCAAGAATAATTTTTCTATTTGAGTTAAACCATTTGAATCATGTCTTGATTATATAAGGAAATCAAGACCACGTGTTTAAATGAGTTCGGTCATCGATCACAGTTTGTCTATATTCTCCTTCCATATGCACACCTGAATGGTCGCGGTTCCTTATGATATTGATTTTGTAATGTAGTATCCTTAGGAACTGTAATGTATTCATTTGTATTATTTACTTGATAGTTGGAGGAGGGCTTGCATGACTTGTGGTTTTGTAATAGATCGATCAAATGTAATGTCGCCACTATTGATAAGATCTTGAATTTTATGTTGTAAAGCATAATACTTTGTTAGAAGCGGGAATACTGAGAGGGGGTGAATCAGTATTCGACAATAAAAAACTTTTTCTCCAACTTATTAATTTTCTTTTTCACACTTAACAAGATATTCAAATCTGAAAGTAAAATGAGAGCACACACAAAAATCAAATGCACATAACACCAGATATACCGTGGTTCACCCAGTGTGGGCTACATCCACCAAAAGAGACTGCTTGGATCTACTGTCCAAATCCAACCGAAAAAATAGTGTTTACAAAGTGTGAGCACCCACTCACAGAAGACACCAATCTCCAAGCCGAACACCAATTCAGCCCTTGAATGCAAACACCACTGACTATGCAATCTCTTATTCGAAGCACCAACTTCTGGAGACACCAATCCCCAATCCGAAGCACCCACTCCAGAAAATCTGCAATACAAATCAATGATAATTTCTCCTTCTATATTCTCTCTCTCACATACTCATACTCACTTAAGAGATTTATAATATCAGCTCACATACATATCACACTCATGCAAAATGCTCTCTTTCTCGCTCTCCTAAAAATGTGCACACAACACTTGCTTATATAGAAAGAAGGAGAGGAAAAACCACTTGTGGTTTCCCTAAAACCATGTGCCCATACCATGGGCCAATTTGCTCCAAATAGAAATATTCTCTTACACATGTAAGAGTAACTCCTCTTACGCATCATAGAATCTCTTACACGTCATAAACTGTCATAAAATATTTTACGTGTCATAAGTCATGTCATAGAATCTCTTACGCGTCATAAGTTGTCATAGAATCTCTTACGTGTCATAAGCTGCCATAGAATCTCTTACGCGTCATAAAATCTCTTACACATCCCGCCATGTGTCGTAAGATTCCTTGGTGATGTTGAATATTAAAATATTCAAATTTTGACATCACACTAATTTTGACATGGATAAATATTTTACGAACACTAATGTTGTAATATTGAATATTAAACAAATATTCAAACCTCAATATTTCCATCAACACTAATGTTGTACCTTTGACATCAATGACAAAATACTCAACAAACTCCCCCTTTGTCATTGATGGCAAACCCTTGCTAAAAATAGACATGAAAACTGTTTGCTCTGAAATCCAACTTTTTGCCTCTAAGCTCTTTCTGTACTGTTGCATTGTACCTGTTCTATACAACTCTCCCCCATTCTACAATTCTCCCCCTTTGACATCAATGGCAAGGGGATGATTGAACCTTGTACTCGGAGCTGAAGATACTGCAATGTGTAGCTCCCCCGATGTCCATACTCCCCCTGAGATAGTCAATGAGTAAGAGTGACAGGAATCACTCCCAACTTGTCTGAGTGACTCAAAAGATTCCTTCGGTAGGGGTTTTGTAAATATATCAACAATCTGATCCTTAGTCCCAACATATTCTAATTTCACCTGCTGATCTGCAACTTTCTCTCTCAAAAAGTGATACTTAATGGGAATGTGCTTTGTCTTGGAATGCATGACTGGATTTTTTGAGATGTTAATAGCACTCGTATTGTCACAGAAAATGGAAATAGGATGCTCATACTCTACCTTCATGTCCTTCAATGTTTGCTTCATCCAAAGCACCTATGTACAACATGCCACTGCTGCAATATACTCTGCCTCTGCTGTAGACAATGAAACTGAGGCCTGTTTCTTGTTGAACCATGACACTAATCTGTCACCAAGATAAAAAGCTCCCCCACTTGTACTTTTCTTGTCATCAACACTTCCTGCCCAATCTGCATCTGTGAATGCTATAAGAGTGAAATCATCACTCTTTGGATACCATAAACCATAATCCAACGTACCTTTCAAATATTTGAAAATTCTTTTACTGCTACCACATGAGTTTCCTTTGGTGCCGCCTGAAACCATGCAACTAATCCAACAGCTTGCATAATATCTGGTCTAGATGTTGTGGTATATAGCAAGCTACCTATCATGGACCTATACAAGGTCTGATTAGCATCGGGAGACTCATCATTCTTACTCAACTTGCAACCTGTAATCATGGGTGTACTAACTGGATTGCAATCTTCCATTCTAAACTTTTTCAACATCTCCTTTATATACTTGGTTTGTGAAATAAAAATGCCTTGACTAGACTGCTGAATTTGCAAACCAAGAAAATAAGACAACTCACCAAGCATAGACATCTCAAACTCCTTTTGCATCTCCTCTGCAAATTCTTTGCATAGTCTCCTGCAACCGCTTCCAAAGATAATGTCATCCACATAAACCACAACTATCACTTGATGTTCTCCTTCTGTCTTGATGTACAAATTACTATCTGCAATTCCCTTTTTGAATCCTTGTTCCTGCAAGTACTTGTCCAGTCTAGAGTACCAAGCTCTAGGAGCTTGTTTCAAACCATAAAGAGCCTTTTTTAACTTGCACACAAAATCTGAATTTTCTGATAGAATAAAACCTTTTGGTTGCTCTATATAAACTTCTTCCTCTAAGTTTCCATTCAAGAATGCTGATTTTACATCCATTTGATAAACTTTAAAATTCTTGAAACAAGCAAATGCTAAAAACATTCTTACCGCCTCCATACGAGCAACAGGTGCAAATGTCTCCTCGAAATCAATGCCTTCAACTTGTGAGTACCCTTTGCACACTAATCTGGCCTTGTTTCTGACAACTTCTCCTTCTTCGTTCATCTTGTCCTTTGGCCTTGGTGCTAACTCCCATGTGTCATTCTTTTCTATCTGATCTAGTTCTTCTTCCATGGCTTTTATCCAAAACTTATCCTTGCTAGCTTCATTAAAATTACTCGGTTCAACTTTTGACAATAAGGAAAAGTTTACCTCTTGTGGTGCACTTGCTAGTCTCCTCCTTGTCTGTACTCCAGTATCTTTGTTTCCAATGATTTGATCTCATTGTATGATTCTTCTGAACGAATCTGGATGGTGCCTTTGTGTTTTCTCGTTCAGATTCTTCTTCTTCTTCTTTCTCAGATTTGATTTCTTCATCCTCTTTTTGCACCACTGAGTGTCCTATTTTCTTCTTCGGCTTCCAATCGTCGACTTTCACATTTATACTTTCCACTACTTTTTGTAGTCTCTTGTTATAGCACCTGTAAGCCTTGCTTCTCGATGAATAACCAAGGAATATGCCCTCATCTGCTCTAGAATCAAATTTACCGAGCTCATCTTCATCGTCTCTCTTAATGTAGCACTTACTTCCGAACACTTTGAAGTGTTTCACGGAAGCTGGTCTTCCCTTCCATAGTTCGTATGGTGTCTTTTCTGTGTTTACTCGAATCTGTGCTCTGTTCAGAATATACACCGTTGTGTACACTGCTTCTCTCCAAAAAGCATCTGGTAACTTGGACTCATTTAGCATTGTTCTTGCCATTTCCTGCACTGTTCTATTTTTCCGTTCAACTACACCATTTTGTTGTGGTGTTCTTGCTGCAGAAAACTGTCTTCTGATTCCATGCTCTTCACAAAACTCATCAAATTTGTTAGACATAAATTCACCTCCTCTGTCTGATCTCAAACACTTAATCCTAGAGTTTGTCTCATTCTCAATCAAAGCTTTAAAATTTTGAATTGATCAAAAGCTTCTGATTTTTCTTTTAGAAATGCAACCCATGTCATTCTAGTAAAGTCATCAATTAATAACATAAAATAAGAATCACCTTGCAAGCTTTGTGTTTTTGTTGGCCCACAGAGATCAATATGAATTAGCTCTAATGGCTTCATTGTAGAGTACTCCTTTGTCCTGAATCTGACCCTTGTTTACTTCCCATGTTGACACTGTCTGCAGATAGTACTTTGCGGTTTTGTGATCTTGGGTAAATCTCTCACTGCTTGTTTTGAGCTGATTTTTACCATGTTGTCAAAATTAATGTGACCCAATCTCTTGTGCCATAACCAACTTTCATCAATTTGACTCATGCAACACTTTTCTCCCTTCACATCACTTAGCATGTACAGGTTGTTCCTTGTTCTATTTGCATCTGCAACCCAATTACCTGTATCCTTCTTTCTAATTTCACAACCCTCAACATAAAACGTGAGTGTATAACCTTGATCACACATTTGACTGACACTCAAAAGATTATGTTTCAGTCCTTCAACGAGTAAAACATTTTCAACTTTAGCTTGACCATTTAATTTTATGTTACCTCTTCTTGTGATCTTGGCTGTAGTGTTATCTCCAAACTTTACTGTACCTCTACTGGCCTTTTTCAGCTTCAGGAACTTGCTTCTGTCACCTGTCATATGGCTGGAACATCCACTATCAATGTACCAAGGTTGTTCTTCATCTTGTGCATGGAGCGCGGTTTGTACCAACATAGCCTCTTCCTTTTCTCCCTCCTTTATCTTTTGCCACACTTTCTTATTGTTGGCTTTCTGAATGATTTGTTTTCCCTCTTTCTCTTGCTTTGGCTTTTCTGTAATCTTACTCCTGCAAAATCTTGCTATGTGGCCAACTTGGTTGCATTCATAACATCTAATCGCATGCTCATTCAAATTTGACAATGCAACAAAAGAATTGTAGTTTCTAGCATGAAAATTCTGATTCCAACTCTGAAACCTCGATCTACAGTCCATCATCTTATGACCAAAATTGTGACAGGAAAAACAATAAC
Organism: Taxus wallichiana var. yunnanensis; assembly: GCA_018340775.1. Taxonomy (NCBI): domain Eukaryota; kingdom Viridiplantae; phylum Streptophyta; class Pinopsida; order Cupressales; family Taxaceae; genus Taxus; species Taxus wallichiana. Next base: position 15,104,433 of record CM031238.1, on the reverse strand, counting down.
CGTAAAAAGAATACCTGGTCATGTAGGGTTGCCTCTGATAAGATAAACTTCTGAAACTTCTTATTGGTACCTTATTCCACTTGCTCTCTTCTTTGTTTTTGTTCTGTGGAGAATGATCTTCTTGTTTCTTGTTGCTTTCTCCTTTACTGGAGCCTTTTAGGATATCTGCATAGTTGGCTTTCTTCTCTGGTTCTTTGGTCTCTTTCTTTTCTGCTTCATTGAATCCAATACCACCTTTGGATGATTTTGGTTTCTGTTCTCTCAGAATGTTGCTCAACACCTCAAAACTTTTTTCAAACTTGAGTCTCTTGTTCAACTTTTTAGTTTCCTGTCTTAGTGCGACAATCTCTGCCTCCAATCTCTCGCATTCTTTTTCTTTTGATTTCAGTTGTTCTCTGATCACTTCCTCTATTCTTTTTGCCTCTTCAACTTGGGTCTTTAGATCAACAATAGTATTCTCATGTTCTTTGTCAGCATGCAGATTTTTCTTTGCTTCTTCATACTCTTGAAGTTGCACTTTTTGCTTCAGGGTCTTCTTTTTGAGTCTCTTGATCTCACCCAAGGCACAGATGAGTTCTTCTTCTAAGTTTACCTCACCTTCTTCATCAACTGCATCTTCAACTTCCACTTTTTCATCTTCAAGGGCCATAAACAAAAGTTCTTCAATGTCACCTTCTGAACAATCTTCCTCTGAGCTATCATCTTCTCTAGTGCATAGACTCTTCTTGTTTTGGTTCCAGTTCTTCTTCTTTTCAAACTTCCTTTGCTTGAAATTCTTTTTGTAGAAAGGCTTTCCTTTCTTTGCTTTGATGGGCTCTTCATCATCACTTTCACTTTTTGCATGCAGACACTTAGCTGCAAAATGTCCAATCTCACCACAGTTAAAACATTTAAAAGGAAGTTTAACTTTGTACTTGCCAGATCCTCTTTTCAGATTTTTCACCAATAAGGCTTCTTCCTCATCGGATTCATCATTTGATTCAACCTTCTTCTCCTTTCCTTTTGAAGCTTTGAAAGCAGATTTCTTTTTCTTGGCTTATCTAGTTTTGTTCTCATCTCATAAGCCGTGAGTATTCCATGTAACTCATCCATTTTCATTTTATCTAGATCCTTAAGTTCTTCAATAGCTGAAACTTTAGCATCAAATCTAGGAAGTAGAGATCTTAATACCTTTTGTACTATTACTGGGTCTTCCATCTCTTCACCCAAGCCTTTGATCATGTTTACGGTCTCATCCACACAGAGTAGATATGCTGCAATGTTCTCTTCCTCTTTCATCTTTAGACTTTCAAACTTTCTTCTGTGTGTCTAAAGCTTTGCCATCTTTACTTTCGAATCTCCTTCATATAAATTGTTGAGCTTATCCCACATCTCCTTGGCAGTTTTGCAAAGCATAATCTTTACAAACTCCGAATCTGCTACACCACACAAAATAACATTCATAGCTTTAGCATTATTTTCACATGCTCTCTTACCAGTCGGATTTGTCGGTGGCGTTGCCGGTGCCGTATAGCCATTCTCAACCGAATGCCAAATATCATGTCCAAGAGAATTCAAATAGGTTCGCATCCTTATGCTCCAAAAGGCATAGTTTGATCCATCGAACAACGAAGCTTTATTTGTGGAGAATCCTTCCTAAGCTGCCATCGTGCTTTCTGATCTACCTTCTAGTTGTTAAGCTACACAGAAGGAACCTGCTCTGATACCAATTGTTAGAAGCATGAGAATACTGAGAGGGGGTGAATCAGTATTCGACAATAATTTTTTTTTCTCCAACTTATTAATTTTCTTTTTCACACTTAACAAGATATTCAAATCTGAAAGTAAAATGAGAGCATACACAAAAATCAAATGCACATAACACCAGATATACCGTGGTTCACCCAGTGTGGGCTACATCCACCAAAAGAGATTGCTTGGATCTACTGTCCAAATCCAGCCGAAAAAATAGTGTTTACAAAGTGTGAGCACCCACTCACAAAAGACACCAATCTCCAAGCCGAACACCAATTCAGCCCTTGAATGCAAACACCACTGACTGTGCAATCTCTTATTCGAAGCACCAACTTCTGGAGACACCAATCCCCAATCTGAAGCACCCACTCCAGAAAATCTGCAATACAAATCAATGATAATTTCTCCTTCTATATTCTCTCTCTCACATACTCATACTCACTTAAGAGATTTATAATATCAGCTCACATACATATCACACTCATGCAAAATGCTCTCTTTCTCGCTCTACTAAAAATGTGCACACAACACTTGCTTATATAGAAAGAAGGAGAGGAAAAACCACTTGTGGTTTCCCTAAAACCATGTGCCCATACCATGGGCCAATTTGCTCCAAATATTAAATATTTGCTCCAAATAGAAATATTCTCTTACACATGTAAGAGTAACTCCTCTTACGCATCATAGAATCTCTTACATGTCATAAAATATTCTACACGTCATAAGCTGTCATAGAATCTCTTACGCGTCATAAGTTGTCATAGAATCTCTTACGCGTCATAAGCTGCCATAGAATCTCTTACGCGTCATAAATGTTCGTAAGATTCCTTGGTGATGTTGAATATTAAAATATTCAAATTTTGACATCACACTAATTTGACATGGATAAATATTTTACGAGCACTAATGTTGTAATGTTGAATATTAAACAAATATTCAAACCTCAATATTTCCATCAACACTAATGTTGTACCTTTGACATCAATGACAAAATACTCAACACGCTTATCCATTGTATGAACATTTATTCTATGATAATCATAAAATGATTTGGCTCCATTTTGTGATAAACGAGTTATAGGCCAATGTCTAATAGAAGATAATGCAATCATATTATCAAGTAAACTCTTCAATGAAGTACTTGGTCTATCCTTGAGTTTATGTAATTGTTGAGACTCACTAATAGAAGGGTTAGGGCTTCTTGTAAGTGTTACTCTATCGTTAGCTATTGACTTGGATTGACTTTTGGTTGAGTAACTATCCTTGAGACTTGAAGTAGTAGAATCATATGTGAAACACTAATCTCATATGTAAGGATATGTGAATGTAAGAGTTCCTCTTCATATGCAATGACCTCATGACAAAGTTGATCGAAAGATTTGTAAGCATGATGATGTCATGCCCAATACATAACAATAACCATTTGATTCCTCCTTCAAAGTGAAAAATACAAGTTAGAATTTAAATGCGAGTGTAGATATTTGAGCAACACAAAACAATTGTGTTTTCGCTGCAATACTTGCTTCTCCAACATCATGGATTAACACAAGGGTGGCATGGATTTAACTTTTCCTAACTAGCTATGTTAGTATACATTTAACTTTTAAGAGAGGAGGGAGAAGTATTAAAATCACTTATTAAGATTTCACAATTTTTTCAACACGTTTAGACTCTAGAGTTTAGAGAAAGAGAACAACATCTTCATACGATTTCATATTTCAGTACATTTCCAAGTTTTAGAGAGAGAACGGGAGTATTCATTTCTTCACACAATTTTCAAGCCCATCTGCAAACCAAAGTTCAAAGCGAGAAACATCATTTTCACACAATCACAATTTAGTTATTATTTTAAAAAAGGTTTAGAGAGATAAATTAGTGCTAACAAACATTTCCCAAGGCAACAAATTATTAAACTCAGCAAGGTCTATCTTGTGAGGTTGAAAGCTGGTCTAAAGGACTTAGTAACAATACAATTCAAAATGGCTAAATTGGCCATAGAATGCCCTTCGAAAAAGGTCTTTGAGTACGCAAATGTGAAAACCGCCACTTTCAACCTCTCCTGTGTGGTGAGAACGAGGAGCCAACAAAACCAAAATCCTTTGAGTGGTGCTTGTTTTCGGGGAGCATGTTCGGAGGGATTTGGTGAAAATTGAAGGTTTGCACCGAGAGACCATAAGTCAATGTGGCTCCAAAATAGGAGCGGAAAAGTGCTTTCAAAGAAGTATGGTGAAACTAATCATGGGTTATAGTTGATAGGAAATGATTTTTGTATCAAAGCATTTATTATAGGATGATTCCAAATCGGTTTCGTAACATTGAGTGGTTGCTTCTTGCGACCAAATCTTCAAGGTGGCTCGAAACCGCTTCAAATAAGCGCCAAACAAAAGGTTGGGTACAAGTTAGTTGTTGTTATGGTCACTTAACACTAAGAAACACATTCCAGTCGTAATATTATAAAAGTGAAGGCTGCAAATGTTTAACACTCCTCGATTCCAAAATGAATTTATAACTTTTAAAGAGCTGTTTCTAAATGGAAAGTTTGGTTTTCCTAGTGTTTTGCTCCTATGGTGTTAGCAAAGGTCCCGAGAATCACTCATCGGGATGTGCACCAAGATGTAGTCTAGGAGGAATTCAGGTAATTCCATTTAAACAATGCACAAATGATAAAACATAACATAACACGAAGTGCGTAATAACTACATATTAGAAACAATTTAGAGAAGATATAACTAAGAGACAAGGAAATGTAATAATAGACTAAAATTGTAGTATTGAATCAAAAACTCAGACATGAATTTAGAGTGGAACTCAAGATTAATATCAAAGATTCAAGATCAACCTTACGTAGTGCGGTTACATGCTTTTATACGATTCGAGACAATTGGTGGTTTACCAGTCCGTCTTCTTCCATTCTTTGACAAAAGAGGCTCTTCACATTCTTTACCTATGCTTAGAGAGCATTACATATTCTATACTTTGTCTTTTCTATGCTAGGAACATACATTAGGAATTGTGCAATATACAATCAATATCCAAAATATATTCAAGTCGGTACACTCCCAACACTTTCTCGGACTTAAATAGTTGTCTTGTCCCGAGACAAAAGATGCTTTGATGATTTGGGAGGTACTTTGCTGCTCGTTGTTCTAACCTTTCCCGATGCTTTGATTGCGGCAGTTAGCACAAAGGACATCGTTCTTGGTGTGCATCCTCTGCACACAACTTAACCGCCCTCAAAGTTTTCAATTAAGTAGACTTTCCAACAAACCGCCCTTTCGGGTTTTCAATTTGTGGAAATTCCCTCATAGATCGCCCTTTTGGGTTTTCAATCTATGCGGGCACTGCAGAGATATCTAATCAAAATTTGCGCAATGAATACTTCAAAAGTTTTGCTTGTTATAAAATTGTATTGCTACTTAACCTATATTTTCTGTTTAGATTGCTTGGTTGGTGTAGGTTGTAGTTGTATTGCTGGAGTGGTGGATGGAGGTGGTAATGTTTGTGTTGCCTTGAACTTTCGGAGCATGATTTGAGGGATTATGTACTTCGGGTTATTCTTCATAGTCTTCATAGTTGGTAGGAAGATTTCCAAGTCTGCTTTATACACATTCTCGATTTGTTGGATTTTCCATGCATCAATGCATCCTTGAATGTGTATCTCTCGGGTATTGATTTGCACAATATCCGGGCCATGCTTTAGTTAATCTGGATGGTAATGCAAATCTTGCTTGCATCATACTTATTGCTTCACTCCATACGCAAGGTTCTTTCTTTTGTGTACGACCCACCATGTTGTTGTTATCCCCTTCAATGCGTAACCAAGTGCACTCACTCTCATATTTTCCCGTGGCACGTGTTCCTGAAATTTAACAAATAATGTATCCAAATTAGAAGTACCAAAATATTGTGGAGTTTGCTTCTCCCTAATGTGAACCATTCTCATAGGCTTCATGCTTTGATTGCATCCGGTGGTTTAAGTCTGCATCTCGAATCCTTGCTAATTGAGGAGACCGCTTCCCATGGGATATGACTCTCTTTATTAGGCTTTGTATAATCTCGCTTTCGCATGCAAATGCATATACTCTTCACCTAAGAATGGATTCTTTGAGTGCACATTGATGGGAACCTCCCATTTACTATCTTGGTCTCTCTACTTCTCTTCTCTAGATTGTATGGCTGTGCTCTTTCTTGATGAACTATGTTGAACCAACTTTTAGTTCTTGGGCATAGGGGACATTGGCTCTTTAGGAATGGTGTAGAGATTCTCGCTTCGTTCTATTCGTGGGTGTAACAATAATGGAGTCTTCCAAGTGTGCCTCCATCTGATTAGTAATTGTATTGATTGTCATATTCCCATCATAGGCCCATTTCTTTCCAATTACCACATGATAGAGCGTTTCATTAGTCACCATATCAATGATCTCAAAATCTCCCTTCAAGCTTAAATCTCCTTTCAAGCTCAAGTCTCCTACCTGAATTTTTGCATTCTCCGGTCGTCATTGGATCCACCCTTCCATAATTCGCAAGACTTCGAGTGACAGGACTGTAAGCTAAGGCTGGAGTACCCATAACTTACCATGTATACCTTGACATCATGTTCACAGTACTTCCAAAATCAAATATTGTATCCCTTATTTCATATCCTCCTAATATTATATTCAACCTAGTATCTAGATCCTCAGGTTTCTTGGTTTTTACGTACCATATGGGTTTCTTATCTTGAATAGCTCCACTGGTTGCATTTTCATGTAAAGTCTTCAACAAATTGGAGATATTTTATGAGATATATTCATTGCGTAGAACATTTACTATTTTCTGAAGATCCTACAATACAACCACTCCTTGCTTTAAACTCCTCATTATTTGCCCATATATATGCGCTTCAGCTTCCCCGTGTTTTGTCTATTGCCATATTTTCTCTGAATAGAGTTCAATAATCCCTTGGCTTCTTCCAATAAATATCTCTCTTCTTGGATTAGGATACTCGTCATTGTATGTGTGCTGTATCTGGGGCTCATTAGGCATCTCCACATGTTCCAAGCCTTGCTCTTTCCTATGTGATCAGGTGATGACTTGGAGACTTCAATTTCTTTGGGCACCGCATTAATCATTTTGACATTGAGCAGTTGTTTTTCTTTCTGTTGCTTCTCTAATGCAGAACAATCTTCGGTGTTATGTTGCACCTGTACTCTACAATATGCGCAATATACTTCCCACTTTGGATTTGAAGCACAATTCTGTGCAACATGATTTGGCTCTCCTCAAAGATGGCACATATCACTCCTTTTCTTTGGGGTCGAGGTCCCATATTCCTTTGCTGATAACTACCTTGATATCCTCCTTGTTGTGCACCATACAACCTCTACGAAGTACTTCATCCTTGATTTTGGCTTTGGTATCCTTCATAGGGAGCTTGTGGTTGAGGGGCGCTCCACATTGGTGATTGTTGGGGCGAAGGATGTGCCCAACCCATCGTGTTTTGCATGGAGAAGGCGGATCCCAACTTAGACTTTATTGTGGAGATTGCGGAGACCATTGTGTATTAGATTGAGGTGATGGAGGAGCCCATAGCCCATTCAATTGAGGAGATGCAACCATTTGTACCTCCAAGACAACTTGCTGTGTTTTTGCAGCTAATTGTGTTTGAACTGCAAATACATTCTTCGTTACTTCCTCTTTTAAGTCCATTAACGCCCTACATTCCTTAGCCTCATATATAGTTGATTCGCAAAAATTGCTTGCTACGTTTTAGGGCTGGAATACGTAATGCCATACCAAATGACATTTACTGAGCAGGTGTCCCCATACCCTACAAATTTCGCAGTATTCTCCCCTTCCATCTGATGGAAATAATGCCTTACTTGTCTAGGCTTTTGTATAGTCATTCTTATGGTGTCCTTCCTCTCCACATTTTTGCGCAGCATGCTCAATCTTGGTTTCTTTCCTTCTTGTAGCTCCTCTAATATGCACATTACAACATCCAATTTGGCTTCTATCTTTTGACTCACTGCCACACTATCTCCATAGTCTTCAATCTTTTGCACCCTTATAGTGGCTTCGATTGCCTTTGCCTTGGTGGCAAATTTAGTCTATGCAATTGCAAAACAAATCTTCTTGCACAATCCTTTCACAAATGAAGCAACTTTACTAGGTTCATCAAAATTAAAACTGGTTTTGTTCATTACATCAGAAAACCTCATGTCATACTCCATTACAGATTCTTCAGGCTTTTGTTTGATTTCTTTCAAATCTTGAATAGTTTGGCCTATGCACTTCTTCCTTTTGAATTCCTAGGTAAGGGCATCGTGCACTTCTTTTAATGTCTTCCCACTCAAGTTCATAGAGTATATGAATTCCAAAGCCCTGCCATGCAATGCTCCTATGAGTTCACATTTATTGGTATTCTCATTTGTCACTCCATTCACTCCCCATTGCATTTCACAAGTTAGTAAATAATGCTCTAGATCAGAGGACTTGTCATAAGGCTGAAGGCTTGTGTAAAGGTTAGGAATATGTGCCATTTATTCCTCTTGTACTAGTTTGTCTTCTTGTATTATTTTGTGCACCAATATCCGTTGAACCATTACTCGAGCTTGGATTTGGCTGCGCAATCGGCTAGTTGTTGCTTGCACTTGCCCTGTTGGATTCATGCTTTACTTCTTAGAATATGAAGAATCTTTATTAGACTTCGTGGATTCGAGATAACTTACTCTGTACTTCAGGCTCACAAAACTATTGTTACTACACTCCCACTCTTTTCCTTATTCCCATTAAAAGGAGTATGTGTAAAGGATTCCTACTGAATGAATGGTCTACTTCCCTCGTGATTTCTTCCACACTTAAGTCTCTAGAACTTGTAGGTAACACTGCTTGTACTGCGTATGGTTGACTCAATGGCTCCTGTAGTTCTTGCAAAATTCTAATTTGCTCCCAATCATTCAAACAATCCCAAGTTATCAATTCTCTATCTGGCTCAAGGGACATATATCCTAGAAGAGGGGTACTATCATCTTCTACTGGCCTATGAAGATCTGTATGATTTATTCATTGTAGATTGCTTCTTCTTTGTCTGCCTGGAATACCATGGTCTCCATGATGGCTTCTCTAGATTAAGCTACTACAGTCTCATAAATCTACTCCTAACTATCTCTAATCCCCTTCTTTCCTTTTCCACTTTCCTTTCTTCTATTCCTTCTATCCTATTTTCGGGATCAACACCTCGTTGCCCACCCTCTCGGTCACTACTATTAGGCTCAACACCTCCCCGCGCACCCTCTTGGTCACTTCGATCTTCTCTTTCAATCTTTTCCTCTATCTCTTTAGGAGGTTTTGTTCCTCTTTCCTTGGTCACTCTTCATACTCTACTCCTAGTTGCAATTGGTTTCACCTTTCCCCTATAGCACTTGAACTTCCCCATCTATTGCGTTGTCTTACTTCTCTTCGTGTCTCTCTATTCTTCTCTTTTCTTCTTTCTGATCCTTCTTAGACCCTTCAAGGGCGCGCTTCGATTCTGGTCCCCTCTCCTTCATGCTCCTCCTTCTAGGACTACATTCCTTTGGAGCCTACCCAACTACTCCATGCCGCACGGAATTGTCACCATGGCATTTTCCACAGTTAGCATTTTAACCAAGAAAGGGAGTTGCTTGAAAATTTACCTCGCAATCCAAAAATAACACGTGCTTCTACATAACCAAATGAGCAACAAATTTTGAACAACAATTTCAGTTACATACCTGTCAATAGTAGTTTGCATCCAGTAGTCTACAGCTCGGGTCCATTTAACATCCAATTTGTGCAGTTTTTCTATCTTCTCATCCGTCCATTCGTATTCTTCTTTGTCTTCATACCTAAAACAATAATATTCCAGTCGAGATAACCATGCGGTTAATTGTTCTGGGAGTTTGCACCAAAATATCTCATGAATGTCTCCATATATGTGTTCCAACCTGATTCTTTCTGTAGGAATTCCTGTCACAGCCTCTTTATCTTCTGCAAAACATTTCATCTTCTCTCATAGTCATCTTTCTACATCTCGCTGCCCTGGTAGCCATCTTAACATTTTCAGGTCCCGACAACAAAACCATTGTTAGTAGAGGTCCCTAGAATCACTCATTAGGACGTGTAATAGGTTGTAGTCTAGGAGAAATTTAGGTTATTCCATTTAAACAATGCACAAATAATAAAATAGAATATAACATGAAGTTGGCAATAGCTACATATCAGAAACAATTCAGTGAAGACATAACTAAGAGATGGGAATATGTAATAATAGACTAGAATTATATTACTGAATCAAGAACTTAGACATGAATTCAGAGTGGAACTCAAGATTAATATCAAAGATTCAAGATCAACCTTCTACGCAATGCACTTATGTTCTTTTATACAATTTGAGGTTATTGTTGGTTTATCAGTCCCTTCTTCCATTTTTTGACAAAAAGAGGCTCTTCACATTCTCTACTTATGCTTGGAGAGCATTACATAGCCTATACTTTGTCTTTTCTATACTAGGCACATCCATTATGAATTGTGCAATATACAATCAATATCCAAAATATATTCAAGTCGGCTTTTGAACCCCTATACACTCCCAACATACGGTTCCGAGGCCCAAGCCTTGAAACACTTGGGGAGTCAAGCTCCATGGTATATTTAGTAAGTACAGTTTAGTTGGTTGCACTATTGACAAAGTATAGGGTATTTTAGAGTCTAATTTTACTTGCACAAAATATCCATTTTATTAAAACTTGCAGATGACAGAATTTCAACATTAAATCAATTTGCCTAAACACTACACAATTGTAGAAACCTATTCTAAAAAAAAAACAAGAGATCAAATATGATAGCAAGCGAGAAAGAGAGAAAATCCATGCCTTGATATAAGCTGAGATGGATGTGGCAGAGGTGACATGAACATATAATAGCACCACGAACTTGTGCACTTTGCATGAGAACGAAATGGACTCTCTTTGATAAGAAGCAATGATTTGCATCTCTTGTAACTATTTGTTTTGCTCATCCTTGTGCACTCCTCGACATCAAGTAGACACACCCACACAACTACCGGTGGCTTCATTGGCCCTTTGATGGTAACCTTTAAAGTTTGCTCAACATAGCTTGCTCGACCAAGAGTGTCAACCGTGCAGGCATTATGATCAATCTTAGGCATAAGCAGTCAACCATTGAAGTGTTTACAACCCTCATTTTCGAAGCCTTCATTGCTGTCAACCATAGTTACCTAAGTCTCGGGGACAGGGGGACAAAGAGACGAAGGGATGGGGTTTCCAGGATGGGAAAAATTCCCAAATTTTGGGGACGGCTATTAAAATAATATATAAAATATTAATATTTGAATATTTTAACTTTATTCAATGAAATTTAGGGATTTAAACTCTATTCAGGTACTTTCAAGATTATAATTTAATGTTCTTCGTAAAAATAACAGCTTTTTAAAAGTAAAAACATCAGAAGTTTTTTGAAAGATTTAAAAAAATAGGGGACGTCCCCTCCAAGTCCCCAAGTCCCGAAATGTTTGGGATGTCCGGGATGTCACCAAAATCTAGGGGGGACGCGTCCCCGCGTAACATTGCTGTCAACTAATAAAACAAAACAATAGTTTGCATGGTATGGATATGTGCCGAGTGCCACATTATATGAGAGAGTTTAATAGCATTCTTGCAAACTCCATTTGTGCATGTCTTGTAGCCTAGGCATTTGGCACCTCTTGTGACATCCCCAACTATGTACATGCCTGCTGCCCATGCCACACCCTTAAACAACCTACTGCAGAAGTCCACACGCCATCATAGGCATCCACATTTGCATACATAACTACCCGGGCACTTGCAACTACATTTAACAAAATTCCGCTGCCCGCTATGCTTTGATGGATATCCATAGCGTGATCTAAGGCTCCCATTATGGCGCAGCTGGGAGAATGTTGACACATGCCTGCAAATGAGACAAATGACATTGGGTTCATTTTCAAGCAAGCGAGCTCCTCAGCTGGCTGCACCTTCCCCACATTCCCACTTAAAGTTAAACCCGAGCCATGATGCCAATCTTTTGGTCTACACAACGCATAGGGTTATGAAGGAGCAACGAAAGGAAACACAATTTTGCAACTTAATAGCAATACTCTAAACCCAAGCTCTATGTTGGCGACCATGGTGACTACAACATGAACTTCCAACAACAGGGCTGTTCAACAACTGCCGCCCATGGGTATGGGCAGGTCCTGGATGAAAACCATGTTCATTTTTCACATAGGCGAGCTGCTCACCAACATTCCCATTGGAAAACAAAACCCGAGTTATGATGGAATCTTTTGTTCTACACAAAGCACGAGGTTATGAAGGACGACACAAAAGGCAACACAATATGACAAAGTCCACTTTCTGTTATGTTTTGATGGGCACCCATGCCCTCTATTCTCCTTCCACACTCCACCGCCCATCACTCCTCTCTGCCACACGCCACCGCCTTCACACTCCACTGTCTGCCATCCCACCCCTTTTTGTTTTAAATGTTTATTGTGAATAATAGCAAAAATAGTAACTAATCTAATCAAATTGCTTGATGAAATCTAATGTGTTCCTTCACTTGAATTTTGTTTCATCATACTACTTATTAATACATGGTTTAGTTTCAGTTGTTTTACTATTTAATTACTTGTATTAATTGTAAATATAATATTTATGTATGGATATTAGTACATATATCCCACCCCCTTTTGTTTTAAATGTTTATTTTGAATAATAGCAAAAATAATAACTAATCTAATTTAATTGCTTGATGAAATCTAATGTGTTCCTTCACTTGAATTTTGTTTCATCATACTACTTATTAATACATGGTTTAGTTTCAGTTGTTTTACTATTTAATTACTTGTATTAATTGTAAATATAATATATATGTATGGATATTAGTACATATATCTCAAGTTCATTTATTTGAAAAATACTAAGATATATCAATCCGGAGCCCTTATGTGATATTTTAGTATATCGAAAATATTAGTAACTTTATTACCTTTTATAAAAAAATCCTCACTAAATGGTGGCAAGTCATGACAACCAAACAATTTTCAAAGTCTCTTGGATGGCCAAGATAGCTTTCTCGATTGAATTCTTAAAGTGGAAGAAGGGTTTCTAATTGCACTACATGGCAACAAGCCCTAACAACACGAGAGACTTGAAACGCCTACTCAATAATGATTGGGTTCAAAACCCTAAAAATGTACATCCTCACCAAGACACCAAACTAGAGTGCTTGCTTGAGCGTAAAGGTGGTCGGTGAGGGCAAGAAGTGAGAGGGGCACTACGGATGAAGTGCCATTTCTTTTAGAGAAAGTAAGACACATTTGCAGAAATGAAGTGCTTCTCTAGATCTGTTGGTTGATGTGTCGGTCTATACATGGTATCCATGAATCTAAGAATGCTATCACAAATAGATTCATCTAAACCTTGTTGAAGGGTTGAAAGATGTTCAAAAGTTGCTCTTGGACTCTTATTGGTGCTAAACCTTATCGAGAAAGTCTTTTCTAATTGTAGATAATTATGTATGGACCCACTAGGTTATGAATGGAACCAATTTAACCCACGATCAACCAAGCTTCTATGGAATTTTTTAATGGTTTTCCATTATGAATGTGTTTTTGAGAGAAGAAGCATAGTGTAAGGATTTCTATAGCCATCAAATAAAGAGAACTTAAGAATTACAAAACCATGTGGTTAAGGAGAGTGAAGAACTGCGTAATAGGTTGACCATAAATGCTATCATGATTAGCCCAAACATTAGATGCAATAGACTCTAGAGATAAAGCATGCATTTGTCTTTGTAGCTTGCCTATTGTATGCATCTTTGAAACTATTTGACTAGTGGTTATGATAGTGATATGAAGAAAATCATTCAAAGGTCTCCATTTCTCCATTGATTTCAAACATACGAGTAGAGGAATCACTAGAAGTATGAATATGATTATTGGTACATCGATAGATGCAACATTATCATTACAATGCACGGAAGCATCATTCAATACGCGAGAAGAAGAATGTACACTATTTACATCATTTGATAATTTCTTAACTTTGGTCAAACTAGATCCATCATTCATGTGTTAAGCTTTTCCATAAGTTATACATCATTTGAAGCATGTGAAGATACATTCATTTCCTCATTTACATGTTCTACTTTTGAAACATCATGATTAATATGAGCATCCAAGAGAAAAGGAGAACTATTAACATTCACAACATCTAAAGTATTTGATACAAAATGAGTTTCACCTAGTTCCTCACTATAATTGTACAAAGAGACATCATCATCATTCCAATATTTACAATTAACATTTTTGTCATCATAGTTGAAAGGCACGGTGTGCATAGAAGTATTTGCAACATTTGAAAACAATGCATCCAATTCATGAGGCATCACAATTGAATTAGGGTTTGAAAAACATATACAAGAATCCAATGCACGCAACCCTAAAAAAATTAAGAAATGTAACGACAAGCCCTAACCCTAACATAAAAGGGATCATAAGACCTTAATAATCAGAATATAGTCACAAGTATGATTCTAAATGGGGAATATATAAAACCCTAAAAGAATAAAATAAAACCCTAGGGTGGGTGTTCAATACAACATGTGGCTTCACCAATTTGTTTTGATTATTTTGAACACAAGGCCTAAAACATTTCAAAAATATGTATAATTAAGATCAGACAAATGAACAGTAAATCAAACTTGAATTATATTAGACAAGGGCAAGCTAATCGATTATGAACAAGCAAGATTGACTTAGAATAGAGGATATTATACTTTGCTGATTGATTTTGTCAGAGAGAGAATTGGACTGTCAAAAGATCAGAAAAGACTCAAAAGGCTGGACAGAACAAGTCTTGAAAGTTTGGCACGAATTTGTGATGGATGGGACAAGTTAGGCTGATTAAGTCAAGTTCAGGTTGCTGAACCTGTCTTGGGGTACATTCGTTTGGTGAACCTGTGTTTTGTCTCCAAACTTGCACTATGCTGTTGAGAATGCGATGGAGCTTCTGGCGTGCCTTCTCCTGTTTCTGATTGGCAATAACCTGTTATGGATTTCTGCAATGATGCACGAGGTCGTCATAATGTCTTCTCTTCTATTGTAACCCTAACAAAACTCAAAAGGAGCATGAGAAAGAAAGCCTAGACTAAGCCCAAACTGCTTTCCAATCCTCATTGAAGAAAGCGCTGTGCTTCCTATTTGTGTGAACAATCGCTGATGTAGTTCTCCCCATGCGAGTGAAGTCTATATTTCACCCTATCCCTACATTAAAGAAGAACAACTACAAGAAATTTGCTTAGGCCTCTTTTTGGTACAAGCATGCAAACTAATAAATCTTCGAAAACTCGAGTAAATGTTCTTTGGAGCAGAATTAGAAATGCAGGTACTTGTTATTAAAAACCTTAGAATGAATTGTATATATAAACTTTCTGATTTCAAATTAAAACTGTATTGGCGTGTAAGCCACCATGACAAGCAGTAAAGATTGATCAAAAGACATGACAAAAAGACCCAGATAATCAAATGCTTAAAAGCAGCAAAGGGGACAAATTCAGCAAGAAGGCCAATTTTGACCCATCTGGTCGAACCTATCCCAGCTAAAAGTCCTTAACAATGTTTTGGGGATTTGGAGAGCATCCAAGTTCGTACAACAGCAAGCATATAGTCTTTTTGTAGGTTTTCAAGTGTTCCAGATTGAATGGACATATTGTTATTGACCAAAAGTGAAGAAAAAGTCAAGTTACAAGGAAAAAATAAGTCAAGGGAGGACAATACAGGGCCTGACACAAGGGGAAAATGCTCCAATTTGAACCAATGATCCATATGCACAAAATTATGCTACAACATTACAATAACAAAGCTTGTACCAAAATTAGGTATCTACACAAAAGTAAATAGATTACTAGGGATTTCAAATGAGCAAGAAAGGTTAGATTCAACAAGGTTTGGAGGATCAAGCTCATGTCCTTGCTACTTTCTTTTCTTATATCGAGGGCATCTCCAACAAGTTTTCGAACATTCTCAAGCACAAAAACATCGAGTCCTCTTTTCTCCCTCACACTAACCTTAGAAAAACCATTAGGTTCTCGAAGGATCAGTGGACCAATTCAAAAAAGTGAAGTATGTCTGATTGAATGCTCTTGTGGTTTCCCTTACATTGATGAAATGAGGTGGTCAATTAATACTAGGGTGAAAAGCATAGTGTTGACATTCATTGAGAAATGGTTATAAAGTCAGCTTTAGTTGAACAATTTTTCTCAACTAAGCACACAATACACATAGAAGCTGTGAAAATAATAGTCATGGGGGACCATTATTTAATGCATTGCTAAAAGGGTGTGGTGCTTGGAAAACTTGCAAAAGAGATTGGACACTTAAGTTCTAAAGAAAAATGGCTACGAAGATAAATTGACTACTAGGGGTTTTAGATAGGCAAAAAGGGGTCAGCCTCAACAAGGTTTGTATGATCAAATTCATGTTCCAATTACTTTCATTCCTTATATTGAGGACACCTCCAACAAGAATTAGTTGACTCTCAATCAAAAAAACATCAAATCCACTTTCCTCCTACATTCGAGCTTAGAAAAGCTATTAGGTCTTCGAAGGATAAGCTTGAACCAATTCGAAAAAAAGATCATATCAGATTTAATGCTCTTGTGGTGTCTTCCACACCGATGAAACATGAAAGTCAATCAATATGAGGGTGAAAGAGCATATTGCTAACATTCACCTTGAAAGAGTTATATAGTCAGCTTTAGCTGAATACTCTCTCTCAACTAAGCACAAAATTCACATTGAAGATGCAAAAGTAATTTCTATGGAGGACTATTATTTCATGCATTGCTTAAGGGAGGTGTCGGAGATTGAAAACACCCAATTGGGACAAGGCCATTCTCGTGAGACCAATTATTGACATGTTAAAAAAGGACCCCTAACTTTCAAAGATATGTATTTAATGTTTTTCAAATTAGTAGTTGCAGTAATCTTTAATGCTTGTAATGGCTAGTTATTTATTATTTTCTTGTTTTGGTGGGCTAATGGGCACATGTACGTAACTAGAGTTATTTATATAAGGAGCTCTATTATGCAATCTTAACATATTGTTTTTTCTTGAAGATATCTCTTTGCAGGTTGTTGGCGCATCAACCTCCTTGAGTGCATGCCTTAAGGGGCATCCCCAAGAGCAAAGTTGGCTGGTTAGTAGTATCGGTAGGAGAGTTGTGTGTGGCATTGCCCTAGCTTGCCCTAATGTGCCTTCCTACCCTTTCTACCTTTCTACTACCTTATTACAAACACATTACTACCTCCTCATTATTATCACCTTCACATATGCTTTTAACACCTTCCCATTACCTTAAAATCCTCTTCATACCCCTTCCAAGTATGTGCTCTATCTTCATACTCTCTCCTCCCATCACCTTTTAGCTAGATTATTTTTAGTTGATGTGTCGAGATTTGGTAAACCTTGTTTGTGCGGCTCTTGTTCTTGTTGCTCCTAGTAACCCAATGCTCCAAAGTAGACCTATTGTAAGCTCCATTAAACCTTAAGCCTCTTAAACCTTTAAGGACAAATTTACAACCGAAAAACATAGCAGACTATGTGATGATAATATAGAGAAATGACGACAATGATGCCTTAATATGTCAACGCAATCTAGCAGAACCCTTTTTCCAGCCATCTGGTTGATGCCATCGGCTAAGAGAGAACATGATTTTAGGGCATGCAGCCCTATATAAGGGTGTCATTGTTGTCATTTCTCTATATTATCATCACTTAGTTTGCTTCATTTTGCTCGCAAATCTGCCCTTAAAGGTTTAAGAGGTTTAGGGTTTAGTGGAGCTTATACTTGGTCTACTTTAGAGCATTGGGTTACTAGAGCAACAAGATTAGGTGCTGCACAAACAAGGTTTACCAAATTTTTGGAGTCCCAAACTTTGGTCTACTTAGGTATTCTACCTATCCCTCTTGTGATCCATCCACGACAACTCTCTCATGAGGTGCTACAAACCTTGGGGGTTTAATGTGCCAACAATGTCTTCACAAAGGTAAGTATCCCTAACCCTTCTCTTTCCTTTATGTTGATATGATTGAGTATGTTTGATGTATCATTTATTAGACTAGGATAGAGTAGCATATCTTTGTCTATTGCTGTTATGATCCTCATGTGCGGATTTCACTAACGCCTCGAGGTTTTGGTGTAATGGTTCGTTACATTTGGTATTAGAGCAACCACCCAGGTTCGAGTCTCGGCACGGGTGGCTATGCCGGCATTGTAGTGTTCGCCTGGGGCTCGTATAGGTTAGGGCGTGGTCCCACTATATGGGTGCAAATCTAGCCCGGGGTCCGGGCTACGAAAGTGTGGTGGAATGTTATGATCCTCATGTGCAGATTTCACTAACGCCTTGAGGTTTTGGTGTAACAGTTCGTTACATCCGTTACACTAAAACCTCGAGGTGTTAGTGAAATTCGCACATGAGGATCATAACATCCCACCACGCTTCCGTAGAGCTCGACTCGGGTTGGGTTTGCGCCCGCACTCCCATACGTACGAGCCCCGCTTCACCAACGTTTAGGCGCCCCACGGGCCCCGACTACATGGCGTAACCAACCGAGTGGAATTTGAACACAGGTGGTCGCTTTGACACCAAATGTAACAAACCGTTACACCAAAACCTAATGTAACGAACCGTCACACCAAAACATTGAGGCGTTAGTGAAATCCGCACATGAGGATCATAACATCCCACCACCCTTCCGTAGCCGGACCCCTGTGCTAGATTTGTGCCCGTATAGCGGGACCACACCCTACCCTATACGAGCCCCGGGCGAACACTACAATGCCGGCATAGCCACTTGTGCGAGACTCGAACTTGGGTGGTTGCTCTGATACCAAATGTAACGAACCGTTACACCAAAACCTCGAGGCATTAGTGAAATCCGCACATGAGGATCATAACAATTGCATTACCTTTTATCAACCCTTCCCTGTTATCATCCGAATGACTCTACAACCCATGGCTTAAATATAGCTTGCATGCACTTGCTTACCATCTTATTCTTGCTTAGTATTCTAGTAAGACCCCATCCCTATCCTAGACTCAAGCTTTGGGATATTGTACTTTTGATAGAGTGGGTTATTGTCTTCTAGAACCACGACTATCACACCACTTGGAATTCTATCTTTGGTTTGTGCGTTGGCCCTAGATTGATCTTCTACTTATATCCTAATCTATATTATTGAGAAGAGAAAGATCATAATCATATCGACCATCTTATCTTACATACAAATGGATCTCGTGATGAGATCTGAAACATCGATTAGTTGTTGTCAAAAACTTGTTTACAAAAACCATGAGGTTTTGTTTTTAAGTTGAATATATAAAACATTCATTTTGTAAAGAGAGAGGGTTAAAATTGATCAACTCCATCTCTAACATTAATCAATTTAAATGTTTTTTTACTTTTGTTGCGCTAGATTGAAAATTGTTTATGATGGAAATTACTTTTAGGCTGCATGCTTTGGTATTTGCTTGAAAAAATTGTGTTGCGAATTTCTCAGTTTTTACCTGAATATTTTTGCTTGAACGTATTTGACCTTTTTTGAACCTCTTGACTTCCAGTTTTTTAAAAACATGGCTACTGTGCTGATAACCATATTGTGGTTGAGACATAGATTTTATTTTGGGTTCATGATTGTATTTTGAACATTGCAACTACCACATCATGCATTTGTCCATGCTTATCTGGTGTTTTAAAAATTTTAATGTCATATTCATAGACATTTATTTGGAATAGTGTTGCCTCTTGTGCATTGTCATATTTACTGGTTCTCCATCCTTGTGTTCATAGCGATGACATTCTCCAGGCACAACTTTTGAGGAAGTTAATGCAACGAATTACCATTCTTTTTCTTCTTTTAACGATGTATTCTTTCTAGAATTGCCGAATTCATCTCGATTTTGTTTCTTTCACTGTTTTTTTTTTGGCAATCGCTATCCAGGGGACTAACAAAATAGATACATTAGATTCTGCCCATATACAGCTTCATTTATGCCCTCCACATTTTCAGAGCTGAATATTGCTTGTTTCTGGAACTTTTTGCAGTTAGTCCCTTTGATAGTTTTTCTGCTTGGGATTTACATGCACTATTATTATTTATGAGCTGTTTATTGTAGCATTTTGATTCCTATTTGTTATATTTCCCAGCTTTAGTAGCACTTAGAAAAACATAGTCAACAGAATACTAATTCTATTTGATGTCAAAGAAGGGCACCGACAGAAAGGAAAATGCATAAGAATGTATTTGCTTTTCATTCTGTGCTCTTTGATATAAACTTAAAATGAGGTGATATTATTTTGTGAATGATGAATGGAAACGATGACTTCTTGCATTGGCCCTCTTTTGACGTATACTATATGATTTTATAGGTTGAATGCAGAATTCTATTGCATTGGTATACTATTCTGCGTGACCAGAACTACTGTCATGGATAGCTGTACATTTGCACCATTTTAACCAGTCTAAAATTGGAGATGAAATGTAAACACTGCACTGAATTGATATTCTTTCTTATGGGCAGACTTCTGTTAGCTTTGAATTCTGAAGCCACATGCTTGCATTTGGGCCTCTTTTAGCTGGCTGTTTGTAATTTTATTATGTCGATAGGTTGATTTGTTGCATTGTAAGTAGGAATATCTAGGCATATATTCATTTGATCGGAGTTCCACTTGATGTCCTAATTCTACATAGAATCCATTGAAGGGCCAGTCAAAATATAGATACTGTATATTATATGTGAGCACTGGGTACTAGCCAAAGTATTCTCCATTATTCATAATATCTTTGTGCCTTAATATTTTGGCACAATATTTGTATTTATATGGAGGAGATTACAGGCTTCATGGAACCTTACTCAGCAAACTGGTATTGTGTTTGTGATTGCTTCATTGATCTATTAAAGCAAGCTGTCTATTACCTAAGATGCTATTAGCAGCGAAAATTGGATATGACTTCTTCTATTGACCCTCATTTGATGTATAGTAGATGTTTTTACTGGTTGAATGCACAATTCTATTGCATTGGTATACTATTCTGCATAACCAGAACTACTGTCATGGATAGCTGGATATCTGTACCATTTTGATCTGTAAAATTGGAGATAAATTGTAAATACTAAACTGAATTGATATTCTTACTTACGGGCAGACTTCGACGTTTTTGAATCCTGAAGCCGTCTGTTTGCATTTGGGCCTCTTTTAGTTGGCTGTTTGAAATTTTATTTTATCAATGGGTTGATTTGTTGTGTTGTAAGTAGGAATACTCGGGCATATATTCATTTGATATATATAAAGATATAGATATTATATATTAAATATTATATGTGAGCACTGGGTACTAGCCAAAATATTCCCATTTATTCATAATATCTTTGTGCCTTCTTTTTGGCACAATATTTTTATTTACATGGAAGAGATTACAGGCTTCATGGCTGCTTACTCAGAAAATTAGTATAGTGTTTGTGATTGCGTCATTGATTTATTAAAGCAAGCTATCTATTCCTTGAAAATGCTTTTAGCTGGGAAAGTTGGATTTGACAAGTTACATTGCTCGCAACCATTCCTAGCCAACTAAAATGAACTGTAAAACCTTACCAGGAAGCGCTTTCAAGAGCGTAGGGATGGATTTCAATTCATCATATCATGATATTGATAGAAGCCCTTATGGAGAGCATCGACCACAAATATTGGCCTTGTTTTGCATTTTTGTGCCTAGTGATGTGGAAATTCATTCGTTTTCTTGTACCATCAATCTTGTTTGAAAAAGAAACAACGCTGGATGTGTCCTGCTTACGAGGATACCGGACCAATACATTGTTAATGTCAGTTAGTGTTTTTTTGCACGATAAAAGGAAGAGATATTAAGCAATTAATTTTTCTATTTAACCTATTTCATACAGTTTTGAATCCAAACTTCTCTACGGGGTACACAAGCTCACTTGGTTGGATGGAAAATCTGCCTAGGTATGTTTGATTATGTAACCTTGTGGACGCTTCTATAAATTTTAAAAATGGTAATGAATTAATGGTACCACTCTCACTCTCACTCATGTTCATTTATGCATGCAAATATATTATACTTGTACAAATATCTTAAATTCAATTTGAAGCTTTTTATCTTGGATTTTTCATTAACCATATTGATAAATATTTCCATTACATTTTCAACCATTTTTCTACCAACTGGTGGAAAATGACATCAATCTAGTGACACCATTGTGGTAGTCTTCAAAAAAAAAATTGGGGAAAAAAAGACCCCAAAATCTAATGTATCACAAATATATTACTTTCTTTTGATTCTCCAAGCTAAAAAGTAAATTTTTAATTGACGGTCAAATGGATGTAGAAGTGGAATTTTCATGTGACGATCAAATGGACGTAGAAGTGGAATTTTCATGTGATGGTCAAATGGATGTCAAATTTAAGTTGAAAAATAAGAGTAAACATGCCCTCTCTAGTATATCCCACTTGTACAATGTTGATACATGAATACTTGTCACGTGGAAAACATAAAAAGTGGATATTTTTGATCATGTGTTTGTTGCGGAAAATATTAAGTTATAGGATATTTTGTCTTTTAGAGAGCAACTTTTGGATATTATGTACATAGTGGAGCTCTTGTAAGATGGAGCCATTGAAGCATCGTCAAAAGTACCGAGAAGACAAAGATGGCTAGGGCGATGGCAAGCAATGGAAGGTAGTGAAGGCACATGATGATCATGTTGATCAAATAGTGAAGCTTCGATTGCATTGTTAGAGAAGAGATCTGGGCAACATGCTTCCTCATAAGTCTTGGAGGCTAGGATTTTTGACCTTAAACATAAACACCTTATTGTGTCGCTCCTTGACAGTTCCCCTCAAATTTGCACTATTGCTATGCATTCAATGATTAGTGGTGGGTCTAATGGGGTTAGATTTGGCTCGGGAAAAGCCAAACATCAAGAAAGTATTGAGAGAGAAGGGAAAAACATTTCAATGTCTATAAGAAGCGAGCCAAAATCCGGCGATTCTTTGGAGGTCGTTTAAGTGGGCGAGCGATTTTTGTTGAATACAAGATTTGTCAAAATCCCCTACCGCGTTTTCACCTTATTTCTCATTCAATCACTTTCTCTTTGTAGGCACCATTGGTGCATTAACCTCCCTTAAGTGATATCATACACAGGTATCATCGGGAGCGGGATGGGTTGGTTAGTGGTGGTACTTAGGAGAGAGCTTTGATGTGCAATCGATGTTACCTTAGATATCCTATCTTATACATCTCCTAGTCATCCTTTTACAACTTCCTACGACATCACCTTACTACCCTCTTATGATCACCTACATATCCACTTACAACACTCGCATACCTCAATCGAACCACTTTTAAAATTAGTTTTAGAGTCTTCCTTTATCTCACGAGCCTTAATTTTATGTGATGACATCGACCATTGTTGCACCATGGTCAATATTGTCTTGTTGTTATTCTTCATGATGATGTCAACTATAGGGAACTATAATAGCTAATCATGTTCCCTATTTATAGGTGGCATTTGAGAGCATTTATCATCATCACATCATTTACCATTCAATCTACTTGCGCTCGCCAAGTTGCTCTTAAGGTCTTAAAGGTTTATGAATAATCTTGCTTATCTTTGGAACATTTGGTCTAGGACACACAATAATAGAAGCCATCCCAATGAGGTACATCAAGTCTTTGGAGTCTTCAATGGTGTTGTAATTAGGCCTTATTTATATTTGTCTTTTGGTCCTCTACATCAACACTCAATAGGAGTTGCTAACCCTAGGGAGACGTTAATGCACCAATGGTGTTTGCATAAAGGTAAATATATTTAACCTCTTTTTCCTTTATTTTATTTCTAATTTTATTGATCGATGCATCATGTGCATAAGCTAGGATAAAGTAGTGTACATTTTAATCTATTGCATTATTCTATATTGGCATTTGTCTTTCAATTTTCCCTTTGGGCATTACAACGTATCAATTTCTATAAAATCTATGTTTATAACTGTATCTTACATATCTTGATGTTCTTTACAATCTATTGATTTATTTACAATTAGGATACTTGTAATATGCCACCTCTAATTATGACCTTAGACTTTGGAACCTATGCTTTTGATAGAGAGTGGATTACCATCTTCTAGATCAAGGACACTAACACCCCTAAGATAAATCTTCTTGTGTTGTCCTTAAATGGCCCCCCTCTAATCCTAATCTATATTATTGAGAAGAGAGAGGATATTATATAAAACTCCTTAGCTAACATACATTTTGGCGAACTTGACGTGAATTTTGCTCCATCGGTGAGTGTGTCATATTCACGTTTACTTTTTCCTAGTATATCTTCTCATCTTCACATCAACTTCACTACATTCTAGTGAACTTGGCATGCATCTTACTCCATTTGAGGGATTCATCTTAATGATCAAAATCTCCATAAATATCTCAATTGTTCTCGCTTATATGAGCCCTATTCATTCCTAAAGCCTCCAACCATGGAACACCTCTATAGCTATCAAAATAACTAACACAACCCGTAACTCCCAAAACACCAATTGGGAACACCTCTATAGCTATCAAAATAACCAACACAAATCATAACTCCTAAAACACCAACTAGGAATTCGTACCCAAACCAATCCCCTTTTATATGGACTCGCAACATGGCTAACACTCATACAAAGAAGGTTGCCCAAAATGTAGCCAAGAAAAGGAATCCTAGATCTCATATAAGCAAACCCTCAAGAAGAAGAATACGAGTAAGAGAATGAAGATGTAAATAACATATATGTCGACTATACACCCACTATACAAGAATTCATCCAAAATTTTCCCCAATTTGTTGGATTGAGTTCATCCAAAAATGCATATAGAGGAGTACACATCCGGTTGGGAGAACCCTTAAACCGACGAGGTAAGCCAAAACATGTCTTGCCCCACCTTTTCCTCTCATCCTTTATTTCCACCATGACGGGTGCTAACACTAATCAACCTTAATCTAATCTACCAAATCCTCCTAACAATCCCAATCAAACCAATCCTCTTAATGATCCAACTCAACCAATCTTACAACTCAACAACCAAATTAGTCAACACCAAAACATTAACCAACCAATTTCTCCAAATGTAAGCTAACTTGGCTCGTATGAACAACCAATCACAATAAATTATCTGCGCTAGTGGGGCTTCTCTTCCACGACCTCCCATAGCCAATAAGGTTTTTCAATCTATTTAGAAGGAACCTTTGGCTCTTATATAACCACTATAAATATTTGAGATATTACTCCATCTCTCTCTTACAAGGGGTTAACTTACCCCACTCTTCACATCAAAGACTTTAGCAATGTTTGCAACGACTAAATTTAAAAAAATCCTATGTCGCTACCAAGCTCTTATCTAAGACCCTTATATATGATGCTTTATACTAATACCATACTCTTCTCGTCAACTCCATTGTAGACCTTGAGGGATTAGTAAATGCTTGAGTTAAGGGATTTCAGTATGAGGAGTTGCTCAAAAGTAACATCAATATTTTTCTTAGCTTAATGCAAACTGAGAATTAAACAACTCAATCATTCATCAAACGATAAAAGCCGATGCTGATAGAGTAGAGCACACCTTATCTAATGATAGTCTCTGTTAGATCTTCCTGCAACTTTGGAACCTCACCTTCAATACAAGTTTAGATCTTTATCTCCAACCACTTTGGAGGAAGCCATTGAACAATCTAAGAGACAAGAGAAATCTCAACTTAAACATAAATCCCAAAAATATATTCAAATATTTAGACAAACCCAAAATTACAATGCTACTGAGATAAGGGAGTCAAAAAGACTCCTAACCCTAACAAACGCTTTCGATACGATTATTCACAATGTCAATTTTATCTTTCAACCTAAAGGAGGCTCTTTCTCTTCTCCATTCTCCGATAAGGATTGTCACCAACCTCTCACCATGGTAGAGTTACAAAGGTGTCTACCTAGGCCATTCTCATAGCCTATGACACCTCTTACCCTTTTTCTCCAAGGTACAACGAGAACCTCTTTTGTTGATGGTACGCCAATTCGAGTGCCATTCCCACCTAAATTATAAAGCACTTAGAGCCTTTGATTATGCATTCTTTCTTGGACATATCTTTGATTATGATGTCATGGCTCACGAGAGACATAATGAAGCCATCAAGGTGTGTGATAATGCACAACAACATGATCCTCGTGATGTCTCTCATTAGACTATTAAGCATCATAAAGTTTATAAAAATCCCTTTCCTAATCATTCTATGGTGAGGCAACTCCTTGACTTAACAATGAGAAACAAAAATTGACCTCTTCTATTAACACCATTGTAACCACTAACACCTTGATTTAAAACCAATCAAGAATCTAGTTAGCATGCAAGGCGTGAAATGAGTGATTGCCAACATCAATGTCACTATTCATTTTATCATCCTCATACCTACAAGATTGTTCAGCTGTACCCTACATGACACTCTTTCCTCGAGCAATCATTAGGATTCCAAAATTTGAATAACATGTCCAAATTAACGCCACTTTCCATCCTAAACATATAGGGTTGATGACATTTGTTTCAGAACTTGTCATGCTTGACAAGATTGACTACTTTGCTTCTGCATGGTCGATACCATTGTTTAGGATGCATTGGTCATCTTACATGATAGATGCCATATAGTCTAAGTAAAAAAATCAAAGCAACCCGAGATCTCGGCTTCTTCAAATCGTATTTTGATTGAGAATTTCCAGTTTAAATCTTGGTATTTCACAATCCACCTTGGAGGAATGATATCCTATCACGAAAACGTCCAAACTCCAAAAAAAGTACCTCATTTAAACTTATCCAAACTCCTCCTAAATATCACAATCATCTCATGATAATCCTCTTCGACATGAATATTCCCTCACTACTAGATTCGGAGCAAGACTCTCTTTTGTATGGTTTTGATGGGAGTATACTTCAACAATGCGAACATATTTCCATCCAATATGGTCAAACCATGAATCAATCCATCTTTTCACTTTCTCATAAATTTTATGATCCCGAATGAAATGCTCTTTTGAGCGGGCGATCCTCTTCTCATCATCTCTGTTAAGATCGACAACATGCAAATCAAGTGAGATCTCATAGACGAGGGTTACTGTACATGTGTCACTTCCTTGGAATTCATCAAATCCTTAGGGTATTCTACCAATAACCTATAATCAACTTGTAGCACACATCACATGTATAACCGAAGGTAAATGCCCCACATGCGCGTTGCATCGACTATCAATTACCATTCTTTGTCATATCATTAGAGTGAACATTATGACCTTTAGATTCCTATTTCTTATAACATCCTAATCATCCAACCATGTAAACATTAAACTCCCACTTACATGGTTCAGATGAGAGTATACTTCAACAAAACAAAAAGATTTCCATCCAAGATGGTCTAACCATGAATCAACCATCTTTTCACCTTTTCATCAATTTTATGATCCCAAATGAATTCTTTGTTCAAGTAGGTGATCCCCTCTATTCATCTCTATCAAGATTGACAATGTGCAAGTTGTTGGTTCCCAATCTAACATCCCCAAAACAAGGTTGGAATGCATATTTACATGAATAGGGAACACAAGAGAAAGATAGACTGTCAATTTGTCATTTGTAGTTGAGGATGGATCTATCTTCTCCTCATGATCAAGCCTTGTAGGGATGACTGAGAAGTACTTTGCTAAGGATGCGGTTGTTCATATGCTCCTTTCGGGTTTTCCTAAACCAATGTGAGAGGACCTAAGGGGTGGCTGAAAGAGAGGGAGATATCAAGTTTTAAACCCTCAAACTTATTGGAACTTCAATCTAAGACCAAATTGTGTGCATGTGTTTTTAAACTAATGCTAATATGAGTAAAACACTAACACCTAAATAGCCTTAATTAACAAGAGTTAAACAAACTACTTAGCACTATCATGATAAGAATTAAACAAGGGTTAGATGCTAAACATTCATCAATAAAACTTTGAAACTAACAATGTTAGAACATCTAAAATCCTCTATTCTCTAACAAAAAATAAATGAAATGAACCTAGGTAGGCTCTATGGCTATAAAAACGGTTGTTCTTAGTGTTCTAAGAACCTAGGAATGAGGGCTTGTCAAAGTTGGGCTACAAGACCCTTTTGACACCTCTCATATGACTTAAGCGCTTAGGAAAGAGGCTTAACTCTTCAAGATGATGAACTCTCAAGAAAACAAAAGGTAAGCTCTTAGTCTAATTTGCTATATGCTTTGCATTTGCTTTCTCAAGGAGTTTAGGTGTAGGTATAAAGGTAGAAAGAGGTCTCCTTATATAACCCAATGGATAAAGGAAACACTTCATCCCTTTGCATGTGGGATAAAGGTAAAACATGATTATGAATGGATAAGGTTGCTTTATAAAAGGTAACCTTACTTTAGAAGAGTTTAATTTATGCTTAGCAAGTCATGGGAGTTGGGGGTGTTTTAATTAATCAAAGGTGATTAACTAATAGGTAGATGTAAGCTTATAGAAGCTAATTAGAGGAATATTAGTACGATTTAGGCTATTAGAAGGGGATTAAATCAATTAAATATTGATTTATTGGTTAAATGAAAGGAAAAGCTAATTAATTAGTCTAGGTAGAAGGGGTGATTTATTAACAGAAGGTCGTTAATTAGGGTATTTGTTGGATAGGTGACTTAATTAATTAGCTTAGTGTAATTAATTAATGATGATATGAGGGAAAATGAGCGTTATTGACAATATGTCGTCAATTTTCTAGAAGATAGATAATTAGCGCAATTTAAGTATTTAAATTGCTTGGGCGTAATTATGGGTGTCTACATTTGCCCCTCTTTGGGGTGGCGTAAGTGATGCCACTTCAAAGATAGTAGACGAAAGAAATTTTGAAGGGATAAAAGAAAAATTAGTAGGAAGGAGAGATGCCCCTCGAGTGTCGATAGGGTGATGAAGGAAGACGATCGACGATCGAAAAGGTAAGAGATAGATAGAAGAATGGGAAGGGGTAGGATGCCCTGGTAAGACAGAAGACTAGGGGTGAGAGAAAAGTGATGCAGAAGAAATATGGAGGAGGGGAGAGAAGAGCGTAGCCTCTAGCCATTGTGTATTGGAACAATTTTGATGTCATCATATTGCCATAAGAGCTATGTCATTGGTCCTTATGAAAAATATAAGCATACGACAAAAGTAGAATGACATGAAAAGCCATACTACGAACAATTGTCCATTCTTTGAAAACACCAACTCTTGCTGAACATACAAAATGCAATGCAATACGAGAAAGTGAAAGATGCCTAACTCCATGCAACATACAAAATGTAATGCAATATGAGAAAGTAAACAAGCTAAACTAACAGAGAAACATAATATAATGTTTTTATTATCGAGCTTGATTCTATGACTGCGGCAAATTAACGACAAGGGTTGATGATGGTGCCCCAAACAAGGATACATGCGAGGGGAATAACGGAGGACACTTGGGTCCGATGGAAAAGTAATGTGCACTATGAAACAGTACCAGGCAACTCGTTGTGCCCCAGAGTACAGACGAAGTAAGTAGCCTAGCTTTTGTTGATGGAGGTAGATCAAGATGATCCGCAAGTCACACACATGAACATGTGAGAACCAAAGAGTGACGTTTTGTAGGATGATTTTCAATTTTTAGAAGTTTTCTGAAACATATTTGAATGTTTTTGATGATTTTTTAACATATTTGAATGTTTTGGTTGATTTTGAAAGTTTTATGAAACTATGTACATGAAGACAAGGAAGCGTGGATACCCCTAGCGATAGATGGGATGTACAAGGGCATAAGGCCACATGTGTACGAGAAAGGTGAAGATGCAAAAATGCCCCAACGATTAGGTGGGAGTATTCAAAGGTAAACTCTTCACAGGTAGAAGCGGGACCCAAGGCCATTATGGATAGGTTCAACATGATGATGAACATAAACCAATGAAATGTTGGGAAGAAGCAAGGATGCCCCAGTGTAATTTGGCCTAAAAGCACATGATAGAAAGGAAGGAGAAGATTGTTTTTGTGAAAGGTGACAAACATGTCCGCAAACATGGCAAACAAGTAATCTTATACACATGGATGTTTTGAATGAAGTAGAAGAATGATGTGAATGATATGAATGTAGCTTAGAAGCCTCGCGATGAAGAAGTGATTAACCAAAGGCAAAAATCGTAAGATGAGATATGGACTAGAGTAAGAGTCTAAACAAGATCCAAAACGAGACACTTGGTAACATACTAATCCTACCTACTCATAGAGATCCAGTGTGTGCACGTGGAGTTTATTACCTCTTGAAGTGAAGATTTAATAGACAACAAGTGAAGAGACCCTAGCCAATGTGTAGGAATGATTTATTGTGAAAGGCGATTTTGTGAATGGATGGTGAAAGGATAGCCATACATTGCTCCATTTGCCTTGCCCCAGGGCGTCCATAGCCCCGGCGAAGATGTATTTGATTCTAATCGCAAAATTGCTCTCTTGCCCAAAGGCGTCCATAGCCCGATAAAGATTATTGGAAATACCCCAGAGAGAGTAATATAGCAATTTGCTTTTGCTTTTTAGCTTTTGATTCTTTTGATTTCGAAAACTTATTTCAGCTTTCTTGTTTGACAAGCGGTTAAGAACCATTGATGGATTGATGGAAGGAGGTGGAAGTGATTGTGATGATGACATTGGCTAGTCGTCAAATATGTCTAAAATTTCTTCACAACAAGTTTATTAGATGTTTGAATGTGATAGGATCTCCATGAGGTCATTCGTTCTTTAATTTACCAAGGTGATAAAAGACTAGGGTCAAACAGACACCATAGAGATAAATGTCGCAAAATGCGTGCGAATAAGCTAACCAAAACATCACCGAAGGGATAAAAATGGTAGGGAGACTTGCAGAAGAAAAACAAGGAAGGGAAGAAAGAAACATCCATGTGTACACAATACCTGATTGCAATGTTTGATCTTTGTACTTTTGATTTTTATTATGTTTTCTCAATGTTTGTTTTTGAATTGTTTTTGATTTTTAGATTTTTGACAGTTTTAAGAGGTTGGGACTAACAAAGTCACTATGTGTGGTAAGATCCAACAACAATGTTTGCGACTTCCTTGATAAGGGAGACTAGGCATGTTTGTTTATCAAGAGTCATATTTTCCCTATCTCAATGATCGTGGTGAGTTCACACTCAACAAAGGATTGTGATTTATCCTGAAACATGGATTTTGTATGCGGGAGCTTGAGTTCCCTATCCAGAGGTTTATGCACTTTACGCCATACTTGATGGTTACGTTGATGTGCGTTCTTGAATCGTGCTTGATTTACAACTTTGAGATTGTTCAAGTTGTTGGGGGATTTTGAGCTCTTGGAAGTTTTGACCTGAGCTTGATAATGAACTTGTTTGGGTTTCTTATAAGCTGACTTGTGACTTTTCTGACCTCGAGAAGGAGAAGAAAGCGAACGTTTACGATTGATGATAGGAACGAGAGAAATGATGGTGGGCTTGCCCGGTCATTGGTAGAAGGATGATGTGATTGATGAAAAGGATATGGTCCAAGGATTGAAGAAGATGGGCTACTGGGAGGTGAGCCATAGATAGAAGATGAAGGGCTACTAGGATGTGGCCCAAGAATAGAAGAAGAAGGGCTATTAGGACGTGAACCATAGATAGAAGACGAAGGGATACTAGGATGTGGCCTAAGAATAGAAGAAGAAGGGCTATTAGGACGTGACCCATAGATGTAAGATGATGGACTACTAGGATGTGGCCCAAGAATAGAAGATGATGGACTACCGGGAGTGATCCATACATAGAAGATAAGGGGCTAGTTGGACGTGCCTCAAGAATAGAAGATAGTGGACTACTCAAAAATGTCCCACATATAGCGAGAGGGAGGGCTACTAGAAGGTGACCCACACCTAGATGAAGATGAAAGGCTATTTGGCGTTGACCCCATAAGAGATTGTGATTGAGGAATTATGATAGACAAAGAGTTATTGGGTGATGAGAAGCTAGGCCATGGATCAATGCAAGACAAAGGGGGTTTCATCACATAATGAAGAATGTGAAGATGGAAGAATAAGAGGAGGGTCAAGTTGTATGACCTGAGGCTCTTCCTTCGTTTCTTGATAAAAGGAATCAACCTTTTCCTCACAATATTCAGACACATCAAAGTCTAAAGAGAATCCTTTCTCATAATCTGCTAAAGGAATATCTTCATATGCCCCTATAAATGCCCTGATTGTTTCTTCATTCTAAAAGAGATTAATCGGTATGAGTTGTTGATCAACCACTAGGGGTTGATTGGAAGAAAGAGATCCAATTGGTGTGGAAGACTTAGAAGATGTTTGATGATGATTGATAGAAGAAAATGATGTGGGGGATGAAGAAGATGTGTAGCTAGATGTCTCAGGAGTAGAAGAAGGTGGTGTGGACCTACCTATACAATGGTATGTCGTATGTAAAATAGTAGGATTAAGTCCAAAGTCTGTAGATTGCGACACGTGGGTCGATTCAGACGTTTGTCTCGAAGGACTTTGAGTCACACGAATCTTCAAAGGAGGAAGACTTATTGGGGTGATTGATGAAGAAGGTCCTATGAAGAACGGGAGGACCATGATTCAAGAATCGCATCGGATGAATAATAACAAGGGTTCTGTAAAGAAAGAGAGGAACACGATTCAAGAATTGTATTAGATGTTTAATTGGAAGGATTTGGAGTCGCACACATCTTAAAGGAAGAAGACGTCATCGAGGCGACTGATAAAAGGGGTTCTGCGAAGAAAGGGAGGACTGCGACGTAGGAGTCATATTAAATGTATGATGAAGAGGTTCTGCGAAGATAGGGAGGACCATGACATATGAGTCACATTAGATGACTTAGGAGTCGAATTAGATGAATCTGAATAGTAGTTTGGATCCGAATAGTAGTTTGGATCTGAATCATCAGAAGAGTCAGAGGAAATATTTGGATTGGAATCCTTAGAAGAAGAGGAAATGTTTGGATTAGAATTAGAAGAAGAGTGGGGGGAACTTGAATAATAATTTGGATCAGAAGCGTTCAAATCATACCATCGACTATGAGATGAAGGTGGGGAACGAGTTACCTGTATGGGCTCTCTAGCACAAAGAACCAAATGAGGTTTAGTTGTAATGGGAATCTTTTGATTTGAATTGCTAAACCTAGGTTCCATATTTTTGTAAGTATGGGGAACCACGCGATAGTCAGTCATTTTTGGCGTTGTTTTAAGCACAAATGTCTAGATCTAGATAGTGTGATGGAACTCCTTCAAAGGGAAGGAAGTGACATGTCAATTTGGGTAGCATAAGGACAACCAACTAGACATTGTGTAAGTATGGAGATGTGTGTGTGATTTTCTGAAGGTCTAAGGAAAATAGACATCGTGATGACGTAATCTTGATGAGATCAAGAGGGATTGTCCTAGAAAATAAGTTTTCTAAATGAATAATCACAAGGAACAATCATGCAAGTGTGAAACACAAAGCCAATCAACAAGGAAATACACCATATGAAAATGCGATGCAAAGATGATCAACACAACGTCAATATTTACGTCAAGCTCGAAATGAACAAGGCGTAAATATTAACAAAGGGTAGATGTGAATCCCAATCAAAGGATACCACGACAAGTTTAACAACCAACAAGGCCTAAATGTTAAAGGGTGAGGTTTACAAATGTAAGCTACGTAACCACACCAATTGGACACATCTATCAAGCTTTCGGAGAAGTGAGATATTAGTGTTAAAGTGGTATCGAAATGATGTAAAAAAGTAAGCGACACCCTTCAAGATTTGGGACAATGTTTGAAATCAAACTAAGTCAAAGTATACTAAGGATGTGTTAAAACGTGGGTAGCGTAACACCACAATACAGACACTTAGATCATGTTTACGAGAAACATGACATAAGTATCTTAATTATGTCGAGATAATGCAAACAAGGTAACATGTCAAAGGGAGATAAAATGATGAATCATTCCTAACTATGATGATGATCCTGACATGGGTATCAAGATCACAAAGGCTACCAATGATATAAATACATCTCCACACACTTTAGACATTTAACTAACCCAACCACAAACATGGATGGGCGTAAACAGACAAAAAAGTGGCAGAAACAATCGATTGGTAACATAGAGGTAGTCACCCTTCTTTTGATCAACAAAGTGTCAAAAGAATGTGAAGGAAGTAGATCAAAATGGGGATGAAAAATGTTGGCTTCACTTCGGTAGAGTTTTGCCTTACCTTAGGGTAAGTGAAAAACTAAGTGAAAGTAACGTGTCACACGTTTCGTGATGCAAAGATGGCTCACAACTCAACACTGTTTTGAAATGGTCAAAGTGGGCTCCTGGCCAAAGAATATCTTCCTAGGTGGTTCTCTCGTCCTAGGTGTTACAAAATTATCCATGAGCGGGACGATTTACCCAAATAGTCCCGACTATCTTGGGAGTATCTCAACTTTTCCCCCTTCAAGCACAGTGGGCAGTAAATGCATCCATTGTGTACTTAAAAGGGTCGCGTAGGGACAAATTGTAACGTTATCTCACAAATGAATTACTAGTCAGATAGGTAGTGCAGAGCACTTCCCGTTTCGTCTACAAGGTTCCCTCTTGCGTGGACTACTTTGGGGTTCCTGGAACCACCCCCATTGTTGTAGCTTAAGGCGTTATGCCAAAGGGGTTATGTTGCGAGTTGAGTGGAGAGGGATGTACCCTTTTAAGAAACCTCGATATAATGTTTTGAATATGTTGTTTTTTTAATCTTGTTTAATTAGGTGTGGTTTCTTGAATACCTTTTGACAATCTATATAACAATTGTATTAGTAGTTTTGACTTCATTTTGATTTCTCATTTTCTTTGACAAGTGTTTTAGGTCCCTGCACTCAAGCGTTAATAGTTCTCCAAGAAAATCACATTATCTAAAAGAGGATTAAGAGTTGCTTTTGATTCTCGATCACGATCATCCAAGGATGCAAGAGAAGAGCATACACAACAAATAATCCAACTAAAAATTAAAGAAAATATTCGCAATCAATGAACCATACAAAAAGCTTGATAATTAT
Source organism: Taxus wallichiana var. yunnanensis (assembly GCA_018340775.1). Lineage (NCBI taxonomy): Eukaryota > Viridiplantae > Streptophyta > Pinopsida > Cupressales > Taxaceae > Taxus > Taxus wallichiana. The sequence continues at coordinate 15,069,468 of CM031238.1, read as the reverse complement.
TCATTCCTTAAACCAAAAGTGAAAGATGAAGTTTCTAATTTACCAAATGTTATAAAATGAAGACTAAAGTTATTTTTGATTCTCAAGATCACCCTAAGGTGCAAGATAAGAGCATACATAAACTTTATCCCAACTATATAGAAATGAAAAATTTCAAATCAAAGGACCATTGAAAAATGCTTTGTAAAAGGTTCATTCCTTAAGCAAAAATGAATAATCGAATTTTAAGTTTAATCCCAATGTTAAAAAGATAGAGATCAAAGTTGTTTTGATTCTCAAGATCACCAAAAGGTACAAGAGAAGAGCATACACACACTTTGTTCTGAATCAAGTAATCATGGAAATACAACATTCATCAAAACATTAGACATATTAGAAAATGACTAGTTTTAAATTAATAGAAAAACTGTAATTTTTGTAAGTACAAATTCTAAATTTATGTTTCCAACGCAAAAAAAATGGAGTCATTTCGAGTTCGGGAGCAACAGTTATGGCCTTCGGAAGATGGGTTATGCATATGCTCTTATGCTCACGGGTATGCACTTGACATGCACTAAAAAAATGTAAAAAAAATGTCCCTTAATATGTAAAATGGTCAAATTTTTCCAATCAAGATTCAATTTTGATAACAACCCATCACATTAATATATGAATAGAAGACTCAACGCTATCAAACTTTAACATACATGTTTAAGAATTTAAGATTTTCAAGAAATTGCCAAAACTAACATGTAGAATGATGAAAAAGTAAGCTCTAAAAATGAAAAACATGATGAAATCTTGAAATTTTCTCACCAAGATTTAATTTTGACAACAACCCACCACATTAATATGTAAGTAGAAGACTCAACACTATCAAACACTAACCTACATGCTCAAGAATTTAAAATTTTCAAGAAATTGACAAAACTAGCATGTAGAATGTTGAAAAAGTAAGCTCTAAAAATAAAAAACATGGAGAAATCTTGAAATTTTCCCATCAATTCCAATTTTGACAAAGACTTCACCTCCTTTATACCTCTGAGGAAGATGTAACACATGCAGACTCAACAAAACATATTAAGAAAAATAAGTTAGATGAACATGTGTAAAAGAGGGTTAGTAACCAAATATGAAACTTAACTACAAAAACTTGAAATTAAGTGCAAAGGACAATGGAGTAAGTCCCACCGGTGTGCCAAATGTGTGCATGTATTTTTAAACTAATGCTAATATGAGTAAAAGACTAACACCTAAATAGACTTAATTAACAAGAGTTAAACAAACTACTTAGCACTAAGCGATGATAAGAATTAAACACGGGTTAGATGCTAAACATTCATCAATAAAACTTTGAAACTAACAATGTTAAAACATCTAAAATCCTCTATTCTCTAACAATAAATAAATGAAATGAACCTAGGTAGGCTCCATGGCTATCGAAAATAGTTGTTCTTAGTGTTTCTAGAATCTAGGAATGAGGGCTTGTCAAAGTTGGGCTACAAGACTCTTTTGACACCTCCCATATGACCTAAGCACTTAGGAAAGAGGTTTAACTCTTCAAGATGATGAACTCTTAAGAAAATAAAAGGCAAGCTCTTAGTCTAATTTGCTATATGCTTTGCATTTACTTTCTCAAGGAGTTTAGGTGTAGGTATAAAAGTAGGAGGGCTCCATATATAGCCCAATCGATAAAAGAAACACTTCATCCTTTTGTATGTGAGATAAAAGTAAAACATGATTAAGAATGGATAAGGTCGCTTTATAAAAGGTAACCTTACTTTAGAAGGGTTTAATTTATGCTTAACAAGTCATGGGAGTTGGGGGTGTTTTAATTAATCAAAGGTGATTAACTAATAGGTAGATGCAAGCTTATATAAGCTAATTAGAGAAATATTAGTACAATTTAGGCTATTAGAAGGTGATTAAATCAATTAAATATTGATTTATTGGTTGAATGGAAGGAAAGCTAATTAATTAATAATAATTAATTAGTCTACAGGTAGGAGTGATTTATTAATGGAAGGTCGTTAATTAGGGTATTTGTTGGATATGCGACTTAATTATTTAGCCTAGTGTAATTAATTAATGATGATATGAGGGAAAATGAGCGTTATTGACAATATGTCGTCAATTTGCCAGAAGATAGATAATTAACGCAATTTAAGTATTTAAATTGCTTGGGCGTAATTATGGGTGTCTACACAAATGTAACCACAAAATACAACACTCATTCAAGAGAATGGTCACTGGCTTAACCGCAATCAATTGGTTTCTTAGACACAAGCCACTAAAGATATATATGAGGTGATTGTGAACATCATTAAGAGGATGCCGTTAACAACTTAGGACCAAATGACATTCATAATGTTTAGCTTTTAAAATCAAGGCCAAGCTCACTTAAAGTATGCGAAGGAGATATGGCTTCCGGGGTAGAACATGATGATACCATAGAAATCAAGAAAAGAAAAAGGGGTGTGGATCTAATGGGGAGAAATAATAATGTTCATCATATCAACATGATGTCCCTATGATGCATAAGAGCTAGAAATCAAAATAACATGAACTTTCAGGGGTTATTTGCATTCATGGATACCCAATCTATGCAAATACTACCATGTAATCTCTAAAACTTTAACACAAACACTTATGATTAAAAATTCATGTATCTATAATGTAAAATCCATAAAACCCATGATAACCTTGGAGGCCACCAATATTCACCTCCAGATTGCCATTGCAGAAAGGAATTTTACAACTAAAACAAATACTGCTAACACTACAAAAAAACATTCATTCAATAACCAATCTAACACAATGCTCTGAAATGTGCTTCTTTGTATTTCATTGATCTGATAGATACAAAATTACAACAAAAAGGAATGCATGTTCCTTGACTCTATTTGTGCATACATTTGAAAATACTAGACTTAGACATAATGAATTGGTTATGTGTATTCAATTTGACAAGGGAGACATATGCAAATGCTTTCAATGCCTACAGTGACTGTACAATGCAATCACCCTAGCTAAAACCCAAAAATTAGAACCCCTAAAGTGAAGACATGCCTTCACTCTTATACAAAAAATCCCTAGAAGGGAATATACCTAGATATCCCACGGAGCATTGAAAACAAGATACACGTGGGGTTGTGGTTCCCGACGACTGCATTCTAGATGGGATAAATGCCCCAACTAAAAAAGATCCCATTTTGATCTGCTTGGATGGAACGGTTTTGAGTTATGATGCAACCCATGGAGGATTGGAGAATATTCCTTCTCTTGCTAACAAACTCTTTTGTCTTCTTCTGCACTTGTCATCATTCTACGTATGCTCCAAGGAAGAATTTGTTACACATTACAATCAAATCATTTTGATTCTCTTTGAAAGAATAATGAATAAAAAAGGAATAAAGAATGGGGAAGGGGACAAAGAATAAGAAAATGCCTAAGGAGGTTTGAGATCTATATGTGCATTCTTTGCTTCATCTTCCACTTACCCATGTACACATCACATCGTTCAAACATCCAAAATTGGGGCCCTCATTTGGCCCCGCATGATAGGGGTACATTATTTCTTGTTTGAAGAGAATACTATCAAACTCGATAAAAATAACCTTCTTCTTCTTGATCCTTTTGGCCAATTTATTGATGTATCCCTCCACATGAATAGACTTTTACGAGAAGAATAATCAAAATCTTTTGGAGGCTCCAACTTCCCTATAATATGTTGTTGAATATTTTCTATCAATTTATCTATATTTGTAGATCCAAGGGTATATATATCTTTTAGGGGAAGCATCCTTTCAAGTTTTGAATCTATGTCATCCACATACTTCCCTGCTTTCTCCCTTATGTCTTGGAGTTTTCTTATGCACCCCTCCAAGGTTTCAATCCTCAACTTAACAACTCCCCTATACTCATGTTGTCTCCCTTGCAATATGAGGAAACTATTCTCGTTCATTCTCCACAACTTCATCTCCCAAGTTTGTAATGTCTTTAAGCTTGGGCAAAAATCCATCCCAATATTCAATCTCTATCTAATATTTCTCAATCAAGACTTTACTTACTTCTATTTATTCAGACACTTGATTGTAGCAATCAATAATGTCTCTAATGACCTTACTGCCCTTTCTTATCAATTCTTCCTCCCACTTCTTGGTTCATCTCCCCTACATCTCAAATCCTTAACACTTTTCATCATTTCGGGAGTGAGGGATGTGGTTGTTTCTTCACTATCTAAGGGATCTTATACCCACTTCTGCACATAGGTTGATAAGATATCAACCTTCTCTTTCAACTACTTCTTGGTCTCCTTATCCTTGTCAATTTTTTGAAAGAGACCACCCATTGCCATGGTAACATCATGCTTCAAGCCCTCAATGGTTGGATTTCCAAGTGGAATCTTAGTAATTTGGTAATCAGAAGGGGAAAATTCATCCCTTAAAGCATCAATTTGGGGGTGGCTACCTCCATAAACCTTTCTCCTTGAGACCCCATCATTGTCCTTGACAAGATTCTTTCTTTCTTTGGGGTCTTGATGGATTCAAAGAGATGATGCTTTGAAGGTCAACTTCCTCCACTTGTACCTTCATTTTTTTCTTCCTTGGGAGGGATGCTCCCAACCAATCTTTGGCTTGAGTGCTGCCTTCCCTTGTTCTTACTGGTTAGGGAACACTGGAAACTATCATTTTTCTTGGGGTAAAAGGAAAACAAGATTAGAATCTTCACTTGTTCCTCTTGTTGATAAAAAAATCAACATGATGTACTTGAGCTCTTCCTTCTTCTTCTCCTAAGTCCTTTACCTCTTCCTCTGTCATAGTTGAAGATGGTTGAATGTTTATATCTGTCATTTTTGTGACCTCAACCTCTTCTTCTCTAGATGGAGAAGGCTCCTTAGTAGTCTCAACTTGTAGTTGCTCCTGATGTTAGGCTTCCTTTTCTGCAACTTCATGAGTTGCAATTTCCTTCTTAGCTGCCTTTAAGGTTGGCTGAGTGGGTTCCATGAAACTTGCTTTCCCAATCTCCACTGATGGGACCTCTTCAACATGGGTCTAGCCAACTTCTCCAATAACATCTCCCTCTTTAACACTTTTCTCCACCTCGCCACCTCACCACCATCAATCTTCTATGTGGTAAGTGTTTCTTATGATGTTTGGTCTCCTCATTTTCCCCAACTAACATATCTTGTGTGGTTTCATGGAGGAGATCAACTTCAACATCTTGGTCCAACCCATGTAGTAATTCAAGTAAATGTTTGTTCCATAGATGGGTTTGGCACTTTTGTTCTTTCTTCTCCATAGGCTTCTTGCCCTGGATTTTATTAGTAGGCATAATGATAGGGATTTCTTGCATAGGCACACTAGAAAATGCCTCATTTTTCACATGAGGTGTGGTGGTGAGTAATACCTCCGGAGTTTGAGAGGAAGGAGAAAGTGTTTGAACCATTGGAGTTGTACCCTAAGATATTGCACCCGTAGTTGCTTCCATTGTAGCTTTTTCCACCTTTTTCTTTTAGTCCTTATAGAATACAAGGTCACAGTTCATCCTCTTATTCCTCCTCCTTTTGGATAGTTTCCAATGTTGGATCTACCCTTGGATGGAATGAGGCAATGCTTCCCCCTCACACTCTTTCCATTGCTAGATGATTATTTTGAGGAGGTGGTTGATACATTAACTTGTGTGGTTTCCTTTGCCACAAATTCCTTTTACCTTGATATTAGATGTGGCATTTCTTGGAGGGGTGTGGTTGTAATGAATGGGGCATCCTGCATGGTTTTCTCTAGCATCTTCTTGACCGTATGTGTCAATTTTGACACAGGAGTCCATTTCTTACTTGTTGTTGCATTGAGTTCCTCCATAGCCCCGAAGTTGGTCCTTTGATTGAAAGTTGTGGGGACTTTCCTTTCAAGGGTGAAAGCTTGTAGCTTCCTTTTTGAAAGGGGGAAGTACATCCTTTATGATCCCACTTACTCTGTACTACCTCAAAACTATTGTGTTTTGCAAGGTCAAGTCAATTCCTTTCTGTTTAACCATATTAGGGTCCTCTTGACAACGTGAGAAGTCCCACTATGTATTGAAGTACTGTTGTTGCAAATTAGTAGCACCCCTGGATGTTGATCAGACTTCTAGTTTGACATCTTGGACATCTAGTGTGATTGCACAACATTGAATCCTTTCCCAAGTGTGGGACTTGTAAAAATGGGAGAGGAATCTCCAGATTAGAGGCTGGTTCCTCAACTCCTCTGATAAGATATATCACTTACAAGTTATACAGAGGTTTAAATTCCTAGTCCTACTCTAAATTCCAAAGTGGACAGAGATAGAGAATGCAAAAAAACTGAAACTAGTGCTAATAAGGTGATGCACCAAAGGAGTGGTGAGCATTTCTTACTTCTACAGATTGACACAGTTCATAAAAATGTAACAAAACTTCATGCACAAACTGATAACTGTAATGGAGGGTCAGAAATGAATCAAACAACACAAACAGAGGATTAAAACTCATTCACAGAGCCTGTATTGTCATTTTAACATCAAAAACCACTTGCATTACAACACCTAAGAGGAAAAACAGTTACTGAGTCTTGAAAAGGTCTCGATTTTTCCACAACAATCACTTTCGAGGTGAAAGGGGAGCTGCAATACATAAAAATGTTCAACCCTTCAAAAATGAGCCAAATCTGGCTTTTACAATGCTAGAAATGACCCAGGAGAGAGAAACACAGGAAAACGTGGGAGAGCTTCAACCACTGACCAAAAAAACAATAAAATAGCATGGACATCCTTACAGGCCCATCCCCTGACATTTTTCGCCATGCGTTGGGAGAGAATGCGAGCCATTCTTCATTAAAAATGGTGGTTGAAACGTCATTTCTGTCCATGACCATGTGCCAGAGGAATTTTTCAATTTTCTCTCTCCAAACTCCATCAAAATGTAAAATAGACCCCAGAATCTTGTAGAGAATTTCACCTGCTTTCCATTGATATAAATAACGTGAAAAACCAAGCTCTGGATCGAAAGATATGGCCATTTGAAATTTTAGGGCAAAAGCAGAGCCAAATCGGATTGGCGGGCAAAATTTTTAAAATTTTTAATTTTTTCGTCATTTGGAAAATTTTCCAAAATTCCCCACGCTTTGCCATTCCGGTGCCACATGGCATGCTCACGATTGATCACGGGCATCTCGCTTCATTTTCCATCGTTTTCCCTTTGGAAAATTTTCCATAAATTCGCCACGGTGATGATTTGAGGACACGTGGCACGTCTTTGATTGGACGTGGGCCTCTCTCGCTAAATTTTCCATCATTTGTTTGATCCATATTTTGACCCGAACATGTGGTAAAACATGATTTGTGCGGGCTTTACCCTTTTCCTTTTTCCCGCGGGCCTTTCCTGTATTTTTACCGCCACCTGGACATGTGGCGGGCTTCCATTGGTTCGCGCTTTGGGGGCAATTTTCCCTTTGAATTTTCCTTCTTTTCCCTTGGGAAAATTTCCCAAACTCTCCCCGCCTTCCGCCTGGTTCGGGACACGTGGCGCGTCTTGCTGGACGCGGGGCACGGGCGAACATTTTTCCTTTTGTGCAATCCCTTTGGGAAAAATTCCCAATTTCCTCCCGCGCTCCGTAGCTTCGACATTTCAAGTGCCATGTGGCATCACATGATTAGTTGACGGGGCAGCGGGCCAAAACTTTCCTTTTGAAATTTGGCAAAACACTTCGCCAAAATTCTAACTTTTCCTCTGCGCTCCTCGGTCCGATGCCATAGGACACGTGGCAAAACGTGATTGGGCGCGGGCCTTTCCTCTAAAATTTTCCATGCGCCAACACTTAGTCAAAATTTTCAATTTTCTCCCCTTTGGACACGTGGCGCAATCGATTCGCAGCTAGGCGGCACAGGGAAAAATATCCCTTTTGAAATCTTTGCCAAATACTTGGTAAAAAATCCAAGTCTTCCTCACCCCGCCACTTCTAAGGACACGTGGCACAATATATCGGGGCTTGCGGGCCTTTCAGGGAAAATTTCCCACGAAACTCCGCTTGAGCCATAACTTCAAAAATACATAGAGTTAGGAGGAAAACTTTACCTTTCTGGAAAGCTGAGAAAGAGCTCTATCCAATGGTGCCATTTCCAGAAAGTTTTGAGTGCCTGAAAAGCAAAAAATTATGATTGAGGCACAAGAGAGGGAAGAACGAAAGGAGTTAGCCAAAAAATGAGCAAGGGGTACATTTTGGATAACAATTTTGGTGACTCAGAGGGGTCATCACTGCTTTGGATGAAGTTACCAATTGCTGAAGCAATCCATTGGGCATGGAGTCATCAAATTCTTTGTTTGGTACCCCAACTAACTAGAACACTGCAAGGAGAAAGATGGAGGGTGGCACATCATCTGATTTGAGCAAGGCTTGTAACACACATTTCAGGAATAACAAGCTTGTGCCAAAGCACTTAGGGAAAACAAAACTAATCTACAACAAAACAATGTGCACAAGCACTTGGAGGAATGAAAATCTAAGCTAATATGTACAAGGTGGAGAATTCCCTTCAGTAGCAATGCTTTAGATAGATCCCATTGACTAGAATATGTAATTCTTCACCATCCAATGAAGACAATTGGAAAGCATTGCTGTCCTTACACTTTGTGACCATGTATGGGCCACTCCAAATGGCATCAAATTTTGAATGCCTTCCCGATTTTTCTCTATCTGCATCCCATTTTAACACTAGATCTCCAACTTGGAAAGATCTATCCTTGGCCTTCCTATCAAAGGTCTTCTTGATCAAAGCTTGATCCTTCTCCATTGCTTTCGGGATGCCTGATTTCTGATTTCTTGGAGCTCCATCAATTCTGCATATCTAACCTCCATGGGCTCAAACTCCAACAACTCCAACTATTTCATGAGTTCCAATGTTGGCAACTCAAGTGACATGGGCAAAATTGCCTCTCTTCCATAAACAAGCTTGAATGGAGAGTTACCTGTAGATCTCTTGGGAGTTATCCTATTAGCCCATAAGGCTGATTTCAACTTAGTATGCCAAGACCTCTGATTTTCATCAAGAGTCCTCCTAATGATCCTCAACAAGTTCTTGTTTGTAGATTTAGCTGGTCATTACCCTGAGGGTAATAGTTTGATGAAGTACTTAGGTAGATCCCATTCTTGACAACCCATTTAGTCACCTTGGACCCAATGAATGCCAATGCATTATCTGATATTATTGTAGCAGGTATGCCAAATCTGGTTGCTATTCCCTCATAAAAGTCTAGGATGCTAGATTCATTTGCTTCCTTGAGTGCTACTACTTTAGTCCACTTGGTGAAGTAATCTGTGGCTGTTAAAATCTATTTGTGCCCTTGGCTTGAATTAGGATTAATGACTCCAATGAAGTCCAAACCCCATTGCATGAATGGATGGTCAATTGAAATTGGATGCAATGGAAGGGCAGCTAGCCTCTCTTTACCTGTGAAGAAGGCACAATTCTTGCACCTCTTGATCCATGCATAACAATCACTGAAAATCTTGGGCCAATAATAGCCAACCCTCATGATCTTTAGAGCTGTCACTCTTGGTGCAAAATGACCACCAACTGATCCACCATGGAACTCTTCCAACATCATATGAATCTGATTTGTACCAATGCATCTCAACAACACTCCATTCACATCCTTTTTGAACAAAACACCATCAACAAGGGCATATGGGACAACCTGCAATCTGAAGTGTCTTCTTTTGGTTTTGTTCATCTCTGGAGGGCATAGACCTGTGCTTAGGAAGTGCATTATGTCTTGGGTCTAGTAAGGAGTGAGAACACCATTATTTTCCTCTTGAGTGCTTCCTTGCTCATGGCTGTCTTGTAATGCCAAAACAACCTCCTTCTCATTGCATGCTTCCTTTTGTTTTCTCAAAATCAGCTGCTCACACAATCCTTTTCCTCTGACTAACTTGGTGACTTTGATCTCAATGTCATACTCCATGACACGAGTAATCCAACCTGCTCTCTTTTCATTCAAGTCTTTGTTGAGGAGGAAGTCTTTAACTCCCACATGAGAAACCAACAACTGAACCTTGTTGTTTGAAACTAAATGCTTGAATTTCTTCAAGCTTCTGATTACTGCAAGAACATGCTTTTCAATGAAAGAATATCTCACCTCATAATCCTCCAGGCTTTAGCTGAAGAAAGCAATTGGCTGCTCATCATTGTCTTTGTTCTACTGTACCAAAATTACAGAAATAGTATCATCACTCCCAAATGCATAGAGGATGAAATCCTTGGAGAAATCCGGGTTGATGAGAGTTGGGGCTTGAGAGATGGCTTCTTTGATTGCTTAAAAACTTTCCTTGCCTTCTGCTGTCCATTTGTAAGCCATTCTTTTCTTTAACATCTTGGTGATAGGCTTGACAAGGGCTGCAAAATTTGTCTGTACAAACCTCCGAACAAAATTTATTCTCCCCAAGAAACTTTGAAGGGCCTTCTTGTGGCTTGGCAATGGTAGTGCTCTTATGGCTTCAACTCTTTCTGGATCAATTACTAATCCTTCTTTGGAGACAATGTGGCCAAGGAGTTTTCCTTCATGGGCTAGAAAAATACACTTTTTAGGATTCAAGGATACTCCAAATCTTTTGCACCTTTGGAACACCTGCCTTAAATGAAAGAGATGGTCCGCTGCATTTTTTGAAAAAACAGTGATATCATCAAGATATATCAGCACAATGTTGTTAATCAAACCCTTGAACACCATGTCCATTGCTCTTTGGAAGGTAGCTCCAGCGTTGGACAACCCAAATGGCATTTTCCTGTATGCATAAGTTCCCCATTTGGTTGTAAAGGCTGTCTTGAACTGATCCTCTTCTTTCACCATAATCTGATTGTACCCCAAATAGCCATCAAGTAATGAAAACCTCTCAGAGCCAGCAACAACTTGCAAAATCTACTCCATGGAAGGAAGTGGGTAATGATCCTTGAGAGATTCCCTATTCAAGTCTCTGAATTCAACACACAATTTGATTTCCCCACTCTTCTTTCTAACTGGAACCAATTTGGCCACCCAACTAGAATGCTTGATAGGGAATATGATTCTTGATTCTATCAACTTATTCAATTCCTTTCTCATGAGAGGCTCCATGTGTGGATTGACTGGCCTTTGTTTTTGTCTGATGGGTTTAGTATTTGGATCCAATTCAATGGTGTGCTGAGCTAGCTTGGGATTGAAACCTTTCAAATCTTCATAGCTCCAGGCAAACACATCAGGGAATTCTTGACAAAGTTGTATGAACTCATACCTTTCTTGTTCAGTTTTCACCTTACCAACTCGGCGTGATTTGCCTTCTACCAAGATGGACACTAAATATTCTCCCTTGACTTGAATGTTTTCTTTCTCCTTCCTAGATTGATCATTAGGATTGAAAATGGACTCCAAAGTAATAAGTCCCTTTGGTAGCTTATTTGTTCTCAGTTGTACCACTTGGTCACCATACTGCTGCTCCAACTTTTCCTAATTTTCAGTGAGAACTCGAGTCTCTTCTTAAGAAATGGATGATTTGCTGGTCATTTTCAAACACTTGCCAACTTACATTGTTTATCCGGCACTAAAGGCCTTACAATCACATGGATGTTTGACTATACCTTGTCTTTTGAATGCTTTCAACAACGTCAAAGGCTGCCCCAACTGCTGCAAGCCTGTCAGCAACTTGGTTCTCTTTTCTAGGAATGGATTTTATGCCAAAGCCCTCAAAATCTTCAATGAGGTCCCACACCCTGTTCTTGTAGCACTTGAGTAGATTATTCTTGACAGCATGCTGCCCCTTAACTTGGTTGACAATCAACTCAATGTCACCAAAGACTTGCAAGTTCTTTATTCCTCTCTTGATTGACCAATGCAATCCTTGTATCAAGGCTTCATATTCAGCAGTGTTATTAGAGCATGCAAACTGAAATATAAAATTTGAATAATACTTAACTCCTTGAGGTGAAACAAGCATAGCTCCACCTCCTGCACCTTGTCTACTCCTTGATCAAAAAAAAAAGCGCCATACCTCATTGTCATCCTTGTGGTTTGGCTTGGTGATCTTGGGAATAAGTTGATTTTCTTCATGCATGCAATAGACTCCTAGCTCAGATTATTCTATTTCTTGATAAGGATCAAAAGCATGCACCTTGTTTTCCCATTCATCAAGGGTTAGATGCGGGATGCTTCCTACCTTGGTGTCGAGTTTCATCGGTGCTTGGATAATCCTCTTGATCAAATCTTTGAACAATTGGTATTGATCTGTCTTGGAGTGTAAGGCTCAATGTGAAAGTTTGCAATAGGCTCGAGATCGATTGTGGCTTTAGTTCCATATCTCGTTTTGAACAACATGTGTGACGAATCGCGAGATAAGTAACCTCAATCTTGGTGTGAAATCCCTTGACAAACATAGGGCAAAGAGTGGTGGAAGGTCTATTCTTGAGACATTTTGCAAACAACAACAATGTTGGGGCGGGCATGCAAGAGTAAGACTAGATTTGTTTATCACTCCAACTATTATTCTCGCTGTCCCATCCAATTGCACTACCCCTTTGGATATGACTTCATCTTGAATTCCCAAGTGATCAACTATTTGCTTGGGCATTACTGAGAACTACTTGCCCCGGAATCAATCATGCGATTGTGCACTAATTGGTTTCCAATGATCAATGAAACATAGAATGGAGGGGGCTTCAACATTTTACCTTTTGTCCTCCATGATTCCCTTCAGGCTGGGCAGCATTTGTGAGCACCTTCTCTTGCATTTGGACTTGTTGATTTGAAGTTGACTAGTCCTTCATGGCAGCTTGTAGCAAATCTCTTTGGCCTAGGATAGATAGTGATTCCCACATTGATATGTTTACATTAGTCTTCTTCATCTGATCAATGATGTTGAATGGAGATGAAGCATCTCTTTGTTGTCCCTTGGCCTGCATATTCATTCCTTGCATATGGGCAGCAACAATTGGCATTTGAGCTGGCCTAGGAGCTGTTTTAGGCAGCCCTTGTGTGTTTGGAACTGAATTTTGTTTGCAATAATTTATGGAATAGTAGGAGGTTGTGGATTATTTGGAGCCAATGGCTGTTCTTCACCCAAATTCCTCCTTTTGACCTTGTGTTGGCTCATGACACTTTGGGAAGCTGTTTGATTCATGCCACAAAAAATCTTCTACCCTTAGTTTACAAGTGTAGTATCATTTGGAGCTGATTCTTTGGTAGAATGTTTCTTGTTGTCGGTTATTTCCTTGACTACTTTCACCCTCCACACCAGTTGTAGTCACCATTAATGCTTGATTTAAGGCACCGTTGAAGCACATAGATCTGGTTGTGAGGTTCATTGCATGAGAAACACCAATCATACTCTTGAGCTATGTTGTTTTGTCTGGCACTAATGCCTTAAAGGCGAGATATGGCATTGGGATTATAGGGTTGAAATGGTCTATTGGCGGGAGGTCTTGATTTAAATTTGCGGTGGATTAGGTGGTCTTTGAGGTTGGTATGGCTGCTGTTTGCTATGTACCTTGGGATATAATATTATAATGTATATGGGTTGATGGAGATGCCTTGAGCATGTGGCACACATCCCCTTAGTTATATGTATGGGTTCACATGGGATATAATGTTATGATGTATATGTATTGATGGAGATGCCAACATGTGGCACACATCCCCTTATCTTATTATATCATTCATTTATGATTTATTATGCTTAGGAGGTCGGCCTCAATATTGGCCATAGGTTAGAATGGTATATATAGGGGTTATAAGGTTTTAGTTAATCATCATATTGAGTATTAGAGTGTTATTGTATGGTTTGGAGGTTACCCCCTTGAAGTGGTATTGGAGGTTTCCCCCTCGAAGTGGCAAGGCTATTATATGAGCATATTGTCATCATTTATCTATATTTTGGTGTTCTCTCATGTTATTCTACTGTATATGTTCTGATTTATACAAGTAATATCCTTACAAGTGGTATCAGAGCAGCAATTTCGGCCAAAATTAGGGCAAAAATCCTAATTTTTTGTTTCAAGTATATCTTGAAGAGGGTATCGAATTTTTTTCCTAATTTTTGCATCATAATTTGGAAACACTCTAAGTCAGAATATCTGAAAAATTCAGCTCCATTGGATATTTTTTACGAATGTTATTGGTGTTTTAGGTTTTTTCATAAATTCACTTTTCAGGAAGCAAATTGTAGTATTTTTTAGAAAAATTTATATTTTCGGAAAGCTCTTGAAATTTCAGTTAGGGTTTGTTCTTTGTGTTTTTATCCATCTGCTGAAATATTTTCAGAATTTCTAAAACCCTAGTTTTGTGGATCATGGGGATGGTAGCTTTTTTTAGAGATGGCAGGATTGATGCTAGAGAATGGTGGAACAAATTTAGGGATAAATTCTCTAAACCATCAGATATTTGGTTATTCAAGTTGTGGATTAGTGGCCCTGCACAGATTTTCTTTTCTAAGTTAGAAAAGGAAAAGTCTAATTGGTCTTTGTAGGAACTGGAACAAGTTTTCATGGACAGATGGGCAACAAAAGAAGAAGAAGACGAAGCAGAAGAAGAAGAAGAAAAAGAAAAAGAAGAAGAAGTAGAAGAAGAAGAATCAAAAGCAGAAGCAACATCAGAAGAAGAAGAAGAAGAAGATGTTGATGATGAAGCTGCTACACAGGATAGGATTTCATATGGGTGGTTGGATGATCGAGCTTGGCGACAAGTGTGCAATAATTTAAAGCACACTCATTATATGGCTTCTTCTTATGTTTCGGGGACGAAACATGTCAAAGAGGGAGGCAATGCTATGTACCTTGGGATATAATATTATAATGTATATGGGTTGATGGAGATGCCGACATGTGGCACACATCCCCTTAGTTATATGTATGGGTTCACATGGGATATAATGTTATGATGTATATGTATTGATGGAGATGCCGACATGTGGCACACATCCCCTTATCTTATTATATCATTCATTTATGATTTATTATGCTTAGGAGGTTGGCCTCAGTATTGGCCATAGGTTAGAATGGTATATATAGGGGTTAGAAGGTTGTAGTTAAGGAACATATTGAGTATTGGAGTGTTATTGTATGGTTTGGAGGTTACGCCCTCGAAGTGGTATTGGAGGTTGCCCCCTCGAAGTGGCAAAGCTATTATATGAGACTATTGTCATCATTTATCTATATTTTGGTGTTCTCTCATGTTATTTTGTCTTGTATATGTTCGATTTACACAAGTAATATCCTTACACTATTAGGTGAGCTTGAGGTGGAAGGAGGTCTAAAACCTTGGGCTTCTTTGCCTCTTGAGTGTAACCAGCTCATTACCTAAATTTTACAATTGCTTCATGACTTCTTGAAGTTCATTTGAGGCACTAGAAGATGAAGTGGAAGCTTCACTTAAATTCTGATTTCTAGGAGTGGGAATAGGAGCTAAATTAGGCGTTTGATTAGTGTTTGGGCTCTCTAAACTTGGAAATAGTGGCATTGGAGGCCTAGGAGCTAGCTTGCCAGCTTGAATCAAATAATTTTCAGCTCTAATGGCAATGCTATAAGCAACAGGGACAGTTGTGCCTCCCATGGATTGAATTAACATAGAAATATTAGAATTTAAAGCTTTAAGGTAATATAGAAAAGCACCTTCTGCTGCTGGCCTTACTGCCACTGGAACTCTCTCCCAAGTAATTTGAAATCTGAAGTTGAAGTCAGTCAGCTACTCATTGGGAGCTCTCTTGATGGTTTTCACTGCTCCAAACTGCTCATGGATGGCTATACATAGCTAGTTCCAATTTTGGATAGAACCGAGGCAAGACTCGAACCATTAAAAGCTTTCCCTTTGAATGAAGATCTGAGTTTGACAATAACTTGCATCTCATTGATCTCATGGATTGCACAAATATTGGCAATATCCTTAACATGATCACTAGGAGTGGTCTGATTTTCTCTAGTAAAGTATGGTATGTTCTTCAATCTGTAAGTGGGATTGGATTCTGTGCATTGAGAGAAAGTGGGATCTTCTTAAAGTGAAATTGACATAGGGGTTGTTTTGTGCCATTCTGATTGACCTTAGAACCCTTGTGGATTGAATGAAAGGCCTACCAGGTGGAGGAGTTGATAGAGTTACTGCGGTGGAGATGGAGACCTTTGAATTCTTCTCCCTCTTTGCCTTCTTCTTGGAGATAACTACAGATACTCAAACATCACTTCTTCTTCTCCAACTCTTGACCTTGTAGTGATTCTTCTCATGAGTTTTCAGGTCTGCACTACTAAAACCAGCTGATTCTTCTTCCTTAGAGTCGCCGGATGTGCAATTTAGGGCTCTTTTAAGCAAGAAAATTGCAACAAATGCACATCAATTTGTTGCATGATGAAGATGAAGACCTTTAAGGTTCCACCAAGGCGTGCCAAAACCGTTGTTACAAATCGAAGCACCCCGAATGTTGATCGGACTTCTAGTTTGACATCTTGGACATCAAGTGTGATTGCAAAACATTGAATCCTTTCCCCAAGTGTGGGACTTGTTAAAATGGGAGAGAAATCTCTAGATTAGAGGTGGTTCCTCGGCTCCTCCGATCGGATATATCACTTACAATTTATACAGAGGTTTAAATTCCTAGTCCTACTCTAAATTCCAAAGTGGACAGAGATAGAGAATGCAAAAACTGAAACTAGTGCTAATAAGGTGATGCACCAAAGGAGTGGTGAGCATTTCTTACTTCTGCAGATTGACACAGTTCATAAAAATGCAACAAAACTTCATGCACAAACTGATAACTGTAATGGAGGGTCAAAAATGAATCAAACAACACAAACAAAGGATTAAAACTCATTCACAGAGCCTGTATTGTCATTTTAACATCAAAAACCACTTGCATTACAACACCTGAGAGGAAAAACAGGTTGCAGTCTTGGAAAAGGTCTGAGTTTTCCACAAAAATCACTTTCAAGGTGAAAGGGGAGCCTGCAATACATAAAAAATGTTCAACCCTTCAAAAATGAGCCAAATCTGGCTTTTACAATGCAAAACGACCCCAGGAGAGAGAAACGTGGGAAAACATGGGAGAGCTTCAACCACTAACCAAAAATGTAGTAAAACAACATGGGCATCCTTACAAGCCCATCCCCTAACATTTTTCGCCATGTTGGGAGAGAATGCGAGCCATTCTTCATAAAAAATGGTGGTTGAAACGTCATTTCTGTCCATGACCACGTGTCAGAGGAATTTTTCAATTTTCTCTCTCCAAACTCCATCAAAATACAAAACTGTCCCTAGAATCTTGTAGATAATTTCACCCGCTTTCCATTGATATAAAGAATGTGAAAAACCGAGCTCTGGATTGAAAGATATGGCCGTTTGAAATTTTAGGGCAAAACAGAGCCAAATCGGATTGGCGGGCAATTTTTTTAAATTTTTCACGTTTTGGTCATTTGGAAAATTTTCCAAAAATTCCCTGCGC
Source organism: Taxus wallichiana var. yunnanensis (assembly GCA_018340775.1). Classification (NCBI taxonomy): domain Eukaryota; kingdom Viridiplantae; phylum Streptophyta; class Pinopsida; order Cupressales; family Taxaceae; genus Taxus; species Taxus wallichiana. The sequence goes on along the minus strand of CM031238.1, from coordinate 15,052,027 downwards.
TCCGCCATTTTGGGTGCCTCGTGGCATGCTCTGATTGGTTGCAGGCATCTATTGCTTCATTTTCCATCGTTTTGCCCTTTGGAAAATTTTCCAAAAATTCCCGCTGGGACGATGATCTGAGGACACGTGGCACATGTTGATTGGACGCGGGCCTCTCCTGCTAAATTTTCCATCGCTGTTTGATCCATATTTTGACCTGGACACATGGCAAAACGTGATTCACATGTGGGCTTTACCATTTTCCTTTTTCCTGTGGGCCTTTCCTGTATTTTTTACCGCCACCTGGACACGTGGCGGGCTTTCATTGGTTCGCGCTTGGGGGAAATTTTTCCTTTGAAATTTCCTTCTTTTCCCTTGGGAAAATTTCCCAAATTCTCCCCGCCTTCCGCTGGTCCGAGACACATGGCAGCATCTTACTAGACGTGGGGCCTGGGCGAACATTTTTCCTTTTGCGTAATCCCTTTGGGAAAAATCCCAATTTCCTCCGCGCTCCACAATACGACATTCCAGTGCCATGTGGCATCACATGATTAGTTGGCGGGGGTAGCGGGCCAAAAACTTTCCTTTTGAAATTTGGTGAAAACACTTCGCCAAAATTCTAACTTCTCATCTGCACTCCACCGGTCCGATGCCATAAGACACGTGGCAAAATGTGATTGGGCGCAGGCCTTTTGTCTAAAATTTTCCATGTGCCAACACTTAGTCAAATTTTTAAATTTTCTCCCCTTTGGACACGTGGCACAATCTGATTCGTTGGCGGGCCCGCAGGGAAAAATATCCCTTTTGAAATCTTTGCCAAATACTTGGTAAAAAAATCTTCCTTCGACCCCCGCCACTTCTAAGGACACGTGGCACAATATTACTGGCTACGGGCCTTTCAGGGAAAATTTCCCACAAAAACTCTGCCGAGCCATAACTTCAAAAATACATGGAGTTAGGAGGAAAACTTTACCTTTCTGGAAAGTTGAGAAAGAGCTCTATCCAATGGTGCCATTTCCAAAAAGTTTTGAGTGCCTAAAAAGTAAAAAATTATGACTGAGGCACAAGAGAGGGAAGAATGAAAGGAGTTAGCCACAAAATGAGCAAGGGGTACATTTTGGATAACAAGATTCCCTCTGTCTTGTCTAGTCCACACTTGTGATAGGTTGTGAAGCTATCTTTCTGTCAACATATGACTTGGTCACTAAGTCCTTTCCATCATCAAGTCCTTGAGGGTCAATTACAATCTTGTAGTGCACCGCTTGGGTGAGGGTCATCCTTGAGTAGTTCCTCAATATGATTTCCTCCTCATCCCTAAAGTCCATCTAATAGTCCTCATAATGAGGCTCATGCTCATAAGAATTTCCCAAATCTCCTAGAGTATCCACCTAATATCATAATTGGGCCTAGGAGAGAGTTTCTGCAAAGTGGGTCTGCCCATCTCTACCTCCAAGACTCTAGCTTTGATCAAGATGTGACATGCGTACCTTCCAATGTTAATTTAAAACTTGATGTTTTCTCTATGCTTCCCTACAATATTCTTATGCACTACCACCAATTGCCTTGATACCTCCAAAAGTGCCCATCTATCATCCAAGTACCTTGGCAATATGTAAGGGGCATCATGAAAGCCACTTATCCTGATATAGGTGAATGTTTGGAATTGGATGAAGTAACATCCATACTCAATGATTACTTTATTTTCTTGTGTATATATCTAGTTTTTTTCTACCCAGGCTTGAATAGACATATGAGGGGAGCAAAGAAAGTGTCATGCACTAACTTGAAACTGCAAATGTAGTTATCCAAATTCAATTGTGGGTACACATCATAGACTTTGCAATTTCCAAAGTCTCTTTCTCTATCTAGTATAGGAATGTTCTATGATGAGAAATGTTGTATACTAGATAAGAATTCATATAGAAATCCATTTTGGTAGTGGAGCCTTCTTCAATTTGTATTGGCATCTTGAGCAACTATTGGTGAATGCAGTCACTGAGAAATTCTCCCTACTGAATGTGTATTTTTCTAATGAGGATGATTTGGATGAATTTGAACATCCAATGACTTTAAGGGTATGCATATTTAATTTCCATGACCCTTTTCAACATTGTAATAATATCTCTAATTTCCTCTACAAAAGGCTCTCGCTTAACTTCTTGGGAATCTTGGTGGCAACGATTCTTAGAATTTTGAGCCAATTGTTGTTTAGTATTTTGGAGCACTTGGAAATATTTTCATTCTAGTATTCTTCTGCACTTTCAATAGAAATTTCTTCCACATGAGATGGATCAGGGAGACCTAATAACTCCTCAAAAGTTTCAGTGGTCAGAGATAGAACCAAAGCATTTCTTCCATTCCTATTCTCCTTGGTTGTTGTGTTATAGTTTTGTGCACATACCGAAAAAAACTCTAGATATTGAGAATATGGGGGAAAAAAAATTTTTGCCAGGGAAATTCCACTCCAGTCAATTTTCCCCATAGTCTCATTCCTATCAACTGCGTGTAACCTTTGCTGAAATTCAACTAGGTCTATATTTCCTAGATTGGTGTCTCTGAGTTTATCTAAATTAAATGTAATGTGAGAGGTGGTTTGGACACCAACTAATTGAATCTTCATAATTTCAGGTTGAAGGGGTGAAAAAATGTACGGAGAGGGATTTTTACGACAATTTATACGTGTTTGACCCTCTTAACATAGTTTTTGATAGTGCACCACAGACCACAAAATTTTTATAGGCACAAATAAAACTCTTACCCATGTAAATACTTTGGAACTCCCATGTACACGAGAATCAAAACTAATTTTTATTTAAAGCTCTAAAACCACCGTTCACACAATTCAAATGCACAAATCTGGTCTCTTTCTCATTTTAGGGCTTCAAAGTGCTCTTTAAACTTGAAAACTTAAGGCAAAGTGATGAATTTTCATGCATTACAGCCCTATATTACTCCTCACATGCTTGTCATTAATGGATGCATTTACTTCCATGGTTTCATCGTTCACAACCATTAATTCCTCATTTTAACTTTGAATTTTGGCCTTACACATGGACAGATGTGCCACATGTGATTTCACTTAGATGGCTTGACATTATCCCATTTATCCAGGCCTTACAAATATCCTATGCGACGCTTTTACATGCCTTTTTCTTGGTCAATTCCTTCGGGCATCAGGGCCATCCAGGCAATTTTTTAGTTTTCGAATACCTACCAAATTGCGAGCTGCAAAGCTACTTTCCTTTCTAAGAGGCCCAAGATATTGACATGTGTCCAACCCGTAGGATTGTGGGAGTGAGAGTGTAATTTGTAATTTTATAGATACTACAAAGCTATAAAATGTAAGACCGCAGATATAATTTCTTCATCTGCTTCCAAATCATTACACGCATCCCCTTTGTGATCTGTGGGGACAAAACCACAATTTGTAGTTTTGCAGTAATTGCAAAGATGCAAACCGCAAGACGAAAATATGCCTTTCTTCATTATAGTTCTAGTAGCATGCCTCACATCCCCCTTAGAGTTTGGGGACCAAAGTAAAGTTTGTAGAAATGTAGCAATTGCAAAAATGTCAACCTGTAATAACACAAAGCTTCATATTTTATGTACATATTACAAATTTGAGGAATATTCACTTTTATGACTCGAGGATGGAATTTCAACTTGTAGCTTTGCAAAAGCTTTAACTTTTCCACATAAGTGAGTGGGTAAGGTAATATTCCTTAAATATTCATTTTGTGGGGTTCGGACTTGCATTTGTAATTTGCAGTCACTTGCGAAAAGTGAAAAATTTCTTTAAGGACTCGCATTCCCTTGATACCTCAAATATTCCCTTTTGTGAGGTTCGAGCTTGGGCATGTAATCTGTAGACTTGTAACTATAAAAACAAAAGTACTCCCCACTATAAAAATACTTAAGTTTTTTCAAAATGGGTATTTTCACTACGGAATGAAATGGTAGTGTGAAGGTTCGAGAGATCACCGTGGGACTTACGATTATGCACCTTTCCATGAAATTGAAGGAAATGTGGAAAATATATTAAGTCTTATGTTAAGTTCAAAACACAATGTCAAGGGGGCAAAAATGATGGAAGGAGATGATAATAGTTTGCAGAAGAGGATGGATCATGAGAAGTGGAAAAATCATATGAATAAGTAATGATCATCTCTTAGTTCAACCTCCAAATTTGTACAATCACTCTAAAACCCCTAAAATATGCAAGTTAGCCTCTTGAAAATTCTTAAAATCATGAACAAGGAAAGAAGTTAGCATGGGACCACATGAAGCTGCAAAATCATCATTGAAGCTTCTTCAACTTGCAAAATCAAGTCTTAAGAATCCCCTTAAGCCCTCTTGGAACATAATAATAAGTACCTTAGAGCATTAGGAGGACAAACAAATATTCATGACAAGGTTTACATCAACATGACCTTGAACAATCCACACATGGAGAGAAAGAATGAGGAACAACACATGGAATAGAAAGGTCATACTAAGCCACAATGGATAACTCTACAAATATTGTTCCAAGGATACATATGGATCAAAATGGGCACCAACATTGGCTCTAGCTCGGGGATGAATTCCCCTAGTGGGTATTTAAAGAACCTTAGAAACTAATGGGGAGTAGACTAGATGCCTATCCATTAGGTAAAGAGTCACATATTAAGACACACAGTTTACTAGAAATATAGACAACCATGAGCACACAAAACTAACAAAAATGGTCACAGAGGATCGAAGGGAACAAAAAACAAACAATTCAAAGGATAAACCAACAAAACTATACACTATATAATGATACAACGAGACAAATTTAATCCAAAAATTTCTTGAGATCCCTGCCATCGACAAGCAATTAAGTAATTCTCCATTGAAATCCCTCAAGAAGAAGGTATTTTCTCCAATTTTGATGTCAATGGAATAAGGACCCATCGAGAGAGCATCTAATATCCCATGTTTTCCTTTATCCTCATGTCTACTAGAATAAAATCACCAACTTGGAAAATTCTTGGAGTAACCTTCTTGTCAAATATCTTCTTGAGTCTTTCCTTGAATTTGACATGTCTTTGATGATCTTCTCTCCTAGCCTCATCAATCTCAATAATTTTATTGATGTCTTGTAACATGATGCCCAACTCCTTACTCATATCTTAATTTTTACATGAATTGATAAGTGATAATCGCAAATGGAGAGGCAGGACAACTTGGACACCATATACCAACTCAAATGGGATTTTCCCAGTGGACCTTTTTTGTGTAACCATATCATCCCATAAATAAAATTTGAGCTTCTCACCCCACTTGTTAACCTCCAATTTTCTTCTAAGTATTTTGAGCAAGTTTTTGTTGCTTGATTCTGCTTGCCCATTCCCTTGAGGATTGTAATTAGAGGCATAAGTGAGGCTTATCCCATACTCTTCACACATAATCACTAAAGGTTTGGCTCTAAAACTCATAGCATTATCAAAAACCAACTTAGTAGGGACACCAAATCTATAAATTATATTGTTCAAGAGGAAGTCCATGACTACTTGATGAGTAGCCTTCTTGGTATGGATTACTTCTACCCACTTGATAAAGTAATCAATGGAAACCAAAATCCACTTATGTCTTGCACTAGATGAATATTTCATCTCACCAATGAAGTCTAATCCCCCTTTGCCTAAATAGAAGTGACACATGTTGCAATGGGAGATATCCAAAAGAATTTAACCATCTAGAGAAACATAAAAAATATTAATAATATCTCACAATTTGAGCAACATATTTAAACAAGGATGGCCACCAGTATCTTACCCTGAGGATTTTATGAGAAGTTACCTTAGCATCATATTAACCTCCACAAAATATTCCATGAAACTCATTCACTAGCTTAAGGGCCTCTTCTTCAGTTATACATCTCATGAGAACTCCAATATTTTTTAAGAAAGACTTAAAATCGGTCAAGATATACTTTTGGGAAACTAGTTTTAGTGTTATCCTCTTATTTTTATCTAAATCAGTTAGGTAATAAACAATTTCCTTATACCAAACAAAAGAGAATACCTTTTCCAAAGGATTCTCACCATAACCAACACCATGGTTCAATTCTACTGCTTGCAAATTAGCCTCGGGCATCAATCTTGCTAAACCAAGGCCCCTTACCAATTTAGTGGTCTCGTATGTCCATGTCAAACTCCTGAAGTTTGTTGATCCATCTACATATCTTAATAGATGCCTCCATTTGCATCAAAATATCCTTTACCATAGCGTGTAGAAAAAAGCAATAACCTTTTAGCTAAAGATGTAAGGTCTAAATTTTTTAACAACTCTTACCAAAGCAAAAGCCTACTTTTCCATCACAAGTATAATTCAATTCAGAACCTTGTAAGACCTTGCTAAAAATGAAGTTGTATTCTCATTATCGTCATCATCCTTATATACCAAGAATGAGGCTATGGTATGTTCGGATGTAAAAGAAAAAAATTAAAAACTCCTTTTTGTAATTAGGATTGGCGAACATGGGTAGTTTTTAGTGTATATTTTATTACGTTAAAAACTTGTATTGCCTAATCCCCCAATTGATATTTTGATCCTTTTAAACATACTTGTGACGGGAAAAGTAATTTCAACAAATTCAGACGCAAAACTTATAACAAAGTTCATTTAACCAAATAAATATTGGATACCTTTCTTGGATTGTAGGATGGACACCTTGTCTATTGTTTCAACCCACTCTAGGTCAATCATTACTCCTTCATATGACACAATGTTCCCCAACAACTTGTCCTTTTTCACACAAAAGTTGCATTTCCTTGGATTTAGAGAAATCCCAAACTCTCTACATCTGATAAAGATGTTCTAAAGATGCTCCAAATGATCACTGCGTTTCCTGGAATAAAATGTATGTCATCTTGATAAACCACAACAAAGTCATTAATCAACCTAGAAAATGCAACATCCATGGCACTTTGAAAAGTAACACAAAAATGATTAAACTAAAGGGTATTATGACATAAACATTGGCTCCAAAAGGAGTGGTTTTGAACCCTGGTCATTGTTATTGATGTTGTCATTGATGTCAAGTGGCATTGATGGAAAAAGAGTGAATAGTGGAGGTTGATGTTGAAGTGAGTAGAACAAGTCAACAAGAATGAATGTTAGTTCTCGGTGATAGTTGTGAATATAGAGAGTGTTCAAGTTCAACTAGTTTCATGAAGTGTCAAGGAAATGACATGTAAGCTCTCAATGATAATGTGCACGGTCAAGAAAAAGGTGGATATAGTGAAGCTCGGTCAAGTATATGTCAAAGAGGATCAATCGGGATCAATTATTTGTGAAATAGGTGTCTCCAAGGTGTACAACGAACTCGGTTAGTGCATTATATATTCAAGATGAATCGGGATGGATTCATGTTGATACATGGTCTTTGCATGCATGGTAGGTGAGATAGAGGTTCTCCGGGAAGGTATTGAAAAGGTGATACAATTTACTCAATTGTTTTTGAGGGATAAATGTTATTCTGAGGATAATCTAAGTGCTCACAAGGATCCTATTATGAAATCAAAATATTTTGGTACTTAATTTGTTTTTGAGAAAATCGAGTATTGTGTCATTTTAGTGTATTACAAGTAGAATGTGTGTGTAAGGAACTAGTTCTACAGAACTAGAGTTCCCTGCATTGGTCCACGGCCCACATATAATGTATTGTGGGTTAGCAGATGAATTGGGCACAATAGACCCGCCGGTACATGTTCCATGAGAGCCTTGGTTCTCGATAATTCGATTTGGGCCGAAGGTCAAAGAAACCAATGTATTGCGGGTTGGGAGACCATTTTGGGAACAAAAGGTTGAGTTGGAATGGGTTCCATATGATTCAAGGTTCTCTGCAGATCCAGTCAACCCGATAGTAAAATAAGTTTGGGCGAAGGATTGAGTGTTGTGGGCGAAGCGGGTGTTTGAGGCATGACGACCCCAAAGGCACGGATTCCGACGAGAGGTAGTTCCCATAAAATGTTAAGTGCAACATAACAAATCAAAATGGAGGAATGGACAAGGAATATAAGATAGATTATTGTGGATGGGAAGAAGGATGCGGGCATTGAAGGCATAGGAAGAACAAGTACCATGTTAACTCATATACCTCGTAGTATAAGTTGACCCGAAAATAGAATGAAATGAGGAATGGAATGGAGTGTGGATAAAATAGGTGTGGAGGAACAAAGAAATGATATCCCATGTACCTAATTTCCTAGTGTTCTCCGATAACTGCTGAATCATCCACATAACAAAGAAAAAGGGAGAATGAAGTGGGTTGCGAGATGAATAGTGGTGTGAAAGAACCATGCTCATGTGACTCTTGTAACTTTTATTCCTTATAAACCTGCTTTATCCGATTTACAAAGGGGAGATAAATGAAATGATATAATGATATTTTATAAAGTCTAAAGTACATATATTATTATGGTGGTAATGTTTTAATCTTGTTCCCCACAAGCTCCCCATATCCACATGGAGATATCTTGAGTTCCAAGAATCCATTTTTGGTGTTTTTGGACTTATTGGAATCATGAGATCATGATCCACATCATGAAAGAAATAAATCAATGTTTTAAATCACAAAGGAGTGGTGAAATTAAAAACTTGCAAAGTGTCCCCAAAATACACTAAATCTGAAAAGTAAAAATCGGGTAGTGTTTATTTAATCAATTTTTCATGATTATTATTGTTTTTGATCGGAGAGAAAAGGAGTGTGACACTGGAGGTGCAGAGACATAGAAAAAGACCAGAATGAAATATCAATGAATTGCTAATTGAAGATGCATGCTATAATCCAAGATAAATTCAAATGAATATCTAATAAGAGGGTGATCACAGAGCACATGATAGTTGCATAAAACATGATCAAAGCTATGCTTGAATAAGTTGTGATAGGAAGGAGACATTGCTCAATAATGAATATCCATTGCTGAAAGAGACTAGATCACAATTTTTTTGTAGAAATAGAGAAGGAGAAAGAGGTATAAATTTAAGATCCAATGATGCTTGGGAGAATTACACACTAAAGAATTTGCTGCGGTGATAGAGAGGAGAAAGAGCTATCAAATGAACATCTAGTGTTGGAAGAGAAGATCAATTGCGAGCCATAACTTAGAGAACGCAAGTCAATGATTTTTAAGGAGAAATCAGAAAAGAGAGGTGATAAATATAGTGAATATATGAGTGTATAGAGTGAATGAAGAGAGTAGGAGTATAGTGATCATAATCATTGAACGTGCAACATAATATCTATATGATAAAATTCATTGTAATATCTGTCTAAGTTGTTGCTTAGATCTTAGGGGGTTGCAACCTCCTTGTAAGTTGTGGATTACTAAAGGTCGAGTTGATGCTTTGTACTTAATTTGAGAGTTGTGTCTTCTAGGAAAGTTGGAGATTGGCAAAGATTGGGTAGTGGTCTAGTTAAATTATTGGAGTTGTAGTTCCAAATTGAGTAGTGGCTCAATTGGGAAATCATTAGAATGTACATGAAAATGTTCCAAGTCAATGAATTAGTTTCCATGGGTTTTTGTCTTGAAAGGGTTTCCCACATTATATCGATTTCTCTCTTCGTATGTGTGTTTGATTCTCACTATATCTCTCTTGTTTAATAATACATGCTTATGACAATCAATAATGGTTAACAATAATAGATAAAGAAGTGGAAATTGATTGTAATTTTTATCAACATTGATTCACCCCCTCTCAGTGCCTAAAATTCCTAACAATTGGTATCAAAGTGTGGTTCTCCTATGTAAAGCCTAATAACTTGGAGGTGATCCTGTAGACATAAACATGGGTACTCTAGTAGAATCAATCTTGAAGAGAAAGTATGAGATTTCTCAAACTCTGATAGAAGGTATGAAGAATGAGATCAAGCACATGGAAGCTCACCATGGTGAATAATTGAATGAAATGACCTCATTTGTTAAAAATGTTTCAAGAGCTCTGAAAGAAAAAGAGAATGACTACTTAGAACTTCAAAATGATTAAAGAAACCTGAATTTTGAATTGGAACAAGTTACTAATCAAGTTAATGACTTACAAAGAAATTATAGTGAAGAGAGCATGAGATATGCCATGCAACGATTTATGCGAAGAATGAAGAATGTGCAAAATTAAATGCAGATCTGAATACTCTGAGAGAGGAAATGGAACAAGCAAGGCAGGAGTTGAAGGCGGAATCAAGCCATGAATGTTGTCAAATATGTTTGGAGACCAAGGAGAATGAAAAGGATGGGTGAAAACACACAATGAATCTACATTAAAATTTTCCAAGGACAATGGAGGAGTCAAACAGCCCAAGAAGATAATCAGACAACCAAATACATCCAGGTATGAGAGAAAATTTAATGGATATTGTTTTTCATGTTATGGTTTTGGTCACTAGGCTAGAAAATGCAAATGGCTTAAGGTAGAAAAATAACATCCATGGAGGGATTGCATACTGAGTCCGAAAAGGAATAGGATATGTTTCAATTGTCAAGAAAGAGGACATATTTCCATGTACTATTTAGAAGAACCTTCAAGTCAATTTAGCAATGATAATTCATATTCAGATAGAAGTAAAAGCTATGTCATGTGTTATACATGTCATGAAGTTGGGAAATTTTCAAAGCATTGCTATCACAATGAACAACCTAAGCACAACAACAGGTTTTATATCTTCAGATGGAAAGAAAAGAAGGCTTCTAACATGAAGATGAATCCTAGAAATGAGACAAAATCAGCCAAGTCTCAAACATATTTTGGAAAGAAGAAAATGAAATGGGTATACAAGATCAAGGAAGTAAAACCAAAAGTCAAAGAAGCAAATAAGGGAAATAAAGTAACTTGGGTAGATGATGTTGAAATTCAGAAATCCAACACAAATAGGAAAACAATGAATATTGATAAAGGAAAGAAAAAGGAACACAAGTTGAGTATAAGAAAATAAGAATTTCTTCCTTGAGCGGTATTAGAGTAGGTGTATGAGATCAACATATTTGTCTTTCAGAATTCATTCCATGCGAGAAGATGGGAACTCGGGAAATGTGGTTGTCATACCAAGAGATACATCCAAGGAGACCTGAGAAGAGAATAAGGATAATGAAAGATAAAGCGAGTCATTATATTGTTTTGATGAATTTTTTATTCGATGAAATATGATAGGGTAATATGTCTTCTCTAGGCTTCTAGAAGGTATACCCAATCTAAAGGAAGAAAAGTATGTTCTTATCCTATCTATCAATCAAGTGTTCCCCATGATGAAATTGAACAAGAATTTCAAGGCCACTGATTTGTACCAATAGTTGATGTTTGCTACCTCTATCAAGTTGTCAAGGTATATCATTTGTGATTTGCTTCATGGTCTAGCACATGTTGAAATATTTGAGTATTCTCTTGAGTATTCATAAAGAGAAAAGGCTTTGTGTCCACAAGTGTGCTTGACACAAGGTGTTTGAAGTTCTCAACTGATTCTCAATTAGTCTTGAGCTAGAAGACTAGGTATGTGCATTTCATGGTGTGAATAAGTTTTGAGAGATCCTAATGAAATCTGTAAGTTTCCTAAGCATGAGAAATAATATAAAATCCATGAATGTGTGAAATTTTATGGTGTAATTTTAAAGGGTATATTGGTTTGGTATTCATATACTCTTAGTACAGAGGATTTAAAATATATCATGCTACTTGACATGAGTGTAATCCTATAAGTGCTCAATAATCTCTCCAATGGTTGTACATAATCCCAATTGACATAAAGTTGTGTTATGTGGAAAACATATGGAACAATTGGATCTTCATTTGTTCTTGCGAAGAAGAAGTGGTGCTTTGATGAGTGGTTTACAAGTGACAACGTGCATAAGTTGTTTCATGAATATGCTAAGTGTTGAATGATGATAGCTATAGATGTAGAGTATGATTTGTGAAGTCTCTCTACGTGTAAAGTGTGTGCTAATCTTAAGTTGTCATCTCTCTTAATGTTCCATTTGGTGTGTTTGTCTCTAAAGGTTGCTTAAGTATAAATATTTCTCAAAGTTATATTAGTGTACTCATAATAGAAGGAGAAAGCAAGAGGATTCTTATAGGTTGCACATGTAATGAAAGAATTCATGTACCAATCCTAGAGAAAGAACAATGATGAATATGGGAAATGAACCATTAAGATAAGTTATTCAGACATTTGTCATAGTGTATGGATGCTTTTGATGGTGATCTAAGTGTAAAGTGGAAACTAATCGGTGGAGAAGATTTAGGAAGCATAAGACCAAGGAATTGAAAATGGAGCCAAAATCTAATGAAGTGAAACTACGGTAGAGATCTGATCTCCAAGATTGAAAAAAGATCATAAAGGTATGAGGAATGATATGATGCATTTAAATGGTTTCGAGTAAAAGTTGTATCTTCTCAAATCATGCATAAGTGATGATATCCAAGATCAGTGTAAGCAAAGAAAAAAGTAGATTTGGAATCTTGTTTTATCTTTTCTTTTCTAAGTGAAATTTCCTGAAAAGATTGAAGATCATCAAAGCATGTATCATCACGAGAGGAAGAATTGTTGCAGTTCATATAAGATCAAATGGATCAGATTTGATGATGATTAGGTTACGAGAAGATGGAGCACAATCCTAGGAGGAACATCTTCATGCAATATGAGCTCCTACAAAGCACAATGAAGTCTTCATGTGTGAGAGAACTCGTCTTCTTGTGTTGATAATATCCTAGAACAAAAAGTGTTGAAAGAGTTACAAGTGTTAATGACATGTGAATAGAAAGTGTTGATACTATCTTGGAATAGAAAAGAGATTTGCAACATACAAGAAGAAATATAGTCTCGAGAGGAGCATATGGACAAGGAGAACTAGTTTCAGTTCAAGAAAAAGGTGTGAGGCATATCATGCAACAAAGAGAATTTTAGCAATCAAAGGCACAACATCATCTAAGGGAGAGCTACTAGTGATCAATTGGATCAATTTTGTTGCTAATGGGAGTTAGAAAAGATGGAACACAGTTCTAGGGGGAGCTTCTCAAGGTAAGACTCTGGTTATTAATCTTATTTTCACATTGGTCATGGTGTTGATTATGAAACCCTTTGTCATAGATGTCAAAGGGAGAGAGACACAAAGAATGTTATCAGAAACCAAGTTTGCAAGTGTTTTCGTCATCAAAGTTGATGTGTTTTTAAGTATGTTGCCATCAATGACAAAGGGGAGATTTTTGAACCCTGGTCATTTTCATTGATGTCAAGTGGCATTGATGGAAAAGAGTGAGTAGTGGAGGTTGAATGGTGAAGTGAGAAGATCAAGTCAATAGGCATGAAGGTTAGTTCTCAGTGATATTTACAACTACGAGAGTGTTCGGGTTTAGCTAGTTTAATGAAGTGTCAAGGAAATGACATGTAAGATCTCGGTGATAAAGTGCATGGTCAAGCAACGGTGGATATGGTGAATCTCTTTCAGAATCATGTCAAAGAGGATCAATTTGGATCAATTATTTGTAAAAATGTGTCTCAATGTGTATGAGGTGTCTGATGGACTATGGTTAGTGCATTATGCATTGAAGATGATTCATGATGATGGATTCGAGTTAATACAAGGTCTCTGCAAGCATGGTAGGTGAGATAGAGGTTCTCTAGGAAGGTATTGAAAATGATGATACAATTTACTTAGTTATTTTTAAGGGCTAAATGTTATTTATAGATGATCTAAGTGCTCATAAGGACCTTATGGTGAAATCAAAATATTTTGGTACTTAGAATTTTTTTGAGAAAATTGAGTATTGTATCATTTTAGTGTATTGTGGGTAGAATGGGTGTGGAAGGAACTAGTTATCTAGGAACTAGAGTTTCTGCATTGGTCTAGGGGCCACATACTGATGTATTTTGGGTTGGACGGATCAATCGGGCACAATAGACCCCCCGGTACATGTTCCATGAGAGCCTTAGTTCCCTACAAGTTGATTTGGGCAAGGACAAAGAAAACAATGTATTGCGGGTCAGGAGACCATTTTAAGCACAAAGGGTTGAGTTGGAATGGGTTCCACGTGAGTCAAGGTTATCCGCAAGTCCATTCAACCCGACATTCAAATAAGTTTGGCTGAAGTATTGAGAGTTGCGGGTGAAGCGGGTGTTTCGGGAATTGATGACCCCAAAGGCACGATTTTGGGTGAGAGGTAGTTCCCCACAAAAAGTTGAGTGCCACATAACAAAGAAAGAAGGAGGAATGGATGAGGAAGAGAAGATAAAGTATTGTAGATGAGAAGAAAAATGCAGGTAATGAAGGACCAGACAGAACAAATACCATGTTAACTCATGTTTCCAGTATAAGTTGACCCGAAATTTAAAGAAAAGGAGGAATGGAATGGAGTGGGGATAAAATAGGATATGGAGGAACAAATAAATGATAGACCATGTAATTGATTTCCTACTTTTCTCCAATAACTGAATCATCCACATTACAAAGAAAAGGGAGAATAAAGTGGGTTGCGGATGAATAGTGGTGCGGAAGAACCATGCTCACGTGACTCTTGTACCTTGTGTTCCTTATAAACCCACTTTATCCAATTTACAAAGGGAGATAAATGAAATGATATAATGATATTTTATAAAGTCTAAAGTGCAAATATTATTATGGAATGGTAATGTTTTAATCTCATTCCCCATGGGATCCCAATATTCGCATGGAGATATATTGAGTTCAAGAATCCATTTTTGGCATTTTTAGACTTGTTGGAATCGTGAGATTAGGATCGACATCATGAAAGCAATAAATAAATGTTTTTAAGCAAAAAGGAGTGGTGAAATTAGAGACTTGCAAAGTTTCCCCAAAACACACCAAATCGAAAAGAAAATTTTTGGGCGGTGTCTATTTAATCAATTTGTTATGATTATTATTATTGTTTATCGAGAGAAAATGAGTGTAACATGGAGGTACAAAGATAGATAAAAAGACCGAGAATGAAATATCGATGAAATGCTAGTTGAAGATGCATGCCATAATCAAGATAAATTCAAATGAATATCGATAAGAGGGTGATCACAAAGCAAAAATTAGTTGCAGAAAACTTGATCAAAGGTATGCACGAATAGGTTGTGAGAGGAGGGAGACATTGCTCAATAATGAATATCCATTGCTAAAAGAGACCAAAGGAAAAGATTGTTGCAGAAATAGAGAAGGTGAAAGAGGTATAAATTGAAGATCTAGTGATGATTGGAAGAATTACACACTGAAGAATTTTCTTTAGTGATAGAGAGGAGAAAGAGCTATCAAATGAACATCTAGTGTTGGAAGAGAAGATCATCGGCGAGGCATAAATTAGAGAACCCAAGTCGATGATTTTTGAGGGGATAAATTAGAAAAGAGAGGTAAGAAATATACTGAATATCTAAGTTTATAGAGTGAATGGAGAGAGTAGGAGTATAGTGATCATGATTTTTTGAATGTGCAACACGGTATCTATATGATCAAAATCATTGTAATATCTGTTTAAGTTGTTGCTTAGATCCCGGGGGTTCATGACCTCCTTGTAAGTTGTGGTTTACTAAAGGTTAGTGGATCTTGTAATGAATTTGGGAGTTGTGGATTCCCAACAAGTTGTAACTTGTTAAAGACTAGGTAGTGTCCTGGTTAAATTATTGGAGTTGTAGCTCCAGATTGAGTAGTGGCTCAATCGGGAAATCATTATAGCTGTACATGAAAATTATCCAAGTTAGTGAATTAGTTTTTGTGGGTTTCTATCCCAAAAGGGTTTCCCACATTATATCTTATCTCCTGTTATTTATGTGTGTTTGATTATCACTATATCTCTCTTGTTTAATAATACATTCTTATGCCAATCAATAATGGTTAACAATAATAGATAAAGAAATGGATATTAATTGTAAGTTTTTATCGTGCAATGATTCACCCCCTCTTAGTGCACTGAAATTCCTACTTGAGTTTTAAAAACAATTTTAAATTATTTAGAATCCTTGACCACCACTTGATTGTACCCTAAGAAACCATCAATGTTGAAAAAATATTTGAACCGTTTACCCTCTGCAAAAGGTTTTACATGTTTGGAAAAAGGGTAATTTTCCGTTAATGAGGCATTGCTCAAGTTTTGAAGTCAACACACAATCTTATGTCACCATTTTTTTAAAGCGGGACCAATTTTGGAAATCGAAGATGAATATATGGTGGGTTGAATGATTCCCCCATCCTTAAGTTTTGTAAGTTCTTGCATCTTTGTGGCAAGGATGGGGTTTATTGGCCTTTGTTTCTACATAAATGAATTTATATTAGGTTCCAATGGAATGACATGTTGAAAAATATCCTCTCTATAAGCCTTCAATTTTGAATATGACCAAGCTAAACAATCTTGATATTTCTTCAAAATTTTACTATAGGTATGTTTTTCATACTCACTTAAATTACTACCCAACCAAAATTTCTTGGGATCTTTGTCAGTACCCAAATTAAATTTAGTCACATCTCTTAACCCAGGGCTATATTTATTCATTAATTTTTCAACAATGATGATCAAAAGAATCTTGAGGATGAAGAACCCTCTAGGAATTGTGTTTATCTTTAACTGAATTATTTATTTTCCAAACATAGTTTCTTTTCCTTCACAAGTTTCCACCATGGGCTCTAGATCAACTAGTTTATTAGAGAACTCAACCTCACTATTTAGGAACTTCAAGATGTGATTGTCATCATCAAAAAATTTCCAATGCTCAATATTGTTAAGTACAGATGGTCTAACCAATATTTCAACTTCAAACTTGCAATATGGGGACATGAATTCATGGTCATATTAATATGCCAAGACTACTAATTTGTCAACAGCTGCATTTTTACTCTCATGATATACAACATTGAAAGAATCAAACATTTAAATTAGATACCAAGCTTCATTTCTATATTGTTTCAATCTCTGACTTTTTGTTGCATATATTTTTTGATTTGTTTCACAACCAATTCAAAATCTCCTTTTACAATTAGGTTCTTGATTCCATGTCTCCAATCAATCCTCAAACCAGGTATGAGTGCCTCATAATCTGCAATATTGTTTGTGCACTCAAAACATAGTTTAAATGAGAAGTTAAAGGATCCTTGGTTTGGAGAAAACAATACCGCCCTGCTCCATTGCCAAAACTAGAACATACTCCATCGAAATACATGGTCCAAGGAGCATTTTGGTCTTCAAACTAAGCCCCAAGGTTTAGGAATTGATCTTTAAAATTCACATTACCAACAAATTTTCCCAAAATTCACATCCATGTACATCACCTCATATGATGGATTTATTGGGTCTTCTATCAAATGTATTAACTTGTCTTCTCTATGTAGCTTAACCAAATTTCTCTCCAAAAGAATGGTGGCATATGACAAGTCCATCTGCACACTACCTCCCACACTTTCTTCCCACTTTCTTGACAATTAAGTTTCCTATTTGGTAGGGAAATCAAGAACAATATTCATTGTCAAGTACTTTCCAGGGTGAGCCGCTAATTTTACAACTAATTCCCTTACATAACCAATACAAGCACTTCTCTTGAATCCATGACATAACATCTTCCATATGAAGATGTTATCTTTATACCAAGTTCATTCATGATGCGCCAATTTCATATTATTCAGGATGCACCAAAATCAAATATGAAGTTATGCAAGAGCCGACCACTAACTATCGATGTTTTGTAAAAGGATCAACATCCAATTTCCTCTCAACCAAGGATGTGCCCAAATAAACTTCAGGGTAGGTTCAACAATTTCTTGAGATTATTCAAACCCATTCTCAACAACAAGGGTGGTGTTTCTTTATTTGCAATGGTATCCTAATTGAATCCTAAATATTCAAATGCCCTATTCATATACTCGGGGATTCTAAACAACTTTACTAAAGGATAAGTTGTCTTAAGGTAGCTTAAAACTTGGGCCATATCATAAGCGGTGTACTTGGGCATGGGGGTGTTGGGGGAAGGGTAACCACCTCTTTAGATGGTGAACATTTCTTTAAAATAGAGATATCGAGAAGGCATACAAGGACTTGGCTTATCAAGAGGGAATTTTCATGGAAAATATTTCCTAGGGGAATTGTATAGATGAAAATCGACAAGCGACCTTGACCACACTCGACCTCTCGAGGTCATGCCGGAGACAGCCGATGTGGAAGATGTGGATGGCTATGGATAGTGAAATATAGTAAATATGTGGTATGTAGATGAAAATACATGGGAATGGGACAAACAAGATATCAAGGCAAAACAATGTCCTCGACGCGTAATATTGGGATTTGCTTGTCAAGGGAAAAGAAGGCCCTTCTAACTTGAATGGGTCTAATGGATGGATCAGAAAGGATGGCCACACAAAGACTCCAATCAATATTGAGCTTTGCAGAAATTCCTTCCAATGGTTGTGGGATACGTGGAAAACCAATGGGTTCCTCATAATGATTTCCAGACAAGGTCATGGAATGAATGAGAGAGAGGCGTGGTTCCACTGGCTCTATGGTCGGTTAGCTGGAGTGGTCCAAAACATGAGGGCTTGGTGAGCTTCTTCATTCAAAACATTCAATTGTCTAATGATGTTTGGTGGAAGTGGGGATGACCTAAAGACTAATGAGCATAATCATGTGTCAAGGTCTAACTGGTCTTCGGCACCTTGCGGTCGAGGAACTTGTGGATCACAACCGTAAACTCTTGGCTGGTTGTGGTCCTTGTATGGTCATACACATTTAAACTCTATTTCTAGGGGTAGTCTAATATTTGTAGGCTTTGTCAGTTGCGATGTTCAAAATGTTTAATTGTTCAATTTTCTCAGTGTATCGTGTTGGTGTTTTGAGGACAAGCATACGAAGTCCCGTATCTATGTCTAGTAATTAGTTCAGGCTGTTTGGTTGTGGGACCAATGGATCACTAACATATGTTTTCTCTTGTTGTGGTTCATTTATGGTCATGTATGCATTCAAAGCATTTTAATCTAATCAAGGTAAATAACAATCTAATCTAAATAAGAAAATTCTACACTATGTTTTTTTTTTTGGAATATAATGGAAATAAACAATACAAAGCAACTAATCTAACAAAAGGAAATCTTTTTGTGCTTTTCTGGAATTTAGAAGAAATGAAGAAATGAAAAGCTTCTAATCTAACAAATAAATCCTATACAGATAAATAACTAGATGTAGTTATTTACCTATGCAATGGTGTAATTAAATCTATACTAATCAATTAAATCCTCTCTAAACTATTGATCTGAATTAAATCTTCTATTTTTCCTCAGAGGCATGGGAAGAAATCAGAGCTTCTCAGAAGCTTTTCTTCCCTTGTAACTTCCCTAGAAAAAGTAAAGAATATTTTTATGGAGGATTTTCCATATAGAATGAAGCATTTTAGCCATGAAGAGGCATAAAATGTAGAGTCTAAGTATGGAATTCCCGAAATGGGGAGTGAGAAGCTATACCTAACACACCCGTGTGTCGAAATGTCATCATCCAAACTCCCCCTTTGCATGCGAGACGAAATAAAGACTCAAGTGCAGATAGATATGATATCAAATAATAAAGACTAAAACAAAATGACAAGAGGACTTACTGTCTGCGTGAGGATAGAAGTATACCTACGCCAGTGCCCTATCCCTATAAAGCATATACACTCAAACCAAGGTTAAGCACATATATAACCAAAACCATTCATTTTCAATTCATTTGCATATATCCTCTTAGTTATTTTAGAGCTCGGAAAACCTATCACTTGTTTTGAGTGAGAGTATAGTCAAAATGATGAGTGTAATGATGTGATCATGCCTATGTGAGTGAGAAATCCAGCAATGAAGACAAATGCTAGTATTTTGCATTTTTAATTTGAAACCTAAAATGTAAAATGTTGAAAATCTACGCCTATGGGGGTTATTTTTGAAATTTCTTGAGTGAAAATGTTCCCTAGAGGGTAGTTTAGATGGGTTTATCTTTTATTTTTATTAAAAAGGTCTATTTTGTGTATTTTTGAGTTTTTGGGTCAAAGGGGTGGGTTGTCCATTCGACCACCATCTTGCGTAGGGCGTCGGTCACAGGACATCTACCCTGCTCATGGCGGTGGTTACAAGACCACTACCTTGACGGAGTGGTGGTTCTGAAAACTACCGTTTTTACATAGGGTGGCAGTTTTGTAATGTTGGGGTTAGCACACCTTGGTTATGTACAGACAATATATTAGATTTAATCATACATGCAAATATAAGTGGATATTCTACCGGAAGAAATATACAAAACAAGAGACATAAATCAACATCAGATTTAACGTGGTTCACCCAAAGTGTGGGCTACGTCCACCAAAAACAAGCCAATCTATTATCCAAATATTTGATAAGATATCTGATAAAGATTTACAATCTTCCACACCTTTCGGATGTACAAAGTATTTTCTTTCTCTCAATCTTTTGCTTCATCACCAAGATTTCTCTCTCTCACCAACCTTTTCAAGTTCTTTCTAATTCTTGTTATTTATTATCTTATAAACCCTAACTTTTATGCTTATATAGTCATTTATAGACTCGGGAACTTAGCCATGTAATTACAATCGAGAGATGTGCTTTCATGATAAAAATAGATCTAATTCGAGAGTTAATTAAAACATCCTTGCACGGGTAACCGATGTGATTAGACCTAGCCATCGTCGGTTCCTCCCTTGCACGACCGATGCGGTTACTGGGTAGCCGATGCAGTTCTTGTATTTTCAGCAAGTTTCCATTACATGCTAAAGCTCAAGTAATTGAGCTTCACAAATCAACAATCTCCCACTTGGAGATTAATTACTGCACCATACCTGTCTACAACATCATTCTTGTATCCTTCCTTAGCTTTGTTTCTTCCTCTTGAATCTCAAACTTGAAGACCAACGAAGTGGAGTATAGCTCCAAGTTCTCCTTTATTAATGGCTTTGTTAGCATATCCTCAGGGTTCTTACTCATATGAATATTTTCTAGATTCAACTGTCCATCCTCCAATACTTGTCGTATGAAGCGATACCTCAACTGAATGTGTTTCATTCTCGAATGAAATGCTGAGTTCTTTTTCAAATGAATCACACTCCATTGTCATCCTTTGAATAGTTTACTGATCACTTTACTCCTTTCCCAACTCTTCCATGAACTTACTCATCCATATCATCTCCTTGATAGCCTCTGTAGCTGCAACATACTCTACCTCTGTAGTAGAAAAATTCACAACCTACTGATATCTTGAAATCCAACTAATTGCAATTCCACCTAATGTGAAAATATATCCAGTAGTGCTCCTCCTACCATCCAGATCTCCAGCCATATCCGAATCAACATAGCCACGTAATGAAATATCCAAACCTCCATAGCATATCTGCATGCTAGATGTCCCTTTCAAATACCTAAGTATCCATTAGACTTCTTTCTAATGCTCTTTACTTGGATTGGCCATATATCTACTCTGACTCCCATTTCTTGTGTAATGTCTTGTTTGGTACAAACCATAGCATACGTGAGACTTCCAGTTTCTTTGAAGCATATGACACTCGTGTCATGTATTTGACCTCCTCATGTGATGAAGGAAACTGATCTTTTCTCAATTTTAAGTGTCCAACCATAGGTGTACTAATAGGTTTTACATTTTGCATGTTGAACCTTTCTAACACCTTATTGATATAAGCTTCTGAGACAAATACAAATTCTTATTTTCTGTCTCTATGTATTTGCATGCCAAGGATTTTTTTGTAGCTCCTAAATCCTTCATAGAAAATGTGTGAGATAGATTTCCCTTAAGCTCACCAATGTCCTGCATACTAGATCCTACAATAAGCATATCATCCACATATAATAACACAATATTATAGCTCCCATTTTCAAGCTTCTTGAAATAAACACAATGGTCAAATTCACATCTCAAGTAACTATGCTCATGCATAAAACTATCAAACCTCATGTACCATTGCCTTAGAGCTTTTTTTTTGAGCCCATAAAGACTATTTTTCAACTGCACACTAGTTTCTCCTTACCCTTGACTTCATACCCAAGTGGCTACTGCATATAAATCTCTTCATCCAAATCACCATGAAGGAAAATTTGTCTTCACATCTAGTTGCTCTAAATGCAAATATTCTCTATGACTAAACTCAATACAAGATACAGAATATAAGTCATCTTAACAATAGGATAAAATATTTCACCAAATTCAATACCTACTTTACTGTGTAAATCCCTTTACTACAAGCCTTGCCTTGTACCTTTTTCATCCGTCCCCCCTTCTTCCTTAATCACCTGTAAACCCACTTGTTACGTAATGTGCTCTTACCTCACCGGTAACTTAACCAAATCCAAGTCGGTTGCATTACAGGAGTCCATCTCCTCATCCATGCCATGCTCCCCCTTTGAGCGTGTGTCTTATCTTGCATTACTTCTTTAAAGATCTCGGTTCACCATTATTAGTCAATAATAAATAAAATAGAGGTGTAAATCTTTTTGGAAGTTTACTTACCCTTTGTGACCTTCTTACAAGAGTTTGGGGTCTTTGGAGGCTCAATTTAGACCTCTTGAACATTCCTATCCAAATCGACGGTGACGATATCGGTCACCTCTAACCGATGCATTTTGCTAACCAATGTTGGGTTAGATCCTCTATAACCGATGCAGTTCATCGACCGATTAGTGGGGGTCAAGTGACACCTAAGATTCTTGTGTAACCCCATCGGTAATTATTTTAAATATAAGAGTTCATTTTTATTCACAAACTTCTCAACCGGTTCATCCTTGGGTACCAAAATTTGATCCCTGTACATTCTCTTTTCATTCAATTCAACATCACGACTCCTGCTAATTTTAGAATTCTCTAAATCCCAAAAATAGAAACCGAAATCACCAGATCCATAACCAACGAAAGTGCACCTATCAACATGCATCCAACCTCTTTCTATTTTCCCTATCAACATGCACAAAATCTTGAACCAAAAACTTTAAGAAAAGAAAGATCTACCTCTTTTCCGGTCAAGCTTCCTCTGGTATTCCTTGATCTAGTGAACTTGAAGGCCCACTGATTAATAAAATAAACCACTTTGTATCATGCATACTCAAAGCTG
Organism: Taxus wallichiana var. yunnanensis; assembly: GCA_018340775.1. NCBI lineage: Eukaryota > Viridiplantae > Streptophyta > Pinopsida > Cupressales > Taxaceae > Taxus > Taxus wallichiana. The sequence continues at coordinate 15,028,962 of CM031238.1, read as the reverse complement.
TAAGGGCAATCAAAAATGTATCCTCATACTTCTAGCATGTTCTATGATTGTCCTATTCATTCTTTCTGTAAAATCATTCTCTGTGGTGTTCTTGGAACCATTATTTCTCTACATATCTCATTCTTTGAACAATAATAATTGAAAGCATTCTACTGATATTCACCACCATTATCGGATCTAAGGCACTTTAACTTAGAATTTGATTCATTCTCAACAAGGGATTTCCATATCTTAAAAGTCTCAAAAACATTAGATTTACGTTTAATACAATAAACCCATACCTTTCTTATAGCATCATCAATTAAAGTAACACAATACTAGGATCCTCCATGAGAATCTACGAGCTAGTCCCCACACATATGAGTGTACAAGCTCCGATTTTTACTCCTTCTTAGTTGCCCTGACTTTGAGAAATCTCACTCTCTTTTGCTTTCCAAAGATACAACGCTCAAAGAAATCAAGATCTAAATCTTTCAAATTTGATAACTTACCCTTAGCCTTTAAGATCTGCATTCCTTTTTGACTCATATGACCTAACCGGTTATGCCACATGCATGCATCTGAATCTGAAGTAGATAATGCAGAAAAAGAATTAATAATACAGGTAGATAAATATAGTGTTCCTACCTTCTTACCTCTTACCACAACAAAATCACCCTTGGTTACTTTCCAAGAGTCTCCTATAAAAGTAACCATGCAACCAGATTCACCTAGTTGCCCTGCAGAAATAAGATTCCTCCTAAGGCTTGGCATATGCCTCACATCTTTTAATACCCATGTATTTCATTTACGTAATTTTAGATGAACTTCCCCTTTACCAATAATACTTCAAGGTTCGTCATCACCCAAATAAAACTGCCCAAAATTTCCCTGGACATAATTTCTGAAATAACCCTTATTAGGGGTTGCATGGAAAGAAGCTCTTGAATCTAAAACCCATGATTCAATTCTTCTATCTAAAGAAAGAATAAGAGCATCTTGCATTACCTCTAATGCAATAAGAATTTCTTCTTTACCTTTTTCTGGGTGTTGGTTCTCTTTGTCCTTTGACCAACAATCTTTCTTTACATGTCCTTTCTTTCCACATTTCCAACAAGTAATTCCCTTACTTATGGATTTAGATCTGCTATCCCTTGAATTTGATTTCCCATTACTCTTATTCTTGGATCTCTCCTTTTGCATGCCCCTGCTTTCTACATTCAAAGAATTTCAGATGATGATTCCTTTGTACTCTTCATGCAAATTCCTTCATTGATATTATACTAACCACATCATCAAGCTTCAAAATATTATTAGCAGATGTTATATTATGACAACTATTACCAAGTTATCCTAACTATCATGCAAAGAACATAAGAATAAAAATTCTTTTGCTTCATCATCAAAATGTATAACAATCAATTTTAAGCGATTTCTGATAGATCGAAATCATTCAAATAACTAGATGCAAATCCACCTTCATGCATCTTAGAACTAAATAGTTTCTTCATCAAATAAACTTTATTTAAAGCACTAGGTTTTTCATATAAATTACAAGAGATTTCATTAAGTCTACCATAGAATCCGCTTCGTAATATTGGAAGCCACGGATCTTGCCGCAAGGCTTAATATTATCGATCCCAAAGCCTTTATGTCAAGAATATTCTATTCTTCATCAGTCATCTTTGTAGGTCTAGACTTATCATCCAATGTTAAATATAAATCTCTTTGATACGAGATAATCCTCAATCTACATCTTCCATAATTGATAATTTCGGCCGTCAAATTTCTCTACCTTGTATTTATTTTATTCTGTCATTACTATAACTCCCACTCAATTAGAAAACCTTACGTGAGTAAATCTTGTCAACACACAAAACTCAAACAAAGATCTCGATACAAGTTGTTGGGGTTAACATATCAATTGTATCTGAGACAATATATTAGATCTAAGCATACATGCAAATATAAGTAGATATTCTACGGAAGAAATATACAAAACAAGAGACATAAATCAACACCATATTTAACGTGGTTCACCCATTGTGGGATACGTCCACCAAGAAATAAACCAATCTATTATCCAAATCTTTGACAAGATATACCATCTTCTACACTTCTCGGATGTACATTACTTTTTTCTCTCAAGCTTTTACTTCATCACCAAGAATTCTCTCTCTCACAAACTTTTTCAAGTTATTTCTAATTCTTGTTAATCATTATATTCTAAACCCTAACTTTTATGCTTATATAGTCGTTTATAGACTTAAGGCACTTAGCCATGCAATTCAATCAATAGATATACTTTAATGCTAAAAATAGATCGATTCACGAGAGTTACTTAAAACATCCTCGCATAGGTAACCGACCCCGGTTAGACCTAAGCTGCTGCGGTTCCTCCCTTGCCTGATCGACGCTAGTCCTTGGTGATCGATGCCTGGTTCTTTGTATTTTCTAGCAAGTTTCCATTGCATGCTAAACTAAAGTAATTGGGCTCCATAACTCAACATGTAATTGCCAGGACAAAGAGCTATTTTGACCAAGTTAGATTTTTTTTGGTTTTTAAGTTGTTTTATGTTGTTTTTGATGAGCTTGCCTATTGAAATGTGTTACTAAATTTCTCTTTTATTGTTTTGGTGAATGCGAAGGAGTTATACATCTGCTGGAGCCAAGAGAGAGAGTGTGACTGGATTCTAGGCATTCTTTATCAATTAAATCAGGGTGAGATAGATTTATTACACCGGGATGGTTTATGGAGGACCGCACGGGTGCCACACATTGCACTAGCCAGCCATATATTGTGCAACCTGTCGTCTTATTAAGATGAAAAAAAATACCTTATGATTTTATGGTGTTCGGGAGAGTGGACTATCACTCTCGAGGATGTCTATAGGATTCTTGGCATACCTATGATTAGAAGAAGATTGACCTTAGAGAGTGCAGGGAGCATAACCATATCTAGGAAGTGGACTTCCTACATGGGGATGATGGGGCATCTGAGGGTGCCAAAAAGGGTATGCGACATCTATCTGTTACCTCACACCTATCCCCACCCTATACAAGGCCATTATTGGTATTTTGGATTTGCATTTGGTAGGAGACAAGGGTGGGACAAGCTCTTATACTATTGGGCTTCGATCATCATGTAGATCAAGCAACATGAGAGGATATTTTCCTGGGGTGTGGATATCTTGGGGACTACATACCATGACTTATACCAAGTGGTGAGGATCTAGGGGAAATCCTTGAGCCATCCTACTTTAGTTATGAGCTGGGTGTATGAGTGGATCATCCCCTATCAGAGGGGAGTTGGTATATAGGATCTAGGGGATGTCAGGGCTGCAAAATGGACAAGCTTGTCAATTCTTAGAGGGAAACATCAACCTGTTTCTTCCTTAATTACAAATGATTTTGTTACTAGACCATACTAGGGTATGATTGGTTTATGGGGTCAGGAGGGGACTATCCTGATTGCATGTGCTACCACTTCACAGTTAGTAGACAGATTTGCGAGGGTAGAGGCCCACCCTTCTACCAGGGTATCCCAAAATTTGGGTTACCTTACAATGATGCTCTTCTTGCCGTGCCTACTATCTACCAGAGTGTTAGGGAGGCACAAGACGGCCCTAAGTTCCAACATGGATGGAAAATGGTAATATTGGGAGTACCTATCTTTGTGGAGAAGGTATTATTTCCCAGAGCACCCATGGCTCTTCTCCAAATTGAGGTGCACCCACTCACTTTGTGGGGAGGATGGGGAGGAGGCTGATATAGCCATATATACGAGATAATGAGGGTGAGGCTAGTGAGGATACATATGAGGAGCTTGTTAGTGCAAATTCACAAAGCACCCCCAAATGAGTTATGGATCTACTTTTCTAAGGAAAAGTAATTTGGTGTGATTGCACAACATTGAGCTTTCCCAAAGTGTGAGACCTTTGCAAATGGGGAAAACTCTCTAGAGAAGGCTGGTTCCTCTTCCTAAATTACTCCGCCATAAGCTATTCCAAAGTGTAGGCAAGATAATCTAACCTAATCTAACTTCTAAGAAGATAAGTAGAGGAAGAAAACAAGGAAAAAAATAGCCTACACTAAAATGGTGATACACTGAGAGAAGGAAAGTGTTGATTATTTATCAAAAGCGCCGCCATGAAAAAGAAGAGGTGAGCAATGGAAAGGATGGACAAGTGCATCACAAACCAAAGATGGATTTCACACAGAAAATGTTCCAAAACTCCATGAACACAACTCCAAAACCTGCAATAAACATCCAAACATGCAAAAATACAATGTAATGAAGAGAGGTAAGGAAAACAACAAAGAAAATGAGCCAAGGATGAACAAATGCATCACAAAAACACATTTTTTATTGCTCAGAATTTACACAGTGCATCATTTCATGGGTAAGAGGTGAAAATGCCATTACAGAGCAAGGGTGGAGGTTCAAACTCCATTTTCGACCTTGGGGAAGAAAAGAATGGAGAGGTAGAGAAGAAGGATGAATAACCTTTTTCAAAATGAGCCAAAACTGGCTTTTATCGCACGAACAAAATGAAGGAAATGAGAAAACGTGTGCAAATTGATTTAAAAACTTCAAGCACTTGAAAAGATGCATTTAATTAGCCTGCAACATGATGGGTTTCCATGAAAAATCCCATACTTCATCGTACATTGCTTCGCAAAGCAAGAAAGAGGCCCATACTTCATTAATTTTGGTGGTTGGGGTCATTTTCTACAATTTTTCCATGCTAGAGACGTTTTCCCATTTTTCTCCCACAAAAATCCATCAAAATTTAAAATTGAAGTGTCCATCATGTAGAGGATTTCAACAGTTTTCCAATGATACCAAAATTGTGGAAATCGAGCTATGGATCAAAAGATATGGCCTTTTTAAGATTTAGGCAAAAACAGGGCAAAATTAGGGCAAAAATTGGGTCGGCGGGCCAAAACTTGACCTTTTTCCCCTTTCACAAAATTGGGAAATTTTCCCAAAATTATCCTCGGCCTCGCCACTCTGATGACATGTGGCACTTTCTGATTGGTCCGTGGCCTTCAAAATAACATTTTGCCCCTTTTGCCCACAAAGGGAAAATTTTCCCAAGGTCCGTCGTCGGCCCGACCTCTGCTGCTGATGTGGACACGTGGCGCCTTATTATTGGTCATGGATATGCGGTCCAAATTTTCACCTTTGCACTTTTATGGTTTTGGAAAAAAGCCAAAAGTCCTTCCGACCACCTAAATCTCGTTGTTGACTTGGACACGTGGCATCATTTCATTGGCTGCGGGCCTTAAGCAATTTCATTTCCTTTGCGGGCTCGTGGGAGCGCAAATGAATTTTACTGATTTTAGCCCAAAAAGTGCTAAGTTCTCAATTTCTTCCTTCACTCTGCTGACCTGAGCCTCTTTGGCACAAAACTCTCCCAAGCTCCGCGAGGCCCGCCTTAGGAAAATTTTCCCTCCAAACTCCGCCGAGCCATAACTCAAAAAATACAAGGAGTTAGGAGGACTTCTTTACCTTTCTGGAAAGGGGAATAAAAATCCTATTTGATGAAGACATTTCCAGAATATTTTGAGTTCTTACAATGTGTGAAAATTGAAGTTGAAGCACAAGGAAGGAAAGAATGAAGGCAAGTTAGCCAAAATAAGCAGGGGCTCATTTTGGATAACAATTTTGGTGACTCAGAGGGGTCATCTTCTGTTAGATGAATGATTAGTGGCCTTTTGAAGCATCCATTGGGCATGGAGTCAATCCTAATAAAATTATTCTGATCTGAACTATGAAAATTTGACCTCTGAGCCACTTGGAAACCCACTGAAACTTGGAGTTGATCTTCACCAAAAGCCATTGAATGCACTGTGCAAGAGCAACCAAAACAACACCAAACAACTATGTACAAAACTGAAAATCATACATGCTCCAAATGGAACATGTAGAGTGTGCAAAAGCACTTCTTCTGCTTGAAACAAACTGACCTAAACTACTCTAACTGGAAGCAAAGGTTAGCTAAACAAACCTTGCAACTGGTTGTGCAAAATAGCTTCCTTTCTTCAAAATTGGTAGCCATGCAAATGATTTGGAGCTGATCATGGCTGTTAGTATGAGTGGAAAACTAAGAAGAATATGGTCCTCCACCCAAATCATCAAGGTATCATCATTAATGGAAAATACCTCCTTAAGATGACTTTCATTTGGACTTACGGAGGTGTTGATGATGACCCTTGGTGCTTTGATGCTCATCCCCATGCCCTAAAGTAGGCATGACTGTTTTGGCTTCTCCTTTGGCTCTAATGAAGCCAAGTACCACGATAAGGCATGGTCTTGTCCTTTGGATGTGCCATTTCTTTGAAATTCAACTCCATAAATGGATTCTTCTTGTGGACCTTCTTGGATGAATAATGTGGAAGAAGTGGTGAAAATCTCTTTCTCTTCTCCTTCCTTTAATGAAGAACATGGAAGATTTAAATCTCCCAAACTTGATTCCAAAGAGCTGCTATAAAGTGTAGGCTACTGCAATTGAAATTTCTCCTCCATAACAACAAGCTCATGTGCTTGGAAGGTGGATGATGGAGGAGAAAACAATGTGATTTCAACCGGTTCTTCTCCATCAAAACAGTCCTCCAAATCAGACAAATAATCTACCTCTTTGTTGTCTGCTATTGCAAATGCTCAACCTCTTCCATGGTGTCTTCTTGGTCTGCAACTTGATCACCATGGTTATCTTCATTCTCAAAGATGAAGTTTGAAAAATCAAACTCTTCTTCAACGTTGGAGCTTGAAGAGAATGAAGTAGAAGGAAGAACTGAAGGTTCTTCTATAGCCTATTTTATGTTCAAAGCTTTTGGATCTACACTTTTCTCCTCCACAACTAGAATGTACTCCTCTTCTTTTAGATTTGGAGGACCTCCTCCTTCCTTTACTGCTTTAAGACCATCTTTCTCTTGATTGAATTGTTCCTCTAGCATGAATTTTGTCAAATCAAACTCTTGATCGGTTGTTCTAGAGGACAATTTGGGGCTGGAAGATCTCTTTTAGAGCTTTCCTCCATCATGGATTCATTGAGCAAATCAGGTCCTTCAAATGAAATTAAGAAAACATCAATGATGTCTTCTTCTTCTTCTGCTGCTACAAACTCTGATTTGGTCTCACCCATTTGCTCCTTTCTAATGGGAATTTGAGCTTAGTTTCCTTCTTCTTCCATGGCTGATTGTGCAACTTGAATTGGATCAACATTTTCTTCAAGTAGAGTGCCAACATGGACACTACATTATGAGAAAATAGGTTGATCTTCTTGCTCCCTCTGCTGCTACAAACTCAGCCTCAACCACCACTGTTTCTTCAACTCTAACCTCCTCCATTGGTTTGACCATCAAGGGGATCTTTGTAAACCCAAATTTGGTAGCCCAACTCTTCAGATTGTTTGTCATTTCTTTTCTGTTGGGCTCCTCTTCTTATTTTCCTCCTTGACTGGTTTCTTGGGTCTCTTCCCAACATGGACTTGGGAGAGCAAGAGGAGTGGCGGGTTGGGGTTTAACCAGATTTGTAATTATTTGTGGTGGGGAGGGAGGTGGAACTTCTTGTTTGTTTAGAGGGGATGACTGTTTGGAAGGGGAAAGGATAGAAGAACTAAGATGAGGTGGAAGACTAGGGAATGGAGAAATGGAACCAACATTTGGAGTAACATGGGCTGGATTTGGAATTTGGAATTCAAAATGAGATGGTGCTGCTTGAGGAATGGAAAGAAAAACCAGATGATGGTGTAGAACTTACCCATTGACAAGGTTGCTCAACACCAAATTCATAGGCCCCTATCTCTTCAGTCCATTGTGCAAGTTGGGGTAACATCTCCACCATGAAGTCAAAGCTTCCCTAAGACCTGAAGTGTCTTGGAAAAGGGCCAACCCATGGACAAGGTGCCCTGTAACCAATTCTGAAAGCCTTCATTTGAGTTGTTTCTCTTGATTGCACCATGCCAATCTCCATTTTTTGGATCTTCTCCAATAGACCAACATCTTGCATTTGACTGTTATCATTACATGTGTACCCTTGCTCTTGATATGTTTCATAACCAAAATGATTTTGGTATTGCTCATATGGGTAAGCATGATGATTTTGAATTTGTTCAAAATGCTGATTTGAAGGAGTTGTAAAGCACATTAGAGGTGGATTGCATTGTTGCTGTTGTAAATGTGAATTCCATGATGGAAATGAAGTCATGATTGCACAACTTCATGGAATGGAAAAGAGTGAAAGAGATGGAAAGAAGAATGAATGAAAAAGGAATGGAAATGAATGAAAAGGAAGGTATACAACTTCAAAGATGGGTTGTTGACCATATGGAGTCACCACATGTCTTTGCAATTGCCTCCAAAGGCCACAATCTTCACAGGAACACACCAACATGCAAAAAATGAAATGGGAGACCTCTTGGTCCCAGGCATGCCAAAACTATTAGTGCAAATTCACAGCACCCCCAAATGAGTTATGGATTTGCTTTTCTAAGGATAAGTCATTTTGTGTGATTACACAACATTGAGCTTTCCCAAAGTGTGGGACCTTTGCAAATGGGGAAAACTCTCTAGAGAAGGTTGGTTCCTCTTCCTAAATTACCTGCCACAAGCTATTCCAGTGCAAGCAAGATAATATAACCTAATCTAACTTCTAAGGAGACAAGGAGATGAAGAAAACAAGGAAAAACAGAGCCTACACTAAAACGATGATACACTAGAGAAGGAAAGTGTTGATTATCTATCAAAACTACCATGAAATAAGAAGAGGTGAGAAATGGAAAGGATGGACAAGTGCATCACAGACCAAAGATGGATTTCACATAGAAAATGTTCCAAAACTCCATGAACACAACTCCAAAACCTACAATGAACATCCAAACATGCACAAATACCATGTAATGAAGAGAGGTAAGGAAAACAACAAAGAAAACAAGCCAAGGATGGACAAATGCATCACAAAAACATGTTTTTATTGCTCAAAATTTACACAGTGCATCATTTCATGGGTAAGAGGCAAAAATGCCATTATAGAGCAAGGGAGGAGGTTCAAACTCCATTTTCGACCCTGGGGAAGAAAAGAAGGGAGAGGTAGAGAAGAAGGATGAACAACCTTTTTCAAAATGAGCCAAAACTGGCTTTTATCACTCGAACAAAATGAAGGAAATGAGAAAACGTGGGAAAATTGATTTTAAAACTCCAACCACCAACAAGATCCATTTAATTATCCTGCAAAATGATGGGTTTCCATGAAAAATCCCATACTTCATCGTACATTTCTTCGCAGAGCAAGAAAGAGGCCCATACTTCATTAATTTTGGTGGTTGGGGTCATTTTCTACGTAATTTTTCCATGCCAGATATTTTTTCCCATTTTTCTCCCACAAAACTCCATAAAAATTTAAAATTGAAGTGTCCATCGTGTAGAGGATTTCACCATCTTTCCAATGATACCAAAATTGTAGAAATCTGAGCTCTGGATCGAAAGATATGGCCTTCTGAAGATTTAGGGCAAACAGGGAAAAATTAGGGCAAAAATCAGGTTGGCGGGCCAAAACTTGACCTTTTTGCCCTTTCACAAAATTGGGAAATTTTCCCAAAATTTTCCTCGACCCCACCGCTCCGATGACACGTGGTGCTTCTGATTGGTCGGGGCCTTCAAAATAACATTATGCCCCTTTTGCCCGTAAAGGGAAAATTTTCCCAAGGTCCCCGTCGGCTGACTCCGGCTGGCTTTGATGTGGACATGTGGCACCTTCTGATTGGTCACGGAGATGCAGTCCAACTTTTCACCTTTGTGATTTTATGGTTTTGGCAAAAAACAAAAAATCCTTCCAACCCCGACTCTCACTTTGTTGACTTGGACACGTGGTATCATTTCATTGGCTACGGGCCTTAAGCAATTTCATTTCCTTTGCGGGCTCTATGAAGCACAAATGACTTTTGGGCTTTTCACCCAAAAATTGCTAAGTTCTCAATTTCTTCCTTCGCTTTGCGGCCCGAGCCTCTTTGGCACAAAATCTCCCAAGCTCATTGCCCTTTTGCCTTAGGAAAATTTCCTCCAAACTCTGCCGAGCCATAACTCTAAAAATACAAGGAGTTAGGAGGACTTATTTACCTTTTTGGAAAGGGGAAGAAAAATCCTATATGATGAAACCATTTCAGAATCTTTTGAGTGCTTCAATGTGTGAATTGAAGTTGAAGAAAAAGGAAGGAAAGAATGAAGGAAAGTTAGCCAAAATAAACAGGGGCTCATTTTGGATAACAGAGCTTAGAGAAGAGGGGGGTGATGAGGAGGATGAAAATGATAGAGTGGCAAAAGTTACAACACGATATATGTGGTCGAGAGAGAGGAGGTAGATGTAGAGAAGGAGAATCTTGTTTCTAAGGAGCCACATCCTTAAAAGGGAGGCAACGATGAAGTCGGTGATGGGCCAACATGTTGCCTCAGGAGAGGGAAAGACTTAGCGAGGTGCTGCTGCGGTTCCACCACCACCAGTTGCACTGGATGATCCTACGTGGATGCCCAAAGATCTCGAGTATGTAGATACTCTTTTCTCAACTTTTTAGCTAGAGTATGTTAAACATTATACTTTTTTTGAATTTTTATGGTTTTCTAACTCGTCGGTGTTTTCTTTGTTTTGTAGCCACTGCTGACGGATGGCGAGATCTTATTCATAGGATCTGTGTTGACACTTTAATGATCCCTTTTGGGAAGAACCATGTGAAGATGATAGAGGATGTGGGACAACCTTTGCATGATGAACACATATGTGTTTTCCCTTTTTGGAAGGCCACGAAGATCTTGACTTCTCAAGATAAGAAGATCTCCACATATGAGATGGAAGAGAGGATGGTGAGGCTGAACCACTCACGCAGAGAGGATGTGACCTGTGGACGATCTCATGGTCATTCTCATCACTTGGCACATTGAGACATCGAGCCACAAAAGGATTCCTATCTCTGACCGTGCACCATCTCAGGGTTCCCAGAGAGAGGGATAAGCCATTGAGCCTTTATTGCTTTGATGTCATTTTTGAGGCACATATATGATTTTTTTTTTTCATGCTCATTGCGAGCATTTTGACCACACCTAGTGTGTGATGGCATTGTACACAAACTTGATTCACTATGATATATACAAATATCTCTTTTTGGTTTGGCTATCCTTTGCACCAGAGTTGACTTCATTTATGGTTTACTTCGCATGTGTACTCTTAGATGTTTAGAATTTCTGATTTTATATGATTTTCAGAATGCATGTAGTGGATGATGAATGCTAATGAATGATATTATTTTTGTTGTTTTTAATGCTGATATGTGATGATTATGCAAGCACAATGTAATGCTTGAACTTTAGTTTTTCAAGTAATGTTTGATACTTCTTTTCATTTTGGCAATATGTGATGAATAATGATATGATAATAAAATGAACTCACTCCACTCCTAACCCCATACAACCAGTAAGATGTGAGGGCTCAACACCGAGAGCTAGAAGGGACACAAATTGTATGATTTTGTTGAATGGAAATGATGAGAGAAAGACAAGGTTTTGACAGAAATCCAATTAGAAACCTACAAACTAACTCTACACACAATTTACTACATAATCTAGAATGTGATTTGCTTGCAATTTTATCTATACTTAGACCCGTAGATGGCCTCTTGATTGACAAAATATGGTTTTAAGGTTTTAACTCTTTTGGAACATACACATCTAATTCATTCTTCTTGGGATTTATGATTTCAAAGAACTTTTTATTGAATGGAAATTGCTTTTAACTTACTAATTTATTTACAGAGACCCCCTACACCTTGCCCCATGCTACCAGTAGGAAGCATGGGCTCATCACCAAGGAAAAGGCATATGTGAGTAAGGGAACTTCCCTCCTTTCCCAATCTCATGCCACTAGTAAGAGGCACGGGATCAACATTGAAGGTTGGTGGGGAAAGGAAGTGTGTAAATGAAAATTTTGTATTGATTTTGACTGAGAAAAAAATAAAAATAATATATATATATATTTATTTTTAAATTTAAGTTGTGCTTTTGGGAGGGAGAGCTTTCCCCTAGCCTCAACTGATGAGTGTATTGTTTGGCTCATTGATATCATTTCTTCAAGCCAAAAATACCCTTTTGATATGACTTATTAATACATGGGGATGTTTTGTGTAGTTATATCTTAGTAGGTTTGATGCATTTTCCTTGCTATAGTTTATGAAAACCGATTATCACATGAACCTCCTACTAACTGTATTTATGAGATAAAACATGATGATGTGTGCAGGAAATGATGGATGTTGCTGGTAGTTATGGAGCCCGAGTTCGGAGCAAGCGGTAGGAGACTATTTCCACCAAAGTTGACCTATTAGTTTGGGGCTTGTTCCTAACTTCCCGTAGAAATTTATGTGTTTTAATTAGTATTTGGTGGACGGTGATTAATGCCACCTGTTATGGCGAGCCTTGTAACTAACAGTACCTATATGAAGACTTCGTCTTTAGAACATATGAAGAGAACTACTTTTGATATACTGAGATAGATTATCTGCATTTAGTTTTTGACATTATTATTATTATACTATCTATGCTATGAAAATTATTCTGAGTTAATGAAAGTCATGACGTTTTGAGAATCAAAGGTTGTTAATCCCTCTATCCCAAGGAAGAGCAAGGGCCCACTCGACCAAGGAGATAAGAGGTTATTTTGAGTTCATTTATGCATACAGTTCTTTGATTGGATTTACTACAATTGTTGTTTGAGAATCTTACATGCATGCTTTGATTGACTATATTCATTTTCTTCATTATTGCTTTCATTTAGAATAGATGTTTCCATTATGCAAATCGGTTAAAAAGTAATCTCACTTTCTACTAAGCTTCATTTATACAATTGTAATTTCATTTGTTAAAAGTAGTGTGTGTGCATTTCATTTTCAAGTAGAAGATTAGTTGTTAGTTTCCTTTCATTGCAAATAGTTGAATTATGTAGAATTATATTTCAATTTTGTAGATTTGTATTACATTTCCATAGATTAGTCACTAAACTAAGCAACCCCCAACAGACTCCAATGAGATAACCAATTCCACTAAACTCCATTACATCCGCTGAGACACAACCCTAGTTTAGAATGACACTGACAGGAGATTATGTCAGTTAAATGATTGGAGCAATACAATGACCCATCATAAACCCCACGTAACCGAGTAAAATGCGAGGGCTCAACACCAAGGTTGAGATAATCAAACAAGAAATACGGGTAAAAATGTTTAGAATGCTTTTGCTACTAAAGAGGTTTTTCTAGGGAAAGATATGACTCCAAGAAGCTTCTAGAATAGACTATAGGAAAAGACAGCTATGCTGGAAGAAAACTACAAGTAAAACTAAGTATGCAGGCCTTGGTAGGATTAGTGTCAAAATTTTTCTTATCTTGTTGAATTGATGAAATGATTCAGAAATGGTTTGATGATAATATTATGAATGTTTGAAGAGATGTGATTTAAATGATTGCCAATGTTTTCAAATTTTTTTGAAAATAATTTCCTTGATTACAAATTTCATAGAATGAGCTAGCAGATGAGGATGCAATAGTATACATATGGAAATGTAGATGGATCATGCATAGTATCTCTTTAGGTGAAGGGAGTTGATGGATTCACCAAATTCCTCACCTTCTAGTGTACACAGGTGATATGCCCCATTTTTATAGTCCTTCATGACTCGATATGGGCCCAACCACTTGGGCTTGAATTTCCTTCCTTCACCAATTTTCTTGTCTATTCGGCTATCAAGTCTCAATACACAATCTCTAACGAATATGTCACATTCTTCTTATTGTACTCGACACACCTAATCAGCGTAATCTCTATGGTGTGCCTTAGCTATAAGCTGAGCTTTATAGAAGGTCTTTAGCTCAACAAGCTATGCCTCATGATATCCTTCTTCTCCTAAGATTACTTGTAATGATATCTGTAGACTGGGTATCTTGAATTCAAGTGGAAAAAATGCTTCCAAACCGAATACTAAGGAATGTGTCATTGCCCTTGTGGGCATTCTTACTGATGTTCTAAAGGCCCACAAGGCCAAAAATAGCTTTAAGTGCTAATCACACTTGTTCTCCTTGATAGTTTTTAGGAGGATGGATTTCAGCGTCTTATTAGTTGCCTCAACTGTCCGTTGGCTTCGAGGGTATTAGAGAGAGGCTGTTTGGTGATTTATCTTGAAATTTTCACATAATTCATGCATCTCTTCATTTTTAAACAACGTGCCATTATCGAGAGATAATGACTGTGGGACCCCATATCGATGAGCACATAAATTGATCTATTATACATATGGTTATTGATTTACTCCTAAAACGCTAATTTCGCTTGGGGATGTTTTATATAGTTATATCCTAGCAAGGTTGATGCATTTCTCTTGTTTTTGTTCATGCAAACTGATTGACCAGTAGAGATTTCCTACTAATTGTCTTTGTGAGTAAATGTGGTGACATGTGCAGGATAATAATGAGCATTTTCTACCAATTTTGGAAGTTGCAATCAAGGAGGCCGAGTCTTTAGCCATTATGCCATCATGGAGGACTTTTTCCATAACTAGCCTACAAACATGAATCCTATTTTTAGCATTATTATAGGATTTCAATGAACTTTAATGAGGCTATTAGTGGATGAATTTGGTGCCTATAATCATGGCATGTTTTGTAATTGATTGTGTCTATAAAGACACCTTCTTGAGAACAATTTGTAGTTAGTTGATAATAGTAGTTTACAATACAATTATCTACCAATTAGTATTTAATTTTCAATGTTATGTTGAACATGTCTCGAAATTATTCGAATTAATATAGTTGATGTCATTTTGAATATCATTTGGTGTTGAGAGTACCTCCATCCCAAGGAAGAGAAAAGGCCCACTTGACCAAGGTGATTGGAGGATTTATGTTTCATACATGCTCGTGGTTTTGATAAGTTCAAGTTTGAATGCTTATTTGAATGTAATTACTTATTTCCTTTCTTTGGTATATTTCTTTACTGCTACTTTGATTCAGTGTGTGTTATTCCATTCTGGTATTTCAATTCAGTATGTGAGTGTTATTTCAATTCGGTGTGTGCATTTCAATTCCAGTTAAAGTATTTCCTTTAAATGTATTTTTATTACAACAACGTTGTTTCAGTAGTTTAGCATTGCATTTCCATAGACTAGGAAGAAACAAGGGGAACCACACCAACCAAACCCCCAAAAGAAACCACCAAACAACTGAGTTGCATAAGAATTCATTGCATACAACCTAGGACACACATCCCTAGTTTTATAATGAAATTGTAGAAGAATTTGTTGGTTAAATGATTGGAGAATACAATGACCCATCATTTTTGGTGCCATTTCCAGAGACACCACAAGAACAACATACCATTCTATTCACTTTACATCTTATGGGTGTTAATTAAGTTAGTATATGTAATCGGTAGAAGTCCTCGGCCTTGTTTACACAACCAAACTAGATGCACAGCCACGAGACACTCAAGGGAGATTTATACCTCATAATATTCAAAGAATATCTCCAAACAGAGAACAAGTAGGGAACATTGAAAGTGACATTGAATCTAATACAACACCTAAGATCCCTTCTGAACAATTTGCATCATCTTATCTAGAACCGAGGATAACCTTCTAAGATGGGGGCAACATGAATGAAGGGGTTTAACCATTTGGTAGAACCTTTACTTATCCAATCATCCTCAATGAAGATGAGGATGCACCCATGAAGAAAATTTCTCCATCTATCCTCCCTATCTTTCGAGGAATGTCCACAGAAGACCCAGACCAGTTCTTATTTGAATTCAAAGTTCTTTTCCAAACATATGACTATAAAACAGATAACCAAAAAATCAAACTTTTCCCTTCCACCCTCAAATACTTTGTTATGAGGTGGTTCATGGGATTTTCCCCTAACTCCATTCATTCATGGGAGAACATGGAGACAAAATTTTGGACAAATATCAAGACTACTGCAGGGGAAGAGATAGGAGAGAAGAGTTCTTCTAGATAAACCAAAAGGAAGATGAAAATATAGAAAATTATCTGGATAGATTTATCTTTCTCCATAGAAGGAGTGGTTATGAGTTACATGCAAAAATCACTAAGACAATTTTCCTTAAAGGAATTGATGAGGAAACCAAGGATTCCCTCCATCTCATGGGAGGATGTGATGTACATAAACTCACCATGCTGCATATTCCGAGTTATGTAAAATTTACTATGGAACAAGAGGAGGTCTAAGAGGAAGAAAAACATCAAAGAATGCCTAGGTACCTTAGAACTTCTCAAGGAAATGGCTAACATGAAAAAGACATCCTGTCACAAT
Source organism: Taxus wallichiana var. yunnanensis (assembly GCA_018340775.1). Classification (NCBI taxonomy): domain Eukaryota; kingdom Viridiplantae; phylum Streptophyta; class Pinopsida; order Cupressales; family Taxaceae; genus Taxus; species Taxus wallichiana. The sequence goes on along the minus strand of CM031238.1, from coordinate 15,012,616 downwards.
TGACATCAACCATAGATGGGTGAAAGCCAAGACCAATGTTGCAAAGGAACCTTTAGATATATATTGTCCTAAATGTAGGAAGATACATCCTTTGAGAGAATGCCCTTTGGATGTCACAAACATGTGTTTGATTTGTGATGTCCCGACCATGATACCAATCATTATAATCTCCTACCTCAACTAAAAGAGAGATTAAATGCTATAACTCAATCAAATACGAAGTAAACTTTGTGTAGTGATCAAATAATCAGTCTACCTATGCCCCTTGACCTGCTCAGAACCCATGGATGATGCCATGGCCCAATCAGGATCCTCCACCAACTTGGGGACAACCTGACTAGACACCACCAAGCTGGGTAACCTATCCATAACCACCACCATGGGTACCTCCATACAATCAGCAAGGTTGGGCACCTTCACTAATATACCACTATGGAAAAATCAATAATGGGCACCTCAACAAAATGCTAATAAACCAAGGAGGTTTGCACAAAAACAACAAGCTTTAATGCCCCCACCACAATAGAATTATCAAGCAAGGGCAAGTAGCACAAAATCAACTTCTAGCTCATCCTGTCTCGAACCCCAAAAATCAACAAACAACTTCAATTAATGAAGTAGGACATGGTGAGATGATGTAGATGAATTCCATTAATAATGTACAATTGAGGTCTGGAAGGACAGTAAAAAACCCTCCTATTGTTATCACTAAAATACTTGAGGAGAATGAGTGATACTAGAGAAAAGTGAGGATATACTTGAGGAAAATAAGGAAACTAAACATGTTTCATAGAAACAAGCCACTAGGAAAAAAATGTTCATGAAGCTCCTTTGAACCCACAGTAGTTGAGAGAAACATAGAATGAGGAAGAAATAATACTAGTTCAGGAGCTGAAAAATATGAACATTGAAGTCCCACTTCTGAGATCAATTCGGGACATTCTCGGAGTTAAATTAGACCATTAGGAGCCATTGCATAAAAACACCAGGAAGGAAGAGGAAGTACCCAAAAATAATCAAAGTGGAAGGAAATCTAGTTGATCTTGTGGCTGGAAAAATTCTTCACCAAAATATGGGGATCCTGGGAGTCCAGTCATTACTATTTTTGTAAATGGTCAATCAATCTCTAACGTTTTGGTAGATCTTGGTGCTGCCATCAATGTTATAACAACAGATATGTTCAATTTGTTGTCTTACATAATTACAACCAACCAATACCATTCTTCAATTAACAGATCAATCTATTGCTGTACTGACATAGTTATTGAGGATTTTATGGCCACGATTGAATCTTGGGAGTATCCTATCGATTTTATGTTCTTACAGCCTAAAGCTTAGAAGTTGGGATACCTAGTCATCTTAAGGAGGCCTTGGTTAGCTATTGTTGCTACGTACATTGATTATAGGTTGGGAAAAATGACTATTTTGAATGGGAAAAAAGAAAAGAATATTTCACTTTATCCTCCCTGCCTTGACCATATGTGGATGTTTGGATGTGTTTGGGTTGATTTTTAGATACTAACAATATGAGTTCTTCTTATCTAGCCACCATTGCAGTGAAAAATCACATGGAAGAAATTTTTGAGTCATACATAATGTCTGATGAAGAGGATACCGTAGTTACGAAAAACAAAACTATGGCTACAAAAATTCAAACTGGGGCTACGGGAAAAACTATTTTAAATTCAGCGGATAATATCACTAAGGTAAGTGACATTTATATTGGAAATTGTGAAGAAATCTATGATTATCATGAAGAACATACAATCACTGATTTCCATTGTCCTTTAGCCAAGGTTTTGTCCCTTGAAAACATGACTATTTTTCACATGCTACAACCTCATGTTTTCCCTTGAATTATTTAATTGTTGATGTAGAGATTTCTATTTTGAAAGATACTAAACAAGTGATTGTTGATGTAGGAAAAGAGCTGACCATTGGTAACAATTTAGAAGCCATCCAAGAGACTAGGGTTGAAGAAATCTTGAGGAAGAATTCCACAACTTTTTTTTGGAATTATATTGGCATGAATGGAATCCACCCAAGCATCTGAACTCACCATATTTACACTAAGGATGTTAAACATGTTAGGCAGCCAAAATGAAGAATCAATCCAACACTTAGAGACATTGTCAAGAATGAGATAGAAAACTATTGAAGGTAGGATTCATATATCCTATATTTGATAGTCAATGGGTATCACCATTAGTTATAGTTCCCAAGAAAAATGGTAAGTGGAGAATTTTCATAGACTATAGGGAACTTAATAAATCCACCAAGAAAGATTACTTTCCCCTGCCCTTTATTGATCAGGTTTTGGACAATTTGATAGGAAAGAAATATTTCTCCTTCTTGGATGGGTTTAGTGGGTATAACCAAATTAGTATATCCCCCTGATCAAGATAAGACCACCTTCACTTGTCCTTGGGGTACATTTTCATATAGAGTTCTACCATTTGGGATTTGTAACACACCTGCTACCTTCCAGAGAGCAGTTTTGGCCATTTTTGCAGACCTTACAAATGATTGTGTCGAAGTTTACATGGATGAATTTACTGTCCACAGTTCAAATTTTGATGAATCTTTGAACAATCTTGAAAAAGTGTTAACTAGATGTGAGCAACACCAAATTTCCTTGAGTCATGAAAAATGTCGATAATGGTTGATCAAGGAATTGTCTTGGGTCATCATATTTCTACCAAAGGAATACAAGTTGACCCCAAAAATATTGAAGTAATCACTAAGCTACCTACACCAACAAATTAGACTGACATCAAGAGTTTCCTTGGACATGCAGGGTATTATAGGCGGTTCATAAAAGATTTTAGTAAAATTGATGCACCCATGTTTTCTTTGCTGATAAAAGATTGTGTCTTTGAATAATATCCTTAATGTCACCAGGATTTTGAATTTATCAAAGAGAAGTTAACCACTATTCCATTTTTGAGAGGACTTGATTAGGGACAACCTTTCCATATTCACACCGATGCTTCTAACACAACAATGTGAGCTATTTTAGTACAAAAGGACGAAGAAGACCAGATGTATGTAATCTATTTCATCAATAAAAATATGACCCCAACAAAGAGAAATTACACCACTATGGAAAAGGAGTTTTTAGTTATTGTTTACTCTCTGAATAAATTTAGACATTATATTACTGGATACAAAATCTTTGTGTATACTGATCATTCAACTATAAGATATTTAATGAATAAACCAATAGTAGGGGGCATAATTATTAGATGGTTACTCTTGTTGCAAGAATTTAACTTAACTATTATTGATAAGCCTAGGAAGGCTAATGTTGTTGCTAATTTCCTCTCGAGATTGAATGTTTCAGGAGAAGAAGAGGCAGTCCAAGACCAATTTCTGGATGAGAACTTGTTTGCAGTATCAACTCAACCTCTAAGGTTAGCTGATCTTGTAAACTACCTAATCGCATGGAAGTTTTCAACCTAATTTACTAATAAGGAACAAAGGAAATTAGTTAAAAATAGCTCAACATACAAATGATGTAATGGAATTTTATTCAAATGTTGTCTGATATGGTTCTCATGCAGTGTGTTTGAGAGGAAGAAGGATATGACATCCCAAGGGCTTGTCATGATGAGCTTGAAGGGGGAAATTACTCAAGAAAGAGGTCAATTCACAAGGTCCTTGGAGCTGGGTACTATTGGCCCTCTCTTCACAAATATTTCAAGAAGTACGTGTGATAGTGTGATGCCTGTTGGAGAATGGGAAAGCCTACATTTTCCACGGAAATTCCTCTCAACCGTAAGTTGGTCTTAGGACCATTTGAGAAGTGGGAATTTATTTCATTTGACCATTTGATCCCCATCCTATGGGAAAGAGTATCTACTAGTGTGCACTAATTATGTCATGAAATGGGTTGAGGTTCAAGCATTGGCATCTACTAATGAAGATGTTGTAGCTGAATTTTTGTACAACATAATTATGCTGAGATTTGGTGCCCCTAGAGCCATCATATCTTACTAGGGATTTCAATTCATGTCTAACATGATTGAATCCTTCCTAGAAATATACCAAATCAAGCATAGGAAATCATCACCATACCACCCCCAATCCAATGGGTAGGTGGAAGTCACAAATAAAGAGCTGGAGAACATTTTAACCAAAGTTGTCAATGCAGACAGGAAGAACTAGGTACCAAAACTACCAGAAGCAGTTTGGGCCTACAATACAACCTGGAAGACTACTACTGGTTTCTCCCCATATGAACTAGTGTATGGGAAGAAGCCATTGTTACCAGTTGAGTTTGAATTATAGACTTGGAGGACAACAATGAAATTTGGAATTGAGCTAGATGAAGCACAACATGAGAGAGTAACACAATTGAATGAACTGGATGAAATGAGAATGGAGGTTCTAAAACAAATTGAAATTATTCAACGCCAAAGAAAATCTTAGCATGATGCTCTCATCAAGAACAAAAAGTTTAATGAAGGAGATTGGGTCTTACTATTTGACTCAAAGTACAAACTATACAAAGGAAAGCTGAGAACAAGATGGTTGGGACCCTACCAGAGTGAAAAAGGTTTTTGATAACGTCTCTATGAGACTACTGCCAATTGATGGAGATAGGAGAAATATTTTGGTGAATGGACATAGATTAAGGATGTATCAACGTCCTCTGGATAACGATAATTTCACCAAAGATATGTGTTGGTTGGATATTTTGTCAAGTCAAAATATGAGGTTCAACCACAGTACATGGGATTAAATCCCTCCTCAAAGACAGGTGAGGCTTCCTGTTTATTACTAATCTAAAACACAATAGAAATAATGCGTACAATATTCACACTAATCTAACCATTGGGGTTGGGATAGAATCCCGAAATCCATATCCACACTATGTGAAGATGTTGTTTTTATAAATGGACCAGTCGGAAATTATTATTATGGAAAAAACACAATGGAAAGGAAATGACAGGAAGATATTTTCTTTCGAGTAAACACAGAGCACGAAATAATCATACGAGCTTTAGATAACAAATGTAATGTTTGAAATGATTAGAATCATCAAGATGCTAAACAAATAATAGCTTAAGATTATGAACATAAGAACAATATCTTAAGAAAGATACATCTCACAACACAAAGTTTGCAAAATAGCATCAGCTTCTATTCCTCAAATGATTAAAAGAAAACACAAAGTTTTTCTTCTTCACAATAGTTCTCAATATTCCAAAAATCTCAACCTTTTGGAATGCATAAACATCCCTTATTTATAATAAAAAAGTAGAGAGAAAATAGGATAAACCCTATAAAAAAAGTGTTCTAGCAAGAGTCCTATTTTACTTGGCCCTCACGCAGGAGACCAAGTCAAAACTTACTTCCTATGTGACGAAACAGAAATGAAAAAGACATGTCAATTTCAAGATTGAAATGACATGTTGCATTGTGACTTAGTCTGAATCGTCATCTTTCTCTTCTTCATCTTTCCCTTCTTCCAAAGAAAGCTGTTTGTTCCGAAATTCTTGGAATTTCCGGATTATACCTTGCATCTCATTTTCATCAGGTGCAGTAGAATGATCACTCAAGACTTCACATGTTTCATGAGTGTCACTGGCATTGCTGGGGAGCTTTCTCAACCTTTTGTTAAGTTTTCTCAGGGTCTCCAAAGTATGTTCAATCTTTACAAACCTGTCAATAATTTCTATACTAAATCCGTGAGTTGGTTCATGCTGAATTGATTCTTGGATTTGTTTGAAAAGATCATCAACTAGTAGGATACCCGAATCTCCACTCAACACTTTTGCATGATTTTCATCAGTTCTTCTTCTAGGTTGCTCTTGCCATCAATTAATTGATCTCTTGATTCTCTCAATTTTCCACAAGCTTCGTTGAGAATCTTTACCCTGAATCTGATGGCTTTGGTTAGCTAGAAATGCTTATCCGCATGTGGGAAGTCTCCCTCTTCCACCAAGATGCATAATGGGATTTGCTTCAAGATGCTAGAGATCTTCGAAAGTCAACTCCAGGTGCCCGATCTCTTGAGATAAATCATCATCCATCTTTTCCCCATCACTCTGTATATTCCCCAAAGATTGATAGACTTCTACGGTGTCTTGAATCACTTCTTTCCCCTGTAGGAGCAGCCTTTGGGTCCATTCATCGACCAATCTCCCTTTTTCATTAATCTTTTCAATTATGGGTACCGATGAGAAATCGAACCCAACAAGAACTGAGGAAGATGGTATGGATTCAAGGGGTTTTGAGAGCTTAAGTAATACTTCCGTCAACTACTCCACCTTTCCTTTAAGCTCATCCCTGTTGTCCTTTGTTTCCTTCAATTTCTGGCATAGCACGTTCATAGCATCTCATGCATCTTGTTGTGCTCCTTCTACCGTCACCTCTCCTAGAGCAACCCTAGTTATCTGATAATCAGAGGCCACTATGTCCTCTTTGGTCTTGTTCATCGGGGAGTGGCTACCTCTGCAAACTTATGGCCCGAAGCATCCACTAAAACCCTCGAAACTGTTTTGGGTTTTTTGGCTGACTTAGTAGTAGGAGCCTTGAGTGCACTAAAATCAAAGGCTGGTATGGGTACAACTACCTTCCTTTTCCTTGGAGTTTTCTCAAGTAACCATTGAGGCGTACCAGAAGGAGTAGCCACCGTTGTAGAAGTTGGTATCATACTTTCGGGCAGTGGGAACCATTATCAGTGTGGTAGTAGATTCGGTGAAGAGAGGCATAGGGGAGGCATATCTGTAGTTGCTTTGGTCCCAGTAGAGAGGGGTGAGAGTCCGGAGAAAATGCTGGCCATGAATGATGAAGTGGAAGGGGAAAGAGGAGGTAGAAGTGGTTGTGACGTAGGAAGTGCAGATCCTGACGCCAAAGCCTAGGATGCAAGAGATAAAGTCACTTTAGTTGGGTGGTCAGCAAATAGTGAAACTAGGGACTGGCTCACTTCTCTTTCCAAAGAAATTTCTCCTATTTCTGGTGGTGTTGGTGATTCTGGCACATTCACCATTTCAACTCGGAGTAACAGATTGAAGGGGTTTCTTCTTCTCTTCTCTTCTTGACAAGCTTGACCTTTATAGATCCCTGGAAGAGCTTTTGTCCTTTTCCTTTTGGAGGGCCCCTCCTCTGCAAGCAACCAAATTTGAAAAATTATCTTCTTTGAAACTCATTCCCAAGAGATGAGCCATGCCTTGGTGCGTGCAATAATTAGGGCTGACCTATCTCGTAATGGAGGCCTTTTCCCCGATAGACTAATCAATAGGTGGGAAAACATATTGATCTTCATTCAATCCATCATAGGAAGGATCTAGAACACTTTCATTATCACCGGTACCCGGTATGTCTGCATGAGCTCGAGTGTTATAATCTCTGCGAGTGTCAACCTGATATGATCTTTTCTTGAGACAAAGAACCTCATCACACAAATCAATCCGGATGTCTTCTATGCTTGGTACATGCGGGTGTAGAGTTCTGTATGACTTAAGGAGTCCTCGAAAGTCAAACCCATCTCGAGGCTTCATGTGCTTTTTCAACTTATCTTGAAGCTCATGTACAATGTTCTTGGATTTCACAACCATTGAACAAGTATATCTTCCAATAGAAATTGGGAAGGATACAAATGGCCTTGTGTTTACTCTATTGGAATTTGTGAAAATCCAACAATTGCCTAACCAACTCCATCAAGATTAGTTTGTCCCCTGGATACGAGCAAACGGAAAGGATCACCTAGGTACATGACCACTCGTGAGGTATGTAAAATTTTTGAATTATAAAAAGACACAACCCCATTTTGAAATTTCAGCCCATCCATCATCGAGACTCTCATTTTCCTTAGTTCGGGTTTAACTGCAGATGTTCTCGTAAAAGAATGCATCATTTACCCTTCTGAATTGGTCTTCAGACCCTTTTCTTGTTAATTGAGGAAAATACCGATAAATGTGTTCCAATGCCTTGTTCGCCTTTGTGTCCAATCCAGGGGTAATTCCTCATGCCACGCATTGTATAGGTGACATATAAAACTTCCCAAAGTAGACAAGACTGCCGTAAATGCCCGAGAATCTATCTCATTCTACGATGAGGGTACCCTAGTTAATCCCCTATTGATTTTTCTTAATAATGATCATGAATTGGTATATCCATCCTTGGAAAACATTTGATTTTGTGAAACCAAAAACCTGACTCAAGAGAGTAATGATATCATTGATTTCTGAATAAAATCACTTTAGGAACAAGTCTTGGGAACCTAGAAATAGCCACTTGGCTTTGATTAGGAACTTCTTATTCACGTGCTTGATGTAATCCTCCTGATCATTGTCCCAAGCTTTTTGGGCTGACTTGAGATCTACATCTCCATACTCCTCAAAGTTAGGCAACTTGAGAAGATCATTGAAGTAACCTCCGTCAACATGATTATGACCTCTACTTTGATTTTTCACAGAACGAGAAGCAGAGTCATAGTTTGAAGCATAGGCCAAGATGAACTTGAGGCACTGAGAAGACATGGGGAAACCTACTGCAAGAGGAAGACCACTGCTTACTATTGATTTCATCCATGGGTTTTGGGAAGAACTCTTGATTCTATTCCAAAAATCTTCCATATCTATGTTTCCGAGTTCTGTATGCCATATGTCGTAATTACAATCAATGTAGGAGGGAGACTCCACCTTCCTAAATTTGTACTTCATCCTCCCTGATTTTTCAGTCTTATCTTGTGATGAACCAGGTCCGACATGAGGAATTTCAAAGGAGGAATGAACTAATTGCTTCTGATTTTTAGACACTTCGGGTTTAAGGACCTGCTCAGCAATCTCAGAGGCTCGAAAAAAATGGAGAGTATCAGAGATCGAAGGTGTCGAACACTTCAGAAAACCCTGAACACTGGAGATGTCAGAAAGTTCGAAAACCCGCAATACTGGAGATGTTGGAAGGTTCGGAAAACCCGCAACACTGGAGATGTCATAAAGTTTGAAATGTCTGACACACTAGACATGTCGAAAGTTTGAAATGTCGGCACACTAGAGATGTCGGAAATTTTGAAATGCTTGACACACTGGATTTCCCAAAACACTGCGGGTTTTGGAAGCTGCAGAACAACCTACAAAACCCGAAAAGAGGGAATCAGGTTGTGGTTAGGTCAAGATATGCAAATTCCTCTCCACTGTTTATGACTCAATGGTATATTCCAAGGAATAAAACTAAGCTTTTCAAGGGGGAACCCTAAAATGCAAACCTGATTGGAAAACAACCCAAAAAGGAAAAAGTAAACAAAAACCAAAAACCCTAACCAAAAGAAAGAGGGATTTTAGGAAGCTTATTACACAATCCTTCCACAAACTTCATAAACAAAGAACAAGGGAAATACCTTCAATCAGATTGAAAAATGATAAAAAATGAGCAACACAATCGAGCACAAAGACGAGTCGGGTTACAAGGTCGAAGATGCATGCACGAAAATCCACAAGGTAAAAAGTACATCTGGTAAAAATGACGTGGAAATCCAAGTATTTATAAGAAATTTCACATTTAATACACTTCAATTGACACGTGTGTCAACTACCCGACAACTTGGCATTAATGCCATGTCAGCATGCTTGGGATATCCGGAAACCTAACACAAAGGATTTCATATTAATTTGGGTTTCGGGTTGTGGGAAACAAGCGACATGAAGCATGATGCTTGATGGTCCCAAAACTTGATACAAAGGAGAAAATCAGGTTTTGGGAATTGGAAGACATGCGACATGAAGCATGTTTTGAACAAGGCATGTTCCGATGCTTGGAGAACCCGAAAACCTGATACAAAGGAGAAAATCAGGTTTTGGGAATCGGAAGACATGCAACATGAAGCATGTTTTGAACAAGGCATGTTCGATGCTTGGTGGACCTGAAAACCCGAAAGACTTACTTGATGCGGGTTTCAGGTTTCGGGGAACAGACAACATGAAGCATCCAAAACACATGTTGTCTTGCTATTGAAACCTGAAAACATGATTATCTCTCTGAAAGGGCATTCTTAGGAAACCAGCTCAAAAATTTCTTAGGGTTATCTCATTTTTGGCGTAAACACAAAAATGAGATAACAATATGCTACTATGCAAAGGAATGGATTTAGTGGAAGAGCTCGTCTCTTCTTGCTAAGAATAGTTGTTTATTTAAATTCAAATAAAGGAAGATGATCATGATTTTGATCTTCTTCCCCTTAGATTGTAGTTGTTTTGTTTATTTCATGCTTTCAATAAAGGTTAGGAATGTTAATTATTAGAACGTACATTAATCACATTTATTTTACAAGTGTAGGATGTGGAATTCTATGGATATCGGGAGTTGAGTTGGCAAGGGTAAGTGCATTCTTATTTGCTATGGATATTAGCTTTTAAGCACTCCCCCATTGCATTTATTTAACATGATTAAATCAAAACACAATTTTGATGCACTTATTATGGATATAAATCAAAATATTATGCCAACAAGTGGGGTGTAATGAATAATAATGGGAAAATATCCCACATGTGTCACATTTTTATGGAAGGGACAAGTGGCTTTGTGAGAAGGACAAGTGACCTTATCATTCATGATGATAAGACGTGAGTTGTGCAATGCATTAAATATTCCCATACGAACTAAGTTCCTATCCTATCAAATTTTTCTGCCGCCAAACTTGCGCCAACTCACTACCAATTAAGAGCTTAAAAAATAATTCAAACTTCCAATGTCACTGTTGCATGCAATTGCTCTGCTATTCCATGCAAGCCTTCACCATTTTTTGAAGTTTTATTTAGCCTTGATTCAACTATGGGGCAGAAAAATAAATCCGAAGCAGATTATCTAGAGCTGCTGCTTGGAAATACTTGTTATTTCTTAGGTATTTCATGATGCAGGATGGTTAGATTTTATTAGAAAATTTGAGGGTTTTGATGAGTATTTGGTTGATGATTTCTAATAAATTTTGAGGCAACCTGCTCACGAATTGGGGGTAAAATAATTGAGATAAGTAGCCAATTTTTTCGTTGACCTATCGACCTACTTGATTTTGGTCTCAAATTTGTGACTAATGCCCCACTCAAGGATTTAATACCACTATTTCATGAAGAAGGAGAAGCTCTTCTAGAAGTGATCCTTACTTCCTTTGGTACTCAAAAGGAATTAGGTGGGAGAGTTTTCTGGTCTCTGGAAAGAAGTAGCTCAGTGGGTCAACAAATATTTTATCTGTGATGGATAGCCTTCTGTACTTGGAGGTGATGTACTAAATATATTGACTCATTTGAAGAAGGGTCACACAAACCCTAAACTTAGGGTTAATTTACCAGAATATCTTGCATTGAAGCAATCATCAAAGTGGGACAAAAGTACAAGAATGGGGGTGGTAGAGCTTCCTTAAAGCACCTAGGACTTATCCAATTAATCTGTCACATCAAGATTTTTACAGACCTAAGAGGAAGGTCAAAAAAAAAAAAGTGGAGGGGAGAGTTCAAAAAAAAACAAAATAAAAAAGGAACCATTCCCAATGTTCAACCTAGGCTCGAGTTGAATCCTCGCCATTCAAGAGAAACTATTAAGGAATCTGTTTGTAAGGATAACCCATCTTTTGTGCTGCAAGTTTCTAAAGGTAAAAATACCCTACCATTCCATTATGCTATGTTGTTAAGACCAAGAAGGTCTTGTACTTTACAAAGACTGAAGTTTCCCAGCCTGAAATGATTCATGAGGATTCTACTCCCATTTTGGAGGAGAGAGATGAGGCAGAATTCATGATCTCATAATATTTATTATTTAAATATCCTAATTGAGATAATTCTCACACCACCACCTCACCCTAGACCTATTCTTAGTATGTTGCCATAACTAACTAAGACCTACCTAAACCCTAAAAATCAAAGCCTACATTCCCTCTAACCACATTCCCACCTGTTAGAAAGGAAGCTTCCATTCTAATCCATTGAGAAAAAAATGAACAAGATCTAAGAAATCAAGTGGATCTGCCCATTTTAGTAAACCTAGGAAATCCCATCCCTAACCGATGCTCGGTCACCTAAACCACCACCGGTCAACCGGAACCATCATCGGTTACCATTTATTCCCCAAAACAACCTTATTTGAGGTTGGCACATTCAGAGAGAGTGAGAGACAAAACTAGAGCTGCATGCAAGCAGAACCAACATTCACACACACATCAGAGCATCCACAACCAACATCAGAAGTGATCACAAGCCATTTGCATTCATGGAAGCATTGGGAAGTGCCATCACCACACCAAACTCCATCCATCTGATCAACTACCATTTCCATCCAGCCATCAAGCTCATACAATAATAAGTATTTTGTTAACCAACATTCATCTACTTTCATTTTAGTAGGCTCTGTTACCTCTATTATCAGTTTCTACTTGCACTCCCATTCTCCCACCATTTACCTTCATGCAAGTTTGATCATTCCTTCACCCACACCATTAAATTGCCCATACCTAACTGTTAAAGATCTCTGAGTATACCTAAGATCTCCATAGACCTTTCCATTGCCCTCTCCATTTCATTTAGCCTCAGATCTGTCCTCACACCAAGATTTTAATAAGTTTCCTCTACCCTGACCATACGATGCGGTTACCCATACCAACCATCATCGTTGGTTTCACTTAAACCTAACATCGGTCATACTAGACCGATGTCGGTCTCTGTGTTTTACCCTCAGACCAAGAACAGAGCCTAAAATCCCCACCAAATACCCAAAATAGCCCAAAAACCAGACCCACGACTAGTGCTAGTACTCGGCAGAGACCTTGACCTTGATGATTGATCATAGCTTAGCTTGTTGTGAATGAATTTGCTTATTGTAGTCGAATGAGATACCTAAATCATTTTAACTACAGTAGGATTTCATTTATTGTTAACATTGAATTGTTTTAAATAGTGGATTGACAGCCTTCTAGGGAGTATCACACTTCCGGATCTAGCAGCACATGCTAGGTAGTCCCTTTGCATATCTTTATTTAACTTTCATTTGGTGGTCTTGTTTTTTATTTTAGGTAGTTCCTCCTAGCCAAAAGGAAGCTCTCACGATCAGTTATGGATCAAGAAGTCATACGCGTGCAACAACCTTCAACCAACTTTAACAAGTATTCCTCCTAGCCCATTTACCCTTATCTGTTTTGTCAATATTCAAAGAAACGCTCTAAGAATCAGGTGAAACATTTTGGCACGCCCGGTGGGACCCATTCGGGGTTCCTTGCATTTCTTCATTTCTAGGTGAAAATTTGTATGTTTGTTTCCTTTCTGAAAGGTTCTCACATTAAAATTTCTCCCCTGGAATCTTCTCTTCTTTCTATTTGTCTCAAAGCAATCATGTTTTGGTGCTATAAAAAGAACTCTTCTTCTCTTTCATTTATATTGCATTAGTGAAAGATCATACTCTCTTGTTCATCTTTTTGTGTCATCGAATTCAATATTTTGATTTGGGCTTAAAATCAACTACATTTCATTTTCTTTCTTTGCATTAGCTCACATTAAATGAGGGAAACCTATACGCTGGAAGTCATGCCCAGCTGATGGTTGAAAAATGAATCATAGAAAAGCACTTCCTTTCTCTTCTTCTCTCTCTGAGTCTTACCCAAACATCACAAAATTGAAAAATATACACATTCTTAAACAACATCTTACCTAGAAGAAGTTGTAGGTGATCACATGATCATGACATAGTGGGCACCCAACTCGTTACTTCTGTCGAGTCATTATCTCAGAGGATGGCCCGCCCCCACCATAACATACCTGAAACCTCTCCTTTAGATATCTTTCTTCGTAGGAAGCCTTCCTCACCAAAAACTCTATTCTAAAGTTCATGAGTCGAGTCTTTAAATAGCATAAATTGAACAAACATAAAGGAAAGAGCACTCTTAGGATCATATTTTTCTTAGTGTTTCTTGCTTGGCTTGCATTTTGAGGTGAGAGGACACGTTCTTCATCTTTTATTTCTCCTTGCATGCTCCTTATCATAGTTGGTGTATTCCAACTTTTTTTGAGTGTGCCTGGACCCCATTTTCATCATTCTTAGAATTTTGGGTTTGATTCCACACTTGATTTTAAATCACAACCACCTTTTCTTCATCTTTGTTTCAATTTCATAGTAACCGGTGTCGGTCAGTGACCGTCATCATTGGTTACCCTCTAACCGTCATTGGTTTTACCCAACCGGCATTGGTTTACTTGTTCTTTTGGTTAACCTACCCAAAAGGACACTGTTTCATATTCTTTGTTATTCAGAGTCTCTGTAACTCTCATCATCTTCTCTGTCCTGATAAAATCCATCTGCATCTTATCTACTAGTAGATTATTAGCTTTTGCCTTGTTTTGACAAACTATCCATTTTCCACAGTGACCGACCATGGTTACCTGTGACCAACGTCGATTTACCCTAACCGACATCGGTTAGCTGTTCAAATTTCAGTTGACATTTTGTACCTAATCCACCTACCACCACCTATTTTTCCTATTTTTGTTATATTTCTATGTCATTTATAGAAAGTAGTCCTACCACATTAGTACTTGTTCACATGGTGTTGACTCGTAGCCAAGAAAATGCCCTCATATTCCATGCTAGTTGTCAACCACTCCCACCTAGTCCTTCACCACCTTCCATTCTATCACCCATGGATCCTACCCAACCTATCACTATCACCACAGGGGATGAGGAGTTTCACATGACTCCTTGACCAGAACCCCTTGCCCCTTATCAGTTCTATCTTTCCCACTCATCCACTCGAGATGCCTCGGGTCAGTTGATATGGCATGCCCATATCTATCCCCCCGACTCTCATTCCTACTTCTGTCATCAGCCCCTTCTAGCTCCATGTTACCCGCATCTACCTTGCCCCCAGTCATTTCACAGCTAGGCCTATACCTTTCTATGACCACCACATCTGCCACATCTATTGCACCCGGCACATCCACTATACCTTCGTCCACCACCAGAACATAACCTCATCATGCACCTATTGTCTCACATATACCCATAGCAACACAACCACCCCGGTGTCGATGACCCCTACCCCATTTCAAAACATTGTCCTTTCTATTCCATAGTCCTTAGCCCCCATCGCTACTAGGGTTACCTCGACCCTTCCACCTCCATATATACATCTCTATCAGACCTCCATTTCATCCATCATTCATTTAGGGTATATATCCCCTATCTCACTCCCTCATTCCCAACCTACCTATGTGGCATCGCCATATCTTTGGAATGCCACCTCCATCATATGTCCAACACCCCCTCTTATACTGGGAGGTACCCATCCATCACCACCTACCAATGACCTCATCAAGTTAATGATGGAAGATGCTGAGACTTTGGAGGCATCGGTTTTTGGCTCACGTAACTCTCTCACCTATGATGAAATTTGTAATGAGCCCATACACCCATCTATTCCTATTCGTCCATATCCCGTACATTGGGAAATGCCTAAATTTAACCACTTCAATAGCAAAGAGGACCCAATAACATTTGCGGTCTTTCAAACATGGGTGTTATCTGATCACCCATGATGACGCTTTTTTCGAGGACCATTTCCCATGTCTCTGATTGGGCCCGCATTAGACTGGTATAGTGGGTTACCTAGACATTCTATCTTCTCATTTAATTAGGTAGCCCAAGCCTTCTTGGATCACTTCTCCATCAACGTTGTTAAGAAGGTTACCATGACTGACCTCTACTCTATGCGTCAATATGATGATGAGTCTATATCATAGATTTTGTCACTCATTGGCGTAGCTGATCAATCAACTCACATTCAATTACCACAAATTGAACTCATAGAGCTCTTCACTCGGGCTTGTGCTAGACATATCTCACTGACCCTACGTAGGTGTAGACTTTCCAAACCTTTGATGAGGCATTCACCATGGCATGAAAAGCTAGAGATTCGGGCCATCGAAGAAAAGAAAATTCAACTATGAAATAAGAACTCAACATTTAAGTCAAATGATACCTCTTCTTCTTGAAACCACAGAATAATTATTCAAAATCCAAGGGAACCACTAATGTAGTGGTACTCAAGGCCGGCCCATCTCATCCATCAAATTAGGCTAAGCCCTCATCTAATCTTTCTCCTATCAGACCTTTCAATTTAGATGAGAACAATGGAAATACACCCCAATTGGGGAGCCTTATTCTTTTGTCTTAGAAAATCTCATTAAAGTTGGGGCCATCACCCTTCCTCCTATAAAACCACACACTTGGTTTTGATCTGCTACCCCACACCTGCGTGGTACAAAGAGCATGACTTCTACAACTATCATCGGGTAAAAGGTCATAATGATGAAATTGCATCACTTTCAAGAACATTGTCTAGGAAATGCTTGAGAATGGTGAGTTAGTCTTGGATAATCCTAAATGCACCTGCTAATCAAAACCTACACATCTTCAAGAAACCATTTCCTAATCATGCCCCTTCTTTTGATCAAACTGGAGAGACCTCAACTAATGATAGCCATACCTGTGAGGTCCATGCTATTTTCAGTGATGCACCAGTTGCTTCCCAATTACCTCATATTCCTTCCATAGAGGAAATCTTGGCCCGAAGTCCTCCACCTACACATGAACCCACTTCACCTATTCCTCCACCCATAGAGGAACACCCTTCATCTCCTCCCTCACTGTGAAGGAGTCTTCTATTAACATCAAGACCATTTCACCTTTGGCTTCTCCACCTAGAGAGCCATCACTAGTAGTACCTCTCGACCCATGGGAGACACTTGTTCATCTCCTCCACCCATAGAGGAGACACCCATCATCTCCTCCACCTATCAAAGATCTAGTAGAAATGTTGTTACCTCTAGGTGACCATTCTCCATCAGCCACCCAAGATCTCTTGACTTACTTTTGGCTCTCTTACCCACAGAGGCTGAAGCTAGTGATTCCCCATTTCTAAAACACATTTTATGGGAATCACCATTGGATCCACATCAACCTCACCCACTTGTAGTGTCATTCTCATGCTTAGCGACCACTGGATTATGTGGATAGAGCCTTACTTTGGGGGTGTCTTCTACTTCTGTCTCAACACAAATGCAGATGTCACTCATTGACACCTCCACTATCTATCCAAAAGTATTTCAGCTGAATCAAACCAAACACAACCAAAACTATCACAAATTCTCCCATGATACCACTCATGGCTCAACTTACACCTCTACCCATAACCCAACATGCATCTACATCTAAACCCACACCTACATCATCTTCCTTGCCTAAACCTATTACTACTTTAGGGGTCATCCCAATGGCTAGCCTTACTCATCCACCCATCAAATTAGATTTAGCTACATCCTCCAAAGCCAACACCAAACTTAATCCGGCCCCCAAATAGAAGAACCAATCCCCTAGATCTCATACCCCAACCTCTTTCGATCACACCTTCATCACCTTCACCCCTTTGTCCATCTTAGGACCTCACCCCTCGACCCTGGCTAAGAAACCTCCACCCCTTTGGTAAACTAAAAATATAGCAGCCCATTCCTCCCTCACAGACCTCTA
Source organism: Taxus wallichiana var. yunnanensis (assembly GCA_018340775.1). NCBI lineage: Eukaryota > Viridiplantae > Streptophyta > Pinopsida > Cupressales > Taxaceae > Taxus > Taxus wallichiana. Next base: position 14,995,108 of record CM031238.1, on the reverse strand, counting down.
ATATACCCAAGCACCCGACACAACTTCCACCCACACCTGCAACATTTTTACCACCCATACCTCAATACCATCGATAACTTCTTCACTACCCATGACACTTCATTCCCTTTCCCTTACACCTCCTGCACAACCTATGCCATCTACCTCCACAACACCTCGGTTATCCCCATGGGTAACCCACCCTCTTCCACCATCCACTTTTCCCTCTAAATCTCATGTGCCCCATATCACCTTTACCCAAGAAGGTGTAACCTAAAGGCAAAAATCTGCTACCCTCTAATAAGGTAGTTAAACCAACCACACACTCTATTCTAGTTCATCTACCATGCCCTTACCCAAGACCATACACCTAAGACCACACCAACACCTAAGACCATGGCTCAACCCACTCCCCCTCTTGTAAGAAGACCCTTCCTATACAATCAGCCACACCTACACCCAAACCCACATTCACTTCCCATTGTGATCCACTAGCGGGATCCTATGCCAAAATCTTAACCAACCTCCTTAAAACTTTTGTCATCACATTACCACCTCTTAGACCTTATGACCCACTCAAACCCAAACCAAAAGGGTTTGATGAAACAAAATTTTGACACCTACCATCGTGTGTCAGGACACGATGTAGAGAACTGTAAGGCTTTGAAAACCATTCTTATCTAGTTGTGTCCTCCTGAAGAAAACTTTGATGATGATGACCTTCTCGATGAGGACCCCATTTTCCAACACCAGTTTCCATAGTTCTTCCCTCATTGCCTACTCAGTGACCAAGACCTCCACCCCCACAACTCTTAGAGCCACCTCTGAGATTTGAAATTAACATGGTGCATCAGAGAACTCACCAAACCTCCACCCAAATGTTGGTGTGCCCAACTCATTTCACAAGGTTCCTTCCCACCTCTTGGCTTCTTGCCCTTCCTGTCGTTATACCTTTCATGGCTCACCTACTTCACCTACCTCCCCACCTCAAATCAACATGATCCACGTTGTTGCTACCCATGCTTAGAAGGAAAAAGGAAAAGAAAAGGAAACCGACCCACCGACCAACCCTATACCCAACATACCATCTGCACCCACACCTAAAGTCACTATCCACGGCCCCACATATCCTATTTCAATGGGGTTACACATCATGCACGTGATGCTCAAACAATTACACCAATCCTCCCTCAAAATGTCCCTATATGACCTCATCCAAACCTCTGAATCCCATCGCCAAGCTCTCATGGAGGTTCTTCAGTCTATTGAGGTCTTACCCAATGACCCTACACCCGTAGCCTCCATTATTACACCTCATCATGTAGCCTCTCTTACCAAATTACCATCTTCTTCTACACCTCCACCTACTCACCAAGTAGCCACCCTCAACTTCTCAGATGAAGAGATCACACCACACCAAACCGATGACCTAGATCTAGCCCTTTTCATCTCATCCACATTGATAATATATATATGTATGATGTGTTATGATCGATGGGGTGCTAGCATTAACATCATCTCCCATGCATTGACCAAATGTGCATACCCAACAATTACATGCATAAACATCCCATCATGTTGCATTCATTTAATGATACTATCACCTCTACACTTGGCACCATCATCCTCCATGTTTGCGTGGGCCCCCACACTATTCCAGAGTTATTTTACATGTCTTGGAGGGGAATTTCAATATAACTTGTTGCTTGGTAGACCCTGGATTCATGTTATGGGTTGTGTTCCTTCCACTTTGCATCATTGTGTGAAGTTTGAGCATGAAGGGCACACCTATACCATTTTGGCTGACCCATCACCTTTCAAAACCTATAACATGCTTTACTGACCCAATGACGTGCTTATACCCATTAAGGCGTCTTCATCCATGACCACTTCCTCTTCACCTACACCTCCGCCCACCAGTGCCACCACTACCTCAACCACACCTAACTCCTCCATCCCTACCACCACCATGACCTTCCACTGCTGACCCATCAGCCTCCCAATCAGCTGGCTCCACCTCCGATCCAATCTCTAACACATCATCTATCCCAGACTACCCACATATCGACCACCGATCCCTTGGAAGGCATTTTTCAATGCCTCACTCTGGGGAGTATTGCCTATATAATGTCAACACATTCCTTACTCCACAAGAGTATGGAAGCCTTCACCAACACCCTCACTATGATCATTGCATAGGAGAGTGTCTCCTTTATGGTCCTCCCCACCTTTGCACCAATCTCACCTATGGGGGACTTGATACTACCACTTATACACTTGAACCACCATCACAAACCCACCCATTTTTTTCTGACCTCCAGTCACTCACCAATCACCATTTTCACCCACACCTTCCTACACCGATGTGTGTGGAAGGGTTTTGGTTTTGGATTTTATGAGCAAGGTCATCACACTATTATTCCATGTACTACCCACAAACATAACGACCATAGTGGTATCATTTTTTGAACTACCTACCAAGAAGGCTCACATTGAACTCATTGAGGATATCGACCCTTCTCCACCTTCTTCACCTCTCCACCTTCTTCACCACCTTCACCAACAGAGTCGATGGATCCAGAATCCATCCCTCCTAACTTTTTTTTTCATAAACACCATTTCCTTGGGGCCTCTGACTTATCAATGTGAGGGTGAGGCTCCCTCTTCTCTTCCTTCTGTATCCTGAAATGATCGATGATGATACACCTTCTATTAATGTCGTTCAATGTCAGGATGATGAATCTATACTCACCTACCTTGGTGTAGAAGACTCATATATTCATCGGTCGTTACCATCTGAGACACAAACCATGTTGAATGAATCGACTATCGAAATCAACATCCACACTCAGGATGACCGCACATTCTAAAGATTGGCCAATCTTTAGATACTGTTGCTGAACAGGAAGCCATCACTTCTTTTCTCAAAAATCATAACCATGCTTTTTCTTGGTCTTATGTAGACATGCCAGTATTGACCCCACCATAGTGGTCCACAATATCGTAACCATTCCCGATGCCAAACCCGTAAAACAAAAGTTGAGGAAAATGCACCCTCGCATTGCTCTTCTGGTCAAAGAAGAACTTCATGCCTTCTTTTGTTTCCTTCATCTTACCCATTGATTATCCTCGATGGATTTCTAACATTGTCCCTATCACTAAGGTGACAGGGGGACTTCACATTTGCACAAATTTCCGTGACCTCAACCTAGCTTGCCCAAAAGATGACTTTCCTTCTACCGGTATTGACCAACTGGTTGACCTTACTTACCGCTGGTCATGAGATGTTATCACTCATGGATGGTTTCTTGGGTTATAACCAAATCTTGCTTGCCCCAGAGGATCAACACAAAACCACATTCATCACCCCTTGGGGGACCTTTTGCTATCGAGTCATGCCTTTTGGCCTTAAAAATGTTGGTGCCACATATCAGTGGGCTATGACTTACATCTTCCATGACATCATGCATTGTATATTGGAAGATTATGTAGATGATCTCCTTGCCAAATCTAAATGCTTGCTCTGAGCACCTCACCATCCTAAAAACCATCTTTGACCACCTCATTAAGTATTGTGTTCACCTTCAGCCCAAGAAGTGTGTCTTTGCGGTTCTCTGGGAAAGCTCTTGGGATTTATTGTTTCCTTACATGGTATAGAGGTTGACCCTGCTAAAGTCAAGGCCATTCTGAAATGCCTCCACCCACTAATCTGTGGAAGCTCTGTAGCCTGCAAGGTAAGTTGCAGTCTATTCATCATTTCATTTCACAACTTTCGATCGATGTCAACCATTTCATCATCTTCTTAAAAAGGATGTCTCCTTTAAATGGGATGATGACTGCCACAAAGCTTTTGAGGCCTTAAAACAATACCTTCTCCAACCACCCGTACTCATTCCACCTAAAGATGATCAACCCTTCTACCTATACATCTCTGCTACCGATCACTCCTTAGGGGCCATGCTCGCTCATCGCGATGAACAACATAGGGAGCAGGTGGTTTATTACATAAGCCATACTCTTTTGGACTATGAGACCGATACACCCATGCCAAGAAAAATTTTTTTCTTAGCCTTAGTTTTTGTTGCCACCAAACTCTGCCATTACCTACTTAACCACAAAACCTATGTTGTGACCAACACCGACCCCTTACACTTCATGTATGCCAAACCTTACCAAAATCAATGGGCTGCATGTTGGCTTATGCTTCTAGCTGACCTCGACCTCGAATTCATCCATCAAAATTCCATCAAGGGCCAAGCTATTTGACCAATTGGCTGATGCACCTATTTCTGGGGATCAACCCTCTAATTTTTGACTTTCAGATGAGTCTATTGCTACCCTTTCCTTGGATGAACCCACTTACCAAATGACACTCTTCTTGATGGTTCAAGTGTCAGTGTGGGGGTGGGGCTGGTGTTATCCTCATTCCACTTGATGGTGAACCCATGCCTTTGTCTTTCAAACTTGATTTTGATTGTACAAACAATATTGTTGAATATGAAGCACTCGTATTGGGTCTCAGGTTACTTATGCCTTAGATGTTAAGTCAATCAACATCTTTGGTGATTCTCAATTGGTCATAAACCAAGTCAATGGTATATACCAAGTGTGTAATGAGATACTTCAAAAGTATAAACATCATGTGGACATACTTTTGACCACCTTGACCATTATGCCCTTAAACCATCCCACGTTCTACCAACAAATTTGTAGATACCATGGCCTGCTTGGCTTCTCAAATACCCACTTCACCCGCCGATTCTAAAATCTTTGTCACCGTACAAAGACTCAATCACCCTCTTATTTACCTCATGAAGTTTACTCTATGGAACCACTACTCCCGACCGAGTGACCTTTGGTATAAACAATACTCAGAATATCTTTCCCTCTCCATCTTACCTCCGACCTCACTCGTAATGGACAACATGCCTTTCTTAAAAGGGTCTCTCGTTACGTCATCATGGGTGGCCTCCTCTATAAGTGTGGCTTTGATGGTATTCTCTTACGGTGCCTTACGAGTTTTGAAATTCCTTATACCATTAAGGAAGTTCATGATGGCATATGTGGAGGTCACTTAGTGGCCTTACTATTGCTAAGCATATTCTTCACCTAGGCTATTACTGGCTGACCCTTAACCATGATTGTTGTGATTACGTTAAGCATTGTGTAAAATGCCAACAACATGCCAATCTTCATCATACACCTAGTCATGCCTTATAGGTCACCGTGACCTTTGGCCCTTCTCTCAATGGGGTTTGGATCTTGTTCGGAGAGATCAATCCCCATTCTTCCCAATGACATCAATGGATAATCACCACTACCAAATATTACACCAAATGGGTTGAAGCCATACCTCTCATCTCCAAAAAGTGAGAAAATATGTGAGTTCATCAATCATCACATTATTTGTCACTTTGGTGTCCCACATCGCCTCATCACTGATAATGGAAAACAATTCAAAAATAAAACCTTGTGAAAACTTTGCGATGCCTTTGGTATTCAACTAAGTTTCTCGTCACCATATTACCCACAAACCAATGGCCAAGCCTGAATCCACTAATAAAACCTGAACAAAATTCTCATGAAAGTGGTTAACGATACTAGGAAGGACTGGCATACACACATTCCTTTTGCCCTGTGGGCATACCGCACTAGTATTCACACTTCCACTGCTGCCACACCTTTTTCTCTGGTCTACGGTATAGAGGTTGTTCTACCTCTCGAAGTCTAGATTCCATCTCTTCGTATTTCTCTCCATGACATGCTCAATGATGATGACTTTTCCAGGACCATTTAGCACAACTTGAGTTATTAGATGAACACCATCTTAATGCTCTTGACCATCTTCAAGTTTACCAAAAATGTATCAAACGTGCCTATGAAAATGTGTCCATGAATGAACTTCCAAGTTGGTGACCTTGTCTGAAGGAAAATCAACATGTAACCAAAGAAAAAAAAAAAAGTAAACGGGGAAAATTTTCTCCTAATTGGCTTGGACCATACATCGTGACTCATACTTATGGATCAGGTGCATATCATTTATCTTCACTCAGATGGTAAACCCAAACTGAACCCCTTAATGCCTTACATCTTTGACCATTCTACTATTGACTTTTAGTCCTACCTCACCTTCTACCTCTTTTCATGCTTGTCCCTTGAGTGCTATTCACTTCCCTCCTTTCACTATGCCATCCCTAATGATTAAACAAGAATCATGTGTGTACCCATCACTCTTTTACCCTCTCTTAAATATGTGTACCACGGCTCTACACATGGCATGATTCTCATGGATACTTTTCATCTTCTTTCAGATGAGATCCCATGGTCATTTCACCTTGCTTTCTGAACAAGAATCGATTCTTCACCTTAGTCTTGTCCATGACTTAAAATCCCTCACATGGGATCCAACTCCTTGAGTCAAACTTCCAATAAAAAGATGACTCCCTCAAAAGGACATCTTTCTCTCTACATCACTACTATAAATAGATTGCTCCCTCGAAGGACAACTATGTAAAGCTTGCTTCAAAAAAAAAAAAAAAAAGAGAATCGAAGCTTCCGCATCGATCAGCTTGCGAAGACCTCAAGGAGTTAATTTCCTCATCCCATATAGACTTCCGCATCGATCAATCTATCTCAAATATAAGTCAAAAAAAAACCTTTTTCATCATGGACTTGCTCATTGTGATCTTGGATCTCTTGCCAAAAGGCATGCTACCAAATACCATATAAACTAACCACTTTTCACCTTCTCACCATTCACACTTTCATTTCCTACCACCTCAAGGGACCTCTTTGGAAACTGTGACATTTGGTGATCATGTGACTACTCTTCACCTTTAGAATAATCAATCATGTAATGTCTTTAGGGTCTTACGTTCATCAGCCTATCTAAGGTATGACCCACCCATTATGATCCTTACCAATCAGGTGGCTTTCTTGCCTCCTCTTATCTTTTAACTTCTTCATTACGTATTGATCATCCTATATAGGACTAGACCCTCGATGCTTATCTCTGGGAAATTTTCCTCTTTCACCACAATCAACTTAAAATCACCCATACCTATTTGCCCATAATTCAACCATACCTAAATGACCTAGACTCAACCATGCCTATAACCTACCAACCCATTCTCATACCTCCTTCACATTTTCCCTAGCTTATGGGAGAACTACATCGGCTGAGGTCCCTTTTCCGGGACTATGTAGGCAGCACTCGAGGGCATGGGGCCCTTGGAGGTTAGCTCGACCACTCTCTACCCTAACCAATTCCCCTTTCCCTTTCCTAATCACATTCTACCCTAGTTAGTTTCCTTTTTATATCAATAATTGGAAATTAAACCAAAAAACAACAATTTCTTCACATCTTTACCATCATCACTCATACATTCATTATGTCTACCATTTCTTTACCATTATCATGCATTTTACTACAAAACATCTTAACGTGACCCATATCATCATTAATTGCACAAATTAATGAATTAAACTCAACTAGTCCTAAACCCATCTAAACTCAAGCATCAATCCATAACATAAACCTGACTCAATCCATGCCTATGACCTGACTCAATCCATGCCTATGACCTGACTCCATCCATGCCTATAACTTGACTCCATCCATGCCTAAATACCAACCTGACTCAACCATGCCTATGACCTGACTCCACCATGCCTAATGCACCTAGTTTCCATCCATCTATCCAAACAACAAATTCTGATCAACACAAATGGCTCTATCCTAGAAAATCATCCATCTCATCACATATAAATCTAAATAGCAAGTTAAATACAACCATGCATACCATATCACATCAAATATCACCTCATCATATAAATCAATCATCTAAACATGTGTATCCATATACATGACTCTCAAATATCTTGACACGTAGGCGGTGTATATAAAAAATCTCAAAAACTCTCATGTACATCCTCACTATCTTCGGCACACAAGGCCGGTATATATGTCAAAAATATGATATCAACAATAAAATAATCATGCATGGAGCTCAATCATTTCCCCATCTGATGTCCAAACCTATCTCATCTGTCTCCTCCCCCGCTCCTCTAGCTGGCGATCTGGCTGACCTCCCTCCGCCTCACCCTGAGTCGGCCCCTGATGGTCCTGCCTCTGGAGCTGGCCTCCGTGCACTAGTGGCCTCACCTTGAACTGGCCCCTAGGCTCATTGGCCCCCTGTACTCTCCACACTATGTGTGTAGGATCTACTCCTCTCAGTCGAGGCTATTGTGCTCTATACTTGGCATATGATAAGACATATATACCCATTGCCATCAAATGATCTGGTAGTATCTCACCTCTGCCCATGATGTCTCTCAATCTAGCAGTGGGTAATGTCTACATGGTGGTGCCATTGGCCTCGACCCCCCTCTCCCACCTAAATAATGGACCTATCCCTACCCCTGTGGTGGTGCCATTGGCCCCCAAGCTGTGCTATATCTTGGCTCGAAGGGCTGCTATATCTCTGTGCTTGTGTGACCAATGACCTGCAAACCTATAACCTGTCCCTATGTCATGGCCAACTGGCCCTATAAACCTATCACTATGCATGCATGTAGGGTGGCTACCTGCACCCCATCTCCATCTCCACCCTCTCCCTCTCCCTCGGTGCGGGTGTTGGTCCATGTACTCCATGTGCCTGAAAAGTGGCCACCTGTGCCTATAGGGTCACAACTTGTGCCTCGGCCCCTATCAAATGTCCCTATACTATGCCCAACTGGGTCACCAGGGTAGCCACCTACCCTTATAGGGCATCTCTCTGCACTATGATGATGGTAGCCAAATCAGCTGCCTGCCCTAGCCTGGTAGTCTTGCTCATAGTTGTGTAGCCCACCACTTCTATACCTATCGGTCACCCCGACATCATCTATCTATCGGTCGACCAGATGCTCCTCCTACCCGGTTGGCACTATAGGTCATGGTGGAGACATAGGCCTCTCCACATCATCTCTCTCTATATTGAGGGAAGGGTGGGGGTATATCTGTGGTAACCCAAACTACCATCGACTGGTCTATGGGTATCATCTCATGCTCCCTGGCCCACCACCCCTCTATCCACCTGTAAATTTGTAGCCCATCCAGCTCTGCCATGCCATCTACTATATGAAGGATAGCCTACATATGGCCTCCAAATAATGTCCACACTAGAAAACCCCTCCAGTAATCACCTGTAATAGGCTACATCATGTGTCACTCTAGCCACTCGGCGCTCTCCCATAACTAGCACCCATCACTGTAGCCCACTCGAACAAAACCAGGCTCAAATGCATCGGCCTGGGGCATACCAATTAGGTGCACACACACACAATGTGCTCATAGGCCCAACAATGTAATAGAATGTGTGCAACACAATTTGAACCATTGTAATCACCCATAGCCCATGCCCCTGACTCCTATATAGTTGTACCAAGAATGTAGGCCCCCATGCAAATCGAGTCCTGCTCTCCACCATGTTGTGAAGAACCCCCATCAGTGACCATGGGAATCTCCCACCCTCTACATCAGGTAGTGCAAAATAGTAGACTACCTCCATCAAAAGTACTACCAGCCTCATCTCCTCGGGGTAGGCTTGGTACATCACCCCGTAGCTCATGGCACTATGGAATCCTAACAAGGCCAGCCCCTCTCCAAAAATTGGTAATAGTAACTCCTCGGATGCCTCTGAGGAGATCGAGTACACTGTGTACCTCCTATAAGTAGTCACAGGATCTGTAAACATCCTCTAGGGTGATCGTGATCTCACCCATCAGCAAATGAAATGTATTGGTTTGAATCCCATCTATCGATGAGGGAAACCATCAAGCTCACCTCCCGGACTACGTGTCTTGGTAGCATCTGACACCAATCAGACCCACATCTGCAACATGGATCCACTCCTCATGTGTCATCTCCCCTGTATCTCCACAAGTAGGGGAGGTACTCTATCCCTCATCTGCAGTTGGTCCCTGGCCTGCATACACCAATCATATTAATCAAACTTGACCATACCTGCATGCCACCTTGTTATCCCCCCACTATACCACTTACCCTAACTAACTCAACCTTTCACCTATTTTTATGCCCTCAATCAACACCACCTATCTACCCATGCCTCGGACCCTTACCTATTTTCATTTTTCCCCTCTTTGATTTTCCTTATTCACCCACCTACCCATACCCATAAATTTCCCCCTACCTAACTCTCCCTACCCCTACCTATCTATCCATAATCCATCCATTTTTACTCCTTGAGGGCTTGCCTCTTTATCCTATTGACCCGGCATCGGTCAAGCATAAATCGACCACGGTCTAATGATAATAAGCATCGGTGGTCACATCTTGTGACCGATACCGGTCCTTACCCACCGATGCCGGCTAAGAGTAAACCGACGTCGGTCACTTTGTCGCGACAAAAAACCAGCGACGCCCTCCATTTTTCTCCCACATTCCTCCTTTCTACCCATTTCCCCTACCCATACCTACCTAATTACCTATTCCCACCCCTTATTTACCTAAATCTACCCTCCCTTGTTCCCCTTTTCTCATTAAACCCCCACATTCAAATTTTAAAAAGTTTTCCCCCAAAACAAACCCCATTTTCCCTCCTACCCAATTCCTACCCTCCACCTACTCACAAAAAACAAATCGGAATAGGTTCTTACCTCATCATCACTTTGCCATCTGCATGTGGTGGCACCTCGTCACCTTTACCGTAGGTCCACCCGATCCCTCTCCTACCTCTTCCATCACCGATCATCCGTTGGCTCAATCCAATCAATCGATCACCCAATCCAATCACCGTGCTCGTAGACCTACCTATCGACCAATGATCACTCACTCTGTGGCTCGCCAACTCAACTCTTTGTGTCGTTTGGTCACTTTCCACCTCATTCTTCCTCTCTTGTCATTTTCTCAATTTGGTAAATGACAAATGATTTTAAAAATGTGGCACTTTTTCTTTTTATAGCCTACTTGACTTAATGGTGATGGTTTTACCTTGACCAACATCGGTCTTGTGCCCTCACCTACCATGGACAGTTTGACATCGACCAACATCGGTCTTGTGCCCTAGCCTAGCATGGTCGGTCCATAGCGACCGACATAGGTTCCTTATAACCATTGTTGGTTATCCTACTTAGTCTTTTTCCTACCCACTACCCCTAATTTTCTGACTGAATCATTTTTTTCCCTCACCCACACCTGACTTGGACACTCCACTTTACCCTCCTGACCTCATCATTTACTACCTAACCTCTTCCTCATTTGGGGACTCATTATTTTACCCATACCTCGGCCCTACCCATGCCGTGACCTAGCTACTTGGACCTGGAACATTACTAGTGACCTGTGACCTCATGTGCTCGCTATACCTTGTGACACTATTACCCGTGTTGTTTGACCTAATGACCTTACCTTACCTTTTACCATGACCATTTATCTAAAACCTTTGGTGTACGAACATACCTAAACGTTCTGCACACACGACTGTGATGTGTTTCTGACCATATCCTATACCTTGGATACTAGAATCACCTCAACCTTGTTTGGATAAACCTATCGACCTTAGACAATGTAGAGTTTTCATGCTCTTCAACCTAGTACCATGCTGCAGTTTATACGTGTGCATGCGTTTGACTATTACTACCTTTGACCCTGACCCATTACATGGATTGCCTAATTGGACCTTTACCCCTTACCCTTGTTTTCCACCTTCCTCTTCATCACATTCACCTTTTATCAAACCACTCACCGATTCTACCTTCTACCTCATTAGTTCCTGGTTTGAGGGGGATCACCTTCACCCACACATGGGGCAACCACATCTTATTTTTTTAGCGTCACTTACAATACAAGCTATGCAACAAAAAGGGGCAAAATGTAGACACCAAAATTGGGTCACACTCCCCTTGGTCCCTCGTCAAATAATCACCTCAAACACACTCACCTAACCATGGCCCCTTTCACCCCACTCTAATATTAATTAATTAAGTTTAATTAAATTAATTCATGATCTCATAATATTTATTATTTAAATATCCTAATTGAGATAATTCTCACACCACCACCTCACCTAGCCACCTCACCCTAAACCTATTCTTAGTATGTTGCCATAACTAACTAAGACCTACCTAAACCCTAAAAATCAAAGCCTACATTCCCTCTAACCACATTCCCACCCGTTAGAAAGGAAGCTTCCATTCTAATCGTGAGAAGAAAAATGAACAGGATCCAAGAAATCAAGTGGATCTTGCCCATTTTAGTAAACCTAGGAAATCCCACCCTAACCAATGCCGGTTACCCTAAACCACCAGTCAACCCAAAACCATCGTCGGTTACCATTTATTCCCCAAAACAACCTTATTTTGAGGTTGGCACATTTCGAGAGCGAGAGATGAAACTAGAGTTGCATGCAAGCAGAACCAACATTCACACACACATCAGAGCATCCCAACCAACATCAGAAGTGATCATGAGCCATTTGCATTCACGGAAGCATCTGGGAAGCACCATCACCACACCAAACTCCATCCATATGATCAACTGCCATTGCCATCCAGCCATCAAGCTCATACAATAGTAAGTATTTTGTTAACCAACATTCATCTAATTTCATTTTAGTAGGCTCTATTACCTCTGTTATCAGTTTCTACTTGCATTCCCATTCTCCCATCATTCACCTTCATGAAAACTTGATCATTCCTTCACCCACACCATTAAACTACCCATACATGACTTTTAAAGATCTCTAAGTACACCTAAGATCTCCATAGACCTTACCATTTCCCTCTCCATTTCATTTAGCCTCAAATCTATCCTCACAACAAGATTTTAATAAGTTTCCTTTTCCTCCGCCACCACCATATCGACGCCGTTACCCATAACCATCACGGTTTCACTTAAACCGACATAGGTCACTACCAAGGCGACGTCGGTCTCTGTGTTTTACCCTCAGACCAAGAATAGAGCCTAAAATCCCTAACAAATACCCAAAACAATCCAAAACCAGGACCACGACTAGATACTAGTACTCTAATGAGACCTTGACCTTGATTCAATCATAGCTTAGCTTGTTGTGAATGAATTTGCTTATTGTAGTCGAATGAGATACCTAAATCATTTTAACTATAATAGGATTTCATTTATTGTTAACATTAATTGTTTTAAATAGTGGATTGACAACCTAGTCAGGAGTAATCACACTTCCGGATCTAGCATATGCTAAGAAATCCCACTTTGCATATACTATTTAACTTTCATTTGGTGGTCTTGTTGTTTATTTCAAGGTAGTTTCTCCTAGCCAAAAGGAAGCTCTCACGATCGATGTGGATCAAGAATTCATACACGCACAACAACCTTCAACCAACTTTAATAGGTATTCCTCCTAACCCATTTACCCTTATCTGTTTCATCAATATTCAAAGAAACACTCTAAGAATCAGGTGAAATAGTGAGAAAATAGAAAATTTCACCTTGATAAATAAAACCATAGGTTTCTACATTAGGCCTACCCATCACAATGATGTGGCTATGAAGAAAAATTTTATGTCTCTACTATCAGGATGGCATAAGACATAATACTTCAAAGGCTTTACAAAAATGTGTGTAGGATTTTGAGGTCTACAATCAACAACATTTTGGTGAGGCACTAATCTTGTGATAAACGTTGGGATACATTGAGCCTACCTTTGAAATGAAGGGAAGTTATCTCCCCCAAAACCTCAGTTGGAGCATGAGGAGGGGAGATGCACTTATTGAAATTATCCAGAAATCATCAGAGAAAAATGAAAAAGAATACAATGATGAGTGGGTTGGAATACAAGTGAGACCACCTCTTCTCTTGAGTCCCATGACTACTTGGCAAAATAATGCTACCCAATCACATGATAGCTTCACAACATGGGTAGAGGTTATTTCAAACACTTAGGGGTGTAAGGGAACAAGAAAACAATATGCAGATCAATTTGAAGAATATGACATGGCAGATCAAATTAGCTAGAGAGCAGGGTAGAGATGAGTTTGCAAAGGGACATGCATAAGGTAAAGCATAGGGAGATGATGAGTGCATAAATTGATCTATTATATCATCTATATGGTTATTGATTTATTCCTAAAATGCTAATTTATGCTTGGGGGATGTTTTATATAGTTATATCCTAGCAAGGTTAATGCATTTCTCTTGTCTTTGTTCATGCAAACCGATTGACCATAGAAATTACCTACTAATCACCTTTGTGAGTAAATGTGGTGACATGTGCAGGATAATAGTGAGCATTTGCTACCAATTCTAGAAGTTGCAATCAAGGAGGCTGAGTCTTTAGCCATTATGCCATCATGGAGGACTTTTTCCATAACTAGCCTAGAAACATGAATCATGTTTTTAACATTATTATAGGATTTCAATAAAATTTAATGAGGTGTTAGTGGATGAATTTGGTGCCTATAATCATGGAATGTTTTATAACTAACTGTGTCTATAAAGACACATTCTTGAGAACAATTTGTAGTTAGTTGATAATAACAGCATTTTATAGTACAATTATCTACCAATTAGTATTTACTTTTCAATGTTATGTTGAACATGTCTCATAACTTATTCGAATTAATATAGTTGATGCCATTTTGAATATCATCTAGTGTTGAGAGTACCTCCATCCCAAGGAAGAGAAAGGGCCCACTTGACCAAGGTGATTGGAGGATTTATGTTTCATGCATGCTCATGGTTTCTAATAAGTTCAAGTTTGAATGCTTATTTGAATGCAATTACTTATTTCCTTGCTTTGGTATATTTATTTACTACTACTTTGATTCAGTGTGTGTTATTCCAATTATTCTATTTCAATTCAGTATGTGAGTGTTATTTCAATTATGTTATTTCAATTCGGTGTGTGCATTTCAATTCCAGTTAAAGTATTTCCTTTAAACACATTTTTATTACAACAACATTGTTTCAAGTACTTTATCATTGCATTTCCATAGAATAAGAGGAAACAATGGGAACCACACACACCAAACCCCCAAAATAAAACACCAAATAACTGAGTTGCATAAGAATTCATTATATACAACCTATAACACATAGCCTTGGTTTTATAATGACACTGGCAGAAGAATCTATTGGTTAAATGATTGGAGAATACAACAACCCATCAATATCTACATATGATCTGGTTCAAAATGAACTTTGCAATTACAAACCTTGGAATGGTGGTCAGAGGTATAGCTATAACCCAATTTGTGTAATACTCTATGTTTGTAATTATGAAATTGTGGCCATCCATCGATGAGGGAGAGAATTTCCCTATCAAATGTATGCTCTATATGGAAAAGGCCCAGGTGTTGCAATTAGTTATAGATATTGGGAAGGAATGTGAATCTTGTGAGATAATTCATGGAATTTATGGCATTTACGTATGTATTCTATTGCGTCGTGGTCTAGGGTGGGCTAGAATAGCCCATCCGGCGTATCTTTCTAGCGGTTACATGTCTTTCAAAATGACCTCCCAGATTCCCGCTATGTGATCCATATAGGATCTTTTCAAACTCTTCCTCATTGACATACCTTAGCAACATTATGTCAAAATATATATGATCACCCCAAGGAGGTGATGTGATCACCTCGAGGAATTGTATGGATGAAAATCAACACGTGACCTTCAACCACACTCGACTTCCCGAGGTTGTGTTGGGACAACTGATGTGGAAGATGTGGATGGCTATGGATAGTGAAATATAATGAATATGTGGTATGTGGATGAAAATACATGGAAATGGGACAAACAAGCTATCAAGGAAAAACAATGTCCTCGATGTGCAATATCGAGATCTGCTCATCAAGGGAAAAGAAGGCCCTTCTAACTTGAATGGGTCTAATGTATGGATCTAAAAGATGGCCACATGGAGACTCTAATCAATAATGATCTCCACAGAAATTCCTTCCAATGGTTATGGGATATGTGGAAAACAATGGGGGCCTCGTAACAATTTCCAGACAAGGTCATGGAATGAATGAGAGAGAGGCATGGTTTCACTGGCTCTATGGTCGGTTGGTCGGTGAGATTCTTCGTTCAAAACATTTAACTATCTAATGATGTTTGGTGGAAGTGGGGATGACCTAAAGACTAATGAGCATAATCCTATGTCAAGGTCTAATTGGTCTTCAGGCCCTTGCGGTTGAGGAACCTACAGATCACAACCATAAAATCTTAGCGGTGTGGTCCTTATATGGTCATACACGTTTAAACTCTATTTCCAGGGGTAGTCTAGTATTCGTAGGATTTGTTAGCCGCGATGTTCAAAACGTTTAATTGTTTAATTTTCTCAGCGTGTCATGTTGGTAATCTGAGGACAAGCATACAAAGTCTCATATCTATGTCCGTAATTAGTTCAGGCCCATTTGGTTGTGGGACCAATGGATCACTAGTGTATGTTATTGTTTCATTGTTTTCTTTACGTTTTGAATGTGACGAAACAAGTAAGGGTGTGAGCCAAGGATGAATACATGTTGCGATGGTGGGTTTGAAGGTTGTGCATGTATTCTTACTTCTCAATTTGATGCTGACTATTAGAGCTTCCTTTTGGCTAGGAGGAAATACCTAAAATAGAAAATAAGACCACAAAAGAAGAGTTAAATAATATATGACAGTGGACTGCTTAGCGTGTGCTAGATCCGGGAAGTGTGATACTTCATAGATGGCTATCAATCCAATGTTTAATACAACTTAATGTGAGAAATAATGTAAATAAACAAAGTCCTATTATAGTTGATATGATTTAGGTATCTCATTCAAATATAATAAGCAAATATAATATAACATGCTAGGTTATGATCAGATCTAGAGGTAGGGTAAGGGGTCAAAGTGTTGGAATAGGTCAGTTTCAGGTTCTGGGTCACTTAGGTTGCTTGGATAAATATTATTAGGTTCTGTTATTGATAGGGTGGCCAAATAAAGAGACCGATGTCGGTCGGGTATGACCGATCATGGTTTAGGAAGAACCGATGATGGTTATGGGTAATCCGGCATCGATAGAGGCAGGCTAATAAAAACTCAATAAGATCTGGTTATGGGGTTTGAGCTAAGGTCAAACAAAGATGACAGAGGGAATGACGAGGTATGTGGGGATCTTAGGAACACTCAAAGATATGTAGAAGTTGGGTATAGGTGGTTTTAAGGTGTGGGTGGATGAATGTTTGAGTTTACGTAAAGAGGAATAGTGGGGGCATGGGAATGAAAGTCACAAATAACAACAGAGATGAAAAAAACCTTATAAAAAGAATAAAAATGGAACAAAATAGGTGATAAATGCACTCACCGATATATCAAGTTAGATGGTTAGGTGGTGATGGTGTCGATCGGGGAATGGTGCTTAGTGCGGTGGTAGTGCTTCTTGGAATAATACCATGAGAGCGACACCTCTAGATCTATCTTGATGCCACTATGGCTGCTTGGATGTGCAAAAGAGCTTTGGTTCTTGCTTGCATGCGAGATATTATTTTTCTCCAAAATTTGAGAATGTGGCCAACATCTAAAAACAAGGTTGTCAAATTGGTTATATGGTAACCGATGTTGGTTTTGGATGACCGATGTCGGTTAAGGTGCGATTCCCTAGGTTCACTAAAAATGAAAGATCTTGCAATCATTTGGGCGATGTCTGTCCATTTATCACGGATCAAAATGGATGTTACCTTTTTATTAGCGAAAATGTGGTTAGAGGAATAATAGGCATTGATTTTTAGTGTTGAACTAAGTCTTAGTTATTTATGGAAACATGCTATGAATAGGTCTATGGTGAGGTGTCTAGGTTAGGTGTGTATCCATTTAATTAAAGTAATTAAATTAAATTAATAAATGGGGTGAGGATATTAATATTAAGGTGGGGTAAAAGGGGGCCATGGTTAGGTGAATATATGTAAGTTAGTTATTCAAAAGGGGACCAAGGGGAGTGTGACCCAATTTTGGTGTCTACATTTTGCCCCCTTTTGTCACATGGGTTATATTGGTAAGTGACGTTGACAAAAATAGGAAATGGTTGTGTTGAATGTAAGTGAGGGTGGTGTTACCCCAAGCATGGGTGAAGGTAACCCCCTTAAAACTAGGAACCGATGAGGTGAAAGATAGAAGCGGTGAGTGGTTTGATAAAATGAGGAGGTGGGAAAATGAAGGTTAGTGGGTGCATTGGGTAAAGGTTAAAGGTCAAAATTGGGTAAACAGTAAATGGGCCAGGGTCAAAGGTAATGGTAGTTGAATGCATGCACATGTTGGAAACTATGACATGGTACTAGGCTGAAAATATTCCAATCTCTACATTGTCTAAGGTCGATAGGTCTATCCAAACAGGGTTGAAGTGATTCTGGTATCCAAGGTATAGGATATGGTGCAAAAACACAACAAAGGTCAGGTGCAGGAACATTTAGGTATGTTCGGTACACCAAAGGTCAGGTCAAGATAAACAACATGACAATAGGCAAGGTAAGGCCGGTAGGTAGAATAAAATGGGTAACAACGTCACAAATTACAATAAGCACAAAGGCTCAAAGGTCACGAAATTGGTTTAGGTCAAGGTATATAGGTAATGAAATGGGTAAGAAAAAGTTGTGGGTAAAATAACAAGTCCCTAAATGTAATTAAGGACAAGTATAGGGTATGTGGGCTTGTAGGTAGGTGGTCATAAGTGGAGGTAAGGGAAAAAGGTTCTGGAAATGGGGAGTGAGGGTCAAAAATAGGTAAAATGAGGTAAAAATGAGAATGGTAGGTAATTGATGCCGGTTGAAGGATGACCAATGTCGGTATAGTATGGCATAACTTGATGTACATCGGTCAAGTCGATTTGGGGCTAAAAAGGAAAATTCCACTTTTACGAAATCATTTGTCATTTTCCATTTGTAGAAAAAGTCCAAAGAGCACATGAGAGCCGTGAAAATGACAAGGTGAGACCGAGAGTTGAGTGAGTAGATCTCATAGCGGGTGATTGGTGTGTGGTTGGCGGGTCCACGAGATCAGGTTGGTGGATTTGATTGGTTGGAGGTGAGGAGGTGATTTGGGTCATGGTGGAGGTAGGAGAAGGTTTAGGTGGGCCACCAATATAGTGACCGAACATACCATTGCGTAAATCGACAACAAGATGAGGTAGGATCTGATCCGAGTTTACTTTTGTGGATTGAAAGAAATTGTAGAAATCGGGGTGGGTAAAAATGGTTTTGGGTAGGAATTAAATTGTCATTTGGAAATAAAATGAATGAAATGGGTGGGGGTAAGGTCCCAGGTAAGTGAAATGAGAGTGGGGATGAGGGTAGGTGAGGGTTGTGTACGGTAAGGTAGGTTATTGGGTTATGTTTTGGTCAATGCTTGAGAAACAAAATGGGGGGTTTCAGGTTTGGGTGGCATGAAAGCAACCGACACGATCAAGGGTTGGGTGATGATGCCGATTGGTCCTATGTCGACATCGGTTGAGTAAGTAGGTGATCGATGACAATGAAGGGTAACCGATATCGATCAATAGTGACCGATGCCAGTCAACCGTGACCGATCATGATTAGGTGGAAGAGGAAATGGGTCCATAAGAGAGATAGGGTGGTAGGAAAAGGTAGGCCATGAAGGGTAAGGGCAGGTCTATGGACAATAGGTAGGGTAAAAAGGTATATAGGTGAGAGGTTTGATAGGTGCAAGACTAGTATAGGGAAAAAGGGGTAATCTTTAGAGTTTGGGTTGTGGATGGGATATTGGGTACAGGGTTTTGTGAGAGGTGTGGTCAAGGTTTTAATAATTTTGTGGTTTGTTAGATGCAGTTGTTGACCAACTATGTGTATGCGTGATAGGGTGCCACCGCTACTACTAGAGGTATGAGGGAGCGTGACTGTGGTGGAGTGGCGTCACGTGATAGAGGTGGGGTTGATTGGGATCCAACACTATAGGCGTATAATACGAGATCGTAGTCTGATGGTCGCACTCATTGATAGATGGGATTTTGCAACCAACACCTTCCATTTTCTGATGGGTGAGATCATGGTCACCCTGGAGGATGTTTATAGGATCATGTGCTTGCCGATAGTGGGGTTGAAGGTGTATTCGATCATCTAAGAGACATCAAAGGAGCCTATAGTGGAAGTATTTGGAGAGGCAATGGTAGAGTTGAGGTACTATATTTCCAACATGAGCTATGGAGAGATGTATGCAGCCCATCGAGAGGAGATGCGGCTAGTGGTGTTGATTATGGAGGAAGTGTACTATTTTGTACCTAGATTTAGAGGGTGAGAGATTCCCATAGGAACTAATGGGGCTCCTCCAGGACATGATGGAGGAAATGATGTGTTTTATATGGGCATCACCTTTTCGGTGTAGTTATAAAGAGAGGTGAGGTAGAAACAGAGGCCGGGGACGAGGCCCATGGAGGGTGGTGAGATGCTACCGGGATGATAGATATGTAGAGAGAAGGAGATAGGTGATACTGTCTTAGAGGATATCATGTGGGATGACAATTAGTCACTTGAGATGATTATTATATTAATTTTTGATATATATACCAAAGTGCATGCGAAGATAGTGATGATGTATATGAGAGTTTTGTGATTTTGATTTTTATATCGGCCTGCATGCCAAAGATAGTGAGGCTATATCTGAGTGATTTGAGGTATTTGTATTTATTTGTATCTGTGTACATATGTATGGATACACAAACTTTCTCATTTATATAGATGATGATATTTATGGTGTACTTGTTTTAATTTCCATTATTATTTGTGTATGTGATGGAAACGAGGTGAATTAGGCATGATTGAGTCGATGTCTTGTAGGCATGATGGAGTCAAAGTTAAATGCATGATTGAGTCGGGTTGTAGGCATGATGGAGTTTTGGTTATAGGTTATGGGAAATAAATGATTTAATTGCCAAATTATCGGTAGAGTGGAAAAATAAATGATGAGGAATATGTATGTTATGGTGTAAATTTCCAAAATATTTGATATCATGGAAATGTGAAATGATTAATGTATGTTGCGGTAATTTTTTTATTAATTATTGCTTATTTGGTTTAATTTCTAATTGTTGATATAAAATAGACATGAACCGAGGTAAGAGTGAATAGGAAATAAAGGGAAAATAGGTTAGGGTGAAGAGTGGTCGAACTAACCTTCAAGGGCCCCATGCCTTGAAGTGCTTCCTACATAGCATTGACATAAAGGGGCCTCAGGACGATGTAGTTATCCCATAAGCTAGGGAAGAAAATGATGAATTAGGGGGATGGGTTGGTGAATTTGTAGGCATGATTGAATGCAGTCATAGGCATGGTTGATTTTAGGTCATAGGCGTGGTTGAGTTTAGGTCATAGGCATGGTTGAGTTTAGGTCATAGGCATGGTTGAGTTTAGGTCATAGGCATGATTTGAGTCATTTAAAATTTAGGCGTCGATGATCTAGTCCTATAGAGGATAATCAATAAGTAATGAGGAAGGCAAATGATAAGAGGTGGTAAAATAGCCGCTTAATTGATAAGAACCCTAATGAGTCTACCATACCCAAGATGGGCTTATGAACATAAGACCCTAAAAACATTGTATAATGGACTATTCTAAGGGTGAAGAAAGTCACATGATCATGAAATGTCACATTTGCGGCAAGTCCCTTGAGTAGAGAGAAAATGAGGGTGCAAAAGGAAATGAGGTGAAAGTGGATGGTTAAGTGTAACCTAGTGTATGACAACATGTTTTTCTTAGAAAGAAACCCAAGATCAAAAATAGGCAAGTCCATGACAAAAATTTCATCATTTTTTTTATTTTTTTGTTTTTAATAGACTGATCAATGTGGGAAGTCTATATGGGATGATTATATTATCTCCTTGAGGTCTTCGTGAAGCTGATTGATGTGGGAAGCTTCTATATATTTTTATTGTATTTTTGCAATGAATTTATATAGTTGTCCTTCAAGGGAGTAGTATATTTATATTGGAAAAAATGTCCCTTTTTGAGGGAGTCATCTTTTCTTGAAGTTTGACTCAAGGAGTTGAATCTCAATTAGTTGTGTTTAAGTCATGGACAAGACTATAGAGGAAGATTAGGTTATTGTTTAGAAGACAAAACCATAGTACACAGGGGTTAACTATGAAAGGGGTGGTTTTGAGTGATGAACGACCATGGGATTCCATCTTTTTAAAAGACGAAAAGTATCCATGAGAATCCTACCATGAGTAGATTTGTGGTACTCATATTGAAGATAGGGCTGAAAGGTGACGGGTAATCACACGATTCTTGTTTAGTCGTGGATCCTCAAAAATGGGAATATGGAAGGTGAACGATGCTCAAGGGATGAGTGAGCAAGAGACAGAAGGTGATATGGGACTTTATTTCAACAATAAAATGGTCAAAGATGCATGGAATTGAGAGGCTCAAGTTTTGGTTTACCTTCGAGTGAAGACAAACGATAAGCACCTGATCCACAGGCATGGGTAATAATATAGGGTCCAAGCCAATTAGGAGAAAATTTGCCCCATTTACTTTTCTCCTCCTTAGTTACATGTTAATTTTCCTTCAGGATGAGGTCGCCAACTTGAAAGGTTCATTTGTGATCACGTTTTTCATAGGCATGTTTGATACATTTTTGGTAAATTTGGGGATGGTCAAGAGTGTTAAGACGAAACTCATCTAATAACTCAAGCTGCAACAAACGATCCTGGTGAAAGTCATCGTCGTTGAGCTGTCATGTAGGGAGATGTGAAGAGATGGAATTTGGACTTCTAGAGGCAAGACAACCTTGGTACCGTAGACTAGAGAGAAATGTGTGGCTACAGTTAAAGTGTGAATACTAGTGCGGTAAGCCCATAAGGCAAAAGGAATGTGCATATGCCAATCCTTCCCAGTATCATTAACTACTTTCATAAGAATTTTGTTCAAGGTTTTATTGGTTGATTCTACTTGGCCATTTATTTTGGGTAATAAGGTGATGAGAAATTGAGTTGAATGCCAAAAGCATCGCAGAGCCTTCTTAGGGTTTTGTTTTTGAATTTCTTTCTATTTTTTAGTGATTAGATAGTGAGGAACAAAAAAGTGACAAATAATGTGATGGTTGATAAATTCACATATTTTCTCAGCTTTCGTAGAAATGAGGGGAATGGCTTCTACCCATTTAGTGTATTATTCAGTAGTGGTTATGATCCATTGATGGTTTTGTGAAGAATGGGGATTGATCTCACTAACAAGATCCAAGCCCCATTGAGAAAAGGGCCAAAGGTCTCGTGCTACTTGTAAGGCATGACTAGGTGTGTGATGAATATTAGCATGTTGCTAGCATTTTACACAACGTTTGACATAATCACAAAAGTGGTTTAGGGTTGGACAATAATAAACAAGGTGAAGAATACGTTTTGCGATAGCTAAACCACTAAAGTGGCCTCCACAAATTCCATTGTGAACTTTCTTGATGGTGTAGGGAATTTAACAAATTGTAAGGCATCGTAAGAGAATCTTTGTAAAAGCCGTGCTTATAAAGGAGACCACCCATGATTACATAATGAGATACACTGTTAAGAAAGACACGTTCTCAATTATGAGTGAGATCATGGGTAGATTGGAAAGGGAAAGATAGTCTACAAACTGCTTATACCAAGGGTCATGTGGGTCGGTGCAATGATTCCGACAGAGTAGACCTCATGAGGTAAGTAAGAGGTATGAATAGGTCTATGGTGAGGTGTCTAGGTGAGGTGTACAATCATTTAATTAAAGTAATTAAATTAAATTAATAAATGAGGTGAGTATATTAATATTAAGGTGGGGTAAAAGGGGGCCATGATTAGGTGAATATATGTAAGTCGGTTATTCAAAAGGGGACCAAGAGTAGTGTGATCCAATTTTGGTGTCTACATTTTCCTCCTTTTTGTCAAGTGGCTTGTATTAGTAAGCGACGCCGACAAAAATAGGAAATGGTTGTGTCAAGTGCAAGTGAGGAAGGTGTTTCCCCAAATGTGGGTGAAGGAAACCCCCTAAAACTAGGAACCAATGAGGTGAAAAGACGAAAGCGGTGAGTGGTTTGATAAAATGAGGAGGTGGGAAAATTAAGGTTAGTGGGTCCATTGGGTGAAGGTTAAAGGTCAAAATCAGGTAAACAGTAAATGGGAAAGGGTCGAAGGTACTATTAGTTAAACACACGCACACGTTGGAAACTATGGCATGGTACCGAGTTGAAAAGATTTCAAACTCTACGTCGCCCGAGGTCGATATGTCTATCCAAAAAGGGTTGAAGTGATTACGGTATCAAGGTATATGATATGGTGCAGAAATACAACAGAGGTCAGTGTAGGAATGCTTAGGTATGTTCCAGTACACCAAAGGTCAGGTCAGGATAAACAAAATGACAATAGGCATTGTAAGGTCGGTAGGTAGAACAACATGGGTAACAACATCACAAAGTACAACAAGCACAGAGGCTTGAAGGTCACAAAAAGTGGTTTAGGTCAAGGTATATAGGTAATGACATGGGTAAGGCCAAGGTGTGGGTAAAATAACAAGTCCCTAAATGTAATTAAGGACAAGTATAGGGTATGTGGGCTTATAGGTAGGTGGTCATAAGTGGAGGTAAGGGAAAAAGGTGCCCAAAAATGGGGAGTGAGGGTCAAAAATGGGTAAAATGAGGTAAAAATGAGAATGGTAGGTAACCGATGCCAGTTGAAGGATGACCAACATTGGTATAGTAGGGAATGACTTGATTGACGTTAGTCAAGTTGATTTGGGGATAAAAAGGAAATTTCCACTTTTTATGGAATCATTTGTCATTTTTCATTTGTAGAAAAAGTCCAAAGAGCACGTGAGAGCCACGAAAATGACAAGGTGAGACTCGAGAGTTGAGAGAGTAGATCTCGTAGTGGGTGATTAGCATGTGGTTGGTAGGTCCACAAGGTCAGGTCGGGGATTTGATTGGTTAGAGGTGAGGAGGTGATTTGGGTCATGACAGAGGGAGGAGAAGGTTTAGGTGGGCCACCCGTCAATGGCCAAACATATCACCTTGTCGTCGGCAATGAGATGAGGTAGGATCTGATCTGAGTTTACTTTTGTGGATTGAAAGAAATTATAGAAATCAGGTTGGATAAAAATGGTTTTGGGTAGGAATTAAATTGTCATTTGGAAATAAAATGAATGAAATGGGCGGGGGGAAGGTCTTTGGGTAAGTGAAATGAGAGTGGGGATGAGGGTAGGTGAGGGTTGGGTAGGGTAAGGTAGGTTATTAGGTTATGTTTTGGTCAATGCTTGAGAAAAAAAATGGGGGGTTTTAGGTTTGGGTGGCACAATAGAGACCGACGCTTGATCGAGGTGGCCGATGCCGGTCGGTCTGGCTGCATCGATTGAGCAACAAGTGATCGATGCCGATCAAGGGTAACCGATACCAGTTAATAGTGATTGATGTCGGTCAACCATGACCAATCATGGTTAGGTGGAAGAGGAAATGGGTCCATAAGAGAGATAGGGTGGTAGGAAAAGGTAGGACATGAAGGGTAAGGGCAGGTCTATGGACAATAGGTAAAGTAAAAAGGTATGCAGGTGAGAGGTTTGATAGGTGTAAGACTAGTATAGGAAAAAGGGGCAATCTTTAGAGTTTGGGTTGTGTATGGGATATTGGGTACATGGTTTTGTGAGAGGAGTGGTCGATGTTTTAATAAGTTTGTGGTTTTTTGGATGTAGGCTGCTAACCAGTTGCGTATGTGAGATAGGGTACCACCGCTAATACTAGAGGTACAAGGGAGCGTGGCTGTAGTGGAGTGGCATTACGTGATAGAGGTGGGGTTGATTAGGATCGACACTATAGGCGTATAGTTTGAGATCATAGTATGAGGGTCACACTCATTGATAGATGGTATTCCGTGACCAACACCTACCATTTGCCGACGGGTGAGATCATAGTCACCCTGGAGGATGTTTACGAGGATCCTGCACTTTCCACTACCGGGGTCGCAGTGTATTCGATCACCTCAGAGGAATCAAAGGAGCCCATAGTGGAAGTATTTGGAGAGGTGATGGAAGATTTGAGGTTCCATAGTAATAGCTTGAGCTATGGAGAGATGTATGCATCCCATCGAGAGGAGATGCAACTAGTTGTGATGATTATGAAGGTGGTGTGCTATTTTTCACGCGCCCGATTGAGAGGGTGAGAGATTCCCATGTGCATCGATTGGGGTCCTCCAGAAATGGAGGAGAGGACGTGTTTTACATGGGACCGAGCCTTTCCGGTGTAGTTATCAAGAGAGGTGAGGTACTAGTAGAGGTCAAGTTGAGGCCCATGGAGGGTGGTGAGATGCTAGCAGGATGACAGATAGGTAGAGAGGAGGAGACAGGTGAGACTGGCCCAGAGGATATCAGGTGGGGTGACGATTAGTCATTGGAGATGATCATTGTATTGATTTTTTGATATATATATTATCCTGCATGCCGAAGATAGTGAGGATGTATATGAGAGTTTTGTGATTTTGATTTTTATACCGGCCTACGTGCCAAAGATAGTGAGGTTGTATCTGAGTGATTTGAGATATTTGTATTTATTTGTATATGTGTACATATGTATGGATACACATACTTTCTCATTTATATAGATAATGATATTTATGGTGTACTTGTTTTAATTTCCATTATTATCCATGTATGTGATGGAAACGAGGTGAATTAGGCATGATTGATTTGAGGTCTTGTAGGCATGATGGAGTTAGGTTATAGGCATGATGGAGTCAGGTCATAGGCATGATGGAGTTAGGTTATAGGCATGATGAAGTCAGGTCATAGGAATGATGGAGTCAAGTCGTAGGCATGATGGAGTCAGGTTATAGGCATGATGGAGTTAGGTCATAGGCATGGAGTTTTGGTTATAGGTTATGGGAAATAAATGATTTAATTTCCAAGTTATTGGTAGCATGGAAAAATGAATGATGAGGAATATGTATGTTATGGTGTAAATTTTTGAAATATTCGATAACATGGAAATGTGAAATGATTAATGTATGATGCGGTAATTTTTTTATTAATTGTTGCTTGTTTGGTTTAATTTCTAATTGTTAATATAAAATGAACATGAACGAAGGTAGGAGTGAACATGGAAATAAAGGGGAAAATAGGTTAGGGTGAAGAGTGGCCGAGCTAACCTTCAAGGGCCCCATGCCCTCGAAGTGCTGCCTATATAGCCCTAACGAAAAGGGGCCTCAGGCCAATGTAGTTCTCTCATAAGCTAGGGAAGAAAATGATGAATTAGGGGGATGGGTTGGTGAATTTATAGGCATGATTGAATGTAGGTCATAGACATGGTTGAGTTTAGGTCGGGAGACATGGTTGAGTTTAGCTCATATAGGCGTGGTGGGGTTTATGTCATAGGCATGATTTGAGTCGTTTAAAATTTAGGAATCGATGATCTAGTCCTGTAGAGGATAATCAATAAGTAATGAGGAAGGTGAATGATAAGAGGTGGTAAAAGAGTCGCTTAATTGATAAGAACCATAATGAGTGTACCATACCCAAGATGGGATTATGAACGTAAGGCCTAAAAGCGTTGTGTAATGGAATATTCTAAGGGTAAAGAAAGTCACACAATCACGAAATGTCACGTTTGCGGAAAGTCCCTTGAGTAGAGAGAAAATGAGGCGCAAAAGGAAATGAGGTGAAAGTGGATGGTTAAGTGTAACCTAGTGTATGACAACATGTTTTTCTTAGCAAGAAACCCGAAGATAAAAATAGGCATGTCCATGACAAAGATTTCATCATTTTCTTCATTTTTTTTTGTTTTTTTAATAGACTGATCGATGCGGGAAGTCTATATGGTATGAGTATATTATATCCTTGATGTCTTTGCAAAGTGATCGATATGGGAAGCTTCTATATATTTTTATTTTATTTTTGAAATGACTTTATATATTTGTTCTTTAAGGAGTAGTCTATTTATAGTGGCGAAAGATGTCCCTTTTTGAGGGAATCATATTTTTCTAGAAGTTTGACTCAAGGATTTGAATCTCATTTAGTTGTGTTTAAGTCATGGAAAAGACTATAGAGGAATATTAGGTTGTTGTTTAGAAGAGAAAACCAGAGTACACATGGGTTAACTATAAAAGAGTTGGTTCTAAGTGATGAGCGACCATGTGATTCAATCTTTTTAAAGATGAAAAGTATCCATGAGAATTCTACCATGAGTAGATTTGTGGTACTCATATTGAAGATAGGGTTGAAAGGTGACGGGTAATCACACGATTCTTGTTTAGTCGCGGATCCTCAAAAATGGGAATATGGAAGGTGAATGACGCTCAAGGGACGAGCGGGAAAGAGATAGAAGGTGATACATGACTTGATTTCAACAATAAAATGGTTGAAGATGCATGGCATTAAGGGGATCAGGTTTGGGTTTACCTTCGAGTGAAGACAAAGGATAAGCACCTGATCCATAGGCATGGGTAACGATATAGGGTCCAAGCCGATTAGGAAAAACTTTTCCCCATTTACTTTTCTCCTCCTTAGTTACATGTTGATTTTCATTTAGGACAAGGTCACTTTGAGTTGAAAGGTTCATTTGTGAACATGTTTGTTGTAGGAAATTTTGATATGTTTTTGGTAAATTTGGAGATGGTCAAGAGCATTAAGACAACGCTCATCTAATAACTCAAGCTACGCCAAACAATCTGGTGAAAGTCATCATCATTGATGATGTCATGTAGGGAGATGCGAAGAGATGAAATCTAGACTTCTAGAGGCAAGAAAACCTCGATCGTAGACTAGAGAGAAATGTGTGGCTGTGGTCAAATTATGAATACTAGTTTAGTAAGCCCACAAGGAAAAAGGAATGTGCGTATGCCAATCCTTCCCGGTATCATTAACTACTTTCATAATAATTTTGTTCATGGTTTTATTGGTTGATTCTACTTGGCCATTTGTTTGTGGGTAATAAGGTGACGAGAAAATGAGTTAAATGCCAAAAGTGTCGCAAATCTTTTTAGGGTTTTGTTTTTAAATTGATTTCTATTTTTAGTGATGAGAGAGTGAGGAACACAAAAGTGACAAATGATGTGATGGTTGATAAATTCACATATTTCCTTAGCTTTTGTAGAAATGAGGGGAATGGATTCGACCCATTTAGTGTAATATTCAGTAGTGGTTATGATCCAATTATGGCATTGTGAAGAATGGGGATTGATCTCACCGATAAGTTCTAAGCCCCATTGAGAAAAGGGCCAAAGGTCTCGTGCTACCTATAAGGCATGACTAGGTGTGTGATAAAGATTAGCATGTTGTTGGCATTTTACACAATGTTTGACATAATTACAACTTGATCACGATTTAGGTCAACCAATAATAGCCAAGGAGAAGAATGTATTTTGAAAGCTAAACCACTAAAGTGGCATCCACAAATTTAATCTTGAACTTTCTTGATGGTGTAGGGAATTTCAAAATTTGTAAGGCATTGAATGAGAAATCTGTCGAAGCTTGCTGCACTTATAAAGGAGACCACTCATGATGACATAACGAGAGAAACTTATAAGAAATACACATTCTCGATTATGAGTGAGATCAATGGGTAGAATGGAAAGGAAAGATAGTCAACAAACCGCTTATACTAAAGGTCACTTGGGTCAGTGCAACAGCTTGATTACGGCGAAGTATACCTCACGAGGTAAGTAAGAGGTATGAATAGGTCTATGGTGAGGTGTCTAGGTGAGGTATGCATCCATTTAGTTAAAGTAATTAAATTAAATTAATAAATGGGGTCGGGATATTAATATTATGGTGGTCTAAAAGGGGGCCATGGTTAGGTGAATATATGTAAGTCAATTATTCAAAAGGGGACCAAGGGGAGTGTGATCTAATTTTGGTGTCTACATTTTGCCCCTTTTTGTCATGTGGCTTGTATTGGTAAGTGACATTGACAAAAATAGGAAATGGTTGTGTCGAGTGTAAGTGAGGGTGGTGTTGCCCCAAGCATGGGTGAAGGTAACCCCCCTCAAACTAGGAACCGATGAGGTGAAAGACAGAAGCGGTGAGTGGTTTGATAAAATGAGGAGGTGGGAAAATGAAGGTCAGTGGGTGCATTTCAAAGGTTAAAGGATAAAATTAGGTAAATAGGTAAATGGGTAAATGGGCCGAGGGGTTGAAGGTAGTGGTAGTTGAATGCATGCACACATTGGAAGCGTGGCATGGTCCTAGGTTGAAAATATTTCAAACTCTACGTCATTTAAGGTCATAGGTCTATCCAAATAGGGTTGAAGTTATTACGGTATCCAAGGTATTGGATGTGGTGCAGAAACACAATAGAGGTTAGGTACAGGAACGTTTAGTTATGTTACGGTACACAAAAGGTTAGGTCGGGATAAATAACATGATAATAGGCAAGGTAAGGTTGGTAGGTAGAAAAACACGGGTAACGACGTCATAAAGTACAACAAGCACATAGGCTTAAAGAGTCACAAAAAGTGGTTTAGGTTAAGGTATATAGGTAATGACATGGGTAAGACAAAGGTGTGGGTAAAATAACAAGTCCCTAAATGCAATTAAGAACAAGTATAGGGTATGTGGGATTGTAGGTAGGTGGCCATAAGTGGAGGTAAAGGAAAAAGGTGTTTGGAAATGGGGAGTGAGGGTCAAAAATGGGTAAAATGAGGTAAAAATGAGAATGGTAGGTAACCGATGCGGTTGAAGGATGACCAATGTTGGTATAGTATGGCACGACTTGAGTGATGTCATCAAGTTGATTTGGGTCTAAAAAAGGAAAATTCCACTTTTTACGAAATCATTTGTCATTTTCCAATTATAGAAAAGTCCAAAGAGCACTTGAGATCCGTAAAAAGACAAGGTTAGGTGAAAAGTGAACAAGTAGATCTCATAGCGGGTGATTGGTGTGTGGTTGGCGGGTCCATGAGATCGGGTTGGGGATTTGATTTTTAGAGGTGAGGAGGTGATTTGGGTCATGGTGGAGGTAGGAGAAGGTTCGGGTGGGCCACCATCGCAGTGACCGGACATACCACCGTGTCATTGGAAATGAGATAAGTTAGGATCTAATCCAAGTTTACTTTTGTGGATTGAAAGAAATTGTAGAAATCGGGGTGGGTAAAAATGGTTTTGGGTAGGAATTAAATTGTCATTTGGAAATAAAATGAATGAAATGGGTAGGGGAAGGTCCCGGGTAAGTGAAATGAGAGTGGGGATGAGGGTAGGTGAGGGTTGGGTAGGGTAAGGTAGGTTATTAGGTTATGTTTTGGTCAATGATTGAGAAACAAAATGGGGGGTTTCAGGCTTGGGTGGTGCGATAGAGACCGGCGTTGGTCAAGGGTTGGCGGCCGATCGATCATGGACAACATTAGTCGAGTAGTAGGTGATTTCAATGCAATTCAAGAGTAACCGATACCGGTCAATTGGACAATCCCGGTCAACCATGATCGATCATGGTCGGTGGAAGAGGAAATGGGTCCATAAGAGAGATAGGGTGGTAGGAAAAGGTAGGCCATGAAGGGTAAGGGCAGGTCTATGGACAATAGGTAGGGTAAAAAGGTATATAGGTGAGAGGTTTGATAGGTGCAAGAATATTATAGGGAAAAAGGGGTAATCTTTAGAGTTTGGGTTATAGATGGGATATTGGATAGATGGTTTTGTGAGAGGTGTGGTCGAGGTTTTAATAAGTTTTGGGTTTTTTTGATGCGATGCTGACCAACCGCATATGCACAATAGGTACCACCACTATTACTAGAGGTATGAGGAGCTTGACTTTGGTGGAGTGGCATCACGTGAAAGAGGTGGGGTTGATTAGGATCTGAATTTATAGGTGTATAGTCCGAGATCATAGTCCGAGGGTCACACTCATTGATAGATGGGATTCTACGACCAACACCTTCCATTTGCTAATGGGTGAGATCATAGTCACCCTTGAGGATGTTTACGAGGATCCCGTGCTTGCCGATCTTTGGGGTCATAGGTGGAAAGGGAAAGATAGTCTACAAACAGCTTATACCAAAGGTCACATGGGTCAGTGTAACAATTCGACATAGTAGACCTCACGAGGTAAGTAAGAGGTATGAATAGGTCTATGGTGATGTGTCTAGGTGAGGTGTGCATCCATTTAATTAAAGTAATTAAATTAAATTAATAAATGGGGTGAGGATATTAATAATAAGGTGGGGAAAAGGGGGCCATGGTTAGGTGAATATATGTAAGTCAATTATTCAAAATGAGGCCAAGGGGAGTGTGATCCAATTTTGGTGTATACATTTTTCCCTTTTTGTCATGTGGCTTGTATTAGTAAGCGCAACGCTGAGAAAAATAGGAAATGGTTGTGTCAAGTTTAATTGAAGGTGGTGTTGCTCCAAGCGTGGGAGAAGGTAACCCCCATAAAACTAGGAACCGATGAGGTGAAAGAAGAAGCGGTGAGTGGTTTGATAAAATTAGGAGGTGGGAAAATGAAGGTCGGTGGGCGCATTGGGTAAATAGGTAAATGGGCCAAGGTTGAAGGTAGTGGCATTTGAATGCATGCACATGTTGGAAAGCGTGGCACGGTACCAAGTTGAAAATATTTCAAAATTTACGTCTGCCTAAGGTCGATAGGTCTATCCAAATAGTTTTGAAGTGATTACAATATTTAAGGTATAGGATATGGTGTGGAAACACAACATAGGTCAGTGTAGGCACCTTTAGGTATGTTCAGTACACCAAAATTCAGGTAAGGATAAACAACATGAAAATAAGAAAGGTAAGGTTGGTAGGTAGAAAAACATGGGTAACAACATCACAAAGTACAACAAGCACAGAGGCTCAAAAGTCACAAAATTGGTTTAGGTTAAGGTATATAGGTAACGACATGGGTAAGGCTAAGGTGTGGGTAAAATAACAAGTCCATAAATGCAATTAAGGAAAAGTATAGGGTATAGGTAGGTGATCATAAGTGGATGTAAGGGAAAAAGGTGCCCAAAAATGGGGAGTGAGGGTCAAAATGGGTAAAATGAGGTAAAAATGAGAATGGTAGGTAACCGATGCGGTTGAAGGATGACCAACATCGGTATAGTAGGGCATGACTTGACCGATGTTAGTCAAGTTGATTTGGGGATTAAAAAGGAAAATTCCACTTTTTATGAAATCATTTGTCATTTTCCATTTGTAGAAAAAGTCAAAGAGCATGTGAGAGCGCGAAAATGACAAGGTGAGACCGAGAGCTGAGCGAGTAGATCTTGTAGTGGGTGATTGGCGTGTGGTTGGTGGGTCCATGAGATCAGGTTGGGGATTTGATTGGTTAGAGGTGAGGAGGTGATTTGGGTCATGGTGGAGGTAGGAGAAGGTTCGGGTGGGCCACCAGTATAATGACAGAGACATACCACCGCATTGTCGGCATCGAGATGAGTTAGGATCTGATCCGAGTTTGCTTTTGTAGATTAAAAGAAATTGTGGAAATCGGGGTGGGTAAAAATGGTTTTGTGTAGGAATTAAATTGTCATTTGAAATAAATGAATGAAATGGGTGGAGGAAGGTCCAGGGTAAGTGAAATTAGAGTGGGGATGAGGGTAGGTAAGGCTTGGGTAGGGTAAGGTAGGTTATTAGGTTATGTTTTGGTAAATGCTTGAGAAAAAAATGGGGGTGTCGAGTTTGGGTGGCACAATAGAGACCGATCTTTGGTCAAGGTTGGTCTAATGCACGATCGGTCCTAGCCAACATCGGTCGAGTAGTAGGTGATCGATGCCGATCAAAGGTAATTGATTAGTCAATAGTGCCGATCTTCGAGTGTTTGTGATCAATAACGATCAGTGGAAGAGAAAATGGGTCCATAAGAGAGATAGGGTGGTAGGAAAAGGTAGGACATGAAGGAAAGGGAAGGTCTATGGTCAATAGGTAGGGTAAAAAGGTATATAGGTGAGAGGTTTGATAGGTGCAAGACTAGTATAGGGAAAAAGGGGTAATATTTAGAGTTTGGGTTGTGGATGGGATATTGGGTACATGGTTTTGTGAGAGGTGTGGTTGAGGTTTTAATAAGTTTGTGGTTTGTTGGATGCGAAGTGGCCGACCAACTACGTATGCGCGCGACAGGTACCACCGCTACTAATAGAGTACGAGGAGCATATTTGTGGTGAGTGGCATCATGTGATAGAGGTGGGGTTGATTAGGATCTGAAGCTTTAGGCGTATAGTTTGAGATCATAGTTTGAGGGTCACACTCATCGATAGATGGGATTCTGTGACCAACACCTTCCATTATCTGATGGGTGAGAACATGGTCACCACGGAGGATGTTTGAGGATCTTGCACTTACCGATATTGGGGTCACAGTGTATTCGATCACCTAAGAGACATCGAAGGAGCCCATAATGGAAGTATTTGGAGAGGTGATGGAAGAGATGAGGTACCATAACACCAACTTGAGCTATGAAGAGATGTATGTAGGCCATCAAGAGGAGATGTGGCTAGTGGTGATGATTATGGGCGCGCGCTTGTTTTGCAGACTTGCCAGATCTTGAGGGTGAGAGATTCCCACTAGAGGCGATGGGGTCCTCGGAGACACGATGGAGGAGAGGACGTGTTTTACATGGGCACCAACCTTTTTGGTGTGGTTGTAAAGAGAGGTGAGGTACCATCAAAGGTCAGTCGAGGCACATGGAGGGTGGTGAGATCTTAACGGGATGAAAAACATGTAGAGAGGAGGAGACGAGTGGCGGCCCGAGAGGATATCCGGTGGGATGATGATTAGTCACTGGAGATGATCATTGTATTGATTTTTGATATATATACCAACCTTCATGCCAAAGATAGTGAGGATGTATATGAGAGTTTTGTGATTTTGATTTTTATACTAACTGCGTGTCAAATATTATGAGGTTGTATCGAGTGATTTGATGTATTTGTATTTATTTGTATCTATGTAAATATGTATGGATGATTTGCAAGAACTTTTGTCTAAGGGTTTGATTAGACCAAGTGTTTCACCTTGGGGAGCGCCAGTAATATTTGTGAAAAAGAAATATGGAACACTTAGACTGTGTATTGATTATCGGATGTTAAACAAAGAAACAATTAAGAATAGATACCCACTTCCAAGAATTGACGATCTATTTGATCAGATGCGTGGAGCAGCGGTTTATTCCAAGATAGATCTTCGATCTGGTTATCATCAATTAAGGATTAAAGAAGAAGATATTCATAAAACAACTTTCTAAACTAGGTACGGACATTATGAATTCACGGTTCTACCCTTTGGATTAACTAATGCACCCATAACTTTTATGAACTTAATGAATAATATCTTTCAAGAATATTTGGACAAGTTTGTGCTTGTATTCTTAGACGATATTCTCATATATTCTAAAAGTATCAAAGAGCACAATGAGCATTTAAAGATAGTTTTGGAAATTTTGAGAAAAAGAAAGTTATACGGTAAGTTATCCAAATATTCATTCTTTGATACTGAAGTTCACTATTTGGGTCATGTCATTAGTAAAGAGGAATTCTTTGTGGATCCTTCAAAAATAGTGGCAATAACCGAGTGGCCTGCACCAAAGAATGTACACGAAGTAAGAAGCTTCATGGGCCTTGCTGGTTATTATAGAAAATTTGTAAAGAATTTTTCTAAAGTGGCTGCACCGATAACATCATTACAGAAGAAGGATAGGAAATTTATTTGGAATGATAAGTGCGAAAGCTGCTTTCAAAATTTTGAAAAGCCACTTGACTTCAGCACCTATATTAGTCATTGTGCAGGACCCTAATGGGAGCTTTCTTTGTTGTAATGGATGCTTCGGGGAAGCTTTGGTGGTGTTTTGTTACAAAATGATCAAGTCATAGCATATGAAAGTAGAAAAATTAAGTTACATGAGCTGAATTATGCCCCTCATGATTTGGAGCTTGCTACCATTTTTAATGATCACGGACCCCATATGAAAATCCGGTTTACTTCAGCACCTATTTTAGTCATGCATCTTAGGACCCTATTGGAAACTTAGGTGTTTTGTTACAAAATGATCAAGTCATAGCATATGAAAGTAGAAAACTTAAGTTACATGAGCTGAATTATGCCCCTCATGATTTATAGCTTGCTGCAATTGTTTATGCGCTTCAAGTATGGAGACACTATTTACTTGGGAAACCTTTTGAGTTGAAAATTGATCATTTAGGGCTGAAATATATTTTCACTCAGCCTAACCTAAATGCAAGACAACGAAGGTGGTTAGAGTTTTTATCTCAATATGATTTTGATATTAGTTACATCAAAGGAAAAGAGAATAGAGTAGTAGATGCTCTAAGTTGTAGGAAGCACATTTATGTTCTTATAACATTAAGAACTCATTTTAAAGATGAGGTAAAAAGTGCCTCAGAATCTGATATATACTTTCAGCAAGTAAAAGCAGCACTTGCTGCAGAACCAAAAGATGAAAGGTATAAAGGTTTTCATTTTGATAATGAAGGAATCTTACGTTATGAAAACAGGGTATATGTACCTTTGCTAAACGATTTGAGAAAGAAATTTTTAGTTGAATTTCATAATTCGCCCTTTTCTAGACACCCGGGTATTACTAAAATGCTTGCTGATCTAAAACAACAATACTTCTAGAAAGGAATGAAAAAGGATGTTATTGAGTTTGTGACTCATTGTCTGGAATGTCAGCGGGTTAAGGCAGAACACATGCACCCTGCTGGACTATTATATCCCCATAGCATACCATAGTATAAATGGCAAGTAATAAGCATGGACTTTGTACAAGGGTTGCCTATGTTGAGAAATAAACATGATGTTATCTTGGTAATTGTAGACAAACTAACAAAGGTATCTCATTTCATCGCTGGAAATCTGAAGGATGATTCTCTAGTGTTAGCAAAAAGATTTGTGCACAAAATTTTTAGGCTACATGGAGTACCAGAATTGATTATATCTGATAGAGACCCTAGAATGACATCAAGATTTTGGCAAACACTTAATACAACTCTTGGAACGAAACTAAATTTCAGTTCTGCATATCACTGAAACAGGATGGACAACCGAGAGAGTAAATCAGGTGTTGGAAGATATGTTACGAATGTATTGCATGGATCAACAGTATAAATGGGAAGAGTATCTCCCATTAGTTGAGTTTGCATACAATAACACATATCACTCTTCTCTTAAAATGACACCTTTTGAGGCACTTTATGGAAGAAAGTGCAGAACCCCTGTTAGTTGGGATAGTATTGAGGATAGAGTGGTAATTGGACCAGAAATCCTCACTGAAATGGAACAACAAGTTAAGATGATTCGTGAATGATTGAAAGAAGCAGCAGATAGGCAGAAGAGCTATGCTGACCTAAAGTGGGTTGATCGAAAGTTTGAACTTGGTGAAAAGGTTTTCTTCGTGTTAAACCTAGAAAGAGTTCTATAACTTTTGGCAAGGCTGCCAAGCTATCACCTCGTTATGTGGGACCTTTCGAAATTGTTGAAATAATCAATCCTGTAGCTTACCGATTAGCATTACCACCTGCTTTGTCTCATGTGCATGATGTTTTCCATATTTCTTTGCTTAAGAAATACGTTTCAGACTTGTCACATGTTTTAAATTGGAATTCCTTGCAGGTCAAGACCGGGGAATAATCGTGGTTAAACCCACACGAGTCGGAAACTCACCAAGTGCATTTGAGTAATCATAAAATACAACAATGTAAGGTCTAGTGGGACCAGTTTAACGAATAAAGTGTAACTTGGGAAAATTAACGAATAAAGTGTAACTTGGGAAAATATGGAAGAGATGAAAATTGCTTTTCCCTTTCTTTTTGAACAGAATGGAATCTGTTGACAAAAAAATTAATTATTAGGAACTTATCCTTTTTTTCATGGCTTTATATAAGCCAGCTTGGAGGCAAACATTATTCAAGTTGAATAAATTGTATCATGACATTGATTTATGGAATTATTCAAGTTGGAAATAGTCTTTTGTATTGTGAACTAATAAATTGATTGACCTGAAGGTGAATCAAAGGATGTAATCATCGGGACGATGAATCTTTTAGGAGGGAAGCATGTAACACCCTGAACTATGTTGTTACTTTCTCCTGAGCATGCAAGTGTTGATATATGATTTCTTCTATATAAGGACACATTCCTTTGGTTTGCGAAGTCATGCTTGATATGGATTGTATCTTCTTTGCTCTTGAAGATCTTTGACTGAGCCAGAATATGTTTGGGCTCTTTTGTTTCTTTCATTCTTCGCACTTGAGTTCAATTTGATTCCGGATGAATTGTGGATTTATCCATCTTTATGACTTAGCCTTGGATCAGTTGCATTGATCCAAGGAATGTTTTAAGCTTATTTAGGATGAACAAAATTTATTGACCTTACGAAAGTTACAAGGTCTGAATGAGTTTGAATGATCAATCTCGGAGTTTAACTCAGGCTGTTCACGATAAATGGACTTTGGTTATAGATATTGTAACATTAGGAAGGCCTAGACCTTAAGCCAGGTAAGATGTTCATGTGTATACCGTAAGCTTAATTTAGTTATGCCAAATAGAATCCATTACAGGAATGTTTAACCCTATATGGACTCTAACTTTGAGTGGTCCTATTTTGGAGACCTAGATTTATTTCGTTAAGGTTAATAACCTTAACCTAAACTATAACCTATTGGTTAAAACAATTGCTAATCCAACCTAGCCCTAAACTATAAGCTTAATGCTCCTAAGAGTTAACTACACCTAGCGCTATGGAAGGGAGACTAATGTCTTAAACCCTATGATCTAACCTATCTTAACTAATGATAAGAATGGAGGGGGACCTTTGAAGGGTCGCGAGTCATGGGCGGTGGTTTCCATGGCATTTATGAGGGGATAAGGTTGAAGACTTGGGATGCTGTCAGATTTGGCGGAGGTTACAAACGGCTAATGTGACCTGACGTGGCAGTATCACCAAGTATGGGAGTGTTTGTTTGTTTTCTTTTGGCGATCACCAATTTTGGCGGTCGGTGGCAATGGAGAATAGGCGGGAGGATGGCAGTTAATACAATTAATGAACTTTGGTTCCCGAGCACGGATTGCTTGGGAAGGCATGCAAATGGAATATTGTTTGGTTGTTTGGTTTTCCATGCACTCCATTTTTGCTCTACTTGAGCACCTTGGTTCTTGAACCGATGCTGCGTCACTCTGTGTTGCATGGCAACTTTGAGAATTTCTAGCTTCCTTCTATGTCGGGGAAAGTTTATAAGGGATGAAGGTAACAATTTATTGCTGTTTAATATATCGTGGGAGAAGAAGAGAAGGAGCGAGCACATTCAGAGGTCTTCTTCGAATTTTTAAGTGACACTATCAGGCATGATAGGCCCTAACTTTTAAAAATCTTGCTTTCCTTCAAATGCTTTCATTAGAACAACTCTGTTCAGATGATTTCTTTTTGTATAGTTGGTTTGACTAGAAGTAATGTATTGGTTTTCTTCTTCTCTTGTTGATTTGGGAATCCCTGGTTATGAGAAGACCCTATTGAAGTCCTAGCAGTGTTTTCATATGAATTCGACTTCTGTTGAAGTCCTTGCTGTGTTAGCATGTTGGTTCGACTTCTGTTGAAGTCCTTGCTGTGTTTGCATGTTGGTTCGACTTCTATTGAAACCCTTTATGTGATTACTTTATTGATTTGACTTCTGTTGAAGTCCTACAGGTTTTTTCATATGAATTCGACTTTTGTTGAAGTCCTTGCTGTGTTTACATGTTGGTTCAACTTCTGTTGAAGCCCTTGCTGTGATTACTTTATTGATTCAACTTCTGTTGAAGTCCTTGCAGTGTTTTCTTATGAATTCGACTTCAGTTGAAGTCCTTGCTGTGTTTACATGTTGATGCGACTTCTGTTGAAATCCTTGCTGTGTTTACATAAGGGTCCACTCTGTATATGTTGTTACCTAGTCTCTTGTTCGACTGAGGTAATGAGTTCCTAACTGTACCATGTCAGACGATTGCGTTGGATGATTTCATGTTTGAAGAATGACATGGAAAGAATTGTTGTGTCTAATTTGGTTGGTTTATTGATTATTGCTTGGTCGCAAGAGCTCTTTTATTGCTTGATAGCTTCAGGTGAATATATAATTGAATTGTGATGAAACTGTAGTTCCTTCTTTTGAGCTCGACTGATTTAGTCGTATGCATAAGATATATGTTAAATTTGAGCCTGCACCTCTGTGAAAAGGGTCTGGATGGTCAATGATTATAGGTTCTGTATGAGATGAAATATTAGTGTAGTTGTTGTTTTCTTTACGACCTTGCTTGGTTAATGGGAACACAGCCTGACCGAGAGAAATCTTGCTTTGAGGAACTCTGATTCTTGATAACGTGTGGGTAATCCTGGATCTGCATGGATGGAAATCAGGTTTTGTATTTGGAAGGGATGGGATTGTGTTGATTTTCCTGTAGTGACCTTGAAATCTAACATTAGAAATCATCTAGTGATACTGGAAGTGCTATTTGTTTAGTATCCTTGAAACACAATTACAAATTATCCACTGTAATGACTGGAAATAGATAGTGTTACCTATCAGTAAGTAAAAAATAGTGGGTACCCTAACTCGTAGTCTAGAATGATTCGAGTCCTGGGTGAAGGGAAGACTGTTTTATTTGGGCCATGATTGTGTACTGATATTGAACGCATATGTATTTCTGTTTATAGCAATCTGTGTCTTTTGTTAATGTGCAAGTGTAAGACCCTTGGAATCTTAGGACGACCTTTTTAAACAGTTCTATCAGATTGGAGCTAATGGTAAACTTGGGTGTTGATTTTCTTGCTTTCTCTTCTTCCTTATTGAATTCAAGATTGAATGTATATGCATTACTCTTGGGAAGTTGGTACAGTCCTGAACATGTTTGGAATGGAGATCTGAATGCCTCTGTTTCTTTCTCCTAAGCTATAAAGTATATGTTGATATATAACTTTTGGAATAAGAAAATATTCTCTCCCTTGTCTGGAAACTATGAGTGCTCTCTTCTTTTGTACCTTTATGTGAACTCTACGGTACGGGCATAAGAAGAATAGATTGTTAAAATTGTAAGGAGAAACTGGTAAGTACTGACTCTTGACTCGAGTCTTCTTCTTTATTGACGGTTATATTATTATCCTGTTTGTACATTCGGTTATCCACTTTTATAAAAATAGTATTGTAGTAGAAGTTGGTATACTTATCAATGTCATTGAAATAATGCTATGAATATAAAGGAATCCTGTCAGTTGAACTTGCTGGATGTTATAATCTGTCTTTGCTTGAATTGTTAATTACACACCTGTTGGATACACGAATTGATAGGAATTCATTCTTGAATGGAGAAATTTTGTTGGATTATTGCTGTCCTTGGTTTTCAGATGGATGGATGTTTTGGATTCATTTTGTTCTTCTTAGTCTCTAATATATATGATGAATCATCTGAAAAATATTTAGGTTTAACTGGTAGCTATAATATGACTCATGCATTAAAGTCATATCGAATTGTGAAAGATGATTAGCCTGATTCATGTTTAAGGATTTGAAGAAATGATTTCATTTAAACAGGTTGTTTAATGAGAACAATTGGTGGAATGCAATTGTTTTAAGAATTAGTGCTTATCATGCTCAGTTCACTAAACTGACCTGTGCTAGCAATTTTTGCAGATGGACATCGTAAGTGGTAAAGGCACGCAGATCTGATATGATGCTCAGATTGTTTAATCTGGTTTTTATGATGAATTCTAACTTGATTTCTCAAATTGTATTATAGGAAGAAAGATATTCTTTTGATGTTGATTATTGTATCAAATGTGCCGAAGTGCATAAGTTATAAATGTATGGTCCTGGAAATGAATGAAATGGGGAGATTGTTACTTATGTGGCTGCATTTTTATTTGATGGATTGAACTTCTTGGTCGATTGAATGTAAGTGCATTTTTGTGTATACCATGGGAGTTATTTGGATTCTCTAAGTAGGCCTTGTAAAAATTATGTGACCGAATACTTCGTGAATGAATAGTAATTCTTTTATGTTATGAATAAGGCTAAATTGGAAATTAGTCCACTACCTTTTGAGAAGTTAAGGTTAAACTAAACCCTAATAGGTAGCTGAAATAGGAAGAGTAATCTATTACTCCCTATCCATGATCTAAGTCAAGACAACGTAATTGATGGTTTTAAATCACTATATCTTAATAACAATAAGTAAGATATATTTCAGTCTTGGAAGTTGATATAAACCCATATGGGTTTAGTTAGCTTCCTTATGATAGGAATTAGGGCTATTGCCCAATTATGTAGAATAAGATTATTGAGAACCAACGATTTCCTTGACAAGATCTCAAATCTTATTAAACTTCTCTCTATGAAATTAAACTTAATTGTGTAAGGCAACTCAAAGGTGTGGAACCCAGGGATTGGGAAAAGAATACCCAGTTAAGAGAGTCTTAAATTCAACTTCAACTCAACTTAAGTAACTCCTTGAAGTTATGTAAATCTTTCCGAGGTAGTTTTGTAGGATGTCGACACATGTCAGTTGCAGGGTTGTACCTTCAAGAAGATTAGGATCTTCTCGAGGATACAACAATGCAGGTGACATATGGTGACACCCTTTACATTGATCATTAATATTTACACCTGAAACTCGAACAAGTTTTTACTCTGGGACTGGTTAGGACCATGGTCATGTTATGAGGCTGCCCTTGGAGACTCGGGGTACCTTGACACACGGGGTTAACTGTGGTTGACCCAGTATGTCAGCTTACCCTAGTCTTCAAGAGCATCCTTATAACGTGTGTCATGTTATTAACCCATTCCTGAGTGAATGACTTGGGACAGGGGAGCTGACAGAAGTCAGTATAAGACATTCTATTTAACATCGGAGTGGGGTGAAGGATGTATTCCAGATTGACGAGTATGCCGTCAAGGAATACGAGACATGAACAGTATGTTTCAAATCTTTGGCCAAAGTATCGCAAGCTACTGATTGCATTGTCCTATGTCACCTAGTCTAAGGGACGTGATGCCGATGAATAATGGTAATAATTATTCAGATAGGTTCCTTGGACAGAGCATTCTAAAATCCCAGATTAGGGAAGAGAACCGCAAGAGTGAAGTGTTAAGATAAAAACGCCAACTCTATGATACTCATGAATAGATCGGTAGATCACCGAGTCATGGAATGAATAGATCGGTGGTACACCGAGTCATTACATTTGCGCATATGGTTATCTGTTATAAGAATGATTGTTATGATCTGTGAGTTCTAAATTATGTATATAGAACTAGGAAGCACTTATCAATTTTTTTTTTTTTCTTGTTCTAATGTACTTAAATGGGAATGTTACGAGTTGAATTTGTGGCAAGTCCCTTGAGTAGAGAGAAAATGAGGGCACAAAAGGAAATGAGGTTAAAGTGGATGGTTAAGTGTAACCTAGTGTATGATAACATGTTTTCTTAGTAAGAAACCCAGGATCAAAAATAGTTTAGTCCATGAAAAAAATTTCATCATTTTCTTCAATTTTTTTTTTTGGTTTTTAATAGGCGATCGATGTAGGAAGTCTATATGGGATGAGTATATTATCTCCTTGAGGTCTTGAAGGCTGATCGACGTGGGAAGCTTCTAGATATTTTTATTTTATTTTGCAATGACTTTATATAGTTGTCCTTGAGGAGTAGTCTATTTATAGTAGTAAAAGATGTCCCTTTTGAGGAGTAATCTTTTTACGGAAGTTTGACTCAAGGAGTTGAATCTCGATTAGTTGTGTTTAAGTCATGGATAAGACTATAGAGGAATATTAGGTTATTGTTTAGAAGAGAAAACCATAGTACACAGGGGTTAACTATGAAAGGGGTGGTTTTATGTGATGAATGACCATGTGATTACATCTTTTTAAAAGACAAAAATTATGCATGAAAATCCATCTATGAGTAGAGTCGCGGTACTCATATTGAAGATAGGGTTGAAAGGTGACAGTAATCACACAATTTTTGTTTAGTCACGAGATCCTCAAAAATAGGAATATGGAAGGTGAGCGATGCTCAAGAGGACGGCGGCGGAAAGAGATAGAAGGTGATATGTGAATTTATTTCAACAATAAAATAGTCGAAGATGCATGGCATTGATGGGCTCAGGTTTTGGATTACCTTTGAGTGAAGACAAAGGATAAGTACCTAATCCATAGGCATGGGTAACAATATAGGGTCCAAGCCAATTAGGAGATTTTTTCCCCATTTACTTTTCTCCTCCTTATTTACATGTGGATTTTCCTTGGGCGAGGTCGTTGACACTGAAATGTTCATTTGTGAACATGTTTTTCATAAAGCACGTTTGATACATTTATTATAAATTTTGAGATATTAAAGAGCGTTAAGGCGACACTCATATAATAACTCAAGTTATGCCAAATAATCTGGCGAAAGTCATTGTCGTTGAGCATTTCTTATAGGGAGATGCGAGAGAGATGGATTCTAGACTTCTAGAGGCAAGAGAACCTTGGTACCATAGACTAGAGAGAAAGATGTGGCTGCAAATCTGAAGTATGAATACTAGTGTGGTAAGCCCATAAGGCATAAGGAAGATGTGTATGCCAATCCTTCTGGATCTTTAACTACTTTCATAATAATTTTGTTCAATGTTTTATTGGTTGATTATGCTTGGCCATTTGTCATGTGTAATAAGGTGACAAGGCGAGTTGAATGAAAAAAGTGTTTGCAAAGCTTTCTTAGGGTTTTGTATTTGAATTACTTTTCTGTTATTAGTGATGAGATGGCGAGGAACACCAAAGTGAAAAATG
This sequence comes from Taxus wallichiana var. yunnanensis, assembly GCA_018340775.1. Classification (NCBI taxonomy): domain Eukaryota; kingdom Viridiplantae; phylum Streptophyta; class Pinopsida; order Cupressales; family Taxaceae; genus Taxus; species Taxus wallichiana. Next base: position 14,950,450 of record CM031238.1, on the reverse strand, counting down.
ATGTGATGGTTGATAAATTCACATATTTTCTTAGATTTTGTAGAAATGAGGGGAATGGCTTCTACCCATTTAGTGTAATATTTAGTAGTGGTTATGATCCATTGATGGTGTTGTGAAGAATGGGGATTGATCTCACCAAAAGATCCAAGCCCCATTGAGAAAAGGGCCAAAGGTCTCGTGCTACCTATAAGGCATGACTAGGTGTGTGATGAAGATTAGCATGTTCTTTGGCATTTTACACAATGTTTGACATAATCACAATAGTCGTGGTTTAGGGTTGGCCAATAATAGCCAAGGAAAATAATGCATTTTGTGATAGCTAAACCACTAAAGTGGCCTCCACAAATTCCATCATGAACTTCCTTGATGGTGTAGGGAATTTCAAAACTTGTAAGGCATTGTAAGAGAATACCGTCAAAGCCGTGCTTATAAAGGAGACCACCCATGATGACATAGCGAGAGACACTTTTAAGAAAGGAACATTGTCCATTATGAGTGAGATCTGTGGGTAGAATGAAAAGGAAAAATAGTCTAAAAATTGCTTATACCAAAGGTCATGTGGGTCAGGTGCAACGGTTCGACAGAGTAGACCTCATGAGGTAAGTAAGAGGGTGATTGCAACCTTTGTATTGTGACAAATATTTTAGAGTCGGCAGGTGAAGCGGGTATCTGAGAAGCCAAGTAGGCCATGGTATCCACAAATTTATTGGTAGAACGTGGGGTGGTTTGAAGTTCGTAATGGTCAAAGGTGGTAAAAATTATGTCTATGTGATGCTTATACTTTTGAAGTATCTCATTACGACACTGATATATACAATTGACTTGGTTTACAACCAGCTAGGAATCACCAAAGATATTGATTGACTTAACATCTAAGGCATAAGTAGCTTGGAGACCCAATATGAGTGCTTTGTATTTGGCAATATTGTTTGTATAATCAAAATCAAGTTTGAAAGACAAAGGCATAGGTTCACCATCAAGAGGAATGAGGATAACACCAGCCCCACCTCCATGTTAACACTTAGAGCCATCAAAGAAGAGTGTCATTTGGTAAGCGGGTTCGTCTAAGGAGAGGGTAGCTATAGATTCGTATGGGAAATCAAAGTTAGAGGGTTGATTCCTGGAAAGATGCGTGTCAGTTAGTTGGTCAGCGATAGCTTGGCCCTTGATAGACTTTTTATGAATGAATTCAAGGTCGAGGTTAGCAAGAAGCATAAGCCAACGTGTATCACATTGATGTTGGTAGTGTTTGGCATACATATAGAGTAGGGGTGAGTATTGGTAATAATGAAGGTTTTGTGGTTGAGGAGGTAATGGAGGAGTTTAGTGGCGATGAAAACTAAGGCTAATCAGTGTTTTTCACGTGGGTATATCTAGTTTTGTAATCGAGAAGGTACGACTTATGTAATAAACCAATTGCTCTCTGTGTTGCTCATCGCGATGAGCTTGAGCATGACACCTAAAGAATGGTCAATGGTAGAAATATATAGATAAAAAGGTTAGTCATTCTTAAGACGAATGAGCACTGGTGGTTGAAGAAGGTATTATTTTAAGGATTCAAAGGATTTATGGCATCATCATCCCATTTGAATGAAACATCCTTCTTAAGAATATGATGGAATGGTTGTGATAATGGTGAGAAAAATTTGTGAAATAAAATGAAGAATGGATTGCAGCTTGCCTTGTAGGCTTAAAGGTTGATGAAGATTAGTAGGAGGAGGCATTTCTAGAATAGCCTTTACTTTAGCAAGATTGACTTCTATACCACACAAAGAAACAATGAAACCAAGGATTTTTCTTGAAAGTACCCCAAAGACACATTTCTCTGGTTAAAGATGAACACAATACTTGAGGAGGTGGTCAAAGATGACCTTAATTACGGTCAGGTGTTCGGCTTGATGTTTGGATTTGGCAAGAAGATCATCTACATAATCTTCCAATATGCGATGCATGATGTCATGGAAGATGTAAGCCATGGCGCACTTTGGTGAGTAGCATTGACATTTTAAGGCCAAAAGGCATGACTTGATAGCAGAAGGTCCCCCAAGGGGTGATGAAGGTAGTCTTGTGTTGATCTTTTGGAGCAAGTAATATTTGATTATAACCCAAGAAACCGTCCATGAGTGATAGAATTTCATGGTGCAGACGGTGAGATCAACTAGTTGGTCAATTCATGGTAGGGGAAATTCATCTTTGGGACAAGCTAGGTTAAGGTCACGAAATTCTGTGCAAATGCAGAGTCCCCTGTCACCTTTGTGACAGGAATAATGTTAGAAATCCATTGGGGATAGTCAATGGGTAGGATGAAGGAAACTGAGAGAAGGTGTTGAAGCTCTTCTTTGACCAGAAGGGTAATGCGATGATGCATTTTCCACAACTTTTTTTTATGGGTTTGGCATCAAGAATGGTTATGATATTGTGGACCATGATTTTTGGGTCAATACTGGGCATATCAGCATAGGACTAGGAAAAAGAGTTTCTATGGTCCCAAAGGAAAGAGGTAAAATATTCCTTCTCATTAGCATCTAAATATTGGCCTATCTTTAGAATGCGCGGGTCATCTTACGTGTTAATGTTGATTTTAATGGTCGATTTGTTCAACATGGTTTGCATCTCAGAAGGTAACGACAAGTGAATATAAGATTCTTCCGCACCAAGGTAGGTGAGGATGGACTCATAATTCGACATTGAATGAAATTAATAGAAGGTGTATCATCATGGACCATGTTAGGATATAGGAATGGGAGAGAAGAGGGAGTCTTCCATCGTATTGATAGGTTATAGGTCCCAGGGAAATTGTGTTTACGAAAATTATTTTTAGGAGGAATAGCTTCGGGATCTATGGACTCCATGGGTGAAGATGGTGACATGGATGAATGAGGTGGAGAAGGTTTATCTTCCTAAATGAGGTTGGCGTGAGGCTTACCGGGAGGTGGTGCGCGAATCCAAAGTGCCACTGATCATTGTGTTTACGAGTTGTACATGAGATGACAGTATGGCATACTGTTCATAAAAACTGAAGCCAAAGCCTTTCCATGCGTAATGGTGAAGGAAAGTGTGAGTGAAGTGGCGGTTAGTAAGGGAGTGTAAGTTAGATGAAAATGGTCATGTTTGGGATGGAGGTTTGGGTGAATAAGTGGCAATATCAAGTCCCCCATATGTTAGATTAGTGTGAAGGTGGGGAGGACCATAAGGAAAACCTTTCCTACATGGTAGTCATAACTAGGGTGCTGACGCAGGTTCCCATACTCTTGTGGAGTGAGGAACGTGTTGATATTATATAGGCAGTACTCCCTCAGAGTGAGGCATTGAAAAAAACATTCTAAGGGATCAGTTGTTAATATGTGGGTAGCGGGGATAGATGACTCACTAGATGATTAGGAATCAGGTGAGTCATCTGTAGAGGCTGTAGTAGCAGTAGGAATAATAGGGTTAGATGTGGGAGAGGCGGTGATAGCCTTGGTGGATGGGCTTGTGGATGAAGGTGAAGTGGGGGTAGTGGTAGATGCCTTAAGCGGTACAAGCACATCATTGGGCGGTACACCATGTTATAGGTCTTGAAAGGAGATGGGTTGGCTGGGATGGTGTAGTTATGTCCTTCGTGTTTAAATTTGAGGTAGTGGTTTAAAGTCGAAGGGACACAACCCATGACGTAGATCCAAGGTTAGTCAAGTAAAATAGTATACTAGAACTCCCCTTCTAGGACATAGAATAGTTTTGAGATAGTACGGGGACCTATGCGGACATGAAGAATGACGGTACCCAATGTAGAGGTCATGGCATCATTGAAGGAGCGCAACATAACTAGGTTACCATGCATGTAATTGGTAGTTATGCATATTTGGTAATAAAAATGGGAGGAGATGATGTTAATACTAGCACCACCATCAACCATAACACATCATATACATATATTATCGATATATATGGAGATGAAAAGAGTGGGATCAAGGTAATCAGACTAGAAGGGAGCGATCTCTTCATCTGAAAAGCTGAGAATGGCTACTTGGAAAGTAGGTGGAGGTGTAGAGGAAGGTGACAACTTAGTGAGAGAGGCTACGTGATGAGGGGTAATGATGGAGGCTACAGGCGGAGTCATTTGGTAAAACCTCAATAGATTGAAGGACCTCCATGAGGGCTTAGCGATGTGACTCAGAGGTTTGGATGAGGTCATATAAAGACATTTTGAGGGAGGATTAGAGCAATTTTTTAGCATTATGTGATGTGTAACACCATGAAATAGGATACAGGACATTGAATGGTGACTTTGGGTGTGGGTGTAGATGGTATGTTGGGTATAGGGTTGGTTGATGGGCTAGTTTCCTTTTCCTTACCTTTTCTTTAAGGCACGGGTGGTAATGTGGATCATGTTGATTTTGAATTTCGGGGTGGATAAAAGGGTTGTGGGGGTGAGATATCTTTGGTCCTTGAGTAGGTAATGGAAGAATATTTGGGGAGATTGGTGAAGGTGGAATGGAGTCCTTGTCAAGAATATCATTGTCATCAAACTTTTCTTTGGGAGGACATAATTGGATAAGAGTGGTTTTTAAAGCCTTACAATTCTCTACATCATGTCTTAGCACACGATGGTAGGCACAAATTTTAGTTTCATCAAACCCTTTTGGTTTGGGTTTGAGCGGGTCGTAAGGTCTAAGAGGTGGTAATGTGATGACAGAGGTTTCAAGGAGGTTGGCTAGGATAATGGCATATGACCCCGCCAACGGATCACAGTGTGAGGTGAGTGTGGGCTTGGGTGGAATAATGGGTGACTGTGGTGTGAGAGGTGTCACAAGTGAGGGGTCTTGAAGAGGGGTAGGTGGACCATTGGTTTGGGGAGTGGTACCATCTTAGGCTTGGGTTGCTCCTTCTTGGGTAAAGGAGCAACAAATGAACTAGTAATGGGGGAACAATAGGTCTAACCACTTCAATGGAGGGCATTGGGATTTTCAATTTTGCTATACTTTCTTGGGTAGAGGTGAGGAAAGAGTACATGACATAGATGGAAATGTAGATGGTGGAAGGGGGCGAGTTACCCATGGGGATAATCGCGGTGCAGTAGTGGTCATTGGAAGAGATCGCATGGAAGGTGTGAGTGGAAGAGAGGAGAGTGTCATGGGTAGTGAAGAAGTTATGGAAGGTAGTGGTGGTATGGGTGGTAAGAAGGTCATAGGTGATGGTGGGGGTTTATTGGATTTCTTGGGTATATTAGACGGCCCCGATGAGGAGGTGGGTTCTTTGTGTCATGGATTCTTTGGTGGAAAAAGGTTTCTTGTCCGGGGTTGAGGGGTGAGGTCGTACGATGGATAGAAGAGGTGAAGGTGAAAATGGTGTGGTAGGTGAGGTTGGTGCATGAGGCCTATAAGGTTGGGTCTTCCTTTTAGGCGTAAGAATGAGTTTAGTGTTGGTTTGGGAAGATTTGGATAAAATTAAATTTAATGGGTGGATGAGTAAGGTTCGATGTCAGCATGACCTCTAAGGTAGTGATGGGTTTAGGTAAGGGAGATGATATAGGTGTGGGTAGGTGTTTGGGTATAGGTGTGCATTGGGTTGTGGGAAGAGGTGCATGTCGGGTTGTGGGAAATGCCATAGAAGGTGTTCTAATAGACATGGTTATGTTTGGTTTGGTTGCTTGAAACAATTTTGGATAGATCGTGGAGGTGTTGGTGAGTGACAATTGCATTTGGGTTGAAGCAGGAAGTAGAAGACGTCCCAAAACAAGGCTCTATCAACATAGTATAGGTGATCAGCCAAGCATGAAAATGGTACTACCTGTAAGTGGGAACGATGTGGATTGAGTAGAAATCTTTGTAGAATGTGTTTGAGAAAGGGAAATGGTTAGCTTTAGACTCTGTGGGTAAGAGAGCCAAAAGTAGGTCAGTAGGATCTTGGAAGGCTGATGGAGAATGGTCACCTAAAGGAAATGGTGTTTCTACAGGATCCTCTATGGGTAAAGGAGATGATGGGAAAGACGAGGTAGAATCTCCTTGTGATGGTGTAGGGAGTGGACATGTGTCCCCTATGAGTAGGAGAGGTGATACTGATGACTGCTCGGTAATTTGAGAGGCAAGAGGCGAGTGCTAATTATGGGATCTTTCATGGGTGAAGGATAAAATGAAGGGGGTTCCTCTATGGGTGGAGGAGTAGATGAAATAGGTTCCTATGTAGGTAGGGGAGTTTGGGCTAGGATTTCATCTATGGAAGGAACATGGAGCAATTGGGAAGGAACAAGCGTGTCATCAAAAATAGTGTGGACCTCACGGACATTATTATCATTAGTTGAAGTGTCACTAGTTTTTTGGAAGATGGGGCAAGATTAGAGAATGGTTTTTTGAAGATATTTAGGTTTTGGTTGGATGGTGCATTTGGGTTATCCAAGATTAGATCTACATTTTCTAACATTTATTAGGTGATATATTTGAAGGTGATGAAGTTACCGTTGCTATGACCTTTGACATGATGATAGTTACAAAAGTCATGTTATTTATACCACATGGGCATGGGGTGATCGAGGTCAAAACCAGTGTGTGGTTTTATAGGTGTAAGAGTGACGACACCATCTTTAATAATCTTTTCCAAAACAGAAGAATATGGTTCCCCTATTGGGGTGTACTTTCATTGTTCTCATCTAAACTAGAAAGTTTGGATGGGAGAGAGATTAGAAGAAGGTTTGGCTTGGTTTGATGGGTGAGAGGGTCCAGCCTTGAGAACCATGGCATTGGCAGATCCTTTGGATTTTGAATAGTTATTCTGGGGTTTCAAAGATGAAGAAGCATCATTTGATTTAAACATGGTGTTTTTGTTACGTAGCTAAATTTTCTTCTCTTTGATAGCACAAATCTCTAATTTTTGTGCCATGGTGAATGCCTCATCAAAGGTGTGGAAGGTCTGCACCTACAGGGTTGGTGAAATGTGTCTAGTGCAAGCCCGAGTAAACAAATCTATGAGATTAGTTTGAGGTAATTGGAATGTGAGCTGGTTAACTAGTCTGCGCCAACGAGCAAAAAGGTCAACGATAGAATCGTCGTCATACTGTCGAGTGGAATAGATATTAGTCATGGTGACTTTCTTGACAATGTTGATTGAGAAGTGGTCTAAGAAGGCTTGGGATACTTGATTAAATGAGTAGATGGAATGTTTGGGTAGCCTACTATACCAGTATAATGCATGTCCTGTTAGGGACATTGAGAAGGTCTGTAGGAGTAAAGCGTCATCATGGGAAATCAGGTAAAACCCATGTTTGAAGGACCGAAAAATGTTGCTACGGGTCTTGTCTACTATTGAAGAGGTTGAATTTTTTAATTTTCCAATGTACATGGTATGGGTGAATAGGAATGGATATATGAATGGGCTCATTACAGATTTCATCGTAGGTGAGGGAATTTCATGAGCGAAACCGATGCTTCTAATGTCTACATCTTTTCCATCATTAACTTGATGAGGTCATTGGTAGGTTGTGATAGAAGGGCACCTCCTGTGGTGTAAGAGGGTTGGTGTTGAACATGTGATGTGGGTGGCATTCCAGTGTATGGTGATTTTGAATAGGAAGGTTGAGAATGGGGGACCGACATGGAGGGCATATACCTAGAATGAATGATGGAAAAGATAGGGGGTTGTTGATAATATGTATATGTAGGTGGGACAATACAAGTGATTCTAGTAGTGATTAGGGGAAGAGACTATAGGATAGAGAGGAACAGATTCTTGATTGGGGTAGGGGTCACCGACACCATGGATGGTTGTGTTATAATTGATATATGTGAGATAATGGGCATGGATGGGGTTATGCTATGGGTGGTCGATGAAGGAACAACCAATACTACCGGTAGATGTAGCGGTCATAGCGGGTGTGGGGCATAGTTGTGAAACTATTGGGGAAAATAAGGTGAGGGTAACACCAAACTAGTAGGGTCGATGCAGAAGTGGGGACAAGGGCATGAGAGATGGATACGGGCATGCCATATATCAACTGACACAAGGAATCCTGACTGGATGAGTGGGAAAGATATAATTGTAAGGCTATAGGATTCTGATCGAGGAGTCATGTAAAATCCTCCTTTCTGTAGCAATGGTGATAGGTGGATTCAGATCCATGGGTGACAGGATAGAAGGTGGTGAGGGACTAGGTGGGAGTGGTTGATGGTGGCGTGGAATATAAGAGCATTAGTTTGGCTGTGAGTCAACACCATGTGAATAAGTGTTGACCTGGTAAGACTGTATTATGTAAATGACACAAAAACAATAGGAACAAAGAAAAATGAGGTTGGGAGGGTGAATTCGGTCAAGGTTTGGATTTTGAAAACCAAACACAACACTAACAATGGTCGGGATGACCACGGCGATTAATGGGGAATCGATGTCGATCATAGAAGCGATGCGTTACTGTGGAAAAACACTAGTTTTAGAAAGTGAAATAGGATTGATGAATGTGTAAGGAAGTAGTTTTGTATGATAGTAATACCAACAGGAGGAAAATATGCTGGTGCCCTGAGGGCCAAAATTAGAACAGAATGAGTGAATGAATACCGTCAAAGGAAAATACCAAGAATGCCGAGAAGATGACACGATTATGGTTAACCGACGATGATCGAGATGAAAAATGATGAGCGGTCATTGGGTGATGCGATTCTTATGAAATTTAGAGAGAATGAAGAAAACTAGGTTTTGTGAATTAAATTAGGTGAAGAATCAAACTCAAGAATCGAGAATGAGAAGATGGGGCCTGGAACACTCAGATAAAGTCAGAATACTCCAACTATGATGGTGGAGTGTGTAAGGAAAAAATAAAAACATATAATCGTAGCCTCACACCTCAAAATGCAAGCCAAGAAGAAAGATTAAAAACATGATCCTAAGAGTGATTTTTCTTTATTCTTGTTCATCTTACGCTATTTAGAACTGATCGTGTGCATTTAGAACACAATTTTTTTTTCAGAAGGCATCCTATGAAGAATGAGATCTAGAAGGTGAGGTTTCAGGTTATGTTATGGTGGGGGTGGTCCTTCCTCTAATGGGGTATTGGATAGAGATAACCATATGGGGATTACCTGTCAATCCTCTAATTGTGTGATCGTTAATAGGAGTTCCCATGTAAGATTTCATTTAAGTTGTGTATATTGAAATTTTTGTGTAGTTTGGAGAGAGAGAGAGAGAGAGAGAGAGAGAGAGAGAGAGAGAGAGAGAGAGAGAATGTGCTTTATATTATTATTTTACTTCAACCATCAGTTGGGCATGACTTCAGCATATAGGTTGCCCTTAGTTTTATTGTGAGATAAATGCAACATACAAGAAATGCAATGTGAGTGTTTTAAACCCAAATTGAAATATGATATTCAATGAAGAAAAATGATGAACAAGAGAGAGGGTGATCTTTCACTAAATGCAGAAAGAAAGAAGAAGAATTATTTTTAAACGCACTAAAAGAAATGTTTCATTTAGAGCAATTAGAAAGAAAAAGAGGATTACTAGAGAAGAAGATTTAGTGAATAATGATTTAGAAAGGAAACACACAAGATGTAACCTATATGAAAAGAAAGGGAACCCACAAACGAGGGTCCCACTAGGTGTGCCAAAATGTTTCACCATTTTCTTTACGTTTTGAATGTAATGAAACATATAAGGGTGTGGGCAAAGAGGAATACCTATTATGATTGTGGGTTTGAAGGTTATGCACATGTTCGAATTCTTGATCCAATACCGACTATGAGAGCTTCCTTCGGCTAGGAGGAAGTACCGAAATAGAAAACAAGACCACAAAAGAAGAGTTAAATAATATATGACAGTGGACTGCCTAATGAGTGCTAGATCCGGGAAGTGTGATACTTCCTAGATGGTTGTCAATCCATTGTTTAATATAACTTAATGCAAGAAATAACGTAAATAAAAAAGTCCTATTGTAGTTGATATGATTTAGGTATCTCATTCAAATACAATAAGAAAATATAATTTAACAGGCTAGGTTATGATAAGATTTAGAGGTAGGGTAAGGGGTCAAAGTGCTAGAATAGGTCAGTTTCAGGTTCTGGGTCACTTAGGTTTCTTGGATAAAGATTCTTAGGTTATGTTATTGATAGGGTGGCAAAATACAGAGTCCAAAATCGGTTTGGTATGACCAATAATGGTTTAGGAAGAACCGATGATGGTTATGGGTAACCGTCATCGATAGAGGCGGGATGATAAAAACTCAATAAGATCTGGTTGTGGGGTTTGAGCTAAGGTCAGACTAGAGATGAAAGAGGGAATGATGAGGTATGTGGGGATCTTAGGAACACTCAAAGATATGTAGAAGTTGGGTATAGGTGTTTTTATGGTGTGGGTGGAGGAATGGTTGAGTTTATAGAAAGAGGAATAGTGGGGGAATGGGAATGCAAGTCACAAATAACAACAAAGATGACAAAATCTTATAAACAAAATAAAAATGGAATGACATAGGTGATAAATGCACTTACCGATATAGCAAGTCCAATGGTTGGGTGGTGATGGTGGTTGATCGGTGGAATGGTGCTCGAGTGCCTCATCGGTGCTTCCTCGAAATACTACTTTGTGAGAGTGACACCTTTAGCTTTGTCTTGATGCTAGTTATGGCTGCTTGGATGTGCGAAAGAGATCTAGTTCTTACTTGCATGCAGATCTTATTTCGCTCCAAAATTTAAGAATGTGGCCAACCTCTCAAACAAGGTTACCAAAATGGTTATATGGTAACCGACGATGGTTCCTAGTTGACCGACATCGGTTTCGGGATGACCGACATCGGTTAAGGTGGGATTCCCTAGGTTTACTAAAAATGACAGATCTTGTAATCATTTGGGCCAGGTCTGTCCATTTATCATGGATCAAAATAGACATTATCTTTTTATGAGCGGGAATGTGGTTAGAGGAATAATAGGCATTGATTTTTAGGGTTGAACTAAGTCTTAGTTATTTATGGAAACATGCTATGAATAGGTTTATGGTGAGGTGTCGAGGTGAGGTGTGCATCCATTTAATTAAAGTAATTAAATTAAATTAATAAATGGGGTGAGGATATTAATATTAAGGTGGGGTAAAAAGGGGGCCATGGTTAGGTGAATATATGAAGTCGGTTATTCAAAAGGGGACCAAGGGGGTGTGATCCACTTTTAGTGTCTACGATTTGTTATTTTCATGGTTCGTTTATAGTTATGTATGCATTCAAAGTGTTTTAATCTAATCAAGGTAAATAACAATCTAATCTAAATAAAAAAATTATACACTATTTTTTTGTGTTTTTGGAATATAATGAAATAAACAATACAAAACAACTAATCTAACAAAAGGAAATCTTTTTGTGCTTTTCTAGAATTTAGAAGAAATGAAGAAATAAAAATCTTCTAATCTAACAAATAAATCCTATACAGATAAATAACCAGATGTAGTTATTTACCTATGCAATGGTGTAATTAAATCTATACTAATCAATTAAATCCTCTCTAAACTATTGATCTGAATTAAATCTTCTATTTTCCTCAGAGGAATGGGAAGAAATCAGAGCTTCTCAGAAGCTTTTCCCCTGCAACTTCCCCAACAAAGTAAATAATTTTTTATGGAGGATTTTCTATATGGGATGATGCTTGATTGATTTCTAAACTAATAGAACATATTTCTTCCAAAATCACTTCTTTGCAAATCTACAGAGATAGGCAAAGGAAGCTATCTATCCTAAGAAATATTTGTTGAAGGAATTGATCTACTGTAACTATTCAATGATTGTAATAATGAAAATGGAAATGCCTTTTCTATTGTAGTAAATAATGTGAATAAGATTCTCAAAAAAGAATTAAAGAAACCCAATTACAACCCCAACCTGGTATTTGTAGTACTATGGCAATCTAGTTGTGGTGTGATTTTGTGTCCCCTTAGTTTGTCTTTTCAATATCTTGTGTTCACGTGAGTCCAAGATCGTTGGGAATGTAGTAGAAGCAGAAAGGAGAAATGGAAGCTTGATGGTAGTCCAGTAGCAATGGAAACATAAAAAATATAGCACAATATAATAGAGATTGGCTATGTAGTTTCTAGAAATATTGTTACAACTCAACTAAGTAAGATACAAAAATAATCTCCAACCATTTTCTTGAGAAGAAGAGATGGTTTTATAGAAGGTTGGTTGGGCGGTACCACCTCATCACATAAAGGGGTAGTTAAACAATCAATTATAAATTATAAGTGGAAGAGGAGGTTTCCACAAGTCATTCAAGCTTGAAATTAGCTAAAATGATTGAGAAATGTGCTCTAAAAGTGAACTAAAGTGAAGCAATCACGCGTCAATTCTTGGGTAAATAATTTTGGAAAAAGTACGGGATCGCTGCCCTACATAGAGCGGTGGTTACAAGACCACCTCCTTTCCTAGGTGGTAATTAAAAAATAGTTTCCATACCTAGGTGTCGGTTATAAGTTACATGAGCTGCTTTGCTAGGTAGGGCAACAATTTTACAACTAAAGGAAAAACCTAAGGTAGAATGGTAAAAGAAGCTGCCCAAAAGTAGGGAATGGATAAATAGGGTAAAATAGGCTACAAATGTAAGCTATAAAGAGGTTCAGGGATCTCAAACATTGTAGAAAAGACGTGAATCATCATTGGGGACCTTTGTAACTATTTTCTGATAATGTAGCACAAGAAAATTTGGGTGTGTACGGGAACCCTTTGGAACATTGGTCAATAAGGGAATCTTATTCTTAGAAGCATAGGTAGGGATATTTTGTTTAACAAGATGATATGAAGAGACAAATTTATCAGGGTTACCCTTATGCTCAAACCTTCTCGAGACCTACTTACCTTTATCCCCATCTTTTGGAACAACAGATGGGTTCTCCCCTCAGGTAGGGGAAAACTATTGCTTACTTCTTAGGTTATATTCATTTTCTTTAGCCATTATTGAATTAATCAATAAATTCCTATCCTCCACCAAAGGGAATCCCCATCATACTTATCAATCATTAAAGTCCTCAAATACTCAAATTCATTATTAGGGAGCTCAAAATCCTCAGTCATATTAGCTTCAAAATCAATCTTAATAGGGAATAACATACCTTGTTCAAAATTGTCCAAAAGTCATCCAAAATCTTGGCACAAAACATATATGTGGAAGAAACTCCACCTTCAAGGTCTAGGATCTCTTCAAACATAAATGCATCATCAAAATCTCGATTAGATTATGAGTATTACAGTATATGTTGTCAAAATAAATTGATCAAAAAGAGCATGTGGTAGAAGGAATTTGTCACACAACTCAATGAAGGGAACCTCCTTAATGACTTAATCCCAAACACCTAAAAAAGAAATGACCCATTTAACATCTCTAAATTGTTGTTTCTTATCATCCCCTCTACCATAAGGTGATGGTTTGTTTTGATTCTGATTCTAAGAACCCATGGAAATCCCCTTTTCAGCTCTAGCTAGCTTATAAGAGATCTCTTTAACAACACCATCTATAGTCTTCTTTGTCTCTTCTAAAGTGGATGGCTTACCAATTTTTTTCTTTTCAGGGTTCACCAACTTTACCCCTTCCATTTTAGGAGTTTTACCAAAAACCTTAATGTTTTTCTCAATTTAGATGGCCATAGAAAAATCCTACCAAAGATTAACATGGGCTTTATCTCTTAGGTAATAAGTTGTATTATTATCAAAAGCATCACAATATTTGATCAAACATTACTTGGCCTAAGAGTGGCTGGAAGTCTCATCAATGTATTATTGAACCTGGTATTGAAATTTTGCACACACTCATTAGGATTCTTCTTGATATTCTAAAATTCATCCAAAAGAAACCTAGGATCTATTCTATCACCATATTTAATCCTAAATACATTCATCTCCTCCTAAGAGTCAATATTACCATGGGGAAATGAATTAAAACACTCTCTTACATATTCTTCAAGAGTATACACAAATAAATTTAGATAAACATCCTCATACTCAATCTCATGACCAGAAATAATATTCAGAAAATACCTAAGATTTCATTCTCCAAAGATGTAATTGTTACCTTGAAACTTGGGTAGTCTATTTCTTACTTCATTAGGGACCTCATTAGGGTATCCAAGCATATCCCCAAAGTTGATAGATATGGAAATTTGGACTCGAAAAAAGGATGTGAAGGAGGATGATCCATATTTTTTCCAACCAAATTCGCAAAAGGATGATCAACTGGATTTTGAACAAGTGGTCTATGAGCCAAAGGAGTAGGGTTAATATTATGGTGATTTATCAAAGGAGCACCCTCAAAACCAAGGGTTATATTCTCAACTGTAAGCCAATGGTTTGGCATAAGACAAATTTTAGCAGATTTAGGCACAAAATCTTGTTGAAATAAGGAATACAACTGATAAACAAGGCCATATGGTTTAGAACTATCGAGAAGAACTATAATAATCTTTAATCAAAGGGGAATAAAGAGATTAGAAGATTGAATATCTTTCCCTTTTGATATTTAACCTTTCACCGGTTTCCAAGCTTGATTCCTTCTTCTTTGCAATACATTCAACTCAAGAAGAATTTTATTAGCAATTATTTATCTAAAACGGGACCTCAATCCTTCCATCTTTATAGATGTAGAGTTACCAACAAAATATAGCAAATAGTATATAACTGGTCAGGACCAAAAACTCAAAATAGAGTCACCACTAGAGATTTCCATATAGAAAAGGTAAATAAACATGACAATATACTGAACCACACTTCAACAACACATGCATTGATAAACCTTTCATAAAATTATGTGAATACTATAAGGAACACATATACTTGAAACCGATAAATCATAGAGAATATAAACCTCTCTTAAACCTTGTCAATGACAAAAAGTGTGTTAACGAGATGATATGACTATTTTAGTTTCAAATATCCTTGAAAATGGTGTCACAAGAGTGTTTGTTCCCAATCTAATACCCCCAAAACAAGGCTAGAATGTAAATTTTCATGAAGATGGAACAAGGGAGAAAGATAGACTGTCAATTTTTCATTTGTAGCCGGGGATGGATGTATCTTATCCTCATTATCAAGCCTTGTAGGGATGATAAGAAAGTACTCTAGTGATGGTTTGGTTATTCACATGACACTTTATGGATATACCTAAACCAATGTGAGAGGAACTAAGGGGTGGCTTGAAATGGAGAGGGAGATATACAGTTTTAAACTCTAAAACTTGTTGGAACTTAAATCTAAGACCAAATGCGACCATAAAATACAACACAAATTCAATATAATGGTCAAAAAACACTGCAATAAATTGGTTTCTTAGAGAGAAGCCACTAAATACATATAGGAGGTGATTATGAACATATTTCAGAGGATGTTGTTAACAACTTAGGAGAAAATGAAATTCATAATGCTTAGATTTTAAAATCAAGGGCAACCTCACTTAAAATATGTGAAGGAGATATGGCTTACATGAGTAAAACATGATGATACCATAGAAATTAAGAAAATAAAAAGGGGTGTGGATCTAATGGGGAGAAATAAAAATTTTCATCATATCATCGATGTTGCTATAATGCCTTAGAGATAGAAATCAAATTAACATGGACTTTTAGGGGTGATTTGCATTCATGTAAACCCAAACTATGTAAATACTACCATGTAATCTCTAAAAATTTAACAAAAAAATGTGTGATTAAGATTGTGTGAGAATGCATTATTTACGATAGAAACTTAAGTGAAGAGAATGGAAACAAACCATACATTCATCTTAGAGCTCAGAATGGGCTTCTAGACCAATGTATTCATTAGATAAGAAAAGCATTATAGAACATAGATCTGAATCATAATAGAAAGGAAATGCACAGGGTTTACACCCACTCATATGAAATATATATAAAACTGATCCATATAGATATAAGTAAAAATGGAACCACATATATCCATATTAAATATGTTTGGTAATCACATTACATTCATTGAGGCTATCACATAGATCCATATAATAGTGTAGACCAATGTCATGCATCAAAACTAGACTTAAGCCCCTCATAGTACAAAGAAAAATATTCAGACCCATCCCCTTGATACATCATACTCCTATAGATCCTCTAAACCCAACCCATAGAACTCTCACAATATTTTGCATAGCTTTGCCTCTTTCCATTCTCATACTCTATATTTTTTCTCTATCGGGTGCTTGTATATATAGCCTCAAGCAAAAGCATGCCATGCCTTTCTAAAGTTGTAGATCGGGTGCCAAGTGTCCAAGTGGTCCTCCATGGGAGCATGCTCCTTTAGACTGAGCTCTCCATTCTTGCCATGATGACCTTTTGGAATCTTCTATCACAAGGTATATTCCTTTTGTGGGCACCAAGTTGTTTCAAGTTGGCACCTTATCCACTCCGCATGCATGCGTAGTCGGGTCATGCTTTCCTTGTGTTCTACCCGATATGCCAAATATGGCTAAGTCCCAAAACCTTTTCTCTTCCTTGCCTTGCATGTGCACCACCATGGTTCTACTAAACCCTCCTAAAACCCTATCCATGCACTTTCTCTGCACCCTTCTTCAAATAGGCCTTACACCCCACGCACCTTCTTATACTTAGCCAATATTTTAGGGGCCCAACATCACCCCACACTACGCCTATTCTCTCACCCTCGGGAACATTTTCTCAATGAATAAAGAATGATTGTTCCTGAATAGTTTGGGGAAAGAATAAAGGAATGAAGAATTTGGGGAAGAATGAAAGAATGGGGAAACTATGATTACTTTCTGCAAGAGGAGAGGGAAATATTTCTTCAAGTCTACCTCCAACTTATTCCAAGTATTGACTTTTTCTGTTCCTATTGACAGAGGTTTCACCGACTAGGCGCTCACCTCTTCAAAGCTTAGCCCTTCTCCTTGGGTATTCATTGTTTCCATGATCCCCTCAATTGTTTTCCCAAATCCTTGAGTGCGTCCATCCTTTGAGTGATCTGGGGATACAACTCCTTGAATCGAGTTCTTGATTGAGCCCCACAAGGTCTCAATAGCCTCCGATTTCTTCTCAACCTTGGCTAGAATTTATCACGTTCCACTCTATTCCCCTTGTTCTTCTCTTGGAACTCCTTGAGCTCTGTTTCATGAGTGGTGACTAGAATGCTCACCACTCTATCTCTATCACACGTAGTTTTCATAGGCCTCTTAGTGACTTGGGTGGTGGACTTTCACATCAGCGAGGACTTTATTATACTGAGAAAAAATTTCCACAACCTTCATCTTGTCCTCCTCTTCTTTTGTGTTGATGCCTCTTCTATAGATTCCAAGGCTAGTGGTCACCTTTCCATTGTGAGGATGTGGGTCAAGTCCTCTAGGCACTCTAGGGTGGATCCATACTTTGCGTGTTGGTGGTGTCGATTTGGATGCTTCAAGACAATGGCATCTGTGATCATCTCTACTTTCTTGTAAACCTCACACACCCTTTCCTTCTCTTATTTTAACTCACCTTAGTTGAGTTGATTAGTTCTTCCCACTTTAAGTCCTTGGTTCTTTCCTCGAGCTCTTCTTCCTTTTTCTCCAGTTCTTCCTCTAGGAACTTCACCCTATCATTCCTCCCAAAGATCTTGGCTTCTACTTCAACCGAAACCTTGTTCAGTGCATTGCAGATTTTTTGTCCATCGATAGCCATTGAGTGTTTACCAAGGGGTTGACTCCTTTTGACTCCGGTACCTTCATTATTTCCCCTTGGACTTACTTGAACTACGGCTCATCGATGTGGGACTCAAATTCCCAAGAAAGCATTTTCCTCATCCGAGGGTATGCACCTTCCTCATCAAATGATGCCATAGCCAAGAGTTTCTCCATTGGTATGGTGCTTTGAAAGTGCACATGTGCAACACCTTGTTTGGATCATCAATGTAGCCCATCCCCTAAACTTGTGATGCTTCTTTGCACTCTTTCTCCCCATGTGTGTGGCCTTAGGAAAGCTACATAGCCAAACTGGGATCTCCTCCCATGCTGCCATATTCCTTTTCTATGCTCTCCTCCTCTGCTTCCTTCATCACCATGTCTCACATTGCATTCCATTTCTTTCTCTACTAGGTCCTTGATGATTTTTTCTACTTTTTTCATGGCCTCATCTACCTATTCCTTTGTGAGGCTTGGGGTCCTTTTTTCTTTTGTAACTTCTTCACTTACCCCTTTGTCTTGAGCATCCTCCTCTTCCTTGTCATTCTTCCTCCTGAAAAGATGTACTCATTTTTTTCTTCCTCTCCTTCCTCCTCCGAGTCATGTACTTTGAATATGGGAGGGCCTTGAACTACCTCAAGTTCATCATCATCATCATCATCATCTCTTTTCCTCTATAGGCCTCCAAGCTCTCTGTATCCTCCGAGTCATCCTCCTCTGTCACCTTCTACTTCTTCGACAGATAGAGATTTTTCTTTCCTCTCCTCTCCTGGTGACTTTCCTTGAGTGATGGGTTCTTCATGCTCTGGCACTTCTTCTTCTAGAGTCTTTTCTTTCACCGGGGACTTCTTTCTCTGTGTGTAAGTACTAGGCTTAGCACTTGTCTCCCAGCACACTTACCGATTTGTGTAGTCTAAACACTTGGGGCCCTTTTGCTTTTGCACCTCTTCTCTTTCCCTCTTCTTTGGCATGGGCTTCTTCCTTCTGTGGGGTCTTTAGGGATGGATACATCATTTTCCAAGTATGCACCTTTTTCAAATTTTGGCCTTATGTAAAGGTATATCCTTACTACACAGTCCCCTTCCAATGATTGAAATGTAAAGTACAAGGCTTCATCATTTGTATCTCGTGGGAGACATATCTCTCCATGTATGTGCATTTTTTGGGGTAGACTAACTTCCTGCGTAGCTCTCTGTGGTCTTGATCCACCTCACTAAGGTCAAACCTTAGTCTCTTGGCCTCTTTGAACCTTGTTCACCCCCGCTTGGAAGTATATGTGGTGAAGGAGAAGGGAAGTTTGCACCATGGGCTCATTGTTTCATCTATCAACCTAAATCTACCAATGTAAAAGTGTTGATACACTAAAATCTCTCCTCTCCATCCAGAGCATGGGTAACTACTCTGGAATCCTCCATTCCACCCCAAATGCATCCCTCATGCACTTGTACCACTTCTCTAAGTGTGCCTTGTGAGTGGTTGTCATGGTCTCACAAGTATATTTTGTGAACCTCTTTCATGGGTGATGGTTCTTCTTCTGGGTACTCCCAAACAAACCTTTTCGGCCCATCGGGCACTCCGATCTCTGAGAAAACAATTGTGAGGAGGACATTTCCAAATAGTATCTTCTCTCCCTCTTACATGCTTGCTAATGATTTCATCCATGATGAAAGTGGACAAGTTGTAGATGGTCCCCTCAGATATTTTTCGGCATACATTTAGCCATGCCTTGTTCACTTGAGTCCATCTTTCTTGATCATTGAGCTTGGTTACCAAGTGCATGTGGCCATCCTCATCACGGGGTCTAGAATCTCTGTGATGTCAAAGTATCGTGATCCTTTCTTGTAGTCATATGTGTGACTACTATTTCCTTGATGGCCTCCTTGTCACTTAGGTCATCATCAATGCTATCCCCTCATAGATAAGGCCTGTGAACTTGGAAATCAACTAGGGAGTTATGTGCATCTTGCACCCCATGAAATAAAAATGGTCTTCATGAACACGTGACACATTATCCACCATTGATAGAGGCACTCAAGTTTTTCCAAAGTAGGGTAATTTGTAAAGTTGTAGTAACCCCCTTCTCCAATTTAACTTTTACTTTGTCATTGTATATGGGCATGCCCTCTAGTGTCCTCTTGTTTTTGGGTGAACCAACTCCAAAGCCATTTCTTTTTTTTTGTCATGTTGGTGTGATGATTATAGTCACTCACAGTCATTTTCCACAAATGAGACTCCCATTATTTTCCTAGAAATACCCCATCCAGGTATTGCATCTCCACGTACCACTCTTCATTTGTGCTTGTGATGGAAGCCATTTGCTTCCCTTTCCCTTCCCTTTCCCTTCTATTTTTAGGTGAGATGGTTGCTTTCTTTGGTGCCATTCTTTTGGTTAGGTTAACACTTCAAACGTCTTCTCCTTGCTCTGCTCTACCACTTTATCCAACCCCAAGACTCAATCTTGTGAAGAAACCCTCCTAACACCATGCCCTAGCCATCAAACCCTAACTGGAACAATTCTTCCACAAGATGACACTTCTCAACAACTTCCTCCATGCCCATGTACTCCTTTCCTACTGGTTTGTGGATCTACTCTAGTCATGCCCTCTTAGATTTCTTAAATTCTTCTTCACATAGATCACTTTTGGATGCCCTAGTTTGTGAGAGCTCTTTTCACTTTGTAAATGCAAGGTAAAATAATGAAGTTCCCGACTTCTTATTTATAGCTTTTCCTTCTTTCCAGCATTAAATGCTATTTTACCTACCACCGTACTTAACACTAAATGTGATTTTTTTCCACCAATTTGGCCTTACGTGCCTTCACTTACGCACCCAATCTTATGTGAAAAATTCTACAACCTTTCTAGTGTGCATAAACAATCCATCTTGATAGAAGACTCTTACGTGTGTGTCAACATGCCGAAGGCACTTCTTCTATCCTTCACCTGATTTTTTCTCTCACCTACCTCATGTTGTTCTGTGCTTCTTCCTCCTCTATACGTGGTTTCTCTGAAGTCTTATCCTGACACCAACCATTTTTCATCCACCTCTTCTTCCATGCTTCCTTCATCCTTTGCACGCTTTGTATCCATCAACCGGGCCATTCACCACAACTTCTACTACCAATTCAACTTGTATTATGGGCCTATACTTTGCATCACTCCACCCCACACTAAAATAGATGTGCGGTCCTCTGTGCATGCACAACCTTCAAAAATTAATGTGGTTACCAAAGTGCCCAAGGCACAAAACAAACAACAAAACAAATGATGAGAAAGGGAAACACAAGAAAGGAAATTGCATAAAGGGAAATTCTAAACTAACTGGCAATATTGCCTTATTACAAACACCAAGAAGACTTATTTATAGTAGGGATTCAACCTACTCCCATTGAAATGGCCTAGAAATCTCATCCCATCCAGTGCTCTCAACTAGCACACATGCCTGAATCAAGGATGTCGAGATGATATAGGGCCCCAACCAATGGACTTTCAACTTTCGGATGGCAGAAACTTGGAATCATATAACAATACCATCTTCCCAACCTCAAATTGTTTTTTTTGATGTGGTGATCATGCCATGCCTTTTGTTTAGCCTTTTCAGCCTTTTGACTCCACTGGCCAATGATCATCTCTCATCCAATTTCATCAATTTGTCAATCCTTTCCTCCAAGCACTTGTTTCATCATCCAATCCTCCTACATGCTATATATACATCAGAGAAGGTAACATGAATTCAATGGGTAGGACAACCTCCATGCCAAACACCAATTGAAATGGTGTGGATTTATTCAACCTCTTGTAGGTTTTCCTATATGCCCATAGAAACTGTTGATACTTTTCATCCCAATCTTGTCTACCAATGTCACAAATTTTGGTCAAGGTATGACTCAAGTATTTTATTAAATGCCTTGGTAGTCCCATTTTCTTGTGGATGGTAAGGGGTAGTCTTATGATGAGCCACCATGAACTCTAAATAGAATCTTGATGGTCTCATTTAGGAAAATGTACCCCTATCACTAGTTAAGCTCAATGGGCATCCATACCTTGTAATAATATTTTCCCATAGAAACCTAGCTGTTGTAGCCATTGTACAATCCTTGGTAGGCATTGCTTCTACCCATCTTGTCAAATAATCCATGCAAGTGATTACATATAGCATGATCCCATCCTATGTGTGCAAATGGTGAAATGGGGCCTACAAAATCTATGGCCCACTTTTCAAATGGCTCTATACTTGGAATAGGTGCAAAGGCATTTCATCCCTCCACCCTAGTTTTCCAAGGGTGTTGAAATGATCACATGCCTTGCAATACTCTTTGCAATCTTGATATAGGGTCTCCCACCATAACCCAACTTGTAATATCTTGCATGCAGTGGCATCCCCTACATAGTGTCCACCTGCACTTCCTCCATGCACCTCCTCCATAATAGCCAGCTCATGTTCTAACACACACCGGCACAACACTTCATCATCCTAGCTTGTACAAATCACCACTAACCAACATGTAGGGTGTGATGCATATGGCTAACTGCTTCCTCTCTAATGCTTTCATCCCTTCTAGTGCCACACCCATTTTGAGAAACACCACAATATCCTCTAAGTCCGAGGGCATGTGCACCATAACCTAAATAGTTGTGTGTCTGGCATGGTATCCTCAATGCTTTATGTGTCCTCTCTGAGTCAATTCTAGACAAGTGATCGGGTCCAAAATTACTCTTTCCTGGCTTGAAAACCACTGTGAACTCAAATTCTTGGAATAGCAAGACCCATCGACATATGCCCTTTGCAAAGAATGGGCTTTTTACCAAGTATTTTAATGCCATGTGGTCCATGTAGAATACAAATGGTGTTTCCAGTAGATATTTCCTAAACTTGTGCAAGCATGTAGATCATGGATAGTGCTTTTGCGCTCGGTAGTGGTGTAATTTTTTTTTGTTGATGTTAACTTTCTACTTGCAAAACACAAGGGATGGTCAATAATCCCTTCACTAGGTTGTGCCAGTACTGCTCCAATGGCTTGTACCAGAGGCATCCACATGAACATGGAAAGGCTTATCCCAAATAGGGAAACAGAGTATGGGTGTGTGACAAGCCTATCCTTCAAAGTGTGAATGCCTTCTTTGCCTCTCCCCAATGAAAGGCACTCTTGTGTCTAAGAAATTCCTCCAAGGGCATGGTGATCTTGGCATATCCCTTGATGAACTTCCTATAGTAACCCATATGCCCAAGGAATCCATGCACATGCATGCTTTGGCTAGTAGGCTCCCCTAAACCCACAATGACTACAACCTTGGTGGGATCTACTAGTAAGCCTTCCTTGCATATGATATGCCCCAATAAGGTTCCAAATGGGGTAGAAAAGACACACTTCTTGATGTTGAGGGATATCCTCAACTACCGACACCTTTCAAACATTAGTCTTAAGTTATCACAATGGTCTTTGACTAGACCATACATAGTCCAATCATCCAAATAGACCTGAAGAAATTTATGGATGAAGTCTTGAAAGGCTTGTACTACAATGCAGAGAACACAACAGGTGCATTCTTCAACCCAAAAGGCATGACCGTATAGGAAAAAATTCCCCATTTAGTGGTGAAAGTTTGTCTTTCTCTGGTCTTCCTTTGCAATCCTCACCTAGTGGTACCCTGAGAACCCATCCATGAAAGAGTAGACTTTGCCCGACCACTCCCTCTAAGATTTCTTCAAGTAAATGGGGTTGGGAAGGGATCAATGACACATACTGCATTCAGGTCTTTGTAGTCAACACAGATCCTGATCCTCCCATCTTTTTGATGTTGATGACCATTGGGCTTATCCATTTTGACTCTTCAACAACCTCAATGATACCTGATGCTATCATTTTTCTATCTCCTCCTTGACCCGTACACAAATTTGGGTTCATCGATATGGCCTCTTTAGATTGGGTGTGCACCTTCCTTCAGTTTTATCCTCATCTCCCCAAGGAATGGTGGATGCCTTTGAGTTCATGATACCCCGTGAGGGAAAAATCTTGGAACTCATGTAACAGATCAATGATCTTTGAGACCTCCTTCTCGACCAATAGTCTCTAATGATAGCTTCCTTGGGTTCTGCTTTTGACCCAATGTTAACCTTCTTCATTTTAGGGGCTCATGGTAGGCATGTGTCCTTTCATCAAGCTATCTATCTATAACATCGTGCGTACCTATAGAGTGGTTAACATCTAGACCTTCCATTTCCTCCCCATCTATGACATAAACCATCTTTCCTTTTTCCTTCTCTATGCATGCACTCAAACTGCATCTCCTCTGACTCATCCTCATCGAAGTGTGCCTCTAAACTGGGCTCACCTAGAAAATATAGTAGCATGTCTTCTACCATGGCACTATCCCCCATCGTAAGGCACTTGATCACTTGCAATGCCTTATCCACTATGATGGATTTGTGCTCGATATTCAAAATCTTGGATGAGATCAGTTGTTGTCATCTCTACCAATTTCCCATCTGGTGTGTGTTTTGAGTGGATATACCATGCACACACACAACCTTGTAGTGTGGAATACAACTTATGCACCCATAATGATGGTGGTAAGGCCTCTATGCCTCCTATCCAGGCCTTCTCACATGCTTGGATATGAAATGAAGTGGTCTCTTTACCATGGTAGTCTTGTATGACCATGGGGTGCATTGCTCCTAGAAAACCTTATAAAAATGTGATTCTTACCTCATGCCACTCTAGGAGGTTCTCCTGATGTGTAGCCCACCAGTGTGTTGTAGTCCCAAGTAGGTTATAACTGAGCATCCTCTTCTTTCATCCTCATTTTTCCATTGAGCTTCCATGTCCCGTAAGAAAATTTAGGGTATGCCCTCTCAGAGTAACTTGGAAACTTCTTTCCTCCTAGGTGCACTTGAGTGAGCACACCTTGGTCACTCTTGTTACAAACCCCCTCAACTGTCACCCAATTAACTCATAGGTCCCTGTGTGCCCAATTGTCACATGCCATGCTTGTTGTATCACTCACAGACTGAGCATCCTCAAATTGGATAACTCCTTCTGTAGGGTGAATTATCTCGGGTCTCTGATGGAGTGCACATAAATTCTATCAAGGACCTCTTCTCCCAAAGGTTCAAGTGTAAGGCACCGACTTCCCATCCATCAAAGGGATGATGACCCATTCTTCCTTGTTCTCAAAACTGATATATCCTTTGTTGAACCTTAGGTCAATCATTGTTCTTATAACACCATGGGCACCCAAGAAATGCTGGAAAATTGTCTTCCTCGGTGAGCACCAAGACTTCAAAGTCTCCAGTAAACTTGGCCCCCGAATGGTGATCACTGCATCCTTCAATACTCCAATGGGAATTGCCTTAGTTTTTTTTTCCATATACAACACATTTGAAGATGGTTGTAATGTGGGCCTTCCCATTTGATGCTAGGCATCTAATGTAAGAACATTGACCTCTACTCCTATGTCAATCAATATGTTACTTAGTAGCCAACCATCCACAACTACATTCAAGTGTGATCTCTTTGTCATAGTCAAGGCTATGGGGAGGGAGGTTTGCATGCAACACCTACCTTTTCACGCTCTACTCTAGCATGTGGCACCTTCTCCGTAGCCATTCTCCTAGCAAGGGAATAATATTCTCTTGCCTTAACATTTTGCACACTTCCTTGACCTCATCTAGGTCCTTTTGTGGAGCCTCAACATTCCTCCTTTGCTCCTACTAGCCTAGACTGCTCCTTTAGACATTGGATTTCTCCCTAAAACTCCGAATGACATCCATTATCTCTTGATACACTTCCTTTTGGTGGGAAGGGTCTGGATACTTCCATGCACCACTTCTTCTCTTGAGACTAGAGTCCTTTTCCTTGGTACTTCCTTGGCATGTGCAACCTCTACTCATGTTGTCACCAAAATAGGTTCTAACCCGACTCATCACACGCCACTCTAGGCATCCACTATGTGTCGGCCTTCTTTATACTCACCATCCCAAGTGCCCTTGTCCTTCTGATTTGTTGGCTCATGTGCTCAAACAACTCAGGGCACTCCTCATACTTATGCTTCTTCCCACACCATGAGCACTGTAATAAATCTAGACACTCATGCCTGTAATGTTTTGTAGATCCACAGTTATAGTAGGTTCCTCATGGGAACTCACTTCTCCCTCCTCCATGGTTACTGACCACAAAATCCTCCATGAAAACCTCTCCCATGTGCCCCTCCATCACGTGCATCCTTCATAATGGTGATCATCTTCCTTGGAACTACTAGCAAGGCTGGTCTGTGCACACACCATGATCAATGGCCTCATGGATTTGGTCAATAAGCCTATAATCCTTAGTATCATGGGTTGTAGAGGTGTAAATCTTGTAGTAGCAAGACACATTCTTCAGATTGTGTGTTGTAACAAGGGACATCTACTCGCATCATGGTCCCCATGAAAAATTTCACAATCTACTGCTATGGCGCGTACTGACTTTAGGGGAAACTATCCTTGGCATGCCCCTCTACTTCAAAATCTATGCACCAAAGACCACTATGAGTCTCATGTGTTGAGTTTGTAGAAAACTTCTCTAACTACTTGGCCATTGTAGTGATTTGAGCCTCTAGAAAAGGGCTCACACTAGTATCAATGCTCCCAAACTTCTTCAAGTGTGTAAGGAAAGCCTCTAAAGCCTCGCATGGGTTAGTGAATGTTTTATGTGACAATTCCTCCTAAATGGAGTGATCAACCCTCCAAAAAACCATTGAGCATGTTGTGAAGGGTGAATGTCATATGAAATTTTTGATAAGAGAGTTTTAAACCATGCATCATACTCCCACACACTCTCTGCCATTCCCTGTTGGATCTCCTTCAAAGCATTGATGCTCTTCTACTCAAACTTTGGTATATGGAATTCTGCTAGGAAGGCATTCTTCAATGCGGTGTAGTCTACCACCATCTGATAGGGGTCGTACTTCCTATACCAGCTATATGCATGTGCCCTTGCAACATGTTGTTGCAAATTGACTTTCCTTCCACTGGGGTAGTGATCCCCTTCACATGCCATAGTAATTCACACTTGTGCACATGTTCTATAACATCCTCTATACCTTGGTAATCTGGAAAGTGTAAAGACATCTCAAAGAACACTGAGGAGGTGGTTGAGGCCCTGTCCCTCTTGATCTAGATCCTTGGTTCCCCTCTGGTGTTTCCTCTCGGTGTTTCCTCCTCCACCAGATCCACTAGATCCACCAGGTCCTGTGCCTCCAGATCCACCAGTTCCACCTCCAGATCCTCTCTGTAGCTGAAAATGGGCCTGAAGTGGTCACACCTAGTGTCCCCAATGTTCCACTAAACTACATGTGACACCAATGGTCTATGAGATTTCTCCACTATGCTAGAAGTGTATCCCGTGCCACTCCTAGACATGTTGCCCAAACCTTGCGTACTTGCACTTTGCCCAAAAATTCCTCCAAACACCGAATGGTATGTGTAGCCATGGATGTTCCAAAAAAAATTATATCTCCTAGGGTTGATCGGTCACTCCCACCGATACCAACTGGGTTATCAATACTTCTCCCTTGATTTGGAAAACCAAGCGCTAGGGGTTGGTCACTAGGTGGGTTCAAATGATGTGCCGATGGCTCTTCTTTCTCCATGTGACAAACTCTCATCATTAGAAGATGAAGGGGCCTCTCTCCCATGCTTCCAAGATGGGGTAGCATAGACTTCTAGGCTCCACATCCTCCATGTGAACTTCAACACCCTCTCACAATGTCTACCTCCATAGATCCATCACACTTGCAACCTCATGTTGTCTAGTCATCTCCCTTTCATGAGCTTCACTATACTTGAGTCATCTCTCCTCCCTTTCCTTTTCATCCATAATGTCGCCATCTTCCTCCACCCTAGCTTTCCTCTCCCAATGCTCGAGTAGCTTAGCCAGCCATGGGGAATGCTTCTAAACTCAAAGTAATGACCAAGATCTTCATAGCTAGAGGAATAACACTCAAAAATGATCCTCTAGGCTCCCTTAGAAACTCAAACTCAACAACTTATGGGAAAGAATACGTCAAAATGGCATATTCTAAAGTGTAACTGGCCAACACTCCCTTCCACCAGTGATCAATAACACACATCCAAGTCAGATCTACATCCTGTAGCCTCTGATAGTCATCTTGGGTCCACACGCATGATCTATAGTACCAGCTTGATCTGGATGCATATGTTGAAAGCCATTCATATAGCTCTACTGGGAAGAAAAAAATAATGTCTCATATACTCATGGTATAGGTTCTCTTCTACCCATCCACGTGCATTGAACTCAGGTCCAGTGTTGAATATTTGAGAAAACTCATCCTCTCCGTGCTCTTGAACCATGTTTCAACACTTTCTAAAGTCAGGCACTCTATCATCACACATCACAAGGACAAAGATGCATGCCATTTCTCACAACAACTTTAAAAAAAAGAGGTCCTGGAAATGGAACCAAGATGTAGTCATTTTTATGCCTTTCAAAGAACAAGGAAATCCCATGCATGTCGACCTATCACCAGGGGCTGGGTGCTCACCGAGGCACGCATGGGTGCCGAGCCCCTCCTTTATGTGAGTTGTGTGAGAATGCATTATTTATGATAGAAAACTTAAGTGAAGAGAATGGAAACAAACCATACATTCATCTTAGAGCTCAAGAACGGGCTTCTAGACCAATGTATTCATTCAGATAAGAAAAGCATTACAAAACATAGATCTAAATCATAACAGAAAGGAAATGCACAGGGGTTTACACCCACTCATATGAAATATATATAAAACCAATCCATATAGATATAAGTAAAACTGGAACCACATATATTCATATTAAATATGTTTGGTAATCACATTACATTCATTGAGGCTATCACAAATCCATATAATAGTGCAGACAATGTCATGCATCAGAACTGGACTTAAGCCCCTCATAGTACAAAAGAAAAATATTCAGACCCATCCCCTTGATACATCATACTCCTACAGATCCTCTAACCCAACCCATAGAACTCTCACATAGTATTTTGCATAGCTTCACCTCTTTCCATCTTCTATATAGGTATATCTCTATATCTCTCTTTTCTTCGCTTGTATTTATAGCCTCAACAAGCACCACCATGCCTTTCTGAAGTTGTAGATTGGGTGCCAAGTGTCCAAGTGGTCCTCCATGGGAGCATGCTCCTTTAGATTGAGCTCTCCATTCTTCACCATGATGACCTTCTAGAATCTTCTATCACAAGGTATATTCCTTTGTGGGCACCAAGTTGCCAAGTGCACCTTATCCACTCCGCATGCGTAGTTGAGTCATGCTTTCCTTGTGTTCTACCCGATATGCCAAATATGGATAAGTCCCAAAACCTTTTCTCTGCCTTGTGCGTGCATGCCACCGGTTCTACTAAACCCTCCTAAAACCCTATCCCAACAAACATGATGCTCAAAAATGTGCTTCTTTGTATTTCCTTGATCTGATAGATAAAAATTACAAATAAAATAAATGTTTGTTCCTTGAATCTATCTGTGCATACATTTGAAAATACCTAACTTAGACATAATTAACTAATTCTATGTATTCAATTTGAAAAGGGAGACATGCAAATGCTCACAAAGCTTACTAGTGACTATACAATGTGCAATCACCCTAGCTAAAATCTAAAAATTAGAACCCCTAAAGTGAAGATATTCCTTCACTTTGATACAAATATTCCTAGAAGGAAATATACCCAGATATCCCATGGAGCATTGAAAAATAAGACACACGTGGCTCTATGGCCCCCGATATGCAATCTAGATGGGACACATATCTCAATTGATAAATATACCATTTTGATCCGCATTTGGTCGAACAATTTTGAGTTATGATGCAACCCATGAAGGAGTGGAGGATATCATTTCTCTTGATAAAGAAACCTTGTCTTCTTCTTCATTGTCATCATCATACATATGCTCCAAGGAATAATTTATTACACATTCCAATCAAATCATTTTTATTCTCTTTGAAAGAATAATGAATAGAAAAGGAATAAATAATGGGGAAGGGGACAAAGAATAAGAAAATGACTAAGGATGGTTGAAATCTATTTATTCATTCTTTGATTCCTCTTCTAGATTACTCTGTACACATCAAGTTGTTCAAACATCCCTAGAATGGGGTCCTCATTTGGACTCGTATGGTAAATGAATAATATTTCTTGTTTGGAGAGAACAATGTAAAAAATAAGTAGAAATAACGTTCTTCTTCTTGATCCTTTTGGTCAATTTATTAATGTATCTCTCCACATGAATGAAAATTTTCCTAAAATAATAATCAAAAATATTTTGGAGGCTCCAAATCCCCTATAATATGTTGTTGAATAATTTCTAATAGTTTATCTATATCTTTAGATTAAGGGGTATATATATCTCTTAGGGGAGGAATTCTTTCAATTTTTGAGTCTATGTCATACACATACTTCCTTGATTTCTCCCTTATTTCTTGGAGTTTTCTTATGAACCCCTCTAAGGTTTCAATATTCAACTTGAAAACTCCTTTATACTCATGATGCCCCCTACAATATGAGGAAACTATTCTTTAATTCTCCACAAATTCATCTCCCAAGTTTTTGATGTATTCAAGATTGGGAAACAATCCATCAAAATATTCAATCTTTGTCTGATATTTCTCAATGAAGATTTTACTTGCTTCTATATATTCAGATACTTGATTGTAGCTCTCAATAATGTATGTGATGACCTTGCTACCATTGCTTATCAATTATTCCTCCTACTTCTTTATTTCGTCTCCCCTACATCTCAAATCCTCATCAATTTTAACAATTTCAAGAGTGAGGGATATGGTTTTTTCTTGAATTTCGGGGGAGTTTTTACCCATTTTTGTACATAGGTTGATAATATATCAACCTTTTCTTTCAGCTCCTTCTTGGTCTCCTTATCTTTGTCATTTTTTTGAAAGATACCACCCACTCCATGTTGGAAGCACAATGAACTGAGAGGGGGGTGAATCAATTCTTTAAAATTTTAAAACAATTTCATATTATCATACATGCACCATTAACATTTATCCATCCATCAATGTGTGATTAACAACATGAAACAATCAACCATATAAGAATAATCAAGAGAGCATACACATGAACACAAGATATAAGTGGGAAACCCTCATGGGGAAGAAAACCCACTGAAATTTTTTACTTATATTACACAAATAAAATTAATTTAGTGAAGCACCAACTTCACAAGGAGCACCAACCCCTGATTTAGTGAGGTACCAACCCCACAAGGAGCACTAACCCCTAGTTTAGTAGAGCACCAACCCTATAAGGAGAACCAACCCATAATTTAGTGAAGAAACCACTCCACACAGAGGCTACAACCACTTAGGATGAACAATCTCAAACTAAGCCACCTAAAGATGTTTGATATGATTTTTTTAGCACCACAATCGATGGAGATCATTTATGTAGCTCACAAACCCTAGGTCTTCAATCTTGATCTATCTTCTTCTTTATCACCTTGTTTTTCCTCTAAAAAAATTATCTCATGCTTTCATATCTTCCTCAATCTGAAACCAATCTTATCTTCCCTCAAATAATTCCTTTTTACCTCGCGAACAAGTCTCCTCTAGGTTGCACTACTCCCCTATGCAAAACTAGCTCTCCAAATGAGCTAAAACATCACTTTTATATGCAAATCAACTCACTAACCCAAAGGAGGTAGGTCCCTAATGAAAAATTTAACCCATACACCTTCATTAAATTCAAATAAAATCATTACAATGGTCACATATGACCCAAGTATTCCAGCCTAGCCAAAAACAACATTCCATGCACCAAAGTGTCCCAAAACCCTTGCATTGGGATGCCAAAATTCTCCTCATTCCAAAACCATGATTATTAAAGCTCCCATATTCATAAAAAATGATTAATATATCATTTAAACATAAAAATGGTCACAATTTATCTCAACCAATCAAATTATTTCATTTAATGGGCCCAATACTCTTTGTTCATCTCAAAAGCTGTTGTTTCTAGACCCTTCGGGACCATGGAAACTTCATTATGTCGCCAAATACAATCAACTAAAACAAACCATGAAATTTTACCACTTTATGGAATTTACATAACCTTTATAAAACTTCTAAGGAAGTTATAAAGCTTGAATCAACCACCTTCTCAAACCACATCCTCTTTTGTCTTTTCAAATCAACCTTCCAAAAAATATGTTTCCAAAGGTTAGTTCATAAAAAATTTAAATTAACGTTCAAGACCTCCACATGGATTAATTTTATGAAAAACTGATCCCTCTTTACATTCCATGTGATAACAAGAACCACCTAATCCATATCATGCTTACATAAACTCAAAACTTGGATCCAAACACATCCTGTCTTTGAATCGAAAAAAACATTCTTGTCAAAATAATGACTTATAAACATTATGAAATCACCTAATCATGATTAAATCCTTATATCACTAGAAATATCTCTGAATCCTCTTTCCAACATATTTTTAATCATCTCAAAATTCCACATGTAGCTCTAGATATTACCAATTTACTCAGCACTACTTTTTAAGGTCTTAAAACTACCCTTTGAATAATTAACCTAAATGGGCCTTACTTAACCATGTAACTTCATGGAAATATCCTAAAACCTCCATGGAAATAAATATCAGTTCACTTACATTCCATAATATCAATCTAGTATATACCTCATTTGGACAACCTTGTCCCAAAACCTTCTTCTTCATAAAATGACCTGTTTGAGTGGGGCCTACTCATCATCATGACCTAAACTATACATTTATGCAAATATAAGAGATCTCTTTTCATCATCCAATCATAAATTTTGATGAAACAATAAAAACTAGGTCACTATACCTCTCTTTCTACAAACTACTCTTAGCTAGGGTTTAACTAGGGTTTTAGACCACTTTATCTTCTTAACATTTGTTCATAAAAATACGAAGATGAAATGACCTCATTATTTTTTTGAATTATTTTAGAATCACCATAGAAAAATCCCTAAATCCAAAATATCCTATGCAAAGAAAATACTTTAGGGTGAGCATTAGAAGTACCAACTCGAGTTGGAATTTCACTTTTTCTTGTCCCTGTCTCACATAAATTGTCATATCTTGCAAAATTCACATCCTAGTAACCTAAATGTTTTCTCAAAGCACCATGAAACATCACACCAAAATATAAAATCATCATAAATTCAACATCATACCTCAAACTCTCCAAACACTGAGACTTTCATAGCAACTCCTTAAGGATTCTCACTATAGAAGCTAGAGTCAATTGAAAGAATGATATAGCTCATCATAGAATCACTAGAAATGACCCAAAAATACCTGGTACACCATGATACACCTGAACACATGCATCCATGGGCTCATGTAGCTCCAAAACTCAATCTCATACCTTTAAACAACCATGCTTGCTCCAAATGAGCACCGTAACATACCTAAACACCTATATCTCCACCATGCCACTACCTGTGAGTTCATACAAATTCTCCAAAACTTCTATCTATAATGCCAACATGATTCTAAAGCATCCAAGAGGCTCCTATCTCCATGCAACATCACCTAGATACCCGAATAGGCTTGTAATAGCAAAACAATCCTCACGGAATCGCACTTCATCACCATAAACACATCTGAACCAGTATGTCAACATCATATACATCATCATATGACCCTAATACATCATATGTAATTAATGTGGTTTTTCATTAATGACAACACGTAATAGGAGCACATGTTAACAATCTCCCCTTTGTAAATGATGGAAAACACCGAACTTCTCCCCTTTTTACATTAATGAAAAAGGAATACATGTAGAAGAATATTATTCACATTATTTATCTTCATAGCATCAAATTTTGGTTAGAAACATCAATAAAATATATCAACTTAGCTCAAATCCTTTAAATTATTCACAAATTTTGATTTTACCTTCTTTTTAGGCATCAAATCACCATGCTCCCCCGGGCTGAACATATATAACATCCGAACATCATAAAAACATGAAATAAGAATAATCATACCTTTTATGAGCTAGTACATCACTTTCAACCTTCGGGCATGCAAAAACATTTTTTTCTGTTCTTCCTTTTTTCCCCTCATGGAAACATTGTAACAACATGTAACCCAAGCCATTAATACCGAGAGCATGACAATAATGTAAATAAAAAACATGTTACATACTCATATCACATTATTTTACCATTATTAATCATTTCTAGGCTTAGAATTAACATTAATATGCATGTTCTTACTCTCCATACCACACTTGGACTAATAGCCCTAAGTAGTCCTTTTAGTGCATTTAGGACCAACTTTGGCATGCCCTAGAACCTCATACATGATTTGACCAGGAATCCCATAGCTCCCCCTAGACTTAAGACCTTCATTTCTAGCACTCAAGCATAAAAGTGAGTTTGTTACATTGCTATCTTGGCTCGGAATCACCTTAAGCAACTTTTACTAGTCATAAAAAACTTTTTAGTCTTTGACAATCCTATTTGACTGAAATATAACAAATTTTGGCCTTAACATGCATAACCATGTGAAATCATACCCTATAAACCTTTATAAGAACATCTTCACCTTTTAGGATGCCCATTCAAGATCATCTTGTCTTAAAGAGCTAATGCACACCTTCTTACAACTATAAAAGTTATCTTGCTTGTCACCGTAGTATCAGTAGCTTGATCTAAGTTAATTCTTTATCCTTCATTTTGATTCAATCATGGAAATCATAAGTCAAGAATATCAATTTTCCATACTTTCATAATCTTATAGTCCTTATAGAGATAATAATAACTTGAAACTCTTTACTAGGACTTCTATCATGCCTCTTAAAGCACCTACAGCTGAGATACCATTTTACTAGTCCTAAAATGTCAAAGCAAACTTGGGCCTTCTATAGAACATCATCAACTAACTTTATAAGATTCTCACAGGACCACTCGAATGTCTTTATCAAACCTATAGAAGTACATTTATGCTCCTTTACGTTGTTCTATGCACTATTACTCTCTAAACTTTACCTGGGCATTCAAGCTTTAGAACTCCTTCACCTATAGCAATTGTCTTCTTGTCACATTGTACACCCATATTTTAAGTTTTTTTTTTATCGAGTACAATGAAAATGCTATCTTATAAAAATATTTTCCACTTGCTTCTTTCAATTATTTGAAGGTCCTTATTTAAAAACATCTCTTCACAAAATTCTCAGACATATTTCTTGATAAAAATTATAAGACCATCATGAAGTACCTTCAAACTTAATCAAAATTAGAGACATTGGCATAAAATAATTTAATGAATTCTTATAGCATACCTCAAATAAAATAACAAGGTTGAGCAACTAGAACATACCTTGTAGACCTTCATCTTAGTGCTCAAGTGCATTGAGGACTAGAAATTTCATACAAACTCTACGAGAAGAGTACACACCTTAATGCATGATCATATATGTTACAATCATGAAAAATCTATAAGGAGCATCTTTTGACCTATATGATCACTGTTAAGTACACCTTTAAAATACATCCTTAATGCTTTAAGAACACATTCAGACCCTTCAAATTCATAATGAATATTATACTTTAACCTTAGATAGATGAGACTTCACATCTAGAACCCCGAGACAAGCTTAGACCACATGCTTACCAATTTTCAATTAAAATTGACCTTCACACATTACATGGAAGAAACATAGATCTTATACCTTCATAAAGAACTTGTCATCATTCATGTCACACATAAATTTTCTTCCACTGTTCACAGTATTTTCAAGTTCTTGTAGCTTACCATTGAAGTATTCCATGCCTTGAATACCTTTTAGACCTCTGACTTGCTTAATTAGGGTTTTTGACACCAAACCCTTGACAAATATCACATACCTTAAAAAGGGTTATTCCTGCAGAATTTTACATTACACATAATCAATATACCAATTATTTTTCACACCCTTGAAACTCTTAGATACAAACTTGTATCACATTTAGCTTGTAATAGTACTTCTAGAGCATGCTTCTAATTAGTCCATCTATTAACCTCCTGTAGACATGCTTAGAAAGCTTAAGCATAATGATTTTGACACCTCATGAAGCTTAACAAAATTTTACTAACCTTATGATAATAGTTCATACTATGACAATAGCTTCATTTAGACTTATAGCACCTTCTTTGTCTTGAATGAACAACTTGAAACTTCATGGTCACACAAAACCCTTCATACAATAACCTTGACATTCAAGACTCAATTTTTTTGTCATCCTTTAGATGTTCAAATTCACCATTGAAACATTTTTACATAGTATGCCTTAAACTCTTGTCCTTATAGAAGCATGAAAATAGACTCTTTAAACCTTGTGATTCACATATATCTCAAAATCATATGCATCTTGATCATATTGCTCACTATTAACTCCTATCCTATCTTCACAAGATGATACAAATCCATAACCATACGTAGATAATTTTAACTTCATGAAACCACTTGTGGAAAATATTTTCACTTTTCTCTCTATCATATTGCATTCAAGAAAGGTAGAAAACTCATTCTTAACATGTTTCACAACCCAAGAATGAATCTCATGCCTGACATAACTTGACACATGAATATTAGTCTTGAGTATTGGCGAACACAATTTTGGACTTCAAAGATATGCTACATAAGGCTACAACAACTATGCTTTGTCAACACCAAGAAAATCACAGATTTATGATGTATGAATATGGACTAGATAGACCTAATACACTTTTCAGGTGTTTTATGACATTCATACTGCTATTAGAGCTCAATAAAGAAATAATGACACTTTAAAACAACAAAATGATCTGAAAAAAATGAATCATCATCTTGGACTCATGACATAATTCTCTTTGTACAAGGATGCTCTTTTCAAAATTTTTATAAAAGATACTAACATATTTATTGCAGGAAGATTACTTTAGCTTCAAGGACTATTGAACCTTGACATACAAATATTTTACAACATCATGAAATGCTTGACTTATAGTCTTTTCCTTTCAACCTCAGTTTACATACTAGGAAACTCATGGAACACATATGACTTCTCTAAGAGCTTAGATGCTTTCCACCTGCAAAAATTACACTTGTAGACACAATGATAACCTAACAATCCTTTCTTAAACCTAAAAGAGATTAGAATACCTTTATGAAATTATTAGAGATCACAAACCACAAACTCGTGGATTTGGAGAGTAAACTGAGACCAACTTGACAGAGAAAACCAACTCATCAGCATTTTACCAAAGACATGAGAGACAACCTTAAAACTTATCAGATTAAGACCATGACAATGATTAGATTTTAAATTAGAACCCATAGTATTTTATACTCAAATACATCATGTTTTAAACCCATAACTCAGACTCACAAAATTTTAGAACACTTTTCACATAAGAAACTAGAACAAAATCTATAAACTCATAGATTCAAGACCTAGACAATACACCGAGGAAAAAAGATTCATCACATCACATGCCATGCTATGTAGAAGAATGAAATCATTTAAAATTGATTAATGACACAATAAATACTAAAAAAATTGACATTTTCTCGCTTGTGACAATATACATTTATGAATGAGATGCATTTTGACATGAACAACACTTTAACAACTTCAAGATGTGTATGAGTTAATTCAAATAATTTTCTCCTTCGACCATCAACAAAGGAGCCAACATAAACCTTTGATTAACATATGACCATAAGACACACTATCATAACTCCAAAAGTGAGAGAGAGCATCATGACAAGAATTCAATGCTACTCAAACATCAGAACAAACAACAATTTTTAGACCAAACCATTAATGCTCTTTTAAATGACTTAATAACTTAGAACACAAACCTTAATACATCATTAGAATTAGATATACATAAATTCAATAGGCATAATCAATCATGGAATAATGAATGAAGACATTTGAAAAAGGACCACAAGAACACACACAAACTCAAACATCTAACAAGTGCAAAAATTCAAAGAATTATGAAGATATTACTTCACATACCTTCTCAATCTAGAGGTATCCCAGAGACCTAATTTATTTAACTCATCTTGCACAGGATCTTGAAAGGTATTTAGGAACATATAGTCTTATTTAGTTCCGAATCCTTTAAATAAGGAAAATTTACTTTCTTGACTGAGCTTGTGCTTGAGAACCTTGCTTTCCATCTTGTTATCACTAAAATTCTCTTAACAGGATCCATACTTTGCATGGTATAATGAGAATTAGTATTCTTGAAATTTTTATCTAGAACAACCTCCTTATCCTTTGGATTTGGCCTTGTAATAAACCTCTTCTTGTTTTGGTAGAATTTTGCTACATGACTCGATTAGTGAAAAATGAAGAAAAAAACTCTTTTCTTATTCTTCTTGGATCAAATACACTCAAATTCAATCCACTTTCCTTGAACCTATGACCATACTCACAACATGAAAAACATTCACCTTTTAAGAGAGATACATCATTCCTAGAAGACTTCCTTTTGCAATCTCTAGCTCTATGACCAAAATCATGACAAACAAAGCAATATCCATTGAATGAAGAACCATACCTCATAGCATTAGGTTTTTAATTGAGTTAGACCTTCTCAAATCATTCCTCTTAGTCACCTTCACATCTGATTTTGAACTTGGACCAGCTTCATGATCATGCTTCATATGTTCTTATTTAAACCCTAGTCCTGTTTTATCATACACCGCTCTTTGATCCTCTAAAATCCCATAAAGAGCTTTGGATCTATTCTCAATCTTCTCATACATCCTCAACCTAATATATGTAATCTCTAAATATGATTCAAGTTATTTCAAAATTTTCTCATACTTGGAACATGTAACCTCTTTCTCCTTTAGGGCATTAGACAAACTTTCCACTTGAGATTTCAAACCCTTGATAGATAGATCATGATATTTCTCCATTTCATCCATTGTATCTTATAATCCAAAGACCAAAGACTTAGAAATATCATACTTATTTCTCCAAAGATCAACAAACTTACCCATTTGTGCTTCTAGGATCTCCTTCAAGTTGTTATATTTGCTTCTCAAGGACCTTCTCGATTCTAATTTTTGGAAGCACAATGATATGAAGGGGTTGAATAAGTTCATTAAACCTTCAAAAAATTTAAGATTATCATACATGCACCATTACCATTTATCCATCTATCAATGTGTGATTAACAACATGAAACAATAAACCACGTAGAAACAATCAAGAGAGCATACACACTAATAAAGTATATAATTGGAAAACCATAATGGGGAAGAAAAACCAATAAAAATTTGCTTATATTACACTGTTGGCTAGATTTTATGCATAGCTAAAAACCTAGGCAGTCATGAGATAAATCTCCCTCATTTACCGGTGAGGCTCTTGTGTAAGATGTTTATCAATCTGGTACGTATGAATCCTAATAACTATTTTAGGGGGTTTTACTTTAATTACAAAGCTCATGAACCATAGCTAAGCAATTCTGCAACAAGTAAGCAATTGTTTATGAAGTATTTTTAGAAGGGGGAAATAATGGAATTTGGGAAAGAAGAAAGGAAGATATGTAATTCAACCAATAGTTTACAGAGTTGGTCTCATACACATAGATTAAATAAACAAGTAGATCTCACAATATTCAGAAGTAAAGGAAAATAAAATCTTCTAATCTAAATCTCAGATAACACAAAGTTTATTTAAAGATCCACATAGAAGGAATAATAAAATACACCATGGACACAAAGTTCTCCTAAAATCTACCTCTATTCAATTCCCCATTTCAAAAAAATGACATCAAGGGCTACACCATAAAGTCTAGAACTTAAGAATACCGATAAAAAAATGTGATCATTTAACCCGTAGGCTTTTCCTCTATTTATAGTGTATAGAGGAAAATTACAAATAGGAAGCTTTTAATGAATTTCCACATGTGGAAGCTATGAAAAGGGGAAGCAACTAGAAGTATTCTTCCTAGAATTCCTCTTTGCATGACATGCATGATTTATAACTAAAAATAGAACCTTATATTTTACATGTCTGCCACCTATTTACAAGTAATTGACTTCTTCCAATAACTTAAAGTAACAAATTTTATTTCCAATTACCTAAGTTTTACAATTTTAATTGATTACTAAATTTATTTGTCAGAGAAAATAAGAGAAAGAAGAAAAAATGAGAAGAAATTAGAAGAAATCTGCAACGCTCTCAGTCTTGTTCTTCTTCCATACTCTGCATGTTGATCCAACCTATATTGCACTTTTGCTTCATTCACTTTAGCAATGAATGATCTAAATGATATCTCTGCCTTGAATCTGAGATGTTTTTTTCTCCCATATGTTGTTGAATCCTTTCCTTTGATTCTCACCAAACCTGGATCTAGAAACAACTGATTGAGATTTGCTTACGTGTGCTACCTCTAACATGCCTTCACTCTTATCCTTGAAGTTTTTGTAGTTCTTCTCCAATACATGCATCAGTGCAATGT
Organism: Taxus wallichiana var. yunnanensis; assembly: GCA_018340775.1. NCBI lineage: Eukaryota > Viridiplantae > Streptophyta > Pinopsida > Cupressales > Taxaceae > Taxus > Taxus wallichiana. The sequence continues at coordinate 14,910,336 of CM031238.1, read as the reverse complement.
TTTTTGTAAACAGTTCAGAAAAAACTCATCATCCTTGATTGTGCCTGAATCAACCTTTTTCTGAGATCTTCTTTTTTAATTTTTCTAGAAGACCTTGCAAATATGAGAGCTAGATCTATTTGTGCAGAACCTACAATTTCTCCTTCTGATTTTGAAGATATATTCAATGTATCTGACATTGAATTTTCCTTCTTTTCACCAATATAAGCACCTGTGAAGTATTCCTACAAATAATTTAGAAAAACATGGAATCCATGGCATGAATGCTTAATTACTTCACCAAAATCTAATTATAAAGCCTGTTGCCCTCTATTTTTAGACTTTGCTTGCATGCCAAGCAAGCTAAAAATATTATTTAATTCCCTTGTGCACTCACATCAACATGCAAATAGCCAAAATAATAAAAAAGGAAGCCTTTCTAACCATAGGCACCAAAATTGGATGCTTCTTGGTAATTAAAAGAAGTCAACTTTTAGGTATTTAGCTATGCCAGAATGGGTCACACTTTTTGGCTAGGAATTGTGGAAAAAATATGTGGAAGAGGAAGTGGGAATTTTTCACCTTCCAAGCAGCTCCAAAATTCCCATTTGTACTTTAAGTGATTTATCTTTAATAATGGGAAAAAAACCTTCTAGGAAGGCTCCAAATTCCCACCTTCCTACTAGCACAAAATTTCCCATTGGCACTTAGAAATCATCCTTCCAAAAAATGTGACTTGCATGAAAGAAATATTCTTTCCAAAAGTGTGACTTGCATAGGTGAATAAAACTTCTTTGGTGGGAATTTTTACCCTTCTAGGAAGCCCCAAAATTCCCATTTGTACTTTAAGTGATTTATCTTTAATAATGGGAAAAAAACAACCTTCTAGGAAGGCTCCAAATTCCCACCTTCTTGCTAACATGAAAATTCCCATTAGCACTTAGATGACTTGACTTCCATCATGGGAATTTCTTACCTTCCATAAAGCCTCCAAATTCTGAGCTTCTAGGTAGCACCAAAATTCCCACTTGCACCTTAAGTGATTTGAATTTACTAATGGGAAAAACAACCTTTTAGGAAGGATTCAAATTCCCACCTTCCCCGCCGACACCAACATTCCCATTGGAACTTAGATGAATTGAATTCCATCATGGGAATTTTTTACCTTTAAGAAAACCTCCAAATTCCCACCTTCCAAGCAACACCAAAATTCCAACTTGCATGGAGAAGTCATCTTTCCCAAAAAGTGTGACTAGCATGAAGAAAGCTTCTTCCCAAAAAGTGTGACTTGTATTATGAAATTGCTCTTCCCAAAAAGTGCGACTTGCATGAATTCTGCTTTTAAAGTTGTGTGAAAACTCATCAACAACATTTTATTTCCATTTTTGGATTTTTGGTGAAGAAAACACAAGAATAGAATAAAATTTTCCATTTTTGGAAAGGGTCCAGGAAGATGTAGCATAAAAACTTGCAAGTTCCATAAATTTCACTCCATGACTCCATTTTAGGTGTTGTTTTCTCTAAAATTGCATATTTTCTCGAGCTCTACACATTGGTGGCAGTATTTTTCTTATTTTCATAAAATTCATTATTGCAGCTTTTTGGATCAAGCAACCTCTTGTAATCTCATGAAGGAATCTTGAGCTCTGATCACCTTTAGATAGATTAGTAATTAAAAATACTAGATAGCTTTTCAAAATCCTAGGCTCAGGAAAAGGTATGGTAGGAAGAATGAATAGGCTGCGGGAATTTTTGGATAAAACAAACCAAAACATAGATAAAAAGAAATAAAACAAAACAAAATAAGTTGGAGGCAATTTCTAGAAAAAATTCTCCTATTAGTTGATCTACAAAAATTCTCCCCCTGGGTGAATGTTATGTGGTAATAATCATGGGGTGAAGTTCTCTATATAACCTAAATCCTCCAATTTTAGCTCAATCTATTTTTAAAAGAACTTTATTTATTTAATAAAAATAAATAAAACGCTTGCAGAAAAGGTCTGACGAAGGAATTGAGTGAGCTTCAACATGTGGGTACTTGGTGAATTTGGATTTTATGACTCTCTGGGGATACCTTAGAGCAATGCAAACAACGCAAGTTAAATAAACACAAAATGACCCGTTACTTGAATAGAATTTTTAAAAATGGGTAGTCCCAGCATTTGTGGTGAAATCTTGGGGACACCATACAAAAAGAAAAGTCATTTAGTGAAGCACCAACCCTTAAAGCACCAATCTTGAGGAGGTGTTGGATCCGGGGCTATCCGGGAAGCACGATGGAAAATGAACCACATCGCCAAAGTGGCCTCCTTGACTACGACAAATATGGTTAGCACACCTTACCAGGATATGACATGATTATGGGGATAAGAGGTGACAATAGTGGTAGCCTTCTCTAACACATGATAGTTAGTTGACGGCGGCGAGAGTGGAGACTCATCCTTTTGACTAGGTTCCCCAATAGTTTGGCCTCCCCTACGTTGACATTCTTCCTCTAGTGGTGTCGGTTTATAGGACTATCTAGGAGGCTTGGAAGGGCCCTAGAGTAGATCCCGATTAGACTATGGTTATCCTGTGTACCTATAGCATTCAGGTTTATGGGTTCATGCTCGATGGGTAGATGGTGCCCCTCGAGTGCCTTTATTTTGGATTGCATCCACTCCCGCTCATAGCGGAGAGGAGGATGAGCCTATAGATGTTAACTCCTAATCTGAGGAGCACACCAAAGATGAGACCGAGGAAGAGTCAGTTGGAGAGGAGACAAAGGATGAGGGGTTCAGGGGTGAGACCGATGAGGCAAAGCTATATGGAGGAAGGGAAGAGTGACCTTGAGTGGCATGAAACTAAGGATATACTGAGGGAAACACATAAGGAGGCAAGTGAAGAGAGAGAGAACTTGGTCTCGGAGGGACCAATTCCTTGAGATGGAGAGGGAGATGAAAATTCCATGATAGCACAATGTTTTTCCTTTGGATTTGGGAGGCCTCGTAGCCACTAGTAGAAAAAAACATCCATTGACCCTACCCGGCTGCCCGAGAGATCTGAGTATGTTTGATACCCTTCTCTTGACCTTGTTAGTTGGGAATGTTAGTTTGGTACTTTGTTTTTGTTTTGTTTTCCTTTTTTTTGGTTTTCTAACTCGTTGCTTATTCTTCTTTTCTTTCTTACAACTAATGCACAAGAGTGGTGTGAGCTTATCCGATGGGTGTGCGTGAACACCCTACTAATCCCTTCAAGGAAGACCTAGATTTGAGTTGATTGACGATTCATGTCAGCCACTAGTAGCCAACAGACACACTAATGTGTTTGCACCTATCTAGAGAGTAGCGGAGGTGATGAAATCACTTGTACTCGGGTGGCTAGGTACAAGGTAGCTGAGTGATTGATTAGGTAGATCCACTCTCATAGTGAGACCATGGCTAGTGACCATCACCATGAGCACTCACACCACTCGGTTCATTCCCATTGTCATCATAGTTGCAATAGGAGTCTTAGACATGGCCGTGCACCATCCAAGGGATCCCGAGAGAGATTGACATGTTAATTGGCCTTTTATTTCTTTGTTGATCATTATATGATTTTTTTTTGTATATTTTAGGCTCATTGTGAGTGTTTTGACCACGCATAACACATGATGGCATTATATATAAACTTGACTCACCATGATATATACAGACTCTTCTTTTTGGTTCGATAATTCTTTGTACCTGAGTTGCCTTCCTCTTGTCTCACTTGACATGTGTACTCTAGATGTTTAGAATTCCCATTTTTTTATGGTTTTAGAATGTATGTAGATGTGAATGATAAAAAATATTTTTTTATAATGTTGATATATGATAATGCAAACACATTGTAATGCTGAACTTTAGTTTCTTTAAACAACCTTTGGTACTTCGTATTGTTTTTGGAAAAACTTGGTTACACTGTGATATGATAAGTGAATGAACTTGCCCCACTCCTAACCCCACACAACCAATAAGATGCAAGGGCTCAACACCAAGAGCCGAAAGGGCACAAGTTATGAAATTTGTTGAATGGTAATGATGAGAGAAAGACAAGGTTTTGACAAAACCAAATTGGGACACTACAACCTCACTCTACTCAAGTTTGCTTCATAGTTTAGAATGTGAATTGCTTTCCAGTTTATCTAGACTTAGATCTCGTAGATGGCCACTTGGTTAAAATATCTGGTTTTGAGGTTTTAAGCTCTTTTGGAATTTTAGACATCTAACTCACTTTGTTTTGACTTATGATTTCACAATATTTGAATGAACTGCTTCTAACTTTTAAGTTTGTCAAAGAGACCCCCTACACCTTGCCCCATGCTACCAGTAGGAAGTATGGGCTTATCACCATGGACAAGGCATAGGTGAGTAAGGGCATTTATCTCCTTTCCCAACCCTAAATCACCAAAGTAAGGGACGTAGGCTTAACATAGAAGTTAGGTAGGGAAAATAAATTTGTAAAATAAAATTTTCGTAGATTTGCATTTGACTTATTTATCTAGGAAAAATGGCTAGAATGTTCTTATTTCCAAAGAGATGTTTATGGGATAGATGCGACACCATGAAGCTTCTAGAACAAACTATAGGCAAAGACACCTAATCTAGAAAGAGACTATAAAGCATAACCAAGTATGCATGCCTTGGTATGGTTATAATCAAAACTTTGTCTTATCCTGTTTGAATTGATGAAATGATTTGGAAACAATTGATGACACTGTGGAGATTTGTAGAGGTATGATTTGAATATTTTGCCAATATTTTTAGAAGTTTTTAGGAATTGCTATAAGAATAAGTCCCTTGATCACATATTTTTACAAAATGAACTGGTAGATGAAAATGTAATGTAGATGTGGTAATGTACATATGAAAATGCTAATGGATCATGCATAATACCTCTTTAGGTGAAGAGAGTTCACAAATTCATTAAACTCCTCACCCTCTAGTGTACACAGAAAATGCCCCATTTTTGTAGTCTTCTATTACTCGATATGGACCCAACCACCTGGGTTTGAATTTCCTTCCTTCACCAAAGATTTTTGTCTATTTGGATGTCAAGTCTTAGAACCAAATATCCCTCATATATTTCATGCTCATAGACTTTCTTGTTGTATTTCCGAGCCATCCGGTTAGCGTAAACACTATGCCATTGTTCAAAGATTGAGTCTAGCTTCATCAAGACTTTTTAGCTAAGAGAGTTACGCTTGTCAATAGCCTTCTTCTCCTAGAACTCCTTGAAATGACATAAAAAGACTAGGTATCTCAACTTCGAGCGGTACAATTGCTTCTATACGAAACACCAAATAAAAGGGGGTTTCTCCTATCATCATTCTTACCAATGTCCGATAGGCCCATAAGGCTAGAAAAATATTTAAATGCCAATCTCACTTGTTTTCCTTTATGGTCTTAAGGAGAATATACTTCAATGTCTTATTTGTAGCCTCAAATTGTCTGTTGGCATAAGGATAATAAAGAGATGCCGTGTGATGGATTATTTTGAATTAATCACACGGCTCATGTACCTCGTCATTTTTAAAGGATGTGCCATTATATGATATAATGATTTGTGGGACCCCTACCTATAAATAATTTGGTCCAGAATGAACTTTGCGATTATTGATCCAGGCATAGTGGTAAGAGGCATGGCTTCTACCCACTTGGTAAAGTATTCTGTGGCCATGATTATTAAGTTATGACAATCTATTGATGAGGAGAGAGTTTCCCTATCAAATCCAGTCCCCATGTGGAAAAGGGCCATGCTATTGCAATTCATTGTAGAGCATGTGCTGGTATGTGGATCTCATGGGAGAAATCTTGAAATTTATGGCATTTACGCACAAAATCTACCATGTCATGATCGGCATGGGCCAAAAATAGCTGATGTATTTTTGAGTAGTGGCATGGCTACCGAAGTGACATCTACATACTGCTATGTGATTCATAAAGATTTTTTCAGATTCTTCCTCGTCAATGCATCTTAGCAACATTCCATCAAAGGCTCTACGATAGAGAACTTGTTCCAAGATGACATACTTGGTAGTTATTATATGTAACCATCTTCTTTGCTACAAGGTTTCCCCTTCTAGATATGTATGGTCCACTATGAAATTAATGATATCAGTGTACCATGGACATGCAAAAATGGGTGGCTTAGTTTCAATGAAATACACACACTCATTGGGAAAGTCTAAATTTACTAGATTGCCTCCATCCAATGGGTTGTCAGCCAACCAGTCCACAATGATTTGTCCTTTGACATATTTTTGATTAACAAATGTTAACTCAAACTCACCCATCAGAGTTATGAAGCATCCAACCTTCTTAGATAAGGATCCTTACATGAGAAATGTCTCGTAGGTGATCTGATTTAACAATAACCCTTGTTTCTTGGTTTAGCATGTAATGTCTTAAGCATTTTGTCACGAAGACTATAGTAAGGCATTCCTTCTTCACTTGTGTATAATGTGTCTCATAATCAAGCAAAGTGTCCGACTAATGAAATAGACTACACACTCTCTTTTATCATCATCTTCTTGAGCCAACATGCAGGCTAATGAGACATCCGTAGCTCATGAATACATGATCAAGGGGTAATCTGACCTAGGTAACATGAGTGTGGGAGGAGACAACAAGAACCATTTAACCGACTCAAATTCCTCATTGTATTCATCTGTCTAATCAATGCTGCAATCCTTTTCAACAAATTGTTGATTGGGTGAATAGAAAAGGTCAAATAAGGGATAAAGCTTTGAATTGCACCAAGTTTTCCAAGAAAATATCTAATCCTGCACTCGCCTGATGGTGGAGTAATTTCTAAAACAACTCATATTTTGGCTGGTTCTACATCAATTCCTCATGAAGATGTGATGTATCCCAAAATATTGCCTCCCTCTAGACCAAATACACATTTTTTCTGGATTCAATGTGACTCCATATTCAATTAAGCAAGAAAGGATGACACGATGCACCTCGGGGTGATTGCAACTCTTTCTGGCCTTGGCCAAAAGGTCATCCATATAGGATTCCACAATCTTATGGATAAGGTCATGGAATATGCATGCCATCACTGTTTGGTACGTGGCACAAATGTTCTTAAGCATGAATGACATAACAAAATAACAATAGGTTCCCCAAGGAGTTATGAACATAGTTTTAGCCTGATCTTCCTTAGAGATTCTGATTTGATTGTACCCAAAAAACCCATCCATGAGAGACAAAAACTCAAAACCAACTATTGTGTCGACAATAACATTGATGGATGGTAATGGGAAATCATCTTTGGGACAAGCCTTGTTGATATCCTAAAATTCTATACAAATATGGATCTTTCCATTCTTTTTAAGGACGGGGATGATATTAGATAGCCACAGTGAGTATTCAATTGGCTTGATGAACCCTACCCTAAGAGTTTCATCACTTCTTCCTTTACCATGAGGGCCACCTTTGGCTTCATGGGCCTTGAATTTTACTTAATTGGCTTAGCATTTGGCTTGGTGAAAATATTGTGCACTGCAATGTGTGATGTAATTCCCATCATTTCCTTGTAGCTAAATGCGAAATCTCTTTGATGCTCTTTGAGGATACAGGTATGTATTTCAACTTCCTCAGGAGTTAAAGAGGATCCTAGTTTCAATATTTTTGGTTCTTCCTTGGTCCCGATGTTTATATTGATCATTCCCTCAATTAAGGAGGAATTTCCTTCCTCAAACTCGTGCAGGGCTAGAGGAAACTCTAAATCCCCCTCTTCTCCTACCTCATAAATTTTGAGTTCCTTCCTAGAGAAGATTCTATCATGGGATTTCCAAAATAGGAAGAAGAGTGTGGAATTAGGGAAAGATCAACCTTGTGATGAGTAAGATGCATTCTGTAAGAGCATTTAGATATCCTAGAGTTGTTTTGTCAATGTCAACATGATCTGAAATGACAAACTCACTCTCAGTTTCTATGTATGTCAACATTGGAGTTATCGGTGTCTTATGAACCAAAGGTTCAACACAAACCGAGATTGTGAAGTTTGTATCTTCCAACTCACTTCTTGGAGTAAAGTCGAAGTGGAAGTTGTTATTGAGTCTGTAAGGAGGTTCTACTCTCGTGGAATTACTTCAATTGATATGAAGTCAAACCCCTTTGTTATATTTAATATTGTTGTTTTGTAGAGTTGTAAATGCTCAACTCTAGTCTCATATACCTTAGATATCTGATTTGCAACAAGTTGTGAATCACCCAACACCCTAATATTAAGAGCACCCATTCTTTTGGCTACAATGAGACCAAGTAGAAGGGCTTTGTATTCAACCCCATTATTCATACATTCAAAGTTTAACTTGAAGGCAAAAGGAAAAATCCTTCCCTTAGGAGAGGTAAGAATCACACCTTCCCGACACCAAAATGACACTTGGCTCCATCAAAATGGAGAGTCCAACAGTTACTTGGAAAAATGGATGTTGGATCATCCTTTGTGTCCTCTTCTTTTACCTTAGTTACTTCAACCATACAAACTTCATCTGTTGGAAGAGAACCGAGTCCTAAAGTATGTCCCATACCCATAGAATCAAAAGGAAGGAGGATAGGTAAATCCTTCTCCAATAGCTTGACAATCTTCACTATGGTTCCCAATGACACTATCTCTATGATGATAGTTTCATCTTTGACTGCCAGAATGCCTTCGATCAAACCCGTGACTTCTAATTCCATTGTAGGAACCAAATTTTCCTCTGGTACTAAGCTTGTAGGTTTATTTAATTGATTTATAGGAAGATCAAACTTAGAGTGGGCCCCGCCTCTTTTTCAAGTTAGCTAGGTGTATGTCAAATGGTTTTGGATCACCCAATGTGCCATAAAGACCTTCCCTAAATGTAGGAACCTAACTTCTTGAAACAAAGTGGAGGGAATCACCTTCATACGATGAATCCAAGGATGGCCAAGGATCATATTATAGTTTATTTCCGATCTATAATATAAAACTCAGTTAAAACCATCTTAGGCCCAAGGGTGACTGAAAACACTATAGTTCCGATGGATGTTGCTTTGAGGCTATCATAACCTCTCGAGTATTTTACGTTGAAGAGCAATTGGTCTCTCCATAACCTATATTTTGAAGGAAAGATAAGGGGACTATGTTAACCACTTCCCTGTCATCAATCATCACACACATTACATTGTTTTTGTAAATATAGACATGTAAAAACAATTCCATATCACCTCTACGAGCTATTTCAGTGTCTCTTGGGCATCTTATGATGTCAAATATGAATCCAAAATCTCTTTCAGGCTACCCTAGAGGATAGACATCAAAGTCCACGTGGTTTATCTATGCCTCTAGAGGAGGGGTGATATTAATCAAATGGCCAAGACCTAGCACTTATAATAGAGCGACTCTATGTGTAGGGGATTCTTTAATAGATCCAAGAAAGAAATGTGAGAGAAGGTCTTGGTTAGATCACTAATCAAGTCATAAAATCTTCTTCTGGCTTGTCTAACATATCATGAATGTCATCTGATATAGTTGGGTAGATCGGGATTGGATATAAAGAATAATATTTGGTTATAGTGGTAGTGTTAATATCAGGTTCAGTGTCTAACTCCACCAACCCCATAGTTTTTGTTTGTTGGCAACCATCCAAAGGAGGTGCCACTTATGGGTTTGACGAAGTCAAGGCTTTGTGACCATGGGTTCCTATTACAATACCTTTGTTTGAAATTTTGGGATCTATTCTACCATCCTTTGGACACGTGGGGAGAGGATCATTAAAGATTCCAAGAGGTTTTTTCTGTTGAGATATCGATCCCATGTAGGTTTTTTGAGTTGATTGTTGGGTTTGCCAAAAACATGTCAACAAATAACTATATTTGATCCTCTCAGCAAAATGTCAGAGAAAATTGTTATAATTACGACATGTTCTTGCATCATGCTTGTGAACCCTATGAAAACCTGCAATATAAATCAAGATCATAATCTCGAGGCCTTTTGTTTGCACCTTGTTGTGGTATGAAATTATGATTATTGTTCAGTTGTTGATTGTTATAGTTAAAATTTGGGAACCCTTGCCCTTGGTTTTGGAATTGGTTTAGATACCCACCTGGGTATTGGTTAGGCCTTGGATCTTTGTTTGTCTTGATTACCGAGTTTATTGTTGTTGTTGTTGATGGTTAAAATCTACAATGTTGACTGAGGGTGAGAAGTTATTATTTCTCTGATTGTTTTCATTGTTGTTGTTATTGGTAGTATTTGTATTGGGAGGGCTAACAACATTAGGATTCTTGGGCTGGTTAGTGACACCATCCGTCATGACCCCACAGTTCTTATTAAGGACCTTCAGTCCTTGATTATTGCTTGTGTTGTTGGAGTAACCAGGGTTATTTTGGTTAGGAGTGACTAACCTTCCATTTGCTCCATAAGTCTTATGACCATTGTCAATGGCTACTTGGTCAATTTGAAGAGAACCCTCTAACACCTCTTCATAGCTCCTTAGTGGGAAATTTTGAACTTCTTCCTTTGTCTCCCTATTGAGGGAGTGGAGGAAAAAATCACAAAGCTCCGTCTGATCCATATTTGGAGTGCTTGCAAAGGAGTAGAGAACCTGTTGCCACCTTTGAATGAAGTGTTCTATAGACTTGTGCTCTTGTTTGATATGAAGGAATTCGATGATTCCTGGTTTCAATAGTTTGTTCATATCAAAATCCTCAATAAATTTTGATACAATTTATTTTGAGGAGTGTATTAAAGCCTCCAATATCCTATAGTACCAATCAAGAGAAATACCTTCTAGCATCTTAGGGAAAATCTTCACAACATTTGCATCCTATGCGAGTAGCTCTTGAATGGCCATTGGGTAAGATTTTTTGTGGGTGTTAGGATCACCCTACCAATTTAATTTTGGAAGATCAGGAAAGGGAATTAGGAGAGTGACTGTCCAGATGGAGAAGTCTAGAGGCTCCTTAAGATATTTAGAATAGGACCCCATTGCATACATTTTCACCATTCAAAATCCTTATTAGGGAGGTGGAGGTTGCTTTAGTTAATTCGAAATGGGACAATGTAAATTTTTTTGGGGAGTATAGCATCCCCCGTGGTTGTCCATACATACTTGAGTAAGTGTACATATCCCCATGTGAAGATTTAGAATACATGTGTACGTAGGGGGTTGATTACTTTGATATGAATCGAAGGCACAAAGCTAGGGAACGTTGCATTTCCAGCTAGTATGGCATTTGAGAACACACTGGCTGGTGCCTATTGTAGATATCCATATGTGGTGTGAGGGGGAATACCCAAGGTGCCCATCCCAGTAATAAATCTCTAGGGTTTGGAGTACCCATATAAACCAGAGGATTCTCGCACATGATCGGTATTTGTTCATAATTATACGGATAGGAGAAGTTATTACTTGCCCTGTGTATGAACTTTGAGCATTTTTGAAAGCTCTAGCTCCTTGAATTTATCTACCAACACCGAGATGATGTCACCTATTGATGGGATAGTGCTTTGGTTAGGTGATTTTTTTGAACTCTTGGAGGTTGTTGAGGAGTGTGGTATCCTACTATGAATTGTTCACTATGCTTCCACCCCTCGTTAGCAATATTTTCGGTTGGTGGAGGGGTAGTGTTATTATTTTGGAGTAGAATATCACCTTGTCCTTGTAACCTATCAAAAGCTCGGTTCATATTTTGGAAGCGTTGTTCACTCCTAGCATATTGTGTTAAGTATTCCTCATCTAGATATGGGATTTGGTCTGATTGCATGCTAATGTGTTGTCAAAACAATACCCGAGGAGATAAACTTGATTCCCCAGTGAAATTCATGTTGTTTGAATTTGATTTTTCATGAGGATATGTTTGTGTGATTTTTTCAAGTTCCTAAATATGTACAAAGGAAAAACATTGGTTCCCTAAAGAAGAGGGTTTTAAGAAGTTGAGCGGTTGTTTGCCCATGTTGAAAGTGAAGGTTATTGTTGTGCTATACCTATTTTGTAGTTTTACATGTCAAAACCTAAGATGGGTTAGTGTACTTGTTGTATCCTCGACATAATAAGGGGGTATAAGTATACCCATAGAATAAAGGATGGACGAATAAAGTGGAAACATTTAGAGACTATCTCTTCACGTCAGTTCACCAATTTGTACGAAAGAAAATCAACACGTGACCTTCTTTGCACTTGACTTCTCGAGGTCATGTTGAGACAAATGGTGTATGTGTAGAAATGGATGTGTGTATGTGGTGGTGATGGATAATATAATGAGGCAGCCTTATATCTTCGACACATAATAACAAGATTTGTGAATCTAAGGCAAAGAATTCTCTCCTAACCTAAAGTGGCATGATTGATCGATCCGATATGATAGCTTCTTGGAGACTCCAGTTAATTTTGAGCTCGTCGAGATTCTATTCCTTTGGTTGTTGAACATGTGGAAATTGACCTGTGGGTGCCTCATATAGATTTCTAGAAAAGGTCATGGAAGTAAGAAAACTGTAGGGACTATGGACGATTCTCCATTCTGGTCCATAAGGTCTCATGATCGGGCGCTATGTTCAATAATGAAAGATATGTAATGATATTGGGTGGAAGTAGTGATGATCTAAATACTCATACATAAAAAATAGTGTCGATATCTAACTGGTTAGTAGGACCATTGGGTTGCAGGACATGAGGATCATAGCTGGAAACTCATGGAGGTTGTGGTCCTATTATGGTCTTGAGCGTAATTAAACCCCATTGCCAAGAGTAGTCCAATAGTTATAGGATTGATTAACAACTATAGTTCCACTTTCGTTTGGTGACTTTTATTACCGATCATGATGCTGTAGACTATATGACAGACATTTTAATAGTTTTGATTTAGTATGGTGTTAGATGTCAGATCCTAGATTATTGTTGAATATGATTATATATAATGCATGATGATTATTAGAGACACTCATATGTGGATGATGATATACTATTGACATGGATGTTTAATGGAAGTTATTTGGACATGTGATTTTGGAGATTATGAGTAAACCTAGAAAAGGAAAATTATTTGATGATGATATAGTTGTCGATATAAATTGTAAATGATTTCATTGATTTCCTTGGTGATTATTGTGATTCATATGTATAGATGATTTTGTGATTTTATTATATATTCATTTTGGACGTTTTGATATGGCCATGAGGCTGAAGGAGGTATTTTTGTTTTTCAAGTTTAAAATATCACAACAAACATCATGGGATTAGAGACTAACCAAAGTGGAATTCTAGGTGAATTTGACAAGGTCACCATGGCAACTTGTTTTATTGTGTGTGTGTGTGTGTGTGTGTGTGTGTGTGTGTGTGTGTGCGCGTGTGTTGTAATTTTGTTAGAGATTCCCAAGGGGGATCATCTTTACATGTGACCATGGGTTTGTGTATTTTATTAATGTGGTAAAATGTTTATTGTTGTATGTATTTTATTATAATGAATTCCTTCCTTTAATTTATTAAAGTTGTGGTAGATTAATGTGGAAATCTTATGATTAAAATTCAAATAAATCAAATGGGCATATGGGAAAATAATAATGGAAGTTGTTGGTTTGTGTAAGAGTATGTTTAAGTCTATTTTGGAGTATGAAACACTCCACCTCCATGAAAAATTCGAATTTGTCCTTGGGGGTAGTTTTTGAGGCTTGTGGGACAAGTAAAACTTATCCCATGCCTCTAAATTTAATTCACTAACCATACTTATGGATGGAGATGTGATTTGTGACTTTTAAATGCATTTTTTCATCATGTTGCTTGTTTTGGATTGCAATCTCTTACATTTTATTAAATTGCTATCCCTTGAGGTGTGGGCTCTTTTTGGAGTGTGCAAGTAACCTGTCATATTTTCACCCACTTCTTTATTGTGCTTGGGGAATGTATTTTTGTCTTTTGTGTTTGATTTGGTGGATGTTTGATGTGGCATCCTACATGGATCCACATCATCCTCTTCTCTCCCTCTTCTATTTAATTCAAACTTTCTTCTTGTTTTGGGGGTTGTTGAAACATTTTCTCATGCATCCTTGGGCGCATTGTTCTTGTAATTAGAGCTATTACTTTGGAGAAGCTTCGGTGAAGACTGTTGCTTAGTTGTTGAACCTCTTTGCATTCATCCTTGGGGTGCATTTTTTCTGTGATTAGAGTTCTTGTTGATTTGGAGGAGATTGGAGAGCATTTGATACTTTGGCACTACTATTTTGGGACTATATTTTTGACATTCAAAGCTTGCTATGTGGAGAAAATCCTTCCATGGAGAGGTAGGAGTTTATTCCTTATTTTATTGTTGTTTATTTCTTGTTGTGTGTGTGTATGGAGAGTGTTTTATTGCATTTGTTGGCTGGTTGGGTAGACTGCATTAGGAAGGTGTAGGAGAAGGCTATGGGGAGTCCATGGGGCGCATAAGGGAATGCCAGTGGCATCAATTTCATTATGGAGGGAGTTTTGGGTTTGGGATTGACCATGGAAAAGAAATAGCTTGCATTTCCTACTGCAGGGGGCATAAGGGAAAATTGTGGGGGCATAAGGAGTGGTTGGGAGGCATAAGGTTTTAGGGATATGATATGTTATATTGGAAGTATGATTATAGGTGGATGCCCAATTCCCAATTGGGAGGCATAAACAACTTCCCCATAATCCTTTCTCCTTTGGCTTGCATGATTAAGCCTAAGTTGTGATTTGCATGGTTGCTATTGCAGCTTGTAAACTGATGTATTGTATTGAGTTATGTTTTATATTGAAATGTGCATGTGTGAAATAATGTTGTGTTGTGGAACCTAGTTGTTGCCATGGGCTGAATTGCATCTATTATTGTACTTTGGTTGGGGATCAGGGGCCAATGATGAAGGAAGACTTCTCCTTTCATTGGATGTCTTGGTTAGGTGGAGAGAATTGCCTTTCCCTCTTCCTTGTTGTGATCAAGATGAAAAGATGAAGAAAGTAGCATGCTGTTGTTTTTGAGTAAGAGGAATATACAGTTTGATAGTACCTTCTTGTGAGAAATTTTATTGAAATCCTTCCCACTCTGAAGTGGATGAATTGTATAATTATTTGTAATAGGAAAATACTTATGTTGATGAAGAAAGATTGAAATTGAAATGTGAAATGTAAAAAGTCACATTCCATCCTCTGTTTTGAAAAGGAATGTGAAGAATTGTTATATCTATTGTATATTGTATTTGAAGTTTAAAGAAAGATATAAGTTGTAAATTTGTTGTTGGAAATCAATAAAGGAATGCACTACTTTTCCCAAACTTGCATTGTTGCTTGGAATTGAATTGCTATTGTGAATTAAAATCTCTATTTGAAAGAAGAATGAGTATGAAGGAAAAAGACAATGTTTTGTTCTCTTGAAATGAGTTGAATTTGGAAATCAGGCTTTGTATAATTGCTATTGAATGGTTGACTAAATAAATTAAATGCATTAGACTAGAAAGGAAATGAATTTTCACACTTGGAGGATGGAAAAATGTTAAGAACCTTTAATGTTTGATCTCTGTTTTATTTTCTAAATATGGAAATCAAATTTATCAAAGAAATGAGCATCTCAAACTTGCACCAAGAAATAATATATGAGACATTGAATTTGAGACTTAACAAGTCCTAAGGAACTCAATTTGACAATAACACTTAAGAAAGGACCCTCAAAACTTTATAAATATCCAACTTGAACTTGCACAACCGTTTTGCTGTCAAAAGATGGAAAATTATCAATTGCAACTCAATCAAAT
This sequence comes from Taxus wallichiana var. yunnanensis, assembly GCA_018340775.1. NCBI lineage: Eukaryota > Viridiplantae > Streptophyta > Pinopsida > Cupressales > Taxaceae > Taxus > Taxus wallichiana. The sequence goes on along the minus strand of CM031238.1, from coordinate 14,894,634 downwards.
AAATTTAACCTTGAAACCTCTCTTAAATCCATCCAAGAATAAGTCTCCATGTCTGATTGACATGTTGAGGAAGTAAGAATTCAAAATTGAACAAAATTTTATAAGTTAGAAATTTCCAGTTTGCTTTACAAAACCCTGAAGATTGGTTTCTCAAAATTTACCTCTTAAAATTCATAAAATTCCAAAATTGATGACTTATGTGTAAATAGGGATTTGAAATCTTTCCAGAAAGTCTAAATTTTCCCAAATCTGAGATTCCTATCAAAAGTTATGGCCATTTTAAGTTTTACTTCAAAGTTGACATTAAAAAAATGATAAATAAATCTAACTGTTAAAAATTTAATTTTTAACTTTGGAAAAATTTCCACAAAAATTCCATGGCCCCCACCATCCCGCAACCAATCGGGACCTGCCATGTGGCACCTCGGAGGGGCGGACCAAATTTAAACTTGTCTTTTTGAAAATTTTTCCTTGGAAAATTTTTCCCACTTTTCCCCGCATCCCCGCTAACCCGCGGCCAATAACGCTCGACACGTGTCTAGGTGGAAGCGTGGGAGGTTTTTGGACTTAGCGTTCTTTGTTCCCCTTTGGCAAAAATTTATTTTTTCCTTTGCCCCGCACTAGCGCCCTACCTTGGAAATTCCTCCTTCGCACACGTGTGGGCCCGCACAAGTTTTTTGGACTTTTCTCCCTTTTGGCATAATGCCTTAGGTTTTTCCACCACCCCGTCTCCTACGCCAATCAATGTGTGACACATGGCATTTCTGGCATTGGCATAAGTATGGACCAATTCGGTCCCCTTGCAATTTTGGTGAAAGAGACTTAAAGTCTCAACCCGCTCCGTTGGCCTGCTTCTCCCAACCAACCAGGGAGTGACGTGTTTCTCCCCACCAGGCTTGCGGGCACGTGAATGCAAATTGTGCTTTGCGCTCAAGTAGGGAAAATGCCTCTAAATTCCCCGCCACTCGCCAATTCCTCACCCCTTTCCCGCTTGAACTAGGGCTTGACACATGTCCATGGGGACCGCGGAGGCATGGGAGAAAATTAGAAATTGTCTTTGTCTGCAATGGGAAAATTTTCTTAAGCTACCTCGCGACTGCTAACCCACCAAAATTATTTTTCACCCTTTCTTGACACATGTCCCCCTTGGGGAAAATTTGACCTAAAACTCCGCCCACTCATATCTTGAGTTCGTAAGGAGTTAGGAGAATTTCTTTATATCACCGTAAAGGTGAGAATTTTTTATCCATTGGGAATGGTTTAGGAAATTTTGAAGTGTTAAGTAGGAGAAAAATCTAGTTAAAACTCTGAGCATGTTAGAGAGTGGGTATGGGGGTAAATTACTCCCTGAACCTAATCGAAACTTCTATCCCTAAGTTTTGGACCTTGTGACCTCCGTGAATTGTTACTAATTGAGAAGTTTGTTCTTGTGGATTTGAGTTGTTTTGGAATCGTTAGTGGTAGCTGTTTTCTAACAACCTAGTTGTAGACACTCCTAATCAAGTTCTCGGGAGTGGGTAAGTGAGACCTTACTCTATTGATTTTAAATATGTATCCCTTTCTCACCGTAATTAATCCTTGCTCTTGTCTTGATCTTATGGAAATTAAATACCTTCGGTATTTAAATATTTTGGGTCCCTTAACCCTAAAATTTAATCAGAAACAATTTTTTTAAAATGTCAATGTAATCGTAATTAAATTAATCCCTAGAGAGATTTGAGCTAGGTGGACTGATGAACTTGTTTCTCTTATAATGAGAAATTTGTAATTATTATAATGGGAAAAGTTATCATTGAATTTAATTGTCTTGAGACTTTGTTCGTTGACTCCTAATAAAAAAATTATTCCATAATTTTCTAACTAAACCTAGGTTTTTCATGGGTCTCAAGTGGGTTGTTTTAATCGGGCATGACACTTGGTATCGTGAGTGGTGGTTCAAAGCTTGGACCATCAGGCACACTAGAAAGCTTGAGACATGAACCTGTAAAACCTAGCACACTTTTGAATCTAAGAAAACAATTTTTTTTGAAAATTGAAGAAAAAGAGAAGCATGAAGAAATATTACATTACTCTGTTCATTTGAATCGCTTAATTAAAATCATAATAAAATAATAAGTTGTTTGAGTTGTTGTGCTTGCTTAGTGACATTTTGTCTAAACCCGGGGTAACTAAGAATATCAGATTAAATTAATTTTTGATGAACTTTAGTATAATGGAAACTTGGTTCCCATTTTAAAATGTGTTGTTTTACAAGTCCTAAAACTTGATTTAATTGTATGATGCATTAATCCCCGTTGTTGAGACCCTTCCTTATTGGAGTTGTTGGAATGATGAGTTGTATGATGTGATCCTTGTGGTTGGACAGTAGTGGTTGTGTTCTAGGTCGGGAAGAGTTAATTAGTTGTTTAGATCTTCCTTCCTTGAGTGATTTAGAAAGAGGGTGCAGTTGTCGGGTTTTCCATGTTGTTACCATATGATAGGGTAGAAACTAATTTTGGGTGTCGTTCTAGGACCCAATCTTGCATATATGTTCTTAGAACTAACTCGAGGCATAGTACCCTATTGGTAGCCATGAAAGGCTACAGAGTGAATGTGGTGTTAAATTTTGTGTTTTACATTCGTAATCTTGTGTATTTTATCAAGGACCAACATCTTATTTTATGATTGGATTTAAGAAGCTTTGAGGATATTTTATTTAATTATAATTCTTGCAAGAATTTTCAAACTTTGCAATGTGACTACTTAGCCACTTTTATTGATTTCTGATATTTCTTGGAATTTATTTGATTGATGACTCAGAGCTCATGATGTTGTTGGCTACTTGGATAAACGTTACGTGGTTTCCTTCTTGCATGTTGTTGAGCTGGTTCTATGCTTCATGTATGGTGACAATTGTTGTATGGGGGTACACCCTGGGTGTCTTGAATGTCCTTTTAGGTGCTTAAAGTCATGCCTTGGTTATGGATGCATAGAACCTTGAGTGTGTCTAAGGTCTTAGAGTGACCCTTTTTGTTGCTTGACCTTGCTAGAAAGAAAGTTTGTTGTGTAGTGTGGTCTAGAGGGCAGTTTGACAGTGGTAGTGGTGATTCTATGTCAACTGCAAGAGCTTGACCATCATCGGAGTAGAAGTAGTTATTTATGGGATTTTAGATTTTGTTAGGATTGGATTGCCTCTTTGGTTGACTATAAATGTTACTGGAAAAGTGTTTGTTTTGATTGTGGCTTTTCATCGATGGCATGCTAAATTGTATCTTGGGTTCTTGGTTGCATCATAGAAAGTTTGACTTGTGAAATGTATGCATCTTGGTAATTATGGATAGATTTAAGCCTTTTAGGAAGTGTGTTTATTTAAGTGTACTTGTTTTACTCTCTTGACTTATAAATAAGTTTACCCTTACCTTAAATTTCCTTTACTATGAATAAAATTCTATGACCTATTAATCTTTGGGTTACTTGGAAACACTTATGGATGCTTTGGGTCTTTTGGACCTTTCTCTTAGAGATGTTAGTTTTATAGATCTTAATAGTTAATCTCGATGGTGCTTATATTGTACTTCCTCTTTTAAAAATTGTAACTCTTGGCTGTTAAGTTCATGATTTGGTAAATTATTTGGTTGCCCCATTGCATTGGATGCCTTTTAGTGTGGATGTGGTTCCTTGGAGTAAAGCTGCATTGTCATCTGGTTGCTTGGCTGGTGTTATCTTGTGGGGACATGAGTATTGATTGGAAAAACTTATTTGGTTATTAGGAGAGTAAAATGTTACCATCCTACACAAAATATTTTTGTTGTTGTTAAACCTTAATAGATTCGTAAAAGTAAGATTATACCTCTTTAATGACCCTTTCTTGAAAATTTCTTATGAAACTTGTGGATACCCACTAAGAATGTTTAATGATGCTTGAAATTATTCGGTGAATTTTTGAAATCTTGGTGTGATTCATGTTGGTTCATTGTTTCCTAGTTCTTACAGAAAAATTAATAATGTGTTTTCTATGTTGAATGTCTCTTGTTCCTTTAGAATCAAAATGTGGTGTGTTGATTTGTATCTCCTTCCCATAAAAGTAATTTTGTGATGTGTTTGAACCATCATTCTCATCAAAAGTTGATTGATAAGATGACTCAACCAAAACACCATAAAACTATAATTAAGGAGATTTGACCTTGGAACTTAACTGGAGCATAGAAAAGGGAAGTGATCCTTGTTTTACCCTTGGTAGATTAATAGAAGAAATAAAAACCATGTAGAAGAATAGAAGGGAAATCTTGTCCATCCACCTTCCTTGCAAGTAAACTAAATGCTCTCTGCCTATACAGAATGGTGAGACATCATGCCCACCTTAGTGGTGCTCTTTATAACGTAAACTAATGATGTCATAATAGAAGGAAGTTTGTAACTAAGGAAGCATGAAAGGAATGTTATTATCAAGAAAAGCTATAAATTTTGACTTAATAAGTTGATTTATAAAATGGGTAAAATTTATGTGTATTGAGTGCAATATATAGTTGAACTTGTAGTTTTTTCGCCTACCTGAAATTGTGAAAACACCGGTGGATAGTAATGTGTTCTAGTTGCTTATTACTTCTTGTCCATGGATGTATGTGCCTTTCTTGTGGGAGTTTTGGGTCATCACACCCTTATCGTCCCGTAGCTTGACGGATGTGAGTTGTGGTCCTTTTGGATTGAGACTTATTTGTTGTTTGAGAAGCAACCTCTCGTGCATGTTTGTCTTGTCCTTGGAAACCTAAGTTGTAATTTTAAGGCAACATATGTTAAGGATATAAGATAATTTGGGAAGTCTTCTTTTCTTCATATTTTCTTGGGTCACCTTGTTGTTGTAGCCTTTTTCCCATTAGGATGGAAAGTGCAAGATGATGTTATTCACCCTTGGATTTGATTGGACCCCTTGTTACTTGCTCTTCTCCGTAACAACTTTGAGTGGTCCTTGGTGTTCCTTTTGCTCTTTTTATGGTTATTCCAAGCTTGAGTAGGAAGTAAGATAAATATATGTTTCTTTTGATATATGGTTGACTTATTTAGATTTGGTTGGTATGGTGTGCTCGATTCTTAAAACAAAATTGTAAAAATCAGATTGTAGGAAACCTTGTGGTCTTGAATTCGCTTAGTATCACCATGAAAAGTTAATTGTGCCCTCTTGAGTTATAGAAGTGCTTTCCTTGAATAGTTCCTTGATTGTAAATGTTTTCTGATTTAGGTTTCCTTATTGATCCACCTCATCCTTGTGATCCTCAAATTGTGGACCTTTTCCTTGTGTAATCTTGGCCATGGTTGATTTTGCTAGCCTTGTCTAAACAAAAACTATGAAAGCATAATGTAACCCTAGTGGAAACCTCAATTTTTGTTAATGTGGTATGTGTATCAGTGGGAAACTGTGTGGTCATCTCAAGTTTATGGAAATTTTCCCTATAATTCCCTTACTTGGTGGTTACTCTTGATGATATTTTGGAACTCTTCTTGTTATATTGTTATGTGTTGTATCTTGTTTGATAGCGTAAAGTTACTCCTTAGATTCTTATGTTCATAGCCTTGCATGCTGAAAGTTTAGAACTCATCCCTTGCAATCTCCCTTCTTTTGTTGAATTATATTGGACCAAACTGGAGTTCTATAGACCCACACTTGTTAAAGCAAACAATCCCATAATGGGAGTGATCCTTTTTTCTGTTACAGTTATTCCTATCTCTCTTTCTTGTGACTTCCAGGAGGAATTCGAGTCTAAGGGGAGGGGGATGTAGTGCCCACTTCCCTTTGGCACCTTTTATTACTGATCATGATATTGTAGACTATATGACAGACATTTTAATAGTTTTGATTTAGTATGGTGTTAGATGTCAGATCCTGGATTATTGTTGAATCTAATTATATATAATGCATGATGATTATTAGAGACACTCATATGTGGATGATGATATACTATTGACATGGATGTTTAATGGAAGTTATTCGGACATGTGATTTTGGAGATTATGAGTAAACCTAGAAAAGGAAAATTATTTGATGATGATATAGTTGTTGATATAAATTGTAAATGATTTCGTTGATTGCCTTGGTGATTATTGTGATTCATATGTATAGATGATTTTTGATTTTATTATATATTCATTTTGGATGTTCTGATATGGCCATGAGGCTGAAGGAGGTATTTGTGTTTTGTAGGTTTAAAATATCACAACAAACATCGGGGATTAGAGACTAACCAAAGTGGAATTCTAGGTGAATTCGACAAGGTCACCATGGCAACTTGTTTTATTGTGTGTGTGTTGTAATTTTGTTAGAGATTCCCATGGGGGGATCATCTTTACATGTGACCATGGGTTTGTGTATTTTATTAATGTGGTAAAATGTTTATTGTTGTATGTATTTTATTAGTAATGTATTCCTTCCTTTAATTTATTAAAGTTGTGGTAGATTAATGTGGCAATATTATGAATAAAATTTAAATAAATCAAATGGGGATATGGGAAAATAATAATGGAATTTTTTGGTTTGTGTAAGAGTATGTTTAAGTCTGTTTTGGAGTATGAAACACTCCACCTCCATGAAAAATTTGAATTTGTCCTTGGGGGCAGTTTTTGGAGGCTTGTGGGACAAGTAAAACTTGTCCCATGCCTCTAAATTTAATTCACCAACCATACTTATGGATGGAGATGTGATTTGTGACTTTTAAATGCATTTTTTCATCATGTTGCTTGTTTTGGATTGCACTCTCTTACATTTTATTAAATTGCTGTCCCTTAAGGTGTGGGCTCTTTTTAGAGTGTGCAAGTAACTTGTCATATTTTCACCCACTTCTTTATTATGCTTGGGGGAATGGATTTTTGTCTTTTGTGTTTGATTTGGTGGATGTTTGATGTGGCATCCTACATGGATCCACATCATCCTCTTCTCTCCCTCTTCTATTTAATTCAAACTCTCTTCTTGTTTTGGGGGTTGTTGAAACATTTTGCATGCATCCTTGGGTGCATTTTTCTTGTGATTGGAGCTCTTACTTTGGAGAAGCTTTGGTGAAGATTTTTTCTTGGTTGTTGAACCTCTTTGCATTCATCCTTGGGGCACATTTTTTCTATGATTAGAGCTCTTATTGATTTGGAGGAAATTGGAGAGCATTTGATACTTTGGCATTGCTGTTTTGGGACTGTATTTTTGACATTCAAAGCTTGTTGTGTGGAGAAAATCCTTCCATGGAGAGGTAGGAGTTTATTCCTTCTTTTATTGCTGTTATTTTCTTGTTGTGTTGTGTGTATGGAGAATTTTTATTGCATTTTTTGGCTGGTTGGGTAGACTTCCTTAGGAAGGTGTAGGAGAAGGCTATGGGGAATCCATATGGGGGCATAAGGGAATGCCGGTGGCATCGGTTTCATTGTGGAGGTAGTTTTGGGTTTGGGATCCACATGGAAAAGAAATAGCTTGCATTTCTTACTTATGGGGGCATAAGGAAAAATTGTGGGCGGGCATAAGGAAAGTTGTGTGGGGGCATAAGGAGGGGTTGGGAGGCATAAGGTTTATGGGATATGATATGTTATATTGATGGTATGATTATAGGTGGATGCCCAATTCCCAATTCGGAGGTATAAGCAGCTTCCCCCATAGTCCTTGCTCCTTTGGCTTACATGATCAAGCCTGAGTTGTGATTTACATGGTTGTTATTACAGTTTTAAAATGTTGTTTTGTATTGAGTTATGTTTTATATTGAAATGTGCATGTGTGAAAGAATGTTGTGTTGTGGAAGCTAGTTGTTGACATGGGTTGAATTGCATCTATTATTGTACTTTGGTTGGGGCTTGGGGGCCAATGATGAAGGAAGGCTTCTCCTTTCATTGGATGTCTTGGTTGGGTGGAGAGCGTTGCCTTTCCCCCTTCCTTGTTGTGATCAAGATGAAAAGATGAAGAAACTAGCATGTTGTTGTTTTTGAGCAAGAGGAATATACAGTTTGACAGTCCCTTCTTGTGAGAAAGTTTATTGAAATCCTTCCCACTTTGAAGTGGATGAATTGTATAATTATTTGTAATAAGAAAATACTTGTGTTGATGAAGAAAGATTGAAATTGAAATGTGAAATGTAAAATTTATATTCCATCCTTTGTTTTGAAAAGGAATGTGAAGAATTGTTATATGTATTGTATATTGTATTTGAAGTTAAAAGAAAGAGATAATTTGTAAAGTTGTTAGAAATCAATAAATGAATGCACTAATTTTCCCAAACTTGCATTGTTGCTTGGAATTGAATTGCTATTGTGAATTAAAATATTTGTTTGAAAGAAGAATGAGTATGAAGGAAAAAGATAGTGTTTTATTCTCTTGAAATGAGTTGAATTTGGAAATCAGGGTTTGTATAATTGCTATTGAATGGTTTATTGAATAAATTGAATGCATTAGACTAGAAAGGAAATGTATTTTCACACTTGGAGGATGGAAAAATGTTTAAGAACCTTTAATGTTTGATCTCTGTTTTATGTTCTAAATGAAATACTCAAAATTACACCAAGCAATAAGATATGAGACATTGAATTTGAGACTTAACAAGTCCTAAGGAACTCAAATTGACCTTAACACTTAAGAAAGGACCCTCAGAACTTTATAAAAATCCAACTTGAACTTGCACAACCGTTTTGTTGTCAAAAGATGGAAAATTATCAATTACAACTCAATCAACTAAATTGAACCTTGAAACCTCTCTTAAATCCATCCAAGAATAAGTCTCCATGTTTGATTGACATGTTGAGAAAGTAAGAATTCAAAATTGAATGAAATTTTATAAGTTAGAAATTTAAGGTTTGCTTTGTAAAACCATGCAGATTGGTTTCTCAAAATTTACCTCTCAAACTTCATCAAATTCCAAAATTGATGACTCCTGTGTAAATAGGGATTTGAGAGCTTTCCAAAAAGTCCAAGTTTTCCCAAATCTGAGCTTCCTATCAAAAGTTATGGCCATTTGAAGTTTTACTTCAAATTGGCATTAAAAAAAAATAATAAATAAATCTAACTGTTAAAAATTTAATTTTTAACTTTGGAAAAATTTCCAAAAAGTCCACGGCCCCCGCCATCCTGTAACCAATCAGACCTGCCATGTGGCACCTCGGAGGGGCGGACCAAATTTAAACTTGTCTTTTTTGAAAATTTTACCTTGGGAAAATTTTCCCACTTTTCCCCGCATCCCCGCTAACCCGTAGCCAATCACGTGCCAACATGTGTCTAGGCGGAAGAACGGGAGGTTTTTGGACTTAACATTCTTTGTTCCCCTTTGGCAAAAATTTCATTTTGCCTCTGGCCTGTAAAACCGTGCCCCGCCTTGAAATTCCTCCTTCAAGACGGCTGCTGGCTTGCACAAGTTTTTTTTGGACTTATCTCCCTTTTGGCGTAATGCCTCAAGTTTTTTCGCCACCCCATCTCCCATGCCAATCAATGTGTGACACATGGAATTTATGGCATCAGCGTAAGCATGGGCCAATTCGGTCCCCTTACAATTTTGGTGAAAGAGACTTAAAGTCTCAACCCGCTTCATCACCCCGCTATTTCTCCCAACTAACCAAGGAGCAATGCGTGTCTCCACCGGGCTCACAGCACGTGAATGCAAATTGTGCTTTGTGCTCAAGTAGGGAAAATTCCTCTACATTCCTTGCCACTTCACCAATTCCTCACCCCTTTCCCGCTTGAACTAGGGCTCGACACGTGTCCACCGAGGACCCTGTGGAGGCGTGGGAGAAAGTTGGAAATTGTGCCACATAATGGGAAAATTTCCTTAAGCCACCTCATGACCTGCCAAAAGTGTTTTCACCCTTGCTTGACATGTGTGTCCCTTGGGGAAAATTTGACCTAAAAACTTTGCCCACTCATATCTTGAGTTTGTGAGGAGTTAGGAGGACTTCTTTATATCATTGGAAAGGTGAGAAATTTTTCTATCCATTGGAAATGGTTTAGGGAAATTTTGGAAGCATTAAGTAGGAGAAAATCTAGTTAAAACTCTGAGCATGTTAGAGAGTGGGTATGGGGGTAAATTACTCCCTGAACCTAACTAAAACTTCTAGCCCTAAGTTTTGGACCTTGTGACCTCTGTGAATTGTTAATAAAAGAGAAGTTTGTTCTTGTGGATTTGAGTTGTTCTGGAATCTATTAGTGGTAGTTGTTGCCTAGCAACCTGGTTGTAGACACTCCTAATCAAGTTCTGGGAGTGGGTAAGTGAGACCTTACTCTGTTGATTTTAAATATGTATTCCTTTCTCACTGCAATTAAACCCTGCTCTTGTCTTGATCTTGTGGAAATTAAATACCTTGGGTATTTAATTGTTTTGGGTCCCTTAACCATAAAATTTAATAAGGAAACATTTTGTTAAAATGTCAATGTAATCAATAATTAAATTAATCCCTAGAGAGATTTGAGAAAGGGCGGACTTAGTGCACTTGTTGCTCTATAATGATAAATTTGTAATTATTATAATGGGAAAAGTTATTAGTTGAATTTAACTAGCTTGAGACTTTGGTCATTGAATCCTAATCAAAAAAAAATTATTCCATAATTTTCTAACTAAATCTAGGTTTTTCATGGGTCTCAAGTGGGTTGTTTTAACCGGGCATGACAACAACGATGTTTAACATGTTTAGTTGTTCTATTTTCTTAGAGAATGTAGCAAGTGTGCATAAGACTATCAAATGTAAACTTGTATCAATATCTGTTATCAACTCTAGCCCGTTGGGTTGTGGGACCAAAGGATCACAACTGTACATATTTTCTTGTTGTGGGCCATTGATGGTCATACAAAATGAAATTGAAATGATCTTGATAAAACAAACTAACTATAAAAGGAAATCTAATCTATGTTTTTGGCATTTTCACAATATATCAGAGCAAAACAATGAAATAAAACTAATCTAATAAAAGTAAATTTTTTTTATCTTTTCTATTTTTTAAGCAATGCATTCTAATCTAATAAACAAACTAAAGACAAGTAATCAACTGGATGTAGCTGGTTACTTGTGTGAATATGTGAATCTAAATCTAAAAAAAATAACCTAATCTAATCAAAACCCTTCAAACCCTACCTCAGAGGTGAAGAAAAAATCATGACCCTAAAAGAGCTATTGTTCCCCAAAATTCCCTCGGTAATGTCAAAGAGAAAACTTTCTAATGATTTGATCTACTTGTAATTGCCTAATCAATTAAAATGAACAATTTTACTATTCTATTTGATATGCAATTGAAACTAATGATTCAAAATTGACAATTTGGAAAATGAAGCAAACAAACAAGTAATTCCAACCTAGATAAACAAGAGCTTTGGCAAATCTAGTTGTATTTATGTCTGTCCCCTCAGTTTGTTCCTTTCTTTCTTTATGTGTTCATATGATTCCAAGGAATTGGGAATGCAAGAACAACAACGAGAAGAAGATGCTTGAGCAATGACAAATTGAAGGCATCCTGGTTGTAATTCTAGTATAAGAGAGATAACACAAGATATATAAGTTTAGCTATGCAATTGCTAATAGGATTGTGGCAGCAATAGTATGCAAGATACAAAAAAATCTCATGCCTTTTGCTTGAACACAAGCATGGAATATATAAGAATTAGGGCTGGGATGTGCCTTCATGCACAAGGAAAGAAGAGGTAGTTCTAACTAACTAAAGCACATGCAAAAATAGAAGAGGGAAGGAGAACCAAACAATCAAAACTATTTTTAGACAAATTGGTTCACAAACACATCCTAAAAGTGAAGTTAAGTGAATCATCGCATGTTAAAAAAATGCATGACAGAATCTAGAAAAATTTCTTAGGACCACCACCCCTACGCAGGTGGCGGTCCTAGCACTAAAGGCCAAAACATGCACAAAATGAAGCGGGAAGCTAGAAAAAGCATGGAAAAGCTATGTAAGGACGTCTAGGATAAAAATATACATTGCAGATGGGTTTTGGAGCTTGAACATATTCTGAAAGGACATAAATCATCATTGGGGAATTTTGTAAATGTTTCTTGAAAATGTAGCACATGTATTTTTGGGTGCGTACAAAAACCATACACAAATAAAAGTCATTTAGTGAAGCACAAACCCTTGATTTAGAGAGGCACCAACACCACAAAGAGCTCCAACCCCTATTTTAGTAGAGCACTAACCCTAAAAGGAGCACCAACCCATAATTAAGTGAAGAAACCAATCTACAAGGAGGCTACAACCCCTAAAATGAACAATATCAAACTCAGACACTTGATGATGTTTGAACTCTGAATTTTTTTCTACCACAATTGATGGAGATCACTTTTTTAACTCACAAAACCTAGGTATTAAATCTTGATCTATCTTCTTCATTTTCACCTTGTCTTACCTCTAAACACTTTCTCTCATTCTGAATACCTTTCTCAATCTGAAATCAATATGATCTTCCCTCAAATCATGCCTTTGTACCTACAAAAACTCTCCTCTAGGTTGCACTACTCCCCCATGCAAGACTAGCTCTCAAAATGAGCTAAAACATCAATTTTATATGCAAATAAACTCACTAAACCAAAGGAGGTTGGTCCCTCATGAAAAATTCGACCCATAAATCTTCATTACATTTAAATAACATCATTACAATGGTCACATATGACCCAAATAGGCCGGACTATCCAGAACAACATTCCATGCACCAAAGTGTCCCAAAACCCTTGCATTGGGACAAAAAAATTATCCCCATTACAAAACCATACATATTAAAGATCAAATATTCATAAAACATGATTAATATATCATTTAAACATCAACCGTGGCCACAAGTTATCTCAACCAATCAAGTTAGTTCATATATTGGGCCTAGTACTCTTTATTCATCTCAAAAGCTGTTGTTTCCTACACTCTTCAGGATGGAAACTTAATTATGCCACCAAATCACTTCAACTAAACCAAAACATGTAATTTTACAACTTTTTGGAATTTATAGAACCTTTAGAACACTTATAATCAACTTATAATCCTTGAATCAACCACCTTCTCAAAGCACATCCTCTTTTGTCTTCTTGAAATCAACCTTCCAAAAATATGTTTCCAAAGGTTAGTTCATAAAAGTATTTAAATTAACATTCAAGACCTACGCATGGACTAATTTTATGCCAAATTCATCCTTCTACACATTTCAGGTGATAAGAAACACCACCTAATCCATATCATGCTTCCATCAACTAGAAACTTGCAACTAAACACATCCTGTCCTAAAATGGAAAAAACCTTCCTTTCAAAATAGTGACCTAGAAACCTCATGAAATCACCTCATCATGAGTCAAGAATTATATAAATTTAAATATATTTTTATCCTCTTTCTAACAGATTTTAAATAATCTTAAAATTCTACATGTAGCTCTAGATATTACCAATTTACTAAGCACTACTTTTTAAGGTCTCAAAACTATCCTTTGACCATTCAACTTGAATGGACCTCATTTGACCATGTATCTAGATGAAAATGTCATAAAAATCCATGGAAATCAATATCATCTCACATACATTCCATAACATAAATTTAGCACATACCTCATTTGGACAACCTTTTCCCAAAACCTTCTTCTTCAGAAATTGACCTATTTGAGTGGGGCCCACTCATCATCATGACCTCAACCATACATTTATGGAAAGATAAGAGAGTACTATACATCATCCAATAATAAATTTTTATGAACCAATCAAAAATAGGTCATAATACCTCTCTTTCTACAAACCGCTTGTAGCTAGGGTTTAACTAGGGTTTTAGACCACTTTATCTTCTTAACATTCATTCATAAAAACATGATAATGAAATGGCCTCATTATTTTTTAAGTTTTTCTAGACTCACCATAGAAACATCCGTTAAATCTAAAAGGTCCCATGTAAAGAAAAAAATTTAGGGTGAGCATCAAAAGTATTAACTCGAGCTGGAATTTCACTTGTTCTTATCCCTATCTCACATAAACTGTCACATCTTGCAAAATTCATATCCTAGAAATCTGATTTTTTTTCTCAAAGCACCATGAAACATCAAACTAACATATCCAATTATCATAATGTCAAAACCATACCTAAAACTGTCCATACACTAAGACTTGCATAACAACTCCTTAAGGATTCTCATTGTAGAAGCTAGGGTCAACTGAAATAATGATATAACTCATCATAAAATCACTGGAAATGACCCAAACATAATTTTTATACCATGATACACCTAAAAACATGCATCCATGATCTCATTTAGCTCCAAAACTCAATCTCATACCTTCAAGCAACCATGTCTACTCTAAATGAACACCTGTAACATAGCTAAACACATATATCTACATCATTCCACTGTTGTGAGTGCCTAAAAATTATCCAAACCTACTATACATCATTCTAACATGCTTCTCAAGCATACAAGAATCTCCTATATCCATGCAATATCACCTAGGCACCTGAATAGCCTTGTAAGAGCAATAATCCTCATTGAATCTAAGCGCATCACCATAAAAACATTTGACCCAAAGTATGTAAAACATCATGTAAATCATCATATGACCCTAATAAATCATCCACTTTGTCATTAATGTGGTTTTTCATCAATGAAAACACCTAATAGGACCACATGTAAACACCGCAATGGTAACATCATGCTTAAGGCCCTAAGTGGTTGGATTTCCATGTGGGATTTTAGTTATTTGATCATAAGATGGGGAAACTTAATCCCTTAAACGATGTTTTGGGGGTGAATATATCCATGAACCTTTATCCTTGAGAACCCATAATTGTCCTTGACAAGATTCTTACTTTCTTATGGAATTTTGATGGATTCAAGGATTTGATGCTTATAAGGTCAACTTCCTCCACTTATACCTTCAATTTTTTTCTTCCTTAGGAGGGATACTTCCAAAAATATTTGTATTGAGTACTATCTTCCCCTTGTTCTTACATATGGGGAACACAAGGTATTATCATTTTTCCTTAGGGTGTAAGGAGAGCAAGGCTAGAATCTTAATTTTGTGCCTCTTGTTGATAAAAACATTTAACACGATGTAGTCAAGCCCTTCCTTCTTATGCTCCTAAGTCCTTAACATCTTCCCTTGTCATAGTTGAAGATGGGTTGGTGCTTGTATATATAATTTTTGTGACCTCAACCTCTTCTTCTATAGATGGAGAAGGATCCTTAGTAGTCTCAACTTGTGGGTGCTACCGATGTTGGGGTTTTAGTTTTGAAACTTCATGAGTTATTATTTCCTTCTCAACTACCTCTAAGGTTGGCTAAGTGGGTTCCATGACACATGATTTCCCCATCTCCATTGACCGAACCTCTTCAACATGGGTTTAGATAATGTATCCTTTATCAAATACCTCTTCAAGAATTTTCCTTACCTCACCACCCTAAATATTATCTATGGCGAGTGTTTTTAGTGATTCTTGGTATCCCTCCTTTTCCCCAACTTATGTATATTGTTTGGTTTCAAGGGGGAGGTCAGGTATAACATCTTGGTCTAACCCATGTACTAATTCAGTAAATTTTTGTATCATAAATGGGTCTAGTACTTCTGTTCTTTCTTCTCCTTGTGATTATTGCCCCTGATTTTCCTTAGTAGGCACAATAGTAGGAATCTCTTGCACATGCACACTAGAAACTACCTCATGTTGCAAAGTAGATGGGGTAGAAAGTACTACCTATATATTTTGAGAGGAAGGAGTAGGTGTTTGAACCATTGGATTTGTCCCCTAAGATATTACACATGTAGTTACTTTTATTGTAGGTTTTGTCACCTTTGTTATTTTGGTCCTTATAAAATGAAAGGTCACAGTTTCCTCCTCTTCTTCCTCCTCCTCTTGGATAGTTTCTAATGTTGGATCTACCCTTAGATGGCCTGAGGCATTACTTCCCCTTATACACATTCCCTTTCTAAATGAATCTTTTGAGGAGGTATCTCACACATTAACTTGAGTGGTATATCATTTTCCATAGACGCTTTCTACCTTGAGATTATATTTGGGACTACTTGGAGGGATGTGGCTGCAATGTCCGAGGCATCATGCATGGTTTTCTCTAGCATTTTCTTGGCCATATGTGTCAATTTTTACACACGAGTCTCCGTCTTGCTAGTTCTTACACTATGTTCCTCCACAACCCTTGAAGTTGGACCTCTAATTAAAAGTTTTGGGAATTTTCTTTGGGGTCTAATCTTGTAACTTCCTTTTTAAAAGGGGGAAGTAAATCCTTATGATCCCACTTTCCCTATACTTCTTCAAAACTTTTTTTTTTACAAGATCAATTCAATTCCTTTTCTATTTGACCATACTAGGGTACTCTTGACAACACATCCAGTCCTAATATGCAATGAAGTACCCTCTTGTCTAGTCCAGTCCACACTTGGGATAGGATGTGAGGCTATCATTTTGTCAACATATGACTTGCTCACTAAGTATTTTCCATCCTCAAGTCCTTGAGGAATAATTAAAATATTTTAGTCCACCACTTGGGTGAGGGTCATCCTTGAGTATTCCCTAATTCGACTTCCTCCTCATCCCTACAATCCATCCAATAGTCTTCATAATGAGGATCATGCTCATAATAATTTCTCAAAGATCAATGGATTATCCATCTAATAACATAATTGGGCCTAGGTGAGATTTTCCGTAAAGTGGGTTTTCCCATCTCTTCCTCTAAGTGTCTAGCTTTGATTAGGGGGCATGCGTACCTTCCAATGTTAATTAGAAACTTGATGTTTTTCTCGTGCTTCCTTGCAATCTTCTTATCCACTACCACCAATTTCCTTGATACCTTCAAAAGTTCCCACCTATCATCTAAGAACCTTAGCAATATGTAACGAGAATCATGAAATCCACTTATCATGATATAGGTGAATGTGTGGATTAAGATGAAGTAACATCCATACTTGGTGATTACTTTCTTTTCTTGCATAGATATCTCGTTATTTTCCCACTCACGATTTAGTAGACATATGAGGGGAGAAAATAAAGTGTCATGTACTAACTTGAAGCTGCAGATGTAGTTATCCAAATTTAATTGTAGATACACATAATAGACTCTACTGATTGCAAAGTATTTTTCTTTATCTAGTCCAAGGAATTGTTGATACAAAATTATGCACTTTACACATAATTTAGTGACCTTATACTACTATTTAGAAGGTTCTCAAGTGGATAAAGTACTAATTAATCTCATCTTTTGGACAATTTTATTTTATATTTTATTTCATCATTCTTGCATATTTTATGGCACTTATCTTCCCATTTCATAGCTGCCCCATCATTCTGGCCCAAAATTAGGGTGCCCTGGTCCCACTTTGGGTGCCCGGTCTATGCACATCCTTTCCGCTTCTTTTTGGGGCCTTTTTAGATTTTTTTTCTTTATCTTTTTCCCAGTCAGCCTTTTTGGGATTAATTATGAAATTAAGCTTGAGAGCCCTATAAATATAAAGCTATAAGACCATAATAAGGGTCCTAGGTCATAAGACTACTATCACTCCATCTAGAGTTGCATCCACATAGTGTCATGCATCAAGGCTAGGAGATCTGAATCACACACACTACATAGGGGGAGGGATTATATTCTATTCCATGCACACATGTTATTTACATTTTCTATAGTTACTATTGCTTGCTACTTCACAAAATGTGACTGACATGGGAACTCCTAAGGAATGACATGCACACACACACACACACCAGAACTACACCGGTCCCAAATATAATGCAATGCTTAGTGATAAGAACAAAATTTTGGTGACTAAGGTTATTCTAACCCATTCATTTGCATATTTTATTTTACTAGGGTTTAATACTTCCTTTTTTCAAGACAGGTCATTTCCCAACTCATCCGGTAGATCCAACATGACAGATAA
The DNA here is from genome assembly GCA_018340775.1 of Taxus wallichiana var. yunnanensis. Lineage (NCBI taxonomy): Eukaryota > Viridiplantae > Streptophyta > Pinopsida > Cupressales > Taxaceae > Taxus > Taxus wallichiana. The sequence goes on along the minus strand of CM031238.1, from coordinate 14,876,801 downwards.
GTAAAAGTTTTTGAGCATTTATAGTGCTTAGAGTTCCCAAATTACAAACCAGGGTGCCCTGGGCACCTCGGTCATCTCGAGATCCTCTAGATATATCCTTCATAGGCTCTTTAAATGTTCTTTTACACTTCCTAATTTCATTTCCAGATCTACAATAACTTGCAATAGTCACTATCAATCAGCTAAGCCATTTCTTTCCTTTCTCTTACATATTAGGGTTTTATTTCACTTGAAATAATTTACTTGCATTTATTCCATGCTGCTTTAGTCCATTTATTACAACATTTTATTCCTCCTATTAGATTAACATTAATATCCTAGTGTCCCCTTTTGGACCAACTAGATCCTTATTTTTGTTAATCATTTTGGTGAACTCGATGTCTCCTTCTAGAATATTCTAGGGATTTCAATTTCTTGCCATTATTATTTTTTACTTCCCTCTTTCCTTTTTATATTCCCTCATGTAATTATTGCTACATTCAATGCACCATGAGAATATCTATTCATGAGTACTTACAAAAATACCCATATTGTCTCCTTCGCCTCTAAAAATACTTAGCTACCCATTATGTCTCTCTGCACATATTGCTAGAATATGTTTATCATAAATTTGTTTTGGCTTTATCCCTTAATGAAGATCAAATCACTTTCACATCGATGATCTCCCACCACCAGAGTTCTTATCCCATGACCCTCCCTTATATATCTAGGTTTGTGTTAACAAAGTAGGTGTTAAACGCGCCTTAGTGGATAATGGATCTAGCCTCAAAATTTGTAATATCAATTTTCTCCATCATATTGGCATGTCTTTGGCATCCCTTGTTCCTTCCACCATTTCTATTCGTGGTTTTGATAACATCCCAAAATGTGTTTTAGGTATTTTCTAATTACCCATTACCATTGGTCCATGTATGATTACCATCCCATGTCATGTCATGCCCAATGACCTTAACTATAACATCCTCCTTGGTAGGCCTTGGATCCATGCCATGCATGCGGTTCCCTCTATGCTCCATGCCCAACTCAAGTTCCATTACCAAGGAATTGTTTATGATGTACCCATTGACCCTTCCCCTTTTGAATATTGTAATTCTATTGAACACCCTTTGGACTTCCCTACTTCCCCAAAAATTAACCTTCTCTCTCCAAATATAGTTTAGGATATAACTACCTTCATCGATTTGGTTTCTCTCACTACCAAGACCACAAAGTCACTGAAATTTCAGACCTTCCCGCACGTCCACATAAATTTGGGCATATGTATCAGCCTTCTCCCCCACTTCCTTTAGAAGTACAAACCACGTGTCATGTTGCATCTCTCCCCCTGTTGCACCCATACCTTATTAGTAATGATGCCCCTTTCCATTAGGACAACACCGATACTTTTCCTACGATGATGCACTACTAGATCATATGGGTGCTTATGATGATCTACCTTCTTTTCACCATAAATGACATCGATCTCTCCCATCTGTTAATATGGTTTTTCTGGGAGAATCGATAACCTCGCTAATAATTCTGACCCACCTGACACTATTCCCACTGAACCATACATTGAGGATCATTCCACACTTATCAATGAAGAAACCATCCAACATAATTTAGGAACATCAGACAATCCACGAATAGTCTTATTGGTTGCTTCCCTCACCCCTACTGAGCAAAAGGATCTCAAACAAGTCCTTCATGATTTATTTGACATATTCTCTTGGGACTATAGTGACATGCCGTATCGATACCTTTGTTACCATGCATAATATCATCCTTAACCTCGATGCCAAACCCATTCAAAAGAAAATCCGTAAGATGCATCCTAAGGTTGCACTATTAGTCAAAGAAGAAATCCAAAAATTGTTAGATGTCGGTTTCATCCACACTATTGATTATCTTAAATGGGTATCTAATATTGTTCCTATGATGAATCCCAATGGTCATGTCCACTATTGTACTGATTTCCATGATTTAAATAAATCTTTCCCTAAGGATAGTTTTCCCCTCCCACACATTGATGCTATTATAGACTCTACCACACAGGTATGACATACTCTCCTTTATGGATGGTTTCACAGGTTATAACCAAATTAAGATTAATTTGGTTGATCAAGAGAAAACCTCTTTTACCATGCCATGGGGTACATTCTGCTATATTTTTGGCCTCAAGAATTCTAGGGCTACCTATCAATGCGCAATGACACATATTTTTCATGATTACATCCACAAGATCATTGAGGATTATGTGGACGATATTCTAGCTAAGTCTCAATGGTGTTCCTCCCATGCATGAGACCTTTATGTGCTCTTTGAACGATTATGTTAGTATTGTGTACGCCTCAACCCAAAAAAATGTGTTTTCAGGGTAACCACAGGTAAGCTACTTGGATACATCATTTCATGATGTGGCATAGAAATTGACCCAACCAAAATCAAATCCATTCTCGACATGCCTCCACCAAAAAACCTTCACCAACTACGCTCTTTGCAAGGTAAAATTCAAGCTATTCAATGTTTTATTGCACAACTGGCTGACAAAACACAACCTTTTACACATCTCATGAAGAAAGACACTAAGTTCATTTGGGATGAACAATGCCAACAAGCATTCAATCACATCAAAGCTTATCTCCTAAACCCTCATATCCTAGTCCCACCTATGGAAAACCACCCCTTCTTATTGTATATTTCTACTACATTCCATGCCTTAGGTGCATTATTGGCACAACATGACGATACCCATTGTGAGCAATCCATCTACTATATTAGTTGCACACTTATCTCTTATGAATGCAATTATAGCTACATTAAAAAATTGTGCCTTGGCCTTGTCTTCATTGTATAGAAGTTACATCATTATCTCCTTAACAATGAAGTTCACATTATCACCAAAGTCAACCCTTTATGCTATCTTTTTGTCTTGCACTAATATTTTAGGACGTTTAGTTCATTGGGTCATGCTCTTTACAATTTTCATCCCTCAAAAAATAATTAAGGGGTAGGTCATTATCGATCAATTGGCCACCGCCCCCTCTTGGATGCTTCCCCTATTTCGATTCTTTCCACAATGATTTCACTGCATATACCATTGAATCACATATATGGACCATGTACTTTGATGGTTCTTGCTGCCACTCTAGCACCAATGCCGGTGTGGTCTTTATTACCCCACATGGTGATCCGCTTCCTTTGCATACCAGCTAGGGTTTTCCTACACAAATAATATTGCTGAATATGAAGCCCTCATTTTAGGTTTACTTACAACCAAAAAACTTCTCATTCGTAACTTGTGTATCCATGGGGACTCTCAATTAGTCATAAACCAAGTCAACGACGTCTATCACACTAAGGAGGAACATCTTATCCCATACAATGATTTTGTAAAATACCTTTTAGTTACCTTTGAATCTTATTCCATTTCCTCTATTCCTTGTCTTGTCATATAAATGTGTAACAAGGAAATTATCAATTTCAAGCATGATAACTATACCCCCTTGTCAAAAATTAAAAGTTTTAACCTTTCGAGACACCCCGGGTCTACCGAGTTAGTACAATGACCTATAAATTGATGTTAAATAATTCCACTAAGTGATTTAGGAGATTCAATTCAAAACCCCTAGGTGATTTTAGGATTTCATTGAAAATGAGAAAACTTGTGCAATTTTGGGAAGGGCTATCACCGGGCTTCTTAGGACCTGGAGCAACCACATGGAGAATAAAAGAGAAGAAAAACCAGACATAGAAGTGAATCAAAGGAATTAGAACATCATGGAAGTGATTTAGGAAGATTCAAGAAGGATTCAGAGAAGTTTGGGTCACTGTTTCACCAAAATCAGGGTTCACAGGCCTAAGTAGTGGATGAGGCGAAAAAAAGGTTATTGAGCTTGAGAAGGTGATTCGGGAGCTCGAATTAAGTTAGGATAAAAAAATAATCAGAAAGGGAATTCAAATCCCTACAAGGTGGTGTAATCACAAAGTGTTTAAAACACATTGGTGAAATAGGTTTATAATTAGTTTTTTCCATGCAATTCTAATGAGTTAGATAAAAGAATCCATTTTTAGGGTTTAAATGGAGGAATCAAGACCTAAGACCCCCACCATTGGATTCATAAGGAAATATTCAGTCAATAACATATACAATTTCGTCAAAAATGTCCATCAGGAGCTCCAGTTATTTCCATTTCAAGTTTCCCTCTAGGACCGAGTTCGGGAGTTAGTAAAATTTTGAATGGACACGTGTCACTCCGGGATCCTAGTTTAATTTCATGTCCCTTACATCCCTCAAGCAAAGGGACATCAAGGTAAAAAAAATTTCCCAGCCGCTATAAGCCCCTCACGGATCCTCATACGACCTCCCGAACTGCCGGTTTAACTCCTAGGTGCTTAGTGGAGCTTTCATCCCCTGCCGTCAGATCTACGCCATGTGTCATCACTAGGCATGCTGTGAAATTTGATGTCCCTCTCATCCCTTTGTGCTGATGGACATAAAGGTATAAAAAATTCACCTAGCCCCTAAGGAGACTCATGGTCAACTATGTGACCTCTTCAAGAGTAGTTTTCTAGCCCTCAGGAGCTAGTTGAGCCTTCATCCTCAACTGTCAGATCAAGTGCCACGTTTCATCACCATGAATGCCATGTAATTTGATGTACATCTCATCTCTTTTTTCTAAGGGAAATAAAGGTTAAGAAAATGTGCCTAGCCCTTAGGAAGCCTCATGGTTCCTAATGTGACTGCTTCTCAACCCCTAGGTGCTTTAAAAATATTTTTTTTCTCAAATACCTGTCATTGGATCTCCGACTTTGTCGTCGTGAGGTGCCGCGTGAAATTTTATGTTCCTCACATCCCTTGATGATTAAGGGACATCATGGACATGAAATTTTTCCTCATCCTTGCTGATCTTTATTTCAAATTTTTAAAACCTCTCCTACTTCCCACTTTTAACTTCTAACCTTTTCGTACATAGCTTGCTCTGTAACTTCTCATCACCTCCCACAATTATTAAATATTAAAACCAGATCCATAATAGAAATGAAATAATCTATTCGATGATAATATGCAGGTATCAAAAGAAAAATTGACCAAACCAAGGAGAAAAACAAAGAACGAAGAAGAAGAAACATTAAAATCCTTTATGGCACCGAAGTAGAAATTTGAAGAGATCTTGCAAACAGATGCACAAATTGAAAAACCAATTTTTTTGTTCGTTCCTCTATAAAAAACCATTAGGAAAAAACCTTCAAAACCTCCCTCCATGGTACATAACGTTCGAGTAAAGAAATCCATTTCTTTGCACAACGAGAGAAAAACTCAATTTCTTGTCAAACCAGAAATTGGATCGAGGAGAAATTTCACCAATGAGATAAGAAGAGAAAACCCATATCAAAAATATAATTTTCATCATGAATGGAGGATAAAAATAAACCTACAATTTTTGAGGTCCATCAATGGTTTCCATGTCCAGAAGCACTGCCAGGTAAAAAATTTAAAAGTTTAAAATCTCCTAAACTATTGATTGGGTAAGCACAAAATTTCAAAGGGGTGATATTGGGAAAAATTTAGATCATAAAACTTTGTTCGACGTCAATCGACCTCCATAATCCCATTTTATAAATATAGTAGGTTTTCTATATAAAGGACTACTATTTTGGGAAAGTCATTTACAAAAGAACCTGTGAAGGAGATGTTGAACATAGAGGATGCACTGCAGTTGAAAGTTCATTAGAACATGCATCTTGGTCCAAATTTGACACTTACTAAAAATAGTAAGTGGTCCCATAAGAACTCTGCCAAAAATAGAAAGTTGATCCAGAAGGTGAGAGGAATGTAGGGAGAAAGGAAAATTTGAGTTGCAACATCTAGTTAAGGTTTGAGTCAATTTGAGTTTTCATAATTACTAAAAATAATAAGTTACTTTTTCTAAAGAAATCATGAAGTGTAAATGGATAGGGTAGAAGTTGGCATAATGTTTCATTTCCAAGTAAGGGATGGAAAAACGTGCAGTCTTTATCATCATATACTATGCAAAATAGGTGATAGTGGGGATGTCAACAGTGTCTTTCCACACTAATTTCATGCTTCAATTGGTATGTGGGAGGTGAAATTTGTAGTCGAAACTGTTAGATCATTCATAAGATGCTTCATCAAGATCATTTCCAAATCAGCCAAGTAGTGCGATAGCATTGTAGGGAGTTAGGGAAAGATTCATTCCAAGGCTCCAATCCCTTCAGAGGAGGATCTTCACGAGTGATACTCATGGCCACCGAATGAGTCATTCGATAGTGTTTTTAAACACTTAGTTCACAATGTTCACATGTCATCCAAAGGAAGTTTCTTAGTGTGTGCAAGAGTTTGGAGATTCAGAGTTCATCACATTGGAGTGTTTCATCAAGTCATTTAGAAGGATCAATGTGCTTTATCAGAGGTGGAATTTGTCATCATTGGCATCATTATTCCTTCTTCTTATTTCTGCTCTCTCCCCTCTCTCTCTCTTCTCTCCCCAAATTTCTCTCTCCTCAATATTCTAATCTTGCGTTGGGGTTGCAATTTTTCATATATCTTAATGTTTCTAATGTAATAAGTCACCTTTATATTATAAAAAGGGACTTAATGTTTTCCTAGGAAGGTGAAGAGTCTTAAGTAATATTGTGACATACGAAGACTCATTTCTCTTCCTATAAATTGTAAAGCCATTCCCATTTCAAAGGGTTGGTGATTGATTTTGTAAACTCAAGAGTGTATTTTACTTTGAGAGAACAAAGGAGATAGCCATTTTCTTCCATTTCCCCCTCACTAGTTTTCCTCCATTCCCACACTATGTACAACTTTTGTTTAAGAAATCAATACAAGAAGAAGGATTTTCTAGCCTTTTTTGACTGAGGGATTTATTGATACTTTATGCTCATAAATTTTAATCGATCTTTTTACTATTTACAGAGTTGTTTCTTCTCATAAATGCATGTGTTGAAATTTATAACTAGTGTGTGTAGGAATATGATTTTATACCTATAACATTAGTTCTCCTATCTCATTTCTTGCTTTCCCACTTTTCCACTTCTACGAAAAATTCCTCTCTAAAAAGAAATTTCTAGCTTTACTTGTAGGGTCGGTGGAGTGCCCTTGTTGTATTCCGGGTTGAAAGGCCACCAAAAATTCAACTTTTTACTTGCGCATGCATATACAACAATTACACCGATTAAGTAGAGGGAATTAAATTCCCAAAGTGTTGGAAAGAAACCCACCAATTTTTGCTTGACAAATTTTCTTGGCAACACCTCACAAAGATAACCTCCATGCTAATGCCATGGCCAGTGCAACCTCGCTTATCCCACAAGATTTCACTAATGACCAGGCCACCTTCATCATTACTTACTTAGAATAACTATCTATCTCCACCATACCTATTGCAATATGCGCCATCACCCATAGTCACAACACCACTCAATGATGCACACATTTTTATAACTACCTATATAAACAAACTATCCTTAATACTCTACAACCTCATGAAGCCTGTCGGTTATGTTGCGAAGCCACTCGTTATGTTATTGTTGGTTCTAAAGTTTTCAAATGTGCTCTTCATGGTTGTCTTCTCTACTATCTTCCCCTTTCGATATCCCTATGACAATATATTAGATTCATGATAGTATATCTGTGGTGGCCATTTCTCGGGTAAAGCCATGGCATTAACACTCCTATGTCAAGGGTATTATTGGCCGATAATGGAGCAATATTTCCTTGACTATGCTAAGCACTATGAAAATTTTCAAAAACATGGTAATCTCCATCATGCACCCACATATGATCTTTAACCCATCGCGCCCACGTGGCCTTTCTCCCTTTGGGGATTTGACTTAATTGGCCTCATCAACCCAGAATCTGCCAATGGCCACAAATTCATAATTACCGCCATGAAATACTTTACCAAGTGGGTTGAATATGTACCCTTATGTGTAACCACTAGTACCAACATTTGTCAATTTCTTAACACACACATTATCACACGCTTTGGAGTACCATCTGCCATTATCACCAATAATGGATCCTCCTTCAAAAATAAATATGTCAAGAAATTTTGTGCTAAGTTTAAGATAAAGAAATCATTTTCTACACCTTATTATCTACAAGGAAATGGCCAAGCGGAAGCTACCAATAAAACTATTGTCAAAATCTTACGTAAGATTGTTGACTCTAGTGGCATTGATTGACATAATCAAATCTTATATGCATTATGGGCTTATTGCACTAGCATTTGTACTCCTACTAATGCTACCCCCTTCTCCCTCATTTATGGTGCTGAGGAAGTTATTCCATTAGAACTTGAAATACCAACCCTATGAATCTCTCTTAAGGGCATCCTTAAAGATAATGAATATCACGAAAATCTCTTACACGAATTAGAAATGTTAGATTCTTGTCGCGTACAAGAATTGGAAAACCTCTGCACATACCAATCTTGCATTTCACATGCTTACAACCATAAGACACATTCTAGATCCTTCAATATTGGTGACCTCATCTTAAAAAAACCAGAAAAATACATAGGCCAAAGCAGCGCTCAAAGGTAAATTTAAGCCCAACTGGATTGGCCCTTACATTTTCACATATAAGCTTGGGGTGGTGTTTACCACCTTGCCACCCTACTTGGAAAACCACTTAAAAATCCATTAAATTTCATGCACCTCAAGATATATTACACTTAAATTGACATGTTGCACTTACCACCCTATGAAAGAATTTAGTTCCTCAGTCCATACTCGACTACCGAGGTTTTACCAATCAAATGTACCTCCCTTTCATCATGTGACATCTTTATTGTCTGAAATTTCTAGCATTAGTGACATACGCCTAGGTTAAATTGTCACCCCTCCTTATTATATTATAGTGGTATACGCTTTTGGCTAAATCACCACCCCTATTTTATTATCTTTTAGTGGCATACACCTTAGGGTACATCACCACTCCCTCCTTCCACCTTATACCGACATAAGCTTTAGGCTAAATTTTTATCCATTTTTACTTGTTCCTCTCATAGTGATATACGCTTAGGGATAAATCATCACTCATCCATTCAAAAGGTCATAGTAAATGCTTAGGATATAGGGTCCACACACATCCTTCCCTATATCTCATTCCCATTCACTCATTCTATAGGGATATATGGGTAGGGATAAATCATCAATCCTTCGTTCAAAATATTTGTGATATACTCTTTGGCTATAGGGTTCATGCTCATCTTCTCCCGTGTCTCCTACCATCACCACTACACATACACAATCATCATAGTGCGCTAGACAAACCCTACATTACTCACCATTTACCAATGATGCACTCTCGTTTATGGTTCATTCTTGATCGCGAGGGGAAAACAATGAACCTCACTACGTACACATTACATCCACTTGGGGGAATTTGCTCCTATCATTCCATTTTGCATTTCATTCCATCCATCCATTGCATACTACATTGTGTTGGGGGCATTTACTCTTGCTTACTATTTTTTCCATGTTCACTTTACTACACATGTTAGACTGTTTCTTATATGTTGTTATCATACACACATGCACGTTTATTCCTTTGTTTAGTGTGATCATAGATATAGGACCTTACACGCGACATAGATGCTCACCTTCTACCCTTCGTATACCAGTCATTAGGGGAATCAACATTTGGATTATCTAGTTTCTATTGTTTCATTTTGTCCTTAACATCTTATACTACTTGCTCATACATGCTTTGACATATTGGTTATCATTATAACATGCTAAACAATGTTCCATTTGCAACACTTATTTTTAGGATTGCATGTTTCAATGACTACTTGTTTGTTTCTACTTGTCTGATTTGTTTTCCATTATATGTGGGATTTTCCCTTTGCTTGTGTGCACACTTATTTTTTGTTTTTGGCCATGATGGGCTTGTGTGTATTATAACATCATCGTGAGTGATGTACCATGTTTGAAACCCGCTTTGTGCGATTTTCTTGTTTTCTTGCATGTTTACACTACTTTGTCTAGTAGTTACTACAATGTATATGTATTTTACAATTGTATTATTGCATGCATGTTTTTTCGGACTAATAATTGTATTGGCTAGCCATCCCCTTTAGTACATGCCTTGCTCTCTACCAAGCATGTCCCTTTCCCCCGAGGGTATAGTTATACAGTCGATTTGGTTGGGTCCTCTTTTTGGGGCTACATTCTCTTTTTGCAACATCACATGCACCCCCATAGAGGGGGAATCATTGAGGCTTTTCTACTAATACAACGTATTTAAACCAATTCATATACAACGAGTGAGTTCAGACTCAATCTACGAACTCCATATATAATGGACTTAATAGGACATGGTTTCCTTTGGTAATTCTGCAGAGTAGCTCAATGCTTGGGGGTTATAGTGGGTGTTCCTCTCTACACTTCTCCATATAATGGTGTCGAAGCAACCAAAAACCAGACAAGACATAGATCTCTTCACACATTTCAGTAGAAGCAGTTAAAGTTGGAGGGCATAAAGTATTTCCTCCATATAATTTTTCAATCACAAAGTGGCTTGAGATCGCCCAAAAAATTGTGACAGTACAGGATATCCTTCTACACCCTTTTCCTCGACATGGATCAGTGCACATGTTCCATTTACACTTTTATTCTAGTGTATTTTACATTTACGTACTTTACACATGCATATTTTACACAACATTTTTACATACATACATATTTTACTACTTGATTTTTTCTCCTTGCATGTTCATTTGTATGAGAAACAAGAAGTCAAATTAAGGCGTAAAAAAACAACAAAAAAAGGACAATGAAAAACACACCACTACAGGAATTTTCCTTTAGTAACCATGTAGGTACACTACACACAACAACAACTACACATGCGCTCGCCCTAGGTTTACTCTCATAACTTTAATGTGCATTTTCATCTTTAGAATCCACAATACTCCACATTTTTTTCTTTTATTCTATGCTTGAGTCTAGTTCATTGCACATCTTCTTCTACACTCTACATGGATATCGGGTACACATATCTATCTACTTTATGTTACCATGATTTCGCTCACTAACATAAAGTGGGAAAAACATTGACACAAAATTATGCTCTTTACACATAATTTATCCGGTATTATACTACTATTTGGAAGGTTCTCAATTGGATAAAGTACTAATTAATCCCACCTTTTGGCTACCTTTATTTTATATTTTATTTCATCATTTCGGCATATTTTATGACACATATCCACCCATTTTGCAACTGCCCCATCATTCTAGGAAAAAATCAGGGTGCCCCAAAGATGTATCTTGGGGCACCCAGGCATCGTGGTCCCAATTTGGGCACCCCGGTCTATGCACATCCTTTCTCCCTTCTTTTTAGGGCCTTTCTAGCTGTTTGTTGTATTTATATTTTTCCTAGTTAGCCTTGTCGGGATTAATTACAAAATTACACTTGAGAGCCCTATAAATATAAAAATACAAGACCATAATAAGGTTCCTAGGTCATAACACTACTATCACTCCATCTAGAATTGCATCCATTACATCACTTACATAGAGTGCCATACATAAACGCTAGGAGATCTACATCACACACACTATATAGGGGGATGGATTCTATTCTATTCCATGCACACATGCTATTTACATTTTCTATAGTTACTATTGCTCACTACTTCACAAAGTGTGACTGACATGAGAGAACCTAGGGCATGACATACACACACACACACTAGAACTACATATGGGTCCAAAATTTAGTGCAACACTCAGTGATAAGACCAAAAATTTAGTGGTTGAGGTCAGTCTAACTCATTCATTTACATATTTTTTTAGGGTTTGATACTTCCTTTTGCATTACACGGTCATTTCTCAGCTCATTTGGTAGATCCAAATTGATAGACAAGAAACACTCAAAGATAAATTACGACCATATCAAAACCAATTTTGAGTATTTAAAGTGCTCGAGTTCTAAGACTACGAGACCAAGGCACCCTAATCATCTCATATCCTCTAGACATGTCCTTCAAAAGGTCTCTAAATGTTCATCTACACTTCCTGATTTCATTTCTAGATCTACGACAACCTGCGATAGTCACTTCCAATCAGCTAAGTCATTTCTTTCCTTTCTCTTGCATATTAGGGTTTTATTTTACTTGAAATAATTTACTTGCATTTATTCCATGTTGCTTTAGTCCATTTACTACATCATTTTAGTCCTCTTAATCATATTAACATTAATACCCTAGTGTCCCCTTTTGGGCCAATTAGATCCTTATTTTTGTTAATTAGGAATGTTTTATGACAAACAATGTTGTATACCAGATAAGAAGTCATATAGAACTCCATTTTTCTAGTGGATCCTTCTTCAATTTGTACTTCCATCTTGACCAACCTGTCGGTGGATGTAGTCACTGATGAATTATCCCCAATGATTTTTTTTTCCAATGAGGATAATTTGGATGAACTTGAACATCCAATCACTATAAGGATATGTAGATTCCTTCCCGTGGCCCTTTTCAACATCTTAATAATATCTCGCATTTTCCTCCACAAAGTTAGGTTTTCCTAACTTCTTTGGAATTTTGGTGGTAGAAATTCTTGACTTTTGAAGCCAATTGTTTTTAGTATTTTGGAGCACTTGACAATATTTGCATTGTACTATTATTTTACACTTTCAATAGAAATGTCTACCACGTGAGATGGATCAATGATACCCAATAACTCATCAAAAGTTTCAATGGTTAGAGATAAGACCAAAGCATTACTTCCATCCATATTTTACTTCGTTGTTGGGTTATAGATTTATGCACATACCAAAACCAACTCGTAGATGCTTTGAGAAGATGGTGGAAAAGCAAATGCTAGGGAAATTCCACTCAAGTCAATTTTCCACATAGTCTCATTCCTATCAACTATGTGTAAACTTTGTTGGCATTTAACTAGGTCTACATTTCCTAAATTGGTTTATGTGATTTTATCTCAATCAGATTGAAGGTGAGAGGTGGTTTGGAGACCATCTAATTAAATATTCATAGTTATACGGTAAAGGCATGAAAAAATCTACCGAGAGGGGAGTTTTACAATAATTTATACATGTTTAACCCTTTTAACACAATTTTCTAGTGCACCACGAGACCATAGACTATTTATAAGCACAAGTAAAACTCTTACCCATGTAAATTCCATTGTAAATCTCATTCACATTAAGAATCAACATCCAGTGTCTGTTCAAGCTCTAAAACCATCGTTTACACAATTAAAATGCATAAGTAAGGTCTCCTACTCATTTTAGGGCTTCATAGTACTCTTTAAACTTGAAAAATGGAGGAAAAGTGACAAGTTTTCATGAATTGAAGCCTTATATTACTCCTCATATGCCATCATTAATGATGCCATCTACTTCTATGGTTTAATCATTTACGAAGTTGATTCCTCATTTTAACTTTGAATTTCAGCCATACACGTGGACATATGTGTCACATGTATTTTAACTTAGATGACTTGGAATTATCTCATTTTTATAGGCCATACAAATATCCTACGTGGAAATTTTTCATTTCTTTTTCTTAGTCACTTCCTTCAAGCATCGGGACATGTAGGCAATTTACGCTTTGTAATAATCTGTAAAACTATGAGTGCAAAGCTACTTTCCTTTTTAAGAGGTTTGAGATACTCTTTGACACATGTTCAACTCATTTGATTATGGGAGTGAGAATGTAGTTTATAATTTTACAACTACTTCAAAGTTGAAAATTGTAAGACTACAAATCTACTTTCTTAATCTAATGATGCCAAATCATGACACGTGTCCCCTTTATGGGTTGTGGGGATGAAACCACAATTCATAGTTTTGTAAGTAATCGCAAAGATGTAAACTACAAGACCGAAAAGTCTTCCTTTCTTCATTATAATTTTGATAGTGTGCTACATGTAACCCTCGAGTTTTAGGACTAAAGTGCGGTTTGTAAAAATGCAACAATTGCAAAAATCCCAAATACAATAATGTGAAGTTGTATGTTTTCTCCACGGATTAAATATTTGAGGAATATTTTCTTTTGGGCCTTGGGGATGGAATTTCAACTCACAACTTTGAATTTTCCACACAAGTGAAAGGGTGAGGGAATATTCCCAAAATATTCCTTTGTGGGGTTTAAACTTACATTTGTAATTTGCATTCATTTGTGAAAAGTGTACTATCGCGGGGCTAGCTACACAATAGTAGAAACTAACCCCACGTGGTACTAAAACGCTACTTTTTTCACTTCATGGATCGAGTATCAACTTGATATCACTTCACGACACTACAATTCAGCCATTCTCAATGCACAGGTTCTATCAACAACTTCTAGGGAGTTTTCAAGACTACTCAAAGGCTTACGCACCCTACCGAGTTTTGAGTTACTTTACACCACACCTGCTATGGCTCTACTCGGACTACGCACACGTTGGGTGCTTCTAACCGACACTCGCTTGACTTACACACACCAACCTACTTTTGTGTTGAACACAACCATGTTCTTGCTTGGACCAACTCTGTTGGTGTCCCATCCTCTCGATCACCAACAACGCGTTGATTGCATTAGCTACCTAGTCTCCATAATCGATCTTTAATCAACTCCCTCAACACTTCATTTGGAAGCTCCATTCACAGATTCTCCATGTTGGTTTACACTCTACTCCAACTCCATCTCCACCAACTGTTATGTGTTCGAGAGTAAAAATCCATGCTACAACATCAACTCTGCTCTAACACTAGTTATCATGCTGTGTATCAAAGGAAAACACATCCTCACAACTCTGATACTAGCTGTTGTGCTAAGTATGAGAGGGAGAAACACTTCGATTTCTTTAATACCAACCTTCACATGAACTATCCACCTCAGTGACATTACCCAACCCACACTATATTTTCCAAGCTCTTTTGAGGGCCCACGCATGCAAGGTTGTCGGCCAACCCCAACCCACGCATGGCCAACCATCCGCCTCGGCCGGGGTCAAATCACCCACCTAGATAGTTCCTCATGCACTATCCTACTCGGATGGGGTCCGCCCATCCCGGGAGGTGGTATCTCTAAGATCCACCCCCTTATACTCTCCCCCACTCAAATTGGCGACGCTAACGATGCCATGCTAGGATTCTACAACCTACGCAAAGGATAACAAGATTAAACAATGGGATAGACCTACAAAGGCACTCCACACATGAAAATTCACATCAAACACATCGACCACCACTGACATAACACAACTTAGTCTCTTCAACATCTCGTTGCGCTAACTCCCTGTGCTCGGGACCAAAAGTGCCAAATCACTCAACACTTTTGCCACTATAGCTCCCTTCCATTGAGCTAAACTTCACCAGAAATCCAACAAAATGCCTGATGGGATACCCTTCTTCGATTCCTACCAACACTTAGGAATTCTATATGATGCACAAGCTGCTCTGCTAAGCTCTGAGCCCTTCCTACACAACAATTACTGCATAAATTAGAGAGCCACCAACAACCTCAACATTGCTCAACGAACCACTACTAGGTTTCACTTACCACTAGACCTGGTCACACCACGCTTTCACCCATAACATGAAATTCTCCACCTGATCTGAGGGCCTACTTCACCATAATGCTTCCCTTGTTCAACACTTCTACCAACATCATACCATAATTATGCCTCGATGCCGATCTTCCGGAAAACTCTTCACCAAGAGTACCTTGTCTTCACCGTAGCCCTGACTGATCTACTCACACCACCACTTTCAACCAACCGAGAACTTTTGAAAATGCAACACTACTTTCCTTTGGAAACATAGCAACTTCCATCCTAAAATTGTGAGGTTTCACAAAATCACCACTCGATTCTACCAGGGGATGTTAGGATTTGTAAGAATGGGTATCCCATCGGGCATTGTGTTGGATGTTTGGTGAAGTGTAGTTTAGTGGAAGGGAGCTATAGTGGCGAAGTGTTGAGTGATTTGGCACTTTTTGTCCCGAGCATAGGGAGTTAGTGTAGTGAGATGTTGAAGAGACCGAGTTGTGTTATGTCGGTGGTGGCTGATGTGTTTGTTGTGTATTTACATGTGAGGAGTACATTTACATTTTGTCCCAGTGTGGTAACTGGAATCCTTTGTGTATTTTGAATAAGACTAGCAATGTCATCATGGGTGTCACCACTTTGAGTGGGGGAGAATATAAGGGGGTGGGTCATAGAGAGACCACCTCCCTAGGATGGGCAAACCCCATCCGAGTAGGATAGTGCACGAGGCATTATCCAGGGGGCGAGCTAACCCCGTGCGAGGTAGATGGTTGGCCACATGTGGGTTGGGGTTAATGACCTCACATGCGTGGGCCCTCAAAAGAGCTAGGAAAATACAGTTGGGTGAGTTAAGCATGCTTAGGCAAGAGTAGTTTAGGATGGGTGACTTCTTAGGAAGTTCCCGATATCACACTAGTGCAACTCTTGAGGGTTGGTTAGTGAGTAAGAGTTGCACATGGATAATTGAATGGACCATATTATGAGCCCAAGGGCATCCCAAAACTAAGTAGTACTGAGGTGAGATGGTGAGCAAGTTGGTTGCACTTAGAAGCGATGCAAGGTGTCTTGGAGCATAGAACACACCCAATGTATGTGAAGCGAGTTGGGAAACTCAAGAGTGCAGTTTGGATGTATATTTGGAGAGTTCAAGCATGAAGACCTTACGGGAGTGAGGCCTTTCGTTGAGAGTGCAAAGCACAAGTGCCTTGAGCTAGTAGCTCTAAGAAATGGTGTAAGGTATCTTGGAGTGCAAAACACACCCAATGTATGTGGAGTGAGTTTGACAACTCATGAGTATAGTGTTGATGTAGAGTTGTAGGGTTCAAGCATAAAGACCTTGCATAAGTGAGGCCTTGCATTGAGAGTGTAACACAAGATCATCAAGAGCCATATGAGATTGGAGGGTGGGTGAACAATGTGGTGAGCTTATACCCACACCAAGTGGAATGTGGAACACTTGGGTGACTTGGACATTCAGATGGAAAGGGGTGTTCAGGAGACCTTGGAGACATGCTCCAACCTTGTGGAGTATGTCCATGCAAAGGTGTGCATCATGGATTAGTAGTGGGAGTCCAGAGAGAAGTAGCATTAGACTTGGGGAGACCTTAGTGGTGGCAACGTCCTTGGAAGTAGAGTTCATGTGGAATACAACCATGGGGTGAGTTGGAGTGAGACTGGGATTCAGAGGTTGAAATAGAGGAGAAGTAACTCAGATGCGGGTGAGCCAAGATATGGTGAGCTCCTCAAACCTTGTGAGAGGTGCAGAGACACAGATGAGTAGGGTGCTCACGTAGATGTATCATGAGGCGCGTGCATGCATGGATGCAGAGTGGGAGCATATCTGAGACTCATGGAAGTGGACTTAGAGAATAGTTCACATGGTGTTATGCAACATGGTGGTCTGAGTCAAGGACATCATGGATTCATTTGTAGTGTGGAGATCTGGAAACTAGGGAAGAAGGCTCGGGTAGGAGTCGATGTAGTTTGGACTCGGAGACGGGTGTCAAAGGCTATGGCATCGAGGTGAGATCTATGTTGGGATTGAGCTGAGGGAAGAAGAGTACCTCAACCGCATGTGATGCGGTCTACAAAGATGGAGAGCTTTGCAGTGCTCTTCGCAGGGATCTTTGGCATTAGGAATTGAGTGACAGAACATTCTGTAAAGTCGGGGTAAGTTGGTAGCTCATGCCCGGGAAGGACTCATGAGGATGACTCCCCTCTTTGGTGCATGGAAAGTGATGGGTGCGGAAACTCAAGTAGACTCATGGATGGATGGCAATAAGGGCATGTGATGTTCTTAGTGGCATTATGTAGAGTAGTTGGGTGTTTGATAGTGGACCAACTAGTGGCGTCGTACTGAGAGAGATGGTTTAGTAATGGGTCAAGGAGGTAGGAGTTGTGCATTCCCTCGGAGTGGACTAAGAAGGAATATTAAGAACTCCCGGCGGTTGTATGGGTAGTCATGATTTCTTGTGAGTGGTCTTCTACAACATTTTTATGAGCAGTGTGAATGGTGTTTAAATATTTCCTTGTGCACAAAGGATAAGTTACGGGAATGGTAGTTGGTGTGTTAAGGCGTAGTCAGGACTACCTTTGGAGTAGCTTGATCCAATAAGGATAGCGAAAAAGTAGCATCTCGGTGCCGTTTGGGGTTAGTTTCTTCCACTTTGTGCACTAGCCCTGTGATAGCTTTAAGGATCCACATTCCCTTGATACCTTAAATATTCCCTTTTGCATGGTTTGGGCTTGGGCATGTAATTTGTAGACTTAATCGCATAAACAAAATTACTCCCCACTACAAAAATACTTAAGCTTTTTGAAATGGGTATTATTACTTCTGGACTGAAATGTTAGTGTGAAGGTTCAAAGATCACCATGAGACGTGTAACTATGAACCTTTTCTATGAAATTGAAGGAAACATGGAAAATATGTTAAGTCTCATGTCATAAGGTCAAAATACAATGCCAAGGGGGAACAAATGATGAAAGTAGCCAATAATAATTTTCATAAGAGGATGGATCATGAGGAAAAGTGGAAAAACATATGAATGTATAAGGATTAGCTCTTAGTTCAACCTCCAAATAAACACAATCATTGTAAAACCCCTCGAATCTACAAGTTAACCTCTTGAAAATTCTTCAAATCATGAAAAAGGTAATAATTTATCACGAATCACATGAAGTTATAAAATCATCCTTGGAAATTCTTCAACATGCAAAATCAAAACTTAAGAATCCCTCAAGACCTTTTGAAACATAACAAGTACATTAGGGAATCAAGGGGAAAAAAATATTTATGACAATGTTTACATCAACATGACCTTGAATAGTCTCATAAGGTAGAGATGAAATGAGGAACAACACATGGAATAGAAAGGTCATACTAAGCCACAATGGAGAACTCTTTAAATATGGTGCTAAGCATAAACAAGGATCAAAATGGGCACTGACACAAGCCAAGTGAGATCTCATAGTGTTGAACCAATTTTCTCACCTATTTTATATTAGTGAAATGGTAACAAAGAAAATAAAAACCTCCAATAGTAATAGTGTTTAAGGCTACCTCTAGATGAGATGATGATGGAAATGGGAGATAAATATCCTCCTTGAAGTGAGCTTGATTACCTGTGCAACAATGATAAACTCACATGGAAAATGTATTAGTAAATAGGATGGTGGGTTTCTAACAAAGTTGGTCGCAGAAGTGAAAACTTCCTAGGATGGATGTTAACCCACTTTTTGATAAAATATAAAGAAGACAATGATAGATAAATGATATGATGTAGTAGAATCTGAACTTGAAACCAAAAAGATGAGATGAGCTAGATATGATAGAACACAAATATGATAAAAATAAATGAAATTAAACCAAAACCGATTAGGTCAATGGTGACCCAAGACTGTTAGGCACAATCGATAGCGACGTGCAAAAGGGTGAGTAAAAAAAAAAGTAAAAAGAGTAGGTGTGAGGGAATATTAAGCTGATCGAGGCTAATGATGATACTAAGATGATGTTAGGATGTTACAAAAGGTCTAGATATGATTTTGGAAATAAACGATGTAAGAAAATTGTTAGATTTGATGATGAATGTGATAACCGCTGATCTGGTCGATGATGACTAAGATGGATCAAAGAAAATTGAAGATGACAAGGAAGATCTTTGGCCTCTAAATAGGTAGATCAGAAAGGAAGAGAGGCCTGGGCAATCAGCCAACAACTAGAAAGACCGTAGATGTGTCAGGTAACTAAAAATAGTGAAGATTGAGATAGGGTCAAAGAAGACTAGGCTAGATTGATGGTGACTCGATATGATGAGGATGAAATCTGAAGTTTTAAGTGTGAAGAATGGAAATATTGAAGGATATAGGATTTTTATTGATCAGAAGATAGAAAGTGGAAGGGATGGATGATAGATAATAAAATAGGGAAAAATTGGGTCGATGCTTTGACTATGAAGGGTCGAAAGTGATTGGGAAGATATATAGGGTTTGAGGAATGAAAATGGATGGAAAATATGAATTGTAGATATGGTTTGATGGTGATTGATGCAAGGGAAGAGCTCGAGATGACCTGATAAACCCGCACGGCTAATGCACAATGATGATGGGATGACAATGGGGACTCCAAGAAAGAAAATGTTTGATACCAAGGAATAAAATAAATTCAAATATTCAAAGGTGATGTATAATATTTCCAAAATATCTCCAAGGTGGTGATAATAGCTACAAAGAAGAGTAAGAAATGAAGTCAAAATTGTAAGAAATCCCGAAGTCTCAAAAATTACATCCTCAAGAGAGGAGGGGTATGGGCATATTTATAGGGTTGATGGTGACTATGGTAGTCTGTTAATTTGGGTGGTGGAGGATTAATCAACAATAATGAGCCCCTATGAGGTAAAATTAGGGCTTTTGGTGGTAAATACAAGTTAGGGGGTCTTGGGAGGATAAAAGGTAGTTGGGGATAAGAATACATTAAATGAGGGTAGATGGGAACCTAGGGATGGTAAATAATGTGTTTAGGTAGGATAAAAAGGGTTAATGAATAGGTTTAGGGATAATTAAGGGTGATTAGGGATGTCTAGGGAAGAAAAATTAATGATATGATTAGGATGGGATTAAGGTAGAAAAATAACAATTAGAGGGATAAATGAAATTTAGGAGGGAAAGGGGGTTTAAATGAGAAGAGAGGTATGTATATGAGTAATGATGATAAAAGGGAGTGGATGTTGGATGAGGGACAATGGATACCAAAAATTGATGTCTGCATTTTCCCATTTTTGTTGAGTGGTTTGTGTTACGGAAGCCATGAAACAAAAATGAGAAGTGATGAAAAATGATGGTTGAGGTGCTCGCCTCAAACTAGGGATCGATGATGTGAAGAAGAATCAATCACTAGGTTGAAAGAGATAGATGAAGAGATAAAGAGTGGAAATGATGAAAAATGAAGAATATGAAAGAAGCTTCCCCAGTAGTGGGGAGGGATAAAACAAAATATGGCGGTGATTTTGGAATCACTTTGGTAGGGAACAAAGTATGACCTCAATAGAGATAACAAAAATTTCCTACAGAGTTGCGAGTCAGTGAAAATCACTGCAAAATAGAGGGATTCCAATTGGAATCCACTGATATGGATATGGAAGCAAAGTGGGACTAACAGGTCAAAGGAAGGCATCGAAAGTATGTGCAAATAAATGCGAGGATAAGAAATATGTGATATCCTTCATACACGAGGAATCGATAAAAAAACATCCCGATGGGATAAGGGTAAAAGATGGACAACACTAGGATTAGGATAAAAATATGATGCCCTAAGAGAGACATAGAGATAATTTCTAAGCGGGATGTTGGATGCAATGAAGGATGCATGATGAGATTAAAGATAGTGAGATAAATAAATGTGTATGATGAACAACACACAAGTCAAAAGTAGAAGAAAATATAATTTGGAAGAGGGGTTGGATGAAAGAAGGCATTGAATGAACATGTAGGGTTTGGTCAATGGTGACTACATTCGGTCGACGGAGACTAGGATTGGGTCGATGACGAGTAGTTCACCAATAGTGATTGGGTCGGTGTGCCTATATAAGCGGTGGAGGTGTCCAACTAAGTTCATTTGCACACTATGCAAAGTTGTCGATCGAGAGCTCTCGAGTGAAAGATAAATTGATATTGGAGTAAGATGGAGAGCAACAGAGGAGTGAGGAAGTGATAGAGGACTCATATGATGGTAAGAATCGAAACCCTAACTTGGTTTATAAGCTTTTAGTTATTTTTTATTTAATTTGTGCATTGTTCTAGATTTTGGATGGGCACCGAGGGAGGTCGATAATGAATAGGCATGGTTTCCGTCAACTAAGGTAAAAGGCATAAAAAAACCTAAGAGGTTTTGACCGGGATAGATAGGCGTCGACTGAGTGGTTTGACATCAACTATGAAGATAAAGGATGTAGATGACTAAAATAGATGGAAAAATGAAGATTTTTGATGATTGATTAGTAATGGATGATTTTTTGATCAGATTTTGCATGCTAAGGACATATTGCATCTCAGAGATAGAGTCCCCACTATGTATGATAGGATCAGAGGGGATGTAATAGACTTAGAGTGGGAGTAGGACCACTAAGCTGAAGTGGGATTGTGTGGATTTGTCATTACCAGAGGATACCTAAAGATGTAGGATTGATAATAACATTGATTAACATATGGGACATGAGGACTAGCATATTATAGTTTAGGAATAGGTAGATGAAGGTCACATTAGAGGATGTACCATATTTTAAGGGTGCTAAAATAGAGGGATCGATAGATCCCATCATAGTGGAGAGGCAATTGGGTGTGTTGACATGATTGTTTAGAGCCGATTCCCCATAGATTACATTTACTTTAGGGGCCTTTCATATAGAGGAATGATATGAACCGAGGACACCGGGGAATAGGTTGAAATTATTGATCATGATGGTGATATTTTGTTATGAATTACTAGATTTTGGGGAAGCTATATTTATATAGACATTTGCATGGGTGCTAGCAGGACATAGTGGAGCACAAGATATTGTTCTCATTTGGTATAGCATTATTGGTTCAGATATATCATGAGCTATGGATGTATGTCTTTGAGATTAGAAATAGGTTGGATATGGGGTACTTACTTAAATTTTGGGAATATAAGCACATAGTTGTGGTGAGGCCACCAAGGCTTCCATGGGTGACAGGGGGATCACATAGAGTTTCCTATCAGATTATTGAGATGGAAGGCTAAGCTGGGCTCATGGGGATAGGAGAGAGCAGAGGAGGAGTGGTATAGAGATATACTAGAGATTTTAGATGTGGAGGAGGTGAGATGGAGGCTATACAGAGGGTTTCCTGATCTCCGGTCATAAACATTGAGTTATTTGGTATGAGGAGGGTCAGATGGGTGTAGGGGAAGAGGCTAGATATGGTGGAGGTAGTTCAATTTCCGTAGGTCTTGATGAAGTTTGGGTTGGTACAAATGGTACTAGGGGCACCGATCATGTATAGGTGGAATAAGGTGGAGAGGTTCTTACCTATTCCTATGATTTTCAATCCATTGGAGGAGGCAGGAGACCCATGGGATAGTGATGATGATGTGGGAATCGGGGCATAATTTATAAAGTGTATGGAAGAGGCATGAGTAGCTTAGGCGCAGGGAAAAGAAGGTGGAGGTAGGAGTGGATGAGGAGGAGATACTACTAAGAAGAGAGGATGAGGTAACACCTAGAGTAGAGGATGAGGGTGGAGATGGAGGGGTGGTAGTAGAGATATCCTATCTACATGTAAGTTAGATGCAACTCACTAGGAGGTTACAAGATTGCACAAGGAGAGAGACCTGGCCATACAACAATGGGATAGGTATCATTGCGGAAGATGGAGGCCTAAAAGGCCATATTTTGGGATCTTGGACTTATAGTCACAATATCGGGAGAGAGAGGCATCAACGAATTCATAAGGAGATGGTGGGATGGCTCTATATATTATTGTATCACTAGAGTAGTACAAGGCACTAGGTGTGAATAAGCACTACTAAAATCTCATTGTGACATCAAAATTTCCATGTGTGCCATGGTATGTGGTGTATTTAGTAGGGGAGCAAAGAACATGGAGCTTAACATGACCACTTCCCTCCACGATCATGACTAGCATGGTATGTCTAAGGCAAGATGCTTGTCAGATGATGAGGAAGATGGTGGATAGAGATATGTACAAGCACCTACCCCGGGGAAAGGCTTAGATCTTAGACCTTAGAGCATCTCGATTCGTAGTTCACCACCGAGAGGGTGAACATTATATATTAATTTTGAACTTCAATGTATAGATTTTTGAGATAGAGCCCATAGAGGCCTATCACGGATGTATGAACACATTTTGATGAGGATATCTATACATATGATTTTTGTCGTCGTGGCATATATGTGTTGTGTGATGAATGTGGATATTTGATGAAATTATGGATGGTAGTTTAGATATTGGATGTGATATGATGCATGTTGATGATGTGATGTATGTGATTATTTGATTTGATGTGATATTTTGATTAGATATTAGATGTATTTGGACATTTGATGTGATTTATGGATTAAATGATTTGGTGTGATGATATCGTAGATGTTGATTAGGAAAGGATGTGATAGGTGGTAGATATGAGATGACTTATATTAAAAAATATGTGTATGCTATATTAAATTTAAATACATTATGTGATGTATGGATATATGTTTAGATGATGTAGCTGATGTATCAATTTGATATATGGGGATTTAGTTAGGGATATATTATGAATACATGTAGATTAGATGGGATTATAAGTGCTATGAAGGATTGTAAAAATTTAGGATAGGAAAGGGAAAGGGTGTGAACTTGATAGGGTGACCAAAACATTAGAAATTAAACTTCATCATAGGGTGGAAAAGAAAATATAAAGATGCCTTTAAACTGGATTAGAGTTAAACGTGAAAGGAACAACACAAAACATTTCACTTGTGACCATTGAAAGGTGTTAACATATAACTAACAATAGTTAGTAATACTTAAGATCATGAGGGAAAGATGGAATGCTTGCTTATAGAAATATTGTAGTAATGAAAAAAGGGTTAAGATAGAGCTTGTACAGGGAATATGGGTTCTCCTTAGGTGAGAGTCCTAGGTCTATGACCCAACTCTAAGCAATATGGTGTAAACCGATCGATGCGGGAAGCTTTCCTTGGATGCTTGATTTTGATATTTTTTCTTTTGCTTTTTTATTGAGATCTTAGAAGGCTAATCAATGCAAGAAGCCTTCACTACCATGATATATGAAAGTATCCATCCTTCAAGGGAGTGGTCTAAATTTTTGTTTTTTTGGATTTGTCAAGACAAGGGGTGGAAAATATATTTACCAACTTAATTAAATGTAAAGTTAAACATTATAAATAAATGTAACACAACATAAATAAATGTAAATAACACATAGAACACAAAACACCATATATAATGTGGAAAACCCCTAAATGGGTAAAAACCATGGGAATAAATCCA
Organism: Taxus wallichiana var. yunnanensis; assembly: GCA_018340775.1. Classification (NCBI taxonomy): domain Eukaryota; kingdom Viridiplantae; phylum Streptophyta; class Pinopsida; order Cupressales; family Taxaceae; genus Taxus; species Taxus wallichiana. The sequence continues at coordinate 14,851,754 of CM031238.1, read as the reverse complement.
ATATCGAGAAACTTTTACATCCACCGGCCCAAGTAACTCCCTCCCGACTTATATTTCATGTATTTACCAAGATTTACCTTCATATTCCCATTGGAATGTTATTTTATTTGATTGATATTCGATATCTTGAATATATGGCCTAAGCTCATATTTAGATAACCGAACGGTTATGTCCTTCTTAAGTGACGGGGCCCACCCTGATTTAATTAGTTAGTTAATTAGATTATTAATTAGTTAGTTAATTAGATTAACCAACCACCTAATATAAAGTTTGTATTTAAATAATAAGAGTATAGTTTATTCTATATTATTTAAATATAAACTATAAATTACGATACACTTAATATTATAGTTCTAACACCCCCTTAATATTAAGTGGATATCCATATGCCAACATTACTGTTTTTACAACGAGATTTAAAAATCCATGAACCCTAAAGGTTTAGGCTAGCACATGTATTTGTGAGACTAAATATCACCATTTCTCGTGGAAATATTCTTTTTTATAGATAATAATTGGAAAAAGGCTCCAAGGGCCTATTACATAAGAGATATTACAATAAAGATCCACTGAAACAAAAAGTATCTATAAAAACTCGACAAAAATGGCCCGAGTCAAAAAGAGATTGACTCAAACAGAGCCTTGTGAAAACAAACAAACAACAGAAACAAAACACAACACCAGTCAGCAAAAAGTCAGAACCTAGCCTTAAACACACTTTTCCCTAGTCCTCAAGCTCAGACCGACACCATCCACTTGGAACTCTTCCTCATCAGAACTACTTATATCAAGCTACCTCTTCTTTCCTTTGTCCTCTGCAACCATCCCCTAGAGGGTATCTAACCTGTTTTCTAAAAATTGTATCTCGACATTCGACCTCTGTAACCCCATAAAAATTCTGATTTTGAGCTTTAACCTGACTAACCGTATCCTCAAAAGCTTCAATTTTACTTGCAAAGAAGTTAAAAATAGTGTTTCCTTGCACCAACCCTTCCTTAGGCATATGTAACATTCCCATTTTAAGACTTTAGGAACAAGGGAATTTTTTTACATAATGTTCTCTATTTTAAATAAAACATCATTTAGAACACACATTCCATGCCAATCAATCTCATAACAGATAACCATATGTAGCTATAAATGACTTGGTAAACTACCGATCTCTCATTTCATGACTCAGTTTCTAACCGATCTCTCATGTTTGTCTTTAAGTATAGAATACTTTATGTATACTACGTATACTTGGTTTTCTTACCCTATTCTAGTACTGAGTGATCTGTTTAAAGAACCTATTTGAATATTTGTTACCAATATTCATCTGACATCACATTTCTTTAAACTAGGTGACATAGGACAACGCAACCAACAACTTGTGATACTTTGGCCAAATATTTCCAACATACTATTCATGTTACTATTCCTAGATGACATACTTGTCAAATTAGAATACGTCCTTCACCTCACTCTATTGTTATCTAGAATGGTCTTTACTAAATTTTGTCAATCCACTTTCCCAAGGTTTAACCCTAACCTAGGTTAGCGACATAATTTGTTATAGGGAGACACTCACAATGACTTAGGGTATATGGGCATACTCAACCGACCTAAGTCGATCGAATGTACCTAGGTACCTTGAGTCATAGAAATCTACTTCCTATTCAAATCATGCTACTAACTTGACCTAGAGAGAAACTAAGTTCAAGTCCAAATGTGTGTAGATCTAGATGAACAAATGTGGAAGGGTGTTTCCACATGTCAACTGTAACACTGTATCCTCGAGAAGTCCTTAGTATTCTTAAAGGTAAAGTCACTGCAGTTAGCATGTGCCAACATCTGTCGAACTACTTCATCATGATGTACATACCCCTAGGTGGTCATTAACACATAATTAAATTTGGATTAAGATTCAGATTACAACAACCTTGCAAAACCCTAAATCCAACATTCCTTAAGTTCTTCTTCCATATTTGATCTGATTAATATTAAGAACTTCATTAACTCATGATTGCTTTTATGTTCATTAACTTTGGCATAACAAGCAGTTATCCAAAAATAAGACAACAAACATCATAAGGTTAATTTAATGTAACTTAGTTGTTCAAAGAAGGTGTAGCATCCACATAGGTTCAACTAGAGTAGACTTCATAGAAAATGAAGTACAATGATTAACGATCATAAACACCATTCCTTTTGTTTTACATTCTTTTGAGAGAGGAAGAGTCTTCCTCTACATGATTAAGTGTTAGGGTTATCATACCCTTTTTATCTTTCACAATTCCTATAGTTTAATTGTATGTCCATTACACATTCCATAATTATACTATAATTGTTTTGATAGTTAACGACATCTAATGCAACTTAGCAAGTTGTATCTTAGTAAGGGAGATTGAACTATTTCCCTCCTTCCAACTTAATAAATGATAACAAAGATAGGTATACAAACAGATATGAAGAATATCAACAAGATAGTATTCCAATTTCCTCAATAAAAGTACAAGAGAAATACACAACCATTTGAAGTAGATCTCCAAACTTTTCAATTCATCATGATAAAAATACACAATTTACAAATCTATGCATTTCAGACATACTTCATGCCAATCAACATTAAGATCATAACAAAATACAACTTTTCTTTTTCAATACAATTCAAGAATGAATCTGAATTCACTACATAAGAGCCAGACTTTAAATCAGCCAACACATCATAAAATTTATTGCCTTCTTTTATCACTTACGAAGTCCATCTGCAAAAATTGTTGGCATGGGTCAGTTCATTGAACTGAGCATGATAAGCACTAAGCATTAAAACAAAGTGCATTAAACTAATTGTTCCATTAAAACAACTCTGCTTTAATGAAACAATTATTGTAATCATACAAATAAGCATAAGTAATAACAACCCTAAAAGAAGTACAATAATAAATCAGAATTCACTTTTAAGAAAAGATCATAATATAATCAAGCAACTACTGCATTATATCAGATAAGTATTGTCCCAAACAATTACTTATTTATATCAAACAACAGCTCTTGAAAATTAATTATTTCATAATTCTTTCTGAATTTGAAATACATAATTAACTTTACTACATAAACAAAAAGAGTTACTTCAGAATCAAAGACCTTCTTGTCATTTTTACCAAGTTTCTAGAAATCATGTACAAACAAGTTCATTTCAGCATAGTACATATTTAGGATGAATCATCCAACAACTAAATAAATAAGAAGAAGAATCAATACAAACTATCCACAACTCACCATTCTTCTAAGAGATAGAAATCAGGTTCAGAAAGTACATAACCGAATACCTACATAACTGTATCAGTCAAGGAAACCAATAAAAAGATTCACCATTTAAGAGACAACAACCATTAACAAGAATCCCAATCCAATCGAGAAGGGAGAGAAACAAAACAATCATCAACTTACTTGCAACCCTTATGAATTATTCAACATTATTGGAGATATCAGTTAGTGATCGAAACCATACGTTCCATAAAACAAAGTAAGATTTACAAAAGGATTATTTCTTACTCATGTCCATCCAGGGAAGGATCATATTTACTATTGAGTGCATAGAGAGGAGTCCATCAGAAAACAATTTCCTAATGATGCATGACTCAACCATTCAAAAACAATCAGACAAGAAATGATTACGTTTTCCTTTCTACAGACAGACTCAGCTATACACTTCCCGAATCGAAAAGATAATTGATTCCATACAAAATAGATGAGATCAAGAAAGATCAAATGGGAACGGTTTGGTTTTTCCATGTACCAAAAATGACAAGTCCCAAAAGTTTCTTAAACATTCTACTATTCCCATGAACTTTCCACAGTCAACTAGCAACAAGTTAAGTTAAAACAACCACAAAGAAGTTTCCAGTTCTGGAGAGTGAGTTCTCATTACCTCATCCAAGATCAAAAGGGCAGAGAGCCAAACTCAAGAAGTTGAACAGGCCTAGGATGGTAAACACCCTAACAACTTGGGAGAGAGAGTTGATCTATAAGAGTAGTTCGAGCAAATAAAACTTCAACCATTGAACAAAACTTAACTTCCCAAAATTTAAAGGAAACTTCAATAGAAAGGATCCGAACCAAGAATTTATTCACCATTGTTTTAACAATTGACTTCCAAATCCCTTTTAAAACCCAAAATTCCATTCAAAAGGTTTTGATAGAGAATACAAAAACCCAACACGAAGTTTAAAGTCAAACATTGTTTCTATATTCCTCACGAATTCAAACTGTAGCAGTGATTCCAACTACAATAACTTACACAGCTCCATCAAAAACATAAAGTTTGAGGTAGAGAAGTTTAGTGCGAGAGAAAGGGTAATTATTCCTTCCATATTTAACACAAGTTGAAGTACGGAACACAACACTTCCAAATACTTCAAATACCCATTAACGATTGCTTTCAAACGAGTTTGAGTTCATATTGAAGAACAAAGTATACAATACAGTCCTGAAATAGAAGTACTATATCTTCACAAAACAAGATACAATTTTATAAAAGGATATTCACCTATCTTTCAAAAAATCAAAGACAGTCAGTTAAAATAACACAAGTTACCCAGAATAGAGGGAAACAAGATATCCTTAACATGTTTTCACACAAGTTCAAGTTCTTGGAATACATTAAATATATATCCATACAGACCGAAAGAGAAATAATAAAAATTTCAAACTCAAAGATGCATCAAAGAGAAGTATCCCTTTTTTTTTCTTTCAAACCAAAAACCATTTACTCAAGCTCTTTTTTGAGCAGATAGTCTAGAATGCATGTTCTAATCAAAACACTAAAGTCTCAAAAGTTCTATATGCATTTCACCATTAAACTTACTCAGAGAGAAAACATCCAAAACCAACATTATCATGCAAAGGTTTCCATAACCAAAAGAATAGAGATTCTTTCCATATGAAGCAAGTAACCAAACAAAGATAGAAACCCAAGAGCAGAGTTATTTTAATGAAACATTTAGAGAAAAGCAAGAAATCTTAATGGGTAGAGCCTATCATGCCTGATAGTGCTTCTTTCGATTTAAAGAAGACTTCCAGCCAAGATTTCAACAATTCTTCTTCTCCAAGCAAGATCAACAACTAAAAATCTCTTTCCCCAATGCCTCATATACTTCCCTTGATTCAAAAACAGACTAGGGAAACCAAAAATAGCCACAAAGTGAAAATCGAACTGCTGGTTCGAAGAACCAAATAGCTCCATGCAGAGAAAAAATTGCAAAGCATGCAAGACCAAACAACCCCCAACGAATCCACCTGCATGGTTTCCAAGATGGTTTGCTCACAAAACCAAGACTCATTAATGCCATTTACTCTCAAATTCCCACCTATCTCTCCTTTCCACCACCATCCAAAATTGGCGAAGCCTATTTGAACTTCTACATGCATCACTAAACCTTAGTGATGAATCCACGTCAGCTTCCTCCAAATTCCATGCCCTTGCCTAATCTGGCAGTACACTACCCCATTAATTTCCAAAAATCAAATCACATTAATAGCTTAGGAACCATTACCTAGCTTCCCACTTTCCTTACGACCCTTAGGTCCCCTTTCCATATTTCAATAGTTTAGGATAGGTACCATTAGCTTAGGATAAGACCTTAGGCTAGTTTTTAAAGTATTAACCTTAAGTTATAAACATGGAAATAGGTAAATCACCATCTTAGGTTAGATCATAATTCATAACCAAATAGTATTAGGTATTAGGTTAGAAATAACCTAGCATCACCTTAGGTTAGGATGCCATCCCAACAAAATAGACATAGGTAGTAGATAGGTATAAATACCTTAGTTTAGAATCCTGCTAGGATAGATTTCATAGGTCTAGGACTTAGTTTTTTATTTTATTTTATTTTTCTCAATAGTCTTGACGTAGGCCTCTTTTCACTTAATGCCATTAAGCATCCTGTTGAGATCAGTCAAGAAGATCCGAGCACAAAACATACAACAGAATGTAGGCACGATCTTACAAGACAATAAAGAATTTGTAAACATACAAAAGTTCAGTCCGTTATGTCTCTCAACCTCTGAATGTTAGTTTTCCATTCAGATCAGGTAAGAAGATTTATAACATACCTTGGATCAATGGAATTGATCCAAGGATGTATTAATTAAAAAGAGATAAGTTTGCAACCATCAACACAGATTACAACTCACCTATCAGAAGTGAAAATGGATTCTTGCAAGAAACAACATTTCAGCCTAATGAATCCAAGAGTAGAAATGATTTATCCATGGCAAGCATGATCTTCAACAATCAAAGGAACACACCGCATAAATAAAATCACATGTCAACACTTGCAATTCAAAAGAGAAATATAACAGTTTGTCAAAGGTGTTACAACATATATTCTTCACTTTCCCAGAAGGTTTTGTAACCCTGTCATCACATCCACCTCCTTCACAACTCTCTCTTTCATTTTCTTAATCCTAATCCTATCAGCTAAAGAAATATGATCTTCCCAGTCATCCCCCAATCTTATACCAGCCCCCTAGTTTGCAAATTTGGCTTACCCAATTTAACTAGCAAGAGGATTAAACCTTGATGAAGAAGGACCTCCGTTTTCCTCCTTAAAACTCTTAACCAAAAATTATAGAGAATTAAACAAGTAAAAAGGAATACTCATCCTCCTACCTCTACGAAAATGGTTTAGAAGCATTAAATGCTGAGAATGCAGCTTCCGATACTTCCCATCCGAGTAATATACTTCATGATATAGAAACAAACTTCAGCCCACCTCCTCAACAAATATTTATGAGCATCCTCCATAAAAAAATTTCTCATCATTATTAAGAAAACTATGGACTTCCTCCTTGAGCCGTGTCCTATCCTTAAACACTTTATAACCCCCACAATCCATCTTTATAACACTTCCAATGAAATCCTCAGAAACCAGGAAACTTACACCCCTCATAGTAACAAACCCATTATCCCAAGCCATTTCAAATTCACTCGAGATATTTTCATTAAACCCCTTAAGCTCTGAATAAAATTTGAAATTCCACCATCATTAAAAATATCCCAAAGAAAATAATCTCTTTCCAAAATCGTCGGCGAAGAAGGCTTAACCATAACCCTAGCCCCACCCATCTCGAAACAACAACTGAAACAAACTTGAAAGAACCAAGATAAAACTTGAAACAAAACTTTAAATAAATAATCCATACCAATGCATACCCTGTAATGATTTTCACAATAAATCTCACCCATTGTGAAATTATTTCCAGGATATCACATATCCTTTTCTCACACCCAAACCTGTCTTTCGCATTAAGCACAACTTTTGTACTTTGAGGAAAATCCACCTCATTCCGCCACCACATTTTATTATGAACCCGAACCCCAATATTGGCTAACGTGTTAGCACACGTATTAGCTTCACAGAACACGTGATTAAATTGAATATTATCAAATTTTACTAACATAGTCTTAACATCTCTAATAATAGAATCTATATTAATATGATGCTTAGAAAGGCCCTTCATCACATTAACAATGTATAAGGAATCTTCCTCCACCTTAATTTTCTTTATTTGTAAAGAATTTTCCTATTGTAAACCAATTAAAAGAGCATAATCCTCAACATTGTTATTATAATGATTTCCAATAGGCTCAACATAAGATAAAACTAGGGAACCCACTTCATCTCTAATAATACCACCTATTAAAGCTAACCTAGTACTTCCTTTTTCTCGCTCCATAAAAATTCAATTTCATCCATCCTTCAATAGGCATTACCCATTTAACACTTTTTCTAATCATCACCTTCAATAAAGGTGCTTGTTTCTGAGACTTAGTAATACCTAAGGATTGAATAATATCCTTCTCGTGATTAGGATATCCACCTTTCTCTTTAATCTTCACAATAGAAATATTATTTACTAGAGCACCTAATATGCCACTCCTGCCCTCAAATATTTTTTTCGCTAAAAATTTGACCATTCCTTTCAATCCAAATCCCCCATAAAAATGAGGTAACACAAATCTCCGAGCCTTGGAAAGACTTAAAGAAATAAAAGGACTTGTCCATTTCCCATACCGATCAACAATAGTCTCTAGAAAGACCCAAAAATATGGAAGACTTTCATAATCCCGAATCATAACCTTTCGGAAAAATGACACTAAAGAAAAAGGTGTTGAATGATTCACTATCATTTTTAAACAGGATACACTAGTTAGGGATCATTGTTCCTTTCACCGTAAGTTATCAATGGTTAAAATTTTGTTACGACAACATTCCAAAGAAAAAAATGAACCTTTGGATTAAGAGTCTTATCCCATAAATGTTTCCAAAAAGGTTGAGAAGGAGGACTATTCCTTCGTAATACCATACCCAATTTTTACTTGAATACATACCATCCTTTTTCAAAGACCATATCAAATCATCCTCTTTTTAGGAAATAATAATGTGTAATCCTCTAAGATTAACATTTAATATTCGATTCTTTTATGGAAATATTCTTATCCAACATATCTACGAGCATTTTATAACACAAGGACCTCCTTTACAAATAGATGCACACTAGATTGTATTTTCTCGTAAACTCTATTAGTTTACTTGTAAAATATTTCAATTTACTTAGATCATACAAGATCTTTTTATAATTCTTTTAAACTAGAATAGAAGTATATAGGAGGATTCAATCAAATGACTGGACGTTAGGAGGTGGAATTTCCATGCACACTCCCCCTCAATGGAAACTCTAAAAGGCCAAGTATTGCATGAAACTTGAATACATTTGCAGCACACAATGGCTTCGTAAATAAGTCTACAACGTGATCTTAATTTAGAAATTTCTAGAGATCTATATCACTATAGAGAACCATCTTGCGAATAAAGTGCATATGTATATCGATATGCTTCATTATTTGATTTTGAATTGGATTCTTAGTGAGAGAAATGCAACTCTAGTTATCACACAGAAGAGGAGTACTTCCTTTAGCTTCCATGTGCATCTCTTCCAACAACCTCTTCAGCCACATGGCTTCTTTTTCTGCTTCCATTGCACTTCTATATTCTGCCTTAGTAGAAGAAATAGAAAATGTTGGTTAATTTTCTTGCTCCAAATAATGGAACCTCCACCAAACTTGAATACATATCCACTTGTCAATTTTCAATCTATAATGTCACCAACATGGTCAGAATCACAATATCCATATAAATATGCATATTTAGAAGAAATATAATGTAAACCATAATTAGATGTGCCCTTTATATAACAAAAATTATTTTTTTCTAACTTCCGGTGATCCGATAAGGATCCCTGCATAAGCCTCAAGCAATCCCTACTACATAATAAATGTCAGTCTAGTAATAGCTAGATAAATCAAACTACCTACAAGTTTCCTATATAAAGTAGGATTATCTTTTTCACATGCAGGTTTAGGATCAAGTTTACATCCTACTTCTATAGGAATAGAAACTAGTTTACAATCAAGCATATTAAATCTTTTAAGAAAATTAGTTGCATATTGTGATTGAGATACTACAATAGAATTTTTATCCTGAAATATAGCCATGCCCAAAAAATGATGCAATAATCCTAAGTCTGTCATCTCAAAATATTGCATTAATTTTGCTTTAATTTTCATAATTAAACTGTTAGAATTACTAGTGATAAGTAAATCATCAACATATAATATAATGATAATTATAACATTTTCTTCAATTCTAACAAATAAATCATTATCAGATGAATAGTTAAAAACCAACTTCATTGAAAAATTTGTTAATTTTAGAATACCAAGCTCTAGGAGCTTGTTTTAAACTATAAAAATATTTTTCAATTTAAAAAAATACATTTATTTCCCTAGTTCTTCAAAGCCTTTCGGTTGGGTCATATAAATATCTTCTTTTAAATAACCATTCAAAAAAGATTTTTTGACATCCATTTGATGGATTTCCCAACCATATTGAGCAACTAAGGCAATCAAAATCCTTATTGTACTCATTTTTACAACTGGTGTAAATGTTTCCATGTGTTTGATACCGGTTTTCTAGTAAACCCTTGAGCTACTAATATGGATTTGAATTTATGTACACTACCATCTACTTTATATTTAATCTTGTATAGCCATCTAGATCCAAATATAATTCATTTTTCAGGAGGACTGAACTAATTCTCAAGTTTGATTTTTAATCAAAGTAGTATATTCATATTTCATAGCATCTATCCATCTTTCGTTAGAAGAAGCTTCTTCAAAATTTTGGGGTTCAAGTTCATAAAAAGTAATCAAAACATGATATGTATGATGAATTCTTGTCATTTTTGAATATTTTCAGGATTAGAGTATTGAATAATAGACTCAACCCATCTAGGTCTTTTTAGTTACTGAGAGGAAACTTGAAGAATCTCATTTTCAACTTTAGGCTTAACACTATTTTCTTCATCAAATACATTATTTTCACATGATTTTAATTTCAAATTCATTTTCATTTTCATTAGAATCATTATAAATAATAGAAGATGAATAAGAAGAAGAACGAAAAGGTTTTTCCAAGATTTTAACATTCATATTTTCTATAACTTATCTTTTTGATGGATCAAAGATCCTAAGACTTTTATTTTTGACATTGTATCCTAAAAAGATACAAGGAAAAGAGGTTTGATCAAGCTTATTCTGTTTTGATTTTGGAATGAAGAGGGAAGAAAGGCTACCAAATATTCTCAAATGAGATACAATAGCTTTTTGGTTTGACCACTTTTCTAAAGGAGTTGAATTTACTAAGGATTTAGTGAGAAATTTTTTCAAGATATGAATGGAAATGTTCGAGAGCTTTGTTGGAAATTTTTCATTGTCATGCATGTTGTCATTGATGTCAAGCTACATTGATGGCGAATAGGGTGGATTGGTAAAGTGAGAAAGTGAGAAAAATGAATTTTGATTGGTAGTGTCAGCTCACAATGGCTTCAAGATGATCAAGGATAAGTTCTAATGGATTTAATCATTTTTGAGCACGCCACATACATAAGGAGTTAGCCGCCGAAGTCTTGAAGTTACCACCAAAGTCTGTAGGGAGTTGCATAACTCTTAAAAATGTCACAAAACTTTAGAAGGAGCCATGTAGAAGGTTAGTGAAGTCCACGGGTAAAGGAATGAAGTCACCTAAGTAAAAGGAGACAAAGGAAAAGCCACAAGTGAGGATGGTGAAGCTGTAGATGTGAATGAAGAACCATGCAAGCAAGGATGGACTAAAGGAAAACCATGGAATAAAGGGAATTCTAGAGAAAGCCACTTATAAGGAGAAAAGACGTGAAGGACTGGACAAGAGCCGTGAAAAATATAGAAGCCACACATAAAATAAAATAGCTCGTGACTTGGAACAAAGTCGCATGAAGGCAACAAACAAGGAAAAAATCCACGAAGCATGGAAAATCCTCCAAAAGTAGAACAAAGCTGCATATAAATAAAAATCCACTAAGAAAGATGAGATGCCGCAAACCAAAGGATATTTCGTGATATAAAGGAAAATGTCAAAGTAGCTAAGGAAATCCACGAATTGAGAAAATATGGACTAGACAAGGCTCAAGGAGAATTAAATGATTCAAATATGGACAAATGAGATTTTGTTCTCCAAAATCAATGGCGATTCTATCATCTGATAATTATAGTGAGTATACAACTTGAGCTCCATGAAGAATGAAGAAAAATATTGTTCATTGTTGACATTGAATGCTCATTGAATTTTTGGAAATACGGTTGTTGTTCTCTATGGGGTTCCTGATTTCAAGGCAAAATTAAATATCAAAGAATAAAAATGGCTCACTCATCTTGATCACATTAGAAATCATAGAAAGATGATTTTTTTAGGCATTGGATAATTAAATTTTCTGGTAAAAGGAAAAATCAAGCTAAAAATAGAAGAAGAAAATATGGAGATAGGTGCATGCATTTAATAAACCAAATCCTTATCCAATGAAGTAGGAAAGTTGTATGACACATAAAGTGAAGTGATGGAATGGGTTGATTTGTCAATATAGAGAGTGCTTGAAGCCAATTTTGATGGTGCTGAGAAATGAGATGATGATATGTTGAGAGAGAGTGATAGAAGTTAAGCTGCTCAAGTAAGAAGACAATGCAATCGAGCTAAGGAAGAGTGATAGAAAGAAAGAAGAGGAAGAGGAGAGAAGAAAAATGATGTAGTGAAGAATTAGATGAGAAGAGCATTAGTGTGGTAGATGTGTTGAGAAAAATAGATCGAATCAGATGAACAAAAGAGAGTGAAAGAGAGAACATAGATAGATATAGAAAGGTGATCATAATCTATTGTGCAAGAAATATTATAACTAGATGGTCAAAATTTTAATGTAAAATAGGTCTAAGTCAAAGCTTAGCATATTCAGGGGGTTTTAGCCTCCTTGTAGGTGGGTGCCTACAAAATATAAGTTGTAGCTGATTAAGTTAGGGGCTAGTGCTCCTTGCAAGTTGGTGCTTGCTAAAATTTGCTGAGTGGGTTCTAAATTTTTTTCAAGTGGGTGCTTCACAGGTTGAGTGGGCGCTCAACTAAAACCAATGTAAGCTTTATAATTGGTTTTCCTAATAGAGTCGTGGTTTCAAGTGGGTTTTTCTTCCGAAAGGGTTTCCCACTATAAATTGTGTGTTCAGTGTTCTTCCATCTTGCATGTACATGTTTGAATGCCTATGATAAATTGTTGCACTTATTAAGAAATTATAAATCACTATTATTAAAGTGAAAATTTTAATCTGAACTGATTCACCCCCTCTTAGTGCTTGTTAATGTCTAACAATTGGTATTAGAGTAAATCCTTATAGCGAAGCAGGTTTAACATCTTCAAGGAGATCCTATTTTCACAAGCATGGCAACAAATCATGCACAAGGCGGTTTTTCATTTTCAAGATCACCTCTCTTCACTAGAATCAATTATGCATTATGAATAATATGTTAGAATGATATAAAAAAATTAAATTGAAATGTAAGTGATTTTTTTAGTTTTGTAAAAAAATTACGATGAAAAATTGTTGTTGTATCATTTAATTTTTAAATAAAAAATGTTAATTTTACTATTTTTCAAAAAATGATCTTTATAATTTGTCTATATTTTTAAAAATAATCAAATAATTTATATATACATTTTCGAAAGAAAAAATATCTACACACACACAAACACACACATATTGGGAGCTCTTGCTTCTTATTAGGTAAGATTTTCTATTAACTCAATGAGTTATCTACCGAGTTATCATGCCAATGTTATACCATATAATTTCCAAATTATATACATATGCAATTTAATATAACCAATATATATATATATATGCCAACCGAGTTATTTAATCACCGCGGTGAGCCACAGAGAGAGACTAAGTATGCATCCACGGTGAGCCACTCCACAATGAAACTGAGCTCAATACAGAGATGTGCCCATAAGGGCTTGCAACAAAATGGGGTGGTGTGACCAAAGTAAAACCACCACTCCCATGTGTATAGCCTTATAATCCCTACCAAACTCTACCTCTATCCCAATGTGGGACAATACAATGTGAAAAGGAGAGAGGGGGGGTGGGGGTCTTGTGAGGGACACACACGAGAAGCAGGCCGAGGGCTTCATAGAGGCGAGGGTTACCTGAGTGGCAACAAGCTAGGAGGGGGCGTTTGGAGGGGGTTTCCCACAATATATGTTTTAATATATGATTTTTTATTATATATGCAGTATGGCATAGTTTTGAGGTTAGGTAATATAGGTTTTAGACTTAGGTTTATATATATGTTTTAATATATGATTTTTTAATATATGCAGTATGGCATAGTTTTGAGGTTAGGTAATATAGGTTTTAGACTTAGGTTTATATATATGAAGATTAGATTTATATAAACCATAGCCTTTAATATATTTAGTATAGTTTTATATATGTATGTACATATAAAAAAATTACACACACACACACACACAATATTTTTACAAAATATAAAGATTTTATAAAAACTATACAAATATTATAGTTTGTATTTAAACTATAGGTGTAAATAATTTATAGAGGCCCTATCCAAGACATGGAATAAGGGTTCAAAATTCATAGTGAAAAATGTAAAAACATATGTATTATTAGGGGACAAGAATTTTTACGCAACCAATGAAAAAATTAAAAACTTATTTTGTCAAATCTTGTCTCCCCCTATAAACTCAAATTTTCACTTTGAATTTTTATTTTCCCCTTTTTATTTCTTGAATTCCTTGCACACTATATAAAATATATAAAAATATTTCAAAAATTTATAGCCCTTACCTTAGTTTCCAGGGCCTGGTAATTTCTAAATATGAGTTTTTACGCGTAGTTGAAAATCCTGAATAAATTTCCACTGCGTAACTAACATCGAAACCGACTATACAGAGGGGGAAGGGGGTTAAATATCATCCCAAATAATTTAACCATCTAACTTCCCAACCATTACAACCTTAGGTTATTTAGGATTAAATTAAATTTATTAATCTCTCTCTGGTACCATGTCAGGATGAGGGGTGGAAAATCTATTCACGAAATTAATTAAATGTAAAGTTAAACATTATAAATAAATGTAACACACCATAAATAAATGTAAATAACACATAGAACACAAAACACCAGATATAACATGGAAAGCCCCTAAATGGGTAAAAACCACATAAAATAAATCCACTATTGAGAAATTTTTACATCCACCTGTCCAGTAACTCCCTCCTCACTTCTATTCCCGTAGTTACCAGGATTTACCTTCATATTCTCATTGGAATAATATTTAATTTGATATCATGAATATATTACCTAAAGTCATATTTAAATAACCCGAAGGATTATTTCCTTCTTAAGTGACGGGAGCAGACCCCAATGTAATTATTTAGTTAATTAGATTAACCAATCACCTAATATAAAGTCTATATTTAAATAATAAGAATATAGTTTATTCTATATTATTTAAATATAAACTATATATTATGATACACTTAATATTATAGTTCTAACATGATTTTGAATTTTAGATGACATGATGGAATACATGGTAGGTTTCCTTCGAGGGACTAGTCTATACTTTTGCCATTATTTTTGGATTTATATGAACAATTATCCTTTAAGGGAGCATTCTGCTTTAGAATAAGATAACTTTTGATGAACATCGATGATTTTGACTTTGGGATATATATGTGGATAGCCAAGTAGATCACTTTGGGAGGGGAAGATAATATATACAAGTGACACCCATGGACCCTTATCAAGGTTCCTGTAGGTAGATAAGAGGGTTACATATGTAATGATTACAGGTGGTTCTCACCAAGAAGGAGAACATCTCCATAAGGAATATACTATGGGAAGATCCATGGTGCCCATATTCAAGGTCATAAAAATGAAAGTGAAGGTAGACCGCATAATTCCAAATTATTAAAATGAGAGATGGTAAGGACGATGATGGATATAAGATCGTTGATATGATGAAGATAAAATTAGTAAGTATTTAATAGTAAAAAGGTCGTAAGTGCAAGGCATTGAGAGGTCCCACTGCATTTAATTAGATTAACACTAGGAAAGGTGATGATGTTATGGAAAATGATAGAAGAATCGAGACCCAACATGTCAACAGTAGGACCATGCAAAGGCTTGACCATGATTAGAAAAGAAGGCGGTGAAAGAGTCAAGTTCTTGAGGATTAAGGAATTGACTGACTTTGAGGATGTGGGGCTCTTTGGAAGTCACTATATTGATGTTGATAGTGGAATCGTTGAGGAGAGTGGATGTGTCATGAGGTAAGGACTTATAAAGATAGGAATCCTTTGCCCCCATATAAAAAAGGATTGAATTGTTGTCGGTTGAATAATGTCAATGGTAGGGGAGTCTTCTTCTACCATATCAGGAAATTTAAGAGGAAGGGACCTAGTTTTACCTTCACACTGATAAGTGACCAATCCCAAAGTGATCATGGAGATTAAAAAAAACATAGAGGAGATGGACACGATATCATCCGTATCCATGGGCCCATGTGATGGAAAGGAAGTGGATGAGGGATCGAGATTCATGAGAGATGGGGATGAAGAAAATGCAAGAGAGTCAATGGATTGCTCCTTGAAACCTAGTCCAAATTTCTCATGGGGTTTATGAGATTGGTTGATAATGAGATCATGCATTCCTTGTTTGTAACGCCCCATACTAGGTCCTTTCCATGAACAATTATGGACACAAGTTTAGAAAAATGATTTACTATAGAGGAAATGAAATCAATTAGTGTATGGATTGGTGTGAGGTTGAGCATCAATGTGAGAGGAAGGATGATCAATGCCGCCATAAATCAGATTGGTTTAGAGGTGAGGTAGACCGAAATAAATGATATACCTAACATTTGGTTGATATATAGGTTCTTTATTGGGTATATACGATTGATTAGGTGTTGGACGGGAATTGAGGATAAGGCATTGATACTCCCCTAGTGAAAGATGATGCATCCCATTATCGATAAAATCATCATTATATAGCTTAGATGCAAGGATAAACGAGCTAGTGGATGCTTAAGATGAATATTGTTTAGGGAAAAGTATGTCATTTGGTTGTGAAGTCATGTGAAATGATTTTAAGGGAGGAATTTATTTGGGGAGTGTTAGGATTTTCCCCTCATGCTCATATTTGATACAACGATGGAGAGTTGAAGGAAAACAACACAAGGCGTGAATCCATGGACACCAAAGTAATTTTTTTATTGGAACTTCCCTCAATGATATAAAAGAGCTTATGGAGAAGCTTATGGAGAAGTTTATCATTGACACAACCGAGAAGGATGAGTGTTCCCAAAGTAGGGCGATAACATCATTGAAGGCATGAAGGATGGTAGGTGATTGAGCGACAATAGAGTTGGGAAGTTTGAGTTGATCAAAGGTATGAGATGATATGATGTTGATGCTAGCTCCATTGTCTATCATTGAACTATGGATAAAGGTATAATTATTGCGAAAAATGATGAAGAGAGGGATATCACTATCTTTAAGTGAGATATTGGGAATTTCAAAGTCTTCAAAAGAGATGGTGGCATAAGTTGTGAGTGATCTAACAAGGGCTACAAAAGGTTGAGTCTCATTATTAGTGATAGGGATACGTTGAAGATCTTCTATGAGATATTTTATATGATTTGGTGATATTTAGATGAGCTCATAAAGAGACATATTGACAGGGGCTTAATGGAGTTGTTTTATAATACTTTATTTGATGGATGTAGATTTCAGAGTGTGTGGAGTGGCTAAAATGGATACCTTGGCTTTGGATGAAGAATACATATTAGGTTGATTAGAGAGAGAAGTGAATACAAATTTAGGATTAGATTTGGTAGATGATTGGGGTTGTGAGGTTAAGAGCAGGTGGAAATGTGAACGATGTCGATGAAGAGAGGGGGCGTTCTTTGGGAGAGGTAGTGCTTAGAGGGGGATCATGATGAAGGTTTTAGATGAAGAAGTATATTTGGAGGTTCTAGGGGTAGTAGATTTGATGGGAGGATTACAATTAGATGTGGATGGGAGAGGATGATCTTCTTCAATAAGAAGGTCATATTTTTCAATGAGATTATAGATGAGGTTTGAAGGGCCCTATAGTGGTCAATATCATGTCTAGGGTTGTGATGATAAGCACAAATGGCATTAAGGTAAAACCATGTGGGTTTTTTGTCACGAGTTGAAGGACTTGATAGGTGGTAGGGTGAAGGTAAATTCTTGAACAATACATTGGAATATTTTAGTGTAAGACCCAATGGGAGTTTTGAAGAAGAAATTTTTGGATTTGGGGATGGATTGGACTTAGGGATAGTAGAAAATGTAGAATGGGTGTTTTAATCTTATTGGGATTTGTGGGAGCCTTGGGTTCTAATCTAGGTTTGGAAGAAGAATGGGATGGTTGTGATTTAGATTTTGATTTAAGGGGTGGAATGGATGGTCATGTTTCAAATTTTTGATGGTAGAGGATTGAGATGAAGGACCTAGTCCTAAAAAGGATGGGAAAGGTCCTAAGATACATGATGAAATGTTGGATAACTTAAATGGTTTGAACTCATTGGGATTTGAAGGAGGGATATCTAATCTCTTATGTGGATGGGTGAGGTATTTTTGAGTAGGGATGCTGAATTTTTTAGATTTTCGTTATGGATTTTGTCCTTGGCTAGAATAAATACAATTTTGAATGGAGGATATTTCAAGGGGGAATCAATTGATGTGGATTTTACTATAGATTTGGAGATGGAAGATGGAATTGGTTTGTGAAGAAAAAACTTAATAAGGTCGGGAGGAGTTGAGGATTGCATGGGCCTTGGAGGTGATAGTGTAGGAGTGATAGATATTGTGGATGATGATGATGAGGTAGGAACATCATTTGTGGTTCCACGAGTGAGGATGTTTGTGTAGTAGGTGTTTTAAGGGATGGTATTGACATGGACATGGATTTGGATGGTGACACAGCCTATAAGTAGTGTGGTAGATGTGGATAAAGGAGTAGATATGGGAGTTGATGTAGAAGTAGGGATAAACTTTGGGATGGGCGTGAGAATGGATGTATTTGTAGGTGTAGTAGTAGACAAGGATTGGGAAGTAGATGTAGGAGTAAATATTGGGGGTAGAGATGCATGTTGCGATGGGTGTGGATATGATAGATATAGATGTAGTAGGTATAGATATGATAGTGTGGATGAGAGTCCACATGGAGGTGAAATTGTAGATGTAGTTATGGATATGGATGTCAGTAAGGTAGTGGGGGTAATGGATGTAGGCGGTGGTGTTGGCTTGTGATTCAACGTATTGATGGTGTGGAAATTTGGTGCTTGTGATGTGGGAGTAGTTTGATTATTTTGTGGATGATTCAAGAAAGATTGTTTGAAGATGTTAAGAGGTTGATTAGGAGGTGCATTAGGGTTATCTAATTCAAGATCCCATGGTCTATGATTCATTATACTAGATATTTGAAAGTACATCACTTTTCGATATCATGAATGCATACTCGATGATGCTTGTAGTAGTGGTCATTGCAATACCATGTCGGTTTGGATTACAATTCATCAAATGGTTTGATAAGAGGAAGTTGAATGAGATTTACAACCATGAGCTTATCAAAAATATAATTTTAGGATTCCCTGAGAGGAGTGTAGTTGGGAGTTGGCCTAGAAGCCCTTTGTGGAGGCTTTGTATGAGAAGTGGATGCAGATGAATATTTGATGATGATGGCATTAGCTGTATTTTTCAATTTGTCAATCTAATTGGATGGCTTGGTGAATTTGGGTATGGGTTTATTAGATCAAAGTTTGACATTCCCTTGCTTGAAGGCGTGAAGTTCAAGTTTGAAATCCATGGTGAATACTTCTTAAAAGGTTAGGAAGGATTGAATCTGAAGAGTAGAGGAGATATGTTTTCCACAAGACTAAAAATATTTTGATTAGATCTCGTATGTGGAAGGGAGAAAGACAATTGATTGATTATGCCATACCATCTAGCAACAAAATCTGTGATAGATTCATCATCAAATTGTCTAATGGCGTAGAGGTCTATAATGGTGATTTTACATGCAATGTTGATAGAAACATTATCTATAAAGAGTTGTGTGATTTGGGTGAAGGAGAATAGAAAATGTTGGGAATGTTGTTTATCAATGGTCTAAAGTAGGGCCGACCAACATCATGGGGAAATGTGGAGCATAAGGTCTTGGTCATGAGAGATGAGATAACATGCATGTCTAAATGCACAAAGGTGTTGTTGAGGGTATTCCTTATTAAACTTGGAGAAATTTGGAATTTACGAATGCGGAGGATATGTATTGAGAGAGATTGATGGGAAAATTACAAATATGTTCATAAGAGAGTGGTTTTAGATACCAAAGTAGTGGCTTCGAGACTAACCATTCTACTTAACAAATCATGGATAGGGTCATTAGATGTGTGAGGATTAGAGGCTGATGGATGGGATTGTGGGATATAAGAGGTAGATGGGTGAGGTTGTGGATGGGATTGATATGATTGAGGATGAGTGGGTGTTGGTGGAGGTGGTTGATAAGGGGGATATTGTTGAAGGGTTGTGATTGAGTTGGTTGGGTGATAAGATGTTGTTGGGAGGTAGGAATGTAATTAAATGGATAAGATTGCATCTATTGTTGTTGAGAGATGGGGATGTTAAATTGATTTTGCATGGGATGAGTGGGGATGTAAGTATGGGGTGTTAAGAGGCTTGAGTGGATTAGTTGGGGAATATGTGGTGGAAAGAACTCCATAGTGGAGGTTGGTGAGTTTGCGAAAGACTTGAAGGATCACAGGTTAAGTGATAACATTAGTGTGGAATTGGTATGTAGAGATGGGAATCAAAGTTTGATCATGTTATTCAGGTGGTGGAGGAAGTAGATGAGACTATTGAAAATTTTGGGTATGGGTGATAATGGTGATAGTGGATGAAGAAGTGATGGGGATGGAAGAAGTGGGTGTGGTGTTGATGCGAGGAAGATTAGGAGGAATATGAACCAGTTGAGTGGATTGGTGAGTTTGAGGGATTGTAGAGGAAAATTGGTGAGATCCAAGTTCAGTTACGCCATGGAAAAATCATTCAAATCTCGAGGGAAGAACATGGTGAGTTGAGAGGTGAGGACTTGAGTGGATTCAAGTTGAGAGTGATAAGCATAAATTTGTTGAAGAGGGGGTCCATCAATGGGAATATTGGTGGATTTGAAGAATATAGTCATGAAGAGAAAAATGGTTAGCGTCCAAGAGTTCCTGGAACTCCAAGGATCCATGAGGGATAAGGGGAGGCCCAAAGGTCTCTAAGGAAGTAACGAGATGGGGGTGTAGCTAGTCTAGAAGGAATGAAAACAAAGGGGTTAGTCTCAACATGGGGGTTGGTTTGGATAGTTTGAGATTCATGGAGAGGAGCAATAAAAATAATAGGTTGTGAGACCGAAAGAAGAAGTGACTAAGGGGGTGGAAGAGTTAATGGAAATGGTTGAAGTTTTTTGGGAGGAAGTGTTGGAAATAGGAATGTTGTTGGATGATCTAATTTGTTCCATTTTTCCTACTTGTTAATGTGTAATAAAGGGAATGAAACAATAAGACAAGAAACTATGCTGATTTTTAATATTTCAAACATGTTACGTAGTAGATTTTTAATAATATTTCTTATTAGAAGAATGTGAAAAATAAAGGAGAATGGGCTCAAGGGAATGTAGGAAATGGAAAAACTATGGATGGTTTCAGGTTGTTTTGGATGGCATCCTCGATATACCTAAAGGTACATGAGGCTCAAATCTGTGATGACTACCAAGTACAGGTCCTAATATTGGGGCCTACCGCTGCACTTCACACACCATAGTGATAAGGGTATCAGACGCTTAACCAATATACCGATAGTCAATTTTTTTAAAAAATTATCTAGATCACCACGACAACTTTCCTATTGGGTGATGAAATCCCAATAGTTCCACCTAGTAGGATATGTTTAAGATGTGTAAATTAATGTGTGCATTTTGGATGTGTGTGGAAGAAGTGAATGCAAAGAATTGACCTCCTAATTAAACTATGTTGTCAAGCAAGTATGAAGAGGTTATTTTTAAGTCCAAAATCAAAATGTGAGATTTGATGAAATCAAGAAGACAAAGAAGGGAGAGAAATGAAAAAATAGAAAATAGGGAAAAATGAAGAATACTTGGATAACACTATTTTCCTTTTTTATTTTATTTTATTTTAGCAAGCATATTGTTGATCCAAGAAAGTAATCCACCATGCACACAAGAAATAAAATCTCCCTCTTGAGAGGTTAGTGAGAGGTTAGAGAGAGAGAGAGAGAGAGAGAGAGAGAGAGAGAGAAAATGGAAATGAAAATAGAAATGAAAATAACGAAAGAACTCACCAAAGAAGGGTGGGTCTTATATGGTGTGCCAAAATTTTGAACCAATTTTCTCGATCCTATTTCAGATTAGTGAAATTAGTAACAAAGAAAATAGAAAATCCAATAATGAGAGGGTTTAAGGCTACCTATAGATGAGATGATGATGGATATGGCTGCAAAATATCCTCCTCATAGTGAGCTTGATTACTTGTGTAACAAAGAGAAACTCAAATCGTAAAATGGATTAGTAATGGATGGGTGGGTTTCTAAAAAAGCCGGTCCCTAAGAAGTGAAAATTTCCTAGGATGGATTTCAACCCACTTTTTGATAAATAATAAACAATAAAATGATAGAAAAATCATATGATGTAACAAAATCTGACTTGAAATAGAAAAGGTCGAGATGAAGTAGATAAGATAGAATATAGATCTGATAAAAATAAATGAAATTAAACCAAACCTGATCGGTTTGATGGTGACTTGAGATTGCTTGGAACATTAGATGGTGAATGTAACAAGGGGATTCAAACAAGTAAAAATAGTATATTTGAAGTAGTCTAAAGATAATCGAGAGGTTGATAATGATATTGAGATGATGTTAGGATGTTACAAAAGGTTTAGATCATATTTTGAATAGAAAGGATGTAAAAAAATTGCTAGATCTAATGATGAATGTGATATCTGTTGATCCGATTGAAAAATACTAAGCTAGATTGATGAATACTGAAGCTAACATGGTAGATCTTGGGCCTCTAAAAGGTAGATACGAGAATCAAAGAGGAATAGGCACTTAACCAACAAACTACAAAAATGTAGATGATGTAGAAACTGAAAAATAGGGTAGATTAAGACATTTTGGATGATGACCTTAGTGAATCGATGGCAAATGGATATGATGAGGATGAAATATGAAGCTACAGGTGTGCATAGTGACAAGATTGAAGGATATGGGATATGGAGTGATAAGAAAAAAATTAGAAGGGGTGGATGGGCTAATAAAATAGGAAGAGATTGGGTCAATGATGACTATGAAGGGTCGATGGAGACCGAGAAGGGATCTAGGGTTTGAGGAATGAAAATGGATGTAAAAGGTGAATTGCAGGTGATGTGTTAAAGATGATTGATGTAAGGGAGGAGCTCCGAGATGACCGATAAACCTGTAAGGCTGATGTAAAATTATAATGGGATGAAATTGGAACTCAAAGAAAGCAAAGGTGTGATACCAAAAACAAGAGAACTTAAAAAATTCAAAGGTGATGCACAAGATATCTAAAATATCTCCATGGTGGTGATAACAACTACAACGAAGAGTAAAAATGAAGCCAAAATCATAAGAAATCCAGAAGTCTAAAAAATTACATCCTCAAGAGAGGAGGAGTATGGACGTATTTATAGAGGTGATGATGACCTGGATGGCTCACAAATGACTATGGGAGTCTATTGATTTAGGTGGAAGATGATTCATTATCTCAAAACAATGATCCCCTATGAGGTAAAATTAGGGATTTGGGTGGTAAATACATGTTAGGGGGGTCTTGGGAGGATAAAAGTTGGTTAGGGATAATAATACATTAAATGGGGGTAGATGGGAACCTAGGGATGGTAAATAAGGTGTTTAGGGAGGATAAAAAGGGTTAATGAATAGATTTAGGGATAATTAAGGGTGATTAGGGATTTCTAGGGAAGACAAATTAATGATGATTTTATTAGGATGGGATTAACGTAGAAAAAGAACAATTAGAGGGATAAATGAAATTTAGGAGGGAAAGGGGGATTTAAATGGGAAGATAGATGCATGTGAGTAATGATGATAAAAGGGAGCGGATGCGGGATGAGAGACAAGTGATACCAAAAATTGGTGTCTACACATAGATGAGGACTCTAGAACATGTGTTGATTTCTTAGAAATCATCAAATCCTTAGGGTATCCTAATCATAACCTAAAATAAATATGTAACACATTTAAAGTGTATTAGTGAAGCTAAACTCCCCCCATGTGTTACATTTGGCTACCGATTACCATACTTTGTCATATCATAAGAGAGAAAGTTGTGATCTTCAAATTTCCTCTTTCCTATAACATCCTTCTCGTTTGACTAGAGAAACATCAAAGGTGTGTAATCACCTTATCTACATATCAAAACATTATATTTTCTTACCCAGGTTCCATGCAAAAGATTCAAGGTAACACCAACCCTTAGAATTTTGAACACTTTACACAACACAATGTCTTTAAAATACCTTCTCTTAAGAAACTACATCGATTCCTATTTGAAGAGTATAAATACTTTAACTATCCCATCAATTCCCTTCAAGGATATAATTGTCACCCTAATAAGCTATCTCACATAACATCCTTGATTTAGATGATTACGAACTTGATGAAATCAACCTTAAAATAAAAACATCCAATCTTCTCAATTTTATCATTTCTCATTTTTCCCCTTCTTTACAACTTTTTTATCACAATGTTGGTGAGAAAATTTGTTGGGGACAAATTGGTAGTTATCTTTCCAACACTTTGGGAGTCTAAGTCCCTCTACTTAACCGGTGTTAGCTGATGTACATCCATGCACGAGTAAGGGTGAGTTTTATCTTGATGACCTTTTGGCGGGGATCCAACAAGGAATTTCCACCGATCTGCAAAAAAATATTGAATAGATATGCAAGGGTGAAATTTGCTAGGAAAACGAGAAAGAGAGTGAGAAAGTTAGAAAAGAGAAACTAATGTTGTAAGTAGAAAATAAGATACTTGCATACACCAGCCAGAAATTTCATTACATGCACTTGAATTTAGAAGAAAAAAATATGCATAAAACAACAGGACCAAATAGTGTTTAATGAGCACAAAATACCACCAAACTCCTAAGTCAAAAATACTAAAATTAATTCTTCCTTTATTGAAGCTCAAGAAGAAATTGTACATAACATAGAAATAGAAGACATTTTTGAGTAGGGAAAATGGAATAAATTTTCTTTTAATTCCCTTTTATAAAAATCAAGGAGAATTAAATTTTACATTATATTTGTGAAGTCACTTAAATTTATATTTAAAAGTGAAAACCCCAATGCAAAAATATAACATTGATGAGAGAGATCATTGGGTGAGAAAAGAAGAGAGAAAGAAAAATAAGAGGAAGAAGAAGAAGAGAGAGAAAGGAAGAATTATGCGGAAGAATGAGCTGCTGTAGTGGATTTGATCTCACTTCTGTCTAGTTTCTAATTCAAACTTCTAAAAGGCCTTTTTCCTCCAAGATCCTTGTTGAAGCAAGATGCTTTGTGAGTTCCAATTTGTCGGCATGAGGAATGCAAATGTAGATCAAGTATCTATCCATCCATCAACCATACTATTGATGTCTTTGCACTTCCCAAACCATGATGAATGTTTCTTTGTGATAAGTGCAATAAAGGCCATATTTGAGAGGAATTCAAGGGTATCTTTAGTGAAGGAAAATGGGTTACTACCTCTTTCTTGACATATTCTTCAACAAGACCAATCAAATTATCAACAAATTGTATCCTCACACATTGCAGGTACTCCATTTTATGAATTTTCCAATTTACACTATCATGTAATTTGTATGCTTGTTCCTATTTTTCCTCCAATTATGTGATGGCCCTATTGATTTCCTAAAACCTGATTGCCAAGGCCCTTGCCCATACACATGACAAGTCCTCTGAGGGATTTTAAAATATCTTCCTATCCATCAACTCCTGGTGATGAGTCATTTCATCTAATACTAGGCCCAAAGGTTCCTAATAGTCCCTTTCTTTCTCCAAGTCCTCCTTGAGTGTTCCTATCTTATTTTTTGTCACAGATATGTAAGCAAATAGTTTGATAACTTCTTGGAGAACTAACTTCCCTTTTCGAAATTGAGTTAATCCACTCATTACTTAGTAGCCCCTACATTGTGAATTTGTGTGTCCTCTTGATAGAATTTGGATTAAAGTTCTTGATGGGCACAACTTCCTCAGTGGGAATTATCATGGCATTAGGAACAACTAGATGTTGCACATAGAATGAAAGAGTTCACACCTGCCCTTTTAGTTCATCAATATTCTTCTTATAGTTCTTATTCCTTGCCACCATGTGAGAAAAATATTGTTGATACATGTGCAAATCCCCTTCATGAGTTGCCGGTCCTAGTTGGAATGTGCTCATCTCATATTCATATGGTGTCATCTCATCAAATGGATTGATTACCTTGGGCCGAGCTACTTTGATGTATTGATTACCCATTTCCCCACTATAAAGCGGGAGGATATATGTGGGATCTTTGTTGATCTTTTTTATTTGGCCAATGAGACAATTGTTGATAGATCAAGGGGTTTCCACTGCTGCAAAGTGTGGCTATCGTGTACAATTATTTCTTGCATCTAAGGAAACATCTCATCGGATTTGGGCTCAATGATAGGTGCACCGATAGTTCCTTGTTCTAAAGGAGGAAAATCCTGAATGAGAGAGGTATGTGTGTCAACAAGAGGTGAGACCTCCTCTAGTGGCTTGAAGACTAAATCTTGAACCATGTGTTCTTTATTCACTTGTGTCTCAGCCACTATATTTTCTTCTTACATTTCTGCGATCAAGTCTTCCTCTGCAGTGAATCAAATGATTCTTCTTCTACCATGGATTTCTTGATGTCTTCTTGTGAGGAGAAGCTTTTAATTCTATGGCATTCCTTTTCCAACTTACTCCGAGTGTTTAGAACTAGAATTCACCTCTATGAATTTTGAAGATGAATGATGAGAGGATTTCTTCTGACTTGGGGGAATTCCTCGTGATTTGGATGAGCATGGTTTTATTATTTTGAATCCAATTTCTTGTTATCCTTACCAACTTCTCAGTCTACTATAATATATCCCCTGATTCACCAACATACCAATTGATTGGAGGTAAAGGGGACATCTTGACTACCATGTACTCAGGATCATACATCTCTATCCCATCATCGTGCAAAATATCTTCATACCAGGAGAACTTGAATTTCCTTATCTCACTGATTGTCATCCTCATATGGTCTTTTCACACACTCCAAATTCATAAACGTAATTGTCCTAGTAGTCCTCAAATCGCTACTTGTGTTGCAATTCTGGAACATAGAAAGCATCGGGGTCTTCTTAGATGTCAAAATTAGGCATGGTAATGTAGGAATGCAAAGTCAAATGAGTGAAAGAAGCCTCCAGATGAGATGCTTCATTTGAGCTCTTGCACGTGAATACCTCGAGAGAGATAGGAAATGGAATAAACTTCTTCCTCCTACTTCTAAGCTTGTTATTCACTTGAATGATCTATTTGTAGAGCTTGAACAATACAATTTGGTCACTAAGGTACTTAGGTAGCCTTAGTAGAGCTTGGTCGAAGCCAACAACTCATAGGTAGGATAAATTCAATAATTATATGAAATAAGAGACATATTTCTTGATTACGGAAGCCACTTGTGATGACATCCTAGCATCTAGATCTTCTTCTAAGATTTGAACCACATACATTGTGAACACATCATTCACATGAGTGAAATTCTTATGGCTTTCCTCCATCACCAATTGTGGGTTTCTCTCAAATGTAAGCACCTTGGAAACAATGTTTTACTTGAGAGCCAATCATTTGAATGATATTGAGCTAGCGAGAAGATAGACCAAGTAATAATTCATGTGGAAATTCTTTATCATGGGTACTTGGAGCAGTTGCATGTGGATATTGTCACCGATGATTCACCCCAATCAATTTTTTTCCTTCTATCAATGTATAGATGAAAAGGCCCATCTAGTATTGGAAGTCTCTTATGCTTGCTTTTCCATAAATCTACTAAGGAGAGTGATGGAATCTGAATATCCTTCTTGAAACTCACACCTTGGAAGGTTCTTGGGCATCCTTGAGGGATTTCTCCCTATTTTTAACCATGAACCAAGTGCAACCCCTTGCACGTATGCATCCATCATTTCCCAATCATGTAAGGCCATTTCCTTTGAGATGAAAACCATGTTGGGTGATGTCGGTATATGTAGAGAAAGTGAAATGGTTCTAGGGATAATGACCACTATTACTATACCATTTTCAGTTCGAATGGTTCATGTTTGTGCTCAAAGTGGTGAGAGCAAAGCTAAGACCAAATCAAAACTTTGTGAAGACACGGATGTCTCGTGATAGGGAGCAAGCCACTTGTGAATATTTGATCTTCAATATGATTTCATTCTTGGATACCATGCGAGTTATAAGGTCATTTAGGTCCATGTACAAGACATCATTGTCTTCTATCTCATACTCGTAGGAAAAGGGCTATGCCAACCATCCTATCCACTTTTGCTTCATGTTTCCTTAGAAATAACAACTTACTATTTTTAGTAAGTGTGAAAAAACAACTCCCTTAAACCTCAACTGAATGTTGTGACTTTGATTTCCCCTTCTCCTTGTGTTCCTCTCTCCTTCGGATCAACTTTCTATTTTTAGTAGGTTCTCATGGGACCACGTACTATTTTTAGTAAGTGCCAAAATTCCATTCGAATATTTTTAGTTGCAAAGTGCATCTTCAATGTCTCTATCTCCTTTGCAAGTTCTTCTATTGATGGATTTCCCAAAATAGCAGTCCCCTATGTAGAAGACCTGCTATTTTTAGAAAGTGGGATTCTAGAGGTCGATTGATGTGGAATGAAGTTTTTCGATATGGTTTTTTTCAAATATCCCCTCTGAAATTTTAGACCTACCCGCTTAATAGTTTAGGAGATTTTAAACTTTAAATTTTTTGACTGATAGCGCTTCGAACATGACATTCATTAATGGACCTTGAAAATTTCAGGTCTAGTTTTCTCCCTCATTTGCAAAAAAAATTATATTTTTTATATGGTTTTTTTCTTCTTATGCTTCAGGTGAAATCTTGATTCAATCCGTCAACCAATTTGACAGGAAATCCAACTTTTTCTTTGTCACACCGAAAAGAAGATTTCTTCACTATGAATGTTTTGTGCATAACAAGGAGGTATTGAAGTCATGTTTATGATGTATTTTTAGAGAGGAAGTAACCGAAAAAAATGGTTTTTTTTTCGTGCACTAGTTTGCAAGATTCCTACAAATCTCCATTTCATGACAATGTAGATTTTCAATGTTTTCTTCTCTTTGTTCTTCAGTTCTTCTTCCATGTTTTCTCAAACCTTCTTCTAAGACATACATATCACCATGGGAAAGGTATTTTTATTCCTTGGTGGATTTGGTTTAAGCTTTGCAATGACCGAGTGATGGTAGGAAGTTGCAGAGATAGTGTGCATATATGGTTTTGCATAGGAGGTAAGTATTTAAAATTTTAAAATTTAGATGAGAAGGGAGATGGGTGCATTTTTCAAGGTTTTATGCCCCTAACCTTTGAGGGAAATAAAATTCCATGGTGCTCTTGGAGCTGATACGTGGCGGAGATCCGATGACAAGGAATTTTAGCTCCCACAAGCACCTGGGGGCTAAACTGGCAATCTTAGAGGTTGCATGAGGATTCAAAGGTCATATGGGGGATGGGAAAATTTTTCCATGGTTGATATACCTAACCTTGAGGTCCTTCAAGGACACAAAATCCTGTTAGGCTCTTGGAGCTGACACGTGTCCTCCCAAAATTTGACTACCTCCCGAACTCGCTCTAAGAGGACAACTTAAGATGATGATAACTTGAGATTTTGATGGATGTTTTTGATGAAATTTAATATGATCCTAACTGGAAATGGCCTTTTGAATCCAATGGTGGGGTATCATGTATTTATTATTCCATTTTTGATTTGGTAATCCAATTGTAAATGAGAAAAAATGCTTGTAGACCTAATGTGCTAAAGTGTTGTGAAGAATATAATTTCACCATCTTGTAGGGATTGGAATTAAATTTTTGGTGATGTTTTGTTTTGCTCCAAAATCCATTCAAATCTCCCAGAATCACCTTTGGAAGTTCAACACCTGTTTTGGCCTATGCACTGACTACGCCTGTGAACCCTAATTTTGGTAAAACTACCCCAACTTCTCTGAGACCTTCCAGAATCTTCCTGAATGAATTCTATGATGTACCAAGGCCTTTGAATAACCTTCACATCCATTTTTTATTTTCTAATCCACTTCATGGGGTTGCTCCACTCCTAGGAATTCCAGTGATAACCCTTCCCACAACTGCCTGAAGCTTGTAACTTTTAATGAACTCCTAAAATCACCGAGGGGGAATGAATGGAATTTCCTATATCACCTAGGGGGTGAGATAACACTAATCGGGAGGTCACTTGGATTTACTTGGATAGACCGGTGGTGTCTTGGAATGATAGGACTTGAAAAAAATAAAATAGGGGTATAGTTGTCATGCTTGAAAATTGTTAATTTCCTTGTTGCACATTTGCATGAAAATAATTAGATCTAGCTTGGGGAAATGACATGGAATGAGTCTAGTGAAGACATGATATGGGGAATCAAGAATCTCAATTTTAAACAATATGATCCATTGACCAATGCCTTATTCATTGGGCCTGTAGAGTCATGTATAATTTACAAGAGAGAGGGATAACAAAGAAGGAAACACGCACACAACAGAAGGGAAATACACACAACATAAAGGGAAACACACCTAGAAATCACCTATGGTACAAGGCATGGGAAAAACCACTTTCACTGATGATATAATTTAAGGTATTTCCCACTGCGAGAAAATTTCAGTGGTGTTCCATCTAAATATGAGAGTAGAAAAAAATTATCACCGCAATCTTCACGAATCAAATAGGCCAAGCCTTACAATGAATATAAATTTTCGTGGTTTCCTTTTGGTTCCTTTCTCTTATCCATAGCAAGATGAGGTATCAACTTTGAATTCTCTCATTTTTGATTTCTTGTCAAATATCTTCATTACTTTCAATTAGTGCTCCTTGATATGGTCCACCATGTTGATTTTTTGAGCTCAATTACTTCATTTAGCTTGCGATGTGAAACTTGCTAGAAAACAAAGTAACAACCATTGGTTAGGGGGAATCGGCATCGGTCGCCCAAGATTGACATCGGTTTTGGGTAATGAGGCATGATTTACCTGTGCGAGAATGTTTTAATTAAATCTCGGGGAATTAGATCTATTTTTAGAATTTATGTATATATATACATACATACATACATACATACATACATACATACATACGTACACACATACATACATACATACGTACATACGTATGTATGTATGTATGTATGTATGTATGTATGTATGTATGTATGCTATATATACATAAATTCTAAAAATAGATCTAATTCCCGAGATTTAATTAAAACATTCTCGCACTGAGTAACCGATGTGCTACCCAAAACCGATGTCAATCTTGGGCGACCGATGCCGATTCCCCTAACCAATGGTTGTTACTTTGTTTTCTAGCAAGTTTCACATGCAAGCTAACTGAAGTAATTGAGCTCCAAAATCAACATGGTGGACCATATCAAGGAGCACTAATTGAAAGTAATGAAGATATTTGACAAGAAATCAAAATGAGAGAATTCAAAGTTGATACCTCATCTTGCTATATATATATATATTGATTGTAATTACATGGCTAAGTTCCTAAGTCTATAAATGACTATATAAGAATAAAAGCTAAGGTTTAGAAGTAGAGAATTAACAATAATTAAGCATAACTTGAAAAAGTTGGTGAGAGTGAGAATTCTTGGTGATGAATCAAAAGCTTGAGAGAAAGAAAGTATTGTACTTCTGATAGGTGTGGAAGATTGTAAATATTTATCAGTATATCTTGTCAAAGCTTTGGATAATAGATTGGCTTGTTTCTTGGTGGATGTAGCTCACACTAGGTGAACCATGTTAAATCTGGTGTTGATTTATGTCTCTTGTTTTGTATATTTCTTCTGGTAGAATATCCACTTTTATTTGCATGTATGCTTAGATATGATATATTATCTATAAAACTAGTGTGTTAACCCCAACAACTGGTATTAGAGATTTGTTTGAGGGTTTTTGTGTTGACATATTTACTCACAGAGGGTTTTTTGATTGAGTGGGAGCTACAACAATGGTAGAAGAAAACAAATACAAGGAAGAGAAGTTTGATGACTGAAATTATCAATTATTAAAGATGCAGATTGAGGATTATGTGTATCAAATAGATTTGTATTTATCATTGGATGATAAGTCTAGACCTACGAAGATGACTGATGAAGAATGGAATATTATTGACAGAAAGGCTTTGGGATCTATAAGATTGAGCTTGGCAGCATCCGTGGCTTCCAATATTATAGAAGCAACTTCTACGATAGAGTTAATGAAATATCTTGCTAATTTATATGAAAAACCTAGTGCTTCAAATAAAATTTATTTGATGAAGAAACTATTTAGTTCTAAGATGCATGAAGGTGGATCTACATCTAGTCATTTGAATGATTTCGATCTATTGTAAATCAGTTAAAATCGGTTGAAATACCATTTAATGATGAAGTAAAAGCACTTTTATTCTTATGTTCTTTGCCTGATAGTTGGGATAACTTGGTAATGGCTATTAGTAATACAACATCTGCTAATAATATTTTGAATTTTGATGATGTGGTTAGTATAATCTTGAATGAAGAAATTCGTAGGAAGAGTACAGAGGAATCATCATCTAGAAATTCTTTGAATGTAGAAAGTAAGGGCATGTAGAAGGAGAGATCCAAGAGTAAGAGTAATGGGAAATCAAAGTCAAGGGATAGCAGATCTAAATCCAGAAGTAAGGGAATTACTTGTTGGAAATGTGGAAAGAAAGGACATGCAAATAAAGATTGTTGGTCAAAGGACAAAGAGAACCAACACCCAAACAAAGGTAAAGAAGAAATCTTGTTGCATTAGAGGTAATGCAATATGCTCTTATTATTTATTTAGATAGAACAATTTAATCATGGGTTTTAGATTCAGGAGCTTCTTTTCATGTAACCCCTAATAAGGGTTATTTCAGAAATTATGTCCAAGGTAATTTTGGGCATGTTTATTTGGGTGATGATGAACCTTGCAGTATTACTAGTAAAGGGGAAGTTCATCTAAAATTACAAAATGGAAATACATGGGTATTAAAATATGTGAGGCCTATGCCAAGCCTCAGGAGGAATCTTATTTCTACAGACAACTAGGTGAATCAGTTGTGTGGTTACTTTTACAGGAGACTGTTGGAAATTCACCAAGGGTGCTTTTGTTGTGCTAAGAGGTAAGAAGGTAGGAACACTATATTTATCTACCTGTATTACTGATTCTTTTCTACATTATCTACTTCAGATTCAGATGTATACATGTGGCATAATTGGTTGGGTCATATGAGTCAAAAAGGAATGCATATCTTAAAGGCTAAGGGTAAGTTATCAGATTTGAAAGATTTAGATCTTGATTTCTATGAGCATTGTATCTTTGGAAAGAAAAAGAGAGTGAGATTTCTCAAAGTTGGGGCAACTAAGATGCAACAAAAATTAGAGCTTGTACACTCAAATTTGTGGGGACCAGCTCGTGTAGCTTCTAATGAAAGATCTCAGTATTATGTTACTTTCATTGATGATGCTACAAGAAAGGTATGGGTTTATCGTATTAAACATAAATTTGATGTTTTTGAGACTTTTAAAGGATGGAAATACCTTGTTGAGATTGAATCAAATTCTAAGTTAAAGTGCCTTAGATTTGACAATGGTGGTGAATAATGTAGCAAGGATTTCAATGATTATTGTTCAGTGAATGGGATACGTAGAGAAAGAATGGTTCCAAGAACACCATAGGAGAATGGTGTTATAGAAAGAATGAATAGGACAATCATGAAATGTGCTAGAAGTATGAGGATATATTTTGGATTTCCCTTGCAGTTTTGGGTAGGAGTTGATACATCGGTTTATTTGATTAACCGTGGGCCTTCAAGTTCACTAGATGGAGGAATACCAGAGGAAGCTTGGACTAGAAAAGAGGTAGATATTTCTTTTCTTAAAGTTTTTGGTTCATTGTGCATGTTGATAAGGAAAATAGGAAAAAGTTTGATGCAAAATCCAAGAGATGCACTTTCATTGGTTAATGATCTGGTGATTTTAGTTTCCATTTTTGGGATTTAGAGAATTCTAAAATTATTAGTAGTCATGATGTTGAATGAAATGAAAAGAGAATGTACAGGGATCAAATTTTGGTACCCAAAGATGAACTGGTTGAGAAGTTTGTGAATGAAAATGAACTCTTGGATTTAAAAGTATTACCTACAGGGTTATATAGTAACCATTGTGGGTTTACCCCTAACTAACATCGGTCAAAAAAACTTGTATCGATTCTGAAGAGACAAACCAAAATCAGTTATAAGAATTGACGTCGATTCATGACAGGCGTCAATCGTCATTGTCAGATTTGTATACAAATGTCCAGGAGGTCCAGATTGAGCCTCCGGTAGCCCAAACTCCTATGAGAAGGTCACAAAGGGTAGGTAAACCTCTAAAAATATTTACACCTTCTTTATGTTATTTATTATTAATAAATAGTGATGAACCAGAGAGTTTTGAAGAAACAATGTAGGATAAGACCCATGTCTAGTGGGAGCATGACATGGATGAGGAGATGGAATATTTGGAACAGAAACAGACTTGGGATTTGGTTAAGTTACCAGAATGTAAGAGAACATTGTAGAACAAGTGGGTTTACAGGATCAAGGAAGAAGAGAGTGGAGAGAAAAGGTACAAGGCAAGGCTTGTAGTAAAGGGATTTACATAGTTAGCAGGGATTGACTTTGGTGAAATATTTTCTCATGTTGTTAAGATGACTTCTAGTCATATCTTTTTTTGAGCTTAATCGTAGTAGAGGATTTGCATTTATAGAAACTAGATGTGAAGATGAATTTCCTTCATGGTGATTTGGATGAAGAGATTTATATACAGATAGTCGCTTGGGTATGAAGTCAAGGGTAAGGAGAAATTAGCGTGCATGTTGAAAAAGAGTCTGTATGGGCTCAAGAAAGCTCCAAGGCAATGGTACATGAGGTTTGATAGTTTTATGCATGAGCATGGTTACTTGAGATGTGAATCTGACCATTGTGTTTATTTCAAGAAGCTTGAAAATGGGAGCTATATTATTTTGTTACTATATGTGGATGATATGCTTATTGCAGGATCTAATATGCAGGACATTGGTGAGCTTAAGGTAAAGCTAGATCACATATTTTATATGAAGGATTTAGGAGTTGCAAAAATAATCCTTGGCATGCAAATACACAGAGACAAGAAAAACAAGAAATTATATTTGTCTTAGGAGGATTATATCTACAAGGTGTTAGAAAGGTTCAAGATGCAGAATGCAAAACCTGTTAGTACACCTATGGATGGAAACTTCAAATTAAGAAAAGATCAATGTCCTTGATCACAAGAGGAGGCCAAAAACATGACATGAGTGCCATATGATTTAACAATTGGGAGTATCATGTATGTTATGGTTTGTACTGCACTGCAGACATTGCATAGGCAAAGTGGGATTTGTGAGTAGATATATGGAAAATATAGGTAAAGAGAATTGGAAATAAGTCTAATGGATACTCAGGTATTTGAAAGGGACATCTAGCATGAAATTATGCTATTGAGGTTCAGATATTTCATTATGTGGCTATGTTGATTCGTGATATGGCTGGAGATCTGGATGGTAGGAGAAGCACTACTAGATATATTTTCACACTAGGTGGGATGACAGTTAGCTGGATTTCAAGATTACAAAAGGTTGTAGCTTTGTATACTACAGAGGAAGAGTATGTTGTAGCTACATAGGCTAGAAAGGAAATGATATGGATGAGTAGGTTCATGGAAGAGTTGGGAAATGAGCAAGGTGATCGTAAACTATTTAGTGAAAGTCGAGTGTAATTCATTTAGTAAAGAAATCAACATTTCATTCAAGAATGAAACACATTCAGTTGAGGTATCACTTCATACAACATGTATTGGAGGATGGAAAATTGAATCTGGAAAAGATTCATACAAGTGAGAACCCTGCAGATATGCTAATGAAGCCATTAGCAAAGGAGAAGTTGGAGCTACACTCCACTTCTGTTGGTCTTCGATTCTAAGACTTGAAGAGGAAGAAACAAAGCTAAGGAAGGATCTAAGAATGATGATGTACAGGTATGGTGTAGTAATTAATCTCCAAATGGGAGATTGTTGAGTTGTTGAGCTTAATTACTTTTATTTATCTTGCAATGTAAAACTTGTCAGTAAAAATACAAGAATCGTCATTAGTTATGGGGAACCGGCATCGGTCACCCAGGACCGACATCGGTCAGGAAAGGAGGAACTGACATTGGTTAGGGCTAACCGACATCGGTTACCTGTGTGAGGATGTTTTAATTAACTCTCATGAATCGGATCTATTTTTAGTATTAAAATATATCTATTGATTGTAATTACACAGCTAAGTGCCCTAAGTCTATAAATAACTATATAAGAATAAAAGATAGGGTTTAGAAGTAGAGAATAAACAAGATTTAAGAAGAACTTGAAAAAATTGGTGAAAGTGAGAATTCTTTGTGATGAAGTAAAAGCTCGAGAGAAAGAAAGTATCTGTGCATCCGAGATGTGTGGAAGATTGTAAATATTCATTATATATCTTGTCAAAGATTTGGATAATAGATTGGCTTGTTTCTTGGTGGACGTAGCCCACACTAAGTGAACCACATTAAATATGGTGTTGATTTATGTCTCTTATTTTATATATTTCTTCCAAGAGAATATCCATTTTTATTTTCAAGTATGCTAAGATTTGATATATTATCTATATAACCGATGTGCTAACCCCAACACACAACTCAAATTCTATTCTCTTCTAGCTTCTCAAGAAAGAGGATCCTCTCACAATGGAATGTTTTCACTATCCATCTTCTATTCTCGTGGAGAAGCTTGAGAGCTGAAATCTCAACCGTAATGGGAATTTATGCTTCACCTCCATACATTAGTTGTAATGGTAACATGCCTATTGGCTTCTTGTGGGTGATCTTATCCACCCATAATGCACCATACAACTTCTTGTCCCGATTCCTTTGGTTTTCATCTATGATCTTACGAGAAAATGGTCATGATGTTCTTGTTTCTTGATTTAGACTATGCATTTCCTTAAGGATAGTAGTCTGATGAATGAGACAAGGATATTCCATAGCCATAACAAAAATCAGTCAACTACCTTGAAGCAAAATAGGTAGCATTTCCCGCTACAATATTATGTGGCAGTCTAAAACGTACTATGATATTATCCTTGATGAAGCTACATGCTATTTTGGTGTTGGATTGTTTGGTCGGAGTGGCTTCCACACATTTTGTGAAGCATTATATCACTGTGAGCACATAGGTGCTCCCGCACTTGAGTGAGGCTTTAATACGTGATGAAATCTAGTCCCCACCGTTGAAATGGTTCTTAAAAACAACTGCCCGGCCTGAGTGCTAGTGCTGCAAGTTGGGGTCTCCTAATGAATTTTGACATGCTTCATAGTTGGAAACCCATTCTTGAGTGTCTATAAAGAGGGTGGGCCGATAATACCTTCCTTGAAGGATCTTGTGTGCAGTGACCATCATCGAGAAATGTCCACCACATGCTTGGTCATGGTATGCTTTAAGCAATTTTTCTTGTTTCTCTTTGTCTACACATTTGAGGAAGCATCCATCAAGACCTCTCTTATAAAGTGTGTGGTTCCAAATAACAAACTTAGTTTCTGTACCTTGATCATTCTCCTTTGATTATAATCAAGATGAGTAGGGCATTATCCATAAGTTAGGTAATAGGAAATATCAACATACCACTCATCAGTAGTGGTTACAAAGAGAACCTATGGATTATTTTTAGAATAAATTGGGAAAGCAAAAGTATCTTCACTGTGTTGAGACTTGAGTGCTTCATCTTGAGAATCAACCTACACAAGCCATTTCCTCTCACCATATTGGAGGGATGGATATCCAATGCATACTCTTGAATTTTTGCAACCTATTTTCCTCTTTTATCTCCAGGATCTTTTTGTGTCAAGATGGACTTGATTGCACTTCCGGGTACCATTACCACAATATGAGAGTTTAGTATGTAATATCTAAAACTTTTTAAAGCCTTGACTACGGTATAGGCATGTTTCTCTAGCTAGATGTAGTTTAGTTCATGCTTATTGAATGAGAAACTCATGAAATCAATGGTGCCTCCACACCTTCATCATTCTTTTGGACTAGAATGATAGAGAGTTCGTGTTTCGATGCATAGCAATACATAACGATTTTTTTCTTGAAATCTAGAGACATGAGGGTCGTGGCTTTGGAAATGGTTTTAAATCTCTTCAAACACTTTCTTCCATTTATTGTTCTACTTGAAGTTTTCATGTGATTTTATCATGGTGGTGGTGTGCTTTGTCAATTTAGAAAACTCAGAACAAAGAGAGGAAGAAATTTCACTTTTTGAAGAAGGAATGAACTCCTTTCTTGCTTCAGGTAGAGATGGTGCTCGAATGGCTCATACTCTCTTACGATAAATGTGTGATTTGTGTTTGTTAATAATGTATTTCAACAACTTGCCTTCTGTGACTCCAAAAATGCACTTTTTTGGGTTTAACGATATGCCATGTTTTCTACACCTTGCAAGTACTTGTTCCAAGTGATGAATATGGTATTCTATCTTTTTTATATAATACCGTGAGATCATCGAGGTATACGAAAATGAGAATTTTTAAATCTTTGAATGCCAAATCTATCACCCTTTAAAATGTAGCTCTAGTATTTATTAGGCCAAAAGGGATTTTGCCATACACAAAAGTGCCCCAAGGCATTGTGAAGGTTGTCTTGGTGCGATCCTCCTCTTCCACTTTGATTTGATTGTACCATGAGAATGCATTGAGAAATGAAATAATTTTATATCTAGTGATTGGTTAAAAATATAGTCCATAATAGGGAGAGAATAATTGTCTTTCAGCGATTCCTCGGTTCAAGTTGGAAATATGCACATATTCTTGTTTGACCATTATTCTTACGCACAAGACAATGTTGGCCACCCATGTTGGTGATGGATAGGAAAGATAATCCTTACATTAAACATATTCATTACCTCCTCTTTGATGGTATCATAAATCTTTTGGCTATATGTCCTTTGTTTCTTCCCGAATGGCTTGGCATCATGCTTCAAGGAATTGAGTGATGCATTTCCTTTGGTTGGAAGGATTTGAGTTCATCATAAGAGTAGGCCAAAACATATAAATATTTCTTGAGTAATGAAAAAACGTTCTCTTCTCCTCGAGTAGGTTCATGGAAGAGTTGGGAAAAAGCAAGGTGATCATAAAATATTTAGTGAAAGTTAGAGTGTAATTCATTTAGAAAGAACTCAACATTTCATTTGAGAATGAAACACATTCAAATTGAGGTATCACTTCATACAATGTATTGGAGGATGAAAAATTGAATCTGGAAAATATTCATACAAGAGAGAACCCTTCGATATGCTAATGAAGCCATTAAAA
The DNA here is from genome assembly GCA_018340775.1 of Taxus wallichiana var. yunnanensis. NCBI lineage: Eukaryota > Viridiplantae > Streptophyta > Pinopsida > Cupressales > Taxaceae > Taxus > Taxus wallichiana. The sequence continues at coordinate 14,812,472 of CM031238.1, read as the reverse complement.
AGGAGAAGTGGAGCTACACTCCACTTCGTTGGTCTTCGAGTCTAAGACTTGAAGAGCAAGAAACAGAGCTAAGGAAGGATCCAAGAAAGATGATGTATAGGTATGGTGCAAAGTAATTAATCTCCAAATGGGAGATTGTTGAGTTGTTGAGCTCAATTACTTTAGTTTATCTTGCAATGTAAAACTTGTTGGAAAATACAAGAATCGTCATTAGTTATGGGGAACCGACATCGGTTAGGAAAGGAGGAACCGACATTGGTTACTGTGTGAGGATTTTTTAATTAACTCTCATGAATCGGATCTATTTTTAGTATTAAAATATATCTATTGATTGTAATTACACATGCCTAAGTTCCGTAAGTCTATAAATGACTATATAAGAATAAAAGATAGGGTTTAGAAGTCGAGAATAAACAAAATTTAAGAAGAACTTGAAAAAATTGGTGAAAGTAAGAATTCTTTGTGATGAAGCAAAAGCTTGAGAGAAAGAAAGCACCGTGCATCCGAGATGTGTGGAAGATTGTAAATATTCATTGTATATATTTTCAAAGATTTGGATAATAGATTGGCTTGTTTCTTGGTGGACGTAGCCCACACTGGGTGAACCACATTAAATATGGTGTTGATTTATGTCTCTTGTTTTATATATTTCTTCGGTAGAATATAAATTTTTATTTTCAAGTATGCTTAGATCTGATATATTATCTATATAACCGATGTGCTAACCCCAACACACAACTCAAATTCTATTCTCTTCTAGCTTCTCAAGAAAGAGGATCCTCTTGTCAATGGAATGTTTTCACTATCCATCTTCTATCTCGTGGAGAATCTTGAGAGCTGACATGTCAACCGTAATGGGAATTTATGCTTCAACTCCATACATTATTTGTAATGATAACATGCCTATTGGCTTCTTGTGGGTGATCTTATCCACCCATAATGCATCATACAACTTCTTGTCCCGATTCCTTTGGTTTTCATCTATGATCTTACAGAAAATGGTCATGATGTTCTTGTTGCTTGATTTGGACTATGCATTTCCTTGTGGATAGTAGTTTGATGAATGAGACAACGAGATTCCATAGCCATAACAAAACTCAGTCAACTCCCTTGAAGCAAAATAGGTAGCATTTCCCGCTACAATATTCTTTCGCACTCCTAAACGTACTTATGATATTATCCTTGATGAAGCTACATGCTATTTCGTGTTGGATTGTTTGTTCGGAATGGCTTCCACACATTTTGTGAAGCATTCTATCACTGTGAGCACATAGGTGTGCCCTACACTTAAGTGAGGATTCAATACACCGATGAAATCTAGTCCCCACTAATGAAATGGTTCTTAAAAACAACTAGCCTGAGTGGTAGTGCTGCAAGTTGGGGTCTCCTAATGAATTGTTGACATGCTTCACAGTTGGAAACCCATTCTTGAGTGTCTATAAAGAGGGTGGGCTGATAATAACTTCCTTGAAGGATCTTGTGTGCATTGACCATCATTGAGAAATGTCCACCACATTCTTGGTCATGGTATGCTTTAAGCAATTTTTCTTGTTTCTCTTTGTCTACACATTTGAGGAAGCATCCATCAAGACCCCTCTTATAAAGTGTGTGGTTCCAAATAACAAACTTAGTTTCCTATAACTTGATCATTATCCTTTGATTATAATCAAGATGAGTAGGGCATTATCCATAAGTTAGGTAATAGGAAATATCAACATACCACTCATCAGTAGTGGTTACAAAGAGAACCTATGGATTATTTTCAGAATAAATTGGTAAAGCACAAGTATCTTCATCGTGTTGAGACTTGAGTGCTTCATCTTCAGTGATCAACCTACACAAGCCATTTCCTCTCACCATATTGGAGGGATGGATATCCAATGCATACTCTTGAATTTTTGCAACCTATTTTCCTCTTTTATCTCCAGGATCTTTTTGTGTCAAGAAGGACTTGATTGCACTTCCAGGTACCATTACCACAATATGAGAGTTTAGTATGTAATATCTAAAACTTTTAACATCCTTGACTATGGTATAAGCATGTTTTTCTAGTTGGATGTAGTTTAGTTCATGCTTATTGAATGAGAAGCTCATGAAAGCAATGGGTGCCTCCACACCTTCATCATTCTTTTGGACTAGAATGACAGAGAGTGCGTGTTTTGATGTATAACAATACATAACGATTTTTTTCTTGAAATCCAGAGACACAAGGGTAAGGGATTTGGAAATGGTTTTTTAATCTCTTCAAACACTTTCTTCCCTTTATTTTTCTATTTGAATTTTTGATGTGATTTTATCATGGTGGTGGTGTGCTTTGTTAATTTAGAAAACTTAGGAACAAAGAGACGAAGAAATTTCACCTTTTTTAAGAAGGAATGAACTCCTTTCTTGCTTGTGGGTAGAGATGGTACTGGAATGGCTCGTATTCTCTTAGGATAAATGTGTGATTTGTGTTTGTTAATAATGTATTTCAACAACTTGCCTTCGTGACTCCAAAAATGCACTTTTTGGGTTTAACGATATGCCATGTTTTTTACAACTTGTAAGTACTTGTTCCAAGTGATGAATATGGTATTCTATCTTTTTTTATAATACCGTGAGATCATCGAGGTATACGAAAATGAAAATTTTTAAATCTTTGAATGCCAAATCTATCACCCTTTAAAATGTAGCTCTAGTATTGATTAGGCCAAAAGGCATTTTGCCATACACAAAAGTGCCCCAAGGCATTGTGAAGGTTGTCTTGGTGCAATCCTCCTCTTCCACTTTGATTTGATTGTACCATGAGAATGCATTGAGAAATGAAATAATTTTAGATCTAGCGATCGCTTACAAAATCTAGTCCATAATAGGGAGAGAATAATTGTCCTTCGGCGATTCCTGGTTCAAGTCATGGAAATATGCACATACTCTTGTTTCACCATTCTTCTTCCACACTAGCACAATGTTGGCCACCCATGTTGACTGATGGATAGGAAAGATAATCCTTACATTAAACATATTCATTACCTCCTATTTGATGGTATCATAAATCTTTTGGCTATATGTCCTTTGTTTCTTCCCGAATGGCTTGGCATCATGCTTCAAGGAATTGAGTGATGCATTTCCTTTGGTTGGAAGAATTTGAGTTCATCATAAGAGTAGGCCAAAACATATAAATATTTCTTGAGTAATGAAAAAAACCTTCTCTTCTCCTCGAGTGAACAAAATTTTCCAATATTTACCATCCTTGGCTCCTCCGAGGTGCCGATGTTCTCCTCAAACTCAGCTTGGCATCAAGAAGATTGTTTTTCTTTCTCTTGAATGAATCTATCGTGTTTGTCGAAGAGGTCCTCCAAAGAAACCATGCCTTTGGGAATATTGTTTCCTTTCAATTTGATCACTCCATCAATCCATTCAATTCCTTATTTCTCTTCTTTGGATACCTCTTCTCGGTGTGAATTCTCTCTTCCTTCAAAGAATAGGTTATTGAAAATTTCCCTTTATTATAAGAATGCCAAGATCTAATCATCATCATTGAAGACCTACTAATGATTTGAATTATTTGGTACACTAGGCCTCGAACACCATTTCAATGATCACCTTTCATTTACCAAAATAAGGATGATGTGTCACTAGGTAAGATGACATTGCAAGAGAACCAACCTTTTCATTCTTTTCTCATGGGATAGCTTCGATGGAAAATGCATCGAAAGATTCAATGTAGTCCCATACTCTATTTTTATAATGCAAGAGTCTTGTATTTTCACCTGATATTGTTTCTAAACATACTTTACTATCACCTCTGCATCACCCTGGCATCTCAACTTCTTGATTCCCATGTCTTTTCCACACCCATGCCTAAGAGGAGAGTTTCATATTCTATTGTGTTATTTGGGTTATCAAAATGCAGCTTGTAGGAAAATGGGTACAATTCACCAGAAGGAGAGTACAATACCATGCCTTCTCTTGAACCTACACTAGAATGACTATCATCAAATTCAAAGGTGTCCAAACTTTATCTTCTTCTTCTTCCATAAGAAGTGGCAAGTTATCATGTTTTTCCAATGTGAGGAAATAGTTGCCTATCCCGATATCTTGAAAAATAATGTTTGCCTTTGGATCATCAAACTTTCATATTGTGAACTTCATCTTCCTTATCGACAATGACTTTTCATATTTCCTTTCATTGGAATAGTTACATATGACAAATCCATTTTTATTTCTCCACCCAAGTCTCTACGAAGCTTTGGATTAGTAGCATGCCAAAGGATGCTTTGGGATGTCTCGCCACCATGATGGTTAGAAGAACCTTCTTATTTGGAAAATAAAATAATGCTACCTGTGCATCTATGATTCTTCCTACCAATGATACTTTTTGGATTCCATTCAATAGCAGGTGTCATTTTCACGGGTCAAGGTGAGTCCTAGGACATCTACAAATTTGATGAGTATCACATTATCCGAGGCTCCTTAATCTATGATGAAATTATTTAGTTGGAATCCTTTATGAGGAGTGACATGTAGAAAGGTTCAACCTTGTTGGTTTTTGAGGCACTGAGGGATAACATGTTTTGAGAAGGTGGTGTGGATAGTGTGGGGATTAAGCCCTTGGAATTTGAACCTAAGGTTATAGGATTACCACCATAGACTACATCAATGAACCTAATAAACCGGGAAGGATGCGTTTATAGGTATTCTATTTCGTGAGCTCAAATTTAGTTTTTCTTGCATGTTCCAAAAATTAAAATTGGGTTATGGTGGGTGTTGGGTTTTTAAATGATACTTTTAACAAACCAAAGTTAGGGAAAACAAGTCCATCCTCTTTAATGGAAGAGGTTCCTTATTAAAAGTGAGAATCAAAACTTATATACAAATTTCCAACTTTTAAAGTGTGAATTCGATACTTTGAAATGTTTTATTCCCAAAGATCATCAATACGAAAGAATGGAAGAATTAAGGAGAGAAGGAAAGAAGAACATAACAATACCTTCAAGAAATATAGATAATGAGTATAACCTTATACGTATTAAACTGGGAGATGTAGAATAGAATCATTCACTTTCATAACCAATATAATTCCAAAGATGCAAAGTTCCAAAATCATATAAAAAGAAACAAAATTTCCTATCACAAAGATGGATGATTCCTAAATATTCGATAAGGAAAGAAGGAATAACGAGAGGAAGAAAGGTGTACCATTCCCATTTTAAGACTCAAGAAACAAGGGAATTTTTTTATATACATAACGTTCTCTGCTCTAAATAATCATAATTTAGAACATTCATTCCATGCTAATCAATCTCATAATAGATAACCATATACAGCTGTAAATGACTCGGTGAGCTATAGATCTCTCATTTCATGACTTGATTACCAACCGATCTCTCATGTTAACTTAAGTATTGTATACTATGGGTATACTATGTATACTTGGTTCTCTTACCCTATTCTAGGTATTGCGTGTTCTGTTTAAGAAATCTATCTAAATATTTGTTACCATATTCATCTAAAATCCCATTTCTAAAACTAGGTAACATAGACAACACATCCAAAGAGCTTGTGATACTTTGACCAAAGATTTCCAACATACTTTTCATGTTACTATTCCTAAATGACATATTTGTCTAATTAGAATATGTCCTTCACCCCACTCATCTATTATCTAAAATTTTCTTTACCTTGACTTCGTCAATCCACTTGTCCGATATTTGACCCTAACCCAAGGTATTGATATAATTTGGTATAGGGAACCACTCATGATGACCTAGGGTATATGGGTATACTCATTCGACCTAAGTCAATTGAATGTGCTTAGTTACCCTAAGTCATTTAGAATCACTTCCTATGCTAAATCATATCCTTAGCCTGATCTAGAGAGAAACTAAGTTCAAGTCCAGGTTTGAGTAGATCTAGATGAACCAATATTGAAGGGTGTTGCAACATGTCAACTACACCATTATATCCTCGTGAAGACCCAAGTCTTCATGAAGGTACAATTCTTACAGTTGGCATGTGCCAACATCTGACAAAACTACTTCATCACGATTTACACACCTCAAGAGGTCATTTTCACTTAATTATCTTTGGATTAAGATTCAAATCACAATAACCTTGCATAACCCTAATCCCAACAATCCTTAAGTTTTCCATCTTTAATTGAGTTGATTAAATAATAAGAAACCTCATTACCTATGATTTCTTTTATGTTCATTAAATTTTTCTTAACATGCAATTAATCGAAAACAAAAACAACATCTATCATAAGGTTTAATTAATGTGTCTCAACCATTCAAGGAATGTATAAGAACCAAAACAAGTTTTGATATGATAGACTTCATAGATATGAAGTCTAAATGGTTATCAAACTCATATACCATTTATTTATTTTGTATCCTTTAGAGAGGAGGAGAACCTTCCTCATTATGGTTAAGTATTAGGATTTATTACACCCATATCCAATTCACACATCCTGATATTATAACTATACATTCATAACATCATAATCAACCATACAAGATTGGGTAAAGAACATCAATACATGCAACTTAGTAAGTTGCATTTAAGTAAGGGAAATTGTACTAATTCCCATTTATCCAACCTATTTAATGACAACAGAAATAAGGATCCAATCAGATATGAATGTCAACATCAAAGATAGGATTACAAATTTCCTTCATATTATGAACAAGAGAATTGACATAATCAATTAAGTAACTTCAGTATTTTCAATTCATCATGATAAATACACATTTTACAAGACTATGCATTACTAACATATTTCATGTCAATAGCATCAAGATCATTTAAAAATACAACTTTTCTTCCTTCAAAACATCTCAATAATAAATCATAATTCTCTATAAATGGTCCAAAATTTTAAGTAACCAATACATCATAAAAGTTATTTCCTTCCTTTATCACTTACGAAGTCCATCTACAAAAATTTGTAGAATGGGTAGATTCATCAACTGAGCATGATAAGCACTAAGAATTAAAATGATGTGCTTTCAACTAACTATTTCATTAAACCAACTTTGCTTTTATGAAATAGTGAGGTCAAGCAGAAAAATAAATCATAAGTAACAACAACCATAAAAGAAGAAAAATTAATCAATTTGAATAACATTCAAGGAAATATCATGATGTAATCAGCAATCTACAACATGATATCAGATAAATAATGTTCCATCCAATACACTTATCCATATCAAATAAAATTACCTTCTAATTATTTCCTTCACAATTCATCTGAATTTGAAATACAAAAATTAACTTCACTATTTAACCAAAATAGAGTTACCTTCAGAAGTAGGAACCTTCTAACTCAGTTTACAGAATTTCATAAAAAGACACTACAGTCGAGCTCATTCCACTTCAAAAAGGATTTAGGATGTATCATCTAATAATATAAGTAAATAAGAGTCTCACACATCAGATGTGACATCCTAATCCCAAATCCAAGACATAGCCTAATTTCTCAAGTTAGGCCATACATTAACATTAGGATAGTATTTACTCAATGCACAACATCTCACATTAGTCTTCTATCACAAATATTAAAAACCTTTAACACAAGTCAAGAGGATAAGCAAGTAGTAATGTCAACTACCCAAGAGCATTAAAGAAAGTAATGCAACTGATCCAATTAAATCTTATGACAAGATTTACCCAAAAGAAGAAGAATGACTGTGATGAAATAGTAAGAGCTTCCTTTATAATTCGGTTAACCTGAATCCCCATACACAACTTCAAAAAAATATACCACAACACATATCCTCCTATAATTTCCAAAGGGGCAGTGATTAGACTTTACCTCATAGAATGAAAGAGAAAGAGTCAAATGACATGATCAAAGGGAATTATTACCCTCTATCAAATGTGAAGAAGGTCACAAAATAATAGATGCAAACCCAATCCCAACATCCTCAACTCTTTTATAAAAGAAAACACATATGAGAAGAGATTAAATAGAATGTATGACTGTTGTGTTTGAAACAGATTTAAGCAAGGTTTCCCATCATGGACATCCAACAACATAGTGATATTATACCCATATCAAAAGGAGATGAAATGAAAAAGTTTCTAATCACCATACGGGGTAATTATAGTCTCCAACAGTCATTCAAGAACATCAAAGTTTCAGTCAAGAATCCACAGACTAACCATTCCTTCAAGATGAAAGTAAAACAATCAGCGAGATAAAATCTCAATCAAATCCTCACAGAGGTGAGAGAAATACATCTTATGAAGGGATAAAGAAAGTTCCATCACAGTTCGATTCCAAAGAAGGTGCAATCTAGAATCAACATGGCTTAGCTACAGTGCATAGAAGCTATCAACAAAAATGATAAAATTCTTTTCATTGCATTTCTATAGATAGGTTCAATCTACACACCTCTATGAAATTGACAAGATAAATTACTCCCTACAATCTTACTCAAAGATCAAGGAAATGGAGGAGTCCAGAAAACCCTTATTCAAAATCGATATAGTTAGTTCTAAATCAAGAAATGACAACCACAAGTCCGAATAGCATCCTTAAAGTTTCACGATATCCCAATCAGGAAGGATTTAACAAGTTTACTCAAGCAATAAACTCAAGGGATTAACCTAGTTCAGGGATAGATATACAAAACCAACAACATCTACTTCAACAGGGAAGTAGATAGCATGAACAACATATAGAAATCTCAAACAGAGCTACAAGAATAACCCAAGCATCGACTCCGACAAAGCCGACTCTCACAATGTCCCCAACCAATAGGACCTCATCTATTTATCCCTTAGTTTAGTACTCAAGAACTTAGAGAAAGACTCAGTAAATATAAGATCAGAAGTATAGACTTCACACACAAGTATTCCCAACAAGGTAACATTGAAATCCAAGGGTCCAGAAACAACTATCACATAGTTCCATAAAATAACTTAATTCGAGTGACCTAGTTTTAAACTGAAAAGTTTAAAGGAATAATAAAACATTCACTCTTGTTTCCATACAAGAAGAACCCACAAAAATAGAGATTCTAAACATCCAATAACTACCCAACTCCCTTCGAATACCGAATTCGAAGAACTGTTAGATTATACAGTAAGTTCAAGAAGAAAACACTTATTTACTATTTTCCATATGAACTTGACTTACCCAACACAAAGAAAAGCATCCATTTACTGGTAGTTACGTAGAAGCTACATTACTTTGAAAAATCATAGAAGTAATAGATATAAATAATATTCATGTCTTCTACCAACCAAAATGACAACTCAGTTTGAAACTTGAAGCCACATATCATTTCCATAAACCCATTTTCGAACAGATAAGAAAGATTCACGCATGCACTTCATTACTCAAATCACCACAAGATTTAAGGTGGGATTCAACATCAAATAAACAGGAAAACAACTCAATGACTACCTTTCCAAGCAGAGATTCCTCAATCAGAGAATACAAAAATATTCAAGCAAGGAAACCAAATAACCATCACGAAATAAAAACCATTTATCTCATGAGAGAAAAGTTTTTTTAATGAAGACACTTAGAGAAAAGTAGAGCAACTTAATGGATAGATCCTATCATGCCTGATAGTGCTTCTGTTGATTCGAAGAATATTTCTAGCTGAGCCTTCACAACTCCTCCAAATGAAATCAACAACCAAAAATTCCTTCTCAAATGCCTCATATACTTCCATTGGATCGAAAATAGTCCAAGGGAGTTAAAAATAGTAACAAATTGAAAATAGAAATGCTGGTTGAAGAACTAGATAGCTCCATGCAGAGCAAAAATTGGAATGCATGAAATACCAAACAACTCCCAAAAATCCACTTGCATGGTTTCCAAGGTGGTTTTCTCACCAAAAATGATGACCATAAATGTCATTAATTTCCAATCTCCTACCTATATCTCCACGCCACCACCATCTAAAGTTTGTGAGTCCAAATTCAAGGAGAACATGCATTACTTAACGTTAGTGATGGTGCCAACTAGGATTCCCTCTAGTTTCCATGCCTCTGTCAAACTGACAGTACGTAATGTTTTAAATTCAAAAATCAAATCAAATAAATGACTTAGAAACTATCACCACCATCTCATACTTTCCATGCAACTCCCCTTAGGTCCCTTTCTATCCTTGCATTAGTTTAGGATAGATATCATTAGCTTAGGATCGACCTTAGGTTAGTTTAGAAAGTATTTACCTTAGGTTTATAAACATTTCCTTAGGTAAATTTTCCATCTTAGGATAGACCATGCCCCATACCAATTTAACATTAGGTAATAGGTTAGAAATAAACCTATAGTTATCTTAGGTTATTTCCAAATCCCCAACTTTGTAAAACATACAACTTAGGTTAGGATGCAACAAGATTAGTGTAAACATAGACATAAGGTAGGTCTAGTTTACCTTAGGTTAGAATCTCGTTAGGATAGATATTAAAGATCTAGGACTTAGGTTATTACCCTCAATAGTCCTGAAGTATACCTCCATCCTCTTTACACCATTCAACATCCTGGAGAAATTAGCAAGAAGATCCAAGCACACTACTTACAACAGAATGCAAAGTAAGAACTTCTAATAAGATCAAAGAATTTGTATAAATACAAGAGTTTAGTCCTTTATTTCCTTCAACCTCTGAATGTCAGTTTACCATACAGATCAGGTAAGAAGAATTAAAACATACCTTAGATCAATGAAATTGATCAAGGTTTTGTTATTATAAAGAGATAATTTGCAAACAATCATTACCTGTTTACAACCTTTCTTATCTCAATAGAATGGATTCCTTGCAAGCAATAACATTTCAGAAAAATGAATCCAAGAATAGAAATAAATTATCCATGGCAAGCATGATTTCTAACAATCAAAATAATACACCTTCTTAGGAAAAATCACATGTCAACGCTTGTAATGCAAAAGAGGAAAAGTTAACAGTTTGCCACAGGTGTTACAAAAGGGGAAAACTTCTATATTGATTACTTAAAATCTATTACCTTTATAGAGTACCAAGATCCAACCCTAACAACGGCATGGGAAACCATTAAATAGCTCCCAAGAATGGTTACATTCAGTTACAAAACTGATGAAACTGATTCAAGAAATCGACATCCGACCTTCTCCAAAGCCTCGGTTGTTTCCATGCCTGAGAAAAACTAGAAGCATTGAATCACATCCATTCAATCTGCCTTTGCAAACTTTGAATTTGATCCATCCACGTGGGAGAGATTAAAACTGAAGCGGGCCTGAGGACGCATTTTGTATTTTGTGCCTTTTGGAGAAATGGTACTTTAAAACATTTTAGCATGCCCACCCGCTTTTGATACGGGCTTAACACGTGGCTTTACTTGAGTGGCGATATAGTCGCAGGTCACTTTTATAATTTTACTTCTTTTCAACGTGGGCTCAAAAACTCAAATTTCTCCAAAGACCCACTTCCTGCTTTGACTTTTGATGTGGGCTCAACATTTGACTTTTTACCTTGGCATGGGTGGGGCCACAAGTCACTTTATAACTTTAAGCTCCTTATAGAAATAAATCCCAAATTCCCAAATCACTCCGACGGCCCACCTTCGCGCTTTGAATTTCGATGCGGGCTTAATATTTGAATTTTTACCTTATGGAAACAAAGCCAAAATTCCCAAACCGCTTCGATAACTCGCTTTCCCACTTCAAATTTTAAACGACATCAAAACAAAAAAAGGGCCCACCTCCTTACTAATGCTTGAAACATGACCATGTGTCCTTTGTAAGCCAATTCAAGTATTTTTGTGTTTTTGACTAAGTCCCTTTTGATTGGTGGGGTCATATGTCTACCCTTAGACATGTGGAGGCTTAGTACACATTTGGGACCTACCTCCGGATTTTACCTTTGAAGTCACACTGAGCTGACATGTGGAGGCTTTTGTAAACCATTCTATACTTAGCCAATTTGGGACTGCTTCCCACTTGAATTATGTTGAACCTTAGACATGTTGAGAGCTAGCACTCATTTCAGTTTCTACTTTGGATCCACCTCCGAAAGGGCGCTAAGCTGATGTGTGGCTCTTTCGCCGGTCCTAGAATTTTCAACGGTCAACTCTATCTCTCCTTTTACTCTGACCATGTGGCAAGCTAACACTCATTTGGAGCTTACCCCTTTGATTTCACTTATGAAATTGCATCGTTGAGGCACATGGAGGCTTCCACCGAACTCCCTCATACTTAGTCAATTAAATGATTGGCTCTATCTCTTTTTTGGACCTGGGACACGTGGAGGGTTGGCGCAAGTTTGGGAACCACCCTTGGCTTCAACCCTTGAAGTTACACCGATGAGGCACGTGGCGCCATCCACTGAACCTTCCATACTTAGCCAATTCAAGCTTGTTCTGTTTTCATTTTGGACCTGGGACACGTGGAAAGCCTGCGCTTATTTGAGGACTGTCCCTTGGGCCCTGCCCTTAGAGTTGCATTGTTTGGATGCATGGAGGCTTTCGTTACCGCTTGAAACATGGCCATGCCACATCCAATCAGAGATGTCCATGTACTACCTATGGATGTTGGGGAAAAAATTGACAGGAAGATACGCTCGTCATTCACGACTATGGAAAAATAACAAGAAAGGGAAAACCCCACCTTTACGCCTGAATTTCTAATTTTCTCCATGGAATGAAAAACTGCAAACAATACTAGGCTCAACGCGATCCATTACTCCAAGGTACCGAATCAAAATTTTCAAAACTTGACTTCAAAAAGAGGGGAATTTTAAGGGCGACAACAGCTGGCTCTTTTCTGGGGATGACTTGATAGAGGAACAAGGAAAGATCAAGAACCATTGAAAAAAATATAGGAAATCAAACCAAATTGCCTTATCCATTGGGCAAATAGAGTCAAAGGAAAACCAACATAGAAGACAAAACACACAAAAAGAAAACAAACCAAAAAGGAAAGACAAAAACAAAACACAAAGGAACAACCAAAAACCAAAACACTGTACACAATATATAGAAGGACTACCTAGTCACCTAGGACTTGAACAACTTCAAATACTTCCCACTATAAGGAAGTGGGAGAGGAGATCCATCCATATAATCTAAATAGAACAAATTTTCTCCAACAAATTCCCGATTTTAAAAGGACCAAGCCAAAGAGAATCAAACTTACCATGGCTTCCTCAAGGTTCATGTCTTTTGTCCCACAATGAGAACAATGTCTCCCACTTGAAAATATTTGGGTCTAGCTTTCTTGTCAAACAAATATTTCACCCTCAGTTGATGAGATGATATTCTATCAAAAACCTATAACCTGTCTTTATCCAGCTTCTGAAGATACATGATCCTCTTGTCCAAGGAACTGGTAAAAATTGAATCTTCAATAGCCTTCATTAAGTGTAAGGATGGTAATTCCACTATTACTGGAAACTAAGATTCAACACCATACACCACTTGAAATGGAGACATTCCAATTGCTCTTTTGGGTGTAATTCTATCTACCCAGAGAGCATCGTAAAGTTTTTTGTTCCAATTTCTCAGAGATCCATTGACAAGATTCCGAACGATGGTTACCAAATTCTTATTTGTTGATTCTGCTTGTCCATTCCCTTGGGGGTAGTAGTAGTATGCAGACCTTAGCTTAATATGCCTACACACTTCAAGAATATTCCATCTATGTCTCGCTTAAACAAAACATTCTCCCATAATACATACTATGCAGACCTTAGCTTAATAGCCCTATTTTCCTTGGAACTCAAGTGGGATGGACACTCTCCATAAGTAATAAAATGTGTAATATTAGCATACCATTCATCTGTTGAATTGAGAAAGAGGACAACAAGAACATAAAATGCTTCTTTAGAAAACATTGCATTAGCTCCTTCAGCAATAAGCTCATACAAGCCTTTACCCCGGACTAGCTTAGTTAGCTTCATATCAAGGTCATATTCTTGGAATTTTTCTACCCAATTGCCTCTCTTAGTTCCAAAATCTTGTTGTGTAAGAATAGACTTAATGGTTGTATCAGGTACAAGCACAACAGAGTTAGAATTAAGAATATAAAAATAAAATTGCTTGATATCTTTGACCACTACAAAAGCATGTTTCTCCATCATAGTATATTTCAACTCATGACTTTTGAGAACAAAGCTCATAAAGGAAATTGGGAGTTCATGATCCTTATAATTCTTCCGAGTTAGTACAGCAGACCAAAGTATTCTCTGTAGCATAACAATAGATGATAAAATCCTTGCTGAAATTAGGACATGCCAAGATGGGGTTTTAGCAATGGCTTGCTTGATACATTCAAATGATTCCTTACCCTTGGAATTACAACAAAAAATTTCTTTCCTTTCATCATGCGAGTAATGGTCATAGTCAATTCGGAAAAATCAAGAATGAATCTCCCGAGGAAATTTATCTTACCAAAGAAAGAGTAATCTATTGGATTTCTTGAACTCTTTTCAGATATATCTTGATTCCCTCTTTGGAGAAAATATGTCCTAGTAACTTGCCTTCAGTGACAAAAAGACAAACTTCTTTGGGTTGAGAGAAACTCCATGTTCTCTGCACTTACGGAGGACTATTTTAAGATGCTGAAAGTGATCTACCCTTGTTTTAGAGAAAAGAGTAAAAACATCAAGGTAAACTACAAAAACTTTCCCTTTAGACTACTGAATCCAAGTCCATTTCCCTATGAAATGTGGCACCAGCATTGAGAAGACAAAAGGCATTCTCTTGTAGGAAAATGTGCCCCAAGGAGTAGTGAAAGTAGTTTTGTGTTGATCTCGGGGTATTGGCTCCACTTGATTGTATCCAAAGAATTCATCAAGCATAGAAAACATCTAAGATCCTTTGATAACTTGCAAAATTTGATCCATCATGGGGAGAGGGTAGTTTTCCTTAGAGAGGCTGATTCAAATACATGAAATCCACACATGCAAATTTCACCATTCTTCTTCCTGATAGGAACAATGTTGGCAATCCATGTTGAATGATGTATAGGGAAGATGATATTTTCCTTTAACAACTTCTAGATCTCCTAAAAAATAGTGCCAGTAACCTTGGGATTATATTTCCTTTGTTTTTTCTTGAATGGTTTGATCCTAGGTTTCAGAGGGATAAAGTGTTACATCTCCTTTGGTTGGAAAGCCTTGAGATCATCATATGAATAGGTGAGAACATCAACATACATTTGTAGTAGATTTAATGTCTTCTTCTTCTCCTCTTATGTGTAGAATTTCCCAATGTTCATAATATTAGGTTCATCAAAACTCCCAATATTAACCTTTTCACATTCAGCAAACTACCAAGCTCCTTGGGAAGATTTAGACTTAATGTACCTATCATGCTTATCAAACAAATCTTCCAAACTCACCAGCCCTTTAGGGATCTTGTTACCTTTCAATTTTATGCAGCCATCTTGATCCATCTCTTCCTTGATATCTCCTTCATTAGAGGATACACACTCTCTAGGCAAGGTCTCACTTCCTTCAAAATACAACTGGTCAAAATTATCCTTAAGCTCCAAGAATGAGAGCAAGTGTTGATCATCATTGAAAACCTGCCAGTTATTTGCATTATCTAGTACACTGGGCCTATGAATCATTTCAATGGTAAATTTATCCTGAGAGAAATTTGGGTGAGGAATCAATAGAGATCCTGAGACAACTAGAGAATTAGCTCTAGTGTTCCTTTCTCTTGGCATAACTTCAATGGAGAAAGCATCAAGAAACTCAATGGAATCCTAGACAAGATTCCTATAATGCTTTAATCTCCTATTCTTTACTTGAAAAATATCTCTGACTTGCTTCACAATCAACTTTGCATCACCATGAGCACAAATATTCTTCACTCCCATTTCTTTTACCATGTTCAATCCTAGTATGAATGCCTCATATTCAGCTATATTGTTTTTATTTTCAAAACAAAGCTTGAAAGAACAAGGATGAATGTTCCCTTTTAGAGAGGTCAACACCAATCCAACTCTAGAGTCAGCTGAAGAGAAGCTTCCATCAAACTCTAGTGTTCAAATTCCATTAAGGTCATGAATCACTCCCTTAAGAAGTTTTTCCTCATCGTGTGACATGATCATGTAGTTACCATGCCCTGTATCCTCATAGAGTATCGTTGTGCTTTCGGATCATTAATCTTTTGCACAATGTACTCAGTCTATTTCTTAGGTAGCAACTTCTTCATTTTTCCATTGACCGGGATCAAAGCATGTGACCAATCCATTTGGATTTCACCTCCTACCTCCTTACAAAAATTTCTACTCAGCAACATCATGTATGAGGGAGGAATATCAGCTACCAAAAAGGTGGCTAAGACCCTTTTCTCTGGAAAAGTCGCAAAAGCTACTTGTGCATATTTAATTATTCCAACAAAAGGCACTTTATTACTTTCCATGGAATAACAGGAACCAAAGGCACGTGTTAGAGTCAGGTGCAAAGCATGAGCTACTTTTGTAGGAATTAGATTATTTGTTGCTCCCGAGTCTATAACACAATTACTGAGTTTATGGCTAGCTATGAGAAGAGTCACATAGAATGGTTCAATTTTCTCATTAGGGGAATCGACTACAGCCACAAAGTTTGATTGAGGTGAAAAAACATTTAGAAGTATTGGATGAGGCCTTGGATTTGGAATTGACAAAGTTTACCATTTTAGAAAAATAGTTAGGATGAGTCTGGTAAAACTCTGCCTCTAAAATTTGGATTTTGGTCGTTTTTAGGTGATCAATGATATCAAAAGATCCAAAGGTGGATGGGGCATCATTACTAGGAACTTGAGATACTTTTAATCTATTAGTTTTAGGATTTTAAGGACAAGGAGTTTTGGAAATAGAAGTAGGAGAAGGGGAATTAACATTACTCACCTTTTGTGTGGAGGCAGTGGGAATAGGAGCTCCTCTTCTTGTAACCACTAGAATAGTTATAGGAAACTCCTTAGACTTCTTAGCAGGCTACACCACTTTCTCTTTTCTATTCATTTTCTCCCGAGTCATAATAGAATATGAATCACTATTCATATCTTCCACTCTTTCATCATATTCATCTTCATCATCCATACCTTTGGTGGTGAGGAAATGAACTTGGTATCCACCAAGCTCCTCCAGTTATTCATCAACCTTATCTGTTGGTTCTTCATAGAGTTCAGTAAACTCCTCATCATCAGGTTCTTCAACTTCATAAGTTGCATTGAATGGAACTTTGATGGGAGGGCCTTTAATAGCCAATCTGGTCTGAGAAGTAGGAAGATGGTTCCTGGGCTGAAAATTCTTCCTTGGAACATCTTGGTAAGGAGTATGCTGAGCCAATTTTTTCTCGAGATCAATGAGATCATTTGCAAGCTTCGTGCTAATCGCTCAGAATTGGCTCTAGGGAAGAGGAAGAGGAAGAAGATATAGAATTAGAGGATTATCTTTTAGTTTACTAGACATGATTAAATAATCATCAACACCGATAGCTAAATGTTGATCGGCATCCGAGTTGCAAGGTTAGCAATCCTTAGTGCATAACTCACTTCGTGAAACTATGCATTGAGGAAGAATTAATTTTGGATTTGATCCACTGGATGAGTGTTATATGGAATTTTATGAATTAGCTTGTTGAATTTAGCCACAAATTCCCTCATGGGCTCAAATAATTCCTTATTGATATGATAAATTTGTGCTAATAGAGCATGCACATATTCAACAGGTTTAAAACATTGCTCAAACTAAGTTGTCATGGTATTCCAATTAGTGATCGACCCAATAGGAAGATGATAAAACCAATTAGTAGCATTGTCCTGCAATGTCTCCATAAAAATCTTGACAGAGACATCTTCATGTTCAACCCCAAGAATCCCACATGTAACAATGAAGGCTGCAATGTGTTCATCTGGATGAACCTTCCCATCACCCCGGAACTTGGGAAAACTTTTCCTATTACCCCTAGGTAACTCATGCAATGGATGAGGAAGAGAAAGAGGCCCAACTTGTTGTCCCCAAGGCAAAGGGGCTGCCATCTTTGGAAAAATTGACTGAAGGGGAACTGAAACACCAACAAGTATCAAAGCATGAAGATTAGGAATGAGATGTTCCTGAGGAATGCTATCCTTGGAATTCTGTCTTTAACAGGAGGTGTGCTTGTAGAACAAGTTCCTTTGTTCCTTCTTTGCTGGAAGAGATAATTTTTTCTACTCCAAAAGTTGAAAGTGGGAATCCTCAACCTCGAGAGCTTTCTTCCCATGTGTATACCATAGATTTTCCAAACTAACAATGATCTTGAATTTGTTCCTTTAGAAATGGATTTGTTTGAAATGAAATCCCAAATGAGTCACCAAAAACTATTGGGTTTGTCAACAAGTCCCTCCTCTTTAATGGGAGATGTTTCCTTATTAAAAGAAAGAAACAAAACTTATATACAAATGTACAACTTTCAAAGTGTGGATTCCTGATACTTTGAAATGTTTTATGCCCAAAGATCATCAATACGAAAGAATGGAAGAATTAAGGAGATGAGGAAAGAAGAACATAATAATACCTTTAGGAAATATAGATAGTAGAGTATAACCTTATACGTATTGAACCAAAGAGATGCATAATAGAATCATTCACTTTCATAACCAATATAATTCCATAGATGCAAAGTTCCAGAAATCATATAAACAAGAACACAAAGTTTCCTATCATAAAAGATGGATGATTCCCAAATATTCAGACAAGGAAAGAAGGAATAGTAGAGGAAGAAAGGGGAAAATTTTGTATTGATTACTTCAAATCTATTACCTTTACAAAGTACCAGGATCCAACCCTAACAACGTGTTGGTTGGATATTTTGTCAAACCAAAATATGAGGTTCAACCACAGTACATGGGATTAAATCCCTCCTCAAAGACAGGTGAGGCTGCCTGTTTATTGCTAATCTAAAACACAGTAAATAATATATACAATATTCACACTAATCTAACCATTGGGGGTTGGGATGAAATCCCGAAATCCACATTCACACGATTCAAGGATATTGCTTTCGTAAGTGAAATAGGTTAGAAACTGTTACAGTGAAAGAAGCACGGTAGAAAAGAAATGGGAGAAACGTATTTTCTTTCGAGTAAACACAGAGCATGAAATAATCATACGAGTTTTAGATCACAGATATAGCATCCGAGATAATTAGAAACACTGAGATTCTATGCAAAGAATAGCTTTAAGATCATGAACATAAGAACACTGTCTTAAATAAGATATATTTCACAACACAAAGTCTGCAAAACAATATCAACTTCTATTCTTCAAAATGATTGAAAGAAAACACAAAGTTTTTCTCCTTTCCAATAGCCTCTTAATGCTTCAAAAATTCTCGACCCTTTAGAATGCACAAGCATCCCTTATTTATAACAAAAGAAGCTAGAGATAAAACAGGACAGATCCTAAAAAGTAGCATGCTAACTAGAGTTCAGCTTTGCATGATTCTCACGCAGGAGATCAAGTCAAAGTATGAATTAAAAATAATGACAAAACGGAAATAAAAGATATGTCATTCTAAAAATAGAAATGTCATGGGACGTTGGAACTTAATCCGAGTCATCATCTTTTGATTCTTCTTCTTTCTCTTCCTCCAGCTGAGACTGTTTGTTCGGAACTCTTGGAACTTCCGAATAATGCCTTGCATTTCATTTTCCTCAGGTGCAGTGGAATGATCATTCCACATTTCGCAGGTCTCATGGATATCACTGGCACTGCCGGGAAGCTTTTTCAACCTTTTGCTGAGCTTTCTTAAGGCCTCCAACGTATGTTCAATCCTCACAAACTGACCAATGACTTCAAGGTCGAATCCATCTACAGGTTCATGCTGAACAGTCTCTTGAACTTGTTTGAAGAGATCATCTGCTGATAGGGCACTTGAGTTCCCAACTGACACCTTTGGACAAATCTTTAGCAATTCTTCTTCCAGATCACTTTTCCCATCGATCAATTTATCCCTTGATTCTCTCAACTTGCTGCAGGCTTCGTTGAGGATCTTTACTCTGAACTTGATGGCCTTGATCAGCTGAAAGTGTTTATCTGTATGTGGAAGAACGCCTTCTTCTACCAAGAGATGTGCTGGTATTTGCTTTAGCACTTGGAGAGCTTCACAAGTCAAATCAAGCTGTCCAAGTTCTTCAGTGAATTCCTCATCCATCTTCTCTCCTTCCTTCTGAATCTCTCCCAAGGACTGATGAACTTTCACCACGTCTTGAATTACTTCCTTCCCTTGTTGGAGCAACTTTTGGATCCATTCGTCAACCACTCTTCCTTTTTTGGCAATCTTCTCAATCGTAGGCACCGATGAGAAATCAAATCATGTAAGCGAAGCAAAAGAAGGTGGTATGGATTCAAGGGGTTTTGAGAGTTTGATCAAAACCTCTCTCAACTGCTCCACTTTTTTCTTAAGCTCATTTCTGTTGTCCTTTGTTTCTTTCAACTTTTGGCACAGGACGTCTATGGAATCCTTTGCATCTTGTTGCACCCCTTTTATCACATTACTTTCCCTAGAGACACCCTGGTTACACAGTAATTAGCAGTTGTTACATCATCTCTAGTTTTGTCGGTGGGAGTGGCGATCTCTGCGAACTTATCTCTGAAGCATCCACCAAAACCCTTGAAACTGTTTTGGGTTTCTTGGCTGATCTCGCAGTAGAAGCCTTGAGTGAGCTGAAATCAAAGGCTGGTAGGGGTACAATCACTTTCCTCTTCCTCGGAGTTTGCTCGAGTAGCCATTGTGGAGTATCAGAGGAAATTGCCAATGTTGTAGTAACTGGTATTCTACTCTCAAGGGGAGCAGATTCTACTATTGGAGGGGGAACAGTAGTCAACGTGGTAGTAGGTGCAATGAATAGAGGCACAGGTTGTGGGGGAGTGTTGGTGATCACTTGGGTTCCAGCAGAGAGGGGTGAGAGCCCGGAGAAAATATTGGCCATACTTGAAGAAGTGGATGGGGAATGAGGAGGCTGGAGTGGTTGTTGAGGGGGAGGCACAGATTCAGTTTCCAAAGCCTGAGATGCAAGAGACAAAGTTTCTTCAATTTGATAATCAGCAAATGGTGAAGTCAAGAGCTGGCTTCCTCCTCCTTCTAAATTAATCTCCCCTATTTCTGGTGGTGTTGGTGATTCTGGCACAACCACCGTTTGAGCTGGAGAAACAATTGAAGAGATTTGTCTTTCTTTCCTCTTCTTAGGGATCCTGATCTTTATAGGCCCCTCAGTAGATTCTTTGTCCTTTTTCTTTTGGGAGGGCCCCACCTCCGTTTCAGCCAACTTTGGAAACTTTTCATCTTTAAAATTCATGCCCCAAGAAGAGAGCCATTTTTTGGTGCGAGCAAGAATGAGAGCCGACCTATCTGTGATAGAGGCTTTTTCGCTGGCCGACCAATCAATAGGCGGGAAAACGTATCGATCTTCATTAAGCCCATCATAGGACATATCCAACACACTTTCATTGTCAGTTGTGTCATCTCGCAAATCAGAAAGCTCTAGCGTTTGAATCTCATTAATAGTTAACCTACTATTATCTTTTCTATGAACGCAACTTCGTTACGCAGATCCACCCAGATATCCTCAATGTCGGGCCTGTGCAGATGTAGGGCTCCATAGGTTCTAAGTACTCCTCGGATGTCAAAACCATCCCGAGACTTCATATGCTTCTTTAATTTCTCCTGGAGTTCACATTCAACATTTTTGGCCTTTGCCACTGTTGAGCAAGTATATCTCCCAATAGAAATTGGGAAGGATACTGCTGCCTTATGCTTGCTCTGTTGGAATTTGTGAAAATCCAATAGCTGTCTGACCAATTCTATTAGTATCAATCTATCCCCTGGATAGCGAGGTAGACGGAAAGGCTCTCCTGAGTACATGACCGTTCGAAGGTAGGTAAACTTCTTGAACTGTAAGAAGATACATCCCCATTTAGATACCTCAGTCCAAGCTTCGTCTGATACCCTTGTCTTTCTTAGCCCTGGGTTCAGCTGGCAGATGTTCTCGTAGAAAAAGGCGTCATTTACCCTCCTAAAATGATCCTTGGACCCCTTCTTTGTTATTT
Source organism: Taxus wallichiana var. yunnanensis (assembly GCA_018340775.1). Taxonomy (NCBI): domain Eukaryota; kingdom Viridiplantae; phylum Streptophyta; class Pinopsida; order Cupressales; family Taxaceae; genus Taxus; species Taxus wallichiana. Next base: position 14,790,471 of record CM031238.1, on the reverse strand, counting down.
GAGGATAATACTTATAGATTGGGTTTGTCGTTCTGCTTCCTTTAGTATCCAGTCCGGGATAGCTCCTCATTCCAGCTGCTGCATAGGCCACATATGAGAACATATAAAACTTTCCGGTCGATAAGACCGTCGTCATCTGAGAGTCAATCTCATTACTGATAAGGGTTCCCCAGTCAATCCCTTGCTGGTTCTTCTTGATGGTGACCATAAACTGATACATCCATCCATGAAATAAATTTGATTCCGGCAAGCCAAAAACCCGGCTCAGCAGGGTGATAATGTCATTGATTTCTTGTATGAAATCACATCTAGGAATAGTTCTTGGAAATCTAGATATTACTGGTTTTGCCTTGACCAAGAACTTCTTATTGACATCCTTAATGCAATTTTCCTGGTTACTGTCCCAGGCCTTCTGAGCCGACTTGATGTCTAGGTCCCCATACTCCTCGAAATTAGGTAGTTTCAGGAGATCATCAAAATAAGCTCCATCTAGTTTGATAACTACCTCACCAGCCTGATTCCTTACTGAACGAGAAGCCGAGTCGTAACTGGACGCACAAGCCAAAACAAACTCTGGACATTGGGCAGACATGGGAAAGCCTGCTGCAAGGGGCAAGCCACTGTTAGCTAAAGCCATCATCCATGGGGTTTGAGAAGAACTCTTCACCCTATTCCAAAAGTCGTCCATATCTATGTTGCCAAGTTCAGTATCCCTGATATCATAATTACAATCAATATATGATGGGGATTCTGGTTTCTTAAATTTGTATTTCATCCTGCTAGATTTTTCGGCCTTCTCCTGTGATGAACCAGGATCCGACATGAAGAATATTGGAAGGAGAAAGGCTCGGAACTCCGGAGATGCTGTGCACACTGAAAAACCTGATTGACTGAATGCGTCGGAAGAAGAGAAGAACCCGACACGCAGAAGAAGATATCAGAAAACTTTGAGAACCCGACAGGTCTGATATGTCGGAATCTTGGCGAAACCCGACACTTGCTTTCAATGGCGGAAACAGGAGAAAACCCGGCACCCACTTTTGATGACGGAACTTAGGAGATGCCCGACACTTAGTGTTGAGGTCGGAATGTTGAGAAACCCCGTCACTTCGAGCTTCCAATGTTCTTCGGACTTTTGAATCTGCAACACAACCTTCAAAATCCGGGAAACAAAAACAGAGTCTTTCCTTTGAATTTCTACATACACAACTTCCTTTCTTTTTTGTTATTCATATTCCATACATCATGCAAGTAATTGAAATTTGGAAGGAACAACACCAATTGATAGTCTCAAAAAGAAAATAAACCCTAAAAACCCAAAACCCTTTCCAAAACAACACAGAAAGAAGAAGGAAGAAAAACCCTCAACAACTGGCAAGAAATTGGAAAGAAAATACACGCAGTCGATCCAGAAAAATCAAGAATAAAGAAGGAACGAAAAATACCTTCAATTCGAGACAGGTAAAATCGAAAACAAACGATCCAGTCTGGTAACGCGAGTTTGTGGGTTTTGGGAGCGGAAGAGCATGCGAAAAATCCACGAATTAAAAATATGAACGGTAAGAATGACGTGGAAATCCGCGTATTTATAAGAAAATCAGTAATAAATACACTTCAGCTCGGCACGTGCCAACTCACCGACCACTCGGCATGAATGCCACGTCAGCATGTTGGAGGAGTCGAAAACCCGACACGAGGAGATTTAGTGCATTTCGGGTTTCGGGCTTCGGAAAACATGGAGCACAAAACATGTTTTGAATCATGAATGTTTCGATACATTGAACTTCTGAAAACCCGATTACAAAGGATTGAGCGGACTTCGGGAATCGGAGAACATGGCGCATAAAACATGTTTTGGAACATGAATGTCCCGATGCTTTAGAGTTCAAAACCCGAATACAAAGGATTGTCTTAACACAAGGTGGGTCTCGGCTTTGGAAGTCACGCGACACAAAGCATGTTTTAACTCAAGTATGTCTCGATGAGTTGAATTCCAAAACCCGATTACAAAGGATTTTCTCATTGCAAGGCGGGTTTCGGGTTTGGAGGTCATAAGACATAAAGCATGTTAAAACTTATGTCAAGTGTTAGTAACACCCGAAAACCCGATTTTCTCTAAAAGAGGTCATAATGCAAAATCACTTCAAAAATTTTGTAGGGGTTATCCGATCGTTTCGTTTTGAACTCAAAATGGGGATAACACAACGACGCGAGGAAACCATTAAATAGATCCCAAGAGCGAGCTACATTCGATTATAAAAATGATGAAACTCGATTCAAGAAACTAACATTTGAGCTTCTCCAATGCCTCAGTCATTTCCATGCCTCGCAGAAAAACAACACGCATTGAATTACAGCCATTCAATTTTCCTTTGCAAACTTTAAATTTGAGCCATCCACGTGGGAGAGATTTAAACTGAAGTGGGCCTGAGGACACCTTTTACATTTTGTGCCTTTTGGAGGAATGGAACTTCGGAATATTTTGGCCCACCCACCCAATTTTGATATGAGCTTGACATGTGGCTTTACTTGAGTTCCAACGTAATCGTGAGTCACTTTTAAAATTTTACTTCTTTTCAATGCGGGCTCAAAAACTCAAATTGCTCCGCCGACCCGCTTCCCTACTTTGACTTTTGATGTGGGCTCAACATTTGAATTTTTACCTTGGCATGGCGGGGCCGCGGGTCACTTTATAACTTTAAGATCCTTATAGAAAGAAATCCCAAATTCCCAAATCACTCTGATGGCCCACCTTAGCACTTTGACTTTCGATGCGGGATTAATAGTTGAATTTTTACCTTATGGAAACAAATCCAAAATTCCCAAATCACTTCAACGGCCCACTTTCCCACTTCGAATTTTCAACGAAATCAAAACAAAAAAAGGGCCCACCTCCCTACTAATGCTTGAAACATGACCATGTGTCCTTTGCGGGCCAGTTCAGTATTTTTGTGTTTTTTGACTAAGTCCCTTTTGTTTGGCGGGGTCATATGTCTGACCTTGGACATGTGGAGGCTCAACGCACATTTGGGACCTACCTCCAGATTTTTCCTTTGAATTCACGTTGAGATGACACGTGGAGGATTTTGTTAACCGTTTTATACTTAGCCAATTTGGGTCTGCTTCCCACTTGACTTATGTTGAACCCTAAACACGTGGAGAGCTAGCACTCATTTGAGTTTCTTCTTTGGATTTTCCTCTTGAAAGGGTGTTGAGTTGACGTGTGGCTCATTCCGCCGGTCCTGGAATTTTCAATGGCCAACTCTATCTCTCCTTTAACTCTGACCATGTGGCGAGCTGGTGCTCATTTGGATATTATCCCTTTGGTTTCACTTCTAAAATTGTGTCGTTGAGGCACGTGGAGGCTTCCGCCGACCCTCATACTTAGTCAATTAAACGATCGCTCAGTCTCTTTTTTGAACCTAGGACACATGGAGGGTTGGCACAAGTTTGGGGAACCACCCTTGGCTTTGACCCTTGAATTTACACCGATGAGGCACATGGTGTCATCTGTTGAACCTTCCATACTTAGCCAATTTAGGCTTGTTCTATTTTCATTTTGGGCTTGAGACACTGGAAAGCCTGCGCTTATCTAAGGACTATCCCTTGGGCCCCTGCCTTGGATTTTCACTATATAGACATGTGGAGGCTTCCTCTGCCACATTTAAAACATGGTCATATCGCATCCAATCAGATATGTCCATGTACTACCCATGGATGTTGGGGCAAAAATTGACAGGGAAGATACACCCGTCATTCATGACTGTGGAAAAATAACAAGAAAGGGAAAACCCCACCTTTATGCCTGAATTTCTAATTGTTCTCCATGGAATGAAAAACTGTAAACAATACTAGGCTCGATGTGATCCATTACTCTAAGGTACCGACTAAATTTTTTTGAAACTTGACTTCAAAAAGAGGGGAATTTTGAGGGCGATAATAGTGGGCAAGGTGGAGGTTAGAATGACAAAAAAATTACATGGTGAAGGTTATGATACTTTGGGGTATGAATATTCCTTCATACATGTAGTAACTAGCTTAGAAGGAGGTGGGGATGTAGGTTTTAATAGAACCTTAGATGTTTTTGTAGAAACAACATTTGAAGGAGAATTGTTCTTAGTAATTTTTGAGTTAGGAGAAGGATTTGGATGAATTACTTAGTATGGAAGCATGATCCTTGCTAACCAGTGGGTCTAATTTTTCTTTATCTGACTCTATCAAAGGTGGTAGTGATGATCCTCTACTGATGATTTTATTTTGTGGAACCTCTACAGTAGAATCTTCTTTCTTATTCTTTTATTTCACTTTGTAGCCGTTGAGGATGGAACACGTTTCTTGGACTATGCGTGAGTGAAAATGTGCATGAGAAACTTGGAGCTTCATCATCATCAACATACTCAATTAGGTCATAATTCATATGACCATCAACTTCCTTGACCTTACTATAGTTGTGCCGCCACCCGTATTTTCTTTTTTAGGCTCTTCAATTTCCACTTCCTCCTTTGGTTCTTCAGTGTCACATTCAGCATTAACTGGTGGTGCTTCAAGAGTGAGCCGATGAGGAGGTGGAACAATCATTGGTCTATTAGGAGCATTTGGCTTCCTTGGAGTGTTCGCATTTTGATCTAGGACAACTGTTTCTTCAAGGAAACCAAGTCATTTTCCATTTTTTGGAACATTGGGTCCATGGTGAGTGAGCATAAATTTTGGCCTTTTTCTTTGCATTTGGGCCTTTCACTTTACCGAACAAGATTAGATCATCATCGGTTTCTATCACGTAGTCCTGAGCTTCCCTCAATGTTCTTGGTTGGGTTCTTCTAAGGAAGAAACCTACTTCTGATGGCAAGGCATTGATGAAGAATCTCTTCAAATTATTTTCAGGAGGCACCACATCTTCAGGGATTCTTCTTATCACTCTATTATATCTTGTTATGAAGTCTCTCATTGATTCAAAGGTTTCTTTCTTCATTTGTACCAATTGGACCAAGAGATCCTGACAGTATTTTGTGGTCTTGAACTTGTGTTTGAATGCACTTCTAATATATTCCCAAGTATGTGACATACCTCGGGGTAACATGTAGAACCATTTGAAATTTTTTTCTTGAAGTGAATCCACAAAGAGCCAGACTGACACATCTTCATCCTCAATGCCCAATACACCACAAGCGGTGATAAATGTTGCTATATGTTCTTTGGGGAGTTAAGAACCATCCCCTCTGAATTTTGGAAAGTTTTTCTTAATCCTTTTGGTAGCTTGTGAATTGGTTGAGCAAGGGTGTGGGCTGATGTTTCCCCATTATGGTAAATTAGGCCAATAGTCCTCACGATCATGATCTGCCATTCCATTTTGGATTCTAGCTTCCAACCTCTCTAAGGATGTGAATTTTTTTCTGCTCTTGTGTCTACTTTAGCTTGAGCTCTTTCAATTTATTTTATTTGAGCTCTTATTTTGGCTTTAGCTCTTGCTTCTCTTTCTCTAGCTTCTTCTATGGTATCTATGTTAGTGAAATATTCAATATTATCATTGATGTATGGGAAATCAACATCCAATGGATTGACAATGCTTGGAATCCCAATGTGACCAACTGTGTGATGAAAAGGAGACCTCTTGATTCAGAGAAACTCTTGTCTTATTTGAATTTATTCAAAAGTAGGATATGTTTGTCCTCCTTGTCTTTATTTCTAGGTGTATCTTCTATCCGCCAACTTGGAGATTTATGCTCTTCTCTGTGGTGCTTTAACTTGTCTTTGTCTTTCAAATTCAAATTCAGCGGTAGCGTTCTTCTTCAAGGCCAAGAATTCTTGTGGTAATGAAGTAGTGGTTGACACTTCACCTATTATGCTAGATAGCCTCTAAAATCTAAACAAATATCCTCTTGAATATGGAAGAGAAATTTAGGTCTTTCAATAGGAGGATTTCCTAGAATAGCCATGGTTTTTAGACATGAGGCTTGTATAGCTATTCAAATTCCAAAAATTTCTTTTTGAATTTTCTATTTTTTTGTATTTTTCTTGCCTTCTGGTTGTATTCAGGTGTAGATGTTGCTAAATCTTCCCCACGGTGGGTGCCAAAAATGTTGGTAAGAATTTTTTTGGGGACAAATTGGTGGTTATCTTGCCAACACTTTGGGAGTCTAAGTCCCTCTACTTAACCAGTGTAGCTTTCATACATGCATGTGTGAGTAAAAGTGAGTTTTATTCTAGTTACCTTTTAGCTAGAGATCCAACAGGCAAATCCAATGACCTTGTGGAAAAATCTTGCATATATCTGCAAGGGAGGAATTTTCTAGGAAAGCAGGAAAGGGAGTGAGAAAGTTAGAAAAGAGAAACTAATGTTGCAAGTAGAAAATCAAAACTTGCATACACCAGCCATAAATTTCATTACATGCACTTGAATTTAGAAGAAAACAAATTTGTGTAATAACAACAAGACCAAATAGCATTTAATGAGCACAAAGTTCCACTAAACTCCTTAGTTATCTGATTTCCTCCATCTCCCACTTCGAAATTAGATAACAAACAAATTACTGTTGTGATTAATCAAGCCTTTGGCAATTTTGGGAGGGAATTAGTCAAATCAAGGTGAAAAATTTGAGCCCAATACGAGTCAACTCAAAGCAAAGTAACAAAGTCTAGGAAGGTGCCATGTGTCACCTAAGCGCAATTCCAAAATACGAGAGGAAAGAATTAAATCCCAAACTCTCGTGGGACTTCCATGTGGATTCAATGGTGAGAGGTCATTTGAAGAAAGGGTCCTCATATTAATGTATGATGGGCCCCATTATGAACTCACGTAAAATTCAAAAGAGCCATGGAAGGTGCCACATGTCAACTCAAAGGTTCTTCCAAAAGATATAAGAAAAATGGAGACCCTAGAGATGCGGTTAGCCTCTACGTGGAGCTTGGAAAAATGGGATCTCGAACCCAAAGCATGTTTTAAAATATTGGTGGTAGATCAATGCCACGTGTGACTAGTAATGAATCCCACCTAGAAGTTTTTAAATGCTCAAATCTTTCAAAAGGTATAGAGAGGAGAGAAAATTATTAGCTTGTATTTTCAGTGAAAGAGTTAAAACATAGTCCCTTATAGATAAAGGAAGCCCACAAGAACTCAAATCATCCATCTGCACTCAAATTCCCATAACTTGAGAATACCTTAGAAAAATTACACAAAATTGGTGTAAATCTGAATCATGGTTAAGAACCCAATACACAACCATCAAGAAATTTTGATATTGATAAGGTATTTGAGGATGTATTCCTTAAAAATGAGCCCACTTCAAGGGAGGAAGTTGGAAAGTAGTTGAGGATGCATTGAATGAGTATGGATCTCATTTTAATAGCAGATCATGGGGCAATATGAGAGAGATTTCACAAATCTAGTTCTGTCACTTTATCTCATATATTACAACTTACAAGTGGTTGGGGAAGTAGTTTAGGGATTGTTATCTTTTCTTCTTCTCATTATATATATTGTAATTTGGGGCTCATTGAAGATATATCGGGAGTTACTCATTCCCTTTTGTACTTGTTTCTTCTCTGCTAGGGTTTGAACAAGGAGCTCAAGCCTCCTTCCCAAGCTTTCTAATGGAATTTTTCTTGCCTCTTACCTATTTTTGATGTATTGTGCACAATTTTGGAGAAATATAATATGTCATGTGATGCATTTTTTCCATCCTTTACATATTTTTATTGTCTCTAATAGCCTTTATTCATTGTTGGTATACTGTGCATATTTATAATGTTCACTATAGGTTTTGGAAGCTGTGCTTAATGGGTTTGAAGTGGTATTATGTGTGAATATATCTACGGCCCATGGTGAATTTTTTTCCTCGCTTTTCATTTCTCACTTTTTCCCATTTCAGTGGTTGGATTCTTTATTAAATTCTTTCTTTTCGATGCATCACTTCTGTTAAGTTTTGTGCTATGTTTCATTTTTCTCTAACCCTCATCTCACACCATAGAGAAGAGTCAAATTCTTTAAAATATGGAGGTTACCTTAGGGCGCGTATCCCACTAACCTAAGGCATCCAATGACTCTAACAGTTCATCTACAAAGATAATTGTTAATAGTACCACTAAACTCCTCGGTCAAAAAAGGCTAAAATTCCTTCTTCCTATATTAAAGCTCAAGCGTAACCTGTACATAACATAGAAATAAAAGACATTTTTGAGAAGGAAAATGGAAGAAATTTTCTATCCCTTTCTCTCTTCATAAGGATATCTCTCTCATGAATTCACAAAAAACAGCTCCAATATCTAAGAAGTCTAAGAAGTTTTTAAGAAGAAGCTCAAATGAGGAGCTTGTTATAATTTATAGAAGAGAAGGAAACTCTTCATATTCTCCAGTGAATTTTCAAATACTTTAATTTGACTTTAGATGGTTCATATTCCACTTAAATATTTAAGTCCCTTTTATAAAATCAAGGTGACTTAAAGTTTACATTATATTTCTAAAGTCACTTAAAGTTATATTAAAAAGTGCAAACCCCAACACAAAAATATAACATTGATGAGAGAGAGCATTGGGTGAGAAAAGAAGAGAGAAAGAGAAAGAAGACAAAGAAGAAGAAGAGAGAGAAAGAGAAAGAAGCAAAAGGAAAAAGAAGAGAGAGAAAGGAAGAATTATGTGGAAGAATGAGCTAATGCAGTGGATTTGATCTCACTTCATGTTTGGTTTCTACTTTATGCTCCCGAGAATGCCTCTTTCCCTCCAAGCTCCTTGCTGAAACAAGCTGCTGCAGGTTCCAATTTGTTAGCATGAGGAATGTGAATGAAACTCAAGGTATCTGTCCATCCATCAGCCATATTGTTGATGTATTTTCACTTCTTGAACCATGATGAATGTTTCTCTGTAATAAGTGCAATAGAGGCCCAAATCTCTGAGAGGAAGTTGAGGGTATCCTTAGTGAAGGACAATGGGTTTCCTACCTATTTCTTGATGTATTATTCAAATGGACCAATCAAATCATCAACAGTTGTATCCTCACCCATTGCAAGTACTCCAAGTTTTTGAAATTTCCAATTTACACTATCCTATAATTTGTATGCATTTTCCTCTAGTTATGTGATGGCCGATTGATTGTCTTGAACTGATCTCCATGGTCCTTGCCCATACATGTGACAAGTCCTATTAGGGATTTTCAAATATCTTCCTATCCATCAACTTGTTGATAATGAGTGCTACTCATTTCATTTACTACTAGGCCCAAAGGTTCCCAATAGTTCATTTCTTTCTCTAAATCCTCCTTGAGTTTCGTGTCCTATTTTATATCACACACATGTAAATGAAGAGTTTGACTAATTTTTGGAGCACTAACTTCCCTTTTAAAGAAATTGAGTTGATCCATTCATTATTCACTTGCCCCTACATTGTTAAATCATGTGTCCTCCGATGGACTCGGATTAAAGATATTGATGGGTACAAATTCCTCGGTGAAATTTTTATGGCATTAAGATCAACTGGATGTTACACATAGAATGAAAGTGTTCATACTTTCTCTTTTAGTTCATAAATCTTCTTCTTATACTCCTTATTCCTTGCCACCTTGCAAGCGGTAAGATTCTTGATACATGAGAAAATCCCCATCAGGATTTTCCAATCCTAGTTGGATTGTGATAATATCATAGTCAACTTGTGTCATATCATCCACTCGACTTGATTACCTTGGGCTGAGCTACTTCAATATATTGACTACCCATTTCCCCACCGTAAAACCATAAGGTTGTATGTGCGAGATTTATTGATCTTTTTCTTTGTCTAATGAAAAAATCATTGATATATCGGGGTTTCCACTTGCTACATAGTGCGGTGTCGAGGACAATTATCTCATGCATCCAAGGAAACATCTCATCTAATTCAAGGCTTAATGATAGGTGTACCAAAAGTTCCTATTCTGAAAAAGGAGGAAAATCTTGAATGAGAGAGGTATGGGTGTTAACAATAGGTGAGACCTCCTGTGGTGGCTTGAAGACTGGATCTTGAACCATGTGTTCTTCAATCATTTGTGTCTCGCCACTTTGGATTTTCTTCTGTATTATTATGATCAAGTCTTCCTCTCATAGTGACTCAAATGAGTCTTCTTTTACCCTGGCTTTCTTTGGCATCTTCTTGTGAGGAGAAGCTTCCAATTCTATGGCCTTCCTTTTGAACTTTCTCTGGAGTGTTTAGAACTAGAAGTCACCTCTATGAATTTTAAAGATGACTGATGGGAAGCAACTTGGGGAATTCCTCATGACTAGATGATCATGGTTCACTTCTTTTGAAACCAATTTCTTGTTCTCCTCACCACCTTCTTAGTCTACTCTAATATATCCCCTGATTCACAAACATACCAGTTGATTGGAGGTAAAGGGGACATCTTAACTTCTATGTACTCAAGATCATACATCTATGTCCCATCATCATGCAAAACATCTTCATACCAGGAGAACTTGAATTTCCTCATCTCACTAATTGTCATCCTCATATGGTCCTTTTCACACACTTAAAATTCATCAACGCAATTGGCCTAGTAGTCCTTGAATTATGGCTCGTGTCGAGAATTATAGAACATAGAAAGGGTCGGAGTCTTCTCAAATGTCAAAATTAGGCTTGGAAATGTAGGAATGTAAAGCCAAATGAGTGAAAGAAGCCTCCGGATGAGATGCGTCATTTGAGATCTTGCACATGAATACCCCGAGAGAGAAAAAAATGGAATAAACTTCTTCCTCTTACTTCTAAGCTTGTTATTCACTTGAATGATATTTTTGTAGAGCTTGAACAATACAATTTGGTCACTAAGGTACTTAAGAAATCTTAGCGGAACTTGGTTGAATCCAACAACTCGCAGTAGGAGAAAGTCAAGAATGGTATGAAATAAGAGACATATTGCTTGATTATGGATACCGCTTGTGATGACATACTAGCCCCCAAATATCCTTATAATATTTGAAACACATACATTGTGAATCCATCATTCGCATGAGTGGAATGCTTATGGATTTCCTCCATCACTAGTTGTGGAAGTTTCTTGAATGCATGCGCCTTGATAAGCAATGTTTGCGTGAGATCCAGTCCTTCGAATGATCTTGAGCTAGAGAGGAGATAAAACAAGTAAGAAGTCATGTGGAACTTCTTTGTCATGGGTACTTGGAGAAGTTATAGGTAAAGATTGTCGCTAATGATCTACCCCAATCAATTCTCTGTTTTCCTTAGGTCAATGTCAAGATGAAAAATCCCATCCAGTCTTGGAAGTATTTTGTGCTTGATTTGCCCATAACTCTACTGAGGAGAGTGATGACATCTAAATATCCTTCTTGGAACTCACACCTTGGAAGGTTCTTGGGCATCCTTGAGGGATTTATCCCTATTTTCAACCACGAACCAAGTGTAACCCCTTGAACGTATGCATCCATCATTTCCCAATCATGCAAGGCCTTTTCCTTTAAGATGATGATCATGCTAGGTGATGTCGGTATCTATAGAGAAAGTGAAATAGTTATAGGTATAATGACCACCATTGTTGTACCATTTTCAACTCAAATGGTTCATGTTTTAGGCTCATAGAGGTGAGAGAAAGCTAGGAAAAATCAAAACTTTGTACAGATAATGGGTGTCCTACGATAGTGAACAAACCACTTGTGAATATATCATTTTCAATATTCTTTCAATCCTTGGCTACCATGTGAGTTCTAAGGTCATTTAGATCCTTGTACAATACATCATTGTATTATATCTCTTACTCATAGGTGAAGGGGTGTGTCAGCTTCTATCCTGTCCACTTCTCCTTTATGTTTTCCTTAGAAATAACAACTTACTATTTTTAGTAAGTGTGAAAAAGAAACTCCCTCAAACCTCAAATGAATGTTGCAACTTTGATTTCCCCTTCTCCCTACATTCCTCTCTCCTTTTGGATCAACTTTATATTTTTGGTAGGTTCTCATGGGAAAAATTACTATTTTTAGTAAGTGATAAAATGTTCATTCTGAAGAATTCTCAGCTGCAGTGCATCTTCAATGTCTCTGTCTCCTTCACAAGTTCTTCTATTGATGAATTTTTTGAAATAGTAGTCCCCTATGCAGAAGACATGATATTTTTAGATAGTGGGATTCTGGAGGTCGGATTGATGTGGAATGAAGTTTTATAATATGGGTTGTTGCTCAATATCACCCCTCTAAAATTTTAGACATACCCCCTCAATAGTTTAAGATATTTTAAACTTTCAATATTTTGACCTGTTAGTGCTTCTAGACATGGCAGCCATTAATGGACCTCAAAAATTGCAGTTATGGTTTTCTCCTCCATTCACAAAAAAATATATTTTTGATATGGTTTTTTTCTTCTTATGCTTCAGGTGAAATCTTGTTTCAATCGACAACCGGTTTGACGGGAAATCCAACTTTTTCTTCGTTGGGCGGAAAGAAGATTTCTTCACTTGTGAATGTTCTATGTAGCACAAGGAGGGATTGAAGGCATTTTTCTGATGTTTTTGAGAGAGGAAGTAACAGAAAAAAATGGTGTGTTTTTTCATGCATTGGTTTGCAAGATTTCTACGAATCTTTGTTTCATGACAATGGAGATTTTCATTGTTTTCTTCTCTTCGTTCTTCGCTTCTTCTTCCTTGTTTGCTCAAAATCCTTCTAAGACCTGCATATCGCCATGGGAAAGGTATTTTGATGCCTTGGTGGAGCTGGTTTAATATTTGGCAATGGAAGAGTGATGGTAGGAAGTTGCGAGAGAGAGTGTGCAGATATGGTTGTGCATAGGAATGTTAGAAGTTAGAAGCGGGAAGCAGGTAAGTATTTAAAATTTTAAAATTTAGCTAAAAAGGGAGATGGGAAAATTTTTCAAGGTTTTATGTACCTAACATATGAGGGAAGTGAGGGACATCAAATTCCATGGTGCTCCTGGAGCTAACACGTGGTAGAGATCCGACGGCAAGGAATTTGAGCTCCTACAAGCACCCGAGGGCTAAACTAGCGATCCTGAAGGTTACATGAGGATCCAAAGGTCATATGGGGGATGGGAACATTTTTCCATGGTTTATTTCCCTGACCTTGAGGGATGTCAGGGACACAAAATCCCACTAGGCTCTTGGAGTTGACACGTGTCCTCCCAAAATTTGACTAACTCCCGAACTCGCTCCAAGAGGACAACTTGAGACAATGATAACTTGAGCTTCGATGGAATTTTTTGATGAAATGTTATATGATCCTGAATGGAAATAGAATTTTGAATCCAATGGTTGGGCTATATTTTCCTGATTATTCCATTTTATCCTTAAAATATTGGATTTTTGATTTGTTACTCCACTTGTGCATGAGAAAACTACTTACTGCACCTAATGCGCCAAAGTGTTGTGAAAAAAATAATTTCACCATCTTGTAGGGATTGTAATTATATTTCTAGAGATGTTTTGTTTTTCTCTAACCTTGTCTAGAGTTCTGAAATCACTTTTGGAAGTTCAACGAGTTGTTTTGACATGTACACCGACTAGGCCTGTGAACCCTTATTTTGGTGAAACTACCCCAACTTCTTTGAGCCCTTCTAGAATCTTCTTGAATCACTTCCATGATGTCCCAAGGAATTTTAATCACATCCACGTCCATTTTTATTTTCTTCTCCGCTCCATGTATTTTCTCCAGTCCTAGGAAGGCCATTTAAATCCCTTCCCACAATTGCTCGAAGTTTGCAACTTTTAATAAACTCCTAAAATGACCTAGGGGAATGAATGGAATTTCTTATATCACCTAGAGGAATGAGATAACGTTAATTGGGAGCTCACCGGTGACTGGACTGACCAGGTGACTTGGAATGATAGGGATTGAAAACATTAACACAGGGGTATAGTTGTCGTGCTCTTTCGGAAATTGATAATTTCCTTGTTACACATTTACATGACAACACACAAGATATAATCCCCATCACCATCCATTACATTTCACCTTATCCTATAAGTATTTCTATTGGAACACCTAGTGAAACCATAATTAAATCCCTTAACATCAATATTACTACACTTGAGTATGATGACACTATTTACTCGATGAAACTTCATTTTTCTACATCCTATCTAAGTACATGAAGGTCCTACGATACTAAAAATTATTACACTTCTATCGAATCTAGTGTATATGAGGATTAGAGAGAATCTATTAGTGTTTCTTAGAATCCCTATAAGCATCTTTTGGTTGTAGCTTAAATGTCTACCACCTCAAATTTCCCTCAAATTCAAAGGAACAAGACCTTGAGATTGAGAAATATGACTTTATAGATGATGATGAATTAGCTTCCACTCATTTAAGAGATAAGAGTGAGCCTAATATCACCATTCATAACTCATGCTTGTTTGTCTTCTTTCGAGTCTACACTTGGAACATTAGGTAATTAGGATCTACAAGCATTGGAGTTGTAATTTTCATGGTCTATCAAATCTTTGGATTCATCAAAGTCTTCAAGTAGAGGTGTTACTACGTCTTCTTCTATTAATTTATGGTCTCAACATCAGCTCTCTCATAAGGTTTTGCCAACCCTAGGGGAAGATAATGCACTAATTTTTTTCTTCATGTAAGTAAGTATCTAGAACCTCTCTTGTTCCTTTAATTCATTTTATATTTATATTTTTTGGATGTGGTTATGCATAAATTAGGATATGGTAACATATATATATCTATTTCATTATTTAATTATCATTTCTTACCTTATTACCTTACAAGAACGTCGATCATTGTGATTCTTGGTTTGAAATATCTTAGAAATCTCTTATAGTCATTGAAAATCTTACCTAACAACCTCTTGAATCTATTAATTCATTACTACCTTGATTATAATCTAATTCACAACCTGAATATCATATCTTTACCATCAAGAGCTAGTTAAATGCCACTACCCTATTCTAGGTCTAGGCTTTGGAACCCTATACCTTTTATAGAGTGTGGAGTAATGTATTTCTAAGTCCACATCCCCATCAAATTACAATATAAGGTTTACATATTTAGTGTGGATCCCTTTATTATCCTAGTCTAGAATACCCCTTAAAGGGAGATAAAGGTTTTTTTTTGGGACATTCTTTTTGCATACACTCTACTATATCCGACGTGAATCGAACATAAATTTATGGTTAAGTCATATTATGTTTTCTATCATTATAATATTTCATAAAATCATTTCAAAATCACAGTATGAACATGTCATCAC
The DNA here is from genome assembly GCA_018340775.1 of Taxus wallichiana var. yunnanensis. Classification (NCBI taxonomy): domain Eukaryota; kingdom Viridiplantae; phylum Streptophyta; class Pinopsida; order Cupressales; family Taxaceae; genus Taxus; species Taxus wallichiana. Next base: position 14,775,293 of record CM031238.1, on the reverse strand, counting down.
ATCTTAGTGTTTTTCTAGTGAGCATCAACCCATTTAGATTCTATTTGGGATTCTCATTTCCCCTTTCGTGTTTACTATTATTTATAACCACTCATATTGCACTTTTTCTCAATCTCAACTAACCCCAACTTTATTAATCTCAACCAACACAAAATATTGAATGTATTGTGGTCCAAATAGGTGAGTAAGATCTTAGGGATCTCTTTAGGAATTTAAATATTAGGGCCACAATCACTCTTGACAAGGATGACTTCCTTATCTAGGTGGCTCAAACCGAGATACCTATACAACTAATTCGGGTCATAGAACCAATTTATATCCTTCAAAAAAATATCCTAGTAATCTCTTTAACTTCATTAGGGACCCTTACTTTAGTAAAAAAAAGTCCCCCTAATCGTAATCCTCCCCTTAATCCTTCTAATTTTGTGAATTCATCTCTAAATCATGTTATAAATCCTTCTTCTTCTAGCTATCCTCCCTTTATTGAAACTAATATTGTAATGGTTCAAAAATTGATAAAATGGCTCAAACACAATCAACAACATACTAAAATATGATCCAAATGCAAAACCAAATATTGAAAATGGAATCCCAAACTTATCAAATTATTTTAGGCCATATTAAACCCACTTTTGAACCTCTTTTCCTTTGAACACCTCAAGAAACCTGAATACCCCAACCACCCATTCACAAAAAGGATCTTAAAATTCATAGAATGAAACCCCAAATTTTAACATTTCTTTAATGGATATTGGGGGATTTCGTCATCTCTCTCTTATTATGAGACAACTAATATTTCTCTTCATCTTAAAGCTTTTAAAACCCCTACAAAGAGTGGATCCAAACTAATACATATACAACTAACAAATTACTCACTATATCCCTCACCTGGTGATTCCTTAGAATGGTATAATCAAATTACTCAATACTCAACCACTAAATTTGAAATTTAGTTAATTTTATAAAGAAGGAATTCCAACAATCAGAACTTCTTGAAAATAACCTTTAAAATTTTAATAACATTAAGCTATTCCAATGAACCCATTTAGGATTTCATAAAGATATGGAAGATCATGGGAAACAAATATAACCATAATATTGATTACTCTACTCTACTCTACTCTACTCTTTAGAAAGCTAAATCAATGAAATGGACCTAGGTAGATCCATTAGCCATCAAAGGGTTGATATTTGTTGCTTGATCCAAGAGGATTGAGGATGGAGGTTCATTAAGTCACGGAAACAAGGCCTTTCTTGATTAACTCCATTGTTCTTCGCACAAAATATCTTGGATGATTGAATGCAAATGGATGATGCTTAGCTCCACTATAATGGAGAATTCTCTAAGATGATGAAATGGATATACCTTAGGCTCTATTCTCATTTTTAGGTGTAAGTAGAAATGTAGGAGGAAGGCTCCTTATATATCCCAATGAAAAATAATCTCTACATCCCTTTACATGTGGGATAATAGCTAGGTTGAGTTAGTTGGGGTAACTATGGTTGAAAAGGGTTGAGTCAACCTTAGGAGAGTTTAGTTTGTCCTTTATTGGCTCATGGGGTTTGAGGGGATTTATTAATTAACCTAAGTGATTAATTAATAGGTGAGAAAGCTTTATAAAAGTTTTAAAAGAACAATTAGTATGATTTTGGGGATGCAATAGAGGAATTTGATTAAATAGATGAAGGTTTGTTGATTTAGATTAGTGGTCGTAATTAATTAAGAATAATTAATTAATTTAGATAGAAGGAGGTGTTAATTAACGAAAGGTCGTTAATTAGGGTTTTGAGCTTGAAGGGCTAATCAATTGTTGTAATGTAATTAATTAGTGGTGATAGAGGATAAATGGAGCATTATTGATGGTGTGTCATCAACTTGTGGGAAGTGGTGCAATTAGCACAATTTAAGTGTATTAAATTGTTCGGTCTAATTAATAGGTGTCTACATTTTCTCCTCTTTGGGGTGGCATAAATGATGCCACTTCAAAGATAGTAGACATGCAAAATTTTGCAGGGGTAGAAGACAAAATTAGTATAAGTGAAGTGATAGATTCCCCCTCGAGTGTCGATGGAGTGAGGAAAGAAGGCGATCAATGATAAAAAAGTGATAGAAATGGAAATAAAATGATGGGCGGGATGTCCCACATGAAGTAGAAGAATGATGTTGACAGGAGAATGATATAGAAGAAATATGGAGAAGGAGAGATAAGAACTAGCCTTCATCCATTACATTTGAACAACTGTATTGTCATCATATAGCCAAAGATCTACATCATTGGTCCTTATTAAAGATGTAAGCATACAAAAAGTGTAAAATAACATGAAAAGACACAATACGAAGAAATTTTCAATTTCTGAAAACAAATTCAATGCAACATATATAATGCAATGTAGTATGAGAAGAAAACAAGCTCATTTAATAGGAAACAAGTACACACACATACGCAAACCAAAATGGTCAAGACTATTGCAAATATGTTTTGTTATCAAGTTGAAGATCCCAAATGTTCATGAGTAATGACAAGGGTTAAAAATGATTCCCTAAGCCAAGATATAGGTGAGGGGAAGTGATGAAGGACACATGGTCTAATGAAAATCATTGTTTGCAACAAAACAATACCAAGCAACAAGATGTGCCCAGAGTAAAGACAAAGCAAGTAGACTAGATTTGTTGATGGGTGTAAATACTGATGATCTAAAAGTCATTTAGTTTATAAACACATGAATATTCTAACAAGATATGGGAGAAGTACCATGTGCAAGACATGAGTTTCAGCCATTTGGATCTTTTTACTAATTTTTGCAAATTTTTGAATTTTTAATTTTTTTAGGGTTTTTAACTAATTTTTTTGGAATTTTGTGATTTTTTACACTTTTTAGATTTTTCAGATTTTGAATTTGGTGTAGAAGAAGGTGGAAGAATCAAAAGAATATCCTAGGAGTGATAAAAATGTCTCAGGAGAAAGAAGTGCTAGGTGGCAAGTACTGCCCCAACATAGCGAAAAATTAATAAAAATAATTATTCCATGGTGAGTGAGAAGAAGTGATATCACCTAGAAGAAATAAAATTGCCCTCATGAGAAGAAAAGAGTACTAGGTGGCAAATAACACCCCAACATGGTAGAAAATAAAAAAATTAATCATTTAATAAAACTTAATTATTTACGGTGAGCAGAAGAAGTGTTGGAGTCCTCAAAGAATCCAAATCATGCCCTAGGGGCACCATGATGAGTAAAAAGACCATCTATACCCCACCCGGAGGGGGTAAATCATGAAAACCAATTCATTTTCTACAGAGTGCTACCAAATTCTTACCGTGAGTGACTTGTGAGTTGGGAAAGAGAGATGGTGAGACTTACGAGGAGGATGAGGAAAATAGATTGCATCCAAGAGTACCTTTGGGATGACATGGATGGTACCTACATGAGTACCCCATCCTTTCATGTTAATTTCATCATTTATTTCTTAATTTTATCATTTTATATGCTACTTAGGGTGAAAATCGATGCGTACACTTACGTGTGTGTGTTGAAATGGAAGCACATACATGCGTATGCATTGAAATACAAGTATAGGCACATGTGCTTATCGTCCGGATGAGTATGTGTCCTGGAAAAAACACACTGCACGCCCATTCCAAAGGCATGCGCATGCGCCTTACTAGACGCATATGCATCTATGGATTTCAAGATAGATGGGGGAAAACTTGGGTGTGTACTTGTCAAGTATGGCACATATGCATGAAGGGGAGGCGTATGTGCATTGGGTGCATATATGTTGGAAAAGGCATGTATGGTTCAAGAAGGGTGTGCATGCATCTAGTAGAAACACTTAAAAATTTTGTTGAGATAAATAGACGAAGCGTAGAAGAATGTAGGCTAGAATTTGACTAGAAGAAAGTAGAAATTAAGATGTTTTAGAATAATAATAGAAGAATGTAGATATAAAATAGCCTAATAAGTGTATTGTTATTGTTGCAGAGATGACTACCCATTCTTCACACAAGAGAGAACTATGGTCATCTAGCGGTAATTGAGACATACTTCAATGATGAGGTTAATAAGATACTAGATATCCTCCTCTATGTGACTGACTTATCCTACGTGGCCAATATGCCACAGATAAAACTTGACCATGGCCTCCTCACAGCCTTAGCTAAGAGATAGCACAAGCGAGAGCCAGTGCTTTTGGCTCCCCATAGGTGAGATGACCATTACCCTGAGGATGTATGGCAGATATACTAAGTGCCCATCTATGGTGATCTCATTCAAGACTCGGGATTCCGGACATATGTTGATCGGTGTCTATTAGATATTTTTGGAGTGGAGGATATACCTCACTGAGGTATGATAGTGAGACTCTCTGATGCATAACAGATCCTGAGTTAGATAGAGTTGTAGTCTATATGATGGCCTTTGTGAGTAGAGTTTTACTCTCCCGATAAGTCTGGAGCTACCTTCCCTCTTGGACTTATCAGCATTATCCGTGGACTTATTAATGGTGGACATATTGTTGGGGTTGGTGCATACCGCCCATCTATACCGAGACCTACATTTGAATACATACTACCTTCAAAAGATGGTAGGGCCAGCTATACTCCTTAGATATGGGCATGGGACCATATTGCTATTGGTCACCCTATAGGTGTTTTATGAGCTTGTGCTCAGAGGAGCCATTAGCTATGGGATAGGTGTTGGTGACGATGATGTGCATCCACACATGGGTGACACATATCATTATCATCATGAGTTTGATGGGTTACAATAGACCCGGGTAGTATGTATGCCTTATAGATCGTATCAATGGAAGGAGGATGATTATGAGCTCAACATCGCCATAATTGAGCACTTATGTTTGGTTTTCGTAGTTATATGCAAGGTATACAAAGTTAATAAGTGCCAAGTGGTATTTTGACACTTTACAGGGGGTTCCATAGCTTGATATATGGTATTCTCATAGAGATTGAGAGTATTTCAATATGGGGCTATAGATTATGAAGGATATGGCAATGGCCAATTATTTATAGATTGTACCGATTTCGTAGGTACCCTTGCGGAAGGTCATATATTTAGCATGCTTGGCTATGTATGAGCCATGGTACATAGATTTTTACCTCATCAATTGATGATTCCACAAGTAACCCGGGATGAAGGAGTGAGAGTACCGTCGAAGTGGGGCCTCCTAGTGATGGGGATGAGGGTGTCAGTGGGGATGATGGAGACAATGATGATGATGAGGATCCATTTGATGAATAAATTCATGATGGATAGGGAGCCCCATTGTAGCAGCCATAAGGAAAAGGACATGGACATCGACGAGCATAGAGATAGGTTCCATGAAAACCTCATTTGTAGTTACCTCTAGTTGGGATTCTAGTTGGAATTCACATTCCTTTACAATAGATACATCCAAAGGCACATCAGGGTCCTCCACCTCATCCTCCAGTGGAGATGATGGATATCAAGCTGCACTTTAGCAAAGTAGTTACGAGGTAATTATATCCACTCATTTACAAATAATGAGATAAAAGGGATCAAGACAGAGCGCAGATGCAGATGGTGACAACAAAGAGAGAAAATGTGAGATCCGGGTTGGTTAGGGTGGGGATGGAGTTGTATGGTGACAATATATATAATAGCTAGAAGAATAGGGTACCTAGATTTTGAGTCTTCTTCATCGTACAGACTCATACACAAGCCATTGTTACATAGCATGATCAAGTAGAGCCCAGGTAGATGCCCTTACTACATAGAGAGATTAGGCCTTGGCTTAGGTTCAAGTTATTACTTCAAATATAGATCGGGATATTGCTACCATGAGACATATTTAGGATGATATGGGCATGATAATATGTGAGTGGGATGCCATGGTTCAGAAGCCACAATTTTGAGTGATGCTGAGATGATATAGGATATCATGAGGGCTAGTGGCGAGGCTTCGTATTACAAGTCCCCTACTATCAACTAGTGCCTAAGGGATAAAGGGTTATCCCCTTTGATAATCTTGATGTGACTTGGTCTTATTCTAGATCATGGTGGTCGGACGGTCACCAAGATCCATACAGTAGGCTATCATTCAGAAGGTGGTACAACTAGGTCTAAATCATCTCATCGGTAGTAGCATCAAACTCCCTTTCCGCACTTGAGACCTCATAGTCTAGGAGAGGGGGAGAGCCATGGATGAGCTGCTTGTGCATATGATGTACTTTATATGTATGCCTCTTATGAAGGCCAATTTTTATCAATGTATGTATTTGATGTACCATTTTTATTATATGCCTCTTATGAAGGCTTAATGATGTTTCATTCCCTTGATGGCATATTTTTATTGATGATCTACATATCCTTTTGAGACAAAGACATTTTCATGTATATATGGAAATTCAACTTGATATATTACCATGTTTTATATGTCTTATGATGATGATTATGGTTTGATTATATCATGATGTTGTATGATTTTATCTCATATGTATGTATCATGATGGATGTTTGATGATGTATCTCATGTGTTAGATTTATGATATATCCTTAGATGATATCATATGTTTTTTTCATGAGATAATTGGTAGATTAGTATACAAGATGATATGATGATATTGGTGTGGGGGATAGATTTTGATATTTATGATCTCTCTTGCCCCCATTTTATGATACGATATGTGATGATTAGCTTAGTTTACATGTATGATGTAAACTTAAAATTTCATTTGTTTATGATGTATAGATGATCTTAGATGTGATGATATAGATGGAAATATGATGATGTGATAAAAAAATATTTACAGAAAAAAAATACACAAGAAAATGTGAACAAATCTACCAAATATACACATTAAAATGGTTCTAAACAAAGCAACTATGTACAACTATTTACAAACATGCAAAAAAACATACTCCATAGGCACACATACAAATAAATCTATTCTAAGTAAGAAAAGATCAATCTCAAGTGGTATGTTTAAGAAACCTAATACGAACATACAAGTAAGTAAAAATAATGTACATGCAACCAAACAAGTAAAGAAAGAAACAAAATAAAGAAAAAAAGCAAGTAAACTAAAACTATGTTTTTGTAGTACTTTTTAAAATGTGTTTGCGTTATTTTTGGGAGTTTTGTGAAACAATTTTCTATTGTTTTTGTATTTTCTGTTTTTCTATTGTTTTGGGCTTTTCAAGTATTATGTGAATGTTTTTGGATTTTTTAAACATATTTGAATGTTTTTAGGATTTTAAAAGGTTTTCAAAGCTATGTATAGGAAGAAATCGAGAAACGTGGATGCCTCCATTGTTAGATGGGAATATACAAGGGAAAGTTCCATGTATTATATGTAGGAAGATGAAATGTGTGAAGGTGCCCCCAACATTAGATGTGGAAGATACAAAGGAAATCCCTTCACCAATTTACAAGAGGAGAATCAGTCGGATCAAGGCTTGACAGGATAGGTTCACAAAGAATCTCGGATGCAGTGTGGAACTAGCCCTAGGCTAAGTAAAAGTACCCCTAGATACAAGATGTTTGTGAACAATGAATCCTCCCAAGGCATCAAAATCGGTTTTCACCAAGGGACCTATCCAAAGCACCATAATTACGTGGTTTTCACATTTGGATGACATGTTTTCTCTCTCTTTTTCTTTTTTATTTTTTTTTTTGATTTTTTATATTTTTGATAATTTTTTCACTTTTTTTTGGGTATTTTATGATTTTAGCGCCACACTCAATCATAGAACCTCTTGAGATGCATGGAATTCATGGGTTCATGGAGCTCATATCCATTTGTATGGGCAAGCTTGTATGCTCTAGACCCATATTTATCCACAATGACATAAGTTCCTAGCCAATGAGGTTGTAAATTTCCTTTCTTCTCTCTTTCTACTCTTATGTTGAGCCGATTCTCTTTCATTACCAAAATTTTAACCTCAAGCTGATGATGTATGATCCATTTATTGTAATTATGAGATACTCTGTTTTCATACACCTTGAGATGGTTGAGGGTGCAGATGTGTATTTCATCTAGGAGCTCTAATTCTATGAGTCTGGCCACTCTGTAATCCTCATCCTTATCTAGGTAATCTCTAAGGGATATTCTTAGAGAAGGAATCTCAATCTCTAATGGGATGATAGATTCAATTCCGAATACTAGGGAGTAGGGTGTCACACCCATGGGGGTATGAATGGAAGTCCTATAAGCTTAGAGGGTTGGGTGAATTTACAAATGCCAACATGACTGCCTTACTCATCATATTATCCATGATTTAAACTAGTGTGTTGTTAGTGGAATCTGCTTGCTCATTACCTTGTGGAAATTATGGTGTGGACCACTTTGATCTTATCTCAAAGTGATGATATAGATATTTTACCATCGTCTTTTTTATTGAATTATTTATGTTGTTTGTAAGAAAATGGCACCATGAATGTTATACTGACAAATAAGGTAATTTATTATGAACTTTGATATCTAAGCACCTGTAATAGATGTCAACGGAATGGCCTCCACCCACTTAGTGAAGTATTCTATGGCTGTGATGATGTGGGTATGACCATAGATGAGGTAGGGGTGAGATTCCCTATTAAGTCTAATCCCCATTTAGAGAATGGCCATGGTGTTGTTATTGGACAAAGGTTGTGATGGTGCATGAATGAAATTTCCATACTTTTGACATAGAACACACTTTCTTACATTGTCAGTAGCAATCTGTCTCCACAAAGAGGCAAATAATAGCCTACCCTTAACAACTTCTTTGCTAATACCATTCCGTTTGTATGGGCACCACATACTCCTTCATGTACCTCCTTGACCACTTGGACTGACTCTGCTACATCTAGACAATGCAACAAATTCCCATTGTAGCCATGATGATAAAGTGTGCCTCCTAGGAGGGTGTAATGGGCTATTTGGCGGATAAGGATTTATTTTTTAGAATAAGTAATGTTATGAGGAAAGGTACCACTTTGGAGGTAGTTAAAAATATGGGCATACCATGAGGAGTGGGGACTAACAACTTCGCATGCTAGGAAATAATTTTTCATGTCGTATGCAAACCGACATAGATTTTCAACAAAAAATACTATCATTGGTTTGTAGCGGGATCCGTAACATAGAAATCAATGTTTCCATTGCATTTATAGATTGGTTTTGTCTTCTTGGAATTTGTTCAAAGGTGATGCACACAAAATATTCTTTCAGAGTTTCCACCAACATTCTATATGGGATGAGTTTTTCATCCTTGAATTTTTACCATCATTGAATTACTTGACAATTAGTTGTGATTTTCCAAGGACCTTATGGTGGTGGATATTCCATTTCATAGCCAACTTCAATCTAGCGATGAGTGCCTCATATTCTACAATGTTTTTTGTGCAAGGAAATCCAAGACGAAAATCTTGTGGTATGGGGTCTCCTGAAGGAGTGATTAGCACTACACCTACCCCAAACCATGGAAAGTAAACAATCCATCAAAATTTACTTGCCACATAAAAATTATTCAATATACATCAATGATGCATCATAGATCCAAAATCACGGGATTTGTTTAGGTAAGGGTGATTCTCGCAATTGGTATGCAAGCACCTGTCCTCTAACTAATTTCTAATGTACGTACTCAATGTCAAATTAACTGAGTATATTGATCCAATTAGCCATTATACCCATAAGGGAAGGTTTTTACAACAAGTACTTGAGTGGGTCAACTTTAGATATAAGCTTGGTTTTAGTATTCAATATGTAATGGTGAAGTTTTTGGAAGGTAAAAACTATTGCCAAACAAGCTTTTTAAATTTGGGCATAGTTGAACTCATATGATATTAGGGTATGGCTGAGATAGTACACCATTTTTTCTTTTTGGCTTAGGTCATATTGTGTGAGAAATGTGCCAATAGAAAATTGGGTAGCAAATATATATAGAAAAAGTGGCTCACCTGGAGTTAGAGGCATGAGGAATGACGGATTGGAAAAGTATTGTTTAAGCAAGGAAAATGCCGATGCTGCTCTCGGTCCCTAATTGAAGTCAACATATTTCTTAAGAATATGGGTGAATGAGTGAATTTGTCAGTAAGTTATGTGAAATGAAGGAAGAAATGGATTGTATCTTTCCTTATAGGCTGTACAACTATTTGATATTCTTGGGAGGAGGCATTTTAGTAATGGTAGTGAATTTGGCTAGGTCTACCTCAATCCCTCTTCTTAATATAATGAATCCTAGTAGCTTCCTAATAATACCCCAAACACACATTTCTTTGGATTTAATCTGACCTTATATTCTTGGAGACGTTCAAAAATACACCTCAATACTTTAGGATGATCTTCTCTTGTCTTGGATTTTCCTAGGATATCATCTACATAGTCCTCCATGATGTCATGCAACATATCATGGAATATCACTGTCATTTCCCTTTGATAGGTTGCATTGGAGTTTTTGAGGCCGAAGGGCATTACCTGATAAAATAATGTTCCCCAAGGGGTTGTAAAGGTCATCTTATGTTGATATTATTTTGTTATCTTGGTTGTATCCAAAAATCCATCCATAAGAGATAACATTTCATATAATGATAATGAATCGACAATAAAATCATTTTTAGACATTCCTTGTTGATGTCCCAAAATTCTATGTAATTTTGATTCCAACAGGTTTCTTTTGTACTAGAACTACATTTTATATCCACTTAGAGTAGTCAATGGCTATGATGAAGCCTACTACTAAAAATCTCTCTAACTCCTCTCGTAACCAAAAGTGCCACTTGTAGATGCATTTTCCTTAGCTTCTGTTTAATAGGATTTGCATCTGGATGCACTACTAAGTTGTGCACCACCAAAGTTAGATCTAAGCCCAACATATCTTTATAAGACCATGTGAATATATCCACAAATTCTCTGAGAAGTAAGGTGAATGTATTTTGTTCTTGTGCTGAAAGTGAAGCTCCTAGCTTGACTATCTTTGGGTCTTCTTCTGTTCTAATATTCACATCAACAATTTCCTCTATGAGAATTTTTAACATATCCTTAATACACATAAGATCAGGAGGAAGGTTGAGATATTATTCCAAGGGTATCTCTATGATATTTTCACCCTTGGCGTGGTCACACACACACACACACACACACACATTACTTGTTGTTCAGCCAACACCTCAAAGAGGTTTTCACTATGTGACTCGGATGTACATTTTTGACAAGACTTTTCTTTGGAACTTTTTCCCTCTTTTTCTTAAATTTTGTTGACCACAAAGCTCAGCTTCCTCGCCAAAATATGCATAGGTATCTAAGTCAATGAATAAACCTTTCTTATGATCTCCAATAGGAATGGTATCATGTATGCCCATAAATTCTGCAATAGCCTCATCATTCTCAAAGAGGTCCAATGACATATGACATTGTTGGTCCCAATTGACAAGGGTAGGGTATACAAGGTCAACTTTAGGATTGGTGGGGGTTATGGTAAGGATAGTGGTATCCATGAAAAGGTTCATGGAGGAAAGATCCTTGTATTGGCTATAGTGGGAATCTGTGTCACTATCTCGAATAAGAAGATATATCCTTGCACTCAAAGCAAGTAGCATCTTGATCCATGGGATGTGACCCATATGGCTGAATACCAATACCATAGCATTTTGTTTTGAAATGTGGAAGTGGGACTAGTTCTCTTGCTCCTTGTTTAAATTTTCCACATCTAAGTCCTTTGTAACCCATGGAATACATCATTCTACTAGATTTGGCATATTCTGGGGTTTCATAATAAGTGGGCTTAGTGTCCTTGGGGACCTAACTTGTAGGTGGGTCCAATAATTTATTTACCACAAGCAGTCCACGAGTAAGAATGTCCCTATGGTATGTTCATCTTTAGTCCGTTTAAAGTGATAGTTGGGTTTGCCTCTTGTTTTTGGTGACAAAGATAAATATGAAACTAGGAGAGCCTGTTGCACATTGTATTCTCCATAACCATACTCAAGGATTTTCATCTCCCATGAATCAAAGGGAGAAGTAGATGTAGAATCCTCATGAGAAAAAGAACAAGTAGGGAGTCTGAATCTACCTGTAATTCAAGAGCTTATGACTGGAGGGGAATAACAATATTAGCGGAGGGACACGTATATGTACTCCTATGAAAAATCTATTGAGATCTCTAAAGTGAGTGAAGGGTTCTGTATCATCTTGAATGGTAACAATGTGTCCCTCATGTTTGAATTTAATACATTGATGAAACCTTGATGGTATGGCCGAATGGCATGGATCTATGGGCAACCAAGAATCATGTTGTATGGAAGTTCCAAATATAAGACATGAAACTTTGTGTTGTGGCAAGTAGGCCCTACTTCCATCGGTAGTGTTATTTTTCTAGTCGACCCCACTTCGTGTTTCGTAAGTGTTTATGGTGATAATGTGGGACTCTAGATATTCATCTCGTATGTCCTAGATATTTGATTAGTTTCAATGTGCATATATTCAACCCCGACCCATTTTCCACAAGCACCCATTTTATCTTCTGGTGGGTAACAAATACCTCTATATATAGGGGAAGATTATGTGTGTGATCTTCATTAGGGATTTCCTTGTGGTTAAATGAGATGTGTTTAGCCGATGCAATGTTTGCCACCATGGCTTGTAAATGTGAAGGTTCTACTTCCATTGGCACTCCTGACCCCTGGAGAGTTTTGTATAGGATGTCCTTATGTACATTCAATATTTTAAGAAGGTCCAAGATTGAGATCTTAGCGGATGTCTTCTCAATTTTCTCTAAGATGTTGTACTGACCATCCTGAGGGGTAGACGGGGAGGTTTCAAGATCACTAGATGAGCACGCCTTGTTACCACAAAGTGTGATATTTTCCCTTGAGTCTAATGGTATTCACATGCTCATCGAAGAGCTAACACATCTAATGAGTGAGTCATAATGATTGTTATCAATTTTGGTATAAGATAATTTACTGATTTTTAACTTTGGGATGATTCTCCTTGACCCCAATTCTTCTCATTTGGCTTACCATACATAGGGAATGGTTCTTTGAATATCCCCATATTTTCATTTGGCATCTAATTTTTCTCTGGTGGATCAACTTTTATCTCTCCATTATAAATAAGATCTTGGATGTAGTGGTGAAGTCTTAGGAACTTTTATGTTTTATGTTCCTTTACATGATGAAAATTACAATACTCATGCTCTTTATACTTTGTGAAGGTTTAGGATTGTTGTCATCGAAGGGTTGTGTCGTAGGATAAGTCACCATGTGGACTGCATGTAATTGTTTTAAGATTTCAGACAACGACTCGTTAAGAGGAGTGAAATTTGTACGCTTGGCTAGTGGTTGGATGGGCCCTTTGGTCAGTTTAAAAGGTTGACCAACTTGGACTGCTTGTATATGTTTGGAATCCATGATTCCATCTCCTACCACATTCTTGTTTTTGTTAAAGATCTTTGGCTTGTCTTGTTGGTTTGGTAGATTGATTATCCTTGGAAGATGATTTGATTGTTCCTTTTGTAATGAGGGATTTTTCTATGTGTATGCCCTTCTCGATGACCTCTTCAAAGATCTAAACATAATGCATTTGTAAATGAAAAGTGATGTCCAGATTTAGATTTGGTACAAATATGCTAACAAGTTTATTTTTAGGTATTGAGAAAGGGAAGTGGCTAGCTAGTCCCCGCCATCTTTGTAGGAAACTTGCAAACATTTCATTTGGACGTTGTTTGGTGTTACATAATTCGACATGGTTATGTCACTTTCCATGTTGTATGAGAAATTTCATACAAACCTCTCTGCCAATTTGGGCCATGTGAAAATTGATCCACGAGGTAAGCGAGTAAACCATTCCAAGGCTTGTCCTCCTAGGATTTTGGAAAGATCCATATGAGGTAGTTATTGTTGTAGGCCACTTCTTGGCATGCCATGTAAAAATATTTCACATGATCGCATGGATCACCTTTCCCTCTATACTTATCAAATTTTGGCATGTCAAATTTCTTAGGAAAGGGTTGAAGCAACATGGCTTTATCAAATGGATGGGGCATAACTCTTCGTATTGATACCTTTTTCTATTTCCCCATTACTTTCTTGAAGGCTTGTGAGCATTGATTTCATAGATTGTAGTTCTTGTGAAAAAATCATTCCTTTGTGGGAGAAGCTGTCATATACACGCGACTATATTTTGATGTTCCTCCCTCTTGGTTTTCTATGTGAAGTTCACTATTTTTTCCTTAGGTTTCTCTCGATGTACATTTTGTTTGTTTCTTTTTGTACATGAGATGTCAGTAAAGCTAATTGTCAACTAAGGTTCTAAATTTTTGTGGTATAATGACTTATTCCTCATGATGTTCTTCTTCATCTTCATCAAATGGGGGTTGTTCCACGTTTTCATGTTCTATTCTTACTCTACATGGTATCTTGATGAATGGTAATTTATAACCCACCATGTTGTTTTTTCTATGTTTGATGTAGAAGCATGTCCATGTGCTAAGATGGCATCCATGTTAATGAGAGGTGGTTCTTCCTCATTAGCCCCATTTTTGGGTGGAATAGTTTCATGTTCTATTGGAATTATAGTACCTAATTCCACCACTCTCACAAGTACCCTATATTTTTTTATGAAAAGGAATTCATCTAATAGGGTGAGATTAAAGTCAAACTCCATGCGTTGTGATCTTACCTCATCACCACCATGATATATCATCTCTTCTATTTCTTTTTCATTTGAAAGTAGAGGTCCTAAATCATGACCAATAAAGGGATTTGAACCTTATTTGTTTTATGTTTCCCATGCTTTTTTCAATTACTTGTCTTTCAGCTCCTAGTCTTAATTTAGGGGCCATGATGTGTGAGAAATTCACTAAGGTGTTTTGAATTTTTTCAAAAGTTATTGATCAAAACTAAGTGTAAGTTTACAAATGTTAAATAATGTCAATAGTTCAAATAATGATGAATGTTAAAGGATCAATGTGTCAAAGTGATTGTCTTAAAATAATAAGTCAAAAGTGACAAACAAGATACAATCACACAATGCTTGTTTTAGACCAATCAATCAAAATGTCGTACTTCCTAAGTTTGTTTTCAAATGGTAGTTGGTGTTTTAAGATGGTTAACAAAATTTCACCACTTATGTCAAGTTCAAAGAAATTAAAGAGGCATAAGTAATAATTTTTTTAATACAATCCCCAAACAAATTATACTAAGAGAGATCCTAAATCTAATCAAGACCTATATCTTAAAAATTGGTAGTTAAGATTGTGAGCGACACAACAATACCACTAAGATATGTTAACCAAAGTTTTTGGATAAGTAAGGTATTAATATAAAAATGATATTGATATAACGTGCACGAATGGTAACACTCAACACCTTTCAAAATCGAGGTAATGTTTGAAAATAAACTAATGCTAGAGTATAGCAAATAATTTTTATAATGTGTGTAGCGTAATGTTACAATCTAGATACTTAGGCCAAGTTTGCAAGAAATGAGACGTAAGTATCAAAATTGTTACGATATGATACAAGTAAGATAACAGTTCAAAGGAGAATTAAGATGATGAATCAAGCCTAACTATGACTGGTGATCTTGACTTGGGTATCAAGATCAAAAAGGCTACTAATGATATGAACACATCTCCGTGCACTTTATATGTTTAACAACTCAAACGTAAACATGGATGAGTGTAGCAGACAAAAAGTGGAGAATATAATCAATTAGCAATACAAGGATAGTCACTCTTCTCATGATCAACAAAGTGTCAAAATACATGAAGGATGTAGATCAATTAGTGTTGAAGAGAGTTTGGAATCACTTCAAAATATTTTCAATTTTCCTTAGGGCGAGTGAAAAACTAAGCAAAAGTAATGCTTCACAATCTCCGTGATGAATGACGCACTGTTTGAACTTTAATGGAATCTCCTTTTGTTTGAAAAATAAGATTTCGATTCTGAGAAATTTCTCCCTTTGCGATGGATCTCAACTCAAATTGGTTTTGATATGGTCAAAGTTGACTCCTGGACAAGATAAATTCCTAGGTGGTTCACTCAACTAGGTGTCACAAGTTATCTAGATGTGAGCTTGGCTTGCCAACATTTTCCAATGAGTATCCTGACTTTACTTTACTCCCTTCAAGAATAGTAGGAAATAAATACATCCATCATGTACTCTCACTGGGGTTGTAATATAGATAAATTTGATGCTAATTATCACGTGTATCTCTAGGCGGGTAATACACGTGATAATACGTGATAATACTTGATAGATACTTCTCATTTCATCCACAAGGTTCCCTCTTGTGTGGACTACTTTGGGGTTCCTAAGACCACCCCCATTTTTATAGCTTAAGGATTATGCTAAAGGGGTTATTTACAAGTTAAGTGGATTAGACGTACCCTTATCTCGAACTTGAAAAATACAATCTTTTGATTGTGGTGTATATTTTTATCTTTTATACTTAATGTGGTTTGCTTGAACACCATTTGGCAACTTGCACAAAAATTGTATTAGTATTTTTGTTTTGTCTTGATCCTTCATTCTTTGACAAGTATTTAGGTCCTGCACGATGGATTTAGTAGTTTTCCATACACATAAAGAGGATGAACGCCATTTCGATTCTCAAGATCATCCTAGGACGTAAGAGAAGAGCATACATGATGTAAAATCTAACTATGAAATCAATAATGGAAAATACTTGATTCAAATGCAAAATTTGTTCATTTTAACCAAATTTGACATTCTTTTCAAATGTTTTTCAAGGTAAAAGAGATATAGAAATCATTTTTGATTCCCAAGATCACCTAGAAGGTGCGAGGGAAGAGCATACATGACTCTAATCTCATGATTAAGCATGCAATGTTCATTTAACCCTTTAAACAAATCAAATCAAGTTAAAAAAACATGCAAATAATCCATGTAAAACAAAAGTTATCTTCAAAATAACACCTGTATGGAATTAGTACAAACTTTTGCAAAATTAGAAATAGACCATAAATTATGACAATGATGCCTACGCGCCCCTTGTGGTAGGTAAAAACACTTTTCAACATGAACACATGGATCTTAATAGGTACATGCCTATGGTCAAAACAGATAGTGGACAAGACAGACATGCACCCAGAGAGAGATAGATACATGGGTATCGTGGTAGGTACGCTCCTATGTGAAAAAAATAGTGAATATGAAAAGAACACACCTAGAGAGATGGATATGTGGGTATCTCAACAGTACGCTCTCATAATCAAAACAAAGTATCTCTAAAAAGTGTACACTCACAAAAGGATAGATACTTGAGTATCTCGGGTATGATCCTTTGTGGAAATAGACAATGTGAACATGACAAAAATGCACCAAAAGAGACAGATACTCGGGTATCACAACAAGTATGTGCCCATATAGGTACGTTAATGAGATAAATGGATATGCGTGTACCTATAGGTGATGTCAAAAACATGGGAAAATTATGCAAGAAAGCTCAAAAAGGTCAAAATTTTAATATGTTAGCTCAAATTTCACCATGACCCATCAAAATTAAACCCCTAAACAAGACTCAACACATGAAAAGTTAGTAAAATCCTTAAAAAAATTGACATTATTGCACACATGTGCATATCAAGGGTTATCCAAAAATTGAAATAACAACAAAATTTGAACCATAATGCTAAGGGACTAAGGATCCGTCCCACCGGGCATGCCAAATGTGTGCAAGAATTAGTTAGTTATGCAAGTAAAATCAAGACTAACACCTAATAGCCTCAATACAATGCTAAACTAAAATCTATGCACCATCATGCTAAGAGCTAAACAAGTAATAAACATCAACATTATGCATTAGAACCTTGAAAATAAACCTCAAACTAACATGCTAACATTTATTACTCTACTCTTTAGAAAGCTAAATCAATGAAATGGACCTAGGTAGATCCTTTAGCTATCAAAGGGTTGATAGTTGTTGCTTGATCCAAGAGGATTGAGGATGGATGTTCATCAAGTCATGGAAACAAGGCATTTCTTGACTAACAACATTGTTCTTCACAAAATATCTTGGATGATTGAATGCAAATGGATGATGCTTAGCTCCACTCTAATGGAGAATTCTCTAAGATGATAAAATGGCTATAACTTAGGCTATATGATCATTTTTAGGTGTAAGTAGAAAGGTAGGAGGAAGGCTCCTTATATAGCCTAGTGGATAAAATAATCTCTACATCCCTTTACATGTGGGATAATAGCTAGGTTGAGTTAGTTGGGGGTGACTATGGTTGAAAAGGGGTTGAGTCAACCTTAGGACAGTTTAGTTTTTCCTTTAGTAGCTCATGGGGTTTGAGGGGATTTATTAACTAACCCAAGTGATTAATTAATAGGTGAGAAAGATTTATAGAATTTTTAGAAGAAAAATTATTATGATTTTGGGGGATGCAATAGAGGAATTTGATTAAATAGATGAAGGTTTGTTGATTTAGATTAGCAGTCATAATTAATTAAGAATAATTAATTACTTTAGATAGAAGGAGGTGTTAATTAATGAAAGGTCATTTATTAGGATTTTGATCTTTAGAAGGGATAATCAATTGTCGTAACGTAATTAATTAGTGGTGATAGAGGAGAAAAGGAGAATTATTGATGGTGTGTCGTCAACTCATGCGGGAAGCGGTGCAATTAACACAATTTAAGTGTATGAAATTATTCGGTCAAATTAATAGGTGTCTACAGTTGTTACTTTAACAAACTATAAAAAATATTAGAACATTATTCATTTATTCTAATACCATCCCTTAATGACTGAACCAGAAACAACTCCAAGCTTATCTCAAAATTTTACAAATTTTTCTTTACACAAAGGTTTAATCATTATATGAGTTGGTTATTCATAGGTAGGACAATATCAAATACATATATCTTCATTAGTAACCAACTATTGGATGTAGTGGTGATGAACCTCAATGTGCTTAGTCATGACATGAAAAATTGGATTCTTCACCAACTTTAGTACACTCGATTGTCACAGAAGATAGGTGTGGGTGCTGATGAATCAAGTTGAAGATCCTCCAATATAGATTGAATCCACATCAACTCATGAAATACACTAACAAATACTTTTCAATTAGCTTCAGTGGAAGACAATGCAACTGTACTCTGAAGCTTACTCTACCATGAAAATGCTCCTAAACCAAGAGTGAAAATGTAACCTATTGTAGATTTTCTAGAATCAACTGATCCTGCCCAATCTGAATCAATATACCCTGTTAACTCAAAATCAATAGTTTGTTTATATAGAATGCCAAAGTCAAGAGTTCCTTTGACATATCTAAGAACTCATTTTGCAGCTTGCCAATGTTCTTCATGTGGTTTAGCCATGAAGCGAGAAAGATAACTTACTGCAAAACATAAATCTGGTCTAGTAGTAGTAAGATAAATCAAACTACCTACTAATTACCAATACACTGTTTCATTGACTAGAGGTGAATCAATGTTAGTTGAGATTTTTGTCTCAATTTCCATAGGTGTAGTTTTTATATTACAATCATACACTATGCATTTTTCTAACAAGGATTTGAATTTTTTTGGGATACAAAAATTATACCACCGCCAAAACTCTACACCTAAACAATATTGAAGCAATCCTAGATTAGTCATTTCAAACACAAAATAGATATCAGATTCCACTTGTTTGATTAATTCATTACTACTTTTGGTGATGGAAAGATCATAAACATAGAAAACTAGAACCAATGTGTCATCACCAACCAATTTAACATAGAGTATATTTTACATCACATCTTTTAAAATCATACTCTCTAACATATTTATTAATTTTGAAATATCAGGCTTGAGGAGCTTGCTTAATTCTATACACGAACTTCACTAACCTCCAAACTAGATGATATTTTCTAGGAATTTGACATCCTTGTAGCTGTACCATGTACACCTATTCCTTTAATTCTCTAATTAAGAAATCACTCTTGATATCCATTTGATATGATTGCTAACCAAACTGAGAAACAATAGAAATAACCATTATGAATGTTACCATTTTTGTAGGAGAAATTGTTTCCTCATAATCTACTCCTTTCTGTGCATATCCTTTAGCAACAAGATGCAATTTATACTTATCTAGAGAACCATCTGACTTACATTTTACTTTGTAAATCCATTTGCAACCAATGGATTTCTTACCTAGGGGTAAATCTGACAAGACCCAAGTTCCATTTTTCATTAGAGCATCATACTCCACCTTTATAGATTCCCATTTTGGATTTCCTTTAGCATCTGCATAAGTATTGGGCTCAAATATTTGTGATGATTTGAATTGAGAGAAAATTTTACCTGCTCAAGATTATGTACCGCTTGTTTCCCATATATGGTGGATCTACCTTATACTTATTTTGGAAACTCATCTTTTCAGACATCCTATAATGTTCTATATTACCACTTTGGTATTTATAGATGACTAGTTGAATCATTGTTTGTTTCACTAGATCCTTCCATTGAGCTATACTTTTTTGGTGTGGGTATTTTTAAGTCCTGTTCCACTTTAGGACTAGCACTTGATTCATAATCATCAATAGGAATCCAAATATTACTAGTATCAGTAGGTGTACCATATTTTGAGAAATATGGAACTTTCTCATCTATTTTAACATCTGTACTTATAATAACCTTATCTATGGATATATCTAGTAATCTATATGATTTTTATTTCTCACTATATCCCATAAACATGTATTTTTACTTCTAACATCTAAACCACTCCTTTTTTATTCAGGAATTAATGCTAAAGCAATACAACAAAAATGTGAAATCATTTACATCAAGTTTTCTATGTGACCATGCTTGTTCGAAGTGATCTCTTACACAAATTACATGGACTTGTATTCAAGATGTCCTTCTACATAATACTGAAAAGTTATGTTTAGGCTTCACACCATACAATATGCCATCACACCATACAATATGCCATCTCCATAACAATCGTATTTCTCCTTTCCACTACTCCATTTCACTACATAGTGTAAGGAGTGGTATATTGCCTATGTATACCTTCTTGTGTGTAGTAATCATTGAATTGTTTGGAAAAAAATTCCCTCTATTTTCTATCTAGAGGACTTTGAATCTTCTACATGTTTTATTCTCAACCAATGCTTTCCATGCAACAAAGTTAGAAAAACAATATGATTTTTTCTTCAAAAATACACCCACATTTTTTGAGAACAATCATCTACAATAAAAAGAAATATAGTGCATCAGATACTGTACTAGTTTTCATGGGACCATGAAGATCTACATGTACCAAGTCTAATACATTTTCTGCTCTCCATGCTTTACTAGTAGGAAAGGTTTCCCAAATTTCTTACCGAATTGAATTCATACACATACATCTTGATTTTATTGATTTCATTTGAAATACAATTACCGTGTGATTTTTTCTCAAGACATTCAAATATTGATAATTAAGATGACCATATCTTTCATGCCACAAAGTACTAGTTTTCTCAATTGTTGCTTAAAGCATACTATTCTACTGATTGTGGATCTATAAGTTTGTATAGACCCCTTTCCCTTATACCAATAACAACTATATCATCATTGAGTGTAGTTACCTTACATTTGTTTCCTTCAAATTTTACTACCAATTGTTTGTTTTTAGTGATTTCACTAATAGATAAGAGATTCTTGTTCATATCAGGTACATATCTAACATTACAAAATGTATATTTGTACTGATTGTTCAATGTAATTTGCACATCCCCATATCCCTTAATGTCATGTGTCCATCCATCACCCAAGGAAACAGTTTCATGACTACTAACATCCTCAATGAAATCTACATACCAATCTTGATGACATGTATAATGTCGAGATGCTCCTGAGTCAAAATACCACGTGCCGACTAAATGGATTGATCGTGTGATGTTATAAATGAAAATTTAGTAGACGCTTCTCCATTTTCTTCTTCTCGCAAAATTATCATGTCTTTACTTATTATTCGCATTAGCCATATCTTCTTGTCTCTTTCTACAATCCTTAAAATGTCTTGATTGCTTGCAATAAAAACATTTCCATTTGGATTTCTTAGAATCACTTACAATACTTTTGGAGGTTACCTTTGTGGAATTACTTGTATTTCACTATTTTTCCTTTCCCTCTATGTCATACATGCACTCTTTGTAGCCATTGATGTCGAGGAAGTTGCATGAGTTTTCCTTCTCTCCTTCGCATGAGAAGTGTAGACAGCTTCTCAAAATCAATCTCCTATGTCTCCACAATCATATGTAATGACTCAACAAATGAGTTAAATGATGTTGGTAGGTTTTACAATACTAGAGATAAAATATTATTCATCTATAGGTTTTTCCACTACTTGTAATTGATCAAAATGTCCTTCAATTGCAATAAGAATTTAGATATCAAATCATCCGTGTACATTTTATTGATAAATAAAAACAAATTCAAATATAGTACCCTACCAACTTTTGAAACCTAGTACTTGGATGTTATAATTTTCCACAAATCCAAATTAGTAGCTTCATTTCTAACTTTAGGAATCAAATTATCATCCATTAAAAGGTATAACAACATCAATGCTTCTCTATGATGCTTATCATAGTCTTAAGGGTTATCTTCTAGTCTCGTTTATTTTCTAAGTATAATTTGAACAATATTTTTATACTCACGGATAGTAAGTATTTTGTGACTCCACAAAATAACTATTTTCCATGTCAATTTTTGTGAATATTACATCAACAAACGTTGTAAACTATCCATTTTGACCTAGTTTTTAACGAAAAATGATTAAATTGGGAAAACTATAATAGATTTTACAAAAATTATTTTATAGACTGATCCTCCACTAAAATTGACTAACACTACCAATTTTTAGCAACACAATCTTTACCATTTATGAGAATATTAATTAATAACCTTTTTCACAAAATTATCTAAAAATAACAAAAAAATCAAAATATCAAGTTTTACAAACTCTTTTGCAAAAATTAATTTTGCATGCAGCCTAGACCTCCAACTAGACAAATTGGAATAGTATAATGTGTTTTATCCTTATGGTTTTCTTGCTATAAAATCAATTGTGGATTTACAAGTGATTATTAAGTAGCTAATAGACACTTAAAAAAGTTTAATTTGTACAAACTTTAAAAAAGTATCAATTTGTGCCCTTAATATTTAGAAAAATCATACTTAGATATAAACCATACACATTTATTTTAACCAATGATAATGCACTGTTTGAATATCAAGTGATAATGAGTGTATTCGAGTTTTCTTCCTCGACAGATGTGCTTCAAATTATTCTAATACCAAGAACTAGTGACCTTTGGCAATTAATGAATTGATATGTTGCACTTTTTCTTATGAGAAATAAGATGAAATTTAGATCTACATCAATACAAACTCTTCATGCCTTTTGATAGTGCCTTCCACAATTAGAGACTTGAACCTTCATGAGAAACTTCCACACATGTGGCCTAACTAATCTGTTCCCTATTTTCTTACACATGTATTTTGCTTTGTATTTGATTAATACAAATATATATATTGTATCCACACATGCATCTCAAATCTACAAAGCATGTCCTTTCCTCCCAAGGTAAAAGAAAGAGTCAATTCCTAAATTACATAGGCATATATCCCCCTTGTAATTTTCAACAATATACTGACACTAGGTACATTTATTGACCACACTTCTTCCCTTATCAGATCTCCATCATAGAATTACCTCTAGGATTTCCCAACCATGAGCTTTGATACCATATAATATTTCATGTACAATGAAAAATAAATTATCTACAATATTATTTACTGTAAATCCTCACATATAAATATTATAAGAACTCCTAGAAATAAGAAGGTAGGAAAAAAAAATAAAATGGAAACAGAGAATAGCTTGATCTGTAAAACAAGATAATAGTTTGTTTTTAATATTAACAAATTATAAAAACTATTATAATATTATTCATTTATTCTAATACTAACTTATGATATATTTTTATCCACCTCCCAATCATCTAAAAATCCTCTTCAATCAACTAATAATGTAATTAATCCTTCAAAAAATCAAACCCCTTTTAAGGCTAAATCTATCTCTTTTTCTTCTTCTCATTCTTATATCTCAACTACTTCAATCACTCAATCTACTTCTCATCGTTCACCTTTGAGTGATCAATTTACAAAAATCATTCCTATACTCAAGATAGATCACATTGATTCTTCTATTCTAAACCTCTACCCACTTCATATGATCCCAACCTATTTTTTTGGTGACATGCTAATATCGGGAATTCTCATCAAAACTATCACAATATTCACAAAATTGTATTTAAATTCTTCTTAGGTCATAATTTGTTCTTCAATATCTCATTTAAGAATGTTACGATAAATATCAATCTCTTTTAAGCTCACTGCAAAAATTAAAAAAACACACTAAGAGAGTCAACAATCCTGAAAAGGTCCCTATAAACAAATTTTTGGGTACCCTTAAAGTATGTTACATTCATAACCTAATCAATTCTCAATATTTGAATGTGGTTAAAGTAAATTATTGACAAATATTCACACATAAATATTTGATCCTAAAGCCTAAAAACCCATCTAAATTGGAGATGAAAATTAAGGATACTTCGAAGACCATCCTACTTATAATGAGTCTACTCCACCACTAGAGCCTCAATGTGTGACATCTATTCCTCCATAATAGGAAAATTTACCTCCTTCTAGTCAAATTTCTACTATTTCAAATACTCAAATACCTATGATTATTCTCAACCTATATACCATTATGGATCTTATTAAAGACAAATCCACAAAATTTCTTGATGAACTAAATTCTATGCCTTATAAGATTCCCCAAATGAAACTTATGTGAACTTATCAACATCCTAAAATCCTCATAAAAAAACTTCAATATTTATAATTTTTTTCCAAATACTGAAATATATTATTCTCTTCATTTACATCATACTTTAATCAACACCATTGAGACTTTGACTCCCCATCAACCTTATAATAAACTATCCATATAATTTCCTGAGGATGACATGTTGAATAATGAAATCTTATTCTCAGCTAATAATCAACCTCTCCTTATTATTTTTCTCTATGAGGATACCCTAATAAGGAAAGTTATTGTGGATAAAGGCTTGAGAATTAATGTATCATTCTTTTGGTGAATCAAAACCTTAGGATTTATGAGCAAAATCTTAAGAAACCATGAATCACTTATCATAACTTTGATAAAAATCATAAAAATCCATATGGTTGCCTATGAATTCCCATCATATTGGGACCAAAATATGTGCATACTAATTACATGGTCCTTGATTGAACCTTATCTTATAACCTTCTCTTGGGTCAACCATGAACATACCACATGAGAGTGGTTTCCTCATCTAAAAGCTAATGCCTTAAGTTCATCTAAAACAATAAAAAGTAAAAGAAGGGGATAGATTTAAACCCTTAGCACATCATAATTATTGATAATAAGAAATATTTCCACATTCCTACCAAACCAATTATGTGTAATGTTCCTCATATTGAATTCTACAGTTTTAGACTCAAACTTCACATTATTGTGGTAGACTTAGATGATGATAAACCTAATTAACTACAAAACAAATGTGACAAGAACCCATAATCTTGATGTATTACATTTTTATCCCACCATATCTCCTATGTTGGGAGATATTTCCACCTATTCTTGAATCCAAGATCTAGAAAGACCCTTTGCATAATGCTAATAACACCTTTTACACCATTGAGGAGGCTCCTTTTTTATTGGTAAATAAGAGGGTTGATGGGTCCTTACCTTTTCATTGATCATCAAAAAGATAGTCATTACAATAAAATTTTTACAATAAGAAGTAACAAAAATACTTGAACTTCATATATATTCGAATGTTTCATATATCCCGGAAAACAAGTCATCTCTACGAAAAAGTAGCTTTTGGTAGCAAACATAGGTTTTTTACGGTGCTAAAAAAAAAAAGATCAAGATTTATACATAGTAACCAATATATGTAGGTTCAGAATCGCCCCAAACATTCTTCCATAACCATTGTCATAACATAAATAAAAGTTTAGGTTAAGACGGCACACAATGCCAAAATGTCTAGGGGATTAGTAGGAGGTTCATCTAGTTTTGAATAATATCCTTTGGCCATTTCATATTGTTTTTACATAGAATATTGTTCATGTATATTGAAATCATATTACCTTAGGTAGTGAATGATTGGCCACCAAAAAAACATAAATATAATTTCAAACCCAACAAACCCCATCTGATTCATGGCTCTAATGTAGAAACATGCTATTTTTATGGCCTCAACAACATTATAAGGAGACATTAATTCTATCCTTCTAAGTTTAGGAGGTAGTAAATTACACATCTCCAAGAAATTATTGGAAGCTTGAGGTCTTAAAGCTTATAGAATTATTCTAGTTAAATTTTCCACCTCCTTCTTAATATTCTCCATTTTATCCCAAATTTATTTAGTGAGCCATAATGTCTTATATTTCTTCCTAATTTCAACTAGTTTAAGGTATACAACCCTAAAACCATAAGGATTGACTTAATTCCTTCTGAGAATATTACACCCATTCCTGAGTAATTATTACCTCATTTTGAAGGTATGAGACAAATTTCCTTAAAACAACATTCTCAATAAATTGGTTGAGATTCCATGAGTTGTCCAGGGGAAGAATTAGATTGTAAATAAATTCCTCATAAATAAATTTATTCTCCTCTTCCATGGAAGAAAAGAACAATTGATAGAATTCCTTACCCCTAGTAATCTAAATTGGAAGTTGAGATATTAATCATCTCAATTGAAAATTTAACCATGTTTCCTTTAGAATGAAATAATAAACCTTTAGAGGAGCTCTACATGCTGAAAGTTAATATCCTAATTTACATTCTTGGAGAAATGAGCATGTAAACCTTTAATTTTAGTCTCCCGAATGTTTCTTTTTGTAAGAAATTTAAAGATAAAGACTTTTACATCCTTAATCATTCCATTTAAATCATTTTAGTACTCATCTAATGATAATTTAAAACTACCCAGGTGTTGTCTCATCTCGTAAAAGAGAAGTACACATATCTTCAAGTAAACTATTAACAAATGATGACCAATAGGAAACAACTCCCTCTAATTGAGTAGATTTATCTTGCATTGGGTTCCCATATCATGAGATTTATATAGTACCTATACCTCCACACCTTTGATATCAACATATAAATGAACATCCTATAAATCATCTCGAGGAGAAATAAGAGGATCCCCATTCATAATATTTACTTTATTAGTAGTTGGAGCTATACCCATATTATTTCCTTTTGTAGCCACAATGTCTACTAGTAAGTCCAAACAATCATAATGCCACATTTGAAGGTTGGGCATCTTAAGATCTAAAGAGGCTATTATAGATTCAATTTACTTTTTCCATTTGGTCAATATTGAAAACTCTTGGCAACCAATATTAGCACTAACAAGTTCCTCTACCTCTTCCGAGAATAGTTAGTCTCCTTTGTACTGTTCCATCTTATACTTCTCATCAATGATCAATTTACTATTACCCTTTTCCTCCGTAATAGTCCCAAAACTAACCTTCTAATCATCTACCCACATCTTTCCTATCTTTTTGGCATCTTATGATCTGAAATAGTGCCACAAGAAGTTTTCAACCTTGAGGATTGTTTCAAGTAACCCAATATCACTAGAATCCTTTGAAATATTTAATTTTACTACCTTAACCCAATCATAGGAGGAGGATGATGTTTCAATGAAAATGTTTATTCTTTTCACCTTTAACACCCCAATTGTCTTAGAAATATTACAAAACTTATCCCCAAATACTACATCCAAAGAAGAGTTCAAGGCATCCAAAATTATCAATTTAATTAACCCTGGTGGGCTAAATCCATCATATTTCTACCCTTAGTTTTATGTACTATGCTTTCTAGAGATTTAATAATAAAGAAAAATATATTTACTAACTTATTATGTCTGAGATGAGATAAAATATTAAAATGATAAGAGTATAGAAGGGAGACCTACATTCACAATCAATATACCTCGTAATTAATAACACCACTTTCGGACATTGATCTAGAAAATATATGCACAAATTACCCTTTCCCGTATCCTAAATCAATTCTCTAGGTTGTAAAAAATCTTCTTTACACTTAAGCCTTCATTATTTAATAATGAACCATTGCTCCCCTCTAAAGGATAAGTTTAAAATCCTCTTGATAATTTCTTCAAATACCTCAATTCAAAGGCCTATGAGCTCCACAACTCTATTCTTTAAGCGTTAATCAACTCTAGAGAAATATATTTGTTAAAACCCTGAAATTTCTTAAAGAACTTTAGCCACCTTATGTCATGAAATATATGTCAGCGGATAAGATTAGCCTCAATATCCATTTGTTTTACCAGCTCCATATGTTGTAGTCAAAATGTAGAGACACCCTTCTATTTACATATCTTTCTTACTTCATTCCTTGTTTCCACATCACCTTTTGAAAAACTAAATATAAAATATAAAAACATACACATACTATCATTTATGTATTACTAGAGTTGATTCTCACATGCACCCCATTTATTAATTCATTACACATATGTGGCACATGTGTAAACCTTAATTGGGTTTTTAGGATCAGTTATGAATTGACAAGGAATTTAATTCCTTGACATTATATTTCTTTAGTGGTAGCCCAATATTTGAAGATATTGAAAATAATACATTATGGGACCCAAAAATAAGGTGTCTTTCTCACTATAGTTCCATTATTTAATAGTGAAACTATTATTGGGGTTAAGTTGCTTAAATAGAATCTGAACCTATTAATCCCCACATTTTTTTGAATATTTGGGAATCCAAATTTTATGGTTTCATTTTCAACCTCAATAAACTAGTCAGACCCTTCGTAACTCTCCACTCTACTCGGGGTTTCAAGGAAATTTTACTTTTTAGATCAAAGTGATGAAAAACCTAGCCAAATACGAGGTAACATGAAAAGAAAATACTTCACAACTGATAATTTGTAAACCACCTAATGCATCCAAGATTCATTATTTAAACATAGCTTCACATATGGTAAAAGAAGATCAAATTTTACTTGAACCTTGATCTAAGTGTATCTATCAAAAGATAGATCCTATAATTTTGAGTCAACATATAGGAATTCCATTAAAAATTGCCTATCCTTCTTATACACTATAAATTCCACAAATTAAGGGGTATATTATATAATCTTACCCATATCCCCCTTTTTTGTTCAAGGATTGGGTAATTGGTTCCAAATTTCATCTAGAGACATGAATGTTAAATTTATATAAAAATCAAATTAGGCTTTATAGGACCTTACTCAATAAAACTTAAGAAAAAAGAGATCACAAAGTCTCCATTTGATAAAAATAATGATTCTCCAATCCACCCCTTCCAATATTTCATAATCCAATTTTGTAACCGGATCCCCTACAAAAACTTTCCTTCAACCCTTCCCAAGATAACATGGTTGAGTTTATTGTTAAAGGATTCTCCCGAAAGTTTTGGATGAGCTTTATGTTTTTTACCTTGGGTATCCACCTTGTTTTCCTTTATGCCATGAGAAGGAACTCTATTTTGATACTTGGATGGCTCTTCTAAAAAATTTACATTTTCTTTATCATTTGATAGAATTTCATGGGATTGAGAATCATACCCACATTTTCCTCCAAGATGAATATCAAAAACCAATTCATTTATAGGTATAGCTAGATATGGGATAAGATAGACTACTTAAGATCCCCATAGTGATGAGGATTCCTTAGGCCATTCATGCCCCAAGTTAGGGGTCTATTTTGGGTCATTAATAACATCACTATTTAATCCAATATCCTCTGTCATAGTAGAATAAAAAATAATCCATGTTCAAATTTACATCCTAAATTTTCCCACCCTTAGAGAGCCCCTCTTAAAATTAAAGGATCCAATGTATATCTATCTTAAATAGCCCT
This sequence comes from Taxus wallichiana var. yunnanensis, assembly GCA_018340775.1. NCBI lineage: Eukaryota > Viridiplantae > Streptophyta > Pinopsida > Cupressales > Taxaceae > Taxus > Taxus wallichiana. Next base: position 14,745,326 of record CM031238.1, on the reverse strand, counting down.
TCTTCATAAATCAATCCTCTGGATGATTTTTTAATAAGCCTAAAAATTTAGAAAACCAAGGCCACGCCTCCGATTCTATTTCCAAATCAGAATGGAGGTCCTAAGTAGACTCGATATGCTATCATTAATATTCTAATCTCATGACATATCCTCACTATTGTAGTTTTGATCATACTCAGATATCATTTCTTCGATTACCTTCCATAGCCACTCTCTATTTGACTTAGTGAGACCTTCATCATCAACATAAAAATCATCATCCATATCCATGAAGGTCTCAAGATCTATTATAGTGGGAGATGCCATAACTGGTTCACTTACTTTACAACCTTCAAAATTTAGTTTCTTATAAGGATATGGTTTTAAGATCCATGAATGAACTTCTTCTATATCCCTATTTTGTGCCTTAACCATTCAACTTAATGTATTTTATATATTCACACTTGTTAGTCATTCACATAACTAATTGTGTCAATCTATAGAAGAGTATTCCTCCTATAAATCATTACACTCTCTAAAATGATGGTGATAGCGGAAAATTGTGGTGGGCTTGGGTCCTTAATGTCCTCCAAACTAATGACATTCGAAGTGACCCACTATGTTTCACTTGGTCCACATGGAGAAGTATGACCCCTTCCTCAAGGTGTCCACATGGCCATTATAACCACCATGTAACATGTAAGTGCCCCACTCCACACATCACAAGTAAATCAAGAATAAAAACCATGAACTAAGAGTCACCAATACAATGGCTTACATTATAAGATAACCCTCAAAGGCTATCAAGAAGGATATTTTATTAATGTAATGAATTTTTCATAACTAATATGCTCCAAGATCATTTTCCTCACTCTTAGATCCTTTATAAATATTTTTGTAGCCACCAAGGAATGATCCTCATCATCTTTAGAGAACAATGAAAATTAGTCCTACACAATCTCACCCTCCCACAATGATGATTATGCCATATCCTATGTTGAGGAAAGACATTAGAATGTAATCCATTAGCAATGGATTCAAGCTCACATGCACACTCGCAACTATAAAACAAAAGTAATCAACACACAATATGATATTAATACTCCTAAATATTAAAATAGTGATGAGGAGGTATAAGAAACTTACCTTACTATCCTCCCACAAACCTCCCTATAGAAAGCACTAATTTGGTTATCGAAAAAATTTCATACTTTACATCCGAATGAAAAACTGCTTTTTTTTTTTCTCATCCTAAAAACATTGGTCGACTACTACCAAAAAGGCCAATATAGTCATGGAATTTCCCTCTCTTCTCGTTGGAATTGTCCATTCTATAAAAATCCCAATACCATCAAAAAAATTCCTTCTTTACATGACAATATCAATCCTACTACCAAAAAATCTCAATAATGTTGAGTTGTTTTCTCTTCTTGAAAACATCAAACCATCTACCAAAATCCCCAATATTTTTGTAGATGACTCCTTCAATATATGAAATTGGCCAATCACCCAAAAATGGCAATGATATTTTGTCATCTTTTGACTCCAATAACATCATAATTCAATCTATTCCCAACACAACCGATGCCGCGTAAATCCTTGTATATATTCCTTCGAGCTAACAAAAATTAGTCTTGATGATGTGTCTTAGATGTTAGGAACATTTGATCTCAAACTTGATGTTTTGGTGAAAGTTACATGGATCTAGAAAACACCTGTTAAATATAATATTATTGAAAGGACTTGGTGCGCGGAAGCAACTTCCTACACTAACCTAAGCAGGAGAGAGTTGCAAACATTTCTTAAACACCTTTATTAGTTATAGATTTAGATGCACATACATATCATAAAAGATAAACAATAAACTCATAACACAATTTTACATCTGGAAAACCCTTTCAGGAGAAAAAAATCCACAATCAAAAACATAATTCAATTATATTATTCATAAAAATTAAAAAATTACAATATACTATCATATCGTACTTTTGTAGGAGTCTCCAAACTTCTTCACAATTCTGGAGTAATTCTAGCAAGATAACGGTACTTCAATAAAAACAACCTTGCAAATCCAAAATATAGGTGCTCATTATATAAGAGGTTACATTACATAAATTAGACATGTCTAAAACAATCGCCAAAGGCTAAACGCTCAAAAATCCTCCTATATAATCAACTTTCTAACATGACTCCTCACCCAAATAGAAACTTCAAGTTGTAACTCACAGGACATGGTGAGAAAATTAGCAACATTTAATATTTAGAAAAAATCAATACGACTATGGAAAATCCAAAGGTTTAGACACCTTATTTTTCCCAACATTCTCGCACTTGTCAAACACCTTTCAAGAGCTAATGAAAGTAATAGGATTTAACTTTTAGAAGTTGTGAGGCCCATAGACTCGAACATCATATGAAATTATCTGTGTTCACTATATTTTCAATGCATCTCGAAACATTCGTTAGAGTTTTAACCTTCTCCAACTTCACCTTTAAATATTTTACCATATCACAAAAAAATGAAATTGAACATCAATGTGCTTTACTTTGGCATGGAAAGTAGGATTCTTTTCCAAGAAAATAGAACTATGACTACCATCATAGATAGTAATCTACCCTACATCAAAACCAATATAAGAACACAAATACTTAATCCAAATGACTTACTTAAAAGCATGAGTAGCTTCCATGTACTCTACTTATGTCATAGAAAAATTACTACAACTTGTCACTTACTCATCCAACTCGATAACACTACCATACATCATGAACACATAGCCAATGGTGGATATTTTGCTATCAATTTCAGCCACCCAATCCAAATCCATAAAATCCACAAATACTCATTGAATTATGAGGTCTCGGTAGAAAACCATGAAAACACAAAGATACTCTCAAGTAAGCCGTAAATACCTAAACACTCTCTTAATAACATCCCAAGATAATTGTCGATGATTATCCATAAATTGATTAAGGAATCCCACTTCTTGGGAAATGTATAGCCTCGTATAGACCATAACATACATAAGACTACCAATAATACTCTCATATCATACTACGGTCATGTCTTCCATCTCAAGAGAATATTTTGGACAATCCTCCATAGAAAGATTCATCCTTGCATTACAAGAATAACTATCTATCTACAAGTTGTCATGTTGAACCTCTTCAACACTATATTCACATACTTTCTTTGTATTAACCAAATATTTATAGTAGCTCTCTGTCTCTTCTAATCTCCATCCCTAGAATATACCTTGTTGCACCTAGATCCATCATCTCAAACTATGCCGACAACCGAGACTCGAAAATATGAAATCAAAATTTTACCACTCCTAAAAACACCATATCATCTACATATAATGTAATTATGAGAATACGACCATTATGTTGAGAAGATAACATATTTCTCTAAGATGAAGGCATATGGAGGATGTGTGTGTTGGGGCAAGGCACATTTGGAGGCACGGGAGAATAAAAGAATAAGTGCGCTCCATAACACTAAGTTCATGACTTAGCTATTTTTGTGGATAAGGGATATTTTTGGAGATAGCGTGCATGGAGCACACAAAGACATGAAGACTTGTGGTCCATGTAATGGTATTTTGGGAACAAGTGATAGTTGAGTGCCATGCATAGTTTGAGCTAATAATAGGATTTCTACTCAGAGTTAACTATAGGAAATCTATTGTTAGAGCACTTACATGTTGTGCATCTTATTGTAAAGGCGCATGGATATTATTAGCATGTGACCTATTTTGAGAAGTGCATGGGTGGTGAAGGGAAAGTCCCCACCCCTATATATATGTATTGATTTACATGGTTTAGTGTGTGTGTGTGTGTGTGTGTGTGTGTGTGTGTGTGTGTGTGTGTGTGTGTGTGTGAGTTATTATAGAGTTATTATAGAGTTATGCTGCTTTAGTTTTGTTGTGCGCATGACTCATTAAGATACTATTTTAGTGTGTGAAGATTTTTTTTTTTACAAAGTATTAATGGAATGGATAATTGTGTTAAACATGAATGAATATAGTTATTATATGGTAAATCTTGTTATAGTCATTGTTTAGTTCATTTTCCATATAATCTAAGATCTAGATCTGGTTTATGCAATGTGTGATTGTTTAGTACTAGTTATGAATTTGAATGTGTTTAAAAATCATCACACTAACATTCTACATAAGAAAATCTAAAGAGGGACTGGGCACCTTTGCACACTTCGGGTTAGTTCTCGCTTTCACCGAGTGATGTGCCGCCGCGCTGGGTCATTTACTATAAATTTTAGGATGCATCATTGGCTGTTGTCGGGACCTCTTTTGTAGATGTTTTCAAGATGTTGTGGTATGAAGACATACCGGTTGACCTTGGAAAGTGTTGAGGAGATTCAACACTAGATCTAGGTTTGATGATGTGGGTGGAGTAGAATCAGATGACTCGTTGTATGAGAGGTTCTTTGCTATCATCCCGTTAGTGAAAATCAACAGCAGACCTCGGATGTTTTCTCAGATTTTTAGTTTGATAATGGGCATCTAGTGTGATTACATAACATTGAATCTTTTCCCAAGTGTGGGACTTGAAGAAATGGGAAAAACTCTCCGACATTAAAGGTTGGTTCCTCTAATCCTCTCGATTAGATGTATACATGAAGTTTGCAGAGGTTTAACTCAAAATCCTACTCTAATTTTCCCAATGAGACAAAGATAGAAGGGAGAAAAGAAGGTAAAACTAGACTAACAAGGTGATACACCAAAGGAGTGGTGAACATCTACTTATACAAATTAAAATATATTAAAAAGAAATGCAACACAAATCGAGGCACAAATTGCTAAAATTGTAATGAAGGATCAAAATGAAGCAAACAACACAAGAAGGGGTTGAAAACTCATTCACAGTGGCTTGCATTATCATTTCCATTTTTAAATATAGTGCATTACAACATAAAATAGGTAGAAAACATGTTGCAGTCCTAAAAGAGGTTTGATATCCCATAAATTCACTTGCTAGGGTGAAAAAGGGAGCCCTGTAATTCATAAAAATGTCCAACCCTTTTCAAAATGAGCCAAATCGGCTTTTACCAATGAAAACTCGAGCTTAGGAAGGAGAAACATGGGAAAATGAAATGAATGATTCAACCACCAACCAAATCCATCAAAATAGCATGGGTACACTTAAAATTTCATTCCCCAAGATTTTTGACCATGCTGGAGAAGAATGGAAGCCATACTACATTAAAAATGGTGGTTGAATGTCGGTTCTGCTCTTTTCCCCATGCCAAAGGAATTTCTTTATTTTTATCTCACTAACCTCCATAAAAACCAAATTGAATATTCCATCGTGTAGAGGACTTCAATATCTTTCCAATGACATCAAAATTGAGGAAAACCAAGCTTTGGATCGAAAGATATGCCCCTTTGAAGATTTAGGGAAAAACAGGGTGAAAATCGGATCGACGGGATAAAACCCAAAAATTTTCTCTCTTTTTTGAATTTGGGAAAGTTTCCCCAAAAGTTCTACCCCCACCACTCGATGCCACGTGGCATGTTTTGATTGTTTTGCAGGCTCAAATAACCATTTTACGCCTTTTTACATTTTTGAAACATTTCCAAAATGGCTCGCTACCTCTGCCGCTCCGATGCCTTGTGGCACCCTTTAATTTGATGTGGGCCTAAACTCCAAATATTTCCTTTAACACTATGGACCCTTTTGAATTATGTCGACACATGGACACATGTCACAATTTGATTGGCGTGGGCCTTCGGGGTGAAGTTTTATTGCGGCATTTGCCACACTTTGGTAAAATTGTTAAATTCCCTCGTGCCTTCGAATCCCACCGGTCTGTGGACACGTGTCAAATTTTTATTGGTTGCGGGGTCCTGGGTAAAAAAAATTCTTTTGCGCCTATTTTTGGAAATTTTCTAACTTTCCCCCACCGGTCTGACATCCGAATGACCTCATGGACACATGTCACCTCCTCATTCGCCGCGGGCCTTTGGTGAGATTTTCTTTTGCACCCCGACCAATCGTTGGAAAAAAATTCTAACTTACCTTCGCTCCCCACCATTCCACCACCACATGGCGTGTTTTAATTGGTCAGAGACCTTCCTAGGGAAAATTTCCCTCAAAACTCCGCTGAGCCATAACTTGAGAAATACAAGGAGTTAGAAGGAAAATTTTACCTTTTGGAAATGTGAGGAAATTTTCTATCCGATGAAGCCATTTCCAAAAAAATTTAAGTTCTTGAAAAGTGGAAAAATTCTACTGAGGCACAAGGAAGGAATGAATAAAAGGAATTTAGCCAAAAAAGCAAGGGGCTTATTTCGGATAACAATTTTTGTGACTCAAAGGGAGCATCTGCTCATTGGATGAAGTAACCAGATTTCTCAAGCAATACATTTGGCATGGAGTCATCAAATTAACTTCTTGGTACTCCCAAATCATTAGAAATTTTCGATAAGGAAGATTGTGAGAGTATAAAATCACTTAATCTGGAACATGGCTCAGTAAAGATGCATCTTTGGCATAGCAAATCTTGTGCTAAAGCACTTAGGGAAATGTAAAACTAAGCTACAACAAAACAATGTGCACAAACACTTGGAGGAATGAAAATCTAAGCTAATATGTACAAGGTGAGGAGTTTCCTTCTAGTAGCAATGCTTTAGATGGATTCCATCAACTGGAATCTATAGTTCTTCACCATCTAATGTAGAAAATTGGAAGGTATTGCTATTCTTACATTTTGTGATCATGTAGGGGCCACTTCAAATGGCATCAAACTTTGAATGCCTTCCTGGCTTTTCTCGGTCTGCATCCCATTTTAACACCAAATCTCTAACTTGGAAGGTTCTAGCCTTAGCTTTCCTATCAAAGGTTCTCTTGATCAAGGCTCGGTCCTTCTCCATTGTTTGGGCTACATGCTCTTTGATTTCTTGGAGTTCCATCAATTCTACATATATGACCTCCATGGGTTCAAAATCCAACAACTCCAATTGCTTCATGAGTTCCAACGTTGGCAACTCAAGTGACATAGGCAAGATTGCCTCTCTTCCATTAACAAGTCTAAATGGAGAGTTACCGGTGGATCTCTTGGGAGTTATCCTATCAGCCCATAAGGCTGATTTAAGTTTAGTGTGAAAATTCCTCTAATTTTCATCAAGATTCCTCTTGATGATCTTTAGTAGGTTCTTTTGGTAGACTCAGCTTGGCCATTACCTTGAGGGTAATAATTTGATGAATTTCTCAGATAAATCCCATTTTTAATAGCCCATTCAGTTACCTTTGATCTTATGAATGCCAAAGCATTATCTGATATTATAGTGGCAAGTATACCAAATCTAGTTACTATCCCCTCATAGAAGTCTAGAATGCTAGATTCATTTGCCTCTTTGAGTGTCACCGCCTCAGTCCATTTGGTGAAGTAGTCTGTTCTGTTAGAAATCCACTTATGTCCTTAGCTTGAGTTCGGGTTAATGACTCTAATGAAGTCCAAACCCCATTGCATGAATGGCTGGTCAACTGAAATTGGGTGCAATGGAAGGGTTGCTAATCTTTCCTTGCCTATGAAGAATGCACAATTTTTGCACTTCTTGATCCATGCATAATAATCACTAAACACCTTGGGCCAATAATAGCCAACCTTCATAATCTTGAGGGCTGTCACTCTTGGAGAAAAATGACCCCAACTGATTCACCATGGAACTCTTCTAACATTCTATTAATTTGGTTCATCCCAATGCATCTCAGTAGCACTCCATTTATATCCTTTTTGAACAAGACACCATCAACAAGTGCATATGGGATAGCTTGCAATCTGAAGTGTCTTCTCTTGGTTTTGTTCATCTCTGGAGGGCATAGGCATATTTGTAAGAAGTGCGTTATGTCTTGGGTCCAGCAAGGAGTGATCATATCACCATTCTCTTCTTGAACACTTCTTTGTTCCTGGTTGTCTTGCAATGCCAAAACAACATCCTTCCCATTGCTTGCTTCCATTGATTTTCTTAAGACCAGCTACTCACACAATCCCTTTCCTTGGACTAGCTTGGTGACTTTGATCTCAATGTCATACTCCATGACATGAGTAATCCACCCTACACGTTTTTCATTTAGGTCTTTGTTGAGGAGGAAGTCCTTAACTCCCACATGAGAAACCAGCAGTTGAACCTTGTTGTTTGAAACTAGATGCTTAAATTTCTTCAAGATCCTAATTACTGTAAAACATGCTTCTCAATGAAGGAATACCTCACCTAATAGTCCTCCAAGATTTGGCTAAAAAAGGTAACTCACTGCTCTACATTTTCTTTATTCTGTTGTACTAAAATTACAAAATTGTATCATCACCTCTAAATGCATAAAGAATGAAATCCTTATAGAAATCCGGGTTAATGAGAGTTGGAGCTTGTGAGATAGCCTCCTTGATTTCCTCAAAACTTTCCTTACCTTCAACTATCCATTTGAAACCCATAATTTTCTTCAACATTATATTTATTGGCTTGACAAGGGCTACAAAGTCGAGAACAAACCTTCGAACAAAATTGACTCTTCCTAAGAAACTTTGAAGGGCCTTCTTGTGACTTGGTAAAGGTAGTGCTTTTATTGCTTCAACCCTCTCTGGATCAATTGTTAATCCTTCTTTGGAAACAATGTGGCCTAGGATCTTTCCTTCATGGGCTAGGAAAATATATTTTTGGGATTCAAGGATACCCCAAATCTTCTATATCTTTGGAACACTTGTCTCAAATGAAAGAGATGGTTTTTTGCATCTTTAGAAAATACAAGTAATATCATCTAGGTATATCATCACTATTTTGTTGATCAATCCTTGAACACCATATCCATTTCCTTTTGAAAGGTAGCTCCAACGTTGGACAGCCCAAATGGCATTTTTCTATATGCATAGGTTCCCCCTTTGGCAAAGGCTGTTTTGAACTAATCATCCTCCTTTACCATGGTCTAATTATACCCCTGAATAATCTGTTTAGCAATAAAAACCTCTCGAGCCAGCAACAACTTGCAAAATTTTCTCCATAGAAGGAAGTGGGTAATGATCCTTGAGGGATGCTCTATTCAAGTCTCAAAAGTCTACACAAAATCTAATTTCTCCACTCTTCTTTCTAAATGGAACCAAGTTTGCAACCCAGCTAGAATGCTTGATGGGAAATATGATACTTTCCTCTAATAACTTATTAAATTCCCTCTTCATGAGAGGCTCCATGTGTGGATTGACCGGCCTTTGTTTTTACATGATGGGTTTAGCAATTGGATCTAACTCAATTGTGTGTTGAGATAGCTTGGGATTTAAACCTCTCACGTCTTCATAGCTCTAAGAAAATATATCTGGGAACTCTTGGAAAAGTTTCATGAACTCATACCTTTCTTGATTGGTTTCCACTTTACCAATTTAAAGTAATTTACCTTCTCCCACCGAGATGGGCACTGAATCTTCTCCCTTAACTTGGATGTTTTCTTTATCCTTCCTAAATTGATCATTAGGATTAAAGATGGACTCCAAAGAGACAATTCATTTTGGTAGTTTTTTGGTTCTCAGCTATACCACTTGAGCACCATACTGTTGTTCTAACTTTTTCTAATTTTTAGCTGAGAATTCAACTTCTTCTTGCAATAAATTGATGACTTTTGGTCACTTTCAAAACTTGCCAACTTACATTATTGTCTGGTACTAATGGCCTTACAATCACATGAATGTTTGGCTTCACTTTATCTTCCTTGATACTCTCCACAACATCAAAGGCTGCTCCAACTTCTGCAAGCCTATTAGCAGCTTGGTTTTCTTTCCTAGGGATGGAGTTGATGCCAAAGCCTTCAAAATCCTCAATGAGGTCCCACACCCCATTTTTATAATGCTTGAGCATGTCATTTTTGGTAGCATTCTTCCCTTTAACTTGACTAACAATCAGATCACTATCACCAAAGACTTGTAACTTTTTGATACCTCTTCTTCTTAACCAATGCAATCCTTGTATCAAAGCTTCATATTCAGCAGTGTTGTTAGAATATGCAAACTGAAATCTAAAAGCTGAATAATACTTAATTCCTTGAGTTGAAACAAGCATATCTCCCCTACACCTTTTATACTTCTTGATCCATCAAAGAATGAGATACCGTACCTCATTTTCATCTTTATGGTCTAGCTTGGTAATACTAGGAATAGGCTGATTTTCTTCATGCATGCAATAAAATCCTAGTTCATATTCCTCTATTTCCTTGTAGAGATCAAAATAATTTACCTTGCTTTCTCATTCATCAAGAATCAAATCTAGGATGCTTCCAACTTTGGTGTCACTTCATTTGTGCCTAGATAATCTTCTTGATCAAATGTTGAATAGTTGGCATTGATTGGTCTTGGAGTATGAGGCTCAATGTGAAAGTTTGGAATAGGTTCAGACTTGATTGTGTCCTTGGTTCCATATCTAGTCTGAAACAACATATGTGACCAATCACATGATATATACCCTCCAATTCTAGCCGTGAAATCCCTTGAAAAACATAGAGCAAAAAGTGGTGATAGATCTATCACCGACACATCTTGCAACACAATGACATTGGGACATGCATGTAAAGTGAGGCTTAAATCTTTAATTACCCCCACTATTGTTACTTCTGTCCCATCTAGTTGCACTAACCCTTTGGATATAGCTTCATATTGGAGGCCGAATCGATCAAATATTTGCTTGGGCATCACATGAACTACTTGCCCTTAATCAATCATGTAATTATGTACTAACTTATCCCCAATGATCAATGAAACATAGAATGGAGGGGGCTTCAAAATTTTACCTTGCTGTACTCAAAGCTTCCCCTCAAGCCGAGCAAGCATTTATGAGTACCTTCTGTTGCATATGAGCTTGCTGATTTGAAGTTGACCAATTCTTCATGGCAGCTTGTAGTAGATCCCTTTGGCCTGGGATGGATAGTGATTCCCACATAGATATATTCACATTTGTCTTCTTCATTTGTTCAATGATGTTAAATGGGGATGAAATATCTCTTTGCTACCCCTTATCCTACACATTCTTTTCTTGTACATGGGCTGTAATAGCTAGCATTTGAGCTGGTCTAGAAGGTGGCTTGGGCTGTCCTTACACATTTGGAACTGCATTTTTCTTGCCAACACTTTGTGGAGTGATGGAAGGTTGTGGATCACTTGGAGATAATGGATTCCCTTCACAAATATTCCTCTTCTTTGACCTTGTGTTAGCTGTTACATTCTAAGAAATTGTTTGATTCATACCACAAAAATCTTTAGCTTGCCAGTTCACAAGTGTAGTCTCATTTGGAGTTGTATTTTGTTGAGGTGTCCCTTGTTGTTGGTTTGTTTCTTGACTCACCTCACTCTCTACTCTAGTTGCTATCACCATCAAGGCTTGGTTCAAAGCACCATTGAAGCACCTAGACTGGTTGTGGGGTTCATTGCATGGGAAACACCAATCATACTCTTGACCTATATTATTTTGCACTGGCACTAAGGATTTAGAGGTAGATGCAACATTGGGGTTATAGGGCTGAAATGGTCTATTGGCAAGAGGCCTTACTTGATTTTGATTTACAGCTGGATTGGGTGGCCTATTAGGCTGATATGGTTGCATATTAGGCTAAGTTTGAGACTAGTAAGAAGGTCTCAAACTTTGGGCTTGCTTCCTCTTGAGTGTAACCAGCTCATTGCCTAAATTTTGTAATTGTTTCATGAATTCTTGAAGTTTCATTCAAACTCTAATTTCTAGGAGTGGGAATAGGAGCTAAAGTAGGTGCTTGACTAGTGCTTGAGCTTTCCAAGTTTGGATATAAGGGCATGGGAGGCCTAGGAGCCAATTTACTAGCTTGGATCAAACAATTCTCATCCCTAATGGTGATGTTATAAGATGTAGGTATATTTTCACCTCCCATGGATTGAATTAACATAGAAATATCAGAATTTAAAGCTTTGAGATAGTATAAGAAAGCACCTTTAGCTGTTTACCTTACTACCATTGGAATTCTATCCCATGTCCTTTGAAATCTGAAGTTGAAGTCTGTTAGCTGCTCATTGGGAGCTCTCTTGATAGTTGTCAGTTGTTCCAAAAGAGACAAATTATCTCCCTTTTCTCCAAACTGCTCATGGAGAGCTATACACACTGGTTCCAATTTTGGATAGAGCCTACCCCAAGACTCCTAAACCATTACAAGGCTTTCCCTTTGAATGAAGATGCCAACAATTTTATAGTAATTTGCATCTCAACAATCTCATGGATTACAAAAACATTAGTAATGTCTTTGACATGATCACTAGGAGTGGTATGATTTTCCCCACTAAAGTACGGGATGTTATTCAATGTTGCATTTGGAGCTATATTTTTTACATTGAGGGCAAGTGGACTGCTGCTAATGAAGTTGACATAAGGGTTGTTTTGTGCCATTTTGATTGGCCTGAGAACCCTTGTTGATTGGGTGAAAGGTCTACCAGGTGGAGGAGTTGATAGAGTTCTATTTGGTGGAGATGGAGACCTTTGAATTCTTCTTCCTCTCTCTCTTCTTCCTGGGGATAACTATAGATACTTAGACAATCCCTCTTCTCTAGCCCTTGACCTTGTTTGGATCCTTCTCATGAATCTTCAGACTTGGACTACTGAAACCAGTTGATTTTATCTCTTTGGAGTCACCAGATGTGCAAATCAGGGCTCTTTTAAGCAAGAAAATAAAAAAATGCACATCAACTTTGTTATAATGAAGATGAAGATCTCTAAGGTCCCATCAGCATGCCAAAACTGTTAGTGAAAATCATTAACACCCCTTGATGTTTTATTATATTTCTAGTTTGATAATGGGCATCCAGTGTGATTGCACAACATTGAATCTTTTCCCCAAGTGTGGGACTTGAAGAAATGGAAAAAAACTATCAGATTAAAGGCTGGTTCCTCTACTCCTTTGATTAGATGTATACATGAATTTTGTAGGGGTTTAACTCAAAATCCTAATCTAATTTTACCAAGGAGACAAGGATAGAAGGGAGAAAAGAAGGTAAAACTAGACTAACAAGGTGATACACCAAAGCAGTGGTGAAGAACTACTTCTAAAAATTGACATAGATTAAAAATAAATGCAACACAAATCATGCACAAATATCTAAAATTGTAATGATGGATCGAATGAAGCAAACAACACAAGAAAGGGTTGAAAACTCATTCGAGAGCTTGCATTGTCAATTCCATATTTAAATACAGTGCATTACAATAGAAAATAGGTAGAAAACATGTTGTAGTCCTAAAAGAGGTCTGATATCCCATAAATTCACTTTCCAGGGTGAAGAAGGGAGCCTGCAGTTCATAAAAATGTCCAACCCTTTTCAAAATGAGCCAAATTTAGCTTTTAACAATGAAAAATCAAGCTCAGGAAGGAGAAATGTGGGAAAATGAAATGAATCATTCAAACACTGACCAAAACCATAAAAATAGCATGGTTACCCTTAAAATTTCATTCCCCAAGATTTTTGACCATGCTGGAGAAGAATGGAAGCCATATTGCATTAAAAATGGTGGTTGAATGTCAGTTCTACTCTTTTCCCCATGCCAAAGGTGTTTCTTGATTTTTCTCTCACCAAACTCCATCAAAAACAAAATTTAAGATTCCATCATGTAGATGACTTCAATAGCTTTCCAATGACACCAAAATTGAGGAAAAACAAGCTCTGGATCGAAAGATATGCCCCTTTGAAGATTTAGGGCAAAACAAGGTAAAAATCGATCGGCCCGGCTAAAACTCGAAAATTTTCCTCTCTTTTTTGAATTTGGGAAAATTTCCCCAAAAGTTCCACCCCCACCACTCGATGCCATGTGGCACATTTTTATTGGTCCACGGGCTCAAACAACCATTTTACGCCTTTTTGCATTTTGGAAAAATTTCCAAAATGGCTCCGTTGCCCTGCCACTCCGATGCCACGTGGCATCCTCCAATTCGACGCGGGCCTGAACTCCAAATATTTCCTTTGATGCTACCAACCCTTTTGACTTATGTTAGACACATGGACACATGTCACAATTTGATTGGTGTGGGCCTTTGGGGGCGGAGTTTTATTGTGCCATTTTCCACACTTTGGAAAAATTGTTAAATTCCCCCATGCCTCTGACTCCCGCCGGTCTGTGGACACGTGTCACCTTTTTATTGGTTGTGGGGCTCTGGGAAAAAAATTTCTTTTGCACCCATTTTTGGAAATTTTCTAACTTTCCCCACCGGTCCAACCTCTCGACGGCCTCATGGACACATGTCATCTCCTCATTCGTTGCGGGCCTTTGGGCCGAGATTTTTCTTTTGTGCCGACCAATCCTTGGTGAAAATTTCTAACTTACCTCCACTCCCTGCCATTCCACCACCATGTGGCACATTTTGATTGGTCATGGACCTTCCTAGGGAAAATTTCCCTCAAAAACTCCACCGAGCCATAACTTGAGAAATACAAGGAGTTAGAAGGAAAATTTTACCTTTCTGGAAAGGTGAGGAAATTCTCTATCTGATGAAGCCATTTCCAGAAAATTTGAGTGCCTGAAAAGTGGAAAAATTTGACTGAGGCACAAGGAAGGAAGGAATGAAAGGAAGTTAGCCAAAAAATAAGCAAGGGGCTTATTTTGGATAACACTTCCCAATATAGCTATACGAGTGGTTGGTTGCTTACACATCTAAAAGGAATTGGAGGTTTCACACAATTGTATGGAAAAAAGAATAATTTTAGGCCCTCTATGATGTTGATCTGATTTGGACACGCGGTGTGGATACTTGGTTATGTGGAGTTCTGAATAGCTATATTTTGGAGTACTCAATTTCCACTTATTCTTACCCAAAGGTAGTTGAGTTTTAGTTTTTACATTATCCTAGGGGAACCTATTTGCAAGGCATTCCACCGGTGATTAAAATCCTTGTAGTAACCTTTAATTTGGAAGAAAATCCAATGGTTAGCTAAACCCCACCATGTATGGGGGGAGGAGTAGGTGTGGTGAAGGATGAAAAACCTAGTGGAAGAGAGGAAAAGAGAATAGAGGAGGCTTAAGTATAATGAGTCATGTGAGAGGGAATTCGGGAAGAAGCACGAGATTATAGAATAGATGAATTTGAGGGGAGAGATGAATCATGAAGGATTTGGAGCTCATGCAGAGGATGTGGAGCTAGAGCATCTGGAACTCCCCCATTTGGGAAATTATGATAGGGAACCCTCATTAGCCTCTTATGAGAGCATTCTATTAGAGAAAACTTGGGATGTGAGCATGCATCTAAATCTACCTAGAAACCTAGCCCATGCACTTAGTTTTCAAGTTTCTAGTACAACCAGTAGTCAGTAAGCTAGTTTGGACATAGAGTAGCAAGAGGTAGAGTTGAATTACCAACAAGTTTAGGAGTGAATCATATAGTAAGTGAATTTATGGCCAGGTATAAATCTTCCCTATTATTTGGAGTACTTGTTGGAGGAACCTTTTCTGACGCGTCATCAGCACAGAACACAGGTGCACAAAAACTTTGGACTCACATCGGGGAGTAGCAGAACTTCACAGACTATAGGAGTTTAGTTTAGCACCACTATTGGGACATAGGGTAGTGCATCCTCTATTCCAATTCCTACTACAGGTGGAGGATCATGTGGAGCAAGTAATTCAGTATGTCATGGCGGATTTGGTAGATCCGGGAGGTAGAGGTAACATAGGAGATTCTAGATCTGGTGGGCATGGTTCTCACCAGCCCCATAATATTTACACAGAGATTTCACTTCATCTCCCAAAGTATAGGGGAATAGAGGATTTTGCTAAGCATGTGCATATGTGTGAGATACTATGGTGCCAAAAATTAATAAAAACTTTGGAGCACAAGGACACTCATTTTTAACTAAGTCATAGGGACACGCGCATAATTGGAACATAAAGTTTGACCCTGATCAGACTTGTGTGGATTATACAGTGTTATGGGATGTTTTCATTAAGGAATAAGGATTATACAGTGTTAAGGGATGCTTTCATAAAAGTATAAGCACACTCAAGGACATCAAGCGAGGCACTACTAAGACTGCTCATGAATATGATGCTCATTTAAAAAAATCTTGTATAAACTATCATATGATATCCATGGAAGTCATCATGCACAATGGTTTGTAGAAGGATTGATTACAAATTTTAGGAGGGAACTCTCACATAAGACTTATATAGACCCACGTGAGGCACTTGAAGCAGCTCTGTGCACTAAGGTAGTTGGGAGCATAGACACTGGAGTGAGCCCATTCTTGAAATCTCGAGATCAAAACAATGGAAAAGAAGTTGGAGAAACTATCGCCAATACAACACATGAAACACATAGTGCAATTTGGTGCATAGATTATGAAGTAGAGGGGCATACTAACGATAATTTTCCTCACGAGATCGATGCACTCTCGCTACTAAAATGTGAGATATGTCATTTGGACCATGATGCAAACTGGTATCCATTATTGCAATGCGTGATAAGAAAGAATGTGTCCTACTCACCGTAAAAATATTTGGTCCACGAATCGCAATATAGAAGATTTTAGGTTGATTGATCAGATCCATGATGTCATTAATATTAGTCTACAATAGACGGGGTTTTCAAATAACTCTAAGGATAAAGGAAAGCGAAATGATCAAAAACACACTCATGGGCGCTATGATAAAAAATGAAGGGCACTTTGAGGGAGGTCATGATAGAGCCCGAGGATACCATGGTGGATTCATAGGCTGAGGCCGTGGTGGTGGATGAGGTGAGTCCCCTCATGGAACATGTTATATGTGTAGATCCCCTGACCATTACAAGTGTGAATGTCCTCAGAACATTACTTGTTATTTTTGTGGAAAGAATCATAACTATGAAGAGTTTTCAGACTTATATGAACATCTCGAGAAAGAAGCAAAAACTTTAGAACAAGGGCACAAAGATGGTTAGGATACGGTATGCCGTAGAAAACTAATGGATGATGAAGTTAGCACTGGATCCTAAGGTAGTACCTATGAAGATTACTTGCACATGCTAAGGCCACATGCACCTGAGAAATTATGGAACAAAAAATACAATCACTAAGGATGAGGTTTTACATGCAAAATACCTAGACCCTACACATCAGAAGGAGGTTTATCAAGAAACCATGGAGGTACTTAGAAATTTGAAGGGTGAAATATAGTGTTTAAAGGGCAGCTTATGGAAGTTGGAATAGAAGAAGGGAGTTAATACTTTCTAGTCATATTTTGATGATCTGAAGGAAGTATGCAAGATGCTATGTTAGAAGAACATTATTCCATTACTAGGGAGATGGTTGAAAGGAAACACTCTAAACGATGGCATTGAGACTGGACGACACATTTTGCATGATAATATTACTCCCCATAGCTTGGATTATGACAAGGATATCACTCTGAATGTTTTTGTAGATGGATGGATTTTGAGCACTATTTTTATTTGACATAGGTGTGAAAGTGAATGTTCTTACCTTAAATGCATAGGTTCGAGATAGGAAGACCGCTATTGCAGCCATCTTCCAATGTGTTGTATATGGAAAATTAGACTAAGGCCATTACAATTGGAGTATTGAAGGATGAATCCATTACTATATAGGGGCCAAGTTCACTGGGGAATTTGAGGTATTAGTGTTTGCAGAAGTAGACAACTTCCCAACTCTACTTGGGTGCCCTTGGTGTTATGAAAATAATGTTGATCTACTGAGTTTAATAAGGGATATATTAATTTTGAGAACAAGGAAGAACAATTTATTATCCCCTTGATAGATGGGAAATCTACACCTTATGTTGATACCTTAAGTGAAGAAGACCGAACATAATTTATGTGTGCGTAATTCAAGATCCGGAAGCACTTGAGCCATCTAATGAAGTAATTCTCTAGTGGAATGATGCACATTCCATCGTGATACTAAAAGTATTACCAAAGTGATAATTAGGCACGTGACACTTACGAGATGGTTGGGTATAAAGTAAGAAGAGTAACTACATGCATAAGTAGGCTATGCTATGTTAGGAAGATAGGAAACAACCTTATACCCCAAGACACTAGTGAAGGAAACCCTAGGGTATTCCTGTGAACTATGGAAGTACAGTGGAAGGATCAAGTGGACAGAAGGAATATGTTAGTGTATACTCTAAACCTGGACAACAACGAGTTGGTGGATGGTTTATAGGGATAATCTCATAGAATGGAGATAAGTGATAATTACTCTATCAGACCGGTTTCTCAGGAGTAATGCACCTACTCAAATTTGTGAATATCATGGTAACAATCATGTTCAACACCATGTTCAGTAGTTTGAGAGAATCTAGATAGATGGGCAGGAAGCTTTACCACCTTCATTGTGGGTGCACAAACTCTAGTTCGCCTTCATGAGGTGTGTGTAACATTCCCATTTTAAGACTTTAGAAACAAGGATTTTTTTACATAATGTTCTATATTATAAATTAACATAATTTAAAACATACATTCCAATGCCAAACTATCTCATAACAGAAAACCATATGCAACTATAATGACTCAGTGAAACACCGATCTCTCATTTCATGACTCGGTACTAAACCGATCTCTCATGTTACTTAGTAATGTGTATACAATGTATACTTGGTTCCTTTACCTTTTTAGGGTACCCAAGTGTTCTTCTTAAGAGGCCTATTTGAATATCTGTTACCGATATTCATCTGAAATCCCACTTCTTAAACTAGGTGACATATGACAACACAACTAACAACTTGTGATACTTTGGCCAAATATTTTAAACATGTTTATCATGTTTACATTCCTAGATGACATACTCATCAAATAGAATAATTCCTTCACCACACTTGATATATTATCTAGAGTGGTCTTCACTGACTTCTATCAGTCCCACTTGATTCAAAGTTTCACCCTAGACAAGGTTAGCAACATGCCCTAGTGTGGAAGAATACTCATGGTGACTAAGGGTACATAGACATACTCAATCAACTTACATCGATTGGGCATGTCTAGTTATCCTAAGTCAACATGAGTTGACCCGACACTAGATCATGTCCCTATCTCTGTATAGGGAAGAACCGTGATCTATTCATACACTTATGTTAGTCAAGTTGAACAAACTATGTGGGGTGTTGAGACATGTCAATTGCATCATATTATCCTCGTAATGACTCATATCATTACGAAGGTACTATACTGTAGTTGGTGTGTGTCAACATCCACTCGAGTTCCCTCATCTGGATGAACATACCTTAGATTGAAAGTTTAATATCCCATTATTCTCTTTATTTAAGATTAATTACAGCAATGCCTACTAATTCAACTAGGTCATTTAACATATAAGGTTACAAGTTGAAATTGTATGAGAGGTAGGTATACGAGATAAAATATACTTCCTAATCAATTAATTACATGTTTATGTTTATTATAAAATGAACAACTTGAATCATGTTATTACATAATAGATCTTGCATTTATGAAAGTGTTAATTAGTTTCTTACTAATTTCAGCCCTAGCTTAAATAAGTTCCATACAAACCTTTTATTTTAGACTTCATGGAAATGAAGTCTAAATTCCATTTTAATTCCTTTCCAAGCATTCCTAATTTTGATTAAGGAAGTTTTCTTAAGGAAGAACACTTTCAATTATTTACTTTCAATATTCATGATACATTTAACAAGATCTTAGGTTATGTCTATGATTCATTTTATGGGAAGTATATTTCTCCCCTAAATTATGGATAATATCCATTTATAAAACAAATTGCACATGATTAACTATAGCAAGGTTTACACATATACATCCATATAATTCAAATACAATCCTTTTTATAATGATTGAGGATCTGCTTATGAGTGTCAACTTTATAAGTTGCATCTCTACTTGAGAAAATAACCCAACTAACATCTTAGATTCCTACCCCAACCATCCATATTATTTAAGTATATAAACTACCCTTCTTCATTAGGGTAATACATAACAATTCAGCCCAATTCATGACAAGAATTATTATTTAGCAATCATCACATATTTTATTCATCAAGAAGGAGTGATACATTTACTAAATCCAAAAGTGTTTCAAAGATTACAAAGTATTAATACATCAAGTACAAAACTAAATATTATTACAACTTTCTTTTCCAACAAGTACATCTGAAGTAATGAAGCCACATATCATCAAAATAAGGATGTAATTTCTTTAGTAAAACAAATGTAACTTCCTATATGTCTTTCTCCTTTCATATTTTATGAAATCCATTTGAAAAAATTGTTAGCATGGTCATTTCATTGAATTGAGCATGATAAACACTATATCATTAAAATGTTGTGCTTTTAACTAACTGTTTCATGAAAAGAACTCGATGTTCATGAAATAGTCCAAAAACACAACCAAAACTAACAGAAAGACACATCCATAAAGAATACAATCTAAGAAGAAGAGAGAGATGTTTTAAAGTTTTTAATCAAAAGTAAGGTTTAGTAAATCATCCTATCAACCCCATATTTTCATCATAAAACTCATTTCAACATGTTGGAAATAAAAAAATAGAGTTAAAGAAGAATTATCATTTCATCTTAACTTTACCTTCACTTCCATGTAACCAATTTAAGTTCCTTCAATCAGCTAAGTCTAGTTATCAAGAAGAAATATAAGATACATAAAATTATCTTTCGATTAATCCTACTATTTGCACAACAATGAATATTTCCTTCTAGCTAATTATCCCATTGTCTCAGACTCATCCTAAATCCTAAGATGAGCATTAATCATAAATAAGATCATACGGACAAGTAAGGGTAACTAAATCATCATAAACAATCAAAGTAATCTCGATTGAAGCATCCTAAAAGTCCTGGGCTCATATTAGTATTCAACTCATAGTAGCAGTCAAAGATCACAAACATACAGACCTTATCAAAAGTATAAGGTTGCTTCTATTAGTCCAAGAAAACAAGCTAACATTCAGGCCTCACACAAGTTACACAATCGTTAATATTCCAGAAAGGAGTAGATTGGTTTAAGTTCAGAACTTATACAAGGATCGATACTCCCTCTAGGAATATCATACACTTATGTTTTTTTCCCTAAGGACATTAATACACTAAGTCCTATCACAAGGTTAAAAAGTGATATAAGCTAAAAATACACTAGAGAAGGAACAAAAATGATACCTCAGTGAACAATTTCCCCATCCTAAGATTGAAGAGGGAATGAGTGAGATTTCATTCTCCTCATCTATCTAAACTCTTATAAAAAGAGTAAAATTTTCAAATGCAAAGAATAATGAAAAGATACAGAACAAATTTCCATATGAATAATGCACATCGATGCAAAACAATTAAGAATAGTTCACATACGACCAAATCAATATCTAAATAGAGATTCACCTAAGTCTCAAATTGGATGAGTATAAAAGAACTAAAAAAGGGAATGTAAATCAAACATCCAACCTTTACCTTTCATCTTTTCAAGAAAGACTAGTTCAAAAACATGATTCCATCAAAAGGATTAAGAATCGATTCATTTCCTAAAATCCCAGTGAAGAAAGGAAAAATAGAACAACATGTCTAATCCAAAAAAACCTCCAATGAACTCAAAACCATCTAACTAGAACACAGATAAACATTCGAGAATCATCCAAATAAGAGATAACATTCATCAAACATTTAGAACATCAATATCGACCCAAAATATCATTACCCAAATCAAAATCCCAAAGTGGGTTTAAGAGATCAAACAAAAATATACATTAGAACAAAATCAACTTTAACATATAAGTAATCCTTTGTACCTTCAATGAAATGAGCAATAACAACAATCCAATACCCTAAATGAGTTTTCATACTTAAACACAAAGTGGGTATTCCTCTGATAACCTACAGTCCTAGAGCAAGTTGAAAAAATATAATATTTTCTAATGACATTATCAATAATCAGACACAATGTCAACAAGTTATATTTCCTGAGATGTCTACATAAGAACTCTTTTGAATTTCTTTTAATGACAACAGAAAGAGGACATACAAGTCGAAATCTAAGGATTTCTTCATAACCATACTAATGTTCAAAACATGTAGCTCTTAACATAAGTTTTTCCTCAATCAAGAACAAATGATGGTCTTCAAGTCTGAAATAGAAAGGAAAATATACGCAAAACATAAGAACATCAAGATCTCAGGCAACGGTCAAGATATCCAACAACTTTCCTATCTCTAGTCTTCCAACAACGATTATAAGGAAACATTTTAAGAAAGATTCTCTAAATCAAAAAAACCAAGATACATACATTGCAAGAACAACCTTTAACTAAAATATCACCTAACAGATCTTGACTTTGTTTCAAGCCTCTGTTATAAATATTTAAGTAGAAGCAAGATTACCCCAAAGTAAGAAAATGATACTCCTAGAACACATTTTCCAACTAACATACTAAAATTGATAATGCATCCAAGAAAAAAATCAAAATACCAATGAAGCATAGAATATGCAATCACAGAAACAGAACTAAAATATTTCCTCAAAAGTAAAGTTATTTTTATGAACATTTAAGTAAAATCATAAAACTTAATGGATAGGTCCTATCATGCCTGATAGATCTCGGTCTTCTCTTTTTCTTAGAAAATATCCAAGAAGAGCTTCAATTCTTTCCCTCAAAATGCCAACCAAACCTCAAAACCTTCTTCTTCTCTTTATTATAGTTTTCACAAAGTGCAACTTATTCATTCCAACAACATGTAAGGATTCAAACTATGGTTCAAAGAGAAAAAACCACAATTAGAGCTCAAGCTTGAGAAGACGAAATGACCAAAACAAAACCAAAACCCCTCTTTCTTCTTCCTAGGAGGTTTTGCTATTTTCAAAATATTAAATGTAAAATAAGAATGTCGGTCCTTCCACTTCTCCCGCCATTGGCACCTCTATGTTTGTGACAATGAATAAATTCAAAATTGCATGCAACTAAA
This sequence comes from Taxus wallichiana var. yunnanensis, assembly GCA_018340775.1. Classification (NCBI taxonomy): domain Eukaryota; kingdom Viridiplantae; phylum Streptophyta; class Pinopsida; order Cupressales; family Taxaceae; genus Taxus; species Taxus wallichiana. Next base: position 14,722,418 of record CM031238.1, on the reverse strand, counting down.
ACTTAGTGGAGATGCCAACTCATTTCCCTAACTTCCTCATGCCTTCCCAAATTTAGCGGATTAAAAAAGAGATAAGACCATATTAATTTACTCATAAATTTATAGGATTTAATGCCACCGACCCCCTCTCTATGTCATCCTATAGGCCCCTTTTAGGTTAGCCAAACATTAAGTTAGGTTCAACATTATTTTAGGAACTAACATAGGTCCTTAGGTCTAAGTCTATAGTTTTAGTCTTAGGTCCCTTTTGTTATTAACATCCCATATTAAAAAATAACATAGTAACTTAGGTTAGGTTTCACCTTTAGGATAGAGTTACTAATTTAAGGAACATAGTTTAATTAGGTTCCATGTTCATAGTAAAAGTTACATCTCACTTTAACAAAAATAAGAACTAGATTAACATCCAATTTCAAATACGAAGCAGAGATCCATGGAGATCATTCATGAATTAAGTAAAGTCCGAGTCCAGAACCCTTCAATCTGTTTGGCTTGGTCATTATGACCACAAGGTTTATAAACTAGAAGCATAACTTGGATTAATGAAATTGATCCAAGGTAATGTTTTTGCATCCCAATGAATTATGAAAACTGAAACTCAATTTCTTATTCCCAAGAAGTGAAATTTTCAGCACAAGAAGAGATGAATTACTTCCTTTTTTATATGCATCATAAACATGGTAGACTTGTACCTACTTTAGCAGATAACATATTATCAACAAAACAAATGATGTTATAGATCATAATAGTACACCATCTTAAGACAAGAATCATATGTAAACATTTGCAATTTCAAAACAAAAGTCATCATAGATATTAGCCATGTTGGAGGTGTTACACTCTGTTCTCACTTGGTATGCTTATGTGGAGCTACACAGGGAGACTAGAAATTGGAAGGACTTGACTACATGATTGATCCATACTTTTGACTACTTATCCACTAAACCTTTGGTGAAAGAGGAATTATAGGTTATGAACCGATTGACCATGGGAGATAGTGAAAAGGATGAAAAACTTATTCAAGATTTATTTAGTGTGTCGGATCTAGAAGAAAATTTTGACGAAGTAGATGAGACAGATACAAAACTGATTGAGCATGCTTTCCTAGAGAAGGAGACATGAAAGAGGGTCTATATGGTGGATAATGAAGAAGTGGAACAGTTGGACATAGATCATTCAGAGGGTACATGTGAGGTCTTAGACATTGCGGATGAGAAGGCACGCACCTACCATGAACCTATGAAGATGAAGAAAGTGAACATTGTAATGGCTGCTAAACCTAAGGAGGCCATAATTAGAGATTTTTGGTTTGACTAACTAGGTGAGTTATTTTGGATAACAATATTAAAATAATTTCATATCCAACACTAATCACATAACCATAGTCATAACCATAGTTATACATCAAAGCACACTAATAACATAAATGCAATCATAAATCTAAGCATGTTCATCAACATGGCCAAAAGAATATGGATTTCCAAATACTAGGTGCTCATGAACATGCCCATCATGAAAAATTAGGACTGGTTAATCCTTTTCTTCATAACGTAGGGAATGAGCAAGCCTTCATATCTTGATCATAGCCTTCATTCATCTACTAAAGATAAAACACTTGGTTGTGGATTATAAGTAATGGATCCATGACCACTAAGATTTGTTACTTATTAGAAGGAATGGCTTAGCTATTGATAAGGTCTGATGTTTCTTATTTTAAAAATATTGATTGAATAACAAATCATAGTAAATTAGCTTAGTGATCACTATATTATTATGATTTATAAATCCGATGATAAATATGTGTGTAACGACTATTTCAAACTCTGGAAGTTGATGATAAATTATGGATATGTCCATCGACAAAGATATAAAATATTGTGGAATTTTAACATATGTTGATGGAAATATTCAATTAGAAACTCACCCAAAAATATTGTGGATGATTCCATGCTCCCAAGAAATGCAAATAAATTTTAATGGTAATGTGGAGTTGCATATTAAAATATTGCATAATGCGTTTGGTTGTATTGGTGAGGTAACTAGGTGTCTTCGTTTTGTTAAATTTGGAGTGAATCAGACCTTCCCCACAACACCCACAATGATTGTTAGTTTTATTTCCAAACCAATATCTTTTCTATAAAATTTCAAATATTTTCAAAATCTATAAGTTTGTTTAACAGTAACAAATTGTTCTAGTGACTCTGGCATGCATATTGTTCTAGTGACCCTTGCACGCATAACGTTCAACCATTCTAGGGGCCCATAGAGAATATGTAATATAAAAATCTAGGATAGAATACAGATGGGAATAAATTTTCTCATTTATATAGATCATGTAGAAGCTGAAGCTGAAGTAGGTGATATTTTTTGTATACATTTCACTTTCTACGTGCCCAAACATGCTCTTAGACAATGGGTCCTTGATCCGGCATGGCTACGAATTTTTTATCGATTCATAAAACATTCATATGCTCTTTCTAATTTCTATTTCCCATCTTATGATCTATGATATTGAATTGGTGTCATGGGTGGTGTTTCTAACATTTTACGCATGGGTTGTTTTAACTACATTTTATAATATTTTATTTCCCACTCAATGATCGACGATTGATCCAAAATTATAATGATATACAAGGTAATAACTAGACTATCAATTGTTAATCTCAAATGTTTGTTATGTTGCATCAATGCAATAAAATAAATATAAAAATTAGCTTCCATTAGGCTTAGAATATTGTGTTGGAATATGAAAATATTGACCTTACGAGGTGATATTAGGTGGGGATTGAGTATGGTCATAATGGAACGGTGACTGGTTTTATACATTTTGTTAAATGTTGAGAAAATAAAAAGTACTTGATAGAATGTTACTAGAGAGATCCAAATAATTCATTCTTCCATAGTAAGTCAAGCCAATGGGGGATCCTCTCTCCATCATCATTCTAGGGAGGTTGATGCTCAATAAAATTTTATCATCATTTTTCAAGCAAAGTGAATTCGAATAATGGCGAGATGAATATTGTGTTGCTATTACCAAACCGCCACATGAAAATGGAATCCTTTGGGTGATTTAAATCAGTTGTGTCACACATACATTTGATGTCATCTTCTATAAAATCAGTCATGGGTAGTGCATTGTGGCATAAAATTGAGCATGGTAGCTCTGCTAGACTCAGAAAGCCCATGTGCTTTGTGGCCATGGCTATCACTTTAGCCTTGTGTATTGAGGAAAAAAGGAGGTTGGGATGAATACCTAGCTTTAATTATTTTTCGATTCCCTCAATCTATGATAGGCATGGGAGGTGCATTGTGGCACATGGTACACTATGGCATGACACCACCAAACTCACCACACCAATTTTTTTCATGGCCATGGTTACCACTTTGGCTTTGTGAGAGGAGGACCAAAAGGAAGTATTTTTGAACACCTTTTCTATATTTTTCCCAATTTACTAAATCCAACTCATGGTTGGGGTACATTATGGTTAGGGGTGCACTATGGCATGGTACCAAAATACTCAACACGACAATATTGTTCATGGCCATGTCGATTACTTTGGAATTATGAAAGGAGGCCTAGAAGGAGGTGGGGTCGAAGACCTAGCTATATTTTTTCCTAATTCCCTAAATTCATCTTAGGCATGGGGGTGCACTAACATATTTTACCATAAGAATCAACACACCAATGTTGTTTGTGGCCATGGGTATCACTTTGGCCTTGTGAAAGTATGTCCAAAAGGAGGTGGGTCAAACACCTAGCTATTTTTGTTCCCAATTCCCTAAATCCATCTCCTCCTTTGTAATTTTCAACGTCTTTTATCACAAAATGTAGGTTATAAAAATTAAGAAGATGTGGGGGAGTGAGGGGATGAGGCACTTGGTTTTAAAAAATACATTGTTTTTTGTGCAGATCCCTTTATGTGCTGATTTTTATGATAAATCCATGTTTTCTTTGGTTCTGCAACTCACGCTTTCATGTGCTTCGCACCGTGTGATTCTGGCATGGTGTGTGACCCACATAGATAAATACGATAATGGGATGCTTCCAACTTCTGTAGACTACGTTTCCAATTTCCAACTTCTATTTTTGTTATCATATGTTTTTATAAGTACTAACCAAACTTGTTAACAGAGACATCAAACATATCACTTTCAAGTTTTACTCTAGTCTTCCCAGTCCCTTCTTCAGATATGATCATAAATTATATTACTAGGGAAGGTAATTATTAGCCTAGCGGTTGCTAATATTTTTCCTTCTACTCCTCAAAAATCACCTAACAGGATGTAATATTTTATAATTTGGCAAGAAATACTTTTATAATAGATATCCTAATTAGTGTCTAATAATGAAACTGATTGGGTCTTTCAATTCCATTTTAGTTTCAGATAGGAATTTGATGTCATTTTCTATAAACTTGGGCATGGAATTGATTATAGTAGCACCACCAAACTTAGCATGCCAATGTTGTTCATGGCCATGTCTATCACTTTGACATGAGGACCATAAGGAGGATGGGTTGAAAACCTAGCTATATTTGTTCCCAATTCCCTAAATTGGTCTCCTCCCTGCAATTTTGAACGTATTTTCTCCCAACCAACAAGAAGATGTGGGGGATTAAAGGGACGAGGCACTAGGTTCTAAAATGTACCTTATTTTTACATACCCCTTTGTGTGCTACTTCGATGGAAAATCCATGCTTTCTTTGGTCATGAATTTCCCTTTCACCCACTTATTTGGTTTAGTGTGTGACCCACATAGAAAAATATGAGAATGAGAAATGGGAATGAGATGCTTCCAACTTCAGAGACTACCCTTCCAGGTCAACTTGGCATCCTAAGGACCATTCCAATTTCACTTCACCTATTTGCAATGTTACCCTCTCACTTTTACCCTATCTCATCTAATTTTCTCCTTACCATACACAATAAATTCAAATGCATGTTCACTTAGACTCTCCACTTAATTGTATTCAACCATTTACTATAAAAACTTGTTAATACTCCACATTACATTTCAACTATGGTTAAACATGCCTTGTAATTTTTTTTCCTAATTACCTAAATCCATCTCAGCCTAGGGTGTTGTTGTTGGGGGTACACTTGGGGGTGCATTGTGGTGGGGGTGCGTAGTGGATTACATTTTACACTATGGTGGGGATGTGCTCGGGAGTACACTTGTGGCTAGGGGGTGCACCTTTGGGGTGTGTGTTGTGGCTAGGGGAGAAATGTGGTTAAGGGATCCACTATTGTTGGGGGGTGTGTTGTAGCATGACATTACCAAACTCGGTATGCCAATGTTTTTGTGGTCATGGCTATTTATTTGGCCAATGTTGTTCATGGTCATGCATGTTACTTTGGTCTATGTTTTATTAAATGTTGAGTAACTCAAAACTTTATGAAATATTGTTACCATATAGATCTAAATAACTTATGCTCATGTAGAACTTCAAGAAACCTGGGAATCCTCTTTCCACCATCATCCTAGGAGCTTGATGCTTAACACTTTTCTATCATCATTGTGCTAACACTAAATTCTGAAAAATTTATAGATGAATCATGTCTTTGCTATTCCAAATTGACATGTGAAGATGGAATCCTTAGGGTCTTTTAAATATGTTTTAATGTCGAAAAGAAATTAAAGTCATCTTCTATAAACTCAATCATGGGTGGTGTGTTGTGGCATGAAATTGAGTATAGTATCTTTGCCAAAATCAACAAACCAATGTTCTTCATGGCCATGGATATCACTTTAGCCTTGTGATAGGAGGAGCAAAAGGAGGATTGGTCGAACATTTAGTTTTAATTGGTCCCAATACCCTCAATCCATATCAGGTGTTAGGGGTGAGGTGTGGCATGCCACCACCAAAATCACCACACCAATGTTGTTCGTGGCCATGGCTATCACTTTGGATTGAAATCTTTGTCAAACACCTAGCTATATGTGTTCCCAATTACCTAAATCCAACTTAGGGGTGGGGTGTGCTATGGATAGGGGGTGTGCTATGGTTGGAGATGCACTATGGCATGACACCACCAAAATAAAAAAATCCAATGTTGTTCGTAGCCATGGCTATTAATTTGGACAATTTTTTCATGGCCATGGCTATTTCCAATTTCCAATTTCCACCCACTGCTAAATTAAAATGGAGGAGATAAAAATTGTCGAATAGAGGAGAGGAGAGGAGAGGAAAATATTAACCTTATGATTTTGTTCACTTTATTGAGATAGAAATTGGTGAAAATAAGAGAGAAGAGGAGAGAATGTTTAAACTAGTTTCTCTCTTTTATGTCAATTGATTTGTTTTTTCCTTTATTATTTATATTTTTGATTAACTATTTCAACTTGTCTCAGTGTATTTGAAACTTGGGAATATTAGATGAAAATTTAAGGGTTAAGATGGTATCAAGGACCATGCCATATGTTTCAGTGATATTTTGAGATGAAGATTTTTGTTTTCTAAGGTGGTTGGTGTCACTAGTTGATGTTGGTACAGTATTGGATTCTAATACAAGTGAACACATTTGATTGGGAAATTCAGTATGCAAATAAAGATGGTACCTAATAACTACACCATTTATCCAACAGTCATGTTCTCCTACTTTTTGCAATGCTTTCCTTTTCTTGTGTGTGACACATCAGTTGTGTTATTGTGAGATACATATATCATCATAGAACTTAGAGCATGATGAGATAGACTTTGATTTCTTAGGAATGGGAAGCTATTCATTCTCCAAACCAATGTGTTTAGTGGAGGGAAAGGATACAGGGAGCAACATAATATATACCTCTGGTTTGACCCTACAAAATATTTCCATTTTTACTCTGTTCTCTAGAACATGCATCATTGATTTGGATTTCAGATTCTTTGAAAATGATATTCCAATCAAAGTATTCAAGAATAACAAGGGCCTGGTAGTTAGATATCAATTAAATCAAACCATGAATATCTACTCAACTTATATAAGGATAAGAGAATGGGCTATAAGAGGGGGAATTGAGAAAAGAACTATTCCAAAATGAGGGGTGTGATGCAAATGTGGCTCATTCACAATGTCCAACACTAGGCAAAATGTGGTGGAAATTCTTGACTCAAAAAGAATACAATTATGGCACAATGTTTCTTTTGATTGATGTAAACCATACAATATTGGTTCAATGTATCTCCAAGGGAATTTGAATGTGTTTCTCATAAGCATTTTTCTTATATTGTGTTAAATATTAATTTATTTTATTCTTAATAGAAGTAAGTGACTCATTGTTTATATGGAGAATGGAACAATTTACAAGCATAAATTCTACTTTCTTTCATAGTAATTGAATTTGTGATATACATACCTCCCAATGATGTTGTCACATTTTAATGATAAATCTGAGATATAATTTTTACATTAATAACAAGAAGAAAACTTAAGGCCGCGTACAATTTAAGAGAATGAGACTTCAATTGTTGTAATGCTATGACTGAGATAAGAAAACTTAAATGTATACTAAAAAAAAATTCACTATTTTTTTCAATAATTTCACTATTATAATATCAAACAGAAAAAGGTCATATTTTGAGAGAATCATAACAAATGTGAGAAATTAATTTTATTGTAAGTTTGACCAAAAATCAAAATAACACCATTAGAATTCAAGGCCAATGCCAATATCAAGGATGCACATAATGACTCCAACATTGGAAGTGTGAGTCCTCACACTTTGAAAGTGCAAGCCTTACACTTAAAAGTATGAGGCTTGAAATTTCCTCACACTTTGGAAGTGCAAGCCTTAGACTTTGAAAAAATGAGGCTCACAATCTAAAAATGTTAGGTTATTAGGGAAAATGTGTGAGGTTCACACATTAAACTTGGTTTTGCAGGAATTTATTATTATTTTTTATTTTAGTTTTAATCCAACGTGATCATTCCTTATAATATTTCATGGTTGTTAACCTTAAATTGAGAATTTCACATTCAAAGTGCAAGGAAAGTGTGAGCGTCACCTTTTCAAATTATGAGGCTTGTAATTTGAACTTGATTTTGCAAGAATTTATAATTAATTTTTTATTCTTATCAATCCAGTGGTTTCATGCCTTATTATAGTTATATGCCGCTAACCTTACATACTCCCAACATGAAAATCTAAAAATGACGAAATTGGAATCAATAATACGATATTAGAATCTAATAATAGCCAAATTGGAACTCGAATAAGTCCAATAATGAAAATATTGGAATTAAATATTTCTACTAATGGATTCCAATAATAATAATAATGGAATCCAAGATAGACAAAATGGAATCCAATATACACAAAAAAAAATATATATTTCTTCCAAAACTTGTAATATCTGGAGTCTAGATTCACTAAAATATGTCCATATTTACTTGAAATAAGAGTTATATGAAGGAAAAATGGATTATGCAAGTACTAGGAAAGAAATATTCACAAGTACAACATTCACCATTAATATACACAACACATGCAAGTGGAAGAAGGCTAAATATTATTTTTTCTTATATAATATTAAGGCTTGAGCTTGTATACAAATTCTTAAAAGGGTAGAGAATTTTTATACAATAGATCAAAAAATTATCCTATTACATCATTTATCCTTGAATATATATATATATATATATATATATATATATATATATATAAAGGTTTAACAATAAGGTGTAAGATGCATTCAAAACTTAATAAAAATTCCTCCTCAAAAATATCCAGGTTGTTGTGTGGCTTTGATCGAGTCAAACCTAAAATTTGAAATGGTGGACTATGGCTAGAGGACTATGTAAAAATAGTGGGGATATGTTTCAGGTGGAACTAGCACCACCCTTTTCCTATGTTCCCTGATCATTTTCTACATTTGTTTATTCAGTATCCTCTCCATCTTACTTCTTTCAATACTTAATAAATCATTTGATGATTTCTTGTACTTCCTTATCATCAGGTCCACATGCATAGTGATTCATGACCTCAACAGAGTCAACTTTTTTGTTTAGTTTTCCAGCAAGATATATTTATCTTATTCATAATTTTTGCAAGCTATCCCAAGAAGTTTTGATATAACACCAACTTATTAATATATTCAATACCGAAGGTTTGGGTAATTATCGTATCCTCCTTGACTAGGCTCTTGAATTCATCAACAATGTTGTTTCTTTGGGAGTACATTAAGATTATCATCTTGAAATATGTAATAGATTTGATCAAACTCATTAGTGATATCATTAAGTATTTCAATTCCTTCATTTCTTCCATCATCTAATTTCAAGGTTATCTCTTTAAGCATTCAGATGCGGAACTCAATCGATTCATCAAATTCAAAGAGCTTTGAAGAGTCATCAATGATCCCTTCTCTAAAGAGAAGATCAAAATTAACATCTCGTAACTCTCTCAAAGCCTCCAAAGTTAGTTCTCAACTATCACATTATTCTCCCATAATACCATACATCTTGGTCACATTATCTATTTCCATCTCAATTTCATCATACAAAACCATGGAATATTTTATTACCTATTTTCCTTCTGGATTATACATTCAATCCAAGCTCCAACTACCCTCCTTGTTGTCCAATTTTCTCAACTATAGAGAAAGAAGTAGCGTCAAAGTTGCTTGATATTATAAGGTAAATATAATACATGGGTTGTGTGATTTTGTTCAGAATGACTTAAAATTGCTCCACTTTATGTTGGATTTTAAAGTCACCTCATACTCAAATCTTTAATTTTTCTATCTGTATGTCAAGCCTTCACAAACCTTCTTGATTCTCATCCTCTTGCAACAAAAGGTCATCAATGTGACTGGTCTTATCAAGTAATCACACACAAAATTTGTAACACATATCTACAATCATCTTTATTGTCTTTCTCACATCTGCCTCAAGTCTTCACAAACCTTCTTGATGCTCATATCCTTGCAACACAACTCCATGATTTTTTTATTATGTGATGAATTCCTCTACTAATCCTAATAGATACACCCCATATCATAGAGTTCTAGAACAATATGAATTAAGGAGATTCCCAAATATCCACACCTTTACAATGATGAGGTTAATATTCTTTCTTTTGGATCCTCTTGGTCTTGATTGGAACTTTTTTCTTGATGTCTACATCATCCTTCTTCTCCTCTATCCGAGATGGTATCAAACAGTCCTAGAATTCTTCAATATCCGACCCATGCTCTTCCATAGAAAATGATCCACTTTTCTTGTAGACTAATCGTGATTAAGCTTGATTGTATTTGGCTTCCATACATTGATTTTTCTTCTTTCTTAAATTATAGGATCTTGAATCTTCTTATTCTATCTTGGTTATTCATGATGATATAATATTGAAATATGACCATTCGATGATAATTGTAGCAAAAAAAAACTCTTACTTCTTAATTGATGTGAACTTAGATTCCTTCCATAGATCCATGAATACTAATTCTTAGAGGACCATCTACACTCTCTTTCTCTATGACCATATTGATTGCATGAAAAATAGTAACCATTGAAAGAATTAGATTACCTTATGACATTTGGTTTTCTGATAGGATTAGTCCTTCTTTTTCTCTTAAAATTAACCTTCTTATTCATGTTAGCATTCTCCTTTCCTTGATCTACTTCTTGACTTGTCACTCCATACTTTTGGTCAGTCATATCTTCCTTCTTTTAATATTCTTTGAAACTAGGACCTACCATGTCATATTTATTAATCTTATTTTGGTATCCATTGAAACTAAGACTTGAATTATCATTTGTAGACTTATTATTACTCAAAATTTCATTTATATCCTCAGTGCTATTTTCAAACTTATCAAAGCACTACATCTTGCTAGTTTCTTGATTCAATTCTAACTTTAAGGAATCGGTTCTGGTTTGAACTTGGTGCATTCTTCCTCCTTAGCCTTAAGAATTTACGTCACAAGATCAACCTGAGTTTATAGCTCTTTGATGATTTCATCATTTTCTTTACCAATGATACTAATTTGTTCCTTATAATCTTTGACCAATTTCTGATTTTTCTTTCTTTGGATCTTCAACTCATGTAGAGCACACAACATCGTACCTCAAGATTTACTTCTCCCTCTTATTCATTTGAATCTTCCATGTGAAACTAAAATGTTGAATTATTTTTTCTTTTGTCATGAATATCGTTTCATCATTTTCATTCTTGACATTGTCATCATCACTATTAGATGAACTATTGTCACTTACATTAGAGGTCTTCTTTAGTGTATAAATTTATCTTGTTCTTGAATGATCCTTTCTTTCCATCATGCTTCTTAAAAATACTTTTTCATTCTTATGAGACTTATTTTCCTCATCATGATGTTCATCATGTTCTTCATAATCTCTATCTTTGTTAGGGAATTTAGATGAAAATTGACCAATCTTACCACAATTAAAACACTTAAATGTCAACTTACCTTTATAATTATTTGTTCCTTTCTTGAATTTTCTAAAAAATATGGCCTCTAACTTGTCATCATCCATTTCTAAATCAATATCATATTTGAATTTCTTACCTTGTTCCTCCTTTTCATCCTTGAATGAAAAATCCTTCTTGGAGGGTTTTCCATCATCTATTATCATATCATAGGAAGTCAAGATGCAATGAAGATCATCTATATGAAAGTGCTTAAATCCTTAGCTTCTTCTATAACGAGGCCTTAGAATCAAAATTAGGTGTCAAAGACGTCAATAAATTTTGGACAACTATTGATTCTTCCATATTTTTTCCTGAACCTCTAATGACATTTACCATTTCATCTACTCTCAATATATAAGCAACAATTTTCTCATCTTCCTTAATTCTCATGCTTTCAAACTATTTTTGGCAGGTTTGCAAATTTTCCAACTTGACCTTGGTATCTCCTTCATATATGGTTTGAAACTTCTCCCAAATTACTTTGGTTGTATCACAATGAATGATCTTAAAAACCTATACTTCTAAAAGAACACATAAGATATAATTCATTGATTTAGAATTGATTTCACTAGCCTTCTTTCCTTTTACATTAGTTGTGGGTGTAGTAGGTATAGTTTCACCAACAGCAATTGATTTCTATATGTCATAAACTAATGAAATTAGATCGTTCTTCATTATGATGCTCTAAAATGCATAGTTAGACCCATTTAAAAGATGAACCTTATTGGTTGAGAAACCTCATGGAACTTTACTAGTCACACCTATGCTTCAAGGATCTCCTTTAAGTTGTTCAACATGCTCTAAAGGAAATTAAGTCGATACAAACTATTGGAAACATAATTAAGCGAGAGGGGGTGAATTAGAAACCTTATTAAATTTTTTTCTTTTAATTAACTTATATGAAAAATAAAAGAATAATAATGATGTTATAATGCATAAACAACCATTCAAATAAACATTAATCAAGAGAGCACACACATATATAAGTGGGAAACCCTCAAGTGAAAGAAAATACACTAATAACTTATAAAAATAAACACATGTCCTTCAAATGATTATATAAGTTTAGATGCAATTAAGAACCAACCCTAAATAGTTAAGAACCTACTTAAATAGGTTTTATAAAGCACTCACTTGTGAGGAAAAATCAAATCCTTAAGGTTTTAACAAACACCCACTTGCAAGGAAGAACCAACTCACTTAGATGTTAGTAAGCACCTAATTACAAGGAAGCAACACCTCCTTAAGTGACTTAACACCAAATCAACCACCTCCATATGTTTTTCACCTTATCTATGTTTGATCAACAAATGATGACCATATATGCCCTTTTTCTCTTCATCACTCTTTAAACTTGCTTGATATGCTTATTTGATCATTCAAACACACACACACACACACACACACAACACACACACACACACACACACACACACTTGTTCTTTACTTCTCTTATTGGCTACCACATATATACAATACAAAATATTCCTTCCTCTTCAATATTTTTTCATTTCATTCATCTTGAAATCTCATAGTTCTGATCCTCTTCTCTTCTTACTTCACTTTATATTATCTCTTCTTATTCTCATCTCTACCTTTTCAGCTTCAAGCTACCTTTATAACTTATTTTTTGACTCTTCATTTCTTATGATTCAAATCTTTCAAATATTTTTCATTGACTAGTGACCTTTTGCCTTCCATCTCAATTCTATGCATATGTGCTAGACATTGGCTGCGTATTCGCATAGCACTTTTATTATTCCATACTATTTACACAAACAATGATCTTTATAATACAAATCCTTCTAAACTTACTCCATTTATTTCTACACCTTGGTCGTTATGCTTCAACACCTTCACACCTCTATCCATGCACTCATCTCACCAAGCCACCATGCTCATACCTTCTCACAAGGTCTCTTCATGCCATGACTATTCTTCCTGCACTTGACCTTAACCAATTCTTCTTCAATAATTACATGCACTTCTCAAGCACCATGCTGACCTACGATATTTGTCTCTTCCTCCTCAAGATGACATCAATGATAATTTCCTTCAAATTCTTGACTCATCAACCTAAAACACATCATCATCTTGACATCAACAAAAATTTCAACAATTTAATTTGCTACTTCTACTAACTCCTTCACTTTGACATTAACAAGGTACACAAATAAATAGACACACATAACTTGACATGAATGAAAACACTCAACAATATCTACATCATCCTTTGGAATTAAAAAGGACACACAACAACTTAACATGAATGACCACACTCAAAAAAATCCTTAATAGAGCGATTAATGACTATCAAGAGAGATCCACGATGATCTTATGTTTGATTTCAATTTCAAATTTCAGAAAACATGGGACCAAATTCTAGTTATCTTAAGACAAAATGCACGACATGATATACCAATGTCTACAATTAAAAGTGTTTCTTTGTTCACATGTGAAAAACACACTACCCCGATTGATCATATTTAATAAATTGGTAATATGTGTAAAGTTCATATGGTCACATAAAATGATTTTGTTGGCATACTTCTCACTTATTCCCTAAAAGGTAAAGCACTTCAGTGGTATAGAATATTGAGACCTTATTCCATTCATAATTGGGATGATCTTGAAACAACTCTATGTCAATAGTTCAGAGAAAAGGTAGACAACATATCTTTATCGTAGTATTTAATACCTATCAAGAGAGTTCCTAATGAGCTTATGGTTGATTTCAATTTCATATTTTAGAAAACATGGGACAAAATTCTAGTTCTCTTAAGACCAACTCCATAAGGTGTTTTTCTTTACTTCTTAAGAGCTCTAAATTATGATATTGTTGTAATGATACAATCTATGGGTGTTATATAATTACTTTATGCATATCCAATAGCCATTAGGGATGAAAATTGTTTGATACAAGATGGGAAAATATCCCCTAGATTACCTACACCTTTATTCCTTGAATTACCTCAAGACACTTAGCCTTCTATTGCTCCTATCCTTAACAAAAGTTCTCAATCAACTCATTCTACATCCTATTCTTATAAATGGTAAAAGTATGATGATGAAATGAAAGAATTAGTAAGAAATTTATCAAATAAATTTATATCCTTGGAGAAACAAAAATCCCAATCTTATAGAAACTACTTGGGTACTAACCCAAGATAATCTTCAAACCAAGGATTTAATAAAGGTTATCAACCCTATAGAAACCAATATCCAAATCAGATTACAGATTATAAGGTCAAAATACACATCTTCCTCTTCAAAAAATTGCTCCTTCCCAGTCATTTCTTGCTGCTAGCTCATGTAAGGCACTTGTTTGAAAGCGAGAATAATATGATACAAGAAATAGAGTGGTGTTTCCTATGTAATAAGCCACATAATCAATATTTTTATGTAAATGTAACATAATATCAGTACTTCATGGTTCATAATTCTTCCAATCAATATGAATAATTAATGGAAACATCCATCTCTAATCTAGAAAGAGAATCAAAAGTCATTGCGGGATGGATCTCATGTTCGTGGGGATGATGAGTTTTTACCAAGATGTGGGTATTTCAATACACCTCATACTCATGTTGATGATAATACAAGATCTAATAAAATATTCTTGGACACTCAACCTTTATCTTATTCTAATCAAGAGGATAATTCCCTCACAATTAGAAGGATATTGAGGTAGAATCAACTAAAAATGAGTTATCAAATGGTCTGTTAGAACTAGCCCAATAAAATAGGTTGTTCTGAAAATAATCACTTATCCAAACACTGAAACAATCAATTAAGGATAATATCACACCTCTTATGAAAAATTCCAAAGAAATTAATTTCAATAATCTTGAATAGATGAAGAAGACAAATGTGAATGTGACAATGCGGGATGCCCTGGATATTCCATCATAGGGATATCTCCAACATGAAGCTCTCAAGAAACTTCCTCGATCTAATGCAACCATTCACAAGGAACATCCTATAGTCAAATTATGTCAAGAAAAGTAGGAACAATTAAGTTAAGTTAAGAAGAACCCACCATTTTATATGTATTTAATTGTGGGAAAACACTTGGTTCATAATTGTATGATTCAATCAAGGGATAATACTTATATAATGCCCAAGAAAATTGATGATATCCTAGGTCTTAAGTATAATATTATTTCCAAAGGTGTTTTGCAACTTAATGGATAAAATGTCAGCATTTTATGTATGATCAAAGATATTGATTTAACTATACATGCTTTTCCAAGTATAACCATAACTAAAAATATCATAGTCACTTTGAATTTCCCATGTTTACAATTTTCCTATTAAGATATTTCACAGCCAAAGTGGGTGGTTAATTTTTCTAAGATTGTTCTCATATGATCCTAAGAACTAGATATGGTACTAGATTTACCTTCCAAGATGAGCCAATATTTTCCTATGATGTTGAGTTTTAAGATTTTCTTCTCTCCAATCTAATTATCTTATACATGAAGACCAAGAGCATGATTTCGTTTCAATGGAGAAGCCTATCCCTCCTTGTTTGATTCATGGTATATTATTAGATGAATAGGCAAGGAACATTATGATTTTTACCCTTATGAGATAGATATGGAAATAGGGATTGGGACATACCGTGTTCATGAATAATAATTTACCCACACAAATTAAGTAAGAAAATGATGCTTCGGATTGTGGAAAATATTCTTTGATGGTTATAGAAGTAGAAATGGAACTAGGGTAGGTTTTGTTCTAATTTATCCAATGAATGATAAATTATTCTTTTCTCATAGGTTACAATTTGCATGTTCTAAAAATGTAACATAATATGATGCATTAGTTCATTGCCTTCTTATTGTGGATATGAGACAAATTAGAGCCCTACTAATTTTTGGGGATACATAATTGGTCATCCACCAAGTGAGAGGGAAGTGTAATAATAAGAATAATATTTTGAAATATTATAAGTATACATTTTGGGATCTCTTAGAAATATTTTATGCCATTAATTTGCAAGTGGTGCTAAGGAAACTCAACAGATAAGTATCCGGATGACATCCTTTATATCAATTTTTCACTAGTTGAAGATGTCATCCAAGGAAATGAGTAGAATGTGAAGTTAGTGGTTATGCCATCAATTCTAGATAATGAATTCAGATGGGAGGTTTTTGAAAATGATGATAAAATTTTTCTATTTATCGAGAATGAATTTGGGGTTTCTTCAAAAATGAAATCTGATTTGTATAACAACTATGGTGATAAAATTATTTAGATACGGAAAAATAAGTTTCCTAAAGGATTGGTCACTCTTGAACACATTTTTAGTCCTGATGATGAATTCAAAGGAGAAGAGAAGAACATAACAATAAACAAGAGGAATGTCAAATAGTCACCATTGCATAAGGCAAGGAGCTATTTCTTTGAAAGGTATGTGATGAAGATGAAAATAAATCTTTATCTCCTTGTGTTAAAATTTTAATGATATATTATCGTGGGAATATGAATATCTTAGGGGTTTTGACCCTGAAATTATCCAACATACCATATATTTTGATCCTAATGCCAAGCCAATTAGACAAAAGAAAAGACATGTCAATCCTGAGATAGATCCCCTCACGAGGAAGGAGTTATCCAAACTGATTGAGGCCGAAATAATATTTCCTATGGAATACTCTACTTGGGTGGAAAATGTAGTTCCATTCAGGAAAAGAATTGAGAAATCAAACTTTGTGTGGATTTTAGATATTTAAACAAAACTTCCCTAAAATATCATTACCCTCTACCTTCTATGGAACAAATTTTGCAAACTGTAGTAGAAAGCTGGATGGTTTTACATGCTCGATGGCTACTCAGGTTTCAATCAGATCAAGGTTAGAAATGAAGATCAATTCAAAATTGCATTTACAACCAAGTGGGGAATGTATGCATATCAGAAGATTCCTTTTGGTTTATCAAATGTAGGTGCCACATTTTAAAGAGTAATGAACATTTATTTTAAAGGGTACATCAATAATTTCATCCTTGTCTACTTAGATGATATCACCATTTTCTCAAAGGAGAGTAAAGACCATATCAATCATCTTGAGAAAGTCTTTGAGAGATGTAGGGAATTTTGGGGTGTCTCTTAACTCCTAAAAGCGTAACTTTGTTGCTCTTATGGGCAATGTTTTGGGGCATATTTTTTCAAAATATGGTATTTCCATTTATTTGAAAAGGATCTCAACCATTATTTCTCTCTCCTTTCCAACTCACAAGAAGGATCTACAATCATTCCTTATAAAAATTAAATTTGTTAGGAAGTTCATTCCTAAATTTACAGGATTGGTTAAGCCTATTGCCCTAATTATTAAGAAATATTCAATGTTTAAATGGAAAAAGAAGGAAATAAATCTTCTCCAAGATCAAAAATAAAATTTCTCAATATCCGAGGCACAACCCCGAAAACTCTAAGGATTGAATATTATATGCCTATGGAGCTGAATACAATATCGATGATATTTTAAAATAAGAAAATGATCAAGGTTTAGAGTAGTCAATGGATTTATTCTGTCAAACACTAAAGGATTATGAATTAACATAAAACCACGTATAGAAACATGTTTTTTCCATCAAGAGAGATCTCAAGAAATTAAAGATTATGTTTGCCACTAATCAAAGTAAGGTTCTAGTCTCACACTCTAGTGTGAGAGACTTCATTATGGGAGCAAAAATCAGTGAGAAAAATGTTGTATGGGTAACCAAGATTATGAAGTATGACATAATTATCAAACCCATAAAATTGGTAAGAGAAAGAGAACTTTATGAGAACACGGGTTTGGATGCTCAAGATAATTAAGAAACATCAAACATATTTCTTCATGAATGAGGAATTTATACATAACACCGAAGTCCAAAGTAGGATGAAGGAAATTCAATCAACGACTACAACTAGATTGGTAACATGGAAACATTATTATCCATTGGTGGATATCCTTCAAGCCTAAATAAATAAAAAAGAAGGATTTTTAGATCGCAATCAATCCCTAATGCATTGATTGATACGATTATATTCAAAAGGAATATTGATGGAGTGTTACTGATATTTATTGAAGGTGATCAAAGGACTAAAACCATAATTTTGTTAAATATGGACATATGTATAAAAATATAGATTTATAGTATCATCATTTCTTGTTTTATAATTGTTGAAATTGGATTCCTAGATTGTCATTATTGGTTTTTATCTAGTGTGATATCAGATTCCAATATCTTTATTATTGGTTTTTAAGTAGTGTAATATCATATTCCAATATTTACACTATGTCATACAAGTATGGTCCTAATTCTATATTGATTTTATGAGAATGGAAATATGCCCATTCTCATCACACTCATAGTACAAGTATGGTTCTAATTTTTTTATGTTTATTTGCTTTATCTCTATTCTTATTTTACAATTCCTATATGAGGGATTTTTATCCCTTTTGAAAATTAAAACAATGTGATATGGGTACGTGTTGAATGAAATAAGAAGCAAATATTGATTTTGTGAGAATGGGAATATGCCCATTCTCATCACACTCATAGTACAAGTATGTTCCTAATTATTTTTATGTGTATCAAATTTATATCTATTCTTCTTCTATGATTCATATATGAGGGATTTTGACCCCTTTTGAAAATTTAAACAATGTGATATATGTACATGTTGTATGAAATAAGAAGCAAGTACCAACATATTGCAGGTTCTTAAAGAAGAATTATCAAGTGATAGACTATGTCCAATGTTATTTTATGTCTTCAAATAAAAATTTGGAGCTATCATGGGTGTTATTATCATCTCTCTAGACTTATAATATACCTTCTACTCTTGAATAGACTACAATTTAATTTCACAAATAATGTCACAGTGTAGAATAATTTGATCAAGGCCATTTGATTCGAAAAAAATTATATAAAGTAGATACAAGTGTTTGGAGACACTAAGGTGGTTGTAAAGTAGGTTAAGTCATGGTGCATTACCAGACACTATTTTGAGAGAATTAAATAATATATCTTGACACTCTAAATATTATAGTTCTACATTTAAGAATCTGGGATTCTCGGCATATAATTTAATATTTAGACTTGAACATTTTTCATTTTATAAAGTTATTTGAACAATTAAATTTTTTATCTAGACTTATGCACATAGATTTAGGCAAAGACCATATAATTTTGTGGTTGTAATGAATGCATAAATCAAGGCTAATTCCTTGAAAAAACCAAAGCATGAATTTTTGAAATGAATTCCTTGTAAATCATATCCAATTCCCTTTAAATCACAACCTCTAGCTCCCTGTAAACTTACTTAGAGCATAATAAAGGATTTTTTTCAAATTAAATTAATTGCATGGTGGAAATTATAATATTAATACATTAATAAGATTCAAGAGTTCCATAAGAAACATGATGTTTTATAGAGTTATATTATGGAAAAATATTCCAAAGTAATATAGTACTCAATATTTCATTTAATTATAAAGTAATAGTACAATTGTAAAGTTTTATAGGACCAAGGTTTGGATTTTTTTTTTGAAAAAACCCACATCTTAGGCCAAGATGATTTCACATACAGATTTATGATCTTCAATAGTTTCTCCAAGTCAACATTTTTTATCACATTTAAGTAGTTCAAGGTATGATTTAATGACGATGAATCCTTTATCGGGTATCTTTATGCATCCAATTTTCCATTTTTTTGGTGTCCATGCCTAGATGATGCTATCCACATAGATATATACTTTAGTTTCATCTAATATGGTCCATATTTTATTTGTCTTTAAACAATCCCGATATAATGTTGCACCTTCTCCTCTCCCTACAGGTTTCCAATATTGAACTCTTATATTGTTATTTACATCATTTCCTTCCGTTGAAGGAAAATATTCCCATCTACTCTCCCCATACATATATTTTCATTATTGTTTCTTGGTCATATAAGAAGCATTTTTCACTTAAACACATCCTTCAACAGATTGAATTCTTGTTTAGATCTTCCACAAATAGGCCTAACGTAAATATCATTATTACTTGGGATATGTTGACTAATGTAGTCTTCTTTGTGAATATGTGTGGCTCCTATTATTTGGTCATATATGTATTTCTCTTGTATTGTTTTAAACAAAAACAAACATCTGACCTCCTGCTATAATTTATAAATGGTCTATCCAAAGCATGTAAAATGTTTTCCCAATACTTGATCTTTAGAAGCCAATATTCACTACTTTCTCCTATTGCGCTTTTCCCCAATTCTCAATATATTCTTTTATTCCATATTTTAGATCTTCCATTTCTTTGGGTTCTTTGAAAGGTGTCATAGGAGGTTTCCCTTTTAGAATTCTTGGTTCACTATTATCCTTTGTACACCATATTTGGATAGAACGAGACCATTGCATATCCTTTATTGTTTTTTGTACTCCATCAACGGTATGCCATCCACAAAAAGGAATTTAAACATCTTAGGTTTTCCAATACCCACTATATTATGGTTTCCATCCAATAAGAATGGATCCAAAAAGTCCTTAAAGTTATACACTTCCTCATTAAGGTAAGGAGTGGATGTACTTGAAGCTTCTTGGCATGTTCTATTGGATTCTATAATATGTGGTAAATAAAAAATGTATCGCTTTATGTAACAATGTTGCTAATCTTCCAAAAGTCCCATATATATCCTCATGAGTGTGTCCCACTAGAAGTAAGCTTAGATACACAATATTGAATACCTTTATTTCTATCAATAGAGATGCAAATGAAAATAAGATACAATTCTTGTTATCACTTAAATCATTATCCAATTACAAGTAGAGGATGGGTGGTTGCCTTATGAATGAAGTATTCACACTAGAACACTAACTAATTTTTGTTGGTGTGTGTGACATGCCTAGTCATCGTCCACATCACCTGGTGAGTCATCTCACCTTGTGAGAGTCATAGGTCTTAGGAAGTCAAATGAAAAGTGTCAAATTCTGTCAAAGAATCTATCATTGTCATTTGTGTCAGTGTGTCATACGAGTTACATTCCTTATTTGGAATTGTAACTCCTCATTTAGTAGCATCATATGTGTTAGTGGCATCATTGAGGTTCTTTCCTTGTTTAGGAATGGGGTTACACAACACCCCTATTTGTACTTTCTTTTTTCAATCTATGAGTATGAGCAGACATGTTTTCTTATTTGCATATTATTTCCATTGTTTGAATATTGCTTATTGCGTTGGAGCTTGACGTTACCATTGGAGTGCAACTTTGTTGTGGTGCATTGTTTTTGACATCAGTTCTCGCGAATCCCTCTTTCATGGTATTAGATCTGGTTTCGGTAAAACATGCACTCTTCATTTATAAGTTGCTTATTACTTTTGGTTTCTTCTTATTTCCTCGTGCAAGTTTTTCGATTATTACTTTGGAATTGTATTTCTCACCTCGTGTTAAGGTGTTTCAGCAGTTACAAGTTTGAAAGTATTTGGTTGGTTTTCTTTATCATGTTGCTGAGTTCATGATTACTTCTCTACTCATGAGCTCAGTTTTTCCTTGGCGTGGACCTATGGTTCATTTTTGTGATTCGGCATTACCTACTCATGTATCGGTGTACTCATGCATTGATTGTTGTTCCAACATCTAATTTTTTTAAGCTCGTCGATCTCTACATTTTTTGGCTTGTATTGTTTGGGAACATCTTTCCTTGCAACCTGCTTAAGGAACCATATCAGCCTTGACTCCAGCTCGGGTTTCTCTCTGCGTGGAAGTATACACTCTGAGCTTGCATCGTGCCCATGTATCAGTCCTCTCTACATTGGTTCAGGTTGTTATATGCTCAGACTCGTGTTGGATCATGTTTTCACTGGTGTATACTCAAACTAATCTGATATTTTTGCTGTGGTTACTTATTTTTTCTTGGCTGAGCTTATTCTTGGTCTTCGACTCATGAGGGTTCTTTGTGGATCCTTGACCTGTGGGTTTGACCTATGTTATTTTTCACATCTCAAAGCTCCTAGGATCCACCATTTGGCTTGGTATTTTGATTTCATTCCCCGGTCCATGTGGTTTGTGTCTTTCTCCCTCTGGCTGCACATTATGCTTCCCCAACTCTCTCAGCTAGTCATTCCCATAGTGGATCTGTTGCTGCGACCTGGCTCATGCTCCCTGCATTTGGTTGGTGCTTCATTTGTTTCACCGGTAATGCCCTTTCCTTCTTGGCTATCTCGTGCCCTCTCTCGCTATTTCTATAGGATATTCACTATCACGGTCAACTCGCTTGGCCTCGTTTCAGGTTCTACCACGCACAACTCACTCTGCCAGAGGCATTTCAACCTCTCATTGCCACGTGGGATCCACTCAGTGGCTCAAGTTCGACGCCTACACCACTCTGGCACCTCGGTGACTATTTTGCTGACCTCACGATCATGCCGGCTAACTCATCGGGATCTCCCACTCCCACTCGATGACAGCTTTCTTGGTGTTGCATTCTCTCCAATGCTCGGTCCGACGTGGGCCTCTATCTTTTCTTTTTTAAGGATTGATTATTGGTATATCAAATCAATTTTAAAAAATGTTTAAGGTGTAAATAATTTATTTCATTGGCATTGTAAACCTTATTTTGGTATATTTTGGTTGTATTATTATCCTTCCTTCGAGTGTCGAAGATGGAGGGTGAGGTCCTGTTGTCCTCTCAAAATTTCCCCTCTTTTGAGAAAATTCAAAGTTGAAAATTCTTGAGTTAACGCCTTTGTATTTTGTTTTAGTAAAGGGAAAAGTCAAGAAGTTGAAAAAATCTACATTTTTGAGTCATTTTGGGGTGATTTTGGGTTTTCGGACATTCTTGTCCTATGTGTCCCAAGTTCATTCGGGCTCCACATTCTGCCGTCAATCGCTTTACTCAAAAATTTGTTTTCTCGTGGGCCCGTCGGAACTTTTTGTTCCAAAAGTCTCAAGTTTGCTAAGGCTTGATATTCACTTATCACCCACGTCACCCGCATCGCTCATATTACATAATTGTGTCCCTCATGTATTGAAAACATCTTGTGCATTCTTTCTCCCCGCATCACCCACGTCGGCCGAGTCACTCTTTCACGTCCCGCGTGTCCCAAATGAACCAAAGGCTATCCAGGCTAATTTTTCCCACTCTTCACGAATATCTTTCTTTTTAAGTTGGTAGATGTGTATATAATGCACATTTATTACCTTTCTCTCTCCTAAACAACTATTTAATAAGTTTCCCCCTTACACATTTTTTGCTTTTGCTTTCTCGCTATCAATTGCTCATACCCTCGCAATCAAAATTTTTGTGCGCGTACCCATTCCCCCTACATTTTCATCAAAAATTCAGGTTGTGACTTTATTTTGCGAGTTTCTATCAACCTGAAGATTACGTTCCAAGGTCAGGAGCATGTTTCGCCACTCGAGTCTACCATTCCCGATATCAGGGACAGTGAAGTTCGTCACCTAGACTTTGGAGATTTCTGGACTAGGTTGACAGACCCGAACCCCTCTCCTATGGTGCAAATTATCAATGACAAAGTGGCTTAGCCTATACCACTGGTTTCCCAATTTCAATGTAGTGTGCATACATGGTACTCACTGTAGTGCCCACTTGCCCCGACTCAACCGAACAAAAATGTGCATGGGGAGTTCAACACCAAGCTCGATCTTTGTCACCATTGTATGCTTGCCTAAGGATTCTGAAATGGATAATTCTATAGTCATCTCTCAGAACCAGGCACATGCACTCTTTGACTAGGAAAGTGAAAAATACAAGGCAAGGGTGGTGAAGTCTTGGCTTAAAAACCCTAAAAAGGGGGCGTCCCATCTATCCAAAGCTCTGTTTCATGCCGATTTCAATGAGGAGCTGTCAGATTTTATAATCTTATTAGCTCGGGTCATGGGCTTACCCTCTACCAATGAGTTCCATTTTTGGATGTGCCCACTTATCAACATGGTGTGTGAGGGTACTCAAAACATCAACTGGGCAGAAATCATCAGCATGAACTTGGTAGAACAGCTGTCAATGTACAAAGCAAACCAAGAAGTTTTACATGAATTCTTATCTGATGTATACCCTAGCAGCATCAAGGCAATGGTTTGGCTTCACATATATTGATGCTCATAAAGGTGATCCTATATATGCTTACTGCCCTCAATTCACCCTAGACACTAGTAATCGTAACTTCAGGAGGGTGAATGATGCTTTCACCATGTACATTGTAAGACTTCTAGAGAGTGACACTGCAAGGAGGTTCTTTGATGAAGCCATGAGCCTAATAGCAAGATACGGTGCCTACTTCATTCAGTTCAGAAATTCTCCTATATCAGGCTAGCAGGTTATGAGAGCACCCCTCTCAAGCTCTCTATGTTCTATAATGATAAAATGGCCTTGATCAAGATATGTAGGCAATTGGAAAAGTTACACAGAACTTGTAGGGATAATAAAATCACTGGTCTACACTTCCCCATATCCTTGGGAAACTACACCTATAAAACGGCTCTAGATGCACAAAACATAGAGAGAGCCCTAGCTACCATCATTGTCCATTTCTTCAGGCCCAGAACTTGTTTTGACTTGAAGAAATTTATTAACATAAACAGATCAATTACCATGATAGGGCAGACACAGAAGACTATTGGGCTGATTGTGTTGATGATTTTGAGGCAAGGAGGAGACATTATGGCAGGTTTTCTCTTCAGCTGATTCAGGGAGCTTAACCTATATCAAATTCCTGAAGGGCTTCAAGATGACAACTCTGAATTGTTATCCTATGAGTATGATACCTTGATCAAAGCACAGTCCCTTGGAGAACTTGGATTGGTTCAAATATTAGAAGGATGATCTGGCTGAAATCCTAGCCCCAATCCTAGTAAGAACCAAAATATGGTTTGACAGGAGAGTTCATGAGCTTAGAAGGCATTCAGGTGAGTCCTCCTCTAAGGAAACCTCAACACCAAGAAAGGAGGCATAGACACCCAGTTCGGAAGCACCTGTATAGACTCCTCCTGCCTCATCAACCAAAGGGCCTACATCCTCCACTCCTTCCTCATCCACCCAAGTATATCAGAAGAAAATCAAGGAGGTCAAGAAGGAGCCTATTGAAGAAGATCCCTTGATGAAGCATTCAGAATTGCCCTCAGGACTAGAGAATATTATCATTCTCAGTGAAAGTGAAGAGAGTGAAGTGCCAGTCTTCGTGGGCATTCCAGAAGCCCCAATGGATAAAGAAAAGGAAGTTCAAAGCACCGAGCTTCCAAGCACCATTGACTCCTCTATACCAGAAGCCTCAAGTGCCCCACTCATATCCCAACTAAATACAACAACAAGACATACTTTGAGTGCCATGAGTTCTCTTTCTCTTGGTCCTCTTTCCCTGCCTTCTTCTTCCTCCTCCTCTTTTGCATGGGTACAACCTTTCGTTGATAGTAGGAAGAGGAAGTCTTCCTCTCGAGTCTCGGGACCCAACTTTGATGTTGTGGTGGCCTTATTGGG
Organism: Taxus wallichiana var. yunnanensis; assembly: GCA_018340775.1. Taxonomy (NCBI): domain Eukaryota; kingdom Viridiplantae; phylum Streptophyta; class Pinopsida; order Cupressales; family Taxaceae; genus Taxus; species Taxus wallichiana. The sequence goes on along the minus strand of CM031238.1, from coordinate 14,696,534 downwards.
AACTACCACTCCTACTCCTACCAAGAAGGCTAGGACCACCTCAAGAATAGTATCTAATGCTCAGGGCCAGCAATTCCTGGAGATAGCCAAGCCCAAAGTTGACAAGCTAGAATAAGATTTGCAAGCATCTGATCTATAGCTCTCGAGGATCCCTGTGGGAGAGTCCACCCCTAAGGGTGAGATTCACAATCTTCAAGAAATAGTCACCAGGGTCATTGGGAGAGTGGAAAAAGGGCAACAAACCATAGAGCAGCTGGAAGAGCAGGCTCAAGTTCTTGCAAGTTTTATCAAGTCACTATTGTCCAAAGATAAAGTTTTAGACCCCACCCCACTGACTAACCTTCCACCACCAATGACCCTCACTCAAGACGAAGTCTAGAGTATAAAATATATACACGTAGATACTCCATCTATGGAAGGTCCATGGAGGCGATGGTGGATGATATGCTCATTTTAGGGTTGAATTTCATTAGTGAAGCCTTCAAACTCAATGAGAAGGTAAATAATCTGTAACAGAAACTCTCCTCCACCATTGGAAATATAGATAAAGAGCTCAAACTCTGGAGTAGCTGTATAGTAGACCTTCACCTCATGGGGTAGACTAATGAAAATATCTTAATGGCTAGCAAGGTCTTCGATGATGCAAAAGATAATTTGTCAAAATCATGGGTATATAGTGTGGAATGGAAAATCAAGGTGCGTTGGAGGAGGCTTTGGGAGAATTGAGAAATAGCTGGTAGAAGGGTGAGGCCTTCAAGACTTTGGTGGTATCTACTTTTAAGGATATCCATTGCTACCTCCATGATGAGACCTCAGGTGTGCCTCTCTCCCTGCAGGAAATTAAAACCCAATTTAGAGCTTTTGTCAAGGAAAATCTGTTCAGAGAGGATTCTATCACCAAGGAAAAGATGAAGGAAATCTGCTCTCTCTAGTCTGCTATTGAAGAAGCAAATAAGGATTACCATACACACGTCGAATTCAACAAAGAGATGGAGAAGTGTCTCAGATTTTGGACTCTTTCCACTTTGCCAACAAATTAGTTCCACGGCAGAGACATAACAGAGGCTTTAAAAAGGTTTAGATAGTGGATCCTCAAGTCAGTGGGCCCTACTCAATCATGAGCACTTGTTTTATCCTCCTGAATTCTCTTCCTCTTAATTTCCTCATCTCGTATTTATCGTAATTAGTTGAGTTTTGCATTAAACATCGCTTTAACTAAACTTTAATTAAAAGAAGTTGTTTCTAAGGGTAATTGATTTGTAAGACTATATAATGGTCTCTCCACGCCATTTTGTGGAGGGGAACTTGGCACATTTTGAAAGTGTATGAAATAGTAAAGAAATCAATACAAAAGGATCTTCTTTCTTTGTCCATCCGATTATTTTATTCGTGGCTATTTGTTGAATATTGTTAGATCATTTTTCTACATTGATGTGTACAAGCTTTGCATTCTTGTAGATGTTATTTATGGAACTATGTGTCCTTTTTAATTGCATCTCATTTATTCAAGTACAAATGGTCTTATTCCAATTCCTTATATCTGGCATGTGTAAGGAATTATTTTTTCATCTATAATTCTGGAGAATGCTTTTCTGCTTCTACATCTTCATTCCTCTGTGCTTTTGTGTTGATGATCTATTTTCAAAATGCTTTCATAATATCCAAGTTCTTGCAGTAAAACTATGCCCTGTACATATGTAAATAGGTTTTTCTCTTGAATAAGGGAACCTCTCCCATTAAAGAGGAGGAACTTTTTGTCCCCTGACTGTTGTTCTTCTCGAAGTCCTTTTTGATGACCAATAGTTTTGGAAAATCTTGGGGAAATTGTTTCTTGACGTATTGCACTTCCATAACCATTTATTAATCACCTTTTGATCTGGTGACTCCACATTTTACTCGTGGGAGAAGGGCCCGTGGTATTGAAGATTCTCAGTTTCAGCTTTTGGAATAGCAGAGTTTTCCTTTCCCTTCAACAGGAAGAAATAGAAGAGCTCGTTCAACAAGCATTCCTCATGTCAAAATTAGAACCCCTGCGGGTGGTATTCCTTCAGAGCAACTCAGTCCTAATCTCCATGCTCTGATTCTTACCGGTGTTTCATTTCCCGTTCAAACCATTTTTCCAAAAATGGTGGTACCATTGCCTTGGGGTAATTGTGTTGGGCCTCTCGCCCTTCCTCGGCCTTTGCATGAGTTACCTAGAGGTAGCAGGAAGAACTTTCCCAAGTTCAAAGGTGATGTTAAGGTACATCCCGATGAACATATCACGGTTTTCATAGTTGCATGTGGAGTTACGCGGGTTGATCATGAAGATGTATCGGTGAGGCTTTTTGTTGAGACCTTGCAAGATAATTTTGCTGATTGGTTTCTATCACCTTCCGGTGGGCTATCACTATTTGGAACACCATTAGGGCAAGGTTTGAGAATTGTTTTAAACCGGAAAAAATGTGCATGCTTTCTCTGGCCCAAATTTCTCAAATAAAGAAGGAATCACAAGGTCCCATGAGAGAATTTGTGGCTCGATTCAAAAAAATTGATTAACAAAATCCCACGACACCCAACTTTGTAGATCAAATTCAAAAGTGCTTCTTCCTGAATGCCCATTTGCCTAAAGTTAGTTATGCATTGAGGAGAGCTAATCATGCAACATTGGCCAAGGATCAAGCTCTTGTTGTTAGTGTTGAAGATGATTTAATCATATCGGGAAGTTGAGAAGAGACCCTTCTAAATCTAGTTCCTTTCCTTCCTCCTCTTCCACTCTTGGACCTAATACGATCCCTTAGTATAAAAAATTGCAAATGATCTCATCACTATTAAGAAACAATTGGCCCAAAGACGCCCCCTATGCAGATGTTCCAAGGAGGAATTTTCATCCCAGAAATCATTTTCTCTGCTTCTCGAAAAGGTTAGCACTTGAAGGACCACCCATTAAAGTCCTGTTAACGCAACTGTGAAGTTAAAGAGTCGAGGATGAAGAGGTTAGTGAAGATTGTGAAGAATTTGTCGAAGAGGTCGATGAAGAAGCTAGAGGAACTTGAGGGATCTCGAGTTAATTTCTTCACTACTAAAGGTGTTGATGAAGAAGATGATTATGATGAAGTAGTAGCAGACATGAATAGCGAATCATACGCTGTCATGACTCGAGAGCAGACAAACAAAAAGGAGAAAGTGATGCAGCCTACCAAAAGATCCAAGGAGCATCCGATGACTATCCCTGTAATTGCAAAAAGAGGATCTCCTATCCCCATTACGTCCACACCAAAGGTGAGTCCTACCAATTCTACTACTAAAGTTACTTCTTCTTCAACTCCTAAAACCGATAAGCCTAAGGTTCCAAGTGATGATAGCCCGTCCACTTCTGGGTCTTTTGATATCATTGATCACCTGAAAAAGACCAAGGTTCAAATCTCAGAGGCTGAGTACTATCAAACCCATCCCAAGGCTTTTGCCAAAATGGTTCACTTTGTCAATTCCCATTCCAAAACTACCTCTAAAGGCCTTTTACCCACTCCATCTTCTGCACCACAACCCAATCTGGTAGCCGCTGTCACCTCACCCAATGACAAGATCAAACCATTCTATGTGACTCTCCTTATAGCCGGCCATAGACTCAGAAACTACGTCATACACTCGGGGCATCGAGATAATGTAATGCCTGCCAAAGTAGCTCATGCCTTAGGCCTAACTCTCACATGCACTTATGGGTCTTTTTATTCTATGGAGAGTAACGGAAGTGCCCCTAGTTGGAAGAATTAAGGATGCACACGTAGCTTTTGCCACTTTGCACGAGAAGAAGGTTTTGGCTACTATCCTAGTAGCAGACATTCCTCCTTCATATGGAATGCTACTAAGTAGGAATTTTTGTAAAGATGTGGGAGGAGAAATTCAAATGGATTGGTCAAATTCCCTCATACCTGTTAATCGGAAAATGAAGATGTTGTTTCCTGAGAAGCAATCTAAGTATATTGTACAAAAAAATGATCCCAAAGCATAAATACTTTATGAGGATATGGGGCATGGAAACTATATGATTATGTCTCTTGAGGAGATCCAAATTCCCCAAAAAATCACTTAAGGATCCTAATGGTGTTTGGATATTAGAGTTTGATGGAAGTTGTTCCTCAGCTGGTTCTGGAGCTGGTGTAGTATTAGTGTCTCCTGAGGGAAAGGTTTGTCCTTTCTCATTCAAGTTATAATTTGAAAATACTAATAATATAGTAGAGTATGAAGCTCTCATTATTGGGCTTAATGTGGCAAAATAAAAAGATGTGAAGAATCTTCTAGCTCGTGGAGATGCGGAGCTGATTGTCAAGCAAGTTAGAAACCTTTTCTAGGTAAAGAATAGAAGGTTGAAACATTACAGGAATCAGGTGAGGGAATCCATCGAATTTCTTGACTCTTTCTCCATTAAAGCAGTGCCTAGGGAGAAGAACACCAGGGCTGATTCACTAGCAGTCTCAGGGTCATTGCTGATACCTCATCTTGACTTCTCTCAAGATAGGTTTACCATTGAAATGATCCATAGGCCCAGTGTACCTAATAATGCAAGTAATTGGCAAGTTTTCAATGATGATCAAAATTTTCTTTCTTTCTTAGAACTCAAGGATAACTTTGAACAGTTGTACTTTGAGGGAAGTGACAATTTGCCTCGTGAAAGTGTGCCTTCCAATAAAGAAGATGTCAATGAAGAAGAGATGGATCAAGATGGATGTATCAAACTCAAAGGGAACAAGATTCCAAAGGGACTGGTGAGTTTAGAAGAATTTTTGACAAGCATGACAAGTATGTGAAGTCTAAAGCTTCTACTGGATCACAACAATCAGTTGAGTATGATAAAACTAACATTGGGAGTTCCATTGAACCTAAACTTGTGAATATTGGGAAGTGTTGCATGGCTGAAAGAAAATAAGAAAGTAATTAATCTTTTAAGGGAGTATAAAGATGTTCTTGCTTATTCCTATGAGGATTTAAAATATTTTCAACCAAAGGAGATGTAACATTTCATCCCTCTCAAACCTGGGATTAAGCCTTTCAGACGAAACAAAGGCAATATAATCCTAAGATAGCTGACGCCATATTTTAGGAAATACAAAAGTTATTAAAAGCCAAAATAATTTTTCCTATCCACCATTCAACATGGATTGCCAACATTGTTCCTGTTAGAAAGAAAAATGGTGAGATTCATATCTATGTTGACTTCAGAAATCTGAATCAAGCTTCTTTAAAGGAAAACTATCCTTTGCCCATGATGGATCAAGTCTTACAAGTTGTGATGGGGTCTGAAATGTTGTCTATGCTTGATGGATTTTTAGGATATAATCAGGTAGAAGTTAATACCACAGACCAACACAAGATGACCTTCACTACCCCTTGGGGTACCTTTGCCTACAAGAGAATGCCTTTTGGGCTCATTAATGCCGGTGCCACTTTCCGAGAGCTATGGACTTGGCCTTTGGAAGTTTAAAAGGGAAGTGTATTGTCGTGTACCTTGATGACTTGACCATATTTTCCAAATTAAGGGCAGATCATTTTCAGCACCTGGAAATGGTTCTTTTGAAATGTATAAAACATGGGATCTCTTTAAATCCTAAGAAATATATCTTTTGTGTCATAGAGGGAAAATTGTTAGGGCATGTTGTCTCTAAAGACGGTATAAAAATTGATCCTGAGTGAGTTCAAGCTATTCAACAGATTCCCCTTCCAACTAGTAAGAAGGGAGTGCATTCTTTCTTTGGTAAGATTAACTTCCGAGAAGATTCATCCCTGATTTTGTAGAGCTAACCTTGAATATCTCTCAAATGATGAAGGGAAAATAGATGTTTGGCTGGTCTCCTAAAGGTAAAGAAGCCTTTGAAGGTATTAAAAAGGCTATTGCTAAACTCCCATCTTAGCATGTCCAGATTTCAACAAATATTTTATTATCTATTGCTATGCCACAGATAACACCCTGGCTATTGTTTTGACTCAAGAAGATTCTAATGATCACAAACTCCCAATTGCATTTATGAGCTACATTCTAAAAAATCATGAGTTAAAATACACCATAATGGAGAAACATGCTTTCGCAGTGGTTAAAGCTGTCAAGCAGTTTCATTTTTACATTCTTAACTCTCACTCCACAGTATTTGTGCTGACACAACCATCAAGTCCATTCTCACACAGCAGGAGTTTGGATCCAAGAGAGGGAATTGGGTGGCCAAGGTACAAAAATATGACATTGATATCAAACCAACCAAGCTCATCCATGGAAAAGTCCTATGTAAACTCATCACTGAAGGAGCTAGACATGAGTTACTCGAGGATAAAGTTGATCTTCCTACCATTCTGTTTCTTGGCTCAATTGATGAATGGTATGCTGATATCACACACTTTCTCACATATGGAGAATGTCCCTCTCATTTGACCTGCTAAAGAGAGGAGAGCTGTTAAGTTAAGGTCAACCTAATATGCATTTTGGGAGAAAGCCTTGTTCAAACGAGGGTTGGATGGAAGATTTCTAAAATGTGTGGACAAGGAACAATAGAGGAAGTTACTTTCGGATTTCCATAATCAGGCATGTGGAGGGCATTACTCATCAACTGTCACTACTCATAAGATTCTCTGTGTAGGATATTATTGGCCTACCTTGTTCAAAGATGCATCAAAATGGATTGATAAATGCAAATCTTGTCAAACCTTCGTGGGTAGACCCAAGTTGGCTTCTTTTCCCCTCAAACTAGTTGTGATCGAAGATCCTTTTCAACAATGGGGTTTAGATTTCATTGGGAGACTTAATCCCCTTCTAGTGCTGGTCACACCCACATATTAAGCGCCACAGATTATTTTACTAAATGGGTAGAAGCCATTCTAGCGAAGAGTACCACTTCAGAAGTAGTATGCAGTTTTATCAAGGAAAACATCTTGGTGAGGTTTGGTGTGCCAAACAAGATCATGACGGATAATGCTTCAAATTTTTCTTCAAGCTGAAATGATGGATTTTTGTTATGGATATGGCATCTCCCTGGCTCACTCCTTAGATTATTATCCTCAGGGGAATGGACAAGCAAAATCGAAAAACAAAAATCTGGTGGCTATAATAAGGAAATTAGTTAATGAATCTCAGAGGAACTAGCACAAGAAACTCTATGATGCTCTTTAGGAAGATAGGGTCACACCTAAAAGAGCCATTAGGATGTCTCCTTTTCAGGTAGTATATGGAGTGGAAGCTCAATTTCCTATAATGAGTTGGAACTACCACCTTGCATTTAATGAAGGCCATTAAAGACACCAATTTCAATGATTCTTTGGATAAAAGGATCATGTACCTTCACAAATTGAATGAGGACAGGTTAAAGGTTGCTGATAGAATATCTGCTCACCAATAGAAAGTAAAGGCCTTGTTTGATAAAAAGGCTAGATCCAGGGATTTCAAAGTTGGGGACATTGTTTTGCTATGGGATAAAAGGCATGAACCTCATGGTAGCCATGGAAAGTTTGATTCTCTTTGGCTCGGACCTTTTAAGATCAGGCACTTTGTTGGTGAGAATTCTTTTTACCTTGATTATATGGATGGTTCTTCCCTCCCACTTCCTTATAAAGGGTAGTACCTAAAATTGTTTAAGTCATAGGTGATTAGGAAGTCCATGGTATATTATGTATAGCGTGTGTGTGCGTTTCCCTTTCCTTTTTTTTGTTTTTGGTTTGTTGTTTGGTGTTGTCTTCTGTATTGGTTTGCTTTTGACTCCATTTCCCAATGGATAAGGCATTGATTTGCTTCCCCTAGATTTTCTGAGAATTCTTGCCTTGTCTCATTCCTTTGGACTTTAGCCAAGTCATCCCAGAAGGAGCCAGTTGTTGTCCTCTCAAAATTTCCCCTCTTTTGAGAAAATACAAAGTTGAAAATTCTTGAGTTAATGCCTTTGTATTTTGTTTTAGTAAAGGAAAAAGTCAGGAAGTTGAAAAAATCTACGTTTTCAGTCATTTTGGGGTGATTTTGGGTGCTGTCAAACATTTTTGTCCCATGTGTCCCAAGTTCATTCGGGTTCTATGTTTTGATCGGCCGCTTTACCCGAAAATTTGTTTTCTCGCAGGCCCGTCGAAACTTTTTATTCCAAAAGTCTAAATTTCACTAAGGCTCATTGTTCACCTATAGCCCGCGGCCGCATCGCTGATTTCGCATACTTTCGTCCCTCATGTCTTGAAAACGTTTGTGCATTCTCGTCCCCGTGTCGGCCAAGTTGCTCTTTCATATCGCATGTGTCCCAAATGAACCAAAGGCTATCGGGGCTAATTTTTCCACTCTTTTCGAATATCTTGCTTTTTAAGTTAGTAGATGTGTATTTAATACACATTTATTACCTTTCTCTCTCCTCAACGACTATTTAATAAGCTTCCCCACTTACGCATTTTTGCACATTTCTTTCTCGCTATCAATTGCTCATACCCTCGAAATCAAAATTTATGTGTGTGTACCCATTCCCCCTACATTTTCATCAAAAATTCAGGTGACTTTTTTTTTTTTGAGTTGCTATCAACATGAAGATTAAGTTCCAAGGTCAGGAGCATGTTTCACCACTTGAGTTTGTCATTCCCGATATCGGGGACATGAAGTTTTCACCTAGACTTTGGAGATTTTTGGACTAGGTTGATAAACCGAACCCGTCTCCTATGGTGCAAATGATCAATGAAAGTGTCTTAGTGTATGCTCGTTGGTTTCCCAATTTTAGTGTAGTGTGCAGACACGGCACTCACCTACGGTGCCCACTTCAGCCCCAACTCAAGAGAACTAAAAATGTGCATGGGGAGCTCATCGCCAAGCTCGATGCTGTCACCATTGGTACTGCCCTAAGGATTCCTGAAATGGATAATTCTATAGTCATCTCTCAGAACCAGGAACATGCGCTCTTTGACTAGGATAGTGAAAATTACAAAGAAAGGGTGGCAAAATCTTGGCTTAAAAACCCTAAAAAGGGGGTGTCCCGTGTATCCAAAGCTCTGTTTCACACCGATTTCAATGAGGAGCTGTCAGATTTTATAATCTTATTAGCTCGGGTCATGGGCTTACCCTCTACCAACGAGTTCCATTTTTGGATGTGCCCACTTATCAACATGGTGTGTGAGGGTACTCAGAACATCAACTGGGTAGAAATCATCAGCATGAACTTGGCAGAATAGCTGTCTAATGTACAACAAACCAAGAAGTTTTACATGACTTCTTATCTGATGTATACCCTAGCAACATCAAGGCAATGGTTTGGCTTCACATATATTGATGCTCATAAAGGTGATCCTATATATGCTTATTGCCCTCAATTCACCCTAGACACAAGTAATCACAACTTCAAGAGGGTGAATGATGCTTTCACCATGTACATCGTAAGACTTCTGGAGAGTGACACTACAAGGAGGTTCTCTGATGAAGCCATGAGCCTAATAGCAAGATATGGTGCCTACTTCATCCAGTTCAGGAAATTCTCCTATATCAGGCTAGTAGGTTATGAGAGCACCCCTCTCAAGCTCCCTATGTTCTATAATGATAAAATGGCCTTGATCAAGATATGCAGGAAATTGGACAAGTTACACAGAACCTGCAGGGATAAGAAAATCACTGGTCTACACTTCCCCATATCCTTGGGAAACTACACCTGCAAAACGGCTCTGGATGCACAAAACATAGAGAGAGCCCTAGCTCCCATCACTGTCCATTTCTTTAGGCCCAGAACTTGTTTTGACTTGAAGAAATTTATTGAACATAATCTCAGAATCAATTACCATCATAGGGCAGACACAAAAGACTATTGGGCTGACTGTGTTGATGATTTTGAGGCAAGGAGGAGACATTATGGCAGGTTTTCTCTTCAACTGATTCAGGAGCTTAACCTATATCAAATTCTTGAAGGGCTTCAGGATGAAAACTCTGACTTGTTATCCTATGAATATGATACCTTGATCAAGCACACTCCCTTGGAGGACTTGGATTGGTTCAAAAAGGAGAAGGATGATCTGGCTGAAATCCTAGCCCCTGTCCTAGTAAGAACCAAAATCTGGTTTGACAGGAGAGTTTGTGAGCTTAGAAGGCATTCAGGTGAGTCCTCCTCCAAGGACACCTCAACACCAAGAAAGGAGGCATAAACACCCAGTTCAGAAGCACCTGTACAGACTCCTCCTGCCTCATCAACTAAAGGGCCTACATCCTCCACTCCTTCCTCATCCACCCAAGTATATCAAAAGAAAATCAAGGAGGTCAAGAAGGAGCCTGTTGAAGAAGATCCCCTGATGAAGCATTCAGAATTGCCCTCAGGACCAGAGAATATTATCGTTCTTAGTGAAAGTGAAGAGAGTGAAGTGCCAGTCTCCATGGGTGTTCCAGAAGCCCCAATGGATAAAGAGAAGGAATTTCAAAGCACTGAGCTTCCAAGCACCATTGAATCCTCTATACCAGAAGCCTCAAGTGCCCCACTCATATCCCAACTAGAGACAACAACAATGCATTGCATTATTTGAGTGTCGTGAGTTCTCATTCTCTTGGTCCTCTTGCCCTGCCTTCTTCTTACTCCTCCTCTTTTGCATGGGTACAACCTTTCGTTGATATTAGGAAGAGGAAGTCTTCCTCTTGAGTCTCGAGACCCAACTTTGATGTTGTGGCAACCTTATTGGGCACTACCCTCCTACTTCCACCAAGAAGGCTAGGACCACCTCAAGAATAGTATCGATTCTTAGGGCTAGAAATTCCTTGAGATAGCCAAGCACAAAGTTGACAAGCCAGAACAAGATTTGAAAGCATCTGATTTATAGCTCTCGAGGATCCCTATGGGAGAGTCCACCCCGAGAGTGAGATTCACAATATTCAAGAAATAGTCACGGGGTCATTAGGAGAGTGGAAAAAGGGAAACAAACCATAGAACAGCTAGAAGAGCAGGCTCAGGTTCTTGCAAGTTTTATCAAGTCACTGTTGTCCAAAGATAAAGTTTTAGACCCCACCCCACTGACTACTCTTCCACCACCTGTGACCCTCACTCAAGACAAAGTCCGAGTATCAAAGATATACATAGATACTCCATCTATGGAAGGGCCATGGAGGCCATGGTGGATGATATGCTCGTTGCAGGGTTGAATTTCATTAGTGAAGCCTTCAAACTCAATGAGAAGGTAAATAATCTACAACAGAAACTCTCCTCCACCATTGGAAATATAGATAAAGAGCTCAAACTCTAGAGCAGCTGTATAGTAGACCTTCACCTCATGGGGCAGGCTGATGAAAATATCTTAATGGAAAGCAAGGTATTTGATGATGCAAAAGATAATTTTTCAAAATCATGGGTATATAGTGTGGAATGGAAAATCAAGGTGCTGGAGGAGGCTTTGGGAGAATTGAGAAATAGCTAGCAGAAGGGTGAGGCCTTCAAGACTTTGGTGGTATCTGCTTTTAAGGATATCCATTGCCACCTCCATGATGAGACCTCAGGTGTGCCTCTCTCCCTGCAGGAAATTAAAACCCAATTCAGAGCTTTTGTCAAGGAAAATCTATTCAGAGAGGATTCTATCACTAAGGAAAAGATGAAGGAAATATTCTCTCTCCAGTCTGCTATTGAAGAAGCAAATAAGGATTACCATACACACGTCGAATTCAACAAAGATATGGAGAAGTGTCTCAGATTTTGGACTCAGTCCACTGCCAACACATCAGTTCCACGTGGCAGAGACATAGTAGAGGCTTTAAAAAGGTTTAGACAATAGATCCTTAAGTCAGTGGGCCCTACTCAATCATGAGCACTTGTCTTCTCCTCCTGACTTCTCTCCCTCTTACTTTCCTCATCTCGGATTTATTGTAATTAGTTGGGGTTTTGCATTAAGCATCCCTTTAACTAAACATTAATTAAAAGAAGTGGTTACCAAGGGTAACTGATTTGTAAAACTATATAATGGTCTCTCCACACCATTTTGTGGAGGGGGAACTTGGCTCATTTTTGAAAGTGTATGAAATAGTAAAGCAATCAATACAAAAGGATCTTCTTTCTTTGTCCATCTGATTCTTTTATTCATGGCTATCTATTGAATATTGTTAGATCATTTGTCTACATTATGTCAAGAAGCTTTGCATTCTTGTAGATGTTATTTATGGAACTGTGTGTCTTTTTAATTGCATCTCATTTATTCAAGTACAAATGGTCTTATTCCAATTCGTTATATTCTGGCATGCGTAAGGAATTATTTTGTCATCTATAATTCTGGAGAATGCTTTTCTGCCCATTTCTACATCTTCATTCCTCTGTAATTTTGTGTTGATGATCTATTTTCAAAACACTTTCATGATATCCAAGTTCCTTGAGAAAAACTATGCCCTGTACATATGTAAATAGGTTTTTCTCTTGAATAAGGGAACCTCTCCCATTAAAGAGGAGGGACTTTTGTCCCCGATTTGTTGTTCTTCTCGAAGTCCTTTTTTTTACAACCAACAAAGTTCGAGGTTAACAGGAGGCTAATCCCCCCTCGCAATTAAAATAAACCCTATCTAAAATTTGATGTTGTTTCTAATGATAATTCATACGACACCCATTTGCATGTGTTTAGGGCCCTTTTTAATCCATTTGTAGGTGTATTAGCTTTTTCCCATCATTTACGGGAATTATTTTTTGCTATAACTTTTGACTCGTTGCTCGGTTTTGAGCACTTCTTTAGTCAAAGTTGCATGTTTTTTCACACTCTAGATGATGGGTTTATTAGTTTTGTAAATTCGCTATTTAATGAAGTGCCACATTCTAGGGGGTGTCTTTGTACTTCTTTATTTAGCTCATTTTGAATCATCTTGAGCTTTGTTCTATCCCTTTTATTGCTTGTGGACTTGTGAGCGTGTCTGCCATAGTCTTACAGAAACGGATTATTTTGTGTGACGTGAGACACTATTTATCACAAGGATTTCTCTTCCCCTTCTTATTTTCACTTGTTCTTGTGCTTGCTTATGGTGTCAAACTGTTGCGCCTAATAAACCTTAATTGTTGTCTCCACTCTTGTGTGTTATTACACTGATTGCAAGGTGAGTGACAGACTAGTTCTCGGCACACAGTCACATCTGATCATAATTAATGCATTAAACTATAAAGTGCCAAAATCAGGGGGTGTAATATTGTTCTAGGGTGGTTGTTTCTTTTCTCTCTCCTTCCTTTTGCATCCTTTGGTTCTATCTCTTCATTATGGATATCTCTAAAGTACCGGTGCTCACACATTTTAATTTCTTCGAATGGAAATCTAAAATTATATTGGTTTTGCAAAGTAAAGGGTTATACCATGTCACCATGGGGTTAGAGACTAAACCTAATGATGAACCTAAAAAATCTAAGTGGTTCAACCATTGTGATGAAGCCTTAGGTCTTCTTTATATGTCCATCTCTCCCGACTTGCTCTTCCACATCAAAACTTCCTTGACACTTGATGAAGCATGGAAAATGCTCGATGATATGTTTGGGAAGCAAGATGACATGAGATTGCATGAGTTGGAGAATGAACTACTAGGGTTAAATCCTAGTGACTTTAAAAACCTGTAGGCCTTCTTCTCAAAGTTTTTCCACACTAGACTACTTCTAAAGGAATGTAAAGTGGAAAATAAATATTCTCAATTGATCTTGTTAATTCTTTCTAAGTTAGGTTATGAATACTCTATCTTCATTTCAAATTTCCATGCCATGAAAGCTGCCTTGGGTAGTGCTTGGATAATTCCCTCCTTTGACAGTTTTTCGTCCCAACTCATTTGAGAATAGGACAAACTCATTCAAATGGGGACTCTAAAATCTAAGTCACATGCCCTTGTGGTGAATAAGGGAAAGAAAAATGAAAATAAGAAAGAAACTAAGGACCAACCTAAGAAAGAAACCAAGACCAACCAACCCCCAGCTAATCTCAACACTAACACTTTGACTTCTAAGCCTAAGGTGAAGAAGGAAAAGTATAAATGCTCCTATTGTAAGAATTCTAGCCATGATGAGCATCATTTTTTTTGGAAAAAATTGATCACTTAACTCAGTTGCTTGAGAAGAATAAAATAAGTGTTCCTGAATCCATTAAACAAAATGCTCAAAAGAGTGAGTATTCTAAAGCGAAGGAGTCTAAAAATGAAAAGAATAAAGGTAAGGCCCTCATAGCTAGATCAGCTCCATCATCAACTTGGTTTATCAATTTTGGTGCCTTGCACCACATGGATTATTTAGAGGTTGAATTATCTAGCATTGAACCATGTGGCATGTCCCAAATCATGTTGGGTGATGACACTCATGTGTCAGTTTTTGGTACTGGATTGGTAGAGATAGAAGGTGGAACATTTAACCAAGTGTTGAGTGTTCCCAATCTCTCTACCAATCTCCTATTGGTTTACCAAATCACCCACCTTGGTGAAGTAATGCGAGTGGAATTTGGTCCTAACTTGATGATCATTCGTGAGCTTAACTCTGACTACACTGTGGTTGAGGGAAAGGTGGATCACTGTTCACGGTTGTATACCTTTTCCCACTTCTCTTTTGATTTGATGCCCAATGCCTTGCTCACTCATGTGAATGAGGTTAGCAAGCTATGGCATGAGCATTTTGGGCATCTAAATTATTGTTACCTTGAATAGTTGAGCCAAAAATAAATGGTCAATGGGTTAGGAGTTAATTTTTCTAAAGGTCTTTGTGAGGGTTACACCCTCGAAAATCACCTTGAAAAAAATTTCATAAGTGAAAATCCTGGAGAGCTACTCATCCCTTGGTTCTTGTTCATAGTGATGTTTCTGGCCCCTTTCCATCTCCTTCTTTCACTAGATCTCTATATATACTAACCTTCATTGATGAATTTTAGCATTATACTTGGGTATACTTTCTTAAAGCTGAAGTCTGAAGTCTTTGAGAAATTTTAAAACTTTAAGGATCTTGCCAAGAAACAAGTGGAATGGTCTATCAAGGTTATTCGAACCAAAAATGGAATTGAGTATGTGAGCAATAGGTTTGAGGATTTCTACACTTCGAGGGGATTGTTTTGTAGCGTACTAATTGCTTATAGCCCTTCCCAAAATTGAGTTACAGAAAGAAAGAACCAAACTCTAAAGGAGATGGCTACTTGTATGGTTCACTCGAAGTCCCTTCCTCCACAATATTAGGCTAAAGTAGTGAATTGTGCTTGTTACATTCATAATCATGTTCCACACAAGGTAGTAAGAGGGATGACACCCTTTGAATCGTGGTTTAGACACAAGCCTGATGTTGAGCAAGTCAAAACAAGGCTGTGGATCTAAGGCTATGGCTTAGATTCCCAAGAAGAAATGCAAGGCATTAGATCCATAATCCAAACCTTGTATCTTTGTTGGGTATCCTGATGGTGTGAAGGGATATCGATTGTTGAACCCTACAACCCACAAGATCTATATTGAGAGGAGTGTGAAGTTTGATGAGTCATCCTTGAATTTTACTTCCACTGAGGTTATTTTTCCCACTGATTTAGATTCTAACTCATCAGATGATGATGTTGTTGAGCAAGTTCCTCCTCTCCCTGCTCCTCCCGATCCTCAAACTTTCGAGTCTTCTGATTTTGATAGTAGTGATAATGAGGACTATGTCCCTTCTCACTCAAGTGAATAATATAGCAACTCGAGATTGAACCTTCGGGACCTCTTTGGGCCGGAAAACTCTACAAAGTGCTAGAGATTTAGTTTGATATGCTTCATATGAGAGATGTACTCACTCGAGTTTCATTGGACCTCACTCCTTCACCTCTGCTTTTAATCCACCATCTTTCCAAGAATCTTCGGGATTCTGAGTGGGATTCTACTATGGATGAGGAGTATTCCTCACTCATAGAGAATGAAACTTGGGATCTCACCCCTCTTCCAAAAGGAAGAAAATTCATTCAGTGTAGGTGGATACATCTAAAAAGTATGGAGCCAATGGAGAAGTTGAGAAGTATAAAGCGTGACTTGTAGCTAAGGGTTTCTCCTAGGTAGCTAGGGTTGATTACTCGAAACCTTTGCTTCGGTTGTGAAGATGACTTCCATTCGAATGACCCTTGCCATTACTTCCACTAACAGATGGAAATTAAACCAAATGGATGTCAAGAGTGTCTTCCTTCATGGGGACCTAGAGGAAGAGATCTATATGGAACAACCTCTGGGTTATGTCCATGATCCATCCCTCATTTGCAAGTTAAATAAGTCTCTCTATGGCCTTAAACAAGCCCCTCGGGCTTGGTATGCCAAGATGGACTCCTTTTACTTGCATCAAGTGTTCACTCGGTGTCACTTTGACCCAAATGTGTATATTTTGTTGTAGGATGACTCCATGCTTATTCATGTTCTCTATGTTTATGACTTGTTGATCATGGGTAGCTCTTCCTCTATCATTGATTATGTGAAGATCTCCTTGGCCAAAAAGTTCTCCATGTTTGACTTAGGATTGCTTCATTACTTTCTTGGGATCCAAATTTCACAATCTGACTCAAGAATTATGATCTTGTAGCCTAAGTACTCTCTTGATTTTCTTGCTCGATTTCACATGTCTGATTACAAGTCCTCACCTGCTCCTTTTCTTTTCAGGTCAAGTTGGTTTGTGATTTCTCATCCCCCTTGGTTGATGGTACCCTTTATCGGTAGTTGGTGGGAGCTTGATCTACCTTACTCACACTCGGCCAAATATTTTGTATCTTTGTTAGGATCATGTCCAGATTTATGCGGGAGCCTCGTGAGATGCATTTAAAAGCAGCAAAGTGGATCCTACACTATGTTTGTGGCACTCACATAGATGGTATTCATTACTTAGGAGGGATTGAGATTGAATTGCTCAGATTTATAAACTTAGATTGGCCCGGTGATCTAGATCATCGGAAGTCTACCTCAAGCTACAGTTTCACTCTTGGTTTAGGTCCCTGTCGGTTGGTCTAGTAAGAAGCGTAACACCATTTCCATATCATCAATAGAAGCAGAGTACAGAGGAGCGATTAACGCTGCCCACGAAGTTGTTTGGCTACAAGGTATCTTGATAGAGTTTGGAATCCACCTTCGTTGGCCTACCATTATCTACTCGTGTGACAACATGAGCACTATCTCGATTTGTAGAATTCCAATTCAGCATCAATGAATGAAGCACATTAAGAGTCACATGTAATTCATATGGGAGCTGATCCATGAAAAAATCATCGACATACACTATGTTCGGATAGCTAATCGAGTTATAGACATATTCACCCCAAGTCCTTCACCGAGGTGAAGTTTCTTCACCGGTGGTATCTTCTTGGGGTGAGGTGCAGTAGCCACCCATCTTCTTCAAAGCTATATAGTCCTCCTTTTTCTCATATTATTCTTTCCAGAAAGATGTTGTTTATATATGGGCACCTTATCAAGCCTTTAGTTACCGGGCCCCATTGACACATCTTTCTTAGTTGTCTAGGGGAGTCTTCTTTTCTGTTCTGGCTTACCATGACCTCTTCCTCGACTTCGATGAAGGGGGGGTGTTGGTGTGTGTGACATGCCTAGTCATTGTCCACATCACTTGGTGAGTCATCTCACCTTGTGAGAGTCATAGGTCTTAGGAAGTCAAATGACAAGTGTCATATTCTGTCATAGAATTTTCATTGTCATTTGCATTAGGTACGTCATAGGAGTTACATTCCTTATTTGGAATTGTAACTCCTCCTTTAGTGGCATCATATGCGTCAGTGGCATCATTGAGGTTATTTCCTTGTTTAGGCATGGGGTTACACAACACCCCTATTTGTACTTCCTTTTTTGATCTATGAGTATGAGAAGACCTGTTTTCTTATTTGCATATTCTTTCCATTGTTTGAATCTTTCTTAGTGCATTGGATCTTGATGTTACCATTGGAGTGCAAATTTTTTGTGGTGCATTTTTTTCGACATCGGTTCTCATGAATCACTCTTTCAATTTTGAATGGTCAAATATTTCCTTATACGTTTTACATTTTTCATGCACATCATTTTTTAACAGTGCATAATACAATGGTTGTTTGGATGATCCATAACTATACAATACATCTCCATAATAATCAATTATAGGTTCATCAAGATTCCTAAGACATAAATATATTGATGTGATTGTATAGTTTTCACCATGTTCAACAAAGGGCAGGTCAAAATGGACGAAACCCCCCATATTATGTCCATGTGTGAGCATACCAATAAAATTAACTGGTAGATTCAAAACATTACTTATTGAATTTGATTTTTACGCATCCTTGGTATGGAAGTTTTCATTTTTCCATTTTATCATGCACAATTCTCAAGAATCCATGAGGATGTTTTTCTGACTACAATATGTGGGAATAGTAACCTACGCTACAATTTTGAATATATTCATTTTTCCATGTTTGTTCCTCCTCAATCTTTGTGAGTGCTTCTAGGCATGTGGTGGCTCTATGTTTTTTTACAAATATGTGCACTCATCACACTTGGAAAATAAATTATTTTTTACAATGGAAACATGTTGACATATTTTGGTCATGATGTTACTAATGCTTGATTGAGACACATGAGAAAGTTTCAATAATTCAAGCTCTCCATCATATTTTTTTCACAATATATTTTGGGTATAGAATGAAGGAAGAAACCTTTGAGAAAATTTTACTCCATCATGTCCTATAGAATGAGTTAGATGCAAAGAGATATTTGAATTTCTCTCATAAATTGTTGATATGTAAGTAATTCTTACGGTTGTGGTTGACATTTGTTTCTATTTTCCAGTGTTATTGTTGGACCTCTAATTTGCACCCATCCTAGATCAAGATCAACTGGGGATTTGAGGAAAAATGGTACTTTATCCAAGTTGTGGCACCTTGTGCACCAAGACAGACCTTCAGAGAAGGCCAGTTCCTCTACCTATTTCTAACACTAAAACTACTCCTACTGGTGGAAATGAAGTTATCTAATCCTAAACAGAGACATTTCAAGGATAAGGGTTATAAGGAGATACATAAGGGAAATCCTATGATAAAAGGGGTAGTGATAGCACCAGAAAGAGGGTCAATCACTCTCCACAAGGGGAAGGAAAGTGAGAAAATGTGGGAGAGAGGGTAGAAAAGGGAACCAAAGAAAAGAACCATGTCGACCCAATTTTCCCACGCATTAACAACACATGAAAATGAAAACTACAAGGAGGAGAAACACACAACATGCCAAGAAACATGAATAGAGAGGAAAAACACAATATAAATGAGAAAAGGGTAGACAAAAGTGCCACAAAACTTGATTTTATTTCTTGAAGGATGCACAATCATCTACATTCATGGTAGAAGGCAAGAATACATTGCAGAGACCAAGTTCAAGGTCTGAAACTCATGGGAAGTCAGCCACCATTTTGGCAAGGTGTCGTTACAAAAAAGATGGATTCGTTTTAATGATAAAAGATCTAAAATTTATATAAGAAGAAGGAGAGAAGAGGAGGAGAAATAAGAGGGAAAATCATATTTGAAATCCAACCACAAACGACAAGAATTTAATGTCTATAGGGATGTCAAATGCACATTCCCTTTTTCTGTTTGAATTGTGGAAGAAGGAAAGAGGTGATATATGAATAAAATCTAGTGGTTGAGTCAATTAGATGTCTGCATCAATGACCGAGTGACATTACCCTATTTTACACCTACCAAATACAGCCAAAAACTAATTTTTAATAGTATGGAGTGTAGACTATGTCAACAAATTTTAAACAAGACCGGGGTGTGTTTTGTGTGTGTGTGTCGAGATCCTTGTGGTAAAAATTATTTTTATGTGAAGGTTTATAATAAGAACTAAACATGTGAAAACATGTGGTGCGTGCAATCAGTGAAGGATAAACCAACTGTTCATTTACTTTGTCATTTCTGTTATGTGTCAAGAAATGGTTTTTCACAAGGATTTAGTGCCGAATTGGCACACCTTTGAAACAAACTCAAGTATGAAATATTCCCACGTGGAACCATGATTGGCGTGGAAGAGTTGCACTAGGTGCATGCATGAGTAATAGGGCGAGAGAAAATAGATGAGCACATAAAAGAGGGTGTGTGTGGAAGGGAAGAAAGGTGCATATTTGTGAAAGGATACAAATATGTGTAGGAAGCATGCACATGCATATATATAAATGAGCATGTGAGGAATAGAGGAAAGGTTGCGAGGAAAGATATGTAAGGGAAGAATACTAAGAAGGAATGCGAGCATGAGGAAACACTTGTAGATCAAAAGGAAGGGAATTTTAGGGGCTTAGCTGATTTGGAGGTAAATTATACGAGGTTACATAAAAAAGGGTGTGCAATAGGAAGACGTGAAGGGAAAATGGAAAGAGAGAATAATAAAGGGGAAGGAGTAAGCACATAGAACATGCACCTGGAGGAGTGATGGGAGGAGGAAGCAAAAATAATAATTAGGAAGGGCATGCGAGGGTGTGTGGAATAATTTCAACTAAGAAAACTATGCTAAGGGAACAACCAGAGTGCGCATAACTTATGAAATTGAACTTCAGAGTCAGAATGAAGATATAAGTTGTCAAAATAACTAGGGGGTTATTTTGGACAATAGTTTGAAACTTTCAGGGGCCATCTCGCCTACTAGATGAAGAGACCAATGGCCCGAGAAACATCCATTAGGCATGGAATTTTCCTTAAATTAAGTTTATGATCTACAACTTGAAGAACTACCCCTCAAGTCACTTGAAGCATTACCTAAACTATGATCAAACGCTGATCTCATTTGAAGATTTTCTAATATGAAATTATGAGAGTGGAAAACTATGTGCATACTATTGGAATTTTTGTTTTTAAAACTAAAATTTCATCCCGTGAAGTAACAAAAGGGGCACATAAGAGTGTGTGGAAGAAAAGAACATGATGCTAGGAAGAACACATTGAACAACAAGAAGCACAACTATATACAAAATTTGAAAATCATATATGCTCAAAGGGGAAACATGCGAGTGTGCACAAGAATTTTTTTACCGAAAGAAAACCTAAAGTAACATATACTAACTAGAGGAAAATGAGGCTCAAATAAATCCTCCAACAGGAAGGGAGAAGTAGTTTCCTTTCCTCACAAAGTGAGACCATGTGACTAATTTGGCATTGAACATGGTCTGCAACAAGAGTGAAACACTTTCTTGTAGATTATTTTCCACCCTTCACCTCGAAGTATACAAAACAAAAACCTCCTTTTTTTTGCATTTAGATCTGGGAGGCACTTTGTCACTAACCTTTGGCATGCTGAAGCTCTACCTCATGCTCTAAAATGAGCATGATTGGTGGAAACTCTAGTTTTGGATCTAGGCTAGCCAAATATCTAATTAGGTATGGTTTGATCCTTGTGTTTTTCCTATTTCTTTGATGTGTAATCCCACAGATGGGATAATCATGTAGACTCTCCTCCTCAAGAATATTGTTTACAAACTAGGATGCGTGTTGTTCTTCCTCAACAAATAATTTTTCCTCCAAGAGATCAGCATTCTCCTCGAAAAGAAAGAAGTTTGATAAATCAAACCTCTCTTGTTCCTTATGATGAAAATCCATTTGATAAATTGCATCTCTAAAACATGTCCTTGATATCTTGCTGCAATATTCCAACCATGCGAAACTCTAAACACATAGGAAAATAGGGGTCGCTACATTCAAATGTGATGCATTTCTCACTTGGAAGATTCTAATCAACCTTGCGTTCTTCATCTTCAACCTCCTTCTCATTAGATTGTTTGATTAAAATAGAATGAGGTTCTTCAATGGATTGGTCCATATCTCCCTCCATGCTCGTAGAATCAGTCCATTCTTCAATAAGTATATGATGATTGTCAAGAATGGAACTCACCCTAGCTGATGTTGATGAATTTGGAGAAGTTTGGTGATAGGTTATTAGAAATGAACCTTCTTTGTTTTGAACTCATGGATCCAATATTTGAAGTTTTGAATTTGATCTGCATTGTTAGGATCCTCCACATTTGGCCCCTTTAGGCTTGCATGTGCCTTCTATTATCCGTAGAAGGATGGAAATTATCTTTTCTGCTATGAAATTTTCAATATATTGTCTTATGAAGAATGGGTCCTCAAGTAGTCAGTGCTCGTTAGTTAGTTGAATTCGAAACAAAATGGCTTAAAAATATATGAAGCTCAAACACATTTTTTTTTTTTTGAATTTGGAAAGGATCTAGTTCTTGAGTGAGCACAAAAAGGTTATAATGATTGAGGAGGTGAAATATTTTCTTTAGGAGAAGGTGGAAAATTGAAGATGAGAGGGAAGGGAAGGATATGGAGAAGGGGAATCCTTTTTAGGAGTGCACAAAAATTTAGGAATATTAAAAAAAAAAGGGACAATATGGCTTAAGTTGTGGAGGAGGAATAGGAGGAATTTAAGATGCTAGTGTAGGGTTACCCCATTGACAGGGTTTCCTAACACTAGATTTGCAAGCCTCTAATTCGTTATAACACTATGCAATTTGAGGTGTGGTATTAGTAATAAAACATATCTTTTGGAAACCAATTTCATATAGGTTCAGTCCATGGGTAGGGCCTCCTAAAACCAAC
Source organism: Taxus wallichiana var. yunnanensis (assembly GCA_018340775.1). NCBI lineage: Eukaryota > Viridiplantae > Streptophyta > Pinopsida > Cupressales > Taxaceae > Taxus > Taxus wallichiana. The sequence goes on along the minus strand of CM031238.1, from coordinate 14,674,052 downwards.
CTTGGCCACCTTTAGTGAAACAATAACTCTGACCTGCATCATGTTTGCCTCCATTTTTTGATATTCCTCTTAAAATCAACATCTTGCATGAATTTTCTGCCATCATACGCATAAAATTCTTCTTAAAAAAATATGGTTAGAATGATAACGATATAAATAAGTGGGGTTTTGTTTATACATATAGTCATGATGACGGGGATCATAAAATTGATCTGGAGGAGGATTATGAAAATATGGGGATGAAGGAAACCGGGTTTTCTCTGAAAGTGGGGATTCCAATGAGGGAATGAAGCCATGATTGCACAACTTCATAAAAGAGAAAAATAGTATGATGGAAAACAAGGAAATGGATGTAATAATGAAAGGGAATGTCTGTAAATGAGATAATGTGCTTGTAGACATAAAAAAATTTCATCCCTCGACTCATACACACTCAAGATTGAAAGTGCCACATTTACAACATTACGCCCTTTTAAATCATCTTTAGTTAATTAACTAATCACACACCCATCACATCTAAATTATTTATTTAATTAAAATAATTCCCCTTACACCTCACTATGTTAACTAAGACACCTCACTATGACACCTCATTAACCACCTAACCACCTCTAAAACCACCTTACTAAAAATCACTAACTTATTCCTAACCAACTAACATTCTAAAATAACTAACTAACTACATCTTTCCAAAAACGCTAACCCCTCTCATCCTAACCAAGTTTTTTTATGAATATTTTGACCCTCCTCCCACCTTAACCACTTCAAAATATGTCATATCTTGTTTGTAATTGGGGTAAATCACCCGCCTAACTAATTTATTTAGGATTTCCTGAAATTTCGGTGATTTTCCCCATCGCGATGATCTATAAATATGTGAATTCAGACCTCTTTTGGGGAGGAATTCTTATGTGTTTGTAGGTACATTTTGTTTCATTATCAACGTAATAGAGATCAATACATCCTTCATTAACTGGAACCAATGCCACGTCACTCTTGATTTGTCTAACCCATCATCAAATCATTCACTATCATCGTTCAGTCGTCTTCTTCCATCCATCCACCAAATTCACCCATTGTGCAAGGTAATCTGCTCATTTTTATTTCCTTAGACATTGTTTGTAGGTAATGTTTGTTTATGTATTCATAATATATCATCAAAGTTATGAATTTACCTTAAATGATAGTTTGATCAAGTTTCTTAGCTTTGTTTTAATAAACTATTAAAACTAACAACAATTGCTAGTGATTGCCTTGATCGCCAACGATTCCTGTGTTACTTTTACTTTTTCATATTTTTTGCATAATATGATCAAAATGTATTATTTTTTCTTGTTATATGCTAATCTCTTGTCCAAAATGTTGCTTTCAGATGGCATTAGGTGGTAATAATTACCCTACAGATTGACATTGGTGCTTTTCATATCATTCGACATCCACTCTACTGGGAACAATAAAAGATCCTCCATGATCTTGAGTTACATGCAATCAAAATGAGCCCTTCAACCAACTCGAGGGTATCTTTATAACAAATCAGCGCATCTATGAGGCTACTATTAGTGCAAATTCAAAGCACCCCCAAATGAGCTATAGATCTTCTTTTCTAAGGCAGGCTCATCTGGTGTGAATGCACAACATTGAGCTTTCCCAAAGTGTGGGACCTTTGAAAATGGGGAAATCTTGTAACACCCTGAACTATTGTTACTTCCTCCTGAGCATTCAAGTGTTGATATATGATTTCTTCTGTATAAGGATGTGTTCCTTTGATTGTGAAGTCATGCTTGATATGGATTGTATCTTCTTTGCTCTTGAAGATCTTTGACTGAGTCAGGATATGCTTGGACTCTTTTATTTCTTTCATTTATAGCACCTGAGTTCAATTTGATTTCGGGAGGAATTGTGGATTTATCCGTCTTTATGACTCAGCCTTGGATCAGTTGCATTGATCCAAGAGATGTTTTAAGTTTATTCAGGATGAACAAAAAAATTATTGACCTTACGAAAGTTGCAAGGTCTGAATGAGTTGAATGAGCAATTCCAGGAGTTTAACTCAGGATGATCATGTAAAATGAATTTGGTTCCCGATATCATAATATCAGGAAGGCCTAGACCTTAAGCCAGGTAAGAAATTCTGGTGTATACTGCAAGCTTATTAGCTATACCGGATAGAATCCATTACGGGAATGTTATACCCTGCTTGGTTCTAATACTGATCGGTCCTACTTGTGAGACCTGGACTGGATTCGTTAAGGTTAATAACCTTAACCTAAACTATAACCTATTGGTTGAATTATTGCTAATCTAACCTAGAATGGATCTTAAATAAGTAAGACAACTCAATGATGAGGAACCCAGGAGTTGGGAAAAGACTACCTAGAAAGGAGAGTCTTAAAGTGTAATTGCAACTCAACGTAAGTAACACCTTAAGTTTAATAGATCTTTCCGAGGTGGTTTTGTAGGATGTCGGCACATGAAAACTACAGGGTTGTACCTTCGAGAAGATTAGGATCTTCTCGAGGATACAACAATGCAGGTGACTTATGGCGACACCCTTTGCATTGATCGTTAAGATTTACACCTTAAACTTGAACAAGTTTTTACTCGGGATCTGGTTAGGAACATGGTCATGTTATGAGGCTGCCCTTGGAGATTTGGGGTACCTTGACACACAGGGTTAACTAGGGTTGACCCAGTATGTCAACTTATCCCTAGTCCTCGAGAGCATCCTTATAACGTTGTCATGTTATTAATCCGTTCCTGAGTGAATGACTTGGGAGAGGGATGGCTGACAGAAGTCAGTATAAGACATTCTATATAACATTGGAGTGGGGTGGAGGACGTATTCTAGATTGATGAGTATGCCATCAAGGAATATGAGACATGAACAATATGTTTCAAAACTTTGGCCAAAGTATCGCAAGCTACTGATTGCATTGTCCTATGACACCTAGTCTGAGGGACGTGATGCCGATGAATAATGGTAACAATTATTTAGATAGGTTCCTTGGATAGAGCATTCTGAAATCCCAGATTAGGGAAGAGAACCGCAAGAGTGAAGAGTTAAAGTAAAAACACCAACTCTGTGAAACTCATGAATAGATCGGTAGATCACCGAGTCATGGAATGAATAGATCGGTGGTGCACCGAGTCATTACAGCTGCATATGGTTATCTGTTATAAGAATGGTTGTTTGATTTGTGAGTTCTAAATTATGTATTTAGAACTAGGAAGCATTTATCAAAAAAAAAAATTACTTGTTCTAATGTACTAAAATGGGAATGTTACATCTTGGTATTAGAGCTGAAGGTTATAGCTTGTTGGTCCGAAAATCTGTCGCGTGGATAGATATATGGATAGGCGAGCCACGGTGTGCGAGGGCTTAGCCCCTCTTTGAGACAAAGAAGTTTAAAGCCGGTTTATTGCTATTTCTACTAGCGAGGAACCTATGCAAGTCTCACAGATTCTACCTTGGGGTTGGGATCTCATCCCGGTAGAGTGTTCAGCTGCGCGAAAAGAAAGGAATGAAAGAGGGAGAAGAGAAAGAATAGATCCGAAGGTAGAAAAGAAATGAATTCAAAGCGAGAAAGGTCGGAAGATTTATGTTTTTAGTTTGGTAGTAAACAGAGCCAAACCTACTTGCATAAATAAACAAAGCAATCTTGATAAATAAATGACGAGAAAAGTAGATATGAATCCAGCAGATTAAACACATACGAGATCTAACGTAAGAAAGATCTAATGTATAACACATGACTATTGAGCACAAAGTCGAATAATTGTATTACTGTTCTTTTCTGTTACAAGAAAGCTCAAAGTATTTCTCTCCTCACTTCTATTTCTATCTAAAAAATGTTCACCCCGAATACAACAAGTATTCTCATATTTATAGAAGATGAGGGAGAGAGAAGGCAAAATGGAGCCAACCACTTATTTACAAAGATATTTACAAAATATCTAAAAGTCATGTTGACTTTGACAACTTGGTGGATGACATCATCCCATGATGCAACATGGATGATGTCATCATTTGTGCCAACACATTTTAGACATTACGAAAAGAAAGTCGGAGAATAGAGAGAAGAAGAAGAAGAAGAAGAAGAAGAAGAAGAAGCTACTCATCATCATCATCCTGCGGCCGAAAAGGGGTTGCCTGTTTCTGATGCTGCTCAGGTGATGATATGTGGAACTGAGCGCGGTATTCCAAAAACTTGCTAATCATTGGCCCAAATTGATCCTGTGATGGATCCTTGTGCCGTTCACTGATTGCTTCGCAAGTCTCCCGCTCGTCTATGAGCTTTTCCGGGAGTTTGGAATAATCTTTCTCCGCCTCGATAAGGAACCCGATGAAGTCCCTACAGGCCAGTAGGTTGTTGATAGATTCAGTGTCGAATGTGACCTCTGGCCCTGTCCCTTGAGAAGCTATCTCCTTGAAGATCCGGATAGTGTCATCAGCTGATCTCAAGGTAAGGGAAGGAGTGAGCAACCCTGGAGTCATGGCGAGGACAATTTTCTCCATTTGATGCATTGCATCCAGGGCCTCTTCCTTTACCTTGTCTATCTTTTCTAAAACAAATTCCAGCTGATCTATCTGATAGTCCAGAGTGGACATAGTTTTGTTGAGGACCTTGGATGACCGAAGACTCGAACTTGACGGATCTTGAATGAGCAGTCGAACATTTGTTGGAAGGTCTCGTCTGGAGTCTAGCATGTTCTAACTCTTTCGATATCGGACTGCTAATGCTTGGAGTTCCTTATTCACCTTCTCGATGTTTAGGTATAAAGCGATATACTCGCGATTACTCCTTGATAAACTTGAGGATCTGGCTCCTCCAGCGTGAAACTTGCCATACCACCTTTCGCCGATCTTTGAATACTCATTGATCTTCTCTTGACTGAGCAGCTCAGGAGTCTCGGTGGCAGTTGTGGGAGGTGCACTTCCCATCTTCTGTAAGGCTTGAAGCAGGTATTTGTTCTGCTCCTTCAGTAGCCTTTTCTCCTCTTTTGTTTCCTGAAGCTTTTTGCAGAGTGCATCAACTGCGGAAAGAGCTTCCCCCTGGAGACTTTCTGAGGATGTCCCCATTGTGACTTGGGTCACGGTGAAATCTGTCGGAGACAGATCTTCTTTCTCTTTGAGGGGGTTGGGGTACGCTATTTCCATGACTCTCTCACCTGCAGCGCTCTTCGAGAAGCGTGTAACCGGCTTGTGCTTCTTTGCTCCTTTAGCCGGAATGACCGAAAAGTCCATCGGAGCGATGGGGACTTTCCTCTTTTGTTGGCTCAGCTGCTGAGAGATCCAAGCTGGTCCTATAGAAGAAGGACCAGAGACAGAGGGGGAGGCAGCAACGGTAGAAGAGGGGAAAAACGTGGAGACACGCGGCGGCGGCATGGAAAGAATAGCCGAAGAAATGTCCACGGGAGGAAGGGAAACCGCAACTGCAGAAGACATAGGAAGGGAAGGGAGCTCGGAGATGAGGGAAGAAATAGAGGAAGACAAATCAGCGAGGGAGGAGAAGATAGATGAAGAGGCGGGGAAAGGGTAGCGAAGGGGCGGAGGACACGACCAAAGCGATGGTTGTTTGAGTCACTCGAGGAGGAAGGAAGAGAAGAAGAAGGGATAGAAGGGACCTCTGAAGTTGTAGCGACGCCGACATCCTGGGTGGATGGGCGTATAGGACTATCCTCTGTCAATTCTTCATCAAGAGTTATAACTTGTTCTGGCTCTGAGGGAAGAGGACTTTCAGGGGCTTCCTCCTGAATGGTGCTAGGTTCACCTTCTGCACCTTTGCCTTTCAGCTGCTTCTTTGACCTTGGAGGTGCGTTGCCCAAAGGGGAAGTTGTGAAATCTACCCCGAGGTAGATTAGTCCGTTCATGCGGCACCAATGCTCTGTTCTCCGCATAGTCTCCTTGACCCTCTCCTCAATTGTTTGAGGAGACTTATTCCTGTCAATGGCCGGGAAGGGCCAATTGTCCCCATCTGTGTCATTATACACCTTATCTACTTCATCTTCCATAGTCTGGAAGCCTTCGGGGACAATGGCCACTCCGTATTGGATGATTTCCGCCAATGCTAAGCGAGAGTGATCCTTTCTTCTGAGTTCCACCTCATGGAGAACGTCAATGTAAATATCCTCAATTTGAGGGACATGGATCGGATCAAGCTTCACTTTTGGCAGACAGCTTCTTGGGTCGAAGGTAGGCCTAGTTTGGGAAGTCATGCTTCAAATTGAGTAGCTCCGGCTCTGTGAACATTTCCTTCGACTTATGGTGGGTGCGGCATGTGTATCGGCCCACTTTGAGGGGGAAAGGTGTTCCACCCTTCTTTCTTTTGAGGCACTTCTCATGGTATGTGACCAGCTGCCTTGACAGTTCTAGTAGAATCAGCTTAGGCCCAGCATACCTTGGTAGCCTGGTTGGCTCTCCCAAAAAGTTGGCAGCCCTCAGATAGGTGAACGTGGGAAATTGGGTGAACAGGGCCCCCCATTTCTCTGTGTGATCGCCACTATGTTTTGGTTATCTGGCTATGAGTCATGTTTGGCCTCGGTAGAAAGATGACTGATAGAAGAATGCATCATTAAATTTTGCGAAATGTTGGATGCTATTCTCTAGCCTCAGCTACAGGTAGTAATCAAATATCTTGACTGAGGCCATACTCAACTTGTTCAGCCCCGGATAATCCCTTTCGATGATAGCGGCCTAGACTACGTAGGAGTTCATATGGAACACTCCTATTGTGGCGGCTGTTTGTGCTTTGCTCGGATATGGTGCTTGCTTATTATTTCCCCCAGAAAAGTGCTTGATCGGGAAAATTCTTATTCATTGTCTCCGTGTACCGCAACATCCACTTATGGAAATAGTGAGCATCTGAAAGCCTGAAAAATCTACTCAGGAAAGTGATAGTATCACTGAGTTCCTCTGAGAAATCGCTTCGGTGGATAGTCTGAGGCCACCGGGTCACCACCTTCTTGTTCTTTAGGTAGACCTCATTCATCAACTGCATGCACCTTTGGTCTTCGTTGTCTTCCAGGGCCTTGATGCATTCTGTTGGCTAACACCACATAGTTCCGGTGGTGAGGATGCAAGCATTAACTCAAAGTGACGGGCAGTGAGGTTTATGACTGCCTCGCCCTTACTATTCTCGACACATCTTGTGTCTTTGTTGTAACATTGCGCAATCACCATCATGAATTCGTTGTTTACAGCGCTGACGGGGATTCCTCCGGCGAAGTGCAGGGCACTGCCTATTAACTTGTCCATCCATGGACTCCTTGTAACTTTTTGAGTCCTAACCCAGAACTCATCCATGTCAATGTGACCCAATTCAGAGTCTCTGACATCCATACTACACTCAGCTTGTGATTCGGGCATCCTGACCCTCTGATATTTGTATTTCATCTCTTCTTCTGTCAGCTTAGCCTTTCCTCTTGGTTTGGTGGGTTTCTTGCTTGACGTAGACATGTGTTCTTTCGAACTCAGTTGCTGATCTGCATGAAGAAGAAGTGAGACCCAATCCAAAAAGGTTGAATTAGTCATTTGATCTTCCATTGGAAAGCTAGCAGAAGAAAGAGTTAGAGATTTTAAGGCTCAGGGTGTGGGAAAAATGCAACTGGCAGGCCAAATAGATAAGGCACACACAGTAAAAGGAATGTTGCGAGAGGTTATCTTCAAGGCGTCAAAGGCGCATAGCACATGGATGAAGCAGGTTACATTTTATAGCAGGGCGCATGGAAAGAGTATGTTACATGAAGGTTCGGTGCGCCCTTTGGCGCATGGATGGATTATGTAACATTAACAAATGGTGCGCCAAAGGCTTTGGCACGGCGCATGAAGGGTTTACACAACATCATGTTACTGCAATGGAGGGTGCGCCTGCAGTGCTTTGATAGCTTTATACTTGCGTGAATAAGGCTTGTGTTACATGAAAGCTGGGTGCGCCCTTTGGCGCATGGAAACATTATGTAGCATGGATAAAGGGTGCGCCAAAGGCTTTTAAGGAGCGCGGGATTTACACTTGTAGCACGCAAAAAGGGTGCGCTTTGGCGAGTTTTAATCATGTAACATGGCGGGTAGATGCGCTAAAGGGCGCAATCGCTTGTTTTAAGTGTGACAAGACGCGCGGTGCGCCATAGAACTAAACTCATTGCTCAATCATTTTCATTCTTTCTTCCATTTCAAAGATAGCATGGACATATAAGGTTTCATATAAAAATTTTGGCAGACCAAGCCCTTTCAAAACAGCTCCCTTCCAGCAGATCCGGAAAGAGGGAGGGAAAGGAGGAGAAAAAGAAGAAAGGAAGACAGGACAGCACGAGGGAAACTAGCTCAAACCAATCTTATTTTAACACCGGCTAGCAAACCACAACGCAGACCAAGAACACAGACCAAGAACACGCAAAGAACCGAAAGCACGAAAATGGAGAAGAGGGAGAACCTCTTACCTTAGATATATAGCAAAAATTTGAGAGCGGGTCCACAGGGCGACGAAAACGACGAAGCAGAGGCTGACAAGTCCAGAGTGATCACGTGCTCGACAAAAAGAATGAAAATGACATTGGGCGCGCACTGATATATATAGAAAAACTTGTCATCAATGCGCCAACCACTTTTGAAATGGCGCATGAAAGTTGCTGTCGACAGGAGAAAGCGTGCGCCCTTTGGCGCACCAAAACTTTGTGTTGCAGCGAGATTATGTGTGCCCTTTGCGCCATTGAAAAGTGGAGCAACAAAAGCAATGTCAACAATAAGGTGCATGTGCCTTGGCGCACGTAAAATAGACTCAACATCCTTTGGCGCACCGAAAGATGTGTTAACATGGAAAACCATGCGCCAAAGGCTTTTAAGGGGGCGCATCAAAAGCTAGTGTTATAAGGAAAATCCATGCACCCAACCAAAAAAGGCTCAAAAAGACTAAGTTCGAAAACTAGATTTCCCGGGAAGGGATTTTACAACGTTTGAGCATGAGGATCCCTAACGAGGATCGAAACAAAATTTTCAAGTATGGTTATCGGTAAAATTGCCCTTGTCAATTTTACGGGATAACAGCTGGCTCCTTCTGGGGACTACTCCTGAGTGAACTCGGGGGTAGAGAATCCCAGATCACATGTGCCTATCCATTGGGTATGGAGTCAAAAACAAGGGGGACCGGAGGGAGAACAAAGGAAACACAAAACTAACCGAAAGCAAACACACGACGAAAGCAAACACACAACAAAAAGCAAACTGTACAAAGAAGAGAGCAAGCTCTACTTCCTGAAGATCTTGAGATGTTGCCCGCTATAGGGAAGCGGGAGTTCAGCTCCATCCAGATACGAGAGATAGAAACTATTCTCTCCATTGAGTTGCTTGATTTTGAAGGGCCCTCTCCATAGGGAATCAAATTTTCCGTGCATGCCCTTTGGCTCTCTTCGCTTGTCCCATAAGAGGACGAGATCTCCCACTTGAAAATTTCTCTGCTTGGCCTTCTTGTCAAAAAGCCTCTTTACTTGATTCTGATGCTCAGTGATCCTGTCGACCACTCTTACTCTCTTTTCTTCAAGTTCCGCAAGATACATGATTCTCTTTTCTAGAGAATTCTGGAAAGTTTCATCTTCGATTACTCGTGCCAAGCGTAGAGCAGGAAGTTCGGCAGAAATGGGAAGTTCGGCATCAGTGCCATATAACACTTGAAAAGGTGACATGCCGAGAGATCTCTTGGGGGTAATGCGGTCCGCCCACAAAGCATCGTACAAAGACTTGTGCCACATCCGCTGATTCTCATCTACTAATTTCCGTATGATGGTCACCAAGTTCTTATTACTGGATTCCGCCTGACCATTTCCCTGAGGGTAATAATCCGAGGCATGTGCTAAAGTTATCCCATATTCATAGCAAAAACTAATAACTTCCCGCGAGGAGAAGTTAGAAGCATTATCAGCAATGATTTTGTTTGGGCTAGCCGAACGACAATGATATTTTCTTTGATAAAACTGCAAACCACCTCAGAAGTGGCATGCTTGACAGGTATGGCTTCCACCCACTTGGTGAAGTAATCCGTTGCTGTAAGGACATAGCTATGTCCAGCACTCGATTGAGGATTGAGTGCGCCAATAAAATCAATTCCCCATTGCCTGAATGGTTCATTGATGATGACCGGCCTTAGGGGAAGGGCAGCCAACTTGGGCTTGCCGACAAATTGCTGACAGGGTTCACACTTTGCCACCCAGGTAGCCGCATCTTGAAAGAGCGTTGGCCAATAGTACCTAGCTCGAATGATCTTGTGTGCTGTCACGGAAGAAGAAAAATGGCCTCCACAGGCTGAATTGTGAAAACTTTCCAGTAGTTTTACTTGCTGGGGCTTGTCAACACATCGCAGGAAGACACCGTCTATCCCGCGCTTATATAAACCGTCATCCCAGATGACATATTTAGCTGCTCTGAGCTTTATAGTGCGCTTCTCCCTCGCAGTTAGGTGCATTGGGCATTCGCCGTAGGTAAGGAAGAAAGCGATGTCGGAGTACCACTCGTCACTAGTTGCAACAAATAGAACCAGAGGTAGAGAATCAGGCTCCTTTAGAGGGCTTTGCTCTTCGTTGGCACAATCTTCTTTTCCTTTAGGACCTTCTAAATTTTCATTTTCAGCCATTAGCTGACACAGGCCTTTGCCCCTCACCAGCTTGGTAGGTTTAATATCCAGGTCATATTCCTGGACCTTTGCGATCCAATTCCCTCTCAAGCTTCCTAACTCCTGCTGAGTTAGAATTGATTTTACCGCCGTGTCAGGGACCAGCACCACCGTATGTGAGTTTAGAATGTAATACCTGAAATTCTTCACTGCTTTGACAACAGCAAAGGCATGCTTTTCCAATTGAGTCATCTTCAACTCGTGAGGCTTGAGGGGAGAACTCATGAATGCAATCGGGGATTCAATGTCTTCTGAATTCTTTTGCATTAAGATTGCAGACACAGTATGTTCCGATGCGTAGCTATACATGATGAAGTCTTTGGAGAAGTCGGGACATACCAGGACCGGTGCATGGGCAACAGAAGTTTTTATTTCTTCAAATGACCTTTTCCCTTCCTCACTCCATCTGAAAGTTGGTGACCCCTTCATCATGTTTGATATGTGGCGAGTCTTTTCGGCAAAGTCAGGAACAAAACGCCTAAGAAAGTTCACCTTTCCGAAGAAAGAATGAACACCAGTCTTGCTTGTAGGCAGAGTAAGGCTCTGAATAGCCTTAACCCTTTCAATATCTATCTTCGTTCCTTCTTTGCTAACCACATGCCCTAGCAACTTCCCTTCCGTAACTCCAAAAACAGACTTTTTGGGATTTAGGGAAATTCCATGTTCTCGGCACCTGGCCAGTACTTGCTCCAAGTGATCGCAATGATCACTTCGTTGTTTAGAGAACACGGTCAAGTCATCTAAATAAACTACAATGACTTTTCCCATCATACCTTTAAATGCGAAGTCCATGGCCCGTTGAAAAGTAGCACCAGCATTAGTCAGGCCAAAAGGCATCCTGCTGTAGGCAAATGTACCCCAGGGAGTAGTGAATGTTGTTTTGAATTGATCTTCAGGCGAGACTTCAATCTGATTGTAGCCTGAAAAACCATCAAGCATAGACAGCATTTCTGATCCAGTTACTGCTTGCAGAACTTGATCCATTATCGGAAGAGGGTAGTTATCTTTCAGTGAAGCTTGATTCAAATTTCGAAAGTCTACGCATATGCGTATCTCGCCGTTTTTCTTGCGCACTGGCACAATATTCGCCACCCAAGTGCTGTGATGGATAGGGAAGATGATTCTCGCATCCAGCATCTTCTGAATTTCTGCTGGATGGTGCCGAAATCTTCGGATTATAGTGCCTTTGCTTCTGGCGAAAGGCTTTGACATCTTCTTTCAGCGGTATGTCATGCTGAACGTCCTTTGGCTTGAAGGACTTTAGATCGGCATAGGACCATGCCAACACATCCATATATTTCTTCAGCAACTTGACAAATTTCCGCTTCTCTTCAGGCGTGCAACATTTGCCAATGTTTACAAATTGCGGATGTGCCTCAGAACCTATATTGACTGGTTCTGTTTCTGGGGATGAGTCAGGAACATCTTGCTTCTTCTTTTTCACAAAACGGTCATGCACTCAAACAAGCGCTCCAGAGAAACCAGGCCCTTCGGAATTTTATTTCCTTTGAGCTGACATATGCCATCCTTCTCCTCTGATTCATGGTTTTGACCGTTGATTGATTCACGGCATGTAGAGGTGGATCCTTCAAAATACAACTCATCAAAATTTTCTGATTTTTCTAGAAAGGCAATGAGGTGATTATCATCGTTGAATACCTGCCAATGCTGAGAGTTGTCTGGCACGCTCGGGTGGAAAACCACTTCAATGGTGTATTTGTTCATTTTCAAACCCGGGTGCGGGAGCATGAGAGATGCCGAAACGGCCAATGAATCGGCCATATCATTTTGAGCTCTTGGAATTGCTCCTATTGAAAAGGCATCAAATTCTTCGATGCTGTCCCATACTGCATTACGGTAGTGCCTGAGCCTCTCATTTTTCACTTGGTAAATCCTTTTGACCTGATTTACAACTAGCTCAGCATCACCTTGAACTTTCAGATTTTTAATTCCTCTTTCCTTTGCAGCTTGCATACCGAGCAACAGAGATTCATACTCAGCAGTATTGTTAGTGTTGAAAAACTGCAACTTGAAAGAAAGAGGAATTACCTCCTCTTCGGGAGATATCAGCACAACTCCAGCGCCACATCCACTAGTCGCGCAACTGCCATCAAATTGCAAGGTCCAGATCTCATTAAGATCCTTTTCTTGAACAAAAACGCCCTTTGTACCCGTCTCGGTAGATAAGAAGTAGTTCCCCATCCCTGATGATTCAAAAAGGATTTGGGCTTTGGGGTCCTCAGAGCTAGTAACCAAGTACTTCTTTTGCGATTCTGGTTCTAAAGTCTGCATCACACCTTTGACGGGTATTCTAGCTTTAGACCAGTCCATGTGAATTTCTCCGCCAACTTCGCTGCAGAAACTCCTTCCTAGCAGAATTCCATAGGCTGCTGGAATGTCAGCAACGAGGACTGTCATTTTTACTCTTTTATCTGGGAAAGCCGCAAACGCAAATTGCGCGTCTTTGATTTGACCAATCAATGGCACTTGCTTGGTTTCCAATGAATAACATCTGCCGAACGGTTTGGTAAGAGTGAGGCCTAAAGCATGGGCGACTTTCACCGGCATGACGTTATCGGAAGCTCCGGAATCAATTATACAGTTGCTCAACTTATGGCCATTGATTAGGAGAGAGAGATAGAAAGGTTCTATCTTACCTGATGCAGATGTTGAAGCAACATTTATGTGGGATTCAGGGGGAGTGGAAAGGATTCCTTTTGGGGAAACCTGTTTAGATGTAACAGCTTGACTCTGAATATATTTAGTTAATCTTACAAGCTGTTCGGGATTTGACTGAAGGTACTCAGCTTCAGACATTTGGATCTTGGTCTTCTTAGCGTGATCTATAATATCAAACGCGGCCAAGGGTTGCGTTGGTGAGGGAATGAGTCCTTCACTTCGCGATGGTGGAACAGGGTTACTGATCTTGATAGGAATATGAGGGGGCTGATTCGGAGGAGAGATGGGCGGAAAAGACTTCTTTGGAAAAGACTTAACAGGGAATTGAGTAGGAAGAGGATTACCTCTTCTAGCAATGGTTGGAGGCACGTTTGACACGACCTTCTCCTTCTGCACATGGGCAGCAACTTCCGCTTCCTTTCCTTGCGAGCGGGTAAAAACAGCGTAGGATTGTCCGCTTGCATAGCCCTGAGTACTCTCTTCTTCATCAGATTCATCCTCATCAAATTCCATGTATCCAATAGTAGAGTCGCCAGTCGGCTCACCGACATCTTGATCATCTTCGTCTTGAGGTGAAGATTCTTCATAGTACTGCTCTTCCTCTTCAATTTCGGCCAAAGCATTGACCGGAGGAGCTTCAAGCGCCAACCGTGGAGCAGTTGCAGGTAGACGCGGTCTTTGTGAAACATTGTTGGGAACGAAACTCCTTCGTGGAACGTCTCGGTATGAAGAACTAGGAGCCTGGGCCAACTGCTTTTTCAATGCGAGCAGATCATTCGCCATCTTTTGGAATGCTGGATCAGACGAAGTAGCAGGCGAGGGATCTGAAGATTTGGACTTTGATGATTCCTTTTTCAACTCGCCAGATATTATCAAATTGTCTTCTATCCGGATGGCAGCAGCCTGAGCGAGAGGTAGAGTAGCTACTCGCTCTTGAAGGAGCAAGAAGCTGACTTTTGAGCTCATGGCGTTCACGAAGAAACACTTCTGATTCTCCGGTGTTGGAAGCATGGCAGTAGGGACACGGTTGATTAATGCATTGAACCGGGTGACAAAATCACGCATAGTCTCATTGGCCTCTTTCTTCAGGTGGGTGATCCGTGATAGCAACGCAAATGCATCTTCTGAAGGCTTATATCTGTCTTCAAAAGCTTCCCGCAAGGTTGCCCAACTGGTGATAGATGCGGCTGGCAAATGCTGAAACCATTCAGCTGCGGGCCCTTGTAGAGTTTCCAGAAAAAGGTGAACCGACACATCTTCGTGAGTCACGTCCAAAATACTGCATGACATAATGAAAGCAGATATGTGGGAATCCGTGCTTTGATTTCCGCTCCCGTCGAATTTAGGAAAATTCTTTCGATTCCCGTGAGGGAGCGCGTGAACTGGATGTGGCAGTGCGAGAGGACCCATAGCATTTCCCCATGGTACCGCCATTTGAAAGGCTGGAAAAAGCACACGAGCTGGGAGGGTGGTTCCACTAAGCAGCAAGGCACTACAGAGGGATGTAGATGCTCCTTGTAAAAGACTTTTTCTTCGTGGAGGTGAGACACTCCTGGATGACCGGCTAGCCGAACTTAACGCTGAAAAACGTGCCGGTGTTATGCTGAAATGGTGCCTTTGAAGCAGATCGAAAGTAGGATCAACTTCTCCATGGGCTCTCCTGCTGCGCGTAAAAGGTTCACTTACCAGCGTACCTTCCAGATCTGTGATATTATAGCACAGATTTAAACTTTATTTTTGGGCGTACTTGCTGATTTTCTGGTTTTTCTGACAAAAACCAGCAGCATGCACTTTTCTAGATATTTAGAAACTATCCTCTTCGAAAAACCGATTGCGGTTAATGACAAATAGCAGCGAGGATAAGATGGCAGGGAAGAATAGCAGGCTGATTTTCAGATCTGATCTTTACTTTTCAGAGGGTTTCAAACTTTTTTAAAAACAGTCAAAAACTCAGATCTACGGAAAAATGTTAACTTTGATAAAAACTCAGCGAACTAAAGATCTGTAACTAGGCCCGATCTATGGATTTCAGAAGAAAATTTTCAATTTCGGGCACTTTTGCAAATTTTTTGGATTTTCAACAAAAGTTCAGATTTGCAAACTGGCAGCGATTTTCTTATATTTTTCTGATTTTATATTATATCACCACCATAGATCTGACAGATCTATTCGATCCCAGCCCAGTGAGTCGCCAAAAACTGTTGGTCCGAAAATCTGTCGCGTGGACAGATCTATGGATAGACGAGCCAACAGTGTGCAGGGCTTAGCCCCTCTTTGAGACAGCAAAGCGAAACTGGTTTATTGCTATTTCTACTAGCAGGAACCTATGCAAGTCTCACAGATTCTACCTTCGGGGGTTGGGATCTCATCCCAGTAGAGTGTTCCAGGCTGCGAAAAGAAAGGAATGAAAGAGGGAGAAGAGAAAGAACAGATCCGAAGGGAGAAAAGAAATGAATTCCAAAGCAGAAAGGTCAGAAGATTTATGTTTTTAGTTTGGTAGTAAACAGAGCCAAACCTACTTGCATAAATAAACAAAGCAATACTGATAAACAAATGACGGAAAAGTAGATATGAATCCACAGATTAAACACATACGAGATCTAACGTAAGAAAGATCTAATGTATAACACAGCTATTGAGCACAAAGTCTGAATAATTGTATTACTTGTTCTTTTCTGTTACAAGAAAGCTCAAAGTCTTTCTCTCCTCACTTCTATTTCTATCTAAAAATGTTCACCCCGAATACAACAAGTATTCTCATATTTATAGAAGATGAGGGAGAGAGAAGGCAAAATGGAGCCAACCACTTATTTACAAAGATATTTACAAAATATCTAAAAGTCATGTTGACTTTGACAACTTGGTGGATGACATCATCCCATGATGCAACATGGATGATGTCATCATTTGTGCCAACACATTTTAGACATTTCGAAAAGAAAGTCGGAGAATAGAGAGAAGAAGAAGAAGAAGAAGAAGAAGAAGCTACTCATCATCATCATCCTGCGGCCGAAAAGGGGTTGCCTGTTTCTGATGCTGCTCAGGTGATGATATGTGGAACTGAGCGCGGTATTCCAAAAACTTGCTGATCATTGGCCCAAATTGATCTTGTGATGGATCCTTGTGCCGTTCACTGATTGCTTCGCAAGTCTCCCGCTCGTCTATGAGCTTTTCCGGGAGTTTGGAATAATCTTTCTCCGCCTCGATAAGGAACCCGATGAAGTCCCTACAAGCCAAGGTAGGTTGTTGATAGATTCAGTGTCGAATGTGACCTCTGGCCCTGTCCCTTGAGAAGCTATCTCCTTGAAGATCCGGATAGTGTCATCAGCTGATCTCAAGGTAAGGGAAGGAGTGAGCAACCCTGGAGTCATGGCGAGGACAATTTTCTCCATTTGATGCATTGCATCCAGGGCCTCTTCCTTTACCTTGTCTATCTTTTCTAAAACAAATTCCAGCTGATCTATCTGATAGTCCAGAGTGGACATAGTTTTGTTGAGGGCCCTTGGATGACCGAAGACTCCGAACTTGACCAGATCTTCGACTGAACAGTCGAACATTTGTTGGAAGGTCTCGTCTTTGGAGTCTAGCATGTTCTAACTCTTCGATATCGGACTGCTAATGCTTGGAGTTCCTTATTCGCCTCTCGATGTTTAGGTATAAACCGATATACTCGGTGATTACTCCTTCACTATCCTTGAGGATCGGCTCCTCAAGCAAAGCAGCCATACCACCTTTCGCCGATCTTTGAATACTCATTGATCTTCTCCTGACTGAGCAGCTCAGGAGTCTCGGCGGCAGTTGTGGGAGGTGCACTTCCCATCTTCTGTAAGGCTTGAAGCAGGTATTTGTTCTGCTCCTTCAGTAGCCTTTTCTCCTCTTTTGTTTCTGAAGCTTTTGCAGAGTGCATCAAGCTGGAAAGATCTTCCCCTAGAGACTTTCGAGGATGTCCCCATTGTGACTTGGGTCACGGTGAAATCTCTCAGAGACAGATCTTCTTTCTCTTTGAGGGGGTTGGGGTACGCTATTTCCATGACTCTCTCACCTGCAGCGCTCTTCGAGAAGCGTGTAACCGGCTTGTGCTTCTTTGCTCCTTTAGCTGGAATGACCGAAAAGTCCATCGGAGCGATGGGGACTTTCCTCTTTTGTTGGCTCAGCTGCTGAGAGATCCAAGCTGGTCCTATAGAAGAAGGACCAGAGACAGAGGGGGAGGCAGCAACGGTAGAAGAGGGGAAAAACGTGGAGACACGCGGCGGCGGCATGGAAAGAATAGCCGAAGAAATGTCCACGGGAGGAAGGGAAACCACAACTGCAGAAGACATAGGAAGGGAAGGGAGCTCGGAGATGAGGGAAGAAATAGAGGAAGACAAATCAGCGAGGGAGGAGAAGATAGATGAAGAGGCAGGGGAAAGGGTAGAAGAAGGGGCAGAGGACACGACCAAAGGGATGGTCGTTTGAGTCACTCGAGGAGGGGAAGGAAGAGAAGAAGAAGGGATAGAAGGGACCTCTGAAGTTGTAGCGACGCCGACATCCTGGGTGGATGGGCGTATAGGACTATCCTCTGTCAATTCTTCATCAAGAGTTATAACTCGTCATTCAGCTCACGAGGAAGAGGACTTTCAGGGGCTTCCTCCTGAATGGTGCTAGGCTCACCTTCTGCACCTTTGCCTTTCAGCTGCTTCTTTGACCTTGGAGGTGCGTTGCCCAAAGGGGAAGTTGTGAAATCTACCCCGAGGTAGATTAGTCCATTCATGCGGCACCAATGCTCTGTTCTCCGCATAGTCTCCTTGACCCTCTCCTCAATTGTTTGAGGAGACTTATTCCTGTCAATGGCCGGGAAGGGCCAATTGTCCCCATCTGTGTCATTATACACCTTATCTACTTCATCTTCCGTAGTCTGGAAGCCTTCGGGGACAATGGCCACTCCGTATTGGATGATTTCCGCCAATGCTAAGCGAGAGTGATCCTTTCTTCTGAGTTCCACCTCATGGAGAACGTCAATGTAAATATCCTCAATTTGAGGGACATGGATCGGATCGAGCTTCGCTTTTGGCAGGCAGCTTCTTGGGTCGAAGGTAGGCCTGGCTGGGAAGTCATGCTTCAAATTGAGTAGCTCCAGCTCTGCGAACATTTCCTTCGCCTTATGGTGGGTGGAGCATGTGTATCGGCCCACTTTGAGGGGGAAAGGAGTTCCACCCTTCTTTCTTTTGAGGCACTTCTCATGGTATGTGACCAGCTGCCTTGACAGTTCTAGTAGAATTAGCTTAGGCCCAGCATACCTTGGTAGCCTGGTTGGCTCTCCCAAAAAGTTGGCAGCCCTCAGATAGGTGAACGTGGGAAATTGGGTGAACAGGGCCCCCCATTTTCTCTGTGACTGCCACTATGTTTTTGGTTGTCTGGCTATGAGTCATGTTTGGCCTCAGTAGGCAGATGACATGATAGAAGAATGCATCGTTAACTTTTGCGAAATGTTGGATGCTATTCTCCAGCCTCAGCTCTGGGTAGTAATCAAATATCTTGGCCTGAGGCCATACTCAACTTCAGTTCAGCCCCGGATAATCCCTTTCAGATGCAGCAGCGTAGACTACGTAGGAGTTCATATGGAACACTCATGTTGTGGCGAACTGTTGTAGCTGCTCAGATATGGTGCTACTTATTATTTCCCCCCAGCAAAAGCGCTGATCAAGCAAATTCTTATTCATTGTCTCAGTGTACCACAAAGATCCACTTATGGAAATAGTGGGCATCTGAAAGCCCGTAAACTCCGCTCAGGAAAGTGATAGTATCATTGAGTTCCTCTGAGAAATCACTTCGGTGGATAGTCTGAGGCCACCGAGTCACCACCTTCTTGTTCTTTAGGTAGAACTCATTCATCAACTGCATGTGCCTTTGGTCTTTGTTGTCTTCCTGTGCCTTGATGCATTCTGTTGGCTAACATGACCACGTATTTCCGGTGGTGAGGGATGCAAGCATTAACTCAAAGTGACGGCAAGGCGGTGAGGTTTATGACTGCCTCGCCCTTACTGTTCTCGACACATCTTGTGTCTTTGTTGTAACATTGCGCAATCACCATCATGAATTCGTTGTTTACAGCGCTGACGGGGATTCCTCGGCGAAGTGCAGGGCACTGCCTATTAACTTGTCCATCCATGGACTCCTTGTAACTTTTTGAGTCCTAACCCAGAACTCATCCATGTCAATGTGACCCAATTCAGAGTCTCTGACATCCATACTGCACTCAGCCTGTGATTCGGGCATCCTGACCCTCTGATATTTGTATTTCATCTCTTCTTCTGTCAGCTTAGCCTTTCCTCTTGGTTTGGTGGGTTTCTTGCTTGACGTAGACATGTGTTCTTTCGAACTCGATTCTTGATCTCGCATGAAGAAGAAGTGAGACCCAATCCAAAAAGGTTGAATTAGTCATTTGATCTTCCATTGGAAAGCTAGCAGAAGAAAGAGTTAGAGATTTTAAGGCTCAGGGCGCAGGAAAATGTAATGGCGCAGGGCCAAATAGATAAGGCGCACAGAAAAGGAATGTTGCAGAGGTTATACTGGCGCCAAAGGCGCATGGCGCATGGATGAAGCAGGTTGCATTTTATAGCAGGGCGCATGGAAAGAGTATGTTACATGAAGGTTCGGTGCGCCCTTTGGCGCATGGATGGATTATGTAACATTAACAAATGGTGCGCCAAAGGCTTTGGCGCGGCGCATGAAGGGTTTACACAACATCATGTTACTGCAATGGAGGGTGCGCCCGCGCCTTGATAGCTTTATACTTGCGCGAATAAGGCTTGTGTTACATGAAAGCTGGGTGCGCTCCTTTGGCGCATGGAAACATTATGTAGCATGGATAAAGGGTGCGCCAAAGGCTTTTAAGGAGGCGCGGGATTTACACTTGTAGCATGCAAAAAGGGCGCGCTTTGAAGGCGCAGGTTTTAATCATGTAACATGGCGGGTAGATGCGCCAAAGGGGCGCAACTGTTTTAAGTGTGACAAGACGCGCCAGTGCGCCATAGAACTAAACTCATTGCTCAATCATTTTCATTCTTTCTTCCATTTCAAAGATAGCATGGACATATAAGGCTTCATATAAAATTTTTGGCAGACCAAGCCCTTTCAAAACAGCTCCCTTCCAGCAGATCCGGAAAGAGGGAGGGAAAGGAGGAGAAAAAGAAGAAAGGAAGACAGGACAACACGAGGGAAACTAGCTCAAACCAATCTTATTTTAACACCGGCTAGCAAACCACAATGCAGACCAAGAACACAGACCAAGAACACGCAAAGAACCGAAAGCACGAAAATGGAGAAGAGGGAGAACCTCTTACCTTAGATATATAGCAAAATTGAGAGCGGGTCCACAGGGTGACGAAAACGATGAAGCAGAGGCTGACAAGTCCAGAGTGATCACGTGCTCGACAAAAAGAATGAAAATGACATTGGGCGCGCACTGATATATATAGAAAAACTTGTCATCAATGCGCCAACCACTTTTGAAATGGCGCATGAAAGTTGCTGTCGACAGGAGAAAGCGTGCGCCCTTTGGCGCACCAAAACTTTGTGTTGCAGTGAGATTATGTGCGCCCTTTGGCGCACCGAAAAGTGGAGCAACAAAAGCAATGTCAACAATAAGGCGCATGCGCCTTGGCGCACGCAAAATAGACTCAACATCCTTTGGCGCACCGAAAGATGTGTTAACATGGAAAACCATGCGCCAAAGGCTTTTAAGGGGGCGCATCAAAAGCTAGTGTTACAAGGAAAATCCATGCGCCCAGCCAAAAAAGGCTCAAAAAGACTAAGTTCGAAAACTAGATTTCCCGGGAAGGGATTTTACAATGTTTCGAACGCAAGGGATCCCTAACGAGGGATCGAAACAAAATTTTTGGTATGGTTATCGGTAAAATTGCCCTTGTCAATTTTACGGGATAACACAGACTCTTGGACCTAGTGTGTCCATAATCCGATAAAAACCTGAATTTTCTTGTAATGAGAAAATGGTAAGAACAAGAGGAACATTGCGAATAATGCTCCACCTAAAGGAGGGGTGGCAACAACCCAAAAACTTGATGAGATCCTTGCTGCCCTATTGGACACAAGAGATCGCTTGGTTGTACTTGAATAGCAAGTAATGGGAAATGAGGAGGATGATGAAGCTAGTAACGACAATCAAGCAACCTCTTGAGGACAACCCCGATATGGGTGTTGATAATAACGCTGGAAATGCACCTGTCCAACCAGAAAATAAAAAGGCTAGGTTGGCAGTGGAACTCACTAATGATATAAAAAGGATAATCCCACCTAAATATGATGGCACCACATTAGGAGATGGAGCGAGAATTGGCTCAACGAAATAGAGAAGTACTTTGCAATAAGAAAGCTGTTGGTGTCGAATCACAGCACCCCTGGGACTCTACAACTCGATGGGTTGAGAATCTCAGTGCGATTGCACAACATGGAGCTTTTCCCAAGTGTGGGACCTTGCGAAATCGGAAAAGCTCTCCGGATGAAGGCCGGCTCCTATTCCTCTGTTCAGATGCACCAATAAAACGCAGAGAGTCTACTAAAACCTAATCTAACTACCAAGGAGACAGGGAGAGAGAAATGCATAAAAACAAACCTAAGCTAAGGAGGTGATGCACCGAGGAATGAAGAACATACGTTTTGCCAATTAAACACAGACCACAGAAATGCAATGCAAAATCATGCACAGATAAACATATTCACAGTGAAAGATCAGGAGGATGCAAAATGAAACACATAGAGGGTTGAGAAACATCCACAGTCATGCATTTATTTTCTCTGAAGGTTGATACAATACACTGCAAAAATGCCCAGAGGCAAAGGTGCATTACAGTTTCAGATGGGAGGTTTGAGCTCCACAACTCTACCTGCCAAAGAGAAGAAGGGAGGGGCCAAAACAAGAATGTCCAACCTTTAGAAAGAAGCCCCTCCTTACAATTTATAGGAAGAATGAGAGAGAGAAGAGAGAGAAAGTCCAAATCTACCCCAACCACCTCAGGTTGTATTTAATTCATCTCATTATGGTGGTAGGTGAGGACCATATCAAACCCCAAAAGTGGCAAACTGTATTTTGCATTTTTAAGAACTTGTTCCCACCCAATTAAAGATATCCAGTCGTAGTTAGGTAGAGGATGCCGTAGGCTTTCCGAAAAGTCCAACCTTGTGTGAATCGGAGCTCCCAGTCAAAAGTTATGGCCATCTGAATATCTGGGTCAGGGTCTGCTTCCTGTCAGCACTCAGAATGTTGCGCCTCCTGAAGGTGCGCCATAGGCGCATCCGTGTGTGTGTCGACATCTTCTTACGTGTGCCAAGGAGAAAATTTTTCCCTGTTGACACTCATTGTCATGTGCCACTTCTGTGCGCCATGGGCGCATTCTTTCTTATGTCGACACTCATTTCTGTGCGCTTCTCTGCATGCGCCATGGGCGCATCCATTTTGCTGTTGTCACTCATTGTCATGCGCCACTTCTGTGCGCCATGGGTGCATTCTTTCTTATGTCGAAACTCATTTCTGTGTGCCTCTTCTATGCGCCATGGGCGCATCCATTTTGCTGTCGACACTTATTGTCATGCGCCCCTTTTGTGCGCCATGGGCTGAGGTTTGAATTTCTTTGGTTTCCATATTCTTCCGCTTGTCTATATCTACCCGGGGAAGATATATACAATGTAAACTTCTTGGAGGAAACCAAAGCTATTTGGGGAGCCTATCAACTTTCCCATGAAGCATCTTCGTGGTGGGACAGCCGTAAAGCTGAGCTAAATATTGATGAGACCAATATCACTTGGGATCAATTTAAGGGATATTTTAGGCAACGTTGGCTGCCACAACTTTTCTATGATCAGAAAATGACAGAATTCCAGAACTTAGCTCAAGGGAAGCTAACGGTAACTAAATACTGGGAACGGTTTACGAAACTCCTCAAGTACGTACCGCAATATCAAACTGACGAGAAGTTCAGAATAGGAAAAATTATCATGGGAATAAATCTCGTGATAGGAGGAGAGGTCGATGTTCACAGCCTAACCACTATGGAAGGAGTTGTTGAAAAGGCCATAAGGCAAGAACAAAAATTAAAGGCTATTTCTGCTCATAAAGAGGAGGTGCGGAAGAAGATTGCAAACCCTTCTTCAACTTCACTTGCACCCAAGAAGGGGCCATGGAAAAAGTTTGGAAACAGAAGTAAGTTTCCAGGGGATAATGGTAAGAAAACAATAGTGAATAAACCTGCTAGAAATGTAAGGGATGGTTTTGCCAAAAATTATAACAATGGGTAGAAACCCTATGGAGGACAACATGATAATTTTAAGGCTGGAAGTAATTTTGAGCCTAAAAAGGGACCTGTAGGAGGCTGCTACAATTATGGCAAGGACCACTACACCAATCAGTGCCCTTTGAAGAAGGACGATCGTAATCAAGCAAAGATAAGATACTTGTTCTGAGTGCACAAGCAAGCTGAAAAGCAAGTGACACCAATAGAACTTCTGGGTAAGTTATTTGGCATACCTGTCACTATTATTTTTGATACCGGAGCTACTGAATGTTTTATTTCTAGTAAACTTGCTTCTAAACTTAAGAGAAAAGATGGAAAAATGGATAAATCTTGGACTGTATAGTATGGTAATAACTCTGTTCATACAGTGAGTATGTGTCTTTTTGGGGTAGTCCTTGACTTACCTAACTTTTCCACTGAAGTTGACCTCTATGTTGCACCTTTGGGATCCTATGACATTGTCATCGGTGTTAATTGGTTAGCTGACCATAAAGCAAAAGTAGACTGCTTTGAAAAGAAAATAAGATGTTTAGATGATCGTCTGAAAACAACAGAGATAAAAGGAGTGAAACAGAAATTTCAGTTAGGAAGCTATCAGCTATGCAACTTAAAAAGGCTAAAAACAAAGGATGTACCTTATATGCAGTAAAGATATCTAAATTTTTAGAAGAAGATGGTGATTCCATGAAACGATTCCCTTTGTTGCAAAGTTTCAAGGATGTTTTTTCGAAGGAATTACCAGGTTTACCACCCAAAAGGGAATTTGATTTCACTATTGAAATCAAACCAGAACGGAACCTATTTCCAAGGCACCTTATTGGATGACTACTATAGAGTTAGTCAAGCTTAAGGCACAATTGCAAGAACTTTTATCTAAGGGTTTGATTAGACCAAGTGTTTCACCTTGGGGAGCGCCAGTAATATTTGTAAAAAAGAAGGATGGAACACTTAGGCTGTGTATTGACTATCGGATGCTAAACAAAGCAACAATCAAGAACAGATACCCACTTCCAAGGATTGATGATCTATTTGATCAGATGCGTGGGGCAGCAGTTTATTCCAAGATAGATCTTCGATCTGGTTATCATCAATTAAGGATTAGAGAAGAAGATATTCATAAAACAACTTTCCGAACTAGGTACGGACATTATGAATTCACGGTTCTACCCTTTGGATTAACTAATGCACCCGCAACTTTTATGAACTTAATGAATAATATCTTTCAAGAATATTTGGACAAGTTTGTACTTGTATTCTTGGACGATATTCTCATTTATTCTAAAAGTGTCGAAGAGCACAATGAGCATTTGAAGATAGTTTTGGAAATTTTGAGAAAAATAAATTTATACGGTAAGTTATCCAAATGTTCTTTCTTTGATACAGAATTTCACTATTTGGGTCATGTCATTAGTAAAGAAGGAATTGCTTTGTGGATCCTTCAAAAATAGTGGCAATAACTGAGTGGCCTACACCAAAGAATGTGCACGAAGTAAGAAGCTTCATGGGTCTTGCGGGTTATTATAGAAAATTTGTTAAGGATTTTTCTAAAGTGGCTGCACCAATAACTTCATTGCAGAAGAAGGATAAGAAATTTATTTGGAATGATAAGTGCGAAACTGCTTTCAAAAGTTTGAAAAGCCAGTTGACTTCAGCACCTATATTAGTTGTACCAGACCCTAATGGGAGCTTTACTATTGTAATGGATGCTTCTGGGGAAGGCCTTGGTGGTGTTTTGTTACAAAATGATCAAGTCATAGCATATGAAAGTAGAAAACTTAAGTTACATGAGCTGAATTATGCCCCTCATGATTTGGAGCTTGCTGCCATTGTTCATGCGCTTCAAGTCTGGAGACACTATTTACTTGGGAAACCTTTTGAGTTGAAAACTGATCACTTAGGACTGAAATATATTTTCACTCAGCCTAATCTAAATGCCAGACAGAGAAGGTGGTTAGAGTTTTTATCTCAATATGATTTTGATATTAGCTACATCAAAGGGAAAGAGAATAGAGTAGCAGATGCTCTAAGTCGTAGGAAGCACATTTCTGCTCTTATAACATTAAGAACTCAGTTTAAGGATGAGGTAAAAAGTGCCTCAGAATCTGATATATACTTTCAGCAAGTAAAAGCAGCACTTGCTGCAGAACCTAATGATGAAAGGTATAAAGGTTTTCATTTTGATAATGAAGGAATCTTACGTTATGAAAACAGGTATACGTACCTTTGCTAAATGATTTGAGAAAGAAGTTGTTAGTTGAATTTCATAATTCACCCTTCTCTGGACACCCGGGTATCACAAAAATTCTTGCTGATCTAAAACAACAATACTTTTGGAAAGGTATGAAAAAGGATGTTATTGATTTTGTGACTCATTATCTGGAATGTCAGTGGGTTAAGGCAGAACACATGCACCCTGCTAGACTATTATATCCCCATAGCATACCGCAGTACAAATGGCAAGTAATAAGCATGGACTTTGTACAAGGGTTACCTATGTCCAGGAATAAACATGATGTTATCCTAGTAGTTGTAGATAAACTAACTAAGGTAGCTCATTTCATCGTTGGAAATCTAAAGGATGATTCACCAGTGTTGGCCAAAAGATTTGTGCACAAAATTTTCAGGTTACATGGTGTACTAGAATTGATTATATCTAACAGGGATCCTAGAATGACGTCAAGATTTTGGAAAATGCTTAATACAGCTCTTGGAACGAAACTAAACTTCAGTTCTGCATATCATCCAGAAATGGATGGACAAACCGAGAGAGTAAATCAAGTGTTGGAAGATATGTTGTGAATGTATTGCATGGATCAGCAGTATAAATGGGAAGAGTATCTTCCATTAGTTGAGTTCGCATACAACAACACTTATCACTCATCTCTTAAAATGGCACCTTTTGAAGCACTTTATGGAAGAAAGTGCAGAACCCCTGTTAGTTGGGATAGTATTGAGGATAGAGTGGTAATTGGGCTAGAAATCCTCACTGAAATGGAACAGCAAGTAAAGTTGATTCGTGAACGATTAAAGGAAGCAGCAGATAGGCAGAAGAGCTATGCTGACCTTAAGTGGGTTGATCGAAGGTTTGAACTTGGTGAGAAGGTTTTTCTTCGTGTTAAACCCAGAAAGAGTTCTATAAATTTTGGCAAGGCTGCCAAGTTGTCACCTTATTACGTGGGACCTTTCGAAATTGTCAAAATAATCAATCTTGTAGCTTATCGATTAGCATTACCACCTGCTTTGTCTCGCATGCATGATGTTTTCCATATTTCTTTGCTTAAGAAATATGTTTTAGATTTGTCACATGTTTTAAATTGGAATTCCTTGCAGGTCTAAGACCCAGGAATAATCGTGGTTAAACCCACACGAGTGCTGGAAACTCACCAATTGCATTTGAGAAATCGTGAAATACAACAATGTAAGGTCCAGTGGGACCAGTTTAATGAAGAAAGTGTAACTTGGGAAAATCTAGAAGAGATGAAAATTGCTTTTCCCTTTCTTTTTGAACAGAATGAAATCTATTGACAAAACATTTTTTTATGAACTTATCTTTTTCATGTCTTTATGAAAGCCAGATTAAGGAAAACATTATTCAGGTTGAATAAAATGTATTATGACATTGATTTCTGGAACTATTCAAGTTGGAAATAGTCTTATTGTATTATGAACTAATAAATTGGTTGACCTGAAGGTAAATCAAAATATGTAATAATCGGGATGATGAATCTTTTAGGACGGAAGCATGTAACACCCTGAACTATTGTTACTTCCTCCTGAGCATTCAAGTGTTGATATATGATTTCTTCTGTATAAGGATGTGTTCCTTTGATTGTGAAGTCATGCTTGATATGGATTGTATCTTCTTTTCTCTTGAAGATATTTGACTGAGTCAGGATATGCTTGGACTCTTTTATTTCTTTCATTTATAGCACCTGAGTTCAATTTGATTTCGGGAGGAATTGTGGATTTATCCATCTTTATGACTCAGCCTTGGATCAGTTGCATTGATCCAAGAGATGTTTTAAGTTTATTCAGGATGAACAAAAAAATTATTGACCTTACGAAAGTTGCAAGGTCTGAATGAGTTGAATGAGTAATTTCAGAGTTTAACTCAGGATGATCGCGTAAAATGAATTTGGTTCCCAATATCATAATATCAGGAAGGCCTAGACCTTAAGCCAGGTAATAAATTCTGGTGTATACTGCAAGCTTATTAGCTATACTGGATAGAATCCATTACGGGAATGTTATACCCTGCTTGGTTCTAATACTGATCGGTCCTACTTGTGAGACCTGGACTGGATTCATTAAGGTTAATAACCTTAACCTAAACTATAACCTATTGGTTGAATTATTGCTAATCTAACCTAGCCCTAACTATAATCTTAATGCTCCTAAGGTTAGCTACACCTAGCACTATGGAAGTAAGACTAATGTCTTACCTTATGATCTAACCTATGTTCTAACCTATCTTAACTAATGATAATGGATGGAGGGGGACCTATGAAGGGGCACGAGTCATGGGTGGTGGTTTCCATGGCATTAAATGAGGTGGATAAGCATGAAGGACAAGGGATTTGGCAGAGGTTGCAAACGGCTATTGTGACCTGACGTGGCAGAGTCGCCAAATTTGGAAATGGTTGTTTGTTTTCATTTGGCAATCACCAACTTAGGCGGTCGGTGGCAATGGAGAATAGGTGGGAATCTTGGAGTTAATGCCATTGATGAACTTCGGTTCCCGAGCGCGGATTGCTTGGGAAGGCATGCAAATGGAAAATTGGTTGGTATTTTGGTTTTCCATGCGTTCCATTTTTCTCTCTGCTTGATCACTGGTTCTTCGAACCAGTCTACTCTGTGTTGCATGGCAACTTTGAGAATATCTAGCTCTTTTCTCTGTCGGGGAAAGTTTATAAGGCATGAAGGTAACAATTTATTGTTGTTTAAGCTATTGTGGAAGAAGAAGGGAAGGCGCGAGCACATTCAGAGGTCTTCTTCGGATTTTTACGTGACACTATCAGGCATGATAGGCCCTAACTTTTAAAAATCTTGCTTTCCTTCAAATGATTTCATTAAAACAACTCTGTTCAGGTGATTTTAGTACAGTTGGTTTGAAACAATGTATTGGTTCTTCTTTTCTTGTGGTTTAGGAACCTCAGGTCATGCAAAGATTCTGTTGAAATGTTACTGTACTTAATTTTTCTTTTTGGATTCATTTCGTTTGAAGACCCAGCTGTGATATTATGTTGTGGAATCCTGTTAAATGTTGCTGGGTATACTTAAAATTTCTTCTGATTGGAATGCCTGCTGTGGGTAATTTACTTGAACGTGGCTTCTGTAAAGTCCTTTCTGTGTTTTCAATTTTGGTTAGACACCGATGAAGGTTTGCAAGGATTAGTTATGGTATGACTCTGTTGGAGTCCTTGAAACGTATCTTATGTTTTCGACTTCTGTAGAAGCTTTGTTGTGATTACATAATGGTATGACTCTGTTGGAGTCCTTGAAACATATCTTATGTTTTTGACTTCTGTAGAAGCTTTGTTGTGATTACATAATGGTATGACTCTGTTGGAGTCCTTGAAATGTATCTTATGTTTTCGACTTCTGTAGAAGCTTTGTTGTGATTACATAATGGTATGACTCTGTTGGAGTCCTTGAAACATATCTTATGTTTTGAATTCTGTAGAAGCTTTGTTGTGATTACATTTTGGTATTGACTCTGTTGGAGTACTTGAATTGTGGGCATATTGAATTCGACTTCAATCGAAACCCTGGTCGTGAGTACTGGTTGGATATGACTTTGTTGGAGTCCTTGCAGTATTCCCATTTGAACTCGACTCCTGATGAAGTCCTTGATGTGTTGCGTGTGACTCGATTTCTGATTTAAGTCCTCGCTGTGCATGCATATTGATTCGACTCTTTCTTAATGTTGTTGTGTTTATATTCAGTTTGATTCTGTGGAAATGTGTGCTGGGTTACATTACAAACTTGACTCTGTTTGAGTCCCTACTGTATTTTCGTATTAGCTCGACTTCGGATGAAACTTTGATGAAATTATGATATGGAGTCGACTTTGATATAAGTCCTTGTTGTATATTCGTAGGGATTAGACTCAGTTGAATGTTGTTGTGTATGTATGTGTTTCGACTCAGTTGAATGTAGCTGAGTGTTTCGACTCAGTGGGAATGTCGTTGTGTTTGCATATGGTTACGTCTTCTATTTATAGTGTTATCTAGTCTCGTGTTTGACTGAGATAAAGAGTTCCTAGCTGTGCCATGTCAGGCGATGGCGTTGGGTATTTTCATGTTTGATGAATGATATGGAAAGATTTGTTGAGTCTATTATGGTTGGATTATTTACTACTGCTTTGTCGCAAGAACTCTTGTAAGGCTTAAATAGCTACCGGTGATTTTATATTGGATTTTGACAAACTGTAGCTTCTTCTTGTAATCTCGACTGATTTAGTCACATGCGTAAATGTAATTGCGTTATTCTAGAGGAGTCGGTACAGTCCAGAACATGATTGATATGGGAATCTGATTGTCTCTGTTCCTTCTCCTAAGTTGAAAAGTACATGTTGATATATATATAACTGTAGGAAAAGAAAATATTCTCTCCTTGTCTAAAAACCTTGAGTGCTTTCTTCTTTGTATCCTTACGTGAACTCTGCGGTAAGAGCATAACAAAAATAGACTATTAAATTGTATGGAGAGACTGGTAAAAATTGTGTTGCAGTATAAGTAGGTATACTTGTCAATACCATTGAAATAA
The DNA here is from genome assembly GCA_018340775.1 of Taxus wallichiana var. yunnanensis. Classification (NCBI taxonomy): domain Eukaryota; kingdom Viridiplantae; phylum Streptophyta; class Pinopsida; order Cupressales; family Taxaceae; genus Taxus; species Taxus wallichiana. The sequence continues at coordinate 14,643,661 of CM031238.1, read as the reverse complement.
TGTATGATTGAAAAGGAATTACGTCAGTTGAGCTTGCTGAATGTTATAAACTGCCTTTGTGTATTTGTTAAAAACATTCTTGTTGGAGTATTGCTGTCTTTAGGATGGTTGTAATCATTTGTCTTTAGTCTCTTACATATAAGATGAATTATCTGAAAGGTATTAAGGATTAATTGGTAACTATAATGTGGGTCATGCGTCAAAAGTCATGTTAGAATTACAGAATGATGATTAGTCTGATTTATGTTAAGAATTTGAAGAAATGATTTCATTTAAATAGGTTGTTTAATGAGAGCAATTGGTAGAATGCAATTGTTTTAAGAATTAGTGCTTATCATGCTCAGTTCACAGAACTGACCCGTGTTGGCAATTTTTGCAGATGGTTGTCGTAAGTGGTAAAGGCATGCAGATCTGATATGATGCTCAGATTATTTAATTTGGTTTTATGATGAATTCCAACTTGACTTCTCTAATTGTATTATATGAAGGAAGTTGTTCTTTTGCTGTTGAGTATTGTATCGAATATGCTGAATGCATAAATTGTAATTATTTGGCTTAGAAATAAATGAAATGAGGGAATTGTTACTATGTGGCTGTATTTGTATTGTGATGGATTGATCCTCTTTGGTTCGATTGTTTTTAAGTGATTTTTTTAGTATTGAATACCTTGGAGATATTTGGATTCTCTAAGTAGGCCTTGTAAAGATTATGTGACTGAACACTTGTGAATGATTAGTAGTTCTGCTATGTTCTATATAAGGCTAATTTGGAAATTAGTCCACTGTCTTCCAAGAAGCTAAGGTTTAAATAAATCTTAATAGGTAGCTGAACGGGAAGAGTAATCTATTACTCCCTAACTTCGATCTAAGCCAAGACAACGTACATAACAAATCTAAATCACTATATCTTAATACAAATAAGTAAGATATAATTCAGTTTGAAAACCGATTTAATCCTAAAAGGGTATATTTAGCATCCTTATGAGGAGACTTAGGCTACTGCCCATTTTCGTTGAATAAGATTATTGTTAATCATTGAACTCTATGACGAGATCTCAAATCTTATTAAATTTCTCTCTGAGGAATGGATCTTAAATAAGTAAGACAACTCAATGATGAGGAACCCAGGAGTTGGGAAAAGACTACCTAGAAAGGAGAGTCTTAAAGTGTAATTGCAACTCAACGTAAGTAACACCTTAAGTTTAATAGATATTTCGAGGCGGTTTTGTAGGATGTCGGCACATGAAAACTGTAGGGTTGTACCTTTGAGAAGATTAGGATCTTCTCTAGGATACAACAATGCAGGTGACTTATGGCAACACCCTTTGCATTGATCGTTAAGATTTACACCTTAAACTCGAACAAGTTTTTACTCGGGATCTGGTTAGGAACATGGTCATGTTATGAGGCTGCCCTTGGAGATTTGGGGTACCTTGACACACAGGGTTAACTAGGGTTGACCCAGTATGTCAGCTTATCCCTAGTCCTCGAGAGCATCCTTATAACATTGTCATGTTATTAATCGATTCTGAGTGAATGACTTGGGAGAGGGATGGCTGACAGAAGTCAGTATAAGACATTCTATATAACATCGGAGTGGGGTGGAGGACGTATTCCAGATTGACGAGTATGCCATCAAGGAATATGAGACATGAACAGTATGTTTCAAAACTTTGGCCAAAGTATCACAAGCTGCTGATTGTGTTGTCCTATGACACCTAGTCTGAGGGACATGATGCCGATGAATAATGGTAACAATTATTTAGATAGGTTCCTTGGATAGAGCATTCTGAAATCCCATATTAGGGAAGAGAACCGCAAGAGTGAAGAGTTAAATTAAAAACGCCAACTCTATGAAACTCATGAATAGATCGGTAGATCACCGAGTCATGGAATGAATAGATCGGTGGTGCACCGAGTCATTACAGCTGCATATGGTTATCTGTTATAAGAATGGTTGTTTGATTTGTGAGTTCTAAATTATGTATTTAGAACTAGGAAGCATTTATCAAATAAAAATAAAAATTACTTGTTCTAATGTACTAAAATGGGAATGTTACAAATATCTCCAAAGAAGGTTGGTTCCTCTTCCTAAAATACTTGCCATAAGCTATTCCAGTGTAGGAAAGCTAATCTAATCCTAATCTAACTTCTAAGGAGACAGAGAGAGAGAAAAGATAAAAAAATAGAAGCCTAAACTAACATGGTGATACACCGAGAGAAGGAAAATGTCGAACATATATCAAAACCGACATGGAACAAGAAGAGGTGAGCAATGGGAAGGATGGAAAAGTGCATCACAGGCCCAAGGATAAATTTCACACAAAAAAATGTTCCAAAACTCCATGAACACAGCTCTAAACCTACAATGAACATTCAAACATGCACAAATACCTACAATGAAGAGAGGAAAGAACAAAAAAGCAAAAATGAGCAAGGATGGACAGATGCATCACAAAACATGTTTTTGTTGCTCCAAAAGTTTGTACAGAACATAATTTTAATGGTAAAAGGAAAAAAAATGCCATTACAAAGCATGGGAGGAGGTTCTAACTCTATTTTCAACCCTAGGGAAGAAAATAAGGGAGGGCAGAGCATAAAAGATGAACAAACTTTTACAAATGAGCCAAAACTGGATTTTATCACAAAGCAAAATGAAGAATAGTAAATAAAACACGGGAAAATTTGATTTGCAAATCCAACCACTGAAAAATCCTTCTAAGTAGCCTACAAAATGATGGTTTCCCATGGAAAATCCCATACTTTGAAGTACATTGCTCTACTGAGATCAAAGAACGGCCCATACTTCATTAAATTTGGTGGTTGGGAACCATTTCTGTGTTTTTTGCATGCCAAGGGCATTTCTCCATTTTTCTCCTACAAATCTCCATCAAAATACAAAATTGAACCCTCCATTGTGTATATAATTTTACCAACTTTCTAATGATACCAAGAACTTAAAATCCAAGCTCTGGATCAAAAGTTATGCCCCTCTGAAGATTTAGGGCAAAATTTGGGCAGAAATGGATTGACGGGCTGAAACTTTAAAATTTTCCCTTTTTTGAATTTGGGAAAAAAATTCCAAAGATCCCCGCACCCCGCTGCCCCGCTGCCATGTGTCATTGTCCCATTGGTCCGTGGGTTCAAACGGTCCTTCTTCCCTCTTTTGAATTTTGGAAATATTTCTAAAATTCCTCTGTGCCCCTGCCGATCTGGGACATGTGTCGCCACCCTATTTGCTGCGGGCACGCGCTTCAAATTTTTCCTTTGAAGCCACATACCACTTTGGAAAAATTTCCAAATTCTCCCCACGCCCTACCTCCACCGAAAATAGGACACGTGTCATCCTCCCATTGGTTCATGGGCCTTTGCAAATTTATTTTTCTCCTCCGCGGGCTTAACCCCATTTTGGAATTTTTTTTGACTTAACCCCACCGGTCTGACCTCCACCACCATGTGGCACTTCCTCATTCATCCATGGGTTCAAACCATTTCTTTTCCTTCTCTTTGGTGGGCCTGCAGGCCGTTTTTTTCCTTTTCGCCCTTTGCTATTTTGGCAAAAAGCCAAAATTTACTCCGCCCCTCCAACTTCGCCTTGATTGATGGACATGTGTCGTCCTCCTATTGGTCCGCAGGCCTTTGTGCCAAAATTTTCCTTTATGCCCCCACCGAGCCCTTTGGCAAAATTCCTAAATTGCCCCAGCTAACCCGCCATTCCACTGCCACGTGGTAAATTTCAATTGATCACGGGCCTTTCGAGGAAAATTTACCTCAAAACTTCACCAAGCCATAACTTGAGAAATACAATGAGTTAGGAGGAAAATTTTACCTTTCTAGAAAGGTGAGACAAAATCCTATCTGATGGGATCATTTCTAGAATCTTTTGAGTACTTGAATCATGCAAAAATTTATTTAAGTGCTAGCAAAGGAGAAGAAGGAGGAGTTAGCCAAAAATAAGCATGGGGCTTATTTTGGATAATAGCTACCAAGCATTATGGGATGCATACAATGAAGCTATAAGACTCCATGCAGATCTAGCACAATACGAGTACACTTACAAGACTAGCTTAGACTTATCAAAAGACCTCAACATAGCACCTGAAGTTGAAGACCATAGCCACATCAGCATATCTAGCACCAACACTACACTTGCTCACCTTTTTGACACCCCAGAGGAATCCTTTGACTTCTTTGTTGAGGATTACATTTCTATTCCTAATTCTGACACCACTATAGGAGAGGAAGAAATAATTGATTTTGTAGCTTCTAACATATCTAAAAATTTGTACATAGACTAGGAATCTGATTTATGGATCTAAAGTCATGATTAATAATAGTTATATATGTATCTAATCTAAATAAGTGATAGTCACATTTCCATCTTATCATCTTGTAGCACAATCATAAACATCAATAAAAGATTAAGTCATTTTTTGAGCAGTAACATTATCTTGTCTAAGTTTGATCTTTGTAAGCTTGTTTACAAGGAAAGAATCTTTGATCCGTTTCTTTACACGGTGCACAATAAAAACAATCAACATTGTGGGTACCCCTAGAAACCCTACCATATAGAGGTCAAGATAAGTTTCTATCCCTTGAAATAATAAAAAAAACCAAAGTTAAAAACCATGATATACATTCTCGCACACACTGGTGGGACCACGAAACCTGTTAATTTCTTCATTTTATTATCAGTTTGAGCATTATTTATACTAACTTCTAATCACTAGTGATTTCCTCAATCGCCAATGATTCCCCGTATTGTTTCCTTGACATTTTATAATCCATCTATAGTGTTTTGTTTTTTGTTCCCTGTTTCTCCTAATCAGATGAGTTACTTCTTTCTAGAAACTTTATTTTCTAGATTTGCTAAGTGAATGCTTTGGAAATTGCTAAATTAAAATTAAGGAGCACTCTCGCGGTAAGTTTTAAATCCATTTGTTTAACTTTCTATCTTGCATTCTTGATTGGTTGTTCTCATCAAAATAGACATTTCATTTTGGCTCTTAAAATGAAACATTCTCATTCTTCTTTCTTCACATAGTTTAATTAGGGAGGTGAAATTGGTTACATCCACTTATTCTTCCCTCACACATAACTGAAGCACTATCAAAATATAAAATGCATTTAAACATTTCCCACCTAGGTGAAATTGATTGGGATTTCATCACCCAACAGGGAATCCAACTTAGTGTTTTGGCTGAGTATAATATCATGTCTGTCGGTATATATTGGCTCAACACCCAAATCCCTTATCACAGTGGGACCATGAAGTAAGGGGTAGGCCCCAATACCACACCCGTACCGACAATAGTACAGAGTTGGGCCTCACGTACCTTCGGGTATATTGAGGAATCCACCCTTAAACACACCTGAAACCATCCCTAGATGACCACTTCCTAGGACCCCTATTAGCCATCTTACACATTTCATTTTTTTAATTAATCAAGATAACTATAAAACCACTCTCTGATTGTTCTTTCTTGTTTGTAAAACAACACATCCACTTGTTTTCCTTCTTTTTTGGTGTTTTCTGTGTGTTTTTCTTATTATGGTGCTTACTAGACAACAATCTCATAATCAAATCCCTGAAAACATGTCCACCCCACCTAAATATAATTTTTTTTTCCCATTTTTCACTTCAGCACCTTTTACCCCAATGCAACAACTTCCATACTATCAAAAAGACACATCTAACCCCTTTTAGACCCTCAACAAACTTGGCATGAAGTAGGGGCCAATTATAGCAATATAACAGACAAAAATATTGCATTTCCCACATTGGTATCATAGTCAAAACCTCCCTACACCTAGATCACAAGAAGAGGAATACTTCCTTTCTTCTAGTCCTTAAGCATCTTAACTCCCTTTCTACAATAGGGGAGACCCCATTTTTTAGGAAATGTTAGATTCAAATCCCATTTCCCTTAATGCTTATCTAACAACAAGAAACATTCAGATGCAAACCGTTCATGCCTCCATCCATCCAACACACCTATAATTCATCCTCTCGCCACTTTGTAGGTCTTATTTATGAAAATCAAGACCTTGTTATCCAATAGTTATATCCATACACTTGAGTCAGTCTGAAACATCAAATAGTAGCCAACCTCAAGTATATATCACCTATACAAATCCATTTGAAAATTTAAACGAACATTATTTCATCGGATAACTTGAGGAATATGAGGTTTTGTGAGCTCCCATCTACAACCTTTAGATGATCTTGTCATAAAACACCTCTTCTCAACAACCCACATCTTTTTCAGTCCTTCTATAGGATCCACGTTGCCTTTAAACAATGTCACTACTTTGTCATCCACTCCTCCAATCACCTCATATGTACTAACACCTCCCTTGAGTTTCATATCCCCTTCCACGTTATGTCTTCCCAACAAGTTACTACTCCCATCCAGAATATCACTATGTCCATCCCCACAACAACATCGCTAGTTAACACTAGTGTCATTACTAGTACACATCCTATTTCACAATACATACCACAACCTTTGTAACCATTGATATTTGCACCCTAGTCTGTACCTCAATAGAACATCCCACCATACGGTATCCCATAAAAATTGATCCACAATAGGCACCGTCTTTCACCGCTTCAGTTATGTCTTATAAAAAACACCTACATATTCACAACCTCTTACGCATGTATTGATGCCATTGTAATACCAATATGTCCAAACCTCACAACCTATCACTTTGCAGCAAGGATCCTCATCCCATCAGAGCACTCTACAACACAACATCCTTCATCATCGAAACATTCCCCAAAAAATCAACAACACATGCCTTAGTAGTACATATATCAACAAAATATTCCATCATACCATGTCCCGCAAAGAGAACAACCCCTATCAACATAATCTCCCATATCAACATAACATATCCTAATAGAACACTCCTACCAATAGAACATTCCACAACAATATCAAGTGTACTCATAACCCAATTAGTCTTTGTATCGGTTGAGATCATCCCTACAAAAATGAACGGAAGGTGATCCTCTTCAAGCCTTATAAGCCATATATATATCCTAGAAGCCACTTCATCAACATCCAAGAATGTGCTCTCTTATGATCAGATTTTTAATGAACCCATTCACCCTTCTATACCATATAAACCATATCCACCTCACTGGGAGCTTCCAAAACTTACTAAGTTTTATAGCAAAGAAGATCCCCAACAACATATTTGTGCCTTTTGTCATGCATGCTATCTAATAGCTCATGATCAAGACCTCATGCTAAGGACCTTTCCCATGTCCCTTTCCTAGTATTTCCTTAGACTGGTATAGCAACATTCCAAAAAAATCACTATTATCTTTCACACAACTTGCATAGCTATTCTTAGACCAATTTTCCATAAACATAGCTCATAAAATCACCTCAAATTATCTATACACCATTAGATAATTTGAAGATGAATCCATCGCTAATTTTTTAGCCCATTGGAGGGTCACTACTAATCAACTATCATTTACACTACCACAGCCAGAGTTAATTCAAAATTTTCATATTGCACATGTGCCAAACACATTTCATCTACTCTGCAGATCCAGTCATTCCAAAATTTTGATGAGGCTTTTACCATGGCCCGTAAGTTAGAATTGTGAGCCCTAGAAGATGGATGGGTAAAACTTCATCCTAAGAAACCAAAAATGGAGTTCCCATCCAAGCCACCATCCAACTCAGATAAGTCTAAATCATCCTCCAACACCGTTGTGGTTAAATCTGCTCCAAAGGAAAAGCCAACAACTAAATTCTTTCATCAACATCACAGCTATACACTCATAATAAAAACTTATGGTGAAGTTTTTGATAAATTACTCACTTCCAATCTAATATCACTTCCACCCATTCGACCCATCGATATATCAATTTTAAAACCCATTTGGTATCGAGATAATGATTTCTGTAAGTACCAAAAGGGTCAATGGTCATGACATCAAAAGGTGTCACACATTCCACAATGTGCTTCAATACTTGATTGACAAGGGTGACCTTCACTTAGATAATCCAAATGCACCCCCAAATCAAGGTCTCAACATATTTAAAAACCTTTTCCAAATCACCCTCTTCCTTGGAGTAACCACAAACAAAGAACTGTTCATACCATTAATACAATAACTAAAATCGAGCATGTCCCTATGAATTCTTTATCACGTAATGAAAAAAATCCGTAGAATCAACACCAACACTCAATGAGTTTAAAACCATGAACATATAAACCTCCCTGTTGAACGCATTGCTCAAAGTCTCCCTATGTCTCCATCACCTACACCCATAGAGTCTAATTCAAAATTTGACAAGCTTGAAACTTCAACCACCACTTGCTACTGAAGACATACATGCATCCTCACTAGATGTTGTTACCAAGTCCATATGGTTACCCTACAACACGACTACACTAGCGCCTGCACCTAGGTTTGAAAAATTAACTATGATACCACTTGAAACATTATTAGTGCAATCACCCTCACCCAAGCTAACCATAAGACATGACCATCCCCAATCTACGAAAATAAACAATCCAAAATCTACAAATCATTTATACTACACCATCTAAACTTCTTCTCCTTCATTACAATTAAATTAGAAAAATAAACCTAGTTCATCTAAAGTATCAAGAGGACCAAATAAGTAGGGTGTTATTCAATTCTTTAGAATTCATTATTATAAAACTTATCATTACCAAAGTCCTTCTCCTTTCCCTCCTTCATTTCATCCAATAGGCATACCGTACGTACCCAAAATTGTAAGGCACTGTACTACCAGAACAACGTGACACGTGCCCCAATGATGATACAGGTCTCCTCGCAAGGTGTTTAGGATCTAGAAAATCTCTCCAAGTGTGTGTTAACATCCCGCATGCCCCGCTTAGCCCCCGCGTGCTTTTATTTTTCCTTTTCCCCTCTTTTCTTAGCCTTTTTCTCTTCAGTGATGAAACCGCCGCCCTAAACAGGGCGGCGGTCCTATAACCGCCACCCTGCTCAGGGCGGCGGTCCTTTATGCATTTTCCAGAAAGCTCTTTTAACATGACTCACATAAATTCAACATTTTGCCAGTGTTCTTTCACCACCATAAGCTTGCATTTATGATTATGGTTCCCTGGAATAGTGTTTTGAAATTGTTTATAGTTTAAGAGTTCTATTTGGCTTTTACCTTGGGTAAATGCAAATGCTATAAATAGATGGCTTGTGCTCAAGAAAATGGCCCCTCATTCACTTCTCATCTTCTCATTTTCAGTAATTCAGTCTTTTATTTTGCTTAGGATTCATAGTTTAGTTCGTTACATGCTTAGTTAGCATTGTTTTACTGTTGGTAAGCCACATATCCATCTTGTGCAAGCAATGTTGTTATTTCATCCAATCCATTGGAGTAGAATAGCTTAGGAAGCCATTAAAGTTACAGGTTTTCTCCTCAAACAGGATAGTTTTAGGTTCTAGATGCTTTATGTTGCATGACTCGCAATAGATCCCACTAGGAATTGCATAAGCCAAGCTCTGTACTCTTGCGCTATCCCTCTCCTACTCACATTGTATTCGGTGTGTATTCTGAGCTGCCTTTATCCCAATATCTACTTCTATTGATGCTAGCATTACACACTTTTCTGGATCCACGTGAACATGAAAGAACAAGGAGATCATACTGAGGGGACAAGATCACACACACCATCGGATTCGCCACTGTTATGCAGAATCCAGGTTCTAGATTTCAAAGTTCTAGTTAGAATCATATCAAATAGAGTAGTTAATTGCTTTATTTCAGTAAATTCTATTCTCGATATTGCCAGGGAAGCTATGGGGATTGATAGTTTCTGAGAAACTATGATTCACTCCTCACTTCTGAGGTAGGATTGAGAATCTTACAAATAGATTAGATGAGCTATTTTATTATTTAGAATAGATCTAAAAATTACACAGACAAATAGCTACACTCGGTTATCTTGTTTGTTTTAAAGTATTATTTTAATTGTCTTTCTAGATATTTTAAATAGTTGTTTTCTTAAATTCATAAAGTTCATCAGAAAAACACAAAAAGATAGAGAAAACATATATGCTATAGATACACTTCACATAGTTAAATTTCATTTTGTTACAGTTAATTTACTTTGTTACTTTTTTATGACAATCACGCGACCTAGAGAGCCCAGGGAATACATATTGGATCCAATTGTGCCCTAGCCCAATCTCATCATGGAAATAACTGATATAGATCAAAATCTTAGGATTCAAGTCTTTTGAACAACGGTAAGCTTGCAACAAATCAATTCTCAGTTGAGCGGACTAAACATAGAAGACGACCAAGCATACACGTTTTGGTCAAATCAACCGAACTACAGATTACCCTAGGCAAACATTCATATGACTGTAGAAGGGTTCGAAAGAGAAAAAACCTTTGGTTGTGATCTTTTGGTCCCATAGCGCAGGATCACGGGACACACTCTTCTAGATATAGATACCATCCGAAGAATCCAGGTTGCACGAACGCCCTTTGTAGGGTATTTACGAGAAAATCACACGATTGTTGATCCTAAATATAGAAATTTGAGAAAGCATACGATTACTGGATATTAGGGATTAGGATTTGATTTCATGCATGACCATAACAGGTCCACAACGACTAAGAGTCTATGGTTGTGACCCAAAAATCTCGTGAGTCCCAACGAATCCACGGGGAGAATTAGACATAGACACTGGCCTACACACACTAGTATTCCAGTCTACTCCACTTCCACCTATCATCATCAAACAATTATCCTTGCTAGACATAACAGCTAACAAAGCTAGAGAGTTCTGGACTAGGCCAGAGAACCATCCATAGGATTGGCTACATTTACCATCCACCATATGACCCTGTCCGGAGAAATACATGAAACTATCCTGGGTCATTTTCCACGTATTCCACAACCCATAGATCGAATCACACCAGAGCTTGATATTGATTGGAGCCTTTGAGCAGTCATCCTTGCTGACCGATCTATCACACCAGCCCAAGTTAGGAGGGCTTTCTTTGCTTTAGATTCACAAGTTCCGTTAGTGCGCATTGAAGACATTAGATTGCCTAACTAGTTTTTCTGTATCTCACACATATTCCATCCCCACCGGCTATCTCGGCATGACCTCGGGAGGTCGGGTGTGAGGAAGAGTCACTTGTAGATTCCCATGCTCGCTTGTCACTTTTCCGTCGTACAAAATTGGTGAACCTGACGTGAAACAAAAAAAATTAGTGAAGCTGACGTGAACTTCCTACTTTCTAGTTTGGAGTCATAGTATCACGTGTTCTTCCAAGTTTAGTATACTTTTCATCTTCTCGCCTCATTGGCTTTCACCTTTGCTCCTTCCCATTATTCTACGGGTATTCATATACCCCCCGAATATGTCGGGATTCGATGCATATGGCAGACCCCTCTTGGGTCTTGAGGCATACTACGCCCAACAGAATAGACAATCATCACCCTCGCTCTCAGTGTGGGGTGACAACTATTCAACTAGTCAGTTGTCAACACAAACTCCAAGGATCAGATATAGCTCGCCCTTCCAAACAGAGGAGTTGGAACAACTCGCTCAAATGCAACAAATAGAGCCTTCAGGCTCAAACAATATGACGTTCACCGAAGAATCTGGTTCATCTCCTCAGGTACTACTTAGACCACAAATTAGTAGACAATCAGACTCATACCAAGGTTTAGATGATGAATATTTGGTACGTTATGCCAGGAATGACCAATGTTCTCGAGGTATGTATCCACTTGTAGGAGGTTTACAACCACAACCCGAGGTCTCTTTTCAAGAAAATACCTCTATTCCACTGCATATAGGAAATACTCTCGGAGAAACTTGGCAAGATAGTGATTAGTTCATAGCAGGATATCACATGCATATACAAAACCATGATATACAACAAACGCCACCAAGGAAGAATATTGTAGCTTCACCAAATGAAGTCATTTCAACTCTAATAGAAAAGGTTAGAGGGTTAGAACTTGCCCAAGCAAGTCAAAATTCACAATTCATGCACGCAGGAGTTCTAATCCTCCACACCATCCTATCCAAGTGGATCTCCTCATAGGAGTAGGCACATTAGGCATGACTCCTCAGTATTCACAACAAATGCCAACTAGACCCACCATCTCTATCACCTGCATTTCCTCCCGGTCTAGTAGAGAATAATCCATTCTGGATAGTACCCCGTCATACTTAAACATATACTCCAAATCACCATAAGGGGATATGTTCTCCTCTCTCAAAATTTTTTCTCAAACACAAGGGCTTCCTTATGCCCCTACCAACGCATATGTTGCGCCATATCAACAACCCATCCCACCACTTCTCCTCGGCAGGCACCGCCAATGGTCGAAACATATGCGATAGGGACTTACTCAGAATATTTAAAAGAACCCTTGGATTTCACCATACGAAGCGTCATGCTTCCAAGACCTCTTCCCGATTTTCCCAAATACAAAGGAGAGGGAGATCCAAATGCACATATCAAAGCTTACGCTATAGCCATTCGAGAACTACTCCCATGGGATGGGGTTGTTGCTAAAATATTCCCAAAAACCTTGGAAGGCATCACTCTCGATTGGTATTATAGAATACCTGAGGCTTCCATCCATTCGTTCAAACAACTCGTTTCAGAGTTCATCAAGGCCTTCGACATGAACAAACTATTAAGAATAGGAATCAGGGAGTTCTTACACATCAAACAAGAACACAACGAATCTATCACCCATTTCATCCAAAGATGGCATATAATCCTTTATTCCTCGGAAAGTGCTCCAAACATGGATCAAATGGAACTATGTGATTTATTCCTTCATTCTCTTAGCAGAGAAGTGAAGGAAGAAGTCCAGAAGTTCCCATTATGAACTTACGATGAAGTACTAGAGAGTGCTCTTCGAATAGATCAAGCAGCAATTGATAGTGGTCACAAAACATATGGAGCAAACGGGAGGTTAATCGCCCCCAATCAGAACACTACAACTTATCCCACTACCACGAACGTCAATCAAGGACCTAAAATCCTTAACAAAAATTGGGGTGTAACAACAGATGGAGTAACCGACCAACCTAAAAAGGTAAATATTGTCAATACTCCATCACAAATAAACAACCAATGAAACAACAACTTTACCCCGACAGTCAATGCAGTGGATTTTAATCATCCACAACAACAACAACGGTGAAATCCCATACAGGGTCCAAGCCAAAATTCAACTAGGTACCAAAACCAGAATTCAAACCAAAGACAACAAACGTAAAATTTTAATAGACAACGGTTTGATCAAAATTTTGGGCCACAATACACATCAAATCAACAAACTAGGAATTACAATCCTAATTCGTATTGTGGTTTCCACAAAATTCGGGGCCATGACACTAGAATGTTCCGTGACAACAATAAATTCATGCAACGCTTGCCAGATGAACAAAAACAAATTTTTATGGATATGTTCTTAGCAGATCCTACGTCACCAACGTCAAATACCTTTTCAGGGGCAGTTTCTCCTCAAAACACACCCCTGAAGATCTTTAATGATCCACTCCCAAATCATGATAACAACAGGATAAATCCAACTGGGATGAACAAAGGTGCAATGACAGGAAATAATGATCATGAAGCCTCGACTTCGCTAAATCCATTAGTTGCGCCCCAACTAGGAAGTCAACCACGACCTAAGGTAGTCAGTTTAGTAAATTTAGATCGAGCTATCCATCGAAGCTATAACAAGGACGCGAGAGTATTTCTCTCAGCCAAGTCCAAGCCACCTGCTAGAGGTAGATGACATCCAACAAATCGTAGTAAAACCTGTGGGAGCCTATGATTTGATTAACGACCTAACAAAAACCTTCTCACATATTTCATTCTTAGACTTACTAAAGAACTCTCCCACCTTACGTGGTTGCTCTTTTAGAAGCATTAGGTTTAGGTCATTTAATTAACATCACTCCACCTCTTGAAACACGGGTAAATCATGTGGACTTTGATGTTCATCCTCCAGTAAGCGAGGCGAGATAGGGATGTCGAATTCATATTCGAGATAAACAAAAATCTTTGAAAGATGCTTTGAGATCACACATCGAGGTGATCCAACCTTACATTTGCAAGTATGGGTTTATAACAACTATGTAAAGCGTGCAATGGTTGATGATGGGGCAGCAGTTAACATAGTCCCCTTCTCTTTCCTCCAAAAGCTAGGGTATGGAGAAACCAATTGCTCCACAACTCGAAATACACTAAGGGGCTATGATAGTCTTAAAGCCACCTCGGTTGGAACTATAATATTACCGGTCACCTTAGGACCCAAAACCATCTTGACTGAGTTTTATATTATAGATTGGGAAACTAACTATAATATGATCCTCGGCCGACCTTGGATACACCACATGAAGGAAATCCCTTCTACACTATTTCAAGAAGTAAGGTTTTTACATTTAGGAAAGGTATTCATGGCCAAAGGTGATCCAAAACCATTTGATGTACACCTAGCTGACTTAAAGAAAAGACTAGGCGTACACTCAGAGTTTGAACTCCCAACAAATCAACTTAATAAACCTACCGACACAAAAACAAATGAAAAGTTGGTACCTACGACAGATCTTGAAGCTATGAGCCTAGCCAAAGTAACCCCAACCCCTAAAGATGAGGCTAACACTGTAGAAGTAGTATCATTAAGAACTACTGCAAAAATCATTGAACTGCTAGAAAATGATCTACCAATATTCTTACCATTCGATTCAATAGGCATAGGATATCCCCTAGGCATTGGCTCTCTTCCAATGAGAGGATCTCTGTATGGTGGAAGTAGAATATGCAAACACAACAGATATCCCAGCGTCCATATTCCCAGTCAAATATTGGACACTCCATTTTGATGGAGCTAGATGTCGTTACGGAGCGGGGGCAGGTGTAATCTTCACTTCCCCTGAAGGAAAAGTCTTACCTTTTGCCTTTAAACTAAATTTTGAGTGCACAAACAATGGCGCTGAGTATGAAGCCCTCCTCCTTGGCCTCATCTTAGCTAAAAGAATTGGTGTTGATAACATCAGAGTCTTAGGAGACTCACAATTGGTAGCAAACCAAGTCTCAGAGATATATGAAACCAAAGCCGAGCATTTACAGCTTTACAAAAAAGCTGTATTAGATTTAAGCAAGGAATTTGACTTCATATCAATTGAAGCAATCCTATGAGAGGAAAATCTTCTTGCTAATTCAATAGCAACTTCCGCGTCATGTTTTACTCCAAGCAATAAGTTAGAGGATACCCATTTCATGGTATCCCTTCGTGATGAAACATTGACAAAGACAATGAAAAATTCTCTTTTAAACAGAAATGAATCTACTATCCTAGACCATGTTGATAGTGATATGGCCACTTTGGATTACTTAAACGCCTATGCGGCACTACATCTCTCCTATCATATGATAGATTTGTCCTTAATCCCACATTCATCTTCCTACTTCGGAAATCCCATGGTGGATCTTCCCTCACAAATGGAACCTAGCATATGCACAGTAGAAAATGGGGATGATTTGGATTTACCTCCAGCGCCACCTGAGTTTGAAGAGGGTAACACCTCTTTGATCAAAGAAACAATTGATATTAACATCGGAACGGAAGACGAACCAAGGATATTGAAATTAGGGTCCTCGTTAACCCCAGAGGAAGTAGAAATACACACTCGGATCCTCAAAGAACATCAGAAGGAATTTGCATTTAATTATAAGGAAATGACAGGGGTTGCACCCCACATCACGGTGCACAACCTCGTCACTAAATCTGATGCAAAACCAATTAAACAAAAATTGAGACCCATAAAACCCAAGGTAGCTCTCATGGTGAAAGAGGAGGTAATAAAAATCCTCCAAGTAGGATTCATCAAACCAATCGATTACTCCCAATGGGTATCTAATATCATTCCCGTTCTCAAGAAGAATGGGAAGATACGCATCTGCATAGATTTCTGAGACATCAACAAAGCGTGTCCTAAAGATGACTTCCCATTTCCATCCATTGATGTCATTGTTGATGCAACAGTTGGGTTTGAACTTTTGTCTCTCATGGATGGATTCTCGGGATACAATCAAATTAAAATATTTGAACAAGATCAAGCTAAAACCACGTTTATAACTCCTTGGGAACTTATTGCTATGCTATCATGCCATTTGGTCTCAAGAATGCTGGTGCTACATACCAGTGAGCTATGACATATATATTTCATGATTTAATTCATAAAATCATGGAATCCTACGTAGATGACTTGTTGGCTAAGGCCAAGAAGCGTTGTGACCATCCGGAAATACTCCGCATCATTCTCTCACGGCTGATAGAGTACGGAGTCACACTAAATCCTAGAAAAGTGCATCTTTGGAGTAACAGGAGGGAAGCTCCTAGGTTACATCATATCGTTACGAGGGATAGATGTTGACCCAACCAAAATTCAGCTGTCCTCGAAATGGTTCCACCTTCGGATGAATCTGGAATCAGGTCATTCCTCGAGAAAGCTGGGTGCAATCCAGAGATTCATCCCGGACTTAAGTTTCACCATACATCCAATCAACAATTTGCTCAAGAAAGATTATAGCATTGATTGGACTGAAGACTGCAATGAAGCTTTTGATGTAGTTAAGCGTTTCCTGTTATCACCACCTACGCTAATGCCACCTAAGCTAGATCACCCATTAATTTTATACTCACGAGCTACCAATGTCTCGCTAGCCTACATGCTGGCTCAAGAAGACGATGATAAGAGAGAATGCATGATTTATTTCATTAGCCAAACGTTGCTTGACTATGAAACACGTTATACACAAGCAGAATGAGAATGCCTCACCATAGTCTTTGCAACCAAACGCTTAAGACACTATATGCTGAATCAAGAAACAAGGGTCATGGTAAAAATGGACCATTTACAAACTTTCCTCACACAAGGGTCCTTGTCTAAAAAGGTTGGATGTTTTATAACCTTAATGGGGGAATTTGAATTAACATTTGTAAATCAGAAGTTGGTTAAAGGACAAATCATCGCAGATTGGTTAGCTGATAACCCATTAGATGGAGGCGATCTAGTAGATTTAGATTTTCCAGATGAGTGTGTATACTACATCAAAACCCAACCCTCTATCTCTGAGTGTCCCTGGTATGCTGATATCATTAATTATATCATGGACCATATGTATCCAGAAGGAGCTACACCACAACAAAGAAGGCGGTTATGTATTATCGTAGCTAAATACATCATTATAGAGCAAGTGCTCTATCGGAAAGCGTTCGATGGAATGCTCCTAAGATGTGTCAACACGGAAGAATCCAAGAAGATTCTCCATGAATCCCACAGTGGAATGTGTGGAGGCCACTTCGGTGGTCATGCCACCACTCGTAAAATACATCGAATGGGCTATTTCTGGCCTACTCTAGAACACGATGTAGTAGAGTTCGTACGCATGTGTCATAACGCCAAGAATTCTCCTATGAGATCCGTATGCCAACACAAGCTTTGCAACCAATCACTACTCCATGGCCCTTTTCTACATGGGGCCTAGATTTAATAGGGAAATTCTCTCCCTTGTCCACAGACGGCCATAATTTTATAATCACGGCCACCAAAAATCATACCAAATGGTAGAAGTTATGCCTCTTACTACATGCACTGTTCCGTAATCACCAAGTTCATTTTAAACCAAATCATTTGCAGGTACGGTATCCCACAAATCATTATCTCCGATAATGGAACTTCTTTTAAGAATGAAGAGGTTCATGAGCTATGCAATAAATTTAAAATAAGCCATCATACGGCTTCCTTGTATTACCCTCAAGCCAATGGACAGGCTGAAGCGACGAATAAAACACTAAAATCCATTCTCCTTAAAACGGTGAAAGAAAACAAATGAGATTGGCACTTGAAGTTATATCCGGCCTTATGGGCCCACCGAACCTCAATAAAAACACCAACGGGAGCAACTCCTTTTTCACTAGTATTCGGGCAGGTATTTCTCCCACTCGAGGTTGAAATACCCCGGTCTCCGCATTTCATTACAAGGGATTACGGATGAAGATGCTTACAAAGAAGCACATCTTTTCCAGCTAGAAATCCTAGATGAAAATAGGTTAGATGCTTTGAAAGTGGCATAGAGTCTATGTCGACCGGATGTGTTGGCAATATAATAAGAAAGTATATGAATGTGACATATACGAAGGTGATCTAGTTCTAAGACTAGACAGTTGGATCGACAAGAAGACCGACAAAGGAAGGAAATTCTGGCCTAAATGGTTAGGCCCATACCGAGTCATGAAAGACTATGGGAATGGTGCATACCTCTTATGTACGCTAGAAGGTGAGGAATTTGGTAAACAGTCAATTCCCTACACCTCAAGCATTTTTACGCGTAAGAAGCTAGCACTACTTATATATATATATATATATATATATATATATATATCTACATTGCATCTTCATATAGATTAGGATCATATTGTCCGCTTGTTTCATACACAAATGGTGATTAAGGAATCTATTCTCAAAGCAATTCATTACAAACTCATGATGTTGTTGGCATAAACACTTTAATCATACTTCTCCATTTTTATGATATCATCAAATTATCTCGGAATCATTTTATCAAATAAAGCTAGACATGGCAAAGTCTTAATGGTAACCATACCAAGATCTGCAAGTTTATTCTCACTTTTGATTTCTTCTTAGGGTAGGTGTCTTGCCTATGGTCTATTCTAGAAGCTTCATGGTGTCACATCTATCCCATATGTATATCTCTTTGGAAATAAACACATACTGACATTTTACTCAAATAAACAAGTCAAACATTGGTCAAATAGAAAATTTTAATTTTACACATTTCCTTGCCCCACCAACCTTTGGTGATGAGCTTGTGTCTCTTACTAGTGATGTAGGGTTGGGAAAGGATGGGAATGCCCTTACTCGCCTATACTTTTCCCACGGTGATAAACCCACGCTTCTTACTAGTAGCATGGGGCAAAGTGTAGGGGGTCCTCTTGACAAATAAATGTAAAAAGTCATACACAAACAATTCAAACTTTGAAACTTTGAGTCAAAAACAAATGAATCAGATGTTCAAAGTCCCAAGAGAGTTAAAATCCTAAAAACCCAGATTTTGTCTACTATGTGGCCATCTACGGGTCTAAGTCTGGATAAACCGCAAAGCAAGTTGCATCCAAAACTATGAAGTCACTCGAGTAGAGTAGACTTGTGGTGTCCTAATTTGGTTCCACCAAAGCTTTGTCTATCTTTCATCACTATCATTTCACTACACCTCATAACTTGTGCCCTTCCCAACTCTTGGTGATAAGCCCTCGCATCTTACTAGTTGCGTGGAGTTGGGGGTAGGGGCAGGTTTATCTGTTCATCATACCGGTTTGTTTTCATCACTTTGCCAAAACAAACATGAAGTATCCAAAATTTCTTACAGAAACTAAGATTCAAAATCACATTATATCTACATCATCATATATCAACATCATGAAACACAAAAGGAAAGTAAAACACTTGCATCATTTGTTCACCATTGCATATATTCTAAAAGAAACATATAAACGTACATCATAGCATACATGAGGAAACTGGAAATAGAAAGAAAGCCATGAATGCCAAAATTTTGATCCGAATGAATCCAGTTTGGAGCCGATGGAGGTAAGTTCCTATCCCCGCACAAATGGTACATTCTCATTCCCTGTTATTTTAGCATTTATTTTTCAAACTATTGTGTCTATCTGCACTTGAGTTCTCTTTTCATTTTACAGGTAACGGGAATTTTGGATGGCGTCATTTCAACACACGGATGTATCAGGTATAACTTCTAACTTCCCATTTCGGGACCGCCATACTCGGACCCACTGTTTTACACCTCTTGATGGCTAAAACACTTCTCTCGAGGGGGCAATATGTACGTACCCAAAATTGTAAGGTACTGTACTACCAGAACAATGTGACACATGCCCCAATGATGATACAGGTCTCCTCGCAAGGTGTTCGGGATCCATAAAATCTCTCCAAGTGTGCGTTAACATCCCGCATGCCCCGCTTAGCCCCCGTGTGCTTTATTTTTCCTTTTCCCCTCTTTTCTTAGCCTTTTTCTCTTCAGTGATGAAACCACCGCCCTGCCTGGGTGGCGGTCTCGTGATTCGCGCCCGAACAGCAGGCGGCGGTCTCAGAACCACCACCCCGCTCTGTAAGGGCAGCGGTCCTTTATGCATTTTCTAGAAAGATCTTTTAACATGACTCACGTAAATTCAACATTTTACCAGCTTTCTTTCACTGCCATAAGCTTGCATTTATGATTCTGGTTCCCTGGAATAGTGTTTTGCCATTGTTTATAGTTTAAGAGTTCTATTTGGCTTTTACCTTGGGTAAATGCAAATGCTATAAATAGATGGCTTGTGCTCAAGCAAATGGCCCCTCATTCACTTCTCATCTTCTCATTTTCAGTAATTCAGTCTTTTATTTTTCTTAGGATTCATAGTTTAGTTCGTTACATGCTTAGTTAGCATTGTTTTACTGTTGGTAAGCCACATATCCATCTTGTGCAAGCAATTCTTTGTTATTTCATCCAATCCATTGGAGTAGAATATCTTAGGAAGCCATTAAATTTACAGTATTTTCTCCTCAAATAGGATAGTTTTAGGTTCTGGATGCTTTATGTTGCATGACTCGCAATAGATCCCGCTAGGAATTACATAAGCCAAGCTCTGTACTCTTGCGCTATCCCTCTCCTACTCGCATTGTATTCGGTGTGTATTCTGAGATGCCTTTATCCCAATATCTACTTCTATTGATGCTAGCATTACACGCTTTTCTAGATCCACGTGAACATGAAAGAACGAGGAGATCATACTGAGGGGACAAGATCACACACACCATCGGATTCGCCACTGTTCTGCAGAATCCAGGTTCTAGCTTTCAAAGTTCTAGTTAGAATCATATCAAATAGAGTAGTTAATTGCTTTATTTCAGTAAATTCTATTCTCGATATTGCTAGGGAAGCTGTGGGGATTGATAGTTTCTAAGAAACTATGATTCACTCCTCACTTCTGAGGTAGGATCGAGAATCTTGCAAATAGATTAGATGAGCTATTTTATTGTTTAGAATAGATCTACAAATTGCACAGACAAATAGCTACACTCGGTTATCTTGTTTGTTTTAAAGTATTATTTTAGTTGTCTTTCTAGATATTTTAAATAGTTGTTTTCTTAAATTCGTAAAGTTCATCAGAAAAACACAAAAAGATAGAGAAAACATATATGTTATAGATACACTTCACATAGTTAAATTTCATTTTGTTACAGTTAATTTACTTTGTTACTTTTGTATGACAATCACGGGACCTAGAGAGCCCAGGGAATACATATTCAAGCCAATCGTGCCCCAGCCCAATCTCATCATGGAAATAACTGATATAGATCAAAATCTTAGGATTCAAGTCTTCCAAACAACGGTAAGCTTGCAACAAATCAATTCTCAGTTGAGCGGACTAAACATAGAAGACGACCAAGCATACACATTTTGGTCAAATCAACCGAACTACAGATTACCCTAGGCAAACATTCATATGACTGTAGAAGGGTTCGAAAGAGAACAAACCTTTGGTTGTGATCCTTTGGTCCCACAGCCAGATGCAGGAGACACTCTTCTAGATATAGATACCAGCCTAAGAATCCAGGTTGCACGAATGCCTGTAGGGTATTATGAGAAAATCACATAGTTGTTGATCCTAAATATAGAAGCTAAGAAAGCATACGATTACTAGATATTAGGGATTAGGACTTGATTTCACGCATGACCATAACAGGTCCACAACGACTAAGAGTCTATGGTTGTGACCCACAAATCCCACAGCCCAATGAATCCACAGGAGAATTAGACATAGACACTGGCCTACGCACACTAGTATTCCAGTCTACTCCACTTCCACCTATCATCATCGAACAATTATCCTTGCTAGACACAACAACTAACAAAGCTAGAGAGTTCTGGACTAGGCCAGAGAACCATCCATAGGATTGGCTACATTTACCATCCACCATATGACCCTGTCCGAAGAAATACACGAAACTATCCCGGGTCATTTTCCACGTATTCCACAACCCATAGATCGAATCACGCCAGAGCTCAATATTGATTAGAGCCTTCGAGAAGTCATCCTTGCTGACTAATCTATCACACCAGCCCAAGTTAGGAGGGCTTTCTTTGCTTTAGATTTGTAAGTTCCGTTAGTGCGCATTGAAGACATTAGATTGCCTAACTAGTTTGTCTGTATCTCACACATATTCCATCCCCATGGGCTGTCTCGGTATGACATCGGGAGGTCGGGTGAGAGGAAGAGTCACTTGTAGATTTCTCACGCTTGTCACTTTTCTCGTCAGACACATACCCATTTTTAGAAATCCTCTTCTCACATCGTAACTAAGACGTATGAGACCTCGCAGATTAAACATCACCCAAGATCCTAAAACCATCCTTATATCATCCCGAATATGGATCCTCTACATGAATCTTCTTTTATCATAACATATAATCACCCTATCATTACAGGGAAAACCTATTCATCAAAATCCCACCGTGATTTTGTATTCCATATCTCTTACTCCATAGTTGGTATCCACATCTGATCCTCACCCTCCACCTCCTATACAATCGAACTATCCTTCACACCTCTCGCATCCACTCATAAAAGATAAAAATATTTGGCATCCGCCAAGTAAAAACCTATTTCCAAACAACCCTCTTCACCTCCTTCTAAGAAAAATGAATTCCCAACTACATTCAGACCTAAAGGACATTATGCCACCATTTTGGATAACTTATTATAAGAATCACTCATCACATTACCACCTCCCAAGCCATTAAGACACCATGGGTGGAATCCCACCTGGTATGACTTTGTCACTTTCTATGATTACCATAGAACACAAGGCCATACCATAGAATATTATAGATCCTTTCATCAAAAATTTCAAAAGATTTGAAGTTTACTCTTCCTTCCTTCTTATGCAACATCAACATCAACCTCAATACCTTTAGAAGAGTCTACCCCTAAAGCATCTAACCACCAAGTCAATGTTTTCCATGTCACCACACGCTCGCAAAATTATGAAAAAGAGTCATCTGGGTCTAAGGAAGATAGAGACTTTGTTGCCATACCTTCACCTCCAAAATTATCAGCACCATATGATAAACCTAAGGTCTCCATTTCATTGGCTCCTAAAGAGCCTAATCAAACATCATCATCTAAATTCAAAGTCTCAATACAAGCAACTACGTCTCCACTCACCACGTTGTAGAAAGTAACTATTAAACAACTACACCAATCCCCCATTAGGATGTCACTTTATGAACTTATGCAGATGTCACTGAATTACAAACATGTCATGTTAGAATCCCTCTAATTCATCACTATCCTAGCCAATGATCCACCCCCTTTCAAAAAATTTGTAGGTTCCCTAAAATCATCTACCACCATCTCATTTGAACCATCTAAAATTCCCTCTCTTAGACTAGAGGATCATGACCTACCACTTTCCATCACTGCTCAAATCAATGACACATTCACCAAGAGGTTCATGATTGATAGTGGTTCTACCATCAACATAATATCATCCCTTACCTTTGATCAACTCAAAATACCCAACACTGTTATCGCTAGAACTCTGGTTCTATTACACTCTTTCAATGACACTATCGTGCCTACTATAGGCACAATTATACTTCCACTCAAGGTCGGTGTTAAAAATCTACCTGAAATATTCTAAATTATAGAAGAAGAGTTTCAGTACAACATATTCCTAGGATTCCCTAGATATAGACCATGTGTTGTGTTCCTTCCACCCTTCATTGTTGTCTCAAGTATGAACATGAAGGCCAGATGCTCACTATCCCTACTGATCCATTTGTTGACTGCTATATGATGTATCACCCAAATGACATTCTTGTACCTATGTCCATGCCTAAATCATCTGATCAAGAATCTACTAGCACCTTTATCCCCTCTTCCAAATTACCAGAATATTCTTCTCTTGGAAAATTTGTGAAGTGCCTCACACTTGGGGAATATCACCTCCTCATGCTCAACTCTATCCCTTCACCAAAAACATATGGTCATCCTGAAAAACAACCCATGTATGACCCTAACATAGGAGATATTATCTCTTATGGTCCCACTTATCTTAAAACCAATCTTTTCTATGGAGGATGTGACCATCTACCATCTCACATTATCAATCCACATCACACCATGCCTTTCACACTGGATTTCAAATCCCTTGATAATCCAAAATTCACTTGTATGTATCTCCATCATTGTGTGTGGAGAGGCTTTGGTCTTGGGTGTTATGAATAAGGGATCCATGATCAGTCGGTTCTATGTTCCCTTAAACCTCATGAGAAAATTGGTCTAGGTTATAAGAACCTCCTTCCTGTAGCATGTGAAGCCAATATATCTAAACCAACTACCTCCGTAATTATTTCGAACTAGAATCACCACCTATAAACCCTCAAGGTTCCATAAACATAGACGATGTCATACCTATTCCACCTAACATTTTTTTAATCAATGTTATATCATTGGGACCACTCACATATCAATCCAGCCACTCTGTTAAATCTCTACCACTTGTTCATCTAGAAATGGTTGAAGAAGACTCACTAACCATAGACATCCTTCAATGTTAGGATGACTAAGATATCCTATCTCATATGGGAGCTGAATATCGTTACCTTCAAAAATACCTACCACCCGAAACACCCACTCTTCTTAATGAATCCACACTTGATATTAACTTAGGAACACCTCAGGACCCCACATAGTCAAGGTCATCCAATCCCTTGATCCACAAGAATTGAATGATTTTATCGCATTCCTAACAAAATATTGTCAAGCCTTCACTTGGTCATATAGTGATATGCTCGGGATTGATCCCAAAATTTTCATATACAACATCATCACAAAAGATCCATAAGATGCACCCATGTATAGCTCTCCTTGTCAAGGAAGAATTGTAACTCCTTTTATCCTCTAATTTCATCATACCTATTGACTATCCACAATGGGTCTCTAACATCATCCCAGTAACTAAAGCTTTAGGAAAATTGATATCTGCACAGACTTCAGGGATCTCAATCTTTCTTGTCCAAAAGATGATTTCCCTCTGCCAAACATAGATCAACTCATAGACCTAACAGCTAGCCATGAAATTATTTCCCTCATGGATGGATTTTATGGTTATAATAAAATTCTTATCACCCCTAATGATCAACACAAAAATTCCTTTATAACCCCTTAGGGAACCTTTTTTGCTACCATGTTATGCCATTTGGTCTCAAAATTATGAGGAAACGTACCAACGTACTATGATGTACATTTTCCATGATCTCATTCATAAATTTTTGAAGATTATGTTGACGATATTCTTGGGAAGTCTAAATCATGGAAGGATCATCTCAATGTTATTGAATCAATATTCACCTGTCTCATCCAAAGTTTTCTCCACTTGAATCCTGTAAAATGTGTTTTTGGTGTCCTCACCAGAATTTTTTAGGATTTATCATATCTCTTCATGGAATTGAAGTCGATCCCACAAAATTAAGAGAAATCATCTAAATTCCTCCACCCTTCACTCTAAAAAAATACATAGCCAAAGAAGGAAAAATATAGTCAATACGGTGTTTCATATCACATCTTTCGACCACTGTCAACCATTTCACCATCTACTTCGTAAAGACATAATGTTTCATTGGGATTTTGACTTCTAGAAATCCTTCAATGAAATCAAACAATATCTGTTATCACCACCTGTACTTACGCCACCTCATAAAGGGGAGCCATTTTATCTCTATATCTCTACCTCGAGCATACCATAGGATCCATGCTTTCTCACCGTAATAATCAAGGTTATGAACAAGCCATGTACTACATTAGTCACACACTCCATGAATATGAAACATGCTACTCTGAAGCTGAAAAATTGTGTTGTGTATTGTACTTCACTACTTCCAAACTCTAACATTATCTCCTCAACCACAAAACATATGTTGTCACTAGTTTTAATCCACTTAAGGCCATGCATGCTAAACCCTACCATAATGACCACATAACTCGATGGTTGATGCTTATGACTAAATTTGATCTTGAAATCATACCACAAAAGTATATTAAAGGTCAGGACATTTCGATCAACTTGCGTTGAGGCACCTCTTCTAGATAATCAGCCACCCCATGAATACTTTCCTAATGAATCTATCAATAACATTAATGAATCTAACAATTATGAATCAAACTTTGTCCCCATTAAAATGACCCTCTTCTTTAATAGTATTAAATTTCAAGAAGGTGGAGGGGCTGGTGTCATCATCATACCACCGTGGAATATTCCCATTCCCTTTTCATTCAAACTCAACTTTGAATGCACTAATAATATGGCGAATATGAGGCCTTAATCATGGGTTTAACTACTGTTATTCTCCTAGGTGTTCATGATCTGGAAATCTATGGAGATTCATAACTTTTCATTAGTCAAGTCAAAGGAGAGTATCAGTGTAAAAATGAGATCCTTCAAAAGTATAAGGCCATAGTATATTTTCTCCTTTGCACATTCAACCATTACACCATTCAATCCATTCCATGATCTTCTAATATATTTATAAACACCATGACATCTCTTGGGTCTCTCGTCCCTTTTGAAATAGAAAAATCAAAGGATAACACTAAAATGTTTGTAATGATTCAATGCTTGGATCATCCTTCACATCAAAATGAGATACCATCCATTGATGTCATTGACAACAACTCACCTGATCTTTGGTACATACAGATATATGATTACCTTTATAAGTGTAAAATCCCATCAAATCTATCACAATTTGCTAAATGATCATTTCTCCAATGTGTCACTTACTTTGTTGTCATAGGTGGTATCCTTTATAAACGAATTTTTGAAAAAATAATACTATGATGTCTTGAATCACACAAGTCAACCAAAGAAATTGAGGAAGACCACGATGACATCTGTGGTGGTCATTTTAGTGGTAACACCATTGCTAAATGTATCATATGACTAGGGTACTAATGGCTTACTATCACTAAATATTATTGTGTGTACGTAAATAAATGTGTTAAGTGCCAACTCCATTCTGATCTCATTCATATCCCTAGTCAAGCCTTACAACCCGCACAAGATTTGTGGCCTTTTTCTCAATGGGGATTGGACCTCATTTGCATAATCAATCAAAAATTATCTCAACAACATCACTCAATTATTATTGCAACAAAATACTTCACTAAATGGGTTGAAGAAATTCCCTTGACCTTAAAAAATATAGCCCCATTGTCAATTTCATATATCAAAACATTATATGCCGCTTTGGCATCCCACATAAGCTTGTCATAGAAAATGGAAAATCCTTCAAAAAAAGGAAGTCAAAGAGCTCTGCAACACTTTCAACATCAAACTTAGCTTCTCCTCACCATACTACCCTCAAGAAAATGGACAAGCTGAGGCCTCTAACAAAACACTTAACAAGATCCTTATGAAAATCAAATGATGCAGCAAAAAGCGGCATATCTAAATCCAGTTTTCCCTATGTGCTTATCAAACTAGCATTTGCACACCTACAGTGCTACACCTTATTTTCTCATTTATGGCTTTGAAGCCATTGTGCCCTCAAAATCAAAATCCCATCACTACACATATCTCTCAAGGATTTTATCCCTGACAAAGAATATCACCAGGAATGTCTAGCACAAATCGAATTGTTGGATGAAAAACATCTAACAGATCTTGAACATCATTCCAAAGATATCAACAACGTATCAGTAGGGAATATAATAAGCATGTTAAGGAACATGAATTTAAAATTTTTGATCTCATGCTTAAATAAAATCAAAATGTGACTACATTAGAGCAGAGTAAATGTGGAAATTTTTCCCCAATTAGATTGGCCCTTATGTTATCACTCACAAATATGGGTTAGGTTCATCTTGTCATGCTTCCCTTGATGGGGAACCTGAAGTGGAACCCATAAATGCATTGCACTTATGGCCTTATATTGTTAATTAGTTGACCATAATGACATCAGTTTTCAGTCAAATCTTATTCATTCCGCCATTATAAACAACAACTACCGTTGTAAAAGAATCACTACACCTATCCACTAACATCACAAACATGGGGCATGTGGATGAAGGTTACATGTGAATTCATCCCCTCATTTAAAACATATTATTAGGGTATTCTTCCTCAGATTAACAAAATGAGATAAATCCATTGGATGTTAAAAATATCTTGCTATAATAGACTGATCCCTCAAAGGACAACTATTTACAAGAAATGTAAATTATCAAAAGATTAGACTGATCCCTTGAAGGAAAACTACTTATCAAATCATGGATCGATCCCACGAAGGAAGGCCATTCAAGTTAAAATAATAAAAAATGTAGACCATACCCTTGAAGGATGGCTACTCATATATATAAGGCTTCCCACATCGATCAACCTTCACAATACAAGCATATAGGCAAGCTTCCCGCATTGATCAGTTTTCTTTTAAAAGAAGTTATAAAAATATGGGGCATCAATTATCTATGAATCCATTAAAGAGGAGAACCATTTTCACTTTTAGTGGTATGCATCCACATGATCCCCTTATCTTTTCCATTATTCTAGCAAAAATATATTTTCCAAATCGATTGCGATTTTCCTAAAAAATGTCTATTGATGGTTTTTATTTAACATTTTGAAAGGCTACAAGTGAAATTATTAGCTCAAATCCTTTACATGAAAATATCATAAGTAGGGAACTCACTCCACTTTTACTCTATTTATTTTGGTCACATTTGTTATTTTTAACACATTAATCATACTTTTGACATGCCAAATTAAAAATCAAAACACAAACACCATTGAAAGTATCAACATATACATCTAAAATACACATGATGACAAAATACAAGGGCCCATCATCATATATCAAATTCTAAAACATATAAATTTCCATATAATCGATTAATGTCATAAATAGAAAAATAAAAAGGGGCTTCCTTGAGCCTATAAACAATCATGTAGTAAAATCCATCAAACTAGGATCAAGAGTATCTCCTACTACAAAATCACCACCATCGGCTCCTCCCTCACCTTCTCCCCTCTTGGAAGTCTTCAAGGTGGTTATCCCACACTTGCTACACTATCACTATGCTTAGTCATTGTTGTTGTGGCACCCCCTTGGGTAGCTACATGATCTATATACAAAGTAGCATCAGGGTAGTTCTTGATCACCATCTCAATGTAGTAATCCCTCTCCTTTTCAAAAAGATCATAATGTGTTGGTGAAACCATGCTAGAAGGAGGTCCTATCGACGCCCTCTCTCTGTTGGACCATCGCCGATAGCTACGTGCATGGGAAATAGAAGACCCCATGATCCCCAAGGCCTTCCTAAAAGTATCTCTTTGACTCTTGTACCCGTCTCTATCGGAAGAGACATATACAAGTGTGTCGGAGCTCTGTCATACTCTACGATCAAACCATATCTCTCTCCAATAAGAATATCTCACACTCACACTAAGTCATATTGCTCTCTCCAAGTGGAATCTCTCTCGCCTCCACTAGGACCTTGTCTCGATGTTATTATAGAAACATCTCGGATGTAGAGAAACATTAGGTTAAATCCTCTCCTCATCTACCTCACCTCCCTCCTCTGTTGGCTCCTCTACTCAAACATGCACTCATCTAACTCGATCGGGTTGTTCTCTCTGTGCCCTCATCCTCTCAAAACTCCTCAATGAATGGGACCACCAAGCAATAAAATATGGGGTGACCCCTGCATCATCAATTGGCACCACATGACCATCCTCATCCAGACCCATCACACCTAGCTACTCAACGATGGGTGCATTCCCTACCACAACGGGCCACGGGGTGTCGATATCCCCATCCTACCCCTATACAGAACTAGATCCTTAGGTATATCCTGAACCAATACAAATTGTCTCATAACCTAACTAAATACAATAAATCTCCAGAAAATTTTGTCCAATCATGAAAACCCACATACAACCGCCAAATCATGTCACCAACATGTAATCCAGATATCAAGTCTTTGTAATAGGTAGGCCCCTTGGCCTTCCTCACTCTACCAAGACTTGCACCCCATCTCATGAAGCCTGGGTGCCTCACATCAATAACACTAGGAAATCCAAATGGATGAGCAATGACGATGTGCTCATGGGCCCAACACTGTAGTAAAAGCCAACGTCAATCTCGTAGCGCTTGTGGTCCATCCAAGCCCATAACTCTTTGTATGTTTGTGCTAACAATGTAGGATCCCACTCAAAGACTATGGGGTGCTCCGTCATCTCCAAAACTACCCCCATCATCATCCATAGGAACATCCCAACTCATGAATTTGGTAGTGGAAAACATGAAATGCCCAACATTTCCATAGCCATCTGTGGGCACCCCACTCTCTCAGACTCATATAGGGATTGATAATCGAAAGCTCCTGAGGAGTATCTCACACCTCGAGCTTCATCTCCATACAATCATTGTATGGTATCTCCTTTCTTTGCATTTGAAATACAATAAATAGGCTCCCCCTAACTGGAATTCTAGTAATATGATGAACATCCTCTAGGGTGATGGTCATCTCCCTTGTAGGCAACCAAAAAGTATTGGTGGAAGGATTCCACCTCTCTAGAAATGCAAGTATCAAGCTACGGAACTCCGTGAATCTACCTGTAAAATATCATCCCACCAAATCCCATAGCCTCCAAATGGTCCCAGTCATCATCAGACAAATCCTCTCTAATCTCATCTAACATCAAGGGGATATGGTCTTGGATGGTCAACTAAGCATCCACCTACAATACAAACATGAAAGTAAGCATTAGTAATGCCATAAATTTTTGAAAAGTAAACACTTGAAATCAAAAAATACCCTCATCACATGAACATGTATAATATAACTCTAAACATTCCACAAAGTCAAAAATATTGATCAAAAACCATATCTTCTCACTTAAAACACAAACTATTTTGGTTGCAGGTGAATCACTGGCGATTCACCTCAATCACTAGCAATTGAAGGAATCACTAAAGATTCCTATAAATCTTCCCTAGGGCATCGTGCGTCCCAAATATGGCCCTAAATCCCTAAAAAATCCCTAAAAACTACAAAAAAACAAAACAAAAAATAAGATTAAGGCCTACCTCTGCTAGGACGGGCTTTCGTTTGTGGCTTGAGGAGGCCATTTGACAAATTTTCACTCGTAAAACACATTTTTATCCCACTCTGACAAATTCATTGTTGTATATAGTGAAAAATTGATAAATAAACAATACATTTGGGTATTTATACCCTAAATTTCCACACAACCCAATCGCTAGTGATTGCGGCAATCATTGATGATTTTCCTAATCATCGACGATTCCCTTATTTTAGGATTCCATGCCTACATTACCCAAGAACATGTCATTCTACCCTTTACACAAATGTGCCATGCTTCTAAAAATGTCTTAGCCCTCAAGATATTTTGTTACAATAACATAGTCACAACATTGAGACTTGTCATACGTCTATGGGAGATGAGCCCTTTAGCCCCCATCACTTGGTTTTCCACTCAAAAAATTTACCTGGTTAGGGTCATATGTCTACAGGTATCAAGCCCTTTGGCCACCCTGTTAATTGATTCTCTAGCATTTTTCTTTGCACCTCCATAGTTAGAGCAAGCCTTTTTCAAAACACAAAACATTGGTGATCATTGTATTGCACTACAGTAGACTCACCCATGTCAACACAATTATTTTTCATCATTTTTGTCTAGAGAATTATCAAAAATTGCTAGACAAAAGGGGAAAATGTAGACACCAAAAATTTTCATCCCTCGACTTAGACGCACTCACGATTGAAAGCGCCACATTTACGACATTACACCCTCTTAAATCATCTTTAGTTAATTAATTAATCGCACACCCCTCACATCTAAATTATTTAATTAATTTAATTAATTAAAATAATTCCCCCTTACACCTTGCTACATTAACTAAGACACCTCACTATGACACCTCATTAACCACCTAACCACCTCTAAAACCACCTTCCTAAAAATCACTAACTTATTCCTAACCAACTAACCTTCTAAAATCACTAACTAACTAAATCTTTCCAAAAAGTCTAACCCCTCTTATCCTAACCAAGTTTGTTTATGTTTTTTTTACCCTCCTCCCACCTTAACTACTTCAAAATATGCCATATCTAGTTTAGAATTGGGAAAAATCACCCACCTAACTAATTTAGTTAGGATTTCCCAAAATCATCGGTGATTTGTCCAATCATGGACGATCTATAAATATGTGCATTCAAACCTCTTTTGGGGAGGCATTCTAATGTTTTTGTAGGTACATTTTGCTTCATTATCAACGTAGCAGAGATCAAGACATCCTTCATCAGTTGGCACCAATGTCACATCACTCTTGATTCATCAAACCCATTTTCAAATATTTTGCTAACACCGTTCAATCATCTTCTTGCATCCATCAACTAAATTCACCCATTTTTCAACATAGTCTACTCATTTTTCTTAACTTAGACACTATTTGCAGGTAATTTTTATTTATGTATTCATAATATATCATCAATGTTATGAATTTACCTTAAATTATAGCATAGTCAAGTTACTTAGCTCTGTTTTAATAAACTATTAACACTAACAACAATCAATAACAATTACCTTGATCATCAATGATTTACCCGCATCACCAAAGTGATTCTTGTGTTACTTTTGATTTTTCATATTTTTTGCATAATCTGATGAAAATGTCTTATTTTTCTTGTTATATTCTAATATCTTGTCTAGAATTTTGCTTTCAGATGACATTAGGTGGTGATAAATACCTGCGGTGACATTGGTTCTTTTCATGTCATTCGACATCCACTCTACTGGGAACAAAATGAGATCTTCCATGATCTTTAGCTCTTCCCAATCCAAAATGTTCCCTTTAACTATCGTGAGGCTATCTTAATAACAACTCAGCGCATCTGTGAGGCTACCGAAGCATTCTAGGACACATATAATGAAGCTATAAGACTCCATGCAAATCTAGCATAGTACGAGTACACTTACGAGATTGGCTTAGACTTATCAGAAGACCTCAACATAGCACCTGAAGTTGAAGACCACAACCACATCAGCATATCTAGCACCAACATTACACTTTCTCACCTTTTTGACACCCTAGAGGAATTCTTTGACTTATTTGCCAAGGATTACATTTCTATTCTTGATTCTGACACCACTGTAGGAGAGGAAGAAATAATTGATTATGTAGCTTCTAACATATCTGAAAATTTGTACACAAACCAGGAATATGATTTATGGATATAAAGTCATGATTAATAATAGATATATATGTATCTAATCTAAATAAGTGATAGTCACATTTCCATCTTATCATCTTATAGCACAATAATAAACATCAATAAATGCTTAATTCATTTTCGAGTAATAACATTATCTTATATAAGTTTGATCTTTGTAATATTATTTATAGGGAAAGAATCTTTGATCCGTTGCTTTACATGGTGTGCAATAAAACATAATCAACATTGTGGGTGCCCTAGAAAACTTGCCATATCGAGGTCAAGATCGGTTGTTACCCTTTGAAATAATCAAGAAAAAAAAGGTAAAACCATGCTAGGCAGTCTTGATTAAATCAATGGAGTCATCATATGTGCTTAGAATAGCCTCTAAAGGCTGAAAATTTATGAAGAATACATCAACCTAGAAAATGAATAAATAAGGCACATTCTCCCACATGCGCCGATAGGTCACATGACAATTTTTGTTTAGCTTCACACATGTTAAATATTTATCTTTGATTATACCATTTTTATGTGCACACACACAATCGTCAATATATACCTTGCACGTCGATACCAATGCCTTACACATGTGTTCATGTGCTTCTTTGTTTTATTTTTCTTCTAACAGGTGTTTGGACTAATGAAAAAAGTAGATATGGATGTTGGAAGCTATCATATGTATTTAAGGATGCCTCTAAAGGATCTATCTCAACAATAATACATCAAACTTACTAAGATGAAGATGTATATCTATTTAAACTGGTCCCATCGGGCATGCCAAAAATTGTTGGAGCTCAAACTTGCACCCATCCTAGATCATGATGAAGCCCAGGGCTTTGAGGAAATATGGGACTATCTCCAAGTTGTGGGATCTTGTGCACCGAGACAAACCTCTAGAGAAAACCAGTTCCTCTTCCTTTTTCTAATGCTAAAACTACTCCTAATACTTGAAATGAAGATATCTAATCCTAAATTGAAATTCAAAAGGGGTTAGAAGGAGATGTATAAGGGAAATACTAGGCTAAAAGAGGTAGTGATATCACTAGACAGAGGATCGATCAATCTCCACAAGGGGAAGGAAAGAGAGAAAACTTGGGAGAGAGGGAGGAAAAGAACACCACAGATAAGAACCACGTAGACCCAACTTTCCTGTGCATTGACAATACATGAAAATGAAAACTGCAAGGACTAGAAAACACACAACATGCCAAGAAACAAATAGAGAGGCAAGACACAATAGAAATGAGAAAATGGGACGAAGTGCCAAAACCCAAATTTTATTTCTTGAAGGATGGAAAATCATCTATGTTCATGTCGGAAGGTGAGAATACATTGTAGAGACCAAGATTAAGGTCACGAAACTCATGGGAAGTTCACCACCATTCTAGCATGGTACCGTTACAATAAAGATGGAATTTTTCATTGAGTAGAGCTCTAAAATTTATAGAAGAGGAAGGAGAGAAGAGGAGGAGAAAGAAGAGGGAACCTTGAATTTTAAATCTAACCACCCACAACAATAATTGAATTCTGTAAAACTTTACGCATGGGGTTATCGGATGCACCTTCCCTTGTCGGTTTGACTTGTAGAAGAAGGAAAGAGGAAATATTTGAATAAATTATGGTGGTTGAGTTGATTAGATGTCTACATTAATGACCAGAGTGACTTTTCCCTATTTTTTTCCTACCAAATTCCACTAAAAAATAATTTTGAATAGCATGGAGTGTAGTTTATGTTAGTAGCTTTCAAACAAGACTAGACACTCATGTTTCAAAGCACTCTAGCAAAATTTATTGTGATCTTAAGGTCTATAGTGAAAAATGAACACATGATGACATGTTGTATGCTCACATCGGTGAAGGATTAGCCAACGATTAATTTACTTGGTTATTTCTACCACATGTCATGTAATGGTTTGTCATAAGGTTTTGGCACCCGATTGGGCACGGTGGTGATAAGGAAGAGTTACACTAGGTACACATGCGAGCAAAAGGCATGAGAAAATAGAAGATGGACGCGTAAAAGAGGTTGCACGTAAAAGGGAAGAAAGGTGCATATTTGAGAAAGGATACAAATATGAAAGTGGGCATGGGAATAAAAACAAACGAGCATGCGAGAACTAGAGGAAAGGTCACGTGGAGTAAACTAGAAGGAAATGAAGCATGCAATGTGTAAATGTGAAGGTAACATGTGCAAGGAAATAATTCAGACAAGGAAAGTGAGCATGAGGAAATGTGTTGAGCTCAAGAGGAAGTTCATGATGGGGAATTAGCTGATTTGGAGGGAAAATCTACGGTGGTTGCATAAAAGGATGCATGAGATTGCTAGAATGAAATTGGGTGCATAAGCGGAAGGTGTGAAGGGAAAATGGAAATATATATAAGAATAAATGGGAAGGAGGAAGCACGCGGAACATGTATATGATGGAATTATGAGAGCATGAAGAAAAAGAATAAACAAGATAGGCACCCGATGACGCATGAAAGAATTGCAACTAAGAAAACGTTGTCAAGGGAACCACCACGGTGCCTATAGCCTATGAATTTGAATTTCAGATTCAGAATGAAGATATAAGTTGTCAACATAACTAGGGGGTTATTTTGGACAATATTTACCTTTCACTATAAGCCTATTTCCACTTATCCATTAAGATATATGTTTATAGAAAGAACTCCTTGGGTACCAATAATTTTTTTTCCATGAATTCTGAAAAATATCCATCCCATCAAATTTCATTTTATATACCTCCATATATTTCTTAACTACATTGAAGATGGAATTTTTTATTAATGCATCAAACAAAATTCTTTCTGTCAATTTCATTTCGTGCTCTAGTTTTGTGCCATAGATTTTGAACTCCAACTCAAGCTAGAGGAAATTTTGTGAGACAATTATATTTGCAACAACTAAACTCTACATTTTCCACTTCTTCCATAAATATTAACAATTTTCTATCATCATTAGAATTTTGATTTGATGGATTGGTGTGAGGCATATCTAGTTTTTGACATTTTGTAACATTATAAGATCTTTTTATCACTCTTTTGGATTTATTGTGATTAGTGGTATCAAATGAAATTGTATAAAAGAACCGAGCTTGTCACTTTTCTTATGCATACCACATGATGATCTCAACCTATTTTAGGACTTCTTTTAAATATAATATCCATATGAGAACTATAAATGTCATCCAATTGTCTAACAAGAAATTATATGAGAGATCCTTTAGATAGGGAGCATCCTTTTTAAGGAGGGTTGAATAATCTATCAAAATGCACACCGAAGCAATCGGCATCAAATTTTTAGTGAAAATTTCACCTTTACAATTGGGTTGATAACAAATTGAGGTAAAACTGGATCAACCTCAAGTATGACGGGGTTTTTAAGATACCTATGGGTGATGCTTTGGTGGATGTTGATTATTGCAATTTGTGAAGAATGGCTCAAGCTCCTGTCCTGTGAACAAATCTACAATCACAGACACTACACAAGATAGGATTAGTAATATAGATAGGTGAGTTTCCTTGAAAAGGCCAATCCTAGAAGTCAAAGGAATTCCTTGTGTGGATGTCAACCTGATTTTAAAAACACTTAAGTTTATTTTATGAAAATGGGATATAGTGTAAGATATATGAGAATATGTGATCAAATTTCCATCACTTATTTAGCCTATTACAAATATTTATCGATAATGATAGTATGAAAGGAAATAAGTGTAGGGCTCAAAATAAGAATCCAGTCATTTTAAAGTTATTAGAGAAATTTAAGCCCATTGAACAGTACGATCCTCCTCCTCGAGAGAAGTATAGGTTAGGCTCCTCGATATAATTGTCTATGAATAATTTTGAATACTCCTCCTCAGTGTCATATTGACATGTAAAATCTAAGTCGAGTCTTTAAAGTGAATCTAATACCGAATTCTGATTTAGGTTCAATATTAGAACCTTTAGGAATGTGAAATCCTACCTCATGTTGACACTCGAGCTAGGATAGGTCATCTTGGATGCACTTTGCACTTCATAGTATGATTCTTATAACTCTTTAGTGGCCTCACGGATCTTCTAAGTGGATTAAAAGATGGTCTCTAATCTTTTGATAGGATCTACGTGGATAGAACACAACTCTAGGTCATATAGTAGATCATATTTTTCCCAATGGAGTGCATGGCAAATGATCGTAGAAATTTGATACTGTTGATCAAGTGATTAGGTCCACTTATATCCATCTAACAAAGCCATGCTTGACAGAGGATTAGTAACACAAGGGAAAAAAGTAAATGATAAGGAATTTTGAATGAAATTTGATTGCTAAAGAGATAGAAAGCTTAGAAAACACAGGTGATTCTAAGAATCGCAGTGATTCTAAGAAATTTCAATAGGATGATAATGTAAGAGATTTAATTGCAGAGATATGAAACTATTATCTTATAATTGAAAAAGGAAGTAAGTAATAATTATATAAGTTCCTTTAAGATGGAAAACAAAATCAAAAGACAATGTCAAACCTTGGTTGATAATGAGAGATGATAGAATGATAGTGATTGTGATTAGGATGATGAATGAGCTTTTGAACAACTCGAAATGCTTGATAGACGTGAATGTGCTTTGGCTAGGTACAAAATCACATTGATGGAACCTAAAAATGTTTGGAAATTCTTGATAATGCTCTTGAAATCACCTGGATGGTCATGAATGGTTCCCAAGAGAGGTAAGAAAAGTGGTATTTATAGATCATTGATGACCAAGGAAATAATTGGTGTTTTTAGTTAGTTCAATTTTAGGAGATATATGGAGGGATAAAATTTCTATTTTGAAGTATAGTTCTTAGGGATTTCGAAGATGAGAGTGGAGTCATGTTAAGATGTCAAGGGGGTGGGGTTAGATGAGGATATAAGTGGTTAGGATAGGCGAAGAGTATTTTTGGTAGGTTTCCTTAATTAAACTAGTTGTAACTAGTGTGAAGTAGGGACTTGTCATAGGGAAAGTGGAGAAATATAGTTAGGATAGGTGTAGAGATACTATTAGGAGGTTTCCTAGTTTAATATAGTCGTAACTAGTGTGTCATGACGAGTTCACGTGGTAAGGTGTAGGGCTGAAGTGGGATATCTAACTAACTAATTACTTGGCCATGAGAGGGGCTATGACTTAAGAAATGTGAGGTGAATGATTAATTAATTTAAAAGGGTGCAGGAAAATAACCTAAATTTAGGGATGTCATTTAAATGGTGTGAGGATGAGTTTAATTAAATCAAATGAATGACCTAGGTCATGAAATAGTGTAAAGATAAAGACGGGTATATTTATTCAATTATTTATGTGGGAACATGGTGTGTAGATTTTTGGTGTCTACATTTTCCCCTTTTTGTAGGACGTCTTAACAAGGATTTGGACAAAAATGATAGAGAGCGTTTGGTTTGTATGGGTGATTTGGTTGTAGCATTTATAGGAAATACCAGTTTTCTACATGTGTTTCATTGTTTCAAAGGTTTCCCCAATCCAAGGGAGTACCGAAATAAAGTGTGCTACCAAGGGATTAGCTTGATAGGGAAACCAAATTGTTTATGCCTATAGACGTGTGATCCACGGAAGTAGACTTGCTTAATGGGAAAGCCAATGGGCATGCGTCCCATAGATGTATGGAGAGTACCAAATGTTGATTCTTGTTTGTTTGACTTAGGTGTTTAGGTCTGTCATCACCAATCGACACTATGATAATTCTTCACCTGGGAACTCCTCGTCTTATGATTATTTACTAATGCACAACCTTTAGTTTGGTGAATGTAATCTGAAACAAAACAACAACATAACACAAGAAAACCATTGACTATGATAAGACGAATGATGACAAATCTGAAATATCAAAATAAATTATAATATTAACATGAAACTGTTACAATCTCACCCATGAGGTACTTCAAGTGTTATTGACTTCACTTGCCTTTCACCAAGACTATGGGAGAAACTTTACAATTACACCTCTTAATAGATTCTTCAACACACCTTTAAACCGATGGCTTCCTTTCCACACTTCCTACAATATTTCTCACTACTTCTTTCTATGCTAAATGAGGGGGTGGCCTCTCTACTTAGAGAGGTTCCAGGCTTATCCATCTTATCTCTAAGATAGGATAAGAAATCCACTTTGTGACGAATCATATTCCATACCTTAAGTCTTATCTGTACATGTAAGCTTATTTGTTAAGATAAGATAAACCTTATCATTTTACATGGGTTCCACATTTTTACACTTTTACAAATAAAATACACAAAATATTTATGACCTCACTCCTTGTCTTTATTACCAATATAATATTTCTAATTCCTAATCATGTAGACCCTACTTCTCTAATTACCCAAACTTTGACATTTTAACATTACCAGACCACTTACGACAAATATTTACTTTTTACAACATTCCTATTGTACTTTGAATGTTACCGTACTCCACATTATTGGCGGCACCGTACTGACGGTGCCATTATCTTCTATCAGACGCTACTACTAATTATACTTAACAACATCCTATTCCTAATTAATGAAATAGAAATTATGGAGGAAAATTTTAGTGTCGACATCTTCCCCCTTCCTAGCTTCTACTCCGTCCTCGGAGTAGACTATTCTGGTGCTTGGAAAATATTCAACTTGTCGTGGTTGACCCATTTCGTAATGGGAGTGCCATCTAATTCCTCCAGGTCAGTGCACGTACCATTTTCATACACAACTGATATTTTGTAGGGCCCCATCCATTTTGGAAGAAATTTTCTCTGTCTTCTTTTTTTGTATCTGGAATCATATACTAGAACCAAGTCATTCACATGAAATGGAAACCACCAGATCTTTTGATCAAATTATTCCTTCTGCTTCATTTTCTTCTTATGGCTTGTATTCTTTGCTATTTCTCTCATTTCCTCCAGCAAATAAAGATGTACCAACCTTTCTTTTACTGAATCACTTCCATACATCCTTTCATTTTTCATAACTCTCACAGTGGGAATATCAAACTCAATAGGAAGAACTAGATCAATGCCATAGGCCAACTGAAATGGGGAGTATCCTGTTGCTGACTTTGATGTTGCCCTATATGCCCATAATGCTGCATGAATCCTTTTATCCCATTTATGTACCTGCAAGGCTGCATCTTTTGCTAGAATTTGACACAACACAAAATTTGTTCGTTCCACCTGTCCATTTTTGCTTGGCTTGTATGTTGTTGCCTTCTTGTGCTTAATAGAAAAATTATTGACTAGGGCTTCTACCACCTCATTAATGAAGTGGCTTCCTTGATCTGTTACAATTTCTAATGGGCAACCAAATCTAGTGACAATGCGTTCATACATGAACCTTGCCACTTCATCCATGGAAGCTATTTTCAATGGCCTAGCTTCAACCCACTTGGTTAAATAATTTGTGGCAACTAAAATATCCTTATTTTGGCATGATGTAGTTGGAAGTGGACCTACAATGTCTATTCCCCACTTTTCAAAGGGACTAAGGGGAAGAATAGGACATAATGGAGCTGATGAAGTCTTACGGTTACCATGTGTTTGACAAATATCACATGTCTTACAATAATTATAACAATCTTTAAAGAGAGTGGGCGGTGATAACTCGCATCCAAGATCCTTCTTGTTGTAAGTTGTCCAGGAGAAGTGCCCTCCACATGTACCATTGTGGAATTCTTCTAGCAGTTCCTTCCCTTGATCACGTCCAACTACCCTCTCAGATCTTGTCCATCGAGTCCTATTCGAAATAATACTCCACATAGAAT
The DNA here is from genome assembly GCA_018340775.1 of Taxus wallichiana var. yunnanensis. NCBI lineage: Eukaryota > Viridiplantae > Streptophyta > Pinopsida > Cupressales > Taxaceae > Taxus > Taxus wallichiana. The sequence continues at coordinate 14,602,498 of CM031238.1, read as the reverse complement.
AGAATATGGATGAATGGCTTGAGTAATATTTCTCTTAGTCTTTGCATTGGCACCATCGGGAAACTTGAATTCATTTAGATAATTACAAATATCTATGTATTCACTAGGGATTGTGTCAAGGATTACAATCTTTGCATCGGGAAATCATCATCATCACAATATGATCCTAAACCATCATAGGCTCAAGAGAGTGCATCTGCATTGACATGCTTCTTTCCTGGCCTATCTATAATATCAAATTCAAACTCTTGTAGCAAAATTATCCATCTTGCTATCCTCCTTGATGGGTTAGGCTTATTTACAATATATTTTAGAGCCTGATGATCTATTACAACTAGAAATTTTTTCCCTAGCAAGTAATTTCTAAACTTCTTTATAGCAAAAATGATAGCCAGCGCCTCTTTTTCAGTTACAGTATAATTTACCTCAGCACTGCTCATTTGTCTGCTCCCAAAGTAAATTGGATGTTCATTCCCATTTTCATCCTTTTGGCTTAAAGTACTTCCTAGTGCTGCATCTGAGGCATCAGTGTACACAATGAATGGCTTGCTCGAATCTGGATTCTTCAAAACAGGTGAAGACACCAGGGCTTCCTTCAATTTTCCAAAAGCTTCATGCGCCTTATTTCCTGGTTCATAACTAACATCCTTCTTCAAGAACTGGGTTAGTGGCTATGCAATCTTTGAGAAATTCTTGATGAACCTTCTATAGTAACCCACATGGCCTAAAAATGATCTCAACTTACTTCTATTCATAGGAAATGGTAAATCTTTGATTTTTGAAACTTTATCAGGATCGGTACCAATACCATCTCTGGATACAACATGCCCTAACAAAACGCCTTTAGAACATCCAAAGACACACTTTGTAGGGTTTAGTGAGGCTTGTGCTTCATCTAACCTTTGAAATGTTGTCTCGATTTGGTGCAGGTGGTCCAACTTGCTCCTATAGATGCAAAAATCATCCGTAATACTCGATGAAGGTCCCAATGTAGGGTTCGAACACCCTATTCATCAAATGCTGAAATGTTGCTTTGGAGCATTACACAACCCAAAAGGAATAACTCTATAAGAAAACATTCCCAAGGAGTGGTGAACGTGATCTTCACTGATCTTTCTCTGCTATAAGAACTTGGTTGTAGCTGCTATATCCATCAAAAAACTATAGCACTCTTGGCCGCCTACTTGGCCCAAGACCTAATCTGAAAATGGAAGAGGGTAATGATCCTTCTTTGTTGCCTTATTGAGCTTCCCGTAATCAACACAAATGTGTAGCTTCCCATTCTTTTTATTGAGATCAAAATGGGAGAAACCCATTCGAATTCTCCACACCAAATATGAATCCCTGCATCAAGCAACTTATCTATTTCTTCTTTTTACGAGTCTTGGAAAAATTAGGATTCATTCTATATGGCATTTGCTTTATGGACTTAGCACCATCTACCAGCTCAATACAATGTTCTACCCAACTTACTTGACGGAGTTCCTTGTAATCAAAAGTGAATAGGTGTATGTACCTTGAAAGAGTGGAGGTAGGATTCCTTCTCACTCTCCATCACTGCATCACCAATCTTTATTTGTTGGAGATGATCATCAACTTCTTCTTGAGATAATTTTATGGGGTCATGAGTTGGTGTGTTGGAAGGATATCCATGACTGAAACATCAACCTCACTTTCTTCATCTTGATGTCCACTTCTTTGGTACTAGAGTAATCAGAGGATGTCCAATCATTAGTTTCATCACTTGAATCGACAGTTACGCCTTATGATCTTTGAGCGATCATGTTTATTTTCACCCTCTCTCTACCACGTCCAAGTGTCATGAAACCTTCATTCCAGTAGTTTCTTGCATGAACTCTCCTTAGCCATGGTCTTCCTAAGAAGCATTGGGTACGCAATAGTATGATTTTCATCACGAAAGTCTACCACACATACCACACCCATAATGAGATATTGCCACATTTGAAACTACACCTCTCGGTTTAGTTTTTCCTTTATTTAATGACCTTAACATAAGTGTTGAAGGGCGATCAATTTTAAACCCAACATATTCATTACTGGACTTGGTCATTACATTAACTGCAGCACCTCCATCAACTAAGACATCATGAATTGAAATACCATTACATAATACCTCGGCTTGTCGAGCATAGGGATCCGCCTCTGCCTCCAAAACAGGGGACCTCAACCTTCTTCCTTCTTCGAGCATTGAGTCCACCTCGCAACTCCCACCTCTTCTCGAAGACATAGCCAAGAGTTGACCATATGTAATATTTGCAAGCCTTTTGGATAGATCTTCCAAGACGGAGTATGGTCCTTGCCCCGTGAAATCAAAAATCCTCGCACACCCAACTTTCTTCTCCTATGTTTCTTACTAGTTTCTTCTTTCATCTTCTTAGGATCATTTCCATCTTGATTATCTTTTTCTTTCTTTCTTTTTGTTACAAACACATCTACTTCATTATTTCTACTCTTATCTACTACATCAAAAGAATTCACAGGTGCTTTTCCTTTATCATTATCTCCTTTACCAGATGTAGAAGCTCTATCTAGACAATTATACTTATAATGACCCTTTTTATAACAACCATAACAAACAACTTCAGAAATATTTCTTTTTGGACCTCTATCTCCTCCCTGAGAACTAAATTCCTTTCCTTGAAGAAGATTAATAGTTAACTGACCCATCTTTTTGAGCAGATCTTCATACTCAGTAGATGTACTAGGAGAAATATTTGTGCTCACTGGGAGTGGTTGTGGATTCAGGACCAAAGGTGTTGGTGTAGGCTCTACTTTAGCAACAATTTCTTTGGGCTCCTCTTCCATGCTTTCTTCTTGCCTTCTTGCAATCTCCTTTGCTTGTTCAATGGTGGCTGGGCGGTCATACTTCACTCGTTGTCTGATCTCTGGCTTCATCCCAAGAATGAAGTGCTTACAGAGGAGATTATCCACACCATTCATCAACCCATCCGCTAGTCCTTCCTTCCGGATCTGGGCATCAAGCTTCCTCCTTAGCTCTAGAACACGAGCATGATAATCCCTTATCTTCTCCTTCTCTCCTTGGGATAGCTTTGTGATCTCGATCATGAGATCTGCATATTTCTGTTGTTCACCAAATTCTTTAAGAAAACTTTCAGTTAATAAATCCCATGAATTTTTCACATTATCACCTAGTGTTTCAAACCACCTAAGTGCTGAACCATCCAAAAAGGTAGGAAAAAATTCAGTCCATTGTTCCCTTCTTATAAGGCCATTACAAATACAAGATCGCTTAAACTCTTGAATGAAAGAAGAAGCATCTTCATTAGATTGAGCTGAAAAAACAGGAATCTTTCCCATTTTCAAAAGTAACCACCGTGAAATACCAACTCACAAGTACAATCAACAAGACTTATGTGTACAAATAATTGGAATCACTATACTAGAAAGTGACTTTACACCTTTCTACAGTAAAATAGAAATGACCATGGTAAACTATGGTAAAACTTGACTTACTGCGGTAAAAACTGACTTTATTGTGGCAAACACTATTCACGGTAAAAAGTGACTTTACTGCGGTAAATACTATTCCAACAAAAATGACTTTACCATGGTAACTACTATTCATGGAAAAAATGACTTTACCATGGTAACTACTATGCACAGTAAAAGCAAGGTTACCCTCTAATTGATTTTTGACTAAGTGGGAATATCTCTCTAGAAAATCCACCAACGAGGAATGGTCCCGGAAACGGAACCAAAATGTCATCACCAATCCGGCACTATGATAATTCTTCACCGGGAACTCCTCGTGCTATGATTATTTACTAATGCACAGCCTTTAGTTTGGTGGATGTAATCTGGAAACAAAACAACAACATAACACAAGAAAACCATCGACTATGATAAGATAGAATGATGAAAAATCTAAAATATCAAAATAAATTATAATATTAACATGAAATTGTTACAATCTCACCCATGAGGTACTTCAAGTGTTATTGACTTCACTTTCCTTTCACCAAGACTATGGGAGAAACTTTACAATTACACCTCTTAATGGCTTCTTCAACACACCTTTAAACTGATGGCTTCCTTCACACACTTCCTACAATATTTCTCACTACTTCTTTCAATGCTAAATGAGGGGGTAGCCTCTCTATTTATAGAGGTTCAGGCTTATCCATCTTATCTCTAAGATAGGATAAGATATCCACTCTGATGAATCATATTCCATACCTTAACTCTTATCTCGTACATGTAAGCTTATTTGTTAAGATAAGATAAACCTTATCATTTTACATGGGTTCCACATTTTTAGACTTTTTACAAATAAAATACACAAAATATTTATGACCTCACTCCTTGTCTTTATTACCAATATAATATTTCTAATTACTAATCATGTAGACCCTACTTCTCTAATTACCCAAACTTTGACATTTTAACATTACTATACCACTTACGAGAAATATTTACTTTTACAACATTCCTATTGTACTTTGACTATTACCGTACTCCATTATTGGCGGCACCGCATCTTGTGGCGCCGTTATCTTCTATCAGATGCTACTACTAATTATACTTAACAACATCCTATTCCTAATTAATGAAATAGAAATTACGGAGGAAAATTTTAGTTGTGACAGGTCCTTTGAAAGTGAAAAACTTGTGCAATGGTTATTTTGGTACAACTGATAATGGTTACTAAAAAATAGGGTAAATCACTGGCGTTTAGGTGAATTACCTATAATTGGTATAAATCACCAATGATTGAATTGTGGTGAAAATTGGGGCATATATATACCCAAACCCCATGGTATATTGTTTATTTTAACTATGAGGTAAAATACAGCTTGGAGAATTGTTTTTGAGAATTTCAAGGTGATTTTTAGTGATTTGATAGGATGACATCCTGCAGTAGATAGAGAAAACCACCAACAACAAAGGTAAGTCAATTTTATTTTGTTTTTGCGTGATTTTGAGTAGTTTTAGGTTTTGGCTGTTGTTTTTGGGGTGTACGGGTTGCTATCCGTAATCGCGTGTGATTGATGTGATCACCATCGATTTAAAGTAGAATCCTTAGCAATTGAGATGAATTGCTTGTGATTCATCTATGTTTTTGACACTTTTGATAAATAGGGTAAAATTATTTGATGTTTTAGATGTTGTTAGTGAATTTTGTTGATTTTTGATATGTTGTTGATATATTTATGGATGATTCTAATTGTTGGTTAGTTTATTTTTGTAGGTAGATTTAAAATTGAACATTCATGACCACATTCCATTGATTTTGGTGCAGGTGAGGGATGATATGTCGAGATGATGACTGGGATCATGTAGAGGATATATCTGTTTAGATGCTATGAGATATTGCTGAGATGAATCCATAGATGTCTAGGCTTGATACATCACTTTGCTAGAGGGGAGATAACCATTACCCTATATGATGTTAACCATATTTTGAGACTACCGATTCATGGGGCAATGGTGTATACTATTACTAAGGCAGAGAGGGATGGTGTGATGATAAGGTTTTATGGGGAGGACATTACAAATATGAGATATGAGTCAAGGGGGGTTTTGCTTACGGCCGTTTTTATTTACCCGAGAGAGAGGTATGTGTACCGGTGACCATGATGATGATGGCCATCATGTGTTATGCTTTACCGCATTCGGGATTGGTAATTTTCCATGGATGATGACAAGTGTTTTTTCCGAGATGTTAGAGCTTTCGTATGATTTTTGAGTGGGGATCCACCCTACTTTCTCAGTACATTTAGAGATATGTGGGCCTAGAGATCTCACAAACGTTATGGTATCGATGTTGGTTTTTTATTACAGGCTTAGGCTTTAGAGAATATTGTTATTGCTTGACCAACAAGGTTTCTTGGGAATTTTGATCAACACCTTGGTTTCATGATGTGGATATCGGATAGAGGCAGTGTAGGGAAGAGGAGGTGAACATGATTTAATAGAGATTTATCATCTAGGTTATATGTGGGAGATGTTGGATGGAGGCCCTACTTGGATTTTCCTACCTAGCCCGAGTATACTCGGGACTTACTTGGTATATAACAACACATGTGGCTTTAGGAACATAGAGGAGGTGAGCATGAGTTACTTCATTTTAATCATGTTTGGTAGTAGTTTGGTTTATTTGAGGGAGTTCACGATGAGCTTGTCCAAGATAGGCGGGATGTGACATATGTAGATACTTCGAGGGTAGTAGTGGCGAGACTGCCATCATTGAATTGTCGGGATACATCCCCTAATGAGGATGGAGTGATTGTATCAATCGATGATGTGGGGCTTACCCTAGAGTATACTGAATGTTAGGTTCTAGCCTTGAGGAGTTTTGATAGAGCCCGAGTAGCACAAAGGGTTACGCAGTGGGTGAGAGGAGTACGTGCTTGAAAAGAGGGAGGAGCACAAGTAGGGTTAAAAGAGTCAAATTATGAGGATGAGGAAGAGGAGGGTGATGATGACCTACATGCTTCTATTACATTTATGAAGGATGAGAAGGTTGTAGTGGAGGGAGAGAGAGAGATGTGGCTCGGAGAGAGCACGATGATGTGATTGGCATTTGGGATACCCTCGTTGCAAAGAGAGATGGACTGATTTTGAGAGGGATGGACTGATGGTGGAGAGAAATATGATGTTGGGGGAGTGATATAGTCTCAAGGCATACATTTTACATGTCTTTCCCTGATAGATACAAGTACCTGGGGCATACATATTCATTGAGGACGGGATTGGGGATCACAGGCCTTCTATATTTGGTGCGAAGTGTCGGTGATGGCTCATTCTAGTAGGAATATGGGAGCACATATAAGTAACTCCTCCTCTTCCTCGGATGGTTTCGGTGGCTCACTACGATGTTGTGTGGGTAGAGCAAGACTATTATTTTGATTTGGTCATCAAGTACTACTGGATGCCACATTGTATGTTGATTAGGTAGCTACTAAAGGAGTGGCTACAAAGTGTAGCAAAGTGAGGCCTAGTGTGAGTGTGGTGAGCGTGAGATAGCCACCTCGGAGGTGAGAGAGATTGGAGTATTGTAAGGGAGGAGTTGGAGGTGAGGTTATGGTGAAAAATTTTCCAAGAGGGGTGGAGACATAGGTGTTATTGGAAGTACACCTGCTCTTGAAGGAGATGACAGTGCTAGTACGATACTTGATGATGTTGATTTTACTAGTTGATTTTGATGTACATGATGATATAAGCTCGTAGAATCCCATGTTTTTATGATGATGACATATATTGATTTTTTAGATATGATGTATACTATACTTTTGATTTATATATATAATGATGATGATGATGAGTTTATGGCTTATATTGCTTGTGTTATATGTTGTATGTTTTATGTTTTTCTCTTGAAATGTGTTAGTAGTTTTAGATGGAATTTGATGGATATTACTTGTAAACATGTTTGGTTACGTATGATTAGGTGTGGTTGAATGTTTAATTCATCTAAATGAATTTAAAATGTGATCTAAAAAAATGTGCTAAATTAAAAATGTAACTAAATAAAATGAGGTAAAACAAAATGATTGCCCCACTATGGATTTAATATATACATGAAGGGTTTCAAAAAATGTTAAAACATTTACACTTATAGCATTATCAAATGTTAAATAATATTATCAATGGGTAGTTATATGAATCATGATAAAAATGTGGGTTTGAGTGAATGTTTTTAGCTAGGATGACATAAGGGATTTTGTGTATGTAGACCAATGTGGGAGAAAATTATCTTCTTTTCAACGTGTTCATAGGAAAATGACCTAGCTTTACATATTATTTTGAAGAAAACTGATTGTGGTGCGAAGCTTGCTATAATAAGAAATATGGTCGACGTGGGAAGCTTTCTTGGATGCTTTTGATATTGATGTATTTTCAAGGCTGATCAAAGAGGGAAGCCTTTTGCATGAGTAGACATCCTTCGAGGGTATAGTCTACATTTTGATTTTTGACAAGATGACCATCCTTTGAGGGGTTAGTCCATAATTTTGATTGGTAGTTGTCCTTCTAGGGATTAGTCTACCTTTTATATTCTTGATAATTTTTTAGAATTTATGAATAATTGTCCTTCCTCACGATCATTTTATTATATTTTTATATTTTGATAAGAGGAGAATCCAAATGAATTTTTCCATGCATTTTTGAGCTAAGGAAAAATCTAATAAACCATTTCAAGGAGGGGATAAAATGTGTACATGACTACACACATATATGCCCCATGTCATGTTTTTAGTTAGTAAAAATAGATGGATGTAATGATTTTAAGTGATTCCTACAAAAGAGGAATTTTTCATAATGAAAGATGTGATAAATAAATTTTTGGTGCTCATCTTTAAGGCATACTTAGGATGCTAATGGATTGCTACATACTTTCAAATCATTATAATGGTGAAGTGATATGATTTGTATATAACTATTGTCATGGTGATCAATTATTTAATAATAAAAAAGCAACAAGTGTGAAGCATTTAGAGGTTCCCTTTCAGGTTCCCCATCAAGAGAAGTGAGACAATACGCTCCTGACCCATACTTGTGAGTAATAACATATTGACCAATCCAATTAGGGGAAAAAATTCCACGTTTACTCCATTCTAATGTAGTGACATTTTGATTTTATTTAAGTACGATATCACCAATTTTAAAGTCACGTTCTTTGACATGTTTATTGTATTCTCTACTAATATGTTCTTGATAAAATAGATGATGTTCAAGGGATGTTAAATGCTTTTCATCTAACAATTCAAGTTGTGTTAGGCGGTCTTGGTGATACTCTTCATCGTGATGAAATCTTTGAGAGATATAAGAAGTGACATAATTTGGACCTCGAGAGGTAAGACCCATTCTAAATTATAGATGAGTGAAAAGGGTGTAACACCTATAGGTGTGTGGATGTTAGTCTAGTAATCCTAGAGAGAAAATGAGATTTAGAGATGTCAGCTCCGGCTGTGTCGTCTGCTATTTTCATAAGGATTTTATCAAGCATTTTTTTATAGACATCATCTGTCTATTTTCTTGAGGATATTATGGTGATGAGAAAATGAGTTTGATGTTGAACGTATCACATAGATTTTTAACTTCTTTATTTTTGAATTATTTTCCATTATCTTTGATGAGTTTATGTGGGATATCGAAACGACATATGATATTTTGATATATGAAGTTTATAATAGGCCCTGATTTTGTTGAGATTAAAGGAATGTATTCAACCCACATAGTAAAGTATTTAGTAGCTGTCATAATAAAATGATGTTGTTGGGATGATTTGGGATTGATAGCACCAATTAGGTCTAACCCCATTGATAAAAAGGCCATAAGTCCTGAGCGGGTTGTAATGCTTGACTAGGGATGTGAATGAGATCCATTTGGAGTTAGCATTTGACATATTTCGTATGGATGCACAACAATCTTTTGTAATGGTAGGCAAGTAATACCCTAGTCGTATGATGCATTTATCGATGGCATTTCCACTGAAGTGACCACCACAAATGACATCATGGAGTTCTTCAATTGTTTTGATTGATTCATGTGATTTGAGACATCGTAATAGTATACCGTCAAAGCTAAGTTTATAAAGGATACCACCTATAATGACAAAGTGGGTGACACATTGAAAAAATGATCATTTAGCACCATGTGATAAATCTAATGGAAGTTTACATTTAGTGAGATAATCATATATCTGTGTGTACCATAGATCAGGTGGATTTTTTTAATGACATTAATGGAAGGAAACTCATTTTTATGTGAAGGATGATCCAAGCGTTGAACAACTACATACATTTTAGTTTTATCCTTTGAATTTTCTGTTTCAAAAGGGATGAGAGATCTAAGAGATGTCATAGTATATGCAAATTTTTAGAAGATTGTGGAATGGCCCAAATGGTATAATGATCAAATGCATTTAGGAGGAAGTCGACAAAAACTTTATATTTTTGAAGGATTTCATTTTTACATTGGTATTCTCCTTTGACTTGACACCTAAGAAAATGGTAGTATTTATACCCATGATTAAGGCTTCATATTCTTCCACGATGTTAATACATTGAATTTAAGTTTGAATGCCAAAGGTAGTGGAATATTCCAAGGAGGTATGATAATGACTTGACTCCTCCCCCTTATTGACATTTAGCACCATCGAAGAAGAGAATCATTTTGACGGGATGAAATAAGATTCATTAATGTTGTTTATGGATTCATCATGAAAACATTCCCGAGGGGGTCAATTATCTTTAATGGGTGCATCGGTGAGTTTATTTGCAATGGATTGACCTTTAATATATTTCTACGATATAATTCGAGATAAAATTCTATCATTAGCATCAACCATCGAGTTATGTGATCATTATGATAAGGTTTAGTGTGCATGGTTTTAAGTGGATTAAACCTGGTGATGACATACATATTATGATTGAGGAGATAATTTTGGAGTTTGGAGGTGGCAAAATATAATGCACAACATAGTTTTTCAGCTTCAATGTAGTGTGTTACATACTCATGTAGTGTGTGGATAATATGATATATGGCCTATTCACGACCTTGATTATCATAGTGGGAAAGCATAGATCCTAGAGCATGTTCTAGAAGTGGATATGTATAGGTAAAATGGATCCACTTCATGAGGTGGAGCAAGCACGGAGGTGATAATAGATATTTTTGATTTCGTTGAAGGCTTTCGGAAATCAAAATCCCAATGAAGCTCGACATCCTTATGGGGAAGATGTTGAAATGGTTGACAACGATCAGAAAGTTATGATATGAAATTTCAAATGGACCGTAATTTACCTTGAATGATACATAGTTTTTAAAGATTATATGGTGGAGGCATTTCAATGATTTCTCTAACCTTTTCGAGTCAACTTCAATGCCTCAAATAGATATGATGAATCCTAAAAGTTTTCTAGTGAGGACACAAAAAACATACTTTATAGGATTAAGATGAAGACAAAACTGGATGAGATGAGTGAAGATTGATTCAAGGACGTCAAGATGGTATTTTTGTGATTTGGATTTTCCTAGAAGGTCATTGACAATTTTTTGGATGAGGTCATGAAAAATGTATGTCATGGTGCGTTAAGTAGCCCCTACATTTTTAAGACCAAATGACATGACATGGTAGCAGAAGGTTCCCCAAGGGGTGATGAAAGAATTTTTTTGTTGATAGTCAAGGGCAATAGGATTTGGTTATAACTTGAAAAACCATACATAAGGGAGAGCATTTTGTGGATGACTGTTAGGTCGATGAGCTGATCTATGTTTGGAAGAGGGAAGTCATCTTTAGGATAGGTCAAATTGAGATCTCTCGAAGTCTATGCGAGATACATATATTATTTAAGGCTTTAGTTATGAGAATGATGTTAGAGACCCATTGTGGATAGTCAATGGGTATAATAAAGTTAGTAGATAAGAGGTGTTGTAACTCCTTAACAAGGAGAGCTATACAAGGATGCATTTTACGGAGTTTTTGTTTAAATGGATTAGCATCAAGATACGTGACTATGTTTTGTACAAAAAGTTAGGATAATTCCCGGGAACATCACTATATGATGAGGTGAAGGCTTGGTAATATTTTTATAAGAACGAAGTGAAATCATCTAGTTCTTGTGGATTTAAAGATTGACCGACCTTAACTATGTGAGGATCCTAAGGGGTGCCTAAGTTAATGTCGAGGGTGGATTCATTAAGGAGAGTTGGTGTGTCAGATGGTAGGGATTTCTAAAGAAGGCGGTCCTTCTCTCCCATATGGGAAAGTGTTGGACCCCTAAAAAGGCATGGAGCCTTGTGGTGTGTGGAAGTAGGACATGAAGGCACATGAAGAAGTAGTTCTTGGAGAGGTGCAAAGGCTCGCACCTAGGTAGGATGGATTCGGGACTTAGTGATTTTGGACAACAGAAAAGACCAACATAGGAATCAAACAGAAAAGTGACCAGATATAGATGTGGATAATCTATGGAGACTTACGGCTCAAGGAAAGGATATTCCAGGGAATCAATATGGTTATCATGAAAGGATAAGGAGTCGAGGTTGTTAAGGATTAGCTAGAAAATACATGCTAAAGGAACTCAATTGAGGGAAATGCATGACAACATCTAGCATATTCCTGGGTAGTGGTAGAGAAATCATGAGAGGATTCCTTCAGGATTTTGTAGGTAATGATGAGTGGTTAAGAGGATATTCCTTCTTATTCTTCATATGGATGGTTTTCTAGTAGGGTGGAAGAGGGAGATAAGTTAGTATGTGTGGAAATGTATGTAATAAATAGAGAAAGAGAAATATAAAGGTATTGTGTAATGTGTAATGGTGATATTTGTAATGTATAAAGGCTCTGCTATTATGAACGTTCCCAGAGATGGAACCCTTTTTGATGTAATCTTGGCTACTATATTTGATTAATGAATATAATGAAGAGTTTCAGAAGCACTCATGTGATGGATCTTGATCTATACATTTCCCTTATGTTCATGTGCATGTTACGGGTTTTCTTGATATTATTCATGGTTTGATTCTACTTTCATTTAGTTGATCATGTTATACCATGCTCTGATGCATTAGACTAGGACTAGTTCTTTATCTCAATTCCCAGAATGGGTATGTTCATTCCATGTTTATGCAAGAACTCCCTTACCAAGGGTGATCATTCTCACAAAGCTCACATAAAGGAGAGGCTCGGCTTTGTGCACACCTTAGTTGAGCACCTACACCAATTTGGATGATATGTCGGCGCATTTAGGGTTGGTTGTTAAAGCAAGCGGTAGAAAGATACTACATCTTGGTTCTATTTTTGAGACATCCTTTTGAATTTGTTACGAGAATGGTGTGTGATGACAGACCACTTGACCTTGGACAATGTCAAAGCATGGATTAAAAGTATGAAGGATGAGTTTTCTTAGATATTTAATACTATACCTAAGTTTGATGCACGTAAATAGGTAGAAAAAAATTGTATCATGAGCTCTATGAGACCTTTTGTTGTTTTATAGTGGAGTTATATGAATGGATTTCAGAATATGCATCTAGATCAAGCTTGTATACTATAGACCTTGCATCCGCACGCAAGATGAGTATTAGAGGCTGCATGATGTTGATCTAACTTGGACACATGTTGTTGATCATTGGTGGAGTAGAGTGTTGAAAAGTTACAACTTGGAGTAAAAATTTCTATGTATTCTTATCCAGAGGTTGCTAACTTTGAGTTCTTGAGGGAGCCAAGAGGATCGTTCTTGCATGATATCCCTTTAGCTATAAAGATATTGATCATTAAACTAAGTTTGGAAGCATTTCCTACAAATTTGAATAATCTTCTTCCGAGCTCTGGGTGAGGAAGCTATAGTGGAGGAAGATTGTGGACCTTACGATTTGAAAAGGAGAGGGAAGAGAGATGGCTCAAGTATAATGAATCTCAGGATAGGTAGTTGGAAAGACAAGGTGAAGCTACATGAGTGATGGATTTATGGAGGCTGAGGTTGCGGGAAGGATTTGAGGTTCACGTGGAGGACATGGTACCTGAGCATTCTAAGCTACCCCATCTTGGCAAGCGTGGAAGATAAACCCCCTTGAATTCTAGAGAGAGCTTGTCATATGAATAAAGGAGAAGATCCATCAGTGTGCATCTGAATCCACTTGATGACCAACTCTTAGCAATTAGTTTTCCAAATCTAGAGATAAGTATTATTAACCCAGTTGGTATTGGTGGAAGTAACCAATCGAACCTAGGAGGTATAATTTTTCATTTGGTACATCCATGACTATATAATCATTTCCTATGTTTGGAGGTATATTTTCTAGTATAACATTTGGAAAAAGTACAGTACACAAATCTTGGGTATCACATCTAGAAGTGGTGGGGACACACATCCTGGGTAGTAGCATTGTAATCTCACAAATTGTTGGCATGCGTTTAACACGATAGTGGGGACACAAGGTGTGACCACTTTAGGACCTTTACCAACTACGAGAGGTGGATCTGGTGGATCAAGTGGAGTAGGAACTAGCGGACCTAGTGGACATGGCAGATCTAGAGGATGTTGTGGGTTAGGAGGAATAGGCACTAGTGGATCTAGTGGATCTAGTGTTGGAGGAAACTCCAAGAGGAATATAGGTTCTAGATCAGGTGGAAAAGGGCCTCAACCACCTCAGTAAGTGTCCTTTCAAATTTATTTGGATATTCTAGATTACAAAGGTGTTGAGGATGTTGTAGAGCGTGTACACAAATATGAGTTACTATGGTATGCAAAGGGGATAACTACCTTAGAATGGAAGGTAAGTCAATTTGTAATGATGTTGCAAGGGTGCACACATAGTTGGTACCAGAAGTATGATCCTCATCAGACAATAGTATATTATACCACATTTTGTAATTCCTTCTTATCTGAATTCCATATTCCTGAGTTTGAACAAAATAACACTAAGCGCGGTGAAGGAAATTTAACAACGTATGTCGAGTGTGTAGGAGTATGATGTGTGCTTTAATACTCTCTTGTCAAAAATATCTTATGATATTCATCCTTCTCAGCATGCTCAATGGTTTTTTGGAGGATTAATAATGCCCTTCAGGAGAGCGTTGTCACATAAGACTTTCACATACCCACGCAAGGCCTTAGAGGCTACTATGCATGTTGAGGATGTAAGAAGCATGGATACCAATGTTAATCCTTTTATTAAAGCATAGATTGTTGACATGGAAATGAAAATGGAGAAGTTATCTACGAACTTGGCACATGAGACTCATAGTGGCCTATGGTGCACAAATTTTGAGGTAGAGGGGCATACGAAGGACAATTTTCCTTAGAGATCGGTACACACCATGATGGTAGAATATGAAATTTTCCACGAAGATCATGATGCAAGTATGTGTATGCTACTACAATGTGCAATCCATAAGAATGTGTCTTGTTATTGCAAGATTTACACCTCTATTACTCATGACACTAAGGATTGTAGATTAATTGACCAGATACATGATGCCATTGATATTAGCATTTCCTAGACCAGCGTTGCAAAAACTTCCAAGGATGATGTTCATCACTATGAAGGGCATGTGGAATGAGGAGCTTGTGGAAGAGGATTTCACTGAGGATTTAGAGGTTTGGAAAATATTGGAGGTGGAAGAAATGATTTCCTTGTGGAACTTGTTATCTTTGTGGGTCCATAGAGCATTACAAGCATGATTATGCGAACTTGTTAGAGTAATTTGAGTATGGGAAGAAGCACAAGTATGAGGAGTGCCTGAAATTATTTGAACACATGAGCGAAACAATGGAAAGACAAGGGTGTTGGGATGGTAAGCGTTAAGAAAGTAGACTCATAGTGGATGCCAAGGGTGGCACGTGAGTCATAATTAGAACCTATACTGGTGACAATGCAAGCTAAGGCTGCACACGCAGAAATACCAAAGTAGAGACCACTTGGTCACAAGAGAAGAGGTGGTGCATGGGAAGTATCTGAACCCCGCTCATCAAAAGGAATTTTATCAGGAGACCATGGATGTGATTCAAAGCCTACAAGGAGAGATCTAGTACTGAAGGAGTAGTCGTAGAAGCTAGAGAAAAGAAGAGTGTTAAGGCTCCATAGAAGGATCTGGATGATGTCAAGGAGGTATGTAAGATGTTGAGGCAAGAAAATATCATCCCCTTACTAGGAGAGTGGTTAAGAGAGAAAGTACAAGCATTGAGAAAAGTGTGAAAGGAAAGTTTTACATGCTAATCTGCCTCCTCACAACATTGACTATGATAAGGAAATTACCCTGAATGTCATGGTTGATGGATGGCTCTTGAGAAATATCCTAATTGACATGGGTGTAGAAGTTAATGTTCTCACCTTGGACGTGTGGAATCAAATGGGAAGGCCCCCATTACAGCCATCTTTGAATGTGTTGTATATGGAAAACAAGAAGAAGGCAATGCCCATTGGAGTTTTGAAGGATGCTACTATCACTATCCAAGGGGTGAAATTAATTGGAGACTTTGAAGTCTTAGCGTTTCCTGAGGAGGAAAACTTTCTAGAATTACTTGGGCACCCCTTGTGCTACAAGAACAATGTTGACTTACATTTCAATAAGAGGTATATAAGTTTTGAGAACAAGGAGGAATGTGTTATCATCCCATTGATAGATGGAAATTTAGTGCCCTATACTGAACCCTTAGGAGAAGGAGATATAGATAGAATATATGTGTGTACTTTGGAGACCACGAAGTTATGCATCCAATAGAAGGGGCTATTCGGTGGGAAGACACTCAATCTGTAAGTGATACCACTAGCGTAGCATGTGATAATTGGGCGCATAAGACATAGAAGTTAGTCGGAAGGTAGTTAAGAGGATCGATGATGATAGTAAAAAGGTGCCTAGGAGGAAATAAGTTGCTAATTTATCGGGGAGTCAACCCCGATGTTTTCCTGCAAGAAATTTAGGCCCAATGGAGATGTGAGATCAAAAAGAAAAGGATGCTTAGCTATAATTTTCTTGGGAATGCAACATGTTGGTGAGTGACCCATCGAGATAACCTTCTAGAGTGGTGTGAAGTGAGAATCATGTTCTTTGTTAGGTTTTTCTGGAGCAATGCACCTATTATGATACCAGATTATCATGGGAAGGAACCTAACTCATTTCACGTCCAAGCATGTGAGAAGGCTTGGATGGAAGGAGCCGAATCCTTTCAGCCTTCTTTATGGGTAAATAAGCTTTACTCCACCTTACAAGGTTATGTGTGTGCATGTTACATTCACTCAAAGATGTGTCATCGAGAAAAGAAGGCTGGACAGAGGAGTTGACAGTTGATCTCCTTCAAGCTTTTGAATATTGGAGTACTAAACCATTAGTGGATGAGGCATTATAGGTTGTCAAACACCTAACTATGGGAGATAGTTCCATGGTGGAGGATAGAATACTAGAATTATTGGGTGAACCTAGTTTAGAAGTGTCATTTTATGAGGAATAATTAGAGGATATACATCTTGGGCACACATGCATAGACAATAGAAAGGAAAGTTGGTATATGTGATCAATGGTGAAGAGGTGGAAAATTTGGATTCTAACCATACTATTAGTGCGCACAAAGTTATGGAAAATGCTAATGAGAAAGTGCATGCATACCATGAACCCTTGATAACTACAAAGGTTAACATTGGATCAAATACGGAACCTAAGGAGGCTATTATCACAGACTCACTGGTCACGAAGGAGGTTTTAAAGATCATTTATCTCGTTACGTGAGTTTCGAGATTTATTTTCATGTAAGTACTATGAGCTTAAGGAGTTCACCACTCTTTAGGGGACATGTGGATCAAACTAAAGGAGGGAGCACACCCAATTTAGAAGATACCTTACTAGATGAATCCAAACTATGCATTAGGGTCAAGGAATAGATTGAAAAGATGATCGTTTCTGGTATCATTAAGGTTGTTGAAGAATTAGAATGGATAATTACAATGGCCATTAACCTTAAGAATGATACGAGGATAAGTATTTGTGTTGATTATATGGATCTGAATGAGGTATGTGTTATTGACCCTTTTCCAACCCCCTTCACTAAAGAGATCCTGGAAAGAGTAGCTAGGCGCGAGATCTATTCTTTCACAGATAGATTCTCAGGATATCATCAAGTTAGAATTGGAAAGAAGGACCAATAAAAGACAACTTTCACCACTGAATGGGGAATGTTTCCCTACATGGCCATGCTTTTCGAATGAAGAACGTGCTTGTTGTGTTTTTGCGTATTGTGGTGCAGGCATTTCAAGACTTCATCCATAAGTTTCTTCAAGTCTACCTTGATGATTGGATGGTATATGGATTAGTGAGGGACCATTGTGACAATATGAGGTTGATGTTTGAAAGATGTCGACAGGTTGAGGATATCCCTCAACATTAAGAAATGTATTTTTGCTACTCCATTTGGAACCTGTTGGGGCATATCATATGTAAGGAAGGCTTATTGGTGGATCCCGCCAAAGTTACCATTATTATGGGATTGGGGGAACCTACCGGCAAAAAAAGCACGATGCGCATATTCCTTGGGCATATAGGGTATTACCATAAATTTATTAAGGGGTATGCCAAGATTTTTGTGCCATAGGAAAATTTGCTAAAATAGAAAAGTAAAATTGATTGGGGAGAGGCACATCGAGATGACATTTGATACATTGAAGAATAGACTTATTATTACACCCATATTATGCTTTCCTTCTTGGGACAAACCATTTCATGTGCATGTTGATGCTTCAGGGATGGAAATTGGAGTAATGCTGGCATAGTCAAGTGAGGGATTTATCAACCACCCTTTTTAATTAGCAAGGTGAAGCTAACCCCAGTAGAACATAACTATACTACTACTAAGTGTGACGAATTGTCAATGATATATGCACTACAAATATTCAGGCAATATATGTTGGAAACACCTTTTATATTCTACATAGACCACATGGCATTGAATTACTTAGTAAACAATCCTATTTTACAAGGGCACATATGTAGGTGGGTCATGTTGTTTCAAGAGTTTGATTTTACGGTTGTTGTGAAACTGGGTAAGAGTAATTTGGGACCTGATCATTTATCAAGGATTGAATCAAGGGAGGATGCATAGAGAATTAAGGATACAATGCCAAATGTAAAACTATTTAAATCACAAGTGCGCACCTTCGAATTAGAAGATATTATAGTGTTTCTCAAAAATGGGTATGGCATCGATGGAATTAAGACTTGAGAAAGGAAAAAATTAGCTATACGCATCGCACCCTACATGCTAATTAGTGGATACTTATACAAGCTTACGCCGTGATGAGGTTTTGCACCGATCTGTGTTAGAGTATGAGTACATTGCAATCATGGAGGAAGAACATTATGGAATTGTAGGAGAACACTATGTAGGGAATGCAATCATGCACAAGATCCTTTTAACAAGATTTTTGTGGGTAAAAATTTACAAAGATTGTATCGATTATTGCAAGACTTGTGACCACTTCCAGTGCCTTGGTAAACTAGGAAAAGAGATGAAATTCCATTAAGGATGATAGCTAGCATTGAGCCATTTGAGAAGTGGGTGATTGAATTTGTAGGCCCTATATCACCTATTGCATGGAGGACGGGTTCCCACTATATAATTACATGTAATGATTACTTAACACGGTGGGCGGAGGGAGCACCGAAAGGGATTAGACTACAACCATAATAGAAAGAGTCATGTGGGAAAATATAATCAGCAGGTATGGGTGCCCTTTGAGTTTGACTAGTGATAAAGGTACACATTTCTTGAATGAGATAATTAGGATCTTATTGGAAGAATTCATGGTGGCTCATCACAAGACTACCCCTTATCACCCTCAAGCTAATGGAATAGCTAAGGCATTCAATAAGATACTAAGTCACACATTCACAAAGATTTTTGATGTTAAGAGACAAGATTGGGATGACAAAGTCTCAGCCATGTTATGGGCATATAGAACAACATGCAAGAGATTGAACAAAGCCACACTGTTTCAATTAATTTTTAGCGCGGAAGCCATTTTACCAGTAGAATTTTTGCTACCCTCTCTATGTATTGTGTGTGTAAGAGGATTGGATGATGAACACACATTACAAGAGTGCATGGATAAGTTAATGAATTTGGATGAGAGGTGATCACCTATCGATCGATTCAAAAGACTAAGAAATAACTCGGAAGGATATGGAAAAATCTGCAGAGGATGGTGTTTGTTGTGGAATGTTTTGTTGTGGGATATTGTGTTGTGGAATGTTTTGAAGAGGTGTAGATTGTGGCATGGAGATTAGTAGTTGAGATGGTTATGGTATGTGTTGTGAAATAGGGTGAGTACTAGAAATAACACTGGTATTAACTAGTGGTGTAGTTGTAGGGATAGACAAGGTGATGTTTTGAATAGAACTAGTGAATGGTTGTGAAGATATGATAGTAGAGAAGAACACAAACTTGATGGAGGTTTTTTTACTTGTGTATAACCTGGAGGGGTAGATGAGGGAGTATTGGTACTACTTAGGGGAGGTGTGGAACCTATAGAAGGGCTTGGTGAAGATGTAGATTGTTGGGTAGATGTGTTTTGTGATGAAATCATATGAAGGTCGTAAATAGGGATTGAAGAGACATCAAATGTCTCGGGTTGATTGCTCGAAGAATGATCGAGTTGATGCTTTAGATTGGCTAACAGGAATAGGGAAGTTGACATTTGAGATTTTAGGTTGATTGACATTTGATGTTTTAGATTGATTTGAAGTGTATGGGTATAACTGCTTTGAATGATTGGTTCTTGATTCGATCAATGAGACGTGTAATGGTAGATGAGGGATTGTAGGTGTATGGAATTGGTTGGGGTGTAAATGGTTGTAGTTGAAAATTTCTAGCTACTAGATAAGTGTTGAGAGAAATGGGGTTTGAATCTAACATTTCTTCAAAAATAGGGTCTCCTTATTATAGAAAGGAGGTTCAGATGCCTCTAGTTGAGGACTAGGAGAAAAGAGGTGTTCTATTTCTTGTATTCCAAATATATGAAATATTTGATTATGATATTGATGTGGGGAATTGAAGAGTGGTTGTCTCATTTCTTCATTATAGTTGACCCCTAATTCATTCCAAGTTTTTGGGTGTTAGAAAGGGGAGTGGATGTAATTGTTTGATAAAATGGAGTTTGTTGTTGCATTGGTGTAGAAAATGTTGCAAGAAATGGTGTAGCATAAAGTGGAACATGTTGCTGAAATGATATAGATAGTGGGGTGGACATGTTTTCAAAAGTTTGATTATGGGCTTGTTTTCTAGTAAGAACCATGGTAAAAAAACACACAATCACTTTAAAAAAATGAAAATGACTAATTATGTTGATTAACAAACAAGAAAAAGCAATCAAAATGTAGTTTTATATTTTTCTTGATTAATTATGAAAAAGTGAAATGTGTAAGATGGTTAATAAAGGTCCTAGGAAATGGTAGTCTATGGTTGGTTTCAGGAATGTTTAAGGGAGGAGTCCTCAATATACCCATAGGTAGGTGAGGCCTAACTCTGACTGCTGCCAAAAGTATAGGTGTGGTATTGGGGCCTACCTCCTCACTTTAGGATCCCACTGTGATAAGGGAGTTGGGTGCTGAGCCAATATATATTGATAGATAGGAGATTATACTCAGCCAGAACACTAAATCGGTTTCTGTGTTAGGTGATGATATCCCAATCAATTATCACATGGGTGGGATTTTTGAATATATTTTTATTTTTTAAGTGATATGGCTATGTGTGGGGAAGAAATAAGTGAATGCAACAAATTTCTTCATAATTAGACTATGTGAAACAAGAAGAATGTAATTAATTTATTTTAAGATCTAAAATGAAATGTTTCACTTGAAAGTAAAAGAAATATTTTAGGACTTATTTGTGAGATCACTACTTTCTTTTTTATATTTTAGTAAATTTCCAAAGTAAGAAATCTTGATAATCCAGTAAACATGATTTTCAAAAATAGTACCCTACAAACAAATTAATAAAAATATAGAGCAGTAAAGAAAGAATCAAAAGAAAACTCGTGAAGCTATATAATAAAAGCACACAAACAAATCACAAGTGATTTTCCCAAATGTTGGTGATTAGCCTTATCATAAGTGATTATCACATGGTGAATGCCACCCATACTAGAATCAAGGTTATGGTGACACACTCTAGCATAAAGGAATATATAACGAGAGGGTGAGATAATAGATAAAAAGAGCTAACTGGATCACTAAGACCTTCGAATATGAAATTGAGATAAATCCTAAAAATCTAGTGTGGGGAACGGGCATATGCCAATATCTTACAAAAGACCCCATGCCCCCGACTAATAACGAGCCCGATAAGATAGTCTATATCCAATAAAGTGACTCTAATAGTTGGGTCTCGATAGGATCCTCTTCATGCAAAAAGGGAAATACCCAAGCCATCTCCCACTCAAAAAGAGTAGGTATTATAGAAAATAGGGATCCAAGTTCACTATAATTGATGATTTCCTTTTAAAAAGAAACTTTAATGGGATCCCGCTTAGGTGCCCAGAGAATGAAGAATATAAAAGGTCTTATACGAGTTGTACCATAGGAGCTTAGGAGGTCATTTTTCTACATAAACCAAATCTATAAAAATCCTACAAGTAGGGTAATTTTTGCCAAAAAATTTCGTTGACTATCAAGAAGAAACAAACAGATGCAGGATTTGTCAATTTTATATAGGCTTCGGAAGAATGAGGCATTACCTCTTAACCCCATCCTAATTGAGGAACCATTTACACAATGGGGTCTAGACTTCATCATTATAGTCAACCTAAATTTAAGTGTCAGGCATAAATGGATCCTCACTATAAATAATTCATGAACCCGATGGGCGTAAGTGGTTCCACTAAAAATGGCCACTAAGAACGTGATCCTGTAACGTCACAGAGGAACTCCTTTGTACTAAGGCCTTTTAGGGGCCAAAGTGTCCACATTATGAAAACATCCTCTAATTATTACCCATAATAATATCTTAATTTAGATAATATCCACACATGCACCTCACCTGGACACCTCATCAAGCCAACTCACCCTAAGACCTATTCTTAGTAAGTTGCCATAACTAACTAAGACTTACCCAAACCCTAAAAATCAATGCCTACATTCTCTCTAACCACATTCTCGCATGCTTACAAGAAGCTTCCAGTTTAATCCATGGGTTAATGACATGAGATCCGAGAAAATCAAGAGGATCTCCCTAGTTTAGTAAACCTAGGAAATCCCTGCCTTGACCGACGCCGGTTACCCCTAACCTATCATTTGGTTAAGATGGAACTGTCGTCGGTCACTTTTAAACCCCTAAAATAACCTTATTTCGAAGGTTGGAAAAAATTTGGCTAACATTAGCACATCCCTGAGAGATATCACATCTTTTGAGATGAATTCTAGTGAGAACATGCATGCAAGGAAGGAGATCAAGCATTTTTCTCACAACCATCCAACACTCACTCCAACACTGATTTGAGTCAATCAAGCAAAAAGGAATACACATGTAACACATGTAGAAGATTTCCAACATTAGGTGATCCTCAATAGTCTTCAACCTCTCACCAGCACCTTCATTCATCACTCACATGCATCCAAACCAGATTTAAAGTAAGTAGAATATTATACTTCTCGGTTCATTTCATTTCATCATTATATTATCACCCTTTGTTTACCTAACCACCCATTGACCTCCTTCAATACTCACCCCTCCATATACCCATTAAAACCTCACCAAATCCCACCCAAACTACCAAATACCTCATTCCGACCAACCAAAATCCTTTGTGTAATCATAAAGGAGACCCAAAACTCATTCGGTGGCATTCCCAGTTTTCCACAGTAACCGGCACCGGTTACACCCAACCGCCGTCGGTCACCCTTAACCGGCATCGGTCTCTTGTATTTACCCATACAACCTACAACAAAGTGACCTATCCACCTAATTCCATATCACCCTTACTCACCTGTGACCTACCTGAGACCTCTATCAGACCTGTAAGAGATCCAGAACTAGTTATTTGACCTTCGGATCCTATTCTAACCTAGCCTGTTAGATCAGATCTTTCTTATTGTGTTTTAAGTGAGATACCTAAATCATTTCAAATTACAATAGGATTTACTTTATTACCCACATTAAATTGTTTTAAATAGTGGACTGATAGCTATGTCTAGGAAGTATCACACTTCTCGGATCTAGCACATGCTAGGCGTAGTTCACTACACATATTGTTTAATTCTTTCTGGTGGTCTTGTTTTTCATTACAAGTAGTTCCTCCTAGCCAAAAGGAAGTTCTCACAATCAGCTGTGGATTCAGAAGTCATATGCACGCAACAACCCAACAACCAACATTTCAACAGTATTCCTCCTATGCCCATTACCCTATCTATTTCATCAATACTTCAAAGAAATGTCTAAGAATCAGGTGAAACATTTTGGCATGCCTGGTGGGACCCATCTAGGGTTCCTTGCATTTTATTCATTCCTAGGAAAATTTGTGTTTTTTTCCCTTCTGAAAAGCATACACATTAATTTTCTCCTTGTAACCTACCTTTTCTTTCTATTTCTCTAAAAGAAACCTTTCTTTTGGTGTAATTAAAAAGAACCATTTCTTCATGTTTTTTTGCATTGTAGTGAAAGAGCATCCCTCTTCCTCTTCATCTTTTGTGTCATCCAACTTCACACTTCGATTTGGGCTTAAAAATAAGTGCATTGCATTCTGATTTATCACATTAGCTCACATTAATTGAGGGAAACCTATACGCTGGAAGTCATGCCCAGCTGATGGTTGACAAATGAATCATAGAAAGCACATCTCTCTCTCTCTCTCGAGTCATACCAAATTACAAAAATTCAAAATAAATACATATTCTTAAACAACATCTTTCCTGGGAATGCCTGTCAATGATCACACTGATCGAGGATTGGCAGGTACTCCCCAGCTCATCGCTCTATGTCGAGTCATACTTCAGAGTGAAGCCCACCCCCACCATAACATACCTAAAACCTCACCTTTTAGATCTCCTTCTTCGTAGGAAGCCATCCTCACCAAAAAAATTCTATTCTACAAGTACATGAGTCAGTCCTTAAATAGCATAAGCTAAACAAACATAATAGAAAAGGCACTCCTAGGATCACATTTTTCTTAGTGTTTCTGCTTGGCTTGCATTTTGAGGTGAGAGATCACGTTCTTCATTTTTCTTGTTCATCCTTGCATGCTCCTCATCACAGCTTGGTGTATTTTGGCTTCACCTGAGTGTGCCTAGACCATATTCTCATCATTCTCAGAATTCTGGGTCTGATTCCACATCAGATTTTAATTCACAACCACCATTCTTTCATCACTATTTCAATTTCACAATGACCGTGTCGGTCCAATGACTATCATCGGTTACCCTCTTACCATCATCGGTTATACCCAACCGGCGTTGGTTCCAGGTCCTTTTGTTAACCTACTCAAAGGGACATTTATTCATCTTCATCCTTGTTATTTATTCATCTTCTTCCACTTTTCACAGTCCCTGTCATTACTATCATTCCCATTGATGTTGTAAAACTCATCAGATTTGGCATACCTATCAGATTTGACCTTATACCTTGTTTTTCACTCACTGTCCATTTTCTACAGTGACCAAGCAGTAGGTTACCCCTAACCAATGCCGGTTTTCCTAACCGGCATCGGTTAGCCTGTTTCACTTTCCAACCAACATTTGGTACCTAATCCACTTTTTACCATCAAATTCACCTGTTCCTGTTATTTTTCTGTGTCATTTACAGAGAAGAAGCCCTACTACGATCGATCAAGATTGGTTCACATGGTGCTAACCCAAAGACAAGAAAGCGCACTCATATTTCATGCTAGTTATCAACCACTCCCACCTAGTCCTTCACCACCTTCCATTTTATCACCAGCCATGGATCCTATCCAACCTATCACTATCACTACTACGGAGATGAGGAGTTTGCATGACTCCTTGACCAAAACCCTTCCACTTTGTAGTTTTACCTTTCCCACTCATCCACTCGAGATGCCTCGGGTCAGTTGATATATGGCATGCCCATATCTATCCCCCGACTCTCGCTCCCACTCCTGCATCGGCCCCATTTGGCTCCATGCTTACCCGCATCTACCTTACCCCCAGTTATTTTATAGCTAGGTCCTATACCCGCTATGATTGCCACATCTGCCACCTCCATGGCACCCGCCACATCCACCATACCCTCGACAACTACCCAAAACACAACCTCATCCACCCCTAATGTCTCACACATACCCATAGCTACACTACCACCTCCGATGTCGGTGACCCCTACCCCTTTTTAGAACGTGGTCCTTTCCATTCCACAATCTTTAGCCCCTATAGCTACTAGGGTTACCACCACCCTTCCACCTCCATATACATACTATCAACAGCCTCTCATTTCATCTATTATTCACTCTGGATACATACCCCCTATTTCACTACCTTCATCTCAATCAACCTACATGGCAGCACCATATACTGGAATGTCACCCCCATTATATGTCCAAAACCAACCCTCTCACTATGGGAGGCACCCAATCATCGCAACCAACCAACGACCTAATCAAATTGATGTTGGACAAGATGTAGACATTGGAGGCATCGGTTTCTGGCTCCCGCAACACTCTCACCTATGACGAGATTTGTAATGAGCCTATCCACCCATCCATTCCTATCCGCCCATATCCCATGCATTGGGAGATGCCTAAATTCAATCATTTCAATAGCAAGGAAGACCCGCAAACAGCATTTGTGGTCTTTCAAACATGGGTGTTACCTAATCACTCACGATGATGCTTTGCTATTGAGGACCTTTCCCATGTCTCTGACTGGGCCTGCGTTAGATTGGTATAGTGGGTTACCTAGACACTCTATATTTTCATTTAATCAGGTAGCCCAAGCCTTCTTGGATCATTTCTCTATCAATATCATCAAGAAGGTTACTATGACCGACCTATATTCCACATGTCAATATGAAGATGAATCTATCACAGATTTTTTCACTCATTTGGCATAGCCTGATCAACCAACTCACCTTCCAACTGCCACAAACAAAGCTCATTGAGATTTTCACATGGGCTTGTGCTAGACATATCTCACCGACCTTATAGGTCCAAACCTTCCAAACATTCGATGAAGCATTCACTATGGCACGAAAGTTAGAGATTTGGGCCATCGAAGAGAAGAAAATCCAATTACGCAATAAGAATTTGGCATTCAAGTCGAATGATACCTCTTCTTCTTCCAAACCACAAAACAATTATTCAAAAGCTAAGGGCACCACTAATGCAGTGGTACTCAAGGCCGGCCCATCTCATCCATCAAATCAAGCTACCCCCTCATCTAATCTCTCACCCATTCAGACTTTTCAATTAGACATGAGAACAGTGGAAATACACCCCAATTGGGGAACCTTACTCTCTATCTTAGAAAATCTTATCAAAGCCGAGCCATCACCCTTCCACCTATAAAACCACACACTGGTTTTGACCCTGCTCACCCCATGCCCACATGGTATAAAGAACATGACTTCTGTAACTATCATCGAGTAAAGGGTCATAGTGATGGAAATTGCATCACTTTCAAAAACATTGTCCAAGAAATGCTCGAGAAAGGTGAGTTAACCATGGATAATCCTAATGCACCTGCCAACCAAAACCTACACATCTTCAAGAAACCATTTCCCAATCATGCCCCTTCATTTGATCAAACCGGTGAGACCTCAACTCATGATACCCATACCCGCGAGGTTCACGCTATTTTTAATGACATACCTATCACCTCCCAATTACCTCACATTCCTTCCATAGAGGAAATCCTAGCCCGAAATCCTCCTTCCACGTTGGAACCCACCGCACCTATTCCTCCACCCACAGAGGAACACCTTTCATCTCCTTCATCACCTATGGAGGAGTCTTCACTAACATCGAGACCATTTCACCTTTGGCTTCTCCACTTAGAGAACCGATACCCACAGTACTTCTTCAGCCCATGGAGGAACACCTATCATCTCCTCCACCCACAAGAGGAGCACCCATTACCTCCTCCACCCACAAAGGAGCACCCATTACCTCCTCCACCCATAGAGGAGCTCCCATCATCTCCAAACCCTATCACAGATCTAGTTGAGATACCCTTACCTCTTGGTGAGCATTCTCCATCAACTACCCAAGACCCTGCAGACCTACTTTTTCGGCTCTCTTACCCATGGAAGCTGAAGCTAGCCAATTCCCCATCTCTAAGACACATTTTATGGGAATTTCCATTAGGTCCTCATCAATTCCACCTTCAGACATGCCATTCTCACATTTGGCCGATCACTTAGATTATGTGGATAGGGCCTTACTTGGGGGTGCCTTTTTGCTTCCTGTCTCAATGCAGATGCAGATGTCACTTGCTGATACTTCCACTATCTACCCAAAAATATTTCGACCAATCGAACCGAATACAACCACCTCTATCACCATTCCTTCCACGACACCCATCATAACTCAACATACACCCTTACCCATAACCCAAACTACATCTAAACCCAAACCCACACCTACATCCTCTTCCTCAACTAAACCTATTATTACCTTAGGGGTCACCCCAACCACCAGCCTTACTCATCCACCTATCAAACTAGATTTAGCTACATCCTCCAAAGTCAACACCACACCTACTCCGACACCTAAACCAAAGAACCAAGCCCATAGAAC
The DNA here is from genome assembly GCA_018340775.1 of Taxus wallichiana var. yunnanensis. Lineage (NCBI taxonomy): Eukaryota > Viridiplantae > Streptophyta > Pinopsida > Cupressales > Taxaceae > Taxus > Taxus wallichiana. The sequence goes on along the minus strand of CM031238.1, from coordinate 14,574,280 downwards.
TCATACTCCAGCTTTTTCCAGCCACACCTTCACCCCTTCCATCCATCTTAGGACCTCAACTCTCCAACATGGTCAAGAAACCTCCACCCATCAATAAACCAAAAACACAACAACCCATTCCTTCCTCACAAACCTCTAACCTACCCAGATGCCCAACATGACTTACACCCACACCTACAGCATCTCTACCCCCATACCTCCAATACCCTCAGCTATTTCTTCACTACCCACTACACTTCAGTCGTTGTATCTCTCACACCCCATGCATGACCCACATCATCTATCTTCACAACACCTCCATTATCCCCCTAGGTAACTCATCCTCTTCCCCCATCTACTTTTCCTTCTAGACCTCATACACCCATATCACCTTTACCCAAGAAGGTGCAACCCAAAGACAAAACTCCACTACCTCCCAATAAGGTAGTCAAAACAACCACACACCCTCCTACCCATTCATCTACCATACCCCTACCAAACAAACACATGACCAACCCAAGACACATGCCAACACCCAAAACCATAGCTCGACCCACTCCCCCTCCTACAAAGAGTATTCCTCAACAATCAACCACACCTATACCCAAACCCACATTCACTTCCCATTGTGACCCACTAGCAGGGTCCTATGCCAAAATTTTAACCAACCTCCTTGAGACTTCTATCATTACATTACCACCACTCAGACCTTATGACCCCTCAAACCCAAGCCAAAAGGGTTTGATGACACTAAAATTTTGCCTACCATCATGTGCCAGGGCACGATGTGGAGAACTACAAGGCCTTGAAAACCATCCTTATCTAGTTGTGTCCTCCGAAGCCAACTTTGATGATGATGACCTTCTCGATGAGGACCCTGCTTCACCGACACCCATTCCCACACTACCCACTCAACAACCACAACCTCCACCCCCACAACTCCTAGAACCACCCCCAAGATTTGAAATTAACATGGTTCGCATCAGAGAACTTTCCACACCATCACCTAAATGTCATTTGCACCCACTCACTTCACAAGGATTTTTCTCCTCCAGTAGGTTTTTTCCCATCATGTCATTATACCACTCATCCTACACCTTCTCCATTTCATGACTCCCCTCAAATCAACATGATACACGTCACTACACATGCTCGAAGGATAAGGGAAAAGAAAAGGCAACCGACCCACCAACTAATCCTATACCCAACATACCATCTGCACCCATACCTAAAATCACTATCATGGCCCCACATACCCCATTTCTAATGGAGTCACACATCGCACCATGCTCAAACAACTACACCAATCCCCCTCAAAATGTCCTTATATGACCTCATCCAAACCTCGAATCCCATCGTCAAGCTCTCATGGAGGTTCTTCAATCTATTGAGGTTTTACCCAATGACCCTACACCCATAGCCTCCATTATCACACCCCATCATGTAGCCTCTCTTACCAAATTACCACCTTCATCTTCACCCCATCCTACTCACCAAGTAGCCTCCCTTAGCTTCTCAGAGGAAGAGATCGCACCACACCAAACCGATGACCTGACCCAGCCCTCTTCATCTCTATCCACATCGATGACATATGGGTACGCCATGTGTGATGATTGATGGGGGTGCTAGCATTAACATCATTTCATCCCATGCATTCACTCAAATGCACATACCGATAATTACATGCATAAACATCCATGTCATGTTGCATTCATTCAATGATGCTATCACCTCTACACTAGGCACCATCATCCTCCACATTCACGTGGGCCCCCACACTATTCTAGAACTATTCTACGTCTTGGAGGGGGAATTCCAATATAACTTGTTGCTTGGTAGACCCTGGATTCATGTCATGGGTTGTGTTCCTTCCACTTTGCATCATTGTGTAAAGTTTGAGCATGAAGGGACACACCTATACTATCCCAGCTGATCCATCACCTTTCAAAACATGCAACATGCTTTACCGACCCAATGATGTGCTCATACCCATTAAGTTGTCTACCTCCGCGACCACTACCACTTCACCTACACCTCCACTTACCAATACAGTCTACTACCTCAACCACACATACCTCCTCCATTCCTACCACTGCCACAACCTCCACGGCTAACCCATTAGCCTCCCAAGCCATTAACCCCACCTCCGCATTGACCTCCGACACATCATCTATTCTAGCTACCTACATACCAACCACCGATCCCTTGGAAGGTATTTTTCAATGCCTCACTCTGGGGGAATACCACCTATATAGTGTCAACACATTCCTTACTCCACAAGAGTATGGAAGCCTTCACCAACACCCACGTTATGATCACCATATAGGAGAACATCTCATGTATGGTCCTCCTCACCTTCGTACTAGTCTCACCTATGGGGGACTTGATACTACCACTTACACACCCGAACCACCATCACAAACCCGCCCATTTTCCGCTGACTTCCAATCACTCACCAATCACCATTTTTCCCACACCTTCCTACACCGATGTGTGTGGAAGGGTTTTGGTTTTGGATTTTATGAGCAAGGCCACCATACATTATTCCATGTACCACCCACAAACATAACGACCATAGTGGTATCGGCTTTCCTGAACCACCTACCAAACAAGCCCGCATTGAACTCATCAAGGACATCAGCCCTTCTCCACCTTCTTCACCCACTCCACCTTCATCACCACCTTCACCGACGGAGTCGATGGATCCAAAATCTATCCCTCCTAACTTTTTTTTTTTTCATAAACACCATTTCCTTGGGGCCTTTGACTTATCAACATGAGGGCGAGGCCCCTTCCACTCTTCCCTTCCTGTATCCTAAAATGATCGATGATGATACACCTTCAATTAATGTCATTCAATGTCAGGATGATGAATCTATACTCACCTACCTTGGTGTAGAAGACTCATATATTCATTGGTCATTACCTTTTGAGATGTAAACCATGTTGAATGAATCGACTATCGAGATCAACATTCATACTCAAGATGACCCACACATCCTAAAGATCGGTCAATCTTTAGATGCTGTCTGAACAGAAGCCATCACTTCTTTTCTCAAAGATCATAACCATGCTTTCACTTGGTCTTATGCAGACATGCCCGGTATTGACCCCACCATAGTGGTCCACAATATCATCACATTCCCGATGCCAAACCCATCAAACAAAAGTTGAGGAAAATGCACCCTCGCATTGCCCTTCTCATCAAAGAAGAACTTTAGCACCTTCTTTTTGTTTCCTTCATCTTACCCATTGATTATCCTCGTTGGATTTCTAACATTGTCCCTATCACTAAGGTGACAAGGGGACTCCACATTTGCACAGATTTCGTGACCTCAACCTAGCCTGTCCCGAAAGATGACTTTCCCTTACCCGGTATTGACCAGCTGGTTGACCTTACCACTGGCCACGAGATGCTATCACTCATGGATGGCTTCTCGGGTTATAACCAAATCTTTCTTCACCCTAGAGGATCAACACAAAACCTCATCATCACCCCTTGGGGGACCTTCTACTATCGAGTCATGCCTTTTGGCCTTAAAAATGTTGGTGCCACATATCAGTGGGCTATGACTTACATCTTCCATGACATCATGCATCACATACTAGAAGATTACGTGGATGATATCTTGGCCAAATCTAAATGCCACTCCAAAGCACCTTGCCATCCTCAAAACCATTTTTGACCGCCTCATTAAATATTGCATTCACCTTCAGCCAAAGAAGTGCATCTTCATGGTCCTCTCAGAAAACTCTTGGGATTTATCATTTCCCTACGTGGTATAGAAGTTGACCCTGCTAAAGTCAAGGCTATTCTGAAATGCCTCCACCCACTAACCTTAGACAACTCATAGCCTGCAAGGTAAGTTGTAGTCTATTCACCATTTCATTTCACAATTATCTGATCGGTGCCAACCATTTCATCATCTGCTCAAGAAGGATGTCTCCTTTAAATGGGATGATGACTATCACAAATATTTTGAGGCCCTAAAACAATACCTTCTCCAACCACCCGTACTCATTCCACCTAAAGATGATCAACCTTTCTACCTATACATCTCAGCTACCGATCATTCCTTGGGAGCCATGCTCACTCATCATGATGAACAACATAGGAGCATGTGGTTTATTACATAAGCCATACTCTTTTGGACTATGAAACCCGATACACCCATCCCGAAAAACTTTTCTTAGCCTTAGTTTTTCATTGCCACCAAACTCCGCCATTACCTACTCAACCACAAAACCTATGTTGTGACCAACACCAACCCCTTACACTTCATGTATGCCAAACCTTATCAAAATCAGTGTGCCACATGATGGCTTATGCTTTTAGCTGATCTTGACCTGAATTCATTCATCAAAAGTCCATCAAGGGTCAAGCTATCACCAACCAATTGGCCGATGCACCTATTTCTAGGATCAACCTCTAATTTTGACTTTCTAGATGAGTCAATTGCTACCCTTTCCTTGGATGAACCCCTTACCAAATGACACTCTTCTTCGATGGTTCAAAGTGTCAAGCATGGGGGTGGGGCTGGTATTATCCTCATTCCACTTGATGGTGAGCCCATGCCTTTGTCTTTCAAACTTGATTTTGAATGCACAAACAATATCATTCCAAATATGAAGCACTCGTATTAGGTCTCCAAGCCACCTATGCCCGATGTCAAATCAATCAACATCTTTGGTGATTCTCAATTGGTCGTAAACCAAGTCAATGGTATATACCAATGTCATAATGAGATACTTCAAAAGTATAAACATCATGTAGACATACTTTTGACCACCTTTGACCATTACACCCTTCAAACCATCCCACGTTCAACTAACAAATTTGTAGATACCATGGCCTGCTTGGCTTCCCAAATACCGCTTCACCTACCGATTCTAAAATATTTGTCACCATACAATGACTCCAATCACCTTCTTATTTACCATGAGGTTTACTCTATCGGAACCGCTACCCCGACCCAAGTGACCTTTGGTACAAACAATACTCGACTATCTTTCTCTCTCCATCTTACCTCCTGATCTCACCGTAATGGACAAACATGCCTTCCTTAAAAAGTCTCTCATTACGTCATCATGGGGGCCTCCTCTATAAGTGTGGCTTTGATGGTATTCTCTTACGATGCCTCACAAGTTTCTGAAATTCCTTATACCATTAAGGAGGTTCATGATGGCATATGTGGAGGTCACTTCAGTGGCCTTGCTATTGCTAAGTGTATTCTTCACCTAGGCTATTACTGGCCGACCCTTAACTCTGATTGTTGTGACTATGTCAAATGTTGTGTAAAATGCCAACAACATGCCAATATTCATCATACACCCAATCATGCCTTATAGGTCACCCGTGACCTTTGGCCCTTCTCTCAATGGGGTTTGGATCTTGTCGGAGAGATCAACCCCATTCTTCCCAAACACCATCAATGGATCATCACTACTACCGAATACTATACAAAATGGGTTGAAGCCATACCACTCATCTCCATGAAAGCCAAGAAAATATGTGAGTTCATCAATCATCACATCATTTGTCACTTTGGTGTTCCTCATCGCCTCATCACTGACAATGGAAAACAATTCAAAAACAAAACATTACAAAAACTTGTGCGATGCCTTCGCATTCAGCTTAGTTTCTCATCACCTTATTACCCACAAACCAATGGCCAAGCTGAATCCACTAACAAAACCCTAAAAAAATTCTTATGAAAGTGGTTAATGATACTGGGAAGGATTGGCATACGCACATTCCTTTTTCCCTATGGGCATACCGCACTAGTATTCGCACTTCCACTGCCGCCACACCATTTTCTCTGGTCTATGGTACCGAGGTGGTTTTACCTCTCAAAGTCTAGATTCCCTCACTCCACATTTCTCTCCATGACATGCTTAATGATGATGACTTTCATCAGGACCATTTAGCATAGCTAGAGTTATTAGATGAATGTCATCTTAACGCTCTTGACCACCTTCAAGTTTACCAAAAATGTATCAAACATGCCTATGACAAGCGTGTCCATGAATGAACCTTCCAAGTTGGTGACCTCATCCTAAAAGAAAATCAACATGTAACCAAAGTAGAAAAAGTAAATGGGGAAAATTTTCTCCTAATTGGCTTGGACCATACATCGTGACTCATACTTATGGATCAGGTGCTTATCGTTTATCTTCACTGATGGTAAACCCAAACCTAAGCCCCTTAATGCCTTGCATCTTGACCATTCTATTGTTGAATTTTAGTCCTACCTCACCTTTTGTCTCTTTCCATGCTCATCCCTTGAGTGTTATCCACTTCATACACCTCACCAATGATTAAACAAGAATCATGTGAGTACCCGTCACTTGTTATCTTCTCTTGAATATGTGTACCATGACGTTGCACATAGCATGATTCTCATGGATACTTTTCATCTACCTTTAGATGAGATCCCATGGTCATTTCACCTGCCTTTTACACGAGAGTCCTATTCTCCACCTTGGTCTTGTCCATGACTTCAAAGCCCTCACATGGGATACAACTCCTTGAGTCAAACTTCCACTCAAAAGATGACTCCCTCAAAAGGACATCTTCCTCTCAACAATTAGCTGCTATAAATAGACTGCTCCCTCAAAGGAAAACTATGTAAAGCTCTTTAAAAAAAAAGAGAGAGCAACCGAAGCTTCCCACATCGATCAACTTTACGAAGACCTCAAGGAGTTAAATTCCTCATCCCATATAGACTTCCCGCATCGATCAGTCTATCTCAAATACAAGTCAACACATAAAAACTTTTTAGTCATGGACTTTCCCATTGTGACCTCGGATCTCTTGCCCAAATAGCATGCTACCTCATACCATACAAAATTACCCACTTTTCACCCTTCAAACCATACCCACTCCCATTTCCCACTGCCTCAAGGGACTTCTTAGAAACTAGGACATTTGGTGATCATGTGACTACTTTTCACCGTAGAACAATCAATCATGCAATGTCTTTAGGGTCTTACATTCATCACCTCTTTCAAGGTGTGATCTGTGTATGATCCTCACCAATCAGGTGGCTTTATTTCCCCCTCTTCTCTTTTAGCCATCCTTGTTTACATTTTGATTACCTTATACAGGACTTGGTCCTCGATACTTACTTTTGGGGTAATCTATCTTCTTCTTTTCCCACAATCAACATCACCTATATCACTTTACCTCTAACCAACCCACACCTAACAAACCTAAACCCACACCATACCTAAAACCTACCACCTCATTTTCACACCCTCTCATATTCTTCCCTAGCTTATGGGAGAACTACATCGCTCGAGGCCCCTTTTGCCGAGGCTATGTAGGTAGCACTCGAGGGCATGGGGCCCTTAGAGGTTAGCTCGACCATCATCATCATCATCACTTTCCTTACCTTTTCCCATTCGCACCCATTCACCTCTCGCAATTTGCTACCTGTTCCAGACACATCCTACTCTAGTTAGTTGCCAATTTATCATCAAATACAGTGGCAATTAATACATCTTTACAACATTCATTTCATCACATTTACCACAATCATACATCATACCAACATGATCCATATTACCATACATAGCACAAATTCAACCACAACATTTCCATATCATCATTTGCCATTCCATCATAAAACTAACTCAACCATGCCTAAAGACCGACTCGATCCATGCCCTAAACCAACTCGACTCGATCCATGCCTAAACTGACCTGACTCGATCCATGCCTAAACTGACCGATCCATGACTCATCCATGCCTAAACCGACCTGACTCAATCCATGCCTAAACCAACCTGACTCCATCATGCCTAACTCACCTAATTTTCATCCATATCAAAACAACAAAACAAAAATCTCATCAACGCACCAATAAATCGAAAATCTCATCACCACATCAACAAATCAAGAAATAAAATGTATCTCATCATATAAATAAATGTGTATCTCAATACAATATACATGGCTATCTCATCATGTCCATCATCTCAAAATCATTGGCACATAGGCCGATACACAATACAAAATGTCATCGGCACGCACACATGTCGGTATCATATATATAATAAAATAATGAAATAATACAAAATCTCTTGCAGCGTAAAGTAGTATATGCTCAAAATATACAAAATCTCTCATACATCCTCACTATGTCTTCGGCACGCAGTGGTATGTGATCAAAAATACAACTATCTCTCAGCACGCAGGCCGGTATATATCACAAAAATGACTATCATACATCAAATGTCACAAGCCTCATATCAGGCATCTCGGTGGATGTCCTCCATCTCTATATCACATGTACCCTCGCCTCCTGGGTCCCTACTGTTGGCACCTCACCTAGAGCTGGTCTCATAAGCGGTAGTAGCCTCTACCCGATCTCGGCCTAGGAGCTCGATGGCCCCCTGTACTCTCCACATTGTGAGTGTGGGATCTCATCCTCTCACTGGATGCCTATTGTGCCCTGTACTCGGCATAGGATATGAAGTCTATCCCGCCACCATCAGCTAGTCCTGGTAGTATCTAGCCTCACCTAGGGCATCCCATAACCTAGATATAGGCATGGTCTATGGTGGTCCCATAGGTCTCGCCCCGTACCTATTCTGGGACCCTATCCCACTCCTTCCTGTGAACTAGGACCCGGTCCTGGTGCTTGTGGTGGTGCCCCCTACCCCTGTGCCTATATCTGGGCCTGTAAGACCCCAATCTGTGCTGGATGTGGCCAACTAGCCTTGTAAACCTGCCACCTGAGCCTATAAGGCCGCCACCTGACCATCACCCTCCTCTCCATCTCCATCTCCTCCACGCCATCTGGGCCTGCAGACTAGCCACATGTACATGTAGCTCTACTACCTCTACCTCTGAGCTCTCTAGCTGTGTCTACACTATACCCAACTAGGTAATCAGAGTAGCCACCGCCCTCGTAGGGTGTCTCTTACACCGTGATGGTGGCTAGATCTGGCTGCCCTGGTCTGGGTGGTATGGCTCGTAAATGAGCCACCCACCACTATCTATACCTATCTGTGCACCAACGTCATCTATCCGCTCGGTCCACTACCTACTGCTCCTCCTACCCTATGGGCATTGTAGGTTGTGGTAGAGGTAAGGGCCTCTCCACATCATCTCTTTAGTACTGTGGGAAGGGTGGAGGTACATCCTGTAATAGCCCGAACTAGCCACTAGACTCTGTCCACCGGGATCATCTCGTGCTCCCGACATGGTGACCCTGTATCCATCTCACAGCTGGAGCTCAAGCTAGCTCCTCATGCATATGCCTATATGAGGGGAATCCCACATACGGCCTCCAGATAATGTCCACTCTAGACAACCCCTCCAATAACCACCGAAATAGGCCACATCATGTGTGGGCCTCTCAGATCTCCGCTCTCCAATATTCGGCACCCATCTCCTATACCCTACCCACACAATATCTTGGTGGGAATGCATCTACTCGGGCATCCCTATAGGCCACACACAAACTATGTGCTCATAAGCCCAACAATGTAGTAAAAATGTACAAAGACAAGCTGAACCTACGCAGCCACCCATATGCCCACAACTCCTATACAACTACACCAAGAATGTTGGTGCCTAGGAAAAGTGGGTCTCTCTACCATCATGTCGTGAAGTACCCCCATCAACAATCGAGGAAAATGTTCCACCCTCTGCATCTGGCAGTGCAAAGCAACACACTACCTCCATCAAAAGAACCACTAGCCTCGTCTCCTCCGGATGGGCTAGGTACATCTCTCCATATCGAATGTTGGCACTATGGAATGTCAGCTCGGCCATCCCCTCTCCAAAAAATAGTCAAGCATCAGCTCCTCTGAGGCCTCGAGGAGATAAAATAGACCTATGTACCCAATATGGGTAACCGTAGAATCCGAACACGTCCTCCAGGGTGACAAGTGATCTCACCCATCGGTAAGTGGAACGTGTTGGTCATGGAATCCCATCTATCGATGAGCATGACCATCAAACTAGGGCTCTGACTACATGCCGATAGCGATGAACCCCACTCAAGCCCACCACCTCCACATGTTGTAGCTCCTCGGGGTCATTGCCATGCACACTATCATAACAAAGTAGGGGTGGAACCCTATCCGCATGCATAGCTGATCTCTCCCCTGCATCCAATACAAACAATACATTAATCTACATTTATCATACCCATACTCACCTATTATTGTTTTCCCACACCCTATTTTCACCCTACCCATCTCAACCACCTAGCCCACATCACTTTTGGACCCTTGTCCCCAAAACCCGAACCAGTGTCGGTTCCCTTTAACCAACCCTGGTCACCCCTTTAATCGACGCATCGGTCACTGTTTGGTGACCGATACGGTTTTAACCTTACCGACATCGCCAAACTTGACGATGCGGCCATTGTCATGGTAAAAACCCACGATCCCCAAAACCCCTTTTTTCTCAAAAAAACCTCCCCCCTTGCCCCTTTTACCCACCTAAAATGACCTAAACTACCCTTGCACCTCAACCCATCCCCCCTCTCCCATTTATTACCCCCCCATTCCTCTATTTTTACCCATTTTTCCCCATTCCCAAATTTTAATCTTTTCCCCACCCAAAAAAAAAAACACAAATACCAACCACCAACAATCTATCAATCATCTAACCTATCTACTCAACTACAACAAAATTTGGATGCTTACCTCATCACGTTGCCGACGTCTCGGTGGCACATCTAGCCACTACACCGGTGGCCCACCCGATCCCTCTCTCGGCCTCCGCCATCACCAAATCGCTACCCTGTACCTCTACCAAATCAAATCCTCGCACGATCCTGGACTGGACCCACTTCTCACCAACCAATCACCCATCATTCACACCGCCAACTCAATGCTCCATTCCGTCTGGACACTTTTCTCTCTTTTCCTCTCTTTTTTTGTCATTTTCTCAATTAGCTAAATGACAAATGAATAATAAAAACACATATTTTTTGTTTTTATAACAAACCCAACCTAACCGATGCATGGGTTTACCCTTCACCAGCATCGGTCTCATGCCCTACCTTACCATGGTTAGTTTCCCTATACCGGCGTCGGTTACCCTTGACCGGCATCGGTCACCCTATCTAGCACCAAACCCAACATTTTACCCTATTACCCTACCTATCCCTCCTTTACCCCATTTCTTTTACCCTTTACCTTTACCCTTTACCCTGCTCATTTACCCCACCTCACCTTTACCCAACCCATTTACCCCACCTTTCCTGACCTCATCATTTACCCAACCCATTTACCTCACCTTTCCTAACCTCATCATTTACTACCTCCCTTTATCCACCTTTGGGGACCCCTTATTTTACCCATACCTCGGCCCTACCCATGCCGTGACCTAGATCTTTGGACCTAGACCATCGCTAGTGACCTTTTGACCTCATGTGTTCGCTATACCTTGCGGCACTGTTACTTGTGTTGATTGACCTAATGACCTTACCTAGCCTATTTCCATGACCGTTTATCCTGACCCTACCTTTGGTGTACTAGAATATACCTAAACGTTCCTACACCTAACCTACATCGTGTTTCCTAACCATATCCTATACCTTGGATACTGGAATCACTTCAACCTTGTTTGGATAAACCTATCAACCTTAGACGATGTAGAGTTTTGTCTGCTCTTCAACCCGGTAGCGTGCTGCAGTTTATACGTGTGTGTGCATTTGACTATTGCTACCTTTGACCCTAACCCATTACCTAGCTTACCCGAGTAGACCTTTCTCCTTTTTCCCTGTTACCCACCTTCCCCTTTCTCACATTTACCTTTTATCAAACCACTCACCACTTCTACCTTTGGCCTCATCAGTTCTTGGTTTGAGGGGGATCACCTTCACCCACACCTGGGGCAACCACATCTTATTTTTGTTAGCGTTGCTTACCAATACAAGCTACGCAACAAAAAGGGGCAAAATGTAGACACTAAAATTAGGTCACACTCCCTTTGGTCCCTCGACAAATAAACACCCTTCATCACATTAACCTAGCCATGGCCCCCTTCACCCCACTGATATTAATTTAATTAATTTAATTAAATTAATTCATTATCCTCACCATATTTATTATTTAAATATCTTAATTTAGATAATATCCACACATGCACCTCACCTAGACACCTCATCAAGCCAACTCACCCTAAGACCTATTCTTAGTAAGTTACCATAACTAACTAAGACTTACCCAAACCCTAAAAATCAATGCCTACATTCTCTCTAACCACATTCCTTGCATGCTTACAAGAAGCTCCCAGTTTAATCCATGTGGGTTAATGACATGAGATCCGAGAAAATCAAGAGGATCTCCCTAGTTTAGTAAACCTAGGAAATCTCACCTTGACCAACGTTGGTTACCCCTAACCATCGCCGGTTAATTTGAAACCATCGTTGGTCACCTTTAAACCCCTAAAACAACCTTATTTTGAAGGTTGGCAAAAAGGTTGGTGAACATTAGCACATCCCTGAGAGATATCACATCTTCTAAATCAAATTCCAGAGAACACACATGCAAGGAAGGAGATCAAGCATTTTCTCCTGCACAACCATCCAACACTCACCCAACACTGATTTGAGTCAATCAAGCAAAAAGGAATACACATGCAGCCCATGCAGAAGATTTCTAGTGTTAGGTGATCCTCAGCAATCTTCAACCTCTCACCAAGCACCTCCATTCATCACTCATAGGTGTCCAAAACCAGAATCTAAGTAAGTAAAATGTTATACCCCTCTGGTTCATTTCATTTCATCATTATATTATCATCCTTTGTTTACCTAACCACCCATTGACCTCCTTCAATACTCACCCCTCCATATACCCATTAAAACCTCACCAAATCCCACCCAAACCACCTAATACCTCATTCCGACCAACCAAAGTCCTTTGTGTAATCATAAAGGAGACCCAAAACTCATTCTGTGGCATTCCCAGTTTTCCACAAGAATCAAGCACCAGTTTACCCCAACCGGCGTCGGTCACCTTTAATCGGCATCGGTCTCTATATTTTCCCATACAACCTAGAACAATGACCTATCCACCTAATTCTACACCACCCTCATTCACCCGTGATCTACCTGAGACCTCTGTTAGACCTACAGAGATCCAAAACTAGTTATTTGACCTTCGGATCCTATTCTAACCTAGCATGTTAGATCAGATATTTCTTATTGTGTTTTAAGTGAGATACCTAAATCATTTCAAATTACAATAGGATTTACTTTATTACCCATATTAAATTGTTTTAAACAGTGGACTGACAGCCATCTAGGAAGTATCACACTTCCCGGATCTAGCACACACTAGGCAGTTCACTACACATATTGTTTAACTCTCTCTAGTAGTCTTGATTTTCATTTAGGTAGTTCCTCCTAGAAAAAGGAAGTTCTTACAATCGGTTGTGGATTTAGAAGTCATACGCATGTGCAACAACCAAACAACCAACATTTCAACAGGTATTCCTCCTATGCCCGTTTGAGTGTATACTATGGTTTTGAAATGGGATGCAAAGTTGTCAAACATGGAAATCATAGAAAGTTTGACCCCTTATGGATAGGACCCTTTAAATTAGCACATGTAAGCAGCAAAAAAATTCAAACTTAATACCATGGAAGGTGATGTAGTGCCCATTTAAACAACCACTTGAGACCAAAGAAACAACCTAGGGTTAGCTAGAAAATTATGGGATAATTTTTTTTTGATTTGAAGTGTCTACAACTAAGTTGCAAGACATCAGTTTTCACTAATAGGTTCGGAACAAATCTTGTTTACCAAAACACAAGTTTCCTTTATTAACTTATAACAATTTTACAAGGTTCAAATTTTAGGGTTACATGTTTTAGTTAGGTTCAAGGAGTAATCTTACCCCATGCTCGCTCTCAAACAGGATTATAGATTTAACTAGATTTTTCTCCTATATAACACTCCCAAACTTTCCCTAAACCATTCCCAATGGATAGGAAATTTTCTCACCTTTCCGGTGATATAAATAAGTCCTTCTAACTCCTTACAGAACTCAAGTTATGAGTGGGTGGAGTTTCTAGGGCAAATTTTCCCTAGAGGGACACGTGGCAAGAGGAGGGGGAATGCGCCTAGGGTGGGTTGGCGGGTTGTGGGGCAGAATTGGAAATTTTTCCCAATACATGGCTCAAAGTCATAAAATAATCCATGCCCCCGCGGGTCCCTAGGGGACACGCGTCGAGTCTTGGTGTCGAGCGGAGAAGGGAGAACGGAAGGGTCGGGCGGTGGGTGGATTTAGTGCTTTGCGCCATGAAGGGGGAAAAGGGAGAAAGAAGTGTGCGGGTCCACATGCTCACTAAGGGAGAGAGTCCAAGAGGAAGGCGAAGAAGCGGGCCGTGGGAGAAAATTGAGAATTTTTCCCCAAATGCCAAAAAAAAAAAAAAAAAATCAAGGGTCTTCCGCTCTATCCGCTACCACCCCAGAGTGCCACGTGGCACACTTTCATTGGTAGCGGGCCGTCGTAAAGGTCAAAATGATAATTTTGAATTTTTTTAAAAAAATTTAAGTTCAAAAGGAAATGTGCACCCCCACCGTAGCCACAAGGGGACACATGGTACCCTCTGGTTGGCTACGGGCCAACGGAGGTAAAAGTGAAATTTTTCAAAAAAATTCAAAAGGTTTAAGGGTGAAGAAAATCCACACCTCCGCCTCATCCCTGGAGGACACGTGGTAGCCTCTGATTGGCTACGGGCTAATGGAGGAAAAGATGCAAATTTTCCAAAGTCAAAATTTTTAAAATATTTTCTAAGGCAATTTGACGGGAAATTTTTGGGTTGCGGGCCCGCCAGGGAAAATTTTCCCAAATTTTCCCGCCAAGGCACAAAAACTTCAAAGTGCCATAACTTGAGCTAGAAAGCTCATTTTGGAAAAACAAGAACTTTTTGGAAAGCTCTCGATCCCCTATTTTTACAAAAAGCATAAAGTTTACTTTTTGATAAGCTTTAAAGGGTCAATTTTACAAAAATGATCTGGAGGCTTTTAATTGGTAAACTGGTAATTTTCAAGTTTTCAATTTGACTAAATTAGATCTCCTTCATCACTAAACATGCCAAAAGACATGGATAATTGATCTATGGAGGGTTTAAATTTTTTAGAGAATTTGATTTGTTCAATTGATTCACAATTGAATTGCTCAACAAAAGATAGAAAACGGTTGAGGAAGAGATTGAGCTTAATTCTACAATTTTTAATTGTTTCCCTAAGTGTTTCCTTTGTCGAATTGAGTTCCTTGATGTCTTAGCATGCTAGATTATATAATTTTCTAGTGGATTATCAAGTGCAGGTCTGAAGCTGTGCATTTTAAATAAATTATTGCTAGTTTTAAATAGACTTAAGTGTTTATCCTTTTTCCATTTTCCAAACAACAAGGATTCCAATCACAATTTGATACTCCAATTTCATCACAGTTTGATGTTCCAATACAATAACAACAATGAAATGATATATTAATTTACTATCCTCTATTGACTTCAATTATACAACTTACATCTTTCAATGTTGGAAAACAATAACATAATTCTCTTTCTTTCTCAATGTACAGAACAGAATGCAAGTGTCTTTCACATTTCAAATATATAACTTCATAATCAATTACAACATCATTTCTCCATAACATAACTATTACAATTTCATCCACATCATGTGGGAAAGGATTACAAAGGAATGGGTTTCCACAAGGGATTTTCAAACTGTACATTTCTCTTACGTAAAAACAACAACATGCAACTTCCATTTTCTTCCAATTTGATCACAAAAAAAGAAGGGGAAAGGCAACGCTCTCCACCCAGCCAAGATATCCAATGAAAGGAGAAGCCTTCCTTCATCATTGGCCCCCGTGCCCCAACCAAGATATAATATAAAGTGTAATTCAACCATGGAAACAAACTGGCTCCCACACACAACATTCTTTCACATACACATTTCCTTTAAAAAAAAAAAAATTCAACACAAAAATAGTAGTTCACATCTACATTTAAAATCATTTCAAAACATAACTTAGGCTTGATCTTGCAAGCCAAAGGAGTAAGGACTATGGGTGAAGCTACTTATGCCTCCAAATTGGGAATTGAGCATCCACCTATAATCATACTGCCAATACAACATATCATACCCCATAAACCTTATATCTCCCAACCCCTCCTTATGTCCCCCAAATTTTATCCCTTATGCCCCACCAAGAGTAAGAAATACAAGCTATTTCTTTTCCATGGTGGATCCCAAACTCAAAACTCCCTCCACAAAATTTCTGATGGCAATGGCATTCCCTTATGCCCCCCCACATGGATTCCCCATAGCCTTCTCCTACACCATTCCTATGGCAGTCTACCGAAACAGCCCATAAAACATGCAAAACATTCACCATTCACTACAACACAAGAAAGAAATGACATCAATAAAAGAAGGAATAAAATCCTACCTCCCCATGGAAGGATTTTCTCCACACAACAAGCTTTGAATGTCAAAAATACAGTCCAAAACAAAAACTCACAAGCATGCAAAGCTTTCTCCAAAACTTCCTCCAAAAATAAGATCTCCAACAAGAAAATGTGCCCCAAGGAAGAATGCAAAAAGGTTCAACAACCAAGAAAAAACTTCACCCAAGCTGCTCCAAGGTAAGAGCTCCAAACACAAGAAAAAAATGTGCCCCAAGCTTACATACAAAATGCTTCAACCCCCAAAAACAAGCCAAGAGTTTTCATTATATAGAAAAGAGAAGAGAAGGGGATGATGTGGATCCATGTAGGATGCCACATCACACATCCTCAATTCCAACACTAAATTCAAATTCCAAACTCCAATGCACAATAAAGAGGTGGGTCAAAATATGACAATATACTTGCACACTCAAAAATCCCACACCCCAAAGGACTGAAAATCAAATAAAATGTAAGAGAGTGCAATCAAAACAATGCAACATGATTAATAAAATACATTAAAAATGTCTAAAATCAGTCCTCCAACCATAGGCATAGTTGGTAAATTAAATTGAGAGGTATGGGACAAGTTTTACTTGTCCCACAAGCCTCAAAAATAGCCCCAAGGACAAATTCGAATTTCCATGGAGGTGGAGTGTTTCATACTCCAAAATCAGACTTACACAAGTTCTTACACAACTTACACATCACTTACAAATTTATTAAAAAGACAACAACTTCTATAATTATTTTCCTATATCCCAATTTTATTTATTTATCTTATAACCATATGTTTTCTTGCATTAATTTTCCACAACATAATTAAATGAAGAAAGGAAACACATCACTAATAAAACACATGCAACAATAATAAAAAGTAACCACATTAATAAAATATACAAACCCATGGTCACATTTAAAGGTGATTCCCCCCATGGAAATCCCTAACAAAACAACACACACAAAACACGTTGCCATGGTGACCATGTTGAATTCACCTAGAATTCCATTTTGGTTGGTCTCCGATCCCCCAATGTTTTGTTGTGATATATTTAACCTACAAAATACAAATACCTCCTTCGGCCTCATGGCCATATCAGAACATCCAAAATGAATATATAAAATAATCACAAAATCATCTAAGTATGTGAATCACAACAACATCAAGGAAATTTAACAAAATCACTCACAATATGTATCAGCAACATCAAAGTAACAACTATATCATTTGTAAATTTATTCAGCAATTATATCATCATCAAATAATTTCCCTTTTCTAGGTTTACTCATAATCTCCAAAAATCACCTATCCGAATAACTTCCATTAAACATCCATGTCAATAGTATATCATCATCCACATATGAGTGTCTCTAATAATCACCATGCATTATATATAATCAGATTCAACAATAATCTAGGATCTGACATCTAACACCATACTAAATCAGAGCTATTAAAATGTTCATCATATAGTCTACAGTATCATGATCGGCAATAAAAGATGCCAAAGAGAAGTGGGCACTACATCCCCCTCCCCTTAGACTCAACTTCCTCTTGGAAGTCACATGAAAGAGAGATAGGAATAACTACAATAGAAAAGGATCACTCCCGTTATGGGATTTCTTTCTTCAAACAAGTGTGGATCTACCGAACTCCGGTTCAGCCCAATGTAATTGAACAAGAAGAAGGGAGATTGCAAGGGATGAGTTATAAAATTTCTACATGCAAGGCTACGAGTATTTAAATCTAAGGAGTAACTTTACTCTATCAAACAAGATACAACACATAACAATATGACGAGAAGAGTTCCAAAACACTATTAAGAGTAACCACCTAGTAAGAGAATTACAGGAGAATTAACATAAAATCAAGATGACCACACACAGTTTCTCATTGATACACCTACCACATTAATAAAAGTTAAGGTTCCTACACGATTAAGCCATGATTTCAAATTTTGTTGCCCAGACAAGGCTAGCAAAATCAACTATGACCAAATTTACACGAGGACAAGTCTACTCAAGGTCCACAATTTGAGGTCATACAAGATGAGGTTAATCATGCAACAAGGACACCTAAATCAGCGAGAACATTTACAATCAAGTAACTACTCAAGGAAAGCACTTGTAACGTGAGAGGGCACAATTAAATTTTCATGGTAATGCAAGAAAATTTAATACCACATGGTTTTCCTATAGTTTGATTTTTTTACACTTTTGTTTTACGAATCGAGAACACCAAACAACCAAACTAGAAAAGTCATCCATCTAGCCAAAGAAAACATGTACATATATTTATATCTTCCTTAGAAACTAACATAACAATACAAGTACGATACCTTATATCACTATGGGGACTATTTATCTTATTTTCTACTCAAGCTCGAAATAACCATAAAGAGAGCACAAGAAACACCAAGGACCATTCAAGGTTTCTAGGAGAAGAGAAAGTAACACGGGGTCTAATCAAATACAAGGGTGAATAAAATCATCTTACACTTTCCATCTTAATGGTAAAATGGGCTACAACAACAAGGTGACCAAAGAAAATACAAATAAAAAAAGACTTCCTGAAGTTATTTTATATCCTTAACATATGTTACCTTAAAATTACAATACTTAGGTCTCCAAGGACAAGATAACACACACGGAGGTTACTTCTCAAACAACAGATAGGTCTCAATCCAAAAGGACCACAACTCACATCTGTCAAGCTATAGGATGATAATGGTGTGATGACCCAAATCTCCCACAAGAACATCACATACATCTATGGACAAGGAGTAATAAGCAACTAGAACACATTACTATCCACCGGGTGTTTCACAATTTCAGGTAGGCGACAGAACTACAGGTTCCACTATGTATTACACTCAATACACATAAATTTTACCCATTTTATAAATCAACTTATTAAGTCAAAAGTTATAGCTTTGCTTGATAAGAACATTCCTTTCATACTTCCTTAGTTACAAACTTCCTTCTATTATGACATCATCAGTTTATGTTATAAGGAGCACCACTAAGGTGGGCATGATGTCTCACCATTATGTATAGGTAGAGAGCATTTAGTTTACTTGCAAGGAAGGTGGATGGACAAGATTTCCCTTCTATTCTTCTACATGGTTTTCATTTCTTCTATTAATCAAACAAGGGTATAACAAGGATCACTTTCCTTTTTCTATGCTCCAATTAAGTTCCAAGGTCAAATATCCTTAATTATAGTTTTATGGTGTTTTGGTTGAGTCGTCTTATCAATCAAATTTTAATGAGAATGATGTTTCAAACACATAACCAAATTACTTTCATGGGAAGGAGATACAAATCAACACACCACATTTTGATTCTAAAGGAACAAGAGACATTCAACATAGAAAACGCATTATTAATTTTCTGTAAGAAATTAGGAAACAATGAACCAACATGAATCACACCAATATTTCAAAAATTCACCAAATAATTTCAAGCATCATCAAACATTCATAGTGGGTCTCCACAAGTCTCACAAGAAATTTTCAAGAAAGGCTCATTAAAGAGGTATAATCTTACTTTTACGAATCTATTAAGGTTTAATAAAAAAAAATTGTTGTTTAGGATGGTAACATTTTACTCCCCTAATAACCAAAGAAGGTTTTCCAATCAATACTCATGTCCCCACAAGATAACACCAGCCAAGCAACCAGATGACAATGCAACTTTACTCCAAGGAACCACATCCACACTAAAAGGCATCCAATGCAATGGGGCAACCAAATAATTTACCAAACTAACATTTCTAAGAGAAAGATCCAAAATACCAAAAGCATCCATAAGTGTTTCCAAGTAACCCAAGGATTAATAGGTCATAAAATGTTATTCATAGTAAAGGAAATTTAAGGTTAGGGTAAACTTATTTATAAGTCAAGAGAGCAAAACAAGTACACTTAAATAAACACACTACCTGAAAGGATTAAATCCATCCATAATTACCAAGATGCATACATTCCATGAGTCAAAACTTTCTAAGATGTACTCGAAACCCAAGATACAATTTAACATGCCATCGATGAAAATTCACTATCAAAACAAACACTTTTCTAGTAGCATTTACAGTCAACCAAAGGCAATCCGATCCTAACAAAATCTAAAGCCCATAATTAAACACTTCTACTCCGATGAGTGTCAAGCCCTTACCAGATTGAAATAGAATCACCACTACCACTTTCAGACTGCCCTCTAGAACACACTACACATCAAACTTTCTTTCTAGCAAGGTCAAGCAACAAAAAGGGTCACTCTAAGACCTTAGACACACTCAAGGTTCCGTGCATCCATAACCAAGGCATGAATTTTAAGCATCTAAAAGGACATTCGAGACACCTAGGGTGTACCCCCATATGAAAATTATCACCATACATGAAGCATAGAACTAGCTCAACAACATGCAAGAAGGAAACCACATAACGTTTAGCTAAGTAGCCAACAACATCATGAGCTCGAGTCATCAATCAAATGAATTCCAAGAAATATCGACAATCAATAAAAGTGGCTAAGTAGCCGCATTGCAAAGTTTGAAAATTCTTGCAAAAATTATAAATAAATAAAAGATCCTCAGAGCTTCTTCAATCCAATCATAAAATAAGATGTTGGTCCTTGATAAAATACACAAGATTATGAATGTAAAACACAAAAGTAAACACCACATTCACTCTGCAACCCTTCATGGCCACCAATAGGGGTACTCTACCTTGAGGTTAGTTCCAAGAACACATACACAAGATTGGGTCCTAGACGACACCAGAATTAGTGTCCACCCTCTCATACGGGTAAAAACATGGAAAATTGACAACCATACCCTCTTTCTTAACCACTCAAGGAAGGAAGCTCTAAACAACTTCTAATTAGCTCTTCCCAACCCAAAACACAACCACTACTATCCAACCACAAGGATCACATCATACAACTCATCATTCTAACAACTCCCATAAGTAAGGGTCTCAACAAAGGGCTTAATGTATCATACAATTAAATCATGTTTTGGGACTTGTAAAACAACACGTTTTCAAAAGGGAACCAAGTTTTTCCATTATACTAGAAGTTAACCAAAAATCAATTTAATCCAACATTCTTAGTTACCCTAGGTTCAGAAAAAATGTTACTAAGAAAACACAACAACTCAAACAACTTGTCATTTTTATTATGATTTTAATTCTGGCAGTTCAAATGAACAAAGTAATGTAATATTTCTTCATACTTATTTCTTCTTCAATTTTCAACAAGGTTGTTTTCTAGATTTACGAGTGTGCTAGGTTTACAGTTCATGTCTTAGGTTTTCTAGTGTGCCCAATGGTCCAAGATTTTGAACCACTACTCTGATACCAAACTGTAGTGCCCATTTAAACAACCACTTGAGACCAAAGAAACAACCTAGGGTTAGCTAGAAAATTATGGGATAATTTTTTTATTTTATTTGAAGTGTCTACAACTAAGTTGCAAGACATCAATTTTCACTAATAGGTTCCAGAACAAATCTTATTTACCAAAACACAAGTTTCCTTTATTAACTTATAACAAGTTTACAAGGTTCAAATTTTAGGGTTACATGTTTTAGTTAGGTTCAAGGAGTAATATTACCCCCATGCCTGCTCTCAAACAGGCTTAGAGATTCAACTAGATTTTTCTCCCATATAATACTCCCAAAATTTCCTAAACCATTCCTAATGGATAGGAAATTTTCTCACATTTCCGGTGATATAAAGAATTCCTTCTAACTCCTTACAGAACTCAAGTTATGAGTGGGCGAGTTTCTAGGGCAAATTTTCCCTAGAGGGACACGTGGCAAGAGGAGGGGGAATGCACCTAGGGCGGGTTGGCGGGTCGCAGGGTGGCATTGGGAAATTTTTCCAATGCATAAATCAAAGGTAGAAAACACTCTACATCCTGTGGGTCCGTAGGGGACACATGTCGAGTCTAGCGAAGCGAGAGAGAAGGGAGAAGGGAAGGGTGGGGCAGGGGTTGGATTTAGCATTTTGTACCACGAAGGGGAAAAAGGGAGAAATAAGTGTGTGGGTCTGCACACCTACTAAGGGATAGAGTTTGAGAGGAAGGTAGAGAAGTGGGCTGTGGGATAAAATTGATAATTTTTCCCCAAAGGCCAAAAAAAAACAAAATTCAAGGGTCTTCCGCCCTACCCGCCGCCACCCAGTGCCACGTGGCACGCTTTCATTGGCCGCGGGCCATCGGGGTCAAAATGGGAATTTTTCCCAATTTTTTTAAAAATTTAAGTCCAAAAGGAAATGCATGCCCCCACCATAGCCACAAGGGGACACGTGGTGCCCTCTGGTTGGCTACGGGTGGAAGGTAAAAGTGAAAATTTTCCAAAATTTTCAAAAGGTTTAAGGGTGAAGAAAAATCTATGCCTCCACCTCAGCCCCTAGAGGACACGTGGCAGCCTCTGATTGGCTGTGGGCTAGTGGAGGAAAAGATGAAAATTTTCCCAAGTCAAAATTTTCAAAATATTTTCTAAGGCAATTCGACGGAAATTTTTGGGTTGTGGGCCCCAGGAAAATTTTCCAAATTTTCCCCCAAGGCAAAAACTTCAAAGTGCCATAACTTGAGCTAGAAAGCTCAATTTTGGGAAAACAAGGACTTTTGGAAATCTCTCGATGCCCTCTTTGCACAAGAAGTATAAATTTTACTTTTTAATAAGTTTTAAAGGGTCAATTTTACAAAAATGATCCAAAGGCTTTTAATTTGAAAATTGGCAATTTTCAACTTCTCAATTTGACCTAATTAGATGTCCTCCATCACTCAACATGCCAAAAACATGGAGAATTGATCTAGGGATGGTTTAAAGTTTTTATAGAATTTGATTTGTTCAATTGATTCAAAATTGAATTGCTCAACAAAAGATAGAAAACAGTTGAGGAAGAGATTGAGCTCAATTCTGCAATGTTTTAATTGTTTCCCTAAGTGTTTCCTTTGTTGGATTGAGTTCCTTGATGTCTTAGCATGCTAGATTATATCATTTTCCAGTGGATTATCAAGTGCAGGTCCGAACTGTGCATTTTAAATGAATTATTGTCAGTTTTAAATTTAAGGCAGAGGTCAATTTCCATTTCTTCATTTCAACCAAAGATTTAATTATCTCATTTTTCCATACAAAGAAACATTGAATTCAATCCATGGTAGACTTAAGTGTTTATCCTTTTTCCATTTTCCAAACAACAAGGATTCCAATCACAATTTGATGCTCCAATTTCATCACAGTTTGATGTTCCAATACAATAATAACAATGCAATGAGAGATGAATTTGCAATTCTCTATTGACTTCAATTATACAACTTACATCTTTCAATGTTGCAAAACAATAATAGAATTATCTTTCTTTCTCAATGTACAGAACATAATGCAAGTGTCTTTCACATTTCAAATATATAATTTCATAATCAATTACAACATCATTTCTCCATAACATAACTATTACAATTTCATCCACATCATGTGGGAAAGGATTACAAAGGAATGGGTTTCCATAAGGGATTGTCAAATTGTACATTTCTCTTGCACAAAAACAACAGCATGTAACTTCCATTTTCTTCCAATTTGATCACAACAAAAGAAGGGGAAAGGAAACGCTCTCCACCCAACCAAGATATCTAATGAAAGGAGAAGCCTTCCTTCATCATTGGCCCCGAGCCCCAACCAAGATACAATAGAAGGTGCAATTCAACCATGGCAATAAACTAACTCCCACACACAACATTCTTTCACATACACATTTCCTTTTAAAAAAACACAATTCAACACAAAATAGTAGTTCACAACTACATTTAAAATCATTTTAAAACAGAACTTAGGCTTGATCTTGCAAGCCAAAGGAGCAAGGACTATGGGGGAAGCTACTTATGCCTCCCAATTGGGAATTGGGCATCCACCTATAATCATACTACCAATATAACATATCATACCCCATAAACCTTATATCTCCCAACCCCTCCTTATGCCTCCCCAAATTTTATCCCTTATGCCCCCTCTAAGAGTAAGAAATACAAGCTATTTCTTTTTTCTATGGCAGATCCCAAACCCAAAACTCCTCCACAAAATTTCAGATGCCAATGGCATTCCTTATCCCCACATGGATTCCCCATAGCCTTCTCCTACACCATTCCTATGGAAGTCTACGCAAACAACCCATAAAACATGCAAAACATTCACCATCCACAACAACACAAGAAATAAATGACAGAAATAAAAGAAGGAATAAAATCCTACCTCCCATGGAAGGATTTTCTCCACACAACAAGCTTTGAATGTCAAAAATAAATTCCAAAACAAAAATCACAAGCATGCAAAGCTTTCTCCAAAAATTCCTCCAAAAACAAGAGCTCCAACAAGAAAATGTGCCCCCAAGGAATAATGTAAAAGGTTCAACAACCAAGCAAAAACTTCACCCAAGATGCTCTAAGGTAAGAGCTCCAAACACAAGAAAAAAATGTGCCCCAAGCTTACATACAAATGTTTCAACCCACAAAAACAAGCCAAGAGTTTTCATTATATAGAAAAGAGAAGAGAAGGGGATGATTTAGATCCATGTAGGATGCCACATCACACATCCTCAATTCCAACACTAAAGTCAAATTCCAAACTCCAATGCACAATAAAGATGTGGGTCAAAATATGAAAATATACTTGCACATTCCAAAAAGACCACACCCCAAAGGACTGAAAATTAAATAAAATGTAAGAGAGTGCAATCAAAACAATGCAACATGATTAATAAAATACATTAAAAATGTCTAAAATCAGTCCTCCAACCATAGGCATAGTTGGTAAATTAAATTGAGAGGTATGGGACAAGTTTTACTTGTCCCACAAGCCTCCAAAAATATCCCCCAAGGACAAATTCGAATTTCCATGGAGGTGGAGTGTTTCATACTCCAAAATCAGACTTACACAAGCTCTTACACAACTTACACATCACTTACAAATTTATTACAAAGAAAACAACTTCTATAATTATTTTCCCATATCCCAATTTGATTTATTTATCTTTTAACCATATGTTTTCTCACATTAATTTTCCACAACATAATTAAATAAAGAAAGGAAACACATCACTAATAAAACACATACAACAATAATAAAAAGTAACCACATTAATAAAATATACAAACCCATGGTCACATTTAAAGGTGATTCCCCCATGGAAATCCCTAACAAAACAACACACACAAAACACATTGCCATGGTGACCATGTTGAATTCACCTAGAATTCCATTTTGGTTGGTCTCCGATCCCCCGATGTTTTGTTGTGATATATTTAACCTACAAAATACAAATACCTCCTTCACCTCGTGGCCATATCAGAACGTCCAAAATGAATATATAAAATAATCACAAAATCATCTAAGTATGTGAATCACAACAACATCAAGGCAATTTAACAAAATCACTCACAATATGTATCAGCAACATCAAAGTAACAACTATATCATTTGTAAATTTATTCAACAATTATATCATCATCAAATAATTTCCCTTTTCTAGGTTTACTCATAATCTCCAAAAATCACATGTCCGAATAACTTCCATTAAACATCCATGTCAATAGTATATCATCATCCACATATGAGTGTCTCTAATAATCACCATGCATTATATATAATCAGATTCAACAATAATCTAGGATTTAACATCTAACACCATACTAAATCAAAACTATTAAAATGTTCGTCATATAGTCTACAGTATCATGATTGGTAATAAAAGGTGTCAAAGGGAAGTGGGCACTACAGGTGACCCCTTGGCAATTCGATAAGCGGGATTAACTTAAATCCTTTCCATTGAGTCTCTTTGTTTGAATTATTGTATCATATGTATAGTTTTTACATTTCCTCATGTTTCTTCCTTGTTTGTTTTTCCCCTTTCAATAAATGTCTCATAAATGTGTCCCTCATGGGACACCCTTGCCTCATTTTGAAGTTTTGGAGGAAGTTATTCTTCCTAATTTTCCCCGAATTTAATGATCCAACAACTTTCTAATATATTTATGGGAAAATATTGAAGAATTAATACAAAATATCTCGAGAAAACATAAAATTGGTGCTTGGGTTCATTAAATAAAAAGGGTCATTATATGATGTGACTCTATATACATGTGAGCCATTACTTTGCATAGGTTAAGGTGGTTATTTAAGACAAGTTGGGGCATCCAACAAATTTATTTCAAATGCTAAGAGTTTTCCACACGGCCTCCAAGTTTCAAGTAGACAAAAATCAAAGCCTTCTCCTAGTCCTGAAATCTGCCATGGTGACTTCCAGCTCTACACCACAAGTGAATTATTATGTAAAGAAACTTATGCCCCCATTCCCTCTTCACCCAAAGTTGAGGTTCCCTGATGGGGATCATGGTTTAGTGATCCTTATGTAGTTTCATACTTTGCTGACAATGTCTCGACCATGTTCTCAAAGCAAAACTTCCAAATCTCCGAGGAGGAAGCCCACACTAGGTTTCTTAACCTAGGGAATTTTGAGTATTTTGTCTCAATAATCTAGATCACAAAACTCGCTACATATATGGTGCCTCTCGGGAACCCTTACCCAGAGCTCATATAGATGTGTATGATCTATTTTAATACCGACACCAATTTAATCCAGGAAAAAGAGTAAAGGTGGTAATCACACCTCAAAATATTAGAGACATGTTGGCCCTAGTCTATGACCCAGCAGTCAATTTCTATAACATGGCCAAGCTCTAAAACATCTAGGCTCAATGCTAGAACAAATATTCGTTCCTCAATAGGGAGTTAACACAGGAGATTTAGGTGATTTGAGAACCGTAGGATTCCCCATTCCCCTAAATTCACTAATGGAAGATTCTCAATATGCCTTCTCCATGTTAGCATTCATTTTTGGATAAGATTCAGATAGTAATTTCCATGATTGGAAAATAGTGGCTCTGTTTAGAATGAGGTTCGTGAAGAAAGAGAATACATATCGTTTCAACCTGTTAGAATTTGAGGATTCTAAAAAATATGGATTTAATCAAATTACATATTACATAATGTTACAATAAATATTTAAATAAATATTACATGATAACATAAGTAAATAAAAAAATACTTACATGAAATAAATAATACATGTGACACAATATTTATAGTGGAAAACCCTAATAGGGTAAAAACCACTTTGAAAATAACCTTTTACTTCAGAGAAATTATTTTACATCCAGTAATATCACCTCCTCCTTTGAAACCCTATTTACCAAGGGTAAAACCAAATCACTTGATTTGCACACCTTTGATATATTTCCCAAATATATCAAATGAGGACCTAAAGTCCTTTTTATATAAGGTGATCGGGTATGTCTCCCGATCCACCTTTTCAACTTAAAATGGTTGACACATATACCTAGGTTTATAATATTTAATATTAGAAATATAATCATTTCATGATATTAAATGTTTAACCTAAAGTATTTACCTAGGTTAGCATATTTAATAATAGAAATAGAAATATTTTATATTATCAAATATTAACCTATATATTAGTGATGGACCCATATACATTAAGGGTTGGCCAGACCACTTAATCATTATGTTCCAACATTCCCCCTTAATGTTAAGTGGTATAACATAACATATGCCAATAGATTACCTGCCAATGGTATACTACAGGATTTACAATCCTTAAACCATAAAGGTTTTAGGCTAGCATATCAGTTGAAGGAATTATAACACCTTCATCATACTCAAATTACCTTTTGGTACAAAAATATTTGGAATCCCAAAGATCATCCCATGATCAGTGGCTAAGTATGATTTGTGAGTTTTACATGTTCTCACAAGTTCTCATAAAAGGTTATTGAACCCAAGCACATAGGAGCCTTTTACAACCAAGGACCTTCTTAACAATATTCTTGTACTAGATGTTTACCAATAAACTCAATAGAACTAAATATTTTACTGAAGACCACCTTTAAGATCTTTCTACACTTCTTTCTAAAAAATAAGTCGAGGAGGTATACATGCTCGAATGTTTTTTTACACTTGCCCGAAGGTCTTTTACATATGTTTGAAGGTATTTTTACAAAAAAAAGTTCCATTAGAAGGTGACATTGTCATGCATACTCCCCCTGAATGGAAACTCGACAATCCAAGCTTTTCACCAAAGTGACAAACCTTTGCAGGACTTAGGGACTTTATGAAGATGTCATCGACCTGTTCTTCAGTCAACATGAACTTGAGATTTATCTTATCACTTTGCACCTTCTCACGGGTGAAACATATACGTATCTCAATGTTCTTTTTCCTTTCATGTTGAACTGGATTCTTAATCAAGAGTAATATAACTCTAACCACCACATATAAGAGAAATACTTCCTTTAGCTTACATGTGTATCTCTACCAACAACCATTGCAGCCACATGGCTTCTTTACTTCTTCCATTGTACTTCTTTGCCTTAGTAAAAGAAATGGAGACTATTGATTGTATTTGTTGTTCCAAGTAATGGTTCCTACACCAAAAACTTGAACACATATCCAAGTATATTTTATAACACAACATCGGTATGGTTAGAATCACAAAATCTATATAAGATAGCATTTTCATTCTTATTATAATGCAACCCATAATTGATTTTTCCTTTCAAATATCTAAAAATTCTTTTACAAGATTCCAATGATCTTTAAAAAGGTACTTGCATAAACCTTGAAGTAATTCCTATTGTATAGAAAATATCTGATCTAGGTTATAGTTAGATAAATCAAACTATCAACTAACAACGTATATAAAATAATATCAACCTTTTTCATATGCGATTTAGGATCAATATTTATTCTAACTTCCATTGAAGTAGAAAATGGTTTATAATCAATCATAAGAAACTTTTTCAATACAATGGTTGCATATTGTGTTTTAAAAAATAACAATAGAATGAAATACAATCATACAAATAACATGATGTGAGAGACCTAACTTATTCATTTTAAAGTAATGCTTCAATTTCTCTTTATCCTATGAAATAAATCATAATTGTCAGCAAACATAAGAAAATCATCAACATATATACATATAATGATAATATGCGAGCCTTATTGCTTAATGAATATATCATTATTAGAAGAACAATTAACAAAACCTAATAGCTTAAAGAAGGAAATAATTTTCACATACCAAGCTCTAAGAGCTTGTTTTAAACCATACAAAGATTTCTCAACTTACAATCATAGTTTTCTTTACCAGTTTCTTCAAATCCTTTAGGTTGAAACATGTAAAGTTCTTCTTTTAAATTGCAATTCAAAAAAGTATTTTTCTTATCCATTTGGTGGATTTCCCACCCAAATTGAGCAGTAATTGCAAATAAGGCCCTAACAGTACTCATTTTAGCTACAGGAAATGTCTCAACATAATCAATACTAGGTTTCTAAGTGAAACCTCTAGCAACAAGTCTAGCTTTATGTTTGTTAATACTACCATCAACATTATATTTTACTTTGTATATCCACCTAGACCCTATAATACTTCATAGCTCAGGTTCATACAAGGTAATTAATGCATGGTACATATGATGGCTTCTAGTCATTTTCCTAAGGTTAATAAGATTTGAAATTTCTAACATAGATTGAGCCCAATTTAATTTCTTATCTAGGAAGATAAGAGTTTTAGAAACATCTATAGCATCAAAACATCATCATGACCATTTACTAAATCAAAATCAAAACCATCATTTAGAAGCATTTAATGAAGTAACTTCAAGAGAAGAAGACAACACATGTAAACTTTTCACTAGATTATATCTAGACATTTCATATAAGCTTCGATAATTAACATGTCCTAACCTTTCATGCCATAGTTTTGAATTATTCAAAATTTGAGATATAAAACAAGATGCAGAAGAGAAATCATAAAAATATATAGAAATTTTATTTGAATTCCTTCAACTATTTTACTCTCATTACTATCCTTGATATACCAAGTATCCTTTATGCATGGATTCTAGTTGTGTCCATACCTCTTTCAGATGTTTGATATTACCAATGTGTAGAAGGTACTCATTGTTCACATTGTGTAGAATCATAGAAAGAGCCTCCTACA
Organism: Taxus wallichiana var. yunnanensis; assembly: GCA_018340775.1. Taxonomy (NCBI): domain Eukaryota; kingdom Viridiplantae; phylum Streptophyta; class Pinopsida; order Cupressales; family Taxaceae; genus Taxus; species Taxus wallichiana. The sequence goes on along the minus strand of CM031238.1, from coordinate 14,543,784 downwards.
TTCATTGCAAGAATGTATTCATGTTATCTATAGTTGCTTGACAACTAGTGGGAGCAACCTTAGATCTAGAAACAATCGTCTAGAGTTTTTTTGCCATAAATTTTGTTTTGACCCAAATGTTGTAGTTGGTTTCATTCAGGATTTAGGTTTTGTCAAGACAAAAATAGTTGGATGCCATTGTTTTCCTAAACTTGTAAAACACACCCCATTATAATATACAATGTACCATAGAGTTAGATACATATTTATCGATAATAAAAATAACACTTTTAATAGAATCATATCTAAATTTTATAGATCTAAAGAAACTATTTGATCATAACTAATTTTGTCATTACAATGCATACTAATTAACCTCCCATGATCAAAATAATAACCCACAATATAAAGGGCTCTGCATTATACCCCATATTTATATAAAAAATATTTCCAACCATATAGAAGTGAAGAAGAGACCCCTAAGAATGCATAACTTCAAATTTCTAAAAAAATTAATGTAAATAAAAATTCAGCCACTTAAATTTGACGTCTAAATGACCGTCATAATGGTTAATTTTTGGTATGTCATGATGGTCATTTGATCATTAATTTTAACACATTGAAAGTTTCCTGAAACCTACGAGCTTAAATTTGATGTCTAAATGACCATCATATTGTCTTATGTTTGGTCTAATGTGACAATCATTTGACTATCAAATTTAATGAAGCCAAAACTTGTTGTGTATTTCTAGAATGTGAAATTCTAGAATTTTTCTTCTTCGTATAATATTAAGGAGGTTATATTTTAACAAATTATAATAACCTATTATAATTTATAATGTAAAAATATATGCACTTTTTTTAAAAAAGAGGTATATATTTTATAGAATGTAAATATAAAACAACATATAGTTCATAAAAATAATAAACTATAGTATACTTTTTTATATAAAAAACACATAACCCTTATTAAAGGGGTTTAAAGGACATAGACCAGTCAAAAAAATTACCATGTGCAAGTAGATTTACGAGAGTATAGATTAACCTGCATATTTTACAGAGGGGACAAATAATTTCACCCGACCATTGAAATAAATTCAAATCCCTATTTTTATGAACCTTGTCTCCTCCCTTCATTTACTCTTAATTTTACCCTGCATACATTTAAAACTATAGAAAGATTGTAAAATATTTAATAGAATTCTTACAAGCTAAAAACTTTAAAATTTTTATATGGCTATAACTACAAATATTTTAATAAATATATACCATACTTCACGCGGGCCACCAATAAACTAGATTTTTTTTAAATCTCCATTTATACTTGAGAGTTCCACATTTATACCTGAGATATTATCTCATTTTATTCTCCACTCCCACTCTTATATAAAATAAAACCTTTAAATAGGTTCATTTATATAGTTTTTATAAACTATAAGATATAAATGAATGGGGCTGCTCCTTACATAGATAATATAAATGGTTAGGGACAAGGTAAGTGCATGAAGTTGGAGGGCCAAAAAGTGGACAATAATCTAAAATAAAGAAAAACAAGTACGCATTTTGTTAAAACGAGCTTGGATTTTAATTTGTTTGGCTCGAGAATCACCAAAGCATAACGCATACGTGTTATGCCTACTATAAAAAAAAGAGGCCCGAGCCTCTATCATTTTAGCTGGATCTCAAGCTCAAAGGATCGTTTTGGATCACCGTGAAGATTTGAATTGACAATGCGCCACGAGAGAAGAGGTAAGAACAATTATTTTCTCAAAATTGCATTGAAATATGATAATTATATGTTAAAATTTGAATTTAAAAATATTTTTATTATTATAGTTAGAGGTCGAGGAATCAACCACAACCAAACCCCGTTATTCCTATCATCCCTTCCGACACTCCCAAAATTGCTCCACATCCTCTGGGCAAGTCAAGAATATTTAGCAGCCCAAATAGTTGAAAGCAAAATTAAAATTGAGGATTTAATCAAAACAATAAGGGATGCACAATCTACAAACCCCCACCGCGCCTCTCTTGTAAACACATTGGAGTCATTACTTGTTCAAATTGACGTGGAAACAGGGAAAATTGATCATTGGAAAACATACAGAGAGGGTTATAGAGTTTATTATTCCAACAAATTGTCATATGTGGATGTAAAGAAAAAAGAAATTTCAAAAGAACTCATATGCACCTTATTTACGGACCCCCACACTAATTTTCATGTTCCATTGACATGTAAATGATTTTCCATCCATGGTGCAATAATAATTTGATTAAAAATAATTTTTGGGATCTATGGTTGATGGTGTTTGATTTTCCACCTTGTAATAACAATGAGGTGCCACTATACTTTCTAAGGAAACTCTATTGTGAGTTTATCCTCAATAAGATCCAAAATTATTTTGATTTTTGAGATTTCAGGGTGAGGAAAAGGATCTGCATAGGATTGACCGGGTGTATAACATGCACCTATTCAAGTAGGGTAGATTCCCGCATAGAAGCCCCCTCACCCTAAGATTATCCCTTAAGCGGTGAAGGAGACAAGAGATATGGGCTATCTGCGACCCTTAATCGACATATGAGGGATATTTTAGAGCCGATGCTCATGAAGGTACACAGAGTATTCCCTCGGGGAGTACTAGCATGAGGCCACATCTTTACTCATCATGTGGTAGCATATGTTTGGGGTCCGAGGAGGATGATACTGATTTTGGTGCACTGGTTCTAGGGGTGAACACGATAGTGTCACTATGTCGATGTCCTTTTGAGTGAGATATTTGGATTATGTTCATCGGCATCACCTTCGCAGTAAATTTTTTATGTGTGTTACAAATAGTTTAGAATACTTGATTTACTTATATATGTTAAATTTTTGAAATAATTGTATTTGTACATGTACATGCATTGATATTACAAAGACGCATGAGGCACATCTTCATCATAACCACAAAAGGCAAGCACCATGCATACACATACATTCACAGAGGTAATTTAGAATGTTAATTATGTAAAATTTTCACATACATGTGTGTGTGTGTGTGTGTGTGTATATATATATATATATATATATATATATATATATATATATATATATATATATAATTTTGAATTCAAATATATGTATGTTCTTGTATGTCCATCTAACTCATGTGATATACATGTTTGATAAAGATGTTGACTTCACTAGACACCCCACCATCTCTACGACAAGTAGATAAAGGTGTTGCCACTGCGATTTCATTTACGTAGCAACTCACTGAGGTATTCAAACAACACGTAAATTTTGTTAAATTTCTCGTATAATTCATATTATGTTAAATCACATGTTAGTAATGTCTTTCATTGTAGAATTATTAAATTATGTTAATAATGTCCTTCATTGTGTATATGTAGGAGTTACCTACGACAGGTAATAGCCCTGTTCATTTGATTCACATGCGTGGTGGGGTAAAAACAATAGTTCTATATTGATAAAATTAGTTAAAATATTGTCATTATGTAGATACATGTACTTAGCTCTATTTTCTCTAATTCGATGTTATATTTTCGATATTATGTGTATGTAGGGAACTTCAACCCCCTCCATTTTGACTTCGAGGGCATGATTCCTCCATCTTGTCATCTTTGTACTCTGTTCATACTACGAAGCTCCCGATGACTCATCGAGTGTGAGATACAAATTTGACATGATCAAAAACTTGTGGTAGGTTTGCGTATTTATGTAAATACTTTCATTCTAGCATGGTCTTAAATACATGTTAAAAACATATATAAATTAAGTTTTGACAAAAAAATATTGTTTTCATTTACAGGCTCATCTATAGGTGATTATTCAAAGCATAAGAGGACTCGAAGCATGGGCTCATACGATCCAAATTCATCTCATAGATCTCCATCTTCGTCTAAGGGAGGACCTTCTTCAAGCAAGGCGAAGAGAGGGATAGATTTTGATGAGTAGGAAATATATATGTCTTACATGACATTGTTTTTGTATGCCTATGTGCATGGCATTGTATGTACGCCTATATGGCATTCAAACTTGATGGTTTATGACCTATTTGGGCATTTTTGTATTTATTATGCACATTAAAATACTATTTGGAACTTGATAATTTTGTATGAGACCTTACACTTATGAGATTATTTTCACATGAATCTAATATGATGTGCACTTGATAATATTTAAGACATTATGGATTATTTTTTCATTTATTGGTGATGTACATGTACTAACATTTTCAATGTATAATATGCATCAAACTTTGGAAATCAATATTTATATAATGTATGTATATAAAGAGTTACCTAATCTGAGTAATTATTCATTCAATTTATCAATGTGTATATGTGTATTTACCTTACTTGTGCTTCTTCTTGCACATGGTCTCTTTGTACTGGTTCCTATCTTATCATGCACTTACTACATTATTCTATGCTTCATAGTCTTCTCCTGTTAAAACACCCGACAATCGTCATAATTTGATGCTTGTCATCTGTTGATATTTTGAGAATGTCTCTCCACATACATTACTCAATGCTTGAGAATGTCTCTAGATGCAATGAAATTTTGATTCGAAACTCAATGATTATTGATTGTCTAATCCTATCCAATTCATGTTATTACCTTTAAATCAGTAGGCATTTCAATTTATTTGGAAATCACATCACACCCTTCACTAGGCTTGATGACTACCCCTATCTTTTTAAGGCACTTTTGAAAGCATCCATGGGTTAATCATAACATAAATTATCAATGAATGGAAGGTCACTAAGCCATATGCCAGCTTACTCCCATCCGTAACTAAAAATAAAGATTTACTAGGCGATTTATAACTCCCATGTGTTCTTAGACATAATCATATCAAATTCATTCTTAAGCCAATCTAGTCATTCAGTGGCTCTTAAGTGACTACACCAGACGAGGTAGTACGAAAGCACGGGAAGTGTAGGGAACCAAAATGAATGCTCCACTAGCATTCACCTAGCCACCCCAACATGTTGGCATAGTTGATTTGGTCCCATGAGCTTCCGTTTGCAAACTACAACATCTGGCAGCCCTACATTGACTCGTGATCGCACTATTTCGTGTGTTTGTAAACAATAACATAACAAGAGAACTAGATGGAGCTGGATAAAACCACGAGAGCCTTTCATAGAGGGCCTCGACATGGAGGTCTTGGATCTAATGAGACATCTCTAGGTGCTACGGAGCCTAAGAAATCACCCATCGAAGATATGGCATGTTCTGGGCCTCGTGGCTCTTAAGGGATTACGCTGGACAAGGTAGCCCGAAAGCACGGGGAGCATAGGGAACCAAAAAAATCCTCCACTAGTGTTCACTACACCACCTTGACATGTTGGCGTAGTTGGTTTGGTCCCATGAGCTTCCATTTTCAAACTACAGCGTTTGGTAGCCCTATCTCGACTCAGACCGCACTATTTTGAGCATTTGCAAACAATAGAACAACAAAGAGAACCAAATGGAGATGGAGAAAACCCGAGAGGAATTAGTAGAGGGCCTTGACATGGAGTCCTTGGATCTAACGTGACATATCTAGGTGCCACGGAGTCAGAGAAATGACCCATCGAAGATATGGTGTGTTTGGGCCTCAAGGCTCTTAAGCGACTATGCCCGGATGGGGTAGCCTAAAAGCACGGGGGAGCGAGGAACCAAAATGAAGCCTCTAATAATGTTCACTAGACCACCCTAATGTGTTGGCATAGTTGGTTTTGTCCTACGATCTTCTGTTTGTAAAGTACGCGTTTGACATCCATACACCGACTCGGACTACACTATTACACGCGTTTGCAAACAATAACACAGCGAGAGAACCAGATGGATATGGAGAAAACCATGAGATAATTTTGTATAGGGAACCAACATGGAGGACTTAGATCTAACGAGACATCTCTAGGTGCCACGGTGTTCAAGAAATCATCTGTCAAAGATATGGCGTGATTGGGCCTCAAGGCTCTTAAGTGACTATGCCTAGACGGGGTAGCCTAAAAGCATGAGGATAATAGGGAACAAAAATGACACCTCCAATAGCATTCACCAGGCCACCCTGATGTGTTGGCATAGTTGGTTTAGTCCCATGAGCTTTCATTTACAAACTACAACGTTTGGCAGCCTTACACTGACTCGACCGCTGCATCGCACTATTGCACGCGTTTGTAAAAAATAACACAACAAGAGAACTAGATAGAGATGGAGAAAACCATGAGATAATTTCGTAGAGGGATTTTACGTGGAGGTATAAGATATGATGAGACATCTCTAGGTGCCATGGTGTCTTAGAAATCATTCGTCGAAGATATGGCATGATTGGGCCTCAAGGCTCTTAAGCAACTATGCCCAGACGGGTAGCTTTGAAAACATGGGGAGCCTAGAGAACAAAAATGAAGCCTCCAATAGAATTCACCTAGCCACCTCAATGTGTTGGCGTAATTGGTTTGGTCCCACGAGATTCGTTTGTAAACTATAGCGTCTGGAAGCCCTACACCGACTCAAACCGCACTATTACGCATGTTTGTAAACATTAGCATAGTGAGAGAACCAAATGGAAACAGAGAAAACAAAAAGATAATTTTGTAGAGGTCCCCAACATGGAGGAATCAAATCTAACGATACATCTCTAGGTGTCACTTGAGTCCAGAAATCACTCGTCAAAGATATGGCATGTTTGGGCCTCAGGGCTCTTAAGGGACTACGCCTGAACGAGGTAGCCTGAAAGTATGGGGATCGTAGGGAACCAAAAAAAAGCCTCCACTAACATTCACTAGGCCATCTTGACATGTTGATGTAGTTGATTTGGTCCCATGATCTTTCATTTGCAAACTACAGCGTCATGTAGCCCTACACTAACTCAGACTGCACTATTTCATGCATTTACAAACAATAGTACAGCGAGAGAACCGGATGGAGACAGAGAAAACCATGAGAGGATTTAATATAAGGCCTCGACATGGAGGTCTCAGATGTAATGATACATCTCTAGGTGCCACGAAGTCTGAGAAATCACCCGTAAAAGCATGGGGAGCGTAGGGAACCAAAACAAAGGCTCCACTAGTGTTCACCTGGCCACCCCAATGTTTTGGCATAGTTGGTTTTGTCCCACGAGCTTCCGTTTGCAAACTACAACGTCTGGCAGCCCTACACTGACTCAGACTGCACTATTTTACACATTTGCAAACTATAGCACAACGAGAGAACCGGATGGAGACAGAGAAAACCACAAGAGGATTTTTTAGAGGTCCCCAATTTGGAGGTCCTAGATCTTACAAGACATATCTAAGTGCCATAGAGTCTGATAAATCACCCGTCGAAGATATGGCGTGTTTGGCCCTTAGGGCTCTTAAGGGACTACGCTCCGACGTGGTAGCCCGAAAGCACGCGGAGTATAGAGAACCAAAACAAAGCCTCCACTCATGTTCACCTAGCCACCCCGACATGTTGGCATAGTTAGTTTTGTCCCACAAGCTTCTATTTGTAAACTACAACGTCTGAAAGCCCTACACTCGACTCGATCGCACTATTTCATGCATTTGCAAACAATAGCACAACAAGAGAACCAGATGGAGACAGAGAAAACCGCGAAAGGATTTCGTAGAGGGCCCCGACATGGAGATATCGGATCTGACGAGACGTATCTAGGTGCCATAGAGTCTGAGAAATCACCCGTCGAAGATATGGCGTGTTAGGCCTCAGGGCTCTTAAGGGAATACACCCTGACATGGGTAGCCCCAAAGCATGGGTGGAGGAAACTACCAATGTTCAATGATTTTTCCACAGGATGCAACTATGTAGACTATGAACTTAGTTTTGTTGGGGAGACCACCAATGTTCCAACTGTTCATTTTGAAAGAATGAATATCTTTAATCAAACAGAGAATGAAGAGCCTGAATATTTTTTTGACATTACAAAAGGTTGTTTGTGTTCTAAAAGAAGAAAGAAGGCCATATAAATATTCAGTCTTCAACTTGATGACAATAAATAACGTGAAAAAAACAATTAGGTGAAGATGTCACTATGATTCAAGAAGAAATGCCTCCTGAAAGTCATAAAGAGTCAATTTGATTACCCAAAAACATCTGGAAGAACTTAAAGAGAAGATATGAGCGGAAGAAAAGGAAAAATGGGAAGCATGGAAGGATCACAACTTAACTAGAATGGAAGATCTATGTGATGTTGTCGATAGAATCATGGATAATCTTAAGGACAACATGCCAAGTTGATTATTTTTATTAATCCCAGCTGCTTCAACTTCACAAATCAAACCAGGTAGTTCCAAAAGTAGCATACTGGCAAGAAAAACTGCAATGAAGTATTGATAATTGAGCCTGAAACTCGTTTAGAATTGTAATTTATTTTTTGATTGAGCATTCACCCATAGTTTCTTTTTTGAAGGTAGAAATTCATTTTATATGTGAGAAATAGAATGTTGATTTATTCTATTACTCTGACTATTTAGGTTAGATTTCTATAGTCTATGAAAGCCTCTCGCGGTTTTCTCCATCTCCATCCAGTTCTCTCGATGTGCTATTGTTTGCAAACGCGTGAAATAGTGTAGTTTGAGTCGGTGTGTAGGGTTCAGTAAGAAGTGTATTTTGCAAATGGAAGTTCATGGGACCAAACCAACTATGTAACCATGTCACGGTCACTGGTGAATGCTAGTGGAGGATTCGTTTTGGTTCCCTACGCTCCTAAGTACTTTCAGCTACGCATCCGGGCGTAGTCGCTTAAGATCCTTGAGGCCCAAACATGCCATATCTTCAACAGGTGATTTCTTAGACTTTGTGGCACCTAGAGATGTCTCGTTAGATCCAAGACCTACACATTGATAACCTCTTCAAAATCCTCTTATGGTTTCCTATCTCCATCCGGTTCTCTCACTGTGATATTGTTTGCAAACGCGTGAAATAGTGCAGTATGAGTCGGTGTAAGGCTGCAGAGGCTATAGTTTACAAACGGAGGCTCGTTAGACCAAACCAACTACACCAACATGTTAGGGTGGACTGGTGAACACTAGTGGAGGCTTCATTTTTTTTCCCTATGCTCCTCGTGCATTTTGGCTACCCCATCCAGGGCATAGTCCCTTAAGAGCCCCGAGGCCCGAACACGCCATATATTCGACGGGTGATTTCTCGTCGTGGCATCTAAATATTTCTCGTCGAGATACAAGAACTCCATGTCGAGGCCCTATACAAAATCCTCTCCTAGTTTTCTCCATCTCCATCCAGTTCTCTTGTTGTGCTATTGTTTGCAAACACGTGAAATAGTGCAGTCTGAGTCAGTGTAGGGCTACCAGAGGCTGTAGTTTGCAAACAGAAGCTCGTGGGACTGAACCAACTATGCTAACACATTAGGGTGGCCTAGTGAACTCTAGTGGAGTATTTTTTTGGTTCCCTACGCTCCCCATACTTTTGGGCTACCTCGTCCGAGCGTAGTCACTTAAGAGCCCTGAAGCCCAAACACGCAATATCTTCAATGGGTGATTTCTTGGACTCCGTGGCACCTAGAGATGTCTCATCATATCAAAGAGCTTCGTGTTGGGACCTCTTCGAAATGATCTCATGGTTTCTCTATCTCCATCCGGTTCTCTCACTATGATATTGTTTGCAAACGGGCAAAATAAAGTGCGGTCTAAGTCGGTGTAGAATTTGCTAGAGGTGTAGTTTGCAAATGGAAGCTTCATGGGACCAAACCAACTACATTAACACATTGGCATGGCCAGGTGAATGCTATTGGAGGATTATTTTTCATTCCCTATGCTCCCCGTGCTTTTGGGCTACCCTTTCCAGGCATAGTCCCTTAAGAACTTTGAGGCCGAAACATGCCATATCTTCGACGGGTGATTTCTTGGACTCCGTGGCACCAAGAAATGTCTCAGTAAAATGTGAGACCTCCATGTTGGAGCCCTCTACAAAATAATATCATGGTTTTCTATCTCCATTTGGTTCTCTCGATGTGTTATTGTTTGAAAACGCACGAAATAATGCATTTGAGTCGGTGTAGAGGGCCAGCGAGGTCAGTAGTAGTTTGCAAACGGAAGTTCATGGGACCCAACCAACTATGCCAAAACATCTGGGTGGTCTAGTGAATGCTAGTGGAGGCTTTTTTGTTCCCTATGCTCCCGTGCTTTCAGGCTACCACGTCCGGCATAGTCACTTAAGAGCCTTAAGGTCCAAACAATCCATATCTTCGACAGTGATTTGTCGGACTCGTGGCACCTAGATAAGTCTCGTGAGATCAAAGAGCTCCATGTTGGGGACTTATTTGAAAACCTCTCGCGGTTTTCTTCTTAATCTGGTTCTCTCGTTGTGCTATTGTTTGCAAACATGTGAAATAGTGCAGTTTGAGTTAGTGTAGGGCTCCCAGAGGCTGTAGTTTGCAAACAGAAGCTCATGGGACTGAACCAACTACGCCAACACATTGGGGTGGCTTGGTGAATTCTAGTAGAGGATTTTTTTGGTTCCCTACAGGGCCCCGTGCTTTTGGGTACCTCGTCCGAGCGTAGTCCCTTAAGAGCCCCGAGGCCCCGAACATGCCATATCTTCGATGAGTGATTTCTAAAACTTCGTGGCACCTAGAGATGTCTCCTCAGATCCAATACCTCCATGTCAGGTCCCTCTATGAAATAATATCACTATTTTCTCCATCTCCATCTGGTTCTCTCGTTGTGTAATTGTTTGCAAACACGTGAAATAGTGCAGTCTAAGTTAGTATAGGGTTTCCAGATGCTTTAGTTTGCAAACAAAAGCCTATGTGACCAAACCAAATACGCTAACATGTTAGGGTGGCTAGGTGATCACTATTCGATCATTTTTTTTGGTTCCCTAAACTAACCATTCTTTCAGGCTACTGCGTCTACGCGTAGTCGCTTAAGAACCCTAAGGCCCAAACACAACATATCTTTGACGGGTGATTTCTCAAACTCCGTGGCACCTAGAGATGTCTCGCCGATCCAAGAGCTCCATGTTGGGGACTTATTTAAAATTCTCTCATATTTCTCCATCTCCATCTAGTTCTATCGTTGTGATATTGTTTGCAAACGTGCGAAATAGAGTAGTCCGAGTCAGCCAGTGTAGGGTCATCAGAGGTGTAGTTTGTAAATGGAAGCTCATGGGACATAACAAACTACGCCAACACATCAGGTGGCATGGTGAACACTAATGGAGGGTTTTTTTTTTCCCTACGATCCCCGTGCTTTTAGACTACCCCATCGGGCATAGTCCCTTATGATCCCGAGGCCCAAACACGTTATATCTTCGACGAGTGATTTATCGACTCTATGGAACCTAGAAACATCTCATCGGCCCAATACCTCCACATCGGGGCCCTCTATGAAATCATCTCATAGTTTTCTCCATCTCCATCTGGTTCTCTCACTGTAATATTGTTTGTAAACACGTAAAATAGTGCGGCCCGAGTCGGTGTAAGGCCGAGAGACTCGTAGTTTGCAAAAGGAAGCTCATGGGACTGAACCAACTATGCCAACATATTGGGGTGGCATGGTGAACATTAATGGAGGGTTTTTTTTTTGCCTATAGTCCCCGTGCTTTTGGGCTACCCCTGTCTGGGTGTAGTCCCTTAAGAGCCTTGAGGCCCAAACACTCCATATCTTCGACGAGTGATTTCTCTTACTCTATGGAACCTAGAGACATCTTGTCAGTTTCAAGACCTCCATGTCAGGGCCCTCTACAAAATCCTCTCATGGTTTTCTTCGTTTCCATTTGGTTCTCTCACTGTGCTTTATTGTTTGCAAACACGCAAAATAGTGCGGTCGAGTCGATGTAGGGTTGTCAGACACTGTAGTTTGCAAACAAAAGCTCATGGGACCAAACCAACTACGCCAACATGTTGAGGTGGCCATGTGAATGCAATTAGAGGCTTCGTTTTGGTTCCCTACGCTCCCCATACTTTCAAGCTACCCCATCCGAGCATAGTCCCTTAAGATCCCTAAGGCCCAAATATGCCATATCTTTGACGAGTGATTTCTTAGACTCCGTGGAACCTAGAGATGTCTCATCATATCCGAGATCTCCATGTTGGGGACCTCTTTGAAATCCTCTCGCGGTTTACTCTGTCTCCATTTGGTTCTCTCGCTCCGATATTGTTTGTAGATGTGTGAAATAGTGCAATCTAATTCGGTGTAGGGCTACCGAGAGCAGGTGTAGTTTACAAACGGAAGCTCATGGGACCGAACCAACTACTCCAACATGTCAGGGTGGCCTATTGAATGCTATTGGAGGTTTATTTTTTATTCTCTACGCTCCCGTGCTTTCAGGCTACCCGCCCAAGCATAGTCCCTTAAGAGCCCTGAGGCCCAAACATGCCATATCTTTGACGGGTGATTTCTCAGACTCCACGGCACCTAGAGAGGTCTCGTTAGATTCAAGACCTCCATGTTGGGGACCTCTATGAAAACCTCTCATAGTTTTCTCCGTCTCCATCAAATTATCTTGTTGTGCTATTGTTTGTTGCAAACACCCAAAATAGTGCATTCTAAGTCAGTGTAGGGCTACAAGAGGCCGTAGTTTGCAAACGGAAGCTCGTGGGACTAAACCAACTACGCCAACACATCGAGGTAGCTATTTTAATGCTATTGGAGCATTTTTGGTTCCCTACACTCCCCATGCTTTCAGGCTACCCCGTCTTGGCGTAGTCGCTTAAGCGCCCTGAGGCCTAAACACGCCATATCTTCGACGGGTGATTCTCGGACTTCGTGGCTCCTAGAGACGTCTCGTCCGATCTCGAGACCTCCACATCAAGGGCCCTTTACAAAATCCTATCATGGTTTTCTCCATCTCCATTCATACTAAGTCAGTGTAAGGTTGTCCATTGCTAATCACCTGAATAATATAGGTGGTTCATACAATATAGGTGGTGAAATGAGAATTTTTGTTTTTTGTTCCTTTCTAATATTTAATTTCTCTTAGCTTCACTTGGCTTCGAGAATAATAAATTCTCTACTAATAGTTTCAACCACGTGAAGGTGAAATCTTTTTTTCACCACTAACCTACATAAACATGTTAGTAAGTAATTAAATAGAATTTTAAATCATACAAAATTTAAACAAAATCATTTAAGTAAATATTCAAATTAAATTCATGAAGAACATACCTTTGCAAATTCAATCCAATGAATTGCAAGGATCAACTCTATTCTTGACAGTAGCAAGATTTACTTCATGATCTGATTCATGAACCTTCCACAGATTTTTTTTTATGGCCGACCTTGATATTTTATCAATTTAATATTTGTTGAAAGGACCAAATGTGAATAGTGAAGTATCTTTCGATGTACTTCATAGTCTTTAAACAACCAAATGTTTAATTTTTGATAGGATATCATCGAAGCCAAGTTCCAGTGACTACTTTTGATCCACTGGGATACTCAAGGTCTTCACCATCAATGACTGTGGAAGTCATTTTTTTCCCCCTCTACACAATGAGATAAGAAGTACTTTGTTCCCTCTTCGTTAAATTTTGTCGCAATAACTACAAAAATGTGCCCTATGTATCACAAAGTAAAACTATTCAATCAATTTATAAATACATTAAGATTTTACCATTTAATAATTTATAAATCTAAAACATGGCATGTACATATATGTATGTACCTTGTCAGACCTTGAATCAAAGACTTGGTCAAAGTCAGGTGATGTTGTCATTTGATCTGAAGACCCTGCAAGTTGTAATACTCGTGGAACTTTATGTGTGTTAAGTGGAATTAGAGGTATACAAGTCCATTCATCCACCCACTATTGTGACTCACATTCATTCCATGCAAAATCAATGCATGATATACAAAAACATGTCATGCACCTAGTACAAAAACATGTCTTTCGGACATTTTATTAGGAATTGGTTTTATAATGTTTTCATCAATTTCAATTAAGTGAATTGGTTTTCTTCGTGAAATGGAAGGAGGTGTTCTTAGAGGTGAAGATTCTTTTACAAGGTTACTTTCTTCATTCAAGATTTTCATACAAATTTCAAGTTAACATTTGGATTCTCAACTAAGGGTTCAACAATTGGATTCATATCAATTTCTTCATCCATACCAACATTATCATTCAATTCAATATCATTATTCATTGCAAAATCATTATTCTCTACATTTTCATTATGTATTTCATCCCCATTTTCTAATACATTAGCTACATTTGATATAACGGATGTACCTTGCCCTGCTCAAATTTTTGCATTCTCTTCAATATCTTTATTCTCTTCTCTTCCAATTACTTGGTGTCTTGTTCTTGACTTTCCTCTTGTCCTTAGCTCGATGTTTATCGCCCATGATTAGAAAAAATCAACTAGTGGGGTAGGGGACAAAATGAACTACTAAAAAATCGTGCAAGAATGTAGAGAAAATTACAGACAAAACAAAATGTTTACAGAAATCCCGTGAAAGAGATGGAAGGGATGTTGGGGAGCAGAATATATATAAAAAATAAAAATGCATATGTGTTATGTAACATGTATCCGTTACACAACGCGTACGTGTTTTGTGTTTTCTCTTTTCCCAAGCCATGCTTCAAGGCTTGGGATCTAGTTTGATCCCCAAGCCTCGTGCATGGACTCGCACAAACATAGAAAACAACGAGTTTTTACAAGAAAATATAAAAATGACACTTCCTCTATGACAAATCAAAATAAAATAATCGATCCATTTTAAAAAAATTATACCACGATGTAGAACAGAGTCTCTTCTTTCTAAAAATATAATTTTTCTGACTAATATAAGGTTTCTATATTATTTATTTTCTAATTATGCCTTTTTGTAGCCATTTTTAAAGTGTAAATATGTCTATCTTTCATGGTGTATCTTTTTTTGGGTGATCAAAATTTAAAAAAATTATACTAGCCCGTGACTAGGCATAATTCTATACATATTCAAAAAAATCTATTTTTGATATTTTTTTTGAGGTAGTTAGGGGCATGGTCGGAGCTCCATTATTTTTTAAAACATAAAATTTATGTACTAGAAAAATCATAAATAAAAAAATATTCTTTAATTTTTTTTTTTTAAATGGAGCCCAAACTAGATGCTCCTAGCTATCTTTCTACCAAAGGGTTTTTCAAAAATACTAAATGGTGCTCAAAAAATGGTGGGGGAACGAAAGTCAATCTATTATATTTTTTAACACAAAAAGGAGCATTTGTTGGTATTTTAGTTGTTTGAACCACTTAAACTTATCGGTTTTCAATAAAATTTAGTAGCTTAGAAACTAGCCTCAAAATGCTACAATTAATATTTCTACAACATATGCTACGATTAATTTTGAGTGTAACTATTTTGAAAAACTCGCAAGTTGAATTTTTTTTTTCTGAAAAATGTGTCCACTTAAGACCCCCTTTTGGCCCCCAACTTGGTGCACTTACCCGACACATGTTAGGTTTTATTCAATAAGTATTAAGATTTAAAAATCAATCCTTTCATGGCCAAGCAATTAACACAAGCCCCTTTCCAAAAAAAAAAAAAGTAAGCACTTAAGTTTTTTTTTAAACATATATAAACCAAATCTAATAAAATTTATATTTTAAGTAGTTTAAACTAACCATATATATAAAATATGATTTAAACTTAGGTTTGTTTTTTTTTTTTAAATTATATATGCCTAGATTTATAAGTTAAGTTTAAATATGATTTAAACTTAGGCTTAGAATATGGTCTGTTGACTCTTCCCTCAATCCCATGTAATTTTAATATGGTTAAAGGCTTTTAATATATAGTTTTTTTCCAAAACTATATAAATTTTAATATGATGTTTATATAAATTATTATATAAACCTTATTCTATATTATATATATTTTTATTTAAAAATAATAATATAGTTTTCAAATTATATAGGATATAGTTATAGATTAACTATAAACTATATTTTTTCAAATTGAATCCTTTTAGAGGGGACCAAAGAACACGGGTATGAATTTACCTTCCAAAATATTTAACCTGCAAACATTTGAAATTATAGAAAACATGAAAATTATTTCATATAGTAATAAATCCTTTATTTTTCTGTATGTGATTTTCATGCGCAGTAAATATTTGAAGCCCCTTTCACCTGTGCACACATCAATCTCCAAACAAACATTAATTCCATATAATTTACAAAATGTAAATGAAAGTAAGAATCATATCATATTACATCTCCCCCTCAAAAAAATTAGGGATTTAAAATTAAAAACCCTAAAATTTTTACCAAGAGTTTAATTGCACAAATGTAATGCCAAAATAAATTAGAAAAAAGGGGACCAGATACTTTTAAATACCCTTTCGGGTTGGTTGAAAAAACCCATACAAATTAAATAAATAAAATACACAACATTTTATCTTAATTTATTTAATTTACCTCACTGTTACCATGTTAGAATTTGAGGATTCTAATAAATATGGATTTAATCAACTTACATATTACATAGCGTTATAATAAATATTTAAATAAATATTATATTATAACATAAGTAAATAAAGAAATATTACATGAAATAAATAACACAGTGTAACGCAAAGTATTTATAGTGGAAAACCCCAATAGGGTAAAAACCACTTTGAAAATAACCTTTTACTTGGAGAATTTACTTTACATATAGTAAGATCACCTCCTCCTTTGAAACCCTATTTACCAAGGGTAAAACCAAATCACTTGATTTGCACTCCTTTAATTTATTTCCCAAATATATCAAATGAGGACCTAAAGTCCTTTTTATATAAGGTGATCGGGTTATGTCTCTGACCCTCCTTTTCAACCTAAAATTGTTGACACATACACCTAGGTTTATAATATTTAATATTAGAAATATAATCATTTCATGATATTAAATATTTAACCTAAAGTATATACCTAGGTTAGCATATTTAATAATAGAAATATAAATATTTCATATTATTAAATATTAACCTATATATTCTTGATGGACCCATATACATTAAGGGTTATCCGGACCACTTAATCATAATGTTCCAACATCGACTTTTCAAGTCATTTTAGATTCTATTTGCAAGAAGCTAACCATGTTCCTAGTAATCTCTACCTTGGGTATTCCTTGTATTTGTTCCACCTCATTTTATATCGAATGCCCGATTACCTCACCAAGTGCATGGCTCTAATGCTATGGGATGTGGAGGTAGACCCCCAAAATATCATTCCAGTGTTTGTTTGGACTCATGTGTTGTCCCACTCGTTGAACATATATGATATTTTTAACTCTTTGTGGAGCCCCTCCTACATGAATTTGACCTGAAGGGGTCAATACTAGAATGAATAGTTTTGTTCAATCCATCCTCGCAAATCCCCGCACCCTTGTGATTATTTTTTTGGGGCAGGAAATTCTATGATTCGACTGCATGGTTTCCAAGATGAATCCTTTATGCTCTTGAGGGTCCTCACAACATGGGTGGTGGGTCTAGAGATAGCCACGACAACTGGTACTCTTGGATGTTGAATTTGGTTCTTGTTGAAAAAGAAGGCACTTTTTGACCAACCCTTGAGCAAGGGAGGAATTATTGTTATTAAACGTAAGGATGAGCATACGCTCACACAAAATTTCATTTGTTATGGCTACACCCTAATTCAGGACTCATGGAGGTATGACCGGACCTAGGAAAATGGCCTCCATTTTAGTTCAGAACAAATTTTCAAACTCGTACCGGTGCAAGTCTAGGAATTTTTTTAAAGACGAGTGGTCCTCTCGGGTAGAGTCACCCGACATGTTTCTCAAGCTCAGTGACATCCCAATTCTAGATTGGGAGTCATTCCACATAGTCTGTCATAGGTATGACTCCACCCTCACAATGAAACAAGGACTCAGAGTGGCCCTACGTAATAAGGATGTGAGCACAAAAAAATTGAATCCTATTGTAAGTATAGGCAGGAGATCAGAAAAACCGCCATCGGTTTGAGGGCATATCCAGTGAAGAATAATGGGAGGAGTCTTGGGATGTTGATCATGGGTCTCGACGTGGACTATAACACCCTTGATAGTTGTTATTTTCCTCCTTTGCATTTCAAGTGTTGACATGTGATTTTCCTTATAAAGATATGTTCTTTTGATTGTTGGAGATCATGCTTGATATGGAAAAATCATTTCTATTCTTAAGATCCTTTGATTGAATTGGAATGGCTTCCTTGAATCCATTTTTCACTTCTTTTAGATGAATTACAATCTGGTTTAAGAGTTGTAAACTTATCTATTAATTTGACTCATCCTTGGATCAATTTCAGTGATCCAAGGAATGTTTTAAATCTACTTTGTTGAACGAATGGTAAATTGACATTCCATGAATTAAGAGACATATTGACTGAACTTTGTTGTTATAAGTTCTTTGATTTTTGTGTGAATGTATTTCCATTCAGTTGTATGTTGTGTTTGGGTCCTTGGAGATCAATCATGGCAGGACATTGCTGACGAACATGAAAATACAAAGCCTGTTCATGGCATAGGAAGGATTCAGGATCCTAAAAAGGCTATCCTATGGAATCCTAAGCTAGGTAAGAATATTTGCTACCTAAGCTATGTCACTAAATAGAATTATTATTCTAACCTAAAGCTTCCTATTCTACTTTGTTGGTTGATTGGCATCCTAACCTAAGCTCTGTGCTAAAGGATATGGAAAGGTTACTAGGCTATTAAAATTAACCTAGAACCTAATACTATAAGGTTTTATGATGATCTAACCTAATGCCTAAAACTATTATGTGGTGAATTAATCTAACCTATGTGGAAACTACCTTAGGCTATATGTTAAGACCTATGGTGGAAATTTGTTATTAGGGTTATATCCTAAGGTATGCATTATAAACTACCTAAGATCTAACCTAAGTAATTAGATCTATCCTAAACTAATGGGTATCAAGGGGAATTAGGTGGTCACATGCATTAAGGGAGATAGTTCCTATGGCATTTATGTTATTGATAAGGTTTTTAATGCATAGGTTACCGCCAATTTTGGAAAGGGCTAGTGACTTGGCGGGGCTTATGTGGAAGTGTCACTAAAATGGAATTTCATGTTAATTTTTATTTGGCAATCACCAGACTTGGAAGGTGGTGGAAAGGAATGATAGGTGAGAAATCTAGAATAAATGAAATTTATTATTTTTGTTTTTGTGCACAAACCATCTTGGAAGGCATGCAATTGGGTTTTTCTGGGGCTATTTCACTTTGCATGTTTCATGATTTTCACTCTGCATGCTCTCTAGTTTTTGAACCAGTAGATTGAACTACACTTAATGGATATTTTTGAAGTCTTAGACCTATTTTCAGTTCGTGGGATGTATAAGAGACAATGTGGAAAAAGAATATGGTTGTTTGATCTTTCGTGGAGAAGAGGAGAAGTTGTGAGCTTGGCTGGAGATCTCCTTCGATTTGGCAGAAGCACTATCAAGCATGATAGGCTCTAATCTTTAAGATCTCTTGCTTTCTTCTAAATGTTTCATTAAAACAATTCTGCTCTTTTGAGATTCTTGGCTTGCATGTTTTACTCTGGTTACTTGTTTGTTGGGTTTGATAATCTTTGTTATCTTGGATATGAATCCATGGCAAGAATAATGTTGGTTTTGAAACTTTCTTTGTGATAGTTTAATAGTGAAACATGCATGCAAAGCTTGTTTTAGTAGCTCTACTTTCCATTTCTAGAATTTGTATTCAAGGTTATTGTGTTGGAACTGACCTTCATTGCAATAAGAGAATTCTAAAATTTATGGGAACCTTGAGTTCTGTTTGAGCTTGTATTTGAGATTCCTATTTTGGATAAGAAATTGTGTTGGAGCTTCTTCTTGCTCTGACTGTGTTTGGGAATCTTGGGTAACTTAGACTATTGTTGAAGCCTATATGTGGCTCTGTACCCATGTTTTATTCTTGTGAAAATATATATTGAAAATCTATACTTACCTTGTATTCAAATACTTGTGTAGTCCAAAATTTTGTTGAGACTTCGTGTTCGAATCTGTTCCGAGTATTTTGAGTTGGGTATTACTTATATTCAAAGTTGAAAAACTTATTACTCTTTTGTTGAACTATTGTTCAAAGAAAACTCGGGAGAATAGTTGGTTGATTTGTTTGGTAAAATCCTTGAGAACTTAACGAAAACATCTTTGTTAATGAATGGATTTGGTAATTCTTTTTTAGAACTACTTCATCTTTTACGAGATGGCAATGGCGTTTTATCGGGGGTATTATTTTCCCTCTATTTTAAAAAACCCACGTCTTCAAATATTTTAAAATAAGCTCTGGGTTTCGTTTAAGAGAAGAGTTTAATTAGTTTTGTGCTATGAATTGTTATCATGAGATTACTTTGTCTATGTTCAAATTATTTTTGTATTTAGTGCTTATTGAATTGAGAACTAATTACTCTTTTGAAATGCAATATTGAAACTTGACAATGGGATTTCAGTCTTTGAGTTTGTTGATACTTTGAACATGATTAGCATACTGATTGGTTTGTTTTTCTATTCTTGTTGGATATAGTAAATAAACCTTGTATCTATTTAAAAGAAAGGAATGTGATTCCTTTGGAACAGAATGTTGTTTTTAGGACTGTTATGTGTATTTCATTATGAGATTAGAATTGAAACTCATGTTTATTGAAGGTAAAGGATTGTAAGGAAAATGGCAGTGTGCTTTCTTCTTACAGTTAGTCAATTTTGTTCTCTCTCTTGGGAACTAGCTTATGAATTTCTATGTTTGAATTAAAAGTGGAAATTCATTTGTTAGTACAATATAATGAATTATTGTTTGGATCATTTTCTAATTAAGATCCCTTTCTTTCTATTGTTGGGATAAGTTCATTGGTTGAAATTTTCTATTTTGATTCTCTTATGAAAAGGAGATTTATTTTTGATTTGTTTGGTCTTCCTTGTCCAAATCATTTGTAGAAATGAAGTAGGAAGAGGTTAGATTATTCAGTTTTTATTGAACTGAAAATGTAAGTTTGTTTGGCAGAATGTTTGTTTGAAAAGGCTTTGCTTTGTTTGACTTTTGATGAGTAAGTTTTCCTCTTGCACTCTATCATTTTTATGGATCCGCCTTGGATGGATTCAAGTGGAGATTAACTCTGTATAAGTCTACCTTGATTTGAGAACATTGGTTTTGATCTTTAAATGTTAACTTCTAACATGTGGAAGTAGATTTAGACTTGTAGGTAGATTTGCTTGATTTCCTATTCCTTCCTATATTGAAATGGGATTTTGTTTTGATGAATATCTTAAATTGAAATTTAAGGTAGTTGTCCTTTAAATGAAACCGTCAAATCATGTTATGAATCTGCATTTGAGCTTTTCGTATATCTTGTGTTGAGCATAGTTTGTAATGGTTCTCATTTTTATTTTGCTTAGGAGTTAGATGAATCATCCTAATAAGAACCATGATTTAAACCCTTATTTTGGTTAGAGAAAAGATAAATGTTGTAGTCTATTATGATAGAATTAGGAACAATGAGATGATATGATTGTTGTTGTTTTAAAAGATAATTGATAGGAATAATTAAACTTTAATTTTGTAAGATAGATATAGTAGATTGATTCCATTCTTATTTTTCATATTACTTATATTGATATTTTGATGTCTTATGTCAGAAAATATTCCATTCTTCTCGAAGTAAATTCAATGGTTAAACGTACTTATTTTTGCTATTACTTATATTGATATTTATGATGTCATAATTGTCTCATTAAAGTAGAGTTGTTTTAATGAAACAATTATTGGAATGCACCGTTTTAAGGATTAGTGCTTATCATGATCGGTTCATTGACCCGACCTTAGCAATTTTTGCAGATGGAAGTAAGTGATAAAAGAAGGTAAAACTTATATGATGCATTGGCTTAATTAAATATGATTCCTTGTGAAAAAGATTCATTCTTGAGATTGTATTGAAAAATGAAATGTAGTACTCTTTTATAATGAATACTATGTTATCCAAAATTCACCCCGGGGTTAATTTGATAACATGCATTGAATTCTGAAAATTGATTGATTCAGGGAAAAAATCATGTTTGCTAGTCCCCTCGATTTTGTTTAACTCCCCTAGTTGAAGAAGAAAAGAGAAAGTTTGAGGGAAAGTTCGAGGCGCGAAAAATCATGAAAATGGCTAAGTCCTAGCGAGTCGGGGTGAGGGACATCTGGATGTGAATCAAAAACATCTTCGAGGAAAGAAACATGGACCAGTCGGGACGCATGGGATGCGGAAAAGCTGGTTCGGTGAAGAAGAAGAAAATCGACTAAGCTGCTGCAGGACATTTGGGACAAGAAGATGCGAAGGGCGAACCGCCGGATCGGCGAAAAGGAGAACTTTCACACTAAGCAATTCGGGACATTTGGGCCATGAGGACGCGAACCGGCCGAATCGGGTGAATCGGAAGAATTTGTCCCAAACAAATTTGGGACAAGTGGGACAAAGGGACGCGGAAGATGCGGATGGCGAAAAAGGAGAGCCAATCAAATCACGACACGTGTCACCAGCAGAAAAGGGACAGGGAAGCCCATTTCAGGTGGATCGGAAGTTTTTGTCCCAGACAACCTTTGGGACATCGGGAAAAATGGACGCGATGGGCAGCAAAAATCATGCGGTCAGACCGAGAAAAGGGACAATCAAATCATGACACGTGTCATAAGGGAGAAAGTCGGGAAAAAGTCAAGGGAGGCGAGGTCGGCGGCCCTGAACCAATCAAAAGGACACGTGTCATATGGAGAAAGTCCAAAAGTCAAAGGCTAGGTTTCGAGCCAATAAAAAGAGGACACGTGTCCAATGAATTAGGGAAGGAGAGAGAATTACACATCCAATCAGTGCTTGACACGTGTCATCCAGGTGGCAGAGCGTGGGAAAGATTTTCAAAACACGTTTTCACCTGTTTTGTGCCTAAATCTTGAGATCGACATATCTTTCGATCAAAGCTCAGATTTGCACGTTCTTTATATCAACAGAAAGCTTATGAAATTATCTACGTGATTTTAGGTTAATCTTGAATTTTTGTGTAGTCTAGAGAGAAAATTGAGAAACAACTCTGACACGTGTTCATGGCCAGAAGTGACATTTCGGTGACCAGATTTAATGCAGAATGGGTTGCATTCTCCTGTAATCTAGTCAAAGTGATAGGGTATGGGTTTTTAAGGTTCCCCATGTTGTTTTAATGCATTTGTAATTGAGGAGGGATGGGCTCTCATGTTTTTGTACGTTTCTGTCTCCTAGGCTCGACCCATGCAATGTAAAAGCCAGATTTGGCTCATTTCTAAAAGGGGAACATTTTTTGGGCATAGCAGACTTCTTCTTTCACCTCCAACAAGTGATTGATGCAAGGATCAGACCTCTCCAAAGATTGTAACAGTTTTCTTTTACCTCTCTGAGGGTGTAATGCGTGTTTTTGACATTGAAATGATAATGCAAGCTCTGTGAATGGGTTTCAGTCCTCTGTTTGTATTATTTGCTTCATTTCAGATCCTAAATTATACCTTATCAGTCTGTGTATGTTTTATGTTGTGAACTTTGGTTTGTGTCTATTTGCATGACAAATATGTTTCACCACTCCTTTTGGTGCATCACCATCTTTAGTTAGTTTCAATTTTTGCACTTCTACCCCTGTCTCCTTGCAAGTTAGAGTAGGATTAGGATCTGAACCTCTGTAGTTGTGCAAGCATTAGATCTAAATCAGAGGAGTTTGAGGAACCAGCCTCTAATCTGGAGATTCCTCTCTCAGTTTCACAAGTCCCACACTTGGAGAGAGGTTTCCATGTTGTGCAATCACATTGGATGCTAGAGTGATCAACCTAGAAGCTTGATCTGCATCCGGGGTCTTTGTGAGCTCTGCAACAACAGTTTTGGCATGCCGGTGGGACTAGAGGTCTCATTTTTATTGCAGCAAAGTTGATGTGCATCTGCTGCAATTTTCTTGCTTAAAAGAGCTATTATTTGCATATCTGGCGACTCCCAGGGGAAGAATCGATTGGTTCAAGTGCAGGCCTGAAAACTCATGAGAAGAATCACCACAAGGTCAAGAGTTGGAGAAGAAGAAGTGTTGTTTGAATACCTGCAATTATCTCGAAGGAGAAGGAAAAGAGGAAGAAGGATTCAAAGGTCTCCATCTCCACCAAACAGAACTCTCTCAACTCCTCCACTGGTAGGCCTTTCATTCCAGTCAACAAGGGTTTTAAGACCAATTAGAATGGCTCAAAACAATCCCTACGTCAACTTCACAGGAAGCAGCCCACTTGCTCTCAATGCACAACATCCAGTTCCTATTGCAGCCTTGAAGAACATTCCCTACTTCACTGGAGAAAATCAGACTACTCCAGGTGATCATGTTAAAGATATTGCTAACCTTTGTGCAATTCATGAAATCAATGAAATGCAAGTGGCTGTCAAGTTACTGGCATCTTCCTTCAAGGGTAAAGCATTACAATGGTTTAGGAGCCTTGGAGCTGGTTCTATCACAAACTGGAATCAACTGTGTATTGCACTTCATGAGCAATTTGGAGAGAAGGGAGACAACTTGTCTCTTTTGGAGCAGCTAACAACCATCAAGAGAGCTCCCAATGAGCAGCTGACCGATTTCAACTTCAGATTTCAAAAGACTTGGGAAAGGATTCCAGTGGCAGTCAGGCCAACAGCAGAAGGTGCTTTTCTATACTATCTCAAAGCTTTAAATTATGATATTTCTATGTTGATTCAGTCCATGGGAGGCATAAATATCCCTATGGCTTATAACATTTCCATTAGGGCTGAAAATTGTTTAATCCAAGCTGGCAAACTTGCCCCTAGACCTCCCATGCCATTGTTTCCAAGTTTAGAGAGCCCAAACACTAGTCAAGCACCTAATTTGGCTCCTTCTCCCACTCCTAGAAATCAGAGTTCAAATGAAGCTTCCACTTCATCTCCAAGTGCCCCAAATGAGCTTTAAGAGGTCATGAAGCAATTGCAAAACCTAGGCAATGAGCTAGTTACTCTCAAGAGGCAACAAGCCCAAGGTTTCAGACCTTCTTATCAACCCCAAGCTCAACCTAATAGGCAGCCATACCAACCACAAAGACCACCTAATCCAGCTGCAAATATGAATCAAACAAGGCCTCCTGCCAATAGACCATTCCAGCCCTATAATCCAAATGCCATATCTGCCTCTAAGGCATTAGTGCCAACACAGAACAACATTGCTCAGGAATATGATTGGTGCTTTCCATGCAACGAGCCTCATAACCAATCCATGTGTTTCAATGGTGCTCTCAATCAAGCACTAATGGTGACAACTACTGGTGTGGAGGGCGAGGGCAAGTAAAGAAATAGTCAACAACAAGAAACATTCCAACAGCAATCAGCCCCAAATGACACCACATTGGTGAACTGGCAAGCAGAAGATTTCTGTGGCATGAATCAAGTAGTTTCTCAAGGTGTTGCAGCCAACACAAGGTCAAAGAGGAGAAATTTGGGTGAAGAACAACCATTAGCCCTGACCAATCCACAACCTTCCATGGCTCCACAAATGATTGGCAAGAAAAGTCCAGTTTTAAATGTACAAGGGCAGCCAAGAACAACCCCTAGGCCAACTCAAATGCCAGTTCTGTTGCTGCCCACGTGCAAGGAGTGAATGTGTAAACCAAGGGACAACAGAGAGATCCTTCATCACCATTCAGTATCATTGATCAGATGAAGAAGACAAACGTCAATATATCAATGTGGGAATCCCTATCCATCCCAGGCCAAAGAGATCTGCTGCAAGCTGCCATGAAGGATTGGCCAACTTCAAATCAGCAAGTTCAGATGCAAGACAAAGTGCTTACAAATGCTACCCAGCCTGAAGGAAGTCATGGAGGACAACAAGGTAAAATGTTGAAGCCCCCTCCTTTCTATGTTTCATTAATCATTGGAAATCAGCTAGTACATAATTGCATGATAGACTCGGGGCAAGTAGCTCAGTAATGCCTAAACAAATAGCTGATCAACTAGGGCTCCAGTATGAAATAACATCTAAAGGGGTAGTGCAGCTAGATGGGACAGCAATAGCAACAGTTGGAGTGATTAGAAATTTGAGTCTTACCTTGCACGCATGTCCAAATGTTGTTGTTTTACAAGATGTATCAATCATAGACCTTCCACCACTCTTTGCCCTTTTCTTGTCAAGGGACTTCACAGTTAAGATTGGGGGGTATTTTTCTGCTGATTGGTCACACATGCTATTCAGAACAAGATATGGAACTAAGGCCACAATCAGGTCTGAACCTATTGCAAACTTCCATATTGAGCCTTACACTCCAAGTCAGATTAATGCCAATTGCTCAGCATTTGATCAAGAAGATCACCCTAGCACTGATGAGGCTGACACCAAGGTTGGAAGTATCCCGGATCTAACTCTTGATGAATGGGAAAACAAGATACATGCTTTTGATCCCTATCAAGAAGTAGAAGAATCTGCGCTAGGAGTTTATTGTTTACATGAAGAGAATCAACCTCTCCCCAGCATCACCAAGCCGGATCATAAAGACAAGAATGAAGTATGGAAATTGTTCTTTGATGGGTCAAGGAGTAGACAAGGTGCAGGAGGAGGAGCTATGCTCATTTCACCACAAGGTATAAGGTATTACTCAGCCTTCCGTTTCCAGTTTTCCTGTTCAAACAACACGGCTGAGTATGAAGCCTTAATTCATGGACTACACTGGGCAAGGAAGAAAGGCATCAGGAATTTACAAGTATTTGGTGATAGTGAGCTGATTGTAAACCAAGTCAAAGGAAAAAATGCTGCCAAAAATGATCTGTTGAAGAACTACAAAAATCGGGTATGGGATCTTATTGAAGATCTTGAAGCTTTTAGCATCAATTCCATCCCAAGAAAAAAAAATGAAGCCGCTGATAGACTTGCAGCAATTGGGGCTGCGTTTGATGTTGTAGAAAGTATCAAAAGTAAGAAATCTTAGCCTCATATCAAATTGGTTGTGAGACCCAGCTGTTTAGGATAATAATACAAGTTGGCAAGTCTTCGAGAATGATCAAGCAAATTGTTAATTTCCTACAAGAAGAAGCTGAGTTCTCCGCCGAGGAATCAAGACAAGCTGCATCAGCAGTATGGTGACCAAGTGGTGTAGGTGAGAACTAAAAAATTACCAAAGGCCTCATAACCTTGGAGTCGATCTTGACCCGAATGATCGATTAGGAAGGAGAAAGCGAACATTCAAGTAAAGGGTGAAGATTGAGCCTATTTTAGTGGAAGAAGGCAAAACATTGCAGATTGGCAAAGTAAGTACCTCACAAGAGAAATCTGATTTTGTTCACTTTGTCAAGAGTTCCCGGATGTCTTTGCTTGGACTTACCAAGATCTAAGAGGTTTTGACCCAAAGTTGGCACAACATACTATTGAGTGGATCCGGAATCCAAGCACTGTCGAGGCAAAAGTAAAGGCGGTGAATCCCCATATTGAACCTCTCATGAGAAAAGAGTTAAGCAAGCTTATTGAGGCGAGTATCATCTTCCCCATCAAACACTCAAGTTGGGTGCCAACTTAGTCCCGATCGAGAAAAGAAGAATGGAGAGATCGGGTTGTGTGTCGACTTCAGAGATTTGAATAGAGCCTCTCTCAAGGATCATTATCCACTCCCTTCCATGGAGCAAATATTGCAGGTTGTAGCTGGTTCAGAAAGGTTTTCACTACTTGATGGCTACTCAGGCTACAATCAGATTATGGTGAAGGGGGAAGACCAATTCAAGACAGCCTTCACAACCAAATGGGGAACATATGCCTACAAGAAGATGCCATTTGGCCTATCAAATGTTGGAGCCACTTTCCAAAGGGCAATGGACATGGCATTCAAAGGCTTGATCAACAAGATAGTTTTGATATACCTAGATGATATCTTTGTCTTCTCAAAGAATGCGGTGAGATCATCTCTTTCACCTCAGGCGCAAGTGTTTTAGAGGTGTAGAAG
Source organism: Taxus wallichiana var. yunnanensis (assembly GCA_018340775.1). Classification (NCBI taxonomy): domain Eukaryota; kingdom Viridiplantae; phylum Streptophyta; class Pinopsida; order Cupressales; family Taxaceae; genus Taxus; species Taxus wallichiana. The sequence continues at coordinate 14,515,899 of CM031238.1, read as the reverse complement.
TTTGAAGTATCATTGAATCCCAAAAATGCATATTCTGGCTCATGAGGAAACTTCTAGGCCATATTGTCTCAAAAGAGGGACTAGTAATTGATCCAGAGAGGGTTGAAGCCATAAGAGCACTACCATTACCAAGTCACAAGAAGGCTCTTCAAAGCTTCTTGGGAAGGATCAATTTTGTCCGGAGGTTTGTCCCAGATTTTGCAGCCCTTGTCAAGCCCATCACCAAAATGTTAAAGAAGAGCATGGCTTTTAAGTGGACAGCAAAAGGCAAGGAGAGTTTTGAAGCAATCAAAGAAGCTATCTCTCAAGCACCAACTCTCATCAACCCAGACTTCTCCAAGGATTTCATCCTCTATGCATTTGGAGGTGATGACACTATTTCTGCCATTCTAGTATAGCAGAACAAAGATAATGATGAGCAGCCGGTTGCCTTCTTTAGCTAGAGCCTAGATGACTATGAGGTGAGGTACTCTTTTATTGAGAAGCATGTGCTTGCAGTAATCAGAAGCTTGAAGAAATTCAAGCATTTAATCTCAAACAACAAGGTCCAGTTGCTGGTCTCACATGCTGGAGTTAAGGACTTCCTCCTCAACAAGGATTTGAATGAGAAAAGGGCAGGTTGGATCACCCGTGTCATGGAATATGACATTGAGATCAAGATCACCAAGCTGGTAAGAGGGAAAGGATTGTGTGAGCAGCTGGTTTTGGGGAAGCAAAAAGAAGTATGCAACAAAGAAGAGGCTGTTTTGTGAGTCGGGACAGCCATGAGCCAAGTGGCATCATCAAGAAGACAATGCTTCCCCCACTCCTTGCTGGACCCAAGGTATTATGCACTTCTAGGCACGAGGCCTATGCCCTCCGAGAGATGAACAAGACCCAAAGGAGACACTTCAGGATTGCGAGGCTGTCTCGTATGCCATTGTTGATGGAGTTTTGTTCAAGAAAGATGTAAATGGAGTCTTCTTGAGATGCATTAGCACAAAGTCAGATTCAAAGGGTATTAGAAGAGTTCCATGATGGACCAGTGGTGGCCATTTTGCACCAAGAGTGACACTCTAAAAATCATGAAGGCTGGTTATTATTGGCCTAAAATCTTGAGTGATTACTATGCATGGATCAAGAGGTGTAAGAATTGTGCATTCTTCACAGGAAAAGAGAGACTTTCTGCCCTCCCATTGCATCCAATCTCAGTTGACCAACCATTCATGCAATGGGGTTTGGACTTCATCGGAGTCATTAATCCCATTTCAAGCCAAGGGCACAAATGGATTTTGACAGCCACAGACTACTTCACCAAATGGATAGAAGCAGTAGCACTCAAAGAGGCAAATGAGTCTAGCATCTTAGACTTTTATGAGGGAATAACGACCAGATTTGGTGTACCTACTACAATAATCTCTGATAATGCATTGGCATTCATTGGATCTAGGGTGACTGAGTGGGCTGTCAAGAACGGTATTTACCTAAGCACTTCATCGAACTATTACCCTCAGGGTAATGGCCAGGCCGAGTCTACAAACAAGAACTTGTTGAGGATCATTAGGAGGACTCTTGATGAGAATCAGAGGTCTTGGCATACCAAGCTGAAATCAGCCTTATGGGCTGATAGGATAACTCCCAAAAGATCCACAGGTAACTCTCCATTTAGGCTTGTCTATGGAAGAGAGGCAATCTTGCCCATGTCACTTGAGTTGCCAACGTTGGAACTCATGAAGCAGCTGGAGTTGCTTGAATTTGAGCCCATGGAGGTGAGGTATGCAGAGTTGATGGAGCTGCAAGAGATCAGAAATCAGGCATCCCAAGCAATGGAAAAGGATCAAGCTTTGATCAAGAAGACCTTTGATAGAAAGGCCAAGGATAGATCTTTTCAAGTTGGAGATCTAGTGTTGAAATGGGATGTGGATAGAGAAAAACCAGAAGGCATTCAAAATTTGATGCCATTTGGAGTGGCCCATACATGGTCACAAAGTGCAAGAACATCAATGCTTTCCAATTAGCCTCATTGGATGGTGAAGAACTATAGATTCCAGTCAATGGAATCTATCTCAAGCATTGCTTCTAGAGGGAAGTTCACTACCTCTGTAAATATTAGATTATATTTTCTTTCCTCCAAGTGCTTGTGCACATTGTTTTGTTGTAGGTTAGTTTTGTTTTCCCTAAGTGCTTTGGCACAGCTTGTTGTCCATGGAGATGTTTTGCAGTCCTTGCTTTCATCAGGTGATATTCCATCTTCCTCCTTACACATTCTTAGTCAGTTGGGATTCTAAATAGAATATTTGATGACTCCATGCCCAATGGACTGCTTAAGGCAACTGGTATCTTCTACCTAGCAGGTAGGTACCCCGCTGAGTCGCAATTGTTATCAAATTCACCCCCAGGGTTAATTTGATAACATGCATCAGAATTCTCAAGTCCCAGGAAAATGGATTGATTCGGGGAAAAAATCATGTTTCTAGGGTCCCCTCAGATATTTTTCTAACTCCCCTGGCCGAAGAAGAAAAGAGCAAGTTCTGAGAAAATGTGAAAAGTTGCAGAAAACAAGCTTGGGCCAGGAAAAATCATGAAAATTGGCTAAGTCCTAGTCCTCATGAAAAGTCGGGACATGAGGGACATCAGGTGTGAATCGGCCGAAATGCCGCGGGTAGTTTGCAAGGCAAAGAAACATCCGGGCCATCGGGACGCGTGGGACGTGGAAAGCCGGTTCGGCCGAAGGAGAAGAAAATCAACTAACTGCTCTGGGACATTTGGGACAAGAAGACGCGAAGGACGCGAACCGCCCGGATCGGCCGAAAAGGAGAACTTTCACACTAAGCAGTTCGGGACATTTGGGCCATGAGGATGTGAACCGGCCGAATTGGGCGAATCGGAAGAATTTGTCCCAAACAGTTCGGGACAAGTGGGACAAAGGGAGGGCGCGGAACGCGCGGATGGCGAAAAAGCCGAGAACCAATCAAATCATGACACATGTCACCGTGTCACCAAGAAAAAGGGACAGAAGCCCATTTTTGGGCGGATCAAAATTTTTGTCCCGAGGCAGTTTGGGACATCGGGACAAATGGGACGCGATGGACGAAAATCCGGCAGGCCCTGCGAAACCAATCAAATCATGCCACGTGTCATAAGGAGAAAGTCCAAAAGTCAAAAGGCGAGGTTTGAAGCGCGGCTCGAGCCAATAAAAATAGGACATGTGTCCAATGAAGTAGGGAAGGAGAGATAATTACGCATCCAATCAGCGCTTGACATGTGTCATCTAGGTGGCAGAGCATGGGAAAGATTTTCAAAACACGTTTTCACTGTTTTGTGCCCTAAATCTTCAGATCGACATATCTTTCGATCCAGAGCTCAGATTTGCATGTTCTTTATATCAATGGAAAGCTTATGAAATTATCTACATGATTTTAGGGTTAATCTTGAATTTTGGTGTAGTCTAGAGAGAGAAAATTGAGAAACGGCTCTGACACGTGTTCATGGCCAGAAGTGACATTTCAGTGACAGATTTAATGCAGAATGGGTCGCATTCTCCTGTAATTCGGTCAAAGTGATAGGGTATGGGTTTGTAAGGTTCCCTATGCCATTTTAATGCATCTCTGAGTCGAGGAGGATGGGCTCTCATGTTTTGTACGTTTACTGTCTCCAGGCTCGACCCTTGCACTATAAAAGCGGATTTGGCTCATTTATAAAAGGGGAACATTTTTGGGCATGAAGACTTCTTCTTTCACCTCCGGTAAGTGAATGATGCAAGGATCAGATCTCTCCAAAATTATAACAGTTTTCTTTTACCTCTCTCGAGGGTGTAATGCATGTTTTTGACTTTGAAATGATAATGCAAGCTCTGTGAATGGGTTTGAGTCCTCTGTTTGTATTATTTGCTTTATTTCAGATCCTAAATTATACCTTATCGGTCTATGTATGTTTTATGTTGTGAAATTTGGTGTGTCTATTTGCATGACAAATATGTTTCACCACTCCTTTTGGTGTATCACCATCTTTAGTTAGTTTCAATTTTTGCACTTTACCCCTGTCTCCTTGCAAGTTAGAGTAGGATTAGGATCGAACCTCCGTAGTTGTGCAAGTATTAGATCCGAACCCTGTAGTTGTCAAGTCCCATGCTTGGAGAGAGGTTTCCATGTTGTGCAATCACTTTGGATGCTAGAGGATCAACCTAGGATCTGCAGCAAGTCCCATGCTTGGAGAGAGGTTTCCATGTCAGGCAATCACATCTGGATGCTGAGTGATCAAGACTGCATGAGCCTCGCAACAATAGACTATTGTTGCAAAGTATACCTAAATGCATAAGTCTTGTAAATGTATAAGTTATAAGATAAATTGAAAGTTGAGAGTTTACCTGCATTGGTTGTGTAAATTATTTTGTACTTGTATGGAAGAGATGGATTCTATCTTGTTGATATTCTTTATATTATTTTTATGTTAATTGGTTATCTTTTCATAAGTTGGATAGAGGGATTTAGTTCAATCTCCCTACTTGTGATGCAGCTTGTTAAGTTGCAGAATATGATATTCGTTATCTAAACTATATAACATAGTAATGTAACGTGTGATGAACATACATTAAGAAAATGTGGACATTGGGTAGGATAAACCCTAACACGTAACATGTAGAGAAAGACTCTTTCTCTTTCTTAATGGAATATAAACCATAAAGGTTTGCAAGTATGACTACAATTTATTAGACTTCATTTTTATGAAGTCTACCTTATATTGGATATATTCTGGCGTTGAACTTTCTAAAAAGTTATTATACTTTTTAAATAAGACATAATATAACGCTGCATAGTTATGGTTAATTGACACTTTAACTATGTGAACAATTATTAAAAGTGACTATGAAAATAATGAATTTCTTAGTGGGCTAAATGAAGCAAATTTAGGAAGAAATTATTGAGCGTTGGATTAGGGTTTGGCAGGGTTGTTGTAATCATGTTTTAATCCAAACTAATAATGTATTAACAATCTCCTTGGGGGTATGTACATCTTGATGAGGTAGTTTTTGTAGGATGTTGGCACACACCAACATCATGCCTATACTTTTAGAAGGCTTGAGTCTTCTCGAGAATTCGACGTTGTTGTTGATATGTGGCATCACCCTTTCGCATTGATCATCTAGATCTACACACATCATCGGAACTCGGACTTAAACGTATTTTTTCTCTAGGTCTAGATAGGAGCATATTTAGGATAGGAATTAGCTTCCAAAGGCTCAGGGTATGTTTGCACATTCGGATGACTTAGGTCAAACGAGTATGCCCATCTACCCTAAGCCTTTGTGAGCGTCTTCCTATAATAGGTTATGTTTCTATCTAGGGCTAGGGTAAAACCTAGAACAAGTGGACTGACGGTAGTCAAGTAAAGACCAATCATGATAATAGAAGAGTGAGGTGAAGGACGTATTCCAAAATGATGAGTATGCCATCTAGGAATAGTGACATACACAGTATGTTATAAATATTTGGCCAAAGTATCGCAAACTACTTTGGTTGCGTTGTCCTATGTCACCAAATTTAAAACAATGTGATATCATATGAGTATTGGTAACAAATATTCAAATATGTTCTTTAAATAGATCACTTAGTACCGGTGTAGGGTAGGATGACAAAGTATACGAAGTATACAATATGTATTCAATACATAAGATAACATAAATAGATCGGTAGCTTACCGAGTTATGGAATGAATAGATCGGTGAATCACCGAGTCATTACAGCTGCATATGTTTATCCATTGAATTTGATTGGCATGGAATGTTTGTTCTAAATATTGCTTTATTTAGAATAGTGAACATTATAAAAATATTCTCTTGATTCTAAAGTCTTAAAATGGGAATGTTACATCTTGGTATCAGAGCTGAAGGTTGCAGCTCTTGGACCTATTGTGTCCACAATATGATGAAACTTAAATTTTCTTGTAACAAAAAATGGTGAGAACAAGAGGAAACATTGTAAATAACCCTCCACCTAAGGCAGGAGTGGCAACTACCTAGAAAATTGATGAGATCCTTGCTGCCCTATTGGACACAAGAGATCATTTGGCTATGTTGGAACAACAAGTAATGGGTAATGAGGAGGAAGAAGAAGCTGATAACAATAATCAGCCACCTCTAGGGGACAATGCCAATGTGGGTGTTGATAATAACAATGTTAACATACCTTCTCACCTGAGAACAAAAAGGCTAGGCTAGCAGCATAACTCACTAATGACATAAAAAGGATAAGTTTACCCATGTTTGATGGCACCACATTAGGAGATGGGGCTGAGAACTGGCTCAATGAAATGGAGAAATACTTTGCAATAAGAAATTTCTCAGAAGAAACAAAGGTGATATGGGGAGCATATCAACTTTCACACGAAGCATCTTCATGGTGGGACAGCTGCAAGGCTGAGTTGAACATTGATGAATCTAATATCACATGGGACCAATTTAAGGGTTACTTTAGGAAACAATGGCTGCCACAACTTTACTATGATAAGAAAATGACTGAATTTCATAACTTAGCTCAAGGAAAGCTAATTATAACTGAGTATTGGGAGCGATTTACAAAAATCCTTAAGTATGTGCCTCAATACCAAACTGATGAGAAGTTCAGGATACGGAAATTCATCATGGGATTAAATCCCGTTATAGGAGGAGAGGTGGATGTTCACATCCCAACCACGATGGAAGGGGTTGTTGAAAAATCCATAAGGCAGGAACATAAATTAAAGGCAATTTCTGCTCACAAGGAGGAAGTAAGGAAGAAGAATCCCAACTCCTCTTCATCCTCTCTTGCACCCAAGAAAGGACCATGGAAGAAATTTGGAATGAAAAGTAAGTTTTCATCTGATGTAAATAGGAAAGTAGCAACAAACAAGTTTGCTGGTAATACATGGAACAACTTTTCCAAGAACAATAATAATGAGACATAAGTCCTATGGGGTCAGAATGATAACTCTAAGGCTGGAATTAAACCTGAGCCTAGGAAGGGACCTATAGGAGGTTGTTATAACTATGGAAAAGATCATTATGCAAATCAATGTCCTTTGAATAAGGATGAATGTAATCACAAGATACATGATAAGGTGCGATCGAGAAACAAGCCTCACCCATATAAGTTTTGGGTAAGTTATTTGGTTTACCAATAACTATTATTTTTTATACTAAAGCTACTGAATGTTTTATTTCTAGTAAATTAGCATCAAAATTAAAAGAAAAGTAGGAAACATGGATAAAACATGGACTGTATAATATGGTAATAATGTTGTTCATATGGTTAGTATGTGTCTTTTTGGAGCAGTCCTTGATTTACCTAACTTTTCCACAGAGGTTGATCTTTATGTTGCACCTTTAGGGTCTTATGATGTAATTATAGGTGTTAATTGGTTAGTAGAACATAAGGCTAGAGTGACTATTTTAAAAAACACATTAGTTGTTTAGACAACCTGCAGAAAACAATAGAGATTTAGGGTGTGAAACGTGAGATTTCTGTTAGAAAACTATCAGCTATGTAACTTTAAAAGGCCAAAAATAAAGGATGTACCTTATATGCAGTAAAAATTACTGAAACAATAGAAGAAAAAGTGATATTATGGAATGATATCCATTGTTATGAGACTTCAGTGATGTATTTCTCGGAAGAATTTCCAGGTCTTCCACCCAAAAGGGAGTTTGATTTCATGATTAAGATCAAGCCTGGAACTGAACCTATTTCTAAAGCACCTTATCAAATGAATACTATAGAATTAGTAGAGCTTAAGGCTCAATTACAAGAACTTTTGTCTAAGGGTTTGATTAGACCAAGTGTTTCACCTTGGGGAGCACCCGTAATTTTTGTGAAAAAGAAAGATGGAACACTTAGATTGTGCATTGATTACAGAATGTTAAACAAGGAAACAATCAAGAATAGATATCCACTCCCTAGGATTGATGATTTATTTGATCAGATGCGTGGAGCATCGGTATATTCCAAGATAGATCTTTGATCTGGATATCATCAACTATGAATTAAGGATGAGGATATTCATAAAACAGCTTTTAGAACAAGGTATGGACATTATGAGTTTATAGTTTTACCTTTTGGATTAACTAATGCACCTACAACATTTATGAATTTAATGAATAATATCTTTCAAGAATACTTGGAAAATTTTGTGCTCATATTCTTGGATGACATTCTCATATATTCTAAAAGCATTGAGGAGCATCATGAGCATTTGAAAATAGTTTTGGAAATTCTGAGAAAGAGACGGTTGTTTGGTAAGTTGTCCAAATGTTCCTTTTATGACACAGAAGTGCACTATCTAGGACATGTAATTAGTAAATATGGAATTGCTATAGATCCTTCAAAAATTATAGCTATAATGGAATGGCTTGCACCAAAGAATGTACATGAAGTTAGAAGCTTCATGGGACTTGTTAGCTACTATAGGAAATTTGTAAAAGACTTTTCTAAGATAGCTACACCAATAACTTCCTTACAGAAGAAAGATAAAAAGTTTGTTTGGAGTGAGAAATGTGAAATTGCATTTAAAACCTTGAAGGAATAGTTAACTTCAGCACCTATTCTTATAGTACCAGATCCTAATGGATATTTTATGGTGGTAATTGATGCATCCGGTGAAGGTCTAGGAGGTATTTTGTTACAAAGTGGTCATGTTATAGCATACAAAAGTAGAAAACTTAAGTTACATGAGTTGAATTATGCTCCACATGATTTAGAGTTTGTTGCCATTGTTCATGCACTCCAATTTTGGAGGCATTATCTGCTTGGTAAACCATTTGAGTTAAAAACTGATCATCTTGGGCTGAAGTACATTTTTACTCAGCCAAATCTGAATGTAAGACAATGAAGGTGGTTAGAGTTTTTGTCTCAATATGATTTTGACATAAGTTACATTAAAGGAAAAGAAAATAGAGTGGTTGATGCTCTAAGTCATAGGAAGCACATTTATGCTCTTATAACACTTAGAACTCAGTTTAAGGATGAAGTAAAAAGTGTTATGGAATCTGATTCTTACTTTCAACAAGTAAAAGTAGCACTTGTTGTAGATTCTAATGATTCGAGGTATAAATGTTTTTCTTTGATAAAGAAGGAATCTTACTGATTTGAAAATAGAGTCTATGTACCTTTTCTTAATGATTTGAGAAAGAAATTGTTAGCTGAATTTCATAATTCACCTTTTTTGGACACCCTGGCATTACTAAGATGCTTGCTGATATAAAATAGCAATATTTTTGGAAAGGAATGAAAAAGGATGTTATTGATTTTGTGACACATTGCCTTGAATGTCAATGTGTTAAAGTGGAACATATGCACCTAGCCGGTTTTTTGTATCCTCATAGCATACCGTAGTACAAATGGTAGGTAATAAGCATGGATTTTGTACAAGGGTTACCTATGTCAAGAAATAAGCATGATGTTATCTTAGTAGTTGTTGATAAACTAACAAAGGTAGCACATTTTATTGTTGGAAATCTGAAGGATGATTCTCCTATTTTGGCAAGAAGATTTGTACACAAAATTTTCAGATTACATGGAGTACCTGAGTTAATCATTTTGGATAGAGATCCTAGAATGACATCAAGATTTTGGAAAACACTTAATGCAGCTCTAGGAACTAAGATAAATTTCAGTTCTGCGTATCATCCTAAAAATAGATGGGTAAACTGAAAGAGTAAATCAAGTTTTAGAAGATATGTTTGAATGTATTGCATGGATCAACAGTATAAGTGGGAAGAGTATCTTCCATTAGTTGAATTCACATACAATAATACATATAATGCTTCTCTTAAGATGGCACCTTTCGAGGAACTTTATGGAAGGAAATCCAGAACCATTATTAGTTGGGATAGCATAGAAGATAGAGAGGTAATTGGACTTGAAATTCTTACTAAAATGGAACAACAAGTTAAATTGATTCATGAACACTTAAAAGAAGTAGCAGATAGGCAAAAGAGTTATGCTGACTTGAAGCAAGTTGACAGGAAATTTGAACTTGGTGAGAAGGTTTTTCTTTGGGTTAAACCGAAAAAGAGTTCTATAACTTTTGGCAAGGCTGCCAAGTTATCACCACGTTATGTGGGACCTTTTGAAATAGTTGAAGTAATCAACCCTATAGCTTATCGTTTAGCATTACCACCTGCTTTGTCACGAATGCATGATGTTTTCCATATTTCTTTGCTTAAGAAATATGTTTCAGATTTATCACATGTGTTAAATTGGAATTCCTTGTAAGTCCAAGACCTAGGAATAATCATGGTTAAACCCATACGAGTGCTTGAAACTCACCAGTTGCATTTAAGAAATCAAGAAATAAGTCAATGTAAGGTCTAGTGGGACCAGTTTAACGAAGAGAGTGCAACTTGGGAAAATCTAGAGGATATGAAAACTACTTTTCCATATCTATTTGAACAGAATTGATTTTGTTGATTGATAAAAATTTATGATTTTATCTTTATATGACAATAAGTATGCCAATTTTGGGTAGATATTTATTTGATTTGAATAAACAACTATTTAATGCTGATTTCTGGAACTATAAGATTTTGTATATTTGACTTAGGATAAGAGAAGTGAATGAATTGATTGTCCTTGGTGTAAATTGTTAAAAGAGGTAATCATCGGGATGATGATTCTTTTAGGAGGGAAGCATGTAACACCCTTGACAATTGTTATTTTCCTCCTTTGCATTTCAAGTGTTGACATGTGATTTTCCTTATAAATATATGTTCTTTTGATTGTTGGAGATCATGCTTGATATGGACAAATCATTTTTGTTCTTAAGATCCTTTGACTGAATTGGAATGGCTTCCTTGAATCCATTTTTCACTTCTTTTAGATGAATTGCAATATGGTTTAAGAGTTGTAAACTTATCTATTAATCTGACTCATCCTTGGATCAATTTCAGTGATCCAAGGAATGTTTTAAATCTGCTCTGTTGAATGAATGGTAAATTGACATTCCATGAATTAAGAGACATATTGACTGAACTTTGTTGTTACAAGTTCTTTTATTTTTGTGTGAACATATTTCCATTCAGTTGTATGTTTGCACTTGGGTCCTTGGAGATCGATCATGGTAGGACATTGCTGATGAACATGAAAATACAACCTGTTCACGGCATAGGAAGGATTTGGGATCCTAAAAAGGATATCCTATGGAATCCTAAGCTAGGTAAGAATATTTTCTACCTAAGCTATGTCACTTAATAGAATTCTTATTCTAACCTAAAGCTTCCTATTCTACTTTGTTGGTTGATTGGCATCCTAACCTAAGCTCTGTGCTAAAGGATATGGAAAGGTTACTAGGCTATTAAAATTAACCTAGAACCTAATACTATAAGGTTTTATGATGATCTAACCTAATGCCTAAAACTATTATGTGGTGAATTAATCTAACCTATGTGGAAACTACCTTAGGCTATGTGTTAAGACCTATGGTGGAAATTTGTTGTTAGGGTTATATCCTAAGGTATGCATTATAAACTACCTAAGATCTAACCTAAGCAATTTGATCTATCCTAAACTAATGGGTATGAAAGGGGAATTAGGTGGTTGCATGCATTAAGGGTGACGGTTCCTATGGCATTTATGTTATTGATAATGTTTTTAATGCATAAGGTACTGCCAATTTTGGTAGGGGCTAGTGACTTGGTAGAGGCTTATGTGGAAGTATCACTAAAATGGAATTTCATGTTAATTTTGATTTGGAAATCACTAAAATTGGAAGGCGGTGGTAAGGAAGGATAGGTGGGAAAATTGGAATAAATGAAATTTATTATTTTTCAGTTTTCGTGCACAAACCATCTTGGAAGGCATGCAAGTGGGTTTTTTTGGGGTTGTTTCACTTTGCATGTTTCATGATTTTCACTCTGCATGCTCTCTAGTTTTTCAAACCAGCAGATTGAACTACACTTAATGGCTATTTTTGAAGTTTTAGACCTATTTTCGGTTCGTGGGATGTATAAGAGACAATGTGGAAAAATAATATGGTTGTTTGATCTTTCGTGGAGAAGAGGAGAAGTTGTGAGCTCGGCTTAGAGATCTCCTTTGATTTGGTAGAAGCACTATCAGGCATGATAGGCTCTAATCTTTAAGATCTCTTGCTTTCTTCTAAATGTTTCATTAAAATGATTCTGCTCTTTTGAGATTCTTGGCTTGCATGTTTTATCTAGGTTACTTTTTTTGGGTTTTATAATCTCTGTTATCTTGGATATGAATCCATGGAAAAAATAATGTTGGTTTTGAAACTTCTTTGTGATAGTTTAATAGTGAAACATGCATGTGAAGCTTGTATTAGTAGCTCTGCTTTCCATTTCTGAAATTTTTATTCAAGGTTGTTGTGTTGGAACTGACCTTCATTGCAATATAAGAGAATTCTGAACTTTATGGGAACCTTGAGTTCCATTTGAGCTTGTTTTTGAGATTCATGTTTTGGATAAGAACTTGTGTTGATCTTCTTCTTGAGGTTCTTGATGACGACTGTGTTTAGGAATCTTGGGTAACTCGGACTATTGTTGAAGCCTCGTATGTGGCTCTGTACCCATGTTTTATTCTTGTGAAAATCTAGACTATTAATGGAGGTTTGTGTTTTACACTGTACTTGTATTTTGATACTTATATAGTTCTAAAATCTTGTTAAAGCTTGTGTTTCATTTTGAGATGGTATTAGGACTTCTTGTTTAAAATATAAACTGGAATGAGAACTTCGTGTTGCCCTGAACCTGTGATTAGAGACTGTGTAGCTTGGCCCTAATTTTTTTTTGAGACTTCATGTTTGACTTTGTTCTAGTATTTTGAGTTGGGTTTTACTTGTATTAAAAGTTTAAAACTTATAACTCTTTTGTTGAACTATTGCTCAAAGAAAACTGGGAGAATAGTTGGCTGAGTTGTTGGGTAAACTCTTGAGATCTTAACTAAAAATGTCTTTGTTTGATGAATGGATTTGGTAATTCCTTTTTGAGAACTGTTTCATCTTTTCTGAGATGGAAATGGAATTTTATCGGGGTATTATTTTCCCCTCTATTTTTGAAACCCACATCTTCAAATCTTTTAAAATAAGTTCTGGGTTTCATTTAAAACAAGAGTTTATTACTTTTGTGCTATGAATTTTCATCATGGGATTACTTTGTCTATGTTCAGATTTTTTTTGTATTTAGTTCTTATTGAATCGAGAACTAATTACTCTTTTAGAATGTAATATTGAAACCTGACAATGGGATTTCAGTCTTTGAGTTCATTGATACTCTGAACATGTTTAGCTTACTGATCGGTTTGTTTTTCTATTCTTGTTGGATATAGTAAATAAACCTTGTATCTTTTTAAAAGAAAGGAATGTGATTCCTTTGGAACAAAATGTTGTTTTTAGGACTGTTATGCGTATTTCATTTTGAGATTAGAATTGAAACTCATGTTTATTGAAGGTAAAGGATTGTAAGGAAAATGGTAGTGTGCTTTCTTCTTACAGTTAGTTGATTTTGTTCTCTCTCCTAGGAACTAGCTTATGAATTTCTATGTTTGAATTAAAAATGGAAATTCATTTGTTAGTACAATAAAATGAATTATTGATTGGATCATTTTCTAATTAAGATCCCTTTCTTTCTATTGTTGGGATAAGTTCATTGGTTGAACTTTTTTATTTTGATTCTCTTATGAAATGGAGATTTCTTTATGAGTTGTTTGGTCTTCCTTGTTCAAATCATTTGTAGAAATGATGTAGGAAGAGATTAGATTATTCAGTTTTATTGAACTAAAAATGTAAGCTTGTTTGGCAAACTGTTTGTTTGACAAGGCTTTGCTTTGTTTGGTTTGTGATGAGTAAGTTTTGTCTCTTGCACTCTATCTTTTTATGGATCCTCCTTGGATGGACTCGAGTGGAGATTAACTCTGTATAAGTCTACCTTGATTTGTGAACGTTGGTTTCTAATCTTTAAATGTTAACTTCTAACATGTGGAAGTAGATTTAGACTTGCAGGTAGACTATTTGATTCTCTATTCCTTCTTGGATTGAAATGGGATTTTGTTTTGATGAATATCTTAAATGTTGAAATTTAAGGTAGTTTTCCTTTAAATGAAACCGTTAATTCATGTTATGAATCTGTTTCAATTTTTGGATGTCTTGTGTTGAGCATAGTTTGTAATGGTTCTTCTTTTTTCTTTTGCTTAGGAGTTAGATGAATCATCCTAATGAGAACCATGATTTAAACCCTTCTTTTGGTTAAAGAAAAGATAAATGTTGTATTCTATTATGATAGAATTGGGAACAATGAGATGATATGATTTGTTGTTTGCTAAAAGATAATTGATAGGATCAATTAAACTTTAATTTTGTAAGGCAGATATAGTAGATTATATTTCGTTCTTCTCTTGGAAGTAAATTCAATTGGTTAAACGTACTTATTTTCCATTTCTATTACTTATATTGATATTTATGATGTCATAATTGTCTCATTAAAGTAGAGTTGTTTTAATGGAACAATTATTGGAATGCACCTCATTTTAAGGCTTAGTGCTTATCATGCTCAGTTCATTGAACTGACCCGTGCTAGCAATTTTTGCTAGATGGACTTTGTAAGTGATAAAAGAAGGCAAAACTTATATGATGCATTGGCTGAATTAAATATGATTCCTTGTGAAGAATTCTGATTCATTCTTGAGATTGTATTGAAAAAGGAAATGTAGTATTCTTTTATAATGAAGATGGTTGTTATGTAGTATACCTAAATGCATAAGTCTTATAAATGTATAAGTTATAAGATAAATTGAAAGTTGAGAGTTTACCTGCATTGGTTGTGTAAATTATTTTGTACTTGTATGGAAGAGATGGATTCTATCTTGTTGATATTCTTTATATTTTTTTTTTATGTTTATTGGTTATCTTTTCAATAATTGGATAGAAGGATTTAATTCAATCTCCCTACTTGTGATGCTTGTTAAGTTGCGAGAATATGATATTCATTATCTAAACTATTTAACATAGAAATGTAATGTGTGATGAACATACATTACGAAAATTTGGACATTGGGTAGGATAAACCCTAACATGTAACATGTAGAGAAAGACTCTTTCTCTTTCTTAATGGAATATAAACCATAAAGGTTTGCAAGTATGACTACAATTTATTAGACTTCATTTGTATGAATTCTGCTTTATATTGGATATATTTTGGTGTTGAACTTTCTAAAAAGTTATTGTACTTTTTAAATAAGACATATTATAACGTTGCACAATTATGGTTAATTAACAGTTTAACTATGTGAACAATTATTAAAAGTAAATATGAAAATAAGAAATTTCTTAGTGGGCTAAATGAAGCAAATTTAGGAATAACTTATTGGGCGTTGGATTAGGGTTTAGCAGGGTTGTTGTAATCAAGTTTAATCCAAACTAATAATGTATTAACAATCTCCTTGGGGGTATGTACATATCAATGAGGAGTTTTACGTAGGATGTTGGCACACGCCAAGCTGAGGGATATACTTTTGAGAATGCTTGAGTCTTCTCAAGAATTCAATGTTGTAGTTTACATGTGGCATCACCCTTTTTCATATATCATCTAGATCTACACACATCGGAACTCGGACTTGAACCTACTTTTTTCTCTAGGTCCTGGATAGGAGAAAATTTAGGATAGGAATCAACTTCCAAAGGCTCGGGTACGTTTGCACATTTGGATGAATTAGGTCAAACAAGTATGCCCATCTACCCTAATACTTTGTGAGTGTCTTCCTATAATAGGTTATGTTTCTATCTAGGGCTAGGGTAAAACCTAGAACAAGTGGACTGATGGTAGTCAGTAAAGACCAATCATGATAATAGAAGAGTGAGGTGAAGGATGTATTCCAAAATGACGAGTATGTCGTCTAGGAATAGTGACATACACAGTATGTTATAAATCTTTGGCCAAAGTATCATAAACTATTGGTTGTGTTGTCCTATGTCACCAAGTTTAAAACAACGTGATATCAGATGAATATTGGTAATCAGATATTTAGATATGTTCTTTAAACAGATCACTCAGTACCCGGTGTAGGGTAGGATGACAAAGTATATGAAGTATACAATATGTATTCAATACATAAGATAACATAAATAGATCGGTAGCTTACCGAGTTATGGAATGAATAGATCGGTGAGTCACCGAGTCATTACAGTTGCATGTGTTTATCCATTGAATTTGATTAGCATAGAATGTTTTTTCTAAATATTGCTTTATTTAGAACAGTGAACATTATAAAAAAAAATTCTCTTGATTCTAAAGACTTAAAATGGGAATGTTACATTTGAGACAGTGGCAATAGTATATCCCATAGAAATTCCATAAAATGTTTTAACAAACGCCTCCGCTTCACACACTCTTCTAAGACTTATTTAGAATGGGTAATATCCCATGGAAAGGAGGAGAAATGGCCCAAGCCCTCTCAACCATAATTTCTAGAACAACCCACGCCTCCGCTCTCTACAATATCCTCGGATTCGATACACCCATGCCGTAGCTCACATCAATTCCCCAGGGTGGGAAATCAGTGGAGGAATCGGTGTTGAGCCTCCCAAATAAAATGTTAAATTCATTCAAGACCCCTACATCCCCTTCCCTCTCCCTCCTCCTAGGGCTCCCTTTCAATCTCCTCCACCACCATTTTCCCCTTCAGGGGGTATCCCCTTATCGGTCACCCCATTTAAAACATTCCCTCCATCTCGGAGCCTATATTTTCCTCAACCTCCCTCCACCATCCCAAATTTCTCCCCCATATGGTGAAAATCCTTCTTCTTCGGCTCGATAATGAATGAAACTATTGTTATAGTATGCGATGGACTACCTCAAGCTCAAGAACCAACTCAAAATGAATAATCTAGCCTCTGCAAAGTAGAAGGCACCGTAGCCTACCAATAAGCCGAGATTAAAGGCAAAGGTAAGGAGATTGAATAGTTCTACAAGGAGTTGAAGGAATATCGATCGAGAAGTCCTTGTGGCTTCTCGGGAGGAAGTTAAGAATTTAGAAGCTAAAATTGCCACGTCCAAAGCCTTAGCCAATTCACTTTCAAAGGAGAAAGGAGCCCTCCAATATGATTTTGATTCAAGAAAGGCGAAGGTGGCTATGGTCTAGGAAAATTTACATTTCGTCGACATAGCGCAGGGTAGCCTCCGTAAAAGGTTGAAATCATCCGAGGACGTGGTCAAGGACTTGACCAGTAAATTGGGACGACAACCCAAGAAAGGGGAATTATAAAATTTGTGCAAAATCTATATACCTCTTGTTTCGACTTAATTGTCACCATGGAAATGAATCTATCCCCCCGCACTCAGCATTTATATCTTATGCACGGGGTTATACTCAAAGGTGGAGACCATATCATCTACCATTAAAGCAACTCTCGTATCTCGATAAGGTCCCTAAACCACTACCGATGATTCAAAAAAATTATGATTTTTCCAACTCTTCCCTATAAGGGGCGGAATCACGAGATAGGATGATGATTTCTATGAAGATCAATGAGATCCTGAGTTGTAAAAAACATCCATAAAATGCCAGAATCTCCTAACCCAACTCTAATAGGGTATAAAAAAGTGGAAAAATAATATCAATGAATTAGTTCAATTAGGCTTCCCTCTCCCTTCCCTAATGACTCTACAATCCTATCAAAGGACCAAATTCAACAACTCTTGATCACCAAATGACAAGATAAGACTATCTTTCATTCTTTAAAATAGATCTCCAATGTTACCGAGGTGGAAGCAATCATGAACCCAATCATATAGTTGGAGTTTCATTTACACGTAGTAGTGTAGAGTCTCCAAAAATTTTCTCACAAGGAGATAATTGAGTTGGATCAAGCTTTCTAGGCCTTGCAGTGAAGAACCTACCCTATAGAGGTGGAATGGATCAGATATCAAGTTCCTTTGCAATAACTCGAAAGGCATTTTCTAATCCACATTTTGAATTTTGAGGTAGAGAGGATTGTCAGATCCTTCCATGATTGGCATAGAGTCCCTTGGTGAGTCACCAATAGTCGTAGTGTTTTTGTAAGGCTCTTTTTTTGCCACCGTCTTTTGTTGACCCATCCCTAGTTATTTTTATTTTATTTGTTTGATCCCAAATTCAGCCATGTATGGAGCTGAATGTGAAAGATATCCATTTTTCCCTTTGACACACTTGTGGCATAATGTAGAGAAAGGAATATTCTCAAACTTGCATCACACTGCCCACTTGTCTCAGGCATAATAAAGTTACCTAAGAAGACTAAAAATCTGAAGATATAGTAAGAACGCACAAGGTCTCCATGTGTCACCTGAGTGTAATTTAAAATAAATAGAGAAAAATAATGTTCTCAAACAAGCGTGCGACCTCCACACATCACCTAGGTGCAGGTTTCAAGACAAAACCCTAGGAAATGCCCTCACACTAAGCACGTGACCTCCACATGGAAAGGAAGAATCATCACTAACCAAAGGAGTGCAAGGATTGGGAGTTGGATTAATTAAAGGTGATCATAAATATCACAAACAGGAATTTGAGATCTTGCCAAAAAAAAAAAAATTGTAAGAAAATTGAATACTAGTGGTGGAAGATTAGATTCCAAACATTGATCAAGAGCCAAGGGGTCTATAAAGGAATATTTTGATCTAGAAACAAAAAAGGAGGAGAAAATAGAAAAGAGAAAGACACTAGAACTGTGAGAGATAATTTTAGGCTTAGTTATTATGTTCGTTAGCCTTAGCAAAGCTATGTTGTAGAAGAAATTTTTAATCCATGTTGTATCACCTTATGTATTATTTTCTCTATGAATAAAGGGATCTTGTTCTATGCATTTTATCTCTCAATAGTCTATGTCCTTCATCCATTATTTTTGGTAGTTTTTATATAAATTTTGAATATCTATCATGCTATATGTCATTGGGTTTTCTATATGCATCTATCATGTACATATAATTATGTTTTACACCGATTATTCAAGATCTCTAAAAATAGGCCATCGATTATTCAAGATAATCATCTATGATTTGTGTTTAAGAGATTTCAAAAGGATTTAAGACATACAAGAACCATAGAGCTCAGAACGGCCTCTAGATCCTTGCAGTCATTCCAGATGGTGTACTTAACAGATTATATAACTTGTATCATAATAGAAAGAAGTATACAAACATCCATACTTAACATAAACATAAATGAAAGAAGACCTATGAGAAAAAGACATATGAATAATATGTATATCATATATATATCATTATATATTATATATATATATATATAACCGATAACCTCATTACATTCATGGAGCCATTACAGAGTGTCACAGAGAAGCAGACCACAGTCATGCATTACAACTGGACTAATGTAACTATGCTACCAAAAAAAAAAAATTACAATCCCCTTGCCCCATACATCCTTTCCCCAATACAATTACCCACTAGTAGAGTTCTTGCAGTATTTCTGCAGAGCTCCGCCCACTCTCTAAGTATATGTGTTTACTCTACAGGCACTTGTATTTATAGCTTTTTGGGCTGCCAACTCATCCTCCAGCGCCCTCAGATCGATGCCAAGTGTCTGAATGTGGTCCTCCATGTGAGCATGCTCCTCCAGGCCTGAGCCTTCCACTTTATACCATGATGTGCTTCTAGAAGCTTCTACCATGAGGCATGCTCCTTCTAGGCCAACCTGTCGCAAGGTGGCACCTTATCCATGCACAACTAGGTCATGCTTTTCATGTGTTCTTCCCCGAATGTCCAATTTGACTAAGTCCCGAACCCTTGGTTTTTTATGTGCACGTCACGCATGCCACGGGCTTCCTTAAACCCTTTTCTTAAACCTGCCTTTGTGCTTTGTCCTTGCACCTTTCCTTAACTGGGACCTTGTGTGCCTACGTGCCTTTTGTACTTAGTCAATATTCTAGGGGCCCAACATCACCCCACACTACGCCTATTCTCCATCCATGGGAACACTCCTCTTAGTGAGAGAAAGAATACAATAGGCTTACGCCTAGGAAAAAGAATAAGGGGATGAAAGAATGGGGAAAGAAGAAAGAATGGGAGAGTGAAAGAATCACTACAACAGACTGGGAAAATCCTTTTTCAAGTCGGCCTCCAATTTATTCCAGGCATTGACTTCATCTGTGCTCTTTGATCAGAGGTCGCCGACCAGGTGCTCACCTCCCCAAAATTTAGTCCATCTCCTTGCATGCGCTCATAGTATCTGTGATCTTCTCAATTCCTTGCATATATCCTCCAACGCATCCATTCTTGTGTGATATGTGGATATAGCTCCTTCAACGGTTTTTGATTGAAAGCCCTTAAGGTTTCAATGGCCTCTGATTTCTTCTCAACCTCGGCAAGGATTTTGTCTCTTTCCACCCTATTCCCTTTTTTTCTCCTAGAACTCCTTGAGTTCTACCTCATGAGTGGTGACCAAGGTGCCTGCCACTTTGTCTCTATCCACACAATTGTCGTACGTGGCTTCAGTAGTCCAGGAAGTGGCCCTTACATCAGCAAGCACTTTGTTGTACTCTCTATGAGCGCTATGATCTTCAACTTGTCTTCCTTCTCTAGGCATGTGGCCACTTCCTCTGTAGACTCCAAGGCTAGTGGCTATTCTTTCCATGGTGAGGACCCTTGTTAAATCCTCCAGGCATCCCAAAGGTAGATCCATACTTCTGCGTGGGTGATGCTAGGTCGGATGCTTTAATAGTATGGCCCGTTGATGGATTCTACTTTCTTGTACACAACGCTCACCTTGGCCTTTTCATCCTTCAATTCCACTGCCCTTTAGGCGATTGATTAACTTTCTGGCTCAGCTCCTTGGTCAAATGTAGCTAGCTCTTCCTCTTTCTCCTTCAGCTCCCCTTCCAGATCCCTGATCCTATCATTTCACCCGAAGAGTCTAGCCTCTATCTCAATGGGACTTTGTTAAGTGTGTTGCATCAGTTGTTCATCCGAGAGCTGTTGGGTATCCACCATTGGGTTATCTTCTCCTAGTCTGGAAATGTTACTATTGCCCCATGGCTTACCTCAAACTCTAGCTCATCAAGGTGGGACTCAATTTCCCAAGAGATCATCTTCCTTGTCCGTGGGTAGGTAGCCTCCTTGTCAAAAGATGACATGCATACAAGCTCCTCCACTAGAAGTGTACTCTGGAACCATGCGTGAAACACCTTCTTGGGGTCATCAATATAACCCATCTCTGGCCTCCCCCCCTCTGCATGCCTTCCTCCCATGTGTGTGTACCTTTGGGTATACTTATAGTTAAAACCGGGCCTCTAGTGCTGCCGTGTTCCTCTTCCACGCTCTCTGCTCTCCTTCTCTTTTCTCAACACTGGCTCAGCGTTGTGTTCCACTTTGTCCTCCACTAGGGTCTCAATGTCCCTTGTCTCCTCTTCTTCTACCACCTTGGCCATCTGCTCTTATGCCAGAGCTTGGAACCTCTTGCTTCTACATGTGCTAGCCTCTTCATCTTTTCCCATGTCTGGGTGCTTCCTCCTACCTGGCTATCCTTGCACCACACAAAAAGGAACCCTTGTTCTTCTTCTCCACCTTCCTCCTCTGAATCATGTATATTGAAAATAGGTGGCCCTTGATCTTTCCCGGGGTCCTCTTCCCCACTTACTTCTTCTCCACTACCATCCTTCTCTCCTATGCACTTGTCCAAACTTCCAACTTCTTCCGAGGTGGTCTCCTCTTCTACCCTCTGCTTCTTCCTAACCGAGAGATTCGGTGTAGGTGACTTTGTTTCTTCTTCTTTTGATGACTCCTTATCTGATGGCTCTTCTGGCTCTGGAGTCTTCTCTTTTACTATGGGCTTTTTTTTCTTGTGCGTGTACATGCTGGTTTTGGCACTTGTCCTGGGGAACCTATTGCTGTGTCTCCACCACACTTGGGATTTTATTTTTTGGTTCTTTTCTCCCATTTGGGCGTGGGTCTTTTCCTCCCAGTTGGATCCTGAGGTATAGATACCTCATTTCTCTAGATATGTGCCCTTCTCGACTTGGGTCTTATGTGAATGTATACACGCGCCGCGGATCCTTCTGTAATGGGAAGAGTCATGGGCCTTGTCATTTATACCTCATGTGATATGTACCACTCCATGTACGTGTGCTTTTGGGGTACACCAACCCTTTGCACATTTCCTGTGGTCTGGTCTAGATTACCAAGGTCCAACTTAAAATTTTGGACTCCTTGAACCTGTTTACTCCCGCTTGGAAGTATTGAGCTGTGAAGGAAAAGGGAGCTTGCACCATGGGCTCCATGTCCCATCTGATAGTTTGAATCTACCCAAATAGAAATGTTGGTACATAGAAAATTCACTTCTCCCCTGGTGGCTGTTGGTAGTTGTTTGGGAATTCTCCATTTTACCCCGAACGCATGTTCCTTAGGCACGTGTACCACTTTTCCAAGTGCACCTTGTGCACTGTTGTCATAGTGTCACAAGTGTATTTCTCAAACCTTTTGGTGGGTGAGGGGTCTTCAATAGGGTACTCCCATACAAACTTATCTGATGCATCTGAGTACCCCGATCTCTAAAAACATGATGGTTAGCAACACATTTCCAAAAAGGATCATGTCACCTTCCTTCGTAGTTGATAATTTCATCCACGATGAATGCAGAAAAATTATAGATGGTGCCCTCTGAAATATTTCTACAAACATTCAACCATGGCTTATTGACTTGGGTCCATCTCTCTGGCCATTTAGCTTTGACACCAGGTGTGTGGCCATCTTCATCACTGGATCCTTGATGTCTGTGACATCATAATACCTTGACCCCTTTTTGCATGCAAAAGTGGTGATAGTTTCCTTAATCGCTTCTTTTGTCAGTCAAGTCATCCTCCAACCCATCTCCTTCATAGATGAGGCCTGTGAAATGTGAAATTAGTTGAGGAGTTATGTGCATCTTGCACCCCACGAAAGTGGAAATAGTCCTCATGCATGTGTGACATCAGCCATTGATATAGTTGCTCAGGTTTCCAAAGTAGGGAAACTCAAAGAGTTGTAATAACCCTGCCTTCTCCAACTTGACCTTCACGTCATCATTATAAATGGGAAAACCCTCTGGTGTCCTCTTGTTTGTTGGGTGCACTAATTCAGCACCAACTCCTTTTCGATTGTGCTTGTCGATGATTATAATCATTTACGGACATGTCCCTAAGATGGGACTCCCACTCCTTCCCCAACAACACTCCATCTGGGTACTACATTTCTGCATACCACTCTTCATTTGTGCTTGCTTCAATTTCTTATTACTTTGCCCTTGCCCTTTCCCTTGCCCTTCTTGGGTGTACTAGCTGGTTTCTTGGGTGCCATTTTCTAGGTCTTCTTCCCACTTCAATCACTTGTCTTACTTTGTTTCTTCCGCTCTCTCCAACCTTAGATCTCGAACTTGTGAAGAAAATTTCTTAAACCCATGCCCTAGTTCTTCAAACCCTAACTGGGATACTCCCTTCACAAGATGATGCCTTCTCACAACTTCTCCTATGCCCGTGAAATCCCTTCCTCCTGGTTTGCAAATCCGAACTAGTTACCCATGCTTCAATCTCTCCAAATTTTTCTTCACACGGATCAGTTTTTGGAAGCCCTAGTTTGCAAAGGTGCAAAAAAGTGCTTCATTCTCCTTATACACAAAGTGAAAAATGAAGTGCCTCGACCCCTTTATTTATAGTTTTTCCCTTTTTGAGCATTAAGTGCTACTTCACCTACCACCATACCTTTTTCATTTAATGTGGCTTTTTCAAACAAATCCTCATCTTAAGTGCTTTCACTCACGCGCCCAACCTGCGTGGAAAACCCTCCAACCTTCTAGCGCGCAACCAATCCAACATGACAGGAGACTCTTGTGCATGCGTAACCAATGCGCCGAAGGCACTTCTTTTATCCTGATTTTTTTCTCTCACCTACCTTGTGTTGCTTAATGCGCTTTCTCCTCCTTTGTACGTGGGATCTACAAGTAGCTTTATCTTGACACCAACCATCCTTTTTCCATATTTTCTCTCCATACACCTCTTTCACCCAGGCCATTCAACTGGGATTTTTAACACAAACTTCCTTGGCACTTTAACCATGCACTCCTTCACATTACTCCACCCCACACTAAAATGATGCGTGGTCCTCTACGCACTCACAAGATTCTCAAAAAGTAGCAATAAGGTTATCGGTGCCCAAGGTGCAAAAAACAAAACAACAACGTGAAAGGGAAACACAAGAAAAGAAATGCATAAAGGAAAATTCTAAACTAACTGGAAAAACTACCTTATTTACAAACACCAAGAAGACTTATTTATAGTAGGGCTTCAACCTACTCCCATTGAAGTGTCAGGAAACTTCGTCCCATCCAAGCGCTTGTAACTGGCATGCGCCCGAATCAAGGATGTACGAGATTGTGTAAGGACCCAACCAATGGACTTTCAACTTTCCTAGGATGGCACGAAATTTAGAATCATAAAGTAAGACCATCTACCCAACCTCAAACTTCTTGTTTCTTATGTGGTGATCATGCCAAGCCTTCTACTTTGCTTTCTCTGTTGTTTGGCTCCACCTGGTGAGTGATCATCTCTCATCCAGCTTCATTAACTCATCAATTCTTTCTTCAGTGCTTTCTCATCAGCCAACCCTCCTGCTGCATGTGCTATTCGTAGAGAAGGTAACATGAATTCAATTGGTAAGAACAACTTCCATGCCAAACACCAATTGAAATGGTGTGGCTTTGTTCAACCTTTTATAAGTTGTCTGTAAGCCCATAATACTGCTGATACTTTGTCATCCCAATCTTGTCTTCCGACATCACAAATTTTGGTCAGGGTATGACTCAGTATTTTGTTGAATGCTTCACATGGTTCCATTTTCTTGTGGGTGATAGGGTGTAGTCTTGTGATGAGCCACCATGAACTCTGCTAATAGGATCCTCATGGTCTCATTCAAGAAATGTGTACCCCTATCATTGGTTAAACTCAAAGGACATCCATACCTTGTGATAATGTTCTCCCACAAGAATCTTGCCATTGTGGCTGTTGTGTAATCTTTAGTTGGGGCTGCCTCCACCCACCTTGTCAAATAATCCATGCAAGTGATGACATAGCGTGACCTAGTCCTACGTGTGCATTGGTGCAATAGGGCCTACAAAGTCTATTGCCCACTTTTCAAAAGGCTCCATGCTAGGGATAGGGTGCAAAGGCATTTCATCTCTCTTTCTAGCTTGCCAATGCAATGTGCTAACAATGGTCACATGCTTTACAATAGTCTTTACAATCCTTGTATAGGGTTTCCCACCACAAACCTGCCATTAATATCTTACGCGTGGTGGCATCACCTACATAATGTCCACCCGCACTTCCTCCATGTGCTTCCTCCATGATGGTGAGGTGCTCATGCTCTAATACACACTACAAAACTTCATCACGTCCCAACTTGTATAAGTCTCCATTGATCAACATGTAGGGTGCGACGCATATGGCTAGTTGTTTTTCTTCTCTAATGCCTTCATTCCTTCTAGTGCCACACCTTCCTTTAAAAATACACAATCTCCTCCAAATATGAGGGGTGCATACGCCATAACCTAAATAGTTGTGCATCTGGCATTGTCTCCTCAATACTCTGCGCATCCTCCCTGAATCAATTCTTGATAGATGATCAGGTCCACAATTGCTTTTCCTAGGCTTCACTACTACGGTGAACTCAAACTCTTGAAATAACAATACCCACCGACATATGTGCCCTTGTAGAATGGGCTTGTTCACCAAATACTTTAATGCCATGTGGTTGGTGTAAAACATGAAGGGTGTTGCCAGTAGATATTGTCTAAACTTGAAAAGCACGTAGATCATTGACAATGCCTCTTTCGCGCTCAGTTGTGGTGTAATTTTTCTCTGTTGGTGTCAACTTCCTACTTGTAAAAACATAGAGGATGATCAACAATTCCTTCACCTAGTCTGTGCAAGCACTGCTCAATAGTGGTTCTTGAGGCATCTACATGGACATGGAAGGGCTTGTCCCAAGAGGGAAAATGTAATATAGGCATGGTGACAAGCCTATCCTTTAATGTATCAAATGCCCTCTGTTGCGCCTCTCCCCAATGGAAGGCACTTTTATGTCTGAGTAGTTCCTCTAAAGGTGTGGTGATCTTGGCATACCCCTTGATGAATTTCCTATAATAACCCATATGCCCAAGGAATCCACACACTGCGCTCTGGCTAGTAGGCTCCCCTAACCCCACAATAACTACAACTTTAGCGGGATCTACCAACAAACCCTCCTTACATATGATATGCCCCAATAACGTGCCAAAGGGTGTAGAAAATACACATTTCTTAATATTGAGGGATATCCTCAACTACCTACACCTCTCAAACATTAACCTCAAATTGTCACAATGGTCTTTGACTAGACCATACATTATCCAATCATCCAAATAGACCTGAAGAAACTTATGGATGAAGTCTGGAATGCTTGCACCATGATGCGTGAAAAAAAATAGTAGGTGCATTCTTCAACCCAAAGGGCATGACCATATATGCAAAACTTCCCCACTCAGTGGTGAAATTTGTCTTCTCTGGTCCTCCTTTGCAATCCGGACTTGGTGGTACCCTAAAAATCCATCCGTAAAGGAATAGATTTTCACACCCAGTGACTCCTTCCAAAATTTTTTCATGAAGGGGGTTGGAAAAGGATCGATGACACAAACTACATTCAACTCCCTATAATCCATGTAGATCCTAATCCACCCATCCTTCTTGATGTTGATTACCATTGGACTTATCCATTTTGATTCTTCCACTACTTCAATGATCCTAGAAGCTATCATTTTTTCTATCTCCTCCTTAACCTTTATGCGTAAATTGGGATTCATCTGGTAGGGCCTCTTCTTGACCGGTGGCGTGCACCATCCTTCAGCTTTATCTTCATCTCCCCAAGGAATGGTGAACGCCTTTGAGCTCATGGTACCCACGTGGAAATAAATCCTCAAATTTCACAATAGATCAATGATCTTAGAGACTTCCTTCTCTAACTAGTAATCTCAATAATAGCTTCCTTAGGTTCTTCTCCTGAACCGATGTTAACCTTCTTTGTCTTTAAGGGCTCATGGTAGGTGCGTGCGTGAGTATCAACACTATCCACTACCTCGCATCATCCCTATAGAATGGTTAACATCAAAATTTTTCTACTTCCTCCCCATCAATTACATACACCAACTTCCCTTTCTCCTTTTCCAAACACGTGCACTCAAGTTGTAACTCTTTTGTTTCCTCTACTTCTTCAAAGTGTGCCTCCAAACCTGTTCCACCTAGTAACTCCAACAACCTATCTTCCACCATGGCACTATCCCCCATGGTAAGGCACTTGATACCCTATAAGGCCTTATCAACTGATGGCTTGGTACTCCGATACTCAAAGGTTTGAATGAGGTCAGCCGCGAGCTCTTGCCAATTCCCTATCTGGTGGCGTGTGTCTCGAATGAATGTACCATGTGCGCGTAACCCTGTAGTGTAGAGTACAACTTGTGCACCCAGAGGGATGGTGGAAAAGCTTCCGCACCTTCTCTCAGATCCTTTCACACTCCTGGATATGGAAAGAGGTGGGCTCCTTCCCATGGTAGTCCTTGATGGTGGTGGGCACGTTGCTCTAGAGAATATGAGAGAGAGCAATTCTTACCTCGCGCCATTCCAAAAGGCTCTCTGATGTGTAGCCCACCACCATGTGCAGCTGTGTCGAGTAGGACATAACTTAACATCCCCCTTCGTTCCTTCTCATTCTTCCACTGAGCTTCCATTTCTTAAAAAGATCTCAGGGAAGGCTCCTCCTGAATACTTAGGTAGCTCCTTTCCTCCTAGGTGCCAGACTGTGTGTGCCTTTGTCACCTTGGTCACCGACCCTCTCAACTACCATCCCATCAATTCATAAGTTCCATGCACCCAATTGTCACATGCTAGACTGGTGGTATCACTTACTGACTGAGCATCCTCAAACTGGATAACTCCATGGTAGGATGTATTATCTCTGGGTCCCTGATTGAGTGCACATATATCTTGTCTAGAACTTCTTCCCCAAAGGTTCAATATAGGGTGTCGACTTCCCATCAGCCAGGGGTATAATGACCCATTCCTCCTTATTTTCAAATTTGATGTACCCTTTGTTGAACCGAAGGTCCGCATTGTTCTTGTAACACCATGGGTGCCCAAGTAGTGCTTTGGGAAATTTCTCGCCTCGGTGAGCGCCAAGACTTCGAAGTCCCCAGTAAACTTAGCTCCCTGGATAGTGATAGTTGCATCCTTTAAGACACCGATGGGCATCCTTAGTCTTGTTTTCCATATACAACACATTTGAAGATGGTTGTAATGTAGGTCTTCCCATCTGATGCCATGCATCCAAAGTTAGAACATTAACCTCTCGCACCTGTGTCAATGAGGATATTACTAAGGAGCCATCCATCTACAACTGCATTTAATGTGATCTCTTTGTCATAGTCAAGGTTGTGAGGGGAAGGTTTGTGTGCAAGACCTACCTCTCGTGCTCTTCTCTCGGTGTGTGGTACCTTCTCTCTCAACCATGATCCTAGCAAGGGAATGATATTCTCTTGCCTTAACATTTTACACACCTCCTTGACCTCATCAGGTCATCCTTTGGTGCCTCGACTCTCCTCCCTTGTTCCTCCCTCTGGATTGCTCCTTTAGACATTGGATTTCCCCTTGTAAACTTTGAATGACATCCATGGTGTCTTGATATACCTCCTTTTGATGCGTGGGGTCTAGGTACTTTCCATGAACTACTTCCTCCCTTGAAACCTAGGTTCTTTTGTCTTGGTATCTCTTTTGCGTGCGTGTGGCTTTCCCTTGTTGTTACCAAGACAGGCTCCAAACCTACATCCCATGTTACCCGAGGCATCCATTATATGTCTACCTTCTTAATGCTGACCATTGCAGTGCCCTTGTCTTCCGGTCTTTGTTGATTCATGTGCTCAAACAACTCTAGGCACTCCTCATACTTATGCTTCTTTCCGCACCATGAGCACTGCAACATGAGTCAGGCACTCTCATTTGTAATGCTCTGTAGATCCACAATTGAAATAGGTTCCATGTGGGAACTCACTCCTTCCTCCTCCATGGTTACCATGACCCATGGAATCCTCCTCAAAAACCTCTTCCATGTGCACCTCCATCTGCGTGCTCCTCATAATGGTGATCATCACCCTTGGAACTACTAGCAATCGTTGGTTTGGCACACCCCATGATCAATGGCCTCATGGATCTGATCAATGAGCCTATAGTCCTTAGTATCATGGGTTGTAGAGGTGTAAATCTTGTAGTAACAAGACACATTCTTCTAGATTGCATGTTGTAGTAAGGGGCATCTACTTGCATCATGGTCCCCATGACAAATTTCACAATCTACTGCCATGCGTGTACTATCCTCGGGGAAACTATCCTTAACGTGCCCCTCTACTTCACAATCTATGCACCACAAACCACTACGAGTCTCATGGGCTGAGTTTGCAGACAATTTTTCCAACTGCTTGGCCATAGCAACAATCTGAGCCTCCAGGAATGGGCTAATGCCAGTATCAACACTACCAATAGCCTCGGCACGTGAGAGTAGCTTCCAATGCCTCGTGGGTCTGTAAAAGTTTTATGAGATAAGGCCCTTCTAAAAGGGGTGATCAATCCTCCAACAAAAACCATTGAGCATGTTGTGAAGGGTGAATATCATATGATAATTTAGACAAGAGAGTTTTAAAGTGCATGCATCATACTCCCACACACTCTCTGCCATTCCTTGTTGAATCTCCTTCAAAGTGTTGATGCTCTTCTACTCAAACTCAAGAATGTGGAATTCTACCAAGAATGCATTCTTTAAAGTAGTATAGTCCACACTGTTTGATGAGGGTCATATTTCCTATACCAGCTATGTGTGTGCCCTTGTAACATGGTTACAAACTGACTAGCCTTCCATTTTTGGGGGTTGTGATACCCTTTGTGCCATAGTAGTTCACACTTGTGAACATGTTCCATAACATCCTCAATACCTCTATAATCGGGAAAATGTAGAGACATTTCAAAGAAAACTTGTGGGGGTGGTTGGGCCCGAATCCTCTGAGCCAGAGCCTTGGTTTCCACCCATGTTTGTGTTTCCTCCACCTGATCCCCAGGTCCACTAGGTCCTGAACCACTAGATCCACCAGGTCCACCAGGCCCTGAACCACCAAATCCACGGAGGTCCCACCACGGCCTCCTGAACCTAGACCCTAGACCCACCAGGTCCCTCCTCCCACCCTGAGACCACCTAGATCCACCAGTCCTAAACCACTAGAGCCACCAGATCCACCAGGTCCTAAAGTGGTCATGCCAAGGGTCCCCATAGTTCCACTGAGCTTGTGTGCTATGGTCTGTGACAATGCCCCACTACCAATAGTATACCCCATGCCACACTCCCATGTGAGACCAAAAGCTTGTGTGTCTATACCTTGCCCAAAAATTCCTAACACTGGGTTGGTGTTTGCAGCCATAGAAGGCCCAAATGAGAAATTATACCTCCTGGGTGTAGACCGATCACCTCCAATGTAACCAACTAGACTAGCAATATTTCCCCCTGATCTGGAAAACCAAGCGCTAGGGTTCGGTCACTAGGTGGGCTCAGATGCATGCCAATGGTTCTTCTTTCTCCATGTGATGAACTCTCATCAAGAAGCTGAAGGGGTCTCTCTTACATGCTTGCCAAGATGGGGTCACACAGACTGCTCAGGTTCCACGTCCTCTGCGTGAACCTCAAATCCTTCCCACAACATGTCTACCACCATACATCCATCACACCTGTAACCTCACATTGTCTAGCAATCTCCCTTTCATGTGCTTCACCATACTTGAGTCATCTCTCCTCCCTTTCTTTCTCCATCGCAACATCTGCCATCTTCCTCCACCCTAGCTTCCTCACCCAATGCTCAGAATGGTTTAGCTAGCCATTGGGAATGCCTCTAAACTCATGGTAACCATCAAGATTTTCATAGCCTAGAGGGACAACATGTAGAAATGATCCTCTGGGCTCCCCATAGAAACTCAAACTCAGCAACCTCCGGACAAGAATATGTGGAAATGGCGTACTCAGAGTGTAGCTAGCCAATACTCCTTTCCACCAATGATCCACAACATGGGTCCATGTCAGATCTGCATCCTGCAGCCTTTGGTATTCTTCTTGGGTCCACACACATGATCCATAATGCCAACTTGATCTAGATGCATAGGCTGAGAGCCATTCATACAGTTCCATTGGGAAGCAAAGAAAAAAGTTTCATACTAGATCATGGTAGAGGTTCTCTTCTACCCATCTACGTGCATCAAACTCAGGTCCAGTGTTGAATCTCTGAGAAAATTCATCCTCCTGTGCTCTTGAACCATGATTCAACACTTTCCAATGTTAACCACTCTATCATTACTCATTACATAGATCATGATGAATGTTATTTCCCACTACAACTTTGAAAAGAGGTCCCAGAAATGGAACCAAGATGTAGTCATTTTTACCCCTATCACAAAAGAAAGGAACCCCATGTGCATGGCCTATCACCCAATGGAAGTTGGGTGCTCACCCGAGGCACATGTGTGGGTACCGAGTCTCTCTTTTATGTGAGTTTAGTGGGAAACATCATCTATGATTTGTGTTTAAGAGATTTCAAAAGGATTTAAGACATACAAGAACCATAGAGCTTAGAATGGCCTCTAGATCCTTGCAGTCATTCCAGATGGTGTACTTAACAGATTATATAACTTGTATCATAACAGAAAGAAGTATACAAACATCCATACTTAACATAAACATAAATGAAAGAAGACCTATGAGCAAGATGTATTCATCAGAACCATTGATATTATATATATATATATAACCGATAACCTCATTACATTCATGGAGCCATTACAGAGTGTCACAGAGAAGTAGACCACAGTCATGCATTACAATTGGACTAATGTAACTATGCTACCAAAAAGAAAAATTACAATCCCCTTGCCCCATACATCCTTTCCCCAATACAATTACCCACTAGTAGAGTTCTTGTAGTATTTTGCAGAGCTCCACCCACTCTCTAAGTATATGTGTTTACTCTTTTTACTCTACAGTGCTTGTTGTATTTATAGCCTTTTCTAGACTGCCAACTCATCCTCCAGTGCCCTAGATCCGATGCCAAGTGTCTGAATGTGGTCCTCCATGTGAGCATGCTCCTCCAGGCCTGAGCCTTCCACTTTATACCATGATGTGCTTCTAGAAGCTTCTACCGTAGGCATGCTCCTTCCTGGGCCAACCTGTTGCTAGGATGGCACCTTATCCATGCACAATTGGGTCATGCTTTTCACGTGTTCTTGCCCCGAACATCCAATTTGACTAAGTCCCGAACCCTTGGTTTCTTGCGTGCTTACCGGGAGTTTTTCACTTTGCCTAACCCTTACCTCGTACTCAACAAGAAGCGGAGGTTATTTTGTACTTAGTCAATATTCATTTGAATGGGATCTATCTTTTCTTCCCTTTGCAAGAACTTTACTTGAAAAAAATTGGTCGATTAGTTATTTTCCTCATGATTCAAATCTTGGGAATATCATAGCTCTAATACCACTATAATGTACCTTAATGGAAAAAAAATAATGAAATTCATATTTCCTAGAAAATCCTTATGACAAAAATGCAATATTGAGATTTTCCTTCAAACCGTTATCAAAAAAATTAAATAGACTTCTTTCTTTCTTTTATTTATGGAAACACCAAAAATAAGAGATACCCACAAGGGGAAAATCCTTCAAAAATCCAATTAGCCCATGTATATGGAAGAAGATAATTTTTACAATCTATGGATGAATTTATTTCAATATATTTATAAATTGAAATTAAAAGAAGGATACATCGACACTTTGATGCCAAATTTACAGAGAGAATGGTTGTAGTTTCGACCTAGAGAATATTAGGACCTTATACAAGCCCTACCACCAAATGCACCACTTTAAACCCCTAAAAATCTATTATAAGAGTTTAATACACTCCTTCGAGGGTCAACTAGCTCTAAAAGACCCCAAAACCACTCTTAAAATTTCTTCCAATGTTGTTCCTATTGAATGATGGTTTTCATAGCTGATATAAGTCTTAAAATATGATATCTTATGGATGCCCAAGTTTCCAGCTACTAGGATTCACCTTAATTTGTGCCCTAGCTCGATAAATTAAAATCAAGCTCAAATGCGACCTCTATATGAAATTCCCTACTAAAATTTGAGGGTTTTCTTCTCCAACACTTGTAGGAAAAAAATGATTTTCTTCCTCAATAAATTAATACACAAGAGTGTTATTTCCTTTAATTTTAAATTTGGAGTAACAACTCAAAATCTTCATCAAAATTATCATAATAGCCAAAATATATCCATGACTCTATTATCCAAAATCAGCCCCTCGGGATATTTTGGGTGTCTTGATAAGTCATAGGTAAAATATTCATCTTCTACATTATTTATGAGCCTTTTGGGAAGGGAGTTGATCAAAGTTTGGGAAGAAATCATGTTTTTGGGGAAATTTTAAATGAATCTGGAAAAACAATCATATTCTAGGCATTACTTCCCCTCTTACAAATCCTTTTATTCCAAATACTTAGAAAATTTTACAAAAAAACTAATCAAATTCAAGTAAATCGGTCATTTGAGGAACTTAGGGAATATATCATTTGGAATGGCCACAAGTGGAAAAATTCTCACCATTCTTTGATCAATCATAGTTTCCAATAGGGAGACATGGAGCGAGGCAAGGTGTCGAGGTAATTTAGTTTGAATGGCCATAAATTAAACATTCCCATGTTCCAACATTTAACCGCCCCTCCACACTACCCACAAAGGACTTGGAAAGTAGATAAGGCCCACCTAAAATAATGATAATTTAAAGGAATGATAAGAATAGTAGTCCAAGCCATAAGATCTCAAATTCTAATAGAAAATCACATACAATTAATTACATTCTCTTAGATTAGCTCCGTAATCGAATGTACATATAGGAGGAGGAGGAAGTGCAACTACCATCTAGATCGGTGGTGAGAAGTCTCACTAAGCGATACTAGCAATTAAGGTAACTCCATAAGACTAGTAAGCCAAGTCCACACAACTAGTACATCTAAGAGAGCTAACTCAAAATTGTAGGGATAAGACAAGTAGAAGAATTATCCTAGAATAAAAAAATAAAAGGATAAAAATAATAACCTGCACTAATAATAATTGTTCCATGATTCCCCTATTCCTACGATAACTCGATTCTTCAAGTATTGATGCGGAATCACAACACCCCTGAAATGGTCCGATTATGAATGGGGCATGGAGTTGTCATGAAGTTTGGGACCTTGTGAATTAGACAACTCTTCGGAGAAGGCCGGTTCCTGCTCCTAACCTACCTACCACTAACTACTCCAAGTGCAGGCCAAACCACTCATTGATCCTAAACTACAGCTTCCAAGGGGGTAGGGAAAGAGAACTTGCATGAAAGTAAATCCTACACTAAAGCGGTGATACACCAAGAAAGGAGTATTAATCACTCTTCCCAACCCTATAAAATGGAGAAAGGGTGAATCCTAGGGAGGTTAGGGAAGATGCAACACAAACCTAAGTTCCACCAATGCATTGAGGGGAATTTGGACATCGTAACATAGACCCAAAATGAAAACCCTCACCTTCTCTAATGAACACAATAACCAAAATTTCAATAGATAAGAGAGTACACACAGATCCTACAAGCATAATAAGAGGCAAGGAGAAATAATGAAAACAATGCAAGGATTGACAATGGAATCATAAACACAACTTTCATTACTCCATGAAATTTGCATAGTATATTGTTATAGTAGGAAGAGGCATGAAGCCATTACAAGAGGTTTGAAGGAATCCTTGGAGCCCTAAGAAGAATGGGGTGCATGGAGAAGAAAGGTGACTAACCACTTTTACATGTGCAACCCCTTATATATTTATAGAAAAAAATTTAGGAGAGGAAAGAGAGCAAAGGAATCCCGAATTTTCCCAAAACCCATATAAAATATTTGTTTAATAAGTCATGAGTTGTTGAAGGATCTACAAAATCTAGCCTCATTAATGAAATTTCCTTGTGCATAAAGGAAACTAATGTGATTGCACATGGGTCTAGTCTAGCTCTTGTAGACTCATGATGACCCTACTTTCCACCAACCTTCATTAATGGCCTTCACCTACCAGGAGCACTGTATCCTGTTCCTAAATTTTAGAGGTCTAGAACCTCTAAAATCCCAAAACTTATGTTTCCATGTTGTCGAGATCACTCCCATGATTCCAACAACTATTCATTTGTGAGAATCAGACATCCGGGGCTCAAGATAGGTAATTTTAAAGTTTAAGGGACCTATAATTTCATGCTTCCCTCCTCCTTAGCTTTCCATTAACTATAATTTCATGATATTTCGACATTGAGCTCTTAATATGGCTTTTTAGTGGGAGTGGTTTTCGATGTTTTGGCACTCTGTAACATTGCCTTGGTGAGCTACTTGTCAAGCTCCTCCATGAGTGTACATGGAAAGTTCCATTCTATTTCCCATTATATGGGGTTCCTATTTTCCCAAACTTGCTTTACTTCCACGTTGCATGAATTTCACTTGGTATTCACACCTTCAACTTTAGATCGAACCCCCTCATTTTGATTGAACTATCCTCACAACTATGGAGCTCATTGATCCTTCCATTCACCATTGTTTTCCCATGCTCCACTTTGAGTCTCTTATGAAATGGCTCACTCTGCTACTTTGAAAACTACTTCGTCTCATCCTATGACTTGCATTTTTATTTTCCCCTACTTAACACTTTTTAGGTTATACCCAAGATTCTATGCATTGGCCATCGGTATCCTGAAACCACTTCCACATGGCGGGCGAGTTAGGTTTTTATCGAGCCTCTTGGCTCCTTCCATGCTTTGAGCTCCTTTGATTGGTGATTAATCAGAAATCATCTTTGTATGCGTTGGAGCCACAATCAACTCGACACGCCATACCATCTTTCCCATGGCCTTGACACCTTCTTGTTTTTTGGCACTTGGCAAGATTTGTATTGCTTTGGGCATCAGGCCTTGTCACATTTAGGGGACTTTGACATGCCTATTTTGGGTTTCATGTGCTCCCTAACTGGAAAATGACCCTTGAAACCATCGGACCCCAAAATGATCCACGTGTTGACCCCAAGATTGGCATTGACCTCTAAAATTCCCACACCTTGCCACATCACTCTAACCATTTCAGGTTTTAGGTTTTTATCCTTTCGGGGTTGGGCTCATTTTTGTACTTGGGCTATGCAAAACCCCAAACTAATGAATCCTAGAAGTTTGAAGACTTGAGGCCTCGGGCTCCATGTTCAACTCACTTTAGGTTTCTATTTCCATTGATTGAAACCAAACCAGTCAAGCTAACCTTCTCGAAACCCCAAAATGTGTCGCATTGAATCGCCATCAACTTTACCGAAAGCCTCCTTCATTGGCTCGCTTGTTGTGGGTGTTGAATTTTTAAATATCGAGTTGAATTGGCCCTTGGCCAACTTCATTCAACTCATCCCATATCGTATTCCTTCTCGGTGCAAGCATGACTCTTCTTTCCCACTCGGCCTGGTTTAATGACATTGCCTAGTGATTCTTTTGGCTCATTATGAGCCACTTGACACTGTAAGAATGTGGCTATTGATCCTCAATTCCTCCCACTCGATCTCAGGTTATTCTTTCTCTACCTGTGAGCCCCATTTGAGATCTTTCCCATTTATCCATGCCAACTTCCATGGCCAAGAAAATTTGGCACCTATGAGCTGATGGCGGGTTTGGCCTTCACGTTACTCCTCATAAGGATCTCACAACTCCTAAATCTTATCCATCCAACGCATGAATTTGTGACTTGTTGATCTCTACTGTGTTTGTGCTTGATTGAATGGTTTCCATGCCCAACTCATGAGTTCTTTTCATCTATTAATTTCACGAACTAATTCATGGTCACACTCCTTCCTATTTTTCCATGCTCATCGTGATATCGTATCGTGGGTCCCTAGTATCATGATGATTTGACCACGATTTTGTGACTCGGATACATGCTAGTTATTATTAATGCCATAGGTCATCTTTCATCCATGCATTGGCAAGTTCCTTATTCCTGGGTTTGTGATGATACTTTTCTCAAGCTCCAAACTCGGCACAAGCTTTGCTTTTTACTTTCTCTATCCCAAGAGCTCAATCCTTCATGAATTGTTGAGGCCGTGAATTTTCCCTTAGCTCATTGTATTTTCCTTTACACCTTTCGATGACTCATTCCATGTATGAGATCAATCCACCAAGCTCAATATTTTTCAATTTATATCTTCCAAACCATAACTTTTCCCTTTACTAAGTCCTTGCATGATCCTCACACTCCTTGGTGCCTTTGCAATCCCGACTTGCTTCGAGCAACCTATTTCTTTGCATTGAGCCAAAGCATCAACTCACTCACCTTCATCACTTAGCTAACTTGGATTGATGAGTAGATTTCAAGCTACCAATAAATTCATTTCCAGCTCATTCTCTCACAATACAATCTTGTAAATCACCGAGCTACTCGCAGCGAATAGCTCGACGAGCTCCGTATTGGGTCGGTAATGCTTAAAGTCCAAAATATGGATTTTTACCCCATAACCCGATCTCTTGTATTTTTGGATATTTCAAATGTTGTAGGCTTGGAAGGGGCTAAGTAAGGGAAAATTTTAGACTTTTCATATTTATCCATTTTTCCCTAGTTGACCGGATGTGGGTTTGGGTTGGCCATTTTTCCCGAGGGGAAAAATTGTCAACAATTTGGTGACTTTCTGGGGTCGTCTTCCTATTAGACACTCTTATACACCAGTAACCTTATCATGTCCATTGGGAACAAGAGTCACTATATACTTGCAAATTGACTTTGAACCTAAGGAAACTAAAACCCAAAGACCGCCCATACTTTTCGAACATATTTTGTTGTTCCATAGCTTGCACTCTCAATTTTCATAAGAAAATCTTAAAAATAAGATTTGTGAGAGTAGAAAATTATCTTGACTAAATATTTTCACCTATTCCTCTCTACAACCCTATTTCGTGAGACTAGAATGACCATCTCAAAACCTGATTCCACAAGTATGAAGCACATTCATCGATGATTTTTGGCGTGCGTATTGCACTGACCTGCAAAGTTTTGAATAAGACAATTTTTAAATTTTTACATCATGGAACTCTATTAAATTTGAATTTTCTCCTTCTTTTGAAAGTTCCACTTGTGGCATGTTGTTGGAGGTTATTCTCTTGATATGGCAGAGACACTTGGAAGTTCACCTGTGATTGGCCTTGAAGGACTTGAAGAATGAAAACTCATTAAAATCAGTCCTTAACCTGATTTTAGTTGCTCTGCATTTATTTTCTTTTAAAATTGTAATTGTTTCCCACAAGTATGAACCTTTTATGCATTTCGGGAGACTTACCAAAACACCATGTAATGTGTTGGAGAAAACACAAACCAAATCTATGTACAAAATATGAAATCATACATGCCCTAAGTAGACATGCAGAGTGTGCCAGAGCACTTGTGATGTTGAAAAGTAACCCTACCTTTACCCTACACTAACTAGAGAGAGAAGGTTTCAAACAAATCCCAACACTATTTGTGCAAAGTAGCATCCTTTTCTTACAATAGGAAGCCATGTGGATGATTTGATATTGATCATGGTTGTACAAATGAGTGAGAAGCTGATATAGACCCAATTTTCCACCCACATCATCAAGGTATCAATCAGAGATAAGACAAATACCTCCTCTGAATGATCTACATGAGGCTCTTGAAGGTGTTGTATCTGATGTAGTTGATCCTTGGTACTATGAGACTCATCCCCATATTCTGAATTGAAAATGGTTGGTTTGGTGAATCTTCTGTTTCTAAGCTCACAATGAAGCTAGATATACGATGGGACATGGCCTAAACCGTCGAATTTTCTCATTTTTATAAGTTTCACTAAGAAAGTATTCATGCAAACTTTCCTAGAAAAGGTGATTATGTCTGTGATTGAATCCTCTTTTTCTTACACATCTACAGACAAATAATGTGTCACTTTTGTGGAAAATTATGGAAGAAGTGATAAACTCCTTGTGCTTTTTTCCTTCCATGGCAATGTGGAGCCCCTCCATTGTATGCATATCTTCGGGATCACTTTCAGCCTCCTATTGAACCATTGATGACTTGGTACAAGTTATTGAATGTTGCTACTCGTGAGGGTTGTTATTAATAACAAGGCCTTCAAGAATATTCCCCACAATAGATTCATCAAAAATCCATTTTCAAATGGAAGTTAAGGGAGAGGGAAATTTTATTCTCATTATTACAAGAGAGTAAGAAGCTCTATATTATTTCTTCTTCTTGTAGAGCCCCTGAAATCATCTCGCTCACTTCCATGGTGTCTTTTGGGTTTGTAATTTTTTCACCATGAGGCTCCTCATCCTCAAATAAAAATTTGGAGAGCTCAAACTTCTCTCCGAAATCAAAATATGGAGAGGATGAAGTGGGAAATAACTTGGAGATTCTTGCATGAATTTCCATGTGCTTGAATCCTTTAGTTACTGTGTGATCTTCCTACAAAACATGATACTCCTCTTCTTTTTATTTACATAAACTATTTCATCGCCTCTGTTGATTTTACATCTGAAAATTGACCAATAATTCCTACAAATAGAGTGCCATTATGGACACTACAATCTGAACATTCCGATTGTTGATCTTCTTCCAATTGCTCTTGCTCTGCTTCCAAATTATCCTTCACCACCTTCTCTTCTTTGTCCTTGACTTCCTCTAAAGGCTTGACTAGAAGAGGAATTTTTTAATTCCAAATTTTAGAGCCAAGCTCACCAAATTTTTCATCATTTGTTCCTTATTTGGATCTTCTCCTTGTGATTTGGAGATTATGGAAGGGGTTTACAAATTTGTTCTTGTGGAGGGGACTTGGGTTTGGAATGGAAAAGGGTAGAAAACCAAGGTTAGGTGAGAGAGTAGAAGATGAAGAATGGGAATCCACAACGGGGCAGCAAACAGGAAACTTGGGAATCAAGGCTCGGCTAAAATGGTGTGAATTGGGGAGTGGAGAGAGTATTGTGGGATGGAAATACAAGGGTTTCCCATTGATGGGATTGAATGAAATTGTTTACAAAAGCTCCTATCTCTTAGATCCACTTTGTGAGCCTTGGAAACATCTCAACAATAAATTCAAGCTTCTCTTGCGAGTTGTAGTAGTTTGGAATAGGACCTACCCATGGACAAGGGGTCTTAAAACCAATCTTACTTACATTATCTAAGACATAGCCCTTTAATGCACCATTTTTACCTCCAATTCTTAAAACTTTAGCTACAATTCATAATCCTCAGGTGTAGGATATCCTCCATAATATGCATATTCATGACCTTGAAAATCTCCATAATCGGTGGGCAACAAAACTACTCTACTCCTTGGTCATGGAAGTGAGAAAAATGCATGGAAATGGAGGGTGAAGAAATAAAAGGTATGCTACTTAGAAAATGGATTTATTATCTAGATAGAGTCATTAGTTGTGCTTTGCATGTGTGTCTATGAAGATTGAAATTCTGCCAAGTGCACAACAAACTTGATAAAATAAAATGGATAATTGTTTGCACACCTTAAAGAGCTCAAAAATGTGCTCACGAGGGTAGCATGTTTCGTTTGTAAATGATCTTCAAAATCCCAAAATTCAATACATAGCTCCACATGAAAAACCTCAAACTCTGGAATGCCACAGCACTCAAGTATAAAGTAGGAGAACTTGAAACCCAAATTTGAAGTAGCCTCCAAAAGTCTAAATTTCGAAACATGAAATTTCTGAAAACTAGAAATGTTTGAGAATGGAAAACCTCTTAAATCTGAAATCTTCGAATCCCAAAATGCAAGATTCCCAAAATTCCAAAATCTTGAAACTTAGAGAAGCCCAAAATCTCAAAACCTGAAATTCAAAAAAACTCTGAAATTCTGTAAATCAAAACTTCAAAAAAATAAGGATACCCTTTTGAAGTTTTCCCCGATCTATCATTTGTGAAATTTTGAGCTATTTTTGTAATGTTAATCCCTCTAAAATTAATTATGGATTTCCACCATATAGCTGAAACCTCCAAAATCTGAAATTTACAACTCCTGAATCTAAAATGCAAGGAAACCTCTAACATTGAAATTTTTGAACCTGAATTGAATGTGAAAAGGTCTTTCAAGAGGAACAACTTTGAAAAATATACTTTCTAACTCCTTTTTATCACACCGGGTGTGCCAAAACTGTTGATGCAAAATCACAACACCCCCAAATGGTTTGATTGTGAATGGGGCATTCAGCGTGATTGCATAAAATGGAATTTTTGTGAAGTGTGGAACCTTGTGAGTTAGAAAACTCTCCAGAGAAGGCCAATTCATGTTCCTAACCTACCTTCCACTAACTACTCAAAGCACGGGCCAAACTACTCACTAATCCTAAAATACGACTTCAAGGGGACAAGGAAAAGAGAACTTGCATGAAAGTAAAGCCTACACTAAAGTGGTGATACACCAATAAAGGAGTGTTAATCACTCTTCCCAACCCTAAAAATGGAGAAAGGGTGAATCCTAGGGAGGTTGGATAGATGCAACACAAACCTAAGTTCCACTAATGCATTGAGGGGAGGTTGGATAGCTACAACATATACCCGAAATACAAACCCTCACCATCTCTAATGAACAGAACCACCAAACCTACAATAGAAAAGAGAGTACACACAGATCCTACAAGCACAATAAGAGGTAAGGAAAAATAATGAAAACAATCCAAGGATTGACAATGGAATCACAAACACAACTTTCATTACTCCATGAAATTTGCACATTATATTGTTAAAGTAGAATGAGGCATGAAGCCATTAAAGAGATTTGAAGGAAGGCTTAGAGCCCTAAGAAGAATGGGTTGAATGGATAAGAAAGGTGACCAACCAACTTTTGTATGTACAAACCCCTTACATATTTATAGAAGAATTTTTAGGAGAGGAGATAGAGAAAAAGAATACCAACTTCACCCTAAAACCCATAAAAATCCTTGTTTAATCTACCATGATTGATTAGAGGATCTGAAAAATCAAACCTCATTAATGACATTGCCTTGTGCATGAAGGAAACTATTGTGATTACACCTGGGTCTAGTCTAGCTCCTATAGACTCATGATGACCCTACTTTCCACCAACCTTCATTAATGGCCTTCACCTACCAAAATCATTGTATCTTATTCCAAAATTTTAGATGTCCAAAACCTTCAAAATCCTAATATTCATGTTTCCATGTTGTGGAGCTCACTCCCATGATTCTTACGACTATTTGTTTACAAAAATCAGACATCCAGGGCTCAAGATATGTAATTTTGAAGTTTGAGGGACCTATAATTTTAGGGTTTGAAAAACCTCACGAAAATCCCTTTTTATATTTCATCATGTTTCCCTCCTCATTATCTCTCCTTTGACTATAATTTCATGATATTTCAACATTTGGATCTCTCAATATGGTGTTTCGAGTGGGTGGGGTTTTGATGTGTTCAAGGCTCTACAACATTGCCTTGGAGAGTTGGCTCACTAAGTAGCTCGATGATCTACTCGATGAGATGTTTTTTAGCTCCTCCATCTATATATGGTTAGTTCCATTATGTTTCCTATTGGATGGGATTCCTATTTTCCCATACTCACTTTACTTCCAGGTTACATGAATTCGACTTGGTATTCACACCTTCCACTTTAGCTCAAACCCCCTCATTTTTAGGTGAACTATCCTCAAAACT
The DNA here is from genome assembly GCA_018340775.1 of Taxus wallichiana var. yunnanensis. Classification (NCBI taxonomy): domain Eukaryota; kingdom Viridiplantae; phylum Streptophyta; class Pinopsida; order Cupressales; family Taxaceae; genus Taxus; species Taxus wallichiana. Next base: position 14,473,087 of record CM031238.1, on the reverse strand, counting down.
ATGGAGCTCATCAATCCTTCCATTCACGAGTTGTTTTTGCACATGCTCCACCGAGTCTCTTAAGAAATGGCTCACCACTCCTTTAAAAACTACTTCAGCTCAACCTTTGACTTCCATTTTGTTTTTACCCTTGCTTAACGCTTTTCAAATTATATTTGAGCTTCTTGTGCATTGGCCATCGGTAGCTGAAACCACCTCCACATGGCGGGCAAGTCATGTTTGTTATTGAGCCTCTTGGATCCTTCCACACTTCAACCTCCTTTAGTTGATGATTCATGAGAAATCATCTTCGTATGCACTAGAGCCATAATCAACTCAACACATTCTACCATCTTTCCCACACCCTTTAGACCTTATTTTTTTACACTTGGCGGGAGTTGCATTGCTTCAAGCTTTGGGCCTTGTCACGTTTTAGGGACTTTGACCTTCTTGTTTTGGGCTTCACATGCTCCAAAACCCAAAAATGACCCCTAAAACCACTGAACCCCTAGCTTAGCATTGACCTAATAAATTCCACACCTAGCCACGTCACTCTAATCCTTTTGAGTTTCGGGTTTTTGGCCTTTCGAGGGTTGGGCTCATTTTTGCACTTGTTCTTGGCAAAACCTGGAACCACCGAATCTGCAAAGTCCGAAGACTTGGGCCTTGTGCTCCATGTTCAACTCACTTTGGGTTTTTCCCACCATCGATGCAAAACCAAACCCTGAAACCAACATTTTGAAACTTTGAAACATGTCACACCGACTCGCCATCAAATTTCCCCGAAAGCCTCCTTCATCGGCTCACTCATTGTGGGTGTTGAATTTTATAAATCCGAGTAGAATCAGCCCTTAGCCAACTTCATGTAACTTATCCCATGTCTACATTCCTTCTCACCACAACCATGGCTCTTCTTTCCCACCGAGCCCTATTTTGACGTCTGGTGATTCCTTTTGGCTCATTTAAGCCACTTGACCCTCGCAAACATGTGGTCATCCGATCAATTCCTCGCACTCAAGATCGGGTTATGCTTTCTTTACCTTTGAGCCCCATTTGAGATATTTCCCATTTCACCATGCCAACTACCATGGCTGAGCTAATTCAGCACCTACGAGCCCAATGATGGGCTTGGCCTTGCACATTACTCCTCATAAGGTTCTCACGACTCATCAAGCATATCCATCCAATACATGCCTTCGTGACTTTTTCATTTCTACTATGTTTGTGCTTGATTGAGAAAAAGTTCCACACCCACCTCATGATCCCTTTACATCCATTCATTTCATGAACCATTTCATGGTTGCAGTCCTTCCTATTTTTCCATTCTCATCGTGATCTATCTCGTGGGTCCACAGTATCATGATGAGTTGATCGGGATTTTGTGACAGCGATACATTCTCATTATTCTCAATACTGTAGGTCATCGACATCCACACATGGCTGAATTCCTTATTCTTATGGAGACTTGCTTGAGCTCTCCAAAATCGGTGCAAGATACACTTTTTACATTCTCTAAACCAAGAGCTTAATCCTTTGTGAATTCTTTGAGCACGTGAATTTTCCCCAGCTCGTTGTATTGTCCTTCATGCCTTTGGATGAGTCATTCGCATATGATCTTGATCTGCCAAGCTCATTATTTTTCAATTTCAAGCTTCCAAACCATAACTTGTCCCTTCTATAAGTCCTGTCGATCCTCACACTCCTTCGTGGTCGCGATCCGAATCACTTCAAGTGATCTATTTCTTTGCATCGAGTGGCATCAGCTCACCACCCTTCATCACTTTCCTAACTTGGCTTGTTGAGCTACCAAAGTATTCATTTCTAGCTCACTTCTCACACTACAACCTTGCAGCTCATTGAGCTACTTATCGAATAACTCGGCGAGGTCTTGTTTTGGCTCAGTGACCCTTTAAGGCCAAAATATGAAATTTTTTACCCTGGAACCCGATATCTTGGATTTTTTGAAATTTTGACATGTTGTAGGCCTAGAAAGGGCTAAGTAAGAGTAATTTTTATATTTTCATATTTATCCATTTTCCTGGTTGACCGGATGTAGGTGGGTTGGCCATTTTTTCCCAGGGGAAGAAATTGTCAACATCAAGCTCAAGAGAAAAATGATGAAAGCGATGAATGAAGGCCCATAAATAACTTTCCCTTCTTCCACTTGTTCTCTAAAAATATTCCTATGCTGACATGGAGGTTTTTTTAGGGCATAATGTTTGATCTAGAACTCAAAATTACAAAAAAATTGGTGTCATCGGAACCATTTCATCAAGGGCTTCCTTTTTCATCAAGAAATGTAAAAAAATGTTGTTTAGAAGGTGAAAAGTAAAACATAGGTTCAAGAGGAAAAAATGTAGTCCTTGCACTTCAACCACTAGAATTTAATATTTAATAACACCCATACTTTATCTTAAAGAAAATGATGTGGATGGATGAAATGAATGAGGTGCCCACATTGTTTACGGTGATTTATTGCATGTTGTTGGTTGTTGGACTAGAAGTGGCAAATTTCCCTCTCTTCCACCCCCTCCTTCTCCCATGTTCTATATATTAGAAAAATTCATTCATTTATAATCTTGGACACTTTAGAATACAAGGTCACCATGCCAAAATGTTGTCCTAGCTTCCATGGAGTTGCAAACCTCATACATGGGTCCTATAATGTGTTCTTGTGTCTTCCACTTCAATTGTAATGGTGCTGTGCATATGTTTTTGTGATGAAATCTGGTTTTGAGGGTAGTTCTCTACCCCAACTTTTTATTGCATTCTTTCCTCTCTATTACCGATGTGGTGTGTTGTACATGTATTTATCACTTGCGGGTTCCATTTTTGTTTTATTTTGTGTGAAAAATGAAGTACAAAGTGTATTTTTGTGTTGTGTCACACTTTTTTACCTCTCCTCATACATTTCCTTCTCATTTTGGCCTCGTGGAGAATGTATATACCCCTTTTATTAGTGTATCACCATTTTTTAGCTTATTTTCTCATGTTTTCCTTCTCTCTCTCTCTCCTTGGTTACTTGGATGTGTTATGATAGGCTTATATTAGAAGTAGTTTTAGTGTTAATATCGAGAAAATAGGTAGAGGAACTATCCTTTTACGGAGGTTTATCTCAATATTACAAGGTGCCACACTTATAGACAATCTCATGTTACCCAAAAGTATGGATTTTCCATGATCAAATCCTAGGGTACTAATTTTGTACGATAATGATTCGGCATGCCTAGTGGGACACGTTTTTTAGATTTTGGTCTTATGTTTCAAGTGTTCCATTGCAAACATTCTATCCACCTTGGTATCTTCACCAATAACAGTTTTGTCACACATGGTGGGATGAGTTTAATTCACTTTACATCTTCATACCAATAAGATTGATGTGTTCTTTATTGTATTCAGCCTTTAGAGGTAGTTCTCAACACATATAATGACTCCACTAATCTAAAATACCCATTTTCTTAAATAACAAACCACCGTTCCACCATTCCAATTCTCTCTTTTTATGAATTCATGCAATCATGATTTCATTTCCTCAATATAATCGTCACATTCAACAACAATACATGAAAATCTATCTCCAAAGTTATCAAAACATCCCTCCAAATCATTATTTATGAGCCTAATAAGTAGGCATATTCTATGAACCAAATCCTACATATCAATATGGTTATTCAACTAACCATGGTGTTGTTCAAGAGCAAGGATATGTAGATTTTGGAGGTCATTTCACACCTGAAGATGATCTTGAATGGAGAGTTTAGCATGTGGAGTAGATAATGCAAGTTATCAAGGAGCATATACAAATCATGCTAGCTAAACAACCTAGTTTTAGGAATCCCTTTCCATGGGGACGTCCTATACCTAGTTGGTTTAGTCCTCAACAAAGCCTAGAGGTAATTAGTGAGTATTTTACTCAATTTTTTTAATTTATTAAAATTTTACAAGCATTGGAGGCTACTAAACCAAAGGTTGAATAAACACTGTCTGGGGTATAGCTTCATTACCACCACGTGGGACTAGGATGCTTCCTTATCACCATAAACCATCTCGTTCCAAGATTCAATTTCATATCTTTCTCAAAGCTTATCTTTCCATTCCTTCCCTCCCACCAATAAATATTTCACCTTCTCCATAATTTTAACCTTTGCAAAACAAGTTAGATACATAACCCCCTCCTTTCACATTCTAAACACGTTTTGGGATGAAATAATTATGAAAATTGGTTTGTGAGGGCATCAAACTAAAGAACCAAGAAGGGAAGTTCTCATAAAAAATTTGAAAGATCGGATCTCAAGGTTTTAGGAAACCAAATCCCATAGCTTGTTAAACCTTCAATGAAGGATGAGATTGAAGAAATCAAAATAAATGTTCAATTTATAGAGTAGCGGGAGGAAGATGATTAAAAATATCTCTATTTTTAGTGTAGTGAGCATGTTGGCACCATGCTCTTTAAGGTTTTGATTTGTCGTCATGAAAATAATAAATGGAAGAAGGAAAATTAGAGCAGCGGGAGAAAAATGCATATTTTTTTGAGGAAGACTCAAACAGGATATGATCTAAGATTCGAAAGACCAAGTGGAAAATTTTTATCATATTTGGAATATTGCAGTGATGATGAAGAGCCAATTGAGCTTACTATTTTTACACCTCCATCATCTATTGATCTAACAAATTTTAGAATTTGTGAAATCCTAATTTCAGAGTCATATGTGATAAATAAAACACTAAAGTCTGATTTCACACAAGTAATAAGCTAAAGAAATATGAAACCACGGGTGCAAGAGAGAGTAGAAGACTTAGATGATTTTCCAATTGGTCGTGAAGTATGTTGGGTGGAAGAATGATGAACAAGAGGAGGAAACTATTGCAACTACACATAGAAAATTGTGGAATTGTCGAACAAGTTGGAGCGGGGTGCACAGGCTAGGTCATGGGTGCCTATGCATTAAGGACCTCTACTAGGCTCTTTTGACTAAGAAAATAGTGAGAAACCAATTCTTCTTATGTCACACCAATGTCGATGTGGACACCTAAAATCCACTTACGTAGTTTTACTAATAAGATTGCACTAATTACCCTTTTTCCTATTATTTTCATTATCATTAGTGATTTTTTCTAATTAACTAACATTTCCTATATTTTGGTCAATTAACGACACTTTTTTAATTAACTATCCTTTACTTCACTCTAGATGCCAATTAATGACACTTCATTAGTTATAATCCTCTTTCGATTGAACAATTAGCTATTATTAGTTAATTAAGCCTATTTACCCTTGTATTTAATCAATAAACCCTCTTATTGGTTAAAACCCCCCTTCCAACCATTCAAAATCACCCCATTTCCCTCTAAATCAATTCTAAGCTTATTATAGCCTATTAATTAATCCTAGTTGATTAATTAAATCATCTCAACTCCATGAGTTGTGAATCACTTGTTAATTATTCTAATCAAGCTTATCTCTTCAAAATCTACTTTAATCTTTATCCCACATAAACTAGTTTGCAATCTTCTTCCAAATTTGAAAGCTATATAAAGGACCCTCCTACGAACTTTTACAAACACCACACTTTTTCCAAGTGAAATCTATAATCTTATGATAAGATCCTTCTCCATTGTTGGAATAGCTACTTCATATTTGCATCCATTATCTCATATTTGAGTAGTAAAGGAAGATCTAAACATGGCTTTGTAGCCATTTTAGTGAGATCCTTTCCTCATCTAGAGACAACATACAAATTGATTGATTATAATCTAAATAGGTTCATAATTTTATAGCAATCATATATTTACAAGAGTAGGAATGGTTTAGCATTAGATGTCCATTCATGTTTATGCATTAGAATAGTTATTTTCTTTAAGCTCTTATCATGATGTTAATGGTAGATTAACTTTGCTATTTGGAACTACTAAGTGTTAGTTTCATTTAATTAGCTTAGTTATTTTAGTATACATACATTTGGCACGTCGGTGGGACATACTCCATTGTCTCTTAGAGTTAATTTCAAGATTTGTAGATTAATTTCAAGTTTTTGCTTACTAACCCTCATTTTTGCATTTGTAGATTAAACTAGAGTTTTCTAACTAGATTAGTTGAGTTGGCTTGTTCTTTGTATTCTTTATAGCAATAAGGAGGTGAGGTGTTGTTAAATTTGGAGCAAATGCATAAATTTTTGAGCTTTTTAACAATTTTCTTGTCAAAATCACATATTTTTGAAGTTCTACATGTGCCTTACACTAGCGTCAAACCCTTTACGCCTCTTTGTCAAAAGGAATATACTACCATTTTACGGATTTTTCTATAATTGCTATGATTTTTCTAGCATCTCTCAACCTACACATATGTTAAACTTGAATTTGGATCGTCTCGGTTAGGCTTGCACTATTTTGGTTAAGCTTGCGCTATCATCTCTCTTCATGCACTAGCGTGACACTATTTTCACTTATACTGTTTTTTTTGTCTTGGACCTATGTTTTTGTGAAGATTCCTATGTTACTACTAAGATGCTTGTAATACTATGCTTAGGATTACACTACTATTAAGTAGGCTTGCACTAGTGTGTTGTGTAAATTTTTGGCTAGGGTTTATAGGGTTTCAAATTTTGATTTTTGACACTTTCTAGAAATGTTCGGGGTTTCTAACTTCTATTCTTGTATTTTTTTGACTTAGTTCATTTTTATAACATGTATAATGCTTTGATGAGTATTTTTTCATGCTTTGTATGAGTTTGGCTAAATCTTGTGTATGCTCTTCTCTTGCACCATTGTGTGATCTTGAGAATCAAAAGAAGCTTTAGACCTTTTTCTAAACATTTAGATTAAGTGGGAAATTTCATTATTCATTTTTGTACTTAAGGGAATGAACCTTTTATAAAGCATTTTTATGATCCTTTGATTTAAATTTTTTTCATTGATATGAGTTAAGCTAAATCTTGTGTATGCTCTTCTCTTGCACCATTGTGTGATCTTGAGAATTAAAAGAAAACTTTAGTTTTCATTTTTCTAAAGCACTTGGATTAATTTGGATGAAATTTGTACCAAGAATTATGGTATTTATTTGTGTTTTAAAATTTTTTTGTTATTTAGTTGGGTTACTTGTTGTGTATGCTCTTCTCTTTCCCCTTGGATGATCTTGAGAACCAAAAACAACATTTAATCCTCTTTCATAATATTGTATATCTTTTGGATAACTACTAATTGTTTGAGTGAAGGACCATACTCGCTTGTCAAAGAAAATGGATCTAAAAATACTAATACACGTGTGTTGCAGGTTACCAATGGTGTGCTTAACCATATTTTAATCAAAATATTTTAAAATTCCACTTCATTCAAAACATTGTATTTGTAGGTTTGGTTAAGGGTTAAAACCCATCCGCTTTAAACTATGGGAAGTATCTTGGCATAATCCATAAAAATCATTATGAGGATTACCACATGAACCCCAAAGTAGTCCACACCTTGAGAGAATTGGTGGAAAAAATGTAAAGTGCCCTGCTACCCACTTGACTAGTTAAAAACCCATGTGAGAAAAGCTTCATGTTACCCATATGATTCCACGTTCATCAATTTGATTGTGGGGTAGTGATCCATTTTCTATTTTATAAATGCATACCTCTCCCGGGTAATAATTAGTAAGTTTCGAACAAAATCCTAGGAAACCATTTTGCATTGGGCCCAACTTGACTTTATCCATTGTGTTCCAAAGAGCTCTCACAAAGTAAAAACTTATTTGAACTCAAAACCTTGTTAACAGAACAAGTGGAGAGTTCATTGAAGTTGCACCACACGTTATTCTTCACTTAAACATACAAGGCATCACTTTTTCCTAGTTTAAACCTTTCCCTAAGTCAAGGAGAAACTATACAAAGTTACGCTATACGCTAAGTATTTTTCACCACCACTTGATCTACTCCTTTGTTTTCTTTTTACCCTTTTGGAAAAAAATTATATATATGTGGTACTACCATAAATAATCATGTCCACCACTTTTGTATTCTACTCACATGACTAGGTTGCAATGCCAGAATGTGAGTGTTGAAAGTGAGCTAGTATGTCTTCATGTTTTTGTAGGCCCTTGTCTTAATACCCACGTCAAGAATCTTTCATTGTAGTTACGTTATCTCATCATTGACTTCCTATTGAGTTGTTATGTTGCTCGCATCATATTGATACAATTTTTATACTTACATCTTTTTTCCTTTGTGAAACTTGATTTAAGTCTCTAAGTTGTATTGTTACACTACTCACATAACTATCAACTTCTTGATATACTTAGACCTTATTTTTATTCCAACATTTCCTTGAGTTTTGAAAAGTGTTGTCATTACATTGTTCACATTGTGTCAACATCATTTTGATACTAATATCTTGCTTTGTCTACAAATCTTGATTAACATGTCCAAATTGTGTTGTTACGTTGCTCGCATTTGTAGCTTCCATTTTCAAGACTTGGAATTTGTGGGTGTCTAAACTTGTTTAAGTATACCTTGTTTGGAAATCATGTCAACACCATCTTAGTATTTAGGTATTGTTTATTCCAAAATTGATCTAAGTATTGACTTTGTGTGTTTTCATTATTACACCAAACCTATCTTTGAGAACGTAGGGAGTAGTTATTCTTGTGATTAGATATTTCTCATGTACTTGATTGATTTTTGCTATATATTTCATACAATGAAGACTCATATCAGTATGTCACTCTTTATTCCTTGATATCCTTGGTTCATATTGCCTTGATTCCTCATATTATTTTTCATTCGTTATTTTACATTATTTGTGACGATCGACATTGTCACGTTGTTTGGTTTTACCTAGGGTCCATTTTAAGTCAACATTAGTAAAATATTTCCCACTATGCCTCCTATCACAAGGATGGGGCATCGAAGATTAAGGTCAAACACTTTTGTTAATGACAAGCTAAACCCTCTTTTGAACACAATAACATGGTTGACCACAGTGGTGATGAGGGGAATTCTCCTCAAAATACCTTTGGATTTTATCCCACCCACATGGATAACTTATTATTCCAAAATAGGGATGAATTTCTTATTCGTTTTATAGAATTAGGGGATAAATTGTCACCTACATTTGATCCTACTATCCTCATAAAAATGGTTCATGGAGAAGAACAAGTATAACATCCTCTTCACAATGTTGATGAAATATTAAACCTAATACATGCTTCTACTTCTAGCCAACGGAATGAGGAAGAAGTGCCTTCTCAAAGTAATGGCGGTTATCACATCCCCATGGTTAAATTTTTTTGCGAGGATCATGAGGAACACAAAAATCATGAACAACCCACTCCTCATGAGAATCATGAAGAGACACAAAACAATTAGGTTACAAAGTAGAACAAAAAATACAAGCCATTACTAGTCAACTCGGAAATTTTAGCTTCACATGATAACAAAGGGCCTATGAAGACTCTAAGACAAGCCAAACTTAGAGCTTTGTATCAAGATTTCACCAAAACTCCACGTCAATAAAAACATAAAGATATGTATCATGAATAATACACCACTAATAAAGGTGGTGGAACATACGGACTTAACTATGTATATATCTATGTTTCACCTACACGTGGTCAAATCTTGGACTAGGAATGGTTATCTATGAAGAAATATCTCACTTATTTACAAATGGAAATGTGGGACATAACAAAAGTATCAATTTGAAGAGTTATTCCCATACCATTTTTATAGAGCTATATTGAGAACACCTTTCCATCATCACTTTGATTGTCCAAATTTTGATAAGTATAAATACAAGGGTGGTCCATGGGACCATGTAAAATATTTCTTTATGGCATGTCAAGAGGTCTCATATAGTGATAATTATCTCATTTGCCTCTTCCCATGGATTCTAGGGGTTCAAGCGCTTGAATGGTGTTTACACCTACCTAATGGGTCAATTGTTACATGGCCAAAATTAGCAAAAAAATGTACATCACTTATCCTTTAACATGGAAAATAACATCACCATGATAGACTTGTGCAATACAAAATAATGAAATAATGAAAACTTTGTTAGTTTCTTACAAAGATGGCAAGGGTTAGCTAGCCACTTCCCTTGATCCATACTAGAGAAACAAGCTGGTAACACTTTCCACTTACAAATGTATTGTCGTAACACTAAAATTGCTTTCCACTTGCAAATGCATTTTGGTAACACTTTCGAAGAAGTTATAGAAAAAGGAAGCCAAATCAAAAAATTAATGTTATCGAAGGGACTTTAAAACCCTTTTCAAAATATAACCAACAAAACTACAAATCAAATCCTATAGGTAAACTGAAATTATTTCAAAATAACAATTAAAAGGTTATAGGTGACGGTATAACTGATTGTAAACATGTGCAGGAAGTTCTAAATTACGCTCCTTTGAAACTTACCAAAGGAAATATTGTACCTAAATATAAACATCATGATTTCACCCTCTAATAAATTCTTTATCTTTTATCTTAAAATAGTTAGACGTGGTAAACATGGTTAAATAACCAAGCATTGTACCTAACAGAGATGATGATCCAAAATGAAAATGGTTTCAATAAAATGAATATTGTAGGTTTCACTATGTTAGTGGTCACAATAATAATAAGATTCCAAAGTTAAAACACTTTATACAAGATTTAATCAATAGTGAATATGTGGAAATGGATTCCCAAGACCTATAAAATATTCTAATAAATCTTGGGAATTTACAAAGAACATTTCCCTAAGCATAATAAAGGGAAGGAAAAGTCGGATCAAGGTCAGTCTTCCTAGAACAAGAGTACCAACTATGTTGCCAAAACCAATAATCCTTTTGATTCTCTAATTGGTTGTGTTAACCCACCTATTGAACATATCAACACTATTAATATTAAAGTGAGAGAGTGTGTCATGGAAACATGAAACACTCACCTCATTATCCGAAACCTCCTCTACCTACCCCTTAGGATAGTCATTATGATGTTTTATAACAACTTGAGAAAACTACTGCTAAGATTTCAATCTTAGACCTTCTCAAGATATCTAATGTTCATAAAGACATCCTTTGCAAAATGTTACAGGGGTTAGGAATGTTAGTTGATAATGATATTACACACTTCCAAGCCTTGGTTGCATAGATTACTCCTACTAAGCACATAACCTTTAGTCATCAAGAGATTCATAAATATGATCCTACAAATAATCTACCCTTACTTATAGAAGTCGGTGTCCATCGTAAGAAGATAAAATAGGTGCTTGTGGATGAGAAGATCAGGCCTCAATATTTGTACTCGAAATTGGTTCAACAATTGGGCCAAACTAATGTTGGTCTAAAACCCGAGGTCATCACCATCAAGGCCTATGATAATTAAGAGAGGTAATTAGCTGACATGGTTACCTTTCCTATGGAAGTTGGGCCCACTACTCATGACACCAAGTTCCATGTTTTGGACTTGAAACTTCCTTACAACATGCTCCTCAGTCGACCATGGATTCATGTTATGCAAACCATGCCTTCCATGTACCATCAATGTCTAAAGTTATACCATGAAGGATAGAATATTACCATTCATGGGGATCCTCAACCCTTTGCTCATTCCAAAGCATTATCGGGTTATTTTTCCACCTCATTTAAATGTCCTTCTACATAAATGACCATTTAAGTTCAATCTAAGTCTATTTTTTCATGTTTTAATCTAGATACCTTGTGTTCTTGTGATGATGATGATGATTCTACATCAAAATCTCCCTTTACTTCATGGGAGATGAATTTTTTTACAAATGGATGCGAGAGAATGTGATCTCCAACAATCCCTTTTATTTTCCAAACACCCCCAATTGCCCAAGACATGGGGAAGGCCTAACTTCAAATATCAACGGTCTCGGGAGCATTGTAACATTAAAAATTTTACTCCTAGTGGTCTATTAGTAGATGAGAATTTGTTTGACAATATTATATCCTGACCTTGAGATGATGATGAGATGGCTCTATGTTATCAATCAACCAAGTGTGTTATCCCAAATAAAATGATGTATGTTATGAGATATAAAGGATATCGCTATGGCATAAATGAACAAGGTATGCTGGGAAGATCTTCTAATACCACATCACAAGGTTTGTAATTATAGTATTGGTGTCTAGCCATTTGGGTCCAATCCTTCATATGTCGAAGAAACCTCTTCTGAATGATAAGATAGTTTGTCTGATTGTGAAAGTGAAACAGATTCCCGGTGTAGTCTTTACGAAGACCTTGCCTCTATGAACTTATTTTTGACACAACTATATTAACCATGTCCCTATCATTCCTAATTTAAATATTATTTATCCTTCCCTTGTCTACCATTACCAAAAAAAAAAACATGTACCAATTGACCTCTTTGAAAATGATGAAGCAATTGGTGATTTTATGGGTCTCCGTGACGACATTCTAGTTGGTGATCATAAGAAGGGATTATCCATTAATCTTGACACATGCACATACTTTGGGAAGGAGTCAGAGCTTCATGGTCTAAAAATCAAAAGAAAAGCGAGGGTGAGATATGCTCATAGAATCCTTGTACAAATAAAATTTCCAAGTCCTATAGTGAAAATCTCTTTGAGGCACTTGCGGACAAACAAATGGAAAAATCACTAGACATAAAAATTAATCACACTAAGGGTGAAAATATTCTAGAGATGCCCTTAGATGAAGATCTTAATACACCCCCCCCCCCATGCTGATCCTATGCACATAGAGGAAGAATCCAAATTTCTAGATATATTTTTTTACCAAACATGTTAGGGTTATACCCCTAACCATATCCCGTAAAATTGACAAGGAAATTTTGTCCCGATCCTCGTTAGGGATCTCTTGCGTTCAAACGTTGTAAAATCCCTTCCCAGGAAATCTGGTTTTTCGAACTTAGTCTTTTGAACCTTTTTTGGCTGGGCGCATGAAATTGTTTTGTAACACTAACTTTTGGTGCGCCCCCTTTAAAACCTTTGGCACATGATTTTCAATGTTAACACAACTTTCGGTGCGCCAAAGAGTTTGAGCCTTCCCTGCATGCGCCAAGGCACATGCACCTTTGTGTTGGCACAACGTTTGTTGCGCCACTTTTTGGTGCGCCAAAGGGCGCACATAATCTTATTGCAACACAATGTTTTGGTGCGCCAAAGGGTGCACATAATTTCGTGTCGACATAGCGTTTGGTGCGCCAAAGGCGCGCTTAATTTCCTGCTGTCAAATATTTTCATGCGCCAAAGGGCGCACGCTTTTCCCCTGCCGACAAAGAACTCTCATGCACCCTTTAAAAGTGGGTGGCGATTAATGTTCGGGTTCACCTATATATATATGTGTTTGCGCGCCCAAATGTCATTTTCACTTTTCGCTGAGCACGTGATTTTTCTGAGCCTGTCAGCCCCTGCCTCGTCGTTTTCAACGTGTTGTGGACCCGTTCTCGAGCTTTTGCTATTTATCCAGGTAAGAGTTTCTTCTCCCTCTTGTGTGTTTTGCGTTCTTGTTTCTTGGTGTGCTTGTGGTCTGGTTGTGGTTTAGCAGTATTGAAATATCAAATGTTGAGCTAGCCCTCCCCTGTGCTGTCTTTCCTTATTTTTTTCCTCCCACCCCTCTTTCCAGATCTGCTGGTAGAGGGTGTTAGTTTGAAAGCTTGGTCTGATAACCCCTTTTGGCTTAAAACATTATATCTTCCAAAGCAATCTTGGAAACGAAAGAAAGGAAAAGGGGCTGAACCATGTGAAAACTCTGTTTTTCCCTTGGGCGCACCAGCGCGTCCTGCAACATCATAAACAGTTGCGCCCCCATGGCGCATCTGTCCCCCTTGCAACATGGCCAAAACCCGCGCCAATGGCGCACCCATTTTTCCTGCCACATCATGAACTTTTAAGCGCCTCAAGGCGCGCCTCTTTCACATGTTGCAAGTGCTACACTTGCACCCTTTGGCGCACAATCCTTCCCTGCTGCATCACCTTCCCATGCGCCAATGGCGCACCCGGCATCTATGCAACACAAGTTCTATCTGCGCCAAGTATAAAGTCGTAAAAGCGCAGGCGCATCCCTCCTTACAGTAACATTTGTGTTGTGCAAACCCCCGTGCGCCGCGCCATATTCCCTTTGGCGCACGAAAAGTCCTTGTTACACGAACCATCCATGCGCCAAAGGGCGCACCAAATTCCAATGTAACATGAAATTTCCATGCGCTTTCCAAGGCATCCTTTCAAAAGGGCGCATCCGTCACTATGTAACATGTTCTCATGCGCCTTTTCTAAAATGCACTCGCAAGATGCATGCGCCATGCGCCTGGGCGCCGCTTAACTTTTCGAACAGCCCTTTCCCATGCGCCCTGCCTATTTAGCCCTGTAAGCTGCATTTTTCATGCGCCCTGAGCCTAAAAATCTCTAACTCTTTCTTCTGCTAACATTCCAATGGAAGATCAAATGGCTAATTCAACCTTTTCGGATTGGGTCTCGCTTCTTCTTCATGCAGATCAGCAGATAAACTTAGAAGAACATATGTCTACATCCAGCAAGAGACCCACCAAATCGAAAGGAAAGGCCAAGCTTACTGAGGAAGAGATGAAGTATAAATATCAAAGGGTCAGAATGCCCGAGTCACAGGCCGAATGCAGCATGGATGTCAGAGACTCAGAATTGGGGCATATCGATATGGAGGAATTCTGGGCCAGAACTCAGAAAGTTACAAGGAGTCCATGGATGGACAAACTAATAGCAAAGTGCCCCGCACTTCACGGAGGAATCCCCATCCCGCCTGGCCAACAATGAATTTATGATGGTGGTTTGCCCAAGTTGTTACAACAAAGACACAAGATGTGTCGAAAAACAAGAAGGGCGAGGTAGTCATCAACCTCACCGCCCGTCATTTTGAGATCATACTGCATCCTCACCACCGCACTTTGTGGCCGTTAGCCAAGCAGAGTGCATCAAGGCCTGGGAAGATAATGAAGACCAATGCATGCAACTAATGAACGAAGTGTATCTGAAAAACAAGAAGGTAGTAACCCGGTGGCCCCAGATCATCCACCGCAGTGACTTTTCAGAAGAGCTCAGCGATACCATTACTTTCCTGAGCAGGGTCTTTGGGCTTTCTGACGCCCATTACTTCCATAAATGGATGTTGCGCTACTTGGAAACAATGAACAAGAATTTTCCTGATCAGCGCTTTTGCTGGGGGAAATTATAAGTAGCACCATCTCCGAGCAGCTACAACAATTCAGCACAACGGGAGTATTCCATATGAACTCCTACGTGGTCTCCGCAGCAGCAGAGAGGGATTATCCAGGCCTAACCCGGAGTGGAGTTTGGCCTCAGGTCAAAATATACGAGTATTATCCAGAATTAAGGCTGGAGAATAGCATCTCCCAGTTCACAAAAGTTAACGATGTGTTTTTCTATCACATCATCTGCCTGCTGAGGCCGAATATGACTCATAGTCGTACAACCAAAAACATAGTGGCAGCCACGGAGAAATGGGGAGCCCTGTTCACCCAATTTCCTACATTCACCTATCTAAGGGCTGCCAACTTTTTGGGAGAGCCAACCAGGCTACCAAGGTATGCTGGGCCTAAGCTGATTCTGCTGGAACTATCAAGGCAGCTGGTCACATACCACGAAAAATGCCTGAAAAGGAAGAAGGGTGGAACTCCTTTCCCCCTCACAGTGGGCCGATACACATGCTCTACCCACCACAAGGCGAAGGAAATGTTTGCAGAGCTGGAGTTACTCAATTTGAAGCATGACTTCCCAGCCAGGCCCACCTTCGACCCAAGGGGCTGCCTACCAAGAGCAAAGCTTGATCCGATCCATGTTCCTCAGATCGAGGATATTTATATTGACGTCCTCCATGAGGTAGAGCTCAGAAGAAAGGATCATTCTCGCCTAGCATTGGCAGAAATTATCCAATATGGGGTAGCCATTGTCCCCAAAGGCTACCAAACAACAGAAGATGAAGTAGACAAGGTATATACTGATACAGAGGGGGATGATTGGCCCTTTCCGGCCATTGATAGAACTAAAGCTCCTCAGACAATTGAGGAGAGGGTCAAGGAGACTTTGCGGAGGACAGAACATTGGTGCCGGATGAACGGCCTAATCTACCTCGGGGTTGATTTCACAACATCCCCATTGGGCAACGCCTCCACGATCCAAGAAGCAACTTAAAGGCAAAGGTGTAGAAGGTGAATCCAGCACCATTCAGGGAGAAGCCCCGAGAGTCCTCTTTCCACAGCGCTGCAATGTAATAACGGGATTCGCGAGAGAAAGAAGAAAGCAGAGGATAGTCCCATAGGCCCATCCACTCAGATGTCGGCATTGCTACTACCACAACAGAGGTCCCTTCTATCCCTTCTTCTTCTCTTCCTTCCTCCTCGAGAGACTCAAGCGACCATCCCTTTGGTCGTGTCCTCTCGTCCCCTTCTTCTACTCTTTCCCCGCTTCTTCGTCTATCTTCTCCTCCTCGCCGATCTGTCCTCCTCCATTTCTTCCCTCATCTCCGGCTCCCTTCCCTTCCTATGTCTTCCGCAGCCTGCAGTTTCCCTTCCTCCCGTGGACACTTCTTCGGCTATTCTCTCTATGCCACCGCCGCGTGTCTCCACGTTTTTCCCCTCTTCTACTGTAGCCGCTCCTCCTCTATCTCTGGTCCTTCTTCCATAGGACCAGCCTGGATCTCTCAGCAACTAAGCCAACAAAAGAGGAAAGTTCCCATCACTCCGATGGACTTTTCAGTGATCCCAGCCAAAGGGGCAAAGAAGCAGAAGCCTGTCACACGCTTCTCTAAAAGTGTTGCAGGTGAGAGAATCATGGAAATTGCATACCCCGATCCCCTCAAAGAGAAAAAGGATTTGTCTCCGACAGATTTTACTGTGACCCAAGTCACAATGGGGACGTCTTCTGAAAGTCTCCAGGGGGAAGCTCTTTCCACTGGCCGACGCCTCTGTCAAAAGCTTCAAGAAACAAAAGAAGAGAAAAGGCTACTAAAAGAGCAAAATAAATATCTCGCTCCAAGCCTTGCTTGTAAGATGGGTAGTGCACCTCCCACAACTACGCGCCGAGACTTCGAGCTTCTCACCAGAGAAAATCAATGAATATGCAAAGATCGGTGAGCAGGGTATGGCCGTTTCACTGGAGGAGCCAAATCCTCAAAGACAATGAAAAAGTGATCGCGAGTTCTCCGACTTATACCGAATATCAAGAAGGCGAATAAAGAACTCCAAGCGTTAGCAGGCCCATATCGAAGAGTTGAACATGCTAGACGCGCAAAGACGAGGCCTTCCAACAAATGTTCGACTGCTCACCAAGATCTGGTCAAGTTCGGCGTCTTCGCCATCCAAGGCCCTCAACAAAATCATGTCCACTGACTATCGGGTGGATCAGCTAGAATTTATTCTAGAAAAGATTGACAAAGTAAAGGAAGAGGCCCTGGATGCGATGCATCAAATGGAGCGAATTGTTCTCAACATGTCGCCAGGGTTGCTCACTCCTTCCTTTACCTTAAGGTCAGCTGATGAAACCATCCGGATCTTCAAGGAGATCGCTTCTCAAGGAATGGGGCCAGAGGTCACATTTGACACTGAATCTATCAACAACCTGCTGGCCTGTAGGGACTTCGTCGGGTTCCTCATTGAGGCGGAAAAGGACTTTTCCAAACTCCCAGAGAAGCTCATAGATGAGCGGGAGACTTGTGAGGCAATAAGTGATAGGCACAAGGATCCTTCTCAGGATCAACTTGGGCCAATAATTAACAAGTTTTTGGAATACCGCGCTCAGTTCCATATCTCATCACCGAGCAAAGATCAAAAGCAAAGCTACCCCCTTTCGCCGCAGGATGATGATGACGAGTGACGAGTAGCTTCTTCTTCTTCTTCTTCTTCTTCTTCTTCTTCTCTCTCTCTTCTCCGACTTTCTTGTTGAATGTCTAAAGTATGTTGGCACAAATGATGACATCATCCATGTTGCATCATGGGATGATGTCACCCATCAAGTTGTAAAAAGTCAACATGACTTTTAGATATTTTGTAAATATCTTTGTAAATAGTTGTTGGCTCCTTTTTGCCTTCTTTCCTTCTCCTCTTCTATATATATTGGAATACTGGTTGTATTCAAAGGGTGAACATTTTTTAGATGAAAATAGAAGTGAGGAGAGAAAGACTTTGAGCTTTCTTGTAACAGAAGAAAACAGTAATACAAATATTGAGACTTTGTGCTGAATACCTGTGTTATGTGTCAGAACTTTCTTATGTTAGATCTGCACGTGTTTATTCTGTTAGATTCAGATCTACTTTTCTGTCATTTGCTCATCAGTATTGCTTTGTTTATTTATGCAAGTAGGTTTGGCTCTGTTTACTACCAACCCAAAAACATAAATCTTCTGACCTTTCTGCTTTGGAATTCATTTCTTTTCTCCTTCGGACTGCTCTTCTTCTTCCTCCTCTCTTTCATTCCTTTTTTCGCAACTGAAATAAACTCTACCGGGATGAGATCCCAAACCCCCGAAGGCGAATCTGTGAGACTTGCAGATAGATTCCCGCCGGTAGAATAGCAATAAACCAGCCACTTTGCTACGACTCAAAGAGGGGCTATGCCTCGCACACCGTTGGCTCGCTTATCCCAGATCTCGCCAAGTGATGATTTTCGGACCAACAGTTTTTGGCGACTCCGCTGGGGAACGAATAGATCTGCCAGATCTATGATGGTGGTAAGATAAAAAATCAGAAAAAATAAGAAAATCGCTGCCTGTTTGTAAATCTGAACTTTTTGATAAAAATCCAAAAATTTGCAAAAGTGCTCTGAATTGAAAATTTTCTTCTGAGATCCATAGATCTGGCCTAGTTACAAATCTTTAGTTCGCTGAGTTTTTATAAAAATTAGTATTTTGCCGTAGATCTGAGTTTTTGGCTGTTTGCAAAAAGTTTGAAACCCTCTGAAAAAAGTCAAAATCAGATCCGAAAATCAGCTTGCTATTCTTCCCTGCCATCTTATCCTCGTTGTTATTTGTCATTTAACCACAATCGGTTTTCTGAAGAGGATAGTTTTAAATATTTAGAAAAGTATTTGCTGCTGGTTTTTATCAGAAAAACCAGAAAATCAGCAAGTACAACCAAAAAGAAAGTTTAAATCTGCGCCATAACATTACAGATCTGGAAGGTACACTGGCGAGTGAACCTTTTACGCGCAGCAGGAGAGCCCGTGGAGAAGCTGATCCGACTTTCGATCTGCTTCAAAGGCACAATTTCAGCGTGACACCGGCACGTTTCAAAGACTA
Source organism: Taxus wallichiana var. yunnanensis (assembly GCA_018340775.1). Taxonomy (NCBI): domain Eukaryota; kingdom Viridiplantae; phylum Streptophyta; class Pinopsida; order Cupressales; family Taxaceae; genus Taxus; species Taxus wallichiana. The sequence goes on along the minus strand of CM031238.1, from coordinate 14,453,861 downwards.
AGCTCGGCCAGCCGGCTATCCAGAGTGTCTCACCTTCACAAAGAAAAGTCTTTCGCAGGGGCATCCACATCCCTCAGTAGTGCCTCTTACTCAATGGAACCACACTTCCACTCTTGTGTTCTCTTTCCGGATTTTCAGATGGTGGTACCATGGGGAAACGCGATGGGTCCTTTGGCTTTACCACATCCAGTTCACGCGCTCCTCACGGAAATCGAAAGAATTTTCCTAAATTCGATGGGAGCGGAAATCAAAGCATGGATTCCCACATATCTCCGCATTCATCATGTCATGCAAGATTTTGGATGTGACTCACGAAGATGTGTCGGTTCACCTTTTTCTCGAAACCCTATAAGGACCCGCACGAATGGTTTCAGATTTGCCCGGCCGGGTCTATTACTAAATTGGGCCACTTTACGGGAGGCTTTCAAGACAGATACAAGCCTTCAGAGGATGCATTTGCATTATTATCACGGATCACTCACCGAAGAAAGAGGCAAATGAGACCATGCACGATTTTGTCACCCGGTTTAATGCACTAATCAACCGTGTCCCTTGTTGCCATGCTTCCAACACCGGAAAATCAAAAGTGTTTCTTCAGTAAACGCTATGAGCTCGAAAGTTAGTTTCTTTTCCTTCAAGAGCGAGTGGCTACCTTGATTCTCACCTGCCGCCGCCATTCGGATAGAGGATAACTGATAATATCCGCGAATTGAAAAAGGAATCAGCCAAGCCTAAATCTTTGGGCCCTTCGCCCCACTACTTCGTCCCGATCCAAAGATTTCAAAAGATGGCAAACGATTTGCTTGCATTAAAGAAGCAGTTGGCCCAGACTCCCAGTTCCTCATACCGGGATATTCCGGAGGAATTTCATTCCTAACAATGTTTCACAAAGGCCGCGCCTACCTACAACTGCTCCACGGTTGGCGCCTGAAGCTCCTCCGGCCAATGCTCGCCGAGATCAAGAAGAAGAGCAAGATATGAAGAACCTTCGCCTCAAGGTGAAGATGATCAAGATGTCGGTGAACCGACCGGCGACTCTACTATCGTGGATATGGAATTTGATGAGGAAGAATCGATGAAGAAGAGGGTACCCAGGATATGCAAGCTTTGACAATCATATGTTGTTTTTACTCGCCGCAAGGAAAAGAAGCAGAAGTTGCTGCCCATGTCCAGCAGGAGAAGGCCGTGTCAAACGCCTCCGATCATTGCTAAAAGAGGTAATCCTCTTCCTACTCAACTCCCTGACAAATCTTTTACAAGGAAATCTTTTCCCCCTATCTCTCCTCCAAATCAATCCTCTCACATTCCTACCAAGACCACTAATCCTATTCCATCATCGCGAGGTGAGGGACTCATTCCTTTACCAACGCAACCCTTGGCCACATTTGATATCATAGATCATGCAAAAAAGACCAAGATCCAAATGTCTGAAGCTGAGTACCTTCAGTCAAACCCCGAACAGCTTGTAAGATTGACCAAATATTTCGAGTCAAGTGTTTCATCTAAAAGCAGTTTCCCAAAAGGAATCCTTTCCACTTCGAATCCCACATAAATGTTGCTTCAACATCTGCATCAGGTAAGATAGAGCCTTTCTATCTCTCTCTCCTAATCAATGGCCATAAGTTGAGTAACTGCATAATTGATTCCGGAGCTTCTGATAACGTCATGCCGGCAAAGGTCACCCATGCCTTGGGTCTCACCCTTACCAAGCCTTTTGGCCGATGTTATTCATTGGAAACCAAGCAGGTTCCGTTGGTTGGCCAAATCAAGGACGCGCAATTTGCATTTGCGGCTTTCCCAGATAAAAGAGTAAAAATGACAGTCCTCGTTGCTGACATTCCGGCGGCCTATGGAATATTGCTGGGAAGAAGTTTTTGCAGTGAAGTTGGTGGAGAAATTCACATGGACTGGTCTAAAGCTAGGATTCCAGTCAAAGGTGTGATGCAGACATTAGAGCCAGAATCACAAAAGAAATACTTGGTTACTAGCTCTGAGGACCCCAAAGCTCAAATCCTTTTTGAATCATCAGGGATGGGGAACTACTTCTTGTCTACCGAGACGGATAAAATGGGTGTTCTCATTCAGGAAAAAGATCTTAATAAGATCTGGACCTTGCAGTTTGATGGCAGCTGTGCAACTAGTGGATGTGGCGCGGGGCTGTGCTGATATCTCCCGAAGAAGAGGTAATTCCTCTCTCTTTCAAATTGCAGTTTTTCAACACTAACAATACTGCTGAGTATGAATCTCTGTTACTCGGTATGCAAGCCGCAAAGGAAAGAGGAATTAAAAATCTAAAAGTGCAAGGCGATGCGGAATTAGTTGTAAACCAAGTCAAGAGGGTATATCAAGTAAAAAATGAGAGGCTCAGGCACTACCGTAACGCAGTATGGGACAGCATCGAAGAATTTGATGCTTTTTCAATAGGGGCAATTCCAAGAGCTCAAAACGACATGGCCGATTCATTGGCTGTTTCAGCATCTCTCATGCTCCCACACCCAGGTTTGAAAATAGACAAATACACCATTGAGGTGGTTTTCCGCCCAAGTGTGCCAGACAATTCTCAGCACTGGCAAGTTTTCAACGATGACAACCAACTCATTGCCTTTCTGGAAAAATCAGAAAATTTTAAAGAGTTGCATTTCGAAGGATCCACTTCTGAGTGCCGTGAATCAGTCACCGGTCAAAACCACGAATCAGAGGAGAACGACGGCATATGTCAGCTCAAAGGAAATAAAATCCCGAAGGGCCTGGTTTCTCTCGAACGGCTGTTCGACAGGCATGACCATTTTGTGAAAAAGAAGAGGCGAGACGATCCCGACTCATCCCCAGAGACCGAACCAGTCAATATAGGTTCGGAGACACATCCGCAATTTGTGAACATTGGGAAATGTTGCACACCAGAAGAGAAGCGGAAATTTGTCAAGCTACTAAAGAAATACATGGATGTATTGGCATGGTCCTATGCCGATTTAAAGTCTTTTAAGCCAAAGGACGTTCAGCATGATATCCCATTGAAAGAAGACGTCAAAGCCTTTCGCCAGAAGCAGAGGCACTATAATCCTAAGATCTCGGGTACTATTCAGGCCGAGATTCAGAAGATGCTGGATGCAAGAATCATCTTCCCGATCCATCACAGTACTTGGGTAGCAAACATTGTGCCAGTACGCAAGAAGAACGGTGAAATACGCATATGCATAGACTTTCAAAATTTGAATCAAGCTTCACTGAAAGACAACTACCCTCTTCCGATAATGGATCAAGTTCTGCAAGCAGTAACTGGATCAGAGATGTTGTCCATGCTTGACGGTTTTTCAGGTTACAATCAGATTGAAGTTTCACCTGAAGATCAGTTTAAAACAACATTCACTACTCCCTAGGGTACATTTGCCTACAGCAGGATGCCTTTTGGCCTAACTAATGCTGGTGCCACTTTTCAGTGGGCCATGGACTTTGCATTCAAAGGTATGATGGGGAAAGTCATTGTGGTTTATTTAGATGACTTAACCGTGTTCTCTAAAAATGAAGTGATCATTGTGATCATTTGGAGCAAGTGTTGGCCAGGTGCCGAGAACATGGGATTTCCCTAAACCCAAAAAAGTCTATTTTTGGAGTCACATGAAGGGAAGTTGCTAGGGCATGTGGTTAGCAAAGAAGGAACAAAGATAGATGCCGAAAGAGTTAAGGCTATTCAAAGCCTTACTCTGCCTACAAGCAAGACTGGTGTTCATTCTTTCTTTGGAAAGGTGAATTTTCTCAGGCGTTTTGTTCCTGACTTTGCCGAGAAGACCCGTCACATATTGAACATGATGAAGGGGTCACCAACTTTCAGATGGAGTGAAGAGGGAAAAAGGTCATTTGAAGAAATAAAAGCTTTTGTTGCTCATGCACCAGTCCTGGTATGTCCAGATTTCTCCAAGGACTTCATCATGTATAGTTACGCATCTGAGCATACTGTGTCCGCAATCTTGATGCAAAAGAACTCGGAAGATATTGAATCTCCAATCGCGTTCATGAGTTCTCCTCTCAAGCCTCACGAACTAAAAATGACTCAACTGGAAAAGCATGCCTTCGCCGTTGTCAAAGCAGTGAAGAATTTCAGGTATTACATTCTAAACTCGCATACGGTGGTGCTGGTCCCAGACACGGCGGTGAAATCAATTCTAACTCAAAGCAGAGTTAGGAAGCTTGCGAGGAAATTAGATCGCAAAGGTCCGGAGTATGACCTGGATATTAAACCAACCAAGCTAGTGAGGGGCAAGGGCCTGTGTCAGCTAATGGCTGAGAATAAAGATTCAGAAAACCCTGATGAAAGGGGTGACTACACCGACGAAACACAGGACCGGCGGGAAGAGCCTGATTCTCTGCCTCTGGTTCTATTTGTTGCAACTAGTGATGAATGGTACTCGACATCGCTTTCTTCCTTACCTATGGTGAATGCCCTATGCACCTAACTGCAAAGGAGAAGCGCACTATAAAGCTCAGAGTGGCTAAATATGTCATCTGGGATGACGGTTTATATAAACGTGGGATAGATGGCATCTTTTTGCGATGTGTTGACAAACCCCAGCAAGTAAAACTATTGGAAAGTTTTCACAATTCAGCCTGTGGAGGGAATTTCTCTTCCTCCGTAACTGCACACAAGATCATTCGAGCCAGGTACTATTGGCCGACGCTCTTTCAAGATACAGCCATCTGGGTGGCAAAGTGTGAACCCTGCCAGCAATTCGTCGGCAAGCCCAAGTTGGCTGCCTTTCCCCTAAGGCCGGTCATTATCAATGAACCATTCAGGCAATGGGGAATTGATTTTATTGGTGCACTCAACCCCCAATCGAGTGCCGGACATAGCTATGTCCTTACAGCAATGGATTACTTCACTAAATGGGTGGAAGCCATACCTGTCAAGCATGCCACTTCTGAGGTGGTTTGTAATTTCATTAAAGAAAATATCATTGTCAGGTTCGGCGTGCCCAACAAAATCGTTGCTGATAATGCTTCTAACTTCTCCTCACGAGAAGTTATTAGTTTTTGCTATGAATATGGGATAACTTTGGCTCACGCATCCGACTATTACCCTCAGGGAAATGGTCAGGTGGAATCCAGTAACAAGAACTTGGTGACCATCATACGGAAGTTAGTAGATGAGAATCAGCGAATGTGGCACAAGTCTTTGTACGACGCTGTGGGCCGATCGTATTACTCCCAAGAGATCTCTCGGCATGTCACCTTTTCAAGTGTTATATGGCACTGATGCCGAACTTCCCATTTCTGCGGAACTTCCTGCTCTACGCTTGGCACGAGCCATCGAAGACGAAACTTTCCAAAATTCTCTTGAAAAGAGAATCATGTATCTGGCAGAACTTGAAGAAAAGAGAGTAAGGGTGGTCGACAGGATCACTGAACATCAGAATCAAGTTAAAAGGCTTTTTGATAAGAAGGCCAAGCAAAGAGATTTTCAAGTGGGAGATCTCATCCTTTTGTGGGACAAGCGAAGAGAGCCAAAGGGCATGCATGGAAAGTTTGATTCCCCGTGGAGAGGGCCCTTCAAGATCAACTAATACCAAATGGAGAGAATAGCTTCTATCTCTCATATCCGGATGGAACCGAACTCCCGCTTCCTTATAGCGGGCAACATCGAAGATTTTCAGAAGTAGAGCTTGCTCTCTTCTTTGTATGCTTTGCTTTAATTTGTGTGTTTGCTTTTGGTTTGTTGTGTGTTTCTTTTGCTCCCCCTCCGGTCGCCCTTGTTTTTGACTCTATTACCCAATGGATAGGCACATGAGAACTGGGATTCTCTACCCCTGAGTTTGCTCGGGGATAGTCCCGTAAAGAGCCAGCTTGCTATTATCCCGTAAAATTGACAAGGGCAATTTTACCGATAACCATACCAAAATTTTGTCCCGATCCCTCGTTAGGGATCCCTTGCGTTCGAAACGTTGTAAAATCCCTTCCGGGAAATCTAGTTTTTCGAACTTAGTCTTTTGAGCCTTTTTTGGCTGGGCGCATGAAATTGCTTTGTAACACCAACTTTTGGTGCGCCCCCTTTAAAACCTTTGGCGCATGATTTTCAATGTTAACACAACTTTTGTGTGCCAAAGTGTGTTGAGCCTTCCCTGCGTGCGCCAAGGCGCATGCGCCTTTGTGTTGGCACAACTTTTGTTGCGCCACTTTTTGGTGCGCCAAAGGGTGCACATAATCTTATTGCAACACAATGTTTTGGTGCCAAAGGGCGCACATAATTTCATGTCGACATAGCGTTTGGTGCGCCAAAAGGTGCAATTAATTTCTCTTTGTCAAATATTTTCATGCGCCAAAGGGCGCACGCTTTTCCCTGTCGACAACAACTCTCATGCGCCCTTTAAAAAGTGGGTGGCGCATTAATGACTAGTTCACCTATATATATGTGTTTGCGCGCCCAAATGTCATTTTCACTTTTTGCTGAGCACGTGATTTTTCTGAGCCTGTCAGCTCCTGCCTCGTCATTTTCAACGTGTTGTGGACCCGTTCTCGAGCTTTTGCTATTTATCCAGGTAAGAGTTTCTTCTCCCTCTTGTGTGTTTTGCGTTCTTGTTTCTTGGTGTGCTTGTGGTCTGGTTGTGGTTTAGCAGTATTGAAATATCAAATGTTGAGCTAGCCCTCCCCTGTGTTGTCTTTCCTTATTTTTTTCCTCCCACCCCTCTTTCCAGATCTGCTGGTAGAGGGTGTTAGTTTGAAAGCTTGGTCTGATAACCCCTTTTGGCTTAAAACATTATATCTTCCAAAGCAATCTTGGAAACGAAAGAAAGGAAAAGGGGTGAACCATGAAAACTCTATTTTTCCTGGCGCACCAAAGACGCCCCGCAACATCATAAAAAGCCATTGCGCCCCATGGCGCATCTCTGTCCCCTCTCGCAACATGGCTAAACCGCGCCAATGGCGCACCCATTTTGCCTACCACATCATGAACTTCTGCACCCTCAAGGCGCGCCTCTTTCACATGTTGCAAGTGCTACACTTGCGCCCTTTGGCGCACAATCCTTCACTGCTGCATCACCTTCCCATGCGCCAATGGAGCACCCGCATCTATGCAACACAAGTTCTATCTGCGCTAAGTATAAAGTCGTAAAAGCGCAGGCGCATCCCTCCTTACAGTAACATTTGTGTTGTGCAAACCCCCGTGCGCCGCGCCATATTCCCTTTGGCGCACGAAAAGTCCTTGTTACACGAACCATCCATGCGCCAAAGGGCGCACCAAATTCCAATGCAACATGAAATTTCCACGCGCCGAAGGGCGCATCCTGTCACTATGTAACATTCAATTTTCATGCCTTTACTAAAATGCACTCGCAAGATATTTTAGCTTAACCTTTCAGCAACACCTTTCCCGTGCGCCCGCCATTTTCGTAAGCTGCATTTTTCATGCGCCCTGAGCCTAAAAATCTCTAACTCTTTCTTCTGCTAACATTCCAATGGAAGATCAAATGGCTAATTCAACCTTTTCGGATTGGGTCTCGCTTCTTCTTCATGCAGATCAGCAGATAAAGTTCGAAAGAACATATGTCTACATCCAGCAAGAGACCCACCAAATCGAAAGGAAAGGCCAAGCTTACTGAGGAAGAGATGAAGTATAAATATCAAAGGGTCAGAATGCCCGAGTCACAGGCCGAATGCAGCATGGATGTCAGAGACTCAGAATTGGGGCATATCGATATGGAGGAATTCTGGGCCAGAACTCAGAAAGTTACAAGGAGTCCATGGATGGACAAACTAATAGGCAGTGCCCTGCACTTCGCCGGAGGAATCCCCGTCAGCGCCGTCAACAATGAATTTATGATGGTGGTTGCCCAGTGTTACAACAAAGACACAAGATGTGTCGAAAACAGCAAGGGCGAGGTAGTCATCAACCTCACTGCCCGTCATTTTGAGATCATACTCGGCATCCCTCACCACCGGCACTTTGTGGCCATTAGCCAAGCAGAGTGCATCAAGGCCTGGGAAGATAATGAAGACCAATGCATGCAACTAATGAACGAAGTGTATCTGAAAAACAAGAAGGTAGTAACCCGGTGGCCCCAGATCATCCACCGCAGTGACTTTTCGTAAGAGCTCAGCCGATACCATTACTTTCCCGAAAGGTAGGTCTTCGGGCTTTCTGACGCCCATTACTTCCATAAATGGATGCTGCGCTACTTGGAAACAATGAACAAGAATTTTCCTGATCAGCGCTTTTGCTGGGGGGAAATTATAAGTAGCACCATCTCCGAGCAGCTACAACAATTCAGCACAACGGGAGTATTCCATATGAACTCCTACGTGGTCTACGCTGCAGCGTCAGAGAGGGATTATCCAGGCCTAACCCGGAGTGGAGTTTGGCCTCAGGTCAAAATATACGAGTATTATCCAGAATTAAGGCTGGAGAATAGCATCTCCCAGTTCACAAAAGTTAACGATGTGTTTTTCTATCACATCATCTGCCTGCTGAGGCCGAATATGACTCATAGTCATACAACCAAAAACATAGTGGCAGCCACGGAGAAATGGGGAGCCCTGTTCACCCAATTTCCTACATTCACCTATCTAAGGGCTGCCAACTTTTTGGGAGAGCCAACCAGGCTACCAAGGTATGCTGGGCCTAAGCTGATTCTGCTTGAACTATCAAGGCAGCTGGTCACATACCACGAAAAATGCCTGAAAAGGAAGAAGGGTGGAACTCCTTTCCCCCTCACAGTGGGCCGATACACATGCTCTACCCACCACAAGGCGAAGGAAATGTTTGCAGAGCTGGAGTTACTCAATTTAAAAGCATGACTTCCCAGCCTGTGCCCACCTTCGACCCAAGGGGCTGCCTACCAAGAGCAAAGCTTGATCCGATCCATGTTCCTCGATCGAGGATATTTATATCGACGTCCTCCATGAGGTAGAGCTCAGAAGAAAGGATCATTCTCGCCTAGCATTGGCAGAAATTATCCAATATGGGGTAGCCATTGTCCCCAAAGGCTACCAAACAATGGAAGATGAAGTAGACAAGGTATATACTGATACAGAGGGGGATGATTGGCCCTTTCCGGCCATTGATAGAACTAAAGCTCCTCAGACAATTGAGGAGAGGGTCAAGGAGACTTTGTGGAGGACAGAACATTGGTGCCGGATGAACGGCCTAATCTACCTCGGGGTTGATTTCACAACATCCCCATTGGGCAACGCACCTCCACGATCCAAGAAGTAGCTTAAAGGAAAAGGTGTAGAAGGTGAATCCAGCACCATTCAGGGAGAAGCCCCCGAGAGTCCTCTTTCCACAGCGCCAGAACAGGTAATAACTCTGGATTCGCCAGAGAAAGAAGCAGCAGAGGATAGTCCCATAGGCCCATCCACTCAGGATGTCGGCATTGCTACCACAACAGAGGTCCCTTCTATCCCTTCTTCTTCTCTTCCTTCCCCTCCTCGAGAGACTCAAGCGACCATCCCTTTGGTCGTGTCCTCTGTCCCTTCTTCTACTCTTTCCCCTGCTTCTTCGTCTATCTTCTCCTCCTCGCTGATCCGTCCTCCTCCATTTCTTCCTCATCTCCGGCTCCCTTCCCTTCCTATGTCTTCCGCAGCTGCAGTTTCCTTCCTCCCGTGGACACTTCTTCGGCTATTCTCTCTATGCCGCCGCCGCGTGTCTCCACGTTTTTCCCCTCTTCTACCGTAGCCGCGCCTCCTCCTCTGCTCTCTCGGTCCTTCTTCCATAGGACCGCCTGGATCTCTCAAGAACTAAGCCAACAAAAGAGGAAAGTTCCCATCGCTCCGATGGACTTTTCAAAGTGATCCCACCAAAGGGGCAAAGAAGCGTAAGCTCATCACACGCTTCTCTAAAAGTGTCAGCAGAGAGAATCATGGAAATGCATACCCCGATCCCCTCAAAGAGAAAAAGGATTTGTCTCCGACAGATTTTACGTGACCCAAGTCACAATGGGGACATCTTTCGAAAGTCTCCTGGGGAAGCTCTTTTCGTGGTCGACGCCCCGTCAAAAGCTTCAAGAAACAAAAAGAAGAGAAAAGGCTACTAAAAGAGCAAAATAAATATCTCGCTCCAAGCCTTGCGTAAGATGGGTAGTGCGCCTCCCACAACCGCCGCCGAGACTTTCGAGCTTCTCACCAGAGAAAATCAACGAATATGCAAAGATCGGTGAGCAGTGGTATGGCGTTTCCGCTGGAGGAGCCAAATCCTCAAAGACAAGTGAAAAGTGATCGCGAGTTCTCGACTTATACCGAATATCAAGAAGGCGAATAAAGAACTCCTGTTAGCAGGGCCCATATCAAAAGAGTTGGAACATGCTAGATCGCAGCACGAGGCCTTCCAACAAATGTTCGACTGCTCACCAAGATCTGGTCAAGTTCGGCGCGCCTTCGCCATCCAAGGGCCCTCAACAAAATCATGTCCACTCTGGACTATCGGGTGGATCAGCTAGAATTTATTCTAGAAAAGATTGACAAAGTAAAGGAAGAGGCCCTGGATGCGATGCATCAAATGGAGTGAATTGTTCTCAACATGTCGCCAGGGTTGCTCACTCCTTCCTTTACCTTAAGGTCAGCTGATGAAACCATCCGGATCTTCAAGGAGATCACTTCTCAAGGAACGGGGCCAGAGGTCACATTTGACACTGAATCTATCAACAACCTGCTGGCCTGTAGGGACTTCGTCGGGTTCCTCATTGAGGCGGAAAAGGACTTTTCCAAACTCCCAGAGAAGCTCATAGATGAGCGGGAGACTTGTGAGGCAATAAGTGATAGGCACAAGGATCCTTCTCAGGATCAACTTGGGCCAATAATTAACAAGTTTTTGGAATACCGCGCTCAGTTCCATATCTCATCACCTGAGCAGCATCAAAAGCAGGCTACCCCCTTTCGGCCGCAGGATGATGACGACGAGTAGCTTCTTCTTCTTCTTCTTCTTCTTCTTCTCTCTCTTCTCCGACTTTCTTGTTGGAATGTCTAAAGTATGTTGGCACAAATGATGACATCATCCATGTTGCGTCATGGGATGATGTCACCCATCAAGTTGTAAAAAGTCAACATGACTTTTAGATATTTTGTAAATATCTTTGTAAATAGTTGTTGGCTCCCTTTTGCCTTCTTTCCTTCTCCTCTTCTATATATATTGGAATACTGGTTGTATTCAAAGGTGTGGACATTTTTTAGATGAAAATAGAAGTGAGGAGAGAAAGACTTTGAGCTTTCTTGTAACAGAAGAAAATAGCAATACAAATATTAAGACTTTGTGCTCAATAGCTGTGTTATGCATTAGATCTTTCTTATGTTAGATCTGTATGTGTTTAATCTGTTAGATTCATATCTACTTTTCTGTCATTTGCTCATCAGTATTGCTTTGTTTATTTATGCAAGTAGGTTTGGCTCGTTTACTACCAACCCAAAAACATAAATCTTCGACCTTTCTCGCTTTGGAATTCATTTCTTTTCTTCCTTCGGATCTGGTCTTTCTTTTCCCTCTTTCATTCCTTTCTTTCGCAATGAAACACTCTACCGGGATGAGATCCCAAACCCCGAAGGCAAAAATACCGTGAGATTTACACAAGATTCCCGCTTGGTAGAATACCAATAAACCAGTTTCACTTTCTTGACTCAAAGAGGGGCTATGCCCTACACACCTTTGTTGGCTCGTTTATCCATAGATCTCGTCCAGTGTGATTTTCGGACCAACAATAACCTAGTTTTTCATGAAGAAGCAAATCCTATCAAGAAGAAGCTCATAAAGATGCATCTTCATGTCACCCTAATAGTAAAAGAAGAACTGGAAAAGGTATTGGTGGTAGGATTCATAAGTATAATTGATTATTTAGAATGCATTTCTAATATAGTTCCTATATAAAAGAAACACATTGGTATCGGGATATGTACATGCATTTTAGAGATATTAATAAAGTTTGTCCTAAGGATGATTTTCCTCTTCGAACATTGACATGATTTCGATTCAACTTCTAGTTATGAAATGATATCACTCATGGATGGTTTTTGGGATAGAATCATATTAAATTTGTGGAGTAAGATCACCACAAGAAATATTTTACCACCCCTTGAGGGATATTCGATATCAAGTCATTTCCTTTGTACTTAAGAATGCAGTGTAACCTATCAAAGGTTTATGACTGTAATCTTTCACAACATGATAAATGATATAATGGAAGATTATGTGGATGATATCCTAGGAAAATCCAAGACTAGACCATCCAATGATCTTCGGCACATCTTTCAACATCTTAGATACTATAAGGTCTTACTCAACCCACATAAATGTGTCTTTGGAGTGTTATCTAAAAAATCGTTATGTTCTATTGTTTCAAGGAGAGGAAATTAAGTAGATCATGCAAAGGTCTCTATTATAACCGAGATTCCTCCACCTAAAAACATCAAAACACTGTGTGCGCTCTACATGGGGAAGATCCAAGTTATCGATGATTTATCTCCCAACTCGTTAACAAGTTTCACTCATTTACACATCTTCTAAAGAAATATGTTGATTTTCATTGGGATCCAAAATAATAGTAAGAATTTTCTTTTCTAAAGGAATATTTGTCCAAACCCCTATTCTAATGTCACCTACTATAGGTGAACCATTGTTATTTTACATTTATGCCACTCAATTTTAATTGAAGCACTTTTGGCTTAGTATTCTATAAGTCGAAATAAAAAAATTTCTATTACAGTAGTCGCACGTTGATCACTTATGAGATCAACTATCCATAGATTGAAAAAAAAATTTTGCCATTGTTTTTTATTTTCAAAAACTTCATCATTATTTGCTAAATAATAAGACAAATCCCATTTCTAGAATTGAACCAATGAAGTACTTATTATCTAAACCTACACTTACATGAAGGATGGTTAATTGGATCATCCTACTAAATTTTGATATTGAGTATATTAATCAAAATTTAGTCAAATGACATGAATTGGTAGATCAACTAGCTAATGCCCCTTTATCAGAACCGAACCACCGAGACTAGAACTTCCATATGCTTCCTTGATGTATCTTGAGGAGTCTATTATGTGGTAACTATAATTTTATGTATCCTTTACCTTCCATGGTTCAGAGAAAGATTTGTTCTTATCACTCATGTGGGTGATCATAATCCTCAAGAATTCATTTGGGTTTCCATGCACAAATAATATAATGGAATATGAAGCCCTTTTTGTAGGGATGAAACTTTCTATCAATCCAATTTTTGTCACTTCAATCCTAGATTAAAAAAATTATCTTACCTTATGTAGCTGATTTAAATACCCATATATTTAAATCCAACATAATTCTTAATGCAATCCATTTCCGATAACCATCATGAACCATGTGCAGTTGTATGAGAGAATACTGAACTTTACTCATTCTCCCTCAATGCTCTTTACAAGCCATACATAAAATGTATCCCTTTGGTTCCCTTTAATAGGATATGATATATAAGTGATAACCCCTAAGTGTGTACCTGGGTTCCACCTATGAAATCCATAGGTAGCTCACAACTTAGATAATGGTGAAATCTTGACAATGTAATCAACAGTTACACTACCTTGTACAAGGTTTTTGAGTCATGTATACCATGCTCGAATCCATGATGGCACACTCGCCATTGGAATCTTTTCATCTCACCTTATTCACTTGTTCAGTTATATGGATTTGCAGTCATTGATGTTGTAAACAGCTACAAGTCTTGAACAAGGTACAAATCTAGTTTAACCCACACAAATACGTACCTCTATGTCATTCTATGATGCCTATGGGAAAGTAAGTGTCTTCATAACAATTCACCTTGTTACCAGACCACTTCCCCCTCCCGTATCCATCATAATTTGATATAAGGTGCATACTCGGAAGGTCAAATATGTGTTTGTAACTCTATCAAGGTTTGTACTTATTTCAATTCCTTGTTGCAATCTAGACTCTTGAAGAGGCAACTCTACACAACTACTAAGCAACAATATCCAAATAATGATAGTTGTCTTTACAAGGATACGACTGTGTAGTGGGTGTAGTGAGTTAGCTCACCAAGCGTTCCATATTGGAGTAGGGTATCTTTCTTTTGTTTTTAACATAAATTTAAAACCATAACAAGATAGTCCATGTCTCATGACTATTCCTCCTCGAATGAGTCACTCTAAGGTCTTATGACTATTCCTCCTCGAATGAGTCACTCTATGGTCTTGTGACTATTACTCCTCGAATGAGTCACTCGTGGTCTTGTGACTATTCCTCCTTGAATGAGTCACTCTATGGTCTTGTGACTATTCCTCCTCGAATGAGTCACTCTATGGTCTTGTGACTATTCCTCCTTGAATGAGTCACCACCAAGGTCTTACCGTGGTTAGCTTTAAGAGTATTAAGTTCTTTCAAACTATCTTAATTACCTTAATAGATTGCAAGCTAGAGACAACCATAAATGGAATCGAAGCAATAATTGTTTTAAATTCATTATTTTCAATTAGTTACTTTCTTTGCTTAACCATTAAGCCTATGTCTCTTACCAAATTATTTTCATTATATGAAACTAATATATCTATATCACCTTAGGGAAGCTTTGGTATCATACTTCTATATTCTTTCAAATGTAGAAGGTGCAATCACTTATCGCTGGAAGGTATAAGGACGTATCATCCTTCTATTGAACTCCTCGTACACATGAGGATATCCAACCTTCCTTCCTAAGTACAACATATTTCTTATTTTATGCTTAACTATAATCATTCAATTGAGCATATTTATTATAAATTGTTTATTGATACTTGCGATAAGTTCATAGTGTGTAAGTTTTTCCTTAGGATTCAACACCTAAGACTTACCCACCCTTAAGGGATTCTCCCCTTTATTTTAACTTAAATCATAAGATTTCATCTAAGAGATCATCATGGTTCCTTTTAATCCTTGTCCTTAAAATAGCCTGATTTATTTTAATCCTTGATTAGTATTCACTCTTGATTAGGTAACCTTACATTCCCAAGTTGCCTATGCATGATGAATCAAAATTCATATGCCCAATAAAATAAGGGCTTACAAAGAAATGAGATACATAATATTTTTAGAACATAATAGTGTCCTTACCTAGAAATTAAGAAGAATAAACATATATACGATGGACATCCTCATAATCACATCAGAATAATTTTCCTTTGATCATTATCTGATCCATTAAACTGTAGTATTACCAACAGTTAATCAATAACCATAATAATGAAGTAAACTTCATTACACATAGCAATCTGGCTCATCAATGCTTTGTCACAACATGACTCATATTAGACCTTTAATATGATTTAATATCTATCTCAACTATATACGTCTTTCTCATTAAGGATATAATATTTCATTTTTCAATTCCACATAGGACAATTTACCACTTATCTTGGCAATACAAATCTCGTATTACTAATATCCTTAAGTCATATTCATTGTTATTGAATCATTCTATTTTACAGACAAATGTACAGTCATGATGCAACCCAATTAGTACTATCACCCTGACTTACTAATTCATTCATTTAACCCTCATCATGATGACAACAATCAAAATTACAGTAAACACTCATTCCTTTGAATTCCTTCAATAACTGTTAACCTTGTTATCTCATACATTTACTTAGCATAACAGAAGACTAAGTAGAGATCAAACATTTCTCTTCCATTGATTACCATCATTACAATTACAGCCAAGTATCTAATTCATGTTTCTGTGATAACATGACAAATCAGTAATAAATCCATAGTTTACATTTATAGAAGCAGTATTTTTCAGTCATAATGATAACTTTTCAACTTTGGTCTTCCTTCCAACTTATGGATCTACATCTGCAAAACATGTTAGCACCTGTCAGTTCATACGAACTGAGCATGACAAATATTTATCCCATGCCTAATAGTTAATGCCATTGATCATTTAAGTAAATGAAAATCTGCATTACATTAATTCATATAATCTCCACAAAATGACAAGTTAGCAATAACAACATATCCAATTAATTATTCCTTCATCAAACAACTAATAACCCATAAAGGAAAAGAGGATGAAACACATAATCCATTCAAAGCTTACCCCTTTCCATACCTTCTTAGCTTAGGTCTTTGAAGTAACTATGTTTACCTTTTTGTTGTTCAAGTATATCATGCAGTTATATTTAGCTTCACTTACCCTACATCCAAGTAAGCTATACAGATATACTTATTACATAACTCACTCTATATCCGAGAAGTTATACCAGTATAATTATTACATAACTTTCTATTCATCCAAGAAGTTATACAAATATAATTATTACATCACTTACTATTCATCCAAGAAGTTATACAAATATAATTATTACATCACTTACTATTCATCCGAGTAAGTTATAATATTACTAATTTCCATATTTCCTAACTCTCTCTACTAAATTAGTACTCCATAAAAGTAAGTTCTTATTTACTTCATAACTTATCATGTAGTACAGGTAGACCATGAGAGTAGTATAGATTTAATCAGGCCACATATTGCTAACCACCCAGGTGCTTGCTACTAATTTACAGACAAATATCCATTATCAGACAAGTACTAAATATCTGACAATTCCAGAAGGTTTTGAAAACTAAGTTAATCATATTTAGGAATGATTCATATACATCGATCATCTGAAAGTAGCTCCCTTACTTTTAGCCACAAAACTCTATATGACTAGTTTGGTAACTTCAAAAGTTATAATATGTTAGATATATGTATCACATAATAATTAAAGATAAACACAAAATCGGGAACTAACTCCCCAAATCCATAGTACACAATATTTTAGCACAGTAAGATATTATGGTAGAATAGGGATTTACTTAGTTTCCCATTAACCCCAAGACGTTTGTGAACTTCCTCTTCCAAGGGAGAGAAAAATACTCGTTATCCCTTAGGGTTCTCAACCCAGTAAAATTTACGAGAGCATGTTTTCCAAACACTTCTCACGTCACACTGAATGGTGAGTAGGACCCATTTTTTCATTATAACCTACTTCCCACCGAAAGAGAAAACTATCTCTGTGGTCGGTTTAAGGACATCAAAGATCACAAAATTACAAGACAAGGCTCAGGATGCCAAGCTCCTAACCAATTCATAATCAAATCGTGGTTTTGATTTCTTAAAATCTTATCAACATATTTTTAAACACTTTAAATCATAGTACAACCATAGTTGTGATCCATATGGTAAATCATTGTAGGAGTTCCCTTCCTCTCCTATCACTTATCATATAATTTTCAATAAATACCCAGGATCAGGAATTCAACATATTCCTCTATCAAGGGTTTACTTTAACCATAAAAACATATATACATACGCATCCATATACTGGATATAAAATTATTTACAATAATGGAAACATATAAATAACTCACATAACCAAGATGTATTTGCTAAAGGAAAACATTTTAGCTACAACTTGGTTATTATTGTATTGTAACTTTATTCCATATCCCTTTATATTAAAATCTCAGTTCATCAATAATCGTAATACCACATATGTATATTTTCTATAGTTTCATTCTCCTTCATACATTATTAGCCTATTAATGAAAATACATCGATTCAAGTATTTTTGCTACATTCCCTAACAGGTTCTACTAGCCATCCAAAACGTACATGCCCTACATACCTAAATACCATGCTTCAAATTATAAGTAGTTACATGAGAATTTGGGAGTCTTTCTTGAGCGTTACAGAATTCATAGCAACAGATCTATTTAGCTATAGCTAGAGATAACAATACAAGAATTCACATGACCAAGGGTGAATACGCAGAAGGATTTCTGTAAACTACAACACGTTTAATATTATCAGGTAACTCTATTACATACCTGACATAACTATTGCAATAATTTAGCAACCCAAAAACCCAAATCATTTTAACTTTCAAAACTTATGCAAGGAATTTCATTTACATAAATTTGTAATGGAACAAACTACTAGAGAAGGGATAGAGATTTATCATGCCTGGAAAACATTATCAATCACTTCACCCAAAATGTTCTAGGCCAAGCGGCTCTTCCAGCGAATCATCTCACAAGCTTTGCACAAAAATGGAGACTAAAATCTACTCACAGCTCCCAAAACGATCCCAAAATACGAATTTAACACAAGTCGATGACCTCATAACAGATTTATACTTGCATGTAAAAGACTAGAGTTGGAGCTTGAGTCTCCTCTCAAAAATTTCCGAGTTTGACTACGAGTTATCCTCCTTCCCACTTAACTTCTCAAGCCAAAAACAAGAACGACCAAATGGAATGCATGTTGTTGGCTTCACCGAGAAGTTTCATCATTCCCAATGAAGTAAATGCGCACTTAATGCATTTAAGAATGTAGTGCCTTGTTGGCAGATTAAAAACTAATCCTTCACCACCAATGCTTCCCTCTAGAATTAGCAGGGTTTAAAAATATTAAATAATTCCTCTATTGCATGATGGAATCCAATAATATCCCATTGCTTAGTCAAACTCTTTGCATGGAGCTAAGATTCCAAATCAAATATTCTTAGCACGATGTCTATTTCTCCACTTAACACGAACTTTCCACCAAATTATGACATGGATGAAGTCTATGCAAGGTCAAGGCTTAATTGAAACATAAGTTTTAGTAATGCATGGGTCTAAAATGACCAATTTTACTATTTACATTAAGCGATCAAACTTACCCAAAACTGCATGTCTTGTACCTCAAAGATTGAAATAATCCAAGAATGGGAATTCACTTAGCGGTCTTGGTTGACTGATAATTTAAATGAGAATAATATGTTTCCATTATAGGTTTAGCAATCTAGGGCTAACACTGTCGATTGCCACCCAAATTTTACTCAATAGCTAAATACTGAAGTATTTGTTTACAAGTTCATCCTTTCTTAATTTAACGATAGTTGAATGGGTTGCAACATCATTGAACCACTAGAAAAATAATGATAATCCAAGACAGATGAACCATACACAATATTTTTACACTTGATGCACCAGATCACTCATGTAGTATTTACATACAAGGGTGTAGCTTTCCTCCCGAGAGTGGTCATCCAATTAGCATTAACCTTGTTTCTTGCTGACATAACACTTTGTTAGCAAAGAGTAATTCTAGTCATCCTTAACCAATCACTACTCATTAAAGAATAGAAGTTATCATTTTCAATCATCACAAACAATGATCAATAAAGATATCAATTTACATCAAGTTGTCTTTTACGGAAAAGTAGGTGACCAATAACAAATGATGTGAAACCATGCTTACATAATTCAAATAAGTTCAGCAAGAGATAACAACAACTCACTACCAACTTCATATTTTTTTATCAACGTAAGTATTCTTTACGTTCCTATCAGAAACAAAGGTAAGATGAGAATGTCAAGTTAATTAAGGGTGTTACTACTAGGCAATAAGCGATGTCAAGTGGTTGCGTGTGTAATTACATGTATGTGTGTATACCCTTCCAAGGACATACATCCATGCATGCAACTATACATATAGCTACATAACGAGGCTTATTGTCTCACCCTCGACATTCCTTCAATATCACGACTCAATTTCCAAATATGACAAACAGAAATCTAGGGGTATTACATTCCTCAAGCATTTTGACTTGGTTTCCCATGCACAAATAATATAGTGGAATATGAAGCCCTTATTGTAGGGATGAAACTTGCTATCAAGTGGGACATTAGATAAGTGAATGTAATAGGTTATTCTCAGTTAATCATCAAATAGGTAAATGATGAATATAAGGTTAAGGATGAAAAAATTCTTCCTTACAAGAAATTGGTTGACATTCTAAAGGAGTTATTTGAGAAAATCAAATTCCAGCATATACCTAGAGGACAATATTTCTTAATGGATGTTATGACCAAAATTGGTTCTATGTTGCACATCCCACCTAGAACCAATGACATTTCATTCTTTGTTGAACATATATGAACACCAACATATGACATGTCAAAGTCTTGTTTGGTATGTGAAGTTGTTGGTCCCTTTTCCCCTTGGTATAATGACATTTTTAACTATCTCCATGATAGAACCTTCCCTTTTGACATTTCTTGATCTGAAAAAAGAAACCTTATACAATGCATATCCCATTACACCCTACTTGGGGGCACGCTCTAGCATAGAGGCTATGATAGAAATTTGTTGTGTTTCTTGAATTGAGATGAATCTACCTTAGCGTTTAATGAGGTGAACAAAGGTATGTGCGGGACTCACACAAGAAGTATGGTTCGGCTAAAAAATTATTAATAGTAGGTTATTATTGTCCAACCATGGAAACCGATAAGCGTCGGTATGCTAAAAAGTTATTTCTATGCCAAAAGTATGAAAACTTGATACATACCACGACACACTCCTTACATCCAATCACAACATTATGGCATGTCTAAAAGTATGGACTCGATCTCATTGGAAGACTTACCCCTACCTCATTTGTTGGCCACATGTTCAATATTACTACCACCGAGTACTTCACAAAATTAGTAGAGGCTATTCCTCTTGCGTATGTCTTTCGGTGCACATATTTCAAAGTTCATCATGAACCATCTCATTTTCTGTTAAGACATTCCATTGGCCATCAGAATCGATAATGGAGAGTCTTTCAAAAAAACCATGAAGGAGGTATGTAAGCACTTTAAAATCCAACTCAAATGGTCAACTCCCTATTACCCTCAAGGTAATAGATAGACAGTATCCTTGAACAAGACTCTTATTCGTATAATGGAGAAGATGGTTAACAATAATATTCATAATTGGAATTTGCAGATCCATCCAGACCCTCTAGGAATATTGAACATCTATCCACACCCCTACTAGTGTTACCCCTTATTCATTATTTTTTAGCACATAATCCATCCTACCCCTTGAGATCGAGATCCCTTCTTTGCGCATATATTTGCGAGATTATTTAGATAAAAAGGAGGATTATAGAGTTTCCAAACTTGTAGAACTAGATTTGTTAGATGAGAAATTATTTCACGCCCTTGATCACCTCAAAGTGTATCGGGATCAAGTACATCAAGGATACAACAAAGAGTCATACCTCACCAGTTCGATGTAGGATACCTAGAATTAAAGGAAAATCAGCTCAACACCATAAAGGATCACGAGAAGGAAGGTAAGTTTGAGCCTAACTAGTTAGGACTATATGTTGTGGTTACTAATTTTTGTTCAAGAGCATAAAAACTTGTTTATTCCGCTCATGATGAGTCATGGGATCCTATGAATGTCATGTAGCTCAAGCAGTTCTACGCTTAGGCACGAGAGGTCCTTCAAATATCATAAAATCAAAAGTATAAAAAATAGTAAAAGAAAATAGAAATAAATTTATCCAAGCGTAAAACCACACAATTGTGGCACTTTGGACAATTCCTTTGGTGAAAAATGATTTTTGGCAAAGATCGGAGGGTTTGTTGTTCACAAGTATCTCATATCTAGGAATATTGTGGCTTTATCTTAAGATAGTTTTTCATGTTTCTAAGATAATTTTTATCCTATCCTTTGTAGCCTTGATCTAGCTGATCCTACTTATATATGCAAATATTTTTCCTTTTTACATTCCCATCTCATGATGGGGGCATTTTTGCGTCTTCACTTTCTTACACATACGTGTGACATTTTCCATTATACATTCTCATCTCTTACTAGGGGAATTCACATTTATTCATTTTTTTACACTTGGTTCTAGAAAATTATTTTCAAAACTCTAAACATTTGTATAACTTTTGGAAAATTTTAAAAAATATGCATGTTGGTGTGAGGGTTAAGTAGATCATTTTTCCCAACTAGAGCTAACATCACTGATTGGTCGTTGTATTACAGTCATTTAACCAACTCATAGACAAGTTGGTGTCATTATAACCAAGGCGGTGTCTAAAGTTGTATGCAAAAGGAGAAAGGAAAATCTTATTCAACAATACTTCTTCCTAAGAAAACATACAGAAATTAAACATGCATGAAAAAGAAACACACAACAACTAAACTACTGAAATAAATCTGTAGTAAATAAACTATGCTAAGAAATAATAGAAAAATCCTCCTCCTTGGGGAAGAGTGGCTTTTGGCCATTCTCTTCCCTTTGGATTTGGAGAAACTACAATTAACTTTTAAAACTACACTTGTATTGATTCAAAACTGATTTACAAAATATGCCCCCTTTTCCAAATATATGGAAGAGGTATTTATAGAAATTACTCCTAGTTTACTCGGTCCACACTCTAAGACCTAACTACCTATTCTTGGGAAGATTTATTCAAAAATATAAATACTAAACAAACTTGACTACAACAACCCACTTATTGTGGAGAATATTTCTATAACTCGTCCCTTTAATCTAGGAACATAAAGTGGGAGAGTACTTATTCAACATTCCTAATACTATTCCACCATTTGCTCATCCTTGAAACATGGAGAGAAAAGGGAGGAGTGCTAAGTCCATGAATTTGAATTCTTCTTGGAATGCATGCCACATGCATTCATGACTTTGGATTGCCACAAGTTTCGATCTATATTCTTGGTTGATGACGTAGAAACAAAGAGTAGGCTGAATAGTTTGGTGCTCCTTTACATTATTTTAGAACAAACCAAAATACTTTCACTAGCTGGGAATTTCCATAGTTGCGTGAAGAATTTCCATATTAGTGTGTGAAGAATTTCTCGTAGTTGCGTGAAAATTTCCATAGCTGCAATCTACGAAATTGGAGTACGAGTTGTTTAAGACTTGTTTTCTACACACTATTGCATTCCAACTTTAGAAGAAATATCAAGAAATAACAACAATTAGATTGCAAATAGATTTCTAAAGAGATGATAGGAATAATCCTATATTCTACCTTAAATATGATATTCATTATTAAAACTACATCTAAATTCACTTGAAAGCTTTATTTTGAGAGAGAGAATAAGAACGTAATTTGGTGATATAATGAGACATATTTTGGTCTCATCATTTCCCCACACTTAACTTCTTGCATGCCCTCATGCAAGCTACTGATCTTCCTGTAGAATCTGATTTTTTCAATACTTCTGCATCTTTCAAATTGTCTTCTCATTTTTTCATGATAGTAGCAAACTGAGATTTTAGAAGTAAAATTTTTACTTCTATTTTATTCATGCTCTCATGAAGGTTTTCCGTAGATAATGTAGAGATATTTTTCCCACACTTAACTCTTTATTTCCTATTGCATTCTTCAAAATATTTGGAAGAGAGTGAGTCTCCGCCACACTTAGCTTTGTGCATGCCCTCATGCAAACTTTTTTTTTTAATTCAGCAGCTTATAGATCTCAATTGCTGTAAACTGAAAAGACTTCATCCGCATCATTTTCTTTGTTACTTGACTTGATCAACACATGAAGATATTGAAAAATTTATCTCTCTTTTAATGCTTTGAGAAGTGAATCTATCGTAATTAAAACAAAAAATAACAATATTCAAGAATAGAAAAATAGAAGTTACCATACCATACTCGATGTAATTATCCTTGCTTTCATCATGTTGTATAACCGTGATTTCCATTTCAGCAAAACAAATAGATATGAAGTCAAGGTCACTACAACATAGAACTTTTCATAAGAAAATGATTTCATCAACCAAGTCAGCATAAGAGAAGTAGTCATATGAATCCAAGAAAGACTTTGAAGTGCAAAAAAATTTTTTTTTTTTGGTTTGGGAAAAGCAGCCATTTGCTAGTTTTCAACTTTCCCCATTTTTTTTTGGTTTGGGAAAAGCAACCATTTGCTGGTTTTCAAATTTCCCCATTGTTTTTTTTTTTAGAAGATTAACATTGACTATTACATATCGGAGGAATTTTTGTTGTTTTCAGAAGTTGGGAAAATGAATTTTTCACAAAAAATGAGACAACGAGGGAAGCATGGAACAAATCAGTGCGAAAATGAGGAGTACTAGCAGAATATTTGCATGATCATCATAAGATATATATATATATATATATATATATATATATATATATATATAAAAAAAACAATCTTCAAAGATGTTATTTTTTTAGTAGCATGTATTCAAAATGATCTAGAAAGTGTAGATCATGTAAAACAAGACCGTAAATCCTTTGAGTTATTTCTTTACGAGCTATAAGAAGTTTGGATCGAGAAAACAACATTATCAAAACAAATGCAACATGTTATTTTGTTTTGAGCAGAGTGCATTCAAACTATGATATCTTGGTCATTTCTAAACAAAAATGGGCGATTCAAAATGATCTAGAAAGCTCATTTCATGTAGAAAAAAACCCAGAATTTTTTTGATCTATTTCTTTATGAGACGCAATCAGTTTGCATCAGAAAATGTGGCTATTTTTCATGTGCGATTTCCGTATCAGATGATTCTTTTTCCTTTGACCTCCTCTTTAATGTGCCATGTATGTTGATTTTGTAATTTTCTACAGTAATTATGTCATCTAAAACATAAATTATTGTAATAATTAGCTCCTTCAAATTCAAATCTCCAATAATTATTGAAAATAATTTAGAACAAGTCTCTCTCATTAAATAAATAGAGTCAATTTAGGAGCACTCTTTGCATGAGACTTAATTGATTAAAAGATATGCAATCTGTAGCATTCATTGCATGCAAATTTATTTCCTCTTTGTATGCAAAATTTATTTCTAAATCAATTAAGTCAACATGCAAGGAATATCTTAACAAAATTTGACTAATTCATTAAATAAAAGAGATAAAATAGGAATGCATGTTATTTGAATTTTTCTAACAACCGCATGAGTCATTGCATGCAAAAAGGAATGTCTCACTTCATTAAATGTAAGAGTTAAAAATAGAATTCTCTTGTTGCATGCTTGAAATTTTCAACCAAACGAGTTGTTATATGAGAGAATAATGCATACCTTTTTGCATTTGTCTACCATGTTCTAATAACTTTCATTATTTTTGTAGATTCATTTTTTATTGTAGGAATTTGAGGTGCAAAGATGGATTTTTTCCTTCAACATGACGTTTCCTTCTTCCGTGTCAGAAGCAACTCAACTTTTCCTTCAACTCCCAATTTGTTTACACAAATATTCCACATAAATCTGTGTCTCAGCTAACCTGCACAAAGTTAGTTTTTTTTTTTTTTGCATTTCTTGCATGCATGAACTGGTATTGAATCTAATACATGCAAACAAGAAATATTTCAGAATAGGAAACCCAAATCAATTTAGACCCTACAGAAATATATTATGTTACAATTTTTATAAAGATTAAGAAAACTTATCATCAAATTCCTATTGTATCCATTCCATCACACCAAAATACATGGGTAACTAGCCATTGTAATTGTTGTGTATATAGGAAATAGAACTAGGTACGGGTTTTATTTGATGATAATACATATTTCTATTATGAATTTTTCATCCATATGCTGATTAAGGTAGTCAGTCTTATCAACAATCTATAATATCATATTGAAATTCTCAATATGAATATAATAGAAATATTTCTTAACAGAATAAATAATTGTATAAACACATGTTTGATGGACTAATATGAAATGGTGTTTACATGTTATTGAGGAGGGGTTTCTTCTGGTAATCTCCATCAAGTTTCTAAATCTAATTGCAGAAAAATTTAATCTATTTGCAAAAAAAAAAATTGCAAGAAATGAAATTTGTAGGAAAAGAAATTGCTGGAAATGAAATTATGGGAAAAGAAATTTTAGAAAATGAAAAACTTGAAAGCAAATTATAATCTAGTTGCATGAAAATAAATTCTAAAGAAGCTATTAAATAATAATCTCCTGTCACAAATCTTGCTAAGAGGTATTCTACTGTCACTAGAATACTCTTTTAGAAAAATTGAGTCTCCTAATAACACCATAATCCCTAACAACAGCGCCAAAAATGATGGGTCATTGTATTACAGTTATTTAACCAACTCATAGATAAGTTGGTGTCATTATAACCAAGGCGGTGTCTAAAGTTGTATGCAAAAGGAGAAAATAAAATATTATTCAACAATACTTCTTCCTAAGAAAACATACAGAAATTAAACATGCATGAAAAAGAAACACACAACAACTAAACTACTGAAATAAATCTGTAGTAAATAAACTATGCTAAGAAATAACAGAAAAATCCTCCTCCTTAGGGAAGAGCGGATTTTGGCCATTCTCTTCCCTTTGGATTTAGAGAAACTACAATTAAATTTTAAAACTACACTTGTATTGATTCAAAACTGATTTACAAAATATGTCCCCTTTTCCAAATATATGGAAGAGGTATTTATAGGCATTACTCCTAGTTTACTTAGTCCACACTCTAAGAACTAAATACTTATTCTTGGGTGGCTTTATTCAAAACAATAAATACTAAACAAACTTGACTACAACAACCCACTTATCGTGGAGAATATTTCTACAACTCATCCCTTTAATCTAGGAACACAAAGTGGGAGAGTACTTATTCAACATTCCTAATACTATTCCACCATTTTCTCATCCTTGAAACATAGAGAGAAAAAAGAGGATAGCTAATTCCATGACTTTGAATTCTTCTTGGAATGCCACATGCATTCATGACTTTGGATTTCCACATGTTTGGATCTATATTCTTGGTTGATGATGTGGAAGCAAAGAGAAGGTTGAATAGTTTAGTGTTCCTTTACATTATTTTGGAACAAACCAAAATAATTTCACTAGCTGGGAATTTCCGTAGTTGCGTGAAGAATTTCCGTAGCTGCGTGAAGAATTTCCATAGCTGTAATCTATGAACTTGGAGTACTTGTTGTTTAAAACATATTTTCTACACACTATCGCATTCCAACTTTAGAAGAAATATCAAGAAATAACAACAATTAGATTGCAAATAGATTTCTAAAGAGATGATAAGATAAATCCTATATTCTACCTTAAATATGCTATCCATTATTAAAACTACATCTAAATTCACTTGAAAGCTTTATTTTGAGAGAGAGAATAAGAATGTTATTTGGTGATATAATGAGACATATTTTGGTCTCATCAATCACAATGAAGGTTATATTTCTCTTCTAAAACAAATATCTTTCTTTTATTAAAAATGAATAAACATAATACTCATCACATTAATGCTTCAAATCACAAACATCACATACATATTGATCATAATTTCATATAATTCAGAAATACATGTCACATCTCTCACTTCTTACATTGATTCCTCTCTTTATTCTTCATGTTTATATCATCTCTTCTCACTCATTTTCATGATATTCTCTTTCCCCCTCATTTTACATCATTATATAGCATTTAAAAGGAAAAATTATGTCTTTTCACTCATAATGACCCATGATAACCATTGGTTAACACTTATTTACATTATTAACTAGTAATTAGGTGATATTTACAAATATATCGTGGTGTTTATGCATTTTTCTCATGTAAAATATTATATATTATTCGTTATTATCGTTGTAATATATTTATGGATTGTGTGGTATATAATAATGCTCATATAAATCCCATAAACATCATAAAGCATCTTTTTAATATGAATCTCCCTCTGTCAACATCATCCCCCAACTTCAAACATTGTCTTGTCCTTGAGACAACCAAGTGATGACTTAAAGTCCTATTCTTCACTACTAGAAGAACTTTCCTCTTGAGGTAGCTTGATAATCTTCTTTTTCCTTGGTGTGTGTTCTTTTCTAGTTCCTCCATTCCTCAAGGATTTTGTCTTGGTCCCTCTATTTTGGTGTACTTGCATGTCCTTCGAAAAATTGAATGAGTCATCTTCTCCATTATCATCTAGTGGTATCCTTATACAGTATCCAACATATTTCACTGGTAATTCACCATTAAAATCCTCATCCTTTTTCCTTCCATTTAGTTCATTTTGTATTGTACCATTTTTTAATCTAAGTATACTTTTATTTTTCTCATCTATCACCTTTTCATTTCTTTCTATTTCTTCTTGGTTTTTATTGTTTTTACTTTCCTATTCTTTCTCTATATTTCCCTTCCTTTTCTCTGTAACATCCTCACACAATGTCATAGTTTCATTTTATCCCTTAAAACTTAACTTCCTTATCTCTTTCTCTTTCCATTTTTGGTTTTCTATTATATCTTCCATATGATTATGCTTTTCTTTCCATGATTTCTCTTGTTGTGGTCTAGAAAATCTATGGATGTATATTTCTCATATGGTTCTATTATTTTGGTCTCCTTTTCTATCTTTGTCCCTTCCTCTTTGTAATATCTCTGTTCAACATGTATCTTCTTCTCACAGTTTTGTAGTATATGTCCATTTTTTCCACACCAATAACATGTTATCGACCTTCTCCATTGACCATTTTCTTTGTATTTTTGATATTTTCCATCCCATCCTTTATTGTAGTTATTTCCTCCATAATAATGATGACAATTTCCTTTATTATAGTTATTTCCTCCATATCTCCCATGGTATCCTTTGTAGTATCCCATTTCATTATCTCTATGATATCCCCTATGATATCCATCATCTCTCTCGATAATTGTAAAGGTATCCTCTTCCATTACTTTGATCAAGTCTTTGTCTTAGTTTCCTTAATTCATTCTGCAGCTTCTCCAATTTTAATACCATTTCACACTCTCTCCTACATGGTTCTGCCTCTAGTTTTGATGCCATTTCCACTGCTTCAATGAATGTTATGAACTATTTTCCCTCAATTAATAATATTATATAAGGTAACAATCCCACAATAAACAACTCAATTCTCCTTTTCTCATTTGGTGGTTCATCTAATTTCTGCACTATATTCTTGAATGTTTGATCAAATTCCTTAACCCTCTCTCCTTCATTTTGAAATAAATACCACATTTTTCTCACACTTCACTTACTCTACCCTCCTATAGATATTAGTTAGTTGGAATTGGGCTCAGACACCATAAATGTTAACCTTAAGCCTCAACAGTAGTGTGAGGGTTAAGTAGTTTGTTTTACTAGCTAGAACTAACATCAGATAGAAGGGTAGATAATCTTATAAAATAAATATCTATCTTTTATGAAACATGAATAAACATAATACTCATCACATTAATGCTTCAAACCACACACATCACATATATATTGATCATAATTTCAGATAATTTAGAAATACATGTCACATCTCTCACTTCTTACATTGATTCCTCTCTTTATTCTTCATGTTTTATATCATCTCTTCTCACTCATTTTCACGATATCTTATTTCCCCCTCAATTTACATCATTATATAGTCTTTAAAAGGAAAAATTATGTCTTTTCACTCATAATGACCTGTGGTAACCATTGGTTAACACTTATTTACATTATTAACTAGTAATTAATGGATATTTACACATATATCATGGTGTTTATGCATTTTTATCATGTAAAATATTATATATTCTTCATTATTATCATTTTAATATATTTCTGGATTCTGTGGTATATAATAATGCTCATATAAATCCTGTAAACATCATAAAGAATCTTTATAATATGAATCTCCTCACAATAATTCATATATGTTTGATTGAAAATCCCTAAAAATTCAAATTTGTTTCGTAGAAAACTCAAAAAAATATAACATTAGTATCAAGAAAATACCTAAACAACGTAAAAATTTTCAAATTTGTCCCACAAAAACAAAGTAGTATTTGCTTGCTTGGCTATTTTTTCGTGCATGGTTTTTTTGGTTTACTTATTTTTGTGTTGTATGTTTTTAAAATGACTCATTTTTTATTTTATTACTTAGATTAAGTCTTATTTGAATCTGTTGTGAAGTTCATTAGACTAGTTATATTTTCATACTTTTACATAGTTGTGTTGTTGTCTTTGATTTGATTAAATTTGGTTTGTGTTTCTTTTGTTTGCTTGTATAGTTTGTTATCATTTCCTCGTCAATGTCATCTATCATCACATCTAACATCACATATCAATAAATGATAAGTTACATCAATCATAAAAATGAAAATTACACATGTGTGCTAAGCTAACATCATATTATCATCAAAGAGGGAAAGAGGGATTAGATTTATCCTCCCTCACCATAGACCATAATAAAAACATGGGGTAAAACATCATATCTCATAAAACAAAGTGTGACAAATAAACTAAGTCCTTAATCATCATGTATCCATATCAAATGTCAATGTCCATATACAAAAAGTGTCTCGATGTACATCAAATACAATATATTCCATCATAGGAATGGATTAAAAATGTGCCTTCATCTCGATGCATAATATAAAATAATACATATACATCCATTCAAAATTTTCCATTCATCACAAGGCATAAATAAAAATAAATACATCAATAAGAGGGTCAACCCCGACTCTCACAGACACCAAGACTACATTTTCATTGACTCAGACTACCAAACATATGTTGTGGTGGTGACATCTACTATGTTGAAGGCCCTAGTTGTGGTGACAACATATGTACCGACTTGGCCAACATTAAGGGTCTTTAGGATATCCATCTAGGATGATTGTTGACCATATGACTATAAGGTATGGCACTTTATCCATCTGGTATGGCCCCATGATGTAGTTCTTTATAATAAAAGCCTCACTTTTGGTTGATGCAAAATCAAAACCTAGTCCCGAGCTCCTATTGCTAATTTGAATGTTGTAGAGAATCATGCTCTCTTTCCAACTGGAAACATCTACCCGTAGTTGATTTTCTCAAATCCACACTATACTCTCTTAGTCACAAGACAATCCCTCTCAGTAGTAGCTTGTTGTGCCTTTGCATGTCCCTTCTCTAATTATATATATAAGGATTCTACCATTATACATGCTACATCGCCCCATCCCATGGTCATGGCCCTCTGTACCTATAACATGGCCACTTATGGCCCATCTACTCCTGGAATGATCGTGTGTTCGAGTACATGTACATGTGCACCTTCCCGTGGTGAACTAATTAGTGATCCCCAATCCCCACCTACCACAACCTTTCTATGGGGTGATCCCCATCCATCCCATCCATCCCCACCTACTTCCATGGGCGCGGTGATGGTAGAACATGTATAAAAAAACATTTGCACCATCTATTATACCCACGATATATCTATTTTTATGGCTACAGAGGAGCCTCTAAGTAGTGGACCCTCCGGCTACATTGGAATCACTAGAGGACCCTATGGTGGTACCTTTGGAGCTTGTTGTTAAACTTGTCCTTGTGGACCCGACCACGACCCTATAAATCTACCTCGGCCTCGGGATGACCCAATTTAGCTTTTCTCTCACCACTTGTCCATGTAAACCCTCTATCACTGCGCAGTTATGCTAGCATTTATAGCTATTTGAGGAATAGTAATCTACCTAGGTAATATTGTCACATACCGTGGACCCTAATTTGGAGTAGTCCTTAGGTCTACCACTTGAGGTTGTTTTATCCATGGTTATGGGATGGCATGTCTAAAGATGTCTTGTGCTCATTTTTGTCTAATCTTAGGCCCAAATCAAATATATCATGTGCTCGCACACATACCACATGTCATCACTTGGGATACCTTGGAAATATCCTAGTTGTTTTTGTAATCGATCAACTCAAGCACCACTCATTGATGTGTCTCGAATATCAATAATAAAATGCTAAACCTCTGTAGTGTTGAGATCAACCACATCCTCTCACCACTGATATAGTCGAGTAGGGACATCACGTAATGTTACAAAGCTATATGTTATCAAAGGAACATCTATAATAATATGTATCACCTATGTGTGATATGACATCCACACCCACTAGCTCCCACCCTATGCAAGATGGATCATTTGGATCCCTAACTCATAGTATTCCATGTGTGAACTCGATAGTAATATGGTCCTAGGCCCAAATGTGTAGCAATGTGGCAAGGCCCATGCTCCACATCCTTTTGTATGTAACTAGGTCTAGGTCCTAGTACAAGTGGGCCATTATACACTGACACAAGTAGAAGACCTCTCCACCCATCAACCTATAGATTACTTTTTTCAAACCAAGTAGGAATTACATGCTAGTCTTATCAAGTACAAAATAGCCGCTGATAAGTTCCATAAAAATATAGGAATCCACGTAATTTTTTTATCCTTAAAACATATGTATAAAGGTATTTTCATACCCTTTTGGGGTGTGTGCTAGAATAGAAACATGTCCCAAATGCAATCTAAGATCCGAGTATGATTGTCATCGTATGTCACCAATATCCCTTGATTAGAACTTAGAGGATATGATACAAATCCTCTAAGGTCACTGTCATCTCTTCGGTCGAGTCCGAAAGTCCGAAACTCACTCCTCCACCTCTCTACTAAGGTAGTCGGGAGGGCAAGCCCGATGAGAGGCACCAGGAAATACACGCAAATCTTGTAGCCTCTAATGTCACAAGAAGAAATATCTTCTCTCACCATGATAATGTCTTCTCATACCCCCAAAGGCATCCATGTCATTCACGAACCTCCAAGTTATGTAATCCCACCTACAAGATTACAAAACACATTTCATTAACATCATTTATTATACTAATGTATTCCTAATATGTTTTAATTTCTTTGACATTCTTCTATTCATGTTTAAGTTCTTCTACAAAAATCTAATTTCCTCTAAAAAAAATTATAAGGTCTAAGTTTTACACTAGCACAAGCATACTTGCACTAGCACACCACTTTTAGCACTAGCGCAAGCCCTGCGGTAGTGCATTCCCTTGTGTGCTAATGCTTGCATTTTCGCACTAGCGCAAGTCCGTGCTAACACACTCATTCTCACACTAACTCTCTCGGTTTGATGCTAGTGCAAGCCCCTTTTCCCCTCAAAATCCTAATTCTGGGCTAACTCCTCCATTTTTGCACTAGTGTGAGCCTTTTTGCTAGCACAGATCCATTTGACACTAGCATAGCCAAAGGCTTGCACTAGTGTCATCTCACATTTTCTCCTAGCTATAAATGCCATTAAATACACTCAAAATTGAACAAAATTGCGTAATAGGGTGCCATCTCGAAGGAAGTTGTGCATACTCTCAAACTTTATCTTCGATGTCTACGAGTTCTAAACTCGATTCATTTCTCTCTAAATTCAAAGCAAAAACCTCCCAAAATCTTAAAAGGGTATGGTAACAATAACTCGTTGTGATGAGTTTTACCCTCCCAAATAGCTATTTATAACCATTTTGACCTACTTCTTCATTTTATCACTCCCGAGGGGCTAAATAAATAGCATGATTATTTTATATTCTTCTACAGCTGGTCACGATGATTATTTTTATTAAATAGTCATTTTTCATCTATTTTCGCTACACTCGGGCATATTTTCACTTCTTTTGCAACTCTTTCTACTACCCGGGAATATTTTTTCTTCCTAGTGATTTTATTTTGATGCCTCATGTGCCTCATCATTCTTCTAAATAATTTTCTTCCTAAAAATTTTAAAAAAAAATCTAAAAAGGGTAAAAATCATTAAAAATCCAAAACAATTTGTAAAAAAAAAAATCCAAAAAAATTGTAAAATTTCAAAAATTGGTAAAAAGCATTCATGCATCTAAATAATTTACTATACACAATGTCCTCAAACATTGAAAATTTTCCTACAAAAATATTTCTTTGGTTCTCGCATGTTCTTGCGGATCATTTTGATCTACCTCCATTAATAAAGCTAGTTTTCTTACTATGTTTGTACTCCCTTACACTACAAGTTTCTTGGTACTATTTCATAGTGCATGATTGCTTTTTCATAGGACCCCTATGTCTTCTATATATTCACCTCGCATGTATCCTTTCTTGCGGCTCCATTTTTAACCCTTATCATTAACTCAAAAATTTGGGAACTAAATCTCAATAATAAAAACATCGATGTAACTCTCTTGAATGTTGTTTGTTTGAATAAATTTATTTTTGCATGTTTCCTTTGTTGGTCTCTTTGTTTACTTGTTTGTATTGCATTAATTTTTGTATTTTTCTTTGAGTTGGTGTTTTAGCAATGAACAAATGTTAGTATTATATCTTTTCATGTTATTTTACACTTTTTGTATGCTTATATATAATAAAGAGTCGGTGATGTAGATCATGAGAAAAGTGATGAAACAAAGTTGTTCTTGAGCTAAGCTGGATGAAAGTTATTTCCATTCTCTTCATCTCCATTCTTCTTCATATCATTTTCTTCTATCCCAAATTTTTCTTCAATATCTCTTAGGAAATATGGATTATTTGTACCCCCCCCTCCCCTCCTTATTTCTTCTATCCATTTCCTTTATCTTTTTGATCATCGATTGAACTCTTTCATCACCCCATTCACACTCGGGGCATCCTTAGTTCTACTAATTTTTATTCCATTCCTTAAAAATTTACTTGTCTATAATTGTCTACTATCTTCTAAGTGGCGTCATTTACACCACCCTAAAGAGGGGCAAATGTAGACACCTAAAATCTGCTTACATAATTTTACTACTAAGATTGCACTAATTACCCTCTTTCCTATTGTTTCCATTATAATTAATGATTTTCTGCTAATTAACTAACGTTTCCCTCCATTTTGGTTAGTTAATGGAACTTTGTTAATTAACTAGCCTTTACATCACTCCAAGGGCCAATTAACAACACTTAGTTAGTTATAATCCTCTTTTGAATGAAAAATTAGATATAATTAATTAATTAAGCCTATTTACCCTTGTATTTAATCAATAAAACCTCTTATTGGCTAAAACCCCCTTGAACCATTCAAAATCACCCCATTTCCATCTAAATCACTTTTAAAAGATTTCTAAGATTATTATAGCCTATTAATTAATCCTAGTTGATTAATTAAATCATCTCCAACTCCCATGAGTTGTGAATCACTGGTTAATTCTTCTAATCAAGCTTATTTCTTCTAAATCTACTTTATCATTTATCCCACGTGTATTCTTTACAACCTTCTCCAAAATTAGAAAGCTATAAAAGGACCCTCCTACATAGCTTTATAAACACCACACTTTTCTAGTGAAATCTATAAGATTGTGATAAAAGCCTTCTCCATTGTTGGAATAGATACTACATATTTGCATCCATCTCATATTTGAGTAGTAAAGGAAGATAAAAACATGGCTTTGTATCCATTTAGTGAGATCCTTTCCTCATCTAGGGACAACATATAAATTGATTTCTTATGATCTAAATATGTTCATAATTTGATACCAATCATATGTTAACAAGAGTAGGAATGGTTTAGAATTATATGTTCATTCATGTTTATGCATTAGAATAGTTATTTCCTTTAATCTCTTATCATGATGTTAGTGGTAGATTAACTTTGTTATTTGGAATTACTAGTTGTTAGTTTCATTTAATTATCTTAGCTATTTTATCATACATACAAATCGTTAACCTTCATTTTTTTCACCTATATGTCACACTATGTCCGCATAATTCTCCTATAACCTACAAAAAAATGATCTCTTGTAAAACCCCAAAACATATCAAATCTAAAAATAAAAAGATACAAATGGAGATTCAAACCAACCCCGAAGTCACCCGAAAGAGTGAACTTACAACTAATCATTATACTACATCTCATACTCCATGTACTTTTTTGTGTGTGTGTGTAGAATCATGCCCAAAGAAGCTCTTGTGCAAGATGTACTTGATAGCAAGCAATAGCTAGATGTAGCAATGTAGATAGATGTGTGGATGTCAAAATTAACTTCCCCTCCTATGAAGTGTATGTAGAAAAATGCAGTCCCTTATCCCTTGAATGATATCTAGATGGAGGATTTGATGATCTTAGAATTCCTTTGAATGCAACCTTAGGTGGTAATAGTAGATGCTTAGAGCTTGGTCATTTATTTTGGTAACATAACTTTATATTTATATGATTCCCTTGTTTGAATTTTAAAATTTAAAGCTAAAATTCTGACCCATAATAAAACATGATGCCCAAAAGATAAAAGAGGCCTAAAAGAGTGGGCAAGATATAAAGAAGTTGGGGTGCCCATAGGGTACGAGAGCGTCAAGGCCCCGGCATCCTAGTTGGGAGCTAGTGTCCAGAGTCAATAAAGATAAATTAATGAATATCACACTAGTCATTGGGGTGTTCAAGAACAAAGATAAAATAAGAAAGACATAAAAGAGGCCAAATATATATGTCAATTACTAATTTTCTCACTTAGGAATCATATGAATAGTAGTATTTGATTATGACCTAGAAATGTACCCAAGTGCTTGATTTAGTGTCTACATTTTCCCCACTTTATGTTGTGTAGTGAATACTAGATAACATAAAGTAAATCATAGATGTGTACATGAGAAACATGTATATCAATGGTGAAATCACGCCTGAGGAGACAAGAAAAATCATGGAAGATAAATAAGAGAAGGTGGTCCTATGGGTGAAGCGTATGTGTTATGTCGCATTATACATATTGTCTTTGTCTCTTGTTCCTAATGTGTTTGCTTTTGCAAGTGCTTCTTCTCATAAGGACAAACCTGCAAAAAGAAGAGAAAAATAGTATTCAAATATGTGTATATGAAAAATTTGATACAAATATGTAAAAAGTGTGTAAAAATGTGAAAAATTAGTAAAAGGAACATTTGCACCTGATCTGTGATGAGTGAAAATGATATAAAGTGTCTTGAACTATTG
Source organism: Taxus wallichiana var. yunnanensis (assembly GCA_018340775.1). Taxonomy (NCBI): domain Eukaryota; kingdom Viridiplantae; phylum Streptophyta; class Pinopsida; order Cupressales; family Taxaceae; genus Taxus; species Taxus wallichiana. The sequence goes on along the minus strand of CM031238.1, from coordinate 14,417,346 downwards.
TAAGAGGGTGATTTTTTCGGGTTATCTCTTGCCAAGAATGATTTTTGGGGAAATCTCACACCATGGCAGAAGAAGTGTTGGGAGGAAGGTTTAATTTTGTTATCCATCCCGACTTCTTCCTAAAATTTATATACCATAGCGAGATGGCGTGATCCTATTTTTTTCTAGTTCGATCCAAGTAGAAATTGAAAAAGGAGATATAATGCATTATGATTGCTGGAAAAAACTAGAACAAAGCATGATCACACCATCTTTGCATAATCCTCTATTATGATTTTAAGGATTGTGTATTATGATTGTTAGAGGATAACACCATCTAATGTATTATTACTGTTGGAGGATTGTGCAAATTGCTCGTGTAATGCTGAAAATTTTATTGATCTGAGAAAAAATTTGTAACTACCCCCTAGTCATAGGCACCCAGGAAAGGTTAGAAGCACCCAAGAGCTCATGTTTGTATTGAGGCATTGGCGTCTATATTGTCCCGGACCCAAGTCATATTATAGTCCATTTCTATAATTTAAGACTACTTTATTCTTATGTTGTGTAGGCCTAAATTGTGACTGTGTCTTTGTTGAATGGTGTGATTTATTCACTCAATGTATGTCATCCTTTTTTTGGGTGCATGTGTCATTGTTGGGAGGATGTGGCTTAAAGGAGAGGACTATAAGCTGATCTGATACCCTGCATGGGGAGGGAGTGTGTATGGTAGAAACCAACGCACATGCAAACAATGTGGATAGAAACATGTGTTAGTATAATCATAACAAATAAGCATGTAGAAGATAGTTTGTAATCTAGCAAGAAAAAATACAATGTAGACAGTGAAAAGTGGGTTACAAACATGGGACATCACTCACAATGTCACAAGATAATCAAATTCAAAGCATCCAAAATCATATAAGTAATGAACATACAAGACATGGGGAAAATCCTGCAAATAATAGAAAATAATGGAAATCGGTGGCAAATAGTAGAAATAAAAGTATCCCACAATCATGGTAGTAAATAGTTCATACAAAGAAAATGTTGCACATAAAGCACCCATTAGCATGTTAGAAAGATAAAAAGTATGTAAAGATGTGTATATATTGATAGGGTAGTGTTCTTTGAAGGATAGGAAGTAGTATAAAATGAAACAATATCACCTATAGTGTGTACAAAATTATATGCCCTCAAGAGCCTCGGTGGAGTGCGGTAAAAGGTACGAGTGTCAAGTATCCTTATTGCATGTAAATATCAGTGTAAATTCTACATTCATAACTAGATAACATGTGAATGCACATGTGTATATAGAAAAGATAATGATATACAAAGTATTTGTCTATCATGTGAACATAAGTAAGAGTAAGTGCAAAAAAATATGCAATATACAATGGATGAGTGAGGTGGAATGGTATGAAAAGTGAATGTGATAGGAGTAGTGTGCCCCCTTAGCGGATGTGTATGTATGAGTGAGATGAGGCTCATTTATAAAATACCCCTCAATAGTCAAGAATGAACTATAGAACAAGAGTGTGTCATCGGGAAATGGTTTGAACTATGCGCTACAAAGATAGATCAATGATGTATAAAGAATGAGAAGTGTGAATGTGATGAGGTTCATTTCTGATTTAGACCCTCAAAAATCAAGTATGAGCCGTGGAACTAGAGTTCGTTATAGGGTAGTATGATGTGTGAGAAGAGAGTTCTAGAAATACGTACTATAAAGTGTCAAGCATTGTGAGGTTCATGTATATAGTATGCCCTCAACAGTCAAGTGTGAACAACAGCATGAGAGTGCATCATACGATTATAAAAATACAAATGTATCAAGTTGTTTGTATTGATGGTTAGGAGATATTATACATTTAAGTGTGGATCATTTAGTGCGTGAGATGATAAAAACATTTAATAAAAATGCAAGGGGGAGAATATGTGTGATGGCCCCAAGTGTACCAATGATGGAGATCTATGTGGTGACACAAGAGATACATGATATTGTGGGAAAACATTATATCTGTCATGATAAGAGAGAGGGTCAAAAAAATGGTAGGCATAAGCAACAATAGGACCATGCCATGGTGGCGGAGTTTGAAATGTGTCTTGACCATCAATATAAGGAGTAGTTTCTTTGACAAAAGTGATTGGTTATAGCTTATGTGGAATTGATGACACTATAGAAGAATTGATAGGAGAAGAGGGTGGACTGATTTTGGGAGGTGGTTGCTTAGTTGGACTTGGTAATGTCATAGAAGACTTGAGTGGAGGAGACTTAGACTGATTTTGAGAGGTGATTGCTTAGTTGGAGCGGGCTGCGAGTCGGCGCTTGAGTGACTAAAGAAGGAACATTAGAAGTGATAACATGATTTTCATTAGACATAGATGACTTATAATTAGGAACAAAATGAGATGTAGCAATTAAAGATGAAAATTTAGCATTATGTTGTGCATCGAATGAGATAAAACCTTGATCTTTGAAGATGCTTGATTCTTCATTGTAATGTTTCACCTTTGGATTCTTAGCAAATTAATAAAATAGATAAAAGGTAAAGGACCAAGGAGGAATACTTGTTGTAATGTTGGTTGAGGGTAGAATGCGTGTATAGATGACTTATGGATTAGAAAAATGTGATATCTCCCTTTTGGCTAGGAGGAACTACCTGTAGATACAAAACAATACCACTAAATAGAGTTAAAAAAAATAATGAGTGGACTTCCTAGCAGAAGCTAGATCTAGGAAGCATGATACTTCTTGAACAGGTGTTAATCCACTTCTATATAACAATATTAATGCTAGTTAAATCATACATGAAGTAAATATCCTATTGGAATTGAAATGATTTAGGTATCTCGTACAAAACAATAAGAAAGGTCATGCAAAAGGTTGTTTAAGGTCAAAACGAGAGGGTTGATTGGGTTGGTGTTGAGTTCGTATGCAGTACAAGCTCTGAGTAAGGTCTAGTAAGGATTAGAAATGGTTTTGGGCTATAGGGAAGTGGGTATTATCCCATTGGTCTAAGATATATTGTTAGACACAATAACCAAGAGTGTCAACCGACCGACCGATGTCAGTTGGCTAACCGGCATCGGTAGGGGAAATTAGCAGAAAGTTCTTAGAATTGGTTTTCCAAACTCCCTATGATTACACAGAGGTTGGAAATGGTGAGGGTGGGGTCATAAAATGGTTCTAAAGACTCAGAGATGATTAGGAGAGGGTGAAAATGGGTGAAAAATATGGGTATGATCAGGTGATGGGTTTATGGAAGGAAGGAAGTATATGGGTGTGGAGAGAAATAGACTACAGAGGTGAATAAATAAATCTACACAAGGAAACTAGAGATTCAATGTAGAAATGTTAAATACTTGTTGGGAAGTAGATTGGAGAACGTAGGTGATGAAGACAAAGTGAAATTAGAAATCCATAGAGAAGATCCCTTGTATTTTTACCTCAAGTATTTCATACCTTTTTTCCTCTCTATTGTGAATCTGTGATCGTGAAGAGGATGATGAATGGTGACCAATGTTGGTAGTGCTCCCATGTGTCTTCTTTTCTGCTTGAGTGCTAAATAAATTTGAGTGCTCTAAGTCTTTGGAAGAATGAGATCTTGAATGAATTTACCAACCTGGGAAAAGGATTTTGGAAACATATTTAACCTAACCAATGACGATTAGGTGCCGGCATCGGTTGAGATATAACCGACGTCGGTCAAGGTGGGAATATCTAGGTTGGCCAAAAATAGCCAGATTGTTACTATTTTTGGCATGATCTCCAACCTTCTGTTGAGTCTTGAGTGATAGATCATGGAAATATAAGTAGGATTCCTTTTAGGTTTGTTAATAGGATTTAAGTCTAGGTTTAGACTAAGTCCTAGTTTGGTAGGATAGTTTTACACTCGATCTTAGGTCATTAATGAGGTTTGAGTAGGTTGTTGAGTGAGGTGGCTAGGTGAGGTGGTTAAGTGAGGATATTAATTAATTTAATTAAGATAATTAATTTAATTAACATGTGCACTAGGGGATATGAATAGGTATGATATGGTTAATTTAATTAACGGGGTTTAAGGGGAGTATGACCTAATTTTGGTGTCTACATTTTTCCCCTTTTTGTTGAGTACCTTGTATTTATATGTAACTTTGAAAAAATAGGAAATTGGTGTTCCATGTGTGAATGGAGGTTACATTTCCCCAAGTAGGGATGAAGTTGATCCCCTAAAACCAAAAATGGATGAGGTAGGAGATGTATTCGGTGAGTGGTTTGATAAACAGGTGATTGAATAACGGGAAGTACATTAGGTAAGTGGTATGGGAAAGGTGGGTATTGGGTAATGGGTTACAGGTCATGGGTAATAAGTATTATGTAATAGGTAACCTGTATTGGATCATAGTTATGGGAAATCAAACGTACGTACACGTAGAAATTGTAATACAATACCAGGTTTATGAGCTTGCAAAATCTACATCATCCCAAGTTGATAGGTTTATCCAAACAAGGTTGAAGTGATTCAGGTATCCAAGGTACATGATATGGTCTGGAAACATAACTTAGGTTAGGTGCAAGAACGTTTAGGTATGATCTGGTACACCAAAGGTTTGGTCGGGATAAACAACATGGAAATAGGCAAGGTAAGGTCATTAGGATAAACAACACAGGTAACAACATCACAAGGTATAATGAGTACAAAAGTTCAAAGGTCACAAAAATAAGTTCAAGTCAAGGTATGTAGGTCATGGCATGGGTAAGGCCAAGGTATAGGTAAATAACATGTTCCTAAGCAAAATTTAGGATGTGTAAAGGTAATTTAGGCTTGTGGGTAGGGTGTAATAGGTGTTGGGAGGGTCAGTAGGTATTTGGTCAATAATGTTTTTAGGTCAAAATGGTATGAATGTGGGTGAAATGGTAATGGCAAGTGATTGATGCCAGTTAGGGAGTAACCAATGGTTATCTTGGGAATAACATAAACAACATTGGTCATGTCGATTTGGATCTTAAAAAAATCCATGTTTTACGGATTCATTTTGACTTTTTCCATTTGTAGAAAATGATAGAGGAGAAAGTGAGGCTTGGAAAATGATAGTACAAGGCATTGAGATGAGTTGGTGAGCCACGTAGCGGGTGATTGGAATTCGATCATCGGTTCATTGGGATCTATTAGAGTGTTTTCATTGGTTTGGAGGTGAGTCATTAATTGGGTCATGGCAGAGGCGGGAGAAGCTACAAGAGGTCCACCAAAGCCACAGAGACCGAAGGTGCCACCACATAGACGGGGTCACATAGAGGTAGGGGCATTCCTAGATTCGTTATATGATTAAATTTTGGTTTTAAAAGGGGGCGGGGTTTGAATTTTGACAAGCTGGTGAAAAATGGCTGAAATTAATATGGGAGAGGGAAAATGTAGGTTAAATAGGATGGTAGATGAATATAAGGTAAATTGGGGTGGATTGGGGTAGGTTTTAGGTAGGATTTAGGTTAATTTTAGGCAAAATGGTAGATGGGGACGAGTTTCAGTTTTTGGTTTAGGCAACGAAATCGATGTCGGTCAAGAGGTTGGTGACATCGCTTAAGGATTAGGGGACCAATCTTTGGTTAAGAATGACCGATGTCGGTCATCTTTAAGGAAAATAGGTAAATAAAAGGGATATGGTGGTAGGGAAAGATTGGAAAGAATATGTAAATGAAGTAATATGAACAATGAATAGGGTAATAGTTGATGTTGGCAATGTGGGGTGGGGAAGAATGTAAACCGAACTAGGATAGGTAAGAATGGTAAGGGTTAATGGGTATAAAATTGGGTTGGGGAAAAGGGGAAGTTGGTAGGGTTGGTGTGTGGGTATGGTGTAATAGGTAATAAGTATTTTGGGAATAGGTTTGTTAGGTAAGAGTTATGTTGGGTATTAGGGGTATGGGGTAATAGGTGAGTCGATAATAGGTAAGTTTGGGTAATGGATTTATGGATATGGTCAAGTCTTGACAATGTTGTGTTTGAATGATGCGGAGTTAGAGACCACTTCAAATGCAAGACACAGTACCACCGTTATTTGTATAGATTTGATACATTCTAAGCTGAAGAGGAGTGGAAGCATATGACTCGAGGTCAGCTTATCGAGTCGATGCTATATATGGATAGTTCGTGATCATAGTATGATGGTTTCTCTCTCTCTTGACAGGATGGGATTTAGCGACGAATACCTTCCACCTTATTATGGGTGAGATGGCCATCACCTTAGAAGATGTGTATTAGATCCTAAGGCTTCCTATTATATAGGAGCTATTTTATTCCATTTTGTCGAGGCATCAAAGTGGAGCTGATAATGGCTGTATTTGGGAGGCAATGGGTGAGATGAGGTAGCATAGCACGATCCTTAGCTTTGGAGACATGGATGCATCCTACCCTCAAGAGACATGGTTGGTTGTGTTGATGATGGAGGTAGTAGGTTGCTTTTCGTTACAAAATTCTGAGAGTGGGAGACTCCCATGATAAGCGATGAGAGTGCTCCAAGATATGATGGAGGAGCAGATCATATTTTCTTGGGCTCTGGCATTCCTAGTGCAGTTGTTTAGGAGTTATGAGCCTATGAGAAATTGTGGCAATTTAGGATGTGTTACACATTTTTACTACAATGTTGGGCATATGAGCATATTGTATGTTTACTCCCAATGGGTCTTCCATGATAGGATTGGTTTGGGGGTGGTTGCTTCCAAATTGGATAAAGATATTGGGTACCAGATGGTGGGAAGCCGAGGGTGGCTAGGGCCACATATGATGTTATGTACTACAGGCGGTTGTTAGAGGGGCTTTCAGGAGTTGACATTGTTTGGAGGCCTTATGTTGCATTTCCATCTTATAGAGGCATGGTAGAGGAGATAGAGGAGCTACAGTTTCGAGGTGGACACATAGGAAGCATTTGGGTGAGCATGTCATGATACACTGTGGATAGTGTTAGATGGCATTTTTGGTTGTCATTGGATGTACCACCACCTTTCCCACAATACCATCGTGATGACGTGGAAAGACCTACGTCTTCATCTATCTAGTCTAATTAATTATTATTAATTAATTAGCCTCCCTTCTCATTAAATCAATAAATCACTATTTAATTGGTTTAATTCCCTCCTAATGGTCCAAATCACACTAATATCCATCTAAAAGCTTATAAAATCTTACACATGTATTAATTAATCATCTTGATTAATTAATACACCCCCTTTATCCACATGAGCCACTAGAGGACAAACTAAATCCTCCTAAAGTTAACTCAACCCCATCTAAACCCCCCTTATCCATAACTAACTCTACATCTCCATTAGTCCCACATTCATGAGGATGTGTTGAATCCTTTATCCTTTGGGCTATATAAACAACCCTCCCTCTACTTCTACACTTACACCTAAATCTCTCAAGAGACAAAAGTAAGCACATAGTTTCATACTAATAGCCTTTTGTCATTCTTGAGCCCTCCATCCTCCATTCTTGAAGAGCTAAGCCTCACACCCAAGCATCCATTGAAGGATCAAAGCAAGAAATATAATTTGATTGCCATTTGGACTATTTAGGTCCATTTTAAATGTTTAATTAGGCAATTAAGGGGAATAGAGTTCATGCAATTTACATTGTGTTTTGATTAGATTCAAAGTTATTAATGTTTAAAGGGTAGGACTTGCTCATTTCTTCATCATGATGGTGCATATTTCTCATTTTTAACTAGGTTAGGAAGCTATTTTTAGGTGGTAGCTTTCTTGCTTTAAGTTTGGTTAAAATTGTAGAAACACTTGCACACATTTGGCACTGCCCGGTGGGACCCTTAGTCCCATGGCATTTTAGTTTAAGTTTCATTGTTTTGGCTAACTTTTGATATGCACATGTAGTAATTAATGTCCATTTTCTTGGAATTTTTGCTCATTTGATATGTGTAACTTCATGTTCATAGCCATAATTTTAATGGGTTATTGCCATTCTTAAGCTAACTTGTCAAAATTTGAGATATTGTGAGTTTTCTTGTGTTTTTTTCCGTATTTTGGTTGCAGGTTTGGCATAGGCACATTTTTAGGGGCACGCATGCATGGTTTTCATGCACACATTTTTGGTGGCACAGGCATAATGGGCATTTTCAGGGAACATTTTTAGGGGCACAGGCATGGTTTTTCTGCACACATCTCTCTGGTGGCGCAGGTGCACATTGGTAAAACTTGTTACTCTATTTTCCAACACCTGGCACATGCATCTATAACCCTAGCGCACACACCCTAACCAATGCACAAGTGCACTAACCTGCACAGATGTCATTTCAGTATTATACCTTCACTACATTCTGAAACCTCGATCGGTGCACACAATCTAACTAGTGGTGCACATGTTGTTTTAGTGGCCCTTTCAAGGCACACATACTATGTTTTTTTTATGGTTTTAGTGGCGTGCATATTTCTTTTGCTGGCGGCACATTTTTCGTAATGTAGTCATTCTTTCTATTTTTCTCTATTTTTCATGTAGTGGCGCATACACTTGTTTTTGTGGTGCACACACTCTCTCATGGTGCACACGCCTCTCAGTGCATAGGTGCATGGTAAGTCAAAATTACACAGAGTGGCACACATGTTTTTTGTGGCGCACATGCATAAAAGGGGGCACAGGTATATTTGTTTAATCATTTTTTTGCACAACTTTTAGTGCTCCTATTTTTTGATCATAACTTTTGACTCGTTAACCCGTTTTCAAAGTTTGAATAAGCATTAGAAAGATAAGAGTGTACTTTGCAAGGGAACTTCCAAAATTTAGATACCTTTGGTATACTATATTTTATCACAAAACTCCCAAAATGCCCCGGAGACCTCCAAAAATGCAAATTACTAAAAATGCTAAAAAGTGCAAAAATTAGATTTCTAGAATTTTTGATTTTCTTGTTTTCTAATTCTTGTAGGGTTTTATCTATCATCATATACTCATTTTTGCATGATTTTTTACATGTTTGTACTTGATTAGATAAAATTTTGCATTGTTTACTTATAGGAATAAGATCACGTATGCTCTTCCCTCATGTCCCTTGGGGTGATCTTGGGAATCAGAAATGATTCTTAAGTCCTTTTGATGCTTTGAGGTTGTTAGGAATATTTGAGTTTGAATTGGTTAACTTGGTGTATTTGAATTAAAGTGTTTTTCCATTTGATATCTTTTTGGATTTTTGAAACATCACGTATGCTCTTCTCTTGCGTCCTTGGATGATCTAGAGAATCAGAAATGATGCCTTCTCTTTTGATGGAAAACTACTAAAAATCATCATACAAGACCAAAATGCCATCACTTGTCAAAGAATGGAGGAATCAAAACAAAAGTCAGAAAACTACTAATACAGTTGTTATACAGGTTGCCAAATGGTGTTCGAGCAAACCACATCTAATTAAAAAAGATAAAATGAACAACATATTCAAAACACTATATTGCAGGTTTTGGAAAAGGGTACGTCCCTCTCCGCTCAACTGGAACATAACCCCTTTGGCATAACACCTTAAGCTACAACAATGGGGGTGGTTCCAGGAACCCCAAAGTAGTCCACGCAAGAGGGAACCTTGTGGATGAAACGGGAAGTGCTCCGCACTACCTATACTTGACTAGTGATTCCTTTGTGAGATAGCAGTTACAAGTTGTCCCTATGCGACCCTTTTAAGTACACGATGGATGCATTTATTGCCCATTGTGCTTGAAGGGGGCAAAGTCGAGATACTCCCAAAGATAGTCAGTGAGACTTTTTGGGTAAATCATCCCACTCGTGGATAATCTTTGTAACACCTAGGATGAGAGAACCACCTAGGAAAATATACTTTGGCCAGGAGCCCACTTTGACCATTCTAAAATAGTGTTGAGTTGTGAGCCATCTTTTCATCATGAAACATGTGATGCGTTACTTTCACTTAGTTTTTACTTGCCTTAAGGTGAGGTGAAACTCTACCAAAGTAAAGCCAACATTTTTCATCCCCATTTTTGATCTACTTCCTTCACATTCTTTTGACACTTTGTTGATCAAAAGAAGGGTGACTACCTTTGTGTTACCAATCGTTGCTTCTGCCACTTTTTTGTCCATTTACGCCCATCCATGTTTCATGGTTGGGTAAGTTAAATGTCTAAAGTGTGTGGAGGCATATTTATATCATTGGTAGCCTTTGTGATCTTGATACCCATGTCAAGATCATCATCATAGTTGGATTAATTCATCATTTGATCTCCCTTTGACGTGTTACCTTGTTTGCATTGTCTCGACACAATTAAGATACTTATGTCATGTTTTTCATAAATGTGATCTAAGTATCCACATTGTGGTGTTACGCTACACACATTTTAACACATCCTTAGTATACTTTGACTTAGTTTGATTTCAAACATTGTCCAAAATCTTGAAAGAGTGTCACTTACTTTGTTTGTGTCATTTGATACCACTTTGACACTAATATCTCACTTCTTCGTGAAGCTTGATTAACGTGTCCAATTGGTGTGGTTACGTGGCTTACATTTGTAATCCTCACCCTTTAACATTTAGGTCTTGTTGGTTGTTGAACTTGTCATGGTATCCTTTGATTGGGAGTCACATTTACCCTTTGTTAATATTTACGCCTTGTTCATTTTGAGCTTGACGTAAATATTGACATTGTGTTGATCATTTTTGCATCGACTATCACTTTGCACACACATTTTCATATGGTGTATTTCCTTGTTGATTGGATTTGTGTTTCACACTCGCATGATTGTTCCTTGTGATTATTCATTTAGAAAACTTATTTTCTAGGACAATCCCTTTTATCTCATCGATATTACATCGTCACGATGTCTATTTTCCTTAGACCTTCTTCAAAAAATCACACACGCATCTCCATACTTACACAATGTCTAGTTGGTTGTCCTTATGCTACCCAAATCGACATGTCACTTCCTTCCCTTTGAAGGAGTTCCATCACACTATCTAGATCTAGACATTTGTGCTTAAAAAAATATGCCAAAAATGACTGACTATCATGTTTCCCCATACTTACAAAAATATGGAACCTAGGTTTAGCAATTCAAATCAAAAGATTCCCATTATAACTAAACCTCGTTTGGTTCTTCATGCTAGAGAGCCCATACGGGTAACTCGTTCCCCACCTTCATCTCATAGTCGGTGGTATGATTTGGATGCTTCTGATCCAAATTATTATTCGAGTTCCCCCACTCTTCTTCTAATTCTAATCCAAACATTTCCTCTTCTTTTGAGGATTCCAATCCAAATATTTCCTCTGATTCTTCTGATGATTTAGATCCAAACTACTATTCGATTCATCTAATTGACTCCTAAGTCATCTAATGTGACTCCTATGTCATGGTCCTCCCTATCTTTACAGGAACCTCTTCATCATACATTTAATATGACTCCTACGTCGTGGTCCTCCCTTTCTACGCAGGACCCCTTTTATCAGTCACCCTGACCTCAATGACGTCTTCTTCCTTTGAAGATACGTGTGACTCCAAATCCCTCCAATCAAACATCTAATACAATTCTTGAATCGTGGTCCTCTCTTTCTTTGTAGGACCCTTGTTATTATTCATCCGATGTGATTCTTGAATCATGGTCCTCCCCTTCTTCACAGGACCTTCTTCATCAATCACCCCCAATAAGTCTTCCTCCTTTGAAGATTTGTGTGACTCAAAGTCCTTCGAGACAAACGTCTGAATCGACCCATGCGTCACAATCTACATAGACTTTGGACTTAATCCTACTATTTTACATATGACATACCATTGTATAGGTAGGTCCACACCACCTTCTTCTACTCCTGAGACATCTAGCTACACATATTCTTCATCCCCCACATCATCTTCTTCTATCAATAATCATCAAACATCTTCTAAGTCTTCCACACCAAGTGAACCTATTTCTTCCAATCAACCCCTAGTGATCGATCAACAACTCATACCGATTGACCTCTTTCAGAATGAAGAAACAATCAGGGCATTTATAGGGGCACATGAAGATATTCCTTTAGAAGATTACGAGAAAGGATTCTCTTTAGACTTTGATGCACCCACATATTGTGAGGAAAAGGTTGATTCCTTTTATCAAGAAATGGAGGAAGAGCCTCAAATCATGCAACTTGATCCTCCTCTTATTCTTCCATCTTCACATTCTTCATTATGTGATGAAACTCCTAGGTCTTGCATTGATCCATGGCCTATCTTCTCATCACCCAATAACTCTCTTTGTCTATCATAATTCCTCAATCACAATCTCTTATGGGGTCAATGCCAAGTAGCCCTTCATCTTCATCTAGGTGTGGGTCACCTTCTAGTAGCCCTCCTCTGCTATTTGTGGGACATTTTTGAGTATTCCACTATCTTCTATTCTTGGGGCATGCCCAACTAGCCCCTTGTCTTCTAGGTATGGATCACCCCGGGTAGTCCATCATCTTCTATTCTTGGGCCACATCCTAGTAGCCCATCATCTTACATCTATGGGTCACATCCTAGTAGCCCTTCTTCTTCTATTCTTGGGCCACATCCTAGTATCCCTTCATCTTCTATCTATGGGTCACATCCTAGTAGCCCTTCTTCTTCTATTCTTGGGCCACATCCTAAATCCCTTCATCTTCTATCTATGGCTCACCTCCCAAGTAGCCCATCTTCTTCAATCCTTGGACCGTATCCTTTTCATCAATCACATCATCCTTCTACCAATGACTGGGGCAAGCCCACCATCATTTCTCTCATTCCTATCATCAATCGTAAATGTTCACTTTCTTCTCCTTCTCGAGGTCAGAAAAGTCACAAGTTAGCTTATAAGAAACCCAAACAGGTTCATTATCAAGCTCAAGTCAAAACTACAAAGAGCTCTATAGCTCCCAACAAATCAAACAATCTCAAAATTCTAAATCAATGTGATTCAAGAATGCACATCAACGTAACCATCAAGTATGGCACAAAGTGCATAAACCTATGGATGGGGAATTAAATCTCCCACATATGAAATCCATGTTTTAGAACAAATCACAGTCATTTATTGAGTGTGAACTCACCTCAATCATCGAGATCGGGGATAATATCACTCTCGATAAACAAACGCGCCTAGTCTCCCTTATAAGGAAGTCACAAACATTGTTGTTGGATCTTACCACATAGAGTGACTTTGTTAGTCCCAACCTCTTAAAACTATCAAAAATCTAAAAATAAAAAACAATTCAAAAATACAAAAACATTGAGAAAACACAACAAAAATCAAAGGTACAAAGATCAAACATTACAATCAGGTATTGTGTACACATGGATGTTTCTTTCTTCCCTTCCTTGCTATTTTTTTGCAAGTCTCCCTACCATTTTCATCCCTTTGGTGATGTTTTGGTTAGCTTATTCACACATTTTGTGACATTTATCTCTATGGTATCCATTTGACCCTGGTCTTTTATCACCTTGGTAAATTAAAGAACGACTGACCTCTTAGAGATCCTATCACATTCACCATCTAATAAACTTGTTGCGAAGAACTTTTGGACATATTTGTTGACACTAGCCAATGTCATCATCACAATCACTTCCACCTCCTTCCATCAAGCCATTAGTGGTTCTTAAACCCTTGTCAAACAAGAGATCTGAAATAAGTTTTTAAAGTAAAAGAATCAAAATCAATCAAAAATCAAAAGCTAAAAGCTACAAAGCAAAAGCAAATTGATATATAACTCTCTCTTGGGGTATTTCCAATAATCTCTATCGGGCTATGGACCTGACTGCAAGAGAGAAATGTTGTGATTAGAATCAAATACATCTCCATCGGGGCTATGGATGCCTGGCTGGCAACAATGGAGCAATGTATGGCTATCCTTTCACCCTCATTCACAAAATCACCTATCAAAATAAATCATTCCTACACATTGGCTAGGGTATCTTCACTTGTTTTCTATTAAATCTTCCCTTCAAGAGGTAATAAATTCCACGTGCACACACTGGATCTCTATGAGTAAACAGATTAGTATGTTACCAAGTGTCTTTTTTGGACCTTGTTCAAGACTCTTACTCTAGTCCATATCTTGTCTCACGATTTGTGCCTTTGGCTAATCACTTCTTCATCATGAGGCTTCTAAGCTACATTCATATCATTCACATCATTCTTCTACTTCATTTAGAACATCCATGTGTATAAGATTACTTTTTTCCATGTTTTGGACACCTTTGTCCCCTTCCACAAAAACAATCTTCTCCTTCCTTTCTATCATGTGCTTTTAGGCCAACTTATTTGGGGGCATCCTTGCTTCTTCCCAAAGCATTTCATTGGTTTATGTTCATCATCATGTTGAACCTATCCATAATGGCCTTGGGTCCCGCTTCTACCTGTGAAGAGTTTTCCTTTGAATACTCCCACCTAATCACTGGGGCATTTTTACATCTTCACCTTTCTCACACGCACGTGGCCTTATGCCCTTGTACATCCCATCTATCGCTAGGGGCATCCACGCTTCCTTGTCTTCTGTACATAGTTTCATAAAACTTTCAAAATCAACCAAAACATTCAAATATGTTAGAAAAATCACAAAAAATTCAAATATGTTATAAAAATCAAAAACATTCAAATATGTTTTAAAAACATTCAAATATGTTCCAAAAAATTGAAAATCATCCTACAAAATGTCACTCTTTGGTTCTCACTTGTTCATGTGTGTGACTCATGGATCATCTTGATCTACCTCCATCAACAAAAGCTAGGTTGCTTACTTCATCTGTACTCTGGGGCACAATGAGTTTCCTGGTACTATTTCGTAGTGCACATTGCTTTTTCCATTAGACCCAAGTGTCCTCATTTTCCCCTCACATGTATCCTTGCTTGGGGCACCATCATCAACCCTTGTCATTAATTTACATAGGTCGAATGAAGCTTGATAATAAAAACATTATATTATGTTTCTCTGTTAGTTTAGCTTGTTTACTTTCTCATATTGCATTGCATTTTGTATGTTGCATGGAGTTAGGCATCTTTCACTTTCTCATATTGCATTACATTTTGTATGTTGCATGGAGTTGGTATTTTCAGCAATGGACAATTGTTCGTAGTATGGCTTTTCATGTCATTCTACCTTTTTCATATGCTTATATTTTTCATAAGGACCGATGATGTAGTTCCTATGGCAATATGATGACATCCAAATTGTTCCAATCAACAGTGGCTAGAGGCTAAGCTCTTCTCTCCCCTCCTCCATATTTCTTCTACATCACTTTCCTTTCACCCCTAATCTTCCCTCTCATTGGGGCATCCTGCCCCTTCCCCATTCTTCTACCTCTCTCACATCTTTTTCGATCGTCGATCAGGCTTCTTTCATCACCCCATCAACACTCGAGGGGGCATCTCTCTCTCCTACTAATTTTTCTTCTATCCCTTCAAAATTTTCTTCCGTCTACTATCTTTGAAGTGGCATCACTTACACCACCCCAAAGAGGGGAAAATGTAGACACCTATAATTACGCCCGAGCAATTTAAATACTTAAATTGTGCTAATTATCTCCTTTCCCACAAATTGATGACATATTGTCAATAGTGCTCATCTTCTCTTCCATTTTCATTAATTGATTACATTACGCTAATTAATTAAGTCACCTATCCAACACATACCCTAATTAATGACCCTTCATTAATCAACACCTTCTATCTAGTCTAATTAATTATTATTAATTAATTAGCCTCTCTTCTCATTAAATCAATAAATCACTATTTAATTGGTTTAATTCCCTCCTAATGGTCCAAATCACACTAATATCCATCTAAAAGCTTATAAAAGCTTGCACATGTATTAATTAATCATCTTGATTAATTAATACACCCCCTTTATCCACATGAGCCACTAGAGGACAAACTAAATCCTCCTAAAGTTAACTCAACCCCATCTAAACCCCCTTATCCATAACTAACTCTACATCTCCATTAGTCCCACATTCATGAGGATGTGTTGAATCCTTTATCCTTTGGGCTATATAAACAACCCTCCCTCTACTTCTACACTACACCTAAATCTCTCAAGAGACAAAAGTAAGCACATAGTTTCATACTAATAGCCTTTTGTCATTCTTGAGCCCTCCATCCTCCATTCTTGAAGAGCTAAGCCTCACACCCAAGCATCCATTAAAGGATCAAAGCAAGCAAATATGATTTGATTGCCATTTGGACTATTTAGGTCCATTTTAAATGTTTAATTAGGCAATTAAGGGGAATAGAGTTCATGCAATTTACATTGTGTTTTGATTATATTCAAATTTATTAATGTTACCCTATAGATGCAAATCAAAGATATGTATTATGGGTCCCTATATGCAAATCAAAAAAATTTAGGGTCAATTGATAGGGTCTCATAATGTGTGGCCACCTACAGAGGCTTAGGTGATGGATTTATAGGCCTAGTTGGCACAAAGACAATCACCCGCATTGCAGGTAGTGATGTTGATGGAGGACAAGTTTCCACCTTACAAGAATTGGTGATAGGTATACGAGTGCTAGGGCCCACCGCATAAGCACAGTAGTGGCCTTATAGGCCCAGTTGTAATGAAGTACCTCCACGAGCCCGGGGACAAGGTCCCATACTACAGTAAAGATGGGGGACAGGTCCCATAGTATAGGGAGGAGGACAGAGATCCCAGATATAGGGAATGAGGCTAGTATTAGTAGGATAGGGAACTAAGTTGCATTGAGATTTATGGCACCATCTCATACGGTGACTATGACAATGTTCAAGGATGCCCCGAACAAGGCACGTTATTATCAAGATCACACGACTCTGCGTCGGGATAGATGTTCCCCCATATGCTAAGTACAAATCCTAGTAGGAAGCGAGTGAGAGGACGAGATCCCACACTCATAGTTTAGAGTGAACAAGCACTTGACAAGCCTAGATAAAGGGTTAGGGAGAGGTTACTAGTTTACATAGGCTAGGCCCAACCGAGGGCCGTGTGGATATTATACCACGACCCATGAGGGTGGAGATATGTTGGCGGGGTGGCGAGACAGGTCAGGAGGAGGAGACATATGAGACTGCTGTCTCTGAGGATATGATGTGGGGTGATGTGTAGTCACTTGAGATGTTTTGGATTTTTGATATATATATCAGCACGTGTACTAGAAGATAGTGAGGTCAGTATATGAGAGTTTTGTGTTTTTGAGTTTTATACCAGCCTACGTGCCAAAGATAGTGAGGTCAGATATCGAGTGACTTGAGATACTTGTATTTATTTGTATTTTTGTATGTGTTTATTGATACACATACTCTCCCATTTATATATATGATGATATTTATTGCACGAGATGATTTACTTATGTTTTAATTTCCATTGTTATTGTTTATTTTTGGAAACTAGGTTAATTAGGCATGATTGAGTCAAGGTCATGTAAGCATGATGGAGTCAAGGTGAGTTAGGCATGGTGAAGTCTAGGTGATTTAGGGATGAATGAATCCAGTCATTTAGGTATGATTTAATTTAGGTGAGTTAGGCATGGTGAAGCCTAGGTCATTTAGGAATGGTTTGGACATGTTTGTGGGTTTGATTTAATTTCCAAGTGATGGGTAATATGGAAAATAAATGATGATGTATATGTATGTTGTGGTGTAAATTTCCAATTATTTGATATAATGGAAATGTGAAACGTATGATATGATGATGTAACCAAATGGTAGGTATGTATGTTTATATGTTTATTTAATTTCCAAGTGTTGTGTAAAATGGAAACTAACTAAGGTAGAATGTGAATAGAAAAGGGGTGAAGATGGGTTAGGGTAAAGAGTGGTTGAGCTAACCTCCAAGGGCCCCATGCCCTTAGACTACCGCCTACATAGCCCTCGGGAAAAAAGTGGCCTCGGGCCGATGTAGTTCTCCCGTAAGCTAGGGAATAATAGGATGAGGATAGAGGGATGATTTGGTAATTTTTAGGCATGATTGATTCTAGGTCAGTTAGGCATGGTTGAGTTTAGTTCATTTTAGGTATGGTTGAGTTTAGGTCAGTTAGGCATGGTGATGTTGGTGAAAGAGGAATTCTTAAAATGTATGTGTCGATGGTCTAGTCCTGTATAGGAGAATAAAAAAGTGATGAAGAAGTTGAAGGGTAATAGGTGACCAAAAGAGCCACCTAATTGGCAAGAGCCATAACAAGTCTACCATACCAAAGATGGGCTTATGAATGTTATACCCTAAAGGTGTTGCTTGATTAACTATTCGAAAGGTGAAGAAATTCACATGATCACGAAATGTCACATTTGTGGCACATCCCTTGAGTGGGCAGAAAATTAGGGTGAAAAAGATGATGAGATGAAAGCAGGTTGGTTTTAGCATAACCTAGTGTGAGATAGCATGCATATTTGGCAAGAGACCCAAGATAAAAAAGACAAGTCCATGACTAAAAATTTAATCTCTTTCTTTTTGCTTTTTCTTTTGTTTCTTCTTTTGATAGATCGCCGATGCAGAAGTCTATGTGGGATGAGTAGATTTTCTCCTTGAGGTCTTCATGAATTTGATCGATGTGGGAAGCTTTGAATATTTTATTTTATTTTTCACAAGAATAGTCTATTTATAGTAGCGAGATAGAAATAGTATGGCTAGCTTGGTATAGCTATCCTTTCGAGGAGCAGATCCATTTCTAGTAACAAGATAGAAAGAGTAGATGTCCTTTTCGAGGGATTCACCATTTTGCTAGAATTTTGACTAAAGGAGATGAATCCCATTTTCCTTTTTTTTTACTTTTGGAATTTTTAAGTCATGGACAAGAGTATCGAGACCAATAGTCTCTTGTGTTGCAAACAAAACCATAGCACATAGAGGCTAACTATGAAAGAGAGGGTTTAAGTGATGAACGACCATGGGATTCCATCTTGAAAAATATGAAAATTATCCATGAGAATCATTCCATGAGTAGATTCATGGTACTCACATTGAAGATAAGGCTTAAAAGGTGACGGGTAATCACATGATTCTTGTTTAGTCATTGATCCTTAAAATAGGTAAGTGGAAGGTGAATGGTGCTCAAGGGACAAGAGTTTAATTGACAGAAGGTGATATAGGACTTGATTCAACAATAGAATGGTCAAGATAAAAACCATTGAGGGGCTCGAGTTCAGTTTAACTTTGAGTGAAGACAAATGATAAGCACTTGATCCATAGGTATGAGTAATAATATAAGGTCTAAGCCAATTAGGAGAAAATTTACCCCATTTACTTTTCTCCTCTTTTGTTACATGTTGATTTTCCTTCAAGACGAGGTCACCGACTTGGAAGGTTCATTCATGGACACGTTTATCATAGGCACATTTGATATATTTTTGGTAGATTTGGAGATGGTCAAGAGCATTTAAGTGATGTTCACCTAATAACTCGAGTTGTGTCAAACGTTCTTGGAAAAAGTCATCATCATTGAGCATCTCTTTAAGTGAGATATGAAGAGACGTAATATGTACTTAAAGAGGCAATAAAACCTCTGTACCTTAGACCGAGAGAGAAAGGCATGGAAACAAGTTTAAGCATGAATACTAGTGTGATAAGCCCATAAGGCAAAAGGAATGTGCATATGCTAATGCTTTCCAAAGATCATCAAATTTCATAAGAATTTTTTTAAAGGTTTTTTTGGTTGATTTTTTGGGCCATTTGTTTGAGAGTAGTAAGGTGAAGAAAAATTGTGTTGAATGTCGAAGGCATCATAGAGTTTCTATAGGGTTTTTTTAACTATTTTCCGTTATCAGTGATAAGACAATGAGGAACACCAAAGTGACAAATGATGTGATGGTTGATGAATTCACATATTTTCTCAGCTTTTGTAGAGATAAGAGGTATGGATTCTACCCATTTAGAGAAGCATTCAGTAATGGTAATAATCTATTGATGACATTGGGAAAAATGAGGGTTGATCTCTCCGACAAGATCCAAACCCCATTGAAAGAAAGGCCAAAGGTCTCATGTGACTTATAAGGCGTGTCTATGGGTGTGATGAATATTAGAATGTTGTTGGCACTTCACACAATGTTTGACATAATAACAACAATCACGGTTTATGGTAGGCCAATAATAACCCAAAGGAGAATGTGTTTAGTGACAGCTAAACCATTGAAGTTACTTCCACAAATTCCATCGTAAACTTCCTAGATGGTGTAGGTAATTTCAGAACTTATTAGGCATCGTAAGAGGATACCATCAAAGCCAAGTTTATAAAGAATACCACACATGATGAAATAGATAAGAAGGTGATTACAACCTTTCAGACGCTGACAAATATTTTCAAGTCGAGGGCGAAGAAGGGATTTGAGAAGCAATACAGCCATGGTATCTCGTAAATTTATTAGTGGATTGGAGTTGGTTTCAAGTGAATAATGATCAAAGGTAGTCAAAATTATGTCAACATGATGATTATACTTCTGAAATATCTCGTTACGACACTAGTATATACCATTAACTTGGATTAGAATCAATTGGGAATCACTAAAGATATCAATTAACTTAACGCCTAAGGAAATGGCGATTTGAAGGCCTAATATGTGTGCTTCATATTTGGTGATATTGTTAGTACAATTAAAATATGGTTTGAAAGATAATGGCATAGGATCAATGTTAAGAGGAATGAGGATAACTATGGCACCACCTCCACACCGACATTTTTAACCATCAAAGAATAAGGTCATCGGTAAATGGTATCATCCAAAGAGAGGGTACAAATGGATTCATCTAGAAATCAAAGTTAGAGGATTGATTACTAGATAGAGGCGTGTCTACAAGTTGGTTCGTGATATTTTGTCCTTTGACATATTTTTGATTGATGAATTCAATTTCTATGTCTATAAGAAGCATAAGCTAGCATGCAGCTCGTTGATCTTGGTAAGGCTTGGCGTACATGTAATGTGGGGGTCAGTATTGGTGAAAACAAAGGTTTTGTGGTTGAGTAGGTAATGGTGAAATTTAGTGGTGACAAAAACCTAGGCTAAGCATATTTCTTCGGCATGGGTGTTTTTAGTTTCATAGTCCAAAATCATACGGATTATATAATAAACTACTTTCTCCCTGTGTTGCTCATCACGATGAGTGAGCATGGCACCCAAGGAATGATCAGTAGTAGAAATATAAAGGTAAAATGGTTGGTCATCCTTAGGGGGAATGAGCATAGGTGGTTGAAGGAGGTATTGTTTTAAGGAATCAAAGGCTTTGTGACATTCATCATCCCATTTGAAGGAGACATCATTTTTGAGGAGATGATGAAATGGATGGTAGTGGTTGGAAAGTTGAGAAATAAAGTGATGAATAGATTGTAACTTGCCTTGTAAACTATGAAGTTGACGAAGGTTAGTAGGTGGAGGAATTTTGAGAATAACCTTGATTTTAATGGGGTCAACCTCTATGTCACACAAAGAAATAATAAAACCCAAGATCTTGCTAGAAAGAATATAAAACACACTTCTTAGGTTGAAGGAGAACACGATTACTTGATGAGACGATTGAAGATGACCTTAAGGAATGTAATATGTTCGGCCCATTTTTTAATTTGGCATGAAGGTCGTCAACGTAATCTTCTATTATGTGATGCATGATGTCATGAAAGATATAAGTCATAGCCCAATGATATGTATCACCATATTTTTTAAGGCCAAAGGGCATGACTCCATAGCAAAAGGTCCCCAAAGGAGTGATGAAGGTAGTTTTTATTGATATTTCGGTGCAATTAATATTCGGTTATAACTCGAGAAACCATCCATGAGTGATAGCATCTCATGACTAGCAAGTAAGATCAACTAGTTAAGGTGATAGTAGTAGAGGAAATTAGTCTTTAGGGAAATCTAAGTTAAGGTTACGAGTAAATCCATGCAAATGTAGAGTCCCCTATTGCTTTTGTGACAGGGACAATGTTAGAGATCCATTGGGGATAATCAATGGGTAAGATGAAGGAAACCAAAATAAGGCATGGTAATTCTTCTTTGACAAGAAGGAATGTAAGGATACATTTTCCCAAACACTGCTTTATGGATTTGGCTTTAGGAATAGTAACAATATTGTGGACCACAATGTTTGGGTCAACATCTTGGGCATATCAAGATAGGGCCAAGAAAAATTGGTTTTTATGATCTCAAAGGAATGAGGTAAAAGCTTCTTGATCAAAAACATCTAAATATTGACCTATCTTCAAAATGTGTGGGTCATCCTAAGTTTGGATAGTTATTTTGATGGTCGATTCGTTTAACATGGTTTGTGTCTCAAAAGGTAATGATTGATGAATATAATAATCTTCCACACGGAGGTAGTTGAGAACAGACTCATCATCCCGATATTGAACAATGTTAATATAAGGTGTATCATCATTGATCATGTCAGGATACATGAAGGGAAGAGAATAGGAGCCTCACCATCTCATTGATAAGTCAGAGGTCCCAAGGAAATGGTGTTCATGAAAAAAAAATTAGGAGGAATGGATTCTAGATCCATAGACTCCGTAGGTGAAGGTGGTGAAGTTGGTAGATGGGGTGAAATAAGGTTGTCATCCTTAATGAGATCAACGCAGCTTTCTTAGGAGATGGTTCAGCAAATCCAATACCATTGTGGTCTTTTTGTTTATGGGTGGTGCACGAGATAACATTATGGTGACATTGTTCTTAGAAACCAAATTATAAACCCTTCCATACACAACGATGGAGCAAGGTGTGGGTGAAGCGGAGGTTGGTGATATATTGAAGGTCGGATGAAAATGGTCACATTTGGGAAGGTGGCTCTGTGCAAGTAGGTAGAAGTATCAAGTCCCCATACATTAAGTTAGTGCGGAGGTGGGGAGGATTGTAAGGAAAACCTCTCTTATGTGGTGATCATAGCAGGGAGTTTTGTGTAGGTTACCATACTCTTGAGGAGTAAGGAATTTTTCAATTTCATAAAGGTGGTACTCCCCATAGTGAGACATTCAAAAACACCTTCTAAGGGATTGGCGATTATTATGTGGGTAGCGGGAATGGATGAATCAGCTGGAAGAAGAAGCATTGGTTTGTTGAGAAGTAGATGGGTTAGTGGATGGGTTAGTTGCGCAGAGGCTATGGCAGAGTGGGAATAGAGCAGTTAGGTATGGGTGGGGAGGATCGTAAGGAAAACCTCTCTTATGTGGTGATCATAGTAGGGATGTTGGCATAGGTTACCATACTCTTATGGAGTAAGGATTTTTTGACGTTGTAAAGGTGGTACTCCCCATAGTGAGACATTGAAAAAGACCTTCTAAGGGATTAATATTTGGTATATGGGTAGCGGGAATGGATGAATCACTGGAAGAAGAAGCATTGGTTGGTTGAGAAGTAGATGGGTTAGTGGATGGGTTAGTTGCAGAGACTAAAGGGGTAGTGGTAATAGAGTAATTAGGTATGGGTGATGTAGAGACAATATTGGTGGAAGGGGCTGGTGGTGGTGGATGCCTTAACTAGTACAAGAACATCATTAGGTCGATACAACATGTTACAGGTTTTGAATGGTGAAGGGTCAGATGGAATGGTATAGTTATGTCCTTCATGTTCAAATTTTACACAGATGATGTAAGGTTGAGGAACATAACCCATGACACAGATCCAAGGTTGGTCAAGCAATATGTTGTACTAGAGTTCCCCCTTTAAGACAAGCAGTTCTAGAATAGTATAAGGGCCCACACGAATGTGGAGAATGATGGTTCTAAGGGTCAAATTTATGGCATCATTGAATAAAAATAGAATAAATGGGTTATTATGCATGTAATTGGTGGGAATGCGCATTTGGTTGTATGCATGGGAAGATATAATCTTGATGCTATCACCATCATCCATCATAATGCGTTGAATGCATATATTATCAATGTAGATGGAGATGAATAGGGTTGGATTAGAATCATCTAATTGGAGAGGTACAATCTTGTCATTAGAGAATCGAGAGTGACTAATTGATGAGTGGTATTAGGTATAGAAGAAGGGGATAAATTACTAAGCGAGGCCACATGGTGAGGAGTGATCATAGATGCCACAGGAGTTGGGTCATTAGGTAAAACCTTAATAGATTACAAAACCTCCATGAGGTCCTGTCAATGAGACTCAAAGGTTTAGACAAGTTCTTACAGCTTACATTTTGAGAGGATATTGGTGTAATTGTTTGATCATTGTGTGATAGGAAACCCATTCAGAAATAGGGTACGTGGGTCCCCGAATGGTAATTCATGGTGTGGGTGTAGATAGTATATTGGGCAATGTGGATTGGCGAATGGGCTAGTTGCCTTCTCCTTTCCTTTGTCTTTCTTGGCACGAGTGGCAATGCTAACCATATTAATATGGGGTGAGGGAGCAACTGAGTCATGATAAGTGTAACGACAAGATGGGTAATAGAATGATGAGGGAATATACTGGTGTTGTGTCAAAAATTACCACATTAGCACTTAGGTGGAGGTTTGGCTAACTCTCTTATGCGGACCATGTTGATCTCAAATTTTGGAGGAGGATAAAAAGGTTGTGGAGGTGGAGATGAAGGTCACTGGATAGGTAAGGGATGAGGGTGTGTGGTGATAGGTGAAGGGGGAACAAGGTCCTCATTTAAAATATCATCGTCATCAAAGTTTTCTTCAGGAGGACATAATTGGAGTAGAATGGTCTTTAGAGCCTTACAATTTTCTACATCATTCCCTGGCACACGATGATAGATGCAATTTTTGGTATCATCAAACCCTACTGGTTTAGGTTTGAGTGGGTCGTAAGGTCTAAGTGGAGGTAATGTGATGATAATGGTCTCTAACATGTTAGCGAGAATGTTGGCATAAGACCCTGCCAATGGATCACAATGTGAGGTGAGTGTGGGTTTGGATTGAAGTATGGGTGATTTTGGTGGGAGAGGCATCATGGGAGGTGGAATTGGATGTGAAATGGGTTTGACCATTGGTTTGGTAGGTGGTATTGTTTTATATTTGGGTTGTACCTTCTTGGGTAAAGGCGTAGTAGATGAACTAGGGATAGAAGGTGTTATAGGCTTAACTATCACTTTAGAGGGTAGTGGGTTTTTCAATTTTGGTTTCACCTTCCGGGTAAAGGTGAAGACAGAGTGCATGACATAGACATAAGTAAAATGGTGGAAGATGATGAGTTAGCCAAGGTGATAAAGGAGGCATGGTGAAGGTTGTTGGATGAGCAATTAGATAACACTCGTGTTTAAAAGACTCGCAAGTGTTGATGTGGTTCCTTTTTCTATTGAACTAGTTTAATTTGGGAATTTCCAAATACATATGGTATGGATGAATGGGTTCATTGCAGATTTCGTCGTATGTCAAAGAGTTGCGAGATCCAGAAACTGATGCTTTTAATGTTTACATCTTTTCCATCATCCTTTTAATAAGGTCATTGGTAGGTTGTGATGCATGGGCACCCCTTGTAGTAGAAGGGGGTAGATGGTGAATTTATGATGAGCAAAACATCCCAATATATGGTGGTTCCAACTATGAGAACTGTGAGGGGGAATAGATGTAGAATGAAAATATCACGAATAGGCGATAGACAAGATAGGGGGTTATTGGTGATATGTGTAAGTAGGTGGGGTGGATGTAGTGATTCTTGTAGTGATTGGAGGTAAATATTACGAGATGGAGAGAACGATGTTTTTGAATGGAGTATGGGTTGTTGACACCATGGGTTTCTATGACGTAATAGGTATATACGAGGTGGCGGGTACAAACGAGGCTATGCTCAAGTTGGTTGATTAAGGAATGGTTGACATTGTGGGAGTACCGACATCAAAAGTGTGACTGATGCCATCCATGCCATAGATTTTGATAATGTGGGGTCAATTTGGGATACCACAAGTGGTAAGTTAGATGAAGGTAATGCCAAACTAGTGGTAGGTGGAAGTAGGCACGAGGGCAGGAGGAATCGACACAGGCATGTCATATACCAGTTGTCTTGATGAATATCAAGTGGATGAATGGGTAAGATAATGTTATAAGGCATTGGGGTTGTTTTCAAGGATTCTTGCAAACTCCTCATCATCAATACTAATGATAATGGGCTAAGTAGGATCCATAGGTGATAGGATGGAAGGTGGCGATGGGCTAGGCACAAGCGGTTGAAAGCTTGCGTGGAATACAAGGGTGTTGGCTTGATTACAAGTTAAAACCATGTGATTTGGCATAGGCTTGGCAACTTTTTCTCTATAAATGACACAAAAAAACAACCGAAATGGAGAAAAATAGTTCGGGAGGTAAAAATAGGTCATTTTTTAAATTAAAAATTAAAACATAGGAACCGATGGTGATTGGGTTAACTAATAATGGTGATAGGGTGAACGATGCCGGTTAGGTTAACTTATACCATTCATCGTAGGAAATCAAAAAAAAAAATCCAAATGGGGCAATAACTGATGAAAATGAGACAAAACTAGATCTTAGAATGATTTTAAATATCTAATGGTATGATGATATGTATGTGGAACTTCAGAAAGAACATAAAATGAGGTGAGTATTGTTTTTGGTAAAATGACCAAAAATCATATAACCGACAATGGTCAGGTAAAATGATGATGGTGAGATGAGTAAAGTGATGCCGGTCTTTCGGACCGAAGTCACTATGAAATTTGAAAAGATGGAGAAATTTGATTTTTGTGACTTAGATCAGGTAAAATATCAACCCAGAAACCTGAGTATGATAATGATGGACCCTAACACACTCAAAAAAATTCATAATACACCAACTATAATTGTGGAGTGTGAAAGGAAGAAATAAAAAATGGAGAACACGTCCTCATAACTCAAAACAAAAATCAAGCAAAATTTAAGAAACACGAAATCCTATGGGTGAATTTTATGTTTTAGCTTATGCTATTTAAGACTAACTCATGAACAAAACATAGTTTTTGGTTCAATAGAATGTATCGTATGAAAGCAAAGATCTAAGGATGGTTTCACGTAAAGTTTTGGCAAGGGTGGTCCTTTCTCTAAGATAATGACTAGACAGAGAAACCAGTTGGGTGTCCACTATCAATCCTCTGATCATGTGATCATTGATAGCTTCTTCCAGGTAGGATGATTTTTAAGAAGATGTGTAAATTATGTAAGTGGTTTGGTATAGAGAGAGAGTGTGCAAGTGAACTATGATTAAATTATTCAACCATTAGTTGGGCATGAATTCCAACGTATAGGTTTCCCTCAAATTAATGTGAGCTATAATGAAACAAACTAGAATGAAATGCAAGAGTTTAAAAACCAAATCCACAATTACATTTGATGTAGCAAATGGAAAAGAGGAAGAGGAATGCTCTTTCACTAATGTAATGCAGTAGAAATAAAGAAATGTTATTTTGAAAGAACCAAAAGTATGATTTCTTTTAGACAATAGAAAGAATGAGAATATTCCAGAGAAGAAAATTAATGTGAATACTTTTGAAAGAGATATAAACACACAATTTTTTCCTAGGAATGAACAAATGCAAAGGAACACCTGCTAGGTCCCATCAGTGGGCCAAAATGTTTCCTCAAATTCTTAGAAAACTAATGAAATAGATAAAAGGTAAAGGGCGAAGGAGGAATACATGTTGTAATGTCGGTTGAGGATCAAATGCATGCGTAGATGTTCTAGATCGGAACGGATGTCAAATCTCCCTTTTGGATAGGAGGAACTACTCAGATAGAACAAAAAAATACCACCAAATAGAATTAAAAAAATAATGAGTGCACCGCCTACAGCGAGCTAGATCCAGGAAGCATGATACTTCCGAACAGGTGTCAATCCACTTCTATATAACAATATTAATGCTAATTAAATCATACATGGATTAAATATCCTATTAGAATTGAAAAGATTTAGGTATCTCATACAAAACAATAAGAAAGGTCATGAAAAAGGTTTTTTAAGGTAAATACAAGAGGGTTGATTGGGTTGGTGTTGAGTTGCAATTCAGTAAGGATTCGAAATTGTTCGGGATATAGGGAAGTGGGTATTAGCTCATTGGTCTAAGATATATTGATAGACATCGTAATTAGTGTTGTTTGATTGGATGATGACAGTTAGGTGGAGTGAACGATGTCGGTTGGATAACCAACATCGGTAGGGGAAATTAGTAGAAAGTTGTTAGAATTGGTTTTCCATACTCCCTGTGATTGCACAGACATTGGAAATGGTGGGGGTGGGGTCATAAAATGGTTTTGTAGACTCATACATGATTAGGAGAGGGTGAGAATGGGTGAAAAATATAGGTATGATCAGGTGATGGGTTGATGGAAGGAAGTAAGTATTTGGGTGTGGAGAGAAATAGACTATAGAGGTGAATAAATAAATCTACACAAGGAAACTAGAGATTCAGTGTAGAAATGTTATATACTTACTCAAAAGTAGATTAGAGAATGTAGGTGATGAAAATGGTGATATTAGAGATCCAGAGAGAAGAGTCATTGTATTCGTGTCATGGCATTTCAGACCTTCATGCCTCTCTATTGTGAATCTGTGATCATGAAGAGGATGATGAATGGTGATTGATGTTGGTAGTGCTCCTGTGTGTCTTCTTTTTCCTGAGTGTTAAAGAAATTCAAGTGCTCCAAGTCTTTGGAA
This sequence comes from Taxus wallichiana var. yunnanensis, assembly GCA_018340775.1. Lineage (NCBI taxonomy): Eukaryota > Viridiplantae > Streptophyta > Pinopsida > Cupressales > Taxaceae > Taxus > Taxus wallichiana. Next base: position 14,388,842 of record CM031238.1, on the reverse strand, counting down.
GAATGAGATCCTGAATGAATTGAAAAAGTTGGGAAAAGGATTTTGGAAACGTATTTAACCTAGCTAAGTACTATTAGGTAACCGAATCGGTTGAGATATAACTAACATCAGTCAAGGTGAGAATATCTAGGTTGGCCAAAAATAGCCAGATTATTGCTATTTTTGGTGTGATCTCCAACCTTCTATTGAGTCTTGAGTGATAGATCATGGCAATATAAGTAGGATTCCTTTTAGGTTTGTTAATAGGAGTTAAGTCTAGGTTTAGACTAAGTCCTAGTTAATTAGGATAGGTTTAGACTATGTCTTAGGTCATTAAAGAGGTTTGATTAGGTCATTGAGTGATGTGGCTAGGTGAGGTGGTTAAGTAAGGATATTAATTAATTTAATTAAGATAATTAATTAAATGAATATAATTAATTTAATTAACATGTGTGCACTAGGGGATATGAATAGGTAGGATATGGTTAAGTTAATTAACGAGGTTTAAGGGAGTATGACCCAATTTTGGTGTCTACTTGTAAAGCATAAAAATCATTTTCATTATGTCCATTGATTCAATTATAATTACAATATGGATGACCTTTATTTTTACAAGCCAATAAGGAGGATAACAATGAGTATATGGTAAGCTCATCAATTGATGAGTGAGTAGTTGAGGAAGAATATCTTGTTGCTTAGCATTGAGATCAAACTTGAGAGGCACAGGAGCGACAAGATTTGAGGTTCACTGATATGAGCACATGTAGAAGAAATAGAATGAGGATGAGAAGAAGAACTAGCATGAACTCCGACAAGTGTCCTTAAGATGTTGGATTTCATATTTAAGAGATGTGATCATGGATTCCATAACCTGAAATTTATCTTGAAATAAAGAATGTAAATCTTGAATTTATTTGTAAATAGATTGATTGGAATTAGGACCAAGAGATTCATCAAAAAGATGATTTAATATAGCAATGACTCAATTAGGTTGTGTATAAAGAGGTAGGTAGATAGAGTGTATGGGTTTTTAGAAAGAATATTTGCAAGATGAGTGCAATTGAAGAAATTTATATAAGGGGACTTGAGGAGCTTGAGAATCCATGAAAGACGAAAATGAGGATCCAAAATTATTCAAATGAGACATATTCACCAAATGATTTAACAAATATTGTAATTTTTGAAATCCTAATTGTAAAGTCACATGTGATAAATTAAACTATAAAGTACAAATCTGACACAAGTAATAAGCTAAAGAAATATGAAACCCTAGGTGTAAGAGAGAGAGTAGAAGACTTAGTTGTTTTTTTAATTGGTACTAAATTATGTTCGATTGGAAGATTGATGAATAGGAGGAGGAAATTGTCACAACCACACATAAAAATTGTGGAACTATCAGAATAAGTTGGACTAAGGCACTGGCTAGGTTAGGAGTGCCTAGGCATTAGAGACCTCTATTAGGCACATGTGACTTTGAGAATGGTCAGAAACAGATTCTTCTTATGTCAAGAAAATGTTGCTAACCTTCATTTTTTATCTCATTTATGTCGCATTATGTCCACATAATGCATTTGTAACCCACAAAACAAATGATCTCTTGTAAAACCCCAAAAGATGCAAAATCCTACAAATAAAAAGATGCAAATGGGAAGTTGGGTGACCCGGTGGTCACTCGATATAGTGAACTTACAACCGATCATTGCACTACATCTCGAGACTCCATGTAGTTCTGTGTGTGTGTGTGTGTGTGTAGAATCGTGCCCTAGGAAGCTCTTGTACAAGATACACTTAATAGAAAGAAATAACTAGATGTAGTAATGTAGATAGATATGTGGATGTCAAAATGAACTTCCCCCTTATGAAGTGTGTATAGCAAAATTCAGTCCCTTATCCCTTGAATGATAGCTAGATGGATGTTTTGATGCTCTTAGAATTTCTTTGAATGTAACCTTATGTGATGATAGTAGATGCTTAGAGCTTGGTCATTTATTTTAGTCACATAGATTTATATTTATATGATTCCCTTGTTTTAATTTATTAATTGACATCTAAAAGGTCGGCCCATAAGAAAACAAGATGCCCAAAAGATAAAAGAGGACCAAAAGGGTTGAACAAGATTAAAAGAGGTCGAGGGGGCAGCGGGGATGAGGGTGCCTAGGCGTTGATGTCTAGAGTCAATAAAGATAAATAAATGAAGATCGATGGGTTGATGGGTGTATAAGATAAAAGAGGAAACAAGAAAGATAGAATATAGGCCAAATATAGATGTCAATTACTAGTTTTCTCACTTAGGAATCATATGAATAGTAATGTGTGATTAGGACCTAAAAATGTACCCAAGTGTGTGAGTTAGTGTCTAAATGTATATTTCATCACAAGGATACTCTTGTTGTTGAAGTCTCCTTTGGACTTGAAATAGAGAAAGAAACGTTAATGAATTCAAATCAGTCCATACCTCTTTTCACACAATTAAATTTTGGGGAAAATAATGAAGAAAAACATGTTAAAGGAGGAATTAGACCCACGGTCAAGTTTTTCTAAACAAGGAGTTTGAGGGTGAGTTTGATTTATCAAATTTCTTACTTGAGGATGAGGGAATGGATGAGAAACCCATTTCCAAATAAAAATCATCATGGAGTAGGTTGAGTTATTACAAGAGGAAGTAAAGAAAATTCCAAATCGGTTTCATAGAAATACTCCTTAATGAGGTGGATGGTGATCTTAGACTCTAGCACTCTTTGTTTAGAGAAGAAAATCAGGATGCTAGTGTGGAGAGGGATGAGAACCCAAAGGAAACAAGGATTTTTGTGCAAGAGTAAGAAAATAAAATCCAATATCAGCCTACAAGCATCCAAAATGATGGAGAAATTGTCTCAACCAGATCATTTCTTGGAGATAAGTTTAAAGAAGATGGGAAAATCATGTAGACCATCCAATCGGTTGTGATAAATACTTTCCCAATTAGATACCTAGATGGTTTAGATCCAAAAAGGGAGTTGCAACCAGTCATGATTTCCTTAGAGCATGAGTAAGAGCTACTAAAGGACAAGGATCATCTCAAACACCTTTTTATCCCCGATGAAGATTAGATAGAGGTATTTTTACTCTTTCCATTTGTTGATGAGAAGAGAAATCAGTTGCAAGATAGTTTTCCACTCTCATTAAATACCATATTTGTTGCAACATTGATCACATGGTCTAATTTTGTAATGAAAGGAATTTATTTCTCCCAACCAATAACCTGGTTTTTTCTAGGTTGTTTTCCTCTCCTTATCGTAATATTAGGTTAGGTTTGTTTATTGTAAAACAAGTGCTTGTGCACACTCTGTATGGTTCTACTTGGAACATGTATGATTTTCCATGTTTGTACATAGTTTTGGTGCCCTTTTTTATTACACATTTCATTTCAAATCAGGTTTCGTTGTGGAAACAAAGTGTTTTGGGACTGCTTCAAGGTGCATCCATTCGACCCCAATACCAGCTACAAATCAAAATTTCTTCATTCCCTTCCTTGGTAAAAATCAGAGTTTTTGGATAATTTGAAATTTTTGTTTAGAAATCCAAAGAAATTAGCTTTCAAGAGAAAGAGTATATAGTTCCATATCATCTCTAATTCCATGTAGTGTTTGATGCAAGCTCAAGGGTAATATTTTTAGTTTTCATATCATTTTTTAAGTTTTTCAAACTTGAATCCATGTCCAATGGATTCTCAAAAGGTCACTGATCTTCTATCTAGTAGGAAGATAGCCCCATTGAGTCACTAAATTGTTATCCAAAATCAAACTCCTAAGATATTTTGGGTGTCTTGATAAGTTATGGGAAAATTCTTAATCTTCTAACACTCTTTATGAGCCTTTTAGGAAAGGAGTTGATGTTGACATAAAACCATGCACATATTACTATTTTAATATGTCATCAGCATGTTGTTATATGCATGGATCTTAAGTAATAAAATTATTCACTGGTGACATAATCCTGTTCTCATTTATTTTCTTTGATTGCTTCTATTGTGATTTTTCCCACATCCGGCATTTTTTTACCCAATTCTAGTCGGTTTATAGGGATTCCTATTTTTCTATCTTTTCACATTTGTCATCATTTATTCTAGGACACTAGTGCCCATTTTTGACACTCGCTCCGAGGTGCCTTTGTCTATTATGGGAACTCCTACCCTATTTATTCGTTTTTCATATTTTTACATTTGTGGTCAGCCTTTTTAGTTCTCTCATCCTTATCCTAATCTCAATGTCTTCCTTGCATGTCATTGTCAAAAATAAACAAAAGATCCATATATATATACACAAAATACACACTATTATTCAAGATGGCAATTCTAAGGGGAAATCACATCTACATACTATCAATACCATCAAAGGGACTACATTTTTGGGTTGCATACACTACATAGGAAGGGGAAGTGCTCAATTCCATATCACACATTTTCATCTTATCTATCCATAGCCCGATATCTTGGTATCATTAACGCAAGGGAAACCTGAGGAAATTATTTCACACACAAGCACAAAGAACTACATGGAATCTGGAATTTAGTGCAATGTTCAGTCATAATTTCACTCATCAGGTGACCATCAGGGTCAGTCTGACTTCACTTCGTGCATGTTTCATTCCAATTTGATGTATTTTTGAGCTTTTGTAGGTAGGTAGGGTCTGTCTTGAAGATTACAAGTACCCTCGGTGATCAAAGAGTGAATATCATAAACTAATAGAAATTGATAGTGAAACCCTAGTGACATAGAAGAAACTAGATTCTAACCTTTCAATGAGTCACTAGCGCTAGAACAATCACTAGTTCCTGTGCCCCTTGTGCGGAACCACCCACCCATGTCTGACATCATTCTCAAAATACAGATTTTATAGAGATCAGTTGGACACAAAGCGTCAGTCATTTTCAATAGTTGACACCACCCAGATTGGTTCTAGATTGTGTAGGATTCAACTAAGTCATCTCTCTCTCCTATTTTCTTATAGTTTTGCATTGTTTGAGTGCTTAGAATTTACATATCTATTGTATTTTATCATATATGTTACTCTGCAATTAGATTTAATTCAAATTTTTATTAAATCATTTGGTGAACCCATTTTTCTTCAAACTTCTTGCCCTAGGATCCCCAAAACCCTCATGGCTAAGAAGAGGTCCTCATCTCCTAAGCACCATATGGTCGATACATGTTTGAACCTTGTCTTTGACGACGTTATTGTGCAAACCGAATTTCATGGCCTTTATCAAAAACCCCAATGTGATTCATCCATCCTCTAATAACTTCTTTCTTTCCAAAACACCCTTCCTACTAAATTTTCCAACTCTAACATTTGCATAGTCTCTCCGACCAAAACTTTACTTCATGTTTTCCTTGCTCTTCCATAGTCCCCGTGTTGATGCACCTTCCCTACTCCTATTATAGCACATGGTAATATTATTGTATATTTTTGCTTGATCATGTTCTTGCTTTTGATAATATGGATGTCAATACTTCTACTTCTAATGTTGAAAATGTACATGTGCATGATGTTATTTCTACTAGTAGTCAAGATGAATACAAACTGGTATCTCCTACTCCTACTTCTGAAACTACTTCTAATGAATGTAATGATAAATATGATATTAGTACTCCTACTTATTTCTATGTCAATGATAGTCTTGATGAAATACTTTCTTGTGAAAACATGTTTGATAGTGATGTCTATTATGCTTTTGATCATGAACATGTTAATGATGATGTTACATCTCTTCACATTATTGAATGTGAATTTACTACTACTCTTTCTTCTTCTTTGGATGTTGTTGTTCATGATTTTTCTACTCCTACCCATAGTACACATCTTATTATTTCTTCTAAGTCTACATCTATCATTCTCATAGAGCCTTCATGTTCCTCTCCTCCTCTTCCACCTCTTTCTTCTTCTTCTGATGTTGTTTCTCATGATGTTTCTACTCCTACCATTAGTAAACCTCTCATTATATCTCCCGATTTTACATCTAGTGTTCCTATAGAGCCTCCAAGTTCTTATCCTCCTCTTCCACCTCCTTCTCCTCCTTCCACATATGCTCCTTCTTCTCACATTCTCATGATCACTCAAAATGGAAAGATCCAACCTCTCAATATGCCTCTTACTTCACCAATAATTCCTTCACATGATATTTTATCTTTTTGTATTGGTTTTCTCATTCGTTTCAAATTAATTATGTTAGCTACTAAAGAAAGATAAACAACTCGTAAAATGGAGGGTTTATGGTACCTCAACCATGATATGGATGAACGGGGACGAAGTGATTGATCCTCGCTACTAAAAATTGATGATCGTAAAACTATGAAAATAAGAGGAAATTGATTAGTTGATATATAGGGGGTTTCAAAAAAAGTCCTATCTAAGAAGCATAAACTTCCTTGGTGGATGTCAACCCCGCATTTTGATAAAATAGTATAAAATTAATAATAATAAGTAGGATAATATGCAGAATTTGAGGCACACAGAAACTAAAAATGCAAAAATGTAAGGAACATACAAATCTGATCTAAATTGAACTTGAAATAAAATTTACTTGGGTAGGTTGACAAAGTGACCTAGACTATGCAGAGGTAGGTCGATGGCAACTTGTGTACGTGGATCTGAAAAACAAGATAAATATATGGAACTACAAAGATTTGAATGTAAATTGGATGTAGCGAGAATATTCTATACGTTATAAAAACCTATAGAAGTGAATCTGAGGTAGAGAACACCACAAAATTATAGGAAATAGAATTTTGGATGGGTTGGTTGACAAAAAGTGCCTAGGTTGATGGCAACTAGGATGTAAACATGATATTTTTAGTGCGAAAAAGGAGTAGGATGGAAAATATGAAGTCTCGAGAGGGATGACAGGGTCAAAACATAGATAGAGAAAGGATCTAGAGATAGGAAATACAATGATAGTGATGGGTCGATAGTGACCTAGACTGGGTGACGAAGAACCGAGTGATGGGTGGAAAATGAGATAAATATGTAACCGAAAAATAGAAACACTAATAGAATGGGCATATAATGGAGTCCTAACTATTTTTTAACATGTAAGACATTAGATACAACAATATAATAATGAATATAACATAAGATAACACAAATAAGTAATTAATAAATGTAAACATCATAAAATCTTGCTAGTGATGAAAACAATATTTTTAAAGACTGTAAGAAGGTTGGCATAGTTTTTTAGATACTCTGGTTCGAAGATGGATTCATAGAATACAAGAAAGCTCGGTGTTTTTCTTGTCTATGTGTTTTTGTGTCTATTTTTGAAAAGATAAGAACATAGTCTTATAGGGTCGATGATGACTAGGTTGGGTCACCGTCGAATGCGGGGAAACTTTCCCTAATGAGGTTAATTTTGTGTTTTAATCAAGATTTCAAGTTTTTAAGGATGAGAAAAGTAATTTAAATCTTGTAGGTGGGAAGAGGTTGTTTAGGGATGTGTCATGGGTAGTTAGGGGATAAAGATAGGTAGGATAAAAGCTAGGAAAAATCATAGGGATTTAGATTTAGGATAAAATCATCCTAAAAGGAAAGTCCTATTAGGGCATAATGGATAATGGTTAATTAATTAATTAATTAACATTAATTAATCAATGTTAATAAAGATTAAAGATGATGGGATAGTAAATAGGCATTTAATTAAATGAAGGGGATGAATTAAATTAATGGGGTCTAGTTATGACCATGGAGAAATATGAGCACATGGAGACATAGGATAGAGAGACCAAATTTAAGTGTCTATATTTACCTCTTTTTGTTGAGTGGTTTTCTCTAGTAAGCCATGAGACAAAAATGAGAAGATACAAAGAGTATGATGAGGATTAACAAACGATTGATGATGAGCTCCCCTCAAATGGGGGATTGATAATGCCAAGGGGAATCGATGACGCATTTGAAAAAGGTAGATGATGAAGGGTGGGTGGGTGAATAAAAATGGGTAAAAGGATAAGGCAAGGAAAGATTCCCCAAGAAAAAAGGATCGCAATAACAATAAAAACTATGGTGGTGACTCCGATATCACATGGGTAGGGGACACAAGGATGTCTCAATGGAGACAAGAGCAATGCTCTACAAAGCACGAGTGGGAAAAAATCACTTCAAACTAGAGAGAATCCAATGGGAAACCTCTTGAATGGATGTAATCTAAGATGAAAAATGGGTCATGGGAAACATCAAACATGTGTAACTAAATACAAAAATTATGTGAAATCCTATGTACATGAGGAATCGAGTGAAAAGGGTATGCGTCTGTAAGGGACGAGGGTGAAAATAATGGTGCCACAACAAAGGGTATGGAATTACGTGAAAAACAAAATTGGAAAATGGGTGGTGAAATAGAATGACCCAAGGGGAATAATTATGGTGACAAATATGGACTTAAAATAAAATATGGGTAATAATATGGTGTGTGCAATAGAGGACACGAAAAAAAGTTTAAAAAGAAAAATAAGAAATGATGATATAAAATTCCCAAGGGGAATAAATATGGCCACAAGGGTGGACTTGAGATAAGATGAAATGATGAAATGGTGCCCTAAAAGAGCACAAAGATGGACAAAAAGGTGAGGTAGGAAAACATGTGATATAATGCTCAAAGAAGGCCACAAAAGTGGACCTAGGATGAGATAGATTGGATAATATTTGATGAGATAAAAAGGCATAATCGAATGATATATGAGACAATATATGAAATGAGATAAGATAATATTATATGTGACCAAATGGTACGAATGATGTTATATCATATAAAGTAGCACACGAGAAAATATGCCTCCAACCGTATTGGAGGTAAACAAAAAGGAGACCCAAGTAACACAAGGCACATGCGACCAAAACATGATGTTAGCATATAACCAACAATGGTTAGTTATACCAAAGATCATGAGAGAAACAAGAATGGAATGAACTCATAAACATAATTTTGACATGACAAATATATTTTTGATGCGACTTTTACATGGGAATAGGGTTCTCCATGAGTGGGGTTCTTGGATCTATGCCCAGCTCTAGGAATGGGAAAGAGCAAATTGATCAATGCGGGAAGTTTGTTAGAAGAGAGTTTATCAATGTAAGGAGATTTTGTTGGATGATATTAAAATGGAATGTTGATCAATGCGGGAATCCTTCAATTTCATAATGTAAGAGTAGCCATCCTTTGAGGGTAGGGTCTACTTTATACATATATGATATAGATGGAAAGAATGATATACATGATAACCGTCCTTCAAGGGATCGGTCTATTTATTTTATTTCTTCTTTTTTTTTTTTTTTTTGAACAGTTGTCCTTCAAGGGATCTGTTTGTTTTTATTTTTTTATTTTTATAAAATCATCCAAGAATTTAATCAAGGGAAGACCTAGAAATAACTAAGTAGAACAATTAGGAGGGGACATTGAATGTATAAGAGACACCCGCAAGCCATTTGCATGGTTTCAATAGGTAAACAAGAGGGTGATGGATGTAATGATCACGGAGTTCTCACCAAGAAGGGAGAACCTATCCATAAGGAAAATTCTATGGGCATAGCCATGGTGCCCATATTTAAGGTCATGTCAAGGAAGTAACAATAGACCACATAGTTCCAAATCATTACAATGATATATGGAAGAGGCTAATGATGGAGGGATGATCTAAAGATATGACTAAGTGCTCACTAGTAATGTGCTAACAATAGAATGGTTACAAGTGTAATGTGTTAAGAGGTTCCACTTCTATTTTACTATCAAGGGAGGCCAAACAATAGGTTCCCGACCCATACTTATGTGTAATAATGTATGGTTCAATCCAGTTGTCTTTCCACATTGGCTCCTTTCTAGATTAGTAATGTTCTAATTTTATTTAAGGATAAGTTCATTGAAATTAAAGTTGTGCTACTCGATGTTCTTATTGTAATCACACCTGATGTGCTCTTGATAAACATGATGGTGTTTAAGAGTAAGGAGGTGGCGTTCATCTAATAGATTTATATTTTTTAAATGCTCCTAGCGATAATCTTTATCAGAGATGAAATCATGAAGAGACACGCATAAGGATGGGATTTGAACTTAGAGATGGACTGATTTAGAGTCATACATAAGAGAAAAGGGAGTAGCTCCTGTGGAAGTGTTAATGCTATTCGATAAGCCCAAAGAGTGAAGGGGAGATAGAGATGCCAATTATGACTAGACTTATCAATGGTCTTTGCAAGAATGTTCTAAAGGGTTTTATTAGTCACTTCAGCTTGTCTTTTATCCTGAGCATAATATGGAGAAGAAAAACTAAGATGGATATTGAATGAGTCACAAAATTTCTTGAGATCTTTGTTTTTAAAGGACTTTCCATTGTCTATGATGAGTTTGTGAGGGATGCCAAAGCGGAAAATGATGTGTTGGTAGATGAAGTTAATAATTAGACCAAATTTAATGAGAGGTGAGGGGAATTACTTCCACCCACTTAGTAAAATATTCAGTTGTAGTAATGATAGAGTGATGTTGTTGTGAAGATCGAGGATTAATGAGACCAATGAGATTAAGACCCCATTGTGAGAAAGGCCAAAGGTCCTAAGTCGGCTATAAAGCTTGACTAGGAATGTGAATAAGATTGGAATGTTGTTGACATTTTTCACATTTCTTAACATATTCACAATCAGTCATGATTGAGGTAAGGCCAGTAATATCCAAGATTAATAACACACTTAGCAACAACTAAGCCACTAAATTTTCCACCAAAAATACTATCATGGAATTCTTAGATCACACGAGAAGATTCATGGGATTTAAGGCATCGAAGATGAATACCATTAAATCCATGCTTATAAATAATGTCTCCAAGTATCACATAGCAGTTAGCATGTTAAAAGAAAGACCTCCTATAATTCTTATATATATCAGGAGCGGTGATAGATTTCGATAAATAATCAAATATTTGGATGTACCAAAGATCTGACAAACTAGACTCAACAAGATTAACGTGAGGTAAGTCATGAAATGGTCAATCACTATGGTGAACGACAACAGAAATTTTAGATTCTTTTGTTGTCCATGGGATGAGAGTTGTGAGGGATGATATCGTATTTGTGAAATGATTGGAAAATCGAGGAATGGCTTGGATAGTATAAGAATCAAATGCCTCGAGGAAGCAATGAATGATGTCATGATATTTTTGATGAGTGTCATTTTAACATTGATACTTGTTTATGACTTATTTGATGATAAGTTTAGAATCTCTATAGATGTAAAGGATTTGAACACCTAGGAAGACAGTAGTTTCAAGGCCTAAGATAAGGGCTTCATATTCTTCCATATTATTCGTGCGCTCAAAATTGAGCTTATTTACGAGTGTAGACACCTAAAATATTCTTACACATAGAATTTCCTCAAATTCACTTAATTAACGACACTCGTTAATCAACCCTTCTTCGCTCCATTCTCGGATGCCCATTCACAACACTCTTTCAGTTGTTTCCCTCCTATAATCAGCTAATTGGGATGATATCTCTCTTATTATCTGGAAATTCCTCCTTTTGACCATTCATAACCTCCCTAGTTATCTCTGAACAACATTTGTAGGCTTCCTATGTTATCTATCGAGTCCACAAATGGATAATCGAATCCTCCCAACTCCCAATGAGTCTCTAATCACTCGCAAATCATGCTTAACTAGCCTAAACCTAGCTTAACTAACCCTAAAGCATGTTTATCCTAATCTAATCTAAAAGTTCTTTTTAGCTTACCTTTATTCCAACATGCACCCAAATTCCAAACTCTCCCAAGTGGAAAACTATAAATACGGGTATATGCCTACCCATTTAACCTTACAAATTTACATAACACAAAACCAAAACAAGCCTAAGAAAGCTTAGATCTCATTTGTGATAGCTTTAAACTATAAAACATTTGGATCTTGACCATTATCCGTTGTTAATAGATCTTCCATCTTGCATCCATCCACTCTAAATATAGTTAGTAAGGGAAGATCTAAAGCATGGCCATGTAGTCAACTTGGAGAGATCTCTTCACTATTTTTGGGATAAAACAACACACAAATATGATTTCTAGGATCTTAATAGGTTCATGTTTTATAGATTTCAAAGAGTAGAGAGTAATATACATGTTATTTTTTGATGTTTTTGTCAAATTTATAATGCTTGCATGTTAGTTTCCCTTGTTTATCTCTTATCTTATGGTCCATAGATGAGTTAGTTAAGATTTGAGGTTTTCTAACCTCATTTCCATAGCTTTTCAACTTATACATGAACACATTTGGCATGCCCAGTGGGAATCTTAGTCCATCCTCCATTAATGGAGGTCTTTTAAGATTTTTATGTCCATTTTAAATCATTTTTATGCTTTCTAGGGTTAAAAGGCTTGTCTTTTAATGGATTTCATGTTTTAAACAAGCTAAATCTCCCTTTTTCTTAAGCATTTAATGGGTTCAAGCTAGAAATAGGTTTCCATGATCAATAACTAACCTATTTGCTTCTTTAAATCTTTCATTTCCGTAACTTTTCGGGTTTTTTGCAGAGGTACGTGTAAGTGTATTGGATTAGAGCATTTTCATTGAAATGGGCACGTATCCATCAATCTAGGCATGTATTCATTAAAATGGGTGTGTATCCATCACTTTGGGCATGTATCCATCAAACAGACATGCACACGTCATCACGGGTGCATATCCATCATTCATTATTCTTATTTTTTACACAGGAAGGTATCCATTGAACCCGGCATGTATCCATCAAAACAGGCACACACATGTCATTCTAGGCACGCATGTGTTGAACTATGCTCATTACCTATCTTGGAGGCCATAACATTTTCTCCCAAACTCAAAACGACTCTATTTTTTTGTTGGAAAGGTATTGAAGTGAACTACGTAATGGAAACATAAAATTAGGATTTTGACTTACAAAAAATTTATGGTTTACATTATTAGATAACTAGTTATTTTCTAACATGTCTAAAAGTTCACAAAATTGTTTTCTTGGTTATTCTAACACTTTGAAAGGTCTTTGTGGGACTAATTAGTTGTTTATAGGTTATTTTAAGTTTATTTTTGGATCAACTTAGTTTAGTGTTTTCAATTTATCATTAGGAAATGTCTTTGAAGCGTGTATGCTCTTCCCTTGCACCTTATAGGTGATCTTGGGAACCAAAAATTCTTCCAAAACCTTCTTCTTCCTTTCAAAACACTTCATTTAATCTTCAAAATGAATTAACTTTTAAAAGTTGGCTAAAATGAGTTTCCTTTTACAAAACACTTAAATTATTTTCCATATATTATTTTAGTTGGGTTTCTGCGTTGTGTATGCTCTTCCTTCACACCTTTTTGGTGATCTTAGGAATCAAAAGAAACACGCAAACTCTCTTTTTATATCATGATATTTTGTGGAAAACTACTAACTCCTTGCATGTAGAACCAAAACTTATTTTCAAAGAAGGAAGGTTCAAAACACAAACCCACTAATACATGTTTGATTGTAGGTTGCCAAATGGTGTGCTACTTAAAACCACATTAAGCTAATCAAGATTAAAAAAACACCACATCACATCACATTGTATTGTAGGTTTCAAAAAGGGTTCATCCCTATCCTCTCAACTAGAATGTAACCCCTTTGGCATAAGGTCTTAAGCTACAAAAATTGGGGTGGTTCTAGGAACCCTAAAGTAATCCATTGCTGAGTAACCTTATGGATGAAACAGGAAGTGCTCCAACTTACCCACTTGACTAGATTTTACATTGCAAGTTAGAGTCAAAGTTATCTATATCGTGACCCCAGTGATGATACAATTGAACATACTAGTTTCTCATTGTATCAGAAGGGGGTAAAGTAAATCCAAGATACTCCCAAACTAGTCAGTGTAACTCTTTGGGTAAATCGAGCTCACATTTAGACAACTTGTGACACCTAGTTGAGTGAACTATTTTAGGAAAGCCATATCTTCTTGGAGCCCACTTTTCTAGTCCATTATCGTGTCTTGTCTAGCCTTCACGAAGTGATGACTTACTTGGAGTCTAAACCTTGTTTTTTTGAACAAGGCAAAGACCCACTAAATTTATATCTAAGTGTCACTCATCACAAAGTTCACGACGTATTACTTAGCTTGGTTTCAATCTTGCCTTAGGATGAGGAGAAACTATGCTCAAGTAACACTTAGTTTATTTCCATTTCTTCATCCATAACCTTGCATTCTTGTTTCCCAATTGGGAAGAGAAGGAGGTATACCTCGCGAGTGTTTTTATAGAAAGTGTTCACCACTCTTTTTCTCATTTATGCCCATCCATGTTTGCAGTTAGGTTGTTAAATGTCTAAAGTGTGTGAGTACATTTTCACATCTTTGATAGTCCTTTGATCTTGATTTCAAGATCGTCTTCATAGCTAGGATTTTGTTTCATCACTATTTCCCCTTGAGTTGTTATTTTTTCTCACATTTTAGCTATAAAATTATGGTACTTACATCTTGTTTTCATTTTTGAGAACTTGGTATAAGTTTCTTTATTGTATCATTACGCTACTCACATGGATAATAACTTCTAGTTATACTTGTACTTAGTTTTGATTCCAACATCATCTGAGTCTTTTGAGAGTGTTGATACTACTTTGTTTATATCATAATGACATCATCTTGATACTAACACCTTGCTTTCTTGGTTAACGTATCAAAATAGTGTTGTTACATTATCCACATTCGCAACTTCCATTATCAAAGACTTAAATTTTGTCGGCATTTGAACTAGTCATATTATATCTCATGGAAATATCGTGTCAGTACAACTTTTGTGCTTACATTTTTTGATATTTCAACTCGACCTAGGTATTGATAGGGTATTTTCACTATCTAATTTTATGCCTATCATTGAAATATTCTATTAAAGGTATAGTGTTCCATAAAATAGTTTGAGTGAATGACTGGTTTACTAGTGGAATTGCATAATTGTTCCTTGTGTTTTAACAAACTAATAAACTTATTCTATGAAAATCTTATTGGATCGTTGAAATGGTGTTATCATAATGTACATTTCCCTTAGTTTTCCTTTAGAAAATCACAAAATCATTTTCATAATCACGATAAATGTCTATTTGGTTGTCATTTTTCCGCCTAAATCGACATGGAACTTCCTTCCCTTTGAGCGATTTCCATCACATTATCTAAGCCTAGGAAGTTGTACCTAAATGATGCTAAAAATCCTTTGAATATCACACGGTTCCTCACACTTACAATAATACGAGAACCTAGGTTTAGGTATTCACATCAAAAGATGCTCATTACGACTAAACCTCATTTGGTTATTCATGCTAGAAGGCCCATTTGGGAACCTCATTCCCCACCTTAATCTCATATTCATTGGTTTGGTTTAGATGCTTTTGAGACAAATTATTATTCTAGTTCCCCACTCTTCTTCTAATTCAGATCCAAAATACTCATCGAATTCCCACTCTTCTTCTAAAGATTTTGATCCCAACTATTGTTTGGATACCCCTATATCTAATCAAGAATCATATTCCTCCCTTCCTTTACATGACCTTTAATCTAAATCACCTCAATGAATCTTTCTCCTTTTAAGACTTATGCGACTCCAAGTTCCATCGATCAAACATCTAATTCATTTATTGAGTCATGGTCTTCCCTTTCTTCACAGGACCTCCTTTATCTGTCACCTCAATGACCCCTTCCTCTGTCGAAGAGTTATATGAATCAGATTCCCTCTATTCAATCATCCAATTTGACTCCTATGTCACAACTTAACGGATGGCTATGTGATCCTACTTTCCAACCTACATTACATCGTCTTCTAGAAAAATAACCTAGGTCCAAATCTAAATCATCCATTCATGAGACACCTGCCTCCAAGTATACTATGTCTCTCGAGTCATCTTCTTCTATTAATCAGGATCCAATTCCTCTTTGGCCTCTAATTCATTTTGATCATACCTTATCGTATCTTCGTCAATATTCTAAAGATCAATGTTTGTGACCATGTTAAACCATTAGAAAGAAGCCATGTGCTAAGATATCTTTTCGAAGCACTATCAAAACTCTTCATGGGAGTGATAAGGTCAAGCCTTCCCCTCATCTACATCATCAAACATCTTCATCTTCTTCTATCAATCAACCTTCCCTACTTATCGGACCCGTCTCTTCTAGTCAACCTCCTATGGTCAAAGAAAAACAACCTCTACTGATTGATTTCTCTCAGGATGACAGAACAATCAGACTACATGAAGATATCCCTCTAGAGGATTGAAAACAAGGGTTCTTTCTTGAACTTGATACACTCATGTATTAAGGTGAAGAAATTGATCCCTTTTGTCAGAACATAGAGGATGATCCTGAGAAGTCATGGAACTTCATTATTCTTATGTTCTTCCATCTTCACTTTCTTCTTTATGTGATGAAGTGATTGGGTCTAGTATTGTTCCATATCCCATCTTCTCATCACACAATCACTCTTTTTATATCATGATCCCTCAATCACGTTCTCCTATAGGTCCAATGTTAAGTATCCCTTCATCTTCATCTAGGTATGGGTCACTGTTAGTAACCCTCCTCTCTGCTACTTGTAGCACATTTTTTAGGTATCCCATTACCTTCTATTCTTGGACCACATACTAGTAGCCCTTCATCCTCTTCTATCTATGAGACACCTCCGAGTATTCTCTCCTTGTCTATACTTGGGTCACCCCATATTATTCCCTTGTGTTATTCTTTCATTCTCGGGCCACATCCTAGTATCTCTCCATTATATTTCTAAATGAGTCACCTTGGGGTAACACATTACCTTCTATTCTTGGGCCACGTCCTAGTATCCCTTCATCCTTTTCTATCTATGGGAAACCTCCGGGTAGCCCATATTCTTCTTTTCATGGGCCATGTCCTTGTAGCCCAATTTATTTCATCTTAGGGCCATATTCTAGCATCCCTTCATCATCTTCTATCAGTGGTTCACCTCCTAGTAGCCCATCCTCTTTAATTATTTGACCGTATCCTTTTCATCCATCACACTTTTCTTCTATCAATGGTTGTGGCAATCTTTGTGGTCATTTCTCACATCGATTATAAACATCCTTGTTTTCTTTCTTCTCCTTCTCGAGATCATAAAAGCCATGCACCATCTTATAAGAAACCCAAACATTTTCTTAATCAAGCTTGGGTCAAAACTTCCAAGAGCTCCAAAGTTTCAAATAATTCCAATGCTCTTTGAGGTGAAAATCAAGTGCGATTCAAGAACACACATCAATGTAACCATCAAGTATGGTGCAGATTGCATAAACCAATGGCTAGGGAACCCAAGATCCCACATACAAAATCCATGTTTCAGGATAAGTCATAGTCATTTATTGAGTATGATCTCACCACCATTATCAAGTTTTGTGATCACATTACTCTTGATAGACAAACACACCTAGTCTCCTTATCAAGGAAATTTTAAACATTGTTATTGGATCTTATCGCATCGAGTAACTTTGTTGGTTCCACCTTTCCAAAACTATAAAAATCTAAAAATCTAAAACAAATGCAATAAAATATTTTTAAAAATGAGAAAACATAATAACATCAAAAGTACAAAGGAAAAACATTACAATCATGTATTGTGTACACATGGATGTTTCTTTCTTCCCTTCCTTTCTATTCTTCTAGAATTCTTCCTACCATTTTCATCCCTTCGGTGATATTTTGGTTATTCTTTTCACACGCATTTTACGACATTTATTTTTATGGTATCCATTTAACCCTGGTCTTTTATCACCTAGATAAATTAAAGAACGATTGACCTCTTAGATATCATATCACACTCAATATCTAATAACTTTGTTGCGAAGAAATTTTGACATATTTTTTTACACTATCTATTTTTTTCATCACAATCACTTCCACCTCCTTCCATCAAGCCATCTATGGTTCTTAACCCCTTATCAAAAAAGAGATCTGAAATAAGTTTTCAGAAAGTTAAAAAAACAAAATCAGTCAAAATTAAAAAGCTAAGATCCAAAAGAAAACAAAAATAGATATATAACTCTCTCTTAGTGTATTTCAATAACCTTTGCCGACTCTATGGATCCTTGACTAGTAGTATATCGAGTGTTGCAATTAGAATCAAATACACCTTTGTAAGGTCTATGGATGCCTGGATGGCGGTGAAGCAATGTACTGCTTTCCCTCCACCCTCTATTCATAAATCACGTATCAAAATAAATCATTCCTACACATTGGCTAGGTTGTTTTCATTTGCTTCCTATCAAATATTCCCTTCAAGATGTAATAAATTCCGCGTGCACACACCGGATCTCTATGAGTGAACATGATTAGTATGTTACCAAGTGTCTTTTTTGGACCTTGTTCAGACTCTTGCTTTAGTCCATATCTCATCTCACAATTTGTGCCTTAAGCTAATCACTTTTTCGTCATGAGGCTTCTAAGATACATTCATAACATTCATTGTTCTTCTACTTCATTCAGAACATCCATGTGTATGGTATTTCCTTTTTCCATGTTTTCGGACACCTTTGTCCCCTTTCACAAAAATAATCCCCACTTCCTTTCTATCATGTGTTTCTTTGCCAACTTACATTGGGGGAATCCTTGATCCTTCCCAAAACTCCATTGGTTTATGTTCATCGTCAGGATGAACATATCTATTTTTTCCTTGATTCCCCATTCATCATTATTGTGTGAAGAGTTTTCCTTTGAATACTCTCACCTAATGCTAGGGAATTTTCATGACTTCACTTCTTTTTCATACACATAATATTCTTCCCTTGTACATCCCATCTATCATTGGGGGTATCCACTCTTCTTTGTCTTCTTGTACATAGCTTCAAAAAACTTTCAAAATATCAAAACATTCAAATATGTTAGAAAAATCAAAACATTCAAATATGTTCCAAAAAAAATCTAAACAATATAAATCATCCTACAAAATTTCACTCTTTGGTTCTCACTTGTTCATGTACGCAACTCGTAGATCATCTTGATCTACCTCCATCAACAAAATCTAGGTTACTTACTTCATCTATAATTTGGGGCACAACAAGTTTCCTAGTACTGTTTCGTAGTGCACATTACTTCTCCATCGGACCCAAGTGTCCTCCATTTTCCCCTTGCATGTATCCTTGCTTCGGGAACCATCATCAACCCTTGTTAATTTTAATAGGTTGAAATTGAATCTTGATAACAAAAACATTACATTATGTTTATTTGTAAGTTTAGTTTGTTTACTTTCTCGTATTGCATTACATTATCTATGTTTTATGGAGATAGGTATCTTTTACTTCCTCGTACTACATTACATTTTTATGTTGCATGGAGTTAGTGTTTTTAGCAATGGAAAAAATTTCGTATATGGATTTTCATCTCATACTACACTTTTTTCATTGTTTTTAATAAGGACCGATGATGAAGATCATTAGCAATATGATGAGAATAAATTTGTGTAAAATTCATTGGATGGATGTTAGCTCATTCCCCCTTCCTCATACTCCTTTTCTGTTATATCCCCTTTCTTTTTTTCAGACTATTCTTTCTTTTGTTATCTTTCTATCATATTTTTTGACCTCCAATCGAGTTCTTCCATCACCCCATCAACAATCGAGGGGCATCCTTAATTCTACTCATTTTTTTCTATCCCTTCAAAATTTTCTACTTGTTTATGATTTTCTACTTTCTTTGAAATGACATCACTTACGCCACCCCAAAGAGGGGTAAATGTAGACACCTAAAATATGATTACACATGTAATTTCCTCCAATTCACTTGATTAATGACACTTCATTAATCAACCTTCTCTGCTCCATTCTCGGATTCCCATTCACAACAATATTTCAGTCGTGTCCCTCCTATAATCAGTTAATTGGGCTAATATCTCTCTTATTAGATGGGCATTCCTCATTTTAACCATTCATAACCTCTCTAGTTCTCTCTGAACCACATTTTCAAGATTCCTAAGCTATCTATCAGTCATAAATGGTTAATCAGACTCCTACTAACTCTCAATGAGTCTCTAATCACTCGCTAACCATGCTTAACTAGACTAAACCTATCTTAACTAATCCTAAATCATGTTTTTCCTAATCTAATATAAAAGTTCTTTGTGGCTTACCTTTAGTCCCACATGCACCCAAATTCCAAACTCTCCCAAGTGGAAAACTATAAATACAAGGATAAGCCTACCCATTCAACCTTACAAATTTACATAACACAAAACCAAAACAAGCCTAAGAAAGCTTGGATATCATTTGTGATAGATTTAAGTCATAAAACATTTGGATCTTGGAAATACTCCATTGTTGGTATTTCCTCCATCTTACATCCATCCACTCTAAATATAGTTAGTAAGGGAAGATCTAAAGCTTGGCCATGTAGCTAGCTTGGAGAGATCTATTCACTATTTTTGGGAGTAAACAACATACAAATATGATTGTTAGGATATTAATAGGTTCATGTTTTATAGATTTCAAAGAGAATAGAGTAATATACATGTTATTTTTTATGTTTTTGTGAAATTTATAATTCTTGCATGTTATTTTCCTTTTTTATCTCTTATCTTATGGTCCATATATGAGTTAGTTAAGATTTGATTTTTTCTATCCTTATTTCCATAGTTTTTCAACTTAGACATAAACATAGTGAGGGGAAAAAGATAATCC
The DNA here is from genome assembly GCA_018340775.1 of Taxus wallichiana var. yunnanensis. NCBI lineage: Eukaryota > Viridiplantae > Streptophyta > Pinopsida > Cupressales > Taxaceae > Taxus > Taxus wallichiana. The sequence continues at coordinate 14,368,208 of CM031238.1, read as the reverse complement.
CCATGACGAAATAGAATGATTTTGGCACCTCCTCCTTGCTGACATTTAGAACCATTAGAGAATATATTCATTTTAAGGGTTTCATACTCACGATGAAATTGATTGATGGATTAATTTGGGAACTACTCATGAGGTAGGTGCAAACTAGGAAGAGGGACCTCTACTAATTGGTCTGCAATAGCTTGGCCCTTAATGGATTTTTGAGAAATAAACTCGAGGTCAAACTCATTCATGAGCATGATCCATCAAGTGATATGATCATTGTGATACGGTTTAGAATGCATCGTCTTAAGAAGGTGAAAGCTAGTAATGACATAAGTCTTATGGTTAAGAAGATAGTGTTGAAGCTTAGAGGTGGAAAAGAAGAGAGTGCAACACATATTTTCATCTTCAAGTATAACGATTCTCGTATTCATGGAGATTGTGGAGTGTAATAAATGGCCTTCTCATGACCTTGGTCATCACGATGTGCTAACATAGCCCCTAGAGTGTGATCAGTAGCATAAATGTATATAGATAGAAAGGCTCCCCCTCACATGGATGTGTAAGCCCGGTGGAGACAAAAGATATTGTTTAAGATCCATAAAATTCTTCTTGCAATTATGATCTGATTGAATTCTATGACTTTACGAGGAAGATGATGGAAGGGTGACAATGTTTTGAAAGTTCGGAAACAAAACAACGAACCGATAGAATACGACCTTGAAGACTACAAAGTTGCTTAAGATTGGAAGGAGGAGGAATTTTGATGATTTCTTTGATTTTCACGGGGTCAACTTTAATACCCCTAATAGATATGATAAAGCCAAGGATTTTTCTAGTTAATACTCCAAACACACACTTAGTTGGATTAAGATGAAGAAAAAATCATATGAGGCACTCAAAAAGGACCTCGAGAATGGAAATATGATCATGATGATGTCCATATTTACCTAAAATATTTTTTACATAATCCTCTATGGTTTTTTGAATGAGATCATGAAAAATTTAAGCCATATCCTCTCGATAAGTAGCTCCAACATTTTTCAAACCAAAGGGTATGACGTGGTAACAAAAGGTCCCCCAAGGGGTGATGAAGGAATTATTATGTTGGTATTCTAGGGAGATAAGAATCTAATTATAACTAGAAAACTTGTCCATAAGATAAATCATCTCATGGCTTGTGGTAAGATCCACAAGTTGATCGATGTTAGGAAGAGGAAAGTCATCTTTAGGAAAAGCGAGATTAAGATCTTAAAATTCAGTGCATAAACAAAGTTTTCCAGACATTTTAGCTACGGGTACGATATTAGAAACCCATTCGGGATAGTCAATGGGGATGATGAATTTGGCAGAAAGAAGATGTTGCATATCCTCTTTGACAAGGAGGGCAGCTCGAGGATTCATGTGGTGAAGCTTTTTCTTGACCAATTTTGTGTTAGGAGCATTGTGACAATATTGTGAAAAAGATGGAAGGGTCAAGACCTTGCATGTATGAATATGACCATGTGAATTCTGGATATGATAAGAGAGGAACATGGTGAAAGATTCAAGCTCATGTGGATCAAGGGATTGACCTATTTTAAGGATGTGAGGCTCTTGGGGAGTCCCAATATTGATGTTGATGGTGTCTTTGTTGAGAAGAGTGGATGTATCATATGGTAAGGTATTATGAAGATAAGAATCCTTTTCCCCCATGTGGGAAAGTGATACATAAATTGCTTAACTTTAACAACTACATATCACTATGCTTGTGAAAATGAATGAAACATACAAGAGTTATTTATTAACTAGTTAATGTGTTACTTCAACAACCATTAAAACTATAAATTGAAAGGAAACAAAGCAAGAGAGAGACAAGATTTATCCTGGAGAAACCTGTGTGGGAAAAACTCTAGTGGGTGAGAAAATTAGCTCCCCTTCCACTATGTAATCTCAATTGATACAATTCACTACCAATTGGCCTTCAAGGAAGATATACAACTCTCCCTAATTGCATCTACTTGCTTACAATCTCTCAACACAAGAACTCTCCAACATGAACAATAAGAAAAGAATACAACTCCTCAATCTTGCTAAAAAATTTCTTTCACCCAAACTCACTTGCTTGAAACCTTGCAAAGGCTCAAATTTATAGATGTTCAACCTCAAGGAGGTATGGAAAGATGAAACGAACCACCTAGAATCCCAAACATTTGTAACTATTGAGATCCCCACATTTTTTGGACCATGAGTAATAGGACCTCCGCCTTATGCGAGACTTGTAGTTGTGTAACCCGCTGCAGAGGTTGCACAACCACCACTCTACACAGAGCGGTGGTTACATAATCATTGGCATTTTCATGTAACCGATAGCTAAAAATCCCCTGGAACAAAACATCAATGGCCTAAAATGTCATTCGGAGGTTTCGGATCACCCCTAGCCTGACTAGACCATCTTGTGAAGATAAAGATGAGTCGAGAACCTGTAGAGAAAGTATAAATATAGAGATTACATAGAATTGGGATTTTCTTATTCTATTTTTGGATCATACCTCCCCAATTTGAGGATTTTAAGTCCCTAAAATCTTCAAGGACTGATGAGGTGAGGAAATTTCTTCCCCACATCCTCTTTGGAATACCACTTGGCCTTCGACAAGTAGCTGCCCTTTCAATCCAATCAACCACCTATCCTGCACCCCTCTTTGTGTTGTTCTTTCTGTCCATTGCAAAACCACATCTTCCTCCAATTCCAACTAACTATCCGGAGCAAGGTCCTTAATAGACGGAAGTAATACCCCTTCTTGTTCATCATCCAACATGGAGGGCTCAAAAATATGTAATTTTTCAACATTTATAACTGAATAAATTTTCATATAATGAGGCAAATCCAAGCGAAAAGCATTCTTACCCACTTGTTCTAGAATCTCAAATGGGCCATAATGAAGAGGTTTAAATTTCTTAGCTTTTCCTTGTAACATGTCCTAGCTCAAATAAAACCATACCTTATCTCCAACAAGGAAGGAATTCTCAGTATGATGATCATGTAATGTTTTTTACTTGGCATGTGACTTTGTCAACCTCTTATGTACCTGAAGGTGAATTTGTTGAATCTTCTCAGTGAACTTTTAACTTTGTGGACCTCTAGTTCCACTTTCTTTTTTTCTCGGCATGGTAATCTCAAAACAACATCAAAATCACTCTTAATCAAATAACCAAAACATGTATCAAAAGGAGTTTTATTAGTTGAAGCATGAATTACCTTGTTATAAGAATATTGGTTATACACCAAGTTCTCATCATATTTCCTCAGATGTTTCATGTTATACCCCATCAAGAGATGGAACAAGGTACAATATACCACCTTTGTTTTCCCATCCATCTTTGGATGAAAGGCAGTAGACTTCTTTAGCTTCGTATCCATTTTTCCCATAAAGTAGACCAAAACTTCCCTACAAACCATGAGTCCCTATCTAATATAATAGAATTTGGAAAACCAAAGTGAACCCACACATTAGCAAAAAATAACTTAGCTACATCACTAGCCTTAATGGTCTTTTTACAAGGAATAAGAATACACATTTTTCTAAATCAATCTACAATCACAAATATATAATCATGACCCTTTTTGGTGGTAGGAAAACCGCCCACAAAATCCATGGATATACTTTCCCATGGTCGGGAAGGAACTGAAAACAGCATATATAATCCCAACTTCCTATTATTAGGCTTTCTTGTACTACATAAAACACAACCCCTAATGAATTTAGCAACTTCAACTTGCATGTTTGGCCAATACACATACCTCTGCAAGTATGTTACAGTCTTTGTCACACCAAAGTGACCGGTTACCATGGAAGTGTGTGCTTCTCTCATAAAGCGTGCTCTTTCCCTCACGAGCACATAGATTTTCATGTTCTTATAGATAGATCCATCCTAGAGACAGTATTCCCCTTGAGGTGAAAATCCCTCACTTGGAGGTTTTTGCTGAAATATCTCTACAAAATCTGGATCCTGCTCATAGCCTTCCTAATATGCTTCACACACAAAAGGCTCAAGAAGAGTTAACATGCCCACAACTGAAATCAAAGGAGGTCTAGATAACATGTCAGCCAATTTTTTACTCATACCTATTTTATATTTAATAATGAAATGAAACCGATGTAAACAACCCCATCCATTTATAGTGCCTATATTTTTGAATTTTATTCGAGCTGCAAATATTGGAGAGGTTGATTATCGTATGAATTATTTTTTCCTTACCCATCAAATAATGTTTATATTTCTTTATCGCTTGACCAAGAGAAAACAATTCCTTATCATAAGTACAAGTAATTCATGATTGCACCATGAAACAGTTCAGAGTGATAACATACTGGCCTACCTCCCTAAAGTAGGACAACCCCATAAGCATAGTCACTGGCATTGGTTTCCACTTCAAAAGGAAGTTGTAAGTTAGGTAAGGCCAAAACTAGAGCATGACTAATTTTATATTTAAATGTTTCAAAAGCAACCTGTTGTCTCATACCTCAATCAAATGTCTTACCCCCTGTTGTCACGGAATGTAGTGGCGCTGCTATAGAAGAGAATTTCTTTATGAACTTCCATAAATACTAAACCACTCCAATGAAACTCCTAGTCTCAATCAAAATGGAGTGTGTAGGCCAATCGAGAATGTCCTCTATCTTAGTCAAATCAATTCTTAACTCCCCATCTCTAATCACATGTCCCAAAAAGATAAGTGACTATTGTTTAAACTCACATCTCTTCTCATTCAACACAGGCATGTTCTCCTTAATTACTTGCAAAACATGACATAAATGATCGAGTATTCTCCTCAAAAGTTCTGCTAAAAACTAGAATGTCATCTAAGTACACAATAATAAAGGAATCAATAAGCAACCTCATTACCTCATTCATCAATTTCATGAAGGTAGTCGGTGCATTAAATAGCTCGAATGGTAATATCAACCATTCATACAATCCCTATCGGTCTTGAATGTTATCTTCCAGATGTCCTCTTCCTTGATCTGCACTTAATGATACCCAAACTTCAAATCAATCTTAGTAAAATATCTATGATGATGTAACTTATCTAAAAATCATCAATGTGAGGAATATGGTATCAATCGGGGATAATTTTAGTGGTGAATATTCGTAATATGGTGAATATTCCATTTTTGAAAAATTTGAAAAGGCAAATTTTTGGCACGGGTCAATGACATGTTCACCTAAAAATTACAGTTTAATTTTTTTAGGGGTCGGCTTCACCTACCCTTGAAACTATCCCCTATATAATCCTAGATTATTCACCAAGTAGAACACTACTAGCTCACTCATACCACCTAGGGGCATATGTATTATCAAGTACAGTAAATGTGTGATAGGAGGGTAGAGGCTATAGATGTGTGACAAGAGGGTGGAGGCTACAGATGTGCAATAGAGAGTTTGTTGATGCATGACAGGAGAGTTTATTGACACGTGACAGGGATACTTTGTTGACACATGACAGAATATGGAGTAAGTAGACACCCGAATGAGATTTTTTTGATGTGCGACACGGTCCCACGATATATTTTTGTCATGTGATGAGATGGCGAGAAAGGTGTAGACGCGTGATAGAATATTTATTACGCAGCGTTAACAAGCTTATTGTCACATGTCAATGAACCTCGTTGATGCGCATCAACAAGGTTTTGATGCATGTCGGTGAGGTTTGTTAACACGTGAAAATAACCTTGTTGATGCGTGATAGAAAATGTATGTCACGCATCTACAGCATTATATCACACCACTTAAAAATTAGGTTAAAATTTTTTGTCAAACCCCCAAAAATACACCTTACGTGAAACCGAGTTACGAGGATATTCATCGGGTATTTTCCACCTTCAATTTCTAAGATGTCTCTTAAAATGAACCACGATATCGATTCTTAATGGCTATTTTATTTAAGGCCCTATAATTAACACACATTCTCCATGAACCATATTTCTTAGGTACTAAAACAATAGGAGAACCACATGGAGAAGTGTTAGGATGGATTATACCTTGTTCAATCAAATATTATTCTTGTTTTTTACCTTATTGGTATCTTTTAAAGACTACATGTACAACCCCAATTTCGAGAAGAAGACTATTAGGTAGCAAATGGATCTCATGCTCAATCGCCCTCACAGGGTAGCCTTGTAGGTTCTGAAAGACCTCTCTAAACTACCGAACCAACTCTATTAAATTTTTACTTACTCCTAATTAGAAAACATGTTACAAGTGGTTTTAGATGTCACAATATCATCATCTGGCATATCCCTTAACATGAGTAATGCAAACTTACCACTAGCATTAATAAGTTTTGGGCTTCATTGGCTTCTTAAAAACACCCCATTTAGTAAGCGAAGGAAGCTTCATAACAGCCACGTTATGAACATAACTATCAAACCGAGGTTAAAGCATGTTTGGTTAATTTTAACCAAGAAAATAAAATCTTTTGACTTTCATTAATGTGATGCAAACTAAAATATACCTCCAATTGAGCTAGCCAATGGTCTATCTTCTCAATGTTCACATATCCATCATAAGGTTCAATATTGATCTTGTCCTCCACTTTGAGTGAAGAAGGCACAAGAATGGCATGGGATGGTTCTTCTTCACGAACCTCTTCTTCATGGTCTTTCGAGGTCTCCTTCGAAACACCAAGCTTCTCCATGAGCAGTCCCATGATGGACTCCAATTTCCCAAGGATGCTAAAATGTTGCCCACATATTTGGATATATTTTCCACATTCTCCTCCAGCTTGTAGAAACATTCTTCATCGTTATCATCTGCATCATCTCTTTGAGCCATCTCATGAATTCCTTGCTTCCACTTTCTTGTAGAAATCTCTTCTTCAAAGGGAATCAGGCTACCTTCACCACTTTCTTTTCCCTTTCGGGTAAGGGGCATCTAACTACAATCTTAACACAAGTTAAACCACATAAAATACTGAAATCTTAACTACTCTTATACCAATCGAACTATAAAATACTTAACTTTAACAACTACATATCACTATGCTTGTGAAAATGAATGAAACATACAAGATTTCTTTATTAACCAGTTAATTTGTTACTTCAACAACCATTAAAACTACAAATTGAAAGGAAACAAAGTAAGAAGGACATAAGATTTATCTGGAGAAACCGGTGTGGGAAAAACTTTAGTGGATGATAAAATTAGCTCCCCTTCCACTATGTAATCTCAATTAAAACAATTCACTGTCAATTGGCCTTCAAGGAAGATATACAACTCTCCCTAATTGTATCTACTTTCTTATAATCTCTCAACACAAGAACTCTCCAACATGAACAATAAGAAAAAAATATAACTCCTCAATCTTTCTCAAAAATTTTCTTTCACCTAAACTCACTTTCTTAAAACCTTGCAAAGGCTCAAATTTATATATGTTCAACCTTAGGGAGGCATATAAATCTGAAGCGAAGCTGCCTGGAATCCCAAAAATTTGTAACTATTGAGATACTGTGTTTTTGGACCATTATTTATAGGACCACCACCATATGTAGAGCGAGTAGTTACATAGCCCTTTGGGGTGATCATGTAGCCCGACAACTAAATATCCACGAACAAAACATCAATGGCCTAAAATTTCATTCGGAGGTGTTTGGATCACCCCCATCCTGACTAGACTATATTATGAAGATAAAGATGGGCCAAAAAGCTATAGAGAAAGTATAAATATAGAGATTACATGGAATTGGGCTTTCCCTTATCCATTTTTGGATCGAGAAAGAATTTTTTCATCATCGATTACTTTGAAGAATGTCGATGGTAGAAGAGTCATCTTCTATCATCTTCGGATGGCAAAGGGGAAGATATTTATTCTAGTTCCTAGATTGATAAGTGATCAGTCCCAAAGTGATGGTAGAGACTAAAAAAATTAGAGGAAATAGACACAGTTTCATCTGTCTCCATGGAATCAGGGGATGGAGAAGATGGAGAAGGCATATCCATGCACATCTTGGATGGTGGAATGGGGTTAGAGGATTGCTCTTGATATCCTAACCCAAACTTTTTGTGAGGTTTGTGTTCTTGATCAATAAATAGGCCATGTGGCCCATTCTTGTAGCACCCTATTCTCGAATCCCTTTCATGCATAGCGATGAAGGTAGGTGTGTGGTGAAGGAGTGTTTTTGAAAAATTCAAAACCACTGGTATAATATTTGGCATGTGGAAGATCGGCAATGTGAGAATAAGGGGTATCAAAAGCACCATAGATGAGATTGGTTCGAAGATGTGGTGGATTGAAAGGAACGATATCCCCAACATTGGGGTGGTATATTAGATCTTGGTCAGGCCTACCAAGATGGTGAGGAGTGGGTAAGGTGTTGAGTATAAGAAGACGATACTCCCCTAATGTGATTTTATCCATTACTTTATCCAAGGAGTCATCGTTGGGAAGTTTGGATGAAGGGATGGATGAGCTGGTGGATGGTGTAGATGGATCATTCTTAGGAATGAGGACATCATTAGGTCGATAGGTCATGTTGCACATTTGGAAGGGAGGAGTGTCCACTGGGAAGCATCAAGATCTTCCCCTCATGCTCATATTTAAGACAATGATGAAGTGTAGAGGGGACACAACACATAACATGGATCCAAGGTTGTCCAAGGAGAACATTGTACTGAAATTATCCTTCTATGATGTAGAATACCTCATGGAGGAGCTTCTCACCAATGCGGATGGGAAGGAAAACCATTCCCAAGGCAGGAGCGATTACATCATTGAATACGGGGAGGATTTGCGGGTATTTGAGTGATTGTGGATTTTGGGATCTTAAGCTGATCAAAGGTATGTGATGGGATGATGTTAATGCTTTCCCCATTATCAATCATGGATCATCAAATGAAATTATCATTAATCCTAACCATGATGAAAAGGGGAAGGTCATCTTAAATGCAGTGTGATGTCTAGTTGATCCTCATCATTGGATTTGAGTATGTTTCAAAGCTTCAATGAGGGCCTATCGATGGTGCATGCGAGCTTTGGATGAGATCATAAAGAGACATCTTAACTAGGGTCTAATGAATTTTTTCAATGATAATTTTTCAATAGGTTGAGGGGAGCTAATATGGAAACATTAGGTTTTGATGATGATGTGATCTCCTTAGGATGAGGAATGGTGACAAACATCTTAGGTTTTTCTTGGGATTTCAATTAAGGATCATGTGGTCTAGATCGTATGGACATCGAACAGCATTGATGAATAAAGGGGGACCATCCACAAAAATAATCCTCATCTAGAGTTGGGATGGCTGCAAAATTCCATGATGAATGAAGGGAATTTTGTATTTGTATAGATGAGGTCATAGGCATGGGTTTGGAAGGAAGATATTGGTTTTCTTTAAGAATAAAGTCATTTTCTTGAAGATGATTTGGATGTCATGCTTGTCATTTGGTGTGAATGCACAACATTAGTGCTTCACAAAGCACCCCCCAAAGCAATGTGGGACCTTTGCTTAAAATGGGGAAAGCTCTCAGAGAAGGTTGGTTCCTCTTCCTAAACTACCTGCCACAAGCTATTCCAAGTGTAGGCAAGCTAATCTAATCCTAATCTAACTATGCCAAGGAGATAGAGAGAGAGAGAAAAGAGGGAAAAACAGAGCCTACACTAAAACGGTGATACACCAGAGAAGGAAAATGTTGAACATCTATCAAAACTGCCATGGAACAAGAAGAGGTGAGCAATGGAAAGGATGGACAAGTGCATCACAAAACCAAGGATAAATTTCACACAAAAAATGTTCCAAAACTCCATGAACACAGCTCCAAAACCTGCAATGAACATTCAAACATGCACAAATACCTACAATGAAGAGAGGCAAGAAGAAGACAAGCAAAAACGAGCAAGGATGGACAAATGCATCACAAAACACATTTTTATTGCTCCAGAAGTTTGCACAAAACATCATTTTACTAGTAAGAGGAAAAAAATGCCATTACAAAGCAAGGGAGGAGGTTCAAACTCCATTTTCGACCTTGGGGAAGAAAAGAAGGGAGAGGCAGAGAAGAATGATGAACAACCTTTACAAATGAGCCAAATCTGGCTTTTAACCATCGAAACAGAATGAAAGAAATGTGGAAAATGTGGAAAATCAAATTGAAACTCCAACCACCAAAAATCCCTTCAATCTCACCTACAAAGTGATGGGATTCATGGAAAAACCCATACGCCAAAGTACATTGCTCTGACAGAGCAAGAAAGAGGCCCATACTTCATTAATTTTGGTGGTTGGGGGTGTTTTCTGTGTTTTTGCATGCCAGAGATGTTTTCCTATTTTTCTCCAAAATATCCATCAAAAATAAAAATTTAACCCTCCATCATGTAGAGGATTTCAACATCTTTCCAATGATATAAAGAACGTGAAAATCTGAGCTCGGGATCAAAAGTTATGCCCCTCTGAAGATTTAGGGCAAAAATAGCAATTTTAGGGCAAAAATCGGGTTGGCGGGCCAAAACTTGAAAATTTTCCATTTTTTGAATTTGGGAAAATGTCCCAAAAATTCCCCATGCCCTACCACTCCTCTACCATGTGGCACTTTCCCATTCGCTGATGGAAACGTGGGCTCAAACCTCACTTTTCCCCTTTGATTTTTTTATGGGAAAAATTCCCAAATTTTCCCCGCGCTCCGCCACTCCGGTGACACGTGTCAGCTTCTAGTTGCTTGGTGGGGGTACACTTCTTTTTCTCCATTTTTTCCTCTATCACTTTGGCAAAAAACCAAAGTTTCCTCGTGCCTCCGACTCCCGCCACTGTCATGGACATGTGTCGCTTCCTCATTGGCCGCGGGCCTTCCATAACTTTTTCTCCATCCTCCTCTACGGGCTTGCACGAGCCAAAATTTTCCCTTTGTGCCCTTTGCCCTCTTTGGAAAATTTTCCAACTTACCTCCCTGGCCCGACCTCCGCCACCACGTGGCACCTTCTCATTGGCCATGGGCTGTGTCAAGGGAAAATTTCCCCAAAAACTCCATCGAGCCATAACTTTCAAAATATTTGGAGTTAGGAGGAAAATTTTACCTTTCTGGAAAGGGAAGAAAAATCCTATCTGATGGAGCCATTTCAAAAACCCTTGAGTGCTTGAAATGTGTGAAAATTGAATTTGAAGCACAAGGAAGGGAAGAATGAAGGCAAGTTAGCCAAAATAAGCAGGGGGCTCATTTTGGATAACAATTTGGTGACTCTCAGGGGTCATCTGCCTACTAGATGAATGATCAAGTGGCCTTTGAAGCATCCATTGGGCATGGAGTCAAGCTTGATAAACTAATTCTGATCTGAACTATGAAAATATGACCTCTGAGCCACTTGGAAACCCACTAAAACTTGGAGTTGATCTTCACCAAAACCCACTGAAATGGATTGTGCAAGAGCAACACAAAAAGCACCAAAAAACTATGTACAAAATTGGAAATCATACATACCCCAAGTGGGATATGTAGAGTGTGCACAAGCACTTCTTACTGAAAGCAAACCTACCTACTCTACTCTAACTAGAAGCAAAGGTGAGCTAAACAAACCCTATAACTGGTTGTGCAAAATAGCTTCCTTTCTTCAAAATGGGCAGCCATGCAATTGATTTGGAGCTGATCATGGCTGTTAGGATGAGTGGAAAATCAACAAGAAGCTGGTCTTCTACCCATATCAGCAAGGTGTCAACTGAAAACAAGTTAGATACCTCTTTTAGTTGCTTTGCATTTGGATTGTAGAGGTATTGCAGCTGATCCTTGGTGCTTAGATGCTCATCCTCATGCTTAGAAGCAAGCATGACTAGTTGTGACTTCTCCTTTGGCTCCAATGAAGCCAAATACCTTATTGGGAAAGGTCTGATCCATTTGATATGCCCATTGCTCTGATTTTCAACTCCAAAAATGGAGTCCTCTTGTAGACCTTCTTGGATGGATGATGTGGGAGAAGTGATGAAGTTCTTACTTGTTTTCCTTCTTCCTCCAATGAAGAACATGGAAGATTAATATCTTCCAATCTTGGCTCCAAAAGGCTGTTATAAAATGCAGGCTGCTGCAAATGAATGCTCTCCTTCATGGCAGTAGGTTCTTGTGTTTGGAATGTGGGTGATGAAGGAGAAAATGGCGTGATTTCAACCGGTTCCTCTTCATCAAAACAGTCTTCCAAATCATGAGATAAACTACCTCATTGTTGTCTATTGCAAATGCTCAACCTCCCCCATGGTGTTCTTTTGATTTGCAACTTGATCACCATGGTTTCTTTCATCCTCCAACATTGAGTTTGAGAGATCAAACTCTTCTTCAACACTAGAAGTCGAGAGAGATGAAGTAGAAAGAAGAACTGAAGGTTCTTCTATAGCCTACTTTGTGCTCAAAGCTTTTGGATCTGCACTTTTCTCCCCCATAGCTGGAATGTGCTCCTCTTCTTTTGGATTTGGAGCAGCTTCTCCTTCCTCTATTTGCTTGAAGACAATCTTTCTCTTGATTGAACTCTTCCTCTAGCATGAAGTTTTCAAGTCAAACTCTTCAATCTGCTGCTCTATAGGATGAGTTGGGGCTGCAAGATCTCTTTTAGAGCTTTCCTCTTCCATGGCTGATTGTGCAACTTGAATTGGATCAGCATCTTCTTCAAGTAGAGTGCCAACATGGACACTACATTCTGAGAAAATTGATTGCTGATTTGCCTCTTCTTTTTCTCTTCTTCTGCTGCAACAAAATCAGTCCTAACCACCACTTGTTCTTCAACCTTGGCCTCCTCTGTTGGTTTCACCATCAAGGGGATTTTTGTAATCCCAAATTTAAGAGCCAAGCTTACCAAACTTCTGATTTTTTCTTCTTTGTTTGGCTCTTCTTCTTGTTGTCCTTCATGACTGATTTTTGCAATTTCTTCTTCCCCACATGGAATTGGGAATGCAAGAGGAGGGGTGGGTTGTAACTCAATTGATTTTGCAATTATTTTTTGTGGTGGAGGAGATGAAACTTCTTGTTTCCTTGGAGTGGAAGGTATTTCTTTTTTCTCTTGTGGAGGGGATTTGGATTTGGAAGAGAAGAGAGAAGAAAAATTGAGATGGGATGGAAGACTAGGGGATGGAGAAATGGAATCAACTCTTGGGGCAGCATGGGCTGGATTTGGAATTTGGAATTCAAAATGAGATGGTGTTGCTTGAGGAATGGAAGGAGAAAAACCAGATGATGGTGTAGAACTTACCCATTGACAAGGTTTCTCAGCACCAAATTTATAGGCCTCTATCTCCACTTTTCCATTGTGCAAGTTGGGGCAGCATCTCCATCATGAAGTCAGCTTCTCCTGAGGGCTGAAGTGTCTTGGAAAAGGGCCAACCCATGGACAAGGTGCCCTGCAACCAATTTTGAAATCCTTCATTTGAGTTGTTGCTCTTGATTGCACCATGCCAACCTCCATTTTTGGATCTTCTCCACAAAATCAGCATCTTCCATTTGATTGTCTTCATTGTTTGCATACTCCTGCTCTTGGAAAGAACCATAGCCAAACTGATTTTGGCACTGCTGCTCATATGGATATGCATACTGATTTTGAATTTGATCAAAATGCTGATTTGAAGGAGTTGTAAAACATGTTGGAGGTGGAATATACTATTGTTGTAAATGTGAATTCCATGATGGAAATGAAGTCATGATTGCACAACTTCATGAAATGAAAGAAGATGGAAGAGATGGAAGGAAGAATGGATGAAAAATGAATGAAAATGAATGGAAAGAGGGTATGCAACTCAGAGAATGAGTTATTTACTAGATGGAGTCACCAGATGTGCTTTTGAATATGCCTCCAAAGGTTGAATCTTTAACAGGAACACACCAACCTGTCAAAAATAAAGTGGAAGACCTCTAAGGTCCCACTTGAGGCATGTGCCAAAACTATTAGTGCAAATTCACAGCACCCCCAAAATGACCTATGGATCTACTTTTCTAAGGCAATGTCATTTGGTGTGAATGCACAACATTGAGCTTTCCCAAAGTGTGGGACCTTTGCAAATGGGGAAAGCTCTCCAGAGAAGGTTGGTTCCTCTTCCTAAACTACCTACCACAAGCTATTCAGTGCAGGCAAGCTAATCTAATCCTAATCTAACTATGCCAAGAGAGAGAGAGAGAGAGAGAAAAGAGGGAAAAATAGAGCCTACACTAAAATGGTGATACACCAGAGAAGGAAAATGTTGAACATCTATCAAAACTACCATGGAACAAGAAGAGGTGAGCAATGGAAAGGATGGACAAGTGCATCACAAAACCAAGGATAAATTTCACACAAAAATGTTCCAAAACTCCATGAACACAGCTCCAAAACCTATAATGAACATTCAAACATGCACAAATACCTGCAATGATGAAGAGAGGCAAGAAGAAACAACAAAAAAATGAGCAAGGATGGACAAATGCATCACAAAACACATTTTTTATTGCTCAGAAGTTTGCACAAAACATCATTTTACTAGTAAGAGGAAAAAAACACCATTACAGAGCAAGGGAGGAGGTTCAAACTCCATTTTGACCCTAGGGAAGAAAAGAAGGGAGAGGCAGAGAAGAATGATGAACAACCTTTACAAATGAGCCAAATTTGGCTTTTAACCATCGAACAGAATGAAAGAAATGTGGAAAATGTGGGAAAATCAAATTGAAACTCCAACCACCAAAAATCCCTCCAATCTCACCTAAAAGTGATGGGCTTCATGGAAAAACCCATACGCCAAAGTACATTGCTCTGTAGAGCAAGAAAGAGGCCCATACTTCATTAATTTTGGTGGTTGGGGGCATTTTCTATGTTTTTGCATGCTAGAGATTTTCCTATTTTTCTCCCACAAATATCCATCAAAAATAAAAATTAACCCTCCATCATGTAGAGGATTTCAACATATTTCCAATGATATAAAGAACGTGAAAATGAGCTCGGGATCGAAAGTTATGCCCCTCTGAAGATTTAGGGCAAAAATAGCAATTTTAGGGCAAAAATCGGGTTGGCGGGCCGAAACTTGAAAATTTTCCATTTTTTGAATTTGGGAAAATGTCCCAAAAATTCCCCGCCACCCCACCACTCCTCTGCCACATGTGGCACTTTCCCATTCTGATGGAAACGTGGGCTCAAACCTCGCTTTTCCCCTTTGATTTTTTTATCGGGAAAAATTCCAAATTTTTTCCCTCGCGCTCTGCCACGCTCGGTGACACGTGTTGACATTTTTCGTGCTCACTTTTGCTGGGTGGGGCACACTTTTTTTTCTCCATTTGTGCCTCTGTCACTTTGGCAAAAAACCAAAGTTTCCTCCGCGCCTCCGACTCCCGCCACTATCATGGACACATGTGTCGCTTCCTCATTGGTCGCGGGCCTTCCATAAACTTTTTCTCCATCCTCCTCCGCGGGCTGCTGGGCCAAAATTTTCCCTTTGTGCCCTTTGCCCTCTTTGAAAATTTTCCAACTTACCTCCACCAGCCCGACCTCCGCCGCCACATGGCACCTTCTCATTGGTGTGGCTGTCGAGGAAAATTTCCCCAAAAAACTCCGTCGAGCCATAACTTTCAAAATATTTGGAGTTAGGAGGAAAATTTTACCTTTCTGGAAAGGGGAAGAAAAATATCTATCGATGAAGCCATTTCTAGAAACCTTTGAGTGCTTGAAATGTGTGAAAATTGAATTTGAAGCACAAGGAAGGAATAATGAAGGCAAGTTAGCCAAAATAAGCGGGGGCTCATTTTGGATAACAATTTGGTGACTCTCAGGGGTCATCTACCTGTTAGATGAATGATCAGTGGCCTTTGAAGCATCCATTGGGCATGGAGTCAATATTGATAAACTGATTCTGATTTGAACTATGAAAATATGACCTCTGAGCCACTTGGAAACCCACTTTGAAACTTGGATCTATCTTCTCACCAAAACCCCCTTTGAAATGGGATGTGCAAGAGCAACAAAACAACACCAAAAAAACTATGTACAAAATTAGAAATCATACATACCCCAAGTGGGATATGCAGAGTGTGCACAAGCACTTCTTCTACTAAAAAGAAAACCTACCTACTCTACTCTAACTGGAAGCAAAGGTGAGCTAAACAAACCCTGCAACTAGTTGTGCAAAATAGCTTCCTTTCTTCAAAATGGGCAGCCATGCAATTGATTTGGAGCTGATCATGGCTGTTAGGATGAGTGGAAAATCAACAAGAAGCTGGTCTTCTACCCAAATTAGCAAGGTGTCAGCTGAAAACAAATTAGATACCTCTTTTAGTTGCTTTGCATTTAGATTGAAGAGGTATGCAGTTGATCCTTGGTACTTAGATGCTCATCCTCATGCTTAGAAGCAAGCATGACTGGTTGTGACTTCTCCTTTGGCTCCAATGAAGCCAAATACCTTATTGGGAAAGGTCTGATCCATTTGATATGCCCATAGCTCTAATTTTCAACTCCAAAAATGGAGTCCTCTTGTAGACCTTCTTGGATGGATGATGTGGGAGAAGTGATGAAGTTCTTCTATTGTTTTCCTTCTTCCTCCAATGAAGAACATGGAAGATTAATATCTTCCAATCTTGGCTCCAAAAGGCTGTTATAAAATGCAAGGCTGCTGCAAATGAATGCTCTCCTTCATGGCAGCAGGTTCTTGTGTTTGGAATGTGGGTGATGAAGGAGAAAATGGTGTGATTTCAACCGGTTCCTCTTCATCAAAATAGTCTTCCAAATCTGACAGATAAACTACCTCATTGTTGTCCTGCTGCAAATGCTCAACCTCCCCCATGGTGTTCTTTTGATTTGCAACTTGATCACCATGGTTTATTTCATCCTCCAACATTGAGTTTGAGAGATCAAACTCTTCTTCAACACTAGAAGTCGAGAGAGATGAAGTAGAAAGAAGAACTGAAGGTTCTTCTATAGCCTGCTTTGTGCTCAAAGATTTTGGATCTGCACTTTTCTCCCCATAGCTAGAATGTGCTCCTCTTCTTTTGGATTTGGAGCAGCTTCTCCTTCCTCTACTGCTTGAAGACAATCTTGCTCTTGATTGAACTCTTCCTCTAGCATGAAGTTTGTCAAGTTCAAACTCTTCAATCTGCTGCTCTATAGGACAAGTTGGGGCTGCAAGATCTCTTTTAGAGCTTTCCTCTTCCATGGCTGATTGTGTAACTTGAATTGGATCAGCATCTTCTTCAAGTAGAGTGCCAACATGGACACTACATTCTGAGAAAATTGATTGCTGATTTGCCTCTTCTTTTTTCTTCTTCTTCTGCTGCAAAAAAATCAGTCCTAACCACCACTTGTTCTTCAACCTTGGCCTCCTCTATTGGTTTCACCATCAAGGGGATTTTTGTAATCCCGAATTTAAGAGCCAAGCTTACCAAACTTCTGATTTTTTTTTCTTTTTTTGGCTCTTCTTCTTGCTGTCCTTCATGACTGATTTTTGCAATTTCTTCTTCCCCACATGGAATTGGGAATGCAAGAGGAGGGGTGGGTTGTAACTCAATTGATTTTGCAATTATTTTTTGTGGTGGAGGAGATGAAACTTCTTGTTTCCTTGGAGTGGAAGGTATTTCTTTTTGCTCTTGTGGAGGGGATTTGGATTTGGAAGAGAAGAGAGAAGAAAAAATTGAGATGGGATGGAAGACTAGGGGATGGAGAAATGGAATCAACTCTTGGGGCAGCATGGGCTGGATTTGGAATTTGGAATTCAAAATGAGATGGTGTTGCTTGAGGAATGGAAGGAGAAAAACCAGATGATGGTGTAGAACTTACCCATTGACAAGGTTTCTCAACACCAAATTTATAGGCCTCTATCTCCACTGTCCATTGTGCAAGTTGGGGCAGCATCTCCATCATGAAGTCCAACTTCTCCTGAGGGCTGAAGTGTCTTGGAAAAGGGCCAACCCATGGACAAGGTGCCCTGTAACCAATTTTGAAAGCCTTCATTTGAGTTGTTGCTCTTGATTGCACCATGCCAACCTCCATTTTTTGGATCTTCTCCACAAAATCAGCATCTTCCATTTGATTGTCTTCATTGTTTGCATACTCCTACTCTTGGAAAGAACCATAGCCAAACTGATTTTGGCACTGCTGCTCATATGGATATGCATATTGATTTTGAATTTGATCAAAATGCTGATTTGAAGGAGTTGTAAAACATGTTGGAGGTGGAAATTTACTATTGTTGTAAATGTGAATTCCATGATGGAAATGAAGTCATGATTGCACAACTTCATGAAATGAAAGAAGATGGAAGAGATGGAAGGAAGAATGGATGAAAATGAATGAAAATGAATGGAAAGAGGGTATGTAACTCAGAGAATGAGTTATTTACCGGATGGAGTCGCCAGATGTGCTTTTGAATATGCCTCCAAAGGTTGAATCTTTAACAGGAACACACCAACCTATCAAAAATAAAGTGGAATACCTCTAAGGTCCCACCGAGTGTGCCAAAACTATTAGTGCAAATTCACATCACCCCCAAAATGACCTATGGATCTACTTTTCTAAGGTAAATGTCATTTGGTGTGAATGCACAACATTGAGCTTTCCCAAAGTGTGGGACCTTTACAAATGGGGAAAGCTCTCAGAGAAGGTTGGTTCCTCTTCCTAAACTACCTACCATAAGCTATTCCCAGTGTAGGAAAGCTAATCTAATCCTAATCTAACTATGCTAAGAAGAGAGAGAGAGAGAGAGAGAGAAAAGAGAGGAAAAACAGAGCCTACACTAAAATGGTGATACACCAGAGAAGGAAAATGTTGAACATCTATCAAAACTGCCATGGAACAAGAAGAGGTGAGCAATGGAAAGGATGGACAAGTGCATCACAAAACCAAGGATAAATTTCACACAAAAATGTTCCAAAACTCCATGAACATA
The DNA here is from genome assembly GCA_018340775.1 of Taxus wallichiana var. yunnanensis. NCBI lineage: Eukaryota > Viridiplantae > Streptophyta > Pinopsida > Cupressales > Taxaceae > Taxus > Taxus wallichiana. The sequence goes on along the minus strand of CM031238.1, from coordinate 14,349,386 downwards.
GCTCCAAAACTTGCAATGAACATTCAAACATGCACAAATACCTGCAATGAAGAGAGGCAAGAAGAAGACAAGAAAAACGAGCAAGGATGGACAAATGCATCACAAAAACATGTTTTTTATTGCTCCAAAAGTTTGCACAAAACATCATTTTACTAGTAAGAGGAAAAAAATGCCATTATAGAGCAAGGGAGGAGGTTCAAACTCCATTTTTGACCTGGGGAAGAAAATAAGGGAGAGGCAAGAGAAGAATGATGAACAACCTTTACAAATGAGCCAAATCTGGCTTTTAACCATCGAACAGAATGAAAGAAATGTGGAAAACATGGAAAATCAAATTGAAACTCCAACCACCAAAAAATCCCTCCAATCTCACCTACAAAGTGATGGGCTTCATGGAAAAACCCATACGCCAAAGTACATTGCTCTACAGAGCAAGAAAGAGGCCCATACTTCATTAATTTTGGTGGTTGGGGGCGTTTTCTTGCTTTTTTTTCATGCCATATACGTTTTCCTATTTTTTTCTTACAAATATCCATCAAAAATAAAATTTAACCCTTCATCATGTAGAGGATTTCAACATATTTCCAATGATATAAAGAACGTGAAAAATTCGAGCTCGTGATCGAAAGTTATGCCCCTCTGAAGATTTAGGGCAAAAATCAGGTTGGCGGGCTGAAACTTGAAAATTTTCCATTTTTGAATTTGGGAAAATGTCCCAAAAATTCCCACACCTCGCCACTCCTCCTCGCCACATGGCACTTTCCCATTCGCTGATGGAAATGCGGGCTCAAACCTCGCTTTTCCCCTTTGATTTTTTTATCGGGAAAATTCTCAAATTTTCCCGCGCTCTACCACTCCGGTGACACATGTTGGCTTCTGGTTTCTTGGTGGGGGCGCACTTATTTTTCTCCATTTTGCCTCTATCACTTTGGAAAAAAACCAAAGTTTCCTCCATGCCTCCAACTCTTGCCACTGTCATGGACACGTGTCACTTCCTCATTGGTCGCGGGCCTTCCACAACTTTTTCTCCATCCTCCTCCATGGGCCTGCGGGCCAAAATTTTCCCTTTGCACCCTTTTCCCTCTTTGGAAAATTTTCCAACTTACCTCCACTGGCCCGACCTCCACCACCACGTGGCATCTTCTCATTGGATGCGGGCTATCAAGGGAAAATTTCCCCAAAAAACTCCGTCGAGCCATAACTTTCAAAATATTTTGAGTTAGGAGGAAAATTTTACCTTTCTTGAAAGGGGGAAGAAAAATCCTATCTAATGAAGCCATTTCTAGAATCCTTTGAGTTCTTGAAATGTGTAAAAATTTAATTTGAAGCACAAGGAAGGAAAGAATGAAGGAAAGTTAGCCAAAATAAGTAGGGGGCTCATTTTGGATAACAGATTAGATGATTTTGGATTTATTTGGTTGGCAGATTGAAGGGTCTTTAACGAAGGAGCGGGTCAAGAAGAGATGGATGTGGTTCTAACACATATGAATTAATGTTGGTTTATCTAGTATTAGGAGGGGGCATCAATTTTCTTATGAGGATGTGAAAGATAGCATTTGGGAAATGTGTTAAGGGTTTCGAGACCTTATCTAAGAATAAAAACCCTTGGGAGGGATGACCATAATCTCAACTAGAGAGTCTAAAGGTGGTATTACTTACATGATGAGGTCAAAAGGAGGAAAATATTTTTCTTGCTATAGAAGTGTTCGATTGGGTAGATGAGATGGGAGGATCATTTAAAGTCAAGGAAAGTTGAAATTCTCTCATAAATTCTTCAAATGATGAAATTGATGTGGAAGATGATGTAGATGTGGTGACAATAGTTGATGTGGTGGATACGAGAAAAAGCATGAAAAGAGGAATTGGGATTGATGCTAAGGATGGTATAATGGGTAAAGGTGGAATAGATGTGGATAAAGTAGTTGAATCCAATGAAGTGGATGTGATAAGTGATGGAGTAGATGGGATAGGTAATGAAGTAGATATAGGTGTTGAATTGATGGTGGATGTGGAACTAGGTTGGAATGGTTGTTTCATAAATGTTTCAAGGGGTAAGAATGATATGTTTACAAATGGGGTTGATCTAGTAGTTGTAGATGTAGGAATGGATGTCAAGGTAGATGTAGGTATGATTGGTGTGGTTGTAGGGATAAGTGTTAATGGGATTGTAGATGTAGGAATAATATCCAAGGAGGTAGGTGTGATCATTGATGAAGAAGGTGAAGTTGTTGATGGGATAGGATCTTGATCACTGGTATGGATAGTGTTTATGGTATGAGCATTGGGCGCTTGGGATGTAGAAGAAGTGGTGGCTTGAGTTTTTGGTGTGTGGTTAGGAAATGGTTTTTGAAGATGTCAAGTGGTTGGTTGGGTGATGCATTAGGATTTTCCACTTGAAGATCACCTTGATCAATGAGTCTTTAGACTAGGTCTTTAAAGGTTTGACACCTCTTTATGTCATGTCCTCGAGACTTGGTGGTATTTATTGTAATGAATACCATGTGGGTTTCACTCTAGACTCATCAAATGGTTGGATTAGAGGAAGTTTGATAAGATTAACCACCATCAACTTGTCAAATATTTAACTATATGATTCTCCAAGGGGATTATAGTTGGGCATAGGTCTAGGGGCTCATTGTTGAGGCCACGTACTAAATGTGCATGCAGAAGAAGATTTGATGACCACGGTATTGGCAGCACTCCTATAGTTATATTTGTATGTGGATGGTTTGGTAAACTCAAATGTGGTTTTTTATTTATTTAAGTTTTAATTGGCCTTGCTTAAGGGCATGATTTTCAAGTTTAAAATCCATGGTAAATGCTTCTTTGAATGTTTGGAAAGATTGGATTTTCAAGATAGATTAAATATGCTTCACATAAGAATGTGAGAAGAGTTCAATGATTTCGGTTTGCGGAAGTGTATATGATAGTTCATTTATAATGCCATGCCATCATGTGACAAAATATGTAATAGATTTGTCTTGAAATTTTCTAATGTCATACAAATCATTGATGGTGATTTACCACGCAATGTTAATTGAAAAATTCTCTAGAAACAATTACACAAGCTGGGTGAAAGAGAATAAGGAATGTTGAGGAATCCTATTGTACCAATCCAGTGTTGGAACAGTTAAGGACATAGGAAAGGTGTGAAGCATAAGTTCATGATCATGTGTGATAAGGTAACATGCATGTTTAAATGCACGGAGGTGTTTTTGGGGATATTCCTTGCTATTGAACTTGGTAAAGTTTGAAATATCCCAATGACGGGGTTAAAGTTTGATTGTAATTGATTGATGAATGGGTTCGTTATAGATTTTTGTAAGATAATATAACCTTGGGTCCCAAGGTAACGGCCTCTAGACTAGCCAACCTATTCATTAAGGCATGAATAGGATTGTTTGATGTGATGATAGGTTGGGATTGTGATTGTGTGGCATGGAAAGTAGCTTAATAAGGTGGTTGATAAGGAATCATTTAATAAAGAAATTGTTACCATGTTTTATGTTGGAATTGTTGGGATTGGATTGGTTGTTGAATGGGAATATAGGTATGAATAGGCAAAAATTGTTGATGAGGTGGATTAGACACCGCATAATGCAAAGCACTTATAGGTGGAGGTTGGGAAGAAATGATATGTACATGTGATGTGAGAGGAAAAGAATAGTTATATTTTCTAGACATGGGATATGACATTTGGGTAGATTGGGTAGGGACACTAGTAAGGATAATGGTGAAGAAGTAATGGGAATGGTTGTGGTGATAGTTGTGTTGATTAGAGGAAGATGGGGAGGAATGGGTGTGACCAAATGATTGGTTTGATGAGGTGGGGGATTAGTAGAGGATGAAGCAAGATCACATTGGAATGTAGCAAGTTGTGAGGAGGGAAATTGGGTGATTTCAGGATTTGACTGATAAGGATAAAGTTGTTGAAGTGGTGGACCATCAATAGGAAGTTGAGTTGACTTCCTAAGAAGGTAGTCTTGAAGAGCTATTGGATTGTAATTAATAAGCTCTTGGAATTCTAAACTACTAAGGGGAATAATAGGAGGTCTAAAAGGTTCAGATATAGGAGATGGAGGGGTGGCTGGTCGAGACAGAATGGGATGATGATAAAAGAAAGGATTAGTCTCATCTATGGTAGTAGTTTGAACAAGAGGTTCTTGAGAAACATTGATGAGAGGTTGGGTGCCCATGGAAAAAGTGACCAAGGGCACAAATGAGACATTGGTCATGATGGATTTTTGTTGATACGAGATGACAAAATTGTTTTAGGTGAGCTTCTATTCCATTTTCTTGGCTATTAAATGAGTAACTATGGGCATGAAATGAAAACAAATTTTATACTTGACTAAATCAAGAAATTAAAGCACACACATTTTTGTTGTTCTTAAATTATTAAGAAAGTGAAAAATAAAAGGGAAATGGATAACAAAGGTACCTAGGAAAAGGCAATCTATGTCTAGTTTCAGGTTGTTATGGCTAGGTAAGTCTCGGGAGGCTTCCTGTTGGGTGATGAAATCTCAATCAGTCAACCGGGTAGGAAGATGTCTAGATGTGTTTATTGATGTGTGATTTTTAGGTTGTGTGTGATAGAATGTGAGATGTAACCGATTAACCCCTACTTAAGCTATGTGATCAAGCAGGATGCAGAAAAGAAATTTTTAAAACCAAATCCATATGTGAGATTTCGATGATGACATACATAGGAAAGGGAAATTGCGATGAAAAATGGAGAAAATAGGGGGAAATGAATAATACATGTAGAATTCTTTTCCTTTTTAACTCAACTTTAAGCGAAGAGATATCCAAGTATTTGAACCATACATGAGCAAAAAAATCAAATCCTTGATATGTTGCATTAGTAGAAGACATAAGAAGCTAGAAAATAGAAAGAAATGCAAAGGATCACCTAAATGGTGGTCCCACAAGGAAAGCAAATAATGCTGTAATTTTTTTCTCTTTCTTTTCAAATTAATGATGTTAGCTACTAAATAAAGCTAAAAAACTTAGAAAATGGAGGGTCTATGGTACCTCAAATGAGATATGGATGAACGGGCATGAAGTGATTGATCCTTGCTGCTATAAGGTCGATGATCGAAAAACTAGGACACTAAGAGGGAAATGGATTAGATGATAGATGGGGGTTTTCTGATAAAGTCGGATCAAGAAGTATTAACTTCCTTGGCGGATGTCAACCCATGTGTTTTGATAAAATATGATAAAATAAATAATAATAAGCGGTAAATATACTGAGAATCTAAGGCACACAGAAACTAAAAATGCATAAATGTAAGGCACATACAGATCTGATCTAAACTAAACTTGAAATAAAAATTACTTGTCGGGGTTGACGGTGACCCAAACTATGCGAGACACATGTCGAGGGAAACTGTGTATGTGGATCTAGAAAACAGGATAAATATGCAGACCTTTAGAGATCTAAATGTAAATTGGATGCGGTAGAAAATTGTATATCTTTGGAAATAACCTATAGCGCAGTGAATATGACGTAGAAAACACTATAAAATGATAGGAAACAGAAGTTTGTATGGGCTGGTTGACAAAAAGGGCCTAGGTTAACGGTGGTCGAGGTGTAAATAGGATAGTTTCGGTGTGTGAGAGAAATAGGATGGAAAATATGAAGTCTGAGAGGGATGATAGGGTCAAAACATAGATAGAGAAAGGATCTAGAGATAGGAAATGTAATGAAAGAGTGATGGTTTGACAATGACACGGGATGGATGATGACGACCTAAATGGTATAAAACCAAGCCAAGTAGAAAATAATCTAAATAGGTGATATGCAAATAGAAACACTAATAGAATGGGCTTATAATGGAGTCCCGACTATTGTTGAACGTGTAAGACATTAGATCCAACAAGATAATAATGAATATATTATAAGATAACATAGATAAGAAAATAATCAACGTAAACCTCACAAAATTGTGCTAGTAATGAAAACAATCTTTTCAAAGACTGTAAGAAGGTTGGCACAATCTTTGAGATACTCTAGTTTAAAGATGGATTCGTAGAATAAAAGAAAGATCGGTGTTTTTTCGTATGTTTTTTGCATGACTCTTTTTGCAAAGACAATAACTTGGTCTTATAGGTTCGATGGCGTGGGCTGGTCCACCGCCGACTACGGGAAACTTTCCCCAATGAGGCTGATTTTTTGTTTTAATTAATATTTTAGGTTTTTAAGGATGGGAAAAGTGCTTTAAATATTGTAGGTAGGAGGAGGTTTTTAGGGATGTGTCATGTGTAGTTAGGGGATAAATATAGGTAGGATAAAATCTAGGAAAAATCATAGGGATTTAGATTTAGTATAAAAGCATCCTAAAAGGAAAGTCCTATTAGGGCGTAATTGATAATGGTTAATTAATTAATTAATTAATATTAATTAATCAATGTTAATAAATATTAAAGATGATGGGATACTAAATGGGTATTTAATTAGATGAAGGGGTATAAATAAAATTAATGGGTTCTAGTTAGGACCACGGAGAAATATGCGCACGCGGGTAGACAAGGTTAGAGATATTGAATTTAGGTGTCTATAATATCTCATGCATGTTGTAGGAAATTTGCAATCTTAAGTTCATACACTCACTCTTGAAAGTAAATCCTACTATGCTTCCATTGACAATAATTCTTTGCATGGAAATCTTATTCCTAAAAAGATTCACAATTCTACTTTCCCAAAGGACTTCATCATGCCTAACTTCTCATGTTTTGATGGCACTGGAAATCCTTATTTACATCTCAAGCATTATCATTCAGCCATGTCTACTTATTCTAATGATCACTTATTACTTAAAGCATTTCATCATAGTCTTGTTGATCATGCTCTCCAATGGTACACTCATTTTCCTTATGGATCCATTAGTACTTATTATGATATGGAGGATGTTTTTCTTAGACAATTTATTTCTAACAATGGTCCTAAGGTTACATATGAATGCTTTCCTTCATTGCATCAAGGAAAGAAAGAACCAATTGTATATTACATTTTACGATTTAATTCTTGTATACATTGGTTATTATTTCATCCCATCGATTTTGAAAAGAAATTTAAATTTTTATATGGATCAATTCCTACATTGAAATAAAAAATATTATTTGATACATAAGAATATTCTCTTATGCTACAAATTCATTTATTTAGAACAAGATTTAATTGTTGCACATGTTATATCACCCTCTTCTACTACTTCATCATCTACTACTTCTTCTCCTCTTCCATCCATTAAGCTTCCTCCATGGTCACCATCTCCTCCTCCACATAAGCATTATTCTTATCCTCCTCCACATCGACATACACCTAATTCTTCTCCACCTCCTACTTTTGAACCATTGCAATTCTCACATAATGCAAAATCTCATGATGTCTTGTGTGCTTTACTTGATAAGCGCTTAATCTACTTACCTTCTACTAAGCATCATCCACCTCACCACTTGCAACGCCAACGTGACTTCCCTTTTTCAATTTTCACTACATCAATGGCCATCGTGATAATGACTGTTATGCTCTCCATGATTGCTTACAAAAATTAGAATACATATAATTCATTACTTTCTACTCGCCCTCTCTCGTGAGTGCTCTCTTTCTCCTATTCTGCATAAGCGTGCTTCCACCATTGTTCACTTGTCTCCTTCACCTCCATCTAAAGTTGTCATTTACCCACCTCCTAAGGTCATTATCCATCCATGTCCTCCATCTAATCCACATACGAGTTTCATATTCTCATTCTTCACAAATTGCTACGAGTACCTCATTGGCTTCCTAAGCCCCTTAATACCACATTCCCTTCCACCACACCTTTTATCCATGGTTCCATTCCATCTATCATCCAATTTAGCATTTATTCTCATGTCATTTTTGCTTCACATGCTCCATCTATGCCTTGTAGGCCTCTTAATCTCTCATAGATGACATCCACTCTCTATTTTATTACCCTATGATGCACTATCGTACTCACGTTTCACACTTGATTTGTTGTGAGAATACTACATCAATGAATGTATCCTTCCGCTTACTCTTGTAGTGTGTGCTTCATGTCATATATTTTATAGCATCTCTTTTTGTACATGAAAAACTCATTTCCTGATGACGCACTCTTATTCTATGGTTCATTCTTGAACGGTGAGGAGGAACTTATAAATGGATATCATTCTCACACTTGGGGACAATTTTTCTTCCCCCATATGTCACATCACACGCCATTACAAACATCATTTTACATCTCATCATTATTCAATTATCAACACCTCATTAATTTACTCTCTTATCCTATCTAAGTCACATTTCCGATTCTATTTCCCTACCACATTACATAACATACATAAATTTCTATGAACTACCACTCACTTTTATTCACATATATTCCTTATCTAGTTCATTACTTATCTATTTCTTTCTACCTCATCATCCCTTTCATATCAAATTGACCATTTCAAAAACACATACTAAACCAAAATGAAAGAAACATATCATCATCATCACATAGTGAAAATACACATCAACAATAAATGCAACATCAATGCATGTCAATATATATATATATATATATATATATATATATATATATATATATATATATATATATATATATATTCAAAAATCACAAGTTTCAAAATAAAATTGTTGGGGAAGCCCCATGCATCAATACAACATATAAAATACATCACATGTCATCCTCAATATCACTATATACAATAGCGGGTTCTCTTGGATTAGAATCTTTATCACTCACTCTACGTCATTGATCGTAGCCTCTATATCTTTCTAAATTCCTTCATAATATAGCAATCTCGTCGTCGATTTGTGAATCAGCCCCGTAGCTCAACATATTTATCTAAAACACCCTAAGTTAGGGCTCCTCCTCCTACGACATTCCTATCTCCCTCATTCTTTGCATGAGCCTTGTTTTACTCACACAACAAAAGCGTGCACGTCACCACTACTATATCCATTGGCTCAAATAAATGGGCATGCTCACCTACAATAACATCAACCCACTCTAGCATACCCCTTCCCATGAGCACATCTCGGGGCACATTTCACGTCAACATGTTTATAAATGAATCTACAATCGGGATCCAATAGGCATCACTTGTAATCATACAACCAAACATTATTCATTATCCATATTTGCATTGATTCAAAATAACAACAAATAAACAACTAAAAAATAGCAATACACAATATTTATGCTTCACTCATGTCATTATTATGTCATCTATATCGGGGCGTGTGTACGCCCTCTACTCCTCTTACTTTTAGCCCCTTTGGACACATCCACTACTCTGGAACTAACATCACCCATGGGTGTGTATCCCACCTTGGACATACACCTCTAAGCACCTCGGACATGGATGCACTAGATGCACTAGTTATGCTCTTTGTCATGCCCGGACCTCGTCCCTAGTCATCTCACCGCCCTAGTAGATTAACACCATATGTATGGTTTTGGGGTCACATCTTGGGCCATGCCTGTAAACACAAAATCATACACTTGGGTATACTTCTAGGTCCTAAACACATACTAGCATTCATATGATTCCTAAGTAAGAAAACTAGTAATTGACAGTTATCTTTGGCCTTTTGTCTATGTTTTTATTTTCTATTTGGTCTTACACACCCTACTGACCTAGTCTAAACTTTACTTATTCATCTTATATGGATTTGAACACCATCACCTAGTCGGGATGTCGGTGCCAGGTGTCCTCATCCCCTTTGGGAGACTATGACCTCTTTCTATCTTACTTGCCTCTTTTGGGTCTCTTTTACCTTTTGGGAATCTTATTTTCTTATGGGCCAGCCTTCCAGTTGTTAATTACAAAATTTAAATAAGGGAATCATATAAATACATAGTTATGTGTTCAAAATAAAGGACCAAGCTCTAAGCATTACTATCTATCACCTAAGCTTGCATCCAAATGCATCTAAATCACTCAAAGGCATCCATACAAGGGAAAAGGGACTACATTTTTTGCATACACTGCATAGGAAGGGAAAGTTCATTATTCCATCCACACATATTATACATTGTTACATTCTAGATCTATCTCATTATCAAGTGCAACTTACACTAGGGAATCATAGGGCACAATCCTCACACACACTCATAAAACCTACATGGAGTTTGAGATGTAGTGTAGTGATTAGTTGTAAGTTCATTCATTCGAGTGACCACCGAGGTCATTCCAAATGCCCATATTACATCTTTATATTTAGGATTTGATGTGGTTTTGTGGGTTTTTCAGGTGAACATATCTTTACAAGTTACATGCATCTTTAGCGATCAAAAATGCAAAACACGGTGTGACTAACAGAGACTATCAGCGACATTCTTGCGACACTCTAGAAATCCTATTCGAGCTTTTTGTAGTCAATGGTGACTCCTAGAAGTTACCAATGCCTAGGAACCCGAGTACTAATCCAGGTGCCCTGGTCAGACCTATCATCAACTTCATAATTTATTGTGCACATTTATGACATGGTTTGCCCTTCTTGTTCATCAGTTTTTCTCATTCTAGAATAGTTCCATGATAGCACAAATCAGTTAAGTCCTCTCTCTCTCTCTCTCTCTCTCTCTCTCTCTCTCTCTCTCTCTCTCTCTCTCTCTCTCTCTCGGTTTCATATCTTATTATCTTATTGCTTGTGTGATCTATACTCTAGCAATTTCTTATCATAGTTTACATCATTTACTCTAAAATTAGGGTTTAAATGTTATTTTTGTTAAATCATTTGGTTAACCGTTCCTTACATGCCCATTATTATATCTTTCATAGCTTCCCCATTCTATACCCTCGTTCAAATTTTTAATATCCTTGTTAAATGTGTCCTAGTTGATCCTGGATTTGGTCTTAATATATGCAATCTTTCCTTTCTCCATCAAATAGGAATTTTGCTACTCATCTCAATCCATCTACTCTTTGTATCCATGGATTTGATAATACACCTAAGCAAGTGTTGGGCACAATCACTCTTCCCCTTACTATGGGATCTTACACTCTTAATGTTCCATGTCACATTATGCCTCATGATGTTCCTTATACTATCCTTCTAGGCCATCCTTGGTTACATACTATGCATACACTTCTTTCTACCCATGCCAATACACACAATGCACTTGTTCCACCTTCTTCTATGGATATTGTTATAGTAGATTCCACACCTCATGTTGTTACTCCTTGTGATATTCCTCTTATACATGATGCTCATGACATTTCCTACATTGTACATTCTTCTCCTCTTGGGATGTACCCTAGTACTACTGATTTACACTATCAATTTTTTATTGGCACACATGATACTCCTCTCATTATGTCTCACTCTCGATGCACTTCTATTGATCATATGCTTTGTGCTTCCAATGTTACATCTCTCTTTACATCTTCCTCATTACATGTTAGAACATTGTATGTTGGTTTTACACTAATTCCTAATCCTTGCACTTTCCATGATCCTATGCATGGTTCATTTACTATGGATACACCTTATCATCTTTGCATTCATGGGGGTCATCTGTTCCCCTCTTTCTACATTTTTTTATGATCACATGGGATAGTTCATACTACTTTATTGCTTATAATATTCACAAATTGCACTTATTTCTTTCCATTACTACTGATGAGTATCGAGCATAACATATATTACACATATTTCATCTCACATGTTGTTCCTTATGTTGTCACTTACTTTTCCACTATTTCCAACACATGTAATTCTACACCTAATCTATTTTCCCCTCATGGGTGCATTCTTATTACTTATACACTTCTTATTCATCCAATTTGGATCTTAGGATCTATCAAGTTTTCCCATCACCATGATGACATTATTCTTTGGTAGATTATGTACTCTACTACCCATCCTAATTTTTCCACCATGACATGGTCTCCCTTTTATCATCACATAGATCCCCCTTACTTGCACACTTGGGGGATCATGATTACTCCCCCTCCTAATATCATTAGATGTCTATCATTTCTACTATTAGGCTTCGCACTTCAATCTTCCTATTTATAATAAATCTTACATAAATATACACATATTGTATCATCACTACCCTATGATGCACTCTAGTTCCAAATTTCATACTTGAATACTGAGGGTCTAAATCTGAAATGAACCTCACGTCATTCTACGATTCACGCTTTGTGCTTCACGATCTATCTTTCTAGCATCTCTCTTTCAAACCACTACATTATGACACACTCTAGTTCTAAGGTTCATATTTGACTACTGAGGGTCTAAATATGAATTGAACCTCACCTCATTCTACACTTCATGCTCTATGCTTCACGGTCTATATTTTCTAGCATCTCTTTCGAACCACTACCCTATGACGCAATCTAGTTCCACATTTTATACTTAAGCTGTTGAGGGTCTAAATATGAAATGAACCTCACCTAATTCTATACTTCACGTTATGACACACTCTAGTTCCATAGTTCATACTCGACTTCTAAGGATCCAAATATGAAATAAACCTCACCACATTAATTATTCATGCTCTATGCTTCATGATCTATCTTTCTAGCACACACTTTCAAACCATTTCCCGATGACACATTCTTGTTCTATGGTTCATTCTTGACTATCGAGGGGTATTTTATAAATGAACCTTATCTCATGCATACACATCTACTGAGGGGGCATGCTTCTCTTATCACATTCACACCTTGCATTATATTTCATTCCACTCATTCACAACATATTGCATAACTTTGTTGCACTTACTATTGTTTTCTTATACTTACACGTACACTTCACTTACTATGCTAGTCAAATATTCAGTATGTCATTATATTTTCTATATACACATGCGCGTTCACTTGGTCTTTAGTTGTGAATGTATACTTCCTACAAATATTTTCACGTAGAAATGATGCTCAATACTGTATCTTTTTCCAGTCCCACCAAGGCTCCTAGGGGAATATACTTTCTCACACATCACAAGTGTTATTGTTCTATTATATACTACTTACTATTCCTACTAGCACATAACTTTACATTGACAAATATATGTATTGGCATAATTTTTATCTTTCTAACATGCTAACAGGTGCTTCATGTGCAGCATTTGCTTTGCAGGACTATATGCCACCATGGTTATCTGATTTATCTTGCTTGTTATTGTTTGTCATTATATGTTATTGTTTATAGGCTATGCCCTTTGTCTTATGTGCATATTGTATGCTTTTATGCCTTGAGACTTGATTGTCTTGTAACATTGTGAGCAATATCCCATGTATGAAACCCACTTTTCATGGTCTAACTTGTCTTCTTTCTTGATTGCACATTGTCTTCTACTTGCATACTAGCTTTGATTGCACTAACACATGTTTCTAGCCATCTTGTTTACATTTTCCTTTGTTTTACCATGCACATGCATCCCCTCCCCTACATGGTATCAATTCAAATCATTTTCAATTCCTTTCCTTTAGACTACCTAGATACTCGCTCACCTTGGAAGCGACTTAATCACCCACAGGAAATGATCCTCTAACTACATTGTGCGTTGTATGCATTGTAACTCCACACCCTCCTCTATCAATCCACCATAATCTCTATATAGTCTCCATATAATGACCCCAAGGCCCATTTGATCTATCATTGACCTATACGTGATTGTACCCATTCTCCTACTAAGGGTTCCCACCTAACTCGTTACAAATATCTTAGGTCAAGCCAAATCGTACTATGGCCTACTAAGTGGCCTCAATATAGCAATATGCTCATATTTCCACACATGTAACATAGCAGTGGCTCCTAACCCACCACCATGATCCTCCTGTGTAAATTTATATAAGTCTACGTGTACAAATGGGCCAATACACACCGTGCCTAGGCACATTTAGTACCATTTTCCTCGATGTTGAGTCAAATATCATGCATCCTATACAAAATCCCCACTCCACCACCCTCCACTACCACCGATGAAGCTATCAACACTATAATAAATTTCCACGATCATGGAACCCCAAATCTCAAAATAGCATCTAAAATTATATGTGTCTCAATATGTACTTGTGTCCCCATAAAATACCACCATATCGCCCTCATCGACTCTAGGAATCCAATATGGTCATGATTTATTCTCTCTCTCCTACAATAGATAGTTGTAATATGTTGTATACATCCTCTAGGATCACCATCATCTCACTAGTAGGTAACCAAAATGTACAATTATCAGCACACCATCGTTCGCACAAAGCAGTCAACATAGGCATATTATGGGGTACTTCCCCCAATCTAGCAATGTGTCACAGGCTAACATGGTCTAATATATCCCACTCATCATCGTGACAACCCTAGCATTAGTAAAGTACTCAAATGTCAGCCCACCCAAAACTCTCTTGAGTATATATTCCTCTACACAACACAAAAGTAAAAAAATTCTTCTATTAGTACACCATATATCTTGTAAAAATCACTTTATCATAGCATTAACCTAATCGGCAATTCACAATACGATGCCCAAACCCTACTCTGGGATGCCGGTGACTGGAGTAGGTCGTGGGCCTGACATCAGTCACTAACACCTACAAATAGATGTTAGTGTCTTTAGAGTATAAATTCACAGTAAACTTACGCCCAAGTTAGAAATTCTAAAAAATAAATAAATACAACTTTTTCAAAAATTAACGAAAATGGACATATTTGACAACATTTTCCAAAAATCATCATACATACCAACTCATCGGTTGTCTATGAAGCCACGGCCACCGCTACTCTCTCAAATCTAGTAAAACTCATTTTTCTAACATGTGGCATCCTCACATCTCAGAGCTCTAAATCTCACTCGATCTTGGTACAAATGAAAATACTATTCACTATTACTATATATAGTAATTCTAATTTTCCATATACTATAGTTACTATTTGCTGACCACTCTCACAACTAATACACATTGTCTGATTCACTCATATCTTGAGCCTCATTACTCTATTTTTCTCCATGTTTGCACCATCTGAGATCACAATTTCCTCTAACACTATACTATACACTTCTCAAAATTTCATATTAACATCTAAAACATTTAATAACTAATGTATACACACTCTTTGTCTATACTAATATCTTGCATCTACTATTTCAACTTTTTCTAGGATTTCTTTTAGCTTAGTGTTCATCTCTCCACCCTTCACCCTTTCACCAGAAAGGGGGCATACAATCAGGATCATCTTATAATCCCTCTCAGGATATAATACAATCAATCAACACTCCTAATACATCATTATCACAATTTTTCTCATATCTTATTCAAACAAAGGTACAATCATTCTATATAGCATTCAAATACTTTCTACTATTCCAAATATATTCCCCCAAATGACCTAATATGGGGAAAATCAAAAACCTCTCCATGAGTAATCTCTTGATACATATTATTTCAAACAATCTTCTATAGCTCAAATCAATCAATTGGTACAATAAGCACACTTAAAATATATCTCTAGATGACATAACTTGGGAGCCTCGTTACATTGTCATCACTTCCAAATGACCTAACTAGGAAGCTATCTAGAACTATTCAAATTGGAACACTAATTACTATAGGAGTGGGGGAAATGAGACATAATTTCCTTTCCTATATGGTTTCTTCAATCAGAACAAACAAGTTTTCAATTGGAACTAAATTTGGTATGTATCCGTCTATAGCACTTGGACCTTTTTGGGATGTAGTCATGGATGGAGGGTAAAGCTATACCTCTCTCCCCAACACTCTTCCTCTAGTGGCAGCACACCTAAATCCCCCATTTTTAAACAAATCGGGTTGGGAATTGATCACTCCCTACATCTTCTATCACCTTGATAACAATTCAAAATCTCCAAAGTCTCCAAATTATTTCAAATATCTCTCCAAGTGCTCCTTACAAAGGCTTTATATCTCCACTTACACCACATGGGTAAAAGTGTTGATCCATGGTTCGCCACGCTACAAGTCTCTACATTCCACATGCACTTTTCAATAGGGATTTTTAAAACTCTATACGGGTATGTTACTTACTTCTTTTAAAATACTTGAATTTCATTAAAATAGCATAAATGTGGGGTAAATGTAGACAAAAAAATCATGCACATATTACTATTTTACTATGTTGTCAGTATGTTTTTATATGCATGGATCTTAAGTAAGAAAAGTATTCACTAGTGACATAATCCTTTGCCCATCTACTTACTTTGATTGTTTCTATTGTGATTTTTCCCACATCTATCATTTATGTACCCAATTTTAGTCAGGTCATGGGGATCCCTATCTATTTTTCTTTTAACATATTTTATCCTTTATTCCATGACACTAGCGCCCATTCTAGACACTAACTCCCAGTGTGTGTGTCCATTCAGGAACTCCCATCCTATTTATTCTTTTTACTTATTTTTACATTTGTGGTTAGCCTTTTTATTTTTCTCATCCTTATCATGTTCTCATAGTCATCCTTTCGTGTCACTAGTGTCAAAATTCAAATAAGAGATCCCTATATATAAACAACATAAACTCTATTATTTAGGCTAACAATTCTAAGGGGAAATCACATCTACTTATTATAACTACCATCAAAGTAACGACATTCTTTGGGCTACATACACTACATAGGAAGGGGAATTTCTCAATTCCATATCACAAATTTTTATCTTATCTAGCCATATGCCGCTATCTTGGCGTCATTGGCGCGAGGGAAACCTAAGGACACTATTTCACACACAAGTACAAAGAACTACATGGAGTCTAGAATGTAGTGTAGTTCTTGGTCATAAGTTCACTCATTAGGTGACCATTGGGGTCAGTCTATTGGTCCTCAAATTTTCACCCCTAGGTGGATTGACATCAATTCTCTCTTAGAAAGGGGGAAATTGCTTGGAAATTGATGAGTGCATTGTTTGGCTCATTGATATCATTTCTTCAAGCTGAAAATACCCTTTTGATATGACTTATTAATACATGGGGATGTTTTGTGTAGTTATATCTTAGTAGGTTTGATGCATTTTCCTTGCTATAGTTTATGAAAACCGATTATCACATGAACCTCCTACTAACTGTCTTTGTGAGATAAAACGTGATGATGTGTGCAGGAAATGATGGATGTTTCTAGTAGTTATGGAGCCGAGTTCGGAGCAAGCGGCAGGAGACTGTTTCCACCAAAGTTGACCTATTAGTTTGGGGCTTGTTCCTAACTGTCTGTAGAAATTTATGCATTTTAATTAGTATTTGGTGGATGGTGATTAATGCCACCTGTTATGGTGAGCCTTATAACTAACAATACCTATATGAAGACTTCATCTTGAGCAGGAGAGAACTACTTTTGATATACTGAGATAGATTATCTGCATTTGGTTTTTTTGGCATTATTATTTACTGTCTATGCTATGAAACTTATTCAAAGTTAATGAAAGTCACGACATTTTGAGAATCAAAGGTTGTTAATCCCTCTATCCCAAGGAAGAGCAAGGTCCCACTTGACCAAGGAGATAAGAGGTTATTTTGAGTTCATTTACGCATACAGTTCTTTGATTGGATTTACTATAATTGTTGTTTGAGAATCTTACATGCATGCTTTGATTGACTATATTTGTTTTCTTCATTACCGCTTTCATTTAGAATAGATGTTTCCATTATGCAAATCTGGTTAACAAGTAATCTCACTTTCTGCTAAGCTTCATTTATATAGTTGTAATTTCATTTGTTAAAAGTAGTGTGTGCGCATTTCATTTTCCAGTAGAAGATTAGTTGTTAGTTTCCTTTCATTGCGAATAGTTGAATTCTGTAGAACTATATTTCAATTATGTAGATTTGTATTGCATTTCCATAGATTAGTCACTAAACTAAGCAACCCCCAATAGACCCAACAGATAACTGGTTCCACTAAACTCCATTGCATCTTGTCAGGACACAACCCTGGTTTAGAATGACACTGACAAGAGATTATGTCAGTTAAATGATTGGAGCAATACAACGACCCATCAAAAATGGTGGTAGACTAGGTGATATGTCATTTTGTAGTTAGGGAGGGATCTAACACATTCCCTTGGGATCAATTTTTGGGATGATTGAGGGGAACGTACAAAGGAGATGGCATTTTCTTGCTACTTTTGGTCCTACCTTGAACCAGGGTGAGAGGACCTGAGGTGTAACCTGAATTGTAGAGGGAGAGATGGGATCTTTGTTCCCTCAATTTATTTTAGATGATGGATCAATCTAGGATAAACATGGCCATGGACACATCACTCACTCTCACAAGTTGTCACAAAATGTGTTGTGTATACTTACCTTTACAAACATAAGTTAATATAGATGGTAGAATTCAATTGTTCTTGCATTCTCTAGATGGTAAAATTATAGCTAAGGGAAACTCTCAATGATATCCAGAGACCGAGCAACAAAATAAATGAATGGAAGTACGGGGTAGGATCACTTGTGTATTTTTTAAATGGATGGAGAATTACAGGATGACAGACTCTTTGCAATATAGTATTTAACACTTAGAGAAACCTCCAATTTGGGAAAGTACAGAAAACTTGATCAATTAGTCACAGTTTCTACAAAGGAAGATTTGCATTCATTGATACTCAATAGATGCAAATCTTCGACACAATATCTAAAATACTCGACATAAGATCTCATTCAAGTATTATAATAAATTATTTTCTTGCTTCATCCCTTATACACCCAAGATACACACAAAGGATAAAAAAATATATCAGCACAAAATGTCTATGGAAAGTATTTTACAATCAAGTCCAATATTGTAAAATAAGTGTTCATAGCACAATATAAAACTAACAATAAATCATAACCATTAAGGAAATATCTAGTGTACGAAAAGAGAAACAATAAACACAAGACTACAGCAGAAAATATAGCTCATCAATAGAAAATTCCAAATACATAACCCGAAGAAAAAATTTAAACTTGAAAGAAGACATATTTAATTCATATATTTAGAATGTCTTAACAAGGGAACATCAAGCGGATGCTCTCATCAATGGTTGTATATTGCAGCCACCTTGACACATAAATTTGGGAAACTCGAGATCAATATGCATTGCATAAAGGAAACATGCAATATGAACAATTGAATCTCTTCGAACTTTTTCAGATATAGAAAAACTAACCCACCATGAATATGAGGACAAACCCCCATATTTTTAAAAATTGGTCTGTTCAATTCAATTCCCCCTAAAAATAGTAAATGAATTTCCTCCATGTTTGTAATAAAATATATTTAAATCAAATTGGGAATGTACATTTTCTAACTAAAAATATATGATTTTCTATTAGTATTTTGGGATCAATTCATGCCTTCACTACCCCATATGTGAAAACAGTTGGTGATACTTCCAGTGCAAGCTGTGTATTTTTATTTTCTAATTGTATCCCACAAATTCTATCAAATCCTAAATCAAATGATGTAAAATTGAATATCTCAAGGATACCTTTCCAACAAGATTGATTTTGCATGATTTAGAGCTCGCTCAAAAGTTATGGCCATTTGAAGTTTTACCTTTCAGGATGAACAAGAGGGTGACACGTAATAGCTTTTGGTTGGCTTTGGCTATTGTGTGCATGTGCATTGCTTTTATTTTTATTTGATGTGTGATCTAATAAGAAAAATCCACATCCATTTTCCTTCTTAAACTGTTCTTTTACTTGTACTTAGCCAACTTCAAGCATGAGATAATGAGGAAAATCCATGATTTTCGTAATTCTCATTTATTTACAAAGACCTTGTCAATTTTATGAAGCACAAAATAATGAAATAAATCCGCGTACCTTTGTGTTTTTAGTCTTTTCAAATTGAAAATTATATAAAAATGAGAAAGCTCCGTGTTACTTTGGATTTTGCAAAGTGTCAGGATTTCTTGCTTTCATGTTTGCCTTTCCTTGGTTGTGAGTCCGGCCTTCGCATTGTGATTTCTCATTAGGCTTACTTCATTATTGGCTTCATAGAAATGTTTCCACTTATTTTCCTTAACTTTGATGAATTTTTCTTCCTCAGCGCAGACCCAAAATATTATCAACCTTAGTTGATTCCACAAACATGAGGTCCATCGAGCATATTTGTCTTGAAGTTCGCAAGAATGGCAACACATATTTATGCCTCACATGTTGGATCCTTTCCATGTGGAAGCCTCAAAACCCATTACATTTCCTTTGACCTTTCAATCCTTCCCATATCGATGCCCATATGAAACTCATTTGATTACGTGGACTTGAATTCTACCGAACCCAAATGGTTTGAAGAGTGTAGGGATGCCAACATGTGTCTATTTAATACTTTTGATACATGTAACTTTTCCCATATATTTTTCTACCACGTGTACCATTGACCTTTCAAATATTGCTCAAAATCAACATATTTATGAAGCTTGCCTCATTCTACGAGACTTGAGGTTCACCAAATCCCATCTTCTCTTCTTGAATCGGAATCTTTGACATGTAGACACCAGTCAATCGTTGATCTTGTGCATTTTTATATCCCCTAATTGTGCCACATTTATTTTTAACCATGTTGACTTTGTCTTCCCCACCGAGGACCCAAATTTTTATGAAACTTGGTTTATTTTGTGGATTTGAAGTCGAAAAATTCTTTGGCTATGGAAAACTCCATATTGCTTCCACATGTCCTTTGGGAATTTATGATTTGCTTAACCATGTAGACATTTGACATCAAATGAATTTTTGTCGAATTTTAAGAGTAACTTGCCAATGCTTTTAAACTTAGTCTCCCATAGGTTTTCAAATGCTAATGGAAAGTGATTTTGGAAAGGGGAAATCGATAGTTGTTTGTATGTCCCGAGCTTTGCTTCAAAATGGCCAAGTCCATTTTTACTAATTTATCCAACTAGTATTTATAGCTTTATACTTCATGGTTGGGTTGCATTCTTTAGGCATGCGTAGATTCAGATTTTAGAAGAATTTTGGATCATTTCGGTGTTGATTTACATGTATCTAATATTTGCAAAAGATGTACACATAGTCTCGATCATCTACATACGTCTAAAGATTTTATTCTTTGATTAACCGAGTCCGTTAAACCGGACCTCGACATTTATGTCGAATCCTTTTATTTATTTAGTCAAAGCACAAAATTTCTTACAAATTGATACTTATCGCTTACTCAGAATGATCTTTGAAGCAATGGGAACAATATGAAGCACAAAAATAGTTAGATTTGTGAAAAGTATATGAAAAATATGTTCTTGATCAAAGGAATTGGGTTGAGCTCAATAATTCCTCCTACTTAGGGATGGGAACCCCCTGTGGGTGCCACAAGAACAAAATACCAGACCAAATGTCCATACTTGTGATTTTTTTAGCACTCGGGTTGCACATGTACACTTAACTCTCTTGATTCTTTCAAACACCAATCTCTACGATAAATTGTCACCTTCTCACGGTGTAAATCTATAATATTAGGGCTTGAGAATGCTTAAAATCTCCATCGAAAGATTAAATTTCAAAACATTCAAAAAAATTAAACCTTTACTCATTCATGTGAGTAGCATTAATGGCGGAAGCCATAAATGCATTCAACTTCCACCATTTGATCCACCTTTTCTTATTTAAATGAGAACCATCCACTTGAATTATTTTAGCAGGAGTTAGGGCTCGAGAGGATCTTTGCATTTTTTCTTACAAGCGTAAGAATGTAAAACCACAAGGCTGGCCCATGTGCCCGATATTGAGTTTTTGGCATGAAGACATGTGTCCCATGTTGAGACCTAAGAGTTTGATTGTAGTTTACTTACTTTTTTAAGTGCAAAACTACAAATTGTAATGATTGATGAGATGCCCAATATTGCGACGCCATGTCCTAGTGACATGTGGCCTTTTAGGGGTTGGAGTTTTGATTACACTTTACATTTTTTCATGTGAATTACGTAATGTAAAAGTGTACTTTTGTATGATTTCCCCAAAATATTACTCTAAATATTCTCATGTCGGGTCCCAGAGCCATTTTTGCATTTTACATGTTTACATAACATTATGAACAAACATGTAGTTTCTTCCATCGTGAAGTGTTCTAGGGAGTGCCACATCATTAGGCGGGGGAAATTTTCCCATTTTACATACGGGCATAACACATAATGAAGATAAGAAATCTTTGTTGATGGACTTACATACATTCATGATTAATTCACTTGAGTTCCAAACATGTTTATTTTGAATCAATAGGATCATGATTTCCCCATATATTGAGTAACCATTACATGAGATTTTTTTGCACAAATATACTATTTCTTAGCATAGGTTTGTTTGGTCTCATGGGAAATATATTTCATGGACGTCTTCTAGAATTTTAAACTTGTATAAAATAAATTTTTGACAAGTAGGATGGAAAATTCAAGGGGAGTATTTATAAGTCAATGTGCGAGCTCATAATGAGCACCAACATCGTCTTTGAATCAGGGATGATCACCCCCTGTGGATGCCACAAGAACCAAAAAAATTTCAAAAGATAGACTAGGTGCCTAATCCATTGGGCAAGGAGTCATGAGGAAAACAAACATGGTCACTTGAATAGATACATAATAGGCCAAGGGTGAACTAACAACTAAATAAACCTAGTCACTGTAGACCAGAGCACAAAAATGGGAAAAAGTAACATAAAAAAAACAAAACAAAACAAAAAATTATACAAGGTACAATTATCATACTTAACCCTTAGCTCAATCCAAGAAATATTTGAGGTGCCTTCCATTAATAGGAAACTCTAGAAAATTTCCTTCCAAATCCTTCAAAAAGAAAGTATGTTCTTTGATCCTAATGTCAATAGAATATGGTCCCATCCATAGGGCATCAAACTTTCAATTTTTCCTTTATCTTCATGGCTACTATCCCATAACAGGACTAGGTATCTGACATTGAAAGCTCTTGGAGTGACCTTCTTGTTAAATAAATTCTTGAGTTTTCTCTAAACTTGACATGTCTTTGGTGAGACTCTCTTCTTTCTTCATCCAATTCCATGATTTTATTGATCCTTGTTTCATATGGAATCACCTCTTCTCCCTCTTCAAATTGATTTATGAGTGATAAAATTACTCAATCAAGATTTTTCCAAGATTACCGCTTAGTAGTAACTCTGTCTTCCCATAATGAAAACTTGAGTTGCTCACCCCATTTATTTTTATTGGTCTCTAGTGTTCTTTTGAGGATCTTTAGTAGGTTTTTATTACTTGATTCTGCTTGGCCATTTCCTTGAGGATTATAATTTGATGCATAAGCCAAATTTATACCATACTCATGGCACATTGTTGCTAATGGTTTAGATCTGAAGCTCATGGCATTTTCAGCAACTATCTTGGTAGGCACCCCAAATCATAGATTATGTTATTGAGAATAAAGTCCATGACTACTTGATGAGTTTCCTTCCTGGTGGGAATGGATTCAACCCATTTGGTAAAGTAATCAGTGGCTACCAATATCCACTTATGACCAACACTTGAAGATTATGATATTTCACCAATAAATTCCAATCCCCATTGTTTGAATGGGGCTTCTATTGACACATGATGCAGGGGTAAGGCCCAGAAGCTTTCAATCTTCTAGAAAAATGTTGACAACTCTCACATTTTTGAACCAAAAAAAGAAACATCTTTAAACAATGAAGGCCACCAATATCCTTCCCTTAGAATTTTGTGAGTAACTCTTCCAGAAAAATGGCCTCCACACACTCCCCCATGAAATTCTATAATTATTTTAGGTGCCTCTTCCTCAGTGATACATCTTAGCAAAACTCCTTTTGGATTCTTCCAAGCCAGTCCATGATCAGTAAAAATATACTTTTGGGAAACTATATTGAGTGTCCTCCTTTGATTCTTGTCTAAGTGTATAGGACAATTCAAGTTCATTAAGTAATATACTATATCTTTATACTAAACTGAAGTGATCACCTTTTCATAAGGGTGTTGGAATGGTATCCTAATATGTGTTTTCATTGGTGAAAAACCACATTAATGAAAAATTGAATGGTTTATGAAGATTTCATGATGTTTTATATGATGCTTAATATACTGGTTCAGATGTGTTTGAGTTGTTACGGGTATATTCAATGAGGTGTGTTTACTCTTGCAAGCCTATACAGGTGCCTAGGTGATGATGCATGATGGTAGGAGCTGCACTGGTTACTTGGAAATAATGTTGACATGATTCCTAGAATTTTTAAGAGTTCTTGAGCACTCACGGTAGTGGTATGGTGCAGTGCGGGTGTTTCACCGTGTTACGGGTGCTCATTGGGAGTAGGTAAGCTAGCTTGGAGGAGTGTGAGAGTGGATTCAAGCCATTTGATCTCATGGATGTATGAAATTATGTATATCATTGGATATTAGGTATTTTTGGGTCATTTTTATAGGTTTCATGTTCATTTATTCCATTGTTTCAATTGACCCTAGTTTTTACTTATGAGGATTTAGTATAAAGCATAGGTAAGTCTTAATGATTTGGAGATATTGAGACATGGAATTGATATTAAGATGATTATATATGTTATATTTATTATTCATGATACTATGAAGAAATATTTAGGTTCCCATGATGTGAATTTTGCAAGATATGACTGATTTTGTGAGACATGGTCAAAATTGAATACATTTCTAGCTTGAAGTGCAACCGGATGCTCGGTGCAAGAATCATGTTTTGGATGGGAAATTGTTTCTTTTAGGTATTTTTATAAGGTGATATTAAAGGTTTCACAAAAATAATTAGATATTTTTATCATCGGAATTTTATGAATGAATGTTAAGAAGGCAAAGAGGTTTAAAACCCTAATTAAACCCTATCGGAGCAGTTTGAAAAATATGAAATATAATGACCCATTTTTTATTACAAGTGAAAATGTAATGCTTATATGTTGTATAGGACTCCTCATTATTTCCATAAATGTATGGTTGAGTTCTTGATGGTATGTGGGCCCCACCTAAAAATAGTTGTTTTTAGGAAAGAATGGTATAGAGTAAGATGAACCTAAGGAGTAGCATGAAAAATTGATTTTACATGATTTTATGAGTTTTTATTGATTTACATGGAGTTTTAGGACATTTTCATGTAGTTTCATGATGTTTTGAGGTCCAAACAAGTTGATTGGTCAAAGGGTAGTTTTGGGATCTCAAATAGCAAGGTTCAATAAAATGGTTATAACTTGAGATACAAGTGGATTCCTGGGATAATTAAAGTTGTGTTGGAAAGAATATTCAGATATATTTCCAGTGATATATGGATTTCCTCATGATGGGGTCATATGATAGGTTTTCTAGGGCATTCTTTGACCAAGAAGTGTTTTGGCAGTTCAAGACAAGATATGTTTTTGTGAAATTTTGATGTTATTTGAAGCATGAGATGGATTGGGTGATGATTCCTATCACCTGTAATGTTAAGGAAGATTCATTTGGCATCCAATGAATCAATTTTTAGGTCTTTAATGTATGTATATTTTATTTTATGAGCTAACCTTTGGAAACATAATTTTTAGTAGGTTGATATGTTTAGGAAAATCTTGATGTGGTTTGAAGTGGAGGATGTTGCATGAATTATAACATGCTTCAATGTGTTATAAAGGTTCATAAATTTATTTTTAGTTTTCACATTATATGTTTTGGTTTAGTATAATTGATTTGGTGATCAGATGAAGTTTCCAGGGTGTTGAAGGGTGTAGGAAACAACTATTTCGTGAATTGTAAAGAGAACTGGACCCAATAAATGAAATAATTTGATTGGTTGATATTAATTGAGACCATATATTAATTTTTTATTATAGTTAAATCATGTATAAGGGTTCATATTTCATGAAAAATTATGTTACTCATGTTAGGGCAATTTTAAGATTGTGCCTATGGGGTTTTGTGCCATTTTTGGCACATGTAATGAGGGTTTTGGCTAGGCCAATATATTTGGGTCATATGTGAGTATTTTAATTACAATATATGAATTTAAAAGGAGTTATTCAGGTCACGAGTTATCATGAGGGACCAACCTCTTTTGTTTTGGAAGGAAGAAAAGCATATTTAAGTGCTTGTTTGGTTCATTTTTGAACTAGTGCTCTTGGAGGAAGGTGTGTAACCTAGAGAGAGATATTTTGAAGGTATGAAATAATGATTTAAAGGATGAGAAATATCATGATAGGTTGAATAATATCATATAGCATGAGAGCAAGAGGATAGAGCAAAGAAAGAAGGAGAAAGAGCAAGTTTGATGCCCTAGGGTATGAGCTAGGGTTTGTGAGCTGAATTAGTGATCTCCATCAGTTGTGGCAGAGAAAAATTTCAGATATCAAACATCTTCAGGTGGCTGAGTTGGTTCTTGGTCATCTTTAGGGGTTGTAGCCTCCTTGTGGATTGGGTGCTTCACTAAATTAGGGGTTAGTGCTCCTTGTAGGGTTGGTGCTCTACTAAACTAGGGGTTGGTGCTCCTTGTGAAGTTGGTTCTTCACTAAATTAATTTTATTTGTGTAATATAAGTAGAGTTTCAAAGTGGGTTTTCTTCCCCATGAGGTTTTCCCACTTATATCTTGTGTTCATGTGTATGCTCTCTTGATTGTGTTCATGTGGTTGAATGTTTTATGTTGCTAATCACACATTGATGGATGGATAAATGTTAATGATGTATGTATGATAATATGAAATTGTTTAAAGGATTTAAGAATTGATTCACCCCCATTTCATTGTGCTTCCAACAATTGGTATCAGAGCAAGTCCTTGTGAAGCAAGTTTAGCAACTTAAAGGATATCCTAGAAGCATAAATGGGTAAGTCTACAGATATTTGGAGAAGAAAATATGAAATTGTTGAGTCTTTGGTTTTTGTATTAAGAGATATAATGGATGAAATGGATAAATATCATGATCTAGCTATCAAATATTTTAAATCTCAAGTGGAAAGTTTGTCTAATTCCCTAAAGGAGAAAGAAGATGTTTGTTCAGGTATGAAGACAAGTTGAAATCCCTTGAATCAGATTTGAAGGATGTAACTAGTGAGTTGTAGATGCATGAAATATTTGAGAAGAGATCCAAGGCTCTTAATGACATGTTGGAGAGTCAAAGAGGCACAAATGACAAAATAGGCCTAGGGTTTGAAGGAGAGCAAAAGAAGGATGATCATGAAGCTATTCCAAGCACTAAACCAACTAAGAAGGTGACTAAGAAAGTTGATCCAAGAAGGTATAACTTATTTAGACAACCTAATGCTATGAGGTATGGCTCTTTATTCAATGGATATTGTTTTTTTGTCATGATTTTGGTCATAGAGCTAGAGATTGCAAAAAGAGGCTTCCTAGGAGTGATATAACTCTCTTCAAAGGTGAATGTTATTCATGTTGTGAGTATGGTCATAGAGAAAAATATTATGGATGGAACTTAAGTGTTTTTGAGCCTAGAAGGAAGAGGAATGGTGTTTTCTTCAATTTTCAACAATTAGGTCATATTACAAGATTTTGTCTAAGAAAGATAAGGTTCATCAAGATGTTTGATCTAAAAATTATAGCCATGACAGTCAAGGGACATAATCATGAGGTCAAGCCAAGAGGAATGTTCTAAAATTAGAATTAATCAAGAATAATCAACCTAAATATGCCAAGAGAACTGATTCTTGGTCCATCATGCACAATATGAAATCTATAAAGAAGGATCGTAGTGGAAGCAAGATTGAAAATAAGGTCAATATGCCAATGAGAGATAAAAAGGGTATGTTTTCTCAAGTTCAAGAATATCATTGGTGCCTCCATGCTTTAGTTCATGACAAGTGTAGAAATCTAGGAATATGGGGCACCACAAAGTTGTAAGGTATGGTAAGTGATTATCCCCTTATTTTCATCGGTTCGTATATATTAGGTGCCTAGGTCTATGTGCCTCACGATGATTGTTTTGAGTGTTCTACTGAGTTCTTTGGTCTATGTTTATGATGTTCTCTTATTCAAAGAAATAAAAGGATTGATGTTGTCTTCAATCCATAGGGGTTTGTGTTTGCATAATTATAGCATGTGGATTGATCTAAGTTGATTGTTCATCTTCATGAGTCAAAATTATGGTGTCCTAATAATTCATGAGGTCTACTATCTATTTCAATGTTAATTTCATCATGTGTTGGAGCTATCTATGAGTCTTAAGGTATGTTTTGGGTTTCATTATCCTTTTTATAGATGTTATTTCATCAAGTTGGAGCAATGGTCTTTCTCTTAAGTGCATAAAAATGTATTTATCATAGAAAGAGTTTTTTTAAGTAGTCATGCTCTTATAAATTGTAAAAGGTGTTTGAGTTGATGTATTCTCAAGTCAAGATATCTTATCATATTGTAGTAAACCAAGTTTTTGTTTTTTTTTCTCTAGGTCGAGCCTTGTAAGTCTTTGTAAAGTGCGTCAAGAAGTGTAGGGCATAAATGGTCATTATCAAGGTCTATCAAACCGAGAAAGTTGTCATATAGATTGTCGATTATCAAAAATATATGTAGATGCTTCTAGTTATACCATGATTCTTCTCAAAGTCACTTTGTCAAGGAGTGTATATAAATGGTGTTTTCCCATAAAAGGTTCCTAAGGTCTATCATAAGTGTTTTCTAATGTATTTGTTGGTTCCTCAAACTTGCACCCATGTCTCAGATCTGGAAGAAGTTAGTCGTTGAGTCAACAATTTGACCATCTCCAAGTTGTGGGACCTTACGCACTTGAGACAGACCTCTAAGAAGACCAGATCATCTACCTATCTATATTATTCTTGTTACTCCTAATGCTGGAAAGGGAAACTAAGATAACAATGTCAAGGGACTAGGGATAGAAGGGTAACATGAAAATGGAAAACTAAACTAAGGAAGGTGATAGCACCTAGAAAAAGTGGGATGAACATTATCTATTTTGAGTGAAAATGAAGGAGAAGGCATAGAGGGAGGCCAAGCACACATAGCACAACTAGAATGCATTCACCTAATCAATTTCATGAAACACAACAAGAAAATAGAGTTGTAAGGGATTTAAAGTGACACAACAAGCACACAATGTGAAAGGAAGTAAGAAAGAAGAATAGAAACATGTCAAGGTAGAGAATAGCCATAAAATGATGCTTTTATTACTTCCAAGGATGCACAGTCTATTACAATGGCATATGAGGCTGATATCCACATGTAAGAGCCAGATCTAGAGGTCTGTAACTCAAAATACAAAGATGGAGAACCCTTAGCAAATGCTAGAAGATCTAAAATGTCCAACCCTTTACAATGAGCTGAGATCTTACATTTATAGATGAATCGATGAGAGAAAAGAGGAGAAGGAGGGGAAAATATGATTTAAAAACTCAACCACCAGTAATGAATTCCTACAAATCCACCTACAATATGTCAAATGTGCATCTCCAATTCTATACGGAATGTTAGAAAAGGAAGGAGGGGAGATCAGATCAAATTTGGGTGGTTGGAGCAATCAGATCTTGTATTAATGGCATGATAGATATTTTCTAGCTTCTCACTTACCAAATCCTGTTGAAATTTGAATTTGAATGGTCTAGATTGTATCCCACGTCATAATATTTCAAACAAGTTTGGGCATGTGAGGATCGAGTCTTTGGAGCATAAGCTATGATGTAAGAAGATCTGCAGTGCAAACTTGACACACAAGACATGTGGTGCATGTTGGTTGTTGGTGAGAGATTGGCCAACTGTACAACTGCTTTGTCATTTTCAACCATGTGTCACCCACTAGTTTATTGTAATAATTTGGTGCCCTTTTAGTGTAATTTTATTGGTTGCGTGTAGCACACTCAATGTCTGATAGATGCCACGTGGCATAGGAGGGCACAAAAGAAGGCACAAAGGCATGCACATGGAATATTGAGGCATGGGAGGAAAATAGAGGAAGGGCGCGTGCAAAGGTGACGTACATAGGAGAAATGGGTGAATTACCCAATGGAGAAGTGTATGGTGAAGTCGTAACTATTACAAAGTAATGTGTAGTAGTGAGGTAAGGGGAACGCGAGGATTCCAGGGACTTATTTGATTTTGGGACCAATTCTAGGGAGCGCACATAGGGTGCATGAAATGCTAGGGAAAAGGTTGATGTGTGGAAAGTGTGCGTGAGGAAAATAGAACACATAAGAAAGGAAAATAAAATGTGAAGGAAAAAGGAGCGCACAAGGGCACGTGATGAATTTGTAACTAAGGAAATATGTCAAAGGATCAATTGAGGTGTGCGCAAGCTGCAATGTAGATCTTTAGAGACATAATGGAATGTAAGTTTTCCAAATAACTAGGGGAGTAATTTGGATAATATTACTCTAAGAGTGTTATGTATCAAGATGTGGTAAATCATCAAATGAATTCTTGTGTCGGTATCTGTTCAATGAAGATCATGATTTTGTAAATGGGATGGAGTAGTGTCATTGTCTAACCGCAAAAATTATATTATTCATCATCAACATTTCTTGAATGTCAAGATGTTGTTAAGTCCACCATGGAGCTAAGGAATGAGAACTAAAGTATTTTTAACCTCATAATGTTATGTATGTTAGTGTTGAGATCTGTAAGTTGTGTCTTTACATTGCAAGTGTGTCTAGAGTACATATCTCTGTAATTCCTCCATTCATTGTTCAAGTTTTGTTATAGACCTATAAGTCTGTCATAAGTTGTAAGTAGTTGTATGAAGCTTTGTCAAGTATCCAAGTGTCTCTTTCTTTAAGTATAAATGCTCAAATACAAATCTTTGAGGTCTCAAATCCCCAAGAAGGCATGTGTAATCTATGTGGTTAGAGTTAAAATTTGTGAAAAGTCTACAATAAATGTGCATGGAAGATCATGTGTTATGTTACTACTGTGGTCTAGAATGAATTGTGTCAAATCTCGAGGTCTTAAAATGCATAAGGCTTAGCAAATAATATTGAATAAGTTAGAGAGGAGCATAGTGATGATGAGTTAAAAACTTATACGAGAGGTACAGTAGGAAATGAAGTGTTCTTAAGGAAAAGGCAGAGCCATCTTAAGGTGTTGAAGTTTTTCATGCAATAGTCTTGGTTAATTGAAGACAAGTGAAGTTCTCTTATAGTCAAGGAATGTCATAGAAGGTTGCAGTAGTATAAAATAAAATTATGCATAGTCTAAAAGGCGGTAGAACACATGATACCAATGTGTTACAAGTCTGTAAGAGTCAATAAATGCATGAAAGAAAATCTACATGTTTGATAAATCATGTGCTACATTGTTTAGAGATAGAATATGAAGTTCTTGGTATGTGTTCAAGATTTCAATAGTGAAGTTCACTCCTAGGGGAGTTAGACATCTTTGTGGAGTAATTGCTCCTGTGAGGTATGTTCAAGTTGAACCTCCATCAAGGAATCATGTGTTACTCCAAGTAAACAAGTCTCGGAGTGTAAGGGTATGAACTTGGTGTGGGTTAATGTCTATTAAGAATCTATGTCTAGTCAATCATTTGTTTTTACGTGTAAAATGCAATAATATTGTCATGTTTTGTTGAAGAAGTAATGACAGAGATCTATAAAAGGATTAATCCATCACCTTTCATATTCTTATGAGTACAAGTAGTAATGAAATTGATTTTCCCGGATTGTGCCTCATCTTTGATGGTCATGTGCCTTTTTTTTTTTGGGACAAGGATTTCTCGAGAGACTATGATAACTTCATAAAGTCAAATGATGATGTGTTTCAATGAATGAAATGTCTAAAATGCATCTACATGTTCCTTAAATGGACCCCTAGTAAGTGTAAGCCTAAAATGTCTTATTCTAGTGACTCACAGTAGCTTGTGAAAGGTTTGAGGGTGTTAAAAATCTTCAGGGTTTACAAAACAAGAAGTAACTTGAAAATCTACTGCTATAGATGATAGTGGTCAGGGAAGTAAGGATTTAAGACTGATTAGTACAAATTCAACATGGAAAGAAAGAAATAAATCCTTATGAGATGTTATTAGTACTCTCGAGTTGTCTCGGTTTAAAGTGACTAAAAAGGTGTTACTCAGTTTCCATGAGCTAGGGATAAGCTCAAAAAAATGGTAAGCTACAGTACACAAGTAAGAATCATGTTTCTACATGTATGTTGGGGTTTGAAAGTATTAAGTGTACCCTTACATCATGAGGTCTACATGAAGGTATTATACCTATAATAGATGGAACTAAATTTATGAACTGAATTAGTGTGTCTAAGTGTATGTGGAAAATTTGAAGACCTTAATAGGCAAGGTAACGGTGAACTCGGGTAAGTATGGTATCAAAAGGAGTGTTATATATATGAGTATGTAAGAAAATAGTAACATCAAGTTTGTAATAACCTATTAGCGCAAAGGAGCATATGTTGAGTTTGAGTCATGTATGTTTGTTGAAGGTATGTTATCAAACTTGTTTAGAATTGACTATGTCTTAGCTCAATTGCAAATGAGATTTGTGAAGTATCAAGAAAGCAAAGTGAAAAATGCTCAAAGCTATGCCCTTGACTTCCATCAATATGATTCATGATTGTATAGGTGTATGTATAGTGAATGAGATGCATGGTGTTTGAATATTTGTGAGAAAAATTTAGATTTTGTGGATACTATAAGGTATAGACTGTGATTTATGATAGAAACATAACATGTTTGTTCTCAAATATTGTTGGTATAAGAGGCATACTACATTTTTTAAGGTATAAAGGCTTGTTTACATCAATAATTCTCATGTGTCGACCTAAAGATATAGATCGTGCATAGATGATATGAGGTCTCATGATATAAGATGGTTGATCTAAATAAGGTTGTATAGACTCACTTGTTGAAATTTGATCAAGAAATGACCACCTACAAATTAGAGTGATTATGAAGGGAAAAATGAGAAGTTATTTTAACATTTATGATGTGTTTTAATGTTTTCTTAAGGTCTAAAAAACTATGAAGGTGTTTATCAATCAGACCACGGCACTTAGTAAAGAAAACACGAGAAGGTTTGCACAGGAGAACAGAATGCATTCAAAGGCACGAAGTATCGAAAGGATCGTGCATGAGGAGCGAACGAGGTTTGGGACTTAGCCGTTTTCACGACAAGGATCTATTTTTGGAGATAGTGTGTGGAGCACTCAAAATAATTAGAGACTTGCACATCATGCATTGGCTATTTTTGGAGGATCAGCTATGAAGCACTTTGCATGGACATAGGCTGGAAATAGATCTACTACTGTCAATTAACTAATAGTAGTCTATTGTTAGCACACTTGCATGTGTGGCTATTTTTAACGGCATGTGGCTAGTAATAGCATGTGACCTATTTTGGGATTAGATAAGCGGTGAAGGGAAAGTCCCCACCCTTATAAGTATGTAGTAAATTGTGTAGTAGATATATACGCATACATGGAGATATAGTGATATTATGCTGCTAAATATGTTACGCGCATGAGCGTATACTACTGTTATTATTGTAATGAAGCTTCGTATACTTACTGCATTTAATATAATGGAGGATATTGGCTGAATCTAAGTGTTAGTTCTATGTGTATCTAAATCTAGTATGTTCTTGATTTCATCATGGTTAGTACTTAATTTTGTTCTCCCTTAGGTATAGATATGGCATGCTCTGTAGAATGATGTATTAGTAATGGAACTGCATGTGTTAAGTCTTCATCATTCTAACATCCCTTGCAACAAGTAACCCTAAAGAGGGACCTAGTACCTTTGCATGCTTCGGGTGAGCTCTCATTCTAGGCTAAGTGATGTGCCAACATGTCTAGGCTCTTAATGGGCTTGTATTATTGAATTCTAGGGTACAAGATAGTTTTGGACTAAATTCTAGGAGTAGTAACGCTTCACATGGGACCTGCCAGAGTACAGTTCATTTCTCTTTGTTGGGACACAAATAAGTACATCTTATGGTTTGACCCCAGCCTCTGATTTGAGATCGGGAAGCATAGGTAGCTCGGTTCATGAGGATATAGAAGATCTAGAGGTAGGGGAAACACAGGAGGTTTTGGATCAGGTGGGTAAGGTCTGCACCAACCCCATAATATTTACATGGAAATGTCTCTTCATCTTCCAGAGTATAGGGGCATAGAAGATGTTCTTTGAACATGTGCATATGTGTGAGATGTTGTGGTACATAAAAGGAATCATGGCTTTTGAGCATAGGGAAAGCCAATTTCCTACTACGTTACAAGGGTGCACACACGGTTAGTACAGTAGAAAGTTTGACCCTGATCAGGCTTGCGTAGATTATACAGCTTTAAAAGATTCATTCCTTAAAGAGTTTCATATCCTTGAGTTTGATTAGAAGAGTATAAGTGTGCTCAAGGATATTAAGTAAGGCACTACTAAAAGTGTTAGAGAGTATGATGCATGATTTAAAACATTGTTATCAAAGCTTTCTTATGACATACACGCAAGCAAAGCATGTACAATGGTTCATTGGGGCTTAATTAACCCTTTTAGGAGGGCATTATCACATAAGACATACACTAATCTATGTGAAGCACTTGAAGCATCCTTGCACACTGAGGCAATTGGAAGAATAGATATTGGGGTGAGCCTATTTTTAGAAGAACAAATAACAACTATGGTAAAATAGTTGGAGAAACTATCAACAAATTTAGCACATGAGACACACATAGGGATTTGGTGCACAGATTGTGAAGTAGAAGGTCACACAAAGGATAGTTGTCCTTACAAAAACAAGATCGCTCATTGTTGATGGATTGTGAAATATGCCATTTAAACCATGATGCTAGTCATTGCCCATTATTACAACATGTGATAAGGAAGAACGTTTCAAGCTATTGTAAAATCTGTAGGTCCATGACTCATGACATGGAAGAATTTTAGCTGATTAGACAAATCCATGATGTTATAGATATTGGTGTATGACAAAAATGATTTTTAGATAACTCTAAGGGTAAGAATGAGCATCAAGACCGGGATCACAATCAGGTGTGCTATGATCGGAATGAAGGGCATTTTGAAGGAGGTCATGGTAGAGGTCAAGGATACCGTGGTGGTGGAAGAAGTGAGTTCCCTCACGGAACATGTTATACATGTGGATCTCTTAACCACTATAGGCATGAATGTCCTCAGAATATTACATGTTCTTTTGTGGAAAGAACCATAGCTATGAGGAGTTCCTAGAATCCTATGAGCATCTGAGTAAGCAACATAAACAGAAAAAGGCATAGGGATGGTTAGGATACAACGCGCAATTGAAAATCAATAGATGTCTAAGTTAGAGGTAGGATCCGAGGCACTACAAGTGAATATCACGACTCGCACCGAGGTAGCACGCGCTTGCAGGAAGCATTGCAGTAGAAACCTACCATCACTAAAGAGGAAGTTCTTCATGCACGATACCCAGATCCTACCTATCAGAAGGAGGTTTATCAGGAAAGCATGGAAGTTCTAAGGAATCTTCAGGGTGAGATATGGTACTTAAACGATCAATCGCGGAAGATGGAGAAAAATAAAGCATTAGAGACGGTCCAAACTAATATAGATGACTTGAGGGAAGTATGTAAAATTTTGTGTGAGGAAAATATCATTCCATTTTCGAGGATTTGGTTAAAAGGAAACACTCCACACACA
Source organism: Taxus wallichiana var. yunnanensis (assembly GCA_018340775.1). NCBI lineage: Eukaryota > Viridiplantae > Streptophyta > Pinopsida > Cupressales > Taxaceae > Taxus > Taxus wallichiana. The sequence continues at coordinate 14,313,857 of CM031238.1, read as the reverse complement.
AGTATTGAGACCAGATGAAATATCCTACATGTGAATCTTCCCCCTCATAGCCTAGATTATGACAAGGAAATCACTTTGAATGTTGTTGTGGATGGGTGGCTATTGAGTAATATATTGATTGATACAAGCGGAAGTCAATGTTCTTACCTTGGATGCATGGGTACAAATAGGAAGACCCCATTGCAATCATCCTCTAATGTATTATTTATGGCTAATCGGACTAAGGCCACTCCCATCGGAGTTTTAAAAGATGCATCCATTACCATACAAGGAGCCAAGTTCACTGGAGACTTTGAAGTTTTAGTGCTGGCAGAGTCAGATAGCTTCCCAGCTCTATTGGGGTGTCCTTGGTGCTATGCAAATAATGTTGATCTTCAGTTCGAAAAGGGCTATATCAGTTTTTAAAACAAACAGGAAAGAGTTATTATCCCTTTAACAAATGGAAAATATGTGCCCTATGTTGAGCCCTTAAGTGAAGAATATCTGAATAGGATTTGTTTACACGTCATCCGAGATCTAGAGATAATTGAGTTGACCAAAGAAGGACTAATTCAGTGGGAGGATGCATAGTCTATTAGTGATACTACAAGTTTTAATTGTGAACATTAGGCTCACAACAGTTATGAGTTGGTAGGGCACGAAGTACAGAGCATATTTCCTTGAGGCACAAAACCGCATTATGTCAGGAGGATAGGTAATAACTCAGTACCTTGTTACATAGGAGAAGGAGATCCTATGGTATTCCTGAGTGTCATGGAAGAATAGTGGATAGACCCAATGGAAAGAAGGAATATGTTAGCATATACATTATGTGCAACAACAACACGGTGGTGGGTGGTCTGAGGACAATCTTGGAGGATGGAATAAAATTAGGATTGCTCTTACTACTAGTTTCTTCAGGAGAAATGCACCTACTCAAATAAGTACTTATCATAGTAATGAACTTGTTCAACACCACGTTTAGAAGTGTGAGAGACGGATAGAAGGGAAGGAAGCTTTACCACCTTTTCTATGGGTGCACCGGTTTTATTCCACTTTATAAGGTTGTGCATGTGCTTGGTATGTATATGCAGAACTCCATAGAGAAATTGGAAATTGGCATAATTTAATTGCAGGAATGGCCCAGACATTTTAATTCTTCTCTACAAAGCCTCTAATGTAAAAAGCATTGAAATTTATCAAGAAATTAACTATGGGGGATAGTGCAAGGTGAAGAACTCCTTCAGGATTTATTAGATAAAGAAGACTCGGGAGCGCGTCTTAATGAAGAACCAGAGGCTGATGCAACATTACTTCAATGTGATTTCCTTGAGAAAGAGAAAGGAAAATGGTCTACTTAGTGGATGATGAAGAAGTAGATAATTTGGATGTAAACCATTCAATAGGTAGGCATGAGGTATTGGACAGTGCAGATAAGACCATGTGCACCTATCATGAACCTATGAAGACAAAGCGGGTGAATATTAGAATAAATACACGAGCCTAAGGAAGCCATAATTGGATACTATTGGTCGAGACTCAAGTGGAAAAAATCATAGAGTTACTCTCGGGGATTACGGGACTTATTTCTAGGGGGTACCATGAACTTAAAGGCATGCATGAATCATTAGGAGAGATGAAGATAAAGCTTGAATAGGGTACACTCCCGGTTAGAAAGAGACCTTATATAATGAATCCCAACTTGCACGAAAAGGTCAAAGAAGAGATTGATAAAATGTTGAAGTCTGGGATTATCAAGCCTCTTGATGAGTCAGAATGGGTTAGTCCAATGGTGATCAGTATCAAGAAGGATGGATGGATTAGAATATGTGTGGACTACAGGGAGCTGAATGTTTCATATGTAACTAATCCATTTCCTATGCCATTCACTAAGGAAATACTAAAAGACGTAGAGAGCCGCGAAATATATTCATTTACAAATGGGTTCTCTGGGTATCATCAGGTTAGGATTTCCTAGTAAGATCAGAAAAGACTATGTTTACTACTGAATGGGGTAGCTTCACCTAAACTATAATTCCTTTTGGCCTAAAAATGTGCCTGTTGTATTTTTCGCGCATAGTTGTTCAAGCATTCAAGGAATTTATTCACAACTTCTTACATGTCTATTTAGATGATTAGACGGTGTATGGATTAGTTAAGGATCATTGTGACAATCTATACTTAATGTTTGAATGGTGTAGATAGTTGAGTATCTCTTTGAACATCAAGAAGTACATATTTTCTACACCATTTGGGATACTTTTAGGACACATAATCTACAAGGAAGGTTTTTGGTTGATCCAAAGAAAGGTTGCATTCCTTATAGGCCTAAGGGAGCCTACCAGTTAGAGTGAGATGCATGGATTTTTGGGTCATATAGAATATTACTGAGAATGTTTATCAAGGGATATGCCAAGGTTTCTACACCATTAGAAGAGTTACTAAAAGGGAAAGGCACGTTCTACTGGGGAGAACCGCATGATAGCACGCATTTGAGACATTGAAGGAAAAACTCACTATCATGCCTATTCTATGTTTTCCTTTATGGGACCAACCATTTCATGTACATTTTGAGACCTCGGCATGGCCATTAGTGCAATGTTGGCAAAACTTGGAGAAGGTATTGTAGATCATCCTATCTGTTTGTTAGTAGAAAGTGACTCTGCAGAGTAGAATTACACAACTATAGAGCGTGAATCTTTTCAATGATCTATGCACTACATAAATTTTGCCAAAACCTACTAGCTGCACTATTCATATTTTATACGAGATCACATGGCATTGAAGCATTTGGTAAACAAGCCCATTCTACAAGGGTGCATATGTTGATGGGTTCTTTTATTTCAAGAATTTGATTTCACAGTTGTGGTAAAACTAGGGAAAAGTAATTCTAGACCAGACCATCTATCAAGAATATAGTCAGGAGAAGAAGCGCATGTAATAGAGGATACCATGCGGATGCATAGTTATACAAAGTTACTGATGGGCACCATCGGAACTAGAGGACATTTTTGTCTTTTATAAATAGGGATGACACCAGAAGGAATGAAATCCTTGGAGAAGAAAAAGCTTGTTATACGTGCCACACATTATATGTTAATCAATGGTGACTTGTATAAATTAGGCCGAGATGAGGTATTGTGCCATTGTGTATTGGAACATGAGCACACGTATATTATGGAAGAGGCTCATGGTGGTATTACAGGTGGCCACTATGTCGGTGATGCCATTGTGTGCAAGATTCTACTTGTTGGATTATGGTGGGAGACCCTATATAAATATTGTAAGGAATTTTGTAAGGCATGTGATCATTGTCAACATCTTGGAAAACTAGGTCAATGAGATGAAATGCCTCTAAGACCTATTACTAGCGTAGAACCATTTGAGAAATGGGCTATAGATTTTGTGGGTCCTATTTCACCAGTTGTGTGCGAGGCTGGAGCGCACTACATCATAACTTGCATAGACTATCGACGAGTGGGAAGAACTAGCACTTACAAAGGACTTTACAAAGATGGCTATAACAGCTTTGGTTTCTATGGGAAAATATTATTACAAGGTATGGATGTCCTTTAAGTTTGACCAGTGATATGGGCACACATTTTCTTAATGAGACAATCAGAATTTTATTGGTTGAGTTCATGATTGCACATCATAAGACCACACCCTATCATCCTCGGGTAAATGGAATTTCGAGGCTTTCAACAAAATTTTGGGCAGGACATTGACAAAAATTTATGATGTTGGAAGAAATGATTGGGATGATAAAGTATCTGCATGACATGATAGGAACATCAGGGATAAAAATTTTGAGACTAGACAGATGGTGCTCCTTTATGATTCTAAATATTTGCGCCATCTAGGTAAACTCAAGGTACATTGGTTGGGGTCATATGTTATCACCCACATACTTGAAACTAGCACTTGTCAGTTAGAGGCCCTTGATGGAATACGGTTACCCGGTTACTTCAACGGGAGTAGGCTAAAGCCCTACTATAAATAAGTCTTCTTGGTGTTTATAATAAGGTAGTGTTGCCATTTAGATTAGGTTTCCAATTCTGCATTTCCTTAATGTGTTTCCTTCTTTGTTGTTATGCTTTGTCCATTTAGTTGGTGTATTTTGTGTAATAGCAATGTTTATGCGTCAGAAGCTAATTACTATTTGAAGAATTTTTATGCACAGAGGATTGCACATACCCTTAGTGTGGGGTAGGTTGTTGATATCTAGGTACAAGACTATTGAAAATAATTCCACATGAAAGGAACAAATTAGTACGGGTGTTATTCAAAGTTAGAGAATTGAAATAATCTAAACAGAGATTGCTTCTAGATATGGGGACCATAGAAACAAATGAATGAAGAAACAAGTATAACATGAGGTAAGCAGAGGCCGGGAAGACTACCAGTGGAAGGCACAGTGATGAGGTATTCATGCGCATGAAATCACGGCCGAAGAGAATTCTGCACGGCCTAAAAGGTAGGAGGGCACACTAGAAGGTTATAGCTTGGGCGTGAAGATGTACCACATGGAAATAATGAAAATGGTCAATTAATGAGAGGATTATTAGTAGGTGGAGGAGAAATAAATGCACTAACTTTTTGAAATTCTATATAAGGATGGGATGCAAGTTCATTTTTACCATTACAATTGAGAGAATTTGAAAAGGGTTAAGTGCGAATGAGCCAAGAAATCATGTTGAGGTGTGAAGAGTGTGAAACTAGATGTGAGGAGAAGGGTTGTGTGTAGGAGAAGCTTACATTCCCATAGGAGAAGGGTTTGAGCAAAGAAGATGCATTGTAAATGAGTTAGGGCACGTAATTTCCACTAGGGCACAAATATTTCAACTAGGGTTTCGACTTGCTCGGTCATAGAAGGAGGAAAAGAGAGATTGTTTCAAATGGCACCAAAGAAAGCACCCGATAGGAGATAAAGGGAAGAAGAAGGTTGAAATGGAAGAATAAATTACTCCCGAGAGTAATTTTTTAGAAATGCAGTATCAGAGGGCATGATTGTGGGACAAGAATGGGATTCCCATATCTCGCCAATGTAAAATCAATGATTACAACCATCAAACTTTAGACAATAAGAAGGATCTTGATGTGTTGTTGAGCATGAAAACAAACAAGTGCATGGTAGAGGATATGTCGGTTTATGATGACGCTAGAGAGAAGTTGCTGAAGCAAAATGGAGTCTACCAGTTGTACGAGCTACCATACTTTGGAAAGTATGAACCATTGTATTGGTGGTTAATGAGAAAAGTCCATGAGGACTTCTTCTACTTCGTCGGATGGAGGGTAAGAATCACAACTGCTTTGATTTCAACGATGACAGGACTAAGGGCCTCAAGGTTGGATCTGGATAATGATTTAACTGATAAATCCACAATCCGGAGATGAGGAAGGAGCTGGGGTATACCAAGGGTCTACACGGCATGGACATTGACAAGTTAAATAAGTACCCAATAGTGTAGGTAGCTGCACATCTTGTGACAAAGTTGAATGACCAAGGAAGGTGGTCATAGGTAAACACAATGTGGTTGCATGTTGCCAAGATGATCTCAAGGAGTGGTCTACAACATTGCAGATCACATAGTAAAGACAATCATTGAAGAAGCGTGGATAGGTGATAGAATAAGTTTTGGCACTATATTATTGTCTTTGGTATTCATGGAGATTGGGGTGCCTGATGGGCCAAAGGATAAGATTTGGGAGTACCCCACGGAACACAAGTCACCTACGGAAAGGTTTGGCAAGTACTTGTGTGATGGATCAATGAGTGGACCATTCAAACAGAGGGTGGAGATGTGGTATGATAGACTCGCATGGAATTCGAGGAAGAGTGGTGCATACCCAAGGATTCCTTCAATGGTGGGTAAGGCAGTTTAGTTTTCCGTATACCAACATGGTAAAATAATTCAGTTTTTCGTATACCAACACTTTTACATCACGCGATTTGCGATGAAGGACGGGGCTTGGAACCCATGGTGAAAACTACCATATGCCTTCACAGCAAGGTATTTTCAAGCATTATTTCATCGGTTCTTAGATGTGCACCACTTAACTTTTAATGCGGACAAGGTAGATTACGACTACCACACCCTGAGGAAGAAGTATGTATATCCAGGCGCAATGCATACATTGAAAGACTTATTTCAGCTATTACAAACATGAAACATGTAAGCTTGGTAATTGGGGACACTGGAGTAGCACTTGTGTATCTACAACTCAAGCCAAAGCTATAAAACAACAAGTATGTGGAAGATGATTTTGCACTCCCTGTGGCTGCCATAGGGTAAGCATACAATGGAAAATGTTCTAGCACCCAAGCCCATAGAAATAGTTCTAGGTTGATGATGAAGAGGAGGAGCATGAGAATAGTGGTGGTTTGGAACATAGAGGTAGAAGACATCCTATGAATAAGGATGAAGTTGAGCGTGAAACTACACCACCGCAGCCACAAGAGGAGGATGAAGAGGGCTTAGGTGTGGACCAAGGAGAGTACCGATTCAAGAGGGTGTTCAGGAGAATAAGGACCCAAGGTGCTACTCTACAAATAGTGCACAGATCACCCCGACTCTCTCCATAGAAGGAGACAACTGAGAAAAGGAGAAGGAAATTAAAGTTGAATGAGGAAGTGGAAGAGTTAAAGGAAAGCGTGCCCAATTATCCTACACCTCCAGAGAACGTAGAAGAATAAAAATATGAATAAATGAAGGATGGAGAAGAGGAAGAAAAAGGAAAACATGAGACAAAGAATCGAGACTGCCTTTGACAAAGAAACACAAGTCCCAAATCTTGAAGCTCAAGTTCCTGAGTAGCCTAAGTCAAGAAGAACAAGTGGGGAATACATTCCACCAGCCATGGGTTATCTTTGAGGATGTAGACACTAAAATTTGGTCACACTCCCCTTGCTCCCTCATCAAATAACCAGCTGAAACATACTCACCTAACCATGGCCCCTTCCACCCCACATCATTATTAATTTAATTAATTTAATTAAATTAAATATATATATATATATATATATCCTCACAATATTTATTATCTAATTATCTTAATTTCTACCCCACCACCTCACCTAAACACCTCATCCAGCCACCTCACCCTAGACATATTCTTGGCATGTTTCCATAACTAACAATAACTAAGTCTTACTTGCCTTAATGAGCTAAGATTTGGTCTAACCCTAAAATCAATGCCTAAGATTTCTCTAACCACATTCCCACTCATTAGAAGGGAATTTTTCATTCTAATCCGTGAGAAAAAACTAACTGGGCCCAAGAAATTAGAAATATCTACCCATTTTAGTAAACCTAGGGAATCCTACCTTAACTGATGCTTTGGTCACCCCTAAACCGACATCGGTCAACCCGTAACCATCGTCGGTTACCATTTATTCACCTAAGCAACCTTGTTTTTGGGTTGGCACATTCTAAGAGAAAGAATATGAGAAGAGAGTTGTATGTAATCAGAACCAGAGTCTTTTCATGCACCCATACATCCATAGCTAGCACCAGGACAAATCTAGAAGCATTGGCACTCATGGTAACATTCCAGGAAGTGTCACTATTGTACCAAGTTCCATTCCATCAACCGATCATCACCACCACCTAACCATTGGACCTACAACATTGGTAAGTTTTTTATCATTAATCATTTCCATTCCTATTTTGTTCATAGATTTATTATCATTTCTATTACCATTCTTCTATTAACATTCCCATTCCTCCATAGCCTTCTTTTCCGAAAAAACCCAAAAATCTCACCCACCCATTTATCAGATCACCTATCCTAGCCCTTCCACCTCTCTGAGTGTTCTCAGTATTCCCACAGACCTCACCATCTCCTTCTTTAGCCCCATCTAACCTCACCTAAACTCTACAATAAGGTTTTCATTGAATTACTACCCCCCAGTATCAACACCGCATTACCCATAACCGTCATCGTTATACCCAACCAACATCGGTCTTTATGTTTCATGCCCTGTGCCAATAATAGAACCAAACAAACTTTTACCAAATAACCTAAACAACCCAGAACCTAACCCTGACCAGTTCCAGTACCCTAACACCTACCAACCCTTTAGATCTGATTATAGCTTAGCCTGTTATATTATATTTTCTTATTTCACTTGAATGAGATACCTAAATCATATCAACTACAATAGGAATTTACTTATTTCTCACATTAATTTGTTTTAAACAGTGGATTGATAGCCATCTAGGAAGTATTGCACTTCTGGAACTAGCATACGCTAGGTAGTCCACTATCATATATCATTTAACTTTTCTTTTTTGGTCTTGTTTTCTATTACAAGTAGTTCCTCCTAGCCAAAAAGAAGCTCTCGCAATCAGCACTGGATCAAGAAGTCATAACGCACACATCAACCATTAACCAACCCATTTAACAGGTATTCCTCTTATCCCATAACCCTTTATGTTTCTTCATTCAAAAAGTAAAGAAAATGGTGAAACATTTTGGCATGCCCGGTGGGACCCATCAAGGGTTCTATTGAATTTTCTTCATTTCTAGGTGAAATTTTTGTGTTTGTTCCCCTTTAAAAGGCTTACACATTAATATTTTTTTCTCTGGTAATCTTCTCTTCTTTCTAATTGCTCTAAAAGAAACATTTCTATTGGTGCATTTAAAAGGAATCATTCTTATTTCTTGCTTTCTACATTTAGTGAAAGAGCATACCCTCTCCTATTCATCATTTTCTTCATCAAACGTAACCTTTTTGATTTGGGTTTAAAATTGGTTGCATTATATTCTAATTTGTTGCATTTAGATCACATTAAAATGAGGGCAACCTATATGCTAGAAGTCATGCCCAATTGATGGTTGACACAAAGAATCATAGAAAGCACATTCTCTCTCTCTCTCTCTCTCTCTCTCTCTCTCTTTGTCTTACCAAACTTGCACAAAATTGAAATATACACATATTTCTTAAATAACATCTTACCTAGGAACACATGTCCACGATCACACAATCAGATTGGCAGGTACTCCCCAGCTTGTTACCTCTGTCGATTCATCATCTTAGAGGATGGCTCCCCCCGCCATAACATACCTGAAACCTCTCCTTTTAGATATCCTTCTTCGTAGGATGCCTTCCTAACCACAAAATTATGTTCTAAATACACATAGTTTGTTCTAAATAGTGTAAGTTGAACACACATAAAGAAAAATCACTCTTAGGATCATATTTTTCTTAGCATTCTTCTTACTTTTCATTTTGAGGTGTGAGGACACGATTCCACATTTTTGTTTTTTCCTTACACACTCCCCCATCATAGTTGGAGTATTCCAACTTTATCTGAGTGTGTCAGGGCCCCATCTTCTCATTCTCAGATTCCTGAGTTTGATTCTTCACTTGATTTAAATCACAACCCAATTTTCTTCATTTCTGTCTCAATTTCACAGTAACTAGTGTCGTTCCATTGACCGTCGTTAGTTTTCATCTGACCGTCATTGGTTAAACCTAATCGGTGTCGCTTCGACTTTTTGGGTACTTTGGCCTGGGATAGTCTTCATTCATCATTTTGTTCTGATTTTTGGCCCTTTGGGCACTAACATATTTTCCTGATACTCTATTTACTCTCTATTGATATTACCATCATACAGAAAACATTTCCTTGTATTGTTTATCAACCTTGTTTCATTTTTTTGAAAGCTGGGGATTTTTCGTAGTGACCTGGCATTAGTTTCTGTGGATCGATGGCGGTTCTCCAACAACCATCACTAGTAAAACTAATCTGTCATCGGTGTCCATATTTGTTTTTCCATATCCAAATCCTAACTGAATTCACCCTCCCAACCTCATTCATTTTTGTCTTCGTGTCATCTATAGAATATAGTCTTACCAGGTCAGCACTTGTTCACATGGTGTTGACTCGCAGCCAGACTAATGCCCTCATATTCCATGTTATTCATCAACCAATCCCACATAGTCCCTCACCACCTTCCATCCTATCACCCATGGATCCTACTTAGCCTATCACCATTGCCGCAGGTGATGAAGAATTTTCACAACTCCTTGATCAGAATCTTGCAGCCTTACAGTTCTACCTTTCCCACTCTTCCACTTGGGACTCCTCAGGTCAATTGATATATGGCATACCTATATCCATCTCTCCTACCCTTATTCCTACTCCCACATCAGCCCCTAATAATGTGGCGTTACCTTCACCTGCTTCACCCCTAGTGGTTTCACAACTAGGACCCATACCCACTATGACCGCTTTGCATCTACAATATCAGTCGCACTTGTAGTATTTGTTGTCCCCTCATTGACCACCCAAACCATAACCTCATCTACGCCCATTGTCTCACAAATACCCATTGCAACACAACCTCCCATGGTGTCGGTGACCCCTACTCCATTCTAGAATCTTGTCCTCTCCATCCCACAAACACTTCCCCTAATTGCTACTAGAGTCACTACGACCATCCCACCTACATACACATACTATCAAAAACCCCTATCTCGTCTGTCACCCATTCTGGATACATACCCTCTATGTCGGTCCCCTATTCTCAACCTCCCTATTTGGCATCACCATACAATGGAATGCCACCCACGTCACAAGTTCAATACCAGCCCCCTTATGCCATAGGAGGAGCCCTTCCACCACAACCTACCAATGATCTCATCAAATTGATGATGGAAAGGATGTAAAAATTGGAAGCATCGATTTGAGCTCACGCAATTCTCTCACCTACGATGAAATATGTAATGAGCCCATTCATCCATCCATCCCTATTTTCCCATACCCTGTACATTGGGAAATGCCAAAATTCAACCATTTCAATAGTAAAGAAGACCTGCAGCAACATTTGTGGTCTTTCAAACATGGGTGTTACCTGATCACCCATGATGACACTTTACTCCTATGGACCTTCCCAAAGTCCCTGACAGGACGCACATTGGACTGGTACAGTGGGCTACCAAGACACTCCATCTACTCATTTAATCAAGTAGTCGAAGCCTTCCTAAATCACTTCTCCATCAACATTGTTAAGAAGGTTACCATGACTGATCTTTATTCCACATGACAATATGACGATGAGTCTATCGCTGACTTTATTACTTGCTAGCGCAACCTAATTAATCAGTTCACATTTTAATTACCTCAAATTGAACTCATAGATTTGTTTACTCAGGATTGTGCTAGACACATCTCATCAACCCTATAGGTGCAAAATTTCACACTTTTGATGAGGCATTCACCATGGCACAGAAATTAGAAATTCATGTTATCGAAGAGAATAAAATTCAACTTCACAACAAGAATGTCAAGTTCAAATCAAATGATGCTTCATCATATTTGAAACCCCAAAACAACTAGTCAAAACCTAAAGGATCTTCCAATTCCATAGTTCTCAAGGTTGTCCCCCCTCATCAATCAAACCTAGCCAAACCTCCTTATAATCTCTCCCCTATCAAAGCCTTCCTGCTGCACCTTTTAGACGAGAACAAAAAAATTTCACTTTGATAGGAGAATCTAACTCTTTTGTTTTGTAAAAGCTTGTTAAGGATGGTGTCATTACCCTTCCACCTATAAAACCACATATTGGTTTTGACCCTGAGTGACCCATACATGCATGGTATAAGGAACATGACTTCTACAACTATCATAGTGTCAAAGGTCATAGAGAAAATAATTGCATCACCTTCAAGACTATCATCCAAGAAATGTTAGACAATGGAGATCTAGTCTTAGATAACCTGAATGCACCCACTAACCAAAACCTACACATCTTTAAGAATCCATTCCCTAATCATGCCCCATCTTCCAACCAAGCTGGTGATACCTCAAACAATGATAACAATGTCTCTGCGAGGTCAACGTTATTTTTGATGACATACCAATTTCTTCCCAAGTGCGTTATGTTCCTTCCATAGATGAAATCTTAGCCCAAGCTCCCCTACCTACACAAGAGCCTATTTCATCTACTCCTCCACCCACAAAGGCACCCCCTTCATTTTCTTCTTCACCCATGGAAGATCCTATAATTAGCACGCCACCTTTGACCCCTCAAATTTCCAAGCAATTGTCAGTGGCACCTCTCCTACTCATAGAAGATGCAGGTCCACCGCCTACACCAACACAAGGAGATTCCACTTTGTCTAGCCCATCCTCTCCTCTACCCATGGAGGATTCTATAGAAGTACCAGTGTCTTCTGATGACCCTTCACCATTGCACCTTTAAGATCCCGTTGATCTACTTTCAGCTCTCTTACCCATAGAGTCCAAGGCTAGCCATTTCCTAGTATCTCAAACACATTTTATGGGGATTGCCACTCGATCCACGTTATACCTTCTTACAACAACACCATTTCATTCTTAGCTGATCGCCGGATTATGTCAATAGATCCTTACTTTAGGGATGCCTTCTACTTCCTGTTTCAACACAAATATAGTTGTCACTCGTTGACACCTCCACTATCTATCCAAAAGTGTTTTGAGTGACCAAACCAAACACAACCATGACTATTACAACACCTTCCACATCACCACCCATGGCCCAACTCACACCTCTACCCATAGCCCAACATACATCTACACCCAAACACCTACCCACACCTATATCATCTCCCTTACCTAAACCTATCACTACCTTAGGGGTCATACCGACAACTAGCCTTACTCACCCACCCATCAAATTATATTTAGCCACATATTCCAAAACTTACACTAAACTTAACTCGCCCCTAAAAAGAAGATCCAACCTCCTAGACCTCATACACCAACCTTTCCTACCACACCCTTATCACCGTCACCCCTTCTATCCATCCTAGGGCCTCACCCTCAACCCGGCCAAGAAACCCTGTCCACCAAGAAAGCAAGAATGCAACAACCCATTTCCCCATCACATACCTCTAATATACCCAAGCATGACCCACACAACCTCCACTGTCACCTGTAACCTTCTTACCACCACTACCATCCATAATTGCTTCACTACCCATGACATTTTCTTCTCTTTCGCTCACGCCTCCTACCCGACCTACACCACCCACCTCCACAACCTCGGTTACCCCATTGGGTAACCCGTCCTCTTCCACCATTGGATTTTCCTTGCACATCTCATAAACCTATGTCATTGTTGCCCAAAAATATGCAACCTAATGCTAAAAATTTACTACTCTCCAATAAGGTAGTTAAACCAACCAAACCTTCCATCGGCTCTTTTACCATGCCCCTACCCAAGTAGATATGACCAACACCTAAGACCACACCACACATCAAACTATTAGACCAACCTACTCCCCCTCTTGTAAAGACTCTTCCTCCAGAATCAGCCACACCTGTACCCAAACCCACATTCACCTCCCATTGTGATCCACTAGCAGGATCCTACGCCAAAATCTTAACCAATCTCCTTGAAACTTCCATCATCACATTACCACCTCTTAGACCTTATGACCCACTCAAACCCAAACTAAAAGGGTTTGACAAAACCAAAATTTGTGCCTACCATCATGTGCCAGGACACGATGTCGAGAACTATAAGGCTTTAGAAACCACTCTCATCCAATTGTGCCCTCAAGAAAAATTTTATGACCAGGATCTTCTTAATGAGGACCCCATTTCACCTTCACCAATTTCCACAAATCATCTCCCATTACCTACTCAGTGACCAAAATATCCAACCCCATAACTCTTTGATCCACCCCCAAGATTCAAGATCAACATGGTTCGTATAAGAGAGTTGGCCAAACCACCACCAAAATTCCAATGCACCCTACTCATTTCACAAGGATTGTATCCCCCACTAGGTTTTTTTCCCTCATGCCACTATACCTTCCATGACACACCCTCTTCATCCACCTCCCCTCAAATTAACATGATCAACATTACCACCCATGCTCAAAAAGACAAGGGAAAGGAAAAAGTAACTAGCCCATCAACCAACCCTATACCCAACATACCAGCCGCACCCATACCCAAAGTCACCATTTGAGGTCCTACATATCCTATTTCGATGGGGTCACACATCGCATAATGCTAAAATAACTACACCAATCCCCCATCAAAATGTCTTTATATGACCTTGTCCAAACCGTAGACTCACATCGTCAAGCCCTCATGGATTTCCTTCAATCTATTGAAGTCTTACTAAATGACCCCACACGCATAGCCTCCATCCTTACTCCTCACCACATAGCCTCTCTCACTAGGTCTTCACCTTCCTCTACACCTCTACCTATTCACCAACTAGTTGCCCTCATCTTTTCAAATGAAAAGATCACTCCCTTCCAGTCTAACGACCCTGACCCCACTCTTTTCATCTCCATCTTTATCGATAATATACACATTCCACATGTTATGATTAATGGTGGTGCTAGAATTAACATCATATCCTCCCATGCATATAACCAAATGCAGATACTTGCCAATTGCATGCATGGTAACTTGGTTATGTTGCACTCCTTCAATGACATCATGACCTCTACCCTGGGTACCATTGTTCTCCATGTCCGCATGGGTCCCCACACTATCCCAAAACTTTTCTATGTCCTAGAAGGGGAGTTCTAGTATAACTTGCTACTTAGCTGACCTTGGATTCGTGCCATGGGTTGTGTCCCTTAGAATTTACATCGCTACCTTAAATTTGAACACGAGGGACATAATTACACCATCCCTATGAACCATCACCTTTCAAGACCTATAACATGCTATATCGGCCCAATGATGTGCTTGTACCGGTCAAGGCATCTGCCACTATCACTACTTCACCTTCACCTACAAGCCCATCCACCAAAATTGCCACTACCTCTGTTGCATCTAACCTTGTTATCCCCACTACAATTATAGCCTCTACCACTGATGCACCTGTTTCCCCATCATCTAGTGAGCCATCTATCCCCGCTACCCACATACCAACTATTGATCCCTTAAAAGGTGTTTTTTAATGCCTCACTCTAGGGGAATACTACCTATACAATATCGACACCTTCCTCACTCCACAAGAGTATGGGAACCTGCATCAACACCCTAGCTACAACATACGCATCGATGATGTTTATCCTTATGGATCTACCCACCTTCACACCAACCTAACATATGGGGGACTTGATATTGCCACCTATAAACCTGAACCTCCATCCCAAACCCAACCAATTTTGTTTTACCTACACTCCTCGCTAACCACCTTTGCTTTGCTCCCACTTTTCTCCACCGGGGTGCATGGAAAGGATTTGGCTTCAATTTTATGAACAAGGCTGCCATGCTATCATTTCATGTACCTCTCATAAACACAATGGCCGTAGTGGCATTGGATTTGACACTCCACCCTCCAAGAAGGTTCACGTCGACCTTATCCAAGACAAGAAATCTTCCCCCTCTCATTCACCCACGAGTTTATAGATCCTGAATCTATTCCTCCTAAATTTTTTTCATAAACACCATTTCCCTGGGACCTCTGACCTATCAACGCGATGGTGAGACTCCCTCTTCTCTCCCATTCCTATATCCTAACATGATCGATGACGATATGCCTTCTATGAACTTCATTCAATGTCAAGATGATGAATCCATCCTCACCTACCTTGGTGTGGAAGACTCTTATATTCATCGGTCATTACCCTCTGAGACACAAACTATGTTGAAAAAATTGACTATCGAAATCAACATTAATATTCGGGATGACCCGCACATTCTAAAGATCGCCCAATCCTTAAATGCTCTTGAACAATAAGAATTCACCTCTTTCCTTTGGGACCATGGCAACGCGTTTTCCTATTCCTATGTTGATATGCCCAAAGATTGACCCAAAATCATGGTTCATAATATTATAACCATTCCTGATGCAAAACCCATCAAACAAAAGCTACAGAAAATGCACCCTTACATTGCTCTTCTGGTCAAAGAAGAGCTTCAACACCTTCACTTGGTTTCCTTTATCTTACCCATTGACTATCTCAAGTGGATTTCTAACATCGTTTCTATCACAAATGCGATGGGGGCTCCACATTTGCACAAACTTCCATGACCTCAACCTTGCATGTCCCAAAGATGATTTCCCCCTAAATGGCATTGACCAACTGGTTGATCTCACCGCTAGCCATGAAATGTTATCACTCATGGATGGTTTCTCGGGCTATAATCAAATATTACTAGCTCCCAAGGATCAACATAAGACTACCTTCATCACCCCTTGGGGGACTTTCTACTATCGAGTCATGCCTTTTGGCCTCAAAAACGTTGGTGCTACATATCAACAAGCCATGACTTACATCTTCCATGACATCATGCATCACATATTGGAAGATTACGTAGATGATCTGCTTGCCAAATCTAAACATTGAACTAAGCACCTACCTGTCCTTAAATTCATCTTTGACTATCTCATCAAGTATTATGTGTGTCTTCAACCAAAGAAGTGTGTCTTTGTGGTACTTTCTGGAAAACTCCTAGGTTTCATCATTTCTTTTTGTGGCATAGAAGTCAATCCTACTAAATTCAAGGCTATTCTAGAAATGCCTCCACCCACTAATCTCCATCAAATTCGAAGCCTACAAGGAAAGTTGTAATCTATTCATCGTTTTATCTCGCAACTTTCCGACCGCTATCAACCATTTCATCATCTTCTCAAGAAAGATGTGTCCTTCAAATGGGATGACGAATGTCATAAAGCCTTGAAGCCTTGAAACAATACCTCCTTCAACCACTAGTGCTCATTCCTCCTAAGGATGACTAGCCCTTTTACCTATATATTTCTGCCACTGACCATTCTCTAGGTGCCATGCTCGCTCATCACAACGACCAACACCGAGAGAAAGTGGTTTATTACATAATTTGTACCCTTCTTGACTATGAAACTAGATATACCCACACCGAAAAACTCTGCCTAGCCTTAGTTTTTGTCACCACCAAACTCCGCCATTACCTACTCAACCACAAAACCTTCATCATTACGAATACCGACCCATTACACTATATGTATGCCAAACCCTATCAACATCAATGTGCTGCACATTGGCTTATGCTTCTAGCCAACCTCGACCTTGAATTCATTCATTAAAATTCCATCAAGGGCTAGGTTATCGCCGAAAAATTTTCCAACGCACCTATTTCTCGGGAATCAACCCTCTAACTTTGACTTCCCAGATGAGTTTATAGCTACCCTTTCCCTGGACGTACCCACTTACCAAATGACACTCTTCTTATATGGCTCCAAGTGTCAGCGTTGGGGTGGGGCTGGTTTTATCCGCATTCCACTTGATGGTGAACCTATGCCTTTGTCTTTCAAACTCAATTTTGATTGTACAAACAATATTGTTGAATACAAAGCACTCATATTTGGTCTCCAGGCTGCTTATGCCTTAGATGTTAAGTCAATCAACATCTTTGGTGATTCTCAGTTCGTCATAACCAAGTCAATGGTATATACTAGTGTCATGATGAGATACTTCAAAAGTATAAGCATCAAGTAGACATACTTTTGACCACCTTTGACCGTTACGCACTTCAAACCACCCAACGCTCTACCAATAAATTTGCAAATACCATGGCCTCGCTTGGCTTCTCGGATACCGCTTCTTGCTACGCTAACTCTAAAATCTTATTTACCTCGTAAGGTATACTCTATTGGAACTATTTCCCCGAACCATGTGACCTTTGGTATAAGTAATATGCAAACTATCTTTCACTTTCCATTCTACCCGCCGATCTCACTCATAATGGACAACATTCCTTTCTTAAAATTTTCTCCCGTTATGTCATCATGGGTGGTCTTCTTTACAAACGTGGTTTTGACAAACATTCTCTTGTGATGCCTTACAAGTTCTGAAATTCCCTACACCATTAAGGAATTCCATGATGGAATTTGTGGAGGTCACTTTAGTGGTCTCATTGTCACAAAACACATTCTTCACCTAGGCTATTATTGGCCAACCCTAAACCATGATTGTTATGATTATGTCAAATGTTGCATGAAATTCCAGCAACATGCTAATCTCCATCACACACCTAGTCATGCCTTACAGGTCGTACGAGACCTTTGGCCTTTTCTCTCAATGGGGTTTGGATCTTGTCGGTGAGATTAACCCCCATTCTTCACAATGCCACCAATGGATCATAATCTAACTAAATATTACACTAAATGGGTAGAGGCCATTCCCCTCATTTCTACAAAAGCTGAGAAAATATGTGAATTCATCAACCATCACATCATTTGTCATTTTGGTGTTCCTCACCGCCTTATCACTGATAATGGAAAACAATTCAAAAACAAAACCCTACGCAAACTATGTGATGCTTTTGGCATCCAACTCAATTTCTCATCACCTTATTACCCACAAACCAATGGTCAAGACAAATCAACCAATAAAACCTTGAACAAAATTCTTATGAAGGTAGTCAACAATATTGGGAAAGATTGGCATACGCACATCCCTTTTGTCTTGTGGGCTTATCGTACTAGTATTCACACTTCAATGGCAGCCACACCCTTTTGTCTAGTCTATGGTACCGAGGTTTTCTTACCTCTCAAATTCTAGATTCCATCTCTCTGCATCTCACTACAAGACATGCTCAACGACGATGACTTTCACCAAGATCGTTTGGCGTAACTTGAGTTATTAGATGAACATTGTCTCAATGCTCTTAACCATCTCCAAATCTACCAAAAATGTATCAAACATGCATATGAAAAATGTGTTCATGAACGAATCTTTCATGTCGGTGACCTCGTCCTGAAGGAAAATCAACATGTAACTAATAAAGAAAAAAAGTAAATTAGGAAAAATTTCTCCTAATTGTGTGGACCCTATATCATTACCTATGCCTATGAATGAGGTGCTTATTGTTTATCTTCACTCAAAGGTAAACCCAAACCTAATCCCCTGGAATGCCTTACATCTTTGACCATTTTATTGTTGATATCGAGTCCTATATCACTTCTGTCGTGTATAGCTCGTCTCTTGAGCGTTGTTCACCTTCCATATTACCCATTTTTAGGATTCGGACTCAAAAATCATCATGTGATACCCGTCACCTTTCGGCTCTATCTTCAATATGAGTACCATGGATCTAATTGTAGCATGATTCTCATAGATACTTTTTGTCTTCTTCAAGATGGAATCCCATGGTCATTCATCACTCGAAACCATCTCTTTCATAGTTAATTTTTGTGTGCTATGGTTTTGTCTTCTAAACAAGAACCTACTCTTCCTCTATAGTCTTGTCCATGACTTAAACATCCAAAAAAAAGGGGATACAACTCCTTGAGTCAAACTTCTAGCAAAAGATGACTCCCTCAAAAGGGACATCTCTTCACTCTAATTCCACCACTATCAATAGATTGCTCCCTTGAAGGACAGCTATATAAATTCATTACAAAAATATAATAAATATTCAGAAGCTTCCCGCATCAATCAGACTTCATGAAAACCTCAAGGAGATAATATATTCATCCCATATAGACTTTTGACATTGATCAGTCTATTAAAAACAAACAAATGAAGGAAAAAGATGAAATTTTCATCATGGACTTGTATAATCTTGATCATGGGTTTCTTGTTACATGAGACACACTATCATACACTAAGTTACGCTCAACCGCCCATTCTCACCTCCTTTCCCATTTTTTTCCTAATTCCCTCTTTACTCAAGGGACTTGCCACAAATGCGACATTTCATGATTATGTGAATTTTTTCACCCTTAGAACGGTCCACTATGCAACACCTTGCGGTTCTTTTTCATGATCTCCTCTTAGGTATGATCGACTCATTAAGGTTCTTATAGATTAAGTGGCTCTTTTTACCACCTCTTACCATTCACCTTCCTCGTTACTTGTTGACTATCCTATACGGGGCTAGATCATCAACACCTATATTTAAAAACCACTCAACCATGCCTATGACTTGGACTCAATCTTGCCTATGATCTAAATTCACCGTGCCTAAACACCTATCAATCCCTTTCTTTACGTCATCACAATCTTCCCTAGCTTATGGGAGAAATACATCGCCTAAGGTCCCTTTTTATCGGGACTATGTAGGCAGCACTTCGAGGGCATGGGGCCCTTAGAGGTTAGCTCAGCCACTCTCTACCCTAACCAATTCCCTCTTTCCCTTTCCTATTCACATTCTACCCTAGTTAGTTTCCTTTCTATATCAATAACTAGAAATTACACCAAACAAGCAACAATTGTTACACATCTTTACCATCATAACTCATACATTCATTTCATCTTGTCTACAATTTCTTTACCATAATCATACATTTTCCTACAAATCATCTTAACATGATCCACATCATCATTAATTGCACAAATTAATGAATTAGAAACTCAACCATACCTAACCAACTTGACTCAACCATGCCTAACAAACCTGACTCAATCATACCTAAACCAACCTAACTCCACCATGCCTAAATCAACCTAACTCGACCATGCCTATGACTTGACTCCATCCATGCCTAAACAGACCTGACTCCACCATGCCTACACGACCTTGACTCTATCATGCCTAATCCACTTGATTTCCACCTATCTATATATAGCAATGCAAATTAAAACAAGTACACCATCCATACTATAAATACCATCATCTATAAATCAGAAAGTCTGTGTAAAAATACATGTGAACATAGATACAAATAATAATCATAATCTCTCAAAATATCTCATATATAGCATCACTATCTCTGGAACATAAGCTCGAATATGATCAAAATAACAAACACTCTCATCTACATCCTCATCATCTTTGACACACAGTCAAGTCATATACATATCACTCATCATCTTCGGCATGCAGGTCGGTATACATATCAAAAATATGTCAAAAACATGGATACACTGATCATCAATGATGACTAATCATCACCCCACCTAATATCCATCCCTGTCTCATCAGTCTCCTTTGTCTCCCCTCCAGTGGGGTGCCCTGCCAACCTCTCTCCACCTCACCCCGATCTATCCTCTGATGGTCCCTCACCTAGAGTTGGCCTCCGTGCACTAGTAGTCTCACCTTGACCCTATCCTAGGGCTCTCTAACCCCTGTACTCTCTACACTATGGGTACACGACCTGGTCCTCTCACTCAAGGCCTATTGTGCTCTATACTCCCATAGGATAGAAAATCTATCCATGTGGCCATCAAAATATCCTGATAATACCGACCTCACCTAAGGCATCTCTCAACCTACCTATTAGTACTGTATGTGGTGGAGCCATCGGCCTCAACCCCTATGTTGTCTCTTGGGACCCTGTCCCCTTTGGTACCTATAAAGTGGGACCTTGTGCATGTGCTCGTGCCGTCTTGAGGGACCTTGTCCCACTCCTGCCTGTATTTGGGCCTAAAGGGCCCACACACGCACTCTATGCAAGTGGCCAACTAGCCTTGTAAACCTATAATTTACACCTATAGGGTGACCACCTATACCCCATCTGCATCTCTACCTTGTGTGGGTACATGTCCTTGCCCACACTGTGCCTGCTGAAAAATAGTAACATGTGCCTCACGAACTGTCAGTTGCCCCTCGTACTATCCCCAACTTTATGTAATCGGGTAGCCACCTACTGTGTAGAGCGTCCCTACGAATAGTGATGTTGGCTAAATTTGACTACCCCAGGCCTCGTTGATCTTGCTCGTAAATGTGCGACCCACCACTTCCTATATCTATCAGTCACCCCGACATCATCAATCCATTGGTCTCTCACCTACTCCTCCTACCCTATCAGCACTTTCGGCGTGGTAGAGGCAAAGGCCTCTCCACGTCATCCCTCCTATACTGTGGGAAAGGTGGTGGTATATCCTGAAGCATCCCAAACTGTCATCTCACCTTGTCAATAGGTACCATCTCGTGCTCTCCTGTATGTCACCCCTCTATCCATCAGAGTAGTTATAGCTCTTTTAGCTCCTCTGTCATCCACCCATGTGATGTAAAACCCATATAGGGCCTCCAAATAATGTTCATGTTAGATAACCCCTCTAGCAATCTCTTGTAACAGGATACATCATGTGTAGTTCTAGCACCTCGATGCTCCCCGATCATAGGAACCCATCACCTAAATCCCAATCAAACAAAACCCATCTCGAATGCATTAGCCCGGGGCATACCAACTAGATGCACACATACAATGTGCTCATATGCCCAACAATGAAGTAGGAAAGTACAACAAAGGCTAAACCTCCGTAGCTGCCCATAAGCCCATAGCTCTCTATACAACTTTACTGAGAATACAGTGCCCATGCAAACGAGTCTTTTCCTCCACCATTTCATGCGACACCCCCATCAAGGATCATGGGAATCTCCCACCCTTTGCATCCTACAATGCAAATTAGTAAACTGCCTCCATCAGAAACACTACCAGCCTCATCTCCTCTGGATGGTCCTGGTACATATCTCCATAGCTCATACTAGCGCTATAGAACCTCATCTCTACCAACCCCTCACCAAACACGGTCATCATCAACTCCTCAGTAGCTTCTGAGGAGATAGAATACACCTACATCCCCACTATCGGTAGCCGTAGGATCCTGTACACATCCTCCAGGGTGATTGTGATCTCACCCGTCGATAGATGGAAGGTATTGGTCAATGAGAGTGACCATCAAACTCATCTCCCATACTACGTGCCGGAGAGTCGACCCTAATCGACCAACCTCACGTAACATTGTGTCGGTTATTGGATTTGTCATACCCCCATACCTCCATGAGCAAGGGAGGTACCCTATCTCTCATCCGTAGTTGGTCCCTAGCCTGCATTCAACCAATCACACACATTATTAAAACTTTATTTTACCCAACATTGACCTTCAACCCCTCCCTTCTTCCCTTCCCCCACCCGCTATCTATTTTACCCACTTTACCTAACCTTTCCCCTTACCCTTCCTAGACCTCTAGCCCTTTTACCCTAACCGAGCACCGGTTACTCCTGACCATCACCAGTCCATTATAACCAGACCGGTTCCCCTCATCCCTGATCAATGTCGGTGTAACAAGACCGACGTTGGCCATACCTTGATCGGCATCAATCATCATTACTATACCCAAACCCCGATTTTCTCCCCCCATTTCTCCTAGACACCTACCCAACCTTCCCCAAATCCCCCAACCCTATTCAACCTACTTATGCATTTTTCCCACCCCTTCTCACCCATTTTACCCACCCAATTTAAAATTCTCTACCCTCCCCACACCCCCTGACCCATATTCCCTTCTACATTTAACAACAATACATAGAAAATCTTAGCTCTTACCTTGTCTCTATGTCGCCTCCACGGTGGCATGTCCAGGCCACTATGTTGGTGGTCCGGTGACTCCTCTCCTGCCTCCACCATGTGACACCTCAACCTCCAACCTCTCTACCAATCACCTCACTCTACCCGATCACATGGACCCATCTACCTGGCTCTCCTCTCCAACTGGATCTCTCCACCTCACCTCGGTATGGTCCCATGTACTTCTCTCATGACAAAACACAACTCATTTAGTGCTCTGTCATTTTCCAAAATTCCAAAATGTATAAATGAATCTGTATAGGTCAAATTTTTCCTTATATACCCACATCGAGCTAACTGGTGTCGGTTATACATAGACCGACATCGGTCATGTGCCCTAGCACACTGTGGTCAGTTGTACATAAACCGACATCGACCGTGTGCCCTAGGAAACCATGGTTGGTTTACCTAGACTATCACTAGTTTAGTATGACTAGCATCGATTACCTGCATACTCCTATCAAATACCCTTTCCCTATTTCTAACCCAACTTAACCAACCTAGCCACCGTTTGACCTTACCCTCCCTTATCGCAACCTACCTCCAAGCCTACCTTACCTATACCTATTCTTAATTACATTTTGGGACTTGTTATTTTACTCGTACCTCGGCCCTACCCATGATGTGACCTAGCTACCTGGACCTGGAACATTGTTACTAACCTATGAACTCATGTGCTCGTTATACCTTATGACATTGTTACCCGTGTTGTTTGACCTAATGACCTTACCTTTCCTATTGTCGTGTCATTTATCCTGACCCAACCTTTGGTGTACCGAAACATACCTAAACGTTCTTGCACTGACCTGTGATGTGCTTCCACACCATATCCTATACCTTGGATACCGAATCACCTCAACCTTGTTTGGATAAACCTATCGACCTTAGACGATGTAGAGTTTGCATGCTCTTCAACCTGGTACAGTGTTGCAGTTTATACGTGTGCGTACATTTGACTGTCACTACCTTTGACCCTGGACCATTACCTTGATTACCCAATTGGACCTTTACCCCATTACCCCCATTTTCCACCTTCCTCTTCATCACATCCACCTTTTATCAAACCACTCACCGATTCGGTCTTCTACCTCATCAATTCCTAGTTTGAGGGGATCACCTTCACCCACACATGGGGTACCCATATCTTATTTTTTTCAGCGTTTCTTACCAATACAATCCACGCAACAAAAGGGGAAAAATTTAGACACCAAAATTGGGTCACACTCCCCTTGGTCCCTCGTCAAATAACCAGCTCAAACATACTCACCTAACCATGGCCCCTTCCACCCCACATCATTATTAATTTAATTAATTTAATTAAATTAATATATATATCCTCACAATATTTATTATCTAATTATCTTAATTTCTACCCCACCACCTCACCTAGACACCTCATCCAGCCACCTCACCCTAGACCTATTCTTGGCATGTTTCCATAACTAACAATAACTAAGTCTTACTTGCCTTAATGAGCTAAGATTTGGTCTAACCCTAAAATCAATGCCTAAGATTTCTCTAACCACATTCCCACTCATTAGAAGGGAATTTTTATTCTAATCCGTGAGAACAAACTAACTAGGTCGAAGAAATTAGAAAGACCTACCCATTTTAGAAAACCTAGGAAATCTCACCTTAACCGATTTTGGTCACCCCTAAACTCGATGTCGGTTAACCCGAGAACCATCGTCGGCTACCATTTATTCACGTAAGCAACCTTATTTTGGGTTGGAACATTTTGAGAGTAAGAAGATGAGAAGAGAGATGCATACAAGTAGAACCAGAGTCATTTCACACACCCATACATCCATATCCAGTACCAGGATAGATCCAAAAGCATTTGCACTCACGGTAACATTCAAGGAGCATCACTATTACACCAAGTTCCATTCCATCAACTGATCATCACCACCACCCAACCATTGGACCTGCAACATTGGTAAATTTTTTATCATTAATCATTTCCATTCCTATTCTATTCATAGAGTTGTTATCATTTTTGTTACCATTCTTCTATTAACATTCCCATTCCTCCATAGCCTTATTTCTGACAAACCCAAAAATCTCACCCACTGTTTATCAAATCACCTATCTGGCCCTTCCACCTCTCTGATTGTTCTCATTATTCCCATAGACCTTGCCATCTCCTTCTTTATCCCCATCTAACCTCACCTAAACTCTACAATAAGGTTTTCATTGAATTATTGTCACCCTATTGTACCAATGTCGGTTACCCATAACCGTTGTCGGTCTCCCTTAACTGTCATTGGTTATACCCAACTAACATTGGTCTCTATATTTCATGCCCTATGACAATAACAGAACCAAACAACCTTTTACCAAATAACCTAAACAACCCAAAACTTGACCACGACGAGTCAGTCCAATTACCGGCACTCTACAAACCCTTCAGATCCGATAATATCTTAGCACTGTTATATTAGATTTTCTTATTGTAATTGAATGAGATACCTAAATCATATCAACTACAGTAGGAATTTACTTATTTCTCGCATTAATTTATTTTAAATAGTGGATTGATAGCCATCTAGGAAGTATCACACTTCCCAAAACTAGCATACGCTAGGCATTCCACTATCATATATCATTTAACTAATTGTTTTAAAGAATTTAAGAATTGATTCCCCCTCTAATTTCATTGTGCTTCTAATAGAGGGTGTGTTCCATCCTCTTCAACACCTTTGTGTACCTCCACCACCTACAAATTACTTTTTTCTATCAACCTTGTTAGGCCCAATCCTCAAACCAATTTTGTGGTTTTAATCTCCATGTCATATTCTTGCAATTTTTTGACCCAGTGGAATCTTTTACTTGACATCTCCATTTCGATAAAATTTCTTTCACCATTGTATGGGGTACATAAGCTATAACTTTGGAGCTTAGAATGTATGGTCTAAAAATTTTAGTGGCTTTTACCAAGGAAAAATATTATTTCTCCATGATGGAATATTTCAGCTCAACTCCCTGCATGGCTTTGCTAAAGAAGGCAATGGGTGGGTTTTTCATGTCCCTCTTCATATTTCTATAATAACATAGAATCAATTTTATTTTTATAGTAAAAAGAGAATATTTGGAATCCTTTCTTGTAATCAAGGCTAGTCAATACAAGGGCAATTTTGAGTGCCTTCTTTATTCCTTAAAATGCTTGGACAACCCCTTCTCCCACTTAATAACCTGATCCTTTTTCAACATGCTTGTTATAGGGATAGTAATCTCAGCAAAATTGGAAATGAATCTTCTTACAAAGTTTATTTTTCCAAAGAAATATTGAATGCCTTTCTTAGACATAGGGATGAGAACCTTATTAATTACTTCTACCCTTTTAGGATCTATCATGACTCCTCCTTGTGACACTCTATGTCCTAGTAGCTTTTCCTTTTACCTTTGTGAAGTGTAATTTCTTAGGATTTAATGAAATCCCATACTCTCTACATTTGAGCAACATCTTTTCAAGGTGCCCCAAGTGGTCACCCCTTTTCTTAGAGAAAACAGTTATATCATCTTGATATATTGTAGTAAAATCATTAATAAAACCATGAAAGCCACATCCATGGCTCTTTGAAAATTTTCTCCAATGTTCATCAATCCAAAAGGCATCCTAGCATAGACATATGTTCCCCATGGGGTAGTGAAAGAAATCTTGAACTACTCTGATTATTCACTACCACTTGGTTATATCCAGAGAAACCATCCAATGTAGATAGTAGCTCTGATCTTGTTACCTTTTGTAACATATTATCCATATTAGGAAATGGGTAATTATCCTTAAGAGATGCTTTATTTATATTTCTAAAATCCACACAAAGCCTTATGTCCCCATTTTTCTTTCTGATTGGCACTAAGTTGGCCACCCATGAAGAATACCTAGTGGGTTGAATTATCCCACCATCTCTTAGCTTTGTCAACTCCTCCTGCATTTTAGTTACAAGGAGGGATTGATAGGATTTTGATTTTGTCTTAATGACTTAGAGTTAGGAACCAATGGTATCTCATTTTAAAACAGGTTTTCTCTATAATATTTCAATTCTGAATAAGACCATGTCATGCAATCTTGGTATTTCTTTAACAACTTGGTATAATCCTATTTTTATTATTTATTTATATTGCATCCAGGAGTAAACCTTTATGGTATTTTGAGAAGTTCCCAAGTTGCATTCTTTAACATCTCTAGGTGCATAGATAGGTTTGTTCATAACTTGGTCTACACTATCAAAATTTGATTCCAAGATGACCAGTCCTCTAGGAATAATATTTGTCTTTAGTTGAATTATATATTTTCCAAAGAGGGTCTCCCTTCCTTCACACAGTTCTACCATGGGTTCAAGATCAATGAGTTGATTAGTGAACTCATCTTTGTAATTTAAAACCTTTGGATCTGAGCATCATCCTCAAAAACCTGCCAATGTTGAATATTGTTAGGAACTGATGGTCGACTAGCACTTCTACTTCATAATGGAAATAAGTAGACATTGTTTCATTTTCATACTAGGATGCTTGATCATCCAAATTGTCATCTGTTGCATACTTATTTCTCTCATTGTAAATGATTTTAAAAGAATCAAACAATTCTATAAGATCCCAAACTACATGCTTGTATTGTTTCAACCTATGGTTCTTAGAGGCATATGATTTTTGATTTTTTTACAACTAATTCAAAATCTCCTTTGACAATGATATCTTTAATCCCATGTCTCCACACAACCCTTAAACCAAGGAGAAATTCCTCATATTCGGCCACATTATTAGTACATTCAAACTTCAATTTGAAAGAG
This sequence comes from Taxus wallichiana var. yunnanensis, assembly GCA_018340775.1. Classification (NCBI taxonomy): domain Eukaryota; kingdom Viridiplantae; phylum Streptophyta; class Pinopsida; order Cupressales; family Taxaceae; genus Taxus; species Taxus wallichiana. Next base: position 14,285,843 of record CM031238.1, on the reverse strand, counting down.
AAGTTAAAAGAAACCTAATTTGGAGAAGTTAGAACCACTCCAACTCCATTTCCAACATTGGAGCATGCTCCATCAAAATTCATGGTCTAGGGGACATTGAAATCTTCAAGGTGTGTATTAGCATCCATGCAATGATCTTCAAAATATGCACTACCTATGAAGTTACCCAAATTTGTATCAACAAATAATACCTCATAAGATTCATTTGTGGGATCTTTAATCAGATAGAGCATCTTCTCTTCTTGATGTAATTTGACTAATTTCCCTTCTAATGGTATAGAGGTGTATGACATATCCATCTGAACACTTCCTCCCACACTAGCAGCCCATTTTATTGATAGCAACATACCCCATTTAGTAGGGCAATCAACTATAACTACATTCATAGTTAAATACTTGCAGGATAGGGAGCAAGTTGTACTACCAAACCTCGACATACCCCACAACAGGTACTTATCTTGAATCCATGGCATAGTATATCCCAAAATTTTTGTTATCTTGATGTCTAATTCATTCATGACCTCTAAAGGCATGATATTACATGAATCTCTTGAATCAAACATATAATTGTGAAGAATCCGCCCATTGACAATAAAAGTAGTAAAGAAAGGATCCACATCCAATTAGGATTATACGAAGGATGTGCCTAAATATTCTTATGGGGATTCTTCCATGTTCTTTAATTCTTATTTTACCTCAACTCAAGCTATATTAGGAGGAACCACCACATTACTTGTAACCCTCTCCTTGACAACCACATCATCCTTCAGCCCTAAGTATTCAAATTCTCTTTTTCTATGTTCAGGAATTCTTAATAATTCCACAATTGGGACTGTAATTTTTATTTGACTCGAGAATTTGAGCCATATCACATGCAACATACTTTGGTAGGGTTGTATTAGAGGCCAGGGTGATTGTCTTTTCTGATGGGATGTTATCCCTTATTACTTGGGTGGATGCAAAAGTACTTGGTCTTGAAGTATTGACAGGACCTTTATTAGGCATACTTATTTTGGGGGTATCTTTGGGGATGTTGGTCAAGAGAGAATTTTTTTGTTTAGAAGCAAGGGCAGGTCCTTTGACATTTTTTTCCTAAGGTTATACTCCTTTTCTTGAGCAACCACAACATTCATTAATAGCTTCCTATCCTCTTCAGAAGGGATTCCACCATCATAATTTTTAATCATTAAAGATCTTAAATACTCAAAGTCATGATTTGGAAGCTCAAATGATTGATCCATATCTATATCAACATTAACAATAGAAGGGAGGGAGAATACTTGATTTGTGCAAGCCCAAAAGTCCTCCATAATTTTAGCATATAATATATTAGTTTAAGTGGCTCCTAGCATTGAATATTTTAGACACTCCATCATGTATATGTCATCAAAACCAGCTTCATCAGTCACATCATCATCTCCAACAAGTTGTTCACAAGGGGAGTGTGGCAATAAACACTTATCACACCATTCAATGATGTGGTATTCTTCTACTAATGATACCCTTGTTGTCAATGGATCTGGGACTACTTTATTTTCTCACAAATATTTCTATTTGTTTCCTAAACCCATAGGTCCCTTTCCTCTATCATTAGCCCAGTGATCTCCTTTGGGATGATTCCCAAATCTATTTTGTCCTTGGGCCTGGTGCTGAGCTTAAGGATTTGAAACTAATCCTTTCTCTTCTCTAGCAAGATTATATGAAATTTATTTGAATGTTCCATCCAAATTTTTAACCACTTCCTCCAAGTCCACTACCTTACTTTCCCATGAATTCTCTGGATTAATCATATTGACACCTTCTCCCTTCATAGTCTTCTGGTTGCTTTGATATTGTTTTTGATTTGGACAGCCATAGAGAAAGTTTTCCTCGAGTTTTAGGATTTTTGGTCTCTCAAATAATAAGTTGTTTTCTTATCAAAGGAATCGAGCATTTAATTAGGAAAGAATTGTCACTAGGCATTAGATTAATACACAATATATTCAAAGTTTTATTGAGCCTAGTATTAAATTTCTGCATACATTCATTTGGATTTTTCTTGATATTTTCAAATTTTGATAAGAGAAACCTAGGTCTTATCACCGTATTGGAGTCTAAAATAATTCTTCATTTCTAACCAATAATCTATTGAATTTGTAGGCAAAAATTGTACCATTCCCTAGAATCTTCTTCTAATGTATGTATGAATAACTTGACATAAACATCCTCATGCTCTACTTCATAGTCATCCATTATATTTTGAAAAAATCTAAGATGTTGATCTCCACTTATGAAATTATTTCCTTGAAACTTGGGCAACCTCATCCTAATTTCATGTGGTACTTCATTTGGATAACCTTCCATGTCATTAAAATTAATAGGTCTATATGTGTTAACTCTAAAAGGTTCTCTAGGAGGGGGTCACCATGTTATTTGGTGGAGGTGTTTCAAAAGGAGGGTTGAAATGGTGGGGAACTAGAGGTCTTTGAGGTAGAGTATGATCCACAAAATGGAAATCTCTTGGGGACTCAGTTTCACAAAACACTTTGTTCTTATGAGTCAACAAATAAGGAAGATGAAGAATACCTTTGTTATTTGTAGATGTTGAACCTTCTTGGAACAAAGTATGTAAATATGCTTGAGGACTACCTGAATCAGAGTTTTCATATGTGATAGAGTAATCCTCCACCAAAGGTGGATCAAATTTAGTAGGTTGAACAATATTTTCTTATGTCTTTTGACCACCCTCTCGGTTTCCGGATATCTTTTATTCTTGACTATGTATTTTCCATCTTTGCGGGTAATTTTTCGATTGAATCATATTTGAACAAAGATCTTTGTGCTTCTAGCTTTACAAAGGAAGATTCAATCTGCAATGTATAAAGTATTTTCACTCATATATGTAGTCACTAAATCATGCACTTGGAGTCATTATTTAGTCTCGGTCTCATACTACTATTCATATGGTTCTTGAGTGAAAAGAGTAATAATTAACCCATGTATTTGGCCATTTTTACATTACTTGTCGTATTTTTGATCTTACACCTACACTTTCCCAGTCTATATTGTTATTATTTTTCTTTCCTATTTCGACGTGGGGTGCCTGGTCCCCTCTGGGGCACCTTGATCCTCTTTACACTTTACTCTCACCTTTTGGGCACTTTATATCCGTTTGAGCTTTCTATCTTTTTGGTGGTCGGCCTTTTCAGGGTTAATTATGAAATTAGAACAAGAGAACCATATAAATATAAATTTATGTGACCATAATGAGGGACCAAGCACTAAACATCTACTATCACCATCTAGAGTTGCATCCATCAAAGGCACCTAAAGCTACATTTGCATCTATCTAACTCCATCACAAGGCACACAAGGTTAGTTCATCTACATCACACTTCATAAGAGGGGAGTCTATTGTTTCCATACACACATTTACTACATTCTACATCTAGTTATTTGTTCGCTACTTCACAAAGTGTGACTGGAACAAGAGCAACCTAGGGCACAATTTACACACACACACCTAGAACTACATTAGGTTTAAGATGTAGTCCAAAGGCTCAATTAGTAATTCCACAATTGTTTTCACCGAGGATAATTTGAACCCTTCATATGCATTTTTATTTTTAGTATTTTGATGTTTTGTCTCGAGGTTTTGCGGGTGATTCTTTATTGCGGGTCTTACTGGCTACATCTCGGCGTAGTTTAGTGACATTAGTGTGACAAGAATTAAATACATGTGAACATCCAGTGACACCTTAGAGGAGGTTTTCAAGCTATTTCCGTAGACCGGGGTGCCGGATCTCGACTAGGGTACCCATAGGTGCCCCTATCCATTTCCACGTACCCCAATCCGGTCAAAGAGCTAAGATCCATACTTTCTTAGGATTTTGTGTGGTTTTTTCCTCCTCCTATTTACCTAATTTTCATTACTGCAACACAATCCCTCACCTTCATCGAATCAGCTAAGGACTTCTTAACCCTCTCTTTCACATCGGGGTTTCATAATTCCATTTACTTAGTTACTTAGGTCATATCCTTTATTTATTTAGATTTTATTTACTACTTTGCATAACATCATATTAGGCTATAATATCACATTTTAGTTTAATTATTTTGGTGAACCCCACACTCCATAGCACCTTCCACTTAGGGATCCCTTTCTCTTCTTTAATATGGATCAATCTTTTAATATTTTACCAAAGCTCATCTTAAATCCATCAATGATCATATCTCTAAGCATCCCCAAGATATAGACTTTATTTTATATGCTACTCATGAGGAATCTACAAAACTTGTGAATCTTAATGCATCTTCCGTTATTCCCAACACAATTTCTACTCAACCGCTCACTTCTACTCTTCCACCCATCTCTATTGTTCATGTTTATGTTCTACTCTTGTTAATCACTATACCTTTCCTCTTGTTTCACATACATGGAAAACTCCTTCCATTGGAACTTAAGATCTAGCCTCCCTATATCAAGACCGTCAAGCCCAAATTCATCAATTATGGAAGCATACTTCTCATGTGTCTCCATCTTTGGATTCCACTCTATTATTGTATACTCCGTTCGAGCCCATTATGTCCACTTGTTCGCTTCCACCAAATTTTTTCACCCCTAAACTACCTATTTTCAATGACAAGGTGACCCACAAGAGAACCTCCGAGCATTCCATGTGGCTTGTTTAGATTTTAGATAATAACATTCTCCTAACTAAGCTCTTTCCTCGTAGCCTTCATGATTATGCAATGTGTTGGTTTTATGACCTATATTTCCATTCATTAGTCTCTTTCATGCACCTCACCAAATATTTTCTCCCTCATTTCTTTATCAACATCAACTCCAATATTTCTTATGCCCAATTAGCATAACTTAAGAAAATATCCAATGAACACTTAGTAAATTATGCTTTGAGATACAAAAACAACTTAGCTAAAATGTCAAATATGCTCACAAACTCGAGCTCGTGACTTTTCATTCGTAGTCTCCTCCCACCTCTCTAGGAGAGTGTTCTCTTCTAGACCTCTTCTTCATTCGATCAACTTTGTCATACTCTTAAGCTTCGTGAAACCAATCTCTTAGCTATAGGAAAGCTTAAGTACCAAGAACAAGCATCATCCTCTGCATGTTTTCAAGGCAAGTCAACATTTAAACCTTCCACCACAAAACCTACACGATGGAAAATTCATTTTCAATGCAAGTCGTAACTCCTAAAGAAGTTCAGTCCCATCCACCACAACACACGTCCACCAAATTTCCTATTTCCCCACAACTCATATTACAACAACTTTTTCAAAGCAATCTTATCACTCTTCCTCCACCACTTGAATTGGATCCATCATGACCAAAAGGAAGAAATTAAAGGTTCATTTTAAGACCCCTCTCCCCAAAAAAATTCTATAGATTCCTTAGTGAATCTATGAAAATGAATTTGAAATGATGGAAAATCAAGAAAACAGGTTTGAATTTTAATAATGGTGTCAACCAAAATATACGTAAATTTTTATACTACCAGCCAAGATAGCATATTTTAATTACCATCGACAACATATATTATGTTGTCAATCAAGAACTTTATAATGGCTAATATAAAACCATTGGTTAGCCCTTAGTGAAACGAGCAGTGCGAAACTAGGGTCAAATTTATTTATGACCCTTAAATTTTGGCGAACCTGCTACTATACGGTAATGAAAAAATAGCCAATTTCTAATTTGAAAAATCCTAATATTCACCATTTTACGAATATCACCCCTAAAAAAACTTGAAGAAATTACAATGAAAATTTTTGATGTGATTATCACCACTATGTGGGGCACTCTACAAATAGGTGTTTCAAACTCCACACCATTATCCAAGACCTCATCGATAACAACAAGCTTGAATTTCTTGAGGCTACAAACTCTTCACTAGTTAATGAAAATCGTAATCTTAAATTATTTAGTAACCTACCTCGTAACATGAAAATAAAACAATTGATTCATTAGCTAATCATACTTATCACGCAGTGCCTCCACCTAAATTGGGGGCCCTTGATTTCTTAGTTGCTAACATTGATGCTTCTCCCTTGGTTATTTCTTTCTCTGATTATGATTATCATGTTACATTCTCTTCTAATCTACACATTAGTGCATCTATCGCATTGGTCTCCATCAATAACATTAAGGTTGACCCATCACGGCCCATCAACACATTTTCCCTTCTACTTCTTGATGCTATCAATTACCCATGTTCACAGATTTCCTACCCCATAACAATTCATATGGTGTTGTTAAGCTACATGTTACTTGTCAATCCCCTTACTATGTTGGTACCCTTCCTTGTTGGGAAATCAGTCAATGGTTGTGACATGCTTCTAGGTCTCAACTAGATTTATAGGTCTAAGTCCATCATCTCTATGAATCATTTACGACTCAAATTCATTCATAATAATCAAGTTGTTTCTATCGACGGTGTACTTCCATCTACTCCATGGTCGTCATCTCCTTGAGAACCAATTCAGGAATCCCCTACTTCATCTAACACATCACAACCTATGTTAATTAAAGTGTAATCTACTCCTAGTTCACCTACTCACACACACCATCTACATGGCCTCACCACTCTACTATTCCTACACATAGGCATAGGCCCATTCTCATATAGTTTCTGCATCTCGACATAAATATCCACCACATTTTATTCCATGCACATCTTCATCACCTACGCATGCATATAGACTTCACTCATCCATGCAACTACTATATACTATTTCACCACTACTAGAACATGATCATATGCATCACCACCACTTGTATTAGATGAGGGACCTTCATCCTTGACATTCATTGGTTATTTCATTCACTAACATGCACTTGGGGGGCATAACATTCCTACATCCCCCCACCATCTTAGCATTGACACATGTTTAATAATCATATTTATCAACCCCTACCATAGGCATTGTCATTTACATCCTACACATCATCATTAACCAATGACACACTCTTGTGTTTCATTTCACACTTGATTGTTGGGGGCATTCTATACACATGAACCCCACATCGCACCATAGATATTACACATTGCAAATCTACACATATCTCATAGTTCATCTTGCATTATACATCTTACACTACATCATTTACATTTTTATATTTGAGCATTTACATATCATACACACCATACTAGTGTTCATCACACATGTGTCACACTCATATTGTCTACAAGTCTAACATTACATATTATTCATTATACATACTACATAGCACAAATTTCACACCTGTTGTTAGGCTATCTACATATCTTGCATTGCATTCTACACATTACATATTTACACATTTTTCTCATCACATGGTTGTCTATTATCATCATGCATCCTATATTTTCTTCTACACGCTACACTCACTACCCAATGACTTTGAATTCTTACGGTCCATACTAGAGTGTTGAGGGTATACATCAAAAAAGGGACCTTGTTATACTCACACATTCATCATTTAACCTTCTATCATGTGACATTCCTAGGTTAGTGACATATGTTATAGGCTAAATGGTCACCTATTTCATCATCCTATAGTGGTATACATTTTAGGCTACATCACCACTCCCTTTATTCATCTTGTAGTGATATACGCTTTAGGCTACATCATCACTCCTTCGATCACTTTGTCGTGATATACTCTTCAGCTATAGGGTCACGCATAAATCATCTATAGGTTGCATATCCTCAACACAAATCCACACTCATCATAGCGTGTTACACACAACACATAGTTCCACCATTTCCGATGATGCACTCTTGATTTTGGTTCATTCTTGATCATGAGGGTGCATACTAAATGAACCTCATTGTATACAAATCCATTCACTAGGGGCATGGGGATCCTATCATCCATCTTGTATTCCATTCCATCCATCCACAAACATACTACATATCTTTGTCACTTTTACTCTTGCTTCATTTACTTATATATGTTTGCTTCACTATACATGCTAAATATATCTCTTGTATATCGTTATCTTTACCATACACACATGTGCGTTCATGTTCTTTTCTAGTTGTAATCATAGATACATGTCTCTTACATGCAACATGGATTCTTGGCTACTACCAGTCCCACGGTGGTTACTAGGGTCATCCACATTCACATATTACAGGTGTTATTGTTTCATTTTATACTTAGCACACTACTTTCTTAGTTATACATGCTTTTGACATATGGGTTATCCTTCTAACATGCTAGCTGGTGCTTCATGTGCATCATTTTTTTATAGGATTACTTTCTTCCATGGCTATCTCTGTCTATTTATTATTTTTGTCGATTTTTGCTATTGTATGCGGGCATTTTCCTTTGTTTGGTGTGTGTGCAATTGTTTTTTTGTGGCCACTACGGCCTTAAGTGTCTTGCGACATCATGAGTGATATCTCATGTTTTCAACCCACTTTTCATGGTCTATGATTGGTTTCTTGTGTGTTTACTTGCATACTAGCTTACACATTATCTATATAGCTTACACTTGTTTTATACATGCATGCTTGTTCGAACTAACACGTGTTTCCTAGCCACTTTTTTACATGTTCCTTGATTTCTACCAAGCACATTCCCTTCCCCCTATAGGACATAGTTTCGATTACATTGTCAGTCCTCTTTTGGGCCCGCATTCTTCTATCTATGATGCCACGTGTGCCCCTAAAGAGGGGGCATAATGTTTGGTTAGTTGACGGCAGACAGATTCAATCTATAGTGGTCGTCCATGACACGATTACATCGAGTGGGTTAAGACCAATCTACGAACCCCATACATAATACCTTTTACGGGAACTTTGTCCTTAGCATTCTAGGGAGCGATTATGGCTAGAGGATAGTGGACTTTCCTCCCTACACTACTTCAGCCAGGTGGCATTAGATCACCTAAAAAATTAGGAAGTATAGATATCTCTTCACCAATATCAAGGAAGTAGTTACATGTTGGATAATAACATAGCTTTCTCCTTACACTTCTTCAGCTACAGTGGTGTGAGATCACCCAAAAACTTGCACTTCATCGATGGTTACAGGATATCCTTTCTATACCCTTTTTCTCATCACCAATAAGGTGCACGTGTTCCTTTTTCATTTTCATACTTTCATTTATAATCTTTTTACTATATATGTGTTTTTACACATAGTTTTACACATATACATGTGTATTTGACTACTTGATCATCTTCTCTTTTGTAGGTTCGTTTGTATGGGAAGAAAGCAGTCAACAACAACAACACACACATGGCGGGTACATCACACACATGGTACTAACCATACAGGTACACTACACACATTGGAATCTACACACGTGCTTTTGCCCTAGGTTCACTTTCATCACTTTTTACACTTTTTGCATCTTTAGTCTCCATGTGAAATATCCCTTGTAGGATACCACTTAAAAATTTGTAAAATATTGAAAACTTGCATCCAAACAAAATACTTGATTATACTTGATTTTTACTGGTTAGAACAACAAACTAAATAAACTTAATATTTCCCAAAATGACCACCCAAATCACATGGAAATACAAAGAGGGCTTGATATTATAATACATAACAAAAGGAAACTATTTTTGGAATATTAGTGCCATATTTTTTTATAAATAAAAGTAAGCGCAACTAAATATTTCAAATTTAATGTACATTTCATAACTATATTTTGCAGATTTCAAACCAAACAATCAATACAAATGAAGACAAGTAAAATGAAGAACTCATGATCTTATGTGGTAATATTTTTTTATAGAGATAGGTTACAAGACAAAAGAGGCATGTTATTACAAGACTTTCAAATCACAATAGGATGAGTTTACAAGAAGAGGCTATCCACAATCAACCATATAACATAGTTACAATGAGGTGTAATCTTTACAATGATTTTGAGGATACAAGAAACAAAGTCACCACTCCAACTAAAATTTCATTATTGAGTCTCCACCTTGAGTGTCCTTCTAAGAGTGTTGAAATAAGAGAGAGTGTTTGTTTACCACCCAACCAATAGGCATCATCACATGCCTTTCCATGGTTGGAAGCCATGCTAGCCTCCCCCAAGCCCATGGGAGAGAGGAACAAACTTCCACAATGTGCACAAGTAACAATGGGGATAAACATACAACAAGGAAAACATAAGACTGTTGATGCAAAATCACAGCACCCCTGGACACACATCAGGCTTCTAGGTTGATGTTCAGGCATCCAGTGTGATTGCACAACATGGAAACCTCTCTCCAAGCGTGGGACTTGTAAAACCGAGAGAGGAATCTCCAGAGAAGGCTGGTTCCTGCTCCTAAACTACCTGCCACAAGCTATTCCAGTGCAGGCAAGCTAATCTAATCCTAATCTAACCATGCCAAGGAGACAGAGAGAGAGAGAGAAGGGAAAAACAACAAAAGCCTACACTAAAATGGTGATACACCAGAGAAGGAGAATGTTGAACATCTATTAAAACTGCCATGGGACAAAGAGAGGTGAGCAATAGGAAGGATGGACAGATGCATCACAGGCCCAAGGATAGATTTCACACAGAAAGTGTCCCAAAACTCCATGAACACAGCTCCAGATCTGCAGTGAACGTTCAAACATGCACAAATACCTGCAATGAAGAGAGGCAAGAAGAAAACAAGCAAAAACGAGCAAGGATGGACAGATGCATCACAAAACACGTTTTGTTGCTTCAGAAGTTTGCACAGAACATCATTCCATTAGTAAAAGGCAAAAATGCCATTACAGAGCAGGGAGGAGGTTCGAACTCCATTTTCAACCCTAGAGAAGAAAAGAAGGGAGGGCCGAGCAGAAAGAATGAACAACTCTTTTTATATTTTGCCACTCCTTACAATATATAGGAAGAATGAGAGAAGGAAGAAAGAGGAAAGTCAGATCTCCTCCAACCACCTCCAGGTCGTATTTTAAATCATTTCATCATGGTAGAAGCGACGGATCCTGGCAAAACGGCGGGCTGTCTGCTGCATTAAAACTGGTCGCTGAAATGTCACTTCTGTCATTACCACGCGTCAGATCTGTTTCTCAATTTTCTCTCTCTAGACTACACCAAAACTCGAGATTAGCCCCAGAATCATGTAGAGGATTTCACTAGCTTTCCGTTGATATAAGGAACATGCAAATCCGAGCTCTGGATCAAAAGATATGACGATTTGAGGATTTAGGGCACGGAACAGGCGAAAACAGATTTTTAAAATATTTTCCCGCGCATTGCCACCTGGATGACACGTGGCGCGCTCTGATTCGCTGAATAATTCTCTCTCCTCTGCTTTTCGGCGGGCTTTCCTTTGAATTTTCCTCGTGGGTTCTTAAATGGGACACGTGGCACGATCCTATTTGTTCGGCTCGGTGCTCGAAAATTCGCCCTTTGACTTTTCTGACCTTTACTCCTATGAGGACACGTGGCAATTTCTCAATGGTTCTCGGGCTCTTTGGGTCTTCCGCGATGCCAGCGTCCATTCGTCCGGATGTCCCGTGCTGCTTGGGACAAAAACCTTCGATCCGCCCGAAATGGGCTTCCTTGTCCCTCATTTGGCCAAAGACACGTGGCACCTTTTGATTGGCTTTCGGCTCCTTCGGCTTCTTCGCGTATTTCGGGTCTTTTTGTCCCGGGTCCTATTTTGATTTTGGACCTTTTGGGACAATTTCGGCCGATTCGGCCAGTTCGGGTATTTCTGGCCTGCTTGTTCCACTTGTTCGGCCGGTTCGGGTCCTTTTGTCCCGAGCGTCCCGATTGCTTTTGGGCTCCTTGTGCTGATTTCGCGTGAACCGGCCGGTTCGGGCATTTCGCGTCCATTTGTCCCACTCGTCCCAAATGCTTTGTGGGCCGACTGGACTCATTTCGGCCGGTTCGGGCGGTTCGCGTACTTTTGTCCCATTTGTCCCAACTTGTGCTGGACTGGGACTTAGCCGATTTTCACAAATTTTCCTGGCCCGAACTACTTGCTTTCTGCAACCTTCTCCGCACTTTCTCAGAGCTTTCTCCTTCCAACTTCGACCAGGGGAGTTAGAAAAAATCTGAGGGGACCCTGGAAACATGAATTTTGGCCCCGAATCAATCAATTTTTCTGGGACCTGAGAATCTGATGCATGTTATCGAAATTTACCAGGGGGGGTGAAATTTTGATAACAGTTTGGCGACTCAGTGGGGGCATCTGCCTGCTAGATGAATGATCAGTAGCCTGAAGCATCCATTGGGCATGGAGTCATGAGTTGCAACCTGCAACTGATCTGAACTTTGAAAACCTCCCTTCGAGCCACTTGGAAACCCATTGAACCTGGAGTGTCTTCACCAAGATGCCATCGAAATGAAGCTGCAAGAGCAAAACCAGCAACACCAAAACTATGTACTGTAATCGAAAATCATACATGCTCCAAATGGAACATGCAGAGTGTGCACGAGCACTTCTTCTGCTGAAAGCAAACCTATCTACTCTACTCTAATCGGAAGCAAAGGCAAGCTAAACAAACCCGCAATGTTGGTTGTGAGAAATAGCTTCCTTTCTTCAAAATTGGCAGCCATGGAATTGATTTGGCACTGATCATGGCTGTTTGGATGGATGGAAAATCAACAAGAAGCTGGTCTTCTATCCAAATCATCAAGGTATCAACTGAAAAATCCAATACCTCTTTTAGTTGCTCTGCATTTGGATTGAAGAGGTATAGCAGCTGATCCTTGGTACTTTGTAGCTCGTCCTCATGCTCAGAAGCAAGCATGACTGGTTTTGGCTTCTCCCTTGGCTCCAATGAAGCCAAGTACCTGATTGGGCAAGGTCTGATCCGTTTGATATGCCCATAGCTCTGATTTTCAACTCCAAGAATGGAGTCTTCTTGTAGACCCACCTGAATAGATGACGTGGAAGAAATGGTAGGACCCTTCTGCCCTTTCTCTTCCTCCGATGAAGAACATGGAAGATTTAAATCTTCCAATTTTGGTTCCAAAGGGCTGCTATAAGATGCAGGCTGCTGCAAATGAATGCTCTCCTTCATGACAGTGAGACTCTTGTGTTTGGAATGTGGATGATGAAAGAGAGAATGGTGAAAACTCAACCGGCTCTTCTCCATCAAAACAGTCCTCCAAATCTGACAGGTAAACTTCCTCATTCTTTGTCCTGCTTTGCTCGTGTTCAACTTCCTCCATGGTGTCCTCTTGATCTGCAACTTGACCACCATGGTTTCCTTCACTCTCCAATATTGAGTTTGAGAGATCAAACTCCTTTTCAGTGCTAGAACTTGAGAGAGATGAAGTGGAAAGAAGAACTGAAGGTTCTTCTGTAACCTGCTTTGTGCTCAAAGCCCTTGGATCTGCGTTTTTCTCCTCCATAGCTAGATTGTGCTCCTCTTCTTTTGGATTTGGAGCAGCTTCTCCTTCCTCCAATGTTTGAAGGCAATCTTGCTCTTGATTGAACTCCTTCTCCAGCATGAAGTTTGTCAAGTCAAACTCTTCAATCTGCTGCTCTAGAGGACAAGTTGGGGCTGCAAGATCTTCTTCTTCTGCTGCAACAAAATCAGTCCTGACCACCATTTGTTCTCCAACCCTAGCTTCTTCTGTAGGCTTGACCATCAAGGGGATCCTTGTCATCCCAAATTTGGCAGCCCAAACCTTCAATTTGTTGTTCATTCTTTACGCTCGGCCCTCCCTTCTTTTCTTCTCTAGGGTTGAAAATGGAGTTCGAACCTCCTCCACCTTTCTGTAATGGCGTTTTTTCCTTTTACTAATGGAATGATGTTCTGTGCAAACTTCTGAAGCAACAAAACGTGTTTTGTGATGCATCTGTCCATCCTTGCTCGTTTTTGCTTGTTTTCTTCTTGCCTCTCTTCATTGCAGGTATTTGTGCATGTTTGAACGTTCACCAAACTGAGCCGTGTTCATGGAGTTTTGGGACACTTTCTGTGTGAAATCTATCCTTGGGCCTGTGATGCATCTGTCCATCCTTCCCATTGCTCACCTCTCTTTGTCCCATGGCAGTTTTGATAGATGTTCAACATTCTCCTTCTCTGGTGTATCACCGTTTTAGTGTAGGCTTTGTTGTTTTTCCTTCTCTCTCTCTCTCTCTCTGTCTCCTTGGCATGGTTAGATTAGGATTAGATTAGCTTGCCTGCACTGGAATAGCTTGTGGCAGGTAGTTTAGGAGCAGGAACCAGCCTTCTCTGGAGATTCCTCTCTCGGTTTTACAAGTCCCACGCTTGGAGAGAGGTTTCCATGTTGTGCAATCACACTGGATGCCTGAACATCAACCTAGAAGCCTGATGTGCATCCAGGGGTGCTGTGATTTTGCATCAACAAAGACCATTTAACCACTTAGACCTACTACACAATGAAAACCAACAACATGAGGATAACAAGGTCAACCTCACAAGGGGGAAGAGAGGAAGTAGGATGCCCAAATCAAAGGTGTCCAACCATAGGAGCACCAACAAAACATGTTTACAAAACTCCTTATACCTCCTAATCATTCATCCTCCTTATTCCTCCTTTATGCCATAGTAATCCTTCTTGGGAGGATTTTCAAACCCAAAAGGGTTTCCTCACCAAGAATGGGGAAAGGTTCAAGCCATATGGACCTTTCTCCCACCTCAAACCATATGAGGGGATGAGAAGGGACCTTCATGGCTTGACCAACAACCATGAGGTTTGAGAGGGAAATCCCTCTCTCTTCCCCTACATTCTCCAAAAACCATCAATCCAAATGATGGTGGAGAGAAAACAAAAGAGAACAACAAGAACAAACAAACAACTACATTCACCATACACTTCACAATACCTCATTTCACACACATCATTTCATTTATCAAAGCATAGTTAACAAGATAAGCACAACTAAGAAAGAAAAAGGTTAAGAATCCTACCTCTACAATGCTTTCCAAGACTCTAAGCTTTTCCCTTTTGTCCAAGCTCACCTCCAAGCTCCCAAAATTCTCCAAGTTCTCCCAAAAAAATGAACCAAGAAGACCCCTTCCTTCCACATGAGGAAGAATAAGAAGAGGAACCCAAAATTTTCCTCACCAATGGGAAGGTGACAAGTGTCACCCCCTCTCCTCTCAAGAGTCAAAGATTCCAACAACCAAATAAGTAAGAGTAAACTCACCTTTTAGCCCTTATCACCCAAAATACTAAAAACTAAAATAAAACAAAGTGGAGCAACTTTTAACAAAAACACACAAACCAACCATCTTACATGGATGGTGACTAAGGAGGGAAAAATGGGAGGGAAACTCCCTCCAAACCTTGGAAATAAGCCCCCTACCTATTAGGTAGGGTCCAAGGGCCCATTTTCATGCTAAGGGAACTCCCAAACTCAAAAGGGGTCCCTAAAAATGCCCAAAATAACCCAATTTCGGGTTTGACATGCTTGGGCACAAGGGTAGAGGGTGTGGGGTCCACCCAAGGTTCACATGTGGTCCCCAATCCCTTCTACCAACACACACACACTTTCCCAAAACCAACACTTAAATTAAGATGAGATCATTAAACCCCTAAGCTAGTTTACTTACTAAAACACACCCTAAACATAATTAATTTTACAAGACATAATTACATTACAAATGAGGGTTCACCCATGGTGCCCAATTAAATACATCTATTCTAAAGCCTCAAAAATTTATCATGGTTAGGACTTAGCCCATGGGCCGCTTGTGCACAATTGCGTAGCTGCCCTAAAACTCATGCTCTCCTATACCTGTCACCTGCACACTCATTGCACACATTAACCACATCTGTCCAATATAATAAACATCATCTATACATCACAACATCAATCAAACTTATAATGTCCTAACATAATTTTACAATTGATAGTGCAATGCATACAATTATCCACATAGTTTGTCATGGATCACCCATAAATAAAATTGCAACAACATACACTTAGGCTAGCATGAAAATTACCATTATTAAATCCACAGAAAACTATATCATTAATCAAATCAAACACAAGAAACATCATCTAACCAATAGATCTATCATATAACCCTGTTAGTGTCATCAACATCATAAGAAATATATCAGTATATGAATCTAGTCCAATTGGCGCTCTGTGCAACCAAAATACCATAAAGCGTCCATGAGGATAAAAATATCATAGTAAAATGTCCAAAATCTATCGTAGTGCGAAACAAAACATGTCTAGGCATAAAGGAACCAACAGATAACTAGAGCTATAAAAATGTGGGCACTCTGAGAATATTACGAGAATAGAATGTTGCTAGAAAATCACATCAAGCCTAGACGGTTGGAAAATCCTCTCCGTACAAGTTGTAAGTCACCACGCTTGGGATAGGGGTCAGAAAATGAGGACGCACCTTTAGCATGCTACCATGCCCGGCCCAAAAAGCTCTTGTGACTCGAACTAGGCACCTTTGCTTGTCTTCCCCAAATTCCCCCAAACCCATGAAATCCTTCACGAGATGACTCCAACGAAGCGCCATGCACTGCCCAAATGGGTGTTGTGGTTACGATCTACTACCGGGATTTGGATCTAGAGCCCACCGATTATTCTCTTCAAGAACTACCAAAATTCTTCAAAACCCTTCCTATGTACCTTCTAAAATATCTTTGCAACACGACTTAGAAAGCAGCTCCAAAATGACAGACTAGGGTAGATCTCTCACTACCAAAGAATGCCCTGCTAGCTAGGGATGGGTCTCTCACCTCCGAAGCTAGGGTCCTGTGGGATTCGACTCCACAATTTGTATATGCGCTTGTGATGTGATTGCACATGAAGGGGTCAATAAAATGTATGCAAAAAAGTCCTTTCCTTACTCCCCAGCTCCTTATATACTTCCCCGAGGCAAACGAGCCCCAACAGACCCAATACGCATTTCTTTCTATGGAGGGGCCAATAAAATAAAGTGACTTAAGTTACTTTTCCCCTATTAGTCGTCATGGTCCAAGAGTGACCCCCAAATGCTAAACATGGATAATAGTACCATGTGGCCCCTTCTCAAAAAAATCCCCAACATCCACACCCTTGGGTATGACCATAGCTTGGACTAGACCTAACCCTTAGGCCTTTGGCACGGGAAAAGGGGACATTGCGGTCCTCCTTCTCAAGAAATTATTGACACCAAGCATTGTCTTGTTCGCTTCTGACAACTTGAATACCATGTCATAAGTTTCTCCACCTCACCCTATAGTCAATTGATTATTGGTATGATGTGAAGTAACCAAGACACCCCATGCAGTCATCATGACCTCCATATGGTATTGAGAGCAATGGTGTCTCGTGAAGTAGAATGATACCCAAACGACTCTCCATCGGTACTGTGCAAAAATTTCCAATCTTTCTAATCCTGTCAATGTAAGGTTTTCATCATGTGATCACTCATTGCCTCTCCAATCAACCCTGGGCATGAAAGTCAACTCGAATTACTGTAGAACTCCTGGATCAACACGTGAAATAACTGCATACGCACAAAGTGTGCCAACTCTCCCACATGACCCACATGTGAGGGTACAACTCCTCATAATGTATCTCGATGTGTCCCCACAGGAAAATCCCAATATTCCGAGTACATGGTCAACCGACAATGCCAAGTCCCCATAGTTCACCTCCTGCGATGAGTGATAACCTAATGAAAAACTAGGTAAGCGAGTTGACTCAATCATTCCAATGACTAGCACATGGGTGAAATTCCCACCATGCCTAGAAGCAACAAAATACATAGGAGTGATATCCCTTGTTGACTCGGAACATGTTGAACCTATAAGTGTCAATTTTTATAACGAAAAACCGTACATCCTGTATGTTGGGAATACAAATGGTTTCTCCTCAACATACTTTATCATCTTTCCCCCTATTTTCATTTCATTGTGAATGCAAGAGAAAGGGAAATCAATATTATAACTCATGCATCCATAAATGAAATATCTCTGTAGGAATTTGGGGATATCCTCCCTCAACCCATGCCTTCTAAGCCTCTCGATATGAGCTTGAAGGTCTCATCAAGCTTCGGTGTGTCGGTCATGAAAAACAATGCACATGTCGCAATATCTCCGCCCCTAACCCACGAGTCGACACAAGGTATAATCTGCCATGATAGAATGTCATCTCATCCTCCAATCTGTAGGTGTCATCCGTATGTGACCTTCCATAATATCGCTAGTGTGTCGGTTCTTGTAGTACTCAACAAGAAAATGAGATCTCCGGTCTACCAACCCCTTAGATAATAAACATGATGATAAACTCAGAGGATCTAAGCCTGTAACCTCAATCTTTGCAACTGTCTCATGTGCAACATTGTTGGTCACCTCCACATCCATCCTACTCAGCATCGTTCCACGATAGTAAAATTCCTCACCATGCCGGAATGTTCTCTCCATCCCCGTAGCTTAAACCACCCTAGGTGCTTATGTAGATAATCCCTAAAAATCACATTCATGCTCTCGAATTTAAACTTTAGCTCCATTGTCGAAAGTTAGTCCGAAACTCCCCAAGAGAGCGAAGCCACTACACTCGGCCCTATGCAGTCACTCTCATGCCAACTATGTGGAGATCATAGGTAACTATATAGTTACCCATCGTGATGCTCATTTAGGGATCCCGTCGTGTGCACCTCATAGACTCTTCATCAGCTACAACCTTGTTGAGGCCCTCAAAATCCTCTATCGTAGTCCTCGCCTCTCAACCAATGAGGAATCAATACATTTTGGGTTACCCCACTATCAATGAGTATCCTAACTCGCTAACCCCGCATAACTCCTCTAATCCTAAATGCCTTATATCGTAGTACTAGGAAATGTGGCTATAATCTTCGAGGAAAATTCTTCTCCTCCTTCCCCACATCGAAGGCTTGTCCAATGCAACCCCATCTCCATCATCCATCTCATGAGTCTCTAACTCCTCACCTCTGTCACCCTTTCTCTCCTTGAAGACTTCAATGAATTGAGCCTTCCCTCTACCTCTACAATCATGTCCTGGAATCCAAGGTGTGTGGCAATCGAAACATAGTTTCTTTCACCTCAACTCATCTCTGTGTTCTCGGGAAATGATTGGATTTTTAACCACCTCCGCCTCGGTGGAGGCTCCCTTTGCTAACATTCATCTGATCCAGATGGAGGTTCCCTTTGTTGAACACAAGGTGGAGCCCTCGGCTTTGGAGTGGATAACTCCAAGTCCCGAGCTTTCCTAATAGCCCCGTGTAAAGAAGAAGGTTCAAATGCCTTCACAAATCCAGTGAAAGCATTAGTCAAACCTACTATGAACAGTGAAATCAACCTCCTCTCCGTGATCGGTAATCTCTAAAAATCTGCGGTGTCTTGATTTGGGGACCAATTTGTCTCAAAGGAGTCCACTCCCTGAAATACATGTCAGGGTCCCTCCTATCAAATCTACTCATCAGCCTCTACACAAACTCTGCATGAGTCGTAAGGTGTATGTGTCCCTATGTAATCAACCCATGATGCCACCAATCATGAGCGTCTTCCTTAATATGCGAGCTTGCAAACTTAATTACATCTTCCACGTGCATAGGATTCGAGTTGGAGTATGTCTTAAAATCATGATCCCAAGACTGTGTGGTACACTTCTTATAACCAATGAAGTGTGGAATGGAAATCTATCCCAATCTCCTCTATAACTCTAGTACATGTTTCTGTTGATCTCTCTTGGGTCTACTACCAACCTTCATTTTGCAATATTCCTGGAATGGCATGTTGTTACGAAGGCCTTCACTCAAGGTCTAGTACCTCTCCCAACAAGACTCCTCATCCAACATATCTATGGGCTGTTGTGCCTGGTTAACTTCAGATCCTTCAAGAAAAATGGTTCGTGAAGCCCCAAAGGCCTGGCAGAAGAATGGGGAGGCCGCTGCCCCGAATGTCCACTCTCACCTCTTTTCCCTGTTGTCCCATATTGTTATTTTCTCCTCTCATTATGACTGTTGTTATACACAGTCTGACAATGCAAGTGAAGATGATTAAAAAATATTCTCCTACCCCTTTTTGCAATCATAAAACCAATGCTAGTACCTTGAGAGGTACTCTCCCTTCTTGCACCGGAGTCTCCAATGAAGAAATCATGCTTGCCAACACTTGTAATCCCAAAAGACACATTTGAATTCCTTCTTTGGCTTATGAAATCAGTCACAAAGTTTTCAACATCAGAATTGATAGTTTTGGATAACTGCCACATATTACCAGGATCCCATAGCTTATAATGCCCCTGAGCCCTTGTATCATGTAAGGTCTGCCATCTTTGCTTCTCTTGTATCTCCTCATAAATAATATTAACACAAGGTTCACCTTCTACCATTTGCTTTAGAAACCTCCAAAACAGCACCATCCCTATTGTGATTCATGATTTTAGACGAAGAGTAAGTGGAACAAGAATCAACACCTTTCATAATTTTATGCTCATTACTGCTTGGTAAATCCATCCCATATGACAATGACTTATTCTTTGGAGGATTGATAGGTACCTTTTGGATTGAAATATATTTTTCGTTTTGTAACCAACCAGCCATGTTTGTTCATACCTTTCAATGCCATCAATGTCCTCTGTGTGTTCAAGATAGACATATGTTGAGCTACCCCCAACATTGTTTCCTGAGTGCCTTTCAAGGCCATCAATGTCCTCCATGTGTTCAAGATAGACATATGTTGAGCTGCCCCCAACATTGTTGCCTGAGTTCCTGTTGAAAGTATCTAAAGGTGATCAAAAGTTTTTGGTTTAGAAATTACAGCAAGCTGCAATTTTACACCAGTGTCCATGTGAGGCTCCTCCTCATGTGCTAGCTAATCCGTACATTCTTTTTCCTGGGGTGTAGTATTTATTGCATCAATTTCCCTTATCGTCTCCTTGAACTCTTGTATGTGTTGTCTTGCTTGATTTGCTATCAACCTAGCATCTCTAGCTCTATTATTCCCTTCCTCACACTTTGTAAGAGTTTCCATTACATCCTCCTTGCTTACACAAATAAGTTTCTTCTCTCGAGTGGAATAATTTCTCTAACAAGAAATTTTTCCTAATGCAATTATTTTTCTCAATGGAAATCATACCCTTTTTTAGAAGCTTCTTCTACAAACAAGTTCTTTTGTGATTAGAATCTTGGCATATGATGACCTCATTTGGGCTTGTTACCAATATTCATCATGCAATAACTGGAAATGGCATAATATATTTGAAACCCCTACTCAAAGATTGGTACTTCCTCCAAAAAGAATCCTCATCAATCACCTCTATTGGCTGCCCTTTATCACTATTCTTACCATGTTCCTTATTGTCCCTAGATCTACTTTGTTTCAAATTCCGAGTGAGTGACTCAAATAAAGGTTAGTGGCTTCTGTTGTTTCACCATGTTGGTGATCATTTCCTTCATAAACCCCCTTTGAGATATTTCCAAATTGTCGTATTTAACCAACCTAGGTGGAGGAACAAAATCTCGATACCACTTTGAAATATCCCTTGTAGGATACCACTTAAATGTGTAAAATATTGAAAACTTCTTTGCCAAACAAAATCCGATTATACCCAATTTTTACAATTAGAACAAGTAAACTAAATAAACTTAATATTTCCCAAAATGACCATCCAAATCACTTGGAAATACAAAGAGGGATTAATATTATAATAAATGACAAAAGGAAACTATTTTTGGAATATTACAGAATAGAATGCTACCAGAAAATCATAGTGAGCCTAGATAGTTGGAAAACCCTCTCCGTATAGGCTATAAGTCGCCACGCTTGGGACAGGGGTCAGAAAATGAGGGACATGCCTTGACATGCTACCACACCAGACCCAAAAAAATTTCATGACTCGAATCGGGCTGGGCCCCTCTGCTTATCTTCCCCAAATGCCCCCAAACCCGCGAAATCCTTCACGAGATGACTCCAACGAACTGCCACGCTCTGCCCAAATGGTTGTCGTGGATCTAGTCTGCTATTGAGATTTAGATCTAGAGTCCACTAATAATTTTCTCCAAGCACCACCAAAAGTCTTCAAAACCCTTCCTCTGTACCTTCTGAAATATCTCTGTAACACGACTCAGAAAGTGGCTACAAAATGACAGGACTAGGGTAGATCTCTCACTCGAAGAATGCCTGCTAGTAGGGACGGGTCTCTCACCTCTCGAAGCTAGGGTACCTTTGGGATTGGACTCCACAAGTTGTATATGTGCAATGACAAGAATAGCTGCACATGAAGGGGTCAATCAAATGTATGCAAAAAAATTCCTTTCCTTACTCCCCCAACTCCTTATATACTTCCCACGAGGCAAAAGAGCCCCAACAGACCCAATACACATTTCTTTCTATGGAGGGGCCAATAAAATAAAGTGACTTAAGTTACTTTTCCCCTTTTAGTCACCATGGTCCAAAAGTGACCCCCAAATGCCAAACATGAATAATAGTACCATGCGGCCCCTTCTCAAAATCCCCAGCATCCACAACCCCTTGGGTATGACCACGGCTTGGACTCGACCTGGCCCTTCGGCCTTTGGCGTAGGAAAAGGGGACATTATAGGTGTATGAAAAGGGGACATTACGGGTGTAGGAAAAGGGGACATTACACCATGCTCCATGTTTTTATCACTCCAAGCTTTGTGTAGTCCTTTGGTAGGCATTCTACGTCACTCTATATGGATTATCGTGTACACATCGCTATCTACTCTATGTTACCAAAATTTCGCTCACCGACATAAAATGGGGGAAAATATAGTCACTAAATCATGCACTTGGGGTCATTATTTAGTCTCGGTCTCATACTACTATTCATATGGTTCTTGAGTGAAAAGAGTAATAATTAACCCATGTCTTTGATCATTTCTACATTACTTCTTGTCATATTTTTATCTTACACTTACACTTTCCCAGTCTGTATTTTCATTGTGTCTTTCCTATTTCGACCGGGCGCCCCAGTTCCCTAGTCCCTGTAAGGCACCTTGATCCTCTTTACACTTTACTCTCACCTTTTGGGCACTTTCTAGTCATTTGAGCTTTCTATATTTTTGGTGGTCGACCTTTTTGGGGTTAATTACAAAATTAGAACAAGAGAACTATATAAATATAAATTTATGTGACCATAATGAGGGACCAAGAACTAAGAATCTACTATCACCATCTATAGTTGCATCCATCAAAGACACCAAAAGCTACATTTGCATTTATCTAGCTCCATCACAAGGCACCAAGGTTGGTTCATTTGCATCACGCTTCATAGGACATGAGTCTATTGTTTCCATGCACACATTTACTACATTTTGCATCTATTTATTTAATCTCTACTTCAAAAAGTGTGATTGGTACTAGAGCAACCTAGGGCACGATTTACACACACACACCTAGAACTACATTGGAGTGCGAGATGTAATGCACGATGCTCAATTAGTAAGTCTTCTACTTTGTGGTAATTTGCTTTGATGTGAGTTTGACCCCTTCATATGCATATTTCTTTTTTAGGGTTTTGATGATTTGTCTAAGGTGTTTTTGGTGATTCTTTATTGTAAGTCTTACGGCTACATCCAACATAGTTCAAAGCAACATTGGTGTGACAAGAAGTAAATATAGGCAAACATCCAGAACACCTCAAAGGAGGTTTTAGGCTATTTCCACATACCCCAGGTGCCCATATCTCATACTAGGGATCTCATAGATGCCCTTATCCCTTTCCATGTGCCCAGTCCACTTAGAGATCTTAGATCCATACTTTCTCATGCTTCTATGTGGTCGTTTCCTCATCCCTGTTTACTGGTTTGCCTTTGTGACATAGTCTCGCACCTTCGTCAAATTAGCTAAGGACTTTTTAACCCTCTCTTGCATATTAGGGTTTCACATTTCCATTTACTTAGTTACTTGGGTCATTTAAATTATTTATTTAGTTGTTATTTACTGCTTTGAGTATCATCAGATTATGCTATAATATCACATTTTAGTTTAATTAGTATAACTTGAGTTTCGTTTTGAAAGATGGAGCCTCCACTAAGGCCTTGTACCTTAGATGTATTTATCAACTCAAAAAGTTCTTTGAAAGGATTGCTTCACAAACCGACAGATAAATCTTTGCATATTTTATGAATTTTCTAACTTTTTTGGTCACAGATCCCTCGGTATACTCACAGAGGTTCAAGCTTTATGGAAATCTTGTTAGTAGTTTGGAATTTTTGAACAATATTTAGCAAAAATGGTTTTTATTTTCCTAATATTTGCAAAGTTGTGCAAAGGTAATTAGTTTAAACCTTTCTTAGAGTATATTTTCCCTGGAAATAGCGTCAGAAGCATGTTGACAGATAATTTGCACTCTAAAAGCCAAAATGCTTATCAACTTATATCAAGAAATACTAGTAATTCATGTAGCCTAAGAAAATTTAACTCAAACTCTTATTCAAAGAGATAAATTTTATGTTCCTGGCAGTGGCGCCAGAAGCGTGTTAGTCCTCAAATTTTTACCCCTTGGGTGGATTGACATCAATTCTCTCTAAGGGGGAAATTTCTTGGAAATGGTGGTAGATCGAGTGATATGTCATTTTGTAGCCGGGGATGGGTCTAACATATTCCCTTGGGATAAAGCTTTGGGATGATTGAGGGGCACATACAAAGGAGATGGCATTTTCTTTCTACTTTTGGTCCTACCTTGAACCAGGGTGAGAGGACCCAAGGTGTAACTAGAATTGCAAAGGAGAGATGGGATCTTTGTTCCCTCGATTTCTTTCAGATGATGGATCAATCTAGGAAAACATGGCCATGGACACAACACTCACTCTCACGAGTTGTCACAAAATATGTTTTGTATGCTTACCTTATCAGACACATGTTACTATAGATAGTAGAATTTGATTGCTCTTGCATTCTATAGATGGTAGAATTATAGCTAAGGGACACTCTCAATGATATTGAGAGACTGAGCAAAAAAATAAATGAATGGAAGTATGAAGTAGGATCACTTTTGTATTTTTAAATGGAGGGGGTATTATAAAATGAAATAGTCTTTACAACATAGCATTTAACACTTAGAGAAACCTACAATTTGGGAAAGTACATTCAACTTGATCAATTAGTCACAATTTCTACAACGGAAGATTTACATTCGTTAATACTCAATAGATGTAGAGCTTTGACACAACCTCTAAAATACTCAAAAAAAAATCTTGTGTAAGCATTCTAACAAATTATTTATTGCTCTATCCTCGTACGCCCAATATACACTCAAATGATAGTAAAAATATATCAGCACAAAAATGGCTATGCGAGGATTTTACAATCAAGTCTCGATATTGCAAAGGAAGTGTTCACAACACAATATAAAAAATGACGAAATCACAACCATTAAGGATAGATCTAGTGCATGATAAAAAAAAACAATAAACACAATAATGTAGCAAAAATATAGCTCATTAATAGACAATTCCAAATACATAACCCATAAGACATAATTTGAACTCAAAAGAGGACATGTTTCATTCATATCTTTAGATTTTCTTAACAAGGGAACATCAAGCGGATGCTCTTAAATCTTGTCAATGGTTGTACATTGCAACCATGTTAACATAGAAATTTAGGAAATTGAGATCAGTATGCATTCCATAAAGGAAACATGCAATATGAACTATTGAATCTCTTTGACCTTTTCAGATATAGAAAAACTAACCCCCATGAATATGAGGACAAGCCCCCATATTTATACAAATTTGGTATGTTCAATTCAATTCCCCATGTTCGTAATCAAATATATTTGAATCAAATTGGGAACGTACCTTTGTCTAGTTGAACATATCTTATTTTCTATTAGTATTTTGGGATCAATTCATGCCTTCACTACCACATACGCAAAAATAGTTAGCTGATAATACCAAGTGCATATGTGTCTTTTTAATTTCTCATTATCTCCCTCCAAACACCATCAATTATTGAATCAATTGATGTAAACTTGAATAACTTGAGGAGACATTTCCAACGAGACCGATTTTGTATGATTTAGAGCTCTGGATCGAAAGTTATGGCCATTTGAAGTTTTGCATGTCGGGATGAACATGAGGCGACACATGATGAATTTTGATTAGCTTTGGCTTCTATCCACGTGTGCATTGATTTATTTTTCTTTGATGAGTGATCCAATAATAAAATGCCATGTTCCTTCGCCTTCTTAAATTGTTCTTTTACTTGTACTTAGCCACATCGAAGCATGATCCGGTGAGGAAACTCCATGCTTTTCGTAATTCTCATTTATTTATAAATACCTTGTCAGTTTTGCAAAGCACAAACCAATGAAATAACTCCACCCACCTTTACGTTGTCGGCCTTGTCATGTATAGACAAATGAGAAAGCTCCACGTTACTTTGGATTTCACAAAGTCAGGATTTCTTACTTTCGTGTTTTCCTTTCATTGGTTGCGGGTTCGGGCCTTTGGATTGTGATTTCTAACCAGGATTACTTCATTGTTGGCTTCATAGAAATGTTACCACGTATTTTCCTTGACAATGCTGATTTTGTCTACCTCGCCACAGACCCAAAATATTATCAACCTTAGTTGGTTTTGCATATTTGAGGTTTGTCGGGCGTATATGTCTTGAAGTTTTTGGAATGGCGACACGTATTTATTCCTCATTGGTTGGATCCTTACCATGTGGCCACCTCAAAACCCATTACATGTCATTTAACATTTCAATCCTTCCGGACCTGGCGCCCTTATGAAACTCGGTTGATTCCACGGACTTGAATTCCGTAGAACCCAAATGGCTTGAAGAGTTTCAGAATACCAACACGTGTCTATTTGATACTTTTGATCCGCCTCACTTGTCCCATCCAAATTTTTTCCATGTGTACCATTGACCTTTCAACTCTTGGTTGGACCTGATGTCTTTATGAAACTTTCCTTTTTCCGTGGACTTGAGGTCAACCAGAGCCCATCTACTCGCCCTGAGCTGGAATGGTGACACGTGTCCACCGTTGACCATTGATCTTGTGCCATTTTGATATCCCCTAACTTCACCACGTTTCTTTTTTACCATGTTGAATTTTTCTACCCCGCTTAGTGGACCCAAAGTTTTTATGAAACTTGGTTTATTTCGTGGACTTAAAGTCCATGGAATGCTTTTTCTATGGAAAACTTTGGAATGCTTCCATGTGTCCTTTGGGCATTTATGATTTTCTCGGTGGTGCAGACATTTGATAACCAAATGAATATCTTTCGAAATTTTAAAAGTAACCCACCAATGATTTTAAACTTAGTCTCCCACGGGTTTTCAAATGCCAACGACCAGTGCTTTTGGAAAGGAAAATTAATGACTGTTTGAATGTCTTGATCTACTTCAAAATGGATAAATCCATTTTTACTAAGTTATCCAACCAGTCTTTACATCTTTATACTTTGTGGCCAAGTTGTATTCTTTTGGGCCTTCATAGCTTCAGATTTTGGGAACAGTTTGGATCATTTTGGTGTTGATTTGCATGTCTCTAATCTTTGTAAAAGATGTAGACATAGTCCCAATCATCTACTAATTCGAAGATTTTATTCTTTGATTAACTAGTCCATTAAACTGGTCCTCTGACATTTATGTTGAATCCTTTCATTTATTTTTCCAAGGCATGAAATTTCTTTCAAATTGATACTTCTCCTTTAGGGTAAGTGCAACAAGTTGGGGGACAATTAAGTGGACATCAAATCCTGAATTTTACATCAAAAATAGCAAAACATCAAATTTAGTCTTCCACGGACTTGAACCATGCCGAAAAGTCAAAAATATGTCATAAAAATGGTACCATCGCGTAGGGGAGATTGTTAGATTTGTAGAAATATTGATTTTAAAGTGAATAGAATAGGATAAATATCATTTTATATTTTTTACTAATAGTAGGTCTTTAAGACACTTTTTCTGTGAATGTTTATGTCTACGTTTAAGACTGCAAATTTTGTTTCACTTATTAGAATGTGATAAAACTTATACCATCCCAACCATGGTGAAATTATATACATGTTCAAAAAAATTATTTGATTTCAATATTTTTGATGAAGTTATGGCGGGCAAACAAAAAGTGCTCTGTTTTCTTTATGTTTTAGACCACTTTCATGGAAAAAATCATAAAAAATAAAATATTGCTCAAAAAATACAAAATAAAATCTATCCCAAGATAGATAGTGGCATCTAACTTCTCACCAAAGGAAAAAAATATATATCAATTTTTGGTCATCCAAATCGCGGGCAAACGGACTACAATCTTATAGGCATTTTTTTTTTTAAATACCAAGTCATTGAATTTTGAGTGTTTAATATAGCTAAACTTGTCCAATTTTTAAAAAATTAGTAGTTTAGAAACTAGATTCTGGATGCTACGATTCATATTGATATAAGTTTTTCTAATTTTGAGTGTATGCATTGCTAATAATCCCTACAAGTTGATATTATGTTGTTATTTGCAATATGACGTCCACTTATGACCCCTTTTTTGTCCCCCAACTTGCTGCACTTACCCTTTACTCATAATGATCTTTGAAGCAATGTGAACAATACAAAGCACATAGAACAATTATATTTATGTAAAGTATATGAAAATATGTGCTTGATCAAGGAATTGGATTGAGATCCAACAAGTCCGACTTCACATATTACATTTTCCATTGCAATTTGATGTGTTTGTGAGCTTGTGCATGTAGTTAGGGTTTGTCTTATAGGTTACAGGGTACTTTCGGTGATCGAAGAGTGAATATCGGGTGACTCACAAAAGTGATAGCAAAAGCGTAGCGATCTGAGAAGAAGATTCTAACCTTATTCATTCACCAATGCCAGAAACATTTGCCATCTCCAGGCGCACTGTCTAACACTAGGCACCCATGTCCGACATCATTCTTAGAATCTAGATTTTACAGAGAGCAGTTGTGACACGGCTTGAGTTTTGTTCATCACTTTACACCACCCAGATCAGCTCCAGATTTCTTAGGATTCAGCTAAGCCATCTCTCTCCTATTTTCTTATAGTGTTATTTTTTTGAGTCTTAGCATTGGCATATATATGGTATTTTATCATTTACATTACTCGAAATTAGATTTAATTTAGTTTTTATTTAATCACTTAATCAAATTTTGTGTAGAAATCATGTTTTTAGGGCAAATTTCGGTGAAATGGTAAAAACCTTCATGTTATGGGCATTACTTCCCCTATTGCAAATCCTTTTAGTCAAACACTTGACAATTTTACAAAAGAACGAGGTCGATTTGGGTAGATCAACATTTTGAGGAAGCGAGGAACATTTCATTTGTTCTTAATTTTAAGCTCCATGTTCCACTATTTGGGCCACATAACACTTGAGAATTGGACAGTCGGGAACTTCTTGAACTTGCAAAACATTCCAACGTTTTATGTGTTCACCGCATCCCCACATAACCACACCAAGGGAAAAAATAGGGTGACATCAAAGAAATCAGGGTCATAAGGAACAAGTGAAATGTTCTAGTGTTCCACTAGTTCGCCGAATAGCTAACATAACTAATTAGTGAGAGTTTAAGGCACATTTGGAATGGTGTCAGTATTCCCATCATTCATCGATCATCTGTAGTTTTCGACAGAGGAAACATGACACGAGGCAAGGCATCGGGTAAGTTGGTTATAACGAGCACAAATGGAATGTTTTCATGTTCCAACAATTCACCACCCCTCCACACTGCCCACAAAGAACTTAAAAAGCGAGATAAATTAGCTTTGCCCTAACACGGTGAGAACTATTCCACGCTTCCCTCCTTGCTCCAAAGAAGCTTGATTCGTCGAACCTAAGAGTAAAATTATTAAAGCGGTGAATGAAGGCCCACAAAGAACTTTCCCTTATTCCACTTGTCCTCCAAAAATTTGCCAGGCCGATATGGAGTTGGTTTTTAGGCATAACCTTTGATCCAGAGTTTAAAATTACACAAAATTGGTGTTATTGGAACCGTCTCCTTTAGGGATTCATTTTGGCATTAAGAAATGTGAAAATTTGTGTTATTTTGAGGGTGAAAATGGAAAACACAAGGTCGGAGAGAAAAAATGAAGTTTTGACACTTCAACCAACATAATTTAATGATTCATGGTGCCTATACTTTGTCCTGAAGCAAATGACATGGAGGGATGGCATGACAGAGGTGCCCATGTGGTTTTGCATTGATTTATTACATGTTGTTAGTTGTTGGAAGAAAAATGGTGAATTTCCCTCTCCCCCTCTTTCTCCAATGTTCTATATAGTGGCAAAATTCATTCATTTGTAATGTTGGACACTTTAGAATGCAAGGGCACCATGTCAAAATGTTGTCCCAACTTTCATGGAGTTGCGGGCATCGATTTGGCTCATGTAATGTGTTTTTGTGCCTTCCACTTCAATTGTAATGGTCTGTGTATATGTTTGTTGCAATAAAATATGGTTTTATGGTTATTTCTCTACCCTAACTTGTTTTTCATTACATTCTTGCCTCTCTATTATTGTTGTGGTGTGTTGTGCATGTATTTCTCCCTTGCAGTCTCATTTTTGTTGTGTTTTGTGTGAAAAATGGAGGATAAAATGTAGTTTTGGCCTATGTCACACTTGTTTTTCAACCTCTCCTTATGCACTTATGCATTTCCCTCTCATTTTTCCCTCATGGAGAATGTCTACCCCTTTTCTTGGTGTTATCACCTCTGTTTTAGCTTAGTTGTTCATGTTTCCCCGCCCCCCGCCCCCTTTGACCTCTCCTAGTTACTTGGATGTGTTAGGATAGGCTTAGCTTAGAGGTAGTTTTAGTGTTAGCATTAGGAAATATGTAAAGGAACCAACCTTATCTAGAGGTTTGTCTCAAGATTGCAAGGTCTCACACTTGGAGACAATCCCATGTTACCCAAAAGTAAGGTTTTCCATTCTCAAATCCTCGGGTACTACTTTTTGCGATAACATAACCCTCCTCTCACTTCCTTTTGTAATCTTTTGTCTCCCTTTTCGAAGTGGGGTGCTCCATGTGGGATATTTGCACTCTAATTTTTAAAGTGACTTTCTTATTTTTATTTTAGCATTGACTTGCTTTATCAAAAGTTACTTTTTATAATATTAAAACATTAGTGTCATTTATGAAGTTACTTTTTCGACACTTATGTTATATTATTAATTTATTCTACTTTATTTGAAAAGGGGACATGACATTAGATCTCATTACACTAATAAGTGTAACCTACAAAGGTAGTCAAGAGTGTTGGTATAATGTAATATTGTGTGATGCCAATAAAAATGGGAGTCCATAAATTTGATGCATATTTGATTATCATATATGGTACTTTTGACCAATTTGTTGTCCATTTGACCATCAAACAAGAGTTTTTCTTCTTTCTTGTAGAAGGTGGTAAAAATTTATGACATCGTAAACATAACAATGAGTTTGGAGCACTTTTTTTTCCTAAAAAATATTTTCAAACCCAATGTAATGATGCAGCTAAATGGTGACCATAGTCATTTTTATCATTTAATAAAAAATTTGATAAGCGTTATTTGGTTAAAAAATTATTTTTGCCAATAGAAATTGATATTTCATATTATAATAAATTATCTAAAAAATCTAATATTATAATTGCATCATACTAAATAATTTTTTAAACTAACATTTAAAAAAATTATATATTATTATTATTATATGAAACAATAAAAATATTCACAATTTTTAAATCCAAAACTTTGTAATTGTCAAATAACATGTCATTTGAAAACTTATATGAGTTAAAACTAAAATTTGTAATTATAGTATAGAATCGACTAATAAGATTATTGCGTACAAAGTTTCTGTGTGAATGTGATGTGGGGTTTTTGTCATACCGACATGGCACCCATCACCGTAAGTCTAGTTGCGTGTACTCATTATATCGTGAATTTAAGTATCCAACGTTTTCACTTCAGACGTTTGAAGGCCTACTAAATATGTCTTGTTGCGTTGCGTTCAACATTAGTTAGCGGTAGGTGTTCGCTTAATGAGCTCATAAATTGACAACAACGACTTTGTTTCCACTACTTACCTACATATGAATTTACTCAACAAATTTATGTTCGTTTGGTAGGAAGCCCACTTTTGTTATATTATTCTTTTTATTTTATACGAGTAATAATCATGATTTATTGAATTTTTAAATTGTAATAAAATACATTTATTAATGAATATTAGTTTGATTTTTGAAATGGAAGTCTTAATTAAGTTTATGAGACTTAATAATATTTATGGTTATTTTTATTTTATTTTATTTGTTGTTAATTTAGGATATCATCATCATTAATATTTTTCTAATCTTTTCAAATAATTTCGACAAAAAATTAATTTTTAATGTTGATATAATATCAATTTCAATTATTCTTGTGGTGTAGAATTTTTTAGAAACCACCTATCTCACATTTGAATCTCAAGGAATAGTCTTTTTTGAATAAAAAAGAATTTTTTCTCTCAAATTAATTCCAATTCTTATATATGTCTTTGCACACTTATTGTTTCCTACTTATTTCTCTTTTCAGGGCTATTCTAAATGTAATACTATATTAATTAGTAAACTTGATCCAACACAATATTTCAATCCCAATATATACTATGATCTTAATATTAAGTGAAGACCTTTCCATTAATCAAGTAATTAATTATTTGATTACGAAAAATCATGGTATTCAATACAACTAAGAAATTAGCATCTCCACTTTGAATTTGTTGTACAAAGGAAAACAGTTGAGGCGGTGTACTCTTATTTCTTTGGACCACCTTTTAGTTGTGTTCCAACAATAGAAATGAGACTGAGCAAAGGGTATGTGTAGCTTTGACAACCTTGGAAAGACAATGTTTTCAACTTCAATTTCAATATATTCAAACAAATATTCGATTTTTTAATACATTGGTTACACCAACACTATTATATGGATGTGATGTTTGGGGTCCATATTTGAGACATAATGATTTCAACCGTATGGAAAGAGTTTTCATTTCCATGTTATTGAAGAATATTTGAGCCAAAGGAAAGGTTCCTCGCTAAATTATTCTTGCAAAGTTTGGGGTATGTTCACTCTTTATCACTTTGATTTTCAGTGTTATCACTATATTGCATAGGCTTCGATGCATGGCAAATTCTTTTCTGGTCAGAATAGATATCCATATTTGGCACTCCAATCTTCTATGCAACTTGTAAAAAAGGATGCAAATCTTGTTGGTATGCAAGAGTTATGACTCTCCTTGTTGAATATTGATATAGAAAGACTTCCTCCTCTTGGGTTTTCCATTAATGTTCCTCAACTCACTAAACATGAGGTTAACAGGGGTATACGTGAAGAACTCACCAAGTCTTATTTGAAAGCTACATGGTTTGCTCCAAAAGAGCCTTTGAAACCAAAACTTCTTCACTATTTTCAATTTTATTCGTGCTTCCATGAAGATCAAAATAAAATTCTGAATACATGAAGAAGTTGTTGCCTTCATGCTTGAGGATCCCTTTAGCTTAGTTTCGCATTTTCTCTCACCCACTTCGGATGGAATCTGATCATAGCCTCCCACAACATGAGTGTATATGTCAGTTGTGTTTTCTAGAGCCTGAAAGTGAAGAGCATTTTATATTCAAGTGTCTCATCTACTATGAAATTCGTGGAAGATACCATTGTCTTTTCAGAGATTCCAATGGATCTTTAAGGAGCCTCATTCGATATGAAGACCATAAATGTTTAGCTTTGTTTATTCGTGAGACACTTCAACTCCGGAAAAGAACACTCAAATTGAAGACCTCAACTACAAATAATTACAGGCATATCAATTCTTACTTCTAAATAACTAATTTCAGGAATCCGAAGAGATCTCATATGTAGACAAGTTGGTCCAGATCTGTCAAACAACATACATTCTACTAGTTCCCAATTCTTCAACTTATTCGTTGTTGATTTGTTGTTTCTTTTATTTGTCGGTAGGCGTCCACGTTTGAAGAAGCTTTGGCTGGAAAGTGTCAAATTCCGGCGGTCTTAATTTTACTGAGTTACAAAATTTTGGATTTTTTTACAGTCTTACATATGTACTATCTTAAATATCCACAGATTTTAGATATTTCCTATAATAATATCTAAGATCTGATTGTGCTACTTTAGATCATAATTTATTTACTTTAGCAAGTTTGATTCATATTGAATTGTGTTTCTATAGGAACAACTACAGTTGTGAATTGATGTTGAAATCAGTCCTAGCGAGATTTAGATTTAGATTTGATTTGAGAACACAAGTTTCATTAAACATGAATGACTTTATGTTATTGCATTTGATTTGTTTCTTGGGTTTTGTTTAAGTCTGATTGCTTTCTTGTTTTCTTTTGCAGTTCGATAACTTATATGGATGCAAGCACTCTTGGCCAGATGGTCTGATGAGAGCCATTAATGTGATGATTGCTGGCAAGGTTGTTGTTGTCTGTGGATATGGAGATGTTGGCAAGGGATGTGTTGCAGCCATGAAAGCTGTTGGCGCTAGAGTCATTGTAACAGAGATTGATCCAATTTGCGCTCTACAAGCCCTGATGGAAGGTCTCCCTGTTTTGACCCTAGTGGATGTGTTAGAGACTGCTGATATTTTTGTGACCACCACGGGTAACAAGGATATTATCATGGTCGATCACATGAGGAAAATGAAGAACAATGTCATTGTTTGCAACACCGGTCACTTTGATAATGAAATTGATATGCATGGACTTGAGACATATCCTGGTGTTAAGAAGGTTACCATCAAGCCTCAGACTGATCGGTGGGTGTTCCCTGAAACCAACAGTGGTATCATTGTTCTTGCCGAGGGGCGTCTCATGAACTTGGGTTGTGCTACTGGACACCCAAGTTTTGTCATGTCATGCTCCTTCACAAACCAGGTGAATCTCGTTGATGCCTTTCCATTATTCGTATAGCGCTATGTTTGAAATGGCACTGGATTGATGTTTACTTGAAAGGTTTCTGTTGTTTGTGTTTTTTCTGTGATTACAAAGTTCTACATGAGTGGTTGACAAATTTCCCTCCCTGTTGTAGGTTATTGCTCAGCTGGAGCTTTGGAATGAGAGAAAAACA
Organism: Taxus wallichiana var. yunnanensis; assembly: GCA_018340775.1. Lineage (NCBI taxonomy): Eukaryota > Viridiplantae > Streptophyta > Pinopsida > Cupressales > Taxaceae > Taxus > Taxus wallichiana. The sequence continues at coordinate 14,250,887 of CM031238.1, read as the reverse complement.
GGCAAGTACGAGAAGGTGTATGTGCTTCCCAAGCATCTGGATGAGAAGGTGGATGCGTTGTACTTGCCCAAGCTGGGGGCCAACTTAACAAAGCTTTCTGCAGATCAAGCTGCCTACATCAATGTGCCTGTCGAGGGGCCCTACAAGCATGTCTGCTACCAATACCGAGCAAACACTCGTATTTGACATAATGCATTAGTGCAAGAGAGAGGCATGTAGGCAATATGCCATAGGAGCACAGGCCATTTTTTCGCTTCTCCATTAATTTCTTATTCCTCTTAATAAAAAATTAGAGGTCTATTGTATCGCAGGTGTATCTGCTCAACTTATTATAGCAGCACCTACAGTTGGTGTTTTTAATTAGGTTCTAGAAAAGAAGAATTCTGATTTTTAGGATTTCTATGGAAGGGGCTTTTAATTTTTGGATTTTGTATGGCTAAAGTTTTATAGCGGAAGCATAAAAATATTAAATATAATTCTGAGTTGTTGACCCAAATTTCCTTTTTCCTTTACACGACTAGCACTTTTTTCCTGTAAACATATGTAATGAGAACTATGCAGAATTTGCATAAGGCCATATGACTAAAACTGAGAACAATTATTTTTGTGGTAGGTAAGGAATCACGAAGAAGACTTTAGAGAGACCTTTTCATTCTCTATCAACGTTATATACTTATAACCAATTCTTTGGTTTGCAATTACTAGGTATGTTGAGTGATTGGATTGAGGATGCACTTATATAACAATGTTCAAAGCAGGGTAGGTTTAATTGTGAGAAAATTACTCTTGTGAGAGAAACAACGTTGTACAGAACAAGGAAACCCAAAGCTAGCTATTGTTGCTTGAGTTTTCCTGTAAATATGTGGCTCAATATCACGTTGTTGGCTTATTCAAGCAGGGTTTCATTCAAATATTTCATCATTCATTGAGATTTTCATGTTCACAAATAAACTTGTTGTCTTATTCTCTTTGCATTTCTAATATTTTAGATTCTGCAGTGGTCAAGGTTCTCGATCCTGTTCAAGCCTATGCTCCCAGTCCTTTATATTTTGGTTCGGATCTGCATCATAACCATTGCAAGCACATTGGAAAAAATTTCGGTAAGAGAAATTTGGCGGAATTATTTTTGTAGAAGTGGGTTTATTTCTCAGAAATCTTGTCCAACAGTTCACGTGCCTCATGTGTGGTTCCACATTTTGCATGTACATGTCTACTGGGGCATTTGCAGCTATACCATCTGCTAAAAATCCACATTCGATTATGCCCACATGTATTGCAGTTCCCATTTTAGCACAGTCGAGAGGATGTTAGCAAAGGTTGTAGAATTTTTCTTCACATCTACGCCAATATCTTTTCAATAAAGGTTTACAATGTCTTATCAACAAACCCGTTTGTGCGAGATCTTGCAATCAAAGCCTTATCAAGAACACCATTTTGTGCATATTCTGCAGTTATTGCATTCCATGACACCACTGAGCCATTTTATCAAACAGTTCATGTGGAAGTGTTTGCTTGGTTCATGTAGTTCACATGTGAATATAGGTTTAGGAGTATTTACATCCATAATGCATTTTGATTTGGTTCCTAAAAATGATGCAGCTTATTTTCTTCTCTCAAACATCTATGCATACGTCGACAGGTGAGGTGAGGCTCAAATGATATGGAGATTGATGAAAGATAGAGAAATTAAGAAGATCCTTGGATGTAATTGGATTGAAGGCTAGTAGACATATCATAAATCATAGATTCCATCTATAGACAGAGAGATTTATGCAAAGTTAGAGAAAATGGCTTGAGAGATGAAGGCAACAAGTTATTTTTCATATTAAACGCATTTACTTAATGATGTGGAAGTGGAGGAAAAAAAATTATTTCTCTGTCACCATAGTAAAAAGTTGGCAACTGCATTTGGTTGGTTAAACACACCCCCTGGAACAACTATTACAGTTGTCAAGAACCTTCGATTATGTGCTCATTGCCACATTGCAACAAAAATTAACTCCAAGATTGTTGCAAGAGAAATTGTTGTGAGAAATAGGAACCGTTTCCTTCATTTTAAAAAGGGAGAATGTTCTTGTGGCGATTATTGGTGATGTTAAATGAAGCAATCTAAACAAATAAGCTTGCGCTATTATAATGTGCCATGTGCTTGATTATTCTCAGTTTGTAGAAAGTTTTTTTGTTTAGTTTTAAGTTTGTATACACTTCACTATAACTTGCAACTCCAACTATCCTCTTCGACGTAATTTGCAACTCATGTGCAATTGCTAGTTTCTACTTTCCTTAGAGATGCTTTTGACACTCCCTTTATATATTAGTCCTTGTACTACCTTTTCGTCTCATAAACCATTCTTGACCTTTTGTGGATGTTAATATCTAAATTGAATTAAATTAAATAAAAACTATTGCCTCTAAAACTATATACCTTATTATCGTAACTCGTAAGTCAACCACACCCTATACCTTATGGTCTAAAACTATATACCTTATTATCATAACTCGTAAATCAACCTAAAACTATATACCTTATGATCTAAAACTATATACCTTATTATCATAACTCGTAAATCAACCTAAAACTATATACCTTATGATCTAAAACTATATACCTTATTATCATAACTCTTAAGTCAACCTAAAACTATATACCTTATTATGGTAACCCGTAAGTCAACCTCACCCTATACCTTATTATCTAAAACTATATACCTTATTATCGTAACTCGTAAGTCAAACTCATGATTAATGTTTAGTTAACATATTAACCACATCATAATTGTAGCCTCTAATTTGATTTGGAACAAGAAATTATTGGATAGTCATGTGAACCACGTCCGTCATGATTAGCGTGGTTCTTTGGTTGATTTGCAGATTAGGCTTGGATTTTGCAAGGCGTTTAGACGTTTTTAGTCATTTTAGATGTCAAAATACAGGCACTTTTAAAATATGACCGTCATGCTTGATAGGAAAATTATAATTTAAATGTCAAAATGACATGTACATTACAAATTTAACCATCAATAATATATATATATATATATATATATATATATATATATATATATATATATATATATATATATAGTTAGTTAGTTAGTTAGTAAATTACTTATTATATTATATATATTTTGAAATTCATCAAAAATCTAATATAAATCAAAATCAAAATTTAGAAATATTTAGATAAAAAAGAAAGAATCTTGCAGATTTGCTATCTTTTTCATGAGTATGAAATAGAAACTATGAAATAGAATTAGAAACTGCACAATGCAGATTATTAATTACTAACTTACACACCTTACTCAGAGTCACAATTCACAAATCCCTCCACTCGTAGATTGCAGTCGCACTATGGTGAATAGTAAATACTAATATTAAGAGCCCATCAAATTATCAATGTGGCGCAACAAGTTTGGAGAAGCTATGGTCAAGATGGGGACTGGGAGCAATAGCATACAGGTGTCCACTAGATCTCAGGGTGAAATCAGAAAGAACTGCCGCATCGTCTTATGAACATCTCTTGTTGCTTTACAAGGATAGATTCTTTCATCGTGTTGCTCGCTCTTGGCACTGCAATTCTTTCATTCTTTTGTTCTATGCCAAGTCAAATATGACCGCCACGAGGGAATCGAGTGAATAATGCCAGGCTCAGCAAATTTTGCTACCTTAAATACAATATATGTTAATTGTATGCGACTCTTTCCTTTGTTTATTATATGGATTGGATATATTTTTGAATGAGCCACTTATCTCTTGGCTATATGGAAGGGATGGACATTCCATCATTTGACATCGAGGCTTGTAAAAAAGAGTTGCATCAATTTATTGATACACTCCACTCAGGGTGTGAGGGATTTTCTATTAGAGAAGCATGGAGGGTTTTTTGTATTTCTAAAAGTTGGCAAACCAACTTTCCAAACATGTTAAAACTATGGCAGAGTACACTTGTGATTCCTGCAAGTACAGAACATGTGAATGAGGGTTTTCAAAGCAAAACCTAATTAAAGATATAAGAAGATCAAAGCTAGAAATCATAACATTGGATGCACTCATGTGAGTATCACTAAATGGACCCGATCCTTCTATAATTGACTGAGAGAAAGTGTATGACATTTGGAGAGGAAAAACAAAAAAGGTCACAAAATATTTTGTGAAAGCATGGTTGATCAATGTAAGTTTTAGCTCTTTGATAAACTCATTTTATCTAAATAAAATTTGTAGTGATGTTTTATTTCACATGATGTTTATATTCTACTAAATATCTAGAAATATTATGCATTTAATTTTATATTATTTATTTCAATTTCATTTTAGAAATTTATTTAAAGTTATTTTTTCAATCTTGTAGATGTAAAATTTTACTCAATTTTTTATTTTTGTAATAGTTATTATAAAAATAAATTTGACGTGCATATTATATTTTGAACATCAAATGACATCCATATAATTTTTTAGACCGTCAAATAAGATTATTGTGACATGTAACATTGAACGTCAAAATCCAGCACTGACCGCAGTTGTCAGTCAATTTACGTAGCGCCAGACGGCATGTAGCCATTTTCACGATGCATTTCACGTGTCCGCAAAAGTGGAACAGATGGACTCCACCCAAACACTAACTGCAGTTAAAAGTTTAATACCTAAGCAGTCGGAAGTTGGCAGGGTGGCTTTTCTGGCGGCTGCTTTTGGCAAAAGCACTTCATTTTATGCACTCTACGATTGAGGACACGTGCGCATGACGATATATTATTAGGTGCTTTTATCTGCTTCTCAGTCCATTCAACGGGCTTGTGCTATTTATAGTTTTACTTCTACCGATGCATCTCCTCGGTGAAATCAGATGGAGGCGGAGCGAAGGTGGATGTCAGTGCTCGCCTTTATCCTTGTATTATTTGCGGCAGAAGCAAGAGGCACAGAAGCAGGGGTTGCCCGATGAATATAAGCGCCGAACTGGATGCGCATCCATGGATGTACGACCAATGTTTTACGCCGGACAAATCTCACTGTTGCGAAGGAATTCTGGACCTGATCAAGATTTTCCACTTCTCATGGCTGCACAGCACTCGCTCTTTCCTCTTACCAGACAACGGCACTGCCGATTCGTGCGTCCATGAATTCAACCAGCAGCTTGTCGTGCGAGGTGTCGACTCCAAACTCGTAGCATCTTGCAGATTGGGGATCGATAACTTCATCACCGACTCCGGCACATGCAACAATATTACTGATTTGCGGAGCTTCCAGAAATCGGTCGACGTCTCTGAATTGGAAAATAACTGCAACTCAACAGGACGTTTCCAGTGCAGGGATTGTGTGATCGCCATGGGCAGGGGCTTAATTCCTTGTATGCGATTTCTGACGGAGGGAAATTGAACTGCCAGGCGTTTGTGTTAATGTACGTGGGAGGTGGCATCAACTGCTACGACGCCCTCGGCCCCGACGCAGCTTATTGCATTCTCAGCGTCTCTAATTTGTCCGCGGTGGCAGCCGGCAGGAGTGTTTCGCCTCCTCACAAACCTCTAAACGAAGTTACGAAGACTGTTATCGTGACGCTTATTCCCTCGCTGGCGGTGCTCATTTTTGCGCTGGTCGGCGTGTTTGGATACATTCGAAGGCTGCGCAGTTTGAAGGAAATCCAACACAGGAAGCTGATGCGCAGATACGAAATCCTGAGCGACAGCACGGGCTTGACTTTCTTCAACATGTCTGACATAAAACAATCCACGCGAAATTTCTCCGACTCGAATCTCATCGGCGAGGGAGGGTTCGGGATGGTGTACAGAGGGAAGCTTTCTGACGGAAGCGAAATAGCAGTGAAGCGGTTCAAAGATTTCAACAAGCGAGCCGACGAGGAATTCAGCCACGAGGTGCAGATGATCAGCAGCACCAAGCACCGCAACCTGCTGCCTCTCAAGGGCTACAGCGTGGGGATAATCGACCAGGCGCACGAACAGCTCCTGGTCTACGACTTGATGAAGAACGGCAGCCTCGCGGATTATTTGTTCAGCACCACCCGCCCCTGCCTGACATGGCCGCAGCGGTACAAGATTGCGGTGGGCATAGCTCGGGCGCTGGCGTACCTGCACGACGACACGAAGCCGCCCATAATTCACAGAGACGTGAAGGCGGCGAACGTGCTGCTGGACGAGGACCTCAGCCCTCTTGTCGCCGACTTCGGGATGGCCAAGTTTAAGAAGGGCGACGAGACGCATTACACCACGCGCACCGTGGGCACGCTGGGCTACGTGGCTCCAGAGTACGCTCTGTACGGGCACCTCAACGACAAGAGCGACGTCTTCAGCTTGGGTATCATCGTGCTGGAGCTCTTAACGGGGCGCCGGGCTTTCAACACGAAGACAACTTCTCTGGAGCACGTTCTCATTTCCGACTGGGTGGTGGACATGACTCAGAAGGGGCGGTCAGAGGAGATCATAGACGAGAGGATACGCGAGGAGCGTTGGAAGCAGAGCATGGAGAGGGTGTTGTTGGTAGCCCTGCAGTGCGCCCACCCGAGAGTTGTTTCCCGCCCTCAATCTCGCAGGCGCTGCTAATCCTGGAAGCCATAGATCAACCACCCCTGACGTCATATCTGCGCTGCACAGCATGGAATTGGATCTGGAATCCTCGTGCAACAGTAGAGGCGACTTTACGTGGCTCATATCTCCAGACACGGACAATGACCTCTCTTCATCATCCAACTCCCGCGAATTGCCAGTTTGAAGGGGAGGTTAATTATGCGGAGGTTAGAAGCGTAACGAACTGAGAGGTTCAAGTTTTAAAAGTAAAGCGCGAAACCGACGTCTCGCCCGCGAGCTGGTTTATTTATCTGTGTGAAAGTTTTGAGCAGTTTCTTGAAATGAGTTGTCGTTGATTTTTGGGGTGTAGAGTTGGATTCCACTATAATTCTTTTTTAAAAAGTTGTGAACGTCGAGTCGTTCAACAATCTCTTATCATATATGTCAACGATTTATACCGATGTCCTGCCTAACATATTGACTAAAATACGCCGCCTTGGTTTAAGGGCAGTGTTCCGGATTTGGTCTTTCTTTTTGTGTAGGAGCAGAATCACAAAGATTTCGTAGTAAGAACTAAATTAGTAATGCTATGCAAGTTATGCTGGAAGGGATGTAAATGTAAAGTATGAGATCTACTATTTAGCCGGCTTCACATGGTACAGCTTGTTATAATGTTGATTTATGTCTATAGATTGCTTTACATAGCATTACCAATAATCTCTACAACAATTTTGTGTATTATTGAAATGATTAAGTCTATTTGCATCTCTCACACCAATTTGTCTTCAACAATCTTGAAGATAAATTTGATTGCAATGCGGTTATGGTTCTTAACAAATCCAATAGTTGATCTAGGGGGCATGTTTAACACTCCAAACACAATTGCCAACTTCTCACTATAGTGGTAGACGAATATTACTTTTTCCTCTTTGTCTATGTCACTCAATATATGTTTTGAATTTAAATAAAATTCTTGACCTTCATCCCCAAAAACATTTTCTCCAACTTTACATACATCTCCTCTATCTTTGGGTGTGAGTAGTCTCCTCCACAACAAGCATGCACCATTTTATGGTCTTTAATTGAATTACATCTAGACATCATTTCAATTCATATATCCTTTATCAATTTCCTTACTATTTTAACCTCGCTCCACCAATGCACTTTTCCATAGATGTTTGATAGAAGAACATAAGTTGCAACATTTTGAAGATCCAACTCAAAAATAAGAGTTGTTGTAACTAATCATGGTTCCATATTCTTATGTGCTCTACAAGCACCAAGCAAGCATATCCATGTAAAATAGATATTTTTTGCATATCTTGCAAGCATGACATTCCATGGGAACACATCTCTTTAAACCATGTTGTCAAACAGTTCACATGCCTTTTGCATGCTTACTCAACTTGCATACATATATACCATGCCACTTCCAACTAAAACATCTTACAAAATTCAATTCTCCATAATGCTTTGGTGGATGTCATGACCTTATTTCAACACTCCTATTTTGGCATAGGTTAGGAGTATGTTAGCAAAGGTAAAATGATCACATTCAAAGCACCTAGTGGTTGCATTTGGTGAAACTCTTGTAACAAAGTTACATGTTTATAGAACACAACCAGAGCTTACTAGGCATAATTGAATCTAGAGTGCATGATTAATGAAAAGATCTTGAAGGCATGCATACTATAGCCATGGATTTCATATCCTACAATTATCATTGTCCATGAGACCAAATTTGCATTATGCACTTTGTCAACATATTGCGAGCCTTCTATACGCTACCACATTTTGTACATATATCTACTATATAACATTTACAACTACAACATATGATTAAAAAAAAAACAATTGCAATTAGTGAAGGATATATTTTCAAGAATGACATCTGGCACTTTCAAGTATTCTTTAATGGATTTACATGCTCTATTCTAAAGGTGTGGCTTTTAACACCATTTTGATTATATCATGTAATCATCATGTTCTATGATACTTCATTTTGAATTATGTATTTTGTCAAACAATTGGAATGCTTTTTGAATGCTTCCAAAATTTGCATATATGTTTTTAATGGCATTAACAACTAAAACATCTAATAAAAAAGGATTTCATTTATTTTTTGATGGATTTACATCCCATGTTACAATGCTCCCAATTCAAAAAAATATGAAAGAATATAATGGGCGAGGTTTGATCAACAAGTCATCATTAACATAAGATATTGCATTGCCAAGTGGACGAGGGGTTGCCCTATATGTTTTAAACAACACTTTTTCATTAACATAATCAATGATGTCACTATGACTACTAACTTCTTTCTAGTATGGAATGCATACTTATAAAGCAACAATACCCTAAATAAAGACAAGGTTTATAATGGAATTGCTCCTGGTTAACACAAATTCTAGTCTTTTGGTCAAGATAAGTTTGATTGTGTTGGCAAGTGTATGTTGAGCTGTCATTAATGTCAAAGGCATATTAATGAAAAATAAGATGCAAAAGAGCTAGAGAGAGCTTGAAGTGACTCAGACAAGAAAGAACATGTCAGAGGCTTGAGAACACCTGATGAACCATAGAATTCTTGAGGATCCAATGATTGGTACAGGCATAGTGACCTAGAAAGGTGAAGTGAATTTGTCAAACTAGCTTAGTTTAGGATGTTTAATCCCAAGGCCTAGGTAGCAAAGTGAACTGGAAAGGTGAAGTGAAGGATTGAGGATGATGGTGAAGTATGGTAAAGGTATAAAAAAATTAATGGACATTTTTAATGGGATATAAGGTGAAGAACAAGACATATTTGGTGAGTTGCAGTGTAAAATAACCCAAATTGGTCTATTTCAGGCACCTAACATGAGTCTATGAAGTAAAACAAGCTGAATAAAGAAAGTGAAAGTATGTTAAGTGTGTAGGGACATTGAAAAGAGTCTTTAGATGAATTTTTAGGTATCAATTCAATAGTTGGAGGCATATTCAGGGTCATTGGTATAACTGCCTTTCAAGACAAACAATTTTAGCATGCACAAATGAGATTGGATTGGAAGTTTAAAAGTGAACCTAGAAAGATTGACCTTAGAGATCATGGAGGAGGTAGGCATGAAGTTTTGGACAAAAATTCAGAACTTAAGGATGATTTTGTGCAAGATATTGCATTTTTACCAAAACCAAGTCAAACAAGGTATACTAAAATAACACCCTGACTTCTTAGTGTTCAAGAGAAATTGTGGAGCCTTCTTCATAAAATCATAAGAGAAAAATTTGAAGATAATTAGGATAAAAATATGATGCAAATTTTTTTAGGTCAAATGGATGAGAAATAAAGAAGTTATAACCATTTTTGTGAAGTTGTCTCAAACCCTCCTGAGCCCAATTGAAATCGGTATGGAGAAATTTATGCAGTAAGGTATCCAAATGATTTTTTTAATTTCTTATGAACTTGAGCATGTAGATAATTCATCAGATCATATTATCATGTTGGCTTGATTTCATGACACCTAGTGGACCCCACAAGAAATTAGAGTTGTTTCGTGTAAAATTCAAAGATATCTGAGACAAAGTTTGTAAAGGAACCCATGTTCAAATTTTTGGTGAATGATGTTGGAGATGTGTTATTAATGTTCATGAAGTTATCTAGGTCATTTATTTGGATAAATGTGATGTTTCAAGTGTATTTTCATTCCTAGCGTTGAGAAGACAAAGCATGTAAAAACAGGTCATGAAGAATGAGGAGGTTTTGATGAAAACTCATGGTGTTAAGGTGAATTATGATCATGGGAATATGGTACAAGTTGTATTTGACATGTTCAAGCCATTAAGTTGATAAGATAATGATGCATAGATAACCACAAACTCATTCCATCTAACAAGTTTATTAGGATTCTAGTAGCAAATATTCTCAAAAGCCCCGCACTGATGATCCATAATCAAGCCTATCAAGGCTAAAACTTGTAAAAACTAACCAAAACCACTCCAATGTCTCTCTCATCATCATAATTTACCTATCAACCATGCATTTAAGGTCATTCAACCATCGCTAGGATTCAACACCAAAGAAAAATTCACTTTTCTATCTTGTCAAATCTACCCCGGGTCCTTCTAAACAGACCACTAGTCCCAGGACATGAAATTTACTTTCTCTTCAATATTTCTTGTAACACCTCCTCTCCTACACCTTGTTCACACTTGAAAATTTATTAAATCAATCATAAAAGGCACTTAAGGAAGTTAAAGACGCCAATTTTTTCATCAAGACCATATTGCCTCCTAAATCCCCTTAAGACAAGTATCTTGCTCAAACCACGAAAACAAACTTCTAGAGCTACCCATCAAGTTTTAGCACTTCCACTAGTTTTCTTTCCACACATCTGACATGCTCCCAAAATATTAGGGCTTGAATCCATGTACAACTCCTTGTGGCTCTCCTTTTCATTTGAACTCTTAACCCTCAACTAGGTCTTGTAGAACCTTCTCCTATCTATAAATTTCTATATGGGATGTTACAATGCCAACTAAATGGTTCTTAGGTCACCCATTAAGGTCTTCTCACTATGTTTCAAATTTAAATAAGCAACTCCACTCTTAGATCCATGTTCCTTTGTAAGGTGGCTCCTACAACTAGGTCTTCACCATCTTCCCGAATTGTGCAACATGACTGTCATATAAATATAATTATTTAACCATGGAAAATTAAAATTTCTTTTATAATCCTTCACTCACAATACCACCATACTTTCCAAAAAAATTTGGATCAAAATGCTAAGTTTCGGGGTTCTAAAATTCAAATCCTAGTTGTGGTTTGGTGTACATTGTGCAAAACCCGTGGATCACAAAACCTACTATAACTTCCTTGAAAATTCGATTCAAAAGGCCAAATATTCAATAAGATTTGGTCTCTACCTTAGTTAGATAAAAAGTGTGATGATATCTTCAATGCATATTACTTTCAAAATCACCCAAAGTATCAAGTTCCTTATGGAAATATGATTTCATCAAGCTAATACAATTGGCTACAAAGTAGTTGAATCAATTAGTACCTCCTTAGCAAGCACTTTACACCACTTTGCCTCACTATCACACATAGAAACATAGGTTAATAGCTAATGCACAGCTTATCTACAAAGGACTAGATTCATATCCACATTCTTGGTGTCATTCCAACATATCAAAGCAATCATCTTGAAGTGCTCCTCACAACTATAATATAGTTCCTTCAAACTATTTTCTCAAGTCATAAGGAAACATAATCATTCGAATGTTTACTGGTTATTCAACATGCATGGATACATTACAAAGTGTTTACTCCTTAAGGTCATGTTCTCACCTTTCATATCATGAAAAGACAACTCCCACATGTGAATCAACATAGCTTTTCAAAGTAAACACAATCTTATAGCGATCTATAGCCAAACAGAGTGTAAAACTTGCAAACACACCACTTAATAAGGTCGAACTTGTATCTCATGCACAATACCTTACACACACATTGAAATGGGTTCTTAACCACATTTCCATTGCTAAAGAAGGTAGCAATACATTAATCACCACATTACAAGTATAAATATTCGCCAAAAGAAGTCATTTTCACTCAAAAACTAGATTTCCTTACTTATCACTGCACTACATTACAAAATATGAAAATTATCCCTTCCAATATCCTCCTCTTCCTCCATCATCGAGGGATGAGCTTCCAAAACGACACCCTTTCGTATACTCGAATTCTCACACACGCAGTACCTCTTAGCAATGTAGCCGACTTTACGACTTATCATGGCAAAAACACTTGACTATTAAACTTCCCTCTTGATGTATTTGAATTTTGTAACTCCTAACCCTATAATGTAACTCCCTTTCTAACTTCTCAACTAATCCTCCCAATCCATATTGACTCATAATATGTCGTTAACACTTAAGAGACATTTTTACATCACTTTCACACATTTTTACCACTCATTATCATCTATGACTCTCATAATGAACCTAGAAACTTACAAGACCTTAATAAACTCCTAATACTCCTTATCACATATAGTAACACCTATTATAGACTCAATTATTCACTTGACAAGCTTAGAGTCCACCTTTACAAGTATGAGGATTTTGAATTCATTTTTGGAGGGAAACTAGATTTTGAAATTTCAAATTCTTTCTCACACTCCACATACCTTAGAATGCTCCCATTGATGATATAGCTAGAAAAGTTTTCTTTTGAATGTTTTATTGATGATGCTCCTGCATCATACTCCCATGGTGGAGAAAAGTGTTCCTACACTTTATGCAGCTTAGTCTCATCTCCATCTTCTCTGCTTTGGTCCTTAGCCTTCTTACCTTGCTTTCATTGTGTTTTTCCGATGTCCACTTGGGTCCCGAGTGTATTGTTGGTACATTTATTTGTTTTCACTTGACATCTTTTTCTTTTGACCTTAACTCTCACTTTCCTCATCTGCATGCCTTTGCTTATTGTACCTACTTTTCCTTGACTTTTACCCGCTTACTCATGTCTTCCATTATACACAGTTGCTCCATTGTTGTATCTCGATTCTCCTTGGTCCTCATTTTGATTAATATTTGCCAAAAAAAATTTGTTTCTCCATTATTCATTGCTTCATCCTTCCTTTCTTTGTCCATTTCATCCACTAAAGCTTGTGATAGCTCATCTAGTTCATCTATGCAAGGCTGATTGTCATACCTCTCATCTTCACTATACTCATCCATCCATCTACATTTGCTTGTATTATGCTTCTCAAATGCATCAATAGAATCATTTGGTACAATTTCAAGGAATTCACCCACAAAATCAACATTGTCAAACATCTCATCATCAAAAGTACTCACCTTGTCTTCACTCAAACATTAAATTGATATTACGGAGAGAAAGACCTAGGCCATGCAAAAGAGATAGGAATGATGTATCATTAAATTATATCTACGGCACATGCACCAATTATTTTTATTTTTACTCTACAAATAGTTGTGTTGTCTCTAAAGTGATATTATCAATATGTAAAGCTTTACATTTTCCAAATTTTCTTAAAAACAACATTTAAAATAGTATTATTAATAGCAAAATAACAAAACAAATCCATTCCACATATCTATTTAAATTTCAATATATAATATATTATTAACACTAAATAAGTATCAATTCTTAACTTTTATACCCCAAAAAAATGTTATTGATAATTTTCTTCCCAAACATTAACAAAAATATAATCAATAAACTTAGGTGACATTTCCAATTTTCATAATTTTAAAAAAATTTAGACTTCACATGACACGGCGAATAATTAAAAGATATATTAAAGAATAAAGCTGTTTGGTGAAAGTGTTTATTCCGAGTGTTGACAAATGGGCTGTAATTTGTATTTACATAGTTCATTCCTTTCTCCTTATATCAACGGTAGTTTTAAACATTGATTTGTCAGTTGAACTGTTCCAAACGATTGCAAAACGTGCGTCGATGGGTCCCTCACAATGGCGACGTGTAATTGGTAGGCAGTTGGTGGAAACAAGTTTACACTAAAAATCCTCGGTTGGGAAAGGCGAGTCTTCGAATCAACTCGAACCTGTGCTCGATCGGTCCCTCACAATGGCGAGTTGGATGAAAAGCTAGTATTCGAGGACGACTGTTCATTGTCGGTGTCGGGGGATATGAGCCACGTAAAGTCGCCTCTACTGTTGCACGAGGATTCCAGATCCAACTCCATGCTGTGCAGCGCAGATATGACGTCAGGGGGTGGTTGATCTATGGCTTCCAGGATTAGCAGCGCCTGCGACATGGAAGGGCGGGAAACAACTCTCGGGTGAGCGCACTGCAGAGCTACCAACAACACCCTCTCCAAGCTCTGCTTCCAACGCTCCTCGCGTATTCTCTCGTCTATGATCTCCTCAGACCGCCCTTTCTGCGACATGTCCACAACCCAGTCCGAAATGAGAACGTGCTCCAGAGACGTTGTCCGCATGTTGAAAGCCCGCCGCCCCGTTAAGAGCTCCAGCACGATGATACCGAAGCTGAAGACGTCGCTCTTGTCGTTGAGGTGCCCGTACAGAGCGTACTCCGGAGCCACGTAGCCAAGCGTGCCCACGGTGCGCGTGGTGTAGTGGGTTTCGTTGCCCTTCTTAAACTTGGCCATACCGAAGTCGGCGACAAGAGGGTTGAGGTCCTCGTCCAGCAGCACGTTCGCCGCCTTCACGTCCCTGTGAATTATGGCCGGCTTCGTGTCATCGTGCAGGTACGCCAGCGCCCGCGCTATGCCCACAGCGATCTTGTACCGCTGCGGCCATGTCAGGCACGGATGATCGGTGCTGAAGAAATAATCCGCGAGGTTGCCGTTCTTCATCAAGTCGTAGACCAAGAGCTGCTCGTGCGCCTCGTCGATTATCCCCACGCTGTAGCCCTTGAGAGGTATGAGGTTGCGGTGCTTGGTGCTGCTGATCACCTGGACCTCGTGGCTGAATTCCTCGTCGGCTCGCTTGCTGAAATCCTTGAACCGCTTCACGGCTATTTCGCTTCCGTCAGAAAGCGTCCCTCTGTACACCATCCCGAACCCTCCCTCGCCGATCAAATTCGAGTCGGAGAAATTTTGCGTGCACTGTTTTATCTCTGACATGTTAAAGAAAGTCACTCCCGTGCTCTCGCTTAGAATTTGGTATTTGCGCATCAGCTTCCTGTGTTGGATTTCCTTCAAATTGCGCAGCCTTCGAAAGTATCCAAACACGCCCAGCAGCGCAAAAATCAGCATCGCCAACGAGGGGACAAGCGTCACAATAACAGTCTTCGTAACTGTGTTTAGAGGAGAGTCATGTTTGGCAGGAGGAGAAACTCTCCTTCCGCCCGCCACCGCGGACAAATTGGAGACGCTGAGAATGCAAAAAGCGGCATCGAGGCCGAGGGCGTCGTAGCAGTTGATGCCGCCTCCCACGTACATTATCACAAACCCCGCGCAATTAGATGTCCCTCCCTCGGAAATCGCATATAAGGAATTAAGCGCTACGCCCATAGCGATTACACAATCCCTGCACTCGAAATCTCCCGCCGCACCGGAGGCATAGCAGTAGCGTTTCAATTCGTCCACGTCAACCGAAGATTCCTCAAAGCTTCGCAAATCGGTAATATTGTTGCAGGTTTCGAAATCACTGATGAAACTTTCGACCCCCAGTTTGCAAGTCGATAAAAGTTGGGAGTCGATCCCGCGTCCCATGAGCTCCTGCTCTAACTTATCAACACAAGAATCGACCGTGTTGTTGTCGGGAAGAAGGAAGCGGCCAGTGGTGTGCAGCCACGCGAAGCGCACGATTTTGATTAAGTCGAGGATGCCTTCGCAGCAATGCGATGCGTCGGGCAAAAGACATTGCTGAAACATCCATGTATTCGCATCCAATTCTTGGGTAATATTCATGGGGCATTCTACTTGTGCTGCTTCACGCATCGGAACTTGCCCAAATATTATTATTATCACCGCTACCGCTTGCGCTTTCGCTTGCATCGACGTCCACTCCATTGTCTTTAATAATGTGCGTGCGTTAACTATGATTTCTCCGTAACATTATAAAGAGAACGTCCCCGTGACCTGGATAAACAATATAAGTGGAGCCGCCATTATGGAACACGTTAACGCAATTAGTGTAAGCCATTACGTCTTCAGCAGGTCATCAATTTAATTTGAATTGCATTTATATAAAGATTTCTTTGACGCCGGCGTGGAAGGCACCAACTGAAGTGCTTTCTTTGAAAAGTCATTTCAAGGAGGCGATTTGAACGAGTTAAGTACTTACGACGCACGAAAACGAAATAATGCATTTAATTACTTACACATCGGCCATGCATTATGGTAGGTCCCTTGAGAATGAATAGCGCAAATTTCCCTTATCTGTACGAAGGATCGGATTGCAAAAGCTGCACCACAAATCTTTTCTATTGACACGTCACACACCACTCCGAGACGAAGCATTTGGTATGGCTTTATACCAAATTACCCGTGGCACGCTAGTTGTGTGATGGAAACATTGAAAGGGATGTGTGCGGAAATTAGCATATGATGGATGAAGTAGGGAGAAAGAAATAAGGTGAAGTTGGAGGAATGGGAGGTGGTGGCAAGTGCAATTGATGGCTAAGGATAAACATGGGAATATAAAAGTATTTACCACTCTTCGATGCATTGCTCTGCATCCCTGAATGTTGAGCAAGAGTTGGTGAAAAGACATTTGATTTGGATCGGGGCCATGTTGATGGAAGACTATTTTTAGCATAATGGCTATGGGAAAGTCACTGACGAGAATGATGAATCCATTACCAACAATGAATGTTTTGAAGTGGGGAAAAGTTTCACTCAGGTGATAGTCAAGTTTAGTAAGTTGGGGCCAATGAAGCTCATTGCATCTATGAGAATATACTCAACATGTTTGAGGGAGTCTTGAAAAGATGTTAGTGCTTTCCCTTGAAGAGGTTTGATCAGGGAAAATTTTAAGACCCCCCCTAAAAATTTAAAAATCATAGAAATTTGTTGGCGAATATGTGAAAATTGACTTTCGCGCTAATGGCACATATGAAGAAAATGCAAATATGCTATCAGGTGATAGTATAAGACGTCACCAAAAATATGTATTTTTTGAACAATTATTTTTGACAACGAAGACTTAAAATGACCAACTCGACAAGAAATCATGTCCTCACAAAATATGGCGCAAAAACAAAAAAAAATTAAAAAAGATTTTTTTGTGAAAAAATATAGATTTCGCTAATTTTGTATGGAATTTTTTGATGTTAGCAATTAAAATGAACATCTTAATAAGAAATATGTCCTCCCAAAATATGGCGTAAGAAAAAAAAATCCCATACTTTTTTACGACATCATTATAAAATCTTGGTCGGTAGATTTTACGTATGCTATCGACATCTAGCATGAAATACGATGTCGACCGATAAAGCATAAACAAATGCTACCGTCCGACAACATAAAGGTGAATATCACGATTTTCTATTTCACAAGAATGGCGAATTGACCCCTAAAATTAACTTGTATCCAACAAATTTTGGCGACCTGGTCCTAATTCCTACCCTAAAAATTTGTCAATTTCAAATTTTAAAAATAGAATATTCGTTAATTAACGAATATTCGCCACTAAAATTTTCCCCGGGTTTGATATCATCAATTGATATGCACAACAAACATGTAGAGTAGATACGAAGTATAGGAGGCAACAACTTCAATATGTGCAAGCAATAATAGAGGTGACTTCTTTAAAAGAACTAAGATGAGAGTTCGACATGATAGTATTTATGAGATATGATTTACCATTCCTTGTAGTACATTGAGTGACACATCGTAAGACCTTTTCCCCTAATTTAATGAAACAAAAGAACGGCTCGAAAGAACAAGAAGCAATTTTTGCAACATGTGATAGGTTTCTTGTGCACACATATCATCCTCAACAATACTCTCATTTCGCATATTTTGAAAAGTAAAATATGTCTTTTTGTTTGGGTCCCAACCATATGGAATTCGATGACATCGATGGTAAGTTTATGATCAATTCTCTTCCTTTGAAGCATATTTTGCAATGTATTTCAACACATGATGCTGAGAAAGTACATGCTAACAATCAACATTGGCTCTCCAAATGGACAATATGGGTTGGTTGCGGATGGTAACATCCTATTGTTGTTCTTGTAAGGTAGATTGAACCTTCACATCATCATCAATGACTAGTTTTGATTGGGTACACATTTCCAATGGGGCGTTGTATTGACATTTGAGGCCTGCTTTTTTATCACAAGCACATTTGTTCCGAGCATTTGGTGTGGCGTTGGACACAAATCAACTCTTCTAGGGCCGAGAAAGGATCGAAAGCTAATATCCTGTGACGTGTTCAAAAGACAAGGGTCATCTTGGATGCATCAATGAATATATTTTGTTTGGCGGGAAAAAGATGAGGGTTCCATGCGGAAATGAACTAGTCAAAGTTAGTCTCTTAGAAAACATCAACTTTCATAAATGAATGCAAATAAATATACATTATTTATTTTATAACTATATTATATTTTTGATATTACATACAGTGTTAAACAAAATTATGAAAACATACATGGATTAAGAGCTTAATTGTCAAAGAAACACACAAAAATACCAAGAATTTATTTGTTTATTTTTCAGGTTACAACCAAAATGCACATGAATTAAGAGCAAAACCCTACAACCTATTTATGTCTAGTTAACATTCTATTTACAACCCAAGATGCAAATTATCCCCTTTTGTAGATCAAGTCTAACAAGAATATTAAATTATTCTTCAAAAAATATACAAAGAAAATAAGAAGTAAAATATGCAAAAATATATGTTTAAAAGATATAAACAACACAAAAAGATAAGGAAAGAACAAATAACAAAATTTTGAATTAAAATATTTGCTACATTTTAATCTTGACAGTATGTGGATTCAAACAATGTCAACATTATTTTTAGTTGATAGGCTATATAAGGGGAGCAAAGTCTACTATAAAAAGAGGCCTTGTGTCGGAATAAATCCCATACCATGCCAAAACTCGGGTGCAAATCCTTGAATCAATGTTTACTATCATGAAAACCGTCGCCATGTATGCCAAAACACCCAAAGAAACCGCTTGTAATGTCACCAACTTAGATACTACAAGCTTTTGGGAAGTTTTTTCCACCATTGGGAGTATGTAGCCTCGATCTACAAGTAATATTGTTGGAAAAAATGATTTCAAAAACATTGGACTACGTAGAGTATGCGAAACAAAACATTTGTTTATAGTTGTGAAATATGATTTAGTGGATAAAAAATGAGGTCCCTAAATGTATGAGAGTAATTTAAGGTTTGTTGAAAATGCATCCACTTAACGCATTTAATGATGTTGAAAATGGCGTCAGTTGATAAAGGTGAGAGTTTTGACGATTTAAAAAATCTAAGGCTAAGGCTTTTACTAAATGGGTAAATGACATATCCTTTTTTAAATGAAAAATATTTAAATGAGTATTAAAACTAGTAATCGCATGTGTACAATGCAATGTGAACGCTTGAACAGTATATGTTATTTGATTTAGAGGGATAGTTATTACTTGTGTAATTGATGTTGATAATGAGTGTGATTGAATTTGTTAAGTGTAGGAATATAGATGAACCACTTCATGTAAAGGTTTTGTTAGAGAAAAATCACAAAGACCCCTAAATGAGTTCTACAGGTCTACTTTTCTAAGGCAGAGTCATTTAGTGTGATTGCATAACATTGGATCATTCCCCAAGTTCGGGACTTGTAAATGGGGATGATCCTCCCAGAAGGCTGGTTCCTCTTCCTAAACTACCTACCACAAGCTATTCTAGTACAGGCAAGTCAATCTAATCCTAATCTAACTTCCAAGGAGACAGGGAGAGAGAGAAATTTTTTTGGAAAAAACAGAGCCTACACTAAAACGGTGATACACCAGAGAAGGAAAATGTTGATCATCTATCAAAACGGCCATGGAAACAAAGAGAGGTGAGGTGAGCAATGGAGAGGATGGACAACAACATCACAGACCAAATGTCAGATTCACACAGAACTCCATTTTCAATCCCCACAAACACAGCTCCCAGATTTGTAAATGAAACATCCAAAACATGCACAAAATACTCCTAGACGATGAGAGGCAAGAGTATGTAATGAAAACAAGCAAAGGATGGACAAATGCATCACAAAAACGAGTTTTATTGCTTCAGAAATTTGCACAAAGCATCATACGAGCAAGAGGCAAAAACACCATTTACAGAGAAGGGGAGGAGATTCAAACTCCATTTCGACCCTAGGGAAGAAAAGAAAGGGGAGGCAGAGAAGAAGAATGAAAAAACAACCCTGAAAAATGATGCCTTTATTACATTATATAGCAAAATGCGAGAAGGGAAGGGAAAAAATGTGGGATTTTCTCCAACCACTTTTCAAAATGTGTTTTAATTCTTCATCTGTTGATGGGCTCGATGCAAAAGCTCATATTTCCATGCATCTACTTCACAGACCAAAGAAAATGACCCATACTTCATTAAATTTGGTGGTTAGAACTAGTTTTTTGTCTTTTCCACGCCAAAATGTGTTTTGCAAAATTTCTCCCCAAATCTTCACCAAAATCCAAAATTGAAGTGTCCATCATGTAGAGGATTTTGACAGCTTTCCATTGATACCAAAATTACAAAAATCTAAGCTCTGGATCGAAAGATATGGCCCTTTGAAGATTTAGGGCAAAACAGGGAAAAATTAGGGCAAAAATCGGGTCTGTGGGCCAAAATTTGACTTTTTCCCCTTTTCATGAAATTGGAAAATTTTCCAAAAATCCTCCACGTCCCCACCGCTCCGATGACACGTGGCGCTTTAAATTTGGTCCACGGGTCTCAAAATCACATTCTGCCCATTTTTCCCGCAAGGGCAAATTTTTCCAAGGTCTTCCGCTAGTGAATTCCCCACCACTGATGTGGACATGTGGCACCCTGTGATTGGCCATGGGGATGTGGTTCTATTTTTGCCTTTGACACATTTTGACCAAAAGCCAAAAACTTGAAGTTCTCTCTGGCGCCCGCTCCTGCCTTGACATGTGGTGCATCTTGATTGGTTGCGGGCCTCAAACAATTTATTTTACTCTGGGCTTTCGGGCTGAAATTTTCCTTTGAGTTTTTTGCCCAAAAGGGCTAAGTGCCAAAATTTTCTCGCGGGTCCGCCTTGGCAAATTTTCCCTCCAAACCCCGTCGAGCCATAACTCAAAAAATACAAGGAGTTAGGAGGACTTCTTTACCTTTCTGGAAAGGGGAAGAAATTATCTATCTGTTGAAGCCATTTCCAGAATCTTTTGAGTGCTTGAAATGTGTGAAAATTGAATTTGAAGCACAAGGAAGGAAAGAATGAAGGAAAATTAGCCAAAATAAGCAGGGGCTCATTTTGGATAATGAGTTCCATCTCTACATTTCAAACTTGTTACAAATTCTTACATATACATTTGCAAATCTCATATCATGAGTGGTAGTGCTTTGTTGTCAATTTTATTTGTACTAAACATGTTACATGAAGACTTTCGTACATGTGCAGATTTTATATCATGAGTGGTAGCCTTTTGTGGCCATTTTTTCACACTAAACATGAATACGTTTGATATTTTTGGATAGTTAATTACTTTTATAGTTGATGTGGTTTGTAATTATTTCAGGAAATTATGCTAGTGTTGCATCAGTTGTTTGGTTGGTCTTTTGTTGAAAAACCTTTTTTGTATAGTCGATAACGGGTGGGATTGATAGTGGTAGTGTAGGAATATAGATGAAACATTACATTGATTTGTTCTATGTGTACATTTAAATTTGTTACAAATTCGTACATGTACAATTGCAAATCTTATATCATGACATTTGAACTAAACATGTATACATGAAGACCTTTGTACATTTGCAGATTTTATATCATGAATGGTATCCTTTTGTGGGAAATTTTATTTTCACTAAACATGAATACATTTTATACCCCTTGAATGACATTGCCACTTTGGATACAAGAAGTGTTGAGTAAAGTAGTAGTGGAGGTGTTATCAAAGTAGAGGGTAGTATTTACGACGGGTTGAGTGATAGTAGTCTTGACTCCTCCTTTCTTCTTGCTCCAAGTGTTGTTACACATGCCATTTTTGAGTACCTTTCGAATGAAAAAGGAGGTGAAATCTAAAAATTTGCAAGTGAGGGAACTCTGGAGAAAGGTGTGAATGTTAGACCTTGGCTTTCAGTGGTTCCAATGTCAACAGTTGCTCTATGCAAAGTAAGTCCCTGGGACTTATGGATAGTTAATCCCTAGGCCATTTTAATCGAAATTGTCTTTGATTCCCTCTCAAAATAGGGGGTATGGGAATATGTAACGGGTTAGAGGGATCCCAACATGGGTCATTGTATCAATCAAATTTGACAACAACAAATAAAGGTAATGCTGGTGGTGGTATTGATGCGTCATAGACATTGTCAGTGATTTTTCCTATAGAACCATTTATGAGGCCTATGTCAACCCAAAAATTTATAATGCGGAGGCTGCTGGATTGTGGATGTAGAGATGTTGAATGTTGAAACACCGGTAGGGGTGAGCAGAAGGAGAGGTGAGGGAGATGTGGTTGATGCTATTGTGAATGAATTTTGTATTTTATTTATCAGAAATTATTTTCTGTGCCAATTGTTCCTTGAATTATCAATCTTATTGGAGGTAGAAGGTATTTGTTTGCTAAATGATGTAGTATGGTATTAAGAGCTAGTTGTTGTTCGAAGAAAAAGGTAGTGTGGAATATGGTGGTGTGGACTATATCTTTGGCATTAATTATGTTTGAATTTTCTCTCTCGATGAATGATGAACCGATTATCTCGCAAATTAGGTGGAATGTCGGGTATGTTCTAATTATTGTGTATTTTCAAAATCTTGTGTCCCTAACATTTCAAGACTATCAAGACTAGTGTTGTTTCCTAAAAGAAGTTGTGCGAAGACCTGACATTAATGCAATGGTTCGTGTTGAATATTACATTCAACCTCAGAGTCAGAAATAACATCTGTAGCATGTCATGTGTCTGCAGTAGTGTGTAAAACATCCCACTGGTCTGTAGTTGTGCTTGAACAGTGCTAAGTGCCATTGATGTCATGTGGGGTTAAACCAAAATTGGAGGTAATATTTCTGAAAGGCTTGTATAAAAGGAGTTATGACCAATAAAAAGGTCATAGGACATTGAATCTTGAGCTGGGGCATCCAAAATCTTGGGTGGACCCAAACAATTGCTTGGCTTGATCGCAGTTTCCATTTATCACCTTTACGGTTCTTGTTGTAGCTCAATCTTGAGAAACCTAAATAAGAGGTAGGTGTTCCATGGTTATAATGAAAAATCTATATACATCCAAGAAATCAGTTGTTTCTTATACATCAATGTCACTTTCAATGACACGTCTCAAGATTTTTTTCCAACATTTAATGATACAAATGAAGCATTGCACATAACAAGTGGTATTTTTGTAACATGTGGCATGTTTCTTGTGCGCTTATGTCATGTTCAACCACACTTTTTGTGAGCATTTTATAGATCACAATATGTGATGGAGAATCTGCATCAGCATCTCTTGAAAATATGGATAACATTTGGTGATAGGTTTCTAAACGTTGCTATACTTTTGAAGCATATTTTGCAATATACTTAAGAACTGCATGGCGGGAAAGTACCGGTTGGAAATCAACATTTTCTCTCCATATGGATATCATAGCTTGATTGTGGATGTTCAATCTGTCATTGTTTCTTGAAGGGAGGTACTTAATTTTCCCATCACTTTCAATGAGCAAGGATGAAGTAGGTTGTGTGGGCCAGGGGGCATTGTACCTGTATTGCATCTATGATTGCTTTTTACACAAGCATGTCTACTTTGAGCATTTAGTGTGGCACTGAACAAAATTAAGCAGTTATTCAAGGTCCACATGTGGGGAGGATGATAGAATTTGTGTTGTATCTAGCAAACAAGGGTTGTTCAGATCATTTGACCTTTCATTTGACATTTGATATGGCTGATTGAAGTTCTTTCTTCTTATTGTTCAAGTACCATCACATGCAAAGTCCAGTGATTAATTCCATCTCCTTTTAATGTAGATACATCTATCTGCAAAAGAATTTTACTAAACTAATGCTTTTATATTGAACCCTTGTCTCATTGCACTTGTGCATGGAAACTATTAAGCACTACATGACTAATGCAGATGCAATAATGATTTTATTTGGTAAATAAAATGATGATTTTTACTACTTTTTAAGATGTAGCTTTGCGAGTAAGATGAGCCCATGTTTTGGGATTGATACATCCCAAATTAAAAAAAAACTCAATATTGGATGGAGTACATGTTGCTTGGGAATTTACTTGTCTATTTTGGGCTCAAAATACCTTATTTTAACAATAATCTTAAATAGCAGTATGTTATGTTGACATGGGATTTGAAAGTTTAATATATAGTCGTGAACTCAAGCACACTAAGCTACAATCTTATTGATAAGCCTAATCAGAAAGTGTGAGAGAGGCATGCACCAGAATATTGGGCGGTTTCCAATATGATGGCTAATTGGAGCACAGTTGTAAATGGGATTTCTTAAGTCTATGAGTAGCTTAGGTTATTATGTTCCTGCTTTTCTTTATAAATATGTAACAGAAAAATCACAAAATATTAACATAGTTTTCCCTCAAACTAACTGTAAAGATGCCTAAAAACACTATATGAAAAAATTGGTTGCATTAAGAATGGGGCACCTTTAAGGGTTTGATAGATTCAACATGATGGGTCGTTAACAACAAAGATGACAACTAATCCAAGGTAAGTAGTGAGAATAAAACCACAAGGAAACAAAAGATCTATTCAAAAAATCACGTGACTAGTTTTCCTGTGAGTACACCAATTGGCGCTATCTCCAAACTTTCCCGACTGCAGGGCTCCCGATTTGTATCACTAAAAATAGGAAATAAAAACAAAATGCACGTCAAAACCGTCAAAACGACCATCAAATTAAATTGCAATGAAAAAACGTCCAAATGACCGTCAAATTTGACACAGTCACGTGAACGACTGCAAGGCCCTTTCCCATAGGGGGATGCCTTCGACGTAATTACTTGTGGAAGCCATCAATTTAACATAAAATACATTGCTTGGGTTGTAGTTGGGTTAATTCCACATTGGTAATAATTGAGGAGTAATTACTTATGGAAGCCAACAATTTAACATAAAATACATGATTAGGTTGTAATTGGGTTGATTCCATATTGATAATAATTGTGAGGGATAATTTATTAGGCAATATATACTTCAAATACTTGACCCAATAGAAAAAAAGTTAAAGATGAAACCCGAATTGGGCGAATAATATTTAAGGTGTTTATATACTAAAATAGGTACATTTACCTTGTGAATTTGAAATTTGTGAAATTTCTCTTACTTGAATCTCATCGGTGAGGGAGGGTTCGGGATGGTGTATGAGGTACGCTTTTTGACGGAAGTGAAATAGCAGCAAACTAGGCCAAACATACCATGAACGAAGCTAGGCATGCAAGACTATAAAAACCATTAAAAATAACCAAAAAATGTGAAAACGCGTCTAGATGGCCGTCAAACTATCAAATTTAACACAGTCGCAGAAACGTCCATAAGGGCCTTTCCCATAGGGGACACGCCTTCAGCGTAAAAATGTATTATTTAAATCTTGTTGTATTTATAACATATACTTCAATGCATATCTATGCTCTGTTTCTTAGTTGAATTATTATCATTTAATAAATAAAGTGTGTAAATTGTGAAAGAAAAATGATACTCAAACCTCCTCAACTTACATTTGTAACATGCATTGTCTATTCCTTATAATTTATAACAATAATGTCTTTTTTAATTCAAATCTTCACGAAATGTGTAAATTCGTCCTCTCTTCTTTTATAAAATATTACTTTAGCTTTGTTTTATCTACTAACAGGTTTCATATTGATGAATAATTATTTTATTTTCCATATATTGTGATAAATAAGAAGAAAAATTCATTCAAAGGGGTCAATGAAACATAAAATTATAGTTTAATCATTTTTATCAATGTTTAAGGATTAATGTTGTTGTCTTTATAATTTGGTTCAAAACAAGGTGCATGTGATATCCAATTGTTTTTGGGGTTTTCTATTTAGTCTTGGAAGTGGTGGCACAAAATCATGTCAATAAGTTTGGAATGATTCTAGGCCATTGATCGAGAGCTACTCTTCTACCTTCACTCGGGAAATTTTTTCGTCATTGCCCATTGTTATTCTAGCTTCAATTCGAGCATCACCGTTGACGCCGTTGGAGGTGGTAACAATGAACATGGTTAGTGTTGCAAGTTCCATGCATTTTGGAATTACTTCTACGGCTCTAACAATCCTCATTCACTCTAAAAATCAATCGCACCTAGATTAATTGGCCTTTCTCGGGATAATATATAATGATCTATATGCTAATAGGGAAATTTCACATCGGAGGTGAACCTAATTTTTGATTGGTTATTTGATATGTACGTTTGATTCCTTACAACCCAAGTTGGATATGAATATTGAAATTGCTTCAACAAACATACATACTTTACGTGCCTTCTTGCCAAGGTAGAATGTACCTCTTCTATGCATCTTGAAATTGCTTGATGACTCTATAAACCCTTGTATTATTACTATCGACATAATATTACACCTCCTTTTGGTGAATGGTCTATACAATATGCCTAATAAGACCTTTTTATTCTACAACCAACAAAAATATATAAACAACAATAATAAAATGTTCGCAAGAGAAATTAAAATGTATTAAAGGAGAACATCGAAATATTAAAATCCTTAGAAAAAGGAATTGTAACAAAAGTAAATATTAATAATTTGCAAAAGGGAAGGCTTGACTTATATTTGAAATCGGGTTAGAAATTTTTTCCATGTCAAAGAAGACTGCATAAGGGATATGTATGTCTTGTACAACCACAAGAAAAATCACTCATCCATAACATATTAAAAGATATTAATTATATTGGAAACCCAAAAAGAAGATTAGGAGGTTACAGTGTAAAAGGCAGAAAAATATTTGATATACATATGGATTGATTAATATTTTAGCAACTCACATCTAGGATGATGATGAAAATAATTATGGAAGTTGTTGCGAAGATAGTATTGTGCCCAAATGCCCCAAAAAACTTTCTGCCCATTTTGAAGATGAATTGTATGTTTTTTAATCTGCGACCATGAGAGGGGAGGTTAATAAGAATGTTAGGTTTGGATTCTAACTCATTACACATGATGCAACATCATCCACCTCCCATGTGAGAAGATTTCCCAACATTCCTTCCAAAATAGAGATCTCTCCAACCATTGTGCCCCACATGTATGTCAAAGGGGTGTCTTGTCCTTCAATGACCAAAAAGATCATGACCATTTTTACCTTTTTGTCGCTTGTCAAAAGGGGAGGGAGCTATCTGCTTGTGAAAATGCCTTTTAGTGTAATTTTTTATTAAAATAACTAGTAATCATTTTTAATTATAAAGTGATAAAGTAATAATGTTGATAACCATAGCGACCATCAAATTTGATACATAAGAGGCGGTGCTTGAAGCATTGTCTTATACATGGGTTGAATTTGACGATAGTTCACACATTTTTTCATAATTTTAGACGTATAATACTTATTTTTTTGAAATAACCACCATAAATTACTTACATATTTAAAATATGACTAAATGTCATTGTTTGTTATATAGATTTATATAATAAATATATTAACATGCATACATATATATATTTAAACAAGTTAAATAATTATTCATAAATGTATATTAAATAGTTAAATAAGTAGGTAATAAATTTTATTAAATAAACATTTTACTCTTGTTTGTCTGTACCAATTCATGATTGAATATGTGGCACATAAGTAGTTCATGTTTTGATTTAACTTAGAGCATCCATTTTGACTAAAAGTTTCAGCCTTCAATTATCACATCGAAATGATTTTATTGAATACGGTGAAGGTGTGCTCTGCGTTTGCAATACGACCATTGCGGGGAAGTTTCTGACACGTAAAATATTTTACACATGTCATCATTGTCTGATGTAGCACTATCATGATTGCTAAATTGTTTTATGATTTCCAAATTCCATCTAAATTATTCTACTTCCATTTTTGTCTAAACTTGAGCCCTCTGTGTGAATAATAATAGAATACGTACCACATCCAACGATTACCATGTGATTGGATGGTTATTGTAAAAAATATGCACCAATGTTGTAAAGATGTTTGTAACATCCCACCCTTTTGAGTCCCAAATTTGATGACCATATAGATGGTCAATAATACACTATAAGATGGTTTAAGAAAAGTTAATAATCGAGAGGCTTATCTCACACCATCATTTTTGTCACAAATTATATATATATATATATATATATATATATATATATATATATATATAACTAATTGTATGTTAGATAATAAAGGTTGGATAATGATAAGTCTTTGGAAGGAGATAATTTTATTCGTGATTGCTCTCTTGATTGGACTCTTCCTTTGAGTTGTTTATTAGATTACTTGGCACTAACTATGGAAAATATGTCTATTATAAGTTATAACGTAATTTGTTGGGCCTTCTTTGTATATTGTTTTATCTAGGCCTTTGTTGCATATTATGTGGGTGACATGTAATAGTGTTTCATATAAGCTTCTCGGGATATATGTGAGTGTTTTTTAAATGGTGGCATATATGTGAATGTTTTTTAAATGGTTACATATATGTTAATGTTTGTTTAATTGGTGGCATATAAATGGAACATGAGAAACTTATCCTAAGGAAAGAAAATGTTATAAAAATATGTTTGGGAAAATGCCACACTAGATTTCTTAGTTAATGTGAAATTTGGAGGAATAAGTGGCAGGTAAGAATACAAGGGAGATATTTTGGGTTTATGGGAATTTATTGCATGGCACGACTCCTCAGGAATGATTAGCTTCCCCGAGAATCCAACTCCAAATGTGTTACATTTCATCTCTCTTCGTTCATTTTCACTATTTTGTTTTGATGGGTATTTCCTTAGGGTTATGGGGATAGTGGAATTTCTCCCCCACTATGCTTGTTTTGCGGCCATGAATTTGATTTTGAATAAGTATATAGTGTGGTTTGGTCACAATAATAAATGCTTAAGGAATAGTACATTTATTGTTGATTTTTGGAAGAGATTTTAGAAGAAAAAGGAGCTAAGTGGAGAAAGAAAAAGAGTATAACATGCATGAGCTTCTTCCTCATACTCTAAATATTAACCATTTTATTTGGTAATGATTTTTAGGTATTTTTGTTAGTCTTTTTGCATGTTGGATTTATTCTTCATTATCTGGGTATCTTGGATTTATTTTATGAAGTGAAAGAGTTTATGGGATTTAATGCGGGACATTTTAAATTTGTTATTTAAAGGTATGTTAAATGGGTTATAACAAACTAATTTGTGTCAATTTCGAATTGCTTATTTGGATTTCACATTGAAATGATATAAATTTCATGGGTAAATGAAATATTGCATACAATTTGTGTGAATGAATGATGTATTCAAATTGTTTATTCGTATTGCATGTGAAAATGTCATACTGATTTGCGTGTTGAAAGTTATATTATTATCTGGGTATACATGTTTCAATGAAAAGGTATAAGATTATGGGCTTGGAATGTGTTTTACCATTTGGGTATATATTATTTTGAGAAGGAAATAAGTTTAAGATTTTATGGAAATTATGAACTACGTTTTATATTAGGGTTTTTAATTTTGTAAATGATATGAATGTAAATGTGTTCTGACCTGTATATTGATAATGGAATAGCATATGTGATTATCCCGATTCGGACTATGTTTCTATGCTTAGAAGTATTGTCTTTTTAAGATACTTTTCAAACACAATCTTAATGGGCTTGGGTATGAAAGGTTTGTGCATATACGTGTGCACATATTTTGTTATAAGAATCATCTATGTTTTGTTTTCTTGTATGGGTATATGAAATAAGGAAATAGGAGGTTGTTGGTTATCTATTTGTTCTTCTTCTAGATCTAAGTCTATTGTAGGGTATTAGGAATCTTAATTATTTCTTGGATTGAAATGTCTATAAGATATAAAGTTGAATATCTTCTTTTTTATCTTGGATATCAATACCTTGTAGTTGATTTAGTAATTGGGTTGTGAGATTTATAACTTAATAATACAATATCTTTTATAATAATACATTAATTTGAAAAGGTATTCGAACATAATTGGTGTTACAAATTAAAACTGTAGAAATGATTTTAATATTACTAATACATGGAATCGGTTTTGGCTTATAAAAAATAATATGTTATCTGACTGAAGTCTTGACTATGGAGATTGTAAAAAAATATGGAATGTGTATAGAAGTCTAGATAAATGTAAGGGATGTGGAGTATTAAAAGTTGAAGGTCATTATGTTATGATTGACGTGATATGATATTAAAAATGGTAAAATTTCAATATGGATAAGTTATTTAAGATTTGTAAAAAAGGATGATATTATATTTGTTGGCTTAAATTAGTAATTGCATTTAATAAAAGGATCGATTTAGTATAAGTTCAACTTGGATTGTTATTATCATTACACAATGATTACGATATAGAAAATGAGTAGGTTGACTCATGCCGTTATTTGAACTGGCCTATGTATATTTCTCTCTCCTAATTGATGTACAAATAAATAGGACAAGATTTAAAGTGAAAACCTAGACTCGATTTAATCCTTTTTATTGATTACGACCTTGCGGTCACATGTAAAATAAATATATTTTTAATAAGTTCCTTGTTCATTTTAAATAATTTCATGAAGAAGTCCTGTTGGAGCTCAAAATTGCACCTATCCTAGATCAGGTTGAATTGGGGCTTTGAGGAACATGGGACTGTCTCCAAGTTGTGGGACTTACGCTTTGAGATAGATCTCTGGAGAAGGCCAACTTCCTCTACTTATTTCTATCGCTAAAACTAATCCTAGAAGGGAAATGTAGCTACCTATCACTATGCTATGATTCCAAGGGACCAAGGTGAGAAGGAGATGCATGAAATGGAAATCTTAAGCTAAGGGAGGTGATAGAACAGAAAGAGGGGGATGAACACGATCATATTTGAGTGAAAAATGAAGGAAAAATGTGCATAAAGGGTAGAAATGTGTGCAACAATTTGAAACACACTCACACATCTATTTTTGTGGAGAAAAACAAATAAGAGCCTTACAATAGATATAAAATATACACAACAAATCAATAATGTAAACGAAGGCAAGAAGATGTAGTAAAACTTGATCTAAAGCCTGAAGAATATCCATAAAACACAACTTTTATTACTTTTAAGTGATGTATAATTAGTTATAAAAATGAACAAGGAAAGTATCTACATGAAATGGATCAGATTTGAGGCCTACAACTCAAAATGCTAAAGAGCAGAGCTCTAAACAATGCACTTAGAAAACTAAAGGGGTCCAACCCTTTACAATGAGAAATGCTCAACTATTTATAGAAGAAGGAGAGAAGAGGAGGAGGAAGAGAGGGAAACTAAAATTCAAACTTCTAACCACCAACAACTAGTAATAAATGCCTACAAATCTACATGTAATGTTGTCATATGTGCCTCCCTATGTCTTCTTAACTTGTGGAAGAAGGAAAGAGGGAAAATTAGATCAAATTTGGGTGGTTGGGTTAAAAGAATGTTTACATTAATGGAATGACTAACATTTCCCATTTTTTTCCTACCAAATCCCACAAAAATTTGAATTTAAATGGTCTAATGTGTGGCTCATGTTAGTATCTTTCCAACAAGACCAAGAGTGCATAGGATGAGCTTTTTGTAGAAGTTATGGTGATTCAAAGTTCTGTTGTGCAAACAAGACACATAATGACATGTGGTGCACCTTTGGTTGATCGAGGATCGAATCATTATCTATCTATTTAGTAATTTCTGCCACATTTTAGTAATTTATGCCACATTTTAGTCTTTAATTTGATGTGAAGATTCAACATGTAACTAGCATGTTCTAATAGGTTGTGTGTCACACACTCAAACTGATATGTTGTCACGTGGTACTTGATGACTATCACAAAAAATAGTACATTTGGTGCAAGTGTGGAAGCAAAGGGAGCGAGAAGGAAGAAAGTGAAAAGGTATGTAAGTGTGTGTGAGAGGGTATACAAGGGAGGAAAAGGTGCATATGTAAAGGAATGAATGCAGAGCTGGGAAGAAGGACAAACCCACCTAAGGGTGTGTGGAATAAATTATGCATAAAAGGGTGTGAAGGAAATGAGTGCATGAAAGGTGAGTGCATGAGACTTAGGAAAGAAAGCATGCACATATAGGAACATGCTAGGGAATTAGTAAAGAGCAATGCAAGTCAATAGGTGCTCCCAAAGGGATGCGCAGAAAAAATTGAAATGAAAGTGAAGGTGTAAGGAGTGTGTACGAAAGGAAATGAAAGTAGATAGAGGAATTGTGAGGAAATAAATGCGAAACAAGATGGAAGGGAAGAGGGGAAAACAAAAGGAAGAAGCATAAAGAGCATGCAAGGGCATGTGAAGAAACTACAACCATGATAAAGTGCCAAGGTATTAAACCAAGAGTGCGCACAACCTGAAAACTTGATGCTAGAGCCAAGATGGAACTATAAGTTGTCAAAATAACTAGGGGATTTATTTGGGATAAAAATTTGGTGACTTTTGGGACCATTTCCTACTAGATTAAGGATATATAGTAGTCTTGAAGCATCTATTGGGCATGGAGTTTATCTACAAACATGAATTTTGATCTGAAATTTGAAGAACGCCCTGAAGTCACTTGAAAACATTTTCTAGACTATGCTTTAAACTTCTTCTCTCATATGAAGATGTTATGATTCAAATTTTATGAGAGTGGAAAATTGTTGAATACTACTTTAATGTTGAAAGACCCTCAACTAAAATGCCATCCTAAAAGCAACAAAGATCACCCACAGAGAAGCATGTGATAGGAAATAAAATGTACAAACAAAAACAATGTGCAAGCGTGCACTTCAAGGAATTAAAACTACTCTAATATATATAGTGATGCAGTAAGATAAATTAATGGAAGAGTTTGAGATAGATCCCATTGACTAGGATTAATAGCACATCTCCATCAAGATGAGACAACTCAAAAGAGTTATCCTCCTTACAAGAACTAATGATGTATGGGCCACTCCAAAGTGCATCAAAATTTGAATGGTGCCCTGGTTTAGCTCTGTTAACATCCCATTTCAAGACCATATCTCCCAATTTTAAAGCTTGAGGCCTAGAATTTCTATCAAACCACCACTTGGTTGGTTATTAATGTTGTTTTCTAACTTGATCATGGTAAATTTTCTTAATTCTTCAAGTTTAATCAGCTATGCCATTTTGATTTCTCTTTGGTTTGTACCCTCAAACTCTAGTTGTTGGGCTAGATCTAGTGAAGGAAACTCTAAAGATAAAGGAAGACCAAATTCTTTACCATAAACAAGTTTTTAAGGTGAAGTACCTATTTCCTTCTTCACCATGATTTTTTTTCTTCCCATAGCATGAGCGAGACCTTTGTATGCCACTACAATTGGTTGATATTCATTATTCACTTCATGATTTGATCAGATTCTTGTTAGTAGACTCTACCAAACCATTACCCCAAGGGTAGTAGTTGGAAGAAGTCTTCAAATAGATACCAAGGCTAATAATCCATTAATCAAATTCAAGGAAGGATTTTACATTATCAGAGATAATGGTATGAGGAATGCCAAACCTTGTTACAATGCCTTCGAGAAAGTCAAGGATGACTAACTAGTTGATTCCTTGAGTGTGAAAACTTTTGTCCATCCGGTGAAGTATCTATAGCTATTAGCACCCATTTGTGACCATTAGCGCTTAAAGGAGGTTTGATCATGCCTATGAAGTCAAGACCCCATTACATAAAAGGTTGATCCACTTGGATTGGTAGGAGGGGAAGTACTACCAATTGCCAATTTCTTTTTTCTGAAAAGAAAATGTTATCTTTACATTTTCTGACCCATTTGTGCATGTCTACAAAGAGGGTAGGCCAAAAGTATCCTGCCTTAATGATATTCATTGTTGTTTAGATTTGGAAGAGAAGTTTCCACCAGAGAATCCATCATGAAATTCCACTAACACTTTACAACCTGAGAATTGTCAATACACCTCATAAACACGCCATCAATGTTTCTTTTGAAGAGAATTCCATCAATGAGTGCATAAGGAATATATTAGTATCCTCAGATGCCTTCTCTTAGCCTTGTTTATAATAAGAGGGTATTCTCTAGAAGAGAGAAAATTTACCATGTCCTCCATCTAGGTGTGTGCGCTAGGATCTTCATTCTTCTCAACTTCAGTGTGCAGAGGTTATTCATCCAGAAACAATGAAGTCTCTTACTCATTCTGTGCATCTTCAACAATCTGCCTACAAAACAGGATGCCTCTAACCAACTTAGTGGATTTGATATTCACATCATACTCGATGATTTTGGTCACCCATATTTCTCTTTTCTTTCATATTTCAACTCCCATGATGAAGTCTCTACACAGAGTGTGAAACTAGCACCTTGACATGATTTATGGTGAGTTTACTTTTGAATTATTTAGTGCATGCATGATGGCATAGATTTGTTTCTCCATGTGACTATATTTTAATTCATAATCCTTTAGTTTTGATTGAAGAAATCCACTGGCTACTCCAAGTACTTATTCATTTTCTTTTGCAAGGCAACAAAACACTCACATCAGCTCCATAAGTATAAAGGATTAAAATCTTTGAGTAATTGGATTGATGAGTGTTGGCATGCAAGAAATTTCTTTCTTGATATTTTTGAATCTTCCTTTCCTTTTGTTTTCCACTTGAAGGTTGTATCCTTCTTGAGCATGAGGGTGATGGGCTTGACCAACCCTATAAAGTTAGGAATGAACCACCTAACATAATTAATTTTTCCTAGAATGACTATAAGGCCTTTTTGTGTGCTGACAATGAGAGAGAAAGGATGGCTAAGATGTGCTCATGGTCAATGGAAATGCCATCCTTTAAAACTACATGGCCCAAAAGCTTTCCTTGTGCAAAAAAAGTTTCACTTTTGGGGTTAAGGGAAGAGCCCAAAATTCTCCACATCTCTCAAATACTTTCTCTAAGTACATCATGTGATCCATGCTTTACTTTTAGAAGACAATTATGTCATCTAAGTAAACTAGGATGAAATCATTGATATATCCTTTGAAGGCAAATGTCCATGGCTCTTTGGAATGTTTCACCTACATTTGACAAACCAAAAGGAATTTTCTGATAGACATATATACCCCATTTAGTTGTAAATGTTGTTTTGAACTGATCCTCTTCATTAACCATGATTTGGTTGAAGCTTGAGTACCATCCAACATGGATAATATTTACGCGCTATCCACAGTCTGCAAAATATTCTCCATAGAAGAAAAAGGGTAATGATCATTCAATGATGCTTTATTCAAATCTCTGAAATCAACGTAGAGTTTGATTTCACCATTTTTTTTGCACTGGACCAAGGTTCACAACCCAAGTAGAGTACTTGATGGGAAATATTATATTTACCTCAATGAGTTTGGATAACTCCTTCCTCATTGGGGGCTCTATCTTAGGATTGACTAGCCTTTTATTTTTTGTGATGGGCTTGATACTAGGATCAAGGTCAATGGAGTGTTAAACAAAACTTGGATCAAATCATTTGAGGTCTTCATACTCCCATGAAAATATATCAATGAATTTATAACATAGATATATGAAGGTTTACTTTTCACCATTCACACACACTTTTACCAGAGTAGAAACTCTTTTCCGTGCACGATAGTGACTAGAGTATAGTATTCTTCATGTGTGCATATATATTTTTCTTCACCCTTAAATTCATCATCAGGGCTGAACATGTGCTCTAAGGTGACCAACCCTTTAGGAAAATTATTTGTCTTTAATTGTATCACTTGGTCACCATAGTTGTTATGCAAAGTCAACTTGTATGTTTGAGGAGAATTCAACTTCATTCTCGAATGAATTGGACAATCATCACATCATCTGTCAAACACCTACCAACTCACTTCATTATCGGAATAGATGTATGCCTAACCACCATCTTGATATGTTATGTGTTGCCTTGGACCAAAACCTCAGCAGGTGAGAATTGTGAACCAAGGGAAGCCATCTGTCTACTTCTTTATTCAATTTCCTTGGAACCACCTACAAATTTAGATCTTCAAATATCTCTAGGAGGTCCCAAACTCTATGTTTATAAGATTTAAAAATATTATTTTTTATTGCAAATTTATTTATGACTTGGTGGATGACCAATTTAGTGTCCCCAAAGATCTGCAATGCCTTAATCTGCCTCTTTCTTAGCAATAAGAAGACCAT
Organism: Taxus wallichiana var. yunnanensis; assembly: GCA_018340775.1. NCBI lineage: Eukaryota > Viridiplantae > Streptophyta > Pinopsida > Cupressales > Taxaceae > Taxus > Taxus wallichiana. Next base: position 14,214,417 of record CM031238.1, on the reverse strand, counting down.
GCACCAATGCTTCATATTTTGCTACATTGTTAGAGCATGCAAAATACAACATGTATGTGAAGAAGAAACTTTTCACTCTTGGGAGAAATGAGAACAACACATGTGCCATAGTGCCATTTATGCATCTAGAGAAATCAAAGTACATTTTTCACAAATTTCCAGAGTTTTATCATTTTCTTTCTTGAGTAAGACAAGAAGTGCACACTCTTCTTCAAGGATGCAATAAGTTCCAAGACCAATTTCAATAGTTGTATCATAGGGATCAAATTCATAGCACTCTTTTTCCCATTCATCTAATAATAGATCAGGTATGGAGGTAGGAATGAGTTTCTCATATGAAATTAAGTCTTTCTCTGACCTTCTTGGATTAGGCAATTGGCTTAGAGAGGTGATGGGTCCTATGACTCAACATGGTAGGAAAATATAGACTCAAATTATATGGTAAAACAAGTACCATACCTTGTTCTTAACAACATATGAGACCAATCAAAAGACAAGTAACCACCCACCTTGGTAGTAAAATCTCTTGATAGATAGATGGAAAACAATGGAGGAAAATAAATGATTGACACATCATGAGTTATTATTAGGCTTAGACATGCATGAAGGGTTAACTCAAGATCCTTGATGACTCCAAGGTAGTGACAATTGAGCCATCAAGTTATAAGACTCCTTTGGACATAAGGGTGTACTTAAGACCTAGGACATCAACAATTTTCTTAGGCATGAAAAAAGTACTAGCCCTTGAGTCAATCATACAATTATGGACAAGGTGTTTTCCTACTATCAAAGACATATAGAAGGGTGGGGTTTTGACAAATTTTCTTACTTTCTTCTCCTTTGCTTGAAAAATGTTGACAACAACATGAGGTCTTTGGATAACTGGATCAACGTGCGAGAGTTGCACTAGAGCTTCATATAATAGGTCACGTTGAGATGGAATAGCCAAGAAATCCCACATTGTGAAATTTACATTTGTCCTTTTCATCTAGTCCAAATGTTGAATGGAAGACCCATGAATTGTGCATTTGAGGCACAACAACATATTTTCTTGATTGTTCATGTGCAGAGATAGGGGCCTTAGCTTGTGTAGAGGCTTGACCTACTAAAGGAGGGTCACACACCACTTCTATTAAAACATTGCGTGGAACCTGCATGAAGGAACTTGTGCACACCAAAATGTTGGGTGAATTAGCATCCTTTAATGATTGAGGAAAAATACATATTTTTTCTTTTGAGGACCAACCTACATGGTATGAGTAGAAGGTTGTACACTAGACTCAAGCATTCTCTTCTTGTACCTTTTATTATCAACAACTTGTGTGTGTGACCTATTTGAGTTGTCCATATCTTTGTTAATAATTACACAGAAGTCCTCAATCCCAATGAACATAAGGTTGGTTTTAGGAGTGAATTCTGGCTCTTCTTTTTTTAGTTCGTGCACACTAGTGGAAGGCTCATATCCTGCATTTTGAATCATATAAGCCTATGTGCATGACATTTTTAGAGTTGTAATGACTGTGAGGAAAATTGCAAGGAAAACACCATTCTATCTCTTATGCCATTTTGTTTTGTATTGGAACTAGTGTTTGACTTGCTTTGGGCATTGGAAGAGGTTACATAAGAGGAATTGTCTATAATGGAAGGTGTGCATTGGCATGCCATCTATCATTCTATTAGTTCTTCCCATATCTCTGATTTGGATATTGATTTTGAAGGGTTGATGGATTTGATTAAATCCTTGATTAGAATTATTTCTGAAGGCTTGCACATGTTGTTTTTATAAATATATGACTTTATTGGACAAATTTATAATCAAGGCCTTCATTTCTTCATGTTCTTTTTTCTATGTGGGAGAATAGAATGTAGAAGCAGCGGGTTGAGAAATTTTCTCAGGAATAGGAGAAATAGAAGGTTGAGGTGCTTGAGAATTTTTTGGGAACAAGGGCATGGGTGGTCTAGGAGCTAATTTCCCTACTTGAATAAGACTATTCTTAGTCCTAATTGTAATGTTATACACAACTAGAAATGTTATACCCCCATAGAATGAATCATGACTAAAATATCACTATTCAAATCCCTTAGATAATAAAGGAATGGATGTTGGGATGTAGGCCTTACCACCTAAGGGATTTTGTCTCGCATCTTTGAAATATGATGTTAAAATCATTCATTTTCTCATTAGGTACTCTCTTCATTATTGTCAACTTATCTACTAAAGACATGTGATCTGACTTATCCTCAAAATAGTTATAAAGAGTTGTGCTAAGATCATCCCAACTGGTAATGGATGTAGGTCTTAGACTTCTATATCATTGAAGCAATTTACCTTTAAGTAAAGATGCTAGCAACCTAATAACTACATCATCTTCTATAACTAGATAAACAGAGCATACATTTATGAAATCCTGAATGTGTTCAAGGGGTGACTTGATTCTCACTAGTGAAGTATGGAATACTTTTGAGTGCAGCCACTGACATGTCATGTTACAAATTAATTGAGAGAGAAGGATTTCACCAAAGTGATGTTAAAAAATGGTAAATTCCTTTGTGGTGTTTGTCATAACTTGGATGGAGTGCATGGAAGGTCTAACGAGAGGAGTGGAAAGTGTGTGGTGTAATGGAGATGGAGATGTGAGTGCAATTATTCTCGTCGACTCTTCTTCTTGGAGATAGTTGGAGATATTCAAAGGAATCTTTAGTTGTTGCGCTCTGTTTGGTATGTATTTTTCTCATGAAAAAGGTGCACGGACTACTAAAATCAGTATATCTAGATTTTAGGAGTCACTAGATGTGTTGAAACAACCTCAAAAAGCCAAAAATTACTAAATCACACACAAGAACTTAGCATTAATGAAATTTAAGATTTCAATACTTATCCCACCAGGCATGGAAAAAAATGTTGGAGCTCAAAATTACACCCATCCTAGATCAATTTGAACTGGGGCTTTGAGGCAACATGGGACTATCTCCAAGTTATGGGAGTTACACTTTGAGACAAACCTCTAGAGAAGGTCGGATTCCTCTACCTATTTCTATCACTAAAACTACTCCTAGAAGGGAAATGCAACTAGCTATCACTACGCTATGATTCCAAGGGACCAGGGTGAGAAGGAGATGCATGAAAGGGAAATCCTAATCTAAGGAGAGGTGACAAAACCAGAAAGAGGGGGATGAACATGATCAAATTTGAGCAAAAAATGAAGGAAAATGCGCACTAAAAGGGTACACACATGTGCCACAGTCGGAAACATACTCACCCATCCATTTTCGTGGAACACAACAAACAAAATACCTGCAAGAGATATAAAATATGCACAATAGATCAATAATGCAAACAAAGGCAAGAAGATGCAAAGTAAAACTTGAGATAAGGCCAAGAATAGCCACAAAACACAACTTTTATTGATTCCAAGTGATGCAAAATTAGTTATAGAAATGAACAAGGCAAGGATATACATGTAATGGCTTAGATTTGAGGCCTACAACTCAAAATGCTAAAGATAAGAGCTCAAAACAATGCACGTAGAAAAATAAAGGGGTCCAACCCTTTATAAAGAGCATTGCTCAACTATTTATAGAAGAAGGAGAGAAGAGGAGGGGGAAGAGAGGAAAACTCAGATTCAAACTTCCAACCACAAAAAACCAGTAATAAATACCTACAAATACACTTACAATGCTACCAGATGTGCCTCTCCATGTCTGTTTAACTTATGGAAGAAGGAAAGAGGGAAAATCAGATCAAATATGGGTGGTTGGGTTGAATGGATGTTTGTATTAATGTCCTTATTAGTGTTTCCTATTTTCGCCTACTAAATCCTGCCAAAATTTGAATTTTAATGGTCTAATGTGTAGCAAACATTAGTGGCTTTCCAACAAGACCATGAACACATGGATCCGAGCTCTCTACAAAGTTATTATGATTTAAATTTACATTGTTGTGCAAACTTGACACATAACGACACGCGACACACACTAGTTGATCCAAGGATTGGATCACTATCTGTCTATTTTCTATTTTCTACCATGTTTCAGTCATCAATTTGATATGGAGATTCACCACACAAATGGCATGTTCTAATAGGTTACGTGTCACAAACTCAAACTGACAGGTTTTCATGTGGCACTTGATGACAAGCGTATAATATAACACATTTGGCACAAGTGTGAAAGAAAATGACATGAGAAGGAAGAAAGTGTAGAGATTTGTGAGTGCATGTGAGAGGGTGGGTGAGGGAGGAAAAGGTGCATATATGCAAAGGAATGCAAAATGCAATGAAGAAGGAGAAAAAAACATAAGGGATTGCGGAAGACATTGTGTAGGGAAGGGCACGAAGGAAATGAGTGCGCACAAGGGGAGTGTGTGGGAATTAAGAAAGAAAGCATGCACAAATAGGAACATGCTAGGGACTTAACAAAGAGAAATGTAAGTCAACATGTTCACGGAAAAGGGATGCACGAAATTTTGAAATGAAAGTGAAGGCATAAGGAGTGTGCGGGAAAGGGAAATGGAAGGAGATAGAGGAATTGTGAGGAAATAAAGGAGAAAGTGCATGAAGGGAAGTAAGAAGAGGGGAAAGTACAAAGACAAATAAGGAAGATCATGTGAGGGAATGCTCAAATAAGCTGCAACCATGCTAAAGTGCCAAGGTAGAAAACTAAGAACGTGCACAACCTGAAAACTTGATGCTAGAGTAAAGATGGAATTGTAAGTTGTAAAAATAAATAGGGGAGTTATTTGGGATAACAAGTTATAATTGCAAGGATGGGAATATGGCCCCTATGTATGATCCTAAATCATGGATTTTGTTGACTTGTAATGAAGAAATTTGATTTTACAATTTTGTATTAACAAAGTAATCTATAACTTATTTAATTGACCTTGATTTATATGAGTAAATGTTATCCATGTCTTTATGTAATGACTATGTCTTCATAAACTCTTGTTGATTTATTAAGTAAACAAATGGTCAAAAGACCTTAAAATGTATTATTAAGTCATCACCTAATTTTGAATATCTTATTTAAACTAATCCTATGAATACTTCAAAACAACAAAAAGTAAGTTGTTAAACTAATTGGTTATCATGGAAAAACACTATGGATAATTAATACATTTATAAAGTAAATGTATATTGATTATAAATGATAACAATATTATCTATATTTCATAATATGAATATATTATGATAATGAACGTGGATGATAAAATCCTAGTTGAGATTGAAATGGATGTGGTTAACACAAAATGATTATTCATAAATAATTATTTCCTTATGAAAAATTAAGTTAATCCTTACGGGTAAATGATACTATCATCTCTAAAATAAGAGAGCGGTTAGTAAACTACACCCACCTTTGCCTTGGTAACTATTTTCCCAAAATTGCACCCTCAGTAAATTTGGGATACTTATTCAAAATTTGAAGTACAATATTTTGAGACGTGCAGCATTTAATGTTAAATTTAACCTCATTAGAAGAGAAAATCAGCTTGTCTTTTGGCTCGGTCAATTTGGTCTTTACTCGCAGTGTGAGATGGATTGCTACGGTGAATGTTTTGAATTATTGGTCGGGCTCATTGCAAAATTGGAAAAGACACACAATTTGGTCATTTGGGTTGGACAGTCCTGTCACAAGTTGGATGGTTGAAGCATTGGTCGGCCGGGTTGGATGGGTCACAAGTTGGTTAGTCGGGTTGGTTGGACGAGATGAACAACATCCAACCCTCAGCCGGATAACCCAATGGTTAGTTGGTGGCATGGCGTATGGAAAGGGCTGGATGGGTCACAAGTTGGTCGATGGGTTAGATGGGTCACCGTGACGACGGAAAAGTGACATGCGAGCGTGGGAATCTACAAGTAACTCTTCCTCGCACCCAACCTCCCAAGGTCGTGCCGAGACAATGCGGTGGGTATGAAATATGTATGGGATGCAGACAAACTAGTTAGGCAATCTAATGTCTTCAATACGCACTAGTGGAATTTGCAAATCTAAGGCAAAGAAGGCCCTTCTAACCTGAACTGGTGTGATAGATCGATCGGCAAGGATGACTGCTCGAAGGCTCCAATCAATATCGAGCTCTGGTGTGATTCGATCTATGGGTTGTGGAATACGTGGAAAATGACCTGGGATAGTTTCGTGTATGTCTCCAGATAAGGTCATATGGTGGATGGTAAATATAGTCGACTCTATGGACGATTCTCTGGCCTAGTCCAGAACTCTCTAGCTTTGTTAGCTGCTGTATCTAGTAAGGATAACTATTTGATGATGATAGGTGGAAGTGGAGTGGACCGGAATACTAGTGTGTGTAGGCCAGTGTCTATGTCTGATTGACTTACGGATTCATTGGGTTACGGGATTTGTGGATCACAACCGTAGACTCTTGGTTGTTGCGGTCCTGCTATGGTCATGCGTAGAGTTAGTTCCTAATCCCTAACACCCAGTAATCGTATGCTTTCTCAACCTCTATATTCAAAGCTAATAGTTGTGCGATCTTCTCAGAGTGCCTCACAGGCATTCTTGCAACCTGAATTCTTAGGCTGGTATCTATGTCTGTGAGAATGTCTCCTACGTCTGGTTGTGGGACCAAAGGATCACAACCAAAGGTTTGTTCTCTTTCAAGCCCTTCTACAGTCATATGAATGTTGCCTAGGGTAATCTGTAGTTCGGTTGATTTGACCAAAACATGTGCGCTCGGTCATCTTCTATGTTTAGCCCGCTCAACTGGGAATTGATTTGTTGCAAGCTTACCGTTGTTCGGAAGACTTGGATCCTAAGATTTTGATCTATATCAATTATTCTTTGTGATGAGATTGGGCTGAGGCACGATTGGCTCGAATACATATTCCCTGGGCTCTCTAGGTCCCGTAATTGTCATGCAAAAAGCAACAATGTAAAACGAACTACAGTAAAATGAAATTTAACTATGTGAAATATATCTATAGCATATATGATTTCTCTATTTTTTTGTGTTTTCTGATGAACTTTAAGAATTTAAGAAAGTAGCTATTTAAAATATCTAGAATTGACAGCTAAAATAACAACTTAAAACAAACAAAATAACCGAGTGTAGCTATTTGTCTGTGCAATTTGTAGATCTATTCTAAACAATGAAATAACTTATCTAATCTATTTGCAAGACTCTCGATCCTACCTCAGAAGTGAGGAGTGAATCATAGTTTCTTAGAAACTATCAATCCCCACAGCTTCCCTGGAAATATCGAGAGTAGAATTAACTGAAATAAAGTGATTGGCTACTTTATTTGATATATTTCTAACTAGAAATTTGAAAGCTAGAACCTAGATTCTGCAGAACAGTGGCGAATCCGATGGTGTGTGTGATCTTGTCCCCTCAGTGTGATCTCCTCGTTCCTTCATGTTCACGTGGATCCAGAAAAGTGTGTAATGCTAGCATCAACAAAAGTAGATATTGGGATAAAGGCAGCTCATAATACAGATTGAATACAATGCGAGTAGGAGAGGGATAGCGCAAGAGTACAGAGCTTGGCTTATGCAATTCCTAGCGGGATCTATTGCGAGTCATGCAACATAAAGCATCTAGAACCTGAAACTATCCTGTTTGAAGAACAAAACCTGTAACTTTAATGGATTTCTAAGCTATTCTACTCCAATGGATTGGATAAAATAATAACAGTGCTTGCACAAGATGGATATGTGGCTTACTAACAGTAAAACAATGCTAACTAAGCATGCAATGAAAGAAACTAAGCATTCTAAGCAAAATGAAAACTAAATCTATTGCAAAGAGAAATCAGAGGCAAATTTGAGGGGCCATTTGCTTGAGCACAAGCCAACTATTTATAGCATTTGCATTTACCCAAGGTAAAAACCAAATAGAACTCTTAAACTATAAACAATGGCAAAACACTATTCCAGGGAACCAAAATCATAAATGCAAGCTTATGGCGGTGAAAGAAAGCTGGTAAAACATTGAAATTACGTGAGTCATGTTAAAAGAGCTTTCTGGAAAACACGTAAAGGACCGCCGCCTTGAGCAGGGTGGCGGTTATAGGACCGCCACCCTGTTCAAGTGGCGGTTTCGTTATCAAGAGGAAAAGGCCAAGAGAAGAGAGGAAAAGGGAAAAATAAAGCACGCGGGGCTAAGCGGGGCATACGGGATGTTAGCGCACACTTGGAAATATTTTCTAGATCCCAAACACTTTGCGAGGAGACTGTATCATCATTGGGTCACGTGTTACATTGTTCGATCAAAGATACCTTACAATTTTGGGTACGTACGGTCACAAGTTAGATGGTTAGAGAATTGGTTGGTCGGGTTGGTTGGCTTGGTTGGATAGGTGATGGATTGGGTGATGTCTAACCCCTGGTATGGAAGATGGGTTGGTTGGATGGGTTAGTCGGCCGTGTGTATCGGCTAGATTTTGTGATGACACTGGGATGATGAGTTCATGGTTGGTCGAATGGATGGTGTATAGAGAGGTTGGTTGACATAGATAGATGTCGTCTAACCCCTTATGAGTTAATGACTAACAAAGATGGATGACTCATGGTTATACGACATGGTTGGTCAAGTCACTAGGTGCGCCACTCATCGGTTCATCATTGCACGGATGGTTGGGTAGTCCATTGTATAGGAAAAGATAAATGGCCATCCAACCTCTTGGGTAGGACGACCCACGGTGTGAATATGGTGACTCCTGGGTTGGTTGACGACAAGAAGCATGTACGGTCATGAAGTTAGATGTCGTCCAATCCCAACATGGTTGGACAACCATCAGGTTAGATGAGCTACTCAAAATTATACAGATCATGATTATATGGTCATCTAACCCAAATATGGAGAGGAACTTGTGGGAAAGGTAGTTTTCTCAAAGAGGATGGACAAGGTCCAACCCAACGTGGTTAGACAACCCACATGATGGACGAGTTAGAAGTTAGATGAGGGTAGGTGAATGAATGACATCCCAACAACCAGAATTAATGAGGCATGGTGCCCATGATTGCCCATGCAATAAAAGTATAAAAATAAATGGATACCCATACCTATTTAATGCATCCTACTAGTTGGTGACCCAAATTGCATATATATTGTAAAATCTACCTCATTTTCAGGGGAGATTTTCTGAAAAATAAAAGGAACTTTGTTAAAATTGTTCCAGAGCTATTGTGAGCTAAAGGCCTTGAATTTAGGCTTATTATAAAGGATTTTTCCTTGTGCTTTTGTTATAATGGATTGTGCATGTTTCTGAGCAATAAAATTCATGTTTTGTGGCCATTTTTTCCCTAATCTATATGAAATTACATAGTTTTCCTTCCATTATATTTGAGTATATTGTGCATGTATCTATTTCTTTCAAAGGTATGTAGTTTGTTTTGATTTATAAATATAGGGAATCGAATATTGTCTTGGATTGTGGTACTTCTACTAGCCCTCTCCTACTTTGTTTACTCTCTATCCTTCACTCACTTGGATCGTCTCACCCTTTCTTGGTGTATCATATTCACTTAGAGTAGTTTGATTTTATGCATCTTTCTATCCCTGTCTCCTTGGAAAGCATTAGGATAGGATTAGTTTAGCCTTCCGTTCTCAACACTTTGGAGAATTTGGCACTAGGTTAGGAGAAGAAGCCAGATTTCTCCGGAGGATTATTCTACTTGCAACATCCCACATTGTAGGATAATCCCATGTTATACAAGTTACATTGATTACCTCACATACAAATCACAAACAAGTAGTGGTGCTGTAATTTTGCACTAACAATAACTTATATCATTAATAATATGAACATACCAAAGAGTAAATTAATATTTTACTCCATAAAAAAAACAAATCATGAAGTTGTGGGAAAAAAATTGAATGATTTTAAGAAGTCTTAAATAATACTTCATGATTATGAATTAAATAATCAAGAAGTAAGCTTAGGCCTTGTAGAAAATGTCGCAAGGTGAACTATGTTGCAAAGTAGTAAACCTTAAATATGACATAGATTATATGTGATCTCACTCCATCTTACAAATACCTTGACATAATACTAGCTAGGGGTAGTTATGGAAGAGGGAAAGAGGATATAATGGAAGTGATTCTATTACATGGTCTCTCCCTATTATGTAAAAACCCATAGTAAGTTGTGATTATTTTCATTTATGGAGATGGTCTTGTAAAGAACACACTTCCTCTTTCTTAACATGTTCACCTTCATAAATAAAAAGATTCCAGATAAATGTGTTAAGATAATTGTTTAGTGATGTAATACTATATCTCTAGGCTTGTGTGTGGTCTCAAGATAAGTTGTTTATACACCACAAAAAACTTTGGAAAAATTAATGCAAGTAGTTGATTGCATTATCTGTTCACCATATCCTTATATTATATATATCAGATACAAGAATACGAAGATTGAATTTCGTACAATAGACATTTAAGGATGGAAAAAATAGTTGTCTCAACCTTGAAAAAGGTAAACTTGAACATACTAAATATTGTATGATTACTCACGTAGAGTGGACTGAAGGGAGAAAATAATAAACTCTTCTCAGTTTCACAAGGTTTATATATGAAAGAGTTATCGAGTGGATCAAACCTACTAATAACTAGTTTAAAATTGTTAACTAGTTTGTTATGAGTTAACTCTATTTCATACTTGTGATTGAGTTCATGAAGATTAATTTTAAAAAATTCTTCAGTTTTTGGGGAAATAACTAAGGTGTTATAATGTTGTTTCCATGTCATCGAGAATGTGATAGGCAGTGTTACTTGTCTTGCTCCAAAATATTTAGAAAGGGCATGTGAACTCGGTAATAAGTACTATTGATGGATTGATGCGATCACCATATTTCTTAATTGTGACTATCAAATCACGTGGAAAACATTGGAATTTATTTTTATTTTTATTAGGGTGAGGCCCACATGTGTCCTATATATACCCTACAAATTACAATTCCAAACGAGTGTATGCTACATGTCATAAAACTTCAACCAATGCTAGTGGGTAACATTTTGGATTCGACGCGCTCCGCCTCTTCACCTCCATGAAACCAGCCACCAACATTGATATAGATAGAAGGAGGTATAATCATCATCCATGAGATATCTCCAACCATTGCATGCCACGTGTATGAAATAGGGGTGTTCTTGCTTCAATGACCAAAAAAATCATGACCATTGTTTCCTCTATTGCTTGCTAGAAGGGGAGGGGGCTATCCATCTATGAAAATGCCTTTAGACATAATACAACCTGTTTTCTATTACATATAAGGAAATATAATATGGAAAAATAAGTGAAATATAATATGGAAAAATGAGTGGACTACTAAAACTCTTTGATATGACTCTTATTTTATTTCTATTCAACTCCTCTAAGGATACCACCACTTTGCATTTTTTTATTTATGAAAATTGTGTAGTATAATTGTTTTATCAAGAAACTTAAGTATATATTGGCAATATCGATGAAATGATTTTTAAAAAATCATATATTATATGATCACATTCAAATGTATTAAGAATAACTATATTTTAATCAAATGTAATATAAATATCCATTGTAGACACCCTAAAATATCGTATTATGCATTATAAACCTTTGAAATCATCCTGTAATTACTTCACAATACATTATGACCATTTTTGACCACTTTTGATATATTATTCTATTTTACGACCTTTAATGGAATTTTATGATATTTTCCTAGAATTCCCTAATCATTCCTATCACTCACACATGGTCTCGAATTATTAAATATTTACACTATGGACCTTGTTACATTCATATCCCATTCCTAGGATTAATTAATTAATCCTATCACTCTTATTATTCATCCCCTATCCCATTAGTTAATTTTATTAGCTAATTTAATATCACAATAATTAAATAAATCCTACATTATCCATTTACACCTCACCTCTTATCCACTTTCACTTCACTAGTCAACATCTCAAGTTAACTAGAGAAAAATAACATTAAATCATCAAATCATTAAATATATGCAAGAGGAAAAGTTTAGATTAAATCAAATCATGCATTTGAGTTAACTAAACATATCCCATAAAGCATGACATTCTAAAATTAAAACATATCTCCATAAAGCATGCATTCCAAAAATAAAGCAAATCTCTCCAAGCTAAAAGTCACGTCACTTTTTGGGTGAATAAAACAAAAGACATGGAATTAATATTTAATTCTAAATATACAAAAAATGTGCAAACTTGGCCAACTCAAAAATAACTCATCCATGCAAGCTCAAAACAATAGTTTAACTCCTCAATTAGATTGGAAACTCAATTAAACAATTCAATCATGCTTCAGTTAATTTCAGATCAGACAAGTTAATCACATAAATCAAGGATTTGGGATTCTATTATCTCATTTATAAACAATCACTCATTCCTCTCCAATTATCATCTTTGGAAGATTTCGTTAGACCCTAAAATTGACTAAGTCCCAAGGTAAAGGAAGAGTGCGTGCGCACGAGCAAGTAAGGTAGAAAAGTGCTCAAGGAAAGGTGTGCGGGAGAAAAGGTTAACGCATGGAAGTAGGAAAGGGTTTGTGGACTTAACAAAATTTCTAAGGTGGCATCGCAAGAAAACCATGTGAAGATTTGAGTAGGCGTGATGAGTGGATAAGGTGCCATCTTGGAGTCTTGGAGCTTAAGGAAAGTATATTCCATGAAGGGAATATTCCAAAGGAGGATCATTACAGTTAGTGGAGGCTTTTGCAAGCTGGCATAACACACAATCATGGAAGACCACATTTACACTTGGCATGTAATCTAGTCATGGGTGAAAACTATGGCGGTGAATGAAGGATCCAAATTCTATTTAAAGGAGTGCTTAGGTCCGAAATAAAAGAGAGGTTGGAGAGTCAACAAAGTATTCCAAGAATCTTGGGGGTTGTGATGTTGGGAGATTCAATTGTTGTTGTAGGTTGTTGCTGATATTAGTGCTAGAGAGAGGCTAGGAAAGGATGATGCTAGGCACGGATGTAGGCACTTGGGTCCGAAACCGGAGTTGAGATGGAAGAACATAACTAGGGTTATTTGTGCAAAGTAATTTTGTAGGGTTGGGATGTTATTCCTTATGTATATGGTTTGATATGACCTTTTTGATGTAATATAGATATTGTAAATGATTATAATAAATATATGAGGCTCTATTCCTAATATCTATGTTTATAGACCAAACCCTAGTGTGTTTTCATGTTATTCTTGGTTCAGTCTAATTCTATCACACTCGTTGTGATGTTTATGTTTATCTCATGGTGTATTTGTGCTTAGAACTAGTTCCACTACCTATGTATTAGATTACATGCATGATTATGTTCTGCAAACCATTCCTCCATTAATGGCGAGATCATTTTTACAAGGCTCACATAAAAAGGGGATCGGCACCCACGTGCACCTCGGGTGAGTGCCTAGCTTATGTTGGTTGATAGGTTGACGCGCTTAGGGTTAAAAGTGAGTTTAAATGGTAAGAGGTAAATGAGGCTACATTTTGGTTCCATTGTCGGGACCTCTTTTGAAGTTGTTGTAAGAATGGTGTGAAAATAAAGAACGCTTGACCTTGGATAACATCAAGACTTGGCTTAAAATCATAGAGGATGATTTTTCTCGGTGATTTAACACAAGACCTAAGTTTGGCGCATGTAAATGGGTGGAGGAGCACTGTATCATGAGCTCTATGAGATGTTATTTTGCTATTTTGCAGAGACCGTATGAATGTTTGTTAGCGTATGACTCGAGGAAGAGTTGGTATGATAGGCCTCATTTTGAACCCAATAAGAATATCGAGGTCTGCATGATGTTGACCTAACTAGGACTTGTGTTGTTGATCATTGGTGGAGAGGTGTGTTGACTAGATATACCTTGGAATGTGTGGTTTCTATGTATTATTTCCCGAGATATTACTAAGTTTGATTTATTGTGGGAGCCAAAAGATTGTTCTTACATGTTATGCCATTAGACATTAAGATCCCGATCATCACTTTGAGCATGAAGGCACTTCCTATGGTTGGTTAACTTCCTAGTAGGCATGGGGCACGTAATCGGGTGTGGTAAGAGATGGTGGACCTTGCGGTGGAAATGAAGAGAGAGGAGAGGTGAATTAAGTATAATGAAGCATGAGAAAGGGAAGAGACTACATCGAGACTCAACCTAACCATGCACTAGGGTTGGTAGCTACTTAGGGATTCTCCACTCTTTCCCAAATGCATCGTGCATTCTCTTGTACCACTTCTCTAAGCATGCCTTATGTGTAGTAGTCATCGTGTCACAAGTGTATGCTTCAAATCTCTTCACGGGGAAGGGTCATCATCAGGGTACTCCCAAACATAGCTATTTGGCCCATTGGGCACTCCAATCTCTAAAAAAAATGGTAAGAAGGACATTACCATACATGATCTTGTCCCCGTCACACACCACATCTATGATATCTTCTGCAATGAAGGCCAAGAGGTTGTAGATTTTTCCCTCTGAAATATTCTTGTAAATATTCAACCACCTCTTATCCACTTGTGTCCAACGCTCTTGTCCATTCACCTTGGTTAGCAAGTGCACGACCATCCTCATAACTAGGTGGTGATCTTACTAATATCAAATTAGCGCAAACCCTTATTATAATCATACTCTGTGGCTATTTCTTTGACTGCATCCTTGTCACCCAAATCATCATCCAAGGACTCTCTCGTGCATATAAGTCCAATATATTTAGAAATAAAGCGGGAAGTCAATACCTCGATGTATTACGTTAAGATAAGTAAAAATAATCCTCATGCATGAGTGACATCAACCATTTGTACAACTTTTGGGTTTACCAAAATATGGCAACTCATAGAGTTGCAAGAGTCCAACCTTCTCCAATGTGGTTTTCACCAAGTCATCATAAACATGCTTATCATCTTGTGTCCTTTCTCCTATCGGGAGAAATAATTCCAATGCCATTTCCTTCTCCATGATGCTTGTCCTATAGTTGTACTTTCTTATAGCCATCTTCTGCATGTGAGACACCCATTTCATCCCCAATAAAACACCATCAAGGTATTGCATCTCCACATACCACTCTTCATTAAAAATAGTTGATGCAATTGGTTTTCCTTTTCCCTTTCCCTTCTTTGGTGAAAAATTCAATCCCTTCATTGGTGTCATTTTTCTTGTCCAGTCCTTGTTAGTTCTTCCTTTCTTCTTCCTCCAACTTTGCTTAATCCCTTGGCTTCATCCCTTTACAAAATTCCTCTAAACCCGTGCCCTACCTCTGCAAACCCTGACATGGAAAACTTTCCTTCCACAAGAAAATGTAACACCCGTAGGAATCCACCAAACTAACTCCTCCACTCATGCTAGTGTACTCCCTCCACTGGTTCAAAACTATGTTAAATCTTCAGCCACACACATAAATATCCACAAATTTCTTTTCACAAGGATGTCCTAGTTCACAAGAGCTCTTCAACAAAAAACGTAAGGTAAAAATAAATAGTTTACCCCGAACTTCTATTTATAGCTTTTTTCTTTTCCCACACAAACTCCCATGCCACCTACCAACGTACAACTTCATTAAAGGAAATTTTTTCCAACACCATCCTTCCACGTGTTTTGTCTAGCACTTTTCCTCCGTACTCAATCCTATGAGAAACCCCTAGAACCTTATGGTGCACAAGACTACATTAATCAAACCTAGTCCTTATCACCACCTACCTCATGTTGCTCTACGCTTTAATCCTTGTATGTGGTTTCAATAAATATTTTTGACACCAATCTCCACCCATAATCACTTTTTCTATGTGCTCTCTTATGACCTTATGTGCTTTTTATTTTTCCACTTGGGCCACCAATCCACATCATTTTAAACAATTGCTTCTTACCATACTCTTCATAGAGACTCTAGTACAACATTTGGGCAAGGTATGGGTACACATAGTTTAAGTATCATGTCTAGGAGTGGTTCAACGTCACAAACTATTAGCATGTAGTTTAGTAAAATGGTGGGAATGTAGAGCGTAACTATGTCAGATCCCTTACCTTATACAGGAGGAGGATCTGGTGGATTTGGAGGGATATGAGCTAGTGGATCTAGTGGATTTGACGATAGAGGAAACATATGAGGAAATAAAGGTCCTGGATTTGGTGGATAAGGGCCTCATCTACCTCAACATGTGTTTTATGAGATGTCACTCCACTTACCTAATTACAAGGGTGTTGAGGATGCTGCAGAGCATGTCCATAAATATGAATTACTATAGAGCGCTAAGGGAATCAATGCCCTAAAGTGGAAAACAAGTCAGTTTGTAACTATGTTGTAAGGGCGCATGCATAGATGGTACCCAAAGTATGACCTCCATCATACAGTGGTGGATTATAACATGTTGTGCAATGAATTCTTGGTAGAATTCCACATTCCTAAGTTTGAGAAAAAGAGCATCAATGTGTTGAAGGAGATTCAACAAGGGATGACAGAGAGTGTGCAGGAGTATGAAGCACGTTTTAAGAATATGTTGTCAAAGTTATCCTATGATAGCCATCCATCCCAAAAGATGCACAATGGTTTGTTAGGGGATTTATCACACCCTTCAGTGAGCCCCTTCACACAAAACTTTCACAGATATGTGTGAGGAATTGTAGGTTGCTTTACATGACGAGGCCATGGGGAGTGTTGACACTGGTGTGAGTCTATTTTTGGAAGCTCATATTGCTTCCATGGTGAAGCAACTTGATAAATTTTCTATGAACTCGGCTCATGAAACACATGGTGAAGCATATTTGAAGTGGAGAGGCACACGAAGTATAATTTCCCATGAAATACGATGTGTACTATGTCGGTGGATTGTGAAAATTTTCACAAAGATCATGATCTAAGTAGATGCCCATTGTTGCAGCATGCAATCTACAAAAATGTGTCTTGTTATTGTAAAATCTATACATCTACAACCCATGATATAAAGGATTAAAAATTGATAGACCAAATCCATGACATCATTGATATTGATGTGCGTTAGACCAACATTGGGAGTAGTTCCAAGGCTAAGGATGATCAATATGAAGGGCGAGTGGATGGAGGAGGTTAAGGAAGAGGTTTTTGTGGAGGATTTAGAGGCCGTAATGGTTACGAGAGGAAGAAGTGACTTTCCCCATGGGACTGTTACAATAATTGTGGTTTGAATAAACACTACAGTGTGAGTGTTTGGATTTGTTACAATGCTCATAGTGTAGGGAGAAGGATAATTATGAGGAGTTCCCGAGTTTTATGAGCACATGAGCGAACTAGAAGAAGGACTCGGGTCGCAGGAATGGTTAGTGTGAGTGGGCTGATCTGTTATGGATGCCTAGGGTAGTGCATGACTTTGCATTGGAACCTATCTTAGTAACCATGTGAGTGAAAGCCATGTGTGAAAGGGAAGAACAAAATAAAAGGCCCCTCATTACAAGATAAGAGGTATTACATGGGAAATATCCTGATCTAACTCATGAGAAAGAGTTGTACCAAGAAACCATATAGGTGATTAGGAGTTTGAATGGAGAAATCCAATGTCCAAGGAACAATGACACAATTTGGAGCAGAAGAAGAGCATTGAGGTTCCTCAATAGGATATGGATGAGATTAGGGAGGTGTGTTGGATCTGCGATAGAGAAGCTGTAGTAGTGAAAATCACAAAGACTCCCCCAATGAGTCATCAAATATTCTTTTCTAAGGCAAATTCATTTGGTGTGATTTACATAACATTGAGTTTTCCCCAAAGAGTGGGACTTTGCAAATGGGAAAACTCTCTAGATTAAAGGCTGGTTCCTATTCCTCTATTTAGGTGCATATGTGGAAACTTGCAGAGGACCTATTCCTAAACCTAATATAAGTTTTACCAAGGAGATAGGGATAACAAGAATACAAGAAATCAAAACTAAGCTACAAGGTGATGCATCGAAGGAATGATGAACATTAGTTTTCTGATAGACACAAACCAACAAAATACATATAATAATTAAGCACAGATAATCAAATTTATAATGAAAGACCAGATGAGAGAAAAGGAGACAAGAAAGGATTTAAAATCAACCACAAATGTGTTTTATTAGTCTCACGTAGATTGATGCAATGCATTTACAAAACCAAAAGGTAGGAAACATATTATAATTTAAATGGAAGGTCTGAACTCCATGAATTCCTTTACCAGAAGGAAAGGGGAGCCTGCAAAAACAAAATAATGTCCAACCCTTTACAATGAGTCTCAAACCTGATTTTATAGATTCAATACAGAGGGAGAAAGAAAGAGAAGTGGGAAAAAATAGTCCGAATCTAAACCATAGCTATTAATGCCTTTGAAAAAATCTGCCTCCCCAAATCTGTCTTGACTACATCAATTTCTTATTCGGGCGCCTCAAAGGAAGAGGAACGATGGATTAGATCAAATATGATCGGTTGTTGGAAAAAATAGATCTTACATTAAAGGCCGAAGAGGTTTCTCCATTTTCTCCCACCTAACCTCTTCAAAATTAGAGTTTTAGATCTTCATGGCATAGACGAGGCCGAGTTCTTTCCAAAAGATTAGATTTGTGATATTTTGAGCCCCGAGTCGAAATATATGCCCCTTCAAAATTTGTACCTGAGTTCGTACAAAAGGGTGGGAAAACTAGTTTAAAAAATAGGCCCCCTTTTTAATATGGGACATGTGGAGGGTGATGCTTGTTCGAGGGAGGCCTCGTATTTTGCTCTTGGAATGGTGCAGGTCGACACATGGTTTCCTCCGTTGGCTCGCTTAATTTCTATTTTTTTGGCTAAGTCCTTTGCTCGGCGGGGTCATATTTTCTTGACCAGGACACATGACGGTATAGCACTCATCCGGAAACCTTCTCTTTATTTGACCCTTGAGTTAGCACCATTTGGACACTTGGAACTATCCACCAACTTGCCACAATGCATTGGCTATTCAACCCGACTCTGCCACCTTCTTCGAGACCGGATCTTTGAGACCTGGGTGTGGAGGCTCCATGCTTGCTTAAAATCTCAATCAAGATTTACCTCTAAAGGAGCATTGAGTTGACACTTGGAAGCCTCCACAAGTCTTGGAATTTTCAATGACCTCCCTCTTACCTTTTCGGACCTTGGGCTATGTGGCGAACTGCCATTGTTTGAGCTTCTACTTTTGGATTTACCCTTAGAGATGTGCCGCTTGTACACGTGGCATTCTATGCCTTCACTTCTATACTTAGTATTTTTTTGAGACCCGCCTTGTCCTCCTTTTGACCTCTATTGACCATTTGCTATGCGGAGGGATGGTGCAAGTTTGATTCTCTGCCTTGGGCTCCCATTTTGGAATTGTGCTGAGCCGACACTTGGTACCTTCTTGCCTAGTGTTGGCAAGAAAATTTGTTGTGTGGAAAAACTTGTGGATTTCTTACCAATGCTCTGGGAATCTAAGTCCCTCTACTTAACCGGTGTAGCTTCGTATGTGCATGCACGTGAAAAGGTGGATTTCTGTGGTGGCCTTTCAACCGAGGATCCAACAGGGGCACTCCACTGACCCTGCGAAAAAGATAGCAATCTCTTGCTAGGGAAGTCTTCGTCTATAGAGCAGGAAAGGGGAGTGAGAAAAGAGGTAAGAGAATTAATGCTGTAGGTAGAAAATTAGATTCCTTCACGCACTAGTTAGAAACTTAGACACATGCATTCATGAGAAGAAACAACCCTGAAAATAGCAACAAGACCAAATAGAATTTGATGAACACAAAGTATCATGTAACCTCTTAGTCAAAGAAAGATTGAAACTCCTTCTTCTTGTATTTATTGCTTAGAAAAAGTTGTACATAGTGGAGAAATGGAAGAAATTGAGAAGGGGGAATAGAAGAAAATGGCTATCTCCTTTATTCTCTCAAGGTGCAATATACTCTTGAGTTTACAAGATCAATCACCGACCCTTTGAAATGGGAATGGCTTTATAATTTATAGAATAGAATATGACTCTTCATCTTCCTCATGACCATTCGAATACCTTAATATGACTTAAGACTATTCATATTCCACTTTAAATATTTAAGTCCCTTTTCTAATAACAAGGCGACTTAATTTACATTATGTTTCTAAAGTCACTTTTAAGTGAATTAAAGGTATATCAAAAAGTACAAACCCCAAAAAGAATCAAAAAATTTGAAAGTGAGAGAAAGTTGGGGGGAAGAGGAGAGAGAAAGAGAGAGAGAAGAAGAAGAGGATATGTCTCCCGATGAAGTCTGTTGATCCTCGTTGATGGAAAGCTCCAAATGCAATGAAGTTCTGAATGTCCCATTGTGCCAAAACTACCCTTTGAGTGTGACTTACTATTTTTAATAAATGGTCCTTTCCACTATTTTCTGCTCCTGGATAAGCATTCTAGCCTTTTGGAGATCTTCAGTGCACACTACTCTTTCCATAGCCACTTTTGATGAAGACTTGCCAAAAATAGCAAGCATGTATAGGAAAACTTACTATTTTTAGAAAGTGTGTTTCCAGTGCTTGATTTGTGATGGAACATAATTTTTGGACTCTTCTTGTCGTTATGATCACACCCTCCAAATTTCACATAGTTTTTCCCACTAGAATGCCTGGAAATAATTTTTGAAATTTTGACTGGCAAAGTGGCTTCGGGCACAGAGTTGTCATGGTGGCCATTAATGGAGCTCAAAATTTGTAGGTCTAGTTTTTGTCTCTATTTGCAATGAAAACAACTCCATTGTGATAGGTTTTTCATTTGGAACTCATGTGCAAGTTTTTAGCTCATTTCCATTGCCGGAATGATGGGAAATTCGACGAATGTGAGCCGGTGCACGAAGTGAGGGTTTTGTTGGAGCAAATGATTGGGCACCATTTGACCTCTTGTTTATTGGATCTTGATCACCTTGAAAAATGAGGAATTCTACAAAATATGACATCTCGATCCGACTTGTATCTTGCAAGATATGAGATTTTTGATCGGGTGACTTCACGGTTATCTGGCAAAAAAATCTCCATTTTTCTCTTCGTTCTTCGTCATTTCACTCCATTTTTCTATGAGGCCTGAATATTGCTGTGCATTCATGGTTTGAATATTTTATGTGGCCATGGTGGAGCTGGTTCAAGCAACAATGGTGGACCAGGTGTCTGGAAAATCACGCACGGAGCCATGGCAAGGTGAGGAGTTCTGAAGGAGAAATGAAAGGAAGAAAATGGCTAAGTGCTGGATTTAAAGTTTCAAAACATGCACATGGATGGGATGGGTGCACTTTTATGTCCCTAATGTCCCTGACCTCAGGGACGTGAGGGACATCAATGTTGGGACCCTAATGTAGCTTCCACATCTTAAAGGCATGTAGGCGTGCATGGTCGGAGGAAGTGCGCATGTGAAGATGCACAAGGAAGAATTCAAAAAGGGTGTTTGGAGAACCAAGGATGTGCACCCATGAAGCACAATTCGGGACATAGCCATTTTCGGCATTTTGGATAGGACACATGAAGAACGTGTTCCATTTGGATAAGGTTCTAGCTTGCAACAGGGTGTCCTAGAAGGAATATACCTTGCGATAAGAAGATCCAAAAATCTAATCATGACATGGAGAGGCATGCGCCTAGGGTGACCCACACCTTGACACTTGGGGCTAGATTTGAGGTTGTAGAAGAGTTTTTTAGAGCTCAGATGCCTATTTATACGCACACCCTTGGCAAAGAAACGGGGACATAAGCGAGGTAGCGGAGCTCTACAAAATTACTGCGAGAACTATGGGATAGAATGGGTAGATGATTGTAGGAAGAATGTAATGAGGGAATGGGGAATGAAAATTTTATTTTGTGAGTATACATGTATGGATCTAGATATGGTGTATGATCATGGTTTGCCTCTCTGTGATGCTTTGTAGTAAGGCTATGAATGAATATGATAAGGTTACCACTGTGTTTATATTAAGATCTCCTTCCTGTATTATCTGCATGTTTCTACTCTCCTTTTGATCTTGTATAATCATGAACCTTACTTGAATGTTGAGTCTATTTGTGGATTTACAACTTCCTAGTTCTATTAATTTGGTTGCACGCTTTGCTTTTGTTATGACTGAAGGGGTATAGAAGCCGTTTTGAGCTCTATAGATTTTTCATTTCTTTTAAATCACTAAGTCAAGATCATGAAGTATGCCTTCCACTGAACTCACATAAAAGAGAGACTCGAGATCCCTCTCACATGCCTCAGGTGAGCGCCTAGCACCCGTTTGGGTGATAGGCTGATGCGCATGAGGTTCCATCAATATTGGTGGGTGTAAAATGACTACATCTTGGTTCCATTGCGGACCTCTTTTCGAAGTTGTAGTGGAACATGGCATACATCATGATCTATGCAAAGAGTGATGATGGAGAGAATAACCCTGGAAGGTGTTGAAGATTGGTTTAAAAGAACGGAGGATGAATTC
Source organism: Taxus wallichiana var. yunnanensis (assembly GCA_018340775.1). NCBI lineage: Eukaryota > Viridiplantae > Streptophyta > Pinopsida > Cupressales > Taxaceae > Taxus > Taxus wallichiana. Next base: position 14,192,052 of record CM031238.1, on the reverse strand, counting down.
ACTCAGAGATTCAATACTAGACTTGGGTTTGACATGTGAAGATGGGTGGAAGACACTCTTTATCATGAGTTATATGAAACCTTCTTCTATTGTTTCCCAGTAGAGTTATTTGAATGGCTCTCGGCTTATACATCTAGATCGGGGTGGTATTATAAGTCACACCCTTGGACCCAAGAAACATATCAGAACTTGCAAGATGTTGATCTAACATGGACCCATGCTATAGATCATTGGTGGAAGGGAGTAATGACTAGTTACACTCTGGAATATGTAATTTCCATGTATTCTTGTCCAGAAGTTGCTCAGTTTGAGTTCTTGCGGGAGCCCAGAGGATCATTTCTGCGTGCTATCCCCCTGGTAATTAAAATCTTGATGGTAACCATGGGTTTAGAGGCATTTCCTATGGCTGGATAAACCACCCTGAGCACTTGGCGAGGAAGCCAGGTTGGGGAAAGATGGCTAATGTAATGACTAAAAAGAAAAGGGAGGAGATACGACTCAAGTATAACAAAGCACGTGAAAGGGAGATCGATAGACAACATGGGATTACAAGTGGGTTATGGAGCTAGACATGGTGGAAAGGAGTTGAGGTTCACGCGGAGGATGTGGAACCCGAACAGTTTGTGATACCCCATCTTGGTAAGCGTGGGAGAGAAAACCTTGCGGCTTCTGATGAGAGTCCGTCATGTAGAGAAAGAAGATTCATTGGTGCGCATCTGACCCCACCTAGTGACCAAACCTTGGTGCTTGGTTTGTTTGAACGAGGGAAAAGTATAGTTGATCCATTTGATATCATTAGAAGCAACCAATCGGCACTTATAAGGTACAACTTCTCGTTTGGGACTTCTATGGCTTCACACACTATTCCAATATTTGGTGGAATGTTTGGAAAAGGCACATATACAGATTGGTTTTGGAAGCACGTTAGGAAGTGGTGGGGGAAATACTACTGGGAGTGGCACTAGTTCACAAACTGTTGGCATGTAATTCAGTGGAATGACAGGAGCATTTGGCATGACAAACACATGCCTTGTACTTAACACAGGAGGATATGGAGGTGGAAGTGGTGGAGCTAGTGGCTTAGGATCTAGTGGGTCCGATGGAGGAGGACACACCAGAGGAAACCAAGGGACTGGATCAGGAGGACAAGGGCCTCAGCCACCTCCTCAAGTATTTTTTGAGATGTCTCTACACTTACCAAATTACAGTGGGATAGAAGATGCCACAGAGCATGTGCATAAGTACGAGCTGCTATGGTGCGCGAAGGGGATCACGACCCAGGATCGAAAGGCTAGTCAATTTGTGATAACCTTGCAAGGATGCGTGCATAGTTGGTATAGAAAGTATGACCCTCATCAGACTATTGTGGATTATACCGCACTAAGAAATGTGTTCTTGACGGAATTCCACATACCTAAGTTTGAATAGAAGAGCATCAACTCTCTCAAAGAAATCCAGCAAGGAATGGTAGAGAGCATGTAGGAATATGATGCATGTTTTAAAACTCTATTGTCTAAACTATCTTATGATATCCACCCTTCACAACATGCTCAATGGTTTTTTGGAGGGTTGATCACACCCTTTAGGAGGGCTTTGTCTCATAAAACATTCACGAGACCCGCACAAAGCGTTAGAAGCCGCTTTGCACGCTGAGGTAGTTGGTAGTGTTGACACTGGTGTTAGCCCATTTCTGGAGGCTCAGATTGCTGCCATGGCTAAGAAATTGGAGAAATTATCTGCCAACATAGTTCCAGAGACTCACGATGGGATGTGGTGCACATATTGTAATGTAGAAGGGCACACAAAGGATAATGGTGGGATATGTACTGAAAGGTGGTACGTGCCGTAGTGGTAAATTATGAAATATGTCACGAGGACCATGATGCAAGTAGGTGCCCCTGTTATAACACGTGATCCATAAAAATGTATCTTGTTATTGTAAGATATGTACCTCAACCACACATGACACCAAGGATTGTAGATTGATTGACCAGATTCATGAGGTAATTGATCTTGGTGTGCGCCGGCATTGCCAGCATTTCCAAAGGAGATGAATGTTGGTATGAAGAGCATGGAGATGGAGGTGCGTGTGGAAGAGGGTTTTACGGAGGATTTCGTGGTCGTAGTAACCGTAGGGGAAGAAGTGAGTTCCCACGTGGAACATGCTTTAATTGTGGATCCACAGATCATTATAAATGTGAATGTCCAAATCTTCTATAATTCTCCTGGTGTGGAAAAAAACATAAGTATGAAGAGTGCCCGGAGTTATATGAGCATATGAGTCAGCAGTAACGGAAGGATAAGGGCACTACCATGGTGAGTATTAAGAAGGCTGACGTGCAATGGCTCCCGTGAGTAATACGTGAATCAGAACTAGATCTTGTTATGGTAACAACAAGGGCAGAGTCCTGCACATGCAAGGAAGTGCCTAAGAAGAGACCTCTGGTTTCGAGGGAAGAAGTAGTACATGGGAAGTATCCAAACCCGACTCACCAAAAATAAGTCTACCAGAAACCATGGACATAATTTAAATCTTACAAGGGGAGATCCAATGCTTAAAAGAGAAAACTAGAAAAGATGAGCAAAGAAGACCAATAGAAGCACCAAAGGATGACTTGGACGAGGTTAAGGAGGTGTGTAAACTGTTGAGGTAGGAGAATATTATTCCCTGCTAGGAGCATGGTTGAGAGAAAAGGTACCACATGTCGGGGAAGAGCACGAAAGGTAGATCTTACATGCAAACCTCCCACCTCACAACCTTGATTATGACAAAGAAATCACCTTGAACGCAGTAGTGGATGGATGGCTACTTAGCAACATCCTCATTGACATAGGTGCAGAGGTTAATGTCCTCACTCTAGGTTCCTGGCATCAAATGGGAAGACCTGCATTATAGGCATCTTCAAATGTGATGTATATGGAAAATAAGACAAAGGCAATGCCCATATGTGTCTTGAAGGATGCGACTATTACCATTCAGGAGACTAGGTTCACTAGGGATTTTGAAGTCTTGGCACTTCTTTGAGGTAGATAATTTCCAAAGACTACTTGGGTGCCCATGGTGCTATAAGAATAATGTAGATATTTGGTTTAACAAGGGGTACATAAGTTTTGAAAACAAGGAAGAGAGGGCGATTATACCGCTTACTGATGGAAAGTCCACACCCTATACTGAACCCCTTGGAGAGGAAGTCCTGGATAGAATATATGTGCACTCCATAAGAGATCCAGAGACCATCCACCCTATAAAAGGAGTCATCCAGTTCGATGATGCTCAATATATTAGTGATACTACCAATATAGCATGCAATAATTGGGTGCATGGGACTTATGAAATGATTGGGTGACATCTGAAAGGATCGGTGACCAAGGTAACAATGACGCATACAGTTTGACACCTGAGAGGAAAGGCAATAACCAAGTATTTTGGGGATGCATACCCTGAGGTATTTTAAAGAGAAATGGAAGCTCAATGGAGGGAGGACAAGCGAAGAGGTATGTTGGGTCATGTTTTGATAGGCACAGCAGCAAGGTGGTGGGCTACGCATAGCAAAACATGTTGGAGTGGTGTGAAGTCGAATTGCGCTCATTGTCCGATTCTCGAAGAGAAATATACCCACCGCTATCAGGGATTACAATGGCAATGAACCCGCCTCTTCCCACATCCAGGCATGTGAAAGGGTCTTGGGAGAAGGCGCGGAAGCTTTACTACCCTCCCTTTGGGTGCACAAGTTGTATTCAACACTACAAGGTTGTGCACACACTTGGTACATCCATTCTGAAACTCACCTCCAGATAGGACATTGATAGGAATTAGTGGTTGACTTGGTTCACACATTCGAGTACCGAAGTACCATGCAACCGGTTGATGAGGTGTTGCAGACTATCAAATGCCTCACTCTGGGGGATTGCACCATGACAGAAGATATATTAGTAAAATTACTTGGTGGACCTAGCTTGGAAGCGTGGTTCGAAGAGGAGGAACTAGAAGACATACAATTTAAGCACATGTGTGCTAAAAAGGAGAAAGGAAAGATGGTATACATTATTGATGGAGAGGAGATGGAGAGCCTAAATGTCGACCATTCGGTTGGGACACGCGAGGTAGTTGACAGTGCGGATATATGTGCACATGCGTATCATGAACCACTCAAAACCAAGAAATTTAACATCGGCTCAGAGAAGGAGCCCAAGGAAGCTATCATTGGGGACTACTGGTCAGATAAGGAAGTATCAAAGATCATCGATATCTTGTGTGAATTCGAGGATTTATTCCCACACGGATACCATGAGTTGAAAGGCATCCACCATTCGTTGGGGGAAATGAGGATAAATTTGAAAGATGGTGCGCGCCGGTCAGGAAGAGGCCTTACAGGATGAATCCTAACATGTGCGTAAGGGTTAAAGAAGAGCTAGACAAAATGATAGCATCCGGTATCATTGAGGCCATGGAGGAGTCCGAATGGATAAGTCTAGTGGTGATTAACATAAAGAAGGACGGGTAGATTAGGATATGCATGGATTACAGGGAATTGAATGCTATTTGTATCATAGATCCTTTTCCCACCCCCTTCACTGAAGAGATTTTGGAAGGAGTTGTTGGGCACGAGGTCTATTCCTTTACAGATGGATTCTCGAGATATCACCAAGTAAGGATTTCCAAGGAAGACCAAGAAAAGACAACTTTCACCACCGAGTGGGGAAGCTTTGCATACACAGTCATGCCCTTTGGATTGAGGAATGCACCCGCTATATTTTCGCGCATAGTGGTACAAGCATTTAAGGACTTCATCCATAAGTTCCTTCAAGTATATTTAGATGATTGGACAGTGTATGGATTGGTAAGGGACCATTGTGATAACTTGAGATTGATGTTTGAAAGATGTTGGCAGTTGAGGATTTCCCTCAACATCAAGAAATGTGTCTTTGCAACTCCTTTTGGAACGTTGTTGGGGCATATCATATGCAAAGAGGGCTTACTGGTGGATCCCGTGAAAGTTGTAGTTATTGTGGGATTAGGGAGCCCACCAGCCAAAGCACCGTGCATGGATTTCTTGGACACACTGGGTACTACAAAAAGTTCATCAAGGGATACGCCAAGATCATTGTGCCTTTGGAAATATTGCTCAGACATAAGAGTGCCTTTCAGCAGGGAGAAGCGGAATAGAGGGCATTTGACACTCTAAAAGAAAGGCTTATCACCACACCGATTCTACAATTCCCATCATAGGATAAACCTTTCCATGTCCACGTGGATGCCTCTAGTACAACAATGGGAGCCATTCTTGCTCAACCAGGAGAGGAAATTGTTGATCATCCCTTGTGTTTTGCAAGTAGAAAGTTGACACCAACATAATAGAATTATACAACGACCGAGCATGAGGCATTGTGAATGATATACGTGCTCCACAAATTTAGACAATATCTGCTGGTGACTCCATTCATATTCTACACTAACCATATGGCCTTGAAGTATCTATTAAATAAAGCAGTGCTGCAAGGATGCATATGCCGTTGGGTACTTTTATTTCAGAATTTGAATTCAAAGTGGTGGTAAAAACTGGAAAGAACAATTATGGGCCGATTATTTATCAAGGATTGGTTCGGGGAGGACACACAAAGTATTGAGGAAACCATGCTAGACATGCAACTATTCAGGTTGCGGCATGCACCCTCAGAGTTAGAAGACATTGTTGTTTTTCTCAAGGAAGGTGTGGCATCCAAAGGGATGAATGCACTAGAAAGAAAAAGGTTAGCCATATGCGCCACACCCTTCATGTTGATCAATGGGGATTTGTATAAAATGGGATGCAATGAGGTTTTGCACCTGGTGTGTATTAGAACATGAACGTGTGGCCATAATAGAAGAAACCCATGGTGGGATTGCTGGAGGACACTATGCGGGAATGAAACCATTTGTAAGATCCTAGTCACCCGATTTGTGGTGGGAGACGATTCACAGATTGCATTGAGTTTTGTAAGGCCTGTGACCACTGCCAGTGCCTTGGAAAACTTGGGAGAAGGGATGAGATGCCCTTACACCCCATCGCTAGCGTGAAACCTTTTGAGAAATGGGTAATAGATTTTGTCAGACCAATCTCACCAGTTGCGTGAAGGACTAACTCATGGTATATCATTACTGTACTAATTATCTGATAAGGTGGGCAGAGGCCGCGCCCAGTAAGGATTGCACCGCAACGATGACTACTAGATTTTTGTGGGAAAACATTATCAACAGGTATGGGTGCCCATTAAGTTTAACAAGTGATAGGGGCACTCACTTCTTAAATGAAACCGTCAGGATTCTATTGGAAGAATTCATGGTATCCCATCACAAGACTACCCCTTATCACCCTCAGGCAAATGGGACTGCAGAGGCATTCAACAAAATCCTTAGTCACACATTGACTAAGATATGTGACGTGGGTAGGTAGGATTGGGATGACAAGGTGTCAGCAGTTCTTTGGGCATATAAAACAACATATAAAAGATTGAACAAGGCCACACCATTTCAATTGGTGTTTGGCACGGAAGCAATTTTTGGTGGAATTCATGCTACCATCTCTGTGTATAGTGTCAGTAGGAGGGTTGGACAATGAGAAAGCGATGGAAGAAATAATAGATGAATTGATAAAGTTGGATGAAAGGTGCTCACTAGCAAGATGGAGCTAAACAACTGAGAAGGCAAAGCAAAAGGCATGGCATGACCGCCATATTAAGAACAAACAGTTTGAGGTTGGCTAGATGGTATTACTATATGATTCAAAATTTCTACGCCATCTTGGAAAGTTAAAGGTGCATTGGTTGGGTCCTTATGTAATTTCATACATCCTTGATTTGAGCGCGTGCCAGTTACAAGCACTGGATGGAACAAAATTACCTGGACACTTCAATGGGAGTAGGCTAAAGCCCTACTATAAATAATGCTTCTTGGTGTTTGTAAATAAGGCAGTTTTTCCAGTTAGTTTAGAATTTCCTTTTATGTTTTTCCTTTCTTGTATTTCCTTTTCACGTTGTTGTTTTGTTTTGCGCCTTGGGCACCAGTAACCTTATTACTTTTTGAATTATGAATGTGTAGAGGACCGCACATCATTTTAGTGTGGGGTGAGATAATAAAGAGAGTCATGGAGTTATTCTTCTAGGAGGATTGGGTTGGTAGACCGTTTGAATTGGCCCTCTTAAAAATATGCATTAGGAGAAAATAAGGCATATAGGTGGAAAAATAAGATTACATTGGAAATCCACATATAAAGGAGAAAAAACACAAAAACATGAGGTAGGTGAAAGCAAGAATCATGAGGATGGAAGAAGTGCCTTTGGCACCGGTAACACGTGTGCAAGAGTCTTCTGTCAAGATGGATTGTTTTGCGCACAGAAGGGTGGAAAAGTTTTCGCAAGGATTGGGCGCGGGTGAAAAATGTTTCGTGCAAGGATTGGGTGCGGGTGAAAAACTTTTCGCACAAGGATTGGGCGCGGGTGGAAAATTTTTCGCGCAAGGATTGGGTGCGTAAGGAGAAGCGTTGAAGTCAGGTGTTGTTTGAGAACACCGCATTAAACATTATCGTATAGTGGTAGGTAGCCTAGCCTTAAATGCATAAAAGTGGGAAAATCTATAAATACAAGAATGGGTAGTTCATTATTTTACTTTGCAAAAACAAGAAGAGTGATTTTCTTTCACAAGATAGGGTTTCAAGAACTGACTCGTGCAAAGGAAAATCTGAAAAACTTAAGTGTAATCGGTCCATTAGATCTACAAACCAGAGCAGAAGTGGTTCATGGGTGTGAGGAACATTGTGAAGAAGCGCCATGATCGAAAGGGAAAAGTCAGAGGTTAGGGTTTGTGTTCTAGGGCACAGGGCACACGAGGAAAACTTTCAAACAAACTCACAAGTTAACCTGGAATGAAAGCAAGGGGTGCAATGATGACCACAAAATCAGTAGGTAAACCTACAGAACAATCCAAGAAGGGAAAGGGTAAAGGAAAAGCAAAGAAGAAATAATAAGAAATACCCATGGATAAAAATGAGGAATGGTACTCAGAAATGCAATACCGGATGGGGTTTTTCTAGGGCAAGAGTGGGAGTCCCACATAAGATAGATGACCATGATTGACTACAATCACCGGTCAAGCATAATCACGAAGGAAATGGCACTGGAGTTGGTGCGCCCCACAAATAAATGAACACTTGATGGGTTGCCAATCTACAGCGACGTGGTCAAGGTGAAAATGGAGAAGGTAGGGCTTCTCCAAATTTTTGAGTTTCCATATTTCGGGAAGCCCGAGTGCTTGTACCAATGGTTGATGATGCACGTACACGAAGACTTCTTCTGCTTCATAGGGCACAAAATGTGCATAACTCCCCAACTAATTTCACACTTCATAGGCCTAAACTATGAGGGGATGTGCTCATAGATGACCTCCAGGATGAGGAGGCAATTAAAGAAACCATAGCATCCCAAGAATTGAAGAAGGGATCAAGGTACTACGACATCTCGAATATCAACAATCGGTGATGAAGATGGCCGCACACCTTGTCTCCAAGCTGAATGGACAAGAAAGGTGGACCCAGGTGAGCAATCCCTGGCTGAATGTTTGTAGGAAGGTCAGAAGGCACCATATACAACATCTCCCAATACATAGCAAATGAAATCATAAGTAGCGCGGAGAATGGAGGAAAGATCCTATTTGGGAACATTCTATTGACAATTGTGTTCTCAGAAATTGGGGTGCCGGATGCATCCGACAAGTTCGTGTGGGAGTACCCTGCTGAAGATCCCTCACCTGTGGAGAGATTTCATAAATACACATGTGAATCAATGATAGGGGTACACAAGGCGCGCTTAGAAAAATGGTATAAGTGCCTTAGGAACGCATTCGGGGCTGAATGGCGGATCCTAAACAACTCTCGCGGCGACAGGAGGAGAAGTAGAGTTCGCAATCTACCAACACTTCTACATTGGAGTTCATTTTGGTGGATGGCAGTTGGAGTCCATGGTGTAAACTCCCATTCTCGTTTACTGCCCAATTTTTCCAAGTGGGGGTAAACAGATACAAGGAATTGAAGAAATTAAACCTGGAGTTGTCCACCCTTGACAGAGAGCACAGGGAAATGAGAAAGAAGCTGGTCTACCTAGAGAAGCGTGTGTACATTGAAAGATACATGTCACAGGATGTGCATATTGTAAGGCCTTTGACCTTACCTATTACTAGGAGAAATGCCACAAGGATTTACCTACGCATAAGGCCAAAATTTGAAAAGGGCGTGTACGTGGAGAATGAGATATCCATCCCAAATGACCCTATTGGGAGAAAGAAGATCGCGCCAAAGCATCGGGAGAAGGAAGAGACAAAGGAAAAAAGGGCGGTGGAGAAGCAGGATATAGGTACCACGGGGACAAGTACCTACATCTGGAAGAAGAAGAGAACGGTGGTCAGGGAGAAAACCCCATAACCTATGAAGCTACCATCCCCTAAGGAGCCCTCAGATGAAGAGAAGACCACATCCCAGACCCCATAATTTTTAGTAGAGGAAGAAGAAAAGGGGATGAAAGAACAAGAGTCTAAAGATACAAATGACCCAAATATGTATATAGGTGAAAATGATGATAATGAAGACGAAGAGTTGGAGGTGGGTCAGGAGCCGATTGATGTCCACAATTCAGGGGAAGAGGGAGTAGAAGACACAAATGATGCTTTCATCTTTGTAAGGAGGAAGGTGCCCAAAGGGAGGAAGGCACGCAAAGTGAAGAAAGGAGTGAGGGGGAAAGTACCAAGGAGCCAGATATGCCCAAGCTCACTCAGGAGGAGGTGAATGAGAAAGTGACAAGGGAGGTGGAGAAGATAATTAATACCTTGGTCGAAGAGGAGTTGGAGTGTAGCGCAGAGCTCATGCTTGGTGAATTCAAGGAAGAGAAAAGGGAGAAGAGTGTGGGTAGCACAAAAGGCCCAACTCTTTTAGTAACTATTCCCAAGGGCATGCACACAGGAGGTAAACACGTAGAAGGGGGAAGAACAATGATGGGATATATTGATGACCCCAACAAAGTTTTTGCGCACACATTTCCAGAGTACCATGCCCACCAAGGAGCTCACCACCATGGAGTCCTTTGATCCTAAGGGTGGATACCCATGCATAAGGAAGATGCTATCATGGGCATTTGACTCCCACCTCAATGAGCCCGAGTTTGAGGTTAACCAAGGAGCAGTACTAGCGTTGTCCGAGGGAAAGGGGGACAACCCCATTGTAAACACGCAACAACTATCGGATGAGAAAGTGTGTAACATGCTCAACAAAGTCTCTGTGGAAATTGAGGCTAGGATCTTCTGCAAAAATGATAGGGTTAAAGTCTTGGAGGACCTATTGGAGAAGAGGAAGGAAGAAGTAGTTAAGCTAACAAAGGACCTCAGCCTTGAGAAACTAATCAGCGCTCAACTACAAAGGAGCTTCAGGAGGAAAAGGCCAGGGTATGTGAAGTTTCCAAGAAGGTGGAGCTCATCTCCCAAGCTATTATCATGAAGCACCTGGACCTTAACCCTCCCGCGTAAAAGTATGGATCCTCCCTAGAATGTCTAGAGGACTTGACTCGAGATCCTCACCATGGAAAGGCAGCCTTTGGCCTTGGAGTCAGCAGAGGAGGTAGCTGCACACTTGGAGAAGGAGGATAAGTTGAAGGTTGTCGTGCTCATGGATGAATACAACAAGGTGCTCATTGATGTAAAGATAACTGCACAAACCGTTGGGGTCACCTACGACCATTGCGTGGATCAAGACAAGGTGAAAAGCATGCTGCTTGCCATGACAAGGCCAAGTTGAAGGACTTTAGGGAAAAGAATAAAGGCAATAGAGCTGAGCAAGAAAATATCCTAGCTGAAGTGGAAAAGAATTCTGAAGCTATTGAGATCCTTCGAGTCTCAATCAAAACCCGACTAAAAGAGCTCTACAAGGTCATTACGAGGAAGATGGATGCCTTGGAAGATCATGCTAAGGGGAAGGGTTAACCTTCAATGAGGTGAGCACATTGGTTGGTGACCTCTGCACAAGAGTGCAAGATGAAGTCAGTGCTTAGAATACACTGGAGGCCGACCTACGGCAAAATTTTCCCCTTCTTCTTCTTTAGGCAATTTTCCCTCTATTCTTTCTCTCCCCCATTCTTTATTCTTTCCCTCCATTCTTTTCCAAGGCAAGGCCTTGCATTTTTGTACTACATTCTTTGAAAAGGTTCCCGAGGGTAGAGAACAGGTGAAGTGTCTTTGTAATGTTGGGACCCTAGTGTAGCTTCCACATTTTAAAGGCGTGTCGGGCAGCACATGGCCGGAGGAAGCGCGCATGTGAAGGCGTGCAAGGCAGAATTCAAAAAGGGTTCTTGGAGAACCAAGGATGCACACCCACGAAGCACAATTCAGGACTTAGCCATTTTTGGCCTTTTGGATAGGACACATGAAGAACATGTTCCATTTGGATAAGGTTCTAGCCTAGCAACAAGGTGTCTGGAAGGAATATACCTTGCGATAAGAAGATCCAAAAATCTAATCATGACATGGAGAGGCATGCGCTAGGGCGACCCACACCTTAACACTTGGGGCCAGATATGAGGTTGTAGAGGAGTTTGTTAGAGATCAGATGCCTATTTATACGTGCACCCTTGGAAAAGAAAGGGGGACATAAGTGAGGTAGCGAAGCTCTGCAGAATTACTGTGAGAACTATGGGATAGAATGGGTAGATGATTCTAGGAAGAATGTAATGAGGGAATGGGGAATGAAAATTTTATTTTGTGAGCATACATGTATGGATCCAGATATGGTGTATGACTGTGGTCTGCCTCTCTGTGATGCTTTGTAGTAAGACTATGAATGAATATGATAAGGTTACCACTATGTTTATATTAAGATCTCCTTCCTATATTATCTGCATGTTTCTACTCTACTTTTGATCTTGTATAATCATGAACCTTACTTGAATGTTGAGTCTATTTGTGGATTTACAACTTCCTAGTTCTATTAATTTTGTTGCGCACTTTACTTTTTTATGACTGAAGGGGTATAGAATCCGTTCTGAGCTCTATAGCTTTTTCATTTCTTTTAAATCACTAAGTCAAGATCATGAAGTATGCCTTCCACTGAACTCACATAAAAGAGAGACTCGGCTCCCTCTCGTGCACCTCGGGTGAGTGCCCAGCGCCCACTGGGTGATAGGCTGGCACACATGAGGTTCCATTGATCTTGATGGGTGCAAAATGACTATAATAAATTTCCATGGTGGTCAAGGTAATGCCATGTGTCGTCGATCCGACGGCAGAGGATTTACTTGAAAAATGCACCTGGGGGCTGAAACTCAGTCATGTGGGTGTCCAAATGACTCCTCATAGGGGTTGGGAACATTTTTCCATGTCTGATGTCCCCAACCTCAGGTGCATAAGGAAATCAAATTCCATGGTGGTCTTGGAGGTGACACGTGGCGCCCAATCCAACGACAGGGAATGCACGCTCCAAATAAGCACCTGGGGGCTGAATTACGGTCACGTGAGTGTCCAGAAGACTGCCTATGGGGGATGGGCACATTTTTCAAGGTCTAATATCCCCCACCTTAGGTAAATAAGGGACATCATTTTCCATAGTGGTCCGGAGTGAGACGTGGCGCCCGATCCAATGATAAGGGATGAATGCTCCAAGAATGCACCTGGGGGCTGAACTGTCAAGTCTGAAGGTCATATGAGGGCCCCAGAGGTCACATGGGGCTGGGAGAATTTTACAAGGGCTTATGTACCTGACATCAGGGACTTTGGGGACATTAAATCTCGCCAAGCTCTTGGTGCTGACATGTGTCCTCTCGAAAAAATGACTAAGTCTTGAACTGCGTTTGAGAGGGTAACTTAGAACGAAGATAACTTGAGCTCCGTCAAAATTTCTTGGTGAAATTTTATATGATCCTGATTGGAAATGGAATTTTGATTCCAATTATGGGGGTTTCATGTCTTGATTCGGCCATATGATCCCTGACAAATCTGATTTTTGATCTAGTACTCCACTTGTGCACGAGAGAAACCGCTGTCAATCATATGCTCCAGGTGTTGTGAAAAATATTATTTTACCGTCATATAGGTATTATAATAATATTTCCTAGGATGTTTTTTTTACTTATAAATCCATTTGGAGCTCCTAAAATCTTCTTCGAAGCTCAATAGCTATTTTAGGCATCGTGTACCTTTAGGCTTGTGAACCTTGTTTTTTACTCAGACTGCTCCAAGTCTTGTAGAACTTCCCCAGACCTTCCAAAATCATTTCCATGATGTTCCAAGGTATTTAATTTTCCTCCATGTTTATTTTTATCTTCTGTTTCACTCAGGGGGGATCCGATCCTGGGAAGGCTAGCGATAGCCCTTCCTTATACTACCATGAGATAGTGTCTTTTTAGAACTCCCTAAAATCACCTAGGTGGAATGAGTGCACTTTACTAAATCAGCTAGGGGAAAAATTTGACATCAAATAGGGGGTGATCAGACTGATGGATTTGACCTGGGGTGCCTAGGAATGAAAAATTTTCCATAGGGGTATAGTTGTCGTGCTTGGAAACTTCCAATTTCCCTATTACACATTTTCATGACAACACCTAGTTGAAGAATTTTCAACGGCCATGAAACTTTTTGGGACTCTAGACATGTGGAAGCCTAGTGCTCATTTGAGCTTCCCTTTTTAGATTCAACTTTGGATAAGTTTGTGCCGACACGTGTCTCTCTACGCTACCTCCTCCATACTTAGTCAATTTTTGGACTCGTTCAATCAAGCTGTTTGAGCTCTAAGACTTCAGATCTTTGCCATTTCTTCTCTTTCTTCTTCTTCTTGCTTCTCTTGTGACACTCCTCCTTCTCTAACCCTCTTATTCTATTTTTGAGCCCACCTGTAACTTGTTAAATAGATTTAAGACACAAATTCACTCGATGAGCCATTTTTCTTCTTGGAATTTTTACATAGGGTCGTTTGGTCTTTCGTAGGCCTCGCCACTCCATTGTTGAGTCCTTTTGCAACCTTTTTGTCATCCTAGAATGTGAGCTCATGGGTCCGAGTCATCTTCATGATTTCCTTAAGTGCGGGACTTGTCTTGACCAAATTTTCTAGGGGGGAGAATTTGGGATAACAAGAACATTATTTCTCTATTGGGAGAATGGCTGAGAGGAAAGGTGTCGCATGCTAGAGGAGAGCACGAGAGACATGTCCTACATGCTAACCTACCTCCTCATAATATTGATTATGATAAGGAGATCAAACCGAATGCATTTGTTGATGGGTGGATCTTGAGTAATATATTAATTAACACAAATGCATAAGTCAATGCCCTTACTCTAGATGCATAATCAAATGGGGAGATCCCCATTATAGTCATCTTCAAATGGGATTTATATGGAAAATGGGATGAAGGCCATGCCTCGAGAGTGTTGAAGGGTACATCCATAACCATCCAAGGGTCATAGTCTACTAGATATTTTGAGGTTCTAGAGCTTGCTTGAGGTGATAGTTTCCAAAGAACTAGTTGGGTGCCCCTGGTGTTACATGAATAACGATGACTTACGTTTCAATAAGGGGTACATCAACTTTGAAAATAAGGAGTGCGTGATTATCCCACTAACTGATGGAAGGTTTGTGCCTTATGTGGAACCCTTAGGAGAAGAGGACCTAGATAGAATCTATGTACACACCATCAAGGACCCCGATGTCATTCATCCATCAAAGGAAGGAGCCATTCAGTGGGAATACACTTAGTCTATAAGTGACAAAACAAGTATTACATGTGATAATTGGGCACATGGGACATACAAGTTTGTTGGAAGGCATTTGAAGGATAATGAGACTTGAGCTATCAGAGCATGCTCACTGAGGTGCTTGGGAGGAAGGTAATTGCCATGGGTACTGGGGAGGAAACCACGATGTCTTATGCAAGATGGAGATCTAGTGGAAGTGTTAAGTGGAGAGAAGGAATATTCTTACCTATACCTTGTGTGGAACAATGACATGATGGTGGGTGACCCATTAAGACAATCTTTTAGAATGGCACGAAGTGAGGATTACGCTCTGTTAGGTTTCTCAAGCAATACACCATCTCAAATTTATGATTATGATGGGAAGGGATCAGCCTCATGCCATGTTCGGGAGTGTGAGAAGACTTGGATGGATGGTGTGAAGCTTTACTTACTTCCCTATGGGTGGAAAAGTTTTATTCCACCTTTCAGGGTTATGTGTATGCCTGGTAAATCCATTAGGATTTACGTTAATGGACATGGAATTGATTGGAGATGATGATAGATATCATCCAAAATTTTGAGTACTAATCCCTAAGCAATCGGTGAATGAGGTGTTGTAGGTAGTCAAGTGCCTTACCTTGGGTGATTGTGCCATGGCTAAGGAATAAATTTTGGAGTTGATAGGAGAACTTGAGTTGGGGGCACACTTTGGTGAAGAATAAGTGGAAGAAGTATAGCTTAAAGCGTGCTCGCATGGAGAAAGAAAATGGTAAGTTGGTGTACCTGGTGGATGGTGAGGAGATGGAAAACTTGGATGTTGACCATACTATAGGTACGCGTGGAGTATTAGAAAAGAAAATGAGAAATCACATGCCTACCTTGAACCATTGAAAACAAATAAGGTTAACATTAGTACTAAAGAAGAGCCCAAGGAAGTCATTATTAGAGACTATTGGAAAAACAGGAGGTTTTCAAAGTGGTTGAACTACTATACAATTTCCAAGATTTGTTCTTACATGGGTACCACAAATTAAAAGGAGTACATCCCTCATTGGGAGAAATGAGGATTAAGTTAAAAGAGGGTGCACGCCCTAGTTCGAAAGAGACCTTATAGGATGAATTTGAATCTGCGTGTCAAGGTTAAGGAGGAAATTGATAAGATGATAAAATTTGGGATCATTGAGGCCATTGAGGAATCTGAATGGGTGAGCCCAATGGTCATTAATTTCAAAATGGATGGAAGAATAAGGATATGTGTAGACTATAGGGATCTCAATGTTGCATGTGTCATAGACCCTTTCCTAACCCCATTTATTGAAGAAATTCTAGAAGGTGTAGCTGGGCAAGAGATCTATTCTTTTACAAATGGATTCTTGGGTTATCACTAGGTGAGAATTACGAAGGAAGACCGAGAAGAAAAAAATTTCACCATTGAATGGGGAATTTTTTCTTATATAGTCATGCCTTTTGGATTGAAGAACATGTCTATTATGTTTTCATGTATTGTTGTGCAGGCCTTTCAAGACTTCATCCATAAATTTCTGCAAGTTTACCTGGATGACTGGACGGTGTATGGGTTAGTCAAAGATCATTGTGACAATCTACGGTTGATGTTTGAGAGATGCAGGTAGTTGAACATCTCCCTGAATATTAAGAAATGTGTTTTTTCCACTCCTTTTGGCACGTTGTTGGGACACATTATTTACAAAGAAGGCTTATTGGTAGACCTCGTAAAATTTGTTGTTATAGTGGGATTAGAGGAGCCTACTAGTCAAAGCATGGTGCATGGGTTCCTAGGAACACAAGGTATTACATGAAATTCATTAAGGGATATTCCAAGATTTTACTGTTTCCCTGGAAGAGTTATTGAAATATAAAATTAAGCTCTATTTAGGAGAGGCACAACATGTGGCTTTTGACACCTTAAAGGAGAAACTTACTATTATGCCCATTTTGTGCTTTCCCTCTTGGGATAGGCCTTTCCATGTGCATGTTGATGCATCAGGTATGATGATAGGAGTAGTGTTGGCACAACCTAGAGAGGGGATTTTTGATCATCCCTTGTGTTTCACAAGCAAGAAAATTAACACAAGCTGAGAAAAATTACATCACGACGAAGTGTGAGGTGCTATCTATGATCTATGTGCTACACATGTTCAAGAAAATATTTTTGGCCACTCCATTTATCTTTTACATAGATCATATGGCACTCAAGTACTTGGTGAACAAACCTATCTTGCAAGGGTGCATATGCCAGTGGATTTTCTGTTTCAGGAGTTCAAATTTTGGTCATAGTAAAACTAGGTAAAATCAATTTGGGACTTGACCATCTATCATGGATTAACTCGGTGAGAGGACACAGAAAACATTGAGGATATGATGCGAGATGCATAATTTCTTAGATTACAACGCATCCCCTATAACTTAGAGGATATTGCTATTTTTATATAGATGGGCATGGCACCGAAAGAATGAAGACCTTGGAGAAAAAATAGTTGGCTATATGCGTCGCGCCCTATATGTTGATTGGTGGAGAAGTGTACAAAATGAGCTGAGATGAGGTTTTACACCGGTGTTTGTTGAAACATGAGAATACCACAATCATGGAAGAAGCTCATGGTGGCATTACAGGAGGTCATTATGCTGGGAATACGACTAAGATGAGATGAAGTTTTACACCGGTGTTTGTTGAAACATGAGAATACCACAATCATGGAAGAAGCTCATGGTGGCATTACAGGAGGTCATTATGCTAGGAATACGACCACACGTAAGATCCTATTGGTAGGCCTTTGGTGGGAAATAATTTACAAGGATTGTATTGAATATTGTAAGGATTTGTGATGATAATTTCTAGTGCTTTGGTGAACTAGGATAGAGAGATGAAATTCCATTAAGACCTATTTCTAGTGTAGAGCTATTTGAAAAGTGGGCAATTGAATTTGTGGGCCCTATTTCCCCACCACCGGTGTACAAGACAGGTTCACGTTATATTATCACTTACATATATTATCTTACAAGGTGGGTAGAAGCGAAAACTACAAAGGACTGTACAATGGCTACAACAACTAGGTTCTTATGGGAGAACATAATCAGCAGGTATGGATGTCTGTTAAGTTTAACGAGTGATAGGAGTACACATTTCTTAAATGAGACTTTTCAAATCTTATTGGCAGAGTTCATGGTGGCCCATCACAAAACTACCCCTTATCACCCTCAGGCTAATGGAACTTGTTGAGGCCATTAACAAGATATTAAGCCACACATTAACAAATATTTATGATTTTGGAAGAAGAAAATGGGATGATAAAGTATCTGTAGTTCTATGGGCATATAGAACAACTTATAAGCAATTGAACAAGGCCACACCCTTTCAATTGGTGTATGGCACGAAGGTAGTTCTACATGTGGAATTCATGTTTTCATCTTTGCATATTACATATGTAGGAGGATTTTCTAATGAATAAGCATTAGAGGAGCACATTGATAAACTTATGGAGTTGGATGAGAGGCATGCCATTTCCAAATGGAGTTAGAATTGGAGAAAGCATGAAAAAGGCATGCCATGATCATCATATTAAAAGTAAGAAGTTTGAGGTTGGGAAGATGGTCCTTTTGTATGATCTATGTTTCTACACCACCCAGGGAAGCTCAAGTTGCATTGGTTGGGACCATACACTATCACTTACATACTTGATTAAGGCGTTTTCTAGTTATAAGCATTGGATGACACATGGTTTCCTGATTTCTTTAACGGGAGTAGGTTGAAGCCCTAATATAAATAAGTCTTCTTGGTGTTTGTAAATAAGGTAGTATTGCTAGTTAGTTTAGGATTTCCCTTAATGTAGTTTCCTTTTTATGTGTTTCCCTTCTTTTTGCTTTGCCTTGTCTTTTGTGTTGTTGTGGGCTATGTTTCAAGGGTTTTTTATGCATAGAGGACTACACATCTATTTAGTGTGGGGTGGAAGGTGTTAATGGAGAGTCTCTATGAAGATTATGGTAAGAATCAAGTGTTGAAAATGATGTGGATTTACGGCCATGTGGAAAAATCAAAAGGGCATAAGGTCAAAAGAGCATGCATAACATAAGTGATTATGGGTGGAGATTGGTGTCAAAAATATTTATAAAAACCATGTATAAGGATGAAAAAGATGAGAAACATGAGGTAGGTGGTGACAAGGACTAGATTTGATTAATGTAGTCTTGCACGCGAGGAAGGTTGTGGGTTTACGTAGGATTGAGCATGGAGGAAAAGTGCTGGAAAAAAATATGGAAAGATGACGTTGAAAAAATATGACTTTAATGTAGTTTTACATTGGTAGGTGGCATGGGAGTTTGTTTTGGAAAAGTAAAAAGCTATAAATAGAAGGTCGGGGTAAGTTATTTATTTTTTACTTTGAGTTTATTTTTGAAGAGCTCTTGTAAACTCAAACATCCTTGTGAAAATATATTTGTGGAGATTTGCATGCGTAGAGGAAGATTTAATAGATTTATGAACCAAAGTGGAAAGGAGTACACACGTGTGAGTGGAGGAGTTAGTTTGGTGGATTCCCATGGGTGTTACATTGTCTTGTGGAAGGAAATTTTTCCAAGTTAGGGTTTACAGAGCTAGGGCACGGGTTTGGAGGAATTTCACAAAGGGGTGAAGCCGAGGGATTGAGTAGAGTTGAAGAAAGAAGAAAGGAAGAACTAACAAGGACTGGAAGAGAAAAATGACACCAAGGAAGGGATCATATTTTTTTAACAAAGAAGGGCAAGGCAAAGGAAAACCAGTTACATCAAATAGTTTCAATGAAAGAGTGGCACGTGGAGATGCAATACCCGATGACATTCTATTATGAATGGAATGGGTGTCTCACATGTGAAATATGGATGAAAGCAATTATAACCATAGGAAAGCACCACAGAGAAGGAAATGGTGTTGGAATTAGTTCACCCGATGAGAGAAAGGACATAGGATGATAAGCATGTTTATGATGACTCGGTGAAAACCACATTGGAGAAGGCTGGAATCTTGCAACTCTATGAGTTTCCATATTTTGGTAAACCCGATAGGTTGTACCAATGGTTAATATCATGTGTGCATGAGGATTATTTTTACTTCACAGGAAGGAGAATGTGCTTGACTTCCCAGTTTATTTCTAAGTATACTAGACTTATATGTATGAGAGAGTTGCTAGATGATGATTTGGGCAAAAAGGATGCAGTCAAGGAAATGACCACATATTATGAGTATGAGTATGGTTCGCGCTACTTTGATATTAGCAAGATCACCAACCTAGTTATGAGGATGTTGTACACTTACTAACCAAGGTGAATGGACAAGAGCACTAGTCAAAAGTGGATAAGAGGTGGTTGAATATTTACAGGAAGATTTCAGATCAAAAAATCACAACCTCTCGGCCTTCATTGTAAAAGGGATCATAGGTGCGGAGCATAATGGGGACAAGATCATGTATGATAATGTCCTTCTTACTATTATGTTTTTGAATATTGGAGTGCCTGATGGGACAGAGATAGCTATGTCTCGATGGTACCTCAATGAGGACTCTTCCCTCGTGAAGATATTTGAAGTATACACTTGTGACATGATGACTACTACACACAAGGCGTGCTTGGAGAAGTGAGTAGAGAATTCACGATACATTTAGAGAAGAGTGAATAATATACGAGAAACTACCAACCCTATTGCATGGTGAGGTTGAGTCCACTGTAGTCTCTTCCCTTTCTCTCTTTGTCCCTTTTGCCATGGCAAGGTCCTTGGGGATGGATAAATCATCCTCGACGTCGCGTCCTTCTCAAACTTGGGCCTTAGGTATAGTTTCACCCTTGATGTCATCTTTCATGCAATATGTATTGAGATGAACTTCACCATTTATATGTCATGGGAGACATACTTCTCCACAAACGCATATTTCTTAGGGTATACCAATGTTCTACGTAACATGCGTTATGCTGGTCTACCAAATTGTATCCCTAGGTCACTCGCGGGATGGAGGAACTAGGAAGCGACCTTAGTAAGAAAATGGAGAACATTGTTGATACACTGAAGGCTAAGGGTGAGGATTTTTCATTTGATGAGGTCAACACATTGATAGGGGATCTGTTTCAACAAGTTTAGAATGAGGTGGAAGCCTGAAGTAAGATTGAAGCAAGCTGAATAAAGACTTCCCAATTCTTCTTACTTGATGATGGAATTCTTTCATTCTATGACGTAAGTCGAAGCAAATTATTCTCTCCTCCCATTATTTATTCTTTTCAAAAGAACAATATTTTTCTAAGGATGGACAACAAGTTTAGTGTGGGGTGATGTTAGACCATGAAATTGACTAATTCCTAAGGTAAAGGAAGAGCGCGCACATGCATGGGAAAGTAAGGTAGAAAAGCGCTCAAGGAAATGCGTATGAGAGAAAAGGTTAGTGCATGGAAAAAGAAAGGGTTTGGGAACTTAGATGCATTTCTAAGGTGGCATCATAGGAAAAACATGTGAAGGCTTGAGTAGGCGTGATGATTGATAAAGGTTCTATCATGGAGTCTTAGAGCTCAAGGAAAGAATATTCCATGAAGGGAATATTCCAAAGGTGGATCATTATAGTTAGTGAAGGCTTTTCCAAGTCGACATATCACTCAATCATGGAGGACCACATTTCCACCTGACATGCGATATGCTCATGGGTGAAAACTATGGTGGTGAAGGAAGGATCCAGATTCTATTTAAGGGAGTGCTTGGGTCCAAAATAAAAGAGAGGTTGGAGAAGAAACAAAGTGTTGCAAGAATGCATTATGTGGGTTGTGATGTTAGGAGCTGTAATTGTTTTATAGGTTATTATTACTATTAGTGCTAGAGAGAGGCTAGGAAAGGATGAT
The DNA here is from genome assembly GCA_018340775.1 of Taxus wallichiana var. yunnanensis. Classification (NCBI taxonomy): domain Eukaryota; kingdom Viridiplantae; phylum Streptophyta; class Pinopsida; order Cupressales; family Taxaceae; genus Taxus; species Taxus wallichiana. Next base: position 14,170,451 of record CM031238.1, on the reverse strand, counting down.
GCTAGGCATGGATGTAGGCACTCGGGTCTGAAACTAGAGCTGAGATGGAAGAACATAGCTAGGGTTCACTATGTAGAGTAATTTTGTAGGGTTGGGATGTTATTCCTTGATGTATATGGTCTAATATGACCCTTTTTGATGTAATATGGCTATTAAATGATTACAATCAATATACGAGGCTCTGTTCCTAATATCTGTGTTTATAGACCAAACCCTAGTGTGTTTTCATGTTATTCTTAGTTCATATATGATTCTATCATGCTGTTGTGATGTTTATTTATATCATGTCACATTTGTGCTTAGAACTAGTTCCCCTACCTCGGTATTAGATTACATGGATGATTATGTTCTGCAAACCATTCCTCCATTAATGGTAGAGCATTTTTACAAGGATCACATAAAATAGGGGCTTGACACCTGCGTATGCCTCGGGTGAAGTGCCCAACTTATGTTGGGTGATAGGTCGAAGCGAAGCACTTGAGGTTAACAAAGAGTTTAAAGGGTAAGAGGTAAATGAGGCTACAAATTTTAAATTTGCATTGTCATTGTGTTGGATTATCATTCAATCTCACATGTCATTGCACTATCCAAATGATCATGACTCAACAATCAAATCAATCATTCAATCAATTTTCTCATAGCTGAATTCTACTTCTATTTGGAACCCTTTGGAGCATCCACAAACACATTTGATCAAGAGATTCAACAAGATCGGTGTTTCATTCCAAGCTTGAACAATCTCATCTAAGGTCGCAAGGAGATATAAAGAAGGATTTGGTTTGCTTTTATTTACATTGTTTTTTCATTTGTAGTATTTCTCTTGTATACATTTCTAGCACACCCAGTGGGACAAACCCACATCATTTTCATTTTTCATCATTTTTTGTGAAATTAACCTTGGTTTTGTGTTTATCTTGTTGTTTAAGACTCACTAACCAATTTTCAAGGATTTTCATGGAGCAAATTGTGAACAGTTTCAAAAAAACCATTCAAATTGGCCATGTTTTAATTTTTTTTATGTATCTATAGGTGATCTGCACTACCATGACATAATTTTCACTAGCTTAGTATGTAATCTAAGCTACCATCACCAGATTTGTGTTTCTATGCTATTACTGTATTAATGTCACCATATTTGCGCTACCATGCTATTACTTGTGCTAACGTCACATTACATACACTAACATCAAATTACCTTCACTAGAATTACATCACATGTGCTAGCATTACATTACTGTACTAGCATTACATTATCTCGTACTCACAGTGCTATTACCTACACTACCATCTCATTATCTACACTAGTATCACATAAAGTGTGTTTGTGTAATACTAGGTGTGCTAGCGTTATGTGGTAATTTTTTCTTTAATTTCTCAAATTTTTAGAATTTTGTATTACCCTACTATTTTTGTGTATTTTGACATTGATTTGTAATCTAATTCATTAAAAAAAGAACTAACTTTTATTTATATATTTATTTTTTCATTCCAAATTTTGTTACCACAACTTTATTGTAACTTTTGTTCCTTTCTCGAGGATTTTTCAATATCGAGATAACCCAAATTTTTTTGACCCTTTACATAGTATATATTTCTCTAAGCATTCCAATGATATAAATAATACCTTAAACAGAGTAACGAGATAAAAGTTATTCTTTTTGCAAAGGAGCCCCTATCAAAACTAAAAAATTAAAATATTTCATTTTTGGTTTCTAATCTAACTCTTTTCTTAATAACTTTTCTAATCAATTCTACTTATTTCCCAAGTATTTCCTTCATTTCTAACATCTATTTTTATCAAATCCACGTATTCTCTTTTCTCATGCTCTTGAGTGATCTTAAAAATTATAAATGACCACGATCATTGGTTGTTTTATTCTAATACTATGCTTACATGAAAACTACTAACTAGTTTTGTGTAGCAAGACCACATCATTTATAACTCCTATCAAAATCAAGAAACAAACTTCTAACACCTTGCATGTAGATTTCCTTGTAAAAAACAAATATTTTTTTGCTAAAATCAATAAAATAAATTAAACATCTACATTGCGAGAGTTGAGATAAGGGTTAATACACACTCGCTTAAGCGTGAGAAGTACTTGGGATTAAGCCCTAAAACTCCTTGTGAGGAGTAACATGTGAACCCTAAAGTAATTGAAACATAGAGAGGACTAGCTAGTGAAATGGGTAGTGCCAAATCTTTTTTGTGCTAGCTACCCCATTCTTGATTTATTGAGGGGTATAGTGTGCAACTAGAAATTTTCTAGTGCATGTACTCATTCGAAAATTATTGGTGAGTGAAAAATTCTATCCCTAATAATCCTAACAAACCGAGGCCATCGATCTCTTATTTATCAAGTTGTAAGATTAAAATAGTTTGTGTTTCACATCTTCTATCAATCAAATCTAACCCAATCGAAAAAATAAAAAAATCTCCCTTATTATTCAAGATGTTATATTGAAACAATTTTTGTTCCACTTCTTATATCAATCAAATCCAACCCAATCCAAAAAAATATTATAAGTTATCCCTTCTTCTAAATCAACATTTGTTCAAAACCAATCACAGTTTGATTAATCACAATCATCCTATGAAAGTATTATATTTTGGATACTCTTATCTAGATATCAACATATCCAATCTTAAATCCAATTCTTGTATTTTGGATACCCACATCCAAGTATAAGCATATCAAATCCAATCCAAATCAAAAGTCTTAAATTTTAGATACATACATCCAAATTTAAGCAAGTCAAATCAAATATGAATTCAAATCAAGACAAATCACATCCAATTTTATCAAAATCAAATCAAACCATGATTTAAGCATTTTACATTGGATATTCACTTTATCCAAGTTTAAGCACATCTAATTTTATCAAACCTTATATGTTGAATATTCACGTATTAAGTAAATCAAAACCTTATACATTGGATATTCACGTATTAAATAAGTAAAAAATTACATTGATTATTAACTTTGGATATTCACTTTATTCAAGTTTAAGCATATCAAATCACACCCAATTCAAGATTTATACTTTGGATATTCGCTTTATCCAAATCTAAGAAAACTTAATCCTATCAAATATAAGTCTTATACTTTGATATTCACTTTATCCAAGTAAAATCACATCTCAAATCCAAAACACATCAAGAGTCTTATCATTTGGGTATTCACTTTATCCAAATTTAAGAAAATATTTCATTAAATCAGTCCTAACATACTTTAAAATCCAATCCCAACCTAATTGAATCAAAATCATAATATCAATATATTCGATTCGAAACACAATATAAACCTTTGATCAAATCAAACATTGGTTTCACTAAACAATTGTGACCACACGTAATGCATCGAATGAAGATTTTTTAGAAATTTTTTTTGAGATGTCAAAAAAAACCATGATGGACCTTTACAATGTAAAGAAAAGGAACAATGAAACATTCACTTTTTTCCTTTAATGATGGTGAGGAATTGCAAATCGATTTCATTTCTTAATACCCAAAAAAATAGTTTATAGGTATTTTTCATACTGAATATTAATTTGAAAATATCATTCCAAATGTAAATACATTGCCTAATTTTTTTTGAATAAGTAATCAAAAAAGGAATCCAAATTGAAAGAGAACTTAATGTTAAAGGTCTTATCAAAATTATTTAAAATCATCAATCACATAAATAAAAAAATCAACCAATCTTCATCTCTAGTAAATAAACTACTCCATGTGAAGACTTGAACAAAGGCAATTCACACCTCTCGAAAAAAGTATTTCTAGTGTCCTTTTCCAATTAGTAAGTGTTAATGTGGTATCCTATCCAATCGCAAGACCCTTTGAAAAATGGAAACCAAAACCTACGTGGTATAAAGAATAAAAATATTGTGAATACCACCACATCAATGGCCATTCTATGAATCGTTGTTCAAATATCCACCATTACATCTAATATTTACTTGAAAACAGAGACATTATAGTCAAAAATACCTCTAATAACACAATTTCAAATGTGAAATTAGAAGTATTCCAAGACCCTTTTCTAACTCATAATACCAATGAAAAATCTAAAGATAAAGTTCAATCATCAAACAATGTTGAGCTTGATTCTATCCTTTCATTGCTAGATCTTATACTTAACACCATGGATACCATCAAAACCAACACCCCTAGCCTTGTTGTAGAAACACTAAAAATACAATTTTGTAACCATCAATGACACCTCAAACATCCAATCCTAAGTCTACAACTATTTCACAACCATCTAATGCAAAGTCTTTATTTGTTTCTCATGACATTATCAAATAGTCAAAGAAGGCATCTACATAAATCCCTCTCATGGATATGACCAAAACAACACCTATGTTTCAAGACATCCTTACACATGCACTCCATGATGTGCATGTTCCTAAGGGTATCAATACACAACCATTTCAATATTTAATCATGAATATTTCATCAAATAATTCAATCCTATCATTTGGTCCTCATGACCTTTTGAAATATAACATCATAAACATCAATTCCTTATGCATTGAAGCATTCATCACTAATCATAAAATAAAAAAGTGCTTATAGAAAACAGAGCAACATTGGATATTTTTTCTATAAAATCATTAAGATTCCTTGAAGGCCCATCTACAGATCAATCCTTCACTCCCCGCATCATTCCATTCATAGCTGAGGAAAACATCGGCACTGATATTATTTTAAAACCCCAACTATCTATATATACTTGATCAACATCTTTGATCAACATCTTGTACTCCAAAACTGCAAATCTTGGATATCATTAAAAATGCCTATTGGAGTTGATTTTGGAAAATAAGTCCATGGGTAAATTAGGGATATCTCATCGATGCTCGAGACTAATTCCCTCTACTTGAATGGGGAAACTCCATTTATTAAATGTAGGAAATTATGTAAACTATTATAATAATTAGGGGCGGTCTTTGGATTGGGGATCAGACAGGGTACTTCCCTACACCTGTGGAAAAATCATTGTAGATACTACAAGAGAGGAAATAGCTTGAGAGAGAGGTGAAAAATAAAAGTGAGGGGGTATTACATAATAAATAACACATTATAGTTTATTTCTCAAAATCATAATGTTTCCATACACATCAATGAAAAGACACCATTAACATAGAATAAGGAACAAGACAAAATAAGTAAAAAGTATCATTGCATTATGTTGCAAAATATTACAATGCTCATGGAGTGTTGTTGAGAAGGAGAGGAATTCATTAGGCTATAAAATGGAATAAATCAACTACTTTGTCTCTATAGAGAAAAATGAGAGCTGGAAAACAATAATAACCATCCCTTTGAAGTGAGGAGGTTACTTAAATTTCTATATTTAAAATACAACTCTTTATCGACCCCCAACATGACTTTTCAAGTTCATATTACACTTTTGAATTTTCATATTCCTTATGAGTGAGGAAATAAGTCCCCTTTTTATAAATAAAAATGTACTTTTACAATGCAACATTATAAAGTCACTTAAGTGAAAAGACAAAATTTCATGATTACAAACAATGAGGAATTAGAAATGGGGAGAGAAGAAGAGAAAGAAAGATAGAGAAGAAGAAGGGATTTGATCAACTACTTGATGAAGAATCCTCCTTTGATGAAGAATAAACTCCAGATGGCTTCCATGAAAGATATCCAATGATGAAGCTTTGACTCTTAACCATCTTCTTGAAATTTGGAAATTACAAATGAAACCTCATTATCTTCTGAGATGTTCACATGTTCTAATGTGTTGAGCCAATTTCTAGGGATGATATTGAGATTTATGCATTGATTGAACCATTTCTCATGATTCCTTATAGTATTAGAGATGGAACCTCTAATATCTAAAGGGATTCCAAAGGGTCACCATTGAAGGACAGAGGATCACCAATATTTTCCTAAACCAATTCTTGAAATGAATTAGAAGATCCTTCAAAGAAGTATTCTCATTGAGGGAAGGAGTACAAGATCCTGCATGCTTATGCCAAGATCCTCCATAATTCTTGATGCATTTTCTTCACAAGACTCCAAATCAACAATGGCCTCTTTTAGAGCATCACACCTCTAGGTTATGGTACGGGACCAAATGGGAGACAAGTTCTTGAATCGGATGAAAAAACACTTGAGTTTACCAAGGAATAATAATCAAGATTATTCATCTCTCTCACTAATAGGAGAGAATTTTCCCAAAGGACCTTCTCTTTCTTGATCTCTACCCTAGTTTTCTTGATCTTTAATTCTTTTCAAGAGGAATGTGAACAAAGAGATAATCTTGGGGAAGAGAGAATTCCCTTTTTCCATGATCATACTCACCCATTGGTCACTTTCCCTTCCTTTTATTGTGAAAAATTGAGATTGTTTGAGCGACTAAGTATTGAAGTTTCTAATGAGATATATAGCTTCAATCGAAAGCAAGGATGATGATCTCGCTTCAAGAAATGTTTGTGTATATGAAGACAAAGTCCTCACACATTCTCCTCTAATTGATAAATGGTTTTTTTGATTCCTCATTCGTACGAGGATCAAAGTTAAAGACTCCTTGAACAAGTGAGCATCACCTTTTAAGTCCTTAGTATTCACACACATATGTTAAGCAAACTGGAGCTTCATTCGAGAAAGATTTGAACACTCACCTGAAGCACACAAAAATACCAAGTCCCTCCTTTGTGATGCTTGACAGAATTTAACATGCATGTTCATCATAATAATAACCAAGAAATCATTCATGCATAATTAATCATTACATTCATGTCACTTTGGAAACACATATAATAAGGAATCTTATAAAGTGTAAACAATAACAAAGATCAATTGTACCATGAAGTTACCATATTCATACATATCAAAAACCATTATCTAACCACAAGTATTCATTATGCCAAAAGTAATTACACAATACGAAGTTGATACTCGGTCATTACATAATCATTCTAGACAATGCGTGTAACCATCACGTTGAACCCAAAAACATAGATAAACTCATGTGTACATCATCTCTCCTAATATGGATACATCACATGTATATATAGGGGTGGGAACTTTTCTTCACTTTGCCCATGTACTCTCCTAAAAATAGGTGTGCTAACAAAAATAACCTACATGTATTATATTCCTAAAAATATCCATGTGTAAAACTCTTGTATGCTTTTACAACTTCTGATAATAATAGATTAATACTAAATATAAGTCTTTCTTTGATCCTATTATTAACCTCCATTAAGCATGTTTACGCATGTGATTTTTCCCACTTACTTGATCCATACTCCAAGTTTTCTTTTCTATTTTTAGCTCGTGCTCAGTAAAATGGCTAAGTCATAAACTTTTTCTTCTCAAGCGTAAAACTTCACGCACTATTTTAACCTACCTGCGTACCCCTTCCCACCCCTCTTACGTGTGGCCCTAAACTCCCACACGTGGCTCATACTTATCCAATTTTCCCATTCAACATTACCCCACACTAAATACATCTCTTGTCCTCGAAATGGGTTACTCGACTTATCCCTCTAATGAAATAAAGAATGTTTGAAGAATGAAAAATATGCAGGTGAAAGAATAAACACAAAATGAATGAAAGAATACTCAGGTGTGATCTTATCTTCACTCGAGGAAGGATGTAATAATTCAAGAAAATAATTATTAAGGATGCCTTCTAAATTTTTCCACTCTATCAACTCTTTGGTTGTTGCGTGTGACACTACTCCCACAATTTATGGTACCCATGAGAGATCCACATTCTCTCCCTTCTCCTTGAGCTCTCTAAAAGTCCCCACCGGTCCTGATATCACTCCCTCAAATGCATCCATCCTTCATGCAACCAATGACCCGAGCTCCTTAAGCCTTGTCTCAAAGGCCTCCCTAACTATCTTGAGTGCATCTTGCTTCTTCACAATTTTGGAAATTTTCTCTTCTCACCCAATCCTTTCATCATTTTTGGCCACTAGTACCTCATTATCTTCATTGATGGTATATGCCTTAAGGATGGGGTCAGGGTCTTGATAGTTGTCTAGTGTCATACCTACCTTCTTCAGCTCATCCCTTAAGGTGGTAACCATTGCCTGGTACTCAACAATTTTTGTGAAATTACTTCCTTATTCCTCTTATGTAGTGTAGACATCTCTTCTGCTGAAGGCCTTTGCACATAGTTCTTCTCTTGTAATAACATTCCTACTAAGTCTTTCAAGTAATGAATTGCTGGTGGATATTCATCTTGAGCCTTCTCCCCAAGTTTGGGCACACTACGAGTAATGGAATCTGTAATATTTTCAGCTCTTATGAATGCATACTTTGCATGATTTTATACCTTTTTTTGTGCTTGAAGTAATTTTTTCACTTCTTATCTTCAATCATTACCTTAAGAGTGGCCCCATTATCCAAATTTCTACAAGCCACTTTTATTGCCATTTTATTCAATGCATTACTAACCTGCTCATCAGTTAGCTCGATGGGCCTTACATTCACATGGATTACATGTGACACCTTTTCATTCTACACCTTACACATGATTCATCGCTTATGCCAAATTTTAGTTCATCCATGTGGGTATGCATACTCGTGAAAACATCTTCCTGGTGCACATAGTCGCACCCTCCGGATCAATGACCTCCCATCCATACAAATTATTAGTAGGGATCATGATTTGAAATCTTGCATGTATTATCTTACTAGGATCATCAATGTATCCAACATTTGGTGTGTGCAATATCTCCTCTCTCCTTCCACCAAAACATATTCCTGTGGGTATCGAGTTTCTCGCACTGAGTGCATACCTCCTCCTTCTTCACCAAAATCTCCCTCGAGTTTCGGGATGGTTTTCCCTCGTTCCTCTCTTTTTCTTCATCCTCTCTAGTGGGACCTTCCTTGTAACACTAGGTAACCCTACATCATGTTTTTCACCCTCATCCCTGGGTCCTTCTTCATCCTCCACATCATGAATGATTGGAGCCTCTATGTTATGCACACCTTCTTCCTCATATTTTTACGCATCACGATCCTCGGTAGATACCAACCTCGGTATTATCCTTATTGGAGGGTTTTCTTCTCTATTCCTGATTTGGGTGATGTTATCCTTGGTGACCTTCTTATAGTATTAGAGGCTCCTACACCACCGTCTTGTCCCTTTGCACTCTCCTCAACTTTCTTCTATGGCTCTAGTCTAACACAACATTATCCTCTTTCTCTACCTCCTCATTTTCACTCTTTTCTTTCTTCGAAGGAGTAATCTCACACGTCCTCTTAGTTCCTACAGTCTTATTCCCTTTAGAAGGACCTAAAACTTTCATGTCCTCACCATCAATATGATTTATGTCCTAGAATCTAGGTCTCGAGATAGATATATACTCTCTTAGCTTTGTCTTCCCCACCACCGGGGTCTCAAGATTAATATTGATATTTTCTGTTTTCATTGTTTCTTCATAGGTCATCTTGCTAGGATAACCATATTTATTCTGCAGTGTATGGTAGTTTGCATCTACCTTATCCACATCAAACTTCAATTTCGCACGTCATATAACATATTCAATGAAGCTTAGAAATACCTTCTTTGTGAACATGAATAGAAGCTTACACCATGAGATCTTATCTCTAGTCTTCATGTAAAATATGCCAAAGTAAAAAGGTCGGTATGTAAACTCTCTTTACACTACTCATCCTTGAATGCTTCATGCATTCTTCTATACCACTTATCTACTGTTAATTTTTTTGTGTCGGTGATGTTCTTGTGGAATAATGAATAATTATATAGTTAATTTAACATTAAGGAAAATAATAAATAATAGATGAATGTATAAATAAAATGACCCAAGCAACTAAGAAAATATATATATGAAACCCTAAAGTGTAAAGAGAGTTAGAAATAACTCATTGATTCGACGAGCTTGTTGGAATGTGTCACAAATATAGCTGGAGAAACATGACGAGGAACTGACTGTGATGAAGTCCAGAAAAGTGAAGATATGGGTAATTTGAGTAGAATAGTATGCTTGGATAGGTACATGGGCACATGTGGGTACCCTAGTTTGCAATATGGGTACCTGGTCCATGAAAATTATTTGTAACCTTCCTTTGAGGTGTGGCTTGATGGTTTCGTGTCTTCTCTTTCTATCACACTAACTTTGCTACACTTTTTGTATGTCACTGGTAATTGGTGATGAAGAAAATACCTGCAAAGCCCCAAGACAAGCATCAAACCCTACAAAAAAATATGCATATGAAGGGTTCAGAGTAACCTCAATTGCCATAATGGTGGATTTACTAACTAAGTGATGCACTACATCTTAGACCCAATGTAGTTATATGTGTATGTGTGTGTAATCATGCCCTAGGTGATATTGTGTTAGTCACACTTTGTGAAAGTAGTGAACAATAACTATCTGTAGAAAATGTAATAGAATGGTAGATGAAATAGAATAAACTTCCCTCCTATGTAGTGTGATGTAGATGAACCATCCTTGTGTCTTGTGATGGAGCTAGATGGATACAAATGGGGCCTTTAATGGATGTAACCTTAGATGATGATAATAATGCTTAGTGATTGGTTCCTCATTATGGTCTCATAACTTTATATTTATATGGTTCTCTTGTTCTAATTTTGTAATTAACCCGAAAAGGATGACCAATAAAAATATAAGAAGCTCAAATGGTCAGAAAGTGCCCAAAAAGTGGTGGGAAAGTGTAGAAAGGATCAAGGCACCCCAAATGGGACTAGGGCACTTAGGGCTTCCAAATGGGACTAGGGGACCTAGGGCACCTTAGTATTATGTTGGACACCCAGTCAAAGGTAAAATGATGCCAAATGACAAAAATAGACTAGGCAAGTATGTGCTGAAGGTCGGAAGTGACGACAAAAATCAAAGTAAAATGGCCAAAAGACATGGGTTAATTAGTACTTTCTTCACTTAAAAAACATATGAATAGTAGTATAATACCGAGACTAAATAATGTCTAAATTGTGTGAATTTGTGACTACAACTATCACATGTGAACAAAAAAACCCTCGAGCAAGTGATTTATTTTCTAAAGGATATATCCATGCTTTGTCTTTTGGCCCTTACGGTACTCCAATATCACAAAATACCAAAAGGAGAAAAATAACGCCCCAAGTAATCTTCTCACCTTTATTTTCTTGCACACTCACCTCTTCAATGATACATTCTAATATGAATTGTCAAATAATGTAGTATGTCTTGTTTTCCATCTTATGTGCAACATGTAACCATATCTTATTCACTTGGTTCCATCTCTCGAGATGGACCCGAGTTTGTAGCTTACTAGGCATGTGGCCACTCATGTTCTAAATCACTTACACTTGATACATCCATCACATGACCTCCCTTGTGGTAGTTGAGTGTGACCATAGTGGATTCTACACCTACATCACCATCCAATTCTATCTCTAACTCTTCTCTTGAGCTACGTAATCCTGTCACTCTTCTTATTAATTGCGCGGTGATGCATATTCTCCTTCTGTAAATTTATAACAACCATTGGTACATCATTATGGTTTTCCAAATAATGGTATCTCATAGAGGTGAATCACTCCTATCCTTTCCAAGGTCTTATGCATTGATTCATCATAAATCCTTTTCCCTAATTATGTCCTCTGGTTCATTTTGATGACAGTGTCCTTCTCCATTTCCACCTCATGCGTCTCTCGAGCCATGGTTATAATTCCTAATCTTACACTTCATCAAATGTTAATTTCATGATTGTCCCACTATGAATTCACTTGGTTATTGCATCTTCGATAACCATTCATCTGGTGCTTCTTCAGTCATGAGATTCTTTCCCTTGCCCTTTTTCTTTGGTGGTGCGGAGATAACTATCTTGGTAGTCATTGGTTAACTATGATTCCAATTGTAATTTTTTCTCAGACTGTGGTGTGCTCTATGTATAAAATTAATTGCTTATGAGATGAGAGTTCACACCCCAAATCAATATTTCATCTCCTTCCCCTCCATTTAATTTGGTTCACTCTTCAAACCTATGTTTCCTAGCTCGAATTGGAACTTGTGTGAATTTTATTTCTGAAACCCTAGCTCTCCAATTCAGCCTTTGAACTCCATATATTTCTTTCCACACACCTTTTCTTACTCTCACACTTCCTATGAAGGAGCTCTAACCCATCCATGTCTAATATTTCTCCAGTTCACTAAATGTAATTTTTGCATAAGCTTGTTGTGATGATTCAAAATTAGTTCACTCTTGAGGGCTCAATAATTTGACATGCAAGGTAAGAATGAAATCACTTGTGCCCTTTTTGTTTATATATTTTCAAAAATTTTCCACATTAATTACTCCTCACCTACCACCATACTATGCAACTTTAATTACTCTTTTTAAATTTTCCATGTTTTTCTTTATTTCATCCATGGCGTTGCAATCGTAACATTTCAGCATGCTTATTACTTTAGGGCCATAGACATCCTTGCACACACTTTCTTGTGCCACAAAAAATTTTCCTCTGCGCTTAGAACACTAGTCCATTCCGTTGCTTCCTACCTCACTTACACTATGTGGAATTTTCCTCGTGTAGTTTTTAATCCAAGCAATTTTATGAACACCAAATCAATCATAAACACTTGTACACCTTTTCCTTTTTCTCACACACACATTTTACACAACCTACCTTTACAGTATGCTTCATATTTTACTCTAAGTCCAAGTACCAAACTGTCTATACTTTGCACACTTGCACCTGGTTCATCCCACACTAAAAGTATGCAAAATCCTCTAGGCATGAACTCAATAGATAGTAATCAACTTCCAACACACAAACACACTTATTACAACCAAATAAGAAAAAAAAACAAAACATGAAAGGAAATATAATCTAAGTGGAAATACTTCCATATTACAAATACTAAGAAGCTTTATTTATAGTAGGGCTTCAACCTACTCCCATTGACGTAACTAGGAAACATGGTTCCATCCAAAGTAATCTGTAATTAACATGTGCCTGATTTGAGTATCTTGGTTAATTCAAAAGGTCCCAACCAATTCACCTTCAACTTCCTTGGGTGGCACACAAACTTGGAGTCATAGAGAAGGACCATCTTTCTAACTATAAATGCCTTGTTCTTAATGTGCCTATCATGCCAAGCCATTTATCATGCCTTCTCATTATTATGGATCCAATGCACGATTTCATGCCACTCATCTAATTACATTAGTTTCTCAATGGGATATTCCACAACCTTTTCATCTGAAAATCCTCCCCCATGCAAAATACACAGGTATGGGAGTAAATAATCCACAAGTATTACTGCCTCTATGCCACCTTATTCAACATTTTATACGTGGTCCTGTAATCCCAAAGTAAAAATCCCACTTTATCATCCCAATCCTTTCTTCCAACATAAATTTTTTTTGTTAAAGTTTGGCCCAATATCTTGTTGAAAATTTTGTGTTACCATTAGCTTGAGGGAGAAAATGGTTAGTTTTATGATGTGCCACCATAAAATATGCTAATAGAATTCTAATTGTCTCATTCAAGAAATTATTTCCTCTATCTTTGATCAAGATTAATAGATAACTTTACCTTCTAATGATGTTTTCCCAGAAGAACCTTTCTATTGTGGTTGCAGTAAAATCCTTCATAGCACCGCCACTACCCACCTTGTTAAATAATCTGTGTAAGTAATTATGTAGCACACTTCAGTCCTACGCATGGGTGGTGGAATAGGTCCTAAAAAATCAATAGAACACTTCTCAAAAATTTCTGTTCTTTCTATGGGTCGCAACGACATCTCATCTCTATGTCTAGGATTTTCAAGTTGCTAACAATGATCACATGCTTTCACAAAATCCTTAGTATCCTTGTATAATTTTTCCCACCATAAGACAACTAGAAGGATCTTACGTGTAATCACATCTAATGCATAATGTCCTCTTGTAATACCTCTATAAGCTTCTTCTATAATATCTTCACACTCATGTTCTAAGACACACCTGTGCAAGACTTCATCACAACCCATCTTGTACAAGTCTCCCCAATGAGCTGATAGGATTCCACTCAAATAGAAAGTTGTTTCTTCTCTAATATTTTCATCCCTTGTGGTGCTAGTACGAGTGCACAAAAATAATTCTATATCTTCAAAATTTTTGGGCATGTGATTCAACCTAAATATTTTCACATCAGGCATAGTGTCCTCAAGACTCTACACATCTTCTCTAGAGTTGATCCTTGATAAATGATTAGGTCGTGAATTACCCTTTCCTAGTTTTATTAAAACCGTGAAATTGAACTCCTAAAAAAGAAGTATCCACCAACAGATGTGCCCTTGAAAAATAGGCTTGTTGACCAAGTACTCCAATGCCATATTTTATCTTTAAAAGATGAACATGTAGCTAATAAGTATTGTAGAAACTTATGAAGCACATAGATCATAAAAAATTCCTTGCACTTGGTTGTAGTATAATTCTATTCTCGTTGGTTTCAAATTTCTGCTTGCAAATCATATAGGATGATCCACATCACCCTCTCCAGGATACACCAATATCGTGATAATTTCCATGCCGAAGCATTTAAATTTACATAAAAATATTAGTTCCATGAAGGAAAGCACAAGATTGGTACAATTGTAAGCTTCTCCTTCAATGTCTCAAATTCTTATTGTTGCAAGTCACCCCAATGAAAGTTTCCTTTGGATTTAAGAAATTATTCTAGGGCACTAAACAACCTTCACATATCCTTTAATAAATTTTCTATAATAGCTGTATGCCCAAAAATCTGCACACTTCACTTTGATTGGTAGGATCCTCTAAACCCAAAATCACAGCTATCTTGGCTAGGTCTACCAATAATCCTTCCTTGCAAATGATGTGCCTAAGAAAAGTTCTAAAGGGTGTAACAAAGATACACTTCTTACTATGTTAAGAGATGCTTAACTTCCTGCACCTCTCAAACATGAGCCTTAAATTATCATAGTGATTTTAACCAACCCATAGAAAGTCCAATAATCTAGATAAACCTAAAAATATTGTGAATAAAGTCATGAAAGGATTGCACAATGATGCATGGGAATACTGTTGACACATTCTTCAATCCAAATGACATGAAAATATATGCAAAGCTTCCCCATTCAGTGGTGAAAGTAGTATTTTCCTAGTCCTCACTACTAGAAAATAATATTAAGTGTTGTTATAAACCTTAGAATATTTATATTCTGAATTATTTAAGATAAACTATGAGTTTATGGTTAATTGATTTTTAATTAAATTTATTTATTTAAACTAGAGGGTATACATCATCACTTATATGTTCATAACCCTTAGGATTATATAAATATGGGCATGGGCCATAATAAGGTAAATGGAATTCACGCTGGGTAAAAACATGGAGCAAGAGTGAGGAAAGGAGTTATTGGACCGTGTAAAAGTTTCTCTTATATGGAAAATTATTTATCTCGTGGTTTTTTACCCCATTGTGGTTTTCCACGTTAAATCTAGTGTCTTATGTAAATATGTTTATTTCACATGTGTATTATAATGTTTATTTAATATTATTTGTTACATTAATTCTAAACTCGGTCTAATATGGTACCAGAGCGGTTTGGTAATGTTTATTAAATTAATTAACTAATAGGCATGATAGTTGGGTGGTTGGTTGGTTAGGAATATTTATTTAAACCCCTCCCTTCGGGACATGCTTTTTGATGTTGGCATGTGCACATGAGAAAGGGACTCTAGATTACCTACACGTGATATTTTTTAGAGAGAAGTAAGATCATTTATATTTGAAATATTTCCTATGTTCTCTATATTTTCATGTGTGTAGGATCAAAATTATTCAAAGTTAAAAATACAAAGTAAATGAAGGAAGGAGGAGACAAGTTTTTGTAAAAATAGGGATTGTAATTTTTCATTTGAAGGTTGGAAAACGCTTTTCCCTCGGTAAATTCCCAAGTTTTTATTCTCATCTGGATTCAAGTCTCTGTAACTCCTGGTAAAGTTCATTTAATACTTTTATTTTCCCATGTCATTTGGGCCCCCTTTAATTAGGGTTCACTTCCTTTCTTTATAAACATGTATATATATAGTTTAAAACTATAATAAATTTTTTTAAGTTATTGTTTGATAAAAATAAAATAAAAAAATTACATTTTATATAAAATTTTAAAAAATGTGCCCTATTTATAATCGAACTTATATCAACTAATATATGTTTTAAAACTCTATTAATAAAGTTATTCTAAATCCTAAAAGTGGGATATCCTAACCCCTGTACCTTATTTTCTTTTTATGGTTTGCTAAGGTTTAAAAACATTTTTAAAATATATATGCAAATATTAAGCCATAATATCTATGCATTTCAGGTCCCCTTCTTGTATTTTTAAAAAATGTAGACTAGGGATTTGTTTTTATAAAATATAATATTATAGACTATGTACCCTACCTAATGCGGTCTTGATTATGTTTTTTTACTAACCATTTAATTTGTTTTGGTCACGCTTTTATATTTTTAATAAAGGAGGTTCATATGGGGGAGGAGGCCCCCTTCCTCTCTCCCACATCCCTCTCACTCCCACTTGGCGATTCCTCTCACTTGCACTTCCACCTCATATGCTTCTACACCATGTGACACATTGTCCCCTATTACATTGACAAACCCATCCTTGGTCTCCATGTGGCCATCTTGAAGCACCATGTTTAGACCGCTTATTTTTATTTTTTTGTAAATTGGTTTAGTCCCACATACATATAACATTGAGTGGGAAAAACATTTAAAAGAGGGCGGGTGTTTGTATTGTAACGTGGCTTCGGCCACGTATACCTTGGATTTTTCTTGAGTGGTTAAAGCTGCACCTTTGCTTTGTAATTGAATTGGTTTAGCATAGTGAGTTGAATATTGCATAAGGTATGGGTGAGTTTAATTTGTGGCTTGGATTATTAAGTAGTCCGGTGAGTTGATTATATACATGGCTCATTAGTAACAAACTCGCCAAGTTCGTAGACCAACTCGATCGAGTTAATAAAAATTATCTCATATAAAGAAAAAAGCTCCATTTTTTATATAAATATTATTTTTAAATTATTTTTTCTCTTTTTTAAAAATAAATAGAATTTTATAAAGTAATTTTTCTATTTTTTAATGAGAAAATTAGATAAAATAATTAAATTAGTAAGTTTAAAAAAGTATATTTTATGACATGACGAAAAGTCATCATTTATATGTAAAACTAAAAAAATTCACTCACATTTCGATTGAATATTATTATTGTCAAACTAATACATCGTTGTGTAGATTATATGTTTGACATGACCTTCTTTTTTTCGATGTAAATTCATCAAATTTCGATTGCGAGGCTTAAACAATGACATGGGGATTTCTGTTAACCTTGATTGTTTTTAATCCTCATTATTCTTAATTATTCAAATTTATTTATGTAAAAATGGGGTCTAATCATTTTACGATTGATAAATCTCATATGTTGAATGGGAATAATTACAACATTTGGAAAATTTGATTGAAGGTAGAATTCATGGCTCATAAAACTATGGGCAGTTGAATGAAATTGAGAAGGCTCTAACTGGAAAGGCAAAAAATTACGACAAATGTTGCTGCATATAAAAAAAAAGTGTAGGAAGTGATGTCCATTATTTTATGGAGCATGTAGATGATTTTCGCTTCATATCGGGAATCAAGAAAGTTTGAGTGAGGCTTGGACTCAATTGGAATCGATGCATGAAGGTACGCGGTTATCAAAAATCATTAAATTGATTTTAGAACTAATGACAACTCCCATGAAGGGAGATGAAAAAGTAATTAATTATTTGGAAAAATTAAAAATATTAAGTCTCAATTAGATGGGTGTAGTTGTAACTTAATTCAAGATAAATTGCTTTATTTTATTATTCAAGTTGAATATTCATGAAAAATTTAGAAATTTCATTTCAATTTTGAATTCTAAATATCAAATGAACAAGACATTCCAGATTTACAAACCCTTAGTGCTCTCTTGATTTCAAGAAGAGCAAGTAATGAAAATTTTGATTCTAAAGAGAATGCCACTCAGGAACTTCTCGCTCAAAAATAAAAAAGTAAACCTTCTAGATTCAACAAAAATCAAAAATCAACTTTTAAACCTCCTAGTAAAGACAAGAAACCAGGAAATTTAAGAGTTAGCTTTGATGGTAAATGTCATTACTATGGAAAATTTGGCCATAAGAAAGAAGAATGTAAATTTAAAAATAATAAGTCAAATTTCAAAAACCAAAAGGGAAACAAATCAGATCAAAATCAAAACCAAAACAAGAATCATAAAAAAATAAAAAAATCAATGTAATTGCTTTGTATGTTTCCTTTGTCACTTTAAAAGGAAAATGAGTGGATATTGGATAGTGGTGCCTCTAGGCACATGAATTTCAGATCCTGATATCCTATCTGACCTTAGAGAGTGTAATGATCAGATCTACTTGGGTGATCATTCCATTCTGACATTTAGGGACAAGGTAAACAAAAGTTTCAAATGGTTTTATTAACAATGTTTTGTTAGTTCCTAAACTTAAAATGAATTTTCTTTCTTGTTCTCAATTGACTCAAAATAACTATAGTGTAACATTGTTAAAAGATAAATGGTTTATTAAAAATGAACATGATGTTACTATAGTTGAAGGCATACAAAGAGATGGTCTGTATGTGTTTAATGGATTTCCCTCTGCTTCTTGTTTAACATCTCAAAGAAGTGACATGTAATTGTGGCATGAGAGACTAGGTCATGTCAACTTTAAGAGCATGTATGACATGTCTCGACTAAACCTAGTGACTGGTCTACCACCTATTTCCCAAAATCATGAAACATGTGAAGGGTGCTTACGTGGTAAGAAATCTGCTAACCCCTTCCACAATCATCATGATGCAAATTCTTCGAACCTTTGGAACTTGTCCATAGTGATGTCGAGGACCCTAGAAGTTCCATCCCTTAATGGTTCTTTGTATGTTATCACATTCATTGATGATTTCTCTCGTATGATTTGGTCTTATTTTATTAAAAATAAATTTGATGTCTTGTCTAAAATTTAAGGAATTTAAAGCTTTAGTTGAAAACTCTTATAGTTATAAAATTAAGAGGCTTAGGACTGATAATGGGGAGAATACATCAGTAAGGAATTTGAATCATTTTGTGTCAAATGTGGCATTCAAAGAGAACTGACTACTCCTATTCCCCTCAATAGAATGGGATTGTGGAAAGGAAAAACCACACCATTCTGGAAATGGCTAGAACTATGATGCATTCAACACAAGTTCCTAAATTCCTTTGGGATAAAGAAATGAACATTGTTGTTCATATTTTGAACAAAGTTCCCACTAAATCCTTAGTTAATTCCACTCCTCTAGAAAAGTGGTCAAATAAAAAACCAAGTGTGTCTCATTTGAGAATCTTTGGTAGCCCTGCTTCTCTCTTCATTCTGAAATCAAAATGGAAGAAGCTTGATCAAACCTCTTTTTCTTGTATCTTCATAGGATACGGTGTCAAAACTAAAGGTCTTAGGATATCTTTGATCCTTTAAAAAGATAAGTTATAGAAAACATGAATGTAAAAGTTTTAGAAAAACCTTTTTGTTCATCTTCTTCATTTTTTGTTTCTATTATTCATGATGATTCTAATGAAAATGAAAATGAAAATTATGAAAATAACAATAAAAATGATGTGTGTGATGAAGTTAGTAATGAACCTATAGTTGAAAAAGAGTTAGTACATGTTTCCTCTATAACCAAAATACCTAGATGGGATGATGTCTATTATTCAAGACTCTAATCCTAGAAACCTTTAGAAAATGACTAGAAGTCAACATACATATCATGCCTTGATGACATTGTATGAACATGAACCCTAAAATTTTCAAAGAAGCTTCTTCTAAAAAAAGATGGATAGATGCAATGAAAGATGAATATACTTCCTTGATTAAAAATCAAACTTGGGATTTAGTCCCTCCTCTGAAAAAATGAAGTATAGTCGGATCTAGATGGCTATACAAGATTAAATATAAAGTTGATGGAAGTGTTGATAAATTCAAAGCTAGTTAGTATCTCGAGGGTTTACTCAAAAACCTGGTATCAACTACGTTGAAACATTTGCACCAGTTGCAAAAATGAGCACAATAAGGATTTTGATTTCCTTAGTTAGCTCAATATGGTTGGGAAATCCATCAGATGGATGTAAAAATGTATTTTTCTAAATGGTGATTTAAAAGAAGAAATCTATATGACCCAACCTAAAGGATTTGAAGAACTAGGTAAAGAAATGTATGTTTGTAAATTGAAAAATATTTATATGGTTTAAAACAAGCTCCTAGAGCTTGGTATGCAAAGATTAACAATTTTTCAATGAAGTTGGTTTTTCTAATTGTTCTTCTGATAATGATTTATTTGTTAAAATTGAAGAAAATAATATCATTCTCATTGTATTGTATGTTGATGATTTACTTATCACTAGTAATTCTAATAGTTTAATTATGAAAATTAAAGCTAAATTAATGCAATACTTTGAATGACTAATTTAGGATTATTGCATCATTTCTTAGGCATGGCTATATTTTAGGATAAAATTCTATTGTTGTATCTCAATCACAATATGCCACTAATTTTCTTAAAAGGTTTAATATGATTGATTGTAAACTTGTTGTTATTCCTATAGAAGTTGGATGTAAACTTGATCCTAAACCTGCATGTGAAAAAGCTAATCCTACTTTATACAAGAAACTTGTAGGTAGTTTGATTTATCTAACTATTACTAGACCTGACATTTCTTATGCAGTAGGGATTGCTTCAAGGTTTATGCAGGAGCCTTATCAGGATCACTAGAAGTTAGCCAAAATAATATTGCATTATATTAAAGGCACAATTAATTTTGGTTTACATTATACTTCTTCTAACAATGCATATTTATATGGATATTGTGATTTTGACCATGTTGGTGATGTGATAGATCACAAGTCTACAACTGGATATGTGTTCAAGTTTGGTGCAGTGTCATTACTTGGAGTAGTAAAAACAACCAATAGTCTCCATTTCTTCTACTGAGGTAGAATATAGAAGTGCAATGGAAGCAACAAAAGAAGCCATGTGGCTGAAGTGGTTATTGGAAGAGATGCACATGGAAGCTAAAGGAAGTACTCCTCTTATGTGATAGCCAAAGTTGCATTGATCTTCACTAAAAATCTAGTTCAACATCAAAGGACAAATCATATCGAGATACATATGCACTTTATTCGAGAGAAGGTTCTCTGTAGTGATATAGATCTCTAGTATTTCCTATTGAAGATCAAGTTATAAACATATTTATGAAGCCATTGTGTGTTATAAAGTTTATGCAAGTTTCATGCAATGCTTGGCCTTTCAGAGTTTCCATTGAGGGGAGTGTGCATGAAAATGTCACCTCTAATGGTTGGACTAGTTGATGAATCCTTTATCTATACTTCTTTGGTATAAAGCATTGTAAATATCTTTATGATCTTTGTAAACTGATAGAGTTTATGGTATACAATCCAGTGTGTTGCATCTATTTGTAAAGGAGGTCCTTGTGTTATAAAAGGCTCCTAGAGATGTGGTTTTAAGAAATTTTCCATGAGAAACCATGGGATGTAGTCTCAAAATCATGCTTAGCCTAAATCATACTTCTGAATTTATGGATTCCAAATCCTTTTGTACCAAAAGGTAAGTTGAGCATGATGAAGGTGTTATAATTCCTTCAAAAGTGATATGCTAGCCTAAACCTTCACTAATGGTTTATGGATTTATAAATCTTGTTGTACAAATAGGTAATATTGGCATATGGTTCCCCACTTAATATTAAGGGGAGTGTTAGAACATAATATTAAGTGTTGTTATAAACCTTAGTTTATAATTAAATAATTTAGAATATTTATATTCTAAATTATTTAATATAAACTATGAGTTTATGGTTATTGATTTAATTTAATAATGGTGTCGATTAGTACCATTTTTGATGAACAATATATGTCATTGTGAACAATAATGATATATGATATGTGAAAACATATATAAATTTTTGAAAATTTATTTTTTGAAAAATGATTAAAATGACCAAATCGACGAAATTTGTCCTCCCAAAATATGGAGGAATGACAAAATTCAAAAAACGTGTTTTTTGAAAAAATACTGATTTCTCTGATTTTGTATGTGAAATTTTTTATGGTAGTAGTTAAAATGATCATCTCAATGGAAAATTTATCCTCCTAAAATATGGCGTAAGCAAAAAACAATTCCCATACTTTTTTTTTTGACGACATTGTTACCGACCAATAACAAGGAAAAATGCTACCGGATGGTAATGCATAAAATTTACGCATGCATGGTAACAAAAAATGTTGTCACATGAAATCATTTTTGTGTTACTGTGTGGCAATGCAAAAATGTTTCGCATGACAACTCAAAAATGTTGTCGACAACAATTTTTTTGTGTTACCGTGTGAAACATAAAAATTGCTCTCGGACAATAACACAAAAGCGTTGTCTTACGAAAGAATTTTTGTTTTACCATGTGGTAACACAAAAGCTGTTGCCACATGATAATACAAGAATGTTATTGCACGCACAATTTTTTTTGTGTTCTTGTGCGGAAACATTTTTACGTTACTACACGGTAGTAGTTTTGCATTGATGCATGACTTGTACTTTTAGTGTTTTTACAGGAATACTTGCTTTTACCTTTGTCTTCACTCTAAATCTCAAACTTGACGATATTTGGAATTATATTGTATTAGTTCATTATGGAGAATTAATCCTATATAATAGTATATTATAACATAATGATGAATATACCAACATTGACCAACACTTAGTGAAACATACATGCAAAACTACGGTCAAATTTATTTATGACCCATAAAATTTTTGTGAAATCTGCTATCGTATGGTAATGAAAAAATTGCCAATTTCAAATTTCAAAAATCCTAATATTTGTAATTTCACAAATACTCACTTTTAAAATTAACCTTGCCATAATCGGGTAAATGGAATTCACGCTAGGTAAAAGCGAAGTGACGGTGAGGAAAGGAGTTACTAGACCATGTAAAAGTTTATCTGTTATGAAAAATTATTTATCCATAGTTTTTTACCCCATTGGGGTTTTCCACATTAAATTTTGTGTCTTTGTGTAAATATGTTTATCTCACATGTTTATTTAATATTATTTATTACATTAATTCTCAAATTGGTCCTAATACTCATGTGTAATGCACACTTGGTGATAACACGAGAACCCATTTGTGAAAGAATAGATCTCTTGCCGTACAACTCACTCAAGGATTTCTTTAGTGAATGGTGTAGGAAAAGGATCTGTAACACATGCAACATTGAGTTCTTAGTAATCCACACATTTCATGATCCTCCCATCCTTCTTGATGCTAATAACCATAGGGATAACCCACTCAAATTCCTCAATTGGTTAAATAATTCCAGACTTAAGCATCTTATCAATTTCCTCCTTCACTTTCACGCACAAGTTCGAGTTCATCCTATAAGGCCTCTTGAACTAGACATGAACCTTCCTTTGGCTTGATATTCATCTCTCCTAATGAGGGGTGTACTCCTTTAACTCATGATAGCCCCGTGTAAATAAGTCCTAGAAGTCACATAAAATCTCAATGATCTTTGCTACCTCTTGTTTTGACTAGTAATCCTGAAAGATGGCTTCTTTAAGTGCATCCTCATACCAATATTAAACTTCTTGGTATTCATCAGAGCATGATATGCACATATATTTTCATCTATAGTGTAAATTACTTTGTGTGCACCTTCTGTATTGATAATATCCAAATTCTCAACTTCTTCATCATTAATGAGGTACACGATTTTACTTTTTTATTTCTCCCTCAGGCGCGCCTTGGAATTGGGTTCACCAAGTAACTCACACATGAGTTCCTCTATTTTCATGCTATCCCCCAATGTGATGCAATTCATGATTTGCAATGCTTCATGGACGAAGGTTTATTAGAAAAATAATCAAATGTATGAACCATACCTTTAGTCATATCTCACCAGCTCGTGGTCTCTTTCTTGAGTTTGGTATGCACATACCATGCCAATGGATATCCGCACAAATTAGAATAGAACTTATGCACCCACAAGGAAGCTGGTAAATCTTCCCGATCTCATGTCCATTTTCTCTCATAGTTATGAATGTGTACTAAAGTAGGAGTCCTCCCATTATACTTATATACATTTATAGGTGCATTGCTCCAAGTGAACCTTGTTGAAAAATTGATTCTCAATTCTCTCCAGCCCAACAAGTTATCTATATTTTTCCCACTAGTGCATTGTTGTTTCATGTAACATATAAACCAAAATATTCCTTCTATCATCTGTATTATTCCAATTTTCCTCCATGGAGCACAATAAATATTCAATATTTTATTCGCTAGTATGTCTAGGTAACTAAATTTTTCCCACGCACCTAACCATGCATGGTCTAATCATTTTGGTTACTCTCCCTTTCATCTTGCACCTAACCATTATATATGTGCCATGGGCCTGATTATCACAAGCAACACTAGTGGTGTCGCTAATTGATTACGTGTCTTCTCATTGAAGCATGCCTTCCTTAGAGGGTTCTATATTCTCGAGAATCATGCACCGTGTGTGCATAAATGCTATTCAATTCTTCTTCACTCACTAGATCACTATAAGGTGTAGCCATCACATCATCTAGGAGTATGATAACACCAAATAATTCCAAGTAATGATGGAAAATTACTTGCGCTCATACTTTTTTCTCAAAATTGATGTAATATCTCTCCCTTTCATCTTGCACCTAACCATTATAAGCATAGATCAACATTGTTTGAATAACACCAAATAATTCCAAGTAATGATGGAAAATTACTTGCTTTAGCCAATTCAATACTTCAAAATTGAAGTCTGAAGCATAGAAACATTGTTTTCCTCCAAGTAAATGG
The DNA here is from genome assembly GCA_018340775.1 of Taxus wallichiana var. yunnanensis. Taxonomy (NCBI): domain Eukaryota; kingdom Viridiplantae; phylum Streptophyta; class Pinopsida; order Cupressales; family Taxaceae; genus Taxus; species Taxus wallichiana. The sequence continues at coordinate 14,145,517 of CM031238.1, read as the reverse complement.
TAATTGCTTTAGAAGCATTATTCAAAACCTCTAAATGGTAATTGAAGCATTATTCAAAACCTCAATAGCATAGCCCTAATCTTATTTAACATATATAATACATTGGAAGATGGTTGCAATGGTGGCCTAACCATCGATTGCATGCATCTAGATTCAACACATTCACCTCAACTCCTCTATCTATTAGAAAATTACTTACTAACCACCCATCAATAATTGCATCTAAGGTGATTTCTTATCATACTCATGGTTCGTGGTGGTAAAATTTCATTTACTATTTGTCGCTCACACTCAACTCCAAAGCATGCGGTACCTTTTCATGTAGCCATTCCCCTAACAGTGGAATGAATTCTCCTGGCACAACATCTTACATAACTCTTTTAGATCATCCACATATTTTAGCGGAAGCTTAACATTCTTCACATGTTCTCTCTCGCATGCTTTTTCCTTTAAACACTTTGTATACCATCTTGCAAATATCTTATGACCCCCATAGTCTCTTGATAGACCTAATTCTGATCGAAGTGTTTGGATACTTGGAATACATCACTTCTTCTCTCGATGAGTGGCTTGGCCTTAAGAGGCTCATGCGTGTGTGTGCTACTTCGGTGAATGTGGTGACCAACATGGGTTGTAGCTCGGGATTAGGTTTCTTCTTTGACATCCACCGATTATTCTTCATGCGCTGTACCTTGATCATCCCCATGCCCTTTTCCTTCTTCTTGTTCTTACACATGTACTCATAAAGGTCAAGGAAATCCTCAACCTTATGTTGCTTTCCATAATAGGCACATACTATATTCTAGGGACAATCACACTGGTAATGATCAAGGGACCCACAAGTATAACAAGTCCCACATGGAAATCTACTTCTACCACTGTGACCTCTACTCCTATATCCTCCATGGAATCCACCTCCTCTATTAGTACGTTCTTCATAAGGTTGAGCTTCTTACACTTGAGAGATGCTTTTCACCATGGTCGGTCGTAATCCATTCTCACATGCCTCATGAATTTAATCTATCAACATATAATCCTTCATATCATGAGTGTGTGCATAAAAAATATTGAAGTACATAGATACATTCTTCATTGTCCCATGTTGTAAGAGAGGAAAATTCTATACATCATGATTCTTGTCGTAGATCTCATAATATTACAACAATTCGTGCACCTTTGTCTTGGATGGAAAACTATCCTTAGTATGTCCCTTAACCTCACAATAAGTGAACTATATACCACTGCATGTTTCATGTGAAAAATTTATAGAGAGTTTCTCTAATTTCTTAGTCATCACTACTATCTGCACTCCAAAAATGGGCTCACTCCCATATCAATAATTCCAACCAATTCAACATACATAGCCACTTCCAAAACCTTGTGTGGAGTCTGCATATGTATTATGAGATAATCTCTTTGGAATGGAGTCAAAAATCCTCCAACGAACCATTGTGCATGTTGACTTGGTTGGATATTATAAGATAATTTGGACAACAGAGTCTTAAAATACATGTCATACTCTCTCACACTTTCGAGACAAACCTTGTTTTATTTTCTTGAGTGCACCGATGCTCTACTACTCAAAAAATCTGGATGTGAAACTCAACCAAAAAATGCGGCGCAAAGCATCATAATCCACTATAGTCTATTATGGGTCATACTTTTGTACCAACTATGCACGTTCCTTGAACTGTAGTGGAAAATTGAATTTCCTTCTTATCTAAAGATGTAATTCCTTTAACGCTTCATAGTAATTCAAATTTATGCACGTGCTCTATTACATATTCTACACCTTTGTACTTTGGTAAGTGAAGAGACATCTCAAAATATACTCGAGGTCTCTGTTGTGGATGTTGAGGTGGTGTCTAATGAGGTTGGTTCAATGGTGGATGTTGTGGTGGTGGACCTTACCCTAGATTAAGACCAGACCTACATTCTCATTAGTATTTCATTTGGATAGTTGTTGACCCACCCACAGAGCCTCCCATGCCCCCTACCGTGGGGTGTGGCCCGATTGATGAACTTCCTTATATCCCACTTTTAGTAATAAATTAGAAACCCACTTTGTCTATGATTTTATGACACCTATGAAAATATTTCAAACTTTCTATATGCCAATACTCTATCCACGATGATGCTCTGAAAATAATCCCCCAAGTTTACTTCCAAACATGGGTGCTTGTTATTTTTCCATGGGCACGTTCTAATTTTATGTACATCCCTAGTTAACATGCAATTATATCTCCCTATATCTACCTTATTATCTTCACTAGAATTCCCTTCAAATACTACCTCTGGATCTGGAACACCTTGTGCAAGGGCTAGGTATCCAGGACAGTCATATGTGTACTCACGGTTCTTACTCTTTCCTCTAACACGGTCTCTTCAAGCCGATGGGGTATCCCTATTGTGTTTTCCCAAGGTTAGGAGGACATGATGCTACAACTCCTCAACTTTCACGAGTGTCTCAAAATTTTTTTGAGCCATCATTCTTCTCGACTATAGTGTTGCTTCAATCTCCCTCTCTCACACTTCATTATACTTGATCCATCATTATTCTCTCTATCTATATTCTGCTAGGGCCACCATCCTTCTCCACACCTACTCTTGCCCCAACACGTGGTGGGGTTTTAGCCAAACATAGGAAATCTCTCCAATCCCAGTTATATTATCAATATCTTAATGGCTAAGGGTATTGCGTATAAATATGATCCTATGGGATCGCGTAAAAACTTAAACTCTACTTCCCTAGGAAAGAATACGTAAAAATTTCATATTCTAACATATAATTGCACAACAAACTTGTACTTTAGTGATCTAAAACTCTAGTCCAATCCTCATTTGCATCAAAGAGAGTCGGTAATATTCATGTGTCCGAATCCTCATCCTAGGCAATAAATACTACTTGATGCGTAAGATGATAACCAATGGTATAAATCTACTAGGGAAAAATTGAATAACATCTCATACATGTTTTCATAAATATTATCCTCCACTCAATTTCACACATTGAAATCAGGTCCAGTGTTATACCTCTTTGAAAAATTATCTTGTCTGTCTTTTACCCAATTTTCGATGCTCTCAGACAACCTCTAAGTTCTTCAACTGTAATATCCTAGCACACAACTTGAAAAGAGGTCGAGGAACGGAACCAAAATATAATCCTTAGTATTCAAACACATATGCTATGCTCACTAGAAATTCTTTTAGATAGATCTCGAATGCTCACCGAAGTGCACACACCTACTAGGTCCCTCCTTTCTAATGTTTGATAGGAAGTTAGTATGCATGTTTTTCATAATAATAACCAAGAAATAATTCATGCATAGTTAATCATTACATTCATATCCCTTTTAAAACACATATAATAAGGAAGATTAATAATATAAACAATAACTAAGATAAACTGTACCATGAAATAACCATATTCATACATATCAATAACCATTATCTAACCACAATTATTCATTATACCAAAATTAATTACACAACAGGAAGTTGATACTCATTCATTACATAAGCATTTGGGACAATACACATAACCATCACGCTGAACATAAAAACATAGCTCTACTCATGCATTCATCATATCTCCTAACATGGATACATCACATGTATATATAGGGGTGGGGACTTTTCCTTCACCACCCATGAAGTCACCTAAAAATAGGCATTCTCACAAAATATCCTATATACATTATATTCGTAAAAAATATCCATGAGTACAACTCTTGCATGTTTTTACAAATTATGCTAATAATAGATTAATCCTAAAGATAAGACTTGATTTAATCCTATTATTAACCTCCATCAAGTGTGTTCTGCATGTGATTTTTCCCGCTTACTTGATCCACACTTAAAGTCTTCTTTTCTATTTTTTAGCCCATGCTCAACAAAATGGCTAAGTCCCAAAGTTTGTTTACTCAGGCTGAACCTTCATAGGATATTTAAACCTACATGTGTCCACCCATTTATGCCCCTATTGCGTGCATTCCCAGACCCCCACACATGGCTCATACTTAGCCACTTTTCCCGCTAAAAAAACTTCATGTGTGTCTTGTCCCAACAATACTCTTATCACTTCATAGTCATTAAGTTTCATCTCCACTATATTTTTGATGAAATTCAAATAGGTAGCCTCTACAAAATGAGCTCCAGAAGCCTTGGTGAAGAACCTAGAGGTTTTTGTGCCTTCCTATTTCTCTTTTTCTTGATGTACTTTGAGATGGCCTCAAAGTTGGGTGCCACCACTTGTTGCACTATTCTTGAATCCTCTCCAAGAAAGTCATTGATCCATGAAAAGGGCTTGAAAGGAGTGAAAAGGAGATTATAAGCCTTAGATACTTGTTAGGAAACTAAAGCATGACTAGGATGCACTGATTCAACTACCTCCGTAGGGATGATAGGATCCACTAGAAGCTCAAGGGACTGTAAAGGATCCATCTCATTTTGCAAAAGCTTCTCAACATGATCTTCTCTAACTTTGGACCTCTTGTACACCTCCATTGAGGGAGATGTTTCATCAACCTCTGTGATTTTCCTCTTTCTAAAATGAGATGAGCCTGTACCTCCATTGGATGCTTCGTGAGATGGGGAGAGAGAAGATTTCCTAGGCAAGGAAACTATTATACCATTTTCAATGCAAGTTTCCCTCCTCTTTTTGTACAATTTTTGGACTATTGGATCACATGAATTGTTCTCTCCTTGATGTCACATGTCTCTGTGATATGTCATGGGATGGGAGAGAGAGGTGAAGATTGTATTGCTTCATACTCAAGATAAAAAAATTTCGAACCATCTTCTTGAACATCTTGCAAAAACCAATCAAATTTGAAGTTAGTGAATTTATCCACTATCAACCTCATATAATGCCTTTTTGACTTCCTCTCATCTACATAATTATCCTAGAAGTATTTAATATGAGGAATATGGTGTAGTCTAGGAAAGATGAATGAATAATAATCCTTCCTAAGGTTAAAAGTAGACCTAGCCACATAGGAGTGCAAGTTGAAGGATATAAGGGAGGTATCAATGTTTGAAGAATAAATCACATTCTTACATGAAGAAATACCAAAGGATATGGGAAAGGAAATACCCCTCCACTTCCCAACTTTTCATTTGATATGAAGTTGTCTACACAATTCAATCATGATGATTTTGTGACTTGGATACCTCAACAACCAAAGATGAGCATGGTAAAATCCACTTACCCGAGAGACATGTGAAATTTTGGAACTGTGTGAATAAGTTCCCATAATTTTGGATCAACTCATATTCCTTTAGTGAAATCCTTTTCTCTGGGTCTCCTTTCATCATCTTGATGAGATACATAGTGAATACATCATTCACCCTTGTGAAATGTGAGTTTATCTCTTTGAAAGTGAGCTATAGATACTTTTCAAATGTAGGTGATTTCGAGGGAAATTTGGGTTAAGAGAAATACCATAAAAGGGTCTTGTGTATGCAAGAGAATACAAATAATAAGACATCATATTGACCTCTTAGTGGTGAAAAACTGCTCCAATTTCCTATGAATATTATCACTAATGATTTGACCCCAATCAATCATTTGGTCTCCTTTAATGATTACCAATATGAATTATGTCATCCACTTATGGAATTCCCTTATATGCTCTTCACCCATCACTCTACTTGGTAGTAAAAATTGCATCTGAGTATGCTTCATGAAATTCGTTCCGTGATAATATCTTGAGCATTCGAGAAGGTTTTCTCCCCTTCTTGAGCCATGAACCAATTACAATTCCTTGAAGATAGGAATCAATCCCAGGACCAATCTTGAAATTAAAACTCTTGTGTGATGATGAACATGTGATTCTAGGTAGTAATTTATAGTAATTGTGAGATTCCTTTTAGTGTGAGAACTGCAAGTAAAGAATTTTCCTCCCTAGTAATAATTCTTGTGTTAGTGTTAAAGTGTCTCACAAAGAATAGAACTAGCTCAATGTTTTTCACAAATAGTGGATTTCCTCCTACTTAGAAGATTCATCTAGAATAACTAATCCTCAAAATTCCCCGTGTTTCCTTTAACATCATTGTCTTCAAATCCTCAAGGTCTAGATGTGCCACTTCACTATCTACCACATTTGGGTACTCGGTGGCCAAAGTGGATATTGTAACACCCCTAGCATGACATGAGATACCTATGATGAATTCTAATTTAGAAGGTAAAAATGTTGAAAGGTTATTTGGTCTTAAGATGGTTCTCTTATGACTTGGGAAATCATGTTTTTAGTAAGGAATAATTCATCTACTGGAAAGATACATTCTGTCATACTTTTACTTAATTTAAATGGGAAATTCACCTACTTTGTGAAGACTTAATTCACTATTAGGATTGAGAAATATGGGTTAAGTTTTTATAAAATATCCCTATTTCAAAACAAAATTACCTTGGATCAATTCCATTGATCCAAGGTATGATTTTAATTCTTAATTATTGAGGTCAAAACGACCAAGTCTGTTAGATCAGTTGATTGTTGGATTCAAACTGTGATAGAAAATTTATGAGGTCTTCAGACCTTCTTTGTATGTGTATGCTGATGTCATGACTAGTTCTTCTTTTGCTAGTATGTAATGTTGGCTTCAACCGGGAACTGTTGTATCTATGACTAAAATGTTAGCAACTTAAGCCTAGAGCTAAGTCTAACCTATGTCTTTTTGGTCTCTTGAAATTAAAATGTTAAGACCCTAACTAAGACCTACCTAAGGACCTATGTTGATTTCCTAAACTAATGTTAACCTAACTTAAAAGGAGGCTAACCTAGAGGGGGCCTATGGGACACATGGATGTTGGGTGGTTGGTGGCATCGGTTTCAAGGTAATTAAATGAGATTTAATTCATTCTTATCCTTCCCTACCGCCAACTTTGGCATGGGCAATGGAAAATTTGGGGAGAGCTGAGTTGACATCTCCACTGAATTTAGTTTCATGCAAATTTTAAGGTAGCCTTCACCAAAAATAGAGATGATAGTGGCATGGAAAAGGGAGGGAACTATCTGTCCTTACATTTAATGTTTTTGAATTTGGTGAAAAAGCGCTTAGGAAAATTCATGAGGGGTTTTTATGGTTGTGTTGTTCTTAGGTTTATTTTGAGCTCGAGCTTTGCATGATGTTTTTTCTATTTGTCGAATCTTCAGTTTTACTCTTGCTTGGATGGTTATTTTTGCATTATTTAGAGCTATTTTTGGACTATGTGGAAATTATAATAAGAAGGAATGAGAAGTATTAAAGGTTCTATTGACATTCATCAAAGAGAAGAAGGTATTGAAGCTACTCATAGATATTCTACAAAACAATGAAGGAGAAGCAATATCAGGCATGATAGGCTCTACCCATTAATTTGTTTTGATTTTACTCAAATGTTTCATTAAAAGAACTCTAATCTTGGGGATAAATAGGCTTTGAATGATGTTATGATAGCTGATTTTGATGCTTGTATTGTTACTGCGGTTACTGTTTGATTCCACTGTTGTGATGGAAGATTAGTTATGGGTTTTGAATCCCTTGTTTATAAATTATTTTACTATGCTTAAAATATGTTTGTGTCGGAGATGAAGTTGTAACAGTTGTACTCTTTTTGAGCCATGTTAAACTTGTGGGTAACTAGATTTCTCAAATTCGTAGAATTGGTTGGATGAGAACTTGTATCACCTCTCGTGAGAACACTTGAGGGTATAAAGCTGTTAAGTATTTTTTCTAATGTGTTGAGCATGAATGGATATTTTTGAAATATAAACTTCGTGAATCTATGTTTTAGCATATTCTTTCGAGTTTGAAGGAATGTTCATTACTTGTGATCATGTTCGACCTTCCTTTTATCACTCTATGGTTGTGACTCTAGGTTTATGCTAACTTTCTTGTTTGGTCATGCGTTCTAGTTGTTATTGTGGAAGATGAAATGTTACGAGTTTATCTTTGTAAGGAAATTTTGTCTCAGTTAAAGACTTGTTTAAGCTTTATTGTTCACTAATAAAGGATTGGAAAGTTTCTTGTGTTATCTCCTTGAAAATAAAATGTAGCTTGAAAAGGGTAATTTAAAGAATGTTTATCTGTCTTCTATTATTTTGGGGACTTCTAAAATTGATGAATTGATGTTCGAAGGGAAATTATCTTGGGTTTTTATCTCATTGTGTTACCGTCGTTGTTATCGATTGTGAGTCCGAATAGTTCTTTGGACATGGCTTGATGGGATTAGTTACATGTTTCATGATCTAGGATATCGAGCTTAGATTCCGCCCCTTGAATTTTCTAGGCATTAAGGTATTGACAAAAGAGTGGAGACTCTGTAATGTTTAATCATTTAATTTACTATCTCCTCTATCGAATATGAGTTGGGATCGACAAAAGAGTTGAGTATACAATCTCTATCTATCTCTCTCTCTCTCCTTTGATTCTTTTTTGTAACAATCTTGAAAAGGAACTGATCAGTTGGGTTTGTTTATTAATACCTTCACTAGTACTTGTTTGAAGAATTAAGCCCAATTGTGATAGGATAGGTTAGCTGAAGCAAAGGATTGTATTAATGAATCGTTATGATTGATTGGAAAATTCTGAGAAGTCTCTTATTCGGTGAAAACATATTTGAATGTTGTAGGAAATTTTTAGATTGTTAAAATCCCTTCATTCACCTATTTGACTTTATCCTTGGTTATGATGTATCTTGTTTGAGATTGTGTTATTAGTTCCAATTGCGTGCTAAATTGATTTCATCCTTTTCAAAAATCTTTTTAGAGCTAGACCTAAACTCAGATTGGTTTCTAATATTGATTTTAGGATATAAAATTCTTAAATAAGAAATTCTTTACTAAATATGTTATTGATTCATCCTAACTTATTCCAATGTTTGATTGAACTTGGCATCTCATATTCTAGGATGGAATTAAGAAAAAAGTAAATTATTGTGCAAATGTTGACCTATTCCTTAGAGTTAGTAAGGATAGTTATCTTCTCATGATAGATAGGATTAATTGAGAAGTGAATTATGTTAAATGACATTTGCAAGGCAAAGTGGAATTTGATGAAATAAGTACTTATCTAGATTAATGCTTAAATGATTTTAATATAAAACAATAGTTGAAAGTTGAAGTTGTTTACATCATGATCTATTCTAAATTATGATATGGTTTATTACCTTACCTCTCTTTCTCTCTTGTGGCTAGTATTTATTTTGGTATGTCTTTTTGTAATGCTTTAACTGTTTCATAAAAGTAGAGTTCTCTTTATGAAATAGTTAGCTAAAAGAACATCATTTTAATGCTTAGTGCTTATCATGCTCAGTTCGATGAATTGAACCATGCTATACATTTTTGAAGATATACTTTGTAAGTGATGAAAGGAGAAAAGAACTTTAAGAACTTATATTTTTTATCAAGAGGTTGGATATTTTATGATGAAATATGGATCATTATTAAAATGTATTTGTTGGAAATGGAAGTTGTCTTTGTAATTGATCTTGATATTGTTGTTTGACACTAGAAATGTCTGAATTGTGTGGACTTATAATGTATGAATCCCATTTTATGAATGAAAGAGTTGTGGGTTTGTTTGAACATAATGTGTAATCCTTGTGGGTATTTTGTGAATGGAAATGATAAGCTTATTTCTATTTCTTTTATATATATATATATATATATATATATATATATATATATATATATATATATATATATATATATATATCTGTAATATACCCTCTTGGGTTGGTTTAAAATGAATTAGAGGTTAAGGGTACTAGATGTACTACCCTCTTAATTAAATGCAACTTATTAAAGTTGACATTCATGATTGGAAATTCAACTAAATCACTATGGATTTACTAAAACAATGTATGTGGGTAAATGAAACCATGATGAAAACTTGTAAAATACTATGGGGTTATAATTGAACCTAAATCCTTTATAAGAAAAAGGGAAGGTAACTTCCCTGCAATGATTAATAGATTGTTTTAAGACCTCTTGGAATCAAATTTGAATGTTATCTTGGATAGAGGAAGGTGTGCTTCCTCTTGATAAATTCCTTAAATAGAATAAGACCAATGAAAATAAAATATTTAGGATTAGACTTCATCCCAATGAAGCCTAATAATAAAAAGAACTGATTCAAAACTTAATCAAGCTAAGACTTGGATAAGTAAATTAAGTTAACATCATTGTTAAGTATGTTGAATCTGTTTGTGAACATAAATTAAAATTTTAAGGGTTATAAATCAAAACCTATGAAATGGTTAGGAGGTATATGTATCTACATACCAAATCTAATTAAAATTATTACTTGAAAACACTAATGATTAATGAACCTAGTTGTTTGTGTAGGGCTGCTTAATTAACCCTTAAAAAGAAAAAAAAGGAATAAATCTTTAACTTATTTCTATGATGTGTTCATCCAAATGAGGTGAAATCAGTCAGATGTTGGTACACACCAAGCTGCAGTACAATAACTTCATGAAGACTTAGGTATTCATGAGGATATTGTGTTGTTGTAGTTGACATGTTCAACACCCTTGAGTTTTATCATCTAGATTTACATAAATATGACTTGGTCACAATTCTGCCCTAGGTAGAGTTAGGGGTATGATCTAGTGCATGGGTCAACTCACGATGACTTAGGATAACTAGACACACATAATTTACTTAGGTCGATTAGGTATGTCTATGTACCCTTAGTTACCATGAGTAGTCCTCCACAATAGACTATGTTGCTAACCTTGGCTAGGGATAAACCTTGAACAAGTGGACTGACATGAGTCAGTGAAGACCATTCTAGATAACATATCAAGTGGGGTGAAGGACGTATTCCATTTGATGAGTATGTCATCTAGGAATATAAACATGAATAATATGTTTTAAAATCTTTGGCCAAAGTATCACAAGTTGCTGGTTACATTGTCCTATGTAACCTAGTTTAAGAAGTGGGATTTTAGATGAATATTGGTAACAGATATTCAGATAGGCCTCTTAAACAGAACACTTAATACCCTAAAAGGGGTAAGGGAACCAAGTATATATAGTATACAAATCATTAAGTTAACATGAGAGATCGGTATGATACCGAGTCATGGAATGAGAGATCGATGTTTCATCTAGTCATTTACAGGTGCATATAGTATTCTGTTCCAAGATTGATTGGCTTAGAATGTGTGTTCTAAAGTATAATTATTTAGAACAGATAACATTATTTAAAAAAATTCCCCTTGTTTCTAAAGTCTTAAAATGGGAATGTTACATCTTGGTATCACAGCTGAAGGTTGTAGCTCTTGGACCTATTGTGTCCATAATCGATAAAAATTAATTTTTCTTGTAAATAGAAAATGCTTAGAATGAGAGGAAATGGTGCGAACAACCCACCATTTGGTGGAGTAGTAGCTACTTCCCCAAAACTCGATGAGATCCTTGCTGCCTTGTTGGACAAGAGATCATCTGGTTGTACTTGAACAAAAGTAATGGGCAATGAGGAGGAGGAAGAAGATGCTGGTAATAACAATTAGCCACCTCCTATGGACAACACCAATGTTGGGAATTTGGGCATCGATAACAATAATGCAACCAATGCTAATGTTAATATACCTAATCATCCCGATAATAAAAAGGTAAGATTGTTATTGAACTCACTAATGACATAAAAATTATAAGTCCACCCAAGTTTGATGGCACTACACTAGGAGATGGAGCTGAGAACTAGCTCAATGAAATGGAGAAGTAATTTGCAATAAAGAACTTCTCTGAGGAAACAAAAGAAATATGGGGAGCTTATCAGCTTTCCCATGAGGTATCTTCTTAGTGGGACATCCATAAGGCTGAGTTAAACATTGATGAAACAAAATCACTTGGGATCAATTTAAAAATTATTTTAGGCAACGATGGCTGCCACAACTTTACTATGATAGAAAATGACTGAATTTCAGAACTTATCTCAAGGAAAGTTAACCGTAATAAATATTGGGAGAGATTTACTAAGCTCCTTAAGTACATACCTCAATATAAAACTGACGAGAAGTTCAGGATACAAAAATTCATTATGGGATTAAATCCCATTATAGGTGGTGAAGTGGATGTTCACAACCCAACCACTATGGAAGGGGTTGTTGAAAAATCCATAAGGCAAGAGCAAAAATTGAAAGTGATCTCTGCCCATAAGGAAGAAATCAAAAAGAAAGTTCCAAATTATTCTTCGTCCCTTGCACCCAAAAATTTGACCATGGAAGAAGTTTGGTACGAAAAACAAATTTGTTCCTAATAATAAAAAGAAAACTGCAGCAAATAAACCTATTGCTAATGTGTGAAATAACTTTGCCAAGAACAATAATAATGGACAGAAGTCCTATGGGGGTCAGAATCATAAATTTAAGGATGGAAATAAATTTGAGCCTACGAAAGGACTTGTAGGAGGATGTTACAATTGTGGAAAGATCATTTTGAAAATCAATGTCCTTTGAGAAAGGATGACCAAATCAAAGCATACATAACATCATTTGTAGTAGTTGACAAACATGATGAAAAGTAAGTTACACTATAGAAGTGCTAGGTAAGTTATTTGGTATACATGTAACTATAATTTTTGATACTAGAGTTATTGAATGCTTTATTTATACTAAATTAGCTTCAAAATTTAAAATAAAAGATGGAAAAATGGATAAATCATGGGTTGTAAATTATGGAAATAATGTTGTTCACACAGTTAGTATGTGTCTTTTGGAGCAGTCCTTGACTTGCCTAGTTTTTCCATTGAATTTGATCTTTATGTTGCTCCTTTGGGGTCTTATGATGTAATCATAACTGTTAATTGACTAGTTGAACATAAGGCAAATGTTGATTGTATTGAAAAACACATTAGTTGTCTTGATCTCCTACGCAGTAAAAACATCGACATTTAGGGGATAAATCCTGAAATTTCAGTTAGGAAATTGTCAGCTATGTAACTAAAAAGGCCAAAAACAAAGGCCACACTTTGTATGTAGTAAAAATTTCAGAAATGACTGATGAAAATAGTGACTTCTTGGATAGGTACCCTCTATTACGAAATTTCAGCAATGTGTTTCTGGAAGAGTTACCCAGTATTCCACCCAAAAGTGAGTTTGATTTCACGATTGAGATCAAGCCGAGAATAGAACCTATTTCCAAGGCACCATATCAAATGAATACCATTGAATTGGTAGAGCTTAAGGCACAATTATAAGAAATGTTGACTAAAGGATTAATAAGGCCAAGTGTCTTGCCTTGGGGAGCACTAGTAATTTTTGTGAAAAAGAAAGATGGAAACTTAGATTGTGCATCGATTATAAGATGCTAAACAAAGCAACAATCAAAAATAGATATCCACTTCCTAGAATTGATGATTTGTTTGATCAGATGCGTGGTGCATCAGTGTATTCTAAGATAGATCTTTGAATCTAGATATCATCAATTAAGAATCAAGGATGAAGATATTCATAAAACAACTTTTAGAACAAGGTACGGGCATTATGAATTCATAGTTTTACCATTTGGTTTGACGAATGCACCTGCAACTTTTATGAATTTAATGAATAATATTTTTCAAGAATACTTAGAAAAATTTGTGCTTGTATTCTTGGATGATATTCTCATATATTCTAAAAGCATTGATGAGCATCATGAGCATTTGAAAATAGTTCTAGAAATCTTAAGAAAGAGAAGGTTATATGGTAAGTTGTCTAAATGTTCCTTCTATGAGATGGAAGTGCACTATTTGGGACATGTCATAAGTAAAGATGGAATAGTTATAGATCCATCAAAAATTGTTGTAATAACTGAGTGGCCTGCACCAAAGAATGTACATGAAGTTCAAAGCTTCATGGGTCTTGTTGGTTACTATAGGAAGTTTGTTAAAGAATTTTCTAAGGTCATTGCACCAATAAATTTGTTGCAGAAGAAAGATAAGAAATTTTTGTGGAATGAAAATGTGAATATACATTTAAGACTCTAAAGTATCAGTTAACATCTACACCTATTTTGGTGTACCTGATCCTAATGGAGACTTTATTGTAGTAAAATATGCTTGGTGAGGGTCTTGGAGGTATTTTATTACAAAATGATCATGTTATAGCCTATGAGAGTAGAAAATCAAGTTACATGAACTAAACTATGCTCCACATGACCTAGATCTTGTTGCCATTGTTCATGCACTTCAAGTATAGAGGCATTATCTTTTTGGTAGACATTTTGAACTAAAGATTGATCATCTTGAGCTGAAGTATATTTTCACTCAGCCAAATCTAAATGCAAGACAATGAAGATGGTTAGAATTTCTATCTCAATTTGATTTTGACATAAGTTATATTAAAGGCAAGGAAAAAGAGTGGCAGATGCACTGAGTCGTAGGAAGCATATTTATGCTTCTTATAATGTTAAGAAATAAGTTTAAGGATGAAGTAAAAAGTGTCATGGAATTTGATTCTTATTTTCGCAAGTAAAAACAACACTTACTACATATCCAAATGATGTGAGATATAAATATTTTCACTTTGATGACAATGAAGGAATCTTGAGGTTTGAAAATAGAGTATACATACCTTCATTAAATGAATTAAGAAATAAATTGTTAACTAAATTTCATAATTCACCTTTTTCTAGACATCCCGACATTACAAAAATGCTTGCTGACATAAAACAACAATATTTCTAGAAAGGGATGAAAAAGGACGTGATTGATTTTGTGACACACTACTTAGAATGTCAACGTGTTAAAGTTGAACATATGCATCCAACTAGTTTATTGTATCCTCATAGCATACCACAAGTATAAATGACAAGTAATTAGCATGGATTTTGTTCAAGGGTTTCTATGTCAAGAAATAAACATGATGTTATTCTAGTTGTTGTGTATAAAATGAAAAAAGTAGCACCTTTTATTGTTGGTAATCTTAAGGATGATTCACCTATTTTAGCAAAAAGCTTTGTGCATGAAATATTCAGATTGCATGGAGTACCTGAATTGATCATATCAGATAGAGATCCATGAATGAAATCTAAATTTTGGTAAACATTTAATGCAGACCTAGGGACTAAGCTGAATTTTAGTTCCGCATATCATCCGGAAACAGATGGGCAAACTGAAAGAGTCAACCAAGTTTTGGAAGATATGTTACGAATGTATTGTATGGACCAATAGTATAAATGGGAAGAGTACATCCCATTAGTTGAATTTTCTTATAATAACACGTATCATGCCTCTTTGAAAATGGAACCTTTCAAGAATTATACGGAAGGAAATGTAGAACCCTAGTTAGTTGGGATAACATGGAGGATAGAGAGCTAATTGGACTTGAAATTCTTACGGAAATGGAACAACAAGTTAAAATGATTCGTGAACATTTTAAGGAAGCATTAGATAGGAAAAATAGTTATGTAGAATTAAAAAGGGTTGACAAGAAATTTGAACTTGGTGAGAAGGTATTTTTGTGGGTTGAACCAAAAAAGAGTTCTATGACTTTTGGCAAGGCTGCCAAGTTATCACCTCATTATGTTGAAATAATTAACCTTGTAGCTTATCGTTTAGCTTTACCTTATGCTTTATCATGAATGTATGATGTTTTCCATATTTTTTACCTAAGAAATACGTTTCTGATTTATCACATGTGTTAAATTGGAATTCCTTACAGGTCCAAGACCTAGGAATAATCGTGGTTAAACCCATCTGAGTATTGGAAAATCACTAGTTGCACTTAAGAAATCATGAAATAAGTTAATGTAAGGTCCAGTGGGACCAATTTAATGAAGAAATTGCAACATGGGTAAACCTCAAATAAATGAAATTGGATTTTTCATATTTATTTGAATAGAATTAATTCTGTTGATTGATGAAACTTGAAGATTGTATTCTTAGTATATCAATAAACCTGCCAGTTTTGGATAGATACTAAATGATTATTATTGAAACAACTATTTTATGCCTTGAATAATTATGAAATTTTAATTTCTCAAATCTAGTTCTATTATGAACTTGTGAATGAAAGAACTATACATTGGTTATATTCTTTATTGGAATTATTGACTAAGTTAATCATCGAGATGATGATGCTTTTTAGGAGGGAGGCATATAACGCCCCTAGCATGATAGGTACCTAAGATGAATTCTACTTTAGAAGGTACAAACATTGACATGTGATTTGTTCTTAAGATGGTGCACTCTTATGACTTGGGAAATCATGTTTGTAGTAGGGAATAATTCATCTACTGAATAGATACATTCTATCATACTTTTCTTAATTTAAATGGGCAATTCACCTCCTTTATGCAGAATTAATTCACTGTTAGGATTGAGAAATATGGGTTCAGTTTTTATAAACTCTCCCTATTTTAGAACAACATTACCTTGGATCAATTCCATTGATCCAAGGTATGCTTTTAATTCTTAATTATTAAGGTCAAAATGACCAAGTCTGTTAGATTAGGTCATCTAATTGTTAGATTCAAAGTGTGCTAAAAATTTATGAGGTCTTGAGACTACCGTATGTGTATGCTTTGATGTCATGACCGTTCTTCTTTTTCTAGTATGTAATGTTGGCTTCAACCGGGAACCTTTTGTATCTATGACTAAAATGTTAGCAACTTAAGCTTAGAGCTAAGTCTAACCTATGTCTTTTTGGTCTCTTGAAATTAAAATGTTAAGACCTAACTAAGACCTACCTAAGGACCTATGTTGATTTCCTAAACTAATGTTAGCCTAGCTTAAAAGGAGGCTAACCTAAAGGGGGCCTATAGGACACATGGATGTTGGGTGGTTGATGACATTAGTTTCAAGGTAATTAAATGAGATTTAATTCATTATTATTTTCTACCGCCAAATTTTGCATGTGAAATGGAAAATTTGGGGAGAGATGAGTTGACATCTCCACTGAATTTAGTTATATGTAAATTTTAAGGTAGTTTTCACCAAAAATGGAGATGGCGGTGGTGTGGAAAAGGGAGGGAAATATTTTTCCTTTTCATTTAATGTTTTTGAATTTGGTGAAAAATCACCTAGGAGAATGCATGAGGGTTTTTTCATGGTTTTGTTCTTCAATTTATTTTCAAGCTCAAGCTCTGCATGATGTTTTTTTGTTCGTCAAATCTTCAGTTCGAATCTTTCTTGAATGGTTATTTTTACATTACTTGGAGCTATTTTTGGACTATGTGGAAACTATAAGAAGAAGGAATGGAAAGTATTGAAGGTTTTGTTGACATTCGTGGAAAATAAAAATGTATTGAATTTTCTCAGAGATATTTTGTGAAATGGTGAAGGAGAAGTGCTATCAGGCATGATAGGCTCTACCCATTAAGTTGTTTTGATTTTACTTAAATGTTTCATTAAAAGAACTATGCTCTTGGGGATAAATAGGCTTTGTATGATGTTATGATCTTTCCTTTTGATGGGTTTTCTTGTTATTATTTGAGATAACTATTTGATTCCACTATTGTGATGGAAGATTTATTCTGGGTTTTGAATCCCTTGTTTGGAAATTATTATATTATGATTAACTTTTTGTGTGAGAGATGAAGTTGTAACAGTTGTACTCTTGTTGAGTTGTGTTAAACTTGTGGGTAACTTGATTTCTCAAATTCATAGAACTGGTTGGATGAGAACTTGTATCACCTCTGTGAGAACACTTTAGGGTATAAACTGTTAAGTATCTTGTCTAATGTGTTGAGCTTGAATGAATATTTTTGAAATAAACTTCTGTGACTCTGGGTTTTAGCATATTCTTCCAAGTTTGAAGGAATGTTCATTACTTGTGATCGTGTTTGACCTTCCTTTTATCACTCTATGGTTGTGACTCTGGGTTTGTACTAACTTTCCTATTTTAGTCGTTTGTTCCAGTGGTTATTGTGGAAGATGCAATGTTTTGAGTTTAGTTTTGTAAGGAAATTTAAATCGTTAAAGATTTTTTTAGCTTTATCGTTCACCAATAAAGGATTGGAAAGTTTATTGTGTTAGCTCCTTGAAAATAAATTGTTGCTTGAAAAAGGGTAATTTAAAGAAGTGTTTTTCTGTCTTCTATTCTTTTGGGAACTTGGGTAACTCTGAAATTGATGAATTGATGTTCAGAAGGGGAAATTATCTTGGGTTTTTATCTCACTATGTTACCATCACTATTATCAATTGTGAGTCTGAATAGTTCTTTAGACATGGCTTGATGGGATTAGTTGCATGTTTCATGATCTAGGTTATCGAACTTGGATTCCCCCTTTAAGTTTCTAGGCATTAAGGTATCGACAAAAGAGTGGAGACTCCTATAAGGTTTAATCATTTAATTTACTATCTCCTTTGTCGAATCTGAGTTGGGAATACTGTGTTGACTCACCTCTTGATTATGTCTCATCCTTTCTCCACTATGTCCATGGAAAATAGTTACTCATTGTCTTACGGGTTTTGATGCTCTCCTTATTGTTCTCCTGAGTAATGAAAGGTAATGATTTTTGTGGGTTATCATTTCTTTCCTTCTTCAAGACTATAATCATTCAATTTGATCTCTGGTTGTTTTCTACTTGGGAATTTTGGTAAGGGACAATAGAGAATGGAATTACCTATTTTATTCTTGATTATAGAATGTTATTTTTCTAATCATACCTTGAATGTTTAACTCTCTCTCTCTCTCTCTCTCTCTCTCTCTCTCTCCTTTGATTCTCCTTCTGTATCAATCTTGAAAAGGGAACTGACTAGTTTGGTCTATTTCTTAATACCTTCACTGGGACTTGCTTGAAGAATTAAGCCCAATTGTGATAGGATAGGTTAGCTGAAGCAAAGGATTGCATAATGAATCATTATGATTGGTTGAAAAATTTGAGAAGTCTCTTATTGGGTGAAAACATATTTGAATGGTTGTAGGAATTGTATTTGATTGTTAAAATCCCTTCATTCACCTATTTGACTTTATCCTTGGTTATGATGTATCTCATTTGAGATTGTGTGATTAGTTCCAATTGTGTGCTAAATTGATTTCATCCTTTGTCAAAAATCTGTTTAGAGTTGGACCTAAACTCAGATTGGTTTCTAATCCTAAGTTTAGGGATATAAAATTCTTAAATAAGAAACTCTTTACTAAATATGTTGTTGATTCATCCTAACTTATTCCAATGTTTGATTGAACTTGGCATCTCATATTCTAGGATGGAATTAAGAGAAATAAATGTTGAGATAGAAGTATTATTGTGATATCAAATGCTGACCTATTCCTTAGAGTTAGTAAGGATAGTTATCTTCTCATGATAGATAGGATTAATTGAGAAGTGAATTATGTTAAATGACATTTGCAAGGCAAAGTGGAATTTGATGAAATAAGTACTTATCTGGATTAATGCTTAATTGCTTTTAATATAAAACAATATTTGAAAGTTGAAGTTGTTTACATCATGATCTATTCTAAATTATGATATGGTTTATTACCTTACCTCTCTTTATTTCTTGTGGCTAGTATTTATTTTGGTGTCTTTTTGTAATGCTTTAACTGTTTAGAGTTCTTTTTATGAAATAGTTAGCTAAAAGCACATCATTTTAATGCTTAGTGCTTATCATGCTCGATTCGATGAAAAAAATCGTGGTAGTAATTTATTCAGATGGAATTCGTAAGTGATGAAAGGAGAAAAAACCTTTAAGAACTTATATTTTTTTATCAAGAGGTTGGATATTTTATGATGAAATATGGATCATTATTAAAATGTATTTGTTGGAAATGAAAGTTTTCTTTGTAATTGATCTAGATATTGCTATTTGACACTAGAAATGTCCGAAATGTGTGTAGTTATAATATATTAATCCCATTTGATGAATGAAAAGTTGTGGGTTTGTTTGAACATAATGTGTAATCCTTGTGGGTATTCTGTGAATGGAAATGATAAGCTTATTTCTATTTATTTTATATATATCTGTAATATACCCTCTTGGGTTGGTTTAAAATGAATTAGAGGTTAAGGGTACTAGATGTGCTACCCTCTTAATTAAATACAACTTATTAAAGTTGACATTAGTGATTGGACATTCAACTAAATCACTATGGATTTACTAAAACAAATGTTTGTGGGTGAATGAAACCATGATGACAACTTGTAAAATACTATGGGGTTATAATTGAACCTAAATCCTTTATAAGAAAAAGGGAAGGTAACTTCCATGCAATGATTAATAGATTGTTATAAGAACTCTTGGAATCAAATCTGAATGTTATCTTGAATAGAGGAAGGTGTGATTCCTCTTGATAAATTCCTTAGATAGAATAATACTAATGAAAATAAAATATTAGGAATAGACTTCATCCCAATGAAGCCTATTATAAAAAAATAAAGAACTAATTCAGAACTTAATAAAGCTAAGAATTGGATAAGTAAATTACATTAACATCATCATTAAGTATGCTAGATCTATTTGTGAACATAAATTAAAATGTTAATGGGTTACAAATCAAAACCTATGAAATGCTTAGGAGGATAGACATATATGCATACCAACTCTAATTACAGTTATTACTCGTAACCCTAATGGTTAACAAACCTAGTTGTTCAATAGGGCTACTGCAATTAAACTTAAAAAGGAAAAAGGAATAAATCTTTAACTTATTTATATGATGTGTTCATCCGGATGAGGTGAACTCATTCGGATGTTGGCGACGCCAAATGTAGTATGTAAGATACCTTCATGAAGACTTGGGACTTCATGAGGATATTGTGTTGCAGTTGACATGTTGCAACACCCTTGAGTTTAACCATCTAGATTTACTTAATATGACTTGGTCATAGTTCTGCCCTAGGTAGAGTTAGGGGTATGATCTAGTGCTCGAGTCAACTCATGATGACTTAGGGTAACTAGATATATGCAATTGAATTAGGTCGATTGGGTATGTCTATGTACCCTTAGTCACTGCAAGTAGTCCTCCACACTAGACTATGTTTCTAACCTTGGCTAGGGCTAAACCTTGAACAAGTGGATTGACATGAGAGAGTGAAGACCATTCTAGATAATAATATGATGAAGTGGGGTGAATGATGTATTCTATTTGATGATTATGCCATCTAGGAATATAAACATGAATATTATGTTTTATAATCTTTGGCCAAAATATCACAAGCTTCTGGTTGCATTGTCTTTTGTCACCTAGTTTAAGAGGTGGGATTTCACATGAATATTGGTAACAAATATTCAGATAGACCTCTTAAACAAAACACTTAATACCCCGAAAATGGTAAGGGAACCAAGTATACATAGTATACAAATCATTAAGTTAACATGAGAGATTGGTATGATACCAAGTCATTTATAGCTGCATATGGTTTTCTGTTATGAGATTGATTGGCTTAGAATGTGTGTTCTAAATTATGATTATTTAGAACAGAGAACATTATTAAAAAAATTCCCTTGTTTCTAAAGTCTTAAAATGGGAATGTTACAGATATTGGCTCGAAGCCGGTGTACTTGATCTTCATGATGGTTGAAGACATGGAGGGAATGGAGGGATGGAGGTGTGTGTGAAATTTTAACTTGATCTAGATACTTACTATTTTTAGTAAGTCACACCCCACCCTCGATTCTATTTTTAGACAATTTTCATATTTTTTCTAATTTTCTGAGTTCTGGACTTGAGGAATTACACAAAGGTCTTAAAATTATTATTTTTTATTTTTTTCTTTTGTTTTCAATACTTATTATTTTTAGAATGGATTTGGTGTCAATGTAATAAAAATAGAAGTGTGAATTTCGAAGTTTCATATTGAGATGACATCAATTTTAGTAGATCAGTTCTTTTATTGTCATCTCATGCTCCAAATTTTAGATATTCTCAATAATAGGAACTCCAAGGACCTAAAACGGGAAATTTTTTTCTGGAATCTTCATTTGGATGTTGGAAAATGGTTTTTTTCTTCTTCAATGCATTCTTGAAAGGAGGCTTAGACATAATTGCAAGGTAAATGGAGCTAGGATTTAAGAACTATGAGCAAAAATGTGTTTTCATCCATGAGGTTTTTTGAAAATTTTGGCACCATAACAAAATACCCAGTAGAAATTGGGGTAGTGGTTTAAAAATGAAAATGAGTTTGAAAATGGCTAAGTATGAGTTTTATACTCAACCCCGTTCATAAACCTAGCTAAACTATGCTTTAACTCACCCTACTTAACTTGGGTTAGGTGAGGATGAGAGGATGGGGTTATGAATTAATAAATGGGTTTCAAAACCCCTCATGTCCCTTACCACATTTAGTAAGGGAAAATGGAAATCATGGTTTAAAACATGTGCCTAGGGTAGGGGAATCATGATGCATGGGCCAAGAGTTGTTATGAAAGCGAGTTAATAAACTTACATAACACCCCAAATTGAACTTTCCAGTGATGCAACTCTTCCTCCTCCTTGGTGGTTCATTCATGTGTCCCACATATCCATTTATAAAATGGAAAATGGTACATCACATCCTTCTAAATGTGCATATGGTCAGCTCATCATGAGAAAGGGGCCAACACGTAAAGTGAGTTGAAAACACTTACCTAACATATTAATTTGTAACTTAAGTGATAAAACTTTTAATTCTTCATCTCTCTTCTTGGTGGCACACATGAGTGTCCCCTATAACCCTTTTTATTTTTTAAAAGGGAAAAATGGACATCAGGGGTCTCTAAGTGTGCATTTTCCACTTTTGGAAGTTGGGTGTCACCATTGCACTACTAAAAGCAAACCTTTCAATGTGCATTTTTTCCTTGATAGCTTCCCTTGGTGTTTCCTATGACAAACATATATAATTTTGCGTTGAAAAACCCTAAGGAATCCAATTAATCCATTTTCATGACTTGATTATGCATTCTCTTTGAAATTTAGGCCTTTTTTGAATTATGGTTATAAACAATTCCTAGAAAGTCAAATTTCCACTAAAGAAAAATATGACCTTTTTCCAACTCAACCTATGGAGCATGGAGAGGGTCCAATTTTATCCAATTTGGAATTTGAATCATATTATAAATATCCTTATAATTCATATAATCATTAGTTGAATCTTCACCAGAGCAAGGTCTTTGTCTGCAATGTCGGGCCAATATATGTAAATATGCTCCTCAAGACCCCTTAAAACATTCTCGAAAAATGAATTAGACACGATCAAATTTATAATAAGCATCTCATTATTTTCCAACTCCTCTCGAGCATCATGATATATTTGTAACAATCCAAGTATCTTCTTCAACGATTTCATTTCTTTATACCATGTTAAAAATAGCCCGACATTACATAACTTGTTCCTATTCCTGATTTTTCTTATAGAACTTTCCTAAAATACCTCGTATGACTGCATATCTCTACCATGTACTTCTTGGATGCTTTAAATTTTCACTTTATGTTCTCGGAGGGTATTCACTAAGTGTAAAAGGCCAAAAATAGCTCTTTTGGAGCCTCAGAAGAACTTATCTTCTCTTAGATCAAGATAACCTCAGGAATCGGATTAAACAAGATTCCATGCACCTAAAACACACTTGAAAATAACATTATCACATTCCTCCTATCCATTATGAGGGTAACACAATAATTGAGTTAGTCTTAGGACAAGTTTACATTGACCGAGAGAGGGATTTTAAATGTGGGCTAGGTTTTCATGGTAATGTTTTTGAATTTTTCATGCTAAACATTTAACATGAAAATAACTTCATCTTTCTTGGGGTATTATCCTAGATTGAACATGATGAGGATAGGAAAAATAAGAACTAAATAATCTCAAGACACCACATGTACTAGTGCCTTATCAATTGAGTTTATATAGAGTCACAACAAAGACATACAATGAAATTTTCTTTATTGAACACATGCACACCAAGAAAAAGGGAAAGTAAACACAAAATACTATATAAAAACACAACATGAAATGGAAACACTTGAACCTAAAATAAACTATGTTACAAGTGGGGGACAAATTTATTTCACTTCTTATATAACATCAAAGATTTCTCGTTGCGAGGAAATTCCAGCTAAGTACAATCCAAATACGAAAGAAAAAAAAATTATTTTCTCCACAAACTTCTCAAATCTGAAATGGTCCAAGCTGCAATGAGTCAAACTTTCCATGGCTTCCCTTAGGCTCTCTTCTTTTATCCCATAACAAGACAAGATCACCAACCTGAAATTATCTTTCCTTTTCCTTCTTGTCAAAGATATTCTTTACTTTCAATTGGTGCTCTCGGATTTGATCGACCACCATTAGTCAATCTTCACCAAGATTTTATAAATACAAGATCATCTTATCAAGAGAATCATGGAACTGACCATCCTAAAATTTCTCGACCAATCAAGAGTAAGAAACTCAACTGTGAAAGGAATATCAACATTAATCCCATAAAAAAATGAAATGGAGACATGTACATTTCCATATTTGGAGTGATCATATCTACCAACAATGCATCGTAAAGATTTTTATTCCAATTTCTTTAGTTATGATCAACAAGATTATGAACAATTGTCACAACGTTCTTATTGCTCATTTCATCGACCATTACCTTGTGGGTAATAGTCTGATGCATGTGCAAGAGATATTTTGTAACTATAACAAAACTTAGTCAATTCCATTGATGATAAATAAGTTACATTTTCAACCATAATTTTTTGAGGTATTCTGAAATGAACAATAGTGTTCTCTTTAAGAAAGTTGCATACTATCTCATAGTTGTATTTCTTAATAGGGGTGCCCTCCACCTATTTGTTGAAGTATTCTATAGCCATGAGTACATTACTATGGCATCCAATTGAGTGAGGATTCAACACACCAATGAAATCAAAGACCCACCGATGAAAATGCTCCTATATAATCATTGGTCAAAGAGGGAGAGCAACAAATTGAGGTTTTCCCACAAATTATTGGCATGGATCACACCTAGAAACCCACTTCTGAGAATCTAAAAATAGGGTAGGATATTAGTACCTACCTCAAAGGATTTTATGTGTAGTCACCATGGTGGAAAAGTGTCCACCACAAGATTGGTCATGATAGGCCTTCACCAAATTCTCTATTGCTCCTTGTCAACACATCTTAGAAACCATCCATCCAATCCTATTTTATATAACATATGGTTTCGTATGACATACTTGGAAGATTTCAACTTAAGATTCTATTTTTTTTATAATCTAGGTGTGTTGGGCACTACTTGTAGGTGAGGTAGTATGCAATGTAGAGTACTACTCATCGATGGTGTTCAAAAAGATAACTTGAGGCAAGTCTTTTCTTAGGAATTCATAGCACTAAAATTCATCCTTTTCATTTTGAGTCATGTGTGACTCATCCTCAACCATTAATCTGTATAAACCATTTAATCTAACCACATTTGATTTTCTAATGTACAAATCATACTCTTGAATTTGAGAAACCTAGTTACCTCTTTTAGCCCTTGGATCTGGTTGAGTTAAGTTTGATTTTATTGTTGATATTGGATCCATAACTACAATGTGAGAGTTGAGAATATAAAACCTGAAATTATTGACCGCCTTGAAAAAAAATATGTTTCTCTATATGATTTTATTTCAATTCATGATCCTTTAAAGGAAAACTCATGAAGGAAATTGGATCTTCAATACCTTCTTCATTTTTCTAAACTAGGATAGTTAAAAGAGTGTGTTTGGAAGCATAACAATAGAGAATAAAATCTTTATCAAAATTTGGGCATAACAATGTGGCTAGTTTTGTAATTTTTATTTGATTCCTTTGAATGCCTCTTTTCCTTATTTAATCCATCTAAATTTTTCCCACGTTTTAACATACTGGTAATATGCTTTGTTAGTTCAAAAAATTCTAGAACAAAACAACGGAGAAAGTTTACCATGCCAAAGAACAAGTGAAATTCTAAATTACTTATGGGCAAGGAGAGTACCTGAATTTCTTTTATTCTTTCAAGATTAATCTTAGCTCCTTCCTTGTTCATAATGTGACCAAGGATTTTTCCTTATGTAACACCAAAAATACACTTTTTAGGATTCAAAGATATCTCGTGTTGCCGACATCTGATCAACACTTGCTCCATGTGTTTCAAATGATCTCCCCACTTTTTAGAAAATATCGTGAGATTGTCAAGATAGATGACAATACAATGCTTGAGATCCTTGAAATCAAGATCCATTTCCCTCTAAAAAGTATCCCCAACATTAATGAGACTAAAAGGCATTCTACTATAGAAAAAGTTCCCCATGGAGTGGTGAAATTAGTTTTGTGTCGGTCCTCCTCTGCTACCTCAACTTGATTGTATCTAGAAAATCCATCAAGAAAATAAAGCATTTCAGATCCAAAGTGACTAGTTTTAGGATATGATCCATAATGGGAAAAGGGTAGTTTTTCTTTAACAAAGTTTGATTCAAATTTCTAAAGTAAAAAAATCCTATCTCACCTTTTTTATTTTGAATTGGGAAAATGTTGGCCACCCATGTGGAGTGATGAATGGGAAATATAATTCTAGCATTCAACATTTTTAGAACTTCTTCCTTGATCTTTCCATTAGTATTGGGTTGTATGGCCTTTGATTTTGCTAGAATGGCTTGGATTCAAGCTTGAGAGGTATGGAATGGTGCATTTCCTTTGTCTTGAAATATTTAAAATCATCATATAAAATTATTAGAACATCGGAATACCTCTTCAATAATGAAACAAAACCCATTTTTTCTTCCAATGAACAACATTTTCCAATGTTCACCATTCTTGGCTGCTCCAAAGTGCCAATGTTTTCCTTTTCAAAATCGGCAGCAATGAGAATATTATTTTGTTATTTCTTTGATAAACCTATCACATGTGTCAAAAAAATATTTGAGAGAAACTAGGCCTTTGGAATTTTATTACCTTTTAATTTGATAACCCCCTCTAAATCAACTCCATCAATCTCACCCTTGTCCTCATCTAAAATAGACTCATGGTGTGGAGCATTCTTCCTTCATAGAAGAGATTATTGAAATTATCCTTTTCTCCAGAAAAGAGAGAAGATGATTATCATCATTAAAAACTTGCCAGTGATTAGCATTATCCGACACACTTGGCCTGAAAATCATCTCAATAGTAACTTTATCCTTATTGAAATAAGGGTGAGGATTCATTAGAGAAGATGAGACTATGAGAGAATCATCCTTATCATTTTGTTCACAAGGAATGACCTGAATAGAGAAAGCATTGAAAGACTCAATACAATCCCATACTCTATTCCTATAGTGTTTAAGCCTCAGATTCTTGACTTGGTACTGATTTCGACTTGTTTGACAATTACTTGACATCACCTAGACATTTCAAATTTTTAATACCCATGGACTCAGTTGTGTCCATGCCTAAAAGGAGAGCTTCATATTCAGTTGTATTATTTGTATTCTCAAATTGCAACTTGTAAGAAAAAGGGAACAATTCACTTGAAGGGGAGGTTAGAACAACACTAGCCCCTGAGCTGGTATTGGAATGGATTCTATAAAACTCCATTGTCCACATCTGATTCTCATCATCTTCTGTAAGAAAGGGAAGATTTTCATCTCTTCCTAAAGTCAAGAAATAATTACCATGTCTGTTTTCCTAAAATAATACATCATCCCTTGGATCCTCTTATTTCTGAACAATGTATTTCATATTCCTCATAGGCAAAAATTTATTCATTTCTCTCTTTACTAGAATGGTTGTAGAAGACCAAACCATTTGGCTTTTACCTCCCAAGTCCTAGAAAAAAATTATTATCACAAAATTTCACTCCCTTGTAAATTTGGATAACTCATTCAAAATATGGACTTAGTCATTTTATATAGGCATGAGACTTGCATATGGACATCAAATTTAACACCCAAAATTAGTCTACACTGGGTATTAAGCAAAGTAAGATGGGTGAACTCAGTGATTTGAGATGAGCTGGGTGAGCTCGGTGAGCTCAATGAACAAAGAAGAGTGGGACAAACTATGTAATGCATGGAAGTTTAAGCCCCACCGGTAGCATCAAAGGATGCCACGATCAATATAATGTCATAATTCTACCATTTGGTAACATGGAATAATGCTACCGACCAAAAATAGGAATCAAAGGGGAAAAAATGTAACCAAATTGGCCATGGACATGGTATGTATTAATGGAACATGTCAGTATCGATCAATTATGTTGGCCAAAAATTGAAAGAAGAAGCTACCATCCAAAGGAAGGAAAAGAGCACTACCGACTAAATCCTCGGGCATTAATGAACATTAAATGAAGTAGCTCAACAACCTTTCAAGAAATTAATGTGTGGTAGGTGAGATCCTAGTTTATATATAATGTAAAAAATCACTCATTTGAAGGGTCTTGGTTATATTTTAGCTGAGCCTTTTAGAGCGCTCTTTTTTGTAACGACACCATAAAAAAATGGTGGCCTACTTCCTATGAGTTTCAGACCTTAAATATGGTCTCTATAATTTAATCTCACACCTTTTACCATGAATATAATATAATTATGCATATTTTAAGAGGTAGAATCTATTTTGTGGCACATTTTCTCTTCCCTAACTTGTTTTACTTGTAGTCTTTCCTTTCCATTCATTTTTTTGGCATGTTGTGTGTATCTCTTGCTTATAGGTTCCATATTTATTATGTTATCAATGCATGGGCAAGTGGAGTTTGCATGTTTATTTATTTGTAGCATGTTTTTCTGCCCTCTCTCCCATGTTTTATATCTTTCCTTCCCCTTTTTGAGAGCTCTCACCCATTTTTCTGGTGCTATCACTCCCCCTTTTAGCCTAGGATTTCCCTAATTTTCATCTCTCCTAAACTTGGTCCCTGGGCATGTTCGTTTAGGATTTAATTTCTACATTAGGAGTAGTTTTAACATTAGATTTAGGTATAGGAACCAAACTTCTCTAGAGGTATTTCTTAGGTCACAAGGTCCCACAACTTGTAGATAGCCTATGTTTCCTCAAAATCCCGAGTTGTCTATGAATTAGGGAAAGGTGCAATTTTGAGCTCCAACAGTTTTAACATGCCTGTAGGACCAGATTGAATCACTTTACAACTTTATATAACCAAGGTTGATGTTTTCTTGATGGTATTTAACCTTTAGAGGTATTTCTCAACACATCTAGCGACTCCAATGATTCAAAAAACCCATTTTCTCAGGTTTTAAACCTTTTCCTCCATCCCCTCATTCATTTCCATGCCCCCATCTTCTCATGGCTCTCCAAATATATTTTCCATTCTCACATTTCAGTTCTAGCCCTCTTCATTTGTAGTAGTGGGATGTTATCCCCAAAATAGCCCTAAAAACTTTCCTCTCTTCCTTGGAAATGGAGATCAATCTCCCATTGATCACATTCAAGATATAAAAAACCATTGTGCCATTCACAACATTACTGAGTAAGAGAATGATTTCCTCGGACTCTGGTTTCATCATTAAGAGGAAAAGCAAAATATTGGTACAATAGTTTGGCTCCACAATCCATTTCCACATGGAATCAGGGAAAAAAACTACACAATCGGTTCAAGGAGGATACAAAGGTAATTTTCCTCATAAAACATCTTAGTGAAATACAATGGGCTCTAATGGAGTTTATCTCTGATTTCAACATCATATTTATAAGGAATTGACATAGAATTCCTCAAGAATTCAGACCCCCACAAGGTATGACATTCTTGTATTATTTGATGTCCTTTGATGCTGATCTAGTTGTATTAATTCAATCCCTAAGAGGAAAAAATATTCCTCAAGATTTTTCCATTACATTACAAGTTGAGAAGATGTTTATTCAGGATGGAAAAAGAAAACCCATCTCTATTGTTGTAATTCTTCCTCGCCACCTCAAATTATTTCCTCCCTTTGTGCTAAACATGAAAAATCCATCGTTTCTTTCCAAAAGAAGGTATATTATTTTATTCTGTTTCCTTCATTTGATGTTCCACATGTTTATCATGCTCGATGCAATCTTAAAACTTTGCAAAATTCCCTCCCATCTCCATTCAGGGCACTACCCAACTTCTCTAAACCTTGTATAAATGTTTTTAAGAGTCGTGGTATTTTAAATGTTGTCCCTAGTTTCTACCCAACACTCACTAGACCAAATTATCCTATAAGGTTTGTAGAAAAGAGGGCTACTCTATTTTTTGAGAGAGGAAGAAGCTCGTGCAAAAATCTAAACAACAAGTCTTTAGGAAAAATAATGTATTTGCTTTGGAAAAAGCATATAAGAAGAGTAGGGGTTATGTTTTGGAGGATCGTTTGGCTCCTCTATTTGAGAAAATCAGGTCTCTTGAGCATCAAACATCTCAGCCCAAACATGCAACAAATCAACAGCCCCTTTTTTATACCTCTTATCCAACCAATTCTTCTAAGGAAGATAATTCCATATATGTTGAAGATTGGTCTGATTCAGATTGGGAGGATGAGAGGATCAAAATGTGCAAAAGGAGGTGTTGAATGTCAAAAAGAATCAAGAAGATGTGAAGGACAATTAGATTGGAACTAGAGGGGAGGAGAAAGTGTTTTTGAACACTATTGGAATCCAAGGCCTTGAGGAAGAATGTTTTGAAAGTGAGCAAGGTACTTTAATGGAATGCAATGATCCTCATTGATCTGCATGTTTAGAACTTGTTGCACTTTGGAAGTTTGTAGTTATGCACCAAGAGCATCATTAATAACTGCAATGAGCGAGGAAGGGCCTCAATATTTTAGGGAAGATGAGTTTGATCTATCTAGCTTATTGTTTGAGGAAGCAAATCATGAGAACACAAGGGTAGAAATAGAGTTGTTTGTGGAGGAAGAAATATCAATTTTATACAAGATTACATACATCCACCATGAAGAGGACAATGTCTCAACTAAGATGGGAAGATCACAAGGATCGGTCTGTTGGTTCTAAAGGCCACATGCCCGATCAGGTATTTGCCTTAGCTAGAGCTAAAAATAGAGTTTCCACTAGTCACGCTCACTTGAGCATGAGGATGAACTTCAATGTACTAAAGATCAGGTTGTAACACCTCCAAACAAATGTAGAGAAACTAAAAGAGGTATTTATTTTGTTTATAGCTGATACTTTGAAGAACTGGGTGGATAATTGGTTGCAAAATAGTTTTTCACTCTTGCTTAAGACCATGTCCAATGTCAAATCAAATACATGGTCTAAAATTGTAAGAAAGGAAGCTATTTCTCCCTTCCTATTTTAGGCTTTGTTATCTTCTCGTTTCTTTGGCTAGAGTTGGGTAGTATAGGTTTGTTTTCGTAAAAATAAGTACTTGTGTACACTCTCCATGTTGTAGTTGAGGCATGGAGGATTTTCCTTTGTACATATTTTTCCGAATTCATGGTGGAATTAGATAGTTTGAGAAGTTTCCAATTTTATTTAGAGATCCACAAAGCGGTTTCAATTCGGTGATAAGTTCGATAATTTCATGAGACATATTTTCAAAGAAAATATTAGTTTCTTCAAGGTTAGGCTTGAATCCATGCTCAATGGATGCTTTAAGGAAACTATTATTATCCATCTAAGCAGAAGATGTCCCCCGAAGATCACCAAAATTGTCATCACAATTTTTCACTCCCCTACAAATTTGGATAACTCATTCAAAATTTGGACAAAGTCATTTTATAAAGGTATGACACTTGCAGACCACCATCAAATTTAACACCCAAAATCAGTTTACACCGGTATCAAGCAAAGAGAGTTGGGTGAAATCGGTGAGTTGAGATGAGACAAGAGATCTTGATGAAATTTTGGTGAGCCGAGAGGAACAAAATAGAGTGGGATGACATGTGTAACTATGGAAGTATAAGCCTCGCTAGTAGTAAGTATAGATGCTACCAAATAGTAGCGTGGAATAATACTACCGAATGATAGTAGGAATCAAAGGGGAGAACATGCAACCGGCATGGCCATGGATATGGGATATGTGGATGTAACTTACCAGTAATGCATCAATGATTCGACCAACAATTGAAAGATGAAGCTATCAACCGAAGGAAGGAAAAGAGCACTATCGGTCAACTCCTTAGGCATTAATGAACATTAAATGAAGTAGCTCAACCATCTGTCAAGAAATTAATGTATGGTAGGTGAGATACCAGTTTCTATATAATGTAAAAACTCACTCATTTTAAGGTTCTTGGTTGTCTTTTATCCGATCCTTTTAGAGCGCTCTTTGTTGTAATGACACCATGCCAAAATGGTGGCTGACTTCCCATGAGTTCCAGACCTCAAATTTGGTCTCTGCAATGTAATCTCACACCTTCTACCATGAATATAATAGAATTGTGCATATTTTAAGTGGTAAAATCTATTTTGTGGCACGCTTTGTCTTTCCTATTTTTTTTTAACTTTTAGTCTTTCCTTTCCATTCATTTTTGCCATGTTATGTGTATCTATTTCTTACAGGTTCCATCTTTGTTGTGTTGTCAACGTGTGGGAAAGTGGAGTCTCAGTATGGTTCTTGATTTGTGGCATGTTTGTTTCCCTCTCTCTCATGTTTTATCTCTTTCCTTCCCCTTATGGAGAGCTCTCACCCCTTTTTATAGTGATATCACCACCCCTTTTATCCTTGGATTTCCCTTTTTCTCTCTCCTTCTAGCCCCGATCCTTGGCATGTTTAGTTTAGGATGTTATTTCGCATTAGGATTAGTTTTAGCATTAGATTTAGGTAGAGGAACCAACCTTCCTAGAGGTCCATCTCAGGTCATAAGGTTGCAAAAATTGGAGATATCCCCATGTTGCCTCAAAATCCCTAGTTGTCATGACTTAGGACATGGTGTAATTTTGAGCTTCAATAACTTCTACTTATTCCAAATGATGCCGAATATCTCGCTACCAAAATAGTCAACAATACTTTCTTATCCGCAAAATCAGTGAGAGCCACCTATGCATCCTTGATCCGCCCAATAAGTGGTAATTCCTTAGACTCCATGGAGTAACAACAATGAATGGCCTATGTTAACGTAATTATGAGAGCATTAACAAATTTATGGGAATCACTTTATTAGAATCTCTGAATCTATTATTCAATTATTCAACCGATGGCATTTAATACGAATGGAGAGATATAATGAATACATTTTATTGGTATTGTATGCATTAATATCAAGAATATTATGAGATGGAGGAGTAGGTAGAGTTGATAGTAGTCCTTTAGAATTAGGAACTACAATATTAGGCTTTGAACTACTACCTTTGATATAACGAAAAAAATTGTCAAATTATTAGGATGATTTTGTAGGAATTCAAATTCAAAAATCTGAAATTTAGATTTATTTACATGTTCTATGATGTCAAAGGAGGTGGATGGAGATGAGGTATATACCCCGGGATAATGGGTGCTTTGGGGGTGAAGGAGGTACTACCTTTGGAGTTGGAATAAACTTAGCAATGGGGAAGATATTTAAGGAGAAAGGGCTCATTTTGTAGGTACATTAAAATAT
Organism: Taxus wallichiana var. yunnanensis; assembly: GCA_018340775.1. Lineage (NCBI taxonomy): Eukaryota > Viridiplantae > Streptophyta > Pinopsida > Cupressales > Taxaceae > Taxus > Taxus wallichiana. Next base: position 14,112,174 of record CM031238.1, on the reverse strand, counting down.
TTTAAAGGAATAAATTTTGTAGAAAAATAATTAAGAGGATAATTGGGAGACTTACTTGGAACAATAAATAACCTCTTTCTTTAAATAAGATCTGATTTCTCTATTGTAAAATCCATGGAAGATGGAAGTGGAGATCCTCTATTGATAATTTCACTATGTTGAGTAACCAGGTGGAGGATCTTCTGTCTTATTATTTTTTGGAGCATTGGTGGAGGAACTTCCTTTATGATATTGGGAGTGGGTAAAAACTACACATGAGAAGCTAGGTGCATCTTCATCATCATATTCTTCACCTTCTGAATATTTGAGGAATCCAATTTATGCATCATCCTCTACTTCTTCAATCTCTAGGACATTGTTGTCCTCACTTTCTTGTTTTGGATCTACAAGTTCTTCTTCACCCTCCCCTTTTCAAAAGTTGCATTTATAGGAGGTTATTCTAGAGAAATTATTTGAGGTGGTGGACCAATCCTTTGCTTATTTGAAAAAATATTCTTAGGGACATCCTTATACATGGAGGCTTGGGCCAATTGATTCTTAAGAGAAAGAACATCATTAGCCAATTTTTGTACTAATGAGTATGTGGTTCCAAAATTTGAGTTTTGACCCTTCTCTTTGGTCGAACCTTTTTGGTTTTTCCAGACATTATCAAAATTTATGGCTAGTTGAATTTTTTCCTATCGGAAGAACGAGAGAGTGAAACGTGAATATGTTTTGATTGGCTTTGGCTTTCATCCACATGTGCATTTCTTTTCTTTTAATTTTATGTGCGTATGAGACAATAAGAAAATTTTGCACATCTTCACCTTCTCAAATTTTTCTCATACTTGACTACCCGCTTTGAAATGTGAGCCAATGAAAAGATCCATGCTCCTTCGCGGTGCCAAAATTTTCTTTTATTTGTTCTTAACCACATTGAAACACGATCCAATGAAAAATATCCACTCTTGCTTCACATTTCAGACTTCTATTTTACTTGAATACCCTCTCGTGAAATGTGAGCCATCGAGTAAATTCCATGATTTTCACAATGTCAGTCTTTTCTTTTAATTGTACTCACCACCTGTGAAATATGAGCCAATGAAAAATCCCCACGCTCCTTTGTAATTCGGACTTATTGATAACCTTAATCGATTGTTACGAAACATGATCCTATGAGAAATCTCCATGTTCAATACATTTTCTACTCTTTCGAGGTTCCTTAGAAGCATCATCATATCTACGATCTTTGAAATCTTTCACAAATCTTGATTTTGTCTCATTTTCAGCATGATTATAACATGTATAAAATTTTTGATTTCCCACATAAACCAAAGATGTAAGATTAACATAATCGCATCGATCACCCCATCACCATCATTGATTAACACAACCACCGTCGGTTCCTCTATTTTAATTTTTAATTAAAAAATGACCTGTTTTACCTCTTGAAACCTATTTTTCTCCATTTCTTCTATTTTTTTCGTTGCATTTATGGAGAACAGATTACCATGCCTAATCCAAATCACATGGTTTTGAATTGTAGTCAAACCAATTCCCTTTTATTCCACACAAGCCTTCAACCACTCCCGCCTAGCCCATCGACGCCTTCCATCCTATCACCTATGGACCCCACTCAACCCATTATCATCAGTACCGGTGACGAGGAGTTTGTAAGAATCCTTGACCACAACCCCATTTCCTTACAACATTATCTTTCCCATTCATCTACTTGTGATTCATCAGGATAACTGGTATATGACATGCCTGTGTCCATCCCCCTTCTCTTGCTCCCGATTACGCATCGGCTAGTACTAGTTCAAGCATTACCTTCTTCCACCTTACCACCCGTAGTATCCCAACTTGACCCCACATCATCAATACCTATGAAACCTACAACATCGGTCACAATTTTGATGTTAGTTTCACCCATGGTGTCAACCATCCCTTCACCATCCACCTTGAGCATAGCCCCATCGCACCCATCATCGGTATATACCTATTGCATCGAAGCCACCCATGTTGGTAATCCATAACCCATTAGAAAACATCATTCTCTCCATACCACATTCTTTACCTCCAATCACTACAAGGATTTCTACCTCCACCCACCTATTTACATATATCACCAATAACCCCCAATCTCATCTATCACCTATTTGAGATATTTTCCTCCTCGCATCTATTCCCCTAATGCAATTCTCATACTCGACACTAGCATATCTTGGAATGCTTACCACATCATACATTCATCCTTAACCTCCTTATATTGTAGGGTGATCCATCATCACAATCTACCAATGAACTTATTAGAATGATGATGGAAAAGATGCAAACATTGGAATTATTAATTCTCGGCTCTCACAACTCCTTAACCTACGATGAAATTTGTAATGATCCCATCTATCTGTTTATTCCCATTTATCCATACCCCGCGCATTTGGAAATGCCCAAGTTTAACCGGTTCAACAATAAAGAATAATCATATAAACACTTGTGGTATTTCAAATATGGGTGTTATCTAATCGCCCATGATGATGCTTTACTCATACGAACATTCCCATGTCATAACTTGAGACCCGTGTTAGATTGGTATAGTAGTTTATCTCGGACATTCCATTTACTCATTTAATCAAGTGGATCAATCATTTTTGGACCATTTTTCAATCAATATCATCAAGAAAGTCACCATGACCAACTTGTACTTAATTCGACAATAAGATGATGAGTCTATCACTGATTTTGTCACTCGTTGGCAAAGCCTCATCAACCAACTAAAAATCTAGTTACCTCAAACCAAGTTATAGAGCTGTTCACTAGAGATTTTACCAAGTACATCTCACCGATTATGCAAGTACAAAACTTCTATACCTTTGATGAAGCATTCACCATGGCTAGAAAGCTTAAAATCCAGCCATAGAAGATAAGAAAATTCAACTATGTAACAAAAATGCCGCATTTAAATCAAATGATGCTTCTTCCTCTTCAAAACCCCCAAAAATTATTCAAAATCCAAATTATCTACCAACGCAGATAGTTTTAAAGGCTGGCCCATCTCACCCCTCTAATCAATCAAAACCTACCTCCAAACTTTCTCCTATTAAAACTTTTCAATTTAGACGGAGCAACGAAAATACACTACAATCGGGAGACTTATTCTTTAATATTAGAAAAGTTATTAAGGCCTGGAACCATTGCTCTTCCACCCATAAAACCACATACTGGTTTTGATCCCACTCATCCTATGCCAACATGGTACAAGGAACATGCCTATTGTAACTGTCATCACGTAAAAGGCCATAGCGATGGTAATTGTATCACCTTTAAAAACATCGTCTAGGAAATGTTAGACAATGGAGATCTTGTCTTGGACAACCCAAACACACAGAAAATCAAAAATTGTATATATTCAAGAATCCATTCCCTAATCATACCCCATCATCTAACCAAAGTGGTGAACCTTTAACCAATGACAATAATGTCCATGAGGTCCATGTTGTGTTTGACACCATACCATCCCTTCCGTAATTTCCTCCTCTTCCCTCCATCGAGGAGATTCTAGCATGAGCTCCTTTACCCACAGAGGATCCTATTTCATCTACTCCTTCACCCATAGAGGATTCCCCTTTATCTTCCCCGTCACCCATGGAAGAGACCACAATACCTATTGATATTGTTTTACCACCCACCTCGTCACCTAATGAAAAATCTATGGTGTTAACTCTCCTACACATGGGGGAGTCACGACCACCTTCCTCCCCCACCAAAAGAGGAACCTACCTCATCCTACCTGCCATCTCCCCTTCCCATAGGGGATTCTTTAGATGCACCCTTTCTTGTTGGGGAAAATTCCCCATTAGCAATCTAGGATCCTGTGTACCTTCTCTCATATCTCTTACCTACAGAGTCCAAAGCCAATCAATTCCTTGTCTCAAAGAAATATTTTACAAGGATTAATACTAAGCCAATGTCATCTTCTCTTACAACAGTTCTATTTTCACACCTAGCCAACCTCTTAGATTATCTTGAAAATTCCATGCTTTGGGATGCCTTCGGCTCCCCTTTTCAACCCAAATGCAAATGTCACTCGCAGATACCACCATGATCTATCCAAAGGTAATTCAAGTAACCCAATAAACCATGACCATTCCTATTGAAATGGCCTCTTCTTCATCACCCTCACCTACATCCAAACATTTACCAATAACTAAACCTGTTCCTATGCCTAAGAACCTACTCTGTACCTATACCTTCCCCACATCTAGACCCATTACCAAATTAGGTGTCATGCCGAAATCATGTTGAGTTCATCTACCAGTCAAATTAGATTTAGCCACATCTTCCCAAACTCACACAAAAACCATTCCTCCACCTAAAAGGAAGACCCAACCTTCTAGGCCACATACACCAGTTTCACCCACTACGCCTTTGTCACCTTCACCCCTTCCGTCTATCCTAGGGCCTCACCCGTTGACCTTAGCCAAGAAACTTCCTATCCAAGGAAAATCAAAAGTGCAACAACCTACCTCTTCATCACAATACTTTATTACACCCAACCTACTAGCACAACATACACCTTCACCATTACCCACATATTTTTTACCACCTATACCCCCACCACTTATAGTAACAACATCAATACCTATGATATTTCCTTCTCTTCAACCCATACCTTCCAACCCAACAACCTTCACCACACCTCCTTTATCACCTTGGCTAACTCGTCCTCTACCACCATCCACTTTCCCCTCTACATCACGTATGCCTCCTTCACCTTTACCTAGGAAGGTGCAACCTAAATTGAAAAACCCACTACCCTCCAAAGAGGTAGTTAAGCCTACAACACCTTCTATCGCTAGTTCATCTACTATGCCTTTACCTAAGAAGGTACAACCCAAGCCTAAAATAGTACCACCTACCAAACCAGTGGTCAAACCTATCCCACCTCCAATTCCACCTCTTGTAACACCTCATGCATCACAATCACCCACACTTCAATCAAGACCCACACTCACTTCACACTGTGATCCATTGGCAGGGTCTTATGCCAACATTCTAGCTAACCTTTTAGAGACATCCATCATCACATTACTGCCCCTTAGACGTCATGAGACACTCAAATCAAAACCAAAAGGGTTTAATGTTACTAAAATTTGCACCTACCATCGTGTTCTAGGAAGTGATGTAGAAAATTGTAAGGCTCTAAAACCATTCTTCTCCAACTTTGTCCTCATGAACAAAACTTTGATGATGATGATATTCTAGACAAGGACCCCATTCCACCCCCACCTATCACCACACATGCTCATCCACTACCTATTCAGTGACCTATGTCACCACCTCCACAACCCTTTTATCCACCTCCGAAATTTGAGATCAACATGGTCTGCATAAGAGAGATGAGCTATTGTATTTAGTATAAAGGATACAATCACCTTCCTATCTATTTCAAGATGTATACCTCATCGGAACCATTTAACTTGACCCTTGTGACCTTTGGTATAAGTAGTTTTCTTACTACGTTTCCCTTTCAATTCTACCTCCAAACCTTACTCATGCAAAGGCCAACATGCCTTTCTCAAAAGTGTCTCTCGCTATGTCATCATGGGTTGTCTTCTTTATAAATGTGACTTTGATGGTATCCTCCTAGGATGCCTTTTAAGTTCTGAAATTCCCTATGCCATTAAGGAAGTTCATGACATGATTTATGGAGGTCACTTCGGTGGTTCTTCTATCAAGTAAATGCATTCTCTGCCTAGGCTATTATTGGCCATCCTTAAACCACGATTGTTATGATTATGTCAAATGTTGTGTGAAGTGCCAACAACATGCTAATATTCATCACACACCTAGTCACGTCTTATAGGTCACACGATACCTTTGGCCTTTCTATCAATGGGGTTTGGATCTTGTTGGAGAGGTCAATCCTCATTCTTCACAATTCCATTAATGGATTATTACTACTACTGAATACTACAATAAATGGGTAGAATACATACCTCTTATTTCAACAAAATCCAAGAAAATATGTGAATTCATCAATCATCACATCATTTGTCACTTTGGTGTTCCTCATCATCTCATCATTGATAATGAAAAATAATTTAAAAACAAAACCCTACGGAAGCTTTGTGATGCCTTTGGCATTCAACTCAGTTTTTCTTCACCCTACTACCCTCAAACAAATGGCCAAGATGAATCAACCAACAAAACCTTAAACAAAATTCTTATGAAAGTTGTGGACGATACTGGAAAGGATTGGCATACACACATTCCTTTTGCCTTATGGGCTTATCACACTAGTATTTGTACATCAACTGCTGCCACACCTTTCTCTCTGGTCTATGGTACAAAAGGTTTTTCTACCTCTTGAAGTCTAGATTCTATCTCTTCGTATCTCACTTAAATAGATTCTCAATGATGAAGAATTTTGCTAAGACCATTTGGTACAACTCGAGTTATTAGACGAATGTCATCTCAATGCTCTTTACCATCTCCAAATCTACCAAAAATGTATAAAACGTGCCTATGATAAACGTTTCCATGAACGAACCTTCCAAGTCAGTGACCTCATCTTGAAATAAAATCAACATGTAACAAAAGAGGAGAAAATTAAAAGGAGTAATTTTTCTCCTAATTGCCTTGGATCGTATATTGTTACGCATACTTATGGATCGAGTGCTTATCATTTGTCTTCACTCAAAGGTAAACCTGAACCTGATCCCCTTAATGAATTGCATCTTTGACCATTATATTGTTGAATTCAGTCATATGTCACCTTTGTTAATTAAACACTCATCCCTTGAGTACCATTTACCTTCCACTTACCTATTTTAAGGATCAATGAAAAATAAGGAATCATGTGATTACTTGTCACTTTTGCAGCCTTGTCTTCAAAATGAGTACCACATATCTACTCATGGCATGATTCTCATGGATACTTTTTTACTTTTTCAAGATGGAATCCATGGTCATTCATTCCTTAAACCCTCTCCTTCATATTTTAACCTAAGTGTGCTATAGTTTTTCTTAAGAACAAGAGCCTATCTCTATAGTCTTGTCCATGACTTAAAATTCCAAAAAAAAAAAAAATTCAAAAGAAGGGATTCAACTCCTTGAGTCAAAATTCCAGTAAAAATATTACTCCCTCAAAAGGACATATTTCTCTATATCTCGCTACTATAACATAGATTGCTCCCTCGAAAGGAAACTATACAAAGATAGCCATATTGTACTTAGTCTATCATCTAAAGAAGAATATTCTTGCAAAAAAATAAAATAAAATTATCTGAAGCTTCCCACATTGATTAACTTCATGAAGACCTCAAGGAGATCATCTACTCATCCCATATAGACTTCCCACATTGATCAGTCTATCTAAACAAAAATAAAAACAAAATCAAAAAGAAAAAGATTAACTTTTTTGTCATGGACTTTCCTATGTTGATCTTGGGTATCTTACCAAATAGGCATGTTGTCTCACATTAGGTTACGCTAAAACTAACCAATTTCACTTAATCACCTTTTCACCTTAATTTCCTACCGCTCAAGGCATGTGCTACAAATGCAACATTTCGTGATCATGTGACTTTCCTCAACCTTATAATAGTCCATCATGTAATGCCTTTAGGGTCTTATGTTCATAAGCCCATCTTAGGTATGATGAAATCATTATGGTCTTGTCAATTAGGTGTCTCTTTTAGTCACCTCTTACCCTTCACCTTCTTCATTAACTTTTTGATTATCCTATATAGTACTAAGCCTTGAAACCTCAACTTAACCACACCTAATTGACTTAAATTCACCCTTGACTTCATGATCTAGACTCAATCATGCCTAAGTGACCTAAATTCAACTATTCCTGACTTACCTAGACTCAAAACATGCCTAAAACATACCAAACCATCCCTCTACCTCATCATATTCTTCCCTAGCTTATGGAGAAACTACATCGACCCAAGGCCCCTTTTCGCGAGAGCTATGTTGGCAACACTCCGAGGGAATGGGGCCCTTGAAGGTTAACTCAAATACTCTCTACCCTAAAAAAATTTCCACTCCCATTTTTCTATTCACATTCTACTTTAGTTATTTTCCACCTTATACACTACTTGGAAATTAAACAAACATACAAGTATACAAATATGTATACCTACCTATTTCTTACATCATTATATCATTCATTAATAATTTCACATTTCCATGATATCAAATATTTTGGAAATTTACACCATAACATACATATTCATCATCATTCATTTTTTTCCATGCTACCAATAACTTGGAAATTAAATCAAACCCATAAACATAACCAAAGCATGCCTATACCTAACTCCACCATGCCTAACTGACCTAACTCAATCATGCCTACATGACCTTGACTCCACCATGCCTATACTAGACTCCACCATGCCTAAATGACCTAAACTCAATCATGCCTACATGACCTAGACTCAATCATGCCTAAATCACCTAGAATCCATCATGCCTACATGACCTTGACTCAATCATACCTAATTCACCTAGTTTTCATCACATACAAATAAAAATGGAAATTAAAACATAGATACATTATCCATCCAATAACTCTCATCATTAATATATATAATTGAGAAAGTCTATGTATCCATACTAATGTATACAGATATAAATAAATATAAGTATCTCAATCACTTAGATACATCCTCACTATCTTTGGCACGTAGGCCGGTATAAAACTCAAAATCTAAAAAATCTATCATACATACTCACTATCATGGGAACACAAAGCCAACGTATATCAAAAATCAATACAAAAATTCTATCTAGTGACTAATCGTCACCTCACTTGATATCCAAATCTGTCTCATCTGTCTCTTCCTCTCTCCTCCACCCAGAGCCATGCACACATCTCTCACCATACATGGTCTTGGTTTAGTCTCCACCGACCATCACTTGGGAATGGTATTTGTGAACTCATAGGCTCATCCCGACCTCCTATCTCTAGGATTTCGACCCCTTATGTTCTCGGGGTTATGAGTGTGGGATCTAGTCCTCTCGCTCACTTCTCGCTGTTCCTATACTCTATATAGGATGGGACATCTATCCCTGAAGTTGACGAGGTGATCTCGATAATATCGGGCCTCATTCAGGGAATCCCTAAATCTCACCATCGACACCATCTATGGTGGTGCCATAGGTCTCATAGACATATATGATCTCGCCTCGCTAACACTATCCTATATCTACATATCTATAATCCATGCTCTCCTCCATGCACCATGGGATCCTATCCTGTTGCCGCATGTAGTATGGGACCTTATCCCCGAGCTTGTGGAGGAACTCGTGGCTGTAACTTGGTCCTGTAGGGCCATAACCTAAGCCTGTGTAGTGGCCAAATGGACCTGTAAACCTACTATATACACCTATAGGGAGGCTACGTATACTCCATCCCCATCACCTCCCTGTGCGGGTGTATGTACTGTGTGCCTTAGCTTGTAAGGCAATCACATGGGCTTGTAGGGTGGCCACCTATGCCTCGAGCTGCTGTCAACTAACCATACACACCGTGAGCTATGTCTCGAAGGGTGAGTAATGAGACCCTATAGGGTATCTCTCTATACTGTGATGGTGGATAATTTTGGATTCCCTTGTCTCGGTGGTACTTCCCGTAGTTGTTGTTGCCACCATCACCTGTAACCATCAATGACTCCACCATCGTCAATCTACCTATCTACTAGTTTCTCCTCCTGCCCTTTCAGCACACTCGGGTGTGGTGGAGACATAGGTCTCTCCATGTCATCTCTCTTGTACATTGAAAAGGTGGGGTATAGCCTGTGGTAGACCAAACTATCATCTAGCCCTATCCATGGGTATCAACTCGTTCTCGATAAAGCATGCCATCCCTATATCCACCTCTCCAACTACATCTCCTCTAGCTCCTCTACCATGCCTCTATAGGATGGATAGCCAATGTAGGGCCTCCATACAATATCAATCCTTGACATTCCCTCCAAGAACCTCCCGTAGTATATAACAACACGTGTGGCCTTAGCCACCTTATGCTTCCCACTAAATGGTACCCAACATCTATAAGTAACACGGCAACCGGCCACTCCCGAACTAATCATGTCGAGGAAAACCAACTGGACATATACATATGATGTGCTCGTATGCCCAACATTGTAGTAGAAAGGTGTAGCACAAACTAAACCGCCAGAATTTCCCATAGGCCCAGAGCTCCCTATATAGTTGCACTAGGAATGCCGGTGCTTGGGGAAAAATAGATCTACTCCTCCATCATATCTGGATCAATCCCATTAGTGCTCATGGGAATCTCCCTTCCTCTGCATCTGGTATGGTGAAACAACATACCACCTCCATCATCAAAACAACCAACCTCGTCTCCTAAGGATGGTCCTCATACATGTATCCATAGCTAAGGTTCATGCGATATGGTGCCTCATCTCACCCATCACCTCTCCAAATATAGCCACTATCAGCTCCACCGATGCTTTTGAAGAAAGAGAATACACTAGCTCCCTAACAATGCGGTGGCCACAAGATGTTGTACACGCCCTATAGGGTGACATTCATCTCACTGTCGGTACATGAAACATGTTGGTCATGAATCCCATATGTCGATGAGTACGACCATCAAGCTATGATCTCGAGCTATATGCCTATAGCGCTAGATCCCAATAAGTCATACATTATTTATATGTTCCTACTCTCCCCATGAGTCACACTAGACCACATCACTACCAATAGAGGTGGTACTCTATCCCACATCCATAACTGGTCCCTAGCTTGCATCCAATAAACACAATATTGTTAAGACTTGATTACCTCCAATTACCTATTAACCCTAAAACCATACCCAACCATATCAATTGTGCTTACCCCATTTACCTAATTCACCTATAATCCTACTACCCTTTACAATCATGACCCATCATCTTAACATTATTTATCCTACTTACATATCTTATCTTGCTAAAATCACATTTTACCCTCATCCCTCTACATACACCCTTCATTTACCCCTTCCCACCTATTTTCCCTTCCAAACTAACCCTTCTTACCCCTAGTTTTCTTTAAACAATAACCTTTTCCGGCCACCTTGACAATCACAAGTTTTCCCATGGATATCATATATTATCTTTAACTGGTGTCAGTCTTTTAAGACTTGGCCAATGCTGGTGAAAGTTGACTAACTTTGGCCAAACCTAGACCGATGTCGGTCTTTGTCGTGACAACCCAAAACCGAAACATGTCCCCTATAACCCATTTCACCTAAAATTCACCAAAACCTACCCTTCCACCTACCCCAATCCACCCTAATTTACCTTATATTCATTTATCATCCCATTTATCCTACATTTTCCCTTCCCCATATTGATTTTACCCACCTTTCACCTCGCATTTCAAAATGAAAACCCCCCACCCCAATTTCTTCATTTTTCATAAAACTTTTAGCAAATAACAAGTAAGAAAATGCCCCTACCTCATCATGATGTTTCCTACATGGTGGCACGTTTGATCTTTGTGCCGAGTGGTTAACACAAACCCTCTCCCACCTCTTCCATGTCGAAATCTACCTCAAATCTCTCCACCAATCACACATCTCTAACCGATCTTGTGGACCCACCTACTCATGTAAACTATCATACTTGTATCCCACCGGATCGACTCGTAACTCCATTAAGTCACTTTCCACAGAGGCACAACCACTTTGTCACTTTCACAAATGACAAAAAGTTAAAATGAATCCATAAAACATGAATTTTTCCTTTTTTAACCCTAACTTGACATGACCAGCGTCTGTCATGCCAAACCGATGTCGGTTACTTTATAACCGACATCGGTCACCTACTAGTACCATTACACCTACCTTTTTCCCATTTTGACTTACAAATGGTACTGCACAAATACCTCATAACATCACCAATACCTATTACACCCTACCCACTAGCCTAAACTACCTATACATCTCCTTAATTACGTTTAGGGACATGTTATTTACCTATACCTCGGCCTTACCCGTGTCATGACCTATACACCTTGATGCGAGCCAATTTTTGTTCCCTTTGAACTTGTGTACTCACTATACCTTACGATGTTGTTACCCGTGTTGTTTAGTTTTATGACCTTACCTTTCCTATTGTTGTGACATTTATCCTGACCAAACCTTTGGTGTACTAGAGCATACCTAAACATTTCTGTACCAAACCTACGTTGTGTTTCTAGACCATATCCTGTACCCTAGATACCTAAATCATTTCAACTTTGTTTAGATACACCTATCGACCTTGGACAATGTAGAGTTTGCAAGCTCTTCCACCTGGTACAATGTCTCAATCTATATGTGTGCATGCATTCGATTTTCATTACCCATTACCCGATGTGACCCTTTCCTATTACCCATTACCCAATTTGATCCTTACCCATTATCCAAAGTGCCCATACCCTTACCTACAACTCAACTACCTTCACTTTCATCACTTACCCATTTATAAAACCACTCATTGATTTCCTTTAACACCTCATTAGCCCCTGGTTTGAGGGTGATCACCTTCAAGACTACTTGAGGCAACACCACTCTCACTTATTTTTAGAGTAACCACTTCCTATTTTTTTCAATGTCTCTTATAATTAAAAGCTATGAAATAAAAAGGGGAAAATGTAGACACCAAAATTAGGCCATAATTCCATTAAAACCCAATTAATTAAATTAACTATATCCTACCCATTAATATCCCCTAGTAGTAATGTTAATTGAAGTAATTATCTTAATTAAATTAATTAATATCCTCACTTAACCACCTCACCCTAGCCAAATCACCTAGCCATCTCACTCAAATGACCCACTCAAACCTCATTAATGACCTAAGACCAATTCTAAGCTTATCCTAACACACTAGGAATTAGTCTAAACCTAGAATTAACTCCTATTAATAAACCTAAAAGGAATCCTACTTATCTTTCCATGATCCATCACTTAAGACTTAGAAGAAGGTTGGAGATCATGCCAAAAATAGCAACAATTTGGCTATTTTTGGCCAACCTAGATATTCCCGCCTTGATCGATGCCGGTTATATCTCAACCGATGTTGGTCACCTAACCGTCGCCAATTAGGTTAAATACATTTTAAAAATCCTTTTCAAGGTTATTCATTCTATTCAAGGTCTCATATGAATAGAGAATTGGAGCATGCAAATTTTTTAAGCACTCAGGAAAAGGAAAACACGCGGGAACACTACTAACAACCATCTGGAATTTATCATCTTATCCACAATCACAGATTTAGATAGAGAAACACATAGGTTCAAACTACCATGACATAAATACAACGACTCATCTCTCTAGATCGCTTCCATCACCATCCTCATCACCTACATTCTCCAAATCTACAGTTTTGGTAAGTACCTACCACCTCTTCATTTATCTCTATTTTCTTTAAGTTAGATTTATTATTCTTCTTAGTAATTTATCTTTCTCCATAGCCGTACACTTCCTTCCTCCCACCAACCTATCACCCTACCATACCGACCCTTTCACCTATTTTTATCCTCTTCTAATCATCTATGAGCCTCCAAGACCATATTATGACCTCATCCTAACCATTTCCAACCTCTGTTCTATCACGGAGAGTCTAGAAAACCAATTCCAAGGAATTTATGTTAATATCCCCTACCGACACGGTTAGCCAACCGGAATCGGTCATTCTACCTAATCGACATTGGTCTTCTAGCGAAATCGATTACTATGTCTCGATAATATACCTCAGACTAGTGAGCTCATACCCACTTCCTAATAACCCATAATCATTCTTAATCTTTTCTAGACATTACCCACAACATGTACCGTAACCGCAATGCAACACCAACTAATCACTCCGACCCATTTTGACCTCAATCACCTTTTATGTAACATCCTCATTTTAGACAATAGAACAAGTCAATTTTTTTTTTTTTTTACAATTGCATCTTGGTTCTAAATACATAATTTAGAACTCACAATCCAAATAACCATTTATATAAGAGACAACCATATGCAATTTGTAATGACTCGGAATACCTCCGATCTATTCATTCCATGACTCGGTAATCTCTACCGATCTATTCATGAGTAAAAAGAGTTAGTGTTTTTATTTAACACAACACTCTGGCGGTTCTCTTCCCTAATCTGGGATTCAGAATGCTCTGTCCAAGGAATCTAACTGAATAACTGTTACCATTATTCATCGGCATCTCATCCCTTAGACTAGGTGAATTAGGACAACGCAATCGCATGCTTGCGATACTTTGGCCAAAGATTTGAAACATCTTTGTTCATGTCTCGTATTCCTTAACGGCATACTCGTCAATCTGGAATACGTCCTTCACCCCATTCATATGTTATATAGAATGTCTTATACTGACTACTGTCAGTCCTTCCTTTCACAGCTGAATCACTCGGAGGCAGATTAACAAGGTGATAATGTTATATGGATGCCCACGAGGATTAGGGATATCTTTGACATCTTGGTTCAACCTTGCGGTTCAACCAAGTGTGTCATGATACCCAAATCTCCGAGGAGTCTTATAACATGGCCACGTTCTTAATCGGTCCGGGGTAATTAAATGCGAAATCAAGTGTAAATCTTAGCGATCAATGCAAAGGGTGTCGCCATAAGTCACCTGCATAGTTGTAACTTCGAGAAGATCCTAATCTTCTCGGAGGTACAGCCCTGCAGTCGACTTTATGTCATCAACCTTTAAATCCGCCTCGAGAAGATCTACCCAATAACAAGCGTTACGCACTTGAGATTAAATTACTTTTAAAGACTTTTCCCTAAGGTTAGCCTTCTTAAATCCCTGGATTCTTTGTCTTAAGACGACCCTCCTCTAAAAGACTCATTACTGGTAGAGGTATTACGGTCACGCTCTCATCAAGGAGTCATTAGAATTCACCTGATTCTAAAGCAACAGAATGGGACAATATCTCATAACCAATGCTTGAGATTGCCATCTGAACTCCATTGATTGCCTATCAGTTCTCTTAACTGAATTTATATCATACTTTTTAGTTTAAAGATATAAATGATTTAGAATCCAATTTACTATTGTCCTGTTATACTTAGGACTAGGGATTAGTAATTCAATCCAACTTGTTTAGCGTTCTCTTTTAGGCTCAATTTTAACCTATCTTCTAGAGAGACAATTATTAAATTACAATATTGCTTTAGCTAGAACAAATTAGAACTACTAAATACTCATAAGAATTTAGTCTAATTACTTACAAGCTTTCATTGTCAATCACAAAAGCATCCATAATATACAAAGATAACTATGCCCCTTCGTTACATAAACCGAAGAAGTTCATCTTTCAGAATAGAATACAACACATAAGTATCAAACACTTATTTTCATTCCTTTCGAAACTCATACAATTACATTTTATGCTACAGCATGCTTGATATAATGCTAACGGAAAAGAAACATCTTTTCACATATAGTACATCTATAAAATCAAGCTGTAATTCTTTATAAGTCAAATAAACTATCTGATCAGACTGCCGGATCTGCATTGTTTTACCTCTTACGGCAACCATCTGCAAAATAGTCAACATGAGTCAGTTCAATGAAGGCCGAGCATGATAAGCACTAACATTTAAAACAATTGCAATCCATCAATTGTTTTCATTAAACACCCTGTTTAAATGAGATCTGATATTCACATAAGTAAACATAATCAGACTATGCCCTTGTAACACAAAATGATTACAAATATGTAACTCTATCATTGTTACAAATAGTCTTAATCACTTTCTAATATTTCATCAAATATTAAGAAACAAGGAACGAATGTACACAACAATCATTAAATCCAAAATCACAACTTTGGTCAGATTGTTTCATTCTCCAAAAAGGAAATATCATAACAATTCGGGATTCCACCAATATGTTACAAACAATTTCCCACAACTAGTCAATTATCAATAATATTAAATAAAGGAAGAGAAAGAACCAAACCATTCATACTTCCTTTCACATAAGTTCATCACTGTACTGCCTTCACATATGAAAACATTCAACCAGTATAAAAATGAACAAGTTAGACAAGCCGCAAGCAAGATCACTGTTCTAAATCGCGAAAATAGAAACTCAGCAAAACTCCTGTACAGCAACTAACACATCAATAATTCATGTAACAACCTTAAGCCCAATACTAGTTCCTTTACACAGTAAGGTATTGACACAAGTAGAAAACAAGAACTACAAGCGTATCGCTGAAAACAACAACCTTATTGCATCAACAATCTAAGGTTTCTCAAGGACTATGCTATGTTGCCCACACGGTATTTCCAAATCATGCACAGTCAAATCGGACAGATTAATTGGAATTGAACATAGCATACATATTCTTGCTCAGTCAAACTCAGACTGAAGTAAAAGAAAGGAATTCAGCCAACGGTCCTTACCTTGCCGCATGCAAGTCTTGGAGTGATATTCGCGACTTACCCAACAAGGTAGAACACGAAACGGTCATCCATACTCAAGGACCTCAAAAAGTAACAAAGACAGTCCAAGGTCAAGCTCAAAAAGAGACAGAAGTACTAGTTACCTTTCCAGAATTCCAATGATTCAAACGGAGGTATCAATTCAAGCAAATGCTTAAGAATTCATACTGACATCCATCAACAAAGCGTAACAATAATCAGACAACAAATTACTCGCTGCCAATCATTTTACACTAATTTGCTCAGGTCAAAGACATACATGCCCACCTAAGAATCTGTACCTCAAATCCCAAAAACACGAAGGAATTCCAATCGCAATAACAAGATCGAAATACATGTTATTCCATTAAGTCGCAGGCACTTAAAATACCAACACTTAACTTTATTTGGCTCAAAAATAAAATGAATCATTCAATCGACTCCTCAGAGTCGTCCAAGCCACAATAGTTTAAATCTATAAAATCACAATGTAACTGTTAAAGGTTTTGCACTTATAACCTCTGTACCTACAGCAACGTACTATGAAATTGGATGATAAATCCATATATACCACTCATGGCTAACATTCAGAATGAATAAGTGAAACAAGTCGAATACCCATTTCAAGCAAGGACAGCAACTGAGCCGCTTCGAACTTTCGAACAGCTTTCTCATAGAAAAGAAAATGCCTACACAGGAAGTCTTTATCCTTTAATTATTTCAAATATACAGTAGCCAAAAGCCCTGTTTCATCTTATCAGGTTTTCACAAAAATCCATTCACAAAACTTATGGATGAATCTACATTTCCAGCAAAAGATAGCAATACGATTCAATCATCGACTCCACTGAGTCGATACAACAAAGTACAGGTGTATTTATATTATACACAGTGCGCAAGTAATCCCGCTAACCTAATAACAAGGAAAACAACTTCCGATAGGTCGAAAAGACTACGGTAACACTACAGTTACCTGTTCCAAGCCAAAAATTGAACACAAATGAAAACCCAAGAGGCATCATTAAACACAGTCAACAAAACCCACGACAGAGTTCCCAAAGAAGCGATATACTAAACAATCTTACTGCATTCATCCCAATTCATTCCATACAGTTTCAATAACAAGAACAGCGACCACGAATCAAAGACGTACAGTGGTCTTATACTGCCCACAGGTATATTCTAAGGGCTCACGCCAAACAGGCCGAACACTCGAACCTTATAAATAAATACCTCACCTGCATAAGCCAGGAAGAATACACAAACAAATAGAGTCGAAGTTCGATTTCAACAAACACCCAGCAAGAGGAAACTGAAAAATCGAACCAGAAGAGATACAGTGCCAGAAATCAAACTAGATCTCATAGAAAATTCATCCAATCTTCACAAAACATTTGAACAGAGTTGTTTTAATGAAAGCACTTGAAAAACAGCAAGATATTTAAAGGTTAGGGCCTAGCATGCCTGTATGTTGATCAAATTCCCGAAGCAAACCACAGGAAGAGCTCAAACTCCCTTTTCTTTTTCCACGATAAAGCAACCAACAAAATTTCGCTGTCTTCATCGCATATATATCTTCCATGACAGAGAAAAGAGCTATGGCAGTTCCTACATGCCATGCAACTCAAAGAGAACTGGTGTGAAGAACCAGTAAACCAGCAGAGCAAAAACCGAAAATCGCGACAAGCCAAACAAACCCCCAAATTTCCGCTTGCATGCCTTCTCGCGAGTTCCGAGCTCGACTTCCGAGAGTATTGAATGCCATTAACCAATTTTCCCGCTTAAACTCTACTCCCACCGACCGCCAGAATTGGCGACAGTCCAACTAAAAATTTAAGTCCATTTCCAAACTTAGCAATTGCCAAGTCTGCACAAATTAGCCGTCGCCTAAACCTCCGCCATGACCTGTCCCTCATCCTTATCCCTACATTTATTGCCATAGAAAACACCGCCATGGTTCGCCACCCTTCATCGGCCCCTTAATAATCTCCTCCAAAGTTAGGTTAGTATCTTAGGTTAGAGTTTAGGGTAATGCCCACACTAACAATTTTACACAAAGATACTAACTTAGGACATTAACAAATAGCCTAGGTCTAGGTTAGACTAACAATAATCTAACCCCTAGGTTAGGTTTTAGTTTTAGGTTACTAACCCTTAATAATTCAGTTTGGTCCCCGTCCTGAAAACTCGGAAAGACCTGCAACATACCTTCTAGAACAGAGTTAGCTTCCGTTCTTATGCAGAATTGTATGTCAACGAATTATTACCTGGTCTACAATCGAGACCTTCCAGATATACTTTGATATCGGGAACCGTTTCTTTTCTCAAGATCAGCCTGAGTCGTAATCCTGACTAGCTTAATAAATACTTCCATACCTTGCAACCTGTTCAAGGTCTGTGATATAATTTATCACATACAGATTTAAAGCATTACTTGGATCAATTCCACTGATCCAAGTCTAGATATTATAGAAGAATATCTCTATAATTCATTCCGTGATCAGATTAATATTCAGACACAAAATGAAATAAATAAAAGAGTCCATTCATATTTTGACTCAGTCAAGATCTGCAATCTGCAAGAAATTCAGTACATATCAAGCATGATTTCTGAATCGAGGAACACATCCTTTTACAAGAAATCACATATCAACACTTGAATGCTTAGGAGAAAGTAACAACAGTTCAGGGTGTTACATGCTTCCCTCCTAAAAAGATTCATCGTCCCGATGAATTACATATTAAATTTAACCTTTAGGTCAATCAATTTATTAGTACACAAACAATGTGACTACTTCCATATTAAATAGTTTCAGAAATCAACGTCACAACACTTTTATTCAACCTGAATAAAGTCTGCCTTCATCTGGCTTTCATAAATACTTAAAAACAATAAGTTCATAACAGTATTTTATCAACAGATTTCATTACATTAAAAAGAGAAGGAAAAGCAATTTTCATCTCTTCCAGGTTTTCCCAAGTTGCACTTTCTTCGCTAAACTGGTCCCACTGGACCTTACATTGCTGAATATCACGATTTCTCAAATGCAATTGGCGAGTTTCCAGTACTCTTGTGGGTTTAACCACGATTATTCCTGGGTCTTGGACTGCAAGGAATTCCAATTTAAAACATGTGAGATCGAAACGTATTTCTTAAGCAAAGAAATATGGAAAACATCATGCATACGAGATAAAGCGGTGGCAATGCTAAGCGATAAGCTACGAGATTGATTATTTCGACAATCTCTAAAGGTCCCACATATCGTGGTGACAACTTGGCAGCCTTGCAAAAGTTATAGAACTCTTTACGGGTTTAACACGCGAGAAAAACCTTATCACCAAGCTCAAACTTTCTATCAACCCGCTTAAGGTCAAAGCCATAGCTCTTACGTCATCCATTTGCTTCCTTTAATCATTCACGAATCAGCTTAACTTGCTTTGTTCCATCTCGAGTGAGAATCTGGTCCAATTACCACTCTATCCTCTACACTGTCCCAACTTACAGGGGTTCTGCACTTTCTTCCATAAAGTGCTTCAAAAGGTGCCATCTTAAGCGAAGAGTGATAAGTGTTGTTGTATGCGAACTCAACTAATGGGAGATACTCTTCCCATTTATACTGTTGATCCATGCAATACATTCGCAACATGTCCTCCAACACTTGATTTACCCTCTCAGTTTGCCCATCCGTTTCTGGATGATATGCAGAACTGAAGTTTAGTTTTGTTCCTAGGGCTGCGTTAAGCGTTTGCCAAAACCTTGACGTCATTCTAGGATCCCTGTCAGAAATAATCAGTTCTGGTACACCATGTAATCTGAAAATTTCGTGTACGAACCTCTGCCAGCACTGGTGAATCATCCTTTAGATTTCCAGCGATGAAATGAGCTACCTTAGTCAGTTTATCTACAACTACCAGGATAACATCATGCTTATTCCTGGACATAGGTAGTCCCTGTACAAAATCCATGGTTATTACTTGCCATTTGTACTGCGGTATGCTATGAGGATATAACAGTCCAGCAGGGTGCATATGCTCTGCCTTCACCCGCTGACATTCCAGGCAATGAGTCACAAATTTTATCACATCCTTTTTCATACCCTTCCAGAAGTATTGCTGTTTCAAATCAGCTAGCATTTTTGTGATACACGGGTGCAGGAGAAAGGTGAATTATGAAATTCAACTAACAACTTCTTTCTCAAATCATTCAGCACAGGTACATATACCCTATTTTCATAACGCAAGACTCCTTCATTATCAAGATGAAAACCTTCATACCTTTTATCTTTAGGTTCTGCAGCAAGCGCGGCTTTTACTTGCTGAAAATATGCATCTGATTCTGAGGCACTTTTTACCTCGTCTTTAAACTGAGTTCTCAACGTTATAAGAGCAGAAATGTGCCTCCTACGACTTAGAGCATCAGCTACTCTATTCTCCTTCCCTTTGATATAGCTAATATCAAAGTCATATTGTGATAAAAATTCTAACCACCTTCTTTGTCTGGCATTCAGGTTGGGCTGAGTAAAAATATATTTCAGTCCCAAGTGATCAGTTTTCAACTCAAAAGGTTTCCCTAGTAAGTAGTGTCTCCAGACTTGAAGCGCATGAACAATGGCAGCAAGTTCCAAATCATGAGGGGCATAATTCAGCTCATGAATCTTAAGTTTTCTACTTTCATAAGCTATGACTTGATCATTTTGTAGCAAAACACCTCCAAGGCCTTCCCCAGAAGCATCAGTTACAACAGTAAAATTCCCATTAGAGTGCAGTGCGTGCCAATATAGGTGCAGAAGTTAACTGGTCTTTCAGACTTTTGAAAGCCGCTTCGCACTTGTCATTCCACATGAATTTCTTATCTTTCTTCTGCAATGAAGTTATTGGTGCAGCTACCTTAGAAAAATCCTTTACAAATTTTCTATAGTAACCTGCAAGACCCATGAAGCTTCTTACTTCATGCACATTCTTTGGTGCAGGCCACTCAGTTATTGCCACTATTTTTGAAGGATCTACAGCGATTCCTTCCTTACTTATGACATGACCCAAATAGCGAACTTCAGAATCATAGAAAGAACATTTGGATAACTTACCATACAACTTTCTCTTTCTCAAAATTCCCAAAACTATCTTCAAATGCTCATTGTGCTCCTCAACGCTCTTAGAATAAATGAGAATATCGTCCAAGAATACAAGTACAAACTTGTCCAGGTATTCTTGAAAAATATTGTTCATTAAATTCATAAAGGCTGCAGGTGCATTAGTTAACCCAAAGGCTAGAACTGTGAATTCATAATGTCCGTACCTTGTTCGGAAAGCTGTTTTATGAATATCTTCCTCTTTAATTCTTAGCTGATGATAACCAGATCGAAGATCTATCTTAGAATAAACCGCTGCTCCACGCATCTGATCAAACAGATCATCGATCCTAGGAAGTGGATATCGGTTCTTGATCGTTGCTTTGTTCAACATCCGATAATCAATACACAGCCTCAGCGTTCCATCCTTCTTTTTCACAAATATCACAGGTGCTCCCCAAGGTGAAACACTTGGTCTAATCAATCCTTTAGACAAAAGCTCTTGTAATTGTGCCTTAAGCTCGACTAACTCCGTAGTAGTCATCCGATAAGGCGCCTTGGAAATAGGTTCAGTTCCAGGCTTGATTTCAATGGTAAAATCAAATTCTCTCTTGGGAGGTAACCCTGGTAATTCCTCAGGAAAAACATCCCTGAAACTTTGTAACAGTGGAATTTGCTTCATGAAATCACTATCTTCTTCTGAAGATTCAGATATCTTTACTGCATAAAGGGTACATCCTTTATTCTTAGCCTTTTTAAGCTGCATAGTTAGCGATGACTTTCTAACTGAAATTTCTCGTTTCACACCTTGAATCTCTGCTTTGATTCCGGTGATCATCTAAACATTTTATGTTCTTCTCATAGCAATCTACCTTTGCTTTATGGTGGATAACCAATTGACACCAATAATAATGTCATACGATCCCAAAGGTGTAACATAGAGATCAACTTCCGTGGAGAAATTAGGTAAATCAGGGCTGCTCCAAAGAGACACATACTCACTTTGTATGAGCAAATTATTACCATACTCTACAGTCCAAGATTTATCCATTTTCCCAGCTTTTCTTTTAAGTTTAGAAGCAAGTTTATTAGAAATAAAACATTCAGTAGCTCCTGTATCAAAAAGAATAGTGACAGGTATGCCGAATAACTTACCCGGAACTTCTATAGGTGTTCTTTTGCTTTTCAAACTTGCTTATGCCTCTTTGCAAAGCATGTATCTTATCTTTGTTGATTACGATCATCCTTCTTTAAAGGACATTGATTTGCGTAATGATCTTTACCACAAGTGTAGCAGCCTCCTACAGGTCCCTTCTTAGGCTCAGCATTACTTCCAGCCTTGTAATTGTCACGCTGTCCTCCATAGGACTTCTGTCCATTATTATAGTTTTTAACAAAATTATCCCTTATATTTCCAGCAGGCTTATTTACTGCTGCTTTCTTATTGTTATCTCCTGGAAACTTACTCTTGTTTCCAAACTTTTTCCACGGTCCTTTTCTGGGTGCAAGAGAGGTTGAAGAAGGGTTTGCAGTCTTCTTCCGCACTTCCTCCTTATGCGCAGAAATAGCCTTTAATTTCTGTTCTTGCCTTATGGCCTTCTCAACAACTCCTTCCATAGTGGTTGGACTGTGAACATCGACCTCTCCCCCTATCACAGGATTCAATCCCATGATGAATTTCCGTATCCTGAATTTTTCGTCAGTTTGATACTGCGGCACATACTTGAGGAGTTTTGTAAACCGCTCCCAGAATTCAGTTACTGTTAACTTCCCTTGGGTCAAGTTCTGAAATTCTGTCATTTTCTGATCATAGAAAAGTTGTGGCAGCCAACGTTGCCTAAAATAGCCTTTAAATTGATCCCAAGTGATATTGGTCTCATCAATGTTTAGCTCAGCTTTTCGGCTATCCCACCACGAAGATGCTTCGTGTGAAAGCTGATAGGCTCCCCATATAGCCTTGGTTTCTTCTGAGAAGTTCCTTATTGCAAAGTACTTCTCCATTTCGCTGAGCCAGTTCTCAGCTCCATCTCCTAATGTGGTGCCATCGTACTTAGGTGGACTTATCCTTTTTATATCATTAGTGAGTTCTGCTGCCAATCTGGCCTTTTTATTTTCTGGTTGCACAGGTGCATTCACAGCATTAACATCAACACCCGTGTCGGGATTGCCCTCAGGAGGTTGCTGATTATTATTATCAGCTTCTTCATCCTCCTCATTTCCCGTCACCTGCTGTTCAAGTACAGCCAAGCGATCTCTTGTGTCCAACAGGGCAGCAAGGATCTCATCCGATTTACGGGTTGTTGCTAGCTCCTCCTTCGGGTGGAGCATTACTGCAAGCGTTCCCCCTTGTTCTAACCATTTTTACATTACAAGAAAATTCAGGTTTTTATCAGATTATGGACTCAATAGGTCCAAGAGCTGCAACCTTCCGCTCTGATACCAAGATGTAACATCCTCATTTTAGACAATAGAACAAGTCAATTTTTTTTTTTTTTTGTAATTGCATCTTGGTTCTAAATACATAATTTAGAACTCACAATCAAATAACCATTTATATAATGAGACTGACCATATGCATTTGTAATGACTCGGAATACCTCCGATCTATTCATTCCATGACTCGGTAATCTACCGATCTATTCATGAGTAAAAAGAGTTAGTGTTTTTATTTAACACAACACTCTGGCGGTTCTCTTCCTAATGGGATTGAGAATGCTCTGTCGAGGAATCTAACTGAATAAGCTGTTACCATTATTCATCGGCATCTCATCCCTTAGACTAGGTGAATTAGGACAACGCAATCGGCCAGAACTTGCGATACTTTGGCCAAAGATTTGAAACATCTTGTTCATGTCTCGTATTCCTTAACGGCATACTCGTCAATCGGAATACGTCCTTCACCCCATTCATATGTTATATAGAATGTCTTATCGACTTACTGCTTTGTCGGTCCTTCCTTTCCTTTGAATCACTCGGAGGCAGATTAACAAGGTGATAATGTTATATGGATGCCCACGAGGATTAGGGATATCTTTGACATCTTGGTTCAACCTTGCAGTTCAACCAGTGTGTCATGATACCCCAAATCTCCGAGGCAGTCTTATAACATGGCCACGTTCTTAATCGGTCCCAGGGTAATTCGTGCGAAATCAAGTGTAAATCTTAGCGATCAATGCAAAGGGTGTCGCCATAAGTCACCTGCATAGTTGTAACTTCGAGAAGATCCTAATCTTCTCGGAGGTACAGCCCTGCAGTCGACTTTATGTCATCAACCTTTAAATCCGCCTCGAGAAGATCTACCCAATAACAAGCGTTACGCACTTGAGATTAAATTACTTTTAAAGACTTTTCCCTAAGGTTAGCCTTCTTAAATCCCTGGATTCTTTGTCTTAAGACGACCCTCCTCTAAAAGACTCATTACTGGTAGAGGTATTACGGTCACGCTCTCATCAAGGAGTCATTAGAATTCTTTGATTCTAAAGCAACGAGAATGGGACAATATCTCATAACCAATGCTTGAGATTGCCATCTCGAACTCCATTGATTGCCTATCGGTTCTCTTAAGCGAATTTATATCATACTTTTTAGTTTAAAGATATAAATGATTTAGAATCCAATTTACTATTGTCTGTTATACTTAGGACTAGGGATTAGTAATTCAATCCAACTTGTTTAGCGTTCTCTTTTAGGCTCAATTTTAACCTATCTTCTAGAGAGACAATTATTAAATTACAATATTGCTTTAGCTAGAACAAATTAGAACTACTAAATACTCATAAGAATTTAGTCTAATTACTTCAAGATTTCATTGCCAATCACAAAAGCATCCATAATATACAAAGATAACTATGCCCCTTCGTTACATAAACCGAAGAAGTTCATCTTTCAGAATAGAATACAACACATAAGTATCAAACACTTATTTTCATTCCTTTCGAAACTCATACAATTACATTTTATGCTACAGCATGCTTGATATAATGCTAACGGAAAAGAAACATCTTTTCACATATAGTACATCTATAAAATCAAGCTGTAATTCTTTATAAGTCAAATAAACTATCTGATCAGCCTGCCAGATCTGCATTGTTTTTACCTCTTACGGCAACCATCTGCAAAATAGTCAACATGAGTCAGTTCAATGAACTGAGCATGATAAGCACTAACATTTAAAACAATTGCAATCCATCAATTGTTTTCATTAAACACCCTGTTTAAATGAGATCTGATATTCACATAAGTAAACATAATCAGACTATGCCCTTGTAACACAAAATGATTACAAATATGTAACTCTATCATTGTTACAAATAGTCTTAATCACTTTCTAATATTTCATCAAATATTAAGAAACAAGGAACGAATGTACACAACAATCATTAAATCCAAAATCACAACTTTGGTCAGATTGTTTCATTCTCCAAAAAGGAAATATCATAACAATTCGGGATTCCACCAATATGTTACAAACAATTTCCCACAACTAGTCAATTATCAATAATATTAAATAAAGGAAGAGAAAGAACCAAACCATTCATACTTCCTTTCACATAAGTTCATCACTGTACTGCCTTCACATATGAAAACATTCAACTAAGATAAAAATGAACAAGTTAGACAAAGCATGAGGCAAGATCAACTATTCTAAATCGCGAAAATAGAAACTCAAAGCCAAAACTCTGTGATAAAGCAACTAACACATCAATAATTCATGTAACAACCTTAAGCCCAATACTAGTTCCTTTACACGGTAAGGTATTGACACAAGTAGAAAACAAGAACTACAAGCGTATCGCTGAAAACAACAACCTTATTGCATCAACAATCTAAGGTTTCTCAAGGACTATGCTATGTTGCCCACACGGTATTTCCAAATCATGCACAGTCAAATCGGACAGATTAATTGGAATTGAACATAGCATACATATTCTTGCTCAGTCAAACTCAGACTGAAGTAAAAGAAAGGAATTCAGCCAACGGTCCTTACCTTGCCGCATGCAAGTCTTGGAGTGATATTCGCGACTTACCCAACAAGGTAGAACACGAAACGGTCATCCATACTCAAGGACCTCAAAAAGTAACAAAGACAGTCCAAGGTCAAGCTCAAAAAAAAAAAGAGACGAAGTACTAGTTACCTTTCCGAGAATTCCAATGATTCAAACGGAGGTATCAATTCAAGCAAATGCTTAAGAATTCATACCGACATCCATCAACAAAGCGTAACAATAATCGGACAACAAATTACATTGCCAATCATTTTACACTAATTTGCTCAAAGTCAAAGACATACATGCCCACCTAAGAATCATGCCTCAAATCCCAAAAACACGAAGGAATTCCAATCGCAATAACAAGATCGAAATACATGTTATTCCATTAAGTCATGAGGCACTTAAAATACCAACACTTAACTTTATTTGGCTCAAAATAAAATGAATCATTCAATCGACTCCTCGTAGTCGCCCAAGCCACAATAGTTTAAATCTATAAAATCATGTTATCCCGTTTTGAGTTCACGATGAAGCGATCGGATAACCCCTCAAAATTTTTGAAGTGATTTTGCATTATGATCTCTTTTAGAGCAAATCGGGTTTAGAATTATTACTTATGACTTGACATAAGTTTTAACATGCTTTATGTCGTATGATTTCCAAAACCCGAAACCCGCCTTGTGTTAAAATCTCCTCGTATCGGGTTTTCGGAACTCTAAAGCATCGGAACATTCATGTTCCAAAACATGTTTTATGCGCCATGTTCTCCGATTCGAAGTCTGCTCATTCCTTAGTAATCGGGTTTTCGGAAGTTCATGCATCGGAACATTCATGTTCCAAAACATGTTTCGTGCTCCATGTTTCGAAGCACTGAAACCCGAAATATACTAAATCTCCTCGTGTCGGGTTTTGGACTCCTCAACACGCCGACGCGTGGCATCCATGCCGAATGGTTGGTGGTGCACGTCTTGCCGAAGCTGAAGTGTATTTATTATCGATTTTCTTATAAATATGCCAAAATCCACGTCATTTTTACCGTTCATATTTTTAATTCGTGGATTTTTCGCATGCTCTTCCTCTCCCAAAACCCGCAAACTCGCGTTACCAGACTGGATCGATCGTTTTCGATTTTACTTGTCTCGAATCGAAGGTATTCTTCGTTCCTTCTTTATTCTTGATTTCTCTGGATCATTGCATATATTTTATTTCCAATTTCTTGCCGAGTTGTTGAGGGTTTTTCTTCCTTCTTCGTTCGTATTGTTTTGGAAAGGGGTTTTGGGTTTTTAGGGTTTATTTTCTTTTGAGATTATCAATTGGTCTTATTCCTTCCAAATTCCAATTACTTTCATAATGTTTGGAATATGAATAACAAAAAGAAAGGAAGATGTCTATGTAGAAATTCAAAGGAAAGGCTCTGTTTTTGGTTTCTTGGATTTTGAAGTTTGTATTGCAGATTCAAAAGTCCGAAATACAAAGGAAGCTCGCAGATGACGGGGTCTTTCAACATTCCGACCTCAACGGTGGAGTGCTAGGGCATCTCCTAAGTTCCGCCATCCACAAAGTGGGCCTTGGGTTTTCTGGGTTCCGTCATTAAACGTGCAAGTGCGGGTTTTCCCTGTTTTAGCCATTGAAAGCAAGTGTCGGGTTTCGCCAAGACTCAGGCATATCGGGCGTGTCGGGTTTTCAAAGTTTTCCGATATCGTGTCGGGTTCTTCGCTTCTTAGCGCCTTAAAGTCAATCAGGTTTTCGGTGTGCACGACATCTCCGGAGTTCAGAGCTCTTCTCCTTCCAATATTCTTCATGTCGGATCTGGTTCATCACAGGAGAAGGCCGGAAAATCTAGCAAGATGAAATACAAGTTTAAAAACCGGAATCCCGTCATATGTCATTGTAATTATGATATCGGGGATCTTTGAAATGGGCAACATAGATATGGACGACTTTTGGAACAGGGGTGAAGAGTTCTTCTCAAACCCCATGGATGAAAGCTATAGGTGCGGTGGCTTGCCCCTTGCAGCGAGCTTCCCTATGTCTTGAGTGTCAGAGTTTGTTTTGGCGTGTGCATCCAGCTACGACTCGGCTTTCTCGGTCAAGTAAGGAATCGAAATTTCAGTGAAGTAGTTATCAAACTAGATGGGGCTTATTTGGATGATCTCCTGAAACTACCAAATTTTGAAGAGTATGGAGCCCTAGACATGAAATTGGCTCAGAAGGCCTGGGACAGTAACCAGGAGAATTGCATTAAGGATGTTAATAAGAAGTTCTTGGTTAAGGCAAAACCAGTAATATCTAGATTTCCAAGAACTATCCCTAGATCGGATTTCATCCAAGAAATCAACGATATTATCACCCTACTGAGCCGGGTGTTTGGCTTGCCAGAATCAAATTTATTTCATGGATGGATGTACCAATTTATGGTCACCATTAGGGAGAATAAGCAAGGGATTGACTGGGGAACCCTGATCAGTGATGAAATTGATTCCCAGATGATGACGGTCCTGTCAACCGGAAAGTTTTATATGTTCTCATATGTGGCCTATGCAGCCGCTGGGATGAGGAGTTATCCAGGGTTGGAGACTAAAGGAAGTAGAACCACAAATCCAGTCTATAAGTATTATCCTCAAATAACGAAGAAGGGGTCCAAGGATCACTTTAGGAGGGTAAATGACGCCTTTTTCTATGAAAACATCTGCCAGCTCAATCCAGGGCTGAGAAAGACAAGGGTCTCGGACGAGGCATGGGCTGAAGTATCTAAGTGGGGATGTATCTTCTTACAGTTCAAGAAGTTTACCTACCTTCGAACGGTCATGTATTCAGGAGAACCTTTTTGTCTACCTCGTTATCCCGGCGATAGATTGATACTAATAGAATTGGTCAGACAGTTATTGGATTTCCACAAGTTCCAACAGAGCAAGCATAAGGCAGCTGTATCCTTCCCAATTTCTATTGGGAGATATACTTGCTCAACAGCGGCAAAAGCTAAAAATGTCGAATGTGAACTCCAGGAGAAGTTAAAGAAGCATATGAAGTCTCGGGATGGTTTTGACATCCGAGGAGTACTAAGAACTTATGGAGCCCTACATGCACGCACGGGCCCGAGCATTGAGGATATCTCTGGGTGGATCTGCGTGTGAGTTGCGGTTGTGAGAAAAGATCATAGCAGATTAACTATTGATGAGATTCGGACGCTAGAGATTTCTGATTTGCGGATGGTATAAGGGACAATGAAAGTGTGTTAGATATGTCCTATGATGGGCTTAATGAAGATCGATACATTTTTCCGCCTATTGATTGGTCAATTAGTGAAAAATCCTCTATCACCGATAGGTCAGCCCCTAATTAAGCTCGTGACAAAGAAATGGCTTTCTTCTTGGGGGATGAATTTCAATGATGACAAGTTTCCCAAATTGGCTGCTTTAGAGGTGGGGCCCTCCAAAAGAAGAAGGACAAGGAATATCTTTGGGGGTCTATAAAATCAAGATTCCCAAGAAGAGGAAAGAAAGACAAATCTCTTCAATTGTTTCTCCAGCTGAAACGGTGGTTGTGCCAGAATCACCAACGTCACCAGAAAAAGAAGAAATTAATGTGGAAGAGGAAGGAAGTCATCCTTGACTTCACCATTTGCTGATTGCTCAACCGAAGAGACCTTATCTCATGAGTCAAGGCTTTGGAGCCGAATCTGTGCCTCCCCCTCAACAACCACTTCAGCCTCCTCATTCCCATCCACTTCTTCAAGCATGGCCAATATTTTTTTGGGCTCTCACCCCTTTCTACCTGGAACCCAAGTGATCACCAACACTCCCCACAACTTGTGCCTTTATTCATTGCACCTACTACCACGTTGACTTCTGTTCCCCTTCAATAGTAGAATCTACTCCCCTTGAGAGTAGAATACCGGCCTACTACAACATTGGCGGTTTCCTCCGATACACCACCATGGCTACTCGAACAAACTCAGGAAGAGGAAAGTGATTGTACCCTACCAGCCTTTGATTTCAGCTCACTCAAGGCTTCTGCGAGATCAGCCAAGAAACCCAAAGCAGTTTCAAGAGTTTTGGTAGATGCTTCGAGAGATAAGTTCACAGAGATCGCCACTCCCTTAGCCGATAAAACTAGGGATGATGTAACGGTGCTGATTATCGGATCACCAAGGTGGCTCTAGGAAAGTAACAACGAAGTATGAGCGCAACAAGATGCACGGGCTTCCATGTAGGCGTCTTTGTGCCAAAAGTTGAAAGAAACAAAGGTCGCAGAGATGAGTTTAAGGAAAAAGTGGAGCGATTGTGAGAGGTTTTGATTAAACTCTCAACACCCACGGAATCCATACCATCATACCTTCGCTTTGCTGGATTCGATTTCTCAGTGCGTATGATTGAGAAGATTACCGAAAAGGAAGAGTGGTTAATGAATGGATCAAAAGTTGCTCCAACAAGGGAAGGAAGTAATTCAAGACGTGGTGAAAGTTCATGAGTCCCTGGCGAGAGATTCGAAGGAAGGAGAGAAGATGGATGAGGAATTCACCAAGAACTTGGACATGACTTGATTTGACTTGTGAAGCTCTCCAAGTGCTAAAGCAAATACCAAAGCACATCTCTTGGTAGAAGAAGGCGTTCTTCCACATCTGAGATAAACACTTTCACCTGATCAAGGGCATCAAGTTCGAGTAAAGATTCTCAAGCGAAGCCTGCACAGAAAGTTGAGAGAATCGAGGGATAAATTGATCGATGGGAAAAGTGATCTGGAGGAAGAATTGCTAAAAATTTGTCCAAAGGTGTCGGTTGGGAACTCAAGTGCCCTATCAGCAGGTGATCTCTTCAAACAAGTTCAAGAGACTGTTCAACATGAACCTGTAGATGGATTCGACCTTGAAGTCATTGGTCAGTTTGTACGGATTGAGCATACGTTGGAGGCCTTAAGAAAGCTCGTGCAAGAGGTTGAAAAAGCTTCCGGCGAGTGCAGTGATATCCATGAGACTGTGAAATGTGGAATGATCTTTCCACCGCACACGAGGGAAAACGAAATGCAAGGCATTATTCGGAAGTTCTAGGAGTTTAAGACAAGCAGTCTCTTTGGAGGAAGAGAAAGGAGAAGAATCAAAAGATGATGACTCGGATTGAGCTCCGGCGTCTCATGTCATTTCTATTTTTAGAATGACACATCTTTTATTTCCATTTTATCATATTTTTAATTCAGACTTGACTTGATCTCTGCGTGAGAATCATGCAAAGTCGTGAAACTCTAGTTAGCATGCTACTTTTCAGGATCTTCTATTTAAACTCTAGCTTCTTTTTTGTTATAAAAAGGGATGCTTGTGCATTTAAAAGGTCGAGAATTTTGGAGCATTAAGAGGCTATTGGAAAGGAGAAAAAAATTTGTGTTTTCTTTCAATCATTTTGAAGAATAGAAGTTGATATCGTTTTGCGAGACTTTGTGTTGTGAAATACATCTTATTTAAGATATTGTTCTTATGTTCATGATCTTAGAGCTATTCTTTGCATAGAATCTCGGTGTTTAATTATCTCGGACATTATATACGTGATCTAAAACTCGTATGATTATTTAGGTGCTCTGTGTTTACTCGAAAGAAAATACGTTTCTCCCATTTCTTTTCTACCGTGCTTCTTTCACTTTGTAATAGTTTCTAACCTATTTCACGCATTGAAAGCAATATCCTTGAATCGTGTGAATGTGGATTTGGGATTTCATCCCAACCCCAATGGTTAGATTAGTGTGAATATTGTATATATTATTTCTTTCGTGTTTTAGATTAGCAATAAAACAGTGCAGCCTCACACTGTCTTTGAGGAGGATTCAATCCCATGCCGTGGTTGAACCTCATATTTTGGTTTGACAAAATATCCAACCAACAAATCACAATGTAACTGTTAAAGGTTTTGCACTTATAACCTCTGTACCTACAGCAACGTACTATGAAATTGGATGATAAATCCATATATACCACTCATGGCTAACATTCAGAATGAATAAGTGAAACAAGTCGAATACCCATTTCAAGCAAGGACAGCCTCTGAGCCGCTTCGAACTTTCGAACAGCTTTCTGATAGAAAAGAAATTGCCTACACAGGAAGTCTTTATCCTTTAATTATTTCGAATATACAGTAGCCAAAAGCCCTGTTTCATCTTATCAGGTTTTCACAAAAATCCATTCACAAAACTTATGGATGAATCTACATTTCCAGCTAAAGATAGCAATACGATTCAATCATCGACTCCACTGAGTCGATACAACAAAGTACAGGTGTATTTATATTATACACAGTGCGCAAGTAATCCCGCTAACCTAATAACAAGGAAAACAACTTCCGATAGGTCGAAAAGACTACGGTAACACTACAGTTACCTGTTCCAAGCCAAAAATTGAACACAAATGAAAACCCAAGAGGCATCATTAAACACAGTCAACAAAACCCACGACAGAGTTCCCAAAGAAGCGATATACTAAACAATCTTACTGCATTCATCCCAATTCATTCCATATGGTTTCAATAACAACGAGCGACCACGAATCAAAGGCGTACGGTGGTCTTATACCGCCCTGGGTATATTCTAAGGGCTCACGCCAAACAGGCCGAACACTCGAACCTTATAAATAAATACCTCACATGCATAAGCCAGAACGAATACTCAAACAAATAGAGTTGAAGTTCGATTTCAACAAACACCCATCAAGAGGAAATTGAAAAATCGAACCAGAAGAGATACAGTGCCAGAAAATCAAACTAGATCTCATAGAAAATTCATCCAATCTTCACAAAACATTTGAACAGAGTTGTTTTAATGAAAGCACTTGAAAAACAGCAAGATATTTAAAGGTTAGGGCCTAGCATGCCTGTATGTTGATCAAATTTCCGAAGCAGACCACAGGAAGAGCTCAAACTCCCTTTTCTTTTTCCACGATAAAGCAACCAACAAAATTTCGCTGTCTTCATCGCATATATATCTTCCATGACAGAGAAAAGAGCTATGGCAGTTCATACATGCCATGCAACTCAAAGAGAACCGGTGTGAAGAACCATGAAACCAAATAGAGCAAAAACCGAAAATCGCGACAAGCCAAACAAACCCCCAAATTTCCGCTTGCATGCCTTCTCGCGAGTTCCGAGCTCGACTTCAGAGAGTATTGAATGCCATTAACCAATTTTCCCGCTTAAACTCTACTCCCACCGACCATGGCTTAGTGGCGGCGTACCAACTAGAAATTTAAGTCCATTTCCAAACTTAGCAATTGCCAAGTCTCGCACAAATTAGCATGGTCGCCTAAACCTCCGCCATGACTCCGTCCCTCATCCTTATCCCTACATTTATTGCCATAGAAAACACGCCATGGTTCGCCACCCTTCATCGGCCCCTTAGTAATCTCCTCCAAAGTTAGGTTAGTATCTTAGGTTAGAGTTTAGGTAATGCCCACACTAACAATTTTACACAAAGATACTAACTTAGGACATTAACAAATAGCCTACGTCTAGGTTAGACTAACAATAATCTAACCCCTAGGTTAGGTTTTAGTTTTAGGTTACTAACCCTTAATAATTCAGTTTGGTCCCCATCGAAAACTCGGAAAGACCTGCAACATACCTTCTAGAACAGAGTTAGCTTCCGTTCTTATGCATAATTGTATGTCAACGAATTATTACCTGGTCTACAATCGAGACCTTCCAGATATACTTTGATATCGGGAACCGTTTCTTTTCTCAAGATCAGCCTGAGTCGTAATCCTGACTAGCTTAATAAATACTTCCATACCTTGCAACCTGTTCAAGGTCTGTGATATAATTTATCACATACAGATTTAAAGCATTACTTGGATCAATTCCACTGATCCAAGTCTAGATATTATAGAAGAATATCTCTATAATTCATTCCGTGATCAGATTAATATTCAGACACAAAATGAAATAAATAAAAGAGTCCATTCATATTTTGACTCAGTCAAGATCTGCAATCTGCAAGAAATTCGGTACATATAAGCATGATTTCAATCGAGGAACACATCCTTTTACAAGAAATCACATATCAACACTTGAATGCTTAGAGAAAGTAACAGCTTGATTCAGGTGTTACATTTTACCTGACCTTTCTTATTGTTTTTTCGAGATACCTAAATCATTTCAATTCCAATAGGATCATTATTTCATGTATATTTTTAATAACATTAATATTGTTATATAAAAAGTGGATTGATATCTGTTCAGGAAGCATCATGCTTCTCGGATCTAGCTTCCGCTAGGTAGTCCACTCATTGTTTTGTTTAACTCTATCTAGTGGTATTGTTTTGCATTTATAGGTAGTTCCTCCTAGCCAAAAGGGAGCTCTTACAGTCAACTTGGATCAGAAATCAAAACGTGTGCATAACCTTCAACCGACATTACAAACATGTATTCCTCCTTGGCCTACTACCCTTATCTATTTCATTAATTTGCTAAGAATCTAGTGAAACACACACCATTAAATGATGTGTTTTTATTATACTAATGATACCCTTACTATCAATGGATTTGGGAATGTTTTATTCTCTTTAAAATCTTGTGCTTGTTTCCCTAAACCCATAGGTTCTTAACTTGTGATCTACTTTGGGATTATTCTCAATTATATTTTTCCTTGGACCTGGTGTTGAACTTGAGGATTTTAAACCAATCCTTTATCTTCTCTAGAAAGCTTATATGAAATATCTTTGAATTCTCAACCAAAATTTTAACCGCCCTCCGTGTCAATTGCCTTACTTGCCTGTGGCTTTTCTAGATTAATCAGCTTGACACCTTCCCTCTTTGGAGGTTTCTCAGCTGCTTTAATATTGTTCTCAATTTGGACAGCCATAGAGAAAGCATGCCTCAAGTTTTGAGGATTTTTATCTTAGATAATAAGTTTCCTTCTTATCAAAATCATCTGAGTACTTAATCAAGAAAGAATCATCACTAGGCCTTAGATTAATAGGAAATCTAGTCAAAGTTTTATTGAACCTAGTATTAAATTCTTACACATACTCATTAGGATTATTTTTGATATTTTCAAACTCTGATAAGAGAAACCTAGGGTCAGTCTTATCACCATATTGGAGTCTAAATGCATTCTTCATTTCTAACCAAGAATCAATTAAATTTATAGGTAGAAAATTGTACCATTCCCTGACATCTTCTTCTAATGTATGTATGAATAACTTAACATAAACATCTTCATGCTCTACTTCATAGTCATCCATTAAATTTTGAAAAAAATATAAGATGTTGATCTCCACTTATGACATTATTCCCTTGAAATATAGGAAATATTCTTCTAATTTCATTTAGTACTTCATTAGGATAGCCAACCATTTCATTAAACCTTATTGGTCTGTAAGTGGTAACTACAAAAGGAGCCCTTGGTGGAGGTTGTTCCATATTATTTAGTGGAAGATTTGATAAAGGAGAGTTGAAAAGGTGGGGAATTGGATAACTTTGAGGTAGATGAGTATGATCTTAAAAATGGAAATCCTTTAGGGACTCAATCTCACAAAATACCTAGTTCTTATGAGTTACTAAAGAAGGGAGATGAAGGATACCTTTGTTACTTACAAATTTTGAACCTTCTTGGAGTAATGAATGTAAATAAGCTTGAGTACTACATGAATTAGAGATGTTAGGTGTGCTAGGGTAATCATCCACCAAAGGTGGATCAAATTCAGTAGGTTGAATAATTATTTTCTTTTGTCTTTTAATCACCCACTAGTTTCTATACATGCTTCCTCCTTGATTTGTGTATTCTCTAGCCCCAAAAGTAATATTCTGGTAGGATCAAAATTGAAAAGGGTATTCTTCCTTCTAGCTTTGTAAATGGGAGAGTTAATGTTGGAGCTCAAAATTACACCCATCCCAAATTAGGATGAACTAGGATTTGGAGGAAACATGGGATTGTCTCCAAGTTATGGGACCTTGCACTTTTGAGATAGACCTTCAGAGAAGGTCGGTTCCTCTAGTACTTTATCTTGCTAAATATACTCCTAGAAATGAAAATGCATCTACCTATACCTACTTTAAAAATCGAAGGGACCAGGTTAGAAGGAGATGCGTGGAAAAGGAAAAATAAGATAAGGAGTTGATGTCACCAGAAAGAGGGGGATGAACACAGTTAGATTTAAGAGAAAATGAAAGGAATGCACACAGAGAAGATAAAAACACATCACAAAAGTATGAAGCACACTTACACAATCATGTTCATGGGGTACAATCTGAAAAGGATCCTATAAGGGACTTGAGAAAGTGAAACAAACAAACAATGCAAAAGAGAGGAAAGGGAAAGCAATAAAAATGAGCTAAGGTAGAGAATAACCATAAAACAAAGTTTTTTATTACTTGAAGAAAATGCACAGTTGATTACAATGGCGTATGAGGGTGATATCCACATGCGAAACATGATATAAAGGTTTGCAACTCAAAATGCTAAGGAGAAGAGATCTTGTTGGACCTCTAAATCAACTAAGTACATAGGGTGCGAAACATGGTGGTACATAGAAGTAGGGCACACGGGCACATGCGGAAGTATTTCTTGGAGATGCGTGAAGGATCACACCCAATAATGATGGATTCATGACTTAGTGAGTTTTGGACAGTAAGAAAGGAAATGTTAGGGAATGAATGAAAAAGTGAGTAGATACAAATATGGACAACCTATGGAGACTTGCAGCTCAAGGAAAGGATATTCCAGGGCATCAATATAATTATCATGAAAGGATAAGTAATAAAGTTTGTTATGAATTAGCCTGGTACACGCGTGCTTAAGGACACTCGATTAGAGGAAACACATGATGAAATTTGGCTTGGTCTTGGGTAGTGGTTGGCCAATCATGAAAGTTTCCTTCAGGATTTCTCATGTAATGATGAGCAATTAAGTGGAGATTCCTAGAGAGTTCCTCATATGTATGGTTTTAGGAGAGAGGTGTAGAGGAGTATGGAAGAAAGAGAGGAAGATATAAAATATATGTAATGTGTGATTGTAAGATCGTAATGTGTAAAATCTCTACTACTATAAATATATTCATACATGGAAGTCTTTTGATGTAATCTTGGCTACTATATTTTGGCATATAAATATAATGAAGTGATTTTGAAGCACTTATATGATGAATCTAGATCTATACATTTCCTTTTTATGTTCATGGGTGGATTACTAGTTTCCTTGATGATTATCATGATTTAACTCTACTTCCATTATAATATGATCGTGTTATCTTATGTTCTAGTGTACTAGATTAGAGTTAGTGCTTACTGATAAATAATGGACATGTCATTCTCTGTTTGTACAACACCCCTTATTAAGGAAGAAAATTCTCACAAATATCACATAAAGGAGGGGCCGGTGCTTGCGCGCATCTTGGGTGAGCTTGGATCAGTCTAGATGATGTGCCAACATGCTTCGGGTTGACTGGAAAACGAGAGGTAAATAGAGACTAGATTTTTGTTCCTTTTTCGGGACCTATTTTCAAAGTCATTGTGAGAATGATGTGTGATGATGGAGTGGCTTACCTTGGACAATGTCTAGACCTAAATTAAAAGCACAAAGGATGAGTTTTTTCAAAGGTTCAAGACTAGATCTTAGTTTGATGTACGAAAATGGGTGGTAGAGAAATTGTATAATGAACTCTATGAGACATTATTCTATTTTTTCCTACTAGAGTTGTATGAATGGTTATCAAAATATGCATCAAGGAAAATTTTGTACTATAGACCTCGTGTCTAGACCTAGGAGGAATATTAGCGGTTACATGATGCCAATTTGACTTGGACCCATGTTGTTGATCACAAGTGGAGTAAAGTACTTACTAGTTATACATTGGAATACACTATTTATACTTATTCTTTCCTGGAGATTTCTAAGTTCCAGTTCTTGAGGAGACTAGAGGATTGTTCTTGCATGCTATTCTACTAGCTATCGGATCCTAGTCATTACTTTGAGTTTGGAATCATTTCCAATGGCTGGATAATATCTTGATAAGCACGGGGCATGGAAGTTGGTGTGGTAGAGGATGGAGGACCTTGTGGAAGAAATGGAGAGAGAGGAGAGGCATCTAAAGTATAATGAATCTTGAGAGAGGGAGTTGTTAAGAAAAGGAAATGCTATAGGAGTGATGGATTTATGGAGGTTGTAATCATTTTTATAGTCTTATACCAATATTCTAATTCCATGCACGTTAGCCTATCACCCAAAGAGGCGTTGGGTGCTCACTCGAGGCATGTGGGAACCATGCCTCTCTTGTATGTGAGTCTTGTGAGAATACATCATATTATGACAATTATTCAAGTGCAAAAGAACCGTGCATCATTCTGAGAACCTAGGATGAGTTATAACATCAATGCATCCATAGAAGAGAAATAACAAACAACATATGGAAATGGTTCATACATAAAGGAAATGCATAAGGATTATACTCATGAACACATATATGATTCATAACAAAGCCTTATATTCATATTAACATGTTCAATAACCACATTACATCCCTTGAAGTCATAACAGACCCTTATATAACAATGCAGAGCCAAGTCATGCATTAGAACTACACTATGTTCATCAAATTACAACCCTTGAATGCAGACCTATCCCTATATGTGTGCCATCACTTGTATAATTTCCTAACCTAAACCCATAGAATCCTCCATAAGATCTCTATAGATAGTTTTCTCCTTTCCAGTACCTCTACTCTCTCTCAGAATGAATCCATGTATATCTCCTTTTCGTTACCCACGCACCTCAATATATAGCTTTCATGCCTTCACCGCCATGCCTTCTGAGGTAGCAGATCGGTCATCAAGTGTCAAAGTTGTCCTCTAATGGATCATTCCTCCTTTGATCAGAGAACTCCACTCTATGCAATGATGTTCTTCTAGAACCTTCCATCACATGCATAGAATATTCCATTTTTGATCCTTCAATCCCAGTGGGTGCCCTATCTACTCCACATGCTAAGAAGGGTCACATGTTTCTCATGTGCTATATGGGATGCCAAATATGGCTAAGTCCTAAACCCATCTTGCCTTGCTTGCAAATCATGCATTTTGCAAAACCCTGCTAGAACCCCTTCCTACATGCCTTCACCCCCACACACCCTTCTTCATGCTAGTCCTACGTGCCCACATGCCTTCTTGTACTTAGCCAATATCCTAGGGCCCAACATCACCCCACACTATGTTTGTTATCTTTCCTTAGAAATACTCTTCAATGAATAAAGAATGGTGGGCTCTTAGAATGGTTGGAAAGAAAGAATAAGGGAATGAAGAATTTGGAAAAAGAATGAAAGAATGGGGAACTTGTTTATTATTGGAGGAGAGGGAAATCCTTCCCTAATTCTTCCTCTAACTTCCCCCAAGTGTCAACATTGTTCTAAGCTTGCTGAAAGAGGTCACCCACCGTGGTGCTCACCTCATAAAAACTCAAATTCTCTCCTTTTGTGTTCATTGTGTCAAAAATACTCTCCAATTTCTTCCCCAAGTATTCAAGAGCATCCATCCTGGAGGTGATCTAAGGGTATAGTTCCTTTAACTAGATTTTGACCAAGACTCATAGGGTCTTGATTGATTCTAGTTTCTTCTCCACCTCACCATGATCTTATCTCTCTCGGCCTATTCCCCTTATTTTTCTCTTAGAACTCCTTGAGTTCTATCTCATGGGTGGAAACCAAGATGCTTTCCACTCTATCCCTATCCATGAAGTTATCATATGTAGCTTCAAAGGTGACTTGCGAAAACCTTTACTTATATAAGAAGCTTAGTTTATCAAGCCATAATCTTGAAAACCGTCATATTAATTTATTTCTCTTGGCATGCTTGTGCTTCTTCTATAGACTCTAAAGTAAGTGGTCACCTCTCCATTGTGAGAATGTGAGTTATATCCTCTAGAAAATTTGAGGCTGATTCATACTTCTACTCGGGTGGTGCTAAATCAAGGTGCTTTAGGAAAATTACATTTGGAATCATCTTCACCTTCTTGGAGACCTCACACACCTTATATTTTTCTTCTTTCATATCACACCTCAACTGAGTGCTGATTAGCTCCTCTTTCTTTAGGTATTTTCTATTCTCCACGAGCTTCTTATTTTTCTTCTATAGTTCTTCCTCCAGGGATCTCACTCTATAATTTATCCCAAATAATCAGCCTCGATTTATTTGAAAATTTGTTAAGCATGTTACAAACCTATTCATTTGATAGCTACTGAGCATTCACCAATGGATTTATTCCTTTGGTTTCTAGCACCTTCATTAGTGCTCTTTGACTTACCTCAAATTCTGGTTCATCCACATGGGACTCAAACGCCCAAGATAACATCTTTCTTGTCCATGGGTACGTGCCTTCTTCATCAAACGATGACATAGCTAGGAGTTTCTCTATTGGTACGGTGCTCTGGAAGTGCGTACATAGCACCTTGCTAGGATCATCAATGTATCCCATTCCCTACCCTTGTGCCACCACTACGCCTTTCCCAACCTGTTCATGCAACTTTTTTGAAGCTTATTGCCAATTTGGGATCTCCACCCATGCTGTCATACTCCTTCCCAATGCTCTCTTCTTCTAACTCCTTTATAATCTCATCCATGCTTCATTCCAACTCCTATTCTACCAACTTCTTCATGATGCCTTCCACTTCTCTCTCTATGGCCTTCTCTACTTGTTCCTTGGTGAGGCTTGGGGTTCCTTGGTTCTTGGTGCTTACCTCTTTGCTCACCCCCTTGCCTTGAGCCTCAACTTCTTCCTCATTATTTTCTCCTCATCTTCCTTGTTATACTCCTCTTCATCTCCTTCTTCCTTAGAATCATGCACATCATATATTGGATGGTCCTCACCTCCTTGAGTCTTCTCATCATCCTTGTCACTGATGTAGGCATCTAAGCTTTCTGTCTCTTTTAAGTCTTCCTCATTTGTCACCTTCTGCTTCTTCCTTACTAGAGATTCTAGTACGAGAGATTATTCCTTTTATTCTTATTCCCTAGGTGACGTCTTCCTTGGTGATTCCTCATGGGTGAGGGTCTCTTCATTCGTGACACCTCTTCTTCGGGGTATTTTTCTTGACAGAGACTTCTTTCTCTAGGTGTAAGTGCTAGGATTTGCGATTGCTTCGAAGTGCGCTAACCGATTGTGTAGTCTACACATGGTGGATTTTCTCCTACCCCTCTTCTCTTTCTCTCTTCTTTGGTGCGTCCTTCTTTCTACATGTGGGGATTTATAGAATGGAGACTGTTTCACTTGGAATGATTCGTTCCTTTTAGAAACAGATAAGGTTAGGGGCTAGGAGGAATACTTGTAGAATGTCGAGATGGTGTGCGCATACCGTAGAG
This sequence comes from Taxus wallichiana var. yunnanensis, assembly GCA_018340775.1. Taxonomy (NCBI): domain Eukaryota; kingdom Viridiplantae; phylum Streptophyta; class Pinopsida; order Cupressales; family Taxaceae; genus Taxus; species Taxus wallichiana. Next base: position 14,070,355 of record CM031238.1, on the reverse strand, counting down.
AAAGATCAGGTTGATTGCGAAGAACTCCTTTTTGTCTTGGAAGGACTACCTGCAAATAAGAACACAAGACCACAAGATTTTGATTAGACAATAAATGAGGAAACTACCTTGGGCCCAGGAAATATAAAACTTCCTTTCGAAGGTGGTCAGTTTCCCTGCTAATATGAATTAACACAAAAGACTGTAAAATATCAATTAAGTTGCTTCGTTGAACTGGGTAGGGGAAAGGCTGGTTTTCTGGTTTTGATCAGAGGAACCGATGCGGTTACTGATAACCGATGCTGGTTTCTGATAACCAATACCAAAGTGGGTTCTAGGATCTATAGGTTAGTTGCTTTGTGGGGTAGTTGTGTTGTTTGTAAGGCCGTATATAGGTGGTATTAGGAAATAAGGTGATGAGAGGTAGATGAATGATAGTTAGAGGTAATATGCATCTTTGGGTAGTGGATTCAGGATGGATTTATGAGGACTGTAATTCAAAAGGCATAAGAAATGTTATAACAGAGGACATGCAAGATGTGACTTACTGGTTTTGATGAAGATGCAAGCTGATCTCCTTTGCTGTAAACACTTCTGGTATTTCCACTCGTCTCTGCTCGGTCAAGTGAAGGTCTGGACTCTCTCGATCGCTCGATGCTCTTTCTTGATTCAAAAGAATCCTTTTCTCTGATCCAAAAATGAAATTCCGATCCTTTGTTTTTGGTTTGGGGAGCCCATTTACAGGGAACCGATGGCGGTTGCGTAACCGACGACGGTCGAGTAGGAACCGGCATCGGTAAGGAAAAAGTAGGCTATTTTTAGTAAAATAGCCCACCTTCCCCGCTTTCTCTCGAGAGATCAGTTGCGGGCTTGGTCAAGTGGCTAGAAGGTCAGTTTTGGGTGCGAGTAAGGAGGCATTAGTTATGGATGTGAGTCTAGACCAAGTCATGGTCTTAATTAGGTTAGTTTAGGGTTAGGGCTAGGTCATGATGAGGTGGCAAAATGAGGTGGCGAGTAAGGTGATGGTGGATTTATCAATTACAAGGTAATTAATAAATAATTGTGTAAGGTTTAGGTGATGAGGTTAAATTGCGAGATGAGATGCGGGTCACAAGGGGTCGTAAGACACAAATTTGGTGTCTACATTAGCCCCTTATTGTCATGTAGCTTGTTTTGTAAAGCTACGCGGACAATAATATGAAGTGGTTTCTCCTGTTAAGAATATAGGTAATCCCCCTCAAATCTAGCACAGATTGAGCGAACGGGAAATCAGGGATAGGGTTGATAAAGGGTACATGTTGTAGAGAGGATGGTAAGGTGGTGGGGGAGGTCCAAGGCAGCAGACGCATGTTGAAATGCAATAGGGCGACTAGGGTACATGATTTGGTGAGCAAACCAGCAGTGCATAGGCAAAGGTCGATAGTTTATCCAAACAAGGGTGATATAATCCTAGTATCCAAGGCATAGGAAGTAGCTATAGGGTATATAACAGGTAAGGTATAGGAATGTTTAGGCGTGTTCGACAGTACCAAATGGTTGGTTTGGTTGAGATAAATGTCACGGTCTAGGTCTAGGCAAAGTTGGTCGATAGATCAAGTCAAGGACCCTAATCATGCTAAAACACGAACAGGTGAGCGCGATTGAACAAAAGCTACAGGATGGATGGATTAAATAAAATGTTGATTGTGGGTATGGTATTGAAGTGATACGGCCATGGGTCGGGCCAAGTTGTTAGGGTACAGCCTTGGGTCGGGTCGGATGGTTAGGGTGAGGCCTTGGGTCGGGCCAAATGGGTAGGTTGAGGCCTTGGGTCGGGCCGAATAGGTAGGTTGAGGCCTTGGGTCGGGCCAAATGGGTAGGTTGAGGCCTTGGGTCGGGCCAAATAGGTAGGTTGAGGCCTTGGGTCGGGCCGAATAGGTAGGTTGAGGCCTTGGGTCGGGCCGAATAGGTAGGTTGAGGCCTGGGGTCGGGCCAAATGGTTAGGGGTGAGGCCTTAGGTCGGGCCGGTTAGGTAGGTTGAGGCCTTGGGTCGGGCCGAATAGGTAGGTTGAGGCCTTGGGTTGGGCCGAATAGGTAGGTTGAGGCCTTGGGTCGGGCCGAATAGGTAGGTTGAGGCCTTGGGTCGGGCCGAATAGGTAGGTTGAGGCCTTGGGTCGGGCCGAATAGGTAAACAAATGGTGTTCAGCAAAGGTGGATATAGGCGATATGTGGTTAAAAAGGGGAAAATGGTAAATAAGGGCAAAAATTGGGGAAAGTTGGAAGAAAAACCGATGTCGATTCTACATGACCGATATCGGTTAAGGGACCGATACCAGGTTCATTAGGGCAAAATGAAACCGATATCGGTTAAGGCGCAAAAAACCTATAAAAAGAAAAATACGGCTTGTCATTGTCACTTGTGTTATTTGAAAACCAAATTGATTTGTCTGACGTGGAGAGTTGAGATTGGAGGTTTTATTGAGTGAGGTGGAGCTATTTTGCTAGAGGAGTGAGTTGTTTGCGGGCCCGAGTGAGGAGGAGGCAGCAGTTGATTGGCCGGGGACCCAGCAGAGAAGAATTGGAGCTATGGCACAGGCAGGAGGAGCAGGAGGGGCTGGACCAGCTGGACCACCACCACCCATCCCACCACGACGATGTGTCGTCGTTCGGGTAGGTTCGGAACTCTTTATTTTGTGCATTTGAATGGTATTAAGCTAAATTGGGGGTTTGGGTAGGAATTTACATGTTTTAGAAAATAATGAGTAAATGGACGTAATTTGAAAAACGAAGAGGATAGATGGGTAAAATAGGGCAAGTCGGCTGGGTGGGTAGGTTTTTATGGTGTTTGGGTGGGTAGATAAGTATAAAAATGCAAAAATATGGGCGGGGGCCGCGCGGGGGTTCGGCTCCCGGTAATTACAGCGACCGATGTCGGTTGCTAAGCGACCGGCATCGGTCGCAAATTGTGTGGACAGGGTGTGTTGGGCTGGACCGGCATCGGTCGTATGTCGGCCGGCATCGGTTTGGGTTTGTATGGGTATGGGTTGGGGTGGGTTTTGGGTGAGTGTGGGTTGGGTTGGGTTTTGGGTGAGTGTGGGTTGGGTTGGGTTGGGCGTGTTTTGTGTTTTGGGTTGGGTGGGTTTGGGTGGGTGGGGTGGGGTGTTGGGTGGGGTGGGGTGAGTTTGGTTTGTAGGTGGGGTGAGTTTGGTTTGTAGGTGGGGTGAGTTTGGGTTTTGGGTGGGGTGGTAGAGAGTCGGGGTGTGGTCGGGGGGATAAAAGGGGGTTTAGAGGATAAAGTAGATGTTGTGATAAAAAGTAGGTCTAAGGATGTGGGTTGGTTTTACAGGCACGTCAGCAGTTGACGATGCGGGATAGGATGCCCCCGCTGTTGGTGCGGATGAGACCACATGTGTCCGCAGCTCACTGGGTGATCATGCGCGAGGTGGGACTCGGTGGAGTCCAGAGGTACAGAGCGATAGAGAGAGATCACAGCCTGATGGTCGCCCTCATCGAGAGATGGGATCCGGCGACCAATGTGTTCCATCTCCCGACTGGGGAGATGACTATCACGTTGGAGGATGTGTATCGCATCCTTCGACTACCTATCGAGGGAGAGGCAGTCTTCCAGGTAGATTCAGAGACTGCCATGGACAAAGATAGTACAATACGAGTTTTGGAGATGCGCAGCCGCTTACTTACCTATCACAGCGTGAGCATTGGGTATGGTGACATGTACCGTGCGCATCGACACGAGACACGGCTGGCTGTGCTGATGATGATTGGGATCACCTGCTTCGCCCTCCCGGACTCAGAGGGAGGCCGCTTTCCATGGCGTTGATGGGGGTGTTGCTTGAGATGATTGAGGAGCATACTTGCTATGCGTGGGCACCAGTGTATCTGGTGCAGCTATACAGAGAGCTCTGGGGTTATCGCCGGATGAGGCGATTCGGTATCTGTTCGACATTTTTGCTGCATTGTTGGGCATATGAGCACATCATATGCATCGGACCGATGAGAGGGCTGCCCAAAGAGCCAGGGGCCCACAGAGTTATATACGAGATATGGCTTTCGAGAGGTGGTTGGGGGTCGTGGGGCAGCACGAGCGTTCTTGCGAGGTGAGATGTGGCGTATTATAGACATTTATTAGAGGGCCCACGTGCAGATGGTAGACATCATATGGAGACCTTACAGAGGTCATCACCCGTCTGAGAGGAGGCCGAGCACGATTACGTTGGATCCAGTACACTTTCTGGATAGCAGGACGGAGGCCGGGAGAGTACGAGAGGATACCCCTAGAGAGGGTATGCGCAGTAGATGGGGTGCGGCGGGGACGAGCCACCTCCCTTCCCCTCAAGACGAGAGGGATGATGTAGAGGCCCCACTACTGCACCACAGCCCCTTGGATCCAGATTGGGTTGCAGAGAGGCGGCGAGATGATGGCGTAGATGATCTTGGGTGCACGGGAGCATACAGGGGTTTGGTGGGCTGGTCGAGAGAGGCGAGGGCCACATGCTCACATGCCGAGACTTGGCAGTGGTGACGGTAGAGAGAGATCAGCTCAGGGGCCAGGTGTAGTTATTACAGGGGCAGCTTGCTGCTGCGCGAGCACGAATAGGGGTCTTACAGGGTAGCTAGCCTGAGCTCGAGTAGCACACAGCGGCAAGAAGACCACCACCAAGCAAAGCACAGTGCAGTACAGTGCAGTACAGTAAGAGTAGTACAAGTACAAAGAGAAGATGACCACGGCCCGAGTGCACAGTACGACAGATACCATCGCGTAGATGCAGCAGCACCCACGAGCACCACCAAAGACGAGCACATGGGGGTACCGGGCAAGTAGGAGTCCTCGGGACCGGCCCAGTCTGCACCGATGGTGGCACGGGATAGATACATGGAGGTGAAAGCGGAGGCCCGTACTATCGGGATGTTCTTGATAGTACCGGAGCTGAGTATCAGCCATATGCGGCACACCGAGCGGAGACCTCGCGTAGTCAGAGATCGCAGGGAGGTGCAGCCACAGCCGGCATGTGTCATTACAGGCGGGGAGGTGAGAGGTGCCACAGGGACCAGGAGGGGAGAGGTGCGAGGCGGTGGGGAGAGCTGAGGGATCCCTGCATTGTTTTTGTATTTTGTATATTGGATATGGGCACCGGTCTGCAAACCGGTTATGTTGATAGAGGCCTGCGTGCCGTCATTTATTCATGTATGGATTCATTTATTCATTATTGTATACCGGCCTGCGAGCTGAGTACGGGTTATATTGATTGGTACCGCCTGCGAGCAAGTATATTTTTGATATGAGGGACCGGCTGTGAGCCGAGTCGAGATTATTGATAGTTATTGCGGCCTGCGTGCCGGCTTTGTTGGATTATGAGATCACAGAGGCCCCGATGTAGGGCACAATGTATATTTGATAACTTGTATATATATATAGAGATGATGTTTTGATCCACATGCAGTGTTCAAAAATGTGTTTAAGTATTTCGTCAATGGTTTGTGGTATAGAATATATGATGAGTTTATTTGACGTGTTGATATATGGATGATGTGTTATAAGATGAAATGTTGCATGTTTTGGGCTGGTTTTGTGACATTGTTATATATGTATCTGATGAGTTGGATCCAAATGATGAGTTTTTGGTTTTGTGTAGATGTGACTTAGTTGATGGTTTGTTTGTTTTTGTAAAATAGATGATGTTATGGACATTGTAATGATATGTGTGGTGGATGGAGAAATATGGATAATGGTGTTGTTATGCAGGAAAAAGGGCGGGCGCGACAAAAAATTAGGTAGAAAATGAAGAAAAAGAACCATGTTGTAAAAAGATAGGTATATAACCGATATCGGTTAGCGAACCGATGTCGGTAGCTGCTAGACCGATATCGGTCACATGACCGATACCGGTTATTTAGTTATGAGCTTTTCTAAAAATAGAAAAGCTAGGGTGGCAACTTAAGTTCTTATTTTTAGAGCCATGCAAGAGTTAAATACGCGAACGCGACGCTTTTTGACGACTGAGACAGGTATTTGCATGAGAGATTTGAGTGATTAGGAGTAGAGGAAAGTGATTGTGAAGATTCGTAAGAGTAAAGGTAGGTTTGAAAAAGGTGGTGATAATGGCAGGACGAGGAGAAACATCCAGCAGGCAGGGACAAGAGGGAAGACAAGGGCCACCTCAAGCTACTGCAACCCAAGAGGTAACGTTTTGTTTGTGATTTGACTACTGCATGTTTTGTGAATAAGATGGGGGAGAGTATGTGGGTAGATATGAGAAAGAAAAGATGATAACAAGGGTTATAAATGGGGTGAGTGTTACACGGTAGGTAATCAAGGGTTTCAAGTATGTCTGTGTATACAGAGAGGAATAAACGAGCAATTTATTGTCGTAGGTGGTTGTTTTAGGCATAACAGGGACCGATATCGGTTAGGGATAACCGGTATCGGTTACTCAACCAATCTACCGATTAGTCAGAAACGATACGGATTCTTTGTATAGGAATTTCAGAATTTGAGAAAAAACCCGGGGGGATTGGAGGAATTGAATGGTTTTTTGTTATTTGGATGTATGCAGGCAGAGGCAGGGTTGAGGATGAATGATAGTGTACCAGCGCTGTTGTCACGAATCCGAGCGGATGTAATGCCAGCTGAATGGACATTGATAAATCGTTTGGGGTTAAGTGGAATCTGCTATTATTCATGAATCGCACGTAACCATGCTATGTTACAGGTGTTGATTGAGAGATGGAATCCTGAGACAAATACCTTCTATCTACCAACAGGGGAAATGACAGTAACATTGGAAGATGTGTTTCGTATTTTGAGACTCCCAATTACGGGGAAAACCGATTATATCGAGGCATTACCTAAGCACGACACGGGAGCGATAACAGCAGTATTTGGTCCATACGCACGAGATTTAACACAACGAGGTTTGTCATTTACGTATGGGATAATGTATGCAGCACATCCTGAGGAGACAAGGTTAGCAGTAATTTTAATGATAGCGGTAGGGTATTATGCATTACCGAGGGCAGAAGGGGGAAGATTTCCAAAGGCATTGATGTGTGTTATTTGGGAGATGATAGAAAGGAACGTGACGTTTGCATGGGCACCTGCATATTTGGCGAGCTATACAGGGGTTTATGGGCTTGTAGGTGAAATCACAGAACGACACTGGATTGTTCATACTTATTACACTGTTGGGCCTATGAGCACATTGTTTGTGTGCGACCAGTAGGCCGATCCATCCAGTCAGGAGAAACCGGAGTACAGAGGTTGGGATTCAGACGATGGGTCCAGACAGAACAGGAGGCAAGATCCCAGGCCGTGACGGATGACTTTGAGTATTATAGGTAGGTATGGGAGAGAGTGACGATTGCGGATATCTGTTGGCGGCCTTACGGAAACTATATGGTAACAGAGAATATAGCTGAGGAGTTGAGGGGTGTAGAGCGATTGAGGTGGATCGCAGGGCACAGGCCAGGTGAGTATGAGAGGATTCCTCTAGATCGCGTGCGGCGACAATTTGGATTTGTGCAGGATATACCCCAGGCTTATAGACCCTATATGAGGATCGATGCAGAGGCAGTATTCTCACCTCCCCAGCCAACACCTCCCAGAAGGGCCTGAAGAGGTAGCAGCCCGATCGCAGGGTAATGGATGCGAGAGCAGCAGAGGCCTATAGATTATGGTGGTAGCAGAACGCGAGGTGTACGTGATCGTCCTGACATAGCGGTGATTACAGCAGAGAGGGATCGTCTACAGCGTTTGGTTCAGCAGCTCCAAATGCAGGTGAATGAGACAAGAGGATCGTTAGTGGTTGCGGAGTCACGGGCGGAGAGACTAGAGGCTGGAGTCCTCCATGCGAGAGGGCGTATTCATATGTTACAGGAGAGATTGGCAGATCAGTGGGTGGTACCAATAGCCATGGTACCATTGAGGACAGAGAGGCCTGGCGAGAGGGGTCGACGATCACGATCATCACCTAGTTCGGGATGAGGCGTGAGGGTCTAAATAAATGTTAGCAAGGTATAAGAATAAATAAGAGTACCGACCTGCGTGTCGATGATAGAGAAGATGTATTTGTTTAACATCTAAATAAAACTGAATATGTATGTTGATTTGAGTTATAATAATAAGAATGTTTTCGTTTTGACTTTTTGTGTTTTGAAAAAGGATAAAGAGGAATGTGATTAAATAGAAATACACAAAAATATTTATATTTACCACACATGATAGGTTATGGTAGGGGATGGTCGAGCTAACCTTGGGAGACCCCATGTCTCCGAAGTGCTGCCTACATAGCCCATTGCACAAAGCAAGGAGGGGCCTCAGACCGATGTAGTTCTCCCTTAGGATCAGGGAGAGGCGAATTCAGGCAATTTGGTACGGTTTAGGCAATTGGTTGATTGGTAAGAATATTGATATTAATATTGGTAAGGTAAGGTTGTTGGTGTCGGAAATGAATTGGTGATGTTGTAAAAGGTATAAGGGAAGCGAAAGTTAGCCTACCCAAGTGGTAGGGAACCATGTCCTGATTAAGATCAACACACAATCCTAGATGCGAGGCAAAGCGGAAAGAGTGCTCCGTAGGTGAAAAGAGCTAAACAAACCACCAAACGTAGAACGAGCTTGAAGCCCTAGGTACCGTGCATAGACGAGAAGTCCATAGGTGAAAAGAGTTGTATGATCACAATATATCGGGTGTACGTTACGTCCCTTGAGTTGAAACAAATGGTGAGGTGAGGTGGATGATATAGCTGAGGTACAGAGAATTTATTACAAAGTGAGTGTTCTGACGAAAGAGAACCTACCCTAAATAGACAAGTCCATGACCCAAAAAGTTCTTTTGAATGAGGCCTTTATTTTACTGAATATAGACTGATCGATGCGGGAAGTCTACAAGGGATATTGATTGTGCTATTCTTGAGGTCTTCACAAAGCTGATCAATGCGAGAAGCTTCTGATAAAGGCTGACTGTGTATAGCTGTCCTTCGAGGGAGCGATTTATTTATAGTAGTGAGATATGATTTTAGTGCATATTGTCCTTTGGGGAGCAGTCTATATATAATAGCAGCAATAATTTGGCATATAGCTGTCCTTCGAGGGAACAGTCTATATATAATTTAGATAGCTAGATGTTCTTTTGGCATGAAGCATCTAGTTTGGTAGGAAGTTTGACTCAAGAAAATCCCATAAGAATACGACTTATTTTAAAACTTTGAAGTCATGGACTAGACTAAAAAGGGAAGGCATCGTTTAGGTGAGGTGAGAATCAAACTATGTGAGCTTGATTTTTATTATGAGGTGTAGGAAGCGAAGTGTGTGTGGTGATATGTGAGCTCAAGGGATGAGCGGCAGTAGATAAGAAGTGATATAACACTAAATTCAACAGTAGAATGGTCGAAGATGCAAGGCATTAAGGGGTTCAGGCTCAGGCTTACCATTAAGCGAAGCTAAACGATAAGCGCCTGATCCATAGGTGTGAGTGATTATGTAAGGCCCAATCCAATTGGGAGCAAATTTTCCACGTTTGCTCTTTTCTAGTTTGGTGACATGTTGATTCTCTTTGAGGACAAGATCACCAACCTTAAAGGTACGCTCATGAAGTCGCTTATCATAAGCACGTTTGATGCGTTTTTGATAGATTTGAAGGTGATCAAGAGCTGTAAGATGACGTTCGTCAAGAAGCTCCAATTGGGCTAACCGCTCTTGGCGGAAATCATCATTGGTGAGAATATCCTGAAGAGATATTCTAAGGAGGGTATTTGTATTTTGAGAGGCAAAACAACCTGGTACCATATACCAAGAGAAAAGGTGTGGCATTAGTAGAGGTACGAATGCTAGTACGATAAGCCCAAAGGGCAAAGGGAATGTGATCATGCCAATTTCTTCCGGATTCATTGACAACTTTCATGAGGATTTTGGTTAGGGTTTTATTAGAAGATTCGGCTCGACCATTGGCACGTGGATAGTAAGGCGATGAGAAACTAAGTTTGATACCAAAGTTGTCACAAAGGTCTTGTAACAACTTGTTTTTAAAAGATTTACCATTATCTGTTATTAGGCGATGAGGAATACCAAAACGACAGATAATGTGATGGTTAATGAATTCGACAATTTTTTCCTTTTTAGTTGAAATGAGTGGAATAGCCTCCACCCATTTTGTGTAATATTCGGTTGCTGTGATAATCCATCGGTGACGTTGTGAAGAGGACGGGTGAATCTCACCAATAAGGTCTAAACCCCATTGTGAGAAGGGCCAAAGATCTCGAGCGACCTAGAGCAGTGGCTAGGAGTATGTTGAAGGTTGGCATGTTGTTGACACATAACACAACGCTTAACATATTCGTAGCAGTCGTTATTGAGAGTAGGCCAATAATAACCGAGGCGAAGGATTCATTTGGCCACGGCAAGGCCACTAAAATGTCCACCACAAATACCGTCATGGACTTGTTGGATGGTATGGGTGATCTCCGCACCGGTGAGACATCGAAGGAGGATGCCATCAAAGCCATGTTTATAAAGGAGTCCCCCCATAACTACATAACGAGAAACACGTTTAAGAAAATCACGTTTACCAGTACTAGTAAGGTCAGAAGGGAGAACAGAGGTTGTAAGGTAGTCATAGAATTGGTGATACCAGGTATCCTGCGAGTTAGCAGAACACGGTATTTATTGTACAAACAACCGGGGCTGAATAAGATGGGAAAAGAGTTGTTGGACCAAGACAAAAATGTCAGAGTCAGTTGATGAGGCTGGAATTTGCGAGGCTAAGCAAGCCATAGTATCCACAAATTTGTTAGTAGAGCGTGGAATGGTTTGGATAGAATAGTGAGTAAATAAGGCTAGAAGCGAATCCATGTAGTGTTTGTATTTTTGAAGTTCCTCATTTTTGCATTGGTAGATGCCCATAACTTGATTGACTACCAATTGAGAGTCGCCAAAAATATTGATAGATTTGATACCTAAGTGCAGCGTGCAACCGGAGACCCAGAACAAGGGCCTCGTATTCCGCTGTATTATTAGTGCAAGGGAAATCGAGTCGGAATGAAAGAGGCATAGGCTCGGCGTCAAGAGGAATGAGAACAATGCCAGCTCCTCCACCGCGTTGGCATTTAGATCCATCGAAGAAGAGGGTCATTTGATACGACTCTTCCCCGAGTGAAAGAGTGGCGATGAGTTCGTCGGGGAATATAAAATTGGTAAATTGTTCCCCAGGTAAAGGGGCTTCCGCAAGTTGGTCTGCGATGGTTTGTCCTTTGATTGATTTCTGGTGGACGAACTCAAGGTCGAGGTCGGCGAGGAGCATGAGCCATCGGGCGATGCGTTGGTTTAGATGAGGTTTGGCATACATGTAATGGATGGGGTCTGTGTTGGTGATGACAAAAGTTTTGTGATTCAGAAGGTAGTGTCGGAGCTTGGTAGCCACGAATGATAGGGCTAGGCACAACTTTTCTACATGTGTATACCTAGTCTCATAATCCACCAAAGTACGACTTATATAATAAACGGCTTGTTCTCGATTTTCAGAGTCATGATGTGCAAGCATGGCCCCTACAGCGTGGTCAGTGGCGGAAAGGTAAAGGTAGAAAGGGCGGTCGTCTTGAGGTGGGATAAGCACGGGTGGCTGCAAGAGATAAGTTTTGAGAGCTTCAAAGGCTTGGTGGCACTCTTCACTCCATTGAAAATCAATGTCCTTCTTAAGGAGGTGATGGAAAGGTTGACATCGATCCGAGAGTTGGGAGATGAAACGTCGGATAGATTGGAGCTTACCTTGTAAACTACGCAATTGTTTGAGATTGGTAGGTGGGGGCATTTCTATGATAGCTTTGACTTTAGATGGATCGACCTCGATGCCACGCAAAGAGATGATAAAACCAAGAAGCTTTCCCGAAAGGACACCAAAGACACATTTCTTTGGTTGAAGACGGACAGAATATTGTAACAGGCGATCAAAAATAATGGTTAAAACATCGAGATGTTCACTGCGATGTTTAGACTTGCCAAGAAGATCGACGTAATCTTCAAGGATAGTGTGCATAATGTCATGAAAAATGTAGGTCATAGCCTCTTGATAGGTCGCACCAAAGCATTCTTAAGGCCAAATGGCATTACACCTGTAATGTGAAGGTTCCCAAGGAGTTATGAAGCGTAGTTTTGTGTTGATCGGCGGGGCAACCAAAATTTGGTTATATCTGAAAAGCCATCCATGAGAGAAAGCATTTCATGACCCGTAGTGAGATCAACAAGTTGATCAATACTAGGTAGGGGGAAGTCATCCTTAGGGCAAGCGAGGTTAAGATCCCGGAAATCCGTGCATATCCGAAGTCCCCCATCGCTTTAGTAGGACAGGTACGATGTTAGAAATCCATTGAGGATAGTCAATAGGCAAGATGAAGGAAACAGAAAGGAGTCGTTGGAGCTCCTTTTTGACCAAGAGGGCAATGCGTGGATGCATTTTTCTCAATTTCTGTTTAATTTGCTTGGAATCGGGTTTCAGTGTAATGTTATGGACAACAATGTCAGGATCAATTCCTGGCATGTCAGCGTAGGACCAAGCGAAAGCTTGGGTGCGAGCACGGAGGAAAGTAGTAAAGGCGACTTGTTCTGATGCGTTAAGGGATTGTCTGATCTTCAAAATGTGAGGATCCTCCTCCATGTGGATGTTGATTTCTATTGTAGATTCATTCAACATGGTTTGGGTTTCAGATGGTAAGGCTGTTGAATATAAGAATCATCCGCGCCAAGGTAAGTGAGGATGGAGTCGTCATCCTGACACTCAACAACATTAATCAAAGGTGAATCCTCTTTGATCATGTCTGGATACAGAAGGGGAAGAGAAGATGGGTCCTCATTATCGCGTTGATAAGTGAGAGGACCTATGAAGATAGCATTTATGAAAAAAAAAAAAAGTTAGGAGGGATAGATTCAGGGTCTATAGATTCTGTGGGTGATGATGGCAAAGTGGGTGATGATGGTTTGGTAGGGGTGACGTCGTCTTCTTCCAGAATACAGCTGACACGAGGTGTCTCCTGTGTAGGTGTTTCAGGAAAACCGAGACCACTGCGATCATTATGTTTGCGTGTGGTGATGGGGATGAGCGTATGTCGGCCTTGTTCATAAAGACCAAAACCAAAGCCTTTCCAAGCACAACGAGTCAAGAAGGTGAGGGCAAAGCGATGATTGGTAAGGTATTGAAAATCGGACTGGAAAGGAACCACACCAAGAGGAGGCTCAGGGGCAATGGAAGATGCGTCGACACCCCCATACGTTAGGTTAGTGCGGCAGTGAGGTGGTCCGTAGGAGATTACTTCCCCCACACGACGGTCATAGTTAGGATGGGCATGTACCTGTCCGTACTCCTGTGGGGTATGGAAAGAACTAACGTTATATAGGCGATACTCCCCCAGCGTAAGGCGCTGAAAAACATCTACTAAGGGGTCTGCGGTTGGGATGTTAGCTGCGGGAAGGGAAGTGGTTTTTGCGACGGTGGTTTCATTAGTTGAAGGCGTAGGTGCGATTGAGGTACATGGTTGAGGCATAGTTGAAGAAGATGGTTGGGTTGAATGAACGGGTGTCTTGATTGGTACCAGCACATCATTTGGGTGGTATAACATATTGCAGGTTTTAAAGGGGGGAGGATCAGCTTTTACGGTGTAGGACTTCCCCTCGTACTCAAATTTTATGCATCTATGTAAGGTTGAGGGAACGCATCCCATGGCCCAGATCCAAGGACGACCCAGCAATATATTATATTGGAACTCTCCCTCAAGGACATAGAAGAGTTCGGGTAAAGTACGTGGTCCTACCCAAATGTTGAGGATCACGGTGCCTAAGGTAGAGGTAATAGCGTCATTGAATGACCGCAACATGATGGGGTTGGCACACATGTAGCTAGAAGGGATATTCATTTGTTGAAAAGCTTTTGAAGAGATGATGTTTAGGCTAGCACCCCCGTCAATCATAACACGACGTACATGAATGTCCCAGACGTAAGCTGAGATGAACAGGGCAGGGTCAGGATCTTCTGTACCAAAATCGACAATTTCATCTTCAGAGAAACTGACTGCAGCAACTTGTGGTACAGAGACAGAAGTGGTTGGGGCGGTGGGTTGTTTGGTGAGAGAGGCAACGTGATTGGGTGTTAGAATGGAGGCAACAGGCAGGGCTTCATTAGGTAAGACCTCGATCCCCTGAAGAATTTCAACGAGAGCTTGTCGATGAGATTCAGAAGTCTGAATGAGATCATATAGTGTCATTTTGACGGGTGATTGGTGAAGCTGTTTGATCATGGCTCGATGGGAAACTCCATTAGAGACGGGGTAAGCGGGTCCACGAATAACCACTTTGGGTGGTGGTGCAATCGGGATGCTAGACGGAGAAAGAGAGGACGCAGGTGTGCTTTCTTTCGCTTTCTCGTTGTTTTTCTGCGCTCGAGTAGCAACACTAATCATATTAATCTCGTAAACCTGAGATGAGGAAGATGGTTGGGATAAATTATGGTCTTCAAGAGGTGGGGTTGTAATAATGATAGATCGTGGTGAGGCGGGGATAGATGGTATAGGAGAGGGAATTGAAGCTAAAGGTCTCTCCCTTCGTAAGTTGTCTTTCTTAACCTTTCTATCTGGGAGAGGTGACTGATGAAGGATGGTTTTTAAAGCTTTGCATCCCTCCACATCATGTCCTGGTGTGCGGTGATAAGCGCAGATCTTAGACTCATCATAACCTATAGGTCGAGGTTTAGACGGGTCATAAGGTCTAAGTGGGGGTAGGGAAATGGTCGCATTATCTACTAACATAGCAAGGATTTTGGCGTAAGATCCTTTGAGTGGGTCAAAATCAGAAGAGGATGAGGGTATTGATTGCGCGGGTTTTGGTAATGTTTGGGCGTGGTTAGTTCGTATGGGTGGTGGTTTAACCGAGGGGTGTTGATATGTGTTTTTCACTAAACGTGGTTTCTTTGGCGCAGGAGCTACGTTCGGCTGGTTAGATGATGAGGCTACAGATGACATGGTAGCGGGAAACAACCACGGAGAAAGGGGAGTGACAGAAAATAAATCCTTTGATGATGGAGTTTGTTTAGGGTTGATGGGTGGACAGGATACGTGGGGTGATAATGTTGATATACCCTTTGATCCCTGTATGGGTGCAGAAGGCGTAGATCATTTTGAAGAAAACGCAGGAGGTATGATATATTGGTGCAAGGTGGAAGGATGAGGTCCTAATATGGAAGGTAGGTATGATGATGATGGTTTTGATTGTGATAGAGGCACGGGTTGAGTGTGTCTCCTAGGTGGCGGGGCGGCTTTATTCTTGGACAAATCTAGTCGCTTAGGCGGGTGTGTTAGGCCCAGGTATGGGTAAGGTCCCAAGCGTAGGGGAAGATTTGGCTAAGTTAATAGAAGTGGACGAGGCATTTGGTAGAGGTGAGGGGGGTGAAGGTGAGAACATGGGCATTTTAAGCTTCTGTAAACACTTCGGGTATATGGTGGAGTTCTCAGGATCGGTCATTTGCATTTGAGTAGAATATGGCATACTCAAACGTTCCCATAGGATTTGTCTATCCTCTGGAGAATGACAGTCTTCAGGCTTGAATTGTAAATTTGGTACGGAAGAAAGGTGGGTTGTGATTCCAGTCCACTGTGGGTGTGATACAGTGAGTAGATGAGGTACTGTATCAATAGATGTTAAGAGGTCAACCGGTCGTTGAAAAGATTTAGGCGATGAAGAACTAATAGGTAAGAGGGCGTGTTCGAGAGGATCCGTCATGGTTAAAGAATTTGGTGATGTCGGTGCAAGAGATTTCTCATCTAAGGATGTCAAAAGGAGTGGCGTACCTTCCTCTTGTGCAACAAGAGTGGTAGAAGGGGAAGTCTGGGAAATAGATAGATTAGATAACATCCGTTCGCAGTCTTGTAGGGATGTGGTATAAGCAGACTCATCGATGGGAAGAGGAGTCTGGGCAGTTAACTCCCTTATGGGTAAAGGAATGATTTCGCTTTGGTTCGATGGTGGTAAAGGAGGTTCGGGCTCCTGTGTTAGTGAAGAGGCTTGATTCAAAATTTTCTCGATAGAGGCTTTGGGCTGGGTATCAAAGACTGCATGGATCTCATGAACACTCTCTTCGGCTAAGATATCCTGGTTTGTGTTACTGTTGGAAGAGTGATTCGGGAATGGTTTGTTGAAGATTTTCAAATTTCGGTTGGCAGGGGCATTAGGATTATCGAGGGTTATATCCCCTGCGTCAACCATTTCCTGCACTATGTTTTTCAACATCTTGCAGTTCTCATGATTGTGTCCCTTCATGCGGTGGAAGTTACAGAAGTCATTTTCTTTGTACCAGGAAGGTATGGCGCGAGTGGAATCAAACCCGGAATGAGGTTTAACAGGAGGTAATGTAATGGCTCCTGCTTTGAGCAATTTTTCCAATATCACACCATATGTTTCTCCCAAGGGAGTGTAGTTGATGGGCTCGGCTTTGTACTTATAGGTGGTTTTTGGTGGGGTATTAGACGGTGTTTGAGATTTAACCATCACTGTGTGGACAGCTCCTTTTGATTTAGAAGAAGTGGACGCGTGAGGAGTGGTGGTATTTGGTTTATTGGTAGAATCAGGAGTTCGGAAATTGGGGTTTTTGTTGTGCAACCGCAATTTCTCTTCTTCTAAGGCTCGAATTTCTAGTTTCCGAGCCATGGTAAAGGCCTCATCAAATGTGCGGAAAGTTTGAATTTGAAGAGTAGGAGAAATGTGCTTAGCACATGCCCGTGTGAAAAGTTTGATAAGTTCATCCTGAGGCAAGGCATATGTAAGTTGGTTGATAAGGCCACGCCATCGTCCAACGAAATCTGTGATAGATTCATCTTCGAATTGTCGGATGGCATAAAGGTCGGTGATGGATACTTTCTTAGCAATGTTAATGGAGAAGTGATCCAAGAAAGATTGGGCTAGTTGGTTAAAAGAGAAGATTGAGTCTTTGGGTTAAAGCATTATACCACTCCAAGGCGGGTCCTGATAAGGACATGGGAAATGTGCGGAGTAGCAAGGCATCATCATGGGCAATCAAATAACAAGCATGTCTAAATGATCGCAAGTGCTGTTGAGGATCCTCTTTACTATTAAAACGAGTAAATTTCGGCAACTCCCATTGAGGAGGATATGAATGAAGGGGGACAGAAGGGTGAATGGGCTCCCGACAAACTTGCTCGTATGTCAAGGCGCTACGACTTCCCGACACAGAAGCCTCCAGATTTTGCATTTTGTCCATCATTTGTTTGATGAAATCTGTGGTTGGATGAGATGATGATGCGGTTGTGGCAAACGGAGGCAAATTGGGCCAAGGGCCTCCACTGGACAATGGTGGAGTTAAGTGTTGATAAGGTATGGAGGATGAATATGTTGAGGCGACAGAATAGGGATGTCCCATATAAGGTGTTGAGGTTACTGGATACGTGTATGGGAATGAGAAGGTAGGCGGAGCTTGAGAAGGAAAGCTCGTGTGGATAGGTGGCAGAGAGCAAGTCATGAATGGAGTAGTCTGCAAGAGAGATGAGGTAGGGGCAGTCGGTGGTAATGATATGTGGGGTCCAAGATTAGCCAAAGAAAAGCCAATCTGAGTCGTATGAACCTCTGAAGCTGTCGGATTGGGAGACGGGGCTAGAGATGCAGGAAGCAAGGCGGTATTATCAGGCGGAGTGGGAGCTAAATGAGCAGCTATACTAATAGGCATACCAACAAGGAGCTGACCATCAGGCGTACGGTCAGGGGTATGGGACAAATAGTATTGTACAGCGCTAGAATTAGCATCCAGAAACTTGGCAAAGTCCTTGTCTCCTACAGGAATTTGGGGGATCTCACTGGTGTCTGTAGGATTCCCCACAGAATGTGAAGGGGGTGATTCAGGTAAAGAAACAGAGCAAGCATGTGAAACCATGGCGGCGGCTTGCTTTCGAGTGATAACAACCATGGACAGGTGTTCACAGTAGGGTTTCAATCTATCCGGAACAGAAACAGCCTTAGAATGGTGAAATTGGCAGGTTGCTGGTTTGTCAGGGGTTGTAGAAGACAGTAACCGATATCGGTCTAGTATCCGATGTCGGTTATACTATAGCCGACGTCGGTCAGGTAACCGATGTCGGTGTAAGAAGTCTGGGTTAACAAGATATAAAAGGCTGCTAATTTGATTTTTAACAACGTTTAGTATACGTGTCCAATTATTGATCACAGAAGACAGAGTATGAGAAAGAAAACAGAACTAAAAACAAGCAAGATGCACACACAAATCCAGAGATTAACCCTAGGGTTAATTTTAATTATCGTGGGCTTATGCCTTTAGACGTAGAATGATGTGAGAATCCTAAACAAGAGACTTAGGGGAAATGTCAAGTTGTTTTGGCTTATAAGGTTACCTCAATCGGGCGGAGGAATACCGCGGAAAAAAAAGGGGGATGTTTGAGCTGTTGTGTTAATTGTGAAGTGATTCGGTATGTGTTGTGCAGTGAATGTAAGATTAATTTCCTGTCAATACCGTGGATATCACCCCCACGTGTACGACCTGTTACTTAATCTACGTTCACTAGAATTGAAAAACAACAAGCAGGAATGCAATGCACGTGTTTTAAACCCAAATCAAAAATTATGTTCGATGAAGCAAGAGAGATGACTTTCACTAATGCGAAACTAGGAAAGCAAGACAAATTCTTTACGAAATATATAACAAAAGCAAAGAATGTTAAGTATGCTTCCTAAAATGAAAATAAGCAAGAGAGACAGAAACCCAAGATGGGTCCCACGGCATGCAAAATGTTTCACTAGGAATGATTCATTCCTTTTAGAAACAGAGATAAGGTTAGGGGCTAGGAGGAATACCTGTAGAATGTCGAGATGGTGTGTGCGTACTCATAGAGAAAGATCAGGTTGATTGCGAAGAACTCCTTTTTGTCTTGGAAGGACTACCTGCAAATAAGAACACAAGACCACAAGATTTTGATTAGACAATAAATGAGGAAACTGCCTTGGGCCAGGAAATATAAAACTTCCTTTCGAAGGTGGTGGTTTCCCGCTAATATGAATTAACACAAAAGACTCGTAAAATATCAATTAAGTTTCTTCGTTGAACCGGGTAGGGGAAAGACTGGTTTCTGGTTTTGATCGGAGGAACCGATGCGATGCGATTCATCGATAATCGATACCGGTGGGTTCTAGGATCTGTAGGTTAGTTGCTTTGTGGGGTAGTTGTGTTGTTTGTAAGGTCAATTTGTATATAGGTGGTATTAGGAAATAAGGTGATGAGAGGTAGATGAATGATAGTTAGAGGTAATATGCATCTTTGGGTAGTGGATTTAGGATGGATTTATGAGGACTGTAATTCAAAAGGCATAAGAAATGTTATAACAGAGGACATGCAAGATGTGACTTATCGGTTTTGACGAAGATGCAAGTGATCTCCTTTGCTATAAACACTCGGTATTTCCACTCGCCTCTGCTCGGTCAAGTGAAGGTCTGGACTCTCTCGATCGCTCCCGATGCTCTTTCTTGATTCAAAAGAATCCTTTTCTCCGATCCAAAATGAAATTCCGATCCTTTGTTTTTGGTTTGGGAGCCCATTTATTGTGGAACCGATGGCGGTTGCGTAACCGACGGCGGTCGAGTAGAACCGGCATCGGTAAGGAAAAAGTAGGCTATTTTTAGTAAAATAGCCCACCTTCCCGCTTTCTCCCGAGAGATCGGTTGCATGGGCTTGGTCAAGTGGCTAGAAGGTCGGTTTTGGGTGCGAGTAAGGAGGCATTAGTTATGGATGTGAGTCTAGACCAAGTCATAGGTCTTAATTAGGTTAGTTTAGGGTTAGGGCTAGGTCATGATGAGGTGGCAAAAGGAGGTGGCGGAGGTAAGGTGATGGTGGATTTATCAATTACAAGGTAATTAATAAATAATTGTGTAAGGTTTAGGTGATGAGGTTAAATTGCGAGATGAGATGCGGGTCACAAGGGGTCGTAAGACACAAATTTGGTGTCTACAGAGACATCATTCTCTAGATATGCAACTTTCTTGAACTTAGGTTCTATGCGAAGGTATATCCTTACCGCATCCCTTCCAAAGAATTTGCAATGTTATTGGTTTCATCATTTGAACCTTGTGGGAGACATACTTCTCCATGCACGTATGATTTTTAGGTTATAAAAACTTTTACGCAACTCGCGGTGGTCTTGGTACACCTCACTAAGCTTGAACCTTAGTCTTTTGGCTTCTTTGAACTGTTTACCCCTTCTGGAAGTATTACATGTGAAGGAAAAGGGAAGCTTGCACCATGGACCCTTGGTCCCATTTGGTAAAGTAAATATGCCAAAGCGAAAATGTTGGTATATTAAAAATTATTTTCTCCATCCAAAAGTACAGAAACTACTTTGGGATCCTCCATTCTTCCCCAAATATGTCACGCATTTGTTTATACCACTTCTCTAGGCATACCTTGTGAGTGACCGTCATGGTTTCACAAGTGTATTTTCCAAATCTCTTTACGAAAAAGGGACCCTCATCTGGATACTTCCAAACAAACATTTCTAGCTTGTATGAAACTAAAATTTATGAAAATAAAATGGTGAGGAGGACATTACCGAATAATATCTTTTCTCCCTCTTGCGTGCTACTTATGATCTCATCCGCAATGAAAGTGGACAAGTTATAGATGGTTCCCTATGATATCCTCCAACATACATTTATCCATGCCTTGTTCACTTATATCTATCATTCCTAATCATTGATCTTGGTCACTAAGTGTGCAACCATCCTAATAATAGGGTCTAGTATCTGTGCAATGTAAAAGTATCGTGAACCCTTCTTGTAGTCATATGCTGCTACAGTTCTCCTTGATAGCCTCCTTATCACTTAGATCATCATCTATACTTTCTCCTTCACAAATAAGGCCTATGAACTTGGATATTAGTTGTGGTGTTATGTGCATCTTGTGCCCTACAAAATAAAAGTGATCCTCATGCATGCGTGACATTAACCATTGATAAATGCACTCATGCTTGCCAAAGTAAGGCAACTCATATAGTTGAAACAATCACGCCTTAGCCAATTTAACATTCACCTCGTCGCTGTATATGGGAGCTAGTTTCGTTCTATTAGTTGGTGGACAAACTCTAATGCCATTTCCTTCTTATCTGTGCTTGTGCGATGGTTATAATCACTCACAGTCATTTTTCTTAGATGCGACACCCATTCCTTTCCTAGCAATACTCCATCTAGGTATTACATTTCTACGTACCATTCTTCATTGGAGCTTGTGACAACAATAATTTGATTTCCTTTTCCCTTACCATTCAGTTTCTTCGGTGAAATGGTTGCTTTATTAGGTTCCATGCTCTCTCTTCAGATCAACTATAAACTCTTTACTCTACTATGCTACTATGCTACACTCAAACTCCACTCCAAAGCTTAGCTCCTAGAATAAATCCTTCTTTCTCCATGCCCTAGCTACCAAAACCTAACTAGAAAAACCTTCCACAAGACGGTGCACCACAAACAACCTTCTCTCATGCGTGTACTCCTTCCCCGGTTTGCAGATCCACTCTAGTCACACACTCAAATTCTTAGGATTCTTCTTCCTTCACACAAATTTATCTTTGGATGCCCTAGTTCACAAAAGTGCTTCAACTTCGTAATAAAAAGATAGAATAATGACTTTCCCGACCTTTTATTTATCATTTTTGCTTCCCTCTAGCAATAAATGCTATGCCACCTACCAATATAATTTTAACATTAAATGTGGTTTTTTCCAAGAAGTTGACTTTAAGTGCCCTTACCCATGTACCCAATCCTGCACAAAACCTTCTACAACCTTTCTGGCAGCTTAAATACAATCTGACCAAAGATTCTTATGCGCACATCTACAAAACCGAAGGCACTTCTTTTGTCCTTTACCTAATTTTTGGCTTCGCCTACCTCAAGTTGTTCTTGCACTTTTCATTCTTTTACGTGGTCTTTGTTACAACCTTCGACACCATAATTCATTATCCACTGTCTCCCCACACACTTTTTCATCCTTACATGCTTCCTTCTACTGGGCGACTCAACTTGTATTACATGCATATACTTTTCTTTGTATTACTCCACCCCACACTAAAATAGATGCACGGTCCTCTACGCATACACAACCTTGGAAAAATAATGTGGTTACCGGTACATAAGGTGAAAAATGAAATAAAAAGAAAGGTATAAGAAACAAGAAAGGGAAACACAAGAAAAGAAATGCATATAGGGAAATTCTAAGCTAATTGGAAATACTACGTTATTACAAACATCAAGAAGACTTATTTATAGTAGGTCTTCAACCTAATCCCATTGAAATGACACAGTAATCTCATCCCATCTAGCACTTGTAAGTGGCAAGTGCCTCGAATCAAGAATGAATGAAATGATGTAGGGTCCCATCCAATGGAATTTCAACTTCCTGTGATGGTGCAAATACTTGGAGTCATACAAAACACTATCTCATCCAACCTTTACCTATTTCAACCTCTTGTAGGTTGTCTTATATGCACATAGAATGGCTGGTACTTTATCATCCCAATATTTTCTTCCAATGTCAGAGATATTATTCAACATGTGACTAATATTTTGTTAAATACCTTAGTAGTTTCATTCTCTTAAGGGTGATAAGGGATGGTCTTGTGATATGCCACCATAAATTTTGCTAGCATAATATTGATCGCTTCGTTGAGAAAATGTGTACCTCTATCACTTGTTAAAATTAAAGGACAACCATACATACTAATTATGTTCTCCCATAAAAATCTAGCAGTTGTGGCTATGGTGTAGTCCTTTGTAGGTGCTACCTCTAACCATCATGTCAAGTAGTCAGCAGGCATGTGATGATATACCGCGAACTAGTCCTTCACGTAGCTAATAAATCGGCCCTACAAAGTTGATTTCCCATTTTCAAATGGTTCAACGCTAGATATTGGTCACAAGGGAATTTCATCCCTCTTCCTAGGTTTTCTAAGGCATTGGTAATGGTCACAAGCCTTTTAAAACTCAATACAATCCTTGTAGATGGTTTCCCACTAAAGCCTTGCCAATAGAATATTCCACGTGGTAGCATTTCCTACATATTTCCTCCTAAAATCCCACCATGTGATTTCTCCATAATTGCCACATGCTCATGTTCTAATACACATCAACACATAACCTCATCACGACCTAAATTATATAGGTCTCCACTAATCAACATGTCACAGTGCGACGTATATCGCTAACTATTTTCTCTCCAGATCCTTCATTCCTTTTCGCTGCTACACCTATTTTTAAGAACACTATGGTATCTTCCAAGTTTGAGGGCGTGACAAAACCTAAACAATTGTGCATTTGGCATGGTATCCTCAATGCTTGCACATCATACCCCGAGTTAATTCTTGATAAGTGGTCATGTCCATAATTTCTTTTCCATGGTTTTACAACCACCGTAAACTCAAATTTTTGAAATAATAGGACCCAACGACATACGTGTCCTTATAAAAGAGGATTTTTGTCTAAGTAATTCAATTCCATGTGGTATTTATAAAATAAAAATGGTGTTTTCAATAGATACTACCGAAATTGTGCAATGGGTAGATCATGGAAAATGCTTTGCCCTTAGTAGTTGTGTAATTATGTTCTACTAGTGTCAACTTTCTACTTGCAAAACACAAGGGATGATTAATAATTCCTTCTCCAGGTTGTGCTAATACTTCTCCCATAGCTTTCCTTGAGGCATCAAAATGCACATGGAAAGGATTATCCCAAGAAGTAAAACATAATATGGGCATCGTGACAAGCCTATCCTTCAAAGTGTCAAATGCCCTCTACTACACCTCTCCCCAATGAAAGGCACTCTTGTGTTTTAACAATTCCTCCAAGGGTGTTAAAATATTAGCATACCCCTTGATGAATTTCTTATAGTATCTTGTATGCCCAGAGAATCCGTGCACAAAGAGCTTTGACTAGTAGGATCCCCCAATCCCATAATAATCGTAAATTTGGAGGATCCACTAGTAAGCCTTCTTGCATATAATATGTCCTAACAAGGTTCCAAATGGGGTAGCAAAGACACATTTCTTAATGTTGAGGGATATCCTCAATTGCCAACATATCTCAAACATCAGCCTCAAATTGTCACAATGGTCTTTCACTAACCGATACACAATCCAATCATCCGGTAAAATTGAACGAAATTATGGATGAAGTCCTGAAATGCTTGTACAATGATGCATGAGAACATAATAGGAAAATTATTCAATCCAAAATGCCTAACCATGTAGGCAAAACTTCCCTTTTAGTGGTGAAATTTGTCTTTCTCTAGTCTTCCTTTCAATCCCGACTTGGTGATTCGCTAAGAACCTATCAATGAAAGAGTAGATTTTACGCCCGACTACTCCCTCCAAAATTTATTTAGTAAAGGGGGTTGGGAAATGATCGATGACACATACTACATTTAGATCCTCTTGTAGTCAACACAAATTCTTATCCTCCCATACTTCTTGAGCACCGATGATCATTGGGATGATCCATTCAAATTATTCCATCGCCTCAATGATACTAGATGTTATCATCTTGTATATTTCATCCTTGACCCATACGCGCAAATTTGGGTTCATTCGATAAGGCCTCTTCCAAATTGGGTGCACACGTTCCTTCAACTTGATCTTCATCTCCTTAATGAATGGTGGATGCCTTTGAGTTAATGGTATGACGAGGAATAAGTCCGGAACTCGTAATAGATCAATGACCTTTGAAACTTTATTTTCTAAGAAATAGTCCCCGATGATAGCTTCCTTAGGTTCTATCTCTCGTCCCAATGTTAACCTTATTTGTTTTTCAGTGGCTCATGGTAGGTGTGTGCCCGATCATTAGCACTATCTATGAATTTATGTGTACCTTCGTAATGGTTAACATACAAGATCTCCACCTCTTCACCGTCCACTATATAGACCATATTTCCTTTTTCTTTTTCCATGCACACACGCTAAGTCCGTACTTCCTCTAATTCTTCTTCATTAAGGCACATCTCCAAATAAGGATCATCCAACAATTCTAGTAGCCTATCCTCCTGCCATAACACTATCTCCCATCGTAAGAAACTTCATTACCTATAACCCCTTATCCATTGATGGATTTATATTCCTATACTCGAAAGCTTGAATGAGATCACCGCCAACTCTCGCCAATTACCTATTTGACGAAACATCTCTCGAATGAACATACCATGCTAAAACACAACCTTGTAAGGTAAAATAAAACATATGCACCTATAAAAAGGTGTTAACACTTCTGCCCTTCCCATCCAAGCCTTATCACATGCTTGGATATGAAATGAGGCGGTCTCTTTGCCATGGTAGTCTTATATGACAAGGCATGTTGTTTCTAGAGAAGATTACGAAGAATGTGATTCTTACTTTGTGCCACTCTAGAGGTTCTCCCGATGCATAGCCCACTAGCACATTGCAGTCCCGAGTAGGTTATAACTAAAAATTCCCCTTCTCTCATCCTCATTTTTCCACTAAGTCTCCACTTCTTGCAAGAAATTTTTAGGATACGCCCTCTAGAGTAACTGGAAACTTCTTCCTCCTAGGATCTTGAATGAGCACGCCTTTTTACCCTTGTTACAGATCCTCTCAACTATTTCCTAATCAAATAATAAGTCCCATGCACCCAATTTTCATATGCCATACTAGTACAAGTTCTAGCCCTAACTTAGATTTTGTTAAGGACAGTTCTATACTAGTATGACATACAAAAATCTATGTGTGCTCATGTTGTCACCGGTACAAGTTCTAGCCTTGACTTACACACCACTCTGCGCATCCACCGTGAATCAAATTTATTGATGCTCACCATCCCAATTCCTTTGTTCTTCCGGTGCTATTGGTTCATATGCTCATAAAGCTCTTGAAAATATTCATACTTATGTTTCTTTCCACACCATGAGAATTGTGACAAATAAGGACACTCATGTTTGTAAAGCTCTGTAGATCCACAATTATAACAAGTTCCTCATGAGAACTCACTTCATCCTCCACTATGGTTATTGTGACCACGAAATCCTCCACAAAACCTCTTTCACGTGCTCCTCCATCTGCACCCTTCAAAGTGACGATCATCATCCTTAGAACAAGTTTGCAAGACTAGTCTGGCACACACCAAGATAAATAACATCATGGATCTGATCAATCAGTTTGTAATCCTTAGTATCATGGGTTGTAGAGGTAGAGATCTTGCAATAGAAAGAAAAGTTCTTACGGATTACACTCTAGAATAGAAGGCATCTACTTGTATCATGATCTACATAAAAATCTCATAGTATACTACCATAACACATACCAAATTTTGAGGGAAACTATCATTTACATGCCCTTCCCCTTCACAGCCTATACAACAAATTCCACTATGAATCTCACACGATGAGTTTACGAGATAGATTCTCCAACCGCTTGGCCATTACAGCAATTTGCGCCTCCAAAAAGGAATAAAACTAAAATCAACACTCCCAATAGCCTCAACGCGCAAGGCATCTTCCAAGGCTTCATGCGGGTCTATGAAAGTCTTATGGAATGCAGATCCCTTCTAAACAGTGTTACCAACCCTCCAAAAAACCATTAAGCATGTTGAGAAGGATGAATGTCATAGGATATTTTAGACAAGAGAGTTTTCAAACACACATCATACTCCTACACACTCTCTTCCATCCCCTATTGGATCTCCTTCAGAGCGTTGATGCTCTTATGCTCAAACTCAGGGATATGGAACCCTGTTAGGAAGGTGTTATTCAATGTAGTGTAGTTTACCACCTTTTGATGGGGGTCATACTTTTGGTACCAACTATACGAGCATCCTTACAATGTTGTTGCAAACTGACTTGCCTTCCGCTCCAGGGTAGTGATCCCTTTTCCACACCATAGTAATTCACACTTGTGCACATATTATGCAAAATATTCAATACCGCTATAGTCTAGTAAGTGCAAAGACATCTCAAAAATACTTATATAGGTGGTTGAGGTCCTTGTCCTCTCGATACATAGCCTTGGTTGCCTTCGGTGTTTTCTCCTCCACTAGATCCACTTGATCCACCACGTCCCGTTCCTTCTGACCCACTAAATCCTCTAGATCCACTAGGTCCACTAGGTCCTCTAGCCCCTATAACACCAGATCCACCTCCTGTAGTTGGAAAATGGCCTAAAGTGGTCATACCAAGTGTTCCCAATGTCCTATTGAATTGTGTTCCGATGGTTTGTGATATTGTCCCACCGCCGCTTTGTGTCCCCGCCACTCCTAGATACGATACCCAAACCTTGCATACTTACACCTTGTCTAAAATTCCTCCAAATACCGAAATGGATTGTGTAACCTTGGATGTTCCAAATGATAAATTATATCTCCGGGCATGATCGTTACTCCCACCAATACTAACTGGGTTAACAATACTTATCCCTTGATCTAGAAAATCGAGCGCCGAGGTTGATCGTGAGGTGGGTTCATATGCGCACCAAAGGCTCTCCTTTCTCCTTGTGATGAAATCTTATCGGAAGCCGAAGGGGCTTCTCTCCCATTCTTACCAAGATGGGGTAACATAAACTACTTAGGTTCCACATCTACCGCGTGAACCTCAACTCCCTCCCGAAAAGTCAACCTCCATAGATCCATCACACTTACAACCTCACATTTTCTAGTCATCTCCCTTTCATGATATTTTCTATACTTGAGCCGTATTTCCTCCCTTTCCTTTTCGGCTTGTAATATTTTCCATCTTCCTCCACCCTAGCTTCCTCTCCTAACACTCAGAGAATCTTAGCCATCCATGGGAAATGCCTCTAAACTCAAGGTAATGCTTAGAGAAGCTTAGCCAACCATATGTAATGATGTTCTTTTGAAACCTTCCATCGCATATATGGAATATTACATTTTTGATCCTTCAATTGCTAGGCTAGCACCCTATCCACTCCACATGCTATAAGGTTCAAGATATTATCATGTGCTTCCTGGGATGTATAATATGGCTAAGTCTAACACCCATCTTGCCTTGTGCGAACCCCTTCCTACATGTTTTCATCCCCACACACCCTTCTTCATAGTGGTCCCATGCACCCACGCACCTTCTTTTACTCACCATTATTCTCGGGGCCCAAAAGAGAAAAAATGTTATGGGAAGGATTTGAGGTTCATGCGGAGGATGTGGAACCTAAATAGTCCGAGCTACCCCATCTTGGAAATGGAAGAGAAACCCCTTGGATTCCGGAGAGAGCTTGTCATATGAAGAAAGGAGAAGATCTATAGGCACACATCTTAACCCACATGGAGATAAGACATTTGAAATTAGTTTTCAATTCCCTGAGATAAGTTTTGATAATCCAATTGGTATCGTATTCATAGTTGAGTGACAATGCTAAGAGGTATAATATTTTATTTGGTACATCTATGGGTGCACAAGTAATTTCCTATGTTTGGGGGTATTTTATCTGACACAACATTTAGACAAGGTGTAGGATCACAAGGTTTGATTATCATGTTTGGGAATGACACGGGAAACACATCCTGGGAGTGGTTTGGTTTCACAAACTTTTGGTGTGTAATTTATCACGACGATGGGTCTCAGTAGGGCACAACCGTGTTAGGCCCCTTACCTATGATAGGAGGAGGATCTGGTGGATCTCGAGGAGTTGGCACTAGTGGATATAGTGGGTTTATTGGTGGAGGTAACATTAGAGGGAATCAAGTTCCTGGATTTGGAGGACAGAGTCCACAACACCATTAATAGGTGTTTTATGAGATCTCACTCCATTTACCTAATTATAAGGGAATTGAGGATTTCGTGTAACATGTACATAAGTGTAAGATACTATGGCCTGCAAAGGGAATCATTTCCCGCAGTGGAAATAAATTTAATTTGTAACAATGTTGCAAGGATGCACGCATATTTGGTATAATAAGTATGACCCACACAAAATACTAGTGGATTACATTCTGCTGTGTAATGCCTTTTTTGTAGAATTCCAAATACCTGAGTTTAAGCAGAAAAGAATTGGCGCATTGAAGGAGATACAAAAAGGAATGGCAAAGAGTGTGTGAGATTATGATGGTTATTTCAAGACTCTCCTATCCAGTTATCTTTTGACATTCACCCTTCTCAAAGATGGTGGTTCGTTGGAGGAATGATCACACCATTCGTAAGGGAAATTTCACGTAAAACTTTCAAAGATTCACATGAGGATTTAGAGGCTATCTTGCATGATGAGGTAGTAGGAAGCATTGATACTAGAGTTAGTCCATTAATAGAAGCCCAAATTTCTACAATGACAAAACAATTCAAGAAATTGTCTATGAAATCAACTCATGAGACTCACAATGGTTTGTGTTGTATAGATTATGAGGTAGAAAGGCATATAAAGGACAATTTTCCTTGGAGATCAGTACATGTGATGATGGTAGAATGTGATATTTTCCACAGAGATCATGATGCAAGTAGGTATCCACTATTGTAGTGCACGATCCATAAGAATGTTACTTTTATGGAAAAATTTACACCTCTAGTATTCATGAAATCAAGGATTATAGATCGATTGACTAAATACATGATGCCATAAATCTTTGGTGTGTGCCTAACTATTATTTAAAATAGTTCCACAGATGAGGGTTGTCATTATGAAGGGAAAACATATGGAGGGATTCACGAAAGAGGATTTTGTGGATGATTTAGATGTCGTGGAAAGCGTAGAGGCATAAGAAGTGAGTTCTGCATGGAACTTGTTATAACTATGGGTCTACAGAACACTATAAGTGTGAATTCCCTGATCTATTACAATGCTCTTGGCATGGAAAGAACCACAAGTATGAGGAGTGCCCAAAATTATTAGAACACATGAGCCAACAACAATAAAAGGAAAGGGTGCTTGAGATGGTAAGTGTGAAGAAATCCAACTCGCAAAGTGGATTCTATAGGTGGTGCGTGAGTCGAATTGGAACTTGCACTCGGTGACAACATGATTTGAGACTATGCTTGCCAAGGAGATACCAAAGCAAAAACCACTGGTTACTAGAGAAGAGGTGGTGCATGGGAAGTACCTAGACCCTTCTCATTAGAAATAGGTCTATCAAGAAACCATGGATGTGATTCAAAGCTTACAAGGAGAGATCTAATGCCTAAAGGAGAAATCACGACAATTAGAGTAAAATAAATCATTGAGGCTCCGCAAAAGGATCTAGATGAAGTCAAGGAGGTATGTAAAATGTTGAGGCAAGAGAATATCATCCCTTTGCTAGGAGAATGGCTACAGGAGAAATTACCGAGCAGTGCAGTAGGAGTGCGAGTGATAGGTATTGCATGCCTAAAATTCCTCCTCACAACCTTGACTATGATAAGGAGATTACCTTGAATGTAGTTATTGATGGATGTCTCCTAAGTAATATTTTGATTGACACAGAAGACGGAAGTTAATGTTCTCACTTTAGACGCATGGAATCAAATGGGAAGGACCCCATTACAGCCATCCTCAAATGTGATGTATATGGCTAACAAGACAAAAGAAATGCCCATTGGTGTTTTAAAGGATGCTGCTATCACTATCCAAGGGGTGAAATTCACTAGAGACTTCAAAGTCTTAGCGCTTGTTAAGGTGAACAAATTTCTAATGTTACTTGGGTTACCCTTGTGCTATAAGAATAATGCTGACTTACATTTCAATAAGGGGTATATAAGTTTTGAGAAAATGGAGCAACATGTTATCATCCCTTTGATAGATGGTAATTCAATTCCCTATACTAAGCCCTTTGGATAAGAATACCTATAAAGAATATATGTGCACACTATCGGGGACCGTAAGGTTGTGCAAGCAACAAAATAAGGTTTTATTCGGTGGGAAGAAACTTAATCTATAAGTGATATAACTAGTGTGACATGTGAAAATCAAGCTCACAAGACATATGAGTTAGTTAGAAGGTAGTTAAGAGGCTTTGTGACAAAAGTAACAAAGGAAATCTCAGTTAGGTGCATGGGAGGAAAGTAGTTACCAAGTTACACTAGGAAAGCCAATCTGCGATGTTTTCTTGTGAGAAGTGGAGACCCAATGGATATGTGAGATTTGAAGGAGAAGGATTCTTAGCTATAATTTACTTCAGACCGTAGTATGTTAATGGGAGACCCATCATGATAACCTTCTAGAGTGGCATGAGGTGAGAATCATGTTCTATATTAGGTTTCTCCAAAAAAATGCACCTACTGCTATATTAGACTATCATGGGAAGGAACCCACCTTGTTTCACATCTAGGCATGTGAGAAGGCCTAGATGGAAGGTGTGAAATCCTTGTTTCCTTTGTTATGGGTGCATAAGCTTTACTCCACCTTACAAATATGCACCCCACATGGTATATTCATTTAGAACTACGCTTTAAAGGGAACCTGGAAGGTGTTGACGATCGATCTCTTTCAACCTTTTGAGTACCAAAGTACTAAACAATTGGTAAATGAATAGATATAAGTTGTTAAGCACTTAACTATGGGAGATAGTACCATGGCGGAGGATAGAATACTAGAATTATTGGGAGAACCTAACTTGGAAGTGCGCTTCAATGAGGGAAAGCCAGAGGAAATACAACTTGAGCATGCTTGTATAGAAAAAGAGAAAGGGAAGTTGGTCTATGTGATCAATGGTAAAGAAGTGGAGAAATTGGATGCTAAGCATACTATGGGTACACGTGAGGTTATGGATAGTGCTGATGAGAAAGCGCGCTCCTACCATGAACCCTTGAAAATAAAAAAGGTTAAAATTGGTATGGAGGCAAAACCTAAGGAGGCTACTATCAAGATTACCGGATGTAAAAGGAGTTTTCAAAGATCATCGATCTATTGCATAAATTTCAGGATTTGTTTCCGCACAGGTACCATGAGCTTAAGGGAGTTCACCACTCTTTAGGAGAGATTCAAATCAAACTGAAGGAGGGCGGGTGCCCAATTTGGAAGAGACCATACCAAATGAGTCGAATTTATGTGTCAAGGTCAAAGAAGAGATTGAAAAGATGATTGCATCAAGCATCATTGAGGCTATTGAAGAATCATAATGGATAAGTCCAATGGTCATCAACATTAAGAAGGATGGGAGGATAAGGATTTACATTGATTATAGGGATTTAAATGTGGTATGTTTCATTGACCCTTTTCCAACCCCCTTCACTAAGGATATCCTAGAATAAGTAACCAGGTGCACTAGATCTATTCTTTCACAAATGGATTCTCAGGATATCATCAAGTTAGAATTGCAAAGGAGGACCAATAAAAGACATTTTCACCACTAAATGGGTAAGTTTTTCACACAGTCATGCATTTTGGATCAAGAATGCACTCGCTGTGTTTTTGTGAATTTTGGTTCAGAATTTTAGGACATCATCCATAAGTTTCTTCAAGCCTACCTTGATGATTCGGGACAGTTTATGGACTAGTAAAATATAATTGCGACAATCTACGGTTGATATTTTAGAGATCTCGATAGTATAGTATATATATCAACATTAAGAAATGTGTTTTCGCTACTCCTTTTGGAACCCTTTTGGGGCATATCATATGTAAGGAAGGCTTACTAGTGGATCTTGCCAAAGTTTCCTTTATTATGGGATTGGGGGAACCTACCTTCCAGAGCACAAGGTATGATTCAATGGGTATATGGGGTACTACCAAAAAAATTATTAAGGGATATACCAAAATTTCTCGTGCTATTGGAGGGATTGATGAAACACATAAGTAAATTTTATTAGAGAGAGAAGCACAACAGATGAAATTTGATACATTCAAGAATAGGCTTATCACTCGCGCCCATATTACGCTTTCCTTCCATAGATAAACCATGCCATGTACATGTTGATGCCTCGGGATGAAAATTGGAGTAGTGCCGGCATAACCTAGTGAGGGGATTTTTGATCACCCTCTTTATTTTACAAGTAACAAGTCGACACTAATAAAGAAGAACTATACTACTATTGAGTGCGAGGCATTGTCGATGATCTATGCACTAAATTTTTTATGGAAGTATCTATTGGAAATACCATTTATATTCTAAATAGACCACATGAAACTTAAGTACTTGGAAAATAAGCCCGTTTTACAAGGGTGCATATGTAGGTGGGTCCTATTATTTCAAGAGTTTGAATTTACGGTTGTTTTAAAACTAGGTAAAAGTAACTCCAGGACCCGACCATTTATTAAGGATCGACTCAAGGAAGGATGTGCAAAGCATTAAGGATACAATGTTAGATGCTCAACTATTTTTATTGTGGTGCGCACCCTCTAAATTAGAGGATATTTCCATGTTTCTCAAAAATGTATGGCAGACCGAAAGGAATGAAGACTTTAGAGAGAAAACAGTTAGTTATACATGTCACACCTTACATGTTAATTGCTGGATACTTATACAAGTTGGGCCGTAATGAGATATTTTGTTGTTGTGTGTTAGAGCATGAGCACACTACAATCATGGAGGAAGCACATGGTGGAATTTCAGGAGGAAACTATGCTGGAAACCACTGTATAATATTTTACTAACATGTCTCGGCAAGGGAAAGCATTTACTAAGATTATATCGAGTTTTGCAAGGCATGTGAACATTTCCAGTGCCTTGGAAATCTAGGAAGAAGAGATGAAATTCCCTTGAGGCCAATAGCTAGTTATAGAACAAGGACGAAAGCCTCGCGATATTTTATTAATTATCAAAATCAATTTACAATAGATGGGCTGCAATTCTTATAGGAATTAAATAAACATGTGTAGACAAATTTAAGGTTACACATGTGTACAACCAAAATCAAAAGAGCTTCCAAAATACATCCAGAAGCAACAATAATTAAATAAAAATAAATAATAATTGTTATAACTATGTAACAATATAACCTATGCAATAATATGAAAAATATTGTTATAAAACTATATAACATTATAAAAAACTAATTACCTTAATAAATAAATAATTACTTAAGGTAATCTAATGCATAAATTAACCTAACATTCCCCCCCTTAATTTTTCATTGCCTCAAGGGATGAGGAGAGGAACCCTTTGAACAACTCAAACTTGTCACGTGTAAGTGACTTTGTGAAGATATCTTCTTGTTGTTCAGTTGTTGGACAAAACTAAAGTTGTATATTATGTTTCAAGACATGCTCGCGTATGAAATGTACATGTACCTCAATGTGTTATGTTCTTTCATGAAAAATGGATTATAAACAAGTTTTAGAAAACCTTCATTGTCAACATATAAGGTAGTTGGTTCATCTTGTGGTATTCAAAGTCCTTAAGTATGCGATGTAGAATTATCACTTCACAGACAACTTTACATGTAGAATGATACTCAAATTCTATGGAAGAGTGAGAAACAAAGTGTTGTTTCTTGATTCCCCATGATATTGGTCCAGATCCCATAAAGAACACAAACCTTGAAGTGGATTTTTTGTCATCAATGTTACCTACATGATCTAAATTTGAATATCTTGACAAGAAGTTGTCATTTTTCTTGTATTCTAGACCAAGATCCACTGATCCATTTAGATATCTCAAGATGCATCTTGCTTCTTTCCAATGAAAAAATTTGGGTTGCTACATGAACCTAGATAGATAGATCACTACAAAGGTGATATCTAGTCTATTGTAGGCTACGTAAATGAGACTCCCAATCAACTCGGATTGATAGAGAGTGGCATTTATGCAGAGATGGATTTGGATGAGATAACTACAATCTATTCTCCATAGGTGTAGCAATCGGTGTGCAATCCATAATCCTAAATTTATCGAGTGTTGCCTTGGTATACTTCATCTGAGAAAAAAAGATGTGATTCTATTTTTCCCATACTTCCAATCCAAGACAATAGTGCATTAGCCTGAGATGTGTCATGTTGAATGATCATTTAAGATATTTATTTGTTACATAAATCATCCTCACTTAACTTCGAGTGATGAAAAGATCTTCGACATAAGCAATGAAAAGCATAATCTCCCCTCTTGATTTTTGAGGTAGAGATTGGGATCATATGGATTTCTTACAAATCTATGCTATACGAGATGCTCATCAATTTTGATGTAACATGCTTGGGGTGCCTATTTGAGGCCATACAGATATTTCTTGAGTCTCGCA
This sequence comes from Taxus wallichiana var. yunnanensis, assembly GCA_018340775.1. Classification (NCBI taxonomy): domain Eukaryota; kingdom Viridiplantae; phylum Streptophyta; class Pinopsida; order Cupressales; family Taxaceae; genus Taxus; species Taxus wallichiana. Next base: position 14,035,256 of record CM031238.1, on the reverse strand, counting down.
TACATTTTATTCTTGACCTGTACAACATATCCCATAGGTTGAGTCATGTAGACTTCTTCTTGTAAATATCCATTCAGAAAGGCACTTTTACGTCGATCCGATGGAATTTCACACCAAACTATGCGGCTAGAGAAAAGATCATCCCAATAATTATGATTTTAGCTATGGGAGAAAATGTATCCTCATAGTCAATGCCTTCTTTTTGTGCATACCCCTTTACTACTAGTCTCACTTTATACTTGTCTATTGTCCCATCTACTTTGTACTTTGTTTTGAATATCCATCTACATCCAATGGGTTTCTTCTTCGGTAGAAGATCGAAAATTGCCAAGTGTTAGTTTTCATTATTGAGTTACATTTAGCATCCACGACATCTTTCCAAGATTTTTATTGTAGGGCTTCCTAGACTGTAGAGGGATCATATGATTCAATAACTCTACTCATTAAAGAAAATTTCACTTCTTCTCTTTCTTTACTGTGAGTCCCTGGTCCAGGGGTGGATGTATCCGGTGGAGCATCCATTCTTGCATCTCGTAATATGCTAGTATACCACTTGGGCATACACTGTACTATTCCCATGGGTTGTGGTTCTATCAAATCATCACCATCATCCCCATCATTACTTTCATCATCAGTGGGAACATCAGATTTAAGTTTTTATAACTGGTGAAAAATCTACATTAGGTGAGTTTGGAGGAGGAGACTCTGCTTCCTTCTTCTCAAAGAATTCAACATCTATGTGACTTTCCTAGTTTTAGGATCCATCAATATGTACCCAAGAGTCTCTTCATTGTACCCAATGAAGATGTGTTTTGTGATTTTATATCTAGTTTCTTTCTATTCTCCTTGGGTATGTGCATAATTTCTTTGCACCCAAACACTATGAGGTGTGCAACAGATTATTTCCGATTTGACCATACTTCACGTGGCGTTACTATGTCAAGAGAAACTATGGGAAATATGTTTAAGAAATACACTCGATGTCTTTGTTACTTTTTCCTAGAATGTCTTTTCTAGTCTATATTCATTGATCATACATCGAACAATTTCCATGATAGTATGATTTATTCTCTAAAGGACACTATTCTATTTTGGTGTGTGGGGAGGAGGTATTTGTCGATGAATCTCGTGAGCTTGTAGTAGTAGTATTTGAACTCATCGGTAAATTCCCCCTCGAACCGAGTGGAGAGTTTTGATGTGACGACTAGTTTTGTTCTCAACAACCACTTTGAACTTCTTGAAGGTTTCAAAAGCTTCACTTTTCTTGTGAAGAAAAAAATCCACATTTTTCTTGAATAGTCATCAACACAAAGAATTAAGTACTAAAATACAAAATGAATTGGTTTCATCGGACCACAAAGATCAATATGAACCAGGTCAAGCTTACCATGATCTTGAAAAGTAATCTTCTGGAATGAAGCTTTGTGTTGTTTTCCTGCTTGGCAGTGAGGAAACTTGTTTGTATCCTTCTAGAGAGATGGTAAACCATTTACCATATTGTGCCGGCATAGTGTATCGAGATACTTGAAACTTATATGACTAAGTATCTGATGCCACAACTATGTAGAGGTAGAGTTCTTAGCCATAAGTTTCTGATCCTCTCTGTGAAAAAAATCAAGCTGGAACATATGTCCCACATTGGAGGCTTTTGAAACTATTTTTGATCCTCGTGATTTGTCTTAAATTAGACACATTTTCTTTCCGGAATGATTATCAAAGTCAATTTTCAAGTTGTGATCTAGGAGTTGACTGACTAAAAACATAATTTTAGTCAACCTAGGGACATATAATACATATGATAATCTACAGTTGTGTGAACCAATAGGTAGATAAATATTCCCAATCCCTCAGATTGTATATGAAGAATCATCACCCGACGAAACATGGTTTTTTGAAGGTGTGACCCTCATTGAAGTAAACCAATATTTGTGGCCATTTACATGTCAAGTGGCTCCTGAATAAACAAATAAGACATCACTAGATTATGTGGAAGGTTCACTTGATTGAGTAGTGTACAAGTAGTCTTCAATATTTGAATGTTCTTCTTGCTCAACAATATTTCCTTGCTAATGGGGTTTTCTTTTCCAGTTCCCCCTTTTTGCCCTTGATTATAGTTAGAGTGTCCCTTGTGAGATTGTTGTTGTTGAGGTCCAGAGTTGCTTGATGAACCTTTCTTGTAAGTATTATACCAATAATCTTTCAATTCATGTCCTATTTTGTAGATTGGACTTTTCTTCTTCTATTTTTTATCCTCTTGTTGATTTTGATTATGATATTGGGGTTTTTTTATAGGAATTAGGTTTTCCTTTTCCTTTTCCTTTCCATTTTTGATGAGAAGAAATTTTATTTTCCTCTTCATCATCCTTATTATACATGGCTTCCTCTTGTTGTAGTAGGTTTACCAACTTGTCAAAACTAACTGTTGTATCTGAAAAGTTGAGTGTTGTTACAAAAATGTGGTAGGAAGAAGGGAGGGATCTTAGAATAATGGGAATGAGAGCATCATCAATGACCTCCTCTCCTAGGGCTAGAAGTGAATCCCTCAACTTTGTAACTCTTCTCAAGAAAGCTTCTATTTTTTCATTTTTCTTAAACTTCAATGTGTGTAACTGACTCTATAAATTTAGTATGAAATTCTTAATTTTGGCCTCATACACCATGCTTAACTTATCCCACACATCTTTTTTTTTTTTGGCATCTCAAATGTGGGGTTTTAAATCTTTAGACACTCCAAACAAGATGATGATATTGGATTTCTGATCTGATCTATCAAACTATCATTATTGTGTTGTATTAGTAGTTGATCCATTCATAGTACCATTCACAACAGACAAATCTCTTCAAACTCAAGCTACATCTTGATTTGTATCTTCCAAGAAACATAGTTGTTCCCTTTGAGTAGTTGTGAATCTAGAAGAAATGATTTGGGGGCATTGGTGCCCATTTTTTAGAATTCACTGACAAGGTTAGGCTCTTATCACTCTAGGTATAATGTCTCCCAATCTATATACTGTCAGTCTTATATACTGAACCTTTCTATATATGCACCCTTTCGATATACCGCTTCGGTATGTGGAAGAAGATAACTCTTTCTATATATGTGGTGATACGTGAAAGAAGTGTTAACGTACATGAAATAATTTGATACCCGGTACCAAGACATTTTAAAATTGGTCTGTGTGATTATTTACACTAGATCAAAGAAATATCCTCATACATGCGCGTAACTTTAATATATACTTGGATAATTTCTTAGTATGGATTTATGTCGTGTAATCATTCATAGATAGATAGGGTGGTTCATAGTGTGTGCACTGTGTCCTTATTACTCCCCGTTGATTTAAAGGGTCGATGCTTAGACGATGTTGTTACAACTATATTAGGCATTAAGTGCTAGTAGTAGTCACAATGGCTTTACCCGTAAGTGCTTCCCAGAGGCACTATTTATACCAAATGCTGCGAATGAGATCTAGGATCTCGTGAGTGTTTTAGAACCAAATTTCACTATTTTTTATTACAATTCTCTACCAGTTTTTGAGTAGTTACAATGTTTGTGGTTGACTATGACAACCTAAAAATTAGTACAATATACTGAAGTATATAATTACATTCAAAATTTTTGAAAAATTAAATTACAGGTAATTTTTTATTTGTTTTTTGGGGCCCTAGTGGCCTCTGGAGCCCAATACGGCTTTGTGAGAAAAAAACCATAAAAAAGTGGCTCAAAATTCTATTTTCAGCTACCCCTCCTTTGGAAAAAAATGTCCAGAATAAAAATTGAGCAATTTTGGAGAAATGTTTTTTGACCCTTTGTAGGGTTTTTTCCGCTAAATTTAGCAGGGGGTTTGGTTATCACTAAGGGCTTTAGTGATGTTTTTACCACTAAATAGGCCTCTATAGTTGGTGGGGCCATTATGTTATATGATTAAAAAACATGATTGGGGGTGGAGTTGAACCCCAAACCTCACACTCCTAGGACTGCTCAACTAGCCAAATGAGCGCATATAGTGCTTAACACATAAACGAAGCAATTTATATATAAATTATTTGAAGCAAGACTAACCTATTGAAACCAAAATTTCACTTTGAAGGGAAACCAATTGGAACCTTTGAATGGATATTTCATGTGGCTATGTGAATTGGTAAGGCGTTTAAGGCTTCCTCTTTAAACGGATCTCGAGCCGCTTGTTGGGCCTCAAAATATTGGTTAAGTCCCAAAGGGAACATGCGCACATGGGACCAAAGAAGAAGATGGGCACGTGGGGAAAAGCACGTAGGACAAGGGTTTTAAGAGAAACCATAGTGTGTGTGTAAGGTAGAGAAAATGATTTTAGTACTTAGTCATATTCGGATTTCAAGAAGCACTTGAGGAAAAACATGACCCGACTAGGCATGCTGAGTGGATAAGGTATCAGCCTAGCGACTTGGTGGTCAAGGAAAGGATACTCCATGCATGAAAAATTATCGAAAGGAATCATTACATAAAGTGGAGATCTTAGATCAAAAGAAGCATGCTCTATTGGAGGACCACCTTGACACTTAGTAATCGATCCGCTACTTCAAAAATGCATGGTGGTGGGTGCTAAACCTAAATATAGAGATGCTCTAGAGTGAGTAAAGAGACACTTGAATGGAGAGAGGAAAAAGGTGAAGCTCTGTAGAAATAATAGGAGGTTATAGGGATAGGGGTTCTCATTAGAGGACTGTAGGAATGATCTCATATAAAGGGGGATGGGTCTATGCAATTTTTTGTAATAAGAGAGCATAACTAGAACTCTTGATGCGTGAACTAGATCCATATTGATATGTTATGTCTCTTTTGAATGTAATGTGGTTCTTGGAAATATGATCAATATAAATATATGCCTATGTTCGAATATATTGTTTATGGGTGTAAACCTTAGTGCCTTTTTTCTTTATGTTATGAATCAGATTTACTATCTCGTATGATGTTTCTTTTGTTATCCGAATGGGTATGTTAGTGTAATGAATCATCCTCTACTTTCGTAATGTATGGATGATAATTTAATTCTCTGCATTTGATATATTAACAATGGCCTAATCTTTTCACAATGCTCACATAAAGGAGGGGCTCCACACCCGTGTGTGCCTCAGTGAGCACTCGGTGTCTGGCTTTGGGTGATAGGATGATGCACATGGGATTATAAGGTTATTCTAAGGGCATAAAAAATGACTACGTCTTGGTTCCATTATTGGGACTTCTTTTCGATTATTTTATGAGAATGATGCATGATGATGGAGTGCCTTACTTTGAACAGTGTCAAGGCATGGTTTGAAAACATGAAAGATGAGTTTTCTCGAGTTTTAGTACTAGACCTGAGTTTGATACATGTAAATGGGTGGAAGAACACCTATACAACGAGATGTGTGAGATCTTCTTTTATACTTTCCAAGAGTATAGTTGTATGAATTGCTTTCTATGTATAAATCTAGATCATGCTGGTACTATATATCTCACATTTAGACCTAAGATGAATATTAGAGGTCTGTAAGATGTTGATCTAACTTGGACCCATGCTATTGATTATTGGTGGAGAAGAGTGTTGACAACCTATACCTGGAATACATTATTTATATGTATTCTTGTCCTGGGGTTGTTGAGTTTGAGTTCTTGAGGGAGCCTAGAGGATCATTTTTGTGAGATATCCCTTTAGTTATTAAGATCTTTATTTTCACCCCGAGTTTGGAAGCATTTCGTATGGCTTGCTAAGCTTCTAATGAGCATTGGGTGAGGAAGCTAGAGTGGAGGAAGAGGGCAGAAATTACAGATGAAAAGGAGAGAGAAGAGAGACGAGTAAAGTATAATGAAGAGCGTGAAAAGGATTTGAGTAGAAAATTTGATGTTGTGGGAATGATGGATTTATGGAGGTAGACGTTATGGGAAGGAATTGAGGTTTGTACAAAGGACGTGGAATCGAGCAATCTGTGCTATCCCATCTCTCGCAAGTGCGGAAGAGAGATCCCTTTGGCTTCGATGAGAGTCTCTGTCTCTTAGAGAAAGGAGATCCATCAACATGCATCCGAATCCACCTAATGACCAACCCTTGATGCTTAGTCTCTATAATCAAGAGCTAAGTATTACCAACCTAGTTGGTATTGGTAGGAGTGACCGATATGCATCTAGGAGGTACAATTTCTTATTCGGTACATATATGGTTACACAATCATTCCCTATGTTTGGAGGGATATTTTCCTGGGACAAATTTTAGACAAGGTGTAGGCACACAAAGCTTGGGTGTCACATTTGGGAGTGGCCGAGACACACATCTGGTAGTGGTGCAGTATCACAAACTGTTGGTGTGTAGTTTATTATAGCGTTGGGGATGCTAAGCATAACCACAATAGGATCATTATCGGCCATAGGAGGTGCATCCGGTGGAGTCGAGATGGAGGATTTGGTGGGTGAGGTGGGACAACACGTGGTCGATCTAGTGGATCCGGGGATGGAGGTCACACCGAGGGAATCAAGATTCTAGGTCAGTAGATAAGGACCTCAACTACCTCAGCAAGTATTTTTTGAGATGTATTTGCACCTACCAGACTAGAAAGGTGTTGAGGATGTTGTAGATCATGTTCACAAATATGAGCTACTATGGCGTGTGAAGGGGATCACTACCCATGAGTGAAAGGTAACTCGGTTTATAATGAATTTTCAAGGGCACGCGCATAGTTGGTAATGTAAATATGAACCCCACCGCACAATAGTGGATTACACCATGCCGAGGAATGCCTTCTTGGCTGAATTTCATATCCTTGAGTTTGAGTAGTGTTATCTTGTAAAATGACAAGGGCAATTTTGCAAGTAAATATACCAAATTTCCATTCCGGTTCCCGTTGAAGCCCCTTAGCATTCGTAATGGCATAAAACCCATTCCGGAAAATTTAGTTTTTAGAACTTGGCCATTTTTGACGTTTTTTAGGTTGGGCACGCTTTTATTCACGTTACATCAACCAAAATTATGCCCCTCCTTTCCTTTGGTGCATCCTTTGGAGTGTCAACACTCCAGATGTTGCACCTTCCAAGGCTATGCCAAGGTGCATGTGCCAACTTGTCAACATTCAAAATGTTGCGCCCCTCAATGGTGTGCCAAAGCACTGAAAAGGTAGTGTTGACAATCTCAAATTTATGCCTAGGGCGTAAATATTTTCATGTCGACATCTACCTAGGTGTGCCTTAGAAAAAGTTGGTGGTGCATTTATTACACCTTTTGCTATATATAGGCGCATCCGACCTGTCATTTTCACGATTGAAAAAATGTGAAAAATATTATTCCTCTATACTTGTCAGCGTTCCTATCAGCCCCATGTGTTACTTTTCGTCACATTCATGGACCCCACATCATTTCCTCTATCTTATATATTCCTGGTAAGTGGCCCTTGCCCTTCTTGTGGATTTGTTGTGGTTTCTTTGTTGGTTTTGGTGGTTAGTGTCATTAAAAACAAAAATGAACCTAAGAAGATAATGCAAACTAGCCCGTTTTGCAAAATCAAACCCACCTTCAAACCATTTTTTCTCTCCTTCTAGATCTGCTAACCTGGAAGGCCCTGCCTTAGAACGGATCCTTGTCCCTTTTCCTCCATTCCCTCACTATCAAAATTTGAGTTGAAAGAAGTAAAACCACAAAGCCTTCCAAAAAAGAAGTGAAAATTCTAAAGTTGTTGCAATCAAACCCACTGTTTTCATTTGGCACAAGTTTCATTGATGTTACATCAAGCACAGTTGTGCCATAGGCGCACTGTCCCCGCACGCAACATTAGATTTTTCCCATACCTTATAAATTCCTAAAACACGAGTGCGCAGTGCAAGCACACATACAATAATAATGAAAATGATGTTGTGGAGGCCTTTCCTATGCCACAAAAATCTTAGATTTTGGCGCACCTTACCTTGATGATGCATCCTTTAAATCTGTGCCCCTTTGGTGCATCATAATATTTGGCAACATATACCATATCTGCGTTAATGGCGCATCCTGAGACCTTGCTACATGAAATAGATCTGCACCCGAGTTAAAGGCTTCATATGGCACAAGCGCACATCCATTGACACCAACATCTGAATTTTGTGTGTAGTCTTTCACAGAACTTGCGCCCCTTTTGGCGTTGTTTTCTCCCATGCAACACTTTCCAAAAGTGCTATTGCTATTCGAGACCCTACGGCTTGCAGTAAAGCTACGCCTTACACCCAGAAGCTCATAAATTGCTAACTTTTCATTCTGTAAGCTTTGATGGAAGACTTAATAGCTAATATGGCTCTTCGTGGTGAAATTCCCTAATTCTTCTTACAGATCAATAGCTGAACTCAGATCCACACATGTCTTCATCAAGTAAGAATCCAACCAAGTCTAAGGGTAAAGCCAAGCTAAAAAAGGAAGAAATAATGTATAAATACTAAAGGGTCAAGATGCCCGAGTCCTTATTAGAGATTCGAACTCGGTCACATCGACATGGAAGACTTCTAGGCTAGAACTAAGAAGCTCATAGCAACCCATGGATGGATAAATTGGTTGGCAGTGGTCTGCACTTTTCCACAAGGATTCCCGTAAGTGCAATCAACAACGAGTTCATGATGTTGGTGGGTCGTTGTTATAATAAAGACACAAGATGTGTCGAAAATGAGAAGGGCGAGGTAATAATCAACCTCACTACTCGGAATTTTGAGATCATGTTGGGTATCCCGCACCACCGAAATTTTATGGCAGTAAGCCAAGAGGACTGCATGAAGACATGGAATGAAAATGAAGACAAATGCATGCAGCTGATGAATGAGGTATACCTCAAAAACAAGAAGGTGGTAAGCAGATGGCCACAAGTCATTCACCGCAGTGACTTTTCAGAAGAGCTGAGTGACACCATCACTTTCCTGAGCAGTGTGTTTGGAATTTCTGACACCCATTACTTTCATAAGTGGATGCTCAAATATTTAGAAACAATGAGAAAAAATGTTCCTGATCAACATTTTGAATGGGTAGAGATTATCAGTAGCACCATCTCCAAGCAGCTTCAATAGCTTTCAACAACTGGGAGGTTCTATATGAACTCCTATGTGGTATATGTTTCTGCCTCAGAGAGGGACTACCCAACATTGAATCGATGCGGGGTATGGCCCCAAGTTAGAATATACGAGTATTATCCAGAGTTAAGACTAGAAAATAGCATAGCACAATTCAACAAAATCAATGATGCCTTCTTCTACGGTGTCATCTGCCTCTTGAGGTCCAATATGACTCACGGTTGAACAACCAAAAGTGTGGTCACTACCATAGAGAAGTGGGGAGCATTATTCATGTAATTCCCCACTTTCACCTATCTCAAAGCCGCCAACTTCTTAGGGGAGCCCACCAAGTTACCAAGGTATGCGGGACCTAAGCTGATCCTATTGGAGCTGTCTAGACAGCTTATCACATACCATGAAAAATGTTTGAAAATAAAGAAGGGTGGAAATCCATTCCCCCTCATAGTGGGTAGGTACACCTTCACTTCATAGAGAAAATCCGGAGAAATGTTTGTGGAGCTTGAATTTCTCAACTCAAAGCATAATTTCCTGGTGAGGGCAACCTTTGATCCTCGTGATTTCCTTCCAAGGGAAAAGCCTGATCCAATTCACGTCCCTCAGATCGAAGATATCTACATCAATATGTACCACAAGATCGAGCTTAGATGAAAGGATCACTCCCACCGGCCCTAGCAGAGATCATTCAATATGGTGTGGCCATTGTCCCGAAAGGTTTCCAAGCAATTGATCAAGAAGTTGATCAGGTTTATCTAGACACAGATAGGGACAATTGGCTGTTCACTGATATTGATAGAACCAAGGCACCTTAGACTATTGAGGAAAGGGTTAAGGGAACTCTCAGAAAGCACACCAAGCATATGTTCAAGAAAAATAGTCTCATCTACCTTGGAGTAGACTTCACCACGTCTCCCTTGGGAAATGCACCTGCCAAGCCAAAGCACTTGCCAAAGGGCAAAGGAAAAGATAAAGAGGGAGAGAAAAGCACTACTCAGGAGGAAATTCCCGAGACCCCTCCTTCCATCGCTGAAGAGTAGATAGTAAACCTAGTATCCCCAAGAGAAGAAGAGGCGATAAGTGCTCCAATGGGCACATCCACTTAGGATGTTTCCACTACTACAACCGGTGAGGTTCTCATCATCCCCGATCCCACTCCTCCTTCCCCTCCTCATGTTTCTCAACCAAACACTCCTTTGGTTTTGTCTTATCCCCGTCTTCTACCATTCCCCCTTCCTTTTCCTCCATCTTCTCTTCCCTTACAGATCCATCCCCCAAAATTTCTTCCCTCATCTCATAGATCCCTTCCACCCCCACGATTTCCTCTCTTGTAGTAACTCCTACCCCCTTGAGCACTATGTTGGCTTCTCTCTCAATTCCGCCACCGAGTGTCTCGACGCATTTCCCGTGCCCACTACAGCTGCTCCTTCTTCCACCCCTGTTCCCTCCTCTTCCCCTGGTCCCACTCCCTTAAGTCCAGAATGGATCTCCAAACACTTGAGCCAACATAAGAGGAAATTACATATTGCACCTATGTACTTCTCCATCATTCAAGTTAAAGGGGCTAAGAAGCAAAAGGCTATAACCCGCTTCTCTAAAAGTGCTTCAGGTGAAAGAGTTATGGAGATCGCATACCCTGATCCCACAAAGGAGAAAAAAGATCTGTCTCCTACAGATTTTACAGTGACTCAGGTCACAATGGGAACATCCTCAGAAAGCCTACAAGGAGAGGCCTTATCCACAGTGGATGCCCTTTGCAAAAAGCTTCAAGAGGCAAAGGAAGAGAAGAGGATATTGAAAGAGCAGAACAAGCATCTTCTTCAAGCCCTGTAAAAGATGGGCAATGCACCTCCTATAGCTGCCACCGAAACTCCTGAAGCCCTTAGTCAGGAGAAGATAAATGAGTACGCCAAGATTGGTGAGCAAGGTGTAGTAGTGTCCACTAGAGAGAGAAAATCCTCAAAGATAGTGAGGAAGTGATTATAAAGTTCACAGAGCTATATCAAAATATAGATCAGGCTAATAAGGAACTCCAGGAAATTGCAGGACCTATCTCTGAAGAGTTGGACCATGCCAAGTTACAACATGAGACATTCTAGAAGATGCTCGACTACCCAGTTGATGAATTAATGAAATTTGGCATCTTCGATCACCCAAGAGCACCCAACAAAGTCCTTGCTGCTTTGGACTATCAGGTTGACCAAATGGAATTTATCTTGGAGAAAATAGATAAAATCAAGGAGGAAGCCTTGGATGCAATGCATCAAATGGAGCAGATTATTTTAAGGATGTCTCCAGATTTTCTCTCCCCATCATATTCCTTGAGGAAGGTAGACGAAACTATTTGGATCTTCAAGGAAATCATGTTGTAGGGTTTAGATTCAGAGGTCACTTTTGATACAGAATCTATCAACAACCTTCTGTCCTACCATGAATTTTTTGGATACCTAATGGAGGCAGGTAATGAATACTTCAAACTCCCGGAAAGACTCAAAGATGAACAGGAGACTTGCGAAGTCATCGGAGATCATACCAAGGGTCCCGCTCAGGATCAACTTCAAATGATGGTCAATAAGTTCATGGAGTACCAAGCTCAATTTCACATTTCCTCTCCTGAGTAGAAATAGGATACTCCTTTCCAGCCAAGGGATGGTGAAGAATAGGTTCCTTCCTCCTGGGATTTATCCCATTTTTGTAAAATATTTAAAAGAATGTTGGCACAAATGATGACATCATCCATGTTGCACCATGGGATGTTGTCATTCACCAAATTTCCTAAAGTCAACATTTGAATTTTAGATATTTTGTAAATAGTTGTTGGATCCTTTTTCCTTCTTTCTCCTTCTCCTTCTATAAATACTTGGATACTTATTGTATTCAAGGGGTGAACATTTTTTAGATGAAAAATAGAAGTGAGAAGAAAAAGGCTTTGTACTTTTTGTAACAGAAAATATTAATACAAAAATTAAGACTTTGTGCTCAATGGATGTGTTATGTGCATTAGATCTTTCTTAAGTTAGATCTATGTTGCTTTTCTATTAGATCTGTCTCTACTTTTTTGTCATTTTCTCATCGATGATTACTTTTTCATTTATGCGAGTAGGTTTGGCTTTGTTTACTACTAGCCCAAAACATAAACCCTCTGACCTTTCTTCTTTGGAATTCATTTCTTTTCTCCCTTTAGATTTATCCTATCTCTATTCCTCCCTTCATTCCTTTCTATTCACAAATGAAATACCCCTACTGGGACGAGATCCCAAACCCCTGAAGGTAGAATACTATAGGACTTGCATAGATTCCTGCTGGTAGAATAGCAATAAACCAGTTTCACTTTGCTATCTCAAAGAGGGGTTATGCCCTTCACACTGTTGGCTCATCTATCCATAGATCTACCCACACAACATATTTTTAGACCAACAAGTAGAAGAGTATTAGCACCCTAAAGGAGATCTAACAAGGAATGTGAGAGAGTGTGTATGAGTACGATGCACATTTCAAGACTCTCTTATCAAAGCTATCCTATGATATTCACCCCTCTCAGCATGCTCAATGGTTTGTTGGAGGATTGATAACCCCATTTAGGAGAGTGTTGTCACACAAGAATTTCATAGACCCGCATGAGGCTTTGGAGGCCGCCCCGCATGGTTAGGATGTTAGAAGTATGGATACCGGTGTTAGCCCTTTCTTTTCGAGGCTCAAATTGTTGTAATGAAAAGTAGTCAAGAAGCTATCTCGAAAACATGATGCTTGAAAATCATAGTGGTCTTTGGTGCATGGATATGAAGTAGAGGGGCATACAAAGGACAGTTTCCCTAGAAGATCGGTACGCACCATGACAGTTGACTGTGAAATTTTCCATGGAGATCATGATTTCAGTATGTTCCCAAAGGCTAGAAGATGCTATCTATAAGAATGTCCCTTGATATTACAAGATTTGCACCTCTGCTACCCATGACACCAAGGATCATAGACTAATTAACTAGATACATGATGCCATTGACATTGGTGTGTGCCGCACCATCCTCACAAGCAGTTCTAAGAATGATGGTCATCACTATGAAGGGCACGTGGATGGAGGAGCACATAAGAGAGGCTTCGAGGATGGTTTTTTGGTCATGGTAACCGCAAAGGGGGAAGAAGTTAGTTCCCTTATGGGATGTGTTAGAACTATTGATCCACGGAGAATTACAAGCATGATTTCCGATCCGTTATAATGTTAGTGGTGTGGAAAGAAGAAAAAGTATGAGGAGTGCCCAAAGTTATCTAAGAACATGATCCAAAAACACCTGAATATAAAAATGAAGTAGGATGGTAAGCATGAGGAAGGACGATTCAAATTAGATGCCAAGAGTGGCACACAAATTAGAACTAGAAAACATACTTGTTACAAAGTGAAATAAGGCTACATGCACAAGGGAAGTACCAAGGAAAATGCCACTAGTCATTAGAGAAGATGTGGTGCATGGAAAGTATCTGGACCCTACTCATCAGAAAGAAGTGTATCAAGAAACAATGGATGTGATTCAAAACCTACAAGGAGAGATCTAGTGCCTGGAGTAGCAGTCAAGGTAGCTAGTTCAAAAGAAGAAGGTTGAGGCTCCAAAGAAGGATCTGGATGAGGTTAGAGAAGTATGTAAGATGTTGAGGAAAGATAATATCATTCCCTTACTTGGAGAATGGTTACGGGATAAGGTACTATGTGCTTGAGAAGGGCACGAGAGGCAAGTTCTGCATGCCAAACTTCCTCCCCACATCCTTGATTATGACAAGGATATTACCATGAATGTTGTTGTAGATGGTTACCTTCTAAGAAATATTCTGATCAATATGGGTGTGGAATTCAATGTTCTCACCTTGAATGCATGGCATAAAATGGGAAGGCCCCCATTACAGTGATCCTAAAATGTGTTGTATATGGCTAACAAGACAGAGGAAATGTGAATTGGTGTCTTCAAGGAAGTTGTTATCGGTATTTAAGGGGAAAATTTCATTGAGGATTTCAAAGTCTTGGCACTAGCCAAGGAAGAAAACTTTCTAGCATTACTTGGGTGCCCTTGGTGTTAAAAAAACAATGCTAACCTAACTTTCCATAAGGGATACATAAGTTGTGATAACAAGGAAGAGTGGGTCATCATCCCCTTAACTGATGGAAAATCAAAACCATATACATAGCCCTTGGGAGAAGAAGTTATTGACAAGATCTATGTGTGCTCTATTAGGGACCCTAAGGTGATTCACCCTATAGAGTGAGTTATCTAGTTTTCTCAATCCATAAGTGATACAACTAGTGTGGCATGTGACAACTGGGCGCACATGACTTATGAGTTAATTGAGTGACAAATAAGAGGTTCTATGATAATGGTAACAAAGGTACACTCAAGAAGGTGCCTTGGAGGGAATAAGTTTCCAAATTACTCTAGAGGGGCCAACCATGAAGATTTCTTGCACAAAATGGAGGCTTAGTGGAGAAACAAGGTTGAAAGAAGAGGTATGCTTAGCTTTAACCTAATTAGGACTATAAAGCACTGGTGGGTTATGCATCATGAGAGTCTTATAGAATGGCACAAGGTGGGTGTCACATTCTCTATTACGTTCTTTAGAAGCAATGCCCCACCGTCATATAAGACTACCATGGCAAAGAATCGCACTCATATCATATCCAAGCATGTGAGAAGGCCTAGATGTAAGGCACATAATATTTATCACCTTCACTATGGGTGCATAAGTTTTATTCCACCTTACAAGGTTGTGCACACACATGGTACATTCACTCGAAGATGTGCCATCGAGATAAGGAATGGCAGAGCTAACAATCGACCTTATTCAAGCCTTTGAGTATCGAATCACTAAATCATCAGTTGATAGAACACTTTAGGTCTGTTAAGTGCATGATAATGGGAGATAGCACCATGGAAGAAGATAGGATATTAAAATTATTGGGTGAACCTAGTTTGGAACCGCACCTTGATAAGGAAGAGTTAGAAGAAGTGCAACTTGAATGTGCATGCATGGAGAAAGAAAAGGGAAAGATGGTCTACGTGATAGATGGTAAATAAATGGAGATTCGGATGTTAAACATTTTGAATGTACATGTGAAGTTAGGGATAGTTCTGATGAGAAAGTGCACACCTACCACGAACCCTTGAAGACAAATAATGTTAACATTGGTTCAAAGGATGAACCTAAGGAGGACACTACCTGGAGACTATCGGTGGCCGATAAGGAAGTCTCAAAGATCATTGATATATTACACGAGTTTCGTGGATTTATTCCGCATGGGTACCATGATCTTAAAGGTGTCCACCACTCTTTGGGAGACATGAAGATCAAGTTGAAAGAAGGTGTGCATCTCGATTTAGATGAATCAGAATCTTTGCATCACGATAAGGAAGAGATAGGAAATATGATAGAATTAGGAATCATTCAAGCTACGGAGGAATCAAAATGGGTAAGCCCTATGGTCATCAAAATTAAAAAGGATGGAATGATAAGGATATGTCTTGAATAGAGAGACCTGAATGTAGTATATGTAACTGATCCTTTTTCAACCCCTTTTACTAAAGAAATTTGGAAGAGAGTAGCTAGGCGTGAGGCCTATTCTTTCACGGATGAGTTCTCGTGGTAACACCAAGTCGGGATTGTCAAAGAATTCCAAGAGAAGACAACCTTTGCCACTTGATAGGGAAGTTTTTCTCACACGGTCATGCCTTTTGGAATGAAGAATGCACCTGCTTATGTTCTCACGCACCATTCTACAAGCCTTCCAAGACTTCATTTGTAAATTTATTTAGGTTTACCTAGATGATCGACTATTTATGTACTAGTAAAAGATCATTGTGACAATTTGAGGCTGATGTTTGAGAGATGTTAGAAATTGAGGATATCCCTCAACATAAAGAAATGTGTCTTTGCTACTCCATTTGGAACCCTTTTGGGGCATGTTATATGCAAGGAAGGATTGCTAGTGGATCCCACCAAAGTTACGCTTATTATAGGATTAGGGAGACTATGTGTTAGAGAATTGTACATGGATTCCTTGGGAAAATAGGATACTATTGGAAGTTTATCAAAGGATATGCCAAGATTGCCACACCCTCGGAAGAATTTCTTAAACATAAGAGTTCCTTTTATTAGGAGAGGCGTAATAAAGGGCATTTGACACATTGAAAAATAAACTTCTCACTGTACCCATTTTATGGGTTCCCTCTTAGGATAAACCTTTCCATGTGTATATGGATGCCTCAGAGAAAACCATTGGAGAAGTTCTAGAGAAACCTGGTGAAGGGATTGTTGATCACCCCTTGTGTTTTTCTTGTAGGAAGTTGACACCAACAAAAAGAGTTACAAAACTACTGACCATGAGGCATTTTCAATGATCTATGCTCTTCATAAGTTTAGATAGTATCTCGCTAGAAACACCTTTTATATTTTACAAAGATCATATGGCCTTGAAGTACTTGGTGAAAAATCCTATTTTTCAAGGGAAAATATGTCATTGGGTCTTGTTGTTTGAGGAATTTAAGTTTACAGTTTTTGTAAAATAGGAAAAAGTAACTTAGTTCCTGATCATTTATCAAGAATTGATTTAGGGGAGGACTCACAGAGCATTGAGGATGCTATGCCAAATGCAAAATTGTTTAGGTTACGATGTGTTCCCTCCGACTTAGAGGATATTGCTGTGTTTTTCAAAATGTGTGTAGCATCGGAAGGAATGAAGACAATGGAAATAAAAAAGTATCTATGCGTGTTGCACCCTACATATTAATTAGTGGGGACCTATACAAGTTAGGCCAGATAAGGTCCTATGCCGATGTGTATTAGAATAAGAGTGTGTCAGAATCATGGAGGAAGCGCATGGTGGGATCACATGAGGACACTATGCAAGAAATGCAAGCTACATGGAAGATTCTACTTGTAGGGCTTTGGTGGGAGAGTATTTACCAGATTACATTGATTTTGAAAGGCCTCGTGACCATTGTCAACACTTTAGAAAACCGGAAGGAGGGATGAAATTCCCTTGTGTTTGATAGCCAAAAATGAACCATTTGAAAAATGGACCATTGACTTTTTAGGACCTATTTAACTTGCCATGCGAAGGACAGGATCATGCTATATCATCACTTGCATGGATTACTTAACAAGGTGGATGGAGGTAGCACCTACAAAGGATTATAAAGCAACGACATCTCGCTAGATTTTTATGTGAGAATATAATAAGTAGGTATGGATGTCCTTTAAGATTAACCAATGACACAGTACAAATTTTTGAATGAAACAATCAAGATTTTTTGGTAGAATTCATGGTGGCCCATAATAAGAATACCCCATATCACCTATAATATAATGGGACTACCGAGGCATTTTAAAAAATTCGAGTCACACTTTCACAAACATTTACAATATGGGAAGACAGGATTGGGATGACAAGGTATCAACCATTCTATGGGCATACAGGACAACTTATAATAGATTGAACAAGGCCACACCGTTTCAATTGGTGTTTGGCATGGAAGTTGTTTAACCAATAGAATTTATGATACCATTGCCACGTATTTCACATGTAGGAGGGTTAGCTGATGAACAAGAAATTTAAGAGCGCATGGAGAAGTTAATACAGTTGGATGAAATGTGATCACTTGCTAGATGGAGTCAGAAGATTGAAAAAGGCACAAAAAAAGCATGACATGATCTTCATATTAAGAATAAACAATTCAAGGTTGGGAAGATGGTCTTGTTATATGACTCCAAATTTCTATGCCACCTTGGGAAACTGAAATTCCATTGGTTAGGACCATATATCATCTCGTACATCCTTGATACGAGTGCATGCTAGTTACAAGACTGGATGAGAATAAGTTACCGTGCCATTTCAATGGGAGTAGGTTGAAGCCCTACTATAAATAAGCCTTCTTTGTGTTTGTAAATAAGGTAGTTTTTAAATTTAGCCTAGGATTTCCCTTAATGCATTTATTTTCTGTGTGTTTCCCCTTATCATTGTTTGTTCCTTTTTGTTGTTTTGTTTTGTGCACTTTGTGCACCGGTAACCACTTATTATTTTTAACATTGTGTATGTGTAGAGGACCGCACATCTATTTTAGTGTGGGGTGGAGTAGAGAAAAGTAAAATAAAAGATGACATAGTTTTTCCTCGATATCCTGGATTCAAGGATGAAAACGCGTAAGGTAGGAGAGTGCACGTGGAAAATGTGGATGAGAAATTTTGGTGTCAGTTTAAGGGTGTAAAAATACCACATACAAAGGATAAGAAGGGCATGAACAACATGAGGTAGGTGAGGGAAAAAAATTAGTTTGATAGAGGAAGTGCCTTTGGCACTGTAAATGGGCACATAAGAGTCTTCAGTTAGTAAGTATCTCTCATGCACTGTAAGGTCAGAGGATTTTTTGCACAGACTCGAGCACGTGGGTAAGAGTACTTAAGGCCATATTTAGTGGGAAAATTCACATTTAATGCTAAGTATGTTAGTAGGTGGAATACCATTTATTGTGGGAAATAGACAAAAATCTATAAGTAAAGGGTTAGGCACATCATTATTTACCTTGCTCTTGCGAACTAGGTATCCACGAAGAAATATTTGTGTGAAGAAAGAAGAGTGAAAATTGGAGGTACATGACTAGGGTGATTCGCAAACCAGAGTGGAAGGAGTACATGGCCATAGGGAAGAAGGTTTTAGTGGAGTACGTCATCTTCTGGAAGACTTTTCAAGGTTAGGACTATGTAGCTAGGCATAGGAATAGAAGGATTTTTCATGGAGTTGAGCCATATATATGAATAGAGAAAGGAAGAGGAGCAATGAGGAGTTTATTATTTTACCCCAATGAGAAAATGACACCAAAGAAGGAAAAATTCTCACCTAATAAGGGCAAGGGAAAAAGAAAACACACCGCCACCACTAGTTTTAGTGAGGAATGGTATGTAGAGATGTAGTACCCAAATGGGGAGTTTTTTGGGAAGGAATGAGTATCCCATGTGAGGAAGATGGCCGTGAGTGACTATAATCATCACAAAAGTACCAAAAAGAAGGAGATGGTGTTATAAATGGTTCATCTAATGGATAAGAGGACACCGAAGGGATTCCAATAGATAGTGATGAGGCGAAGTTAAAATTCAAGAAGGCTTAGTCTGCTGCAACTCTATGAGTCTCCCTATTTTGGCAAGCCCAAGTGGCTATACCAATGGTTGATGTCATGTGTGCACAAGGACCAATTCTACTTTGCAGGCCATAGAATGCACATAACCCCGAACTCACCTATAATTTTATTGGCCTAACCTATGAAAGAGATTCATTAGATGATGACCTAGAGGATAAAGAGGCCATTAAGAAGACTGTGGAGGAGTATGACTACAAAAATGGTTCTCATTACTTTGATATATCATATATCTCTGACCCAGTGATGAGGATGGCCATGTGCTTGGTATCTAAGCTAAATGGGCAAGAGAGCTGGACATAAATAAACAAGGCATGGTTGAATGTATACTAGAAAATTTTAGAAGGGACTATCTATAACTTGTCCACCTACATTGCATAAGAGATCATTAGTGCCACACAAGAAGGAGAGAAGATAATGTTCAAAAATGTTCTTCTTACCATCATCTTCTAGGAAATAGGAGTTACCGATGGGAATAACTTTGTATGGGAGGGGCCAAATAACTTTGTATGGGAGTATCCAAATGAAGATCCCTCCTCGTGAAGAGGTTTGATAAAAAATATGAGATACCATGATGATCGCCCACAAAGCGCACTGGAGAAATGGTGCAAGTGAATGTGTGACTCATTTGGGGCCTAGTGGAGGATATCGAATAATTTATAGCACTAATAAATGGAGAAGCTAATTTCACTCTCTATCAACATTTTTGCATTGGAAGGTTCACTCTATAAAATGGGACTAAGAGCTCTGTGGTGTAAATTACCCTTCTCCTTCACCATGCAATATTTCCAAGAAAGGGTAAATCACTTCAAGAAATCTAAAAGACTAAGGTTCAACCTTATCAAGGTGGACCAGACCACCATAATTTTTGAAGGAAGTTGGTATATCTAAAGAAGTGCGCTTATGTGGAGAAGTATGTCTCCCATGAAGTGCACATGAAAAAACCCTTAACATTGCCAATTGCTGGAAGGGCCACAATGAGAATATACTTGTGCATTAGGCCCAAGTATGAAAAGGGTGCTTACTTGGAGAATGATGTCTCCATCCCTGAGGATCCCACTGGTAGGAATAAGGCCATGCTAAAGAAGAGAGAAAGGGAAGAGACCTTGGAAAAAGAAGTGTCGAAAAGAAAGCACCAAGTGTGTAGATAACACAATCTGTGGGTGCACCAGAGTCAGGTGCCAAGCCAAGCACATATGCATGCAAGAAGAAGTATCCCATCAAGGAGAAGGAAAAGACACATGAGGAAGAGGTGCTAGAACAAGAAGAGTCTCCTAGAAGGGAATCACCTACTGAGGAAGAGGAAGAATCCCTAGCTAAGAAGAAACAAAAGGTAGTGGGGAAGGTAGACTCAGAGGAGATGGATTGGAATCCTATAGGGGTGAGAGAGAAAAAAATGAGGATGAAGTTCAGAATCATCCCATGTATGATGTACACAATTTAGAAGAAGAAGAATGGAATGAAGAGAAGAATAGAGATGACGAGGATTCCCAAGGCAAAGGATTTGGTGAGGATGTAAACACTAAGGATCAAAATACCCCCACCCTCACAAAGGAATAGATAAAAGAGGCCACAAAAAGATAATTTTTGGGCATAATCGAGAAGCTAGTGGAGAAAGAGGTAGAGAGGGCGCAGATGAGATAATTAAGGAGATAGAAGAAGAGAGCGTAGGGAAGGAGCATGGGAGCATGGGTGGAGATCCCAGCTTAGCGGTGAGATTTCTCGAAGATCACAGGCATAAGAGGGTAAAATGTGGTAGTAGCACAAGGGAAGGGAATGGGTTATATCAATGATTTAAAGAAATTTCTATGCATGCACTTCCGAGCACCGTGCCTATAGACCAACCCATGGAAATGTCTTCATTTATGGAAAAAGGCGTGTACCCATAAATGAGGAAAATGATATCTTTGTTGTTTGAGTCCCATGTCAATGAGACTAAGTTAAAAGTTAGCCAAGGAGCACTAATGAAAGTGCTAGAGACTAAAGGTATAAACCCACTGGTGAATGCTCAGTAGTTGTCTAATGAGTAAGTCTATAATGCACTCAACAAGGTTTCAGTTGAAGTCGAGGCAAGAATTTTTGGGAGAAATGATAGGGTGAGAATCCTAAAAGGGAAATCGAGAGAAGAAAAAGGAGGATACCATTGAAAAGAGCACTGATTTGAAGCAAGAGGAACCGATCAATGCATAGTTAAGGTGTGAGAAGAAGGAGGAAAAGGCTAGGGTGCATGAGGTATATAAAAAGGTAGAAATGATTACAAATGCTATTATCTTAAGGAATCCAGACCTAACACCACCCGAGAAGAAGTATGAGTCAACCTTGCAATGCTTGGAAGACCTAACTCACATCCTCACCATGGAGAGGAAAACTATCGCTTTCGAATTGGAAGAAGAATTGGTAGTGAGCCAGAGAAAGAGGAGAAGATGAAGGTGGTGGAGATAGTCACTGATACACTAAGCTCCTTTCCAATGTGAAGGCCACCACACAGATAGCCTAAGATGCTTATGACAATGGCATGGACAAAGATAGAGTGGCAAGAATTTTCGTTGCCACCCATGAAGCAAATATGTATGAGTTTTAGGAGAAGAATAAGGGAAATAGTGAAGAGTGGGAAAATATCCTACCCGAGGTGGAAAAGAAGTCAAAAGCTATCGATACCTTGCAGGGCTCGATAAAAAACCGGATGAAGGAGTTATATCCCCAGATCATCTGCAGGATGGATGCATTAGATGACCTTGGAAAAAAATTGAAACGGATTATTGATACGATGAGCCCTAAGGGGATCAACTAAAATTTGAAGAGGTGATATCCCTAGTAGGTGACCTCTGTCAACAAGCACATGTTGAAGTAGATGCACAGGAAATGATTGAAGCATATATAAGGAAGAATTTCCAAATCATCCTTCAGCAGTAAAAAAATTCTTCTTCATTACTCGAGTCTTTATTTATTCCATTTCTCATTCTTCATTCTTCATTATTTAATCCCTCCTGTTTCACTATTTTCTTTAAATTTTTGAAAATATGAAACAGATAAGGGTAAGGGCCATAGATAAATACCTATTAAATGTTGGTCGATTGGTAGTTTTTTCATGCATTTCGACTTCTTGATCCACAAATGAGTGTGAGAGATTCCTTTTGGCTAGGAGGAACTACCTATAATAGAAAACAAGATCGCAAGAGGATAATTAAATGATATATGATAGTGGACTACCTAGCATATGCTACTTCGGGAAGTGTGATACTCCCTAGATGGCTGTCAATCCACTATTTAAAAAAATTAATGTGAGAAACAAGTAAAGTCCTACTATAGTTGATATGATTTAGGTATTTCATTCAAGTACAATAAGAAAATCCAATCACAAAAGGCTAGGATATAGTTGGATCTGAGAGATGAGATGTCTATCAAGGTACTGGGACTATTCAGGGTCTGATTCTAGGTTATTTAGGTCAATTGTTAGGATGATTGTTGGGTCTGTTCTTGGTCAAGGTATAAAACATAGAGATCGATGTCTGGTCAAGTGTGACCGATGGTGGTTGTGGATAACCAGCGTCGGTATGGTTGAGGTAAAAGAAACTCAAATAGATCAAATGAAAGGGGCTGATCTGAGGTCAAATAAGGTTGGGAGAGTGAATGAGAAGGCCTGTGGAGATCTCAAGTACACTCATAAATGGATATTAGGTCGAATGGTGATTTAGTGGTGTGGGTAAGAGAAATGGTGGGATTACAAGATATTACACAATAAAGGAATGAACATGCAAAGTATGAACTAATGATAGGGATGAAAAAAGTTAACTATGCTGAAATGGACAATGTTGGTAGAGATATACTTAATGTGATGCATATTTTGATGGCTGAATGGAAGTGGTTGTTCATTAGAAGTGTAGTGTTAGATATCATAGAAATGGTTCCTAAAATGATTTGGTGAGTGCAATGCTTCAATATTTGTCCCGTGATATCTCTTTACTTACTCTTAGAATGTCCAACCCAAAATCAAGGCCGTTTGTGTGAGTAAATGGTAACCAACGATGGTTCTTTGGTTTACGGGTGATCGGCATCATTAGGCAGGATTCTCTAGGTTTACTTAAATGGGTAGATCTTTTTAATTTCCTAGGCCCAATTAGTTTATTACCATGGATTAGAATGAAAACTTCCCCTTCCAATGAGTGGGAATGTGGTTAGAGAGATTTTGGGGTTTGATTTTAGAGTTAGACCAAATCTTAGCTCATTAAGGAAAGTAAGACTTAGTTATTATTGGTTATGGAAACATGTTAAGAATAGGTGTAGGGTGAGGTGGCTAGATGAGGTGTCTAGGTGAGGTAGAAATTAAGGTAATTAGATATTAAATATTGTGAGGATATATATAAATTTAATTTAATTAATTAAATTAATGGTGATGTGGGGTGGAAGGGGCCATGGTTAGATGAGTATGCTTGAACTGGTTATTTGACAAGGGACCAAGGGGAGTGTGACCCAATTTTGGTGTCTACATTTTCCCCCTTTTTGTTGTGTAACTTGTATTGGTAAGCGACGCTGAAAAAATAAGATGTGGTTGCCCCATGTGTGGGTGAAGGTGATCCTCTTGAAACTAGGAACTAATGTAGTAGAAGATAGAATCGGTCAATGGTTTGATAAAAGGTGAATGTGATGAAGAGGAAGGTGGACAATAGGGGTAATGGGGTAAAGGTCCGATCAGGTAATCCAGGTAATGGGATAAGGTCAAAGGTAGCAACAGTCAAACACACACAGATGTATAAACTATGGTACGGTACTGCGAGTGTTCAAGAGCATGCAAAATTAACATCATCTAAGTTTGATAGGTTTATCCAAACAAGGTTGAGGTGATTCGGTATCCAAGGTATTAGATATGGTACGGCAAAGAACACGTAGTAGTTAGGGGCAAGAACGTTTAGGTTTGTTCCAGACACCAAAGGTTGGGTCAGATCAACATTCACGACAAGAGACAAGGTAAGGTCATTAGGTCAAACAACACGGATAACAGTTTCATAAGGTATAGCGACCACATGAGTTCACAAGTCACTAAAAATGTTCCGGGTCTAAGTAGCTAGGTCTCGACACAGGTAGGGCCAAGGTATGTGTAAAATAACAAGTCCCTAAACACAATTATAGACAAGTATAGGTAAAGTAGGCTTTGAGGTAGGTTGTGATAAGGGTGGTTAAGGCCAAACAAAGATGGTTGGGTTGGTTAAGTTGGGTTAGAAATGGGGAAATGGTAGTGTGATAAGAGTATGATGGGTAATCGATGTCGTGTCATACAGAATCTGTTGACGGTCTAGGTAAACCGACCATGGTTTTCTCAGCACATGACCGATGTTGGTCTAGGTATAACCAAGCACAATATTTTAGGGCACAAGAACAATGTTGGTTTAGGTATAACCGACGTCGGTTAGGTCAATGTGGGTATATAAAAATAAAAATCAGATAATATGGATTCATTTATATGTTTTGGATTTTGTGAAAATGACAGAGCACTGAATGAGTTGTGTTTTTTGGAGGAAAGGACGAGGGACAATATCTTGCTGAGGTGGAGATATCTAGTTGTTTAGAGGAGCCAGGTAGATGAGTGCACGAGAACAGTGGGATCGATTGTGATTGGGTGGATGTTAGGAGGACTGGATTTGGTGATTAGACATGACAGAGAGGTAGAAGAGGGATTAGGTGGACCACCGGTGTAGAGCCCAATGTGCCACCACAGACAAAAACAAGATGAGGTGAGAGTCAATCCCTTACCTTGTTTTATGAGGTAGATTGGGTATATAGGTTAGGTAAGGAAAAAGGGTTTTGGGTGGAAAAGGGGATTTTGAATTTGAGGGGAAAATTGGGTAAAATAGGAATTGGGAGAAGTGTAGTTAGGTGAATGAGGGTTGGGGACGAGTTGAGGGTAGATTTAGGTAGGAATGGGTGGGTAGAAAGGTAGAAGAAGGGAGTTGTTAGGAAGAAAGGGGTTGAATGTCATGGACTTTGTGCACCAATGGACCGACATCAAGTTAATGGGTATTTGACGTTGGTGGTGTCGAGCTGGTATCGGTCATAGATAAGGTGACCGATGCCATTTTTGGAGAGACCATGGTCGGTTAGGAGTAACTAGTACTAGTCATCATGTGGAGAAAAAGGGTCCAAAAGATCCCTAGGGTGGGTGGGTGAGATAGATAGTGGGAAAAGAAGATGTTGTTGATGAAAACATAACATGGGTAAGAGGTTGAAATAGGTATGGTTTGATCGATAGTGGGTGAGGGTTGGGGTGGGTAGATAGAATATGTGATAAGAAGGTAAGTTAAGGGGAAAAAGAGGGAGGGTAATAGGTGTAGGTGAGGTGTCAAGAATGATTATGGGTATGATCAAGGTGTATTAATGTGATGTTTTGTTAGATGCAGGTGAGAGATCAGCTGTGGATGTGAGATACGGTGCCGCCCTTACTCGTGACGGTTTGAGGAGGTGCAATAGTCAAGGATTGGTGGCATGTTGCAAAGGTTGGCCTGATTGGGGTCAAATGCTACCGACATGTAGTTTGGAAGCTGAGTTTGATGGTTGCCCTCATTGATAGATGGGATTGATGACCAACACATTCCATCTACTCGACGGGTGAGATCACGGTCACCCTGGAGGATGTGTACAGATCCTACACAAATTGTCGATAGTGGGGATGAAGGTATATTCAATCTCCTTAGAGGTGTTTGAGGAGTTGATGCGATAGTATTTAGCAAGGGGTTGATGGAGATGAGGTTTCACAGTGCCAACATGAGCTATGGAGAGATGTACTTGGCTCGTCCAGAGGAGACTAGGCTAGTAGTGTTGTTGATGGAGGTAGTCTTCTTTTTTGCACTGCCAGATGTAGAGGGTGGGATATTCTCATGATCATTGATGGGGGTCCTGCATGATATAGTGGTGGATACGACTTGTTTTGCATGGGTGCCGCATTCATGGTGTAGCTATATAGGAGTTATGGGTGGCTCTGGAGAGGTTTAACTTATGCTACACTTTCCTACTTCATTGTTGGGCATATGAGAACATTATATGTGTGTTCCCAGTTGGTATGCCTCGAGAAGATGCATTCGAGCCAGGTTTGGTTCAGGTGGGTTATAGGCGATGGGTTCCTATTATTAGAGAGAGTTGAGTGACCATGGTGACTCATGATGTCACCTACTATAGGAGTTTATTGGAGGGGTTGTCCAATGTGGACATCATTTGGAGACCGTATGTGGGTTTTACCTCATACAGACAGATGGATGATGAGTTAGATGGATTACAACTACTTAGATGAATAAAGGGGAACTATGCAGGAGAGCACGAGATGATACTCATGGAAATGGTTAGACGGTAGTTTATAATGATTTAGGATATACCACCACCTTTCCCATAGTATAGGATGGATGGAGTGGAGAGGCCTCTGCCTCTACCACACCGACAAAGGTGAGGATAGGGAAGGAGGAGCACATGAGAGACTAGCAGATTGATGATGTCAGGGTGCCGAGATAGATATCGATAGTGGTGGGAAGCACACTTACGGGTAGTACCATCGAGACCAGGCATATGGATTTAGCCACCATTACAATGTAGAGGGATGCCCTACGTAAGGCGGTGATGACTCGATTACATCGGGTATAATGTAGGGGCAGTTGATAGGATTAGAGGCACAAGCGGCCATCTTATAGACAAGGTAGCGTAGGGATAGGTACCGCATGAAGGTGAAGATAGAGATGGGATATAGGTGGCCACCCTACAACCGCAAATTATAGGTTTATAGGGCTACCAGCCACCGCACAGCACATGTTGTGACCCTTTAGGCCCGATATATAGGTAGGAGCAGACAGGGTCCCTCGGGATAGGCACAAGTATACTGGGGACATGGTCCCTCTTTATAGGTACCAACAGAAAAGTTCTTGAGAGAAAGGTAAAGGGGCTGAGGCGATGGCACCACCACAGAAAGTACTGATAGGCCGGTTGAGAGATGCCTTAGGTGAGGTCCAATATTATCAAGATATTTTAATGGCCGCAGGGATATATTTTCTATCCTATGGGGAGTATAGAGTATAAGAGGCCTTGAGTGAGAGGACAAGGTTACACACCCATAGTTTGGAGAGAACATGGGGATATCGAGCCCCGAAAAGGGTCGGGGTGAGGCCACCCGCTCATGGAGGTCAGCCCGGTGAGGTACCAATAGAGATTTGGCCAAGACTAATGATGGGTGGTGAGATGCTAGTTGGACGTCACTCGAGGGGCAGAGGAGGAGGAGGAGATAGGTGAGATAGATATGGAGGATATCTAGTAGGGTGATATCTGATAGCTATATGTACCTCTGTTTTGTATAATTATTTATTTTTGATATATACCGGCCTGCGTGCCGAAGAGAGTGAGGATGTACATGAGAGTTTTGAAATTCTTGATGATATACCGGCCTATGTACCGAAGATGGTGAGGATGTATCTAAATGATTTGAGATGATTGTGATTATTATTAGGATATATGTTCACATGTATTTTTATATTAGATGATGGTGTTTATAGTATGAATGGTGTACATGTTTAATTTTTCATTGTATATATATGTGTGTGTGTGTGTGTGTGTGTGTGTGTGTGTGTGTGTGTGTGTGTGTGTGTGTGTGTGGAAATTAGGTGGATTAGGCATGCTAGAGTCAAGGTCATGTAGGCATGGTGGAGTCAGGTCAATTCAGAATGAAGGAGTTAGGTCATAGGCATGGAATTAGTCAGGTTGACTTAGGCATGGATGGAGTCAGGTTGACTTAGGCATGATTGAGTTTAGGTTGGTTTAGGCATGGTTGAGTTTCTAATTCATTAATTTGTGTAATTAATGATGATGTGGATCATGTTAAGATGTTTTGTAGGAAAGTGTATGATAATGGTAAAAAAATGTTAGACAAGATGAAATGAATGTATGAGTGATGATGGTTAAGATGTTAAGTAGTTGTTGCTTGTGTGGTTTAATTTCCAATGATTGATATAAAAGGAAACTAACTAGGGTAGAATGTGAATAGGAAATGGGTAGATGGAACTATTTAGGGTAGAGGGTGGCTAAGCTAACCTCTAAGGGACCCATGCCCTTAGACTAATACCTACATAGTCCCGACAAAAAGGACCTCAGCCGATGTAGTTGTACCATAAGCTAGGGAAGATTAAGGTGAAATAGTGGAATGGGTTGATGGGTACTATATACATGGGTGATGTAGTTCATAGGCATGATTGAGTTTAGGTTGTAGGCATGGTCAAGTGATTTGTAAATACATGTTTTGAGGATCTGGTCCTATATAGGATAATCAATAAGTAATGAGGAAGGCAAATGGTAAGAGGTGGTAAAAGAGATACTTAATTGACAGAACCCTAATGATTCTACCATACCCCGAGATGGGCATATGAGCGTAAGACCCTACATGCCTTGTATATTGGAATATTCTAAGGGTGAAGATAAGTCAAATGATCACGAAATGTCACATTTGCGGTAAGTCGTTGAGTAACGAGGAATTTAGGTGAAAAATGCAAGGAGGTGAGGATGGGAGGTTTAACGTAAATTAGTGTAACGACGACGATGTGTATTTCGAACAAGAACCCTGAATCCAAAATAGGAAAGTCCATGATGAAATTTTCATCTTTTTCCTCTCTTTTTTTTAGATTGATTGATATAGGAAGTCTATATGGGAAGGGTATATTATCTCCTTGAGGTCTTTGTGCGGTTGATAAATGTGAGAAGCTTATAAATAGTTATTATATTTTTGTAATGACCGTATATCTTTTTCCTTCAAGGGAGTAGTCTATTGATAGTGATAGAATATAAATAAGAGATGTCCCTTTTGAGGGAGTCATCTTTTGCTGGAAGTTTGACTCAAGGAGTTGTATCCCTTTTTTTTAGATGTTTAAGTCATGGACAAGACTATAGATGACAATTAGGTTCTTCTTTTAGAAGACAAGATCATAGTACACAAAGATTAATTTTGAAAGAGGTGTCTTCTTCAGTGATGAATGACCGTAGGATTCCATCTTGAAGAAGATGAAAATTATCCATGAGAACCATGTTATGAGTAGAGACGTGGTGCTCATATTGAAGACAAGGCTAAAAGGTGACGGGTAATCACACGACTCTTGTTTAGTCATAAATCCTCGAAATGGGTAATTATGAAAGGTGAACAACGCTCAAGGGATGAGTGATCAATTGATAGAAAGAGATATAGGACTTGATATCAATAATAAAATGGTCGAAGATGCAAGGCATTAAGGGGCTCAAGTTCGGGTTTACCTTCGAGTGAAGACAAACGATAAGCACCCGATCCATAGGCATGGATAATGATATAGGGTCCACGCCAATTAGGAGAATAATTTCCACGTTTAATTTTCTCCTCTTTTCGTTACATGCTGATTTTCCTTCAGACGAGGTCATTGACCGAAAGGTTTTTTTTTTAACACGTTTATCATAGGTATATTTGATACATTTTTAGTAGATTTGGAGATGGTCAAGAGCATTGAGACGATATTCATCTAATAATTCAAGTTGTTCCAAATGATCATGGAAAAATTCATCGTCGTTGAGCATGCTTGTAGTGAGATACAGAGGGATGGAATCTAGACTTTGAGAGGTAAGACAGCCACAAGACCGTAGACCGAGAAAATGTGGTGGCAATAGTCAAAGTGTGAATACTAGTGCGATAAGCCCATAGGGCTTAAAGGAATGTGTGTATGCAAATCCTTCCAAATATTGTTGACCATCTTCATAAGAATTTTGTTCAAGGTTTTATTGGTTGATTCGGCTTGACCGTTGGTTTGTGGGTAATAAGGTGATGAGAAACTAAGTTGGATGCCAAAAGCATCACATAATTTGTGTAGGGTTTTTCTTTTGAATTTTTTTTTCGTTATCCGTGATAATGCAGTGAGGGACACCAAAGTGACATATGATGTGATGGTCGATGAATTCACATATTTTCTCATCTTTTTTGAAATGAGGGGAATGGATTCTACCCATTTAGTGTAATATTCAGTAGCGGTTATGATCCATTGGTGGCATTGTGAAGAATGGGGGTTGATCTCACCGATAAGATCCAAACCCCATTGAGAAAAATCTAAAGGTCTCGAGTGACCTGTAAGGCATGACTAGGAGTGTGATGGAGATTAGCATGTTGCTAGCATTTTATTTAGTGTTTGACATAATCACAACAGTAATAGTTTAGGGTTGTCTAGTAAAGCCTAGGTGAAGAATGTGTTTTACGATAGTGAGACCACTAAAGTGACCTCCACAAATTCCATCATGGACTTCCTTAATGGTGTAAGGAATTTTAGAACTTGTAAGGCATCGCAAGAGAATGTTGTCAAAACCACGTTTGTAAAGAAGACCACCCATGATGACATAACGAGAGACACTTTTAAGAAAGGCACGTTGTCCATTACGAGTGAGATCGGTGGGTAAAATGGAAAGGGAAAGATAGTTTGTATATTGCTTATACCAAAGGTCACTTGGGTCAGGAGCAATGGTTTCGATAGAGTAGAATTCACGAGGCAAATAAGAGGGTGATTGTAGTATTTTTATGGTGACAAAGATGCTAGAGTCGATTAGGGAAGCAGAGATATTTGAGAAGCCAAGCAGGCCATGGTATCTACAAATTTATTGGTAGAACATGGGGTGGTTTGAAGTGCGTAATGAGTTGAAGGTGGTCAAAAGTATGTCCACGTGATGCTTATACTTTTGAAGTATCTCATTACGACACTAGTATATACCATTGACTTGGTTTATGACCAATTGAGAATCACCAAAGATGTTGATTGACTTAACATCTAAGGCATAAGCAACCTGTAGACCCAACATGAGTGCTTTGTATTCGAAATATTGTTTGCACAATCAAAATCAAGTTTGAAAGAAAAAGGCATAGGTTCACCATCAAGTAGAATGAGGATAACACCAGCCCCACCCCCACGCTGACACTTGGAGCCATCGAAGAAGAGTGTCATTTGGTAAGTGGGTTCATCCAGGGAAAGGGTAGTAATAGACTCATCTAGAAAGTTGAAGTTAGAGGGTTAATTCTTGGAAAGGGGTGTTTCAGCCAATAGGTCGGTGATATTTTGGCCCTTGATAGAATTTTGATGGATGAATTCAAGGTTGAGGTCAGCTAGAAGCATAAGCCAAAGTGCATAGAATGCTGATTTTGACAAGGTTTGGCATACATGTAGTGTAATGGGTCAGTATTAGTAATGATGAAGGTTTTGAGGTTGAGTAGGTAATGGAAGAGTTTGGTGGCAATGAAAACTAAGGCTAGGAAAAGTTTTTGACATGGGTATATCTAGTTTTGTAGTCAAGAAGGGTATGGCTTATGTAATAAAACACTTGCTCTTGGTGTTGGTCATCACGATGAGCGAGCATGACACCTAGAGAATGATCGTTAGTGAAAATATATAGGTAAAAGGGCTGGTCATCCTTAGGAGTAATGAGCATTGTTGGTTAAATGAGGTATTGTGTCAAATATGTTAAGGATTTATGACATTCATCATCCCTTTTGAATGAAACATCTTTCTTAAGAAGATGATGGAATGGTTGACAATGGTTAGAAAGCTAGGAGATAAAATGATGAATTTATTGTAACTTTCCCTATAGGCTACGAAGTTGATGGAGATTAGTGAGTGATGACATTTCAAGGATAGCCTTGACTTTATTAGGATCAACTTCTATGCCATGAAAAGAAACAATGAAACCTGGGAGTTTCCTAGAAAGTACCGCAAAGATGTAATTTTTGGTTGAAGATGAACACAATATTTGATGAGGAGGTCAAAGATGACTTTAAGAATGGGCAGGTGTTCGATTCGATGCTTGGATTTGGAAAGTAAATCATCTAGGTTATCCTCTAATATGTGATGCATGATTTCATGTAAGATGTAAGTCATGGCTCGCTGATATGTAACACCAAAGCATTTTTAAGGCCAAAGGGCATGACTGATAGCAGAAAAGTCCCCAAGGGGTGATGAAAGAACTCGGTGTTGATCCCGGGAGCTATTAATATTTGATTGTAGCCCAAGAAACCATCCATGAGTGATAACATTTCATGCCCAAGAGTGAGATCAACTAATTGGTCAATGCCCGGTAGTGGGGAAATTGTCTTGGGGAGAGACGAGGTTGAGGTAATGGAAATCCATTTAAATACGGAGTCCCATGTGGATTTTGTGATAGGAACGATGTTAAAAATCCATTGGGGATAATCAATGGGTAGAATGAATGAAACCAAAAGAAGGCATTAAAGCTCTTCTTTAACCGAAGAGAAATGCGAGGATGTAGTTTCCACAACTTTTGTTTGATAGGTTTGGCATCAATAATGGTTACGATGTTGTGAACCACGATTTTTGGGTTGATACCAGGCATATTAGCATAGGACCAATAAAATGCATTGCTATGGTCCCGAAGGAAAGAGGTGAAGGATTATTGTTCAAGAAAGATCTAAGGATTGGCCGATCTTTAGAATGTGTAGGTCATTTAGAGTATTAATGTTGATTTCGATGGTTGATTTGTTCAACATGGTTTGCATCTCAAAGGGTAATAACCAATGAATATAAGAGTCTTCTACACCAAGGTAGGTGAGGATGGACTCATCATCTTGACATTGACCGATGTTAATTGAAGGTGTATTGTCATTGATCATGTCAAGATACATGAATGGGAGAGAAGAGGGAGCCTCACCACCTGGATTTATAGGTCAGCAAATCCCAAAGCAAAATGGTGTTTACAAAAAAAAAAGTTAGGAGGTATAGATTTAGGATCTATGGACTCCGTGGGTGAGGATGGTAATGTGGGTGAATGAGAGGGGGAATATTTCTCATCCTGGATAAGGTCGATGTGAACCTTCTTAGAGGATGAAGCGTCAAAACCAATGTAACTATGGTCATTATATCTATGAGAGGCATAGGAGATGACAATGTGGTGGCCTTGTTCATAAAAACCAAAGCCAAATCCTTTCCACATGCACCGGTGGAGGAAAGTGTGAGTGAAATGGTGGTTAGTGAGGGAGTGTAGGTCAGATGAAAATTATTGGGTTTGGGATGGAGGTTTGGGTTTATAGGTGTCCATATCAAGTCCCCATACATTAGATTGGTGCGAAGGTGGGGAGGGTTATATGGAAAACATCATCAATGTGAATGTCATAATCTGGGGAGTTGATGCGATTCCGTACTCTTGTGGGGTGAGGAAGGTATCGATATTGTATAAAGCGGTATTCCCGTGAGTGAGGTGTTGAAAAAAACATTCTAAGGGATTAATAGTTGGTATGTGGGTAGTAGGTATAGATGGCTTGGTAGATGAAGGGGAGACAGGGGCCCCAGCGATAGAGGCTATAGCTGAAGTAGGGATAGTGAGGTCGACGCAGTAGAAGTAATGGAAATTTTGGTGGGTTGGGGTGAAGTGGTTGTGGTGACAGATGCCTTGACCGGTACAAGCACATCAGTGGGTTGATATAGAATGTTACAGGTCATGAAAGGTGAGGGGTTGTTGGGGATGGTGTAATTATGTCCCTTGTGTTCAAATTTGGGGCATCACTGTAACGTCGAAGGGACAAAACCCATAGCATGGATCCAACGTCATCCAAGAAGCAAGTTATACTGGAATTACCCTTCTAGAACATAGAAAATTTCCAGGATGGTGCGGGGACCTACGCGGACATGGAGAAAAATGATACCTAGTGTAGAGGTCATGGCATCATTGAAGGAATGCAACATAATGGGTTTACCATGCATGCAATTGGTAGGTATTTGAATATGGTTATACGCATGGGAGGAGATGATGTTAATACATGCACCGCCATTAATCATAATGCATTGTATTCATATATTATTGATAAATACAAAGATAAAAAGAGTGGGGTTGGGGTCATTAGACTCGAAGGGAGTGATCTCTTCATCTGCAAAGATGAGGGTGGCCACTTGGTGGGTGGGTGAAGGTGTAGAGGAAGGCAAAGACCTAGTGAAAGAGGCTATGTGGTGAGGGGTAATGATGGAGGCCACTCGTATGGGGTCATTTGGTAAGACTTCGATAGATTGAAGGACCTCCATGAGGGCTTGACGATGTGATTCGAGGTTTCAGTATGAGGTCATATAAATAAATTTTGAGGGGGATTGGTGTAGTTATTTTAGCATTGTATGATGTGTGAACCCATTGGAAATGGGATATGCAGGACCTCAAATGATGACTTTGGGTGCAGGTACGGATGGTATATTGGGTACAGGGTTGGTTGATGGGCCACTTTCTTTCTCCTTTCCCTTGTCTTTCTAAGCACGGGTGGTAATGTTGATCATGTTAATTTGAGGGGAGGTAGATGAATAGGGGGTGTCATGGAAGGTACAGTGGCAAGAGGGACAAAACCCTATTGGTGGATACAAGCCTTGTGAGATGAGTATGGTGCATTGGCATTCGGGTAGTGGTTTAGTCAACTCTCTTATGTGAACCATTATAATTTCGAACCTCGGGGATGGAGCAAAGAGTTGTGGGGGTAGATATCTTGGTCGTTGAGTAGGTAATGGGAGAAGATCTATGGAAATTGGTGAAGGTGAAATGGGGTCCTCATCAAGAAGATCATCATTATCAAATTTTTCTTCAAGAGGACACAATTGGACAAGAGCATTTTTCAAAGCCTTACAATTCTCTACATTGTGTCCTAGCACATGATGGTAGGTGCAAATTTTTGTTTTGTCAAACCCTTTTGGTTTGGGTTTGAGTGGGTCATAAGGTCTAAGAGGTGGTAATGTGATGATAGAAATTTCAAGGAGGTTGGTTAAAATTTTGGCGTAGGACCTTGCTAATGGATCACAATGGGAGGTGAATGTGGGTTTGGGTACAGGTGCGGTTGATTGTGTAGGAAGAGTCTTTACAAGAGGGGGAGTAGGTTGGGATACTATTTTGGTGTGTGGTGTGGTCTTAGGTGTTGGTTGTATCTGCTTGGGTAGGGGCATGGTAGATGAATTGGCAATAGAAGGTTTGGTTGGTTTAACTACCTTATTGGAGGGTAGCGGATTTTTAGCTTTAGGTTGCATCTTTTTGGGTAAAGGTGATACGGGCGTACGAGATGTGGAGGGAAAAGTTGATGGTGGAAGAGGGTGGGTTACCCACAGGGGTAACCGAGGTGCTATGGAGGTAGGTGGTGTGGGTTGGGTAGGAGGCGTGAGTGAAAGAGAAGGAAGCATCATGGGTAGTGAAGATGTTATTGATGATATTGGAGGTATGGGTGGTAAGAAGGTTATGGGTGAGGGCGGAGGTTGTGTGGGTCACTTGGGTATATTAGAGGTCTGTGATGGGGAAATGGGTTACTACATTCTTGGTTTACTAGTGGATGGGGTTTCTTGGCCAGGGTCAAGGGGTGAGGTCCTAGGATGGAAAGAAGGGGTGAAGGTGATAAGGGCATGGTTAGCGAGGTTTGGGTATGAGATCTAGGAGATTGGATATTTTTTTAGGGGTTGAGTTAAGTTTGGTGTTAGTTTTGGAAGATGCAACTAAATATAATTTTATGGGTGGGTGAGTAAGGCTAGCTTATTGGTATGATGCCTAAGGTAGTGATAGATTTAGGTAAGGGAGATGATATAGGTGTGGGTTTGGGTGTAGATGCATGTTGGGCTATGGGTAGAGGTGTGAGTCTAGCCATGAGTGATGCCTTTGTGTAAGGTATTGCAATAGTTGTGGTTGTGTTTGGTTTGGTTTCTCGAAACACTTTTGGATAGATAGTGGAGGTGTTAGCAAGTGACAACCTGAATTTGTATTGAAAAAGGAAGTAGAAGATGCCCCCAAAGGAAGGTTCTATCAACATAGTCCAGGACTGGCCAAGCATGATAATGATATCTTGTTGTAAGTGAGGCCGACGTGGATAGAGTGACAATCCCCATAAAATGTGTTTGAGATATAGGGAAATGGCTAGCCTCGGACTCTGTGGGTAAGAGATCCGAAAGCAGATCAATGGGATCTTGAAGGTCTGATGGTGAATGGTCATCTACAGGTGGTGGTAATTCTATAGTATCCTCCATGGATAGTGGAGAGAGGAAGCTAGTTGAAGTGGCCTATCATTTCCTTGGTATGGGCGATAGACCTACATCTTCTATGAGTAGGAGAGGTTCCACTGACAACTGCTTCAAATTTTGAGGGGTCAAAGGCAGCGTGTTAATTATAGGATCTTCCATAGGTGAAGGGGAACATGAAGGGGGTTCCTCTATGGGTAGAGGAGTAGATGAAATAGATTCTGGTGTAGGTAGGGGAGCGTGGGCTAAGATTTCATCTATGGAAGGAACATGAGGCAATTGGGAAGCAACTGGTGTGTCATTGAAAATAACATGGACCTCATGGACATTTCTATCATTATTTGAGGTATCACCCACTTGGTTGGAAGATGGGGCATGATTAGGGAATGGCTTCTTGAAGATATGTAGGTTTTGGTTAGCAGTGCATTCAGGCTATCCAAGACTAGATCTCCATTGTCTATCATTTCTTGGATGATATTCTTGAAGGTGATGCAGTTATTGTCGTTATGACCTTTGACACGATGATAGTTGCAAAATTTTTGTTCCTTATACCATGCAGACATAGGTCACTCAGGGTCGAAGCCACTATGTGATTTTATAGGTGGAAGGGTAATAAAACAAGCCTTAGCAAACTTTTCCAAAATGGAAGAATAAGATTCTCCTAGGAAGTGTACTTTTGTTGTTCTCGTATGAACTGGAAAGCTTGGATAGGAGAGAAATTAGAAGGGGGTTTGGATGGGTTTGATTGATGAGGGGGACCAGATTTGAGAACTACGGCATTAGTAGACCCTTTGGGATTTGAATAGTTGTTTTGGGGTTTCGAAGACAAAGAAGTATCATTTGATTTGAATGCAATGTTCTTGTTACGAAGTTGAATCTTTTTTTCTTCGATAGAAAAATTTCCAATTTCCATGCCATGGTGAATGCCTCGTTGAAAGTGTAAAAATTTGCACTGTAGGTTTGGTGAGAAATGTCTAGCACATGCCCGAGTAAATAGTTCTATAATCTCAGTTTGAGGTAATTAGAATGTGAGCTTGCTAATGAGGCTATGCTAGTGAGCGATGAAGTCGAAATAGACTCATCGTCATACTATCGTGTGGAATAAAGATCAATAATGGTAACCTTTTGACAATGTTGATGGAGAAGTGATCTAGGAAGGCTTAGGCTACTTGATTAAACGAGTAAATGGAGTGTCTTGGTAGTCCACCGTACCAGTCCAATGTAGGTCCAATGTAGTCCTCAAAAGTAAAGTGTCATCGTGGCAAGTAGGTAAACACCCATGTTTAAAGGACCAAAAATGTTTTTATGTTATCTTCTCTTCTATTAAATCAGCTGAATTTTGGCATTTCCCAATGTACGGGGTATGGTCAAATAGGAATGGACGGGTGAATAGGTTCATTGAAAATTCCATCATAGGTGAGGGAATTGTGTGAGACTAAACCGATGCTTCTAGTGTTTGCATGTTTTACATCATCAATTTGATGAGGTGTGATTGGTAGGTTATGATGGAGGGACATCTATTTTGGCATAAGGAGGTTGATATTGAACATGATAGGGAGGTTGAGAATAAGGAACCGACATAGAAGGAACATATCTAGAATGGGTGACAGATGAGATAGGGGGTTGTTGATAGTAGGTGTATGTAGGTGGGATGGTCATTGTGACTCTGGTAGCGATTGGGGGAAATGTTTGTGGGATGGAGAGGATGAGATTCGGGATGAAGTAGGGGTCATTGAAACCACGGGAGGTTATGTTGTAATGGGTATTTATGAGATAATGGGTGTGGATTGTGCTATGGTTTGGGTGGTCAATGAGGGGACAACGAGACACGACATGTGCGAGTGAAGTTGCAGGTATGGGTCCTAGTTGTGAAACTACTGGGGTGAAGTAGGTGAGGGTAACGCCACATTATTAGGGGCTGATGTAGTAGAAATAGGAATAAGGGTAGGAGAGATGGATACAAGCATGTTGTATATCAACTGACCTGAGGAGTCTTGGGTGGAAGAGTGGGAAAGGTAGAATTGTAAGGCCGCGGGATTCTAATCAAGGAGTCATGTAAACTCTTCATCACTTGCAAACAATGGTGGAGGTAAGTTTGGATCCATGAGGGTGACAGGACTAAAGGTGGTGAGGGACTAGTTGGGAGTGGTGACGACTAGTGTGGAATATGAGGGTATTAGTCTAGTTGTGAGTAAACAAAGAATAATGGGGTCTAGGAGGTGAATCTAGTCAATGTCTAGATTTTGGAAATCAAACACGGGGAAAACCAACGAGGATCGGGATGACCGGTGGTAGTTGAGGGAAAATTGATGATGGTCAAGCTGATTGGTGACTGTTGGGGGAACACCGATGATGGTTTCTGAAACTGATACGATCACTATGGAAGAAACCAGTCTCAAAGAATGAAACAAGAATGTTGGATGTGTACTTGTGAAAACTATGTATGACAGTAAGTATCAACAAGGAGAAATATGATGATTCCCTAAGGGCCAAAAACAAAATAGAAATAGTGATGAAAGCTATTCTAGGTAAAGTAACTAGAAAGCTAGAAGTTGACACCATTAGGGTTTAACCGATGATGGTCAGATGTGAACCGGTGACAATCATTGACCGACATCGGTGATTGTGAAATTACAAAGGAATGAATAAAATTGGTTTTGTGAATTAAATTAAGTGAAGAATCAAACTCAGAAACTTGAGAATGAGGAGATGGGGCCCTGACACACTCAGATAAAGTCAAAATACTCCAACTACAATGGTGGAGTGTGCAAGGAAGAAGAAAAATGGATACTCGTAGTCTCACACCACAAAACAAAAGCCAAGCAGAATGCTAAGAAAAGCACGATCCTAATAGTGATTTTCTTATGTTTGTTTAGTTTATGCCATTTAAGACTAATTGTGTGTATTTATAATATATTTTTTTGCTTAGGAAGGTTTTCTACGAAGAAGGATATCTAAAAGAGAGGTTTCAGGTATATTATGGTGGGGGTGGGCCATCCTCCGAGATGATGATTTGACAGAGGTAACGAATGGGGAGTACCTACCAACCTGGATCATGTGATCACTGAAAAATGTTCCTAGGTAAGATGTTGTTTAAGAAAGATGTGTATATTTTGATTTTGTGCAAGTTTGGTAAGACACAAAGAGAGAAAAATGTGCTTTCTATGATTCTTTTTGTCAACCATCAGTTGGGCATGACTTCCAACATATAGGTTGCCCTCAGTTTTAATGTGAGCTAATAATGCAACAAACTAGAATGTAATGCAAGTGTTTTAAACCCAAATCGAAGTGTGATATTTGATGTAGCAAGAGATGAATAGGAAGAGGGATGCTCTTTCACTAATGTAATGTAAAAGAAAGGAAGATGTGTTATTTTTAAAGCACAAAAAACATGATTGTTTTTAGACAATAGAAAGAAGGAGAATGGTTCTAAAGAAGAAAATTAATGTGGAAGCTTTTCGAAGGGAAAAAAACACACGAATTTCACCTAGGAATGAATAAATGCAAAATAACCCCTAATGGGTCCCACTAGGCGTGACAAAATGTTTCACCATTTTCTTTACCTTTTTGAATGACAAAACATATAAGGGTAAGGGCCAAGGAGGAATACTTATTAAATGTTGGTCGGTTGATGGTTATTGCATGTGTTTTGACTTCTTGATCCATAACTGAATGTGAGAGCTTCCTTTTGGCTAGGAGGAACTACCTGTAATAGAAAACAAGAGTACAAGAGGATAATTAAATTATATATGATAGTGGAATGCCTAACGTATACTAGTTCCGAGAAGTGTTATACTCCCTAGATGGTTGTCAATCCACTGTTTAAAACAAATTAATGCGAGAAATAAGTAAATTCCTACTATAGTTGATATGATTTAGGTATTTCATTCAAGTAAAATAAGAAAATCCAATCACAACAAGCTAGGCTATAGTTGGATCTGAGAGATGAGGTGTCTATCAAGGTACTGGGACTGGTCAGGGTCTGATTCTAGGTTATTTAGGTCAATTGGTAGGATGATTGTTGGGTCTATTCTTGGTCAAGGTATAAAACATAGAGACCGACGTCGTCAGTGTGACCTGATGCCGGTTTAGGTAGAACCGATGACGGTTGCGGATAACCAACATTGGTATGGTCGAGGTAAAAGAAACTCAAATAGATCAAATGACAGGGGCTGATCTGAGGTCAAATAAGGTTGGGAGAGTGAATGAGAAGGTCTGTGGAGATCTCAAGTACACTCAGAAATAAATATTAGGTCAGAATGGTGATTTGGTGGTATGGGTAAGAGAAATGGTGGGATTACAAACTATTACACAATGGAGGAATGAACATGCAAAGTATGAACTAATGACATGGATGACAAAAGTTAACTATGCTGAAATGGACAATGCTGGTAGAGATATACTTAATGTGATGCATATTTTGATGGCTGAATGGAGGTGGTTGTTGATCAAAAGTGTAGTATTGATATCTTATAAATGGTTCCAAGAATGATTCAAAGTGAGTGCAATGCTTCAATATCTATCTTGGTGATGGATCTGGATGTCTGGATATGTGACATGATGTTTGTTTTGCTTGCATGCAACTCGATATCTTTTACTTTCTCCCGAGAATGTGCCAACCCAAAATCAAGGTTGTTTGGGTGAGTAAATGGTAACCAACAATGGTTCTCGGGTTGATGGCATCGCTTTAGGGGTGATTGTCATTGGTTAAGGAGGGATTCTCTAGGTTTACTAAAATGGGAAAATCTTTCTAATTTCCTAGTCCTAGTTAGTTTTTTTCCCATGGATTAGAACAAAAACTTTCCTTCTAATGAGCAGAATGTGGTTAGAGAGATTTTGGGGATTGATTTTAGGGTTAGACCAAATCTTAGCTCATTAAGGCAAGTAAGACTTAGTTATTTTTGGTTATGGAGACATGCCAAGAATAGGTCTAGGGTGAGGTGGTTGGATGGGGTGTCTAGGTGAGGTGGTGAGGTAGAAATTAAGGTAATTAGATATTAAATATTGTGAGGATATATATTAATTAAATTAATGGTGATGTGGGGTGGAAGAGGCAATGGTTAGATGAGTATGCTTGAAATGGTTATTTTATAAGGGACCAAGGGGAGTGTGACCCAATTTTGGTGTCTACACTCGCCATTCTTTATTCTTTAGAGAGGATTTTTTTGAGGATGGGGAATAAGGTTAGTGTGGGGTGATTTTGGGCCTCGAGAATATTGAATAAGTCTCAAAGGGAACATGCACGCATGGGACTAGTGAAGAATATGGGAAGATGGGGAAAAGTACACATGACAGGGGTTTTAGAAGGGTTTTAAGAGAAAACATGGCTTGCGCATGACAAGGCAGAGTATAGGATTTCGTGACTTAGTCATATTCATATTTTCAAGAATCATGACCGACTAGGCGTGCTTTGAGTGGATAAGGTGCCAACCTAGAGACTTGGTGGTCAAGGAAAGAATATTCCACACATGGAACATTCCCAAAAGACATCATTGCAGAAAGTGGAGAGCTTAGATCAGAAGAAGCATGCTCCATTGGAGGACCACCTTGACACTTGGAAACCAATCTGATTCTTTAGAAATGCATGGTGGTGGGTACTAAACCTATTTATAGAGATGCTCTAGAGTGAGTAAAGACGTGCCTAAATGGAGAGGGGATGAAGGAAAAGCTCTGCAGAAATAATAAGAGGTTATAGGGATTGGGATTATCATTAGAGGATTGTAGGAATGATCTCATATCAAGGGTGATGGGTCTATGAATTTTTTTGTAATAAGAGAGCATATATAGAACTCTTGATGCTTGAGCTAAATCCCTATTGATCTGTTATGGCTCTTGTGAATGTAATGTGGTTACTAAAACTATGATCAATATAAATATATGCCTCTGTTCTAAATATATTTCTCATGGGTGTAAACCCAAGTGCCTTTTTCTTTATGTTATGAATCATATTTATTATATGTATGATTTTATTTTGTTATCAAGATGGGTATGTTGGTGTAATGACTCATCCTATGATTTCAGAATGTATGCATGATCATTTACTTCTCTATATTTAATCTGTTAATAATGGCATCATCTTTTTGTAATTCTCACATAAATGAGGGCTCAAGCACCTTCACGTGCCTCATGTGAGTGGCCATCACCCGCTAGGTGATAGGATAATGCGCAAGGGATTAGAAGGTTAATCTAAGGGCATAAAAATGACTACATTGTTTTATCTCTTTTTACCTTCTTTGCCATTCTTTTGTAATGTTTTGGATGTTGTTCCAGCTAATGAATGTCTTAGCCCATGTGGAGATGAGCTCACAACTCGCTACCTTATATTGATTTGTGTTCATTTGACAATAAAATACTAATTTGGTTTGTTTTCTTCCACTTTGTGTATTGATTTTTCCCTAGATTTTTGATAAAGGCCACCTTGTTTGGGTATGTTCACTATTTTTTATCATAGGGTATTTGATGTTGGAGCTCGTGGAGCAAGAAAGTTAGTGCGGTGGGCTCTACATTTGCAATGACACAATGCAAAAACCAACTCGACTCGGTTGGTTGGAAGCAGGGGCTTGTATGGATAA
Source organism: Taxus wallichiana var. yunnanensis (assembly GCA_018340775.1). Taxonomy (NCBI): domain Eukaryota; kingdom Viridiplantae; phylum Streptophyta; class Pinopsida; order Cupressales; family Taxaceae; genus Taxus; species Taxus wallichiana. The sequence continues at coordinate 13,992,496 of CM031238.1, read as the reverse complement.
TGTGGCTCCAATAAAATGATGTATGAGATCATTTGTAGGGAGGCTTATCACTTTTTATATAGAGATCTACCCACTTTCAACAATGTAAACAAACACAATGGTGAGCTCGACCAATGTGAGGATGGCTCGGTGGAGTCCAATATTCAACTCGCTAATACAACAAATTGTGAGCTCGACCAAAATGCAAAACAAATCGGTTTGCAAAATAGTTTACAGATCTCCAAATTTGATAATAAATAGATAATATTATATATACCTAACTAGTCCTCTAGATTTAGAGGTAAAACACTTGATTAGGGTGAAATTATTATTTAAAAAAAATTGATTTCGTGAAGTAAATTTTCCGGTGCAAAGGGCACCAAGGAAAAAAATTGCTTTATGTTTACCTGGATATCACACGAAGGTTGTGGGACCGCAGGAAGATCTAGGAAGCTTCAGGAGGCAACACTCACTCTCTTATGAAGTAATTTTCTTCTTGAAAACTTTTCATTCCTCTGTAACCTCTCTCCAACCTTGTCAGGAGCTTCGACCATCTCTCGTACCAAATGTAGAACAAGGACGATAGCCTGTGATCTTTTATTAATTATCAAAATAAATTTACAATAGATCGATGAAATTCTTATACGAATTGAACAACCATTTACAGACAAATGCAAGGTTACATAGGTATAATTGAAATCAAAAAACTTCTAAAATACATCCGGGAAGCAATAATAATTAAATACAAACAAATAATAATTACAACTACGTAACAATATAACCTATGAAATAATATGAAAAATATTTTTATAAAAGCGTATAAAAATATATAAACTAATTACCTTAATAAATAATTAATTACTTAAGGTAATATAATGCATAAATTAACCTAACACTAGCATTGAACCATTTGAGAAGTGGGTGATTGATTTTGTAGGACCTATTTCACCTACCGTACGTAGGACCGATTCACACTATATCATTACATGTACCGATTACTTAACCCGGTGGGCAGAGGCAACACCTACGAAGGACTACACAACAACCACAAAAACAAGATTCATGTGGGAAAATATAATCAACAGGTATGTGTGTCTATTGAGTTTGACTAGTTCTAGGGGTACACATTTTTGAATGAGATAGTTAGGATTTTGTTGGCAAGAGTTCATGGTGGTTCATAACAATACTAACCCTTATCACCATCAAGATAATGGAACTGCTACGAGGCATTTAACAAGATACTAAGTCACACATTGACCAAGATTTGTGATGTTGGGAGAAAAAGTCTTAGTCATATTTGGGCATATGATGAAAAGTCTTAGTCATATTATGGGCATATCTAACAGACCATCTGCCATCTCTGTATTACGCATGGAGGAGGATTGGTGATGAGAAAGCATTATAAGAGCACATGGATAAATTAATGCAATTGGATGAAATATGATCACTTGCTAGATGGAGTTAGAAGACTGAGAAGGCGAGACAAAAATCATGGCATGATCGTCACATTAAAAATAAACAATTTGAGGTTGGGCAGATGGTTTTACTTTATGACTCTAAGCTATTGTGCTATCCTAAGAAACTCAAAGTCCATTAGTTAGGGCCATATATTATATATTATATCCTTGATTCAAGTGCGTTCCGATTGCAAGTGATGGATGGGACAAGGTTTCAGGATATTTCAATGGGAGTAAGTTGAAGCCCTACCATAAATAAAGATTCTATGTGCCTATAAATAAGGAAACATTGCCAATCAGATCAGATTTCCTTTACTACTTTTCCCTTTTAGTTATTTCCTTTGTCGTCATTTTTTTTGGGTTTTGCATTACGCATTGGTGTGCTAGTAGCAAGAGCTAATTACATGTAAGAGATTATATGCACAGAGGACCACACATACATTTTTGTGTAGAGTGAAGTAGAATATATGTCAAATATTTTTGAATTCTTTTTCGACAATGGACTGATGGGAATGATTATTGCAAAGGTATAAGAATGAGTGAAATGATGGTTAAGGTTTTTGAATTTGTGTGGTTATGAAGGTGTTATGAGAAATGTTTAAAGACCACAAAGAAGGGAAATATCTCCCAATACAACATAAGGTAGGAAACACCATGGGAACTACTTAGTGGATAACATAGAGGTTATGTACTTTGGCATGGTGACACGGGTGAACAAGGTATGTTGCGGTGAAGTAGTGTTGGAGCGTCGAAGGTTACAACTATGATGTGTGAGGGGAAGTTACGAAAGTCAATTTAAGTGAAATAAATTTCTCTATTAAAAATGATTTTAAGACACATGGTCGGAGGAACTCTAAGGCATTGAAAAAGTATAAATATGAGGTAAAATTAGTCATTTTGACTACTTTACCTGGAAAATTTCTTTTGTGCTCCCGAGCTTGAAGTGCAACAAGGATTTTGTGAAGAAGAGTGAAGTCAAGTACTTGTCACAAACTAGAGGAATTGTGCAAGATGTAGTGTAGTATTGGGACGTTGTAAGGAGGAAGGAAGACAACAAAGTAGGAAAGGGGTTACATGAAAGATAAGAAAATAATTCATCAAGTCTAAGAAGGCAAAGGAGAGAGGAACAAGAAGAAAGAAAACATAAGATAGCACCCAAGAAATCTCAAACAAAGAGACTAGTGGTGGAAAAGTAGGACTCCGTGGAGATTTACTCGGAAATGCAGCACCCCCCAAGGGTTATCAATGAAGAAACATGGATATCAAAGTTAAACAAGTGCAAGATTAGTGAGTACAACCACGGACAATTGACAACACAAATATGATGTGGGTGGACTTAGTTTCAAACACTCCAAAGGTGGATAAGCTCAAAGACCCTAAAGTTGATGAATTGGTGCAACAATAACTACAAAATAATTGAGTTTTGTAGTTATGGGAGCTTCATTTATTTGTGAAACCCATCATGATGTTCAAATGGTTAGTGTCACAGATGCTTGAGGACTTCTTCTACTTCGTAGGAAGAAGGATGAAAATTACGAGACCATTTGATTAGGATAATTACAAGCCCGTGATAACACCGGCAAGGACATGAAACTTGATTTATGTGCCACTTTGCAAAGATTTAGGAGCTAGTGAAGAGGTTGTGCTATGAGAAGGAGGAAGGGAAAACTTTATTCTTAGTTGCAAATTGGGCACATTAGAGAGGTGGACAAACATCAATAAGAGGTTCTTGTATATGGCCTAAAGAGTGTAAAAAGAGTAAATTTTATCACAAACAACATTGTTGAAGAAGCAAGAGTTAAACACAAGGCATGGGTGAAAATCACATGGGGATCCATACTTCTATTGATCATATTTTGGGAGATTGGTGTCCTAGATGGGCCAGATGGGAGCATATGGGTTCACCCACCAGCGCACTTGTCCCCCGCAGTTCACTAGTGATGGGACCATCTCGAGCACCTACAAGGATCGATGACCATTTGGTTTGAATGGTTGCATGAAGCATTTGAGAATAAGTGGTATATTCCCCATGAATTTCCACAAGTTGTTGGGATAAGGTAAAACTCGAGTTACTCAAATTTTTTTCCTAGAAAAGTTTATGATGACCAAGGGAGAGATGGGCCCATGGTGCAATCTCCCCTTCACATTTACTTTTAAGTACATGAATTTCTCCATCAACTGGATAAAGTATGTGCAGAAGCTAGTCTTTGATATAGTAAAATTAGATGTTGATGTCCATACATTACGCGTGACATAAAAGTATGGTACTCCACCCGCCGTGTCAAAGTTTTAGAGCCACATTTTCTAGACTTGCACCCTCAAGTCAAGATGACATTCAAAGGGTACATCCATCAGTTTTTCATGTAGTTGTACCCCAAAACACAATGTGGGATTGAATTGGAGGTTATAGAATCCCCCTTTCCAAAGTTCATAGAGGCTCTAATCCTACCCATGAAAGCGGTACATGGCAAAGAAGAGAAAGAAGAAAAAAGTGAAGGTAAGTTAGATACTTCCTAAAAGAAGAGGTACTATACATGTCGAAATGGTAGAAAGGTCACCAACACTTCACTACAACAAAGGTCTCATTAATGGGGTGTGAGAAAGAGAAGGAAGAGGAGGAAGATCCTATAGAAAAGAGGTAAAAGACACATGATACATCGATCCATGACATAGGCTAGGAGGAAGGTGAAGAAGAAGACCCCACCACCTTCAAGGCGAGTTGGAGGCAGAGCTAGAATAAAAAAAAGATGAGGTTGAAACCAAGGATGTGGGTGAGGTGTGCAAGGAAGGAAAAGAGCACACCGAAGGATATGATAAGATCCTATCGTGTCGAGTTCTCCCGACACATACCGCTAACCCAGTGGGGAGATGAGGGGGACTCCTTTACTATAAAAGAGTATAAAGGATTCACCCCTAGAGAAAATAAGTAGAGGACGAAACACAAAGCTATAAGGAAGAAGTGGAAACCCATGTCCCCACACATGGAATTCGTGGACAACCCCATGAAGGTATTGTGTGCAAGGTTCTATGCCACCCTCCATCCGGAAAAGATACATAGATGGGATTTTATGCATGAAGAAGGGGGTGTGCCCAAAATGAGGAAGATACTTAGTTGAAACATGTAATTCCACATTGAACAACTGAGTTTGAGGTCAATGACCATACAATCAAGACCATCCATCGAAGAAGAATGGAGGAGAAACATATAGGGTGGTGGATCCTGTTGGTACCCAAATTTGTTCTCTTTTTAGTTTTAGCAGCAAGATCGAGAGATATGGCATGAAGCTTGAAGTTAGATAGATCATGATGTGTGTCGTTTTGTGGCCGAGGATCTAATCTAACTGGCACTCAGATTTGTGGAGAGATGGATAACACTCAAATAGAACTTGATCTTGTCCTAACTATTTTAGGTTGTGCCTTTCAACCAAGGTAAGAGAACCTATATTGCAGCCTTTTTTTGTGAAGGAGTTGAAGATATCCTTACAATGTATAGGTTGTATAGAGATGGCCTTGAAAAACATGATCAATTATCCACTATTCAAACTCAACATAGTTGTCACTACTAAATGATGGAAATGCTTTCAAGACAAGGTGAGGGTTAGAGACATGGTATGATCCTGATTTGCTCTATGCATTTTTGTAGATGGATTATATTCTTTTGTTGACACATAATGCAATGCAAGGGATAACATGGGGTGGGATTAGTTATTCGAATGAATTTTTGGTGCGAGATTTTAGACAAGACTCGACTAGAATTTGCCAAATTCTTTGAGGACCTTTGCAAGAAATTTGTAAGACCCACACAATGAATGCTTCAAAAGGGGTAAGGTACTCCTTCAATCGGGATATGTGCACCGAATGGAGGCCTAGATCTACACTCTTCCACTCAATATTTGATAGCCTTCCACAAAATCTTGAAGCGAGATGAACAAACAAAGCACCTAGAAATCTCTATTTTATCATGACCTAAGGCGCACCCAAAGGTTTACAACAATCTCTAAATTCAAGGAAGGTAAATTGATTTTAAATCTGTTTATCTCTTTATCAAATGAAAGATCTTTTGAATGTGAGATTGCAGATGCCACTAAACTATCAACAAGAAATGAGACCATGTATGATCAAAATAATTTTCAAACACAAGACCGCAATAGAGTAAGAAAACACAAATAAAAACATTCTCGAAACATAAGTGGATGTAAATTTTACCAAGAGATAACAAAAATAATCCGAGAATGACCAAATTTATTAGTAGGTGATTTTTTTAAGAACAATCTCAGAGCTTCTTGATGGCTTTATAACTAAAACCAACTCAACATGATAGAAATCTAATGTAGAAAGGAATTAGAAATGGTTCTCAGACGGTTTCTAAGAGAATGGGCTTCTTCCCATAATTTCCCATGAATTTCTAAGTTTCTCCGACCTTTTGCATGTCTCAAAACATGCATTATATAACTTTCAATTACATTTGATCCTTATTTCCCAAGAAAAGAATATGCCCAAGATCAAGTTTGTTACAAAATTCCAACATGATTCGCAGATAGGGTTGCAAAAAATTTGCCAGGTGTTCCAAAAATGGCGAATCATTACAAATCCTTCATCATTATCCATTGTGGAGGCACATTTTTCATTCTCCAAGCATGCAGACCCCTTTCATTTCATTATTTCATCCTTATCCCTTTCAAATTTTTACTCTGCAACTTTGGATTTGATCTTTCACGTGTTTTCTCGAGCCCAAGTAAAAATTCATTTGAAAAATGCCCTGGATCTACAAATTAAAATTTCAAATTGATCCCATTGATCCTTGAAGGCAAAAACGACATGAATTTGCCAAAAAATTGATGAAAAATGATGCAAAATTTGCATTTCCAAGCTTCCTGGAGCAAAAATGGTGGCCAAAAATGAAAACGTATAGATATTGTGTATATTCCATTTTCCCTTCAATTTGGGCCCTCCACGTGTCAAAATACGATTGGGGATGGATTTGGGATCACTTTTTGACTTTTTAACATTTTTGGAAAAATGGAAAAAATTGACTTTTTTCTCCGCCCCTCCACCCTTGAAATTTGGTGCTGACACGTGGCATATGGTGGGTCCCATTGGAGTCACACCATTTCAATTCGTGCATTTTCACCTTTTTGGGAATTTGGAAAATTTTCAATTTCTTCCCCATGGGCCTCGCACCTTTGCCTTTGTCCTTCGACACATGTTCACCTCTCTATCGCTAAAAATCCACGGGCTTATTTCATTTTTTACCCCTTTTTTTTTGCAAGGGAAAATTTATCACTTTTCCTTCGTGGGACTACGCCCGATTTCTTCCCCGCTACGTGTCTCCTTCGATTTTCATGGATCCATGCCTCAAATTTTTATTCTAAGTCTTTTTTGCCAAAAGGGAAAAATTTTACTTTTGCCTCCGGTGGCCCACCGACCCGCTCCGCCCTCTATGCCCGCCACATGCCCACCCCTTGCTCCATTTCGGACTCCGTGGACCTTTCCACACCTTTCATCCCTTTCACCTAAGAAGGAAAAAAATTCTAAGTTCTCCGCCACCTCCCACTCCACCTTCGTATGAGAATGCGACATGTGTCCTCCCCGCGGAGTTGGGAAATTTCAATTTTTTTCCCAAAGGCAAAAACGCTAAGTTTTTCAAATGCACTCCACCGATCCTTATCCAATCGAAGCACCACGTATGAGGAGGCCTGAGCTTAATTTTGATGGGAAAATGACACCGTATGACCGTAAAAAAACACAGAATTTTCCCGCAACCTCCAAAATCAATTTTTTCTTCATGGGTGAAGGATTTTTTGGTCAAAAAACATATGGGAAGTGATTTTAAGCAATTTTCGACCATGGGGAAGGATTTTTAGGGAAAATAAGTACAAAATGAGAAAATTCAAGCTCCAAAGGCTGGGAAAGAAGGAAAAAATGACAGAGGCCCATGGATTTGAAAAACTAGGGCACAAAACAGGGCATGCATGTATTTTTCTTTCAAAATGGGGAAAATAATAAGTTTGTGAGCTTTTGAAAGCATTCAATCTGGAGAACAAAGTTTGTAGACCACCAAATTCAAAGAAAAATATTTTTAGAGCATGTAGAACAAAGGGGAAAGATGGGAAAATAATAGAGGATCAAAATGGGCACCAACATCGGCTCCTGCTCAGGGATGGGCACTCCCAGTGAGTGCCACAAGAACAACATAGACCAAGTGCCAAAATAATCCATTGGGCAAAGGATTCATGAGCCAAAACATCAAAACCAGCTGAGAACTCGACAAAAAGGCTACCACATACCAAAGCAAACCTCAAACCAAAGCAAAACACCAAAAACAAGAGTAAAAGCCAAACACTATACACTCGTACAAATTGGTGCATACCTCAAATTTGGGGATTAATCCAAGAAATGATTCGGATGCCTGTAATTAATAGGTAGTTCAAGTGATTCCCTAGCTAAGTATTTGAGAAAAAAGGTATTCTCACCAATTTTGATATCAATGGAGTAAGGGCCCATCCATAATGCATCAAATTTTCCATGTTTTCCCTTATCTTCATTTCTGTTGTCCCATAACAAAACTAGATCTCCAATATTGAAGGCCCTAGGAGTGACCTTCTTGTCAAATAATCTTTTCAACTTCTCTCTAAATCTAGCATGCCTCTAGTGGGATGCTCTTCTCTCTTCATCTAGCTCCACAATCCGATTAATGCTGGCATGGACCTCTCTTGATCCTCAAGTTGTTGAACAAACTAAAATGAAGATAATTGCAGATGTAAGGGAAACAGAGCTTGAGTCCCATACACCAACTCAAATGGAAGTGATTCTATCATCCCAAACTACACATTTTAGTTGTTCACCCCGTTTTCTCTTGATCAACTCCAAGGTTCTCCTAATGATATTCAATAAGTTATTATTGCTAGACTCAGCTTGTCCATTCCCTTGGGGGTTATAGTTTGAAGAATAATTCAGATTGGTTCCATACTCCTTGCACATTGCCATCAAAGCTTTAGCTTTGAAACACATGGAATTATTAGCCACAATCTTTACCGGCACACCAAATCTACATATGATATTATTCAACAAGAAGTCCATAACAACTTGTGTGTGTTTTTTTGGTGGGGATTACCTCTACCTACTTGGTGAAGTAACTGTCAGCTACAAGGATCCATTTATGTCCAGCACTAGAAGGGTCTGAAATATCACCAATGAAGTCCATCCCCCACTTTGTTTGAAAGGAGCTTTAATTGATACAGATGGAAAAGAAGGGATCTTGAAGCTTTTATTCTTCAGAGAAACGCTGCAACTTTCACATTTTCTAATTAGCATGGTTACATCTTTCAAGAGAGTAGGCCATCAATAAATAGCTCTCAAAACTTTGTGTGTTGTAACCCTTCCAACAAAATTTCCTCCACAAACTCCCCATCTAAATTAGTATTTACTTTGGGAGCTTCATCTTCAGATTACACATTTTAAGAGGACACCTTTAGGGTTCTTCTAAGCCATCCCAAAATCGGTGATGATGTATTTTTGAGAAGCCATCTTGAGGATCTTTTCTAATTTTTATTTAAATGATTAGGACATCATAGGTGTCCGAGGTAAAAGATTATATCCTTATACCACTCATAAATTACCGATTTCTTAAGAACATCTACCCTTTCTTCTTCTACTTCATTCACTTCCACCGTCTCTGTAAGTTACTCTCACCATGAGCTTTCAGAAGACCCAAACCTCTTACTATCTTTGTGGTTTGGATGTCCATATCATACTCCTACAGTTTTTTCACCCATCTACATCTCTTGCTTGAGATCTCCATCTTGATAAGATGTCTTTTACCATGGTGTGGGGAACATAAGCAACAACTTTTGAACTTAAGATATAAGGCCTAAAAACCTTTGTTACTTTCACCAAGGAAAATGCTTGTTTTTCCATGATTGTGTACTTCAATTGAAGCTTGTAAAGCCTTGCTAAAAAAGGAAATAGGCCTCTCAGCCCCATCTTCATCCTTTTGGAGAAAAATAGATGCAATATTATTTTAATAAGCAAAGGATAAGATTTGGAAAGGTTTCTTGTAATTCGGAGCTGCCAAGACAGTGCATGTTTAAGTGCTTCTTTTATTCCTTCAAAATCCTAAATAGTAGTCTCCTCCCATTTTATAATTTGATCTTTCTTTAACATGCATGTGATAGGAAGATTCAACTCATCAAAATTGGACACAAACCTTCTAATGAGATTGATCTCCCAAAGAAAGATTGAATTCCCTTCTTTGTTCTTGGAATTGGCACCCTACTAATTGCTTCTACTCTCTCAAGGTTAATCATGACACCAGACCTTTGAAACAATATTACCAAGAAGCTCGGCCCTTTACACGCCAAAGTGAAACTTCTTTGGATTGAGAGAGATTTCAAATTCTCTACATCTACTCAACATTCTTTTCAAATGTTGTAAGTGATCTTTCTACTCCTTGAAAATACACTCACATCATCTCGATAAACTATAATGAAGTCATTTATATAACCAGCAAAAGCAACATCCATTTCTCTTTGGAAAGTAGCCCCAGAATTCATGAGACCAAATGGCATCCTCACATAAACATATCTTACCCAAGGAGTGCTAAAGGCAGTTTTAAATATTTCAAACTCCTTGATAACAACCCGATTGTAGCCAGAGAAACCATCCAAGGTGGACAACAATTCAGATCCGGTCTACTAATCGCAAGCAAAGATGTTGTCCATGTTTGGAAAATGATAATTTTCTTTCAAAGAAGCTCTATTTAGATTTCTGAAGTCTACACAAAGTCTAATATCTCCATTCTTCTTTCTAACTGGCACAAGGTTTGCAACCCAAGATGAATACCTTGTGGCTAGAATGATCCCTCCCTCCTTTAGTTTCTTCAATTCATCTTTGATTTTTATGGAGAGGAGTGGATTAATTGGTCTTTGTTTCTATCCGAATGGTTTGGCATTTTTATCAAGAGGGATCTCATGTTAGAATAAGTCTTCTCTATATTCTTTCAGCTCTGAATATGACTAGGAAAGACAATCTTTATATTGTTTTAACAATTGGTGGTAGGACTATTTTTATTCCTTGCTTAAACTACCGCCCAACCAAACTATCCTTTTTTATCCTTTGTTCCCAATTTATTCTCTTCCATGTCCTTTGAGGAGACATGTTTCTATTGATGATGCAATTAGCCTTGTCAAAAATTGACTCAAGAGAAACCAACCATCTAGGAATGGTGTTAGTTTTCAATTGGATAATATCTTTTCCAAAAAAATTTGTCTTCCTTGATCCACACACACCATTGGTTCCCAATCAATATGTTAATCCATAAACTCACCTTGATTTTGTAAGAAACTTTGCACTTTAGCGTCATCATTACACACTTGCCAATGCTTGATGTTGTTAGGGACAACTAGCCTAGTTAACACTTCAACATTGTACTCATAATAAGGTGAAATGGTGCAATCTCAAATCTTGATCCCAACACTAACAACTTGTCAGTAGTAGCATTGAAACTTATATCATGGTGCACATTATTGAAAGAATCAAACATCTCAATTAGATCCCAAACTACATGCTTATACTGTTTCATCCGCTGATTTTTTGTAGCATACAATTTTCTTATTTGTTTAACAACTAGCTCTAAATATCCTTTTACAATGATTTCCTTGACACCATACTTCCATGTAATTCTTAGACCCAACAACAAGGCTTCATACTCAGCAATGTTTTTAGTACATTCAAAATTAAGCTTGAAGGAAAAAATAAACTCGTCCAAGCTAGGAGAAAGCAGAATTATACCAGCACCATTCCCAAATTTGGAGTAGGCTCCATAAAATAGCAATGTCCAAGGAGAACTTACCTAATCAAGGAACTTTGAATGATCCATCTTGTGCTCTTTTCCATCGAAAACCCAACAAAATTTTCAACATCAACATCAACAAATAATACTTCATAATAAGCATTGTTTGGGTCCTCAATTAGATGCAACATCTTCTTTTCTCCATAGAGCTTCGACAAGGCTTCCCTCAATGGGAAAGGTGGAAACAGACATATCCATTTGGACGCTCCCTCCAACACTTGCAGCCCACTTTCTTGACAATAACATACCCCATTTAGTAGGGAAATCAACAATCACAACATCCAATTTTAAATTCCTCCCAGGATAAGATGCAAGCTACACCACCAAACCCTTCACACAACCAACTACCGGCATGAATTGGTAGTACACTTTCCATAGGCTAGTGTCACATTGATATCCAACTCATTCATGACTTCTAGAGGCATGACATTACATGATGCACTGGAATCAAACATACAATTATGAAGTAGCCTATCCTTTATGATCAAATTTGTGAAGAATGGATCAACATTTCATTGGGAATCAACCAAGGATGTCCCCAAGTATACCTCGGGTGTTTCACCAAGATCCTCTACTTCTAGTGGTGTTTTGTGGTCCTGCAATGATCGAGGAGGAATTTTAACAACATTTACATTTATTCCTGCAGTAATCTTCTCCTCCTTCAATCCCAAGTACTAAAATGCTCTCTTCTTATGCTTAGGAATCCTAAGAAACTAAATGATTGGAAAACTCACTTTGATTTGGCTCAATACTTGGGCTATGTCATAGAGAACACTCTTTGGAAAAGAAACATTGGGAGGGAGACAAACAAATTCATCGATGAAAAGGGGTTCTTGGCAGCTTGGGCATGAGGAGGACTGTAATTTTTGCTTAGGACAATAGAGCTTTTGGAAGGTGTTTCTCTTCTAGGAGCTTCTTTGGGAATACTTGTAAGCAAGGGTGTTTTAGGTTTTGATTGAGGCCTGATCCCTTAATAACTTTACTTCTACTATTATAGTATTTCTCTTGAGCTACATCAACATTCATCAACAATTATCTATCTTCCTCCAAAGGGATACCACCATCATACTTCTTAATCATCAAAGATCTTAAGTATTCAAAGTCATTGTTAGGAATTTCAAAAGATTGTACTACATCAACTTCAAGAGTATGAGGGGGAAGGAATAATTGTACCCCGTTTGATGAAATCCCAAAAGGTAGAAGTAGTCATAACACTTATTACTTCAAGTAAATGTTTCTCCTCCATGCAAGCTTGAAGAATAACCCATCATGCAGATATCATCATCGCACTTATCATCATTATTAACTTCACCATCTTGCTGGTCCACTTCACATGGAGGATGGGGTAGAAAACACCTATCACACCAATCAATATCAAAAATTCCTCAAATATTAAAAACCCTAGCAGTTAGGAGATTAGGCAACACTCTTCCTTCACGTGCTTGAGGATGTCAATTTGCAAACCCAATGGGTCCTTTTCCTCTATCATCTGCCCTTTGATCACCTCTAGGATGATTGGAAAATTTTTCATGATTTTGTGCTCTTAGATGACCTTGTGAAGTCTACCCAATTCTCTTCTTAGCTCTTGCCAACTTGTATGAGATTTCTTTCACAACTCCTACCAAAGTTTTCACAACCTCCTCCAAATCAGCACCCTTGCTAGCTTGAGGTTTTTTAGGGTTTATCAAATTTACACCATCTCTCTTGAGGGGTTTCCTAATTTCTTTGATATTGTTTTCAATTTGAAGTGCCATGGTGAAATCTTGTCTTAGATTAGTAGGGTTCTTGTCTCTTAAGTAGTAGGTTGCCTTCTTGTCAAATGCATTTGCATATTTGATTAGACAAGATTCATCACAAGGCCTCAGAATAACAGGAAACCTTCTCAAAGTTTTGTTAAACCTTGTGTTGAAGTCATGGACTGATTCATTGGGATTCTTCTTGATATTTTCAAATTTAGAAAAGAGAAATCTATGATCAGTCTTGTCACCATATTACAAACTGAATGCATTCTTGATTTCAGTCCATGAATCAATAGAATTATCAAGCAGAGCCTTGTACCAATCCCTACCATCCTCTTCTAGTGTATGAATGAACAATTTAATATACACATCTTCAAACTCTATTTCAAAATATTCCATCATGTTAACAAAAAGTTTGAGATGTTGATCACTAGTTATAGCATTGTTATCCTGGAACTTTGGCAACCTATTTCTGACATCTTGTGGGAAAACATTTGGAAAACGATGCCAGAAAAGTGTTAGTACCCAATTTTTTTTCTCCTTTTCAGCCTAAGCAAGATCGAGATATGGTATGAAGTTTGAAGTCATATAGATCATGATGTGTGTCATTTTGTAGCTGAGGATGTGATCTAACCGGTACTGATTTGTGGAGAGATGGATACCACTCAAATAGGACTTGATCATGTCCTAACTATTTTAGGTTATGCCTTTCAACCAAGGTAAGAGAACCTATATTGCAGCCTATCTTTTTTGAAGGAGGTGAAGATATCCTTACAATGTTCAAGTTGTATGGAGATGGCCTTGAGATAACATGATTAATTTTCCATTATTCAAACTCAATAGAGTTGTCACTACTAAATGATGGAAATTCTTTCAAGACGAGGTTGAGGCTACTAGAGACATGGTATGATCTTGATTTTCTTTGTGCATTTTTTTAGATGGATTAGATTCTTTTGTTGACACACAATGTAATGCAGGGGATAGCATGGGGTAGGATTAGTTATTATAAATGAATTTTTGGTGGGAGATTTTAGACAAGACTAACCAGAATTTGCCAAATTCTTTAAGGACCTTTACAAGAAATTTGTAAGACCCACACAGCAGAATGCTTCAAAAGGGGTAAGGTACTCCTTCAACTAGGATATGTGCACCAAATGGAGGCCCAGATCTGCACTCTTCCACACAATATTTGATAACCTACCACAAAATATTGAAGCATATGAACCAACAAAGCATCCAAAATCTCTATTTTATCATGACCTAAGGTACACCCAAAGGTTTACAACAATCTCTAAATTCAAGGAAGGTAAAGTGATTTTACATTTTTTTATCTCTTTATCGATGAAAGATCTTCTAAATGTGAGATTACAAATTCCACTAAACTATCAACAAGAAATGAAACCATGTATGATCAAAAGAATTTTCAAACACAATACCGCAACAGAGCAAGAAAACACAAATTGAAAACATTCTGAAACATAAGTGCATGCAAATTTTACTAAGAGACAACACAAAATAATCCAGAATGACCAAATTTATCAGTAGGGGAATGTTATAAGAACAATCTTAGAGCTTGTTGATGGATTTACAACTGAAACCAACTCAACATGATACAAATATGATGCGTAAAGGAATTAGAAATGGTTCTCGATGGTTTCTAAGAGAATGGGCTTCTTCCAGCATTTTCCCACAAATTTTTAAGTTTCTCGACCTTTTGACGCCTCAAAACATGCATTATATAACGTTTAATTACATTTGATCCTTCTTTCCCAAGAAAAGAATATCTCCAAAGATCAAGTTTGTTACAAAATTCTAACATGATTCATAGATAGCGATGTTTAACAAATTTGCAACAAAAGTTGCCAAGTGTTCCAAAAATGGTGAATCATTACAAATCCTTCATCATTATCCATTGTGGAGGCACGTTTTTAATTCACCAAACATGCACCCTTTTCATTTCATTATTTCATCCTTATCCCTTTCAAATTTTTACTCTACAACTTTGGATTTTATCTTTCACATGTTTACTTGAGCCTGAGTAAAAATTCATTTGAAAAATTCCCTGGATCTGTAAATTAAAATTTCAAATTGATCCTTTAAGGAAAAAATGACATGATTTTGCCAAAAATTTGATGAAAAATGGTGCAAAATTTGCATTTCCAAGCTTCTTGGAGCAAAATGGCGGCCAAAAATGAAAATGTATAGTTACCATTGATTTTCCCTTTTCCCTTCAATCTAGGCCATCCACATGTCAAAATATGATTGGGGATGGATTTGGGATCACATTTTGACTTTTTAACATTTTTTGAAAAATGGAAAAAATTGACATTTTTCTTTGCCCTTGAAATTTGGTGCTGACACATGGCATATGGTGGGTCCCATTGGAGTCACAGCTCAATTCTTCACATTTTCACCTTTTTGGGGATTTGGAAAATTTTCACTTTTTCCCCGCGGGCTTGCACCTCCACCTTTGTCCTTGACATGTGTCCACTCTCTATCGCTAAAAACCGTGGGCTTATTTCATGTTTTACCCCTTTTTCGCCAAGGGAAAATTTATCACTTTTCCTCCGTAGGCCTCGCGCTCCGATTTCTTCCCGCCATGTGTATCCTTCTAATTTGTCATGGAGCCATGCTTTGAATTTTTATTCTAATTATTTTTTTCCAAAAGGGAAATATTTTACTTTTGCCTCCCGGCGTGCACGACCCACTCTACCGCCCTCTATGCTTGCCACGTGTCCACCCCTTACTCTATTTCGGACCCACAGCCTGTTTCCACACCTTTCATCCCTTTCACCAAAAAAGGAAAAAATGCCTAAGTTCTCCGCTAGCCTCCCACTCCACCTTTGCATGAGAATGTGACACGTGTCCTCCTGTGGAGTCGGGGGAAATTTCAAATTTTTCCCAAAGCCAAAAATACTAAGTTTTTCAAACAAACCTACCGATCCTTGTCCAATTAGAAGCAGCCACATATGAGGGGAGTCCTGAGCTTAATTTTGATGGGCAAATGACACCCGTACGACCATAAAAAAAAAGAATTTTCCCGTGACCTCCAAAATCAATTTTTCTTTGTGGGTGAAGGAGTTTTTGGTCAAAAAACATATGGGAAGTGATTTTAAGCAATTTTCAACCATGGGGAAGGATTTTTGAGGGAAAATAAGTACAAAATGAGAAAATTCGAGCTCCAAAGGCCGGGAAAGAAGGAAAAATGATAGAGGCCTATGGATTTGAAAACTAGGGCACAAAACAGGGCATGCATGTATTTTTCTTTCAAAATGGGGCAAAATAATAAGTTTGTGAGCTTTTGAAAGCATTCAATCTAGAGAACAAATTTTGCAGACCACCAAATTCAAAGAAAACATTTTTAGAGCACGTAGACCAAAGGGGAAAGATGGGAAAATAACAGAGGATCAAAATGGGCACCAATAGATCCTAGCCACCTAATAGATGAGAAAGCATGCAAAGTGCTTCAAAATATGTCTTCGGAGGTGATCCAAGTTGTAACATGGATGGAGGAGCCACTTTGTTCGTAACATGGTCATAGAAAATAAAAACAAGGAAAAATTGTGTAAACTAAGGAAGCATACAACCGAGTTGATGCCCTCGTGAAGAGCATTTTCAGATAATTTCTGGCATTCGTAAGTCAAGCCGTGATGTACTATAGGGATGAAATGGAATATCTTGAAGACCTTATGGGGATTTTTCCACAAATGTAAAGGATGATGTGGGGCCTGAAACTGTAAATCTCATAAAGGAGAAAGAGGAAAACAAGGTCATCTTTGAAGCCCGGATAATGGAGTTGGAGAAATTTCTCACCCAACTCAAGGAAGAAAATATACTTGGAAGATAGGGGCTTTAACAAC
Source organism: Taxus wallichiana var. yunnanensis (assembly GCA_018340775.1). Taxonomy (NCBI): domain Eukaryota; kingdom Viridiplantae; phylum Streptophyta; class Pinopsida; order Cupressales; family Taxaceae; genus Taxus; species Taxus wallichiana. Next base: position 13,975,611 of record CM031238.1, on the reverse strand, counting down.
TGCAGAAAATGCAAGCCCATCATTAACATGCGGGTGAAAGAAGATGAGGACACCCTCAAGGATTTACAAGAGACCATCCCCACCAACAAGACAATATGTGTGTAGTTTGTTAGTAACACCATGACTCAAAAGGATAAAATAAAGACAAAGGGTGAGAAGTTGGACTTCAGGATTAACAAACTCCAGGATTCCATCACTGAGTGGATGGACGAGTTTGAAGGTGTCTGCATAGAACTGGTGGTAGCTATAAATGAACTAAAGGGGAAGGTGGAGGAAATTACCCCAAACCAAGTTCCCAACATCATTGGATAAGCACCAGGGAAGACCTTATCATAATTGAAGTCCTGAGAGAAATTGAAGGATGAGATAGATGCATAGTTCCCTGAACTCCTCCAATTGGTCGCATAGTGTATTCCTCTAGTATTCAATTTTTTTGGATTATTCCTATTCCACTATTCTTTATTCTTTAAAGAAACAACATTACGCCTTAGCAGACTTTGGGTTTTCAAGACTTTCTTTGGGAAGTGCAAAGGATTGTTGGGGTGAAAATCATATTAGTGTGGGGTGATGTTGGACCCTAAATTAGCAAATTACCTAGGGCATGAAACTTGTGGCATAAATAAGTAGGGTGTGAATGCATGCACAGAGGTAGTTCTTGGAGATGTGTAAAGGCTTGCACCGTGTAGGATGGATTCAGGACTTAGTGATTTTCAAACAATTGAAAGTATGTATTTAGGGAATGAATGAAAAATTGATCGATATACAAATATGGATAAGCTATGGAGACTTGCAACTCAAGGAAAGGATATTATAGGGCATCAATAGGGTTATTATGAAAGGATAAGGAGCTAATTTTTTTATGGATTAGCTGGCACATGTGTGCTAATGACACTCAATTAGGTTAAACACATGATTAAATTTGGCATGTTCTTGTGTAGTGGTAGGGAAATTATGAAATATTCCTTCAGGATTTCTCATGTAATGGTGAGAGGTTAAGAGGAGACTCCTAGAGAGTTCCTATTGTGTATGGTTTTAGGAGAGAGGTGTAGATGAGCATGGAAGAAAGAGAGGAACATAGTTAGAAAACATATGTAATGTGTGATGGTGAGCTCTAAAATGTGTAAAAGCTCTACTACTATAAATAGCTTCATACAAGGAACTCTTTTAATGTAATCTTGGCTACTGTATTTTGGAATATAAATATAATGAAGTGATTCTAAATAACTTATGTGATGAATCTAGATTTTTACATTTCCTTTTTATGTTTATGGGTGTATTACTGGTTTCCTTGATGATAATCATGATTTTCTCTACTTCCATTATAATATGTTCATGTTATCTTATGTTCTAGTGTACTAGATTAGGATTTAGTGCTTACATTTGAATTTTAAGAATGGGTGTGTCATTCTCTATTTGTATAACACCCCCTTATTAAGGAAGAAAATTCTTATGAAGCTCACATAAAGGAGGGGATCAACACTGTACTTGCCTCGGGTGAGCTTCTAGACCAATCCGGATGATGTGTCGGTGCACTCGGGGTTGACTGGAGAAACAAAAGGTAAATAGATACTATAAATATTAGAAAAATAAAGGGGTCCTACCTTTTATAATGAGCATTACTATTACATTTACGAGAATAAGAAGGAGATAAGAGGAGGAGAAATAAGAGGGAAAATAAGATGTGAAATGCAACCACCAACAATAAGTATTAAATGCATAAAAATTGATCTACTAAACTATCGATTCACCTCCCCATTTCTATTTTGCTTATGAAAGAAGGAAAGAGGGAAATCATATCAAATCTAGGTGGTTAGGTCAACTAGACCTATGCATTAATGGCTAGAACACATGTCCCTTCTTCTCACCTACCAAATCCTACCAAAATCTGATTTTGAATGGTCCATCATGTAGCCCACGTCAAAAATTTCCAAAAAGACAAATAACACCAAAATATGAGTTTTGTAACCAAAATTTATGATAATTTGAAGGTTACAAAGTGGAGATTGGACACGCAATGACACGTTTTGTGCATATATTAGGTGAATGATTGGAAAATTGTTCATTTTTTTGTAATTTCTACCATTTTTTATGTATTAGCTCATTGCAAAGGTTTGATGCCCTGTTAGTGCACTTTGATAGGTTATTTTTGCTCACTCAAGTCTGAAAAGTTATGGCATGGCACATGTATGTGGCATGGAATAATGCACAAAGTGTACGTGAGAGTAAGAGGTGTGAGGATAACATGCATGAAAGAGAAGGGGTGTGCATATCTCGTAGAAGGATAAAAGTATGAAAGTAGGCATAAGAAATTTAATTGAGAAGTGTGTGGTGTAAAGAAAGAAGGGATGTGATGGGAAAGCTAGGAAGGAAGCATGCGACATGCAAACTATGAAGGAAAAATGCATTAGGGAGGAATGCAAAATAATCCTATAAGGTACTTAATAAATTCAAAGGGCAAGACAAGGGTACATGAGGAGAATGCATGAAGTATGGGAAGGAAGGCAAGCGCACGAGAAGGGGTGCTCGCAAAGGAGGATAGAAGGAGATAGAGGAGTGGAGAATTGAGGGTGTGCAACATGAGTAAAGAGTTCAAACAACAACCAATCTGCCAAGGAAACAACTAGAGTGCACACAACCTATAATGTTTGATCTTTAGATTCGAGAAAGAGAATGTAAGTTATCAAAATAATGAGGGGAATTGTTTTGGACAAAACCAATTACCAAGGTTTAGAATATTTTACATTGGTATAAACCAGATTTTTTTAAAATATGGAGCCACCACTAAGGCCTTGTACCTTAGATGTATAGATTAACTCAAAATGATTTTTAAAGGATAGGTTCACAAACCGATAGAAGACAATTTGTAGATATTTATGAATTTATGAATTTTTCTAGTTACCAATCCCTTAGTATACTCACAGAGGCTCAAGCTTTATGGAAAGCTTGTTTGTATTTGGAAATTTTGGATAATACTTTGTAGAATGGTCTATATTTTCCTAATTTTAGAAAATATCTAGAAAGGTATGTAGTCGAACCTTTCCTTAGAGAATTTAACTCAAAATCTTACCCAATGATATAAATCTTATATAAAATTCCCTAATAATGGCGCCGGAAGCATGTTAGTCCTCAATTCTACACCCCTGGTGGCCTATTTTTATGAAGGTGGGTTGCTTGGAATGGTGGTATACTAGATAATATATTGTTTTTATCTAGGTTAGGGTCTAACACATCCTTAGGATCAAGCCTTGGGATGATTGAGGGGCATCTACAAAGGAGATGTCCTTTTTCTACTACTTTTGGTCCTTCCTTGAACCGAGAGGACCCACGATGTAACCTGAATGCAAAGGGGAGATGAATTCTTTTTTCCTCTTGACTTGTCAAATGATGGATCAATATAGGATAAACATGGCCATGAACACAACACCAAATCTTACGAGTTATCACAAAATGTGTTGTTTAAGCTTACTATACTAGACACAGGTTACTATAGACAATAAAGTTTGATTTCTCTTACATTTGAATGAAGAATTAAGGCTATAAGGCACCTTTAGTGATATTTAGAGCAATCAAGGTAGTAAATGGAATAAATGGGAGTTAATATGAGGGGGTGGGATCAATTATGGTAATTGTAACTTCACAAAGGGGGATTATAGGCTAAGAGATTCCTTGTAATAGGGAATTTAATACTTAGAGCATGCTAAAATTCTAAAAAGCATAAAAAAACTAGATTAAGTAGTGATCGTTTCTAAAAAGGAATATTTACATTCATTGATAGCCAACAGATGCAAATCTCCAAATCAATCTCTAAAATATTGAACACAAGAGCTCATGCAAGCATTCTTATAAAGTTTTTATTGCTTCTTCCCTCATATGCCCAAGATACACTCAAAGGATAACAAAAATAACTTTGACAAAAGGGTTAGAGTATGGATTTTACAATCAAGTCCAATATTGTAGAGTAAATGCTCACATCATAATATTAAACTTATGAACAAAACACAACCACCGGGATTGAACTAGTGTATGAAAAAGAGAAGTAATAAACATAAGACTGTAGTAGAAAATATAACTCATCAATCAAAAATTTAACATACAAAACTCAAAACACAAAAATTTAACTCAAAAGAGGACATATTTCATTCAGATCTTGACTTTATTAACAAGGGAACATCAAGAGAATGCTCTCAAAGTTTTTAAATGACTGTACATTGTAATCAATCAAAATTATGGGAAACGGAAATCTATATGCATTTCACAAAGGAAACATGCACTATTCACAATTATATCTCTTTGAAATTTTTAGAAATAGAAAGACTAAGCCCCTTTGATTAGAATACCAAAACTAACTCCTTTTTTGGTGAACAGAAGAATTGGATTTTATAAATATGAGGGCAAGCCCCCATATTTATAAAATCTTTCTAAATTCTTTGATTCAATTCCCCCAATACAATAATTGAATTTCCCCCTTGTTTCACAAAGAAAGATCTTTTGAATCGAGAGGGAATGTAACTTGTCTAACTGAAAATATATAATTTTCCTTTAGCATTTTAGGATTGATTCATGCCTTCACTACCACATACACAAAAATAGTTATCTGATCTTGTCAAGTGTGCATCTGTGTCTTTTTATTTTCTCATTTTCTCTCACCAAATGACATCAATTCTTAAATCAGATGATTCCAAATTGAATAGATCTAGGAGACCTTTCCAACGAGACTAATTTGTTTTCTTTGGAGATCGAATCAAAATTTACTTCCATTTGAAGTTTTTCCTATCGGGATGAACAAGAGAGTGACATGTGATAGATTTTGATTGGATTCATATTTCATCCACATGTGCATTTATTTTCTTTTTCTTTTTTGTGAGAGCTAACAAGAAAATGCTTTTCATATTTTCCTTCTCGACTATTCTCATACTTGACTACCCATAGTGAAATGTGAGCCAATGAAAAACCTCCATGTTCCTTTGTGGTGTTAGAATTTTATTTTATTTGTACTTAGCCACCCTGAAATGTGAGCTAATAAAAAAGCCCCACACTTGCTTCACATTTCAGACTTTTCTTTTACTTGACTACTCTCCGTGAAATATGAGGAAGCTCCACTCATTTTTGCAATGTCGGTATTTTATTTTACTTATACTCACCACTACGAAACATGAGCCAATGAAAATCACCATGTGCCTTCCCAATTCAAAATTATTTATAACCTTGAATGATTTCTACAAAACACGAGCCAATGGGAAAGATCCATGCTCTTTGCATTATGAGAATGTTTGATAAGATTGATTGATTTCTGCAACATGTAAGCCAATGATAAATATCCATGATTCTCACAATTCAATTTCATTTACAAGGACCTTTAAAGTGCAAATCATAAACCAATGAAATAGCTCCACACAAATTTGCATTTACATCTTTGTCGAGTGCGAAGTATAGACCAATCATAAATTTCCATGATACTTTGTATTTTTAATTTTATTTATAAGGACCTTGTCAAAGTGAAAAAATTAAACCAATGAGAAATTCCAATGCTACGGTAATGCCAGGTCTTGTACGAGTGCAAAGAATAAACCAATGAGAAAGCTCCATGAACCTTTGGATTTTGTAGTGTTAGGATATTTTATTTTCATGTTTTTATTTCATTGGTTGTGGGGTCGGGCCTTTCCATCGTGACTTTTCATCTTAGGCATAATTATATTTTGGCTTCATTAAAATGTTACCACTTATTTTCCCTTGACCCATCAGACCACCCAAACCTGAAATTCTATCAACCTTGGCTGATTTCGTAGACTCTAAGTCCACGATACTTGAACAGTTTAGAGAGGCATGGAATCTAACCATGTGTCCTCTATTTCACAATTATTTGAATTTCTTGGTGATGTAGGTCTTTGAAAGACATTTGAACATCCTTGGCTTTTTAAAACAGTTAATTCTATTTTAAATTTGTCATTTTAACTAGTCTTGTAGCTTTATATTTCATGGCCCAGTTGCATGTTGTTCGAACTTTATGGATTCAGATTATTGGAGTAGTTTAAATTATTTTTGTGTTGATTGTAGGTTCTCTGAGAAATATATAGACATATCTCAATCACGCGTAAGTCTGAAGCTTTCATAATTTAATTAACTAGTCCATTAAACCAGTCCTTTGACATTTGTGCTAAATCCTCTCATTTATTTCACCAAGGCACTAAATTTATTAGAAATTGATACTTCTCCCTTACTTAGAATGAATTTTGAAGCACATAGAGTAATATGAAGCACACATACAAGTTAAAACTTTGGATATTTAATGAAAAATACCATCTCGATCCAAGGAATTGAATTGAACACTAACATGTACTAATGAGTATGTGGTTCCACAATTTGACTTCTTACCATTCTATTTACTAAAACCCTTCTTGATTTTTCTAGACATTATCAGGTCATATTCTACCTCAATTAAAATTATTTGTGCCTCCTCTAAGGTGGCAGGTGTTGGGGTTAATCACACTAGTTATATAAACACATATTCATATCTAAGCATACAAATATTGAATACAGAAATAAACCAGAAGAAATAATACACAAGATATAACGTGGTTCATCTAGTGTGGGATATTTCCACCAAGAAACAACCATTATATCATTCAAATATTTAACAAAGAATATACAATGAAGATCTATAATCTTCCACACCTCTCTTGGATGTACAGTACTTTCTTCCTCACAAGCTTCTCTATTCTCTCTCTAAGAATTATCTCTTACAATTCCAAATTCTTGTAATGATTTCTCTCTTCTAACCCTAGCTTTCTAACTTATATAGGAAAATATAAACTTATGGAACTTTAGATATGGAATTACAATAATGACATCAAATTTATGTCAAATGTTAGATCTAATTTCTATGAGTTAAATAAAACAATCACGCACAAGAAACTGATGTCTGTTACCCTAACCGATACCAGTTCCTCCTTTCTTTGACCGATGTTGGTCCCCAAGTGACTAATGTCGGTGTTCCAATTGACACCTTTGGTTCTTTGTGTATTCCATCAAGTTAATAAATCATGAACTAATTGTGAAGAAATTGAGCTCCACAACTCAAAAATATCCCACTTGTAGATAAAATATTGCAATTGATCTTTGCATAACTCCATTTTGGATCTTTTCCTTGAAATTTTTCTCCTCTTCAAGTCTCAAACTCAAAGACAAACAAAATTGGAGTGTAGCTCCAACTACTCCTTTTCCAATGACTTCATTTGCATATCTCATGTAGGTTCTTATTTGTATAAAATTTTCTCCAGTTTCATCTACCCATCCTCCAACTCCTTCCATATGAAGTGATACATCAATTGAATGTGTTTCATTCTTGAATGAAATGCTGAGTTATTTTCCAGATGAATTACACTTTGACTATCATGTACAATTTACAATCCTCTTTCTCCTTTACTAACTATTCCACGAACCTACTCATCCATATCATATATTTTCTAGCCTCTATAGCTAGAACATACTCATCCTCTGTAGTGGACAAAGTGTCATAACCTTCTACAATATCTAAATAAAGCTAATTGTCATCCCACCTACTATGAATACATATCTAGTAGTTCTTATCCTACCATCCATAACTCCAACCATATCGAATCAACATAGCCACATAAATAAATATATGACCCTTTATATCATAAGTGCATGTTGAATGTCCCTCTCAAATACCCGAGAATCCATTAGACTAGTTTTCAATGATCTTTACCTGGATTGGCCATATATTTGCTCACAACTCCCACTACCTATATAATGTCTTGTCTGGTAGATACAGAACATACATGAGAATTCCAATTTCTAAAGAATGTGGAACTCATGCCATGTACTGACCTCCTCATCTAATGTAGAACACTAATATTTACTCAATTTTAAGTGTTCATCCATAGGTGTACTTAGAGGTTTTGAATTCGTATATTAAACCTTTCAAAATACTTACTAATATAATGTTCCCTGAGACAAATACAATTTCTTGTTCTTCCTGTCTCTATGAATTTGCATGCCAAGTATTTTCTTTGCAGCTCCCAAATCCTTCATTGCAAATGTATGAGCTAACTTTTATTTAAGCTCACTAATGTCCTGCATACTAGATCATGCAATAAGCATATCATCCACATACAATAACAAAATAATATAGCTTCCATTTTCAAGATTCTTAAAATAAACACAATGGTTAGATTCACATCTCATATAACCATGCTCATGAATTAAAATATCAAAGCTCGATACCATTTCCTTGGGGATTTTTTGAGCCCATACAAATTCTTTTTGATCCCGCACACAAGTTTCTCCTTACCCTTGACTTCATAACCAAGCGAATGCTGCATATAAATCTCTTCCTCCAAATCACCATGAAGGAAATCCATCTTGACATCAATTTTTTCTAATTACAAATATTCTACTGCAACTAAACTCAATACAGTAGGTATGGAAGTCATTTTTACTACAAGAGAAAATATCTCAGCAAAATCAATACCTAATTTATGTGCAAACCCTTTTACTACAAGACTTAAATTGTATCTTCTCTCTGTCCACCCTCTTCTTCCTTGATCCTATAAACCCATTTGTTATGCAATGTTATCTTACCTTCTAACAAATTAACCAAATCCCATGTGTGGTTCATTCCAAGGAGTCCATCTCCTAATCCATGTCATGGTCCCACTTTATGTGGCTTTCATCCTACATTGATTCTTCAAAAATCTCTTGTTCACCACTATCAGTCAATAATTAATAATATAAGGAAGGTGTAAATATTTTTGGAGGTCTACTTACCCTTTGTGACCTTCTCACTGAGATTTGGGATGTCAGAGGCTCAATCTGCTCATTCTCAAAAATTATATCAATCTCGACAAGTGGTGACATTGGTCAATGGTAGTTGACACTAGTTTAGCTAACTAACATATTGGTCCCGATCTTTTGTAAATGACATTGGTTCAAAGCATCGACGCTAGTCTAGTGTCAATCGACACCGGTTACTATGTAGACATGTAGGTATCACTTTTAAATCTGAGAATGCATTTTCATCCACAAAATTTTCAATCGGTTCATCTTTGGGTACCAAAACTTGATCCTTGTACATTCTCTTTTCATTGTATTCAATGTCACGACTCTTAACAATCTTAGAATCTTCTAAATCCTAAAAACAAAATCTTAAATCACTAGAGCCATAACCAATAAAATTGCATCTCTTATATTTAGCATCCAACTTATTTCTATTTTTTATCAATATGCAAAAAATCTTCGAACCAAATACTCTAAGAAAAGAAGGATCTACTTATTTTGTGGTCCAAGCTTCTTCTAGTATTCTACCATCCAAAGTGCACTTAAAGGCCCACAATTTATAAAATAAATCACCATATCTACTACTTCTTCCCAAAACTATAGAGGTAATCCATCATGTATCCACATGCTTCTTACATGTTCCATGATTATCCTATTCATTCTTTAAGCAACACCATTCCCATGTGGTGTTCTAGGAATTATTATTTCTCTGTGTATTCCATTTAGTGAACAATATTAATTGAAAACATTATTATAGTACTCACCACCATTTTCAGATCTAAGGAATTTTAACTTTGAATTTGATTCATTTTCCACAAGGGCTTTCCATATTTTAAAAGTCTCAAAAACATCAGATTTACGTTTAATACAATAAACCCATACCTTTCTTGTGGCATCATCAATGAATGTCACATATTATTGGGATCCTCCATGAGAACCTACATGGGCTAGTTCTCACACATCTAAGTGCACAAGCTCAATTTTTTCTCCTTTCTTCGCCCGAATTTGAGAAATATCACTCTCTTTTCTTTCCAAATATACAATTCTCACGAAATCAAGATCTACATATTTCAAATCTGATAACTTACCCTTATCCTTTAATATTTGCATTCCTTTTTAACTCATATGGCCAAGCCAATTATTCCACATGCTTACATTTGAATCTGAAGTAGATAGCACAAAAGGAATCAGTAATATAGGTAGACATATATAATGTTCCTACCTTCTTTCCTCTTGCTACAATAAGATATCCCTTGCTAAATTTCCAAGAATTGGCTATGAATGTAACCATGCAACCAATTTCACCTAGTTTTCCAATGAAATAAGATTTATCCCAAGGTTTGGCACATTCCTCACATCTTTCAATATCCATGTATTTCCATTTTGAAATTTTAGATGAACTTCTCCTTTACTAATAATATTGCATGGTTCATCATCTCCTAAATAAACATGCCCAAAATTACCCTAGACATAATTTATGAAATAACCCTTATTAGGGGTAGCATGTAAAGAAGCTCCGATTACAAAACCCATGATTTAATTTTATTATCCAAGGAGAGAATAAGGGAATCTTGAATTACCTCAAATGCAACAATGTTTACCTCTTTACCTTTATCTAGTACATTATATTTGTTTTCCTTGAACCAACAATCCTTCTTTACATGTCCTTTCTTTCCAAAATTCCGGAAGGTTATTCCTTTACCTCTAGATTTAGATCTACAATTCTTAGAATTTGATTTCTCATTATTATTTCTCTTAGATCTCTCTTTTCACCTTCCTCTAATTTCTACATTCAAACCATTCCAGATGATAATTCTCATGTATATTTCCTACATATTTCTTAGTTCGGGATTATACTAACCACATCATCAAACTTTAAAATATTAGTAGCAGACGTTGTATTACTAACAACCATTACCAAGTTATCCCAACTATCTGGAAAAGAGAATAGAAATAAAAGTGATTTCACTTCATCATCAAACAAAATATTAACTGATTTTAATTGATTTACAATAGAATAGAAATCATTCAAATGACTTGATGCAGATTCACCTTCTTGCATCTTAGAATTAAATAATTTCTTCATCAAATAAACTTTATTTGAAGCACTAGGTTTTTCATATAAATTAGCTAAAGATTTCATCAACTCTACTATGGTTGCTGATTTAGTAAATTTCTAAGCCATAGATGTTTTCAAGCTCAATCTTATAGATCCCAGAGCCTTTCTATCAAGAATATTCCATTCTTCATCAATCATCTTTATAGGTATTTCCTTATCATCCAATGATAAGTATGAATCTTTATGATAAAAATAATCTTCCACCTAGATCTTCCATAATTGATATCTACAGTCTTGAATTTCTCAAATATATATTTGCTATCTTTTTCCATTGTGTAGCTCTCACTCAATCAGAAATCCCTTTCAGGTAATTATGTCAACACATAAAACCTCAAACAAGAAAACCATGATACCGGTTGTTGGGGTTATCACACCAGCTTTTATAAACACATATTCAAATCTAAGAATATAAGAAATAAATACATAAATAAACCATAAGAAATAATACACAAGATATAACGTGGTTCACCTAGTGTGTGATACACTCACCAAGAAATAACCAATATATTATTTAAATCTTTAATAGAGGATATACAATGAAGATCTACAATCTTCCACACCTCTCCCAAATGTACAAGTACTTTCTTCCTCAAAATATTCTCTTTTCTCTCTCCAAGAATTATCTCTTACAATTCTCAATTATTTTAATGAGTTATCTCTCTTCTAACCCTAGATTTCTACCTATATAGGCATATACAAACTTAGGACACTTTAGCTATGCAATTACAATCATTAGATAAACTTTATATCAAAGGTTAGATCTAATTCTTGTGAGTTAAATAAAACAATCACACACATGTAACCGATGCAACTTACCCTAACCGATATTGGTTCCTCCTTGTTTTGACTGATGATGGTCCCTGTGTGACCAATGTCGGTTATTGTGTATTCCAAAGCAAGTTAATCAAGTATGCTAATTGTGATGTAATTAAGCTCCACAACTCAACATAAGGTAGATTTATTCTTAGCACAAATATGACTTCAGGAAGTTGTACATTGGTTAATAATCTTAATTGATTATCCTCGTAGCTAAAGAAGATTCTAGGATCTTATAGATCATTTTATTAAACTTGGCCATAAATTACCCCATGATCTCATAGGGATCTTTCTTTAACTAAGAACATTGGGAAAGAGGATCATGAACATATTTAGTTAGTTTGAATCTAGATTCAAATTTGGATTTCATATCATCCCAATTGGTAATAGATCTCCTTGGTAAATGATATAACTAGTCTACAACACTATCATGTAAGGATTCTACAAACAAAGTAACTAATACATCTCCATATCCCATACCAAACACCCCACAATTTGTTATGAATGTTGTAATGTGATCATCAAGGTGGTGCTTCCAATCTCCTCTAAACTTAGGGAAGTTCTTCCTTGACCCCTTAGATAAGTCATGTAAAGGGGGAGTTAGATCCAATGGGCTTGTGTTTTGTCCCCAAGGTAATGGTTCTTTATAGTCCATATTTCATTCTTCTTCTTCTACAAATATTTATACATCTTCTTCTACAATTTATTCTTCTAGAGGAATGTAATTTAATGGTTTAACTATTGATCCTTCAATGGGGTATTCAAGAGGAAAGGTAGGATCAAACTTAGGAAAATACTCTTGACATGTTCTCCTTGCAATTTGAGTGATGGGAATTCTAAAATCAGATTGTAATTTCTCTTCAAATGTCAGGTCATTCATGCCACTATCTCTGGAGACCCTCACATACCTTATTTATAACAACTTGTTAGATGGATGCCTTGCTCAAAACATAGTTCTTCTAAGCTCTTATTTTCTGATTTAGAGCTTGTCTTGCACATTGTAGAGCTTGAGCATGCTATTATTCAAGTTCCAAAACTCATGAGGCTGTATGGTAGTGGTTAAAGATTTTTTTGTAATGCCGGATGAAGCTCCTCAAATTAGGTGAGAGGTCTTCTTGGGTATCCTAGAAGAAAAGGATATTATGTTGTAACATAAAATAATTTCTAGGGATAGCTATAGAGGGAAAGATCTAGAGCATACATCAAAGATCTCATTATTTTAAATATTTGATTTTTATTGGATATTTTAGATATTTAAATTTTTATGAATATTTTAGTTTATGAGGTGGTGCATATATAGTAAAATATGCGCAAGGTGGGCGCCAAAGAAATATTATTGAAATAATTTTTCACATCAAAAATTATGGATCTTTCACCAATGATCTAGGACTAAGTCCCTCTTCTTCAATGGGGAAGCTCCATTTATTTAATGCAAGAAATTATGTACACCATTATAATAATCGGGGCTGGTATTTTTACCGGGCATCACACAAAGCGTATTTCCCTAAACCTATGGAAAAATTATTATAGATACTATAAGGAGGAAATATATTGTGAGAGAGGTGCGGAAAGAAAAGTGAGAGGGTCTTGCACAATAACTAACACAATAGAATTTATTTCTCAAAACCATAATGTTTCCATACACATTAATGAGAAGACACCATTAAAATAGAATAAGTAACTAGACACAAAAACACAAAGTATCTTTGCATTATATTTCACATGATTACAATGCTCATGGGGTGTTGTTGAGGAGGATAGGAATGTCTAGGCTATAAAATAGAAGAAATTGGCTACTTTGTCTTTAGAGAGAAAAATTAGAGCTAGAAAACAATAATGATCATCCCTTTGAAGTGAGGAGGTCACCTCAATTTATAGCTTTACAATGACACTCTTCATCTACCCCACATGAAATTTTAAGTTCCTATTTAACTTGTGGCTTTTAATCTTCCTTTAGAGTGAGGAAATAAGTCCCCTTTTATAAATCAAAAGGGACTTTTACAATGCAACATTAGAAAGTCACTTAAGTGAAACAGAAAATTTTCATGATTACATACAATGAGTAATTAGAAAGGGGAAGAGAAGAAAGAGGGATAAAAAGAGAGAGAAGAGGAAGGGAGTTGATAAAATACTTCATGAAGAAGCTGCCTCTAATGAAGAATCAAATCCAATTGAATTCTCTAGAAGATCTCCAATGATGAAGCTTTGACCCTTGACCATCTTACCCAAAATAGAAACTACAAATGAAACCTTCTCATATTCTAGGATGTTAACATGTTCTAATGTGTTGGGCCTAGTCATAGGGATGAAATTGATCTTTCTATATTTATTGAACCATTTCTCATTATTCCTTGTAGTATTAGAGATGGAACCTCTAATCTCCGCAAGGGATTCCAGAGTGTCACCACTGAAGGACATATGATCACCAATATTTTCCTGAACCAATTATTGAAATGAATTCTAAATATCCTTCAAATAAGTATTCTCTTTAAGGGAAGCATTACCAATCTCATGCATGCTTGTGCAAATATTCTTAGAATTTTTAATGCAATTTCTTGACAAGACTCTAAATCAACAATGGACTATTTTAGAATATCACACCTCTAGGTTATAGTATAAGAGAAAATGGGAGAAAAGTTATCCGAAGCAGATGAAAACACACTTGATCTTACCAAGGCATGAGAATCAAGATTATTCATCTCTCTCACCAATGGGAGAGAATTTTCCCAAAGGACCTTCTCTTTCTTGATCTCTACCCTAGTTTTATTGATCTTTAACTTTGTTTCCAAGAGGAATGTGAACAAAGAGATAATCTCGGGGAAGAGAGCATTCCATTTTTCCATGATCATACTCACCCATTGGTCACTTTCCCTTCCTTACACTATGAACACTTGAGCTTTTTTGAGGGACTGAGGATTGAAGCTGCAAATGGGAGAGATAGATTTAATCAGAGGAAATAATGATGATCCTGATTCAATAAATACTTGTACATATGAAGAAAAATTCCTCACATATTTCTTCAATTGATCAATGGTTTTCTTGTATTCCTCATTCCATGTGAGGATCTGAGTTGAAGACTCCTTGAACAAGTGAGCATCACCTTCATGTGTGGCTTGTCCCAAAGATACTCTTGTCATTTCATAGTCATTGGGTGTCATCTCTTCCATAGGTTTTATGACCTTTAGACATGTAACCTCTACAAACTGAGCTCTGGAAGCCTCAATGAAGAACCTAGAGGTTGTTTGTGCCTTCCTATTTCTCTTTGTCTTGATGTACTTTGAGATGGCCTCAAATTTGGGTGCCACCGCATATTGCATTGTTCTTGACTCCTCTCCAAGCAAGTCATTGATCCATGAGAAGGGATTAGAAGGAGTGGAAAGGATATAAGACACCTTAGATGCTTGGTAGGAAACCAAATCATGACTATGATGAGTTGATTCAAACACCTTTATAGGGATAACTAGATCCATCGATTGATTGGGGTATTGTAAAGGATACATCTCACCTTGATCAAGTTGCTCAACAATATCTTGTATGAATTTGGACCTCTTTTACACCTCCACTAAGGGATATTTTTCATCAACCTCTGTGAGTTTCCTCTTTCTTGAATGATATGAGAATGCACCTCCATCAGATGCTTTGTAAGATGGGTAGAGATAAGATTTACTAGGAAAGGAAGCTATTGTACTCTTTTCAATGCAAGCTTCCCTTCTCTTCTTGTACCACTTTTGGAACAATGGATCACATGCATTGTGCTCTCCTTGATGTCACTGGTCTCTATGATACACCATGGGATGGGAGTGAGAGGTGAATATTGCACTGCTTCATATTCATGATCAAAAAGTTCTAAACAATCTACTTGCACCTTACCTGCACAAAAAAATCAAACTTGAAGTCAATGTTTTTCTCCACTATCATCCTCATATAATCCATTTTTATGACTTCCTTCTCATCTACAAAGTTATCCCAGAAGTCTTCAATCTTATGAATATGGTGTAGTCTAGGCAAGATGAAGGAATCATGATCCTTCCTAAGGTCAAAATTACACCTAGCCACATATGAGTTCAAGTTGAAGGCAACAAGGGAGGTCTTAATGTTTGAAGCATCACGAAAATTCTTACATGAATAAATAACCAAGGAGATGGGAAAGGAAATACCCCTAGCTTCCCAAATTTTCATTTGATATGAACAAGATGAAGTCATCTACACAATTCAATCAAGATGATCTTGTGACTTAGGTAGCTCAAGTAACCAAAGAGGAGCATGGTCAAATCCACTTACCCTAAGATAGGTGTAAGTTTGTAACTATGTGAAGAATATCCTATAATTTTAGATCATCTCATATACCTCAGGTGGAATCCTTTACTATGGGTCTCCTTCCATCATCTTGATGAGTTACATAGTGAATGCATCATTTACCCTTATGAAATGTGAGTTGCTCCCTCACGAAAGTGACTTTCAGTAATTTTCAAAAGCGAAGGATTTATGAGGGAAATTTGGTGTAAGAGAAATACCATGGAATATTTTTTTCGTATACAAGGTCATACACCAAGTAAGAGGTCATAGTGAACATCTTAGTGGTGAAAACCTTCTCCAATTTCTGTGAATATCGTCACTAATGATTTTACTCCAATCAATGATTTGGATCTTCAACAATTACCAATATGAATTGTGCCATCCACTCATGGAATTCCCTTGTATTCTCTTCACCCATCACTCTACTTATGAGTATAATTCCATCTGAGTATGCTTTAGGAAATTTGTTTCGTGGCAATGTCTTGGGTATTCGAGAAAGTTATCTCTCATACTTGAACCATGAACCAATTGCAATTCCTTGAAGATAGAAATCAGTCTTAGATCACTCTTGAGATGAAAACTACCATGTGATGATGAAAATGTGACTTCGGGTGGGAATTTTTAGGAATTGTGGGATTACTTTTGTTGTGAGTACTGCAAGTAAAGAATTATCCTCTATAATGATAGTTATTGTGATAGTGTTAAAGTGTCTCACAAAATCTATAACTAGCTTAGTGCTTTGCAAAGAGAGTGAATGTCCTCCTACTTGGAAGAGTCCTACATTGAATATATTCTCCACAATAAGAACTCTTGGTTCCTTCATCATCCTTGTATTCAAATCCTCTAGGTCTAGATGTGCTACATCACTATCTCCCACATTCACATACTCGGTGGAAAAAATGGATATTGTCTCGAACCCAGTGTACTTGATCTTCATGATGGCTAGAGACATGGATGAAATAGAGTGATGTAGGTGCATGTGAAATTTAGACTCTATCTAGATACTTACTATTTTTAGTAAGTCACAACCCACCCTCAGATTCTATTTTTAGATAATTTTCCCAATTTTTAATTTTTGTTTCTATTTTGTTGAGTTCTAGACTTGAGGAATTACATAGAGGTCTTAAAATTATTATTTTTAGTTTTTAGTTTTTAACACTTACTATTTTTAGAATGGATTTGGTTCCAACTTACTAAAAATAGAAGTGTGCCTTCTGAGTGTCAGATTGAGATGAAATCAATTTTGTTAGATTAGGTTTTTATTGTGATCTCATGCTCCAAATTTTAGATGTTTTCAATCATAAGAAATTTAGCTATCTAAAAAGAATTTTTTTGTTGGAATATTCATGTGGCTGATTGAAAAATGTAGATAATTAATGGGAAAATGGGTAGTTTCTTCTTCAAAGAGTTCTAGAAAGGAGGCTTAAGGAAAATTTCAAGGAAAACACAGCTAGGATTTGAGAGCTATGAGAAAAAATGTGTTTTCATTCATGGAGATTTCTAAAAATTTTGGTAGTAGAATAGCATACCAGTAGAAATGGGGGTTTAAAACATAAAAATGAGTTTGGTATGAGAATTATACTCACCCCCTTCATAAACCTAGCTAAAATATGTTTTAACTCACCCTCGCTTAACCGGGTTAGGCAAGATGAGAGGATGGGGTTATGACTTAATAAATGGGTCTCAAAACCCCTCATGTACCTTACCACATTTAGTAATGGAAAAAGGGAAATCACGAGTGAAAACATGCACCTAGGGTAGGGGCATCATGAAGAAGGGGACATAAGTTATTATGAAATTGAGTTAAAAACACTTACCTAACACCCCAAATTGAAGTTTTAATTGACGCAACTCTTCCTCCTCCTTTGTGGTGCATTTTTGTGTCCCTCTTGTCCCTTTATAAAATGGAAAAAGGGACATCACCTCCTTATAATTGCACATATGGTCAACTGACCATGAGAAAGGGGCCAATACTTAAAGTGAGTTGAAAACACTTACCTAAAACCTTAAGTTACAACTTAAGTGACAAATATTCTAATTATCCATCTCCATCCTTGGTGGTGCACTGAGTGTCCCTTTTTACTTTGGTAAAATAAACATCACGGGTTTTTAAGAGCACATTTTCCATATTTAAAAGCTAGGTGTCACCATCACACTACTAAAAATAGTCTATTGGAGTGGCTTTTTACCTTGAGAGATTCCCTTGGTGTTTCCTAGGCCAAAATTATATAATTTTGAGTGCAAAAAAGAAATGAATCCAATGAAACCATTTTCATGACTTGATTATGCCTTATCTTTGAAATTTAGGAATTTTTCAATTCTGGTCACGGGAGGTTCCCGAAAGGTCAAACTATCTTGCCATTTTATCCACTTTGGAATTTTAATCAACTTCTAAATCTCCTTGTATTTCCTATAATCTTCATTGAATCTTCACCATGATGGAAGTTATTTTTCCATACTTTTGGGCCCATATATGTTAATATGAACCTCAAAATCCCTTGAAACCTTTTGAAAAATGAAGTAGACATCCTTAGATTTCCAATGAGTATCTGATTGTTTTTCAAATCCTCTTGAGGATTATAATATATCTAGAACAAGCCAAGTAGCTTTTTCACCACTTTTATTTCCTTATACCATGCTAAAAATATCCCGATATTACATAACTTGTCCCTAGTTCTGATTTTTCTTGTAGAAATTTCATAAACTACCTCTCGATGACTGCATATTTCTTCTACACACTTCTTGGGTGATTTAAATTTTCCTGTAATTTCCCATACAATATTCAACAGTGCAAAAAGTCCAAAAATATCCCTTTTGCATCATCTACGGAATCACTTATCTTCTCTTGGATTAATATATCCTCATGAATAAGATTAAACAAGATATATTATGAGTTAAACAAACTTGAATATTAAATTATCACATTCCTCCTAACCATTATGAGGGTAACACAGTAATTGAGTTGGTCGGAGGAAAATTTTACATTGACCAAGAGAGGTATTTTTAATGTGGGCTAGGTTGTCATGACAATTTTTTTGAATTTTTCATGCTAAAAATTTAGCATGAAAACAATTATCTAGCTGATGTAAACTAACTCATTAAAAACCTTTACATACACATTTTTGACTTGGACCTTGTCCACCCAAGTCTCGTAAGAAAGAACCAATCAAATCACATAACCATTGAATTAGACTTAGTCTACCCAAGTATCGTAATTATGGATTAATCAAATCACATAACCATTGAATTGGACCTTATCCACCAAAGTCTCATATATCAGGACCAATTAAATCACATAATCATTGAAATCATCCACCCAAATCTCATACATTAGGACCAATCAAAATTCAAACACATGGACCTATTCCACAACGATGAATCCATTGTAAACCCTAATCGTGTAAAAAAATTTAAAAAGTGAAAAAGAGAAAAAAATATCTCGACATATCAAATCCCTCACCATAGTGCTATTTAAAAATCAAAAGCAAAGAAGATTTTTTTATTAATGGGTACTCTCCACACTAGGTGAGGTCTCTTGTACAAATAATTTTACTTGTTTCATATGTTAGCGAGATGTATATATCATTTCATTATCATATCTTCACACTCTTCACCTATAAGACATAAATTAATCTTGTTCCTATGTGGTATTGTGTGTCACATCCATATTTTAGATTCTTTCATTATGTATAGTCTTGTTTAGAAGATTATTGATGGAAAATCATCCTTTCAAATAATCTCTCTCCTTAACAAAAAAGCAATAAAAGTTTTTACCTAGATCTTTTTTCCACCCATATCATTCTAAGGTGATGATCCCTTACATCATACTAGTCACGTATGAGTGATATTTGGGGAAAAAATATATTTTCAAAATAAACACAATACATAACCAAGGAAAAATTTAAAAAATATATAATTGTTTTCAAAACATTACACTTTTTGTCCTTCACAATATTTGGTGATGAGCCCACACTTCTGACGGGTAACGTGAGACTAGGAAAAGAGAAAAGTACCCTTACTCACCTACATCTTGTATTTGGTGTTGAACCCTTACCTCTTACTGGTGGTATGGGAAAAAATGTAGGGGTTCATTTAAAATAAATCAAGCAATAAAAATCCTTTAGAAAACTGAATCAAAAGTGCTTAATCATACAAAATCCAAAGAATCAATTTAGTTTCTCATGTTAAGAGATAAAACCATTCCTTACACTAGATCTTTCCAATAGTAGGCCACCTATGGGTCTAAGTCTAGTCACAACCTATAAAGTGAAATCATCTTGGAATCGGTTAGATAATCTTAATTAGAGATGAGTCACATTTTCCCAAATGGACCATTATTAACCTTGTGTCTTTACATCCATCATCTTCATTTGCACATCATTATCTCATTTGTCTTACGTCCTTCTTGGCTCTTGGTGTTGAGCCCTCACATCTTATTAATTAGATGGAGTCAAGAGTGCAGTCAAAATCCTATCACCATATTATCTACATTTTACCAATGGAATTGAATGTTTACAATTGTTTGAATATATGTTCAGATAGTACACCCTTTACTGAGTAAAAAATCCAAAAAAAAAAAATTGAAAATACTTAAAAATCCAACTAATAAAAATCTAAAAACATTTAGAAAATCAAAATGCAAAAACACTTAGAAATTAAAAATCCAAAACAATTCAAAAATAAAAAAATCCAAATTTAAATTGAAAATGCGCGAAAGAATTAAAAAAATTGACACAACCCAACAAGTTTAAAATTTTAAATACTATCCTAATGATCACTTTGGAAACTATCCTACGACTATTAAAACAATTATCTTACCCCTTTCATGTATCCTTGTTTAGGGAAATTAAAATCAAACCCTCACATGTATCCTCACTTGGGGAAATATCAGATCTCATTTTCTTCCTTGCATGCATCCTTTCTTGGGGGAAATAACCCTTTCAATCTCAAATTAATCTTCAATTCTGATCTAATAAGAGTGTCACTTGACCCCACTCTTCAAGTATGATCCAATTCCATTGTATGTATGCTTGTTTGGGGGCATTCAAATGTGCTCAATCATCATTGTGGGACACATTAGGGGGCATAATCAATTGAATTTATTTCAATTTTTGTTGCATTTTTATTATGCTTTACATTAGACAAATCGCAAGTATTTTGTTATCATCTTGGCACATTCATAAACATGGTGCATACTATTACTATGTATATTGGGTTTGCTTTATTTTTGTATTTTTATTTTCCTTTTTGATCAATTACAAGTATTTTTATTTACATATTGGATTATTCATAGCCTTGGTGTATATATTTAATATATATATTGGGTTTGGTTTTACTTTATTGTTTTTAGTGTATGTGTTTCTCATTGTTCTTCAATAATCATGGTGTTAAATCTATTGTGCAACAGAAAATTAGTTTTCTCCAAAATACAAAATCCAAATGGAAGATCAAGCTACAAGTAATGTTATTCATATCATCATTGCATTCATTCATGCATCTCATTTAAAAAATCATATCAAAAATTCATTAATCACAAACATCATCATATGTCTATCAAGTATCATATACCATCATTAAAAAATATAGTAGAAAAAATTATAAATGTTTTTTCTCCCACGGTCCCACCTAAACCTCTATTCATGTCTGAAATATTAATTTTGACCTTTTTTATCCGCTGTCTCTCCTTTTCTTAGCCAATTTTTATGTCACTACTCCACTAGTCTCTTATTCCTCTTATCAAGTGGTTGTCCACCATTTTTGCACCACTCATTCGATTGAGGGGCTCTCCTCGGTACCAATATAACTTGTTGGGAATCCAAATGACTAACTGGGAAAATCGGGTAATTCACCACACTTCTTTATCATTTATTCACCGATCTGCACACGTCTACTATCTTTAAAGCACTATTACTTCGTAATAACACTTTAAAGAGGGAAAATGTAGACACCCTAAAATATCATATTACACATTCTAAACCTCTAAAATCATCCTGTAATTACTTCACGGTGCATTATGACCATTTTTACTACTTTTTATATATTCCGCTATTTTACGACCTTTAATGACATTTACGACATTTTCCTACAATTCCCCTAATCATTCCTATCACTCACACATGGTCTCAAATTATTAAATATTCACACTATGGACCTTATTACATTCATATCCCATTCTTAGGATTAATTAATTAATCCTATCACTTTTATTATTCATCCCCTATTAGTTAATTTTATTATCTAATTTAATATCACAATAATTAAATAAATCCTACACTATCCATTTACACCTCACCTCTTATCCACTTTTACTTTACTAGTCAACATCTCAAGTTAACTAGAGAAAAGAAAATAATTAAAGATTAAATCATTAAATATCTACAAGAGGAAAAGTTTAGATTAAATCAAATCATGCATTTGAGTTAACTAAACATATCACATAAAGTATGACATTCTAAAATTAATACATGTCTCGGTAATACATGCATTCGAAAAAAAGAAAAATCTCCAAGCTAAAAGTCATGCCACTTTTTGGGTGAATAAAGAAAAAGACATGGAATTAGTATTTAATTATAGATATACAAAAACATGTGAAAACTTGGTCAACTAAATAATAATGTATCCATGCAAGCTCAAAAAAAAGTTCAACTCCTCAATTAGATTGGAAACTTAATTAAAAAAATTCATTCATGCTTGATTAACTTCGGATCGACAAGTTAATCACATAAATCGAGTATTTGGGGTTCTCTTCCCTCATCTATAAATAATCACTAATTCCTCTCTAATTATCATATTCGGAAGCTTTTAAATTTTCATCATCAATGTGTTGGATTATCATTTAATCTCACATGTCGTTATGTTGTCCAAATAATCGTAAATCAAGAAGCAAATCATTCATTCAATTAATTTGATTGTAGCTGAATTCTAATTCCATTTTCCACACATTTGGAGCATAAAAAAATTCCTCAAGATATTCAATAAGATCGGTGCTTCATTCTAATATTCAACAATCTCATCTGAGGTTACAAGGATATATGAACAAGGATATGGTTTTATTTTATTTGCATTATTTTTTTCATGTGTAGTATTTCTCTTGTATACATTAATAAAATATTTAAGTAGATATAAATTATATGTAAAATATTAAATCAATCTTAATAAATTATTTTAAGATCAATGTAACAATAAAAAAATAAGGTTTAGGTTTATCTTATTCTCAATATCGATTAGAATACAAACATCATATTCTAACTAAGTAGTTAAACCATATTTTTAGAGTGGACAAAGAGAACCAACAAAACTCATTAAAAACATAAAATTATATATAATATATAATTTTTTTGTTAGAAGCACACCCACCGAGAGGGGCGGTGAATCAATGTGCCATTAAAAATTTCTTTCACTTATCACTTAGCATTCATTAATCATTTCATTCAACTTAATCATACAAACAAACTTAACATGAATCATCAAAACATTACAACATCCATACATGCAAATGAGACATATGAACACATTAACACCTGAGTTAAGTGGAAAACCCTCGTGGGGAAGAAAACCACTAAAACAAATATTTACTATACAAATGAATCACCAGACCTAACAAGTAACACCAATCCCTAATTTTAGTGAGGCACTAACCCTAGATTTAATAGAGCACCAAAATTACATGGAGGCATCAACCCCTTAGATGAATCAACACCAACTTAAACACCTAAATTTATTTTTAACTTATGAAATTTTGCACCAACTAATGATGACACCAATTTATCTCTCCTTCCTCTATCTTTCTCAAATCTTCCTTCTACACTAACTCGCTCAAGAAAGTATTCATCAAGCTGATTAGGTCATCTGACATGTCTCTCAAATACTAACACACACTCTTTAACTTCATAGCACAATATCTTACCTCTCTATATGGTCACAAAAACCCTCTTTACCTCTTCATTCTTCCCTCTTATTCACACTTTTTCATCCTCTCTCACAACATAAAATAGATATTTTTCACATGCTTATATGAATGAGTTAAGCTTATAATAAATATATTTATTCCACAATAGGTCATAAATCATAATAAAAACATTTAAAAACATGAAAACATCGTACAATAAAGCACTTAAGTCAACAATTGAATCTAGAAATTTCAAATCCTTCATGAAATTTCAAAACATGAAAACTACCATTTTGCTATACATAGTCTTCTTGAGCCAACATGACCTTCACCAAACATCTGAAACCACTTATACATGTTTTATAATTACATTACATGATTCCTACAAGATTTAATCATCCTGCATCATCATCTCATGTTATGAAGCCACTCATTAGAACAACTCTCCTCATTAGGTCTGTGACCTACAAAACTAGTCCTCAAACATGAAGCTCAAACACTCATCAAATAACCTCAACCATGAAATTATGACACATGAATAGAAATATTATGACCTTAGGGTCATCACAAAATGCATAAGACACCACCACTTGGATTGTAAGTTCCCAAGAACACCTCTATAACCAAGACCACCAAAATTGTCAAAATCTGCCCCAAAACCAATATTGTAAAATAGACTTCCAAGGAACTCCTAAGGGCTTAAAATTGACTTGAAATCATTCGACATAAATTAAAGATTCCATAATTCCTCCAAAATCCATTTATTCAACTGGTCCAATGTAAAAATTGAAAGAAACATCAACTTCTTCATAAGCATACACTTTTATGTGGGGTCCACACATTATCATGACACCTCAATGCCACCTTGATAAAATTGAAGGATTCCTCTACAAACTCTAATCACCATACTAGATAAACCAATCCATTCTAGGTATGTATGAGAAATTTATTCTTTATCACTACCTAACTTGGGTTTAAGGTGCGTATGTTCATAAATATCTCCCCTTAATCCAAAACTAATGCTATGAGCATTAATCTATGACCCTTACCCAACCACCATGAAGATATTATCCTCTCGTGTAGACTTTATATGTGCCAATGAGAATCAAAATCACCTTCTCGAGATGGGGTTTTCATTTTCTAGGAACTCAGTAGAGTAAAAAACACATTTTTCTTACATATACCTTAAAACCAAGAATTGAAACTTCACTCAAACCTCTAGGACAACCTACTTTACCTTCCCCAAATCTCACCTTTACATATCCATTATGAAAAAACTCCTCCCATCTCATTAGGCCACTTAGGAAATAAGAATAAGTCTAGTGCAGACCTATAAATCATGTCCAAACCATGTACCTACACTCTCTTAGAAACTTGTGAGTTTCTTAACACTTCATCCTCATGCTCTCCATGCTCTTAAAATTCATAACCAAATTATACATTCCTATGAACCACCATGACAAATCATCCTACTGAATAGGTCTCCTAATTAGATTCTTTATCATGCTTGTACCTTCCATGCTAACCTCCTCATGAATTCATCACTCTTTCCCACCTACAGGATCCTTCAACAAGGTTCATGAAATCACTACAACATCCTCTTATCACTAAAACACCTCTTTAAATCATTATACCAACTAAAGACACCATGCTACATCAACAATGAGACCAATAAACTCAACATGACATGAAACTACCGATAAACCTTCATGATCCTTAGACTAATAAACTCAACATGACATGAAACTAATAATAAACCTTCATGATCCTTACACCTTTTGACATCAATCGCAATTATTGACATCAATGACAACACTACTTGACAAAAATCCTCCCTTATCATTGATGGAAATCTCATTGATGGAAAAAAAAATCTATTTCTCTTAAGCCATTATCTCATTCTCCCCCTTTTAACATTAATGAAAAAGTATCATAGCTATAACTTAGATCTCTTCTTCTCTCATGACATTAGGGATCACCATTTGGCTAGAAAAATCAACCAAATAAGGTCCATTTGACCTTTTTCTTCTCTATTTTTACTCATTAGAGAAACATAGACACCCCTTAGCAAATTTATTCCTTCAAATCTAACTCAAAACTTGATCAAGAACTTCTCAACACATAACTGATACCAATACATAACAATCAACTGCTATAAATAATGAATAACTTGATTACCTTTCAATGCTTACATCACTTCTATCATAGGAATGTACACATGACTTAGAAAATAATCATGACTTCCTAGTACAACATACCTACTCATGAAGCTCAAAATCAGCTTTCCAAACTCCCATTTGTTCCAAACACATTCAACATGACACTCTTTCTTGCAAAATATCTCAACATACATCATATGAAGCATAATATGTTCATGTTTTCCTTACTACAAAATCCATACAAACTCGTTATTCTGATCATCCAAAACTAATGTATGCATATGCAGACCAGAACTCCTTTCCCATATTCATTCAAGATTAAGGAGCCAAAAAGAAACCCTGATCAAGTCCCCCTAACTTCTAGACACCTCATTGAAAGCTAGATACCAATGCAAATCTTCTTAAACTAATTTACAATGAAAGTAGAAAGATTTACATACCATGTTTAGGGATATAAAACTCCCCCGATACCATACTTTCTTCTTGATCTTACTCTAATTCCAATAGATATTTTGAAATCCATACTTACTTACACTACCTTATAAAATATCTTTCGTAAACCTTCCTTTAGATAGAACAAGGACTCCTCTCGAATTCATGGAAAAACTTAGACATCATGAAAAGAAAACAACACAAGACAACTTTAAATACATTTATGCTTCATCACGTAACTTAAATATCTCTTCCTAAGATCAATATCACTTCTATTGAGCATAAAAAGCACTACTTTGTCATCCTACAACTATTTCATGTATATTTTACTATGACATACCTCACCAAACATGATTTCTCCATGATATTCTAGAAAACAATTCAAATCTTTCTTCCTCAAGCTTGATACATTACAACTCATATGTTGGACCACATGGACATATAACACTCATAAAATAATTTCAATACATGATTTCATGATCTTAAAGTGCATACAACAACCTTAGAACACTCTTCCTAGATTTCGACTCATTCTCGGAGAAAACACAATACGCAGCAAATTCTTAGCCAAACCAAAATGAAACCACAGATAAAAACAAAAAACAAAAAACAAAAAAAAAATAGAAACACATCAAGAACCCAACATATTCTATATGAGATTCAAATGTATTTAACATAATTCTTGAATCACTTTGAAATCATTTTAAAACCTTATTAACTATCCTTCATACACATATTTCTCTACAAAAACTTCTTGAAACTCATCTCTTAGCAACATGACTCCATGAATTAGATTAGGAAAACAAACACATACCTCAATCATCTTGACCAAGTCTTAAACATGAGAAACATACCTACAACACACCTCACTATTACTTCTCTTGGATGATGAATGCCTCTATGAATCCTAATAGAGACACCCCAGCTTCTTAGGGAACTTATAACACCATGAACTCTAGAGATTCCTTGATCTCCATGTATTTCTCAAGAAACTTGCAATCATGAGGTTGATGGATGAATTTAGTAACCTCTTGGTATTCTTAGGAATTTTAGGCTTGATTTTCTTCTTATATTTATTCTCCTCCTCTGTCTCTATAGATGTCATACATACATGAAAATATTTATCATCTGGATTTTACAATACCATGAAAAACATTCCTCTTTGTCTTGGGATTTGGAATGACTCTCTTTATATAATTCTTCACTTCATTCAAAGATTCATACTTTGTGATGATTTTCTTGACTGTCACATGTTCCTTCTTGACCTTATCAACTTGATCGGACTATTTTCTTAACTAAGATTTAGATTCATCCTTCTTAATATCTACATGATATGACTTCTTGAAAGTATTCACTTCAATCACATGTTTAGTCTTCTTGATGTACATCTTCTTGTCTTGTCTAGGTGCTTCAAACTTGTTGCTTTGTTTGGATGAATCATAATGAAAAAATATAGCAATATGACCTTCTTGGTGACATTTATAACAAAAAACATACCTTATTCCTCTTGACTGATTTTGACTATGATTTTTTTCATTTCTCTATGGATACTCACTTTTAAAGTCCTTCAACATTCTCTATCTCTATGACCTAAAAATCTACATGAGTAACAATAACCATGAAATGAAGTTTCATACCTCATAACACTTGGTTATCTAATAGGATTTATCTTTTTGAATTTTTCCTTCTTGTTGGCATAAACATCCACATTGATCTCCTTTTGGTATTGAATAATTTCATTATCACAAGAAGAATCCTACCTACTTAAAATACCATATAGAGCCTCGGTGATCTTCTAAAACATCTCCTAAGGCTTCAACCTACTAGATACTTGCTCCAAATCTACCTCTAAAGACCTTATTTATAATTCATATATGTTACAATCATCCTCCCTAGAATTTATGGATTATATTTATTTCTTAACCTTTTTACATTCATCTTATTTTTCTTTAAGATCTGTTGTCACTAACTTAGCTTGAGTTTCATACCCTTTGATGATTTCTTCATGATCACCATTCATTTACCTAGTTTGTCCTTCATATCCATGTATCAAGGACTTAAGATTGAGGTTCTTACTAATTTGAATCACCAATTATTATTGTAAATATATGTTAGCCTCTTTATTCACATCATCATCAACAACATCTGTTATCACTAAATTTTGATGATTGCTCATGACCTTTCTCCAATTTTCTCATTTTGTGCTTCAAGTGATCACCTCAAGATTCTTAAGATTTATTCAAAGGTATTTATATAATACCAATTTTTGGAATCATAACAATTGATAGGGAGTGAATTAGTGTGCCATTAAAATATTATTTCACTTATCACTTATCATTCATCAATCATTCCATTTAGCTTAATCATACAAACCAACATAATATGAATCATCAAAATATTACAACATCAATGCATGAAAATGAGACATAAGAACACATGTACACCAAATTTAAGAAGGAAAAATTGTGGGGAAGAAAACCCACTGAAATAAAAACTTTATTACAGAAATAAATTGAATTTATTTGAGCACCAACCCAAAAAGTATCACCAACCCCTAAGTTTAGTGAAGCACAAATACCACAAGGAGCACCATATAGAGCCTCGGTGATCTTCTAAAACCTCTCTTAAGGATTCAACCTACTAGATACTTTGCTCCAAATCTACCTTTAAAGACCTAATTTATAATTCATATATGTTACAATCATCCTCCCTAGAATTTATGGATTCTATTTATTTCTTAAGCTTTTTACATTCAACTTATTTACCTTCAAGGTCCGTTGTCACTAACTTAACTTGAGTTTCATACCCTTTGATGATTTCTTCATGATCATCATTCATGTACCTAGTTTTTCCTTCATATCCATGTATCAAGGACTTAAGATTGAGGTTCTTACTTATTTGAATCACCAATTCTTACTGTAAATATATGTTAGCCTCTTTATTCACATCATCATCACAAACACTTGTTATCACTAACTTTTGATGATTGCTCATGATTTTTCTCCAATTTTCTCATTTTGTGCTTCAAGTGATCACCTCAAGATTCTTAAGATTTATTCAAAGGTATTTATATAATACAAATTGTTGGAATCATAACAATTGATAGGGATTGAATCAATGTGCCATTAAAATATTATTTCACTTATCACTTATCATTCATCAATCATTCCATTCAACTTAATCATACAAACCAACATAATATGAATCGTCAAAATATTACAACATCAATACATGAAAATGAGACATAAGAACACATGAACACCAAATTTAAGTAGGAAAAATCGTGGGGAAGAAACCCCCTGAAAAAAACTTTATTACATAAATAATTGAATGTGTTTGAGCACCAACCCAAAAAGGATCACCAACCCCTAAGTTTAGTGAAGCACCAATACCATAAGGAGTACCAACCCTTAAATTTAGTAGAGAACATCCCATACATGGAGGAACCAACCCTCCGGATGAATTAGCACCAACTCATCCACCTAAAAAAATTCATGTCTGAAATGTTTCACCAATAATTGACAATGACACCAATTTAGCTCTCCTTTCTCTATCTTCCTCAAAACTACATTTTAGGATAAATCACCCAAGAAATTTTTAATCAAGATGATTAGGTCATCTGAAATTTCTATCCAACAATATCACACCCTCTATAACTTCCTAACATAATATATTCCCTCTCTAGATGGTCACAAATACCCTCCTCACCTCTTCAATCTTCCCTCTTATTCACACTTTTTCATCCTCTCTCACAACATCGAAATATATCTTCTTCACATGATTATATACATGAATTAAGATTATAATACATACATGTAAGAAATCATAGGGAATACATCATAATAAAATCATGAAAACATCATAAAATAGACCACTTAGGTGTGCAACAACATCTAGAAACATCAAATCATTTATTAGGAAACAAGTAGGCCTAAAGCACCCAAATTTCCCTCTTTCCAAACTTAGTCTTATTGAGCCAACACGACCTTCACAAAAATTTGAAACCACTTAGACATATTTTCTAAATCCAATCTATGCCTTCTACAACCTTGAATCATTTTGCATCATCATCTCATTAGAACAACTCTCCTCACTAGGTTTGTGACCTGTAAAACCAATCCTCAAACATGATCCTAAAACACTCATAAAATAACCTCAGCCATGCAAGTATGAAAAAATATATAAATATTATGACCTCAATGTAATCATTGAATTCATAAGACACCACCACTTGGACTGTAAGTACCCAAGAACACCTCTACAACCAAGACCACCAAAACTATCAAAATCTACCCAAAAACCAGTCTTGAAAAATGGACTTCCACATACCTCATAAAGGCTTAAACGTGATCTAAAACCACTCCATAAATGAATTATAGATTACATAACTCCTCCAAAATCCATTTATTCATATGGTGTAATTCAAAACTAGAGAACAACATCAAATTGTGCATAAACATACACTTTTTGTGGGGTCCACATAATTTCATGACACCTCAATGCCACCTAGAGAAACATGGAGTAGTATAAAACCTCCAATCACCATAATAGCCAAACCAATCCATTTTAGGTGTGTATTATAAAGTTCTTATTTATTTCTATTTAACTAGGGTTTTAGGAGGGTTTAGAACCACCTTACCATCTTAACAATTGTTCATAAATATCTACCCATTAATCCATAAAAGAATTCCATGAACATTGAGTTAGGACCCTTCCCCAAATACCATGAATATTTATCCTACCATGGAGACATCACATGTTCCAATTAGTATCAAACTGACCTTTTTGAGGTGGATTTTTCATTTTCTAGGAACACAGTAGACATAGAAACACATCTTCTTGCATATATCTTACAACCTAAGACCTAAAACTTCACTCAAACCTCTAGGAAAACCTTCTTCACCTTCCTTAATGCTCAGATTTTGCATCTCCATTCTGAAAACATATCTTCCTATCTCATTATGCAACCTAGGACATATGAATAGGTCTAGTGTGGACCTAGAAAACATTTCCAAACCTTATAACTAAACTCTCTTACAAACTTATGAGTGTCTTAACACCTTATCCTCATGATATCCATGCTCTGAAAATTCATAGCCAGATGTTACATACATGTGAACCACCATGACACACCATCCTATTGAATAGGTCTCCTAATTAGGCTTCTTGATCATGTTTGCACCTTCCATGTTGACCTCCTCATGACTTCATCACTCTTTCCCACCTACAAGAGCCTTTAACAAGCTTCATGACATCACTACAACATCCTCCTATAACTAAAACCCATCTCTGCAAGCCACTATACCAACTCAAGTCACCATACTACATCAACAATGAGACCAAAAACTCAACATGACATGACACTACCAATCAACCTTCATGATCTTCACACCTTTTGACATCAATGACACTTATTGACATGAATGAAAACACTACATGTTAATATTTTTTCCCTAGGACCATTAATTTATATTTTAGAAAAATTACTCGAACTTTAATTTTATTAACATAAATCTCACTTAATTTTCTAAAAATTCTCGATCTTTGGGAAATAAATATTATTTTTTCTAACATTAATTGGGTTGTCAAATTTGAAATTATAATGAATTCAAGACGTATTTATGGGGTATATGTTACACTAAGGAATCACTAAGATATCTTAATATTTATCGCACTCAAGCATTTTACAATATCAAAAATAACACAAGAATAATTACGATAAATATTTAGCCAAATAAACTAGTGAAATGCAATGTATATCTAACATGCGTTTCAATTATTTAATGAAATCTCTAATAAATGATTGAATTATTTGAATGCTTGTAATTGTTGAATAGATTCTTGTGGAGAATAAAATGAATCATCTATAATTTCTTTAATAGAAAATATATTTATTTAATAATAGATATTATATGCCTAAATACAATAGGGGTAATTTTGTACTCATAAACAATTAAAATTTAAATCAAGATGATGTTGGTTCCTAAAAATGTACCCTTACTCTAGTTGGTTCTTCAAGAAATACACTTACCTTTTACACTTTTACTCTACAATCACTAAATCATACGCTTACTATGTACATATAGCCTATAAATGTTTCATTTATATGTATGAATCCTATGCAAGATAATTACTCATTGGCACCCCTTTTAATTATCTTTGACATTTCTTTTAACATTTTCATCTTTATTGCTTATTGTTTTTACTAACAACTTACGGTTTTGCACACTAGATGACATCTTACTTAGTTATGAATTTATTGTTTTATCTTTCTTACACCATGCATAAGATTTTCCATAAGGGATAGGAGTGTCTCGAGAGCTATTGTCACCTCTTAGCACATGTTTCATATTTATCTCTTTTTATGAACTTTCAAATGTTATTTCTTTATTGTATTATTTTATCCCTCTTGATTGGCCTTTAACTTGTTAATGGATGAACTTAAGCAACAAAATCACACACACACACACACACACACACACACACACACACACACACACACACACACACACACACACACACACACACACACACACACACACACACACACACACACACACACACACTATTTTTAGTGGAAAAAATATATAGCAAGATACAAATAATTTATCCCAAATGCAAATGTGTGGTATGGAAATCAGAATAAACCCTCATATGCGCAGTGAAGTATGCATTCCAAAATGCAGTCCTTGATGTAGTAGATAGAAAATATAGTTTTTATAGATGTATGTGTCTCTTGAATGATTCCCCTTTAATGAGGTTAAATAAGACACACACACACACACACACACACACACACACACACACACACACACACACTATTTACACACACACACACACACACACACACACACACACACACACACACACACACACACACACACACACACACACACACACACACACACACACACATATATGTGTGTGTGTGTGTGTGTGTGTGTGTGTGTCTTATTTAACCTCATTAGGGGGGAAACATTCAAGAGACACATACATCTATAAAGAACTAATATTTTCTATCTACTACATCAAGGACTGCATTTTGGACTGCATACTTCACTACATATGAGGGTTTATTCTGAATTCCATACCACACATTTGCATTTGGGATAAATTATTTGTATCTTGCTATCTATTTTTTCCACTAAAAATAGTGAATCCTAGCTCAAGGGGTGTCATTTAAATCACACACACACACACACAAAAACTACATAGAGTCTAAAATGTAGTGCAATGCTCGGTGACAATCACATTGGGGTGACCGTTGAGGTATGTATGACTCAAGTATTTACATTATTTTATTCATATAATGTGTGCTTGATTATTGTGCAGGTTATAGGTGTGACACATAGAAAACAAGGAGTGACACTAAGCAACATAGAAGGAAACAAATTCCAAGAACTTTTACAGACACTAGCACTCTGGGCATCCTTGTCCCCTTCTTGGTGAACTTATCCATAACATTATTGCATTCCAGTTCCATAATTAGATATTATACAATCTAGAATATTCCTTTCCATCATGTTAATCATTCCATACCTTTGGTGGAAAGATAAGTCATTCTAAAAAACCTATCACTCTTTCTTACATTTCTTTATGATATCTTGCTTGAATACTTTTATATATATGTTTAATTAGCGAGTTTCTTTATCTTAGATTTAAATTTTATTAAATAATTTCATGAACCTAATCCATTTCACACCTACCTTGTTTGATGCCTTTCCATGATGGCTAGTACTTCTTGTGACTTTTCTACTGAGGATCTTAATGAATTAAATTATTATCTTGCCAAACATCCTAAAAACCTTGATCTGCTGATTTTTTCTACCCGTGAGGAAGCCAAAAGGATTGCTACCACCACTCCTCTTCACACCACTATTTTACTACTAACACACCTTCTATTCCTCTTTCCTCCTCCCTTACTAATGTGGGAGATTCTATTGTTCATATTCCTACTTCCATACCAAATCCTAATCTTTCTTCTCCCTTTATTTCTCAAATAAAACCTAATTCTTCTTCTAGAACCCGAATTTTATAGTCTCTTTATCATGATTTACACACACAAATATGTCAATTACAATAAGTTACTTCTTTTTCAT
Source organism: Taxus wallichiana var. yunnanensis (assembly GCA_018340775.1). Taxonomy (NCBI): domain Eukaryota; kingdom Viridiplantae; phylum Streptophyta; class Pinopsida; order Cupressales; family Taxaceae; genus Taxus; species Taxus wallichiana. The sequence continues at coordinate 13,941,006 of CM031238.1, read as the reverse complement.
CTCCATTTATTAGTTATTCACTTCTTCATAGTCGTCTTGCACTGAAGTGTCTTCTTATCCACTCCCTCCAAATTTTTCTTCACCAAAGTTTCCTCTATTTGATGGCCATCGAGATCTGAAGAGAACCTTAGATCTATTCATGTTGTTATACTAGATTATGGATGTGATGAAACCTTCTTGACTAATTTGTTACCTAAAAGCTTACAATATTATGCTTTGCGATGGTTCTATGACTTGCCCTTATATTATGTTAAATCATTTACTACTCTTGTTGATTTTTTTCTTACTAATTTTTATATAAACATTGTCACACAAAAAATTTATGCATGTGTCACCCTCAAATTTCCCTCCATTTTCCAAGTCTAAAAATGTTAAATTTTGAGTTGGTGCCTTTGAAGTATGCTTGAAAGAGGTATTTTTGAATCTAGGACTAACCAAGGACTTGAAGACTTTTGAAAACTCATTCATCAGATGGGAAATCTCTTCCCCTTTCCAAAAATTTGAAGAAGTCCTCCTAACTCCTTGTATTTTGCAAGTTATGGCTCGGTGGACCTAAGTTGATAAATTTTCCTGGCGGGTTGGTGGACCTATGGAGTTCCTTGTGATTTTTGCACTTTTTCACCAAAAGGGGTAAGTTAGCAAAAGTGACTGTGAGCCCACGTGGAGAAATGGAGAGATAAGTCCCACAAACCCTCAACCAATCATAGAAGCCACGTGTCCTTGGGGTTACGGGCTAGCGGGAGCAATATTGTTTTTGCACTTTTTGCCAAAGGGTTAAAAGTTAAAAGTTTAGCTGCCCACCCTTGGACCCCATAGCCAATCGAGAGGATTCCATGTGTCGGTGGACTGTGGGCTGCAGGGGAAAATGATATTTTTGCTAAAGGATCAAAATGTTACAAATTGAATCACGACCCCATAGGCAATTAGAAGGTGACACGTGTCCTCGTTGAAAGGTCAATGCAGACTTGCAGAGGAATTGGAGATTTTGAGTTTTTCTCCCAAAAGGCTCAGATAGTGTTTTAGACCACATCCCCTCATCCAATCAGAGGTTACCACGTGTCAACGGGTTGGCGGACCAGAGAAAATTGAGGAATCACAATTTTTCTCCCAAATGTCTAGAAATGTGAATTTCTCCCTCAAGCCCGCCGTTGGTTGATTTTTCACCACGTGTGGGGTCCTAATTTGAAGAAAGAAGGGGAAAATTGATTAAAATGTCTGCATCTAGTTTTTATCGTCATTAACACACAAGAACTTTGTAGATCATGAAAAATGGGTCTTTCTTCATTCTATTTTCTCAATTTCCTTGTCGTTTCCTTTTGCAATGCGGTTTGGATTGGTTTTGAGGTGTAAATATGATTTTGAAAGGAATAAATTTTCTTGTGTTCTTGTAGATGGAAAAGGGGAAAAATTTCTAGCATGGCACTCGAGTGTTTTGGAGATGATTACGAAGGTGAAATGGAAAGGGAAAATGAATGAGGAAACCGCCATATACTTCTGCTAAAGCATTCACATTTGAAATGATGAATTTCAACTTTTTAGGGCATCTGCATTTTCCATGAGTGAATTCTTGTTTCATGTCTCTTTCCAAATGAATCTCCAAAAAATTTGATCCCATTGGAATATTCTTTCCTTGGAGGCAAAGCAAAGATGAAATAGGATTGTTATGAAAACATGCTTTTCCATTGTATATGGGTTCTGGCATTTTTTTTGGAAAGTTGTAAAAGTCTGAAAGTGATTCAATACAGAGGTCTTTTCTTTCTCATTTTCTCCTCTCACTCTCTCTTACCTTGCTTGGTTCAATGGATCATTTACCTTACATGAAATAGAAACTTTGTGTTCTGATATGTGCAATCTTAGAAATTTTTGTTTGCAAATTTACATAGTGTGAAGTAATTGATCTTCCCTTATATTTTTTTGTTTCGGTGTGAGTAAGGAAATACTCTGCTATCTATATTTCCCTAAAGCATTATTGTTTTCTTCCTTCTCCCACCTCTTCATTCTTCCATTCCTTATGATTGATAACCTTTCAAGTATAAAGACTTTATAGAATTCCATGATCCAAACATTGAAAATATTTATATCTGTACATTTGTTTTTCTAGATTTCAACAAGAGAACCTCTCCCATTAAAGAGGAGGGACTTTTTGTCCCTTGACTATGGTTTCACCTTCAGGTTCCATTTTGAAACCCAACAATGCATAAATCGATAAAATTAAATAAGGATCTAAAAACATATTAATGATTATGTATTATGTTATAAGAACAATATTTCTAAAATGAAAAATGTATTAGCTGAATTTGAATTCCAAGATATCTTTATTCAAATTATTTTACCTCTTTTGCAATAATGTGTGTTTTTTTATTCCTATAATTCATTTTACCATCTATGCAATACCTTAAAAGCTTGTGAGACCAATCTTTTTATTTAGGAAACCTCAAATATGGTTATGATCTTCAGGATGATAATGATGAGTGACACTTGTACCCTAATAGGGGAAGTTATTCACATAGGTCACATGCTTCACATGCTCTTCCTAGAAATATTTCATGTTCTATTTCTCCAAATACACAATCTAGAACTATCACATATACTTTTCCAAATGCACTCTCCTATGAACATCAAATCCTAGAAAATATTCACATGAATACTTATTTTACATCAATTTAGCATGGGCCCTTTCCTAGTAATATCATTGCATAAATTATTTTGGCATTCACACTTGGGGGACTCCTAATTCTCCCACACTACCTAATGACGCACTCTTTTTCTTGGTTCATACTGACCGTTGAGGGCTTCTTCATATATACCTCACTTTACACATGCCACACCAAGGACATCATTATTCCTCCGTCTTGTCGATTTATTTCATTAATATACATTAAAAATTCAAAAACATTATCTTAGATATTGATTAGATGCATTATTCCTTGCTTATACTACTCTATGTTGCACATTTTCTTGACGTGTTATTATGGTTCATAGTATGCTTTATAATTTTTATACACACACGGGGTTCTTTTTAGACCCCCTCAAAAAAATATTATAGAATGGTGGCGAATCTATGAAATGGTAATTAACATTGGTGGAAAATGTAGGAAATGAAGGTTTCATGACAGCAAAAAATGGAGTTATTTTTCAAGTCATAGATAGTTGTTTGTTACCAAACGACAAGTATGAAAAAATATTACCATCTAAAAGTATTAAATAAAACTGATTGACAAAAATTATTACTTACCTTCGACATCACACAATTTTTTCTCAAATGAAAACTAATAATGTGTTCTTGGAAGATGTAGTCATTTTTATGCCCTTAGAACAATAGTTTAATCCCATGCGCACTAACATATCACCCGGTGGGCATTAGGCACTCACCCAAGGCACACGCGGCGCTAAACCCTTTCTTTATGTAAGTCTTATAGGAATACATTGATCAATGATATAAAATTAGATGTAAAAAGGTAAATAACCATGCATTCATTCTGAGAGCTTAAGATGAGGTATTATATTAATATACCCATTAAGATAACTAGAGAAACATTATATGAATAACATATCGATCCATACTAGAAAGGAAATATACTAGGATTCACACCCATGAATAATTTATACTTAGAACATAATCTTATATTCATATTAGTCAAATTTTAGTAACCATATTACATTCACCAAGCCATGATAGGCCAATGTAATAATGCATATCAGACTTATGCATTAGAAACCCTAACTATGCTCCCATATTAAATTTTTTTATAAGCCCATCCCTCTAGACAAGCTTTTACCCCTATAGTCCTCTAAATGAGAACCTCAACTCTCTAGAACCTTCTTATCATTCTGCAGAGCTTTGCATTTCATTCTCTCTATATCCGTCATCCCTTCTTCTACCCGAGAATCTCTATATATAGTTGTATTGCCCACCGCTATGACTTTTTGAAGTAACAGATCGGTTGCAAGTGTCAAGGTGGTCCTCTAATGGAGCATGCTTCTTCTCATCCAATCTCTCCACTCTCTACAATGATTTATTTCTGGATCCTTCCATCACATGGAATATTCCTTTCTTGACCACCAAGTTTCCAAGCTAGCACCTTATCCACTCTGCATGCTTAGTTGGGTCACGCTTTTCTCATGTGCTTCCTAGAACACCAAATATGGCTAAGTCCTGAAACCCTTTGATTTTTCAGACACAAACATGCCATGGGTTTTACTAAACCCTTCTAAAACCCTTGTCCTACATGCCTCTACCCCGTGTGCCCTTCTTCATATTGGTTCCGCACACCCACGCACCCTTTGACACTTAGCCAATATTCTAAGGCCCAACATCACCCCACACTAAGCTTGTTCTCCATCCTCATGAACACCTTCCTTGATGAATAAAGAATGGCGAACTCGAATAGTTGGAATAAAGAATGTGGAATTAATGTATTAAAGAATGGAGGAACACAGACAAATTTGTTTATTATTGAAGGAGTGAGAAATTATTTCCAATATCTACCTAGAGCTTCTCCCAGGCATCTACCTCACTCTGCACTTGTTTGACAGAGGTCACCCACTAGGGTGCTCACCTCCTCAAAACATAGCTTCTCCCCTTGACACTCATCATATCAACAATACCCTCTATCGGTTTCAAGGTCATTAAGTGCGTCCTAATCTTCGGGTGATCTAGGATATCACTCCTTTAGCCAGCTTTCTAATCAAGCCCCCAAGGTCTTGATAGATTTTGATTTCTTCTCCACCTCACCAAGATCTTATACCTCTACTCTATTCCCCTTATTACTTTTCTTGAAATTCCTTGAGCTCCACTTCATGTGTAGAAAATTAAATACTTGCTACCATATTCCTATCAGTATGCAATTATCATAAGCGGCCTTAACAACTTGCATGTTGTCCTTTACATGGCAAGGAATTTGGTATACCGAGCAACAATATCTACCACCTTCATCTTCTCCTCCCTTTCTTGGTGCACCAGCACCTCTTCTATAGATTCTAAGGTGAGTGTACGCCTCTCCATTGTGAGGATGTGAGTCAAATATGCCAAGCTTTGCAAGATTGATTAATATTTTTTCTCAAGAGGTGCTAGGTCGGGATTCTTTATACAATAGCATCTATAATCATCTCAATTTTATTATATAATTCACGCACCCTTGCCTTCTCTTATTTCAGCTTACGCCTTAGTTGTTTGCTAATTAAATCTTCTTGTTTCAGATCCTTACTTTTCTCGAGAAGCTCCTCCTACTTCTTTTTCCAATTCCGCCTCTAGGAATTTCATCCTATTATTCCCTCCAAAAATTTGGGCCTCAACCTCAACCAAAACCTTGTTAAGTACATTCTGAGACTTGCTCATCTTACAACTATTAAGCATTTACCAAGGGTTTATTACTTTTATCTCGACATCTTCATTAGCACCCTTGGATTATTTCAAACTCAGGTTCATCGATATGGGATTCAAATGCCAAAGATAGCATTTTGTTGGTTCTTGGGTATGCGCCTTCTATGTCAAATGAGGGCATGACATGGAGTTGTTCTGTTGGAAATATTATCAAGAAGCAAGTGCATAGAAGCTTTCTTAGATCATTGATGTAACCCATTCCTTGCCTATGTGCTTCCACTATGCTCTTCCCACCTATTTGCATAACATTTGGAAAGATTATTGTTAGGTTGGGGTCTTCTCCCATGTTACCATACTCTTTTTAATGCTCTCCTCTTCTATCTCCTTGAGCACTTCATCCGTGTTGCACTCTACCTCCTGTTCCACTAAATTTTTGATAATGCATGCCACTTCTCTCTCTACGGCCTCTTCTATTTTCTCCTTGGTGAGGCTTGGGGTCCTCTGATCTCTCGTGTTCACTTCTTCGCTCACCCCTTTGCCTTGAGCATCTGCTTCCTCCTTGCCATTCTTCTCTTCGCTTCCTTCTTCTTCTGAATCATGTATATCATACATGGGATGATTATGAACTTCTTCATCATAATCATCATCCTTCTCATCCCTGTAGGCCTCCAAGCCCTCTTTTCCCTTGAGTCTATCCTTCCACCACCTTTTGTTTCTTCCTAACTGGTGATTATAGTATAGGAGACTCTTCCTTCTATTTCTCTCTAGATGGAAACTCCTTCCTTGGTGACTCTTATTGTGTGGGAGGATCCTCTTTCTCTAGCACCTCTTCTTCTAGGTATCCTCCTAACTAGGGACACACATAAGTTCTTGGCTTAACACTTTCTCCAAAGACGCCCACGGATTATGTCGTCTACACACTTGGTGCCTTTTTCACCTACACTTCTCTCTCCCTTTTCTTGGCACATCCTTCTTCCTCCCTATGGGGTCCTTAGGAATGGAGACATCATTCTCTAGGTAGGTACCCTTTTCAAACTTTGGTCTGATGTGCAAGTATACTCTTGCTGTAGTCCTTCCAAAAATTGGTAGTGTTAAAGGATTCATCATTTTTACTTTGTGGGAGACAATTCTCCAAATATGCACACTTCTTCGGATATACGAGATTTCAATGCATCTTGTGGTGGTCTTGGTCCACTTCACTTAGGTCAAACCTTAACCTTTTGGCCTCCTTGAAATAGTTGACCCCTGCTTGTAAATATTGTGTGGTGAAAGAGAACGAAAATTTTCACCATGGACTCTAAGTCCCATCCGTCGGAGTGAATTTTCCAATGCAAAATGCTAATACACGGCAATCCCGACCTCTTCACCTACAAGCATGGGTAGTTATTTAGGTATCCTCCACTCTACCCCAAATGCATCATGTATTTTCTTGTACCATTTTTCTAGGTGCGCCTTGTGGGTGGCCGTCATGGTATCACATGTATACTTCTCAAACCTTTTCGCAGTGAGGGATCTTCTTCTAGATACTCCCATATGAAATTCTCTGGCCCATCGAGAACTCCAATTTATGAGAAGATGATGGTGAGGAGAACATTTTCTAAGCTTTATCGCCCTCCGTGCACTACTAATGATTTCATCTACAATAAAGGCGAACAAGTTGTAGATGGTTCCTTCGAAATATTCTGACATACATTCAACCATGCCTTGTTTACTTGTGTCCACCTTTCTTGACCATTCATCTTGGTAACCAAGTGTGTGGCCATCCTCATTATAGGGTCGGGGATATCTATGATATCAAAGTAGTGTAAACCCTTCTTGTATTCATAGGCCTCCACAGTCTCCTTGATGGCCTCCTTATCATCCAAGTCATCATCTATGGAGTCCCCTTCAGTAGATCAAACCAATAAACTTTGATATGAACTGAGGGGTTATTCTCATTTTATGGCCTGTAAAATAGAATTGGTCCTCATGCACACGTGACATCAACCACTCAAGCTTTCCAAAGTAGGACAACTCATATAGTTGTAGAACCCAAATTTATCCAACTTTACCTTCACCTCATCGCTATAGATCTACATACCTTTTTGTTTCCTTGTACCAGTTGGACGAACTTATTCCAATTCCATTTCCTTCTCTGTGGTACTTGTACAATGGTTTTATTTTCTCACAACCATATTATTAACATACGATACCCATTCTTTCCCTAGCAATAATCCATCTAGGTACTGCATCTCTGCATACCACTCCTCATTAAAACTAGTTGTGGTAGTTTGTTTCCCTTTTCCCTTCTTCTTTGGTGAAACAATCATCTTCTTTGGTGCCATTTTTACTTGTTGGGTTAAAATATAAAATATTCTTGATATTATTTTTGCTCTACTTAATCCTTTGGCTCAACTCGGTAGAATAATCCTTCTACTTCCACACCCTAGATGTAAAACCCTAAAATTGGAAAAAATTTCCACAAGACAGCATGCTCCTCTGAAACTTTCTTCTCTACACCTATGTAATCCTTCCACTCTGGTTTACAGATCAACCCTAGTCACATACTCAAATCTCTATGATTCTTTCTTCACAAAAATATCTCTTCACGAATTCCCTAGTTCACAAGAGATATTCAATTTCGTAATCACAAGGTATGTAGTAATGTTCCCAAATTAATACTTATAACTTTTTCCCCTTTCCAACAATAAATGCTACACCACCTACCAACGTACTTAACGTTAAATGTGGATTTTTCTGCTAAATTCAACCTTAAGCACCCTTACCCACATGCCCAATCCTATGCAAAACCTTCCACAACCTTATGACATAAAAATAATTCCTTACCGATCAAAGAATCTTACACTTTCATCTACAGTAGCGAAGGCACTTCTTCTATCCTTGACCTAATTTTTTCCCTTGCCTACCTCATGTTTTTTATATGTTTCTTATCCTTTGTACGTAGTTTAAGCTATCTTGACACCAAAATTATTATCCACCATTTCCACATGCATTCTTCTATCTTTCACGCCTTTAATCCTTTCATCCGGGCCATACAAATTTTACTACCAGCTTGTATCGCACTTCACACTACTCCACATTACTCCACCCCAAACTAAATCAGATGTGTGGTCCTCTACACATTCACAACATTTTTAAAGTAATAAGTGATTACCAGCACAAAAGATGCAAAATAGAAAATAAATAAATGAATAAGCAACGAGAAAGGGAAACACAAGGAAAGGAAATGAATAAAGGGAAATCGTAAGCTAACTAGAAATAATGCTTTATTTTGAAACACATGGAATACTTATTTGTATTAGGGCTTCAACCCACTTCCATTGAAATGGCCGGGTAACCTTGTCCCATCAAATGCTTACAAATGGTAGACGCCTAAGTCAAGGATGTATGAGATGATGTAAGGGACCAACCAATGGACTTTCAACTTCCCAAGATGGCACAAAAACTTGGAATCATACAAAAATACCATCTACCCAACCTCAAACTATTTATTGTTGATGTGACGATCATGCCATGCCTTTTTCTAGAATTTTCAGTCTTCTAAATCCATCTAGCAAGTGATCGTCTCTTGTCTAACTGCATCAAATTATCAATCCTTTCCTCGAGCACTTATTCATCAGCCAATCATCCCGCATCCCCTATACATAGCGATTATAACATGAATTCAACTGACAAAACAACCTCTATGTAAAACACCAATTGAAAGGGTATGACCTTATTCAACCTCTTGTCGGTTTTCTGTATGCCCATAGAATTGTTGATACCTTATCATCCCAATCTTGTCTTCCAACATCACAAATTTTGGTTAGAGTGTGATTTAGTATCTTTTTAAATGCTTCAATAGTTCCATTCTCTTGAGGGTGATAAGGGGTAGTCTTGTGATGGGCCACCACAAATTCTCGCTAACAAGAATCCCGACCTTTTAATCAAAAAAATGTGTACCCCTATCACTAGTCAAGCTTAAAGGACATTCATACATATTGATTATATTTTCCCATAAAAATATAGCGATTTGTAAGCTACTGATGTAATATCTTGTAGGTGTTTCCTATGCCCATCATGTCAAGGGATGATGTAACACGAGCCATTCCTTCATGTGGCAGGTGAAATCTATCCTACAAAGTCGATTGCCCATTTTTCAAATGGCTTTGGGCTGGCTATAGGTCTCAAGGGCATTTCATCCCTCCTTCCAGGTTTTCCAAGGCACTGCAATGGTCACAGGCCTTGCAAACCTCAATGCAATCCTAGTAAATACTTTCCCACCAAATCCCTCTGAGTAGAATCTTTCATGTGGTTGTGTTTCTTATATAGTGTCCTCCTATAATCCCACCATGTGCTTCCTCCATAATCACCACCAACTCATGTTCTAATACACATCGGCACAGAACCTCATCACAACCTAACTTGTATAGATCTCCACTAATCAACATATAGGGTGATTCATGGATTGCAAACTATTTTCTCTTAAAAACCTTCATCCTGTATGGCACCATGCCTATTTTAAGGAACACTACAATATGTTCTAAGCTTGAGGTCATGTGCCGTAACCTAAACAATTACATGTTTGGCATGGTATCCTCAATACTATGTGAATCCTCTCTCCAGTCAATCCTTGATAAGTGGTCAAGTCTTGAAATACGTTTTCTTGGTTTTACCATAACTGAAAACTCAAATTCTTGAAACAACAGGACCTAACGAGATATACACCCTTGCAATACAAGCTTATTTACCAAATACTTTAGTGCCATGTGATCTGTGTAGAATATATAAGGTGTTTCCAATAGATACTACCTAAACTTATGCAGTGCATAGATCATTGATAGTGCCTTGCACTCAGTAGTTGTGTAATTTTGTTCTGCTAGTGTCAACTTCTGACTTACAAAACAAAGGGGGTGATCAACAATCCCCTCACTAGGTTGTGCTAGTACTACTCCAATGGTTGTTCTTGAGGCATCAACATGCACATGGAAAGGCTTATCCCAGGAAGGGAAATGTAGTATGGGCATAGTAACAAGCCTATCCTTCAAAGTGTCAAACACCTTCTATTGCACTTCCCCCAGTGAAAGGCACTCTTGTGCTTAAGAAATTCTTCCAAGGGCACAACGATCTTGGCATATCCTTTGATGAACTTCCTATAGTACCCGTATGCCCAATAAATCATGCTTTGCACTCGACTAGTAGGCTCTCCCAATCCCACAATAATAATAACTTTGGTGGGATCCACTAACAATCCTTCCTTACATATAATATGTCCTAACAGGGTTCCAAATGGAGTAGAAAATACACATTTCTTAATGTTGAGGGATATCCTCAACTACCGACATCTCTCAAACATTAGTCTCAAATTATCACAATGGTATTTCACTAGCCCATACACCGTCTAGTCATCCAGGTAGACTTGAAGAAATTTATGGATGAAGTCCTGAAATGATTGTACCACGATGCAAAAGAACACAACAAGCACATTCTTCAATCCAAAAGGCATGACCATGTAGGAAAAGCTTCCCTAATTAGTGGCAAAAATTTTATTTCTCTAGTCTTCCTTTGCAATCCTGACCTAGTGATACCTTGAGAACCCATCCATGAAGGAATAGACATCACACCTGGCTACTCCTTCCTAAATTTATTTAGTGAATGGGGTTGGAAAAGGGTCAAGGGTCAATGACACACACTGTATTCATGTCACTATAATCAACACATATCCTTATCCTTCTATCCTTCTTAATGCTCATAACCATTGGGCTTACCCATTCTAATTCTTCCCCATCCTTAATGATACCAAATGATATCATCTTGTCTATCTCTTCCTTGAATCTTACGCGTAAGTTTGGATTCATCCAATAGGGTCTCTTCCGAATTGGGAACACACCTTCCTTTAACTTGATCCTCATCTCCCCCAAGGAATGGTGAACACCTTTGAGCTCATGGTACCCATGCGGGAATAAATCCTGAAACTCATGCAATAGATCAATGAATTTTTAAACCTCTTCCTCCGACTAATAGTCCTCAATGATAGATTCCTTAGGTTATGTCTCTATCCCAATGTTAACCTTATTTATTTTCAAGGGCTCATGACAAGCACACGCTTGCTTATTAGCACTATCTATGACTTTGCACATACCTTCAAAATGGTTAACATCCATACTTTCTATTTCTTACCATCTACTACATAGAGCATATTTCCTTTTGCTTTTCAATACAAGTGTGTTCAAGATGTGTCTCTTTTTATTCTTCTTCATTGAAACACGTCTCCAAACTAGGTTAACTCGAAACACTAGTAACCTATATTCTTCCATAGCACTATCTCCCATTATAAGGCAATTGATAACTTGTAATGCCTTATCCACTTGATGTCTTGGTACACCGGTACTCAAAATATTGAATGAGATAAGCCGTAAACTCATACCAATTCCTTGTCTAATGGCATGTATTTGATTGAATATACCACATGCACATAGAACCTTCTAAGGTGAAATATAACTTATACACCCATAACAAAGGTGGTAAAGATTTGGTGCCTTCCATCAAGTCCTTTTCACATGATTAGATATGGGAAGATGTGGGTTCTTTACCATGTAATTCTTGGATAACAATGGGCATGTTGCTTCTACAGAACCTTATAAAAAATGTGAATCTTACTCTGCACCACTCTAGGAGACTCTTGTGATGTATTTCCCACCAACGCGTTATAGTCTCGAGAAAGTTATAGCTGAACATACTTCTCCTTTCATCCTCATTTTTCCATTGACCCTCCATTTATTACAAGAAATCATTAAGGCTTTCTCCTTCAAAGTAACTTGGTAGCTTCTTCCTTCCCATGAGCTTGATTGAGCATGCCTTCATCAACATTATTCTGATCCTCTCAATTGTCACCCAATTAACTCATAAGTCTCGTGCACCCAATTGTCACATGTTATGATAGTTGTATCACTCATTGACTGAGCATCCTCAAATTAGATAACTCCTTATGTTGGATGAATTATCTCAGGGTCTCTGATAGAGCGCACATAGATTCTGTTAAGGAATTTCTCTCCTAAGGGATCGGGATAAGGTGCTACCTTCCTATCTATTAAAGGGATGATCACCCTTTCTTCCTTGTTCTCAAAACTGATATACCCCTTGTTAAACCATAGGTCGATATTATTTTTATAACACCAAGGGCACCCAAGTAGTGCTGGAAAATTATTTTCCTCGACGAGCACCAAGACTTCAAAGTCCCCAGTGAACTTGGCCCCTTAAATAGTGATAACCGCATCCTTCAAGACACCAATGGGAATTTATTTTGTCTTGTTTTTTCTAAGATATGTAAATAAATCATCTAGTGTGAGAACATTGACCTTTGATCCTCATGTCAATGAGGGTATTTCTTATAAGCCACCCATCAACAATCTGTATTCAATGTGATCTCTTTATCATTGTCAAGGCTCGAGGAGGAAGGTTGGCATGCGGAGAACCTACCTTTCATGCTCTCTCCCGGCGCGTGGTACCTTCTCCCGTAACCATTCTCCTAGCAAGGGAATGATATTTTCTTGCCTTAACATTTTACACACTTCCCTGACCTCATCCAGATCCTTCTGTGGATCCTCAACATTATTACTTTGCTCCAATTTCCTTGACTACTCGTTTAGACACTTTCGAATCTCTCATTGTAATCCACAAATCACATTCATAGTCTCTTGATATACCTCTTTCGATGAGAAGGTTTCAAATAATTCCTATGTATCACTTCTTCTCTAACAACAGTTTCTATCTTGGCATCTCCTTTGTGTGCAGACCTCTACTCGCATTGTCACTAGTACAGGTTCTAATCCCGAATCACGTGCCATGCTTGGCATCTACTATGGGTCAGCCTTATTTATGCTTACCATCCTAGCACCTTTATCCTTTCGGTGTTGTTGGCTCATGTTTTCAAATAGCTTAGGAAAATCCTTGTACTTATGCTTCTTTCGCACCACGAGCACTATAATAGATCAAGACACTCACATTTATAATGCTCTGTCAATCCACAATTATAATAAGTTCCATGTAGGAACTCATTTCTTCCTCCTCTACGGTTACTGTGACCATGAAATCCTCGGTGAAAACCTATTCCATGCTCCCCTCCATCTACGAGCCCTTCATAGTTACTTATCATCATCCTTAGAACTACCTACAAGGCTAGTCAGGTGCACACTAAGATCAATGGCATCATGAATCTGGTCAATTATCATATAATCCTTAGAGTTGTGGTTCGTAGAGGTAAAAATCTTGCAATATCAAGACAAATTCTTACAGATCATGCCTTTGTCACATCATGATCCCCATGGTAGATTTCATAGTCTATTGTCATGGCACGTACCACTTTCAGGGGAAACTGTCCTTTGTATGCCCTTCCACTTCACAATATGTGCACCAAAGACCACTACAAACCTCATGCACTGAGTTCACGGAAAATTTCTCCAACTATTTAGCCATTGCAGTAATTTTAGCCTCTAGGAAAGGGATCACACTGGTATCAATGCTCCCAACATCCTCAATGCACAGGGTAGCTTCTAAGGCCTCATGCGGGTCTGTGAAAGTCTTGTGTGATAGTTCCCTTCTAAATAATGTTATCAATCCCCAGAAAACCATTGAGTGTCTTTGAGAGGGGTGTATGTCATAGGATAGTTTTGATAAGAGAGTTTTGAACTATGTGTTGTACTCTCGCACACTCTCATCCATTCCTTATTGGATCTCCTTTAGAGTGTTGATGCTATTTTACTCAAACTTAGGGATAGGGAATTTCTGCTAGGAAGACATTTTTCTACATAGTGTAATCCATGACCATCTGATGGGGTTCATACTTGTGGTACCGGATATACATACGCCCCTGCAACATTATTGCAAAATGACTTACCTTTGGCTCTGGGGTAGTGATCCTCTTTGTGCGCCATAGCAATTAACACTTGTGCACATGCTCTGTATCATCCTCAATGCCTCTGTAGTTGGGTAGGTGCAAAGACATCTCAAAAAATACTTTCCAGGGTGGATGAGATCCTTTTCCACCTAACCCATAACCCTTTTTTCCTCTTATGTTTCCTCTGCCACCAGATCCACTAGACCCTCTAGGTCTTGTCCCTCCTGACCCACCAGATCCTCTAGATCCGCTAGGTCCACCAAGTCCTTCAGCCCTTACGCCACTAAATTCACCTCCTATAGCCAAAAATCTCATGCATGTCGGTCTATCACTTAGCGGTGTTGGGCACTCAATTGAGGCACGCACGGGCACCGAGCCCCTCCTTTATGTGAATATTTTAAGAATACATTAATCAATGATAGAAACTTAGATGTAAAAAGGTAAATAGCCATGCATTCATTTTGAGAGCTTAACATGAGGTATTATATTAATATACCCATTAATATAACCAAAGAAACATTATATGAATAATGATTTGATCTAGACTAGAAAGGAAATATACTAGGACTCAAACTCATGAACAATTTATACGTAGAACAAAATCTTATATTCATATTAGTCAAATTTCAGTAACCATATTACATTCACCAAGCCATGACAAGACAATGTAACAATGCAGATCAGACTTATGCATCAGAAACCCTAACTATGCTCCCATATTACAAAAAGGTTTTTACAAACCCATCCCTCTAGACAATATTTTACTCCTACAGTCCTCTAAATGAGAACCTCAACTCTCTTGAACCTTCTTATCATTCCTATAGAGCTTCTCCTTTCATTCTCTCTATATCCGTCATCCCTTCTTCTACCCAAGAATCTCTATATATAGTTGTATTGCCCACCGCCATGCCTTTCTAAAGTAACAGATCAATCACCAAGTGTAAAGGTGTTCCTCTAATGGAGCATGCTTCTTCTCATCCGAGCTCTCCACTCTCTGCAATGATGTCATTCTAGATCCTTTCTTGAACACCAAGTTGTCGGTGACACGTTATCCACTATGCGTGCTTAGTTGGGTCACTCTTTTCTCGTGTGCTTCCTAGATCAATGAATATGGTTAAGTCTTGATACCCTTTGATTTTCGAGCACGCACACGCCATGGGTTTTACTAAACCATTCTAACATCCATGTTCTATGTGTCTCTACCCCTATGCGCCCTTCTTTATATTGGTTCGTGTTCGACACACCCTTCGACACTTAACCAATATTCTAAGGCCCAACAAAAGACAATAAATAATGTGTTCCAAGACAAAAATACGTATTTCTTGACAACAAAAAATAATGTGTTCTCAAATGACAACAAAAATTGTGTTCCAGCACAATAGAAAATATTGTGCTCGCAAATGACAACAAATATTGTGTTCCTGGGACGAAAAAAAAATGTCTTCCGGATGAAAACAAATAATGTGTTCTTGTACAAAAATGAAAATTGTGTTCACAAGAGACAATAAATAATGTGATCCTAGATTACAATAACTAGGCGTTACCATCCAGAACATATTTTAAGCATGCCCAATATTCATATATCTTCCGAATGTTAACATGTAACTTTTTTCATCGGGATCACTTTCTCAACCGATTAAAGTGATCAAAACAATGGCTCGATGTAAGGTGGGATTTTTTCACACATAACCATGCTAGGCCTGAGGGGTTTGGTGATAATGTTCCAATTGATGTCACCACAAGCGATGACTCTATGGTTGTCACTAGCTGCCAATAACATAGAGATAAAACAAGAACCAAATAGATGTGTGGTTCTATGGAATCATCCCATAGATAGAAAAAATGTGAACTATGGTCAATCCATGTTTTCATTAATCCATAATGCACAATCATTTTAATTTTGATTAAAAAATTGTATATACTACTAATAATTTGATTCTTGATAATGACATGTCAATTTCCTAATGTGCAGCCTTGTCTAGCAAATCGAAGACTTCGAGACACATGGTGTCTACTAGTGCAGAAACTACATTCATACCTAAGCAAGAAGATATCCATTCTACATGATTTCTTTGTCCTAAAAGTTCTGGTATTAATAAAAGTGAATTAGATTAAATTTATATTAGTCTTTATTTTAGGAATTTATCAATATATTTAATTATTTTTGTTAAATTTCGGTTTGTAGCACCACCACCCCCTTCCACCGAGTGCCAAATTTTTTTGATTATGGAAAAAAATTCATAGCGTAAGAAATTGGAATTGATTTCATTCTTATTAATTTTAAGTTCTTCTTAAATATATTAGTCGATATTATTAAATTATTGATGCTCGCAGTAAATTTTGTAACTTCAATCTCAAATTCAAACCACACCTACGACCACCCCCACTACTCCAACTCAACACTTAAGGAGTATATAATTTGACATCCCCTTTTTCTAGTGGTAGGGGAAAGAGGATTTTTTCCTAGAATGAGTAGGGGGATGTATAATTTCATGGCGTTAGAGTTACAAAAATTTTCAATTGTCGGCATGAAGAGTGCTTGAGGCACTTTTGTTTCAAATAATATTTATATGGATGAGGAGTGTCTTGGTTTTGACATCATTTATGACATTACAAAGTAGCTAGGAAGCATACCAAATATCTCACTCATTTTGTACATAAGGAGTTACAAGTTCCACAACATCCATCCTCTTCAGATCCTTCTTCCCCAACTAGGGAGGAAAATTTGGATGGTGAGGAAAAGAAAAAATAATGTAGATATCCTTGTTAGTGATAATGCTACAACCCTTGTGATGGAAAATATTATTCTTGACATCAAGGAGCTGATGATGTGTGATATCATAGTGAAATGTCTAATAAAAGAAATTAGTGAAAGATATCATACTTTGGAACATAGCGAAAATTGTTTTCATTGATTAAAAATGAACCGGATTACGATTGATGATTTACTTTTTCAAACACAATTTGTTAATGTTGTCACCAATAATCCTTACAATAGTGATAATTTTTTTACTATAACGCTTAATAGATTGGTTAATTGAATGTCGAGGTGCGGTGTTACTACAATAAGTGGAATAGAGAAAATAAACTTGTCACTATTGCCAATGCAGAAAGACTTGGCCATGGTAAGTACTAATTATTTGTATATTATAATGTATATTCTTATCATTTATTAGCTGCTAATTATGGGAATTTTAATTTTAGTCAACATACCATACTTTGAAGACTAGAATTTGTAATCTCGATTTACATTGTACACTTTATTCTTATACATGTATGCACTCAATATTGAAAACTAGGATGTACATGTTGTTGTTGAATCTTGATATTTGATTCATCATGTAAATATTATCTCCAATAATCATGATGGGATAAATCTGCTATGTTTTTTTATTAATCCTAATAATCATGATGGGATATATGGATTATAATATCTTTGCAAACACGTGTAATTGTGGATTTGATATTGAGAAATAAAAGATTGAACATACTTTCCTAGTAAGTAAAATTGATTTTATTACATCATCTACTTTGCAGATTGCACAACTATCTACCATCTGTTACTTCCAAACATTATAAAAACATAGAAGGGATTTAAAATTTCCAAACATTATATACACAATATATGTAAATGATTTTTTTAAGTCACAATATATATTTTAGAAAATAAATACTTTCAATTGTCTGGTAGTTGAAACAACCCTATCCTCAATGGTGTATCATCACTTATTTTATCTGTTGTAGTTTTTGGTCTGGAAAATTCCAAGTCAATTTCACCATAATTTGAGACTCCATTGTTTTCTATCATATTAATATCTCTCTGCTCGAAAAGGTATGTCCAAGTAGCTAAATCTATTTCATATGGAAATGTGTCCACTTTGAATCTTAAAACATATAGTCACAAACAATTTTCCAAATTCTTGTCCAATCTTTTACAAAGTTTTGATTTCAAAAATGTAAGTGCACAAATACCCTTTCATCTTCAATAGACCCAAAAATTATTTTATGAATGATTTCATACATATTGAAGTATTCACTTATATTTTCTCTCGAGAATGCCACCGTGATACAACTTTCTCCATGATAGCGTGATAGCCCCAATTTATGTTTGATCAATAAGAGTCTCGATATTGATCACTCATTGTATATGAAAAATGTTGTGATTGTGAATAGAGTAATTTTATATCAATATACCATTCAATTCCCCTACATCAAGATCTGAAGTTTTACAAAATTCATCCATAAGTGCAGTTGTGTATGTCCCGAATTGTTGAGATCTTTATTCTTCGCTCATCATTAGATTCTATAAATTGGGATTTACAAATCCCATGGCCTCAAATAGATCACTATTTTTAAAATGCTCTCTGATTTATGAAGATAATGTTTCATATATATTTATCAATTGTTTAAGAAATTTAAAATCATTATCCCTCCCCATCCTTAGGACAAAAGTGATGATTCTGATAATGAAACCCTGGTGTCACACATGAAAAGGATTAAAAATGGGAGGCAATAGGTGGGTTTTGGTGGCATTGCATTGACATTCTTTGTAATATAAAAAAGGTTGACAATGACAGGGATAAGGGTGTTGGGAGTAGGGAGAGAGCTAGAGAAATTGTCGATTGGGAAGCCTGTATCCTCATATTGGAATCTACTATGGACATAATTTTGGTGGTTAACAAAAATCTTGTATAATAAGTTAAATACTACCACAAACAAATTGAAATTCAAAACAAGAGAATTGGGAATTTAATGTTGAGTTTATAATGTAGGAACAAATGATTTCGATCCTTCGAGATCATTGCAAAAATGGATCTTTGAGAAGGATGAGGTTAACATGATGCTTGAAATGAGTAGATTAGATGATGAAGGAATCAAGGAGATGGAGGAAAAGAACAAAAAGAAAATCCCTACCATAGTCATCATTAAGTGTAAAGGGAATAGGGAAGTGGGCCTAAGTACAATAACTAGAAGTAAATATTCCTATAAAAATATGGATTGGTGGTTGACCTTTGGCTGTCCTCTTCTCTATATTTTGCGTGGTTTTTGTTTTTTTCTTCCTTTTTGTTCTAAGTATTTTATTTTTAAAAAAAAATCTTTGTAATACTTAGATCAGTTGTGGCTCTGCCCTATTTTGTGAGCTCTGCTAGTCAATCCTGTTTAACTTTGTTCTTTTGGATATTTTTGTTGGATTTTATGACCTCAAATTTGTTTCGTGTAAAGGGTTTTTTGTTCCTTCAAGCAAAATATTATTTCCTTATCTAAAAAAACTCAGTATATCAAAAATTGCAGCATCAAAAAGAACACTTGTGACTACTAATTCCTCAATTTTAAAACCAACTACATAAGGATCTCTGTGGAAAGTGTGCATTGGAATATTTTTCCCATCTACTGAGATAAAAATATGACCATTGATATCGAACTTCAAATAGCTATTGGGATATTTTGTATTTGTCAAAACTTTTAAGCTAATGAAAATTGGCTTATAAGATAAGCCCTAGGTGGAATATAAGGTATCCAAAATCATACAAACTTGTTTCCTTAGTTTTATAAAATCAACAATGTATATTGATATTTCTTGGCATGTTTCACCAAGTTGTTTATTTCCTTCAACATTAAAAAATTACCACATAGAGTTAATAATGTATCCAAATATGTCAAGTGATACAAAAATCTTTTGTTTTTTCAACTTCTCTATGATTCTTGAACATGTACTCGCTAATGACTTGTATTCCTCAAAAATTATTCAAGATAGATCATATAATGATATTCATCTTGTGTCAACATCTTTCAAAAAAAAATTACCATTTGTTAATCCAAAAGAAAATCTATAAAACTCCAAATATATTCTAGGATTGTTTGACATATATGAATGCAAGTCCCATATAAGCTCCTCCACTTTAGCAACATTTTTAAAATTAATTGCAATCTTAGAAGAGAGATTCATTATGTGAGCCATGTAGTTAAATGGTATCATGTACATGTATAGAATTGTTTAAAGGTGAATGTAAAGCCTAGTTTTGTGACCTTGCATGACAGCTACACCATCAATTCTAATCCAAATCAGCTTTGCAGAGATTAAATAAGCATCCAAACCAGATATTTCCTTCAAAAAATTTATAACAAGTTTGCAGAGGTTCTCAGAATTGTATTTATCCATCATTTTGTGCATAGCTAGTAACTGATTTTCCCTGAAAAGGTTGTTGAAATTGAAAATGTAGATATGCATGCATACCTAGGATATATTATCTACTTCCATGATCTCATCAATCGACAAAGCAATAAAATTTTCATTTTTACATTCTCTCTCTAATCAGTGAGTTAAATTTCTACCATACACTTTTCCATTTCCCATGTATGGGTATATGACAAGTGTGTTGTTGGAATGGTTAGAAATCCATTAGATTGAAACAATATCTTATAATCAATTAGATCTGAAATTGGTCTTCCCTCTTTTAGAATGTGAATTATTGTTCTAAATAGTATAAGTTTTTCTCGTGGGCTTGCATCGATTATCTTTTACAAATTTATCCTTTATTGTTCCACCTTTTTAAACTAGGTATTGAAGATGTTTATGATGATTGTCATATTATGCTGCATATTTTATAAGTAGACAATCTTCCTTAGTTTCCATTTATTTTTCTTATAACTATTCCATCATCTTTATTTTTAGTTTCATATACTTTCCCACAATGTCTCTCTATTGTGTCCAAATTTAATTACATTTTGTGGTCTCTGCCTAATTTCAAACTATATGTAGTAGATCTACATAATCTAGGAGTATTAGTACTATTTTCTAGTTTAATAGGTTCAATGAATGGATCTTTGTTTGACCATTCAAATTTATAAGTCCTTCCTAAATTCCACTTCCCACTCTTACATTTTTTATGTGTGTTTCTTGAATTTTTATTTGAAGTTTGAGTTGGATGTCAAATGGGATTATTAGTAATGTTAATGTGAATTGAATTACTCTTCTGATTGGGAATTTCATCTGGAGTAATGTCATTACTAGGGTTTTCTACATTTGAAAGAAATTGGTTTGCTTATTGCATCCTTAAGTAAATAATAAATCAATGAATAAAGTAATATTAAAATAGTAATAGTTATAATTACCTCTTGTCTTTGGGGTTACTATGGGCTAACTGAAATATTTTTAAATGTCCATGTCATGTTTTCTTTTTCCTTGAGTTATTTTCTCATTTGTAATAGGGACCATCATATGGGTGATTTTAAAATCTACATATGTGACAAAAATATAGAAGTTTCGAATAAGATCTATAAAAAAAATGCTATACAATGGAAAATAAAGATCACGCTATGTAAATGAAACACAACTCATTCTATGAATGGAAACATAAATTACTCTTTGTTTAACAACAACACAAATTAATGTTGCCAAATGGTAACACAAACATAATGTTGTAGAATGATAACATGAATGTATATTACCAAACAACAACATAAATTATTGTTACCGCCGGTAACATGTTCTTGTTATTGTTTGGCATTAGAAAGTCACCTTACCGTCCGACAACATGAACATATCTTCTTTGAGTGGCAACAAAAAGTAGCATTTCCATCGATAACAATTCTACAGGAAAAATATCAACACTAAAATATTGACAATTAATTTTTTTCTTACCTCTTTTACCTATTCCTTGGGCTTTTGGCTTATACTTTCGGCTTTTGCACAAGCTTATTAACGAATATTGAAAGTAACTTGTATTACTATATTATGCCAAATAAATCCTATATATAATAGTATATTATAACATGAATGCGAATATATTAACATTCATTGGCCTTTAGTCAAAAAGTTTAGGTGAAATTATATTTGAATTTATTTAGGACCCATAAAATTTTGGTGAACATGTTACCATACGGTAGTAAAAAATTTTGCCAATTTCAAAATTCCAAAATCCTAATATTCACCTATTCATGAATATTCTCCCCTAAAATGAACCATTTACACACATGCACATTCACATGGTATCTTGAGGTGAATGTAGGTCACTTATAGGTTGTTTTACGATGTATGATGCTTGGCCCTATCCATTATTACTCCCAATGAGGCTCTGGGGAATCTACCTTTTTCCTACTTCCTATCGGACTATATTATTTTAATATTTCACATTTACCACTCCTATATTCAAATATCACATTGTCACATACTATTTATCTTCCTTAACATGCTAATGGGTGCTTCATGTGTAGCATTTTCCTTACAAGAGTCCTTCTAATCATGATTATCGATTTACTTGTACCTTTTTGTCATTTTTATGGGTTATGCCCTATGTTTTCTTGATTTCCTTGTTTTCACAAGCCTTGATGGATTTGATTGTCTTATGACATCCTAAGTGGTGTCCCATGTATGTAACCAACTACTTGTTGAGTCCCTTTTTTGTTGTTTTCCTATATGCCTTTACTAGTTACTATTTTATTCCACATTGTTTTTGTCACTAACACTTGTATGCTAGCATTTTCCCATTATTTTTTTATGCCATGGTAACTACAATGAGTAATCCATATCACCCCTACATAATTCATATATTATATGTACACATCAATTTCATTCTTCCTCATTTGGGCTCTGTTCACATTTGTTCATATCACACACCCCAAATGAGTAGGGGAAACCATTGGGTGAAGATTTTCACCCTCTCAATAGCTACATACATGGTTATAAAAACATAGAAAACATGAACATAATATAAATCGATTCTGAGAACATGGTCGAATTATGCATGGCCACAAAAATTAGTTTGGACATAAGTTCCTAGCTCAAACAATAACTCTTAGGTGTCGGTGTCCTACCTAGGTGCTCCTATCCATGAGGAAAATATTTAGATAATAGTTTTAGCGAGTTGTATAGTCATGATTTTATCAACTTTCATGATTACATAGCTATTTTCATATTCCAATCAGGAACTAACAAGAACTAACTACTAAAGCAAGAACCAAAGTAGGAACTAAATAAGGGAATGCCACCTAGGGAATATGTAAGAAAATTATATTCCAAGTGCTAGTGTATAACCCAAGGTAAGTTAAAAATTGGTTTTTTGATCATCTAAAGTGGCACTTATCCATAGGGAAATGTAAACGGTTGGAGGGAAAAATTGTCCGCTCTCCTAATACACTTTCCCTTAATAGTGACATGACGCCTAAATACAAATTTTAGTGCCAAGATGATCAAATACCTAGTTTGGTGAAAGGCCACCCAAATCCTTCATGTTATTCCAACAACCTCCTTAGCATTGGGTCTACATGTAGGAATAATTTTTATCCCTTTATCTTTCGACTCTCCAGTGTACTCTAACCCCTTGGTTTAACTTTTCCAATATGCATTTCCATTTTTACATATTTTCTAAGTTAAATTTAAATTCCATTTACTTAGAGCATTGACTACACTTATTTTATTTTGGAGGTTCTACCATATCCCAACAAAGGAAAATAACACAACCAACTATGAATTAACTCTCAAGTGTGCTTCGGTAAAGATGATACTCTTAAGAACTACACACACACTTCATTATCACTCCACACATGCAAAGGTCACCCATATGATCCTTATTATTTCATGGTATACATAATGCGCTATTCCATTTGACACACCATAATAATCATTCAACATGTTATTGGGTACAATTTTCATTTGAGTCTCTAAAGTACACTTTTTTGTTGTCTTTGTATGCTCTTGAATCCTTATTCACCAAAATAAAGTGGGGAAATGTAGTCACTAAATCACACACTTACTATGTACATATAGCCTCTAAATATTTCATTTATATGCATGATTCTTAAGCAAGAGAATTACTCATTAACATCACTTTTATTTTGCTTTGACATTTCTTTATCCTTTTCATCTTTATTGCTTGTTGTTTCTAATTGACAACTTATAGCTTTACTCACTAGCCAAAATCTTACTCAGCTCTAATTTTAATATTTTATCTTTCTAACACTATGTATTGGAACGTCCATTAGGGATAGGAGTGCACAAGTGATACTATCCCCTCTAAGCGCCTATGTCCTATTTACTTATTTTTCTTATATTTCAAATGTTATTTCTTTCTTGTCTTCTTTTATCCCTCTTTTTTTTTTCCTTCCACTTGTTCATGAGGAAACTTAAGAAATTGAATCATATATATAAATGTATTATTTATCCTCATTAAGGGGGAAAGAATTTAAGAGACACATACATCTACAAGGAGGTAGTATTTTCTATCTACTACATCAAGGATTGTATTTTGGATTACATACTTCACTACATAGGAGGGTTTATTCTAAATTCCAAACCACACATTTACATTTGGGACAAATTAGTTTTATCTTGCTATCTCTTTGTCTGGTGACACTAGGGAATCCTAGCTCAATGTACACCATTTCAATCACACACATACACAAACTACATAGAGTATAAAATGTAGTGCACTGCTTAGTGACAATCACATTGGTGTGACTACCGAGGTTAGTCATACTCAATCATTTATATTATTTTATTCATGTGATGTGTTCTTGAGTACTACACTAGTATCCAGTGTTTATTTTATAGGTTATAAGTACAACACAACAAATCAAATGTGACACAAAACAAACAAGGAGTGACACTAAGTGACACATAAGGAAGCTGGATTATGAGAAATTCCATAGACACTTTGGCCCCTAGAACATATAGTAGTTCTTGGGTTTCCCTATACACATTCTAGGTGTTCGTGTTCTGAAATTATTGCACTATAGTTCTAGAATCAAAGCTTATACTATTCATAATCTACCTTTCTATCATTTTCATTACTCCACAATCAGTCCAGGACACTGTGGTGGAAAGCTAAGTAATTATCCAAACACTATCTATCACTTTTCCTTACATTTCCTTTACATGATATTTCTTGAATATTGTTATATCTATTTAATGAATAGTGTCCTTATCTTATATTTAAATTTTATTAAATCATACTCATGGCAAGGCTCATAGGAGAAAACATTCACAAAGATGAGTTTATACATTGTCACTTTAGGTTTTATAAGAAAATTGAGAGATTCCTCATGAATTCTATGAAATGATGATCAAATCATCAAGTAAAACACACAAATATGGAAAAAAATGTAACCTTCATGCCTACACACCCAATTATTTCCATTGATGAAACAAAAACACATTCCTTTATAAGAGTTATTAACACAGGACCTATTGACTATTTTTGGGACTATGCACTAACATAAAAATAACACACTTTGCGGTATAAACATTAATTAAAGTTCCACAATATTTCACTAAATATATTATAATGGATATGGAAATATCATAAAAAGGAAAATGTGAAGAAAAATAAGGATGAAAAATGAAACTAGCACTAGTGCCTTCATCCATTAAGACAATTCTTATCATGTTAATGAAAATAGTCATAAAAAACCAAAAAATAAATATATAAAAATTTACTCAAAATGTTAATTAGACATATCCCAAAATACATATAAGAAATAACATCCTTAATACAAGGATTGTATTCTTTATCAATATGAAGGAATATTTTAATTGTTACAACATTCAACATATGACTACAATATCATAAAGAAAATTACATAAATCCAATATAAGGTTTTTAATTTTAACATTAAGAAAAATTATACATCATGTTTTAAGTCATGTGACCAAAACCTAGTCTTAACACCTAATACTAAATGTAGTGGTGAAATCTTGTCATATCCACCATGAGTTGCAAATCTTATCCTATGATTTGTTAATTCTAGACCTTTGGTTACACATGATTCCCTGTAACAAAACCATTGAAAATATTAGATGCAAAGCTTATTGGGTTAGAAATAGATGAGTAGAAAATATAAGCCTCATTTCATGTGTATTTTGGTTCAATCTTGACGGAAAGAAGATGTGACAATTTTTCCATTCAATTCCTTTACTTTTTAACTCATTATTCCACTCATCAACATATTATTTTATGATCCCATTTTACAAAATAAATGATGGGAATATTCCACCCTCAAGTTGATGTAAGAGCATTTGAGGATTAAGGAAGTCTTCCTCAATTTTTCCTAACCATGGGTTTGCGTAGGACTTTAAATGAACATGAAATAAACCGAAGGCACGAGAGGGTGTGCACGGAAGGAGGAAAGAAGAAAGAAAAAGGTCATAAAATAGATGCGTAAGGATTAAGTCTGATGGGTGTAATGGTTTGATGTGTGAGGTTTGTAAGGTAGGGCATGCATGGAAATGTGGATAACGACACAAAATAATGTTAGGTGTAAAGGAGATTTGGCGCATGAAGAGGTAGTAACAAGTGGAGGAAGTAGAATATGAATGTGCACCAAAGGTGCACATGAGAATGGAGGAACAAGATAATATAAGGAGCATAAAAATATTTTAGAGAAGCCCAAAATAAAAATAAGGGCGCATGGGAAACATAAAGAATATAACTTGAGGAGAAAAGGCGTGAAAAATATGGTAGGAAGAGTGACATGTGTTAGACCTGTCGATAAAGTGTATTGATAGTGATTGTATGCACATTAATAAATTTAGACTAATTAAATAAGGTCTTAACACCATTTAAATCCTAGCCTAATTCCTCAAACAAATACATCAAGATAAAGCATGAAAATAAGCTTAGTAACATGCACAAATGTTTTTTAAAAAGAATAAAAAGCTCTCTCCATTGAGTGGATGTATTTTTGATATGTGGTATTTCTTTATAAGTGAAATGAAAGTGATGAGCGATAAAAGAGTTTTGATAAAATGAAGATCTCCTAAAAATGGCACCAAAGCCATGTTTGAATCTTCTCTTACTACTTTTTGCAAATGGGGTTTTTTTCAATTTGGAAATCCTTCCGATGATAGAAATTATATTTTGAGTAATGAGTATCAATGTCTTACAAGGACATGGTTTAGACTAGTATTAATGGACTGGGTTGCTTATAAATATTTCCATTTTGGGAGAAGCCTACATCCTAGTGAATGTGGGATAATGGAGATGTCAAATTTGGAGTGGATCAACATGATCAAAAGAGATTAATTAGGATTAGTGATCCATGGGAGTTGGATGAGGTGTAATTAATCAATTGATATTAATTAATAGGTCATGTTTATCTTATAGAAGCTATTTATAGGACATGTAGAGGGAAATTAGAGGATTTTAGGATTTGAGAGGGGATTTACCTAATAAGAGGGTTTATTAATTAAATACAGTATTATGAAAGGGGGATTAATTAATTAAAATAGTATTTTAGCTAAAGAAGAGACATTAATTGACATCAATATGGGAGGAATATTAGCTAATTAGTATAATGTTATTAATTATAGTGTGATGATGGGAAGAAGACAACTAGTGCAATTTTAGTATTAAAATTGTACAATAGAAATTAGGTGTCTACATTTCCCCTCTTTGATGTGGTATAGTGAAATAAAAACCATTTCAAATATTATTATACAAGTTTATTTTGTATGGGTAGAAGAAAAATTAGTAGGATAGACAATGCCCCCTCAAACGTTAATGGGGTGATAGAAGAAGGAAATGGACACTTGAAAAGAAGAGAAAAATAATCACAATAGAAGAAAAGTTCATAGGGAGGTTGAAAACATCACGGTGAGGGATATATATAAGGAGGGAGGTTAAAAATAATTCATTTTCATTATCTCATTTAGTAGAAAAGATCTCTATATGATCACGACGAGTAGAGATGACAAGGACTTATTTTCTACACTATGCGAGTAAGTTCGAGAGTACCTAAGACGGATGCACTAACACGAGGAGTAGGTAGGTGACATTGTGTATTTTACTTTTGGTTTTTAATTTTTATTTTACTACAAAAAATTCCCCAAAACCCTCATCATGAAAATTCACTATAATTAACATCGATCAATTTCATCGAGTTTCGTGTTAAGTATTAGGGTCTTGTAGCAATATTGGTGGTTTTCCCTATAAAATGGTGACTTCATTTGTAAGTTTTAGTAACCTCACTAAAATTAACGATCTTGCTAAAACTAGTGGTGTTTTCATCATTTTTGGTGGCCTTGTTGCATTAGTGGTTGTGCCTCCATATAGTTGTGGTCTTGCCTAGAAACAATGATTTTACCCTTAGTAGTAATGATTTTTTTTTAACGGTTTTGCATCTACTTGTAGTGGATTTTTCAAAATATAGCTTGAGTTATCATCTTTGATAAATTTCAACAAAAATTACAAAATGGGATAAGTCTAAATGTGAATTTTTTTATTGCAAGAGTGATTAGGCATGATACAATTCCATAAGTGTTTATCCTGCACAATGGAGATATTAAAGACACTACATCCTCATGATTGGTCCATTTTAGGAGACATGGGTTTATAATATGTAGTGTTTATGTCAATGTTACAAGTATAAAAACCAATACTAACTACATTGAATAAGAGATGACATTTGGATATGAGCACATTCCATCTCCGACAAGGAACCGATCATTACCTGGGACGATGTGTGTAAGATACTATGGTTACTAATCACTAGGGACCTAATTTAATATGACATGACCACCATAGATTACAAGATGATCTAATCTACAAGATGGTTTGACCTACCTAGGTAGTGGAGGACCAACATCGTACTAGGTGAGATTTTTGACTCGAGATATTATTGAGGATATGCCTCTTATCTTAATGGATCTTATTAGTGGCATATTACTTCCCAGAAGAGTGGGTGATATCTATTATCTAGTTATATGGGAGTAATTTCTGATATGGTAGATGTTAGGTTAAGTAATTATGTATTATATAATTAATTTTTAATTAAATAGTGTTGTTATTTGGTTTTATTAACCATATTTGTTTTATTTTCTCGCATGGGTATAATTGTTATGATAGTTATAACAATAATGTGCTTCCCAGGATGTAATATTGGAAGCTTATGTAATCTAGAAAATTGTTGCATCTATGTAACTTAGTATATAAGTATTGCAACTCATTCATATGTAATTTGGTTGATTAATTTTAATATAATTCACAAGCTTTTGTCCATGTTCTACATTTGGTACTAGAGTGAATTGAAGCTCCTAGCAAGGTTGAAGATGGATGCAAAGGAAGGAAAAGTGTTGGAGAAGAAATTTTCTTCACTTTGGAGATCCAGTGTTGCCTCCTACTGCCTTCCTGGACCTCCTTGCAGTCTCACAACCACCCGCGTTCTCCAGATAAATGGAAAGCAATTTGTTTTTTTACCTTGGTGATCTCTACACCAGGTAAATTTTCTTCTCGAGCAATTTTTGATTTATAGCAATCAGATTATTAAAAAAATCATTTATCCCCATTAGGGGTTTTGTCTCTAATTTGGAAGGTCAATATAGTCTCTATTAAAATAGCAGACTGCTAGTTTTGGAGGACTCTCAGCCATTACCCTGTAGCGTGTTGCTTTGTTGGAGCTATTCAACCACCGAGTTACATTGGAGGAATTTGTGTTCATTATATTTGAGCCAAGTCGAGATGTGAACATTTGAAGATCCATTGTGTGTATTACTGAGACCCCTCACCAAATACTTGTGTGATTGAAGGAGATTTTTGAATCCACTGAGTCAACCTTTGCATGCAAACAATCAATTTATTTTTTTAGGTTTTGCATTGGAGCGAGATGAGTCATCCCCCAACCGACCTATAACCTTGCACAAGAAACAAATATAGGTTTGTGGAGTTTTATCAACCCACTACAAATGGCATCAACAAAAAAAAATGTGGAGACAACACAAAAACATAGAGGTAAGTTTTTTGAAAGATGCATTGTTGTGTCCTCCAAGCCTAAGCCTTCATCCACACAATTTCAACGACCCGACAATCTCTAAAGAAAACATGCAACCTACACAAAGAAATAGTGAAGGTAGGAAGATAAAGGAAGTTGATCCATCCTCCACTCTCAAGCAGGACCTAAAAAAAAAAATCAACAAATCAATTTGCAAACAAAAAAATGGTGGAGAATAAAGTTATAAATTGGTTCAATCAAAATGATTGCAAACAATAAAGCGACACATGTTAAGGAGTCAGATTTGGATTTTTTGTGTACACATGAAGCCCTAAATCTGCCTCAATCCTTAGCCATGTGGATCTTACATGCACCACATCACCATTTTGCAAGGTTAGTCAGTTTTTCACTTGTTTAAATAAAATATGTTGCGTTTTATATTCAAACAAGTCTAAGCACCTTGGTGGATAGCGCAATAGCTTTAGGAGTGGGAGGTGCGTGGGTCAAATCCCACTAAAGCCATTTCTTTTGATTTTTAGTGGAAAAAATGGAGAAAACACCACGATTAGAGGGCCATTTGGTGGAAAAACCTCCACTAAGCCATTGTTAGTTACAACTAAATAGGCTTCTAAATTTTTAGTGAGAAAAACCTAATTTAGGGTAAAAATAAATCTCCTATTAAGCCTATTTTTTATTTCAAGCAACATTTGCAAAGACAAACTTCCCAAAAACTTCATTTTGTGCCACTTTTTAACATATTTTTGCATTGAGGGTCATATTGGGCTCCAAAGGCCACCAGGGCCCGCAAAAAAAAAACATTGCCTATCATTCAATTTTTTTCTAAATTTTTGAATGTAATTACATGTTGCAATATAGTCTACTAATTTATAGGTTACCATAGTCAGCTAAAAAATATTGTATCGCTCGTAAAGCGCAGAAATTTGTAATAAAAAATAGTATAAAATTGGTTCTGAAATACTCATGAGATCCTAGATCTTATTTGCATCATTTGGTATATACGATGCCTCTAGGAAGCGTTTATAGGTAAAGACGTCATGACTACTACTACACTTAACACCTAATATAGTTGCAACAATGTCGTCTAGGAATCGACCCTTTAAATCTATAGGGAGTAATAAGGTCACAATGCACACACTATGAGCCATCCCATCTGTTTATGAATGATTGCACGACATTGAAAAATTATCCAAGTATATAGCAAAGTTACGCGTGCGTATGAGGATATTTATTTGAGCTGGTGTCAATAATCGCATAGACCCCTTTCAATATTGTCTTGGTACCATGTATTGAATTATTTCACGTACGTTAACACCTCTTTCATGTACCATCAGGTATATAGAAATGGTGAGATTCTCCCATGTACCACTGGTTATATCGGAAGGGTGCATATATAGAAAGGTTCGGTATATCAGACTGACGGTATATAGATTGGGAGACCTTATACTTGGAGTGATAAGAGCCAAACCCTATTAATGTTTTCTGCAAAATGGGCACCAATTCCCCCAAAGTTTTTCTTCCAAATTCACAACTATTCAGAGGAAACAACTATGTTGCATGGAAGAAAAAAATCAAGACACAACTTGAGTTTGAAGAGATCTGACCTATTGTGACTGGTACTATGACTAGATTAGCTACTAATATAACACAACAATGGCATTTTGATAAAGTAGATCAGAAATCCAAACTCATCATCTTGTTTAGAGTGTCCGATGATGTGCAACCCCACATTTGTGATGCCACAACAACCAAATAAGTGTGGGATAAGTTGAGCATGGTGTATGAGGCCAAAAATAAGAATGTCATTTTAAATTTGCAGAGTTAGTTACACACACTGAAGTTCAAAAAAAATGAGAAAATCGAAGCTTTCTTAAGAAGAGTTGCAGAATTGAGGGCTTCACTTATAGCCCTAGGAGAAGCGGTCAAAGATGATGCTCTCATTCCCATTGTTCTAAGAGCACTCCCTTCTTCATACCATATTTTTGTAACAACACTAAACTTGTCAAATACGACAATTAGTTTTGACAAATTGGTAAACCTACTGCAACAAGAGGAAGCAATGCACAATAAGGATGATGAAGAGGAGCATGCACTTTCTTCACATCAAAAATGGAAAGGAAAACCTAATTCCTATCAAAATTCCCAACATCAGAATTAGTATCATGGGGACAAACAACAAAAGAAGCAATGTCCAATTTGTAAAAGAGGACATGACTTACAAGATTGTTGGTATAATACTTACAAGAAAGGTTCATCAAGAAAATTTGGACCTCCACAACAATCTCACAAGGGACATTCTAACTACAATCAAGGGTAGAAAAAGGGGAACTGGAAAAGAAGACCCCATCAGCAAGGAAATATTGCTAAGCAAGAAGAACATTCAGATAATGAATACTTCTTGTACACTTCTTGATCAAGTGAACCATCCACATCATCTAGTGATGTCTGGTATGTTGATTTAGGAGCCACTTGACACATTACCGGCCAGAAAGATTGGTTTTCTTCAATGAGGGACACACCATTGTGTTGGTGAGAAAATTTGTCAGGTGGAAAAACTTGTGGATTTCTTGCCAATGCTCTGGGAATCTAAGTCCCTCTACTTAACCAGTGCAGACTACCGTATATGCATGCATGAAAAGGTGGATTTCTGTGGTGGACTTTGACCGAGGATCCAACAAGGGCATTCCATTGACCCTGCGACAAAGCTAGCAATCTCTTGCTAGGGAATACTTTGTCTGAAAGTGGGAAAGGGAGTGAGAGTTGATGTAGGAGAACCAATGTTGCAAGTAGAAAATCAGAGGCTTATGCACACCAGTCAGAAGTTTCATCACATGCACTTGAATTTCAGAAGAAAAGAAATCTGCAAAACAATGATAGGACTAAATAGAGCTTAATGAACACAAAGTACCAATAAACTCCTCAATCAAAGAGGCTAAAATTCCTTCTTCCTTTATTGAAGCTCAAGCAGAATTTTTACATAGTGTGGGAATGGAAGAAATTGAGAAGGGGGAATAGAAGAAAATGGCTATCTCCTTTGTTCTCTCAAGGTGCAATATACTCTTGAGTTTACAAGATCAATCACCAACCCTTTGAAATGGGAATGGATTTACAATTTATAGAATAGAATATGAATCTTCATCTTCCTCATGACCTTTCAAATACCTTAATATGACTTAAGACTATTCATATTCCACTTTAAATATTTAAGTCCCTTTTATAATAGCAAGGCGACTTAATTTACATTATGTTTCTAAAGTCACTGTTAAGTGACTTAAATGTATATCAAAAAGTGCAAACCCCAACGAAGAATTAGAAAATTTGAAAGTGAGAGAAAGTTGGGGGGAAGAGGAGAGAGAAAGAGAGAGAGAATAAGAAGAGGGATGTCTCCGATGAAGTCTGTTGATCCTCATTTATGGAAAGCTCCAAATGCAACGAAGTTCGAATGTCCCATTGTGCAAAACTACTCTTTGAGTGTGACTTACTATTTTTAATAAATGGTCATTTCCACTATTTTCTACTCCAGATAATCATTCTAGCCTTTTGGAGATCTTCAGTGCACACTGCTCTTTCCATAGCCACTTTTGATGAAGACTTGCCAAAAATAACAAGCATGTATAGGAAAACTTACTATTTTTGGAAAGTGTGTATCCATTGCTTGATTTGCAATGGAACATACTTTTTTGGACTCTTCTTTTCGTTACAATCACACCCTCCAAATTTCACATAGTTTTTCCCACTAGAATGCCTGGAAATAAATTTTGAAATTTTGACCTGGCAGTGGCTTTGGGCACAGAGTTGTCATGGCGGCCATTAATGGAGCTCAAAATTTATAGGTCTAGTTTTTGTCTCTGTTTGCAATGAAAAAAACTCCATTGCGATAGGTTTTTCATTTGGAACTCATGTGTAAGTTTTTAGCTCATTTCCATTGCCGGAATGATGGGAAATTTGACGAATGTGAGCCGGTGCATGAAGTGAGGGTTTTGTTGGAGAAAATGATTCTAGGCACCATTTGACCTCTTGTTTGTTGGATCTTGATCACCTTGAAAAATGAGGAATTCTACAAAATATGGCATCTTGATCTAACTTGTATCTTGCAAGATATGAGGATTTTTCGATCGGGTGACTTCACGGTTATCTGGCAAAAAATCTCCATTTTTCTCTTCGTTCTTCATCATTTCACTCCATTTTTCTATGAGGCCTGAATATTTCTATGCATTCATGGTTTGAAGAGTTTATGTGGCCATGGTGGAGCTGGTTCAGAGCAACAATGGTGGACCGGGTGTCTGGACAATCACGCATGGAGCCATGGCAAGGTGAGGAGTTCTGAAGGAGAAATGAGAGGAAGAAAATGGCTAAGTGCTAGATTTAAACTTTAAAAACATGCACATGGATGGGCTGGGTGAAATTTTATGTCCCTAATGTCCCTAACCTTAGGGACATGAGGGACATCAATTTCCATGGTGGTCAAGGTGATGCCATGTGTCCTCGATCCGACGACGGCAGGGATTTGCTTGAAAAATGCACCTGGGGGCTGAAACTTGGTCACGTGGGTGTCCAAATGACTCCTCATAGGGGCTGGGAAAATTTTTCCATGTCTGATGTCCCCCACCTTAGGTGCATAAGGGACATAAAATTCCACGGTGGTCTTAGAGGTGACACATGGCGCCTGATCCAACGACAGGGAATGCACGCTCCAAATAAGCACTGGGAATCGAATCTGCGGTCACGTGAGTGTCAGAAGACTTCCTATGGGGTCGAGGTGCATTTTTAAAAGTATGATGTTCCCTAACTTAGGTAAATAATAGACATCAGTTTCTATGGTGGTCCTGGAGCTGACATGTGGTGCCCGATCCAACGGCAGGGGATGAATGCCCCAAGAATGCACCTGGGAGCCGAGGCTGTCAAGTCGAAGGTCATATGAGGCCCCCCTGCAGAGGTCACATGGGGGCTGGGAAAATTTTCCAAGGGCTGATGTACCTGACCTCAGGGATTTTGGGGACATGAAATCCGCCAGGATCCTAGTGTTGACACGTGTCCTCTCGAACAAATGACTAAGTCTTGAACTGCGTTTGAGAGGGTAACTTAGAACTAAGATAACTTGAGCTCCCGGTGGAATTTATTGGTGAAATTTTATATGATACTGACTGGAAATGGAATTTTGAATCCAATTATGGGGTTTCATGTCTTTATTTTTCCATATGATTCCTTAAAAATAGTATTTGTTTATTTGGTACTCCACTTGAGCCCGAGAGAAAGCGCTCATCAATCATATGCGCAAGATGTTGTGAAAAATATTATCTTACCATCATGTAGGTATTATAATCCTCTTTTTGATGATGTTTTTTTACTTCTAAATCCATCTAGAGCTCCCAAAATCATTTTTTGAAGCTCAGCAGTATTTTTAGGCCACGTGTACGCCTAGGCTTGTGAACCTTGTTTTTACTCGATCGCTCCAAGTCTTGCTGAACTTCCCAGACCTTCCAAAATCATTTCCATGATGTTCCAAGATATTTCATTTTCCTCCATATTTATTTTTCTCTTCTGTTTCACTCTATGGGGATCCGATCCTAGGAAGGCCAGCGATAGCCCTTCCCTATACTTGTCGAGAAGATAACATCATTTTGGAACTCCCTAAAATCACCTAGGTGGAATGAGTGCACTTTACTAAATCAGATAGGGATAAATTTGACATCAAATAGGGGTGATCGGGGTGATGGATTTGACTGGGTGCCTAGGAATGAAATTTTTCCATAGGGGTATAGTTGTCGTGCTTGAAACTTCCAATTTCTCTGTTGTACATTTTCATGACAACACATTAAAAAATAATTTTTCATTGGGAGATGATTCTTCATATACAGTTTAGAGGATTGGGAACATTTTTCTACCCCTTGGTTCATGCAACTATAGACTATCAGATGTCTTATATGTTCCTCGGTTGATAAAGAATCTACTTTTAGTCAATCAAATCCTAGTTCACAACTTAATAATTGACTTTGATAGTCATTCCGGCATGAAAACATGTTTAATTCAAGACAAATCACGAGGCTCAAAAATAGTTACAAAATCCTCCAATGTGGTACGCATGTTCTAACTTTATTTTGTTCACAGAGATGATCAAACACTTGTGGCTAAGAAATCTACCTTAGCACAGTTGTGGCATCAGAGACTTGTTCATGTTAGTTTTAAGTATCTTGAGACACTTTGCCAACATAATATGGTACATGGGATACCATTTCTTCATAGGGATATAGATAAGTGTCCTTACTACTTTAGGAAACAACACAGAGATTCGTTCTCGAGCGTACATATTGAGCTCATGGTAAGCTTGATCTGGTTCATATCGATCTTTGAAATCGATGTAACCAAGTCATTCGGATTTATATACTTCATGCTTTGTGTTGACGACTATTCAAGAAAAATGTGGATTTTTTTGTCTTCATAAGAAAAGTGAAGCTTTTGAAACCTTCACAAATTTCAAAGTAGCCATTGAAAATGAAATTGATCATCGCATCGAGAACTCTCCACTCAGATCAAGGGGAGGAATTCACTAGTAATGAGTTCAAATACTACCTACAAACTCACGAGATTCATCGACAAATGCCTCCTCCACACACACCACAATAGAATGGTGTTTTTGAGAGAATAAATCATACTATCATGGAAATGGTGTGATGCATGATCAATTATTATGGACTTGCAAAGATATTATGGGTAGAAGCAATAAATACAATAGTGTATTTATTGAATAGAGTGCCCAAAGTTCTCTTGACAGAGTAACACCACAAGAAGTATGGTCAAAGTGGAAACCATCTATTTCACACCTTAGAGTATTCAGGTGCAAATCAAGTATGCACATACCCAAGCAGAACTAAAATAAATTGGACATGAAGTCACAAAAATCATCTTCATTGGGTACAGTGAAGAGACTCTTGGGTACATATTGATGGATCCAAAGACCAAAAAAGTCTACACCAATAGAGATGTTGAGTTTTTTGAGAAGAAGGAAGTAGAGTCTCCTCCTCTAGACTCACTTGATGTAGATTCTTCACAATTGTAAAAATTGAAACTGAATTTCCACAGATGAGGAAAGTAATGATGGGGATGATGGTGTTGATCTGATAGAACCATGACCCATGGAAACAGTTCAACGTATGCCCAAGTGGTGTACTATCACATTACAAGATGTAATAATGGATGATCCACTAGATACATCCACCCTGGACCACAGACTCATAATAAAGTAATGTGAAGAAGTTAACTTTTCTTTGATGATTAGAGTTTTCAAGTTTGATGATCCCTCTACGATCCAGGGAGCCCTACGGTCAAAATCTTGGAAAGATTCCATGGACTCGAATATTAGTCAAGTAATGATTAATAACACTTGTCATCTTGTCGATCTTCCACTAGGAATACACCCTTGGATACAAATGGATATTCAAAACAAAGTACAAAATAGAAGTGACCATGGACAAGTATAAAGTGAGACTAGTAGAAAAGGGGTATGCACAAAAGAAGTCATTGACTACAAGGAGGCATTTTCTCCTTGTTGGCGAGAACATTTGTCGAGTGGATAAACTTGTGGATTTATTGCCAATGCTATGGGTATCTAAGTCCCTCTACTTAACCGATGCAGCTTTCATATATGCATGCATGATAAAATGTGGATTCTCGTGGTGGCCTTTTTTGAGGATCCAATAGGGGCACTCCACCGATCTGTGAAAAGATAACAATCTCTTGCTAGGGAATAATTTTTCTAAAAGTGGGAAAGGGAGTGAGAATAGAGGTAGGAGAACTAATGTTACAGGTAGAAAGTCATATTCCTATACACACACTAGATAGAAATTTCAACAAATACATTAATGAGAAGAAACAATCCTATAAATGGCAACAAGATGAGATAAGATTGCAAACTCAAATTTTCTAAAATATCCTCATCAAAGAGGCTACAAAATCCTTCTTCTTGTATTGATGCTTAAACAAAATTTTTACATAATGTGTGAATGGAAGAAATTTGTGAATGGAGGAAAGTAGAAGAAAATGGCTATCTCCTTTGCTTTCTCTAAGTACAATACACTCATGAGTTTACAAGATCAATTGCCAACCTTTTACAATGGTGTGAAGAAGACATTAAATATATTGCAAGAAATGGTTACAACTTCTTATTTGTTAGAAATAAACGGTTTACAATATTTTCAATCATTTGCGTCTGTTCAAATTCTTGATTCGCAAAGAACCGCCAATGGCAGAAAAACTAGAATTTTCATAATACAGCCATTACACTCATTTTGTAACTTTGAATTTGAAATGTTCATCTTGCCTTTGAAACTTTAAACTAGAGTCATCCACATGGGAGAAATTTACTTTGGAGTGGGCGTGGAAGATGCCTTTTGCATTTTGTGACTTTATAGAGAGTTGGTAGTTTTTACATTTTTATCCGCCCTTCCACTTTTGATATAATCGACACATGGCTTCACTTTATTGGAAAAGGAATCGAGATCACTTTATGACTTTTAGCCCTTTT
This sequence comes from Taxus wallichiana var. yunnanensis, assembly GCA_018340775.1. Lineage (NCBI taxonomy): Eukaryota > Viridiplantae > Streptophyta > Pinopsida > Cupressales > Taxaceae > Taxus > Taxus wallichiana. The sequence goes on along the minus strand of CM031238.1, from coordinate 13,902,567 downwards.
ACAAAAAGGCTCAAAACATCAAAGTTCTCTGTCGACCCGCTTCCCCACTTTGACTTTCAATGCGGGCTCAACATTTGAATTTTTCCTCATAACATGATCTGACATTTTTGCTAAAATAACAAAAAATGTTAAGTTCACAAAAAGGATCCATCCTGGTGCATCCAATCAGATATGTCCATGTACCCATGGATAATGGGGCCAAAATTTGACGAGGAAGAAAATGCTCGTCATTCACGATTGTGGAAAAATGCAGAGAAGAAGAAAACTCCACCATTTCATGCTCAATTTTCAAATTTATTTCGCGAACCAAGGAATTGAAAACAATACAAGGTTCGATGATCCATGGCCATAGAAATATTGACAATTTCATTCAAATGAGGACAACAATAAATTTTTCACGCGTCCAGACAGGAAAATGGAAAATTTATCAAAACATGTAGACTGGAGAGTTTAAATAACTTCAAAGCATGAATTTCTCTATCTTTTCATACTTCTAACTTTACTTGAACACTTCTGGAGGGCATGAGCTCAAAATTTTGAATTTGACTTAAAAAATGAGGGGGGGATTTTGAGGGTGACAACAATTGGCTCTAGCTTGGGGACATGACATGGATTGAGCATAGTGAAGACATGACATGGGAATCCATAATCTCAATCTCTAGACCCTATAATTCATTGACCAATGCCTTATCCATTGGGCCTTACAGAGTCATGTACAACTTTGAGAAAGAAATATTAGAATAAGGAAACACACAAGCACACAATGAGAAGGAAAAACATGACACACAACAAAAGGGAAACCAAAACCACACAACAGAAGGGAAACACACCTATGGTACAAGGTGGGGAACAACCCGCTTTCACTTGGTGATACAATTTCAAGTATTGCTTTCTCTCGAGGAAATTCCAAAAGCGTTCCATCCAAATATGAGAGAATAAAATCATTCTCGCCACAAGCTTCAAAAATCTAGAATGGGCTGAGCCATAATGAATCAAAATTTCCATGGCTACCTTTTGGTTCTCTTCTCTTGTCCCATAGCAGGATGAAGTCTCCAACTTTGAATTCTCTTACCTTGGCCTTCTTATAAAAAATATACTTTACTTTCAATTGATGATCCTTAATGCGATCCACCACTTGGATTTTATTTTCTTCTAGCTTCTCAAGAAAGAGGATCCTCTTGTCAATGGAATCCTTGTAATCGACCATCTTCTATTGCCTGTGGTAGCTTGAGAGCCGGCATCTCGATCGTGAGAGGAATTTCTACTTCAACTCCATACAATAGTTGGAATGGTGACATACCTATTACCTTCTTTGGAGTGATCCTATCCACCCACAATGCGTTGTACAACCTTTTGTGTAAATTACTTTTATTCTTATTTACGAGCTTGCAAACAATGGTCACAATGTTTTTGTTTCTTGATTCGGCCTGCCCATTTTTTTGTGGATAGTAGTCATAAGAATGAGATAGGGATATTCTATAGCTATAGAAAAACTCATCCAAATCTCTTGAATAGAAATAGGTAGCATTATTTATTACAATCTTCTGTGGTACTCGAAACAGACTATGATATTCTCCTTGATGAAGTTGTATACTATTTCAATTTTGGCTTTCTTGGCGAGAATGGTTTCCACCCATTTGGTGAAGTAGTCTATTGCTGTGAGTACATAGGTGTGCCCGTTGCTTGAGAGAGGGTTCAAAACACCAATGAAGTCCAGCCCCCACTATTGAAATGGTTCTTCAATAACCACATGCATGAGTGGTAATGCAATGAGTTGTGGTCTTCAACAAAATTTTGGCATGCTTTGCATTTAGAAACCCAATCTTGAGTTTCTGCAAAGATGGTTGTCCAATAATACCTTCCTTAGAGGATATTGTGTGTAGAGAACATTGCTGAAAAATTTCCACCACATGCCTGGTCATAGTATGCTTTAAACAAATTTTCTTGTTTCTCTTTATCTACGCACCTAAGGAAACAACCATCCAGGCCTCTTTTGTAAAGCACATGATTCTAGATTACAAATTTATTTGCCTTGACTCGAGTGTTCTCCTTTTCTTGTAATCAAGATGGGGGGAATTCTTCATAAGTTAGGTAATAGGTGATATCAGCATACCACTCATCAAGTAGTGGTGACAAAGAGAACATGTGGGTTGTCTTCGAACAAGTTGAGCAAGTATGCTGATTTTCTTCACCATGTTGAAATTTGAGTGTTGCATCTTTAGCAATCAACTTACACAAGCCATTCCCCCTTACCAAATTGGAGGGTCAAATATCCAAGTCATATTCTTGAGTCTTTGCAATCCAATTTCCTCTTTAGCTGCAGGATTTTTTGTGTCAAGATGGACTTGATTGCATTCTTTGGGGACCATCACCACCATATGGGAATTGAGGATGTAAAACCTGAAGTTTTTTACAGCCTTGACCACTACATAGGCATGCTTCTCTAATTGGATGTATTTTAGCTCATACTTTTTCAAAGGACAACTCATGAAAGCAATTGGTTATTTCATGCCTTCATCATTTTTCTAAATGAGAATGGTAGAGAGTGTATGTTCTAATGCATAACAATACATGATGAATTCTTTGTTAAAATATGGAGATACAAGATTGAGCCTGGAAATGGATTGCTTGATCTCTTTGAATGTTGTCTTCCCTTCATTGTTCCATTTGAAGTTTCCTTGTGGTTTCATCATGGAAGTGATGTGCTTCATCAACTTAGAAAATCGAGCACAAAGCACGAAGAAATTTCACCTTTATGAAGAATGAATGAAATCCTTTCTTATTTGTAAGGCGGGGTTAATGCTTGAATGGATCTAATCCTCTCAAGATCAATGTGTGTTCCATTTTTTTCATAATGTGTCCCAATAACTTGCCTTCTGTGACTCCAAAAATGCACTTTTTGGATTTAGTGATATGTCATGTTTCCTACACCTTACAAGTACCTATTCCAAGTGATAGATATGATCTTCCCTCTTCTTTGAAAATACTATGAGATCATCAAGATATATGACAATGCAATGCTTTAGATCTTTAAATTCCAAATCCATCGCCCTTTGGAATGTAGCTCCTGCATTGATTAGGCCAAAAGGCATTTTGCTGTAGGCAAAAGTTCCCAAGGTGTTGTAAAGGTTGTCTTGGTGCAGTCCTCCTCTGCCACTTTGATTTGATTATATCCTAAGAATCCATCAAGTAATGAAAGAATTTCAGATCCAAGTGATTTCTTGTAGGATATGGTCCATGATAGGAAGAGGATAATTGTCCTTTAGTGATGCCTAGTTTAGGTTACGAAAATCTACACATATCCTTATTTCACCATTCTTCTTTTGCACCGACACAATGTTAGCCACCCACATTGAATGGTGGATGGGAAAGATGATCCTTGCATTAAGCATCTTTGTTACCTCCTCCTTGATGGTATCAAAATCTTTGGGTTGTATGGCCTTTGTTTCTTCTGAAGGGCTTAACACCCTACTTCAAAGGAATTGAGTGATGCATTTCCTTTGGCTAGAAGGATTTGAGTTCATCATAAGAGTAGGCCAAGACATCTAAGTATTTCTTGAGTAATGCAACAAACCTTATTTTTTCTTCAGAAAGCAACATTTTCCAATATTGACCATCCTTGGCTCCTCTGGGGTACCAATGTTTTCTTTATCAAAATTAGTTGGGCACTAAGAAGATTTATTTTCTTTCTCTTGAATGAATCTATCATGTTTTTCAAAGAGGTCTTCTAAAGAGACTAGTCCTTTAGGAATTTTTTTCCCTTTCAATTTGATTACTCCTCATCATCAATCCCTTCAATTCCTTCTTTCTCTTCTTTGGGGACTGAATTTCGGTGTGGATTTTTACCTCATTCAAAGAAGAGATTATTGAAATTACCCCTTTTCTCTAAAAATGATAGAATTTGGTTATCATCATTGAAGACTTGCCAATGATTTGCATTGTATAGTACACTAGGCATGAATACCATTTCAATGGTCACTTTTTCTTTACCAAAAGAAGAATGAGGTATCACTAGGAAGTGACGCTGTAAGAGAATCATCCTTTTTATTTTGTTCCTTGGAATATCTTCAATGGAAAATGCATCAAAGATTCAATGCATTCCCACACTTTGTTTCTATAATGCCGGTGTCTTGGATTCTTCACTTGATATTTTGGGAGACTTGCTTTACTACAAACTTTGCATCATGTCTACATCTCAGTTTCTTGATTCCCATGTCCTTTGATGTACTCATGCCTAAGAGTAGTGCTTCATACTCTACAGTGTTATTTGTATTATCAAATTGCAGCTTGTGGGAAAATGGGTACAAATCAGTGGAAGGAGAGTACAATACTACACCAACTCCTAATCCTGCACTGGAATGACTACCATCAAATTCCATTGTCCAATTTTGATCTTCCTCTTCCTCCATGAGAAGTGGCAAGTTCTCTCTCTTTTTTGATGTGAGGAAGTAGTTTCCTAGCCCACAATATTGAAAGAGAATGTTTGCTTTTGGATCATCAAAATTTCATATTGTGAACTTCATATTTCTTACTGGTAGCAACTTCTTCATCTCACCTTTTACTGGGATAGTTATAGATGACCAATCCATTTTTATCTCTCCACCCAAGTCTCTGCAGAAACTCCTACTCAATAGCATACCAAAGGATGTTGGGATGTCTGCTACCAGTATGGTTAGGAGCACCTTCTTGTTTGGAAAATCATCTAGTGCTACCTGTGCATCTTTGATTCTTCCTACCAATGGCACTTGTTTGGATTCCATTGAGTAGTAGGTGTCATTTACCTGGGTCAAGGTGAGGCCTAGAGCATTTACAACTTTTCTGGCATCACATTTGTCTCGAGGCTCTAGAATCTATGATATAATTATTTATTTGGAAGCCTTTAATGAGGAGTGACAGGTAGAAAGGTTCAACCCTATTGGTTTTGGAGGCACTGAGGGCTAGCATGTTTTGGGAAGGTTGTGTGGATGGTGTGGGTAGTAATCCTTTAGAATTAGGACTCAAGGATATAGGGTTACCACCACGAATGACATTAATGAACCTCACAAACCGGGCAAGGTGTGTTTATAGGTATTCTATTTCGATAGCTAGACTTTGGTTTTTCTTGCATGTTCCACAAAGTAAAATGGGGTTATGGTGAGCAAGGAAGAGGTTTTGTAAATGGAGGAATATTTACATGGTAGAGGCTTTGCTACTTTGGGTGTAGTAATTGGCTTGGAAGGGGGTGAGGGTGTAGCTTTTGATTGAACCTTAGATGTTTTTACAGGAACAATATTTAAAGGAGAACTGTTCATAGAAAATTTTGAGCTGGGAGAAGAATTAGATGACTTACTTGGCATAGTAGCATGATCACTAACAACCAATGAGTCTATTTTTTCTTTGGTTGACTCCATAGAAGGTGGTAATGGTGATCCTCTGATGATGATTTTATTTTGTGTGACCTCGAAGGAGAATATTCTTTATTCTTCTTATCCTTTACCACAACCATTGAGGATGAAGCACCTTTCCTAGATTGTGCACGAATGAAAACAACACATGAGAAACTTGGAGCTTCTTCATCATCCTCATCTTCATCACCAATGTACTCAATTACACCACTTTGCATATCAACTTCCTCGACCTCAAGATAGTTTTCATAGTCTTCCATATTTTCTTCTTTAGTTTCATCAATTTCTACTTCCTCCTCTCGGCTCTTTGGTGTCACGGATGGCATTGGTGGAGGTGTTTCAAGAGCAAGCCGAAAAGGAGGTGGAGAAATCCTTGGCCTATCTGGAGGGTTTGGTTTCTTTGAAGCATTCTACATTGTGATATGAGATAGTTTCTTCTTCAAGGCAACCAAGTCATTTGCCATTTTTTGGAACATCAGATCTATGGTGAAAAAGTTTGAATTCTGACCCTTTTTCTTTCCATTGGGACCTTTCACATTTCCGGAAAGGATTAGTCATCATCGGTTTCTATTGCATAGTCTTGGGCTTCCCTCAATGGTATTGGTTGGGCTCTTATAAGGAAGAAACCTACTTCTGATGGCAAATCACTGATGAAAAACCTCTTCAAATTATTTTCAGGAGGCACCACATCTTTAGGGATCCTTCTTATCACTCTATCATATCTTGCTACGAAGTCCCTCATTGACTCAGAGGATTCTTTCTTCATTTTTACCAATTAGGCCAAAAGATCCTAAAAATATTCTATTCTCTTGAACTTGTGTTTGAATGCACTTCTTATATCCTCCCAACAGGTGACGGAGCTTAGGGGTAGCATGTAGAACCATTTGGAAACTTTCTCTTGAAGTGAATCCACAAATATTCAGACTAACACATCTTCATCCTCAACACCCAACACACCGCAAGTAGTGATAAATGCTGCTACATGATCTTCAGGGAGTTGAGAACCATCCTCCGAATTTTGGGAAGTTTTTCTTAAGCCTCTTGGTAGCTCATGGAGTGGTTGAGCAAGATCCAGTGGACTAGTGTTTCTTCCCATGGTACATTATGCTTGCAGATGCCTCATGATCATGTTCACGCTCATGATCACAATCCCCATTCTATTTTTGTTTCTATCTTCTAACCTTGCTAAGGTGCATGCGGCCATTCTTGCGATCTTTCATCTACCTCAACTTGAATTCTCTCGATTTCTTTGAGTTGAGCTCTTATTTCTTCTTCTTCACCTCTCACCTCTCTTTCTCTAGCTTCTTCTTGAGTCTCCATGTCAATGAAGTCTATAAGGTTCTTTTTGATGTATGGAAATTCACCGGTCAAAATATTGTCAACACTCAAGTTCCCAACGTGACTGGTTTCTTGAAAAGGAAGCCTCTGGATTCTAAGTAGCTCTTGTCTCCTTTAAAGTTCCTTAAAAATGGGACCAGTTTTTCCTATTTTTCTTTGTTGTTGGGTGTATCTTCTATCTACCAGCTTGAAAATCTATACTCTTCTTTGCGGTGTTGGAATTTGTCTTTTCCTCTCCAATTCAGCAACATGTTCTTCTTTAAGGTCTAGAATTCTTGTGACAATGAAGTAGTGATTCACACTTTATCTATTATTCCAGATAACTTCCTCAAATCTGAAGCAATGTCTTCTTGGATGTGGAAGATAAATTTGGGTCTTTCAATAGGAGGGTTTCTCAAAATAGCCATGATTTGAATCCATGTGGCTCATATAGCCATTTAAATTCCAAAAAAAATATCTTTTTGAATTTTGAATTTTTGACCTTACGGTCTCATTTAGGTGCAAATGCTCCTAAATCTACCCCATGGTGGGTGCTTGAAAAAAATGTTGGCGAGAAAAATTTTCAGTGGAAAAACTTGTGGATTTTTTTCCAACATTACGGCTACTTAACGATGTAACTATTATATATGCATGTGTGATAAAATGTGGATTTCTATGGTGGCCTTTCGTAGGGGATCCAACAGGGGCACTCCACTAACCCTACGGAAAAGCTAGCAATCTCTTACTAGGGAAGACTTTGTCTGAAAGTGGGAAAGGGAGTGAGAATAGAGGTAGGAGAACTAATGCTGTAGGTAGAAAATTAGATTCTTGTACACACACTAGTTAGAAATTTCAACACATGCATTTATGAGAAGAAATAACCCTGTAAATGGAAACAAGACGAGATAAGATTATGAACTCAAAGTTTCTAAAATCTCCTCATCAAAGAGGCTACAAAATCCTTCTTCTTGTATTGATGCTTAAACAGAAGTTGTACATAATGTGTGAATGGAAGAAATTTGAGAATGGAGGAAAGTAGAAGAAAATGGCTATCTCCTTTTCTTTCCCTAAGTACAATGCACTCGTGAGTTTACAAGATCAATTGCCAACCTTTTACAATGGCATGAAGAAGCCATTAAATATCTTATAAGAAACGGTTACAAATTTTTCTTTGTTAAGAAATGGTTTACAATCTTTTCAATAATTTGCGTCTATTGATTCTTGATTCTCGAAGAACGCCAATGGTGGGAAAAACCATACTTTTCATAATGCAGTATTACACTCATTTTGTAACTTTGAATTTGAACCGTTCATCTTGCCTTTGAAACTTTAAACTAGAGTCATCCACATGGGAGAAATTTATTGGAGCGGGCATGGAGGATGCCTTTTGCATTTTGTGACTTTATAGAGATTTGGAATTTTTACATTTTTGGTCCGCCCTTCCACTTTTGATATAAGCCTGACATGTGGCTTCACTTGATTGGTGAAGGAATCATGGCTCACTTTATGACTTTTAGCCTTTTTACAAAAAGGCTCAAAACCTCAAAGTTCTTTGCCGACCCACTTCCCCACTTTGAATTTCAATGCGGGCTCAACATTTGAATTTTTCCTCATAGCATGATCGACGTTGCGAGTCACTTTATTTCTTTTCTCCTTTTCACCACAATGCCTCAAAACATAAAAAAGGATCTTCCTTTCCACCAATTCGCCAATCGGAGTCTTCCAGGACCGCGAGTCCATTCTGACATTTTTGCTAAAATAATAAACAATGTTAATTTCACAAAAAAGGACCCATCATACCACATCTAATTATATATTTCCATGTACCCATGGATAATGGTTCCAAAATTTGATGGGGAAGAAAACACTCATCATTCACATTGTGAAAAATGTAAATAAGAAGAAAACTTCACCATTTCACGCCCTATTTTCAAATTTCTTTTCACGAACCAAGGAATTGAATACAATTCAAGGTACGATGATCCATGGCCATAGATAGATTGATAATTTCATTCAAATGAGGACAACAATAAATTTTTCACGTGTCAGACAGAAAATAGAAAATTTATCAAAGCGCACTGATTGGAGAGTTTAAACAAATTCAAAGCATGAATTTCTCTATCTTTTCAGACTTTCATCTTTACTTGAACACTTCTGGAGGGTGTGAGATAAAAAAATTAATTTGACTTTAAAAATGAGGGGGATTTTGAGGGTGACAACACTCCCACAACTAAGATCAAAACGATCGGGATGATATTTTCTCTAGCCTGCATAGTTTGGTTGGAAAGTCCATCGGATGGACGTAAAAGTTCCTTCTTGAATAGAGATTTATAAGAATAATTATACATGACTCAACCCGAGGGATATGTAGTACTGGTCAAGAAGAAAAGGTATGTAGACTCAAGAAATATTTGTATGGCCTTAAACAGGCACCTCGGGCATGGTACATCCAAATTGATGAGCATCTCGTACAACATGGATTTTTAGAAATCCATACGACCCCAATATCTACCTCAAAAAGTAAGGGGGAGATTGTGATTATCGTTATCTATGTCGATGATCTAGTCATTAATGGTAGTTCAGTGAGGATGATAGATGCACCAAAGACATATATTAATCGATCATTTGACATGATAGATCTCGGGTTGATGCACTATTGTCTTAGATTGGAAGTATAGTAAAAAGAGAATCACATATTTGTTTCTCAAATGAATATACCAAGACAATTCTCAAAAAATTTAGAATGATGGATTGCACACCAATTTCTACACTTATGGAGAACAGATTTCCGTTATCTCATTGAGATCCATCTCCTAAGGTAATTTCCACTCTCTATCGTCAATTGATTAGGAGTCTCATTTACGATCTACACTAGACCATATATCAAATTTACGATAAGCTATCTATCCATGTTCATGCAGGAACCCAAATTTTGTCATTGGAAATTAGCAAGGTGCATCTTAAGATATCTCAAAGGATCAATGGATCTTGGTCTAGAATACAAGAAGAATGAAAATTCTTCTTATTTGGATATTCATATTTAGATCATGCGGCAATATTAATGATAAAAATCCACTTGAGATTTGTATTTTTATGGGATCGGACCAATATCACGGGAAGAAATAAACAACACTTTGTTTCTCGTTCTTCCACAAAAGCTGAGTATCATTCTTTAGGAGAAGTTGTCTTTGAAGTGATTTGGCTACGTTGTATACTAAAAGGAATTAGAATACCACATGACAAACTGACCACCATGTATGTTGACAATGAAGGTGTTCATAAACGTGTTCGCAATCCAGTGTTTCATGAAAGAACAAATAAAATTGAGGTATAGGTTCATTTTGTATGTGAGAATGTGTTGAAGCACAACATCCAACTTCAATTTTGTCCAACAACTGAACAATGAGCAGATATCTTCACAAAGTCACTTGCACATGACAAGTTTGAGTTGTTCAGAGAGTTCCTCTCCTCATCCCTTGAGACAATGCACAATTAAGGGGGTGAATGTTAGGTTAATTAATTATGCATTATATAATTAATTATTTAATTAATGTTATTAATTAAATAATGTTGTTATTTGGTTTTATTAACCATATTTGTTTTATTTCTTCATGGGTATAATTGTTATGATTGTTATAACAATTATGTGCTTCCAGATGTAATATTGGAAGCTTATGTAATCAGGAATATTTTTGCACCTGTGCAACTTAGTTTCTTGTTTTTATTCAGTTGTACAATACCTATAAGTATTGCAGCTCATTCATATGTAATTTGGTTGATTGATTTTAATATAATTCACGAGGATTTCGTGATTGTTCTACAAGTAGAGCAACATTGAGTTTTTTCATGAGGATACCATGTGTTGGGCTAACTTTACAAGGATATACACCTGGAAGTACATAGACATGGCCGTAGAATTGGGCATATCACTATGTTATAGATTTGGGCCTAAGAGAACATCACAGTGGGATGAATAGTAGGCCCGTTTGAGCCTTTGAAGGATGATGATCCACAATATTTTGGGTGGATCCGGTCAGGAAGGGGTTGACAGGGATATAGAGAGTTTTTGGTATACAAATGGGTGATTGATGTCATAATTCTTGAAAATATTACATGGAGGCCATATCTAGCTATGCGAGATTGACACGAGACTTATGTAGAGCTAGTATATGCCAAGATAATATTATCTATTTGGTCACACATGTTTTGTAGTGGAGATATACATGTCGGATATAGTCCCTAGGAAGTTTGGCTACACACATGGGGGTCCTTATAGCACCACATATATTTACACATTTGACTCATGAGATATGATTATGAGGAACTATTATTGATGCGATTACCACAATAGTATATTGAGCATCATTAGTTATTATAGTTTGGGATATGCCGAGAGGGATCGTTGATCCTAGGACCATTAACAAGTAGTTTGTGTGGTATCAATAGTTTGGATGATTAGGATGACTATTCAAAGGAAGAAACATGTCGGTGTGGCTGAGGTAGAAGTGATAGTATAGATACATCATCATCCAAATTTGGCACATGAAATAACACAACAACATCCTATAGTGTGGGTTGTCAAGGTAGTAGGCATAGGACGACATAAGGTCAAAGAACGGCCCAGAGATGTCATTGCTAACATGGATTTACTAGTCGAGGGAACAAGGGTTAAAATATGGGAAGTGAGTAGGAATATAATGAGTAGAGCATATGAGAGTGGAGGTGGAGGGAATGGGGGTGGGGGTGGAGGGTATTGGTTCCCGTTTTGATCTTTTTGTTTCTTAGCACCATGTTTGTAGAATTCCCTAAAAGGCATGTTGATTTGAACCTTTCCTTCACCATCATTTATTCTTTGGTTGTCTAAAAATGATTATTGCATTGATCTAAAGAATCTTGAAGGTGCTTATAAAATCCCACTTATAGGTTGAAGGAGTTTCAACATGAAAAATGCAAGGTTGTAGGTTTCACCATGATTACTAGACCTTCACGTTGTCATTGTAGTCCCAAAGTAAAAATACCCATTTAAAAAAACTTAAGTAGTTTAGTAATGGTATTTTTTGCGAGTTATAAGTCTGCAAACTACATGCACAAGCCAGAGACCCCATGAAAAAGGAGTATTTGTGGTATCATGGGAAAATAATTCCTTAAAGTAGTTTAGTACTTTTTCATAACAAATTACAAGTTGTAAATACATGTCTAAACCTCGTGAAAGAAATATTCCCTCACTTGCTAATTTTTATGGAAAATTCAAAATCACCTGTAAAATTACAAAGTGTAATTTCATCCTGAGGTAGGAGAAAAATACTCATTGAATCTAAAAACTATGGAGAAAAAAGTAGCTTGCAGCATCATGGTTGGAAGCTTTATAGTTGTTGTAATTATGAAAAAAGGGATTTTATCCCATAATTCTAAGGTAGGATGGACACGTGGCATGATACTAGAACAACACTAGAGAAAGTTAAACTTATGGTTTTGTAGTTTACATATTTTCCATTCTTACAAAAATTTAAATTGTAATTTCATCATCATAGCCTACTCAAGGGGACACATGTCATGATCTGGAAATAGTAGATGGAGAAAATAGATTCATAGTGTGCGTTTTATATTTGATGTAATGTTGCAAATTTTACTCCCATTCCCATATATTTATAAATTGGACACATGTCATTTTCCTAAAAATTTAGAAATGAAAACATCATTGCAGCTTTTAGTTTTACAATTATTCCAAAACTACAAATTGTCTACAAATCCCCAATGCCTGAAAATATGACTAAGGAAAATAAATGCCTACAAAGGTTCCATGTAGGATGATTTTAATACCCATACAAATGAGAAAATTTCAAGTCACCTAAGTGAAATCATATGTGGCTCATCAATACATATGTAATGTTGAAATTAAAAATTGAAAGTAAGATATCAATGATCGCGGATGGAGAATCCATGGAGGTAGGTTCTTCCATTAATGAAAGCATACATGGAGTAATATATGGATGAAATTAATGAGAAATCCTTAGTTTTCCTCCAATTTTGAGTTTAAAGAGTGCTTTGAATCCCTAAGACAAACAAGAGGCCATATTTTTGCATTTGGATTGTTCAAAAGGTTGTTTTTATGTCATTATTCTAAGTGTGAAGGAGAATTACTATGGCATTTTAATGGGTAAGATTTATGTTTGTGCTCATAAATAGTTTTTGATCATGTGTTGGTAAGAACTATTGGAAAATTTGGGTGCATTTATATTTTTTAAGTTCCCCTTCCAATAGATATTTAATAACTTCACCCTATAAATATGAAGATTCGATTAGTTGGTGTCAAGACCACATACCACCTCACCTACAATTTGGAAAAAATCACTTGACTCTAACTTGGGCAATGTAGACCTAGCTAAATTCTAGAAAAGGCTACACACAGTTGATAGGAATGAAACCATGAGGGAAAATGACTAGAATGGACTTTCCATAGAATTTTTTATTTCCCCATTTTCTCTATATCTAAAATTAGTATGGGTTTTTGCACAAAACTACAACCCAAAAACCAAGCAAGTTAGGGATGGAAGTAATGCTTTGGTATTTTCCGTAACTACTGAAAAATTCAAAGAATAGTTAGGTCCCCTAATGCTCTAAAGTGGCAGACATTTCTTTTGAGAGCACAAAGGAATATTGGAATGCAAAAATTTCCAAATGCTCCAAAATATTAAATAAAATTTGGCTTGAAAATCCAATGATTGATGCCACAGAATTCCCAAGAAGTTAAGTAAAGATGAATTTATTGAAGAAATCGGGACATTTTTGAAAAATTTAAATGATTCATGGGGAAAGAATATGCATACCACTATAGTGATTGGATGTTCAAGTACATTCATATTATCCTTATTAGAAAGATACACATCCATTGGGGAGAAATCATCAGTGATTGCATCCACCAATAGTTACTCAAAATGGAAGTGTAGATTGAAGAAGGCTCTACTAGAAAAATGGAATTCTACATGACCTCTTACCTAGTATACAAAATTATTCATTATAGGGCATTCCTGGATTAGAAAGAGAAAAATATTGTGGTAACTATATATCCTAGTATGTGTCTCAGCCTAAACATGGATAACTTCATTTACGTTTTAGGTTGGTGCGTGACACTTTCTTTCGCCCCCCCTTATATGCTTATTTAAGCATGAGTGGGAAACTAATAGAATATCCTCACAATTAAATACGGTAATCAATTAATATAGATGTTACTTCATCTAATTAAAAATATTCATTTATATTAGGATACATGGATTTCACGATGCCTCTTACATGCTTCCAAGGTACATGGATGATAGATTGGAACTTGTGGAGGTATCAAGGTAATTGGTGGGAGTACATAAAAAGATTACGAGGAAAAATAGGGAAAACATAAAGTTCCCTATCAAAATTGGTAGGTACACCTTCCCTACTTTGATTAAAGCTATACTCTTAAAGCAAAGATGGGAAAAATAATTTTGAAGAAACTCTCTCATAGGCCTAATTATAACATTAGATGCACACTCCGGGGAGATTTTGGGAACCACTATTAACATAAGAATCCTTATGAGCACTATTGGATAGATTGTAGGGATGAGGAAGAGATTAGAGTAAGGTACTACTTTAGGATGAACCTCACCCAAGTGGTGACTACAAAATTGTAGTTGTTCCTGAAAGGCTGGAGGATGAGAAATATTTGGTGAGAAAATTATATGTTGACAAAAATATGGTTTCACATCCCATTCCAATTTTTGATTGTATGATGTCAAAGAGTACTTCATTCACATAGTAGGAATACACATATCCTTAAAAGGACCCTAATAGCTAAGTATGAAAAAGGAAATGACTTGACCCTACAAAACACATCAGTTTTAAGGGATTACTGAGGAAAGTGGGATCTTAAAAGAGCGTACTTCCTCCTTACAACAAGTGATTTGTAAGCGTGGACCACCTGAAGGGAATATCCCCATAGATCTCAATTAGAGGGCCAACTTTACGGGTTGTGGAGGAGATCGGTGGTGCAACTAGAAAATAGGGACCCCTGTGTCAAAATTGACATGTGTGTAAGAAGAGCCCCGAAGAAAACTATGCGGGATCCCCCAATTACTATAGGTACACCTCTTTAAGTTGTCCCACACCCAAATTCAAGGAAAAGACATTTGTGGAAAAATAAACCACCCATGTTATTGTTTCATCCTCTTCCTTAACATGTCCATTCGGTAAAGGAAGACAAAATAGAGGGTGTATTTCCCAATCCATTGAGAGATATGTCCATCTTTTGAAACCATCCATGAAGAAGAGGAGGAGGAATGTGTGACCTTATATTTTGTGAGGACTAAAAGATCAAAGGTGAATATGCATATAATAAAAGAAACCACATGTACAACATCGATGGGAAAACTTTACAAGTTTAGGTACTTACAGGAACCTCCCAAGTCCTAGAGGTAGTCCTCTTTGCCTCATCTTGTATAGTATGAGGCACATGCAAGTGGAATGGTTCAAGATGCCCCTCTTAATCATGGTTCTATTTCTAGTAATGGTAATACCCATGATATTTCTCCATTTGATGATGTTCCTATTTTTAATTTTAAAAATGTTAATATTCCTTTATATGTATCTACTCTCTCTTATGTATGTACAAATGATGTTATTACTAGTGATGCAAGTCTCTTTCTCCTATACACTTAGTGACAATACTATCATGCCTTCTATAGGTAGTAATGACAATACTCATGACCTCCCCTCAAGCATTACCTATAATGATCTCATTTCTTCCAAGATTTATTATTTGATCATTTTAATGTACATAGTGTCTAATTCCCTTTGGATCATGTAGACCTATAAAAACCTATGCCTCTTAGTGTTACCATACATGATGAAATTCCTTTTAAATAAAATAAGGTTCTCATGGCTACTATAAATGGTGATGTCCAACCCATGAATGATAGTTAGTGTTTATACAATACCTCCTCGATAGGTTTTATCTATAGTATGTGGTTAGTGATTTTCAATACAAGGTGCATAGTTTAACCTTAGAAATTAAGGTCTACTTACACTGCAATTCATTGTAAAATTATACATGGAAACCCCATTCGGCATAAAAAATTGCAATCATCCTTCCCTCATAATTTTTCCATGCCTAATTTTAGATTATTTAATGGGAATCCTTATCCTTATTTATAGCTAAAGTAGTAAAGGTCTATGATGGATTATTATTATAATAATAATATGCTACTTTTAAAATCCTTTCCACAAAGTGTGATTAGTAATTCAATATCTTTGTTTCCTTACCTTACTAGTGGATACATAATCACAATCATATAACTTTAGGAATATTTTCTAATTCATTTTATTAATAAAAGGGTCCTAAAGTTATATATGAGAGGCTACCCTCCTATCATAAATGTAAAACTAAGCATGTTACTGATTATATAGTACATTTCAAAGCTAGTATGCAATACTTAATATATAAGCCTATGGATTTATAAATGTAATACATATTTTCTCAAGGCTTCATGTTCCTTCCTAAAGAAAATTGTGTTTATTACATATGTTATTCTTTCACCAAACTTTGTTTGTGCATTTTATACATATAAATGGGACATTTTCCCATATATAATTCCAAAAATTATCATGATGATATTCCTACTTCATTCACACACTCCACATCTACCACTCCATGTGATCCACATAATTTTTTAGTTGAGATTAAGGTGCTACACTACATAAATACTAATTATCATGTTACACTTGAACCTATATAGGTCCTTTGAAGCCTTTCACACTTTCAAATTACAAAGAAATATTTTTGGCAAGGCCATTGATCATTTGCATAAATATTTTCTTACTCTACTTGATAATTGATTAATTTTTCTACCCTTACCACACATCATCTTCCACCTTGATTGAATTATGTTAAAGTTCGACCTTTATGTAATTTCCAACATTTTAATGGGTAAAATGTTAATGATTTTTATGTAATATATCATAAAATCAAGTGGATTAAAGAAAAATGAATTATCTATTTTGATGCAAGGCATTCAATTGAATATCTCCCTCCTCCATGGAATCATCATTTGTAGACTAAGATCTTCAATGATTGGCCTTTCACGTGTAAGTTGGTTTTGTAACCTCTTAAAATTGCTTCCCCTCTAAATGAAGTTGTTATAAATTAAAAATACAAGAAGTTTAATTAATTGGATCACAAATGAAAAATTATTATTCATAATTTATATTCAATTAAATCACATATCTTCTATGGGTATGACACAACAGTTATCTATTAAATAAACTCATGTCCCAAGTGTAGTCCTTGACTATGCATCTTGAAAATCTAGAGTGGCCACACATCCTTTATTTTTTTAGACCACAATGACTTATCAATATGAAATTCATCATGCCTTATAATAATTTTATATACATATGTCTCTTCTCAAGTTATAAGTGAAATATAAGGATTACCCTTCTTTCTTAAGAACAAGTTTCTTCAACATTCACTTTTCTCTCAATTATTGTCATGATGGGTATCCTACCACTACCTTTACCTACGATTAAAATTCCAATGTGAACTTTCATTTCCTCACCCTTCTTAGGTTCTCAAAATTTAAACAATCATTCATATTCAAATACACCATCATAAGGCAGCACATGTTTTACATCAAATTCTATAATACTCAACTACATGAAAATAAGAAATTCTAAAAATTAAATCTAGTAACTAATCAATAGTATCATCGTGCAATGACACCATATGAACTCAATACGGGGTGGTGTACATATACATATACACACACATATATATCATAGGTTGAAAATAATAACATAATGAGGTCATGTCTATATATATATATATATATATATATATATATATATATATATATATATATATATATATATATATGTATGTATGTATGTATGTATGTATGTATGTATGTATGTATGTATGTACACACACACACACACATAATCAATATCATGATCAAACTACTATGACATGCTACTAATTAATTGGGATATTTTATACATCAAAAGATAGATTATAGAATCTAGGAACACCTTAATATATGGTTCAAAACCTTATAATAAAACACAAATACTTAAATTAAAAACATACATTTGATGTAGACATACACTTTATATTTTCTTCATATCTTTTTCTATACATTGGTGTTGGCATGCTCCATGGTGAAACCTACAACATAAAGTATAGTCAATAAAATATATAGAAGAATAACTCAAAATTAAATAATTCTCATAATTTTGAAAAATTAAAATTGTGCATAGTAAAGTAAAGAGATTCAAAATATAGAAGGAATACACTTGTTTATTTAATAGAGGGAGAAAGTCCCATTCTTTTTTTTGTGTGGAGATTTGGATTTATATTAAGCTACCAAAGGATTGGGAGTGAACATTCCCTAATTTTTGTTGAAGGAGAATTTTTAGGAGAGTATTTAAGTATGTGTGACCTAACACCAAAATGAGGTACCATAAGAAATTTTCCCCAAATAACCCTATAAAGAAGAAAGATAAGTATACAAAGTATATAACCACCATGATATCTTCCCAAAAATATAGAGAGGAATGAAGAACAACATATGAAGTTTTAATCCACCGATATATCTCTAACCCCATAGACCACACCACTTCAAAGAGATATAGGATTAATAATGTAAATACCAAAAAATTGAAAGGGAATAAATGGCCCATGTCCCCATCAAATGATGCAATAAATAATAATAGAGTCTTCTCATGAAAATTTTAAATGATGCAAAGGAAAATAATGCACATGCCCCCATACCCCGTATTTACAACTATATATAAAAATGAAATGAAAAAATAATGAATTCCTTATTCCCCTTATATTCTATGTTGAACTTTGTCATTATTTCTAAATTTGTACAAGAAGTGTGTAAATACCTATAATAATATGAGAATTCTGATTTTTTAATGAATTTTACCCTAGGATGGAAATGTCCAAGTATGGGCCATACCGTACTACATTTTTTCCATATTATATGGTTTTGGACTAGTGTGGAAACTATCACTTTTTCATATTGGTTCTCATTTTTTCAGATATATACCTTGTGTAAATATTTATATGTGTTCTTTGATTTTCTTATACTAGTTTTAGATGTATAATATACCTTGATGAATTCCCCCTCTTCCGAGGCATGTGTGATATATCGTTAGAGCATATAACTCAAATAAAATGATGTGTACCAATGTTGGATAAATTTTATAATGTCCATTAGATCATATGGAAATTTCTTGTGGTGCAAAATATTAGGATCCCATCCTTTTAAGAGGGTTTTAATTGTTAAGACCATGGCACACAAAGAAAACAAAAAGAAACAATAAAAATAAAAAAACATTTATAGAATAAACCAAGTGCAATGGTAAATAAATATTCAATCAAGGTAATGTAAGAAATAATATGTAAAAGATTCATATCAAATCATAAAGTTGCAAACATAGGACACTACTAGTGTTATGAGACAATTGCATTAAAGTCATATAAGACATGTATAAAGAGGTAAGTGTGAACAAACAAGAAAATCATATATACATAAATATGTTGTTTCACCGAATAGTTTGTGTAAAATAGATAAGGTAAGAGGTTAGGAGGAATACCTATAAAATCATAGGTCAATGGTAGAATGCACACATTGTTGAATTTTGATCTGAGTTGATCGTGGAGAGATTCTCTTTGGCTAGGAATAATGACCTATAAGAAACACAACAAGACCACAAAATAACATTAATAATATAGGTTAGTGTATTTCCTAGTGAGTACTAGATCCAGGAAGCAAGGTGCTTCCTAGATGACTATCAATCCACTTTCAAATACAATTTAATGCAACAAATACCATGAAATAAGGAAATCCTACTATATTTATACAATTTAGGTATCTCGTGCTAATACAATAAGTAAATATAATCTAACAGGAAAATATATGATTGGATCCAGAGGTTTGGTAGGTTGTTCTAGGTTTTACATGTCTGATAGAGGTCTAAGACTAATCGGGTAATGTATGGGTTAGTTTGGTTTGAAATGAAGGCTTACTAGTCAGAGGGTATAAAATGACACGAGACCGATATCGGCCGGGTGATCGATGCCGGTATAGGGGTGAAATTGATGAGGGTAAGGTAAACTAACATCGGTAAGGGAAATGGGTGATAAATAAATAAATTTGGCTTTTAGCCCCTCTTTGATTACACAGAGAGTGAAGATTATGTGGTTAGGATCGTAATATGGCTAAAAATACTTAGGAATGCGAGAGGAAGAGGGTAAGTGAGGTGGAAAGACTTGAAATTGTTGGGTAGGTGGATGGTGGGAAGATGGAGATATCTGGGTAATAGAAGAAATGAAATTCCTGAAAGAAGTAAAATATATACGGTAAAGTAAGCATAGATGATGAAAACCACATTACTTACTTTTTACTATGAAGATATTTTGAATGAAGGTGGTTGGTGGTTGATAGGTGAGGTGATAGCTAGTTTAGTGTCACAACGATGTAACTAGTGTGTTTCCTTGGATATTCCAACACTGCGGAAGAGAACCTCTTGCTTTTGTTGTACTGCGGTGGTGAGTAGATGTCGTTTGGATGAAGGAATGACTCTGATATTCACGTTTGATTATAATAGAATTCCCAACCCAGAGAAGGAGCTGAAATTGTATATAAAGGCGATGGTGGTTTAGGTGACCGGCATCAGCCAAGGATAAAGCTGGTGTTGGTTAGGGTGAATTAGTCTAAGTTACCAAAAATAGCCGATCTTTAGCATGATTTTTATTGCGAATTCGGGTTTCAAGTGAGGGTTAGAACTTAGATAAGTGGGAGTGTTGTTGGAGAAGGAATAGGAATTTAATGTTAGGTTTAGACTAAGTCCCGGTTGGTTGGGATAAGTAGGGACCTAGTCTTAATTAATTAATAGGATATGAATAAATTCAATGGTGTGGTGCCTAGGTGATGTGTAAATTAACTTAATTAAAGTAATTAAATTAATTAATAATGTGAGGAACAACATTAATTCAATTGTAAGTAATTAAATTAATATAAATACGGGGTAAGGGGTCATGGTTAGGTGAATATGTTATATTAATTAATTAAAGGGGACCAAGGGGAGTGTGACCCAAATTTGGTGTCTACATTTTCCCCTTTTTTCATGTAGCTTGTATTGATAAGCGACACTGAAAAAAATAGGAATTTGTTGTCTTAGGTATGAGTGAAGATTAGGTTGCCCCAAGTATGGGTGGAGGTGATCCCCCTCAAACCTAGGATCTGATGAGGTAATAGATGGAGTTAGTGAGTGGTTTGATAAATGTGTAAGTGATGAAAACAAGGGTAGGTGGGTTTTAGGTAAGGGTGATTTTGGTTTGAGTAATAGGTAGTGGTAGTCTAACACACACACATATATAGAATGTGATATGGTACCAGGTTGAAGAGCTTGTAAAATCTACTTCATCAAAGGTTGATAGGTTTATCCAAATAAGGTTGAAGTGGTTCAGGTATCAAGGTATATGATCTGATCTGAAACACAACCAAAAAGGTGTACAAAAAGGAAATAGGTTTGTATCAAGTCACCAAATATATGGTGGTATAAATAACATGACATTAGGCAAGGTAAGGTCATTTGGCTAAACAACACGAGAAGTGTCATCACAAGGTATAACAAGTAAGAAAATTTGAGTGTTATAATGGTCAAGGTTGTGTTGGGTAATTTATTCATGGTTGTAGGTAAGACCACGTTAGGGGAAAACATTCCCCAATTGATTGTGATGTTGGGGCATAGGTAATAAGATCATTAGGTTGAGTTATAAGGTGGGGTCAAATTTGGGTAAGGTAACAAGGCGTATCGGGAAATCGAGATGTGGTGAGAAATGGTGCAATGGGTTTGTTATCCTCTTAATTTTACCCACCTTTTCAAATCTAAATTCGTGAAAATTAGAGCCCTGCCATGTTAGAAATTTGTGTTTTAAACTCCTCATGACTCGTGTTTTCATTTCCCATGGGTTTTTAATCATTTTCCTTAGTCTAAGGCCGTTAAAATGTTTTACCTATTTTCAATAGGTGGGAAATGATTTTGGTTCTCCTTTGATGATTTTGGAATACATGGGACCTTACATTTTGTTTCTAACCTTTTGCAGAGAAAGAAATCCTTCATCGGGAGCAAAAATGGTGTTTTCCCACTTCTGCAAATTTCTATGTTCTTTTCCCATCAAATTATTGCTTGGGAAGGTGAGGCTACATGTTTGTTTCCCATTGGATGTGGTGGGTGGGTTTCTTTGTGAACTTATGACTTTTGGTGATTTTGGAAAAAATGCCAGTTTTTCCCTACATCCCCGCCGGTTCTTGATTGGATGGAATAGTTTTGGCGGAGGTTCGGGTCGGCGGATCCATTTTATTTTCTAAGGAATTATGGTGGAAAGGAAAATTTCTAAGTTAAGTCCTGACAACCAATCAAAGAAGGAAAGTGTCCACATTGAAAATTCAATGGCGAGGACATGGACTTCGAGGGGGAAAGTTGGAATCTTTCCAGTTTCCAAAACAACTAAAAAGCAAGGCACATGCATGCACCAATTAGGTGGCTCCACATGTCAACAAATCAGAGAGGGACATGTGGTTGTTTCTCAGTTCATAGGTGCTTTGGCAGACCGGTGGGAGACTTTGGGAATTTTATCCTTGTTCTCGAAAAGGTGAAGAATTCTAAAATGGCTCGTGGCCCTACCTAAGCAAAAGGAAAATTTCTAAGTTGAGGCCCGTAACCAATCAAAGAAGGACATGTGTCCACGTTGAAAATTCAATGGTGGGGACATGGACTTCGAGGGGGAAATTTGGAATCTTTCCCTTTTCCAAAACATCTAAAAAGCAAGGCACAGGCACACACCAATCAGGTGGCTCCACGTGTCAAAAAATAAGAGAGGGACACATGGTTGTTTCTCAGTTCATAGGTGCTTGGCGGACCGGTGGGAGACTTTGGGAATTTTAGCCTTGTTCCCACAAAAGGTGAAGAATTCTAAAATGGCCCGCGGCCCCACCCGAGTGAAAGGACAATTTCTAAGTACAGGCCCACACCAATCAGGTAGCTCCACATGTCAACAAATCAGAGAGGGACACGTGTCCATGTTGAAAATTCAATCATGGGGCATGGAACTCGAGGGGAAAGTTGGAATTTTTCCCTTTCTCAAAATAGATAAAATTTAAAGTAGAAGCGCATCCCTACAACTAATCACATGGTGCCACGTGTTCACGTTGAAAAGTCAAAGCGGGCCGGCGGAGGTTTTGAGAATTTGAGCCTTTTTGTTAAAAGAGCTCAAATGGCAGTTTTGACCCACTTTTCCTCAACCACTCAGATGACACCACGTGTCCGGCCTTTGGCGGAGCTGTGGGGCAAAGAAAATCAAGAAAATGCACTTTTTCTCCCAGATGTTAGGAAATGCAAAATTTCTCCCCATGGCCATCCTTGCTTGGATCTCACCACATGTAGGGTCCAAATTTGAAGGTGAAAGGGGGAAATGATAGCCGAATGCCCTCTTCTAGTTTTTATCACCATTAACAAACTAGAGCTCTGCAAAACACGGAAAATGGCTCATTCTTCATTCTTTTCTCTGTATTTCTTGTCGTTTCTCCATGAGATGCATTTCTGGTTGGTTTTGAAGCTGAATTGATAAGTTTGAAGAGGTGTAAAGTTTAATCATCAGAAAATAGATTTTATTAGGCATACGTGATAAAAAGGGATAAAACTTATCAATAAGCACTTGAGTGCTATGAAAGTGGTTAAAAGGTGGAAATGGCGGACCATGTGAAGGAGAAAATCATGAGATGTCCCCTACTAAAATAATCATGCTCAAACTGATGAGATATTCACCTTTTTGAACCTCCTATTTTCATGAGTGTTTGTTTCATGTCACTTTCCAAAAGTGGATCTGCAACAAACATTATCCCTTTCGGATATTCTTTTCTTGGGGACAAAGTATGGATGTAAACAAATTGTTATAAATATATGGCTTTGGCCACGGGAAAAAGGGATTCTATTTTTCTGGGAAGGTTGTAAATTCTGAAGTAATTCAATACAGAAGTTCTTTCTTTCTTATTTTCCTCTGTTATATCTTTCTCTCTCCTTACTCGATTCAATGGATCTTTTATTTTGCATTCAATAGAAACTTTGTGTTCTGGTTTGTGTGAATCTTTAGAACTTTGTGTCTATAGATTTGTGCAGGTGGTGAAGTAATTGATCCTTTTCTATATTTTCTTGGTTCAATGTGAGTAGGGAGATACTCTGCTATCTATATTTCCCAAAAGCATTGTTGTTTTCTTCCTTCTCCCATCTCTATATTCTTCCATTCCTTCTGATTGATAATATTTTAAGTATGAAAACATTCCAGGATATCAGGGTCCAAACATTGAGAGTTGTATATCTATACATTTGTTTTTCCTGCTTTCAATAAGGGAACCTCTCCCATTAAAGAGGAGGGACTTGTTGTCCCCTAACTGTGGTTTCAACCCATGTTCCATTCTAAAACCCAATAGTTTTTGGTGACTCCACTGGGGAATTCATTACAAATGGATTCCAAGTTTTAATAACAACTTTTTGATCATCTTTGATCTAACGACTCCAAGATACACTTGGGGTAGAAGAACCCTTAGGGAAGAAGACCCTCATTTCCAACTTTTGGATCATCAAGGTTTCTCTCTCCCTTCTTCATCAAGAAAAAGAAGAGGAACAAGATCTGCAAGCACTCCTTCTACTAGAGACAAAACTTCTAGGAGTGACATCCCTCAAGATCAAATCAGTCCTAATTTGCATGCTTTGATTCTCGCTAGTGTTTCAATTCCTCTCCAAATAATATTTCCAAGGATGGTAGCTCCTCTACCTTGGGGCCAAAGGGTTGGGCCTCTTGCTCTTCCCCATCCATTGCATGAATTTCCTAGAGGCAATAGAAATAATTTCCCTAAATTTAGAGGTGATGGGAAGGTTCATCCAGATGAACATATTGTAGCCTTCATTGTTGCTTGTGGTGTTCTCGGGGTTGAACATGAGGATATATCTATTAGAATTTTTGTGGAGACATTACAAGATAATGTTGTTGATTGGTTTTATCATCTCCCTAGCTGGATCCATCACTAATTGGGACACCATGACAACCCAGTTTGAGAAGCGTTTCAAACATGTTGAGGATGTACATGCCCTCTTGGCCCAAATTTCTCAAATCAAGAAAGAGTCACATGATCCCATGAGGGAATTTGTGGCCAAATTCAACAGGCTGGTTCACAAGATCCCACTAAACACATGCCCTATGGATCAGATTCAGAGATGTTTCTTCCTTAATGCCCAATTTCTGAAGTGAGCTATGCACTTAGGAGAGCCAATCTTGCCACCTTGGATGTTGATAAGAGATTTGTTGTTAGTGTTGAAGATGATCTGATCATGTCTGACAAGCTAAGGAGAGATTCATCCAAATCCAAAGCATCTCCTTCTTCCACATCTTCTCCTGGGGCTAGTGCAAATTAGTTGGTATAGAAACTTGCTAATGATCTTATTTCCCTCAAGAAGTAGTTTTCCTAGCATGCTCCTTATCAGGATGTTCCTAGGAAGAATTTTCAGCCCAGAAATCAGTTTCCCTCTACTCAGACCATACTAGAAATTGAAGGTCCACCTATTAAAGTTCCATTAAATGCAACATGTGAAGTGTTGGAGCCTGATGATGAGGAAGAGGATGGAATCTGTGAAGAATATGAAGGAGAAGCTAATGAAGAATTAGAAGAGTTGAATGGATCTCAAGTCCATTTCCTCACCACTGAAGGTATAGATGAGGGGGATGATTATGAAGAAAGAGTTGCAGAGATGAACAATGAATCATTTGCTATCATGACTCGTGAGCAAGCCAACAAGAAGGAGAAAGGTGTTCAGCCTACTAAAAGATCTAATGAGCCTCCTACGGTCATTCCAGTGATTTCAAAGAGAGGAGATCTTATTCCAACTTCTTCCACATCCAAGGTAATTTCGATGTCCCTTCCTCCTTTGTTTCTACTCATAAAGCTTCTTTCCCTTCAAATGATAGAGTTGATAAGTCAAAAGTTTCATCTACTCCTATCAATTATGCTCCATCTACCTCTGGTTCTTTTGACATTATTGACCATCTTAAGAAAACTAAGATCCAAATCTCAGAGGCTGAATTCTACCAAACCCATCCCAAGGCCTTTACTAAGATGGTAGAATTTGTGAACTCTAAATCCAAGCCTTCATCCCCTAGTTCCAAAGGTCTCTTTCCCACTCCATCTCCTTCATCTCAACAGCCTTATGGCAATAGTCACTTCATCTGATGGGAAGATCAAACCATTTTATGTCACCCTCCTCATAGCTGGCCACAAACTCAGCAATTGTGTTATTGATTCTGGTGCTTCAGACAATGTGATTCCTGCTAAGGTAGCTCATGCCCTAGGCTTAACCCTAACCCATGCTTTTGGTTCATGTTACTCAATGGAAAGTAGATAAGTACCATTGGTTGGGAGGATCAAGGATGCACAAGTAGCCTTTGTTGCTTTGCCAGAGAAGAGAGTTTTAGCCACCATCTTGGTAGCTGATATTCCTCCTTCCTACGACATGCTGCTGAGTAGGAATTTTTGCAAAAATGTGGGAGGAGAAATCATGATGGATTGGTCACATGCTCTTATTCTAGTGAATGGGAAAATGAAGAAGCTACTTCCTGAGAAAAAAACTAAATATATTGTGCAAAAAATAGATGACCCAAAGGCACAAATACTTTATGCAGACATTGGTCATGGTAACTACATGATCATGTCACAAGATGAGGCTAACCATCCTAAGGAAGTGTTTCTTGATCCTAATGGCATTTGGACTTTGGAATTTGATGGAAGCTGCTCCTCAGCTAGTTCTAGAGCTGGTGTGGTACTTATTTCTCCTAAAGGAAAATTCACCCTTTCTCTTTCAAGCTCCAATTCGAAAACACAAATAATATAGCTAAGTATGAAGCTCTCATCCTTGGTTTAAGCATGGAAAAAGAGATGGGGATCAAGAATATCCTTGCTCATGGAGATGCAGAGCTGATTGTAAAATAGGTCAGAGATCTCTATCAAGTGAAGAATAGAAGGTTGAAGCATTACATGAACCTGGTTTGGGATTCCATTGAGTTCCTTGATGCCTTTTCAATTGAATCCATACCAAGGGAAAGGAACACCAAGTGCTGATTCCTTGGATATCTTGGGGTCTCTACTAATCCCTCATCTATATTTCTCCCAAGATAAATTCACCATTAAAATGATTCATATGCCTAGTGTGCCTGATAATGCAAATAACTGATAGGTCTTTAATGATGATCAACACTTGCTTTCCTTCCTTGAACTCAGAGATAATTTTGACCAGATGTACTTTGAAGGAGGTGGGAATCTTCCTAGAGAGTGTGTGCCTCCAAATGAAGGAGATATCAAAGAAGAAATGGATCATGATGGCTGCATAAAACTAAAAGGTAATAAGATACCTAAAGGACTGGTAAGTTTGGAAGAATTATTTGACATCAAGTCTAAATTTTCCAAAGGAGCTCAACAGTCTACTGACTATGAAAAGATAAACATAGGGAGTCCTAACAAACCTATGCTGGTAAACATTGGAAAGTGTTGCACATAAGAGGAGAGGAAGAAAGCAACAAATCTGTTGAAAAGGTATGTTGATGTTCTTGCATATTCTTATGATGATCTCAAAGATTTTCAACCAAAAGAGATGCAACATTTCATTCCTCTAAATCTTGGGATCAAGCCCTTCTGGAAAAAGTAGAGGCAGTATAACCCTAAAATTGTTGATACAATTTTTCAAGAGATCCAAAAGTTATTGAAGGCTAAGATCATTTTCCCCATTCACCATTCAACATGGATTGCTAATATTGTGCCTATCAGGAAGAAGAATGGTGAGATCTAGATTTGTGTTGATTTTAGGAACTTGAATCAAGCCTCTTTGAAGGATAATTATCCTCTCCCTGTAATGGATCAAGTGTTGCTAGGTTGTTACAGGTTCAGAAATGCTATCCATGCTTGATGGGTTCTCAGGATATAATCAAGTAGAAGTGAGTGCTGCAGATTAGCATAAGACTACCTTCACCACTCCTTAGGGAACCTTTGCCTACAGGTGGATACCTTTTTGCCTCATCAATGTTGGTGCCACATTTTAGAGGGTAATGGACTTGGCCTTTGGCAGTCTTAAGGGAAAATGCATAGTTGTATACCTTGATGAGATGACTGTGTTTTCAAAAACCATAGCTGATCATTTCCAACACCTTGAAACTGTTCTCTGAAAGTGTAGATAACATGGCATCTCCTTGAATCCCAAGAAATCTATATTTTGTGTCATTGAGGGAAAATTATTGGTGCACATTGTCTCCAAAGAGGGAATCAAAATTGATCCAGAAAGATTCCAGATGATTGCAGATCCCTCTCCATACAAGCAAGAAAGGTGTGCACTCTTTCTCTGGCAAAATCAACTTCTTGAGAAGATTCATACCTAATTTTTCTAAACTTACTATGAACATATCCCACATGATGAAAGGAAGTTGACTTTTGGTTCGGCCTCTGAAGGAAAGGTTATATTTTAGGACATCAAGAGAGTTATAGCAAAGACTCCAATCTTGACATGCCCCGATTATACAAAAGACTTCATTATCTATTGCTATGCCATTGAAAGTACTATAGCTACTGTGTTAACCCAGGAGAATGCTGAAAGTCATGAAATCCCCATAGCATTCATGATTTATATTTTGAAAGCCCATGAGATGAAGTACACCATGATGGAGAAACATGCTTTTGTAGTGGTCAAAGCTGTGAAACAGTTTCATTTTTACATCCTCAACTCTCATTCTATTGTGCTTGTGCCTGATACAACTATTAAATCCATTCTTGCAAACTAATAATTTAGAACCAAGAGAGGCAATTGGGTAGCCAAAGTTCAGGAGTATGATCTTGACATCAAACCCACCAAGCTAGTTCAAGGAAAGGGCTTATGTGAACTCATTGTTGAAGGAGTTGATGCCAAATTATCTAGGGAGGAAGTTGATATCCCTGTTGTTCTTTTCCTCATCTCAACTGATGAATGGTATGCTAGCATTGCACACTTTATTACTTATGGAGAATGTCCATCCCATTTGAGTGCCAAGGAGAAGAGAGCCATAAAATTAAGGTATGCCCAATATGTGTTATGGGAAAATGCATTGTTCAAACGAGGCATAGATGGAAGGTTTTTGAAATGTGTTGACAAAGAGCAACAAAGGAAGTTGTTCTCATCTTTTCATGATCAGGCCTATGGAGGTCATTTCTCTTCTACTATCACAACCCACAAAATCCTCCATGTTGGATATTATTGGCCTACCTTGTTCAAAGATGCATCGAAGTGGGTAAGAAAGTGTGAAGCATGTCAAACCTTTGTTGGAAGACCCAAATTGGCTTCTTTACCTCTCAAACCAATGGTGATTGAGGAACCTTTTCAACAATGGGGTTTGGACTTCATTGGGACACTCAATCCACCTTCAAGTGTAAGACATACCCATGTTTTGACTACCACTAATTATTTCACCAAGTGGGTGGAAGCCATTCCAATCAAAAGTACTACTTCTGAAGTAGTATGCAACTTCATCAAGGAGCACATCTTGATAAGGTTTGGGATACCAAACAAGATTTTCACTGACAATGCTTCTAATTTTTCTTCTACTGAGATGATGGATTTCTGCTATGGCTATGGCATTTCCCTTGCTCACTCTTCATATTACTATCCACAAGGGAATGAACAAGTAGAATCAACTAACAAGAACTTGGTCACCATTGTTCAGAAGCTTGTTAATGACTCTCAGAGGAACTAACATAAGAAACTATATGATGCTTTATGGGTAGATAGGATTACACCTAAGAGAGCCATTGGAATGTCTCCTTTTCAAGTGGTATATGGAGTTGAAGCTTAGCTACAGTGACATTAGAACTTCTCGGCCTTACATTTGATAAAGGCCATTGAAGATGCCATCTTTACCAATTCATTGGACAAAAGAATTATGTACCTCCAGAAGTTGAATGAAGACATATTGCAAGTGGTTGACAGAATATTAGCTCATCAACTCAAGGTAAAATCTCTATTTGACAAAAAGGCTAAACCCAGAAATTTTCAAGTGGGAGACAATGTTCTTCTTTGGGACAAAAGACATGAACCTCGAGGTAGCCATGGTAAATTTGATTCCCTTTGGCTTGGTCCTTTCAAAATCAGACATTTTGCTGGTGAGAATTATTTTTACCTGGACTACATGGATGGATCTCCTCTCCCACTTCCTTATAGTGGGAAGTTTTTGAAGTTGTTCAAAACCTAGCAGTCCTAGCGGTCCTCCTATACATTCTATATGGCATTTTTTCTTTCATGTTTTTTTTTTTGTTGTTTCCCTTTCTGCATTCTCTTTTGTGTTGGTTTTGCTTCTTTTTGACTCTGTTGCCCAATGGATAAGACACTGATCCAATCTGATTACCCAAAATTCTCTAAGGTTCTTGATTTTGCCTCTTTCCTCTACCAAATCATCCCCAAAAGGAGCCAGCTATTGTCCTCTCAATTTTCCCCACCTTTTCAAATCTAAATTCATGAAAATTAGAGCCCTGCCATGTTATAAATTCATGTTTTAAACTCCTCATGACTCATATTTTCATTTCCCACGGGTTTTTAATCGTTTTACTCAGTCTAAGGACATTAAAATGTTTTACCTATTTTCAATAGGTGGGAAATGATTTTGGTTCTCCAATGATGAGTTTGGAATATATGGGACCTTTCATTTTTGTTTCTAGCCTTTACAAAGAAATAAATCCTTCATCGGGAGCAAAAATGGCATTTTCCCACTTCCTGCAACTTTCTACATTCTTTTCCCCATCAAATTCTTACTCGGGAAGGCAAGGCTACATGTTTGTTTCCCATTGGATGTGGTCGGGTGGGTTTCTTTGTGAACTTATGACTTTTGGTGATTTTGGAAAAAATGCTAGTTTTTCCCCACATCCCCGTCGAGTCCCTGATTGGCTGGAGCAGTTTTGGCAGAGGTTTGGGTCGGCGGATCCATTTTATTTTCTAAGGAATTATGGCGAAAAGGAAAATTTATAAGTTAAGGCCCACAACCAATCAGAGAAGGACACGTGTCCACATTGAAAATTCAATGGCGGGGACATGGACTTTGGGGGAAAGTTGGAATCTTTCCCTTTTCCAAAACAACTAAAAAGTAAGGCACATGCACGCACCAATCAGGTGGCTCCATGTGTCAAAAAATTAGAGAGGGACATGTGACTGTTTCTCAGTTCATAGGCGCTTCGGCAAACCAGCGATAGAATTTTGGAATTTCAACCTTGTTCTCACAAAAGGCGAAGAATTCTAAAATGGCTCATGGCCCCGCCCGAGCGAAAGGAAAATTTCTAAGTGTAAGCCCGCACCAATCAGGTGGCTCCACGTGTCAAAAAATTAGAGAGGGACATGTGTCCACGTTGAAAATTCAATGGTGGGGCATGGACTTGGGGGAAAAGTTAGAATTTTTCCCTTTCTCAAAATAGATAAAGTCTAAAGCGAAGTGCATCCCTACAACCAATCACATGGTGCCACGTGTCCATGTTGAAAAGTCAAAATAGGCTAGTGGAGGTTTTTGAGAATTTGAGCCTTTTTGTTAAAAGTGCTCAAATGGCAATTTTGACCACTTTTACTCAGACCACTCAAATGATGCCAAGTGCCTAAAATTTGACAGAGCCTGCAGGGGCGGAAGAGCAAATCGATAAAATGCATTTTTTCTCCCGGATGTCAAGAAACACAAAATTTATCCCCAGGGCCATCCTTGCTTAGATCTCGCCATGTGTAGGGTCCAAATTTGAAGGTGAAAGGGGAAAAGATAGCCAAATGCCCTCTTCTATTTTTTATCACCATTAACGAACCAGAGCTCTGCAAAACACGAGAAAATGGCTCATTCTTCATTCTTTTCTCTATATTTCTTGTCGTTTCTCCATGAGATGCATTTCTGGTTGGTTTTGAAGTGGATTGATGAGTTTGAAGAGGTGTAAAGATTAATCATTAGAAAATAGATTTTATCGGGCATACGTGGTAAGAAGGGATAAAACTTATCAAAAAGCACTTGAGTGCTAGGAAAGTGGTGTTATCCAAAATGTGCCCCTTGCTCATTTTGTGGCTAACTCCTTTCATTCTTCCCTCTCTTGTGCCTCAGACATAATTTTTTTCTTTTCAGGCACTCAAAACTTTCTGTAAATGACATCATTGGATAGAGCTCTCTCTCAGCTTTCCAGAAAGGTAAAGTTTTCCTCCTAACTCCATGTATTTTTGAAGTTATGGCTAGGCGGAATTTTGTGGGAAATTTTCCCTGAAAGGCCCACAACCAATGAGATGTCGCCACGTGTCCAAGGAAGTGGCGGGGGTCGGAGGAAAACTTGGTTTTTTACCAAGTGTTTTGGTGAAATTTCAAAAAGGAGGATTTTCCCGTAATCTCACCACGAATCAAGTGATGCCACGTGTCTAGGGGAGGAATTTGTAAAATTTGACTAAGTTTTGGCACATGGAAAATTTTGGAAGGAAGGCCCGCGCCCAATCATATTGCGCCACGTGTCCTATGGCGTGGGAGTTTTGCAGGGTGGAGGAGAAGTTGGAATTTTGGTGAAGTGTTTGCCAAATTTCAAAAAAAGAGTTTTGGCCCGCTGCCCCATCAACCAATCAGCAAAGGCCACGTGTCACGGCACTTGGAAAGGCGAAGCATGGGAGGAAATTGGGATTTTTTCCCCAAAGATTGCGAAAAAAGTAAAAATATTTACGGAGGGCCCACGGTGAATGAAATCAGGCCACGTGTCCTGGACCGGTAGAAGGTGGGGAGAATTTAAGAAATTTTCCCAAGGAAAAAACAAAGGAAAATTCAAAGGGAAAAGCCCGCCCCCTAAATGTAAGCCAATGGGATCTCGCCACGTGTCAGGTGGTGGCAAAAAAAACTCAAGTCAGGCCCACGAGGAAAATTCAAAGGGGCAAGCCTACATCAATAGGGTCTCACCACATGTCCAGTGGTTTCAAAATATCAGTCAGGCCCATGGAAAATTTTGGAAGAAAGGCCCGCGCCCAATCAGCACGTGACACGTGTCCTTAACTCACCGACCTAGCGGGAAATTTTGGGAAATTTTCCAAAGGGAAAAACAAAGGAAAATGAAGCAGGATAGGCCCGTGCCCAATCAAAGCATGCCACATGGCACCCTAGAATGGTGGAGCATGGGGAATTTTTGGGAAATTTTCCAAATGACCAAAAAGTGAAAAATTTAAAAAAATTTGCCCCCCAATCTGATTTGGCCCTGTTTTGCCCTAAAATTTCAAACGGCCATATCTTTCGATCTAGAGCTCGGTTTTTCACGTTCTTGATATTAATGGAAAACTGGTGAAATTATCTACAAGATTCTAGGGTAATTTTTGTATTTTGATGGAGTTTGGAGAGGAAAATTGAAAAACACCTCTAGCACGTGGTCATGGATAGAAATGACATTTCAACCACCGTTTTTAATGAAGAATGGCTCGTATTCTTTCCCAAAGCATGGCTAAAAATGTCGGAGGATGGGCTGTAAGGATGCCCATGCTTTTGTGATTGCATTTTGGTTAATGGTTGGATCTCCCCATGTTTTCCGTGTTTCTCTCTCCGGGGTCGTGGCTTGCACCATAAAAGTCAAGAATGGGTTCATTTTTTAAGAAAAGAGACACTTTTTAGCTCTGCAACTTTCCTTTTTCTTCCTCTTTGGTAGAATTTGTGAAGATTTTTACCTTTCCATGTAATACAACACCTCTTTCTTTCCTCTGGATCACTGTAATGCATTGTATTGGATCTGAAATGTTAATATATGTTCTGTGATTAAAATCCCTCAATCCTTTCATATATCTATCATTGTTTTCCTGATCTTTCATTACATTTTGAGCAATTTGTGCATGCTTTGTGCTATGTTTTCTTGTGGATTGTGTATGTATTGTAGTATCAGGTGTCTACAAATCCTTTGGTGCATCACTTCATTAGCATTAGCTTCATTTTCTTGCATTCCCTACCTTTTTCCCCTTGGAATTTAGAGTAGGAACTAGGAATTCAAACCTCTGCAACTTGTAAGTGATATATCTGATCAGAGGAGTTTGAGGAACCAACTTCTAATATGGAGATTCCTCTCCCATTTTTACAAGTCCCACAATTGGGGAGAGGATTCAATTTTGTACAATCACACATTGGATGTCCAAGATGTCAAACTAGAAGTCTGATCAACATCCATGGGTGCTGCTGATTTGCAACAATAATTTTGGTATGCCCGGTGGGACCTTAGAGGTCTTCATCTTCATTGCAACAAATTGATGTGCATTTTTTGCAATTTCCCAAGTTTAAAGAGCCCTAAATTGCACATCTAGTGACTCTAAGGAAGAATAATCATCTAGTTTTAGCAGTACAGGCCTGAAAACTCATGAGAAGAATCACCACAAGGTCAAGAGTTGGAGAAGAAGAGGTGTTGTTTGAGTATCTACAGTTATCTCCAAGTAGAAGGAAAAGAGGGAGGAGAATTCAGAGGTCTCCATCTCCACCAAACAAAACTCTCTCAACTCCTCCACCTGGTAGGCCTTTTATTCAATCAACAAGGGTTCTAAGGCCAATCAGAATGGCACAAAACAACCCCTATGTCAATTTCACTAGCAGCAGCCCAATTTCTCTCAATGCACAGAACCCAATCCTAGTTGCAGCATTGAATAACATCCCATACTTTACTGGAGAGAATCAGACTACTCCTGGTGATCATGTCAAGGATATTTCTAACATTTGTGCAATCCATGAGATCAATGAGATGCAAGTTACTGTCAAACTGCTGGCATCTTCATTCAAAGGGAAAGCTTTGCAATGGTTCAGGAGTCTTGCCTCAGGTTCTATTCAAAATTGGAACTAGCTATGTATAGCCCTCCATGAGCAGTTTGGAGAAAAGGGAGACAACTTGTCCCTTTTGGAATAGCTGAAAACCATCAAGAGATCTCCCAATGAGCAAGCTGACTGATTTTAATTTCAGATTTCAAAGGACTTGGGAGAGAATTCCAGTGGCAGTCAGGCCAACAAAGAAAAGGTGCTTTTCTATACTATCTTAAAGCTTTAAATTCTGATATTTCTATGTTAATTCAATCTATGGGAGGCACAACTATCCCCATTGCCTATAGCATTTCTATTAGAGCTTGAAATTGTTTGATTCAAGCTGGCAAGCTAGCTCCTGGGCCTCCAATGCCACTGTTTCCAAGTTTAGAGAGCCCAAGTGCTAGCCAAGTGCCTATTTTAGCTCCTATTCCCACTCCAAGAAATCATAATTCAAGTGAATCTTCTACTTCATCTTCTAGTGCCTCAAATGAACTTCAAGAAGTCATGAAGCAATTGCAAAATCTAGGCAATGAGCTGGTTACACTCAAGAGGCAGCAAGCCCAAGGCTTTAGACCTTCTTTCTAGCCCCAAGCTTAGCCTAACAGGAAGCCATATCAACCCCAAAGACCACCCAACCCAGCTGCAAATTTGAATCAAGCAAGGCCTCCTACCAATAGACCATTTCAGCCTTATAATCCCAATGCTACATCTACCTCTAAAGCATTAGTGCCAGTATAAAACAATATGGCTCAAGAGTATGATTGGTGTTTCCCATGCAATGAACCTCATAACCAATCCATGTGCTTCAATGGTGCCTTGAATCAAGCATTAATGGTGACAACAACTGGTGTGGAGGGTGAGGGTAGTCAAGAAACATTCCAGTAGTAGTCAACTCCAAATGATACCACACTTGTAAACTGGCAGGCAGAAGATTTTTGTGGCATGAATCAAATGGTTTCCCAAAGTGTTGCAGCCAACACAAGGTCAAAGAGGAGAAATTTGGGTGAAGAACAACCATTAGCCCCAAGCAATCCTCAATCTTCTATCACTCCACAAACTATTGGCAAACAAAATCCAATCCCAAACACACAAGGACTGCCCAAAACAGCTCCTAAGCCAACTCAAATACCAGTTGTTGCTGCCCATGTGCAAGGAATGAATGTGCAAGCCAAGGGACAACAAAGGGATACTTCATCTCCATTCAATATCATTGATCAGATGAAGAAGACAAATGTAAACATATCAATGTGGGAATCACTATCTATCCCAGGCCAAAGAGATTTGTTACAAGCTGCCATGAAGGACTGGTCAGCTTCGAATCAGCAGGTCCAAATGCAAGAGAAGGTGCTCACAAATGCTGCCCAGCAGGAGGGGAATCATGGAGGACAACAAGGTAAAATGTTGAAGCCCCCTCCATTCTATGTTTCATTGATCATTGGAAATCAATTAGTAGACAATTGCATGATTGATTCCGAGGCAAGTAGTTCAGTAATTCCCAAGCAAATAGCTGATCAGTTGGGAATTCAATATGAAGTCATATCCATAGGGGTGGTGTAATTGGATGGGACAGAAGTAACAATGTTGGAGTGATAAAAAACTTGAGTCTTACCTTGCATGCCTGCCCCAATGTTGTTGTTTTGCAATATGTCTCAATAATAGACCTTCCACCACTCTTCGCCCTATGTTTGTCAAGGGATTTCACAGCCAAGATTGGAGGTTACTTATTTGCTGATTGGTCACACATGTTGTTTAGAACAAGATATGGATCTAAAGCCACAATCATATCTGAGCCTATTGCAAACTTTCACATTGAGCCTTACACTCCAAGTCAGATCAATACCAATTGTTCAATGTTTGATCAAGAAGATTATCCAAGCACTGATGAAGCTAACACCAAGGTTGGAAGTATCCTAGATCTAACTCTTGATGAATGGGCAAACAAGGTACATGCTTTTGATCCTTATCAAGAAATAGAAGAATCTGAGTTAGGAGTCTATTGCATGCATGAAGAAAATCAGCCTATTCCTAGCATCACCAAGCCAGACCACAAGGATGACAATGAGGTATGGTAGTTGTTTTTTGATGGGTCAAGGAGTAGACAAGGTGCAGGAGGGGGAGCTATGCTTGTTTCACCACAAGGAGTTAAGTATTATTCAGCTTTTAGATTTCAGTTTGCATGCTCTAATAACACTACTGAATATGAAGCTTTGATACAAGGATTGCATTGGTCAATCAAGAGAGGAATAAAGAACTTGTAATTCTTTGGTGACAGTGAGTTGATTGTCAACCAAGTTAAGGGGCTGTCAAGAATTATCTACTCAAATTCTATAAGAACAGGGTGTGGGACCTCATTGAATATTTTGAGGGTTTTGGCATAAAATTCATTCCTAGAAAAGAGAACCAAGCTGCTGACAGGCTTGCAGCAGTTGGGGCAGCCTTTGATGTTGTTGAAAGCATTCAGAAAGACAAGGTACAACCAAACATCCATGTGATTGTGAGGCCTTCAGTGCCAGACAACAATGTAAGTTGGCAAGTGTTTGAAAATGATCAGAAAATCATCCATTTCTTGCAAGAAGAGGCTGAGTTCTCAGCTAAAAATCAAGAAAAGTTGGAGCAACAGTATGGTGACCAAGTGGTGCAGCTAAGAACCAACAAGCTACCAAAGGGACTTATTACTTTGGAGTCCATTTTCAATCCTAATGATCAGTTTAGGAAGGAGAAAGCAAACATCCAAGTCAAGGGAGAAGATTTAGTGTCCATCTCAGTAGAAGGAGGAAAATCACTCCAAATTGGTAAGATGACAACTGAGAAAGAAAGGTATGAGTTCATACAGCTTTGTCAAGAATTCCCTGATGTGTTTGCTTGGAGCTATGAAGATTTGAAAGGTTTCAATCCGAGTTAGCTCAACATACCATTGAATTGGATCCAAGTACTAAACCCATCAGGCAAAAACAAAGGCCAGTCAACCCCCACATGGAGCCTCTCATGAGAAAATAATTGAATAAGTTGATAGAATCAAGAATCATATTCCCTATCAAGCATTCTAGTTGGGTAGCCAACTTGGTTCCAGTAAGAAAGAAGAGTGGGGAAATCAGATTGTGTGTTGACTTCAGAGATTTGAATAGAGCATCTCTCAAGGATCATTATCCACTTCCTTCTATGGAGAAAATTTTGCAAGTTGTTGCTAGCTCTGAGAGGTTTTCATTACTTGATGGCTATTCAGGGTATAATCAGATTATGGTGAAGGAAGAAGATCAGTTCAAGACAGCCTTTACAACCAAATGGGGAACTTATGCATACAGGAAAATGCCATTTGGGCTGTCCAATGTTGGAGCTACCTTCCAAAGAGAAATGGACATGGCATTCAAGGATTTGATTAACAACATAGTGCTGATATATCTTGATGATATCACTATTTTTTCCAAAAATGCAGCAGACCACCTCTCTCATTTGAGACAAGTGTTCCAAAGGTGTAGAAGATTTGGAGTCTCCTTGAATCCTAAAAATGTATTTTTCTAGCCCATGAAGGAAAGCTCCTTGGCCACATTGTCTCCAAATAAGGATTAGCAATTGATCCAGAGAGAGTTAAAGCCATAAGAGCACTACCATTGCCAAGCCACAAGAAGGCCCTTCAAATTTTCTTGGGGAGAATAAATTTTGTTCGGAGGTTTGTCCCAAATTTTGCAGCCCTAGTCAAGCCTATCACCAAGATGTTAAAGAAAAGCATGGCTTTCAAATGGACAACAGAAGGCAAGGAAAGTTTTGAAGCAATCAAAGAAGCCATCTCTCAAGCCCCAACTCTCATCAACCTAGATTTCTCCAAGGATTTCACCCTCTATGCGTTTGGGGGTGATGATACTATTTCTGCAATTTTGGTACAATGAGAACAAAAAAAATGACGAGCAGCCAATTGCTTTCTTTAGCCAAATCCTAGAGGACTATGAGGTGACATATTCTTTCATTGAGAAGCATGTTCTTGTAGTAATCAGGAGCTTGAAGAAATTCAAGCATCTAGTTTCAAACAATAAGGTCCAATTGCTGGTTTCTCATGTGGGAGTTAAAGAATTCCTCCTCAACAAAGACTTGAATGAAAAGAGAGTAGGTTGGATTACTCGTGTCATGGAGTATGACATTGAGATCAAAGTTACCAAGTTGGTAAGAGGAAAAGGATTGTGTGAGTAGCTGATTTTGGGAAAACAAAAGGAAGCATGCAATGAGAAGGAGGCTATTTTGGCGTTGCAAGACAGCTATGAGAAAGGAAGCACTCAAGAAGAAAATAATGGTGTCCCCACTCCTTGCTAGACCCAAGGTATAATGCACTTCCTAAGCACTAGGACTATGCCCTCCAGAGATGAACAAGACCAAAAGAAGACACTTCAGATTGTAGGCTATCCCATATGCCCTTGTTGATGGTGTTCTTTTCAAAAGAGATGTGAATGGAGTACTGCTGAGATGCATTAGTACAAATCAGATTCATAGGGTGTTGGAAGAGTTCCATGGTTGACCAGCTGGTGGTCATTTTGCACCAAGAGTGATAGCTCTAAAGATCATGAGGGCTGGCTATTATTGGCCCAAGATTTTCAATGATTGTTATGCATAGATCAAGAGGTGCAAGAATTGTACATTCTTCACAGGTAAAGAGAGGCTAGCTGCCCTTCCATTGCATCCAATTTCAGTTGACCAACCATTCATGCAATGGGGTTTAGACTTCATTGGAGTCATTAATCCCAATTCAATCCAAGGGCACAAATGGATTCTAAAGCAACATATTATTTCACCAAGTGGATCAAGCAAAGTAGTACTCAAGGAAGCAAATGAATCTAGCATCCTAGATTTATATGAGGGAATAAGCAACGAGATTCGGCATAACTACTACAATAATATCGAGATAATGCATTGGCATTCATTAGGTCCAAGGTGACTGAATGGGCTGTCAAGAATGGGATCTACCTAAGTACTTCATCAAACTATTACCCTCATGGTAATGGCCAGGCTAAGTCTACAAACAAGAACTTGTTGAGGATCATTAGGACTCTTGATGAAAATCAAAGGTCTTGGCATACTAAGTTGAAATCAGCCTTATGGGCTGATAGGATAACTCCCAAGAGATCTACAAGTAACTCTCCATTTAAGCTTGTTTATGGGAGAGAGGCAATTTTTCCCATGTCACTTGAGTTGCCAACATTGGAACTCATGAAACAGTTGGAGTTGTTGGATTTTGAGCCCATGGAAGTTAGATATGTAGAATTGATGGAG
Source organism: Taxus wallichiana var. yunnanensis (assembly GCA_018340775.1). Taxonomy (NCBI): domain Eukaryota; kingdom Viridiplantae; phylum Streptophyta; class Pinopsida; order Cupressales; family Taxaceae; genus Taxus; species Taxus wallichiana. The sequence continues at coordinate 13,862,703 of CM031238.1, read as the reverse complement.
CTCCAAGAAATCAGAAATCAGGCATCCCAAGCAATGGAGAAGGATCAGGCTTTGATAAAGAAGACCTTTGATAGAAAGGCCAAGAATAGATCCTTCCAAGTTGGAGATCTAGTGTTAAAATGGGATGCAGACAGAGCAAAACTGGGAAGGCATTCAAAATTTGATGCCATTTGGAGTGGCCCATACATGGTCACAAAGTGTAAGGACAACAATGCTTTCTAATTATCTTCATTGGATGGCGAAGAACTGCAGATTCCAGTCAATGGAATCCATCTAAAGCATTTCTATTGAAAGGAACTCTCCACCTTATACATATTAGCTTAGGTTTCCATTCCTCCAAGTGCTTGTGCACATTGTTTTGCTGTAGGTTAGTTTTATCTTCCCTAAGTGCTTTGGCACAAGCTTGTTGTCCCTGGGAATGTGTTTGCAGGCCTTGCTCCATCAGATGATGTTCCACCCTCCATCTTCCTCCTTGTAGTGTTCTAGTCAGTTGGGGTATCAAACAGAGAATTTGATGATTCCATGCCCAATGGATTGCTTCAGGAAACTAGTAACTTCATCTATTAGGCAGATGACCCCTCTGAGTCACCAAAATTGTTATCCAAAATGTGCCCCTTACTCATTTGGTGGCTAACTCCTTTCATTCTTCCCTCTCTTGTGCCTCGACATAATTTTTTTTGCTTTTGGTGCTCAAAAATTTCAGGAAATGCCATCATTGGATAGAGCTCTCTCTCAGCTTTCCAGAAAGGTAAAGTTTTCCTCCTAAATCCATGTATTTTTGAAGTTATGGCTCGGCGGAGTTTTTGTGGGAAATTTTCCCTGAAAGGCCCGTAACCAATGAGATGCTGCCACGTGTCCAAGGAAGTGGTGGGGGTCGGAGGAAAACTTGGTTTTTTACCAAGTGTTTTGGTGAAATTTCAAAAAGGAAGATTTTCCCGTAGGCCCGCCGACGAATCAGGTGATGCCATGTGTCCAGGGGAGGAATTTACAAAATTTGACTAATTATTGGTGCATGGAAAATTTTGGAAGGAAGGCCCACGCCCAATCATATTGCGCCACGTGTCTTATGGTGTGGGAGTTTCGGAGGGCAGAGGAGAAGTTGGAATTTTGGCAAAGTGTTTCGCCAAATTTCAAAAAGAGAGTTTTGGCCCGCTGCCCCATCAACCAATCAGCAAAGGCCATGTGTCACGGCACCTGGAAAGGCAGAGCGCGGGAGGAAATTGGGATTTTTTCCCAAAGATTGTGAACAAAGTAAAAATATTTGCGGAGGGTCCGTTGTGAAAGAAATCAGGCCACGTGTCCCAGATCGGCGGAAGGTGGGGAGAATTTGAGAAATTTTCCCAAGGAGAAAACAAAGGAAAATTCAAAGGGAAAATTCCACCCCTAAGTGCTAGCAATGGGATCTCGCCACGTGTCAGGTGGCGGCAAAAACTCAAGTCAGGCCCATGAGGAAAATTCGAAGGGGCAAGCCCGCATCCAATAGGGTCTCACCACATGTCCAGTGGTTTCAAAATATCAGTCAGGCCCGTGGAAAATTTTGGAAGAAAGGCCCATGCCCAATCAACACGTGACACGTGTCCTCAACTCACCACGGGTGGGGAATTTTTGGGGCTTGGGAAAATGGGGAATTTTGGGAAATTTTCCAAATGAACAAAAAGTGAAAAATTTAAAAAAAAATTCCCGCCAAACCGATTTGGCCCTGTTTTGCCCTAAAATTTCAAACGGCCATATCTTTCGATCCAGAGCTCAATTTTTCACGTTCTTGATATTAATGGAAATCTGGTGAAATTATCTACAATATTCGGGGTCATTTTTGTATTTTGATGGATTTTAGAGAGATAAAATTGAAAAACACCTCTAGCACGTGGTCATGGATAGAAATGACGTTTCAACCACCGTTTTTAATGAAGAATGGCTTGCATTCTCTCCCAGCATGGCTAAAAATGTTAGGGGATGGGCCTGTAAGGACACCCATTCTATTGTGATTGCGTTTTGGTCAATGGTTGGATCTTCCCCATGTTTTCCCATGTTTCTCTCTCCTGGGGTCGTGGCTTGCACTGTAAAAGTCAAGAATGGGTTCATTTTTAAGAAAAGAGACACTTTTTAGCTCTGCAACTTTCCTTTTCTTCCTCTTTGGTAGAATTTGTGAATATTTTTACCTTTCCATGTAATACAACACCTCTTTCTTGCCTCTAGATCACTGTAATGCATTGTATTAGATCTGAAATGTTAATATATGTTCTGTGATTAAAATCCCTCAATCCTTTCATATATCTATCATTGTTTTCCTGATCTTTCATTACATTTTGAGAAATTTGTGCATGCTTTGTGCTATGTTTTCTTGTGGATTGTGTATGTATTACAGTATTAGGTGTCTACAACTCCTTTGGTGCATCACTTCATTAGCATTAGCTTCATTTTCTTGCATTCCCTACCTTTGTCCCCTTGGAATTTAGAGTAGGAACTAGGAATTCAAACCTCTGCAACTTGTAAGTGATATATCTGATCAGAGGAGTTTGAGGAACCAACCTCTAATCTGGAGATTCCTCTCCCATTTTTACAAGTCCCACACTTGGGGAGAGGATTCAATGTTGTGCAATCACACTGGATGTCCAAGATGTCAAACTAGAAGTCTGATCAACATCCAGGGGTGCTGCTGATTTGCAACAAGTGGTTAAAAGGTGGAAATGGCAGGAGGCCACATGAAGGAGAAAATCATGAGATGTCCCTTGCTAAAATAATCATGCTCAAACTGACAAGATATTCACCTTTTTAAACCTCCTATTTTCATGAGTGTTTGTTTCATGTCACTTTCCAAAAGTGGATCCGCAATAAACATTATCCCTTTCAGATATTCTTTTCTTGGGGAAAAAGTATGGATGTAAACAAATTGTTATAAATATATGGATTTGGCCATAGGAAAAAGGGATTTTGGTTTTCGGGAAGGTTGTAAATTCTAAAGTAATTCAATATAAAAGTTCTTTATTTCTTATTTCCTCTGTTATATCTTTCTCTCTTCTCACTTGATTCAATGGATCTTTTGTTTTGCATTCAATAGAATTTTTTTGTTACGGTTTGCGTGAATCTTTAGAACTTTGTGTCCAGTAGATTTATGCGGTGGTGAAGTAATTGATCCTTTTCTATATTCTCTTGGTTCAATGTGAGTAGGAGATACTCTACTATCTATATTCCCAAAAGCATTGTTGTTTTCTTCATTTTCCATCTCTATATTATTCCATTACTTCTTATTGATAATCTTTTAAGTATGAAAAAGTTCAGGATATCGGGGTCCAAACATTGAGAGTTGTATCTCTATATGTTTGTTTTTCCTAATTTCAATAAGGGAACCTCTCTCATTAAAGAGGAGGGACTTTTTTTCCCCTGATCGTGGTTTCAACCAAAGTGTCCATTCGAAACCCAACAAGGTTCAAATAGGATAACCAATATTGGTTATGGAAAACCAATGTCGGTTAAGGTAAACCGACGCGCAGTACACTAGGGAAAATGATGTATTGGTTTTCATTTCCATTGATATTGATTATTATAGAAACTAGGCCAATCGGGCATGGTTGAGTCGAGGTCATGTAGGAAAGGTTGAGTCAAGGACATGTAGGCATGGTTGAGTTAGGTATATTCATGATGGATTTATGTGTAGGTATGGTTTAGTTAGGTATAGGTATTATCAAGTCAGGTATAGGCATGGTTGAGTCAAAATTTTCTAAGTTATTGGTTTTAAAGAAATGATGTGTTGGATGTATGTTATGTTTAAATTCCCAAGTAATTGGTATCATGAAATGTTAAATGATGTAGGTGTGATATGGTTTAGGTTATAAAATTGTAGGTATGATGAAATAATGTATGTTTTTGTGATATATTAATTTCCAAGTTATTGTGTAAATGGAAACTAATTGGGTGTGAATGTGAATGTAAAGGGGGAAAATTTGTTAGGGGTAAAATTATCCGAGCTAACCTCCAAGGGCTCCATGCCCTAATAGTGTTGCTTACATAGCCCCAATGAAAAGGGGCCCCAGGATGATGTATTTATCTCATAAGCTAGGGGAAAATATGATGGGGTAGATGAATGGTTCAATAGGTTTTAGGCATGATTGAGTCTAGGTAATTGAGGCATGGTTGAGTGTATGTTGTTTTAGACATGGTTTAGTTTAGGTTGAAAAGGCATGGTTGAAGGATAAGTAATCCTAGAATGTAGGTGTCGAAGGTCTATTCTGCGTAGTAGAATCAATAAGTAAGAAAAAACATGAATGGTAAAAGAGGTGGAATGCTCTAGAAGTGGAAAGGACCATAATGAGCATACCGAGGATGGGTTGATGAACTTAAACCCCTAAAGGTAGTGCATGATTGATTGTTCTAAGGGTGAAGGAAGTTACATGATCATGAAATATCACATTTTGGAATGTCCCTTGAGTAAGTAGAAAATAAGAAAGAAAGGAAGATGAGGTGAAATTGGTTGTTTAGCATAACCTTGTTATGAGACAACATGCCTCTTCTACAAGATACCCAAAACCGAAATAGGCAAGTCCATGACAAAAAAAGTTTTAATTCTCTTGATTTTTGTATTTTCTTTCTTTTTCTTTTGTTTAATAGACTGATCGATGTGGGAAGTCTATGTGTGATAAATAGAATGACTCATTGAGGTATTTGGAAAGCTTTGAGAATATTTATTTTTATTTTGCATAAATAGTCTTCTTTTTGGATGTACTACATATAGAATGGCTAGCTTTGTATAGTTTTCCTTCGAGGGAGTAGTGTTTATAGAATCAAGATAGAAAGATAGATGCCCTTTTGAGGGATTCATCTAATTACTAGATGTTTGACTCAAGGAGTTGAATTTGAAAACCCCATATATTAATTTTGAACATTTAGGTTATGAACAAGACTATAAAGGAGTATAGGCTTCTTTTATGAAAGCAAACCACAACATGTAGAGGTTAGATATATAAGAAATATTTTTAGTGATGAAAGGCCATGCGATTCCATCTTGAAAAGGATGAAATTATCCATGAGAAGCATGCCATTAGTAGAGCCATGGAACTCATATTGAAGATAAGGTTTAAAAGTGATGAATAATCACATGATTCTTGTTTAGTTGTTGATCCTTAAAATAGGTAAGTGGAAGGTGAATGTTGCTTAAGGGATGAGTCTTTAATAGATAGAAAGTTATATAGGATTTGATTCAATAATATAATATTTTAAGATGCAAGGCATTGAGGGGATCGAGTTCAGAGTTTACCTTTGAGGGAATATAAATGATAAGAACCCGATCCATAGGCATGAGTAATGATATAGGTCTAAGCCAATTAGGAGTGTACTTACCCCGTTTACTTTTCTCAACTTTTGGTACATGTTAATATTCCTTCGAGGATGAGATCACTATCCTTTAATGTTCATTCTTAGACACGTTTATCGTAGGCATGTTTGATATGTTTTTGGTAGATTTAAAGGTGATAGAGATCATTTATACATTGGGAAGAATGAGGGTTAATCTCTCCAAAAATATCCAAACCCCATTGAGAAATACCAAAGGTCTCGTGCGCACTGTAAGGCATGACTAAGGGTGTGATGAAGATTAGCATATTACTAAAAATTTAGACAACATTTGACATAGTCACAACAGTCTTGGTTTAGGGTTGGCCAGAATAGCTGAGTCAAAAGATGCACTTAGCGATAGTGAAGCCACTGAAATTGCCTCCATAAATCATGTCATGAACTTCTTTAATGGTCTATGGGATTTTAGAACTTGTAAGGCATCGTAGGAGGATATTGAAAAAGGAACGTTTATAGAGAAGACCACCCATTATGACATAGAAAGATACACTTTTGAGGAAGGCTCATTATCCATTGCGAGTAAGATCTAGAGGTAGAATTGAAAGGGAAAGGTAGTCAACAAACTTTTTATACCAAAGGTCACATGGATCAGTTTCAATGTTTCCTGCCAAATTTAACATCTCGAGAATAGATAAGAAGGTGATTGAAAATTTTTACTATGACAAAGATTTTCAAGTCAGAGGGTGAAGCGGGTATTTGAGAAGTGAGACAGGCCATGGTGTCTACAAATTTATTAGTGGAACGCGGGGTGGTTTGAAGTTCATAATGGTCAAAGGTAGTCAAAACAATGTCAACATGATGTTTATACTTTTGAAGTATCTCATTATGACACTGTTATATACCATTGAATTGGTTCACAACCATTTGAGATTCACAAAGATATTAATAGATTTAACATATAAATCTATGGTGGTTTGAAGACCTAATACGAGTGCTTCATATTCGGTGATATTGTTACTATAAAAAAATCTAGTTTGAAAGATAATGACATTGGCTCACCATCAAGAGGAATGAAGATAACTCCTACACCAACCCCATCTTTGACATTTGGAACCATCAAAGAATAATGTTATCTGGTAAATGGTATAGTCTAGGGAGAGGGTAGAATTGGATTTATCGGTGAATTAAAAGTTAGAATATTGGTTTCTAGATGTGCATCCGTGAGTTAGTCATTAATGGTTTCCTTTGACATAATTTTGACGAATGAACTTGAGATCTAGTTTTACAAGAAGCATGAGCCAACGTGTAGCACGTTGATGTTGGTAAGGCTTAGCGTACATGTAATGTAAGGGTCGAGTATTGGTGATAATGAATTTTTTTGGTTGAGTAGGTAATGGCAAAGTTTGGTGGTGACAAATACTAAGGCTAGGTAAATTGTTTTGGCATGAGTATATCTAAGTCTCATATTCTAGAAGAGTAAAAATTATATAATAAATTTCTTGCTCCCTATGTTGTTCGTCATGATGAACAACCCCAATGAATGGTCTGTGGTAGAAATGTAGAGGTAAAAGGGAATGTCATCTTTAAGTGGAATGAGCATAGGTGGTTAGAGGAGGTATCCTTTTATTAAAAAGATTTGTGGCATTCATCATCCCATTTAATAGAGATATCCTTTTTTAGAAGATGATGAAATGGATGGTAGCTGTGATCGAGAAAGATGAGAAATAAAATGATGAATAGATTACAACTTTCCTTGCAAAATATAAAGTTGACGAAGGTTAGTAGGTGGAGGCATCTCGAGAATAGCCTTGATTTTAGTGGGATCAACTTCAATGCCACACAAAGAAATGATAAAACAAAGGATCTTTCCCAAGAGAATAGCAAAGACACACTTCTTAGGTTAAAGGAAAACAAAGTATTTGATGAGATAGTCAAAGACAACCTTAAGGTATTTAAGGTGTTCAGCCTGATGTTTTTATTTGGCAAGAATATCATCGACGTAATCTTCCAATATGTTATGCATGATGTCGTGAAAGATATAAGTCATATCTTCGATATGTAGCCCTAGCATTTTTAAGGCCAAAGGGCATCACACACAATAGCATAAGTTCCCCCAAAGAGTGATAAGGTAGTTTTGTGTTTATCTTCGGGGTGAGTAATATTTGGTTATAACCCGAGAAACCATCCATGAGTGATAACATCTCATGGTCGGTAGTGAGATCAACTAGTTGGTCAATACTAGGTAGAGGAAATTCATCTTTGGGGAAATCCAAGTTAAGGTCATGGAAATCTTGTATAATGCAGAGTCCCCTATCACTTTTATGATAGGAATAATTTTATAGGTCCATTGGGGATAATCAATGGGTATAATGAAGGAAATAGAAAGGAGGCATTGGAGTTCTTCTTTGACAAGAAGGGAAATGCGAGGATGCATTTTTCATAGCTTTTGTTTCATGGGTTTGGCATCAAGAATGGTTACAATATTGTGGACCACAATGTTTGGGTCAATACCAAGCATATCAGTGTAGGACCAAGCAAAAACATTGCTATGATCCCGAAGGAAAGAAGTGAAATCTTTCTATTCAACAACATCTAAATATTGGCCTATTTTTAGAATGTACAGTGTCGTCCGAGTGTGAATGTTGATTTTGATGGTCGATTCATTCAACATGGTTTGTGTCTTAGAAGGTAATGACTAGTGAATATAAGAATCTTACACACCAATGTAGGTGAGAATAGACTCATCATCCTAACATTGAATGACTTTAATATAATTTGTATCATCATCAATTATGTCAAGATATATAAAGGGAAGAGAATAGGGAGCCTCACCTTTATGCTGATAATTCGAGGTCCCAGGAAATGGTGTTCATGAAAAAGAAAAGTTAGGAGGAATGTATTTTGGATCCATAGACTACATAGGTGGAGTTGGTGAGGTAGGAAAATGAAGTGGGGAATGTTTATCATCCTCAATGAGTTTGAATTGGTCCTTCTTGGAAGGTAGTTTGGTAAATCTAATACCACTGTGGTATTTATGCTTACAAGTGGTGCATGGAATGATAGTATGGTGGCCTTGTTCATAGAAACCAATTCCAAAGCCCTTCCAAGAAAAATGATGGAGGAAGTTGTTGGCGAAGTGGTGATTGTTGAGAGATTGAAGGTCGAGGAAAATGGTCGAGTTTGGGAAGGTGGCCTAGGTGAGTAGGTAGAATCATAAAGTCACCCATATTTTAAGTTGTTGTGAAGTTGGGGAGGATCGTAGGGAAAATTTCACACGCACGCGGTGATCATATCAAGGATTTTGGTGAAGGTTACCATCCTATTAAGGAGTAAGGAATGCATCAATGTTATAAAGGCGGTACTCTCCCGAGTGAGGCATTGAAAAACACCTTATAAGGGATTAGTATTTAATACGTGGGTAATGGGAATGGATGAATCATTAGGCAGATGAGAAGAAGAAGCATTGAATGTTTGAGAAGTAGATGGGTTGGTGATGGGTCAGCTGCAAAAGCTATGACAAGTAATGGGAATAGAGGAGTTAGTTGTGGAAGATGTAGTGACAAAAGTGGTGGATGAGTAAGTAGTGAAGAATATGAGGCGGTGGTGAAGAATAAGTGGTAGCAATGGTAGATGACTTAGCTAATATGAGGAAATCATTGGATCGATACAACATATTACAGGTCTTGAATGGTGAAGGGTCGGATAAAATGGTATAGTTTTTCCCTTCATATTTGAATTTTAAACATTGATATAAGGTTGAAGGAACATAACCCATGAAACAAATCTAGGTTCGGCCAAGCAACAATTTGTACTTGAATTCCCCCTCTAAGATATAGAATAATTCAAGAATGGCATGGGGGCCCATGCAAATGTGGAGAATGATGGTTCCAAGGGTGGATGGCATGGCATCATTAAATGAACACAACATAACTAGGTTATTATGCATGCAATTGGGAGGGATGCTCTTTTTTTGTACGTATGGGAGGAAATGATGTTGATGTTGGCATCTCCATCAATCATAACAAATCAAATGTGTATATTATCAACATAGACCGAAATGAATTAGGTGGGGTCGGGATCATCCGATTGGAGAGGTCCAATCATGTCATTAGATAAAATGAGAGTAGTTACTTGATGAGTGGTTGTAAGAGCAGAGGAATGGGGTGAAGTGGTGAGAGGGGAAATGTGGTGAGGGGTGATAATGGATGAAACATGCATAGGGTCAAGAGGTAGAACCTCAATAGATTGCAGTACCTCAATGAGGGCCTAACAATGAGACTCAAAGGTTTGGATGATGTCATAAAAAGACATTTAGAGAGGATATTGATGTAATTGTTAAGCATTATACAATGGGAGAACCCGTCAAAAATAGGGTATGCGGGTCCATAGATGGTGATTTTAGGTGTAGGTGCAAATGGAATGTTGGGTAAAGGAGTAGTAATTGAGTTGGTTAGTTTCTCCTTTCCTTTTTCCTTCCAGGCTCGAGTAGCAACTTGAACCATATTGATATACAATGAAGGATAAGGTGAGTCATGAAATGTGTAGCGACATGACATGTAAAAATATGGTGAGGGAATATAATGGTTTTGTCAAAGCAATGTGGCACATTGGCATTTTGGTGGAGGTTTGGATAGCTCTCTGATGTGTGGACATATAGATCTCAAATGTTAGAGGAGGATAAAAGGGTTGTGGAGGTGGAGATGGAGGTCATTGAATAGGTAAGGGATGAGGATGTGTGGTGATAGGTGTAGGTGGAATAGGGTCCTCATCTAAAAGATCATCATCGTCAAAGTTTTCTTTGAGAGGACATAGTTAGAGAAGAATAGTCTTAAGATCCTTACAATTTTCCACATCATGCCTTAACACATGATGGTAAGCACAAATTTTAGTATCATCAAACCCTTCTAGTTTAGGTTTGAGTGGGTCATAAGGTCTAAGTGGTGACAATGTGATGAAAAAGGTTTCCAAAAAGTTAGCTAAGATGTTGGTGTAAGACCCTTCCAATGGATCACAATGTGAAGTAAGTGTTGGTCTAGATGGATGTGTGGGTGACTTTTGTTGGAGAGGTGTCACTAGAGGTGGAATCGAAGCTTGAATAAGTTTGACTACTTGTTTGGTAGATAGTATGGTTTTATGTTTGGGTTGCGCCTTCTTGGGTGAAGGTAGTAGTAGGTGAGCTATTTTTGAAGGTGGTGTAGGTTTAATTAACTCTTTGGAAGGTAGTGAGGTTTTGGGATTTTGTTGCATCTTCTTGGGTAAAGGTGAATAAGGAATGTGTGATGTAGAAGGAAAGGAATATGGAAGAAGGGGACAAAGTTAGTCAAGGTGATAATGGAGGTGCGGTGAAGGTTGTGATAAGAGGAAATGTGGAAGGGATTCGTTGAGGAGAAGGGAATGGCATGGGTAATGATGAGGATACAAGAAGTGTTGTAGGTATAGGAGGTAGAAAGGATATAGGTGAAAACGAAGGTGTAATATGTGTAGGTAATTTGGGTGTAACAGAGGATTGTAATGAGGAGGTGGGATGTCATGTTTTTGGTTTACCTTGGGTAGGAGGTTGTTTGACTAAGGTTGATGTGTGGGGACCTAGGATAGATGGAAGTCTTGAAGGTGATAGAGGGGTTGTGGGTTAAGGAATTTAATGCGGCCTAAGAGGTTGGGGCTTCTTCTTAGGTGGAAGAATATTATTTGCAATGGCTTGTGAGGATGTGGCTAAATCCAATTTGACATGAGGATGGACTAAGCTTAATATTGGTATGACTTCTAATGTGGTAATGGGTCTAGATGCGAGAGGAAGATATAGGTGTAGGAAATGTTTTAGGCATAGGAAAATGTTCATTTGATGTTAAAGGTTTAGGTGTGGGTGAGGGTGATGAAGAAGGTGTAGCTACAATTGGCATGGTCATGGTGGGTTTGGTTATTTGAAACACCTTTGGATAGAACATGGAAGTGTTAGCAGATGACTTTTGCATTTGAGTTGATACATCTTTGTCAAAGGCATCCCCAAAGAATGAAATTGTCAACATAATCCAAGCCATAGGAAAAACATGAGAATAACATCAATGTAGGGGGATGATTTTGATTTGGTAGTAATCCCTGTAATCAATGTCGTGAGATAAAATAATGGTTGGATTCAGAATCTATGGGTAGAAGAGACAAGAGCATATCAACGTAATCCTTGAAATCAATGGAGAATTGTCACCAATAGGAAGGGACACTACTAATGGACCCCTTTTGGGTAGGGGGAGAAATGCAAGTTGGATGACATAGGTTCTTATTTTGGTGAAGAAAAAGGTAAGCATGAATATCATGTGGGTATAAGAGTAAGTAATGTTGGTTTTGTTAGGTTGAGAGGTGAGTGAGGCAACCACATCAAAAGATATGGTGGACTCCTTTGTGGGTGAAGGAGAAGATAAGGGAGACTTATCTGTGGGTAGAGGATTAGATGAAATAGGTCCCTCCATGGATGAAGTATCTCATGCAAGAATCTCCTCGATAGATGGAATGGGAGGAAATTGGGCAGGAGGATCATATATGATGTCGAAAATGACATGAACCTCATGAATGTTACTGTCATTGGTCGAGGTTTCCTCGGTTTGGTTAGATGATGGGGTGTGAGTTGGGAACAACTGGAATATGTGAATGATTAGCCGTTGCGTTAAGGTTAGCCAAGACAAGATATCCATTATCTAAAATTTCTTGGATGATTTTTTTGAAAGTTATACAACTACCATCACTATGACCTCTAAAATGATGATAGTTGTAGTAATCATTTTCTTTGTACCATGCAAGCATAGGATGAGAAGGGTGAAAACCAGTATGTGGTTTGACAGGTGGAAGAGTGATTTCTTAAGCTTTTAGAAGTTTGTATAAAATTGAAGAGTACGGTTCTCCTATGGGAGTATATTTTCATTTCTCCCACTTGAACTAAAAATCCTGAAAAGGAGAAAGGTTAGAAGAAGGTTTTGATTGGTTGTATGGATGAGATGGGATGGCTTTCAAAACTATTGCATTGGTAGATCATTTTTCTTTAGAATAATTATTTTGTGGTTTAGAAGAAGAAGAGGTATCATTTTATTTAAATGCAATGTTCTTGTTTATTACGTATTTGTATATTTTCCCCTTTAATGGCATGGATTTCAAGTTCACGAGGCCATGGTGAATGCCTCGTCAAACATGCAGAAGTTTGAACTTAGAGGGTTTGTGAGATGTGTCTAGCACAAGCTCTAGTGAACAAATCTATTAACTTTTTTTGAAGCTATTGGAATATGATTTGGTTGATCGGGCTCCACCAACAAGTGACAAATCTGTGATAGATTCATCTTCATATTGGTGTGTTGTGTACAATTCAGTCATGGTGGCCTTATTGAAAATGTTGATAGAAATGTGGTGTACAAAATCCTAATCTACCTGATAAAATGAAAAAATTGAGTGCCTGTGTAGAGCATTATACCAATATAAAGTCAGTCCTGTCAAGGACATTGGGAATGTACGCAAGATAAAATCATCATCGTGAGTGATTAGATAACAAACATGTTTAAAAGACCTAAATTATTATTACAAGTATTAGTTACTATTGAATCGGTTGAATTTAGACATTTCCCAATGGTCAAGGTATGGATGAATTAGAATGGATGGGTGAATGGGCTCATTATAAATCTTGTTGTATCTCGAGAGAGTTATGTGAGCCGAGAGATGATGCTTCTAATGTTTACATCTCATCCATCATCATTTTGACAAGATTATTGGTAGGTTGTGTTGATGGGGCACTCCCTACTACAGTATAAGGGGTAGATAAGGAGGGTATGATGTGGGTGGCATCCCAAGGTATCTAGTGGTGCCATTTACAAAAATTGTGATAAAGGAACATAGGCTGAAATGATTGTAGAGGGCAAGTACCTTGAATAAGTGGTAGATGAAATAGGGTGTTATTGGTGATAGTTGTAGGTAGGTGCGGTGGATGTAAAAACTCTTGTTGAAATTAGAGGAAGAGACTACAAGATGGAGAGGACAAGGTTGTATAAGGGATTATGGGTTCTCGACACCGGTAGTGGTTGAGATTCAACGGGTATATGAGAAGTGGAGGACACGAGATAGACCTATACTAATGGTAGTTGATGAAGGCATGTTGGAAATCGTAGGGACTAAAGACATTAAAGGCATGATAGATGCCATAGGTGCAGCAAATATCGATGATGTAGGGTCAATCTTGGAAACCACATGTGGTAAGGTGGAAGAGGCTAAGGGCTTTGGTAGTAGCTAACGTGAAAGTGGGTGTGAGTAGGAGGAATGGACACATGCATGATGTATAGAAGTTACCCTAATGAATCATGGGTAGATTAATGAGAAAGGTAATACTATAGAGTAGAAGGGTTTTGATCAAGGAGTCTCACAAACTCCTCATCACTAGTGGGTATGGTAAGAGACTGATTGGGGTCCATAGGTGATGAGATCAAAGGGGTGATGGGCTAGGTGGAAGAGGTTAGAGGATAACGTGAAACACGAGAGCATTGGCTTGTTTACAAGTCAAAACCATGTGACTAACAATATAAGGGGTTATCTAAGCCACGATAATGATGTAGAAACAAAAAAAGAATGGAGAAAAATGGGTCTAAAAGGTGTGATTTGATCATTGTTCTGATTGAAAAATCATAACGTAGAGATCGACATTGGTTGGGTAACCAGTTCCAGGATGTAGAGCGTAACAACCACCGATCGAATAGACTAATGTCAGTTACTGTGGAGAAATGAAAGATTTGTAAATCTGGAAATAAATGATGAAGACAAAGTAGAACTAGACTCTAAAGGTAATATCAAGGACTTAGAGATATAGTAAAGTGATAGAGGAAGTCACACAAAGAAAAGAAATATATATTGAATGCTACTTTGGTAGAAATGACCAAAACAACATAAAATCGATGGTGGTCAGTGAACCGATGGCGGTGAGATATTGAAATTGATGGCATCGCTATGACCGACACTATTTATTGTGAAATCTGTGAAAAATGGAAAGAGTGAATTTTTGGTGATTTAGGTTAAATAAAAAAATGAACTCAAAGACCGAGTATGGAAATTATTAGTCCTAATACACTCAGAAATAGTTGGAATACACCAACTGTGATTGTGGAGTAAGTAGGGAGAGAAAAGAATGAAAAACTGAACTCACACCTAGAAACCCAAATCAAGAAAAATATATAAAACATGAAATCCTATAATGTATATTTTATGTTGTGGCTTATGTCATTTACAAATGACTTGTGAATATAATATATTTTTTGGTTATCGAAGGTTCCCTATGAAAACTGACAACTATGGCTGGTTTCAAGTAAGTTTTGGCATGGTATCCCCAATATATACTTTGTAGTACTCGAGGCCCTACTTTGATATGATGACTGAATAGAAAACTAGATGGAGCCCATTATCAATCCTTTTATCGTGTGATCATTGAAAAATTCTTCCAGAAATATTTTTTTAAGAAATGTTTAGTTTTTTTAGTGGTTTGGTATAGAGAGGGATTGTGAAAAATGTGAGCTACGGTTCAATTTTTCAACCATCATCTGGTCATGAATTCCAGCATATAGGTTGCCCACAATTTAAATGATCTATAATGCAAGTATACAAAAATGAGATGCAAAGATTTTAAACCCAAATCCACAAATTATATTTGATGAGAACAAATTATGAAGGGGTAAAGAGTATGAATTTAACTAGATGAAATGCAAGAAATGAAAGAAGAGTTCTTTTTAATCCTAAAAGAAAAATGTTAATGAGACAATTAGAAGAAGAGAATGTTTCCATGAGATAAAGCTTAATGTCAACTTGTTTCAAATGAAATAAACAAAAAATATTTTTCCCTAAAAATGAAAAAATGCAACAAAACACAAGAAGCGTCCCACTGGGCATGCCAAAATGTTTCACTCAATAGATTGCATAAAAAAATAACGTAAGAGGTTAGGAGGTATACCTATAAAATTAAAGGTTAATGGTAGAATGCATGCGTTGTTGAATTTTGATCAGAGTTGATTGTGGAGAGCTTCCCTTTGGCTAGGAGGAACGACCTATAGTAAGAAACAAAAAAAGACAACAAAATAGGATTAATAATATAGGTTATTGGATTTCCTAATGAGTGCAAGATCTAGGAAGCAAGGTGCTTCCTAAAAGGCTTTCAATCCACTTTCAAATAAAATTTAATGAAAAAAATACCATGAAATAAGGAAATCATGATGTAGTTATACAATTTAGGTATCTTGTGTTAATACAATAAGTAAATCTAATCTAACAGGAAAAGTTACAATTAGATCCAGAGGTTTGGTAGGTTGTTCTAAGTTTTTCAAGTCTAATAGAGGTTTGATAAAGGGTCTAGGATTGATCAAGTAAGGTCTGGGTTGGTTTTGGTTAAATTGAAGGCTTGTTGGTTAGAGGGTATAAAATGACACAGAGATCGATATCGGTCAGGTGACCAATGCCGGTATAGGGGTGAAACCGATGTGATAAGGTAAACTGACGTCGGTAGGGGCAATGGGTGATAAATTAATAAAAATGGATTTTTATCCCTGTGTGATTGCACAAAGAGGGAGAAGGATGAGGTTAGGCTTGTAATATGGCTAAAAAGACTCAGGAATGTAGAGGAAGAGGTTAAGAGAGGTGGAAAGACTTGAAATGGTTGGGTAGGTGGATTAGTGGGAAGATGGAGATATCTGGGTAATAACATAAATGGAAATACTAAAAGAAGTAAAATATCTACAGTAAAGTAAGCACAAATGATGAAAACCACGTTACTTACTTGTTGCTATGAATATCTTGTGAACGAAGGTGGTTGGTGGTTGATAGGCAAGGTGATGGCTAGTTTAGTGTCATGGTAGTGTAACCTATGTGTTCTCGTGGATACTCTAATGCTTTGGGAGAGAACTTGTTGCTTGTGTTGTACTCTGGTGGTGTGTAGATGTCATTTGGATGAATGAATGGCTCCAAGATTCATGCTTGATATCAATATAATTACCAAAATTAAATGACCAATCCTGTAAAGAGTTGTAAAATTTTATATAAAGGAACCGATGACGGTTTAGGTGAGGGACATCGACCATGGATAAACCAACGTCGGTTAGGGTGTATTAGTCCAAGTTACCAAAAATAGCCTTATCTTTAATATTTTTGGTGTGATTTTGATTGCTAATCCAGGTATCAAGTGAGGGTTTTCACTTAGATAATTGGTGGTGTTGTTGGAGAAGGAATGAGATTTTAATTTGAGGGTTCAAATAAGTCCCGATTGGTTGGGAAAAGTAGGGACCTAATCTTAATTAATTAACAAAGGTTATGAATAAGTCCATGGTGAGTTGTCTAGGTGATGTGTAAATTAACTTAATTAAATTAATTAATAATGTGAGGATGAACATTAATTCAATTGTAAGTAATTAAATTAATATGAATGTAGGGTAAGGGGTCATGGTTAGGTGAATACATTATGTTAATTAATTAAACAAGACCAAGGGAAGTGTGACCAAAATTTGGTGTCTATAGATGTGTCACCCATGGTTTAGCAAGACAATCAAGGGACTTGTGATACATATAATGAATAGTCATTTAGGGAAGAAATTAAGTATGAAAGTAATATAATAATCAAGTATAGGAATAGTGGTCAAAATGTAAATAGATAAAGATAGGTTAGCACTATATAATACACATTTGTTAGCTATGTTAGTAAAAAGATAATATATACATAATATAATTAATTGATCATGGTGCGGAATTGCAATTAGTTTTAATGAATCAAAAGAACATTTATAGTATATGTAATGTCCCCAAATGATCAATTTTACTAGAAAGAGAAGACCAACACATGTCATTTCTTATCAATATGTGTGTTTTTAAATACGACACACAATTCATTCGGAATGTTTACACATTGACAAAGTTGTACTCTCTAGACGAAACACATAATATTCCGACTAATTATCGGGAAAAATATCTCAAGGAACTTTTGCATCATAAATTTGGTCTACTTACGCTTGCTTACGATTAACAATGAAATTACCTATGAAGGATTGTTGTGTAACTCCCATGCCTAGACTTTTCATACTCCAAAAATGGAGAGGGGAGTTACAATCCAAGAATGGAATGTAACTCCCATATGACATATGACACCTTTGATGCATATGATAGATTATATGAAAAAATATGTCATACGTCATATTATTCGCTAAAATACTTATGAATCTCCTAATTGAGATGAATTTCCATGTGTGAGGAAAAAATACAAATAAATAAATAAAAGGTAATGTTATTCTGAGACTCACAGCACCCCTGGATGTTGAGTCGGGTTTCTAGGTTGACCATACTATCATCCGGTGTGATTGCATAACATTAAATCCTTTCTCTCGAGTGTGGGACTCATGAAAAATGAGAAAGGAATCTCCAGAGAAGGTGGTTCCTGCTCCTAAACTACCTGCCACAAGCTATTCTAGTGCAGGCAAGCTAATCTAATCCTAATCTAACCACCAAGGAGACAAGGAGAGAGAGATGAGAGAAAAGAACATAAATCCTACACTAAAACGGTGATACACCAGAGAAGGAGAATGTTGAACATCTATCAAAACTTCCATGGAACAAAGAGAGGTGAGCAATGGGAAGGATGGACAGATGCATCACAGGCCCAAGGATAGATTTCACACAGAAAATGTCCCAAAACTCCATGAACACAGCTCCAGACCTGTAATGAACGTTAGAACATGCAAAAATACCTATAATGAAGAGAGGCAAGAAGAGAACAAGCAAAAAACGAGGAAGGATGGACATATGCATCACAAAATACGTTTTCTATTGCTCCGAAGTTTGCCTGCAGAACATCATTTCAATAGTAAAAAGGCAAAAATGCCATTACGAGAGAAGGGGAGGAGGTTCGAACTCCATTTTCAACCCTAGAGAAGAAAAGAAGGGAAGGCAGAGCTGAAAAAGATGAACCACCACTTTTATCTTTTAGCCAAATCTGGCTTTTACATGCATGGGTCGAGCCCAAGAGAGAGAAACATGGGAAAACGTACAATCCCATTCGTCATTGAATGTAGATGCATTACAACAACATGGGGAACCTTACAAACCCATACCTTGCCATCTTTGACCGATTTGGAGGAGAATGCGACCCATTCTACATTAATTTGGTCGCTGAAATGTCACTACGGCCATGGACACGCGTCAGATCGTTTCTCAATTTTATCTCTCCAAAATGCATCAAAATTCAAGATTAACCCTAGAATCATGTATAGAATTTCATAAGCTTTCCGTTGCTATAAAGAACGTGCCAATCGAGCTCTGGATCGAAAGATATGGCAATTTGAAGATTTAGGGCACAAAACAGGTGAAATGGATTTTTAAATTTCTTCCCACGCTCTGCCACTGGACAACACATGGCATGTATTGATTGGTCGACAGGGGCATGGGGTAGACCTTTGTTTTTAGTTTTCGACCAAAACTCTTGCTAAACTATCTAACTCCTCCCGAGCTCCGCATTCCTTGCTTAATAGGACACGTGTCCTCTTCGATTGGCTCGGCCGACCCTTCAAAACTCGCCCTTTGACTTTTGGACCTTTCTCCTTGTGACACGTGTCTTGATTTTGTTGGTCCGTGGGTCTACCAGCTCTTTCACGTCCCACAGCATCCATTTGTCCCAGATGTCCCAAAGTGCTTTTTGGGATAAAACTTCGATTTTCCCAAAATGGGCTTCCCCTGTCCTTTGCGCGGTGCCACATGTCATGATCTGATTGGCTCTCGGCTTTTTCGGCTATCCACATCTTCCACATCCCTTTGTCCCACTTGTCTTAGTGTTTGTTTGGGAAAAAAACTTTCGATTCACCCGATTTGGCGGTTCGCGTCCTCAAGGCCCAAATGTCCCGAACTGCTTAGTGCGAAAGTTCTCCATTTCGGCCGATCCAGGCGGTTCGTGTCCTTCGCGTCTTCTTGTCCCCAATGTCCCAGAGTAGTTAGTCGATTTTCTTCTCTTTCGGCCAAACCGGCTTTCCACATCCCTCGCATCCCGACGGCCCAGATGTTTCTTTGCCTGCCTTTGCTGGCGGCCCTTCGGCTGCGTTCGCGCCGAGATGTCCCGAATGTCCCAAATGCCTACGAGGACTAGGACTTAGCCAATTTTCACGATTTTTTCCGCCCAAGCTTACTTTTTGCAACTTTTTCACCTTTTCTCAGAACTTTCTCTTTTCAACCTGGGACAGGAGAGTTAGGAAAAATATGAGGGGACCCTAGAAACATGATTTTTTGCCCTGAATCAATCTATCTGCCTGGGACTTGAGCATTTAATACATGTTACCAAAATTACCCTGGGGGTGAATTTTGGATAACAATTTGGTGACTCAATGGGGTCATCTGCCTGCTAGATGAAGTTACCAGTTGCCTGAAGCATCCATTGGGCATGGAGTCATGAGTTGTAACCTGCAACTGATCTAAACTTTGAAAATCTCCTCTCTGAGCCACTTGAATCCATTGAACTTAGAGTTGTTCTTACCAAAATGCCACTGGAATGAACTGTGCAAGAGCAAAACTAGCACCACAAAACTATGTACAGAACTGAAAATCATACATGCTCCAAATGGAACATGCAGAGTGTGCACAAGCACTTCTTCTACTGAAAGCAACCTACCTACTCTATTCTAACTGGAGAAAAGGCAAGCTAAACAAACCCTACAATTGGTTGTGAGAAATAACTTCCCTTTCTCGAAAGTGGCAGCCATGCAATTGATTTGGAGCTGATCATAGCTGTTAGGATGAGTGGAAAATCAACAAGAAGCTGGTCTTCCACCCAAATCATCGAGGTATCAGCTGAAGGAAAATTCAATACCTCTTTTAGTTGTTCTGCATTTTGATTGAAGAGGTATGACAGCTGATCCTTGGTACTTTGTAGCTCATCCTCATGCTCGGAAGCAAGCATGACTGGTTGTGACTTCTCCTTTGGCTCCAATGAAGCCAAATACCTGATTGGGCAAGGTCTGATCCGTTTGATATTCCCATAGCTCTGATTTTCAACCCAAAGAATGGAGTCTTCTTGTAGACCCTCCAGAATGGATGGTGTGGGAGAAATGGTGAAATTCCTCCATCCTTTCTCTTTCTCCAATGAAGAACATGAAAGATTAAAATCTTCCAATCTTGGTTCCAAAGAGCTGCTATAGGATGCGAAAGCTGCTTACAAATGAATGTTCTCCATCATGACAGAGACTTCTATGTTTGGAATGTGGATGATGAAAGAGAGAATGGTGGAAACTCAACCGGCTCTTCTCCATCAAAACAATCCTCCAAATCTGACAGATAAACTGCCTCATGACTGTCTTGCTGCAAATGTTCAATCTCTCCCATGGTGTTCTCTTGATCTACAACTTGATCACCATGGTTTCCTTCACCCTTCAGCATTGAGTTTGAGAGATCAAACTCCTCTTCAGTACTAGAACTTGAGAGAGGTGAAGTAGAAAGAAGAACTGAAGGTTCTCCTGAAGCCTACTTTGTGCTCAAAGCTCTTGGATCTGCACTTTTCCCTTCCACAACTAGAATGTGCTCCTCTTCTTGCTGTCCTTCATGGCCATTTTTTGTAATTTCTTCTTCCCCACATGGAATTGGGAATGCAAGAGGAGGGACAGGTTGTAACTTGATTGATTTGGCAATTTTTTGTGGTGGTGGAGGTAGAAACTCTTGTTTCTTTGGAGGAGGGGGTATTTCTATTAGTTCTTGTGGAGGGGATGACTGTTTGGAAGGAAAAAGGAAAGAAGAATTGAGATGAGGTGGAAGACTAGGGGTGGAGAAATGGATTCAACACTTGGGACAGCAGATGGAGAGTTTAAAACTTGACACTGTTGAGATAAAATAGATTGGGAAAGAGGGAAAAGAAAAGCATGAGATGGTGTGCTTACCCATTGACAAGGTTGCTCAATACTCCTCTCATACACCTCTATTTCTTCAATCCACTGTGCAAGCAATGGCAGCATTGTCATCATGAAGTCCAGCTTCTCCTGAGGGCTAAAGTGTCTTGGAAAAGGGCCTCCCCATGGACAAGGAGTCCTGCAACCAATTCTAAAAGCTCTCATTTGTGTTGTTGCTCTGGACTGCACCATCTTTACCTCCATCTTTTGGATTTGTTCTAGCAGACCAGCATCTTGCATCTGATTGTCTTCATTACCAGCATACCCTTGCTCTTGATGTGCTTCATATCCAAACTGACTTTGGCACTGCTGCTCATATGGGTATGCATACTGATCTTGAATTTGTTCAAAATGCTGATTTGGAGGATTTGTAAAACATGTTGGAGGTGGGAAACATTGCTGTTGTTGTAAATGTGAGTTCCATGATGGAAATGAAGTCATGATTGCACAACTTCATGGAATGGAAAGAATGAAAGGGATGGAAAGAATGATGGATGTGAATGGATGAAAAACAGGTCTGCAACTTTAGAAATGGGTTGCTGATCAGATGGAGTCGCCAGATGTGTTTGCAAGTGCCTCCAAAGGCTGAAATCTTCACAGGAACACACCAACCTGCAAAAGATGAAGTGAAAGACCTCTAAGGTCCCACCGGGTGTGCCAAAGCTGTTGTTGCAGCCTCACATAGCACCCCTAGATGCTGGTCAAGTTTCTAGGTTGACCATACTATCATCCATTGTGATTGCATAACATTGAATCCTTTCTCTAAGTGTGGGACTCATGAAAAATGAGAAAGGAATCTCCAGATAAGGCCGATTCCTGCTCCTAAACTACCTGCCACAAGCTATTCCAGTGCAGGCAAGCTAATCTAATCCTAATCTAACCACAGGGAGAGAGAGAGAAGAGAAAAAGAATAGAAAGCCTACACTAAAATGGTGATACACCAGAGAAGGAGAATGTTGAACATCTATCAAAAGCGCCATGGAACAAAGAGAGGTGAACAATGGGAAGATGAACGAGATGCATCACGAGGCCCAAGGATAGATTTCACATAGAAAATGTCCAAAACTCCATGAACACACTCCAAACTGTAATGAACGTTAGAACATGCACAAATACCTGTAATGAAGAGAGGCAAGAAGAGAACAAGCAAGGATGGACATATGCATCACAAAACATGTTTTCTATTACTCAGGAAGTTTACACAGAACATCATTTCAATAGTAAAAGGAAAAAACACCATTACGAGAGAAGGGGAGGAGGTTTGAACTCCATTTTTAACCCTAGAGACGAAAAGAAGGGAGGAAGAGCTGAAAAAGATGAACCACCACTTTTATCTTTTAGCCAAATCTAGATTTTACATGCATGGGTCAAGCCCGGGAGAGAAACACAGGAAAACATACAAGCCCATTCCTCATTGACTACAGATGCATTAAAATGGCATGGGGAACCTTACAAACCCATACCTTGCCATCTTTGACCGATTTGGAGGAGAATGCGACCCATCTACGCATTAATTTGGTCATTGAAATGTCACTTACGGCCATGGACACGTGTCGAGCTGTTTCTCAATTTTCTCTCTCTAGACTGCATCAAAATTCAAGATTAACCCCAGAATCACATAGAGAATTTCATAAGATTTCTGTTGCTATAAAGAACGTGCCAATCCGAGCTCTGGATCGAAATATATGGCAATCTAAATATTTAGGGCACAAAACAGGTGAAACGGATTTTTAAATTTCTTCCCGCGCTCTGCCACCTGGATGACACGTGGCATGCATTGATTGGTCGACAGGGGCGTAGGGAAGACCTTTGTTTTTAGCTTCGACCAAAACTCTTGCTAAACTATCTAACTCCTCCCCGAGCTCCGCATTCCTTGCTCAATAGGACACGTGTCCTCTTCTGATTGGCTCGGGCTAACCCTTCAAAACTCGCCCTTTGACTTTTGGACCTTTCTCCTTGTGACACGTGTCATGATTTGGTTGGTCCGTGGGTCTGCCGGCTCTTTCACGTCCACCACGTCCATTTATCCCGGATGTCCCAGAGGTCTTTGTTTGGGACAAAAACTTCCGATCCGCCCGAAATGGGCTTCCTGTCCCTTTTCTACCGGTGACACGTGTCATGATCTGATTGGCTCTCAACTTTTTCAGCTATCCGCGTCTTCCGCGTCCCTTTGTCCCACTTGTCCCAGTGCTATTTGGGACAAAAACTTCCGATTCACCTGATTCGGCCGGTTTGCGTCCTCAAGGCCCAAATGTCCGAACTGCTTAGTGTGAAAGTTCTCCATTTCGGCCGATCCGGGTGGTTCACGTCCTTCGCATCTTCTTGTCCCCAATGTCTCAGAGCAGTTATTCGATTTTCTTCTCTTTCAACCGAACCGGCTTTCCGCATCCCTCGCGTCGGCCCGGCTGGATGTTTCTTTGCCCTGCCGACTACCTAGCGGCCCTTCGGCCGATTCGCGCCCAGATGTCCCAAATGTCCGAATGCCTGTGAGGACTAGGACTTAGCCAATTTTCACAATTTTTTCTGGCCCAAGCTTGCTTTTTGCAACTTTTTCACCTTTTCTCAGAAATTTCTCTTTTCAACCGGGATAGGAGAGTTAGGAAAAATATGAGGGGACCCCTGGAAACATGATTTTTGCCCCTGAATCAATCAATTTACAGGACTTGAGCATTTAATACATGTTACCAAAATTACCCTAGGGGTGAATTTTGGATAACAAGTAAATAATATTCCCCACACCAACACCCCTACTTCAACAAATCTTAGGATAAGGCATGGAAAGAAAAAGATAAATGGGTCCCGGAAGCTACGCCTAATGAGGTACCCATGAATAATGAAGATCTCAATTAATGAAGGAAAATCCAAATGTAAAAACATCCACTTATAAGATATATTATAATCACGTAAAAATCTATGAAAGATATTGCATATGGGTCTAGATAACAAGACTTGATGAGGTGCCCATGTACAAACTACAATGTTTCTAGAAGAAGGAGAAGATGATAAGAGGACTCGAAAGCCCAAATTTGATGTTTTTGTAGTATACCTCATCCCAAGTAGAGAGCACAAGTGAAGAAAATTTACTTCAGTGAAGGGTTTGGTAAAAATGTATACAATCCGATATGATGTCTAGCAATATTGTAAATCAATGATATCTAAAAGAATCAAGTCCCTGATGAAGTGCATGTGGATCTCAATGTTCTTTTTCCATTGATGCTAAACAAGATTTTGAAAATGGAGATAGTGTTAAGATTGTCACAATAGATGATGATGGGCCACGAAAATGAATACTTAACTCTGTCATAATTCCACTGTAACCAAATACCTTTCATAACATCATTTATTACTCCCATGTATTCTACCTTTGTAGAAGATAAAGCAATCATGTTTTAATTTTCTCTTTACCAATTGACAGGACCCAAAACAAGAGAAAATCTATACTCAGTGGTAGATTTATGATGATATAGATCACCAGCCCAATCATAATTTGTGAAAACAATCAAGTCAATCTATATCCTTCCCAAGTGGTGAATGTCATTAGTGTAGGTTCCTCTAACATAGTGAATGATCCACTTCTCTACTTTCCAATATAGTTCATGAGCATGTTGCATAAATCTAAAAAAATGTCAATAGAAAATGATAAATTTGGTTTGGTATGGGCTAAGTAGATCAAGATCCAAAATAATTGGTGATAAAGGGTACCATCAACTAAGGGAGTGGAGAAATTGGATACTAGCTTGACTCTAGAAAGGAAGGGAGTGTCATATGGCTTATAATCAACGAGTGTTAAACCTAGAATGAAAATCAAGGGCATATTTGGGTTGGTGAGTTGATGATCCTTAATTTAGATTAAGTGATATGAATCCCAAGGAAGTAATGAAGTAAACCCATGTCGGTCATGGAGAGATTTTTAGGTAAGGAAGTATTAATAGAATCAATGATCGAGGAAGAGCTATCGGTAATCAAAAAGTCATCGACATATAAAACTAAGATAAGAATGGACTCAGCTTACCACAAAATGTAAACATTTGGGTTAGAGTAACACCTAGTGAAACCATAAGAAAGAAAAAGGAGTTCATCTTGGCATATCAAGCCCAAGGGGCTTATTTGAGGTTGTAAATAGAATTCCTAAGTCTGGAAACAAGGGAGGAATCTTGGACATAGCCTATCGGTTGTTCCATATATATTTCTTCCTCTAGGTCACCATGAAGAAAAGAACACTTAATGTCCATTTGGTGGACATCCCATCTATTAATGGTAGTTATGGCTAAGGTCGGTAAAATATTATTCATCTTGGTGATGGGAGAAAAGTTCACTGAATAATAAACCCGATTAACTTAGGAGAAACCCTTAGCTATAATTTGTGCCTTCTACTTTTCAAATTTCCCATCGGCACCATATTTGGTTTGATATATCCACCTACACCAAACCATTTTTCTTCCCTTAGAAAGAGGGGTGAGATCCCAAGTATGATTCTTCATGAGAGAAAAATACTCCTCTTCCTTAGCAAAATCCCACTCAATAATCACATTAGCCTCCCGAAAATATTATAGTTTGGAGCTGAAGAATTCATGGGGCCAATTTTTTTTTGAATGAGTTTGTCTCTTATTTCAAGGATACCCTTTCCAATCACTAGCACTTTACAATGTCTTCCTATCCAAATGAGGACTATGATGAGAGTCAGGATCATAATATTTTGAATCATCACTCGAGTGAGAGGATAAAGTCTCATCATCACTACTATCATAATCGGTAGATGGAGGAGATGGAGGATCAAGAGTGGGAGGCTCGAGAAGATAATCAAAAGAGTTTGAATCATAGTTAGAGAGGGTAATTGTGACCTTTGTGGGTGAATAAGTAGAAGTAGGATATGTCTCTTGGAATTTCACACTTCTCTCGATATATATTTGATGAGTGTTGGGGTTAAAAATTATATAATTTTTCACACCTTTAGCATACTCAATAAATATACAAGGTTTGGATTGTGGTTTTAAGGCCTTATATTTATTCTTGGGTATTTAAGCCATGATAGTTGAACCAAAGACATGAAAGTGCTCAACATTAGGTTTGCATCCATACCAAGCCTCAAAGGGTGTCATCCCTTTTAATTATTTTTTCAGAATTTGGTTTTGAATGTAGAAAGCAAAATTCATGGCTTCCCCCCAATACTTTGGAGGTAGGGATTTGGATTGAATCATGTAGGTAGCCATATCCTTTAGAATTCAGTTCTTTAAATTTGTGAATTCATTTTACGGAGGACTGTAAGCAATGGTACATTGAAAGGAAATTCCTTCAAAGGTGAAAAAATCATCAAACTTATTTCTCATGTACTCGCATCAAATGTCAGTTCTAATAACCTTGATATAACTTTCATATTAGTTTGTAGTGAGAGCCTTGAAGTCCCAAAAGTGATTGAAAAATTTAAATTTCTATTTGAGAAAGTAAACCCACATATAACTTGAAAACATTTCAATGAAGGTAAGTAATTATTGAGCCCTAGTGAACAAAGGAGAAGGAAGAGGACAAAAATTTCATTATGGAAAACTTTATAGTATGCGACACTCTCAAGGATTTTTCCTTGCCAAATTTCTCTTTGGGGTGCTTCCTAAGGGAATAATGCTAATCTGAGACCCTTCAAAAAATTAACATGAGGAAATCCATTGACCATCTCATGTTGGCTCAATTTCTCAAGGTAATGGTAGTTTAAATGGCCAAACCATTCATGTCATATCTTACTAACATCATCTATGTGATTCAATAAAGCAAAGTGGAAAAAGAGTTAGGAGAAAATTGGGAAAATGTGTACAATCAATCCAAGTAGTCTACCTTTCCCTCAGCCACTATAGAATTGTTATGTATCTCTCTAATGATCACCAAATTAGGGTTGAATTCCAAACACATTCCTTAGAAAATATGGGTAGTTTTGTAGGTGATAATAGATTGGTAGAAAGTTAGGGAACACTAAGGACATCATTGAAGGTTTCACCATCAACTTCCACTGATCCACTACTAGCTACTATGATGGATGTGTTGGTGATAGAATTAATCTCGCCCCTATTTTTTTAAGCTTTGCCTTCAATTTCTGTTGTATTTTTTATTTTCTCATGAGGTTGCGAGTTTATATTTTGGTTCTCCTGTATGTGGATTTTTCTTTCCTCTTTTTGGTCAAGGATCATGTTTGGATATGTACTATTTTTGAAAATTCTCGTAGGAAACCAATTGTGATTTAGGTCTGAAATATGAAGGATCACCTTTTGTGAAATGTTCCATAAGTCATTTCTCTAATTTCATTTTTGTCTCATTGCCGTTAGTACGTGGAAGTTCCTAATTGAATGCGGTATGGCAGGTTTAACTTGTAAACTTATAACTTTCTATTGCATTCACAAAATGCAAAGTTGGTCCCGTGACCTGATGAATATTATTTGAATATTCACAATCATAAAGTGGCACAAACAAATTTTCAATTCACCTCCAAAGGTGTACACTTGTCACAAACTAAGTGGATTCAGGAAGCGATGCATAATTGTATTTTTACGCACTAAGGAGAAAAAGTATAAAAGTGTAAAAAGGTTCTGAGACCTGCAAAGGACACGTGGCTCTTTTTTATGCAAGGATAGGGAAGCGGGTCATCGAGCACTTTGACACTTTTGGTTTTAAATTGGAAAGGGAATAAAATTACAGAAAGGGCCTGCAGTTCTGCTAT
This sequence comes from Taxus wallichiana var. yunnanensis, assembly GCA_018340775.1. Taxonomy (NCBI): domain Eukaryota; kingdom Viridiplantae; phylum Streptophyta; class Pinopsida; order Cupressales; family Taxaceae; genus Taxus; species Taxus wallichiana. The sequence goes on along the minus strand of CM031238.1, from coordinate 13,834,803 downwards.
CACTTAAATGTGACCATGTGTCAAGCCCATGTTGAAATTCAAAAGTAGATGGGTGGGTCAAATGGCTGAAAGTGTATGAGTTTTAAAGCATGGAAAAAATACAAAAAGTCTCCTTGAGCCCGCATTAATGAAATAATTTTCCATGTGGATGGATCATTTTTAAAATTGAAAAAGTGGAATGAATGGCCATGATGCATTGCATTTATTTCTGCCGCCATCAATGCATTTTTACAAAAATCAATTAAATATTTTTAAAAGATTTCAATTGTTTCGATCCTTTATCATCAAATTTTTCAAGATCTGAGTGCCATTGTTGATATTTTTATCGTGCAATAATGTGAAATTTGATCGTGGAGATTGTTTTGAGAATCAGAGATCAAAATCTGAGACGAATTAAATTTGAATGGTTCAAGGATTCATGCAAAATCGGTAAGAACTAAAAACTCCTATACTTTTCATATTATTGGCAAGAAATTTTGAGGTAAAGTTAGGGTTTTCAAGGATGAAGACCATGCAATCTTCATTCTTAGTTTCATCTGGGATTACAAGTGATTTACACAAAATTACAGACACAGACGATGAATGTTGACTTAAAGGAATTTCTTCAGTGATTAAATGGCCCCAATCAAAGTGAGTATTTGAAAGTAGTTAAGGGAAGAAAAGGGAAGTATTAGATGGAAGTGGTGATGCAGTGTTGACATTGACACCTATGGCTATTAGAATAATGCTTAAATTTCCTATAATCACAAATCCAATCACCATTGGTATCAAATTAGCTTTACGGGATTATGAAAAGAAGAAAAAATACTATGCTAAGATCATAAATACAAAATGGCTCCTCACGGAGAAAAAGGCAACAACTAGAATCCCTAAAAGGCTAGTTAGGGCACAATTTGTTGAAGAGGTTGAAGATATTATTATGTTATTAAGTCAAATGGCGGGGTTGGAAAATTCAAATGAATTCAAGGAATGGATGTGTACCTACATGTGGATCATTTTGGAAAGAAAAGGAGCATCTGTTGGGATAATTTTATTGCAGAAGCACTCCATAGTCACATGGTTACTTTAGCAAAAAAATTGAGATGGGTGACACTTCAGAGCTGGAATTCTACATGATGACCTACCTAATTTAAAATGTTGTAGGGCATAGACATTTCTGGGTCTGTTACCACATGCTGATTTTAAGCAGTGCCAAATGCATGAGATTTTTCCTCAACTGTAGTTGGTCAATTGGAGTGGGAATGTGAGGTTGGTCAATGATGCTTTCTTTGCCCCAATTATTTTTCTTTTCAAACCAAAGTGGGGATAGTATAGAATTTATGAGCAGGTCAAGCAAGTAATTTTGGAGTATGGGTGTTACTTCATTCAATACAAGAAATTCACATACATAAGGGTTAGTGGTTTTGAAGGTAAACCATGTAAGTTGCCCAAATATTTAGATGACAAAATGGATTTATGTGAATTGGAAAGGAAACTAACACCTATTCACAAATTTATTGTCGGAGACATAAGACCAATATCAAATTCCCTATCACAATTGGAATATATTCATGCCCATCAATCACAAAGGCGGGTGATTGAAGATGAAATGAAGAAGTTTGATATGGAAAAGTTTGAGGCATGAGACAATTATGATATCAGATGGGTATTCAATAATATTGCCAATACTTTTGAGCATGAGCCTCATTTTGAAGACTATTGGATGAATTGTAGAGATGAAGAAGAGGCCAGGTTGAGAGATTTCTCTAGGATGACCCTTGCACAAATCATAGACTTCAAAGTTGTAGTTATCCTAGAGGGAATTGTGGATGATCCACTCACAGTGAGTAAGTATTACATTGATCGAAGGGGAAGGACAACCTATAGCCCCTCTAAATTGGAATGAAATAGAATCTGATGATTCTTACATATGGATAACTGATGTAATGAGGAGGATTGTAAATTGGTTAGCCCAAAATAATATTGATCTATCAATCCAGAATACAAGAGTTCTAAATAATTTCAGAGACTTGGGTTGCTTAGTTGATGATCTTCCACCCTTGAGAGAAGGTGTAGATAGAATTGATCCATTGGGAGGAAAGGATCCTTAGCTACCATCAAAGAGACCCACTTCTAAACTAATAGATGAATGGACCTTAGCTACTAGTGGGACCGGCACCTCTATATCTGCTTTAAAGAAAAAGACTGAGGAAATGCTCCTCAAATCCATGGAAAATTCTCCCATTAATTTTGCAAAACCTCTTCAAACAAAGGGGAAAGGTTTAGCATCTCACATTGTTCCACCAAGTACATTTCCAAAGCCTCATAGTGCGAAAAATTAATGAGTGGGGCAATAGTGAGTGGCCATTCTCAATCTAGGCCAGAAAGGAGGAATGAATGGTAGCACTAGACCTTTAAAGTTTGAAATGGGACACAAGAAACACAAGGTGGTATATGAGGTAGTTTTGGTAAGGTTAGGTGCCCATATGCCAAAAAAACATAAACATAGAGATGTGGTGATAGACCCTCCTAAATTTGAGAGAAATGATGTTTTTCAGACATAGCATGTTGCACCACTTCCACGAATGGAACAATCGAGAGACTTTTTATTTGGAATAAATAGCGATGAGAAGGAATCATTGTCAAGTGACTCAAGGAAATGTTGCAAATAGCCCTATAGAAAAAAAATTCTTAAAACCGGGTATGAAAATATCTGAGACCTTGCTCACTAAAGATGTAAATATGCCTTCATTTGAAACATTGCAAGAATCGTAAAGATTCAAACTGATTTGATTAATGTTGATACTGGTGAAGAATATTCTATATTATATGCACTTGATTTATCTATGAGTGAACCAATAATGACACCAAGTATATGGAATTCAAACAAATAAGGAATTGGAAAGGACTACTCATGTACTAACCAATGAAGAGAAAATCCAAGAAATAAAAGCTTCTTGGGTAACCTAGTCATGCTCAAGAAATTTCCTCTAAAGATACCCCTAAAGGAATGGGAAATATTGATAAAGTTGTGAAGATGGTCCAAGCTGTAGATACATGGATTGAAAAATTAACAAAAAGGGAAAAGAATCAATTGAAGAAGCTAGATCAAAGTATGAAGATCTCAAGAATAGGCTCAATGAGATCGACGAGATAATTAAGCAATGTGACAATGAGATCTTCTACTTTGAGGGAATATTTCCCAAATTGGACCGCATAACTGATCTCAGTGATTAATTGGTTGAACAAGAAAATATTTTGCTAGCGTAATTCAAGGGAATTCAACATAACTTGGAAGAGTTATTGATAGCGAGTGGAAACCTTGAATGGGATCAAGGAAAAGATTGAAGTCAAAATAAATTGGGTTGATGACACTCTTGATGCCATTGACATGAAATTAGAAGATATGGTATCTAATAAATTCAAAAAGAGTTATGAGGATCTGAAGATTGACTTTTTCTTAACTCTTTTGAAAATAATATTCAGAAGGATGATTTCTCCTATGAAATCATTAAAACAATGAGAAAGGTTGAGAACATAATTGCAGAATTAAAGGCAGACCATTGGAGTACAAATAGAAGATGAGTCATTACATAGATGCAATAGCTAGGAAAACACTAATCTTCCAAAGCATCACACTAGACCAGATGAGGATGAGATAAATGAGTTGTTCCAAAGGTATGATGCATACGTGGAAAGGTTGATAGAGGAACAAGATACAAAAATGGAAGCCGAGGAGGAAATAAATGCGGTATAAAAGATGATGAACAAGCTTAGGCATGTTGTTCCTTAAGCTGTATTTTATTTTCATACTTCTTCTCTAAACTAATGCTTTAAACTGATATTTCGTTACATTGGATGTAATTGTTATTCGAACTTTATTGTTTCCTTATATCAATTATAAAGTGGAAGAATGCAATAGTTTCATATTGACTTAGGTAAAATTTTACATACATTTGGATAAGCATGTAAACTATTGATATTTTTGTGCTTCTTGCATTTTGAATAAGGAACAAAATGGGGTTCTATAGGGGCCCCTGCCCATGATAAAGAAAGATATATACATGTCAAAAGTAGGGACAATAAAAGGAAATCAATATTCAAACATTTTTAGTCCTGCTTCAAAATTTCCTCCCAGTAGGGGAAGCTTGTTCAAAAGCTTATTCTTTCTCAACATGAATTTACTTGAACCTTGTGTTGTCTGAACAAATATGACTGACCTGCTAAGTCTCGGGACATTCCCATGTCCATCAATGATTCAGTCATTATAGGATGACTCATGATCTGTTTGAGATTGATTTTATTCTATTGTGATGATACCCAATCCAGAAGATCCAAACTACCTATGAAGAATGTCATTTTGCTTTTCCATTGTGAAGGGTTAAATTAAAAGGAGTGGTATGAGAGGGGAAATCCGGGGTGATTGGAAGGGAAAGTACTGCACTTTGTTGATAGGGAAAATTGAGAGGTCTTGATCTTGACCCAATCTCCCACTTCCTCATGAAAGGTGGATTGTCTCTCGAGAGAAGGAATGGGTTAAGGTCCTAAAAATCATGCTTAGACTAAGGAGGACGATGCATTAAACAGTGGATGACTGAATTACAAATCTTCCCCTATTGTCTTGAGTAGAGGATATTTCTTCTCTTGAATGGTGAGAAGATAATGATTGATCTTCTTCTCCATCTGAGATAATGATTGGAAGTTGAGGATGTGGTTCACCCTTTCTCTTACCCGAAGATGATGCTAGCACTGAACCTGGTTGCAAGGACATAGTATCTAATTGTTTTTCTCTAGAGATTTGATCCTCCACTCTAACTCATCCAATTTTTGAGAAATGATAGGCATGGTGTCAATAGAGGATTTTTCATATAGCACATATGATTCCTTGGGAATATCCTTCAATACAAATCCTTCATTGCATAAAAATGGGCATTGAAAATTAGTTTTCCTAGATACTTGGGGTCTTCTCTTGACCCAATATCTCTTTAAATCTTCAAGATTTTTCAGATGTTCCCATTTGAAGAGATGAAAGTACATAACTTGAAAGGTAAAGAAACACATGATTAATCCTAATCATCCTTGTAAGAAATGCTAATCAGACCTACCGATATGTCAAAGGTCCTCTGGTATCACCTACACACTCTATGTGAAACAGGGCCCTAAAAAGGTTTCATCGAGACCACTCAATTCAAATATTTTTTTAAATATTCTGAGGAAATTTCTTTCAGACTGTGTGTTATAGGTACCTTGTTCATTTTTCTAATAAAATTCTTTATATTCAGAATAAGAAGGGAAATACATAAAGGTAATGAAGTAGAACCAAGTTTTATATTGAAAGGGGTGCATATGGTTCTGATTTAGATACATATTTCCATGAGATGAGGGATTTTTTCTCATTTTACACGAGAAGGATTTAAGATTTGGAAGGGATTAGGAATACGTAGAACTAGTGAATCAATATGATTTGACAAGAACCTTGTGTGGAAATTAAAACACCGAGACTATATGCCATATCGAGTCATATAGAAGTGCTCGAGAATATATGTCATATCAGAGTCATCTGGAAGTTCCCAGAGGTCATTTGAAATGATTATCTAATCAATATGAGGGAAAAATGATTAAAATAATTTTCCAGAAATGATGACCTGATATCTATCAAGCACAAGTGGAACCAATTGAAAAGACTCACATTTTGTACACTTGGCAGCTTAAATTAAAACTTTTAAATGGCATGTTCTAGAAAAAGTATTGTAAAATGGAATATTCATGCTTTTGGGGGAAAATTTTTGAAGGATAACAAGTGAATTGAGTGATATAAAAATGCAAAGAATAATCACAAAAGAGAGGGGTTTAATTTTTAAGAGTTGTTCAAAGAAAAGAAAAAGAGAGAAAGTTGAGAGAATCCATTTTTTCCAAAGAACCTATCTAAGAAACCTATTATTTCCTATGTGTCTTTATATTTGATCATGTCAAGATGGTTGCAAATGTCCAACCATTGACAAGCTTTGAGACTGTAAATATAACTTTCCCTTGCTGATCAATTTGAGACCCTATGCATTGGAAACTATTAGGCTTGGATGCCCTAGAGATGGAGGTTAAACAAATGCAGAAGGACTTTTAGCGGTTGAGAAAGGAAAAAGGGAAGAGAAAATTTGAGGAAGAGAGTGACTCGATAAGGAAAAGTTCTTTGAGATTTACAAGAAGTTGAGCTCTCTTGATATTAGGTTGGGAAGAACAAAGGATAGACACGAGCATAATTTGGCTATTTTTAAAGCCATTAGTGATTTCTTGGAACAACAGGTCCAGAGCATTTTAAGGTTAAGTGGGATCCCTGATACTCTATGGGGAAATGAAAAAGAGAGGAATATGACCATTACTCAGCTGGATGCCTCGGACTCAATGCACACAACTACTTTGGCACTTTTCACCTCGTTGCAGATGATTCATTCCAGAATTGAAAGGGCATCCAAAAAATAGTCTATCTTGGGCTTGTGGAATTTGGGATTGTGGTTGTTTCTGTGCTTTTCTTTTGTTGTATAGTTATTGCTTTTTTGTTGTCTAGCTGCCGGGCTTCGTCCTTCTTTTGTTCCTTGTTGTTTCCGATTTTGGTTACCTTGGGTAACGATGTTACTTCTAGTTTTTTCTCTTTTGTTGTTGTATTCTCATTGTTATATCTGGCTGGTGAGCCTTCCTTGTAATTGGGTATAGTCCCACCAAAACTATTTACCAATAATAAAAAAAATTGAAGAACCTTGAGTAAATCGTGTTGATTATGAGCATAGTTATGTCTACTTTAATTTTGAGATATCTTCAAGTAGTTATCCATGTTCCTATTGCAATATTATGTTAGGAGTTTCCTCGAGTCACACAAGATCTCATCCTTGTGATAGTATTGTGGCATTTTCAATTACATCATGAAGAGAGTTTTCATTTCACGATGTAATAAACAATTTAAATTCACTCTACTTTCATTATGCTGGTACAAATTGTTTGTTAGTCTATGAGTGTATCTTAGGCGTGATGAATCAGGGATTTCTAATGTTTAATTGAGTCTTTAACATGAGATTTTGTGTTGAATTCTTAAATAATGTGTGAAACCGTGTATCTTTGGGCTTCCATGGATACACATCTTCTGGTTGAAGGATCATTTTGACCATTTGAAGCATTTTTGTCATTTTTCTTAGTAGATGTCCCAACATTTGTTAAAAGTTCCCAAGAATTTGGTATAATCAAATTTATCTTGCTTAACTTCCCAACAACAAATTATACATTAAGTGATGAATCTTACAAGAAATGCCCCTACTCGTACTATGTATCCATAAATGCTAAGGAAATTTGTTGAGTTTTCCATCCTTTAACCCAAAATATGCAGGAGCAATTAGGTTTTATCGTTGTCTTTAGTAACTGGACCTTGTCTAGAAGACATCTTCATTATCTAGGGTGACAACTCGTGAGAGTTAGATTATGTTGCATTGACCATGTTTTCTCAAGGTTTCCTTTGAATATTGCAAAAGGAGAGTAAAATATTGTTGATCCGCTGATATCCTTCACCAACACAGATTACAAAATGGGTCCTCTCACCCTGGTTGAAGGAAAAAACTAAAGTAGTAAGGGTAGGTAAAACCCTTAATACGGTGTTATCCAATTCTTCCCTGGCTACAAAACAACTCATTTAAATCCTTCCCCGACTACAAAATGACTCATATTTTGATTTATCTATCTCTAAGCATCTTGCTCAACTTGTGATGTTGCTTGGTTGTAAAGGAAGAATCAATTTGGGTACCAACACGATCTCGGAGCCATTTCAGGAAATATTTATGTAAATACATATGCATATTGACCTCTGGTAATGATTCTTACATGATTTGAGTGCAAATACGTTGTTTAAACGTTATCCTTTGTTAAGATTTGTAAATATTGTGTAATATTTGAAATTCATTATGTAATATTTCTTGGTTTGAGTGAATGTTGTACTAGATTTGTACTATTAGTGATAAATATTGACAAAGGATGATCAGATCCATTGAGATTTGTAGAAATTGAGTATTGATAGACACTTGACAAGTTACTTATAGTGCTTTAGCACATCTAAGGTGAAAATCCTTGGTGGCGACTCCGTGTTGGTTTGGAATTTTTGTAAACACCAATGTCTTAATATTTGTCAAGTAAGATTTGTTAATATTTACAAAGTTAGAAGGAAGAAGGTATTTCTTTAGCAAGGATCCTACTAGAATATTATTTCCAGAGCTTGGGAAAAAAATCCAAAGGGAAGACAAGTCTGGAAAGCATTGGGGGATCAAGAGTCAAGTGAGAGAGAAATACTAGTTGTGGAAAGTGACCAACCTATAGTTGAGGATTGTCCAACATCTTCAAATAGTTTAGATTTGAGTAGCCCTCATATAAATTTAACTACTCCAGCTGGTGAGGGGCCATCATTTGTATCTGGGATAAGTGTTCCTCATTTCTTTCCTTTATCACTTAAAATTGATAGGGTAGTTTGTGAAACCAAGTCACTGGAGGATATTTACTTTGAAGATCATACACATGTGTCCCAAATATCCCTTGTCCCACACCATTTTAATCCTCCTATAGGATCACCTTCCCAAAATAACATGGCTCATCCTCCACCTAGACCTCTTTTTGTTGTCAATACATTTGGACCAATAAATTTTAGAGGCATGGTTGGGTATCCTAATGTTGTACCACAAGATGTGAGAAATAGGTTGCCTAAATTTCAAGGGAATAATTCCATCACTGGTGATCAAAATTTGAGGCTCTTCATTAATATGATGGAAGATTTTGAAATTGAATATGAGGATGTGTATATAAAACTATTCATTCATACTCTTAAAGAAGATGCACGTGATTGGTACAAATCATTACCAAATAACTCAATAGACTCATGGAATAAGATGAATTATTCTTCCATATTACAATATGGTGATAATACTGACCCGAGATTTCTCTTATCTGAGTTTGAGAATATAAAAAATAATCCCAATGAGTCTGTCTAGGATTTCAATACCAGATTCAACAAGACTTTAAATAGATTACCCATAATTTTGAGACCTAGTGATGAGTCTTGCCTAATTAAATATTCGATGCATTTGACAAGAAATCCACTTATTATTTGAGAGAGACAAGAACTCCAAAAAATTGAGGAAATCTTTCACAATGGCCTTGTAAATTGAAAACAATATCAAGGTAGTTGGGAAACCCCTAAGAGGGAGGGTGTCAAATTGATTAATCCTGATAGACCTCAGTCAAACAAAGTAGTCAATCTGGAGGAAGTTGTGAAAACTTTGGTCGGAGCTTGATTAAGGAAATATATTATAAGTTGGCTAGAGCAGAAAAAGGAATAGGACAAAGTTCTCAAGGTCAGCATAAACCACAAGGCTAGGATAGATTTGGAAATCATCCTAGGGGTGATCACAGATTAGATGACAGAGGAAAGGGGCCCATGGGATCAAGTAATAAACAACCACAATCTAGAGAGAATAGATTGGTCCTTGATCCTTTGACTACTAGGGTTGCTACAGTAGAAGAGGCCCATGTTATTGATTAGTGTGATAAGTTTTTTTTCCACATTCCCATGTGATTTAAGTAAGGAAGTTGAAGAAACAAATGATGATGAATCTTATGGTGATGTATGTATGATGGAATGCCCTGAAAATTCACAACAAAGAGCCACTTCAACTGAGTTAATAAGTGTCAGAATTGTTCAAGGTTTTTGGGATTGCATTCACTAGGTATTACCTCTCCCTCCTAATGATGATGTTGAAATTGATATGGTACAAGAATTTGAATTTCCTAATCATGAATTTGAATATTTGAGGGCTTTAATGATTAAGAAATATGATGGGGAATTCCTTCTGAGGAAGATAGGAAACTTTTGATGAATGCAGTAGTTGCTCAAGAAAAGTAATATAATACCAGAAGTAGAGTTGTCAAAGGGGGAGGTCCTCAAGATAAACCAAAAAATCCACTTCTCACTAATATCCCAAAGGAACCCCTTAAAAAGGATACACTTAACAAAGGCCATGTTACTCCAAATAAGTCTTGTACCCCCACTCATGCCCAAATTGTAAAGACTCTCATACCGCTAGAAGGAGCCATAAATCTCCCTCCCAACATAGTCTTGCCCAAATATGTTCCCTGTGATATAGCCCAGATTTTGAGTTAGATCAAATTTATTGTGCCTATTGTTGAATTTCTCAGGATCCCTGAGCATAGAAAAAGGGCATTTGAATATTTGGGATTTAAAGAGGAAATGATAACCCAAGGAAAAAATGTGAATGGTGTGGATGTTCCCCTATCATCAAAAGTTGGAAGTACCAAAAGCCCTAGAAGAATTCAGAGAATCACCTGAGGTATATTTGGGTACTTCACTTGTTGAGTCTCAGCTTGATGTAGATCCTTTTTATACTACTTTAATCATCAAGGATAGGTTAGTGCACAATTACATGTTCAATTCAGGAGCCTCATGTAATGTGATGCCTCTTGAGGTAATGAATGAATTAAATATCAAAGTAACAACAACTTTTGGAAATTGTATTGTTATTTATTTAAGGGATGTGTCAGTGATTAGATATGTTAAGGGATTAATAGTGCAGTTGGCAGCTTACCTAGGTAAATGCTTAACCATGAATGTGGTAATTGTGGATTGCTCGGCCAAATGGGGAATGTTATTGTCAAGAAAATGGGATGCTAGTGTGGGGGAAGTGTACATATGGATATTTCATATGCAACCATACCAGTAGAAGGAAACCTTGTAAAATTTTATGGTGAAAAGAAGATGTTACATCTGATTGAAGATCCTAACAATGCTTCTTATGAAGTATTATATGCAGATGTAGATGTTGATAATTTTGTTGGTTATGTAGATTTTAAGGAGCATGAAATTGAAAAATGCAAATATCTTGAGTAGGTTGGTTCCCCTTGGATTTTGATGTTTGATGGAGCCTGCTCTAAATTTGGGAATGGTGCTGGTGTTGTCCTGATATCTCCAAATTAGGAAGAATTCAATTTTTCTTTTAAACTCAATTTTGAATGCACAAATAATATTACAGAATATGAAGCATTGCTTTTGGGTTTAAGGATTGCTTGGAGGTATGGTATTAGGGACATTATTGTTAAGGGGATTTATAATTGGTATTCAAATAAGTTAGGAAGTTGTATGTAACCAAAAACCAAAGAATGAAATAGTATAAGCATGTAGTTTGGGATTCTAATGGAATGTTTAACTCTTTCAACATAATACACCATGAAAAAAACAAAATATTATAGCGAGATAGAGTGGAAGTATTAGGATCGTAGTGCCAACTTCCCTTTGACACCTTTTGATGTTGATCAGTTCTTGTTGATTACATTATGGACATTATTATGGTTTTGATTTAGTATGATGTTAGTTGTTAGACCATGGGTTATTATTGATCTTGATTTGGTTATGATGCATGATGATTATTAGAGACCACTTCATATGTGGATGATGATATACTATTTGACATGGATATATTTTTGAATGTTGTTCGGACATGTGATTTTGGATATTGTGAGTAGACCGGAAAATGGACATTACGTGATGATGATATAGTTGTTGATATAAATTGTTAGTGATATTGTTAATTTCCTTGATGTTGTTGTGATTCATATGTATAGGTGATTTTTTGTTTTTATTTTTATCATGTTGGATGTTCTGATATGGCCATGAGGCCAAAGGAGGTATTTATGTTTTCAAGTTGAAATATCACAACAAACATCGGGGGATTGGAGACCAACCACATTGGAATTCTAGATGAATTCAACAAGGTCACCATGGAAACTAGTTTTGTTGTGTGTGTGTGTTTTTTAGTGTTAAGGATTCCCATGGAGGGATCACCTTTGAATGTGACCATGGGTTTTGTGTATTTTATTAATGTGGTTCCTTTTTATTATTGTTTGTGTGTATTTTATTAGTAATGTGTCCCCTTCTTTTATTTAATTAAATTATGGTAGATTAATGTGAGAAAACATATGGTCAAAAGTTAAATAAATCAAATTTGGATATAAGAAATTAATAATGGAAGTTGTTGGCTCTTTGTATTAAATGTGTAAGAGTTGTGTAAGTCATATTTTGGAATATGAAACACTCCACCTCCTTGGAAATTTGAATTTGTCCTTGGGGCTATTTTTGGAGGCTTTTGGGACAAGTAAAACTTGTCCCATACCTCTTAAATTTAATTTACCAACCATACCTATGGTTGGAGGGTTGATTTTAGCCCTTTTGAATGCATTTTTATCAATCATGTTACATGTTTTTATTACACTCTTCTTACAATTTATTTAATTTAGTCCTTTGGGGTGTGGGCTTTTGGAGTGTGCAAGTAATTTGTCATATTTTCACCCACCTCTTTATTGTGCTTGGGAGAATGAAATTTGTGTTTTGTGTTGGAGTTGAGGATGTGTGATGTGGCATCCTACAAGGATCCACATCATCCTCTTCTATAAAATTCAAACTCTTTGCCTAGTTTTGGGGTTGTTGAAACAGTTTACATGCTTCTTGGAGAGAATTTTCTTGTTGATTGGAGCTCTTGCTTTGGAGGAACTTTTAGAAGATTGTGAGATGTTTGTGCCTGGATGTTTGGATTGATTGCATTGGGATAGAGATTGCTGATTTTGGGACTGTATTTGACATTAAAAGCTTGTTGTGTTGGAACAAAAGCTACCATGGAGAGGTAGGAGCTTAGATCTTCTTTTATGTTGTTATTTCTTTTTGTGTTTGTGTGAATGGTGAATGTTTTGTGTGTTTATTGGTTGTTTGGGTAGACTTCCATAGGAATGGTGTAGGAGAAGGCTATGGGGAATCCATGTGGGGGCATAAGGGAATACTAGTGGCATCAAAATTCTTGTGGAGGGAGTTTGGGTTTGGGATCCACCATGGAAAATAAATAGCTTTCATTTCTTACTTTGTGGGGGGCATAAGGAAATATATGGGGGCATAAGGAGGGATTATGGGGGGCATAAGGATATGTGTGATGAATTATTTTGGTGATTTGTTATAGGTGGATGCCCAATTCCCATTGGGAGGCATAAGTATCTTCCCCCATAGTTCTTGCTCCTTTGGCTTGCAATGAAGAAGCCTGAGTTTTGTTTGTTGTCTTTCAATGCAGTTGTAAACTGTTGTTTTTGTTTGGACTGTGTTTTATATTGAAATATGCATGTTGAAAGAATGTTGTATGTTGTGGAAGCCTATTGTTGCCATGGGTTGATATCCATTTCTTATTGCATTGTGGTTGGGGCTCAGGGGCCAATGATGAAGGATGGATTCTCCTTTCATTGGGTGTCTTGGTTGGGTGGAGAGCATTGCCTTTCCCCCACTTTTGTTGTGATCAAATTGAAAAAAATGAAACTTTGCATGTTGTTGTTTTGGAGTAGAGGAGAAAGACATTTGTTTGTCCCTTGTGAAATAAAATTCCATTATAACCTTTCCCACTTTGAAGTGGATGAATTTTGTAAAAAAATTTAAATGGAAAGATGTGGTATTGATATGAAAGTTGTAAAATTGAAGTGTGAAAGATATATCTATTATGTTTTGTACATTCAAAAGAAATAAATTGAAATCTGCTAATTGCATTCAAGAAATTGGAAGATGTAAAGTTGTATTTGAAATCAATAAAGGATTGCACTACCTTATCAAGTTACATTGTTGTATTGAAATTGTATTATTCTGCCTTATTTAAAATATATGATTTTGGGAAAAGATAGAAACTGGATTCTTGTTTTAATGTTTGATTGAAGAAGGAAAACATTTAAGGCTAGCATGGAATGAATTCAATGTTTCATTGTATGGAAAAAGAGATAGTTAAATTTCTGTTTGGAAAGGAAGAAATGTATGCGGGAATAATACAATATTTTGTATCTTTTGGAAATGTGTAAAATGGAATTCAATATTGCATTTTGATCTTGAATGGTTTTATTAAAACAACTAAATGTATTAGACTAGATGAGAAATGAATTTCCATACTTGAATGATGAAATTGATAAATAGATCCCTCAAGATTTGATCCCTGTCATTGTAAATTTAAAACTGGTAAATAATTTAATTAAAATGCACAGTTTGAACCTACAATTAATAATCAACATTGAAATATTGAAATATAGCATGCTATAATATCAAGGAACTCAAATTTGACAAAAACACTTAAGGAAATCATTTAAAACATTGCAAAAATGGGCCTAAACCTTTCACAGTCATTTTGCAGCCTTTTCTATCAATTGTTGGAAAAATTCAAATTGGAAATCAATTGAGCAAAATTTACCTTCTTGAAACATCCTAAATTCATCCTAGAACAATTCTCCATGTTTGTTTGGCATGTGGAGTGAAGGAGAAGACCAAATTGAATAAATTTTATATGTTAAAATTTACCAGTTGGCTTTTTAAAATCCTACAGAACATTTTCTTAAAATTGACCCCTTAAACTTTATCAAAATCTACGATTTATGTTTTTTGTGCAAATAGGGCATCAAGATATTTCTAGAAAGTCCTCGTTTGCCCAAAATTAAGCTTCCTAGAAAAATTTATGGCCCTCTGAAGTTTTCCTTCCTTGGCATGGAAAATTTGGGAAATTTTCTTAGCAGCCGCGGCCCGAAAATTTCCCTTAGAAAACTTAGAAAAAATTGAAATTTTTTTGGGGAAAATTTTAAATTTTTCTCGCACCGCCCATCGCCTGCTGCCCAATTAGAGGCTGCTTATGTAGCACGGTGGAAGGGCAGAACCCTCGCCAACTTTATCATTTTGAAAATTTTGTTTTGGAATTTTTTTGAAAGAACCCCATGGCCCAAGACTCCCTCCCTCACCTTGGTGTAATCCCCTCCACGGATGTGCAGACCCACATGTGCCTTTTACCCCTCATCTCCCCCTTTGGTGAATCTCCCCAAACTTCTCTACTACCCCACCCTTCCCTCATCCATTCTCTACTTTGGCTTGTTGAGTGCCACATGTCCCTGGTGGACCTGCGGGCACGTGGGTGCTAATTGTTTTTTTTTCCCTTAGGCGAATGTCTCCAACTTTCTCCACTACCCAACCTTCCCTCATCCTCTCCCCGCTTTGGCTTGGAGCCCGACATGTGTCCTTGGAGGACCCATGGAGGTGTGGGAGAAATGTGGATTTTGCACCCATGTGGGGAAAATTTGTAAACACCGCCCCGCGACCCACCAACCCAAAAATGGGTTTTCTCCTCGCTGATACGTGTCCCTTTTTGGGAAAATTTGACTCCCAAAGCCCGTCGGTCCATAACTGGAGTTTTACAAGGAGTTAGGAGGACTTATTTATATCATTAGAAAGGTGAGGAAATTTCCTATCCAATGGGAATGATTTAGGGAAATTTTTAATGTGTTAAGTGTGAGAAAAATCAAGTTGAAACTCTAAGCCTGTTAGAGAGTGGGTATGGGGATAAATTACCCCCGAACCTAACTGAAACTTCTAACCCTAAAATTTGGACCTTGTGACCTTTGATAATTGTTAATAAAATAAAATTATGTTCTAATAGATTAAAATGGTTCTGGAACCTGTTAGTGACAACTATTGTCTTGTAACCTGGTTGTAGGCACTCCCTTTAAACAAAAAGATTTATTCCATATTTTTCCTAACTAATCCTAGGTTGTTTCTTGGGTCTCAAGTGGGTTGTTTTAGCAGGAATCACAGGATCTAGGTTTGAAATTTGTACAATGTCTCCTTATTGTGAGTGTGACATTAAAATATTGACAAAACCATCTATCCCTGATAATGTCAAACATTGGAAAGTTTTTGAAGATGATGCCCAAATTGAGGTTTTTACAAAATGAAGGAGAATTTACAAATCAGAATGTGGACTGGGATCCAATGGTTTTTGTTAATGAGGGTAAAGATACCTTATTTGGTAAGGATATTATTCAATTAAAAACTAATAATATTCCAAGAGGTTTGGTTACATTAGAGTCATACTTTGATATTGTTGATTGTATTGTTAATAGATAGATGTCAACTTCAAGAGATGTTGAGGAACACAACTTAGGGATAGATGATAAACCTAGAAAAATATGGCTAGGTAGTAACCTGAGTAAAAAAGAAAAGTAATCATATGTCTAGTTGTTAAAAAAGTACTAGGATTTCTTAGCATGGTCATATTCAAAATTGAAGGCATATATGGAGGATCTTTTCCAACATGAGATACCATTAGAAACTAATGCCAAACCATTCAAGAAAAAAGAAAAGGCTAATTAATCCACTTCTCTCCCTCAAAATGAAATAATAATTAAAGAATTTAAGGGATGGGGGCATCATACAACCCACAAGGTATTCTTCATGGGTGGAAAATCTAGTACCAGTTCGAAAGAAGAATGGATATATAAGGTTGTGTGTGGATTTTAGGAATTTCAATAAGGCATCAATCAAAGATAATTATTCCCTTCCAAATATGGATAACATGTTGCAGTTAGTTACTGGCTCTGAGTTATTGTCTACTCTGGATGGATTCTTAGGATATAACCACGTAGTAGTGAAACAGTAAGAAAGAATCAAAACCGCTTTCACCACTCCATGGGGTACTTATGTGTATGTGAGAATGCCATTTTCCTGATGAATTTCAGAGCTACTTTTCAAAGAGCTATGGATGTAGCATTTTCAGATACATAAATGATTTCATTGTTGTATATCAGGATGATGTAACAATATTTTCAAGAAAGAGAAATGATCACCTGCAACACTTGGAGAAGATGTTGTTAAGATGCAGAGAATATGGTATTTCATTAAACCCTAAAAATATCACTTTGGGGTTCAAAAAGAAAAGTTGTTGGGACATATTGTATCAAAGGAGGGGGTCATGATTGACCTTGAAAGAGTGGAGGCTATTGGAAAGGTTCCTATTCCCAAAACCAAAAAAGGAATTCAATCTTTTTTTGGAAAGATAAATTTCATCGGAGATTTATTTCTAACTTTTCTGAAATGACTATCCCTATCACAAGTATGCTAAAAAAGGATCAAATTATCAAATGGGAGGAAGAATTCATCCAAGATTTTACTGGAATTAAGGAAGCACTGAAGAATGCTCCTGTTTTGGCAACTCCTAATTAAAAAAGTATTTTCAAATGTTTTCCTTTGCTTGAAAAACACCATTGCATTTGTACTATTACAAAAGGATGAGGAAGGAAGTGAAAGGCCAATTTCTTTCTTTAGTAAAGCATTACAGGGGAAGAGTTGAAATACACTATCATGGAAAAGTAGGATTTTTCTTTGGTTAGAGCTACAAAAAAATTTAGACCATATATCTTGAGTTCCAAGATCACAACTTATGTTCCCCATACTATGGTCAAGGAAATCTTGTCAGAAATGGAAATATCAAGTAAAAGATGTCAATGGGTGAAAAAATTACAAGAATATGACATGGATATCCAAACTAAAAATTTGGTTAGAGGTTTGGGCTTGGAAAAGCTGATGATAGAAAGAAATTTGCAAGTGATAGAGATAAATGAGGTTGAGGAAGGAGATATGAATGTTCATGAGAGATTAGTAAATTCCGCATGGTACAAGGACATCATATTTTATCTCAAACATTTGTAATGTCTTGGGCATCTAAGTAAAAACCAAAAGAGGGAACTCAAGTTGGCTTCCCAGAAGTACATCATCACTGATTATGGATTGGCATGGAAGAATCCTAAAGGAGTCCTCCTAAGATGTATTATTGAGGATGAAGCTCCTAAATTAATTGCATATTTTCATGGAGGAGTTTGTGGGGGAATTTTGTTGGAAGAGTAACTGCCCACAAGATCTTAAGGGTTAGTTATTAGTGGCCCACACTTTTTAAAGATACAAATTTTTTAGTAAGAAAATGTGAAAGTTGTCAACAATTTTCAGGAAGATTGAAAGCTTTAGGAGCTCTCCCTTTACAACTAGTATCAATTGAAGCCCCTTTTAAGTAGTGGGGTATGGAATTTTTGGGGAAATTTCAGATCCTTCAAGTGTAGGCCATAGATGGATATTGGTGGCTATTGATTACTTCACCAAATGGGTTGAGGAAATCCCTACTAAGAAAGCAACCCACCAGATTGTTATGGATTTTATCTTAAATCACATAATTTACAGGTTTGGAGTGCTGCCAAAATAGTTGCTTGACAATGCTATGATTTTTCAAGCTAAACCCTTGGTGGCCATGTGTCAAGAGTATGGGATAAATCTAACATATGCATCTAATTACAATCCTCAAGGTAATGGACAAGCTGAGTCAAGCAATAAAAATTTGTTGAAGATAATCAAGAGGACATTGGAGATAAATAAACAAAGATGGGGTGAACAATTGAAGTTTGTTGTTTAGGCGAGATAGAATCACTACTAAGAGAGCTACTAGAAAAATCCCATTTGAATTGGTATATGGAACTCAATCCCTCCTTCCCTGCACATGTAATTATCTTCTTACTAATTTATTCGACAACTTGAGGATCAAGAAGTCAGCCCTTATGATGCAAGAATAAATCAAATTGTTGAATTGGATGAAGAAAGAAGAGAGTCCCACCAGAGACATTTGAAATTCAGGGAAAATATGAAAATATTATTTGATAAAAAGGTGACTCCTAGAGTTTTTAGTGTGGGATATCTTGTGTTATTATGGGATAGCAGACATGAGGAAAAGGGAAAACATGGAAAATTTGATGCGTTATGGATGGGTCCTTATTCCATTGACATCAGAATTGGTGAGCATACTTTATTTCTAAAGGATCTAGATGGAAAATTACTTGAGTTTCCTATTAATGGCAGGCACCTGAAACATTTTCTTGACTGATTTCTCAAATCGAGGTACGCACTATTGTATAGTGTACAGATTTTTCCTTATTGTTTTTTGTTTGTTTTTTGGTTTTTATTTTTGTTTGTCCTGGTATTTGGTGATCAGTTATTTTGGGTTTCTCGGTTTGTTTTCTAGAGAGTGGGTTGTTATCACTTAACCTAGTATGTTGGTTCTTGACTCCATGGCCCAATGGATTTTGGCACGTGGTCTACTATTTTTGTACTATGGTTTGTTCTTAAGGCACTCACAAGGAGTGCCCATACCCAAGTCATAGCGGTGTTGGTGCTCGAATTAATCTTGCCCCTATTTGTTTAAGCTTTTCCTTCAATTTTTGTTGTATTTTTGTTTTCCCATGGGGGTGTGAGTTGATCTTTTGGTTCTCCTATATGTGGATTTTTCTTTCCTATTTTTGGTTGAGGATCATGTTTGGATATGTACTATTTTTGAAAATTCTCGTGGGAAACCAATTTTGATTTAGGTCTAAAATCTGAAGGATCACCTTTTGTAAAATGTTCCTTGGTCGTGTCTCTACTTTCATTTTTTCCCATTTCTCATTGGTATGTGGCAGTTACCAATTAAATGTGGTATGACATGTTTAACTTGTAAACTTATAACTTTATATTGCATTCACAAAATGTAAAGTCAGTCTCGTGACCCAATGAATATTCATAATCATACATCAGCACAAACAAATTCTCAATTCGTCTCGAAGTTGTACACTTTTTGTAAACTGAGTGGATGTGGGAAATCAGTGCATAATTGTATTTTCACGCACTAAGGATAAAAGGGATAAAAGTGTAAAAGGTTCTGAGACCCATAAAGGAAACATGGCTCTTATTTATGCAAGGAGAGTGGAAGTGGGTCATCAGAGAACTTTGACACTTTTGGTTTTAAATTGGAAAGGGAATAAAATTACAGAAAGGGCCCGCATTTCTGTTATCACTTAAATGTGACCATGTGTCAAGCCCATGTTGAAAGTAAAAAGTGGATGGGCGGGTCAAATGGCCAAAAGTGTATGATTTTTAAAGCATGGAAAAAATACAAAAACTCTCCCTGATCTTGCATTAACGAAAGAATTTTCCATGTGGATGGTTCATTTTTAAATTGAAAAAGTGGAATGAATGGCCATGATGCATTGCATTTATTTCTTCGCCATCAATGCATTTTTACACAAATCAAGGACATATTTTTAAAATATTTCAAGTGTTTCGATCCTTTATTATCAAATTTGTCAAGATCTAAGTGTCATTGTTGATATTTTCATTGTGCAATAGTGTGAAATTTGATCATGGAGCTTGTTTTGAGAATCGGAGATCAAAAGACAATCGGATTAAAGTTGAATGGTTCAAGGATTCACGTAAAATTGGTAAGAACTGAAAAAATCCTATAATTTTCATATTATTGGCAAGAAATTTTGAGGTAAAGTTAGTGTTTTCAAGGATGAAGACCATGCCATCTTCATTCTCGATTTTCATCTGGGATTACAAGTGATTTAGACAGAATTACAGACATAAAGACCTAATGAATGTTGACTTAGAGGAATTTCTTCAACGATTAAATGGCCCCAATCAAAGTGAGTATTTGCAAGTAGTTATCGATAGCCATGTAGCTTTAGCTAGTGCTTTCTGTCATTTGTTCAATGTCGATAATTGGTATGGCATTGTGTTTTGAATTATGACCGGAGAAAAGGGAAGTATTAGACAAAAGTGGTGATGTAGTGTTGACATTAACACTGTGGCTATTAGAATAATGCTTAAATTGCCTATAATCAAAATCCAAACACCATTGGTATAAAATTAGCTTTACAGGATTATGAAAAGAAGAAAAAACATTGCAAAATCCCTTCCCGGAAATCTGGTTTTTCGAACTTAGTCTTTTTGGTCTTTTTTGGCTGGGCGCATGGAATGACTATGTAACACCAACTTTTGGTGCGCCCCCTTTAAAGCCTTTGGCGCATATTTTTCAGTGTCAACACACTTTTGGTGCGCCTTGTATGTTGAGTCTTCTCTGCGTGCGCCAAGGCGCATGCGCCTTCATGTTAGCACAACTTTTGTTGCGCCACTTTTCGGTGCGCCAAAGGGCGCACATAATCTCATGACAACACAACTTTTGGTGCGCCAAAGGCGCGCTTAGTTTCATGCTGGAAAATGCTTTGGTGCGCCAAAGGGCGCATACTTTCCTATGTCGACAGTAATTTTCATGCGCCCTTTATAAAGTTGGTGGCGCATTTATGACTAGCTCATATATATATATATGCATTTGCGCCCACAAATGTCATTATCACCAGACACAAAGCACGTGATTTCTTTTCTCTGAGCTTGTCAGCCCCTGCCCTGTCATTTTCAGCACGTTGTGGACCCGTTTGCAAGATTCTCACTATTTATCCGGGTAAGTGTTCTTGTCTCTTCCATGTGATTTGCTTTCTGGTTCTTTGTGCTTGCTGGTTTGGTTTTTGAAATGCATGTGTTGAGCTAGCCCTCCCCCCGTGCTGTCTTTCCTTATTTTCCTCCCCCTCTTTCCAGATCTGCTGGTAGAGGATGTTATCCTGAAACAATGGTTTGTAACCCTTCTAGTTTAAACCATTTCATTACCCAAGTAACCTTTCAAAAGAGGAAAGAGGAGAAAGAGGATCTGAACCATGTAAAGACCCCTCTGAGGGTGATTAAGTTCACTGTTTTCCTTCGGCGCATCTGTCACCCCTGCAACATAACTAAAATCCGTGCCAATGGCGCACCCATCTTGCCTGCTACATCATAAACTTCTGCGCCCTCAAGGCGCGCCTCCTCCATATGCTGCAAACACTAGTCTTGCGCCCTCTATGGCGCACCAAGCTTCCTTGTTGCATCACATAAATCCGCGCCTATGGCACACCCAGCATCTGTGCAACATCAGCTTTATTCACGCTAAGTACAAGGCTTTGAAGGCGCAGGCGCATCCCTCCTTACAGTAACATTCATGTTGTGTAAACCCTCCGTGCGCCGCGCCATGTTCCCTTTGGCGCACGAAAAATTCTTGTTACACAAACCATACATGCGCCAAAGGGCGCACCAAATCCCAATGCAACATGAAAAATCTATGCGCCTTTGGCGCATCCTGTCTCCGTGCAACACGATGTTTTTATGCGCCCTTTTGTAAAATGCACCCTGCAGTTTTCATGCGCCATGCGCCTTTGGCGCCAGTTTAACCCTTGCAACACCCTTTCCCCGTGCGCCTTACCTATTTAGCCCTGTAAGCTGCAGTTTTCATGCGCCATGCGCCCTGAGCCTCAAAATAACTAACTCTTTCTTCGTTAAACACTTCAATGGAAAATCAAATGACTGATACAACCTTTTTGGATTGGGTCTCGCTTCTTCTTCATGCAGATCAGCAAATAAACTTGGAAGAACATATGTCAACATCCAGCAAAAGACCTACCAAATCCAAAGGAAAGGCCAAGCTTACAGAAGAAGAGATGAAATATAAATATCAAAGGGTCAGAATGCCCGATTCCCAGGCCGAGTGTAGCCTGGACGTCAGAGACTCAGAATTGGGACATATTGATATGGAGGAATTCTGGGCTAGAACTCAGAAAGTCACAAGGAGTCCATGGATGGACAAACTGATAGGCAGTGCCCTGCACTTCACCGGTGGAATCCCAGTCAGCGCCATCAACAATGAATTCTTGATGGTGATTGCCCAATGTTACAACAAAGACACAAGGTGTGTCGTAAACAGCAAGGGCGAGGTAGTCATTGACCTCACTGCCCGTCACTTTGAGATAATACTCGGCATACCTCACCACCGGCACTTTGTGGCCGTCAGTCAAGCAGATTGCATTAAGGCCTGGGATGACAATGCAGATCAGTGTATGCAACTAATGAATGAGGTTTACTTGAAAAACAAAAAGGTAGTAACCCGGTGGCCCCAAATCATCCACCGCAGCGACTTCTCAGAGGAGCTCAGCGACACCATTACGTTCCTGAGCAGGGTCTTCGGGCTTTCTGACGCCCATTATTTCCATAAATGGATGTTGCGGTACTTAGAGACCATGAACAAGAATATGCCTGATCAGCGCTTTTGCTGGGGAGAAATTATAAGCAGCACAATCTCTGAGCAGCTACAACAATTTAGCACAACGGGGACATTCCATATGAACTCCTACGTGGTCTACGCTGCAGCATCAGAGAGGGACTATCCAGGCCTGACGCGGAGTGGAGTTTGGCCTCAGGTCAAGATATACGAGTACTACCTGAATTGAGGCTGGAGAATAGCATCTCCCAATTTACAAAAATTAACGATGTGTTTTTCTATCACATCATCTGCCTATTGAGGCCGAATATGACTTATGGTCGCACGACCAAAAGCATAGTAGCAGCCACTGAGAAATGGGGGGCCCTGTTCACCCAGTTTCCCACATTCACCTATCTAAGGGCTGCCAACTTTTTAGGAGAGCCAACCAGGCTACCGAGGTATGCTGGACCTAAACTGATTCTGCTGGAGCTGTCAAGGCAGCTGATCACATACCACGAGAAATGCCTGAAAAGAAAGAAGGGTGGAACTCCTTTCCCCCTCACAGTGGGCCGATATACATGCTCTACCCACCACAAGGCGAAGGAAATGTTCGCAGAGCTGGAGCTGCTCAATTTAAGACATGATTTCCCAGCCAGGCCTACCTTCGACCCAAGGAGCTGTCTGCCAAGGGTGAAACTTGATCCAATCCACGTCCCTCAGATCGAGGACATTTACATTGACATCATCCATGAGGTGGAGCTCAGGAGAAAGGATCATTCTCGCCTAGCATTGGCAGAAATCATCCAATATGGGATAGCCATTGTCCCCAAAGGCTTCCAAACTATGGAAGATGAAATAGACAAGGTATATACTGACACAGATGGGGACAATTGGCCCTTTCCGGCCATTGATAGAACTAAGGCCCCTCAGACAATTGAGGAGAGGGTCAAGGAGACTCTGCGTAGGACAGAGCATTGGTGCCGTATGAATGGACTAATCTACCTTGGGGTTGATTTCACAACCTCCCCATTGGGCAACGCACCTCCACGATCCAAAAAGTAGCCTAAAGGCAAGGGCAAAGGCGTAGAAGGTGAATCCAGCACCATTCAGGAAGAAGCCCCTGAGAGTCCTCCTTCCGCGGCACCCGAGCAGGTAATAACTCTGGTCACACCAGAGAAAGAAGCAGAAGAGGATATTCCCATTGGCCCATCCACTCAGGATGTCGGCATTGCTACAACAACTGAGGTCCCTTCTATCCTTTCTTCTTCTCTTCCTTCCCCTCCTCGAGCGACTCAAGCGACCATCCCTTTGGTCGTGTCTTCTGTCCCTTCTTCTACTGTTTCCCCCGCTTCTTCGTCTATCTTCTCTTCCCTCGCTGATCTATCCTCCTCCATTTCTTCCCTCATCTCCGAGCTCCCTTCCCTTCCTATGTCTTCCAGCACTGCAGTTTCCCTTCCTTCCGTGGGCACTTCTTCGGCTATTCTCTCAATGCCGCCGCCACGTGTCTCCACGTTTTTCCCCTCTACTACTGCAGCTGCCCCCTCCTCTGTTTCCGGTCCTTCTACCATGGGTCCAGCTTGGATCTCTCAGCAGCTAAGTCAGCAAAAGAGGAAAGTTCCCATCGCTCCGATGGACTTTTCCGTGATCCCATCTAAGGGGGCGAAGAAGCAGAAGCCTGTCACGCGCTTCTCTCAAAGTGCTGTAGGAGAGAGAGTTATGGAAATCGCATACCCCAATCCCCTCAAAGAGAAAAAGGATCTGTCTCCGACAGATTTTACTGTGACCCAAGTCACAATGGGGACATCTTCCGAAAGTCTTCAAGGGGAGGCTCTTTCTGCAGTTGACGCCCTCTGCAAGAAGCTTAAAGAGATAAAGGAAGAGAAAAGGCAACTGAAGGAGCAAAACAAATATCTGCTCCAAGCCTTACAGAAGATGGGTAGTGCGCCTCCCACAACTGCCGCCGAGACTTCTGAGCTTCTCAGCCAGGAGAAAATTAATGAGTATGCCAAGATCGGTGGAGAGTGGTATGGCCGTTTCCACTTGGAGGAGCCAAATCCTCAAAGACAGCGAAAAAGTGATCGCCGAGTTCTCCGACTTGTACCTGAACATCAGTAAGGTGAATAAAGAGCTCCAAGCGTTAGCAGGGCCCATATCAGAAGAGCTGGAACATGCCAGATTGCAACACGAGACCTTCCAACAAATGTTCGACTGTTCAGTCGAAGATCTGGTCAAGTTCATTTTCGGCCATCCAAGGGCCCTCAACAAAATCATGTCCACTCTGGACTACCGGGTGGATCAGCTAGAATTTATTCTAGAAAAGATTGATAAAGTCAAGGAAGAAGCCCTGGATGCGATGCACCAAATGGAACGGATTGTTCTTAATATGTCGCCAGGGTTACTTACTCCTTCCTTCACTTTAAGGAAAGCTGATGAAACCACCCGGATCTTCAAGGAGATCACTTCTCAAGGAACGGGGCCAGAGGTCACATTTGACACAGAATCTATCAACAACCTGCTGGCCTGTAGGGACTTCATCGGGTTCCTCATTGAGGTGGAAAAGGACTATTCCAAACTCCCAGAGAAGCTCATAGATGAGCGGGAGACTTGTGAGGTGATTAGTGAGCGGCACAAGGATCCTTCCCAGGATCAACTAGGGCCAATAATCAACAAGTTCATGGAATACCGCTCTCAGTTCCATATCTCGTCACCGAAAGAATAAAAGCCGCCCACCCCTTTCGGCCCAGATGATGATGATGATGAGTAAGCTTCTTCTTCTTCTTCTTCTTCTTCTTCTTCTTCTTTCTTTCTTCTTCGTCTTTCTTTTTGGAAATATCTGGAGTATGTTGATACAAATGATGACATCATCCATGTTGCATCATGGGATGATGTCATCCATCAAGTTGTAAAAAGTCAACATGACTTTTAGATATTTTGTAAATATCTTTGTAAATAGTTGTTGGCTCCTTTTTGGCCTTCTTTTCTCTCCTTCTTCTATATATACCCCAATACTTGTTGTATTGTGGGATGGATGAATATCTTTCAGATGAAAAATAGAAGTGAAGAAAAAAGACTTTGAGCTTTCTTGTAACAGAAGAAAACAGTAATACAAATATTGAGACTTTGTGCTGAATAGCTGTGTTATGCATCAGACCTTTCTTATGTTAGATCTGTATGTGTTTATTCTGTTAGATTCATATCTACTTTTTTGTCATTTATTCATCATCAGTATTGCTTTGTTTGTTTATGCAAGTAGGTTTGGCTCTATTTACTACCAATCCCAAAACATAAATCTTCTGACCTTTCTGCTTTGGAATTCATTTCTTTTCTTCCTTCGGACCTGCTCTTTCTTCATCCCCTCTTCCTTTCCTTTCTTTTCGCAATGGAAACACCCCCTACCGGGATGAGATCCCAAACCCCGAAGGCGTAATCGTGAGACTTGCATAGATTCCTGCTAGTAGAATAGCAATAAACCAGTTTCGCTTTGCTGACTCAAAGAGGGGCTATGCCCTGCACACTGTTGGCTCGTCTATCCATAGATCTGTCCAAGCGACAGATTTTCGGACCAACAGTTTTTGGCGACTACTGGGATCGAATGATCTATAGATCTATGATAGTGATAGGATAGAAAATCAGAAAAAATCAGAAAAATCACTATCTGTTTGCAAATCTGAACTTTTTGTTAAAAATCCAAAAATTTGCAAAAGTGCTCTGAATTGAAAATTTTCTTCTGAGATCCATAGATCTGGCCTAGTTACAAATCTTTAGTTCGCTGAGTTTTTATAAAAATCAGTATTTTGCCGTAGATCTGAATTTTTGACTGTTTGCTAAAAGTTTGAAACCCTCTGAAAAAAGTCAAAATTAGATCCGAAAATCAGCTTGCTATTCTTCTCTGTCATTTTATCCTCGTTGTTATTTGTCATTAACCGCAATCGGTTTTCTGAAAAGGATAGTTTTTAAATATTTAGAAAAGTATTTGCTGCTGGTTTTTGACAGAAAAACCAGAAAATCAGCAAGTACAGCCAAAAAGAAATTTCAAATCTGCGCCATAACGTTGCAGATCTGGAAGGTACACTGGCGGGTGAACCTTTTACGCGCAGCAGGAGAGCCCATGGAGAAGCTGATCCTACTTTCGATCTGCTTCAAAGGCATAATTTCAGCATAACACCGGCACGCTTTTCAGCGCTAAGCTCGGCTGACCGGTCATCCAGGAGTGTCTCGCCTTCACGAAGGAAGAATCTTTCGCAAGGGGCATCCACATCCCTTTGTAGTGCCTTGTTGCTCAGTGGAACCGTGCTTCCAGCCCGTGTTCTTTTTCCAGCCTTTCAAATGGCGGTACCATGGGGAAATGCTATGGGTCCCTTGGCTTTACCACATCCAGTTCATGCGCTCCCTCACGGAAACCGAAAGAATTTTCCCAAATTCGACGGGAGTGGAAATCAAAGTATGGATTCCCACATATCTGCATTCATCATGTCATGCAGTATTTTGGATGTAACTCATGAAGATGTGTCGGTTCACCTTTTTCTGGAAACCCTACAAGGACCTCGCACTGAATGGTTTCAAAGATTTACCACCGGATCTATTACCAGTTGGGCCACCTTGCAGGGATGCTTTTGAAGACAGGTACAAACCTTCAGAAGATGCATTTGCATTATTATCATGGATCACTCACCTGAAGAAAGAGGCAAATGAGACCATGCGTGATTTTATCACCCGGTTCAATGCACTAATCAACCGTGTCCCTGTTGCCATGCTTCCAACACCGGAGAATCAAAAGTGTTTCTTCGTAAATGCTATGAGCTCAAAAGTTAGTTTCTTGCTCCTTCAGGAACGAGTTGCCACCTTGATTCTCACCCAAGCCGCTGCCATTCGCATAGAAGATAATTTGATAATATCTGGTGAATTGAAAAAGGAATCAGCCAAGCCTAAATCTTTGGGCCCTTCGCCCACTACTTCATCTGATCCAGCCTTTCAAAAGATGGCAAATGACTTGCTTGCATTAAAGAAGCAGTTGGCCCAGGCCTCCCCCAGTTCCTCATACCGGGATATTCCATGAGGAATTTCGTTCCTAACAATGTTTCACAAAGGACCGCGCTTACCCGCAACCGCTCCGTGGTTGGCACTTGAGGCTCCTCCGGTCAACGCTCTGGCCGAAATCGAAGAAGAAGAGCAGTATTATGAAGAACCTTCGTCTCAAGGTGAAGATGATCAAGATGTCGGTGAACCGACTGGCGACTCTACTATTGGATATATGGAATTTGATGAGGAAGAATCTGATGAAGAGGAAGGTACCCAAGGATACGCAAGCGGACAGTCATACGCTGTTTTTACTCGCTCGCAAGGAAAAGAAGTGGAAGTTGCTGCCCATGTCCAGCAGGAGAAGGCCATGTCAAACGCGCCTCCGATCATTGCTAAAAGAGGTAATCCTCTTCCTACTCAACTCCCTGGCAAATCTTTTACAAGGAAATCCTTTCCCCCCATCTCTCCTCCAAATCAGTCCTCTCATGTTCCTACCAAGACCAGTAATCCTATTCCACCATCGCGAAGTGAGGGACTCATTCCTTCACCAACGCAACCCTTGGCCGCATTTGATATCATAGATCATGCAAAAAAGACCAAGATCCAAATGTCTGAAGCTGAGTACCTTCAGTCAAATCCCAAACAACTTGTAAGATTGACCAAATATATTCAAAGTCAAGCTGTTATATCTAATCAGGTTTCCCCAAAAGGAATCCTTTCCACTCCCCCTGAATCCCACATAAATGTTGCTTCAACATCGGCATCAGGCAAGATAGAGCCTTTCTATCTCTCCCTCCTAATCAATGGACACAAGCTGAGTAACTGCATAATTGATTCCGGGGCTTCTGATAATGTCATGCCAGCAAAAGTCACCCATGCTTTGGGCCTCACTCTTACCAAGCCTTTTGGCAGATGTTATTCCTTGGAAACCAAGCAGGTTCCGTTGATTGGCCAAATCAAAGACGCGTAATTTGCATTTGTGGCATTCCCTGATAAGAGGGTAAAGATGATGTCCTCGTTCTTGCCGACATTCCAGCAGCCTATGGAATTTTGCTGGGAAGAAGTTTTTGCAGCGAAGTTGGTGGGGAAATTCATATGGACTGGTCTAAAGCTAGAATTCCCGTCAAAGGTGTAATGCAGACTTTGGAGCCGGAATCACAAAAGAAGTACTTGGTTACTAGCTCTGAGGACCCCAAAGCTCAAATCCTTTTTGAATCATCAGGGATGGGGAACTATTTCTTGTCTACCGAGTCCGATAAAATGGTTGTCCTCATTCAAGAAGGAGATCTTAACAAGATCTGGACCTTGCAGTTCGATGGCAGCTGTGCAACCAGCGGATGTGGCGCCGGAGCCGTGCTAATATCTCCCGAGGAAGAAGTCATTCCTCTCTCTTTCAAGTTGCAGTTTTTTAACACAAATAATACTGCTGAGTATGAATCTTTGTTACTTGGCATGCAAGCCGCAAGGGAAAGAGGGATTAAAAATCTAAAAGTACAAGGTGATGCAGAGCTAGTTGTGAATCAAGTTAAAAGGATTTACCAAGTGAAGAATGAAAGGCTCAGGCATTACCGTAATGCGGTATGGGACAACATTGAAGAGTTTGATGCTTTTTCGATTGAATCCATTCCAAGAGCCCAAAATGACATGGCCGATTCATTGGCTGTTTCAGCATCCCTCATGCTTCCTCACCCAGGTTTGAAAACAAACAAATACACCATTGAGGTGGTTTTCCGCCCGAGCGTGCCAGACAATTCTCAGCATTGGCAGGTGTTCAACGATGATAATCAACTCATTGCCTTTCTAGAAAAGGTGGAAAATTTTAAAGAATTGCACTTTGAAGGATCTACTTCCACTTGCCGTGAATCAGTCACCAATCAAGGCGATGAATCAAGGGAACGATGGCATATGTCAGCTCAAAGGGAATAAAATCCCAAAGGGCCTGGTTTCTCTGGAGCGGTTGTTCGACAGGCATGACCGTTTTGTGAAAAAGAAGAGGCGAGATGACCCTGACTCATCCCCAGAAACCGAACCGGTCAATATAGGTTCGATAGAGCACCCGCAATTTGTGAACATTGGCAAATGTTGCACGCCTGAGGAGAAACGGAAATTTTTCAAGTTGCTAAAAAAATATATGGACGTGTTGGCATGGTCCTATGCCGATCTAAAGTCTTTAAGCCAAAGGACGTTCAGCATGACATCCCGTTGAAAGAAGATGTCAAAGCCTTTCGCCAGAAGCAGAGGCACTATAATCCTAAGATCTCGGGACTATCCAGGCTGAAATTCAAAAGATGCTGGATGCGAGAATCATCTTTCCTATCCATCACAGTACTTGGGTAGCAAATATTGTGCCAGTGCGCAAGAAAAATGGTGAGATACGCATATGCGTAGACTTTCACAATTTGAATCAGGCTTCCTTGAAAGACAACTACCCACTTCCGATAATGGATCAAGTTCTGCAAGCAGTAACTGGATCAGAGATGTTGTCCATGCTTGATGGTTTTTCAGGCTATAATCAGATTGAAGTTTCACCTGAAGATCAATTTAAAACAGCATTCACTACTCCCTGGGGTACATTTGCCTACAGCAGGATGCCTTTTGGCCTAACTAATGCTGGCGCCACTTTTCAGTGGGCCATGGATTTTGCATTCAAAGGTATGATGGGGAAAGTCATTGTGGTTTATTTAGATGACTTAACCGTGTTCTCTAAACAACGAAATGATCATTGTGATCATTTGGAGCAAGTATTGGCCAGGTGCCGAGAACATGGGATTTCCCTAAATCCAAAAAAGTTTGTTTTTGGAGTCACGGAAGGAAAGTTGCTAGGGCATGTGGTTAGCAAAGAAGGAACAAAGATAGATACCGAAAGAGTTAAGGCTATTCAAAGCCTTACTCTGCCTACAAGCAAGACTGGTGTTCATTCTTTCTTCGGAAAGGTGAACTTTCTCAGACGTTTTGTTCCTGACTTTGCTGAGAAGACTCGTCACATATTGAACATGATGAAGGGGTCACCAACTTTCAGATGGAGCGAAGAGGGGAAAAGGTCATTTGAAGAAATAAAAGCTTCCGTTGCTCATGCACCAGTCCTGGTATGTCCCGATTTCTCCAAGGACTTCATCATGTATAGTTACGCATCTGAGCATACTGTGTCCGCAATATTGATGCAAAAGAATTCGGAGGATGTTGAATCTCCGATTGCGTTCATGAGTTCTCCCCTCAAGCCTCACGAACTAAAAATGACTCAATTGGAAAACATGCCTTTGCCGTTGTCAAAGCAGTGAAGAATTTCAGGTATTACATTCTAAACTCACATACGGTGGTGCTGGTCCCTGACACGGCGGTGAAATCAATTCTAACTCAGCAGAGTTAGGAAGCTTGCGAGGAAATTGGATCACAAAGGTCCAGGAGTATGACCTGGATATTAAACCAACCAAGCTGGTGAGGGGCAAGGGCCTGTGTCAGCTTATGGCTGAAAACAAAGATTCAGAAAACCCTGATGAAAGGGGTGACTACACCGATGAAGCACAGAACCGGCTGGAAAAACCTGATTCGCTGCCTCTGGTCCTATTTGTTGCGACTAGTGATGAATGGTATTCCAATATCACTTTCTTCCTCACCTACGGCGAATGCCCAATGCACCTAACTGCAAAGGAGAAGCGCACTATAAAGCTCAGAGTAGCTAAATATGTCATCTGGGATGACGGTTTATATAAAGCGCGGGATAGATGGTGTCTTTTTGTGATGTGTCGACAAACCTCAGCAGGTAAAACTACTGGAAAGTTTTCACAATTCAGCCTGTGGGGGGCATTTCTCTTCCTCCGTGACAGCACACAAGATCATTCGAGCCAGGTACTATTGGCCGACGCTCTTCCAAGATACAGCCACCTGGGTGGCAAAGTGTGAACCTTGCCAGCAATTCGTCGGCAAGCCCAAGTTGGCTGCTTTTCCCCTTAGGCCTGTCATTATCAACGAACCATTCAGGCAATGGGGAATTGATTTTATTGGTGCACTCAATCCTCAATCGAGTGCCGGACATAGCTATGTCCTTACAGCAATGGATTACTTCACCAAGTGGGTGGAAGCCATACCTGTCAAGCATGCCACTTCTGAGGTGGTTTGCAATTTCATTAAAGAAAATATCATTGTCAGGTTTGGCGTTCCAAACAAAATCATTGCTGATAATGCTTCTAACTTCTCCTCATGGGAAGTTATTAGTTTTTGCTATGAATATGGGATAACTTTGGCTCATGCCTCAGATTATTACCCTCAGGGAAATGGTCAGGCAGAATCCAGCAACAAGAACTTGGTGACCATCATACGGAAGTTAGTGGATGAGAATCAATGGATGTGGCACAAGTCCTTATACGACGCTTTGTGGGCCGATCGTATTACTCCCAAGAGGTCTCTCGGCATGTCACCTTTTCAAGTGTTATATGGCACTGATGCCGAGCTTCCCATTTCTATGGAACTTCCTGCTCTGCGCTTGGCACGAGCTATCGAAGATGAAACTTTCCAGAATTCTCTAGAAAAGAGGATCATGTATCTGGCAGAACTTGAAGAAAAGAGAGTAAGGGTGGTCGACAAGATCACCGAACATCAGAATCAAGTTAAGAGATTATTCGATAAAAAGGCAAAGAAGAGGGATTTTCAAGTGGGAGATCTCGTCCTTTTGTGGGACAAGCGAAGAGAGCCAAAGGGCATGCACGGAAAGTTTGATTCCCTGTGGAGAGGGCCCTTCAAGATCAAGCAGCTCAACGAGAGAGAATAGCTTCTATCTCTCATATCTGGATGGTACCGAGCTCCCACTTCCTTATAGTGGGCAACATTTGAAAATCTTCAAGAAGTAGAGCTTGCTCTCTTCTTTGTACAGTTTTCTTTAGTTGTGTGTTTGTTTTCGTCGTGTGTTTTCTTTCGGTTTGTTGTGTGTTCCTTTTTCTCTCCCTCCGGTCACCCTTGTTTTTGACTCTGTTACCCAATGGATAGGCACATAAGATCTGGGATTCTCTACCCCCGAGTTTGCTCAGGGATAGTCCCCAGAAAGAGCCAGTTGTTATCCCGTAAAATTGACAAGGGCAATTTTACCGATAACCATACCGAAAATTTTGTTTCGATCCCTTGTTAGGGATCCCTTGCATTGAAATCAGTTTGCAAAATCCCTTGTTTTCAAGGATGAAGAGCATGCCATCTTCATTCTCATTTTCATCTAGGATTACAAGTGATTTAGATAGAATTATAGACAAAGACCTAATGAATGTTGACTTAGATGAATTTCTTCAACGATTAAATGGCCCCAATCAAAGTGAGTATTTGCAAGTAGTTATCGATAGCCATGTAGCTTTAGCTAGTGCTTTCCTATCATTTGTTCAAGTGTCGATAATTGGTATGGAATTGTGTTATGAATTATGACCTGGAGAAAAGGGAAGTAGTAGACAAAAGTGGTGATGTAGTGTTGACATTGACACCTGTGGCTATTAGAATAATGCTTAAATTACCTATAATCAAAATCCAAACACCATTGGTATAAAATTAGCTTTACAGGATTATGAAAAGAAGAAAAAATATTATGCTAAGATCATAAATACATAATGGTTCATCACCCATCTGATATCTGTTATCCCGTAAAATTGACAAGGGAAATTTTACCGATAACCATACTGAAAATTTTGTTTCGATCCCTCGTTAGGGATCCCTTGCATTCGAAACATTGCAAAATCCCTTCCCGGGAAATCTGGTTTTTCGAACTTAGTCTTTTTGGTCTTTTTTGGCTGGGCGCATGGAATGACTATGTAACACCAACTTTTGGTGCGCCCCTTTAAAACCTTTGGCGCATATTTTTCAGTGTCAACAATGCTTTTGGTGTGCCTTGTATGTTGAGTCTTCTCTGCGTGCGCCAAGGCGCATGCGCCTTCATGTTAGCACAAACTTTTGTTGCGCCACTTTTCGGTGCGCAAAGGGCGCACATAATCTCATGACAACACAACTTTTGGTGTGCCAAAGGCACGCTTAGTTTCATGCTGGCAAATTCTTTGGTGCGCCAAAGGGCGCATACTTTCCTATGTCGACAGTAATTTTCATGCGCCCTTTATAAAGTTGGTGGCGCATTTATGACTAGCTCACATATATATATGCATTTGCGCACCCACAAATGTCATTATCACCAGACACAAAGCACGTGATTTCTTTCTCTGAGCTTTTCAGCCCCTGCCCTGTCGTTTTCAGCACGTTGTGGACCCATTTGCAAGTTTCTCACTATTTATCCTGGGTAAGTGTTCTTGTCTCTTCCATGTGATTTACTTTCTGGTTCTTTTTGCTTGCTGGTTTGGTTTTTGAAATGCATGTGTTGAGCTAGCCCTCCCCCCATGCTGTCTTTCCTTATTTTCCTCCCCCTCTTTCCAGATCTGCTGGTAGAGGATGTTATCCTAAAACAATGGTTTGTAACCCTTCTAGTTTAAACCATTTCATTACCCAAGTAACCTTTCAAAAGAGGAGAAAGAGGATCTGAACCATGTAAAGACCCCTCTGAGGGTGATTAAGTTCACTGTTTTCCTTTGGCGCATCTGTCACCCCTGCAACATAACTAAGATCCGCGCCAATGGCGCACCCATCTTGCCTGCTACATCATAAACTTCTGCGCCCTCAAGGCGCGCCTCCTCCATATGCTGCAAACACTAGTCTTGCACCCTCTATGGTGCACCAAGCTTCCTTGTTGCATCACATAAATCCGCGCCTATGGCACACTTAGCATCTGTGCAACATCAGCTTCATTCGTGCTAAGTACAAGGCTTTGAAGGCGCAGGCGCATCCCTCCTTACAGTAACATTCGTGTTGTGCAAACCCTCGTGTGCCGCGCCATGTTCCCTTTGGCACATGAAAAATTCTTATTACACAAACCATTTATGTGCCAAAGGGCGCACCAAATCCCAATGCAACATGAAAATCTATGCGCCTTTGCGCATCCTCGTCTCCATGCAACACGATGTTTTTATGCGCCCTTTGTAAAATGCACCCTGCAGTTTTCATGCGCCATGCGCCTTTGGCGCCAGTTTAACCCTTGCAACACCCTTTCCCCATGTGCCTTACCTATTTAGCCCTGTAAGCTGTAGTCTTCATGCGCCATGCGCCCTGAGCCTCAAAATAACTAACTCTTTTCTCTCGTTAAACACTTCAATGGAAAATCAAATAACCGATACAACCTTTTCAAGGTTGGGTCTCGCTTCTTCTTCATGCAGATCAGCAAATAAACTTGGAAGAACATATGTCAACATCTAGCAAAAGACCTATCAAATCCAAAGGAAAGGCCAAGCTTACAGAAGAAGAGATGAAATATAAATATCAAAGGGTCAGAATGCCCGATTCCCAGGCCGAGTGTAGCCTGGACGTCAGAGACTCAGAATGGGACATATTGATATGGAGGAATTCTAGGCTAGAACTCAGAAAGTCACAAGGAGTCCATGGATGGACAAACTGATAGCAAAGGCTGCTCGCACTTCACCGGTGGAATCCCAAGCCAAGACTGGCCAACAATGAATTCTTGATGGTGATTGCCCAATGTTACAACAAAGACACAAGGTGTGTCGTAAACAGCAAGGGCGAGGTAGTCATTGACCTCACTACCCGTCACTTTGAGATAATACTCGGCATACCTCACCACCGGCACTTTGTGGCCGTCAGTCAAGCAGATTGCATTAAGGCCTGGGATGACAATGCAGATCAGTGTATGCAACTAATGAATGAGGTTTACTTGAAAAACAAAAAGGTAGTAACCCGGTGGCCCCAAATCATCCACCGCAGTGACTTCTCAGAGGAGCTCAGTGACACCATTACGTTCCTGAGCAGGGTCTTTGGGCTTTCTGACGCCCATTATTTCCATAAATGGATGTCTGCGGTACTTAGAGACCATGAACAAGAATATGCCTGATCAGCGCTTTTGCTGGGGAGAAATTATAAGCAAAGCACAATTCTCGAGCAACTACAACAATTTAGCACAACGGGGACATTCCATATGAACTCCTACGTGGTCTACGCTGCAGCATCAGAGAGGGACTATCCAGGCCTGACGCGGAGTGGAGTTTGGCCTCAGGTCAAGATATACGAGTACTACCCGGAATTGAGGCTGGAGAATAGCATCTCCCAATTTACAAAAATTAACGATGTGTTTTTCTATCACATCATCTACCTATTGAGGCCGAATATGACTTATGGTCGCACGACCAAAAGCATAGTAGCAGCCACTGAGAAATGGGGGGCCCTGTTCACCCAGTTTCCCACATTCACCTATCTAAGGGCTGCCAACTTTTAGGAGAGCCAACCAGCTACCGAGGTATGTTGGACCTAACTTGATTCTCGCTGAGCCGTCAAGGAAGCCGATCACATACCACAAGAAATGCCTCGAAAAGAAAGAAGGGTGGAACTCCTTTCCCCTCACAAAGGCCGATATACATGCTCTACCCACCACAAGGCGAAGGAAATGTTCGCAGAGCTGGAGTGAGCGCTCAATTTAAGACATGATTTCCCAGCCAGGCCTACCTTCGACCCAAGGAGCTGTCTGCCAAGGGCGAAACTTGATCCAATCCACGTCCCTCAGATCGAGGACATTTACATTGACGTCATCCATGAGGTGGAGCTCAGGAGAAAGGATCATTCTCGCCTAGCATTGGCAGAAATCATCCAATATGGGATAGCCATTGTCCCCAAAGGCTTCCAAACTACGGAAGATGAAATAGACAAGGTATATACTGACACAGATGGGGACAATTGGCCCTTTCCGGCCATTGATAGAACTAAGGCCCCTCAGACAATTGAGGAGAGGGTCAAGGAGACTCTGCGTAGGACAGAGCATTGGTGCCGTATGAATGGACTAATCTACCTTGGGGTTGATTTCACAACCTCCCCGTTGGGCAACGCACCTCCACGATCCAAAAAGTAGCCTAAAGGCAAGGGAAAAGGCGTAGAAGGTGAATCCAACACCATTCAGGAAGAAGCCCCTGAGAGTCCTCCTTCCGTGGCACCCGAGCAGGTAATAACTCTGGTCACACCAGAGAAAGAAGCAGAAGAGGATATTCCCATTGGCCCATCCACTCAGGATGTCGGCATTGCTACAATAACTGAGGTCCCTTCTATCCTTTCTTCTTCTCTTCCTTCCCCTCCTCGAGCGACTCAAGCGACCATCCCTTTGGTCGTGTCTTTTGTCCCTTCTTCTACTGTTTCCCCCGCTTCTTCGTCTATCTTCTCTTCCCTCGCTGATCTATCCTCCTCCATTTCTTCCCTTATCTCCGAGCTCCCTTCCCTTCCTATGTCTTCCGTAGCTGCAGTTTCCCTTCCTTCTATGGGCACTTCTTCGGCTATTCTCTCAATGCCGCCGCCACGTGTCTCCATGTTTTTCCCCTCTACTACTGCAGCTGCCCCCTCCTCTATTTCCATTCCTTCTACCATGGGTCCAGCTTGGATCTCTCAGCAGCTAAGTCAGCAAAAGAGGAAAGTTCCCATCGCTCCAATGGACTTTTCCGTGATCCCATCTAAGGGGGCAAAGAAGCAGAAGCCTATCACGCGCTTCTCTCAAAGTGCTGTAGGAGAGAGAGTTATGGAAATCGCATACCCCAATCCCCTCAAAGAGAAAAAGGATTTGTCTCCGACAGATTTCACTGTGACCCAAGTCACAATGGGGACATCTTCGAAAGTCTTCAGGGGGAGGCTCTTTCTGTAGTTGATGCCCTCTGCAAGAAGCTTAAAGAGATAAAGGAAGAGAAAAGGAAATCGAAAGAGCAAAACAAATATCTGCTCCAAGCCTTACGAGAAGATGGGTAGTGCGCCTCCCACAATCGCCGCCGAGACTTCGAGCTTCTCACCAGAGAAAATTAATGAGTATGCCAAGATCGGCGAGCAGTGGTATGGTTGCATTTCCTCTGAGGAGCCAAATCCTCAAAGACAATGAAAAAGTGATCGCGAGTTCTCCGACTTGTACCGAACATCAATAAGGTGAATAAAGAACTCCAAGCGTTAGCAAGCAGGCCCATATCGAAGAGTTGGAACATGCCGATCACGAAGCATGAGACCTTCCAACAAATGTTCGACTATTCAATTGAAGATCTCGGTCAAGTTCGGCTTTTCGCCATCCAAAGGCCCTCAACAAACTCATGTCCACTGGACTACCGGGTGGATCAGCTAGAATTTATTCTAGAAAAGATTGATAAAGTCAAGGAAGAAGCCCCGGATGCGATGCACCAAATGGAATGGATTGTTCTTAATATGTCGTGGTTACTTACTCCAACCTTCCTTCACTTTAAGGAAAGCTGATGAAACCACCCGGATCTTCAAGGAGATCGCTTCTCAAGGAACGGGCCGAGGTCACATTTGACATGTAATCTATCAACAACCCGCCTTCTGTAGGGACTTCATCGGGTTCCTCATTGAGGCGGAAAAGGACTATTCCAAACTCCCAGAGAAGCTCATAGATGAGCGGGAGACTTGTGAGGTGATTAGTGAGTGGCACAAGGATCCTTCCCAGGATCAACTAGGGCCAATAATCAACAAGTTCATGGAATACCGCTCTCAGTTCCATATCTCGTCACCTGAGCAGCAACAAAATCCGTCCACCCCCTTTCGGCCGCAGGATGACGATGACAAGTAGTAGCTTCTTCTTCTTCTTCTTCTTCTCTTTCTCTTCTTCGTCTTTCTTTTTGGAAATATCTGGAGTATGTTGATACAAATGATGACATCATCCATGTTGCATCATGGGATGATGTCATCCATCAAGTTGTAAAAGTCAACATGACTTTTAGATATTTTGTAAATATCTTTGTAAATAGTTGTTGGCTCCTTTTTGCCTTTTTTCTCTTCTTCTTCTATAAATACTCCAATACTTGTTATATTGTGAGAGGGATGAATATCTTTCAGATGAAAAATAGAAGTGAAGAAAAAAGACTTTGAGCTTTCTTGTAACAGAAGAAAACAGTAATACAAATATTGAGACTTTGTGTTGAATAGTTGTGTTATGCATCAGACCTTTCTTATGTTAGATCTGTATGTGTTTATTCTGTTAGATTCATATCTACTTTTTTGTCATTTATTCATCATCAGTATTGCTTTGTTTGTTTATGCAAGTAGGTTTGGCTCTGTTTACTACCAATCCCAAAACATAAATCTTCTGACCTTTCTGCTTTGGAATTCATTTCTTTTCTTCCTTCGAACCTGCTCTTTCTTCATCCCCTCTTCCTTTCCTTTCTTTTCGCAGTCGGAAACACCTCTACTGGGATGAGATCCCAAACCCCCGAAGGTAGAATCTATGAGACTTGCATAGATTCCTGCTATTAGAATAGCAATAAACCAGTTCCGCTTTGCCGACTCAAAGAGGGGCTATGCCCCGCACACTCGTTGGCTCATCTATCCATAGATTTGTCGGGTTTATTGATTTTCAGACCAACAATATCATAATTCAATGGAATGTGATGTTGGTCAATGATGCTTTATTTGCCCCAATTATTTTTCTTTTCAAACAAGAGTGAGAGCAAAGATAGAATTTATGAGCAGGCCAGGCAAGTAATTTTGGAGTATGGGTGTTACTTCATTCAATACAAGAAATTCACATACATAAGGGTTAGTGGTTTTGAAGGTAAACCATGTAAGTTACCCATATATTTAGATGAAAAAATGGATTTATGTGAATTGGCAAGGCAACTAACACCTATTCACAAATTGATTTTGGGAGACATAAGACCAATATCAAATTCCCTATTAGAATTGGAAGATATTCATGCCCATCAATCATAAAGGCTAGACTGATTGAAGATGAAATGAAGAAGTTTGATATGGAAAATTTTGAGGTAAGAGCCAATTATGATATTAGATGGGTATTCAATAATATTTCCAATACTTTTGAGCATGAGCCTCATTTTGAAGACTATTGGATGAATTTTAGAGATGAAGAAGAGGTTAGGTTAAGATATTTCTCTAGGATGACCCTTGCACAAATCATAGAATTAAAAGTTTCAATTATCCCAGAGGGAATTATGGATGATCCACTCACAATAAGTAAGTATTACATTGATCAGAAGGTGGAAGGATAGCCTATAGCCCCTCTAAATTGGAATGAAATAGAATCTGATGATTCTTACATATGGATAACTGATGTAATGAGGAGGACTATAAATTGGTTAGCCTAAAATAATATTGATCTGTCAATCCAGAGTATAAGAGTTCTAAATAATTTCAGAGACTTGGGTTTCTTAGTTGATGATCTTCTGCCCTTGAGATAAGGTGCAGAAAAAATTGATCCATTGGGAGGAAAGGATCTTTAGCTGCCATCAAAGAGACCCACTTATGAATTAATATATGAATGGACCTCAGCTACTAGTGGGACTAACACCTCTATATCTTCTTTGAAGCAAAATACTGAGGAAATGCTCCTCAAATCCATGGAAAATGCTCCCATTAATTTTGCAACACCACTTCAAACAAATGGGAAAGGTTTAACATCTCATATTGTTCCACCATGTACATTTCAAAGCCTCATAGTGTAGAAAAATTAATGAGTGGGGAAATAACAAGTGGTCATTCTCAATCTAGGCCATGAAAGGAGGAATGAAGGGCAACACCAGACCTTAAAATTTTGAAAGGGCACACAAGAAACACA
The DNA here is from genome assembly GCA_018340775.1 of Taxus wallichiana var. yunnanensis. Taxonomy (NCBI): domain Eukaryota; kingdom Viridiplantae; phylum Streptophyta; class Pinopsida; order Cupressales; family Taxaceae; genus Taxus; species Taxus wallichiana. Next base: position 13,794,396 of record CM031238.1, on the reverse strand, counting down.
AGGTGGTATATGAGCTAGTTTTGGTAAGGGTAGGTGCCCATACACCAAAAAACATAAACATAGAGATGTGGTGATAGACCCTCCTGAATTTGAGAGAAACAATGTTTTTTAGACACAACATGTTGCACCACTACCACGAATGGAACAATTAGAGCATTTGTTCCCACCTTTGTCTTTGGAAGAAATAGCAATGAGAAGCACTCAGAGTCAAGTGACCCAAGGAAATGTTGCAAATATCCCGGTAGACAAAAAATTATTAAAACCAGGTATGAAAATATCTGAGACCTTGCTCACTGAAGATGTAAATATGCCTTCAGTTGAAACATTGCATGAATCTGCAAAGACTCAAACTGATGTGATTGATGTTGATACTAGTGAATAATTTTCTATATTAGATGCACTTGATTTATCTATGAGTGAACCAATAATGACACCAGTAGATGGCCTTCAAACAAATAAGGAATTGGAAAGGACTACTCATGTACTAACCAGTGAAGAGAAAATCCAAGCAACAGAAGCTTCTTTTATAGGACAGGTGGTTTTAGAATCGAAAAATGAGAGTTACTTCAGCGAGAGGACATTAATGCAGAGATACCAATGGGAAATATTGTTTCCCATTCTGTTAAAGTTACTAAAGTTGATGAGCTTTATCAAGAAGGAAAATCTGTCTTTGAAGAGAAAACAAAAGTGGTACAAGATGCAACTGCTAGAGAGAAAATAATTTCGATACGGATATACAACATCTAGATGGGAATATGAAGTTGGCATTAGAAGAGAAACCCACCATGACATTACCTGATGTATCATCAGAACATGAGGATAGTAGGATGCCAACTCAACAGATTTTGGGGAAGGAAGAGCCTGCAAGCCAAGCATTGGTAGAAGAAAATGTTGGGGGATAATTGAGTCTAATGTGGCACCAATCGAGAAATAAGGAAGGAATATCCCTTAACTACTGATATAAATCAAGAAAAGAATGATCAATCCCATGTTTTAGACCAAAGAGAAGGGAAACTAAAATAATTTTCAGCACAGGGTGAGAGTAACAAAGTGGCTATTGAAATAAATGGTGAGGAGCAGGAAAAATCATTAGCCTAGGGTAAGAAAGGGGTTTTCAAGTAACTGATGGTTGTCCCCGAGAAACCCCAACAGAATTACAAGAAGTAAAGGTGGAACAAGTCTAGAAAAAGGATGGATTGGTGAATTAATTTTGAATGAGGAAAATGAGGTCCTCCCTATTCAATCCATTGACCTTACTACTTTGTCTTTTCCAAAGGTGGTAAGAGCCTAAAAAAGGGCTAGGATTATCACCAAAACTCATTGATTCATTAGGAGCCAAAACTCTAGAAATAGCAATCCCTTTTGAGGGAAAAACTAGAGAAGATGTGACAGCTAATGATTATAATGTTCAGATCATTCCTTTAGGGAATCCCTCAAGAGACCAACTAAAACAAGGAGTATTTGAGGTAGTGAATGACCTTTTGCAAAAGGTGGACAAAGATAGGGTGATGAAAAAGTAGTTAAAATAATAGGTTAAAGCCTTGAGTTCTAGTTTGTAGTAGTTGATTGGGCAACCTAGTCATGCTCAAGCAAGTGCCTCTATAGATACCCCTAAGGGAATGGGAAAGATTGACAAAGTTATCAAGAAGGTCCAAGTTGTAGATACATGGATTGAAAAATTAACAAAAAAGGAAAAGGAAGCAATTGAAGAAGCTAGATCAAAGTATGAAGAGCTCAAGAATAGGCTCAATGAGATCGATGAGATAATTGAGTAATGTGACAACGAGATCTTCTACTTTGAGGGAATATTTCCCAAATTGGACCGCATAACTTAGCTCAGTGATGAATTGGTTGAACAAGAAAAGATTGTACCAGTGGAATTCAAGGGAATTCAACATGCCTTAGAAGAGTTATCAAGAATCAAAGTGGAAACCTTGAATGGGATCAAGGAAAATCTTGAAGTCAAACTAAATTGGGTTGATGACAATCTCGATGCCATTGACGTGAAATTGGTAGATAAGGTGTCTAATAAATTCAAAAAGAGTTATGGGGATCTAAAGATTGAATTTTTACTTAAATCTTTTGAAAAGAATATTTAGAAGGATGATTTCTCCTATGAAATCATTAAAACAATGAGAAATGTTGAGAATAGAATTATAGAATTAAAGGCTAGGCCATTAGAGTACAAACAGAAGATGAGCCATTGCATAGATGCAATAGCTAGGAAAACACTAATCTTCCAACATCACACTAGACCAGATGAGGATGAGATAAATGAGTTGTTCCAAAGGTATGATGCATATGTGGCAAGGTTGCTAGAGGAACAAGATGCAAAAATGGAAGCTGAGGAGGAAAAGAATGCAAATATAAAAGATGATGAACAAGCTTAGGCATGTTGTTCCTTAAGTTGTATTTTATTTTCATACTTCTTCTCTAAACTGATGTTTTAAATTGATATTTCTATTACATTGGATGTAATTGTTATTCTAAACTTTATTGTTTCCTTATATCAATTGTAAAGTGGAAGAATGCAGTAGTTTCATATGAATTAGGTAAAATTTTACATACATTTAGATAAACATGTAAACTATTCATATTTTTGTGCTTCTTGAATTTTTAATAAGGAACAAAATGGGGTTCTATAGGGGCCCTACTCATGATAAAGAAAGACATAAACATATCAAAAGTAGGGAAGATAAAAGGAAAACAATATTCAGACATTTTTAGTCCTACTTCAAAATTTCCTCCTAGTAGGGGAAGCTTGTTCAAAATCTTATTCTTTCTCATCATGAATTTACTTCAACCTTGTGTTGACTGAACAAATATGAATGACCTTGTTAAGTCTCGGGACATTCCCATGTCCATTAATGATTCCAGAGTCATTCTAGGATGACTCATGATTTGTTCAAGCTTGATTTTCTTCTACTGTGATGATACCGTACCTAGAATATCCAAACTACTTGCGAAGAATTTTGTTTTCCCTTTCCCCTTATGAAGGGTTGACTTACTAGGAGTGGTTTGAGAGGGGAAATCCGGGATGATTGGAAGGGCAAGTATTGCACTTTATTGACATGGAAAATTATGAGGTCTTGAGCTTGACCTAGTCTCCCACTTCCTTGTGAGGGGTGGATTGTCTCTCGGAGAAGGAATGGGTTGAGGTCCCAAAACTCATGCTCAGAATGAGGAGCATGATGCATTAAATAGGTGGATGACCGAATTGTAAATCTTCCCTTGTTGTCTTGAGTAGAGGATATTGTTGCTCTTGAATGGTGAGAAGATAATGATTGATCTTCTTCTCCATCCAAGATAATGATTGGAAGTTGAGGATGTGGTTCACCCTTTCTCTTACCCAAAGATGATGTTCACGTTGAACCTAGTTGTAAGGACACACTCACGCTTGTTTTTTCTCTAGAGAGTTGATCCTCTACTCTAACTCATCCACTTTTTGAGAAATGACAGGCACAAAGTGTCAATAGAGGATTTTTAGATAGAACATATGATTCCTTGGGAATATCCTTCGATACAAATCCTTCATCACATAAAAATGGGCATTGAAAATCAGTTTTCCCAGATACTTGGGGTCTTCTCTCAACCCAATATCTCTTTAAATATTCAAGATTTTTCAGATGTTCCCATCTGAAGAGATGAAAGTACATAACTTGAAAGGCTACAAACATAGGATTAATCCTAATCATCCTTGTAAGAAGTGCTAATCGACCCTGTTGATATGTCAAAGGTCCTCTGGTATCACCTACACACTCTATGTCAAATAGGGCCCTAACAAAGGCTTCATCAAGACCACTCAAGTCGAATATTTGATTTAAATCTTCTAAGGAAATTTCTTTCAGACTGTGTGCTATAAGTACCTTCACCATTTTTTTGATAAAATTCTTTATATTTAGAATAAGAAGGGAAATACATAAAGGTAATGAAGTAGAACCAAGTTTTATAGTGAAAGGGGTGCATATGGTTCTGATTTAGAGAAATATTTCCCATGAGATGAGGGATATTTTTCTCATTTCACATGAGAAGGATTTAAGAGTTGGAAGGGATTAGGAATAAGTAGAACTGGTGAATCAATATGATTTGACATGAACCTTGTGTGGAAATTAAACCAATGAGACATGAAATAGAGTGTGTAGCACCCAAGATGGATTCTTGAAAGGTAGATGAGGATATATGTCATATCAGAGTCATCTAGAAGTGCTCATAGGTCATTTGAAATGATTATCTAATCAATATGAGGGAAAAATGATTAAAATAATTTTCTAGAAATGATGACCTGATATCCTAGTCAAGCACAAGTGGAACCAATTAAAAAGACTCACATTTTGTAAACTCCTGGCAAACTTAAAGTAAAAATTTTAAATGGCATGTTCTAGAACAAGTATTGTAAAAGGGAATATTCCTGGGAATGTTCATGCTTTTAGGGGGAAAACTTTGAAGGATAGTCAAGTGAATTGAGTGATATAAAAATGAAAAGAATAATCATGAAAGAGGGGAGGTTAATTTTTTGAGAGTTGTTCAAAGAAAAGAAAAAGAGAGAAAGTTGAGAGAAGCCATTTTTTCCAAAGAACCTATCTGAGAAACTTGTTATTTCTGTGTGTCTTTAGATTTTATCATGTCAAGATGGTTGCAAATGTCCAGCCATTGACAAGATTTGAGACTATAAATATAACTTTCCCTTGCTGATCAATTTGAAGAACCTTGAGTAAATCATGTTAATCATGAGCATAGTTGTGTCTGCTTTCATTTTGAGATATCTTCAAGTAGTTATCCATGTTCTTGTTGCAATATTATGTTAGGAGTTCCTCTGAGTCACACAAGATCTCATCCTTGTGATAGTATTGTGGCATTTACAATTACATCATGAAGAGAGTTTTCATTTCATGATGCAATAAACAATTTAAATTCACTCTACTTTCATTATGTTGGTACTCGATTGTTTGTTATTATATGAGTGTATCTCGTGCATACCGAATTAGGGATTTCTAATGTTTAATTGAGTCTTTAACATGAGATTTTGTGTTGAATTCTTAAAGAATGTGTGAAACCGTGTATCTTTGGGCTTCCATGGATACACATCTTCTAGTTGAAGGATCATTTTGACCATTTGAAGCATTTTTGTCATTTTGCTTGGTAGATGTCCCAACATTTGTTAAAATTTCCCAAGAATTTGGTATAATCAACTTTATCCTACTTAACTTCCCAACAAAAAATTATACATTAAGTGATGAATCTTACAAGAACTACCCCTTCTTACACTTTGTATCCATAAATGCTGAGGAAATTCGTTGATTTTTCCATCCTTTAACCCAAAATATGTAAAGCAGAAATTGATGAGTACATTATTTGGCTCATTTATATCATTCCTATTATTAATAAATTGACATTTAGATATGATTTTCTAATGCATGGGGATGCTTTGTATAGTTATATCTTAGTGAGTTTAATGCATTTTCCTTGATTTTTTTCATGCAACCTGATTACCGTATAAATTCCTACTAACTATCTTTGTGAGGGAAATGTGATGATGTGTGTAGGTAAATAATGAACAAGTTATTGCCAATGTAATTAAGAAGTCCGAGTTTGGAGCTGGAATGCGGGAGTAGAAGACTTTTTCCACCCATCAACCTATAAGTATGGGACTTGTTTCTAGCATAGTTCTATAGGAATTTATGAGTCTTGGTTAATGTTGATTAGTGGGAGATGTTAGTGCCACCTATTATGGTGTATTCTGTAACTACTTGTGTCTATATAAAGACACCTTCTTAAGAACATGGTAGTTGTTATTTTTAGATATAAGCTATAATATATAGTCTGTTGTATTTAGCACTCTTCTTTTCACATAATGGATATGTCATGGAACTTATTTGAATTAATATAAGTACCATATTGAGAATCTAGAGCTATTGATATTTCATATGTCCCAAGGAGGAGTAAGGGCCTACTCGACCAAGGAGACAGGAGGTCGCTTACATTTGTAGTGCACACTTCACTTTGACACCTTTTTTTTGGTTGATTATGATACTATCAACTATACTTATGAACATTATTGTAGCTTTTGATTTGGCATGATGTTAGATGTTAGAGATCATGGACTATTGTTGATTTCGATTCATATATGATGCATGTGTATTATTGGAGACATTTTATATTGATGTTGATATACCGATTGACATGTGTGTGTGTGTGTGTGTGTGTGTGTGTGTGTGTGTGTGTGTGTGTGTGTGTGTTTGGACATGTGTTATTTCGTCATATTGAGTAGACCTAGATAATTGAACTAATTTTATGATCATATGGTTATTGATGAAATTGTAAATGATGTCGTTACTTGCTTGATGATGTTTTGATTTATATATAGATGAATTTGGAGTTATATTGTATAATTATTTTAGATTTTTTGATGCGCCACAAGGCCGAAGGAGGTATTTGTGTTTTTCAGGTAAACATGTCACAACAAACATCGGGGATTAGAGACCAACCACATTGGAATTCTAGATGAATTCAACAAGGGTCACCATGGCAACGTGTATTTTTATTTGTGTATGTTTGTATTGTTGTTAGGGGTTCCCATGGGGGATCACCTTCAAATGTGACCAAGGGGTTGTGTGTATTTTTTTAATTAGTTCCTTTGTTTAATTTTAGTATGTGTTTATTTAGTGATGTATTTTCCCCTTCATTATTTATTTAATTGGTGTCAAGATTAGTGAGTAATCATGTTGTTAAATTAATTAAAATGGGTCAAAAGAATGCATTTATTAGAGTTGATGGCTCTTGGTTTATGTGTTGTAGTAATGTGTAAGTAGCTTTGAGTGTGAAACACTCCACCTTCCTTTTGAAATTCGGATCTATCCTTAGGGGTCGATTTTGGAGGCTTGTGGGACAAGTTAAACTTGTCCCACACCTCTTAAATTGTTACGCCAACCCTACCTATGGGCTGGGGAGTCAAAGTTAGGCCTCATTATGTATTTTGGGAAGGAAAGTTGTAATTTTTTATCGCACCTTCTTACATAAAATTAATTTTGGTCCTTGGGGTGTGGACTTGGATTGTGTGTGTATGTAAAAGGTCATTTATTCACCCACCTTTTTAATTGTGCTTTGGAGTTTAAAATTTGAATTGTGAAGTGGAGTTGAGGATGAGTGATGTGGCATCCTATATGGATCCAACTCATCCTCCTCTCTCCATTTTCTATTTATTGGAATTCTTTTGTTGTTTTAGGGGTTACTTCACTAGGTTTTAGTGCTCTTGCAATTAGAGAGAGCTAGAGATTTCTAAATGCTTTTGGATTGTTGGATCTTTTGGACTGCTTGGCTGGAAAAGCTTCATCGTTGAACTTTTGGATTAAGTGCTATCATGGAGAGGTAGGAGCTTGACTCTTGTAAGAATTTTTCCTTTTGTATTATGCTTATGTGAATGTTTTTGAATGTTTGATATGTTTGTTGGTTGGTTGGGTAGCTTGCCTAGGTGTGGTGTAGGAGAGGACTATGGGGATATTTTTGGGGAGGCATAAGAGTTATTTATGGAGGGAGTTTGGGTTGGGTGTTCCACCTTGGACAAGAAATAGCTTGCATTTCTTACTTTTGGGGGAGGCATAAGAGGTACTTGGGGAGGCATAAGAGTATGTAGGGGTTTGAGATGAATATTTTGGTAGGTTTTTAAGGTGGTCACCCATTCCCCATTGGGAGGCAAGATCTTCCCCATAGATCTTGCTCTTTTGGCCTTTGTGTGATGAGGCCTTGTATATTTTGTTATTGTCCTTCTTATGACCTTAACTGCATTATGTGGATTATGATATGATTGTGAAATATTTTTTGTGTTGTGGAAGCTTTTCCTCGTTGCCATGAGTTGAATCCATTTCCTATTGTAATGTGGTTGAGGGTTCGGGGGCCAATGAGGAGGATGGATTCTCCTCTTCATTGGAATTCTTGGTTGGGTGGAGAGCATTGCCTCTCCCTCTATTGTTGTGACCAAATGAAACATGGTAGATCTCTTGTTATTGTTCTTGGAGCTGTGTATAAAGACAATTTTTGTATTTCTCCTTGGGTTCCTTATTGTAAAATTTCCCACTTTAAGTGGATGACTTGTAATAATATTTGTAGTGAAAGGCTGCTATGTTTTAGGATATTAAAGTTGTATTGGAATGTGAAAAGGAATGAGAAAGATTTATTTGGCATATTTTGGAAAACACAAAAGAAGTGTAAAAGGAATTATTTCATTTAATTGAATGTTGATTCACCTTTCATCCAATGGTGTTACTCTTTCTTAAAACTTGTCATTGTAAATACATCAGTAAACTCTCTCGTTCAAGTCTCCAAATGCCCGTGTTAAAAGTATTGCATTCCTTTATATTATTTGATTGGGACATTTTGAAAATAGAATTACATTCTTTCTTTTCACGTATTGAATGAATTAAAGTTAAACATTGTAAATTAGATTGGAATGAACTTAACATTTAGAGTATGGTAAATGAAAATAGATCAATTCAGTTTAAGTATGTTTTTCCATTTGGATTCTTTGTAAAACCTGCAAATAAATATTAGAAAATATACAGAGTACCCTGCAACTTGAAAGACAAAATGAAACCTTAGAATGAACTAAGGATGAATAAAGCACATCATAAAACAATTGCATTTCCCTAGTAATTTATTCAGAACTCCAGTAATCAGGAAAGAGGCATAATAATGCCATTTCACATAAAAGAAAAGAAATTTGTATTGAAATCTCAACCGTAAATCAATTAATCCTTGCAATCCATTAGAAATATTTCAAGTACATTTCTCCATGCTTGTTTGGTGTGTTGAAGAAGAAAGAATAGTGAATTAGACCAATTCTGGCAGTTGAAAAAATTTAGTTCACATTTTAATGGTAGGAAAGACGTTTTCTTAATTTTTCACCCACTTAAGTTTGTCAAAAATGAATTTTTATGTTTCATATACAAAGAGGAGTTTGAGCCCTTTCCAAAATTTCCTCATTTTCCCAAATCCGAGCTTCCAGTCAAAATTTATGGCCATCTGAAGTTTTTGTTTGCAAAAGTTTTCTTTTCCCAAATTCCTCCGCGCCCCACAGCCCGCCAATTCACTTTTGGGAAAAAACACCTCCGTGGGTTTGTGGGCCCACACCTTCAAAATTTTATTTTTGAAAAATTGGCACAAAATCTTAAGTCTCCCTCCGTCTACTTCCCCGCCTATCACTATGGGTCTGACACATGGCTTCTTCAGGCATCGGTGGAGGCACGGATGGTTTTAGACCTTATTGCCTTTGAAAAAGGTTGGCAAAAATTCCTAAGTTTCCCCATCGGCCCGCCTTCCCATAGGTCACTATTGGACTGACACGTGGCTTTGCTAGGCATCAGTGGAGGTGTGGGTTGTTTTTAACCTTCACACTTTTTAACACAAAAGCCAACATTTCTAAGTTTTCCTCGACATTCCACTTTTCCCACTTGTAGCTTTTAGACCTGGACACGTGGCATCTCTAAAGCGCCACAGAGGCATGGGGATTTTGAACCTTTTTCCCTTTCAAACAAAAAGAGTTAAAATCCAAATTACCTCTCGATAACCCGCCTTCCCACATGGGCTTAAAAATGTGACACGTGTCCTTGTGGCTTGGGAAGATTTCCTCCCCAGGCCCGCAGGCTCGCCTTTGGGGGAAAATTTCTTCCCCAAGCCCGCAGGCCCGCCTTTGGGGAAAAATTTCTTCCCTGGGCCCACAAGCCTACCTTTGGGGAAACATTTCTTCCCCAAGTCTGTAGGCCCACCTTTGGGGAAAATTTTCTTCCCCGGGCCCACAAGCCCATCGGCCTATAACTTAAAAAAAATATGAGGAGTTAGGAGGAACTTTTTTATATCATTGGAAAGAGGAAGAAATTTCCTATCTAATGGAAATATTTTTAGAAACCTTAAGTGTGTTAAATATGTTAAAAATTAGGTTGAAGTGAAAAGATGAGTCTGAGAGTGGGTAAGGGAAATTACCCCTTTTAACTTAAATGTTTAAACCTAAAGCATGGGCTGACCTTTTCAAAGGTTCACGTTAGGGGATAAGAGAATGTTTTTATATTTCATGTAATTAAGGACCTTGGTTATTATTTAGACCTATGTTTGACCCCTAGAATATTGGCCAAGTATGAAGGTGCATAAGCGCACAGGGTCCCAATTATGAAAAGGTGCGTAAGGAAAAATCATGTGAGAGAAATGTTTAGGGAAGCACATAGACGCGCGACATGCAAAAGGAGGCTCAAGAATTAGTAAATTTGAGCTCCCAAGGTAGAAAACAAGAAAAGTGTGATCATTTGTGCATGGATAAGGTGCCACTTGGCGATAGGTTGGCCTAGGAAAGAGCATGCCTCGAATGGAATCTCTCTAAGAACATCATGAGGTAAAGTGGAAAGCCCATTCCTAGAGAAGCATGCCCGCATGGACCACATTTGACACCGAGCACCAGATCCGGGGACATTGGAAGGTGAGTTGGTAGTGTATGAGAATTATAAATATAAATTCTGTGGAGTAACAAATATACAAGTATGAGGTATATTGGGTTAGAGAGTGAGTGGAGCTCGTAGAATTATGCGGGTGGATATTTATATTTAGGAAAGAATGTACTAAGCATGGATTTGTAATTTTTCTTTTTCTATTAGCTTAGTTACATACGTCCAATGATATGCATGACTGCGGTCTGCTCTCTGTGACACTTTGTAATGAATCAATGAATATAATGAGGTTACCTGTTATAAATAAACATGGATATCAATGGTTTTAATGCATATTTCTCTCATATGAGTTCTCTTTCCAGTCATGCTATGTATGAATGCTTGTATAATTATTTCTGTCATAATGCATGTTCTAGATTCTATTAAAGTACTCAATCTAAGGTGACTGCAAGGATCTAGAGGTCATTCTGAGCCCTATGGTCCTTGTATGTTTCAACCTCCCTCATAAAAACTCTTACACTAATCATAAATGATGCTTCCCACTAAAATCACATAAAAGAGAGACTCGGTACCCGCGCGTGCCTCGGGTGAGTGCTCACGCTAGATGATGGGCCGACATGCATGGGGTTCCTTCCTTTTGTGATGGGAGTAAAAATGACTACATCTTGGTTCCATTGCCGAGACCTCTTTTCAAAGTTGTAGTGGGATATAACATACATCATGATCTATGTAATGAGTAATGACAGAGTGGTTGACATTGGAAATTGTTGAATCATGGTTCAAGAGCACGGAGGATGAATTTTCTTAGAGACTCAAAGACTGGACCTGAGTTTAATGCACGTAGATGGGTAGAAGAGAACCTCTACCATGATCTATACGAGACCTTCTTCTAGCTGCTTCCCAGTAGAACTATATGAATGGCTTTCAGCCTATGCGTCTAGATCAAGTTGGTGTTATGGATCACATGTATGGACTAAAGAAGACTACCAAACATTTTAGGATGTAGATCTGACATGGACCCATGTTGTAGATCATTGGTGGAGAGGAGTATTGACTAGTTACACTATGGAATATGCCATTTCCATGTATTCTTGTCTGGAGGTTGTTGAGTTTGAATTTCTGTGAGAACCTAGAGGAATGTTTCTACGTGTTATTCCTCTAGCTATGAAGATATTAATGGTTACCATGAGTTTAGAGGCTTTCCCAATGGCCGGATAAACCATTCTGAGTGTTGGGTAAGGGAGCTTGGGTGGAGGAAGATGGAAAATATCACAACAGAAAAGGAGAGGGAAGATAGACAACTCAAGTATAGTGAAGCATGTGAAAGGGAGATTACTAGATGAGTTGAGGATGCTAGTGTGATGGATCTATGGAGACAGACATTATGGGAAGGAGTTGAGGTTCACGTGGAGGACATGGAACCTGAGCAGTCTATGCTACCCCATCTTGGCAAGTGCATGAGGGAGACCCCTTCAGCTTCTAGTGAGAGTTCATCGCACGGAGAAAGGAGAGTCATTGGCACATATCTGAACCCACCCAATGACCAAGCCCTGGCACTTGGTTTTCCGAACTAGGAAGAAGTGTTATTGACTCATTGATATCGGTGGAAGAGATAGATCCATGCCTAGGAGATACAATTTTACAGTCCCTTCTTCTATGGCTACACATATTCCAGTATTTGGAGGAGTCTTTGGACAAGGAGCAAGTGTACAAGCTTTCGGTCTCGCATCAGGGAGTGGCACAGGACAAAGTAGTGGTAGTGGAGCGCTATCACAGACCATCGGTGCATAGTTTAGTGGGACCATGGGGGTGCTTGACATAGCTCCTATAGGCCCTATTAGACCCAGTGGTTCTAGTGGATCTTGTGGCTCTAGAGGCATAGGACCCAGTGGACCTGGTGGATCAGGTAGTGGAGGAAACACTAAAGGGAACCAAGGCTCAGACTCGGGAGGACAAGGACCCCAGCCACCACCTCAAGTATTCTTTGAAATGTCTCTGCATTTTCCATATTACAAGGGCATTGAGGATGTTATGGAACATGTTCACAAGTTATGGCATGCGAAGGGTATCACAACCCCAGAATGGAAGGCTAGTCAGTTTGCAACCACATTGCAAGGGTACGCGCATAGCTGGTATAAGAAATATGACCCTCATTAAATGGTGGTGGACTATACTACCTTAAAGAATGCATTCTTGGTAGAGTTCCACATCCCTGAGTTCAAGCAGAAGAGCATCAGCGCTTTGAAGGATATTCAACAAGGAATGACAGATAATGTGTAGGAGTATGATGCGCACTTTAAAACTCTCTTTTGTCTAAATTATCATATGATATCCATCCTTATTAGCATGCACAATGGTTTTTGGAGGATTGATCACCCCTTTTAGAAGGGCCTTGTCTCATAAAACTTTTACAGACCCACGCGAAGCATTGGAAGTTGCCTTACATGCCGAGGTTGTTGGTAGTATTGATACTAGTGTTAGCTCGTTCTTAGAGGCTCATATTGTTGTTATGGAAAAATAGTTGGAAAAATTATCTGTGAACACAACCCATGAGACTCACAGTGGTTTGTGGTGCATAGATTGTGAAATAGAGGGACACGTTAAGGATAATTTCTCCCAAGGAGGACGGTATGTGCTTTGACAGTGGATTGTGAAATTTGTCATGGGGACCATGATGCAAGTAGATGTCCCTTGTTACAGTGCGTGATCAAGAAGAATGTATCTTGTTATTGCAAAATTTACACCTCTACAACCCATGATACTAAGGACTATAGGCTCATTGATAAGATCCATGAGGCCATTGATCATGGTGTACACTGCCAGCGTTCTAGTGGTTCCAAGGATAATGATCATCATTATGAGGAGTGCACTAAAGGAGGTGCACATGGAAGGGTTTTTAAGGAGGATTTCATGATTGAGGTAACTGTGGAGGAGGAAGGAGTGAGTTCCGTGTGGAACATGTTTCAACTGTGGATCTATAGAACATTACAATTGTGAGTGTCTAAACTGTTGCAGTTCTCATGGTGCGGAAAGAAGCATAAGTATGAGGAGTGCCCAAAATTATTTAAGCACATGAATCAGAAGCACCAGAAGGACAAGGGCACTGCAATGGTTAGTATTAAGAAGGAAGACATATAGTGGATGCCCTAGGTAACATGGGATGAAGGTTTGGAGCCTATCTTGGTAACAACAAGGGCAAAAGCCATGCACATGTGAGAGAGGTACCAAGACAGAAAACCCTAGTTTTAAGAGAGGAGGTCATTCATGGAAAATATCCAGACCCCACGCATCAAAAGGAGATATATCAGACACCATGGATGTTATTCAAAGCTTACAAGGGGAGATCCAAGTGTCTAAAGGAGAAATTTAGGAGGGAGGAACAAGGAAGGAGAGTCGAGACACAAAAGGATGACCTAGATGAGGTTAAGGAGGTGTGTAAAATGCTAAGGTAGGAGAATATCATTGCCTTGCTAGGGTCCTGGTTTATAGAGAAGGTACCATGTGTCGAGAAGAGTGCGAGAGACAGGTCTTACACGTGAACCTTCCCCCTCACAGCCTCGACTATGACAAGGATATTACATTGAATGCATTTATAGATGGATGGCTCCTCAGCAATATCCTCATTGACACAGGTGCATAGATTAATGTTCTGACTTTGGATGCATGGCATCAGATGGGAAGACCTACATTACAACCATCTTTGAATGTGTTTTATATGGAAAAAAAGACTAAGGCAATGCCCATAGGTGTCTTGAAGGATGTAGCTATTACTATCTAGGGAGATAAGTTTACTGGGGACTTCAAAGTCTTGGTGCTCGCCAAGGTAGAAAATTTCCCAAAGACTACTTGGGCATCATTGGTATTACAGAAACAATGCAAACCTTCGGTTCAATAAAGGGTACATTAGCTTCGATAACAAGGAGGAATGGGTCATTATACCCTGGTTGATGGGAATTCGACACCCTATATTGAACCATTGGGAGAAGAAGTTTTAGATAAGATTTATGTGCGCTCAATCAGAGACCCTGAGATGATACACCCTACTAACGGGGTTATCTAGTTTGAAGATGCTCAGTTAGTGAGTGATACCACCAGTCTAACATGTGACAATTGGGTGCATGGAACTTACGAATTAATGGGACGATAGTTGAGAGGGTCAGTGACCAAGGTAACAAAGGCACGCATGGTTAGGTACCTTGGAGGAAAATAACTACCCAAGTATTCAGGAGGAGCCTTCCCTGAGATCTTTCTGTAGGAGGTAGAAGCTCAGTGGAAGGATGAGAAGGAACAAAAGGATATGTTAAGTTATGTATTGCTTGGCACAGCAGCTCGGTGGAGATGAAGATAAAAATGAAGGACGGTGCACACCTAGTTAGAAAAAGGCCCTACCAGATGAATCCCAATTTACACGTGAAGGTTAAGGAGGACATAGACAAAATGATAGATTCTAGGATCATTGAGGCGGTGGAAGAATTAGAGTGGATAAGTATAATGGTAATCAACATCATGAAGGATGGTTGGATTATAATTTTGTGGATTATAGGGAATTGAATGTTTGTTTGTGTCATTGATCCATTTCGACCCCCTTCATCGAAGAAATTTTAGGAGTCGCTAGTCACGAAATATATATCTTTACGGATGGATTTTTAGGGTACCACCAAGTCCGGATTACAAAGGAAGACTAGGAGAAGACAACTTTCACCACCGAGTGGGGAAGTTTTTCATATACAGTCATGCCCTTTGGGTTAAAGAATGCGCCAGTTGTCTTTTCGTGCATATTGGTGCAAGCATTCCAAAACTTCATCCATAAATTTCTTTAGGTCTATTTGGATGATGGACAAGTATATATATGGTCGGTTAAAGACCATTGTGACAATTTGAGGTTAATGTTTGAGAGGTGTGGCGTAGTTGAGGATATCCCTAAACATTAAGAAATGTGTGTTTACTACACCCTTTGGGACTTTATTGGGGCATATCATATGTAAGGAGGGTTTTTTGGTAGATCAAGCAATTAAAGTTACTGAGGATTATTGTGGGCTTAAGTGAGCCTACTAGCTAGAGCATAGTGCGGATTCCTTAGGCATGTAGGATATTACAGAAAATTCATTAAGGGGTATGCCAAGATCACCACACCATTAGAGGAGCTTCTTAGACATAAAAGTTCCTTCCATTGGGGAGAGGCGCAGAGAGGGCATTTGATACATTAAAAGATAGGATTATTACCGCACCTATTTTATGGTTTCCCTCTTGGGACAAGCCCTTTCATGTTCATGTAGATGCCTCAGGGACCACCATTGGAGTAGTTCTTGCATAGCCAGTGAAGGGATTGTTGATCATCCTCTCTATTTTACAAGTAGGAAGCTGACACCAGCAGAGAAAAATTATACCACAACCAAGTGCGAGGCATTGTCAATGATCTATGTGCTCTTCAAGTTTAGACAATATCTATTGGCAACACCCTTTGTGTTCTACACCAACCACATGGAATTGAAGTATTTAGTGAACAATCCTATTCTAAAAGGACACATATGTCGATGGGTGTTGTTGTTTCAAGAGTTTGAATTCACCATTGTAGTAAAACTTGGGAAAAGCAACTGTGGGCCTAATCATCTGTCAAGAATTGATTTAGGGGAGGACGCGTAGAGTATTGAGGAAGTAATGCCAGATGCACAACTATTTAGGTTGTGACACGTGCCCTCAGATTTGGACGAGATTGTAATATTTTTAAAGGAAGGTGTGGCACCAGATGGAATGAAGACATTGGAAAAGAACGATTGGCCATACGCGTTGCACCCTACATGTCAATCAGTGGATACTTATACAAATTGGGATGTGATGAAGTTTTGTGTAGATGTGTCCTAGAGCATGAGTACTTGGCCATCATGGAGGAAGCACACAGAGGAAGTGCGGGTGGGCATTATGAGGTGATGTCACTTTGTGTAAGATATTAATGGCAAGTTTGTGGTGGGAAACCTTCAGACAGAGATTATAGAGACTATTCAAATCCCGTGACCATTGTCAACACATTGGCAAACTAAGGAAGAGAGATGAGATGCATTTACACCCTATTCCTAGCACGGAGCCATTTGAAAAGTGGTCGATAGACTTTGTAGGACCTATTACCGGAAAGCGCGTAGGACTAGGTCACATTATGTCATCACTTACATAGATTATCCCACAAGGTGGGAGAGGCAACCCCAACTAAAGATTACATGGCAGCAATAACAAGAGAGGTTCTTGTGGGAAAATGTTATCACAAGGTATGGATGCCCTTTGAGTCGACTCAATGATAGGGGTACACATTTATTGAATGAAACCATGAGGATGTTGTTATCTAAATTCATGGTGGCTCATCAAAAGACTACATCATATCACCCATAAGAAAATGGAACCGTAGAATCATTCAACAAGATACTGAGTCATACCTTGACCAAAATTAGTGATTTCGGAAGACTTGATTGGGATGAAAAAGTATCAGTAGTATTATGGGCTTATAAGACAATGTATAAAAGACTAAATAAAGCCACACCTTTTCAATTAGTATTTGGCATAGAAGCTATTTTTCTAGCTGAATTTATGTTTCCTTCTCTACGAATACCATGTACAAGAGGGTTAGCCAATGAACAAGTGTCGAAGAAAGAATTGATCGAGTTAATGAAACCTGGATGAGAGAGGATCACTCACCGATGGAGCCAAGCAATGGAAATGACAAAGAAAAAGACTTGGCATGATCGCCATATTAGAAACAAGAAGTTTGAGGTTGGGAAGATGGTGTTATTATATGATTCCAAGTTCCTGCGCCATCCTAGGAAATTGAAAGTCCATTAGTTGGGTCCTTACAAAATCTCATACATCCTTGATTCGGGTGTGTGCGATTACAAAGTCTTTGGATGGGAAAAATTTCCTAGACACTTCAATGGTAAGAGAGTAGGCTGAAGCCCTACTATAAATAAGTCTTCTTGGTGTTTGTAAATAAGGTAGTTTTTCTAGTTAGTTTAGAAGTTTCTTTTATGCATTTTCCCTTTCTTATGTTTCCCTTTTGCGTTGTTGTTTTGTTTTGCACCTTGGGCCGGTAACCTTATTGTTATTTTTGGAGAATTTTTGAGTGCACAAAGGACCGCACATCAATTTAAGTGTGGGGTGGAGAAAGGTGAAGAAGCGCATGATTAAAGTACCAATGAAGTTGTGTTGAAAATCCTTGTTGAGTAGCTGGGTTGAAAGAGGTATATAAAGAGGAAGATGGAAGAACGGTTGGTGCCAGGGTAAAGCTACTTGTAGATCCCACGTACTAAGGAGAAAGCACATTTGAAAGCAACACGAGGTAGGTGAGAGCAAGGATCAGGACAGAAGAAGTGCCTTCGATGTGAGTTGCACATGAGCAAGAGTCTCCTGTCAGGTTGGATTGGTTGCGTGCCAGAAGGTTGGAGGATTTTACGAAGCAGGATGGGTGTGTAAGGGAAAGTGCTAAAGATGGGATTTTTCTGAAAAATCCACATTAAATGAACAAAGTATAGTGGTAGGTGAAGTAGCATTTAATGTTCATAAAAGAGAAAAACTATAAGTACAAGGTCAGGGAACTTTCATTTTTACTTTGCGAAATAGAAGAGTTTGAGATATAAGTGAGTTCTATATTCTAGGGCTTTTAGATTTGATCGAGTGAAGGAAGATCTGTGAGATTGAAGCAGCCATTTTGAGTTTTCGAACTAGAAGGGGTTACACGGGCATGGAAAGAGTTAAAGAGGCCTTTGTCTTGTGAAGATTTTCATCCCATTTAGGGTTCAAAAAACTAGGGCATGGGTTTAGAAGGATTGTATCATGGATTTAAGATCGGAGGATTGGAAGAAGTAAGATAGAGTAATAAGGAGAGAATAGGAGTGATAAAAATACCTTGACCATGGCACCCAAGAAAGGAAAGGGAAAATTCAAGGCTAAACAACAAGAACCCGTGGTAGACATAAATGAAGA
The DNA here is from genome assembly GCA_018340775.1 of Taxus wallichiana var. yunnanensis. Lineage (NCBI taxonomy): Eukaryota > Viridiplantae > Streptophyta > Pinopsida > Cupressales > Taxaceae > Taxus > Taxus wallichiana. Next base: position 13,776,004 of record CM031238.1, on the reverse strand, counting down.
ATGGTATGTAGAGATGAAATACCCAGATGGGGTGATGATGGGGAAAGAATGGGAATCCCACTTGAGAAGTGTACCTATTAGTTACTATAATCACCACACAAACACAATAGAAAAATAAATGGCACTGGAATTAGTACACCCCACCAACAAACAAACACTTAAGGGTTTTCCTATATATGATGATGACGTTAAGGTTAAAATAGAAGGCGGGTTGTTGTCAAGCAACTCTATGAGTTGCCTTATTTTGGAAATCCAGAGTGCCTTTACCAATGGTTTATGTCATGGGTGCACAAAGATTACTTCCACTTTACAGGGTGCAATATGCGTGTGACTCCCAAACCTGATTTCATAATTTACAGGCCTCATATATGAGGGAGATAGCCTAGAAGATGACCTTGGCGACAAGGAAGCTATTCAAGAGACCATCACCAAGTATGCCTGCAAGAAAGGGTCACGGTACTATGACATTTCAAACATCAAGGACCCCATAATGAAAATGGCCATGCATTTGGTGACTAAGCTAAATGGCTAGGAGAGGTGGACATAGGTCAACAAACCTTGGCTACATGTTTGCAAGAATATTACAGAGGGAACTATATACAACCTATCCATGTACATTGCAGAGGAAATTGTCAGTTACGTGAAGGAAGGGGACATGATCCTCTTTGGAAACATCTTTCTCACCATTGTATTCACAGAGATTGGAGTGCCTGACGTAGCGAAAAGTTCGTGTGGGAGTACCCAGCCGAGGATCCTTCACCCGTGAAGAGGTTTGAAAAATATTCCTATGATACAATGACAGCACCCCACAAGGTGCGGCTGGAAAATGGTACACGCACCTGAGGAATGCATTTGGGGTAGAGTGGAGAATCCCTAAACAACTCCTGGGGCCACCGAGGGGAAGCTAAATTAGTGGTCTATCAACACTACTATTGGGAAGATTCAAGTTGATAGACGAATCATGGAGCCCTTGGTGCAAGCTCCCTTCGCATTTATTGCCCAATACTTCTAAGGGAGTGAACAGTTTAAAGAGTCAAAGAAGCTAAGGCTAGAAGCTGGGTAGTCTAGACCGGGAACATAGGGAGATGAGGAAGAAGCTGAATTACCCCGTGGCAAGTGTGCATATGTGGAAAAGTACGTATCACACAAGATTCAAATGATAAGGCCAATGACACTACCCATCGTTGGAGGATCAACGATGTGCGTGTACTTGCACATAAGGCTGAAGTTTGAGAAGGGTGCATATCTAGAGAATGAAGTCTCCATACCTGAAGACCCCTTGGGGAAGAAGAAGCCAATGTCCAAGAAAAGAGGGAGAGGAGAAGAAGAAGCACCAATTGTGCAGACTGCTCAGATAGTGAGCATGCCATCCATGAGTGCTAAGCCAAGCACTTACATGTGGAGAAAGAAGTCTCTAGTGAAGGAGAAGACGCTAGAGGTAGAGGCGCCTAGGTAACCCATCTCCAAGGAAGAATCACCTGAGGAAGAAGATAAGGCCAAATCCCTTGATTAGGAGCCACCTCTTAGGAAAAAGTAGAGGGTTGATGAAGAAGTTGACTCGGAGGCAACCAACAACTTGGAGAAATACATGGGCGGAAGAGGGGATGAAAGTGAAGAAGATGGTGGCAAGGAAGAAGAGGTAGAGAAAGACCAAGATCCACATGTGTTTAGCATCTATGACTCGGAAGAGGAGAGTGGAGATGAGAAGTAATTTTTTATCTATGCAAGACAAGGACGCACAAGATGAGGAAGACACCGAAAGACAAAGGAAAATGAGGAGGATGCCAGGGAGAAGTAGGGAGCTATAAGTTTTACAAAGGAGCAGATCACAGAGGTGGCAGAGAGAGAAGCATAGAGAATGCTCGAGTTCTTAGTAGACCAAGATTTGGAGCGCAGTGCGGACATAGTGCTGAAGGAGGGGAAGGAGGAGAACATTGAAAAAGAGCATAACAGCCAGGAGGCCATTCTCTGATAGTAAGCTTCCCTAAAGGTGCATGCTCAGGCATAAGAACTCTAGATTTAGAATAAAGATAGGTAATGGGATATGTTGATGACACAAGGAAGGTGTTATGGAGTGATTCCAGAGCACCATACCCACGGAGAGGCTCATAGCCATGGGGTTTTTTGAGAAGGACAACACATACCCCAGAACCAAGAAGATGCTCTCTTGGGCGTTCACATCCCAAGTTGATGAGCCAGACTTTGAATTCTACCAAGGAGAGCTCATCACATTGCTAGAATCTAAGGGGGTCAATCCCTTAGTGAATGCTCAAGAGATCTCAAATGAGCAAGTCTGTAATGCTCTTAACAAGGTCACAATCAAGACCAAGGCTAGATTATTTGCATGCGCGGAGGATTAGAGTGTTGGAGGTGAAGTTAGGGAAGAAGGAGGAAGAACTAGTGGAGAAGGCCAAGAGCTTGAAATAGGAGAACTGATCAGTGCACAGTTAAGGCGCAAGTTAAAGGAAGAGAAAGTAAAGGTGCAAGAAGTGTATAAGAAAATTGAGTCTATCAAGGGCATCATCCTCCTGAAGCACCCGGACTTAGCACCACCCGTATAAAAGTACTTGTCCCTCCTGGAGTGTATAGAAGATCTAATGTGCATCCTCACTATGGAGAGATGACCCTTGGCCTTGGAATCTATAGAAGAAGTGGCCATGCACTTGAAAGAGGAGGACAGGTTGAAGGTGGTAGCGCTCATTTCGAGTACAACCAAGTACTCACGGAGGTTAAGATCGTTACCCAATCTGTGGAGGCCACATATGATACATGTGCGGATAGAGATAAGGTGGTGAGCTCCTTGGTCACCACACTTGAAGCAGAACTAAAATAATTCCAAGAAAAGAAAAAGGGGAATAGGGTGGAGAGGGACAAGGTTCTGGCTGAAGTAGAAAAGAAATCAGAGGCAATTGAGACTTTAAGGAGCTCAATTAAGGCCCAGATAAAGGAACTATACCCCCAGATCACTAGAAGGATGGATAAAATTGAGGACCTGGGAAAAGAGATGGAGCAGATTGTGGAAATTTTGGGCACCTAGGGAGTTGGCCTGAGTTTTGATGAAGTGAGCACCCTAGTGGGTGACCTCTACCAGAAGGCACAGGGTGAGGTCAAAGTATGGAATAAGCTAGAGGTAGACCTCCGAGAAATAATTCCATAGCTTGTTGAATTGATGCTCCCCCATTCTTCATTCTTTCCCAATTCTTTCATTCCTTATTCTTTTTGTAAAGTGTAAGACTATTCATTGGTTCCCTAGACAACAGGCATCTTGGTCAAGTAAATTTTTTCGAGGATAGAGAATAGGTGTAGTGTGGGGTAATGTTGACCCCTGGAATATTGGCCAAGTATGAAGGTGCATAGGGTGCAGGTGGTCATAGTTATGAAAAGGTGCGCGAGGAAAAAGTGTGTGAGAGAAAGTTTTAGGGAAGCACATAGCACACGTGACATGTGAAAGGAGGCTCGAGACTTAGTAAATTTGAGCACCCAAGGTAGAACACTAGAAAAGTGTGATCGGTTATGCATGGATAAGGTACCATCTGACGATAGGTGGCCCAGAAAGAGCATGCCTCAAATGGAATCTTTAGAAGAACATCATGAGGTAAAGTGGAAAGCCTCGGCACGGAGAACCATTCTGCATGGACCACATTTGACACTTGGCACTAGATCCGAGGGCTTTGGAAGGTGAGTTGGCAGTGTAGGAGAATTATAAATACAAGTGCTACATGGAGTAAAATATATACAAGTACGTGGTATAGCAGGTTAGAGAGTGAGCGAGCTCTGTAGAATTCTTGTGAGTGGATATTTATAATCGGAAAGAATGTACTAAGCATGGAGTTATAATTTTTATTTTTCTGCTAGCTTAGTTACATACATCCAGTGATATGCATGACTACAGTCTGCTCTCTGTGACACTCTGTAATGAATTAATGAATATAATGAGGTTACCTGTTATAAATAAACATGGATATCAATGGTTTTAATCCATATTTCTCTCATATGAGTTCTCTTTCCTTTCATGCTATTTATGAATGCTTGTAGAATTCTTTTTGTCATAATGCATGTTCGGATTTTGTTAAAGTACTCGGTCTAAGTTAAGCTGCAAGGATCTAGAGGTTGTTCTGAGCCCTATGGTCCTTGTATGTTTCAACCTCCCTCATAAAAACTCTTACACTAATCATAAATGATGTTTCCCACTAAACTCACATAAAAGAGAGACTCGGTACCTGTGCATGCCTCGGGTGAGCGCTCAACTTCTCTTTGGGTAATAGGCCGGTACACATGGGGTTCCTTCCTTTTGTGATGGGAGTAAAAATGACTACAACCTAGTGAAATTAAAAACCCCTGAGCATTTAATTGTTTTGGCCCCTTGACCCTCTAAAATTAATTAAGGAATATTTAACTATAGTGTTAATTTAATTATTTATTAAATTAACACCTAAGAGAAATCTAACTATATTAGGATTAACTACCCTCATTAGTTTTGTAATGTGGATCTAATGTTTGTTACAATGGGAAAATTTTCATTTATTAAATATAATTGACTTTGAGTCTTTGTTGTGATCTTGTTGCTTGAAGCTTAGTAGTGATCATGCTTTTCAAAGAAACAAAAAAATTTATTCCATAATTTTTCATCTAAACCTAGCTTGTTCTTGGGTCTCAAGTGGTCGTTTTAGTGGGCTTTACAACATTCACATACGCATATGGTTTTCTAATAATTTTTTTCGAATCTTTATTTCAGGTATGTTTCATGCAATCTCTGTTTGAAGGTAATTGTTTTCCTATTGAAATTTCTATTTAGAATGGGTGCTTCCCTTTATGAAAAGTCTAGTTAGCATATGCTTTTACTTATAATGAGTTTTAGTTATAAGTGTGCAATTTCAATTGTTCTTTCAAATTTCGTAATGCGAATTTCCATTAAAATTAGAAGTATAGCTTTGAGACTTCATTTCATCATGGAACTTAATTCCGTAGATTTACATTGAGTTTTCATAGATTAGTAACTAACTTAGAAATATCTCACAATAACCTCCCAATAGAATGTTGAAACATAATGATTAAGTGGTTTTGGAAAACCCTTAATTAATATGGGTCCATCACTATTATATAGGTTAAATATTTAATAATATGAAATACTTTTCTATTATTAAATATTTATACCTAGGTAATATACATTAGGTAAGTATTTAATAATGTGAATCATTTATGTTTATATTTATTAAATAAACTCACCTAGGTATATGTGTCAACTATTTTAGGTTGAAAAGGTGGGTCGGGAGACATACCCGATCACCTTATATAAAAAGGACTCTAGGTCCTCATTTGATATATTCGGGAAATATATCAAAGGTGTGCAAATCAAGTGATTTGGTTTTATCCTTGGTAAATAGAGTTTTAAGAGGGGGTGATTTTTGAATTGGATGTAAAATAAGTTCTCTCAAGTAAAAGATTATTTTCAAAGTGGTTTTACCCTATTGGGGTTTTCCACTATAAATATTGTGTCACCTGTGTTATTTTTTTCCTTTAAGTATTTTTTTATTTACTTATGTTGTGATGTAATATTTATTTAAATGTTTATTGTAACATTATATAATATGTAATTTGATTAAATCCATATTTATTAGAATCCTCAAATTCTAACATGGTAATAGAGCAAAGGTAAATTAAATAAATTAAGATCAAATGTTTTGTATTTTATTTATTTAATTTGTACGGGTTTTTTCAACCAACCCGGAAAGGTAAATTAAATAAATTAAGATTAAATATTTTGTATTTTATTTATTTAATTTACGGTTTTTTCACTAACTTTGGAAGGGTAAATTAAATAAATTAAGATAAAATGTTTTGTATTTTATTTATTTAATTTGTACGGGTTTTTTTAACCAACCCAGAAGGGTATTTAAAATAACCGGCCCCTTCTTTCCATTGTGTAACCTAAAATATTTTCTTTGTGAAGAATCAAGGTGAATTCACAGGTGGAAAATTCATAAACTTCTTACCTTCCGTGAAAACTTGTGTAGAGGTAAGGGTAAAATATTTGAAATATTTTTTCTATAGTTTTAATATGTGTAGGTTGAATTTTTTCAATGGTAAATTAAGGAGGAGACAAAGCTCCATCAAAACAGATTTTATTTTTTCCATTAGAAGTGTGAAAATGTTGTCTCCTCTGTAAATTCTAAGGTTTATGTAGAATTTAAAATTGCATGGCCACAGTAAATGTTTTTAAAAAACTTCATGAGGGCCCCCATAATAAGGGTTATGTGTTTTTTTTTTTAGGTATATATACTATAGTTTATAATTTTTATAGACTATATTTTATTTTTTATTCACATTATATAGACTATATACCTATTTTTTAAAGTGAATATATTTTTACATTATAAATTATAATAGGTTAATATAATGTATTAAAATATAACCTCCTTATATTATATAGAAAGAAGAAATTATGGAAATACACAAGTTTTGAATCCATTAAATTTGGCGGTCAAATGGTCACGTCACATGAGAGACCAAACATAAGGTAGTATAACGGTCATTTAGACATCAAATTTAAGTTGGTCATTGGATATTTTTCTTCATTATTTTTTTCCATAAATTTGAAGTTTTTTTAAATTTTTAAGGGTTTCTTATTAAGTTCTATATGGTTAGAATTTGTTTATATATAAGAGGGGTATAATGCAAAGCCACAGTATATGCAGGTTATTATTTTGATCATGGGAGATCAATTAATATGCATTGTAATGAAAAAATTAGTTATAATTAAATATTTTCTATAGATCTATAAAATTTAGATCTGTTTCTATTAAAAGTGTTGCTTTTTTATAAATATGTATCTAACTCTGTGGTACATTCTATATTATAATGGGGTGTGTTTTACATGTTCATGAAAACAATGACATCCAACTATTTCTATCTTGACAAAACCCAGATCATGAATGGAACCAACTACAACATTTGGAAGATCGTGGGGTCAAATCGGAGAACTTATGGCAAGGAAACCCTTGATAATTGTTTGGATTCGAGGTTTCTCCCACCGGTCATCAAACAACTGCGAGATAACATGAATGCATTCTCGCAATGAATTCGGGAGGCTCTTTCCATGATTTTATGCAATGTGAATGATGAGTACCTTCTATACATTGGTAATATCAAACATCCAGAAGAGGTATGGATGTAACTAGAATTCATGCATGAAGGTATGCCTTTATCTAAAATTATTAAATTAGTTTTATAATTGCTTTTAACTCCTATGAAAGGAAATGAAAAAGTAGTAAATTTCTTAGCCAAAATTATAAAATATTAAAGCACAATTAGATGGATGCAAAGCGTGATTTAATTGGTGAAAAATTAATCTACTTTATTGTTGATTAAATATACATGAAAGATTTAGGAATTTTATTTCTATCTTGAACTCTAAATATCAAAACAAAATGATCTACCTGATTTAAATACCTTGAGTTCACTTCTGATACAAGAAGAGCAAGTGATGATGAACTTTGACTCTAAGGAGAATGTCTCTCAGAACTTTCCCGCTTAGAATTCAAAGTTCAAACCTCGCAAGCCCTTGTCAGATCAAAAATTTATATCTAAATCTTCTTTTGTTGATAACAAATTTTTTTCTTCTAATCAATTGTGTGTTAGCTTTAGTGGTAAATGTCACAAATGTGGTAAATTTTGACATAAAAGGAATATTACAAAACTAAGAAACCTATCCATAAAAATAAAAAACAAAGCATTTCTTCTAAATACAATTTAATGAAAAATGATAGCTCTAATGATATTCCTAAATTATTGCATCATATGTTGTGTTGTATTCTTTCTTTAATTTTGAATGGATTTTAGATTCAGTGCATTAAATCATATGACTAGTGTTTCAAATTCTTTATTTTATGTTTTGAAAATTAATGAACATGTGTATCTTGGTAATAACTCGTCTTTAGAAGCAACAGAGAAATAAAAAGTAAAATTTTATAATGGTGTGTTGAATAATGTTTTATTTGTTCCTAAGCTCAAAAAGAACCTTTTATCATGTTCTCAATTAACTCATGATGGTTTGGCTATTCAAATTTTGAAAGATACTTGGTATATCAAGGATAGTAATGATAATATAATAGTTGAAGAAATTCAAAGAAATGGTTTGTATATTTTTTATGATTTATATTATGCATCCTATTTTGTTTCTCAAAGTTTGAATAATTCAAAACTATGGCATGAAATATTAGGACATGTTAATTATTGAAGTTTATATGAAATGGATAGATATAATCTTGTAAATGGTTTGTCTGTGTTGTTTTCTTCTCATGATGTGTGTGAAGGGTGTTTATGTTCAAAAAAAAAGTGTTAAACCCTTTCACTCACATCTTGAAGAGAGTTCCTCTTCCCCACTAGAACTTATTCATAGTGATGTTATAGGACCTCTTAAAGTAGCTTCATTAAATGGTTCTTTATACGATGTGACTTTCATTGATGATTTCACGGGATGATTTGGTCATATTTTCTTAAAAATAAATCTCATGTACTTGGGAAATTTAAGGAATTTAAAGAATCTGTTGAAAACTCTTCAAATTATAAAATTAAGATACCTAGAATAGATAATGGGGGTGAATGTGTTAACAAAGTGTTGTTGCGAGACTCACAAGACACCCCGGATGTAGATCGGCTTCTAGGTTGATCACTCTAAAGCATCCAGTGTGATTGCACAACATGGAATCCTTTCTCCAAGTGTGGGACTTGTAAAGATGAGAAAGGATTCTCCAGAGAAGGCTGGTTCCTATTCCTCTGTTCAGATGCACACGAAAATGCAGAGGTTTTACTCAAAACCTAATCTAACTTGCCAAGGAGACAGAGAGAGAGGGATGCATAAAAATAAACCTAAGCTAATAGAGGTGATGCACCAAGGAATGAAGAACATCTGTCTTGCTAATAAACACAGACCATTCAAATGTGATGTAAGATCATGCACAGATAACAAAACTTGCAGTGAAAGACTAGGAGGATGCAAATGAACACAGAGAGGGTTGAGAATCATCCACAGACATGCATTACTTGCTCCAAATATTGATACAATACACTAAAAATGCCAAGAGCGAGTCACATTACAGTTTCAAATGGGAGGTTTGAACTCCACAAATTCACGATAAAGAGAAGAAGGGAGGAGCAAAGGGGAAAATGTTCCCGTTTTTAAGAAGCCCCTCATTACAATATATAGAAAGAATGAGAGAGGGAAGAGAGAGGAAATCTAGAATCTACCCCAACCACTTCTAGGTCACATTTAAAATCATCTCATTATGGCAGAAGCAATAGATCTTGGCAAAATGGTAAAGAAACGCGAATGCTAACGTGCATTAAAGCTGGTTGTTGAAGCATTACTTCTGTCCATGAACATGCGTCAGAGCCATTTCTCAATTTTCTCTCTCTATACTACACCAAAATTCAAGATTAACCCTAGAATCATGTAGAGAATTTCATAAGCTTTCCGTTGATATAAAGAACGTGCAAATCCAAGCTCTGGATCGAAAGATATGTCGATCTGAAGATTTAGGGCAAAAACAGGTCGGCGGGAAAAATATTTGAACTTTCCCCGTGCTCTGCCACTTGGATGACACGTGGTAGCCTTCGATTCGCTGAGTAATTCTCTCTCCTCCACCTTCTGTGGGCTTTCCTTTGAAATTTCCTTGTGGGCCCTTAAACTTGGACACGTGGCACTATTTCATTGGTTCGGGTCAGTGCTTGAAACCTCGCCCTTTGACTTCTGGACTTTCTCCCTCGTGACACATGTCGTGATTTGATTGGTATTCAGTCTGCCGGCTTTTCACATCCACCACATCCATTTGTCCCAGATGTCCGGTGTTGTATGGGACGAAACTTGATCCACCGAAATGGACTTCCTTGTCCCTCATTCAGCCGATGACACATGGCGTTGCTTGATTGGCTTTCGGCTCCTTCGGCTATCCGCGTCCCATGAGTCCCTTTGTCCCAACTTTCCCAGTGCTGAAGTTCCCCATTTTGGCCGAACCAGGCTGGTTCACGTCCTGCATGTATATTTGTTCCAATGTCCTCGGATCTGTTTGGGACAAATTATTCTGATTCACCCGATTCGGCCGGTTCGCGTCCTCACGGCCCAAATGTCCCGAACTACTTAGTGTGAAAGTTCTCCATTTCAGATGATCCAGCATTCGCATCCTCAAGGCCCAAATGTCCCGAGTAGTTAGTTGATTTTCTTCTCCTTCGGCTGAACCAGCTTTCTGCGTCCCGCGCATCCCGACGGCCCGAGATGTTCCTTTTGCTCTGCAGATCGCCTGGCGTCTTTTAGCCGGTCGTGCCCAAACGTCCCTCATGTCCCGACTGCTGCGAGGACTAGGACTTAGCCAATTTTCACAATTTTTTCTGGCCCAAGCTTGTTTTTTGCAACCTTTTCACCTTTTCTTAGAACTTGCTCTTTTCAACCTGGACAGGAGAGTTAGAAAAAATTCTGAGGGGACCCTAGAAACATGATTTTTGCCCTGAATCCATCCATTTTCCTGGGACTTGAGAATTCTGATGTATGTTATCAAATCAACCCTGGGGGTGAATTTGGATAACAATTTGGTGACTCAGCGGGGATACCTGCCTGCTAGGTAGAAGATACCAGTTACTGAAGCATTCCATTGGGCATGGAGTTATCAAATATTCTATTTAGAACCCTAACTGACTCAGAATGTGCAAGGAGGAAGATGGAATGTCACCGATGAAAGCAAGGATCTGCAAAGCATCTCCATGGACAGCAAGTTGTGCCAAAGCACTTAGGGAAACTGAAACCTAACTATAACAAGACAATGTGCAAAGCACTTGGAGGAATGAAAATCTAATTAATATTTACAAGGTGGTAAACTTCCCTCTAGAAGCAACGCTTGAGATAGATTCCATTGACTGGAATCTGCAGTTCTTCACCCTCCAGTGAGGCTAATTGGAAAGCATTGTTGTTCTTGCACTTTGTGACCACGTATGGGCCACTCCAAATGGCATCAAATTTTGAATGCCTTCCGGTTTTGCTCTGTCCACATCCCATTTCAACACTAGATCTCCAACTTGAAAAGATCTATCCTTGGCCTTTCTATCAAAGGTCTTCTTGATCAAAGCTTGATCCTTTTCCATTGCTTGGGATGCCTGATTTCTGATCTCTTGCAGCTCCATCAACTCTGCATACCTCACCTCCATGGGCTCAAATTCAAGCAACTCCAGCTGCTTCATGAGTTCCAATGTTGGCAACTCCAGTGACATGGGCAAGATTGCTTCCTTTCCATAGACAAGCCTGAATGGAGAATTACCTGTGGATCTTTTGGGAGTGATCCTATCAGCCCATAAGGCTGATTTCAGCTTGGTATGCCAAGACCTCTGATTCTCATCAAGAGTCCTCCTAATGATCCTCAACAAGTTCTTGTTTGTAGACTCGGCCTGGCCATTACCCTGAGGGTAATAGTTCGATGAAGTGCTTAGGTAAATATTGTTCTTGATGCCCCCCACTCGGTCACCCTGGATCTAATGAATGCCAATGCATTATCAGAGATTATTGTAGCAGGTACACCGAATTTGGTTGTTATCCCCTCATAAAAGTCTAAGATGCTAGACTCATTTACCTCTTTGAGTGCTCTTTGCTTTTTGTCCATTTGGTGAAGTAGTCGTGGCTGTCAAAATCCATTTGTGCCCTTGGCTTGAATTGGGATTAATGACTCAATGAAGTCCAAACCCCATTGCATGAATGGCTGGTCATTTGAGATTGGATTTGGATGCAATGAAAGAGCAGCAATTCTTACACCTCTTGATCCATGCATAGCAATCACTTTGAAGATTTTAGGCCAATAATAACCAGCCTTCATGATTTTTAGAGCTGTCACTCTTGGTGCAAAATGGCCACGGCTGGTCTACCATGAAACTCTTCCAACACCCTTTGAATCTGATTTGTGCTAATGCATCTCAAAGAAGACTCCATTTATATCTTTCTTGAACAAAACTCCATCAACAATGGCATATGGGATAGCCTGCAATCTGAAGTGTCTCCTTTGGGTCTTGTTCATCTCTGGAGGGCATAGGCACGTGCCTAGGAAGTGTATAATACCTTGGGTCCAGCAAGGCGTGGGGAAGCATTGTCTTCTTCATGATTGCCACTTGGCTCATGGCTGTCTGGTGTCAAAAAGCAGTTTCTTCTTTGTTGCATATTTCTTTTTGCTTCCCAAAACCAGCTGCTCACACAATCCTTTTCCTCTTACCAGCTTGGTGATCTTGATCTCAATGTCATATTCCATGACACGGGTGACCCAACTTGCCCTTTTCTCATTCAAATCCTTGTTGAGGAGGAAGTCCTTAACTCCAGCATGTGAGACTAAAGAACTGGACCTTGTTGTTTGAGATTAAATGCTTGAATTTCTTCAAGCTTCTGATTACTGCAAGCACATGCTTCTCAATAAAATAGTACCTTACCTCATAGTCATCTAGGCTTTGCTGAAGAAGGAAATCAGCTGCTCATCATTATCTTTGTTCTGCTATACTAGAATGGTAGAAATAGTGTCATCACCTCCAAATGCATAGAGGATGAAATCCTTGGAGAAGTCTGGGTTGATGAGAGTTGGTGCTTGAGAGATAGCTTCTTTGATTGCTTCAAAACTCTCCTTGCCTTCTGCTATCCACTTAAAATCCATGCTCTTCTTTAACATTTTGGTGATGGGCTTGACAAGGGCTGCAAAATCTGGGACAAACCTACGGACAAAATTGATCCTTCCCAAGAAGCTTTGAAGAGCCTTCTTGTGACTTGGCAATGGTAGTGCTCTTATGGCTTCAACCCTCTCTAGATCAATTTCCAATCCCTCTTTCGAGACAATATGGCCTAGAAGTTTCCCCTCATGAGCCAGGAATATGCATTTTTTGGGATTCAATGATACCCCAAATCTTCTACACCTCTGAAATACCTGCCTCAGATGAAAAAGGTGATCCACTGCATTTTTGGAGAATACAGTGATGTCATCAAGATATATCAAAACTATTTTATTGATCAACCCCTTGAATGCCATATCCATTGCCCTTTGGAAAGTGGCTCCAGCATTTGATAGGCCAAATGGCATCTTCTTGTAGGCATATGTTCCCCATTTGGTTGTGAAGGCTGTCTTGAATTGATCTTCCTCCCTCACCATAATCTGATTGTAGCCTGAGTAGCCATCAAGTAGTGAAAACCTTTCTGAACTAGCTACAACCTGCAATATTTGCTCCATGGAAGGGAGTGGATAATGATCCTTGAGAGAGGCTCTATTCAAATCTCTGAAGTCGACACACAACCTGATCTCTCCATTCTTCTTTCTGACTGGGACTAAGTTGGTGACCCAACTTGAGTGTTTGATGGGGAAGATGATATTGGCCTCAATAAGCTTTTTAACTCTTTTCTCATGAGAGGTTCAATATGGGGATTCACCGCCTTTGCTTTTGCCTACATGAGGCTTGGATTCTGGATCCAGCTCAATAGTATGTTGTGCCAACTTTGGGTTGAAACCTCTTAGATCTTTGTAAGTCCAAGCAAAGACATTTGGGAACTCTTAACAAAGCTAAACAAAATCAGATTTCTCTTGTGAGGTACTTACTTTGCCAATCTACAATGTTTTCCTTCTTCCACTAAAATAGGCTCGAATCTTCACCCTTTACTTGAATGTTCGCTTTCTCCTTAGGAACTGATCATTCGAGTTGAAAATTGACTCCAAGGTTATGAGGCCTTTTGGTAATTTGTTAGTTCTCACTTGCACCACTTGGTCACCATACTGCTTGATGTAGCTTGTCTTGATTCCTAGCGGAGAACTAAGCTTCTTCTTGTAGGAAATTAACAATTTTTCGATCATTCTCGAAGACTTGCCACTTTATTGTTGTTATCTGGAACATTTGGTCTCACAACTGATTTGATATGAGGTGGGATTTCTCACTTTTGATACTTTCTACTGACAAGATCAAATGCAGCCCCACCATCTAATCTGTCGTGGCTTCATTCCTTTTTCTTGGGATGGAATTGATGCTAAAAGCTTCAAAATATTCAATAAGATCCCATACCCGATTTTTGTAGTTCTTCAACAGATCATTTTTGGCAGCATTTTTTCCTTTGACTTGGTTTACGATCAGCTCACTATCACCAAATACTTGTAAATTCCTGATGCCTTTCTTCTTTGCCCAGTGCAATCCATGAATTAAGGCTTCATACTCAGCTATGTTGTTTGAGTAAGAAAACTGAAAACGGAAGGCTGAGTAATACTTTATACCTTGTGGTGAAATGAGCATAGCCCCTCCTCCTGCACCTTGTCTACTCCTTGACCCATCAAAGAACAATTGCCATACTTCATTCTTGTCCTTATGATCTGGCTTGGTGATGCTGGGGAGAGGTTGATCCTCTTCATGTAAACAATAAACCCCTAGCTCAGATTCTTCCACTTCTTGATAAGGATCAAAAGCATGCACCACTTGCCCATTCATCAAGAGTCAAATCTGGGATACTTCCAACCTTGGTGTCAGCCTCGTCAGTGCTAGGGTGATCTTCTTGATCAAATGCTGAGCAATTGGCATTAATCTAACTTGGAGTGTAAGGCTCAATATGGAAGTTTGCAATAGGTTCAGACCTAATTGTAGCCTTAGTTCCATACCTTGTTCTAAACAGCATGTGAAACCAATCCAGAAAGATAGCCTCTAATTTTAGCAGTGAAGTCTCTTGACAAGCATAATGCAAAGAGTGGTGGAAGGTCTATGATTGATACATCTTGTAAAACAACAACATTTGGACATGCGTGCAAGGTAAGACTCAAATTTCTAATCACTCCAACTGGTGCTATTGTTGTCCCATCTAGCTGCACTACCCCTTTAGATGTTATTTCATACTAGAGCCCTAGCTGATCAGCTATCTGTTTAGGCATTACTGAGCTACTTGCCTCGGAGTCTATCATGTAATTATGTACTATTTGATTTCCAATGATTAATGAAACATAGAAAGGAGGGGGCTTCAACATTTTACCTTGTTGTCCTCCATGAATTCCTTTAGGCTGGGCAGAATTTGTAAGCACTTTGTCTTGCATCTGAACCTGCTGATTCGAAGTTGGCCAATCCTTCATGGTAGCTTGCAGCAGATCTCTTTGGCCTGGGATAGATAGGGATTCCCACATTGATATGTTGACATTTGTCTTCTTCATCTAATCAATGATACTGAATGGTGATGAAGGATCTCTCTGTTGTCCCTTTGTTTGCACATTTACTCCTTGCACGTGGGCAGCAACAACTGGTATTTGAGTTGGCCTAGGGGCTGTTCTTGGCTGCCCTTGTGCATTTGAAATGGGACTCTGCTTGCCAATCATTTGTGGAGCCGTGGAAGGTTGTGGATTGGCTCGGGCTAATGGTTGTTCTTCACCCAAATTTCTCCTCTTTGACCTTGTGTTGGCTGGAGCACCTTGAGAAACCGCTAGACTCATGCCACAGAAATCTTCTGCTTGCCAGTTCACCAATGTGGTGTCAGTTGGGGATGATTGCTGTTGGAATGTTTCTTGTTGTTGATTGTTTCCTTAAGATCGCCTCGCCCTCCACTCCAGTAGTTGTCACCATCAATGCTTGATTGAGAGCACCATTAAAACACATGGATTGGTTATGAGGCTCGTTGCATGGAAAGCACCAATCGTATTCCTAAGCAATGTTGTTCTGTGTTGGCACTAATGCCTTAGAGGTAGATATGGCATTTGGATTATAGGGCTGGAATGGTCTATTGGCAGGAGGCCTTGTTTGATTCACATTTTCAGCTGGATTAGGTGGTCTTTGTGGTTGGTATGGCTGTCTATTAGGCTGAGCTTGGGGTTGATAAGAAGTTCTGAAACCTTGGGCTTGTTGCCTCTTGAGAGTAACTAGCTCATTGCCTAGGTTTTGCAATTGCTTCATGACCTCTTGAAGCTCATTTGGGGCACTTGGAGATGAAGTGGAAGCTTCATTTGAACTTTGATTTCTAGGAGTGGGAGAAGGAGCCAAATTAGGTGCTTGACTAGTGTTTGGACTCTCTAAACCTGGAAACAATGGCATGGGAGGTCTAGGGGAAAGTTTTCCAGCTTGGATTAAACAATTTTCAGCCCTAATGGCAATGTTATAAGCCATAGGGATAGTTATGCCTCCCATGGACTGAATCAACATAGAAATATCAGAATTTAAAGCTTTGAGATAGTATAGAAAAGCACCTTCTGCTGTTGGCCTGACTGCCACTAGAATCCTCTCCCAATTTTTTTGAAATCTGAAGTTGAAATCATCAGCTGCTCATTGGGAGCCCTCTTGATGGTTGTTAGCTACTCCAAAAGAGACAAGTTGTCTCCCTTCTCCCCAAATTACTCATGAAGTGCTATACAGTTGATTCCAATTTGTGATAGAACCAGCTCCAAGGCTCCTAAACCATTGTAATGCTTTACCCTTGAAGGAAGATGCCAGTAACTTGACAACCACTTACATTTCATTGATTTCATGAATTGTACAAAGGTTAGCAATATCTTTAACATGATCACCTGGAGTAGTCTAATTTTCTCCGGTGAAGTAGGGAATGTTCTTCAAGGCTGCAATAGGAAGGCTGGATGTTGTGCATTGAGAGCAAGTGGACTGCTGCCCTGTGAAGTTGACATATGGATTGTTCGAGCCATTCTAATTGGTCTTAAGACCCTTGTTGGTGAATGAAAGGCCTACCAAGTGGAAGAGTTGAGAGAGTTCTGTTTGGTGGAGATGGAGACCTTCAAATCCTTCTTCCTCTTTGCCTCCTTCTTGGAGATAATTGCAGGTATTCAAACAACACTTCTTCTTTTCCAACTCTTGACCTTGTGGTGATTCTTCTCATGAGTTTTCAGGCCTAAGATTGGAACCAATTGATTCTTCCCTTGGAGTCGCTAGATATGTGAATAATAGCTCTTTTAAGCAAGATAATTGTAGCAGATGCACATCAACTTTGTTGCAATGAAAATGAGACCTCTAAGGTCCCACCTAAGGCGTGCCAAAACTGTTGTTGTAGACTCACAAAGCACCCACGGATGTAGATCAAGCTTCTAGGTTGATCACTCTAGCATCCAGTGTGATTACACAACATGGAATCCTTTCTCCAAGTGTGGGACTTGTAAAGATGAGAAAGGATTCTCAGAGAAGGATGTTTCTATTCCTTTGTTCGAGATGCACACGAAAATGCAGAGGTTTTACTCAAAACCTAATCTAACTTGCCAAGGAGGAGAGAGAGAGGGATGCATAAAAATAAACCTAAGCTAATAGAGGTGATGCACTAAGGAATGAAGAACACCTATTTTGCTAATAAAACATGAGACCATTCAAATGTGATGAAAGATCGTGCATGAGATAACAATACTTTGTAGTGAAAGACTAGGAGGATGCAAATGAACACGAGAGAGAGTTGAGAATCATCCATGAGACATGCATTACTTGCTCCAAAGATTGATACAATACACTACAAACTACCAAGAGGCGAGTCACATTACGTTTCAAATAAGAGGTTCGAACTCCACAAATTCACCTGATAAAGAGAAGAAGGGAGGAGCAAAGCAGGAAAATGTTCCCCATTTTTTAAGAAGCCCCTCATTACAATATATAGAAAGAATGAGAGAGGGAAGAGAGAGGAAATCCAAAATCTTCCCCAGCCACTTCTAGGTCGCATTTAAAATCATCTCATTATGGCAAAAGTGGTGGATCCTGGCAAAACGGCAGGCTATCTAACAAACGGTGGAATCTCTTGTATTAAAGCTGGTTGTTGAAGCATTACTTCTGTCCATGAACATGCGTCAAACCCATTTCTCAATTTTCTCTCTCCAAAATGCACCAAAATTCAAGATTAACCCTAGAATCATGTAGAGAATTTCATAAGCTTTCCGTTGATACAAAGAACGTGCAAATCCAAGCTCTGGATCGAAAGATATGTCGATATGAAGATTTAGGGCAAAAACAGCAAAAAAAAGGTTGGCGGGAAAAATATTTGAACTTTCCCCGCGCTCTGCCACTTGGATGACACGTGGCAAGCACTGATTCGCTGAGTAATTCTCTCTCCTCCACCTTCCCGTGGGCTTTCCTTTGAAATTTCCTTATGGGCCCTTAAACTTGGACACGTGGCACTATTTCATTGGTTCGGGTAAGTGCTTGAAACCTTGCCCTTTGATTTCTGGACTTTCTCCCTCGTTACACATGTCGTGATTTGATTGGTATTCGGGTCTACTAGCTTTTCGCATCCACCTCATCCATTTGTCCTGGATGTCCCAGAGTTGTATGGGACAAAAATTCCGATCCGCCTGAAATGGGCTTCCTTGTCTCTCATTCGGCCGATGACACGTGGCGTTGCTTTATTGGCTTTCAGCTATCCGCGTCCCCACACGTCCCTTTGTCCCAATTGTCCCAATCTTTGAAGTTCCCCATTTCGGCCGAACGGCCGGGTTCGCATCCTCTGCGTATATTTGTTCCAACTGTCCGGAATATGCTGGGACAAATTCTTTCGATTCACCTGATTCGCTCGATTCGCGTCCTCAAGGCCCAAATGTCCCAAAGCGCTTAGTGCAAAAGTTCTCCATTTCGGCCGATCGGGCGGTTCACGTCCTCAAGGCCCAAATGTCCCGAGTAGTTATTCAATTTTCTTCTCCTTTGGCTGAACCAGATTTTTGCGTCCTGACGGCCGAATGTTCCTTTTGCTCTGCAGACTGCCTGGCGGTCTTTTAGCCGATTCGCGCCCAGACGTCCCTCATGTCCTAACTGCTGCGAGGACTAGGACTTAGCCAATTTTCACAAATTTTTTTGGCCCAAGCTTGTTTTTTGCAGCCTTTTCACCTTTTCTCATAACTTGCTCTTTTCAACCTGGACAGGAGAGTTAGGAAAATTCTGAGGGGACCCTAGAAACATGATTTTTGCCCTGAATCCATCCATTTGCCTGGGGCTTGAGAATTCGATGTATGTTATCAAATCAACCACGGGGTGAATTTGGATAACACAAAGCATTTGAAAAAAATGTATTTATTGTTGTATTAAAAGCAAATTAACTTCTCCTCATTTTCGCCAATCTAATGGTGTTACTGAGAACCTAAGAATAGGACTATTTTAGATATGGCTCACACTATGCTTCATTCTACTAGTCTTCCCAAATTTTTGGGCGAAATAATAAACACAAAGAGTCTACATTCTAAATAGGGTTCCCACCAAAGCTATTCATCTTTCAACTCCTTTAGAAAAATGATCACATCAAAAACCTAATATTTCGCATCTTAAGTTTTTGATATTCTACTTCTTTATACATTCCTAAAAAAGAATAGAAAGAAACTTGATATGACTTATTTCTCTTGTGTTTTCATTGGATATGGTATTAACACTATAGGTATAAGGATTTATGAACCTATAAAAAGGGAAGTAACTGAAAATTGCAATGTGGTGGTTTTGGAAAAAAAAAAATTCATCTAATAATGGTAAAGATGTTCCTAACTCTGTCAATATTTCTAATGATGGTTATGATTATGATGATGAGAATATATTAAATTGTCATGTTAATGTTTCTTGTGTTGATACTATAGATGCTTCTGAATCTCCTAACTCCCTAGTTAAGAAACCAAATGGTCTCAATATGTTAGAAATTTCTAATCCTATTGATGTTAGGAAAATGACCAGAAGCCATCATACGTACTATGCATTAATGACCTTGTATGAACTCGAGCCACAAAGTTTTGAAGAAGCTTTTGAGGTTGAAAAGTGGATCAATGCAATGCAAGTTTGAATATAACGCCCTAATTCAAAATCAAACCTGGGATTTGGTTCCACCTCCAGAGAAAAGAAATATTATAGGGTCTAGGTGGTTATACAAAGTAAAATATAATGTAGATGGTAGTATTGAAAAACATAAAGCTAGACTTGTTGCTAGAGGTTTCACTCAGAAACCTAGTATTGATTATGTTGAGACATTTGGCCCTGTAGCTAAAAATGAGTACTATTAGGACCTTATTTGTAATTTCCACTCAATTTGTGTGGGAAATCCACCAAATGGATGTAAAAAATGCCTTTTGAATGGTGATTTAAAAGAAATTTACATGTCTCAACCTAAAGGATTTGAAGAAGCGGTAAAAAATTATGTTTGTCAATTGAAAAAATCCTTGTATGGTTTAAAGCAAGCTCCTAGAGCTTGGTATGCGAAAATTAATTCTTTCTTTAAATAGTTAGGATTTTTAATTGTTCTTCTGAAAATGATCTATTCATTAAGAAAGAAGGATCACATATTATCATTGTTTGTATATATGTTGATGATTTGCTTATGATTTGGTGATAATTACTGCTTTAATTTGTAGAATTTAAAAAAATGAAACAATACTTTGAAATGGTGATTTAGGTCTCTTACATCATTTTCTTTGCATGAATTTATTTCAAGATAAATATTCTATCATTGTTTCTCAAGCATAGTATGAAACTAATGTACTAAAAAAAAATTAACAAGTATTGATTAAAATGAATTTCTACTCCTATGGAAATTGGGTGAAAATTGATCCTAAAACTGCATGTGAAAAATTTGATCCTACTTTATATAGGTAGTTATTTGGTATTTTGATATATCTAACTATCACTGGACCAGATATTTCCTATACAATAGGAATTGCTTCTAGGTTTATGCGGGAACCTTATAGAGATCATTGGAATCTTGCAAAAGGATTCTTAGATATATTAAAGGTACAATCAATTATGGGTTGCATTATACTAAGAATGAAAATTCTAACTTATATGGATTTTGTGATTCTAGTCATCTTGGTGATGTATTAGATAGAAAATATATTTATGGTTATGTGTTTAAACTTGGTACATGTGACATTACTTGGTGCAGCAAAAAGTAGGCAACTATTTCTATTTCTTCATGAAGGTTTGAGTATAGAAGTGCAATGGAAGCTGCGAAAAGAGGCTCTATGGCTAAAGAGGTTGTTTGATGAGATAAAGATGAAGGATCCACATATTATTTCTTTGTTCTGTGAAAACCAAAGCACCATAGCTCTTGCACATAATACAATACAACATTAGAGGACAAAGCACATTGAGATACATATACACTTCATCCGTGAGAAGGTGTTAAGTGGTGAAATAGATCTCAAGTTCATCTTTGATGAAGAGAAGGTTGCTTTGATATCTTCACAAAGCCCCTAAGTGCTTCAAAGTTTTGTCACTTTCATGAAAATCTTGGATTGTCAAAGTTGTCGTTGAGGGGAGTGTGCATAAAAACGTCACCTCCTAATGGAACTGGTTTTGTAAAAATACCTTGAGAAATTTGTAAAATAGACCTTCTAGCAAGTGTAAAAAACCTTCGAGGCATGTATACCTCCTCATATTATTTTTTAGAAAGAAGTGTAGAAAGATCTTAAAGGTGGTCTTTAGAAAATTATTTAGTGCTATTGAGTTTATTGGTAAACATCCAATACAAGCATATTATTAAGGAGGTCCTTGGTTATAAAAAACTCCTATATGCTTGGGTTCAATAACCTTTCATGAGAACTGTGAGAATATGTAAAACTCAAAAATCATACTTAGTCACCTGATCATGGGATGATTTTTGGATTCCAAATCCTTTTGTACCAAAAGGTAACTTGAGTATGATGAAGGTGTTATAATTCCTTCACTCGATATGCTAGCCTAAAACCTTTATGGTTTAAGGATTGTAAATCCTATAGTGTACCATGGGAAGGTAATCTATTAGCATATGTTATCCCACTTAACATTAAGGGGGAGTTTTGGAACATAATGATTAAGTGGTCTGACCAACCCTTAATTAATATGGGTCATTCACTATTATATAGGTTAAATATTTAATAATATGAAATACTTTTCTATTATTAAATATTTATACCTAGGTAATATACATTAGGTAATTATTTAATAATGTGAATCATTTATGTTTATATTTATTAAATACACTCACCTAGGTATATGTTTCAACCATTTTAGGTTGAAAAGGTGGGTCGAGATACATAATCGATCACCTTATATAAAAAGGACTCTAGGTCCTCATTTGATATATTCGGAAGGTATGAAAATCAAGTGATTTGGCTTTACCCTTGGTAAATAGGGTTTTAAGGAGGAGGTGATCTTCTTGGATGTAAAATAAGTTCTCTAAAGTAAAAGGTTATTTTCAAAGTGGTTTTACCCTATTGTGGTTTTCCACTATAAATCTTTTGTGTCACTGTGTTATTTATTTCATGTAAGTATTTCTTTATTTACTTATGTTATGATGTAATTTTTATTTAAATATTTATTGTAAAATTATATTATATGTAATTTGATTAAATCCTTATTTATTAGAATCCTCAAATTATAACATAAAAGACCAATAGGAAAACTAGTTACATAAAGCTCCATTGCATATAGCCTAGGACACAACCCCGATTTATAATGACACTAATAGAAGATCTGGTTAGTTAAATGATTGGAGAATACAACGACCCATTAGCAATCAGGTTTTATCATTGTCTTTAGTAACCTAGACCTTGTCTAGAATACATCTTCATTCTCTAGGGTGACAACTCATGAGAGTTATATTATGTTGCATTGACCATGTTTTCTCAAGGTTTCCTTTGAATATTGTAAAAGGAGAGTCAAATATTGTTGATCCACTGATATCCTTCACCAACACAGGTTACAAAATGGGTCCTCTCACCCTGGTTGAAGGAACAACCTAAAGTAGTAAGGGTAGGTCAAACCCTTAGTATGGTGTTATCCAATTCTTCCAAGCCTAAGTGACAAAGAGTTAGTTAAATCCTTCCCGGCTACAAAATGACTCATATTCTGATCTATTTGTCTCTAAGCATCCTACTCAACTTGTGATGTTGTTCGGTTTCAAAGGGAGAATAAATTTGGGTACCAACAGGATGTATCCTCACCCAATGTGATTTGGGACATGTTACTGAGGTTCCACATCAAAAATGTAACTTAAGATAAACCCATGAGGTGCAAGACACCATAATCTATACCCAATTTCAATGAAGGAGCTATTTGAGCTACCAGGATTTACCTTTCTTCTTCTCGAGACATGTTTTCCTTTTCCTTAGAAAAGTCGGGTTTTGGAGCATTTTTCCTTATATAATCATGAACACCTATATTATTCTTCTCAATTAAATGAGTTAGGTGGCTAATGTTTTTCTTATGCATTAATTTTCTTCATGTCTTACCTTCTTGCAATATGAACACTTGCACTTCTCCTTCTTTGGTTTAGACTTAGAAGTAGAGGAAGAAGTACTTGTGTTAGATTTGGATTGGGTGGAATTAGCTTCCTTTTAGGTTGGTCCTTTTTATCTTATTTATTCTCATGTTTCTTCTCCTTTCCTTTACCATTAATTGTTATTAGGGCATGTGACTTGGACTTGATTGCACCCATTTGGATCAACTTGTCCTATTCTTGAATGAGTTGGGCATAAAATTTGTTGAATGAGGGCATCTTCCAAGTAGTCCCTAAAGTTTCTTTCATGGTGTGAAAGGTAGAATGTAAGATACGAGTTTTGGATCCAAGCTTAGAAATAATGGATAAGATTGGTTGGGTGTGCGTTGTATCGACTCCACATTTTTTAAATAGAATTATCATGTAGACAAATTTAGAGAAGGCCTATAGGTTATTAAAGTTACCAGGAGTCAAACCTAGGAGTTCATTCTCTAACTCATCAAATATCATGTCATATTTCTTTCAAAACATGCCATCTAGAGTTTTTCAATATCTGTTAGGGGTTGTGGAAGACTCAATGTGAAAGAGAAGGTCAAGAGATATATAAAAACAAATAATACTCAAGGCTTCATCACATTAGTTAAAACATTTATATTTCTTAGGTTCGGATGTGGGTTATTTCTCCACTCCCATATTGATGTGGTACAACTCTTTACCCCACAGTGTGATAATCATTTTGGATTTCCATGCATGAAATTTAAACAATATGAGAAAAGGAAAAACAACAACATCATCCATCATAAGGAAATAGATATTAAATATATAAAAGAAAGAAAACACACACACCCCAGAATAATAGTTTTACCCCATGTTTGTGGAACTATATAATTAGTGCATTAATTAAAATATGGTTTTTTCATGTGATGTTGAACAATTGGCCACTCACCTTGCAATTAGAGGAATTCATACAAGAGTGGAGACCGTGATAAGTTTCAACGTGTGTAAGTGAAACAACATTGTAACAAGAACAATAAAGTTGTAAAATGAAAAAGGATCAAAACTTAAGTTCTATGTGAGAAATCATGTCTCACATTACAAATCAAAGATCCCTTACCATAAGGTTGTGGCAGAAGTTCTCACTAACCCGCAAGTGAAGGAAGGTGGCTATAAAGGTTTTTTTTTGATTTGCACAAGCAAAATAAACCACAAAAAGGTCCAAGGGGACCCACTTGTAATAAATTCACACCTTAAATTCAATTGACACTTAGTTTTAATTAAAATAGGTTTGAATATAAAGAAAAAAACTAGCCTAAATCATTAAGCAAAAAAAAGGGACTAAGGAGTGAGAAGGAGTTGAGGAAGCGAGGTTGGTGTGTCGAGGACAACCGGGCATGTGGGAGAACTAGACAACGAGCTAATAGTAGAGCTATTTGGTGAGATGGCAGGTGAGTTAGGAGGGAGTTTTTGGGTGAGATGGTGGTGAGATGAGAATTAGTAGGGTGATTGGCAGGTCAAGTGGTGATTTGGAAAGTAGGTCGACGTATACAACGGTGAGTAGGTTGGTGACCGTAGTAGTGAGTAGGTTGGCAAGTGTAGTGAGAGTCAATGGTTTAAATGTATTTTGGTTAATTGGTTTGAATCGCGAGAAGATTCAAGGTTAATCTCTAAAAGGTATAGATCACTATGGGCATAGGAACCGCAAAGGTGAGGAGTTGGGTAAGATCAATAGAAATAAGGTTTGCATGTGGGTGAGCTAGGTTGAGCCACATTTTCCAAAGTTAAAGGAACTCAAGGAAATAAGAACCCGTAGAGCTTAGTAGATAATCGAGGTGAATAACATGTGAGATCGAGTTTTGAGTTGAGTATCAAGGTCACTTTATGGAATGTAGGAGAATCACTCACTTTGAATCAAGATAGGAATATCTTTGTGGGAAAGATGAATGGTTAGTGTCGAGCTAGAGGAAGAAAGGGAAGGTCATTTAGGTGGTGAGTTCAATGGAGAGGTGGAGCAATAGGGAGACCAAGTATTGGTGATAAAAATTGTCGAGGAAATTTTTTGGGTTTCTTGCTAACACTCTAGGATTCTAAATCCCTATACTTAACTTGTACAACTATCGTATATGCATGCATGAGTGAAAGTGAGTTTTCTCCAGTTGGCCTTATGTCTAGGGATCAACAGGGCACTCCACGACCTGTGCCAAGTCTAAAGCAGATACCTATAAGAGAATAATTTTCTAGGAGAGTAGAAAAGGGGAGTGAGAATATGATGTAGGGGAACTAATGTTGTACGTAGAAAATTAGATTCCTACACACATTAGTTAGAAACTTCGTCACATGCACTAAAATTAGGAAGAAACAATATTGCAAATGGAAACAAGACCAATTAGAATTTAATGAACAAAAAGTAGCAATAAACTCCTTAGTCAAAAAAGGCTCGAAACTCCTTCTTCTTGTATTGATGCTCAAGTAGAAATTGTACATAGTATGAGAATGGAATACATTAAGAATAAGGGAAAAGTGGCCAACTCTTTTAACTCACAAGTGAGAAAAATCTCTCTCATGAACTTACAAGAATACAACCAGCTAGAATAATTTCATAATTAGAACCCCTTGGAATGAGGAGCTCATTACAATTTATAGTGCTTTGGAATTATCTTTTCCTACCCCCATTGACCCTTCATATGTCATGAGACTTTTCATATTCTTAGGAGAACATTAAGTCCCCTTTTATAACTTAAGGGTGACTTATTACATTGAAAAAAGTGCAACCCCCAACATCAAATTAGAACATTGAGGAGAGAGGAAGTTGGGGATGAGAGAGAGAGAGAGAAAATAAAGGAGGAAGGATGATGTCAATGATGATAGATTTTTCCTCTGATAAAGCCCATTGATCCTTCCAGATGACTTGATGAAATGCTCTAATGTGATGAACTCTGAATCTCTGAACTCTTGCACATGTTGAAGAACTTCCTTTGGATGATGTGTGAATATTGTGTTTAAATACATTGTTGCATGACTCATTCGGTGACCGTCAACATCACTCATGGAGATAGGATCTAAAAAAATCTTGTCCTAACTCCCTTCAATATTGTCGTACTTATCGGATGATTCGGACATGATCCTGATGAAGCATCTTATGAATGATCTGACGATGTCAATTTCAAATTCCACCTCTCACATACCAACCAAAACATGAAATGAGTATCAAAATAAACTAGTGACTCCTCATTATTACCTACTCTACATAGTATGATGATAGAGAATGTACTTTTTCTCTCTTACTGGGAAGTGAAAGGTTACACCAAATTCTACCTTGTCCATTTATGCTTCATGCTTTCTTTAGAAAAAAAACAACTTGTTTTTTTAGTAAGTATGAAAAATTATCTTCCTCGAACCTCAATTGGATGTTGCAACTCAGATTTCCCTATCTCCCTGCATTCCTCTCACCTTCTAGATCAATTTTCTATTTTTGGCAGGTGCTCATGGGACCACTTACTATTTTTAGTAAGTGTCAATTTTGGACCAAGACGACCATTTCGGCGATCTCTCCTTGTAATACATATTTTGTGTTTAATGCCTCTTTCATAGTTTCTTTAATTGATGACTTTCCTAAAATGGCAATCCTCCATGTAGAAGACTTGCTATTTTTGGAAAGTGAACCTCTGGTGGTCGGATCACTACGAAAAATTTTTTTGATATGGTTTTTTCCCAATATCTCCCCTCTAAAATCTTGGACCTATCCGCTCAATAGTTTGGGAGATTTTAAAGTTTTAAAATTTTGACCTGACAGTGCTTCTAGACATGGCAGCCATTAATGGACCTTAAAAATTGTAGGTCTGATTTTCACCTCCATTTGCAAAAAAATATTTTTTTATATGGGTTTTTTCTTTATATGCTTCGGGAGAAATCTTGTTTCAATTCGATGGTCGGGTTGACGATAAATCCAACTTTTTCTTCGTCGGGCCGAAAGAAGATCTCATCATTGTGAATCTTCTATTGAGAACATTGAGGGATTGAAGGTGTGTTTATGATGTTTTTGAGATAGGAAGTAACATCAAAAAAAAAAAAAATTCGTGCACTTTGGTTTGTAAGATTTCTACGAATCTTTGTTTTCACAATAGAAATTTTCATTGTTTCTTCTCTTCATTCTTCACTTCTTCTTCCTTATTTTCTCAAAGATCCTTCTGAGATTTGTATATTTTCATGGATTGGAGGAAAAATGATGTGATATATCTGGTTCAAGGTTCAGCAATGGTGGAGTGGTGGTAGGAAGTTGCAGAGGAGTTTGGAGAAAGAACTGTGCACGGGAGAGTTAGATGTTAGAAGTGGGAAGAAAGTGGCAGGTGGGGATTTAAAAAATATTCAAAAATTATGCACAGAGAGGGTTGGGAGAATTTTTGTGTCCCTAACATCCCTCACCTTAAAGGGACATGATATTGAGGGACATCAATTTGCATGGTGAGCAAGCGACACGTGGCGGTGATCCAACGATAGGGAATGAAGGCTCCACTAGCGCTAGGGCTGAAAATTTTGTCTTGAAGAGGTCACATGGGTGACCAGGAGTCTCCTTAGGGAGTGGGAACATTTTTCCAAGTCTGATGTCTCTTACCTTTGAGGGATGTGATGGAAATCAAATTCCACGGTGCTCCTGGTGATGACATGTGGCAACGATCGGATGGTTGAGCTTTTGAGCTCGCAAGCACATGGAGGATGGATTGGTGATCCGGAGGTGTATGAGGATCGAGAGGTCATATAGGGGCTGGGAAAAATTTCCATGGTTTATTTCCCTGACCTTGAGGGATGTGAGGGACAAAAAATCCCACTAGGCACCTGGAGTTGACATGTGTCCTCCCAAAATTTGATTAACTCCCGAACTCACTCCAGGAGGACATCTTGAAACGACAATAACTTGAGCTCCTAGTGGAATTTTTTGATGAAAATGTGTATGATCCTGACTATAAATTACCTTTTGAATCCAATTTTGTGGGTATCATGTCTTTAATAATCCATTTCTCCCTGAAAAAATCAGATTTTGATTTAGTACTCCACTTGTACATGATAAAACTACTTGCGAGACCCAATGCACCAAATTTTTGTGAATAAAATAATTTCATCATATTGTAGGTCTTGAAATTCCCTTTCCGACAATGTTTTTTATCCTAACTCCACCTATAGCTCCCGGAATCACCTTCATAATTTCAACTTGATTGTTTTGGGTTGTGCTTTGCCTAGGCTGTGAACCCTAATTTTGGTGAAACTGCCCCAACATCTTGAGTCCTTCCATAATATTCTGAATCACTTCCATTATGTCATAAGGCATTTGAATCTCCTTCATTTACTATTTATATTTTCTTTCTGCTCCATGGGGTTGCTCTAGTCCTAGGAAGGTCAATGATAGCCCTTCCCACAACTGCATGAAGCTTGCAACTTTTAATGAACTCCTAAAATCACCTAGGGGGAATGAATGGAATTTCCTAAATCACCTAGGGAGATGAGATAACATTAATTGGGAGGTCACTTGGATTGACTTGATAGACCAGGGTGCCTTGGAATGGTAAGACTTGAAAAAATTAACACAGAGGTGTATAGTTGTCATGCTCGAAATTGTTAATTTCCTTGTTGCACATTTGCATGACAACAATTGGCTCTATCTTGGGGACATGACATGGAATGAGTTCAGTGAAGACATGACATGGGGAATCCATAATCTCAACTTTAGACCATATGATCCATTGACCAATTCCTTATCCATTGGGCCCTGTGGAGTCATGTACAATTCACAAGAGAGAAAGATAATGAAGAAGGAAACACATGCAACAAAAAAGGAAAGGAAAAACACACCAAAGAAAGCAATCACCTATGGTACAAGGTGAGTGACAACCCACTTTCACTGAATTACTTTTCATTCCTGAAAATTTACTCATGAGTGGGAAACAATGATTGATGTTGTTTTGCAAATCCATTGAATGGCTCTAGAAAGTAGCATCCTCTCCTTAACTTTTTATGAAAGTTGGGTTCTTTCATGAGCATCTATGTTTTTCTTAGGATTGATTCCACATGAGCTTCTTGATGCTCAAGTCTTTTCTTGGAAATTTTACTTCTTTCATCCTCTTTTAAATCAATTTCATAGAACCAGTTACATTCCACATTTATCCACGTAGTTTATTCCTCTTTGATCATCCTACAACTGCCCAGGCTGCTTTTCATTCAAATTACTTGAACATTACGGATTATTTTCTTTCCTAGGTATATGCTTGTTGACCTCTTTTCCATGAGAAACCTCAGACTTATCCTTTTTCTCTACTCCATTGTGAGGTGCTTGAGTACTAGCGAGAGAATCGAAGTAACCTCATACTTTTCTTGTATGGCCATGGCACAAGTTAAGAGATCAAGAATCCACTCGGGGTATTTTATAACTTCCATTGCATCCAATAGTTCTTACACAGAGATCTCCTTTGTTACTTCTTACAGCTCATCTTTGTATGCCTTTGAAGGATCTTTATTTTTTAGCTCAAGGAAACTATCTGGAGGGATTACTTCATCATCTTGGGAATCACTGAATTTTATCACTCCTTTTTCCAGAGGAGCTTCAGATTCAAAGGCCTCAAAATCCTTGCTTCAATTTGTTCATCATGGAAAGATTCTTCCTCTTCAAATGGGAAAGAAAATATCTCCATTTCATTGTTACATCCATCAACCATTGGCTCATAAGGGGAATCATATTTCTCCTCTTTCTTTATTTCAACATAGCCATCTTCACACTTGTTGAGGCTTCCAAGTCAACTTCACACTTGTCTTGCAGATTCATGGCTTGCATCAGGAGTTCAAGGTTGAGCTCAGGGTCTTTTGTTTCTTCACGTAGCTCTTAGTAGTTCTTGTACAAATGGTTCTTTCCCATTGTTTAAGGGCTCATCACAAGATGGTCTTGTCCCTCCATGAATGGCATGGCTGAGATCATCTTCATCTCCAAATGGGAATGAAAACATCTCCTCCTTATGGGTAAGCATATAAGCTGGTTTTTCTATTTGAGATTCGCCAAGAACCATTTCCTCTTCTTCATGATTTGCATCATCCGACGATTCGGGGCTGCCCTTTTGTAACTCAAATATCCTCAATGCTTCTTCAAGGTCCATGCCTCTTCAAGAAGGCATGTCTATCTCTATCAAGATGGGAATATCCTCTTCCTCCTTGGTTTTCATGAATTAATTCACCCTCCTGCTATCTTGATACAGGATGTTGGCTTATGTGCTTCCGTAATTTTGCACTATGTACCTCATCTACTTTTATGGAAGCAATTTATGCATATCTCCCTTCATTGGTATGGTTTCGGATGACCACTTAATCTGAATTTTTCCTCCCAAGTCTTAGTAGAAGCTTCAACTTAGTAACATTCCAAATGAAGTCAAAATGTATGCTACCAAAATCATTTTGAAACTTTCTTGTCTAGAAATCTGGTAAGAGCCACCTATGCATCTTTGACCTTCCCTAAAAGTGGGACCTCTTTTGTGTCTAAAGAGTAATAAGAGCCATTGGGTGGAGTCATGTATGAGTTTGAGAGCCTTGGAAACCTTCAAAGGAATCACGTTGTCTGAGGCACCAAAATCTATTATGCAATTGTTCAGTACATATTCTCCAATAAGAAGGGAGACGTAGAAAGGATCAACCTTGTTAGTCTTAGATGCGCTCAAGGAAAGCATGTTCTATGAGGGAGGTACAGGTGGGTTTTTAGTAATCCTTTAGAATAGGGTGTTACAACATTGGGTGTCAAAATACCACTCCTGATGTATTGAAAAAATCTCTCAAATTGTTCGGGATGAGTCCACAAATATTTAGTTTTAGTAATCTACACTTTGGCTTTGTTCACGTATTCTATGAAGTCAAAAGGAGAAGATGTGGGTGAGGGTGATGAAGGGATTGCTTTTGATTTAGGACAGGTTTGGAAGTAGGAGTATATTTTTGGGAACAGAGGGGATCTTAAAAGTTACACTTAGAGATTTCAAAGTACTAGATTTTATAGGAGAAGATTTAGAATTAGAATTAGAATATGCATTGTAATACTTACTTGGAATTGCAGGAGACTTCTTATTTTATACATGATGAGGCTTCAACAATACATACTCCATAGAGGGTGGGAGAAGATATCCTCGAACTGATTTTTTTTACGGAGTCACCATAGGAGGATCTTCAGTCTTATTTTTCTTTTCAACGATAGAGGAAGAGCCCGTTTCTTAGACTTAGAATGATTGAATATCACACATGAGAAGCTATGTACATCTTCTTCATCATCTTCATCACCTCTAAAATATTCACAGAATTTGATTTTTTATCGTTCTCAAACCCATCACTTTCTAGGATATTGTCACCTTCATTTTCTTATTCAATCTCTCCTTCACTTTCCTAAATCCTGCAATTTGCATTCACGGGTGGGACTTCCAAGGAAAGCCTTCTCGGTGTTCCTGAAATTTGATTTTTATGGTTTCATTGAGAAAATAATTTCTTAGAAAATTCCCTTTTAATGATGCCATCTCATTCACCAATTTTTGCAGTAATGAATTTTTTCTCTCATCTCAAGGATTTTGGGCCTTTCCCTTTGGTGGATTCTTGATATTTCTAGAGAGGATGAGATCATCATCAAGTTCAATGGCTATCCTTTTTTCTTTTACAATGTTCCTTAGTTGAACTCTTCATAGGATAAATCCTACCTTTGGTGATTGAGCATTGATGAAGAATCTCTTAACATTGTTTTTAGATGGAGAATCTTCTTCATCCTGCGAAGCAACCGTTGAAATGAGCCACAAAGTATCTCATAGTTTTCCTTCTCCTTTCTTAATTTGTGTCAACTGCACCAAGAGGTCTTGATAGTATTCAATTGATTTAAATATTTCCTCAAAGGTAGTCTTGATGTCATTCCAACCAGTGATGGATTGGGCAGGTAGGAGGTAGAACCATTCTACGCTTTTTCTTGGAGATACTCCACAAACAATCTTACAGTGACATCTTCATGTTGGACACCAAGAATCCCACATGATGTGGTGAAGGCCGATATGTTCTCTTTAGGGAGTTGTGTGCCATCACCTTTGAACTTTGGAAAGTTCTTGTAGGAACTTATTGGTAGATCATGAAGAGGTGGTTCAAGAGCAAGTGGCCCTATATTTCTTCCCCATGGAACAATGTGTTGAGGTCTTTCTACTTCGTTCGCCATTGTTTCTACTTCAAACTTCTACAAATTATTCTTCCTCTGGGAACTCAATGCTCAATGATGGTTAAAAAATGGGGAATTTGAAGGGGTATCAATAGGGTTCTTGATAGGATTTCTAGGTGAATTGCTTGAAGATCCAGATGGAGAGGAGGATTGAGTGAAGAATTATGGATTATCTCTAATTTGTTTTTTCTGATTTTTCAAAGCCCGGAAATTAGAATCAACAACACCTTTCATCCTACTCAATCTAGTGTATCTTCCTTCAACTAGCTTTTGGAAACTCTTGTAGTGGGAACATGAAAGGACACTATGGAATATGAAGGGTCACGTGCAAGAATTGACAGTGTATCTTTCAATAATGGATTTCCATGAACTTTTTTTTCTTTTGATTTTTCAAAATTTGATTTTTTTCATATTTTGGGACCTTATAGATTGTATTTTGGGTGCAGATGCTACTAAATATACCCCACGGTGGGTGCCAAAAACTATTGGTGAGAAAATATGTCGAGGAAAATTTTGTGGGTTTCTTCTCAACGCTCTAGGAGTCTAATTCCCTCTACTTAATTGATGTAGTTGTCGTATGTGCATGTGTGAGTGAAAGTGAGTTTTCTCTAGGTGGCCTTACAGTCGAGGATCCAATAGGGGCACTCCACTGACCCTACGAGAAAATATTTTAGATACCTACAAGAGAATAATTTTATGAGAGAGTGGGAAAGGGAGTGAGAATATGAGGTAGGGGAACTAATGTTGTAGGTAGAAAATCAGATTCCTACACACACTAGTTAGAAACTTCATCACATGCACTAAAATTAGGAAGAAACAATATTGCAAATAATAACAAGACCAATTAGAATTTAATGAACACAAAGTATCAAGTAAACCCCTTAGTCAAAAAAGGATCGAACTCCTTCTTGTATTTATTCTCAAGTAGAAATTGAACATAGTATGAGAATGGAAGACATTAATAATAAGGGAAAAGTGGCCAACTCTTTTAACTCACAAGTGAGAAAAATATCTCTCATGAACTTATAAGAATACAACCAGCTAGAAGAATTTTAGAATTAGAACACCTTGGAATGAGGAGCTCATTACAATTTATAGTGCTTTGGAATTCTCTTCACCTATCCCCCATTGACCCTTCATATGTCATGATACTTTTCATATTCTTAGGAGAACATTAAGTCCCCTTTTATAACTTAAGGGTGACTTATTACATTGAAAACATGTAACCCCAACATCAAATTAGAACATTGAGGAGAGAGGAAGTTGGGAGATGAGAGAGAGAGAGAGAAAATGAAGGAGGAAGGATGATGTCGATGATGATAGATTCTACCTCTGATAAAGCTCGTTGATCCTTCCAGATGACTCGATGAAATGCTCTAATGTGATGAACTCTAAATCTCCAAAATCTTGTGCACGTTGAAGAAATTCCTTTGGATGATGTGTGAACATTGTGTTTAAATACACTATCGCATGACTCATTCGGTGACCGTGGGCATCACTCATGGAGATCTAATCTCAACAAATCTTTTTCTTACCTCCTTCAATGTTGCCACACTTCTCAGTTGATTTGGACATTATCCTAATGAAGCATCTTATGAATGATTTGACGGTTTTGGTTACAAATTTCACCTCTCGCATACCAATTAAAGCATGAAATGAGTGTCAAAATACATTGTTGACATCCTCACTGTCACCTACTCTACATAGTATGATGATAAAGACTACACTTTTTCTATCTCTTACTTGGAAGAAAAAGGTTGTGCCACATTCTTTCTTGTCCATTTATGTTTCATGATTTCATCATAAAAAAACGTGCTATTTTTATTAATTATGAAAAATAAGCTTCCTCGAACCTCAATTGGATGTTGCAACTTAGATTTCCCTATCTCCATGCGTTCCTCTCACTTTTTGGATCAATTTTCCATTTTAGGTAGGTGCTCATGGGACCACTTAATATTTTTAGTAAGTGTCAATTTTGGACCAAGACGACCATTTCGTGATCTCTCCTTATAATACATCTTATGTGTTTAATGCCTCTTTCACAGTTTCTTTAATTGACAACTTTCCTTAAATGGAAATCCTCCATATAAAAGACTTGTTATTTTTGGAAATTGAACCTCTGGTAGTTTGATTACTATGAAATGAAGTTTTATGATAGGGGGTTTTTTCCAATATCTCCCCTCTGAAATCTTGGACCTATCCACTCAATAGTTTGGGAGATTTTAAAGTTTTAAAATTTTGAGCCTGCAATGCTTCTTGACATGACAACCATTAATGGACCTCAAAAATTATTGGTGTAGTTTTCTCCTCCCTTTTTTGAAAAAAACATATTTTTGATATGGGATTTTTCTTCTTATGCTTTAGGTGAAATATTTTTTCAATCCAATGGCTGGTTTGACAAGAAATCCAACTTTTTCTTCATCGGGTCAAAAAGAAGATCTCTTCATTGTGAATGTTTTGTGCAGCACAAGGAGGGATTTAAGATGATTTTTTGATGATTTTGAGAGAGGAAGTAACAGAAAAAAATGGTGTGTTGTTTTGTGCACTGGTTTGCAATATTTCTATGAATCTTCGTTTCACGGCAATGGAGATTTTCACTGTTTCTTCTCTTCGTTCTTCGCTTCTTCTTCCTTGTTTTCTCAAACCTCCTTCTGAGACTTGTATGTTTTCATGGAGTGGAGGAAAAATTTTTGTGATAGATCTAGTTTGAGGTTTAGCAATGGTGGAGTGGTGGTAGGAAGTTGCAGAGGAGTTTGGAGAAAGAACTGTGCATGGAGAGAGTTAGATGTTAGAAGCGGGAAGAAAGTGGAAAGTGGGGATTTAAAAAATATTCAAGAATTATGCACATATAGGTTTATGTGAATTTTTTTGTTCCTAAAATCCCTCACCTTAAAGGGACATGAGGGACATCAATTTCCATGGTGAGAAAGGTGGAGACACATGGTGGTGATCCGTCAATAAGGAATGAAGGCTCCACTAGCTCCCTAATGCTGTAAAACTAGTCTTGAAGAGGTCACATGGATGACTAGGAGTATCCTTAGGGGCTAGGAACATTTTTACAATTCAGATGTCTCTTTCATATGAGGGACATGAGGGATATAAAATTCCATGGAAGTCCTAGTGATGACACGTTGTAACAATCGGATGGTTGAGGCTTTGACCTCCTGTAAGCACCTAAGACTGAACTGGAAATCCTGGAGCTCACATGAGGATCCAGAGGTCATATGGGGGCTGGGAAAATTTTTCCATGGTTTATGTCCCTGACCTTGAGGGACAAAAACTCCCATCAGTGCTCCTGGAGTTGACATGTTTCCTCCAATAATTTGACTAACTCTCAAACTCGCTCTAGGAGGACATCTTGAAACAACGATAACTTGAGCTCTCAATGGACTTTTTTGATGAAAATTTATATGAACTTGAATTAAAATGACCTTTTGAATCAAATGGTTGGGGTCACAGGTCTTTATTATTCCATTTTATAACTTAAAAAGTGGATTTTGTATTTGTTTCCTCCACATGCATGATAAAACTACTTGCATACCCAATACACCTAAGTGTTAGGAAGAAGATAATTTCATAATATTGTAGGTCTTGGAATTCCCTCTAAATATTTTTTTTTCTCCTAACTCCACCTGGAGCTCTCGGAATCACCTTCGAAGTTCAACATTTTTTTTTGGGTTGTGCTCGCCTAGGCTTGTGAACCCTAATTTTGTGAAACTACCCCAACATCTCCGATTCCTTCCAGAATCTTCCTGAATCACTTCCATGATGTCCCAAGGCTTTGAATCACCTGAAAATCCATTTTATCTTTTTCGATCTACTCTATGGGATTGATCCAGTCTCTAAGAAGGCCATTGATATCCCTTCCCACAACTACCGAAGCTTACAACTTTTAATGAACTCCTAAAATAACCTAGGGGGATGAATGGACTTTCCTAAATCACATAGGGGATGAGATAACATTAATCTAGAGGTCACTTGGACTCGGTGGAAAGACACTGGGGTGCCTTACGATGGTAAGACTTGAAAAATCAACACAGGGGTATAGTTGTCATGCTCGAAAATTATTAATTTCCTTATTGCACATTTGCATGACAACACCGAGGTAGATCTCAGTGCAACAAACCAATAAACTAAAAACCTCTAAATTTAGATCCTTTCCACTTTCATTTGTAACTATCTAGAGTTGTAGACTTTAGATCATGTTGTAGGCTTCTTTACTGAACCCTTCATTGAAGCAAACATCCTTACATTTGATCCTTTCTTGGGGTGAGGTCCACTACAACTTCACATCTTCTTCATTCTTTCTAGTATTCTTCTTATTATCTTATTCTTCTTCTATAAATATTGTAGTTTATACATGGGTACCTTATCAAGAATTTGGTGGTTAGGACCCGTTTAGCTTCTATCTCTTATAAGTGAACATTTTTCCCATTGGGTTTTCTTTCATTATTTGAGATCCTTCTTGTACATGGTTACCTCATGAGGCATAGCTTCTTGAACCCATTTCTCTTTCTAACTTGTCATACCCCATCCTAGGTTACGATGAAGGGCGGTGTTGGTGTGAGGGATTTCATTTTCCTCTTATTAGGTTTTCCCCTCACACATGGTAAGTCATCTCACCTTAGGTGAGGTCATAGGTCTTAGGTGTCATTAGGATTTTATGATGCATGACAAAGAATCTATCATTCACATCAATGTGACATACAATGATTACATTCCATTTCTATATCATAAATCATTTCTCCCTTGTGGAGGTATGATGGGTCTTGCATTGGGAGTTACACATCACTCCTATTTTTACTTTTTTTTATCTATGAGAATGAGTAGACCTTTTTCTTACATGCATAATTTTCATGGTGGTTATTTCTTGTTTACTACTTGGAGCTACATCATGGTTCCATTTGAGTGTAACTTGGTTGATGTGTGTGTATTCTAGATTGATCCTTGTACTCACATTCTCTCACATGTATAGCTAATAAAACACTAGTATTCCCAAACAACAACCTTAGAAAATAGGATTCCTAAATATTTTGATGTCGTAAAACCTCATTCTTAAGGATTTTATTATATTTTATTTTCTATGGTAAAGAATATTTATTTGTTTTAGAAGCACCACAATTTCCCTCCCTTGTTTATTTAACCTTGATGAACAATCTTATTTTCAAGTCTCTTCCCTTTCTTTAAATTATTTTATTCATGGCTTTAAGGCATGCTAGCATCATGATATCCTTAGAATTCAAATTTTTGAGATTGTAAATTATTGGGAAGGAATAAGCTTTCCTTTGAACCATCCCTACTTTAAAAACAACTCCAATTCGATAATAATCCAATCTTACATAAACATGCCATTTTTCTCAAATTTCAAATACTTATGCAATATCCTTTCTCACAAAAAAAAAAAACATGATATCCCATAAAACACAAAACAAAAATATAAAAATAATAATAAAATTGAACATTAAAAACATTTTAAAAAATAAAAATTACGAGTAAATAGGAAAAGAACATACAAATCAAACAAAAGAGACCAATGCCCACCAAACAACCACAAAAATAAAAATTGAAATCATATCTAAAGGAAAACCTAAATATGCTCTCATGGAGGATGTTTCCTTTGTATTCCTTTGTATTATTTATCTTTTATTTTTAGTGATTTGTTTTGGAGCAAATATCGTAAACCTCTTTGTTTAGAAGGGTTTTGATTCTTTGAAAAAATATTTTTCTTTAAAATAAATTATTACGATTATTTAAATTTTTTGTTAAATTTAATTTTGGATAAACTTCAAAATAATATGTTATTGTATATATATTAAAATATTCATTGTTATAGTTTTAAAATGAAATTATGTGTAAGAGGTTGTAATTTGTAGTTTTGAAATATTCAAGTTTTGCATCTACTTATATATAATGGTTAATATTATATTAAGATGAGTAATTGTTATGTATTTTCATTTTTAGGAAAATTAGATGATAACACTATTATGAAAAATCACCCCATTTCCTTGTGATTTTATGGCTACAACATTTTCCTCATTTTTCATTCTAATAATATGTAGATGATGTTAAAATATGACAAAGATATGCTTTAGGAGTTGTCTTAGAACACATAAGCTTCCCATTTGTACCCTTTTATCAGACGGGCATATTTTTTGTAGAGAAAAATATTTTTTTGAATATATATATATATATATATATATATATAAACAAGAAATATAAAATTCTAATAATACAAAAACTAGTTGGAAAAAGTCATACCTCATAATATAAAACATATCAAGCTAGATATGCCTTGAGAAAGAGACCAACTTACAACAAAAGCACTATAAAAGTGTGAAATTCAATTTAAAAAGGTGAGAAAAATAAAGAGCCTAGAAAGCTAAGTCGCTGCCACAAACATGGAGGACAAAGGAGGAGGCAAAGGGTTATCGAGTTTTTCACCTTATCCAGAACTGAGGGGTGAGTTGATTACGGGATGGGATTTCACCTACTTTCTTCTTCTTTTGTTGTTTTTGTTGTTTGAGACCCTCGGTAGAAAACTCGAGAGGGAGAAATGGAAAGATCCAACCTGGAAATTTTCCCTACTAAGGGGCATTCCAACCAACGCCACTAGAATCACCTGACTCAACCAAAGACCCCACCAAGAGCAGGGGAAGGGGGCATATTTTCAAAACTACACTCAATAGTTAAAAAGTATCAAGGCTATTTTTAGGTACTTAAATTTTTGTATGACACTTAAAATATATTGACATACCACCATCTCTTTATTTAATATTATTGATTACAACCAATTCAACACATATGTTAACAAGTCTGTTTTTATATTACAACATGTTGGTGAAATAATTTATCGTGGTGAAAATTATGGGTTTTCACCAATGGTCACGGGGCTAAGCCCATCCTTCTTGTGTATGGGGAGGCTCCCATTATTGAATGTAAACTAACTAATAACTATGGGTGGTCATTAGTCCGAGGATCACACGAGCATACTCCACCGAACCTATGCCAAATTACGTGTACAAAGTACAAGGGGGAGATTATAGTGAATAAAGGTATAGGGGAGTAAGATAAATAAGGGGAGAGGGAGTTAATCTTGTAAATATTCACTAACATAGTTTCACAAAAATTAACCACAAGTAGGTCCACATTCAATTTGAAGAACACAATAATGTAAGTGATTAACAAGAATAATAAACAAGAGACACAAATTTCTAAAAATCTATCAATTAAGGACACAAAGTTGCTTCTTAGTTGTACATGATCAAAATGCTCACAAAATTGGAAAGTAGAGAGTTTAGAGGGACATTGAAAAATAAATATAAGAATTACAACTTTTATTTTTTGATGTAGAAGTGGTAATATCAACAACATACATTCAATCAACAATTTCCAACCCATTGGAATGGAGGATCCATTCTAATTTACAACATTACAAATATGTCTCTTCATCTAACCCCCACATAACCTTTCACCTATCCCCATCACTTGTGACCCTTCGTATTCCTAGGAGTTGAGTCTTTTCTTATTGATAAAAAGGACTCTTATAATTTTGAACTAAGGGTTGCTTAATTGAATAGGATGAAATAGCAAAAGTACATTCTTAATTGAAATATAGAATATGAAGAGAGAAGGGATTGACTGATCTAATGAAGATGGATCTCTATTGATAGACCTTAGAGGAAATGATTCATAGATGATAATCTTGACCTCCGATCACATGTTGAGCTGAATAAATGAGATTGCATATACTTCCTTCGGTTGTGAGATACTCCAAAGTGGTAAATAAGTGTTTAGAAACAATTTTGCATTGTGATGTAACATCATGATTTTGATAGCATGAGTTAGGACATAAGGATCACTTTATTGCTTCTTATGCTTTCATAATCGACCCCAATGATCACTATAAACAAATCCATGATGCTCAATCTTTTGGTGCTTGTCCTTCTTTCTCAAGGCATGATCATACTACAAGGTTTGAATAAGTGTTTAAGAACACTTTCCAGTGAATGACATCAAGTGGTATTATGATGGTTTCTCATTTTTCATACACCTTTCTCTATATGAGGATCATCTTCATACCTATTAAGGCTCTATAATTATCCTTGAATGATATTAACTCATATACCTCCTACTCACATGTTTCTCATGGGAATGGATGATTTCTCAACTCTTCACACATAGTGATATTCTCTCATCATGCTTATGATGATCATCCTCTTGATGAATTTGAATTTAAATAGAGCTCTGGAATCTTTCAAACTCTTTTTTGACTTCATAACATTTCCTGGTTTTACCTATTACACCTTGATGTGCTTTGATATGCTCCTTGACACAAATGTGATCAGAATGATGCTTAAGATCCTTTAAAATATTGTGGAGCGTTAATTTTCTATTTTTATCCATTAAAAATCTTCTTAACCTCATGATGATGGTAAAAAGAAAAAATATAATCAAACTAGAGCTACCGCAACTTTTTCTAGGTTGGAAATGGAAACTTTTATTATTGGCAATTCCTACCCAAAACTACTATTTTTAGTAATTTTGCATTGTTTCCACTTCATGATGTTTCTCACCTATTCGAGGGACCGCAGATGGTAAGAATTTACCTCATTTCACAAATTACTATTTTTTGACCTGTCTTACCATGAACACGTGTTATCTTTAGTAAGTGCACTATAACTATCGATTATTGCAACAAAAATAGTCTTGAAATTATGTGTTTTATTCCAAGATCCTCTGCTCCAATTTTTGGATGAATTCTTCATCTGGTTGAGTGGTAAAATGATTTTTTCATCAAATAGAGAGTAATATTAAGAAAAAATCATTCCTCCATATCTTAAAAATTAGTAACAACATTGAGAAAGAAATGTCTTAGATGAAACTACATTTTTTGAGGATCCTCTACTCTAAGTATCAGAGCCTTTCACCTACCGGATGTTTGGGAAAGTGAAAAATTATTCGAGGGAAGAATTCAAACAATAAACTAAGTCCTCAATATCCCTAAAATTCAGCTACTTCATGGTGTAAAAATGGCTTGTATGAAAGTAGAATTTTTATAATCATTTTCTCCAATTTGCAAGTGATTTTTTCCACCGGATCTTTGAGAAACAAAGAAGGGTTTCACTATCATTTCACTATTTTGGAAAGGAATCCATTAGTGGAGGTTGAAAGGTGTGATAGCAGCAAACATGGATGAAAGGAACCCTGTGCAGAATTAATGATCAAAAATGGTTCTTTAATGTGTTTTATCTCACTTTTATGATGTCACGTTGACAATAGAACAAACAAAGGTTAAATGTGAGCTTGAGTGAGGCTCCGTTATAGTTTTTATGGTACAATGGGGACACAAGGGATAGAAATGGATCACAATTTTTCCTTGCATAAAGATGAAAACAAGTTTCAATATGAGAGTGAGTGTGAGCAAGATGAAAAATTTGAGCAAGAACCCGGTGAAGATGAGAGAGATCGGATGGGGGACTAGAGAAGGGCTTGCTCATGGTTACTACTTGTTTTCCCCTTTATCCCCTTTGGATAAATGAAAAGAGGGACATGAAAGGGTGATGTGAGAGATATCATGACATGCGTCATCATCCGAGTAGGCTTGAGGAAATTGAGTTAGCCAGATAAACACCTGCGGAGCTAGAGAGGGTCACACGAAGAACCACAAAGGGGGCTTGATCATGGGCACTTCTTTTTTTTCCTCTATCCCCTTACATCAAAGGGACAAGAGGGACACAAATGGGCACTTGAAATGAAATGCTAATTTTGGAAACATAATGGACTAAGAAGGGGGTGAGTCATTCCTACAAATTTCTTACTTCATTTACCATTGTTTTAACATCCATTCA
Source organism: Taxus wallichiana var. yunnanensis (assembly GCA_018340775.1). NCBI lineage: Eukaryota > Viridiplantae > Streptophyta > Pinopsida > Cupressales > Taxaceae > Taxus > Taxus wallichiana. The sequence goes on along the minus strand of CM031238.1, from coordinate 13,733,790 downwards.
ATCATACACATTCAATAGGATATTATTAGGTGTGCATCAAACATTCATGTGAACATAAAACATGAGAGAGAACACATAGAAATAATATGTAAGTGGGAAAAAATCAAGGGGAAGAAAAATAAATGAAAAAATCTGTTGATATTACTCAAAACAAAGGAATCAAGTGAATATTACACATCACAATATATTTCTTTAGTGAGGCACCAACCCCACAAGAAGCACCAACCCATAAACCCTTGTTAATATTGCTCAAAACAAGAGACTTGCATGAATATGAATCATCATACAATATTTTAATAAGAATAATACTATCTAAATGTTTCCAACACACATACATCTGATAGTGATCAAATATTCAGCTCCAAACTCCTTCAGACACTCTTAAAACACATCTCCTTCTAACTTGCTCAATCTTGGACTTTCATGACCTGATTTGATCACAAACCCTTGCACAAAATATCTCTAACACTCTTCAGAATTTTACACACACTCTCAACTCTGATTTTATGTCTTTGAATCTCCTGCACTCTCTTAACCACCTCTCACTTTTCCCTCTCTTTTCTACTAGTTCAAATTTGAACCAAAACAAGCACTTTATATGCCTCTCAACTCAAAAAAATAACATAGGTCAGTCCTAACCCAAGATATATATCATTAAAAAGTTTAAATATAACATTAAATTCATACACATTTAGAAAATGGACCCATGTAGGTCGGTCATGCATCAAGACAACTAAACAAGACAAAATAGACTCAAAACCCCATCACTTGGCTCATCAAAGACCTCCAAAATCATCACCATGATTATTAAATCCTCAAAATTCCTCAAACATGTCAAATAAATCATAAAAACATCATCCATGATCTCATATTAAGTTTTGCCAATAATTTTCTTCATAATTGTATCAAGTAGGACCATTTCCTATTCAAAACAATTTTTCTAGGAACTGGTCTTCACCAAACATTCTCAAGATCACACAAGAAAACCTCAACTATGCCATGTAACCATTAATTTTAAATCCAATAACCTGTATAACACATATATTCTTTTTATACGTCATGAAACATCCAACAATGCAAACCACACCTCTTTTCCTCTTCACCAAATTGAACTTCCTAGAAAGTGGTTTTGGAAAATCAAATGCTTTACACCCTTTCAGACACTATCAAGACCTATAAATTCATTTAATAGGAAAAAAATTAAAACTTATTCACTCTCCAATAGATATCAAGCATCATCTAATCCAAAACATGATTCTTTTATATCCATCTTCTAACCAAAGTAATTTTATCTTGAAACGCTCATACTTGGTTTTAACAAACTTAGTTAATTCACCTATCAAAACACCTCATTAAGAGACAAACCATATATAATTTTAAATTTATATTAATAAAATTTCTATAACATCTTATATTTCCTTCCAACTCTAAGTGGAAGGCCTTCAACCAGGTTAATCTCTACAACTACTCAAAACTACCTTTACAAGCCCAAAAACCAGTCTTCAAAGATAGGAACAATTTTCCCTCTAGGACTTAAACCATGACCTAGAATTATCATGTAAATATATTACAACTCCCAATATTTTCAAAAATGGAGATTTAGTCAATACCTTCAATGGACAACTTTTCCAAAAACTCTAGAAACTTACCTTTTTGAGTGGGTCCAAATATGTCACAAAATCTATCATACCTCTCTATAAATATGGAAGAGCCATATACAACCTATAATCATCATATTTTCAATAACAATCAATTATTTTTCCATATTAAGAATATTTATCCGACATTCTCAACCTAGGATTTCAAACTCATAAAAAGTTGTTTACCTTCTTAACGATCGTTCATAAATGTTTGGGCCTCATTTGACCTCATTCCAACTCTAAGATATTATTAAATCCATGCCCCAACATCCATAAAAGTATAATATTCCCATGCATAACTTCATGTGCCAACCATGAGCATTTTTCTCACTTTGAGCCAGAAAATACACTCTTAAGAACCTTATTTTTGTCTAACGTTCATAACTTGCAAAATATTCATCATGCTAACCTAAAACATTTTCCACATCATCATGAAACACCTACTAACATCTAAAATTCTCACCAAGACATAAATATCCTTGTATATTCATGCCCCGTCTCATTTGCATGACTAGGCCTTAGGGTTTTGCATGATTTATGCCATAAAAATTTAGAAGAACCTCATACATATACTTACAAGCTCTCCAAAAGGACCTAACATAATTAATAAAACATTACTCACACCTCTACATGCCTCCATGAGCTCACATAGCTCTACAATATATTTTCATGCATAATTTGGTCTATAAACACTTATATTAGGTCTATATGTACTCCTACAAATAGGTATTCAACCTATTCTTACATATTGAAGCTCATGTGGATGTCTAAAAACTCTCCAATCATGATCTCCATGCCTCTAAAATGTTCCTCAAGTCACCATGCATCTCTACTCACCATGCACCAGCATTTAGACTAACTAGGTCACTTGATTAGGCTTGTTGAGCCAAGTCATTCTCACTATCTCAATCCATGCAACCATCAATAAAACATGAATTTCCATGTCATCATCATGCCAAGAACCCTCTGAAACTTCTCCATCATCCTCTTTGTCATTAATGAGATTTTACATCAATGACAACACCTAACTCACACATGCCAACAATCTCCCCTTTGTCATTGATGGAAAACCACCTAGTCTTCTCCCCATTTTTACATTAATGAAAAACATAATTGTACATGCATTATCTTCATATTCCTTTAACTCCTTTGGATCTCTCCATGAGTTAAAAAATCTCCAAGATCTTCATACAATCATGAAAAATCTTTTATACCTCACTAAGAATTTGTTTTTGACCTTATTATAGCTTGAAAGCATTGTGGCATACCTAGGCAGATCTATAAAAGGCACTCATACATGTCAAAAATAATTATTTATGGCTTAAAGAATCATGCTTACCTATATCTTGATCTATTCTCAATTCAATACCACATGAACAAGCCTAAATTCACCTTTTACTTGTTGTTGAGATGTGGATCTCAATTACTCTAGTTTAGCATGCTATATCAACTTTGGAAAACACAAGAACTGAGAATCAATTATGTAGGGACTGAAATCAGTCACCTATGGCTCGAATCATTCAAAAAATTAGGAACCATCATTGGTTAGGGCTAACCAACATCGGTTACCTACGCATGAGTTTTTTATTTAACTCAAGGGAATCGATCTAATTTTAGTATTAAAGTATACATATTTATTATAATTTCATGGCTAAGTGCCCTAAGTTATTATAAGGTATTTATAAGCTAGAAAGCTAGGGTTAGAAGAGAGAGTTAATGATTATTGTGAAAATAATTGTGAGAGATAATTCTTGGAGAAGAAGGAGAAGCTTGAGAGAAATAAAGTATTGTACATCGTGAGAGGTGTGGAAGATTGTAAATCTTCATTGTATATCTTCTGAAAGATTTGGATAATAGATTGGATTGTTTCTTGGTGGATGTATCCCACACCAGGTGAACCATGTTAAATCTAGTATTGATTTATATTTCTTATTTTATATATTTCTTCTAGTAGAATATCCTCTTTTATTGCATGTATGCTTAGATTTGATATATTATATGTAAAACCTTTGTGTTAATCCCAAAAACTAGTATCGAGCTTTGTTTGAGGGTTTTTGTGTTGACATATTTATCACAGAGGATTTTTGATTCATTGGGAGCTACAACAATGGCAAAAGAAAACAAATACAAATAGATAAGTTTGAAGGCCAAAATTTTCAATTATGGAAGATGTAGATTGAGGATTATCTCAGTATCAAAGATATTTGTATTTACCATTGGATTAAAATTATAGACCTACAAAGATGACTAATGAATAATGGACTATTCTTTATATAAAAGATTTGGGATCTATAAGATTGAGTCTGGTAGCATCTATGGCTTCTAATATTATAGAAGCAACATCTACGATAGAGTTAATGAAATCTCTTGCTAATTTATATGAAAAACCCAGTGCTTCAAATAAATTTTATTTGATGAAGAAACTATTTAGTTCTAAAATGCATGAAGGTGGATCTACATCTAGTCATTTGAATGATTTATGATCTATTGTAAATCAGTTAAAATTGGTTGATATTTTGTTTGATGATGAAGTGAAAGCACTCTTATTCTTATGTTATTTTCCTGATAGTTGGGATAAATTGGTAATGGCTATTAGTAATACAACATCTGCTAATAATATTTTGAATTTTGATGATGTGGTTAGTATAATCTTGAATGAAAAAATTCATAGGAAAAGTATAGAGGAATCATCATCTGGGAATGCTTTGAATGTAGAAAGCAAAGGAAAACAGAAGGAGAGATCCAAGAGTAAGAATAATGGGAAATCAAAGTCAAGGAATGGCATATCTAAATCCAGAGGTAAGGGAATTACCTATTGGAATTGTGGAAAGAAAGGACATGTAAAGAAATATTTTTGGTCAAAGGATAAAGAGAACCAACACCTAGACAAAGGTAAAGAGGAAAATATTGCAGCAGAGGTAATGCAAGATGCTTGTATTATTTCTTTGGATAATAGAATATAATCATGGGTTTTAGATTTAGGAGCTTCTTTCCATACAACCCCTAATAAGGTTTATTTTAGAAATTATGTCTGAGGTAATTTTGGGCATGTTTATTTGGGTGATGATGAACCTTGCAATATTACTAGTAAAGAGGGCGTTCATCTAAAATTTCAGAATGGAAATACATGTGTATTGAAATATGTGAGGCATGTTCCAAGCCTTAGGAGGAGTATTATTTCTGCATGCAACTAGGTGAAGTTGGTTGCATGGTTACATTCACAACAGAATCTTGGAAAGTCACAAAGAGTTCCTTTTTTGTGGCAAGAGGCAATAAGGTATGAACGTTATATTTATCTACATGTGTTATTGATTCCTTTTCTATATTATCTACTTCATATTCAAATGCATGCATGTGGCATAATCAGTTGGGCCATATGATTGAAGAGAAATGTAGATCTTAAAGGCTAAGGGTAAGTTATCATTTTTGAAATATTTAGATCTTCATTTTTGTGAGCATTGTGTCTTTGGAAAGCAAAAGAGAGTGATATTTCTCAAATTTGGGGAAACTAAGCGGGAGCGGAAATTGGAGCTTGTACACTCAGATGTGTGGGGATCATCTCGTAGCTTCTCATAGAGGATCCCAAAGATTATGTTACTTTCATTTATGATGTTACGAGAAAGGTATGTGTTTATTGTATTAAACATAAATCTAATTTTTGAGACTTTTAATAGATGGAAAGCCCTTACCGAGAATGAATAAAATTCAAAGTTAAAGTTCCTTAGATCTGAAAATGGTGGTGAATACATAGAGACAGATAGGTCCAAGAACACCACAAGAGAATGGTGTTACAAAAATAATGAATAAGACAATCATGGAACATGCTAGAAGTATGAGGATACATGTTGGATTGCCCTTGCAGTTTTGGGTAGAAGCAGTTGATAAACCGGTTTATTTGATTAACCATGGGCCTTCAAGTTCATTAGATGGAGGAATACCGGAGGAAGCTTGGACTAGAAAATAGGTAGATCTTTATTTTCTTAAATTTTTTGGTTCAAAAGCTTTTTTACGTATTGATAAGGAAAATAGATAAGATTTGGATGAAAAATCCAAGAGAATGTACATGGATCAAATTTTGGTACCCAAGGATGAACCGGTTGAGAAGTTTGTGAATGAAAATGAACTCTCATATTTAAAACTCATAACTACAGGGTTACACAGTAATAGGTGTCGGTTGACCCCTGACCGACATCACGCCTAAACCGGTATCGCTGACGAAGATCTAAACCAACATCGACAGCGAACTTGCGCGCTACAAGTGATCAACATCGGTCACCTTGTCATAATTAGAAACAAATGTTCAGGAGGTCTAGAATGATCCTTTGGTACCCCAAACTCCTGTGAGAAGGTCACAAAGGGTAAGTAAACCTCCAAAAATATTTACACCTTATTTATCTTATTTATTATTGACTGATAATGGTCAACTAGAAAGTTTTGAAGAAGCGATGTAGGATGATACCTATGTTCGGTGGTAACATGGCATGGATGAGGAGATGGAATCCTTAAAACAAAACTAGAATTGGGATTTAGTGAAGTTTCCAGAGGTAAGAGAAAATTGTAGAACAAGTGGGTTTACAGGATCAAGAAGAGGGTGAATATAAAAGGTATAAGGCAAGGCTTGTAGTAAAGGGATTTACATAGAAAGCAAGTATTGACTTTGGTGAAATATTTTCTCCTATTGTAAAGATGAATTTTATTCATATTGTATTGAGTTTAGTTTCAGTAGATGATTTACATTTAGAGAAACTAGATGTGAAGATGAATTTCCTTCATGGTGATTTGGATGAAGATATTTATATGCAGCAGTTGTTTGGGTATGAATTCAAGGGTAAGGAGAAATTAGTGTGTAGGTTGAAAAAGAGCCTATATGGAATCAAGAAAGCTCCATGGTAATGGTACATGAAGTTTGATAGTTTCATGCATGAGCATGGTTACATGAGATGTGAATTTGACCATTGTTTTTATTTCAAGAAGCTTGAAAATGGGAGCTATATTATTTTATTACTGTATGTGGATGATATGCTTATTGCAGGATCTAGTATGCAAGACATTGGTGAGCTTAAGGGAAAGCTAGGTCACACATTTTCTATGAAGGATTTAGGAGCTACAAAAATAATCCTTGGCATGCAAATACACTAGACACAAAAAGAATAAGAAATTATATTTGTCTCAAGAGGATTATATTTACAAGGTGTTAGAAAGGTTTTAAATGCATAATTCAAAACCTGTAAGTACTCCTATGGCTAGAAACTTCAAATTGAGAAAAGATCAATGCCCTTCATCACATAAGAAGGTCAAATACATGACACAATTACTATATGCTTCAACATTTGGGAGTCTCATGTATATTATGGTTTGTACTAGACCGGACATTACACAAGAAATGAGAGTTTTGATTACATTGATGGATAATCTAGTTAAAGAGCATTGAAAATTAGTCCAATGGATACTCAGGTATTTGAGAGGGACATCTAGCATGTAGTTATGCTATGGAGGTTCAGATATTTCTTTATGTGGCTATGTTTATTTGAATATGGTTGGAGATTTGGATGGTAGAAGGAGCACTACTAGATATATTTTCATAGTAGGTGGGATGACAGTTAGCTAGATATCAAGATTGTAGAAGGTTGTGGCTTTTTCTACTACATAGGCAGAGTATGTTGCAACTACAGAGGCTAGAAAAGAGATGATATGGATGAGCACATTTATGAGAGAGTTGGGAAAGGAGCAAGATGATTGTAAATTGTTTAGTGACAATGATTGTAATTCATTTGGCAAAGAACTCAAAGTGTTTCATTCTATAATGAAACACATTTAGTTGAGATATCACTTTATACGGCATGTATTGGAGGATGGGAAGTTGAAACTGGAGAAGATTCATACAAGTAAAAACCTACAGATATGCTAATGAATCCATTAGCAAAAGAGAAGTTAGATATACACTCCACTTCTGTTGGTCTTCAAGTTTGAGACTTGAAGAGGAAGAAACAAAGCTGAGGAAAGGATCCAAGGATGATGTTTACATGGTATAGTGTAGTAATTTATCTCCAAGTGGGAGATTGTTGAGATGTGGAGCTTAATTACTTCATTTTAGCATGTTATATCAACTTTTTGGAAAACATAGTAACCAACATTGATTATGTAGGGACCAAGATCTATCACCTATGACCGGCATCGATTAGGCAATTAGGAACCATCATTGATTAGGGCTAACCGACATCGGTTACCTGTGCATGAGTGTTTTATTTAACTCATGGGAATTAGATCTAATTTTAGTATTAAAGTAGATATATTAATTTTAATTACATGGCTAAGTTCCTCAAGTTTGTATAAGGTATTTATAAGCTAGAAATATAGGGTTAGAAGAGATATTTAATGATTATTATGAAAATAATTATGAGAGAGAGAATTCTTGGTGAAAAAGGGAAAGCTTGAGAGAAAGAAAGTATTGTACATTATGAGAGGTGTGAAAGATTATATTGTTAGTGTAAAATCATAGCACCCCCAACTGAGCTATGGATATGCTTTTCTAAGGTAGGGTCATTTGGTGTGATTTGCATAACATGGGACCATCTCTCAAGTTGTGGGACTTGCGGACTTGAGATGGCCCTCTGGAGAAATTCGGATTCTTCTTCCTGATCCTAATGCTAAACTAATCCTAAGGAAGGAAATGCAACTATCTACTCCTAATATAACAATTCCAAGGGACTAAGGAGAGAGAGAGAGAGAGAGCATGAAAATAAAGAAATCCTACACTACACAGGTGATAGCAACAAGAAAAGGGAACTGCTGATCACAAACCCAACTACCTGAAATGGAGAGAGGTGACCAATGGAGAGGATGGAAAAATGCATCACATATGAAGGATAAATTTCATATAGAAAACCATTTCAAACCCCTTAATCACAGCTCCCAAAACCTACAATGTACATCAGAGATATGCATAGTATACCCATGATGGTGAGAGGCAAGAAGAGACAACAAAATGAGTAAAGGATGGAAAAAACACATCACAAAACAAATTTTATTTCTCTAGGAGTTCACACAGTACACCATTAATGGAAAAGAGTCAAGAAAATTCCATTACAAAGCCAAGGGAGGAGGCTTAAACTCCAAATTCGACCCTAGAGAAGAAAGAGAGGGGGAAACGAAGAAGAATGAACAACAAATTTTACAATGAATCTTGCCCTTGTATTTATAGATTTGATCAGAGAGAAGAAAGAGAGAGAGAAGTGGGAAAAGTAGGTTAAAGCTCAACCATCATTTTTAATGCCTCTGATGAAATATGCCCCAAATCAATCTTTACTGCATGATTCCTTGATTCGGCACCTTGAAGGAAGAGGAAAGCAGTGAAACAGATAAATTTTGATCTCGGGTTGTTGAGACAAATGGATCTGCATTAAAGGCCCAAATATGTTTCCTCCATTTTCCTTTACCTAACCTCCTAAAAAATTAAATTCTCAGACTTCCATGGTGTAGGTGAGGCTGAGATCTTTTCAATGGCATTAGATTTACAATATTTTGAACCCTAAGTTAAAAGATATGCCCCTTCAAAGTTTGTATCGGGTCCGTACAAGAGGGCAAGAAAATAGCTTGAAAAATGGGTCCCCTTTTGATATGGGACACGTGGCAGCCAGGTTAGGGCAAAATCATGTTTGTGGGTTTAGAATTTATCTTTTCCCCTTTTTCCATGAGAATCAAAAATCCAGAAAACTCCCGACCCCACTACTTTGCTTGGATACGTGGCACCCTTTGGTTGGCCGGGGATGCGCTTCACCTTTGTCTCCAACTCCCGCTTTGGTTTGACTCAGGTTCAAACTTTGACTTTTTCCTTTGCCTCATTTCTGGAATGTGAGCTCGTAGGTCTCGAAACATTTTCCCTTCATATTTTCTCCATGTGCGGGGTTGTCTTGACCAAATTTTACGGGGGAATTTGGGATAACAATTTGGCGACTCACGGGACATCTGCCTGCTAGATGAAGAGACCAATGGCCTTGAAGTATCCATTGGGCATGGAGTCTACCTGATAAACATGAACTTGATCTGAACTCTGAAACTCTGACATTTGAGCCTCTTGGAAACCCAAACTTGGAGCTGATCTTCACCAAAAACCATTACAATGCACTGTGCAAGAGCAAAACAACACACCAAAAACTATATACAAACTAAAAATCATACATGCTCCAAATGGAACATGTAGAGTGTGCAAAATCACTTCTTCTACTGAAAACAAACCTACCTACACTACTCTAACCAAGAGAAAAGGGAGCTCAAACAAATCCCCTGCGGTGACAGGAGAAATAGCTTCCCTTACTCAAAAATGGCAGCCATGCAACTAATTTGGCACTGAACATGACTAGTTGGATGAGTGAAAAAATGACAATAAGCTGATCCTCCACCCAAATCATCAAAGTATTAACATTAATTGAAAATACCTCCTCAAGTTGACTCTGCATTAGACTCCTGGAGGTATTGATGGTGACCCTTGGTACTTTGATGCTCATCCTCATGCCCTGAAGTAAGCATGAATGATTTTGGTTTCTCCTTTGGCTCCAATGAAGCCAAGTACTGATTAGGATGGTCTGATCCATTAGATGTGCCCATTTCTATGAAATTCAACTCCAAAAATGGAGTCTTCTTATGGACCTTCTTGGGTGGATGGTGTGGGAGAAATGGTGACATCCTCCTACCTTTTTCCTTCCTCCTCCTTTGAATAACATGAAAGATCAAGATCTTCCAACATTGGTTTCAGAGGGTTGTTATGAAGTGCAGGTTGTTGTTCTTAAATGTTCTCCTCCATGGCAGTAGGCTCATGTGCTTGGGATGTGAGAGATGGAGGAAAAAATGATGTGATCTCCATGGGTTCCCCTCCATCAAGGAAATCCTCCAAGTCAGACAGGTAATTTACCTCCTTGTTGTCCTGTTGCAGGTGCTCAACCTCCTTCATGGTGTCCTCCTGATCTACAATTGACTCACCATGGTTCCCTTCATCCTCAAACATGAAGTTTGAAAGCTCAAACTCTTCTTCAACATTAGATCTTGAAGGGGATGAAGTGGGAGGAAGAACTAAAGGTTCTTTTATGGCCTGCTCCACACTTGGAGCCTCTAAAACTGTATGGTCCTCCTCCACAGCCGGAATGTACTCCTCTTCTTTTTTATTAGGAGTACCTCCTTCTTCCCTGCTTGTACTATAGCTAGAGCTTCCACCACTTGCAGCTTGACCTCAACCTCCTCCATAGGATTAACCAACAAGGGAACCTTTGAAAACTCAAATTTAGTAGCCCAACTCTTTATATTTTCTATCATTTCTTCTCTATTGGGTTCCTCTGTTTGATGTTCTCCTTGGCTGGTTTTTTTATTGTTTTCTTCCCAACATGGGTTTGGGAAAGTAGGAGGAAGGATGGGTTGATTTACAACAGACTTTGCAATTGTTTGTGGTGTAGGGGAAGGTGTTTCTTTTGGCTCTTGTAGAGGGGGATTGGATTTGGGAGGGAAAAGGGCAGAGAAACTGAGGTGGGATGGAAGACTAGGAGATGGAGAAATGAAATCAACACTTGGGGAAGTGATTGAGGGGCTTGATTCTTGCCTCTATCAAAATGATAAATATTGAGGGAGATAAAATGAAAGGCAGGGAGCTAGTGATTGACTTACCCATTGACAAGGTTGTCTCACACTTTTCTCATAAGCCCCGATCTCCTCAGCCCACCATGTAAGCTGAGGCAACACTTCAACCATGAAGTCAAGCTTCTCCTGAGGGCTATAGTGTCTTGGAAAAGGGCCTTCCCATGGACAAGGTGCCCTACAACCAATTCTGAAATCCCACATTTGAGTTGTTTCCCTTAATTGAACCATGTCAGCCTCCATTTTTGAATCTTCTCTAGTAGACCAACATCCTCTGCATAACTATTGCCATCATATGTGTTCCCTTGTCCTTGATAAGCTTCATGGTCAAAATGGTTTTGACACTACTCATATGGGTAAGCATAATGGTCTGGATCTGATTATAATGTTGATCTAGAGGAGTTGGGAAATACATTGGAGGTGGATTGTATTGTTGTAAGTGTGAGTTCCATGAAGGGAATGAAGTCATGATTGCACAACCTCATGGAATGGGAGAAAATGAAAGAGATGGAAGAAGAAAATGGATGAAATGAGTGGAAATGGATGGAAAAGGTTTGCAACTCAGAGAATGGGTTTTTGACCAGATGGAGTCGCCAGATGTGCTTGAAAGTGCCTCCAAAGGCTGAAATCTTCACCAAGAGCACATCAAACCTAATGAAGTGAAGTGGTAAGGTGCTTCAGACTTGTCCCACCGAGCATGCCAAAATTGTTAGTGTGAAATCACAACACCCCCAAATGAGTTATGGATCTACTTTTCTAAGGCAAGGTCATTTGGTGTGATTTGCATAACATGGGACCATCTCTCAAGTTGTGGGACTTGTGGACTTGAGATGGCCCTCCGGAGAAAGTTGGCTTCTTCTTCCTGATCCTAATGCTAAACTAATCCTAAGGAAGGAAATGCGACTATCTACTCCTAATCTAACAATTCCAAGGGACCAAGGAGAGAGAGAGAGCATGAAAATAAATAAATCCTACACTACAGAGGTGATAGCACAAAGAAAAGGGAAGTGGTGATCAAAACCCAACTACCTGAAATAGAGAGAGGTGAGTAATGGAGAGGATGGACAAGATGCATCACAGACCAAAGATAAAGTTCACATAAAACACCATTTTAAACCCCTTAAACACATCTCCCAAAACCTGTAATGGACATCGAGATATGCATAGTATACCTACCTGCAATGGTGAGAGGTGATAAGAGACAAAAAAAAGAGAAAGGATGGACAAAAACATCACGAAATATATTTTATTGCTCTAGGAGTTCACACAATACACCATTAACATGAAAGAGGAAAGAAAATTCCATTAAAAATCCAAGGGAGGAGGCTTAAACTCCACATTCGACCCTAGAGAAAAGAGCGAAGGGGAAGGGAAGAAGAATGAACAACAACTTTTACAATGAATCTTGCCCCTGTATTTATAGATTTGATCGGAGAGAAGAAGAGAGAGAGAAGCAGGAAAATTAGGTTGAAGCTCAACCACCACTGTTAATGCCTCTGATGAAATATGCCCCAAATCCATCTTTACTACATGATTCCTTGATTTAGCGCCTTGAAGGAAGAGGAAATGATGAAACAGATCAAATCCGATCTAGTTGTTGAGACAGATGGATCCTACATTGTAGGCCCGAATATGTTTCGTCCCTTTTCCTTTACCTACCCTCCTTAAAAATTAAAGGCTCAGACTTCCATGGTGTGGGCGACGCCGAGATCTTGTCAACAATGTCATATTTGCAATATTTCGAGCCCTGAGTTGAAAGATATACCCCTTCAAATTTTGTATTGGGTCCGTATAGGAGGGTGGGAAACCAACTTGAAAAATGGGTCCCCTTTTGATATGTGACACGTGGTAGCCAAGTTAGGGAAAAATTAGGTTTGTTCATTCAGAATTTATCTTTTCCCTTTTTTCTGCGAGAATCACAACATCTAGAAAACTCCCGTGGCCCCACTGCTCTGCTTGATACGTGGCACCCTTTGGTTGGCCAAGGGATGCACTTCACCTTTTGTCTCGACTCCCCACTTTGGTTTGACTCGGGTTCAAACTTTGACTTTTCCTTTGCCTCATTCTGGAATGTGAGCTCATAGGTCCGAAACATTTTCCCTTCATATTTTCTCTATGTGTGGGGTTTTCTTGACCAAATTTTCTGTGGGGAATTTGGGATAACATGTACATCTTCATTATATATCTTTTGAAAGCTTTAGATAATAGATTTGTTTGTATCTTGGTGGATGTATCCCACCCTTTGGGTGAACCACATTAAATCGGTGTTGGTTTATATCTATTGTTTGGTATATTTCTTCCGGTATAATATCCACTTTTATTTCATGTATGCTTAGATCGATATATTATCTATATAACCCGTGTGTTAATCCCAACACTTATTACAAGTAACTTAAGGAAGAGTTCCCTAAACAACTCTTTCAGGCATTTTAGATCAAATTTACCTTGCTCTAGAATCTCATACACAAGATAACACACCCCCTAGTATCTCCCTAGGTTTTTTCCATCCTTCTCTAGTTTAAAATTCGAAAATACAGACCCATACCTTATATATATGCCATATTGAGTGATCAATCTCAATTCCCTTGTCCTAAGACATGTTCTTATACCTTATTTACACAAAAACACAAACCATTCACTACGAACATAAATGGATATGTTTTAGTCTTGGTGCATTATTTCCTTGAACTAAAAAATGACTTTTTCATGGATGAAATAGGCCACTTTCTTAACACGTGCATATATTGATCCTCTCTCAAGTAAATTATACTCTTACACAGTCTCTATACACCTTATTCTTTACTGGAAAGAATCTTGTCAATCTACTCACCATAATGGAGCACATTAACCCCTTATAGACTTGTAGTTTTCCCTATAGATCATTATTATAGCATCACCACATCCTATAGGACCCTGAAAAGATGTAATACTCACTCAAACATGATATTTAACCATATATATCATATAATTAAACTCTCCTAAAATTTCAAGAAATATGAGCCTTCAAGAACCACCTCACCTTATGTACACTTACAAGAGATCATCGTGAACATTATGCCTAGTTCTCAATAGGAAAATTTCACCTTAACACTCTTCCATTTCAAAGGATGAATGCATGAGTTATACTTTTACTCATGGTGCACTTGATCACATCTGCTCAATTTGTTTACTATTTCCAAGCATTCCTCTATCATAATTTTGAAGGCTTACACACATCATTCTTGTAGTAACCCATTCCTCAAAATATAGATTTATTCTTATTGATGTATTATACTTTCTAATATTTTGTTGACACCTTTGATCAATACCATACACAATTCCTTTACCAGACTTATACAACCTTAACTTCTTTATGAACAATTCTCAATACAAGTGTATCTCACGATTATGTGAGGATATTCATGTTCTATCGATGACTCCCTTAGGATAATTCTCATAACCTTGTTGATCTTGACACAAAATTTGATCAAAAACATCAAAAACTTAAATTCATTCTTAATTTATTGTCATAGACATAGAGTACACAAATCATATGTATCTTAAAGTTTTATTTCTATATTTGTATATAAGATCTTCTTTAAGGAAATCATGAGTTGCATTCATGTATCTTTAAATTTTGGACCTTTATCATGTTCACACAGATATTGATGATTTCATACTGATTAGAGAGACTCATTTCATTTTTTAGAGTTCCTTATTTCTTGATTCACTTACACATGAGGCACAAATAATATAATAGAAAATTTATCACGAAATCTAGTGTTCTTGGCTCCTAGAACATATGTTTTAAGTTCATGCCTACTCCCCCTATCTCAAGAAGCTTCATACAACCATTACTATGTTGCTATGTCAAAAAAATCTTGAACATAGATAACTTATACATGGAACACAAGTAGCATAATAGTCTTTCCTTGGAACCATTGAACACACCTTTCATCGCAATTGTGCCACTATATATCATGCGAGACACCTTCAAGGAACTGATACACACTTCTAGGCCTAACTTCACAGATCATGAGTCCACTAATGAGACTTGATTCTTGTTTTTGACAATATTTAGATTATAAACTTACATGATAGTACCACAACTTGAACTACCGAGACTCAATGGAAAACCTTATGATCACTGCACAAAATGAAAAGGAAGAGATATGAAAATCATATCACTCATGAGCTTGACCTAGTCATACACTTTTGGCTTCACACATTCATGACTCACTTTTGATGCTTAATTCACATTGTTATAGACCTTAAACCCTAATCGACTTAATACGACATATATTTTTGTGAATTGAATAAATAAGACTCAAACATACTTATTATACTTTTACAACTTCATGACCTTAAGAAACTTTGACCATATGTACCCCAACTTAAGACTTAATAGTTAACACAAAAAAATTCTTACTTCTTGAACAAACTACCACACCATTGACCTCAAAATACCTAATATGAAATCATTTTATCTTGAATACTGTCACTTTCTTATTACTTATAAAACTATGACAAAGCATAAAAACATTTGAACTTTTACATATTTAAGGACACGTGATCTAAGAAGCACAAAGTACTCCTTGAGGAATAACAATTGACACTTATACAACATGATACATCCATAAACCGGCATAATACATTGCATTTGAATTCAATCATAAGTACTAATCTCTATGCCTATAGAGCTATACTCGACACTAATGACATATACAGTACTCTACATTACTTATGACTTCAACTTAGAGCATACTAACCTCTATGATGCAAAAAGACATCCATATCTTTAAAAAATTAGTAGCTATTGACTTTATTTTAGCATAACATGGGTATTAACATTATCTTAGACTTTCAAGACTCTTAAAATACAAATTTGAGACCAATCAAGCTTTAGAAATCCTTCTAGGATGCACATGAACTCATAATATCTATCATAGTCTTATAGTCACAAACCTAATGACATGACTTTCTTAAAAAAATTACAAACACCAAGACCATCATACTCAAAATGAAATACTTCCATGATTTCCAAAACCAGGATATAATAATCTTAGATCATCCTTTTACTTGACAAACACTATAGAAACTATGTAATCCTTTATCATAATTTAGACACATTTCATTTCTTTCTCATTAGGCTAATCAATCAGATATCTCAATACTCCTGAACTCAGACCTTTCATGGATGATCAAGACTCAACTTTTGTAGTATTTAGTGATAAGAACTTTGCATATAATAAATCAATAAATTATAGAAGATAACACAACACAAAATATATGGGTGGGAAAATATTCCCAAATATTCAATATATGTAGAATAATACCCTTAAGGTAGGGCAACACCATACAATTCTCCTTAAGGAAGGAGTAACTCCACAATCTCCCAAGATGGGAATCCACTTCAAGGGGACACCTCCAATATACCTCTACCAAGTAGAAGACTCAACTCATACATCCATGACCTTCTCATAATGATACTCACATCCTTTAAATAGGATGGGTAACACCTAATCCCAATGTAGGCTGACCCATTACCCAATATAATTAATTCCTATGTGAGCCCATATAACTAACTAAGGGGATGTGTGCCACATGTCGGCATCTCCATCAACCCATATACATTATAATATTATATCCCAAGGTACATAGCATTGCCTCCCTCTTTGACATGTTTCGTCCCTGAAACATAAGAAGAAGCCATATAATGAGTGTGCTTTAAATTATTGCACACTTGTCACCAAGCTCGATCATCCAACCACCCATATGAAATCCTAGTGGGTGATGCTACTCCAAACCTGATTCCATATTCCATTGTGCTTGTATGATTCCATCCTGGTCCATATGTGTTCCTCCTCGACATCCATGCATATCCATAATGATTATTCTTGTGATTCCATGTATAGCCAAAATTATTACTCCTCCAATTCCCTGTATATCCATATAGATTGCTGACCTCATGTGTCTCGAGCATGTCTCCATGATGTTTTCCTCTCATGATGATATGGGTGTCTATATGGTGCAACCTTAGTATGTGCAACCTTATCAATATTTTCCTCTACTTTATTTTCCTCTTCAAACTTGTTTGTTATTTATTTTTCTCTTGAGTAGAGAAATTATTTTTTTCTTTTTCATCATCCTCTCCTTCTGATTCATCCTTATTCCCTTCTTCACCATCTTCAAATTCATCTTCATGATCCAATTTTACATTATTTTTTTCCTTGCTAAGTGTGATATCTTGCAATGTAATTTTCTTTCACTTGTACCATAATTTCATGAATTTATTTTGCACATTAATATTAATTGTTCCAAATGTCTCTAACCAAGGATATCCATGAAAATATCCATACCATCCATATCTAAAGCATAAAAATCTGAAGGTAAAACATATGTATCCATAGAAAGCTTTAAATCTTCAAAAACTTGAATTTGCTTACCATCCATTTGATATTCCTTGATATTATTTGTTTGCACATGTAGATTGTGAGCTATCTGTGTGTAGCAGCTTCATCATCAACATCTTATTCTTCTTCTTCTTATTCTTGATGTTGCTTCGCTTCATACGCTTCTACTTCTTATTATTCTACTTCTTCTTCCTTTTCTTTTTCTTCTTCTTCTTTTGCTTAGTCTTCTTCTTCTTCTTTTCCCCTTTGTCCATGAAAACTTGTTCCAGTTCCTCCAAAGACAATTTAGACTTTTCCTTTTCTAACTCAAAAAACCAAATTTGTGTAGGGCCACTAATCCAAAAATTGAATAACCAAATATCTCGATGGTTTATATAATTTATCCCTAAATTTTTTCCACAATTCTCTAGCAGCAATCCTGCCATCTCCAAAAAAAGCTACCATCCCCATGATCCACAAAACTGGGGTTTTAGGAATAGATCCTTTTGATCAAAAATTTTATAACCCTTTCGGCTAAAGGTCGGCCAAAAATCAGAAATCACAGAACACAAACCCCAATTTAATTTTTGAGATATTTCCGAAAATGTAAGAAATTTAGGAAAATTCCTAAAATTGCAACCTGTGGAGCAAAATATTGAAAAACAATAAAACCGCAATAACTCTTATAAAATAGATCCAAAAATTCTGGAATTTTTACCATATCTTTTTGAAGAGGATTCACAATGCTGGTAAAATTTTTGAGAATTATTTCCAAAAAATATAGCCTGCAAAGCAAATTTAGGTGAAACCCTAAAAATGTAATAACTTTCACAAAACACCTCAAAAAATTCTGAAATTTTGACATATAATTGTGAAACCATTTCACAACTATGGTAAAAAAATTGAGAAACTATTTGCAGCCATTTCCAAAATATAGACAAATCAATAAAATTAGGGTTTGAACCCAATTTTTTTGTCGAAATCAATGCTCTGATACCACTTGATAAGAACTTTGCATATAATAAATCAATAAATTGTAGAATATAACACAACACAAGAGATATGGGTGGGAAAATATTCCCAAATAATCAATATATACAGAATAATACCCTTAAGATAGGGAAACACCATACAATGCTCCTTAAGAAAGGAGTAACTCCACAATCTCCCAAGATGGGAATCCACTTTGAGGGGGACACCTCCAATATACCTCTACCAAGTAGAAGACTAAACTCATACATCCATGACCTCCTCATAATGATACTCACATCCTTTAAATAGGATGGGTAACACCTAATCCCAATGTAGGCTGACCCATTACCCAATATAACTAATTCCTATGTGAGCCCATATAACTAACTAGGGGATGTGTGCCACATGTCGGCATCTGCATAAACCCATATACATTATAATATTATATCCCAAGGTACATAGTATTGACTCTATAACACATGACAAGAACATATACACATTGAAAATACATGATGGACTAATTAATAACATACCTCAACATTATAGACACCTTTATTGCTTCCAATAGAATAAGGAGTGACTCCATGAAGCCTAGTGGAGCTCCCAATGCCCTTGATTTCCTCTATCACTACAAGGTACCATTTTCCACATGGGATAAATCATCATCCTTGAGTTTCCTTGACTGCAGATCCCTTTCTTTTCTATCATCCATCCGATTAGAAAACTGGCATTTTCATTTCTTTCATAACATGGGAAAACTTTGGTTCATCCTTGGATTTTTCAACGTGATTAGTTTTAACCTCTTCTTTCCTCTTGTATGTGTTTACCTTCACCCTACAATACCTTGCAACATGACCAATATTTTAACACTTGAAAAAGAAAAATAAATCTCACCTCTATATTCTCCATCTCTTTCTCTAGATCCCTTTTAATGAAAATGTCTAGCTATATTTCCAAATTGATTACAAGTATAGCACATAACCTCATACTTACTCTCATTCCTCCAAGACTAACTAGGATACTCTTTATAGTAAAATTTGGCAAAATGGTATTTCTTGTAGTAATTGTAGCATGAGATATTTCTTGACCGATGTGAATGATCATCCCTACCATTACTCCATGGAAATTCATTCTTGAATTTCATTCTACAGATCCTTAGCCCTATCAAAAAAGTATTACAAGATTAAAAAAACTGTTGAAATTACTTGTAATTTTCATTGCATTGGGTTTCTGATGAGATTATTGTGATCTCTGAAATCCTTCATGGTTTTAGCAGGTCCTTAACTTGATTCAACATGAATCTCTTCCTTATTTGACTCTTCTTTGTAACCTAAACATGATTTTTCTTAAGAATATCTTTGTGAGCTCAACAAAGTATCAATTTTAGTAGTACTTTCCTCAAGTTTCTCAGAGGACTTCATCCTCTTTGGATGTTTGCACCAATTCTGATTTTATGACTCTTAACTCTTCTTCATACCTTTCTGATAGTATACTTTGTCTCTTACGGTTTTTTTCACACTCTTGACTTGTGATTCCAAAACCTGAATATCTTGACCATACTCATCTTCCATGCAACTCATTTGTTCTTGCAAACCCTGGATTATTGATTCAACAACTTCATACTTCTTTCTTAAGGATGCTTCAACATCATATGGTTTACCCATTGTTTATGCTTTAAGACGATATCATTCAATTTGTTAAACTTTCTTCACAAGGACCTTCTACGATACCAATTGTTGCAAGCACAATGTACCTGTGGGGGGGTGAATAAGTCCTATAAATTTCTTACTTCATTTACCATTTTTTTAACATCCATTCAATCATACACATTCAATAAGAGCTTATTAGGTATGCACCATACATTCACATGAACATAAAACATGAGAGAGAACACATAGACACAATATGTAAGTGGGAAACCCTCAAGGGGAAGAAAACCAACTGAAAAATTTGTTGATATTACTCACAACAAAGAACTCAAGTGAATATTAAACATCACAAGAGATTTCTTTAGTGAGGCACCAACCCCTAAACCCTTATTGATATTACTCATAACAAGAGACTTGCATGAATATGAATCATCACACAAGATTTGAATAAGAATACCATTGTAGAAATTTTTCCAACACACACATCGATAGTGATCAAAGATTCAACTCCAAACTCCTTCAAACACACCTCCTTCTAACTCACTCAATATTGGAATTTCATGACTTGATTTGATCACAAACCCTTGCACACAAGATATATAACACTCTTCAAAAAAAAAATCACACACTCTCAGCTCTGATTTATTCTTTTGAACCACCTTTACTCTCTCAACCAAATCACACTTTTCCCTCCCTTTTCAACTAGTTCAAATTTGAACCAAGAAAAACACTTTAGATGTTTCTCAATTCAGAAACATTACATAGTTCAGACCTAAACCAAGAGATATAATATTCAAAATGTAAAATATAAAATTACACATTCATAAAATGGACCCATGTAGGTCATCCATGCATCAAGACAACTAAACAAGCCAAAATAGGTTCAAAACCCCTCACCTGGCTCATCAAAGACCTCAAAACTCATCACCATGATTATTCAAGCCTCCAAATTCCTAAAAATTTCAAATTACCTTGAACCAATCATTTTCTTCATAAATCTATCAAGTAGGACTATTTCCTACTCAAAACAGTTGCTTCTAGGAACCGGTCTTCACCAAAAATTATCACGATCACACAAGAAAACCTCAACTATTCCATGTAACAAATAATTTGAAAGCCACTAACTTGTAAGACACATTAATTATTTATATACATCATGAAACATCCAATAATGAAAACCACGCCTATTTTCCTCTTTAGCAAATTGAACTTCCCAGAAAGCATTTTTGGAAAATCAGCTGGTTTGCACCTTTTTAAACTATCAAGACCTATAAATTTATTTACTAGGAACAAAATTAAACCATATTTACTCTCAAATAGATATTAAACATCAGCTAATCCAAAACATGAGTCTTTTACATCCATCTTCTAACCAAAGCAATTTTATCCTGAAATAGTCAAACTTGGTCTTCACAAAATGAGTTGGTTCACCTATCAAAACACCTCATCAAGAGAAAAACCATATACAATTGTAAATTTATATTAATCTACTTTCCATAACATCTTACATTTCCTTCCAACTCTAAGTGGAAGGCCTTCAACCAGGTCAATCTCTACAACTGCTCAAAACTACCTTTACAGCCCAAAAACAGTCTTCAAAGATAGGACACACTTTTCCCTCTAGGACTTCAACCATGACCTGAAATTATCATGGAAATATATTAAAACTCCAAATATTTCATAAATGGTGATTTAGTTAATATGTTCTATGAACAACTTTGCCACAAACTAAAAAAATCCATAAACTTTCCTTTTTAAGTGGGCTCCACATACTATCACAAGCTCTATCATACCTTTCTAGAAATATGGAGGATTCCTATACAACCTAAAATCATCACATTTTCAATACCAATCCATTATGTTCCAATAAAAATAATATTTCTCCTACCACTCTCAACTTGGGGTTTCAAACTCATAACAAGCTATTTACCTTCTTAACGATCGTTCATAAATGTTTGGGCCTCATTTGACCTCATTATAGTTGTTATATTTTATTAACTCCATCCCATAACATTATTGAAAGGATAATATTCCCATTAAAACCTTACACATGCCAACCATGAGCATTTTTCTCACTTTGAGCTAGATAATGCACTCTTAAGAACCATGTTTTGGTCTAACCTTCATAAATTACAGAATATTCATCATGGAAACTTGAAATTTTCCCAAAACATCATGAAACACCATAATAAAATCTCCAATGATCACCAACTCACAAATATCTCTACATATTTAAGTCACATATCATTTGCATGACTAGCCCTTAGGGTTTTGCATGTTCTAGGCCATAACAAAGTGGAATAACCTCATACCTCTACTTTGAAGATATCCAAAAGGACCTAACATACTTGAGAAAAAAAATCTCACACCTCTTCATTCCTTCATGATTTCACATAGCTCTGCAACACATTATTATGTCTCATTTGGTCTACAAGCACCTAGACTAGGTCTAGATGAGCACCTGTAACTGGGTCTTCAACATGTACTGTATAATGAAGCTCATGTGAGTATCTCAACACTCTCCAATAATTATCTCCATTCATATACCATGATCCTCAAGCCACCATTCATATATTCCCCAATGCATCATCACCTATGTCCCTGATTAGGCTTGTTGGACTAAGCCATTCTCGATGTCTCAATCCATGTAACCATGAATAAAACCTAAATGTCCATGTCATGATCATGCCAAGCACCCTATGAAACTTATCCATCATCATATTTGTCATTAATGAGATTTTACATCAATTACAACACCTAAACTCACACATGCCAACAATTGACATGTGACAACAAACAATTTGGCTACATATGGAGCTTGCACACTCTTCACTAGTGAGAGCTTGAAATATTCACTACCTAATCTTGGAGTGGTATTTTGAGATGAATATTTATATTAATTTGAATCCAAGAGACCTTATAGGACCAATGGAACAAGTTTATAATCTTTATTCTTCTTATAACTCCAAAAAAATCCCCTTTTTTATCAGACGATACATAAAAAAAAAGAAAGTAGTACCAAACAAATAAAAACTAACTAACAAATAACCATAACAAGAAACAAACTAAAAGAAAATCCAAACAACAAGTAAAACTAATAATAACAAGAAACTAACATAACAAAACAACTTAGAACTAATATCCCCATATACATAGTCACTCTTTTATCAGGTCCCCCATTGAGTTCATGCATCCATTCCATTCTTTGACAAGGGAATCAATGGTAGCTTTCCAAACCTTGTAGTTTGGCTCTGGGATCTCCACTTTGGGGCCTTTACCATCTTTTTCCCTTTCCTTAGCAAGTTCCATGGAGTGAATCATCTCAGCTAAAAGCTTGAGATGGTGGATGGTGCTCTTAACATTGAGGAGATGGACATCATGAATCTAGAACACAACTTCTTTCATCTTCAACATGTCCTTGGCCATTTCAGGCTTCTCTCATTGGCATTCTTGAGTTGTTCACTAAGGACCAACGAGGAAATATTTTCCACTTTATCAGTTAAATCCTTCAAATCCATGGAGACCATACTAATCATGTGTCTATTAATGTGGTATCAAGCCTACAATGCTCAAAATCCCACATGAAAGAGTGAGTCTTGACAAGTAGAGTCTTGAGTAGTGAACAATTTAGATTGGGTAGTTTTCAGAGCATGCAAGCTCTCAATGGCATCCTCCGAATTCTTGGAGCACTTATCATCTATAGAATCCAGAGCTTTCTCACTCTCCCCCTCATCATTGTTATCCCCATCAGTAGTGGCCTTGTCCAAACTGGAACCCGACAAGTCTGGATTCCCATCTTGGTTTTCCCCGAATCTAAAATCTCCACTTCCTCAACCTATTTAGGATCCTCCTCAACCCTGCTATTTTTTTGACAACACCATGACTCAGATTGGATCTAGTACGCTTAGCCACAGGTTTTCCAAATGGGTCTTCACTAAGACTGTCCTCCTTGGGCACCGAGCCATCAGCGATGCAGAGGCCCCAAATTTGTCATTTTTCCCCAAAAGGGGAGTACCCATCTGAGAAAGGATTTAATGAGGCCCTGATGTAGAGGAAGGGAGAAGGTCCCTTTCTCAACCATACCAATAGATTTCACTAGGGAGGTATACAGAAAGAAAGGGAAATTGTAGGCCTTTGCATTTATGCACATGGTTCAACATGGGAAAATGGTAACCATAAATCACTTTATACCTACCTTCTAAGGTGATGTATGACATAAAAAATTGAGAAATTTCATCATAAGGGTGGGGAAGATTTCCTGAGCATACCCATTGTGAAGAGAGATAGGTGTACCCTTACCTTGCATGAAACATTCAATCTCAGATTGTAGTCCGACTTTGGCTTGTAGATGCATCTGCCTTCTAGAGATAAACCCGAGACCTTGGAAATAAGCTTAGGAGAAATGGTAAAGGAGAAATTTCCAACCCAAACATGGCCCTCATTCCACATTTTTTTCCATAGCTTCACTTAGCTTCTCATCATGGCCATAAAAAATATTGAAAAAGGGAAACATACCCACCTTTTCGAGAAGAGTTTCTACCTCAGCAGACATCTCTACCTCTTGCAAGGTTTAGTTTGAACTAAGTCTCCCCCCATGCTACTGGCTCTGTTCTTCCTTCTATTCTATAAAATGTTAACTTCCCAATCCTATCTTCACACTTCCAGAAAAAACAAAGATATCCAGCCTGCCCCTTCGAGGAGAAGAAAAGAAATTTGGCATGAGTGTAGTAATCATGAAAGAGTGTCATGAGTCTGAATAAATTTTTCCTCCTCATTTGTAGGAGTGTTATAAGTTAAACCTTCCCTTTTCATGATTTCAATAAATTTGGCATGCATCACATTGGGATCCTCTACCACCTTTAGACCCCTAGCATTCACCCCCAAATTGGCCATGCAATCCATGAGAGAGTTTCCTTCACGGTACACATGATGAAAGGAAATGGCCTCAAAAGTGGATGCAAGAAGTTTAGTTTTATTTATGAAGTCCTCAATAGAAATAGAAGGTTGAGAATTTCCTTTCAAACAAGAAATGATATAAAGAGAGTCCCCTTCCACTTCAAGATGTGTTAAGCCTTTCTCCTTGGCTAACTTCACCCCCAGAACATCGCAGCAGCCTCAACAACATTGTTAGATTGGAGGCCCAGATCGAAGAAGTAAGCAAGAAGAAATCTACCTTGGGAGTCCCGAAGAACACCTCCACCCCCAGCTTTCCCAGGATTACCTTTGCAGCACCATCGAAATTGAGTTTAAAGAAGCCATCCCTAGGTGAATTCCATTTAATCCCCGAATGAGGATTACATCTTTTGGATTTAGGGTCACCTATAAGGTTCCAATTCTTAAAGAAATGAAGTTCATTGTCAAGGATTTCCATTTCATTTTTCCTAGTATAGAAAAATTGTTTCTAACAACCTGTAGGAGTTTGTTAATAGTCACCCTAATAGGAAGTTTCTTATTCTTGAAAATCCTTCTATTTCTTTCTTTCCATAATTCCCACCATAGGTGACCCAAACTCATAACCCAGAGATTTTTAAGTCCTCGACTGAAGAAAGGGCAGCTCCATTGAATCCAAGCATCCTTGATCTCATTAGGAATTACCTAGAAAACTGAGAAACAACCCAAAATAGAAGAAAGCATAAGATGGGAAAAAGGGCATTCCAGAGAAGATGATTTATAGTTTCCATATTCACTTCACATAGAACACATCTATTGGCCATCTGGAAACCTCTTTTAGCCAGATTATCAACAAGTGAGAATTTTATTCATTACTGAAAGCTAGCTGAAGACATTAACCTTTGGGGTTATGTTCTTGTTCCAAATCTTACTAGCATTTAAATCTTCTTCACTAGTTCCTCCCTCAAAAAATAGGGAATAGGTAGATTTGACAGAGAAATTACCACTTTGATCTTTGTCCCAGACTATTCTATCTTGGTCCTTGTTGTTAGAAGAAACATAATTTTTTAAGAAATCATTGAGCCTACTCAAATGATCATTGAATTCTTGTCTTTCAGTTCCATGATTTTCCATGTCTGAAAGTTGTCATCATCAGCCATATAGTTAATGATTTTATCCCCATATTTATCTTTGAGTTGACTAGCTATTTGGGGAATTGATCTTTAAGGATAAAATTCCCATCCCATTTATCTTTCCAGAAGCTTATCTCATTTCCTTTTCCTATTTTCCACCTGCCCCTAGCCACAATTTCTTTTTCCCAGTTAATAGCTTTCCATATGCATGAGCCATTGAAGGATGCCGGTTTGAAAATCCATCTCTTGTCATTAACATCCATCCAGTATTTTTTCTTTAGAATTCTGGTCTAGACTCCATTTTCTTTAGTTAACCTCCATCCAATTTTTGCAAGAAGGGATTTATTCATTTTTGTCCAGTCTCTGAGACCAAGTCCCCCAAGATTTTTAGGTTTACAAACTCTGTCCCAGGCCACTAGAGGAAATTTTTTTTTTTTAGTGCCACTCCATAAGAAGCATTTTTGAATTTTTTCTAGTTTGTCCCCAACACCACCAAGAAGTTGGTAGAGGGACATGGCATACACCGGTAGACTCTAAAGAGAACTAATGAGTAGGGTAATCTTGTCGGCCTGGGATAACACATTAGCTTTCCAACCAGCAAGTTTGCTTTCAAATCTTTCAATTAGGAAGTTTCAATTGAACTTGATGGTCTCTTAACCCCAAGAGGGATACCTAAATAAAAGGTAGGGAAAGATTTAAAATCACATCCCAAAATTTTCTATCTTCTTACAAGTGATTATCCATGGTATTAAGGAAAGAAGAGAGCTCTTTCTGAAATTAACCATTTGTCCGAAACTTCCATATAGTCATCAAGGAGAGATTTTATTTTCTTAGCTTCAGGATAGAAGCTTCCCCCACTAGAAAGGTGTCATCAACAAAATGTTGATGTGAAACATTTTCCATCTCCCTTGCTAGGAGAGATCCCTTTGAGAGAACCATTCTCAGTTTCAACATTTAATCTTCTACTTAAAGCTTCTGCTAGGATAATAAAGAGGAAGGGGAGATGGGATCCCCTTGCCTCAGGCCTTGAGAGCTAGGAAAAAACCCAAAGGGTGACCCATTGATGAGAATAGAGAACCAGACATTAGAAATACAAGCCTTGACCAGATTCCTAAAGGAAACATCAAAACCAAACCTATCAAGGATTTTATCAAGAAAGCACCATGAAACCCTGTCATAAGATTTTGCCATGTCCAGTTTTAAAAATAGAGCAGCCTTCTTGTTGAGCTTAGCTGAATGGATCATCTCTTTGATTGTAATAATTCCATCCTGGATCTAGTGACCAATGACAAAACCCCCTTGTTGATCAGAAATGATAGAGGGGAGCAACAACTACAGGTGAAGAGCCAAGATTTTGGTGCAGATTTTATAGGATGTATTGCAGAGACTTATAGGTCTGAAATATTTTAATTCCATAGCATTACCACATTTGGGATAGAGAAAGAAAGGTGTAGTTCATGTCTTTCAAGCATAACTTTCTTCTGAAAAATTCCTTCACCACCTCAAAAACATCTTTTTTAATAATATCCCAAAAGTGCTGAAAGAAAAAGGCTTGGAAGCCATCCGGTCAGGAGCCTTGTCAGGGTTAAGATGTTTGACTATGAATTCCACTTCCTCCATTGATGGGATCACTGAGAGCATCAGATTATCTTCCTAGAAACCAAGTGGAGGAATGCACTTTAAAAATTCTTGCTCCTTACTCAAATTTGGCATATTATTATTAGTCAGTAGGTTACGGAAGAAGGAGATAGCCTCTTCAGATATTTCTTCTTTTTCTTCCACCATAACACCCTCTTCATTTCTAATTTTATTTATTTTATTGAACCCTCTACATTTTAAGGTGGACAAGTGAAAGAATCTTGTATTTTTATCCCCTTCCTTAAGCTAGGTAATTCAAGATTTTTGCCTCAGAAGATTTCCTCTTTGCCCAGAATGTTATGGTATTCCACGAAGGGACCTTTCCTTTTCATAATCCTCAACATCCATCTCAGATTCTCGACTCTCTATCTATCTTTGAAAGTTCTGCAATTCAGCTTGGATATCCACTTTCTTCTGAAAGATATTTCCAAAAAAGCTTTTTTTATTCCAGTCTTTGAGGTGGCCTTTAACATTTGGAGTTTTTTAGAGAGTCTATACATAGTTGTTCCTTTAACCTTTAGTTTCCACCAATCATTAATGAGGTCATACAGTCTTCATTCTGGAGCCACATCTTCTCAAAATGGAAAGGCATTCTTCTTCTAGATGGATTCTTGATTTGTAAGAGAATAGGATTATGATCAGATCCTATCCGGGGAGAGAAAAAGAGAGATATCCTAGGTTAACCACTCCTCTCGAGACAAGAACCCTATCTAATCTTACTTGGATATGTTGGGATCCAATTCTTCTATTAGACCAAGTAAAACTGCTTCCTTTAAGATCAATATCATGGAGTTGTGAAGAAGCAATAAAGTCATTGAAGTCCTCCATGCCTATAGTAAACTCCTTAGATCCACCTTTTTTTCCCCGGGGTCGAGGGGTATTGAAATCCCCTAAGACAATCCATCCAGATCCTTTGATGGAATGATTAAATGACATCAGGTGATGCCAAATATTTTTCCTTTCCTTATGAAGGGTGGGAGCATAAATGTTAGATAGGACCCAAATATTTTTATTTTCCAGATCCCTCATCATCACCGCCATATGATTATCTCTTTTGACCAGGAGAGTTCCTTCATAGTGAGCTAGATTCCACACCACTGCTAAGCCTCAGAGGCACCTTTCGAACTAACAGCAAAAACTTTAGAATTATTCCAAAAAGACTTGCAGGAGCTTAAAAAAGGTCTTCTTTCATTTTAGTCTCTTGTACAACTAACACATCTATTTTCTGTCTTTCAATCATATCTTTTAGAATCCTCCATTTCACTGGGTTATTAAGCCCTCTACCATTCCATGAGATGCAATTCATTTCCACAAATTAGGTTTTTTTTTCTTAAAGACCTTTTGGTCTAGGCACATCTGTTTCCCTGAATCTATTTCCTTTTGGGTATTTTTTTCCTTGATTCAAATTTGCTAGGCCTACCATGTTTTGCTAGTGGCCACTTCCACATTTATAGGATTCTCAAACTCCTGAGATTTAGGAGAGGATAATGATGTCTCCCCTTTTTTCCTTTTGAATCCACCTTTCTTTTTCCTGAGGGGGTTTTTTCCCTAGAAGTTCCTTTGTTTCCCGGCGTAATTTCTTCTTTCTTTTCTTCCATCAATTTGATAGGGGAAAAATTAATATTCATCATTTCTTCCATTGAAAGATCACCGAATATACTTCCTTTCAACTCCTCACCCACAAGGGGAACCCTACTAACCTTCCCCTCAGGATCTTCCCCCTTACTTTGTTCCTTAATAGGTTCCTCCAAACCTGAGTCCCCCATCTTCCCAACTTCCTTTAACTTGTGATCAATCTTAGCTAGGGTTCCTTGAGAGATTCCTCATTTCTTTTGAGGAAAAAATCTCTATCTTCCTACCCTTCATGAAATCCTTAACAAGTTCTTCCATTTTTCCCCTAACTTAGAATCCGACCAGGACAAAAATTTTGATTTCCTTTTGTTTACCACTAAGGGTGAAGCCATCCTCCTCCATTTCCATGGCAGATTTAGTAGGAGTTTCATTTACCTCCTTCTCCTTTATTCTCAAAGGAGTAGAAACTTTTTTAGATTCTTTAGAGAAATATTTCCTATGATCTACTACACTTTGCATCAGACCTTTCCCTTTTTCCCCTTACCTTCCATTCCTGGCACAGGAATATAAAGTTTAGATACCTTGAACTTGTAGTTTTGGGCCGAATGACCCCATCCATTACACTTGGAGCATTTTGTAGGAGAGATTTCCATTTCAATATTTTTCTCCCAAGTCCCAAGATGTGACTTTAGTCGATGTTGTTGGGAATATCCTTATCAGTGATTGTATAAATACAAAAATGAGCACAGATAAGCCTAGTCATTTTCCTGGTAGCATTATCAATAATGACCAAAGAGCCCAGGGAGTTTGCTATGCCTTTGACAATGTCTTCATGCCAAAATTCCAAAGGTAAGTTGGGAAGGTGTATCCAAATAGGAAATTGGTTCAAATTTTCCTTTTCGGATTGAAAGTTGGTTCCCACTTCCTAAGATACCAACCAGATTTTCCCCAAAACTAGGGTCCTTCTTAGAACCTTCTGCATATCCTCTTGGGTATTAAACCTAAAAAGAAAAAAACCATTAGAAAGAGCACTTACCTCTAAATGACCTAATGGAATCCATTTCAGTTTCTCCCATCTTCTAACAACATCAATATTGGGTCTCCCACCAACCAACTTCCCTACCAATGATTTGTTTAGCTTTTTAGTAGTGTGTTGCAGAAGCATGTCAAGAATTTCTAAGGTACTTCTAGAAGCCTCCTTAACCACTTGGAGAAATAAATTTTCCATCACTTTCACTCCCAAATAGATTCAAAAGCTCCTCTCCACTCTCCTCTCCTCCCAAAACATTAAATTATCTCAATACAACATTGAGGCTGATCCACCATTTCTCACTTTATTATGACCATGACTTGGTAGGTTTAAATGGGAGAGTGATGGTTCCTGGGGTGAAACATCCCCAAATGATCCACATTCCCAAGAAAATTTTGTAACCACCACAGACTAAACCATATTATAGATCATGAAGATAATTAAAAAAACCCTCTCTTGATATTTTTATGCTTCCAACTCTTCTTGGAGTTTCTAGAATGTTTTGATCAAGTTTTACTTTGTAAGAGATCTCTTGAGTTGCACTGTCAAGAAGTTTTCCATATTTTAATTTTCCCATAATATTTACTTGATCATCCCACCATGAAGTAGGTTCTTTTATCTTTATGATGCATGGGAGATGAACTTAGAAAACTTCACAAGTATCTTGAAACATTTCAGATAAGGCAACTAGCTTTTAGAACATACATTTCACAATACCTTGCTAAAAGACTTGCTTTTGCATAATGTGTTCGAAAAAAAAATATGCATAGAATCTTGCTAAACTTCTTAAAAAAGTCACTTCTATCCCATAAAACTCCTAGATGATTTTTATTTCAATGAACTCTTCCATAGGGTGACCAAAATGGTGAAAAGGCTAAAAATAGCCCTTTTTGGGCCTTTGAAGCATTGTTTTTTCTTATGTCTTATTAGCTTCAAGAACCAAGCTAGGTAAACTTCCTTCAACATGAATCAAAATTGAATATTCTTATTATCACATTCATTTTGACCATAATGAGTGTTAAACCATTAAAATGATGGTAAGAGGAAAGGTTTACATTGACCAAGAAAGGTAATTTCAAGTGTGGGCTTGGTTGTCATGAAAAAAATTAAATCTTTCATGTTAGACATTTTACATGACAACAACTAGCTCTAGCTCGATAAATTGGACCATATGGGGAAATAGAGAACCTCAGCTATTTCATGGGTGAGCAGACTAGTTCCTTCTTATATTGGGTAAATATTCACTACATCAAACAAAAATAAAATCTATAAGCACTATAAACAAGACCAACACACAAGAAGTAAAGGAAACACAAGAAAAGAAAGAAAACACACAACAAAGTGGAAATATGAGGAAACAACCTAAATCACTTATGTTACATGCGGGAAAACTTACTTTCATTGTATCACTAATTCAAACCATATGCGAGTATCATTGGACATATTTCTTCCAAAAATCCATTGACAAAATCACTGAAATATGATCCTTATCTTAATTTCTTGAAAAATATAATATGATTGTTATTAAAATTGATGACCTGCTAAGTCATCTCATTACCTTTGTTTCTTTGGAACCTTCTTACTATATTTTTATTGAGTCCCAAGTTCATTCCAATTTCTGATTCTCCTTTACAGCTGCGAAGATGGATCTTGATAATTTTAGGCTTGTTGTTTTCATACTGATACCTATGACATTTGATAGGCATTTGTTCTTCATTTTTCATCTGCTTCATGACCACTATTTTCATAATTTTATTCTTGGTAGATATTTTAGAAGCTTCAACATTATCATTATCCTCTTGATTTTCCATGTTTGTAAGTTGTTCTAAACTTTCTTATTTTAGGCACACCGCCTCTTCCTTGACTTGTTTCTCTTTATAGTGTGGTGTTTATATTTCTTCCTTATCTTGTAAAGGAATGAGAAAAATCTTGGGCTTGTAAATGGAAATAATCATCTTCTCCATCTTGTGCATTTTGAGCTTCGAAGTCCATATTCATGGTGAAATAACCTTTTCCTTAAGCGTAATTGACCTTCAAAGATGCAATATTGTTCTTATCCATACATTCCTTGCTGAGAATATTTTAAATTCTAAAAAAATCATCCTTGGGATCAATTGTCATTCTATCTTTCCATTTTTTTGAGAATATCTCCATCCTCATGAAAGTTGGATGAACACAAAATTGGGTTTGAAGTATTTATATTGTCAATTTCCTAATCTAGACCACTAAGAACTAGGGAGTCCATTTTTGTGATGAAGTCATACTCTTCTTGACTAGATTCAAATTCAATAGGTATAAACACCATATCATTCATACATTCATTCTTTTAAGATTCACCCAATTCTAATGGGAAATAGAAACAATCATTCATCATACATTCATTGAACATATTTTCATGATGAAATTTGAGAACATGATTGGAAACTTTTAACTCACCTACCAAGAAATTTCTTGCCATCATTTTCATTTTGGCCCACACTTCTCATCACTTCGGATTTCTTTATTTACAATTTAAGACCTTCATTACCATCATCTACTCGGTAGAGAAATTGGATTCATGCTCACATCTAGTGGGAAGTACATGCTTTCAAATTCTAATTCCGTCAAGTCACCATGATGTTCTCGATGACCAGATTCATGATGCTTGGATATTCTTCCATCAACAAGGTCAGCTCAACATATTATTCCAAATCTATGAAAAATTTGTAAGACCTTGAATCTTAGAACATGATATCAACTATTGGGTCATTTTTCCTTTGAACGATGTATTTTATTTTCCTAATGGGAAGAATATTATTCATCTTACCATTGATCGGGATAGTGGCATGTGAAAATTCATTTATATATCTCCCACCAACATCTCAATAGAATATTTAGTTGATTAACATACCATATGAGGTAGACATATGTCTACTACAATAATTCTCATGTGATCTCTTAGTAGAGAAAATATGCAAATGCTACTTGAGCATCCCTAAATTGGCTAGCCAAAGGAACTTTATTCATTTCCAATGAGTAACAATGACTAGTGGTAGGAGAGAGAGAGAGAGAGAGAGAGAGAGACTTAGACCTTTAGCAACTTTTTTAGGCATAACATTGTTGGAGGAACCAAAGTCGATGATGCAATTTTAGTTTATAGTGATTCACCAACAAGGATAGATAGAAATATTCCATCTTCCTAGAGGTGGAGGGTGTGGAAGCAAGGAATTTCTAAGGAGTGGAATGAGGGGTGGGAGGTAGTTGTTTGGAAGTGGTATTTTTGTAACATGAACTTGAACTACTTCCTTTGATAAACTAGACTATCCTATGAAATTACTTGGGATGGGTTTACAAGTACTCAAACTCATAAATTTGATTTTGGACTTTATTGTAATGGTGAATGATTTTAAAATTTGGATAAATTATAAGCACACAAGGGAATGTGGAATCCTTGAAAAAGGTAGGATTTTAATCTTAGGATCAATGAAAGTTGAAATTTATTTATCAAGAGAATATGAATGAGACTTACCCGAAGAAGCGAGAAGTAATCTTGACTAAGGTGGTCTCAAGATTCCTCTTGGCTAATCTCGTGGAAGTGGAAATTGATGATCCTCCTTTCATTTTCATTTTTCATAGAATTTTTACATAAGGATCTAAATTCTTAGCTTGAGTAGTATAAAAGAGGAGCCTTATTTCTCCATTTTTGATCGAGTGAACACTACACAAGAGTAGATGTCTATGGATTCCTAAAAATATTCATCATATGATAATTCAAAATACCAAATCCTGGCACATTCTTCTTCTTCTTCCTCTTCAATTTATGATTCAATAATTTCTTATCCTTCACCTTAATTGGCCTCATATACATTGAATGACTAGTGGGGATTATATGGTAATCTTTTTGGGTGCTCCTGCAATTTTATTTATGTTCTTGTTCTTGTATGATACATGTTGGGAAACTTCCTTCATCAACATTATCAAATTATTGACTAACTTCTGCAAGAATGGATCATCTATTTCATCTTTGGAACTCTGGGATTTATCCTTCATTGAAAGATTCTTGATCTTCCCTAACATGATCAAGTCATCTTCCACTCCAATGGAAAGTTCTTGAGCATTTTCCAAATTTTTTGGTTGAACTCTCCATAGTATGAAACTAACTTTAGGAAGTTGGGAATTTACAAAGAACCTTTTATGATTATTTGCATTAAGACAAGAAACAATGGGAATATTATTGATTAGATTATTTAATTTTTCCACAAAATCTCTCATGGGATTTTGTAGTTCTTTCTTCATTTGGGTAAGTTGAGAAAGGAGGGCATGAAATATTTTGCAGTCTTGAATCTTGCTTCAAAATTTATTTTCATATCATCCCAATCAGTAATTGAGCATGATGACAAGTAGTAGAACCATTATAAGTGGCATTTGTCATGTTTCCATGAACAACCACACTACAACATCTTCGTGTTGTATACCAAGAATGCCACAAGTTGTGATGAAAGTTTTAATATGGTCATATGGTCATTTTTTCCATCTCCATAGAATTTTAGTAAGTTCTTTCTTGATCCTTTTGTATGTTCATAGAGTAGAGGATTCAAATCTAATGGACTAGTGTTATGTCCCCATGGAACAGGTGCAACCATTTCTTCCTCTTTTCTTCTTCTCTTCTTCTTTCTTTCTTCTTCCTCTGGTGAAATGAGGACTAGTGGTTTAACAATTGGCTCTTTAGTAAAATATTTAAGAGGATTTTCAAGAACTTTATTTTTTACTTGTATAATGGGAAGTCTAAAATCATTTCTTTGTTGTTCCTTGAATGTGGGATCAACAATGCCACCTACATGATCAACTCAAGTGTATGTTATTTATTCTAATTTCTCTCAAAGCACTAGAAATGAACTATACTTGATAAATTCAAATTTTTCAATAGGATTATAACAAGGATCTTGAGCATTCAAAGAGTATTTTTGTTATTTTCAATTTTTCAGTTTGTTATGGATTTTTGAATATCTAATTTTTAGTATTTTTAGAGATCTTTTATGGGTGCACAAAAGGAATATATTCCTAAGCAAAGTCGCCACAAACTGTTGGTGAAATAATTTTTCATGATGTAAATTATGGGTTTTCACCAATGGTCATAGAGCTAAGCCCATCTTCTTGTGTATGGGGAGGATCCCATTATTGAATGTAAACTAACTAAGAACTATGGGTGGTCATTAGGTCGGGATCACATAGGAACACTCCAATGAACTTGTGGAAAAGTGCTTGTATGAATTACAAGGGAGGAAATTGTAGCGAAGGAAGGTAAAGGGGAGTAAGGGAAATAAGGGGAGAGAGGATTAATCTTGCAAATAGGCACTAACTTAGTTTCACAAACAGTAACCAAAGTAGGTCCACATTCAATTAGAAGAACACAATAATGTAAGCCATTAGCAAGACTGATAAACAAAAGACACAAAGTTTCTTCGTGGTTGTACAAGATCATAATGCTCGCAGAATTGGAAAGTAGAGAGATGCTCATGAAAATTGAAAATAAATGGAGGAAAATTGATAAATAAATAGAAGAATTACAACTTTTATTGCTTGATGTAGAAGTGGTAATCTCAACAACATACATTCAATCAAAAATTTCCAACCCTTTGAAATGGAGAAGCCATTCCAATTTATAGCATTAAAAATATGTCTCTTCATCTACCCCCACATGAATTTTCACCTATCCCCATCACTTATGACCCTTCATATTCCTAGGAGGTGAATCTTTTTATTATTGATGAAAAAGGACTCTTATAATGTTGAATTGAGGGTCACTTAAGTGAATAGGATGAAATAGAAAAAATTACATTCTTAATTGAAAATTAGAATATGGAGAGAGAGGGAGAAGTGATAGACTAATCGAATGAATATGAATCTCTACTGATATGTTTAGAGGAAATGCTTCATGGATGATAATATTGACCTTTGATCACATGTTAAACTAAAGCACTAAAATTACATATACTTCCTTCTACTTGTGAGATACTCCAAAGTGATGAATAAGTGTTTAGAAACATTGTTGCATTGTGATGGAAACGTGATGGTTTTAATAGCATGAGTTAGGACATAAGGATCACTTTCTTACTTCTTAGGATTTCATAATTTACCCCAATGATCACTAGAAACAAATCCATGATGCTCAATTTTGGTGCTTGTCCTTCTTTCTAAAGGCATGATCATACCACAACGTTTGAATGAGTGTTTAAGAACACTACCCAGTGAATGAAATCAAGTGGAATTTAGATGGTTTCTCATTTTACATACATTATTCTCTATATGAGGATAATCCTTATACCTATCATGGCTCAAGAATTATCCTTGAATGAGATCAACTCATACACCTCATACTCACATGTTTCTCATGGGAATGGATGATTTCTCAACTCTTCACACAAAATGATCTTCTATCATCATGATTATGATGATCATTCTCTTGATGAATTTTAATTTCAATGGATCTCTCAAGTCTTTTCTGACTTCATAATTTTCCTAGTTTTACCTGCTACACCTTGATGTTCTCGATATGCTCCTTGACACAAATGTGATCAGAATGATGCTTTAAGATCCTTTGAAATATTGTGGAGGGTTAATTTTATTATTTGAGACATGAAACATATTCTTGACCTTGCGATGATGGTAAAAAATAACAATATAATAAAAATGGGAGCTGATAAAACTTTTTGAGTCAGAATTAGAAACTTTCTATTTTTAGCAATTTTGCAATTTTGTATATTTCCTCATGTTGATGTTTCTCACCTATTTATGGGACCACAAATGCTAGATAATTCACCTCATTTGACAACTTACTATTTTTAGACATGCCCCACCATGAACACATGTTATTTTTAGTAAGTACATTATAGGTGTCAGATTGTAATGAAAACAATCTTGAAATTATGGGTTTTATTCCAAGATTCCCTACTCAAGTTTTGGATGATTCCTTCATCTCAGGTGAGTAGGAAAATTATTTTTTCATAGGGAGAATAATACTGAGAAAAATCATTCCTCCATATCTTGAAAAATCAGCAACTCCATCGAGAAAGAAATGTCTCAAGAAAAGCTAGATTTTTTAAAGATCCTCCACTCCAAGTTGTTTGAGCCTTTCACCTGTCGGATCTTTGGGAAAGTGAAAAATTATTCGAGGAGGGAAGAATTATGACAAGAAACTCAATCATTTTATCTATAAAAATCTACTTCATGGTGCCTAATCTTCAAGAAAGTAAATTTTTTTAAGGGTCTCTCAATTTTCAATCCTTTCACTTATGAAATGGCATGGTCATTTCAATTTTGTGGCAGGAATCCATTAATGGAGGTGTGAAGAATAGAAAACATAGAGGAAAATAACCATGTGTAAAGGAATGAGTAAAAATGGTGTTTTAATGTGTTTTACCTCACTTTTAGGATGTCATGTCGACCATAGATCAAACCAAGTTAAATGTGATATTGAGTGAGGTTCAGATCTATTTTTCATGGTGTAATGGGGAAAAGGGGATAGAAATGCCTCTAATTGTTCCTTAGAGCAAGATGAATACAAGTGTTGACACGAGAGTGAGTGTGAGGAAGATGAAAAAGTAAGTAAGCATTGGTGAAGCTGAGAGAGATCGCATGGGGGACCAAAGAGGGGACTTGCTCATGGGTGATCATTTTTTCCCCTTTTTACCCTTGGAAAAAATGTACAAGAGGGACACAAAAGTGTGCTTTGAGATATATCATGACAATTGGTAACATCCGAGTAGGCCATGTTCGAGGAAATAGGATTAGCTAAATAAACACCTGCGTAAGATGGAGAGGGTCACATGGAGAACCAAAGGGGGGTTTGATCATAGGTGATAATTTTTCCCTCTATTTTCTTGGGAAAAAGGGACAATAAGGACACAAATGGGTGCCTAGAGTGAAATTTTGACATGACGGTGGTCAAAATTTGGCTAAGTATCGAACATGTACACTCTTCATTAGTGAGAACTTAAAATCTTCTCTCTGGAGCTTGGAGTTTCTTTTGAGATTAAATTTTATATGAATATGACTCCAAGATATATTATAAGATCAATCGATTGGGTTTCATATCTTGATTCTTCATGAAATGCAAAAAAATCCCCCTTTTAGATCGGAGGACAATGAGGTGCACCTACAAAATTTGAACTACCTTGAGAAAATATTAGGGTATGAAATTTTTTTAATTTTCCACCATGTATAGGATTATTAAATATTTCAATTTCCTACTTGTTTTAATTATAACTCCTTATGGAGCTCTTGGAATCATCCAAACAAGTTCAGGTTCATAATTTGATTATTCATTCCTTACACCTAAAAACCCACTTTTTTTACAACTGATATGTAAACCACCTAATCTTCCCTAAATATCCCTAAATCACTTCCAACACATTAAATTATCTATAATACCACCTAAATATTTTATGAGTTGTGGTGAGCATGGGAAATGGAATTATGCACATCCCTCATAACACCCTCTTCATGTTTTTAGCTTACTTGAGCATGCATGCACATGGGGGAAATGGCCCAATCAAAGTATGAAACTATTTTTAGGTGAAATTGAACCTAAAATGAGTGCCCAATAGTTTTGGGACACAAAAATCCCACCCATCACCCAAGAGAGAGAAAATGGGACACACCACAACTTAAAACTCTCTTTTATACCTTCACATGCACTTTTTGGCTTCCACCTTTTGTTTTGATGTTATAAAATGGAACAATGAGAGTGGGGAACTAATATTGGGTGAAATTAAACCTTATATGTCTACCTAAGGGGAAAAGGGGACCAAAAATCTCCACCCAAGTGCCCAAGGTTACATACGAGCATAATTTACATAGTAAACTTGCCTCCTGAAATGTTTCCTTTTCCCTAGAGTCAAAACTTAATGAATTTTTGCCAAAAAAATATATAAATATTAATTTAAACATTCCAATGAATTCAATGATACTATTTATAAGCCTTCAAAATTAATTCTTGAAACTTTTACACTGTACCTTTAATTTGGCCTCAAGATGTGTGTCGATGAGTTGAGTAGTAGGAAGAGTTTGTAACCACTACGGACTAAAAAATATTATGGATAATTAAGAATCTTAAAAATACCCTCACTTGAGATTTTTTTGCTTCCAACTATTATTGGAGTATATGGAACCTTTCGATCAAGTTTCACTTTGTAAGAGGACTCTTGAGCTGCACTTTCGGGCAATTTTCCATATTTTAATGTTCCCATAATCTTTCCTTGATCATTCCACCATGAATTGGGCTATGTTACATTTTTTATTCATGGGAGATGAGATTCAAAACTTCATGAGGCTTCTGAAACCTTTTGGACAAGGTGACTAGCTTTTTAGAGCATACATTTCCCTATACCTTGCCCAAAAGACTTGATATTTCATAACTTGTTCCCAAAAACATTTATCCATATAATATTCCTAAAATACCTCAAAAACATTCACGATCTCCCATACAATTTATGGATGATTTTTATTTTCCCTGAATGCTTCAAAGGGTGATCAATGCATGGCAAAAAGGCCAAAAATAGTCCTTTTTGGGCCTTCGGGAGCATTGTTATTTCTTATGTCTCAGTAGCTTCAAGAACCAAGCTAGGTAAACTTCCATGCACATGAAAAAAAAATTGAATATCATGTTTCCCTTTTGACCATAATGAGGGTGACATAATTGAAATGATGGTTGAAGGAAAGGTTTACATTGAGTGGAAAAGGGAATTTCAAGAGTGGGCTTGGTTGCCATGACCAAAATTTTAAATCTTTTGTGCTAGACAGGTTTGCATGAAAACGCACTACTAGGGTATCCCTTTGTTGAAGGTCCCTTGATATCTAGTGAGATTTGAAGCCATGATGCTTATGTAAAAAGTGTCCTTTTGACCATTAGACTAAAACCTTAGGGACACACATATATAAAATTAATTTTAGTGGAAAGCTAAAAGTATATATGAGGATGAATCTGTGTTCATAATATCAAACAATGTGTTCTTCGTATACCTATAGGTGTCCTCATAACCACTTTTAGGTACCCAGAAACCCATGGGAATAAAAACTTGATCAATATAATAAACTCATTATTTCCCATCATAAACTCCAAACTTGTTGGAAATAATATTAATATTAATTTTGAAACAAATATCAAAGTTTTTATAAGAATGGAGATGGGGTTAGGGTTGGGTCCCAGTCTAAATATGGCATGAATAATTTGTGCCCTTAAAAATAAGGTCACAAATTAAAATTTCATAATAAAAATATGTGGTGCCTCCTATACATAGGGGAAAGGCACCAATTGGTGAACATGCACCAATAGATATGCACTTTTGTGAGTGTGAAGCCCATTAAGTGGAAAAAATGTTAAATTAATATAGTTGAGGGGACCCAATAAATGGGCATATTTGCACAAATATGATATCTTTCAAAATCTTTATAAAATTTACATAATTAATACACTCATTAATTTAAAACATGTCTAAAGTGACATATTGGGAACATTAACATTTAAATAATAATGTTTGACTCCTCCATTTAAAATCCAACTTGCATCATTAAAATGTCAGCATCAATAACTTAAGTACTTAAGTGTACATAATCACAAGTTCATCAATTTATGTATAGGAACAAACTTGTTCACATTTATACACCTAACTGCACAACCTCTTAAGTTGTCAAGATGCTATTAAAATGAAGTTTAAGTTTAAAATAAAAAAACTTCTCCAGGTTTTTTTCATCATAATTGCCCTTCTTTTTTCCATGTTCCCTTATTAAATGTTACACCTACAAAAATATGTATTAGACTCACCAGTTTTCCAAAAAAATCAGAATTAATGCCAAGTAATTCAAAATCAAATGGAATGTAATATTATATATTTGGATGAATATGGTTAGGAATCATTTTGTGGAAACAATTGACATAACACAACTAGCATTGTTATATACCAAATTCAAATTTGCAGAGAGGCCACTACCAAATTAGGATTTACGGGAGGCCAAATATATAGGAGGTAAATTATATTTACCATTTTAATATTCAAATTATTTAATGAGTGTCGAATATGTGAAGAATATCATAAAATAGACAAGTGTTAAATATATGAAGAACTTTTGCTTATGCATGCAATGAATATCTGAATCACTTACCTTAACATCTGAGGAATATTTGAATATAAATAAGTGTTGTATTTGTTTATGCAATTAATATTTGAATATCCATGGTTAAATTTATATTGAATGACTGAATATGTGAAGGATGTTAGAAAATAGATAGGATTTTAAATACAAAAAGGATGTCTGCATATGCAATGCATATGTGAATCACTTACCTTAACAAATGCATATTATCTAAATAGAAATAATTGTTGTCTTTTTTTATGTAGTAAATATTTGAATATCAATTGTTAACTTTATATTGACTGGCTAAAACATGAACAATGTCAGCAAATAGATAGACTATTAAATACGTGAAGAATGTCTACATATGAAATGCATATGTGAATCACTTACCATAACAAATGTGGAATATATGATTATAAATAATTGGCTTCTTTGTTTATGTAATTAATATTTGAATATCAATTGTTAACTTTATATTTACTGGATGAAAACATGAACAATTTCATAAAATAGATAGACTTTCAAATACGTGAAGAATGTCTACATATGCAATGCATATGTGAATCACTTACTTTTAACTAATTAGGAATATTTGAATATAAATAAGTTTTATATTTATTTATGTAGTTAATATTTGAATATCCATTGTTAAATTTATATTGACTGGTTGAATATATATTGAAATTATTGAACATACATTGAATATACGGTTATAACTTTGTCATTTTCTACTATGCATTCAAAATTTATTGTCCATAGAAATTACTGAATATACAATGAATATGTTGTTAGTTCATTACATGCTCTTATTACATTTTTATTATTGAATAAATACTTATATTTCCAGGGAGGCCACATATTCAGGAGGTAAAT
The DNA here is from genome assembly GCA_018340775.1 of Taxus wallichiana var. yunnanensis. Classification (NCBI taxonomy): domain Eukaryota; kingdom Viridiplantae; phylum Streptophyta; class Pinopsida; order Cupressales; family Taxaceae; genus Taxus; species Taxus wallichiana. Next base: position 13,691,289 of record CM031238.1, on the reverse strand, counting down.
GACTAGTTATATTTTTACTTCCCCATTCACCAAAAATAATGTTGTTATTTTTTTAGATAGATAAATGCTTTTGATCAGAGCTATGAACCAGAGTACATTTAGCCAAGATATAGCATTTAAGCTCAACAATTAGCGAACCAAATCCACCACACTTGAACACACTTCTAGCACAGGAAATATCGAACTAGAATCCACCTCTTGTTAAATCAACCTACCAACCATGCCACCTCATACATTACCACCCCAAACGGGGATTGTGCCTAAGTGGGATTTGAACTTGGGTGGAGCCGGATACAACCATCCATCTTAACCACTCCACCTAGACCCCATCGGCTAAACTTTGGATGGTAAACACTTTTATTATACTATATCTATGAACTGGAGTAGTGGAAGAGCACTTTGTCTAAGTGGGACATGGGGGCGGACTTGGATCCTTAATGTCTACGAGTGATCCGCATTCGGAGCACTCCACTTTGTTCCGCTTGTCTATATGGAGAAGTTTGACCCCTACCTCAAGGTGTCCCCATGGCCACTTATTGAAAGAATCCAACGAACTCAATGGGAATGGAACTTGGGTTGATGATTACAAACTACTTGTAACTCACCAATAGCCCAAGACCTTGAGTTAAAAAAACAATGATGCTATTAAACATACATTGTTATTGAATAATGGGTTTCATTATAACTGTTATTTTTTAAGTATGCACCACGAACTATTATTTTTTCAGTGTATATTCATTTATTTCATTTCATTTTTCTTATTCATCATTCACCACGAACTATTTTAATACAACGTAGAAATTGTCTTAAAATGGGGTTTTCACCCATGCGTCTTATAGTTTCAAAATATATTGTTGTTATTGATTATACACGATGTTATTGAATATATGAAATTAATGAATATATATTGAATATACAATGGTAATTTTTATTTCAAACAATGCATTAAATGAAAACATTACATGTGTATTGTCGATGTATATTAAGTAATTTTAGAGTATGTGTATTCAATGTTCATATCACCACAAACTCTCTCAATTCAACGTAATTACCACTAACCTTCAAACCGTATATTCAATGTATATTCAATAATTTTAGGGTATATGCCAAGGTGAACATTAAATACCCCAAATAAATATCCTTTTTAAAGATAAAATTTGCATAGCGAACCGAAAAATATATTTTCTAGCATGAAAAATTGCTTATAACCACATGGAAAGAAGAAAAATTTACTTCTATTCCCAAAAAATCATTCAATTCACTTCACATCATCCCCTACCAATTTTTCATCCTCCTCCAATCAAGTTAGCTCTTGCACGCCACTAACACATTCAATGCATTCATTTACTGCATGACATTACATTTAGTAGTGCAAATGTGGGGACATGAAGATGAACATTCCCTACCCTTTCAACCTGCAACGGAGCTAAAACACCATTAAAATTCAACCACTTCAAATCGAGAAGTGGGTCATTAGATGAGATCAACCCCTGGATTTAAACAAAGAGCCTTATCACATAATATGTTCTAATTCTTAACATTACAACATCTCAAATTTTTTTGTCCAAGTCAAAATGGAAATAGATTATCACAAAATATGTTGTAATTCTTAACATTGACAATCATGATATCCCATTTCCATAGTTGTTTGGATATTTTCTCTTCAAGTTTCATGCAATGAGCACATTGGCATGCAATACCAATATTACAATTGTGTATTACTTCTATATTTTGTTTATGTGTATGTTCTTGTTTAATCAAGCATCCCAAGTTTTAAAAATGTATATTCATTCATTATTGATTTTTTTATGTGCATGTTCTTGTTTAATCTTTCACTCATAACAAACTACACGATTCATCACATTTCAACCTTTAGTACACATTTCTACATAGGTTTATTTATTTTACTTTGTCCTAAATAATTGCAGGCCAACATGGTATTCAAGAGGAGGCCTGGAAGGAGGAAGTCACAAATGGACCCTAAAAGAGGTGTTAAACTTGATTATATACCTGACTCAGAGGAAGAGTTAGCTGAAGCTAATAAAAAACAACAATTTCATACCAGTCCAAATCACAAAACAGAGTTAAAACCAACCACATGTAGAGGTAACTGATAATGTTAGCGAGAAGTTCACAACAACATATAAAAATATTTTCTTCAGAACTAAGTGGATGACTAAAGACATCTATTGAGAAATAAGAGATGTTGAAGAGAACATGTATTCCATTAGAGATACAAGATAAAATTGGGGTTTCTCGGTGAGTTCATCATCTAATTGGTTGAATTATATTTCAACTATAAAACGTAAAGGTCCCTCAACCATTTTAACATATCAAGAAGTGTTTTAAATTATACAATATTATAAACATGTGGATGATAAGGGTCATGACACCATCTAATTGGTTGAATTATATCGCAACTATGAAACATAAAGGTCTCCCAACCATTTTATCATCATCTCAAGGAATGTTTTAAATTATACAATATTATAAACATGTGGTTAATAAGGGGCATAGTCTACAAATAAAATCATTAAAATATCATGTGGCACACATATGTGAGACAAGAAAACATCCACTTATTGATGGTATTCCTAGAATATCTTGGTGGGAAGGGTTTAGAAAGAGGCATAAATATTTTTCTTTAACAATTGTAGAAGGCCTTGATGGTGACTTGGTATTTATATTTACACCTGATAAATTTGTTTCTTTTTATGGAAAATTGGCTCAAATGTATAAAATATGGCAATGTGGACCACAAATAATATGGGCTGCGATGAAATTGGTTTACAACTGGTAGGAATTGTGGGATGAGGGTGATTGCAAAGATGGGAAATAGAAGTGTACCCCACATACTCCCAAAGAGTAGAGATTGGATCACAATACTTTATTGTGTTAATGTAGTAGGGAAGAGTGTGAGCATGAAAATATCAAAAGAAATGTTTTATAAACAGTATAAAAAAATAAACCTTCCTCTAAGTTTCTCTTGCAAACCTCAATGATATGATTATGGAAGCATTTAAACTTGTAAAATCCTTGAATAGTTAGATTGTGATTACTCTTAAATTGATCTCCAAATGTAGAAATGGAAATGTTATGAGAATATTTTGGACATAAGGAAAGCTTCCAATATGTATATATTGAATGGAAAATTAGAATAAGTTAGATGCAAAAGCTACTTGGGATTACGAGAGGAAAGAGAGGAATAAAATAGTTTAAGAGAAGAGGATTTCAAAGGATAAGGCTTGGTTTTTATAGAGGCTATCTAGTGGTTGAAATTGATTAAATGAAGTTATTAATGAATATTATTAAAATGGAAGTGGAGGAAGTTGAAATAGCTTGAATGGATTAAATATCCACCGAGGGCAAGTAACTTTTCGATTGGCAGAATTTTACATCTAGGAAGGTGGTTGTACGTGTAAATGTTTCTTGCTTCCACCTTTCTAGGGTTTTAGAAGTGGAGTGGGAGTGAATTGACTAGGATAGGGAAGTGGATTCCAAGTGAAGGTTGAATACGAAAAATATTTTATTTTCTAATTTTAATAACTTATTTAATTATCTATGAAGTGTGAGAGGATAACCAAGCATTTATTTAAATAACTTTTTAATTAAGTTAAAAAAGGGGGTACAATTAATTTGATTAATTCTAGGAGTATACTAGAATTAAATTAATTGTTTCTAAAGGGTTATGAGTTGAGTTGATTAATAGAATTAATTTTAGTAATTATAATAGAATGAAATTAGCTTAGTTAACTCCAAAGGGATGTAAATAAGATATGAATAATCCAAGAATAGGATAAAAATAGCCATGTGTTTTTAGGGTGTCTACATTTTCCCCTCTTTAAAGTGTTATTCTAAATTAATATCATTTTTAAGATAGTAGATACATGTAGATCGAGAGAGTGAAAAATGGGGAAGTCGATGAAGCATTTAGATGGCCCGGTGAGTGTGAATGTGATAGAATATTGAGATGCCCCAGTGAGTGTGGATGATAAGGGGATGCCCCCTCAAGTGGATGGGTGACGTAACAAAGTGGTGGAAAGATACTTGATAGGAAGAAAGAACAAGTGTTGAAGGAGGATGGGAGGGATTGTGCTCGTAGCATGAGATTTCATTTAGAGAGTGAAAGATAGAGAAACCTTATTTTGTTTCTGCACAATAGAGTCATCCACTATGATTATGAAAGAATAGTGGTGTTTAACCCATTATGTGCATAAAAAAACACACACAATAAACAAAATAATAATGGAAAACAAACCTAATATACACAAAGAGGTTCAGTGGACGGTTATAAATGAACCAAGATGTTAACATACTACTTGTAATTTGTCCAAAGAAAATAATAGAAAAAAAACCCAATATATATCATAAAATTAGGCATCGTGGCTATAAAAGAGCCAAGATGATAACAAAATATGTGTAATTGGTCCAAAAATAACAACAATGATGTAACACAAATTTTAAATAAAGACAATAAATTTTTCCCCTAATGTGTTCCATAGTGATAAGTGAGGATATTTGAATGCCCCTAAACAACAATATATGCAGAGGGATTGGATCAGACCAAATATCAGAGTAATAGTGTATAATCCTCATGAAACTCTTATTAGATCCCATTGAAGTGTGATCTAAAATTGAAAATGGTCATTTCCCCAAGCACGGATGCTGAAAATGTATTGGAGAGAATGAGAGCCAAACTTTCCCCAAGTGAATTTATATAGCGAAGTAAATAAGAAATTTGACTTGCCCCAAACTATGATTCTGACATGCAATGGAAAAGAGTAGTTGTGATAGTTGTAATATAGTTTAGAATGACCACGAAGGTAGGAGTGAATTGTCTAATTTCACTAATTGTGTTGTTTTGTTGGATTTATTTTAAAATTTTGTAATTTTTAGGATTTTTGTGAATATTTGATTTTTTGTGATTTTTTAAGTTGTGAGTTTCACATGTGTGTGTTTTAATTTTTGATATTTGACTCAATTTTATTATGGAATATTGTAATTAACACCATGATTAAAATCATACAAAATAAATTGTAAAACAATGAAAAGGTTACAAAATAAGCCCGTATGCATACAAGAATACAAGCATGCCAAGATTAAAGATAAACCAAGATGTTAACAAGACTATGTACACAATATTAACAACTAACAACAATGTAACACAACTAATAATAATGATATGTGCCTATTCTTATAAAAGTGTTCCACCATGAAGAATAAGTAGATATGAATTCCGTCAAGAGATATATTAGAAATGCAAGGGGATTGAATCAGTTCGATGAGTGGAGTAATCTTAGATACTCTAAATACACTCTTGTCGAATCCCATTGTACTTTGATCTATATTGTATTTTATCCGAGTGTTCCCAAAGAAAATTTATATTGTGAAGGGATAATTGGTTGTTTTACATATGAGCATAGATATACATAGCATGCAAGAAAAGTGGTTATCGTAAGATGATCTAGAATGATCTGTAGGATTTTTGTCAAATGGTGATATTGTTGCATTGTGTTATGCAAACTATCGAGATTTTGTCAAACATTTTTCGAATGTTTAAATTTTTAGTGTTTTATTTTTTTGGTTATTTTAAATTTTATACTATTTTTGGTTATTTACACATATTTAAATGTTTTTTTTTTGGTTTTTAAACATATTTGAATGTTTTTGGGTTTTGAATTGGTAAAAGGGGTACTCCATCGAACTCATGTTCAAAAAAATTGTAATCATTTCATTCCATTGGCATAATGCAGATGATATAGTGATAGGATATTCAACTCCACGCTGTGCCTAGTAATATGGGAGGGCTCAACACCAAGATCTAAGAAGGACATAAGAATAATGAGATGGTTATATGAAAATGAAGATGAAGGATACCAAGACAAAAGGTGTAACAATTATTCATTTGAGAAAATGTGAATCATCTCCATCATTATTATCTAATCGATTCCAAGATGATTTCACTTTATAGGTTTTGAATAGACTTAGATCCATTGGTGGCCTACTAATTGACAAGATCTAGTTGAAGGAATTTTGGTCTATCTTAACATGCATAACCTCTTGGGATGTGTATGATTAAGCACTTTTGATTCATATTTTTGAGGACTTTATTTTGTTTTATTTATTTTTTTAATTGACCCCCTACATCTTTCCCCTGTACCAATATTAAGAGGCAAGGGTTCAACACCAAATACAAAATGTAGGTGAGTAAAGTTACATGCCTCCTTTACCATTTCTCATACGACTAGTAATAAGTATGGGATCATCACCGAAGAGTATGAAAGATGAAAGGTGTAATGATATATATATATATATATATATATATATATTAGATTATTTTTTCTTTATATATTGATAGTGTGCGTGTTGGGAAGGAATTTTTTTCCCCAAATCTTAGGCTCATGTGACTAGTAGGACACAAGGGTTCAACACCGTAGATAGAGATGGATGTTATAAGATCCAGGTAAAGAACTTTACTACTTTCTGTTAAAGAGATAACTTGTTTGAAAGGAGGATTTTCCATCAATAATCTTATGGAAAAAACTATAGGTAAAATGATTTGGAATGGTAGAAACCATAATAGGGATGAGACACATAATGCATAAGTCAGAAAATATTAACTTGTGTCATGTAGGTGAGGAATGTGGAGAGATGATGTCATGATTGAAATATTTTCCAATGGATGAAATAATTAAAAGAATTTATTTAGATGAGTTTAAGACAATAGGTTTCCCCTAGTGTGGAGAGTACTTGTGGATAAAGTGTTTTTCCTTCTACATTTTTGATTTTCAAATAGTTCTTTAATGATGGGTTTGATATGGATTTTTATTCTATTTTTATGTTTTTTTATTTTTTTTAATTTTTACAAATTAGGATTTGCAATAGAATTATCATCATGGAATAATTCCATGTTTAGGAAATTTGAATGGTCCTAATTTATGAGTCTTATGCAAATGAGGTCCAATTCATCGAGTAGGTAGAAGTATTTTAAATTTATCCATGATTTTATGGGTCCTAGTTCATGAGACTTGGGAAATAAATATCCAAGTCAATAGAGTTAATAGAAATATTATATGATTCTTGATGTATGATACTTTGGTGAATGAGATCTAAGTCAATAGAGTGAATAAAAATATTTGATGAGTCTTGATTTATGAGGCTTGGGCAGACAAGATCGAAGTCAATGGAGTGAATAAAAATATTTTATGATTCCTAATGTATGAGACTTGGGTGAACAAGATCCAACTCAATGGAGTAAATTAAAAGATTCGATGATTCTTAATTTACGAGACTTAGGTGGACAAGGTCCAACATAACAAAGTGCATAAAAGGATTCAATGAGTCTTGATGTATGAGAATTGGGTAGACGAGATCTAATTCAATGGATTTCATCAAAATATTTGATGATTCCTTATGTATTATACTTGGGTGGACAAGATCCAATTCAATGGATTGAATCAAAAGATTTGATGAGTCCTAATTTACGAGACTTGGGTGGATGAGGTCTAAGTCAACGGAGTGAATCAAAATATTTGATGAGTCCTAATGTATGAGACTTGGGTGGAAAAGGTTCAAGCCAATAGAGTGAATTCAGATATTTGATGAGTCCTAATGTATGAAACTTGGGTAAAAAATATCTAATTCAACAGAGTGAATAAAAATATTCGATGAGTCCTGATGTATGAGACTTGGGTAGACAAGATCCAAGTGAACGGAGAAAATCAAAATATTCTATGAGTCTGGTGAACAAGATTTGGGTAGATGAGATCCAATTCAATGGATTGAATTGAAATATTTGATGAGTCCTGATATACGAGACTTAGGCAGATGAGGTCTAAGTCAATGGAGTGAATCAAAATATTCGATGAGTCTTGATGTACAAGACTTGGGTAGATAAGATCCAAGTCAATGGAGTGAATAAAAATATTCTATGATTCCTGATATTATGAGAATTAGGTGGAAAAGATCCAAGTTTACAAGTATGTGATTGGATAATATTTTGATGAGATCAAAAACCTATGTGATGCTAGAGGTAATTTGTCAATGTGGAGATTACATTGGAATTCATGTTCCCCAATTACTTTATGAATGATTTCCAAGGTAGGTGGAAAATAATATTTAGATGATTGGCTCTTTAAATTATTATTTACATTAATATGGCAATCATCCATGAATGGAATAATTTGAGTGAAGGAATTATCCATATATGAGCATCCGAGGCACCTTGTAGGCTATAGAGAATTATACTCAATGTTGCTCCTTTTAGGCATTGGATTAATTTGTTTGACAATAGATTTGCAATTAAATCTTGAAATGGTTGTGTGAGGATACCCCTAGGAATACACACCTCATGGAGTGCATGCATATGGATGTCTTGACATGTAGGAATCATCATTGACTATTTAATAATGTTTTGTAAAACACAAGAAGACTCTACATCAAATAACTATTGTGAAACATTATTAAATTCAAGATTGATCATTTGAAGTATTATATAAATATAAGGTGTAGACACTAAATCACACACTTGGGTACATTTATAGGTCCTAATCACATACCACTAATCATATGATTACTAAGTTAGAAAACTAGTAATTGACATCTATCTTGGCGTCTTTCTATATTTTTTTGTTTCTTCTTTGCTCTTACACACCCCATAGCCCAGTATGATCTTCATTGCTTTATATTTATTGACTCTGGACACTAGCACCAAGTAGGACATCGGCGCCCAGGTGCCCTCGTCCCCTCTGGGTACCCCAGACCTCTTTATATATTACTCTCCTATTTTCAGCCTATTTTATCTTTTGGGCATATTATTTTCTTATGGGTTGGCCTTTATTTTTCAATTACAAAATTCAAACAATGAAATCATATAAATATAAAGCTATGTGACCATAATAATGGACCAAGATCTAAGAATTTATTATCATCACCTAATGTTGCATCCAAAGTAATTCTAAGAGCATCAAAGCATCTGTCTAACACTCATTCAAGGGACAAGGAACTACATTTTTTCATACACGCATAGGAGGGGAAGTTAATTTTTCCATCCACACATCTATTTACATTGGTACATCTAGTTGTCACTCACTATCAATTACACCTTGCACAAGAGCTTCCTAAGGCACGATTTCTACACACACACACACACACACAAGAACTATATGGAGTCTCAAATGTAGTGCAACACTTGGTCGTAAGTTCACTATGTCATAGGACCGTCGGGGTCAGTCTGAATCCCCATTTACATATTTTTCTTTTTATAATTTGATGTGTTTTGGGGTTTTGTAGGATATCATTTGCTTTGTAGGTTACAGGTGAACTCTATGATCATCCAATGACATACATGTGACAAGAAACGAAGGTTAGTGACATTGGTGCGACACAATAAAAATAGTTTTTGAGGTCTTTCATAATCATAGGCACCCAAAAGCGATCTCCACCACCCAAGCACCCCTAACCTATTCTAGGCACCCCGATCCATACATATCTATAAATTCTAGAATTTACCAAGCACGATTGTGAAATTTTACTCTTGTTTATCATTTTTCCAGTCTAACACACTTCAGTGATTTATTGCAAAATCAGCTAAGAATTATATTCCCTCTCTTGCACTTAGGGTTTAATTTTTATCTAGCATATTTCTTGGTTCATATTTGTACTTTATTGTTTTATTTATCAAATGTGACTCTAAAATATCTAGGGTTTAACATAATTCTATTTATGTTAAATCATTTGGTGAACCCCACTCATTATTGGTTATACGGATCCTTCTTTGGCACATCATATTTTCTATCATGGCTCGTAAGGTTTTTCAAATCTCTTTTTCTGAATTACTTCAAATGTATTCACCTTGTAAAGAGGTTCTTAAAAATCCCTAGACACCATGTTTCTCCCTAAAGATACGCCACCTGCTCAAGTAAGCACCATTTTTATTGTCTCTTTGATAACCCCATCCTTCATTATCCTCCATCCAATCAGATCATATTAGATTCAATTCAAGCCTTGCATTCTTTATTTCAAGACAAAATTTAGGCTATGGAATCAATGATTACATATCTAAAATCTGAAATTCAACATCTCAAGGATGCTTCTCAATCCCATGCTCATTCTTCTTCTTCTACATCTCATTCTCCTCATCCTACTTCTATGTCTTCTACATGTGCTCATATCAATGAACCTCAAGTCTTACCATTACTAGAACCTCTCAAGTTTGATCACAATGCTAAGCAACATGACATTCTTACTAAGCTCCTTAATCATCAATTGATCAATTTTCCAACTACTCATTGTTATCATCTTTATCGGATGGTCAAATATCAAGGTATCTCATTTTGTGCTTATCATTGAATCAATGGACATAACAACACTAATTTCCATGCTTTACAATGAAAAATCAAGCACCTTGAGCATCATGGTTTTATCTCTTTTGTTGCATAACATTCTGTTTCATGCCCATATCCTAATAATACATCTAAATGGGCTCTTAAATCTACTCTTTCTATGACCAATGGGCATCATGCTATCACTTATAATGTTCCTTCTTTGGTCACTCAAGTACCACCTATGAAACCTACTCCAACTAATAAATCACCTCTCAAGGTCCGTTCCCCATCACCTCCTTCTCCCAAGTATTCTATAGCGTTACCAAATAAGCAATTGTTCACTAAGAAATACCAATAAAATCTAGATGTCCTCTTTTTACTTCCATAATTTAAGGTCCCTCTCCAACCTCCACATAAGCATCCAATCACTTTTGTCAAGTAAATGACTCCTTACGTCGATCCCTTAGCATCATTGACTAGATCTCCATTTCTTACACACTTGGGGAATCATGGTTCTTCTCCCCTCTTAGCATCACTAGATATCTCTCATTTTTACTATGAAACTATGTGATTCATATTTAACCTTTCTCACTCATCCTACACACAACCTATATTAGCATTAACCTATGATGTACTCGTGCTAAGGATCACACTTGACTATTAAGGGCATACTACATTCATGAACCTCACACACTAAAAATTTCATGATCCATGCTTCACGATACATCATTCTAGAATTTTATTCTCACACATCATATTATCCTCTTCTACAATCTACTCTATATGCTTTAGTGATCTATCTTTCTAGCACACATGTTCACACCATTTGTTGATGACGCACTCTTGTTCTATGGTTAGTTATTTACTATTGAGGGATATTTTATAAATGAACCTCATATCATACATATTCATCTACATACATTCAGTGGGGCTCACTAATCCTATCACACTCGTGTTTCATAGCATTCCATCTCACTCACTCATGGTATAATGGATATCATAGTTGCACATATTCTTTCTTACTTATACTTATTACATATACACTTTGTTTCACATGCTAGACAGATAATTTGTATGTCATTATATTTTCTATATACACATGCATGTTCACTTGTTCTCTAGTTGTGAATGCATAATTTTCCATACACATAACATGAATGTTTGGCACTGTACCTCTTACCAGTCCCACCAAGGATCCTAGGGGCATCTACTTTCATACACACTATAGGTGCTATTGTTTTGTTTTATACTACTTCATATTCTTACTAGCACACTACTCTATCGATATATACATGTCTTGACATACTTTTTATCTTTCTAACATGCTAATGGGTGCTTCATGTGTAACATTTTATTTGCAGGAATATTTGCTACCATAGTTTTCTCGATACTTTGTTTGCTCTTTTTTCATTTTCTTCTATTTTTCTGCCATTTTTGCGGGTTTTTCCCTATGTCTTGCTTGATCATTGCTTATATGCTTTTGGTTACTTTGACCCTAATTATCTTGCAACATTGTGAGTGATGTCCCATGTTTGAAACCTATTTTTTGTGGTCTACTTTGTCTGCACTATTGCTTGTTTACATTGTCTTCTATAGCATGCTTGTCACTTTTTTATACTAACACATATTTCTAGCCACTTTGTTTTCATGTTCTTTGGTTTTTATCATGCACATTCCCACCTACAATGTATCAGTTCTAGATCAAAATTTGGTCCTCTCCTTTTGGCCGCATTGTCCTACCAATGTCACATGTACCCCAAACGAGGGGGAATACATTGGGTGAATTGGTCACCCCATACAACATCTCATAGCTTCACTATATACCTACACAATACAACAACATAACCAAGTTATAATCACATGACAAACTAGATACAAACATTAGTGCGTAGATACAGACACTAGCATCTAGGTGCTCTTGACCTTTCCTAATCGCCTATGACCAAGGGGTCGTTACAGTCACTTTCTCAGATCATTACATTTTTCATCATTTCATAGATCATTTTTAACAAGTACATGCATAGTCATCCAACAATAAAAATGCATTCTACCTTCATTATCTACTTAGACCAATCTAGATCAAACTGGATCAAACATAAACAAAGCAGGATCACACCATCTACATTGGTGTATAAATTTTGGGAAGCACTCAAGGATGGAGAATAACACCAAGCCTTTTTCCCCAAAAATATTTTGTTGTCACATGATTTCACCCAAAAACTTACAATTAGTGTGAGATCACCTAAAAACTCCTTAGCATGAGATCACCCAAAAAAATCACTCTTCTACAACATTTTTAGATACTTTCTATCATTTTCACTCTTTTCATATCAAGTGCACACTTTCCTTTTACTTCTTTTTACATGTTTTTACACATTTTTACATACTTGGATTGGATTTTTCACATATACATGACTTTGACTACTCTTTCACTCTTATTTTGCAGGTTTGTCCTTAACATGTAACAATAAGAAACCCCACATCAAGAAACAACGATAACAGGTATAAACATGACACAACACAAAAACTTCACCCCTAGGTTCACTTCCTCTTCCTTATATTCCACGCTTCATTTTTATCACTCCACACTTTTTCTTGTCTCCTCTGCATGATTTCACCATCAATCTAGATGCTTATCATGTATACATATCCTATCTACTTTATTTTATTGAGTATTCCCTCAACAACATAAAGTGGGGGAAAATGTAAACACTAAATCACACACTTGGGTATATTTCTAGGTCCTAATCACATACCACTATTCATATGATTCCTAAGCAAGAAAAATAGTAATTGACATCCATCTTTGGTCTCTTTTATATCTTTTTGTGTTTCCTCTTTGGTCTTACACACCCCATAACCCAGTTTGATCTTCATTGCTTTATCTTTATTGACTCTGGACACTAGCCCTAGGTGCCCTCATCCCCTCTACTTTCCCCGACCTCTTTGTATATTATTCGCCTCATTTGGGACTCTTTTATCTTTTAGGCCTCTTCTTTTCTTATGAGTTGGCCTTTTAGTTATCAATTATGAAATTCAAACAAGGGAATCATATAAATACAAATCTATGTGACCATAATAAAGGACCAAGCTCTAAGAATCTACTATCATCACCTAAGGTTGTATCTAAAGGCATTCTAAGAGCATCAAATCATCCATCTAACACTCACTCAAAGGACAAGGGACCACATTTTCTGCATACATTCATAGGAGGAGAATTTGTTTTTGTCATATATACATCTATTTACATTTGTACATCTACTCATCACTCGTTATCAAGTGCATCTTGCACAAGAGCTTCCTAGGGCATTATTTCTACACAAACACACACAAGAAATACATGGAGTCTAATATGTAGTGTAAAAATTGGTCGTAAGTTCACTCTATTAGGTGACCGTCAAGGTCAGTTCGACTCCCCATTTGCATATTTTTTATTTTTAGGATTTGATGTATTTTGAGGTTTTATAGGATATCATTTGTTTTACATGTTACAAGTGAACTCTATGATCATCCAATGACATACATGTGACAAGAAGAGAAGGTTAGCAACATTGGTGTGACACAAAAAAACCATTTTTTGAGGTTTTCCGCAGTCACTGGCACCTAGAAACAGTCTCTAGTGCCAAAGAACCCCCCCGATCCAGTGCCCCTTTAGGCATATCGACAATTTCATAATTTACTGTGAATATTTGCAACATTTTACTCCTCATGTTTATCATTTTTCCAATCTAACACACTTCATGATTTATCGTGAAATCAACTAAGCCTTCTATTCCCTCTCTTGTACATAGGTTTTCATTTTTATTTAGCGTATTACTTGGGTCCGATCTGTACTTAGTGTTTTATTTATCACATGTGACTCGAAATATATAGGTATTAGTATAATTCTACTTTTGTTAAATACGAATTCGTCAGTGTGTTGTTGTAAATGTCTAAACTTGTTGTTGTGTATCAACAACAAGACTAGGTATATTAGGATTAGAATCTAATATTTAAAGGATAGAATCAAGCTCAATAGTGCTTGATGATTGACCCTCTTCTTTAGAGTCTTCATTTATATCATGGGTTGGAAGGAAATTTTGAATCATGTTCAAGTTCTCATTCAACAATTGAAGATATTTATTTGAAACACTTTCAATTTCCAATTACACTAATGGAAGAGCATCCGGAGGGAGGTTGATTATTTTTGGTTTATAGATCCTTGACCCTTATCGTCTTGATCTCATTGAGTTTTATCATGTAAATAATTTTGGACAATGTTTAACTCTTCATTAGAAGTTGTGGTAGTTGACGTGTTTTCAATTTTGATAACTTCATTATCAATTTCTATTTTGATGACTTTTTCGTCAATTTAGTTTTGGACGTAATGGCATAAGGTTAAACCGTGATCCATAAAGTGGCCTTCAATGTGGTGAAATTCATAATATTCTAATTCTTTATACCACTTAGGCTTGGGTTCCCATTCAAATAAGGGTCTTGTGATTGGATATTTAATCATTTTAGACTTTTCCAATTGATGAAAAACACTAAAGATGTAATTTCTTTTAGGGGTGTAAAATGACATTTGATTTTGTGCGGAGTAGTGTTTTCACTAGATTGTATGATTGGATTTTTGGTTGATTTCTCACTAAGGTGTGAAGCCTTATGAAAAATTTGTTTCATCATCCCATGATTTTTTCTAATAACTCGTTGTTTGATGTCTTGTGTGAACCCACCATTGTAGTAAAGATAAAGACCTAGAGTGAGGAGGTGGTTCGACTCAACCCTTAGAAAAGTGAATGCTAAGATGGAAGAGGTTGGAAATGAAATATTATGTGATGCGCGCTAAAAAACCCACTTGAGACCCAAGAAAAACCTAGGGTTGATTAGGAAAATTATGGAATAATTTTTTTCTATTAGAAGTCTCTACAACTAGGTTGCAATACAATAGTTGTCACTAACAAGTTCTGGAACAAGTTTAATCTACTAGAACATAATTTTCTTTTATTAACAATTATCAGAGGTCACAAGGTCCAAATTTTATAGTTAGGAGTTTCAATTAAGTTTAGAGGGTAAACTATCACCATGCCCACTCTCTAATAGGCTTAGAGTTTTAACTTGATTTTTCTTAGACTTAATGCATTCAAAATTTTCCTAAATCATTTCCATTGGATAGGAAATTTCCTCACCTTTCCAACGATATAAAGAAGTCCTCCTAAATCCTTGTAAAACTCCAGTTATGGGTCGGCGGGCCTTGGGGTGAAAATTTTCCCCCAAAAGCGGGCCGCTTGAGGCCCAGGGATGAAAAATTTCCCAAAAGGGTGAGTTGGCAGGTCGCAAGGAGATGTTTGCAAATTTTCTTGTGTGGGGGGAGAAAATTTCAATTTTCACCCGTGCCTCCACTGTGCCGCTAGAGACACGTGTCAAGCTTTGAGCCAAGTGGGGAAAGAATGAGGGAAGGGCAGGGCAGCAGAGAAGTTTGGGGAAATTTTCCAAGAAGGGGGAAATATCCAATTAGCACCTGTGTGCCCGCGGGTCCACCGGGACACATGGCGTTTAACAAGCTAAAGTGGGGGAGAAAATGAGAGAAGGGAAGGGTGGTGGAGGTGTTAATGAGATTTCATTGAGGGAGGGTGAAAGGAGTAAAATGCACATGCGGACCTGCGTATCCGTGAAAATATTCCACCAAGGCGAGGGTGGGAGTGCGGGGCCGTGGAGGTTTTTAAGAAAATTTTCCAAAGTAAAATTTTAAAAATGATATACTTTACAGGGTTCCGCCCCACCACCATGCCATATAGAAGCCTATGATTTCTTGTAGGGCGACGGGGTGGTATGGGGTAAATTTTAAAAAATCCAAATAATTTTCCAAAAAAATTTCTAAGGTTTTAGGAAATTTTCGGTCACATGAGACCGTCAGGGAAAATTTTCCCACCGAGGAAGGAAAACTTCAGAAGGCCATAACTTTTTCTATAAATCTCAGTTTTGGGCAAACAAGGACTTTCTGGAAATCTCTCAATGACCTCTTTACACAAGAAAAATAAATTTTAGATTTTGATAAATTTTGAGGGGTCAATTTTATGAAAATGTCCTGCAATATTTTTAAAAGCAAATTGGTAAATTTTAACTTATAAATTTGGTTCAATTTGATCTTCTCCTTCACTCAACATGCCAAACAGACATGGAGGATTGTTCTAAGAAATATTTACGATGTTTTTGGAAGGTGATTTTTCTTGATTAATTCCAATTTGAATTTTTTCAACAATTGATAGAAACAAAAGACTACAAAATAACTATGAACGGTTTGGGCCCGATTTTGCAATGTTTTAAATGTTTTCCTTAAGTTTTTAGTCAAAATGAGTTCATTGATATTATATCATGCTAAATTTTAATGTTTCCATGTTGATTATTGTGTGCAGCTCGAACTGTGCATTTTAATTAAATTATTTGCCAGTTTTTAAAATTTAAAACAGAGATCAAATCTTGAGGGATCTATTTAACAATTTCATCTTCCATATATGAACTTTCATTTCTCATCTAGTCTAATACATTTAAATGATTTAAATAAAAATATTATCAACCCAAAATGCAATTCTGATTTCAATTTTACACATTTCCAAAAGAGGCAAAACACTATATTTTCCTCACATGCGTTTCTTCCTCATTTCAATTTTTCAAATAGAGATTTCCAATATAGAATATAATTATAACAATGCCATCCTAAACAAGGTAAGGCAACTTCTATTAATTCAATGAATCTTTTACAACTCCTTTCATATATATATATATATATATATTAATATATATATATATATATATAATACATGTATATATTTTTTATTTATATCGAATACATGTCTTTTTTTTTATTTAATAACAGTAACTAAAAACATAGCATAGCTCTTTTACATTTCACTTTACAAATTTCATAACCAATTACAAACATCTTCTCTTCACAAAATACGTTACAATTTCATCCACTTCAAAGTGGGAAAGGTTACAATAAAATATATTTCACAAGGGACTGTCAAAATTGTATTTTCCTCTGCTCTAGAAAAGCAACATGCAAGTTTCCTTTTCTTCCAATTTGATCACAACAAAAGTGGGGAAAGGAAACGCTCTCCACCCAACCAAGACATCCAATGAAAGGAGAATCCATCCTTCATCATTGGCCCCGAGCCCCAACCACAATGTAATAAGAAATGTATATCAACCCATGGCAACAACAGGCTTCCACAACACACAACATTCTTTCAACATGCACATTTTAATTCAAAAACATGGTCCAAAAAAAACAACGGTTTACAATCAGTATTGAAACACAACAAACAAAACTTAGGCTTCTTCATTGCAAGCCAAAGGAGCAAATACTATGGGGGAAGCTACTTATGCCTCCCAATGGGAATTGGGTATCCACCTATAACAAACCACTAATAAAATTCACCATACATTTCCTTATGCCCCCCACAATCCCTCCTTATGCCCCCCATAAATTTCCTTATGCCCCCCACAAGTAATAAATGCAAGCTATTTCTTTTCCATGGTGGATCCCAAACCCAAAATCCTGCACAAAATTATGATGCCTTTGGCATTCCCTTATGCCCCACCCACATGAATCCCTCATAGCATTCTCCTACACCATTCCTAGGTAGTCTACCCATAACCCACAACAACAAACATACTAGCAATTACAAATTTAAGAAGAGGAAGGAAAAAAGAGTATTTCCAAGACCCAAGGTCTTACCTCTCCATGATATCTTTTGTATCCAACAACAAGCGTCAATTCTAAAATACAGTCCCAAAACAACAACCAACAAGCATGAAAATTTTTCCAATCTCCTTCCAAAAGAAGGATCTCAAAGCACAAGAAAATTCACCCCAAAGGAAGCATTCCAAAGTTTCAACAACCCAAAACAAGGCAATGAGTTTGAATTTTATAGAAGAGGGAAGAGAAGAGGATGATGTGGATCCATGTAGGATGCCACATCACACATCCTCAAATCTAACACAAAAGTCAAAATTTCATTCTCCAAGGAACAATAAAGAGGTGGGTGAAAATATTACAATTTACTTACATCTAAAAATAGCCCATACCCCAAGGACTCAATTAAATAAATTGTAAGAAGAGTGCAATAAAAACATGCAACTTGATTAATAAAAAAACATTAAAAGGGTCTAAAATCAACCCTCCAACCATAGGTATGGTTGGTAAATTAAATTAAGAGGTATGGGACAAGTTTTACTTGTCCCACAAGCCTCCAAAAACAGCCCCCAAGGACAAATTCGAATTTCCAAGGAGGTGGAGTGTTTCATACTCCAAAATCTGACTTACACAACTCTTACACATACTTACACATCCCTTACATATTTAATACAAAGAGCCAACAACTTCCATTATTACTTTCTTATATCCAAATTTAATTAATTAACTTTTAACCATATGTTTTCTCACATTAATCTACCACAATTTAATTAAATAAAAGAAAGGGACACATCACTAATAAAATACATACAAACAATAATAAAAGGAAACACATAATAAAATATACAAAATCCATGGTCACATTTAAAGGTGATCCCCCATGGGAATCCCTAAAAATACAACTCACACACACAAAACATGTTGCCATGGTGACCTTGTTGAATTCATCTAGAATTCCAATGTGGTTTGTCTCCAATCCCCCAATGTTTGTTGTGATATTTTAACCTACAAAACACAAATACCTCCTTCACCTCATGGCCATATCAGAACATCCAACATGAATCTAAATATAATTCCAAAATCATCTATATAATGAATCACAACAACATCAAAGTAACAACTATATCATCATCATATAAAGTCCATTTTCTAGGTCTACTCACAATATCCAAAATCACATGCCTAAACAACATTCATAATATATCCATGTCAAATAGTATATCATCATCCACATATGAAGTGTCTCTAATAATCATCATGCATCATAACCAAATCAAGATCAACAATAATCCATGATCAAATGTCTAACATCATACTAAATTAGAACTATAATAATGTCCATAATGAAATCAACAATATCAAAATTAGTATCAAAGGTGTCAAAGGGAAGTGGGCACTACATCCCCCTCCCTTAGACTCGACTTCCTCCTTATAGTCCTTTGGAACAAATGTGGAAATTGAACTCGTAATAAGGTAGCATCCTCTCATGTAGTTGTAGTCTCATCATACCTTTCCCACTGCACCCGATCCCGATAAACCTCTCTACCTTGAATGTCAGTGGTCCTGCGATCTAGGATGCAGATGGGCTCCACCATCACCTGCCCTTGATCTTGCACTTGTAATGATGTCCAATCTAACACATGAGAAGGATCTATAATATATCTCCTGAGAACTGAAACATGAAAAACATCATGTATGTGAGACAAGCTAGGTGACAATGCTAGACGGTAGGCCAAAGGGCTGATATGCTCCAAGATCTCAAAAGGACCCATGAATCTAGGATCTAACTTAGAACCTTTTCCATAATGGATAGGGCTCTTGTGTGGCTTGACATGAAGGAACACCTTCATGCCCACATCAAAACTACGGTCGATCCTATGTTGATCTGCATACTTCTTCTGCCTGTCTTGTGCCTCCTGCGACCTCTGCCTGATCAACACTACCTGCTACTCCATGTCCTACAAAAGATCTGGTCTAAGAGATACTCTGTCCTCTAGCATGTCCCAGCTAAGAGGTGTCCGCACTCTACCATACAAATCCTAAAAAGGAGCCATGCCTATAGAACTCTGAAAAACTATTTTTGTAGGCAAACTCTACTAAGTACAGTACTCCTCCCATTTAGATCTGTTGGTCCATCACATACATCCCGAGCATATCCTCTAAACTATGATTCACCCACTCGGTCTGTCTATCTTTCTTAAGGTGATATGTTGATGAATTTGATCCTCATCCCGAGGGCATACTTCATGGTAGTCCGGAAATGTGAAGTGTACAAAGGATTGCGGTCACAAATGATGTTCCATAGAATCCCGTGCGGCCGACAATCTCATCCAAATATACTTATGTCACTGCTCTAGATGTATAAGTGGTCTTCATTGGAGAAAATTGAACCACTTTTATCAACTTATTAATGTGAACATAATGGCATCATGGTGATATCTCGACATCGGTAGCCCAATAATGAAATCCATGGAAATGGTGTCCCACTTCCATTCCAGTATAGAATGAGGATAAATAAGGCTTGCTAGATGTTGATGCTCGGTCTTAACCCTCTAGAACTCCAAACATCATGACATGAATTGGGCCACGTCTCGATGAATTCCTCTCTAATGATACAACTATCACAAGGTGGCATGCATCTTCTTCACCCCGGGATGGGCTGAATAGGGTGCATGATGTGCCTCTACCAAGATGTAATGCCTCAAGCCTCCATCTCTGGGAACATAAATCCATCCTCTTTTCCTGAGAAGACCATCTACCTCTAAGGTAAATCCATCAAAATTCACCTCAAGGGATCTCTCGTGACTCAATCTCTACTCAAATGCGTAATGTGTAGAAGTGTCAAGACGAAGCTCATCGAAGAATCCTACTCGTAAATTTGTGCTCACTGAGGTGGCCATAGCCACATGTCTCCATTTGATGAGAGCATCTGCTACCACATTCTCTTTCCCCTTCACATTCTCGATCTCCATATCATACTCACAAAGTAACCCCATCTAATGCCACTGACGAGCATTGAGATTAGGCTGTGTGAAGAGGTGATGACGAATCAAGTGATCTATCTTGAGTGTGAATCTCCTACCAAGAAGAAATTTCCTCCATCAAACCAAAGCGTGCACAACTGCTACAAGCTCAAGATCATGAGTTGGATAATTAATCTCGTAATCTTTGAGTTTGTGAGACTCAAAAGCCACTACTCTACCCTCCTGCATCAACACACCACCAAGCCCTGCTAAAGAAGCATCTCGTGTAAAAAATAACTCATCATGTGGATCTAACACTGCAATAATAGGTGTTGTAGTGAGGCATTCCTTTAGTTTCTTGAAGGCATGCTCATATCTATCTGACCAAACAAACTTATTCCCTTTCCTCTAAAGGGAAGTGATAGGGTGTGTAATTCAAGAGAAGTCCTAAACAAATCTCTAGTAGTAACTGTTAATCCCATGAAGCTGCACACCTCGGTCTTCGTAGTGGATCTTGGCCAATCCATAATGGCTCTAATATTGGAAGGATAAAATGTGATACCTTCCTTAGAAATTATATGATCTAAATGCACACTTCTCCAAGTTCCCATAAAGTTGTTGCTCACGAAGACACTGAAGAACCTGGAAAAGGTGCCCCTCATGCTCCTCACGCGTACATGAGTATATCAAAATGTCATCTAGGAAGATGAGCACAAAGCGATCTAAGAAGGTCCTGAATACCCCATTCATCAAACTCATAAACACTGCGGGGGCATTAGTTAAACCAAAAGGCACCACTGTGAACTCATAGTGCCCATATCTCGTACAAAAAGTGGTCTTATGAATATCGCCTCGAAATCCTCGAGTTGATGATAACGAATTAAGATCAATATTAGAGAAAACTGTGGCTCCCTTCATCTAATCAAACAAGTCATCAATACACGGAAGGGGATAACGATTCTTGATTATTACCTTATTCAGCTGGCAGTAATCAATACACAACCGTAAAGATCCATCCTTCTTCTTCACAAAGATCACTGGTGCACCCCAAGGGGATACACTAGGATGGATAAGGAATTTCTCCAAAAGGCCCTCAAGCTGCAACTTGAGCTCACAGAGCTCTAGGGTGGTCATCCAATAAGGTGCTCATGAGATAGGCTCTACTCCTAGAACTAGATCTATATGAAAATCAATCTCACGTGGGGTGGTAACCCTGGTAGCTCCCCTAGAAATACATTTGCAAAATCTCTCAAAATGGGATGATCATCTAGTAATGGTCCACTAGACCCATCCTCTAATCTGTCACTAACTATAATAGCATACATCTAACAACCCCATCACACACACCGCTTAAGCTACATAACAGAGATGGTGTGAATAGAAACGGGTCTCTTGACCCCTGAAATCACCGACTCAACTCCCAAATCATCTACACAAGATAAAATCTTGTGGTAACAATCCATCTTGGCCCTGTGTGTAGATAACCAATCCATACCCAAAATGACTCCATACGAGCCCAAAGGAAGGATAAGAAGATCCGAGGTAGAGGTGAAAGTTCCCAAGTTCACTACACACTCCTTAACTAAGGAGTCTATAGAGATCTTGGCTCCAGAAGCCATCTCGACATCCCAACTATGACCCTACCTAACTACCACCAGCTTGTATCACTCTACTAAAGATGGTGCAATGAGAGAATCAGAAGAACCAGAATCAAACAATGCATAGGTAGGAATACCACCAATGCTACTTGTAGTCCCAATGACTATACTCTGATGCTTTGCTTGGCAGTTCTCAACCACTGCGTAAATCATGTGGTTGTGTCCCATATCACCAACAGACAACTCTGAGATTTGTGTCTTACCCTTATTGTTAGGGTTCTATGGGTAGTCTCTCCAAAAATGTCCCATAACACCACAACCA
This sequence comes from Taxus wallichiana var. yunnanensis, assembly GCA_018340775.1. Lineage (NCBI taxonomy): Eukaryota > Viridiplantae > Streptophyta > Pinopsida > Cupressales > Taxaceae > Taxus > Taxus wallichiana. The sequence goes on along the minus strand of CM031238.1, from coordinate 13,668,403 downwards.
AAACATCCTCTTGATCTTCCCCAATGAGTAAACCTCCAGTAGGTGCCCTAAAAGTCTATGGCATGGATCCCGATGATTTGAATGTGGTTTGTTGAGGTATCTACTGCAAGCTCCCACTAAGCGAGCTCTAGGTCACCTTGTGTCTGATGGGACTGTACAAAGGAGAAGTGACATGCAAGCGTAGGAATCTACAAGTAACTCTTCCTCACACCCGACCTCCCGAGGTCATACCAAGATAGCTGGTGGGTATGGAATATGTGTGAGATGCAGACAAACTAGTTAGGCAATCTAATGTCTTCAATACGCACTAGCGGAACTTGTGAATCTAAGGTAAAGAAGGCCCTCCTAACCTGAACTGGTGTGATAGATCGATCAGCAAGGATGACTGCTCGAAGGCTCCAATCAATATCGAGCTCTGGCGTGATTCAATCTATGGGTTGTGGAATATGTGGAAAATGACCTGGGATAGTTTCGTGTATGTCTCTAGATAAGGTCATATGGTGGATAGTAAATATAGTTGACTCTATGGACGATTCTCTGGCCTAGTCTAGAACTCTCTAGCTTTGTTAGCTATTGTATCTAGTAAGGATAACTGTTTGATGATGATAGGTGGAAGTGGAGTGGATCTGAATACTAGTGTGCGTAGGCCGATTAATCATGTCGATTGACTTACGGATTCAGTTGGGTTGCGGGATTTGTGGATCGCAACTATAGATTCTTGGTTGTTGCGGTCCTGCTATGGTCATGCGTAGAATTAGTTCCTAATCCCTAACACCTAGTAATCATATGCCTTCTCAGCCTCTATATTCAAAACTAGTAACTGTGCGATCTTCTCAGAGTGCCTCACGGGTATTCTTGCAACCTGAATTCTTAGGCTGGTATCTATATCTATGAGAATGTCTCCTGCGTCTGGCTATGGGACTAAAGGATCGCAACCAAATGTTTTCTCTCTTTCGAGCCCTTCTATAGTCATACGGATGTTACCTAGGGTAATCTGTAGTTTGGTTGATTTGACCAAAATGTGTGTGCTTGGTCGTCTTCTATGTTTAACCCGCTCAACTGGGAATGGATTTGTTGCAAGCTTACCGTTGTTTGAAAGACTTGGATCCTAAGATTCTGATCTATATCAGTTATTGTTGTGATGAGATTGGGCTGAGGCATGATTGGCTCGAATACGTATTCCCTGGGCTCTCTAGGTCCCGTAATTGTCATACAAAAGTAATAATATAAATTAACTACGACAAAGTGAAATTTAACTAGTTTGATTATATCTATAGCATATATGATTTCTCTATTTTTTTGTGTTTTTCTGATGAACTATTCAAATTTTAAGAAAGCAGCTATTTAAAATATCTAGAATTGACAGCTAAAATAACAACTTAAAACAAACAAAATAACCGAGTGTAGCTATTTGTCTGTGCAATTTGTAGATCTATTCTAAATAATGAAATAACTTATCTAATCTATTTGCAAGACTCTTGATCCTACCTCAGAAGTGAGGAGTGAATCATAGTTTCTCAGAAACTATCAATCCCCACTGACTTCCCTAGCAATATCGAGAGTAGAATTAACTGAAATAAAGTGATTGGCTACTTTATTTGATATATTTCTAACTAGAACTTTGAAAGCTAGAACCTGGATTCTGCAGAACAGTGGCGAATCCGATGGTGTGTGTGATCTTGTCCCCTCAGTGTGATCTCCTCGTTCCTTCGTGTTCACGTGGATCTAGAAAAGTGTGTAATGCTAGCATCAATAGAAGTAGATATTGGGATAAAGGCAGCTCAGAATACTGACTGAATACAATGTGAGTAGGAGAGGGATAGCGCAAGAGTATAGAGCTTGGCTTATGCAATTCCTAGTGGGATCTATTGCGAGTCATGCAACATAAAGCGTCCAGAACCTAAAACTATCCTGTTTGAGGAGAAAAGTGTGTAACTTTAATGGCTTCCTAAGCTATTTTACTCAAGGATTGGATAAAATAACAAATTGTACTTACACAAGATGGATATGTGGCTTACTAACTAGTAAAACAATGCTAAGCATGTAATGAAAGAAACTAAGCATTCTAAGAAAAATGAAAACTAAATCTATTGCAAAGAGAAATCAGAGGAAAATTTTGAGGGGCCATTTGCTTGAGCACAAGCCATCTATTTATAGCATTTGCATTTACCCAAGGTAAAAGCCAAATAGAACTCTTAAACTATAAACAATGGCAAAACACTATTCCAGGGAACCAGAATCATAAATGCAAGCCTATGGCGGTGAAAGAAAGTTGGTAAAATGTTGAAATTACGTGAGTTGTGTTAAAAGAGCTTTCTGGAAAACACGTAAAGGACCACCACCTTGAGCAGGGCGGCGGTTACAAGACCGCTGCCCTATTCAAGGCGGCGGTCACGAGACCGCCACCCAGGCAGGACGGTGGTTTCATTACTGAAGAGAAAAAGGCCAAGAAAAGAGAGGAAAAGGAAAAACAAAGCACGCGGGGGCTAAGCGGGGCATGCGGGATGTTAGCGCACACTTGGAGATCTTTTCGGATCCCGAACACCTTGCGAGGAGACCTGTATCATCATTGGGGCACTGTCACATTGTTACGTAGTACAAGTACCTTAAAATTTTGGGTGCGTACATATTGCCCCCTCGGAGAAGCGTTTTAGCCATGAAGAGGAGTAAAACAGTGGGTCCGAGTATGGTGGTCCTAAAAAGGGAAGTTAGAAGTTATACCTGATACATCCGTGTGTTGAAATGACGTCGTCTAAAATTCCCGCTACCTGCAAAATGAAAAGAGAACTCAAGTGCAGATAGACACAATAGTTTGGAAAATAAACGCTAAAATAACAAGAAATGAGAACGTACCATTTGTGCGGGGATAAGAACTTACCTCCATCGGTGCTCCAAACCTGTGAAAAAGGCATTTAAAATGAATCAGGGTGCTATATATATGAAAGTGGGCCCATTTTCCTATTCATTTGTGCGAGTCGATTTGATTGATTTTGAGCTCTGGGACCCACGGTGATGGTTTCTTGCGTGAGTAGAGTCAAAACGTCCGTGACGAGATAGCGATCATGCCTCCACGTACGGAACATCAACCCGTGAGATCACAGGTTAGTTTTCTTCATTTATCCTTTTTATCCCCTTAAATTTGAAATGTTAAATACTTTGTCATGGGGGGGTAATTTTTGAAAATGTTAGTGTTAAAAGGTCCATCTAGGGGCGCACCTCTTAGGTAGGATTTTTTTAGGTAAAATGGTCTTTCTTTGCATTTTTTAGGCTTTTTAAGCTTAAAAACCCGCGTGGGTTTTCGGACCATGACCGCCGCCCTGCCCAGGGTGGCGGTTACATGACCGCCGCCTTGTTCAGGGCGGCGGTTATATGACCGCCACCCTTAAGGCGGCAGGTTACAAAACCGCCTCTCTACTTAGGGTGGCGGTTTTGCATAGAATGCAAAAGGATCATCTATTTGAAATTGTTTTTTCTTTTCTAGCATTTCTACGTGTTTTCATGATTTTTCCAATGTTACTCGGATGTTAAGCGGCTCTGTTTTGTGTGTTTTTGGGTGTATGCAAGCAAGAGAGGAGTATATCTAGTGGAGTAGAGAGAGGGAGTGTGATTGGCTCCCAGGGGTACTAGATGCCCTCTCACAGGATGAGGAGGACACTCTTCAGTGGGCTGGGATACTACGCATTTCATGCGTGCCCCATGTTACACCATCTAGTCACATCTTTGTGACTTGTTCTCATATTGGGATGCAGATCGGAACACCTTCCAATTTCCAGGGGTCCGTGGTGAGTGGACTATTACATTGGAGGATGTCTATCACATTCTAGGGGTCCCGATTATTGGGAGACGACTCACCCTAGAGACAACAGTTCACGGGCCCAGATTGCACAGTGGGCTACATATATGGGAGACGCAGTTGTCTCCACAGGGTCAAAGAAGGGGGTTAGAGTTAGATCCATTCCTAGCTTGCCCATCCCCTTACTTCACCAGGCCATCATGGGCATCCTTTCCTTGAGACTGATTGGGGACAAGGGAGGAGATACTTTGTTATACTGTTGGTCCCCCATTATTGCACAGATAGAGGGACACAGTTGGATATATGCCTAGGGAGCAGACATTCTTGGGACCACCTACCATGACTTATATAGGGTAGTCCATTTACAGGGGTAGTCTTTGAGCCACCCGACCCTAGTTATGAGTTGGGTCTATGAGCACTTCATCCCCTACGGCAGAGGTGTAGAGGTGACAGACCTAGGAGCTGTGAGGGCAGCTAGGTGGACAGACATGTCGGTGCTTAGAGCACCTCATCAACCGATTGCCTCCCGACTTTGCCCGACATGGAGGCCACACCATATCAGACTATGGTAGGCATATGGGGTGAGGAGGCTCTTACTTTGATCTCCTGCTCCACCACAGGGAAGCTTATCGATAGAGTGGGGCAAGTGGAGATACACCCCTTTGGCTGAGTTCCTCAAAGCACTTTGGCTTACCATCCATAGGTATGCTTCCCCAGTAGCGCCAAGATACTTGATCGGTCACCCGAGAGGCCGAGAGGGGGCCTAGAGGCCGGGGTTGGACAGTGGTTACTCCTGGCGTTCCTATTGCAGCTAAGAGGATAGTACGTGCCAGAGGGAGAGCTAGTGCACCTCAGGCACCCTTGCTCCAGATTGCTGCTGGGTCCTGCCAATAGCAGCGATGACCCCATTGACATAGAATCCAAGTCGAGGAGTTTACGGGGAGGAGATAGAGGAGGAGACCGAGGATAGTGATCTTGAGTAATATGACACCCGAGGATATCATGCGGGTGAGAGAGGGCCGAGCAAAGTGCGAGAGAAGGTGACTCTGGTTTCAAAGGAGCCACTCTCCCGGGGTGATGGGGAGGATAAGTCTATTACGGGCGCACGTTGCTCCAGCCACGGGAGCAACCCCTCAATCAGCGGCGGCATTCGTGGTGGGTATTGATCCTTATAGATCCATCTTGGAGGCTGGTGATCCAGAGTAAGTTACCCTCTATCCTTTCTAATGTTTGTTTTTAGTTAGGATCTCCTTAGTTGCTATCTTGTATTTCTAATTTCTTGTTTGGTTTCTAATTTGTTTTCTCCTTTCTTTATAGAGACCGGCTGATGAGTGGCGAGATTTGATTCGTAGGGTATGCACTGATACCCTGATGATCCCCATGGAGAGGACCCGTGCAGAGCTGTCTGTGGATGTTGGGGAGCCTTCGGTGGCCAGTGGCAGTAGACCTGCGACGTCTTCGCCCGATCGGCATGTGGCCGGGATGGTATCAACTCTCTACACAAAGTTAGCGGGGTATAGGACGGCCGAGCACGATGAGATCCATTCTCATGGTGAGACTACGGCTGCCCCTCGGGATCCTGAGCCCTCTATGCACTCAGAGCGCCGGCGTAGCCGGAGTCCTAGGCATGGGCGTGCACCATCAGAGGGGTCTCGTAGGGATTGAGAAGTCGATTGGCTCTCCTAGATGTTGTATGATACATTCTTTTGTACAGGCTCTTTGAGCGTTTTGACCATGCTTAGAGCATGATGGCATTGTACAGATTATTTTTATCATTTATATATATATATATATATATATATATATGTTCTGGATCAAACGCTTGGCATTCATGGCTTACTTTCCCTTTCCAGTTTCCTTATGTAGATTATGATGTATGTATGCATGTTCTTTTATAATGTATGTAATGGAGAACAAATGATGCAAGTGTTTGACTTTCTTTTTATATTTCATGATGCTGATATATGATGATGTAGATGTAATGTGACTTTGAATTTTAGCTTATGTAAGCAATTTTGGATACCTCATGTTTGTTTTGGCAAAGTGATGAATATAAACCGAGTATGATAAACAGATAAACCTGCCCCTACCCCCAACTCCACGCAACTAGTAAGACACGAGGGCTCATCACCGAGAGTTGGAAAGGGCGCAAGTTATGAGATGTGTTGAAATGATAGTGATGGAAGATAGACAAAGATTTGGCGGAACCAAATTAGGATACCACAAGTCCACTCTACTCAAGTGACTTCATAGTTTTGGATGCAACTTACTTTGCAGTTTATCCAAACTTAGATCCTTAGATGGCCACATGGTAGACAAAATATGGGTTTTTAGGATTTTGAGCTCTTTTGGAATTTTAGACATCTGATTCATTTGTTTTTGACTCAAAGACTTCGAGATTTGAATTGTTTGTGTATGACCTTTTGCATTCATTTGTCAAGAGGACCCCCTACACTTTGCCCCATGCTACTAGTAAGAAACATGGGTTTATCACTATGGGCAAAGCATAGGTGAGTAAGGGAATTTCCATCCTTTCCCAACCCTACATCACTAGTAAGAGACACAAGCTCATCACCAAAGGTTGGTGGGGCAAGGAAATGTGTAAAATTAAAATTTTCTGTTTGATCAATGTTTGACTTGTTTACTTGAGTAAAATTTCAGTATGTGTTTATTTCCAAAGAGATATACATATGGGATAGATGTGACACCATGAAGCTTCTAGAACAGACCATAGGCAAGACACCTACCCTAAGAAGAAACCAAAAGTGAGAATAAACTTGCAGATCTTGGTATGGTTACCGTTAAGACTTTGTCATGTCTAGCTTTATTTGATAAAATGATTCCGAGATAATTTGATGATATCATGAAAATGGGGAAGTATGATTAAAGTGTTTATGCCAACAACATCATGAGTTTGTAATGAATTGCTTTGAGAACAAAATTCCTTGATCACAATTTGTGTACAAAACAAGCGGACAAAATGATCTTAATCTATACGAGGATGCAATGTAAATATGATTATAAATAGTGCTAGCTGCTTACGCATAGAACCGCTTGAGGTGCAAGGAATTGATTTCACCAAATTCCTCACCTTCCAAAGATACATAAGAGGTATGCACCATTTCCATAGTCCTTCATGACTTGGTATGGGCCCAACCATTTAGGCCGAAATTTCCTTCCTTCGCCGGTCTTCTTGTCGATACGGTTGTCTAGCCTTAGAACTAGATCACCTTCATATATGTCACGTTCATAGACTTTCTTGTTGTCTTACTTGCGGCACATCCGATCAGCATATGCTCTGTGTCGCTGTTCAAAATCTAACCTAGCTTCATCTAGGCTTTCTAGTTGGGAAAGATGCACTACTCTGTAAGCATCTTCATCTAGAATCCCTTGTAATGAAATGCGGAGACTGGGTATTTCAACCTCAAGTGGGAGAACTGCCTCTGCCCGAATACTAGTGAGAAAGGAGTTACTCCCGTTGGTGTTCTTATTGAGGTTCGGTGGGCCCATAAGGCCAGATATAACTTTAAGTGCCAATCTTGTTTGTTTTCTTTCACCATTTTAAGGAGAATGGCCTTTAGTGTTTTATTCGTCACTTCAGCCTGTCTGTTGGCTTGAGGGTAATACAAGGAAGCCGTATGATGGCTTATTTTAAATTTATTACACAATTCATGAACTTCATCATTCTTAAAAGAAGTCCCATTATCTGAGATAATGACTTGCGGGACACCGTACCTGTAAATGATTTGGTTCAAAATGAATTTGGCGATTACAGAACCCAGTACAGTAGTAAGAGGCATAGCCTCTACCCACTTGGTGAAATATTCGGTGGCCGTGATTATAAAATTATGGCCATCTGTAGACGAGGGAGAGAATTTCCCTATCAAATCTAGGCCCCACGTGGAAAAGGGCCATGGAGTAGCAATTGGTTGTAGAGCTTGTGCCGGCATGTGGATCTCATGGGAGAACTCTTGGCACTTATGACACTTGCGTACAAATTCTACTGCATCGTGTTCTAGAGTGGGCCAGAAATAGCCCATTCGATGTATCTTACGAGTGGTGGCATGGCCACCGAAGTGGCCTCCACACATTCCACTGTGAGATTCATGGAGAATCTTCTTGGATTCTTCTATGTCGACACATCTTAGAAGCATTCCGTCGAATGCTTTCCGATAGAGCACTTACTCTATAATGACGTATTTAGCTACGATAATACGTAACCACCTTCTTTGTTACGGTGTAGCCCCTTATGGATATGTATGGTTCATGATATAATTAATGATACCTGTGTACCAAGGACACTCAGAGATAGGAGGTCTAGTTTCAATGTAGTATACGCACTCATCTGGAAATACTAGAGCTACTAGATCACCTCCATCTAATGGGTTATCAGCTAACCAATCCGCGATGATTTTCCCTTAACCGACTTCTGATTCACAAACATTAATTTGAATTCCCCATTAAGGTTATAAAACGTCCAGCCTTTTTAGACAAGGACCCTTGTGTGAGAAAAGTTCGTAAATGGTTTGTTTTTACCATGACCCTTGTTTCTTGATTCAGCATATAGTGTCTTAAGCATTTGGTTGCAAAGACTATGGTGAGGCATTCTCATTCTGCTTGTGTATAACATGTTTCATAGTCGAGTAACATTCGGCTAATGAAATAAATCACACATTCTCTCTTGCCATCGTCTTCTTGAGCAGCATACAGGCTAGCGAGATACCGGTAGCTCGTGAATATAAAATTAACGGGCGGTCTAGCTTAGGTGGCATTAGCATAGGTGGTGACAACAAGAAATTCTTAACTGTGTTGAAAGCTTCATTGAAATCTTCAGTCCAATCAATGTTATAGTCTTTCTTGAGTAAATTGTTGATTGGATGAATGGTGAAACTTAAGTCTAGGATGAATCTTCATATTGCACCACTTTCGAGAAATGACCTGATTCCATATTCATCCAAAGGTGGGACCATTTCGAGGATAGCCTAAATTTTGGTTGGGTCAACATCTATCCCTCGTGACAATATGATGTAACCTAGGAGCTTCCCTCTGTTACACCAAAGACACATTTTTGGATTTAGCATGACTCCATATTCTATTAGGACGTGAAAGAATGACACGGAGCACCTCAGGGTGGTCACATCTCTTCTTGGCTTTAGCCAACAAGTCATCTACGTAGGATTCCATGATTTTATGAATTATATTGTGGAATATATATGTCATAGCTTGCTGGTATGTAGCTTTGAGTGTTCTTGAGACCAAATGGCATAACAAAGCATAGCAAGTAAGTTCCCAGGGGAGTTATAAACATGGTTTTAGCTTGATCTTGTTTAGATATTGTAATTTGATTGTATCCCAAGAATCCATCCATGAGAGATAAAATTTCAAACCCAGCTATTGCATCAACAATGACATCAATGGATGGCAACGGGAAGTCGTCTTTAGGACACGCTTTGTTGATGTCTCAGAAATCTATGCAGATGTGTATCTTCCCATTCTTCTTGAAAACGGGAACGATATTAGATACACATTGGGAGTAATCGACTGGCTTGATGAATCCTACTTGGAGGAGTTTTATTACCTCCTCTTTCACCATGAGAGCTACCTTGGGTTTCATGGGTCTCGATTTTTGTTTAATTGGTTTTACATCTGATTTAGTGATGAGGTTGTGCACCACAATGTGGGGTGTAACCCTTGTCATTTCCTTATAATTAAATGCAAACGCCTTTTGATGTTCTTTAAGGATCCGAGTGTGTATTTCTACTTCTTATAGGGTTAACGAGGATCCTAGTTTCAATATCCTTGGTTCATCTTCCGTTCGATGTTAATATCAATTGTTTCTTCGATCAAAGAGGTGTTACCTTCTTCAAACTCAGGTGGGGCTGGAGGTAAATCCAAATTGTCCCCATTTTCTACTGTGTATACGCTAGGTTCTGTTTGTGAGGGAAGTTCCATCATAGGATTTTCGAAGTAGGAAGACGAATGTGGGATTAAGGAAAAATCTATCATATGATAGGAGAGATGTAGTGCCGCATAGGCATTTAAGTAATTCAGAGTGGCCATATCACTATCAGTGTGGTCTAGGATAGTAGATTCATTTCCATTTAAAAGAGAATTTGTCATTGTTTTTATCAATGGTTCATCACGAAGGGATACCATGAAATGGGTATCTTCTAACTTACTGTTTGGAGTAAAGCATGATGCCGAGGTTGCTATAGAATCGGCGAGAAGATTGTGTTCTCGCGGGATTGCTTCAATTGATATGAAGTCAAACTCCTTGCTTAAATCTAATACAGCTTGTTTTGTAAAGTTGTAAGTGCTCGGCTTTGGTTTCATATATCTCAGAGACTTGATTTTCTACCAATTGTGAGTCTCCTAACACCCTGATGTTATTAACACCGATCCTTTTGGCTAAAATGAGGCCAAGGAGGAGGGCTTCGTACTCAGCGCCATTGTTTGTACATTCAAAATTTAGTTTGAAGGTGAAAGGTAAGACTTTTCCTTCAGGGGAAGTAAAGATTACACCTGCCCCCACTCCGTAATGGCATCTAGCTCCATCAAAATGGAGTGTCCAATATTTAGCTGGGAATATGGACGCTGGGATATCTGTTGTGTTTGTGCATTCTACTTCCACCATACAGAGATCCTCTGTTGGAAGAGAGCCAATACCTAGGGAACATCCCATGCCTGCAGAGTCAAATGGTAAGAACATTGGTAGATCTTGTTCTAGTAATTCAACGATTTTTGTAGTAGTTCCTAATGATACCGTTTCTACGGTGTTAGCCTCATCTTTGGGGGTTGGGGTTGCCTTGGCTGGGCTTATAGCTTCAAGATCTATCGTAGGTATGAACTTTTCTTTTGGTTTTACATTAGTAGGTTTATTAAGTTGGTTTGTTGGGAGTTCAAACTCGAGTGCATGCCTGGTCTTTTCTTTAAGTCAGTTAGGTGTACATTGAATGGTTTTGGATCACCTTTGGCCATAAATATCTTTCCTAAGTGTAAAAACCTTACTTCTTGAAATAGTGTAGAAGGGATTGCCTTCATACGGTGTATCCATGGTCGGCCGAGGATCATATTATAGTTAGTTTCCCGATCTATAATATAAAACTCAGTCAAGATGGTTTTGGGTCCTAAGGTGACCGGTAATATTATAGTTTCAACCAAGGTGGCTTTAAGGCTATCATAGCCCCTTAGTGTATTTTGAGTTGTGGAACAATTGGTTTCTCCATACCCTAGCTTTTGAAGGAAAGAGAAGGGGACTATGTTAACCACTACCCCATCATCTATCATTGCATGCTTTACATAGTTGTTATAAACCCATACTTGCAAATGTAAGGTTGGATCACCTCGGCATGCAATCTCAGCATCTGTCGGCATTTTGTTTATCTTGAATATGAATTTGATGTCCTATCGCTTTGCCGGAGGATGAACATCAAAGTCTATATGATTTACCTGTGTTTCAGGAGGTGGAGTGATGTTAACTAAATGACCTAAACCTAATGCTTCTAAAAGAGCAGCCCTGTGAGTAGGAGAGTTCTTTAGTAAGTCTAAAAATGAAATGTGCGAGAAGGTTTTTGTTAGGTCATTAATTAAATCATAGGCACCCTGAGGTTTTCTATGATTTGTTGGATATTATCCGCCTCGGCGGAGTGGCTTTGACTTGGTGAGAGAAATACTCTCGCGTCCTTATTACTGCTTCGATGGGTAGTTCGGCGTCTAATTCCACTAAACCGACTACCTTAGGTCGTGACTAACTTCCCGATTGTGGCGCAGCCTAATGGATTTAAGCGAGGTCGAGGCTTCATGATCATTGTTTCCTGTCATTACACCCTTGTTCATCCCCGTTAGATTTAGCCTGTTGTTATTGTGATTTGGGAGCAGATCATTAAAGATCTTGAGGGGTGTGTTCTGAGGGGAAACCGCCCCTGCGAAGGTATTTGATGCCGGTGACATAGGATCTGCCAAGAATATATCCTTGAAAAGTTTTCTTTGTTCATCTGGCAAGCGTTGCATGAATTTGTTGTAGTCATAGAACGTTCTAGTGTCATGGCCCCGAATTTTGTGGAAACCACAATATGAATTAGGATTTTAACTCCTAGTTTGTTTGTTTGGCATGTATTGTGGCCCAAAATTTTGATCAAACCGTTGTCTACTAGGATTAAAATTTTGTGTTTGTTGTCTTTGGTTTGAATTCTGGTTTTGGTATCTAGTTGAATTTTGGCTCGGACCCTGTGTGGGGTTTTGCCATTGTTGTTGTTGTTTTGGATGGTTAAAGTCCACTGTATTGATTGTCGGGGTAAAATTGTTGTTTCGTTGGTTGTTTATTTGTGATGGAGTATTGACAACATTTACCTTCTTAGGCTGGTCGGTTACTCCGTCTGTTGTTACACCCCGATTTTTATTAAGGATTTTAGGTCCTTGATTGACATTCGTGGTAGTAGGATAAGTTGTAGTGTTCTAGTTGGAGGTGACTAACCTCCCGTTTTCTCCATATGTTTTGTGACCACTATCAATTGCCGCTTGATCTATTCGAAGAGCACTCTCAAGTACTTCATCGTAAGTTCTTAATGGGAACTTCTGGACTTCTTCCTTCACTTCTCTACTAAGAGAATGAAGGAATAAATCACATAGTTCCATTTGATCCATGTTTGGAGCACTTGCCGAAGAATAAAGAACTATACGCCACCTTTGGATGAAATGGGCGACAGATTCGTTGTGTTCTTGTTTGATGTGTAAGAATTCTCTGATTCCTGTTCTTAATAATTTGTTCATGTCGAAGGCCTTGATGAATTCTGACATGAGTTGTTTGAATGAATGTATGGAAGCCTCAGGTATTCTATAATACCAATCGAGAGCGATGCCTTCTAAGGTTTTTGGGAATATCTTAGCAACAACCCCATCCCATGGGAGTAGTTCTCGAATGGCCGTAGCGTAAGCTTTGATATGTACGTTTGGATCTCCCTCACCTTTGTATTTGGGAAAATTGGGGAGAGGTCTTGGAAGCATGATGCTTCGTATGGTGAAATCCAAGGGCTCTTTCAAATATTCTGAGTAAGTCCCTATCGCATATGTTTCGACCATTGATGGTGCCTGTTGAGGGAGCGGTGGTGGAATGGGTTGTTGATATGGCGTTGCATATGCATTGGCAGGGGCATAAGGAAGCCCCTATGTTTGAGCAAACATGCCAGAGAGGAGAACATATCCCCTTGTGGTGATTTGGAGTACATGTTTAAGTATGACGGGGTACTATCCAGGAATGGATTGTTTTGTACTATACTGGGAGGAATAGTGTTAGAGATGGTGGGTCTAGTTGGTGTTTGTTGTGAATACTGAGGAGTCATGCCTAACATGCCTACTCTTGTGAGGAGATCTTCTTGGCTAGGATGGTGTGGAGAATTGGAACTTCCTGCCTGCATAAATTGTGAATTTTGGCTTGCTTGGGCAAGTTCTAACCCTCTAACCTTTTCTACTAACGTTGAAATGATTTCATTTGGTGAAGTCATGGTGTTTTTCCGTAGTGGTGTTTTTTTGTATATCATGGTGTTATATAGGTCTATGATACCCCTGCTATGAACTAATCACCGCTTTGCCTGCCAAGTTTCTCTAAGGGCATTTCCTATATGACGTGGTATGGAGGTATTTTCTTGGAAAGAGACTTCGGGTTGTGTTTGCAAACCTCCTATAGGTGGATACATACTTCGAGAACGTTGGTCATTCTGGCATAATGTCTTTGAATATTCATCGTCTAAACCTTGGTATGGGTCTGATTGTCTACTAATTTGTGGTCTAAGTAGCATCTGAGGAGATGAACCAGATTCTCGATGAACGTCATGTTATTCGAGCCTGAAGGATCTACTTGTTGCATTTGAGGGAGTTGTTCCAACTCCTCTGTTTGGAGGGACGAGCTATATCTGATCATTGGAGTTTGTGTTGATAATTGGTTATCTGAATAGTTATCACCCCATACTAAGAGTGAAGGTGATGATTGTCTATTTTGTTGGGCGTAGTATGCCTCAAGACCCAAGAGGGGTCTGCCATATGCATCAAATCCCGACATATTCGGGGGGTATATGAATACCCACAGAATAATGGGAGAGAGCGAAGGTACAAGCTGATGGTGAAAGCTGATAAGATAGTAAAGACGAAAGAGTCATTTAATTGAAAAAGGACTAGTAGAAATCTGACCCCAGAGCAGAAAGAAGAAGGTTCATGTCGGGTTCACCAATTTTGTATGATGGAAAAGTGACATGTGAGCGTAGGAATCTACAAGTAACTCTTCCTCGCACCCGACCTCTTGAGGTCATGCCGAGACAGCTGGTGGGTATGGAATATGTGTGATATGCAGACAAACTAGTTAGGCAATCTAATGTCTTCAATACGCACTAGCGGAACTTACGAATCTAAGGCAAAGAAGGCCCTCCTAACTTGAACTGGTGTGATAGATCGATCGGTAAGGATGACTACTCGAAGGCTCCAATCAATATCAAGCTCTGGCATGATTCGATCTATGGGTTGTGGAATACGTGGAAAATGACCTAGGATAGTTTCGTGTATGTCTCCAGATAAGGTCATATGGTGGATAGTAAATATAGTTGACTCTATGGATGATTCTCTGGCCTAATCTAGAACTCTCTAGCTTTGTTAGTTGTTGTATCTAGTAAGGATAATTGTTTGATGATGATAGGTGGAAGTGGAGTGGATCTGAATACTAGTGTGCGTAGGCCAGTGTCTATGTCTGATTGACTTACGGATTCGTTGGGTTGCGGGATTTGTGGATCGCAACCATAGATTCTTGGTTGTTGCGGTCCTGCTATGGTCATGTGTAGAATTAGTTCCTAATCCCTAACACCCAGTAATCGTATGCCTTCTCAGCCTCTATATTCAAAACTAAAGCTGTGTGATCTTCTCAGAGTGCCTCACGGGCGTTCTTGCAACCTGAATTCTTAGGCTGGTATCTATATCTGTGAGAATGTCTCTTGTGTCTGGCTGTGGGACTAAAGGATCGCAACCAAACGTTTTCTCTCTTTAGAGCCCTTCTACAGTCATATGGATGTTACCTAGGGTAATCTGTAGTTTGGTTGATTTGACCAAAACATGTGTGCTTGGTCGTCTTCTATGTTTAACCCGCTCAACTGGGAATGGATTTTTGCAAGCTTACCGTTGTTTGGAAGACTTGGATCCTAAGATTCTGATCTATATCAGTTATTGCTATGATGAGATTGGGCTGAGGCACGATTGGCTCGAATACGTATTCTTGGGGCTCTCTAGGTCCCGTAATTGTCATAAAAATTAATAATATAAATTAACTACGAAAAGTGAAATTTAACTAGTTTGATTATATCTATAGCATATATGATTTCTCTATTTTTTTGTGTTTTCTGATGAACTATTCAAATTTTAAGAAAGCTGACTATTTAAAATATCTAGAATTGACAACTAAAATAACAACTTAAAACAAACAAAATAACTGAGTGTAGCTATTTGTCTGTGCAATTTGTAGATCTATTCTAAACAATGAAATATCTTATCTAATCTATTTGTAAGACTCTCGATCCTACCTCAGAAGTGAGGAGTGAATCATAGTTTCTCAGAAACTATCAATCCCCACAACTTCCCTGGCAATATCGAGAGTAGAATTAACTGAAATAAAGTGATTGGCTACTTTATTTGATATATTTCTAACTAGAACTTTGAAAGCTAGAACCTGGATTCTACAGAACAGTGGTGAATCCGATGGTGTGTGTGATCTTGTCCCCTCAGTGTGATCTCCTCGTTCCTTCGTGTTCACGTGGATCTAGAAAAGTGTGTAATGCTAGCATCAATAGAAGTAGATATTGGGATAAAGGCAGCTCAGAATACCGACTGAATACAATGCGAGTAGGAGAGGGATAGTGCAAGAGTACAGAGCTTGGCTTATGCAATTCCTAATGGGATCTATTGCGAGTCATACAACATAAAGCATCCAGAACCTAAAACTATCCTGTTTGAGGAGCAAAACCTGTAACTTTAATGGCTTCCTAAGCTATTTTACTCCAATGGATTGGATAAAATAACAGCAGTGCTTGCACAAGATGGATATGTGGCTTACTAATAGTAAAACAATGCTAACTAAGCATGCAATGAAAGAAACTAAGCATTCTAAGCAAAATGAAAACTAAATCTATTGCAAAGAGAAATCAGAGGCAAATTTTGAGGGGCCATTTGCTTGAGCACAATCCATCTATTTATAGCATTTGCATTTACCCAACGTAAAAGCCAAATAGAACTCTTAAACTATAAACAATGGCAAAACACTATTCCAGGGAACCAAAATCATAAATGCAAGCCTATGGCGGTGAAAGAAAGCTGGTAAAATGTTGAAATTACATGAGTCGTGTTAAAAGAGCTTTCTGGAAAACACGTAAAGGCTGCCGCCCTTTTCGGGGTGGTGGTCACAAGACCGCCGCCAGGCGGGATGGTGGTTTTGTTCTTGAAGAGAAAAAGGCCAAGAAAAGAGAGGAAAAGGGGAAAACAAAGCACGCGGGGGCTAAGTGGGGCATGCGGGATGTTAGTGCACACTTGGAGATCTTTTACGGATCCCAACACCTACAAGGAGACTATATCATCATTGGGGCACTGTCACGTTATTCTAGCTGATACAGTACCTTATAATTTTTGGTACGTCACAGGACCCCGAGGAGGAGGCCCAATACTCGAACCTCTCATGCATCATCTTTCTGTGGAGGTCATGAGGTGGATGAGACTTTTTGCTGCTACTACTATGGCCTAAAGGATGATTGTGTTAAACCCTAGCCACCATGAGGAAGAGGTACTAACCCCTCGATCTACTATTATGCATTTTTGTATGTAGCTCTAGACTCGATCGTTATCCCTACTGGGTCTTTCCCCTAGTCTCCTCTGCTATATAGGCCTTCTCGAAGGCCTCGGCTAATGTCATGGAAAATGGATCCTCACTTGCACCTCCAATGTCTAAATTCAGGCCCCGGATGAACTTGTGAATCCACACCTGCTCATCCTGCATGTACTCAACATGCTGGAGTAGATCCAAAAACCTATTCTCATACTCTACTACTAGAAGAGATGCCTTTTGGAGGTCATGAAACTCATCTATCTACTACTTTGTATGAACCTTCGTGACAAATATCTACTTCTAAATCTCTCCTCAAATAACTCCCAAGTCACTGTCTCAGAATCAACATGGAGCTTCGCTCCTCTCGTACTCCACCATTCTCTTGATTCATCCCTCGATATATGGATCACAACACAATCTTTCGTATTGCTAGAACAAGGACAAAGCTTGAAGAAACCGCTCAAGCTCACTATTTGGGCCTCTACCTGAAATCCAAGCTGTGTCACTAGAATAATGTGAGGTCGAAGCTTCGGGATCTCCTAATGCGATCTGCGGCACTGTGGCTGATAGCCTCTAGGTCTCTCTACATGCTCATCCCTAAGCCTAGGGCTCAGACCTCTCTCTACACTCTAAAACTTGGTCACCTGTCCCTCATGGTGACTCTACCACAGTTGACTCCATATGGGAGTTCTCTCCTCTATGCTCCTCATTTGGGTCAAAGAGATGGTGGTGGTAAGTCTCGATTCTATGTGAAAATTCCCCTCACCCCATTTGTGCCTCCTACATAAACCAAAGTGAGAGTTAGTTCATTTTTCTAAGTTTTACTCAATTTCCATGTTTACTAAAATAAGCAATTTCTAAACTAAGTTCTTTTCTAGATTTAAAAGTGTGCTAGGTTTAAGTTTCATGTCCCAATTTTTCTAGTGTGCCCAATGGTCCAAGATTTTGAACCATTGCTTCGATACCAAGTGTAATGCCCACTAAAATAACCCACTTGAGACCCAAGAAACAGCCTAGGGTTAGTTATGAAAATTATGGAATGATTTTTTATTAGAAGTGTCTACAACTAGGTTGTAAGACAACAATTGTCACTAACTAGGTTCGGAACAAGTTTAATCTACTAGAACATAATTTTCTTTTATTAACAATTATCAGAGGTCACAAGGTCCAAATTTTAGGGTTAGGAGTTTTAGTTAGGTTTAGATGGTAAACTATCACCATACCCACTCTCTAACAGGCTCAAAGTTTCAACTTGATTTTTTTCACACTTACCACATTCAAAATTTCCCTAAATTTTTCCCATTGGATAAGAAATTTCCTCACATTTCCAATGATATAAAGAAGTCCTCCTAACTTCTTGTAAAACTCTAGTTATGGGCCGGCGGGCCTTGGGGTGAAAATTTTCCCCCAAGAGCGGGTCCGCGGGCCCAGGGCTGAAAAATTGCCCAAAAGGGTGAGTTGGCAAGTCGTGGGGAGATGTTTGCAAATTTTCTTGCATGGGGGGAGAAAATTTCAATTTGTGCCTACGCCCCTTTGTCTTTGTCAGGGGACACATGTCGAGCTTTGAGCCAAGTTGGGAAAGAATGAGGGAAGGGTGGGGTGGCAGAGAAGTTTGGGGAAATTCACCAAGGGGGAAAATCCAATTAGCACCCACGGGTCCGTTGGGGACACGTGGCACTCAACAAGCCGAATGGGGGAGAAAATGAGGGAAGGGGCGGGCAGAGCGGTGTTTAGGAGATTTTTCCAAGGGGAGGGTGAAAGGAGTAAAATGCACGAGTGGGCCTATGTGTCCAGTGGAAATATTTCACCAAGGTGAGGGTGGGAGTGCGTGGTGCATGAAGTTTTAAAGAAAATTTTCCAAAATAAAATTTTCAAAAATGATATACTATACTGAGGTTATGCCCCTCCTTTGTGCCATGTGGCAGCACGATTGGCTATAGGCTAGCGAGGAGGTGGGGCACTGGCGTAAATTTTAAAAAATTTCCAAAAATTCCAAAATTTTTTCTAAGGTTTTAGGGAAAATTTCGGGCCCCAGAGCCCGCATTAGGGAAAATTTTCCCAAATTTTCCCGCCAAGGAAGGAAAACTTTAGAAGGCCATAACTTTTGCTAGAAATCTCATTTTTGGGCAAATGAGGACTTTATGGAAATCTCTCGATGCCCTCTTTGCATAGGAAACATAAATTTTATATTTTGATAAAGTTTAAGGGGTCAATTTTATGAAAATGGCTTGCAGGATTTTTAAAAGTAAATGGTAAATTTTAACTTATAAATTTGGTTCAATTTGATCTTCTCCTTCACTCAACATGCCAAAAAGACATGGAGGATTTTTCTAAGAAGGATTTAGGATGTTTTTGGAAGGTGATTTTGCTTGATT
This sequence comes from Taxus wallichiana var. yunnanensis, assembly GCA_018340775.1. Taxonomy (NCBI): domain Eukaryota; kingdom Viridiplantae; phylum Streptophyta; class Pinopsida; order Cupressales; family Taxaceae; genus Taxus; species Taxus wallichiana. The sequence continues at coordinate 13,649,388 of CM031238.1, read as the reverse complement.
GATTCCAATTTGAATTTTTCCAACAATTGACAGAAACAAAGGATTGCAAAATAACTGTGAACGGTTTGGGCCCGATTTTGCAATGTTTTAAATGATTTCCTTAAGTGTTTTATTCAAAATGAGTTCATTGATATTATATCATGCTAAATTTTAATGTTTCCATGTTGATTATTGTGTGCAGGCCCGAATTGTGCATTTTAATTAAATTATTTGCCAGTTTTAAATTTACAATAACAGGGATCAAATCTTGAGGGATCTATTTAACAATTTCATCTTCCATATATGAAATTTCATTTCTCATCTAGTCTAATACATTTAAATGATTTAAATCAAACTATTCTAAACCCAAAATGTAATTCGATTTCAATCTTACACATTTCCAAAAGAGGCAAAACACTTGTGTTTTTTCTCACGTACGTTTCTTCCTCATTTCAATTTTCCAAATAGAGATTTCCAATACTGAGAATATAATTATAAAAATCCCATCCTGAAAAGGTAAGGCAACTTCTATTAATTCAATGAATATTTTACAACTCCTATCATATATATATATATATATATATATATATATATATATATATATATATATATATATATATATATATATATATATATATATATATATATATATATATATTCAAAATACTGACATATCGAATACATGTCTTTTTTTATTTAGTTCTGAGAACTAAAAAAGAGCATAGCTCTTTTACATTTAACTTTACAAATTTCATAACCAATTGCAAACATATTCTCTTCACAAAATATCTTACAATTTCATCCACTTCAAAGTGGGAAAGAAAGGTTACAATAAAATATATTTCACAAGGGACTTCCAAAAGCGTATTTCCTCTGCTCGAATAGCAACATGCAAGTTTCATTTTCTTCCAATTTGATCACAACAAAAGTGGGGAAAAGAAATTCTCTCCACCCAAACAAGACATCGATGAAAGGAGAATTCATCCTTCATCATTGGCCCTCGAGCCCCAAACCAGAATGAAATAAGAAATGTATATCAACCCATGGGAATAACAGACTTCTACAACACATAACATTCTTTCAACATGCACATTTTAATTCAAAAACACAATCCAAACAAAAAAGTAGTTTACAACTGCATTGAAACACAACAAACAAAGCTCAGCTTCTTAATTACAAGCCAAAGGAGCAAGAACTATGGGGGAAGCTACTTATGCCTCCCAATGGGAATTGGGTATCCACCTATAACAAACCACCAATAAAATTCACCATACATTTCTTTATGCCCCCATAATCCCTCCTTATGCCCCCACAAGTAAGAAATGAAAGCTATTTATTTTCCATGGTGGATCCCAAACCCAAACTCCCTCCACAAAATTCTGATGCCACTGGCATTCCCTTATACCCCCACATGAATTCCCCATAGCCTTCTCCTACACAATTCCTAGGCAGTCTACCCACAACCCACAACAATAACAAACATACCAACATTTACAAATTCAAGAAGAGGAAGGAAAATAAGAGTATTTCCAAGACCCAAGCTCTTACCTCTCCATGATAGCTTTTGTATCCAAAAACAAGCTTTAATGCCAAAATACAGTCCCAAAATAGCAACCAAAAAGCATGCAAATTTTTCCAATCTCCTTCCAAAAGCAAGAGCTCCAAGCACAAGAAAATTCTCCCCAAGGAAGCATTCCAAAGTTTCAACAACCCAAAACAAGGCAATGAGTTTGAATTTTATAGAAGAGGGAAGAGAAGAGGATGATGTGGATCCATTTAGGATGCCACATCACACATCCTAACCTTCAACACAAAATTCAAAATTTCATTCTCAAGGCACAATAAAGAGGTGGGTGAAAATATGACAATTTACTTACATACTAAAAATAGCCCACACCCCAAAGGACTCAATTAAATAAACTATAAGATGAGTGCAATAAAAACATGTAACTTGATTAATAAAAAAACATTAAAAGGGTCTAAAATTAACCCTCCAACCATAGATATGGTTGGTAAATTAAATTAATAGGTATGGGACAAGTTTTACTTGTCCCGTAAGCCTTCAAAAATAGCCCCCAAGGATAAATTCGAATTTCCAAGGAGGTGGAGTGTTTCATACCCCAAAATATAACTTACACATACTTACACATCCCTTACATATTTAATACAAAGAGCCAACAACTTCCATTATTACTTTCTTATATCCAAAGTTAATTAATTAGCTTTTAACCATATGTTTTCTCACATTAATCTACCAAAATTTAATTAAATAAAAGAAAGGGACACATCACTAATAAAATACATACAAACAATAATAAAAAGGAAACACATAATAAAATACACAAAACCCATGGTCACATATAAAGGTGATCCCCCCATGGGAATCCCTAACAAAATACAACTCACACACACAAAACATGTTGTCATGGTGACCTTGTTAAATTCATCTAGAATTCCAATGTAGTTGGTATCCAATCCCCCGATGTTTGTTGTGATATTTTAACCTTCAAAACACAAATACCTCCTTCGGCCTCATGGCCATATTAGAACATCTAACATGAATCTAAATATAATTCCAAAATCATCTATATAATGAATCACAACAACATCAAAGTAACAACTATATCATTTGTAATTTAATCAACAACTATATCATCATCATATAAAGTTCATTTTCTAGGTCTACTCACAATATCCAAAATCACATGCCGAAAAACATTCATAATATATCCATGTCAAATAGTATATCATCATCCACATATGAAGTGTCTCTAATAATCATCATGCATCATAACCAAATCAAGATCAACAATAATCCATGATCAAATGTCTAACATCATACTAAATCAGAACTATAATAATGTCCATAATGAAATCAATAGTATCAAAAGGTGTCAAAGGGAAGTGGGAACTACAAAATAAGTAACTCAACCCTTAACAAAGTGAATGATGAGATGAAGAGGCTAAAAGGTTTGATTACTCGAACTTTAGCAAAATGAATTCTAAGTTGGAAGAGACAAATAGGTTTATTTCTCGACCCTTAGAAAAGTGAATGTTAAGATGGAAGAGGTTAAAAGGTTTGATTGCTCTACCTTAACAAGGTGAATGCTAAGATGGAAGAGATTGAAATTGATGATAGTCTGGTTATTCAACCCTTAGCAAATTGAATTATAAGATGGAATAATTTAGAAAACTTTAAGGTTGATTATACCTAAAATTTAACAAAGTGAATGTTAAATTTGTAAACATAGGATGGTCTAGTGCTTAGAGTTTAACAATTTCTATGTTAAACTAAAAGACTTAGGAAAGTGATAGAGCAATAATATCATGATTATGCTTGACCATGATAAAGTGAATATCAAGATGTCAAGACTTAGATTGAGAATGAATGTGCTCAAGTGAGGACATGGGTATCCACAACTCAAGGATTAAACATTGATTTCAAATTTAGAATATGGGGAAATAGAGTGTGTATGATAAGAATTTGGAACACAAACTTTGCAACACATAAAATAGATGAGAATAATGTCGTGTAAGGAAGGCCTCTAATCTAAAGTTTTCTTAGTAAATGAGGGACTTCATGTAAATTATTATCTCCCTAAATGCTAAAATATTATCCAAACAAGTGCAATATACTATTTATAGTTTCTGGATTTACTTTACCTCTCTTGATACTGATAAGTCATATTTTACTCTTGCTCAAAGGATAAAAATGGAGTCTCTTGCCACTATGGATAAATTTGACTCTAATCCTCACAAAGGTATACTAATTGAGTTAGTGGGGATCCTATTTCATTAGCTATTTCACTTAAGGTTCCAAATACTTTGGGGTTCCTATGGTGCTCATCACAATGATGTTTTATCCCCTAGGCATGCATTTCCCACGATTACTGAGTTGGGGAATAAACTTGTCTCTCGAAAATTTTAACTTAAGAAATTTTTTATAATGTTTAAGAGGGGAAGGTGATAAGGTTTACATTAATCCATGAACAAGATAACTGCGAGTTAATAGTTTTTGTTGGGGTTAGCACACCAGTTGTATAGACAATATATCAAATCTAAGCATACATGCAAATAAAAGTGGATATTCTACCAGAAGAAATATACAAAACAAGAGACATAAATCAACACCAAATTTAACGTGGTTCACCTAGTGTGGGATATGTCCACCAAGAAACAAGCTAATCTATTATCTAAATCTTTGACAAGATATACAATGAATATTTACAATCTTCCACACCTCTCAGATGTTCAGTACTTTCTTCCTTCAATCTTTTCTTCTTTTCACCAAGAATTCTCTCTCACATAATTATCTTGTAATTATGATCCACCCACTTACTTCTAAACCCTAATTTTAACTTCATATAGTCATTTTTATCCTTAGGGCACTTAGCCATGCAATTATAATTAATAAATATATTTTAATGCTAAAAATAGATATAATTCCTGAGAGTTAATTAAAACTTCGTTTGCACAGGTAAACAACGTCAATTCTACCTAACCATCATCATTTCCTACTTGCCCTTGACCGATGCTGGTATTTCCTGACCGATATCGGTCTTCCCTTAACCGATGTCAGTCTACATTTTATAGCAAGTTCCAATTGCATGCTAAAATAAAGTAATTGAGCTCCACAACTCAACAATCTCCCACTTGGAGTTTAATTACTACACCATACCTATACAACATCATTCTTGGATTCTTCCTTAGCTTTTTTTCTTCCTCTTCAAGTCTCAAACTCGAAGACCAACAGAAGTGGAGTGTAGCTCTAACTTCTCCTTTGCTAATGGCTTCATTAGCATATCCACGAGTTCTTGCTCATATGAATATTTTCCAGATTCAACTTTCCATCCTCTAATACCTATCGTATGAAGTGATACCTCAACTGAATGTGTTTCATTCTCGAATGAAACATTGAGTTCTTTTCCAAATGAATTACACTCTGACTGTCACTAAACAATTTACAATCACTTTTCTCCTTTCCCAACTCTTCCATGAACCTACTCATCCATATCATCTCCTTACTAGCCTCTGTAGTTGTAACATACTCTTCCTCTGTAGTAGACAAAGCCACAACCTTCTGTAATCTCGAAATCTAGCTAATTACCATTCCACCTACTGTAAAAATATATCTAGTAGTGCTCCTCCTACCATCCAGATCTCCATCCATATCTACGAATCAACATAGCCACGTAATGAAATATATAAACCTCCATAGCATAACTGCATGCTAGATGTCCCTTTCAAATACCTGAGTATCGATTGGACTACTTTCTAATACTCTTTACCTAGATTAGCCATATATCTACTTATAACTCCCACTTCATGTGCAATGCCTAGTCTGGTACAAACCATAGCATACATGATACTTTCAAATGCTAAATCGTATGGCACTCGTGTCATATATTTGACCTCCTCATGTGATGAAGGACACTGATATTTTCTCAATTTGAAGTTTCTAGCCATAGGTTTGCTAACTGATTTTGCATTCTACATGTTGAACCTTTCTAACACCTTGTAGATATAATCCTCCTGAGACATACAATTTCTTGTTTTTCCTGTCTCTATGTATTTGCATGCCAAGGATTATTTTTGCAGCTCCTAAATCCTTCATATCAAATGTGTGAGCTAGCTTTCTCTTAAGCTCACCAATGTCTGCATACTATATCCTACAATAAGCATATCATCCACATACAGTAACAAAATAATATAGCTCCCATTTTCAAGCTTCTTGAAATAAACACAATGGTCAGATTCACATCTCAAGTAACCATGCTCATGTATAAAACTATCAAACCTCATGTACCATTTCCTTGGAGCTTGCTTGAGCCCATATAGGCTCTTTTTCAACCTGCACACTAGTTTCTCCTTACCCTTGACTTCATACCCAAGCGGGTTCTGGAAATAAATTTCTTCATCCAAATCACCATGAAGGAAAGTTGTCTTCACATCTAGTTTTTCTAAATGCAAATATTCTACTACAACTAAACTCAATACAGTACAAATAGAAGTCATCTTAACAATAGGAAAAAATATTTCACTGAAGTCAATACCTTCTTTCTATGTAAATCCCTTTACTACAAGCCTTGCCTTATACCTTTTCTATCCACCCTCTTCTTCCTTAATTATATAAACCCACTTGTTCTGCAATGTCCTCTTACTTGCTCCCAAGTTTGGTTATGTTCCAAGGAGTTCATCTCCTCATCCATGCCATGCTCCCACTGAACGTGAGTCTTATCCTACATTACTTCTTCAAAGCTCTCTGGTTCACCACTATTAGTCAACAATAAATAAAATAGAGAAGGTGTAAATATTTCTAGAAGTTTACTTACCCTTTGTGACCTTCTCATAGGAGTTTGGGGTACCGGAGACTCAATCTGGGCCTCCTGGACATTCCTATCCAAATCTGACAGTGACCGATGCCGATCACCTCTAATCGATGTCGGTTCTACTAACCGATGTCGGTTCTGATCCTCTGTAACCGTCGATAGTTCATCTGACCAATGTCGATCAAGAACTAACCGACCATGGTTACTGTGTATTTCTGTAGGTGTTTCTTTAAAACCTAAGAGTTCATTTTCATCAATAAACTTCTCAATTTTCTCATCCTTGGGTACCAAAATTTGATCCTTGTACATTTTTCCTTTCATTCCATTCAACATCATGACTCCTAATAATTTTAGAATTCTCTAAATCCCAAAAACAACAACCGAAATCACCAGATCCATAACCAATGAAAGTGAACCTCTTGGATTTTGTATCCAAATTTTTTCTATTTTCCTATGAACATGTACAAAATATTCTAAACCAAAAACTTTAAGAAAAGAAAGATCTACCTCTTTTCCGGTCCAAGCTTCCTCTGTTATTCCTCCATCTAATGAACTTGAAGGCCCACAATTAATCAAATAAACCATTGTATCAATTGCTTCTTCCCAAAACTGCAAGGGCAATCTAGAATGTATCCTCATACTTCTAGCACATTCCATGATTGTCCTGTTCATTCTTTCTGCAACACCATTTTCCTATGGTGTTATTGGAATCATTATTTTTCTACGTATTCCATTCATTGAACAATAATCATTGAAAGCCTTACTACAGTATTCACCACCATTGTTAGATCTAAGGCACTTTAACTTAGAATTTGATTCATTCTCAATAAGGGCTTTCCATATTTTAAAAGTCTCAAAAACATCATATTTACATTTAATACAATAAACCCATACCTTTCTTGTAACATCATCAATTAAAGTAACATAATACTGGGATCCTCCATGAGAAGCTACTTGAGTTAGTCCCCACACATCTAAGTGTACAAGCTCCAATTTTTGCTCCTTCTTAGTTGCCCCAACTTTGAGAAATATCACTCTCTTTTGCTTTCCAAAGATACAATGCTCAGAAATCAAGATCTAAATCTTTCAAATCTAATAACTTACCCTTAGCCTTTAAGATCTGCATTCCTTTTTGACTCATATGACCCAACCGATTATGCCACATGCATGCATCTAAATCTGAAGTAGATAATGTAGAAAAGGAATTAGTAATACAGGTATATAAATATAATGTTCCTACCTTCTTACCTCTTTCCACAACAAAATCACCCTTGGTGAATTTCCAAGAGTCTCTTGTAAAAGTAACCATGTAACCAGATTCACCTAGTTTCCCTGCAGAAATAAGATTCCTCCTGAGGCTTGGCACATGCCTCACATCTTTCAATACCCATGTATTTCCATTCTACAATTTTAGATGAACTTCCCTTTACCAAGTACTACTGCAAGGTTCATCATCACCCAAATAAACATTCCCAAAATTTCCATGGACATAATTTCTGAAATAACCCTTATTAGGGGTTACATGGAAAGAAGCTTCTGAATCTAAAACCCGTGATTCAATTCTATTGTCCAAAGAAATAATAAGAGCATCTTGCATTACCTCTGATGAAGCAAGATTCACCTCTTTACATTTTTCTAATTGTTGATTCTCTTTATCCTTTGACCAACAATATTTCTTTGCATGTCCTTTATTTCCACATTTCTAACAAGTAATTCCCTTACTACGGAATTAGATATGATATCCATTGACTTTTATTTCCCATTACTCTTACTCTTGGATCTCTCCTTCTACCTGCCCCTGATTTCTACATTCAAAGCATTTCTAGGTGATGATTCCTCTGTACTCTTCCTACGAATTTATTCATTCAAGATTATACTATCCACATAATCAAACTTCAAAATATTATAAATAGATGTTGTATTAGTAATAACCATAACCAAGTTGTCCCAACTATAAGGCAAAGAACATAAGAATAAAAGTGCTTTTACTTCATCATCAAATGGTATAGCAACTGATTTTAACTGATTTACTATAGATCAGAAATCATTCAAATGATTAGAGGTAGATTCACCTTCATGCATCTTATAACTAAATAGTTTCTTCATCAAATAAAATTTATTTGAAGTACTAGGTTTTTCATATAAATTATCAAGAGATTTCATTAAGTCTACCGTAGAAGCCACTTCTATAATATTGGAAGCCATGGATGCTGCCAAGCTCAATATTATAGATCCCAAATCCTTTCTATCAAGAATATTCCATTCTTCATCAGTCATCTTTGTAGGTCTAGAATTCTCATCCAATGGTAAATAAAAATCTCTTTGATACTAGATAATCCTCAATCTACATCTTCCATAATTGATAATTTCAGCCGTAAAATTTCTCTACCTTTTATTTATTATATTTTTCCATTGTTGTAGCTCCCACTCAATCAGAAAACCCTCTGTGAGTAAATATGTCGACACACGAAACCCTGAAACAAAGCTCTGATACCATTTGTTGGGGTTAGCATACCGATTGTAAAGACAATATATCAAATCTAATCATATATGAAAATAAAAGTGGATATCCTACCAAAAGAAATAAACAAAACAAGAGACATAAATCAACACCATATTTAATGTGGTTCACCCAGTGTGAGATATGTCCACCAAGAAACAAGTCAATCTATTATCCAAAGCTTTGACAAGATATACAACGAATATTTACAATCTTCCACACCTCTTAGATGTTCATTACTTTCTTCCTTCAAGATTTTCTTCTTTTTCACCAAGAATTATCTCTCACATAATTATCTTGTAATTATGACCTAGCCACTTACTTCTAAACCCTAATTTTAACTTCATATAGTTGTTTTTAGCCTTAGGGCACTTAGCCATGCAATTACAATTAATAAATCTATTTTAATGCTAAAAATAGATATAATTCCTAAGAGTTAATTAAAAATTTTTGCATAAGTAACCGATGTTGATTCTCGCCTAACCATCACCAGTTCTACTTGCCCCGATCGATGCCAATCTTCCCTAACCAATGTCGGTCTCCGCCTTAACCGATGTCAATCTACATTTTCCAAAGCAAGTTCCAATTGCATGCTAAAATGAAGTAATTGATCTCCACAACTCAACAATTTTGAGAACAATATTCATAGAGACGGTCCTATAAACAATTATTTAGAAGCTTTCCTATAGTAAAAACACAAGATAAAACACAAAAAATAAACCAACGTTTTTTATTTTAAAGGTCACTTATAAAAGTGTAAGAAAAGATAATACAAATGAGCTTATTAAGGTTAGATTCATAAAAATGAATTCACAAAACGTAAAATCAACCCCTCAAAAAATATTAATGTATTCACAATATCCTCCAAAACGAGATAATGGTAAAGAAAAATGTTAAATAACCCCTAATTTAAAATTTCCTAGTTAGCACAATTAGTCTAATTTGATCAAAATTTTAATTTATGACCTAATTTGTTAAATAAACCTTAATTAAGTAAAAACAAATTAATTTGATGAAAAAAGAAAATAAACTGACTTGAATAAAATAAATTAAACTTTACTTAAGATTATTTTAGAAATAACCTAAGCTTATAGTTGAATCTAATAGTAAAGCCTTCAAAAAGGAAAAACCCTAAAAATATAGTGGTGATGTGAAGGAAAGGGAAATGACTCGGCTCTGCGAAGCTGAGGTGGGGCCAAGTTGTAGAGTTGTTCGGGTTTGGTTTTTTAAAAAGGCGAAGGGTTTTCATAAGGCCGAGGTCAATTCGATTCTTTGTATGGGCTCTATGCGCAGAGGATAAATATGAGGTGGGTTTGAAAAGATCAAGTTGGAAAATATCAATGCGTGGATGAGGCATGTGCGGGGAAAGAGCACAAAGGTCAACTCGGTGAGGGGTTTAAAGGGATGATGTTATGGAGGTTTGGATTCAACTCAAGATGAGTTGGATTATGAATACGAAAACTTGGAAAGGAGTGTAAGGGGTTCAATGCAACTCAAAAGTGTGGATCGGAGGTTGAATGATGGTGTTTGAAGAAATGTGAGAGTTTGATGCAACTTGGTAGGGATTTGGGAGGACTTAGAGTTGATTCATAGATGGATTGGAGGGGTTGAAAATGATCTTGGTAGTGAGTAGGATCTATGAGGGGAGTAGATCGGGGTGAGCTTTGAATAGGATCTCGATAGTGAGTAGGAGTTATCAAAATTGTAATTTTTGATCAAATAGCCTCCAACTTTAGAGACTTGCCAATTTTAGTTGTAACTTGATAGATCGGAGGAGAAACACCTACAACTTAGGGAGAAATTTTTATATTTTTTAACTCGATTTCTTTCTCAAATTCTTCTAAATGCAGCAAAACACACTTGCACAAACACCACCAAAATAACAAAAACAACAAAACACACCTACAAACATAAATATGAGTGAAATAATGCTAAATTTACACAAGGGTTAATACAAACACTAAATAATAAAATAAAATAAAATAAATATGAAATGGAGAGTAAAATAGTCGATAAGTCCCATCAAGGCGTGCTAGAATGTGAGCATGAAAACTCAACGAAATGGAAGATAAACAAGATCACACAACAAACCTTCCCCAAGTTTATCTTACAAACCTTGATGATAGGATTGTGGAATTATTTAAACTTCTAAAATAATTGAATAATTGGATTTTGGATTCTAGAATAAAATAGTCGATAAGTCCCATTGGGCGTGATAGAATGTGAGTATGAAAAACTCAATGAAATGGAAGATAAGCAATATCACACAACAAACCTTCCCCAATTTTATCTTACAAACCTCGATGATAGAATTGTGGAAATATTTAAACTTCTAAAATACTTGAATAATTGGATTTTGGATTCTCTTGAATTTATCTCCAAATGTATAAATGGAAATGCTTCGGGTAGATTTTGGACATAAGGAAAGATTCCAATATGTAAAAATTGAATGTGAAATTAACAGAAGATTCCTTGGATTCCAAGAGTTGAGAGAGGAATCAAGAGCTCAAGAGAAGAGGATTTGCAAAGGATAAGGATTCCTTTTATAGCGGATATGCGGTGGTTGAAAGTGATTAAATGAATTTATCAATGTATATGCTTAAAATAACACTGGAGGAAGTTGAAACAGTTCGAATGGATTAAATATCCATTGAGGGGAAGTAAATTTTTAGTTGGCATAAGTTTACATCCGGGAAGGTGGTTGTACGTGTAACTTTGCTTCCATCTTTATAGGATTTTGGAAGTGGAGTGGGAGTATAGAGGATATGTAGTGGTTGAAAGTGATTAAATGAATTTATCAATGCATATGCTTAAAATAACACTAGAGGAAGTTGAAACAGTTCAAATGGATTAAATATCCATTGAGGGGAAATAACTTTTCAGTTGGCAGAAGTTTACATCGGGAAGGTGGTTGTATGTGCAACTTTATTGCTTCCACCTTTCTAGGATTTTGGAAGTGGAGTGGGAGTGGAGTGACTAGGATAGTGAAGTGGAGTCCAAGTGGAGGTTGAATAGGAAAATAGATTTATTTTCCAATTTTAATAACTAATTTAATTAGTTATGAAGTGTGAGAGGATAACTAACCATTTAATTAAATAAATGTTTATTTAAGTTAGAAAAGGGGTAGGAATTAATTTAATTAATTCTAGGAGTATAATAGAATTAAATTAATTAATTCTAAAGGGTTATGATTTGAGTTTATTAATAGGATTAATTCTAATGGAATGGATTTAACTTAGTTAACCTTTAAGGGATGTAAATAGGATATGAATAATCCAAAAATAGGATAGAAATAGGCATGTTTTTTTAGGGTTTCTACACATAGAGTATACCATGATTCTACATTTTTAAAGCACAATGAAAATTAGCTAACTACATTTCAATTTGTGAGATTTGTGCATATATGCAAGCCCAAACACATGCATAGATAACAAAGGAATTATTTCTAAATTGGTTGCACCACATTTCTAGATCAGTTTTAGGTGGTGTTTCACCACCAAATAGACAACTACTCATTTTCGATGGCCATGAAAACCACATGTCATACGGGATAATCCAAGATGTAAGATCATTGGGAAATGATCTAATCAATTTTCCTATGCACACAAACCACATAATACAATTGTTAGATGTTAGTGTGTTTTTTCCATTTAAAACATACGATTATCTCCGGATCACAACACCCTATGGTTTGCACAAGTGTGTGTGCTTGATCTCACAAAGTGTGATTAGATAACATGGGTCCTATCTCCAAGTTGTGGGACTTCTACTTGAGATATACTTGAGAATGCAAACAAACACAACAGGGGAAGGAGTATCCACAAACTTGTATCTATTGCTTCATTGATATGCACAATCCAATCTATTACATAATAAGGTCCTAGATCACCATGCAAGGAGTCCACTATAAGGGTCTATAGCACATTGGCTTCACAAAAAAATTTTGATAGATTTTTTCTACCAAAAACTATCCCCCTTTACAATGATCCCAACACTCTAATTTATAGAATTCTAAGAGAGAGAGAGAGAGGGAAAATGAAAATCCCAAAATCTATCCTTCAACCACTTGCAAAAGGTAGTAAATGGAGTGAAATGATGTTTTGTTGCTTATAAAAGGCCCCCATATTGTCCCCTAACTTGCAGTAGTGAGAAATGTCAGCCCATGCTTCATTGAATGCATCCCAATTACCAAATAAAACATTATTATGAACTTGGGCACGTTTTCTAAAAAATATCCATTTATTCATCATCAAATTCCATATTTCTCAATTTATGTGCATCGGGCTTGAAACCATGATTCCAACAGTACTAATTTTGTGTGTTTTCATTCGAAACACAAAGTTTATGGCCTTTTGAGTGTGGAAAACTATTTTGGGTCCTTGAGTCTTTCCTATCATTTAACAAAACTAAGCATTTACTTTACTAGAGCTGAATATGTTTATTTTATTTTTATATATCTACCCTCATCAAAATTAATAAATCCAGTTTTTGTGGTGTAGAGGACGTCATGCCTGTTCCAGAAAGTCAAATTTTGTGAAAATCAGAGCTCGGGGTCAAAACTTATGGTTGTTTGAGCTCGGAGCTAATTTGCATTGTTTTCCCTTGCATGCGGCTATATTGGGTATTTCAGGTCCTTGTGTCCCAACTTTCCCAAGAAAAAATCTCCGCTCTACCCATAAGCCTCCTTCTTGTCGGCATTTTTGGCAAAATCAGGTCATTGATGAACTTGTGTCCCAAGTGTCCCGCCGTTGACTGGGCTAGCGGGGTCATCGATTTCGCTGCTTCACCCACATCCCTTTGTGATCAGCTATTTCAGAATTTCAGGTCCTAGGTGTCCCACACGTACTGCGGCTTGGGTGAAAAAACCCAATTTTTCTAATTCCTTTACAAATTGGTGATTTCGGCGATGCGGGTCCTATGCATCCCGACATCTTGTGGACCACACGGACAAAAATACTGATTTTGTCAATTTGAACTACCTGCGGCCATTTTGGATTTTTGGGTCCTAGATCTCTCACGTGTACTTGTGTGGCTTGGGCCAAAAAAATTGATCGAGTCATAATACACTAGCTGAAGGCAATTTTTTGGATTTTTTCAATTTTGTCTAACTCCTTGAATTTTTTCCTTGGATGGGGGTTAGAAAAGAGCCAAAGGGAGCTCCAAAACCTAAATTTTTCCCTTGAGCCATTTCTACTTGCTCATCTTGAAGAAATCATGTGAGTTATCCAATTTACCTCGAGGGGTGAATTTGGGATAAAAAATTGGTGACTCAGCAGGGTTATCTGCGTGTCGGATGAAGTATGACCAGCTGCCTGTAATAATCCATTGGGCATGGAGTCTATCTGGTAGTCTCACATCTGATTTCGGTTGTTCTACATTTGTTTAAATCTGAACTTTACAACTATTACAGGCAACCATGAGCTTTCCATTGCTGCAGTCCCCTTTGGAAGCTTGATGAACTATAAACAAAGCATATACTAGAAGCAATAGAGCATGTGCACCAAAACTTAGGGAAATGAAACCTATCCTAACAACAAAAACAATGTGCACAAGAACTTCGAGGAATTGGAAATCCTAGACTAATATGTACAAGGGTGATAAATTCTCCTTCTAGTAGCAATGTTTGAGATAGATTCCATTGACTGGAATCTGTAATTCCTCACCATCCAACTTAGCCAGCTGGAAGGCATTGCTACCTTTACATTTGGCTATCATGTGTGGGCCACTCCATATGGCATCAAACTTATAATGCTTGCCTAGCTTTGCACGATCAGCATCCCACTTTAGTACCAAGTCTCCAACTTGGAATGTCCTAGCTTTAGCTTTCTTATCAAATCTCTTCTTGATCAATGGTTGATCATTCTTCATGGTACGTGGTGCATGTTCTCTTACTTATTATAATTCCATCACTCTGCATACTGATTTCCATAGGCTCAAATTCAGCCGGTTCAGTTGTTTCATGAGTTCCAATGTTGGCAACTCAAGTGATATAGGTAAAATTGCTTCTTTTCCATATACAAGCTTGTATGGAGAGCTGCCTATAGACCTCTTGGGTGTGATCCTATCAGCCCATAGAGCTGATTTGAGCTTCGTGTGCCAAGTTCTTTGATTCTCATCAAGAGTTCTTCTGATGATTCTTAGTAGGTTCTTGTTTGTAGATTCTTCTTGGCCATTACCCTGAGGGTAATAGTTTGAAGAGGTGCTGAGGTATATGCCATTCTTGATAGCCCATTTAGTGATTTTTGTGCCAATAAATTCCAATGCATTATTTGATATGATAGTAGCAGGGACACCAAACCTTATGACTATCCCTTCATAGAAATCCAAGATGCTAGATTCATTTTCCTCCTTAAGTGCCATTGCTTTAGTCCACTTGGTGAAATATTCTGTTGTCATAAGTATCCACTTGTGGCCTTGACTTGAATTTGGATTGATCACTCCAATGAATTCCAATCCCCATTACATGAATGGCTGATCTACTGAAATTGGATGAAGAGGAAGGGTGCTAACCTTTCCTTCCCTGTGAAGAATGCACATTTCTTGCATTTCTTGATCCATGAGTAGCAATCATTAAACACCGTAGGCCAATAGTAACCAGCCTTCATGATTTTGAGAGTTGTTACTCATGGAGCAAAGTGGCCTCCTGCTTCCCCATCATGGAACTCATGTAATATCTTCTCAACTTGACATGTTCCAATGCATCTCAATAGAACACCATTGATGTCCTTCTTGAACAAGACACCATCAATAAGAACATATGGAATGGCCTGTAATCTAAAGTACCTTCTCTTTGCTTTGCTCATTTCTAGAAGGCATAAATCTATGTGGATATAATGCACCAAGTCTTGAGTACAACATGGAATGGGTGCATCATTAGTTGGCTGCTCTTGATCATTTTGTAGTAACAAGACAACCTCTTCTTCATCTATTGACTCATCATGTTATTTAGAAGTGAGCTGCTCACACATGCCTTTGCCACGAACCAGCTTGGTCACCTTGATTTCAATATCATACTCCATTACACGAGTGATCCATCCTGCTCTCTTCTCATTCAAATCCTTGTTAATGAGAAAATCCTTGACACCAGCATGAGACATGACCCAGCAGTTGAATCTTATTTTTTGAGACTAAGTGTCCGAACTTCTTCAAACTCCCGATGACGAAAGAAAGTGATTCTCAATTAAAGAATGCTTTACTTTGTAATCTTCCGTGATTTTATCAAGAACGATATGGGATGTCGAGAACCTTCTCTATTCGGATTGCACCATGATAGTTTGAGATTGTGTCTCGATCCTCTCAAAGCATATAGCATTAAGTCCTTTGAAAAGTCTCGGGATGATAAGAGTTAGAGCTTATGATATTGCATGCTTGATTTCCTCAAAAATATATTTTTATCCATTATCCATTTGAATACAAAACTCTTCCTCAACATCATTGTTAAATGCTTCAAAGAGTGGAAAAATCGGGGACAAATCGCAGAACAAATTTTTTTCCTTCCCTATAAGCTTTAGAGATATTTCTTGTGGTGTGACAATGGAAGTGTTCAGATGGCCTCAACTCTTTCAGGATCAATGGTTAACCCTTCTCTTGAGACGATGTGGCCCAAAAATTTTCCCTTGTGTGCCAAGAATACACACTTTTTGGATTCAATGACACTTCGAACCTTCTACACCTTTGAAATACTTGCCTGAGGTGAAAGTGGTGGTCTGCTGCATTATTTGAGAAGACGGTGATATCATCTAGATATAACAACACTACCTTGTTGATTAAGCCTTTGAATTCCATATATAGCTTGCTTGTAGAGTGCCCACTTCCCTTTTACACTTTGTTTAGACACTCGATCTTGATCTGCTAATCTCATTTTGGACATTACTATGTTTTTATTTAGTATGATGTGTAGATGTTAGATCATGGATTATTATAGACCTTGATTTAGTTAGCATGCATGATGATTATTAGAGACATTATTATATATGGATGATGATATACTGTTGACATGGATATAGTATTGATGTTGATTTTAGACATGTGACATTTGATATTAAGAGTAGCTCTAGTATAGAGATTCATTAGATGATGATATAGTTACAAATTGAATTTAAATGATGATGTTGAATTCTTGATGTTGTTGTGATTTGGATTTGATCTTTATATGTTGTTTATATCATTTTGGATGTTCTAATATGGCCACGAGGCCGAAGGGGTATTGTTATTTTGCAGGTTAAAATATCACAACAATGTCAGGGGACTGGAGACTAACCATATTAGAATTCTAGATGAATTCAATGAGGTCACCATGGCAACTGTAATTGTTTGTATGTTGTGTTTGTTAGGGATTCCCATGGGGGGAATCACCTTTAAAATGTGACCAAGGGATTTCATGTATTACTTTAATGTGTTTATTTTATTTGTAATGTTTGCATGTATTTTATTTGTGATGTGTTACCCCTTTCATTAGTTGTTAATTGATTTGGGTTTATGTTATAAATAACCATGTGTTAAATAAATAAATCATTATGTCAAAAGAATGTAATAAATGAAGTCATAGATATTAATGCATGTTGTAAGAATGTGTAAGGAACTTGTAAGAAGATGTAAGAGATGTGTAAGTGATGTGAAAGATTATGTAAGTCAGATTTTGGAGTGTAGGACACTTCATCCTCAAAGGAATTCAAATTTGTCCTTGAGGGCTGCATTTTGAGGCTTGTGGGACAAGTTAAACTTGTCCCACACCTCTTAAAATCATCCACCAACCATACCTATGGTTTTGGAGTCAAAATTAGACTTTTTAATTGTATTTTGAAATGACTATGTGTAAGTTTTTATTGCACTTCCCTTACAAGTTTTTAATTCAGTCCTTGTTGGGGTATGGGTTAATTTGGAGTGTGTAAGATGATTGTCATTTTCATTTATTGTGATTAAGTTGTGATGTTGACTTTTTATTTTGGGGTTGAGGAAGAATGATGTGGCATCCCACATGGAATCCACATCATCCTCTCCTCTCCCTCTCCTTTAAAATTTGAATTCTTCTCTTGTTTATGGTTGTTGAAACTTTGCTCTTCCTTCTTTGGGGTCAAATTTTATTGTTGTGGGAGTCTTGCTTGTGGAGAGAGTTTGAAAATTCATTTGCATGCTTGGTGTTGTTGTTCTTGGACTGATTTTTGGTCATTGAAGAGCTTGTTGTTTTGGACTGTATTTTTTTAGCATTGAAGGAACTTGTTGTTTTGGAAACAAACTCCATTATGGAGAGGTGCCCTTTTTAAATGTTTTTTTTTCCTTGCATGAGAAAATGGTGAATGTGTTGTGTATTGTTGGTTGGTTGGGTAGAATGCTTAGGGAAAGGTGTAGGAGAAGGCTATGGTGGTTTTATATGGGGGCATAAGGGATTGCCAATGGCACTTGTTCTATTTTGGAGGGAGTTTTGGATTGGGATCCACATAGGAAAAGAAATTGCTTGGATTTCTTACTCTTGGGGGGGCATAAGGGAGAAACTTTGGGGGCATAAGGAGGGGTTGGGAGATATAAGGTTTATGGGATTTGATATGGTTATTGGTGGTATGATTTAGGTGGATGCCCAATTCCAAATAGGGAGGCATAAGTATTTCCCCATAGTTCTTGCTCTTGATGGCTTGCTTGATCAAGCCCATGTGTTTTGTGTATGATTCTTATTGTAGTTGTGAACTGTTATCTTTGTTTGGACTATGTATTTTTTGTATTATGCATGTGAAAAGAATGTTGCTTGTTGTTATAGAAGCTTTTGTTTCCATGTGTTGATGTTCATACTCTATTCCAATATGGTTGGGGCTGGGGCCAATGGGGAAAGATGGTTTCTCCTTTCCCATTGGATTTCTTGGTTGGGTGGAGAGTGTTGGGGCTCGGGGGCCAATGGGGAAAGATGGCTTCTCCTTTCCCATTGGATGTCTTGGTTGGGTGGAGAGTGTTGCCTTTCCCCCTTCCTTGTTGTGATCAAGATGAAAAGATGAAGAAATCAGCATGTTGTTATTTTGGAGCAAAAGAAAATACAATTTGACAATCCCTTCCTTTGAGAAAAATTATTGTAACCTTCCCACTTTGAAGAGGATGATTGTATTATTGTTTGTAATGAGAAGACACCTTGTAATGCAAAGGAAAAGATAGAGATTCATTTGTGAAATGCAAAGAGTTATTATTTCATACTCTGTTTTGATAATAACGTGAAAGAATGAGACATGTATTGTATTTTGTAATTTGAAGCTCCAAGAAAGAACGAAGTAGTAATGTTGTTGTTGAAATCAATAAAATAAATACATTCCTTTCTCAAATTTGTATTGTTGTTTTGAATTGGAGTTGCTATTTTGAAATGATATCTCTGTGTGAAAAGAAAATGCATATGAGAGGAAAGGACAACATTTTGTTCTTTGTATTTGATTAAAATTTGAGATATCAAATGTTGTCTTGATGCTCTTGAATGATAAGATAGATCAATTAATTGTTTAGACAAAATTTGGAATGCTTTTCCATAGTTGGAAGTTGTAAATTGATTAATGAACTTGTTAAGTGAAAGATCTCTGTCTTGTTTTAAATCTGGCAATCAATTTTTATCTAATAAATGCACACTCAAAATTACAACTTGTAATAAGAAAATAAACCTTGAAATTTAGCTTTAGTATACCCAAATGAACTTAATTGGAACTCTACATTTATGGAAGACATTTTAGAACTTCGTGAAATCAAATTCCAAACTTGCATAATCATTTTCCTATCAAAAGTTGTAAAATTATAAAATTGCACTCAACTAACAAATTGAACCTTGAAAATATCCTTAAACTTACCCAAGATCAATCCTCCATGTTCAATTGACATGTTGAGAAGAAGAAAATCAAAATTTGATCAAAATCTTATAAGTTGGAAATTGCAGTTTGCCAATTAAAATCTTGCATATCAATTTCATAAAATTGACCCTTTAAACTTCACCAATTTTTAAAATTGATGACTCTTATGCAAAGAGGAAATCGAGAGCTTTCGAAAAGTCCTCGTTTTCCCAAATCTGAGCTTCCTATCAAAAGTTATGGCCATTTGAAGTTTTACTTCAAATTGGCCATCAAAAAAATAAAAAAATAAATCTAACTCTTAACTTTAAAACTTGACTTTGGAAAAATTTCACCAAGAAGTCCATGGCCCCGTTACTCCACAACCAACCGAAGTTTCCACGTGGCACTTTGTAGGGTGGAACCATTTTAAAACTTAGTTTTTTGAAAAAATTGACCTTGGGAAAATTTTCCCATTTTTCTCCGCATCCCCGCGGCCCTGACCAATCATGTGCTTTGACACGTGGCTTTGGCAGTGCACGGAGAATTTTTGAAAACTTAACTTTTTGGCCTCTTGGGAAAAATTTCCCTTTTTCCTCTGTGGCCCCATGCCCCCGCAACAAATCCCGTCTCGACACGTGTGTCCTAACGGACGCGTGGGACCGCGCGATTCTTTTTGGCCTTTAAAACTTTTGGCACAAAATCTTAAATCCCTCCGCCTTCCCCGCTGACCCACATCCATTCACAGGATGCCACATGGAATTTTTTTCCATCGCAAAGGTATGGAGGAAAATTTTCCTTTAGAAAGGTTGGTTTTTGCCTTGGGGAAAATTTCCCAAGTTTTTCCCATGGCCCGCCAAGTCGCGTCCAATCACGTGATGACACGTGGTAGATTGGACCTCGGCGGGAGCGTGGAGTTGTTTTCTCCTTTGAGATTTTAACTCCTAAAATCTCAATTTCCTTTTTCACTCCATTGGTCCACTCCTCCCCATGACCAATAGGATTTTGACACGTGGCAAGAGTTTTCTCCTTGGCGGAGGCGCGCGACAATTTTCACCCTTGGGCTTTTGGCCTAAAATTCCCATTTCCCTAAATGCTCCACTGATCCGCATTTTCCCGTGCCAATCGGGAAGTGACATGTGTCTCCCTCGCTGGACCCACAGTGCATGGTGGCGTTTTGTGCTTTTTCACCCAAGGAGGGAAAATTCACAATTTTCCTCCCTCGCCCCGCCAACCGCTCAAGGGAAAAATTTCTCCCTAAGCCCGCGGACTCCCCAAGGGAAAATTTCTCCCTAAACTCGTCGGCCCATATCTTGCAAATTATGAGGAGTTAGGAGGACTTCTTTATATGGTTGGAAAGGTGAGAAAATTTCCTATCCAATGGGCATGATTTAGGAAAGTTTTGATGAATCTAATTGTGTGAAAAATCAAGTTGAACCCTGTAAGCCTTTTAAAGCAGGGTCGAGAGAGAATTTACCTTCCTAACCTAAGTGATGAATTTAAACCTCTTGTTTGACCTTGTGCTTGTTGCTAATTGTTGCTAGAAGCATTTTTGCAAGTCAGTCTTGATTGTTAATCTTAATCTTGTTTGTGTTAACTGTGATCTTGTAACCTTATTGCAAACACTCTTAATCAAAAAAATATTCCATAATTTTTCCTAGCTAATCCTAGTTTGTTTCTTGGTCTCAAGTGGTAGTTTGAAGTGGGCATTACATTTTTGGAATGTTACTCTAGCATTTGATGATCTAAATGGCATCTTCTTATAAGCATATGTGCCTCATTTCATAGTGAAGGTTATTTTGAACTGATCTTCCTCTTTCACCATTATCTAATTATAGCCTGAATAGCCATCTAGTAATGAAAACCTTTCGTAACAAGCTTATTCCTGCAATATTTGCTCCATTAATGGGAGTGGATAATGATCCTTGAGTGATGCTCTATTTAGATCATGGAAGTATACACATAATCTGATTTTTCTATTTCTCTTTATTAGTGGCACCAAGTTTGAAACCCAGCTTCAATGTTTGATAGGGAAGATGATGCTAGCTTTGATCAGCTTGTTCATCTCTTTCCTCGTGAGAGGTTCAATGTGGGGATTCATTGGCCTTTGCTTCTATCTGATGGGCTTAGATTCTGGATCCAGCTCAATAATATGTTATGCCAACTTTGGGTTGAAACCTCTTAAATCTCTATAAGTCCAAGCAAAGACATCTATGAATTCTTGACAAAGTTGAACAAATTCATATTTCTCCTCCTAGGTACTTACTTTTCCAATTTGCAATGTCTTTCTTTCATCGACTGAAATGGGCTTTGAATCTTCACCCTTTACCTAAATTTTTCCTTCTCCTTCTGGAATTGATCATTCGGGTTTAAGATTGAATCCAAATTTATAAGAACCTTTGGTAACTTATTAGTTCTCAGCTACACCACTTGGTCACCATACTGTTGTTCCAACTAGTCTTGGTTTCTGGCAGAGAACTCAGCTTCTTCCTGTAAAAATTTGACAATTTGTTGATCGTTCTTGAAGACTTGCCAAATTGTGTTGTTATCTAGAATAGCTGATCTTACAACAAATTTTATATGAGGTTGGGATTTCTCATTTTTATACTTTCTACAACATCAAATGCTGCCCCGATTTCTCGCCAAGCTATATGTTGCTTCATTCTTATTTCTTGGGATGGAGTTGATGCTAAGAGCTTTGAAATTTTCAACTAGATCTCATACTTGATTTTTGTAGTTCTTCAATAGATCATTCTTAGCAGAATTTTGTCCTTTGACTTGATTCACAATCAGCTCACTATCTCCAAAGACTTGTAATTTTTTTATGTCTCTCTTTCTTGCCCAATGTAATCCATGGATCAAGGCTTCATACTCAATTGTGTTATTTGAGCAAGCAAACTAGAAATGGAAAGCTGAGTAATATTTTGTACCTTGAGGTGAAACAAGCATAGCTCCTCCTCCTATACCTTGTCTACTTCTTGAGCCATCAAATAATAACTTCCATACCTCATTATCATCCTTGTGGTCTGGCTTGGTGATGCTAGGGAGAGGATGATTCTCTTCATGCAAATAATAAACTCCTAGCTTAGATTCCTCCATTTCTTTATAAGGTCAAAATCATGTCTCTTGTTTTCCCACTCATCAAGAGTCAAGTCTGGAATGCATCCAACTTTGGTATCTGCTTCATGAGTGCTTGGATAATCCTCTTGATCAAATGCTAAACAATTCACATTGATTAGACTCGGTGTGTGAGGCTCAATATGAAAGTTTACAATAGGCTCATATCTAATTATAGCCTTAGCTCCATACCTTGTTCTGAATAACATATGTGACCAATCAACAGACAAGTAGCCTCCAATTTTAGTTGTGAAATCTCTTGACAAGCATAATGCAAAGAGTGGTGGAAAGTCTATGATTGATACATCTTACAAGATGGTCACATTGGGACATGCATGCAATATGAGGCTCAAATGTATGATTACTCCAACCATCGTTACTTCTATCCCATCTAGTTGCACCACACCTTTTGAGATGAATTCATATTGGAGACCCACCTGATCAACTATTTGCTTTGGCATGACTGAGCTACTTGATCCCAAATAAATCATACAATTATGTACCAACTTATCCCCTATGATCAATGAGATATAGAATTGTGGGGGTTTCAAATTCTTACCTTGGTGGCTTCCTTGATTTTCTCCTTGCTGAGTTGTATTAGTCAAAGCACTTTGTCTTGTTGATTGGGTGACTAATTTGATGTTGACCAGTTTGCCATAGCACTTGCAATAGGTCTCTTTGTCTTGGGATAGCCAATGACTCCCACATTGAGATGTTTACATTTTTTTCTTCATCTATTCAATGATGTTGAATGGAGATGAGCTATCTCTCTATTGCCCCTTTCCCTACACATTATTCTCTTGCACTGGGTTGTTACAACTGGCACTTAAGTTGGCTTAGGAGGTGGCTTCAAATTTTGCATATTAGGAGCTGCACTTTGACTACTACCACCTGGTGGAGCAATAGAGGGATGTGTGTCATTTGAATTTGATGACTATCCTTCTCCAATAATACTTTTCTTGGACCATGTATTGGCTGCTACACTTTGGGAAGGTGCTTGATTCATACCATAGAAATCTTCAGCCTACCAATTGATAAGTGTGGTCTCATTTAGAGGTTTCCCTTGTTGAGTTGCTTCTTACTACTGATTTCCTTCTTGGCATGTCTCTTGTTCCACACCTGTTGTTGTCACCATAAGAGCTTGATTCAAAGAACCATTGAAACACATTGACTGGTTATGAGGTTGATTGCATGGGAAATACAGTCATATTCCTGAGCCATGTTATTTTACACTAGTACTAAGGCCCTATATGTAGATGCAACATTAGGATTGTAAGGCTAAAATGGCCTATTAGCAGGAGGTTTGACTTGATTCTGATTTTCAGCTTGAATGGGTGGCCTATTAGGCTGATATGGAGGTATATTCGGTTGAATTTGAGGTTGATATGATCTAAAATTTTGAGCTTATTGCCTCTTAAGTGTCACTAACTTATTACCCAAGTTTTGTAGTTTATTCATGATTTCTTGGATCTCATTTGAGATACTAGAGGATGAAGTAGAAGCTTCATTTGAACTCTAATTTTTGGAGTAGGAATGCGAGCTAATGTGGGTGCTTGATTAGTGTTTGGACTTCCTAGTTCTGGATATAGAGGCATAGGTGGCCTAGGTGCAAGTTTACCAACTTTAATTAAGTAATTCGATCACTAATAGAAATGTTATAGGTTGTGGGTAAATTTATACCTCCCATGGATTGAATCATCATGGAAATATCAGAATTTAAAGCTTTAAGGAAGTATAGGAAAACACCTTCAGTTGTTGGTCTCATGGCCAATGGAATCCTATCCCATGTCCTCTAAAATTTGAAGTTGAAATCTGTCAATTGTTCATTGGGAGCCCTCTTAATTGTTGTCAGTTGTTCCAACAAAGATAGATTATCTCCCTTTTCTCCAAATTGATTATGGAGAGATGTGCATAAATGATCCCAATTCTGGATAGACCTGTTATTAAACTTCTGAACCATTGTAAGGCTTTACCTTTAAAGGAGGATTCCAACAATTTGATAATAATGTCCATTTCCATAATTTCGTGGATTGCATAGACATTTGTAATGTCCTGGATATGATCAATCAGAGTTTGTCGGTTCTCTCTAGTGAAATATGGAATGTTCTTTAACTCTACAACTGGAACTAGATTTTGTGCATTGAGAGCAAGCGGGCTGCTGCCAGTGAAGTTGACATAGGGATTGGGTTATGCCATTCTGATTGGTTGGATAACTCTATTTAATTGAATGAAATACCTTCCAGGTGGAGGTGTTGATAAGGTTCTATTCGGTGGAGATGGAGACCTTTGAGCTCTTCTTCCTCTTCTTGCTCTATCTAGGGACAAGTGTAGATAGATAAATAGTCCCTCTTCTCTAGTTCTTGACCTTGTTTGGATTCTTCTCATGAATATTCCAAGCTTGGACTACTAAAACCAATGGATTATATCTCTTAGGAGTCACCAAATGTGCAATTTTCAGAGCTTCTTACAAGTTGAAAACTTACAAAAAGTGCACATCAATCTTGTTACAATTAAAATGAAGACCTCTTGGTCCCACCGGGCATTCCATAACTTTTATCTCCAAATCACAAGTATTCTATGGTTTATAAAAGTATGTGTGCTTGATCTCATAGTGTGATTAAATAACATGGGTACAATATCCAAGTTTTAAGAATTTCTACTTGAGATAGACCTCCGAGAAAGCTAGTTCTTGCTCCTAAACTACCTGCCACAATCTATTCTAATGCAATCAAAAACTATCTAATCCTAATCTAACTTTCCAAGGGACTAGAGAGAGAGAGTGCATGAAAACAAATCCTACACTAAAGTAGTGATACACCAAAAAAGGAGAGTGTGAGAATAGTCTCCAATGTGTGAAAATAGAAGCAAAATGCATACTAAAAGGGGTGATAACAGTTCTCCACAATCTAGTTACTACATTCACAACAATATTTCATGCACACACAATGAGAATGAATCCCTGCAGAGTACAAGGTAGACACAATATATTTATAATAAGTTTGAAATGGAAAGCAGAATGCAAACAAACACAAGAGCAGGGGAAGGAGTATCCACAAACTTGTATCTATTGTTTCTTTGATATGCACAATCCAATCTATTATAGAATAAGGGCCTGGATCACCATGCGAGGGATCCACTAAGGTTCACAACACATTATTCACAAAACAATTTTGATAGATTTTTCTACCAAAAAACTACCCCCAATGAGCCCAACACTCCAATTTATAGAAGTGGTTGAAGGACATATTTTAGGATTTTCATTTTCCCCTCTCTCTATGTCTCTTCTCAGACTTCTATAAAAGTGTTGGGATCATTGTAAAAGGGTTAGTTTTTGGTAGAAAAACTGTAAAATTTTTGAAGCCAATGTGCTATAAGCCCTCAGTGGACCCCTTGCATTGTGATCCAGGCCCTTATTCTAATAGATTGGATTGTGCATATCAAAGAAGAAATAGATACAAGTTTTGATAATCCTTCCCCGATGTGTTTGTTTACATTCTAATTTCCCTTTAAAAGTTATTACAAATATATTTTGTCTACCTTGACTTCAGGATTCATTCTAATTGTGTGCATGAAATATTGTTGTGAATGTAGTTGTCATAGATTGTGGAGAACTACTATCACCCCTTCTACAGTATTTACTTTGCTCTTATTTTCACACATTGGATACTATTCTCACACTCTCCTTTTCTAGTGTATCACCACTTTATTGTAGTCTTTGTTTTCATGTACTCTCTCTCTCTCTCTCTCTCTCTCTCTCTCTCTCTCTCTCTCTAGTCCCTTGAAAGTTATATTAGGATTAGATATTTTTTTGCATTAGAATAGATTTCATTTTAGGAGAAAGAACCAACTTTCTCTAGAGGTCTATCTCAAGTAACAAGTCCTTCACAACTTAGAGACTTCATGTTATCCAATCACACCGTGAGCTCAAGTAAACACTCTTGTGCAAAGAATGAAAGATCAAATGGATGGTCAAGCATCACAAAGTAGATGTGAGAATATCTGAATTGAAAGCTCTTAGTATTAAGGATTTTAAGAGAGCATTAACTCCATCGAATATAAAAGTTAGTTTTATGAGGACTAGAATATGGCCTCTAAACGAGTTGCATTTAATGTTGAGCTTGAGAGGAGGAAATAAATGTGGAGAGAATTATGGAGATGGATGGTTATAACAAAGATGAAATTGAACAATTTATCAGAGATAATGGAGAAGCAATCCAATAGAATGTTGATCAAATCTAGCAAACAAAATATGTAGTCAACCAACAACAAGCTGATATAATTCAAAAATTAGAGGTGGAGGTGATAGAGTTAAATCAACAAGACACAAGAACATGTTTAATTCAGATTGGGAAAGGTTATCAAGTTAGAATTCATGTTCAAGTTGAAGAAAACACACCAACTCATGTGAGTTAGAAATAAGAAATCATCATGGCTAAATATGGGATGAGTATGCTAACACTAGTTAGCTAGCTTGAATGGTTGAAAGAAGTTGCTACGAACTTGGGGATTCCAATAGACCTTTCCAATGAGGATATTTATCTTTCCATGTCATCCCCTCCTCCTAGCATACCAAGTGGAGTAGTCCACTACTATGTAGATTATAACACATGAAAATATGAAGATGATAGTCAACTAGATGCTATAGATTTTGGGTATTCAAAAACTTTGTATAAGACACAAAAGAACAACCATGTAATGTAGAATCGGAAATAAGGTTGGAATTTCATTACGTAACTTTATTAAGCTTTCAATTAAAATGATTAATAAGAGATCGAACATGCAAATAGGGGAATTTAGGGTTGATAAAGTAATCATAAATTCTCACATCAAACAACTACTTGAAAATGCTTGATGAGCAAGGAGTACAAAGGAAGGAACTAGAGGAGTAGAGATCAAGAAAGAAAAAGAAACTCAAGGAGAGGAAGGAAAACATAATCATTAACAATGTAGTCATTTTTATACCCACCAAAGAAAAAGGGAATCCCATGCGTGTTGTCCTATTACCCAAAGAAGCATTGGGCTCTCACCTAAGGCACGCGTGGGTGTCGAGTCTCTCCTTTATGTGAGTTAAGTGGGAAACATCATTTATGATATGAACTTAAAGAGAGTGAATGGAAACAAGACATACAATCATCATAGAGCTCAAAATGGATTCTAGATAATGCAGTCATTCCAGACAGAAAGATACTCAACATATTATAGGATTGAACCAAAATAGAAAGGAAAATGCATAAGGATCCATACTCATTCCATAAACATACACGAAAGCAGAGCTATGAAGGTATATGTATGGACCGAGAATCATTAATGTTCATATCCAAATAAGTCTGTAAACTTATTACATCCATTATATTCATTACGTAACATCACAAAGATGGTAGACCAAAGTCATACATCATAATTGGATTTACATCCCTTAGCTCTCAAAAAGAAAATTACAATCCCAAGCCTTTTGATGCATCCTTCTCCTATATTTTATCTACCCAACCCAATACAACTCCTCACAATGTTTCTACAGAGATCCACTCTCTATTGATCTCCTTCTCTTTTCTTCTATGGGTGCTTGTATTTATAGGCCTCTTGAACTACCAACCCACCTTTCTAAGGCTTTAGATCCATTGCCAAGTGTCCCAATGTGGTCCTCCATGGGAGCATGCTCCTCTAGGCTTGAGCTCTCCACTCCTTGTCATGATGGTCTTCTAAAATCTTCCATCGTAGGGTATATTCCTTCCTAGGCCAACTTATCACCAGGATGGCACCTTATCCATTCATCATGCGTAGGCGGGTCATGCTTTTCTCATGTCCTACCCAATATGCCAAATATGGCTAAGTCTCGAGACCTTGTTCCATGGTGAGTGTCACGGGTCCTTCTAAACCCCTCCTAGAACCCTGCCTTGTGCACCTTCTCCTTGCACGCCCACCCCTCAACTTAGGCTTTACGCACTCATGCGCCTTTCTATACTTAGTCAATATTTTAGGGGCCCAACATCACCCCACACTTTACCTGCTCTCCCCTCGGGAACACTTCTTCAAAGAAAAGAAAGAAATAATTATAATAGACTTAACATCTTGGGAAAAGAAATAAGGGAATGAAGAATTTTTGAAAGATGAAAGAATGGGGAAGTGTTTTCATTACTGCAACAAGATAGGAAAATATATTTGCAAGTTGGCCTCTAACTTGTTCCAGGCATCGACTTCATTTTGTGCTCTCTAGAAGAGGTCACCGACTAGGGTGCTTACCTCCTCAAAACCCAATCCATCTCCTTGAGTGTTCATCATTTCAACCATTCCTTCCAATTCCTTGCCCACATCCTCAAGCACATCCATCCTTCTTGTAATTTGTGGGTACAACTCCTTCAACCAGTTTTTAATTGAACCTTGTAAGGTTTCAATGGATTCTAACTTCTTCTCAACCTTGGTTAGGATCTTCTCCTACTCTGCTCTATTTTCTTTGTTCTTCTCTTGGAATTCCTTGAGCTCTACCTCATGAGTAACAACCAGGGTACTCTCCACTCTATCTCTTTCGCGCAATTATCATACATGGCCTCAGTAGTGTGCGTAGAAATTTTCACATCAGCAAGAACCTTGTTGTACTCATCAATAATTGCTACAACCTTCAATTTTTCCTCCTTTTCCTGGAACGCCGCTACTTCTTCCATAAATTCTAAAGCCAAAAGTTGCCTCTCCATGTTGAGGATGTGTGTTAAGTCTTCAAGGCACTCTAGGGTAGATCCATACTTCTTTTCGGGTGGTGTTAGATCCAAATGCTTCAAAACAATGGCATCGTGATGGATTCTACCTTCTTGTATACCTCATGCACCCTTGCCTTTTCTTCCCTTAGTTCATGCTTTAGTTGCGTGCTAATTAGTTCCTCCTACTTTAAGTCCTTGGTCCTTTCTTCTAGCTCTTCTTCCCTCTTCTCTAGCTCTACCTCTAGAAATTTTACCTTTTCATTCCTCCCGAATAACCTAGATTCCAGTTCAACTAAGACCTTATTCAATGCATTACAGACTTGTTCATCTAAAAGTTATTGGGTGCTCACCAAGGGGTTGTCTCCTTTTGACTCAGGAAACTTCATTATTTCCCCTTGGCTTACCTCAAATTCTGGCTCGTCGATGTGGGACTCAATTTCCCATGAAAGCATTTTCCTCATCCAAGGGTATGCACCTTCTTCATCAAACGACTTCATTGCCAAGAGTTGATCTGTTGGTATTGTGCTTTGGAAGCGCACACACAACACCTTGTTTGGATCATCAATATAGCTCATTCTTGGTCTCTGGATCTCCATGTACTTTCCTCCTGTGCGCGTGCCCTTAGGAATAGTTATGTTAGACTAAGGCCTCCCACATTGTTGTGATCTTTTCCTACGCTTTCTTCCTTATCTTCATTCATCACTATTTCAGCGTTGCGCTCCAACTCTTGTTCTACCAAGGCTTCAATGATTTTTTTCTTCTCTTTCTACCGCCTCATTTATCTTTTCTTGCATGAGGTTTGGATTCCTTTGATCCTTTTGCTAACCTCTTCACTTCCTCCCATGTCCTAGGAACCATTCTCCTCCCCGGCTTCCCTTTCTTCACACAAAGCGATAGTCATTCCTCTCCTCTTCACCTTCTTCTCTAAAATCATGCACACTAAAAACAAGTGGTTCTTAGTCTCCTTCAGGTTCATATTATTCATCATCATCCCTCTCACCCTTGTAGTTTTCCAAGCTCTCTATGTCCTCTGAATCATCCTCCTTTATCACCTTTTGTCTCTTCCTAACTGGGGATTCCAGTATAGGAGATTCTGCTCTTTCTTCTTCCTCCTCTGGTGATTTCTCCTCTGTGATAAGATTTTCTTGTTTTAGCATCTCCTCCGATTATGGACCTCTTCCTACACATCTAATTACTTGTTCTAGCACTTTTTCTTGGGGTGCCCACCGTTTGTGTACCTTGGGCACTTGGTGTCTTTTTCTCTATCTCTCCCATCTCCTTTTTCTTGGGTACGGTATTATTTCTACATGTTGGGTCTTCAGGTATAGATACCTCATTTTCAAGATAAGCGCCCTTCTCAAACTTGGGCCTTATGCAAAGGTATAGACACATCACAGCACCCCCTACAATGGGTAGAGTCAAAGGATTCATCATCTTAACTTCATGTGATACGTACTTTTCCACATACACACACTTGTTGGGGTAGACCAACGTCCTGCGTATCTCCTTGTGGTCTCGATCCATATTTCCAAGGTTAAAATTTAGCTTCTTGGATTCCTTGAATCTAGTTTACTCCCACTTGGAAGTACTAAGCGGTGAATGAAAATGGAAGTTTACACCAAGGGCTCATGCTTTCATCAACCAACTTAAATCTGTTAATGTAAAAGTTTTGGTATACTGTGAATTTAGTTTCTCCCTTTATGAGCTTTGGTAGTTGTCTCGGGATCCTCCACTTTTCCTCAAATGCATTCCTCAAGTGCGTATACCACTTCTCCAGATGTTCCTTGTGAATGGCCATCATGTTATCACAAGTGTATTTTTCAAATCTCTTTGCGGGAAAGGGGTCTTCCTCTGGGTACTCCCAAATGAACTTATCTTCCACATCTGGCACTCGATATCCGAACACACAATACTTAAGAGGACATTGCTGAAAATGATCTCATCTACGATGTACATGGATAAGCTATAGATGGCACCCTCCAATATCCTTCTACAAACATTGAGCCATGACTTGTTCACTTACGTCCACCTCTCTTGGTCATAAAGTTTAGTTATTAGGTGCGTAGCCATTCTCATCACCGAGTCTTAGATATCTGTATTATCAAAGTACCTTCACCCCTTCTTGTATGCATATGTAGCGACAGTTTCTTTGATGGCTTCTTTGTCGCATAGGTCATCCTCTATACTTTATCCTTCATAGATGAGACCTGTGAATTTTGAAATCAGCTAAGGGGTTATGCGCATCTTGTGCCTCGCGAAGTGAAAGTGGTCTTTGTGTACATGCAACATCACCCACTAATAGAGGCACTTAGGCTTCCCAAAGTAGGGCAACTCATAGAGTTGTAACAATCCCACCTTCTCCAACTTCACTTTTACTTCGTCGCTATAAATGGGTAACCCTTTTGGTGTCCTCTTGTTTTTCAACGCACTAACTCCAGTGCCATTTCTTTTCAGTCACATTTGTGTGATGGTTATAATCACTTACTATCATTTTTATTAAATGGGACTCCCACTCCTTTCCAAACAAAACCCCATCTGGGTATTGCATTTCTACATACCATTCTTCATTGGTACTTGTGGTAGTTTCTTGTTGTTTTCCCTTGCCCTTGCCTTTTCCCTTCTTAGGTGTTACAACTAGTTTCTTGGGTGCCATTGTGTAGGTTATCTTTGCACTTCAACTTCTCTTTCTCTTCTTCTCTACCCTTTCCAAGCTTAGATCTCAAACTTGTGAAGAAACTCCTTTTCAACCCATTCCCTGGCTGCCAAATCCTCACTGGAATATCCCTTCCATAAGATGGCGCTTCCCCACAACTCTCTCTATGTCCGTGAACTATTTCCCTCCTAGTTTGCAGATCCAAACTAGTTACCCACTGTTAAATTTCTCTAATTTTTTTTCACACAGATCAGCTCTAGAAACCCTAGTTCACAAAATCTCTTCCTTCTTCATATTCGTAATGTCCATAATGAAGTGCTCGACCTTCTATTTATAGTTTTTCCCACTTTTTAACATTAAATTCTACCTCACCTACCATCATACTTCAACACTTATTGCAGATTTTTCCCTAATCCAAACTCTAGCGCCCCAACTCATGTGCCCCACCTTGCATAAAAAATCCCCCAACCTTCTGGCGCGCAACCAATCCATCTTGACAGGAGACTCTTACACGCGTGTCACCATCACCAAAGGTACTTCCATCATGATTTTTTCTCTCACCTACCTTGTGTTGCTTTTGTGCTTCTTCCTCTTTTGTACGTGGATCCACAATGTAGCCTTACCCGACACCAACCATCCTTTTTCACCTTTCCTTCCATGCACTTCCTTCCTTAGGGCTATTCAACCAGGATTTCCAACGCAATCCTTCCTGGTACTTCACACTTTGCACTTTCCTCCACATTATTTTACCCCACACTAAAACGATGTGTGGTCCTCTATGCATTCACAACCTTTGAAAAAGTAATGAGGTTACCTGGTGCCCAAGGTGCAACACAAAACAACAACAAGAAAGGGAAACACAAGAAAAGAAAAATGCATTAAAGGAAATCCTAAACTAACTGGCAATACTACCTTATTACAAACACCAAGAAGACTTATTTATAGTAGGGCTCTAGCCTACTCCCATTGAAGTTTCATGGCAATCTCATCCCATCTAGTGCTTCGTAATCGCACGTGCTCGAGTCAAGAATGTACAATATGATGTAGGGACCCAACCAATGCACCTTCAACTTACCAGATGGCGCAGAAACTTGGAATCATAAAGAAAGACCATCTTCCCAACCTCAAACTTATTGTTTTTAATGTGATGATCATGCCATGCCTTTTTCTTTTTCTTTTTCAAACCTCTAGCTCCACCATGCGAGTGATCGTCTTTTGTCCAATTGCATTAACTTGTAAATTATTTCTTCCAACACTTGTTCATCTCGCAATCCTCTTCTTGCGTGTTATACGTAGAGAAGGTAACATGAATTCAACTGGTAGGACATCCTCCACACCAAACACTAATTGAAATGGTGTGGCCTTATTTAACCTCTTGTAGGTTCTCCTATGTACCCAAAGAACAGCTGATACTTTTGCATCCCAATCATATCTACCAACATCACATATCATAGTCAACGTGTAACTAAGTATTTTGTTAAATGCCTTAGTGGTTCCATTTTCTTGAGGGTAATAAGGAGTAGTTTTTTGATAGGTCACCATGAATTCTGATTGTCTCATTCAAGAAATGTGTACCCCTGTCACTAGTCAAATTTAGAGGGCATCCATACCTTGTAATAATGTTTTCCCACATGAAACTTACTACAGTAGTTGTTGTACAATCCTTAGTAGGTGTTACTTCTACCCACCTTGTCAAGTAATCTATGTAAGTGATTATATATCATGATCCTTTCCTACGCGTGGCTTGTACAATAGGGCCTACGAAGTCTATAGCCCACTTTTTGAATGGCTTGGAACTAGGAATAGGGTGAAAAGGCATTGAATCCCTTAACCCTAGTTTTCCAATGCACTGAAAATGGTCACAATCCTTACAATATTCCTTACAGTCTCGATATATGGTCTCCCACCATAATCCAACCATTAATATCTTACATGCAATGGTGTCGCCTGCATAGTTTTCACCTGCACTACCTTCGTGCTCCTCTTCTATTATGGCTAGGCACTCATGTTCTATCACACACCGGTGCAGAATCTCATCATGTCCTAATTTGTATAAATCCCCACTAATCAACATGTAGGGTGTGGAGTGTATAGCTAACTGATTTTTATCCAATGCCTTCATTCCTTCTAGTGTTACACCTGTCTTGAGAAATACTACAATATCTTCTAAATATGAGGGCACACGCCGCAACCTAAATAGTTGTGCATCTAACATGGTATCCTCAATGTTTTTGTGATCCTCCCCGAATTGATTCTATAAAAATGATCAAGTCCTGAATTACTATTTCCGGTTTTACAACCACCATGAACTTGAATTCTTGGAACAATAGTATCTATCGACATATGCAGCCTTGTAGAATGGGCTTGTTCACTAAATATTTCAATGCCATATGGTCAGTGTAAAATATAAAAGGAGTTGCTAGCAAATATTGTTTGAACTTGTGAAGCACATAGATCATTGACAATGCCTCATGCTCAGTTGTAGTATAGTTATTTTCCACTAGTGTCAAATTCCTACTTGCAAAGCATAAAGGATGATCAACAATCCCTTCACCAAGTTGTGCAAGTACTGCTCTAATGGCAGTTCCTGAGGAATCCACATGAACATGGAAAGGCTTATCCCAAGAAGGGAAACATAGGATGGGCACGGTGACAAGATTATCCTTCAAAGTGTTAAATGCCTTCTGTTGTGCCTCTCCCCAATGAAAGGCACTTTTATGTCTAAGCAACTCTTCTAAAGGCATGGAAATATTGGCATATCCCTTGATGAACTTGTTGTAGTACCCTCGTATGCCCAAGAAATCCATGCACTACACTTTGACTAGCAAGATCCCTCAATCCCACAATTACTATAACCTTTGTGGGATCTACTAGTAGGCCCTCCTTATATATGATGTGCCTTAATAATGTTCCAAACGGGGTAGTAAAGACACATTTCTTAATGTTGAGGGATATCCTCAATTGCCGACATCTTTCAAACATTAACCTTAAGTTGTCACAATGGTCCCTTACTAATCCATATATTGTCCAATCATCCAAGTAAACTTGAAGAAATTTATGGATGAAATCCTAGAAAGCTTGCACCACAATGCACGAGAACACAATAGGCACATTCTTCAACCCAAAAGGCATGACTGTATAGGAAAAACTTCCCCACTCGGTGGTGAAATTCATCTTCCTCTAGTCCTCCTTTGCAATCCTTACCTAATGATAGCCCGAGAATCCATCCGTGAAAGAGTAGACCTTGCATCCTACCACTCCCTCTAATATTTCTTTAGTAAATGGGGTTGGGGAAGGATCAATGATACACACTACATTCAGGTCCCTGTAATCAACACGAGATCCTTATAATTCCATCCTTCTTGATGGTAATCACCATCGACTTATCCACTCCAACTCTTCAATAACTTCAATGATTCCCAATGCTACCATCTTATCTATTTCTTCCTTGAACTTCATGTGCAGGTTAGGATTAATTTGGTATGGTCTCTTCTGGAACGGGTGTGCACCCTCCTTCAACTTAATTCTCATTTCCCCCAAGGAATGGTGAACACCTTTGAGTTCATGATACCCACGCATGCAGGAATAAATCCTCAAACTCGCATAAAATATCAATGATCTTGGATACTTCCCTCTCCAACCAATAGTCTCGATGATAGCCTCTTTAGGCTCTTCTTCTGAGTTGATGTTAACCTTCTTTGTCTTTACAAGTTCATGGTAGGCGTGTGCCCATTCATCAGCACTATCTATGACTTTGTGTGTCCCTACAGAGTGGTCAACATCTAATTTCTCTGCCCCTTCTCTATCAATAACATACACCATCTTCCCCTTTTCTTTCTCTATACACACGTGCTCAAACTATATCTATTATGTTTCTTCTTCCTCAAAGCGTGCCTCCAAGACATATTCACCTAGCAACTCTTGTATTTTTTCTTCCACCATAGCACTATCCCAAATGGTAAGGTGCTTGATAACCTACAATGCCTTATCCACCAATGGTTTTGTACTCCATTACTTGAATTTTTTAATGAGATCAGCCACCAATTCTTGCCAATTACCAGTTTGGTGATGCATCTCTGAGTGGATATACCATGTGCATGCACAACTTTATAGGGTGGATTACAACTTGTGAACCCATAATGAAGGTGGTAATGCTTCTACACTTCCCATCTAGGCTATCTCACATGCTTGGATATGGAAGGAAGTGGTCTCTCTTCCATGGTAGTCTTTTATAGCCATGGGTGCGTTGTTCCTACAAAACCTTATGGAGAAGGAAATTCTCACCTCGCGTCATTCCAAGAGGTTATCCCGATGTGTCACCCACCAAAGATGCAATAGTTCCAAGTAGGACATAACTTAACATCCCTCTTCATTCATTCTCCTTCTTCCACTAAGCTTCCATCTCCTACAAAAAGATCTCAAGGAAGGTTCCTCCTGAATACTTAGGTAGCTTCTTTCCTCCTAAGCACCAGAATGTACATGCCCTTATCACCTTTGTCACCGATCCTCTCAAATGTCATCCGATTAACTCATAGGTCCCGTGTGCCCAATTGTCACATGCCATGCTTGTGGTATCACTCACAGATTGGGCATCCTCAAACTAGATAACTCCCTCTATGGGATGGATTATCTCGGTGGTCCCCGATTGAATGGACGTATATTCCATCTAGGACCTCTTATCCCAAGGGTTTGGTATAGGTTGTTGATTTTCCATCATCCAAGGGTATGATGACATGTTCCTCCTCATTTTTAAATCTTATGTACCCCTTGTTTACCCGAAGATCCACATTGTTCTTATAGTACCATGGTTGCCCAAGTAATGCTTTGGGAAATTGTCTACATCGGTGAGCACCAAGAATTCGAAGTCCCCAAAGAAACTTAGCCCCCGAATGGTAATAGCTACATCCTTTAAGACACCGATGGGAATTTCCTTCATTTTTTTGCCATATACAAGACATTCGAAGATGGCTATAATACTGATTCTTCCCATCGATGTCATGCATCCAAGGTGAGAAAATTGGCCTTTGCATCTATGTCAATGAGGATATTACTAAGGAGACATCCATCCACGAATGCATTTAACATGATCTCCTTATCATATTCAAGGCTGTGAGGGGGAAGGTTTTCATGCAAGACCTATCTCTCACACTCTTCTCCATCATGTGGTACCTTCTCTCTTAACCATGCTCCTAGCAAAGGAATAATGTTCTCTTGTCTTAGCATTTTACATACTTCCTTGACCTCATCTAGGTCATCCTTTGGCACCTCGACCTTCCTTCTTTGCTCCTCCCTCCTGGACTACTCCTTTAGACACTAGATTTCTCCTTGTAAAATTTGAATGATGTCCATGGTTTCTTGATATACCTCCTTTTGATGCGCAGGGTCTAGGTACTTCCCATGTACCACTTCTTCCCTTGAAACTAGGTTCTTTTGCCTTGGCATTTCCTTTGTGTGTGTCACCTCTGCTCTTGTTGTTACCATAATAGGTTCCAATCTTGCATCACATGTCACCCGTGGCATCCATTGTGTGTCATCCTTCTTAATGCTTACCATTCGTAAAGTGTCCTTATCTTTTCGATGCTACTCTTGTCTCATGTGCTCAAACAACTCAGGGCACTCCTCATACTTGTGCTTCTTCCTACACCATGAGCATTGCAATAAGTCTAGACACTCACGCTTGTAGTGGTCTATAGATCCACAATTAAAACAGTTCCTCATGGATACTCACTTCTTCCTCTACGATTACCATGACCACGAAATCCTCCGCAAAATACCCTTCCGCACACGCCTCCATCTCGCACACTCCTCATAACAGTGATCATCACCCTTAGAACTGCTTACAAGGCTAGTTTGGCACACACCTAGATCAATGGCCTCATGGATCTAGTCAATAATCCTACAATCCTTAGTATTATGGGTTGTAGAGGTGCAGATCTTATAGTAGAAAGATACATTCTTCTGAATTACACGCTGTAGTAAGGGACATCTACTCGCATCATGGTCCCCATGAAAAATCTCACAGCTTTATGGTTACGGTGTACTTGTCTTCCAAGGGAAACTATATCTGGCATGCCCTCTACTTCAAAATATGTACACCACATTCCACTGTGAGTCTCATGAGTCGAGTTCACAAATAAATTTTCCAACTGCTTAGCCATAGCAGCAATTTGAGCTTCCAGAAATAGGCTAACACTAGTGTCAACACTCCTAACAGCTTTAGCACACGAGTAGCTTCCAACACCTCACACGGGTCGGTGAAATTTTAATGAGACAAAGCTCTTTGAAATGATTTTATCAACCCTCCAACAAACCATTGAGCATGCTGTGAAGGGTGAATGTCATAGGAAAACTTTGACAGGAGGGTTTTGAACCATGCATCATACTCCCACACACTCTCTGCCATTCCCTATTGGATCTCCTTAAGGGCACGGGTTCTCTTTGTTCAAAATCAAAGATGTGGAATTCTGCTAGGAAGGCATTTTTCAACATGGTGTAATCTACCACCATCTGATGGGGGTCATACTTCCTATACCATCTATGCGCGTGCCCTTGCAACATCGTTACAAACTGACTCGCCTTTCGCTCTGGGGTTATGATCCCCTTTGCACACCATAGCAGATCACACTAGTGAACATGCTCAAAGATCTTCAATACCTCTTTAATATGGAAAATGTAAAGACATCTCAAAGAATACTTGAGGAGTTGGTGGGGCCCTTGTCCTCCCGATCCATTCCTTGACTTCCTTCGGTGTTTCCTCTTCGTTGAATCTACTAGATCCACCAGTCCTCGTGCCCCTAGTTCCATCTCTAGATCCTCTTATAGCTAGAAATGGGCCTCAAGTGATCGTGCCTAGGTTCCCCAACATCCCATTGAACTATGCGCAAATTATCTATGAGATTGTGCCACCGTCGATGTGTGTATCATGCCACTCCCAGATGTGATACCAAATGCTTTTGTATTTTCTCCTTATCCAAAAATTCCCCAAACATTGGAATGTTATGTAAAACCATAGAAGTCCCAAACAAGAAATTATATCTCCTAGGCACATATCTGTCACTTCCATCGATACCAACTGGGTTAATGATACTTCTCCCTTGATCTAGAAAACCAACCACCATGGTTTGGTCACTATGTGGGTTCAGATGCACACCAATGACTCTTCTCTCTCCGCGTGATGAACTCTCATCAGAAGTCGAAGGGGTCTCTCTTATGCACTTGCCAAGATGGGGTAGCACAAACTACTTAGGTTCTTTGTCCTCTGCGTGAACCTCAACTCCTTCCCGCAATATCTACCTCCATAAATCCATCACACTTACAACCTCGCATTGTCTAGCAATCTCCCATTCACGTGCTTTACTATACTTGAGTTGTCTCTCCTCCCTTTCTTTCTCATCACAATATCTATCATCTTCCTCCACCCTAGCTTCCTCACCCAAGCACTCAAAATGGTTTAGCCAGCCATCGAAAATACCTCTAAACTCAAGGTAATAATCAAGACCTTCATTTCCAGAGGGATAGCATGTAGAAATTATCCTCTAGGCTCCCGCATAAACTCAAACTTAGTGACTTCCATACAAGAATATGTGGAAATGGCATACTCTAGAGTGTAGCTAGCCAATACTCCTTTCCACTAACAATCCACAACATGATTCCATGTCAGATCTACATCTTGTAGCCTCTTGTACTCTTCTTGGTTCCACATGTGTAATCTATAATACCAGCTTGATCTAGATGCATATGTCGAGAGCCATTCATACAGCTCTATTGGGAAGCAACAGAAAAAATTCTCATATAACTCATGGTAGAGGTTCTCTTCTACCCATCTACGTACATCAAACTCAAAGTGCAGTGTTGAATCTCGAGAAAATTCATCCTCCGTGCTCTTAAACCATGTTTTAACACCTTCAAAGGTTAAACGCTTTGTCATCACTCATTGTACAGATCATGGTATATACTATTTCCCATTACAACTTTGAAAATAGGTCTCAACAATGGAACCAAGATATATTTATTTTTACACCCACCAAAGAACAAGGGAATCCCATGCGCATCAGCCTATCACCCAGCAGGTGCTAGGTGCTCACTCGAGGCATGCGCGGGTGCCGAGTCTCTCATTTATGTGAGTTTAGTGGGAAACATCATTTATGATAGGAACTTAAAGAGAGTGAGTGGAAACAAGACATGCAATCATCATAGAACTCAGAATGGCTTCTATACAAATGCATTCATTCCAGATAGAAAGATACTTAACAAATTATAGGACTAAACTAAAATAGAAAGGAAAATGCATAAGGATCCATACTCATTCCATAAACATACATGAAACAGAACTATGAAGGTATATGTATGGATCAGAATCATTAATGTTCATATTCAAATAAGTCTTTAACCTTATTACATCAATTATATTCATTACAGGATATCGTAGTATGGTAGATCAAGTCCTACATCATAGCTGGATTTACATCCCTTAGCTCTCAAAAAGAAATATCAAATCCCAAGCCTTTTGATGTGTTGGTATCCAAAATCTTTCTCCTTTTCATTCCGAGCAGATCAAAGATATGGCATGAAGCTTAAAGACGAGATAGATCATGATGTATGTCATTTTGTAGCTAGGGATGTGATCTAACTGCACTCGATTTATGGAGAGATAGATAGCACTCAAATAGGACTTGATCCTGTCCTAATCTGTTTTAGGTTGTGCCTTTCAACCAAGGTAAGAGGACCTATTTTTTAACCCTCAAATGGTGAAGGAGATGAAGATATCCCTAAATTTGTGTAAATAGTATGAAGGGGTCTTGGGAAAATATGATCAACACTCTAAATCTAACTTTCACAAGTTGTCACTTCTAGATTATGGAGATAATTTCAAAGCAAGGCAAGGGTTATCAAGACATTTTGAAATCCCGATCCGTTTCGCATACTTTAGCAAATGGATTTTGATCTCCTAAAGGTATAAAGGTCAAAACAAGGGTAGTATGGGGTAGGATTAAGTTGTTGAGAATGATTTTTGGTGGGATATTGACAAGACAAACTTGAAAATGTCAGATCTTTGAAAATCTCTACAACATTTGAACAAATATCAGATAAAATGCTTCAAAATAGTCAGGTTGTTCTTTCAACCAAAAGAGATACACAAATGGAAGCCCAGGTTTGCACTCTTCACACAATCTTTGAGACCTCAACACAAAATCTTGAGTTAAAGGACGTAATTAAACATCAAAATCTCTTATCAAATCACGCCTAAGGTACCCCAAAGGCTTACAAGCAATCTCTGTCAAAAAATGAAGGTGAAGTGATTTTAAACTACTTATTTTCAATGTCAGAAGAAAGCTATTCTAACAAATGAAATTGCAAATGCCACTGAACTATCAATAAGGATGAGATCTGTGTGATTCCTAAATATTTCAATGCAAGATTGCAACAAGAACAAGGAAAACTGTTTGCAGACATTTAAACATGATAACAGACATCATATTGCCCAAAATAACATAGATTAATTCAAAAGCTTGTTAGATTCATCAGTAGGGGAGAGTTTTAAGAAAAATATTAGAGCTGTGTGATGGCTATACACTTGTAACCAACTCAACATGAATGAAGATCTAACACATAAGACATTAACCAGGTTTTTTGGAGGGTTTCTCAGAAGATGAGCTTCTCTCAAAATTTTCTCGTGATTTTCAATTTCTCGACATTTTACATGTCAAAAACATGCATTATATAACATTTTTTTACATCTAAGCCTTCTTTCCCAAGAAAATAATATGCCAAGCATCAAGTTTGTTACAAAATTCCATCATGATTCGCAGACAAGGACGTTTAACATATTTGCAACAATAAAAGTTGCCAGGTGTTTCAAAAAGGTGAATCATTGAATATTTTTGCAACATAGCTTCAACTGGGAGCACATTTTTCCTCCTTCTTTCATGCAACATGCTCCTCTTCA
Source organism: Taxus wallichiana var. yunnanensis (assembly GCA_018340775.1). NCBI lineage: Eukaryota > Viridiplantae > Streptophyta > Pinopsida > Cupressales > Taxaceae > Taxus > Taxus wallichiana. The sequence continues at coordinate 13,607,385 of CM031238.1, read as the reverse complement.
TCATTTTACCTTTACACTTTCCAAATTTGCTTCTGTAACTTTTGGATTTGATGTTTTACATTTTTACTTGAGCCCGAAAAAAATTTCATTTTAAAAGTACGTCAGATCTACAAATTGAATCTTCAAATTGATTCCATTGATCCTTGATGGCAAAAATGACATGAATTTGCCTAAAATTTGGTGAAAATTGATGCAAAAATCACATCTCCAAGCTTCTGGATCAAAAATGGCAGCCAAACTAAAAAATGCACAGTTACTGATCGATTTTCCTTTCTCCCTTCAATTTGAGCCCTCCACGTGTCACAATGTGATTAGAAATGGGCTTGGGATAATTTTTTGACATTTCAACACTTTTGGAAAAATGTAAAAATTTGACATTTTTCTCCGCCTCCGCCCTTGAGATTTGGCACTGACACGTGGCACAATGTGGGTCCCATCGGAATCGCAGCTCGATTCTACACATTTCCACCTTTTTTGGAAAAGGAATTTTTTTCAATTTTCCTCTGCGGCTCCGCCTCCCACAAGACATGTGTCCTCATATGATTGGCTGAGGGCGGTGCTTCTCATTTCATATTTTAATCATATTCTGTAAAGGAAAAATTTTGACATTTCCTCCGCCATCCCGCACCTCTGTCATTCCCTGCCACGTGGCTCTATGTGATTCGTTGCGGGGCCATAACTCCCTTTTTTATTTCTTACCTTTATAGGATAAAAGCTAAATTTCTCACAAATACCCAACACTTGAATCCCTTCTTTTGATCTGATCCATACACGTGGCTCAATCGTGACCATGGATGGAGCTGCGGCCCCATTTTACAAATCTAACCCTTTATGCCAAAATGGGAAAAATCTCAAGTTTCCCATGAGGCCCGAAGTTCCGCCTCTGACCTCGCCATGTGTCCACTCTTGATTAGCCTAGTGAACGCGGCCCTTTTCACAACTTTTGTTCCCATTCACCAAAAAAAAAAAATTCTAAGTCTTCCGCCAACCTCCATTCCCACCTACCATGTGTCCTCCTCTGATTGGATGTGGGCCTTGGGGGATTTTCTTCATTTCCACGCATTTTCCAAAGTTCCTTAAGGCACAAAATGACCCGCCCATCCTCCTTGACTTTTCTTGTGACACGTGTACCTCCTCTGGGGCTTATGGAGCTATGGGGAAACTTGCACTTTTTACAAAAACAAAAAAATGTTAAGTTTTTAGAAATGACCCGTCGATCCATGTCCAATCACAAACGACCACGTAGGAGATCATTTTTGAGCTAAAATTTGATGGGAAAATGACGCCCGTATGACCATCAAACAACGCAGAAATTGCCAGCGATGCCCTAGAATGCTGAAGATGAAATTGATGGGAAAATGACGCCCATCTAACCATCAAAACATAGAAAATGCTAGGGATGCCTTAGAATTTGATTTTTCCTTCGTGGGTGAAGAAATTTTTGATCAAAGGACAAATGGAAAGTGATTCAAATCAATTTACAACCATGGCAAGGGATTTTTAGGGAAAATAAGTATAAATCAAACAATTTTGAGCTCCAAAGGCAGGGAAAACACGGGAAAAATGGCAGAGGCGTTTGATGGGGAAAAATAGGGCAAAACGCAGGGCAAACTTAGAGATTCCTCAAAATGGTGCAAGAATGGAGAAAAATGAACAACTCAAAGCATTTAAACATAGATACGAGTTGTTTTTCATCAAATTCAAAGGATGGGAAGATCCAAAGCCTTTTTTCTCATAAATAGGGCAAAAACACACTTCCCCTTAGCAAATTAGGGCAAGGTAATGAGTTTTCAAACAATCCAATGCACAAGAATGGAGCTACAACTTCACATCATCGATTTCATGAGGAAAAATGTTTCAGAGCACAAAGAGCAAAGGGGAAACATGGCAAAATGGCAGAGGATCAAAATGGGCACCAACATGATGCATCTTTCTCCTATATTTTATCTACCTAACCCAATACAACTCCTCGCAAAATTTCTACAAATCTCCACTCTCTATTGATCTCCTCCTCTTTTCTCTTATGGGCGCTTGTATTTATATGCCTCTTGAACTGCTAACCCACCTTTTTGGGGATCCAGATCCATTGCCAAGTGTCCCAATGTGGTCCTCCATGGGAGCATGCTCCTCCAGGTCCGAGCTCTCCACTCCTTGTCATGATGGTCTTCTAGAAGCTTCCATCACAGGGAATATTCCTTCCTAGGCCAACCTGACACTAAGTGGCACCTTATCCATTATCATGCACAAGTGGGTCACGCTTTTCTCATTTCCTACCCGATACACCAAATACGGCTAAGTTCCAAGACCTTGTTCACAAGACATATCACAGTCCTTCTAAAACCCTCCTATAACCCCGCCTTGTATTCCTTCTCCTTGCACGCCCACCCTCAACTTAGGCCTTACGTGCTAATGCACCCTTCTATACTTATTCAATATTTTAGGGGCCCAACACACAATAAAAAAGGAAGTAAAAAAACTTGAATGACAACTTAAAGGAAGAGGAGGGAACAAGACAAGATAAAACAACAACATGAAAAGGAGAAAAAAGGAACATGAGAAGCTACAATGGGAGAAGGAGAGGATAGAAAAATAAATGCAAAGGCAAAGATGATTGAGCAGTCTAGAAAATCATATTCCTTCACAACATCCAATTATGATGGATTTATACAACATTTACACTCTCGAATTTTCCAAATGTGGCCAATTACCAAGTGAGCAACATGTCTACTTCTACAAATCAAATGTAGTTTTATTTAACACAATAAATGCAATTTCTAACAAAATAGTTTCCTTTAACTACAAAAATGTAATTTCGACAACACAAATGTAATTTTCTCATGCATGTAATATGTAATTTTCTACAAGTAAAAACATGTAATTTCCTACTTCTAGTCCCATGCATGTCAATTCTATTATCCAAATGCAATCAGGCCATGTAAGAAATCAAAAATCCCATCACCAAGCACAACTAACATGTCAATGACACCCCAAATGGAGAATGGAACAATACAAAACAACATAAGAAGTGACATAGTTGATGGAATTGAAGAAGAATTCAATTTTGGAACAATTTAGATGCTACCATTAGATTATTGGTATGCATAATTCATTGGTAGACATTCACTATGGAGTTTTCTTTGCTGAAAAGTGTCAAATTGCAACAACTCTTCCCAATTCCTCTTTACACTTTTTCCTATTCCATCATAGATAAGAAATGAGTCGCAGCAAAAACATGTGGACATTAGGGCTTCCTATCGTGCATGCTTGCTCTAAAAGTGTTGTTATAAAGTGCATGGAAAATCCTAGAAATTTTCATCTTATTGTAGACACACAATCACACACTTTGTTTAATTATTTAGTCCTGGTCACATAATACTATTCATATGGCTCCTAAGTAAGAAAAGTACGAATTAACCCATGTCTTTGGCCACCTTGCTTTACTTTTTGTTTCTACTTTTGGTCTTACACCCTCACTTTCTCAGTTTGCATTTTTAGTCTTCAAGCATTTTCATCTTGGACACCAACACCCAGCCAAGATGCCAGCACTGTGTGCCCTCGTCCTCTCTGGGAACTCTTCTCCCCTTTATACTTTACTCACACTTTTTGGGCCCTTTCTAGCCATTTGAGCATCTTATATTTTTGGTAGTCAGCCTTTTTAGGGTTAATTGTGATATTCAAGAAAGGGAATCATATAAATATAAAGTTATTTGATCATAATAAAGGACTAAGTACTATCTATCACCACCTAAGATTTCATCTATCAAGGAATCTAAGAGCTATATTGCATCCATCTAGCTCCATCACAAGGGACACAAGGGATGGTTTTCTACATCACACTTCATAGGAAGGAAGTTCATTCTATTCCATGCACACATTTATTATACTCTACATCTAGTTACTTGTTCGTTATCCAAGTGTGACATACACAAGAGAAACCTAGGGCACAATTCCACACACACACACACAAAACTACATTGGTTCTAAGATGTAGTGTAGCGCTCAGTTGTAAGTTCACCATTGTGACAACTGAGGACAGTCTCGACCCCTCATTTTGCATCTTTATTTTTAGGATTTGATGTCTATTTGAGGGCTTTCATATTGTATTGCAAGCTTAACAAAAACCTCGAAATCTTGGTGTGACCTTAGAGCGATCAAAGGTGACTAAAGGTGAACACCTTATGACACCTTAGAGGAGGTTTTATGAGCATTTCTACAAACCTAGGCACCCGAAATGGGTCTAGGGCATCCACGAGTGCCCATGTCCCTCTCTAGGCACCCCACCCAACGTGTTCTTCCATTTTTACATTTTTCTATGATCTAGTGCTATGTTTTGTGCTTCACATTTTCTAGTTTTCCAACTCTATGCATTCTCTATAACTCTATGAATCATCTAAGGCTTTTTACCCTCTCTTTACAATTAGGGTTTCATTATTTATTGTTTAGTTTCTTGGGTATTCATTGTTGTACTTAATTTTTATTCATTTACTATTGCTATAACATTTAGATTAGGCTCATATATTTACATTTTGTCTCACTCCTCCACTCAAGTTATTTGCAACATTACCAAGTCAAACTAAGAAATCACCTCTCAAGGTTCATTCTCCATCACCTCCTCCTATTAAGTCATCTACAATATTACCAAGTTCAATCTAAGCTACCTCCCCTGAAGCTCAGTTTAACTTGGCCTCCACTCATGTCTTCCACAACGTTATCAAATGAGCCACCATCATGTAAGGTCCCTCCCCAATCACCACTACAACAACCAATCACTTTTTTCAAAGAAAATACTCCTACTGATGGACAAGACACATTTCAAACTCTATCAGCATTGCATGGTCCTAATGTTGCTTCCACCGCTTCATGACTGTGTAATCTCTAATAGGTTACTTTTCTCACCTCATTTCCCAATGATGCACTCTTATGTTATGGTTCACACTTGACAGTTGAGGGAATGCTATACACATGAACCTCAAACGCTGCACATTATATATTCAAATTTACACAGTATATACTTCATGCATCGTGCATAATACACTTAGGAAATCTTCTCTCACGGTGTCTTCTACACACTTTGCAACTTATTCACTCTATGTTTTCACACTACATATTTATTACATATACTTCTACACACTGCGGTCACTACCCTATGATGCACTCTAGTCCCACATTCCATACTCAACTACTAAGAGTCTACATCTCAAATGGACCTCAACACACTCACACGTTCAATCAATCAATATTTTTATCATACCATGTGACATTATTAGATAATGCCTTCTTCACTCATATCGTGATATATGATTTATGCTAAATCATCACTCCTTTCTCACTTTCCTATTCATTCATCTCGTGATATACACCTTGTGCTACATCATCACGCTTTCTAGCATCTTACTCACCCATCTAGTGATATACACTTTAGGATAAATCATCACACATTATAGCACCTCATTCTACAACTTCAAGATCAATCATCCCTATGTCGCATTTAATATCATCTACACCTCATCATTATACAATCGACGCTCTACACTCTATTCATCACATCTCTTTAACACACGACAACACATCACCTAAACCATTTCTCGTTAACGTACTCTCATTTACGGTTCATTCTTGACTGTTGAGAGGCATAAATAAATGAACCTCATTACATACATACACAACAACTTGGGGGCACTTTGTATGTACCAAAAAATGTAGGTATTGTACTACCAAAAGAGGTTATGGAAACCCCAATGATGATTCTAGATCTCTTCACAAGGTGTTCAGAATCTAGAAAATCTCACTAAGTGTACATTTGCATCCTAGAAAGCCTTGTCTAGCTTTTACATGTTTTGTTCTAACCTCTGCCCCCTTTTTTCTTGCATTTTGTCTTTAAGTTATAGAACCACCGCCCTACCTGGGTGGCGGTCCGTGATCGTTTTGCCTAGGATAGGGTGGCATTCCTATAATCGCCTCCCCGCATAGGGGCGGTCCTGTGCACGTTTTCTAGAACATTCCAATGATTTCGTCAAACGTAAAAATTCAAATTTCTATCCACATTCCTCAACCACTAAAGCTTGCATTTATGTTTTGGCTGCCCAGTAAATAGTGTTTTCCCTTTGTTTATATTAGAAGAGATCAATTTAGACTTACCCTCTAGTAAATCCAAATGCTATAAATACCCAGCTTGTCCACAAGCAAATGGCCCCTCTCCTTCTTTGTTTGATTATTCAATTTGTTTAAATTTCTTGCATGAGTTTCAATAGTTTTATATTTTGCATGAATTCTCATCCTCTCATTTTTGCTTTAGAGATCATTTGATCTTCTTTCTTTCATCTTACTTCATTATTGTCCCATACAATCACTTAGCATAAGGTAGTTTTACTTCTAGATTAGAATCCATTTGATAATATTAGAGTTGCAAGTTTTGTTTTGTCACAAGAGATAGATCCCAGAATTCTAGGCGTATTTGTGTTGTATCCCATAATAATCCCGCTAGGAATTACATATTCAAGCTCTATTCATTTGCACTATCCCTATCTTACTTGCATTGTATTCAGTTTATATCTAAAGCTTCCATTGTTCGAGTATCTTCTTCTACTGACGCTATCACACTCACACTTTTCTAGATTCACGAGAACATGAAGTAACGAGGAGATCACACTGAGGGGAAAAATCATGACACAACTAGATTTACCACCGTTCAGTAAACCGGTGTTTGAGCTATCAAATTTGTAGTTACTATATATCAAATAGAGTAGCAAATTATTTTATTTCGTTAAAGCTCACTTTCAATATTGCCAGGGAAGTTGTGGGGAATGATAGTTTCTGAGAAGCTATGATTTGTTCCTCACTTCTGAGGTAAGATTGAAGGTTTTCAATTAAGTTAATTAGTTGTCTTTCATCTAGATTCACACATTTGCACAGGTGAATAACCACACCGGGTTATCTCACTTGTTTAGTTTTAGTATAAAAGTATTTTAATTATTGTTTGTAATTATAATGTTTCAATCGTGTATTTTGTTTAGATTAGCTTCCTTTTCAGCAGTAGTATAAGTTGTTATTTTCAGTTTAAGTTAATTCAGAGACTTCAATTTAGATTAATACTTAGATCCTAATTAGGAGAATAAACCACAGGGAATTTACGCTACCCGTTCATAGCCTCTAAATCTCCCCTTTTTCATTTCAGCTACCAGGAGATCACACTACCAGATCTTAGTCACTAATCCTCCTACAATTAGCCATAGGAAAGTTGCTTATCGATTCTCATCCTCACCTGTAGCTTTTCTATCATGAAAAATGGCCATAATCTCAGCTATGACTTCATCTAAATCACCCGCATTTCAAACCACCAGATGTCTCGCACGACACTCGGGAGGTCGGGTGCACGGGAAGGTTACTTGCCGAATATCATACTCACATGTCACTTTTCTTTTGTACAAAATTGGTGAACCCGACATGAAACAAACAACTATTCCCCTTTTATTTTTCATTTTTTTTCATCTTCGCTCTTTCCCATTATTCTACGGGTATTTATATACCCCCCGAATAATTCGGGATACAACACATATGGCAAACCTCTCTCAGGTCTCGAAGCGCATTACAGTCAAAAAAATAGACAATTGTTACCCTTGCTTTCTGCATGGACTGACAACTATTTAAGTAATTACTTGTCATCACAAACTCCTCCTCAAAGAACTAGCTCTAGTTCTTCATTCCGAATTGAGGAGTTGGATCAGCTCACACAAATGTAACAACCAAAGCCCTCAGGCTCTAACAATATGACGTTTACTGGAGATTCCACTTCATCTCCTCGGGTTTTTTTCAGACCACAAATCAATAGACAGTTAGATCCACTCCCATTTTATGATGAGGAGTATTTAGCGTGTTATGCTAGAAGTGAACAATGCTTCCAAAACATGTACCCACCTATAGGAAGTTTGCAAACACAACCCGATATCCTACTCCAATAAATCACCCCCATTCCTCCACCTATGGGAAATACTCTCGGTGAAGCTTGGCAAGGTAATGATCAATTCATAACAAGGTATCATACCCCTTTACAACCCCAAGGTATACAACAATTGCCATTAAGGAAAAACACTGCATCTTCGCTAATTGAGGTCATCTCAGCCTTAGTTGAGAAGGTTAGAGGATTAGAACTTGCTCAAGAAAATCAAAATTCATATTTTGGGCAAGCAGGAATCCCCAACCCTCTCGCATCATCCCAGCCAAGTTGACCTCCTTACAGGAACGGGCACGTTAGGTATGCCTCCTCAACATTCATATAGCTATCGACAGTAAACACCAACTAGAACCATGTTTTCAAACGCCGCTCCAGTTGAAAGTATGATACCTCCCGGCTTAGCACCAAACAACCCATACTAGAGCAATGCTCCTCCCTACTTGAATATTTATTCAAAATCACCACAAGGAGACATGTTCTCTTCTCCGGGATGTTCACTCAACCACAAGGATTTCCTTATGTCCCTGCAAATACATATGTTATGCCATATCAACAACCCATGCCACCCCACCCCCTCAAAGCAGCACCATCGATGGTTGAAACCTATGCGGTAGGGACTTACTCAGAATATTTAAAAGAGCCTCTATATTTCACCATACGGAGTGTCATGCTTCCAAGACCTCTTCTTGATTTTCCCAAGTACAAAGGGGAGGGAGATCCGAATGCACATATCAAGGCCTATGCCATGGCCATTTGAGAATTACTCCCTTGGGATGGGGTTGTTGCTAAGATATTCCCTAAAACCTTAGAGGGTATTGCCCTTGATTGGTATTACAGAATACTTGAAGCCTTGATACACTTGTTCAAACAACTTGTGTTAGATTTTATCAAATCTTTTGACATGAACAAATTTTTAAGAATAAGAATCAGATAATTCTTACATATTAAACAAGAGCACAATGAATCCATTGCTCATTTTATTCAAAGTTGGCGTACAGTCCTCTACTCATCAGCAAGTTCTCCAAACATGGATCAAATAGAACTATGCGATTTATTCCTTCATTCCCTCAATAGAGAGATAAAGGAAGAATTCGTAAGCTCCCACTAAGGACTTATGATGAAGTACTCAAGATTTCCCTCCGTATGGATCAAGCGGAAATAGATAGTGGTCGTAAGACATATGGAACAAATGGGAAATTAATCACTCCCAATAAAAACACTACAACCTATCCTATTGTTGGGAATACCAATCAAGGACCCAATATCATTAACAAGAACACACGGGTTACAACAGATGGAGTAATAGACCGGGTAAAAAGGCAAAACGTCATAAACATTTCGCCACCCGTTAACAATCAGCGAAATAACAATTTTACTCCAACAATCAACGTGGTGGATTTTAATCGTCCATCACGAAAAACAACAACAACAACAATGAAAAATCCAAACACAAGGTACAAATAGAAACCCAATTGGATATCAAATTCAAAACCAAAGGCAAAATCCTCAAAGTTTTAACTCTAACAACCAGGAACTTAATCGAGTATTAGACCACAATAGGTTTCAAACCAATAACCTCAAAACTATAATCCCAACTTGTATTGTGGTTTCCACAAGATTCAAGGCCATGATACTAGGACTTTCCATGACTACAATAAATTCATGCAATGTTTTCCAAAAGACCAAAGACAACTCTTTATAGATATGTTTTTAGCAAATTTTTAGTACCCATGCCAAACACTTATACGGGGCAATTTCCCCTCAAAATGCACCCCTCAAGATTTTTAACGATCCACTCCCAAATCACTCTAACAATAATAGGTTAGATCCAAATGGGATGAACAAGGGTGTTATGATAGGAAATAATGATCATGAAGCCTCAACTTCATTAAATCCACTAATCGTACCCCAATTAGGGACTCGACCACAAACCAAGGTAGTTGGCCTAGTAGAGTTAGATATCGAGCTACCCATAGAAACCATAACAAGAACACGAGATTATTCTTCTCAAGCAGTTCCAAACTATCCATTAGAACCAAAAACATTCAACAAACATTGGTAAAACCCATAGGCACTTATGATTTAATTAATGACTTAACAAAGACCTTCTCTCACATTTCCTTCTTGGATTTGTTGAAGAAATCTCTCGCCCATAGGGCTGCTCTCTTAGAAGCATTAGGCCTTGGTCATTTAATTAACATCACTCCTCCGGAAATGCAAGTAAACCATGTAGACTTTGATGTCTACCCTCCAGGGCAGCTAGATAGGGATACTGAGTTTATATTTGATATAAGCAAAATGCCAACAGACGCTGAAATTGTGCGTAGAGGTGACCCAGCCTTGCATTTATAGGTATGGGTTTACAATAATTATGTTAAATGCATAATGGTTGATGATGGGGAAAAAGTTAACAAAGTCCCCTTCACTCTTCTTCAAAAGCTAGGATATGGAGAGAAAAATTGTACCACAACATGAAATACGCTAAGAGGTTATGATAGCCTCAAAGCCACTTCAATTGGAACCATAGTTTTACCGGTCACCTTAGGACCTAAGGCAGTCCTCACCAAATTTTATATTATAGATTGGGAAACCAACTATAATATGATCCTCATTCAACCATGTATATATACTGCGTGAAGGCAATCCCTTCCACGTTATTCCAAGAAATAAGAATTTTCTCCTAGGAAAAATATTTGTGGCGCAAGGTGACCCAAAACCATTTGATATACACCTAGTTGACTTGAAGAAAAGACCATGCGTTCACTCAATTTGGGCTCCCAACGAATCAGCTTAATAAACCAATCAATTCAAAACTAAAAGAGAAATTGATACCTACAACAGAATTAGAAATTACAAATCTAGTCGAAGGCATTCCAACACTCAAAAATGAGACTAACATCATAGAAATGGTATCATTAGGGACTACCGCAAAAATTGTAGAATTGCTAGAGAAAGATATACCCATTCTCCTACAATTCGATTCTATGGGTATGGGATACACCCTAGGAATTGGTTCCCTTCCATCAAATGAAGTTTTTATGGTAGAAGTAATTGAGGTAGAAGAAACAGACATGAGGAATGTCCCAACATCCATTTTTCCAAGCAAATATTGGACTCTCCACTTCGATGGAGCTAGATGTCACTTTGGAGCTGGGGTAGGTGTGATCTTTACTTCTCCCGAGGGAAAGATCCTACCTTTTTCCTTTAAGTTAAAATTTGAGTGTACAAACAACGGGGTGAGTACGAAGCCCTCCTCCTTGGCCTCATCATAGCCAAAAGGATGGGTGTTGATAACATTAGAGTGTTAGGAGACTCGCAACTAGTTGCAAACCAAGTCTCTGAGGTATATGAGACTAGAGTTGAACATTTATAACTCTATAAAATGGTGGTATTGGATCTAACCAAAGGATTCAACTTCATATCAATCAAAGCAATCCCACGAGAGAAGAACCTTCTCATAGATTCAATAGCAACCTTAGCTTCCCGTTTCACTCCAAACAAGTGAGTTGGAAAACACAAGTTTCATGGTATCACTTCGTACTGAACCATTGGTGCGTAAAATACCAACAAACCCACTCCTAACACACATAGAAGCTGAGAATGAGTTTTCTATCCACGGATCACTTTAATGTTGATAGAATCACTCTCGAATATCTAAACACCTATGTGGAGTTACATCTTGCTCATCACATAGTGGATCTTTCCCTAATCCCACACTCCTCTTCCTATTTTGGAAATCCTATGATAGAGTCTCCTCCACAAAAGGATCTCGATATCTATGAGGTAGAGAATGGAGAAAGTTTGGAACTACCTCCGGCCCCACTTGAATTTGAAGAAGGCAACGCTTCCTTAATCGAAGAAACAATTGACATAAACATTGGAATGAAGGAAGAGCCAAAAATTTTGAAGTTAGGATCCTCATTAACTCCAGAGGAAATAGAAATACACACCCAAATCCTCAAGGAACATCAAAAGGATTTCACGTTTAACTACAAAGAAATGACAGGAATTACACCACATATCGCGGTACATAATCTTGTCACCAAACCAGATGCAAAGCCAATTAAACAAAAGTCGAGACCAATGAAACCAAAAGTGGCTCTCATGGTGAAAGAAGAAGTAATGAAACTTCTCCAAGTGGGATTCATCAAACCAGTTGACTATTCACAATGGGTATCTAATATCGTCCCTGTTCTCAAAAATAATGGGAAGATACGCATTTGCATAGACTTTCGGGACATTAACAAAGCTTGTCCCAAAGATGACTTCCTGTTACCATCCATCGATGTTATTTTTGATGCAATAGATGGATTTGAAATGTTGTCCCTCATGGATGGGTTCTCAGGATATAATTAGATTAAAATATATGAGGAAGATCAAGCGAAGACCACGTTTATAACTCCTTGGGGAACTTATTGTTATGTTATCATGTCGTTCGATCTTAAGAACGCTGGCACCACATACCAATGGGAAATGACGTACATATTCCATGACCTTATTCATAAAATTGTGGAATCCTACGTAGATGACTTGTTGGCCAAGGCCAAGAAGCACCGCGATCACCCAGAAGTACTCTTTATCATTCTCTCATGATTGATTGAATATGGCGTCATGTTGAACCCGGAGAATTACGTATTTGGTGTGACAGGAGGCAAGCTTCTGGGTTACATTATATCTTCATGAGGGATTGATGTCGATCCAACCAAAATCTAGGCTATTCTTGAAATGATTCCACCATCAGACGAGTCTAGTATTAGATCATTTCTTAGGAAACTTGGTGCAATTCAAAGGTTCATTCTGGACTTAAGTTTTGTTGTTCATCCAATCAACAATCTATTAAAGAAATATTATAGCATTGATTGGACAGAAGAATGTAACGAGGCCTTCAAAGTAGTTAAACACTTCTTATTGTCTCCTCCCACGTTAATGCCTCCTAGACCAGATCATCCTTTGATCATGTATTCACGGGCTATTGATGTCTCCTAGCCTGCATGTTGGCTCAAGAAGACAATGATAAACGAGAATGTGCAGTCTATTTCATTAGCCGGACGTTGTTTGATTATGAAACACATTATACACAGACAAAAAGAGAATGCCTTGCCATAGTCTTTACAATGAAACGTTTAAGACATTACATGTTAAATCAAGAAACAAGGGTCATTATAAAGACAGATCACTTACGAACATTCCTCACGCAAGGGTCTTTATCTAAAAAGGTTGGATGATTTATAACCTTAATGGGTGAATTTGAATTAACATTTGTAAACCAGAAATCTGTTAAGGGACAAATCATTATAGACTGGTTAGCTGACAATCCGTTAGATGGAGGTGATATGGTAGATCTAGACTTTCCCGATGAGTGCATATACTTTGTTGAAACCAGACCCCCATCTCTACATGCCCTTGGTACATTGACATCATTAATTTTATCATGGACCATACATACCTAGAAGGTGCCACATCGCAACAAAGAAGGTGGTTACACATAATAGTTGTTAAATATGTGATCTTATAACAAGTGCTATATCGTAAAGCCTCGATGGAATGCTTTTAAGATGTGTTGACACCGAAGAATCCAAAAGATTCTCGCACAAATCCCACAGTGGGATATGTGAAGGCCACTTTGGTGGTCAAGCCACTGCTCGCAAAATACATTGGATGGGCTATTTTTGGCCCACTCTAGAACATGATGCAGTAGATTTTGTGTGCAAGTTCCATAAATGCCAAGAATTCTCCCACAAGATTCACATGCCAGCACAGGCTCTATAACCAATCACAACCCCATGGCCCTTTTCCACGTGGGGCCTAGATTTGATAGGGAAATTCTCCTCGTTAACAGATGGCCATAATTTTATAATCACAGCCATAGAATATTTTACCAAATGGGTAGAGACCATGCCTCTCACCACCGTACTGTGTTCTCGTAATCGTTAAGTTTATTTTGAATCAAATCATTTGCAAGTATGGTGTCCTACAAGTCATTATCTCAGATAATGGTACATCCTTTAAAAATTATGAGGTTCATGAGTTATGTCGTAAATTCAAGATAAACCATCATACGGCCTCTCTTTATTACCCTTAAGCCAACGGACAAGTTGAAGCCACAAACAAAATATTAAAAGCTATTCTCCTCAAAACAGTTAAGGATAATAAATGGGATTGGCATTTAAAATTATACCGACCTTGTGGGCCCATCGAACCTCAATAAGAACACCAATAGGGGAAACCCCTTTCTCATTAGTATTCGGGGTAGAAGTAATTCTCCCACTTGAGGTTGAAATACCCAGCCTCCGCATCTCATTACAAGGGATTTTGGGAGAAGAAGCCTATAGAGAGGCATGCCTCTCTCAACTAGAAATCCTTGATGAGGCTAGTTGAACATCAAACAATGGCACGGAGCCTATGCTGACTGGATGTGCCGGAAATATAACAAAAAAGGTCTATGAGCAAGAAATATATGAGGGAGATCTAGTTCTAAGACTAGACAGTTGGATTGATAAGAAAACCGACGACAGAAGGAAATTCCGGCCCAAATGGTTGGGCCGTAGAACGAGTCATGAAAGACTACGGAAATGGCGCGTATCTCTTGTGTACATTAGAAGGTGAGGATTTTAATGAAATAGTCAATTCCTTGTATCTTAAATGGTTTTAAACCATAAGGCATCAACGTCACCATTTGTATATTATATCTACCTACATTGCATTTAGTCACTTAGTTGTTTCATTTCGCTCACTCGCTTCAGTAACTATTATGGTCAAAGAACTTATTCTTAAGAAATTCATTACAAGCTTCTAAAAATATTGGCAAAAACATTTAAAATCATATCTCTTCAGTTTTCATAATATCATCAAATGGTTCCAAAATCATTTCATCAATTCGATAGACAAAGTCTTGACAAAAACCATACCAAGGCCTGCATACTTGGTCATACTCATTCTTTTCTACTTGGTTAAGTTGTTCTTACCTACAGTCTATTCTAGAAGCTTCTTGGTGTCACATCTATCCTTCTTACATCTCTTTGAAACAAGGATACTCCAAAGTCACAAATTAGAAGTGTCAAGTTAAATCAAAAATGCTAAACCAAATAGAATATTTTATTTTTACACACTTCTTTGCCCCACCAACCTTCGGTGATGAGCCCACATCTCTTACTAGTGATACGAGGTTGAGAAAGGAAAGAAGTTTCCTTACTCGGATCAAATCCTTAAAACAAGATTTTTTCAATTAGGTTTCCATCCATGGATCTAAGTCTAGATAAACTAGAAAATAAGTTGCATTCTGAATTATGTAGTAGTTTTGAGTAAGAGTAATTACGCAAGTCTAAATTTGATTTATGTCAAAAACTTGTCTTTCTCTCATCATTGCCATTCAGTCAAACTCATATAATTAGTGCCCTTCCCAACTCTTGGTGTTGAGCCCTCACATCTTACTAGTTGCGTGGAGTTAGGAGTGGGGAAAGTTCATCTCGTTATCACTATATATTCATCACATTTTTCCAAAACAAGAAGAAGCAATGAACATTGCCCAAAGAAGCCAAAAGTTTAGTACTACAATATGTTTGCATCATCACATATCAGCATTACAAAAAAATAAAAAGAGAAACATTATGTTCAACATTTTTTTATCATTTGTCATCCATTGCATACATTCTGAAAAGCATATAAAAACAAAGATTCTAAAAACATCTAGTATACACATGGGAAACGAATCACAAAAATTCTAGATACAAGAAGATCTAGATCCAAAAAGATATATATATATAATATATATCATGTTTTATATACAATGCCATCATGCACTAGGCATGGTCAAAATGCTCAATGAGCCCAGAAAATACAAAAACACTCATATAAACATCCGACAAAAATCACTACAAAAAGACACCATGATCTCTCAATCCCTGTGGGATCCCTCAGAGGGTGCACGACTACATCTAGGACTCCTGCTGCGACGATGCTTTGAATGAACTGAGGGCTCACGATCATGGCCAGTAGTTGTGGTCTCACTATGAGAATGGCTCCTCCTCATCAAGCGCTCAGTAGTCCTATATCCAGCCAACTCAAGTACGAAGGGAGGTCATGATCTTTGTCGCCTTTCGATACACGGGAAAACACATCAAGATGTGGGCTAGCCTGTTGAAGGCTCTCCAACGTCCTCAATAAGCTCGACCCGAGTACCCTCCGAAGGGAGTAGTAGGGTGTCCGCACACACCTAGTGAATCAAGTCTTGCCATCCCTCAGCGGTCGCTGTAAATAAAAAAGAGAAATAAACAAGTTAGAAAATTGTCCAAAATAAGGTCAAAAACAAATGAAACAACAAAAGAGAAATATCAACTAAACATTTCTAGCTAAAACAAAATCAAGAAAAGAGTAGTAACTCACTCGGATCTCTAGGCATCCAAGTGGGATCTCTAGGATCTGCGCTTGCCACTGACGCTGCCACCGACTGTGGAACCTCCCCCAAATCTAGAAAGAAGTGACGTCCTACTATGACTCATCATCTCCCCTAATGTCCCAAGAAGGCAACTCCTCTGAGATTAGGGTCACCTTCTCTGCACTCTCCTCCACCCTCTCGGCCCTCAAGATACTCTGAGTGTCATGCCACTTAGAGTCACTATCATCCTCCTCATCTATCCCACTAGGCTCACCTCTAGTCTCATCCCCTATCATCTCCTCCTCTGTCTCCTCTCCTATGAACTCCTCAGAGTCTGAGTCCACATCAATGGGCTCATCTCCCTCTCCACTATGAGCAGGACCAGCTCCGATATAAAGTAAAGGTGCTCAAGGAGCACTGGCTACCCCTCGGGCACGAACCACCCGCCTAGCTGCAATGGGAACTCTAGGAGTGATCGTGGTCCAACCTCGGCCTCTAGGACCTCCCCTGGCCTCACGAACAGACCTGTATACTGGCCCCACTGGAGGAAACATATCAATGTAGGGGAGGCCAAAATGTTGTGGTACTTTGTCAAAGGGGTGGATCTCTAACTTCCCTGTCCTATCTATCAGCTGACTAGTAGTAGTATAGCAAGCGATCAGTGTGTGTGTCTCCTCTCCCCATAACCCTGCCATGGCCTGATAAGGAGTGGCCTCCATGTCTGCAATAGTCAAAGAATCCACTGGCTAGTGTGGCATCCTAAGTATAGTCATCCCTATCCACCTTGCTGCCCTAATAGCCCTGGGATCCTCTGCCTATACACCTCTCCCATAAGGAATGATGCGCTCATACACCCAACTCATAACTAGAGTAGGGTGACTTAATGATTGTCCTTGTAATCTGACCACCCTATATAAGTCATGATAGGAGGTCCCAAGAATGTCTGCTCCCCAAGCGTAAACATGGCTATGCACCTCAATCTATGAGATAATGGGAGCCCAACAGTATAAGAGAGTATCTCCTCCCTTGTCCCTAATCAATCGCGAAGCCAAGATACCCATAACAACCTGGCGGAGCACAGGGATAAGAGAATCAATAATGGAATGGACCTGTCACCCCCTTCTTCGAGCCCATGGAGATAAAATCATCTCCCATGTAGGTTGCCCCCGAACCATATGAGATCTAGATATTGTTGTCTTGAGAGACAACCGCCTCCCAAGAATCAGGACCCCCAATATGTGATAAACGTCCTCTAGGGTGATATTCCACTCACCCCTAACTCCTAGAAATTGGAAAGTGTTCTGATCTGCATCCCAATATGAAAATAAGTCACACAATATGTGACTCATAGGTGTGACATGAGGGACTTGCGCAATCCTCCAAATACCACCCTCTGTAGAGTATCTCACTCTACCTGGGTAAGTGCTCTAACATTGTTGGAAGCCAATCACACTCCCTCTCTCTACTCCATCTGATGTACTCCTCCTTCTGCATCCACCCAAAATAGAGAAAAAGAGTAAGTTAGTAACATAATCCAACTAGAAAAATCATCAAGAACATATAAAAATGTCAAAAATGCAAAAACAATTAAAAAATACATCTTTTTTTGCATTCTATTCAAAACCGCCCTGTGCAGAGCGGCGGTTTCCTAACCACCGCCTTCTGAAGTGGCGGTTATGTAACCACCACCTAATAAGGCGGTGGTCCCATAACCGCCACCATCATAGGGTGGTGGTCCCATGACCTCCGCCCTATACAAGGTGGTGGTCATGTCCCGAATCAACAAATGGCTCGAAAGCCCTAAAAACACTTAAAAAGAGCAAAAATGCACCATTTTAACTGAAATAAAGACCTACCCTATAGCCCCCTAGAGACTCATTTAAAACTAACATTTTCAAAAATAATCCCCCAAGACAAAGATTTTAACATTTCTATATTTTAGGTTTAAAAATGATAAATTGAGAAGAACTAACTTGAGACTTCGCGGGTCGATGTCCTGCTCTCGGAGGCATGATCACAATCTCGCAACAAACATTTTGACTATACTCTCATCGAAAATGGTTACTGTGGGTCCCAGAGCTCAAAAACCACCAAATTGACACGCACAAATGAATAGTAAAATGAGCTCATTATATATATATATATATATATATATATATATATATAATATTCTAATCTTGTTTTAAGTGTTCTTACGCAGAGTTGGAGCGCCGATGGAGGTAAATTCTTATCCTCGCATAAATGGTAAGTCCTCATTTCATGTTAATTTAGTATTTATTTTTTGATTTATTTTATCTATCTGCACTTGAGTCCTCTTTTCATTTTGCAGATAGCGGGAATTTGGATGGCAACATTTCGACACATGGGCATGTTAGGTATAGCTTCTAACTCCCCATTTTGGGACCGCCATACTCAGACCCACCATTTTATGCCTCTTCATGGCTAAAACGCTTCTCCGAGGGGGCAATATGTACGTACCCAAAAATGTAGGTACTGTACTACCAAAAAGAGGTTATGAAAACCCCAATGATGATTTAGATCTCTTCACAAGGTGTTCGGAATCTAGAAAATCTCGCCAAGTGTACATTTGCATCCTAGAAAGCCTTGTCTAGCTTTTGCATGTTTTGTTCTAACCTCTGCCCCCTTTTTCCTTGCATTTTGTCTTTAAGTTACAGAACCGCCGCCCTGCCTGGGTGGCGGTCCCATGACCGCCACCCAGGATAGGGCGGTGGTCCTATAACCACCTCCCTACGTAGGGTGGCGGTCCTATGCGCGTTTTCTAGAACGTCCGATGATTTTGTCAAACGTAAAAATTCAAATTTCTATCTCGCATTCCTCAACCACTAAAGCTTGCATTTATGTTTTGGCTGCCTAGTAAATAGTGTTTTCCCTTTGTTTATATTAGAAGAGATCAATTTAGACTTACCCTCTGGTAAATCCAAATGCTATAAATACCCAGCTTGACCACAAGCAAATGACCCTCTTATTTTGTGTTTGATTATTCAATTTGTTTAAAGTTCTTGCATGAGTTTCAATAGTTTTATATTTTGAATGAATTCTCAGCCTCTCCTTTCTACTTTAGAGATCATTTTTCTTCTTTCTTTCATCTTACTTCATTGTTGTCCCATATAATTAGCTTAGCATAAGGTAGTTTTACTTCTAGATTAGAATCCATTTGATAATCTTAGAGTTGCAGGTTTTGTTTTGTCACAAGAGATAGATCCTGAATTCTCGGCATATTTGCATTGTATCCCCGTAATAAATCCTGCTAGGAATTGCATAGTCAAGCTCTATTCACTTGCACTATCCCTCTCTTACTTGCATTGTATTCGGTTTATATCCAAAGCTACCATTGTTCGAGTATCTTCTTCTGTTGACGTTATCACACTCACACTTTTCTGGATTCACGAGAACACGAAGGAACGAGGAGATCACACTGAGGGGAAAAATCACGACACAACTAGATTTACCACCTGCTCAGTAAACTCGGGTTTGAGCTATCAAAGTTCAGAAGTTACAATATATCAAATAGATTACCAAATTATTTTATTTCGCTTAAAGCTCACTTTCAATATTGCCAGGAAGCTATGGGAATGATGGTTTCGACAAGCTATGATTTTTTCCTCACTTCTGAGGTAAGATTGAAGGTTTTCAATTAAGTTAATTAGTTGTCTTTCATCTAGATTCACACATTTGCACAGTGAATAACCGTGTGGTTTATCTCACTTGTTTAGTCTTAGTATAAAAGTATTTCAATTATTGTTTGTAATTATAATGCTTTAATTGTGTATTTTGTTTGGATTAGCTTCCTTTTCAAAAAGTAGTATAAGTTTTTATTTTCAGTTTAAGTTAATTTGGAGACTTCAATTTAGATTAATATGTAGATCCTAATTAGGAGAATAAACCACTGGGAATTTACACTACCCGTTTATAGCCTCTAAATATCCCTTTTGTCATTTCAGCTACCAGGAGATCACACTACCAGATCTTAGTCATTGATCCTCCTACAGTTAGCCATAGGAAAGTTGTTTTTCGATTCTCATCCTCACCGTAGCTTTTCTATCATGAAAAATTGGCCATAATCCCGACCGTGACTTCATCTAAGTCGCCCATATTTCAAACCATCGGTTTGTTTAGGCACGACCACGGGAGGTCGGGTACGAGGAAGGTCACTTGCTGAATATCATACTCTCATGTCACTTTTCTATCGTATAGGCACATTGCCCCTATCATTCACTCTCGCATTCCATTCCACCTCATTCACATCATAATGCATATATTGGTTTCATTTACTCTTGTTTACTCATGCTTTTACATGCTCATTTTATTACACATGCTAGATAGATATCTTGTATGTCATTATATTTATCATACACACATGTGCATTCACTTTCCTTTCTAGTTGTGATCATATATTTTACAGATCCATTACACGCAACATGGATGCTTGGCACAATACCTATTACTAGTCCCATAGTGGCTCTTGGGGGCATCCACTTTCATACACTACAGGTGTTATTGTTTCATTTTATTTCATAGCACATTAATTTATCAAATTATACATGCATTGAAATACTTTTTATATTTCTAACATGCTAATGGGTGCTTCATGTGCAACATTTTTTACTGAGACTATTTACTTCCATGGTTGTTCGATACATTATTTTCTTTTGTGTGTTATTGTTTTGGGCTTTACCCTATGTCTTGCTTATTATCGATTACTTGCGGCCACTATGGCCTTGATTTTTTTGTGACATCGTGAGTGATGTCCTATTTTTGTAACCTACTTTTCTCATTCTACATTGTCATATACTTGCATCTTAGCTTATATATTATTCTTCTTACCTTACTTTTTCTCTTATGCATACATGTTTGTATTTTCTTGTACTAACACTTATCTCATGGCCACTTTGTTTGTGTGTGATTTGGTTTTTACCAACCACATTCCCTTCCCTCTACAGGCACAAATTCAAAGCACAACGATCGGTCCCTTTTTAGGCCGCATACTCCTTTAGCAACATCATATGCACCCCAAACGAGGGGGCATAATTTGGGTGAATCAGTCACCCCATAAAGCATTATACACAACACGGTACCAATACAACATAGTTTTCAGTTTCAAACAGGGTTCAGAATCAGACTTGGGTCCTTAGCACATCAGCCTTTCTTAGATGCCCGAAACCAAGGGACAATACAATGACCTTTCTTGGATACCTAAAACCAAGGGGAAGTTATAAATTGATTGGTAGTTCAACACAGTCTATAGAACTCCATACATAATGAATTTTATAGGGTAGATATTCCTTATCACATGCGTTTATAAACACCATCTTCATTGGTGTTACACGTAGTAGGAAGAAATTAAAGGTTGGAGGATAACACCAGACTATTATCCCTACACTTCTTCCATTTCAATGATGTGAGATCACTCGATAAAATCATGCATCAACATCATCTACAGGATCCTTTCTATACTCTTTCCACATCACGAATCAAGTGCACATGTTCCGTTTTCACATTTTCAGCATTTTTACATACTTTTCTTATATACTTTTTACATACTTTCCTTATACACTTTTTTACATAATTTTATCATATACATGCATATTTGACTACTTGTCATCTTTTCTTTTGCAGGTCCATCCGTATGGGAAGCAAAGATTCAACATCAATAACAAACAACATCACACACATTGTTGGGGTTAGCACAATGGTTGTACAGATGACAATATATCATATCTAAGCATACATGCAAATAAAAGCATATATTCTACTAGAAGAAATATACAAAACAAGAGACATAAATCAACACTAGATTTAACATGGTTCACCCAGTGTGGGCTACGTCCACCAAGAAACAAGCCAATCTATTATCCAAAGCTTTGACAAGATATAAAATGAATATTTACAATCTTCCACACCTCTCAGATGTACAATACTTTCTTTCTATCAAGCTTTTGCTTCATCACCAAGAATTCTCTCTCTCACCAACTTTTGCAAGTTCTTCCTAATTCTTGTTAATTCTCTCCTTCTAAACCCTAGATTTTATGTTTATATAGTCATTTATAGACTTAGGGAACTTAGTCATGTAATTACAATCAATATAAATACTTTAATGCTAAAAATAGATCTAATTCCCGAGAGTTAATTAAAACATCCTCGCACAAGTAACCAACGCCGATTAGACCTAACCGGTGGTTCCTCCCTTGCCCGACTGATGATGGTCATACCTAACCGATGTCGGTTCTAGGTGACCGATGCCAGTTCCCCCTAACCGATGATAGTTCTTGTATTTTCCAAAGACATTTTTATTACATGCTAAATCAAGTAATTGAGCTCCACAACTCAACACGCATCGACATCAACAACAGTACATCATGACATCTACACATGTGTTTCCACCCTAGGTTCATTTTCATAATCACTTTTACAATTTCTCCTCCTTAGCATCCACGCTTCACATTTTTATCACTCCACGCTTTGTCTAGTCCCTCAACACACTTTTTACATCGATCTACATGGTTATCAGGTATGCATCTCTATCTACTTTATGTTACCGAGCTTTCTACTCACCAACATAAAGTGGGGGCAAATGTAGACACACAATCACACACTTTGGGTAATTATTTAGTCATGATCGCATACTACTATTCATATGATTCCTAAGTAAGAAAAGTACTAATTAACCCATGTCTTTGGCCACCTTATTTTACTATCATTGTTGCTACTTTTGGTCTTACACCCTCACTTGCTCAGCCTAACTTTTAAGTCTTTGAAATTTTTCATCCTGGACACAACGCTCACCAGGATGTCGCATCAGGTGCCCCTATCCTCTTTTTACTTTACTCACACTTTTTGGGTTCTTTCTAGTCGTTTGATCATCTTATCTTATTAGTAGTTGGCCTTTTCGTGGTTGATTACGATATTAAAGCAAGGGAATCATATAAATATAAAGTTATGTGATCATAATAAAGGACCAAGCACTAATCACTATCTATCACAACCTAAGGTTGCATCCATCAAGGCATCTAAGAGATCCATTGCATCCATCTAGCCTGCATCACACGGACAAAAGAGATGGTTTTTGTATCACACTTCATATGAGGGAAGTTCATTCTATTCCATGCACACATTTACTACATTCTACATCTATCTACTTGCTCGTTATCCAAAAGTGACATACACAAAAGCAACCTAGGGCATAATTCCGCACACACAAAAAAAAATTATTGGGTTTGTGATGTAGTGTAGTGCTCACGTAAGTTCACCATTATGATGCCGAGGACATCGACCCCCATTTTGCATCTTAAAATGATTAAGTTATAATGTAAATATATGAACCTAATTTGAATGATATAACAAAGTAGTAAATGAATCACAATTAAGTATAATAATGAATACCCAAGCAACTAAGCAATAAATAATGAAACCCTAATTACAAAGAGAGGGTAAAAAGGATTAGATGATTCGTAGAGTTCTGGAGAATGCATAGAGTTACAAAAATGGAAATTATGAAGCACAAAATGTCACCCTTGAGTACGAAAAATGTAGAACTGGAAGAATATCTTTGGACTTGGGTGCCAGAGGGGAACAGGGGCACTGTAGGCACCCTGGACTTATTTCAGGCGCTGGGTATGTGGAAATACTAAAAACCTCCTCTAAGGTGTCACAAGGTGTTCTCCTTTAGTTTCCTTTTATCACTCCAAGGTCACACCAAGATCACCGAGGTCGTTGTAAACCTGCAATAAATTATGAACCTGCAAAACCCTCAAATATACATCAAATCCTAAAAAATAAAGATGCAAAATGAGGGGCCAGAATGTCCTCAATTTTCGCAATGGTGAACTTACGACTAAGTGTTGCACTACATCTCATACCCAATGTAGTTATGTGTGTGTGTGTGCAAAATTATGCCCTAGGTTTCTCTTGTGCATGTCACACTTGGATAACGAGCAAGTAGCTAGATGTAGAATGTAGTAAATGTGTGCATGGAATAGAATGAACTTCCCTCCTATGAAGTGTGATGCAGAAAACCAACCCTTGTGTCCCTTTTGATGGAGCTAGATGGATGCAATGGAGCTCTTAAATGCCTTTATAGATGCAACCTTAGGCGGTGATAGATAATGCCTAGTGCCTGGTCCTTTATTATGATCACATAACTTTATATTTATTTGATTCCCTTGCTTGAATTTTTAATCAACCCCAAAAATTTTGACTACCAAAAAGATAAGATGCTCAAACGAATAGAAAGGACCCAAAAAGTTTGAGTAAATTACAAAGAGGACAAGGGTGCCCAAAGGGGATAAGGGCGCTGACGCTAGCATCCTAGCTAGGCACTAGTGTCCAAGATGACAAATGTTGAAGACTAAAAAGTCGACGAGCAAGTGAGGGTGTAAGACCAAAAGTAGTGATAGAAAGTAAAGCAAGGTGGCCAAAGACATGGGTTGATTAGTACTTTTCTTACTTAGGAATTATATGAATAGTAGTACGCAATCAAGACTAAATATTTACCCAAAGTGCGTGATTGTGTGTCTACACTTGTCGCATTCTTCATTTGTTTTGTGTTCCACCTCATCTAATATTTGTGAATGTATTTGATCATTTAATACATTCAAAGGAAAGAAGAGCATGCATTTAAGTCATGACATACACATTGTGCAAAATATAACTCGGTTTTAATGTTTTAATATTTTAGATATTAGTTTTATGGGATTTCATGTTTTTTTGGTTATTATTTTACTTGATTATTTATTTATGTTTTTTAAAGTAAAATTTATATGTGAACCATTTATCATACAATTATACAAGGGTATTCTTTAGGTGGGGTAAGGTCCAAATGGTAAGGAGATTATTGAAGGATAGGGGAATTAAAATGGTGCATGGATGTAATTGTATTAAAGGCCGAAAAATGGTGCATTCTTGTTATGGAGGAGAGGAATCACACCTATAGATACAAGAGATCTATGCAAAGTTAAAGAAAGTGAGAAGTTAGTAGTTGCATTTGAATTGTTAAATATGCCCCATCCTAGGATAACTATTGGATTTGTTGAGAACCTTCATGTATGTGCTAATTTCTAGATCAAAAGCATGGTTATCTCCAAGATTCTTACAAGATAGATTTGTGTGAGAGCTGAGAATAAGCTTCAAAAATGGGATTATTGAATATGCATTGGGAACAATTAAATGTAAAAAAAGGAGCTTTAGTAGATAAACGTCGGGTGTTTGACCAAATGACGAAACATGATTTTTTTTTTGGCGAATATAATAATTGTGTTTTATAAAAATGTGGGTAGTAGAAAAATAAGAGCTTTGTAACAACATATTGACATACATGCATAATCAACACAAAATACAAATCTAACAAACTAAACATTGTTATCCTCTCGGCATAATTTTTAACTCATGTGCGATAGCTAGTTATAACCTTATTATGCGTAAGTTATAACCTTCATGTAGAAAATATGAACTTAGTTCGTAGTTTTTTTGGGAAATCATGCAAGCAGTATTTAGTTTTTTCCATCCTATCATTACACATAAGTATTTGTAGTTTATTCCATCATATCAATATAAAAAGAGTTTTGGTAATGTGTAAAAACATGAATTATCTTCTTATAGGTGTTTATAATTTTTATTATTCATTATTTTCTAGAATAATGAACATAAAGGAAAACAATTCATTTCTAAATAAGGTCATAAATGACCTTACATGTAGAATGAAGCATTATGATTTCTTGAAGATTAAAGGTGTCAAAAGACACAATTGCGATATTCTCATCTCCCCTTCCGATACAACATTCCTTCGTGAACCAAATTTTGACAAGGTATTTGCAAAAAAATGGACCCAAGAGCAATGAACACATTTGCAAGAAACACCAATATCAACATTTGTAGTTGAAAATATGTAGAATTACACTGTATATTCAATCTATGTTCAGTAATTCAGTATATTCAAACAAATACTAAAATAAGAACTATGTTCACCTTATGTTAAATGATACTCAATGTATAGACATCCTTTTCTTTACATGTTCAGACTTTATTTTTCTTTGCATATTAACAAATTGAAATTATTGAATACACATTGAAAATATAGATGGAATCTTGGTGTTGCATGCGAATGTGCTCAGTGCATGGAGAACATAAAGAAGAAATGACATTGCAGGTTGGAAGGGATCAACAAGTGATATGAAAATATGTTAGCAATTAATGGTTGCTTTGAATGTGGCATTGGCACATGAATAGAAATGACGGAGGAGGAATGCAAAGTGATAGGAGCCAAAATATTGCACTGATAGCTACAAACTATCTTTATGCACTGAAACTACGGAATGTACACTTAATAACTTGTATAATCTTTCCTTTGAACACATACATTTCAATGACTAAATTACAATGTTCTATTTAATTATATTCAATATTTTGTGCGCTTATGGGAGAGGAAACAATTGGTGACCACAGAGTAGGCTATGAACTAATTTATGATAGGGTGGCTCTGTAAAATATTAATTGAAAAACAAAGACAAAACTTATTCAAGTGTTCCTCGGATGTTAAAGTAAGGGATTCACATATTCATTGCATATGCAAACATTCTTCATGTATTTAACATTATGTCTATTTTCTGACATTCCTCACATATTTAGACATTCTTTGAATATTAAAAAGATAACTATCATTTACCTCCTAAATATGTGGCCTCCCTGGCAATATAAGTATTTATTCAATAATAACAATGTAATAAGAACATGCACTGAACTAACAACATATTCAATGTATATTCAAGTAATTTCAGTGCACATTAAAAGTTTGAATGTGTAGTATAAAATGACAAAGTTACAATTGTATATTCAATGTATGTTCAGAATTCCAGTATATATTCAGCTAGTCAATATAAAGTTAATCATGGATATTCAAATATTAAGCGCACATTACACAACAACCACAACACTTATATTGATAATAATAATGTACAATCAATAACAATCGCATTTTGAAACTGTAAGACACATGGATGAAAATAACCTTGTTTTTGGACAATTTTTACGTTGTATTAGAAGATTTTGTGGCAAATGGAGGAATAAACAAAATGCACTGAAATAAATGAATATACATTGAAAAATAATAGTTCAAAGCGTGCATGCTTGAAAAAACAAAGTTAGAACAAAACTCATTACTCAATAACAACAATGTATGGTCAATAACAACACATGTTTGAAATTGTAAGACACGTGGGTGAAATAACCTGTTTTTTGGACAATTTTTGCATCATATTAGAAGAGTTCGAGGCGAATGGAGGAATAAAAAATGCACTTGAAATAAATGAATACATTGAAAAACAATAGTTCAACGTGCATGCATAAAAAAACAATAGGTCAGAACGAAACCCATTACTCAATAACCAACAATAGAAATAACCCTATGTAGAAATGTGTACTAAAGGACAAAATATGATGAATCAACAGAGTTTGTGCCGAACGAAAGATTAAACAAGAACATGCATATAAACAACTCAATAATGAATGAATATACGTTTGTAAAACTGGTAATGCTTGATTAAACAAGAACATGCACATAAACAACTCAATATAGAATGAATATACGATTGTAAAATTGGTATTGCTTGCGAATGTGCTCATTGCATGAAAACCGAGAGAACAGATCCAAACAACTATGGAAATGGGCTCACCTTGTGACCCACATGGCGATTTAAATGGGTCTTGACTCGCTGTTGCGGGGTAGAAAGGCTCGGGTGGCTGCTAATAGGAACCATTCTTTGGCTGTTGCGAGGTTGAAAGGGGCGGGAATGTTCAACTTCCCCTCCACATGCACACTACCAAATGCAATGTCATGCGAGTTAATAGTTGCATTGAATGCGTCGGTGGGGCGTAGGGAAAACAATGATCGGTGGAGCTAACAAAGTGGCGAGGGGATGATGTGAAGTGAATTAAATGTGTTTTGTTTTGGGAATAGAAGTTAATTTGTTCACTTGCCATGTGGGTACATACATTTTTTTGTGGGAAAACAAATTTTCGAGTTCATTATGTAATTTTTTAAAGGTTTTATGTAGTGGGCCTACCATGTGGCAATTAACCTAGTGCCATAATGGCTTCACCATTTTTTTGAAATCACAACAAAATTTGTGACGTGTCGAAAAAAATTAGAGCACCTCGTCATCATGAATTTAATTGGGACATAATTGAAAATAGGGTGCTATATATATAAAAGAAGGTTACAATTGAAATATATACCTCATACTTAAACACAATTTAAAAATAGTAGAGTGAGAGTTTAGAGGGTAGTCCAGTCCCATCTGGGGCTATTGCTCCTATTTGTATGGGAAATGTGGTCCCATATTTAAAAATATTATTGCTGCTACTAAAACTCAACAAAAAATTTAAATTTTTCAAAGAACTACATTTTAGAGAAGGGATTTCTAGCCCCATTAAGCAAATGGGGGCATAAAAAAATAGTTGCTTATAAATTGTAGGGAGTTTTTGTGACACTTGGTATTTCAATTTAAGCTTCCCACTCAATTTTTCCCGCTAATAATGTATTCAGGGTTCATGGGACCATACTTTTATTAGTGCTAAAGACTCCTATTTTGTCTCCGTAGAAAAAAAAAAAAATCATAAGACCTTATTAATGCGAAAATACCCTATTTTTTCTCTCTCTCACCTATTTACAAAATTTAGCTAAAAGAAGGTTACAATTGAAATATATACCTCGAGACTTGAACACAATTTAAAAATAGTAGAGCGAGAGTTTAGAGGGTAGTCCCATGCTAGGGCTCTTTGCTCCTATTTGTATGGGAAATGTGGTCCCATGTTTAAAAAAATTATTGTTGCTCCTAAAACTCAACAAAAATTTAAATTTCTCAACAGCTACATTTTAGGGAGAGGATTTCCAGCCCCATTAAGCAATTGGGGGCACAAAAAATAGTTGCTTATAAATTTTAGGGAGCTTTTGTGACACTTGGCATTTCAATTTAAGCTTCCCTCTCAATTTTTCCTTCTAATAATTTATTCAGGATTCATGGGACCATACTTTTATTAGTGCTAAAGACTCCTATTTTGTCTCTATAGAAAAAAATAAAAATTCATAAGACCCTATTAATGCTAAAATACCCTATTTTTTCTCTCTCTCACCTATTTACAAAATTTAGCTTTTCCTTTGCATGGGACCGCAGCTTTAGAAACCTAAAGCCAAGAAAGCCCTGCCCTTTTCTTTCTTTTCCTTTCCTTTCTAATGTTAGTGTAGTTTAAAGATTAAAATAGAAAAAACAAAACCAAAAAAAAATTGCACGTGTTATCAACTTAAGTCGGGTAGAAGAAAAGCCCTGGAACGTAAAATTTGTATGTGAAGGAGTGTACCAAAATTTCAAGTAAACTGCAAAAGTTTCGAGATTAATTAACCGATGTTCCATTGCAAAACAATAGATGTATGTGTACCCTGAATAAGTTTCTACGAAAACGATAGAAAATGTTGCGTGATATTTTTGTCATTGAATTATGAAAATGCCATGACGTTTTTCAGCAAAAAATCGTAGGTTATCATTTTCATGCAAAGAATGTGCCGGCGGAAACCCATTTACTACAGATTGAGGGATGTGGCAATGGCAACCCAAGATGAAAAACCAAGACACATTTTCAATGCTGTAAGCCTACAGCCGAGGAATCAAACTTACAGGCCTTTATGTTTCTTTGTCAGACGGCAAAGTGTTTTTAGCAATTGTGGCATTGATTCGGAAAGGGCAATGGAGAAAATATACATACTGTGCGAGCAAGGACGGCTGAAGGAAGCAATGGCAATGCTGCATCTCATGGAACACGCAGATAATCAGGTAAATCACAATGCTTATGCTTGTCTCTTGCAAAGCTGTATTCAAATGAAAGATTTATTCCAAGGAAAAAGACTCCATGCACACATGATCAAATCCAACTTTAATCCGGGTATCTACATGGGAAACAGTCTCATTAACATGTACGCCAAATGCGACAACCTCGTGGATTCACGCCAAGTGTTTAACAAAATGCCTGTTAAAAACACATGTTCATGGAATACCACACTTTCTGGATATGCCAAAATTGGGGATATGGAGCATGCACTTCAAATGTTTCAGGAAATGCCTGAACGAGATGCAGTGACATGGACTATCATGATTGCAGCATATACCCAATTTGGCCATTGTCAGGAAGCTCTTCTGCTCTATAAGCGAATGCTGCAGGAAGGAACATTGCCAAACCAGTTTACTTTTACAAGTGTTGTTAGTATGTGTACGAACCTAGAAAATTTTGAACTGGGGAAGCAGGTCCATGGCCATATAATTATATTAGGAGTGGGTTCTTATGTTGCGGTTGGAAACTCACTGTTAAACATGTATGCCAAATGTGGGAGTACAGAGAAGGCACGCCTTGTGTTTGATCAGTTGCTTTTAAGAAATGTATATTCATGGAATACTTTGCTAGGAATGTATGCTCAATCGGGCAGTTTAGATTTTATGCAGCGTCTGTTTGATAAGATGCCAGCAAAAGATGTGGTCTCATGGAATTCCATGATTGCAGGACATGTCCAACATGGAAACAATAATAAAGCCTTTGAATTATTTGTCCAAATGCAACAGGATGGCATGAATCCAGACATAATCACTTTCATTAGCATTCTAACTGCATGTTCCAAACTAGAAGCTTTGAAACAGGGAAAGCAGGTTCATACCCATGCCATCAAAACTGGACTTGAATTGCATGGAACTATGGGTAATGCCCTTGTGAGCATGTATGCTAAATGTGGGTGCACGGATGATGCACGTTTTGTGTTTGACAAGATGCCTGAACTAAATGTTGTTTCGTGGACTGCCATGATTGCAGGATACCTTAGGTGTGACAGCATAGATTTTGCACGTCAACTGTTTGACAGGATGCCCGAACGTGATGTAGTTGCATGGACAGCAATGATTGTAGGATATGCTCAATATGGAGATGAAAAGGAGGTAATACAACTCTCTGAACACATGCTACGATCAGGTCCAAAGCCAAACAATTTTACCTTTTCATGTATTCTGAGTGTTTTTGCAAGCCTAGCTGATTTAGAGAAGGGCAGGCAGATCCATGCCCACACAACCAAAATTGGATTTGATTCCCATGTGTCTGTGAGTAATAGCCTTGTTACTATGTATGCAAAATGTGGAATCATAGAAGATGCACGCCAAGTGTTTAGACATATGCCTGAACAAGATGCTGTTTCTTGGACTGCAATAATTGCAGGAAATGCTCAACATGGGTTTGGTAGAGAGGCTATCCATTTATTTGAAATTATGCTACAGAAAGGCATGAAACCAGACCATATTACATTCCTTGGAGTTCTTACAGGATGCAGTCATGCAGGCCTGTTGGATGAAGGGCGATACTACTTCAGTTTTATGAGCCAAGACTATCGCATCACTCCAAGAGCAAGTCATTATGCATGTATGATTGACCTTCTTGGCCGTGCTGGGTGCCTGAGAGAAGCAGTGGATCTTATCAACAACATGCCTATTGAACCAGATGCTTATGTGTGGGGGCATTGCTTGGGGTCTGTAGGGTTCATGGAAACGTAGATTTAGCTAAACATGCAGCAGAAGGCCTTTTTATGTTGGAACCAGAACATGCGGGAGCCTATTCACTGCTGGCAAATATATACGCTTCATCTGGCAAGTGGGATGATGTAGCGAAAGTGAGAAAATTGATGAAAGATAGAGGTGTGAAAAAGGATCCAGGATGCAGCTGGATTGAAATTAAGAACAAAGTTCATGTATTTGGAGTAGAAGATGGACGCCATCCTCAAACAGTGGAGATTTACGCAATGTTGGAGAAACTGGCTTTGCAGATCAGGGAGGAAGGGTATGTGCCGAATATGAAATTTGTGCTTCATGATGTCGAGGAGGAGCATAAGGAGCAAATTCTCTGCCACCACAGTGAGAAGCTGGCAATTGCCTTTGGGCTTATCAACACACCCAGTGGAACAACTATAAGAATCATCAAGAACCTGCGGGCATGTGGGGATTGCCACACTGCTACAAAATTCATCTCCAAGATTGTGGGTCGCGAAATCATTGTAAGGGATGCCATTCGCTTCCATCATTTCAAGAACGGACTGTGTTCGTGTGGAGATTTTTGGTAATTCTTGGCTTGTGAAGTAAATCAAGCTTTGATTGTCGGGATATCAGGCATGCCAAAGAAGCGTCAATTGATCATGTTGTGATTGCAGTATGAGGGCACAACTGAGATGATACTTTTGTTGGGATGATCAAGTGAGAAGAAATTAAAACAAATTAACACACAGAAACAGCTGAAAGTTCTTGGGGGTAGTTGCCTAGTGTACACTTGGAGGATATTAGTATACTGGCCCTCATAAATGAAAACACAAGGTAGGTTGGGGTACGTTTATGAGACTGAAGGGAGGTCTACAGTCTTCGATTTGCTGTAGCTTCCCATTAAAATAAACTGCACAGTACACACCCAATCAAAAGCTCCATGTTGTAACGTTAAAGGCTGGGAATGAGCTGGTTTTTATTACAGGGTTCATTGAGAGGACAGGTATGCTATGCCTCAAAGTGCTGATTCGCATGTTCCTTGAGGATCGCAACACCTTTATACTATTTTTGCAACTGCAAATCAATTCATCTTCGTTCAGACCACTCTCAGACATGTGAGAAACTATTGGGTGGCATTACAACCCCAGACACCTGGCATACCCAAATTCTACATTTCTGACGTTGTTAATGGGGGCGAGATTAACTACAACCCCATACCTCATGTAAACTACATTATTGTTCAAGTTTGGAAACCCTTAGCTTTAGTTGCAGATAAATCAGAATTGTTTTTAGCTCTGCCTACACAGGAGACCAGTCTTCCTTCCGCTACTAAACATGAGTAATAAAAAGGTTTACACTGGTTGTATTATAACTGTATTTATGTTTTGTATGTAACTTGTCTCTATTACTGATGTCTTGTACAGGCCGAGTAGGTCTTATCACAATTATACTGGTGTTTATCAGTGGCCTTTTGTTCGTTTTAACATGTCAAAAGATCAAGTTAGATCCATGCCCCTCAATTCCCGCTCGAAATATTTTTGTGTATTGCTTCTCCTGGTGAAAGAACAGGTTTACTTTTTCTCTCTAAGATAATGTGAAGTTGAACTAGACGTACTCATTGTTTTGTTTTTAATGCAGGCAAAAGATACTGCCGAATACATCGTGGATGCTTGTTGGATCAACCACCACTATCATAGGCATTACATAAGAAGATATTGGTCACTAGTAAAACTTATGATGATTAATTTTTGTAGCAAATTACCTAAGTAGTTTTAACTAATGATGATTAATCTTTCACCTGTCATTTCCCATTGCTATTTAGTAACAACAATATCATATTTTCTTATAATGAGCTCTTACGATAAAACATCAATATTGATTACGCCAAAAGGCGTGTTTACAATGGGAAAGTCGAGGGGGCTATGACAAAGATTTCAATCCTTGTCATCGATGTGGTCTGCCATATCAATGTCCATGTACTAAGGAAATCTTAACCATCCACATTATCGACCCTTTCAACGTCAACTTTGTCTCATCAATAATACGTGGGAAAGAATGTTATGTATCTGGATGTCTTAATAATAATAATAATTGTTTTATAGTCCACAATGTCGGGCAGCTTGTTTTTGGGTCTCCAGAGGCAGCTTGTAGCATATGGGACTACCTCGTACTCCCAAGTATGCAAGAGGCACCTAAGCTGTGCTACAAATGAGGCGTACATACCTTACCCCTGCAGGATTTGAACTTGTGACCTCTATTTCAAGAGCAAAGGAAGCACTTTGCCATGGCCGATCATGCCATGGGCATCATTGCAATCCCCAAGAAAATATTTAGAATCTCACAATTGGCTATTGAGAAAGTGGTTCTTTGGTCGGTTTGCAAATTCTCCTTCTCAATATGTTGTGAATGAGATGCTGCAAATAGGGGCAGTGACGAAGCTGTGCATGGTGCTGCAAGTGGAGTGCACGCCCAAGACCAAAGGCAAGGCAAAAGAGATGCTCAAAACGCACGCCAACTATGAAGGAATTTGTCTTGTGTTCCCTCAATAATGCATCCGTAAAAAGAATACCACCATGTCTCAATTGAAGTATGAGTGTACATTTTGTGAACACGTTAGGTGATTTGATGATATTTTCTATGCGCAAGTTTGATTTTGATTTTTGTATAAAATCGAGTGATGCATTTCGTATGTAATATTTCATTGTTGATGCATTACGTTTGTTTTTCTAAGTTTTTATTACGAAGAGAAAATGACTTCACCTACTGTTCCATTTACATATAGCTTTTCAATCCAAACATTTTTTTTGGCATTAAAACTAATTACTCGACTTGTCATGAAAAATTCATTTCCTCTGTGTGATTTACGCAAGATTTTTCACCTAAGAACAAATTTTAATATGGATTTAAAAGTTCAGCAGATTTCCAAGAATTTTCACTTTACTAACAAATTGTTGAAATTTTATTTTCATTTTCGATCAGATGTTGCACTTACCTTACTGAATTATGTTGCAAAAATTGCTACAAACATGTATTATGTTGCACTTAATTATGCACTGTCTCATCAATAATCCAGATTGATTGTTAAATAATCCGATCATTTCTTTACTACGTCGAAATGTGTGTTTACGATGGGAAAGCCGGGGGGATCGACAAAAGATTTTGATCCTTGTCGTCAACGTGGTCTATCGTATCAACATCAATGTACTAACGAAATCTTCACCATCCACATCATCAACCGTATCAACATCCAAGTCGGTGTCATTTTTTCTATTTGACCTTCGACATTCTCGAATCATTGTTTGACATGTGTATATATTTATACTAATTTTGGTCGTCGATTAAAGCGAAAGCGAGATGATGGAAATGATGGAGTGTTTCCATTCCATTTTTATTATGAACCCAAGACAAGCATTTCGGGGGCATTTACGAAGTGTTTTGTGGTTCCACTTTTGTACCCGAAATGCCTAGATGTGGGTGGGGTGTGTTAGAGTGGGGGACGGGAATTTTCCTGCAACGAAGAGTTGAGGGTGTCATTTCATGAACTAGCATAGAAAAATTCAATTTAACAACCGAGGAGAACAGTGAGAGATTGCACAAAACATTAGGAATTAGAATATTCTTGCAATTATCTTGGAATATTTATTATCCTCACATAGAAATGATTAGCAAGAATACTACCAAGTGTGAAATGAATGCGAAGAACAATCATTCTCATTAGCTTGTCGTATTTCAATTGTTAAGGAAAATAATTGTGCATTCTTCAACATGTAGAGTGACACCAATATTTTCGATTTTATCAGATATCCTATCGGATGCATGCCTTGTATGTTTGTTATTAACTTGATGGCCACTGGTTGTATGGGCTTCTCTAACTAGAGTTATTGTCTCCAAGAAGATTCATTAGCATCAACGTGATTAAAAAGGAGACATGTTTAATTTATTTAAGTACTAATTAGAAACCCAAAATATCAGCCTCTACTTTGGCTATATTTTTATTTTTCGTAGCTTGGTCGTATAATTATGTGTTATTACACCTGAAAGCCTAAATACGAGGGAAAGCCCTGGGGGCTCGACAATAGATTTTAATCCTTACCATCGATGTGGTCTTCTGTATCAAATTCCATGTACTAACGAAATCTTCACCATCCAAGTCGAGTATCATGTTTCCTGTTTGACCTTCGACAACTACGAATCATTGTTTGATAGGTGTATATATTGATACTAATTTTGGTCGTTGATTCAACTGAGTAGATGATGGACAACAATTTCAGTGTTTATATTTTCCGAATTGATTTAAAATGAAGCATGAAAACATATCCATCAATAAGTAATTTAACCCCAACAGAATGGGAGTAATTTTGCAATTAATGAACAACGATCTAAACACCGTAGCTAATGGTTCATAAGGGCTCCTTCTTAGGGGTAATCAATACTAACAAAAAAATGTCTTGGCTGTCTCGATTCACAATTTAATTACCCATGGGAATAAAAACTGAGATCGTTGTAATATTAAAGTTTCAATATTAAATTTTTAGGCAAGCATGATTGATTCCTCTCAGGATGAGACCAAATTTGAATCGTAGACAAATTTCACTTTTAAAAAAGGAAGAGACAAATGCATACATCTAAAAGAGCATTTTCTTTCGAATAATCAGACACAAAAGCAACCATTATAGTGATAATCACAACAAAAAAATTTCCCTGACATCTTAACGTTAAAAACATTGAAAAAGAGGGAGTTTGTTTGTTGTAGGGTGAAAAGCACATAGTTTGAATTGTGTTATTAAAGTTCTATTGTGGAAGATATATTGCACATTCTTAGTGAGCGGATGTTGAATGTACCTTACCGCTATGAGTTCCGATGACAAACTGTGAGAAATAAAATTATCGTTCCAGATCTGCATTGAGTATATATAACCCAACTCCTAGATTATATATCATTTCCTTTCCAGTTAGTTAGATTTGTAAAATTTACTTATTCACTTTGTAATTTGGAATTTATATGACACCCTCAGAATCCCATTGTTAGTCATCTATTCTTGCCATATACCATCAAACATGCCATCGTTGCAAATAATAGCACAAAACGAAAGCAATGAGCATAAATTTGTCAACAAATAGGGCATGAAGCTCGTCAAATCAGCTTCAATAGGACCCACATCCAACTGATTTAGTTGTTTAGGTATGTATTTAGTTGTTTTGTTTGAATTGATTTTTGAGATTTGTTGGAATTGAATTTTGAGATTTGTTTTAACATTTTTTTCACATTTGAACTCTAATTTAAATTTGAATATTATTAATAGATTGCATATTTTTAGTAACTAATTATTCTATGAATATAATTTGCAAGACATGAACTACTTAGTTGGTCAAATGGTTGATATGAGGTCTAGCATTCCTAGGGTGACGTGTCAAAGATGTTAGAGGGTCTACATGATGATGATCAAGTCATTTCAAGTAAAAACATGGGTTGAAAAAGTCATTCTAGGCCTTGTTCTTGACCTAGTGGATGCATGATGATGAGTGCATTATTTGGCTCATTTATATCATTCCTATGATCAGTAAATTGCCACTTAGATATGATTTGCTAATGCATGGGGATGCTTTGTATAGTTATATCATAGTGAGTTTGATGCATTTTCCTTGCTTTTGTTCATGAAAACTGATTACCGTATAAACTTCCTACTAATTGTCTTTGTGAGGAAAATGTGATGATGTGTGTAGGGAAATGATGAACGTTTGTTGTTGATGTAATTACGAAGTCCAAGTTTGGAGCTGGAATACGGGAGCAGAAGACTTTTTCCACCAGTCGACCTATCAGTATGGGACTTGTTTCTAACTGTCCCATAGGAATTTATGAGTTTTAGTTAATATTGATTAGTGGAAGATGTTAGTGCCACCTATTATGGTGAATTCTATAACCATTTGTGTCTATATTAAGACACCTTCTTAAGAACATGGTTAGTTATTATTTTTGGAGATACTTTGCAATATATCGTCTGTGGTATTCAAAAATTTCAACTTCATATGTTGTCTACGATATGGAACTTATTTAAATTAATAGAAGTAAACGTCATTTTGGAGATCTAAAGTTCTTTAGTAATTCCTCTGTCCCAAGGGAGAGCAAGGGCCCACTCAACCGAGGAGACAAGAGGTTGTTTTATGTTCACATATGCATACGGTTTTCTGATAAGTCTTACTGCAATCCTTGTTTCAAGTATATTTCATGCAATCTTTGGTTGAATGTATTTGTTTTCCTTACCAACACTTTTATCTGGAATATGTGTTTTCTTTTATGCAAAGTCTAATTAACATGCGATCTTACTTTTACTAAGTTCTAGCTTCAATTGTGTAGTTGCAATTCCATTTGTTTGAGTATTGTGTGTGTGTATTTCAATTTCAATTAGAAGTGTAGCTTTTAGACTTCCTTTCATTGATAGATGAATTTCGTAGATTTACATTAGGTTTCCATAGATTAGTAACCAACTTAAAAGATCTCACAACACCCCCAATAGAAATCCCAACAGAACTGGTTACATAAAGCTCCATTGCATACTGACCTAGGACACAACCCTGGTTTATAATGACACTAACAGGAGATCATGTTAGTTAAATGATTGGAGAACACAACGACCCATCATTTTTGGTGCCGTTGTGGGGACACCATAAGCACACTACTGCCATTTCTTTCACTTCACATGTTATGGGTGTTAATGGAGTTCATATATGCAACCAGTAGATGTCTTGGGCCTTGTTTCAATAACCACCTTTGATGCATAGGCCACAAGACGATCAAGGGAGATTTACAAAGACACAACATTCAACAAATCTCTCTGGACAGTTTACACGTAGAAAACACTATGAGTGACACTACCTCCAATACAACACCTAGAATCATTTCGAGCATTTTGTATCCTCCGGCCAACACTCAAAAATGGGGGACCATGGGAATAATGGAGACCGCCCCTTGGGTTAGACCTTTACTTACCCCATTGTCTTAGATGAGGATGAGGATGCACCCATGAAAAATATCTCACCATCCATCCTCCCTATCTTTCGAGGCATGTCTATGGAAGACCCTGATTAGTTCTTGTTTGAATTCAAAGTTTTGTGCCAGACATATGACTACAGAATGAACAATAAAAAACTCAAACTTTTTCCTTCCACTCTCAAAGACTCTGCTATGAGATGGTTCATGGGGTTGTCCTCTAACTCCATTAATTCTTGGGAAGCCATGGAGACAACTTTTTGGATAAATATCAAGACTACTATGCAGGGGAAGGGATAGGAAAGAAGAGTTCTTCTAGATACGACAAAAAGAAGATGAAAATCTAGAGGATTATCTGGATAGATTTCTCTTTCTCCATCGACGAAGTGGTTATGAGTTACATGCAAACATTACTAAAACAATTTTTCTTAAAGGACTTGACGAGGAAACCAAGGATTCCCTCCATCTCATGGGAGGAGGAGATGTGCATAAACTTACCATGGAACAAATCACTGAGCTATGCAGAAGTTACTCCAGAACATGAGGGGGTATAAGAAAAAAAAGACATCCAAACTTACTCTGGGTACCTCTGAACTTCGGAGGAAATGGCTAACATGAAAACAAAATTTTTTGTAGTTAACATCAACCATAGATGGACTCAAGGCCAAAACCAGTCCTGCCAAAGAACCTCTAGACATATATTTCCCTAAGTGTAGGAAGAGACACCCCCGAGAGAATGTCCTTTGGATGTCACAGACATGTGTTTAATCTGTGAAGTGGCTGACCACGACACTAAGCATTGCACCTTCTTACCAGTTGAAAGGAGGCTTGAATGTTGTCTCTCAAGCTGACACAGAGTTAAACTTTGTTCAAAGGCCAAATAATCAAGGCTAGATTTCCACCTCGACCTGCTCAGAACCCCTGGAGGATGTCATGGCCTAATCAGGCCCCTCACCTACTTGGGGACAACCTGAGTGGACAACATCAAATTGGATGACTTATCCACATCCACCACCTTGGATGAATCCCTACACTCAGCCAAGTTGGACACCACCAACCCTAGCAAGTCCATGACACAACCAACAAGTGGGGTCCTCAACAGAATCCTAACCAAAACCAGCCATGGACACCACCACAAAACATTAATCAACAATGAGAGATTCCAAAGCAACCACAAAAAGCTTTAATGGCCCCACCACAAGCCTACCAAAAACACGGAAAAGCAACACAAACACAACTTCTAGCCCAGCTGGTAGCAAATCCTAAAAATCAGCAGACAACTTCAATTGATGAAGCAAGACCAAGTAACACAATGCAGGTTAATACTATTGGTAATTTGACTGAGGTCTAGAAAAACATTGAATCCTCCTATTGTTATCACGAAATGTCCTATAGACACTGATAAAGAAGAGACACTTGAGGAAAATACAGGACCTGCACCTTCTCCACAGACACAAAACACTCAGAACAGTCAAGAACTTAACCAGAATACCCATAAAGCTCCTTTCCCTGAGCGGTTACAGGACACTCAAACTGCAGATGAAACAATGCTAGTACAAGAATTGAAAAAGTGCACATTGAGGTCCCACTTCTGCATGAGCAATAAGGGACATTCCTGAATTAAACCAAACCATTAGAAATGAGTGTATAAAAACACCAGGGAGGAAAAAGAAATACCCAAAAATTGTTAGGGTGGAAGGAAATTTGGCTGATTTAGTAGCTGACAACCTTATTTCACCAAAATATGGGGATCCTGGGAGTCCAGTTATTACTATTTGTATAAACAATCAGTCAATATCTAATGTTTTGGTGGATCTTGGTGTTGCCATTAATGTCATCACAACATAAATGTTTAATCTGTTGTCCTTAACAGGACTACAACCTACCAATATTGTTCTTCAACTAGCAGATCAATCCATTGTTGTACCAGATGGTGTGGTCGAGGATATAATGGTCACCATTGAATCTTGGGAGTATCATGTAGATTTTATGGTCTTACAACCTAAAGCTCGAGAAATTGGGATATCCAGTTATCTTGGGAAGACCCTGGTTAGCCACTGTTGCTGCATATATTGATTGTAGGTCAGGAAAAATGACCATTCTAAATGGGTAGAAATCCAAACATATTTCATTATACCCTCCTATCCCAGCCTTATGTGAATGCTTGTGACCATGTATGGGTAGATTCTTTGGATACTAACTCTCTGAGTTCTTCTTATTTGGCCACCATTGCAGTGCAAAACCATATGGCGGAAGTTGTTGAGTCACATACACTGGCTGATGCAGAGGGCTCTGTGACTATGGAAATCAGCACTCTAGCTACGGAAATCAGAACTCTGATTGTAGACCCATTTTCTCTAGACATGTCTAATGTTATTTCCTTGGTAAGTAATACTTCTGATGAGTCTTGTAAAGAAATCTATGCTTATAATTTGGAATATTCAGTCCCTGATTTCTATTGTCCTTTGACCAAGATTTTGTCTCTTGACAATATACCCATTCTACACATGCTTCAACCCCATGTTTTCCCATTGAATTCCTTAATCACCAATGCAGAGCTCGCTC
Organism: Taxus wallichiana var. yunnanensis; assembly: GCA_018340775.1. Taxonomy (NCBI): domain Eukaryota; kingdom Viridiplantae; phylum Streptophyta; class Pinopsida; order Cupressales; family Taxaceae; genus Taxus; species Taxus wallichiana. The sequence goes on along the minus strand of CM031238.1, from coordinate 13,565,941 downwards.
TTTTGAATGATACCAAGTAGGTGCCTATCAGCATAGGAAAAGAGCTGACCATTGGTAATGATTTAGAGGCCAATCAAGAAGCCAGGGTTCTTGAAGTTTTGAAGAAACATTCCCACGCTTTTTCCTGGGATTACACTGATATGAAGGGAATTCATCCTAACATTTTTACTCACCATATCTACACTGAGGATGTCAAACCTATAAGGTAGCCACAATGAGAGAATTAACCCAACGCTCAGAGACATAGTCAAAGGTGAGATAGAAAAATTGCTAAAGGTAGGATTCATCTACCCTATATCTGATAGTCAGTGGGTCTCCCATTAGTTATAGTTCCCAAGAAAAATGGTAAATGGAGAATATGTGTTGACTATAGGGAACTTAACAAAGCCACCAAGAAAGATTATTTTCCCTTGCCTTTTATTGACCAGGTTCTGGAAAATCTTGCAGTAAGAAATATTTTTCTTTCTTGGATGGGTTTAGTGGGTATAACCAAATTAGTATTTCCCCTGCTGATCAAGATAAAACTACCTTTACTTTCCCCTAGGGTACATTTTCTTATCGAGTCTTACCTTTTGGACTTTGTAATGCACCCGCTACGTTTCAGAGAGTAGTCTTGGCCATCTTTGCAGATCTTACTAATGACTGTGTTGAAGTTTACATGGACGACTTCACTGTCCATGGATCCACTTTTGATGAATCTCTGAATAACCTTGAGAAAGTATTGAGTAGATGTGAGCAACACCAATTATCTCTGAGTCATGAAAAATGTTTGATGATGGTCGATCAAGGAATTGTCTTAGGTCACCATGTTTCTGCCAAAGGTATACAGGTTGACCCAAAAAGATATCAGTCATCACTCAGTTACCTACACCAACTAATCAGACTGACATCAAAAGTTTCCTTGGTCATGCAGGGTATTATCGGTGGTTCATAAAATATTTTAGTAAAATTGTTGCACCTATGTTCTCATTTCTAACAAAAGATTGCATTTTTGAATGGTCCCCTCAGTGCCAACAAGCATTTGATTCTATCAAAGAGAAGTTGACCACCCAGTCTTACGAGGCCCTGATTGGGGGCAACCTTTCCATATCCACACTGATGCCTCTAATACAACCATGGGTGCTGTCCTTGGGAAAAAAGATGTAGAAGATCACATGTATGCCATTTACTTTATCAAGAACCTGACTCCTACGGAAAGAAATTACACTACTACGGAAAAGGAATTCTTGGTTGTTGTATACTCCTTGAATAAATTTCATCATTACATCACTGGGTATAAAATATTTGTTTATACTGACCACTCTGCCATTCGATATTTGATGAATAAACCAGTGGTTGGAGGTAGGATTATTTGATGGTTACTCTTGTTACAAGAATTCAATCTTACCATTATTGATAAGCCAGAAAATCTAACGTTGTTGTTGATTTCCTTTCAAGATTGAATGTTTCAAGTAATGATGAAGCAGTCCAGGATCAATTTCCGACGAACATTTGTTTTCTATATCAACTAAGACTTCGTGGTTCACTGATCTTGCAAATTATTTAACAATAGGGAAGTTTCCTGCCTATTTCACTCATAAGGAGAAATAGAGACTGGTTAAAAATAGTGCAACGTATAAATGGTGTAATGGAATTTTATTCAAATGTTGTCCTGATATGGTTCTTCGCAGGTGCATTCGAGAAGATGAAGTACATGACATATTGCGAGCTTGTCATGATGAGCCAGGAGGTGGACATTATTCAATAAAATGGACAATTCACAAAGTCCTTGGAGTAGGGTACTATTGGCCTTCCCTCCACAGGACTGTCAAAAAGTATGTATGGCAGTGTGATGCATGCCAACGAATGGGGAAGCCCACACTTTCAATGGAAATGCCTCTTAATCCTCAGTTGGTCTTAGGACCATTTGAGAAATGGGGAATTGATTTCATTGGACCTTTTGATCCCCATCTTTGGGAAGGAATACCTCTTGGTATGCACAGACTATGTCACTAAATGGGCTAAAGTTCAAGCATTGGCATCTGCCAATGAGGATGTTGTTGTTGATTTTCTATACAATCGGATATTGCTATGATTTGGTGCACCCAAGGCCATTGTATCTGATCAAGGTCCTCAATTTGTTTCAAACATGATTGAGGCTTTTTTGGAAATCTACCAAATTAAGCACCGGAAATTGTCACCCTATCACCCCCAATCCAATGGGCAGGTGGAAGTAACCAATCGAGAACTTGAGAATATTCTGACTAAAGTGGTCAGTGTTGACAGAAAAAATTGGGTACCAAAACTTCCCGAGGTAGTCTGGGCCTATAACACGACCTGGAAAACCACTACTGGTTTTCCCCCATGAGTTGGTATTTGGGAAGAAGCCATTATTACCTGTTGAGTTTGAATTGCACACGGAGAACAACACTAGAAGTTGGAATCAATTTGGATGAAGCACAATGTGAACGAGTGATGCAACTGAATGAATTGGATGAAATGTGGATGGAGGCATAGCACAGACAAAAATTATTCAATATCAGAGGAAGACCTAACACGATGCTCATATCAAATCCAGACATTTCATGAAGGGGACTGGGTCTTACTCTTTGATTCCAAATATCAATAGTTTAAAGGTAAGTTACGAACACGCTAGTTGGGCCCCTATCAGATTGATAGAGTGTTTGATAATGGCTCTGTGTGGCTATTACCAATCGATGGTGACAAACAAACTCTTCTTGTGAATGGACATGACTCAGGATTTACCAATGACCTCTTGACAAGAAAACTTTCACCAGTGACATTATGTTGAGTGAGGACATGCATGTTGAGGCGGATCTTCACCCCTCGAGCTGGAGTAATTGTTGCCTGTTAATTTCAATAAAGGAGGATGGTCATGACTTGATCTTCTTCCCTTAGTTGTTTTGTTTTCAATAAATGCAGAAATCTTCATTATTTAGAAGCCACTAATCACATTTAATCTTAGAACTACAAGATGTGGGAATCTACGGATATCGGACACTGAACTTGGCATGGGTAAGTGCATCCTAACTCACTATGGATATTTCCTTATAAAGCAATCCCCATGTGTGCACTTGTCATAATTACATCCATCATGCAATGTTCAATATATTTATTACGGATATCCTTCCAAATCCAACGCTACGGTATGATGGCATAAGGGTGTAATGAGTCATGATTTTCACACACATCATATGCGTCACATTCTACGAAGAAGGACATGTGTCAATTCGGTTTCAAACGATGGGATGTGCACCATCTCGCATATCATAAAATCTCACAGATGGTTGGTCTTGCCCACCTTTTTACACCACCAAATTTTCTCTGATTTTATGTAATTCAAGGATTCAGTGTGCAATTCAAATTAATAGTTCCAAGTTACTTCCTGCTTTTTGCTTCATGAGTATTGAGCATATCATTCTACCTGCCATCACACAGTGAATTCGAGCACATCTTGTTCTTGTTTCTCTACTATCTGGATTCATTCACCTTCAACATGGGACAAAAGAAGAAATCCGAGCCTGATTCTCTAGACCCATTACTCAGAACGTTGCGCTTTTGTAGGTGTTTTATGATTCAAGTTGGCTTGAATTCATCTAGAAATTCAAAGGTTTTGATGAGGGTGTCGTGGAGGAGTTCTGGAAAATTTTGAAGCTACCTGTTCACGTGTTGGAGGGAAACAAGTTGAGATTACCAACCAGGTAGTTTCTGAACTATCCGGCTTGCTGGATTTTGGTTTGAAAGTAATGAAGAATGCTCCCCTCAAAGACTTTCTTTCTCTATTTCATGAGGAGGGTGAGGCATTCCCAAGGTTATCCTTACCCCTAGGGTGTTCAGAAAGGCGTTAAGCGGGATAGCTCTGCCGACATTTGGAGAGAGATGGCCAAATGGGTTAACATGTATTTTATATGTGATGGCCAACCCTCTGTGTTGGGTGGTGATGCACTCAAAATTCTTATTCATTTGAAGAAAGGATGCGTCAACCCAGCCCTCAGGGTAAATTTACCTGAATACTTGGCGGACACCGTTATCAAAGTTGGCCAAAAATACAAGTCTGGAGGAGGAAAAGCGGTGTTGAAACACCCAGGGATAATTCATTTATTGTGCTCACATCAAGTATTTTTAAGCCAAAGTGGAGGCTTGAAAGGATTACTATGGGGGAGGTTTCAAGCCAAAACAGTTAAAATCAGGGCCATCTTCCACACCTTGGTCCATTCCACTAACCTCTCACCCTGCACACAAGAAAAAGGAGGAACTTGGCACTCCGGAGCACGTGGACAAATCAGGTGCTCAAGTAAGTCCATCTTTGACCACTTCCAGTTCTAGAGGTAGGAATACCTCTGCTCCATCTTCTTCTATGTGCCCCCGACCATGATGGTCTTGTGCATTGCATAAAATTGGAAGCTCCAGGTCGGAGGGATTCGCTGATGTTTTTACCCCTGTGTGGGAAGTGGGGAATGAGGGAGACAACAAGGCTATCCCCACTAACAAATCACTAGACACCATCTTCACTACCGCTCATCCTTTTCCCCAGTATTCAGCCATGCCTACATCTTCAGAAGTTCACTCCGCAGCTCCAGAAACTACTTCGGTACCTAAAGCCCAGAATCCCGTTCCAACACCTATTGTAATGGACATTGATCATCTCGGGTCATGTCAAGCTACCAATCCTCACAATTATCTGGAAGAAATCACACTCCTTAAGGCCCAATTGAAAGGTATGGAGGAAACAAACTTGTCTTTACAAACTGAATTTACCCAATGCATAGTGGAGAAAGTTAGAGAAATAACTGCTTTACAAATTGAAGTTAGTAGCTTAAAGTGATAGAAGGATAAAGGTCTTAGCATTTTGAATGATTTCCACCAAATATCTCTTCAGAATGCAGAATTAAAAAAGGAAAATAAGAAATTAAAAGGGGAGATGGAAATTATCCAAGATGAAAAAAAAAAATTGCTCTCTTTTGGACTCTGTTTGTCCTTTGGATTTTAAGCTCTTATCCTGTAGGAAACCCTCCTCAGTTTACAACATGTTTATTCAAGAGTAGTTTTATTCTTGAGTTGTTTCAGTTGTGTTGTCAGGCGCCTTACGAAGCTCCGATGGCAATATTTTCTTATCTATTTACAAGTCCAGTACACCTGAAATTCAAAACTTGCTCTGTGAGTTTTACCTCCATAATATGTTAGTTACCAATGTCCCTGACTTTTTAATTAACTTATTTGTGGGGGATTTTCAATTAAAATCCTTTCAGTCCTTGCTGTGAAATCAGATCATATGGGGTGAGAAAATGGATATTTTCAATCACATGGCTCAAACAATAGGTTTCTATATCGTCCTACACATCATACTGATGTGGCTTTGTGGAAAAACTTCAGATCTCTCTACTACCAAGTAGGTATTGGAGAGAATACTTCAAAAATCCTACTGAAATGTGTAGAGGATTTTGAAACCTATAGTCAACAGCACTTTGGGGTGGCCAGGCAGGCTTGTGACAGGAGATGGGACACTTTGAGCTTGCATTGAAATGCAGGGAGGTTATTTCCCCTCAGAACTTGAGTTGGAGTATGCGTCGGGGTGATGCCCTCATTACAATTATAAGATAGTCGTTAGAAAAAACCAGCAAGCAATACAATGATGAATGGGCAGGACTTCAGGTGCATCCACCCCTCCTCTTGAGTCCTACTACCACTTGGCAAAACAATGTTGCACAATCAAACGAGAGTTTTACAGCTTGGGTTGAGGTCACTTCAAATACTCAGGGATGTAAAGGTATGAGGAAGCAATATGCTGATCAGTTCGAAGAGTATGACATGGCTCAGCAGCTTGGTCACAGAGCAAGGACATAGATAGGTTGCATTGGGACATGCAATAGGTAAAGTAAGGGGAAATGATGAGTGCATTATTTGGCTCATTTATATCATTCCTACGATCAATAAATTTCCACTTAGATATGATTTTTAATGCATGGGGATGCTTTGTATAGTTATATCATAGTGAGTTTGATGCATTTTCCTTGCTTTTGTTCATGAAAACTGATTACCATATAAACTTCCTACTAACTATCTTTGTGAGGAAAATGTGATGATGTGTGTAGGGAAATGATGAACGTTTGTTGCTGATGTAATTATGAAGTCGAGTTTAGAGCTGGAATACGGGAGTAGAAGACTTTTTCCACCAGTCGACCTATCAAGTATGGGACTTGTTTCTAACTATCCCATAGGAATTTATGAGTTTTAGTTAATATTGATTAGTGGAAGATGTTAGTGCCACCTATTATGGAAAATTCTGTAACCATTTGTGTCTATATTAAGACACCTTCTTAAGAACATGGTTAGTTGTTATTTTTTGGAGATACTTTGCAATATATCGTCTGTGGTATTCAGAACTTTCAACTTCATATGTTGTCTACGATATGGAACTTATTTAAATTAATAGAAGTAAATGTCATTTTGGAGATCTAAAGCTGTTGGTAATTCCTTTGTCCCAAGGGAGAGCAAGGGCCCACTCAACCGAGGAGACAAGAGGTTGTTTTATGTTCACATATGCATACGGTTTTCTGATAAGTCTTACTGCAATCCTTGTTTCAATATATTTCATGCAATCTTGGTTGAATGTATTTGTTTTCCTTACCAAAACTTTTATCTGGAATATGTGTTTTCTTTTATGCAAAGTCTAATTAACATGCGATCTTACTTTTACTAAGTTCTAGCTTCAATTATGCAGTTACAATTCCATTTTTTTGAGTATTGTATGTGTGTATTTCAATTTCAATTAGAATTATAGCTTTTAGACTTCCTTTCATTGCAGTAGATGAATTCTGTAGATTTACATTAGGTTTCCATAGATTAGTAACCAACTTAAAATATCACACAACACCCCCAACAAAAATCCCAACAGGAATTGGTTACATAAAGCTCCATTGCATACAACCTAGGACACAACCCTGGTTTATAATGACACTAACAAGAGATCATGTTAGTTAAATGATTGGAGAACACAACGACCCATGACATGACATGAAGGTATGAAGAAAGAAGTCCAAATTAAGTCAAGGTATGCATGTGGAGTGTGTTATGATGTTGCATAACATGCGTTGGAGGTGTCCAAGGTCATATTTTAGTTGTATAGTGAGTGTACAAGGTCCTTTAAAGCATGTTCATAGAAGACAAGGCTAGAAAGACATGGTAAACCATGGTGTTTAGAGAGATTCAGATGTTGCAGAGCTTAGATATGAATTATATATAATATAGAAGGTCATTGCAGAGGTGTGGACCAAGTTTAAGGTAGAGAGGAAGAAAATAAAGCAAGAAAACTCTTTTTTAGCCAAATCAAGTTCTTAAAAATGCAAATTTCAGTTTGAAGGTCAACGTTAGATGCTCGTTGGAGAAAGTGTGCTTTGTATTCAAGTCTATAGTATTGGGGGATGTTGGGGAATGAAACCAAGAAGTTATATCAAGAATAATTAGGTATTTTGGCTGTCACATTTTTATGAAACATTGTTAACACCAAAGCTGCTCTATTATGGCTTCAAAACACTAGGTTGAAAGCTACTTAAGAGAAAATGATTGTATAAGTCTAGAACTGATTCCTTATGATAATGTGATGATTTTATGATGAAGAGGAATCCTCCAAATTTCCATTGATGTATTTTATAGCTTGTGATAGTATGTGGCCCTATTTTCATGTGTTTTTGCAAGGGCAAAATTCAAGTTGAAAACATGACAACTTTACCCTAGTGTCAATTGTTTTGCTTGTAAACCCTCCCGAGCACTCCTTCGGATCAGTTCCCCCTTCCATTTTAGGCCTATCCCAATCCTCCAAGTGCTCATATGTGTTGTAATAACCTTTCCCATGTGTTTGAAAGATGAAAACAAGCTCATGAAGTTCTTTTGATATAGTGCTTCTCAAGATAGATTTTTCAATAGACTTAGAAATGGATATTTTAGACTGTTCGGAGGCGGGTTTGTAACCCTCGAGAGAAAATTTGAATGATAAAATTCATTAGGAAGTGTTATTGAGGAGATAATCATATATTGCATGTGATTTAGGAAAATTTAGGGACAAGTTCAGTGAAAGCGGGTTTTTGAAGGTAAAGGAGCTTGTAGTTCAAAATAGTGTATGAGCTTCGGAAGATGATTCCAGGAGCTCTGTAAAGATTTAGAGGTCAAAAAAGATACCATTGGAAATATAATTCAATTATCTAAATGATGGTGCTTTCATATTTTCACAAGACCAAAGCACTTCTTTCCACAATCTTTTTTTGAAAGGCACACCCTATGGTCCCTAGAAAAGGACTATTTTTAGGAAGTTTCAAGTAGAATTAGATCATGGGACCCATCCCATTCTTCTCAAAAGGATCTTTGGATTCAATTTCATATAAAATAGTGCAAAAAAAATCCACATGGAGCTCAGAAACTTCGTCTTCAAGGATCTCCTCAAGGTAAGTTTTCAGGGACAATCAATTTCAAAGGTAAACACATGTTACTACTAGGTGAAGGCAATCTTTTTGTGTCCCATTCCCTTGGGAAATTTGGGACAAAAAAATGTAACCATGCCCAATTGATCCTTTTTTTCACCACATGACCCTGATGAAGCCCGATGAGGTCAGTTAAGCCCCTTCTCACCTAATCCTAGCCCTTCCCGTCGTGCAATCACGAAGTGCCACTTGTCACTCCTAGGTGAGGGTGCACTTTTCTATCCCATATGTCTTGTCCCCTTGGGACACAAAAATTATCACCATGCCCATGTTAGCCCTTGATTCATCATGTGACCCCGAGAAGGATCCATGCATTTTTTTTCAATCCCCTCTCAATTTGACCCCTCCTCCTTTCTACCACTCGTCACTCTCTGGTGAGGGCACAATTTTCTGTCTCGTCCCCTTAGGAAATTTGGGACAAAAAAATGTGCCCATGTCCAACCCTTTCATAGGTTCTTCATGTGACCTAGTCTCATCCCTCAAGTGCTTTTCACTTGTTTTTTATCTCTCGTCCGCCATATAATCATCATTCGACACTTGTCATGCTTAGGTGAGGCGCATTTTTCTACCCCATCTATCTTGTCCCTTTGGGACAGTTGGGAAAAAAAAGTTCGCTCACTCCCAAGAAGATTTAAAAACCAAAAATTGTAAAATTTTCTAATTGTCATGCTTCTTCCTTCCATGTGCGTGCGTGAGAGGTGCTACTGGAAAAATTAAAGAAACCATTGCAATTGATATCGCTCCATTTTCCGTCCATGCCTTCATGTTGATAGTTGTAAAATAAAAATAAAAAATTGCATTTTTTTTTCCAAACACCATGCCCAATTTTTGCCAAAATGACTCCATGACCAAAAACAAGAAAAACTCATATCTCTCAATCCCCGTGATCGGAATCAAATGAAATTGTTAGTCTTCCTCTTTCCTAGGAACCTTCAAGAAGCAAGTGAAACCAAATTCAGAGGTGTCCCAAATTTTTAATGGCATCAAACCCTATTTTTCTTCCCTAAGTTACGTTAATTCAATTTCTCAACGTTAAGCATGAGACGGGCTAAAATTTTGAACATGGAGTCCAGATGGAAAACCTATTCCGTTGAAGATTTTTTCATCGTGATCTAAGGTGGAGAAGGAAATTTTCTTAAAATAGTAAGTCTCTAGTTCCCTTGCTTACAATAAATAGAAAAATTCCCAAAACAGAAAAACCTTTCAATAAAGTGAACTCAAAAAAACAACATAGATGACAAACTAGGCAATCGGACGAATGAAAAATTAAAAAAAACTTTCTAAAAATAGAAAGTGTTCAAGAATGTTAGAGAAACATCTGTGAAAGTTTTCATAGCATGTTAAGTGTTCCAAAAAAACTGAATCCAAGCTAAAAACAATATTTCCCAAAATAACAGCTCTGGACCCCAACTGCTAAAAATAGCAAGTTCTCATTTTGAGTCTTTGAAAGTTGTTATCATCTATGTTTTGGCTCATCTTGTTGATTTTCAAAAACATGAAGTTCAAGTTTTCTAGTCTCAATATCACTTTGTCTTTGACATCAAAATTTTCAGGAGTGGTGTGAAAGTGATGTTACACAAATGGATTTGAAGGATTTCAAGAACAAGATGTTAGGCGACCGAGGGAACATGTGGAAGAGAAATTATACACAAGCAAGATATATACAATAGGTGGTCATCCCATGTCCATTCAAATTACAGAGTTGGTGTTGACATGTTCCCATCATTATGAGCGAGATATCCGAACCATAAGAGTTGATGATGACTCGATTCTTGGCAGTACTCACTCCCAAGGAAGTCTCCCAATATATGCAAATTCCCATCTACAACAACATGGTCGTCATTACAAAAGAGTTTGCATCAGGTGAATAGTCTAAGAAAGATTCCTATCTCCAAGGCCTTGCATTGGGTTTTGGTTGAAGCAGGGTAGAAAGCCACCGAGTATGCTAAAATCTGTTTCTAGAATTGAATTTCACAAGGGCTTCTCATATGTGACTAGCCTCCTAAGCCGGCTAATGGGAGAAGAAATGAAAAATACTTCCATGATTGGACGGCCGTGTTCATACTCACCATCATCGAGGGAAAACATATGATAGATTGGGGAAAATAATCTGTGATAACTTGCATCACCAACTGCTTCCAAAGACCACTCTACAAAAAAAAATTTCAATGGATTCATAATCGGTCTATGCCCTTGCAAGCACGAGACCATTCAGGGGTTTGACACTCACCCAAAAATTTTCTCAAAAAGATCCTGCATATGAAAAATATCCCCATATGAGCTTGAAATAAAATAATCAAAATTTCATGAGAGTGAACGATGCATTCAAAAAAATTCATCAAACTCTTTGGAAGGAAACCCCCACTCAAGGTTGTCTCTGCAAGCCGCTTCTCTAATAAAATAATATGGATATTTCTTCATACAATTTACAACCTTTTCCTACATCTGAGTGTTTGGTTTCGATCTTGCTCCACGAAAGCTGCCACAATATCTCAGGAACATGATATTATTGTTCAAGTTGTGTAGTAAGCTTGTTCATCTCAATGTGAATCTAAGGCACCGAAGGAAGAAAACTATTGCTTTCCCCATCTCTCTCGGGATCTTCTCTTGCAAAAGCAATCATGAGGTTGCCAATGTGGAAGCTTCCTTCTCTCCCCTAAACCTATATTCATACACCTCAAGAGCATACTTTGATATTCAAAGTGATCCAAAGTCTTTTCACCTCCCCGAATTGCATCATGTTCCATAGGTTGAAGACTATTGGGTGAATTGTGTAGATGATTTGAAGTCAGAGAATGATACCACATGAGGATGAAAATCAAGAAAATGAGGAGATTCTAGTTTGATTGGTATTAATATGACATGTCGATGATGGCAAAGAGATGTATTACCCAGAATATCACATAGTGAAATCATCTCCCCTTCTGCAAGTGTCTTAGAGCATCTGAAAATTGGGGGATATGAATGAGAAAACCGAAGCAATTATCAGAAGATCAAAAGAGTGGTTCAAAAGAAGAGAGTTTCCCTCATGGCATCAGGAACCTTTCAAAATCTCTAAAGGATCACATCTCATCATTCCTCCTCAAAGGCTCTTGATAAATATTCTATCTCACTCACTTAGTAAAATTTTCGAGCAAAAGGCAAAGTGGAATAGGGTTCTCCTCACTACAAATGGTTAAAAAATATAAGGACAAAGAAAAACCCCATGGTAGATTTGGAGCAAGGTGAATTTGATCTGGTTCATCCTATACTCCACGAGAAGTCTCAAAGCTTCTCATCCTTCGTTGTCACATCAACCCTCCCGCACAAGATGTCTTTGCTCATTTACGAACAAGAGCAAGAAATCATGTCGAATGTCAATTCCAAAAAGAATGAGATATTTCCTTGGGTACAAGAAATGATCACAAAAGAAGCCCGCATAGTTTAACAACTGGCAGTCCTTGACTTCTCATTTATAGCCTCAATGTTCAAAGGAAAGAAAGGAAAGTTATCTCGAGTAGCTTCACACTTCTTCAACAAAGACTTGAGACAACCAATATGTAGAAGTAGTTCATCCAAAGGTTATTAAGCCCAATGAAGAAATGACCCTGGTTGATTATGAGATGAGCACCATTCCCTATTCCCAACAACTCACGAGAGAGATGCACATTTTTGAAGGAATATTCCACTCCCCTTCTTGCAAGAAATCATGAGTACAAGGAGAAAATTGATCATTTGGAAGATCATGTGCAAACACTCACCTCATATGTTCAAAATTTCATGGATCCGAATGTCACTTCATATCTTCCAATCGAAGAAGTTACTCCCATTAGTAGCTTCGATCCAAAGTCCATTAAGAATAAACAAAGATTTACCATGTGGGGGAGAGAAAACAATAAATGGGTAAACAAGATTGTGGAAAAAGGGAAAATGTTTCTTTCGTAGGTGATTTCATTGTTCAATTACATGTGCGCAACAACCACAAATGTCAGAATGACAAGGGATGGAATTGATAAATAAAAGGAACACTGGGATCAAGTGTTTCCACTGGTGACAGAGATGGGGAGATCTCATTCTCACATGTTGGTGGAAAGGAAGGTATTCGATTCTCCATCTAATAATTTGTCACAGGTATGGGCTAGAACTCTTGTCGTCCGGTATGAGATGTTGAACCGTGCTTTGGACAAGTTATATTCAAATGAGGATAATTATTCCAAGATGCAGGATGATGTCAAAACTAAGATACAAAATCTTGGAGTGCTCATGATTGATGAAAACACCTCGGTGGATGATTTTTTGAATCCATTCGAGGAACTTGTTAAGAAATAAGCTAGGGATCCCTTTTCCTTTGACGAGGACACACTAGAGTCTCTCGCCGAGATAAGAGATACAATATCAAGCACCGTAAAGAAACATCAGTCTTGGTTCACTAAAAGTAAAAACTTCAACGCCATCAAGGGTAGTTTTCTCAATTCCTTGAGGTGTGTCTCGTATTCCTCGGGATGAGAAATTTGCACTTGCGGCATCCCGATATAGAAAATAATTCGAGTGGAGACATTCCTAGGGAACTCGGTAAATATCCATCGAGAAAGTGAAGTAGAATCAACAAGGGTAGTGTCTTCATCAGAGTTGTTATATCTCTCCCTTTATCTCTCTTCCCCCTTCCTCTCTTCCTTCATGTTAAATTTATTCATTAGGGAGTTGCACTTTTCATTTTGTCTTATTCATGTTTTATCTTATTCATTTAAATGTGACTATAGTTGACATTTTAATAATTTACCCTCAATTAATAAAAAGGGGACTTAATTTCATTCCTAGGAATATGAAGAGTCACATGTTGTAAAAGACAAATGAAAGGTCAAGTAGGGGTAGTGATTAAACTAAAATGGAATATTTGTAGTCCAATCTAATGTTATAGAAGCAGTAAATAAATGATGATAAAATGTAGTAAATAGACCCAAAAAACCTAAGAAATAAAATGTGAAACCCTAATTACAAAGAGGGTTAGGAAAGGCCTTAGCTAATTCATAGATGTCATGTGACCGTGTCGCATCGGAGACCGACTAAAAAGAGGAGGAAACTACTACACAGGAGCTCGAGAAAAGTGTAAATCGACTTGTCTATCTAGGACTCGGGGTGCTTGGAGAAGGATAGGGGCACTTGGGGCACCCTGGTCTACAGAAATGACCAGAAACCTCCTTTGAGGTGTCATTGAATGATCTCCTGTGTTTGCTTCTGTCACATGAGTCTCGCTAAACTTCATTGGATGTTGCTGCAAATAAAAGATGGAAGAAACAACTACAAAACCCCAAACAAAGCATCATAACCCTAAAAACAAAATATGTATATGAAGGGGTCAAACTATCCTTAACTTATAAATGGATGGACTTATCACTCAAGTCTTTGCATTACATCTCAGACCCAATGTAGTTCTAGCTATGTGTGAAAATTGTGCCCTAGGTGCTCTTGTGCTAGTTGCACTTTGTGAGTAGTGACCAATAACTAGATGTATAATGTAAGTAAATGGTGCATGGAATAGAATGAACTCCCCTCCTATGAAGTGTGATGCAGATGAACTAGCCTTTATCCCTTGTGATGGAGCTAGATGGATGTAAATGGAGCAATAGAATCCTTTGATGGATGCAACCTTAGGTGATGGTAGTAGTGCTTAGTGCTTGGCCCTTCATTATGGTCTCATAACTTTATATTTATATGGTTCTCTTGATCTAATTTTGTAATTAAACATGTAAAGGCCAACCAACAAAAATATAGAAAGCTCAAACGGATCGAAAGTGCCCAAAAAGTGTGAGTAAAGTTTAAAGAGGATCGGGGCACCCTAGAGAGGATTAGGTAACCTAGGGCACCCTGAGTCCTAGTTGGGCACCCCATTAGAGTAGGAAAACATAGTGTGATAGAATCAACTAGGAAAATATGGGTGAAATATCAAAATTAACGATTAAAAGCATTTAAAATGGCCAAAGATATGGGTTAATTAGTACTCTTTTTCACTCAAAAACCACATGAATAGTAGTACGAGATCGAGACTAAATAATTACGCAAAGTGCATGATTTAGTGTCTACATTTTCCCCTACTTTATGTTGGTGAGCGTAAATCTCGTTGCATAAAGTAGATAGAATAATGGGTACTGATATCCATGTAGAGTGATGTAGAAAATGTGCTGAGGGACTAGAAAAAGTGTGGAGTTATAAAAATATGGAGCATGGAGACTAAAGATACAAAAGTGTAAAAAGTGATAAGAGTTAACCTAGGGTGTAAGCACAAGTAGATGCCAATGTGTGTGATGTACCTACATGTTACTATGATGTGTGTGTGATACTAAGTGATTTTTTATTGTTGACTACTTTCTTCCCATACGGATGGACCTGCATGTTAGTATGTTGTGTGTGTGACACTTTGAGTGATATCGTTGTTGTTGTTGGCTTTTTCTCCCCATACGGATGGACCTGCAAAAGAGAAGATGATCAAGTAGTCAAATACGCATGTATATGTGTAAAAATTGTGTGTAAAGACACATGTATATATGTAAAAAGCATGTAATGAAAAATACAAAAATGAAAAAGGAACATGTGCACTGATCCGTGATGAGAAAAAGGATGTAGAAAGGATCCTGTAAATGTCAATGAAGTGTGAGATTTTTGTGCGATCTCATGCCATTGGCTGAAGAAGTGTAGGGAGCAATATGTGTTATTCTCCAACATATAACTACTTCTTGAGAGTGTGAAGAGATCTCTGTACTGCCTATTTTTTGGGTGATCTAACACACTAGTCAAGAACTGTAGTGAGGAAAGTTTGATGTTCCTCTAACTCATGAATTGCTCCCTAGAATATTGAGGAAAATATGCCCTATAAAATCCATTGTGTATGGAGTTTTGTAGACTAGTCTGAACCCACTCACTGTATAACCCACTATGTCATGGACAAAAAAATGAACAAATGAATTGTACTGTATTGTGTCGTGTAGTGTGTATAAACCCAAATGATGTCCCCCTCTTTGGGGGCAAATGCAATGTCGTGGATAGGAGAATGTGACCCCAAAAGAGTACTAACTACGTGTGAAAACTATGCCGTGTAGGGGGAAGGGAATGTGCTTGGTAGAAACCAAGGCACACACAAACAAGTGGCTAGAGACAAGTGTTAGTTAAAAAAACATGGATGTAGAAAACAAGTGTAAGCTACACAAACAATGTGTACGCTATAATGCAAGTAAACACTAGGGAAAATTTTAAGAACCCCCATAAAAAAATAGTAGAAATTCGTTGGCGAATCTAGGAAAATTGACTTTCGCACTAATGGAAAATCTGAGAAAATTGACTTTCACACTAATATGTTGTCGGCTGATAGTATATGATGTCGGCCAAAAATATATGTAAATTTTTTTAAAATCATTTTTGACAATAGCAGTTAAAATGATTGGCTCAATGAGAAATTTGTCCTCACAAAATATGGTGTAAACAAAAATAAATAAATAAAAAGTGATTTTTTTGTGAAAAAATACAAATTTTGCTAATTTTGTATGGTAAAGTTTTTTATTTTTGATGTTAGTAGTTTAAATGATTGTCTCAATGATAAATCTATCCTCACAAAATATGGTGCAAGAAAAATAAATCCCATACTCATTTTTTTGTCTATTGCACGGACGGTAGCTATTTTGTATACTACCGGCCGATAGCATAATTTATGAAGGTTCACTCGACCGGTAGCATATTTTATGCTACCAATTGACAACATAAATTATGCTATCGGTAGTCGGTAGAATTATATGTTGTTTGAGTAGCATAAAATATGCTACCGACCAACAACATATATTTATGTTATCGGTTGGTAGCATAAAATATACTCTGACCATGACAATATTAAGGTGAATATTGTGAATTTATCTTTCGTGGGGATGGTGAATAACCCTTAAAATTAACTTGTACCCAAATTTTTGGTGAACAGTGCCTACTCCCTTCCTGAAAAATTTACCAATTTCAAATTTTAAAAATTGGAATATTCATGAATTAACGAATATTCGCCACTAAAATTTTCACCCTGGTAAACACACAGAAACCAATTAGAGACTATGAAAAAAGAGGTTGCAAAAATGAGACATCACTCATTATGTCACAAGAGACTCATGACCATAGTGGCCGCATATAAACAAACAAGTGTGCACACCAAACAAAGGGAAAGGCTTGGATATAATAGCAAAAATAAAAAGCAAGTACAAAAAAATAGATAACCATGGTAGCAAGTAATCCTGCAAAACAAATGCTACACATGAAGTACCCATTAGCATGTTAGAAAGATAAAGTGTATGTCAAAAGTGTGTATAACCAATAGAGTAGTGTGTTAAGTAGAAAATGAAACAATAACACATGTAGTGTACAAAAGTGGATGAATTCATGCTATGTGTAGAAGCTCTATATCGTAATCAAAACTAGAAGAGGACATGAATGTGCATGTGTATGGTAAAGATAATGAAATACAAGAAATCTATCTAGCATGTGTAATAAGACAAACATGTACGAGAAAATGTAAGCAAAAGTAAATGTGACCAAGATATGCAACATGTTGTGGATGGATGGAATGGAATGCAAGATGGATGATAGGATCCTGCATGCCCCCATAGTGGATGTAATTGTACATAGAGAGGTTCATTTGTTTATGCCCCATCTGAAATCAAGAATGAACCATAAACGAGAGTGAGTGATCGGGAAATGGTCAAAAATATGTCTTGTGTGTAACACATTGATTGTATATGTGTGGTGATGATATGCAACCTAGAGATGATGTATGAAGACACATGATGATGTAGCCTAAAGTGTTTATCATGATGAGATGATCAAAAGAGGTGGTGATGCAAAATAAAATGTATACCACTATAAGATGATGGTATAGGTGATGATTTAGCCTATAACATATGTCATTACAAGATGAGCATAGGGTGTGTTGATGTATCCTAAAGCATATACCACTAGAAGATGATGGAATAGGTGACCATTTAGCCTATAACATATGTCACTAACCTAGGGATGTCACATGATATAAGGTTGAATGATGAATGCATGAATGTGATAAGGTCCATTTGTGATGTATACCCTCAATAGTCTAGTATGGACCATGAGACTAGAGTGCATCATAGGGTAGTGAGTGCAACACGTGTACAAGTAGATGTGTGTAGTATATGCGATGATGAGAGATAACCATGTGATGTGTAAAATGCATAGTATGTATAGTGATGGTAATATATAGTGCGAGATGTGTAATGTCTATTATGTAGTGTGTGGGGTTTATGTTTGTAAGATGCCCTCAATGTTAAGTGTGAACCAAAGCACAAGAGTGTGTCATCGTGGTAATGGTGGTGCTAGTATAAGTGTGATGAATGAGTGGATGTTAGTTTTCATTGTGATGAAGATCTAATATGTGAATTTGTTAATAAGGAGGGGGTGTGTATGGATGCTATACCCACCAAGTGTGTAGTGGTAAAGAAAATCATGTGACACTATCTAAAAGATCATCGTTGTTGTGATCAAAACCTACTAGAGCAGCATTGGAGACATGATAAGAAATAGAATGAGGTGAATTTTACAAAGAGTCATTATGATGTAGTGTGTAGAATCTCATTTCATATTCTCTTGTGAAAGTCATGTTTACATATAAATGAGACAAATTCAAAGCATAAGTGGGAAATGAGTCATTGCCGATGGAAACATTGCCGAAGGACATAGGGAATGTGAGAGAAGTGTGGTTGTATCTAAATTACCGCCAATATAATCAAGCCAATATTTCCTAAGTGTTAGTGAAGAAGGGCAAGGAGCTCGTGCAACGAATATCGTCAAATGAAACACACGAAGGTTATAGGTGGTTGTAATGTGACAATAACCATGATAAAGATGAGGTGAGTGAATCGGTGGTAAGATATCATTAAGTGTCAAACCAAGTCTAGTTAATCCCTCAAGTGTGTAAATAGTATCTGAACAAGCATGATCAAGTAGGATGTTATGCCAAAAGAGTTTATGAATAACGTGTGTGTGAAATTAGGTAGAAGAGATGCAAGCTGCGTGGTAGGAGAGGAAACAATGTCTAAAGCATTGACAAATCCCACGATAAAGTATCATAACATTGGTAGAAGGAGGGTCAGCAAATTATATTCACCCAAACCATCTGCGAAAAATGTGTCTTGAAGTAAGAGTCATATACGTCAATAGGTGTAAAGTCCAGTTCACCTAATACTTCATCGAGTGATTTCAACAAATGTTGAAATCATCATTAGTGTCCTTAGAATCATTTGTGTTAGCATTTTATGTTGTATAAATTTATCGAGTATATTGTTAGGAGTTGCACTAGGTGGAGAAGTGGGAGGTGTCATCATAGGAAGAGAAGAAGTTCTCATCGGAGCAGGCATGGTGGGTGAGATAATTTTCGTAGTGTGAGTAGAAATAGCTAGAGTATTTGGAGCAGCATAAGAAGGATGTGAAGCGTTAGATTGACCAATGTCATATGTATTGATACTACTATATGGAGTACGTTGCGTAGGAGGTCTTGGCATAGCAGTAACATGGTCTATGCAAAAACAATTGAAGGGTTCATGGTCTACAATAATTGAATGTTCATATCCATCATACAAGAATTTAACACATTGATGTACAGTAGAGGGCACTACTTGCATTGCTTGAATCCAAGGTCTTCCTAATAAGAGGTTGAATTGAAATGATGTATCAATAACATAAAATTTAGTGAGAATGGTCTTAGGCCCAACCCGAATGTGTAATGAGATAGTCCCTAAACATGTGTGAGTGGTAGAATCATAACCTCATATGAGAGTATAATTCTTAGAAATTAGATTATCATTAATGCCCAGTTGTTTTAAAAGAGAATGAGCACATTTGATGTAAGTGGTTCTAATGACGATGGTAATGAGAAAGGGTGCACATGGATTACTTTTAGCAAAAGGTGATAGGTCCTCATCAGTGAAGGATATAGCATGTGGAATATTTTAGAGAGACTATATGAGGTGTGTAAATGCCACCATAGAATTATCACTTTCTATATGAATGACATGGAGGGCTACCTCTAGCGTTTGATGAAAATCAGGTGCATTACGCAACAACTCATAAAGAGAAATCTTAGCGGGTGTATTTTTAAGTTATTTGATGATGTCGTAACCCTTAGAAGTATCCAAAGGAGTCGACAAATTGATGGGTGGAGGAATAGAAGAGGTTGAAGTGGTAGGAGGCCGAGTGCAATGATTAATTACAATATTGATAGAAGGATCAACCATAGGTATAATAAAGCAGGGGAGGATGTTGAGTACGCACTTTCATGAAATCAACACTAGTAGCTATGAGAGAATTTAGTTGGCGTGAAAGAAGGATAAGATGATTGATCCATGGTTGATAAGGATAAGACATGTGGATAATGAAGGAGTTGATCATTTGGGTTCACCAAAATGATTAAACTAAAATGGAATATTTGTAGTCTAATCGATCTTTATAGAAGAAGTAATTAAATGATGATAAAATGTACTAAATACACCCAAACAACCTAACAAATAAAATATAAAACCATAAAGAAAAAGAGGTTTAGGAAAGGAATTAGCTAATTTGTAGATGTAACGAGACCGTGTGCAATTGATACCGACTAAACAAGAGGAGGAAACCACTACACAGGAGCTCAGAAAAGTGCATATTTGAGTTGTCTGTCCACACTGGGGAACCTAGAGAAGGATAGGGGCGCATGCAGAGCCCTGGTTTGAGATATGGGCACCCTGGTCTATAGAAATGACCAAAAAAATCCTCTGAGGTTTCACTGAATGATTTCCTATGTTCCCTTCCTATCATGTGAGTGTCACTGAACTTCACTGGATGTTGCTGCAAATTAGAGATGGAAGAAACACCTGCAAAAACCCAAGCAAAACATCAAAACCCTAATAAAATAAAGATTCATATGAAGGGGTTGGATTGTCCTCATATTCCAAATGGATGGACTTATCATTGAGCACTACACTACATCTTAGACCCAATGTAGTTTTAGGTGTGTGTGTGAAAATCATGCCCTAGGTGCTCTTGTGTTAGTCACACTTTGTGAGTAGCGAGCAATAACTAGATGTATAATGTAAGTAAATGGTGCATGGAATTGAATGAAATCCTCTCTTCGATGTGTGATGTAGATGAACCAACCTTTGACCCTTATGATGGAGCTAGATGGATGCAAATGGAGCAATAGAAGCCTTTGATGAATGCAACCTTAGGTGATGGTAGTAGTGTTTAGTGTTTGGTCCTTCATTATGGTCTCATAAATTTATATTTATATAGTTCTCTTGATCTAATTTCATAATTAAATCTTGAAAGGAAAACCACCAAAATTAAACAAAGCTCAAATGGTTAAAAAGTGCCCAAAAAATGAGAATAAAGTGTAAAGAGGATTAGTGTGCAGGGTGCCCAGGTCTAGTGGGCCTTGAGGTAGTCGAGTAGGAAAAATAGAGTGTAATAGAACTAACTAGGAAAATATGGGTGAAAGATCAAAAGTAACGACATAAAACAAAGTAAAATGGCCAAAGACATGGATTAATTAGTACTCTTTTTCACTCAAAACCATATGAATAGTAGTATGAGACTAGGACTAAATAATTACCCAAAGTGTGTGATTTAGTGTCTAAAGGTAGGTGAAGAGTGTTATTGAAATATATTTATTGTAATGACTTCCTCATTCCAAGGGGTGGTCAATTTTGTATGTTCATGAGTAGATAACTTTAAAAAATAAGAAAAAGATAGTAAATTCTTCCATTTCATTTCTCATATGTTTTCCTCCATCTCTCTTATTGTACAAATTTACAAATATGAGAATAAATAGAGTTTCAACTTTTCTGGATGAGTGAATAAGTGAAATTTTATGTTCATGGTTTCATCTTGTCTTGATATAATTAACAAAGTTTATATTCTTTCCTAATTATGTGTGTTGATATCTATGGTTAATCCTAGCAAGAATTTGAACTTTTCCTACTTGCAGTATTAATCCCCCTCCTAATTTCTCACTCCCACTTTCCCACCTTCCTAGCAAATTCCTCCATTGCATGAAATTGAAAGCATTTTCCACAGGTGTAGTGGAGTGTTCTTGATGGATCCCTAGCCTCTAGGCCAACAAATTTATTTTTCATTTCATATACAATAACAGAGCTTGCCATTTAAGTAGAGGGACTTCATCCCAAAGACTTGGTGAAAATCAAATAATTTTTCCTATCGACAAGTTATCTCACCAAAAGTTTTGGCACCCACTATGGGTGTAGTCTCATTAACCTCTTACCCTCTAATATCTCTCTTTTAACCCCAAGCGCGGTGGCCTATCACACAACATAAGTCGGGTACTCACCCGAGGCGTGTACGGGTGCCAAGTGTGGTGTCCGTTAAAACAACCCACTTGAGACCCAAGAAATAACCTAGGATTAGTTAGGAAAATTATGGAATAATTTTTTTATTAGAAGTGTCTACAACCAGGTTGCAAGACAACAGTTGACATGAACGAGTTCCGAGAAAAGTCTAAAATTACTAGAACATACTTTTCATTTATTATCAATTTCCAGAAGTCACCTGGTCCAAATTTTAGGGTTAGAAGTTTCAGTTAGATTCAGGGGTTAAAATATCACCATACCCATTCTCTAACAGGCTCAGAGTTTTAACTTGATTTTTCTCACACTTAATGTATTTAAAACTTACATAAATCATTTTCATTGGATAGGAAATTTTCTCACCTTTCCGGTGATATAAAGAAGTCCTCCTAACTCCTTGTAAAACTCCAGTTATGGATCGGCGAAGCTTAGGGTCAAATTTTCCCCCAAGGGGACACGTGTTGAGCGGGGAAGAAAACCCATTTTTTTGGGTCGAGTGGGATGTGGGTCGGTGTTGGCAATTTTTCCTTAAATGGGAGAAAATTCCCATTTATGCCCATGCCTCCGAGTCCTCCAAGGACATGTGTCGGGTCCTGATCCAAAGTGGGAGAGGGTGAGGGAAGGGCGGAGCGACAGAAGAGTTTGGGGCATTTCGCCCAAGAGGGAGAGAAATCAATATAACACCCATGCGCCCACAGTCTGCTAGGGACACGTGGCACTCAACAAGCCATCGTAGGGATGAAGGAGAGGGAGGAGGCGGCGGTAGAGATAATTGGTGAATTTCGCCGAAGGGGGAGATAAGGGGAAAGTTAGGCGTGCGGGCACGTGTGTCCGTGGAAGGGTCATCACCGAAGAGCGAGCAAGAATGTGGGGGCGCAGAGGTTAATAGGAAATTTTCCCAAATAAAAATATCAAAAGGAAAAAAAGTCGTGAGGGTTTTCCCCCTCATTGTCACCCCCATCTTTGCCACGTGGTAGCTGTGATTGGCTGCGGGCGGCGGGGAGAAAGATAAACTTTTTCCAAAATTTTAAAAAGGCCCAAGGGAAAAAATAATACCGCACCTCTGCTGCTGCCCCATGAGGACATGTGGTAGCCTTTGATTTGCTTTATGGGACAAAGTGGAGAAAAATTCAAAAAAATTCCTAAGAAAATTTTTCAAAAAGAATTCTAAGGATTTTAACGGGAAATTTTCGGGCCGCGGGCCCGTCAGGGAAAATTTTCCCAAATTTTCCCGCCAAGGCAAGAAAACTTCATAGGGCCATAACTTGAGCTACAAAGCTCATTTTTGGCAAAAGAGGACTTTCTGGAAATCTCTCGATGCCCTCTTTGCATAGGAATCATAAATTTTACTTTTTGATAAAGTTTAAAGGGTCAATTTTACAAAAACAATCTGCAGGCTTTTAAATAGCAAACTAGTAATTTCCAACTTATAAATTTGATTCAATTTGATCTCCTCCTTCACTCAACATGCCAAACAGACATGGAGGATTATTCTAGGAAGGATTTAGAATGGTTTAGGAAGGTAAATTTTCTTGTTTGATTTTCAATTCACGTTTTTTGACAATTGACAGAAAATGAATGTGAAAGGAGAATGGGTTCGATTTTACAATGTTTAAATTGTTTTCTTGAGTTTTCTTTGTCAATTTGAGTCATTTATGTCTTAACATGCTAAATCATATCATCTTCAAGTTGATTATAATGTGCGATCTTGAACTGTACATTTTTATTAAATTTATTACCAGTTTTATATTTACAACAGAGCTCCATTTCTTTTAAAACTGTATATCAATTTTATCATTCAAGTGTGGCATTTCATTTCTGGTCTATTCTAATACATTTAGTTGTTTATAAAAAATCATTTCAAAGCTAATTTGCAAGGTTTGATTTCCAATTTAATATATTTCCAAAAGAGACAAAGCAATATACTTCCTTCATACGTATTTCTTTCCTTTACAATTAAATAGAGATTCCAATCACAATTTGATATTTCAACTCAACACAACAATGCAAATGAGAGATGAACTTGCAATTATTTATTAATTCAAAAGAGAGACATCTTTACATTCTTTCATTCCTTGAATGCAATTAATAGAATTTCTATTTCTTTCCAATAAATGAACAAAATATAAATGTCTTTCACAATTCGAATATCCACTTCCATAATCAATTACATACATCTTTTCTTCACAAAATACATATTACAATTTCATCCACTTCAAGTGGGAAAGGATTACAAATGAATATGTTTCACAAGGGTTAGCAAAACTGTCTTCTTCTGCTCCAGAACAACAACATGCAAGTTTCCTCCATTTTCAATTTGATCACAACAAAAGTGGGGGAAAGGCAACACTCTCCACCCAACCAAGACATCCAATGAAAGGAGAAGCCTTCCTTCATCATTGGCCCCTGAGCCCCAACCAAAATACAATAAGAGGTGTGATTCAACCCATGGCAACAACTGGCTTCCACAACACACAACATTCTTTCAACATGCATAATTCATATAAAATACGGTCCACAAACATAGCAATTTATAATTTCAATTGAAACAATCAAAACAAAACTCAGGCTTGATCATGTAAGCCAAAGGAGCAAGGTCTATGGGGAAGCTGCTTATGCCTCCCAATGGGAATTAGGCATCCACCAAAACAAACCGCCAAAATAATTCATCACACACACATCCTTATGCCCCCCACAAATCCCTCCTTATGCCCCCCACAGATTTCCTTATGCCCCCACAAAGTAAGAAATGCAAGCTATTTATTTTCCATGGTGGATCCCAATCAAAAACTCCCTCACAAAATTCTAATGCCAATGGCATTCCCTTATGCCCCCACATGGATTCCCCATAGCCTTCTCCTACACCATTCCTATGGCGAGTCTACCCAACCAGCCAATCAAACAAATCAAAACATGCACCATTCACACAACACACAACAAGAAAAGAGCAACATAAGATATGAGTTAAACTCCTACCTCTCCATGGTAGCTTTCATTTCCAAAAACAAGCTTCAATGCCCAAAACACAGTCCTAAAACAACAATCTCCCAAGCATGCAAGGTTTCTCCCAACTCCTTCCAAAAGCAAGAGCTCTAAACATAAGAAAATGCGCCCTAAAGAAGTTTGCAAAAGATTCAACAACCCAAAATAAGCAAAGATTTTGAATTATATAGAAGAGGAAGAGAAAAGGATGATTTGGATCCATGTAGGATGCCACATCACACATCCTCAAATTCAAACACCAAAGATAAAATTTCATTCCAAGTTACTTGCACACTCCAAAAGCCCACACCCCAAAGGACTACAAATTAAATAAAATGTAAGAAAGTGCAATTAAAACTTGCAACAATATTTAAAAAAATGCATTATAAAATTCTAAAATCATCCTTTAAATTGAGAGGTATGGGACAAGTTTTACTTGTCCCACAAGCCTCAAAAACAGCCCATAAGGTCAAACTCGAATTTCTAAGGAGGTGGAGTGTTTCATACTCCAAAATGTGAATTATACAACTCTTACACAACTTACACATCACTTACATATTAAATACAAATAGCCAACAACTTCCATAATTACTCTCCCATAACCCAAATTTGATTTATTTAAATTTTAATCATATGATTTCCACGTTAATCTACCACATTTTAATTAATTAAAAGAAAGGGACACATCACTAATAAAATACATACAACAATAATAATAAAATTTAACCACATTAATAAAATACACAAAACCCATTGTCACATATAAAGGTGATCCCCATGGGAATCCTTAACAAAACACACACACACACACACACACACACAAAACAAGTTGCGATGGTGACTTTGTCGAATTCACCTAGAATTCCTTTGTGGTTGATCTCTAATCCTCGATGTTTGTTGTGCTTTTAACCTAAAAACACAAATACCTCCTTCACCTGTGGCCATATCAAAACATCCAAAATGAATATAAATATAATAAAAAAATCATCTAAATATGTGAATCAACAACAACAACAAAGGCAATTAACAATATCACTCTACAATCTATATCAACACACTATCCATCATCCTCATGTAATATACATAAACATCACAATGACATAATATAATCAGATTTGAACCATGAATAACATGAAAACACACTAGGTTTGGTCTATAAACACATATATTTGGAACAAAGCTTCATATATTGATTATAATCATTTACAAGTAGCCATATTACATCAAAAAGGGTCATATCAGACCATATACATCAAGGAATAACATCCCAACCCTACAAAACTACTCTGCACAGAGAGCCCTAGCTATGTTCTTCCATCTCAGCTCTAGTTTCAGACCCGAGCGCCTACATCCATGCATAACATCATCCTTTCCTAGCCTCTCTCTAGCACTAACAACAACAACTACAACAATAACAATGGAATCCAAAATCCCCAACAACAACCTTCAACAAAAACCTCTTTATCAACAAACATTCTTTAGCACTTTTTACCTCTAACTCCCTCTCTCTATTTTAGACCCAAGCACTCCTTTAAATAGAATCTGGATCCTTCCTTCACCACCATAGTTTCACCCATGAGCAGATCGCATGCCAGGTGGAAATGTGGTCCTCCATATCAAGTGCTTATATGCCAGCTTGCAAAAGCCTCCACTAACTGTAATGATCCTCCTTTGGAATATTCCCTTCATGGAATATTCTTTCCTTGAGCTCAAGACTCTAGGATGGCACCTTATCCACTCATCATGCCTACTCGAGCCTTCACGTGTTTTTCCTATGATGCCACCTTAGAAATGTGGCTAAGTCCCCAAACCCTTTCCTACTTCCATGTGCTAACCTTTTCTCCCACACCTTTCCTTGAGCACTTTTCTACCTTACTTTCCTATGTGCACGCATGCTCTTCCTCTACCTTGGGACTTAGTCAATTTTAGGGTCTAACATCACCCCACACTAAACTTGTTGTCCATCCTCAGAAACAACTTGATCTTTTATAAAGAATAAAGAATGGGAGGAAAGAATAACATGCTTTCGACTTGTGCCAAAGAATGAAATAATTCCATCACTATTGAAGAAGAATTGGGAAGTCTTTATTCAAGCCTGCTTCAATCTTACTCAGGCATCCACCTCATTTATGCTGCTTGCTGAAACAGATCCCCTATCAATGCATGACTTCATCAAATGACAACTCCTTGCCCTTAGCCTTCAATGTATCAACAATGTTTTCCATCTTCTTCTTGCTAAGGTTGCTTAGCACGCATCCATCCTGTGAGTGACCTGGGGATATAATTCTTTCACTTTATTTTTAATTGAGACCCTTAGGCCTTTGATCACCTCAGACTTCTTCTTGACCTCCACAATTATTTTTTCATGTTCTTCCCTATTATTCTTGTTCTTCTCTTGAAACTCCTTAAGTCCGCCTCATGGGTAGCAACCAATATACCTACCACCTTGTCCCTATCCCCCACATTTTTGTCATAGACAACTTTGGCCATGTGTGCCATGGTTTTTATTGAGGCAAGGAGCTCGGAGTACCGAGTTATGGTTTCCTCAATCTTTGCTTTCTCCTCGGCCCTTGTCATGCCAAAACTTCCTCTTCGACTCAACACAAGTGGTTGGCTTCTCCATTGTGATCAAGCATGTCACATCCTCCAAGCAGAGAAAATTTGACTCATACTTTACTGAAGGGGGGCCAAATCTGGGTGTGCTCAAAATGATGGAGTCTGAGATAGTCTCCACCTTTTTATATGCCTCACACACTTTCACCTTTTCTTCCCTTAACTTGGCCTTTAGTTGTGCAATGATGGACTCCTTCCCTTTTATCTCCATGTCTCTCTCTATTATCTCCTTATTCTTTTCCTCCAATTCATCCTCCAGGGCTTTGATTTTGTTATTCCTCTCGAATAACCATGCCTCTACTTCCACGACACCTTGTTGAGCAGCATTATAGACATGTTCATCAAGTTAACTATTGAGTATCCACAATAGGATTCACCTCATTGGGGTTCTCTATTTCTATTATTGCATCATGCCAACTTGAACTGGGCTCATCAACATGAGACTCAAAATTCCATGACAACATCTTCCTAGTGTGCATGTGTATGAGCTACCACTATCAAATGATGACCAAAAAAGAGTTGATCTGTGGGGTATGTGCTTCTCTAGAAGAAGCATGCGTGAAGGAATTTTTAGGGTCATTGACATAAGTCATGTGTCCTTTGCACCACTTATTGTCACGCCCTTGCCATTGTGTGTGTGCTACCATTGGGAAGCTCACTGCTAAGCTGGGATCTTGCTCCCATGCTCCCATACTCTTTTCTACTTCCTCTATTTCCTTCAATACCTCCTCAGTGTTGTGCTCCACTTCTTGCTCCACCAAGTTTTGAATGATTCCTGCCACTTCCCTTTCCACCGTATCCTCCAATTGTCCTTCGACCAAGGGGGGTTCTTGCATTTTTCCCCACTTCTTCTTCACTTCCTCCCACATTATGAGTGCCTTCCTCATAATCATTTTCTCCTCATCAGATTCATGTATATCATGAACAGGGGACTCTTACCTTCCTTGCGCTCTCTTCATTCTCCTCCTAGATTCATCATCCTTTATGATTTTTGTCTTCTCAGAGTCTGAACTTTACGCCATCTTCTACTTCTTCTTTACTGGTGGCTCCTCTAACATAGGAGACTCTTCTTTTTCTGGTAACTTCTCCTTAACAGGGGACAATTCCTTTTCAAGTGACTTCTCCTTAATGGGAGATTTCTTCCTCCTTGTGTAGGTACTTGGGCCAATGCCTGACTCTCTGCACTACTATGGTCTGAACTATACGTGTGCTCGATGCCCTACTTGTTGTAGTCTCTTCCCTTTCTCTCTTCATCCCTTTCTTCATGGTAGGGTCCTCTGGGATGGATACATCATCCTCGATGTATGCCCCTTCTCAAACTTGGGCCTTAGGTGTATATACACCCTTGCCTTCCATTTTTCCTATAATAGGTATTGACAATGGGACTTCACCATACGTACGTCATGGGAGACATACTTCTCCACATATGCGTGTTTCTTAGGGTATACCAACATTTCTACACATGTGTGGTACTCTTGGTCTACCTCACTTAGATCAAATCTAAGTTTCTTAGCCTCCTTGAATTTGTTGATGATGCTCTAAAAATATTGTGTTGTGAAGGAAAATGGTAATTTACACCATGGGATTTTTGAGCCATCTGTCAAAGTAAATCTTACCTATGTAGAAGTGTTGGTATACTATGAACTCAACCTCACCATGCACTAGGGTTGGTAGCTACTTAGGGATTCTCCACTCCACCCCAAACACATCATGCATTCTCTTGTACCACTTCTCAAGTGCACCTTATGTGTAGTAGTCATTGTGTCACAAGTGTATGCTTTCAAACCTCTTGTGGGGGAAGGGTCCTCATCAAGGTACTCCCAAACATAGCTATTTGGCCCATCGGGCACTCAATCTCTGAAAACACAATGGTAAGAAGGAAATTACCATACATGATCTTTTGTCCCCATCATGTGCCACATCTATGATCTTTGCAATGAAGGCCGAGAGGTTGTAGATTGTTCCCTCTGAAATCTTCCTACAAATATTCAACCACCTCTTATCCACTTGCATCAGTGCTCTTGTCCATTCACCTTGGTTAGCAAAGTGCATGCCATCTTCATAACTGGGTTGGTGATCTTGCTAATATCAAAAGTAGCATGAACCCTTCTTATACTCATACTCTGGTTGTTTCCTTGACTACATCCTTGTCACCCAAGTCATCATCCAATGACTCTCCCATGCATATAAGTCAGTATACTTAGAAATCAATTGGGAAGTCAAGTGCATTCTCCTTCCTGTGAAGTAAAAATAATCCTCATGCACATGTGACATCAACCATTGGTACAACTTTTGGGTTTACCAAAATATGGAAACTCATAGAGTTGCAAGAGTCCAACCTTCTCCAATGTGGTTTTTACACATTGAGTCATCATAAATAAGCTTATCATCCTGTGTCCTCTCTCCCATCGGGTGAACTAACTCCAATGCCATTTCCTTCTCCGTGTGCTCATCCTATGGTTGTAATCACTTATATCAACCATCTTCCACATGTGAGACACCCATTCCATCCCCAATAGAACACCATCAGGGTACTGCATCTCCGCGTACCACTCTTCATTGAAACTAGTTGATGCGACTTGGTTTTCCCTTACCTTTCCCTTTCCCTTCTTAGGTGAAGTGTTTGATCCCTTCCTTGGTGCCATTTTCCTCATCGGTCCTTGTTAGTTCTTCTTTTTCTTCTTCTTTAACTCTTCTCAATCCCTGGCTTCACTCCTCTGTGAAATTCCTCCAAAACCCATGCCCTAGCTCTATAAACCCTAACTTGGAAATCTCTCCTTCCACAAGACAACGTAAAACCCATGGGAATCCACCAAAAAAACTTCTCCACTCATGCCCATGTGTACTCCCTTTCCACTGGTTCACAACTCTACTAAATCTTTCACTACACACACAAATCTCCACAAATTTCTTTTCACAAGGATGCCCTAGTTCACAAGAGCTCTTCAACAAAAATGCAAGGTAAAAAGAAATAACTTACCCTGACCTTCTATTTATAGATTTTACTTTTCCCACACAAACTCCCATGCCACCTACCAAATGTACAACCACATTAAAGTCATGGATTTTTCCAATGCCATCCTTCCATGCATTTTTTTTTCAGCTTTTTCCTCCATGCCCAAATCACGTGAAACCCCCACAACCTTTGACTTGCAAAAACTACATTGACCATGGATACTTCATGCGCTCACTCAATCAAAGTCAATCTTCCCTACATCCTAGTCCTTGTTCACCACCTACCTCTTTCTCACTTTTATCCTTGTACGTACATGGTTTTTATAAAGATTTTTGACACCAATCTCCACCCATATACACTTTGCTACATGCCTCTTTTGACCTTATGCACTTTTGATTTTCCACTTGGGCCGCCAATCCACATCATTTTCAACACTTTCTTCTTACCAGACTCTTCACAGAGACTCTCCTTTGACACCTTCCACCCCACACTAAATAGATGTGTGGTCCTCTATGCATAAAAACCCTTCAAAAAAAAGTAACTGGCTACAGGTGCAAATGCCACCAAAAAAAAATGAAAAAAAAGAAAAAAATGAAGAAGAAGGAAACACATAAAAAGGAAAATGCATTAAGGGAAATCCTAAGCTACATGGAAATACTTGCCTTATTTACAAACACACATGAAGACTTATTTATAGTAGGGCTTCAACCTACTCCCATTAAAAAATGAGCAAGGAAACATTGTTCCATCAAATGCACTTGTAACTAGAAAGCACTGAATCAAGTATGTAAGTGATAGTATATGGTCCCAACCAATGCACTTTGAGCTTCCCTGGGTGGTGTAAAAACTTAGAATCATATAATAGAACCATCTACCCAACCTCAAACTTCTTTTTTTTAATATGATGATCATGCCATGCCTTCTTTGCTTCATGCTTTTTTCCATTTTCGACTCCTGAAATGGAAATGGACACTGCCTCTCATCAACTCCATCCATAAGTTTATCAATGCTCCTCTAATGCTTGTTCATCATCAACTAATCCTCTGTGTGTAATACATAGAGATGGAAACATGAATTCCATAGGAAGAACTACCTCCTGTGCCAAACACCAATTGAAAGGGTGTGGCCTTGTTCAAACCTTTTTATAAGTTGTTCTATATGCCCATAACACTACAGAGACTTTATCATCCCAGTATCTTCTTTTGACATCAAAAATATTTGTTAATGTGTGGCTTAATATCTTGTTAAATGCCTTAGTAGTTCCATTAGCCTGAGGGTGATAAGGGGTAGTTTTGTGATGGGCCACCATGAAATTTACCAATAAGATTCAAATAGTCTCATTTAAGAAATGTGTACCCCTATCACTCGTTAAGCTCAATGGACATCCATACCTTGATTATATTTCTCCCATAAGAACCTAGCTTATTTTAGCCACCATCACCATGTAATCCTTTATAGGTGCCACTTCTTCCCACCTTGTAAGATAATCTGTGCAAGTGATAATATAGTGTGAACCTATCCTATGCATGGTTGGGAAATAGGGCCCACAAAGTCAATTGCCCATTTTTCAAATGGATCTGCACTAGCAATAGGTCTTAATGGCATTTCATCTCTTCATCTGGTTTACCAAGGCATTGGAAATGATCACATGCCTTGTAATATTCAATACAATCCTTATAAATTGTTTCCCACCAAAGGCCTACCAATAGGATCTTCTTGTGCGTGGTTGCATTCCTAGCATAGTGACCTCCTGCAATGCCACCATGAGCTTCTTCCATGATTGTACACATGTTCATGTTCTCTACTAACACACACACACATCATGTAAGACCTCATCCTCATCTCGGCCTAACTTGTATAGGTCTCCTCTGATCAACATATAGGGTGTGACGCATATAGCCAACTATTTTTCTCAAGGCCTTCATTCCTTCTAGCACCACACCCATCATAGGAAAACAACAATATCCTCTAAGTCAGAGGGTGTGCACTGCAATCTAAACAATTGTGCATCTGACATCGTGTCCTCGATGCTTTATGCATCCTCTCTGAGTTAATCCATGATAGATGGTCAAGGTCCCAAATTTATTTTACCCTGGTTTTACTATGACAAAAACTCAAACTCTGAAAAAAAAAAAACCCATGACATATGCCCTTGCAAGATAGGTTTGTTCACCAAGTACTTTAATGCCATATGATCCATGTAGAAAATATAAAGGAGTGGCCAAAATATTTCCTAAATTTTGTAGTGTAGCATAGATCATAGATAATGCCTCTGCGCTCTTGTTGTGGTGTATTTTTTTCTTAGCTTGTGTTAATTTCCTCTAAAAACACAAGGGATGATCAACAATCCCCTCTCTAGGTTTGCTAAAGAACACTCTCCATATGCCATACCTGATGCATCAACATGCACATGGAAAGGCCTATCCCAAGAGGGAAAGCACAAAATGGGTGCAGTAGTAAGTTTCTCCTTTAAGGTGTCAAAAGCCACCTGTTGTGCCTCTCCCCAATAGAACTTACTTTTATGTTTCAATAACTCTTCTAGGGGCATGGAAATCTGGGCATATCCCTTGATGAATTTCTTGTAGTACCCTGTATGCCCTAGGAACCCACACACATGCTTTGACTGGTAGGCTCCTCAATCCCACTATAAAACAAATTTTTTGGGGTCTACCAGTAAGCCTTCTTTGCAAATAATGTGTCCCAACAACATGCCAAAAGGAGTGGAAAAAACACATTTCTTAATATTCAAGGAGATGCTCAACTACTGCATCTCTCAAACATCAACCATAGATTGTCACAATGATCTTTGACTAACCCATACCATCCAGTCATCAAGTAAACTTGCAGAAATTTATGGATGAAGTCTTGAAAGGCTACACAACAATGTGCAAAAACACAACAAGTGTGTGCATTCTTCAATCCAAAAGGCATGACCGTATAAGAAAAACTTCCCCATTTAGTGGTGAAAGTTTTTTTCTCCTGGTCTTCCTTCACAATTCTCACCTAGTGATAACTTGAGAATCCATCTGTAAAAGAATAGATCTCTTTCCAACTACACCTTCAGAATCTCTTAGTAAATGGGGTTGGGAAAGGATCTATGACACATGCAACATTGAGATCCCTATAGTCTACACATATCCTTATTCTTCCATCCTTTTTTATACTAATGACCATTGGGCTCACCCATTCAGATTCCTCAATGGCCTCAATGATCCCAGATTCTATCATCTTATCAATTTCCTCCTTAACCTTTATGTAAATTTGGGTTCATCTATATGGCATTTTTCTTGATGGGGTGCACACCTTCTTTCAACTTGATCCACATTTTTCCCAATGAAGGATGAACCCTTTTAATTCATGGTACCCACGTGGGAACAAATCTTGGAAATCATGTAGTAGTTCAACCACTTTCGAAACCTCTTGGTCTGTCTAGTAGTCTCAATAATAAACTTCCTTGGGCTCTACTTTGGTACCAATGTTAACCTTCTTTATTTTCAAGGGTTCATGGTAGGTGTGTGCTTTCTCATCTTCTTTATCAATACTTTCACGTGTACCTATAGTATGGTAACATCCAAATTTTCCATCTCCTCGCCATCCACTAGGTACACCAACTTACCCTTTTCTTTTCTCCATGTAGGCATGCTCAAGTTGTGCTCAAGTTGTACTTCTTTTTCTTCTTCTTCAATGAAGCAGTGCCCCCAACTAGGTTCTCCTATCAACTCCAAAATTTGGTCCTTGGCCATGGCACAATCTCCCAAGGTAAGGTGCTTGACTACTGTAAGTGCCTCATTCACCTGATTTCTTAGGGATTGGTACTCAAAAGTTTGGATGATATCCACCATCATCTCCTGCCAATTCCCCATCTGATGACATAACTCCAAATGGATGTACCAGGTGCATGCACATAACCCTGTAAGGTGGAATAAAATTTATGCACCCATAGGGAA
The DNA here is from genome assembly GCA_018340775.1 of Taxus wallichiana var. yunnanensis. Lineage (NCBI taxonomy): Eukaryota > Viridiplantae > Streptophyta > Pinopsida > Cupressales > Taxaceae > Taxus > Taxus wallichiana. Next base: position 13,531,602 of record CM031238.1, on the reverse strand, counting down.
GGGGTAAAGCTTCCGTGCCTCCCATCCAAGTCTTCTCACACTCTTGAACATGGCATGAGGTGGATCCCTTCCCATCATAGTCACAAATTTGAGATGGTGCATTTCTTTGAGAGAAACCTTACAGAGAGGGTGATTCTCAGCTCATGCCATTCTAAAAGATTGTCTCGATGGGTCACCCACCAATGTGTCATTTTCCACACAAGGTATAGGTAAGCATATTCCTTCTCTCCACTTGACACTTCCATTGGATCTCCATTTCATGTAGAAAGACATCAAGGTTTCCCTCCCTAGTGTACCATGGTAACTTCCTTCCCAAGTGCCTAATTGAGCACTGCTCTGACAACTCGAGTCTCAGTATCCTTCAAGATGCCTTCCAACCAACTTGTATGTCCCATGTGCCCAATTATCACAACAATACTAGTTGTGTCACTTATAGACTAAGCATCTTCCCATTGAATGGATCCCTCCCTTGATGGATGAATGACATTGGGGTCCATGATGGTGTGCACATATATCTATCCAAGTCCTCTTCCTAAGGGTTCCACATAGGGCATAGACCTTCCATAGTTAGTGGGATAATCATGCGCTCTCCTTGTTTTCAAAGCTGATGTACCCCTTATTGAAAAAGTCACATTATTTTGTAACACTAGGGGTGCCCAAGTAATGTTGGGAAACTATCAGCCTCAACAAGCTCTAGAACCTCAAAATCTCTAGTAAAATTTTCCCCTTGAATAGTTATGGATGCACCCTTCAACACTCCAAGAGGCATGGCCTTTGTCCTATTAGCCATGTACAACACATTCAAAGATGGCTGCAATAATGGGGCCTCCCATTTGATTCCATGCATCTAGAGTAAGGACATTGACCTTGCACACTGTGTGTTAATCAATATATTACTCAAGGAGCCACCCATCAACAACTACATTAGTGTGATCTCCTTATCATAATCAATGTTGTGAGGAGGTAGGTTAGCATGTAGGACTTGTCTCTCGTCGCTCTCCTCCATGCGTGGTACCTTTCCTCTCAGCCATTCTCCCAATAGAGGAATAATGTTCTCTTGTACAACATCAACACACTTCCCTAACCTCATCCATATCCTCTTGAGGAACCTCAATGCTCTTTTTACTCCAACTTGTGTGATTTCTCCTTTAGACACTAGATTTCTCCTTGAAAACTCCTAATCACCTCCATGGTTTCTTGGTACACCTCCTTTGGTGGGTAGGATCAAGATATTTCCCATGTAACACTTCTTCTCTTGTGATAAGAGGCCTTTCTTTGGTACCTCTCGGGTGTGTGTAGCCTCATGTGTGTAGTGACCAAAATAGGCTCTAGCTCGGAGTTAAGCACTACCCTCGGCATCCATTGTGGGTCGGTCCTCTTTACACTCACCATCCCCATGCCTTTTTCCTTCTTTTGGTTCTTTCTCATGTGGTCATACAACTCTGGGAATTCTTCATACTTGTGCTTCTTCCCACACCATGAGCACTGCAACAAATCAGGCACTCATGCTTGTAGTGTTTAGTCGATCCACAATTGTAACAGGTCCCATGGGGAAAGTCACCTCTTCCTCCATGACCATTATGACCTCTGAAGCCTCCATGAAAACCTCTTCCTCGACCTCCTCCATCCATGCGTGCCCCTTCATACTGATGATCCTCGGCCTTAGAACTACTCCCAATGCTGGTGCACACACCGAGATCAATGGCATCATGGATTTGGTCTATCAATCGAGTAGTCCTTTGTATCAGTGAGTAGTGGATGTGAAAATTTTACAATAGGAGGACACATTTTTTATGGATGTGCATGCAGTGCAACAACAAAGGACATCTACTAGGATCATGATCTCCATGATAGATCTCACAATCCAATGATATGACATGTATTGATCTTTGAGGGAAACTATCCTTTGTGTGCCCCTCCACTTCACAATCCATGCACCAAAGTCCACCGCGTGTTTCATGAGCCAAATTCGCAGACAACTTCTCAAGTTTTTAGCCATGGAAGTAATTTGAGCTTCAAAAATGGACTCACACAGTGTCAATGCTCCCATGGCCTCAGTGCACAAAGTAGCCTCCAAGGCCTCACGTGGATCCGTGAAATTTTTGTGTGAAAGGGCTCACTGAAGGGCATGATCAAGCCCCCTGATGAACCATTGTGCATGTTGGGATGGATGGATATCATAGGATAACTTTGACAGAGAGTCTTAAAACATGTGTCATACTCCCACACGCTCTCTACCATACCTTGTTGGATTTCCTTCAATGCATGTTGATGCTCTTTTATTGAACTTAGGAATGTGGAACTCTACCAAGAATTCATCATGCAATGTGGTATAATCCACCACCATCTGATGGGGTCATACTTTCAGTACCATATATATGCATGCCCCTTGTAATGTAGTTTAAAAAACTTACTTTTTTCCACTCGGGTAGTGATCCCCTTAGCGTGCCATAAAATTCACATTTATGGACATGCTCTGCAACATCCTCAACACCCTTGTAATTAGGTAAGTGGAGTGACATCTCATAAAACACTCTTGAGGTGGTTGAGGCCCTTGTCCACTAGATCCAGGACCTTGATTCCCTCTGTGTTCCTCCACCACTAGATCCACTAGATCCACTAGCTCCTATTCCCCAGATCCCACTGATCCTCCTCCTGTAGTAGGTAAGGGTCTGAATGAAGTAGTTTGCTTTCTTGAGTCCCTACTTTGTCATGCTAAACTGTGCACCGATAGTGTGTATGATGTCGAACCACTTCTAGATGTGATTCCCCCAGATGTGATACCCTTTGTGTACCCCCACTTTTCCCAAATGATGTGCCAGAAAATATGCCTCCAAACACAAGGAAATGTATATGTGGCCATAGATGTACTAAATGAAAAATTATACCTCTAGGTGTCATCGACTACCAAGACCAATGCCAACTAGAAAAAAAACTTGTCCTTAGGAACTAGAAAACTAAGTGCAAGGGTTTGGTCACTATGTGGGTCAAGATGCACACCTACTCTTCTTCTTCCTTCACATGATGAGCCTCTCCAAAAGCCAAGGGGGTTTCTCTCCCATGCTTTCCAAGATGGGGTAGCACAGACTACTCAGGTTCCATGCCCTCCACGTGAACCTCAAATCCTTCCCACAACATCTACCTCCATAAGTCCATCACACCGATAACTTTCATGTTGTCTCACCAACTCCCTTTCACACTTCATTGTACTTGAGCCACCTCTCTCTCTCTCTCTTCTTCCATCACAAGGTCTCCATCTCCACCACACCAGCTTCCGTGCCCCCAGTGCCTAGTGAGTTTAGCCAGCCATAGGAAATGCTTCCAAACTCAAAGTGATAATCAAGATCTTGATGGCTAATGGTATAACATGCAAGAATGATCCTCTTGGCTCCCTTAAGAACTCAAACTCAACAAATCTCGGGAAAGAATATGTAGAGATCACATGTATTCCAATGTATAGCTAGTCAACACACCTTTCCACCAGTGATCAACAACATGAGTCAAGTCAGATCAACATCTGCAACCATTGATATATTCCTCTGGGTCCAAACATGAGGTCTATAGTACCAACTCATCCTTGATGCATATGTTGAGAGCCATTCATACAACTCTACTAGGAAACAACAAAAGAATGTCTCATAGAGCTCATGATACAGGTTCTCCTCCACCCATTTATGTGCATCAAACTCAGATCTAGTGTTAAAATTGAGAAAACTCATCCTCCATGATTTTAAGCCAAGTCTCGATGTTGTCAAGGTCAAATGCATTCATCATCACACACCATTCTTACAACTTCAAAAGAGGTCCAAAAATGGAACCAAAATGTAGTCTCATTTACCTCTTACCCTCTAATCTCTCTTTTAACCCCAAACATTGACCTATCACCCAACATAAGTTGGGTGCTCACCCAAGGCATGCAAAGTGCCAAGCCCCTCTTTTATGTGAGCCTTGTAAGAATGCTTCACCATTAATGGAGGAATGGTTTACAAAAAAAACATGCATGTAATCTAATATAGAGGTAGTGGAACTAGTTCTAAGCACAAATGCACCATGAGATAAACATAAACATCACAATGACATAATAGAATCAGATCTGAACCATGAATAACATGAAAACACACTAGGGTTTGGTCTATAAACACAAATATTTGGAACAGAGCTTCATATATTGATTATAATCATTTACAAGTAGCCATATTACATCAAAAGGGTCATATCAAGACCATATACATCAAGGAATAACATCCCAACCCTACAAAACTACTCTCTCATAGAGACCCTAGCTATGTTCTTCCATCTCAACTCTAGTTTTAGACCCAAAGCACCTACATCTATACATAACATCATCCTTTCCTAGCCTCTCTCTAGCACTAACAACAACAACAACAACCTACAACAACAATGGCAACCCCCAACATCACAACCCACAACATTCTAACCACCCCTTAAAAATCCACAACATTCTTACAGCACTTTGTTACCTCTTAAACCTCTCTATTTTGGACCCAAGCACTCCTTTATATAAATATGGATCCTTTCCTTCACCGCCATAGTTTCACCCATGAAGATCTCATGCTAGGTGGAAATGTTGTCCTCCATGATGATTAGTGTTATATATCTTACAAAATCCTCCACTAACTGTAATGATCCTCCTTTGGAATATTCCCTTCATGGAATATTCTTTCCTTGAGCTCAAGACTCCAGGTTTTGACACCTTATCCACTCATCAAAAGAGGGAGGGATCAATAAAGAGTGGAGCTCTATAGAAATGCCGCGAGGAGTTGTATTGGGTTGGGTAGATAAAATATAGGAGAAGGATGCATCAAGGGGCTTGGGATTGTAAATTTTATTTTTGAGAGCTAAGAAATGTAGATCCAGTTATGATGTATGATTTTGGTCTGCCATATTGTGGTGTTTTGTAATGGATCTAATGGATGTAATGAGGTTACCAACTTATTTGAATATGATCATTAATGATTCTGGTCCATCCTCATATCTTCATAGTTCTATTTCATGTATGTTTATGAAATAAGTATGAATCCTTATGCATTTTCCTTTTTATTTTGATTTCAGTCCTATATTCTGTTAAAGTATCTTTCTGTCTGGAATGACTGCATTGGTCTAGAAGCCATTTTGAGCTCTATGATGATTGCATGTCTCGTTTCCACTCACTATCCTTAAGTTCCTATCATAGATGATGTTTCCCACTAAACTCACATAAAGGAGAGACTCGTGCACCCGCGCGTGCCTCGGGTGAGCGCCCAACTTGTTGGGTGATAGGTCAATGCACATGGGGTTCCCTTGTTCTTTGGTGGGTGTAAAAATGACTACATCTTGGTTCCGATTTGGGACCTCTTTTGAAGTTGTAGTGGGAAATAACATACATCATGATCTGTGTAATGAGTGATGATAGAGTGTTTAACTTTGGAAAGTGTTGAATCATGGTTTAAGAGCATGGAGGATGAATTTTCTTAGAGATTCAACACTGGACTGAGTTTGATGCACGTAGATGGGTAGAAGAGAACCTCTACCATGATTTGTATGAAATTTTTTTTGTTGCTTCCTAGTAGAGCTGTATGAATGGCTCTCGGCATATGCATCTAGATCAAGCTGGTATTATAGATCACACACGTGGACCCAAGAAGAGTACCAAAGGCTACAAGATGTAGATATGATGTGGACTTGTGTTGTGGATCATTGGTGGAAAGGAGTGCTGACTAGATACACCTAGAATATGCTATTTCCACATATTCTTGTCTAGACGTTGTTGAGTTTGAGTTTTGTAGGGAGCTCAGAGGATCATTTCTACGTGTTATCCCTCTGGAAATGAAGATCTTGATTGTTACCTTGAGTTTAGAGGCATTTCGATGGCCGGACTAAACCATTCTGAGCATTGGGTGAGGAAGCTAGGGTGGAGGAAGATGGAAGATATTGTGATTGAGAAAGAAAGGGAGGAGAGATGGCTCAAGTATAGTGAAGTGTGTGAAAGGGAGATTTATAGACAACATGAGGTTGTAAGTGTGATGGATATATGGAGGAAGATGTTGTGGGAAGGATTTGAGGTTCATGTAGAGGACGTGGAACTTGAGCAGTCTATGCTACCCCATCTTGGAAAGCATGTAAGAGAGACCCCTTTAGCTTCTGATGAGAGTTCATCACATGGAGAGAGAAGAGTCATTGGTGTGCATCTGAACCCACCTAGTGACCAAACCCTGGTGCTTGGTTTTCTAGATCAAGGGAGGAGTATCGTTGACCCAGTTGGTATCGGTGGAAGTGATAGATCTGTGCCCAAGAGATACAATTTTTCATTTCCTACTTCTATGGCTGTGCATACTATTCCAGTATTGGAGGAATTTTTGGACAAGGAGAAAATACACAAGGCTTGGGTAACGTGTGAGGAGTGGCGGGACACACATATAGTAGTGGCACAATCTCACAGATGGTTGGTGTGTAGTTTAGTGGGACATTGGGGACACTAGGTGTGACCACTTTAGGCCCATTGCTTGGCTCTTGGTGGATCTGGAGGTGGAACGGTGGATCTGAGAGGCACATAGGACCTAGTGGATCTAGTGGATGGTGGAGGAGGAAACACCGAGAGGAATTCAAGGGACTGGATCGGGAGGACAAGGGCCTCAACCACCTCCTCAAGTCTTCTTTGAGATGTCTTTACATTTTCTAGATTATAGAGGGTATTGAAGATGTTGCGAGAGCATGTTCACAAGTGTGAGTTGCTATGGCATGCAAAGGGGATCACAACCCAAAAGCGAAGGCCAGTTAGTTTGCAACAATGTTGCAAGGGGTGCACACATAGCTGGTATAGGAAGTATGACCCCCATCAGATGGTGGTAGATTACACCACATTGAAAAATGCCTTCCTAGTAGAATTCCACATCCCTGAGTTTGAACAGAAGAGCATTAACACCCTTAAGGAGATTCAACAAGGAATGGTGGAGAGTGTGTGGGAGTATGACGTGTGGTTTAAGACTCTCTGTCAAAGTTTTCATATGACATTCACCCTTCACAACATGCTCAATGGTTTTTGGAGGGTTGATAACCCCATTTAGAAGAGATTTATCTCATAAGACTTTCATAGACCACGTGAGGCGTTGGAAGCTTCCCTACGTGCTGAAGCTATTGGGAGTGTTGACACTAGTGTTAGCCCATTTCTGGAAGCTCAAATCATTTTCTATGGCTAAGCGGTTGGAAAATTTATCTACAAACTCTTCATGAGACTCGTAGTGGAATGTGGTGTACATATTGTGAAGTAGAGGGCATGCCAAGGATAGTTTCCCCCGAAAGATAGTACGCATGTTGTAGATAGACTATGAGATTTGTCATGGGGACCATGATGTGAGTAGATGTCCCTTGTTACAATGTGCAATTAGGAAGAATGTATCTTACTACTATAAGATCTACACCTCTACGACCCATGATACCAAGGATTGTCATCTTATTGACCAGATCCATGAGGCCATTGATCATGGTGTGTGCCAGACCAGCATTGCCAGTAGTTCTAAGGGTGATGATCACCATTATGAGGAGTGTAGCACGAGATGGAGGTGCGTGTGGAAGGGGATTTCATGGAGGATTTTGTGGTCATGGTAACCACGGAGGAAGAAGTGAGTTCCCATGTGGAACCTATTTTAATTATGGATCTATCAGACCACTACAAGTGTGAGTGCCCAGACTTATTGCAGTGCTCATGGTGTGGGAAGAAGCACAAGTATGAGGAGTGCCCTGAGTTGTTTGAGCACATGAGTCAACACAATGGAAAGACAAAGGGCACTATAATGGTAAGCATTAAGAAGGATGACACAATGGATGCCATGGGTGACATGTGATGTAGGTTTGGAACCTATTATGGTAACAACAAGAGTAGAGGCCACACATGGAAAGGAAATGCCAAGGTAGAAGAACCTAGTTTCAAGGGAAGAAGTGGTACATGGGAAGTACCCAGACCTATGCATCAGAAGGAGGTATATCAAGAAACCATGGACGTCATTGGAGTTTACAAGGAGAAATCTAGTGTCTAAAGGAGTAGTCAGGAGGAGGAGCAAAGAAGGAAGGTCGAGGTGCAAAGGATGACTGGATGAGGTCAAGGAAGTATGTAAAATGCTAAGGCAAGAGAATATTATTCCCTTGCTAGGAGCATGGTTGAGAGAGAAGGTACCACGCACCAGAGAAGAGTGTGAGAGGTAGGTCTTGCATGTAAACCTTCCCCCTCACAACCTTGACTATGATAAGGAGATCACGTTAAATGCGGTCATGGATGGATGGCTCCTTAGTAATATCCTCATTGACATAGGCGGAGGTCAATGTTCTCACCTTGGATGCATGGCATCAGATGGGAAGACCTGCATTACAGCCATCTTTGAATGTGTTGTATATGGTGAAAAAAAAATGAAGGAAATGCCCATCGGTGTCTTAAAGGATGCAACTATCACCATTCAGGGGCTAAGTTTATTGGGGACTTTGAAGTCTTGGTGCTCATTGAGGTAGACAATTTCCCAGCATTACTTGGGTGCCCATGGTGCTATAAGAACAATGTGGATCTTTGGTTCAACAAGGGATACATAAGCTTTGAAAATGAGGAGGAATGGGTCATCATACCCCTGGATGATGGAAAATCAACACCCTATATTGAACCTTTGGGAGAAGAGGTCTGGATAGAATATATGTGTGCTCAATTAGGGATCAGAGGTAATCCATCCCATAGAAGGAGTTATCTAGTTTGAGGATGCTCAGTCCTTAAGTGACACCACTAGTATAGTGTGTGATAATTGGGTGCATGGGACCTATGAGTTAATTGGATGAAATTTGAGAGGATCGGTGACAAAGGTGACAAAGGCACGTATGGTCCAGTGCCTAGGAGGAAAGAAGCTACCTAAGTATTTAGGAGGAGCCTTCCCTGAGATATTTTTGTAGGAGATGGAAGCTCAGTGGAAGAAGGAGAATGAATGAAGAGGGATGTTAAGCTATGTCCTACTCGGAACTACTACTGCGCGTTGGTGGGTGACACATCGGGATAACCTCTTGGAATGGTGTGAGGTGAGAATTTCCTTCTCCATAAGGTTTTGCAGGAGCAACATACCCACGGCTATAAAATACTACCATGGTAAAGAGACCGCTTCCTTCCATATCCAAGCATGTGAGACAACCTGGATGGGAAGCACAAAAGCATTGCCACCTTCATTATGGGTTCACAAGTTGTATTCCACCCTACAAGGTTGTGCACGTGCACATGGTACATTCATTTGAGACATGCCGCCAGATAGGGAATTGGAAAGAGTTAGTGGCTGATCTCATTCAAACATTTGAGTATCGGAGTACAAAACCCTTGGTGGATAAGGTGTTATAGGTTGTCAAGCACCTTACCATTGGGGATAGTGCCATGGTAGAAGATAGGCTACTAGACTTGTTAGGTGAACTTGGCCTGGAGGCACGCTTTGAGGAAGAAGAAATAGAAGAGATATAATTTGAGCATGTGTGTATAGAGAAAGAAAAAGGAAAGATGGTTTATATAATTGATGGGAAAAGGTGAAAAACTTGGATGTTGACCATTTATAGGGACGCGTGAGGTGTTAGATAGTTTTGATGAATGGGGTGCATGCCTATCATGAACCTTTAAAGACAAATAAGGTTAACATCGGCTCAGGAGAAGAACCCAAGGAGGTAATCATTGGAGACTATTGGTCGGAGAAAGAAGTCTCTAAGATCATTGATCTTTTACGTGAGTTTGAGGATTTATTCCTGTGTGGGTATCATGAACTAAAATGTTCACCATTCCTTGGGGGAAATGAGAATTAAGTTGAAGGAGGGTGCACCCGGTCTAGAAGAGACCATACCGAATGAATCCTAACCTGCGCGTGAAGGTCAAGGAGGAAATAGATAAGATGATAGCATCGGGCATCATTGAAGTTGTTGAAGAGTTAGAGTGGATAAGTCCAATGGTAATTAGCATCAAGAAGGATGGAAGGATAAGGATCTGTGTTGATTACAGGGACCTAGAATGTAGTGTGTATCATTGATCCTTTCCCAACCCCATTTACTGAAGAAATCTTAGAAGGAGTGGTAGGACGTGAGGTCTACTCTTTCACAGATGGATTCTTGGGCTATCACAGGTAAGGATCATGAAGGAGGACTAGAGGAAGATGAATTTTCACCATTGAGTGGGGAATTTTTTCCTATATAGTCATGCCTTTTGGGTTGAAGAATGCACCTGTTTGTGTTCTCATCATTGTGGTACAAGCTTTCAGGACTTCATCCATAAATTTCTTCAAGTCTACCTAGATGATTGGACAAGTATATGGGCTAGTGAAGGACCATTGTGACAACTTAAGGTTAATGTTTGAAAGGTGTTGGTAGTTGAGGATATCCCTCAATATTAAGAAATGTGTCTTTGCTACCCCATTTGGAACATTATTGGGACACATCATATGTAAGGAAGGCCTACTAGTAGATCCCACAAAAGTTGTAAGTAATTGTGGGATTGAGGGAGCCTACTAGTCAAAGCATAGTGCATGGATTTCTTGGGCATATGGGGTACTACAAGGAAGTTCATCAAGGGATATGCCAAGATCACCACACCTTTAGAAGAGTTTCTTAAGCATAAAAGTGCCTTTCATTGGGGAGAGGTGCAATAGAAGGCATTTGACACTTTAAAGGATAGGCTTGTCACCACACCCATACTACGATTCCCCTCTTGGGATAAGCCCTTCCATGTTCATGTTGATGCCTCAGGGACCACCATTGGAGTAGTACTTGCACATCTGGTGAAGGGATTATTGATCATCCTTTGTGCTTTGCAAGCAGGAAGTTAACACCAGCAGAGTAGAATTATACTACAACTGAGCGTGAGGCATTGTCAATGATCTATGCACTTCACAAGTTAGTAATATATTTCTAGCAACTCCATTTATATTTTACATTGACCATATGGCATTGAAATATTTAGTGAACAAGCCCATTCTACAAGGGTGCATATGTCGGTGGGTACTATTGTTCCAAGAATTTGAGTTCACGGTGGTTTTCAAACTAGGAAAAAGTAATTCTAGACCTGATCATTTGTCTAGAATCGATTAGGGGAGGACACAAAGCATTGAGGATACCATGCTAGATGCACAACTATTTAGGTTATGGCGTGCACCCTCAGACTTAGAAGATATTGTAGTATTTCTCAAGATAGGTGTAGCATTGGAAGGGATGAAGGCATTGGATAAAAAGTGGTTAGCTATATACGCTCACACCCTACATGTTGATTAGTGGGGATTTATAAAAACTAGGACGTGATGAGATTTTGTGCCGGTGTGTGCTAGAACATGATGAGCACCTAGCCATAATAGAAGAAGCAGTGCATGGAGGTAGTGTAGGTGGACACTATGTAGGTGATGCCACTGCACGTAAGATATTAATGGCTGGATTATGGTGGGAGACCCTATATCAAGACTGCAAGGAATATTGCAAGGTGTGTGACCATTTTCAGTGCATTGGAAAACCAAGGTGAAGAGATGAAATGCCTTTGCACCCTATTCCCAGTGCACCGAGCCATTTGAAAAATGGGCTATAGACTTTGTAGGCCCTATTGCACCAGCCACGCGTAGGACTGGATCACGGTATATAATCACTTACACAGATTACTTGACAAGGTGGGAAGAAAAGCACACCCACTAAGGATTGTACAACAACTACTAGCAAGGTTCCTATGGGAAAACATTATTACAAGGTATGGATGCCCTTTGAGTTTGACTAGTGAGGGTACACATTTCTTGAATGAGATAGTAAGGATTCTATTAGTAGAATTCATGGTGGCTCATCACAAGACTACCCCTTACCATCCACAAGAAAATGGAACCGCATGGAGGCATTTAACAAAATACTTAGTCACACGTTGACTAAGATCTGTGATGTTGGTAGACAAGATTGGGATGACAAAGTATCAGCCATTCTTTGGGCATATAGGACAACCTACAAGAGGTTGAATAAAGCCACACCATTCAATTGGTGTTTGGCATGGAGGCTATCCTACCAGTTGAATTCATGTTACCTTCTCTGCGTATAGTGCATGCGCAGGAGGATTAGATGATGAACAAGCATTGGAGGAAAGAATAGACAAATTAATGTAGTTGGATGAGAGATGATCATTAGCTAGGTGGAGCAGAGGACTGAAAAAGAAAAACAAAAGGCATGGCATGATCATCACATTAAGAACAAGAAGTTTGAGGTTGGGAAGATGGTCTTGCTTTATGATTCCAAGTTTTTGTGCCATCTGGGAAGTTGAAATTCCATTGGTTGGGCCCCTACATCATCTCATACATCCTTGATTCAGGTGCATGCCAGTTATAAGTGTTGGATGGGATGAGATTTCTAGGACACTTCAATGGGAGTAGGTTGAAGCCCTACTATAAATAAGTCTTCTTGGTGTTTGTAAATAAGGCAGTGTTGCCAGTTAGTTTAGGATTTCCTTTAGTGCATTTTCTTTTCTTGTGTTTCCCTTTCTCGTTGTTGTTTTGTGTTGTGCCTTGGGCACCGGTAACCTCTTTAATTTTTGAAGGTTATGAATGCGCAGAGGACCACACATCATTTTAGTGTGGGGTAGAATAATGTAGAGGAAAGTGCAAAGTGTGAAGAACCAGGAAGGATTGTGTTGGAAAAATCCGGTTGGATGGCCTAGAAAGGAAGTGCATGGAAGGAAAGGTGAAAAAGGATGGTTGGTGTCAGGGTAAGGCTACATTGTGGATCCATGTACAAGAGAGGAAGAAGCAAAAGAAAACATGAGGTAGGTGAGAGAAAAAATCATGACATAAGTACCTTGGTGCATTGGTGATGTGCGCATAAGAGTCTCTGTCAAGATGGATTGGTTACGCATGCTAGAAGGTTGGGGGATTGTCCATGCAAGAGATTGGGCACGTGAGTTAAAGCGCTAAAGTCAGGTTTTGTTGAAAAATCTACATTAAGTGTTGAAGTATGGTGGTAGGTAAGGTAGCATTTAATGTTGAAAAGTGGGAAAAACTATAAATAGAAGGTTGGACACTTCATTATTTACATTGTGAATATGAAGAAGGAAGAGATTTTGTGAACTAGGGTTTCAGAGTTGATCGTGTGAAGAAAAATTGGAGAAATTTAACCATGAGTGACTAGTTTGGATCTGCAAACTAGGAGGGAAATAGTTCGGGCATAGAGAGAGTTGTGGAGAAGTGTCATCTTGTGAAGGGGATATTCAGTGAGGGTTTGGTAGCTAGGGCATGGGTTGAAAAGGAGTTTCTTCACAAGTTTGAGATCTAAGCTTGGAAAGGGTAGAGAAGCAGAGAAAGAGAAGTTGAAGTGCAAAGATAACCTACACAATGGCACCCAAGAAACCAGTTGTAACACCTAAGAAGGGAAAAGGCAAGGGAAAGGAAAACAACAAGAAACCACCACAAGTACCAATGAAGAATGGTATGTAGAAATGTAGTACCCAGATGGGGTTTTTCTTGGAAAGGAGTGGGAGTCCCATTTAAGAAACATGATAGTAAGTGATTATAACCATCACACAAAACATGAATGAAAAATAAATGGTGCTAGAGTTAGTGCACCTGAAAAACAAGAGGACACCAGAAGGGTTACCCATTTATAGCGATGAAGTAAAAGTGAAGTTGGAGAAGGTGGGATTGTTGCAACTCTATGAGTTTCCCTACTTTGGGAAGCCTGAGCACCTCTATCAGTGGCTGATGTCATGTGTACATGAAGATCACTTTCACTTCACGGGGGTGCAAGATGTGCATAACTCCTCAGCTGATTTCAAAATTCATAGGTCTCATATGTGAAGGAGAAGATATAAAGGATGACCTATAAAAGAAGCCATCAAAGAAACTGTCACCGCATATGCATACAAGAAGGGGTCAAGGTACTTTGATATTATGGATATCAAGACCGGTGATGAGAATGGGCACGCCTAGTAACCAAACTTAATGACCAAGAGAGGTGGACACAAGTGAACAAATCATGGCTCAATGTTTGTAGAAGGATATCAAGAGGGTGCCATCTACAACTTGTCCACGTACATCATGGATGAGATCATCAGCAGTGCGTAGGAGGGTGATAAGATACTTTTTGGCAATGTCCTCTTAACTATTGTTTTTAGAGAGATGGAGTGCTAGATGCGGTAGATAAGTTCATTTGGGAGTACCCAGAGGAAGACCCCTCACCCACAAAGAGATTCAAAAAATACACTTGTGATAGCATGATGGCCGTTCACAAGGCGCATCTTGAGAAATGGTATACGCACTTGAGGAATGCATTTGGGGTAGAGTGGAGGATCCATAAAAACTGCCAAAGCTCACAGAGGAGAAGTTGAATTCATAGTATACCAACACTTCTGCATTGGCAGATTTAGGTTGGTTGATGAAAGCATGAGCCCATGGTGTAAAATTCCATTTTCCTTCACCACTTAGTACTTCTAGGTGGGAGTAAATAGATTCAAGGAATCCAAGAAGCTAAATTTGACCTTGGAAGTATGGATCGGGACCATAGGGAGATGCGCAGGATGTTGGTCTACCCCAACAAGCATGCGTACATGGAAAAGTACGTATCGCATGAAGTTTAGATGATGAAACCCCGACTCTTCCTATTGTAGGGAGGTCGTGGTGCATGTATACCTTTGCATAAGGCCCAAGTTTGAGAAGGGCACTTATCTTGAGAATGAGATAGCTATACCTAAAGACTAGTAGTAGAAAGAAGACCACACCCAAGAAAAAGGAGATAGAAGAGATAAAGAAAAAGGCACCAAGTGTCCAAGATACTCAAGTGGTGGGCACCCAGGAAAAGCACTAGAACAAGTACTTACACACACGTAGGAAGAGGTCCCTAGTCAGAGAGGAGGTGCCAGAACAAGAAAATATTATCGTAGAGGAGAAATCACCGGAGGAGGAAGAAGAGAAAGTAAGAATCTCCTATACTGGAGTCCCCAGTTAGGAAGAAATAGAAGGTGATGGAGGAAGTTGATTCGGAGGAAATAGAGAGCTTGGAGAAATATAGGGGTGAGAGGGATGATGATGAAGAAGATGAACCTGAAGGAGACCAAGAACCACTTGTTTTCAGTGTGCATGATTTGGAAGAAGAAGGGAAGAGGAGAAGAATGACTATCACTTTGTGTGAAGGAAGGGCAGTAGGAGGAGGAGGGCACCCAGGACATGGGAGGAGGTGAAGAGGTTAGCATGAAGGGTTAGAGGACTCCAAGCCTCACTAAGGATGAAGTAAACAAGGTGAAGAAAGAAAGAGAAGCAATGAAAATCATTGAAGCCTTGGTAGAACAAGAATTGGAGCACAAGCATTGATATAGTGATGAATGAAGATAGGGAAGAAAGTGTAGGAAAGATCATGGTAGCGTGGGAGGCCCAGTCTATCAGTAATTATTCCTAAGGGCATGCATGCATAGGAGGAAAGTGCATGGAGATCCAAAGACCAAGAATGAGCTACATTGATGATCAAACAAGGTGTTGCACATGCACTTCCAAAGCACAGTCCCAATAGATCAACTCTTGGCAATGAATTCATTTGATGAAGAAGGTGCATACCCTCGAGATGAGGAAAATGATCTTTTGTGGGAAATTGAGTCCCACATCGATGAGCCAAAGTTTGAGGTAAGCCAAGGGGAACTAATGAAGATGCTTGAGTCAAAAGGAGACAACCCCTTGGTGAGCGCTCAACATACTTTTAGATGAACAAGTCTACAATGTGTTAAATAAGGTCTCGGTTGAACTAGAAGCCAAGTTATTCGGAAGGAATGACAAGGTAATTTCTAGAGGAAGAGCTAGAAAAGAGGGAAGAAGAGCTAGAAGAGAGAACCAAGAACTTGAAGCAGGAGGAACTAATTAGCGCAACTAAAGCGTGAACTAAGGGAAGAAAAGGAAAGGGTGTGTGAGGTATATAAGAAGGTAGAATCCATCACAAATGCCATTATTTTGAAGCATCCGGACCTAGCACCACCCGCGTAAAAGTATGGATCTTCCCTTGAGTTCCTTGAAGACTTAACATGCATCCTCACCATGGAAAGGAAACCTCTGGCCTTAGAATCCATGGAAGAAGTAGTAGCATGCCTAGAGAAGGAGGAAAAATTGAAGGTTGTAGAAATCATTTCCAAGTACAACAAGGTTCTTGCTGATGTGAAAATTTCTACCCATATTGTTGAGGCCACGTATGAAAATTACATGAGATAGAGATAAAGTGGTGAGTATTCTGGTCACCACTCACGAGGTAGAGCTCAAGGAATTCCAAGAGAAGAACAAAGGAAATAGAGCAGAGTGGGAGAGGATCCTGGCCGAGGTCGAGAAGAAGTTAAAAGCTATTGAAACCTTACGAGGTTCAATTAAAAACTAGTTGAAGGAGTTGTACCCACAGATTACAAGAAGGATGGATGCACTTGAGGATGTGGGAAAGGAATTGGAAGGAATGGTTGAAACATTGAACACTTGAGGAAATGGACTGGGTTTTGAGGAGGTAAGTGCCCTAGTTGGTGACCTCTCTAGAGAGCGCAAAATGAAGTCGATGCCTAGAACAAGTTGGAGGTTGACTTGTGAAAAAATATTTTCCTATCTTGTTGCAATAATGACAACACTTCCCCATTCTTTCATTTTTCCCAATTCTTCATTCCCTTATTCTTTTTCCAAGATGTTAAGTCTATTGTAATTATTTCTTTGAAGAAGTGTTCTCGAGGGTGGAGAATAGGTAAAGTGTGGGGTGATGTTGGGCCCCTAAAATATTGACTAAGTACAAAAAGGCGTGCATGGGTGTGTAAGGCCTAAGTTGAAGGGTGGGCATGCAAGAAGAAGGAACACAAGGCAGGGTTCTAGGAGGGTTTTAGAAGGACCATGTTACGCATCGGTAGAACAAGGTCTCAAGACTTATCTGTATTTGGCATATCGGGAAAGACATGAGAAAAGTGTGACCCACTACGCATGATGAAGTGGATAAGGTGCCAGCTTGGCGATAGGTTGGCCTAGGAAGGAATATGCCCTGTGATGGAAGCTTCTAGAAGACCATCATGGCAAGGAGTGGAGAGCTCAGGCCTAGAGGAGCATGCTCCCATGGAGGACCACATCTGGACACTTGGCGATGGATCTGAAGCCTTAGAAAGGTGGTTTGGTAGTTCAAGAGGCCTATAAATACAAGCGCCCACATAGAGAGAAAGAGGAGAGATCAATAGAGAGTGGAGCTCTGCAGAACACCATGAGGAGTTATATTGGGTTGGGTAGATAAAATATAGGAGAAGGATGCATCAAGGGGCTTGGGATTGTAAATTTTCTTTTTGAGAGCTAAGGAATGTAGATCTAGTTATGATGTATGATTTGATCTACCATATTGTGGTGTTTGTAATGGATCTAATGGATGTAATGAGGTTACCAACTTATTTGAATATGATCATTAATGATTTTGGTCCATCCTCATATCTTCATAGTTCTGTTTCATGTATGTTTATGAAATAAGTATGAATCCTTATGCATTTTCCTTTCTATTTTGGTTCAATCCTATATTCTGTTAAAGTATCTTTCTGTCTGGAATGACTGCATTGGTCTAGAAGATGTTTGAGCTCTATGATGATTGCATGTCTCGTTTCCACTCACTATCCTTAAGTTCCTATCATAGATGATGTTTCCCACTAAAATCACATAAAGGAGAGACTCGACACCCACGCGTGCCTCGGGTGAGTGCCCAGCACCCGTTGGGTGATAGGTGTGCGCATGCATGGGATTCCCTTGTTCTTTGGTTACTGCACCACAATATATTCTAAAAATTAAAATTAAAAGTAAGATATCCCTAAAAATAAAAAAAATATGGATTTGAAAAGTCACCGAGCCTTAATTCTTCCACTAGTGGCTATTCTTAGTAATCCCCCAATCCTGATACCCAATCTCCTTTTCCATATCCAAGAAGATATTTCCTCATACTTGAGGGAGGATATTTGGGATAATAGAGAAAAATTATCTCACTACTTTATTGATACAAGAATTCTAGATTATGAATAACAACATTCAAAGGTGTTAGAAAGAAAGATAAAATCTCAAATCCAACAAAAAAGAGCTTGAAAATTTTCTAATTTGAGTTGATCTAAAATTTGTAAACTAGCTTATTATAAATACACCAGGTCTAAGAGGCAAAGAGGAAATATTGATCCTATCTTCGAAGAGCTCCAAAGCTGACAAGAAAAAATGAGAAATCCTTGTCACTTCTTTTCTCATGAGACTTATTTCATTGATAACCCAAGTGGTGTCAATCCATTGGACATAGAATTTCAGACCATAGAGAAGATTTTGAATACTTTGCGAGAAGAATAAGTGGAAGTAGAAGTAGAAGAAAAATTGAAAGAAGAAGTGGAAGTGAAGCATAAGAAATAATGGAGGACGATGCATATATACCTTTGTGAATTGTTCCACGGGGTAGAGAAACAGTCCACTCGCCCTATACATGAATTGCCAAAAGGATCTTGTAAGAGTTTTCCTAAATTTAGAGGTGATGACATGTAACTCTCAGAAGAACACGTAGCGGTATTCATCACAACATATGGTGTATTAAAAGTAGAACATGAAGATGTGTCATTGAGATCATTCGTAGAATCCACGTAAGATAAGGTAGTGGATTGGTTCTATCTCCTACCCACTAAATCTATCACTAGTTAGGATGACATCCAAGCCAATTTTGAAGAAAGGTACAAATCCATCGAAGATTACCAAGACCTCCTAGTACAACTAGTGTAAATGAAAAAGGGACCCAATGAGACTATGAGGGAATTTGTATCTCGTTATAACTGGTTTCTTAAGAGGATACCTTTTGAAGCTATGCCTTCCGATGTCAAAGTGAAAATATTCTCCATCAATCCTCAATTTCATGAGGTAGGATTCATTCTCCAAAGATATTTTCCTGGGAACCTTAGAGAAGCTCAATACTATGTTGTTGAAATAGAGGATGATCTAATTTTTCTAGAAAAGTGAAAAATCCAAGTGGCAAACAAAAAGGCCAAAGTTCTAGTTCTACCTCCATGGACCCCTGGTTCGAGAAATCAGCAAATTATGTGATTGCACTCAAGAAACACTCGCACAAAGTACCTTGATGGATGTTAAAAATAAGAACAACTTTCCAAATGGACAAATGATTGGTCCGCCTCCTCGTAAACTTGCTCTCTCAAGGCACCGCCAATAAATGCAGATTTTGATGTGGAAGAAGAAGAAGAAGAAATTAAGGAGCCTGAAGAGGAGAATGAGGATGGAAATGTTCTTTCTTTAAATTGAATAAGTAGAAGATGATGAACATATTGGATATCTTGGATATTCTTCAATAAAATATGATGATGATGAGGAAGCACCAAGTTTCTCATGTGCAGTATTTACTCGCTCTCAATCTCAAAAGGGAGCTTCTTCCTCTATGGCTGCTGTGAAAAAGAAGAAAAGAGATGATCCTCAGGTGGAAATTCCAAAAACAAGATAATTAACACAAGATCTTCACTCCCATCTTCGATGAAATCTGCAAAGGGGAAACCAGACCTAATAGCAAACAAGAAGCAAAACACCATGCTAAGTAATTCCTCTAGCAATTCTCCTAGCTCTAATTTTGTATCTAATGCCAATCCTACAAAATTTTCTAATACTCAATAAAATTCAGCAACTCCTTGCGAATCTACTACTCCATCTGTTAAAAATACTCAAAATTCTAAGGTAGCCCCTCCTCCACCTTGCAAAACATTAGTTTTCCTAGGAGTACTAAGCCTGCTCACCTATGCTCCATTTGATATCATCGAAC
Source organism: Taxus wallichiana var. yunnanensis (assembly GCA_018340775.1). Lineage (NCBI taxonomy): Eukaryota > Viridiplantae > Streptophyta > Pinopsida > Cupressales > Taxaceae > Taxus > Taxus wallichiana. The sequence goes on along the minus strand of CM031238.1, from coordinate 13,511,835 downwards.
ATGTGAATAATTCTAAGGTTCAGATTTCTGAATCCAAATTTTCACAAACACACCTAGAGAAATTTGAAAGAATCGTCACTACATCAAAGGAAGTAACTTAGAACCAAATACTACAAATCCCAATTCCAAAGGGTTAATACCAACATCAACCACCCCTCCTAAACAAACATGCTTGCACTAAGCACATCCAAAACCAACAAAGTATAACCCTTCAATCTTTCCTCCCGATTAAAGGCCACCAACCTGGACAATTGCATAATAGACTTAGGTGCCCCATATAATGTAATGTTAGTCAAATTTGATAATTCCCTAGGACTTACCTTGACACGAGCTGGATCTTACTATTACATGGATTCTAAAGAGGTCCCACTGGAAGGAATAATCAAAGATGCTCAAGTGGCGATTGCATATGTCCCATACAAGAAGGTTTCACTAACCATTTTGGTGGTAGATATCCCAACATCCTTTGGCATGTTGTTGAGTAGGATTTTCTATAGAGACTTGGGTGGTGAGATATAAATGGAATGGTCTTCAAAAACATTCCAATCAAAGGTGAAATGAAGAAGTTGTTACGTATGTGAAAGATGAAGTATACCGTCCAAAAATATAAAGATCCAAAAGATGACATTTTGTTTCAAGATAACATCTTGGGTAACTACTTCTTTACTTTGAAAGATATAAAATCTACCTCTCCTCACAAAAGATTAAGAAGAACAATTGTGGAGAATGGAATTTTATGGAAGGCACTCTAGTGTAGGATCTAGAGTTGTCATTGTTTTTACTTCTCCTTCAAGTGAGTCACTCACATTTTCTTACAAATTGCAATTTGAAAATACCAACACTGTAGAATATGAATCTCTTCTTCTCGGAATGGATGTTTTTGAATTCATCGTCATTAATAATCTAAATTTTATCGGAGAGATGTTGAGGTGATTTTCAAACATGTGAAGAATCAATATAAGGTCAAGAACCCGAGGATCAAGCATTATAGGAACTAGGTATGGGACTGCATTGAATCTTTTGATGCTTTCTCAATCCAAGCTATTCCCCACAAGAAAAATGAAAAGATGAATCTCTTGTAGTTTCAGCTTCCTTGATGAATCCACACCTATCCTTCAATAAGGAAAAAGTGACTATTGAAATGGTATTTAGGCCAAGTGTATTAGATAATGTAAATCATTGGCAGGTATTCAATGATGATAATCAACTTCTCTCTTTCTTGGAGAAAAGAGATAAATTCAACAATCTTTTCTATGAGGGAAGTGATAATCCAACTTGAGATTCTGTAGTAGATGAAGATAAAGAAGGAATAGATGGATTTGACTCATAAAGTGTCATTAGGATCAAAGGAAACAATATCCCAAAAGGTCTTGTGTCTCTTGAATACTTATTTGATAAACATGACAAATTCATCAAGGAGAAAGCTAAAGAGTCCTCTTGGTGTCCTTATGATTTTGATAAAGAAAAAAATTGGTACCTCAGAATAACCACATATGGTAAACATTGGCAAGTGTTGTTCACTAGAAGAGAAGAGAAGATTCATCTCATTGTTGAGAAAATATTTTGATGTTTTGGCATATTCCTATGATGAGATCAAGTCATTCCAGCCCAAGGAAATGCATCATTCAATCCCACTAAAGCCCGAATCCAAGCCTTTTAGGAAAAATCAGTGGTAGTATAACCTAAAAAAGATTGCAGATACCATCAAGAAATAGGTCTTGAAAATGCTAAATGCAAAAATAATTTTCCCCATTCATCATTCCACGTGGGTGGAAAATATTGTTTCAAAGTGTGAGAAAAAAATGGAGAAATAAGGATTTATGTAGACTTCCACAACTTGAACCAAGCTTCACTGAAGGATAACTACCCACTTCCTATCATGGATCACATCCTATAGGAGGTCACATGATCAAATATGCTCTCATGCTGATGGTTGATGGTTAACTCAAATTGAGGTTTAAGAAGATTACAAAATGACCTTCACAACTCCATGGCACTTTTTCCTATAGCAGAATGCCATTTGGTCTTATCAACATGGGAGAAATTTCAATAGGGAAATGGATCTTTCCTTCAAAGAACCTCAAACATTACATCATCATCTATCTTGATGACCTCATGATATTTTCAAAGAAGTGAGGAGATCATATAAAACATCTAGAACAAGTGTTGATCAAGTGTCGACAACATGGAATCTCTCTAAATCCCAAGAAGTGCATCTTTGGTGTTACTGAAGGGAAACTCCTTGGACACATTGTGAACAAGGAGGGGGCTAGAATTGATCTAGAAGGATAAGAGAAATTCAAGCATTTTCCTTTCCCATGAATAAGAAGGAGTTCATTATTTCTTCAGAAAGGTAAACTTTCCTTCATTGCTTTATCCCATATTTTGTTGAGATGACCAAGCATATCAAAAGTATGATGAAGCCTCAAGAAATCTTCAAGTGGAATAATGAAGGAAAAGAAATTGATAAAATCAAAAAAGCAAATACCAAAGGTTCCTACTCTGGTATGTCCCAATTTTGACAAATACTTCATCTTGTATTGTTATGCTTTAGAGCACATGCTTTCAGCCATCCTAGTTCAAAAGAATGAAGAAGGCATTGAAGCACCCATTTGCTTTTATGAGTTGTCCATTGAAAAAAAACCATGATTTGAGATAAAATCAAATGGAGAAAAAACACGATTACGTTGTATTCAAAAGAAGTAAATAATTTCAGGTTTTACATCCTCAACTCTCATACCATGGTGATGGTCCAAGCTCTACAATCAATCAATCCTAACTCAACAAGATCCAGGAGCCAAGAGAGGTAATTGGGTGGCAAGGATTCAAGAGTATGAATTTTATATCTGACCTTCAAACCTTGTCAAGGGAAATGGATTATGCCGGCTCGTATCAAAGGATGAATCTCTCTTTAAATCAAAATGATACAAAATAATGTCTATATGTTATGAATGTGTAAGTAAATATTTTCCCCAAGTAATTTTTGTAAATACCACCACCAATGAGTGGTATCTTTGACATTCCTACTTTTGACTTATGATGAGTGCTCTTCTCATCTTGATTATAAGAAAATAATAACTCTCAAGCTCAAGTCAGCCAAGTATGTCATCTAGGATCATGTGCTTTATACAAGAGGGGATTAGATGGATGCTTTCTAAGGTGTGTGGACAAAGAGCAACAAGAAAAGTTTCTAAAAGCATATCATGATCAGGCTTGTGGTGGGAATTTCTCTACAATGGTGACTACTCACAAAATTCTCATGGTAGGTATTATTGGCCTACCTTGTTTGCAGATGCTCAAGAATGGGTCTCCAAGTGTGAACCTTTCTAACAATTTTTTGGGAGACCACAACTTTTTTTCTCTCTCTCCAGTGGTGGTGATCAAATAACCTTTTTAACAATGGGGCTTGGAATTCATCAGAGTTCTCAATCCTCATTCAAGCGTAGGGCATACCTATGTGCTCACGAAACTGACTACTTCACAAAGTGGGTGGAGGTAATTCTAGTTAAACAAGCCAATTAAAATGGTATGTAACTTTATCAAAGAGAACATTATCATCCATTTTGGGATCCCTCAAAATATTGTAGTTGATAATGCTACATATTTTCATCCATGGAGTTGATCTAAATTCTTCTATGGTTATGGAATCTTGCTTTCTCATGCATCAAAACTAATACCCATAAGGAATGGTAGGGACGAGTCAAGAAAAAAATATTGTGACCATTTTCCATAAGCTAGTTGATGAGAATCAAAGAAACTGGCATAAAAATCTCTATGATGCACTATGTGGGAAGACATGATTACTCCTAAAAAAGAAATTGGTATGTCACCATTCCAATTTCTCTATGGAGATCAATACAAATATTCCAGTCACTATTGAATTTCCAGCACTCTAATTAGTCAAAGAAATTGAAGATGGCCAATTTCATGATCCCTTGACAAGAGAATATTGTTTCTTGAAAATATTGATGAAGACAAGTTCAAGGTGGTGATTAGATAAAATAACATTATTTGAAAGTCAAGAATATTTTTGACAAGAAAGCAAAGGCCAGGATTTCAAAGTTGGAGATCTTGTCTTATATGGGAAAAAGGAGAGATCCAAAAGGAAGCCATGGAAATTTGATTCCTTGTGGCTAGGACCATTCTAGATTTAGAAGCTATGGAGAAAACACTTTTTACCTCTTGTATCTGGATGACACATATTTGGAATTGCCTCGCAGTGGGAAATACTTGAAATTGTACAAACAATGAAAGTGGGTTATCCCCCACATGTACCATAGGTGAATTTAGGATGTGTGTTTCCCTTTCCATTGTGTGTGTTTTTCCTTTCCATTGTGTGTGTGTGTTTCCCTTTTGTGTGTGTGTTTCTTCTTTCAGTCTATCTTTGCTTATGTTGAGACTCTTATATAGCCCAATGGATAAGGCACTGGTCTAAGTTATATATTGATATTTTGGAGTTCACTATTATCATATCCTCACTTTGTTCGATCAGAATAATCCCCAAGTGAGAGCTAGTTGTTTGTCATGTGTTTTTGCAAGGGAAAAATTCAAGTTGAAAACATGACAACTTTACCCTAGTGTCAATTTTTTTGCTTATAAACCCTCCCGAGCACTCCTTCGATCAGTTTCCCCTTTGTTCAGGCCTATCCCAATCTTACAAGTTCTCATATGTGTTGTAATAACCTTTCCCATGTGTTTTAAAGATGAAAAAAAGTTCATGAAGTTCTTCGATACAATGCTTCTCAAGACAAGATTTTTCAATAGACCTAAAATCACTATTTTAGCCTTTCTACGGAAGGTGTGCACCCTTGAAGTAGAGTTGAAGGCCAAATTAATCGGGAAGTGGTATTGAGGAGATAAAAAATATTGAAAGTGATTTAGGAAATTTTAGGGAATATTTAAGGTTTAGGGAAAAGTTCAGTGAAAGTGGTTTTTGAAGGTGAAGGAGTTTATAATTCAAAACAATACCTGAGCTTCAAAAGATGATTTTGGGAGATCCATAAAGAGTTATAGGTAAAAAAATATACCATTGTAAATATGATTCAATTCTATAAATTATGGTGCTTTCATATTTTCACAAGACCAAAGTGCTTCTTTCCACAGTCTATTTTTGGTAAGAACACCCTACGGTCCTAAGAAAAATGCTATTTTAGGGAGTTTCATGTAGAATTAGATCATGGGACCCATCCCATTCTTATAAAAATTTTTTTGGATTCAAATTCAATATAAATAAGTTCTAAAAAATCCTCTTGAGCTCTATAAACTTTGTCTTTAAGGATTTCCTCAAGGTAAGCTTTGGGACTTAGTCAATTTCAAAGTGGACACATGTCACCAGAGGTGAAGGACTTTATTTTGTCCCATCTTTCCCTCCCTTTGGAACATTTGGGCCACAAAAATGTGCCCATGCCTATTTTATCCCCCTGGTCCACCACATGACCCTGATGAAGCCCAATGAGGTTAGTTAAGCCCCTTCTCACCTAATCCTAGCCCTTCCCATTGTGCAATCATGAAGTGCCACTTGTCACTCCCAGGTGAGGCACACTTTTTTTCCCATCCCATCCCTTTGGGAAATTTGGGACACAAAAATGTGCCCCATTCCCATGTTATCCCTTGATTCATCATGTGACCCTAGGAAGGCTCTCGCAAGCCATTTTTATACCCTCCCTCTCTGCCTCGTCAAACCACTTTTTGCCACTTATCACTCCTAGGTGAGGGCACAATTTTTTTACCCCATCTTATCCCATCCCTTGGGATAGTTGGGAAAAAATTCTCCCATTTCCATCCCTTTCCCAAGTTCTTCATGTGACCCAATCTCAACCCCTCAAGTGTTTTTCACTTTCTTTTTCTCTCTCCTCCGCCATGCAATCATCATGTGACACTTTTCATACTTAGGTGAGGGTGATTTTTTCTACCCCATATATCCTATTCCTTTGGGATACTTGGGAAGAAAAAGTGTGCTCACTCCCAAGAAGATTTAAAAACCAAAAATTGTAAAATTTTTCTAACTTGTCTTTGCTCTTCTTCCTTCCATGTGTGTGTGTGAGAGGTGTTGCTAGAAAAATTCAAGAAATCATTACAACTTATATCTACTCTATTTTTCCTCCATACCTTCATGTTCATAGCTGAAAAATAATTAAGAAAATTTCATTTTTTATAGACACCATGCCAATTTTTTTCCAAAATGACTCATGACCAAAAACAAGAAAAATTCATATCTCCCAATCCAGTGATCAAAATCAAATGAAATTTTCACAGTATTCCTCTTTCCCAGGTGCCTTAAAGAAGAAAGTGAAAAAAAATTAGAGTTTCCCTATATTTTTAATGGTTAAAAACCTAATTTTTCTTCCCTAAGTTATGTTTTTTCAATTTCTCATCATTCAGCGTGAGATGGATCGAGCTAAAATTTTGAACACGAAGTCCAAATGGAAAACCTATTCTGGTGAAGCTATTTTCATCATGCAATCCAAGGTGGGGAAGGGAATTTTCTAAAAATAGTAAGTCTCTAGTGCCCTCACTTACTATAAATAGAAACTTTTTCCCAAAATAGAAAAACCTTTCAAGTGAATAAGAACTTAAAAAACAAAGATGATAAACTAGGCAATTTGACCAAAAAAGCAAAAAAAGCAAAAAAAAAAAAAAAAAAAAACTTTCTAAAAATAGAAAGTGTCCAAGAATGGAAAAAAACATATGTGAAAGTGTTCCTAGCATGTTAAGGGTTCCAAAAATTGAGTCCGAGAGTAAAAAAACAATATTTCCCAAAATAGCAAGCTCCTGACCCCAATTGCTAAAAATAGAAAGTTCTCGTTTTGAGTGCAAAAAGTTATTGTCATCTTCATTTTGGATCATCTTGTTTCTTTTCAAAAACATGAAGTTCAAATTTTTTTGGACTCAAGCCCAACTTTGGATTTGTCATTAGAATATTCAGGAGTGGGTGACAATGATGTTACCCACATGGATATGGAGGATCTCAAGAACAGATGCTAGGCACACCCAGGAACATGTGGAAGAGAAATTCTACATAAGTGGGTTGTATGTTGTGGGTGGTCATCCCATGTTTCCATTCAAAGCATAGAGTTGGTATTGGAATGTTCCCATCATTATGAGCCAGATACTCTTGAACCATAAGAGCTGATGATAACTAGGTTTTGGCGGTACTCACTCCCAAGGAATTCTCCCAATATATGAAAAATTCCATTCTCTGTAGCAACATGGTTATCATTACAAAAGAGTTTGCATTGGGTGAATGGTTCAAGATATATTCCTATCTCCAAGGCATTGCACTAGGTTTTGGTTGAAGAAGGGTAGAAATCCATCCCATATGCCAAAATCCCTCTCCATGAAGTGAATTTCATGAGGGCTTCTTAGATGCGATCATCCTCCTAAGCCAGCTAATGGGAGAAGAAATACAAAATATTTCCATGATTGGATGGCCTTGTTCATACTCACCATCATCGAGGAAAAAAAGATGATAGATTGGGGAAAATAATAGTGATAACTTACATCACCAACTACTTCAAGTATCTTGGTCTCCAATTTTTTTCAATGAATTCATACTTGGTCTACCCTTACAAGCATGAGACCATTCAGAGGTTTGAAACTCACCCAAAACATTTCTCAGAAAGATCCTGCATATGAAAAATATCCACATCTGATCTTGAAATAAAGTAACCATCAACATTTTGCAAGAGTGAATGATGTGTTCACAATGTTTGTCATCAGATTGTTGGAAGGAAACCCTCACTCAAGGTTGTCTTTACAAGTTTCTTCTCTAATCAAAAGGTACATATATTTCTTCATACAATTTCAACCTTTTCCTACATCTGAGTGTCTGGTTTTGATCTTTTCTCCATGGAAGTTTCATGATATCTTAGTGACATGATAGTATTGTTTGATTTGTGTAGGCAAACTTGTTCATATCAATGGTAAGCTAAGGCACCAAAGGAAGAAAACTATTGATTTTCCCATCTCTCTTAGGATCTTCTCTTGTAAAAGCAATCATGAGGCTGCCAACTTGGAAGCTTGACTTTCTCCCCCTGAACCTATATTCATACACCTCAAGAGAAGACTTCGATATTTGAAGTGATCTAGAGTCATTTCACCTCCCGACTTGCATCATGTTCCACAGTTGAAGACTATTGGGTGAATTGTGTAGATGATTTTGAAGTCAAGATAATGAGACCACATGAGGATGAAAATCAGGAAAATGAGGAGATTCAATTTGATTGGTATGAATATGACATGGAAGATGATGGAATGGAGATGTATGATCCAAAATATCATGAAGTGAAAGCATCACCCCTTCCACAAGTGTCTTGGAGCATCCATGAATTGGGGATATGAATGAGTGGACTAAAGCAGTCATCAAAAGATAAAAATAGTGGTTAAAAAGAAAGAGCTTCCCTCATGGCATCAGGAAACTTTCCAACTCTCCAAAGGAAAGCATCTCATCATTCCTCCTCAAAGGCCATTGAGAAAGCTTCCATCTCATCTCACTTGGGAGAATGTTCAAAGAAAAAGGTAGTGGAATTAGAATCTCCTCACTAAAAATGGTTACACAAAAAGGTAAGGACAATAAAAGACCCTGTGGTAGATTTGGAGCAAGGGAAATTTTATACATTTCATCATGATACATTCCCCGAGCAGTCTTAAAGCTTCTCATCCTCCACTACCACATCCCCCTCTTACACAAGATGTCCCTTCTCATTCTAAAAAGAGAAGTAATCATTTGCCAAATGTCGAACCCGAGACAAATGAGATATTTCCTTTGGTATAAGAAATGATCACAAAAGAATCCTTCATAGTTAAATAGGTGGAATTCATTGACTTCTAAGCTATAGCCTCAATGGTAAAAGGAAAGAAGGGAAATTTATCTCAAGAAACTTCACGCTTCTTCAGCGGTGCTTCAAGAAACCAATATGTAGAAGTAGTCTCAAGCCAAAGGTGATTAATCCCATTGAATAAATGACCCAAATGACTAAGATGAGCACCATTCCCCTAGGCCCAAAAACTCATGAGGGAGATGCACATTTGTTCAAGGAATATCCACTCACCTTCTTGCTAGAATAGAGTAAAGAGAAAATTGATCAGTTGGAAGATCATGTAGAAACACTCACCTCATACATTCAAAATTTCATGGATCCAAATGTCGCTTCATCTCTTCCAATCAAATAAGTTACTCCCATTAGTATCTTTGATCCATATTCCATTGGAAGACACAAGGATTCACCATGCAGGGGAGAAAACAATAAATGGGTGAAAAGATTGTGGAAAAAGGGAAAGTGTTTCTTTAGAGATGATTTCATTATTCAAGTACATGTGCACAAGAACCAAAAATTTTAGAATGACAAGGATGAAATCAAGAAAGAAAAGGAACATTGGGATCAAGTGTTTCCACTAGTGACGGAGATGGGGAGATCTCATTCTCACATGTTGGTGGACATGAAGGTATTGATTCTCCATCAAGAATTTATCATAGGTATGGGCTAGAACTCTTGTCTCTGGTATGAGATGTTGAATTGTGCTCTGGATGAGTTAGATTCAAATGAGGAACATGCTTCAAGATGCAGGATGATGTCACACTAAGATGTAGAAGCTTGGAGTGCCCTGTAATTGATGAAAACACCTCAATGGATGATTTATTGAAGCCATTTGAGGAACTTGTCAAGAAATAATTTGGGGATCCCTTTTCCTTCAATGAGGACACACTAGAGTCTCTCATCGAGATAAGGGATACAATATCAAGCACCGCAAAGAAACATCAATCTTGGTTCACTAAAAGTAAAAACATCAATGCCATCTCGGATGGTTGGCTCGAGTCCTTGAGTTGTGTTTGTATTCCTCGGCCGAGAAGTGACACACTGTGGTGGCCCGATATAATAAGAATTCAAAGGAGTGGAGATCTTCCTAGAGGAACTCGGTAAAGATCCATTAGAGAGTGAAGTAGAATCAAGCAAGGGTGGTGTCTTTATCGATTATTTATCTCTCTTCCTTTCTCTCTCTTTCCCCCTTCCTCTCTTCCTTCATGTTCTATTTCTTCATTAGGGGTTGCACTTTTCATTTTGTCTTATTCATTTAGTTTTATTCATTTAAATATGACTATAGTTGACATTGTAATAATTCACCCTCAATTAATAAAAATGGGACTTAATTTCATTCCTAGGAATATGAAGAGTCACATGTTGTAAAAGATAAATGAAAGGTCATGTGGGGGTAGGTGAAGAGTCTTCTTGAAATCTATATATTGTAATGACTTCCTCATTCCAAGGGGTTGTCAATTTTGTATGTTCATGAGTAGATAACTACCAAGAATAAGCAAAAGATAGAAAATTCTTCCATTCTCCTTCTCATATGTTTTCCTCCATCTCTCTTATTGTACAAATTTACAAATATGTCAATAAAGAAAGGAGTTTCAACTTTTCTAGATGAGTGAATAAGTGAAATTTTATGTTCATGGTTTCATCTTGTCTTGATATAACTAGCAAGGTTTTTATTCTTTCCTAATTATGTGTGTTGATATCTCTGGTTAATCCTTGCAAGAATATAAAATTTTCCTACTTGCAATATTAATCCCCCTCCTAATTTCTCACTCCCACTTTCCCACCTTCCTAGAAAATTCCTCCCTTGCATGAAATTGCAAGCATTTTCCACAGGTGCAGTGGAGTGTTCATGTTGGATCCCCAACCTCTGGGCCAAAAATATTTATTTTTAATTTCACATACAATAACAGAGCTTCCTATTCAAGCAGAGGGACCTAGTCCCAAAGCATTGGTGAAAATCAACTAATTTGTCCTATCGAAAAATTATTTCACCAATGAGGACCAAAAAAATATTTTTATGGAGTTTCTCAGCTTTTTTGAAAAAATCCATTGTACCTGATGTCTAATTTAGCATTTATGGAATCCTAGTAGTTGTAGTACATGTCCATGATAATTTCATATCATGGTTGAGGTCCTAAAATACCAAGTATGCCCTATCTAGGAAGATTGGTTTTGGGGACGAAAAGGTAATTTTGAGAAGTCTTCTTACATATATGATTTAAGGCATCTAATGTATGATTTATGGTTTTATGAGAAAATGGTGAGATAAATAACATCAATAGCTTTCCATTGATATATAGTACTTTCATGGTTGAGGTCATCTGATGTGGTATTGAGCCTCATATTTGAGGTATAGGGTTTGGTGCACAAGAACAAACATGCTCTTGAGATGGTTTCATGGCATGAGATGATGTTCATGATAATTTATGGTTTCTGAATGTTTATGAGGTCTTAAAAAATGTGTCTACATATTATTCATGCTTTGATGAAAATGTTTTTCATGTTGAACCTTCATGTTCCGTCGACGTGAAGTTTTAGTGCAATTAGGCCTATTGGAGACCTAATGGAGATTTTTGAGCATGAAGATGACATGACCAACCTATATGACCTTTTGTGTGATATATTCATTATTTTTTTATCATGTTTTTATTATTTATTCTCTATTAATTCTGACCTACTTGATATGGATGCTAGAGACATGTATATAAGAATTTTAGAGTGATGATTTGTGTGTGCTAAAGTTATAGGTGTGTAGTGAATTTTTGAAGGAAGAGTAGAATATGATGGGAGAAATAAAGAGTATGATGCATAAAAAAGGAGGAATTATAATTCCATGATGTTTATTGATGATGGTGAGTTGAAGGGGGTCATCTATACATGACCTAGTTGGATAAAAAAACCTAGTTTGTGTGCATGATGATGAGCGATCTAGAGGAGAGTATGAGATTATTATGAGGGGACAAGGACAGATCAAAGAATAGGTATGAGGAGATGATAAGGGAAAAGAAGAAGGAGATATCACTCATTAGACATAATAAGAATATGAAGGTGCAAGTTTGAGAAATAAGGAAGAGAGAGAATTTTGAGAGAGTGTTGAGTGCATGGAGCTGAATTAGTGATCACGATAAATTTTGGAGCAAAATATACTTAGGTGATCTTCATCTTCAGGATTCGAGTTGGTTCTTGGTCATATTAGGGGTTGTATCCTCCTTGTAGGGTTGATGCCTTACTAAATAAGGGGTTATTTCTCCTTGTAGGATTGGTTTCCTACTAAACTAGGGGTTAGTGATCCTTGTGGGGTTGGTGCCTCACTAAAAAAATCTTGTGTGATGTGTAATATTCACATAAGTCCTTTATTTTGAGTAATATAAGAAAAAGTTCAATGGGTTTTCTTCCCTTTGAGGGTTTCCCAAATTATATGATGTGTTCATGTGATCTCTCTCTTGTTTCATATACTTATGGATGGATATTACACACTTAATAATCCCACATTGAATATGTATGTTGAATAGTTTATTTGAATGATGTTGTATGCTATGGTAAATGAAGTAAATGTTTTATAGGATTAATTCATGCCCCCTCTCAATCCATTGTGATTATAACACCTTGGTGGTGCATCCATGCCCCCTTGGACATAATCAAAAGGTACATCACCCCCATAAGTGTTCATAGGGTCAACTCATCATGGAGAGGGGGTAGGTGGGGTTAGGTGAGTTGATAACCTTTTCTAACCACCAAGTTGTCTTTTAAGTGACACAACTTATATTTCTCATATGGGGTGAAATTTTTTGTCCCCCATGTCCCTTTTGAATTTTTCAAATGGAAAAAGGGACATCATGGGTATCCAAGTGCACATTTTCCAAAAACATATGCCTGCCTTCACCGAACACTACCCGAAATAGCTACCGAGCCCATTTTCTCACCACTAGAGCTAGGAGTAGAGTTTAAAGGAAAAACTTATATTATTTTGACTCAAAATTACTGATGAGAACATTACCATAATTTTTATGAGGCAATTGTTCCTTCAATTTTCCCTTTTGGCCCTTTTTCAATCTGCTCAAACCTATGTGTTGGTGTGAACCGCCACCAAATCTTGTGATGATAAAAAGAAGAACCAAAACCTCGTATGTGAAGTGGGACTCACATATGTCACATTTTACTTTGAATCATATTTTAACTCTCCTTGTAACTCCCATAATCCTTAGTTGAATCTTCACCAGGATCGAAGATCTTTATCTACAATGTTGGTATAATATATGAAAATATGCTCCCGAGGATCCCTTTAAAAAATTTGTACAAATATGTATGAAATATTATCTTTCCAATGAGTATATTAATTATTTCCTTATCCTCTTAGGGCTCTGAACCATCTAAAACATGAAAAGCTACTTTTTAGGAAAAACAATCCCCATCACCGACTAAAAATAGCCTAATTTTGAAGAATATTTTCTTGAGGTTCTAAATATTTCATAAATCACTTCAATGCATCCTATAGGTCCTCGACATAACACCTAGGTGGTTTTTTCCTCACCAGTCATCTTCTAAGGGGTGTTCACTAGTGTGAAAATGCCTAAAAATAGGCCTTTTAGGCCTCCGAACTAATTCCTTCCGAATGGTTCTGAATGAATCCATGAGTCACCTCCATAAACATGAAACACAATTGAAAATCACATTAGAAAATTCTTCCTAGCCATTATGAGGGTAACATAGTAACTGATTTGGTCGAGAGGACATGTTTACATTGACTGGGAGAGGGATTTCCAAATGTGGGTTAGGTTGTCATGACAAAAAAATTGAATTTTTCATGCTAAATATTTTTGATGACAACACTTTCCCACTTGTTCCTCTTATGTTAACATCATCCCTATGGAAATGGGGGTAGAATAGATATAGAAAATCAAAGGGTGGATAAAATATGTAGGTATTAATGTTGGTACATTGATAAGGATTTCTTCATAGTCTCAAAGTCTTATTAGTATTCCCTATTCCATTACAATGTAGTACTCTTTCTAAGGAATTTTTGATGGCATGGGTTTGATAGGTGTTTTTAGGAACAAAGCTGTTGGATTTCCCAAATATTTTCTAAGAATGTGCAAATATAATGGATATAATTAGAATGAGGTATTTGAAGGATTATTTGTATTTTTGTATGTTCCATGTCAATTCATCATTTGGATATGAGGAATCCCAAGATCTTGCCTTGTGTAAATAATAATATGTGTTTTACTATATTAAGGTGGACCTTGTATTTTTGATACATTCAAAAGCTTCATCAAGGTCATGAGCATGATCTCGCCATCTATCAAGATTTGATAAGAATATATTACACATAGATTTGAATAGTTTAAAGAATGATACTATGAAAGATATGGGTCATTACATGTTGATAGTTTACCTAAAATTTAAGGCCAAAAGGCATATTCACATAGTAATATGGGCCCCATTTGGTAGTAAAGGTGATTTTATGTTGATTTTTAAGCACGATGTGTATTTAATGACAGCTTGAGAATCCTTCCATAAGGTATAACATCTAATATTTATCCTCAACATCAATTATGGAATCATTGGATGGGAAAGGGAAGTTATCATTAAGATAAGTGGGATTAATATTTCAAAATTCAATACATATGTGAATAGAAAGTGTAGCCTTTTATGAATTTGTACAATCTTTGGAGGCCAATTTAGAATGGTCAACCAAGTGAATGAATTTAACATCTAATATTTTGAATGAATTTAACATATAATATATGGATGAGACCTAAGGTCCCGCACGTGTCACCATACAAAGGAAAATTAAAACATAACACTTTTTTATTTATTTATGATAACTTAGGTACCTTATGCAATTTTTTTAGGGTTTGCAGAGTTAGGGCACATTTTAAATTTGTTTTTATGGGATTTCAATATAGATATTCCTTAGATTGATAAGATTGCTGTTGAAAAGATATGATATGAATCGTATAGCTTCAAAAGTATTTGTTTCTCCATGTATTTAACAAAAAAATAAAATTTGAGTGGGAAAAATAGACCCATGCCAATTTCAAACCCACCAACCGGGTTAACCGCTCTTCAAAACCCAAAGAAAAACATGGAGACTGACACATCCTAAATGACCTTTCACATCTGTCATTTTCCTTGCATAATAATACAAGCACTTTATTTGAGATCCAGAGGCATTAACCACGCTAAACCCCAAGTTAACTTTGTAAATTTAGTAGTAATTGGATAGACGCAACGATAATTAAATTAAATAAACAAGAAGAATGTTATGGGGAGTTATGCTAACCATATTTCTCGCTAATATCCATCCTAAAATTAGACTGTACATGGAGATAAATCTATAATTTAACCTTTACTCACCACTCGAAGACGTCAAGAATGTAACGGTGGACACGAGGAGTCAACCGTTGAACAAATAAATTATGCCTATAAGAGAGGGCTCAATAAAAATAGATTAGTTCCCAACATATCAACCACAACGAATATCAGGTAGATAATGATGATGTACGCTTCCTCTTATACCATCAATCACTACCTTGCATGTCATCGGGATGAGGTGCTAATCCCATTTGGAAATTCCTTTCGGCATAATAACTTCATTATGTCTTACATGAAAATGAGGGAAGCAATCACATTTCATAACCACATGGGAATCATCGTCATCATCAAATTAGGTATTAATGGTTTCCTCCATGAGCATAGAATTATCATCTTGGAATTGATGAGGGGATTTAAGGATCCTAAAGACTTCATCAATGATGGGAAATGAAATTGTTAAAAAAATGACACTTCTTAGTGAGGTTATCAAGATTATGATGTTGATGATGTAAATTTTCTCCTTGATCATGAATTAATTCAAGGATGGCTTCATCGTATAAAATATATGTAATGGACCATTATATTTAACACTGGTTTCTAGATCCACATACCTTTCACCACAACATAAAGTTTAAGATGAAATGTTCTTGACATCTAGGACACGAGCATCAATACTAATGTTTTTAGCTAAAAGGAAGATATACAAGGATTTATGATGGTATCAGATGTGTTGGGAATAAATTTTCATTGAATGATGATGTTAGTGGAGTAAAAAGATGACAAAATATCATTGGGATTTTTAGGTGATTAGGCAATGTCATATAGTGAAAGAGTCGCCTATTAAAATATTGGGATTTTTGATAGATGGTTTAATGTTTTCAAAGAGAAAACAACTCAACATTATTGGGATTTTATTGGTAGTAGGTCTGATGTGGTCATGTAGAGAAGGGCATTTTGTGATGGTGTTGGGAGATTTGGTAACATGGCCAATACCATCGAGAAGAGAGGGAAAATCCATGACTATATTGGCCTTTGTGGTAGTAGTCGACTAATGTTTTTAGGATGAGAAAAAAATTTCAGTTTTCTATTTAGATGCAAAACATGAAATTTATTTGATAACTAAATTAGCACTTTCTAGAGGGATATTTATAAGACGACAAGAAGGTAAGTTTTTATACCTCCTCATCACTAGTTTAATACTTAGGAGGATTAAAATCATATTGTGTGTTGATTACATTACTTCTACAATTGTAAGTGTGTATCTCGAGCCAAAATCCATTGCTAATGAATTATATCCTAGTGTCTTTCCTAAACATAGGACTTGACATAATCATCATCGTAGGAGGGTGAGATTATGTAGGCTTAGTTTTCATCATGGTCCGAAGATGATGATGATCGTTCCTTAGTGGCTACAAAAATATTTATAAAGGATCTAAGAGTGAGGAATATGATCTTGGAGCATATTAGATATTAAAAATTCATTACATTTATAAATATTCTCCTTGATATCCCCATGGTTGTGCCATAATGTAATCCAATGTATTGGTGATTGTTAGGTCATGGGTTTGATTCTTGATTTACTTGTGATGTGTGGAGTGAGGCATTTACACATCACATGGTGGTTATAACAATCATGGGGACACCTTGAGACAGGGGTCATACTTCTCCATGTGGACCAAGTGGATCATAATGGGGCACTTCTAATTTCATTAGTTCGAGAGGACATTAAGGGCCCAAGCCCACCACCATTTTCCACTATCACCATCATTTCACTTCTATAGAATGAAACAATTAGTTATATGAGTGACTAATAAGTTTGAATATATAAAATACATTAAGTTGGATGGTTAAGGTACAAACTATGGATATATAAAAAGGTCGTTCAAGGATCTTATAACCTTAGCCCTCTAAGAAACTAAATTATGAATGTGGTGAAGTAAGTGAACTAGTTATGTCATCTCCCACTACATTAGATCTCAAGACCTTCGTGGATAAGGATGATGAGTTTTAGGTTGATGATGAAGGTCTTAGTAAGTTAGATAGAGAGTGGCTATAGAAGGTAACTGTAGACACAGATCTGAGTTTCATCAAATCTATAATAATGATGATATCTTGTGGGATGAGAATAGTAATGATACCATATCGAGTCTACTTGGGACCTCCATTTTGATTCAGAAATAGACTTAGAGGCATGGCCTTGGTTTTTTGAGTTGTTCATCTTATTAAAAAAACATCCAAAGGAGGTGGTTGATGAAGAAGAGTTATTTAAGATAGGTAGACATTGGATCCTTTAATTTGAAGAGGACTCTCTAGGGGTGGAAAAAGTGAGGATGTAAATTTGAAAATGGATAATTTTTTTATTCTACTATGATGGAGGATATTGGATTAAATAGTGATGTTAGTAATCACCCAAAATAGATCCCTAACTTGGGGCACAAATGGCCTAAGGAATCCTCGTCACTATGGGGATCTTAGGTAGTCACCTTATCCCATATTTGGCTATACCTACAAATGAGTTAGTTATTGATAGTCATCCTAGAGGAAAATGTGGGTATGATTCTCAATCCCATGAAATTTTATCAAATGATAAAGACAATGGAAATTTGTTATAAGAGGAACCCAAGGATAAAAATAGGGTTCCTCTTCATGGCATAAAGGAAAACAAGGTGGATACCTGGGTCAAAAACATAAAGCTCATCCAAACCTTTCGGGAGAATCCTTTACCAATAAATATGGCCATGTTAACTTGGGAAAGGTTGAGGAAATATTTATCAGTGGTAAGCGGTTCCAAAAATGGATTAGGAAATATTGGAAGGGGTAGATCGGAGAATTATTCTCTTTTTATCGAATGGAGACTTTGTGATCTCTTTTTTCTCTAAATTTTTATCAAGTAATGTCCTATAAAGACCAACTTGGTTGTTATATAAATGTAAAATCCTTGTCTCTAGATGGAATTTTGAACCAATTACCCAATCCTTGAACAAAAAAAGGGGATATGGGTAAGATTGTATAATATACCCCTTACTTTGTGGAATCTATAGTCTATGAGAAGGATAGGAAATTATTTAATGGAATTACTACATGTTGACTCAAAATTTTAGGATCTATATTTTGATAGATACTTTCATATCAAGGTTCATGTAAAATTTATCTTCTTTTACCGTATGTGAAGTTACCTTTCAATGATGAGTCTTAGATACATCAGGTGGTTTACAAATTCCTAGTTTTGAAGTATTGTTTCTTTGTCATGTTACCTCATATGTGGCTAGGTTTTTTTTTTTCACTTTGATCTAAAAATAAATTTCCTTGAAACCCCAAGTAGAGTGGAGAGTTAAGAAGGGTCCTTATTGCTATCAAATTTGGATCCCCAAATTTTCAAAAAAATTATGGGGAGGAGGAGGTTCATATTTTATTTAAGAAACTCAACCCTAGTAATAGTTTCAATAATAAATAATGGATCTATAGTGATAAAGACACCTTACTTTTTGGGTCCCATAATGTATTATTGTCATTATCTTCAAATATTGGGATACCAACAAAAAAATATAATGATGAGGAACTAAATTCCTTGTCAATTCATGATTGAGCCTAAAACCCAATTAAGGTTTGTGCATGTGCCACATATGTGTAATGAATTAATAAATGGGGTGCATATGGGAATTAACTCTAGTTATATGGAAATGATAGTATGTGTAGGGTTTTATATTTATATTTGGTTTTTTCAAAAGGTGATGTGGAATTAAGGAAGTAAGTAAGAAATAAATGGAAATAGAAGGGTGTTTTTACATTTTGACTACCACGTATTCTTTCTCTAAAACATTTTCTAAGGATGGGAGGCTCGGTTATTTTTATGGAGCTGGTAGAACATATGAAGATTGATGCTAACCCTATATGCTGACAAATATTTCATGACATAATGTGGCGGGAGGTCTGTAAAAAATTTTAGGGTTTTAACAAATAGATTTATCTAAATTTCATCAACACTTGGAAGAACAAAGTTTTAGAGCTCATGGGTCGTTGACTTGAGGTATATGAAGAAATATTCAAGATTATTTTAAACCTCTCGTTTAGAGGGGAGAAATTGTTCATTATCAAACAACGAAGGCTTAATTGTAAAGAAGTTTTTTTACAAAGTAGAGAATTGATTTAGGATACGGGGAAAGGTTAATTTGTGCATATATTTTCTAGATCAATGTCTGAAAGTGGCATTATTCATTATGAGGTATATTACTTGTGAGGGTGGGTTCTCCCTTCTATACTCCTTCATTTTAATATTTTATCTCATCTTAGACATAATAAGTCGGTAAATATCTTTTCTTTCTTATTAAATCTATAGAAAGCATAATACATAGAACTAAGGGTTTAAATATGAGGGATTTATCCCACCAAGGGTTAATTAAATCAATAATTCTAGATGCCTTGAACTCTTCTTTGGATGTAGTCTCGGGGATAAGTTTTGTACCATTTCTAAGCCAATGAGGGTGTTAAATGTGAAATATTATCATTGAAAATCATCCTCCTCCTATGATGGGGTTAAGGTAGTACTAGTAAAGATTCCAAAGAATTCTATTGATATTGAGTTACCAAAACAATTGTCAAGGTTGCAAACTTCTTGTGACACTATTTCATATCATAAGATTCCCAAAAATATAGGAAGGAAGCATGTAGATGATGAGAAGGTTAGTTTTGGGACTGTATTACTGAGGCAAAGGATAAGAGTAAATTGATCATTGATGAGAAATATGGGATGAAACATGGTACAAAGGAGACTAACTATTCTCGGGAAGAGGCAAAGGAACTTGTTCTTGCTAATATTGGTTGCCAAGAGTCTTTAATATTGACCATATGGAAAAAGGAAACTATTATGTATGGGGATCCTCTTACTTCACCTCGAGATGATTTATAGGATGTTCATTGATATGTTAAGATCAGTGGTGTAGGGGTATATGTACTATATACATTTCATGATATGAGCACATGATGCAAGATAAATCTACTCAAACAAAGGGAGTTGTTTCCCCTTTTTCATCGTTGTCAATAATTTACTTGGGGAGATGTGTACTTATCTTTGCAGATGAGACAACACTGGGTAGTTTTAAATTGTCATTGGATGAGTACTAAAATGATGTACAAATAATGATTAAGGATGTAAAATGATATATCTTTAAATTTCTTACAAAAAGAAATAAGTAGGAGACTTAAATTAAAGGGTTACATGCTCATTTATCCAAGCATGTAAATTGGGAGCTTAAATTTCAACATGTAGAGCTCCTCTCGAAGGTTTATGCTTTCATTATGAAGGAAGCATGGTTCAATTTGTGGTTGGGATGGTTAGGATCTCAAATTCCAATTTAAATTACTAGGGGTAAGGAATTATATCAATTTTCTTCTCTCCATGGAAGAGACAAACTTTCTTTGTGAGGCCTTTATTTATAATTTGATTCTTCCCCTTGAAAACTTGTGGAATCCTAACATGTATATCGGTGATTTCATTTTAAGTAAATTTGTCTCATACCTCCAACATGAGGTAAGATTTTATTAGGAATGGGTGAAATATTCTCAAAAGGAATTAAGTCAATCCTTATGGTTTATGGTTGTATACCTTAAACAAGCTGAAATTAGAAAGAAATATAAGACATTTTGGCTCTCTAAACAAATTGGGGATCAAATGGAGAATATTAAGGAGGTAGGACATCTACTAGAATAATTCTATAAGCTTTGGGACCTCAAGCTTCCAATGATGTTTTTAGAAAGGTGGAATTTACTACCTCCTATACTTATAAGGAGAGAATTAATGTCTCCTTATAATGTTGTTGAGGCTAGAAAAATAACATCTTTCTACATTAGAGCCATGAATTAGATAGGGGGTGGTGGGGCTTGAAATTCTAGTTACGATTTTCGGTGGCCAATCATTCACTACTTAGGGAAATATGAGTTTGATAGAAATGAAAAAAATTCTATGTAACTACAATATGAAATGGCCAAAGGATACTACGCCTAAACTGGATGAACCTCTTACTACTCCCCTGGACATTTCGACATTATGTTTCCATCTTAACCTAAACTTAAATTTTATTTTATGACAATGGAGAAGATTTTTATGACATGATGTTGGAGTTTTGGCTGCAAAAAGATGTTTTTGGGTCAACTTCGAGAGACCATAACTTTTGCACCGTAGCTCGATTGATGCTCAAAAGGCAACGGAAAGCTTGGAATGCTAGAATGTATAAATCTTGAAATGTTTCGAAATTTTAGTTTTAGGGGCCCAAATTGTGATTTTGTCTGCGCTATCTAAAAATAGTAAACCTATGTTTGCAAAATTAGTGCACATGTAAGTCTTGGAAGATGAAACAGCTGTCTTTCGAGAGGCTGGTGACCTTCCACATCTTTCTAGGTGTCCTTTTGTATTTATAAAATTATTATTACATATGTAACCGGAAGAAGAGATAGACATCTCTTGGCTTGAGAGATAATTGATGTAGGAAATTTATGAGTAAACATTTGAATAGTTGTTTTTCATTTGGCACAATCTCCTTAAGTCCTGAAACCCCTCGGTTTTGGATCATTTTGCTACTACAAAGCTTTTTTGTAATGCGTTATTTTCTAGGATTTATGAAACATTTGAATATTTATGAAGCTCCATTTTTTTGTAATTATTGTAACATTGTTATTGTAATGACTATATTTTTGATGATCAATGAAAGGGTAAGGAACCACCAACCCTCTTATTTACCAATAAAAAGGATCCCCCTCAATGGTGTAAAAGGTGTTATTAGCATTACGCGAAGGGTCTTTATAGATCTTGGATTCAAGAATAGGTGGAAATATATCCCGAGGTAGGAGATATGGTCGGATAAAACATCTAATACATCAGGATAATGGGTTTTTGTCACTTTTTTTGAAGTTCATTAGGCTTATCATCATCTAAGTCTATCACGACAATGTGAATTTTGAGTCTAAAACCATAGAATTCAAGATGAGACACACTACACAAACTTGGTGTGTTAGGAATGTGGAAATATTTATTAGTATTAATAATTTGGATGTATTAAGGGTTGGGATCTATCCCTACTTTTACTTTTATTGTTGTAGATGAACTTAAGGCATTATATTTCAGATGAGGCAACCACTCTTATGTGGTACGTTTATGGTTGACCTAAGGGAATGTTATAAGATAAGGATCAATAAAGGACTATGTCCTTAATATGCACATATTTTGGTCCCACTATGATGGGAAGTCATAGGAAACCATGGGTATTTTGATGAGTTTTATCAAATTTGTGATAAGTGAGTCATGGTTTCTTAAGATCTTACTCAATAAATCCTAAGGTTTTGATTAACAAAAGGATGAGACATTAATTCTCAAGCCTTCATCCACAATAAATTTCCTTATTAGGTTATCATCATATAGAAAACTAATAAGGAGATATTGATTGTTAGATGAGAATAATATTTCATCATTCAACATGTCGTCCTCAAGAAATGATATGGAGAGTTTGTTGTAAGGCCGATGAGGAGTCACAATGTTGATGTTGTTGATTAAAGCATGATGTGAATGAAGAGAATAATATATTTTAGTATTTGGAAATAACTTTGTAAATCTTGAAGTTTTTATGAGGAGTTAAGGATGTTGAGAAGTTCACATAAGTTTCATTAGGGTAATCTTCTAAGGCATAGAATATAGTTCATCAAAAAGGTTTTTGACTACCTTTGATAAGATCCATAATGATATATAGGTTGAGAATAATCATAGGTATTTGAGTATTTGAAAATAGTAGGAATTTGAATAGGAGGGAAATTTTCCTATTATGGATGAATATGTGTCACACATTGAGGCTTTGGTGGTGGAGTAGACTCATTAGAAGTAGGATGGTCTTCAAAAGTATCCTTAAGTTTCATCTCCACTTGAGATGGGTTTTTAGGCTTCAAGACAAAATCTTTATGTGTGGGTTTTGTCAATAATTTAATTTAACCACATTCACACATTGAGAATTGATTAGGTTATGATTGTAACATCCTTTAAGGGTACCCGAAAAAAAAATTATAGGGACCTTTTCAGGATTTTGGACTATTTTAGTGTTTTTTGTTGATTTTTACAATGACCTTGAAAGAGAGATAGATATTTATCGTAAAATTATTGAATGAGATCTTAGAGACCAAAATTAGGACCTAAGAAGAATTTAAATACGATTTTGTGAATATCATGATATTTTTATGAGAATTCCCAATATTAGCATGCCAACAAAAAATACGTTGGGATCATATGAAGTGGGTAGAGGTTTAGAATACAAGAATCAACATGAACTATCTTGATTATAGGAATGATTTTTTGTAAATTGATAAATGAAAGGTGAATGATGAGAAGAAAATTGAGTGGTTGAAGTAGTTGAGATATAAGAATGAGAAGGAAAATAGATAGATTTACTCTTAAAAGGGTTTTGATTTTACGAAGGATTAATTACATAAATAGTTGATTGAAGAGGATTTTTAGATGATTGGGAGGTGGCTCAAAATTTCTCATAAATTAGTATTAGAATAAATGAATAATGTTATAATAGTTGTTATAGTTTGTTAATATTAAAAAAACTATTATGTTATTATACAAGTCAAGTTATCTTGTGTTTCCCATTGTTTTATTGTTTTTCATAGGCTTTATATGTGAGCCTCTCCAATAAATAATATTATAGATTCTTCATTTTTCATTATACTATGGTATATTGGGAAATCCTAGAGGGAATTATATCATGGAGGTTTGATCAGGGAAGAAGCATGGTCGATAAATGGACCTAGTGTCAATATCTTGTTAAACATTACAAGAGAGAGATAAGCCTATCTAATTGAGTAATTGATTCTTTCTTGTACCTTGGGAGTGAAGATCCTATGAGGGAAGGATATGATTTTTAGATTTTAGATGCATGTGTGGATCTAATCCATTACTCATATTGGTCAAATACGAGAAAAATTAATGTGCAAGAAAGCAAGGAACAATCGGGTAGGCCACACTTGTGGCGAGTGCTCATGTTCTTATCGGTACTCATTAAAGATAGCGAAACCTTTTTCCAGTGACCAATCAATACCAATCAGCCAAATGATGATAGATGATATTTCATTTAGGATATAATCATCCAAATGATTTTTAATATTATGATACTAAATATCACAAATTGATACTAAGTTTTTACAAATTAAACTTTATTAAGTGTCTATAAGCTACGTAGTAATCACCTATAAATCCATGGTTAATTTTGTAGTAAGAAAGCCATAAGGATTAAAAACATTAAAATTTTCCACTTTGTTCACCTGGAGGTTTAGGCCCGCATGAAAAATTAATTTTTGCAAAAGAGTTTGTAAAACTTGAGATTTTAATTTTTTTGTTATTTGTAGACAATTTTGTCAAAAATGGTTAATTCAAATTCTCATAAATGGTAAAGATTGTGTTGTTGAAAATTGGTAGTGTTGGTCATTTTTAGTGGAGGATCATTTTGTAGAAGAAATTTTTGTAAAATATATTATATTTTTTCCAATTTAATCATTTTTAAAAAAACTAGGTCAAAATGGCTAGTTTACAACGTTTGTTGATGTCATATTCACAAAAAATGACAGGGAAAAAATAGTTTGTGGAGTCACAAAATACTTACTATCTGTGAGTATCGAAATATTGATCAAATTGTAATTAGAAAATAAACAAGACTTGAAGATGACCTTGAAGACTATGATAAGCATCATAGAGAAGCATTCATGTTGTTATACCTTTAAGTGGTTGATAATTTCATTCCTAAAGTTAGAAATGCAACTATTGCTTTGGATTTATGGAAAATTATACCATCCAAGTGTTAGGTTTCAGAAGTTGGTAGGGTACTATACTTGAAAGTTTTTTTATTTTTCACTAAAATGCAAGAGGATGGTTTGATCTTTAAATTCTTGTTGCAAATGAAAGACATTTGTGATCAACTACAAGTAGTGGAAAAACCTATAGATGAATAAGATTTTATTTCTATATTACTATATAACCTCTTTTGTTGGGCCCCATAATATTGGCTAAGTACAAGAAGGCATGTGGGCGCGTAGAAACTATTTGAAGAAGGGTGTGCGTGCAAGGCAAGGCAAGTTTTGGACTTAGCCATATCCAGCGTCCCGGGTAACACATGATAAAAGTGTAACCCTTCTAGCATGCGGAGTGGATAAGATTCTAGCCTGGGGAATGTAGGATCAAAAAGGGAATATTCCATACATGTGATGGAAGGTTCTAGAAGAGCATCATTACATAGAGTGGGGAGCTCAGATAAAATGAGGCATGCTCCATTGGGGGACCACTTGGACACTTGGCAACCGATCTGTTACCTCAAAAGGCATGGAAGTGGAGGCAAGAAAGATATATATTGAGGGGCGAGATAGTAGAAAGGGGTGCTAAGAGGGCGAAGTGTGCTAAGAGAAGAGTGCAGAGAGAATAGTGTGCTAGAAAAGGGGTGAAGCTTTGTATAAATACCATGGAGGATTCTGTGGGTTGGGATTAGGAAAATATAGGAGTGATGGCACACTTAGAGGGATGGGTCTCCATTCAAGGATGGTAATGTGATGAACATAGTGTAGTTCTGATGCATGACTTGGATCTACATTGTTATATAAGGGTCTGTTATGAATTCAAGGGATGTAATGTGGTTATTGAACATGTTAATATAAATATAAGGCCTTGTTATGAATCATATATGTGTTCATGTGCATAATCCTTATGTATTTCCTTTATGTATGAACCATTTCCATATATTGTTTGTTATTTCTCTCTTATGGATGCATTGATGTTATAACTCATCCTAGGTTCTCAGAATGATGCATGGTTCTTTTCTATTCATTTGCACTTGAATATATATCATAAGATGATGCATTCTCACAAGACTCACATAAAGGAGAGGCTCGGCACCCGTGTGTGCCTCGGGTGAGTGTGCAGTGCCCGTTACATGATAGGTCGATGCACATGGGATTAGACTATTGGTCTAAGGGTATAAAAATGACTACATCTTGGTTCCATTTCTGGGACCTCTTTTCAAAGTTGTTGTGAGAAATGGCATACATCTTTGTCCATGTGACGGGTGATGATGAGTAACGTATGACCTTGGAAAGTGTTAAAGCATGGTTCAAGAGCATAGAGGACGCATTTTCTCAATTATTCAAAGACTTTGGACTGAGTTCGATACATGTAGATGGGTAGAAGAGAACCATTACCATGCATTGTATGAGACATTTTTATGTTATTTTCTAGTAGAACTATATGAATGGCTTTCAGCATATGCATCTAGATCAAGTTGGTACTACTGATCATGCGTATTGACCCAAGATGATTTTTGAGGCTACAGGATGCATATCTAACTTGAATGTGTGTTGTTGATCACCTGGTGGAAAGGAGTCTTGGCCACTTATACTCTAGAATATGTCATTTCTACGTATTCTTTCCCGAAGTTGCTGAGTTTGAGTTTCTAAGGGAGCCGAGAGGATCATTTTTACATTCTATTCCTTTGGCTAGGAAGATCTTGGTCATTACCTTGATTTTAATGGCATTTGCCTTGTCCAAACTAAGCTTCTATTAGCGCTGGGAGAGGAAGCTAGGTGGAGGAATATGGAAGACATTGCGGCTAAGAAGGAAAGGGAGGAGAGATGACTCAAGTATAGTGAATCTCATTAAAGGGAGATGACTAAACAACGCGAGGTTGTAAGTGTGATGGATCTATGGAGATAGACATTGTGGGAAGGAGTTGAGGTTCACACTGAGAGGACGTAGAACCGAAAGCAGTCTATGCTACCCCATTTTGGAAAGCATGGGAGAGAATCCCCTTCAACTTTTAATGAGAGTTCATCACATGGAGAAAGGAGAGTCGTCGATGGTCATCTAAACCCACACGATGACTAACCCTAATGCTTGGTTTTCAGATCAAGGAGAATTATTGTTAACCTAATTGGTATATGTGGGGTAACCAACCCGCACACGTGAGATATAATTTCTCGTTTGGAACATCCATGGTTGTGCAATCCATTCCTGTAATTGGAGGAATCTTTGGACAAGTTGCAAGTACACAAGGTTTGGGTATCGCATCTGGGAGTGGCATGGGACACACAACTAGAAGTGGGACAATATCACAAACCATCGACACGCGGTTCACCGGGACATTGGGAACACTTGGCACAACCACTTCAGGCCATCTGCTGATTGTAGGAGGTGGATTTGGTGGTATAGGGGCTGGAGGACTTGGTGGACCTAGAAAATATGGAGGATCTAGTGGGTCGAAGGAACGGGACCTAGTGGATCCAAAGTGGATCCGGTGGAGCTGGAAAAATGGAGGAAACCAAGGTTCTAGATTAGGAGGACAAGGGCTTCAACCACCTCCACAAGTATTTTTTTAGATGTTTATGCACTTACCAGACTATATGGGCATTGAAGATGCTGCAGAGCATGTGCATAAGTGTGCATTACTATGGTGGGAAAAATGGATCACTACCCCGAGTAGAAGACATGTCGGGTTTGTAACAACATTGCAAGGACACACACATAGTTGGTATAGAAAGTATGACCCCCATCAGACATTGATAGAATACACCGCATTGAAAAACACCTTCCTAGCATAGTTCCATATCCTTGAGTTTGAGAAGAAGAACATCATCGCTCTGAAGGAGATCTAGTAGGGAATGGTAGAGAGTGTGCGGGAATATGACGTGCATTTTAAGACTCTCTTGTCTAAACTATCATATGGCATTCATCCTTCTCAACATGCTCAATGGTTTGTTGGAGGGTTGATAACACCATTTAGAAGGGTTCTATCACATAATACTTTCTGCTGACCGTGCGAGCCCTTGGAAGCCACCTTGCCCACTTTGGGGCTTTTGGGAGTGTTGATACTAGTGTCAATAATTTTATGAAGGATCAAATTGTTGCAATCGCCAAGTAGTTTAAGAAGTTGTCTCAAACTCAAACTCGGTGCATGAGGTTTGTAGTTGTATTTAGTATATAGATTTGTGAAGCGAAAGGGCATGGAAAGGATAGTTTCCCTCAAAATTCGGTACGCACTATGGCCATAGACTATGAGATTTTCCATGGGGATCATGATGCAAGTAGATTCCCTCTACTACAATGCGTAATCTGTAAGAATGTTTCTTGCTATTGTAAGATCTATACCTCTACGACTCATGATACCAAGGATTGTAGACTGATTGATTAGATCCATGATGTTATTGATCTTGGTGTGCACCAAACTAGTCTTGCAAGTAGTTCCAAGAATGATGATTGTTATTATGAAGGGCACATAGATGGAGGAGCGTGTGGAAGAGGTTTTTACGAAGTATTTTGTGGTCCTAGTAACCGCGGTGTAGGACAAAGTGAGTTCCGTGAGGAACTTGTTATAACTATGGATCTACAGAGAATTACAAATGTGAGTGTCCTAAATTATTACAATGCTCATAATATAGAAAGAAAGCTGTTGTAGCAAATCAGAAGCACCCACGGATGCAAATCAAGGTTCTAAATGATGTCTTAGGCATCCAGTGTGATTGCACAACATGGAAACCTCTCTCCAAATGTGGGACTTGTGGCGAGAGAAGAATCTCTAGATTAAAGGTTGGTTCCTTAAACTCCTCTCGATTTAGATCTATATTTTGCACAACTACAGAGGTTCTAATCCTAATTCTACCCAAGATTGTAAGGAGACAGGGATAAAATGCAAAAATGAAGCTAAACTAAAGATGGTGATGCACCAAAAGGAGTGGTGAAACACATTTTTGCCATGTAAATAGACAAAATTCATGAAATGTAACAAAGGAAAGCATACACAACTGATAGATGCAATAAGAGGTCTTAAATTGAAGTGAAACAATACAAACAGAGGACTGAAAGGCATTCACAGAGTTTGCACTGTCAATTCCATGTAAAATCTCTTGCATTCCACCATCAAAGAGGTATAAACCTATTACAAACTATGAAAAAGGCCTGAATCTTACAACTATCAACTGCTGGAGGTGAAAGAAGAAGTTTTTTCAGTCAAAAAGTGTTCCACCCTGAAGAAATGAGCCAAATCTGGCTTTTACATTGCATGGGTCGAGCCCAGGAGAGAGAAAATATCAAAAAATGTGGGAGCCCATTCCTCATTGACTACAAATGCATTAAATCAGCATGGGGACCTTACAAACCCATACCCTGTCATTTTTGACCAAATTGGAGGAGAATGCGACCCATTCTGCATTAAATTTGGTCGCTGAAATGTCATTTCTGGCCATGGACACGTACCAGAGCCGTTTTTGAATTTTCTCCTCCAAACTGAACCAAAATTAGAAATTGACCATGGAATCCTGTAGATAATTTCATAAGATTTCCAATGATATAAAGAACGTGCAAATCTGAGCTTTGGATCAAAAGATATGAAGGTCTGAAGTTTTAGGGCAAAACGGCCCAAAAACGGATGTCGGGAAAAAAATTAAATTTTGACCTTTTTGCATTTTGAAAAAAATTTTGTAAAATTTCCCACCCCACCGATCAGATGCCATGTGTCAGTGTTGATTCACCAAGCAATTCTCTTTCCTCGCCTCCCATGGGCTTTCCTTTAAAAATTTTGATCTTTTTATATTTTGGAAAATTTTCCATTTTCCCCCCGCGCCCCGCCACCTGGGACACGTGGCACGCTTTGGTTGGTTGAGAGGGGCGCGGGGGCATATTTTGCCTTTTGATTTTTTGGCCAAAACATTTTCCAAATTCTTTAAATCCTCCCTGAGCTCCGCACTTCCCTGCTCCATTGGACACATGTCCAATTCCTATTCACCGCGGCCCTGGCCTCCATTTTATCCCCCTTTAAAATTTCGTTGACCACTTTGGCAAAAATCTTACCTTCTCCCTACACCGTGAGCTCCTCCCTCTCCTTTTTGCCACTTGTCACCCTCCGGTTGGCTTGGGCCAACGCTTCAAACTTCGCCCTTTGAACTTTTGGGCCCAAAAACACTTGGCCATATTTTCCTCCGTTCCCCCGCCGGTCGGGCTCCAAGGACACGTGGAGGGACGCCATTCGGACGTGGGCCGCACGGAGAAATTTTCCATTTAAATTTTTGTTAAAAACTTGGAAAATTTCAATTTGCCTCCCATCCGCCACCCTCCTTCGACACATGTCGATTTCTTATTGGCCACGGGCCAAAATTCAAAAATTCTCCTTCTCAAACACTTAGCCAAATTTTCATGGCGCCCCCCTTGTGACACGTGTCACAACCTGATTGGTCCGCGGGCCCCACGGGAAAAATTTTCATTTTGAAACTTTAGACCAAAACACTTGGAAAATTTCCAAAATTGCCTCCGACCCCCGAGCTCCTCTGCCACGTGGCAGCTTCCTATTGGCTGCGGGCCTCAAATGGGAAAATTTTCCACAAAAACTCCGTTGAGCCATAACTTGAAAAATATAAGGAGTTAGGAGGCAAACTTTACCTTTCTGGAAAGCTGAGAGAGAGCTCTATCTGATGGTGCCATTTCCAGAAAGCCTTGAGTGCCTGAAAATCAAAAAATGTAGACTGAGGCACAAGAGAGGCAAGAACACAAGGAGTTAGCCACAAAAATGAGCAGGGGCACCATTTTGGATAACAATTTTGGCGACTCAGAGGGGTCATCTACTGCTAGATGAAAATACCAGTAGCCTGAAGTAGTCCATTGGGCATGGAGTCATCAAATATTCTATTTAGAACCCCAACTGACTTAGAATGTGCAAGGAGGAAGATGGAAAACACCTAATGGGAGCAAGGACTATAAAACATCTCCATGGACAGCAAGCTGTGCCAAAGCACTTAGGGAAAACAAAACTAACCTACAGAAAAACAATGTGCACAAGCACTTGGAGGAATGAAAATCTAATCTAATATTTACAAAGTAGTGAATTTCCCTCTAGAAGCAACACTTGAGATAGATTCCATTGACTGGAATCTGCAGTTCTTCACCATCCAATGAGGCCAATTGGAAAGCATTATTGTTCTTGCACTTCGTGACCATGTATGGGCCACTCCAATGGCATCAAATTTTGAATGCCTTCCGGTTTTTCTCTATCCACATCCCATTTCAACACTAGATCTCCAACTTGAAAATATCTATCCTTGGCCTTCCTATCAAAGGTCTTTTGATCAAAGCTTGATCCTTCTCCATTGCTTGGGATGCCTGATTTCTGATCTCTTGTAGCTCCATCAACTCTGCATACCTCACCTCCATGGGCTCAAACTCTAGCAACTCTAATTGCTTCATGAGTTCCAATGTTGGCAACTCAAGTGACATGGGCAAGATTGCCTCTCTTCGATAAACAAGCTTGAATGGAGAGTTACCTGTGGATCTCTTGGGAGTTATCCTATCAGCCCACAAGGCTGATTTTAGTTTGGTATGCCAAGACCTCTCGATTCTCATCAAGAGTCCTCCTAATAATCCTCAACAAATTCTTGTTTGTAGACTCGGCCTGGCCATTACCTTGAGGGTAATAATTTGATGAAGTGCTTAGGTAGATCCCATTCTTGACAGCCCACTCAGTCACCTTAGATCCAATGAATGTCAATGCATTATCAAAGATTATTGTAGCAGGTACACCAAATCTAGTTGCTATCCCCTCATAAAAGTCTAAGATGCTAGACTCATTTGCCTCTTTGAGTGCTACTGCTTCTGTCCACTTGGTGAAGTAGTCCGTGGCTGTCAAAATCTATTTGTGCGCTTGACTGAATTGGGATTAATGACTCCAATGAAGTCCAAACCCCATTGCATGAATGGCTGGTCAACTGAGATTGGATGCAATGGAAGGGCAGCAAGTCTCTCTTTTCCTGTGAAGAATGCACAATTCTTACACCTCTTGATCCATGCATAGCAATCACTGAAGATTTTAGGCCAATAATAACCAGCCTTCATGATTTTTAGAGCTGTCACTCTTGGTGCAAAATGACCACCAGTTGGTCCACCATGGAACTCTTCCAACACCCTCGAATCTGATTTGTGCTAATGCATCTCAGCAGCACTCCATTCACATCTTTCTTGAACAAAACTCCATCAACAATGGCATATGGGACAGCCTGCAATCTGAAGTGTCTCCTTTGGGTCTTGTTCATCTCCGGAGGGCATAGGCCTGTGCTTAGGAAGTGTATAATACCTTGGGTCCAGCAAGGAGTGGGGGCAGCATTGTCTTCTTCTTGATTGCCACTTGGCTCATGGCTGTCCTGGACTGTCAAAACAGCCTCTTCTTCATTGCATACTTCTTTTTGCTTTCCCAAAACCAGCTGCTCACACAATCCTTTTCCTCGTACCAGCTTGGTAATCTTGATTTCAATGTCATACTCCATGACATGGGTGATCCAACCTACCCTTTTCTCATTCAAATCTTTGTTGAGGAGGAAGTCCTTAACCCCAACATGTGAGACCAACAACTGGACCTTGTTGTTTGAGACTAAATGCTTGAATTTCTTCAAGCTTCTGATTACTGCAAGCACGTGCTTCTCAATAAAAGAGTACCTCACTTCATAGTCATCTAGGCTCTGGCTGAAGAAGGTAATTGGCTACTCATCATTATCCTTGTTCTGTTGTACCAAAATGGCAGAAATAGTGTCATTACCTCCAAATGCATAGAGGATGAAATCCTTGGAGAAGTCCGGGTTGATGAGAGTTGGTGCTTGAGAGATGGCTTCTTTGATTGCTTCAAAACTCTCCTTGCCTTCTGTTGTCCACTTGAAAGCCATGCTCTTCTTTAACATTTTGGTGATGGGCTTGACAAGGGCTGCAAAATCTGGGACAAACCTCCGAACAAAGTTTATCCTTCCCAAGAAACTCTGAAGGGCTTTCTTGTGGCTTGGAAATGGTAGTGCTCTTATGGCTTCAACCCTCTCTGGATCAATTGCTAATCCTTCTTTGGAGACAATGTGGCCAAGGAGATTTCCTTCATGTGCAAGAAAGATGCACTTCTTAGGATTCAAAGACACTTTGAATCTCCTACACCTTGTGAAGACTTGTCTCAAATGAGAGAGGTGGTCTGCTGCATTCTTGGAAAAATAGTGATATCATCAAGGTAAATCAGCACCATGTTGTTAATCAAGCCTTTGAACGCCATGTCCATTGCTCTTTGGAAGGTAGCACCAGCGTTGGACAGCCCAAATGGCATTTTCCTGTATGCAAAAGTCCCCCATTTGGTTGTGAAGGCTGTCTTGAACTGGTCCTCTTCCTTCACCATAATCTGATTGTAGCCTGAGTAGCCATCAAGTAGTGAGAACCTCTCGGAGCCAGCCACAACTTGTAAGATTTTCTCCATGGAAGGGAGTGGGTAATGGTCCTTGAGAGAGGCTCTATTCAAGTCTCTGGAAGTCAACACACAATCTGATCTCCCACTCTTCTTTCTGACTAGAACTAAGTTGGCAACCCAACTAGAATGCTTGATTGGGAATATGATCCTTGACTCAATCAGCTTGTCCAATTCTTTCCTCATGAGAGGCTCCATGTGTGGATTGACTGGTCTTTGTTTCTACCTTTGTGACAGGCTTAGTATTTGGATCCAATTCAATGGTATGTTGAGCTAAGTTGGGATTAAAACCTTTCAAATCTTCATAGCTCCAAGAAAACACGTCGGGGAACTCTTGACACAGTTTGTATGAACTCATACCTTTCTTGTTCGGTTGTCACCCTTCTAATTTGCAATGGCTTGTTCTCTTCTACCAAGATGGATAATGAATCCTCTCTCTTGACATGAATGTTTGCTTTCTCCTCCTAAACTGATCATTGGGATTAAAAATAGACTCCAAAGTGATAAGTCCCTTGGGAAGCTTGTTAGTTCTCAGCTGTACCACTTGGTCACCATCTGTTGTTCCAACTTTTCTTGATTCTTAGCTGAGAACTCAGCTTCTTCTTGCAAGAAATGAATGATTTGCTGATCATTCTCAAACACTTGGCAAATGACATTATTATCACTAAAGGCCTCACAATCACGTGGATGTTTGGTTGTACCTTGTCTTGTTGAATGTTTTCCACAATGTCAAAAGCCGCCCCCTACTGCTGCAAGCTGTCGTGCCAGCTTGATTCTTCTTCCTAGGAATGGATTTGATGCCAAAACCCTCAAAATCTTCCATGAGGTCCCACACCCTATTCTTGTAGCACTTGAGTAGATCATTTGGCAGCATGTTGTCCCTTGACCTGATTTACAATCAATTCACTGTCTCCAAAGACTCGCAAGTTCTTAATTTTCTTCTTGATTGTCCAATGCATCCCTTGCACCAAGGCTTCATATTCAGCAAAGTGTTATTGGAGCATGCAAACTGAAATCTAAAAGATGAATAGTACTTTACTCCTTGAGGTGAAACAAGCATGGCTCCACCTCCTGCACCTTGTCTACTCCTTGATCCATCAAAAAACAATTGCCATACCTCATTGTCATCCTTGTGGCTTGGCTTGGTGATGCTAGGAATAGGCTGATTTTCTTCGTGTATGCAATAGACCCCTAGCTCAGATTCTTCCACTTCTTGGTAAGGATCAAAAGCATGTATCTTGTTTTCCCATTCATCAAGAGTTAGATCCAGGATGCTTCCAACCTTAGTGTCAGCTTCATCAGTGCTTGGGTGATCTTCTTGATCAAATGCTGAGCAATTGGCATTAATCTGACTTGGAGTGTAAGGCTCAATGTGGAAGTTTGCAATAGGTTTAGACCTGATTGTAGCCTTAGTTCCATACCTCATTCTGAACAACATGTGTGACCAATCAACAGACAAATATCCCCCAATCTTGGCTGTGAAGTCCCTTGACAAGCAAAGGGCAAAGAGTGGTGGAAGGTCTATGACTGATACATCTTGTAAAACAACAACATTTGGACATGCATGCAAGGTAAGACTCAAGTTCCTAATCACCCCAACTGTTGTTACTGTTGTCCCATCTAACTGTACTACTCCTTTGGATATGGTTTCATACTGGAGCCCTAGCTGATCAGCTATTTGTTTAGGCATCACTGAGCTACTTGCCCCGAAGTCTATCATGCAATTGTGCACTAGCTGATTTCCAATGATCAATGAAACATAGAAAGGATGGGGCTTCAACATTTTACCTTGTTGTCCTCCATGATTTCCCTCAGGATGGGTAGCATTTGTAAGCACTTTGTCTTGCATCTGAACTTGCTGATTCGAAGTTGGCCAGTTCTTCATGGCAGCTTGCAGCAGATCTCTTTGGCCTGGGATAGATAGGGATTCCCACATTGATATATTGACATTTGTCTTCTTCATCTGATCAATGATACTGAATGGTGATGAAGGATCTCTTTGTTGTCCCTTTGTTTGCACATTCACTCCTTGCACGTGGGCAGCAACAATTGGTATTTATGAGTTGGCTGCCTAGGGGCTGTTCTTAGGGGCTGCCCTTGTGCATTTGCATTTATAACTGGATTTTGTTTTCCAACCACTTGTGGAACCATAGAAGGTCATGGATTGGCTAGGGCTAATGGTTGTTCTTCACCTAAATTCCTCCTTTTTGACCTTGTGTTGGCTGCTGACACCTTGAGAAACTACGCACGATTCATGCCACAAAAATCCTCTGCTTGCCAATTTACCAATGTGGTGTCATTTGGGGCTGATTGTTGTTGGAATGTTTCTTGTTGTTGGTTGTTTCCTTGACTTCCCTCACCCTCCACACCAGTAGTTGTCACCATTAATGCTTGATTCAAAGCACCATTGAAGCACATGGATTGGTTATGAGGCTCATTGCATGGAAAACACCAATCATACTCCTGGGCAATGTTGTTTTGTGTTGGCACCAATGCCTTAGAGGCAGATATGGCATTTGGATTATAGGGCTGAAATGGTCTATTGGCAGGAGGCCTTGTTTGATTCATATTTGCAGCTGGATTAGGTGGCCTTTGTGGTTGGTATGGCTGCCTGTTAGGTTGAGCTTGGGGTTGATAAGAAGGTCTAAAACCTTGGGCTTGCTGCCTTTTGAGAGTAACCAGCTCATTGCCTAGGTTTTGCAATTGCTTCATGACTTCTTGAAGCTCATTTGGGGCATTTGGAGATGAAGTGGAAGCTTCGTTTGAACTCGATTTCTAGGAGTGTGAGAAGGAGCCAAATTAGGTGCTTGATTGGTGTTTGGACTCTCTAAACTTGGAAACAATGGCATGGGAGGTCTAGGGGCAAGTTTGCCAGCTTGGATCAAACAATTTTCAGCCCTAATGGCAATGTTATAAGCCATAGGGATAGTTATGCCTCCCATGGACTGAATCAACATAGAAATATCAGAATTTAGAGCTTTGAGATAGTAGAGAAAAGCACCTTCTGCTGTTGGTCTGACTGCCACTGGAATTCTCTCCCAAGTCTTTTGAAATCTGAAGTTGAAATCGGTCAGCTGCTCATTGGGAGCTCTCTTGATGGTTGTCAGCTGCTCCAAAAGAGACAAGTTGTCTCCCTTCTCTCCAAATTACTCATGAAGTGCTATACAGCTGATTCCAATTTGTGATTGAACCAGCTCCAAGGCTTCTAAACCATTGCAATGCTTTCCCCTTGAATGAAGATGCCAGCAACTTGACAGCCACTTGCATCTCATTGATTTCATGGATTGCACAAAGGTTGGCAATGTCTTTAACATGATCACCTAGAGTAGTTTGATTCTCTCCAGTGAAGTAGGGAATGTTCTTCAAGGCTGCAATAGGAATTGGATGTTGTGCATTGAGGGCAAGTGGCTCACTTGCACTGTGAAGTTGACATAGGGATTGTTTTGTGCCATTTAATTGGTCTTAAAACCCTTGTTGATGAAGTGAAAGGCCTACCGGTGGTGGAGTTGAGTTGAGAGAGTTTGTTTGGTGGAGATGGAGACCTTTGAATCCTTCTTCCTCTTTGCCTTCTTCTTGGAGATAATTGCAGGTATTCAAAATAGCACCTCTTCTTCTCTAGCTCTTGACCTTGTGGTGATTCTTCTCATGAGTTTTCAGGCCTGCACTTCTGAAACCAGTTGATTCTTCCCCTTGGAGTGGCCAGATATGCAAATAATAGCTCCTTTCAAGCAATAAAATTGTAGCAAATGCACATCAACTTTTCTACAATAAAAATGAGACCTCTAGTGTCCCACCGGCATGCCAAAACTGTTGTAGCAAATCAGCAAAGCACCCACGGATGCAAATCAAGGTTCTAAATGATGTCTTAGGCATCCAGCAGTGTGATTGCACAACATGAAAACCTCTCTCCAAGTGTGGGACTTGTGAGGCGAGAGAGGAATCTCTAGATTAAAGGCTGGTTCCTTAAACTCCTCTTATTTAGATCTATATTTTGCACAACTACAAGAGGTTCTAATCCTAATTCTACCCTAGATTGCAAGGAGATGGGGATAAAATGCAAAAATGAAGCTAAACTAAAGATGGTGATGCACCAAAAGGAGTGGTGAAACACATTTTTGCCATGTAAATAGACACAAATTCATGAAATGTAACAAAGGAAAGCATACACAACTGATATATGCAATAAGAGGTCTTAAAATGAAGTGAAACAATACAAACAGAGGGTGAAAGGCATTCACGAGTTTCAGCTTTGTCAATTCCATGTAAAATCTCTTGCATTCCACCATCAAAGAGGTATAAACCTATTACAACCTGTGAAAAAGGTCTGATTCTTGCAACTATCAACTGCTGGAGGTGAAAGAAGAAGTTTTTAATGTCAAAAAGTGTCCCACCCTGAAGAAATGAGCCAAATCTGGCTTTTACATTGCATGGGTCGAGCCCAGGAGAGAGAAAACATAAAAAACATGGGAGCCCATTCCTCATTGACTACAAATACATTAAATCAGCATGGGGACCTTACAAACCCATACCCTATCATTTTTGACCAAATTGGAGGAGAATGCGACCCATTCTGCATTAAATTTGGTCAGTTGAAATGTCATTTCTGGCCATGGACATGTACCAGAGCCGTTTTTGAATTTTCTCCTCCAAACTAAACCAAAATTAGAAATTGACCATGGAATCCTATAGAGAATTTCATAAGCTTTCCAATGATATAAAGAACGTGCAAATCTGAGCTCTGGATCAAAAGATATGAAGGTCTGGAGTTTTAGGGCAAAACGGCCCCAAAAACGGATGTCGGGCAAAAAATTTAAATTTTGACCTTTTTGCATTTTGAAAAAAATTCAAAAATTTCACGCCCCTGGATTAGGATGCCATGTGTCGATTTTGATTCACCGAGAAACTCTCTCTCCTCGCCTCCGTGGGCTTTCCTTTAAAAATTTTGATCTTTTAACATTTTGGAAAATTTTCCATTTTCCCCCCGCGCCCCGCCACTTGGGACATGTGGCACGCTTTGGTTGGTTGATAGAGGCACGGGGGCATCTTTTGCCTTTTGATTTTTTAGCCAAAACCTTTGCCAAATTATTTAAATCCTCCCCGAGCTCCGCACTCCTATCTTCATTGGACACGTGTCCAATTCTATTCATCGCTGCCCCGGCCTCCATTTTCTCCCCCTTTAAAATTTTCATGACCACTTTGGCAAAAATCTTACCTTCTCCCCACGCCACGAGCTCCCCCTCTCCGTTTGCCACTGTCACCCTCCATTTGGCTCGGGCCAATGCTTCAAACTCCACCCTTTGAACTTTTGGGCCCAAAAACACTTGGCCATATTTTCCTCCGTTCCCCACCAGGTCGGGCTTCAAGGACACGTGGAGGGACGCCATTCGACATAGCCGCGTGGAGAAATTTTCCACTTTGAACCTTTTGTTAAAAACTTGGTAAATTTCCAAGTTTGCCTCCGACGCCGTCCGCCACCCTCCTTCGACACGTGTCGATTTCTTATTGGTGCGGGCCAAAATTCAAAAAAATCTCTTGCTTTCAAACACTTAGCCGAATTTTCATGGCGCCTCCCCTTGTGACACGTGTCACAACCTGATTGGTCCGCGGGCCCCGTGGGTAAAATTTTCATTTTGAACCTTAGACCAAAACACTTGGAAAATTTCCAAATTTGCCTCCGACCCCCGAGCTCCTCTGCCACGTGGCAGACTTCCTATTGGCTGCGGGCCTCAAATGGGAAAAATTTCCACAAAAGCCCCCATAGAGCCATAACTTGAAAAATATAAGGAGTTAGGAGGCAAACTTTACCTTCTACGGAAATCAGAGAGAGAGCTCTATCGATGGTACCATTTCCAGAAAGCCTTGAGTGCACGAAAATCAAAACTTTAGGCGAGGCACAAGAGATGCGAGAACACAAGGAGTTAGCCACAAAATGAGCAAGGGCACCATTTTGGATAACAAAAACATAAGTACGAAGAGTGTCCTGAGATTTATGAGCATATGAACCAGTAGTACGGAAGGACAAATGTGTTGAGATGGTAAGCCTCAAGAAAGCGATTCACGGTGGATGCCAAGTTTATCACGTGAGTCGGGGCTAGAACCTATCCTGGTGATGAAGCTAGCAGAGGCCACGTGCACCAGGGAGATTTCAAGACAAAGGAAATTGGTTTCAAGAGAGGAAGTGGTACATGGAAAGTATCTAAACCCTTCTCATCGAATGAGGTGTATCGAGACTATAGACTTGATTCGAGTTTGCAAGGGAGATCCAATGTTTGAAGGAGTAATCAAAGTAGTTAGAGAAAAGAAGAATGTTGAGGCTATAAAGGATGACCTGGATGAATTCTAGGAAGTATGTAAAATATTAAGGAAAGAGAATATTATTCCCTTGCTAGGAGAATGGTGAGGAGAAGGTACCACACGTCGTAGCAGAGCGTGAAAGGAAAGTTTTACATGCAAACCTTCCTCCTCACAACCTTGACTATGATAAGGAGATTACTTTGAACATAATTGTTGATGGATGTCTTCTAAGTAACATCCTCATCGAAATGGGAGTAGAGGTCAATGTTCTTACCTTAGATGCTTGACATAAAATGGGAAGGTTCACATTACAACCATCTTCGAATGTGTTGTATATGGAAAAAGATAAAGAAAAATCCCATTGGAGTCTTGAAGGATGTTGTTATCTCCATTCAAGGGGCCAAGTTCACTCTGAGAATTCAAATTCTTGGCACTCTTTGGGGCAAACAACTTTCCAAAGCATTGCTCGGGTGTCCTTGGTGTTACAAGAACAATGCTAACCTACAGTTTAACAAAGGGTATATCAAATTTGAGAAAAAGGAAGAAAGGTCGATCATCCCTTTGACATATGGGAAGTAAGTGCCCTATACTGAGACCTTAGGAGAAGAATTCCTTGATAGAATCTATATGCACTCCATCAGAGATCCTGAGATAATTCATTTCACGGAGGAGTTATCCAATTTGAAGATGCTCAGTCCTTGAGTGATACCACTAGCATGGCATGTGACAATTGGGCGCATGGGACTTATGAGTTGATTGGAAGATAGTTGAGAGGATCTATAACAAGGGTAACAAAGGCACACTCAATCAAGCACCTAGGAGGAAAGAAGTTACCAAGTTACTTTGGAGGAGCATATGAAACACCGGATATTACCGATAAAGCGATGGGTCAAAGAAGAAAACACGAAAAATGCTTGCGACATCAAGAAAAAGTGTGGTCGAAGTTAGAGGTTTGTCTGCAAGTCGGAGCATACAAGAGATAGATGGAAATGACATGGAAACATGAACAATTATTAAAAAAACCCACATTTGTTACACGTAGGTGATGCGTACAAGGAAAATCTCACTTGGCATTAAATGTGTTGACCGAAGTTAGGGATTGACCGCGGAAAGCAAGGAGATCAGATTTTTGGATTTGGAGTTAGGATCACAATTTGCATGTAAATTACAATCATGCACTTCATATTTTGGGTTTTGGTTTCATTTTGCACTTTGTATCCAAATTGCAATATGAAACCGAATCCTAACTTGCTCTCATTCCTTTGTATTTCAGGTTTGGGGTTCGGGGAATAAATTACATGTAAAATGTAAATTATTTCCTGAGACCCAAAATTTGAAATGCAAAGAGAACTTTTTCTTATACTTGGGAAAATTTTATTTTTACACAAAAATGATCCTTCACCAAAATTTTCAGAACTAGGGTTTTGCAGGAGTTAGTCATGAAAAAGGAATTCTAGGAAATGTGACTTGAAAATTCAGTAATCACCTTACACCAAATAACCTCATGTTAATAGACATATTAAGATAAATACATATGCCTATGAATGAACAACATCTCAATAATTTTCAATGTATTTTAAATAAAATGTAAACATGAGCTAACCTCTTATCATATCAATGTTTAACGTCACATTCTACCTAATTCATATTTTAGAGAGAAATATGCCTACTACTAAGCACTAAAATTTTATGCCACATGATTATATTTGTTTATAATAGTTCACATGAAAATAATTGTATCTTATGTAATTGGTAATAGTAACTTTATTTTCTATTCCTTAATACCACGGTCACCTTATCATAAGAACCTTAATCAAAAATATTATATTGAATTATCAAAATTATAGAAGTAATTACCAC
Organism: Taxus wallichiana var. yunnanensis; assembly: GCA_018340775.1. NCBI lineage: Eukaryota > Viridiplantae > Streptophyta > Pinopsida > Cupressales > Taxaceae > Taxus > Taxus wallichiana. The sequence continues at coordinate 13,470,281 of CM031238.1, read as the reverse complement.
ATAGTGATACACCCTACAAAAGGATCATAAGGATTATAATCCTATTTTGAGAAAAAAATAAATATTACAAATATTAGAGTACCTTGAGTTTTTATATTCTCCATAAAATTATTCATTTCTAGTACCCATACAAAGACTATAGAAGATAAAATAAAATAATTTTTTACAAATAGTAACTCAAGGAAAAACTAATGTATAATAAATACATGTAAATATTATTAAAAAAAGGCAATATTTATATTCCTAAATGATCCAACTCAATAAGTTTCACATCAAAAAAATCACAATCATAGTTTAGAGAAAATGAGGAAATAATACATATTGATCTTTTTTTCTTATACATGGTCATGGGTTACAGAACTATATAGAGTTTTTAATAAATATTTACACATACAATAGACTCATATATCATGAAAAGTTTTTTAAAAATCATGGCATAGTATTCTCCATTTAGACCCTAATAAAACAAGAATATAAATGGATTTTCTAAATCACTAGTTCTCTAAAATGTATGTGACCAACTTTGCAAGGTTTATTTATGGAACTCACTTCCCATCCTATTACAACTATATCTATCTACTAATAAATACTAATAAATTAACAATAAATTATGTCTAATAAGTTTGAAATAAATAATTTCCCAACATTTTGTACTAATGATTAAATAATATAAAAAATAGAAAATAACCATGTCTTTTGAACAAAAATAATCATTTCAAACTCTATAGAAATACATAATAAACATAAGGTATTGTAATAATACAATCATCAATCAATTTATGATGAGACACTCAAGTATAGAGAACATTCAATCATAAGGAAATGATATTATGACATGAGGTTACTTGTTACAAGAAGAAACAAATTTAAGACTAAACATGTTTGCATTTAGTCCAAACACATACTACTAAAATAAGATTATAATACAACTTCCTTATCATCATTACAATTACTTAATTTATGAATAAAACATCAAGGAGTAATTGTATAATACACATGTATCAATAATTTGAAAAAACACGAAGTACTTGTATTCTAACCATAATCATACATCAACTCCATCAATATTCAAAAAAATTGTCCAAAAACATAATAAGATGGTGCCTCATTGTTAATGTACAAGACTACTTGTATGTTTCAGATATACATACATAATAACATCGCACTCATACCAAGAATAATAATCCTTTATAGACACTTGATAAGAGACCATAAATATTGAATAATACTATCCATACTTATCCTAATCAAAATATTGCATTCAACCATTCTATTTATCAGATCCTTAGTGACCCAATGATTGAGCCTTATTATTTGTAAGATCTATAACATATTTCATTCAATAATTAAATCAATTGACAAAAATGAGATAGTTAATTTGATATAAGAAAATGATATTACTACAACCTCTCCCTTTTATCACTAAGGATGTAGAGTAATGACTAATTATTACTCCAGAAGGGTATGATGGAAATGTTGATAGGGATATGACTTAAAGATTAGACATAGTTACATGAAATAAATTTTGAATTTATAAAATGGATTTGGGATATTTGATGTTTATTATATTAATTTATATTATAAGTTTTTATATAAATAAAAATTATGTTTGAATAAATTATTGGTAAATATATATATGAACTATTAGTCATTTGATTAAATTCCATATGAAAAGAGACAAATAAATCAAATTCGATTTATTTTGAAAATTAAAAAAAAATCACAATTCCATCCAAAATATTATATCATATATATCTATGCACATAATCTTTCTAATGCCACATTTTTCTTAATTGAAGCTCCCAAACACAAGTTATAAGAAAAAAACATAGTTCTATTTGTATCCTAATCCACTAAAATTGGGGGTGGGGGAGATATGATTTCAGCACTATGATTGGCTACTTAGAATTCCATTTCACAAGATCTACCCTATGGAAATATTTATTATGATTTTGGTACAAAGATTTGTAATAGTAATAATATGATAACTCTCTCTTTCTTTGTATATTTCTTATTAGGAACTTTTCATATTCAAGTTACAATATATAAATGAAGATTTTCCTATAAAGTAGGAAACCAATTACTATATATGTAATATTGTTGTTATAACAATATATATGTTTAAACGAATAATTAACCAATTAAAAACAATAACCATATGGTAAACTCACCACACCATAAGTAATATTTATTCTATGGTAAACATGTGGAGCACTAACATTATTTTTCCTAACATATTATTCCTAAAATGTGAGAAACTTTTCAACCTTCAAACTGGTCATATATCCTTTCCAAGATGCAATTTCACTAGATATTTCCACATGGTAGGATGTAGGAGGCTCTTCAAACATTACCTTGCCTTATATTTTTTTATTCTTCCCCATGACATCATGAGGAAACTATATCGTTCCACATGGTACAATTTAAGAGTCTTGACCTATAGAGGGATTTCATTCTTAAACAGAGTATTCAGTTTGGTTTGTATGTTAACTCAATTGGATTTCTCTATGTGGCATAATGTAGTAGTCCTAGGTTGTAGATACCTTTCCAACATTTAAATATATTTTGAATCATTTCTAAGCCATGATCTCAATGGATATTTCCATGTGGAATGAAATAGGATCCTCTCGAACCTTCTAATATCTTAGATATTTTTTTCTTATTTGTGTTTGATTAAAACTTATCTAGAAAAAATAGACTTATTTTGTAAGCCTTCCACTTTATCCAATTTAATATGAAATCACTTATATTTATAAACCCTTTTGCACTCCTCTTCCCACAGATGTAGGATAATTTTCCATTACAAAAGGCACTCAATTTTTGTTCCACAATACACCAAGCACACTAGATCGCAACACATGTCATATTCTAGTGGTCTTGAACCACTAAGAGTTGGATCATAAATACCTTTTTAACCTTACTAATTCTTCTCTCATCTCAAAATCTCAAGTTCAAGATATCATACCACATGGTATAATCTAGTAAATCTATTTCATAGAATCATTTTTAAAATGCTTCAAAAACCTCCATTTTCCTTTGAGAACACTAGATCATGCCACTTGTAATAATATAGGAGACCTTTCAATTTACTATATATTTTTCCATAAGTTAGATCCATTCTACTAAGAACTATAATTCCTCCATCTCTTATTACCATTTTCCATTTATATAGCTAAGTACTAGAAATGTAGTTAGGCCCACTACCCTGCATTTGAGAATATTAATGTTTATTTTATCATTGAATATCATAATCATAATTAATATAATGAATGGGAATACTCATGAAGAGTTAACATTTTTTTGACCAAATTCAACTAGTAGGTGCCCAAAGTTATTAGTTCTTGTTTTCTAGCATACTCTCATTCCATGCCAAATATGGAGGTTAGAAATAGGGTATGGACATCCAAAAAGATTTATAGAGAAGGGAATATTCATAGATGTTTTAATTGAAAGTTTATTATTATATATGTATTAAAAATGTGAAATCATGTAAAAATCATCTCATTTGTTTGACAAAATTATTGAAAGAAAAATGGTCTCATATATTGTATTGATTGTAGGAAATGCACAAAATGGGCTATGTGCTTTATATATGGTTATTGTATAGTTTTATTTTGTTGCTAAATTTATGATAGAAGGTATAGACTTGCATAGATTATTTTATGAAGGTTTTTTTGTGTCTTGTATGTTTTAATTAAAAACAAATTACGTTATTGGTTGTGTAGATGATTTTAGTAGGTTTTTATTGTGCCTTAGATATTTGTCATTCTAAAATAAATTACATTATGTGTTTTATAAACATATGCATCTTATCATTTGTGCATGTTTAATATTCCTTGAAGGATATCATACATATTTTACATCTTATTTTAAATTCTAGAATTTATTTAATATTCTAAAAGGGAATCCTTATTTTTCACATGATCTAGATTAGGGTTTCACGGTTAAGTATAAACTCATTTTAAAATACATATTGTATGGTATCCACATTTGTAGTATCTTCTTCTTTGATCATTGTATTGGTAGTGACATCATTGATGAATGTAAAATTATAAATGGACCTTAAGGATCCAATGTTTTATAAATAAGAATTCATAAAAAACATAATGATAATATCTATTGTATGATTCATTTGATCAAATACTATACGTTAAATATTTTATTAATTGTTATGTCTATATTCTTCAATAAATTTTGAATTGATCTTCTTTGGGAATGTAAAAATAAATTACATGATCAATCTTTATATTATATTTTACCCACCCGTAAGAGATAAAAGGATTGATTTTATTCTTGAAATAAGAAATGTTAGACACCAAGAAAAATAAAATATACAAGATACAAAGATGAAATTATAGGAATCATTTTTATGTCTCTCAAATGTTTTTACAACAATAACAAAAGAATAATGAATTTGGATCTCTCAATGTATTTTTAGGTGGGTATGCATAGTTATAGTCACAGTAATGTCACACCATTATTCTTGAAGTTGTGTTTAAAATTATTAACACATTTTATCCCATAGAAATTTATCCTTCACCCACCAGACAAGATATTAAAAGAGAGTTATATATTTTGAGTTGCTTTCATTTTAATGTTTTCTTTCTCCTATACTTATACATAAGTAAATGGAAATATACATATGAAATCGCCAAAATCACTATTACAAAAGAGAAATAATGTAAAAATAAAAAAATATGTAACAAAATGAGGTATATTTTTTAGTTACATTATAGGGCTATCTCAAATTTCATTAGGTCGTCCAAAGACCCCGATCGATGTTACTTATATCACTCTTTATAAATTATAACAAGAAGAAATTCAATATTTGATTATATACCCTTTTTCTCTTCTACTATTTTCCTTCTTATTTTAAATATTCTAGGTCAAACCAAGACTTGGGAACCAATCTACAACCTTACTTATAAATAAACAAAAAAAAATCTAGAATGTACTGTTGATGTAAATATGTTACACATGCATTAAAGGAAGATAGGAAATTAATCATATTTATTTTAAAACCCTTAATGGAAATAGGGTTCAATGTATGGAATACTCTGGGATGAATAGATTCAATTAGGAACTATGTGTCCAAGTTTTAACCCTTAAAGAAACCGATGAATTAAGAAAACCCACCTATTGAAACCTTGACTTACCCGATTTATCAAAATCTAAATTTATTTAAATATGAGTTATACTAATATGAATTTATCTCAGCCTACTAATATTTATAATGGTTCTAAGTGATTTGGGATTTCATCAAAAACTCAAGAAATGAGAGAAGGGTAAGGCAAAAAATAAACTAATATATATATAGAGATCTAGAGATCTGGTCGGTCCCCTACATAGAGAATTCTCTCCCAAATCTCTATATGGGCCGGGGTGAGGCCATATAGAGAGAGTTGGGCCTCCCCAGGTATATCTATAGAATATAGTAGTCGCCCAAATCTCACAGAGGGGGAGCCTATAGTTATGGATCCCCCTCTCTATATATCTTATATATCCTATAGTCTTTGGGGGCTCTATCTATAGCTTATTTATCCTATAGTTAGGGGCCTCTCTCTCTCTCTTACACACACACACACACACACACACACACACACACACACACACACACACACACACACACACACACACACACACACACACACACACACACACACACACACACACACATAATAAGCATAGTACACACCTTGATCTCAACTAAACCACACATAAGAGAAATAAATTAAACTCATTTGTACATAAAACTCAATAAATCATTCAAAGGAAATTTTAAAAAAAAAAGAATCATAGCTTTGCATACTATAAGAAAATAACTATAGTTCAATCACTAATATTATAACAAAGGTTAGCCAAAGATAACACATTGTTCAAGTTAACTTTATTCAACAAGAAAATAGAACAATTGTCCATTTACTAATATCTCTACACCACTTAATAATTGATATTACAAAGCACGGATAAGAAAGTAGATGCAAGAAACAATAATGAAAGTGAGATCACTGATGTTCAATCTATTTTCTTGAAAATTCAATCAAAACCAAAATTAAATACTCTACATAATAACTAAAAGAGATTTGTTGTCTAGTAAAATGACATGAATCCTCACTTCAACAAAACTAAGAAACTCACAACCACCGTGTGTGAAGCTCTAAAATTCCTCATCTATATTTAATTCACTACCAAGATGTCCTATTACAATAAAATTGAATGTATTTATAGAGGAATGGGACTCAACCACTACCTCTCGCATGTTTTTGGATATTCTAGATAAGTAAACGAATCTTGAACTAAAGTACGAGGGAAAACCAAAGATAAAACTAAAATTAACAACTAGAAAATATATTATAGAAACATGCTCCCATAATCTACATTGATTTTTCCATTAAATAAATCCTCTAATTTTGAAAAAATAACTAACACATAATCGATTAATTTGAGCTAGAAGTATACTTGATGCATGAATAAAATCTCTTCAAAATCTTAAGATAGGTAGCCATTTTATTTTTCATGACCAAATATAACTGACTATCTATATTTATCTTATGCATGCTAGCCAAATTTAATGCTCATGGGCTTAAATTAAACCACAATTAACTTTCCTATTTCTATTTATAGCATGTACACATGATTAACATTATATATACTAAAAATAGATTGAAATTTTAGTCTTCCTTTTATTTCATATGCCCCTCTTTTTAGGTTTTGGATTAAATTTGTTTATTAGAAAAATAAGCAATTTGATCCTTTCGACTCTTATTTATTAAAATTTTGTGTAATTTTTAATTTGGTTGTCCTATTATATAGTTGGAACTTTCAACTCTCCCCAATCTCTAACACATGGAAACCATAAGTTTAACCCTATTGGGAATATTTTAGTTTTAGCTTGGACCTCCACTTGATGTACGATACTAATCTAATACATGTCACCTCAATTAGTGTATCCTTACCCTAAAATACTTAGCAATTAACCTCCATTCTTATGTGGATCACCAATACTTGCCTATAATCAATGCAACCACTTCCCAAAAAGGTTTTAAAACTTTGGTTTGTAACTCCCCTTACCATTGATTTATGATATATGTCCTTTATTGGTGAAAGCATGCTTGATAAATCTTTGACTTCAATCTTCATCTCTCCTTTTCTTGAAACTTCCATGGATCACCGATACTTTTCCTTAATTGGTGTAATTTCTTCCCACAAATTTTTAAAACTTTGGTTTGCATGTAGACCCCTTTGTTCTCTCATATTCTAATATTGGATTTCTATTTCTAATCAGTGAATCTTAAAAACATACATAGAGTTTTCTTAGTAGGTTAAATTTGATAGCTTCAAGTTAATTGAAAGTGGAGGACTTGGCCATCAAGTGAACCTATCAAATCCATTTTCCTTCAAATAAATGAGAATCTTATGATTTTTATTCGATTAAATCTTCACATATGATCAACAACAAAGCATAACATAAAATCTTCTTTTATAGGTAAAATAATTATTTAAACATGAAGAAAATGTGATTTGAACTTTGAAAGCATTTCCAAATACATAAGGAAGTAAACTATGATTTTTCATTTTAAAAAAATTGTGTTTCTCATGGTTAACTTATAGAGGAAGATTAGAGACCTTCTATTCATGTTATAGTTGTTTATCATTTATTTTAAAAGATAAAAACATAGGCAACCTCTATGGATCTTGTAAAGTTTAGTTTGGAGGTATCGAAGCCTAGTTTTATAAATCAAAAAAGGGGGATCCATTTTCTTTCCAAAAGAGAATGGGGTATGTGTTGATACAATAGTACCTATTTAAAGAAATTTTATGCAGCGAGAGGTTTGGTGGGTTATTCAAGGACTATATTAATTTATTTTAACCAATCTTGCAAGCTTATTGAATATAAAATGTGAAACCTATGGAACAATTTTCTCCACCCTAAGAATAAATCAAATAACTAAATACTAAAACATGTCTTTGTAAAATGGAATTTTCTTAGAGATATAAACATTTACTTCAATAGAAAAAAATTCAGAAACATATCACATCTTTTTGAAATTAAGTTCATGTAAATGTTGTGCATGGTAAAATAGGTGAAATTTTATTTTACATTATTTCAGTAATGTGTCAAGGTTTATTTTACGAAATTCACATGTTTAAGTTTCCATATATGGAAAATGAGGAAACTCAACATGCAATAAATAAATTGACCATAGTCATTGTGTTTATCATATTTTTATACTAATAGAAATATATGAACAAAAACTAAGAATCAAATAAATGATTGGTTTACTAAGCCTCCCATTTTAAGATCATCAAAGGGTGACCCAAGACATGAGTTGTAGTATCAAACTCTCCTATGCAATTTTTTTAAATAAGACTCTATAAAGTGATGCAAAGTTTCCATGGTAGAAATAAAAATTTGCATTTACCCAACCAATTGAGATGGTTACTGTAGACACCCTAAACTATCACATTACATATTCTAAACCTTAGAAATCATCTTGTAATTACTTCACATTACATTACGACCACTTTCGATCATTTTCAACCATTTTCAATTGTTTTCGATATATTTCTCTATTTTACGACCTTTAATGGCATTTTAATATATCGTCCTGCAATTCTCATAATCATTCCTATCACTCATACATGGTCTTGAATTATTTAATATTCACACTATGGACCCTATCACATTCATATCCTATTCCTAGGATTAATTAATTAATCTTATTGTTATTAATATTATTAATTCCTTATCCCATTAGTTAATTTTATTAGCTAATATTTAATATAAAAATAATTAAATAATTCCTACATTATCCATTTAAATATCACCCCTCATTCAATTAATTAATATTAATTCACTAGTCAACATCTCAAGTTAACTAGAGAAAAAGGAGTTAATTAAAAATTAAATCAATTAAATACATGTGCAAGAGGACAAAATTATAATAAATCAAACATGCATTTGATTTAACTAAAGACATATAAAAAAGCATGGCATTCCAAAAATAAATCAAATCAATGCAAAAGGCTAAAGTCCACTTTTGGGTGAATAAAACAAAAGTCAAAGAATGAATATTTAATTCCAAATATACAAAAGCATGTGCCACCTTTGTCAAACTCAAAAATAACAGATTCTCCAAAACCCTAACAGTAAAGTGGGTCCGCATTCTCCTCAAAAAGGTCGCATTCCTCAAAAAGTTCAAGGGAAAAGGACGGTGAAGGTGCCACCGCCTGTTGGTCCCATGGATGGCATGTGTTGATAGGGCTTTGAGCAAAGTGAATCTCTCCCTTGTTGGTAAGTTTCTTGGCTCTAGACCTAATATTGATTTTATTAGAAAATGGGCTCTGAGAAAGTGGAAACCTAAGGGGGATCTGAGTATTACCATCATGCCATGAGGTTTTTTTTGGAAAATTTAATCAGCAAGCTGATTTGGAATCGGTGCTTCTGGGAGGACCATGGTGGTTGGGTAATATGGGCCTCTTTTTGAAAAAATGGTATCCTGGATTTGACCCTAACATTGAAAATATAAACACCATTCCAATCTGGTGTAGGCTCCCTGGGCTACCATTGCATTTTTGGGATGATGAAATTCTTGCTTAACATTGCTAAGTCCTTAGGTGCTCCTATCGGGTGGATGGGCCCATGAGAAACAGATCCAGACTTGCTTTTTGCTCGATTCTGCATTTCTTCTGAAATGGAGCAGGAATTACCAGAATACATCATTTTGAAATCTAGGTATGGGGTGTGGACTCAAAAGATTGAGTTTGAAACTTTTCATTTGAGATGTAAACACTGTCATCGCATAGGACACTCCACCAAAAGTTGTCCCAAGAAGGTGACAGTGGAAGCTGAACAACCTGTGGATGGCTCTGTCTTGAATAAGGAATGCAGGGCTCTTCACACTGATGACAAAGCCCCTAATCAGACGGAGTTGGACTACAATAGAAAAGGAAAAAAAGGGGTTTTAGAACTCAAATAAGGAAGCATTTGGTCTGGCATCCTAAAACCCCAGCAGCAGCTTTGCTTGCTGCACCTAGCAAAGAGGACTTGGAAAATCCTATAAAGGTGTCCATGGTGGTGAACGAGCAAGAAGGATCTGTGAAGATTAATATAGTCCCAAATGATCAATATCAGAACAAAAAGGAAACTGAGATAGTTAAACCTCTGGGCAGCATTGAGGAAATATCGGACAAGGGTAGTATGGATTTCAAAGAAAATCTGCAGAATAACACTCCTAGGGGAGATGGTATATTATCTACAGATATACCTCCTTGTTCAGCAACAGTCAGTAGTTTCACCTACTTGCTACAACATCAGAACAGTTGATCCACACTCAATTGACAAGAATCAGAAGGAGCGTGAAGAGGGAGAAGTTACGCCTGTCAAAGTGGATGAGGATCTAAATTCTGGATTCACAAAGGTCATTTCAAAAAAGAAAAAGAGAATGAAAGGATTTGAAATGATCCCAGAATCACTTTACAGTGATAAGAAAAAGAAAAAGGACAACTGGGATGCCTCAACATCCAGAACTACTAGATCTTCTGCAAGAAGACTAGTAGACTTTGGAGGTAGTTCTAAAAGAGGAAGGCCCTCAAAAAAGGCTCTTAGATCTAAGAGAACTGAGAGAGACATTGCAGATGGCATTCAAAGTCAATTGAACCATCAGGAAATCCCAACTCCCAATCATTCCAAATGAAGATTATTTCTTGGAACATCCGAGGTCTAAATGGAAACTCCAAGCAGAGAATCATCAAGGAGTTACGGGATTCTAGTAGTCCTAGTATTTTGATTTTGCAGGAAACTAAGATGAAAGCTAAGATCCTTGAAACTAATAAAAAGAGTTTCTGGGAAAATTCTGAAATGGTGGTTGTAGACTCTCAGGGGGCCTCTGGAGGACTGGCTACTCTTTGGGATAAAAGGCATTGTACTGGTACGGTTCTTAATGCTAGCACTAATCATCTTGCAATCAAATTTCTGGCTATTGAGAATAATGGTGAATGGATACTTTCTAACATATATGCCCCTAATACAGTGAGTGGGAGAAGAAAACTTTGGGCTGATCTTAAAACCTTTAGAAATCAATATAGTACAGCTAACTGGCTTATAATGGGTGATTTTAACTCCCCTCTTAACCCAGGTGAAAAGTATGGAGGAATCTCCAGCTTTTCTACAGGTATGGAGGATTTTGCTGATTTTATTGTTGAACATAATCTTTTAGATGTGGATCTCCATGGGAATAAATACACTTGGAATAATAGAAGGTTGGGAAAAGATCTTATCTAGGTGAGATTGGATAGGGCACTGATTTCAGCGAGTTGGATTCTCAGTCAAGACTTTCACCTCTCCTCCTTGCCCAGAGTTGGATCGGATCACAATCCGATTGCTTTAAATCTTCTCAATTGGACTAAACCCATCAGAAGCTCATTCAAATTTGAAAAGATGTGGATGGAGCATGACAACATCTATGACAAGATAAAAGAATGGTGGGGATGGAATGGTGAAGGCACTGCACAATTTAGATTGATTCAAAAGCTCAAGAATGTTAAAAAGCAAGTTAAAATCTGGAATAAAAGAGTTTTTGGCAATGTGTTTGATATTAAAAAGAAGTTAAAACAAAAGCTCCAGGATTTGGAAATTAAAATGGATACAATGGGGAGATCTGTTGAAGATCAAACTAATGAAAAGAATATTCTTTCTGAGTTGCATACGATTTGCAGCAGAGAAGAATCTTTATGGAGACTTAAATCTAGAGCTATCTGGCTTAAAGAGGGAGATAGGAACATGAAGTTCTTTCATATGACCACGCTGAAGCACAGAGCTTGTAATAGGATCATGGAAGTGGCTAAAAGTAATGGAAATACTATAAAAGATCCCATTAGCATCAAGGAAGAAGCGCTTGATTTCTATAAAAACTTCTTGAGGAGAGGAATATCATCAATGCTGAGGCTATTTCTTTTATGTTGGAGGCTATTCCCCAAGGAAAAATTGAGGAACAGAGATTTAGAAATGTCACCAAAGCTATCACGCTTGAAGAACTGCAAAAGGTTGTTTTTACTTTAGAAGGTGACAAGGCTCCAGGACCGGATGGTTTCTCCATAATTTTTTCAGAAATTTTGGGAAATTTGTTCGGATGATCTTCTCAGAGCGGTGAATGAATTCTACAGAACTGGAAATCTTTTGAAAGAGTTGAACAACACTCACATTGTGCTTGGCCCCAAAAAAATGGATGCTAAAGACTTCAAAGACTTCAGGCCCATCAGCCTTGTGAACGCTATCTACAGGATTTTCACCAAAATAATTGCTACAAGGCTCCAATTCATTATGAATGATTTAATCTCTAGGCAGCAGAGTGGGTTCATCAAAGGTAGGATTATTCAAGATGGAGTGATTATGGTTCATGAGACCATTCATTCTATGGAGAATAATAAAAAAGCAAATATGGCTCTTAAGCTTGATATGAATAAAGCCTTTGACAAGGTTTCTTGGGTTTTTCTTGACAAAGTCTTAACTAAATTTGGTTTTCGGACAAATTTAGAAAAATTATTAAGGCTTGTATCTCTACGGTCAGATTTTCAGTGGTGGTTAATGGTGAGCCTGTGGGTTTTTTCACTAGCAGCAGAGGGCTAAGGCAAGGGGACCCCATCTCCCCCTCTCTTCATTCTTATGGCTGATAGCCTTAGTAGAACAATTGGTAAAGCAGTCAATGACGGTCTTTTGAAAGGCTCAAAGCCCACTTCCATCAGCCAAGCTGTCTCCCATCAACAATTTGTGGATGATACTATCCTCCTTCTTTTGGCTTCAGTCATTGAAGCTAAGGCTACCAAGGCTATTCTGCAGCTCTACGAATCTACTTCTGGGCAAGAGATCAATTATGATAAAAGCTCCATTTTCTTCTTCAACACTCCTGAAGAAAGACAACTTAAAATTGCTAAAATTCTGGGCTGTAATATAAGCGCGCTTCCAGCCACTTACTTGGGCCTTCCTCTCGGCACTAAAAAAGTCTCTAGCAAGGTGTGGGATGAGCTATTGGAGAGATTTCAAAAAAAAATGGCTGGTTGGAAAGGAGCCATTTTGTCTAGTGCTGGTAAGTGCCTGCTCATTAAAAGTACTCTCCAAAATCTGCCCATTTATATCATGTCACTCTTCAAGATCCCCTCTTCCTTCAGAGAAAAGATTGAGAGGATTCAGAAAAAATTCTTATGGCAGGGCATGGAAGAGAAGTTTAAATTTCACTTAGTTGCTTGGGATAAGGTTTGTACCCCGAAATCTATGGGAGGATTGGGTATAAAAGACATCGAGAAAATGAATGAGGCTCTCATTGCGAAAATGGGCTGGAGAATGCTTTCAGAGAAACAACCCTGGATTGATTTAATCAAAGCTAAATACCTAAATCAACAAACTGTCTATTCTTTCCTGCAAGATGAGCACCTCCCCTATGGTTCCATTTTTTGGAACAATCTGGTTAAGAGCAGAAATTTCATTAAAGCAAGGGCAAGTAAATGGAAAGTGGGTGATGGTTGGGATATAAATTTCTGGGAGGATAACTGGTTTAATGGCAATCTTATGGACAGTTTTGGGATTGTTAAGAACAGTCTTGTAAACAAATATGGCATTAAAATCAAGGATTATATTGAGGGAAATGGCAATAGAAAGAAATGGAAAAAACTATCAGTGGAGCGAGATGATCTGGTACAAATTATTTCCTCCCTTCAAGTTCAGTTAGATCTTATTCCCTTAAGTCAACTGGATACTAAGGATGAGCTGGTCTGGCATAATTCCATTGATGGGGATTATTCTGTCAAAATTGGATATAACACTTTCTTCGACAGTAGTCAATCTGAGTTCAATTGGAATAGGATTTGGATGGCTGAATTAACTCCTAAAATAAATTTCTTCCTTTGGTTGGCTATCAGAGGCAAGATTCTTACCACTGAAAACTGATGAGAAGAGGTTTTATAATGCCTAATAGATGTCATCTTTGTAAAAAAGACTCTGAGGATATCAGTCATTTGTTTATCCATTGTGATTATGCTACCAGAATATGGAGTTTTTCCCTCTCTAAATTTGAAGCTCTATGGGTGGTGCCGAAGGATTTCAATCAGCTATGGACTCAATGGAACCCACCCTATAGGCATTGTGTTGTCAGAAGGATCTGGAAGCTGGTTATCCCTCATATCATTTGGAGGATATGGAAAGATAGAAATGATATTATTTTTAGAAATAAGAATCAGAACTATAAGCTCAGTATTGGTAAAATTTCTAATGATATCAAAGAGAATATAGCTAGATTTAAACCCCCCAAGAATAAGAGTTATCCAGAAAATGAAGAGTATGTCTTATCCAACTGGCAGATAGGAGCTGTCAGTAGCAGTAGCAATCCCAGTAATAGTATTGATAGATCTTTGATTAAATGGCATCCTCCTGATTTTAACTGGTATAAGTTGAACTTTGATGGGGCCTCTAAGGGTAACCCTGGGACTGCGGCAGGGGGAGGAGTGATCCGGGATCATAAAGGTAATCTGATTGCTGCGTATGCTGGAAAAATGGGAATTCAAACCAATCATTTTGCCGAAGCATTATCTGCTTTATGGGGCCTGAGAATTTGCCCAGAATCATAATATCCAAAACCTCATTCTTGAAGGGGACTCCCTGAATATCATTAATCATCTTAATCAGTGCTCACCTCCAAGTTGGAACATCAAGGATTTTATCTCAGAGTCCATAAGTATCTGCCAAACATTCACTAACATCCGGATCATACATACTTACCGGGAGGGTAACAAGCTGGCAGATGCATTGGAAAATTATGGCATTAATGTTAACCACATTGTTTGGGATAATAATAGCATTCCTAAACAGCTTCAAAGCAACATTCAAGCGGATATCTATAAACATGCAAATTCAAGATTTGGGATATGATCATTGGGAGTGGATTAATAAAGCTCCCACACGTGCTGACTTTAAAACTAATCTTATACAAATCTTGTCAAACAATCAAGTTTGTATGAAGAATAATGGAAAGTTCAAGTGGATTTATATTGAAAGGAAAGTCACGCATGGGCAGCATTGTGCTCTATACAATCTGGCTGCAAGTCTCTACGGATCCCCAAGGTAGAAATAATGTTAATGATGATAGGGAGCGGGCTGGAAAAAGGGCCGTAGTTCCCACATGCGAACTTCCACAGGTTCAAATCAGCAGTCACGCGGGTATTTGTGGGAAAAGAAATGGCTATTCTCATCAGCATTTTCACTGCGTGAATAATAATAGCAAAAGGTGGACTGGTATTAGCGCTCTTAAGGTTTCTAATATTTTTTGCAAGTAGTTAAGCATGGTGACAATGGGGGGCCCTCCTTGCCAGATCGAGCCCAGCGCGGATCCGGATTGGAGGGATAATGTGGAGCTTTGGAATATTCTAAGCCAGGGAGGCATCACCAACTTTATGGAGAAGGTTCAGGGCCATGATCAAAGTATTTCAGTGTGTTTTGCAAAAGATTGGAAGGATCACACTGTTGAGTATGGGGGGTAGAAGATTGCGATCAATGAGGAGTTGATAGCTGAAGCGACTGGCCTTGGCATGGATGGATACCATTTTTTTAATAAAAGGGTTGATCAGAGAAGCTGAGGAGAGGAGATTTGTTGAAGGAACTGAGAAGCTGATCTTTGTCACGGTGGGCCTGCTTGTCAATTCGATCCCCTCGCCCTATGATGAGGTTACCCGCATGATGGTGCATTTCATTTCTTTGGAAGGGAGGTTCGTCACTGTACCTGCTAAACATCTTGTCTTCCTCAATCACTTCCACAGGAATCACATGGTATGTTTCCCCCATTATCTGCTTAGCTCTCTTGAGCGCTCCATTTTGGAGTTTCAAAAGCATGCTCGTGTTGTTCCTTTGCACCAGGGGCTAATTTTCTTCTGTTGCATAAATTATGTCTTCTTCGGTCTCCTGGCCTCCCTTCCTCCCCTGGCTCTGTTCCCCCTCTGCCCATTTCTACGGCCGCCAGCCCCATCTCTCCACATTTTGTCCCCACCACTACTGTTGTCACCCCTCTCCCGGCCTTCCCGGCTCCATCTCCCATTCCCCCCACCTCTGCCCCCACCCCCTTTGCTTCCACTTCGGCCAGACCGGTTACCAGGTCCTCTAGAAGATTGAATCTTGATACCCCCCTGTTGTGGGGAAGGGTCCTCAGGAGATTGAAACTGCCCATAACCTCCTTCATATTAGTAGTGCTAGTTCTCAGGAAGAACATATGGAGAGCTCCACAAAAAGGCTGGAGGCCTTAGAAGCTGACATGAAGCTGTTGAGGGAAGAGGTTAAAAACATGGCAAAACAAAAAGGTAAGAGGAAGAAGGAGGAGGAGGTGGCTATGGATAATAGCCAGATTGAAGATATTTACAAGAAGTTGAACTCCTTAGACTCCCGTTTAGGGAAGGCCAAGACTCGCCATGATTATAACATGGCCATTTTTACTGCTATTGAGGAGTTCATTGAGCAACATGTCCGAAGTGTCTCCAATCTCAGCGGGGTTCGGCTACCCTTTGGGGCACTGATAAGGAAAGCAAAAGGACCATTGCTCAGCTGGATGTTACTGACTCTGCCCACATGATGACCTTGGGGATGTTCAAATCTTGGCAAACTATCAAATCCACCATCGACAAAGCCGCCAAGAAGTAATTGGGGGTGCTTTTTGCACTGCACGTGTAATTATTGTTGTTTTTTTTTTGCTGTCGTTTTGCTGCTTTTCTGTAGTTTTCGCTCTGTTTTGATTTTGTAGTGGTAGCTGCTCTTTGGCTACTTTGGGCTTCATTGTCCCATCTAGATTTTGAAAAGATTCAACAAGCTTGATGCTTCATTCCAAGCTTCAAAGTGATCTTATCCAAGGTTATAAGGAGATATAAAGGAACGATCTAGTTTGCTTTTATTTGCTTTATTTCTTTCATTTTGTATTATTTCTCTTATACATATTTTTTTCTCATATCATTCATTGGTCGTTTCTTGTGAAATTAACCTTGCTTTTTTGTTTTTCATATTATTTTTGAATCACTAACCAATTTTTAGGGCTTATCATGGAGTAATCATAGAGAAATTTCAAAAAAACAAGTCAAATATGCCAAGTTTTTTCTTTTTTGTGCATTTATAGGTTGCTTTTGCTAGTGTAGTACTACTTGCGCTAGCATAACATGTAATTTATGTTATTATAGCAGTTTACATGCTACCATTACTTACACGCGCTATCATAGCAGTTCACATGCTATTTGTTACATAATTATGCTATCATAACCTTCATGCACTAGAATACCCTTCATGCACTACCATTACATACCTGCGCTACCATATCATTCCACACGCTAGTGTATCATTATGTGCTCTAGCATACTTTGTGGTAACTTTTATTTCATTTTTTAAGTTTTTAGTATTCTTACTTATATTCATTTGTTGTTTTTGTGTTTATCTCGATCCTAATCTGTTTTTAATCAATTGTAATAGTGATAACATCTTAGATTTTCATATATCTATTTGTTTTGTTGTGATCAAAGCCACGTATGCTCTTTTCTCACACTCTTGAGTGATCTTAAAAATAAGAAATGGTTGTGATCACTTGTTATTGTTCTCTTCTAATATTGTGCTTACTGGGAAACTAATAATCAAGTTTTGTGTGAGAGACTGCTTCATTAGAGATCTTATCAAAAATCAAGCAACAAACTACTAACACCTTACATATAGGTTTCCTTGGCCAAAGACAAATCAAAATTTAGCAAATTTTAATAAATATTAAACTTTTTCATTAAAAGTTTGGAAGAAGGTTCAAACTCATCTACTTAACTGTGGGAAGTACTTGGACATAGTCCTAAAATGCATTGTGAGTAGTACCACAGAACCCCAAAGTAGTTGGCACATTGAGTTAATCATACAATGAAACGGTAGGTAGCTTCTACCTACCTACTTGACTACTTATACCCGTGAGGAATACCAAAATTTTTAGTGGTGATGACCCCATTCTTAATTGATTACAGGGTATAGTTCGTAGTCAAGAATTGTTTTGATGCATGTACTCATTCAAACAAGTATTGGTGAGTGAATATCGACTAAATCCCTAAGAAACTTAACAAACTAGGGCCAACCTTTCCCTTCACTATTTAGATTGTTAGTTCAAATTAGTTTATGTCTCACGTCTTGTATCATCCAAATTCAAACCATTTTGAAAATCATTGATCAAAAATATTATATGCCTTAATTATTTTTTATTGTTTGTTCAAAAACGTTTTGAAAATCCATTCTAAAAAAATTATATTGTCCTTTCCTATTTTTGAATTTTTTTCAAAACCATTTTGAAAATCCGTTCTAAAAAAATCCTACTTTTTGTTATTGTTTGATTGTTAGTTTAAAGCAATTTTTGAAAATCAATTCTAAAAGAATTATCTTCTATTAGATTTTAGATTTTTGGTTTAAAATAGTTTTTGTTCCACATCTCATTTTATCAAATCCAAAATCAAAAAGCTATGTATGTCCTTTCCAAATCCAAATCCAAGTCATAATTTTTCAAACCCAAATAAAAATTTATTTGAATCCATCAAATCTTGATCAATCAAAAGCATCCTATCAAACTCTCAATCCAAGTATTATATCATGAATACCCATATTCGATTGTAATCCTATCTTATCAATCGAACCTTATTTTTTTGACATTCAATTTATTTAAATTTAAGTCTATCCTATCCTATCAATCAAAGTCTTATTTTTCAAACATTCACTTTGTTCAAATTTAAGCCAATATGTTCTATCAATCAAAGCCTTATCTTTTTGGACATTCACTTTGTTCAAATTTAAGCCTATTTGTTCTATCAATTAAAGTCTTATCCTTTGGAAATTTAATTTGTTCAAATTTAAGCCTATCCTATTAGTCAAAGTCTTATTTTTTTAGACATTCACTTTGTTCAAATTTAAGCCTATCCATTTTATAAATCAAGAACATTATATTTTGACATTCACTTTGTTCAAAGTTAAGCATATCATTCAATCCTACCCAAGTCCTATACTTTTAGATATTCACTTTACCTAATTTTAAGTAAATCACTCGAATATAAATGCATATCGAACAATATTTCTAAATTAGATTCACCAATATCACATCCTATTTTAATTTTTTACCCTTTTTATTACAAA
Organism: Taxus wallichiana var. yunnanensis; assembly: GCA_018340775.1. NCBI lineage: Eukaryota > Viridiplantae > Streptophyta > Pinopsida > Cupressales > Taxaceae > Taxus > Taxus wallichiana. The sequence continues at coordinate 13,451,116 of CM031238.1, read as the reverse complement.
ATGATGGAAACTCGAACCAAACACTATGACATATTCAACAAAAAATACAAAAATCATTTTCACATAGACAGTTCTGACAATGAGGAAAATTTAAATAAATTTCGAGATGTTAGAAAATGAACAAGCACAACTTGATGAACTTTTGAGATGGAATAAATATCAGTTTCTTCTTCATTTCCTTGAAATGGGATCTAAATTACCTTTGGATTTCAGTGATGAGAATTTGAAACATCTTATAAGTAAACCCGAGTCAATAAAAACAAAGAAAAATCTAGCGCTTCCACGAATACATCAAACGAAGCTTTATTCGCCAAAATTCAAGAGATGACAAAGGAAATTTCCAATATGGCTTCTAAAGTTGCTAAGGAAATGAGGAAAATGTTTAAATGAATAATGACATAGAGACAATAGTTAACATTCCTCTCATAAACTCACCATTCTCTCAAGAATGGAAAATCATGAAAGAAACAATCATGTGGATGTAAAAACAAGTGAAACAATTCAATTTTGAAGAACTTTTCCTCTGTCGATTCCAAAAACATATGTTGCATATACCATTTCAAAAATATTTTGAAACCCCCAAATTTGATAAGTACAAAGGAAATCATGACCGGTGAATGTGTTAAATAATTCTTTATGGATTTCCAAGAGGTGGCATATAACGAAGTGTATCTCTTGTGTCTTTTCCAAAAGAGTCTAAGAGTATAAATATTAAATTAGTTCTTGCATATCCCAAAAGGCTTGATTACAACCTTTGTGGACCTATCGAGAGAATTTTGTTAAACATGTATCCTTCAATCTAGATTCATAAATCACAATGATGGACCTTTGTAACACTAAGAAAAGGGGTAATGAAACATTTGCATCATTTCTTCAATGATGGAGAGGAATCATAATTAGATTTCCTTGTTATATACTCAAAAAACAATTAGTGACAATTTTCATTCCTAGCCTTAACTCAAAACTATCATTCCAAATGCAAATGCATTATTTAACACAATTTTAAGAATTCATTGAAAAATGAGCACAAATTAAAAGGGATCTCATTTCAATGTTCGAATCAAATTTCCTTCGAAATATCAAACTAACAAGGAAAATCAACAATATCATGATAAATAAAAATTCTTCAATCGCAATCGAAACACTTTCAATGATGAATTCATTGATACTTTCCGTGTTCAAAACTTACAAAATCAACCATTAAAAGAAACCAACTCAAACATCCAACTTATCAAATATTCTAGTAAATAAACTACTCTTTGTGATGGAGATAAAGACAATTAACAACTCTCGAAGAAAGTATTTATAGTGTCCTTCACTAATTAGCAAGTGCTAATATGGTCACCTATCTAATCACAAAACCCTTTAAAGAAGGGAAACCAAAACCTTCGTGGTATAAAGAAAATAAATATTGTGAATACCACTTTGGTTTTACGGTCATTCTATTGATCGTTGTATAAGACTTCGTCATTACATTCAAGATTTAATTATTTATAGAGATATTGAAATAGAAAACAAAAAAATACCAACAACACACCGAATGAGATACTAAAGGTATTCAAAGTTCCATTTCCAAAGTATGATACGAATGATAAAGCACAAGACAAGGGAAATTCTTCCAACAATGTTGATTTCAGTTCCATTATTTGCTTCATTGATCAAACACCTCCTTCCGTAACCACTATAAAAAATCAGCCCTTACGTCCTAAAATATTTTTTCCACCCATCTTAGTCTAAGGTGATGACCCCCGCATCCTACTAGTCGTGTGGGGCTGATATTTGGGGAAAATTATCTTTCCAAAATAAGCACAATACACAAACAAGAAAAATCAATCAAAATACGAAAAAAAAATTCAAAATTGTTACACCTTTCATCCTTCATAGTCTTTGGTGTTGAGCCCACACTTCTTATTGGTAGCATGAGACTAGGAAAAGAGAAAGGTACCCTTACCTACGTCTTGTCTTTGGTGTTGAACCCTTACCTCTTACATTGGTGGTATGGGGGAAAATTTAGGGGTCATTTCAAAAAAAGAAAACAACGAAATCATTCAGAAAACAAAATCAAAAGTGTTTAGTCATATAAAATCCAAAGAATCAATTTAGTTTCTCATGTTAAGAAAGAAATCATTCCTTACACTAGCTATTGTCAATAGTAGGCCATCTGCAGATCTAAGTATAGTCACGGCCTATAAACTGAAAACATATTAGAATCAGTCAGATAATATTATTTGGATATGAATCACATTTTCCCAAATGGACCATTTTTAACCTTATGTCTTTGCATCTATCATATTCACTTGCACGTCACTATCTCATTTTTCATACATCTTTCTTGGCTTGTGGTGTTGATCCCTCGTATCTTAATAGTTACGTGGAGTCAAGGGTGGAGTCAGACATCATATCACTTTATCATCTAAATTATGCCAATGGAATGACATATTTACAATTATTTGAACATAGGTTCGATAAAGGCACCAATTAATGAGTAAAAAATCCAAAAATCATATATTCCAAAATCCTTAAAAATATAAATAATCCAAAATCCAAAAACAACAAATATTTTTGTCCCAAAATCAAAAACATCTACAATTAGTCAAAAAAATAAAACAAACATTGTCCACAAACTTCAAAACATTCACACAACTATCAAACACTAAGGTACTCTTCCAAACAATACCAAAAACAACAAATCAATAATCATCTCAAAATCAAACTTTTAACTCTTATCCTAGTGATCATTCCAACTATCCTACAACAAATCAAAACCTTAGCATGCATCCTCGCTTAGGGAAATCTTTGTTTTCATTCTCTCCCTTGCATATATCCTTTCTTGGAGGAAATGACCCCATCAATCAAATCAATCTTCAACATGGATCCAACAAGAGTGTCACTTGACCCCACTCTTCAATTTGATCCAATATTACCCCTTACATGTATCCTTTCTTTGGGGAAACTCAATCAAATAAATTTTCCATCCAGATCCAACAAGAGTGTCACTCGACCCCACTCTTCAATCTAATCTTACCCCTTGCATGTATCCTTTCTTAGGGGGTAAATTAATTCAATCAATCATCATTATGGAACACATTAGGGGCATAGTTAATTGTCTTTATTTTTAGTTGTTTTGCATTTATAGTTACTATAGACCAAGTACAAGTATTTTTTTATCATCTTGGCTCATTTATAGCCTTGGTGTATACATTTATTATGTATATTGGGTTTGTTTTTACTTCATTATTTATTGTGTGTGTGTGTGTGTGTGTGTGTGTGTGTTTATACACATCATGGGTTGTTCATCATGGTTCTTCAATAATCATGGTGTTAACTCTATTATGTAATAACAAAGCAAGTTGCTCCAAAATATAAAATATGAATGGAAGCTCAAGCTATGAGAAATGTTAGTCATATCATCATTACATTCATTCATGCATCTCATTCAAAAAAATTAAAAAAATCATATCAACAAAATTCATTAATCACAAACATCATTGTATGTCTATCACATATCATCTACCATCATCAAAACTATAGTAGAAAAAATGACCAATGATTTTTTCTCCCACCCAACCCTCTATTCAGGTTTGAAATCCTAATTTTGGCCTTTTTGCTCTCCTAACTCATCTTTACGCCCTTTCTTCCCATGTTATATGTTTCTCTCTCTCACACACTTATCAAGTGGATGTCCACCGCTTTGTTGTGTCACCCACCCACTCGAGGGGGCACTCCTTAGTACCATCCTTAACTCATGCAGCATTTGAACGCTTCACCTAATCAAATCAAGCGCTTTTCCACACTTCTTTATCATTTATTCACCAATCTGCACGTGTAATATTACTATCTTTAAAGCGTTATTAATTCATAATAACACTTTAAAGAGGGAAAATGTAGACACCCTAAAATATTACATTACACATTCGACCAATTTTGATATATTCTGCTATTTTATGACCTTTAATGGAATTTTATGACATTGTCCTACAACTCCCCTAATCATTCTTATCACTCACACATAGGTCTTAAATTATTAAATATTCATGCTATGAACCTTATTACACTCATATCCCATTCCTAGGATTAATTAATTAATCCTATTATTCATCCCCTATCCCATTAGCTAATTTAATATCAACTTAATTAAATAAATCCTACATATATCCATTTCCACCTCACCTCTTATCCACTTTCACTTCACTAGTCAACATCTCAAGTTAACTAGAGAAAAACAAATCAATTAAAGATTAAATCATTAAATATATGCAAGAGGAAAAATTTAGATTAAATCAAATCATGCATTTGAGTTAACTAAACATATCCCCATAAAGCATGGCATTCTAAAATTAAAAAAATCAATCCAAAAGCTAAAATTCGTGTCACTTTTTTGGGTAAATAAAACAAAAGACATGCAATTAATATTTAATTCTAAATATACAAAAACATGTGCAACCTTTGCCAACTCAAAAATAACTCATTCATGCAAGCTCAAATCAATGGTTCAACTCCTCAATTAGATTGTAAACTCAATTAAACAATTCAATCATGCTTCAGTTAACTTCATATCAGATAAGTTAATCACACAAATCAAGGATTTGGGATTCTCTTCCCTCATCTATAAATAATCACTCATTCCTATCCAATTATCATCTTTGGAAGCTTTGATATTTGCATCATTATTATGTTGGATTATCATTCAATCTCACATATTGTTACACGTCCAATTGATCACGAATCAAAAATCAAATCAATCATTCAATCACTTTTCTTGTAGCTGAAATCTACTTCCATTTGGAACATCTTTGGAGCATCCACAAAAATTTGATCAAGAGATTCAACAAGCTTGGTGCTTCATTCCAAGCTTCAGCAATCTCATCCGAGGTTGCAAGGAGATACGAAGAAGGATCTAGTTTTCTTTTATTTGTATTGTTTCTTTCATTTTGTAGTATTTCTCTTGTATACATTTTTATCTCAACAAATCATAAGAGAGGCTGCAATATATATGATTTTTTTATGGACTTATATTTGTAATCCAATTATGTCGGTTGAAATAGGATCAATGTTTTACTTATGGAAAATGAGATTTAATATTTATTTACATAGAGCCTACTAGAACCTTTGTAATAATATTTTAGGTTTGATAAGTTTTTTTATTTTTGATGAGCTATGTCACACATTTAAAGAAAGATAACTCAAGTTATTGACAATTAATAAGCTCGCCTAATGAACTAACTACGTCTAATACGAAGTTTCAATGTGAATCTAGTTACAAGGTAAAATCCACTAAAGGAAAGAATGGAGAAAATGTAACATTCAACGTTATATCTTAACCAATTACCAATATTCAACTACAACCCCCTCCTAGATGGAAATTCACATGATTACCATCACTATTGCATGTTATACTTTAAAAAAATGAGTGTATTTGTGTATCTATCCCTCATCTTATGGAGGTTGATAAAAGCAAGCATCATTGTAAATATTTTGATTTTAATTCCTATTTTGATTACCATATGTGTGTCAAACATTCTACAAATTGATGTTTCAAGCTAAATAATGTGATACAAGATCTTATTGAAAATAATCCAATTAAATTAAGCACTCCTTAAGAAGATTCTAGGACTCAAGAAAATGAGAATGTGAAACTAAATATATTTAATGATTGGCTATGGGTAGCCTCCTCTAGCTACATATAGTCATCCCCTTGATGCTTTTATTAGAACAATTAATATTACTCTAACTCACAGCCCATGATTACATTTGATAATGGTGAAATAGTAGATGATTACTTGTATATACATGCACTCTTATTTCATTATTATATCAATCAATAACATATTCATGGTGTTATGGTCTAGAACTGTTCAAGTGAAAAGTTATGCACCATTAATTTTCTTACTACTTTGGGATATGCTACACAACACCTACAACAACCTCACGAGATGTTAAAGGGTTTAGGGGGCATACACACAATGCATTGTGGTACATTATGTTACGTCATTTTTAGTATTCTATGTTTTGATATATGTGGCGTGTTATTAGGATGACCTTGGCTTCAAGGACTTTGGGCTATTCCATCTATAATACATTGATACCTCAAATGCATCTATTGCAATCAATTTATTAAGGTTTTTTGCATCTCTTATAAATATCCTTTACAACCTATGAGATCTAATACTCATTCTTGTGCCAACATGGTCTTAACACCTTTAGAAATTTTATATCTTTAATAATCACCTAGTCAAGTGGTAGACATTTCTACGCTACCACCTCTACAATAACAAGTATGTTACAGTGCACCTAAAATTATTTCAAAGGCTTACAAAGAAGCTCATTTAGAAAATTATGGTGTCTTATAGCATAATATTAGAGTGACATAATCCCCACAAATTCATAATCCTCCTAAAGTTATATAATCTTAAGACCCTCTTATGCATAGACATCTTCATGTTTTGCCACTTTATTTTATTTCTAATTTTAATATATGCACACCTAGCACTCTTTAGCCAAGAAGAGTTACCTCTCAATATTGGGACATGGGAAATCCCTCTTACCAAGAATTGAGCATGGCTTGAGTTACAAATATTCAAAAATATAAAAGCACAAAAATTCAAAAATTGAGACCTACGCATGGCTTGAGGTACTAGTTTCTACTTTACATATGTTGTTTATCACATGATTTGGTAGATAGTATATTCTATTTTTCATATATACATGTGTTTCACATGGTATGTGAGCATGATGTAGGACATACAAGATCATATATGGATTTTAGATGCAAGGGTTCCCCTTTACCCAATGGCCTTGCCTTACTAGGGCCATCTTTCTATCTGAGCACACCATGCAAATTTATTTTTTCTATACTATTATATATATATATATATATACAATATTTCTAACACATCTTTCTCATTTTTTTGGCTTACATTTTTGTATGCTTATACAAAATATAATACGAACACATATGGCTTGTATCGACTAGATTCTTTTATTATATTAGTTATTGTCTACTTCCTTATATAATAGATTTTCTACTACTTATCTCTTATGTTTAGCCATTGGCCCTTGTTTGTGTGTGTGACACTGGTATCCCTTGTTTACGGCATCGTAGCCTTTTCTTGTGTATCCATTAGCCCTTGTTTGTGTGGCAAAACCCTTGTATCATTATATGTATCCTCTTGGCCTTCTATGTGATATTATATGTGAGTGTTTCATGTTAATCTTTTGTACTTGTCACACTTGGTACCATGGTTCACATCATGCATCCCTACACTTTAATGCCATGATTGATACCATGCACTCCTTTGGTGTGGTATTTTATATATAAAATTAGCAGACATATGATTACCCTCCCCATATGTGTGCGATATTACTTTGTAATACCAAATTCAACCCCTTCTCGGTTAATTTGGATAAATCATCATAAATGGAATTAGCCATTCATATATATTCGATCGTGCAAACGACCATCAATTTCAACCCCATTAGTTTAGAAAGGGTAGCTCATGTTTTGGTTTAGCTGAGTTGGTCATATTTCATGGCAAGTTGGTGAGCCGCGATGAATCTTGGAGTTAGCGATCGATTTTTTTGGAGAATTGGTTGAGTAGAAGGATGGACGGCCATGTTAGTTGGCTCGGTTGGTCGTGTGACAAAGAGTTGGTTGGCATGGTTGTTCGGGTGACAAGTTAGTCATCCGGGCGGGGACGGCGGCTAGGTTGGTCGGTCGTGTTGGATGGATTCGCGGACGCCCGGGTCATACGAATGAAGGTTGGTCGGTGGGTTGGTTGGTCAAGTGACTGGTTGGTCGGCATGGTTGGTCAGGTGACTAGTTGGTCGGCATGGTTGGTCGTGTGATTGGTTGGTTAGCATGGTTGGTTGTTTGACTAGTTGGTCGGGTATTTGGTTGGTCGGGTGACCGTGGTTGGTCGGCATGGTTGGTCGGGTGACAATTTGGTCGGCATGGTTGGTCGAGTGGTGGCCGGGTTCATTGGCATAATTGGTCGGATCACTAGGTTGGTTGTCCTAGTAGTCATACGAACACTAGGTTGGATGCGTATCAAGTTTAGTCGTCTCGCAGATGGACGACCATCGTTGGTCAAGTATCTCATTATATGGACAGAAATAGATGGTCATCCTGTTAGGATAAATTAATTATGCATTATATGATTAATTATTTAATTAATGTTGTTATATGGTTTTATCAACCATATTTGTTTTATTTCTTCACGGGTATAATATTATTGTTATGCTTCCCGGATGTAATATTGGAAGCTTATGTAATATGGAATATGGTTTCACCTATGCAACTTAGTTTCTTGTTTGTATTTGGTTATGCAATATCTATAAATATTGCAGCCCATTCTTTGTATTTTTGGTTTATTCAAATTAATACAATCTATAGGCTTTCGTCCCTGTTCTACATTTGGTGTCAGAGCAGGTTGAAGGATATTAGAGGATTGTAGCAGAGTTTGAGGAGCATTGGAGAAGCTTGTGCAAGAAAAGGAGAGCCAGAGTTGCCTCTGCAACTTCCCAGCCCCATCCCATGCAATACCATCATCAAATTCCTCAAAACCACCTTTATTCATTGCAATTAAGGTTGAGGAGGATAGAATTCACCAAAGAAGAAATTACAAGCTCAAAGGAAGGAAGAAAAATGATATAAGGCGCCATACACACTCAAAAATGCCTTCATTCTCACCAAAACTGCTTGTTATTTTTTCTCTTTGCTGGAATTTTTGCTCAAAACCAGTTATCCTATCAAATTGACAAGGGAAATTTTGTAGGTAGCCATCCGAAAAAAATTTTGGTTCCTCGCCGAGGTCCCTTAGTGTTCAGAATAGCATAAAATCCCTTTCAGAAAAATCCAGTTTTTCAAACTTAGTCATTTCGGTCCTTTTTGGCTGGGCGCAGATTTTGTTCATGCAACATCAAATGAATTTGCACCCCCTTCTATTCCTTTGGCACACCCTCTGTCATGTCAACATCAAAAATGTTGTGCCTTCCCTTGATGCACCCTTTAAAACTGCGCCAATGGCGCATGCGCCACCCTGTCAACATCAAAAATGTTGCGCCCCTAATCGATGCGCCAAGGTGCTAACAAATCAATGTCGATAGTTCCAAATCTACACCATTGGCGCACAAATTTTAATGTTGGCATTCGTTTTTGTGCACCCTTTGAAAAATTTGGTGGTGCATTTATTGCACCTTATGCTATATATAGGCGCATCTGACCTGTCATTTTCATGATTGAAAAACATGTGAAAAGCTCATTTCTCTGCACTGTCAGTGCTCCTGTTATCCCGTGTCACTTTATGTCACGTTCGTGGACCCCACATCGTTCTTCCATTCTATATATACCTGGTAAGTGGTCCTTGCTTGTCTTGTGGTATTTGTCTATTGGTTTTCTGTGTTGTTTTCAGAGGTGGTGGTTGTTATAAAAAATAAACAAATGAACCTAAGAGGCTCCCCCCAAATTAGTTTCACCCTCCTCCCAGATCTGCTGGCTTGGAGGGCTTTGTCTCAAAAAATGATCCAAGATCCTCTTTGCTCTGTTCCCCCTCACTGTCCGGATCTATGCTAAAGAGCCCAAAAACCGCAAAAAACCAATCAGGAGAAAGAAAATCTAAAAAATATCACAATCCAATGCCGCGGTTTTCCTTTGGCGCAAACGCCATCACTGTTACATAAAACATGAGTCACACCAAAGGGTGCACTATCCCTACCTACTACACACTTTTCCTCTGCGCCCTATAAAACCCTCAACCCAAAGCTAAAAACAAGGTGCATGTGCAACTCCAGCTACACCAACATTTGTGTCATGTAATCTTTTCCTGCGCGTGCCAAAGCTAAAAACAAGGCGCACCTTAACTCAATGATGCATCATTTAAACCTGCGCCCCTTTGGCACACCATAACGTGTTGCAACATGATCAATATCTGCGCCATTGGCACATCCTGCTGCCATGCAACACCAAAATTATCTGCGCCTAGTTCTAAACCTTTCATAAGGCACAGGTGCAAATCCTTTTACACTGACACTTAATGTTATGTGTAGTATTCCTGCGCCTGCACCCTTTGGCGTTGTTTTCTTCCTTACAACACTCTCTATCAGTGTACCTTGCTTTTCTGACCCTGCAGCCTACAGTATAACTGTGCCCTGCACCCGAAGCTTCTAAATTGCTAACTCTTCCTTCTATAAAGCTTTGATGGATAATCTAACAGCTGACATGGCTCTTATGCGATGGACTTCGCTCCTTCTTCTTGTAGATCAGCAGCTGAACTCGGAATCGCATATGTCTTCATCAAGTAAGAGGCTGACCAAGTCTAAGGGTAAGGCCAAACTCACAGAGGAAGAAATGAAGTATAAGTATCAAAGGGTCAGGATGCCCGAGTCCCATGCAGAATGTGACTTAGACATCAGGGATGTTGAACTTGGCCACATCGACATGGAAGATTTTGGGCTGGGACCAGAAGGGTCACAGGCAGTCCATGGATGGACAAATTGGTCGGTAGTGGTCTACACACTTTGGGGAATTCCCGTAAGCGCAATAAATAATGAATTCATGATGGTGGTGGCCTTGCTATAATAAAGACATAAGGTGTGTCGAGAATGAGAAGGGTGAGGTTATAATCAACCTCACTACCCGGCACTTTGAAATCATGCTAGGTATCCCCCACCACTAGCACTTCATGGCAATAACCCAAGAAGACTGCATAAAGGCATGGGATGAAAATGAAGACAAGTGCATGCAGCTAATGAACGAAGTATATCTGAAAAATAAGAAGGTAATAACCAGGTGGCCCCAGGTTATTCATCATAGTGACTTTTCGGAGGAGTTGAGCAACACCATTACCTTCCTGAGCAGGGTATTTGGGCTTCCTGATGCCCATTACTTCCATAAATGGATGCTCAAATACCTGGAGACAATGAGCAAAAATGTCCCTGATCAACATTTTGAGTGGGCAGAGATCATCAGCAGCACCATCTCTGAGCAGCTCCAACAACTCTCAACAACGGGAGGTTCTACATGAACTCCTATGTGGTCTACACTGCCGCCTTAGAAAGAGATTATCCAGCACTAAGCCGATGCGGGGTGTGGCCCCAGGTAAAAATATATGAATATTATCCAGAGTTGAGACTGGAGAATAAAGCATCCTGCAGTTCATAAGATCAACGATGCCTTCTTCTATGACATCATCTACCTATTGAGGCCCAATATGACTCACGGTCAAATGACCAAGAGCATAGTGACTACAACAGAGAAGTGGGGGCGTTGTTTATGTAATTCCCCACTTTTACTTATCTCAGAGCCACCAATTTTTGGGGGAGCCCACCAAGTTACCAAGATATGTGGGCCCTAAGCTGATCCTATTGGAACTTTCCAGACAACTCATCACATATCATGAGAAGTGCCTAAAAATAAAGAAGGGCGGAACTCCATTCCCCCTCATAGTGGGCAGATACACCTGCACTTCTCACACCAAGGCCCGGAAATGTTTGCAGAACTAGAGCTGCTCACTTGAAGCACAATTTCCCAGTGAGGCCGACCTTTGATCCACGCAATTACCTCCCAAAGGCAAAGCTCGATCCGATCCACATCCCACAGATTGAGGATATTTACATCGACCTGTATCATGAGGTCGAGCTCAGGAGAAAGGATCACTCCCACCTGGCCCTAGCAGAAATTATTCAATATGGCGTGGCCATTGTCCCGAAAGGTTTCCAAACGACCGATCAAGAAGTTGATCAGGTCTATCTAGATACGAGACAGGGACAACTGGCCATTTGCTTCGAGATAGACAGAACAAGGGCACCTCAAACTATTGAGGAGAGGGCTAAGGGCACTTTGCAGTGCACGGAACATTGGTGCAGGTACAACGTCTCATCTACCTTGGGGTAGACTTCACCATGTCTCCCTTAGGTAATGCACCTGCCAGGCCAAAGCACTTGCCAAAGGGAAAGGGGAAAGACAAAGAAGGGGAATCAAGTGCTACTCAAGAGAAAGCTCCCGAGAGTCCTCCTTCCGCCGCCTAGGAACAGGTCATACGCCCTGTCTCTCCAGAGAAAGAAATGCCATAAGTGTTCCAATGGGCACATCCACTCAGGATGTTGCCACTGCTGTAACTGCTGAGGTTCCCGCTGTCCCTTCTCCCGCTCCTCCTTCCCCTCCTCATGTCACTCATGCAACCACTCCTTTGGTTGTATCTTCTCCCCCATCTTCTATTGTTCCCCTTTCCTCTTCCTCCATCTTTTCTTCCCTCACTGAGTTGTCCCCTAGTATTTCTTCCCTCATCTCTCAGCTCCCTTCCCCCACAGTTTCCTCTCCTATAGTGACTCCTACCCCTGTGAGTGTTGGAGTTTCAACTTCTTTATCAATGCCGCCACCAAGCGTCTCAACCCATTTCCCCAAATACACTGTAGTTGCTCCTTCTTCTTCCTCCATTCCCTCTTCTCCTTCTGGTCCCACTCCCTTAAGTCCAGCATGGATCTCCCAACACCTAAGCCAACATAAGAGGAAAGTCCCCATTGCACCTATGGACTTCTCCATCATTCCAACAAAAGGAGCTAAGAAGCAAAATCCAATAACCCACTTCTCTCAGAGTGCATCAGGTGAAAGAGTTATGGAGATCGCGTATCCCAATCCCACAAAAGATAAAAAGGATCTGTCTCCTACAGATTACACAGTGACACAGGTCACAATGGGAACATCCTCCGAGAGCCTACAAGGAGAGGCCCTATCAGCAGTGGATGCCCTTTGCAAGAAGCTTCAGGAAGCAAAGGAAGAGAAGAGGATACTGAAAGAATAAAACAAACACCTTCTCTAAGCCCTGCAGAAAATGGGTAGTGCACCTCCTACAACTGCCACTGAAACTCCTGAGGCCCTTAGTCAAGAAAAGATAAACGAATATGCCAAGATTGGTGAACAAGGCATGGCAAGTATCCCTGGAGAGACCAAATCCTCAAAGATAGTGAGGAAGTAATCGTGAAGTTCACTGAGCTATATCAGAATATTGGTCAGGCTAACAAGGAACTCCAGGCGATTGCAGGACCTATCTCCGAAGAGTTGGACCATGCTAGGTTACAACATGAGACTTTCCAAAGGATGCTCGACTGCTCAGTCGATGATTTGGTAAAATTCAACATCTTTGATCACCTGCGGACACCCAACAAGGTCCTTGCTGCTTTGGATTATCAGGTTGATCAGATGGAGTTCGTCTTGGAGAAGATTGACAAAGTTAAGGAGGAAGCCCTGGATGCAATGCATCAAATGGAGCAAATTGTCCTAAGGATGTCTCTGGGCTTGCTCACTCCATCATACACCTTGAGGAAGGCAGATGAAACCATTCGGCTCTTCAAAGAGATCGTCTCACAAGGGTTAGGGCCAGAAGCTACTTTTGACGTTGAATCCATCAACAACCTTCTAGCTGTCACGACTTTGTGGGATACGATGGAGGTAGGAAATGAGTACTTCAAACTCCTAGAAAAGCTCAGAGATGAACGGGAGACTTGTGAAGTCATCGGTGATCACACCAAGGGTCCTACCCAGGATCAACTTCAACCAATGATTAGCAAATTCATGGAGTACCAGGCCCAATTCCACATTTCCTCTCCTGAGCAGAAGTAGGATACTCCCTTCTAGCCGTGGGATGATGATGAATAGCCTTCCTCCTCTTGGCTTTCTTTCCATTTTTGTAATATTTAAAAGTATGTTGACACAAATGATGACATCATCCATGTTGCACCATGGGATGTTGTCATCCACCAAGTTGCCCCAAGGTCAACATTTGACTTTTAGATATTTTGTAAATATTTTGTAATTAGTTGTTGGTTTCTTTTTGCCTTCTCTCTTCTTCTCCTTCTATATATACTTGAATATTTGTTGTATTCAAGTGGTGGACACTTTTAGATGAAAAATAGAAGTGAGAAGAAAAGGCTTTGTACTTTTTGTAACAGAAGAAAACATTAATACAAATATTAAGACTTTGTGTTGAATACATGTGTTATGAGCATCTGATCTTTCTTATGTCAGATCTATGTGTTTATTCTATTAGATCTATCTCTACTTTTTTGTCATTTGTTCATCAGTATTGCTTTGTTCATTTATGCAAGTAGGTTTGGCTCTGTTTACTACCAGCCCAAAACATAAACCCTCTGACCTTTCTGCTTTGGAATTCATTTCTTTTCTCCCTTCGGATCTATCCTATCTTTGTCCTTCCCTTCATTCCCTTCTTTTCATAGTCAGAAATACCCCAACTGGGACGAGATCCCAAACCCTTGAAGGCGAATCGTTGTAGGATTTACGCAGATTCCTCAATTTAGTAGAATAGCAATAAACCAGTTTCGCTTTGTTGTCTCAAAGAGGGGCTATGCCCTGCACACTGTTGGCTCGTCTATCCATAGATCTGCCCTCCCGACATATTTTTGGACCAACAAAACCACCTTTCCAAAACCGTGGTTTTTTGAAGAGTGTGGTTTTATAGTTTGGAAGTGTTTAATTACATTTTGCTCTTTACATATAATTGTTTAGCATAGCCGCCCAAGTGGCTAGCATAACTTTTGTAAGACACTTCCCATCAAGAGAGGTCAAGGGGTCAAATCCCCCTCCCTCACCCACTACCAAATTTGGCAGGAAATTTAGTGGAATCGCTAAATTTAGTGGAAAATTCAAATTTAGTTATAACTAACTAAATTTAGCGAGAAAAACCCTATTTTAGGGGGAAAAAATTTTCCTCCACTCTGCATATTTTTACATTCGAGAGCACTTTTTACCAAAGGAGGGCTACCTAAAAACTTCATTTTGAGCTATTTTTTTATGGTTGTTTTCTCAGCAAGTCATATTGGGCTCCGAAGGCCACCAGGGCCCCGAAAAACACAATTTTTGCCTGCCATTTTTTTCCAAATTTTTGAATGTAATTGTATACTTCAATGTATTGTACTAATTTGCAGGTTGTCATAGTCAACTGCAAAAATTATAACTGCTCAAAAACTGGCAGAGAATTGTAATCAAAAACAATGAAATTTGGTTCTGAAACACTCACGAGATCCTAGATCTCATTCGCAACATCGGTATATACGGTGCCTCTGGGAAGCACTTATGGGTAAAGCCGTCATGACTACTACTGCACTTAACACCTAATATAGCTGCAACAACATCATCTGGGCATCGACCCTTTAAATCAACGGGGAGTAATAAGGTCACAGTGCACACACTATGAGCCATCCCATCCATCTATGAACGATTGCACGACATAAATCCTGCGGGTGAGAAATTATCCGAGTATATAGAAAAGGTACGCACGCATATGAGGATATTTCTTTGAGCCAGTGTCAATAATCACACAGACCCCTTTCAGCATTGTCTTGGTACCATGTATCAAACTCTTTCATGTACGTTAATGCATCTTTCATGTATTCGGGTATATCGAAAGGGTGAGCTTCTTCCACGCATCGCAATGTATATCGAAACAGCATGTATATAGAAAGGTTCGGTATATCAGACTAATGGTATATAGATCGGGAGACCTTATACCCGGAGTGATAAGAGCTAAACCCTCGTCCGTGATTTCTGCAAAATGGGCACCAATGCCCCCAAATTTTTTCTTTTGGATTCACAACTACTCAGAGAAAGCAACTATGCTACATGGAAGACAAAAATAAAGACACAACTCGAGTTTGAAGAGATCTGGCTTGTTGTGACTAGTACTATGACCAGATCAGCAACTGATACAACACAACAACGGCAGTTTGATAGAGCAGATCAGATAGCAAAACTCATCATCTTGTTTGGAGTGTTCGATGATGTGCAACCCCACATTCACGAGGCCACATCAGCCAAAGAAACATGGGATACATTAAGCATAGTGTATGAGGCCAAAAACAAGAATGTTATACTGAATTTGCAGAGTCAGTTACACACATTGAAGTTCAAGCAAAATGAGAAAATCGAATCTTTCTTAAGAAGAGTCGTAGAGTTGAGGGCTTCACTTCTAGCCCTAAGAGAAGTGAACTCGAGATGATGCTCTCATTACCATTGTTTTGAGAGCACTCCCTCTTCTTACCGAATTTTTGTTACAACACTAAACATGTCGATATACGACCGTTAGTTTTGAAAAATTGGTAAACTTACTGTAACAACAGGAAGCCATACATAATAAGGATGATGAAGAGGAGCAGGAACTTTCTTCACATCAAAAATGGAAAGGAAAATGTAAAGGAAAACCTAATTCCTATCAAAATTCCCAAAAATAGTGTCAACAAGGGACAAACAATAGAAGAAGCAATGTCCAATATGTAAAAGAGGACACGACCTAAAATATTGTTGGTATAACACTTATAAGAAAGGTTCATCAAGCAACGGACCTCAAAAACAATAGTCTTACAAGGACATTCTAACTACAATCAAGGGAAAAAAAGGGGAACTGGAAAAGAAGACCCCATCAGCAAGGAAATATTGTTGAGCAACAAGAACAGTCAGACAATGAAGACTACTTGTTCACTGCTCGATCAAGTGAACCATCCATGTCATCTAGTGATGTTTGGTATGTTGATTCAGGGGCCACTCAACACATGACCAGCCATAGAGACTTTGGTTTATTTCGGTGAGGGACGTGCCATAGAAAAATCATGTTTCTTTGGGAGATGATTCTTCATATACGATTCGAGGGATTGGGAAAATTTCTCTACCCCCTTAGTTCACACAACTAAAAACTATCGATGTCTTATATGTCCCTAGGTTGACAAATAATCTACTTTTAGTTAGTCAAATCCTTGATCACAATCTAAAAATTGACTTTGATAGTCATTCTGGCAAGAAAACGTGTTTGATTCGAGATAAATCACGAGGCTCAAAAATAGTTGTGAAAGCCTCTAATGTGGGATGCATGTTCCAGACTTGATTTTTCCACAAATATGATCAGAAACTTGTGGCTAAGAACTCTACCTCGGCACGACAGCTTGTGGCATCGGAGACACTTCATTAGTGCAATATGGTACATGGGCTACCATCTCTTCATAAGGATACGAGATAAGTGTCCTCATTTCCTAGCGAGGAAAACAACACGAGCCTCATTCCAGAAGATTACATTTTGAGCTCATGGAAAACTTGACTGGTTCATACCGATCTTTGTCGTCAATGCAACTGTTGGTCGTCAAATAGGAATTTTAGAGAGCAAGCAGACGAGGAGACGAAAAGTCCCTCCTCTTTAATGGAAGAGGTTCCCTTATTCTACAAAGCGAACTTATTTACAAATATACGTAACATTATTTTATGGTTAAACTTGGATATTACGAAAGTGCTTTCCACCGGGATCATCGATTCGCAAGGAGGCGAGGAAAAAGAATAAGAAGATGAGCGAATGACAACATTCGAGAATTATAGATAGCGAGAATAATTCTTCATGTATGCGAAGCTTCAAAGGATTTAAGACAAGATCATTTGAATGAGATTAAATTTAAAGACACAAAGTTCCATAAATAACCTTCTTCGAATTTATTAGTCAAGGACACAAAGTTCCTTCTTGGTTGTACAAGATCGCTGTATTTGCAAAACCGACAATGATGCAATCAGAGAGACCAAACGAGTTAAGAACAAAATGATCTTCACAATATTAAAGGAAAACACAGAGACAACAAGAATCAGATAGACAAAGAACGGAAAGCCCTTTTTGTATTGATTTCTTTTAAGATCTATTTACACTTTCAGCAAATATCCAAGTTCTTCCTCCTTTCAAAATGGCGTGGAAAGGCCATTATATAGATTACAATTCAGTTACGTCTTGTAACCGTTTCTTTTAAATAAAGAATAGTTAAGTATCGCCGGTTGCAATATCCTAACTAATTACAAGGAATACGAAAAGAATGGGAAGAAGAGAAAAGAAAGAAAGAAGGAGGAGACGGTGGTACGGCTACGGGGAGGGACCCACCTCTTGTCTTCCGCCGCCTGAACTTCTTCAACGCCTCGGCTATGTCTCGCCACGTGGAACCGACGTGTTGGCTGCAGACTGAGTCCAAAATCCTAGACACTTCTCCATCTCTTTATCAAACTCGACGTGAGTATGATAATCTTTATTTGCTTCTTTAATGGCATATTGAAGAGAGCAAATGTCCTTCATCTTTTCTTTGGAGATGGTGCTTTCCTTGAACAGATCATTTTTGACAAAAGCTCTGAACTGAGCTTTGATTTCTTGCAGGGACAGGAAAGCACCAGAGTTTTCATCCTGAAGATGACAATGTATATCCTTGAAGGCAGCGACTGCCACAGTGCTTTGAAAGCTTCTCCCTTCTGCCAACTGTTCTTCATCTCTACCACAGCTTCTTCTAATACTCTGATCTTCCACTCCACGCTGTAGACCCAAGACTTTGATAAATTGTCTTTGGCATCATCAAAAATCTTGTTCGCCATTAAGATGTTCTCATCTGTTTGTCCCATGAGGCGGAGGTCTACTATGCAACTGCTCCAGATTTTGAGTTCTTTATCCATGGTATTGATAGTGGAGGAGAGCTTCAGTTGCATATTACTCACCTTTTCATAGAGCTTGAAAGCTTCATCGATGAAGTTTAACCCAGCAACAAGCATGTCATCCACCATGGCTTCGATAGCTCTGCCATAAACAGAATACTTGTGCATATCTTTTATACTTTGCACTTCATCTTGGCTTAGTATTACAGGAGGAGGTAGAGCAGTTAAAGGGGTGGGATCCAAAACTTTGTCCTTAGATAGAAGAGACTTGATGAAACCTGTAAGAACTCGGGCTTGCTCTTCCAGCTGTTCGATAGTTTGCTGTCCTTTTTCCACTCGCCCAATAACTCTGTGGATTTGTTTCTGGAGGTTATGGATCTCGCCTTCAGGGGTAGATTCTCCCATTGGGATTCTCAGTAGTTCCAAGTCAGATACTTGCAAGTCCTGTTCTGATTTGTCCATTGCAGGCTTGGCAATCTCCAGGAATTGCTGACCTCGAGTATCAGATACTATTCTGGAGGTGGTTCTTGCTTTCTTGGCACGGGAAGGCGTGGTGCCCAACATGGCTGCAACAGCATCAAAATTTGGTCCCAAGTTTTGGGAGGATGGTTTTCTCTTCCTTTTGTCAACCAAGGGTTGCACCCATGCAAAAGAGGAAGAAGAATCTGCAGGAGAAGCAAGGGGACCAAGAGACAGGGAGCTCATGACACTCGTGGGAGTGCAGTGCATTTGTTGACTCAAGCTGGGATGTGGAAGGAGCACTGGAGACAATGGCAGTAGAAGAATCAATAGCACCTGGAAGTTCAGTGCTCTGGACCTCCTTGTCTTTATCTGTTGGGTCCTCAGGAACATTTGTAGGAGTTGGCCTCTCACTTTCTTCACTTTCACTGAGGATGATGATGTTCTCTGGTCCGATAGGCAATTCTGCCTGTTTCTCCTGAAGATCTCTTTCCACCGGTTCCTTCTTTACTTCCTTGAGCTTCTTCTTATATACCTGAGTGGATGGAGAAGGAGTAGATTCCACAGGTCCACTGAGCTGGCTTTGAGGCGGGAGGGGTTTTCTTTGGTGTTTCGGACCTTGGGAACTGGTGCTTCTCTTATTGGTGTTGTTTCATCCTTGGAGGAGGATTCTCCCGAGTGCCTCTGAATTCTCGACCTTCTTATTGAACCAAACCTTAGTCGACTAAGACTGGAGCAAGGATTTCAGCCAAATCATCCCTCTCTTTTGTTCCAATCCGAGTCCTCCGGAGAGGGGTGTGCTTGATCACATTTTCATACTCATATGAGTATAGCTCGGAATTATCATCTTCGAGGCCTTGGGAACTTGAGTACATGGACCGAGTTCTCGAATCAATATGTAAGGAGAACTGCCATAATGCCTTCTTACGGCCTCAAAATCATCTGCGCATCCACCCAATAGTCTTCTGCATCTGCCACATGGTGATAGGCTATCTTGATATTCTGTTCAATAAACTTCTTCAAGTCAAAGCAGGTTCTTGGCTTGAAGAAATGAACGGTGATAGGGACCAAAGTTCTTTCTATATTACGGGCATCCAGGCTGTTTTACATGTGTAATTTCCCAGAGAGATGGGAAAGTGCAAGCCAGAAATCTTCTTGTCTCTGCAAGTTCTGTGCAACTTGTCCAGTTGCCTGCATATTTCGATCAAGGCCATCTTGTCATTGCAGAACATGGGAAGCCGCAGAGGAGTACTCTCATAACCAGCAAGCCTGATGTATGAGAATTTCCTGAATTGGATGAAGTAGGCCCCATACCGTGATATCAAGTTCATGGCTTCATCTGAAAACCTCCTGGCGGTGTCACCCTCGAGCAATCGGACCACGTACATAGTGAAAGCATCATTAACCCTTCTGAAATTGCGGTTGCTGGTCTCCAAGGTAAACTGCGGGCAATAGGCATACACTGGGTTGCCTTTGTGGGCGTCTATATATGAGAATCCAAACCATTGCCTTGATGCTGCTAGAGTATACATCAGATATGAAGTCATGAAAAACTTCTTTGTTTGCAGCACGTTGGATAGGCTGCTGCTCCGTCAGATTCATGCTGATGATCTCAGCCCAGTTGATATTTTGTGTACCCTCACACACCATGCGATGGCGGGCACATCCAGAAATGGAACTCGCTGGTGGAAGGCAAACCCATGACCCGAGCCAGCAGTATTATGAAATCTGACAGTTCTTCGTTGAAGTCTGCTCGGATGAGGGTTTTGGTGAGGCGGGAAGCTCCCTTCTTAGGGTTTTTTAGCCAGGACTTCGCCACTCGTGCTCTGTACTTGTCACTGTCTTGATCGAACATGGCTTGCGCTTGGGCTTGGGAAACAACTATGGCATTGTCCAATTCCGGGATCCTCAGAGCAGCGGCAATGGCGGCGTCTAGCCTGGCGATGAGCTCCCCATGTACGTTTGTCAATTCACTTGAGGCGGGGTCGAAGTGAGCTCCGCATGCAGCTCAGATGTATCGGCACTGCTGCATCTTGAAGTGGGAATCCTCCAGCGACGCCAAACCACTTGTCATGAATTGTGCGAGCCATCGGTGAGGATTTGCATCTTCCATCCTTGCCCAAAAATCGCTGAAATCAAGATGTCGGGCCTCGCTTATCTCAATGTTGCTTACAAGCAGGACTCGAGTGGAGAAATCTGTTCTTGTCCTTGAAATTTGATCTTCATGTCGATAGTTTCGGGGAACAAGGTTGCAAACTAGACTTGGAATGGAATTACGAAGCGGAGGAACGTGCGCAAGTTTGTAAGCGCGGGTTTGAGCAAAGGATAACAAGGAAGATGTGAGAAAATGCAAAGGGAAATGTTCATTATATAGCCGTTTGGGAGCGGAGTGAATTCAATGCGCATTTAATTACGCAACCACCAATTTGAAAAGCGTCTAAGTATGGATGACACTAGGCACGCTTGGGACATGTGAGACGCGAATGCGCGAAACACGCGGCTCGGGCGAAATGGAGAGAGAATGCACAAAAATCTTTTGGAACAATTGGGACGAAAATGCGCGAGGTACGCGGTTCGGGCATTTCGACCGAAATTGGAACAGCGGGCCCGTTTGGACTTGGGACTTTTGGGACAGAAAGTTCCGGAGTACGCGGTTTGACGGCTCAATTTGAAAATGAAGCGGGGCGCATTTTTCAGTTTGGGACAAAGAATTTTGAAGTACTCGACTAGGAAGCTTCGGCCGAAAAAGAGAAAGCTCGTACTTTTGACTTTGGGATATTTGGGACAAAAAGGTGCGAAGTACGCGGTTCGGGTGGTTCGGCCGAAATTGGAATGACTTGCACAAAAGTTTCGGGACACTTGGAACAAAAACTTCCGACGGGCCCGAAGATAGGACAATTTCGGGGATTTCGGCCGATCGGGGAACAACTTGCACTTTGGAACTTGGGACAGTCGGGACAAAAATGTCCGACAGGCCCGAAATACATGCGAGAAAGGCCCAATACTTGGATTTCTTCAATTTTATGACTTAGGTACCTCAGAGAAAAGCACTTAGACTCAAAATTTTCAAAATTTGCTCTTGTTAGAGAGGGGAATTTTGAGTAGACAACACAACCAAGTCATTCTGGGTTCCAATACTTCATGCTTTGTGTTGACAACTACTCAAGAAAAATGTGGATTTTTTTCTTCGCAAGAAAAGTGAAGCTTTTGAAACTTTCAAGAAGTTCAAAGTAGTAGTTGAGAATGAAACTGGTCGTCACATCAGAACTCTTCACTCAGATCGGGGAATTCACCAATAATGAGTTCAAAGACTACCTAAAAACTCATAAGATTTGTCGACAAATGCCTCCTCCACACACACAATAGCATAATGGTGTTGTTGAGAGAAGAAATCATACTATCATGGAAATGGTGTGATGTATGATCGATGACTCTGGACTTGCAAATACATTTTGGGTAGAACCAAAGCAAAGACAAAGTAGCAGTGTATTTTTTGAACAGAGTGCCCATAGTTTCTCTTGAAGGAGTAACACCACAAGAAGCATGGTCAAAGAAGAAACCATCTATTGCACACCTTAGAGTATTTGGGTGTAAAGAAAGCATGCACATACCCAAGAAAAATAGAAAGAAATTGGACATGAAGTCACAGAAACTCGTCTTCATTGGGTACAATGAAGAGACTCTTTGGTACAAATTGATGGATCCTAAGACCAGAAAATTCTACACCAGCAGAGATGTTGAGTTTTTTTAGAAGAAGGAAGTAGAGACTCCTCCTCCAGACTCACCAGATGTAGATTTTTCTCCAGTTGTAAAAATTGAAGTTGATGTTCCCTTAGAAGATGAAAGTGACGATGGGGATGATGGTGTTGATCAGATAGAACCACAACCCATGAGAACAATTCAGCATATGCCTAAGTGGTGTACTAGCACATTACGAGATGCAAGAATGGATGCTCCACCGATACATCCACCCCTAGACCATGGACTCACAAAGTAAAGAAAGAGAAGAAGTTAACTTTTCTTTGATGAGTAGAGTTATTGAATCTGATGAGCCCTCTACATTCCAAGAATCCCTACGGTAAAAATCTTGGAAAGATTCCATGGATTCTGAATATCAATCAGTGATGAAGAATAACACTTGGCAGCTTGTCGATCTTCCACTAGGAAAGAAACCCATTGGATGTAAATGGATATTTAAAACAAAGTACAAAGCATATGGGACAGTGGAAAAGTATAAAGCGAGACTAGTAGCAAAGGGGTATGCACAAAAAGAAGGCATAGACTACAAGGAGACATTTGCTCCCATAGCTAAGATCAAAAAAATTAGAATGATCTTTGCTCTAGCTGCACAATTTGGCTAGAAATTCCACCAGATGGACATAAAAATTTCCTTCCTAAATGGATATTTACAAGAAGTCTACATGACTCAACTTGGGGGATATGTAGTACCTGGTCAAGAAGCAAAGGTATTCGAGACTCAGGAAATCTTTGTATGGCTTCAAACAGCACCTGGGCATGGTACATCAAGATTGATGAGCATCTCGTACAACATGGATTTGTTAGAAATCCATACGACCCCAATCTCTACCTAAAAAAGCAAGGGGAGATTGTGATTGTTTTTGTCTATGTCGATGATCTAGTTATCACTGGCAGTTCAGTGAAGATGATCGATGCAACGAAGAAAGATCTTAATCGATCATTCGACATGACAGATCTGGGCTAATGCATTATTGTCTTAGATTAGAAGTATGGCAGAAAGAGAATCACATCTTTGTTTATCAGATGAAATATACCAAGACAACACTCAAGAAGTTCGGGATGATGGATAGCACACCAATTACTACACCTATGGAGAAGCAGATTGTAGTTATCTCATTGAGATCCATCTCTGAGGTAAGTTCCATTCTCTATCGGTAGTTGATTAGGAGTCTCATTTACTCCGACCTACACTAGACCGGATATCACTTTGCAGTAATCTATCTATCCGGGTTCATGCGGGAACCCAAAGTGTGTCATTGGAAAGTAGAAAAGTGCATCTTGAGATATCTCAAAGGATCGGTGGATCTTGGTCTAGAATACAATAAGAATGACAACTTATTTTCGGATATTTGGATTCGGATCATGCAGAAATATTGATGACAAAAATCCACTTCTGTGGATTTGTGTTCTTAATGGGATCTAGACCAATATCATGGGGAAGTAAGAAACAACACTTTGTTTCTCGTTCTTCTACAAAAGTCAAGTATTGTTCTATAGGAGAAGCTATCTATGAAGCGATATGGCTACACCGCATACTAGAAGGACTTGGAATACCATAGGACAAACCAACCACCATGTATGTTGACAATGAAGGTGTTCTCAAACTTGTTCGCAATCTAGTTTTTCACGAGAGAACAAAGCACATTGAGGTATAGGTTCATTTCATATGTGAACATGTGTTGAAGCACAACATCTAGCTTTAATTTTGTCCAACAAATCTGAACAACGAGCAGATATCTTCACAAAGTCACTTGCACGTGACAAATTCGAGTTGTTCAGAGAATTCCTCTCCTCATCCCTTGAGACAATGCATAATTAAGGGGGGGAATGTTAGGATAAATTAATTATGCATTATATGATTAATTATTTAATTAATGTTATTAATTAAATAATGTTGTTATATGGTTTTATCAACCATATTTGTTTTATTTCTTCACGGGTATAATATTATTGTTATGCTTCCGGATGTAATATTGGAAGCTTATGTAATATGGAATATGGTTTCACCTGTGCAACTTAGTTTCTTGTTTGTATTTGGCTGTGCAATATCTATAAATATTGCAGCCCATTCTTTATATTTTTGGTTGATTCATATTAATACAATCTACAAGATTTCGTCCTTGTTCTACACATCTAACCCCCCTGCCAGGTTGCACGACCCGCGATGTAGAGATGGCGACCAGGGTTGGATAGCGTCCAACCCCCAAGATTGAATGGTCGAAGTCGGGTGACATATGGTTACATGGGTCATGAGGTTGGATGCTCAATGGTGGTATAATGCGGTTGGACGGGTTATATGGTTGGGCGGCCCATGAGTCATAGGCAGTGCAAAGGTAGCTGAATGAATGACAACCCAACAACCATATTTAATGCAGTATGGCACCCATGTATTTTCTAATAGAAGTACCCTCGGAAAGTGAATTGTATGGGTTCCCATACCTCTTTAATGAGGGTGGGTGAAAATGGCTATATAAGAACTCGAACCCCTCATTTTTAAGGAGAGACATTCTAGGAGTTGGGAAAACTCTTGCAAAATTTTCCCTCAACTCCATTTGAGTTGTGAGCCTTCTCTTGGGCCTAAGCAATGTAATTATGCCTTTGTGCATCAAATTTAATGGTCTGTGCATACTTTGAAGCAATAAAATTTGTGTTTTATGGTGACCCTAGCTCATTTTTATTGTATTTTCTTGCCTCTCCATTATTATTGTTGTATTTTGTGCATGTTCTTTCACTTACGGAGTTTATGATGTTGTGTTCCATGGAGTTTTGATGGCGGATTAGGATCTGGGTCTGTGTCACATTTGTCTAACCTCCCTCAGCCCCTTTTTTCCTTGTTTCATCCTCCCTCAACAGAGTATCTCACCCCTTTTCTTGGTGTTATCACCCCCTTTAGTATAGGATTTCCCTTTTTCATGCACTTTCTCTCTCCATGTCTCCTTGGAAGTGTTAGTGTAGGCTTAGTTAGGCACTTTTTCTTGCATTAGGAGTAGCTTAGCATTAGGATTAGGTAGAGGAATTTGGCCTTCTCTCGGAGGTCCATATCAAGTTCACAAGTCCCACAACTTGAGATATGGACCCATGTTATGCAAATTACACCGATGCCCCCATTCAAACTTAGGCCATTCAAGGGGTGTTGTAATTTTGCATTAATAGTTTTGGAACGCCCGGTGGGACAAGCAAGTGAAAGCTCTACATTTCACAAGTGTTCCACTAGATCTTTGTCAAAATACCTTTTGCAGGTGTGTAGTTCAACACCCAGAGCAGATTTCATTTTGGCAAGTTGATGTGTTCTTATCAGAATTTCAGCCTTTGGAGGTACATGCTCAAACACATCTGGTGACTCCATCTGGTCAACAACCCTCTCTCTGAGTTGCATACCTTCCCTCTTTCCATCCATTTCCATTAATTTTCCTTCCACATCTTTCCACTTTCTTCCGTCCATGAAGTTGTGTAATCATGACTTCATTCCCCTCATGGAATTCTATATTGCACAGAGCAGAAAGCAATGCCATTTAGACATCCCTCCACATTTACAAAGCATATATTCTCGTGGTACTTTCAACCACCTCTCGAATACATACTACAATTAAGATCAGCAGTGTGCATACCCATATGAGTAATATGTAGATTAGTTTCGTCATCCACCAAACTATGGAGTTGTTGAAGAGTAGGGGTATACAGATTTTGGAGGTTATCCTTCACTTGGATATTTTGAGTCAGAGCTGAAGATTTAGAAATTAGAGGTAGGTATGATCCACACCTGTGCTACACATCTGGAGACAACAATCAAGATTGGATTGGGTCCCTTGTCCATGGGAAGGCCCTAGTCCAAGCTATTTCAGCCCGCAAGAGAAACTTGGCTACACGATTGAGATGTTTCCCCAACTTGAAGAATGGATTAAGGACATTGAATATTTTACAGGTCAATGGGAAAATTCAGCATTTCCATCTTATGGTTCTTTCCCATTCCCCAATCAGTGTCATCTCAACTGGAACCTCAAGTCCCAAGTTTCCCACCTGTTGCTCACATTGTGGAACCCACTTCTTCATCTTCCACTCTCCCATCCCATCTCAGTAGTTCTGCCCTTTTTCCTTCCGATTCCAAGTCCCCTCCACAAGAGCCAAAATCAATACCTTCCCCTCCACCAAAAATAAAGCAATAACTAGTGGAGACCCCACCCACCACTCCTCCCACTTTCTCGAGTCCATGTCAGGAAGAGACTCAAAAATCCAATCAAGGAGAGAGCAACAAGAAGAAGAGCCAAGAAAAGAAGAAATGATTAGAAGCTTGGTGAGCTTAGCTCTTAGATTCAAGATTGATAAAATCCCCTTGATGGAGAAACCCCCGGAGGAGGTGAGGTCAAGCCACATGTGGTGGAAGCTTCAATTGCAGCAAAAGTAAAGTGAGAGCGAGAAGAAGATGATCAACAATTGGTATGTTCTGAGTGCAATGTCCATGATGGCACCCTATTTCTAGAGGTTGTTGACTCATCACCAGCAGCAAGCACAACGGGAAAGAAGCAACTTCTCTAAATCCAAAAGAAGAGGAGCACTTTTCGACTATGGAGGAGAGTCTCACATAGTTTCAGAGGCTTCAAATATATAGTAGGCCATCAGAAGAACCTTCAGTTCTTCCTCCCACTTCATCCTCTTTGAGCTCTAATGTCGAAGAAGAGCTTGAGCTTTCAAAATTCAAGTTCGAAGACAAGGGGAATCATGGTGAGAAAAAGATCTGAGAACACCATGGAGGAGGTTGAACAATGGCAGGATAGCGAGGAGGGAAGACTATCTATCGATTTGGAGGAATGCTTCGATGGAGAGGAGCCTGTGGAGATTACCACCTTCGCTGCCTCATCATTCATTCTCCAACATCAAGATTCATGTTGCCATGGAGGATAGCATTCAAGGACAACAGCCTACATCTCATGGCAACAATCTGGAGCCAAGATTGGAAGATTTTTATCTTCCAAGTGTCACACTAGACAAAGAGGAGGAAGGAAATAGTGATGACACCATTTCCACACCGGTCATCAAGGTAGAGGATAAGCTACTTACTGTGAGAAGAAATGTAAATAAGAAATAGCATACATGTAGCCTCTTTTTTCAGGAAGACTCCATTTTTGGAGTTGAATTTCATAAGCAATGGGCACATCCATCGGATCAAACCATGCCCAATTAGGTACTTGGCTTCATTGGAGCTAAGGGAGAAGCCAAAACCGGTCATGTCCATTTCAGGGCATGAGGATGATATACAAAGCACTAAGGGTCACCATCAACACCTCCAAGAGTCCAATTTCAATCAGCTTGAGGAGTTATTTTTATTGATGTTGATACTTTGAATATTTTGGTGGAGGATCAACCTCTTGTCAGTTTTTCACTCATAACCATAGTCATGATCGATTGCCAATTCATATGCATGGTTTCCAATTTTGAGGAAGGGGAGATACTTATCCCTACCAGTTGCAAGATTTGTTTGATTTCCCTTTGCCTCTGGTTAGCGTAGAGTAGGTAGGTTTTACTTTCAGCAGAAGAAGTTCTTTCGCACACTGCATATATCCCACTTGGGGTGTGTATGATTTTCAGTTTTGTACATAGTGTGTGTTATGGTGTGGTTTCTCATGCACAATCCATTCATCGAAGCAACAATGCTCATGGAAGAAATCAGATTTTGGAGTAGTTTTCAAAGTAAATCTTTCAACCCCAATAGATCAATTACGGGTCCAAAGTTCTCCATGCCTTGCCTTGGTCAAATTTTCAATTTTGGGGTAGTTTACAGGATTTATCCAAAATCCCAAAATCAGATTTAGGAGCAAAGCCAAGGAAATTTCAGCCCAAGTGCTAAGTTCATGAAGTCTAGGGGACAATTTCAAAAGGATCATTTTTCAAGGTTAGGCTTGACTTCATGCCCAATGGATACTTCAAGGAAACTAGTCACACATCTAGCAGGCAGATGTCCCCGAGAGGTCACCATTGTTATACCAAATTCACCCCCTCTAGGTTAATTTGGATAAATCATCATAAATGGACTTAGCCATTCATATTCTTGGATGTGCAGACGACCATCAAAGTTCAACCCCATTAGAAGAGAAAGGGTAGCTCGTGTTTTGGCTCGTGCCTCGATTTGGTCATAACTCATGGTAAGTTTGGTGAGCCACAAAAAATCTTGGAGTTGGAAATCGATCTTATTCGAGAATTGGCTGAGTCAAGGATCGATAGCCAAGTTGGTCAACTCGGTTGGTTGGGTGATAGGTTGGTCGGCACATGGTTGATCGGGTGATAGGTTGGTTAGCCTGGGTCGGATGGCTAGGTTGGTCGGCTAGGTTAGAGATGATGATTCGGGACGCCTAGGTCATACGAACGAAGGTTGGTCAATTGGGTTGGTCGGCTAGGTTAGTCGGGTGTTGGTTTGGTCAAGCGAGTGGTTGGGTGATTGGTTGGTCTGCATGGTTGGTTGGGTGACTAGTTGGTTGGCATGGTTGGTTGGGTGACAAGTTGGTCGACATGGTTGGTCGTGTTTGGTTGGTTAGCATAGCAGTAGTTGTCGGATCGCGAGGTTGGTCGCCCCAAAGATTCGTACGGACACCGGGATGGATGGGTCACCAGGTTGGATGGGTATCAAGGTTAGTCGGCCTAGTAGATGGATGACCATCAGGTTGGTCGAGTAGCTCATTGTATGGACATAAATATATGGTCGTCCAACCCCCTCGGGTTGGACAACCCACGATGTAGAGATAGTGACCGGGGTTGGACAGTCGAAGTCGGGAAACACATGGTTAGATGGGTTATGAGGATGGACTCTCGGTGGTAGTATAGTGCGGTTGGATGGGTTACATAGTGGGGCGGCCCACGAGTCCCGAGGAAATAAAGGTAGTGAACGAATGACAACCCAACAACCATATTTAATGCAGTATGGAGCCCATGTATTTTCTGACAAAAGTACCCTCGGGAAGTGAAATTTTATGGGTGCCCATACCTCTTTAATGAGGGTGGGTGAAAATGGCTATATATGAACTTGAACCCCTCATTTTTAAGGAGAGACATTCTAGGAGTTGGGGAAACTCAAAATTTTCCCTTAACTCCATTTGAGTTGTGAGCCTTCTCTTGGGCCTAACAATGTAATTATGCCTTTTGCATCAAATGTAATGGTCTGTGTATAATTTGAAGCAATAAAAATTTTGTTTTGTGGTGTTTCTTCAACCCTAGCTCATTTTTATTATATTTTCTTGCTCTCCATTATTATTGTTGTATTTTGTGCATGTTCTTTCACTTGCAGGTTTATGATGTTGTGTTCCATGGAGTTTTGATGGAAGATTAGGATCTGGGTCTCAGTGTGTCACATTTGTCTAACCTCCCTCATCACCCTTTTTCCTTTTTTCATCCTTCCTCAACAGAGTATCTTGCCCCTTTTCTTAGTGATATCACCCCCCTTAGTATAGGATTTCCCCTTTTTCATGCACTTTCTCTCTCCATGTCTCCTGGAAGTGTTAGTGTAGGCTTAGTTAGCCATTTTTTCTTACATTAGAGTAGTTTAGCATTAGGATTAGGTAGAGGAATCTAGCCTTCTCCATAGGTCCATCTCAGGTTCGCAAGTCCCACAACTTGAGAGATGGACCCATGTTATGAAGATTACACCGGATGCCCCTATTCAAACTCGGGGCATTTGGAGGGCGTCGTAATTTCGCATTAATAATAACATGATGTTATCTTCCTCTACATGACATTGTAAAGTTCATATTTTATTTTAAAATGAGTGATTTATAGTTTAGTTCACTTTCTTCAAAAGAGGGAGAATTCAATGGGATTATTGCATAATACAATATTATTTTCAAACAGAATGTCAAATGTGATGAACATGGTATAGATACATGTACATGGTTACAATTAGGTTATAGAAAAATAATTTAATGACAAAAATTTGTCATATTTAGATAGGATTGATCTGGTCATTTTTGTCCTCTATTAGCTAATTTTTCTAGTGAAATTTAGAAATCTAATTGCAAAAAAATCATATATTACATAATACATAATGGTTCAAACGATGAATTAGGAATAGTAACACAAATTCCAATATAGGTATATTGTATTTTTATTACAAATGCAAGGGAATGATACTAATCCAATGGTTCAATTCCAATTTAATCTGTATACAATTTGTAAACATTCTATGGCACATATTTCTATTGAAAATTTCAATATTATCTATTATGGAGGCAGAATATATTTTTTCCTTTCAAGAATTATCAATTACTATGAGTATGGTGAGGGCATGAGTATACTTCATTCCCTTTCAATTATGCAAACTTAAAACCTATATCTATCTAAAATGATGTGGTTCAGTTAGAACAGGTGATGTACATTGGGTCTAGCGACACACATTTTCATTCCTAACGAACCCATAGTAGTTCCCCCAAATTGAGTGGTACATTATGTACTCCTCAACATCATGAGTTTTGGGTCTTTTATGCCCATAACCTCATTAGATAACATTGGTTTCTATAAGTTAGGAATTAATCACCTCCAATTCTCCATCTTGTTCACTAATATTCTCCTTCTCTATAAGCCTCAATATTTTCTAATTGCTTCATCGTGAAACCTTAATCCTTACAAGGAAAATTTTGGTTTCTACACATACATGTGCATTCCTTCCTTAAATTCTCTTATTTCAATTTCACTTTCAAACCTCAAAGTTAAAAGTTTCAATTTTCATAATATGGACATTGAATACACTCTTGTCTTGCATGTTTTAATTTTGACACCTCTCATGCACTCAAGAACTCGATCATTAAAGAAAAGACAAAGTGTGTCTACACAGTTATGTATACATTTCTTTCAACAAAAACATGCATTTCTCTGGGGCAATGTAGACACCCAAATTATGTCATTTGGCATTTGATAATGCTATTTTTGGTTTATATCCCTTACATATTAATTGACTACACAAACAAGGCTCAAAAAAACTATCCTACTTTATCCTAAGAGTTGAAATCCCGCATTCCACTATTCATACACCTACAAGAATTCCTCTATCATTTAAAAACAACTACTATCATGGAAGGGGGCTAGGTGAGTTGGTATCGTAACTAGTAGTAAATTATTCCAAACTCTCCACCCAAGGTTAAAATCTTAATGGATATACATGGGTTGTTGGGGAGCCGCTCCTTGAAAGATAGATTAAAGCCCCACATCCCCTAATTAGTATGTCTTTCATGCTCATTTAGAATATTTGATTAAATTAGGAGAAGATGTAGTTACATAAAAACTCTCATCTCATGTGCAAACTTTTCTAGACCATCATATAAAACTTCTACCTTAATGAATAGATCCATCCAATAGGACAAGATTGACCGAGTTGATTCTATCCCTACTAGCCGATCATGGCTTCTAAATGATCAAATTTTCAAATGGGCATCTTTCTATAAGTCAATCTTCTTTTCTCCTAGGCCATCCTTAGTGCAAAACATTACCTTTGGAGTCGTATAAACACAAATCAGACCCACTTGGAAACAAATTTTAAATCACCTAGTGTAGTCACTAAATCATGCACTTTGAGTCAATATTTAGTCCTGATATCATTCTACTATTCATATGGTTTTTGAGTGGAGAAAGTACTAATTAACCCATGTCCTTTGATCTTTTTACTTTGCTTTATGTCATCACTTCTAATCCTCGAACCATAATTTCCCAAAAAAAAATTCATTCTACGTTATTCCTATTCCGACTAGGGCACCCAGTGTGCCCCGGTCCCCTCCGGGCGCCATAATCATCTTTGTACTTTGCTTTCATCTTTTAAGCACTTTCTAGCCATTTGAGCTTTTCATGTTTTTAGTGGTCGGCCTTCTCGAGGTTAATTACAAAATTAGAAAAAGAGAACCATATAAATATAAAGTTATGAGACCATAATAAGGGACCAAACACTAAGCATCTATTATCACCATCTAGAGTTTCATCCATCAAAGGCACCTAAAGCTACATATGCATCCATCTAGCTCCATCACAAGGCACACAAGATTGGTTCATCTACATCACACTTCATAAGAGGGGAGTTTATTGTTTCCATGCACACATTTACTACATTCTACATCTAATTATTTTCTCACTACTTCACAAAGTGTGACTAGCACAAGAGCAACCTAGGGCACACACACACACACACACACACACACACACACACACACACACACAAAACTAAAACTATATTGGGTATGATATGTAGTACAATGCTCAATGATAATTTCATCAATTTGGCTGAGTTGAGGACAGATCTGAACCCATTCATAAGCATCTTTATTTTTTTAGGGTTTTGATCTTTTGTCTAGGGCTTTGCAGGTTCTTTCTTCATCTCTGATTTAAAGTGACATCCAACGCAGTTTAGCAACATTCACACGATAGGAAACGAATGTAGATAGTCACTTAGCGACATCTCAGAGGAGGGTTTAGGCAATTTCACAAACCAGAGGGTGCTTGGATCTCATACCAAGGTTTCCACAGGCACCCCTATCCCTTTCCATGTACCCCTGTCCATTCATAGAGCTGAACTATACTTTCTCAAGCTTCTTTTTGGTTGTTTCCTCCTCTTATTCACCTAGTTCACCTGTGTGACACGCCTCTTACCTTCGTTAAATCAACTAAGGAATTATTAACCCTCTCTTGCACATTAGGGTTTTACATTTCTATTTACTTAGTTTCTTGAGTCATTTCCTTTTTATTTAATTGTTATTTACTGCTTTACTTAGCATTAGATTACAATGGTATATCACATTTTAGTTTAATCATTTTGGTGAACCCCGCGCTCGACACCACCTTTCACTTAGGGCTCTCTTTCTCCTATTCGTTATGGCTCAATCAATTTGAAAATTTTATGAATCCCATATTAAGGCCATCAATGATCATATCGTTGAGCATCCCCAAGATCTATATTTTCTTCTATATGGTACTCATGAGTAAGCCATAAACCATGGAGCTTAATGCTTCTACCACTATTCCCACCATAGTTTCTACCTAACCGATTACTTCTAATCTTCCACCCATCTCCATTGTTCTCGTTTCTATTCCTACTCCTACTAATCATTATACCCCACCCCTTGTTTCACATATGTGGCAACCTCCTTCCACTAGCACTCAGGATCTAGCCTCTCTTTATCAAGACCTTCAAGCACAAATTCATCGATTACAACAGGATACTTCTCGTGCATCTCCATATTTGGATTCTACTTTCTACTACATACTCCATTCGCACCCACTATATCCACCTATTCATTTCCACCAAACTTTTCACCCCTAAACTACCTATTTTCAATGGCCATGGTGACCCCTAAGAGCATCTCTCGAGCTTTCCATGTGGCTTTTCTAGATTTTTGGATGATCATATCCTCTTAGCTAATATTTTTCCTCGTAGTTTGCAAGATTATGTGATGCGTTGGTTTTACGACCTACCTATTCACTTGGTAGCCTCCTTCACGCATCTAGCCGATGCTTTTCTCACTCACTTCTCTATCAATATCAGCTCTAAGATCTCTTATGCCCAACTTACACAACTTAAACAAGGATCTAATGAACACTTAGAAAATTATGTTTTAAGATACAAAAAAAATTAGCCAAGATGTCAAATGTTCTTGCAGACTCTGAGCTTTAGGATTTATTCATCTAAGTCTACTACCACCTCTCCAGAGAGTGTCCTCTTTGATACCTCTCCTTCTTTCGATCAAATTTTTCATACTCTTAAGCTTCATGAAACCAAGATCTTAGCTATTGGAAAGCTTAAATACCAAGAGAAAACATCATCCTTTATGTGTTTTCCAAGTAAGACAACATTTAAACCATCTATAACTAAACCTACTGACACAAAATTCATTATCAATGTGGTAGCTACTACTAAAGAAGTTCAGTCACAACCACCTCAACGAACATTCACCAAATTTCCTATTGCCCCCATAGCTTATCTTACAACAACTTCTTGAAAGCAATATTATCACTGCTTCCTCCACCACTTGAATTGGATCCATCATGACCAAAAGGAAGAAATTACAATGAGCAGTTTTGATGTGATTATCATCGTTGTGTGGGGCACTCTACCAATAGGTGCTTCAAACTCCACACTATCATCCAAGATCTTATTAATAACAATAAGCTTGAATTTCCTAAGACTACAGATTCTCCACTAGTTAATGAAAATTGTAAGCTAAAATTATTTGGTAACTTGCCTTCGCAACATGACAAGAAAATTGTTGATCCATCGGCTAATCATACTTATCGCGTAATGCCTCCACCTGAATCGAGGGCCCTTGACTTTTTGGTGGCTAACACTGACATCACTCCATCAGTCATCTCTTTCTCTGATCATGATTATCATGCCAATTTCACTTCTAATCACTTACATATTAATGCCTCTATTGGAACAATCCCCATCAATAATACTAAGGTTGACCCATCATGGCCCATAGTGCATGTTCTCTTCCACTTCTTGATGTTATTGGTTACCCACATTCACAAATTTCCTACCCCATGAACAATTCATATGGTTTGTTAAGCTACATGTTATTGTCGGTCCCCTTCCTATGTCAAAGTGCCCTTCCGCATGGGCCAAAAAATCGATGGATGTGACATGCTTCTAGGTCTCAACTAGATTCGTAGGTCTAAGTCCATCATCTCTATGAATCATTTGCGACTAAAGTTCATTCATAACAATCAAGTTGTTTATATTGACGGTGTACCCCCATCTACTCCATGGTCGTCATTTCCCGAGCACCAGTTCAGGCATTCCCTACTTCATCTACCACATCACAACCTATGTTAATTAAAGTGCAATCTACTCCTAGTTCACCTACTCACACACCATCTATGCGGCCACACTCTGCTCTTCTACACATAGGTATAGTCCCATTCCCTAGGATAGTTTCTTCATCTCGACGTAATTCACCACCTTGTTTCATTCCATGTGAGTATCCATCACATCCACACTCACTTCAGGTAGATCTCCATCGCTAACACATTTTGTCACACCATGGCATCCATCATATATTCACCCATTGCATGCACATAGACTTCACTCACCTGCGACAATGACTATCTACTATTCCACCACTACTAGAGCATGGTCAAACGCTTTCGCCACCACTAGCATCGAATGAGTGACCTTCGTCCTTCACTTTCATTGGTTAGTTCATTCACTCACACACACTTGGGGGCATAACATTCACACATTCCCCCACCATCTCAACATCAACACATGTTTCATACTCACATTTGTAAACCTCCTACTATAGGCATTTTCATTTACACATTACCATCGTCATTACCCTATGACACACTCTTGTGCTTCGGTTCACACTTGACTGTTGAGGGCATCCTACACATGAACCCCTACACACACGCACGCTAGATACTACACATTGTGAATCTTCACATATCTCATAGTACATCTCGCATTATACATCTTGCATACTACATCTTACACTACATCATTTGTATTTTGACATTTGCGCATCTCCATATCATACATATTCTACACACCATACTAGTATTCATCACACATGTGTCACACTCCTATTGTCTACAAGTCTAGCATTACATACTATTCATCATACATACTACATAGCGCACATTTCACACTATTAGGCTATCTACACTTATTAATTACATTCTACATCGCATATCACACACTTTACATCACACATATCATGATCATCTATCATCATCACATATACTATATCTCCTCACACATGTTGCACTCACTACCCTATGACGCACTCTAGTTCCTCGGTCCATACTCGACTTCCGAGGGTTTACAAATCAAATGGACCTCATCACATTCATGCACTCATCAATCAACCTTTTATCATGTGAATTTCCTAGGTTAGTGACATACGCTATAGGCTAAATGGTCACATATCCCATCATCTTGTAGTGGTATATGCTTTAGGCTACATCACCACTCCTTCTATTCATCTAGTAGTGATATACGCTTTAGGATACATCATCACTCCTTCGATCATCTTGTCATGATATACACTTCGGCTATAGGGTCACGTACACACGTCATCTCTAGGTCACATGTCATCACCAAACATACACACTCATCACATAAGCGCTTAGACACAACACATAGCTTCGACCATTTCCCGATGATACACTCTCATTTTTGGTTCATTCTTGACTGTTGAGGGGGCATACTAAATGAACCTCACTGCATACAATTCCATTCACTCGAGGGGCATGCGGCTCCTATCATCCACTTTGCATTCCATTCCATCCATCCACAACATATTGCATTTCATGGTTGTATTCATTCTACTTGCACTTGCTTTTACATGTTCACTTTACTACACATGTTAGATAGATCTCTTGTATGTCATTATCTTTACCATACACACATGCGCATTCACGTTCTTTTCTAGTTGTGATCACAAATACAAAGCTTCTACATGCAACACCGATGTTTGCCACACTACCTTATGGGGCATCCACATTCGTCCACTACAGGTGCTATTGTTTCATTTTGTACTTAGACACTTTTCATTATTAGGTTATACATGCTTTGACATACTTGCTATTTTTCTAACATGCTAATGGGTGCTTCATGTGCAAACATTTGTTATGCAGGGATATTTGCTTCCATACTTGTTTGTTTTTTTGTTATTGTTATTGTTTGTGGGTCTTGCCCTTTGTTGTGTGCACACACTTGTTTTTTACGGCCATGACAGCCTTGAGTTTCTTGCAACATCGTGAGTGGTGTCTCATGTTTACAACCCGCTTTTCACGGTCTATGATTTCCTTCTTATGTGATTACTTGTTTTCTAGCTTCTATATTGTTTGCGTAGCTTACACTTGATTTCTACATGCATGTTTATTTGTACTAACACTTGATCCTAGCCACTTATTTGTGTGTGCCTTGGTTTCTACCAAGCGCATTCCCTCCCCCTACAAGGCACATGGTAGATTTACGTAGTCGGTCCTCTTTTGGGGCTGCATCCTCCTATTTGTGACGTCGCATGTGCCCCAAAGAGGGGGCATCATTTGGGTTTACACATGATACCATATATATTCATTCATCTATAGTACAGTCTACATTCGTCGTCCATGTCATAGTTCAATTTACAACGAGTGGGTTCAGACCAATCTACGAACCCCATACACAATGGATTTTACAAGGTAAATTGTCCTTAGCATTCTAGGGAGAAGTTATAGGTTGGAGGATATAACAAATTTCCTCCCTACACTACTTTGGCCAGTGGCGTCGGATTGCCCAAAAACTAAGTAGTATAGAGATCTCTTCACCAATCTCAGGGAAGTAATTATAGGTTGGAGAATAACACATCTTTCTCCCTACACTTCTTCAACCACAAGTGGCGTGAGATGCCCAAAAAACTCACAACCGACAATTATAGGATATCCTTTCTACACCTTTTGTGTCATCACGGATCAGGTGCACATGTTCCTTTTTCATTGGCATTTTCATACTATTTTTACATGTTTCTTTGAATTTTTACACATATACATGTGTATTTGACTACTTGATTGTATTCTCTTTATAGGTTCATTTGTATGAGAAGCAAGAATTCAACAACACACACATGTGAGTACATCATACACATGATACTAACCATGTAGGTACACTACACACATTGGCATCTACACATGCGCTTCCGCCCTAGGTTCACTCTCATCACTTTTACATTTTTGCATCTTTAGTCTCCACGCTCCATCTTTTTGTCACTCCACGCTTTGTCTAGTCCTTCGGTGCGCATTTTCTACATCACTCTACATGGATATCAGGTATGCATCTCTATCTACTTTATGTTATCGAGCATTTTGCTCACCAACATAAAGTGGGGGCAAATGTAGTCACTAAATCACACACTTTGAGTCAATATTTAGTCTCGGTCTCATACTATTATTCATATGGTTTTTGAGTGAAGAAAGTACTAATTAACCCATGTCCTTTGGCCTTTTTACTTTGCTTTCTGTCGTCACTTCTGATCCTTTGACCATACTTGCCCAGTCTATTTTTTTCGTTTTTGCTATTCCTATTCCGTGGGGCCCCCAGGACCCAGGGCACCCAAGTGCCCTAGTCCCCTCTGGGTGCCCTGATCCTCTTTGTACTTTACTTCCATCTTTTGGGCACTTTCTAGTCGTTTGAGCTTTCCATATTTTTAGTGGTCGACCTTTTGGGGTTAATTATGAAATTAGAACAAGAGAACCATATAAATATAAAGTTATGAGACCATAATAAGGGACCAAGCACTAAACATCTACTATCACCATCTAGAGTTGCATCCATCAAAGGCACCTAAAGCTACATTTGCATCCATCTAGCTCCATCACAAGGCACACAAGGTTGGTTCATTTGCATCACACTTCATAGGAGGGGAGTCTATTGTTTCCATGCACACATTTACTACATTCTACATCTAGTTATTTTCTCGCTACTTCACAAAGTGCGACTGGCACAAGAGCACCTAGGGCATGATTTACACACACACACCTAGAACTACATTGGGTCTGAGATGTAGTGCAGCGCTCAGTGATAAGTCCATCAATTTGGCAACTTGAGGACAGTCCAACCCCTTCATATGCATATTTCTTTTTTAGGGTTTTGATGTTTTGTCTGGGGTTTTGCATGTGTTTTATTTATCTTTGATTTACTGGCGACATCTATCGCATTTCAGCGACATTCACGCAATAGGCAACGAAAGTGAGGTCACTTAGGGGCATCTCGAGAGAAGGATTTGAGGCCATTTTTGCATACCAAGGCCCCCGGATCTCGGACCACATCACCCCAAGTACCCCTATCCCTTTAGGCACCCCATCCAGCTAGAGAGCTGGATCTATACTTTCTCAGGATTTTGTGTGGTCGTTTCCTCCTCATGTTCACTGGTTCACACTGCGACACAGTCTTGCACCTTCGTCGAATCAGCTAAGGACTTTTTAACCCTCTCTTGCACATTAGGGTTTTATATTTCTATTTACTTAGTTGTTTGAGTCATTTCCTTTATTTAGTTAGTTGTTATTTACTGTTTTGCATAGGATTAAATTACACTATGATATCACATTTTAGTTTAATCGTCTAGCAACACTTGGTCTTCACCATCAAATTTCAAGTAAATTTTCCCTTTTCTTCCCTATTGCAAGATCTTACACTAGGAACAACCCTTCTGCAAATTTGAAGCACCCCAAGTCAAACTAAAAGCATTGAAGCCAATTCAAGAGTATTCCAAGCCAATTCAAAGCAATCATTATCAAGTGTCCAAGGACCAAGTTCTAGTTGCATACATGTAATTGAAAGGAGCACAATTACACTTCTGCTAACTAGGAGAACTACATTTGAGTTTGTTGTCCACAAAGGGCTATGTAGGTAGTACAGAGGTGTCTCAACTCAAATATCCCTTAAGCCTATTATGCCCATCTTATGGCAATGCCGAGTGTTTGTACAAGATAACTAGGGTTTGTTTTTACATCAACATTCGCACACATATGGAGTGATTGCAAGTTTAAAAGCACGAGAACAAAGTGAGACAAAGACATGCAAACTCAAACAAAAGTATAGAAAGCACCTAAACAAGTTTGTGCACAACTAGACAAGTTATAGTTGGTCAATTTTGTCCTACTAGTTGATCATGTCCAGAGGTGAATAAAGATTCATTTTGAGAGATGAAGCAAATATATATGATTTGTAGTATGTTCGCTCCAATTTCATACCCAAATCATTTGCCAAAACACAAAAAATATAAATGCATTATCCTCTTGTCAAATCATTATATTCAGCATATGCCCTAATTAATTAGTATCTCTTAATCATTTTTTTTTTTGCGCACACACGCCACGCACACATACAAGGATTTCAACCCATCGCATTTCAATTTTTAGGGTGTAATCAAAATCTAGTGGTTGAGTTTGGTCTAAATGAATATCATGATTTCACCAAGCCCTCACAAAACTTGGGAAAAATGGTTGTGTTCATGATTACTAAACGCAGTTTGAGAAACTAGAGGTCAGATTTATGAAAAAGTTGTTTCATAAGCATACTAAAATATGAAATTAGAGTTAATTTGAAATGTTCAACCCTAAATGGTTAGATAAGCCAGCGGAAGGAAAGTTTATTGCCCAACATTGAAACTATAACCCTCCCCAACCAAAAAAATTCACTACCAAATTGTGTAGTAACATCTCCAAACCTCATAACAACCCCAATCAGGTGTACCACTGATGTCGAAATACAGGGTCATAAAGAAAACGGTTTTGCTACAACTGTGATGACAAATACACACCAAATCACAAACGTGTGGAGAAAAGGTGGAAGTACCTTCTGATTCATATGAATAGGAATAAACGGAAGACATACTAATGAAGGAAAAGGAGGAAATTACAAGAACTCTTTTCCAGACATGCACTGGTATTTGAAGAGCCAACCCCCACAGTGATCATGCAATTTAGCTGATTGCACAGAGTATACCTCCAAATATTCGACCATGCATGTACCTGTTTGTGCAAAAGCCTGAAACACATGCATGTCATTATGAATTCTTTCGCATGCCATTTGGCCTCGCTAATTCCCATCACCATTCCAAGGCTTAATGACAAAGATCTTTCTCCCCTCCCCTTTCTCAGAAAATTTGTCATGGTATTCTCTGACATCATCCTCGTATACGGCAAGACATGAGAAGATCATCTGGTTCCCCTCGACCAGACTAGTTCTGTGCCAAATGCTCAAATTTCTCTCTGGGTCAATAAGAACAAGTACCTCGCGCACATCGTCGCTGCAGAATGAGTTAAATTGGACCCAAAAAAATTGAGCCAACTTAAGATTATATATAAATATCATTAATAATAAATAATATTGAGCTTTAGTTTATTTGTAAGAATAAAAATGTATACTCGACATTAATAAAATATAAATATTATATTTATGTTGATCAAATCTTGAAGTATTTTGTTAAACAATTTGCATGACTTCAATATTTTGCATTGAAACTTCTACAATTGAACATGAAAGTTGAAATATATAATAAAAATAAACATATAATAAAAGTAAAATACCTACCTTATTATTAATTCGTATATTTCATTTTCCTTGTTACAACCATTGAAATAAACCCATCAAAATAATAGCTAAATGAATATACGCTGAATGTATTAAGATATTTTTAATGTCCATAATAATGAAGATAGCAAAAAAGTTTTGAAAAAGGGTATGAGTTGAATAAAGATAGAAGTATATTGATATTTTAAGTCATAATCTAATATAAAGATGAGAAATCACACAATTAAACAATGTTTAAAAGATTATTTTTGAGTCCATATATCCATAACAATCAATAAAACAAATAATACATTATGAATCTACCTAAAAATGTGTGGAATTAAAGGAAAAACCCATAATAGGAAATATATATTTTATTAATAATATAACATTTAATAGCCATTGATTAATAATAATAAGAGGGTGAAAACCTATTTCTTTAAAAGGAAAAATAATAATTTCATTTTTCCAATACGGCTTTTGACTAAAGGCTTTTATTAGTGATTAAATGATTAATTATCAAACATAAAATATAGAATCCATCAAGGAAAAAGAAATATTTATATAAACTAAAATATATTAAAAATTCTCTACAAACCATACATACATTTTTCAAGCTTATGAGCACTATTGCAGATATAAATAAATTATCTTCATCTTTACTTTGGATCAAGCAAGTATATAGCACCTCACTAGAAATAACGGATGTCTTCACACCATTTGGTGGCTTTTTCATATCTTCAAGTCAAACTTGTCCCAAGGAATATGCATCCGGAGTATCGAGAGAGATCAAAGCCCGGAATATGTTTGGGTTCATTGAAAGGACCTATAACATGTGGTTGGGTGTGAGGGATATTTCATAACACATTATTTTGTTTCATTATATTTGTTATAATAACCACTATCTCATAGTTTGTGAAACTAAGAGTTTACTCTCCTCCCTCAATTCCTATATATATTATGCTACATGTAACTTTTCCATTGATGGAATCTAAAGAGGATGGAACTCAAAGCAGAATACGAGAATTTGAACCGAGAATATGTAGCTCGACCAATTCATTTTTCACAAGACAAACAAAGAAAGATAATTACAAATGTGATTCATTTAAAAATATAAACTTATAATGATATTAAGACGACAATGACAATGTCGTGACTATTACAAAGAAAATTGACTATTAAAGGCCTATTGGCCAAAAATTTATCATCGTACCTCAAATTCTTCTTGGTATAATGAGTCTCTTCCTCCAAACAACAAAAGTGGGTCGGGAAGTTGTTACGCTATGACTATGAAATTGTCTACAACAAGAGTAAGGACAATGTTGATGTGGATGCATTGTCTCACAAATATGAGGAACATGACATTTTGTGTGCACTCACATTACCCCTCCTATATTAGTTATAAAAACTTCAACAGGGGTGACAACATGAAGCAAATGCTCGGCGGTGCATAGTGCAAGTATCCACCAATTCCTCAACTAAGCCCAATCATTAATTATGGGATGGACACTACTTACTTGATATGAAGGGATTATTATGCTAGTTCGAAATTCAACTTTGTGAGAAAACCTCTTGGGAGCCACACACCTCTTCATCTATTAGCCATTCGGGTTCTTAAAAATATTTGAGAGAATTTGGAGAAATTTCTTTTGGTGAGGCATGAAGCCGGATATCAAACAATTTGTCGTAGAATGTGATGCCTACCGGTGTTATAAAGGAGAGGTGATTCAAACTTAAGGACTCTTACAACCATTTTCTATCCCTACTAGGATATGGATAGATATCTCCATTGACATGTTTGGAGGCCTACAGAGGTCATGAGGTAGAATCTAGATCAATTATTTGGGGACCACCTCTCCAAGTATGCCCATTTTTGCTCTTATCCCCACCCCTCTATAGCCTCCTAAGTTCCTCAAGCATCTATTGCTTAAATCTTCCACCTCCATGGAATATCTTCCTCCATTTTATGTGACGATGGTTCTAATTTCACTAGAA
Source organism: Taxus wallichiana var. yunnanensis (assembly GCA_018340775.1). NCBI lineage: Eukaryota > Viridiplantae > Streptophyta > Pinopsida > Cupressales > Taxaceae > Taxus > Taxus wallichiana. The sequence goes on along the minus strand of CM031238.1, from coordinate 13,407,440 downwards.
AATTTTGGTAGGAACTTTTTTAGCAGTATGGTACCCATCTTCAAATGAGCTCGACCTACCACCCACAAACAGATGATGGAACAAAAATCATCAACATATCTTTAGGTGCTTACCTCTATCGCTTCAAATCATGTCAATAAAATCATTGGGTCAATTTGTTACAGTAGGGTGAATGGTGGTACACTACCACATATCGCACAAAAATCAAAGTTTATCCCTACGAAGTAGTTATGGCCAACCACCACCCTTTCTTGAATCTTACATTTCAGGAAATTCTAAGGTTTCAACAATACATTCTACACTCATCACATGGGAGGATATCCTTAGAACTCTCAAGGAGAACATGACCATAACAAAGAACCAAATGAAGCAACAATCTTATCAACGCATTAAAAACATGCTTTCAACAAAGGGGACACAATTTTTCTCATGTTACAACCTTACAAACAAGCATCCTTGAAGTTGAAGAGCAACCAAAAATGAGTACCTAATTTGTATGGCCCTTATAATTTTTGCAACAAATTGGACAAGCGGCATACAAGTTGGACCTACACTCATCTTCCAAGTTCATCCTTTTTTCATGTATCTTTCTTGAAGAAAGTTGTTGGCCAACATGTTCAAGTTCGACAAGTATTATCATAAATTGATATTGAGGGATCCATTATCCTAAAGCCTAAGGCTATTATGGGTAGGGATCTTAACAAATACTCAATTGGATTATAATAGAATATTTGGTGTAGTGACAAGGTATACAACCAAAAGATGCATCATGGGAGCCCCTTCTCCAAATAAAACAATAATTTTCACATCTTCAACTTTGAGGAAAAAGCTTTTGAGGGGAGGGCATGTTAGGACCCCTTCATCCTAATTATATTATTTTGTATTCGGTGTTATTAAATAAAAGTTTGGAGACACGATTTTTAAGTCATTCCATAAGCTAAGCGTAATTATCCCACATACATGCAAAACATAGTTGTTTTTAGTTGAATTAGTCTAAGTAGAGAGGCATAGGCAAGATGAAAGCCTATCTAGTGAATATCTTTATCTTGAGCATTTCTCTAAGGAGATTCTCCCCTTGAAGAGGCTTTTGATGTTTTGTAATTTGATTTTGTGATCTCAATAAAATATTGCTCTTTTTTATTTTATAATGTGTATATTATGTAATTATATTTTTGGATAATCTATCATAGGAAGGTTCATATCAATTGAGAACTCATTAATGTTACATTCTTTGACCCTTCTTTTATATCAAACATATATAAAAATAGTTGTCATCTTATGGTTGAATCGAGGTTAGTGCTCTCTTGTTTATATTCCGTGTTTTATTTTCCAGTATTATTGCAAATAGCATAGAGCAATGGATATTTTGTTATTTGTTGAAAGTACACCCATCCAAACCCTAGATGTACCATTTCAATTGTGTTTTCAGCTAGATATTTGATCTCCTCCTTATAGTGGTGCACCCTATTTACACATTGTCACAACTAACTTTAGTCATTATAGGTTCTTGAAAACCCATGTTTTTTGTTGTAATTTTATTACCTCTTATTGTTAAGCTTTCATAAACATCCACATTTTCGCATTTACACAAGGCATGTTGGTGATCAAAAGCATTTTCAAGACACGTGTGAGTATTAAACTTGGGAATAAATGGAATGGAGATAAGTTTATAAATAGTTTTTTTAATGATCATTCCTTATGGTGGTGCCTTTTATTTAAGCGCCATGTAATGCCTTTAGTTCAAGTCCCTTGGTTTAAAGTGGGAATTTTTTTGTTTCTTTGAAGTGTATAAATAATGTTAAAGACTTATTTTCTTGTCAATCCTAGAGATAGGATTCATAGTTATATTTGAAGACCACTTACAAGCTTAATATTGTTGATTTCCAAACTCTCAATAAGATTCGGAACCTTATTCCAAATTATTTGTTAGATAAATTTGGTATCTCTTCCCCATAATGATGATGGATAGATTGGAAATGAAAACATGGCATACTATTTTGCAAATATAAATCTAGTTTAACCTACCACTAGCTCTCCCACATAAATGCCCCTCCATTGTAAAGGAAAATCATATGAGGTCTTATCAATGGAATATGTATGTTGTTGGTCTCCTCTCCATTCGATTCATGATCCATCCCTCATTCATTTGGGGAGATTGAATGCTCTCTTGTCAATCAAGCCAAAGGCACTCGCCCATCTCTTGAATATAGGCACTAAAGGAATGGGCATTTGTTACTAGTTTTGAACTCTCTCCCTATCGGTAAACATCCTTTATAAATATACCGTGTATGAGAAACTCAATTGTAAATGAAACATTCACTATACCATTACCATTGGGCACAAAGATATCAAAAAAATGGTTTTCCTTAATCAAACACAAAAAGCACACTTTGCTTGGTATGTCTTATATTGATGCTTGACTTTTGGGAGACGCTTTAGCATCTTGGGTGCCTATTTCCCAAGTGCCAACCTACAATCAGACGATGCTTGGCAATGGCTTGTGCCTTTTTCCAAAGCCATTTGCATGACGGGAAAGATTACACAAGTTTGGCTTTTTTATCTTCACTTTGGAAGATATAAACTAATGTTTTTTTAAAATGGAGAGAATTTTTGGACACAATAACACCGCATTTGTTATTTACAAATTGATGTACGAATATACTCTAGCAAACTAAGTTCGTATTGAGGCAAATCACCTTTGAGATGTCGTTGAATTATGGGGCAATGCCCCATACAATACTATTAGGGTGTTAAAGAGACATTTTCTCTCGCTCAATCTCACAATAGTTTCTCTAAGAGAAGACTATACTCTCCTTGTGGTTACTATACGAGTCACTCTAGATGGATTCCCTCTCTTTTGAGGCAATTCGCCACACTACACCCTATAGTACTTGGGTTTCATCCCCAAGACATGATATACAGATTTCCTACCCCGCAATTGGTCATGTCTCTTAATTAACCCAAAGTTTAGAAGAAGCAAAATCAAAATGAAGCGGCTACTAATTGAGGGTGTCACATACCAATGAGGTTAACATGTTAGTCACTAGATTGGCATCCCTAATGATTAAAATCCTCCTCTTGGTACTAGCATTATGGCCCTTAATGTGTTTCTTTTGGTAATTTTATACATGGCAACTTAAAATGGTTAGTGTCACTTAATAAGAGAATGTGCTTCATTCGTATTATAAGACTCCCACAATGCTCTTAAACCCACTCTACGTTCAAAGAGTAATTGACTCCATATAAAGTTGATAATTTAAGACCATACCCTTGGAATTCCTTATCTATTTAAAGGCTCCAATCTCGACCATTTTAGGAATACTTTGATCAATTTTAGATTTGCATATCAAGTAGTCATTTCCTATTGTTTTTCATATTAGATTGTTTTTAACATAGTGGCAATTGTCCAAAGCCATAAGATAAAAAAATCTAAAATTTGGTCTCATGAATTTACTAAAGAACCTACATATTTGTTGGCTAGATTTTCTCGCATAGCACAAAACCTAGGCAATCGTGAGATAAATCTCCCTCATTTATTGGTGAGGCTCCGTGTCGATTTGTCAACTAAAAATACTAGTATCTATATAGGGTTTTACTTTAACCTGTTCAATTCATGAACCATAATCGAATAAACTTCGCAAGCAAGTAGCTTGTTTGTTTAAGAAAGGAAATATTTATAGAAGAAATGAATTATATAAACACAGAGAAGAAATGGGGAAGATGTGCATCCTAATCAATAGATAGCAGAGTTGATTGCATGCACATAGAAGAAACCAATAGATATAAACACATAATTATAAGCAAAGGAAGCTCTAGATCTAGATCTAAAATAACACAAATTTTATTCAAAGATCTAAGATAAAAAAACAAGAAACACAATACACCATGACACAAAGTTCTCTGGAAATTTGCTCCTGTATATTCCTTTGCTTCAAGTGGCTCTCAAGGGTTTCAACACAAAGTCTGGAACACAAGGTTGTTGCTTACAAATTTTGATCATTAACCCGAAGGTTCTTCCTCTACTTATAGAATTTAGAGGGGCAATTACAAGTAGGAAGCTTTGAGTGAACTGGCACATGTGGAAGTCGGAAAAGAAACAACTGGTAATCTCCCTCCTGGAATTCCTCTTTGCATGACATGTATGATTTGCAACTGAAAATAGAACCTTCTATTTTGCACGTCCGCCACCTATCTCCAAGTAGTTGACTTCTTCAAGTAATGGCTTTTAAACCAATCACTTAAGTTGTATAATTTAATTGATCACTCAATTACTTTTTCGGAGGAAAGAAGAAGGAAGAGGAAACATGTAGTTTTGTCATTTTTCATGTCTCCGCATACTGGTGATTCTTTTGCCTTTGATTCTCACCAAAGCTTGGATCTGGAAGCAGTGGATCTGGAAACAACAATTTGGAATTGGAACAATTTGGATTTTGCCTTTTGCCTTGTCTTCTCTTCTATCCTTGAAGCTTTTGTAGTTCTTTTCCAGTACATGCATCAATGCGATGTTTGCCATAGATATTATTTTTAATTGCATGTGAGCAATTAAAATGCAATTAAAAATTGGAAAGCACTCAGGATGAATGAAAATTCAATGAAAGCTTCAACCTGGAAGATGGGAGCATTTGCACAAGATCTTAGAAGGAATTTTCCACGCATTGACTTCTTCACAAAGTGCATTTGAAACAAGAGGATGAAGCCTTTATCTTTGGAAGCTTTTGCAACTATGAGATGCGGATCGGATCTGCATATGGATTTGCATATGCATCGCATCTGCATCTCGCATCTCGGGTATGGATCTCGCACTACATAACAAACTCGCAATTGGGTTGTTGATGGAAAAGTTTCGCAGCTCAAATAATTAATTCCTTTGCTTTTAATCGCACGCATAAGTAAAGTTTTTCGCACGCACGAGTGAAGTCTTTCCTTTCTGCTCTGGATCCGTCTATCAATTCAATTGCAAGAGGTTCCAAGCCTAGATCCGTGTCTCACATATCGTAAATTTAGAAGTGATGCATGACTTCGTTGTGCTTTCTTTTTCATCTTTCTTCGCCATAGCTTTGTCTATCTTTATCGAACAATTCTTTTTCTTCTTATTTGGTGAAATTCTTCAAATCAGTGCGAGATCTGGATAATCCTTGATTCGGAGGAAATATTCAATGTATTGGACATTGAAATAAGTTCATTTTCTTCATAAAAGCACCTATATCTAACTCCTGCAATTAATTGAGACAAAGATGGCAACCGGAGCATGCACGGTGAATTTTAATCACAAAATCTACATAATTCAAACTGCTTTGCCCCAAAATTTGACGTTTTATTTGCATGCGAAAGCAAGCATGAATTTTACCAACATCACCGAGCACTGTATCACTTTTACAAACAATTATGCAGACACAAATCGGCCTTCTTCAAAGCATGCGCCAAAAGCGGTGCGAGATCTGGATAATCCTTGATTCGGAGGAAATATTCAATGTATTGGACATTGAAATAAGTTCATTTTCTTCATAAAAGCACCTATATCTAACTCCTGCAATTAATTGGACAAAGATGGCAACCGGAGCATGCACACGGTAAATTTTAATCACAAAAATCTACATAATTCAAACCCTGCCGCCCCAAAATTTGACGTTTTATTTGCATGCGAAGCAAGCATGAATTTTACCAACATCACTCGAGCACTGTATCACTTTTACAAACAATTATGCAGACACAAATCGGCCTTCTTCAAAGCATGCGCCAAAACTAGAAGCTTTTAGCATCAAATTCACCTTCCTCGAAGCAAAATCCTTCTCCAAATGGGGCGCATTTTTCCTCCTGACTGCACTTTTTTACCTGTGAATTAAATAATTCATCCTTATGGCAGCCCATGCTTATATAACCCTCATAATTCTATAATTAATAATTGCCCTTCTTATTCCTGGCAATTAATTAATTAAAAATCATGATCTTCTCTTTAATTGGTGTGCTAAAATAGCATGTTTAAAGACAACGATCCAATAAATTAAATTAATTCAATTTAATCATCCACTTTTCACTTCACTCAAGCTTCAAAGGTGTGCTTTGACCATAACCATTGAAAATAGAATTTAATTTAATCAATTAATACTTTAAAAAGTATTATTTCCTTCTCAAAGGAAATTGCATTAAATAAATTAAATTTATTTAATTTTGGAATTCTATTTTTAAATTCCTTACTTCCCTTTGTTGACTTTTCCACAAGCTTGGGTGCAAAATTGGGTGAATAAATATTAACAAATATTTATTTAATGCATTATTATTCACCCAAGGTGGGTCGCATTTTTTAGCATAATAGAATTCTATTTTTAAAAACACATGGCAATGGGAATTTTTACCCTGCAAGGCAACCTCGGAAATCTCATGGTCCGCTTAAATCATTTGTTTTCCAAAAATGTGACCAACCCCGAAAGGGCTTTTTTTAGTGCGACTTCGCCTTTTCCCAGTGAACCGGACCTCTGATGGCGACTTCCTTCCAAGCACGTGTGAATGTGTTCTCCAACTGCTCCAGGCCAAGAATCAGGCTAACCCAGCAAAAGAATTGGTCCAGAGAAATTTCACAGAAAACGAAACGGGAAAACACAAAAACACAAAAAATTGTCAAAAGTCACAAATAAAGCCTAAAACTTATTTTTAGTTAAAACCCTTCTGGTATTTAGGAATAATGATATGTTCGATCACAACAGGATTAAAACAGAGCGCAAATTGCCTCAAATGGAGCTCAAAATAATTAAATACAAATTTCCCGCAGACAAATCCCAACGACGAGAATATAACAATTTTGGGCATCCGGATATTTGGTGAAAAAGGCTAATATGGCTCTTTGGGAATATCTTGACGCAATACAAGAACTTTTAAGCAATAAAAACACAAACGGCCCATTATTTTAAAAGTACGAAAAATTTCGAATAGGGTAGTCACAGATTTCAGGATAAAATCTGGTGGACACCAATATCTAATTGCATTGTTAGTTTGCATTTGGTTGACTTTATACTCCCTAAATGGGTTCTCACCTTGAAACTCAGCATTGACATAAGTTTATTGCATAGGAATTTATGATTGTGGAGGAAAGGTATCCTTTACCGTCCATTCTTATATAAAAATCCCTCTTAAGTCTCAAGTTGGCTATATGGCATCAAGCATAAAGAGGAAAATCGGTCCCACACTCAAATTCTTAGCTTCATCGAAACTAGGCCAAGAAATTCTACTTTGTGAAAAATGCATTAAGCTGATTTGGGAAGCACACTTCCCCAAAGTTGCCAAGTAACATTGGTATCCAAAAACACTACCAATTTCAAAGTCTTTTGACTAATGTAATCTTTGTGTCAAGTTACATAGTGCATACCTATTTACAACTAGATTTGTTATAGGCTTCTTGTAACATTCATTTCTTATTACAATTATTGTTCTTTAGCAATTGTTGGAAACCACTTTGGTTTCCTTGTCTACAATTTTCATCCGTGTATTTATGGGCACACCGAAGTTGTCAACCAAACTATTGTACATCTTATGTGTATGTACACCAATAAGCATTTCTTGAAATTGATTGAAATATGCCTTTTATTCAACAAAATAATGATAACACTCAACACAACTTTGTTGGTTGCAATTTACATGAGGTGTGTCTTGGTTCCTAGCTAACCGACATAACTTAATCAATGTCATCAAAAGCTCATTCTATTTCTGGCATAAAGCAAACAACACTATCATTTTTATGTAGAAGTTCCAAAACATGCACCCATATACACACTTGAGAATATTACTGCAAAGTATAAGTATTCTCTTGATCGACAATGCAAAATACATCAATTTCGTATTGGAAATAAAGAATGGCTTCATATCTCGCTTAGTGAAAACTTAAACATTTTCACGATGGCCCCTAGAACATCCCCAAGTTGGAAACATCTTCAAATTTGATTTTCCATTTTCCACTTCGCTTTTGTTTACATTCAATCTTCAATATTGAGTTGTATCAGCCAAACTTTCCATCCATCCCAGAGAAATTGCCTTAAAATGAGCATCCAACAAAACTACTACTTATTGGAAATGGGATGACACACTCACAACAAGCCCTTTGCTTATTTCTTGAGTTGTCAAAGCCAGTCAATTTCAATGCACATTGTGTGAATCATACAAGAGTGAATTCAGAGGAAGCCGCCTCAGTTGAAGCAATGGACATAATGGGGAACATTCCTAGTTGAGAGGGGATAAATGATTGGGCTTATAAGGCCCATGTGGTATCAAAAACATTTTTTTGCACCAAGTTCTCTATTGGCAACAAATCATGCTCTTGGTTTATTTGTTTCAACCAACATTCACTTATTGGCCCAACTCCATTCTAGCACCTAGTTTATGTCAACACAATCTGCACTAAAGTCAACCTTTATATCAATGCCAACAATGCTAGATATGACACCGACACACAAATTGATCTCATTTTATATCCCGACAACAAATGTCATCACCTTGACTTGGCATTGTCTAATCTACTCGACACCAAGCATACACCATGCCAAAGTCCACTTGCCATCAATCCCTCGCTATATTGAATGTGTAGTTATAGACCTTGTTCTTATAACAAATGGAAGCTAAACGTCTATGCTCTTCTCAAAAGTTGTCTTGTTTTTGTTGTTTGTCTCCTCTTACAATGTGCTCTAATTTATTTGTATGTAATCCTAAACCACTCTACATATGACAATTTTGGCTCACAATGTAGTCTCCCAAATATCAAGATCCAACATAGTAATACTTCTAAATAAAACAAACCTTGAAAATCATTTAATTTTCTCAGCACAGCCCTTCAACATGCACAAGTTAGCAAACAAAGTACTTTGTAGCACCAACATCCAAATAAGCATCGACACATTGTCAACTTCAACTTTACATATTTAGGAGTGGAGGTTATTGTACTAATCGTCCTTACCCTACCACTAGGACTTTTCATTGGCATAATGATTTGATATTGTTCATTTTCTTACGTCTCCTTTCATCATATATTTGCGGACTTGTAACTATGAGCATTAAGCTTTATTTTTATTTTTGAACATCAATATAGCATTTTTTAAATTCAATCTAATATTATGGAAGGTGCAGGGCATTATATAAAGGTAAAGGCCATTTTTGGTCACAACCAACATAGACACCAATTTGGGTGTGGGACCTCTCTCGAGAGAAGCTCACAAGTTGAATCATTTCCCAATTTACCTTCTATAATATTCAGATTTTGTACCCATGGGTGACAGTCCCTTTCTAATTTGCCTTGTCCATTTTTCATATTTTGCACCCATAGGTGTGAATCCTTTTTCAATTTACCTTATATATTGTTCAAATTTTGTGTCCATGGATTTCGACCTCATGACCAAACTTTGGAACATATGGGATTTGCCAATATACATGCACCCGGGATGTATATGTGATTAATTAGAGGAATTTGTATAACCAACAAGCACATATAATCATAAAGAAGGCGGTGTTTGTGAAGTTTATTGTTCGCATGGTGAATTCTCAATCCTACAAAGTACAAACAATATTAGAGAGCCCGATAGACTGCACATTTTGTATAAAGACATCTAATCACTGTACAAAAAGAATCACCGTACATTCTGTATAGGGACCATCTGACCGATTTGTACCAATGTCTCCCTAGTTTGTACCCATTGTAATGCTTGTGCGTGCAATGAATAATCTCAGTCATATAGTTGTGAATAAGTGATCATATAGATGCTAAGTCTTTTGAGCGCCGAATAGTTTCTTCACTATATTAGACCAAGTTTTCAGCATCATAGCGTTCAAGGACATGACGAGCTTCCTCTTCTGTTGCAGGCAGCACTTTACGAATCGTCAATCCACCTTCCAGAGCTTCAGGGTGTACTGTGAATGTGAAATAAAAAGTATTGGACACCTGTACAGAGCCATTTTTGGTAAATGCCACATATTATGTTCAAATCAATAAAAGCTTCATGCAAACCTATGACTGGCTAGCCACACAGATTTGATCTAACTAAAGCATCTAGTATCCCTTATCTGACTCAACTGCACTGTATTCTGAAAATACTAAATGCCTCAAAACACAATACACATGTTATTACCAAGCAACCTCCCATGATTTACCTCACTACTTCTCAATTCAGGTCTCGTAACATGTGCCGCAACTTCAATATTTATGAGTGGTTGTTTTGGATCATCTAGTTGTGTATATAAAACACAAGATTTAAAAGCGAAGAAAATCACCAACATCCACCTGCAATACCAATTGAAATACTTTTAGGTCAACTTTCTAACAGGTGCTTTCCACAGGCTAATTAATTACTTTTGGTGGAAAACTGAATTAGTTATATTCCTGCTATGCATTGACTTCACTCACTAATTCTGCTAGCACTATACTTCAACAAAAATTGAAAGGTTAAATTACCATTTACCCGTTCAGGTACTTCTAAGGTTGTGAAGTTACTAGAAGTATATAATCAGCTTTCTTGCCAGAATCAATAATAATTTACAAGCATGTCCACCATTGTTCCAACTAAACTAAAAGGAGTTGCATTTGAAATGAGTCCATGCATCAGGAAAAGTAACTCACTGGTCTCAGAAAATCGACATGATCAACTTCCAAAAAGCAAGGAGTCTGACCAACAAATGCATAACACGTAGAAAATGCCAACTCAAAAGCTCGATGCATCAAAACCCTCCAAAGATTCGCCCATGTAAATTGCGTTGCTGTGGTTGACAAATAAGAGCATTTTCAAGGCCAGTGTCTTTCATTAGAATGCTGTCCCTGTCTGCCAAAGCAGGCATGTCACACAACACTCGACCTTCTCTCAGTAAATCTCGCAGTCTGTTGCCATCACCATGAAGCCTATGGCCTGGCTCAAATTCTTTTCTTTGTTGTTCTCTCTCTTTCTTCCTCCTCATATCTCTCGCTTCTGCTTCTGCTCGTAGTGCCTTTTCTTGTTCTGTTTGTGGCACAAGGCGGTTAACAGGAGCTGATTTTCCTGTTTTTGAATCTCGTGCAACAAAGGTAAAATTAGCAGTTAAAGCAACAGAGTCCCCAGTTTCAGAGTCCCCTGCAAAACAGCCACAGCTAAGAAGGTCGTGTTAGCTTTTCTCCAATCAGACCATGGACAAATATTCAGCTTGAAAATATCAGCTTAGTCAGTCACACCTATACCACAGTGTAAATTCAAAAATAAAAAAGAAATATTAACACAGCAGAAATTTGTTGAAAAGTTTAGACACCCTTTAGGATATTCCTAACTGCTTTGTTTATTTATAGATTAAATGTCTAATTCAATATAAGCAACTCTTGCCTCATGATACGAGAAATAAAATTTGTAATAGAATATGGCTTTTTGTGGCACAAACAAAACATTCAGCCAAAGTACACAACTAATGAGTATAAGCAATGACATCCACTCATTTCACCAGTTTGACTATCCTATAACCTAGGTAGCTGGTACGGTGCGGTAGTGGTGCGGTGCGGGGATCCGGTATGCTGATATGGCAATTTTTTTGGGGGCCGGGTATGGCACTTGCACGGCAGTACAATATACATATAAAATATTAAAAATATAGCTAAATAAGTAAAAATTCAGCCTTATACATGAATAGAGTAAACAAATTATTACGTGAAATAGCCAAATAACGTATGAATAATTCAGTGCATTTTGTCATGATATTCATTGATTGAACTTCGAACAAGTACATTGTCCAAACTCTAAATGTTACAATGTCCAATTATTAACATAAATAATAACAAATCACATAACTGGACTGGAATTCCGGCTATTACCAGCTCCCTTCAAATCTGGCAATTCAGATTCCTTTGGGGTTTCTCTTATTATTCCTGCATTAGTCTTACTTGCTAGTGGAGATGCTGCCACTGTGTTTTTGATCCTACATTACCCAAATGCATCTCAACTGTTGCAGTTTCAGCCATTGTTTTAGGTACTTCTGTGAAGTTTTACCACAGTTGAATCATTTAAGTAATCCCATCTATTGACCTTTATTGACCCCCAAAAAAATTTAAAAATTGTTGTTTTTACTGGTGGGTACGGCCAGGAGTCGTCCAGCAGTACCGGCACGCGTCTGGGTACTTCCTGAGAAGTACCCAGGCGTACCCGGGTACTGCTGGATGTACCCTGAGCATACCCCCTGCGTACCATACCAGTACCACGTGCATCGCACTGCCGTACCCATGCCCTGCAGGGTACGTACCAGCTACCTAGCCTATAACCATGTAAAATTACCTTTTCTTTACAGTCACAACAATTAGTTTTAATTAGGATTTTAATCTTTATGGGATTTTTACCTGCATATATTTCACGCGTAGACATTACTTTAATGTTGTTTCCCTCATGTATGTCAGTAATAATCACAAGGAAAAGGGACCCACAGAGCACACAAGCACCTTTAAGCATTTGCTAGTATGGAGGAGGATCGATGATTATTAGAAAAATAAAATTCTATTTCTTTAATTAATGGCCTTTTCCTGAAGTATGTCGGTAATAATCAAAGGAAAGGGAGCACACAAGAACCTCTAAGCATTTGTGAGTATGGGGGAGGAATTGTGATGTTTAGAAAGTCCACCAATTTGGGATTCTTTTACCCTCTATCCTCTTTCCGAATTGACAAACCATTTAGTGCATGTAATGTCATATAAGCCGCCCTTCTCTCAAAATTATTATCAAAATGAGACCATCCCAATTTTTATTTTGTTAATTAATCAGTTTTAATGTCGAATGGGATGAGCTCAAGTGGTAAAAACATCAACGTTTTCATAATGGAGCCCCAGGCATAAATCACAATAGACATCATAAGTATTGAAATTGGAGCCTATCTTTGCATATGTACAGCCATATACTTTGTCTACAACTTGTATCCTATGTTCAGTCCTATACTGATCATGCCTAGCCTTGTACCTTGCTTGTGACTCCTTGATCTTACCTTGCACTAGTAGTGGATTTACCTTACTTTTTCTATGAACCTTTTGGGGCTCTCTTAGAACTTCTGGAACTTCCCCTTCTTGTCACCTTAGCTGCCCCATGAAAACATCATAAGGATTAGGTGGAAAATACCCAAAAACATGTTTCAAAATGGGACTTATTGGTTCATGTATACACAGCCCTTTTGTAGGAATGTTAAATATATGCTAAGTTATCATCCAATGTCTTAGAATGCTTCCTATTGTAGCCTCTAAAAAGATAAACCAATGCCATATTTACCACTTCAGTCTAACCATCATTTTGTGGATGAAATGTTGTAGACCTTTAGAATTTGGTGTCCATCTTCTCCCACAAAGTGATCCAAAATTTGTCCAAGAGCCTTGCATATCTATCGGAAACAATGGAATCAGACAAACCAAACATTCATGAAAAAAATTCACCTACTTCGCACCCCTTGATATTTTTTTAAATGGAATTAAAATGCACATTTTGCCAAACCAAGTGACCACAACAACCAAGCACACATGCCCTTTCTTTAAAATTGGAAACCCCCACAAAATCTATGGACACACTCTCCCATTGACTAGAAAGATCAGAAGTGGTATATACAACCCCATCTTTTATTGTCTCGATTATTAACGCTATATCTAACACAACCCACTATGAACTTTCAAACATCCTCTCACATTTTAGGTCAATAGACATAGTTCTGGAGGTTTGACAATGTCTTGGCCACTCCAAAGTGACAAGCAACTTTGGAGGTGTGATCTGCTCTCATAAGCTTCAATCTTTCAGCTAAGAAACACAACTGCTTAACCGTGTAGGGCAGTCCTTACAGTAGGTGGCAGTCTTTGAGATCAAAATCAATCGTGTTTGCACCTTGCAACTACTGATATACTGCTCCTTGTAAGCCTTGTGTGAATAGCTCTAGCTTGAACAAGAGCATAGGACTTTGCCATATGTCAGATTAGAGAGAAATGCTTATCAATAAAACTGCATGAGCAATTTTTAGATCATGTTGATCTAAAAGTTGCTCACGCAGTTTTATCCAAAAGCTTTTCTCTTATCCATATGGACTGTGGAAATTACATCTCTCTTGTATGTCAGATAGTTTAGTACTGCACTATGATAAAGTTCAGAATGGTGACTTATTGGCTTCCCTCCTTTTATATCAATACTGCTTCCATAGCATAGTTGCATGCATCCTTCTCAACCTCAAGGCATAATTGCAAGTTAAGCAATGTCACCGTGTGCATTGCTGATCTTATGCATTATTAACTGATCAAGGGCAACATGCTGATTTCTAGCCCCATGAAAATGACTTACCTCCTACAGTTATGCCATGCAACGGAATTGTTGTAGAAGAAAATGTTGAGTGATTCCTCAAATACTGAACAACACTTTCAAAACTCCTTGTTTCAATCACATCAATCAATCACGTTTGCACCTTGCAACTACTGATATACTGCTCCTTGTAGGCCATGTGTGAATAGCTCTAGCTTGGACAAGAGCATAGAATTTTTTCATGTCGGATAAGAGAGAAATAGTTATGGATAAAACTGCATGACCAATTTTTAGATCATGTTGATCTAAAAGTTGCTCATGCAGTTTTATCCAAAAGCATTTCTCTTATCCATATGGACTGGAAATTCCATCTCTCTTGTATGTCAGATAGTTTAGGACTGCACTATGATAAAGTTGCTCATGCAGTTTTATCCAAAACCATTTCTCTTATCCATATGGACTGTGGAAATTCCATCTCTCTTGTATGTCAGATAGTTTAGGACTGCACTATGATAAAGTTCAGAATGGTGACATATTGGTTTCCCTCCTTTTATATCAATACTGCTTCCATAGCATAGTTGCATGCATCCTTCTCAACCTCAACGCATAATTGCAAGTTAAGTAATGTCACCATGTGCATTGCTGATCTTAAGCATTATGAACTGATCACGGGCAACATGCTGATTTTTACTGATCAAGGGCAACATGCTGATTTTTACCCCGATGAAAATGACTTACCTCCTACAGTTATGCCACGAAACGGAATTGTTGTAGAAGAAAATGTTGTGTGATTCCTCAAATACTGAACAGCACCTTCAAAACTCCTTGTTTCAATCACATTGGTATGCTTGGGAAATTTGAGAATGGCTTCAATCTGTGTTGGATCAATAATCCACATCCTCCAATTACATGTCCTAGATACACCAAGGACTCTCTTGCAAATTCACACTTCTTCTGATTTAACTGCAGCTCATTGTCCTTCAAAACTTGCAACACATGTCAAATAGATAAGAATCTATGAATTGTATAAGCACAGCAATTATCAACTCATGGATGTAGTTGGTGTATTACACAAACCGAAAGGCAATACCATCCATTCTCATAGACCTTGTCTCTTCTTGAATGTTGTTTCCCAAACGCTGTCCTCCCTCACACCTGATTTCAAATCCAACTTGGGTGGAGGATCTTGAATGTTGCACCCGATCCGACAAGTCATCTTTGCGTAGAAACGGGTAACAATTCTTGATGGTAATCTTGTTCAAGGCCTTGAAATCAACACACATCCTCTATGTCCCATCTTTCTTTGGCAGAATTATAATGGGTGAACCATATGAAGATGAACTAGGCCTGCTTACTCCTTGTCCAAGCAAACTTTCGAGTTGTTTCTTGACTTTATTTGACTTCAACAAGCGCTAGCAATACAACCCAATGTTTGGCAGAGGGGAATCTGATAGTAAATGAGTGTCATGCCCAATCTCTCTCTTGTGTGGCATGCCTTTAGACTCTTCTATTACCTCCTTACAGGAATGCAGCAATGCACTCATTTATTGTTCTCGGTTAGTGCAAAACAACATTTTAGAAGGCTGAATGTGCAATCTATCATACTCCTTGTTTCTCAACATTAAATTCACTCATTTATTGTTATCTGTTAGTGCACAACAAATTTTTAGAAGGCTGAATATGCAATCTATCAACCTCCTTGTTTCTCAACATTTATAATGCAAATCCACTAGCATTGATTAGCCGAAATGAGAGTTTGACATTACCTTGGCAAGCATTGATGATGTACCTTTCTCCTTTGTTCAACCTTTATTTTTGGTCCTCGTGAAGATTACATCCATTTCATATGAATAGGTAATTTACTAAAAATTGAATTAAATCTATATTCGGAGTAACTATTGTACCTAATGATATACAAGTGATAATATACAATAAGACACAAGCAATGAGCAAGCAATGATATAAAACCCTAAGCAAGGAGAGACAGAGGGACTTAGCGGATTTCTAAGCGAACAAGAAGTGATCTAGATAATTAAACCTGCTGAAACAAACCGAGGAGAGTGTCGTTCATGCTGATTTGGAGGTTCTAAGACTTGGAAATGTGACAGACAGGAGCGCCCAAACGCTAGCGTCCATTCACGGGTGCTGGTGTCTATGTAGGTGCTCGGGATTTGGTCTCTTCTGTGTAGGAGGAGCTTTGTTATTAGTCCATGTTTGTCACTCTAACTTCATTCCTTGATCGCCGAATGTATCTATAACTCCGCAAAACAAATGGATAAATGCACATACCCACAAACCACATCAAATCCTAAAAAGAAAGATGCAGAATGGGGAATCGGACCGACCTCATAGCGATTACGGAAGAGTGATCTTATGACCGAGAGTTGCACTACATCTCAAACTCCATGTAGTTCTTGTGTGTGTACAAATCGTGCCGTAGGATGCGCCCTTGTGCAAGTTGCACAGTGATAGCGAGCTAGATCTAGAATGTAACAATGTATAGTATGTGTGGGATGGAATAGAATAAACTTCCCCTCCTATGTTGTGTATGCAGAAGTGATGCAACCCTTGTCCCTTGTATGAGTGCTAGATGGATGTGTTTGAAATGCTCATGTGCTTTGATGCAAGCTTAGATGATAATAGATAATGCCGAGTGTTTGGTCCCTTATTTGAGAGCTATAACTATGTGTGTGTGTGTGTATATATATGTATGTGTGTGTGTGTGTGTGTGTGTGTGTGTGATTCCCTTATTTGAATTTCGTAATTGACAACTGAAAGGCCGACCCATAAGTGTAAAAGATGCCTAAAAGATAAAAGAGACTCAAAAGAGTGAGAAAAGGGGAGAGGGACGGGAGGGACAGAGCGCCTAGGCACTAGTGTCCTAGTTGGGCACTAGTGTCTCGAGGCCATAAAAGATAGATAAGTTCTAGTAGGGTTGTAAGGTGTGTAAGACCAAAAGGAAAATAAGAGACAAAGCAAAGAGGCCAAAAATAGTTGTCAACCACTAGTTTTCTTGCTTAGGAATCATGTATACATTAATAAGCTCTAAGACCTAGAAATGTACCCAAGAGTTTGTGTCTACATTTGCCCCCACTTTATGTTGTTGAGTGAATACTCGATAGCATAAAGTAGATAGAAGATGCGTACCTTATGATCCTACGAGAGAATGTGGCGAATAGCCCTGCCGAGTGGACAAGTGAAGTGTGAAGTGATCGCAAGGTGAAGCGTGGAGACTAGAAAAGGGAAGTGGACCCTAGGGGTGAAGCGCATGTGTGGCTTATACCTATTCTTGTGCGTGTTCTTGTTGATGTAGGTTGCTTCTTGTTGCATATTAAAGACGGACTTGCAAAAGAAGAGCGAGAAAGTAGTCAAAGTTCTATATATGAAAAATCAAAGTAACATGTGTATAAGTAAAAGTGTGAAAGTATGTAAAAGGAAAGTGTGCACTGATGTATAAGAGTGTAAGAGATAGAGAATTTGTCCTGATTTGCTGAATTTGTTGCCGATGGTGAGTTTTTGGGTGATCTCACACCAAGAGAAGAGTGTTGGGGAAAGAGATCTAGTTTTTCTCGCCTTCCATGATGCTTCCTGAATGAACACCACTTTGCAGATGGTACGTCTCGATTAGTTCCATTTGTTCCATTTGTTCAAGTATTGTAACTAATTATAGGAGATAGAATGCATTCTGTAATTGAAGGCAAGTGCCTGCACATCTATGAAACGGTGCTAAAAATTGTGTTATATTGAGAAATTGCTTGTTTCCGCCCCAAGACATTAGACCTGGGAGGACACAAGCGCGAGCACTACCGTCTAGGTCCGGGCGCTAGTGTCCACTTTGTGTGTGAAGTCCAAGTCTGATTTTGGATTGTTATTCTGTAACAATATGTCCGTGTTGTTTCGTACTATGTTGATCGAACTATAGCTCTAAGTTGTTGTAGGAGTGATTTGTTCACCCAATGTATGCCCCCTCGTTTGGGGTGCAAGATGAGATGTCTATAGGAAAATGTGGTCCAAAGGAGAGGATCGGATCCTGATCTCAAGTGGATACCCTAGGGGGTAGGGGATGTGTATGGTAGAAACCAAGGCACATGCAAACAAAGTAGGCTAGTAGCAAGTGTTAGTAGTAAAAGTAGCTAGATGCAAAAGAAGACAATGTAACAAGAAAGTGTGAAAACAAGATGGACCATGAAAAGTGGGTTTCATACATGGGATATCACTCACAATGTCACAAGACAATCAGGGCTGAAGCAGCCAAAAGCATACAATGATCAACAAAACATAGGGCATAGCCCAAAAACAATAACATACAATAGAAAACAATATCAAGCAAAATGTATCAGATAACCATGGTTGTATATAGTCCTGCAAGGAAAATGCTACACATGAAGCACCCGTTAGCATGTTAGAAAGATAAGTAGTATGTCAAAGTGTGTATATAGCAGTGAAAAGTAAGTGCTAGTAAGGAAGTAGTAAATGATGAAACAATAGAAACATCGTGTGTGAAATATGATAGTAGAAAAAGTAGATGCCCCCAGAGGCCTCGGTGGGACTGGAAAGGGATTCAATGTCAAGCATCATGCAACGTGTAAGGAGTTGTAAGAGATTTGCATTCACTTCTAGAGGCCAAACGAACGTGCATGTGTATATGATAAAGATAATAACATATTGAGTATTTGTCTAGCATAGTAAGCAAAGTGAAAGATGTAACTAGTATAAGCTAACAAGAATAAATGCAACCAAGATATGCAAATAATGTATGAGTGTGATGGTGTGGTATGCAAGATGTGAAGATGGAAGGAGTTACGTTGCCCCCAACAAATGTGTATGCAATGAGGCTCATTTATAAAAAAAAAACCCTCAACAATCAAGAATGAACCATAGAACAAGAGTGCGTCGTCGGGAAATGGGTGTGTCGTGTGCAAGTAGAGGCTAGAAAAGATACGTCATGAAGCATAGAGCGTGAAGTGTGTAATGTGAGGTTCATTGATGTAGTGTGCCCTCAACAGTCAAGTGTGAACCGTAGCACGAGAGTGCGTCATCGGGTAACGACGGCATAATGTGTGTACCAACGAAGTGAGTATGCTTAGAAAATGTCGACATGAAGTGTGGAGCATGAAGTATAGAGTAGACACTAGAGACAATTGATAGTCTTTAGAAGGGGGAAGCGCGATGTCCCCCAAGTGTGTGATGGATAGAAGGCTATCGACGATAGTGAAGGGCGAGGACCCTCCACCCGATATCCAAAGAGACAATGGCCTATGACCATGAGCTAATAAAGTGGCGGTGTAGCGAGTAACTATGTGCATATGAATAAGGTGGAGAACATCTAGAAGAAAGGGCTCCCAGAGAGTAGGGACTTAGGCCGATGAGGTGGACTAATGGACCGATGAGGACGACAAGGTTAAGATGTAGGTCATGTGCGAATAGGAGAGCTAGGTGTAGAACTAGATTTGGACTTAGGAGGCATAGGAGGCCGCATACGAATAGGAGAGGTAGGTGTAGGGATGGAGCAAGAGTGAAGCCATGATGGAGGACAAAATGTCTTGGCTAATGCATAAATATCATCATGAGTGGGTCGAGGCAACAATGTGCGAGGTGGAATACCTTTGATGGTGACAACTTGTTTGTTATGGAGGAACTTGAGACACAAGTGATGCATGGAAGGGATAGCTTGTGTGTGCTGGAGCCAAGGAAGACCTAAGAGCATATCACAACCGATGATTTCAGAAGTGAGCAGGAATGGTGTAAAGACATGGTAAGAGACCCAACTGTGATGGGAAGAATGACACAACCATAAGAATTAGGAACGGAAATGTAATTAACGATGTTGGGCATTTAATAGCTACAAGAAGTGCAACGGAGCATGCATTGGTAAGAGCCGATGGATAGACCATAGTATTATTGATAGCATAGGTTCCAACAAAAGCATTGATATGCAATGAATCGGAAGAAAATGTAGCGTGATAATCATGATCCAAGAATGTGATAATGGCGGTGGCACATCAGCCAGAAGATATAAGAAAATCAAGAGGCCCCGATGAAGGAGGAGGCACAACACGATAAGTATGATTTGCTAGAAGAATATGTAGCTTGCTTGTCATGGTTTGGTAAAGGGTCTTTGAAGATTTTTAGCTTTTGATTATCATTGACCGGTTTGGAAGTAGATGGTGCAGGAGCTCGATGGAGTTATCAATAAGATCTTGAATTAGATGTCTAAGTTTAAAAAGCGATCAGTGGGATGCCCAATGCATTGATGGTAATCACAGCATGTATTTTCATCGTAGTTGCGGCCACGTGGGCGAGAAGGATCTACATTAAGCGGTGGGGAGAGTAATAAGATTTCTTTCGATAAGTTGTGGTAATAGGAGTCGAGGAGCATAAGGTAGCTTAGTAAATGTACGCCTCGAGGTTTGCACTTGAAGTGTGTTTGATGGAGAAACAACATTGACAGTGGCCTTAGCTTCAGTAGGCTTAGGAGATGGTGGAATGCAGATTTAGCTTGAAAACTATTAGAAGAGGATGAAGTGTCATGATATTTCAGCTTGCCCATGGATAATAATTTGCATTCGCGCATCTTGAGGGTATGGCATAATTGATCAAATGATGGAGAGGTTATCAAAAATGACACTTTCTTGAAGTGGAGGTAAGAGACTTTATACAAAGAGATCTTGCAATTTAGAATCGAGATAGCACATTGTCATCTTAGCAAAGTTGTTCTTATATCATAAAACATAGTCAACTAAACGCTCATTAGATCCTTGTTTAAGTTGAGCAAGTTGTGCATAAGAGATCTTGGTGCCGATATTGATAGAAAAATGTGCAAGGAAAGCATCGACCAAGTGAAACTAAAAACAGACTGAGGAAAGTGTCGTTGATGTTGACTAGAGGTTCGAGACACGGAAATGTGCCGAACAAGAGCGCCCATGGGAGGACAAGAGCGCCCTGTGCGCTAGCGTCCGTTGTGGATGCTAGTGTCTATGTAGGTGCTCGGGATCTTGTCTCTTTTGTGCGGGAGGAACTTTGTTATTAGTCCTTGTTTGTTACTCTTACTTCGTTCCTTGATCGTCGAATATATTTGTAACCTGCAAAACAGATGGCTAGCTGCACATACCCACAAACCACATCAAATTCTAAAAAGAAAGATGCAGAATGGGGAGTCGGAATCACCCCAGTGGTCACTCAAAGAGTGATCTTACGACTAAGCGATGCACTACATCTCAGACTCCACATTTCCCTAGGACGCCCTTGTGCAAGTTGTACAGTGATAGCAGACTAGATCTAGAATGTAACAATGTATAGTGTGTGTGGGATGGAATAGAATAAACTTCCCTTTCTATGTTGTGTATGCAGAACTGATGCAACCCTTGTCCCTTGTATGAGTGTTAGATGGATGCCTTTAAAATGCTCTTGTGCCTTTATGCAAGCTTAGGTAATAGTAGATAATGCTTAGTGCTTGGTCCCTTATTTGAGAGTTATAACTATGTATATATATGATTCCCTTGTTTGAATTTCATAATTGACAACTAGAAGGCCTGCCCATGTGTAAAAGATGCCTAAAAGATAAAAAGAGAGGAGAGAGTGTCAAAACCAAGAGGGACAAGAGCACCTAGGAGCTAGTGTCCCTGGCTAGCGCTAGTGTCCGAGGCCATACAAGATAAAGAGGTTAAGTTCCAGCAGGGCTGTAAGGTGTGTAGGACCAAAAGGAAAATAAGAGACAAAGCAAAGAGGCCAAAAAAGTTGTCAACCACTAGTTTTCTTTCTTAGGAATCATGTATATATTAGTAAGCTCTAGGACCTAGAAATGTACCCAAAGTGCATTGATTTTGTGACTAAAATAGAGCTGCCAACACTTCACCACAAGAGTTAAGAGGGACAATATCAACAACCACCCCATCAATGAAATGCTCAATTATCCCAAACTTTGCCTTGCACCTTTGTTTGTCAAAATTAATCTCTACTCCTTGTTTCACCCATCCCAAAGAATATGGATTAGGCGATTATATGCCTCTATTCCAGATTCTCTACCAACTCTAGGGAAATCAGATTCACTAGAGAACAAGAATCGCAAAGTGTGTCTATCTTTGACTTTTTAATATGGATTTATATATGAAAGAGCTTGCTCTATTCATCTTTGTCTTGAGTAGTACTACTCAAAAATACCCCCTCCAATGAAGTGCAAGCTAGTTTTTCATCTACATCTGAAATGCTCCCAAACTCTCTACCCTTTACCATGGTTGTCATGGCCTTCCTGGACTAACCTTTCTTGTGGTTCTTAGAATGCAATTCCGGATGTGATTTACAGCATCTTGAATTGGAATGTGTACCTACATCACAATGGTTACAGTGTTCCTTATCAAAATTGCATATAAAAGTGACATTATTCTTACTTTAACCATTGTTATCCCCTTGCTTAGCACTGCACCTTGCTGATTTGCTAATTTAGCAACTCCCTTCTTCCTATCCATCTCACTGTAATGGACCCGGATGTGCTTCATCAATGGTCTTGGGACTGGCCATAAAATGTCGTCTTTGTATGTTGCTGAAAATCCTCCAATGTACTTGACAAC
This sequence comes from Taxus wallichiana var. yunnanensis, assembly GCA_018340775.1. Classification (NCBI taxonomy): domain Eukaryota; kingdom Viridiplantae; phylum Streptophyta; class Pinopsida; order Cupressales; family Taxaceae; genus Taxus; species Taxus wallichiana. The sequence goes on along the minus strand of CM031238.1, from coordinate 13,384,636 downwards.
ATCATTTCTTCCTAAAGTATCCAGCTCCGTCTGAATTGCTTTCATCCTGAATTCGTTGGTATACTATTGCATGCTTTGTCCCTACCTTCTCCCATAAAATTGCCATTTGATGGAATTCTCTTCCTCATTAAAAATTGAATAGAATTGAGATTTGATAAGCTTTTTAAAGTCTACCCTCTTAACTATAGGTGTTACCTTCTTAAAATCTACCCACTTAACTACAGGTTTTAGCTTCTTAAAATCTACCCACTTAACTACAGGTGGCAGCTTCTTCAAAACTAAAGAATGCGTACAACTTTCCCACCAAGTAAGTGCGTGATAAGAAAGCTTTAAATGACCAAAAGAAATCTGTTGTTCTTCGCTTACATTATCCGAGCTGAAATATATCACCAATTGAGGCAGTGAGTTGTAAAAAAGTAGATTTTCAACATCAACTTCTCCTTCATAAGGTGCAACGTTAGCCTTTGCTCCAGCTTTAAAAGGTGGCTGAGTTGGGGGCCTTGTGGAGTTGTTTTGGGGCTGCGCTCTTCCATGGTTATTGGGTGTTTCAATTCTGACCTCCTCTTGCACTCTAGTTGTACCCAGTGACAACCCAAGACTTCCAATGAGGGCCTTCATGATCTTCTCCATCTTGTCAAGTTTCCCGTGGATTGGGAGATGCTTGCAACATCTGCCTCCAACTTCAGAAATCTTTCTTTTGGATCTTCTTTGTTGGGTATTGATATTCTCTCTTTCTTCACAAATAGCTTCTCCAAGTTGATGGTTTCAACTCAGTGATTCCACCTTCTAGTGGAAATCCCGGCTGCAACAGTAGTAAGCTGCCTTTGCCGCTTGCCTTTGCCAACCTGATCAATGGCATCAACAACTTGAACACCACAATCCACACAACAAGGAGTGCAAATGTTCTCTGACTTGATGGTTTTGACGTGGTGTTTCCAAATTGTAGTGGAAATCCCCTGCTGCAACAGTAGTAAGCTGCCTTTGCCGCTTGCCTTTGCCAACCTGATCAATGGCATCAACAACTTGAACACCACAATCCACACAACAAGGAGCGCAAATGTTCTCCGACTTGATGGTTTTGACTTGGTGGTTCCAAATTGTAGTGGAAATCCAGCTCCAAAGGTAATGGCATACAACCAAACATGTAACACTCTGATTTTGTAAGTTATTTGGATTCTTCATACTATTATAACTGCTGAAATGTGATTTATTGATCTTAGGAATGTGTTGCTAACTTGGATTCTTGCATTGATTTATTGCATTGCGTGTTTGCTTGCGTGTGACGACAAATTGTCGTATACTTGCTAAACTCTCGTTCTTTGATTAATGACACACCTTGAATCAATTTCATTGATCAAAGTATCTTTGAGGGCTTCTTGTGATTTCGTGTGTTGATTTACTCTTGAACCAAACCAGAGGTTGATATGAACGTGCAGCGCCTGATTGCAGGTATGAGCAGCTGGCACGTAAATGCCAACGACAGGGGTTCGATTCTTGAACCCTGTACTGTCGAACTTGGGACCTCGTGAGGCAAGAAATGCCTGGACACGGGTGGCCTTGGCATGTGATCAAAGGGCGGGCGTCCCTGCTGCGTAGTTACGTGAATGTCAGTTGGAAGGCTGGATGGAAGTTGTTTGGTGTTAGTGGTTAGTAGGAATTAAAACCCTAAACTAATCCTAAGTCCTAACATGCATCCTAAACTACTATCCTAAGTGGATTTTTAAATTACAAAAAAAAAAGGGAAAAATAGACCTAAGCCCTAATAACCTAAGGCTAAACTAAGACCTAGGTTGAACACTATATGCAACCTAAACTAATCCTAATCTAAAGGGCGCGTGAGACCCTTGGAAGGAAAGGATAAGGATGGAAGGAGGGTATTCATTAGCATTTATTGGTAAGTCCATACGTGGACAACGCCAGTTTTGGCGGGGCAGGTAAGAAATGGAGGCATCTATTTGGAGATAGAGCCAAATTCGGTTTTGCATGGGAAATTTGAAATTTAGAGTTCGCCAACTCAAGTTGGCGGTGGCGTGGGAAGTTAGGAAAAGGCAGAGCCTTTAATGCATTGATTATTCTTGGTCCTCGCGACCAGCTCGCCTTGGAAAGTGTATGAGGGAATTTTGATTTTCATTTTGTTGATTCGGGCTTTTGCAAAGTTGCTCTGCATTTGGTTTTTAAGTGCAGTTGGTCGACCGACTCTTGGAATTTGACACTGTTCTTGGAGATTTTAAGGTTGTTGTTGAGCCTGAAGAAGAAAGGAGTGTTGGGAAGTTTGTGCTGCCGCTGTGGAAGGAAATAACTCGGCAAACGAAGCTTTCTTCGAGTTCTGGAAAAGAGATTACAGGCATGTTAAGCCCTTCTCTTTAAAAATTCTTGCTTTGTTTAAGTGTCTCATTAAAACAACCCTGCTCTTGGGTTTGGATTGTGTGATTGTTGTCGAGTCGATTTGATTTGGATTTCGTTGATTCTTGCTTCTTTTTTTTGGAAAATGATAAGAAGAATCGCTTCTGGTTGCTAGGCTTTGATTCGTCTTTGCACGAATCGAGTTGGAACATGAATTACTGTATTATATGGTTGACAGTATGGTGGATTGAAATAGATAGTTTCTTTCTCTGTTCATGTTGTATGAAATAGGACAGGCTTTGTGAGATGTTCTCCCTTTGAGAAATCATTCCCTTCTTTGTTGTGTTGGGCTGCCTTTGTATGTATAAAAAAGTGGAAATACAGTCGTGTTATGTTGCTATGATTTGGGTTCGTTGTTTTCTTTCTTTGTCATTTTGGAAATGATGGGGTGTGGGTTATTCTCTTCTTTGTTGTGATTGATCTTTTGTCCTTGCATTTTAATTGATATGAAACACCTCCATGTTGTGTTGGTTATTGACATATATGAAATTTGAACTAGTTATTCTTGTAAAATAGAATGTTTCTCTCTGTCTTTGTGTATGGGTATTATTAGAATTTGTACTATTGTTTTGTTTTGTATGAACTTGCGATATGATTGTATTGGTTGTGTGTAACGGTTGAGGTCGTGTTCTATTTCTTTTTTCATTGAAGAAATAAGATCTTTTTTTTTTCTTTTGTTTGTTCGGGATTAAAAGAAATATCATTTCTTTTGAGCTTCATGGAATGGGTATTTCCTTTGTTTAAGTTTTATATCATGAATGCGGACTGTGTGGGTTGTTTTTATGCTTATGAAAATGTTCTTTGTTATATGGTCTTTTCGTGATATAATTGTATCAAATGCGAGTTGCATGAGTCGTTTCTATGGACTGAAATTTATTTTGAAGAGAAATGGATCTCTCTCTTCGAACTGCTTTGTGTTTGATTAGGATGAATACAACATTGGATTTTCTTGAATATAGTTGCCTTGGAAAAATAAATGATAACAGTTGTTTTATTAATTTTCTTTCCTTTTAAGATCGAATTGTTTTGAAGAAATAAAACTTTTCTTTTCCCTTGCTTTGTTAGGGATTAAAGGAAATAGAAATTTTGCATTTAAAGGAATTGGCATTAGAGTTTTATCCATGTATTTGAACTCGATTAGACGGATATGCTTAGTAATATAATTATTTGCACTGTGTTTCTTCTTTTATGTGAAATGGAATCGGGTGAGTATTTAGGGAGCTAGAAAAGAAATAGCTGTTTTTGATTTGGTAAAATGTATAATGAATTAGCGGTGATCTTCTTTTAAGAAAGTATGATGATTAGTTGTGTTTATTGATGTTGATCGGTCTTTTGAGATTAGGAAATCATTTGAGTAATTTGACTTAGCCTTGAATTCTTGAGCAAGGAATACATGCCTAGAACATTTTGTGAAAGAAATATGGGGGTTTCTTTAGTATGTACTAGATCCATGTATTGACATCCTTATGGTTTACTTTGATAAATGATGACACGAAGTTTGCATTACGGAGTTCGGATTTACTATTATGAACTTGAAATATGGATATGGATGATGAATTCTTCCCTGTTTTCATTTAAAGGATTATAAATGAAATTACTCTTCTGCTGGAAAGTGAATTCTGAATGGATTTTGTAAGTTTCACTCTGAACTGTTATCTTGATTTGTGTCTCGTTTGGATTCCATTTTAGAACAGTCATGTGGAAAGAAATAGGGACATGGATGAATGATTTGGAAAAATGATCTGTTCTTCTTTCATTCAGTTGGAAATCTATAATTCGTTGGTAACGAATCTTGTAGTGCTTAGATATGAGCGACTATATGCATTGTTGTTCGCTTTCTTGTCTGTGCTTGATTGCTTGGATTCTAATATGATGCATGAACTGAAAGGAAAGTAAAGAGGTTTACATTTCAGTTAGTTTCATCCTTGCATTTATTATTAATGAAAGGCGTGGAAAGGATAACAGTATGTTATATCAGCAGTAAGCTATTTATATTTCTAACTTTGCAAATATTGTGAATTAAGACTTGTAACGGTTATGTGGAAATGGGACAGCAGTTCTTTGGCTGATTGTGATGATATTTTGATAGTTCAGTTGTTATGCTGATCTTTCTTTTGTACCTATTTCGTGATTGATGTCTTACTGTCGTTTCATAAAAGCAGGGTTCTTTTATTGAGAGGCATTAGTTGAAGCACCTTATTTTAAGGATAAGTGCTTAATATGCTCAGTTCATTGAACTGACCCGTGCAAATCATTTTGCAGATGGAATTTGATTAGAATGAAGACATGGCTATTTTTTGATGCTTCTTGATTAGTTGAAAGATGAATTGTAATTGTTGCTTTTATTCCTCTTCGAGGAATTGTGAAAAGAAGAAGTATATTCTTATATCATGAGTTGTATTGAGGTTTTATGTAAACCTTGTCCATTCAGTTGGATTGGTAAATGTATGGATCATGACATGAAATGATGAATACAATTACAAGTGTGATATTTTTAATAATTATATCAGTTTGATATTGATGACTAAATTGGAAATATAATGTTATTTCTTGATTTGGATTTGTTTAATTGTCCTTGGATGGATGCTAAATGGGATCTGATATCTGTTCTTACCTAAATGCAACTTTTAAGTTGAAATATGCAATTAGTTCATACTTGGGTAAAGATGAATTTTTAATTGACATTAAAAATGATTAGGAAGAATATGATTCCATAACCGACAAGGTATTCAGGATTAGCTTAGGAGCTAAGGAATATCAATTAACTTTGGAGTAATCAAAATTTGCTTTCGAACTCCATTAATGATCTCGTATGCTGAATTCAGAATAAAGGATATAGGATAAGTATATCCATAACTAATGGACCTTAACTATATAACGTTAAGGAGAACAAATGAATACATTCTTGGGAATTAGACCTCGTTTAAATGACGTCTAATAAGTTAGTATTCTGAATTTAGTTACAGTTGGGAAAATCTTGGCTAAGTTTAATAGGTTAAACTTATCACGTCCGTCGGTACGGACTGCTTAATCCAATGATTAAGAAGTGAACCAAGTAGGGAAATGTAGCCCTTCGATACGAAGGAGAAGATGCATAGCAAGCTAATGGACGGATTTAGTCCCTCTTAGCTATATACAACTGTAACGGAAACGAGGATAAAGGGATCAGCATGGATGCTGAAAGTTGACTCTTAATTATTAAATCGTATCCAAATCACTTGAGCAGGATGTGTATTCTCGATGGGTGGATTCTGTAGGACATTGGCATACGCCAGCTACAGCAAGGTGTCTCCATGAAGACGGGGTCTTCATGACGACACAATGTTGCAGCTGACATATTGCAATGCCCTCCCGAATTAAAACATCAAGAATACATAGGTGAATGTGTAACTCTTAGCGAGGGGATAGAGTATGATCGGTATACGGAGTGACTCGGAATACTAAAGATAACTAGACACGGAGTCGTGGGAAAGCGACACCGTATGTACTGCGTATCTTTAGTTACAGGAGTGCCTTCCTATATTCGTTCATATTACTAGTTGGAAATTGGAAGTTTAAATCGACCTTAAACGAAGAGGATTTGGTAGGAACCGGGAAAGACCATTCTAGATAACGAGGTGAAGTGAAGTGAAGGGCGTATTCGTTGATGTGTATCACATCCGGGAATATGATCATGCAAAGCATGTGAAAATCTTTGGCCAAAGTATCGCAATTGCTGGTTGCGTTGTCCTTATCACTTAATTTAAGATGCGGGATGTCGAGATGAATATCGATAATGAGATATTGAGATAGGCTTCTTAAATGGATCACTTCGATAACCGGAAGCGGTTATGAGAGCAGGTATATATAATATACTATGCATAAACGAACATGAAAGATCGGTTGTTGCGAGTCATGAAATGAAGGATCGTTGAAACTCGAGCCATGAAAATGGAAGATCGGAGTTCCTCGAGTCATTTCTGACAGCATATAGAATCTGTTATAAGATTGAATGGCATTGAATGTGTGTTCCATATTGTAAAATATGCGAGCAGGGAACATTAGTTTTAAAAAGAAATTGTGTGATCAAAGCTGCGTTGTTTGGGCGAAGAGAACAATTATTAAAACTTGAGCGTGTGTTTGAATTTTATAATTCATAACAGAGAACGTTATAAAAAAAAAAAAATTCCCTTGTTCTGGTATCTTAAAATGGGGATGTTACATCTTGGTATCAGAGCTGAAGGTTGCAGCTCTTGGACCTAATGAGTCCACGATATTAATAAGGTTTACATTTTCTTATTGAGCGAGAAAATGGTCGGGACAAGAGGAATCTTTGCGAATAACCCGTTCTTTGGGTGGAGAAGAAGCGGTGACTACCCAAAAGCTGGATGAAATCCTTGCTGCCCTACTTGATACGAGGGATCGTTTGATTGTTCTGGAACAACAGTCAATGGGCAATGAAGAGAAGGAGAATGAAGCTGAGATAAATGATCAGCTTCCTCCTATGGACAACATCAATGGAGGGAATCCGGGTGTTGAGGATAATAATGTAAATTCTCCTAATCCCCCCTGAAAATAAAAGGGCAAGATTAGCGAAATTTGAACTTACAAATGATATAAAGAGAATAAGTCCTCCAAAGTTTGATGGAACAACTCTTGGAGACGGAGTGAGAAGCGGCTCGGTGAAATGGAGAAATACTTTGCGATAAGAAACTTCTCGAAGAGACTAAAGCGATATGGGGAGCATATCAGCTTTCTCATGAAGCATCATCATGGTGGGACAACCGTAAGGTTGAGCTGAATATTGTCGACTCAGACATAACTTGGGATCAATTTAAGGGTTATTTTAGGCAACGATGGCTGCCTCAACTCTATTTTGATAGGAAAATGACTGAATTTCAGAACTGGTCGCACAAGGAAGGATGTCGGTGACGGAATACTGGGAAGGGTTTACTAAACTCCTTAAGTATGTGCCGTAGTACCAAGCTGATGAGAAGTTCAGAATACGGAAATTCATAATGGGACTGAATCCCATCATTGGTGGCGAAGTGGATGTCCACGGCCCAACCACCATGGATGGAGTTGTCGAAAAGGCAATCAGACAGGAACAGAAATTGAGGGCAATATCTGCTCACAGGGAAGAGATAAGGAAGAAGATTCCCAATCCTTCTTCGTCTCTTGCACCAAAAAGGGGACCTTGGAAAAGGTTTGGTGTGAAAAACAAAATTGTTGTAGATAACAACAAGAAACCTGTGATGAACAGACCTGTAAATAGCGTGCGGAACAGCTTCACAAAAGTTAATGGCATTGGACAGAAGTCCTATGGAAGCCAGAATGATAACTTCAAGGCTGGTAACAAATTTGAGCCTAGAAAAGGGCCAGCTGGAGGATGCTTCAACTGTGGAAAGGACCACTATGCGAATCACTGTCCTCTGAAGAAGGATGATCGCGGACAGCAGCATAGGATACACGCTGCAGTGGCTAACAGACAAGCTGAAAAGCAAGTGACGCCCATAGAAGTTACGGGTAAGTTATTCGGTACACCTGTAGTTATACTTTTTGATACTGGAGCTACAGAATGTTTTATTTCTGCTAAACTTGCTATGAAATTAAAAAGAAAGGCTGCAAGAATGGATAAAACATGGACAGTGCATTATGGGAATAATGTTGTCCATACAGTCGAAATGTGCCTTTTTGGGGCAATTCTTGATCTGCCTGGTTTCTCCACCGAAGTTGACTTGTATGTCACTCCTCTAGGATCATATGATATCATTATTGGAGTTAACTGGTTGGCTGAACATAAGGCAAAGGTCGACTGTTATGAAAAACAAATCTGTTGCTTTGATGACCTGCAGAAAGCAGCAGTCATTCAAGGTGTAAAACGGGAAGTGCGGTTAGAAAGCGGCGGCTATGCAACTAAAAAGGGCTAAAAATAGAGGCTGCACTTTGTATGCAGTAAAAGTGACAGAAAATGTAGAGGAAGATAATGATTTCATGGAAAGATATCCATTGTTGAGGGATTTCCGTGATGTGTTTCCGGAGGAATTGCCAGGTCTTCCGCCCAAGCGTGAGTTTGACTTATGATAGAAATCAAACCAGGAACGGAACCCATATCTAAGGCACCTTATAGAATGACTACCATTGAGTTGGTAGAGCTGAAGGCTCAGTTACAAGAACTTCTGACTAAGGGGCTGATAAGACCGAGCGTCTCACCTTGGGGAGCGTGGTAATTTTCGTAAAGAAAAAGGATGGCACTTTGAGGCTGTGCATTGATTACAGAATGCTGAACAAAGCAACTATTAAAAATCGATACCCACTTCCTAGGATTGATGATCTGTTTGATCAGATGCGAGGAGCATCAGTTTATTCAAAAATAGATCTTGATCAGGGTACCATCAGCTGAGAATAAAGGAAGAAGATATTCATAAAACAACTTTTAGAACGAGGTACGGGCATTATGAGTTCACGGTGTTGCCTTTTGGGTTGACTAATGCACCTGCCGCCTTCATGAATCTAATGAACAATATTTTTCAAGAATACTTAGACAAGTTTGTGCTTGTATTCTTAGACGACATTCTTATATACTCTAAAAATGTCGAAGAGCACCAAGAACATCTCAGGATAGTGCTGGAAATCTTAAGAAAGAGGAAGTTGTATGGAAAACTGTCCAAATGTTCCTTTTATGATGCAGAAGTGCATTATTTGGGACACGTTATAAGCAAAAATGGGATAGTTGTTGACCCTTCAAAGATCACAGCTATAACTGAGTGGCCTGCGCCTAAGAACGTGCACGAAGTGAGGAGCTTCATGGGCTTGGCTGGATATTATCGAAAGTTCGTTAAGGACTTTTCAAAAATTGCTGCCCCAATCACTTCGCTGCAAAAGAAAGAAAAGAAATTTGTCTGGACAGACAAATGTGAATCTGCCTTTAAAAAGTTAAAGGAACAGTTAACTACAGCACCTATTTTGACTGTACCTGATCCAAATGGAGATTTTATGGTTGTAACGGACGCCTCAGGAGAAGGCCTTGGAGGTATTCTATTACAGAATAACCATGTCATCGCTTATGAAAGCAGAAAGCTTAAGTTACATGAACAGAACTATGCTCCACACGATCTTGAGCTCGCTGCCATTGTTCATGCACTTCAAATGTGGAGGCATTACCTTTTAGGCAAGCCCTTGAGTTAAAAACAGACCATCTAGGGCTGAAGTATATTTTACTCAGCCAAATCTGAATGCAAGGCAACGAAGATGGTTAGATTTTGTCTCGAGTATGATTTCGATATAAGCTACATTAAGGGCAAGGAAAATAGAGTGGCAGATGCTCTGAGTCGAAGGAAGCATATCTCTGCTCTTATAACGTTGAGAACTCAGTTTAAGGATGAGGTGAAAGATGCCTTGGAATCAGATCCTTATTTCCAGCAAGTCAAATCAGCACTTGCTGCAGACCCATGGACGTCAGGTATAAGGGATTCCGTTTTGATAATGAAGGAATTCTGAGGTTCGAAAATAGGGTATATATACCCTTGGCAAATGACTTAAGAGGAAAATTGTTAACTGAATTCCATAATTCACCTTTTTCTGGACACCCTGGCATTACAAAAATGCTCGCTGATCTTAAGCAGCAATATTTCTGGAAGGGAATGAAAAAGGATGTGGCAGAGTTTGTAACACACTGCTTGGAATGTCAGCGTGTTAAGGCGGAACATATGCACCCTCGCTGGATTATTGTATCCCCACAGTATTCCGCAGTATAAATGGCAAGTGATAACGATGGATTTCGTTCAAGGATTGCCTATGTCAAGAAATAAGCATGACATTATCCTGGTTGTAGTCGACAAATTGACCAAAGTGGCACACTTCATTGCTGGTAATTTGAAGGACGATGCACCAGTGCTAGCAAGAAGATTTGTACATGAAATCTTCAGATTGCATGGAATACCGGAATTAATCATATCGGACAGAGATCCGAGGATGACATCAAGGTTTTGGCAAACGCTTAATGCGGCCTTGGGGACTAAATTGAACTTCAGTTCTGCATATCATCCGGAAACGGATGGACAGACTGAGAGAGTTAATCAGGTTTTAGAGGACATGTTAAGGATGTATTGCATGGACCAGCAGTATAAATGGGAGGAATACCTTCCGCTGGTAGAATTTGCTTACAATAACACCTATCATGCCTCTTTAAAAATGGCGCCCTTTGAAGCATTGTATGGAAGAAAATGCAGAACCCCTGTCAGCTGGGACAGCGTTGAGGACAGAGAGGTAATTGGGCCAGAAATCCTTATGGAAATGGAACAGCAAATCAAAATGATTCGGGAACATCTAAAGGAGGCTGCCAATAGGCAAAAGAGCTATGCAGACTTGAAGCGGGTTGACAGGCATTATAAACTGGGAGAGAAGGTCTTTCTTCGGGTGAAGCCGAAAAAGAGCTCAATAACTTTTGGCAAGGCTGCCAAGTTGTCGCCACGTTACGTGGGACCTTTTGAAATTGTTGAAATAATCAACCCTGTAGCTTATCGTCTAGCATTACCTCCTGCTTTGTCTCAAATGCATGATGTTTTTCATATTTCTTTGCTTAAGAAATACGTGACAGATTTATCACATGTGCTAAATTGGAATTCCTTGAGTCAAGACCCGGGAATAATCGTGGTTAAGCCCATTCGAGTCTTTGGGAACTGCTTGATTGTACTTGAGAAATCGCGAAGTGAACCAATGTAAGGTCCAGTGGGACCAGTTCAGCGAAGAAAGTGCAACTTGGGAAAATCTCGAAGAAATGAGATCTACTTTTCCACACCTGTTTAATTGAATTTGAAATTCAAAGAACTGATAATTCTACCAAATTTAGACAATTATTAGTCTATTGTACAGTTGTCTTAAAACGTTGTTTTTAAGAGTGAATCTATTTTTGGTATGAACTTATGAATGAAAGGACAATAACTGAACTTTGTCCTAGGAACTCCTTGATTTGTTTAAACTGATCATCGGGACGATGATTCTTTAAGGAGGGAAGAATGTAACGCTCTGATTTTGTATGTTATCTTGGTGAAAGTTTTTCATGCTGTTATAACTGCTGGAATGAAAGCAAACATGTTAAGATAAACTCTGATCTTAAAGGAATGTGTTGCTAACTTGGATTCTTGCATGCTGTGATTTATTGTTAGGACAGCAGTTATTGTACTTGCGTGTTTGTTGATGTGACGACAAATTGTCGTATACTTGCTAAACTCTCGTTACTGATTGACAGCACACCTTGAATCAATTTCATTGATCAAAGTATGCTGAGGGCTTCTTGTGATTTCTGTGTCGATTTACTCTTGAACCGAACCAGAGGTTGATATGAACGTGCAGCGCCTGATTGCAGGAATGAGCAGCTGGCACGTAAATGCCAACGACAGGGGTTTGATTTTTGAACCCTGTACTGTCGAACTTGGGACCTCGTGAGGCAAGAAATGCCTGGACACGGGTGGCCTTGACACGTGATCCAAAGGACGGAACGTCCTGCTCTGCATTAACGTGAATGTCAGTTGGAAGGTTGGATGGAAGTTGTTTGGTGTTAGTGGTTAGTAGGAATTAAAACCCTAAACTAATCCTAAGTCCTAACATGCATCCTAAACTACTATCCTAAGTGGATTTTTAAATTACAAAAAAAAGGGGAAAAATAGACCTAAGCCCTAATAACCTAAGGCTAAACTAAGACCTAGGTTGAACACTATATGCAACCTAAACTAATCCTAATCTAAAGGGGCGCACAGACCCTTGGAGGGAAAGGATAAGGATGGAAGGAGGGTATTCATTAGCATTTAATAGAAAGTCCATACGTGGACAGCGCCAGTTTTGGCGGGGCAGGTAAGAAATGGAGGTATCTATGTGGAGATAGAGCCAAATTCGGTTTTGCATGGGAAATTTGAAATTTAGAGTTCGCCAACTCAAGTTGGCAGTGGCGTGGGAAGTTAGGAAAAGGCAGAGCCTTTAATGCATTGATTATTCTTGGTCCTCGCGACCAGCTCGCCTTGGAAAGTGTATGAGGAATTTGATTTTCATTTTGTCGATTCGGGCTTTTGCAAAGTTGCTCTGCATTTGGTTTTTCTGGTCTGGTTCAGTCGACCCAGCTCTTGGAATTTGACACTGTTCTTGGAGATTTTAAGGCTGTTGTTGAGCCTGAAGAAGAAAGGAGTGTTGGGAAGTTTGTGCTGCCGTGGTGGAAGGAAATAACTCGGCAAACGAAGCTTTCTTCGGGTTCTGGAAAAGAGATTACAGGCATGTTAAGCCCTTCTCTTTAAAAATTCTTGCTTTGTTTAAGTGTCTCATTAAAACAACCCTGCTCTTGGGTTTGGATTGTGTGATTGTTGTCGAGTCGATTTGATTTGGATTTCGTTGATTCTTGCCTTCTTTTTTGAAAATGTTAAGAAGCTTCGCTTCTGGTTGCTAGGCTTTGATTCGTCTTTGCACGAATCAAGTTGGAACATGAATTACTGTATTAGATGGTTGACAGTATGGTGGATTGAAATAGATAGTTTCTTTCTCTGTTCATGTTGTATGAAATAGGAACAGGCTTTGTGAGATGTTCTCCTTTCTGAGAAATCATTCCCTTGCTGTTGTGTTGGAACTGCCTTTGTATGTAAAAAAAAAAGAAGTGGAAATACAGTCGTGTTATGTTGCTATGATTTGGGTTCGTTGACCCTTGCTGTCATTTTTGGAAATGATGGGGTAAAATCATTCTCTTGCGTTGTTGTGATTGATCTGTCCTTGCATTTTAATTGAGTGGAAACACCTCCATGTTGTGCTGGTTATTGACATAATATGAAATTTGAACTGGTTATTCTTGTAAAATAGAATGTGGAACTGTACAGGCAGTATGGGTATTTTATTGTTGTACTATTGTTTTGTTGTCACCTGAACTTGCGATATGATTGTATTGGTTGTGTGAACGGCCTGAGGTCGTTTCTATACTGAAGTTTTCATTGAAGGAAATAAGATCTTTTTGTTTACTATCTGCTGTTCGGGATTAAAAGAAATATCATTTCTTTTCGAGCTTCATGGAATGGGTATTTCACTGTTTAAGTTTTATATCATGAACTGGCAGACTGTGTGGGTTGTTTTCACTGCTATGAGAATGTTCTTTGTTATATGGTCTTTCGTGATATAATTGTATCGGCTGTGCGAGTTGCATGAGGTCGTTTCTATACTGAAATTTCTTTTACAAGAGGAAATGGATCTTCTCTCTTCTGCTGTGTTTGATTAGGATGAATACAACATTGGATTTTGTCTGAATATAGGAAGTTGCCTTGGAAAAAGAAATGATAACACGTTTTTGGCTGTTTCTTTCCTTTTCTTGCTGAAGAAATAAAACTTTTCTTTTCCCTCTGCTGTTCCGGGATTAGAAGGAAATAGCATTTTGCATTTTAAAGGAATTGGCATTAGAGTTTTATCTGAGTATTGTGAACTCGATTAGACGGATATGCTAGTAATATAATTATTGTTGTGTTTCTTCTTTTATGTGAATTGACGAATACGAATGAGTATTCGTGGGAGCTAGAAAAGAAATAGCTTTCCTTCTGAATGTATAATGAATAAACGGTGATCTTGCTAAGAAAGTATGATGATTAGTTGTGTTTATTGATGTTGATCGGTCTTTTGAGATTGGACTGTTTTGGTGATTACGACTTAGCCTTGAATTGCTGAGCAAAGGAATACATGCCTAGAAATTTTGTCTTGCTATGGGGGGTTGTCTTGACTGTACTAGATCCATGTATTGACACCCTGTACGGTTTACTTTGATAAAGGTAATGACATCTGATTTTGCATTCTGGAGTTCTGCATACTATTATGAACTTGAAATATGGATATGGATGATGAATTCTTCCCTGTTTTCATTTTAAAAGGATTATAAATGAAATTATTCTTGCTGCTGGAAAGTGAATTCCGAATGGATTTTGTAAGTTTCACTCTGAACTGTTATCTTGATTTGTCTCTCGTTTGGATTCCATTGTTAGGACAGTCATGTGGAAAGAAATAGGGACATGGATGAATGATTTGGAAAAATGATCTGTTCTTCTTTCATTCAGTTGGAAATCTATAATTCGTTGATAACGAATCTTGTAGTGCTTAGATAAGAGCGACTATATGCATTGTTGTTCGCTTTCTTGTCTGTGCTTGATTGCTTGGATTCTAATATGATGCATGAACTGAAAGGAAAGTAATGGGTTTACATTTCAGTTAGTTTCATCCTTTGCATTTATTATTAATGAAAGGCGTGGAAAGGATAACAGTGTGTTATATCAGCAGTAAGCTATTTATATTTCTAACTTTGTAAATATTGTGAATTAAGACTTGTAACGGTTATGTGGAAATGGGACAGCAGTTCTTTGGCTGATTGTGATGATATTTTGATAGTTCAGTTGTTATGCTGATCTTTCTTTTGTACCTATTTCGTGATTGATGTCTTACTGTCGTTTCATAAAAGCAGGGTTCTTTTATTGAGACAGTTAGTTGAAGCACCTCATTTTAAGGATAAGTGCTTAATATGCTCAGTTCATTGAACTGACCCGTGCAAATCATTTTGCAGATGGAATTTGATTAGAATGAAGACATGGCTGTTTTCTGATGCTTCTTGATTAGTTGAAGATGAATTGTAATTGTTGCTTTTATTCCTCTTCGAGGAATTGTGAAAAGAAGAAAGTATATTCTTCTATCTATGAGTTGTATTGAGGTTTTATGTAAACCTTGTCCATTCAGTTGGATTGGTAAATGTATGGATCATGACATGAAATGATGAATACAATTACAAGTGTGATATTTTTAATAATTATATCAGTTTGATATTGATGACTAAATTGGAAATATAATGTTATTTCTTGATTTGGATTTTTAATTGTCCTTGGATGGATGCTAAATGGGATCTGATATCTATTCTTACCTAAATGCAACTTTTAAGTTGAAATATGCAATTAGTTCATACTTGGGTAAAGATGAATTTTTAATTGACATTAAAAATGATTAGGAAGAATATGATTCCATAATCGAAAGGTATTCAGGATTAGCTTAGGAGCTAAGGAATATCAATTAACTTTGGAGTAATCGAACTTCGCTTTCGAACTCCATTAATGATCTCGTATGCTGAATTCAGAATAAAGGATATAGGATAAGTATATCCATAACTAATGGACCTTAACTATATAACGTTAAGGAGAACAAATGAATACATTCTTGGGAATTAGACCTCGTTTAAATGACGTCTAATAAGTTAGTATTCTGAATTTAGTTACAGTTGGGAAAATCTTGGCTAAGTTTAATAGGTTAAACTTATCACGTCCGTCGGTACGGACTGCTTAATCCAATGATTAAGAAGTGAACCAAGTAGGGAAATGTAGCCCTTCGATACGAAGGAGAAGATGCATAGCAAGCTAATGGACGGATTTAGTCCCTCTTAGCTATATCATTGTAATT
Source organism: Taxus wallichiana var. yunnanensis (assembly GCA_018340775.1). Lineage (NCBI taxonomy): Eukaryota > Viridiplantae > Streptophyta > Pinopsida > Cupressales > Taxaceae > Taxus > Taxus wallichiana. Next base: position 13,368,802 of record CM031238.1, on the reverse strand, counting down.
GAAAGCGAGGATAAAGGGATCGGCATGGATCTTTGAAAGTTGACTCTTAATTATTAAATCGTATCCAAATCACTTGAGCGGGATGTGTATTCTCGATGGGTGGGTTACGTAGGACATTGGCATATGCCGGCTACAACGTGAGTGTCTCCATGAAGGCGGGGTCTTCATGGCGACACAATGTTGCGGTGACATATTGCAATGCCCTCCCGAATTAAAACATCAAGAATACATAGGTGAATGTGTAACTCTTAGTAGGGGATAGAGTATGATCGGTATACGGAGTGACTCCGGAATACTAAAGATAACTAGACACATGGAGTCGTGGGGAAACGACACCGTATGTCTGCGTATCTTTAGTTACCAGGAGTGCCTTCCTATATTCGTTCATATTACTAGTTGGAAATTGGAAGTTTAAAACTGACCTTAAACGAAGAGGATTGGTAGGAACCAGGAAAGACCATTCTAGATAATAGGTGAAGTGAAGTGAAGGACGTATTCCGTTGATGTGTATCACATCCAGGAATATGATCATGCAAAGCATGTGAAAATCTTTGGCCAAAGTATCGCAATTGCTGGTTGCGTTGTCCTTATCACTTAATTTAAGATGCAGGATGTCAGATGAATATCAGTAACAGATATTCAGATAGGCTTCTTAAATGGATCACTTCGATAACCGGAAACGGTTATGAGAACAGGTATATATAATATACTATGCATAAACGAACATGAAGGATCGGTTGTTGCGAGTCATGAAATGAAGGATCGTTGAAACTCGAGCCATGAAAATGGAAGATCGGCGGTTCCTCGAGTCATTTATACGGCATATAGAATCATTATAAGATTGAATGGCATTGAATGTGTGTTCCATATTGTAAATATGCGAGCAGGGAACATTAGTTTTAAAAAGAAATTGTGTGATCAAGCTGTGTTGTTTGGGCAGAGAACAATTATTAAAACTTGAGCGTGTGTTTGAATTTTATAATTCATAACGAGAGAACGTTAAAAAAATAAAAAATAAAAAATTTCCCTTGTTACGGTATCGAGCCGAGTTGTTTTACATGCATTTGAAGTCTGGTGAGCTACACCGCCAAGTCCAATTTTGGCGGGTGAGTCACATGGCGAGCTAAAGACCATGTTCATTCTTGCATAGAGCATGCCAAGTTGTCTTGAGAATCTACCGAGTTGGGGAGTTTAAGTCCTCTCCGGTAGGGCCGAGCCCTACTTTCCATTGAAATCGAGCCACTAATCGATCGGGTGAACACGGTCCCCACGAGTTCATCAAAACATTGAAAGTTTTTATAGAGGTCAATACCCTGCAATAATAAAAAAGGAAGCCAAAGTGTCAAATACACAACGAACGAAAGCACTCAAAGCAAATAACATCCGGACACTGCAGAGGAAACAAAAAAATACATAGCGGTAGTCAATTAAAAATAGTGGAAATCAAAACAATGACTTGCAAAGAAAACAAAATGGTGGAAATCAATAAACAATGACATAAGAAGGTAAACAAAAGCTGAAAGAAGCCTCATATCCACTCGGAGCGCAGAACACTAACCGCCTACACCTAGCGAACGCCACATGGTTACCAGTCAAAGCGACCACGTCTTTTTCAAAGGTTAGTCACTTTTATTTTACACTTCAAATACAAAGTGCTTCAATTTATGTGTATAGCACATCGGTCTATTGGTGAGTGGGAAAGCATTTGGGGAAGGAGGTGTTTGGTTTGACCCCACCCCAACCGAAACTTTTTATATATTGAGATTTGGTGGCAAACTTAGCAGAACCGCCATACATAGCGGTAAAAATAGTAGAAAACCACCGCTAAATCCACAAGTTATAACTAAATCCCCACATATTTTAAGAGGAGAAAACCTAATTTGGGTGAATTGTTTTTCCTACTAATCCACTTAAAAATAATTCGAGAAATTTTTCTAAAGGGGGTGTTGGTGTCGAATCACAAAGACCCATGGGACTCCGCAATGCGATCGTTTGAGACTCCCAGTGCGATTGCACAACATGGAGCTTTTCCCAAGTGTGGGACCTTGCGAAATCAGAAAAGCTCTCTGGATGAAGGCCGGCTCCTATTCCTCTGTTCAGATGCACCAATGAAACGCAGAGGTTTACCCCAAAAACCTAATCTAACTACCAAGGAGACAGGGAGAGAGAAATGCATAAAAATAAACCTAAGCTACGGAGGTGATGCACCGAGGAATGAAGAACACCCGTTTTGCAAGATTAAACACAGACCACATAGATGTAATGCCACACTATGCACAGATAGCCAAAATGCAATAAAAGATCAAAAATGACAGTAATAAATATGTAAGAGGGTTTAGAAGCAACCACAGACACACATATATTGCTCAAGGATCGATTCAATATATTGCAATGGCCAAGAGGCAAAAAACAGCGTTACAGTCCATATGGGAGGTTTTGGAACTCCACAAATCTTCTTGTGAACAGGAGAGAAGGGAGGGTGCAAAGCAGAAATGTCCAACCTTTAAAAAACAGCCCCTCCTTACATTATATAGGAAGAAAAGATGAGAGAGGAGAAGAATTCACCCCCTTTTCCCAACCACCTTCAAAACTGCATTCAATTCTTCAACAACCACGGTGGCAGATGAGATCCCCAACGCCTGTCGGGTTCGGAACTCCCTCGAACATTTGCATCGGGCTTGGAGGACACCGCGGCATGTGTTTGATGCTCGTGCTTTCCCGAAACCCGCATCCGCCGCTATTACCAAATTTCCTTTGTTTTCGGGTTCGAGGATGTATGACTTGCATGCATCGGATTTGGAGGCGCTTTGCGACATGTGTTTTCGCCCCATGCTCTTCCGCCATGTTTTCCCGACCCGAAAACCCGATTTCCTTGTTTTTTCGGGTTTTGGCGACCCGAAAACATATTTCCTTGTGTCGGGCCTTTTAGAACTCCCGACATGCTTCTTAGGCGTGCAAACCCGACTTGTTTTTCCGCCATGGAAACCCGAATTGCTTTGTGTCGGGTTTCGACGACCTTCCGACATGTTCTCTGTTGTCGGGTTTTGGTGGGCTCCCGACATGCTCTTTCATCATGCGTTCCCGACCCGAAAACCCGATTTGCTAGGTGCGTCGGGTTTTGGAAACCCGAAAACATATTCTTTGATTGGCGGGTTTCGAAGATCACCCGACATGTCTTTTGCTGTCGGGTCTTGAAGGCCTCCCGGCATCTCCTTTGGCGTCGGATTTTTCTGCCCCCCCCGACATGTTCTTTCCCTCTGATTTTCCGCTCCGAAAACCCGATTCCATTTGCGTCTGCTCTGTGCGTCGGGTTTTGCGGCCCCTGCAACATGTTTCCTGGGCGTCGGATTTTTTTGCCCCGCATACATATTTCTTGCTGTTTCTCGCCATGCAATCCCGCATGTATGCCCCGGTGTCGGGCTTCTCAACCCTTCCGCCATGCCCTTGCGCCCTGTTCCTCCCGCCTGCTGGCTTTCGCGATTTGCCTCTGATTCCGTCGACTCCCAAACCCGCGTTTGGTGCGTCTGCGGGAGGAAAAATATATACAACAATTTGGCGACTCACGGGGTTACCTGCCTGCTAGGTAGAAGATCAGTGGCCTTTTAGCAATCCATTGGGCATGGAGTCATAAGCGATATCCTGAACCAACCCGATATCCGATCCTGAACCTGATACCGCAACTCCTTCTCTGAGAGCACACTGAACTTAAGAGTTGTTCTCACCAAAAACCGCTGCAATGAACCATGCCAGAGCAAAACCAACACCACAAAAACTATGTACAAAACTGGAAATCATACATGCCCCAAATGGAACATGCAGAGTGTGCACAAGCACTTCTTCTGCTGGAAGCAAACCTACCTACTCTCTAATCTGGGAAGCAAAGGCAAGCTAAACAAACCCCCGCATTTGGTTGTGCAAAATAGCTTCCTTTCTTCAAAATTGGCAGCCATGCAATTGATTTGGCACTGATCATGGCTGTTAGGATGAGTGGAAAATCAACAAGAAGCTGGTCTTCTATCCAAATCACCAAGGTATCAACTGAAAAATCCAATACCTCTTTTAGTTGCTCTGCATTTGGATCGAAAAGGTATGGCAGCTGATCCTTGGTACTTTGTAACTCACCCTCATGCTCAGAAGCGAGCATGACCGGTTGTGGCTTCTCCTTTGGCTCCAATGAAGCCAAATACCTGATTGGGCAAGGTCTGATCCGTTTGATATGCCCATAGCTCTGATTTCCAACTCCAAAAATGGAGTTCTCTTGCAGACCCTCCGAGATGGATGACGTGGAAGAAATGGTGGAATCCTTCTGTCCTTTCTCTTCCTCCAATGAAGGACATGGAAGATTAAAATCTTCCAATCTTGATTCCAAAGAGCTGCTATAAGATGCAGGCTGCTGCAAATGAAAGCTCTCCTCCATGACAGCAGACTCTGGTGTTTGGAATGTGGATGATGAAAGAGAGAATGGTGAAAACTCAACCGGTTCCTCTCCATCAAAACAGTCCTCCAAATCTGACAGGTAAACTGCCTCATTGCTGTCCTGCTGCTCGTGTTCAACTTCCTCCATGGTGTCCTCTTGGTCTGCAACTTGACCACCATGGTTTCCTTCACTCTCCAATATTGAGTTTGAGAGATCAAACTCCTCTTCAGTAATAGAACTTGAGAGAGGTGAAGTAGAAAGAAGAACTGAAGGTTCTTCTATAACCTGCTTTGTGCTCAAACCCTTTGGATCTGCACTTTTCTCCTCTCTGACTAGATTGTGCTCCTCTTCTTTTGGATCTGAGCAGCTTCTCCCTCCTCCAATGTTTGAAGAGAATCTTGCTCTTGATTGAACTCCTCCTCAAAGATGAAGTTTGTCAAGTCAAACTCTTCAATTTGCTGCTCTAGAGGACAAGTTGGGGCTGCAAGATCTTCTTCTCCAACAAAATCAGTCTTCACCACCATTTTTCCTCCAACCCCGGCCTCTTCGTAGGCTTAACCATCAAGGGATCTTTGTCATCCCAAATCTAAGAGCCCAACTCTTCAGACTTTGAATTTCTTTCTCTTTGTTGGCACTCTCTTTTTGCTGTGGTTTTCCTTGGCTGGCATTCTGATTTTCATCCTCCCAACATGGATTAGGGAATGCAATAGGAGGGATAGGTTGAAACTCAACTGATTTGACAATTTCATGTGGTGGTGGAGGCAGTGAAACCTCTTGTTTCTTTGGAGTGGAAGGTACTTCATTTAGCTCTTGTGGAGGGGGTTTGGATTTGGAAGAGAAGAGGGCAGAAAAACTGAGATGGGATGGAAGACTAGGGGGTGGAGGGATGGATTCAACATTTAGGGCAGCAGATGGTGAGTTTAAAACTTGACACTGCTGAAATGATATAGATTGAGAAGGAGGAAAAGAAAGAGTATGAGGTGGTGTGCTTACCCATTGACAAGGTTGCAGAATACTTCTCTCATACACCTCTATTCCTTCAATCCACCTTGTAAGTAATGGCAGTGTTGCAATCATGAAGTCTAACTTCTCTTGAGAGCTGTAATGCCTTGGAAAAGGTCCCACCCATGGACAAGGTGCTCTGCAACCAATTCCAAATGCTTTCATTTGTGCCTGAGCCCTAGATTGCACCATGTTCACCTCCATCTTTTGGATTTTCTCCAGCAGATCTGCATTTTCTTCTTCATTGTCTTCATTGCATGCGTACCCTTGCTCTTGGAAAGCTCCATAGCCAAACTGATTTTGGCATTGCTGCTCATATGGGTATGCATGTTGATCCTGAACTTGACCAAAATGTTGATTTGGAGGATTTGTAAAACATGTTGGAGGTGTGATATATTGCTGCTGTTGATGTGGATTCCATGATGGAAATGAAGTCATGATTGCACAACTTCATGGAATGGACAAGAATGAAAGAGGTGGAAAGAAGGATGGGTGGAAATGAATGGGAACGGGTCTGTAACTCAGAGAAATGGGTTGCTGATCAGGTGGAGTCGCCAGATGTGTTTTTTGAAAATGCCTCTAAAAGGCTGGATGTTGCCAAGTTACACACCAAACTTGACAATATCGAAATCGAGATTTAAAATTTGAAAGACCCGGAGGAAGCAATCGTCAATTCGGAAATCGGGCCTTGTTGTGCAGCTGTGGATCCCTGAAAAGTACAGGCGGAACTCAGGTCATGCAATGCAACTCACAAAACCTGAATTGCTATGTGTCGGAACTTGGAACATGTCCGACATCCCTTAAAACCTGATTTTATTTGTTGTCGGGATTAGGACCATGCATTGCATCCCCCAAAACCCGATTTGCTGCTTTGATGTTCTCGGATCCCGAAATCCCGAAATCACTAAAAAACTCGAAATTTTGAAAATCAAAATCTCAAAAATCTAAAGATACCCTTTTGAAGGTTTCCCTCGGATCTACCAACTGCCGAAATTTTGACTCGTTTTGAGCAAGTTAAGCCCTTGAAAATTGATTTCGGGGTTCAGGCTGGGAGTTACAAAATTTGAAATTTGTAAAAAACTATAATTTTTTTGAAAACTCCTTCAAATTTTTGATGGAATGACCTCTTGGTCCCACCGGGCGTGCCAAAACTGTTGGTGTCAAATCACAGCACCCCTGGGACTCCACAACGCGATCGTTTGAGACTCCCAGTGCGATTGCACAACATGGAGCTTTTCCCAAGTGTGGGACCTTGCGAAATCGGAAAAGCTCTCCGGATGAAGGCCGGCTCCTATTCCTCTATTCAGATGCACCAATGAAACGCAGAGGTTTACCCCAAAAACCTAATCTAACTACCAAGGAGACAGGGAGAGAGAAATGCATAAAAATAAACCTAAGCTACGGAGGTGATGCACCGAGGAATGAAGAACACCCGTTTTGCAAGATTAAACACAGACCACATAGATGTAATGCCACACTATGCACAGATAGCCAAAATGCAATAAAAGATCAAAAATGACAGTAATAAATATGTAAGAGGGTTTAGAAGCAACCACAGACACACATATATTGCTCACGGATCGATTCAATATATTCTGCAATGGCAAGAGAAAAAAAAAGCACATTACAGTCCATATGGGAGGTTTTGGAACTCCACAAATCTTCTTGTGAACGGGGAGAGAAGGGAGGGTGCAAAGCAAAAATGTCCAACCTTTAAAAACAGCCCCTCCTTACATTATATAGGAAGAAAAGATGAGAGAGGAGAAGAATTCGCCCCCCTTTTCCCAACCACCTTCAAAACTGCATTCAATTCTTCAACAACCATGGTGGCAGATGAGATCCCCAACGCCTGTCGGGTTCGGAACTCCCTCGAACATTTGCATCGGGCTTGGAGGACACCGCGGCATGTGTTTGATGCTCGTGCTTTCCCGAAACCCGCATCCGCCGCTATTACCAAATTTCCTTTGTTTTCGGGTTCGGAGGTATGACTTGCATATGCATCGGATTTGGAGGGTGCTGCGACATGTGTTTTCGCCCCATGCTCTTCCGCCATGTTTTTCGCCCGAAAACCTGATTTCCTTGTTTTTTCGGGTTTTGGCAACCCGGAAACATATTTGCTTGTGTCGGGCCTTTTAGAACTCCCGACATGCTTCTTAGGCGTGCAAACCCGACTTGTTTTTCCGCCATGGAAACCCGAATTGCTTTGTGTCGGGTTTCGACGACCTTCCAACATGTTCTCTGTTGTCGGGTTTTGGTGGGCTCCCGACATGCTCTTTCATCATGCGTTCGACCGAAAACCCGATTTGCTTTAGGTGCATCGGGTTTTGGAAACCCGAAAACATATTCTTTGATTGGCGGGTTTCGAAGATCACCCGACATGTCTTTGTCGGGTCTTGAAGGCCTCCCGGCATCTCCTTTGGCGTTAGATTTTTCTGCCCCCCCGACATGTTCTTTCCCTCTGATTTTCCGCTCCAAAACCCGATTCCATTTAAAGGCTCGCTCTGTGCGGCGTCGGGTTTTGCGGCCCTCGCAACATGTTTCAGGCGTCGGATTTTTTTGCCCCGCATACATATTTCTTGCTGTTTCTTTGCCATGCAATCCCGCATGTATGCTCCGGTGTCGGGCTTCTCAACCCTTCCGCCATGCCCTTGGCTCTGTTCCCCCGCCTGTCCTCCCGACTCCTCCGCTTCTGCTGGCTTTCGCGATTTGCCTCTGATTCCGTCGACTCCCAAACCCGCGTTTGGTGCGTCTGGCGGGAGGAAAAATATATACAACAGGGGGGACATCCAAAAACTACTTTTTAAGCTATTTTTGTGGGTTTTCCCCACTAAGACCCATTCTAAACTACGGAGGCCATTAAGGCCTAAAGCAAAACAATTTTTTTCCTTCCATTCATTTTTTCTACATATTGGATGTAATTGTATATTTTCAAAGTGGATTGTACTAATTTGCAGGTTGCCATATTCAACCACAAACATTGTAACTAATAAAAAATGGTAGAGATTTGTAAACAAAATCAATAAAATTTGTTTCTGTAACACTCACGAGATCTTCAGATCTCTTTTCGCAACGCGTTCAATATATACAGTGCATTTGGGAAGTTCTTACGGGTAAAGCCGTCACGATTACTACTTGCGCACTTAATGCCTAATATAACTACTACAACGCGTCATATGGGCATCGTCCCTATAAATTGATGGGGAGTAATAAGGACATCGACACACATGTTGATCCATCCCATCCGTCTGTGAATGATTGCATGACATAAATCCAAACACTGAAATTATCCGAGTATATAACAAAGTTACGCACACGTATGAGGATATTTATTTGAGCTAGTGTCAATAATTGTACAGATCCCTTTCAGTATTGTCTTGGTACCATGTATCAAATTATTTCACGTACATTAATGCCTCTTTCATGTACCACCAAGTATATCAAAAGGACAAGCTTATTCCATGTACCGAGCGGGTATATCGGAAGGGCGTGTCTATAGAAAGGTTCAGTAAATTGGAGTGACGGTATATATATTGGGAGACCATATACCTAGAGTGATAAGAGCCTTACCCTTTGTTAGTGAATTTAGAAAATGGGCACCAATGCCCCTAATTTCTTTCTTCTAGACTCACAGCTCCTCAGAGGAGATAATTATGCTGCATGGAAGACTAAGATCAGAACACAAATTTATTTTGAGGAGATATTGCCTCTTGTGAATGGTTCTGCAATAAGATCATAAGATGATGCAGCTCAACAAAGACATTTTGACAAGGCCAATCAGAAGGCAAAAGTTATTATCTTATTTGTAGTGTACGATGATGTGTAACCCCACATTCGAGATGCCAAAACAACCAAAGAAACGTGGGATAAGTTGAGCACCATGTACAAGGCCAAAAATAAGAACACAATACTAAATTTGCAAAGTCAGTTACATACATTGAAATTCAAACAGAATGAGAAAGTGGAAGCTTTCTTAAGAAGAGTTATAGAATTGAGGGCTTCACTTCTAGCCCTGGGAGAGGAGGTCACTGATACAACTCTCGTTCCCATTGTTTTGAGAGCACTCCCTCCTTCATATCACATTTTTGTGATGACACTAAACTTGTTAGATCGAAAGTTAGTTTTGACAAGCTAGTGAATCTACTACAACAAGAAGAAGTAATGTACAATAAAGATGATGAAGAGGAGTAGGCACTATCTTCTCATCAGAAAGGAAAAGGAAAAGGAAAATTTCATTCTTCTCAAAAGTCCCAAAAACAACATCAACATCAACATGGGGACAAGAAAAATAAGAAGTGTCCTATCTGCAACAGAGGACATGATGTGAAAGATTGTTGGTACAATACATACAAGAAAGGTTCATCAAGTAATTCGGACCTCAAAATCAACAATCTCATAAGGGACAATCACACTACAATCAAGGGTAGAAGAAGGGGAACTGGCAAAGAAAACCCCATCAGTAAGGAAATATAGCTAAGCAAGAAGATCATTTAGAAAATGAGGACTTCTTGTACACTTCTCATTCCAATGAACCATCCATGTCATCTAGTGTTGTTTGGTATGTTGATTCAGGAGCCACTCGACACATGACTAGGCACAGAGACTGGTTTACTACCATGAGGGACACACCTTCAAAAATCATGTTTCGTTAGGTGATGATTCTTATTACACAATACAAGGGATTGAGAACATTTATCTACCTCTTGGTTCATGTAATTATGGACTATCATATGTAGTATATGTCCCTGGCTTAACAAAGAATCGCTAGTAGTTAGTCACTTCTAGATCACAATCTAAAGATTGAATTTGATAGTCATTCTAATAAGAAAGTGTGTTTGATTCGAGACAAATCAAGAGGATCAAAAATTATTGCAAAATCCTCCAATGTGGGACGTATGTTTGAACTTAACTTTTTCCACAGAGATGATCAGGAACTTGTGGCTAAGAATTCTTCATCAACATAGCAATTGTGGCATCGACTTGGTCACATCAGTTTCAAGTATCTTGAAACACTTTGCCGGTACAACATGGTGAGAGGCTTGCCATCTCTCTAGAAGGATACAGATAAGTGTCCTCACTACCTAACAGGAAAACAACACAAAGCTTCATTCTAGAAGAGTACTTATTGAGCTCATGGTAAGCTTGATTTGGTTCATATCAATCTTTGTGGTCTAATGCAACCTAGTCATTCTAGATTTCAATACTTCATGCTTTGTGTTGATGACTATTCAAGGAAAATGTGGATATTTTGTCTTCGTAAGAAAAGTGAAGCTTTTGAAAACTTCAAAAATTTTAAAGTGGTTGTAGAGAACGAGATTGGTCATCATATCATATGTCTTCGCTCAAATCGAGGGGGGTAATTCACTAGTGATGAGTTCAAATCCTAGCTACAAGTGCACAAGATTCGTCAACAAATTCCTCCACACACACCGCAATAGAATGGTGTTGTTGAGAGAAGATCTTTGTAATATTATGAAAATGGTGCATTGCATGATCGATGATTCTGGATTAGCGAGGAAATTTTAGGAAGAAGTAGCAAAGACATCAATTTATTTGTTGAACATAGTGCCCACAATTGTTGATGGAGTAACACCACATGAAGCATGGTCGAAGTGGAAGCCATTCATTGCACACCTCAGAGTATTCAGGTGTAAAGCTAACATGCACATACCCAAGAAGAATATAAAGAAGTTGGATATGAAGTCACAAAAACTCATCTTCATTGGCTACAGTGAAGAGACTCTTGGGTACAAATTGATGGATCTAAAGACTAGAAAAGTCTACACCAGCAGAGATGTTGAGTTCTTTGAGAAGAAGGAAGTTGAGACCCTCTCTCCAGAATCACCTGATGTAGATATTTCACCTGTTGTAAAAATAGAAGTTGATGTTTTCGTTGATGATGATAGTGATGATGGGGATGATCGAGATAGGACCATGACCTGTAATGCCCCATTCATCATTGCTCTGTTATTCTATGACGACCGTGCTTCTAAGGGCTGAACGCCATTGTGTTTCCTTTGAAATGTTGGTGTCTTCATCTTGTTGAGCTTACCTTCTTGCGTCGGTGTCGATGTTTTGGTTGCTGGCCCCGCAGCGTCCTCGCGATTATCCTATTAAAGGAAAACCTTGTTCTTGCTATATCGAACCTCATGTTGATTGTTGTTTATTGCCTGCAAGATATTTTTCGTAGTATTGATCACTCTCGTGCTCGACCCCTCGATTAAATTATTATTATTATTATTATTTTTATTTGTTGTCACTATCGTGTTAGGTCCTAAACAATTTTTCGAACCCCGTTAGGTGTCGCGACATTTTAAAAACATAATAAACAAATAAATAATAAAGGAATGGATATTAGTTACATTCTTATGCGTATATAGATAATAAAATTTCATTTTTTTGAATTAATTAAGCCTTTTCAGGCCGTACGCATGCCTTATTGCGAGTTATTGTTTATTTGATGTTTCTCGTCCACCAGCTGGTAAATTTCTATCATCAACACTTGGCATGGAGACATGGATTGCTTTAAAAGATGTTTTGTTCAAGTAAATGTATTTGTATATTGTCAGATAAATAGGCTGACCAATAGGATTGCACACCTTCAATTACTAAGAATTTTTATTAACCAAAATATGTGAGTTTTGTCGGTCCCCTGGACTTCGCAGTTGTTTACTGCCGTCAGGTTGTCGAACTAACGGAATTTTTAAAATGAATTGTGATTAATTTAATTTATTTCATTTTGAGGTTATGTAGTTTTGGTTAGCAAAGGCGTATGGGGTTGTAAGCTATAGTGTAGGTTCTTTTGTCAAGCAATTTATTTATTTATTCTTTTTGTATAGTTCTCACTCTTGCTCATACGCCTTGGAGACCCCTTGTTTTGTTCCATGTTTTAAAATTTTTATGCCATGCTTGGCGTGGAGGAATTCCTTGTCCTTTCTTTTGTTTCCCTCCTTGCTGTTAATGCCTGACAAGTTGGTGGAGAAGTGGGAGATTATTATTGGGCCGCCGTTTTCTTCCCTAGTCGGCTGTAATTAAATGATGAATTGACCTTTGCTGGATTGGAGCGCCTTTTTCCTCCATGCTGGCCGCTTACCCTGCAAATGGAATTTATTATTATATCTTCCATGTTTTTATTTTGTCTTTTACCTGCACTGCATTGTTGCTGGCCGCGTGAGATTGGGGGGGAGGTTTTGTTGAGTTTTGTTTCTGATTGGTGTGTAAGCTCTGGTTGGGCGCAGTCCCTAGTGTTTTGGGACAGCCGCCTGTATTTTGGCCGTGCCTTCTTGGGGTAGTCTGCGTGTGGAGTGGTGGAAAACGTGAGAAAAGTTTGTCTCTCTTGCTGCGCGCCTGTTCCCTTTTTGCTTTTGTTTTTATTCACCTTCTTTGGCCTCGTAGGAACCTGCTCACGCCTAGTGTTGGTTGGTCGATTGGAAAATGTGGTGGGAGGTTTTCTCAGCGCACAGAACTTTGGACACCCTTCTACCTGCTAACCGCGTGGAGATTTCGAAGTGTGGAGCCCGAGTGGTCCGGTGGGTTGCAGATCATCTTGATTTGCAGGAAGACAAAGAACCTTGGCATTAGTGAAACCAGATGGGAGGATGGGCAATCACAAAAAGAAATCAACAAGGTTATATTAGCAAAGGGATTTGTCAAAGTATCACGCAGACTTCTCCAGCTTGACCAATTTGCTGCCAGAAATCTCTATGCAGAACTTTCTCAAAGTGACTTCTTTCTTAGTCTTATGAAATTTTGTCCAGTGGTCCGGTTCTTGTAATGATACTGGGGAAAGAGGATGTTGTTTCTCAATGGCGTGCATTGATTGGCCCCACAGATGCAAGGACAACAAATATTTCACACCCTCAAAGCATTAGAGCATTATGCGGGTTAGATTTAAAAATAAAAATAAAATTGCACCCATGGTTCTGATTCATGCGAATCAGCTACTAGGGAGATTTCCTTTTTCTTTGGTGATGATAAATCAGATTGTAAGAAGAGGAGTCCAGGGGAGTTCAGGATTTAGAGGAATGTTGGCACCTTGCATGCTGTGGATGAAGATTCAATTAGAGGGTTGCTGTTGCTGGATCTTGGGAGCTTGGATGCCTCGTCGAAGCTGGAGGAGAAGGCAAGATAACTCTACACTTTTCTACTGTTGCTATATTTTTTTATCGTGAAACCGAACCACCTTTTTCCTTGTATAAATTTTTCAGTTGGACGTCTTACTAGGAGACCTCTCCTTTCTGCTTGTCCTATTCTTGTTTTCACTTTTATCGCTATCAGTGTGTTAGTGAGAAACACGTATGTACCGTCGTCTCTGGGTGTTATGTTTTCTTGCTTGATTGTTCGACCTTCATCCTTTCGTTTTACGTATATCTTCTTCTCTATGATTGAGTTTTATATTATTATGTTGTTACTAGTATTATCTTGTTACCTTCGATAATCTTCTTGACATCAGAAAGATAGGTTGTAGAATTGGAGTGATCACCACTTGGGCTATCCGGGTTGGGTCGTCAGTATTTAAACTTTTAAAATGAAAGGTTTGCATGCAATTACGCATCAAATCTCACGTGCTTAGACTCCCGTATTATCTTTCAACTTGTTCCTAGGCATTTAAGGCCATCCTCAGAAAGTACCTTAACCACCCCTATCCACTTGAACCATAATTAGCTTTTCGGATCTGCTAAGCTCGAGGTTTCTATCGTGTGAATCCAGTACCTCATTCACACTAGGATAGTTAGGGTCTAATCCCTCTCTCAGTAATTATTGTTAATGGCGTTTCTTTCTATTTTTTCTAACTTGCATTCTTTCTCTTTTATAATTTTAATGCTATTAATTAATATTGGTCGTTTTCCATGCACGTAATTTACCTTAATATTTTGTGATGGAAAATTGCCTTAAACGTTATTAATCTTCGGGAAAACTCATCGTGCATTTGATAGTCTTATGGATTCATAGCAGAAGGTTTTGTTTTATTAATGTCACTTAGATATTTATGTTTGTATCTATGTGTGACGATTGACTGTGTTACCAAGGGTTGCTTTAAAAATATTATTGTTTTGGGAAATAGGAAAATTATCTTAAATTAACCGAACTTTAAAATTGATGTGGAGGTTTGTAAATCTTTAGGGTTATAAAATTTGTTGATGAAATTTTTGTACACGCTTGTTTGACGGAACTCCCATCTTCTCTTGTGTGTTTGCTACTAGCCTACAAGGCATTGGCCTTCTTGAATGATTGGGAAATCTCTTGGAGTTAGTGGCCAAACTAGTTTACTTTGCCTTTGCTTCGAAACTTATATTGTGTGGATACTCTATGTGATTTCAGGTTTGAAACTCATTTATACATGGATTTGTTGTGTTAATTCTTGAAAACCGTGGTTTCCCTTTCTTGGGCCGATCAACTCTTGTTCTTCTAGAAATATAATATTATAGCCTATGCATTTGGTACCTTTGATAAAATTCTAGATGGTTGGTACTATATATCAAATCGCAATCTTGTGATTGTTATTTAATTATTTACTTGATGGGAATCATGTTTTGTTAGATTGGTTATTTCTCCTTATAGGGCCAAGGGCCATTCTCTTTCGGTTGTTATATTTTCGTTGTTTTTACTCCTAACGGAAGTACATGGTCTTCTTCCTTGATTGGCATGGTGGAAACTTATTATAACTTGAAGTGTTGATAGTGTTTAGAGGTTTGACCCAAATTCTTGCAATAAAGTGCTTCCTTTCATGGTATTGATAGATAACAGTTATGGTGGTTTTGTGTAGCCTTATCTTGCTCAGTTCTCGTGAACTGACTCTTGTAGAAAATTTGTTGCAGATGGATTTTGCGAGTAGATGAGGGATAGACTTGTAGATTTTTTTCATCAACCTCAGTTGAGAAGTTCTTTTGCTCGAAACCTTTTTACGTTGTTCAACTATTGATAACGTCCAGTGGAAAGTTTAGAAGAGGATCAATGTCTTAGTATAATGTATTGTGGACTTTGTCATCTGAACTTTGGAAACCTTGTATTGTTTGACTATCATTGAAATTATAAGAAAATTTGGTTACTGTTGTTGAGTGACTTTGTTGGAGTATCAGTATTTTAAGAGTTGATGTAATCTTGTTTTGTTCTTGTAAATGAGTGTTGTTACAACTTTTCCCTTGAGAATAAATGTTGAGTTAAACCTTGCTATGACTTAGTAATAATGTGTCATAAGTAAACTAACATGGGATTGTTTAATACTTATGGAAGTTAAACTAAAAGTTGTATTCAAATAAAGTAACATAGGGGTCACCAACTTGAGAGCAAGTAATTCTTTAAGTAATCAAAGGCGAGACTATCATTGCAAGTAAAATTATATAACATGATAACCCTAGCTCCTCTAGTGAACATTATCCCTTTTATGGTGAAATTTGTAAAATGATCCTAAGGTGAAATGAATTGTTAGTTGTTAGAAGATGATAAGATTTAATAAGCCAGAGAAAACAATTTGGAAATCACACAATCTATCTCACCGCCATTTGGAAGGTAAATTTTTCTCCTTGGTAATACTCACTCAGTGAAGCCTTTGTAAAATATTTGATAATTCTGGATAAATTCTCAAGCCTCAATTAAAGCCTGGTATTAACTTTTGAGGTCCTATAGATGATTTCAACTCGACCTTCTCCCTCTAACCTTGTTCCAAGGCACTTTGTTTTTCTTCTCTTAAGTGTGTTGAACGCAAACCCATGTTGTCATATGGGTATGAACGAGTTCTAGTAGCGTTAGTGTGAATAAATGGCCTTGTGGAATTTAAATCACTCTTTTCTTCTAAATGAATGAATTAAGCAAATAAAGGTCATAATAGAGAAGACTTTAAGCAAATATTCTCCTTAGAGTAAAAATAAGAAACTTAGCATTGTATGAGGAATTGTGCGAATTATATCTAGAGTCCTAGAAAACTGAAGTTAAGGATCGAAAGAGGTTTCATAAAAATAAATAACCTTCAATAATTTTCTCATTGTGGCTTGCCCTATCTGTAGGTGTGTTATGTGGTGGTTTCTTATGTTGTCTTGTCAAATAGAAAAGTGAACCATCCTTGGTGGGTGTGAACATTTCCGTGCTACCTTTGTGGTCATCCTTGTATTGAGTTATCCGTGGAGTTAGTTGTGACCTTGGTGGTGGCATGTTGTGTCGTGTTATGTGTCAAAAAAAAAAGTTATCCTGTATTTTACTGTGTTGTTTGTGTGTGAAATTCTTGGTCGTTACATGACCCATGGGAGCAGAGACAACATATTCCCAAGTGGTATACTAACATGATGCAAGATGAAAAATTGGATGCTCCACTAGATACATCCACCAACGGACCACAAAGTCACAGTAAATCGCAAGAATAAGTAAAATTTTATTTGATAAGTAAAGGTGTTGAATTTGTTGAGCCCGCATCGTCCGGGAATCCCTACATTCAAAAGCTTGGAAAGATGCCATGGATGTTGAATATCAGTCAGTGATGAAAAAAAACACTTGGCAACTTTTTTGTCCACTACGGGTTAGTTTTGCTATTGATATCAACCCCATTAATGGAAAAGGGTTTCATGGTGATGTATGAGTCTCCCTATGATGTTATTCATTTGTCATGCATGATGATCAAGTGGTTTGTTGAGTTGTCATAGTGTCCTGGTGCATGGTTGTGTATGCTTAGTCATGGTTTGAGTCTTTCCAAGATGGTTGAAGTGTTTCATGAGGTCATACATGGGCCATATGATGTTTCATGAGTGTTCATGGGTCTGCATTGTGTCAACATGATCTGTCCACGGTTAAGTCAGGTCATTCTAGGCTTGTTTCTAGCCTTGGAACATGCAGAATAGTAAGGAGGTGTGATATTTTTGGTGACAGTCTTGCCCAAGCATGGTAGCATGGTAATGGTATATAGGGCATGTATTGTGAGTTTAAGGTTTGTATTCAGTAATTTAGTGCATCTATGAGGTCATTCATGAGAAGCAAATCAATTTGTTAAGAACATATGCATGGTTTGAAGTCAAAGAGGACTTGAAAAAGGAGCTTGTTGGTGATCTCTCATGTCTTCATGCAAAATATGGATGATTTCTCTATGAATATATGTTCTTGATTAGAAAAAGGAACCATAGGATCTGTTGAAAAATGGAAAAAGGTGCAAATGACATAATTTGAAGCTTCAAGAGATGTATTTATGGATAGAATTCTACAAATCTTGGAATTTTGGAAGATCATGATGCCAAGTTGTTTTCAGGAGGTCCTCAAAGTCAAGGTCTCGTATGTTTTCTCTGCTACATTCCAATGGTTACAAAATAAGGGTTAGAAGGTTTTGAGCTTCTTTAATTCTATACAAATGATTAGTTCTCAACATAAGTTGAAGAGTTCATGTCAAATATCACAAGCTTGTATGTTTGAAGTGTTCATGTAAGTTCAAAGGGTTTGAACACCATGACCCTATTGTTTTCTCCTCAATGCTTCATGAGATGGTGAGTCTAGACATCTGTGTATCTTCAGGATCCTTGAGGAAATTTATCTACTTAAAGATTGTGCTCTTGATGTCTCTTAGTCCAAATAAGTAATATAAGTCTTAAATAAGGTATCAAAGATGATCCCGGTTTGTGAAGGTGCCAAAAATGTGTATGGAGTATAAAGGTCAATTTGAGCTCAAATCTCCAAATCTAGTAGTTACTCCTCTATGATGAAACCTTCATGTGATCATAAGATGCCTAGATGATCTTTGTAGCTGGTGGACATAAGAAGAATGTATGTTATGAGCATGAAGTTTAAAAGCTATAACAAGTCAAGAACCATATTATTGTGAGTGAATGTAAAGGCTTGAAGGTTGCGCAGAAGACAATATAGGGTTTTATGCCTCTTATAGACTATGTCAAGTATATAAGAGGGTTTTTCATCCATCTAAAGGGTTTGTGTCTTCTTCAAAGAGCTCGGTAGTCTCGAGAGATCCATTGTCAAGGATGAAGAAGCATCAATACATGGTGTATAAGTGAAGAAAGATTTAAAATGATCTAAAATTTACATGTACTCAAATGAATGGCTCCATCATGATATAGAATCCAAGTCGAGGTGCATGTGAAGGTATTTTATGGAATGTAGAAACTTATATAGAAGTTCATGGTTTGTAAAAGTGCCCAAGGTCAAGGTTTTTATCTTTATGGCTTGACTATTGACTATAACAATGTTATAGTTAGAAAATGTGACATTTTGCCCTTGAAGAATGTGGCCAGTCTCAAGCAAAGGCTAGTGATCATGAGGGTATTCATGGAATGGTATAAAAGGATTTAGAACTTAGAAAGCCGGTCCACAAAGTGAAATGCATGCTATAGGTGATTCATGAGGTTTTATGGTTGAAAGTGCCTAAGTGATGGTGTATTCAAGAGATGAAGTCATGGTGAAAAGAATGACAAAGGTCTCAAGGTCCATTTTATGCACTCTTAACATGTTATAGATGTCTATACAAGTATGGTGTTTACTTCAAGGAAAAGTGAAAGGATGATTAATGCCATAAAGGGTTCTCAAGAGTCATGAATAGATGTCCTTTGATCAAAATCTAAGCTTTGGTCAAAAATATGAGGTGATTCCAAATGTGTTGTATTATAACCCTAAGTCATGTCACTAGAAGCATGTGACATTTGTGAAGACCTTGAAGTCATAATACTGACTCGAGAAAGTGAAGAGGGAATTGAAGTGCTTCAGTTGGAAGTATAGACGTGGTGTGATCAAATGAAAAACTATTGGTATGTATGACAAAGCACAAAGTTGAAAGATGCCAAGAATGATCTAGGTAATCACAAAGTATAGGTGTCTCAAAAGATCGAATGGTGTACAATATTTGAAAGATATATTGGATTCCTATTGAAAGGTGTCAAGATGTTTTAGTGATACATGTATCGTGTGTGTGGATTAAGGGAGAGTAGGAGTTACATGAATTGTTTGTAGGTGAAAAAATGTCATAAAAGGTCTCAAAGTGCATCCTATAGGTGGCGAGAGATAGTGAAGGTTAAGATATTTTCCTCCAAAAGGACAAAAGGCATTGTAAGTTTATGACCTCACTATGCATTTACTAAGTCGGAAGTATGATAGGTGACTATGAAACATGTCTAAGACAACTATTCCAAGCACAAAAATTTGTAAAATGTTGAAAAATAGTGTCCTGTGGTTATATGCATACCGAGGCGAGTAAGTTTAAGCTTATAAGTTTATGCCCTATTGATGAGCAATTATTTTGACCAAGAAGAGGCGATCACGTGTTCTCCGAAGTCTCAGAGGAAAATGAAGGCATCGAGAAGTATGATATGCTTTCATAGAAAGGTATGAGATGGAGACATTATAACGTGTTGAGGCTGTAGGTGTGGTGTCCCTGATTCCACCACGAAATTTGGGTCTACCCTTTTAATTTTTTTGTTCTTTTTAAAGTAACGGGTCATTTTTTTGTTTATTTTACCGTAGTTGTTTGCATTACTCTAAGGTATCCCTTGAGAGAGTCATAAAAGCCAAATTCCCAAGTACCCACTTGTTAAAACTCACTCTATCCCTTCATCGACATTTTCGCAATTGTTTTATTTATTTATTTATTAAATAAATAAAGTTCTTTCAAAAATAGATTGAGCTAAATTTGAAGGATTTAGGTTATATAAAGCACTTTCACCCCATCATTATTACCACAGAACATTCACCCGGGGAAGAATTTTTGCGAGATCACCTAATTGGAGAATGTTTTTGAGCAATTGTCTGCAGCGACTTCTTTTGTTTTGTTATATTTCTTTTTTGTGTGTTTTGGTTTGTTTTCTTTGGCAATTCCTGTAGCCTATTCATTCTTCCTACCAGATCTTTCCCTAGGCCTAGGGTTTTGAAAAGCTATCAAGTATTTTTAATTAGAGCTCAAGATTCTTTCAGAAGATTGCAAGAAGTCGCTTGGTCCAAAAAGGTGCAAAAATGGATTTTATGAAAATAAGAAAAATATTGCCATCAATGCATAGAGCTCAAGAAAATATGCACTTTTAGAGAAAATGACACCTAAAACACAGCCACGGAATGAAATTTATGGCATATGCAAGTTTTTCTGCTACATCTTCCCAGACCCTTTCCAAAAATGGAAAATTTTATTCTTTCCTTGTGTTTTCTTCACCAAAAATCCAAAAAAGGAAAGAAATGTTGTCTTCATGCTAGTCACAATTTTCAAGGCTGTCTTCCACGTCCAATTTCCATGCTGCCTTAAGTGACGGATTTTCACGCAATTTTAAAGGTGGAAGTCATAATGCAAGTTGCACTTTTGGGAAAGAGCTATCTTTCATGCAAGTCACATTCTTTTGGAAGGAAGGATTTAAGCTTCCAATGGGAATTTTAGAGGTGGCAGGTAGGTGGGATTTTCTTACCTACATAACAAGTTACTTTTTCCCATCAAGTTGAAATCACTTAAGATGCAATGGGAATTTTAGAGGTGGCAGGTAGGCGGGAATTTCTTACCTGCAATGTAGGGTGAAAATTCCCATTATAAAATAAAATCACTTAAAGCACAGGCGGGAATTTCCTACCTGCTTAACAGGGTGAAAATTCCTATTATGAAAGTCAAATCACTTAAGTGGAAGATGATATTTTGGAGCTACAATGTAGGGTGGAAATTTCCATTACCGTGGCTTCCTATTTTTAGTAGTTTCCCTTGCCAAAAAGTGTGACCTAGCTTGGCATTAATACATGTATTTAATGATATTTATTAATGGTATTTCTAGCTAAGTTTGGTGCCATAAATAAAAGGAAATTCAATGCAAGTGAATGAGCTAAAGAGAAGTCAAGGATGCATGCTTAGAATGAATAAAATAAATTCATAAAAAAACAATCAGAAGCATGTAGACTTGGGCACCCAAATTGGATGAAGAGGCATGGATTTTAATTAATTAAATTTCCAAAAATAGGGAAGGGAAATTATTAAAAATAACATGTAGATGGCTATATAAGCATGGGACGCCATAAAGTAGAAGAAATTAATTATTTTTGATGAAGTTTGTAGCCCGAAAAGGTTTTGGCACCAAGGGAAGAAGGATTTTGCATTAAAGAGTATTTTCCACTATCGGGAAGCTTCTAGTTTTGGTGCCTAGGGTTGGAGAAGCTTCATTTTTATTATTCTAAGCATCTGCATGTTGGTATAAGTTCCCAGGTGAATTAAATAATATTTTTCTTGCTTCGTATGTAATCAAAGCCTCAAATTTTAGGGAAAAAGCTTTATATGCAGATTTTGGTGATAAAAATCAAGTATTCATGCCATGGACTCCATCTTTGTCTGAATTAATTGCAGTTATTCATTATAGGTGCTCGTGTTAGTGAAAGGAAGTTCAAATCAATGTCAAATACATTGAATATATTTCTAAATCAGAAGAAATTTCTGGAGCTACACAAATTGATCTCGATTACAAAGGATTTTGGCGTAATTAAAAGAAAAAAGCTTGATAAAGATTATTCCAAGAATAATGAAGCATGATGAAAGAGAGGGATCAAAAAATCATGCATAACTTCTAGATTTTTGAAGTCAATGATACATACATAGGCCTTGAACCTATCATCAATTTAATTGACATATCAAGATCTCATAATTGCAAAGGATTTTGGCAAAAATCATCCTCTTTTTCTAACGCAACCCGCGTGGAATTTAGTGCATGGAAAATTCCTTCCAGGATTTTGTGCATGTGCTCCCAATATTCCAATTGAAGCCTTCATTGAATTTACTTGTATTTTCATTCACCCAGAGTGCTTTCTAGAATTTAAAATTGCTCATATGCAATTAAAAATAAAAGATGATGAGTTTTGTTTGAATTGTTTATGGAAAACATTGCACTAGTGCACATACTAGAGAAGAACTACAAAAGATTCAAGGATAAGAGGGAAGACATGTCAGAGGAAACACCCGTAAGAAAAATCACATTCAGCTACTTCTAGATCTAGTTTGGTGAGAATCAAAGGAAAAAGAGTCAACCGCATGTAGAATATGGAAGAAGAACAAGACTGGGAGTGTTGCAACTTTCTTCTAATTTATTTTCCTCTTTCTTCTTCTTTCTCTTATTTTCTCCGAAAAAGTAATTGAGCAATCTTAAGTGATTGGTTTAAAATCCGTTACTTGAAGAAGTCAATTACTTGGAAATATGTGGTAGACATGCAAAATAGAAGGTTCTATTTTTAGTTATAAATCATACATGTCATGTAAAGAAGAATTCTAGGAGGGAGATCGATTGCCGGTTGTTTCCTTTAAAAATTCCTTATGTGCCATTTCAGCTTATAGTTTCCTATTTGTAAATTGCCCTCTATACAATATAAATAGAGGAAGAACTATGGGTTGATTAAAAATTAGAAATTGTAATCAATATTCTTGTGTTCCATACTTTGAGTTGAAACTCTTGATATCTTTATGAAAGCTAAGGAATTGAAAGGAGGAATATTTTTAGAGAACTTTGCATCAACGGTGCATCTTGTGTCTTATTTATTTTTAGATCTTTGCATAAACTTTGTGTTATCTTAGATCTGAATCTAAAACTTTCATTTTCTTTAAATTCTATATTTCAAGATCTATTTTTTTAATCTATGTGCATAAGACTAAATCTGCAAACTATTGGTTGGATTGCACATCTTCTTTTCTTTCTTCCCGAATTCAATTATTTCCCCCTTTGGAAAATATTTCTTTACAATTGCTTACTTGCTATAGAATTTCCTAGCTATGGCTCATGAGCTTTGCAATTAATGTAAAATCCAAAAATAGTTACTCAGATCCATAACATATAAAAAATCATACACGAGAGCTTCACCGGTAAATGAGGGAGATTTATCTCATGACTACCTAGGTTTTCAGCTGTGCAGAAAATCTAGCCAACAAGGTGCTTGTTGGAGCTTGGTGTAAATAAAATTGAAGAGTTATTAATGTGACAAAAGTGAAGATAATGAGAGTATAGTTAGGTTAAAAGGTTTGATATATCTTTAAGTCTATGTGGTTTCTTGTTAATAGTAAATGTAGTTTTTGTCGTGCAAATGTGCAACAGGGAAATTGACAATTTCTAAGCACGACAACGATACCGATGTTAATTTTTCAATTCCCATCAATCCAAGACACCCTGTGTTTGTCTAATCACCCAAATGACCTCCTGAATAATGTAATCTCATCCCCCTAGGTGATTTAGGTAAGTCTATTCATTCCCCTAGGTGATTTTAGGGAGTTTTGAAAAGATACTATCTTTTGGCAATATTGGGAAGGGCTATCGCTGGCCTTCCTAGGACTGGATCAACCCTTGGAGTGGAATGGAAGGGTAAAGTTAAGAATGGAGGTGAATTGAAGACCTTACAATATAATGGAAATAATTTTGGACGATTTAGGGAAGTTTTGAAAGATTTGGAGCAGTCTGAGTGAAAATAGGGTTCACAAGCCTAGGCAGTACATAGGTCTAAAACAACTGTTGGACTTCAAAAGATGATTCTGGGAGCTCTAGATGGATTTAGAAGAAAAAAAAAATACTACCAGAAATATGATTAACATACCTACATTATGGAAAAATCATATTTTCCACAACACCTTGGCGCATAGGATTGGAAGGTGGTTTTTATCAGGTACAAGTGGAGTCTCAAATCAAATCCTTTTTTCAGGGATCCTATGAATGAATCAAGACATGATACCCACACCATTGGATTAAAAATTACATTTCTAGTTAGGATCATACAAGGTTTCACCAAGAAATTCCACCTAGGAGCTCAAGTTATCTTCTTTCCAAGTTACCCTCTCAAAGGCAGTTCAAGACTTAGTTGTTTTTTGAGAGGACATGTGTCAAGACCAGAGCCGGCGGGATTTCATGTCCTCAAAATCCCTAAAGTTAAGTACACAAACCATTGAAAAATTCTCCCAACCCCCATGTGATCTCTTGGACCCTCATATGACCTTGAGACTCACGGTTTAGCCTCAGGTGCATTTTTGGAACATCCATTCCCTATCGTTGGATCAGGCGCCACGTGTCGGCTCCAGGACCATCGTGGAAAATGATGTCCCCTATGTCCCTAAGGTGGGGAAAATAAGACATGGAAAAATGTGCCCAGCCCCTATGGGGAGTCATTTGGACACCCATGTGACCAAATTTCAATTCCCAGGTGCATTTTTAGAACATCCATTCCCTGCCATTGGATCGGGTGCCATGTGTCAGCTCCAGGAACACCATGGAAACTGATGTCCCTTATTTCCCTAAGGTGGGGGACATAAGACATGGAAAAATGAACTCATCCCATATGGGGAGTCATTTGGACACCCATGTGACCGAATTTCAGCCCCAGTGCATTTTTCAAGTAAATCCCCTACTGTCGGATCGAGGACACATGACACCACCTTGACCACTAGGGAAATTGATGTCCCTCACATCCATGAGGTCAGGGAAATCAGGGACAAAAAATTCACCCAGCCCCTCCATGTGCATGTTTTGAAAATTTTAAATCCCGGTAGACTTAGTTCTTTCTTCCCCCTCATTTCTCCTTCACAACTTCATACATTGCCATGGCTCTCAGTGCATGATTGTCCAGACACCTAGTCCACCATTATTTCTCCAAACCAGCTCCACCATGGCCACATAAACTCCCCAAAACTGAAGCACCTTTCCCATAGTGATGTGCAGGTCTCAGAAGGAATTCTCATCAAGCTAAGAAGGAGAAACGAAGAACACAAAAGGAGAAAAAGGAGAAAACTCCATAACCATGAAATGAGAAGTTGAAGAAATATCCCAAACGGATGTGTGAAACAACAAGATATATTTTTCTGTTCATTCCTCTACCCAAGGCCATCAAGAAGACACCTTTAAACCCTCCTCTTGTGCAACAAAGCATCCACAGTGAAGAAATCCCACTTCTAGCTCAACGAAAAAAAATCCAATTTCCCCGTCAAACCGTTGGGCAAAATGAAGTAGAATTGCATGTGAAGAATCAAAACAAAAACCCATATCAAATATATAATTTTATTTTCAAATGGAGGAGAAAACCAGACCTGTAATTTTGAGGTCCATTAATGGTTGCCACATCTAGAAGCACTGCTAGGTCTGAAATTTAAGACTTTAAAATCTCTTGGACTATTAAGCGGGTGGGCCTAAAATTTCAGAGGGGTGATATTGGGCAAATTTTTTTTTAAAAAGTTCATTCCACGTCAATCTGACTCTCTAGAAGCCAACTTTCTAAAAATAGCAGGTCTACTACATAGGAACTACTATTTCGGGAAAGTCATCAATAGAAGAACCTGCGAAGGAGACGAAGACATTGGAGATGCACTATAGCTGAGAATTCATAAGAATAGAACATTTTTTGCACTTACTAAAAATAGTAAGTGGGCCCTTGAGCACTTGCTAAAAATAGAAAGTTGATCTAGAAAGAACGAGGAACACAAGGAGAAAGAGGAAAACTGAGCCACAACATCTAGTTGAAGATCGGGACTTGATTTCTCACACTTACTAAAAATAGTAAGTTGATTTTACCTAAGGGAGATATGAAGCCAAAGTGGACTAAGTTAGAAGCCTTCTCAGGATCACGAAGTGGAGAACAATTAGAGAATGGAGCCAAGTCCACTACAACAACTCATCCTTTAACATAATTCTTCTTCTTCTTCTTCTTCCTCTTCTTTCTCTCTCTCTTCCTCCTCATACGACACTCTCTCTCTTCAATGTTATATTTTTCATTGAGGGTTGCACTTTTTAATATGACTTAAGTGACTTTAGAAATATAATGTAAATTAAGTCACCTTGCTATTATAAAAGGGACTTAAATATTTAAAGTGGAATATAAACAATCTTAAGTCGTATTAAGGTATTCAAAAGGTCATGAGGAAGACGAAGAGTCAAATCTACTCTATAAATTGTAAAGAAATCCCATTTCAAAGGGTTGTGCAATTGATCTTGTAAACTCAAGAGTGCATTGTACCTAGAGAAAGCAAAAGAGATAGCCATTTTCTTCCATTTCCCCTTTTCTAAATTTCTCCATTCCCACATTAGGTATGAATTTTTTTTTGAGCAATCAATACAAGAAGAATGAGTTTCTAGCTTTCTTTGAATAAGGGGTTTCTTGATACTTGGTGATCATGAATTCTATTCGGTCTTGTTGTTATTCGCAGAGTTGTTTCTTCCGATAAATGCATGTGTTGAAGTTTCTAACTAGTGTGTGTAGGAATCTAATTTTCTACTTGCAAGTATTAGTTCTCCTACCTCTTTCTCACTCCCCTTTCCCACTCTTTAGACAAAGTCTTCCCTAGAAAGATATTGCTAGCTTTGCCGCAGGTTAGTGGAGTGCCCCTGTTGGATCCCCAATCGAAAGGCCACCATAAAAATCTACCTTTTCATGCACATGCATATATGGCAACATGCACCGGTTAAGTAGAGGGACTTAGATTCCCAGAGTGTTGGCAAGAAATCCACAAGTTTTTCCACCCGACAAATTTTCTTGCCAATAGTTTTTGGCACCCACCCGTGGGCAGATTTAGTAAAGCATTCTTCACCTGGATACAACCAAAAGGTCCCAAAATACAAAAATTCAAAAAAATAAAATATTCAAAACAAAAAAAAAGAGTTCATGAAATTCCATTGCTAAAAGACACACTATTGATTTCTGCAAGTTTCTTTTCATTTTCCCACTTCAAGAATTTCAAAAGGTCAAGCAAAGGAAGACACACCAATGAGTTGAATTCAACAGTCGAGAGGTGTTGATGATTTCAATTTCGAGGATTCACAAAATCAGCAAGAATGAATTAGAGATAATCCATACTTCTTTTATGAAGCCTCCTATCTAGCTATATCTTCACGATGTTCACCGGGAAATCCTATCAAAACTCCTATGGATACTCCCCTTCAAATTCTCCCATTTTTCAACCACCATTGAGCATTGAGCTCCTGAAGAAGAAGAATTTGTAGAAGCAAGAGCAGAAGTAGAAATGACAATGGAAGACAAAGAAGAAAGACCTCGACCCATTGTTCCATGGGGAAGGAATACGGGCACGCTTGCTCTTGAACCACCTCTCCATGATCTACCAACAAGTTTCTCGTAAGAAATTTCCAAATTTCAAAGGTGACAAAACACAACATCTCGGAAGAACACATCACTGCCTTCATGACATCATGTGGAATTATTGGTGTCCAACATGAAGATGTTGTGGTGAGACTATTCATGGAGTCCCTCCAAGAAAAAGTAGCAGAATGGTTCTACCTCCTACCCGCCCGATCCATCACTAGCTGGGATGATATCAAGGCTTCCTTCGATGAAATATTTAAATCAACCGAAGACCGTCAAGACCTCTTGGTGAAGCTTGGCTTAAATGAGGAAAGGAGATAATGAAACCATGAGATACTTTTGGCTCGTTTTAAATGGTTGCTTCAGTAGGATACCGAAGAGGATTCACCATCTCAAAACAATGTCAAGAGATTCTTCATCAATGCTCAATCATTAGAAGTAGGGTTTTTGCTGTGAAGATCCCAACCAAGGAACATTGTAGAAGCACAAAGGATGGAAATTGAACTTGATGATGATCTCATCCTCTCTAGAAAGATCAAGAATCCATCAAAGGGAAAGGCCCAACATCTTGGAGATGAGAGAACCAATCCATCGCTACAAAAGTTGGCGAATGAGATGGCATATTTGAAGAGGGAAATGTTTGAATGAGTATCTTCTCAAAGAAGCAACATAAATCAGATTATAGGAGCACCCCAAAGGCTCACCTTGGAGGCCCCACCCGTGAACATAAATTACAAATTTCAAGAAGATGAAGAAGATCTTGAACAAGAAAGTGAAGGTGGTGATTTCCTAGAAAATGATGAGTTTGAGAATGATACACAAATCATATTTTGTGAGTATTTTAGATGTGATGAAGAAGATGAAGAAGATGCACCTAGTTTCTCATGTGCGGTATTCACTCATTCTCAGTCTCGAGAAAAGAGCATCTCCCTCCACTGCTACAAAAGAAAACAAGGTTGATGATCCTCTTGTGGCGAATCCGCAAAATAAAATAATTAGTCGAGGATCCCCACTTCCATCTTCCATGAATTATGCATTGTTGGAGCTTGAGCCTATAACAAGTAAGAAGACACCCACAATCCTAAGTAAGTCTTCTGATGTCTCTTCCAAGTTTAAAGCTAAATCTGCTCCTACAAAATATAATACCTTGAAATCTCCTAGTGTTCCATTCAAAATGTCCATCCCTCAAACATCAAATCTTTCTCCTAAGCCTATCCAGACTCAAAATCAGTCCCTTCACCCCCCTTGTTCGCATCTTCTCCCTTTGACTTCACATAATATGCAAACAAGGAAAAAGTGTAGATCATCGAAACTCGAATATTTGTGGACTCATCCTGAATAATTTGAGAGGTTCGCTCGATATATCAGGAGTGGTAGTCTAACACCCAATGTTGTAACATCTAGTTCCAAAGGCATGCTACCAAGCTCACCTACACCTCCCCCATAGAACATGATTTCTCTAAGTGCAGCAAAGACTGATAAAGTTGAACCTTTCTATGTCTCCCTCCTTATTAGAGAATATGTACTGAACAATTACATAATAGATTCTGGTGCCTTAGACAATGTGATGCCTTTGAAGGTCACCAAGGCTCTCAAACTTTCCATGACTCCACCTAGTGGCTCTTGTTACTCTTTAGAGTCAAAAGAGGTCCCACTTGTAGGGAAGGTCAAAGATGCATAGGTGGCTCTCGCCATATTTCCAGACAAGAAAGTTTCAATGATGATTTTGGTAGTAGATGTCCCAGCCTCATTCGGAATGTTGCTGAGTAGAAATTTTTTTGAGACTTGGGAGGTAAAATTCAAATGAATTGGTCTTCTGCAACCATACTAGTGAAGGGAGATATGGATAAATTGCTTCCCGAGAAGAAGATGAAGTACACAGTATAAAAGTCCAGAAGCCCATAAGCTAACATCTTGTACCAATGTAGCAGGTATATGAATCACTTTGTTGCAACCGAGGAAGAAGAGGATATTCCCATATTGATAGGTCTAGACATGCCTTCCCAAAGAGATTTGGACTTTGAAGAAGCATTGAGGAGATTCGAGTTACAAGATGACAACCCCAAATCACCTAGATGATGCAAACCATGAGGAAGAGGAGATGGTTCTCAATGAATTTCAAGAAGATAAATCAGATTATATGCTTTTCCAAGATGAGGAGTTATTATCATTCCCATTTGGGGATGAAGATGATCTTAGTTAGGCCATCTATGGAGAGACAAAATCAGCTTGCAATGAGACTTTGAAAGGCTTGAAATAAATCTCCATACAAGGACTGCTAAGATCCGCGGAAGAAATAGAAGACCCTGAGATAAGTCTTGAACTCTTGATGCAAGCCATGAATATGCAAGAAAACATGAAGCTGACTTGGAAGCCTCAACTAGTGTGAAGGTTGGCTATGTTGAAACAAAGAAAGATGTGAAATATGATGTCCTTCTTGAACCAATGGTTGATGGATACAATGAAGAAATCGAGGTGTTTTTTTTCCCATTTGAAGAAGAAGAACCTTTCCATGATAAAGAAACTAAAGAAAAGAGTTTTGAGACCTCTGAAGATGAAGATATTTTCAATGAAGGATCATGAGAGTGTAGCAATTCCCAAAATGATGAGGTAATCCCTCTAGATAGTTTCCTTGAGCTACAAGATAAATATTCTTCAAAGACGTACAAAGAGGAGAGAATGCAAGAAATCTTGCAAGAAATATTGGATGCAATAGAAGTTACAGAAGATCTCGAGTTGATTCTTGATCTCTTCACTAGTGCCATGGACATATAAGACAAGTATGAGGTCACATCCAATCCTTCCATCAGTACTCAAGCACCTCACAGTGGAGTGAAGGAAAAGGATAAGTATGAGGTTTCTCATGAAAAGGATGTCAATGAGCATAGACTTGGAAAGAAAATTAACTCGAATATACAAGGAATTTGAATGAAAAGAAGCCCTGGGGCAGCAATGAGATGTTCGATGGAGAATCAACTATATGGATAAACATGGAAGGAAATTGGCACTATGAAACTGATTTCAAAGAACATGAAGGTAGTGGAATTTCCAAGCAAGGAACTGGGCATCAAGAAGCTCACATGGACTCACTCCTACCAAGTACACAGACAATTGTGAAAGCACCTAGATTTCATAAGCAACTAAGGAGGGGAGGCTACTTATCTGAACCCGTCAACGGCTGCAGAACATCATCACTCAGTGTTGTCCACCTGGGTAACTCTTGAGGAAAGAAAAGTGCTTTATTTAAAGCGGGTTGTCCCTCACCTTGTACCATAGGTGATTGATAGTGTGTTTGTTTCCTTCCTTTATGTGTGTCTTTTTATCGTTTTGTTTTGTGTGTGTGTGTTTCCTTCTTCTCTCTCTCTCTCTTGTAATTTGTACATGACTCTACAAGGCCCGATGGATAAGGCACTGGTTAATGAAATATATGGCCTAAAATTGAGATTCTGGATTCCCATGTCATGTCTTCACTATGCTCAGTCCATTTCATGTCCCCAAGCTAGAGCCATCTATTTTCGTGCAATGTGCAACAGGAAATTGAAAATTTCCAAGCATGACAACGATACCCCAATGTTAATTTTTTCAAGTCCCATCATTCCAAGACACCCCGGGTCTATCCAATCAGTCCAAATGACCTCCTAAATAATGTAATCTCATCCCCCTAGGTGATTTAGGTAAGTCTATTCATTCCCCTAGGTGATTTTAGGGAGTTCTGAAAATATACTATCTTTTGGTAGTATTGGGAAGGGCTACCGCTGGCCTTCCCAGGATTGGATCAACCCCTTGGAGTAGAAAAAATGGGTAAAATTCATAATGGATTTGAATTTAAGACCTTATAACATCATGAAAAGAATTTTGGAAGGTTTAGGGAAGTTTTGAAATATTTGGAGCAGTCTGAGTGAAAATAGGGCTCACAAGCCTAGGCAAGCATGTGTCTAAAACAACTATCATACTTTAGAAGATGATCCGGGAGCTCTGGATGGAGTTAGAAGAAAATAAAAATACCACCATAAATAGGGTTCAAATACTTACATTATGGTAAAATCATATTTTTCACAATACCTTGGCGCATAGGATTGGAAGGCAGTTTTTATCAGGTACAAGTGGAGTCTCAAATCAAAAATCAGATTTTTAAGGGATCAGATGAATTAATAAAGACATAATACCAATACTATTGGATTTAAAATTCCATTTCTAGTTAGGATAATATAAAATTTCACCAAGAAATTCCATCAGAGCTCAAGTTATCTTCTTTCCAAGTTTACCCTCTCAAAGGTAGTTTAGGACTTAGTCATTTTTCGAGAGGACACATGTTAGCACCAAGAGCCTGGTGGGATTTCATGTCCCCAAAGTCCCTGAGGTCAGGTACACAAACCATTGAAAATTCTCCCAGCCCCCATGTGACCTCTGGACCTCATATGACCTCCAAACTCGGCAAATAGTTCAACCCCTGTGCATTTTTGGAGCATCCATTCCCTGTCGTTGGATCGAGCACCATGTGTCAGCTCCAGGACCACCGTGGAAACTAATGTACCTTATGTATCTAATTTGGGGGTCATAAGACATGGAAAAATTCTCCGAGACCCTATGGGGAGTCATTTGGACACTCACGTGACCGACTTTCAGCTCCCAGGTGCATTTTTGGAGCATCCATTCCCTGCCATTAGATCGGGCGCCACGTGTTAGCTCCAAGACCACTGTGGAAACTGATGTACCTTATTTCCATGAGGTGTGGGACATAAGAAATGGAAAATTCACCCATCCCCTATGGGAAGTCATTTAGACACCCACATTACCGAATTTCAGCTCCCAGGTTCATTTTTCAAGCAAATACCCTACCGTCGGATCGAGGACACATGGTACCACCTTGACCACCATGGAAAATGATGTTCCTCACGTCCCTAAGGTCAGGGACATCAGGGCAAAAAAATGCACCCAACCCCTCCATGTGCATGTTTTGAAAATTTTAAATCCGGCACTTAGCCGTTTCTTCCCCCTCATTTCTTCTTCACAACTTCATACATTGCCATGGCTCGTGCATGATTGTCTAGAAACCCGGTCCACCATTATTGCTCGAACCAGATCCACCATGGCCACATAAACTCCCCAAACACTAAATAAACTTTCCCACTAGTGATGTGTAGGTCTCAGAAGGAATTCTCATCAAGCTAAGAAGGAGAAACAAAGAACACAAAAGGAGAAAAAGGAGAAAACTCCATAACCATGAAATGAGAAGTTGAAGAAATCTCCCAAACGGATGCGTGAAAAAAATAAAATTTTTGTTCATTCCTCTACCCAAGGCCATCAAGAAGACACCTTCAAACCCTCCTCTCATGCAACAGAGCATCCACAAGTGAAGAAATCCCACTTCTAGCTCAACGAAGAAAAAATCCAATTTCCCATCAAACCATTGGGCGAAACGAAGTAGAATTGCACGTGAAGCATCAAAAAAAACCCATATCAAATATATAATTTTATTTGCAAATGGAGGAGAAAACCAGACCTGCAATTTTGAGGTCCATTAATGGCTGCCGCATCCAAAAGCACTGCTGGTATGAAATTTAAGACTTTAAAATCTCCTGGACTATTAAGCGGGCAGGCCCAAAATTTCAGAGGGGTGATATTGGGAAAAAACATATCAAAAAAATTCATTCCACATCAATCCGACTCCTAGAAGCCAACTTTCTAAAAATAGTAGGTCTACTACATAGAACTGCTATTTCAAGAAAGTCATCAACAAAAGAACCTGTGAAGGAGACGAAGACATTGGAGGTGCACTACAGTTGAGAATTCACAAGATAAGACATTTTTTGCATTTACTAAAAATAATAAGTGGGCCCTCGAGCACCCGCTAAAAATAGAAAGTTGATCTAGAAAGAATGAGGAACACAGGGAGAAAGAGGAAAACTAACCCGTAACATCCAGTTGAAGATTAGGGACTTGATTTCTCACACTTACTAAAAATAGTAAGTTTATTTTACCTAAGGGAGATATGAAGCCAAAGTGGATAGGCTAGAAGCCTTCTCAAGATCACAATGTGGAGAACAGTCAAAGAATGGAGCCAAGTCCATCACAAAGAACTCATCCTTCGGTATAATTCTTCTTCTTCTTGTTCTTCCTCTTCTTTATCTCTCTCTTCACTCCTCATATGACACTCTCTCTCTTCAATGTTATATTTTTGTGTTGAGGTTGTACTTTTTAATATGACTTAAGTGACTTTAGAAATATAATGTAAATTAAGTCACCTTGCTATTATAAAAGGGACTTAAATATTTAAAGTGGAATATGAACAATCTTGAGCCATATTAAGGTATTCAAAAGGTCATGAGGAAGACGAGGAGTCAAGTCTACTCTATAAATTATAAAGAAATCCCATTTCAAAGGGTTGGCAATTGATCTCGTAAACTCAAGAGTGCATTGTACCTAGAGAAAGAAAAGGAGATAACCATTTTCTTCCATTTCCCGTTTTCTAAATTTTCTCCATTCCCACATGTTGGCGAGAAAATTTGTCCCGTAGAAAATTTGTGGGTTTTAAGCCAACACTATGGGAATCTAAGTCCCTCTACTTGAATAATGCAACTTTCGTATGTGCATGCGTGAAAAATGGATTTCAATGGAGGCCTTTTGACCGAGAGAACCAACAGGGGCACTCCACTTTCCCGTGTCAAAGCTAGCAATTTCTCACTAGAGAAGAACTTTGTCTAAGAAGGGAAGGGGAGTGAGAATGAAGTTAGGAGAAACTAATGTTGTGAGTAGAATATCGATGCCCACACACATTAATTATAAGTTTCACATAAGCATTTATAATAAGAAGAAGAACAAACCCACGGGAGAAATTACATGACCTAATGAAACTCATCGTCGCAAAGTACCAAGTAATTCCTCAATCAAAGTGGTAAAAATTACTTTTTTTATTATTGAAGTTAGAGTAGAGTTTGTACATAGCTTGAGAATGGAGGAAATTCAAGGAAGAAGATAAAATAGAAGAAGAATGGCATTTTCTGTCTTTTCCAGGTACAAAGCACTCTGGTCTTTTTTTGAAATAAATTGCCACCTACATTGGAATGGCTTCGGGAAGACATTATTTTATTTGCAAGAAACCGTTACAACTTCACAAACCCTCAACGCCTTTTTAAATTCCTCTGTTGTGAAGAAAATGCTCATGACAGGTTAAAAACCAGATCTTGCAAAGCAATTGTTACATTCGATTTGCTAGTTTAAATATAGACCGTTTGATTTGCTCCTATAACTTTGAAATCAGGCCATCCATGTGGTAGGAAGGGATTTGAGTGGTTATGGGGTAACTATACGTACCCAAAATTGTAGGGTACTGCACCGTTGAAACAATGTTACACGTGCCTCGATGATGATACATGTCTCCTCGCAAGGTGTTCGGGATCCGAAAATCTCTCCAAGTATGCGTTAACATCCCACATGCCCCGCTTAGCCCCCGCATGCTTTGCTTTTCCTTCCCCCTCTTTTCTTTGATTTTCGGTCTTCAGTGATGAAACCGCCGCCCGCTTAGGTGGCGAGTCCTATAATCGCCACCCCGCTCGTGGCGGTGGTCCTTCACGCATTTTCTAGAATGCTCTTTTATCGCGACTCATGTTATTTTTCAACATTTACCAACTTTTTCACTACCTTTTCTTGTATTTATGATTCTGGTTCCTTGGAATAGTGTTTTGGCATTGTTTATGGTTTAAGAGATCAATTTGGTTTTCACCTTTGGGTAAATGGGATTCTATAAATAGCTGGCTTGTGCTCAAGCAAATGGCCCCTCAAATTTGCCTTTGAATTTCTCATTTCAATAGCTTAGCCTTTCAATTTTTCTTAGGATTCATAGTTTCATTTGTTATATGCATGGTTAGTATTGTTTAGCTGTTAGAAAGCCACATATTCTCCTTGTGCAAGTGCTGTTATTATTTCATCCAATCAATTGGAGTAGGATAGTTTGATTTTTAGTAGGAAGCCATTAAAGTTGCAGGTTCTGCTCGTCAAATAGGATAGTTTCAGGTTCTGGATGTTTTATGTTGCATGACTTGCAATAAATCCTGCTAGGAATTACATAAGCCAAGCTCTATTCTCTTGCACTATCCCTCTCCTACTCGCATTGTATTCAGTCTGCATCCTAAGCTGCCATTGTCTCATATCTACTTCTGCTGATGCTAGCATTACACACTTTTCTGGATCCATGTGAGCATGAAAGAACGAGGAAATCACACTAAGGGGACAAGGCCACACACCATCGGATTCGCCACTGTTCTACAAAATCCAGGTTCAAGCTTTCAAAGTTCTAGTTAAAGCATATCAAGTAGAGTAGCCAATCATTTCATTTTAGTTAATTTTACTTTCGATATTGCCAGGGAAGCTGTGGGGATTGATAGTTTCTGAGAAACTATGATTCATTCCTCACTTCTGAGGTAGGATCGAGAGTCTTTCAAATAAATTAGATCAGTTATCTGGTTACTTAGAATAGATTCACAACTACACAAACAAGTAGCTATACTCAGCTTCTTTGTTTGTTTTAATTTCATTATTAGTTTAGTTGTTAATTTCTAGATATATTAGATAATTACTATTTTAAATTCTTTTCAGTAGTTTATCAAAATATCAGATTTAGGAATATACATAGATATATCTTGCGTAGTCGATTTATTCTATCATTAATTAGCTTTATATCATTTCCTTTTGCATGACAATCATGGGACCTAGGGAGCCTAGAGAATACGTATTCGAGCCTATCGTGCCTCAACCCAATCTTGTCATAGCAATAACCGATATAGACCAGAATCTTAGAATCCAAGTCTTCTGAACAACAATAGACTTACAACAGATCAGCTCACAGTTAAGAGGGTTAAACATAGAAGACGACCAAGCACACATATTCTGGTCAAACCAGCCAAACTACAAGTTACCCTAGATAAACATCCGCATGACTGTAGAAGGGCTTGAAAGAGAGAAAACATTCGGTTGTGATCCTTTGGTCCCACAGCCAGACACAGGAGATATTCTCACTGATATAGACACTAACTTAAGAATTCAGTTATAACAACACCTGTAAGATACTATGAAAAGATTACACAATCAAGTAATTATGAACATAGAGGCTGAAAAGGCATATGACTATTAGATACTTGGGGATTAGAGACTGATTCAAAGACATGACCATAAAGAGTCCACAACAACCACAAATCTACGGTTGTGATTCAAAAATCCCACAACCCAACGAGTCCACAGTTCAATCCGACATTGACACTAGTTTACGCACATTAGTATTCAGATCCACTCCACTTCCGCCTATTATCATCACACAGTTATCCCTATTGGATATAGTAGCTAACGAAGCTAAGGATTTCTAGACTAGGCCGGAGAATCACACGTACAATCCACCATATCCATAATCCATCCTATGACCATATTTGGAGATATACATGAAACAATCCCATGTCATTTTCCCCATATCCCACAACCTATAGATTGAATCACACCAGAGCTCGATATTGATTGGAGCCTTCGAGTAGTCATCCTCGCCAACCGATCTATCATGCCAGTTCAGGTTAGGAGGGCCTTCTTTTCCTTAGATTCACAGATTCCATTAGTGCATGTCGAAGATATAAGTTTTCCTAACTAGTTTACCCATACCCCACGTATAGTCCATCTCCACCGGCTGTCTCAGCACGACCTCGGGAGGTTGGGTGCAAGGAAGAGTTACTTGTAGATTCCCATGCTCGCTTGTCACTTTTCCATCGTACAAAATTGGTGAACCCGACGTGAACCACACATAGTGCTTCCCCTTTTCTTTATTACCTCTTTCTTCCACCTTTGCTCTTTCCCATTATTCTGTGGGTATTCATATACCCCCGAATATGTCGGGATTCGATGCATATGGCAGACCTCTCCTAGGTCTTGAGGCATACTACGCTCAACTGAATAGACAGTCATCGCCCTCGCTCTCAGTATGGGGTGACAACTATTCAAATAACCAATTATCAACACAAGCTCCACCTCCAAGGACTAGATATAGTTCATCTTTCCAAATAGAGGAGTTGGATCAACTCACACAAACGTAACAAATAGAGCCTTCAGGCTCGAACAATATGACATTCACAGGAGAATCTGGTTCGTCTCCTCAGGTGCTGCTTAGACCACAAATTAGCAGACAATCAGATCCATACCTGGTTTTAGATGATGAACATTCAGTGCATTACGCCAGGAATGAACAATGCTCTGGGAGTATGTACCCACCTATAGGAAGTTTACAAACATGACCCGAGGTCTCTTTTCAAGAAAACACCTCCATACCACTACCTATAGGAAATGCCCTCGGTGAAACTTGGCAGGGCAACGATCAATTCATAGCGGGGTATCACATGACTATACAACCTCAGAATATACAACAAACGCCACCAAGGAAAAATACTGTGACTTCACCAAATGAAGTCATTTCGACTTTAGTAGAAAGAGTTAGAGGGTTAGAACTTGCTCAAGTGAGTCAAACATCTCAATTCATGCAGGCAGGAAATTCCAATCCTCCACATCATCCTAGCCAAGTAGACCTCCTCATAGGAATAGGCACGTTGGGCATGCCTCCTCAGTATTCGCAACAAACACCGACTAGAACCGCCGCCTCCAACACCGTTTGGGTGGAGAATATGATACCTCCCGGTCTTGTACAACACAATCCACTCTTGGGGAATACTCCTTCATACTTAAACATGTACTCCAAGTTGCCACAAGAAGATATGTTCTCCTCTCCCGGCATGCTTGTTCAACCACAGGGGCTTCCTTATGCCCCTGCAAATGCATACGCTACGCCGTATCAGCAACCCATTCCACCTCCTCCCCTCAACAGGCACCATCAATGGTCGAAACCTATGTGATAGGGACTTACTCAGAGTATTTGAAAGAGCCCTTAGACTTCACCATATGAAGCATCATGCTTCCGAGTGTTTCGCTCGAATGTTTCAGCTTTTTGGGAATAGAGTTGCTTCTATCCTTTCATTCCTTTTAGAAAGCAGAGATAAGGGTTAGGGCTAGGAGGAATACCTGTTGAATGTCGAGATGGTGTGCACGTACCGTAGAGAGAGATCAGGTTGATTGCAAAGAACTCCTTTTTGTCTTGGAAGGACTACCTGCAAATAAGAATACAAGACCACAAGATTTTGATTAGACAATAAATGAGGGAAGTGCCTTGGGCCAGGAAATATAACACTTCCTTTCGAAGGTGGTCAGTTCCCCTGCTAATATGAATTAACACGAAATATTGTAAAATAACAATTTAATTGCTTCGTTGAAACAGGTAGGGGAAAGGCTGGTTTCTGGTTTTGAGTCACAATAACCGATACCGGTTACTGCTAACCGATATCGGTGGGGGCTATGTTTTAGGGACTTTTGGTGAGGGTCGGTTGTAGGGTGGTTGTGTTGTTTGTAAGGCTAGTATATGAGCGGGATTAGGTAACGGGGTGATGAGAGGTAAATGAATGATAGTTAGATATAATGTGTTGCTGGGTGGTAGATCTGGGAATGGATTTATGACGGCTGTGATTCAAAAGTCTAAGAAATGTTATCGAAGAGAACATGCAAGATATTACTTACTGGTTATTGACGAGGATGCAAGTCTGAGAATTGTAATGACAAAGGTAGAACTCAGGTAGGATGGCCTGGCACTCAGGAGATGAGATACCTCCCTCCCAATGATCAGTTGAGTATCACAGGGCTCTGATTATTTAGTTGCAGTCTTGGGCTTGGTCTCCTTCGCTGTAAACTCTTCTTGTTTCTTTACTTGTCTCTGCTTGGCTCAGTAAATCCGGATTCTTTTTTTTCACTTCTGATGATCCTGATTGATCCAAAAATCCTTCGACCGACCCTTTTTTCTGGTTAGGGGAGGCCATTTACAGGGAACCGATGGCGGTTACGGAACCGACGGCGGTCGAGTAGAAACCGGTATCGGTTCAGTCAAAGTGGGCTATTTTTAGTAAAATAGCCAACTTTCCCTCCTTTTCTCCCGAGGGATTAGTTGCGGGCTTGGTCAAGTGACTAGAAGGTCGGTTTTGGGTGCGAGAAAGGGGTCATTAGTCATGGGTGTGGATGTAGACCAAGTTATAGGTCTTAATTAGATTAGTTTAGGGTTAGGCCTAGGTCATGATGAGGTGGCAAAATGAGGTGGCAGGTAAGGCGATGTGGATTTATTAATTATAAGATAATTAATAAATAATTGTGTAAGGTTTAGGTGGTGAGGTTAGGTTGCGAAATGAGATGCGGGTCACAAGGGGTCGTAAGACACAAATTTGGTGTCTACATTAGCCCCTTATTGTCGTGTAGTTTGTTTTGTAAAGCTGCACGGACAATAATATGAAGTGGTTTCCCCTGTTAAGGGTATAGGTAATCCCCCTCAAATCTATCACAGATTGAGATAGCGTGAAATCAGGGATAGGGTTGATAAAGGGTAAATGGTGTGGAGATGATGGTGAGGTGGTGAGGTAGGTCCAAAGAAGCAGACGCACGTGGAAATGCATTAGTGCGACTAGGGTACATGATTTGACGAGCAAACCAGCAATGCATAGGAAAAGGTCGATAGTTTATCCAAACAAGGGTGATATAATCCTGGTATCCAAGGCATAGGAAGTAGCTCCGGGGTATATAACGGGTAAGGTACAGGAACGTTTGGGCATGTTCGGCAAAGCATGCAGGATGGTTGGTTTGGTTGAGATAAATGTCACGGTCTAAGTCTAGGCAAAGTTGGTCGACAGATCAAGTCAAGGACCCTAATCATGCTAAAACATGAACAGTGAGCTCGAGTGAACAAAATTTACATGATGGGTGGATAAAAGTGTATGTTGTTGATGTTGGGCTATGATAATAATAAGAATGCTTGTGTTTGAACCTTTTTGTGTTTTGAAAAAAAAGGATAAAGAGGAATGTGATTAAAAAGAAATACACAAAAATATTTATATTTACCACACATGATAGGTTATGGTAGGGGATGGTCGAGCTAACCTTGGGAGATCCTATGTCTCCAAAGTGCTACCTACATAGCCCTTTGCACAAAGCAAGGGGGCCTCGGATCGATGTAGTTCTCCCTTAAGACCAGGGAGAGGTGAATTCAGGCAATTTAGGTATGGTTAGGCAATTTGTTGGTTGGTAAAAATATTGATATTGATATTGGTAGGGTAATGTTGTTGGTGTTGGTAATGAATTGGTGATTTTGGAATAGGTAGAAGTGAAGTGAAAGTTAGCCTACCCAAGTGGTAGGGAACCATGTCCTGATTAAGATCAACACATAATCCTAGATTCGAGTCAAAGAGGAAAAAGTTACTCCGTAGTTGAAAAGAGCTAAACAAACCACATATTAATGCAGGATGAGCTTGAACCCCTAGGTACCGTGCATAGACGAGAAGTCAATAGGTGAAAAGAGTTGTATGATCACAATATATCGGGTGTACGTTACGTCCCTTGAGTTTAAACAAATGGTGAGGTGAGGTGGATGGTATAGCTGAGGTACAGAGAACTTGTTACAAAGTGAGTGTTCTGACGAAAGAGAACCTACCCTAAATAGACAAGTCCATGACTCAAAAGTTCTTTTGAAGGTGGCTTTATTTTACTGAATATAGACTGATCGATGCGGGAAGTCTACAAGGGATATTGATTGTATTATTCTTGAGGTCTTCACGAAGGCGATTAGTGCAAGAAGCTTCGATAAA
The DNA here is from genome assembly GCA_018340775.1 of Taxus wallichiana var. yunnanensis. Lineage (NCBI taxonomy): Eukaryota > Viridiplantae > Streptophyta > Pinopsida > Cupressales > Taxaceae > Taxus > Taxus wallichiana. The sequence goes on along the minus strand of CM031238.1, from coordinate 13,327,696 downwards.
AAGGTCGGTGTATAGTCTGTCCTTCAAGGGAGCAATCTATTTATAGTAGCAGATGTGTGTAGACACCAAATTCGTGTCTTACGACCCTGTGACCCGCATCCCATTTCGCAACCTAACCTCATTACCTAAACTTTACACAATTGTTTATTAATTACCTTGTAATTGATAAATCCACATACCTTACCCGCCACCTCACTTTGCCACCTCATCATGACCTAGCCCTAACCCTAAACTAACCTAATTAAGACTTATGGTTTGGTCTAGACTCACATCCATAACTAATGCCTCCTTACTCGCACCCAAAGCCGACCTTCTAGCCACTTGACCAAGCCCGCAACTGATCTCTCGGGAGAAAAGCAGGGAAGGTGGGCTATTTTACTAAAAATAGCCTACTTTTTCCTTACCGATGCCGGTTCCTACTCGACCGCCATCGGTTACGCAACCGCCATCGGTTCCCTGTAAATGGGCTCCCCAAACCAAAAAAATGGATTGGAATTTCATTTTGGAGATCAGTCAAAGGATTTTTGGATCAATAGAGAGCATTGCGAGCGAGGAACAGAGTCCAGATCTTCACTTGACAGAGCAGAGACGAGTGGAAATACCAGAAGTGTTTACAACCAAGGAGATCAACTTGCATCTGTGCCAAAACCAGTAAGTCACATCTTGCATGTCCTTTGTTATAACATTTCTTATGCTTCTTGAATCTCAAAGTGCTCCTAAATCCGCTTTCGAATCCACTACCCAACGTGCATTGCATCTAATCTGTCATTCTTTTGCTTCTAACCATCCCATTTCCTAATACCATCCAAAACCAGCCATTACAAACACCATAGCTGCAAGAAGATCATAGAACCCACCGCTATCGGTTATCAAGAATCGCCATCGGTTATCATTGGACGGCTGGCATCGGTTATCAAGAATCGCACGGTTCCTCTCGATCAAAACCGAAAAACCTTTTCCCCCTACAGCGGTTTAACGAAATAATTTAATTAATATTTTGCGTCTTTTGTGTTAATTCATATTAGCAGGGAACTCACCACCTTCGAAAGGAAGTTTTATATTTCCTGGGCCCAAGGCAGTTTCCTCATTTATTGTTTAATCAAAATCTTGTGGTCTTGTGTTCTTATTTGCAGGTAGTCCTTCCAAGACAAAAAGGAGTCTCTGCAGTCAGCCTGATCTTTCTCTACGGTACGCGCACACCATCTCGACATTCAACAGGTATTCCTCCTAACCCTAACCTCATCTGTTTCTAAAAGGAATGAAAGGATAGAAGCAACTCTATTCCCAAGCTGAAACATTCCGAGCGAAACATTTTGGCACGCCGGTGGGACCCATTTTGGGTTTCTTTCTCTTGCTTATTTTTATTTTAGGAAGCATATTTGTTGTTGCTGCTTTTTGTTATATATTTCGTAAAGAATTTGTCTTGCTTTCCTAGTTTCGCATTAGTGAAAGTCATCTCTCTTGCTTCATCGAATATAATTTTCGATTTGGGTTTAAAACACATGCATTGCATTCCTGCTTGTTGTTCTTCAATTCTAGTGAACATAGATTAAGTAACAGGTCGTACACGTGGGGGTAATATCCACGGTATTGACAGGAAATTAACCTTAGTTTCACTGCACAACACATACCGAATCACTTCACAATTAACACAACAGCTCAAACATCCCCCCTTTTCCGCGGTATTCCTCCGCCCGATTGAGGTAACCTTATAAGCCAAAACAAACTTGACATTTCCCCTTGGTCTTGTTGTTTAGGATTCTGACATCATCTTACGTCTAAAGGCATAAGCCCACGATAACTAAAATTAACCCTAGGATTAATCTCTAGATTTGCGTGTGCCTCTTGCTTGTTTCCAAATTCTATTTTCTCTGTCATACTTTGTCTTCTGTGATCAATAAGTTGATAAATATACTCAACGTTGCTAAAAATCAAATTAGCAGCCTTTTATATCTTCTTATCCTAGACTTTTGACACCGCATCGGTTAAGGGACCGGCGTCGTTTTTCGTGACCGACACCGGTTACTAAACCGATATCGGTTACTGTCTTCATCAGCCCCTGACAAACCAGCAACTTGCCAAATTCATCATTCTGAGGTTGTTTTTGTTCTTGATAGATTAAAACTTTCCTGTGTGTTCTTGTCTATGGTTGTCATCACTCGGAAGCAAGCCGCCGCCATGGTTTCACATGCCTGCTCTGTGTCTTTGCCTGAATCACCCCCTTCACATTCTATAGGGAACCCTACGGACACCAGTGAGATCCCCCAAATTCCTGTAGGAGACAAGGACTTTGCCAAATTTCTGGATGCTAATCCCAGCGCTGTACAATACTATTTGTCTCATGCCCCCGACCGTACGCCTGATGGTCAGCTCCTTATTGGCATGCCTATTAGTATAGCTGCTCATTTAGCTCCCACTCCTCCTGATAACAATGCCTTACTTCCTGCATCTCTAGCCCCGTCTCCCAATCCGACAGCTTCAGAGGTTCATACGACCCCGATTAGCTTTCCTTTGGTTAACCTTGGACCCCACGTATCGTTACCACCAACCGCCCTATCTCATCTCTCTTTCGCACCACTCCATTCATGACTTACTCTCTCGCCACCTATTCACACGAGCTTTCCTTCTCAAGCTCCGCCTACCTTTTCATTCCCATACACGTATCCAAGAACCTCAACACCTTATATGGGACATCCCTATTCTCGTGGCATCATCATCTCATCCAACCACTGATTTCATCAAACAAATGATGGACAAAATGCAAAACCCGGAGGCTTCCGTTTCAGAAGTCGTAGCGCCTGACATACGAGCAAGTTTGTCGGGAGCCCATTCACCCTTCTCTCGTCCCCTTCATTCATACCTCCTCAATGGGAGTTGCCAAAGTTTACTTGTTTCAATAGTAAAGAGGATCCTCAACAACACTTGCGATCATTTAGACATGCTTGTTATTTGATTGCCCATGATGACGCCTGTTACTTCGCACCTTCCCCATGTCCTTATCAGACCCGCCTTGAGTGGTATAGTGCTTTAACCCAAAGATTCGATCTTCTCTTTTAACCAACTAGCCCAATCTTTCTTGGATCATTTCTCCATTAACATTGCCAAGAAAGTATCTATCACCGACCTCTATGCCATCTGACAATTTGAAGACGAATCTATCGCAGATTTCGTTGGACGATGGCGGGGCCTTATCAACCAACTTACGTATGCCTTGCCTCAAACCGAACTCATTGAACTATTTACGTGGGCCTGCGCTAAGCACATCTCCCCTACCCTCCAAATTCAAACTTTCCGCACATTCGACGAGGCCTTTACCATGGCTCGGAAACTTGAAATTCGAGCCTTAGAAGAAGAGAAATTGTGGTTGCGTAACAAAAACCCCATTTCGAACTCCTGATTCTACCAACAAGCCAAACACCACCACTCCTCACGCGTCCACTTCTTCTAAATCAAAAGGAGCTGTCCACGCGGTAATGGTCAAATCTCAAACACCGTCCAATACTCCGCCGAAAACCACTTATAAGTACAAAGCCGAGCCCACCAATTACACTCCCTTGGGAGAAACTTATGGCGTCATCCTGGAGAAATTGCTCAAAGCTGGGGCTATCACCTTGCCCCTGTTAAACCTCACTCTGGGTTTGACTCCACCCGCGCAATACCTTCCTGGTACAAAGAAAATGACTTTTGTAACTTTCACCGCGTAAAAGGACATAGTCATGAAAACTGCAAGATGTTGAAAAATATAGTACAGGAAATGGTTGACGCAGGGGATATAACCCTCGATAATCCTAACGCCCCTGCTAACCGAAATCTGAAAATTTTCAACAAGCCATTCCCGAATCACTCGTCCAACGGTAACGTGAACCAAGATATCTTAGCCGAGGAGAGTGTTCATGAGATCCATGCAGTCTTCGATTCTCAGCCAAAAGCCTCTATTGAAATTTTTTTAAATCAAGCCTCTCCACCAACACAGGAGTTTGAACCTCCTTCACCACCATCAAGCCAAAGTGAAATCATTCCTTTACCCATAGAAGAGTTAAGCGTCAGTCTGACTTCTCTTCTCATCGACAAGTCTTCTTACACCACATCCCTACAAGACCGTGAGCGGATGCTATCTAATTTATCTATTTCCCAAACGTCCCTTCTACCACTTTGCTACAAGAGGAAGGCTCGCCACTCCTTTTGACATCCTTAGCCGAGAAATCTCTTACACTAACATCACCACATTCTTTAAACGTGATAGATCCTCGAACACGCCCTCCTACCTATTAGTCCCTCATCACCTAAATCTTTTCAATGACCGGTTGACCTCTTAACATCTATTGATATAGTGCCTCATCTACCTCCTGTGTCACACCCGCAGTGGACTGGAATTACAACCCACCTTTCCTCCGTACAAAAATTACAAATCACACTGAGACCGTCATTCTCGCAGAAGATAGATAGGCCCTATGGGAACGTTTGAGTACCCCTTTTTCTACTCAAATGCAAATGACCTGATCCGATGTCTCCACCATATACCCGAAGTGCTTTGTGAAGCTTAAAATGCCCCTGTTCTCACCTTCACCCCCTCACCTCTACCAAATGCCCCGTCCACTTCTATCAACTTAACTAGATCTTCCCCTACGCTTGGGGCCTCACCAATGCCCGGCCTAACGCACCCGCCTAAGCGACTCGATCTATCCAAAATAAATCCGTTCCGCCACCTAGAGACAAACTCAATCCGTGCCCCTATCACAATCAAAACCATCGCCGCCATACCTACCTTCCATATTGGGACCCCATCCCTCTACCTTACATCAATATATCATACCTCCTACGTTTTCTTCAAAACAACCTACGCCTTCCGCACCTATACAGAAATTCCAGGGTATAGCAACACCGTCACTCCGCGTATCCTGTCCACCTATCAACCCTAAACAAATTCCATCATCAAAAGATTTGTTTTGGTCACTCCTATTTCCCGTGGTTGTTTTCTGATACCACGTCATCTGCGGCCTCATCATCCAACATAGCTTCTGCGCCAAAGAAATCACGTTTAGTAAAAACCATGTATCAACACCCCTCGGCTAAACCACCACGAACCAATCATGCCCAAACATTACCAAAACCCGCACAACCAATACCCTCATCCTCTTCCGATTTTGACCCACTCAAAGGATCTTACGCCAAAATCCTTGCTATGTTGGTGGAGAATGCGACCATTTCCCTACCCCCACTTAGACCTTATGACCCGTCTAAACCTCGACCGATAAGTTATGATGAGTCTAAAATCTGCGCCTATCACCGTACACCGTGACATGATGTAGAGGGATGCCAAGCTTTAAAACCATCCTTCGTCATCACCTCTCCCCTACGAACGTTAAGAAAGACAACTTACGAAGGGAGAGACCTTTAGTTTCCATTCCCTCTCCTATACCATCTGTCCCCGCCTCACCAAGATCTATCATTATTACAACCCCACCTCTTCAAGACCATGAGTTATCCTAACCATCTTCCTCATCTCAGTCTCCATGAGATTAATATGATTAGTGTCGCTACTCGAGGCGTAAAAACAATGGGAAAGCAAAAGAAAACACACTGCGGCATCTCTTTCTCCGTCAAACATCCCGATTGCACCACCACCTAAAGTGGTCATTCATGACCCGCCTATCCCGTCTCTAATGGCATTGCCCACCGAAATATGATTAAACAGCTTCACCAATCACCCGTAAAAATGACACTGTATGATCTCATTCAGACTTCTGAATCTCATCGACAAGCTCTCGTTGAGATCCTTCAAGGGATAGAGGTTTTACCTAATGAAACCCTGCCTGTCGCCTCCATTCTAACACCCAATCACGTTGCCTCTCTCACTAAACAGCCCACTACTCCAATCACTTCTGTCTCTATACCACAAGCTGCTGCAGTCAGTTTCTCTGAAGATGAAATTGTTGACTTTGGTACAGAAGACCCTGACCCTGCCCTTTTCATTTCCGCTTACGTCCGAGACATTCGAGTACGTCGGGTTATGATTGACGGGGGCGCTAGCCTAAACATCATCTCTTCAAAAGCCTTCCAACAGATGAACATCCCTTCTAGTTGCATGTGTGCCAACCCCATCATGTTGCGGTCATTCAATGACGCTATTACTTCTACCTTAGGCACCGTGATCCTCAACATTCACGTAGGACCACGTACTTTACCCGAACTCTTCTATGTCCTTGAGGGAGAGTTCCAATATAATATATTGCTGGGTCGTCCTTGGATCCGAGCCATGGGATGCGTTCCCTCAACATTACATAGATGCATAAAATTTGAGTACGAGGGGAAGTCTTACACCGTAAAAGCTGACCCTCCCCCCTTTAAAACCTGCAATATGTTATACCGCCCTAACGATGTGCTTATACCAATCAAGACACCCATACATTCAACCCAACCATCCTCCTCAAATGTACCTCAACCATCCACCTCAACCGCGCCTACGCCTTCAATTGATGAAACCACCATCGCAAAAACCACTTCCCTTCCCGCAGCTAACATTCCAACCTCCGACCCCTTAGTAGATGTTTTTCAGCACCTTACGCTGGGGGAGTACCGCCTATATAACGTTAGTTCTTTCCCTACCCCGCAGGAGTACGGACAATTACATGCACATCCCACCTACGACCGTCGCATGGGGGAGATAATCTCTTACGGACCACCCCATTGCCGCACTAACCTAACGTATGGGGGTGTTGACACATCCTCCATTACCCCTGAACCTCCTCTTGGTGTGGTTCCTTTCCAATCCGATTTTCAATACTTGACAAATCGTCGTTTCGCCCTCACCTTCTTGACTCGCTGTGCGTGGAAAGGCTTTGGTTTTGGCCTTTACGAACAAGGCCGACATACACTCATTCCCGTGACTACCCGTAAACATAATGATCGCAGTGGTCTCGGTTTTCCCGAAACACCTACACAGGAGACACCTCCTGTCAGCTGTATCCTGGAAGAAGAAGACGCCGCCCCTACCAAATCATCATCACCCACTTTGCCATCATCACCCGCAGAATCTATAGACCCTGAATCCATCCCTCCTAACTTTTTTTTTTCATAAATGCTATCTTCATAGGTCCTCTCACGTATCAACGCGATAATGACGACCCATCTTCTTTGCCCCTTCTTTATCCAGACATGATCGAAGAGGATTCACCTTTGATTAATGTTGTTGAATGCCAGGATGACGACTCCATCCTCACTTACCTTGGCGCGGATGATTCTTATATTCAACGAGCCTTACCATCTGAAACCCAAACTATGCTGAACGAATCTACCATAGAAATCAATATCCACACGGAGGAGGATCCTCACATTGTGAAGATTGGACAATCCCTTAACACATCAGAACAAGCCACCTTTACTACCTTTCTCCATGCTCGCAACCAAGCTTTCGCATGGTCTTACGCTGACATGCCAGGAATTGATCCTACCATCGCCGTCCATAACATCACCCTAAACCCCGATTCCAAACCAGTCAAACAGAAATTGAGAAAAATGCATCCACGCATTGCTCTCTTGGTCAAAGAGGAGCTCCAATGACTCCTTTCTGTTTCATTCATCTTGCCTATTGACTATCCTCAATGGATTTCTAACATTGCACTGGCTACTAAAGCGGCAGGGGACTTCGAATATGCACAGATTTCTGGGATCTTAACCTCGCTTGCCCTAAGGATGACTTCCCCTTACCTAGCATTGACCAACTTGTTGATCTAACTGCAGGTCATGAGATGCTCTCTCTCATGGATGGCTTTTCAGGATACAACCAAATTTTGGTTGCCCCTGCCGATCAACACAAAACTGCCTTCATAACTCCTTGGGGAACCTTTTGTTATCATGTCATGCCATTTGGCCTTAAGAATGCTGGTGCTACCTATCAGCGGGCTATGACCTACATTTTCCATGACATTATGCACACTATCCTTGAAGAATATATGTCGACGATCTTCTCGGCAAGTCTAAACATCGTAGTGAACATCTCGATGTTTTAACCATTATTTTTTATACTGTTACAATATTCTGTCCGCCTTCAACCGAAGAAATGTGTCTTTGGTGTTCTTTCGGGAAAAATTCTTGGCTTTATCGTCTCTTTGCATGGCATTGAGGTCGATCCATCTAAAGTCAAAGCTATCCTAGAAATGCCCCCACCCAAAAATCTCAAACAATTGCGTAGTTTACAAGGTAAGCTCCAATCTATCCGACGTTTCATCTCCCAACTCTCGGATCGGTGTCAACCTTTCCATCACCTCCTTAAAAAGGATATTGCATTCCAATGGAGCGAAGAATGTCACCAAGCCTTCGAAGCTCTCAAATCTTATCTCTTGCAGCCACCCGTGCTTATCCCACCCCAAGACGACCACCCTTTCTACCTTTACCTTTCTCGCCACCGACCACCCTGTAGGAGCCATGCTTGCACATCGTGACTCTGAGAATCACGAACAAGCCGTTTATTATATAAGTCGTACTTTGGTGGACTATGAGACTAGGTACACACATGTAGAAAAATTGTGCCTTGCCCTATCATTCGTGGCCACCAAACTCCGACACTACCTTCTAAATCACAAGACTTTCGTCATCACCAATACAGACCCCATCCATTACATGTATGCCAAACCTCATCTGAACCAACGCATTGCTAGATGGCTCATGCTTCTCGCCGACCTCGACCTTGAGTTTGTCCACCAGAAATCAATCAAAGGACAAACCATCGCAGACCAACTTGCAGAAGCTCCTTTACCTGGGGAACAATTTACCAATTTCACATTTCCCGACGAACTCATCGCTACTCTTTCCCTCACGGAGGAGTCGTACCCAATGACCCTCTTCTTCGACGGATCTAAATGCCAGCGCGGCGGAGGAGCCGGCGTTGTTCTCATTCCTCTCAACGCTGAACCTATGCCTCTTTCATTCCGACTTGATTTCCCTTGCACTAATAATACAGCGGAATACGAGGCCCTTGTTCTGGGTCTCCAAGTTGCGTTACACTTAGGTATCAAATCTATCAACATTTTTGGCGACTCTCAATTGGTAGTCAATCAAGTTATGGGCGTCTACCAATGCAAAAATGAGGAACTTCAAAAATACAAACACTACGTGGATTCACTTCTAGCCTTATTTACCCACTATTCTATACAAACCATTCCCCGCTCCACTAACAAATTTGCGGATACTATGGCTTGCTTAGCCTCACAAATTCCCGCCGCGCCAACTGACTCTGAATTATTCGTCGTGGTCCAACAACTTTTTGCCCCATCCTATTCAACCCCGGTAGTTTGTATGATAAATACTGTGTCTACTAATTCATAGGATACATGGTACCACCAATTTCACGACTACCTTACAATCTCTGTCCTCCCACCTGACCTTACTAGTAACGGCAAACGTGCTTTTCTTAAAAGTGTTTCGCGTTATGTTGTCATGGGGGGACTCCTCTATAAACGTGGCTTTGATGGCATCCTCCTTCGCTGTCTAACTGGCGCGGAGGCCACTCATACCATCCAACAGGTCCATGACGGTATTTGTGGTGGACATTTTAGCGGCCTTGCCGTGGCCAAACGAATCCTTCGCCTTGGTTATTATTGGCCTACTCTCAATAACGACTGCTACGAATATGTTAAGCGTTGTGTTATGTGTCAGCAACATGCCAACCTTCAACATACTCCTAGCCACCCGCTCCAGATCGCTCGAGATCTTTGGCCCTTCTCACAATGGGGTTTAGACCTTATTGGTGAGATTCATCCAACCTCTTCACAACGTCACCGTTGGATAATCACAGTGACCGAATATTACACAAAATGGGTGGAGGCTATTCCACTCATTTCAATCAAAAAAGGAAAAATTGTCGAGTTCATTAACCACCACATTATCTGTCGTTTTGGTGTTCCTCATCGCCTGATAACAGATAATGGAAAATCTTTCAAAAACAAGTTGTTGCAAGACCTTTGTGACAACTTTGGTATCAAACTTAGTTTCTCATCACCTTACTATCCACAAGCCAATGGGCAAGCCGAGTCCTCTAATAAAACACTAACCAAAATCCTCATGAAAGTTGTCAATGAATCCGGAAGAAATTGGCACGATCACATTCCCTTTGCCCTTTGGGCTTATCGTACTAGCATTCGTACCTCTACTAATGCCACACCTTTTTCTTTGGTATACGGTACCGAGGCTGTTTTGCCTCTCGAAATACAAATACCCTCCCTTAGAATATCTCTTCAAGATATTCTCACCAACGATGATTTCCGCCAAGAGCGGTTAGCCCAATTGGAGCTTCTTGATGAACGCCATCTTACGTACTCTTGATCACCTTCAAATCTATCAAAAATGCATTAAACGTGCTTATGATAAGTGACTTCATGAGCGTACCTTTAAGGTTGGTGATCTTGTTCTCAAAGAGAATCAACATGTAACCAAACTAGAAAAGAGCAAACGTGGAAAATTTGCTCCCAATTGGATTGGGCCTTATATAATCACTCATACCTATGGATCTGGTACTTATCGTTTAGCTTCGCTTAATGGTAAACCTGAGCCTGAACCCCTTAATGCCTTGCATCTTCGACCATTCTACTGTTGAAATTAGTGTTATATCACTTCTTATCTACCTTCCGCTCGTCCCTTAAGCTCACTTACCACTACATACACTCTGTTTCCTACACTTCATAATAACAATCAAGCTCACATAGTTTGATCCTCACCTCCCCTTGATGATGCCTTCCCCTTTTTAGTCTAGTCCATGACTTCAAAATATTAAAATAAGCCGTATCCTTATGGGATTTTCTTGAGTCAAACTTCCTACTAAACTAGATGCTTCACGCCAAATGAACATCTAGTCATCTAAATTAAATATAGACTGCTCCTCGAAGGACAGCTATATGCCGAACTATTCTTTATTATATATAGATCTTGCTCCCAGAAGGACATGCTATGCATTACAATCATATCTGCTACTATAAATAGATCTGCTCCCTCGAAGGACATGCTATACACATGTCGCTTTTATCGAAGCTTTCGCATTGATCGGGCCTTCGTGAAGACCTCAAGAATAATACAATCAATATCCTTGTAGACTTCCCGCATCGATCGCCTCCGCATTCAATAAAAGAAAAGCCTCATTCAAAAGGACTTTTGAGTCATGGACTTGTCTATTTAGGGTAGGTTCTCTTTCGTCGAAACCTCACTTTGTAATAAGTTCTCCGTACCTCAAGTATATCATCCACCTCACCTCACCATTTGTTTCAACTCAAGGGACGTAACGTATATCCGATATATTGTGATTATACAACTCTTTTCAACTATCGACTTCTCGCCATGCAAGAGTACCTAGGATTCAAGCTCATCCTATGTTAATATGTGGTTTGTTTAGCTCTTTTCACCTACGGAGCACTCTTTCTACTTTGCCTCGCATCTAGGATTGTGTGTTGACCTCGCATCTAGGATTGTGCTTTGCCTCATTCATCCTAAACCTACCTATTCGGCCCGACCTAAGGCCTCAACCTACCTATTCGGCCCGACCTAAGGCCTCAACCTACCTATTCGGCCCGACCCAAGGCCTCGCCCTACCTATTCAGCCCGACCTAAGGCCTCAACCTACCTATTCGGCCCGACCTAAGGCCTCAACCTACCATTCGGCCCGACCCACGGCCTCGCCCTACCTATTCGGCCCAACCCACGGCCTCAACCTACCTATTTGGCCCGACCTAAGGCCTCAACCTACCTATTCGGCCCGACCTAAGGCCTCAACCTACCCATTCGGCCCAACCCAAGGCCTCAACCTACCCATTCGGCCCGACCCAAGGCCTCGCCCTACCTATTCGGCCCGACCCAAGGCCTCGCCCTACCTATTCGGCCCGACCTAAGGCCTCAACCTACCTATTCGGCCCGACCTAAGGCCTCAACCTACCTATTCGGCCCGACCCAAGGCCTCAACCTACCTATTCGGCCCGACCCAAGGCCTCAACCTACCTATTCGGCCCGACCCAAGGCCTCAACCTACCCATTTGGCCCGACCCAAGGCCTTGCCCTCACTATTTGGCCCGACCCAAGGCCTCCCTTTACACTTCTGGCCCGACCCAAGGCCGCCACCCAACAACTTGGCCCAACCCACGACCGTACCACTTCCATACCTTACCCAAAATCAACACCATACACTTTATCCACCCATCCGGTAGTTTTTGGTTCAATCGAGCTCACCTGTTCGTGTTTTAGCATGATTAGGGTCCTTGACTTGATCTGTCGACCAACTTTGCCCAGACCTAGACCGTGACATTTATCTCAACCAAACCAACCTTTTGGTACTGCCGAACATGCCTAAACGTTCCTGTACCTTACCTGTTATATACCCTGGAGCTACTTCCTATGCCTTGGATACCAGGATTATATCACCCTTGTTTGGATAAACTATCGACCTTTTCCTATACATCCATTTGGTTTGCTCATCAAATCATGTACCCTAGTCGTACTTATTGAATTTCAACATGCGTCTCGCTTCCTTGGACCTACCCCACCACCTTACCATCCTCTCTACAACATATACCTGTATCAACCCTATCCCCGATTTCTGTTCACTCAATCTGTGATAGATTTGAGGGGGATTACCTATATCCTTAACATGAGAAACCACTTCATATTATTGTCCGCGCAGCTTTACAGAGCAAGCTACACGACAATAAGGGGCTAATGTAGACACCAAATTCGTGTCTTACGACCCCTTGTGACCCGCATCCCATTTCGCAACCTAACCTCATTACCTAAACTTTACACAATTATTTATTAATTACCTTGTAATTGATAAATCCACATACCTTACCCGCCACCTCACTTTGCCACCTCATCATGACCTAGCCCTAACCCTAAACTAACCTAATTAAGACTTATGGCTTGGTCTAGACTCACATCCATAACTAATGCCTCCTTACTCGCACCCAAAGCCGACCTTCTAGCCACTTGACCAAGCCCGCAACTGATCTCTCGGGAGAAAAGCAGGGAAGGTGGGCTATTTTACTAAAAATAGCCTACTTTTTCCTTACCGATGCCGGTTCCTACTCGACCGCCGTCGGTTACGCAACCGCCATCGGTTCCCTATAAATGGGCTCCCCAAACCAAAACAACGGATCGGAATTTCATTTTGGAGATCAGTCAAAGGATTTCTGGATCAACAGAGAGCATTGCGAGCGAGGAACAGAGTCCAGATCTTCACTTGACAGAGCAGAGACGAGTGGAAATACCAGAAGTGTTTACAACCAAGGAGATCAACTTGCATCTTTGCCAAAACCAGTAAGTCACATCTTGCATGTCCTTTGTTATAACATTTCTTATGCTTCTTGAATCTCAGTCCTCCTAAATCCATTTCTGAATCCACTACCCAACGTGCCATTGCATCTAACTGTCATTCTTTTGCTTCTAACCATCCCATTTCCTAATACCATCCAAAAACCAGCCATTACAAACACCATAGCTACCAAGAAGATCATAGAACCCACCGCTATCGGTTATCAGTAACCGCCATCGGTTATCGTGACGTCGCTTGCATTATCGATCGTGAATCCAGCATCGGTTCCTATGATCAAAACCGTAAAACCAGCCTTTCCCCCTACCCAGTTTAACGAAATAATTTAATTAATATTTTGCAGTCTTTTGTGTTAATTCATATTAGTAGGGGAACTGACCACCTTCGAAAGGAAGTTTTATATTTCCTGGGCCCAAGGCAGTTTCCTCATTTATTGTTTAATCGAAATCTTGTGGTCTTGTGTTCTTATTTGCAGGTAGTCCTTCCAAGACAAAAAGGAGTCTCTGCAGTCAGCCTGATCTTTCTCTACGGTACGCGCACACCATCTCGACATTCAACTGGTATTCCTCCTAACCCTAACCTCATCTGTTTCTAAAAGGAATGAAAGGATAGAAGCAACTCTATTCCCAGAAGCCGAAACATTCCGAGTAAAACAATGTGATTTTAGTGCATAGCTGTCCTTCGGGGGAGCAGTCTATATATAATAGCAGCAATAGTTTGGCATATAGCTGTCCTTCGAGGGAGCAGTCTATATATAATTTAGAGAGCCAGATGTCCTTTTGGCGTAAAGCATCTAGTTTGGTAGAAAGTTTGACTCAAGAAAATCCCATAAGCATATAATTAAGAATGTGTCATTTTAATACTTTGAAGTCATGGACTAGACTAAAAAGGGAAGGCATCGTTAAGGGGAGGTGGGAATCAAACTATGTGAGCTTGATTTGATTGTAAGATGTAGGAAACAAAGTGTATGTAACGGTAAATGAGCTCAAGGGACGAGCGGTAGGTAGATAAGAAGTGATATAACACTAAATTCAACAGTAGAATGGTCGAAGATGCAAGGCATTAAGGGGTTCAGGCTCAGGTTTACCATTAAGCGAAGCTAAACGATAAGTGCCTGATCCATAAGTGTGAGTGATTATGTAAGGCCCAATCCAATTGGGAGAAAATTTTCCACGTTTGCTCTTTTCTAGTTTGGTTACATGTTGATTCTCTTTGAGGACAAGATCACCAACCTTAAAGGTACGCTCATGAAGTCGTTTATCATAAGCACACTTGATGCGCTTTTGATAGATTTGAAGGTGATCAAGAGCTGTAAGACGACGCTCATCAAGAAGCTCCAATTGGGCTAACCGCTCTTGGCGGAAATCATTGTTGGTGAGAATATCCTGAAGAGATATTCTAAGGGAAGGTATTTGTATTTCGAGAGGCAAGACAGCCTCGGTACCATATACCAAAGAAAAAGGTGTGGCATTGGTGGAGGTACGAATGCTAGTACGATAAGCCCAGAGGGCAAAGGGGATGTGATCGTGCCAATTTCTTCCGGACTCATTGACAACTTTCATGAGAATTTTGGTTAGGGTTTTATTAGAAGATTCGGCTTGTCCATTCGCTTGTGGATAATAGGGTGATGAGAAACTAAGTTTGATACCAAAGTTGTCACAAAGGTCTTGCAACAACCTATTTTTGAAATATTTTCCATTATCTGTTATCAGGTGATGAGGAACACCAAAACGACAGATAATGTGGTGGTTAATGAACTCTACATTTTTTCTTTTTTAGTTGAAATGAGCGGAATAGCCTCCACCCATTTTGTGTAATATTCGGTTGCTGTGATTATCCATCGGTGACGTTGCGAAGAGGATGGATGAATCTCACCAATAAGGTCTAAACCCCATTGTGAGAAAGGCCAAAGATCTCGGGCGACCTGTAGCGGGTGGCTAGGAGTATGTTGAAGGTTGGCATGTTGTTGACACATAACACAACGCTTAACATATTCGTAGCAATCGTTATTGAGAGTAGGCCAATAATAACCTAGGCGAAGGATCTGCTTGCCACCACGCAAGAGCCGCTAAAATGTCCACCACAAATACCGTCATGGACCTGTTGGATGGTATAGGTGACCTCCGCGCCGGTTAGACATCGAAGGAGGATGCCATCAAAACCACGTTTATAAAGGAGTCCCCCCAGAATGACATAACGAGAAACACGTTTAAGAAAAGTGCGTTTGCCGGTACTAGTAAGGGTAGGTGGGAGAACAGAGGTTGTAAGGTAGTCGTGAAATTGGTGATACCAGGTATCCTGCGAATTAGCAGACACATTATTTATCATACAAACAACCGGGGCTGAGTAAGATGGGGCAAAGAGTTGTTGGACCAAGACGAAAATGTCAGAGTCAGTTGATGAAGCTGGAATTTGCGAGGCTAAGCAAGCCATAGTATCCACAAATTTGTTAGTGGAGCGAGGAATGGTTTGGATAGAATAGTGAGTAAATAAGGCTAGAAGTGAATCCACGTAGCATTTGTACTTTTGAAGTTCCTCATTTTTACATTGGTAGATGCCCATAACTTGATTGACTACCAATTGAGAGTCGCTGAAAATATTGATAGATTTGACACCTAAGTGTAACGCAACCTGGAGACCTGAACAAGGGCCTCGTATTCCGATATTATTAGTGCAGGGAAATTGAGTCGGAAGAAAGAGGCATAGGCTCGGGCCGAGAGGAATGAGAACAACACCGGCTCCTCGCCCGCGTGGCGCGGCATTTGGATCCATCGAAGAAGAGGGTCATTGGATACGACTCCTCCCTGAGGGAAAGAGTAGCGATGAGTTCGTCAGGGAAATTAAAATTAATAAATTGTGCCCCGGGTAGAGGGGCTTCCGCGAGTTGATCTGCGATGGTTTGTCCTTTGATTGATTTCTGGTGGACAAACTCAAGGTCGAGGTCGGCGAGGAGCATGAGCCATCGGGCGATGCGTTGGTTTAGATGGGGTTTGGCATACATATAATGGATGGGGTCCGTGTTGGTGATGACGAAAGTTTTGTGATTCAGGAGGTAGTGTCGGAGTTTGGTGGCCACGAATGATAGGGCTAGGCACAACTTTTCTACATGTGTATACCTAGTCTCATAGTCCACCAAAGTACGACTTATATAATAAACGGCTTGTTCGCGATTCTCGGAGTCACGATGTGCAAGCATGGCCCCTACAGCGTGGTCGGTGGCGGAAAGGTAAAGGTAGAAAGGGTGGTCATCCTGAGGTGGGATAAGCACGGGTGGCTGCAAGAGATAAGCTTTGAGAGCCTCAAAGGCTTGGTGGCACTCTTCGCTCCATTGAAAGTCAATGTCTTTTTTAAGGAGGTGATGAAAAGGTTGACATCGATCCGAGAGTTGGGAGATGAAACACTGGATAGATTGGAGCTTACCTTGTAAACTACGCAATTGTTTGAGGTTAGTAGGTGGGGGCATTTCTAGGATAGCTTTGACTTTAGATGGGTTGACCTCAATGCCACGCAAAGAGACGATAAAGCCAAGAAGTTTTCCCGAAAGGACACCAAAGACACATTTCTTTGGTTGAAGACAGACAGAATATTGTAACAGGCGATCAAAAATAATGGTTAAAACATCGAGATGTTCACTACGATGTTTAGATTTGCCAAGAAGATCATCGACGTAATCTTCAAGGATAGTGTGCATAATGTCATGAAAAATGTAGGTCATAGCCCGCTGATAGGTTGCACTAGCATTCTTAAGGCCAAATGGCATTACACGATAACAGAAGGTTCCCCAAGGAGTTATGAAGGTAGTTTTATGTTGATCGGCAGGGGAAACCAAAATTTGGTTGTATCCTGAAAAGCCATCCATGAGAGAGAGCATCTCATGGCCCGCAGTGAGATCAACAAGTTGGTCAATACTAGGTAGGGGGAAGTCATCCTTAGGGCAAGCGAGGTTAAGATCCCAGAAATCCGTGCATATCCGAAGTCCCCCCGTCGCTTTAGTGACAGGTACGATGTTAGAAATCCATTGAGGATAGTCAATAGGCAGGATGAAGGAAACAGAAAGGAGTCGTTGAAGCTCCTCTTTGACCAAGAGGGCAATGCGTGGATGCATTTTTCTCAATTTTTGTTTAATTGGTTTGGAATCGGGTTTCAGGGTAATGTTATGGACAGCAATGTCAGGATCAATTCCTGGCATGTCAGCGTAGGACCAAGCGAAAGCTTGGTTGCGAGTACGGAGAAAGGTAGTAAAGGCGACCTGTTCTGATGCGCTAAGGGATTGTCCGATCTTCACAATGTGAGGATCCTCCTCCGTGTGGATGTTGATTTCTATAGTAGACTCGTTCAACATGGTTTGAGTTTCAGATGGTAAGGCGCGTTGAATATAAGAGTCGTCCGCACCAAGGTAAGTGAGGATGGAGTCATCATCCTGGCACTCAACAACGTTAATTGAAGGTGAGTCCTCTTCAATCATGTCTGGATACAGAAGGGGGATAGAAGAGGGGTCCTCATTATCGCGTTGATAAGTGAGAGGACCTAGGAAGATAGCATTTATGAAATTTTTTTAGGAGGGATAGATTCGGGATCTATCGACTCTATGGGTGACGAAGGAAAAATGGGTGATGATGGTTCGGTAGGGGTGACGTCGTCATCTTCCAGAAGACAACTGACATGAGGTTCCTTCGGTGTAAGTGTTCCGAAAATCCGAGACCACTACGATCATTGTGCTTGCCAGTAGTTACAGGAATGATTTTATGTCGGCCTTGTTCATAAAGACCAAAACCAAAGCCTTTCCAAGCACAGCGAGTCAAGAAGGTAAGGGCGAAATGATAATTTGTCAAGTATTGAAAATCGGATTGGAAAGGAACCACATCAAGAGGAGGCTCAGGGGCAATGGAAGATGCGTTGACACCCCCATATGTTAGGTTGGTGCGGCAATGAGGTGGTCTGTAGGGGATTACTTCCCCCACACGACGGTCATAGGTAGGATGTGCATGTACCTGTCCGTACTCCTATGGGGTATGGAAAGAACTAACGTTATATAGGTGATACTCCCCCAGCGTAAGGCATTGAAAAACATCTACTAAGGGGTCTGCGGTTGGGATGTTAGCTGCGGGAAGGGAAGTGGTTTTTGCGATGGTGATTTCTTGGGTTGAAGGTGTAGGTGCTGTTGAAGTGAATGGTAGAGGTGTGGTTGAAGTGGATGGTTGGGTTGGATGAATGGGTGTCTTGATTGGTACAAGCACATCATTAGGGCGATATAACATATTGCAGGTTTTGAAGGGGGGAGGATCAGCTTTTACGGTGTAAGACTTCCCCTCGTACTCAAATTTTATGCATCTATGTAAGGTTGAAGGAACGCATCCCATAGCCCGGATCCAAGGGCGACCTAGCAATATATTGTATTGGAACTCTCCCTCAAGGACATAGAAGAGTTCGGGTAAAGTACGTGGTCCTACACGAATGTTAAGGATCACAGTGCCTAAGGTAGAGGTAATAGCATCATTGAATGACCGCAACATGATGGCATTGGCACACATGTAGCTAGAAGGGATATTCATTTGCTGGAAGGATTTTGAATAGCACCCCGTTGATCATAACACGACGTACCCAATGTCCCGGACGTAGCGAGATGAAAAGAGCAGGTGGGGATCTTCTCGTACCAAAGTCAATAATTTCGTCTTGAGAAACCGACCGCAGCAGGCTTGTTGTATGCAGAGCGAAGTGGTTGGGGCGGTAGGTTGTTTGGTGAGGGAAGCAATGTGATTGGGTGTTAGAATGGAGGTAACAGGTAGGGTTTCATTAGGTAAGACCTCGATCCCTTGAAGGATTTCAACGAGAGCTTGTCGATGAGATTCAGAAGTCTGAATGAGATCATACAGTGTCATTTTTACAGGTGATTGGTGAAGCTGTTTGATCATGGTTTGGTGGGCAATTCCATTAGAGATGGGGTAGGCGGGTCCATGAATAACCACTTTGGGTGGTGGTGCAATCGGGATGGTGGACGAAGAAAGAGATGCCGTAGGTGTGTTTTCTTTCGCTTTCCCATTGTTTTTCTGCCCTCGAGTAGCAACACTAATCATATTAATCTCGTGGACCTGAGATGAAGATGGTCGGGATAAATCATGGTCTTCGAGAGGTGGGGTTGTAATAATGATAGATATTGGTGAGGCGGGGATAGGTGGTATAGGAGAGGGAATTGAAGCTAAAGGTCTCTCCCTTCGTAAGTTGTCTTTCTTAACCTTTCTATCTGAGAGAGGTGACTGACGAAGGATGGATTTTAAAGCTTTGCATCCCTCCACATCATGTCCTGGTGTGCGGTGATAAGCACAGATTTTAGACTCATCATAACCTATAGGTCGAGGTTTAGACGGGTCATAAGGTCTAAGTGGGGGTAGAGAAATGGTCGCATTCTCCACCAACATAGCAAGGATTTTGGCGTAAGATCCTTTGAGTGGGTCAAAATCGGAGGAGGATGAGGGTATTGATTGAGCAGGTTTCGGTAATGTTCGGGCATGGTTGGTTCGTACGGGTGGTGGTTTAGCCAAGGGGTGTTGACACGTGGTTTTAACTAAACGTGGTTTCTTTGGCGCAGGAGCTACATTTAGCTGGTTAGATGATGAGGCTCCAGATAACATGGTATCTAGAGACAATGGCGACAAAAGAGGAGTGACGGCAAACAAGTCCTTTGATGATGAAATTTGTTTAGGGTTGATGGGTGGACAGGATACGTGAGGTGACAATGTTGATATACCCTTAGATCTCTGTATGGGTGCAGAAGGTGTAGGTCATTTTAAAGAAAATGCAGGATGTATGATATATTGATGCAAGGTGGAGGGATGAGGTCCCAATATGGAAGGTAGGTGTGACGATGATGGTTTTAATTGTGATAGAGGCACGGATTGAATTTGTCTTCTAAGTGGAGGGGCGGCTTTATTTTTGGATAAATCTAGTCGCTTAGGCGGGTGTGTTAGACTGGGTATTGGTGAGGTCCCAAGTGTAGGGGAAGATTTGGTTAGGCTGACAGAGGTGGATGAGATACTGGGTAGAGATGCGGGGGGTGAAGATGAGGACATAGGCATTTTGAGTTTCTGTAAACACTTCAGGTATATGGTAGAGGTGTCTGGATCGGTCATCTGCATTTGAGTAGAATAAGGGGTACTCAAACGTTCCCATAGGACTCGTCTATCTTCCGGAGAGTAACAGTCTTCAGGTGTGAATTGGAATTTTTGTATGGAAGAAAGGTGGGTTGTGATTCCGGTCCACTGTGGGTGTGATACAGGGGGTAGATGAGGCACTGTATCAATAGGTGTTAAGAGGTCAACCGGTCGCTGAAAAGATTTAGGCGATGAAGAACTAATAGGTAGGAGGGCATGTTTGAGAGGATCCGGCATGGTTACAGAATTTGGTGATGTCGGTGCAAGAGGTTTCTCGTCTAAGGATGACAAAAGGAGTAGCGAGCCTTCCTCTTGTGCAGCAAGAGTGGTAGAAGGAGACGTTTGGGAAATAGATAAGTTAGATAACATCCGTTCGCAGTCTTGTAGGGATGTGGTGTAAGAAGACTCATCTATGAGAAGAGAACTCTGGGCAGTTAACTCCTTCATGGGTAAAGGAATGATTTCACCTTGGCTTGATGATGGTGAAGGAGGTTCGGGCCCCTGCGTCAGTGAAGAGGCTTGATTCAAAATGTTCTCGATAGAGGCTTTTGGCTGGGAGTCGAAGACTGCATGGATCTCATGAACACTCTCCTCGGCTAAGATATCCTGGTTTATGTTACTATTGGAAGAGTGATTCGGGAATGGTTTGTTGAAGATTTTCAAATTTTGGTTGGCAGGGGCATTAGGATTATCGAGGGTTATATCCCCTGCATCAACCATTTCCTGCACTATGTTTTTCAACATCTTGCAGTTTTCGTGACTATGTCCCTTTACGCGGTGAAAGTTACAGAAGTCATTTTCTTTGTACCAAGAAGGTATAGCGTGGGTGGAGTCAAACCCGGAGTGAGGTTTAATAGGAGGCAAGGTGATAGCTCCGGCTTTGAGCAATTTTTCCAAGATGACGCCATAAGTTTCTCCCAAGGGAGTGTAATTGATGGGCTCTGCTTTATACTTATAGGTGGTTTTTGGCGGGGTATTAGACGGTGGTTGGGATTTGACCATCACCGCGTGCACGGCTCCTTTTGATTTCGAAGCAGTCGATGGGTGAGGATTGGTGGTGTTAGGTTTGTTGGTGGAATCTGGAGTCTAGAAATTGGGGTTTTTGTTGCGCAACTACAATTTCTCTTCTTGTAAGGCTCGAATTTCTAGTTTCCGAGCCATGGTAAAGGCCTCGTCAAATGTGCGGAAAGTTTGAATTTGAAGGGTAGGAGAAATGTGCTTAGCGCATGCCCACGTAAAAAGTTCAATAAGTTCAGCCTGAGGCAAGGCATATGTAAGTTGGTTGATAAGGCCCCGCCACCGTCCAACGAAATCTGTGATAGATTCGTCTTCAAATTGTCGGATGGCATAGAGGTCGGTGATAGATACTTTCTTGGCAATGTTAATGGAGAAATGATCCAAGAAAGATTGGGCTAGTTGGTTAAAAGAGAAGATTGAGTGCTGGGTTAAAGCACTGTACCACTCTAAGGCGGGTCTTGATAAGGACATGGGAAAGGTGCGGAGTAACAAGGCATCATCATGAGCAATCAAATAACAAGCATGTCTAAATGATCGCAAGTGTTGTTGAGGGTCCTCCTTACTATTAAAATGGGCAAATTTTGGTAATTCCCATTGAGGAGGATATGAATGAAGGGGGACAGAAGGGTGAATAGGCTCCCGACAAACTTTCTCGTATGTCAAGGCGCTACGACTTCCCGAAACAGAAGCCTCAGATTTTGCATTTTGTCCATCATTTGTTTGATGAAATCTGTGGTTGGATGAGATGATGGTGTGGTTGTGGTAAACGGAGGAAAATTGGGCCAAGGGCCTCCGCTAGATAGTGGTGGGGTTAAGTGTTGATAAGGTATGGAGGATGAATATGTTGAGGCGACCGAATAGGGATGTCCCATATAAGATGTTGAGGTCACTGGATACGTGTATGGGAATGAAAAGGTAGGCAGAGCTTGAGAAGGAAAGCTCGTGTGGATAGGTGGCAGAGAGCAAGTCATGAACGGAGCAGTCTGCAAGAGAGATGAGGTAGGGGCAGTCGGCGGTAATGATATGTGGGGTCCAAGATTAACCAAAGGAAAGCCAATCTGTGTCGTATGAACCTCTGAAGCCGTCGGATTGGGAGACGGGGCTAAAGATGCAGGAAGCAAGGCGGTGTTATCAGGCGGAGTGGGAGCTAAGTGAGCTGCTATACTAATAGGCATGCCAACAAGGAGTTGACCATCGGGCGTACGGTCAGGGGCATGAGACAAATAGTATTGTACAGCACTAGGATTAGCATCCAGAAATTTGGCAAATTCCTTATCTCCTACAGGAATTTTGGGGATATCACTGGTGTCTGTAGGGTTCCCTATAGAATGTGAAGGGGGTGATTCAGGCAAAGGCACAGAGCAGGCATGTGAAACCATGGCGGCGGCTTGCTTCGAGTGATAACAACCATGGACAAGAGTATACAGTAGGGTTTCAATATATCGGGAACAAAAATAGACTCGAGAATGGTGAAATTGGTAGGTTCTTTGGTTTGTCGAAATCAGTAAAAAAGGCGAATCGATATTGGTCTCGATAACCGATGTCGGTCGGACTATAGCCGGCGTCGGTCGCTTAACCGATATCGGTGTAATAAGACTAGTATAAGAAAATATAAGAAGCTACCGACTTGATTGTTAACAAAGCTTAGTACATTTATCAATTATTCTGAGGTGATGACAGAAGACAGTGTATAACAGAGAAAACAAAACTGAAAACAAGCAAGATGCACACGCAAATCTAGAGACTAACCCTAGGGTTAATTTAAATTATCGTGGGCTTATGCCTTGAGACGTAAGATGATGTCAGAATCCTAAAAGAAGACTTAGAGGAAATGTCAAGTTTGTTTTGGCTTATAAGGTTACCTCAATCGGGCGGAGGAAGACCGTGGAAAAGGGGGGATGTTTTGAGCTGTTGTGTTAATTATGAAGTGATTTGGTATGTGTTGTGCAGTGAAAGTAAGATTAATTTCCTGTCAATACCGTGGAAATCACCCCACGTGTACGACACATTACTTAGTCTATGTTCACTAGAATTGAAAACAACAAGCAAGAATGTAATGCACGTGTTTTAAACCCAAATCGAAAATGATATTCGATGAAGCAAATAAGATGACTTTCACTAATGCAAAACTAGGAAAGCAAGACAAATTCCTTTACTAAATATAACAAAAACAGCAACAGCAAGTATGCTCCCTAAATGAAAGCAAACAAGAGAAACAGAAACCCGAAATGGGTCCCACCGGGCGTGCCAAAATGTTTCGCTCGGAATGTTTCAGCTTTTTGGGAATAGAGTTGCTTCTATCCTTTCATTCCTTTTAGAAATAGATAAGGGTTAGGGCTAGGAGGAATACCTGTTGAATGTCGAGATGGTGTGCGCGTACCGTAGAGAGAGATCAGGTTGATTGCGAAGAACTCCTTTTTGTCTTGGAAGGACTACCTGCAAATAAGAATACAAGACCACAAGATTTTGATTAGACAATAAATGAGGGAACTGCCTTGGGCCCAGGAAATATAACACTTCCTTTCGAAGGTGGTCAGTTCCCCTGCTAATATGAATTAACATGAAATATTGTAAAATAACAATTTAATTGCTTCGTTGAAACAGGTAGGGGAAAGGCTGGTTTCTGGTTTTGAGTCACAATAACCGATACCGAGTTCTTTGCTAACCGATATCGGTGGGGGCTATGTTTTAGGGACTTTTGGTGAGGGTCGGTTGTAGGGTGGTTGTGTTGTTTGTAAGGCTAGTATATGAGTGGGATTAGGTAACGGGGTGATGAGAGGTAAATGAATGATAGTTAGATATAATGTGTTGCTGGGTGGTAGATCTGGGAATAGATTTATAACGGCTGTGATTCAAAAGTCTAAGAAATGTTATCGAAGAGAACATGCAAGATATTACTTACTGGTTATTGACGAGGATGCAGGTCCGAGAAGTGTAATGACAAAGGTAGAACTCAGGTAGGATGGCCTGACACTCAGGAGATGAGATACCTCCCTCCCGATGATCAGCTGAGTATCACAGGGCTCTGATTATTCAGTTGCAGTCTTGGGCTTGGTCTCCTTCACTGCAAACTCTTCTTGTCTCTTCACTTGTCTCTTGCTTGGCTCAGCAAATCCGGATTCTTTTTATCACTTCTGATGATCCTGATTGATCCAAAAATCCTTCGACCGACCTTTTTTTCTGGTTAGGGGAGGCCATTTACAGGGAACCGATGGCGGTTACGGAACCGACAACGGTCGAGTAGAAACCGGTATCGGTTCAGTCAAAGTGGGCTATTTTTAGTAAAATAGCCAACTTTCTCTCCTTTTCTCTCGAGGGATTAGTTGCGGGCTTGGTCAAGTGACTAGAAGGTCGGTTTTGGGTGCGAGAAAGGGGTCATTAGTCAAGGGTGTGGATGTAGACCAAGTTATAGGTATTAATTAGATTAGTTTAGGGTTAGGCCTAGGTCATGATGAGGTGGAAAAATGAGGTGGCAGGTAAGGCGATGTGGATTTATTAATTATAAGATAATTAATAAATAATTGTGTAAGGTTTAGGTGGTGAGGTTAGGTTGCGAAATGAGATGCGGGTCACGAGGGTCGTAAGACACAAATTTGGTGTCTACACTGAGACCTCTTCCCGATTTGCCCAAATACAAAGGGGAGGGAGACCTGAATACACACATTAAGGCCTATGCTACAGCCATTCGAGAACTGCTTCCTTGGGATGGGGTTGTTGCCAAAATATTCCCCAAAACCTTGGAGGGCATCGCCTCGATTGGTATTACAGAATACCTGAAGCTTCCATCCATTCGTTTAAACAACTAGTTTTAGAGTTCATTAAGGCATTTGACATGAACAAACTGTTAAGAACAAGAATCAGGGAATTCTTGCACATTAAACAAGAGCACAATGAATCTGTCGCTCATTTCATCCAAAGATGGTGTACAATCCTTTATTCTTTAGCCAGTGCTCCAAACATGGACCAAATGGAGCTATGCGATTTATTCCTTCATTCTCTTAGCAGAGAGGTGAAGGAAGAAGTCCAGAAGTTCCCACTAAGGACTTACGATGAAGTACTTGAGAGCACTCTCTAAATAGATCAAGCAGCAATAGATAGCGGTCGCAAGACGTATGGAGCAAACGGGAGGTTAATCACCCCCAACTAGAATACTACGACTTACCCTACTACCACAAACATCAATCAAGGACCTAAAATCCTTAACAAAAATCATGGCGCAACAACCGATGGGGTAACTGACCAAGCTAAAAAGGTCAATGTTCTAAATACTCCACCACTGGTTAACAATCAACGAAACAACAACTTTACCCCAACAATCAATTCGGTGGATTTTAATCATCCACAACAACAACAACAACAACAACAATGGATCTAGACATAGGGTCCAAGCCAAAACTCAACTAGATATCAAAATCAGAACCAAAACCAAAAACAACAAATACAAAACCTTAATCCTAATAGACAATGGTTTGATCAGAGTTTTGGACCACAATATACGCCAAACCAACAACCTAGAAATTACAATCCTAACTCGTATTGTGGTTTTCACAAGATTCAAGGCCATGACACTAGAACGTGTCGTGACTATAATAAATTCATGCAACGTTTGCAGAGGAGCAAAGACAACTTTTCATAGATATGTTCTTGGCAGATCCTGCATCACCAACACCAAATACTTTTACAGGGGTAGTTTCCCCTCAAAATGCTCCCCTCAAGATCTTCAATGATCCACTCCCAAGTCACAATAACAACAAATTAAATCCAAATGGGATGAACAAAGGTGTAATGGTAGGAAATAATGATTATGAAGCCTCGACTTCACTAAATCCACCTGTTGCACCACAATTAGGAAGTCAACCATGACCCAAGATAGTCGGTTTAGTAGAATTAGATACCAAACTACCCATGGAAGCCGTAACAAGGACACGAGAGTATTCCTCTCAGCCAAATCCAAGTTACTCGCTAGAGACAGATAACATCCAACAAATATTAGTGAAACCCGTAGGTGCCTATGATCTGATTAATGACCTAACAAAAACCTTCTCTCACATCTCCTTTTTGGATTTGCTGAGGAACTCTCCTACCCACAGGGCTGCTCTTTTAGAGGCATTAGGGTTAGGTCATTTAATTAACATCACTCCACCTCCCAAAACATAGGTAAACCATATAGACTTTGATATCTACCCTTCAGGGCAGCTGGATAGGGATACCGAGTTTATATTCAAAATAAACAAAATGCCAATAGATGCTGAGATTGCATGCAGAGGTGATCCAACCTTACATTTGCAAGTGTGGGTTTATAACAATTATGTTAAATGCACAATGGTTGACGATGGGGCAAGCAGTTAACATAGTCCCCTTCTCTTTCCTTCAAAAGCTAGGGTATGGAGAAACAAACTATTCCACGACTCGGAATATGCTAAGAGGCTATGATAGCCTTAAGGCCACTTCGATTGGAACTATAATACTACCAGTTACCTTAGGACCCAAAACAATCCTGACTGAGTTTTATATTATAGATCGGGAAACCAATTATAATATGATCCTCGGCCGACCATGGATACACCGTATGAAGGCAATCCCTTCTACGTTATTTCAAGAAGTAAGGTTCTTGCACTTAGGAAAGGTATTCATAGCCAAAGGTGATCCAAAACCATTCGATATACACCTAGCTGACTTAAAGAAAAGACCGGGCATTCACTCTGAGTTTGAACTCCCAACAAACCAACTTAATAAACCAACCGATGTGAAACTAGAAGAAAAGTTGGTACCTACAACTGATCTTGAGACTATGAGCCTAGTCAAGACTATCCTAGCCCTCAAGGATGAGACTAACATTGTAGAAACAGTATCATTAGGAACTACTGTGAAGATTGTCGACTTACTAGAACAGGATCTACCAATTTTCCTACCATTTGATTCTATAGGTATGGGATATACCCTAGGTGTTGGTGCTCTTCCAACAGAGGATCTCTGCATGGTGGTAAAATGAAGCGAAGAAATTGACGTAGCAAATGTCCCAATGTCCATCTTCCCAACTAAATATTGGACTCTCCATTTTGATGGAGCAAGATGTCGTTATGGGGCTAGGGCAGGTGTGATCTTTACTTCTCTCGAGGGAAAGATCCTACCATTCGCCTTTAAACTAAATTTCAAATGTACAAACAATGGCGCGGAGTATGAAGCCCTCCTCCTTGGCCTCATCATAGCTAAAAGGCTCGGTGTTAACGACATCAGGGTGTTAGGAGACTCTCAATTAGTAGCGAACCAAGTCTCTGAGGTGTATGAAACCAGAGCTGAACACTTACAGCTCTACAAAATAGCGGTATTAACTTTGAGCAAAGAATTCAACTTCATATCCATTGAAGCAATCCCACGAGAAAAAAATCTTCTTGCGGATTCTATAGCAACCTCAGCGTCACGCTTCACCCCAAACAGTGAGTTAGAAGATACCCGTTTCGTGGTATCCCTTCATACTGAACCATTAGTGAAAACAATGTCAAACCCTCTTTTAACGAACATAGCTGAGAACAACTCTATTATCCTAGACCATGTTGATAGTGATAGAGCCACTCTAGATTACTTAAATGCCTATGCAACGTTACATCTCACCCATCATGAGGTAGATTCATCCTTAATCTCACATTCATCTTCCTACTTCGGAAATCCCATGATAGAGCTTCCCCCACAAAAAGAACTCAACATGTACATAGTAGAGAATGGAGACGATATGGAATTACCTCCAGCCCCACCTGAGTTTGAAGAAGGTAACGCTTCTTTAATCGAAGAAACAATTGATATTAACATTGGAATGGAGGAAGACCCAAAGATCTTGAAACTAGGATCTTCGTTAACTCCAGAAGAAATAGAAATACACACTCAAATCCTCAAAGAACATCAGAAGGCTTTCGCATTTAATTATAAAGAAATGACAGGGGTTGCACCACACATCGTGGTACATAACCTTGTCACCAAATCAGATGCAAAGCCAGTTAAACAAAAATCGAGACCAATGAAACCCAAGGTGGCTCTCATGGTAAAGGAAGAAGTAATGAAACTCCTCCAAGTAGGATTCATCAAGCCAATCGATTATTCTCAATGGATATCTAATATCATTCTTGTTCTCAAAAAGAATGGGAAGATATGCATTTGCATAGATTTCGAGACATTAACAAAGCGTGCCCCAAGGACGACTTCCCATTACCATCCATTGACATCATCATTGATGCAACAACTGGCTTTGAGCTTTTGTCTCTCATGGATGGATTCTCAGGATACAATCAAATCAGAATATCCGAACAAGACCAAGCCAAAACCACATTTATAACTCCTTGGGGAACCTATTGCTATCGTTGTTATGCCATTTAGTCTCAAGAACACTAGTGCCACATACCAGTGGGCAATGACATACATATTTCACGATCTTATTCACAAGATCATGGAATCCTATGTAGATGACTTGTTGGCCAAGGCCAGGAAGCACTGTGATCACCTGAAAGTGCTCCGTATCATTCTTTCACATTTGATAGAATATAGAGTCACACTAAACCCAAAAAAATGCGTATTTGGTGTGATAGGAGGGAAGCTCCTAGGTTACATTATATCGTCACAAGGGATCGATGTAGACCTAGCTAAAATCTGCACTTTGTTCTTGAAATGATCCCACCGTCAGATGAATCTGGAATCAGGTTGTTTCTTGGGAAACTCGGTGCAATCGAAGATTCATCCCAGACTTAAGCTTTTCCATTAATCCAATCAACAATCTACTCAAGAAAGAGTATAGTATCGATTGGACCGAAGACTGCAAGGAGGCTTTCAAAGCAGTTAAGCATTTCCTATTGTCACCACCCATGCTAATGCCACCTAAACCAGATCACCCTTTAATCTTATATTCACGAGCTACCAATGTCTCGCTAGCCTGTATGCTGGCTCAAGAAGACGATGACAAGAGAGAACGCACGATTTATTTTATAAGCCACACGTTACTCGATTATGAAACATGCTATATGCAAGCAGAACGAGAGTGCCTTGCCATAGTCTTCGCAACCAAACGCTTAAGACATTACATGCTAAATCAAGAAACGAGGGTCATTGTAAAAACAAACCATTTACGAACCTTTCTCACGCAAGGGTCCTTGTCTAAGAAGGTTGGATGCTTTATGACCTTAATGGGTGAATTTGAATTAACTTTTGTAAATCAAAATTCTGTTAAGGGACAAATCATAGCAGATTGGTTAGCTGACAACCCATTAGACGGAGGTGATCTAGTCGATTTGGACTTTCCCGATGAATGCATATATTACGTCAAAACTAGACCTCCCATCTCTGAATGTCCTTGGTATACTGATATTATTAATTATATCATGAACCATACATATCCAAGAAAGTGCTACGCTACAACAAAGAAGGCGGTTATGCATTATTGTAGCTAAATACATTATTATAGAACAAGTGCTCTATCGTAAGGCTTTCGATGGAATGCTTCTAAGGTGTGTTGACACAGAAGAATCCAAGAAGATTATCCACGAATCTCATAGTGGAATATGTGGAGGCCACTTTGGTGGTCATGCCACCACTCGTAAAATACATTGGATGGGCTATTTCTAGCCCACTCTAGAACACGATGTAGTAGAGTTTGTACGCAGGTGTCATAAATGCCAAGAATTCTCCCACAAGATTCACATGCCGGCACAAGCTCTACAACTAATCGCTACTCCATGGCCCTTTTCTATGTGGGGGTTAGATTTGATAGGGAAATTCTCTCCCTCATCTACAGATGGCCATAACTTCATAATCACGGCCACCGAGTATTTTACCAAATGGGTAAAGGCTATGCCTCTCACCACTGTACTAGGTTCTGTGATCGCCAAGTTCATTTTGAACCAGATCATTTGTAGGTATGGTGTCCCACAAACCGTTATCACAGATAATGGGACTTCTTTTAAGAATGACGAGGTTTGTGAACTATGTAATAAATTTAAAATAAACCATCATACAGCCTCCCTGTATTACCCTCAAGCCAACGGACAGGCTGAAGCAACAAACAAAACATTGAAAGCCATTCTCCTTAAAACGGTGAAAGAAAACAAAAAATATTGGCATTTAAAGTTATACCCGGCCTTGTGGGCCCACCAAACCTCAATAAGAACACCAACAGGAGAAACTCCTTTCTCGCTGGTATTCGGAGCGGAAGCAGTTCTCCCACTTGAGGTTGAAATACCCAGTCTCCGCATCTCATTACAAGGGATTCTAGATGAAGAAGCTTATAGAGAAGCACATCTCTCTCAACTAGAAAGCCTAGATGAGGCCAAGCTAGATCGTTGAATAATGGCATAGATTCTATGCTGACCGGATGTGCCAGTAGTATAACAAGAAGGTCTATGAATGAGACATATATGAAGGTGATCTAGTTCTAAGACTAGACAACCAGATCGATAAAAAGACCGGCGAAGGGAGGAAATTCCGGCCCAAATGGTTGGGCCCATACCGAGTCATGAAGGACTATGGAAATGGTGCATATCTCTTATGCACACTGGAGGGTGAGGAATTTGGTGAAACTGTCAATTCCCTACACCTTAAGTGATTCTATGCATAAGTGACCAGCACTATCTATATAATTATATCTACATTGCATCTTCATGTAGTTAGGTTCATTTCATCTGCTTGTTTCGTACAAATCTTGTGATCAAGGAACTTATTCCCAAAGCAATTCATTACAAAATTATGATGATATTGACATTAGCTTTCAAATCATACTTCTTCATGTTCATAACATCATCACCATTTCAAAATCCTTTCATCCATACAAAGCTAGATATGACAAAGTCTTAACGGTAACCATACCAAGGTCTACATGCTTGTTCTCTCTTTTGGTTTCTCCCTAGGATAGGTGTCTTGCCTATGGTCTGTTCTAGAAGCTTCATCGTGTCACATCTATCTCGTGTGAATATTTATTTGGAAGTAAGAAGATACTGACATTTTTCTCAAATAAACAAGTCAAATATAGATCAAATAGAAAATTTTATTTTACACATTTCCTTGCCCTACCAACCTTCGGTGATGAGCTTGCATCTCTTACTAGTGACGTAGGGTTGGGAAAGGATGGGAATGCCCTTACTCACCTGTACCTTGTCCATGGTGATAAGCCCACACTTTTGACTAGTAGCATGGGGCAGGGTATGGGGGGTCCTCTTAACAATAAACGTTGAAGGTAGTCAGCAAACAACTCAAATGAACCTTTGAAATCTTGAGTCAAAAACGAATGAATCAGATGTCCAAAATTCCAAGAGAGTTCAAAACCCTAAAAACCAGATTTTGTCAACCATGTGGCCATCTACGGATCTAAGTCTAGATAAACCACAAAGCAAGTAGCATTCTAAACTATGGAGTCACTTGAGTAGAGTAGGTTTGTAGCATCCTAATTTGGTTCCACCAAATCTTTGTCTATCTCTCATCACTACCATTCAAAAAATTTCACAACTTGTGCCCTTTCTAGCTCTCGGTGATGAGCCCTCACATCTTACTAGTTGCGTGGAGATAGGAATGGGGAAAGTTCATCTGCTCATCATACCAGTTTATCATCACATTTTGTCAAAAACAAAAATGAAGTACCAAAAATTGCTTATAGAAACTAAAGTTCAAAATCACATTGTGTCTACATTATCATACATCAGCATCACGAAATACAAAAAGAAAGAAAACATTTGTATCATTTGTTCTCCATTGCATACATTCTGAAAGGCATATAAAAACAACATTGTAATTTACATACAAAAGCAAATCACAAGAACATTAATGCCAAAAGTCTGATCTAATATATATATATATAGTCAAATTTATCTGTACAATGCCATCATGCGCTAAGCATGGTCAAAACGCTCAAAGAGCCCAAAAATACAAATACATCATACAAATGGTCTAAGAGAGCCAAACGGCCTCTCAACCCCTATGAGATCCCTCTGAGGGTGCACACCCACATCTAGGACTCCAGGCTACGCCGGCACTCTGAGTGCACGGAGGGCTCACGGTCCCGAGGAGCAATTGCAGCCTCACCATGAGAGTGACTCCTCATCAGGTGCTCTGATATCTTGTACCCTGCCAGCTTGGTACGGAGGGAAGTCACCATCCTGGCCACATGCTAGATAGGGGCAAAAATTTCAAGTATGCCTACCTGGGCCGCCGAACGCTCCCCGCATCCACAGATAGCTCCACGCGGGTCTTCTCCATAGGGATCATCAGGGTATCAGTGCATACCCGGCGAATCAGGTCTCACCACTCATCAACAGTCTCTGCAAGCAAAGGAGAAAAACCTAATTAGAAATAATCAAGAGATAGAAACAAATGTAAACAAAAGGAGAGATGGCAACTAAGGCAATTCTAACTAGAAACAAACATTAAAAGGAAGGATGATAACTCACTCGAATCTTCAGGCCTCCAAGATGGATCTCTAGGGTTGGCACCTGCCATAGATGCCGCCACTAACTGGTGCACTCCTCCTATTCTTGGGGCCACATAACGTCCTACTACAGACTCATCCTCTCCACCCAAGCCCTGAGAGAGTGGCTCCTCTGAAACCAGAGTCACCCTCTCCGCACTCTGCTCCGCCCTCTCTACTGTAAGATATCCTAAGTGTCATGCCACTCAGGATCATTGTCCTCCTCTCCACCCGACTCACTAACCTTAGCCTTGGTCTCCTCCTTTGTCTCCCCCCTGTGAACTCCTCGGACTCAGAGTCTATGTAAATGGGGTCGTCGCTATTGTGGGCGGGAGGATCGGGTGGCAATTTGTGCAATGATGGGGGACCAACAATACAGTAAGGTGTCTCCTCCCTTGTCCCCGATCAATCTCGAGGAAAGGATCCCCATAATGGCCTAATGAATCAAGGGGATAGGCAAGCTAGGAATAGATCGGACCCTCACCCCCTTCTTTGAACTAGTGGAGATAACTGCATCTCCCATATATGAGGCCCACTGTGCTGTCTGAGCCCGTGACCCTGCTGTCTCAAGAGTGAGCTGTCTCCTAATAATCGGGACCCCAAGATATGGTAAATGTCCTCCAAAGTAATGGTCCACTCACCCCGGACCCCTGGTAATCAGAAAGTGTTCCGATCTGCATCCCAATATGAAAATAAGTCACAAAGTATGTGACTAGACGGTGCAACATGCGGGACCCGTGATATGTGGCAAAGATATGGCCTCTGAAGAGTGTCCTACTCATCCTGAGAAAGGGCATCCAATACTACTAGAAGCCAATCACACTCCCTCTCCCAACTCCATCGGATATACTCCTCCTTCACCTGCATACACCCAAAAACACACAAAACAGAGTAAGTTAGTATCCAAGTGACATTAGAAAAATCATGAAAGCAGGAAAGGATGCTAAAAATGTAAAAATGAATTCAAATAAGTATTATTTGTACATTCTATGCAGGCCGCCACCGAGTAGGGTGGCTGTTCCATAATCGCAGCCTTATAGGTGGTGGTCTTGTAACCGCCACCTTGATTAGGGTGGTGGTCTCGTAACCGCTGCCCTGCTCAGGGCAGTGGTCGTGTCCCGAAAACCCACGCGGGTCATATGCCCTAAAAGTGGCTAAAAACACAAAATAAAGACCATTTTGACTCAAACAAAGCCTACCCAGTAGGCGCCCCTAGTTGACCCTATTAAAACTAACATTTTTGAAAATAATCCCCCCATGACAAAGATTTCACCATTTTAACATTTTGGGGGCAAAAATGGTAAATCGAGAAAAAATAACCTGTGATCTCGCGGGTCGGTGTTCCACTCGTGGAGGCATGATCATGATCTCGTCCCAAATGTTTTGACTATACTCTCGTGAGAAACCGTCACCGTGGGTCCCAAAGCTCAAAATCAACCAAATCAACACGCGCAAATGAATAGGAAAATGGGCCCACTTTTACATATATAAAGCAACTCGACTTGTTTTGAATGCCCCTTTTGCAGTTTGGAGGCTTGACAGAGGTAAGTTCTTATCCCCACAAAAATGGTACGTCCTCATTTCATAGTATTTTAGTGTTTATTTTTCGATATGTTTTGTCTATCTGCACTTGAATTCTCTTTTCATTTTGCAAGTGGTGGAAAATTTGGATGGTGTCATTTTGACACACGGATGTATCAGGTATAACTTCTAATTTCCCATTTTAGGACTGCCATACTCGGACCCACCATTTTACGCCTCTTCATGGCTAAAATGCTTCTCCGAGGGGGCAATATGTACATACCCAAAATTGTAGGGTACTGCACCACCAGAACAACGTTACACGTGCCCCAATGATGATATAGGTCTCCTCGCAAGGTGTTCGGGATCCGGAAAATCTCTCCAAGTATGTGTTAACATCCCGCATGCCCCGCTTAGCCCCCCGCATGCTTTTCTTTTCCTTCCCCCTTTTCTTTGTTTTTGTTCTTCGCTGAGGAAACCGCCGCCCGCCAGGCGGTGGTCTCGTGACCGCCACCTAGGCAGGGTGGCGGTCTCAGAATCGACGCCCATCTCGGGCGGCGGTCCTTCATGCATTTTCTAGAATGCTCTTTTAACGTGACTCGTGTAAATTTTCAATGTTTACTAGCTTTTTTCACCGCCTTTGCTTGTATTTATGATTTTGGTTCCTTGGAATAGTGTTTTGGCATTGTTTATGGTTTAAGAGATCAATTTGGTTTTCACCTTTGGGTAAATGGGATTCTATAAATAGCTGGCTTGTGCTCAAGCAAATGGCCCCTCAAATTTGCCTCTAAATTTCTCATTTCAATAGCTTAGCCTTTCAATTTTTCTTAGGATTCATAGTTTCATTTGTTATATGCATGGTTAGTATTGTTTAGCTGTTAGAAAGCCACATATTCTCCTTGTGCAAGTGTTGTTATTATTTCATCCAATCAATTGGAGTAGGATAGTTTGATTTTCAAGTAGGAAGCCATTAAAGTTGTAGGTTTTGTTCATCAAATAGAATAGTTTTAGGTTCTGGACATTTTATGTTGCATGACTCGCAATAAATCTCGCTAGGAATTACATAAGCTAAGCTCTATTATCTTACGCTATCCCTCTCCTAATCGCATTGTATTTAGTCTGCATCTTAAGCTACCATTGTCTCATATCTACATTGATGCTAGCATTACACGCTTTTCTAGATCCACATGAGCATGAAAGAATGAGGAAATCACACTGAGGGGACAAGGCCACACACCATCGGATTCGCCACTGTTCTGCAAAATCCAGGTTCAAGCTTTCAAAGTTCTAGTTAAAGCATATCAAGTAGAGTAGCCAATCATTTCATTTCAGTTAATTTTACTTTCGATATTGCCAGGGAAGCTGTGGGGATTGATAGTTTCTAAGAAACTATGATTCACTCCTCACTTCTGAGGTAGGATCGAGAGTCTTTCAAATAGATTAGATCAGTTATCTGGTTACTTAGAATAGATTCACAACTACACAGACAAGTAGCTATACTCGGCTGCTTTGTTTGTTTTAATTTCGTTATTAGTTTAGTTGTCAATTTCTAGATATATTAGATAATTGCTCTTTTAAATTCTGTTAAGTAGTTTATCAAAATATCAGATTTAGGAATATACATAGATATATCTTGCGTAGTCGATTTATTCTGTCATTAATTAGCTTTATATCATTTCCTTTTGCATGACAATCACGGGACCTAGGGAGCCCAGAGAATACGTATTCAAGCCTATCGTGCCTCAACCCAATCTTGTCATAGCAATAACCGATATAGACCAGAATCTTAGAATCCAAGTCTTCCGAACAACATCAAACTTACAACAGATCAACTCACAGTTAAGAGAGTTAAACATAGAAGACGACCAGGCACACATATTCTGGTCAAAACAGCCAAACTACAGGCTACCCTAGATAAACATCCGCATGACTGTAGAAGGGATTGAAAGAGAGAAAACATTTGGTTGTGATCCTTTGGTCCCACATCCGCACACGGAGATATTCTCACTAATATAGACACTAACTTAAGAATTCAGGTTGCAAGAACGCTTGTAAGATACTCTGAAAATATTACACAACTGTTAATTCTGAACATAAAGGCCAAAAAGGCATATGACTATTCGATACTAGGGATTAGAGACTCGATTCGGCACATGACCATAACAGTCCACAACAACCATGAATCTATGATTGTGATTCACAAGTCTCACAACGCAACGAGTCCACAGGTCAATCCGATGTTGACACTAGTTTATGTACATTAGTATTCAGATCCACTCCACTTCCACCTATTATCATCACACAGTTATCCCTGTTGGATATAGTAGCTAACGAAGCTAAGGATTTTGGACTAGGTCAAAGAATTGCCCATAGAATCCACCATATCCATCATCCATCCTATGACCCTATCTGGAGATATACACGAAACAATCCCAGGTCATTTTCCCGTATCCCACAACCTATAGATCGAATCACGCCAGAGCTCGATATTGATTGGAGCCTTCGAGTAGTCATCCTCGCCAACCGATCTATCATGCTAGTTCAGGTTAGGAGGGCCTTCTTTGCCTTAGATTCACAGATTCCATTAGTGCGTGTCGAAGATATAAGATTTCCTAACTAGTTTACCCATACCCCACGTATAGTCCATCCCCACCAGTTGTCTCGGCACGACCTCGGGAGGTCAGGTGCGAGGAAGAGTTACTTGTAGATTCCCATGCTCGCTTGTCACTTTTCCATCGTATAACAACCCTTTGGTATTTTTTTATTTTTTGTGAGATTTGGCAATTTGGAACAAATTGGCCCACAACCTCGCTTTGACTTTTCAACTTAGACGCGTGACACATTCTTATTGGAAATGGGGTCGCGGCCATTTTCTCAACATTTTAAATTTTTTTAGAAAAGGCTCAAAACTCTAATTCCTTCACCGGCCCACTACTCGATTTGAATTTTCAATGGCGGGCTTCACCTTTTACTATTTCCCTCCAAGGTCAAGATTTGACTTTTTCCCTGATAGCCTAATCGAGGCTATGGGTTACTTTTTAAATTTTTACCTTTTTACAAAGAGGTTCAAAATCTCAAATCCCCCCAATGGCCCACTCATCCGCTTTGAATTTTCAACGGTGGGATTTTCCTCTCCAATGACTTCGACCACGTGGCAATCTGGCACTGATTTGGTAATTGACCTTTCTACCCCATCTTGGAGTTGCGTCATTATGACACATGGAGCCATTCGCTAAGCCTTCCATACTTAGCCAATTTTACCTTTATTTTTACTTTGGACATGTGGAAAGCTTGCACTTAATTGAAGACTGTCCCTTAGACCCTGCCCTAGAGTTGCACCATTGCGACACATGGAGCCGTCCGCTGAGGTTAGACTTTTCAATGGCGATTCAAATTTTTCTAGTCCATGGGGAAAATTTAGAATTTTTCCCAAAAGCAACCAAAGGTGCTAAGTTCACCAAAAAAAACCCATTCCTCCCCATTCAATAGGATCTGACCACGTACCTGCATTCATTGGGGCCAAAATTTGATGGGAAAAAGATACCTGTCATCCCAATGGCGGGTAAAATACACAGAGGGAGAGAACTTCATCATTTTGAGTCCAATTTTTGAATTTCCTTCATGAACTAGAGGCATGGAGGCAAAACAATGATTTGATGACCAAGGAATTAGAACAAGTGAACAATTTCGATAAAAAATGAAGGTTGTAAAGAGGATATTACGTCAATAGACCAGGAAATGGAGAATTTCTTAAAACGAGCACAACATAGGTTTAAATAGCTCCAGGGAACTACTTTTGCTAATTTCTTGAATCTTGAACTTGGCTTAAACACCAACGAAGGGCATGCACTCAAAAAAATTGAATTTGGCTATTGAAACACAGAGCAATTTTTAGGAGATTACATCTAGCTCTAGCTTAGGGACATGGCGTGAATCGGGCATGGCTAGGGCATGACATGATGGTCCAAAATCTAAAGTTTCAAAACATATTATGTTGACCAGTGCCTTATCCATTGGGCCTTGTAGTGTCATGTATAATTCTGAGAAAGAATGGAAGGAGGAAACACACAAAAAAACAAACAAAACTAAACCGAAACCACACAAGAGAAAAGGGAAAAACACACCCATGAAAAATCATCTATGGTATAAGACGGGGGACAACCCGCTTTCATTGATGATACAATTTCAAGTATTTCCTACTTTGAGGCAATTCCAATGGCATTCCATCTAAGTATGAGAGGAGAAAAACATTCTCACCACAAGTTCCATGAATTTGGAATGGAGTGAGCCATAATTAATCAAACTTTCCATGTCCTTCCTTTGGTTCACTTCTCTTGTCCCCAACATGACCACATCTCTAACTTTGAAATCCCTTGCTTTGGTCTTTTTGTCAAAAATTTTCTTTACTTTCAACTGATGCTCCTTAATTCTATCCACCACTTGGCATCTGCTTTCTTCCAACTTCTCCAGGAAGAGGATCCTCTTGTCAATGGAGTCTTTGTATTGACCATCTTCTATTTCTTGTAGCAACTTGAGAGCTGGCATCTCAATTGTGAGGGGAATCTCTACCTCAAATCCATACAACATTTGGAAAGGTGACATACCTATTGCCTTCTTAGGAGTGATCCTATCAGCCCATAATGCATCATATAACTTCTTGTGCTAGTTCCTTTGATTCTCATCTACCAACTTGCGAACAATGGTCACAATGTTCTTGTTACTTGACTCAACTTTCCCATTTCCCTGTGGGTAGTATTTAAAAGAGTGAGATAGGGAGATTCCAAATCCATAACACAAATATGTGAGCTCCTTTGAAGATAAATAGGTGGCATTTTCAACAAAAATATTCTATGGTACTCCAAAATGGACAATAATATTCTCCTTGATGAAGTTGAAGTGTCTGTTTTAGTGGTTTGATTGGTTGGAATGGATTCCTACCCATTTAGTGAAGTAATTAGTTGAAGTGAGTACATAAGTATGCCCTGCACTAGAATGAGGATTTAGAACAACAATAAAATCTAGCCCCCATTGCTGAAATGGTTCTTCAATCACCATAGGCCTGAGTGGCAATGCAGATAGTTGTGGCTTTCCAACAAGTTGTTGGGATGCTTTGCATTTGGAAACCCAATATTGAGTGTCTGCAAAGATGGAGGACCAATCATATCTCCCTCTTAGGATCTTATGTGTGGTGACCATAGCTGAATAATGTCCACCAAAAAATTGATCATGATATTCCCGAGCAAATT
Organism: Taxus wallichiana var. yunnanensis; assembly: GCA_018340775.1. Taxonomy (NCBI): domain Eukaryota; kingdom Viridiplantae; phylum Streptophyta; class Pinopsida; order Cupressales; family Taxaceae; genus Taxus; species Taxus wallichiana. The sequence continues at coordinate 13,288,027 of CM031238.1, read as the reverse complement.
TTGTTGCTGCTCCTTATCTACACACCTGAGGAAACAACCATCTAGGCCTCTCTTATAAAGTGCATGATTCTAGATCACAAACTTGGATTCGTTTAGTTTGAGTGTCCTTATTTTTTTGTAATCATGATGAGGAGAGCATTCTCCATAAGTGAGGTAGTAAGAAATATCAGCATACCACTCATCAGTAGTGGTGACAAAGAGTGCCTGTGGACTATCTTCTGAATAGGTTGAGAAAACACCATCATTTTCTCCTCGCTCGCTTAAACTTTGAGAGCTTCATCTTTAGCAATAAGCTTGCACAAAACATTTCCTCTTACTAGATTAGAGGGTCTAATATCCAAGTCATACTCTTGGGTCTTTACAATCCAGCTTCCTCTCTTATCCCCAGGATCTTGTTGAGTAAAAATAGACTTGATTGCACTTCCAGGGACCATCACCACTGTATGGGAATTGAGAATGTAGAATTTGAAACTTTTAATAGCTTTGACCACTACGTAGTCATTTTTCTCCAATTGGTTGTAATTTAGCTCATGATTTTTCAAAGGAAAACTCATGAAAGCAATGGGTGCTTCCAAACCTTCATCATTTTTCCAAACAAGGACAACAAAGAGTGTATGTTCTGATGCATAGCAATACATGATGAAATCCTTGTTGAAATTTGGAGATACAAGTTTTGAAGCTTTGGAAATGGATTTATTGATCTCCTCAAATGTTTTTTTTCCTTATTCCACTTGAAACTTTCTTGAGGATTCATCATGGAAGTTATATGCTTAGTTAGTTTAGAAAACTCAGGAACAAAGTGACGAAGGAAGTTTACCTTTCCAAAGAATGAATGAACTCCCTTCTTGCTGGTTGGTAAGGCTAGTGCTTGGGTAGCTCTGACCCTCTCAAGATTAATGTGTGCTACATGTTTGTTCACAATGTGTCCCAACAAATTACCTTCTGTGACTCCAAAGATGCACTTCTTTGGATTTAGAGAAATGCCTTGTGTTCTACACCTTATAAGGACTTGCTCCAAATGACTGATATGGTCTCCCCTCCTCTTTGAAAAAACCGTGAGGTCATCAAGGTAAATGACTATGAAATGTTTCAAATATTTGAAGGCCAAGTCCACTTCTCTCTAGAAAGTGGCTCCAACATTGATCAAGCCAAAAGGCATTTTGCTGCAAGAAAAAGTGTCCCAAGGTGTTGTGAAGGCTATTTTGTTGCAATCCTCTTCTGCAACCTTGATTTGGTTGTACCCTGAGAATCCATCAAGCAAAGAGAGCATCTCATATCCAGTGACTACTTGCAAAATATGATCCATGATTGGAAGAGGGTAATTGTCCTTGAGAGATGCCTGATTCAAATTTCGGAAGTCTACACAAATCCTTATTTCCCCATTCTTATTTCATACTGACACAATGTTAGCCACCCATGTTGAATGGTGGATGGGGAAAATGATTCTAGCATTGAGCATATTTATCACCTCTTCTTTGATAACATTGGAAATCTTTGGATTGTAGGGCCTTTGTTTTTTTCTGAAGGGATTGGATCCTTGCTTCAAAGGAATGGAGTGATGCATTTCCTTTGGCTGAAAAAGATTTGAGTTCATCATAGGAGTAGGCCAAGACATCTGAGTAATTTTTAGTAGAGAAAAAAACCTTCTCTTCTCTTCTGGTGAGCAACATTTACCAATGTTAACCATCCTTGGATTCTTTGAAGTGCCAATTTTTTCTTGATCAAAATCATATGGACACCGAGAAGACTATTTTTCTTTCTCTTGGATGAACCTATCATGCTTGTCAAAGAGGTCTTCCAAAGAAACTAGGCCTTTGGGGATTTTGTTTCCTTTCAGTTTGATTACTCCCTCTTCATCAATTCCCTCAATTCCTTCCTTCTCTTCTTTGGGGACTGATTCACGATGTGGGTTTTCACTTCCTTCAAAGAAAAGATTATTGAAGTTATCCCTTTGTTCTAAGAAGGCTAGGATTTGATTGTCATCATTGAAGACCTACCAGTGATTTGCATTGTCTGGTACGCTGGGTCTGAACACCATCTCAATGGTCACTTTATCCTTGCCAAAATAAGGATGAGGTGTCACTAAGGAAGCTGACACTACTAGAGAATCATCCTTTTCATTCTGCTCCCTAGGGATAGCTTCAATGGAGAATGCATCAAAGGATTCAATGCAGTCCCACACTCTGTTTCTATAGTTCCTGAGTCTTGGATTTTTACCTGATATTGTTAGCGGACCTGCTTCACCACAATCTCAACATCACCTTTGGATCTCAGCTTCTTGATTCCCATTTGCTTTGTTACATTAATGCCTAAGATCAATGCTTCATACTCTGTTGTATTATTTGTATTGTCAAATTTTAGGTTGTAGGTAAAAGGATATACCTCATTGGAGGGAGAGTATAATACTACACCAGCTCCTGAACTTGCTTTGGAATGACTGCCATCAAAATCCATTGTCCAAATCTGATCTTCTTCTTCCTCCATGAGGAGTGGCAAGTTCTCTTCCTTTTGTGATGTAAGGAAGTAGTTTCCTAGCCCATAATCTTGAAAGAGGATGTTAGCTCTTGGATCATTAGATTTCCTTACTGTGAATTTCATTTTCCTGACTGGCAGTAGCTTCTTCATTTCTCCTTTCACTAGGATAGTTACAGATGACCAATCCATTTTTATTTCTCCACCTAGATCTCTGTAAAAACTTCTACTCAACAACATACCAAAATATGTTGGGATATCTGCCACCAAAATGGTCAAGAGTATCTTCTTATCAGGGTAATCAGCTAGTGAAACATGAGCATCCTTAATCCTTCCTACCAATGGAACTTTTTAGATTCCATTGAGTATAATGTGCCATTTACAGGTCAAAGTGAGGCCAAGAACATTTGCAACTTTGGATGGCATCACATTATCTCGAGGCTCCAGAGTCTATGATGCAATTATTTAACTGGAAGCCTTTGATGAGAAGTGACAGTAGAAAGGCTCAACTCTAATGGTGTTGGAGGCACCGAGGGCGAACATGTTTTGAGAAGGTAGTATGGATGGTGTGGGTAATAGGCATTTATATATTGGGCTTGAAGAAAAGGGTTTCTTGCCACGAACCGCTTTGATGAATCTGTCAAGTTGGGTAGGCTGTGTTTATAGGTATTCAATCTCAGAGAGCTAAACTTTGGTTTTGCTTGCATGCTCCACAAAGTCAAATGGAGTTACGGTAGATGAGGAAGAGGTTCCAGTAGTGACATAGGATTTAAATGACATGGCTTTTGTTACTTTTGTTCTTTGGGTTCTCCTTTTCAAATGTAGAAGCGTTTGTGAAGGAGATGGGGTGTAGCCTTTGATTGAAATTTAGATGTTCTTTAACTAGCATTTAGAAGAGAATTAATCTTAATATCTTTTGAGTTGGGAGAAAAATAATATAACTTACTTGGCACAACAATGTGATCCTTGACAACTAGTGAATCTGATTTCTCTTTGGCTGATTCCATGGAAGGTGGTAATGATGATATTTTTAGTGGAGGCTTTACAAAGTTATCTTCCTTGTTCTTCCTAGTCTCGCTGCAATCGCTGAGGCTAAAACACCATTCTTGGATTGTGCATGAGTGAAAACAACACATGAAAAACTTGGAGCTTCTTCATCACCTTCCTCCTCATCATCAACATATTCAATCAGGCCATTGTGCATCTTTGACATATTTAATTTCAAGATAGTTTTCATAGTCATCCATGCTTTCTTCTTTAATTTCCTCAATGTATGTTCCTTCTTTTGATTCTCTAGTGTCATAGATGGCATTGACTAGTGGTGCTTCAAGAGAAATCCTATGAGGAGGTGGAGAAATTTTTGATCTATCAGGAGGATTTGGTCTCCTTAAAGCATTCCTCATTGTGATTTGTGATAGATACTTCTTCATTGCAACTAGGTCATTTGCCATTTTTTGGAACATTGGATTAGTGGTGATTGAATTTGAACTCCGACCTTTTTTCTTCCCACTTGGTGCTTTCACTTTTCTAGAAAGAATTAGATCATCATCGGTTTCAACTGAAAAGTCTTGAACTTCCCTCAATGTCCTTAGTTGGGCTCTTCGAGGAAGAAACCAACTCGTGGCAAAGCACCGATGAAGAACCTTTTCAAGTTATTTTCGTGGGGATTTGCATCTTCTCGGGATCCTTCTTTTCAAACTATTATACCTTGCTACAAAATCTCTCATTGATTCAGAGGTCTCTTTATTCATCCGAACTAATTAGACTAGATGATCTTGAAAATCTTCGTGCTCTTGAACCTATGTTCAAATGCACTTCTTATATATTCCTAGCATGTGATAGATCTTGGGGGAAACATGTAGAACCATTCAACAAATTTTTCTTGGAGTGAATCCAAAAAGAGCCTAACTAAAACATATTCATCTTCAACTCCCAACACTCCACAAGCAGTGATGAATGTTGCTACATGTTCTTCTGGGAGCTGAGAACCATCCCCTTTGAATTTTGGGAAGTTTTTTCTTAAGCCTCTTGGGATGTCATGGAGTGGTTGAGCAAGAGCCGGTGGACCAAGATTTCTTCCCCATGGTAGGTTAGGCATGCATTCCTCATGCTCATGATCACCCATTTTATTCATATTTCTATCCTCCCGGTCTTGCTAAGGCTACTGCTACTCTTTCTTCTTCTTCAATTTGGAGTATTTATATTTCTTAAAGTTTATCCCTTATCTCCTCCTTAGCAACTTCCTCTCTTTCAAGCTCTTTAAATGTGGGATCAATTTGTTCTCCTTGCCTCGCTGGGTGTATCTTCTATCAGCCAACTTGAAAGTTTATGCTCTTCTTTGGGGTGCTGGAATTTGTCTCTTTCTTTCCAGTTCAAAAACACGTTCCTCTTCCGGTCCATAATACTTATGGCAATGAAATATTGATTAAAACTTTGTATCTTATGCTAAATAGCTTCTCTCGGATCTCAAGCAATGTCTTCTTGTATGTGAAAGAGTAAACTGGTCTCTCAATAGGAGGATTTCCCGAATAGCCATGATTTACATCCATATAGCTCATATGACTATTCAATCTCCGAAACTTTTCTTTTTTGTATTTTATGATCTTGAGGTCATTTTTAGGTGCAGATGTTATAAAATCTGCCCCATGGTGGGCACCAAAATGGTTGACGAGAAAATTTGTGTTGTGGACAAATTTGTGGGTTTCAAGCCAACGATATGGGAATCTAGGTCCCTCTACTTGAATGGAGTAGCTTCCGTATGTGCATGCGTGAAAAGTGGATATCAATGGTGGCCTTTCGACCGGAGATCGAACAGGCACTCCACTATCCATGTGGAAAAGCTAGCAATTTCTCACTAGAGAAGAACTTTGTCTGAGAAGGGGAAGGGGAGTGAGAATGAAGGTAGGAGAAACTAATTTTGTGAGTAGAATATCATATTCCCACACACATTAATTATACATTTTTACATGCATTTATAATTAGAAGAAGAACAAACTCGCAGGAGAAACCACAAGACCAAATGAAACTCATTGGTCATAAAGTACCAATTAATTTTTTAATCAAACAAGATAAACTTCCTTATTTTATTATTTAAGTTTGAGTAGAGTTTGTACATAGCTTGAGAATGAAAGAAATTTGAGGAAGAAGAGAAAATAGAAGAAAAATGGCATTTTCTGTCTTTTTTCAAGTACAAAGCACTCGGTCTTTTTGAAATCAATCGCCACCATTGGAATGGCTTCGGGAAGACATTATATTCTTCTAAAGAAACCGTTACAACTTCACAAACCCTTGACACCTTTTCAAATTCCTCTGTTGTGAAGGAAACACTCATGGTGGGTTAAAAACTAGATCTTGCAAAGCAACATTTACATTCAATTTTCTAGTTTAAATATAGACCGTTTGATTTGCTCCTATAACTTTGAAATCGAGTTGTCCACGTGGAAGGAAGGGATTGGAGTGGTTATGGGGTAGGCCTTTCGTATTTTGTGGATTTTCGTGAGATTTGGAAATTTGGAACAAATTGGCCCATAACCCCGCTTTGACTTTTTAACTTAGACACGTGACACGTTCTTATTGGAAACGGGGTCACGACCCTTTTCTCAACATTTTAACCTTTTTGGAAAAGGTTCAAAAAATCAAATTTCTCCACCGGCCCACTAATCGATTTGAATTTTCAATAGTGGGCTTCACCTTTGACTATTTCCCTATGGGCTCAAGATTTGACTTTTTCCCTGATAGCCTAATTGGGGTTGTGGGTTACTTTTTAACTTTTTGCCTTTTTACAAAGAGGCTCAAAATCTTAAATCCCCTTGATGGTCTACTCATCCACTTTGAATTTTCAACAGTGGGCTTTGCCTCTCCAATGAATTTGACCAGGTGGTGATCTGGTGCTGATTTGGTAATTGAACTTTTCTGCCCCATCTTGGAGTTATGTCGTTGCGACACGTGGAGCCATCCGCTGAGCCTTCCATACTTATCTGATTTTACCTTTATTTTGTACCTGGGACACGTGAAAGGCCCGCGCTTAATTGAAGAATGTCCCTTGGACCCTGCCCTGGAGTTATGCCATTGAGACACGTGGAGCCATCCGATGAGGTTAAACTTCTTAATGGTGATTCAAATTTTTCAGTCTCAGGGGAAAATTTACCATTTTTGCCAAAAAAAACTTGTTCCTCCCCATCCAATGGGATATGACCACATACTGCATTCATTGGGGCGAATTTGTGGAAAAAGACACCCGTCATCCCGACAAAGTGGGAAAAATACATAGAGGAAGAGAACTTCATCATTTTGATTCCAAATTTTGAATTTCCTTCACAAACCAGAGGCATGGACAAAAACAATGATTTGAAAACCTAGAACATAGAACAAGTGAACAATTTTGATCAGAAATGAAGGTTGTAAAGAGGATATTACCTGCACAGATCAGAAAATGGATAATTTCTTAAAACGAGCACAACAAAGGTTTAAACAGATCAAGGGCACTACTTTTTCTAATTTCTTGAATCTCTAACTTGGCTTAAACACCGACGAAGGGCATGAGCTCAAAAAATTTGAATTTGGCTATGGAAACGTAGAGCATTTTTCAGGAGACAACACCACATTAGGTATAAATTTGATTTGAGCAATCAATACAAGGTGTTTCTAGCTTTCTTTGACTAAGGGGTTTCTTGATACTTGGTGATCAGTGAATTCTATTTGGTCTTGTTGCTATTCACAGAGTTGTTTCTTCTGATAAATGCACGTGTTAAAGTTTATAACTAATGTGTGTAGGAATCTAATTTTCTACCTGCAACATTAGTTCTCCTACCTCTTTTCTCACTCCCCTTTCCCACTCTTTAGACAAAGTATTCCCTAGCAAGATATTTCTAGCTTTGCTGGGGATTAATGGAGTTCCCCTGTTGGATCCCGGTCAAAATACCACCACATAAATCCACCTTTTCACATGCATGCATATATGGTAGCTACACCGGTTAAGTAGAGGGACTTAGATTCCTAGAGTGTTGGCAAGAAATCCACAAGTTTGTCCACCTAAAAAATTTCTTGTCAATAGTAGTCTTGAATGCATCAAATCGGGAGTATGAGGAATCTATGAGCGGTGATGAAAAGTTTACCAAAACAAGGTTAACAAAGGTTTAACTAGTCCTTCCATGTCTATGAAACTTAGGATGAAGTAATGTTATAGGAATATAACTTGAAGTTGATATATCTCGAAGTATATATGTTAAATGATGATTGTGAATAATACTTAGAAACATGTTTGTAGTTGAATTGTTGATAAAGAAAAAAGCTTTGGTGAATGTGAAAGGAATAGACTATCTTGGTGGACTGTGGAAGAAGAAAACTAGTATCTATAGGTCTAAATAAGCTATCATAGGTCTGAGAAGTTTGAGGTGTTTCAAATCAAAAGATGAAACAATATTAGGCCTTCATGATAATAAAAGATTAACATTCAGAGATTTGGTATTTAAAATTCTAGGGTAGGTCATTGACTATGAAGAATTAATCTTTGTCTTGAGTACAAACTACATAAAAGCATAGTACAGTGTCCGATGAAGTGTCTCGGAAATAGGGAGTGCTTGATGTTCTTCTCATTTGGTATCTCTCTTATCTAGAAAGTGTATAAGAGCTTATAAGGAATAATAAAGGATGAGATAACTCAAATATGAGAAATACATGTCATGGCTCCGTACATGATTGTCCAGACACCCAGTCCACCATTATTGCTCTGAACCAACTCCACCATTTTTAATCAAAGATGCTATGAAAGACTTAATTAATGCTTTTGGACTGAGATGAAGTGTTTGTAATCTCCCAAAGTCAAATGAATTTGGTAGGAGTAAATTTTTTTGCATTCTCGGTTAGAGGAAGAAGGTAAAATTCTAGGGGAGTATCTTGAAGGCTTTTTATGTGATTGTGATATGACTAGAAGGTTGAGAAGTATGGCTTAGATGTATGAAAGCTGGTATTTAGGGACAATGGTCCTAAAAGTTGGTTTGCTAAGATTAAAGGAAAAATGTGTTGATTTAAGCATGAAATAGACCAAAAGGATCTTAAAAACTTTATTATAGCTAAAAAATGGCGATCATCAGTTGAGGGGGAGATTTGTTGAGGTCCATTACAAGTCCAGAAGATCTTATTATGTTCTTTGTTGGAGTCAAAGAGAAGTCAACTCAGTCCAACATGGAGCTTTTTGGGAAAGTAAGTCATGTTTTTGCATTATTTTCATTGTGTTGTCATTTTTCATTCCTAGGAGTCAATATAGCCTTTTTCATAAATGGAAAAGGGGTAGCGAATCTCGAAACATAGAGTTGAGGTCATGTGTATGTGTTTGTCTTGTTGGTTGCCATCAATGTTTCTAAAGATGGTTTCCATCAATGAAAAAGGGGAGATTGTTGGCATACTAGGTTAGTGTTGTCATTGATGTCAACCCCATTGATGGAAAAGGATGTCATGGTGATGTATTAGTCTCCTTATGATGTTATTCAGTACATCATGCATGATGATCAAGTAGTTTGTTGAGTTGTCATAGTGTCTGGTACATGGTTGAGTATACCCAATCATGGTTTGAGTATTTCCAATCTGGTTGGAGTATTTCATGATGTCATACATGTTCCATTTAATGTGTCATGAGTGTTCATGGGTTTGCATTATCTTAGCATGGTCTGTTCATGGTCAAGTTAGGTCATTCCAGGCTTGTTTCTAGCCCTGGAACATGTAGAATGGTAAGGAGGTGTGATATTTGGGCCTAATCAGTCTTCTACAAGAATGGTAGTAGCATGGTAATTTTATACAGGGAATGTATGGTGAGTTTGAGGTCTGTATTTAGTAATTCATTGCTTCTATGAGGTAATTGGGAAGAAAATAGTTGAGAACAAACAATTTAACATGGGTAAGTCACTATGGCTGGAGAGTTTTAGGAATATCTAGGATATGTGGTGAATTTGAATAGTTAGATGATGTTTTCATGGTGATTCATGCCAAATTTCAGGTCAGTATGATGAATATTTTTGAAGATATGTATGTTTTGGTGAAACCGGGTAAGTTTCAGTGTGATTTTCAAGCAAATGTTGACATTCTAATGCTCGTTGTTAATTGCATGATTTTCACGGGGACTTGAGATCTTAGGAATAAATTATTAGGTCAATTATGAAAATTTCAAAAAATAATGAAGTGGTTTGATCGTCACATTTTAATGAATGATCGGTAAGAAGCTAAAGTGGTTTGAAACCCTAGTTAGGAGCAGTTGTCAGAAGAAGGTGAATTGTGACCCAATTTTGATTGATTCATAAAATGTGATTATTTTTTTTATATAGGAATTTGATATATTTCTATAAATTTAAGTTTGAGGTCATGGTGATGAGTGGGCCCCACCTAAAAACAATAGTTTCGAAGATTTTCAGTTTGAGGAGAAAGTTGCAAAATGAGGTATGAACTAAATTGCCATTATGTGATGTATGTGAGTTTTTATATATGTCCATGGAGGTTTCAGATCAAGTTCATGCAGGTTCATGAGGTTTTGAGGTCCAAATAGGTTGATTGGTCAAAGGCGATTTTGGGATCTCAAATAGTAGAGTTCAGTGTTTTGGCCATATCTTGAGCTATAGGTTGAATTTTGAGATGATTCAAGTTGTGTTGGAAATTATATTAAGATATAGTTCTAGTGATATATGGATTGCATCATTATGATGTCATATGATAGTTTTTGTATGGAATTATTTTAGAAAGAATGTTTTTGGTAGTTCAGGACATGATCTATTTTTCTAGAAGTTTGATGTTTGTTTGAAGCATGAGATGGATTGGGTGATGCTTCATATCACATGTAATATGAATAGGGTTTCCTTTGAAATCCAATGAATCAAATTTGAGGTATTTATTAGATTTATATTTTATTTTATGAGCTAACTTGTGAAAATAGTGTTTTTGGAAGGTTGATTTAGTGAAGGCAAATTTTGCGGTGGTTTGAAGAGAAAGATGTTTCATGAATTTTAACATGCTTAGAATTATTATTAAAGTTATTAAATTTATTTTTAGTTGTCACATGGATTTTTTTAGTTTCGTTGAAGTCATTAGGTGGCATTATGAAGTTTCCTGAGTCTTTGAAGGGTGAAGGTAAAAACTATTTTGAGAATTGTAAAGGGAACCAGAGCCTAGTAAACGAAATAATTTGATTGGTTGATATTAATTGAGAACATGTATGAATTTTTATGATATTTTAATCATGTATAAGGGTTCATGGGTCATGAAAAATCATGGGAATTATGTTACGACATTTTTAAGAATGTGCATATGGGGTTTTGAGCCATTTTTGGCACATGAAATGATGGTTTTGGCTAGGTAGACCTATATGGGTCAAATGTGACTATTGTAATTATTATTTTTGAATGTAATAGAGTTTATTGGGTCAAATTTATTGTGAAGGACTAAGCTATTTCAGTTTGGAAGGAAGAAAAGCATATTTAGGTGCTTATTTGGTTCATTTTTGAACTAGTGCTCTTGGAGGGAAGGTGTGTGACCCAGAGAGAGATATTTTGAAGTTATGTGAGAATTTTTAAAGGATGAGGAAGAGAATGATAGGTTGAGGAAGGCATGGTAGCATGAGAGAAAATAAAAGTGAAGAAAGAGAAATAATATGAGAGTTTGAAAACCTAGTGTGTGAATTGAATTAGTGATCTCCATCAAATGTGGTAGAAGAATTTGTAGAGATCAAACATCTTCAGTGTCCGAGTTGGTGCTTGGTCATATTTAGGGGGTTGTAGCCTCCTTTTGGAGTGGGTTCTTTATTGAATTTGGTATTGGTGCTCCTTTTACAGGGTGCTCTATTAAATTAGGGGTTAGTGTTCCTTGTGGGGTTGGTGGCTCACTAAATCAGGGGTTAGTGCTCATTGGTGTTTCACTAAAATTATTTTTGTGTAATATAAGTAGAGTTTCAATGGGTTTTCTTCCCCATGAGGGTTTCCCACTTATATCTTGTGTCTATGAGCTCTCTTGCATGTGTTATGGTTATTTGATTATATTGTGCACACTTAATATGTTATGGTTGAATGTATGTGAATGGATGGATGCTAATTTATGATGAAATAAATTGTAAATGAATTGAATAAATTGTAGGAATGATTCACCCCCTCTCTCAGTCCCTTGTTTTTCAAAAATATTGTCAATCTTCCACTAGGGAAGAAACCCATTGGTTATAGATGGATATTAAAAACAAATTACAAGGTAGATGGGACCATAGAAAAGTATAAATCAAAGCATTAGCAAGAAAGGGGTATGCACAAAATGAAGGCATAGACTATGAGGAGACATTTTTCCCATAACTAAGATTAAAATGATCAATATGATCTTTTCTCTAGCTACACAGTTTGGTTGGAAAGTCCATTAGATGGACGTGAAAAGTGCCTTTCTAAATGGAGATCTATAGGAAGAAGTCTACATGACTCAACTTGAGGGTTATGTTGTACCTAGTGAAGAAACAAAGGTATACAAACTTAAGAAATCTTTGTATGGCCTTAAATAGGCACCCCGGGCTTGGTACATAAAAATTGATGAGCATATCATTCAACATGGATTCATCAGAAATCCATATGATCCCAATCTCTACCTCAAAAATAAAGGGGGAGATTGTGATTGTTGTTGTTTATGTTGACAATCTAGTCATCACTGGTAGTTCAATGAATATGATCGATGCAATGAATAAATATCTTAACCGATCATTTGACATGACATATCTCGGGCTCATGCACTACTATCTTGGATTGGAAGTATAACGAAGGAGAATCACATATTTGTTTCTTAGTTAAAGTATACCAAGACAATGCTCAAAATTTTTAGGATGATGGATTGCACACATGTCATCACCAAATCACAACACCCTCCGATTTGCACAAGTGTGTGTGCTTGAGCTCACGGTGTGATTGGGTAACATGGGTACTATCTCCAAGTTGTGGGACTTGCTACCTAAGATAGACCTCCAAAGAAGGCTGGTTCCTCTTCCTACTCCTAGTGTAAGCTAACTCTACTGAAATAAAACTATTAACTATCTCTATCCTATAATTTCTAAGGGACTAGGGAGAGAGAAATAACATGCAAGTAAAGGGAAACTACACTACAAAGGTGATGCACCAAAAGAAGGGTATGAGAATAACTTTCCAATGTGTGAAAATGGAAGCAAAATATAGATTAGAAAGGGTGATAATAGTTCTCCACAATCTAACGAAAAATTCAAAACAACATTTCCATGCATACACAATAATAATGAATCCTTGCAAAATCATAGAGTAGACACAATACACCTATAATAATATTGAAGAGGAAAGAAGAATGCAAATAAACACAATAAGGGAAGATACATCCACAAACTTGTATCTATTGCTTCATTGATATGCATAGTTCAAAATCTTACAAGGGAAAGGCCGGATCACCATGCAAGGAGTCCACCACAAAGGCCTACAGCACATTAGCTTCACAAAACCAAAATTGATAGAGTTTTGCTACTGAAATTATCCTCCCTTGAAAATGAGAGAAAAACCCCAATTTATAAAAAAATGGAGAAGAGGAAAGGGAGACAAGAAATATAAGATCCGGATTTTGCATCAATTACAAGGTACCCAAATTAGGTGAAAAGCATTATTTTTAACTTAAAAATCCTCCCCATACTTCCCATAACTTGCAACAGTGGAGAAATGTCCATCCATGCCCATTAATTACACTTCCACCCACCATCCAACTACCCTTTTGAACCTGGTTTGTTTTCTATAAAATAATCCTCATAAACTCCATCAATCACTGAAATTTTTGACTATCAGACGTAGATCCCAAAACCATGATTCCAATGAGACCAATTTTTTACAATTTTGTTGAGAAATGCTCACTTTATGAGCTTCAAATCAGATGTAATTATTGGGGTGTTGCTGAGAATTTTTCATTGTTACGGGACTGTGCATTTAATTCCTTGCTAGAAAAGACAATTTAATAATTTTCTCCCCTTTCTTCTATGTTTATTACCTGATTTGAAATGATTTTACATTTAATTTGGTGGGGCCCATCATTTATTTTTTATTGTTTATATTTGGGAAAGCCATTTCATATTTTGTAATTATTCCATCTCAACTAACTCGGTGAGATGGCTCTCACCATCCATGCATTGGTTTCCACCTTGAGCACCGAACTTACCCATTTTACACGCTGACCCCTTATGGCTCGTGGCTTGGCTCTTCACACTTCCACATATTTTACACTAGTGATTCCTTTCGACTCGGTGAGTCATTACTCCAACTTGGCATCATTATCCTTCAATAATGACTCCTTGTATACCACCTTGGGCTTGATTTGTTTCCTATGTCTTCGAGTGCCGAGCCCTTTCAATTAAGCATCGACCTGATCTTCCATACTCCACGTGTATTACACTAGCAACCCCTCATTATTCCAGCTCATCCATCGATACATCTTCTGCATTGATCCACCTATTTTATCATTCCGTTGAGATATTCCTTGAACATTAAGCTTACTACATATGAAACCATTTTCATTATACGTATTGGAACTTCGTGAAACCTCCTTTGATTTTCATCAAAATCACTAATCATTGATGCCACTGACCTAGAATCCATCAGTTTTTGATCATGTTGGGATTTCCTGTGATGACTTGCTACACATGGAGGCCTCACACAACTTTTGGGTCTCCTTATGATCTTAACCTTTCAAAGTTGCACCGAGGGGCCACGTGATGACCCCACATGACTCCACCTTTACCTCGCATGGCCTCGTAAGGAGACCTACCAAGTTGATATCTTCCTTTGCTAAATGTATTAACAATTTTGGATTTTGTTCACTTTTCTAACTTTCTCTGTCTTGAGCTCGTGCCACGATTCTATACCTCAAGAGAAATATTTTCCATGATCCGATTATGAGGAGATCGATTCCATTACACGATAGCTTGATCCTAAAACTTCACAATTTGATAAGCATGGCTTGATGGACTTTGACATGACTCGTTCTAACTTGGACAATTCATTGTTTACACTTAATGATTGGAGTGTTGGGCTTGATATCTACATTCCCTAAGCTCTACAACTTTTCCAATGGAGCTTGGTATTTATTTTAACAACCACTTGATGAAAAAATCACCCCTCCACTTGAAGGTAGAATAATAGCTCACCCTCTTGATAGCATGGAACTTCATCGCAACATCTGATTGTCTCAAAATCTCGATGAGATTCGTAGGGTTGTCTGTAAGGGTATTTTCATGGTTTGGTTCAGCATTAGCCCTAAAAATCCATTCGATCCCTCCAATAGCTTGGTCTTGATAATTGGAAACTCACTCTCCTTTCGCAACATTTGACTCGGCCCAACTCGGTGCACACATTCCCACCATTGAACCAATGACTCGGCCATTCCTTGTAAAGGATCTTGGTGAATCATTCCATTAGCTCTCCATTCTTGTGATGATGGCTCAACCTACCTTAAACACAATTTGGTGAGATATGAAAGGATCTTGGGCATCCCTAATTTAAGTACGGCTCGAGGATCTAGTTCAATGTAACTTGTAAAAATTGGTGCCGATGTGGTCCACTTCGTGACTTGATGTGAAAAAACCTATCCATCCGGATGCATGACTAGGCCATTTAGACCCCTTTTTACAACTCAATCGCCATGTATGGATCATTGAAGAATCCATCTGACTTGGCTCATTGCAAAACAACTCGAGTCTCCATTAAATAACCAGCTCGATCAAAGCTTGTCAACTCGATATCGTTCAAACAACTCAACCCATATAATTTGAAGAGCTCAGTCCATATAACATTGGCTTGATGAATCCTTTAGGAGCTTTGGTGCTAAACCATTGTCTTCCCAACTTGATGCTACATACAAACCAAATTTCTTTCCAAAAATAAAACTCGATGGGCACTATTAATATCTTAGTCTCCATTCCCACCAAACAACTCGGTTATGCATAGTAGCTTGGTTATGAGCTCGATAAGCTCATTAGACCCCAAAGGTAGCTTTTTGACATTCTTGAAAACCCTAATTTTACCCTAATCACCTGCAATATTCCCATGAGGTTCAAATGGTTATGAAATTCCCTTGACACAAGCCCGCTTCGTTGTTCGATTTCACCCGGGGTTGAAATTGGATAATATTTGGTGACTTGTGGGGCCATTTTCCTACTAAATGGGTTATAACCAATTTGTTGAAGCTATACATTGGGCATGGAGTCTCGTGTGATGAACATGAACTAGTTTTAACTCTAAAAATATTGACCCTAGAATGCCGGAATTATCGCTTGCATCCTCCCAATTATCATAATAAAATATTCAAAGTTCTATTCAAGAGGATACTTATTTTTAAATTTGAATTTCATTCTTTGCTGCAGATTGCAATCCATTGAGGTTGAAGGGTGAACACCTGATTTTAGTTGCTTTGTATTTGAGTTTTCTTGAAAATGGCAAGCTGTTGCTTACAACTTGAGTCCTTTCACTATAATTTCTCCTTTCAAAAGTATGATGAATCGTATGCAATATTGGGACAGCAATATTTTCACACGAGAAAAATAATATTGATATTATATTCAACACACCTTGAACTACAATCACAAAGCTAATATATAGCCATATCAATAGGAAAAGCCGACTTCCTATAAAATAGGAAACTAAATATATATTGTTATATATTTGTTATAACAATATATATAAAACTAACATTTGTATTTAATGAATACATAAATAATGTAAACATTAATATTAATTTCCTAACATTCCCCCCCTTAATGTTTACATGGTAACATTAGAACTTTCACACTTCCTTTACAGCTTGCCGCCTCTGCGCGCTCATGATCTTGGCACACACTCGAACTGAAGGTAGAAGAAGGAACACATCAACTTCTTATCGACCATGCACTGTCGGGAACACATATGACCGACGAGGATGGGAACACGCTCAGGAATCATATGCTTATCAACTAGTCACTCTAGGGAACACATATGACCTAGCAATGTGGGAACTCAAGAAGGAACACATCTAAACACCTTCAATGGTTTTTAAGAGGCTAACCACAAACCTAGGTATGAACAGGAACACATCTGACTGTTCTACCTCATCAAGCCTCATGATGTTGCATTTCACTATGTTATTTGTTCTGCACTATGTTTTTGCATTTGGGGAAATAGGAATAGCCACATACTCAACTGAAAAACTGAAAATGGAACATTGGATCATGTTGATCATGTTCCCCCCTCAATGTGAACATTTCACTTATTCAATCCAAAACAGAAACTCTGAAATCATACTGCACACAACAAACTGCAATTCTGAAATGAAAGAAAACTCACACCACAAACTGTGCCACCAAATCATTCTGTGCGGCCCCATCGTTGGTGACTGATGAGAGGTCGCTGTCTGACCTCCAGCCTCCGATGCCTCCATCCTCCATTATCATGCTGCTAACTCAGCAAGATGTGAACATGAAGCACATTTGTTTCCACATTGATCTTATTCTTTTCTTCCCTCCCGCAATGTGAAACACTTTATTTTTTTGGACGTCGGGTAACACCGAAAATGCATCCGTAAGGAATTTTTTTAAATTTTTGGACTTCTACAATTAGACGACTCTAACTCTTGACTTTGACAATGACTATTTTGAATTGGACAAAAAGACTTGACTAAATTAAAAATTAATAAAATGAGATTACTTTTTAAATGAAAATGAGTATTAAAAATCCTAAAATCACCTATATGACATTGAAGGACAATAACACTAAATTGACACAATGACTCAAAATTTATAATGACCTCTTCACCTTCCAAAATACGACTCTTGAATACAATTTTATGATGACTTTATTATTGCGTTGACATATGAAAAATGATGAGTGATAATATTCAAATATTTAAAAAGTAATGACACATTACTTTTTACTATAGACTTATCTAATGAAGAACTATGACACACTATACTAACACCCAAAAACCTATATGGATCTATAGACAACTTTTATTTTTAATAAGTCGATGATAATGACACTTTAGACTTTATACACACAAAACAAAATCCAAAGTAGATCTAAACTCACCACGTGGACAGCATGGTGGTTGCATTCCCGATAAATATGAACATAGTCTGCAATAGAATACTGCATGCTAATTATAAGCTGGATAGACGGTTTTTCATAACTGAATAGCTCCCAGAAGAAAATTCACACGAATTCAGAGTGCAAATGGTTATCACTATCTTTCTTTGCAGAAGCAGCTTTGCTTGAGATATCAGTTAATAAAGAACTATCCATATTTGTAGGTCGTGTGGATAGAGATGTACGACAAGTATTTCTATCAGAACATGCACACAATGAACAACAAGAGATGGCATGCATCAGATAGTCCCGAATCTGAACACCTTTACCTTGATTAAAAAATTTGTTTGGCAAAGTGTACAGAATTCTTTCATCCACACGGATACCGACCAAATATCCACAGCAAAGTGATTGTTTCCAATACAGTGTGTCTGGCTACAGATCTACAGCAGATTCGAGGATTGCAAAGAAAAGTAGACACATGCACTGATTGACCGATTAGATCAATACACATTCAGGAAACCTGATTTGCAGCCGAGCCGTGAAGAGCTGATGTGGTGATGAGGGATTAAATATTTCTACTCAGAATCATGGAATCAACTTCTCTTTTGGATGCCGTCACCAAGTATCCGATATATTAATATATAATACTTCTTAATTCCAATGTATTCCAGTAGATCTCCAACGTATTGACTCCAGTTCTTCAATCTTCAATGCATATAATGTGGTGTAGAAAAGAAAATGAAATTATAAAATGGATCAATGATCATCTTTATGACGTTGAAAACATGCATACCGTCAATCGTGGAAGCATATGTGGATGCAGATCTTAATGGCAATAGATGTGATTCACTTCTTAAAATCCTCAATTCATTTAACCAAGCCAAAACGAATGCAAGAAATGGCAATACAAATTCTCACGTAATCTCATGACTCAGGGCAAGCAATGCATATGCAGAATTGCCCCTTCACAGATTTAGCAGAGCATCAAGTCGCTCTGATACCAAATATTGGGACAGCAATATTGTCACACAGAAAAAATAATATTGATATTGTATTCGACACACCTTGAACTACAATCACAGGCTAATATATAGCCATATCAATAGGAAAACTGACTTCCTATAAAATAGGAAACTACAACACACCCGAATATATATTGTTATATATTTGTTATAACAATATATATAAAACTAACATTTGTATTTAATGAATACATAAATAATGTAAACATTAATATTAGTTTCCTAACATGCAAAACATACACTAGATGCAATAGAACATGTGCACCAACACATAGGGAAACCGAAAAACCTACTCTACAACAATGCAATGTGCACAAGCACTTAGAGGAACGGAAATCCTAAACTAATATGTACAAGAGGAGAGAACTCTTCCTTCTAGTAGAAATCTTTGAGGTGGACTCCATTGACTGGAATCTGCAACTCTTTACTATCCAACTTGGCCACCGAAAAGAATTACTACTTTTGCATTCAATGATCGTGTACGAGCCACTCCATATTGCATAAAATTTGGAATTATTGCTTGGATTTTCTCAATCAACATCCCATTTAAACACTAAATCTCCCTCTTGGAATTCCATTGCCTTTGATTTCTTATCAAAGCTCCTCTTGATCAATGCTTTATCTTTCTCCATGGTTTGCATTGCATGTTCTCTTGTTTCCTCCAGCTTTATGAGTTTAACATACATGATTTCCATGGGTTTGAATTTAGTTAGTTCCTGTTATTTCATGAGCTCCAATGCTAACAATTCAAGTGATATAGGAAACACTACTTCTTTTCGCATACAAGCTTGTAGGGAGAGCTACATGTTGACCTCTTGGGAGTGATTATATCATCCCATAGATTTGATTTAAGATTCATGTGCCAAGTTCTCTAATTATCATCAAGGTCTCTTCTTATGATTCTTGGAAAGTTCTTGTTTGTGGAATCTGCTTGGCCATTATCTTGGGGGTAATAATTTGATGAAGTGATGAGATATATCCCATTCATGATAACCCATTATGTTATCCTTGTGCCAAGAAAATCTAGTGCATTATCTGATATGATAGTGGTTGGAACTCCAAACTTGGTGACTATCCCCTCGTAAAATTCCAAGATGTTGGATTCATTTTCTTCCTTGAGAGCCACCACTTCAATCCATTTGGTGAAGTAATCTGTTGCCCTTAAAATCCATTTATGACCCTGGCTTAAATAAGGATTGATGAATCTAATGAAGTCTAATCCCCATTACATGAAGGGATAATCTAATGAGATTGGATAAAAGGGAAATGCTACTTATTTTTCTTTTCCTATGAAGAAGGCACACTTTTTTATATTTCTTAATCCAAGTGTAACAATCACTTAAGAGTGTGGGCCAATAGTAACCATATTTCATGATATTGACGGTTGTTACATGGGAAGAAGTGACCTCGCACATATCCATCATGGAATTCATGCAACACTTTTTTAATATGATTTAAAGGGACACACCTTAGGAGAACTCCATTCAAATGATTCTTGAATAAGATGGCATCAATGAGAGAATACATAATGTAATACAATCTCAAATATATCCTCTTTGCTTTGCTCAATTTTGGGGGACATAGGCCCATTTAGAGATAATGTCTCATATTTTGAGTCCAACATGGAGTAAGTACAACATCAACTGACTGTTTCTTTATCACTTTGTAGCATTAGGACAACTTATTTCTCAAGATTTGACTCAACATGTTGTTTAGAAGCTAGTTGATCACATAGGCCTTTACCACGAACCAAATTTGTCACTTTGATTTCAATGTCATACTTCATCACCCGAGTGATCCAACCTACTCTTTTCTCATTTAGATCTTTGCTTAGAAGAAAGTTTTTAACCACGACATGAGATACTAAAAATTGAATCTTGTTGTTGGAAACCAAATGGTTGAACTTATTCAAACTTCTAATCACAACAAGGATTTTATTTTTAATAAAAGAATACCTTTCTTCGTAGTCTTCTAAAATCTAATTGAATAATGATATGGGTTGCTCCAAGACTTCTTTATTCTACCGCACCAAAATGGCTAAGATTGTATCCAAACCCCCAAAAGCATATAACATGAAATCCTCGGAGAAATCTGGATTAATAAGAGTTGGGGCTTGACATATTGCATGCTTGATGTCCTCAAAAATATCTTTACCTTTAATCATCAATTTGAATGTAAGGATATTCTTTAACATCATGGTCAATGGCTTCACTAAGGTGGAAAAATCAGGAAAAAATCTACGAAAAGTTTAATTGTCCCCACGAAGCTTTGGAGAGCCTTTTCGTGGCTTGGCAATGGAAGAGCACAGATGGCCTCAAATATTTTTGGATCAATGGTCAAGCCTTCCTTTGAAACAACATGGCTTAACAAATTGCATTCATGTGCCAAGAATATACACTTTTTGGATTTAATGATACTCCAAACCTTCTACATCTCTCGAAACACTTTCCCGAGGTGAAAGAGATGGTCTATTGCATTTTGGAGAAGACGGTGATATCATCAAGATAAATAAGCACTTTCTTGTTGATAAACCCTTTGAATGTCATATCGATTGGTCCCTAAAATGTAGCCTTGAAATTTGAAAATCCAAATGGCATCTTCCTATAAGCATAAGTGCCCCATTTTGTAGTGAAAGTTTGTTGAATCGGTCCTCTTCTTTCACCATGATTTGATTGTAGCTCGAATAAGCATGTAATGGTGAAAACCTTTTCATACTAGCTACAACTTGTAAGATTCACTCCATTAAAGGGAGTGGGTAAAGATCTTTGAGTAAGCTCTCTTCAGTCATGAAAATATACACACAATCTGATTTCTCTATTTCTCTTCGCACGTGCACTAAGTTTTCAACCCAATTCGAATGATTAATTGGAAATATTATGCTAGCCTCAATCAGTTTGTTCAATTATTTTCTCATGATAGGTTCAATGTGAGGATTCACCGACCTTTTCTTTTCCCGATGGGCTTCGATTTTGGATCTAATTCAATAGTATGTTGGGCTAAGTTTGGATTGAAACCTCTCAAATCTCTATAATTCAAGGAAAATACATCACGAAACTCTTGACAGAGTTGTATAAAATCAGATTTCTCTTATTGAGTACTGAACTTTCCAATTTGTAACACTTTTCCTTCGCCTATTGGAATAGGCTCTGAGTCTTCACCCTTTACCTGAATGTTTTCCTTCTCTTTCCAGAACTGATCATTTGTGGTGAAGATTAATTCCAAAGTCACCAAACCATTTGGTAGTTTGTTTTTTCTCAGCTGCACCATTTGGTCGCTATATCGATGCCCCGATTTATCTCACCTTATAGTGGAGAACTCAGTTTCTTCTTGTAAAAAATTGATGATGTGTTGATCACTTTCGAAGACTTTCCAACTAGTGTTTTTTTCTGGGATAGATGGTCTCAATCAATTTTAAATGAGGCTAAGTTTACTCTCTCTTGATACTCTCAACAACATCAAATGCTGCCCCAACGCTGCTGTAAGTTTGTATGCCACATCATTCTTCTTCCTTGGGATGGAATTGATGTTAAAATCTTCAAAATGTTCAATGCGATCCCATACGCAATTTTTGTAGTTCTTCAAAAGATCATTCTTAGCATCATTTTGTCCTCTAACTTGATTCACAATCAGCTCACTATCCCCAAAGACTTACAAGTTTTTAATGCCTCTTTTTCTTGCCTAATGCAACCCATGAATCAAAGCGTTGTAGTCAGTTGTGTTATTTTAGTAGGCAAACTGAAAACAAAAATCCGAGTAGTATTTGATACCTTTAGGTGACACAAGAATTTCTCCTCCTCCAACACTTTTCCTACTCCTTGAAAAATAAAACAATAGTTGTCATACTTCATTATTATCTTTGTGATATAATTTGGTGATGCTAGGGAGAGGTGTATTCTCTTCATGCATGGAAAAAACTCCTCTCTCAACTTCTTCCATTTCTTTATAAGGATCAAAAACATGTATTTGTTTGGCCCAATCATCAAGAGCCAAGTTTGGAATACCTCCAACCTTAGTATATTCTTCATAAATACTTGGACAATCCTCTTGATCAAAAGCTGAGTAATTTACAATGATTGGACATGGTACATGTGGTTCAATATGAAAGTTATAATTGTATCAGATATAATTTTAGCCTTAGCTCCATACCTTGTTCTGAATAACATATGTGACCAATTAGCAGACAAGTAGCCTCCAATTTTAGTGTGAAATCTCTTAACAAGCATAGAGTGAAGATTGGTGGGAAGTCAATAAATGAAACATCTTGCAACACTATAACATTGGGACATGCATGGAATGTGAGGCTCAATCCTTTGATTAATTCAATTGTGGTTACTACCATCCCATATAATTCCACCACACCTCTTGAAATGACCTCATACTAAAGACCAAGATGATCATGGATCTGTTTGGGCATTCTTGAGCTACTTGTTCTGAAAATATCATGTAATTGTGCACCAACTTATCCCTGATGATCAATGAGATGTAGAATGGTGGGGGATTCAGATTTTTACCTTGTTGACCTCCCGAGGCTCCTCTAGGTAAACATTAGTGAGAAATTTATCTTGATCATTGGATGGTTGATTTGATTCGGACCAATTTGTCATGACAACTTGCAACATATCTCTTTGTTCCAAGATATCCAATGATTCCCACATTAAGATGTTTACATTCGTTTTCTTCTTTTTCTCAATGATATTGAATGGATAAGCACTATCCTTTTACTACCCTTTACTTTACACAATATTCTCTTGTAAATTGACTGCTACAACTGATGTATGACCTGATCTAGAAGAGGGTCTAGGCTGATTTTACACATTTCAAGATGCACTTTGATTGCTAATTCCTTGTGGAGTGACAAAGGGTTGAGCACCACTTGAATTAGACGACTTACCTTCTTCAATATTCCTCTTGTTATACTATGTATTGGCTACTACACCTTGAGAAGGGGCCTGATTTATTCCATAGAAATATTTAGCTTTCCAATTGACAAGTGTTGTCTCACTGGAGGTGCCTCTTGAGTAGTTTCGTGTTGCTGATTTTCTTCTTGGTTTATCTCTTGTTCCAAATCCATTGTTTTCACCATTAGATCTTGATTCAAGGAAAAATTAAATCATGTT
Organism: Taxus wallichiana var. yunnanensis; assembly: GCA_018340775.1. Classification (NCBI taxonomy): domain Eukaryota; kingdom Viridiplantae; phylum Streptophyta; class Pinopsida; order Cupressales; family Taxaceae; genus Taxus; species Taxus wallichiana. The sequence continues at coordinate 13,264,348 of CM031238.1, read as the reverse complement.
GACTAATTATGAGGTTTTTTGCATGGGAGGCACCATTCATACTCTTGTTCCATGTTATTTTGAGTTGGAACCAATGCTCGGATATAGATTTGGTGTTAGAATTGTAAGGCTGAAATGACCTATTAGCAGGACGTCTTACTTGGTTTTGATTTGTAGCTAGAGTAGGTGGTTTTATTAGGCTGATACAGGGGACCTATTGGGTTGGGTTTAAGGCTGATATGATCTAAAATTTTGATCATGTTATCTCTTAATCACTACTAACTCATTGCCTAAGTTTTACAACTATTTCATGACTTCTTGGAGCTCATTTGAGTTACTAGAAGATGAGCTAGAAGATTTAGTAATGATATGATTTTTGGGGCAAGAATGGGAGGTAATGTAGGTGCTTGACTAGCACTTGGACTTACCAATTTTGGATAAAGAGAAATAGGTGGTATAGATACAAGTTTACCATCTTGAATCAAACAATTTTTATATCTAATAACAATGTTATAGGATACAGGTAAAGTTGTACCTCCCATAGATTGTATCATCATGGCAATATCAAAATTTAAATCTTTTAGAAAGTAAAGGAAGGCACCTTTAGCTATTGGTCTCACAACAAGTGGAATCCTATCCCATGTCCTTTGAAATATGAAGTTGAAATCAACCATATAGTCAGTTGGAGCCCTCTTGATTGTTGTCAATTGTTTCAATAGAGATAGATTATCTATCTTTCCCTAAATTGACCATGAAGAGCTGCACATAACTGATTAAGAATTTTAATTGATCCTACTCCTAGGATTCTAAACCATTGTAGAGATTTGCCTTTGAAAGAAGAATCCAATAATTTTACTACCACATCCATTTAATTAACCTCATGTATATCATAGAAATTTGTAATGTCTTGAATGTGATCAATCAGAGTTGTGTGGTTCTCCCTAGTTAAATATGGAATGTTCTTTGATGCTACTACTAGGATTGTATTTCGTGTACTGAGAGTAAGTGGGATACTTGTTGTGAAATCCAAAAAAGGATTTTGTGATGGTGGTGGTGGTTGATGATCCATTCTAATTGGTCTGAGGACTCTAGTTGATTGAATGAAAGGCCTACTAGGTGGAGGTGTTGATAGTGTTCTATTTGGTGGAGATGGAGACCTTTGATCTCTTCTTCCTCTCCCCCCTCTTACTAGTGAGAGATGTAAGTATTCAAAAACATATTCTCTTGCTCTATACCTTATTTGAATTCTTCTCATAAATTTTACAAGCTTGGGCTATTAAAACCATTGTATTATGCCCTTTTGGAGTCACCAGATGTTCTATTTCAAAGCCTCTCACAAGCTAGATAATAAAAAAAGAGCACATCAACTTATTGTAATGAGAAAATGAATAATTCTTTCCGGTCCCACCGTAAGTGCCAAAACTGTTATCATCAAATCACAACACCCTCCAATTTTCACAAGTGTGTGTGCTTGAGCTCATGGTGTGACTAGGTAACATGGGTACTATTTCACAATTATGAGACTTGTTACGAGATAGACCTCCATAGAAGACTGGTTCCTCTTCCCACTCCTAGTGCAAGCTAACTCTAATGAAAGAAAACTACTAACTATCTCTATCCTATAATTTCCAAGGGACTAGGGAGAGAGAAATAACATGAAAGTATAGGAAACTACACTATAGAGGTGATGCACCAAAAGAAGGGTACAAGAATAACTTTCTAATGTGTGAAAATGGAAGCAAAATGTAGATTATACATGGTGAGATTAGTTCTCCACAATCTAATGAAACATTTAGAAAAACATTTCCATGCATAGACAATAATAAGGAATCCCTATAAAAGCATATAGTAGACACAATACACCTACAATACTATTGATGAGAAAATAAGAATGCAAATAAACATAGCAAGGGAAGATACATCCACAAACTTGCATCTATTGCTTCCTTGATATGCATAGTTCAAAATATTACAAGGGAAAGACTTGTATCACCATGCAAGGAGTCCACCACAAAGGCCTACATCACATTATTTTCACAAAACCAAAATGATAGAGTTTTACTACTGAAATTATCCTCCCTTGTAAATGGGAGAAAATCCCATATTTATAGAAAAATGGAGAAGAGGAAAGGAGACAAAAATATCAGATCTGGATTTTGCATCAATTTAAAGGTACCCAAATTAGGTGAAAAACAAGATTCTCAACCTGAAAAATCCACCCCATCCTACCCATAACTTGCAACAATGGAGAAATTTCCATCCATGCCCATTAATTGCACTTCCACCCACCATCCAACTACCCCTTTGAACCTGGTTCATTTTCTGCAAAATACCCCTCATAAACTCAATTAATCTCTAGATTTATTGACTGATGTGTGTAGATCCTAGAACCATGATTCCAACGAGAAATTTTTGTGTGATTTCATTAAGAAATGCTCAAGTTATGAGGTTATGAGAAGATGCATTCTTTGGGGTATTGCTGGGAATTTCTTCATTGTTATGATCTTGTGCATTTAATTCCTTGCTAGAAAAGACAATTTAATAACTTTATCCCCTTTCTTCAATGTTTATTACCTGATTTGAAATGATTTTGCATTTAATTTGGTGGGGGCCATCGTTCATTTCTTGTTGTTTGTATTTGGGAAGACCATTTAATATTTTGTAACTCTGCCAAACTTGGTTGAGTGGCTCTCATCCTCCATGCATTGGTTTTTCCTTGAGCACCGAAATTATCCATTTTACATGCTCACCCCTTATAGCTCCTAGCTCAACTCTCCACACTTCCACGTGTTTTACAACGGTGATTCATTGCTGACTCGGTGAGTCATTGCTCCAACTTAACATCATTATCCTTCAATGTTGACTCCTTGTATACCACCTCGGGTTTGATCTATTTCCTATCTCTTCGAGTGCTAAGCCCTTTAACTTAAGCATCGACCCAATTGTCCATGCTCCATGTGCATCATGCTAGTGATGCCTCATTGTGCTAACTCATCCATCGATACATATTTTACATTGAGCCACCTATTTTTATTATTGTACCGAGCTATTCCTTGAACAATGAGCTTACTCCATACGCCGCCATTTGGATTATTTGCATTGGAACTTCAAGAAATCTCCTCCAATTTTCATTGAGATCCTGCCACCGACACCACCGAGCTAGAATCCATCAGGTGCCGATCATGACAGATTACCTATGATGAATCACTCCACATGGAGGCCCCACGTAGCTTTGTGGTCTCCTCATGCTCTTAACCTTTCAAATTTGTGCTGAGAGGCCATGTGGAAACCCTTGCGACTCCACCTTTACCCGCATGGGCCCCATAATGAGATTCACCGAGTCGATATCTTCCTCTGCTAAATGTGTTAAATGTCTTGGTTTTTTTAACCATTCTAACTTTCTCTAGCTCCGAGCTCTAGCCATGAATCCATGCCTCGAGAAAATATTTTCCACAATCCGATTGTGAGGACATCGATGCCATTGCATGCTAGCTCGATCTTGCAAATTCACCATTTGATAAGCATGGCTAGATGGAATTCAACATGACTCACTCTAACTTGCCCACTTCATTGTTTGAACTTGATGATTGGAGTGCTAGGTTTGATCTCTCTGCATTCCCATGCTCTAAAACTTTGCTAAGGGAGCTCGGCCTCTTTTTTAACAACCAGATTGATGAAACAACTCACCCCTCCTCTTGGCGGTATAAGCATAGGTTACCCTCCCGATGGCATGGAGATTCATCACGGTGGTATGATGGTCTCAATAACTTGAAGAGATTCTCGCAGAGTTTTCTGTAAGGGTATTTTCACAGTTTGGCTCATCCTTAGCCCTAAATATCCATTTGATCCTTCCAATAGCTTTTTCGTGATCGTGGAAACTCTCTCTCCTTCATAACATTTGAATTATCTAGCTTCGTGCACACATTCCCACCATTGAACCCAGTAGTTTGGCCATTCCTGTAAAGGATATTGGTGACTCATTCCATTAGCTCTGCATGCTTGTGATGATGGTTCAGCCTCCCTTAAACAAAATTTGATGGGATATGCAAGGATCTCGGGCATGCCTAATTTAATCATGATTGGGGCTCTAGTTTAATGTAACCTATGAAATTTGGTGCCGATGTGGTCCAATTATGTGACTTTATGTGAAAAAACCTAGATAGCTAGATGCATGACTAGTCCATTTGGAACCCTTGCCACAACTCAACTGCCATATATGGATCATTGAATAATCCAACCGACTTGTCTCATTGTAAAACAACTTGGAGTCTCTATTAAACAACTAGCTCGATTACATCCCATCAAATCAATATGGTTCAAATAGCTCAACCCATATAATTTGAAGAGCTTGGTCTGTATAACGTGGGATTGGTGAATCCTTTATGAGCTTTGGGGCCTAAACCATTGTTTTCCCAACTTGATTCTAGATACAAAATAACTTACTTTCCAAAAATACAACTCGCAAGGCACTATTAATAGATCAATCCTCATTGCCACCAAATAGCTTGGTTATGCATAATAGCCTTGTTATGAGCTCGACGAGCTCATTGGACCCCAAAGGTAGCTTCTTGACCTTCCCGAAGACCCTAATTTTTCCCTTATCACCGTAATCTTCCTATGAGATTAAAATCATTATTAAAGTACCTTGACACAAACCTCCGATGTTGATCAATTTCACCTAGGGGTGAAATTGGATAACAACACCTAATGCTACACCTATAGAGATGAGACTATAGGTATCTCATTTAGATCCATATCCCGTGGTAGATGCAACTCTCTATCAACCATTGATTGGGAGTCTCATTTACCTAACTTATACTAGACCAGATATAAGATTTGTAGTGAGCTATCTATCATGGTTCACGGAGGAACCCATATTTTGTCATTGGAAGGCAGCAATGTGGATCTTGAGATATCTCAAGGTTACATTAGGTCTTGGTCTATAGTACAAGAAGAATGATAACGTATTCTTGATCTGGATATTTATATTTAGATCATGTAGGTACCATTGATGATAGGAAATCCACTTCTAGATCTGTATTATTTTTGGGATCTGGAATGATATCACGGGGAAGTAAGAAATAAAACTTTGTTTTTTTCTCTTCTACAGAGGCCAAATATTGTGTTGCAGGTGAAGTTGTTTGTGAAGCGATATGGCTACGTCCCATATTGGAAGGACTTTGAATACCATACGAAAAACCTACCACCATGTATGTAGAAAATGAAGGTGTTCTCAAAATTTTTCACAATCCAGTGTTTCACGAAAGAAAAAATCACATCAAGGTACAAGTTCATTTCATACGTGAGCATGTCTTGAAACACAATATACAACTTCAGTTTTTCCTAACAAATTTGAACAACGGGTAGATATCTTCAAAAATTCACTTGCACGTGACAAGTTTGAGTTGTTCAGATATTTCCTCTCCTCATCCTTTGAGGTAATGAAAAATTAAGTGAGAGAATGTTAGGTAAAACATAGTTTACCTAGGTTAATTTAGCATAGGTAATTTTATTATTACTAAGGTAAGTTGTTATGGTTTGGTTATAAACCATATTTTGTTTGTATTTGGGAATAGTATTCCCGTATCATGATTTTTTTATTTTTAGGTAGTTTTATATTGTTGTATTGTTTCATAACAATATTTTTTTGTATTACATTTTTGTGCTTCCTGAATGTATTTTGGAAGCTACTTTAATTAAGTTTAATGTTGCATAGTTGTGACCTCATATCTGTTTGTATATGGTCATGCAATCTCTATAAACATTGCAACCATCTCAAATGTGATTGATTTTATTACATATCAATAAAATTCGAGGCTTCCGTCTGTCTTCCATATATCTTGCATATTTTACCTATCATTTAATCATTTATCATTGTTGCAAGCATAAATGCATTTTTCGATTATCTATGGTTAATTTTTAATTACATATATTATAATAGTATCCTCTCACAAACCATTACATCCTATATTCATATTGTTCTATCCATAAAATTATTTTATTAGGGTGTAAACATTTGGTTAACCCATGTTGATCGAGAGAAATGGAATGAATACCAAGTATGGAGGATTATGCCGGGAGAGCACACATGTAGAGGTAAAAGGGAAGCGCGTGTGAGGGTGTGCACGAGATATTGGACAAGGTATCATGTGAGACTACACACATGCAAGAAACAAAGGTGGGACTTAGTCAATTTTCCATATCAAGCTAAAAATATACTTGGAGTATAGATCACGCAAGCGAGAAAAAGCTCATCTGAAAACACACATGAAGGAATATAATAATAGGATTAAAGATAGTATTATTTTTAGGATTAATATATTAATATTAGGAGTTGTAAAAGCATTCAAATATCGTACACATGGCTATTTTTAGGAAAGAAAGCATGTGATCTAGTTTGAGAGCATACTTATTATTCGGAGAGTGCATGTGTGGTGAAGGGAAAGTCCCCATCCCTATATATACCTATTATAGGTCATTGTCTAAGGCGAGAGTTATCTATGTTTAATAGAGTCATGTTGTTCTTATATAGATCTAGGGTTTGTTATTTGCGCACATTGTCCAATGCTTTAGTACAATGGTGGCTATGTATTCAAATTATATTAAGTAGTGATTTTTGTTATAATGGATAACTAAGGACGGATTCTCGATTATGGATATGTCTGAGTATGGGGATTTAAAAATTTAGTTGATCTTGATTATTGTTTAAACTATTATCTTTCCTTATTATATGTGTTTCCAAAGTGAATTGAAAGCAATGGTTATATGAATTTGAATGGTTTCATGGTTAATTATCATTATAAACATGTATGCTAACTTCCTATCAAACATCTCAAAGGAGGGACCTAGTAGTTGCATGTGCTTCGGGTGAGCATTCGGACTAGAATGAGTAAAGTGCCCGGTGTGCATAGCTTTGAAGTGAAATAAAGGACTATATATCTTGTTTATTTTTGGGACCACTTTTCAATTTGTCTTCTAGGATATTGCATGGAAATGGCGTATCAAATATCTTTGGAGAGCATTCAAATTTGGGTAGAAGACATACAAGATAAGCTTACATAGAGGTATAACACCTGGACCTGATTTCGGTGAACGTAAGTGGGTGGAAGATAACCTTTATCATGAATTGTATGAGATGTTCTTTAGCTTTTTCCTAGTAGAATTACACGGTGGTTGGAAGTGTGCACATTGAACATAGCTTAATGTCCTAAGCCAAGGATGTGGACAAAACAAGATTACCATACTCTCTTTGATACATATGAGGATTGGACCATAGTTGTACATCACCTGGTGGGTAGGTGTGCTGCGAAATTATACATTGGAGTACAAAATTACCACATATTTCTACCCAAAAGAAGATGATTTTACATTTTTACACCAGCCTAGAGGATCTTACTTGCACATGATACCCTTAATGATCAAGATCTTGATGGTAGAATTAAATTTTGAGAGATTTCATATGGCTAGCTAAATCCCCACCATGTGTAGGGGAAGGAGTAGGTGTGGGAAAGGATGGTGGCCTTGATAGAAGATAAATAAAGAGAAGAAAGATGAATCAAGTATAATAAAGCTCGAGAGAGGGAAATTGAGGAAGCGTTGCTTTGTCGGTTAGAATGATGGCTTCAGCAAAGGTTTTTAAGATCTCGTGGAAGATGAGGAATGATAGTATCATTTCCTCTCAACCTTGAGGAAAGTGCAGATAAAGGCCCCATCAGCTTTAGATGAGAGAGCATCACGGGAGAGAATGATAATCGCGGAGTGCATCTAACTCAGCCTAGCTATCTAGCCCATTACACAAGGTGTTCTAGATCCAAAGGTAGTTATTGAAAGGTAGTATGGTGAGGGTAATCAGGAAGATATAGGTAAATATAATTTTTTAAATTAAGAAGTACATCAAAGCTAGTAACACACCCATGGTAACACAACAAGCACCACTATTTAGGAGTACTCTTGCAAGATTGTTTTTAAGAGCGTCAACGTGGTAGAGTATTGGTGCAATAGACCATTGGAAGCACTTCTTTAGGTATTGTGAAAGTGGTTTTCTAGTTCAATACTACAACTAGGACATAAGGAAGTTCATCGATAGGACTGAAACCCACATTTAGGTACATGAGAGGATTAGGAGGATCGGGTTAACAATACTGCCTGGAGGGAATACCGGTGAAGGATCTAGGTTTTGTCCTAATCCAAGGCAAGGTCCACCACCAAAACATTCACTACCAAATGAGCCTCATCGAGACACAACCTCTATAACCACATCAAAACCTCGAGTCTATTTTGAGATGTCACTCCGCTTGCAGTGAGTATAGAGGTATAGAAGATGCAACAGAGCACATGCACAAGTGTGAATTACTATGGCACGTTAAAGGAATTATAACTTTGAGATAAAAAGGCAAGACAATTTTCCACTATGCTTCAAGGGAGCAAACATAGTTGGTATAGAAAGTATGACCCACATCAAACTATGGTGGACTATAATGATTTACACACTACATTTTTGGATGATTTTCACATTCCAATGTTTGATCATCAGAGCATCAACATGCTCAAAGATATCAAGCAGGGTTTATCTAAACGTTTGAGAGAGTATGACATGCGCTTTAAGACTCTATTGTATAAATTATATTATGATTTTCATCCAAGTCAACATGCATAGTGGTTCATTGGAGGATTTTTGATTCCATTTTGAAGATATTTATCTCATAAGACATATACAGATCCACGCGAGGCCTTGGGATCATCTCTCGCACACTAAATCAATTGGAAGTGCTGATACTAGAGTGAGCCCATTCTTGGAGGTGTAGAGAGAAACATTGGCTAAGAAATTGGAGAATCTCTCTTCTAATTAAGCACATGAGATGTGTAGTGATATATGGTGTATTGATTGTGAGGTTAAAGGACATACCAAGGATAGTTACTCATTTTAGAAAGTTTGTGGGTTATTACAGTCTTGTGAGATTTACCATAAGGACCATGATGTCTAGAATTTTCTCTTCTAAAGTGTATGAGTATGAAGATTGTATCTATGTATTATAAGATCTATGATGTGTCGTCATGATATGAAGGATTGTCCGTTGATAGATACAATTCATGAGGCATGCAAGACTAGATTATGAAAGACTACAGTGGAAAGGAGATCTCAAGTATAGAATGATGAACCCTCTAAAGAATGGAACAATGGAGTAAGTGGATTCATGGAGGGTACAAAAGAAAAGGTCACGGTTGTAGAAGTAGATTTCCATGCGGGACCTGTTATACTTGTGGGTCCCTATATAGTTACTACTGCATAATAAATCATGCACTTTGGGTACCTATCTATTCCTGATTACATACTACTATTCATATGATTCTTAAGCAAGAAAAGTGCTAATTGATCACTATTTTTGGCCACCTTTTATTGCTTTCTATTGTCCTTCTTGGTCTGACACTCTTTCAAGCCCAGTCTGTCTTTTCATACTTAAGAATTTCTCTTCTTGGACACTAGTGCTTAGGCACCTATGACCTCTTTGTACTTTTCTCACATATTTTGGGTCCTTTCTAGCCATTTAGGAATCTAATGTTCTTATTAGTTGGATTTTTAGTGATTAATTATGAAATTTAACCAAGGGAATCATATAAATATAAAGTTATGTGACCATAGTAAGGGACCAAGCCATAAGACTTAGCTATCACCACCTAAGGTTACATCTAAATGAGTCTAAAGAGCATTTAAGCATCCACACAAGGGAAAGGGACAACATATTTCTACATACACTTCATATTCCATGCACACATATATTTACGTTTCTTACATCGAACTACTTTTATTGCTATCAAGTGCGAAACACACAAGAGCCACCTAGGACACGATTCCACACACACACACACACCTAGAACTACATTGGGTCTGAAATGTAGTGCAATGATTTGTTGTAAGTTCACTCATTTGATAGTTGAGGAAAGTTTGACTGCTCCTTTTTATTATTTTATTTTTGGGATTTGACACACTTGTGAGGGTTTTGTAGATCATTCTTTCATTACAGGTTTTCAATGCCCTCAGTGAGCATTCTGTGACCTACTAGTGAAAAAATGAAAGGGAAAAAAAACACCTCATGACCATCCAAAGATGGTTTTATGAGATTTTCCATAGTCATGGGCACTGTAGACACCTAAAATATGATTACACTTGGCATTTCCTCCAATTCAATCGATTGATGACACTTCGTGAATAAACCCCTCTTTGCTCCACTCTTGGATGCACATTTATAACAGATTTCTCGGTCGTTCCTCCTATAATTAACTTAATTTGGATAATATCTCTCTTATTAGCTAAACATTCCTCCTTTCGACCATTCGGAACCTCCCTAGTTCTCTCTAGACTACTTCTATTGGCTTCATAGGCTATCTATCAGCCACAATTGGTTATCTAGACCCCTCCCACCTCTCAATGAGTCTATAATCACTTGATAATCAAGTTTAACTAGCCTAAACCCTAGTTAACTAGCCTAAACCAAGCTTAACTAAGCCTAAAGCATTTTTATGCTAATATAATCCTAAAGTGCTTTTAGACTTTAGTCCCACATACATCCAAATTCCAAACTCTTCTAGACCAGAAACTATAAATATAAGCCTAAGTATTTCCTTTCAAATGGTCCTTCTCTCTCAAGAAATTTGGAAAGGCATTAGAAATCATTTGTGATAGCTTTAAGCTATAGAACATTTGGATCTTGGCCATACTCCATTGTTGAGAGCTCCCCCATCTTGCATCCATCCACTCCATAATCCAAGTTTTGAGTAATATGAGAGAACTATTGGCCTGAAGCCATTAATGGTGAGACTCCATTCTTGAAAGCTTGAGTTTCATATCAAACATCACACCTTTGATTGCTAAGTTGATCTTTTTAGGTTCAATTTCTTAATTAAGTAATCTAAAGAGTAGAGAGTAGTATATATGCTATTTTTGTTATGTTTTTGTCAAAGTTATGATGCATGTATAGTATACAATGGAATTAGAAAATTAGGATTTTGAGTTATAGAAAATTTATGGTTTTACATTATTAGGTAAATAGTCATTTTTTAATGTGTCTTAAAGTCTGAAAACTTGTTTTCTTGACCATTCTAACACTTTGAAAGGTTTTGTGACACTAATAGTGATTTGCAGGTTGCTTTTCCATCGTATTTTTGTGCTAACTTAGTTGAGTGTTCACTTTTTTCATTTGTAGGGGTCCTTTGAAACGCGTATGCTCTTCCCTCGCACCTTTTAGGTGATCTTGGGAATCAAAAATGTTTCAAAAACCTTCTATTTTTACTTCCAAAACACTTCAATTTAAGCTTTAAAATAGATTAAAGTTCAAAGTTGGCTAAAACGAGTTTCCTTCTGCAAAAACACTTAAGGTATTTTCCATATATTGTTTTAGTTGGGTTTCTACGTTGTGTTGTGTATTCTCTTCCTTTGCACATTTTTGGTGATCTTAGGAATCAAAAGCAACATACAAACTCTCTTTTAATATCATGTTATTTTATGGAAAAATACTAACTCCTTGCATATAGGACCTAGCGCTTGTCACAAAGAATGGCATCAAAAACAACACAAAATTTCTAATACACATGTTTTTACAGGTTGCCAAATGGTGTGCCACTTAAAACCACATTTAAGTTAAAAAGATAAAAAAACACACCATATTAAAAACACTGTATTCCAAGTTTTCAGAAAATGGTACGTCCCTCTCCGCTTAATTGGAACATAACCCCTTTGGCATAACACCTTAAGATATAAAAATGGGGGTGGTACAAGGAACCCTAAAGTAGTCCACCACTGTGTAGCCTCGTGAATGAAATAGGAAGCACCTCGCTAACCCACTTGACTATTTTTCCTTGTGAGTTAGCGTTTCAAAGTTGTCCGTATCGCGACCCTAGCAAGAGTACACGATGGATGTAATTAATGCCCACTGTAATTGAAGGGGAAAAAGCTGAGGTACTCCCAACTTAGTCAATGTGACATTTTGGGTAAATCATGCCCGCTCTTAGATGATTTTGTAACACCTATTTGAGAGACCTTATTAAGGAGGTCATTTTGTCTTGAGGCCCACTTTACTAGTCCTTTATCGCATCTTGGCCATCATGAAGTGATAACTTGTTTGGATTTAGAACCTTGTATTTGGAATAAGGCAAAGAGTTCACTTAAGTTCAACCTAAGTGCCTTTCATCAAAAAGATTAGACAACATTTCACTTAGCTTAGCTTAGCTTCTTTCTCGCCTTCGAGACGAGGCGAAACTCGCCCAAGTGGTGCTTAGTTTATTTTTCATCTTTTGATCTTCACCTTTGCATTCTTGTTGCCCATTTAGGGAAAGAGAAGGCATCTTTTAGGAGTGTTGTAATAGATAGTGTTCACCACTTTGTTTTCTGTTTATGCTCATCCATGTTTACGGTGAGTTGTTAAATTTATAAAGTGTGTGGATGCATCTTCATGTCTTTGATAGCCACTTGATCTTGATTTCAAGTTCATCATCATAGTTCAGATTGATTCATCATTTGGTATCCCTTTGACATGTTATCTTGTTTGCATTATCTCAACAAAATTAAGATACTTATGTCGTGTTTTTCATAAACATGATCTAAGTATCCGCATTGTGGTGTTATGCTGCACACATTTTAACACATCATCAATATACCTTGACTTGGTTTGATTTCAAAGATTGTCCCAAATCTTGAAATGTGTCTCTTACTATGTTTGTGTTGTTTCAATACCACTTTGGCACTAATATCTCACTTCTCCATGAAGCTGGATAGACGTGTCCAATTGGTGTGGTTATGTGACTTACATTTGTAAACCTCACCCTTTAACATTTTGGCCTTGTTGGTTGTTGAACGTGTTGTTGTATCCTTTGATTGGGATTCACATCTACTCTTTGTTAATATTTACACCTTGTTCATTTCAAGCTTGACGTAAATGTTGACATTGTGTTGATCATCTTTGCATCAAACTCACTTTGCACACACATTTTTCATAGGGTGTATTTCCTTGTTTATTGGCTTTGTGTTTCACACTTGCATGATTGTTCCTTGTGATTATTCATCTAGAAAACATTTCTTCTAGGAAAATCATTTTCGATCTCATTGAGATTGTGTCATCACAATGTCTATTTTCCTTAGACCTTCTTCAGAAAATCACACACGCATATCCATACTTACAAAGTGTCTAGTTGGATGTCATTATGCTACTCGAATAGACATGTCACTTCCTTCCTTTGAAGGAGTTCCATCCCACTATCATGGTCCGGACATTTGTGCTTAAACAACACCAATAATGACTGACTATCATGCATTTTATCACACTTACTACAATACGAAACCTATGTTTAGAAATTCAAATAAAAATATTCCCATTAGAAATAAACATCATTTGGTTCTTCGTGCTAGAGGGCCCCTATGGGTACCTTGTTCCCCACCTTTAGCCCATAGTTGGTGGTATGGTTTGGATGCTTCTGATCCAAATTATTATTCAGGTTCTGTTATCCAAAATTCACCCCTGGGTAATTTTTATAACATGCATCGATTATTCTGTCCCGAGCAAGTAGATTGATTCAAGGCCCAAAATCATGAAAATCGGCTAAGTCCTAGTCTCTCATGGCATTTGGGACAGGTTGGGACATTGGGGCGTGCTGGTCGTCAAATAGGACTTTTAAGAAGAGCAATAGTCGTGGGGACAAGAAGTCCCTCCTCTTTAATGGGAGAGGTTCCCTTATTCGAGAAGCAAACTTATTTACAAATATACAAAACATGATTTTATAGTTGAACTTGGATATTACGAAAGTGTTTTCCACAAGGATCATCGATTAAAAGGACCGAGGAAAGGGAATAATACGAGGGTGAGCAGAAGAGCAACATGCGGGATTATAGATAGTAGAATAATCCTTTATGTATACGAAGTTAAAGTGAATTTAAAACAAGATCGTTTGTACAAGATGAGATTACCAGACACAAAGTTCTGTAAATAATCTTCTTCAGATTCATTAATCAAGGACACAAAGTTCCTTCTTGGTTATACAAGATCACTATACTCGCAATATTTGAAAATATGCAATCAGTGAGACTAACGAACTAGAAACAAATGATCTTCACGAAATTAAAAGAAAACACAGAGATAACAGAGATTGGATAGACAATGAATGGAAAGCCCTTTTGTATTGATTTCTCTCTGATCTATTTACACTTCCAGAAAATATGCCAAGTTCTTCCTTTTTCTTGGAATGGCGTGGAAAGGCCATTATATAGCTTACAAATCAGTTATTCTTTGTAACCGCTTCTTTAACCGAGAATAGTTAAGGACCGCCAATCGTAACGCCTTAACTTCTTACAAAGAAAATGGAAAAAGAAAGGGAAGAAGAGAAAAGAACAAGGAGAAGAAGACAGGTGGCCAGTCACTGAGAGGGACCCACCGTCTTCGGAAACCGCTGCTTGAATTTTCTTCCACGTATCAGCTATGTCCTTGCCACGAGGGACACACCAGAATTTTCATCTTGAGGATGACAATGAATATCTTTGAAAACGATGTAACAGCTGTTCGGAGAGCTTCGTCTTCCGCACATTGTCCTTGAAATTTGATCTTGATTGATAAGATCGAGCCGCAACTTAAATTCATATTTTATCATATTCGGTCGAAAGCGGGAAAAACTAAGTATGAATTGCATTAGGTTCACTTGGGACATGTGAGACGCGAATGCGCGAAACACGCTCTGGTTCGGGTGTTTCGGTCAAAATTGGAACAGCATTTTTTTTTGCCCAATTAACTTTGGGACATGAAAGCGCAGTTCGGGTGAATCGGCCGAAAATGGAACAAAAGGCCCGTTTGAACTTGGGACATTTGAGACAAAAGTTCCAGATCTGCACGGCTCACCGGTTCAAAGCGAAAATGGAACAACTCGCACTTTTGATTTGGGACATTTGGAACAAGAAAGTGCGAAGTATGCGGTTCGGGTGATTCAATAAATTGGAACATCTCACACAAAAAGTTTTGGGACACTTGGGACAAAAATTTGACGGGCCCGAAAATGGAACAAGTTCGGGATTTCGGGTGACGGGGAATGAATGCACTTTCGTACTTGGGACAGTGGGACAAAATGTCCGACAGTTCGAAATACATACAAAATGACCCAAAACACATATTTTCTCAATTTTCACGGCTTAGGCACTTTAGAGAAAACACTCATAACTCAAAATTTTGAAATTTTACTTTTATCAGAGCAGGGAATTTTGAGTGGACAACAGCTGGCTCCTTCTGGGGATGACTTGGTATAAATTCAAGGAATGAGGCAAGGCAAGAACTTAGACAAACTCGGGGAAAGCAGACCAGTGCCTTATCCATTGGGCCACGGAGTCAAAAAGAACACCAATACAGAGGGCAACACACCAAAACAACAAAAGGAAAACACACCAAAAGCAGAGAAGCAAAACATTATCAGAGGAATATACAAGGGACTCCCTAATCACCTAGGACTTGAACAACTTGAGGTACTGCCCACTATAAGGAAGTGGGAGGGGGGAACCATCCATGTAATCAAGATAGAAAGAATTCTTACCAGCAAAGTGCCTGATCTTGAAAGGCCCGAGCCAAAGGGAATCAAACTTTCCATGGCTGCCACGAGGTTCATGTCTTTTATCCCATAGCAACACAGTGTCTCCAACTTGGAAATCTCTGAACCTAGCTTTCTTGTCAAACAGGGCCTTTACCTTTTGCTGGTGAACAGATATCCTATCAGCAACCATCAATCTGTCCTCATTCAGTTTATGCAGGTACATAATCCTCTTATCCAGAGCATCACTGAAACTAGTATCCTCAATGGCCTTCATTAGGTGCAAGGCTGGTAGTTCCACTGTCACTGGCAATTGAGCTTCTGCTCCATATATCACTTGAAAAGGAGACATTCCAATGGCTCTCTTTGGTGTAATTCTGTCTGCCCAAAGAGCATCATAGAGCTTCTTGTGCCAGTTTCGTTGAGACTCATTGACCAACTTCCTTATGATAGTCACCAGATTTTTGTTTGTGGATTCTGCTTGCCCATTGCCCTGAGGGTAGTAATCTGAAGAGTGAGCCAAAGAAATGCCATATCCGTAGCAGAAGTCCATTATCTCAGCTGAAGAGAAATTCGAGGCATTATCTGTTACAATCTTGTTAGGTACACCATACCTTACCAAGATATTCTCCTTGATGAAATTGCAAACCACTTCGGAAGTAGTGCTCTTAACTGGAATAGCTTCCACCCATTTGGTGAAGTAGTCAGTGGCAGTTAGCACATGAGTGTGACCAGCACTAGAAGCAGGATTGAGTGCACCAATGAAGTCCAAACCCCCTGTTGAAATGGTTCCTCAATGAAATCGGCTTGAGAGGCAAAGAAGCTAATTTAGGTCTTCCCACAAAAGTCTGACAAGCCTCACATTTATCAACCCACTTGGATGCATCTCTAAACAAGGAAGGCCAATAGTATCCTCCACGGAGTATCTTGTGAGCAGTAACCGTTGATGAAAAGTGCCCTCCACATGCATGATCATGAAAAGCTGAGAGCAACTTTCTCTGCTGTTCCTTGTCTACACACTTCAAAAATCTCCCATCTAAGCCACGCTTGAACAAAGCATTTTCCCATAATACATATTGCGCTGACCTCAATTTAACAGTCCTCTTTTCCTTGGCAGTTAAATGAGAGGGACATTCCCCATAGGTGAGAAAATGGGCGATGTCAGCATACCATTCATCAACTGAACTCAGGAACAGAACAGTAGGAAGGTCAACTTTCTCCTCAAGCAACTCATGTTTGGCTCCTTCAGCAATGAGCTCACAAAGACCTTTTCCACGAACCAGCTTGGTCGGTTTGATATCAATGTCATACTCTTGGACCTTAGCCACCCAGTTCCCTCTCTTGGATCCAAATTCTTGCTGTGTAAGAATCGACTTAACAGTTGTATCTGGAACCAGCACCATGGAGTGAGAGTTGAGGATATAGAAACGAAATTGTTTAACAGCTTTGACCACTGCAAAAGCATGTTTCTCCATCATGGTGTATTTCAACTCGTGATCTTTCATAATATAGCTCATGAACACAATTGGTAGCTCATGTTCGTGAGTCTTCTTGAGTTAAGACAATGCCAAGGTATTATCTCAGTAGCATAGCAATAGATGATGAAATCTTTTTGAAATCGGACAGAGCTAAAGCGGAGTTTTAGCGATAGCTCTTTTGATACCTTCAAAGGATTCCTTTCCTTTAGAAGACCAACCAAATGTTTGTTTCCCTTTCATCATTTGAGAAATATTCAAAGTTAACTCAGTAAAATCGGGGATGAACCTTCTTAAAAATTGATCTTACCAAGAAGGAGTGCCCCCTTTTTTTTGGTTGGGAGAGGAATTTCTTTGGATAGCTTGAACTCGCTCAGTGGTCAATTTTAATACCATCCTTGGAAACGATGTGTCCTAATAACCTTCCCTCAGTGACACAAAATACATATTTTTTAGGGTTCAGAGAGATCCCATGCTCTCTGCATCTCAACAGAACTGTCTCTAGGTGATCAAAATGATCCGCTCTTGTCTTGGAAAAAACTGTCAGGTCATCAAGGTAGATGACAATACACTTCCCTTTTAAGCTTCCAAAAGCCAGATCCATAGCTCTCTGGAAAGTGGCACCAGCATTAATAAGCCAAAATGCATTCTCTTGTAAGCAAAGGTGCCCCAAGGAGTAGTGAAAGCTGTTTTATGTTGATCTACGAGATCAACCTCTACCCGATGTATCCAGAAAATCCATCAAACATACATAACATTTGAGCTCATATTCGCTTGCAATATTTGATCCATCATGGGCAAAGGATAATTATCTTTCGGAGAGCTTGATTCAGTTCCGCAATCAACACAGTGCGGATCTCACCATTCTTTTTTCTGACAGGCACAATATTTGCAATCCATGTTGAATGGTGAATAGGAAAGATAATTTTAGCTTTCAACAACTTCTGTATCTCCTGAAAGATGGTGTCAGCTACTTTGGGGTTGTATTGTCTCTGTTTCTGCTTGAAAGGCTTAATTCCAGGCTTGAGGGGAATAGAGTGCTGCATATCTTTTGGTTTGAAAGCTTTCAAATCTTCATAAGAGTAAGCGAGAACATCTTTATACCTTTTTAGAAGATCAATTGCTTTTCTCCTCTCATTTGCTGTGCAACATTTCCCAATGTTCACTAGCTTAGGGTCAGTAGGACTCCCAATGTCAATCTTATCGTACTCAGCTGATTGCTGAGGCCCAGAAGAAGCTCTAGATTTCACATACCTGTCATGCTTATCAAATAGTTCCTCCAAACTCACCAGCCCTTTAGGAATCTTGTTTCCTTTGAGCTTAATGCACCCTTCCTGATCTGTTTCTTCTCCTTGGGTGACAGCTTGGTCAAAGGACACACTTTCACGAGGCAGGTTGTCACTTCCCTCAAAATACAGTTGTTCAAAATTACCTTTGAGTTCCAGGAAGGAAAGCAAATGCTGATCATTATTGAAAACCTGCCAGTTATTGGCATTATCAGGTACACTAGGCCGATGGACCATCTCAATGGTGAATTTATCCCGAGAAAAGTCAGGATGAGGAATCAGCAGTGACCCTGAGACAGCCAACGAATCAGCCCTGCTGTTCTTTTCCCTAGGTACTGCTTCAATAGAGAAAGCATCAAGGAACTCAATAGAATCCCAAACCTGATTCCGGTAATGCCTTAACCTTCCATTTTTTACTTGAAAAAGGTTTCTGACCTGCTTTACAATCAACTCTGCGTCACCACGAGCCAGAAGATTCTTTATACCTTGTTCTTTGGCCACCTGCAATCCGAGAATGAGAGCTTCGTATTCTGCTGTGTTATTAGTGTTCTCGAACTGCAACTTAAATGAAAAAGGATGAAGGACACCTTCGGTGACACCGAGAGAACACCAGCTCCGTAACCGGTGACGAATAACTTCCATCAAATTCTAAAATCCAAACCCCATTAGGATCTCTAGGAGACACTTTGGGGGGTGGGATTTCGTCAGGGGACATAATCATGTAGTTGCCATGACCCATATCCTCATAGAGTATTTGTGCTCTAGGATCATCCATTTTCTGCACAATATACTCTTGATCGCTTCTGTGCAACAACTTCTTCATTTGTCCATTGACAGGCACGAGTGCATGCGACCAGTCCATCTGGATTTCCCCACCCACATCTTTGCAGAAGTTCCTACTTAGCAACATCCCGTATGAAGGAGGGATATCTGCTACTAGGATGGTAGCCAACACTTTCTTTTCAGGCAAGGCAGCAAAAGCCACTTGTGCATCTTTAATCCTTCCAACCAGAGGCACTTCTTTACTCTCCATAGAGTAGCAAGATCCATAAGTACGAGTGAGGGTTAAGCCTAAAGCATGAGCTACTTTAGCTGGCATGACATTGTCCGAGGCTCCTGAATCTATGACACAATTACTGAGTCTATGGCCAGCTATGAGAAGTGTTACATAAAATGGTTTAATTTTGTCACCAGGCGAGGTGACAAGACTACAGTGACTAGGCTATGGGCGCAGAGGGAGGAGTAGGTAGAAGGCCTTTAGAAGTGGTCTTAGAGTTGGAATTAACAAAGTGGATCATTTTGGCAAAGGCTTTGGGATGGGTTTGATAGTACTCAGCTTCTGAGATTTGTACCTTGGTCTTTTTCAGGTGATCAACAATATCAAAGGATCCAGAAGTGGATGGGCCATCATCATTTGGAATTCTAGGCTTATAAAATTTAGGAGAAAAAGAAGAAGCAACTTTGGTAATTGGATTGATAGGACTCACCTTCTGTGTAGACGAAGTAGGGATAGGAGATCCTCTTCTTGCAATTACAGGGATAGTTGCCGACTGCTCCTTGGATTTCTTAGGTGGTTGGGTCACCTTCTCCCTCTCGCTTTGTCTGTTCTCGAGTCATGACAAAGAAAAGATTCACTGTTCATGTCTCGCTACCACTTCATCATAATCATCAATGCCCTCGGTGGTAAAGAAATTCACTCGAGATCCCTCAAGTTCCTCGCCTCATCATCAAATTCTCGCAAAATCTTCGCAAGCTTCGTTATCTTCATCATCATCTGGTTCTTCCACCTCGCAGTCGCATTGGACGGGGACTCTAACAGAGGTCCTTCAATTGCTAATCTTGTTTGAGAAGTAGGCAAATGATTCTGGCTGGAAATTTCTCTCGGAACGTCTGCATAAGGAGTGTCTTTGAGCCGATTGTTTCTTTATAAAGAAGAAGATCATTCGCAAGCTTCTGAACTAATGGGTCAGTGTTAGGTCCAGGGGTGGAAGAGGAAGAAGCAAGAGACTTAGATTTGGAAGTGTCTCTTCTCAACTTCCCTGACATGATCAAGTCATCCTCGACACTAACAGCCAGTTCTTGGTCCAGAGCTAACGTTCCGAGATTAGCCCTTCTTAGTGCATAACTAACTTTAGGTGATTGGGCATTCAGAAAGAAACATTTTTGAATCTGATCAATAGGTCGAGTGTTTGTTGGAATTTTATTTATCAACCTGTTGAATCGAGCCACAAACTCTCTCATGGGTTCTTGCGAATCTTTCTTTATCTGAGAAATTTGGGCAAGCAAAGCATGCACGTATTTTCTTTGGCTTGAAACGATTCTCGAACTGGGTTCTCATG
The DNA here is from genome assembly GCA_018340775.1 of Taxus wallichiana var. yunnanensis. Taxonomy (NCBI): domain Eukaryota; kingdom Viridiplantae; phylum Streptophyta; class Pinopsida; order Cupressales; family Taxaceae; genus Taxus; species Taxus wallichiana. Next base: position 13,243,717 of record CM031238.1, on the reverse strand, counting down.
GTGTCCCAGTCGGTTATAGCATCGGCAGGAAGGTGATAGAACCAATCAGCAGCATTATCCTGTAATGTCTCCATGAACAGCCTTACGGAGACGTCTTCATGTTCAACTCCCAAAACTCCACAGCAACAATGAAAGCTGCGCAATGTGTTCATCGGGATGCACTTTGCCATCGCTTTCAATTTGGGGAATTTCTTCCGGTTACCTCTAGGTAACTCATGCAAAGGCCGAGCAAGGGCTAGGGGGCCCGACACGATGACCCCATGGTAATGGCGCCGCCATTCTTGGAAAAACAGCTTGGAGAGGAACTTTAACACCGGCGAGGATCAAAGCTCGTAGATTGAGACTAGCGGGCTTTCAAGGAATACCACCCACAGGACTTCTTTCTTCGAAGGTGGTGTGCTTGTCGAATGAGTCCTTCTATTTCTTGTTCAAGGAAAGGAAAACCCCGATGCTCCAAAAGTTGAAACCGAGAGTCTTCAATACCAAGGGTCCTTCTCCCTCGAGTAAAAAACGCTGAGTCGGATCAAAAGATGATCAAAAATTACGAACTGGAAAGTGATTTTCCCCAGCTGAGTCGCCAAAAATGTTGGTCGTCAAATAGGACTTTTAAGAAGAGCAACAGTCAGGGGACAAGAAGTCCCTCCTCTTTAATGGGAGAGGTTCCCTTATTCAGAAACGAACTTATTTACAAATATACAAAACATGATTTTATAGTTGAACTTGGATATTACGAAAGTGTTTTCCACAAGGATCATCAGTTACAAAAGGACCGAGGAAAGGGAATACGAGGGTGAGCAGAAGAGCAACATGCAGGATTATAGATAGCAGAATAATCCTTTATGTATACGAAGTTGCAGCAGTGAATTTAAAACAAGATCGTTTGTACAAGATGAGATTACTGCAGACACAAAGTTCGTAAATAATCTTCTTGATTCATTAATCAAGGACACAAAGTTCCTTCTTGGTTATACAAGATCACTATACTGCAATATTTGAAAATATGCAATCGGTGAGACTAACGAACTAGAAACAAATGATCTTCACGAAATTAAAAGAAAACACGAGAGATAACAGAGATTGGATAGACAATGAATGGAAAGCCCTTTTGTATTGATTTCTCTCGATCTATTTACACTTCGTAAAATATGCCAAGTTCTTCCTTTTTCTTGGAATGGCGTGGAAAGGCCATTATATAGCTTACAAATCAGTTATTCTTCAGTAACCGCTTCTTTAACCGAGAATAGTTAAGGAATGCCAATCGTAACGCTTTAACTTCTTACAAAGAAAAAAAAAGAAAGGGAAGAAGAGAAAAGAACAAGGAGAAGAAGACAGTGGCGATCCATCGAGAGGGACCCACCGTCTTCGAAACCGCCGCTTGAATTTTCTTCCACGTATCGCCTATGTCCTGCCATGAGGGACACACGAATTTTCATCTTGAGGACGACAATGAATATCTTTGAAAACTGATGTAACCAGCGTCTTGAGAGCTTCGTCCTTCTACCATTGTCCTTGAAATTTGATCTTCGGATTGATAAGATCGAGCCGCAACTTAAATTCATATTTTAGCATATTCGGTCGAGCGGGAAAAACTAAGTATGAATTGCATTAGGTTCGCTTGGGACATGTGAGACGCGAATGTGCGAAACACGTGGTTCGGGTGTTTCGGCCGAAATTGGAACAGTTTACCCAATTAACTTTGGGACATTTGGGACATGAAAGCGCGGTTTGGGCGAATCGGCCGAAAATGGAACAAAAGGCCCGTTTGAACTTGGGAAATTTGAGACAAAAGTTAGGGAGCACGCGGCTCGGCGGTTCGGGTGAAAATGGAACAACTCGCACTTTTTGATTTGGGACATTTGGAACAAGAAAGTGCGAAGTACGTGGTTCGGGTGATTCGGCTCGAAATTGGAACATCTCGCACAAAAAGTTTTGGGACACTTGGGACAAAAAGTTCTGACGGGCCCGAAAATGGAACAACTTCGGGGATTTCGGCCGACCGGGAACAGAATGCACTTTCATACTTGGGACAGGTGGGACAAAAATGTCCGACAGGCCCAAAATACATACAAAATGACCCAAAACACAGATTTTCTCAATTTTCACGGCTTAGGCACTTTAGAGAAAACACTCATAACTCAAAATTTTGAAATTTTACTTTTATCGAAGCAGGAATTTTGAGTGGACAACAGGCGTGAATCGGGCGAAAAGCCGCCAGTGGTCCACGCAGAATTGGGATGTTGGGACGCACAGACGCGAAAGGGCGAATCGCCAAAAGAGGAAAAAATTGCCTAAGTCTCTGCTTTCGCACATTGGGACATCTGGGACAAGAGTACGCGGAGGACGCGAACCGGCCGATTTGGCCGAAATAGAGGACTTTCATTTGGGACATCCGGGCCAAAAGTACACGCGGGACGCGAAAAGCCGAAGGAGCGAGAGCAAATGGAATCTTGCCACGTCTTCACCGCAAAGAGGGATGTCAAGTCCCTAATCGGGTGGTTTGGATATTTTTGTCGCAGCGCTTTAGGACAATTGGGCCAAAGGTATGTGAGGGACGCATGGGACGTGAAAATCTGAAGAGCCACCAATGAATCGAACGTGCCACGCATTAGAAGGGGAAGCGCAATGGAAATTGGCTAAGTGTTTTTGGCCGAGAAATTTCAAAGGGCAAGGTTTGAAGGGTCGGCTGAGCTAATAGACACGGGAAACGTGTCCTAAGGCGGGGAAGTTCAAGCTAGGGAAAGAATTAGGAAAATTTGACAAAATTCTTGGGCCAAAAAATTAAAAGACAAGGATGATCCCACACCCCTATCCTCCAACCAGATCACACCACGTGTCCCAAGTGGCGGGGCACTGGGAAAGTGATTTTTTTCCAAAATTATAGAAAAGTCAAAATTTTCAAGGAAAACCGTGGAAAGGGAAGGAAAGAGAATTACGCAGCCAATCAATGCCTAACATGTGTCATCCAGTGGCAGAGCGGAAAAATTCAAATATTTTCCCGCCAATCCATTTTGGCCTGTTTTTTGCCCTAAATCTTGGGATCGCCATAACTTTTGATCCAGAGCTCGATTTTCACGTTCTTTATTTCAATGGAAAGTCTGGTGAAATTATTTGCATGATTCCGTGGTCAATCTTACATTTTGGTCTAGTTTGGAGAAATAAAATCAGGAAACATCTCTGGCGCGTGGTAATGGCGTGAGTGACATTTCAACAACTAGTTTTAATGCGTAATGGGTCGCATTCTTCTCTAGTATAGTCGAAATGTCGTGGCATGGGTCCGTAAGGACGCCCATGCTGTTTTAATGCATCTCGCATTCAATTAGGAATGGCTCCCACATTTTTTCATGTTTTCTCTCTCCTGGGCTCGACCCATGCATTGTAAAAAGCTAGATTTGGCTCATTTTTAAAAGAGGGGTTGTTCATCTTTTCAGCCTCTCCGCCTCCCTTCTTTTCTTCTGTAGGTTGAAAATGGAGTTCGAACCTCCTCCCCTTCTCTGTAATGGTGTTTTTTTTGCTTTTACCATTAAAATGATGTTTTGTGCAAACTTCTGAAGCAACAAAAACGTGTTTCGTGATGCATCTGTCCATCCTTGCTCATTTTTTGCTTGTTTTCTTCTTGCCTCTCTTCATTGCAGGTATTTGTGCACGTTTGAATGTTCATTGCAGGTTTGGAGCTGTGTTCATGGAGTTTTGGGACATTTTCTATGTGAAATCTATCCTTGGGCCTGTGATGCATCTGTCCATCCTTCCCATTGCTCACCTCTCCTTGTCCCATGGCAGTTTTGATAGATGTTCAACATTTTCCTTCTTTGGTGTATCACCATTTTAGTGTAGGCTCTGTTTTTTCCCTTTTCTCTCTCTCTCTCTCTGTCTCCTTGGCATGGTTAGATTAGGATTAGATTAGCTTGCTTGCACTAGAATAGCTTGTGGTGTAGTTTAGGAAGAGGAACCACCTTTCTCGGAGATTCCTTTCTCATTTTCACAAGTCCCACACCTGAAAGAAAGGATTCAATGTTGTGCAATCACACTGGATGCTAGAGTGATCAAACTAGAAATCTGATCAACATCCAGGTCTTTGTGATTTTGCCTCAGCTTTTGGCACGGTGGGACCTTAGAGGTCTTCCATGTCATCTTTTGCAGGTTGGTGTGTTCCTGTGAATATTTCAGCCTTTGGAGGCACTTGCAAGCATATCTGGCGACTCCATCTGATCAGCAACCCATTTCTGAAGTTGTAGACCTATTTTTCATCCATTCCCATCCATTCTTCTTTCCATCTCTTTCACTCTTTTCCATTCCATGAAGTTGTGCAATCATGACTTCATTTCCATCATGGAATTCACATTTTCAACAACAACAACAATGTTTCCCACCTCCAACATGTTTTTAAAATCCTCCAAATCAGCATTTTGAATAAATTCAAAATCAGCATGCATACCCATATGAGCAGAAATGCCAAAATCAGTTTGGCTATGGAGCTTTCCAAGAGCAAGAGTATGCATATAATGAAGACAATCAGATGCAAGATGCTGGTCTATTGGAGAAAATCCAAAAGATGGAGGTAAAGATGGTGCAGTCCAGAGCAATAGCTCAAATGAGAGCTTTCAAAATTGGTTGTAGGACTCCTTGTCCATGGGGAGGCCCTTTTCCAAGACACTTCAGCCCTTAGGAGAAGTTGGAATTCATGATGAAGCTGCTGCCCCAACTTACACAATGGACAAATGAAATTGAGGCCTATACACTTGTTGTTGAACAACCTTGTCAATGGGTAAGTTCTACACCATCATCCGGTTTTCTCTTCCTATTACTCAAGCAAAGCATCATCTCATTTGGAATTGCAAACTCTAAACTCCCCATCTGCTGTCCCAAATGTTGATCCCATGTCTCCACCTCTCAGTCTTCCACCACACCTCAATTCTTCTTTCCTTTTTCCTTCCAAACAGTCATCCCCTGCACAAGAGCTAAAAGAAATACCCCCTCCCCTAAAGAAACAAGAGGTTTCACCTCCTCTACCACCACAAAAAATTGCCAAATCAATTGAGTTACAACCCATCCCTCCTCTTGCATTCCCAATTCCATGTGGGGAAGAAGAAATTGCAAAAATCGGCCATGAAGGATAGTAAGAAGAGGAGCCCAACAGAAAAGAAATGACAGACAACTTGAAGGTTTGGGCTGCTAAATTTGGGATGACAAAGATCCCCTTGATGGTTAAACCTACCGAAGAGGCTAAGGTTGAACAAATGGTGGTTAAGACTGATTTTGTGACAGCAGAAGAAGAGAAAAAGGAAGAAGCAGATCAGCAGTCAGTTTGCTCAGAAAGTAGTGTCCATGTTGGCACTCTATTTGAAGGGAATGCTGATTCAATTCAAGTTGCACAATCAGCCATAAAGGAAGAAAGCTCAGAAGAAGATCTTGCAGTTCCAACTTGTCCTCTATGACAGCAGATCGAAGAGTTTGAGTTGAAAAACTTCGTCTTAGAGGAAGAGTTCTATCAAGAGCAAGATTGTCTTCAAGTAGTAGAGGAAGGAGAAGCTGCTCCAGATCCAAAAGAAGAGGAGTGCATTCTAGTTGTGGAGGAGAAAAGTGCAGATCCAAGGGCTTTGAGCACAAAGCAGGATACAAGAGAACCTTTAGTTATTCTTTCTACTTCACCTCTCTCAAGTTCTAGTATCAAGAAGAGTTTGATCTCTCAAACTCAATGTTGGAGGGTGAGAGAAACCATGGTGGTCAAGTTACAGATCAAGAAGACACCATGGAGGAAGTGGAACATTTGCAGCAGGACAACCATGAGGTAGTTTATCTATCAGATTTGGAGGACTGTTTTGATGGAGAAGAGCCGGTTGAGTTTCCACCATTCTCTCTTTCATCATCCACATTCCAAACACTTGAGTCTGCTGTCATGAAGGAGAACATTCATTTGCAGCAGCTTGCATCTTATAGCAGCTCTTTGGAACCAAGATTGGAAGATTTTAATCTTTCATGTTCTTCATTAGAGGAAGAGAAAGGATAGAGGAATTTCACCATTTCTTCCACACCATCCATTCAAGAAGGTCTACAAGAAGACTCCATTTTTGGAGTTGAAAATCAGAGCTATGGGCATATCAAACAGATCAAACCTTTCCCAATTAGGGATTTGTCTTCATTGGAGCCAAAGGAGAAGTCACAATCAGTCATGCTTGCTTCTGAGCATGAGGGTGAGCTACAAAGTACCAAGGATCAGCTGTCATACTGCTTATATCCAAATGCGAGCAACTAAAAGAGGTATTGAACTCGCCTTCGGTTGATACCTTGATGATCTAGGTGGAAGGCCAGCTTCTTGTTGATTTTCCACTCATCCTAACAGCCATGATCAGCTCCAAATCAATTGCATGGCTGCCACTTTTGAGAAAAGGAAGCTATTTCTCACAACCAATTGCAGGGTTTGTTTAGCTTGCCTTTGCTTCCAGTTAGAGTAGAGTAGGTAGGTTTGCTTTTAGCAGAAGAAGTGCTTGTGCACACTCTGCATGTTCCATTTAGAGCATGTATGATTTTCAGTTCTGTACATAGTTTTTGTGGTGCTGGTTTTGCTCTTGCACAGTCCATTTCAGTGGCATTTTGGTGAGAATGACTCCATTTCAGTGGGTTTCCAAGTGGCTCAGAGAGAAGGTTTTCAAAGTTCAGATCAGTTTTCAAGCCGCTACTCATGACTCCATGCCCAATGGATTGCTTGAGCTACGATCATTTATCTAGCAGGTAGATAACCCCTGTGAGTCGCCAAAATTGTTATCCAAAATTCACGCCTGTGGTAATTTTTATAACATGCATCGATTATTCTCGTCCCGAGCAAGTAGATTGATTCAAGGCCCAAAATCATGAAAATTGGCTAAGTCCTAGTCCTCGCAATAGCTGGGATAGTTGGGAAATTGGGGTGTGAATCGGCCGAAAATCCACCAGGCGGTCCGCGTAACAATTGGGACGTCGGGACGCACAGGATGCGAAAGGGCGAACCGGCCGAAAGAGGGAAAAAATTGCCTAAGTCTCTGCTTTCGCATAGTTGGGACATCTGGGACAAGAGTATGTGGAGGATGTGAACCGGCTGATTCGGCCTAAACAGAGGACTTTCGTTTGGGAAATCCGGGCCAAAATTATGCGTGGGACGCGAAAAGTGAAGGAGCCGAGAGCGAATGGAATCTTGCCACGCCTTCGCCGTAAAGAGGACAAGTCGGCCCGAATCGGGCGGTTCGAGATTTTGTCGCAGTGCGGTTTAGGATGATTGGGCAAAGGTACAGGAGGGACGCATGGGATGTGAAAAGCCAAAGAGCCGCCAACGAATCAGAATGTACCATGTGTCAGAAGGGGAAGCACAATGGAAATTGGCTAAGTGTTTTTGGCTGAAAAATTTCAAAGGGCAAGGTTTGAAGGGTCGGCCCGAGCTAATAGACACAGGACACGTGTCCTAAGGCGGGCGAAGTTCGGAGCCAGGGAAAGACTTAGGAAAATTTGACAAAAGTCTTGGGCCAAAAAATTAAAAGACAAGGATGACCCCGCGCCCCTGTCCTCCAACCAGATCACGCCACGTGTCCCAAGTGGCGGGGCGCGGGGGGAAAGTGAATTTTTTCCAAAATTATAGAAAAGTCAAAATTTTCAAGGAAAACCCACGGAAAGGGAAGGAAAGAGAATTTCAAAACCAATCGATTGCCTAACACGTGTCATCCAAGTGGCGTAACGTAGAGAAAAATTCAAATATTTTCCCGCCGATCCGTTTTGGCCTGTTTTTTCCCTAAATCTTCGATCACCATAACTTTCGATGTAGAGCTTGGATTTTCACATTCTTTATATCAATGGAAAGATGGGAAAATTCTCTGCACGATTCCAAGGTCAATCTTGCATTTTGGTTCAGTTTGGAGAAAGAAAATGAGGAAATGTCTTTGGCGCGGTAATGGCTTGAGAAGTGATGTTTCAACAACCAGCTTTAATGCAAAATGGGTCACATTCTTCTCCAGATGGTCGAAATGTCGTGGCATGGGTCTGTAAGGATGCCCATGCTATTTTAATGCATTTTCATTCAATGAGGAATGGCACCCATGTTTTTTCACATTTTCTCTCTCCCGGGCTCGACCCATGTATCATTGTAAAAAGCTAGATTTGGCTCATTTTTAAAAGAGGGGTTGTTCATCTTTTCAGCTCTGCCCTCCCTTATTTTCTTCTCCATGGTTGAAAATGGAGTTTGAACCTCCTCCCCTTCTTTGTAATGGCATTTTTTACCTTTTACCATTAAAATGATGTTCTGTGCAAACTTCTGAAGCAACAAAAACGTGTTTCGTGATGCATCTATCCATCCTTGCTCATTTTTGCTTGTTTTCTTCTTGCCTCTCTTCATTGCAGGTATTTGTGCATGTTTGAATGTTCATTGCAGGTTTGGAGCTGTGTTCATGGAGTTTTGGGACATTTTCTATGTGAAATCTATCCTTGGGCCTGTGATGCATCTGTCCATCCTTCCCATTGCTCACCTCTCCTTGTCCCATGGCAGTTTTGATAGATGTTCAACATTTTCCTTCTCTGGTGTATCACCGTTTTAGTGTAGGCTCTATTTTTCCCTTTTCTCTCTCTGTCTCCTTGGCATGGTTAGATTAGGATTAGATTAGCTTGCCTGCACTGGAATAGCTTGTGGCAGGTAGTTTAGGAAGAGGAACCAGCCTTCTCTGGAGATTCCTTTCTCATTTTCACGAGTCCCACACTCAAAGAAAGGATTCAATGTTGTGCAATCACACTGGATGCTAGAGTGATCAAACTAGAAATCTGATCAACATCCAGGGGTGCTATGATTTTTCCTCAACAGTTCCCCCCACTCTTCTTCTTCTGATTCAGATCCAAACTACCATTCAGATTCCCATGCTTCTTTTGAAGATTTAGATCCCAACTATTGTTCAGATACCCCTAGATCAAATCCTGAGTCACGATCCTCCCTTACTTCGCAAGACCTTTATTCCAACTCACCTCAATGACATATTCCTCCTTTAAGACTCGTGTGACTCCAATTTCCATTGATCGAACATCTAATTTGGGTCTTGAGTCATGGTCCTCCCTTTCTTCACGGGGCCTCCTTCATTAGTCGTCTCAACAACCTCTTCCTTCGTCAAAGAGTTCCATGACTTGGATTCCCTCTAGTCAATCATATAATTTGACTCCTACATTGCATCATCTTCTAGAAAATATTTCTAGGTCCATATCCAAATCGTCCATTCATGAGACGCCTAGCACCAATCATAATTCCTCTCTTGAGTCATTTTATTCTCTAAAAGCCACCACTTCAATCCATTTGGTGAAGTAATCTATTGCCCTTATAATCCATTTATGACCCTGGATTAAATTAGGATTGATGAATCTAATGAATTCTAATCTCCATTACATGAAGGGATGATCTACCGAGATTGGATAAATGGGCGGTGCTACTTATTTTTCTTTTTCTATGAAGAAGGCACACTTTTTTATATTTCTTAATCCAAGTGTAATAATCACCGAAGAGTGTGGGCCAATAGTAACCATATTTCATGATATTGAGGGTTGTTAGATGGGAAGAAGTGACCTCACACATATCCATCATGGAATTCATGCAACCCTTTTAAATCTGATTTAAAGGGACACACCTTAGGAGAACTCCATTCACATCCTTCTTGAATAAGATGCCATCAATGAGAGCATACAAAATGGACTGCAATCTAAAATATCTCCTCTTTGCTTTGCTCAATTTTGGGGGACATAGGCCCATTTAGAGGTAATGTCTCATATTTTGAGTCCAACATGGAGTAAGTACATCATCAATTGACTATTCTTTATCACTTTGTAGCATTAGGACAACTTCTTTCTCACTATCTGACTCAGCATGTTGTTTGGAAGCTAGCTGCTCACATAGGCCTTTACCACGAACCAAATTTGTCACTTTGATTTCAATGTCATACTCCATCACCCGAGTGATCCAACCTACTCTTTTCTCATTTAGATCTTTGCTTAGAAGAAAGTCTTTAACCTTGACATGAGATACTAACAATTGAATCTTGTTGTTGGAAACCAAATGGTTGAACTTATTCAAACTTCTAATCACAAGAAGGAATTATTTTTAATAAAAGAATACCTTTCTTCGTATTCTTCTAAAATATAATTGAATAATGATATGGGTTGCTCCAAGACTTCTTTATTCTACCGCACAAAATGGCTAAGATTGTATCCAAACCCCCAAAAGCATATAACATGAAATCCTTGGAGAAATCTGGATTAATAAGAGTTGGGGCTTGACATATTGCATGCTTGATGGCCTCAAAAATATCTTTACCTTTAATCAATTTGAATGTAAGGATATTCTTTAACATCATGGTCAATGGCTTCACTAAGGTGGAAAAATAAGGAAAAAATCTAAAAAAGTTTAATTGTCCCCAAGAAGCTTTAGAGAGCCTTTTCGTGGCTTGGAAATGGAAGAGCACATATGGCCTCAAATATTTTTGGATCAATGGTTAAGCCTTCCTTTGAAACAACATGGCTTAACAAATTGCATTCATGAGCCAAGAATATACACTTTTTTGGATTTAATGATACTCCAAACCTTCTACATCTTTGAAACACTTTCCTGAGGTGAAAGAGACGGTCTATTGCATTTTTGGAGAAGACAGTGATATCATCAAGATAAATAAGCACTTTCTTGTTGATAAACCCTTTGAATGTAATATCTATTGGTCCCTAAAATGTAGCCTTGACATTTGAAAATCCAAATGGCATCTTCCTATAAGCATAAGTGCCCCATTTTGTAGTGAAAGTTTGTTGAACTGGTCCTCTTCTTTCACCATGATTTGATTGTAGCTCGAATAAGCGGTATGCAGTGAAAACCTTTTCATACTAGCTACAACTCGTAAGATTCACTCCATTAAAGGGAGTGGGTAATGATCTTTGAGTAAGCTCTATTCAGGTCATGAAAATATACACACAATCTGATTTCTCTATTTCTCTTCTGCACAAGCACTAAGTTTTCAACACAATTCGAATGATTAATTGGAAATATTATGCTAGCCTCAATCAGTTTATTCAATTATTTTCTCATGATAGGTTCAATGTGAGGATTCACTGACCTTTTCTTTTTCCCCGATGGGCTTGGATTTCGGATCCGATTCAATAGTATGTTGGGCTAAGTTTGGATTGAAACCTCTCAAATCTCTATAATTCAAGGAAAATACATCAGGAAACTCTTGACAGAGTTGTATAAAATCAGATTTCTCTTCTGAGTACTTGAACTTTCCAATTTGTAACACTTTTCCTTCGCCTATTGGAATAGGCTCTCGAGTCTTCACCCTTTACTCGAATATTTTCCTTCTCTTTCCGTAATCGATCATTTGTGGTGAAGATTAATTCCAAAGTCACCAAACCATTTGGTAGTTTGTTTTTTCTCACTGTACCATTTGGTCGCTATCGATGCCCGGTTTATCTCACCTTATAGTGGAGAACTCAGTTTCTTCTTGTAAAAATTGATGATGTGTTGATCACTTTTGAAGACTTTCCAACTAGTGTTTTTTTCTGGGATAGATGGTCTTACAATCAATTTTAAATGAGGCTAAGTTTACTCTCTCTTGATACTCTCAACAACATCAAATGCTGCCCCAACTGCTGCAAGTTTGTATGCCACATCATTCTTCTTCCTTGGGATGGAATTGATGTTAAAATCTTCAAAATGTTCAATGCGATCCCATACGCAATTTTTGTAGTTCTTCAAAAGATCATTCTTAGCATCATTTTGTCCTCTAACTTGATTCACAATCAGCTCACTATCCCTAAAGACTTACAAGTTTTTAATGCCTCTTTTTCTTGCCTAGTGCAACCCATGAATCAAAGCATTGTAGTCGGTTGTGTTATTTTAGTAGGCAAACTGAAAACAAAAATCCGAGAAGTATTTGATACCTTGAGGTGACACAAGAATTTCTCCTCCTCTAGCACCTTTCCTACTCCTTGAACCATCAAAGAATAGTTGTCATACTTCATTATTATCTTTGTGATATGATTTGGTGATGCTAGGGAGAGGTGTATTCTCTTCATGCATGCAATAAACTCCTAGCTCAACTTCTTCCATTTCTTTATAAGGATCAAAAACATGTATTTTGTTGGCCCAATCATCAAGAGTCAAGTTTAGAATGCCTCCAACCTTAGTATTTTCTTCATAAATACTTGGACAATCTTCTTGATCAAAAGTGAGCAATTTACATTGATTGGACTTGGTACATGTGGTTCAATATGAAAGTTATAATTGTATCAGATCTAATTGTAGCCTTAGCTCCATACCTTGTTCTGAATAACATATGTGACCAATTAGCAGAGAAGTAGCCTCCAATTTTAGTAGTGAATTCTCTTGACAAGCATAGAGTGAAGATTGGTGGGAAGTCAATAAATGAAACATCTGCAACACTATAACATTGGGACATGCATGGAATGTGAGGCTCAATCCTTTGATTAATTCAATTGTGGTTACTACCATCCCATATAATTCCACCACACCTCTTGAAATGATCTCATACTAAAGACCAAGCTGATCATGGATCTGTTTGGGCATTACCGAGCTACTTGTTCCTGAATCAATCATGCAATTGTGCACCAACTTATCCCCGATGATCAATGAGATGTAGAATGGTGGGGGCTTCAGATTTTTACCTTGTTGACCTCCCAAGGATCCTTCTAGGAAACATTAGAGAGAAATTTATCTTGATCATTGGATGGTTGATTTGATTGGACTAATTTGTCATGAGAGTCAGCAACATATCTCTTTGTTCCAAGATAGCCAATGATTCCCACATTGAGATGTTTACATTCGTTTTCTTCATTTTCTCAATGATATTGAATGGAGAAGCACTATCCTTTTGCTACCCTTTACTTTACACAATATTCTCTTGCAAATTGATCTGCTACAACCGATGTATGACCTGATCTAGAAGAGGGTCTAGGCTGATTTGCACATTTCAAGATGCACTTTGATTTCTAATTCCTTATGGAGTGACAAAGGGTTGAGCACCACTTGAATTAGACGACTTACCTTCTTCAATATTCCTCTTCTTAGACTGTGTATTGGCTACTACACCTTGAGAAGGGGCCTAATTTATTCCACATAAATCTTTAGCTTTCCAATTGACAAGTGTGGTCTCACTTGGAGGTGCCTCTTGAGTAGTTTCTTGTTTTTGATTTTTCTTGGTTTATCTCTTGTTCCAAACGCATTGTTTTCACCATTAGATCTTGATTCAAGGAAAAATTAAATCATGTTGACTAATTATGAGGTTTATTGCATGGGAAGCACCATTCATACTCTTGTTCCATGTTATTTTGAGTTGGAACCAATGCTCTGGATGTAGATTTGGTGTTAGAATTGTAAGGCTGAAATGACCTATTAGCAGGAGGTCTTACTTGGTTTTGATTTGTACTGGAGTAGGTGGTTTTATTAGGCTGATATGGGGACCTATTGGGTTGGGTTTGAGGCTGATATGATCTAAAATTTTGATCATGTTATCTCTTAATCACTACTAACTCATTGCCTAAGTTTTACAACTATTTCATGACTTCTTGGAGCTCATTTGAGTTACTAGAAGATGAGCTAGAAGCTTTAGTAATGATATGATTTTTGGGGAAAGAATGGGAGGTAATGTAGGTGTTTGACTAGCGCTTGGACTTCCCGATTTTGGATAAAGAGACATAGGTGGTATAGATACAAGTTTACCAACTTGAATCAAACAATTTTTATATCTAATAACAATGTTATAGGCTACAAGTAAAGTTGTACATCCCATAGATTGTATCATCATGGCAATATCAAAATTTAAATCTTTTAGAAAGTAAAGGAAGGCACCTTTAGCTATTGGTCTCACAACAAGTGGAATCCTATCCCATATCCTTTGAAATATGAAGTTGAAATAAACCATCTACTCTGTTGGAGCCCTCTTGATTTTTGTCAATTGTTCAAATAGAGATAGATTATCTATCTTTTCCCTAAATTGACCATGAAGAGCTGCACATAACTAATTCAGAATTTTAATTAATCCTACTCCTAGGATTCTAAACCATCAGTAGAGATTTCCCTTTGAAAGAAGAATCCAATAATTTGACTACCACATCCATTTCATTAACCTCATGTATAACATAGAAATTTGTAATGTCTTGAATGTGATCAATCGAGTTGTGTGGTTCTCCCTAGTTAAATATGGAATGTTCTTTGATGCTACAACTAAGATTGTATTTCGTGTATTGAGAGTAAGTGGGATATCGTTGTGAAATTCACAAAAGGATTTTGTGATGGTGGTGGTGGTTGATGATCCATTCTAATTGGTCTAAGAACTCTAGTTGATTGAATGAAAGGCCTACTAGGTGGAGGTGTTGATAGTGTTCTATTTGGTGGAGATGGAGACCTTTGATCTCTTCTTCCTCCCCCTCTTACTAGTGAGAGATGTAAGTATTCAAAAACATATTCTCTTGCTCTATACCTTGTTTGAATTCTTCTCATAAATTTTAAAAGCTTGGGCTACTAAAACCATTGTATTATGCCCTTTTGGAGTCAACAGATGTTCTATTTGAAAGCCTCTCATAAGCTAGATAATAAAAAAGAGCACATCAACTTATTGTAATGAGAAAATGAATAATTCTTCCGGTCCCACCGTAAGTGCGTAAATGTTATCACCAAATCAAAACACCCTCCGATTTGCACAAGTGTGTGTACTTGAGCTCACGGTGTGACATGGTAACATGGGTACTATTTCAAAATTATGAGACTTGTTACCCGAGATAGACCTCCATAAGACCGGTTCCTCTTCCCTCTCCTAGTGCAAGCTAACTCTATTGAAAGAAAACTACTAAATATCTTTATCCTACAATTTCCAAGGGACCAGGGAGAGATAAATAACATGAAAGTACAGGAAACTACACTATAGAGGTGATGCACCAAAAGAAGGGTACGAGAATAACTTTATAATGTGTGAAAATGGAAGCAAAATGTAGATTATACATGGTGAGAATAGTTCTCCACAATCTAAATGTAAACATTTAGAAAAACATTTCCATGCATACACAATAATAAGGAATCCCTATAAAATCATATAGTAGACACAATACACCTACAATTCTATTGATGAGAAAATAAGAATGCAAATAAACATAGCAAGGGAAGATATATCCACAAACTTGCATCTATTGCTTCATTGATATGCATAGTTCAAAATATTACAAGGGAAAGGCCTGTATCACCATGCAAGGAGTCCACCACAAAGGCCTACATCACATTATTTTCACAAAAGCAAAATGATAGAGTTTTACTACTGAAATTATCCTCCTTGTAAATGAGAGAAAATCCCCAATTTATAGAAAAATGGAGAAGAGGAAAGGGAGACAAAAAATATCAGATCTGGATTTTGCATCAATTTAAAGGTACCCAAATTAGGTGAAAAACATGATTCTCAACCTGAAAAATCCTCCCCATCCTACGCATAACTTGCAATAATGGAGAAATTTCCATCCATGCCCATTAATTGCACTTCCACCCACCATCCGACTAGCACTTTGAACTGGTTCATTTTCTACAAAATACCCCTCATAAACTCCATTAATCTCTAGATTTATTGATTTATGTGTGTAGATCCTAGAACCATGATTCCATCGAGACAAATTTTGTGTGATTTCATTGAGAAATGCTAGAGTTATGAGCTTCTAAGCGAGATGCGATTCTTTGGGGTATTGCGGAAGTTCTTCATTGTTATGAGATCTGCATTTAATTCCTTGCTAGAAAAGACAATTTAATAACTTTATCCCCTTTCTTCAATGTTTCTTACCTGATTTGAAATGATTTTGCATTTAATTTGGTGGGGGCCATCGTTGATTTTTTATTGTTTGTATTTGGGAAGACCATTTAATATTTTGTAACTCGCTGCCTGGTCGAGTTGGCTCTCATCCTCCATGCATTGGTTTTTCCTTGAGCACCGAAATTATCCATTTTACATGCTCACCCCTTATAGCTCCTAGCTCAACTCTCCACACTTCCATGTGTTTTACAATGGTGATTTATTGCTGACTCGGTGAGTCATTGCTCCAACTTGACATCATTATCCTTCAATGCCGACTCCTTGTATACCACCTCGGGTTTGATCTATTTCCTATCTCTTCAAGTGCTAAGCCCTTTAACTTAAGCATCGACCCAATTTTCCATGCTCCATGTGCATGTTGCTAGTGACGGCTCATTGTGCTAACTCATCCATCAATACATATTTTACATTGAGACACCTATTTTTATTATTGCACCGAGCTATTCCTTGAACATCGAGCTTACTACATACGCCGCCATTTGGATTATTTGCATTGGAACTTCAAGAAGTCTCCTCCAATTTTCATTGAGCTCCCGCTCACCGACACTACCGAGCTAGAATCCATGTGTACTAACCACGACAGATTTCCTATGATGAATCACTCCACATGGAGGCCCCACGTAACTTTGTGGTCTCCTCATGCTCTTAACCTTTCAAATTTGTGCCGAGGGGCCATGTGGAAACCCTCGCAACTCCACCTTCACCGCATGGTTCCATAATGAGATTCACCGATTCGATATCTTCCTCTCGCTAAATGTGTTAAGTGTCTTGGTTTTTTTACCATTCTAACTTTCTACGGCCCGAGCTCTAGCCATGACTCCATGCCTCGAGAAAATATTTTCCGCAATCCGATTGTGAGAACATCGATGCCATTGCATGCTAGCTCGATCCCGCAACTTCACCATTTGATAAGCATGGTTGGATGGAATTCAACATGACTCACACTAACTTGCCCACTTCATTGTTTGAACTTGATGATTGGAGTGCTAGGTTTAATATATGTATTCCCGAGCTCTAAAACTCTACCAAGGAGCTCACTTTCTTTTAACAACCAGATTGATGAAACAACTCACCCCTCCTCTTGGAGGTATAAGCATAGGTTGCCCTCCCGATGGCATAGAGATTCATCACAAAGTGGTATGATGGTCTCAATAACTTGAAGAGATTCTGCAGAGTTTTCCCGTAAGGGTATTTTCATGGTTTGGATCATCCTTAGCCCTAAATATCCATTTGATCCTTCCAATAGCTTTTTCGTGATCATTGGAAACTCTCTCTCCTTCATAACATTTGAATTATCCACTCCGTGCACACATTCCCACCATTGAACCAAAGAGTTTGGCCATTCCCGTAAAGGATCTTGGTGACTCATTCCAGAGCTATGCATGCTTGTGATGATGGCTCACCTCCTTAAACAAAATTTGATGGGATATGCAAGGATCTCAGAATTCCTAATTTAATCATGATTCTGGGCTCTAGTTTAATGTAACCTATGAAATTTGGTGCCGATGTGGTCCAATTATGTGACTTGATGTGAAAAAACCTAGCTAGCTAGACACATGATTAGTCCATCGGGAACCCTTGCCAAAACTCAACCGCCATATATGGATCATTGAATAATCCAATCGACTTGTCTCA
Organism: Taxus wallichiana var. yunnanensis; assembly: GCA_018340775.1. NCBI lineage: Eukaryota > Viridiplantae > Streptophyta > Pinopsida > Cupressales > Taxaceae > Taxus > Taxus wallichiana. The sequence continues at coordinate 13,226,243 of CM031238.1, read as the reverse complement.
TTGCAAAACAACTCCTGAGTCTCTATAAAACAACTAGCTCGATTAGATCCCATCAAATCAATATGGTTCAAATAGCTCAACCTATATAATTGAAGAGCTTGGTTCGTATAACGTGGGATTGGTGAATCCTTTATGAGCTTCGATGCCTAAACCATTGTTTAACCAACTTGATTCTACATACAAAATAACTTACTTTCAAAAATATAACTCCGTGGGAACTATTAATAGATCAATCCTCATTGCCACCAAATAGCTTGGCTATGCATAATAGCCTTTTATGATCTCGACGAGCTCATTAGACCCCAAAGGTAGCTTTTTGACCTTCCCGAAGACCCTAATTTTGCCCTTATCACCGTAATCTTCTTGTGAGATTCAAATCATTATTAAAGTACTGACACAAACCTCCGATGTTGTTCAATTTCACCTAGGGGTGAAATTGGATAACAACACCTATTGCTACACCTATAGAGATGAGACTATAGTTATCTCATTCAGATCCATCTCCTGTGGTAGATGCAACTCTCTATCAACAGTTGATTGGGAGTCTCATTTACCTAACTTATACTAGACCAGATATCAGATTTGTAGTGAGATATCTATCATGGTTCATATAGGAACCCAAATTTTGTCATTGGAAGGAAGAAGGTGGATCTTGAGATATCTCAAGGGTACAATAGATCTTGGTCTATAGTACAAGAAGAATGATAACTTATTCTTGACTGGATATTTATATTTAGATCATGTAGGTAACATTGATGACAAGAAATCCACTTCTAGATTTGTATTATTTTTGGGATCTTGAATGATATCACGCTGAAGTAAGAAATAACACTTTGTTTTTTTCTCTTCTACAGAGGCCAAATATTGTGTTGCAGGTGAAGTTGTTTGTGAAGCGATATGGCTACGTCGCATACTGGAAGGACTTGCAATACCATAGGAAAACCTACCACCATGTATGTAGAAAATGAAGGTTGTCTCAAACTTTTTCACAATTCAAGTGTTTCACGAAAGAAAAATCACATCAAGGTACAAGTTCATTTCATACGTGAGCATGTCTTGAAACACAACATACAACTTTAGTTTTTCCCAACAGTTGAACAACGGGTAGATATCTTCACAAATTCACTTGCACGTGATAAGTTTGAGTTGTTTAGATATTTCCTCTCCTCATCCTTTGAGGTAATGAAAAATTAAGTGGGAGAATGTTAGGTAAAACATAGTTTACTTGGGTTAATTTAGCATAAGTAATTTTATTATTACTAAAGTAAGTTGTTATGGTTTGGTTATAAACAATATTTTTTTTGTATTTGGGAATAGTATTTCCATATCACGATTTTATTTATTTTTAGGTAGTTTTATATTGTTGTATTGTTTCATAACAATATTTTTCTATATTACATTTTTGTGTTTTGCCGAATGTATTTTGGAAACTACTTTAATTAGGTTTAATGTTGCATAGTTGTGACCTCATATCTGTTTGATCTCGGCTGTGCAATCTCTATAAATATTGCAACCATCTCAAATGTGATTGATTTTATTACATATCAATAAAATTCTGAGGCTTCCGTCCATCTTCCATACATCTTGCATATTTTTCCTATCATTTAATCATTTATCATTATTGCAAGCATAAATGCATTTTTCTGATTATCTATGGTTAATTTTTAATTACATATATTATAATAGTATCCTCTCGACAAACCATTAAATCCTATATTCATATTGTTCTTTCCATAAAATTATTTTATTAGGGTGTAAACATTTGGTTAACCCATGTTGATCGGAGAAATGGAATGAATACCAAGTATGGAGAATTATGCCGGGAGAGCACACATGTAGAGGTAAAGGGAAGCACACGGGAGGGTGTGCAAAGATATTGGACAAGGTATCATGTGAGACTACACACATTCAAGAAAAAAGGTGGGACTTAGTCGATTTTCCATATCAAGCTAAAAATAGACTTGGAGTATGAGATCACGCAAAAAGAAAAAGATCATGCAAAACACACATGAAGGAATATAATAATAGGATTAAAGATAGTATTATTTTTAGGATTAATATATTAATATTAGGAGTTGTAAAAGCATTCAAATATTGTACGCATGGCTATTTTTTAGGAAAGAAAGCATGTGATCTAGTTTGAGAGCATACTTATTATTAGGAGAGTGCATGTGTGGTGAAGGGAAAGTCCCCATCCCTATATATACCTATTATAGGTCATTGTCTAGGCGAGAGTTATCTATGTTTAATAGAGTCATGTTGTTCTTATATAGATCTAGGGTTTGATATTTGTGCGCATTGTCCAATGCTTTAGTACAATGGTGACTATGTATTCAAATTCTATTAAGTAGTGATTTTTGGTTATAATGGATAACTACAGATGGATTCTGATTATGGATATGTCTGAGTATGGCGATTTAAACATTTAGTTGATCTTGATTATTGTTTAAACTATTATCTTTCCTTATTATATGTGTTTCCAAAGTGAATTGAAAGCAATGGTTATATGAATTTGAATGGTTTCATGGTTAATTTGTTATAAACATTTATGCTAACTTCCTAACAAACATCTCAAAGGAGGGACCTAGTAGTTGCATGTGCTTCGGGTGAGCATTCAGACTAGAATGAGTAAAGTGCCGGTGTGCATAGCTTTGAAGTGAAATAAAGGACTATATACTGTTGCTATTTTTGGGACCACTTTTCAATTTATCTTCTAGGATATTGCATGCAAATGGCGTATCAACTATCTTTGGAGAGCATTGAAATTTGGGTAGAAGACAAACAAGATAAGTTTACACAGAGGTATAACACTGGACCTAATTTCAATGCACGTAAGTGGGTGGAAGATAACCTTTATCATGAACTGTATGAGATGTTCTTCAGCTTTTTCCTAGTAGAATTACACGGTGGTTGTAAGTGTGCACATGAACATAGCTTAATGTCCTAAGCCAAGGATGTGGACACCACAAGATTACCATACTCTCTGGTGGGTAGGTGTGCTACAAAATTATACGTTGGAGTACGCAATTACCAAATATTTCTACCCAAAAGAAGATGATTTTACATTTTTACACCAGCCTAGAGGATCTTACTTGCGCACGATACCCTTAGCGATCAAGATCTTGATGGTAGAATTAAATTTTGAGAGATTTCCTATGGCTAGCTAAATCCCCACCATGTGTAGGGGATGGAGCAGTGAGGGAAAGGATGGTGGCCTTGATAGAAGATAAATAAAGAGAAGAAAGATGAATCAAGTATAATAAATCTCGAGAGAGGGAAATTGAGGAAGCGTTGCGATCGGTTAGAATGATGGCTCGTGAAGGTTTTTAAGCTCTCGTGGAAGATGAGGAATGATAGTATCATTTCCTCTCAACCTTGAGGAAAGTGTAGTATAGAGGCCCCATCGGGCGTTAGATGAGAGAGCATCACAGAGAGAATGATAATCGTGGGAGTGCATCTAACTCACCTAGTTATCTAGCCCATCGCATAAGGTGTTCTAGATCCAGAGGTAGTTATTGAAAGGTAGTATGGTGAGGGTAATCGGAAGATATAGGTAAATATAATTTTTAAATTAAGAAGTACATCAAAGGCTAGTAACACACCCATGGTAACACAACAAGCACCACTATTTAGGAGTACTCTTGCAAGATTGTTTTTAAGAGCGTCAACAGGGTAGAGTATGGTACACGCACTACATTGGAATCACTTCTTTATGTGTTGTGAAAGTAGGTGTCTAGTTCAATACTACAACTAGGACATAAGGAGTTCATCGACAGGATGAAACCCACATTTAGGTACATGAGAGGATTAGGAGGATCAGGTTAACAGTTTCCTGGAGGGAATACTGGTGAAGGATCTAGGTTTTGTCCTAATCCAAGGCAAGGTCCACCACCAAAACATTCACTACCAAATGAGCCTCATTAGACACAACCTCTATAACCACATCAAAAACCTCGAGTCTATTTTGAGATGTCACTCCGCTTGCCAGAGTATAGAGGTATAGAAGATGCAACTAAGAACATACAAAAGTGTGAGTTACTATGGCACGTTAAGGGAATTATAACTTCAGATAGGAAGGCAAGACAATTTTCCACTATGTTTCAAGGGAGCAAACATAGTTGGTATAGAAAGTATGACCCACATCAAACTATGGTGGACTATAATGATTTACACAGTACATTTTTGGATGATTTTCACATTCCAAAGTTTGAGCATCAGAGCATCAACATGCTCAAAGATATCGAGCAGGGTTTATCTAAATGTGTGAGAGAGTATGACGTGCACTTTAAGACTCTATTGTATAAATTATATTATGATTTTCATCCAAGTCAACATGCATAGTGGTTCATTGGAGGATTGTTGATTCCATTTTGAAGATATTTATCTCATAAGACATATACAGATCCATGCGAGGCCTTGGGATCATCTCTGCACGCTGAATCAATTGGAAGTGCTGATACTAGAGTGAGCCCATTCTTGGAGGTGTAGAGAGAAACATTGGCTAAGAAATTGGAGAATCTCTCTTCTAATTAAGCACATGAGATGTGCAGTGATATATGGTGTACTAATTGTGATGTTAAAGGACATACCAAGGATATTTACTCATTTCAGAAAGTATGTGGGTTATTACAGGCCTTGTGAGATTTACCATAAGGACCATGATGTCTAGAAATTTTCTCTTCTGAAGTGCATGAGTATGAAGATTGTATCTATGTATTGTAAGATCTATGATGTGTACTATCACGATATGAAGGATTGTCGGCTGATAGATCAAATTCATGAGGCATGCAAGTCTAGATTATGAAAGACTACAAGTGGAAAGGAGATCTCGGGTATAGAATGATGAACCCTCTAAAGAATGGAACAATGGAGTAAGTGGATTCATGGAGGGTACAAAAGAAAAGGTCACGGTTGTAGAAGTAGATTTCCATGTGGGACTGTTATACTTGTGGGTCCTTATATAGTTACTTATAGACAATAAATCATGGACTTTGGGTATCTATCTATTCCTGATTACATACTACTATTCATATGATTCATAAGCGAGAAAAGTACTAATTGATCACTATTTTTGGCCACCTTTTCTTGCTCTCTATTGTCCTTCTTGGTCCGACACTCTTTCAAGCCCAGTCTGCCTTTTCATACTTAAGAATTTCTCTTCTTGGACACTAGTGCTTAGGCACCCCGACCTCTTTGTACTTTTCTCACATATTTTGGGTCCTTTCTAGCCATTTAGGAATCTAATGTTCTTATTAGTTGGACTTTTAGTGATTAATTATGAAATTTAACCAAGGGAATCATATAAATATAAAGTTATGTGACCATAGTAAGGGACCAAGCCATAAGACTTAGCTATCACCACCTAAGGTTACATCTAAATGAGTCTAAAGAGCATTCAAGCATCCACACAAGGGAAAGGTACAACATATTTCTGCATACACTTCATAGGAGGGGAATTCTATTCTATTCCATGCACACATATACTTACATTTCTTACATCTAACTACTTTTATTGCTATCAAGTGTGAAACACACAAGAGCCACCTAGGACACGATTACACACACACACACACCTAGAACTACATTGGGTATGAAATATAGTGCAACGATTTGTTGTAAGTTCACTCATTTGATAGTTGAGGAAAGTCGATTGCTCCTTTGCATTATTTTATTTTTGTGATTTGACACACTTGTGAGGGTTTTGTAGATCATTATTTCATTACAGGTTATTAATGCCCTCAGTGAGCATTCTGTGACCTACTAGTGAAAAAGGTAAGGGAAAACAAACACCTCATGACCATCCAAAGATGGTTTTCTGAGATTTTCCGTAGTCATGGGCACTGTAGACACCTAAAATATGATTACACTTGGCATTTCCTCCAATTCAACCGATTGATGACACTTCATTCATAAACCCCTCTTTGCTCCACTCTTGGATGCCCATTTATGACAGCTTCTCGATCGTTCCTCCTATAATCAACTTAATTTTGATAATATCTCTCTTATTAGCTAAACATTCCTCCTTTCGACCATTCAAAACCTCCCTAGTTCTCTCTAGACCACTTCTATTGGCTTCGTAGGCTATCTGTCAGCCACAATTGGTTATCTAGACCCCTCCCACCTCTCAATGAGTCTATAATCACTTGATAATCAAGTTTAACTAGCCTAAACCCTAGTTAACTAGCCTAAACCAAGCTTAACTAAGCCTAAAGCATGTTTATCCTAATATAATCCTAAAGTGCTTTTTAGACTTTAGTCCCACATGCACCCAAATTCCAAACTCTTCCAAACCAGAAACTATAAATATAAGCCTAAGGATTTCCTTTCAAATGGTCCTTCTCTCTCAAGAACTTTGGAAAGGCATTAGAAATCATTTGTGATAGCTTTAAGCTATAGAACATTTGGATCTTGGCCATACTCCATTGTTGAGAGCTCCCCCATCTTGCATCCATCCACTCCATAATCCAAGTTTTGAGTAATATGGAGAGAACCATTGGCCTTGAAGCCATTAATGGTGAGACTCCATTCTTGAAAGCTTGAGTTTCATATCAAACATCACACCTTTGATTGCTAAGTTGATCTTTTTAGGTTCAATTTCTTAATTAAGTAATCTAAAGAGTAGAGAGTAGTATATATGCTATTTTTGTTATGTTTTTGTCAAAGTTATGATGCATGTATAGTATACAATGGAATTAGAAAATTAGGATTTTGAGTTATAGTATAAAAATATATGGTTTTACATTATTAGGTAAATAGTCATTTTTTAATGTGTCTTAAAGTATGAAAACTTGTTTTCTTGACCATTCTAACACTTTGAAAGGTTTTGTGACACTAATAATGATTTGAAGGTTGCTTTTCCATCGTATTTTTGTGCTAACTTAGTTGAGTGTTCACTTTTTTCATTTAGAGGGTCCTCCAAACGCTATGCTCTTCCATCGCACTTTTTAGGTGATCTTGGGAATCAAAAATGTTTCAAAAAAATCTATTTTTACTTCCAAAACACTGCAATTTAAGCTTTAAAATAGATTAAAGTTCAAAGTTGGCTAAAACGAAGTTTCCTTATTGAAAAACACTTAATGTATTTTCCATATATTGTTTTAGTTGGGTTTCTACGTTGTGTATTCTCTTCCTTTGAACATTTTTGGTGATCTTAGGAATCAAAAGCAACATACAAACTCTCTTTTAATATCATGTTATTTTATGGAAAAATACTAATCTGCTTATATAAGACCTAACGCTTGTCAAAGAAAGGCGTCAAAAAACAACACAAAATTTCTAATACACATGTTTTTATAGGTTGCCAAATGGTGTGCCACTTAAAACCACATTTAAGTTAAAAAGATAAAAAAACACACCATATTCAAAACATCGTATTCTGTGTTTGGAAAATGGTATGTCCCTCTCCGCTTAATTGGAACATAACCCCTTGGCATAACACCTTAAGATATAAAAATGGGGTGGTACAAGGAACCCTAAAGTAGTCCACCGCTGTGTAGCCTCGTGGATGAAATAGGAAGCACCTCGCTACGCACTTGACTATTTTTTTTCCTTGTGAGTTAGCGTTCAAAGTTGTCCGTATCGCGACCCTGGCAAGAGTACACGATGGATGTAATTAATGCCCACCTGTAATTGAAGGGGAAAATTTGAGTACTCCCAACTTAGTCAATGTGACATTTTGGGTAAATCATGCCCGCTCTTAGATGATTTTGTAACACCTATTTGAGAGACCTTATTAAGGAGGTCATTTTGTCTTGAGGCCCACTTTACTAGTCCTTTATCGCATCTTGGCCATCACGAAGTGATAACATGTTTGGATTTAGAACCTTGTTTTTGAACAAGGCAAAGAGTCCACTTAAGTTGACCTAAGTGCCTTTCATCACAAAAATTAGATGACTTTTCACTTAGCTTAGCTTAGCTTCTTTCTCGCCTTCGGACGAGGTGAAACTCTGCCCAAGTGGTGCTTAGTTTATTTTTCATCTTTTGATCTACACCTTTGCATTCTTGTTGCCCATTTAGGGAAAGAGAAGGCATCTTTCAGAGTGTTGTCATAGATAGTTTTCACCACTTTTTTTCTATTTACACTCATCCATGTTTGTGGCTGAGTTGTTAAATGTCTAAAGTGTGTGGATGCATCCTCATATCTTTGATGGCCACTTGATCTTGATTTCAAGATCATCATCATAGTTCATATTGATTCATCATTTGATCTCCCTTTGACGTGTTACCTTGTTTGCATTGTCTCAACACAATTAAGATACTTATGTCGTGTTTTTCATAAACGTGATCTAAGTATCCGCATTGTGGTGTTATGCTGCACACATTTTAACACATCCTCAATATACCTTGACTTGGTTTGATTTCAAACATTGTCCCAAATATTGAAAGGTGTCGCTTACTGTGTTTGTGTTGTTTGATACCACTTTGGCACTAATATCTCACTTCTCCGTGAAGCTGGATAGACGTGTCCAATTGGTGTGGTTATGTGGCTTACATTTGTAAACCTCACCCTTTAACATTTTGGCCTTGTTGGTTGTTGAACGTGTCGTTGTATCCTTTGATTGGGATTCACATCTACTCTTTGTTAATATTTACACCTTGTTCATTTCAAGCTTGACATAAATATTGACATTGTGTTGATCATCTTTGCATCGAACTCACTTTACACACACATTTTCATAGGGTGTATTTCCTTTTTGATTGGATTTGTGTTTCACACTTGCATGATTGTTCCTTGTGATTATTCATCTAGAAAACTTGTTTTCTAGGACAATCATTTTTGATCTCATTGAGATTGTGTCATCACAATGTCTATTTTCCTTAGACCTTCTTCGGAAAATCATGCACACATCTCCATACTTACAAAATGTCTAGTTGGATGTCATTATGCTACTCGAATCGACATGTCACTTCCTTCCCTTTGAAGGAGTTCCATCCCACTATCTAGGTCTAGACATTTTTGTGCTTAAACAACACCAACAATGATGATTGATTATCACGCATTTCTCACACTTACTACAATATGAAACCTAGGTTTAGCAATTCAAATAAAAATATTCCCATTACAACTAAACCTCGTTTGGTTCTTCATGCTAGAGGGCCCATATGGGTACCCTATTCCCCACCTTCAGCTCATAGTCGGTGGTATGGTTTAGATGATTTTGATCCAAATTATTATTCGAGTTCCCCCACTCTTCTTCTTTTGATTCAGATCCAAACTACCATTCGGATTCCCATGCTTCTTTTGAAGATTTAGATCCCAACTATTGTTCGGATACCCCTAGATCAAATCTTAAGTCACGGTCCTCCCTTCCTTCACAGGACCTTTATTCCAACTCACCTCAACGACATGTCTTCCTCCTTTGAAGACTCGTGTGACTCCAATTTCCATTGATCGAACATCTAATTTGGGTCTTGAGTCATGGTCCTCCCTTTCTTCACAGGACCTCCTTCATCAGTCATCTCAATGACCTCTTCCTTTGTCAAAGAGTTCCATGACTCAGATTCCCTCTAGTCAATCATCTAATTTGACTCCTACATCACAACTTAATGGATGGCTATGTGATCCTATTTTCTCTCCTACATTACATCATCTTCTAGAAAATAAATCTAGGTCCAGATCCAAATCGTCCATTCATGAGACGCCTACCACCAATCATACTTCCTCTCTTGAGTCATTTTCTTCTGTCAATCAATCTTCCCCACTTATCGGACATGTTTCTTCTATTCAACCTTATATGACAAAAACAAAACAACCTTCTACCTTTCGATTTATTTCTCTTAGAATGAAGAAACAATTAGAGTACATGAAGATATACCTCTAGAGGATTGCAAATAAGGATTCTTTCTAGAACTCGATACACTTGTGTATTGGGGAAAAGGAATTGATCCTTTTCGATAGAACATAGAGGAAAATCCTAAGTTGATTGAAATTTCTTCATCTTCTATTTCATCTTCACCTTATTCTAAGCATGATGAGATGTCGAGGTCTAGCATTGAGCCATGGCCTATCTTCTCATTACCGAATCATTCATTATCTATTGCCATTCCTCAATCAAAATATCTCCTTGGGTTACCGCTAAGTAGCCCATTGTCTTCTTCAACACTTGGGCTACCCCCAGTAGCTCCTCCATTTTCTACTTATGGGTCACCTCCTGGTAGCCCATTACCTTCTATTCTTGGGCCACATCCTAGTAGCCCTTCATCCTCTTCTATCTATGGGATACCTCCGAGTAGTCCCTCCTCATCTATACTTGGGCCACACCCTAGCATCCCCTTCACCATCTTATTCTATTCTTGGGCCATGTCCTCATAGCCCAACTTATTCCATCTTAGGCCATATTCTAGTATCCCTTCATCATCTTCTATTAGTGGCTCACCTCTTGGTAGCCCATCCTCTTCAATTCTTGGACCATATCCTTTTCATCCATCACATCTTTCTTCTATCAATGGTTGTGGCAAGCCCACAGTCATTTCTCACATCATTTCTAAACATCCTTGTTCTATTTCTTCTCCTTCTCAAGATCAGACAAGTCACGTGTTAGCTTATAAGGAACCCAAATAGGTTCATTATTAAGATTAGATCAAAACTTCCAAGAGCTTGAAATTCCCCAACAACTCAAATAATCTCAAAATTTTAAATCAAACATGATTCAAAAATGCACATCAATGTAACCATCAAATTTGGCACAAAGTGCATAAACCTATGGATAGGGAACTCAAGATCCCACATGAACAATCCTTGTTTCAGGATAAATCACATTCATTTGTTGAGTATGAGCTCACCACGATCATTGAGATCGGAGATAATATAAATCTTGATAAAAAACATGCTTAATCTCCCTTATCAAGGAAGTCACAAACATCGTTGTTGGATCTTACCACATAGAGTGACTTTGTTAGTCCAACTTCCTAAAACTATCAAAAATATAAAAATCAAAACAATTCAAAAATACAAAAACATTGAGAAAACACAACAAAAATCAAAGGTACGAAGATCAAACATTGCAATCAGGTATTACGTACACATGGATGTTTCTTTCTTCCCTTCTTGCTCTTCCTCTGTAAGTCTTCCAACCATTTTCATCCCTTCGGTGATATTTTGGTTAGCCTATTCACATGGATTTTTTGACATTTATCTCTATGGTACCCGTTTGACCTTGGTCTTTTATCACCTTGGTAAATTAAAGAACGACTTGACCTCTTAGAGATCCTATCACATTCAACATCTAATAAACTTGTTGCAAAGAAATTTTGGAAATATTTGTTGACACTAGCCAATGTCATCATTATAATCACTTCCATATTCTTTCATCAAGCCATCAGTGGTTCTTAACCCCTTGTCAAATAAGAGAGTTGAAATAAATTTTTAGGAAGCAAAAGAATCAAAAAATCAAAAATAAAAAGCTAAAAGCTACAAGCAAATGCAAATTGATATATTACTCTCTCTTCGGGTATTTCCAATAAACTCTATCGGGGTTATGGACACTTGACTGGAAGTAGAGAAATGTTACGATTAGAATCAAATTCATCTCCATCAGGGCTATGGATGCGTGGTTAGAAGCGAAGCAATGTATGGCTATCCTTCCACCCTCCATTCAAAAAATCACCTTTCAAAATAAATCATTCCTACACATTTCCTAGGTTTTTGTCACTTGTTGTCTATTAAAGCTTCCCTTTAAGAGGTAATTAAATTCCACGTACACACACTGGATCTCTATGAGTAAACAAGATTAGTATGTTACCAAGTGTCTTTTTTGGACCTTGTTTAGACTCTTGCTTTAGTCCATATCTCGTCTCATAATTTGTGCCTTTGGCTAATCACTTCTTCATCACAAGGATTATAAGCTACATTCATATCATTCACATTCTTTATTCTTCTACTTTGTTCAAAACATCCATGTGTATAAGATTACCTTTTTTCCATGTTTTCTAACACCTTTGTCCCCTTTCACAAAAACAATCTTTCCTTCCTTTCTATCATGTGCTTTTACATCTAACTTATGATGGGGGCATCCTTGATCCTTCCCAACACTTCATTGGTTTATGTTCATCATCATGTTGAACCTATCCATAAGTGGCCTTGGGTCCCGCTTCTACCTGTGAAGAGTTTTCCTTTGAATACTCCCACCTAATCGTTGGGGAATTTTCACATCTTCACCTTTCTTGTATGTACATGGCCTTCTACCCTTGTACATCCCATCTATCGATAGGGGCATCCTAAATTCCTCATCTTCCAATACATAGTTTTAGAAAACTTTCAAAATCACAAAAACATTTAAATATGTTAGAAAAATCAAAACATTCAAATATGTTTAAAAACTTCTAAAAATTGAAAATAATCCTACAAAACGCCACTCTTTAGTTCTCATGTGTTCATATGCATGATTCACGGATCATCTTGATCTACCTCCATCAAAAAAACCTACGCTGCTTACTATGTCTATACTCTAGGGCACAACGAGTTTCCCTAGTAATGTTTTCAGTAGTGCACATTGCTTTTCATAGGACCCAAGTGTTTCCATTATTCCCCTTGCATGTATCCTTTCTTGGGGAACCATCTTCAACCCTTGTCATTAATTTGCATAGGTTGGAATTGAAGCTCGATAACAAAAACATTACGTTATGTTTCTCTGTTAGTTTAGCTTGTTTACTTTCTCGTATTGCATTGCATTTTGTATGTTGCATGGAGTTAGGAATATTTTACTTTCTCGTATTGCATTGCATTTTGTATGTTGCATGGAGTTGGTGTTTTTAGCAATGGACATTTGTTCATATATGGATTTTCATGTCATACTAACTTTTTTCATTCTTTTTAATAAGGACCGATGATGAAGATCACTAGCAATATGATGAAAAATAAAGTTGTTTAAAAGGCATTGGATGGATGTTGGCTCATTCCCTCTTCCTCATACTATTTTTCTTCTATATCCCCTTTCTTTTTCTTCACACTATTATTTCTTCTATTTTCTTCTTGTCATCTTTTCAATCATCAATTGAGTTCTTCTATCACCCCATTGACAATCGAGGGGCATCCTCCATTCTACTCATTTTTATTCTATCCCTTTAAAATTTTCTACTTGTTTATGCTTGTCTACTTTCTTTGAAGTGACGTCGCTTATGCCACCTCAAAGAGGGGAAAATGTAGACACCTAAAATATGCTTACACTTAGCATTTCCTCCAATTCAACCGATTAATTGACGACACTTCGTTAATCAACCCTTCTTCGCTCCATTCTCGGATGCCCATTTATGACACCTTCTCGAGTCGTATTCCTCCTATAATCAACTTATTTGGCTAATATCTCTCTTATTAGCTAAACATTCCTCCTTTCAACCATTCAAAACCTCCCTAGTTCTCTCTAGACCACTTTTATTGGCTTCGTAGGCTATCTATCAGTCACAATTGGTTATCTAGACCCCTCCCAACTCTCAATGAGTCTCTAATCACTTGCTAATCAAGTTTAACTAGCCTAAACCCTAGTTAACTAGCCTAAACCAAGCTTAACTAAGCCTAAAGCATGTTTATCCTAATCTAATCCTAAAGTGCTTTTTAGACTTTAGTCCCACATGCACCCAAATTCCAAACTCTTCCAAACCAAAAACTATAAATACAAGCCTAAGGCTTTCCTTTCAAATGGTCCTTCTCTCTCAAGCACTTTGGAAAGGCATTAGAAATCATTTGTGATAGCTTTAAGCTATAGAACATTTGGATCTTGGCCATACTCCATTGTTGAGAGCTCCCCATCTTGCATCCATCCACTCCATAATCCAAGTTTTGAGTAATATGGAGAGAACCATTGGCCTTGAAGCCATTAATGGTGAGACTCCATTCTTGAAAGCTTGAGTTTCATATCAAACATCACACCTTTGATTGCTAAGTTTATCTTTTTGGTTCAATTTCTTAATTAAGTAATCTAAAGAGTAGAGAGTAGTATATATGCTAGTTTTTTTGATGTTTTTGTCAAAGTTATGATGCATGTATAGGATTAACTCTTGTTAAGCTCTTATCTCATGGTGCAAGGATGAGTTATCAAATATTTGAGGTTATTTAGCCTCATTCCATAGCTTTTACAACTTTCCATTACATACTAACACTTTAGTGGTGCCCTTAAGCACCCCATCCCATTTCTAGGTGCCTTAGTCTAGGAAGACTGTTAGCTCGCACATTTTTTTGAGTCTTTGTGTGACACTTCTCCCTCTCTGCTCACTTGGTCAAAAATTTAGTATAGTTTAGATTCATTACAAATTAGCTAAATCATTTCATCTCTCTCTTTGCAACTAGGGTTTCATTATTTTTAGCTTAATTTGCTTGGGTAAATTTTAGTACATAATTTTTTAATCATTTACTACTACAATAGAAAAGGAATTTATTTATTTATTTTTCTTAATCATTATGGTGAACCCGACCATTCTAACCCTTCTTCCTGAATATTTCTTCACCTTATCGAGTCATGGATCAATCGTCTTATCCTTATTTTGCTCCCACTAGGGTTTTTAACATGGTTATTATTGTTGTTGATTTCATGCAAGTTCATACTCAACATCCTCCTTGCTTTGTTATGCCTATGGTTGATCCTTCTATCAATGTAGTAACTACTCACCGCACTTGTCCTCCTATGGCTCTACCCATTTCTCTCTCGCTGCCTATTACATCTACATCACCTCCCGATACTTCTAGGGGATATGATATCATTGAGAAACTTAAGAATACACCGCCAAAATATATCTCTATGACCTATCAGTGCAACACACCTAATTTTCGTCATAAATTAGAAGCCTCCTTCATTCTATTCACATTGAAAGTGATAATTCTTTAGTGGAATTCACACACCTCATTCAATCTCTCAAAAATTTACCATGTGCTATATCATTTACTAATGAGGACATATCATCATTTGCTCTTGACAATCCATGTGCACCTTTTCTTATCACTGTTATTATTGACACCACTTGTATTAAGCGCGTACTCATTGATAATGGCTTGGCAGTTAATTTATGTGCTCATTCTCTTCTAAAACAACTTGGTATTACAGATAATCTAATTTCTAATAATTCTACTCTTATCCTCTACTACGATTCAATTACTCACACATGCTTAGGAACCATCACATTACATATCAAAGTTAGGCCTAAGATTGTTGTTGCGGAATTATTTTTTATCGATACTTCATTTCAATTTAATATTTTACTAGGTAGATCTTGGATTCATGCAATGCAAGTAGTTCCATCCACTATTCATTAATGTATCAAATTCCTACATGATGGATATGAACATACCATTACTGCAGATCCTGATCCATTCAAATTATATCGCATAGAATTTGTTATGTTATGCCTATTCGTCCATCGTAACCTATAGGATATGATAATATTGATATATATGACGTTGGTCAATCCAGCACTTCGCAATCTTCTTCCGCCACTCCATGCACTATGGCTATTTATTTCTACTCATACTACTACCATCATTTTACCCACAGTATCTACTCCTATAAACACTACCGCTCTATTTGTTGAGGCTCCTCTCACTCCTACATCTAGTGTACCTCCTACCAATATCCTCGACTCAGCTACAAATCATGATGATTCCAACACCGATGATTCTAAAGACTCGATGATGAAGTTGATACTATTGAACTTACTGATGAAAAATTGTGCAATCTCAATTTCACTCATATCGATATAGATGACTCATATTTCAATGACACTTTTATGGTTGATGGCCCTGGTGAATAAAAATTCAAAACCCATCCTACTAATGCTATAATACTTTAGCAGGGGTTTGTCCACAGTTTGGATGATGTTTCATATTTTCATATACAATTTTCTCATATACCACTACCTTTCACATGCACGCTCTTCATCAATAACTCCAATTGTCATCATGTTCTATTAGATCGTACTTGCTTTGATACTATTTTCACATATGATGGCTAGAAACTTAATGATATCCTACCACCACTTCACTCACCTCATCTCTATCATGGATATGTTCACATTACGGTCACCTATGGTCTTTGTGTTTTCCATTTAGCAATATTTGTTGCACAACCCCTCGTGCATCCACACCGACACTTGGGTAATCTTGGCTATATTATATTTGGGTCACTTTAGACTCTTGTCACACTTTTATAAAATTTCCTATGTCGTTTGGCCATGTCTCTATCAGGTAATGATTCATCTCCTGGATATTCCCAAAATCTCACTTGTTGGTACACACACAGGTGTCGACAACATCTTTCACCGATGAAGATTATACAATGACCATGTAAACCTTACGTCACAATGGATATTTATACAATCTAAATCATACTATTACTTATTAGGTCTCCAACACATCTCTAGTGGGCTTCGATCAACACAATGATGATGTTTTAGTCAATGTTACTTGATTTCTCTTTCATCATCAAACTTTGGGGGCATCGTACTTATTTCTCCCCTCTCTAACATCGACAAACATATTATACTCTCATTACTTTATACCTATTCTTTCACACACGTCAAACACATCTTGATACACACTTAGATCATCATTACTCGATGACGTACTCTCATCCTATTGTTCACGCTTGAGTGTTGACGAAATAATACACACATGAACCTCATACACTACACATGATACCGCATGTTACATATTACACATTCAACACTACACACTTCACATTTCACCCACTCATCTCTTTCTTGCAGCATCTATTATGCATTTGACACCGCACACTCTATGCATTCATGATACATCCTTATTGGATCTACTTCTACACTTTTTGGTCATTACCCTATGATGCACTCTAGTTATGTGGTTCATACTCAAATACCGAGGGTTTATATTGAACCCCACCACACTTGTGCACTCAATCACTCACTACACTCCACGCTTTAACGATCGTATATTTATAGCACACTATTCAAACCATTTCTCGATGACGTAATTTCTATTTCTATTTTTATTTCCCAGCCAACACATGAAACAATGTATTAATGCCAACTCTATCCGTAGCCATGGCCAATCCCAAATATGTGATATATAGTGTGTCATTTATTCTCAAATGCATAGGGGTATACATAAATGAACCTCATCTCATTGATATTCATTCGCATTCACTCGGGGGGCACACAGATCCTCTCACATTCACTTTGTATTCCATTCCATCTACACTCCACAACATACCGCATGACTTGGTCACAAATTATTCTTGTTTACTTATACTCGCATGATTCATATTTCTTACTATGTAAGCTATATACATTAATTGCATTATCTTTTCCATATACACATGTGCGTTCACTTGATTTTTAATTGTGATCACAGACTTTACAAAAATTGATACACATAACATGGATTCTTGGTACAATACCTATTACCAATCCCACATCAGCTCCTGGGGGAACCCACTTTTGTACACACTACATGTGTTATTATTTCGGTTTATACTACTTCTTATTCATACTAGAACACTACTATATCATATTATACATGTTTTGACATAATTTTTATCCTTCTAACATTCTAATGGGTGCTTCATGTGTAACATTTGTCTTGTAAGAACCCTATGCCACTATGGTTGTTAGTTACATTGCTTTTATCGTATGTCTTTTCTTGCCATTGTATACCATTGTTTGTGGGATTTGCCCTATGTCTTTCTTGTTCTCTCGATTATGTGTATTTTTTTGGCCACATTGGCCTCGATTATCTTGTGACATCTGAAGTGATGTCCTATGTTGGAAACCAGTTTTTGTGGTCTACTTTATCTAGGTTATTACTTGTCTATATTGTCATCTTGCTTGTTATATTACATATTGTTTTCTACTTGTGTTTTTATCATGTTTGCACTAACACGTTTCTTCTAGCCACTTTGTTTGTGTGTGCCCTTGTTTCTACTAGGCACACTCCCCCTACAAGGAATCAGTTTTAGTTAAACGGTTAGTCCTCCTTTGGGCCATATACTCCTCAGTGAGATCGCATACACTCCAAATGAGGGGGGTGTCCATTGGGTGAATCATTTACCCAAAATAATGGTCTATAGTCATAGTACAATATAGTTCAACACACATTCAACACAATATTTAGTATCAACAATGGCCTAGAACTTGACTCGGGTCTTCAACATAACACAGAAACTGATGCTTAGACACAAGACGGTATTGCAGCAGCCCCGACCCTTTATAGATGCCTCGTGACCGGGGCGATTATACAATTTTTCTTAGCTCAACACAATTTTTGGCAGTCTACAAAACAACTTTGTACATGACACATAGTCCTTGACACTCAACATGAATGCACTACACCTTCTTTTCTAATTTTGCATTGGATTGGAATTGTTTGAAATGAATCAATTTTTACACACCATCTGCAGTGGTGTTCACAATGTGGGAAGCAGTTAAAGGTTGGAGGATGACACCATAATTTTCTCCCTACACTTCTTCCATTCTTAGTGTGAGATCGCCCAAAAATTTCATTCAACACAAGTGGTGTGAGATCGCCCAAAAATACGTTCTTCTACAACATCTTCAGGATCCTTTTTATCTCTTTTTCTCATCACATATTAGGTGCACATGTTCCTTTTTCACATTTTTACATAATTTTTACTCATTTTGATCATATTTTTTCATATATGCATATTTTCTTACTTATTTGTTCTTCTCTTTTATAGGTCCATTCTTATGGGAAGCGGTAGTCACATCATCACACATCAACAACACAATCAAACGACATCAACAACATGTACAACATGACATCTATAAGTATGATTTTTTCCTAGGGTCATCACCATTTCTTTTTACTTTCTCCTCTCTAGTTTCTATGCTCTACATTTTTATCACTCCACACATTTCCTTGTCTCTTAGCACACTTTTTGACATGAATCTACATGGTTGTCAGGTACACATCTCTTATCTACTTTATGTTATCGAGTATTTTCTCAAAAACATAAAGTGGGGGAAAATGTAGACACTAAATCATGCACTTTGGGTATTTATCTAGTCTTGAATATATTCTACTATTTATATGATTCCTAAGTGAGAAAAGTACTAATTGATCACTATTTTTAGCCACCTTTGCTTGCTTTCTGTTTTCCTTCTTGGTTTGACACTCATTCCATCCTCGGTTTGTATTTTCATACTTCAACATTTTTCACAAAGTGGACACCAACACCTAGCTAGGATGCCAACGCCTAGGGTCCCCTTCCTTTGGGTGCCCGACCTCTTTGTACTTTGCTCACATCTTTTGGGTCCTTTATAACCATTTGGGCATCTTATTTTCTTGTTAATTGACATTTTAGTGATTAATTAAAAAATTTAACCAAGGGAATCATATAAATATAAAGTTATCGACCATAATAAGGGACCAAGCACTAAGAAATAACTATCACCACCTAAGGTTGCATCCAAAGGAATCTAAAGAGCATTCAAACATCCATCTAACATCCACACAAGGGAAAGGGATTGCACATTTCTACATACACTTTATAAGAAGGAAGTCTATTTTATTCAATGCACACATCTACTTACATTGCTTACATCTAGCTACTTTTCTTGTTATTAAGTACAACATGCACAAGAGCCACCTAAGACATAATTACACACACAAACATGTACACCTAGAACTACATTGGGTCCGAAATGTAGTGCAGTTGCTCGATTCTAAGTTCAATCATTTGAAAGCCGAGGACGGTCCTACCCCTCATTTACATTCTTTTCTTTTTGGGATTTGATGCACTTATGAGGGTTTTCTAGCTCATTCTTTCATTGCAGGTTATCAATGACCTCGATGAACATTGTTTGACCTACTAGTAACCAAACGTGAAGGAAAATGAACACCTCGTGACAAATAAAAGATGGTTTTCTCGAGATTTTCAGTAGTCATGGGTGCCTAGTAATGTTCTCGTGGCATTCGCAGTTCCTTGTCACTTTCCAAGAAGCTTATTCTAGGAAGACTATTAACTCACACATTTTTCTGAGGCTTTGTGTGATGCTTCTCCCTCTCTATTCACCTAGTTAACACTTTAACATAGTTCATATTTGGTTGAAAATCAACTAAGTCATTTCATCTCCTCTTTGTAATTATGGTTTCATAATTTTTTGCTTAATTTTCTTATGTCACTTTCAAGATTTTTATTGTTTAATCATTTACTACTACAATATGAATCGATTAGGCATTTATTTATTTATGTTTCATAATCAATTACCAAAGTGTGATTATCCCCATGATATAGTATGTTCCTACCTTGTGGAAATAAACATAAGATTAAGGAAAAACATGACATTTATGAGTACTTGTAGACATGTAGAATGTTGACATGGTCATTTAATAAATAATTCAACTATCACAATAATAACCATTCATCCCCACTACCGACATAATAATAATTAATTATTACACACACACACACAACCATGTTCCAATTATTTTATATTACCTAAGCCCCATTCACACGCCTGAGACATATTAATACATCATTAATATTTAATTCATTACACTAAATAACCCTCTTTAACTATTTTCCACCGATTTAAAAATAATTACCCACCTACCACCTACCCTATACCTATCCTATGCCTAGCCTTTCTATCTAATCACCCCACTAAATGAAATTAATCCCACCTAATCCAAGCTAAATAAGCCCCCAAATCTAGAGGCTTCTAATTCTAGAAGCCTCTCCATCTTTCCCTCTTATTTTCAAATATTCAAATAAAAATACACTATTCCATTGAATTTTTAATTCAATGGAGAATTCTCATGAAATATATAATTTTCTACATTCTCCCTTCTCATCCATTCTCAACCATTGATTTAATCCACCATGAAAATATCTTAGCCATTGATTTCTACCTCCTCCAACTATAAATAGAGGTGTCACCCTCCATGACAAGCACCTTAGAAATTTGCAAGTAAATGTTGTCCAAATATCAAACCACATAAGCAATCTTTATAGCAATCTATCAAGCTCTACTAAGCAATTGATAAAGGGAGGTGCTACTAATTTTTTTTCAAGACCTGAAGCATCCTTGCATCCATTTAACAAGACAAATCAAAGGAGAAAATCCAAAGCAACAAAGGAGGTGAATTCTGCTTGTAGGTAAGTACAAGTAAATGGTTTTCCCCTTCTTTTCACCTTGCTCAATCTAAGGTAGTTGTTTAAGCGTGTTATATTTTTCATTTCTTTGGTTTCATAATCATCTCATTTGTGCATGCTAACATAAATTTTCATCTACAAGAACATGTGCAAGAAAAATAAGGACAAAGGTGCGAGAATGATTAAGGTACAATGTGTAAAGGATGATCGGTGGATGCCAAAGAAGATTCCTGATCCTGAGTTACAACCTATGTTACTCACTACACATGCCAAAGCATCATGTGAGAATGATCCTCTTAAGGCCAAGCCACTCATCACAAGAGAAGAAGTAATATATGCAAAGTATCTAGATGTTACACAATAGAAGGAAGTCTATAAAGAGACTATGGGAGTCATCAAAGATCTATAGAATAAAATACAATGCTTGAAGGAACAAGCACCTAAGAGAGAACATGCAAAGGATATAGAGCTCCCTCGAGAAGGATATGGATGATATGAAGGAGGTGTGTAAGATGTTACACCATGAGAATATCATTCCATTGTTAGGGGAATGAATGCATGAAAAAGCACCATGCGCTGGAGTTGAGCGTGAACGAAAAATATTAGATGAAAATTTTCCACCATAGAACCATGAGTATGATAAGGAGATTACGTTGGATGCGGTGATTGATGGGTGGTTAGTAAGTAATATTTTGATAGATACAGTGCTAAGGTAAATGTGCTAACTCTGGATGCATGAAATCAGATGGGGAGACCAACATTACAATCATATTCGAATGTGTTATATATGGTGAGAAAATGAGGGATTTTCCTATCCTGGGTGTTGAAGAATGCTTCCATTAAAAATTTAAGTAGCCAAGTTCATTGGATATTTTGAGGTATTAGAGCTTGTTGAAGCAGATAAATTTCTAGCACTACTTGGACATTCTTGGTACTATACAAATAATGTTGATTTGTGATTCAATAAGGGATACAAAATCTTGAGAATAAGGATGAGCATGTGATTATACCTCTGGATGAGGCAAGAGCTACACCTTATGTCAAGCCTTTGAGTGAAGAAGATCTTAATAGGATTTATGCACGCACTGTGCGAGATCTTGAGATTGTGGAACCATCCAAGGAAGACGTGCTTCAATGGGAAGATGAACCATCCAAGGAATACGTGCTTTAGTGGGAAGATGCACAGTCAGTTAATGATACTACAAGTGTTTCTTGTGATAATTAGGCCCATGACACATATGAAATGGTTGGGCATGAGATGAAAGGAATGGTAACAAGGATGATCATACCGCACATGGTTAGGCATATGGGAAATGTTAGTTGTGGAGACTAATCAAACCAAAAGGCATTTTATATATTTTCATATAAAATTCTTTTGCTGCATATTCCCAAATATTAGCATGCATTGGCTTTAAAACAAGGTGTTATATTTATTTCTCTATATTTTTCTACTTGATGTGTTGGAATAAAATGTTGTAACTATTCTATAACCGAATGAGTTCTTCTTGTTGTGAAAACTGAATAGATGGAAGAGGAAGGGGCATGGGAATACATACATACATACATACATACATACATACATACATACATACATACATATATACACACATACATACATACATACATACATACATACATACATACATACATACATATATACATACATACATACATATATATATATATATATATATATATATATATATATATATATATATATATTAGTTATCTTTGGAGATATGAAAGTGTAGAGAAACATGAGAAGAAGGAAGGAAACACGGGTAGAGAGGGAGGGAAAATTTAATGCAAATTTGTGCATGAAGTTTGTGTGTTCAGTAAAGTTGTATTACTACTGATTTATTGTAATTATATTTTCACTGGATAAATAATAAAAGGGACTACTATTGTTGGTAGACAACCTAGAAAAGGGTGAACCACGTTAAATCGTGTTGCTATTTTTGTTTTGTGTAATTTCAGTTTTCTTTATTTTGTAAATTAATATCTACAAATTAAATTTGTCTCTTCATTCCTGTTGGTAATACCTAACAAATGGTATCAGAGTGGTGGTGTTTGTTTGATTAGTAGGAAAGTCTCACGGTTGAGTGGGAGAAATGTCAGAAGAGGGAAAATTAAAGGTTGATAAATTCAATGGCAAAATTATCAATTGTGGAAGATGCAGATGGAAGATTATTTATATCAAAAGGATTTTTGTGGTCATTACAGGGGAAAGAAAATAAACCATCAATAATGACATATGAGGAATGGGAAATTTTAGACAGAAAGGCACTAGGAAGTATTCGGTTGTGCTGGAAAATCAGTGGCATTTAATATTTCAAAAGCAAAGACAATGGATGAATTGATGTAGTCATTAGCAAAACTATATGAAAAGCCCTCTGCTTCAAATAAGGTATTCTTGATGAAGCACTTATTTAATATGAAATTGGTAGAAGGTGGTTCTATTACAAAAATTTAAATGAGTTCAATATGGTTACCAATCAATTAACTTATGTAAGTGTTAATTTTGATGAAGAAGTTAGAGCTCTCTTGATTTTATGTTCTTTTCTTGAAAGCTGGAATAGCTTGGTTATGATGGTTAGTAATTTTGTTTCTAGTTCAAATACATTGAAATTTGATGATGTTGTTGGTGTGATTCTGAGTGAGGAAATTTGAAGGAAAAGCACTAGTGAAACTTCCACATCGGGTAATGTTTTGAATGTAGAAAATAGGGGAAGATCAAAAGAGAGAGGAAAACATCCTGGAGGTCATGGGAAATCATGAGGGAGATCCAAGAATGGTAGGTCTCAATCCTGGGACAAGAAATTTTGTTGGTACTATGGAAAACGGGGTCATGTAAAGAAGGATTGTTGGTCTCAAAAGAATAAAGAAGGAGACAAATAAGAAGGCAACAAAGAAGAAAATGTGGTAAGTAAATCTGAAGATGATGCTTTAATTATTTCCCTAGATAATGTTGATGATTCATGGGTATTAGATTCAGGGGCCTCATTTCATGTTACACCCCATAGAAATTATTTTCTTGATTATGTCCAAGGAGATTTTGGACTGGTGTATTTAGGAGATAATGAACCTTGTCAGATTGTTGGAAAGGGAAGAATCAAGATTAAATTATAGAATGGAAATCAATGGCTACTACAGGAGGTAAGGCATGTTCCAAGGCTGAGTAGAAATTTAATTTCAGTAGGGAAACTTGATGATGAAGGCTACATAATTACTTTTATGGATAAAATTTGGAAGGTTACAAAAGGTTCTTTAGTAGTAGCTAAAGGTATGAAGGTTGGAACTTTATATATTTGTATAGGTCATACTATTCCTTTAATTGTTCCAAGAAATAATACAACAAGAATGTAGTCTGTTTTCTTACTCAAAACCCTATATGCATCTTTGTCCCATCACTGCATGACAGATCCGAGTGCTCACTTGAATCATGCAAAGGTACCAGGTCTCTCTTTTATGTCAAATTTTTCAAGGAGTTAACATGATCACACAAGTATTCCATATCTTAAGAAAATTATTAAAGGTAAAGCACACCAAGAATCAAAACACAACACAAAGGCCTAATGAATCAAACAATAATATATATTAGCTTTACCATACAATAACTAGGAACACATATGTAAACAATCAATATCCATCCACAAAGATGCATTGTTTTAATCAATAGAAAAACCAATAGTTGAATACATACTAATAGCCATCTCTAAGTAGAGCATGCAAATATACCAGCACTATAATTCTATTACAATCTTCGTCATACATCATCTCTCTAAGCCATGTAAATCAATACATATATATAGCTATTGGGGAATTTACCTTCACTACTTATGCACTCTAAAAAATAGGTTTCATGCTCAGAATAGCTATGTGCTGCTACAAAATAAACTAGGAGGCATGTAAGATTCACCTAATAATAGATTACCTATAAATAAATATAGTTCTAATCCTATTATTATCTTGAACTTTACATGACTATTGATCTCCCTCTTGTTCCCAAAATAGCTTGGCGTGTCTTCCAAGTCTTCTATCGAGTGTGTTCAACACTCAATCCATCCTTAACCCATGCATAGAAACCGGCTAAGTCCCAAACTCCAACTCTCCCATCGGTATGCTCGTATCCACCCATCTTTCTACCCGCACCTTCATGCCTCGCTTCCTACATGCCCTAATCTCATGAGCCTCTAGTACAAAGGCATAAATATGTCCAACAAAAATTACCCCACACTAGTTTCATTATCTCCCACGATAATGGGTAATCATGCCATGTCTCTCCAATAATAAAGAATAAAATAATGAATGTACACAAAGAAAGAAAGAATACATGGGCACTCTTATTCTTCAAAAGCCAACATCAACTCAGTGGTACTCATTCTTGATTTCTACTTATAACTCATTCCTGTTCATCGACGTACCCAAAATTGTAAGGTACTGTACTACCGGAACAACGTGACAAGTGCCCCAATGATGATACAGGTCTCCTCGCAAGGTGTTCGGAATCCGGAAAAGATCTCCAAGTGTGCGTTAACATCCCGCATGCCCTACTTAGCCCCCACGTGCTTTGTTTTTCCCTTTTCCCCTCTTTTCTTGGCCTTTTGCTCTTCAGTGACAAAACCACCACCCTGCATGGGCGGCGGTCTCGTGACCGCCGCCCTGATCAGGGTGGTGGTCCTGTAACCGCCACCCTGCTCAGAGTGGCGGTCCTTTACGCATTTTCTAGAAAGTGTTTTTAACATGACTCACGTAAAAATCAACAATTCACCAGCTTTTTTACCAACTTGGGCTTGCATTTATGTTTTTGGTCCCCTGGAATAGTGTTTGGCCATTGTTTATAGTTTTAGAGTTCAGTTTGGTTTTGATCTTTGGGTGAATGAAAAGCTATAAATAAATGGCTTGTGCTCAAACAAATGGTCTCCCCTCATTCACTTCTCATACTCTCATTTTCAATAGTTCAGTCTATTATTTTTCTTAGAAGCCATAGTTTCAATTCTTTGCATGCTTAGTTAGCATTGTTCAGCTGTTGGTAAGCCACATATCCATCTTGTGTGCAAAGGTAGTTGTTATTTCACCCAATCCATTGGAGTAGAATAGCTTAGGAAGCCATTAAAGTTGTAGGTTTTTCTCCTCAAAACAGGATAGTTTCAGGTTCTGGACGCTTTATGTTGCATGACTCGCAATAAATCCCACTAGGAATTGCATAAGCCAAGCTCTGTACTCTTGCGCTATCCCTCTCCTACTCGCATTATATTCAGTCTGTATTCTGAGCTACCTTTGTCCCAATATCTACTTCTGTTGATGCTAGCATTACACGCTTTTCTGGATTCACGTGAACATGAAGGAATGAGGAGATCACACTGAGGGGACAAGATCACACACACCATTGGATTCGCCACTGTTCTACAAAATCCAGGTTCTAGCTTTCAAAGTTCTAAAGTTAGAAATATATCAAATAGAGTAGATAATCACTTCTTTGATTAAGTTTACTTTCGATATTGCCAAGGAAGTCATGGGGATTGATAGTTTCGAGAAAATATGATTCATTCCTCACTTCGAGGTAGGATCGAGAGTCTGGCAAATAGATTAAGCAAGTTATTTCATTATTTAGAATAGATCTACAAATTGCATCAGAAAAATAACTACACTCGGTTATTTTGTTTGTTTTAAGTTTTATCTTAGTTGTCAAATTCTAGATACGTTTAAATAGCTGCTTTCTTAAATTCTTAAGGTTTCTTTAAAATACAAAAATAGATATTATATATGTGTTCTAGATTTATTCCACGTAGTTAAAAATTTGCTTTGTTGCAGTTAGATTTACATTATTGTTTTGTATGACAATCACGGGACATAGGGAGCCCAGGGAATACGTATTTGAGCCAATTGTGCCTCAATCCAATCTCACACGGTAATAGTTGACATAGACTAGAACCTTAGAATAAAAATCTTCCAAACAACAACAAATTTATGACAGATTTACTAGGATTAGGACTTGATTTCATACATGACCATAGCAGGACCGCAACAACCAAGAGTCTAGGGTTATGATCCACAAATCCCGCAACCTAACGAATCCATAAGTCAATCAGACATAGACACTGGCCTACGCACATTAGTATTTAGATCTACCCCACTTCCACCCACCATCATCGAACAGTTATCCTTACTAGATATAGCAGGCTAACAAAGCTAGAGAATTCTGGACTAGGCCAGAGAATCGTCTATAGAGTCGATTGTATTCATTACCCACCATATGACCTTATCGGGAGACATACACGAAACTATCCCAGGTCATTTTCCACGTATTCCACAACCCATAGATCGAATCATGCCAGAGCTCGATATTGATTGGAGCCTTCGAGCAGTCATCCTTACCGATCGATCTATCACACCAGTTTAGGTTAGAAGGGCCTTCTTTGCCTTAGATTCACAAATTCCACTAGTGCGTATTGAAGACGTTAGATTGCCTAACTAATTTGTCTACATCCCATGCATATTCCATCCCCACCGACTGCCCTCAAGACAACCTCGGGAGGTCAGTACGTGAAATAGTTACTTGTAGATTCCCACGCTCGCTTGTCACTTTTCCGGCGTACAAAATTGGTGAACCCGACGTGAAACAAACAAAATTAGTGAAGCTGACGTGAACTTCCTACTTTCTCGTCTGGAGTCATAGTATTACGTTTTCTTTCAAGTTTAGTTTACTTTTCATCTTCTCCGCCTCATTAGCTTTCACGAATCATTTTCACTCTCTCCCATTATTCTACGGGTATTCATATACCCCCAAATATGTCGGGATTCGATGCATATGGCAGACCCCTCTTGGGTCTTGACGCATACTATGCCCAACAGAATAGACAATCATCACCCTCACTCTCAGTATGGGGTGAAAACTACTCAACTAATCAGTTGTCAACACAAACTCCAAGAATCAGATATAATTCATCTTTTCAAACTGAGGAGTTAGATCAACCCCTCAAAAACAACAAATAGAGCCTTCAGTGCTCGAATAATATGACGTTCACTGGAGAATCTAGATCATCTCCTCAGATGCTACTTAGACCACAAATTAGTAGACAATCAGACACATACCTGGTCTTAGATGATGAACAGTCAATACGTTATCCTAGGAGTGAATAAAGTGCTCTCAGGGTATATACCCACATGTAGGAGGTTTACAAACGCAACCCGAGGTCTCTTTTCAAGAAAATACCTCTATATCATTGCATATAGGAAATGCTCTCGGAGAAACTTGGCAAGATAGCGATCAGTTCATAGCAGGATATCACATGCCTATAAAAAACCATAGTATACAACAAACGCCACCAAGGTAGAATATCGTGACTTCACCAAATGAAGTCATTTCAACGTTAGTAGAAAAAGTGAGAGGGTTAGAACTTTCCCAAGCAAGTCAAAATTCGTAATTCATGCAAACAGGGGGTTCCAATCCTCCACACCATCCTAGCCAAGTAGATCTCCTCACAGGAGTAGGCACGTTAGGCATGCCTCCTCAGTATCCACAACAAACACCAACTAGGCCCATCATCTCTAACACCATTCCTCCCAGTCTAGTATCAAACAATCCATTCCTGGACAATACCCTGTCATACTTAAACATGTACTCCAAATCACCACAAGGAGATATGTTCTCCTCTCCGGAATGCTTGCTCAAACACAGGTGTTTCCTTATGCCCCTACCAATGCATACGCTGCGCCATATCAACAACCCATCCCACCACCACTCCCTCAGCAACCACCATCAATGGTTGAAACCTATGCGATAGGGACTTATTCAGAATATTTGAAAGAGCCCTTAGACTTTGCCATATGAAGCGTCATGCTTCCAAGACCCCTTCCCGATTTACCCAAGTACAAAGGTGAGGGAGATCCAAATGCGCATATCAAAGCTTACGCTACAGCCATACGAGAACTACTCCCTTGGGATGGGGTTGTTGCTAAAATATTCCCCAAAACTTTGGAAGGCATCGCTCTTGATTGGTATTATAGAATACCTGAGGCTTCCATCCATTCATTTAAACAACTTGTATCAGAGTTCATTAAGGCATTTGACATGAACAAACTGTTAAGAACAGAATCGTGAGAGTTCTTACACATCAAACAAGAACACAACAAATCTGTCGTCCATTTCATCCAAAGGTGGCGTACAGCCCTTTATTCCTCGGCAAGTGCACCAAACATGGATCAAATGGAACTATGTTATTTATTCCTTCATTTTCTTAGTAGAGAAGTGAAGGAAGAAGTCCGTAAGTTCCCATTATGAACTTACGATGAAGTACTAGAGAGTGCTCTTTGAATAGATCAAGCAAAGAATTGATAGTGGTCGCAAAACATATGGAGCAAACATGAGGTTAATTGCCCCCAATCAGAACACTACAAATTATCCCACCACCACAAACCTCAATCAAGGACCTAAAATCCTTAACAAAAATCGGGGGTGTAACAAATGATGGAGTAGCCAACCAGCCCAAGAAGGTAAATATTGTCAATACTCCATCATAAACAAACAACCAAAGAAACAACAACTTTACCCCGATAATCAATACAGTGGATTTTAACCATCCACAACAACAACAACAACGGTGAAATCCCATACAAGGGCCAAGCCAAAACTCATTTGGTTATCAAAACCAAAATCAAAGCCAGAAACAACAAATGCAAAACTTTAATCCTAATAGGCAACAGTTTGATCAGAGTTTTAGGCCACAATATACACCAAACCAACAAACCAGGAATTACAATCCCAATTCATATTGTGGTTTCCACAAAATTTGAGGTCATGATACTAGAACGTGCCGTGACTACAATAAATTCATGCAACGTTTGCTGAAGAACAAAGATAGTTCTTCACAGATTTGTTTTTGGCAGATCCCGTGTCACCACCACCAAGCACGCTTGCAGGGGCAGTTTCCCCTCAGAATGCTCCCCTCAAGATCTTTAACGATCCACTCCCAAATCATGATAATAACAGACTAAATCCAACTGGGATGAACAAGGGTGCAATGACGGGAAACAATGATCATGAAGCCTCGACTTCACTAAATCCATTAGTTGCGCCACAATTAGGAAATCAGCCGAGACCCAAGATAGTCAGTTTAGTAGAACTAGACGCTGAACTACCTATCGAAGCTATAACAAGAACACAAGAATATTTCTCTCAACCAAGCCCAAGTCACCTGCCGAAATGATAAGAGTCAACAAATAGTAGAAAAACCCGTGGGTGCCTATGATTTAATTAACGACCTAACAAAAACCTTCTCGCACATTTCATTTTTAGACTTACTAAAAAACTCTCCTGCTCACAGGGCTGCTCTTTTAGAAGCATTAGGTTTAGGTCATTTAATTAACATCACTCCACCTCCTGAAACACAGGTAAATCATGTAGACTTTGATGTTCATCCTCCAGGGCAGCCGGACAAGGATGTCGAATTCATATTCGAAATAAGTAAAATGCCTACAGATGTTGAGATTGCACGCCGAGGCGATCCAGCCTTACACTTACAAGTATGGGTTTATAATAACTACGTAAAATGAGCAATGGTTGACGATGGGGCCGCAGTTAACATAGTCCCCTTCTCTTTCCTTCAAAAATTAGGATATGGGGAAACAAACTGTTCCACCACTCGAAATACATTGAGAGGCTATGATAGCCTTAAAGCCACTTCGATTGGAACTATAATACTACCAGTCACCTTAGGACCCAAAAAAATCCTGACTGAGTTTTATATTATAGATCGGGAAACTAATTATAATATGATCCTTGGCCGACCATGGATACACCGAATGAAGGCAATCCCTTCTACATTATTCCAAGAAGTAAGATTCTTGCATCTAGGAAAGGTGTTTGTAGCCAAAGGTGATCCAAAACCTTTCGATATACACCTAGCTGACTTAAAGAAAAGACCAGGTGTGCACTCGGAATTTGAACTTCCAACAAACCAACTTAATAAACCCACTGACGCAAAACCAGAGGAGAAGTTGGTACCTACAACAGATCTTGAGACTATGAATCTAGTCAAGACAATCCCAGCCTTAAAAGATGAAGCTAACATTGTAGAAATGGTATCATTAGGAACTACTACAAAAATCGTTGAATTACTAGAACAGGATCTACCAATGTTCTTACCATTTGATTCTCAGTAGGCCCTAGGTGTTGGTTCTCTTCCAACAGAGGATCTCTGTATGGTGGAAGTAGAATGCGCAAATACAACAAATATCCCAACATCTCGTATTCCCAGCTAAATATTGGACTCTCCATTTTGATGGAGCTAAATTCTGTTATGGAGCGGGGTTGGTGTAATCTTTACTTCCCCTGAAGGAAAGATCCTACCATTCGCCTTCAAACTCAATTTCGAATGTATAAACAATGGCGCTGAATACAAAGCCCTCCTCCTTGGCCTCATTTTAGCCAAGAGGATTGGTATTAATAACATCAGAGTATTAGGAGACTCACAATTGGTAGCAAACCAAGTCTCTAAGATATATGAAACCAAAGCCGAGCATTTACTGACTTTACAAAAAGTTGTGTTAGATTTAAGCAAGGAATTTGACTTCATATCAATCAAACAATCCCGCGAGAAGAAAATATTCTCATTGATTCAATAGCAACTTTCGCATCACGTTTTACTCCAAGCAATAAGTTAGAGGATACCCGCTTCGTAGTATCCCTTCGTGATGAACCATTGATAAAGACAACGACAAATTCTCTCTTTAAACAAAAATGAATCTACTATCGTAGACCATGTTGATAGTGATATGGCCACTTTGGATTACTTAAACGCCTATGCAAAGACTACATCTCTCCTATCATATGATAGATTTTTCCTTAATCCCACATTCATCTTCTTACTACGGAAATCCCATAATGGAACCTAGTATACACAGAGCAAGTGGGGAAGATTTGGATTTACCTCCACCCCCACCCGAGTTTCAAGAAGGTAATGCCTCTTTAATCGAAGAAACAATTGATGTTAACATCGGAACGGAGGATGAACCAAAAATATTAAAATTAGGGTCCTCATTAACCCCAGAAGAAGTAGAAATACACACTCAGATCCTCAAAGAACATCAGAAAGCTTTTGCATTTAATTATAAGGAAATGACAGGCATTGTACCACACATTGCGGTACATAACCTCATCACTAAATCTGATGCAAAACCGGTTAAACAAAAATCAAGACCCATGAAGCCTAAGGTGGCTCTCATGGTGAAAGATGAAATAATAAAACTCCTACAAGTAGGGTTCATCAAACCAGTCGATTACTCTCAATGGGTATCTAATATTGTTCCCGTTCTAAAAAAGAATGGGAAGATACGCATCTGCATAGATTTCGAGACATTAACAAAGCATGTCCTAAGGACGACTTCCCATTACCATCCATAGATGTCATTGTTGATGCAACAGCTGGATTTGAACTCTTGTCTCTCATGGATGGATTCTCGAGATACAATCAAATTAGAATATCTGAACAAGACCAAGCTAAAACCATGTTTATAACTCCTTGGGGAACCTATTGTTATGTTGTTATGCCATTTGGCCTCAAGAACGTTGGTGCTACGTACCAGCGAGCTATGACATATATATTCCACGATTTAATTCATAAAATCATGGAATCCTACATAGATGACTTGTTGGCTAAGGCCAAGAAGCGTTGTGACCATCCAGAAGTACTCCACGTCATTCTTTCACGCCTAATAGAATATGGAGTCACACTAAATCCAGAGAAATGCGTCTTTGGTGTAACAGGAGGAAAGCTCCTAGGTTACATCATATCGTCACGAGGGATAGATGTTGATCCAACCAAAATTCGGGTTGTCCTCGAAATGGTCCCACCTTCGAATGAATCTGGAATCAGGTCATTTCTTGGAAAACTGGGTGCAATCCAGAGATTCATCCCGGACTTAAGCTTTGCCATTCATCCAATCAACAATTTTCTCAAAAAAACTATAGCATCGATTGGACCGAAGACTGCAAGGAAGCTTTTGACACGGTTAAGTGTTTCTTGTTGTCACCACCTACGCTAATGCCACCTAAGCTAGATCACCCGTTAATTTTATACTCACGAGCTACCAATGTCTTGTTAGCTTGTATGTTGGCCCAAGAAGATGATGACAAGAGAGAACGTGTGATTTATTTCATTAGCCGAACACTGCTCGACTATGAAACATGCTATACACAAGCAGAACGAGAATGTCTCACCATAGTCTTTGCTACTAAATGCTTAAGACACTATATGCTGAATCAAGAAATGAGGGTCATGGTAAAAACGGACCATTTACTTAACTTTCCTCAAACAAGGATCCTTGTCTAAAAAGGTGGATGTTTTATAACCTTAATGGGGGAATTCGAATTAACATTTGTAAATCAGAAGTCGGTTAAGGGAAAAATCATTACGGATTGGTTAGCTGATAACCCATTAGATGGAGGTGATTTAGTAGATTTAGATTTTCCAGATGAGTGCGTATACTACATCGAAACTCGACCCTCTATCTCTGAGTGCCCCTGGTACAATGATATCATTAATTATATCATGGACCATACGTACCCAAAAGGAGCTACACTACAACAAAGAAGGCGGTTACGTATTCTTGCAGCCAAATACGTCATCATAGAGCAAGTGTTTCACCGAAAAGCATTCGATGGAATGCTCTGAGATGTGTCGACACAGAAGAATCCAAGAAGATTCTCCACGAATCTCATAGTGGAATGTGTGGAGGCCACTTTGGTGGCCATGCCACCACTCACAAAATACATCGAATGGGCTATTTTCGGCCCACTCTAGAACACGACACAATGGAGTTTGTACACAGGTGTCATAAGTGTCAAGAATTCTCCCACGAAATTCATATGCCAGCACAAGCTCTACAACCAATCGCTACTCCATGGCCCTTTTCTACATGGGGCCTAGACTTAATAGGGAAATTCTCTCCTCATCACATATGGCCATAATTTTATAATCACGGCCACCGAATATTTTACCAAATGGGTAGAGGCTATGCCCTTACTAGTGTACCAGTTCTCGTAATCGCCAAGTTCATTTTGAACCAAATCATTTACTGATATACGGATCCCACAAATCATTATCTCTGATAATGGAACTTCTTTTAAGAATGAAGAGGTTCGTGAGCTATGCAATAAATTTAAGATAAGCCATCATACGGCTTCCTTGTATTACCCTCAAGCCAACGGACAGGCTGAAGCGACAAACAAGACACTGAAAGCCATTCTCCTTAAAACTATGAAAGAAAACAAATGAGATTGGCATTTGAAGTTATATCCAGCCTTGTGGGCCCACCGAACCTCAATAAGAACACCAACGGGAGCAACTCCTTTCTCACTAGTGTTCGGGGCAGAGGCAGTTCTCCCACTCGAGGTTGAAATACCCAGTCTCCGCATTTCATTACAAGGGATTTTGGATGAAGATGCTTACAGAGAAGCACGTCTTTCCCAACTAGAAAGCCTAGATGAAACTAGGTTAGATGCTGAACAACGACATAGAGTTTATGCTGACCGGATGTGCTGGCAGTACAACAAGAAGGTCTATGAACGTGACATATACGAAGGTGATCTAGTTCTAAGGCTAGACAACCGGATCGACAAGAAGACCGGCGAAGGAAGGAAATTTTGGCCCAAATGGTTGGGCCCATACCGAGTCATGAAGGACTATGGAAATGGTGCATACCTCTTATGTACGCTAGAAGGTGAGGAATTTGGTGAAACAGTCAATTCCCTGCACCTCAAGCGGTTCTACGCATAAGCAGCTAGCACTACTTATATAACTATCTACATTGCATTTTCATACAGATTAGGATCATGTTGTCCATTTGTTTTGTACACAAATTGTGATCAAGGAATCTATTCTCAAAGAAATTCATTACAAACTCATGATGTTGTTGGCATAAACTCTTTAATCGTACCTCTCCATTTTCATGATGTCATCAAATTATCTCGGAATCATTTTATCAAATAAAGCTAGATATGACAAAGTCTTAAACGGTAACCATACCAAGATCTGCGGGCTTGTTCTCACTTTTAGTTTCTTCTTAGGATAGGTGTCTTGCCTATGGTCTGTTCTAGAAGCTTCATGGTGTCACATCTATCCCATATATATGTCTCTTTGGAAATAAGCACATACTGACGTTTTACTCAAGAAAACAAGTCAAACGTTGATCAAACAGAAAATTTTAATTTTACACATTTCCTTGCCCCACCAACCTTTGGTGATGAGCTTGCGTCTCTTACTAGTGACGTAGGGTTGGGAAAGGATGGAAATTCCCTTACTCACCTATGCTTTGCCCACGGTGTTAAACCCACACTTCTTACTAGTAGCATGGGGCAAAGTGTAGGGGGTCCTCTTGAAAAATAAATACAAATGGTCATACACAAACAATTCAAACTTTGAAAATTTGAGTCAAAATTAAATGAATCAGATGTTCAAAATTCCAAGAGAGTTAAAATCCTAAAAACCCATATTTTGTCTACTATGTGGCCATCTATGGATCTAAGTCTAGGTAAACCGCAAAGTAAGTTGTATTCTAAACGATGAAGTCACTCATGTAGAGTAAGCTTGTAGCTTCCAATTTGGTTCCACCAAAGCTTTGTCTGTATTTCATCACTATCATTTTAGCACATTTCATAACTTGTGCCCTTCTTGACTCTTGGTGATAAGCCCTCGCATCTTACTAGTTGTGTGGAGTTAGGAGTGGGGCAAGTTTATTTGTTCATCGTACTGGTTTGTATTCATCACTTTGCAAAACAAACATGAGGTATCCAAAATTGCTTACAAAAGCTAAGATTCAAAATCACATTATATCTACATCACCATATATCAGCATCATGAAACACAAAAGGAAATAAAAACATTTACATCATTTGTTCACCATTGCATATATTCTAGAAAGCATATAAACATACATCGTAGTATACATAGGGAAACTGGAAATAGAAAGGAAACCATGAGTGCCAAGATTTTGATCCAAAATAAATACGTATATATAAATGATCAATGTTTATATACAATGCCATCATGCACTAAGCATGGTCAAAACGCTCAAAGAGCCCGGGATATACAAAGAATATATAGTACAAAATCTACGAGAGCCAAGTGGCCTCTCAATCCCTATGCGACCCCTCCGAAGGTGCACGCCCACACCTAGGACTCCGGCTACGCCGGGCTCGAATGCACAGAGGGCTCAGGGTCACGAGGAGCAGCTGTAGTCTCACCACGAGAACAGCTCCTCATAAGACGCTCAGCCATCCTGTACCCCGCTAGCTCGGTGTGAAGGGTCGATACCATCCTAGCCACATGCCAGACTGGAGCAAAGACGTTGGTATGCCCACCGCGGCCAAGGCTCTCCAACATCTACGGAAAACTCTGCACGGGTCCTATCCATGGGGATCATCAGGGAATCAGTACATACCCTACGGATCAAATCCCGCCACTCATCAACAGTCTCTACAAACAAAGGAGAAAACAAGTTAGAAACCAAACAAGAAATTAGGAATACAAGATTGCAACTAAGGAGAGCCTACAAGAAAACATTAAAAGGGAGAAAGGGTAACTTACTCGGATCACCAGGCCTCCAGGATGGGTCGCTGGCCTGGCACCTGCCGCGGATGCCGCTGCCAACTGAGGGGCTGCTCCTATGGCGGGAGCAACGTATCACCCCGCAACGGACTCATCCTCTCTACCACGGCCCTAGGAGAGTGGCTCCTCTGAAACCAGAGTCACCCTCTCTATGCTCTGCTTAGCCCTCTCTACCTGCATAATATCCTGAGTGTCATGCCACTCAGGATTGCTGTCATTGGTCTCCTCCTCTGTTCCTCCCTCTGTGAACTCCTCAGACTCGAGTCAATATCAATATGGTCATCGTTGCTATAAGTAGGACCCAAAACAATCTGAAGAAAAGGTTCCTGAGGTGCACTGGCTCTCCCTCTAGCACGTACTATCCTCCTTGTTGCAATGGGAATGCCAGGAGTAACCACTGTCCAACCTCGGCCTCTAGGCCCCCCTCTGGCCTCACAAAATGATCTGTAGATTGGCGCCACTGGGGGAAGCATATCCGTGTATGGTAAGCCAAACTGATGAGGAACTCGGCCAAAGGGGTGCATCTCCACACGTCCCACTCTGTCAATAAGCTGCCTGTCGTGGAGCAGGAGATCAAGGTAAGAGTCTCCTCACCCCATATGCCCACCATAGTCTGATATGGTGTGGCCTCCATGTCGGCAGTGGTCAGGGAGGCAACTGGCTGATGAGGTGCTCTAAGCACCGACATGTCTATCCATCTGGCTACCCTCACAGCCTTTAGGATCTGCCACCTCCACCCCTGCCATAGGGGATGAAATGCTCATAGACCCAACTCATGACTAGAGTCGGGTGGCTCAATGACTGCCCCTGTAAATGGACTACCCTGTATAAGTCATGGTAGGTAGTCCCAAGAATGTCTGCCCCCCAGGCATATATCCGACCATGCCCCTCTATCTGTGTAATAATGGGGGCCCAACAGTATAATAATGTGTCCCCTCCCTTGTCCCCGATCAATCTCGAGGCAAGGATCCCCATGATGGCCTGGCGAAGTAAGGGGATGGGAAAAGAGGGAATAGATCGAACTCTCACCCCCTTCTTCGACCCCGTGGAGATGACTGCATCTCCCATATATGTGGCCCACTATGCAACTCGTGCTCGTGAGCTCGCTTATCTCTAGGATGAGTCATCTCCCGATGATCAGGACCCCCAGAATATGATAGACATCCTCCAATGTGATATTCCACTCACCGCGGACCCCTGGCAATAGGAAGGTGTTTTGATCTGCATCCCACTATGTGAATAGGTCACAAAGAATGTGACTGGATGGTGTAACATAGGGCACACGTGAGATGCGTAGTATCTTGGCCCACTGAAGTGTATCCTCCTCATCCTGTGAGAGGGCATCTAATACTCCTGGGAGCCAATCACACTCCCTCTCTCTACTCCAATGGATATACTCCTCTCTCGCCTGCATACACCCAAAAACACACAAAACAAAGCAAGTTAGCATCCAATTAATACTGAGAAAGTCATAAAAACACGTAGAAATGCTAAAAATACAAACACAATCTCAAAAAGAGGTTCCTTTTGCATTCTGTGCAAAACCGCCGCCCTGAGCAGGGGGCGGTTTTGTAACCGCCACCCTGATCAGGACGGCGGTCATGTAACCGCCGTCCTGGGTAGGGCGGCGGTCATGGTCCGAAAATCCACGCGGGTTTTTAAACCCAAAAAGCCTAAAAAACGTTAAAAAAGACCATTTTACGTAAAAACAAAGCCTACCCAGTAGGCGCCCCCCCTAGATGAACCTTTTGACACTAACATTTTCAAAAATTACCCCCCCATGACAAAGATTTTAACATTTCAAAATTAAGGGGGGAAAAAGGAAAAACTGAAGAAAACTAACCTGTGATCTCGCGGGTCGATGTTCCATGCATGGAGGCATGATCGCTATATCTCGTCATAGACGTTTTGACTCTACTCACGCAAGAAATTGTCACCGTGGGTCCCAGAGCTCAAAATCAATCAAATCAACTTACGTAAATGAATAGGAAAATGGGCCCACTTTCATATATATAAGACTGCTTCGCTTTTAAAATGACTTTTCACAGGTTTGGAGCGCTGATGGAGGTAAGTTCCTATCCTCACACAAATGGTACGTTCTCATTCCTTGTTATCTTAGCGTTTATTTTTCAAACTATTGTATCTATCTACACTTGAGTTCTCTTTTCGTTTTGCAGGTAGAGGGAATTTTGGATGGCATCATTTCAACACATGGACGTGTCAAGTATAACTTCTAACTTCCCATTTCGGGACTGCCATACTCGGACCCACCGTTTTACGCCTCTCCATGGCTAAAATGCTTCTCCAAGGGGGCAATATGTATGTACCCAAAATTGTAAGGTATTTGATCCGAACAACGTGACAAGTGCCCCAATGATGATACAGGTTTCCTCGCAAGGTGTTCGGGATCCGAGAAAAGATCTCCAAGTGTGCGTTAACATCCCGCATGCCCCGCTTAGCCCCACGTGCTTTGTTTTTCCCTTTTCCCCTCTTTTCTTGGCCTTTTGCTCTTCAGTGACGAAACCGCCGCCCTACATGGGTGGCGGTCTCGTGACCGCCGCCCTGATCAGGGTGGCGGTCCTGTAACCACCGCCCTGCTCAGAGTGGTGGTCCTTTACACATTTTCTAGAAAGCGTTTTTAACGTGACTCACGTAAAAATCAACGATTCACCAGCTTTTTTTACCGACTTGGGCTTGCATTTATGTTTTTGGTCCCCTGGAATAGTGTTTGGCCATTGTTTATAGTTTTAGAGTTCAGTTTGGTTTTGATCTTTGGGTGAATGAAAAGCTATAAATAAATGGCTTGTGCTCAAACAAATGGTCTGCCCCTCATTCACTTCTCATACTCTCATTTTCAATAGTTCAGTCTATTATTTTTCTTAGAAGCCATAGTTTCAATTCTTTGCATGCTTAGTTAGCATTGTTCAGCTGTTGGTAAGCCACATATCCATCTTGTGGCAGCAAAGATCTGTTATTTCACCCAATCCATCGAGTAGAATAGCTTAGGAAGCCATTAAAGTTGTAGGTTTTTCTCCTCAAAACAGATAGTTTCGTGTTCTAGATGCTTTATGTTGCATGACTCGTAATAAATCCCACTAGGAATTGCATAAGCTAAGCTCGTACTTGCGCTATCCCTCTCCTACTCGCATTATATTCACTCCGTATTCGAGCTATCTTTGTCCCAATATCTACTGCTGATGCTAGCATTACACGCTTTCCTGGATTCACGTGAACATGAAGGAATGAGGAGATCACACTGAGGGGACAAGATCACACACACCATTGGATTCGCCACTGTTCTGTAGAATCCAGGTTCTAGCTTTCAAAGTTCTAAAGTTAGAAATATATCAAATAGAGTAGATAATCACTTCTTTTCAGTTAAGTTTACTTTCGATATTGCCAGGGAAGCTGTGGGGATTGATAGTTTCTGAGAAACTATGATTCATTCCTCACTTCTGAGGTAGGATCGAGAGTCTGGCAAATAGATTAAGCAAGTTATTTCATTATTTAGAATAGATCTACAAATTGCACAGACAAATAACTACACTCGGTTATTTTGTTTGTTTTAAGTTTTATCTTAGTTGTCAAATTCTAGATACATTTAAATAGCTACTTTCTTAAATTCTTAAGGTTTCTTAGAAAATACAAAAATAGAAATTATATATGTTCTAGATTTATTCCACGTAGTTAAAAATTTGCTTTGTTGCAGTTAGATTTACATTATTGTTTTGTATGACAATCATGGGACCTAGGGAGCCCAGGGAATACGTATTTGAGCCAATTGTGCCTCAACCCAATCTCGTCACGGCAATAGTTGACATAGACCAGAACCTTAGAATACAAATCTTCCAAACAACAATAGATTTACGACAGATCAACTCTCAGTTGAGGGGATTAAATATAGAAGATGACCAAGCACACACGTTTTGGTCAAATCAACCGAACTATAGATTACCCTAGGCAAACATTCACATGACTGTAGAAGGGTTTGAAAGAGAACAAACATTTGGTTGTGATCCTTTGGTCCCACAGCCAGATGTAGGAGACACTCTTCTAGATATAGATACTAGCCTAAGAATCCAGGTTGCAAGAATGCCTGTGAGGTACTCTGAGAAGATCGCGCAGTTATTGATCCTAAATATAGAAGCTGAGAAAGCATATGATTATTGGATACTAGGGATTAGGACTTGATTTCGTACATGACCATAGCAGGACCGCAACAACCAAGAGTCTACGGTTGTGATCCACAAATCCCGCAACCTAATGAATCCATAAGTCAATCAGACATAGACACTGGCCTTTGCACATTCGTATTCAGATCTACCCCACTTCCACCCACCACCATTGAACAGTTATCCTTACTAGATATAACGGGTAACAAAGCTAGAGAATTCGGACTAGGCCGAGAATCGTTCGTAGAGTCGATTGTATTTGTTACCCACCATATGACCTTATCGGGATACATACACAAACTATCCTAAGTCATTTTCCACGTATTCCACAACCCATAGATCAAATCACGCTAGAGCTCGATATTGATTGGAGCCTTCAAGCAGTCATCCTTGCCGATCGATCTATCACACCAGTTCAGGTTAGAAGGGCCTTCTTTGCCTTAGATTCGCAAATTCCACTAGTGCGTATTGAAGATGTTAGATTGCCTAACTAATTTTTCTGCATCCCACGCATATTCCATCCCCCCCACCACTGTCTCTCAAGCACGACGACCTCGGGAGGTCGGGTACGTGAAAGAGTTACTTGTAGATTCCCACGCTCGCTTGTCACTTTTCCGGTGTACGGTTATCAAGTGCCTTATTTATATTTTCACGTATGTCTATAAGTACTCCATCCATTTCATCCAAAATTATATTCTCACCTTTGTCTGTAGTACTCTAAGAACATTTTCTATACTTGAGATCATCCCATCCATTACATCCATATGTCCAGCTATGAGTTTCCCAATATCTTTTATATTTTCTTTGTGAGGGTCCCAGGATGCTGTGAGCGCATCACACTTCTCTTCCACCAATGTCATCCTCTCCTCACACCCAAGTGTTTCATTCTTCTTTGTGGAAAGGACCTCAATTTTCTCATCCAAAGTCCTTGTCTTAATGATTATCTCTGGGTCTGCACATATATTTAATATTAAATCTACTTTCTTCATTTCATCTCTTAGCATCTAAAGAATATTCTCATATCTTGTTATTTTACGCGCTATTGTATCCTTTTATATTTC
Source organism: Taxus wallichiana var. yunnanensis (assembly GCA_018340775.1). Classification (NCBI taxonomy): domain Eukaryota; kingdom Viridiplantae; phylum Streptophyta; class Pinopsida; order Cupressales; family Taxaceae; genus Taxus; species Taxus wallichiana. Next base: position 13,184,331 of record CM031238.1, on the reverse strand, counting down.
CCTCTCATCTACAATAATTTCTTCTTTTTGCAAAACTATCTCCATGGTCTCTCATGATGCACCCAATTGTTTCTTGATCAATAATTGTACATAGTCTTGTAAGAAGTGCAGAGAGGAATAATAAGTCTAGTTTGTCTATTCATCAATGTCTAGATGTGCATCTATAATCTCCTTCCCCATATCTACCAAAAAATCCAAAATGTCCTTTATTTTCTCATTTTCATTCTTGCATGCTTCGTTAATTAGCTCCAACTATTCTTTCAAGCCCTTTTTTCTTCCAAGAGAGCTCTTAGTGTGGATGTTTTTTCTATATTCTTAGGTGTTACCTTAACCACTATCTTATTTAATGCATTACTTACCGTCTCATTGGTAAAGTCTGTAAGCTTGACCATCGATGCACACTGGGCCTTTTTCTTCATCTTTATCTTAACACACGCATCCTCCTTTACATCAAATTCTATCTCATCAATATGCATTTGCATACTCTAGGAAAATGGATTTATGATGCATAAACTAGCCACTTTAGGGTCCATAAGCTCCCATCCATAAAGTTCCTCAGGCTTCAAATTACTTTGAAACCTAGCATAAATGATCTTTGTGGGATCATCAACATACCCAGTTGTGGGAGTTTGATACATCTCCCCCTTATCTCCTCCTAAGCACCTACCTTTTGGAACATGCACCCCAACATCAAGCATTGGTCCTTCACCTATATGTGCATCAGTAGGCTCACCGTATGGCTCACCCTTATCTTCATCCTTCCCTGCAACTGTAGCACCACTCCCTACCTTGTGCTCTTTGAACTCCTCTACATCATGCTTCACTTCTTCACCTCGAGGTTCCTCTGCATCTATAGTAATAACAAGGGTCTCCTTAATGGTTTGTGTATTATCATCTGACTTCTCACCCTCAATATCCTTATTTGGAATATACTTGGACCTCTTATTTTCTTGTTCCGTATTGACTAGAGAGTTTCTAAGTGACATCCTAGGTGGTTGTGAGGTCCCCTGTGCACCGTGCCTCGGTGGCCTTGTCCTTCTTAGCACCCTCCTGAACTGTTGTTCCTCAAAGACCCTCACTTATCCCTATCTCCATAGTGCATGTTTCCATTCTCACTTCCTCACCTTCCTCTTATCTTGGATGTGTTTCCTTGTGTGCTCTCTTTTCCCCATAGTTGGTTTCCTTCTTCTACCATGATCTAGGCCACTACCTTCCTCCTTGATTCATCCTCATATTTTTCATCTTCATGGGGTAGATTAGAATCTTCATCCTATAATGTGCCCATAGTATGCTTCCCCTTGGGTAGTTCAGAAGCCTAAACTCATTCTCAATATATTTTCCATTTTCCAATTTCATCTTTAGGTAGATGTACACCTTGCCACACCAAAATTCCCAATTGTGAATCTTATAGAATTAATACGATATCATCTGAAATCAAATTCTCTATATAAGAAGACTTACCCAAATATACATATGTCTTCTAAAGTGTATGGTAATCACAATCTACTTTATCTGCATTAAAAATCAACCTGCATGCATTTGAAAACCTGTGCACCAAGGCCTGAAAATATCACATGGTGAAGGCATATGGGAGCTTGCACCAAGGGCTCCACTTTCCATCCTTCATTCCAAAATGCCCTATGCAAAAATGTTGATATACAAAAAACTAGGCCTGCTTCTCCAATACGAAGGAAGGTCCTTGGGTATTCTCCATTCATACTCAAAAGCAATGCACAAGCGCTCATACCAGAGTTCTAACCTTTTCTTGTAGGGTCCACTCATGGATCCATCACATGTATAATTTGAAAATATTTTTGTAAGAGACTTCTTCTCTTCAGGAATTGCCAAATATTGTCCTTTGTCCGTCGGGCACTCAAATTTCTACAAACACTATAGATAATAATATAGCACCAAAACTTATCTTGTCTCCCTGGTGTGCTTTTGCAATAATAGTCTCTAGAATAAAGGAAGACAAGTTATATACCACTCCTTCTGTCATCTTCTTCGTGATGTGCAACCATCACCTATTTACATGTGTCCAACGTTCTTGGTTATTCAATTTTGTGAGGAGGTGGACTACTTTCTAAATCACATGGTACTTTTCCAACTTGCAAATATCCATTCCGCGCCCTCCCTTTGCATAAGCCAATGTAACCCTTGTTGCCTCTACACCATCGTCATCAGAAAGATCACTGCCAATCTCGGTTCCCAAGCTTCTCAATCCTATCAACCTCCCGATAAAGGGTGTAATAAGACACATTCACCTCCTAGAATAATAAAATAAGTCCTCATGGAATCGGGTCATCAACCATTGGTACAAATTTTTGGTTTCCTAAAATACATCAGCTCGTAAATCTGTATAACTCCAATATTTGACAACTTCTCTCCTGCATCATCATACATGGCCATGTCATTCTTTTTCTCTAAATCTATTTTTACCACAAATAATTTTTTTAATTCATCCTTGTTATCCTTAGTCTAATGATTGTAGTCACTCACTTTGTTGCATCTAATATGTGACTCGAATCAAATCCCATTATAACAACTTCTAGTTTTTGCATTTCTAAAAATCAACTTTTGGGGGTATCTTCCACCTCTATTTCCACTTCCTTTTTCTTCCTTCCCCTTGTGGTTTCTCCAAGTGCTTGTTTTGGTGCCATTGCAATGATATTTTTGAACTAGATTAGAGCTCTACAATTTAAACTTGTGTGCCATAGCTTCAAACTTGTGTGCTATAGATTTTATTTGAACCCTAACTCACATATTTGCTTCCACACATGCCTTGCTTCACTCAAACACTTTCTCTGATGGAGTTCTAGCTAATTTCATGCACAAATATCTCTGGTTCAATCTCTATAATATCTCTCTACACACTTTTCCATGTAATTCACTCTTTAGCTCACTCTTCAACTCGCTCAAACACTTCTCTTCACAATGCAAGGTAAAAATGATATCGCAACCCCACATTTTATAACTTTTACAAATTTCTCTAAATTTATTGCTCTCCATCTACCACCATATTCATCATTAAATGATGTTTCATTCTTATTTCCATGCTATGTTTTTCGACACTCAGGTCATAACCTTTAGGTGTGCCCACCACTCCTCGGATACCTCCTTTGGTGTGCCTTCATGCACCAAAGTATCTATCCACTGTGCCTCACACCAAGTAGTTTCATATGCTACTTCATACCTCGCATTACACTGTGCTTCCATCCATCTACGCATGGTCTTCATTTATGAGAAATTTCCCTTAATCCGAACCTTTACCTAGAGCACATGTATAATGCACACCAATCTTCATCAAGGCACCAATCACTTTCCAATCCACCCCACACTAAATTATGCATGGTCCTTTGCACGTGAATTCATTATATAGTAATCAACTAGAGGTGCGCAAGTGTGCTTTTTTACAATAAAGAAAAAAACTAAATTGATAAAGCATATCAATGATGAAAAGAAACACATATAAAGGAAATGAATGAAATAAAATCCTACTCTAATTGGAAAAATTCCTTATCAAACAAACCAAGAAGAATTATTTATAGTAGGGCTTCGGACTACTCTCGTTAAAATAACCAGCAGCCATGTTCTATAAAACGAATATAACTAATAATTGTCTAAATCAAGTATATAAGTCACAACATATGGTCCCAACCAATGCACCTTGACTTCCCAAGGTGAAACACAAACTTAGAGTCATAAAGAAGAACCATATGTCCAACTTAAATATTCTTATTCTTAATATGCCTATAGTGACACACCTTGTCCTAGGAATTTTATTTCTTTTGACTCCACCATGAAATAATATACCGCTCATCCAATTGCATTAGTTTATCAAGGTGCTCTTCAATTTCTGTTCATCATTCGGTCTCTTCTACACACAATGCATAGTGAGGGTAATATTAATTCCCTTTGGTAAAACATCTTACGCACTAAAAACCAATTGAAAAGGTGTGGCTTTGTCAAATATTTTATAAGTTGTCTTGTATGCCCAAATTACAACATAGACTTTATCATCCCAATCCTTTATTCCAACATCACAAATCTTTGTCAATGTGTGTCCCAATATTTTTTTGAAAGCCTCAACAATCCCATTAGCTTGTGGGTGATAAGGCATTTTTTTTTGTGATGCACCACCATAAAATTTACCAATAATATCCCGATAGTCTCATTAACAAAATGAGTGCCCCAATCACTTATCAAACTCAATGAACATCCATACATGTTGATTATATTATCCCATAAGAATTTTTCCACTTTGTGTAGCTATTGTGCGATCCTTTATAGGCGTTGCTTCATCCCACCTTGTAAAATAAGTTGTAAATGTAATAATATAGCATGACCTAGTCCTTCGTCTCGGTGGGGAAATAGGTCCTACAAAGTCAATTTCCCATTTTTCAAAATGTTCTACACTTGTAATCGGTCTCAAAGTAATTTGATATCTATGCCCAGGATTCCCAAGACATTAAAAATGATCACACACCCTAACATACTCTTTACAATCCTTGTATATTATTTCCCACTAAAGGCCAACTAGAAAAATCTTGCACATGGTAACATTTCCTACATAATGTCCTCCTACAATCTGCCATGAGATTCCTCCATTATAGCTTCGCACTCATGTTCAAGTACACATTGATGCAAAATATCATCATGACCTAACTTGTATAGATCTCCACTGATTAACATGTAAGGTGCAATGTGTATGACAAGTTATTTCTTCTCTAAGCTATTCATCCCTTTAGGTGCCACACTAATATGAAAAAGACAACAATATCTTCTAAGTCGAGGGCACATGGTTTAATTTGTACTATTGTACATCTAATATCGTGTCCTAAATGTTCTTCATGTCCTCTCTTGAGTTAATCCTTGACAAATTATCTAGTCCGGAATTGCTCTTTCCTAGTTTTACCACCACAGTAAAGTCAAATTCCTAAAACAATAGAATCCAATGACATATGCGCCCTTGCAAAATGGTCTTATTAACCAAGTACTTTAGTGCCATGTGATATGCATAAAATATAAAAGGATTTTCTAACAAATGGTATCTAAACTTATGCATTGCGTAAATAATTGAAAATACTTTACACTCTGTAGTTGTGTAATTTTTCTTAGCTGGTGTCAACTTCCTGCTCACAAAAAGGATAAGATGATCAAAAATCCCAACACCGAGGTTATGATGGCACTGCACCAATGGGAATGCTAGAGGAATAAACATGTACATGAAACAACTTATCCCAGGAAGGAAAGCACAAAATGGGTGCAGAAGTAAGTCTTTCCTTCAATGTATCAAATGTTTTCTTCTACGCCTCATTCCAATGGAACTTCCCTTTTCTTTTCAATTTTTTTTCCAAGGGCATGGAAATATTAGCATATCCATTAATGAACTTCTTGTAGTAACTAGTATGTCCTAGAAATCCATAGACCTCTCTTTGATTAGTAGACTCCTCTAAATCCAAGATAACACCTACCTTGGCAGGATCTACCAACAAACCATCCTTGCAAATAATGTCTCCTAACAAAGTTCCAAAGGGTGTAGAAAAATACACTTATTAATATTCAAGGAAATGTTTAGCCACCTACATCTTTGAAACATAAGTCTCAAGTTATCAAAGTGATCTTTTACTAGCCCATATATAATCCAATCATCCAAGTAAACATGTAAAAACTTATGTAAAAGTCCTCAAATGCTTGCACAACAATGCATGAAATGACTGCAGCACATTCTTCAACCCAAAGTGCATAACTATGTATGAAAAAATTCACCATTTAATAGTGAAAGTCATCTTGTCTGGTCTTTTTAGCAACTCGCACCTAATGTTAACTAGAGAATCCTGTTATCCAAATTCACCCCGTGGTTGATTTGATAACATACATCGAAATTCTCAAGTCGAGGCAAATGGATTGATTCAGGGAAAAAATCATGTTTCTAGGGTCCCCTCAGATTTTTTCTAACTCCCCTGGCTGAAGAAGGAAAGAGCAAGCTCTGAGGAAAGGTGAAAAAAGTGGCAAAAACAAGCTTGGGACAGGAAAAATCGTGAAAATTGGCTAAGTCCTAGTCCTCGCAAAAGTTGGAACAGTTGGGACATCAAGGCGCGGATCGGCCGAAAAGCCTCCAGGCGGCCGCGAAGCAAAGGGACATCAGGGACATCGGGACGCGTGGGATGCGGAAAGCCGGTTCGGCCGAAGGAGAAGAAAATCGACTAACTGCTCTGGGACATTTGGGACATGAAGACGCGAAGGGCGTGAACCGCCCGGTTCGGCCGAAAAGGAGAACTTTCGCACTAAGCAGTTGGGACATCTGGGCCACAAGGACACGAAAAGGCGAAGCGGCCGAGAGCAAAGGAAGCCCATTTCGGGTGGTTTGGAAGCATTTGTCCCATACTGATGCGGGGACAGTTGGAACAAATGTACGTGAAGAGGCTTGAACCGGCAGTTAGGCCGAAACGGGAACTTCGGCTGAATGGGACGATTGGGACAAAGGGGCGCGTGGGATGCGGATAGCCGAAGGAGCTGAAAGCCAATCAAGCAATGCCACGTGTCATCAGCCGAACGAGGGATAAGGAAGCCCATTTCGGGTGGATCGGGAGTTTTGTCCCAAACAGTTTGGGACATCCGGGACATGAAGACGCGAAGGGCGCAAAAAGCCGGCAGACCCGCAGACCAATCAAATCATGACACGTGTCACAAGGGAGAAAGTCCAAAAGTCAAAGGGTGAGGTTTCAAGCATCGACCCGAGCCAATAAAAGAGGACATGTGCACAATGAAGGCAGGGAAGGAGAGAGAATTACGGATCCAATCAGCGCTTGACACGTGTCATCCAGTGTGAGCGTGGGAAAGATTTTCAAAACACATTTTCACTGTTTTGTGCCCTAAATCTTGGATCGACATATCTTTTGATCCGAGCTTGGATTTGCACGCGCTCTTTATATCAACGGAAAGCTCATGAAATTATCTACGTGATTCTAGGGTTAATATTGAATTTTGGTGTGAGTCTCAGTAGAGATAAAATTAAGAAATGGCTCTGACATGTGTTCATGGCCAGAAGTGACATTTCAACGACCAGATTTAATACAGAATGGGTCACATTCTCCTGTAATTCGGTCAAAGTGATAGGGTATGGGTTTGTAAGGTCCCCCATGCTGTTTTAATGCATCTGTAGTTGAGGAGGGATGGGCTCTCATGTTTTTGTACGTTTTCTGTCCCCTGGTCTCGACCCTTGCACTGTAAAAGCCAGATTTGGCTCATTTCCAAAGGAGGAACAATTTTTGACATAGAAACTTTTTCTTTCACCTCTAGCAGGTGGTTGATGCAAGAATCAGACCTCTCTAAAAGATTGTAACAATTTTTACCTCTCTGAGGTTGTAATGCAGTGATTTGGGTACTGGAAATGATAATGCAAGCTTTGTGAATGGTTTTCAGTCCTTTGTATTATTTGCTTCATTTCAGATCCTAAGTTATATCTTATCAGTCTGTGTATGTTTCATGTTGCAAATATCTGGTTTGTGTCTATTTGCTTGACAGAAATGTTTCACCACTCCTTTTGGTGCATCACCACCTTCAGTTAGTTTCAATTTTTACATTTCTATCCCTACCCCCTGGCAATTTAGAGTAGGATTAGGATCTAAACCTCTGTAGTTTTGCAAAATATAGATCTAAATCAGAGGAGTTGAGGAACCAGCCTCTAATCTGGAGATTCCTCTCTCAGTTTCACAAGTCCCCACACTTGGAGAGAGGTTTCCATGTTGTGCAATCACACTGGATGCTAGAGTGATCACCCTAGAAGCCTGATCTGCATCCAGGGGTGTTGTGAGTCTACAACAACAGTTTTGGCATGCCCGATGGGACCTAGAGGTCTCATTTTTATTGCTTGAGGTTGATGTGCATCTGCTACATTCTTCTTGCTTAAAAAGAGCTATTATTTACATATCGGTGACTCCAGGGGAAGAATCAAGCTGGTTCCAAGCTCGGGCTTGAAAACTCATGAGAAGAATCACCACAAGGTCAAGAGTTGGAGAAGAAGAAGTGCTATTTGAATACACGCAATTATCTCCAAGAAGGAGGCAAAGAGGATGAATTATTCAAAGGTCTCTATCTCCCAGAAACAAAACTCTCTCAACTCCTCCACTGGTAGGCCTTTCATTGGTCAACAAGGGTTTTAAGACCAATTAGAATGGCTCAAAACACTCCCTACGTCAACTTCACGGTGTAGCAGCCCACTTGCTCTCAATGTACAACATCCAGTTCCTATTACTGGCCTTGAAGAACATTCCCTACTTCACTTTGGAGAAAATCGGACTACTCCCGGTGATCATGTTAAAGATATTGCTAACCTTTGTGCAATCCATGAAATCAATGAAATGCAAGTGGCTGTCAAGTTACTGGCATCTTCCTTCAAGGGTAAAGCATTACAATGGTTTAGGAGCCTTGGAGCTGGTTCTATCACAAACTGGAATTATTTGTGTATTGCACTTCACTAGAAATTTGGAGAGAAGGGAGACAACTAGTCTCTTTTGGGAGCAGTGACAACTATCAAGAGAGCTCCCAATGAGCAGCTGACTGACTTCAACTTCAGATTTCAAAGGTCTTGGGATAGGATTCCAGTGGCAGTCAGGCCAATAGCAGAAGGTGCTTTTCTATATTACCTTAAAGCTTTGAATTTTGATATTTCTATGTTAATTCAATCTATGGGAGGCACAACCTTACCTGCTGCTTATAGCATTGCCATTAGAGCCGAAAAACTGTCTTATTCAAGCTGGTAAACTGGCTCCTAGGCCTCCCTAGCCCTTGTATCCAAACTTAGAAAATCCAAGCACTAGTCAAGCACCCACTTTGGCTCCTGTTCCCACCCCTAGAAATCGAAGTTCAAGTGAAACATCTACTTCATCCTCTAGTGCTTCAAATGAACTCCAAGAGGTCATGAAACAGTTGCAAAATTTGGGAAATGAGCTAGTACTATCAAAAGACAAAGCAAGCTCAAAGTGCTAGACCGTATCGCCTCAAGCGCAATACCGAGTGCTAGCCCCCATACCAACAAAATAGGTTACCAAATTAGGCTGCAAATCAAAATCAAAGCCAAGTGAGGCCTCCCGCTAATAGACCATTTCAGCCCTATAACCCCAATGTCGTATCTACTTCTAAAGCATTAGTGCCAGTCCAAAATAACATGGCCCAAGAATATGATTGGTGCTTTCCATGCAACGAGCCTCATAACCAATCCATGTGTTTCAATGGTGCTCTCAATCAAGCATTGATGGTGACAACTACTGGTGTGGAGGGTGAGGGCAGTCAAGGAAACAACCAACAACAAGAAACATTCCAACAGCAATCAGCCCCAAATGACACCACATTGGTAAACTGGCAAGCAGAGGATTTCTGTGGCATGAATCAGGTAGTTTCTCAAGGTGTTGCAGCCAACACAAGGTCAAAAAGGAGGAATTTGGGTGAAGAACAACTATTAGCCCCAGCCAATCCACAACCCTCTATGACTCCAGAAATGATTGGCAAGCAAAGTCCCATTTCAAATGCACAAGGGCAGCCAAGAACAGCCCCTAGGCCAACTCAAATGCCAGCTGTTGCTGCCCACGTGCAAGGGGTGAATGTGCAAACCAAGGGACAACAAAAGGATACTTCATCCCCGTTCAGTATCATTGAACAGATGAAGAAGACTAATGTCAATATATCAATGTGGGAATCCCTATCCATCCTAGGACAAAGAGATCTGCTGCAAGCTGCCATGAAGGACTGGCCAATTTCAAATCAGCGGGTTCAGATGCAAGACAAAGTGCTTACAAATATTGCCCAGCCTGAAGGAAGTCATGGAGGACAACAAGGTAAAATGTTGAAGCCCCCTCCTTTCTATGTTTCATTAATCATTAGAAATCAGCTAGTACATAATTGCATGATAGACTCCGGGGCAAGTAGCTCAGTAATGCCTAAGAAAATAGCTGATCAGCTAGGGCTCCAGTATGAAATAACATCTAAAGGGGTAGTGCAGCTAGATGGGACAGCAATAGCAACAGTTGGAGTGATTAGAAATTTGAGTCTTACCTTGCACGCATGTCCAAATGTTGTTGTCTTACAAGATGTATCAATCATAGACCTTCCACCACTCTTCGCCTTTCCTTATCAAGGGACTTCATGACCAAGATTGGGGGGTATCTGTCTGCTGATTGGTCACACATGCTATTCAGAACAAGATATGGAACTAAGGCCACAATTAGATCCGAACCTATTGCAAACTTCCATATTGAGCCTTACACTCAAAGTCAGATTAATGCCAATTGCTCAGCATTTGATCAAGAAGATCATCCTAGCACTGATGAGGCTGACACCAAGGTTGGAAGTATCCTAGATCTAACTCTTGATGAATGGGCAAACAAGATACATGCTTTTGATCCCTATCAAGAAGTAGAAGAATCTGTGCTAGGAGTTTATTGTTTACATGAAGGGAATTGACCTCTCCCCAGCATCACCAAGCCGGATCATAAAGACAAGAATGAAGTATGGCAATTGTTCTTTGATGGATCAAGGAGTAGACAAGGTGAAGGAGGAGGAGCTATGTTCATCTCACCGCAAGGTATAAGGTATTACTCAGCCTTCCGTTTCTAGTTTTCCTGTTCGAACAACACGGCTGAGTATGAAGCCTTAATTCATGGACTGCACTGGGCAATGAAGAAAGGCATCAAGAATTTACAAGTATTTGGTGATAGTGAGCTGATTGTAAACCAAGTCAAAGGAAAAAATGCTGCCAAAAATGATCTGTTGAAGAACTACAAAAATCAGGTATGGGATCTTATTGAAGATCTTGAAGCTTTTAGCATCAATTCCATCCCAAGAAAAAAGAATGAAGCCGCTGACAGACTTGCAGCAATTGGGGCTGCGTTTGATGTTGTAGAAAGTATCAAAAGTGAAAAATCTCAGCCTCATACCAAAGTGGTTGTGAGACTAGCTAATCCAGATAACAATACAAGTTGGCAAGTCTTCGAGAATGATCCACAAATTGTTAATTTCTGCAAAGAAGAAGCTAAGTTCTCCACCAGGAATCAAGACAAGCTACATCAGCAGTATGGTGACCAAGTGGTGTAGCTGAGAACTAACAAGTTACCAAAAGCCGTCATAACCTTGGGAGTCAATCTTCAACCCAAATGATCGATTCGGAAGGAGAAAGCGAATATTCAAGTAAAGGGTGAAGATTGAGCCTATTTTGGTGGGAGAAGGCAAAACATTGCAGATTGGCAAAGTAAGTACCTCACAAGAGAAATCTGATTTTGTTCAGCTTTGTCAAGAGTTCCCAGATGTCTTTGCTTGGACTTAAAAAGATCTAAGAGGTTTCAACCCAAAGTTGGCACAACATACTATCGAGCTGGATCCGGAATCCAAGCCTATCAGGCAAAAGCAAAGGCCAGTGAATCCCCATATTGAACCTCTCATGAGAAAAGAGTTAAGCAAGCTTATTGAGGCCAGTATCATCTTCCCCATCAAACACTCAAGTTGGGTCGCCAACTTAGTCCCAGTCAAAAAGAAGAATGGAGAGATCAGGTTGTGTGTCGACTTCAGAGATTTGAATAGAGCCTCTCTCAAGGATCATTATCCACTCCCTTCCATGGAGCAAATATTGCAGGTTGTAGCTGGTTCAGAAAGGTTTTCACTACTTGATGGCTACTCAGGCTACAATCAGATTATGGTGAGGGAGGAAGATCAGTTCAAGACAACCTTCACAACCAAATGGGGAACATATGCCTACAAGAAGATGCCATTTGGCCTATCAAATGTTGGAGCCACTTTCCAAAGGGCAATGGATATGGCATTCAAGGGGTTGATCAATAAAATAGTTTTGATATATCTTGATGACATCACTGTATTCTCCAAAAATGTGGTGGATCACCTTTTTCATCTGAGGCAGGTATTTCAGAGGTGTAGAAGATTTGGGGTATCATTAAATCCCAAAAAATGCATATTCCTGGCTCATGAGGGGAAACTTCTAGGCCATATTGTCTCAAAAGAGGGACTGGCAATTGATCCAGAGAGGGTTGAAGCCATAAGAGCACTACCATTGCCAAGTCACAAGAAAGCTCTTCAAAGCTTCTTGGGAAGGATCAATTTTGTCTGCAGGTTTGTCCCAGATTTTGTAGCCCTTGTCAAGCCCATCACCAAAATGTTAAAGAAGAGCATGGATTTTAAGTGGACAACAGAAGGCAAGGAGAGTTTTGAAGCAATCAAAGAAGCTATCTCTCAAGCACCGACTCTCATCAACACAGACTTCTCCAAGGATTTCATCCTCTATGCATTTGGAGGTGATGACACTATTTCTGCCATTCTAGTATAGCAGAACAAAGATAATGATGAGCAGCCGGTTGCCTTCTTCAGCCAGAGCCTAGATGACTATGAGGTGAGGTACTCTTTTATTGAGAAGCATGTGCTTGCAGTAATCAGAAGCTTGAAGAAATTCAAGCATTTAATCTCAAATAACAAGGTCCAATTGCTGGTCTCACATGCTGGGGTTAAGGACTTCCTCCTCAACAAGGATTTGAATGAGAAAAGGGCAGGTTGGATCACCCGTGTCATGGAGTATGACATTGAGATCAAGATCACCAAGCTGGTAAGAGGGAAAGGATTGTGTGAGCAGCTGGTTTTGGGGAAGCAAAAAGAAGTATGCAACAAAGAAGAAACTGTTTTGACAGTCCAAGACAGCCATGAGCCAAGTGGCAATCATGAAGAAGACAATGCTTCCCCCACTCCTTGTTGGACCCAAGGTATTATACACTTCCTAGGCATAGGCCTATGCCCTCCAGAGATGAACAAGACCCAAAGGAGACACTTCAGATTGTAGGCTGTCCCGTATGCCATTGTTGATGGAGTTTTGTTCAAGAAAGATGTGAATGGAGTGCTGCTGAGATGCATTAGCACAAATCAGATTCAAAGGGTGTTGGAAGAGTTTCATGGTGGACCAGCTAGTGGCCATTTTGCACCAAGAGTGACAGCTCTAAAAATCATGAAGGCTGGTTATTATTGGCCTAAAATCTTCAGTGATTGCTATGCATGGATCAAGAGGTGTAAGAATTGTGCATTCTTCACAAGAAAAGAGAGACTTGCTGCCCTCCCATTGCATCCAATCTCAGTTGACCAACCATTCATGCAATGGGGTTTGGACTTCATCGGAGTCATTAATCCCATTTCAAGCCAAGGGCATAAATGGATTTTGACAGCCACAGACTACTTCACCAAATGGACAGAAGCAGTAGCACTCAAAGAGGCGAATGAGTCTAGCATCTTAGACTTTTATGAGGGGATAACAACCAGATTTGGTGTACCTACCACAATAATCTCTGATAATGCATTGGCATTCATTGGATCTAAGGTGACTGAGTGGGCGGTCAAGAACAGTATTTACCTAAGCACTTCATCGAACTATTACCCTCAGGGTAATGGCCAGGCCGAGTCTACAAACAAGAACTTGTTGAGGATCATTAGGAGGACTCTTGATGAGAATCAGAGGTCTTGGCATACCAAGCTGAAATCAGCCTTATGGGCTGATAGGATCACTCCCAAAAGATCCACAGGTAATTCTCCATTCAGGCTTGTCTATGGAAAGGAAGCAATCTTTCCCATGTCACTGGAGTTGCCAACATTGGAACTCATGAAGCAGCTGGAGTTGCTTTAATTTGAGTCCATGGAGGTGAGGTATGCAGAGTTGATGGAGCTACAAGAGATCAGAAATCAGGCATCCCAAGTAATGGAAAAGGATCAAGCTTTGATCAAGAAGACCTTTGATAGAAAGGCCAAGGATAGATCTTTTCAAGTTGGAGATCTAGTGTTGAAATGGGATGTGGACAGAGCAAAACTGAGAAGGCATTCAAAATTTGATGCCATTTGGAGTGGCCCATACATGGTCAAAAAGTGCAAGAACAACAATGCTTTCCAATTAGCCTCACTAGAGGGTGAAGAACTGCAGATTCCAGTCAATGGAATCTATCTCAAGCATTGCTTCTAGAGGGAAGTTCACTACCTCTGTAAATATTAGATTAGATTTTCTTTCCTCCAAGTGCTTGTGCACATTGTTTTGCTGTAGGTTAGTCTTGTTTTCCCTAAGTGCTTTGGCATAGCTTGCTGTCCATGGAGATGTTTAGCAGTCCTTGCTTTCATCAGGTGACATTCCATCTTCCTCCTTGCACATTCTGAGTTAGTTGAGGTTCTAAACAGAATATTTGATGACTCCATGCCCAATGGACTACTTAAGGCAACTGGTATCTTCTACCTAGCAGGCAGGTATCCCCGCTGAGTCGCCAAATTGTTATCCAAATTCACCCCCAGGGTTGATTTGATAACATACATCAGAATTCTCAAGTCCTAGGCAAATGGATTGATTTAGGGAAAAAATCATGTTTCTAGGGTCCCCTCAGATTTTTTCTAACTCCCCTGGCTGAAGAAGGAAAGAGCAAGCTCTGAGGAAAGGTGAAAAAAGTGGCAAAAACAAGCTTGGGATAGGAAAAATCATGAAAATTGGCTAATTCCTAGTCCTCTCAAAAGTTGGAACAGTTGGGACATCAAGGCGCGGATCGGCATAAAAGCCTCCAGGCGGCCCGCGAAGCAAAGGGACATCTAGGACATCGAGACGCGGAAAGCCGGTTCAGCCAAAGGAGAAGAAAATCAACTAACTACTTTGGGACATTTGGGACATGAAGACGCGAAGGGAGCGAACTTTGATTCAAATTAAAAGGAGAAATTTCGCACTAAGCAGTTGGGACATTTGGGCCAAAAGGACGCGAAGGACGTGAAAAGGCAAAGCGGTCGAGAGCAAAGGAAGCCCATTTCGGGTGGTTCGGAAGCATTTGTCCCAGACAGTTTGGGACAATTAGAACAAATGTATGTGAAGGACGTGAACCGGCCGGTTAGGCCGAAACGAGGAACTTCAGCACTGGGACAGTTGGGACAAAGGGACGCGTGGGACGCGGATAGCCGAAGGAGCTGAAAGCCAATCAAGCAACGCCACATGTCATCGAACGAATGAGGGACAAGGAAGCCCATTTCAGATGGATCGGGAGTTTTTGTCCCAAATAGTTTGGGACATCTGGGACATGAAGACGTGAAGGGTTCGAAAAGCTGGCAGACCCGCAGACCAATCAAATCACGACACGTGTCACAAGGGAGAAAGTACAAAATTCAAAGGGTGAGGTTTCAAGCACTGACCCGAGCCAATAAAAAGAGGACACGTGTCCAATGAAGTAGGGAAGGAGAGAGAATTACGCATCCAATCAGTGCTTGACACGTGTCATCCAAGTGGCAGAGAGCACGGAAAGATTTTCAAAACACATTTTCACCTGTTTTGTGCCCTAAATCTTAAGATCGACATATCTTTTGATCCAGAGCTTGAATTTGCACGTTCTTTATATCAACGGAAAGCTCATGAAATTCTCTACGTGATTCTAGGGTTAATCTTGAATTTTGGTGTAGTCTAGAGAGATAAAATTAAGAAATGGCTCTGACACGTGTTCATGGCCAGAAGTGACATTTCAGCGACTGATTTAATGCAGAATGGGTCGCATTCTCCTGTAATTTGGTCAAAGTGATAGGGTATGGGTTTGTAAGGTCCCCCATGCTGTTTTAATGCATCTGCAGTTGAGGAGGGATGGGCTCTCATGTTTTTGTACGTTTCTGTCCCCTGGGCTCGACCCTTGCACTGTAAAAGCCAGATTTGGCTCATTTCAAAGGAGGAACAATTTTTGACATAGCAACTTCTTCTTTCACCTCCAGCAGGTGGTTGATGCAAGAATCAGACCTCTCCAAAATATTGTAATATTTTTTACCTCTCTGAGGTTGTAATGCAGTGATTTGGGTACTGGAAATGATAATGCAAGCTTTGTGAATGGTTTTCAGTCCTTTGTTTGTATTATTTGCTTCATTTCAGATCCTAAGTTATATCTTATCAGTCTGTGTATGTTTCATGTTGCAAATATCTAGTCTGTGTCTATTTGCTTGACTGAAATGTTTCACCACTCCTTTTGGTGTATCACCACCTTCAGTTAGTTTCAATTTTGCATTTCTATCCCCCCTTGCGCAATTTAGAGTAGGATTAGGATTTGAACCTCTCGTAGTTTTGCAAAATATAGATCTAAATCGGAGGAGTTGAGAAACCAGCCTCTAATCTGAGATTCCTCTCTCGATTTCACAAGTCCCCACACTTGGAGAGAGGTTTCCATGTTGTGCAATCACACTAGATGCTAGAGTGATCACCCTAGAAGCCCGATCTCGCATCCGGGGGTCTTTGTGAGTTTGCAACAACAAATCCATCAAGTAAAATAGTAAATCATGTGCCATGTATCGTATTCCAAGATCTCCTTAGTAAAGGTGTAGGAAAAGTGTTTGTGAAACAAGTAGCATTCAAATCTTTGTAGTCCACACAAATCCTTATCCTACCATATTTATTTATGTTGATAACCATAGGGATAACCCACTCGACTCCTCAATGGGCTTAATGATTCCAAATTTCAACATCTTATCAATCTCATCTTTAACCTTGACACAAAGATTAGGATTTATCTCATAAGGCTGCTTTCTAATCGATCACATGGCTTACTTAAGTTTGATTCACATCTCATTTAAAGAAGGGTGTACCCCTTTCAATTCATGATAGCCTCACGCGAATATGTCCGGAGGTTGCGCAACAACTCAATAATCTTCGCAACCTCTTTAGGTTATGTATCTATCATAATTTTGACCTTATTTCATTTCATAGGCTCCGATACATGCGTGCCCTCTCATTTGTATTGTGTAAGACCTTGCACATACCTCTAATGTGATTAATATCTAGATTCTCTACTTCTTCATCATCAATCTTATAAATTAACTTACCCTTATCTTTTTCTAGGAAGGCATGCCCCAACTACTCTTCATCGATCTCTTCTTCTTCAAAGTACACCTCCAAATATAACTCTTTAAATATATCTAACAAGAGTTCCTTATATTTTACACTATGTCCCAACGTAAGGTGCTTTATAATATGTAATGCTTCATACACTGGAAGTTTAGCAAAAAATTAGTCAAAGGTTTGAATCATACATGAGGTCATCTCCTACCAATTAAATTTTTCCGTTGTTAAGTTTGCATGAACATACCATGAGCGCGTGCAAGCTGCTTAGGGTGGTGTAGAACTTATGCACCGAGAGTGATAATGGCAAGGCCTCCCACCCTCCGTCTAGAGTCTCTCACACTTTTTAACGTGACACAAACCAGGATCCTTCCCATGAAATTCACATATTTGAGTAGGTACATTACTCTTAAGAAACCTAGTAGAGAATTCTATTCTCACTTCTTGCCACTCCGAAAGGTTATGTCTGTGTGTAGTCCACCAATGTGTTGTTATCCTGCGTAGGATATAAACTGTCATGTTTCTTCTTTGTACTTGGTATTTCCACTGAGATTCCATGACACATAGAAATACATCAGGATTCCCTTCACCAATATACCGAGGTATCTAGTTACTACCCAAATGCCTACCACATGTGACCTAGTTATGTGGGTAAATGTGTTATTGATCTCTTGCCCCACAATTTCATATGTTCCATGCACCTAGTTATCACAATAAATACTAGTGGTATCAATCATAGATCGATCATCATCCCATTGAATAACGCCTTCCTTCAATTTCTCAATAAATTAAGGATCTCTAACTAGATGTGCATATATCCTATTCAAATCCTCTTTACTCGAAGGTTCTACATACGGTGAAAATTTCCCATCTATCAAAGGAATAATCACACACTCTTCCTTGTTATCAAAACTGATGTAACCCTTATTAAATCGTAGATCATTATTATTCGCATAACATGAGGGCACCCAAGCAAGGCTAGAAAACTATCTCGCTTCTCGCAAGAGCCTGGACCTCAATGTCCCTAGTAAACTTAGCCCCTTAAGTAGTAATAGTGACATCTTTCAATACTCCAATGGATGTGGATCTAGTTATGTTCACCATATACAACACATTAAAATATTCTTGCAATGGTGGTCTCCCCATCGATTCCATGCATCCAAAGTGAGCACATTGAATTCTACACCTATATCAATCAAAGCTATTAATTAGCATCCACCCATCAAAACTGCATTCAAAGTGATCTCTTTATCATATTCAAGACTATGAGGAGGTAATTTTGTATGCAATATGGGTATTTTGCACTCATATCTAATGCACGATACCTTCTCCTTGGTCATTTCCCTAATAAAGGAATGATATTTTCCTAGTGCAACATCTTAAAAACCTCCTTTAAGTCATCAACATATTTATGAGGAAGATCAAATTTCTTTTCCTATTGCATATTTCATGATTTCTCCTTCAAGCATTGTATCTCACCCTACAATTTTATAATAACCTCCATAGTCTCCTAATATACCTCTTTTTGATGGGCAGGATCTAGATACTTCACATATATCACCTCCGATTTTGAAATAATTGGGTTCTACTTCAAATATTCCCGACACAGTAGAACCAACATGTGTAGTGACTAACAAGGGAAACATCTCGGGATTAGGTGCTAAATTTTGAATCTACCGATCTTCCACAATGCATTATACTCTAACCATTCCCGCACCCTTATCTTGCTTGTGTTGCTTGCTCATATGCTCATACAAATCCAAGAATTCCTCACACTTATGATTCTTTTCGTGCCATGAGAAAATAATTTTATGAGGGAGTTTTCACCTATAATGATCGGGAGATCCGTATGTGAAACAAATTCCATGAAGGAAGTCACCTCTTCCATCGAGGCAACCACGGCCTCTAAATCCTCCACAATAACCTCTAGCTATTCCACCTCCATTAGATAAATCTTCATTATGACTATGATTATCACCTTGGTCCTTAGAATTAGTTACAACATTGGTTTAGCGTACACCAGTTTCAATAGCCTCATGAATCTGATCAATCAATCTATAGTTCTTCGTATCATGAGTGTGTGACTTACAAATCTTATAGTCACAAAACACGTTCTTACAGATCATGCATTGCAACAACAAGAATCTACTTGAATTTTGATCTAAGTGAGAAATATCACAATCCAACAACATGGCATGCACCAATTTACAAGGGAAACTATCCTTAGTATGTCCTTCCACTTCACAATCTATACACCATACACCACTGTACATCTCATGAGCTGAATTGGCCGATATTTTCTCCAACTGATTATCCATAGAAGCAATCTACGCCTCCAAAAATGGGCTAACTCCAGTTTTTATGCTCCCAAATACTTGAGCATCTAGAGCTGCCTCTAATGCCTCATGCGAGTCTCCAAAGGTCTTATGAGAGAGCACCCTTCTAAAAGGTGTGACTAGTCTGCCAACAAACCATTGAGCATGCTGGCTAGGGTGAATATCATAAGATAAATTTGATAAAAAATTTAAAAATGGGATTCATACTCCCGACACTTTCAACCATGCCATTTTTAATGTCCTTCATCATGTTGATGATTTTCTATTCAAACTCAGGTATATGAAATTATGAAAAGAAGGCATCATGTAGCACGTTATAATCTACAACAGTGATCTAGTTCAGAGCATACTTCCTATAGAAAGTATGCGCCGCCCCTACAAGGTAGTAGAAAAATTACTTTCCTTACATTCAGGAGTTGTGATTCCTTTATCACACCACAATATCTCACACTTGTGTACATACTCTACAACATCCTCAATACCTCTATATTATAGAAAGTGAAGGGACATCTCATAAAATATATACTACGGATGATGAGGGTGTAGATCTTGTCCTCCAGATCCGGAACCAGTAACCCCCACCAAGTATTTCCTCCAATTCCAAACCCACCAAATCAACTAGATCCCGAACCTCCCGATCCACCTCTGTAGCAGTGCCGGACTGCAGGTTGAGCTACTATGTGCTCCAACTATTTTACTAATCTGAACTCCTAAAATATGTGAAGTTGTGATACTTCCGGATGTATTACTAATGTTCTATGTGCTCACACTCTATCCTAATGAAGCACCGAGAAAGTATTCCTCCAATCATTCCTCCAAACAACAAAGATGTTGTCAATGCGATATCATAGATGTTGTTTGATGAATTTTTTTATTTAAAGTCAAATTATATCTACTTGTCATTACTCTATCACCAACACTAGTGTGTTTCTCAATAACTATTTTAGGAACTGGAAAACCAAGTGCAAGGGAAAGGTCACTAGGTCGGATCAAATGAGCACCTACAACACTTATCCTTTCTTCTTCTAATGCACTCTCATTTAAAGTTGAACGTGATTCTCTTCTCTGCTTTCCTAAATGGGGGGTACCAGGTGCTCATGTTCCACATTCTCCATGTGAACCTTAAATCCTTTGTGCATCACCTATCTCAACAAATCCATAGAATCCTCAACCCTGTGCTTATTTGCTAACTCCTTGTCATGTGCTTCATTATACTTAAGCCATCATTCCTCTCTTTATTTTCCTACCATCAAGTCTTCCATATTTCACCACACCTGATCCTACCCCCACTCATGGTGGAGATTTAGCTAGCCATAGGTTGTTCTTCCAAATTCATATCTACCAACAAGATCTTAATTGCTAAAGGGATAAAACACAAATAAGATTCTCGGGTTTCGCAAGAACTAAAACTCGAAACCTCTAAACAATAATATGTAGGAACAACGTACTCCAACATATTACTATGTAAAACACCACTCCACCAATGATCTACAATGTGTGTTCAAGGTAGATCAACATCATGAAAATTATGGTAGTCTTCTTGTGTCCAAACAATAGATTTGTACCTCCAATTTCTCTGTGATGCATATGCTACCAGCCACTCATATAATTCTATGGGAAAAAAATAATGTCTCATAGATCTTATGATATAAATTTTCTTTAACCGACACGTGTGCATCAAAATCAGGTCCAATATTATATCTGTGAGAAAAATCATCCTCTAAATCTTCTAACCAACTTTCAATACTTGGCCAATGTCAATTGATATGTCTTCATCATACAACATCCTTGCAACAACTTGAAAAGAGGTCCCGACAACAGAACCAAAATGTAGTCTATTTTCTTACTCAAAACCCTATATGCATTGGCCCATCACTCGATGAGATATGATAACTCATCCAAAGCACGAAAAAATACTAGGTACCTCTTTTTATGTCATATTTTCCAAGGAGTTAGCATGATAACACAACTATTCCATATCCTAAGAAAATGATTAAAGGTAAGACATAACATGAGTCAAAACACAACCATAGTGCACGATGAATCAAATAAGAATCAAGATAAAATTTACCATACAATAACTGGTAATAGAGATGTCAAAAATCAATATCCTTCCACAAAGATCCATTGTATTAATCCATAGCAAAACCAATATCTTAATACATCATAATAGTCATCACTAAGCCAAGCGTGAAAATATACCAAGAGCATAACTCTTACAATCTACGTCATACATCATCTATCAAATCTATGCAAATCAATACATATATAGGTAGTGGGGAATTTCCCTTCACTACTCATGCACTCTCAAAAATAGGTTTCATGCTAACAATAGCCATGCGCCACTACAAAAGCAACTAGGAAGCATGCAAGCTTTTCCTAATAATAGATTACCTATAAATAACTCTAGTTATAATCCTATTATTAGTTTAAACTTAGGGTGACTCTTGATATCATTCTTATTCCCAAAATATCTTGGCTTATCTTCCAAGATTTCTATCGAGCGTGTTCAAAACTTAATCCATCCTTATCTCATGCATGTAAACTAACTAAGTCCTAAACTCTAACTCTATCCTTGGTGCACCATGTATCCACTAATCTTCTATGCACACCTTTGTGTTTGCTTCCCTGTGTTCCCTAATCTCACGTGCCTCTAGTAATTAGGCATAAATGTGTCTATTCAACAAAGTAAAATTGGTGGAAAATCAACTACAATAGTTTTTGTGGGGAAAATAGTAGTTGGTACATGTAATACAATGGTTGGTGTAGGCACCGCATGTACACCAATAGTTTCGCATGTGTTGTAGGCACAACAAAAGTTGTTGCAGAACCGTAGGAACACTAGTTGTTATTGGGGGCACTATAGGCACAACATCAGTTGCTACGGGTAAAAATGTAGTTGCTACGGGCACAAATATAGTGGTAGATTTTGAGACAACATTGTTAAATCATAGAATTAGGAACATGAGTGAAAAAGGTATGAAATTAATTCATTCTAAGAAGTTATTACCAGGTCTGAAATGTATTAATATGGACTTCTGTGAAAGTTACGTGTATGGAAAACAAAAGAGAGTGAGTTTTCTCAAGCATGGGAGAACAAAGAAAGATGAGAAATTAGAGCTTGTGCATATGGATGTATGGGGACCAGCTCAGGTAAATTCTCATGGTGGCTCTTGTTATTATGTTACATTCATTGATGATGTAACTAGGAAGACATGGGTGTATTTTCTTAAAAATAAATCAGATGTGTTTGAAACTTTTAAGAAATGGAAAAGCTTGGTTGAGAATGAGACAGGTAAAAGATTAAAATGTCTTAGGTTTGACAATGGTGGTGAGTATTATAGCAAAGAGTTTGAAAACTATTGTTCATCAAATGGAATCTAGAGGCGAAAATGGTTCAGGGACTCCACAGGAAAATGGTGTGGCTGAATGGATGAACAAAACAATTATGGAGCATGCAAGGAGTATGAGATTGCATGTGGGGATGCCCTTGTACTTATGGGTAGAGTCTGTTAATACTGTTGTTTATCTAATCAACAAAGGACCTTTAGTTCCTTTGGGTTATGGTATTCTAGAGGAATCTTGGCTGGTAAGAAGGTAGATTATTCTTTTCTTAAAACCTTCATTGTGAAGCTTTTTCACTTGTTGATCCTAAAGATAGACACAAGCTAGAAGAAAAATATAAAAATATACCTTCGTTGGATATGGAATTGATGAATTTGGTTATAGATTATGGGATTTTGAAAATCTGAAATTTATTAGAAGCAGGGATGTTGAGTTCAATGAGAAGGTGTTGTATAAATATCAGATACAAGAAAAGAAGCATGAGAAGACAAGAAATGAATATGTGGTGTTGGATGATATTCTAGTTTGTAATACTCCAGTGGTTCCTCATGTTGAACAACAACAAGAAATACCACAAACTCTAGTAAATGTTAGACGTTCTACAAGGGTAAGTAGACCTCCTGATAGATTTTATCCTTCTTTATATTCTATTTTATTGATTGATGTTGGTGAACCAAAAGGGTATGAAGAAGCTATGCAGGTGAATACACATAAACAATGGGAGCAAGGAATGAAAGAAGAAATGGACTCCCTACTGCAAAATTAGACTTGGGATTTATGCAAGCTACCTGTAGGTAAAAGAGATTTACCAAATAAATGGGTTTACAGGCTGAAAGAGGAAGGAGGAGGTAAGAAAATATTTAAAGCTAGACTTGTGGTAAAAGGATTTACATAGAAAAAGGTATTGACTTTGATGAAATATTTTCTCTGGTTGTTAAAATGACCTCTATTCATATTGTTCTAAGTCTTGTTGTTGCAGAAGACTTGCATCTTGAACAACTAGATGTGAAAACAATGTTTCTCCATGGGGATTTGGAAGAAGAAATATATATGTAAAAACCACAAGGATTTGAGGTCAAAGGTAAGGAGAAATTAGTGTGCAGATTGAAAAAGAGTTTGTATGGCTTGAAACAAGCACCTTGGCAATGGTATTTAAAATTTGACAATTTTATGGTTGAGCATGGCTACAATAGGTGTCATTCAAATCATTGTGTTTATTTTAAGAGGTTGGATAATGGTAGTTATATTATCCTATGTTTATATGTTGATGACATGCTTGTTGTGGGGTCTAACATGGATCATATTAATGAGTTAAAACAAATGTTAGCAAAGTATTTTGCTATGAAGGATTTGGGGGCAATGAAACAAATCCTTGGTATGAGGATTTCTAGAGATAGGAAAAACAAAAATTATCTTTGTCTCAAAGTGAGTATATTGAGAAGGTGTTAAAAATATTTAACATGGAAAATGCTAAAGCTATCAGCACACCTTTTCCTAGTCATTTTAAATTGACTAAAGAGATGTGTTTCGAAGACACAAGAGGAGGAAGAAAAAATGTCCAAGATTCCATATTCTTCAGTCTGTTGGTAGTTTATGTAGACACCTATAATTCAATCAAAGCAACTTTATTAATAAACTTGCACTAACTATTATACTCCCTGCAAATTTATGACACTTTGTTAATTAAGATCTTAATTAACCATTCCTTCAATTCCCTTCAAGTCCTCTTAATTGACCATTATATGTTGATTAAGTCTCTTTTCTTGCAGTTGACTAATAAATGTTCTTATTAGCTAACTCTCACTTGCAACGCTTCCAAAATCTATCAAACCCCCTCCATATGTACCCTTAAAGGTTCCTAAGCCTACTTGGGACCCCTAATTAATCCCACAAGATTAATTAGCCTATAAACTTAGTCAAATCTTTCTTTGAATTGATAAAAGTTCTTTTTGGACTTATCTTTTGTCCAACATGCATTAAAACCATCCCTTTCTTGAAATCAGAAAACTATAAATAGACCTCTAATCCCCTCACTTTTCTAAGAACACTTTCCTCCCTCTAACATAAACTATAGGAAAATAGGATTAGAGTATTTCCTCCATTTTTATTGAGCTATTATCTTCCATTACATGTCCAACTCTTGATTCATCCATTAATGGTGAAAATCCATTCTTGAAATCATATTTGATTGCTAGGATCTTCATAGGTTCATGTTTTAGTAGCATTCAAAGAGTAGAGAGTAGTATATACATGTTAGTTTGATGTTATTTCAAAGTTATAATGCATGCATAAGAGTAGCTCTTGTTTATCTCTTATCTTGATGGTTCATAGTTGAGTTGGTAAAATATTTGAGGTTTCTTTAGTGTTCTATCCTCATTTATATATATTTTCTAACTTATACATGTTCACATATGGCACACTGGTGGGAGTAACTCCATAGTCCATTAGAAGTCACTTTCAATATTTTTATTTAAGTTTCTAACCATTTCATGCATTTTTAGGGTTAACTAGTTTGGATTCAATAATTTTACTAACTTAGAGGTAGTAAATATTCCTTTTACATGCAAATTTGTTGGGTTTATGTTAGAAATTGAATTAAAAGGCAAGAATCTAACATGTTTGCAGTTTTAGATTTCTGTTTCTTGTCATTTTTTGTGGTTTTTAAGACCCACATGAAGGTGTTCTAGAGAGGTGCGCACACATCAAAATCACACATACTTGTTTTATATTACACACACATGTCCCTAGGGACATGCATATACTTCCTTGGCCGCACACCTATTACCCTATATTTTTTACCTCATGTTAAATATTTAAACCAGATCGGTGCATATGTAATGAACAACACACACATGCTTACATGCATACACATATGTATTTGGGGATGCATAGGTGTTTATTAATCCATGCGTGAACTTAAATTTTTACCTTGCACACATATATGCTTTCTAAGGTGCACACATTCTTAAAAGAACATGCATGTGTCATTGCCGTCACAAGACGGGTGTAATTGCTAACTAAATTTTCCAAAGAGCTGCACATTTTTCATTTTAGGTGCACACATGTTGTAAGGAGTGCGTACATGCCATAAAGGGTGCCTAGGCATTGCTTTGTTTAAAGTAAATATTTGTTCTAACACTTACAGGGGTTGATTATTTTGAGTTTATAACAATTTTGTAGGCTTTTATTTATACCAATAGGTGGTTTTGTAGGTTACTTTGATAATATTCTAGTTTCGTGGTAAATTTGTTTAGTTGAGTTCATAAATGTTGCATTGTTATTTGTAAGGTTTTTGAAATGTGTATGCTCTTCCATCGCACCTTCTAGGTGATATTGGGAATAAAAAATGTTTGAAAAACATTCTTTATGCTTTCACAAACACTTCAATTATGTTTTTTAAGGGAAATGATCTAGAGGATTTTTGGGTGTTGGAATTTTATTAAACCTCCCTAAACAATGACCACATTACAAAGTGTTTTGAGACCTTTTAAATGGTATACGAACCTCAAAAAGCATTTCAAGTTACAAAATTTATCTGGTGATAGTTAAGATCTTAAACGGGTTGACAAAGTGGTCAACACCCAATTTGGAGGTGACACGTGGCGTTTTGGAAGAAGGTGAAAAAGTGAATTTTTGTTGTTTTGGCCACGGTCTTTGATAAACGGTTAAAAATATAATAGACCCCACTATTTACTAGCCGAGGCCCTCGCCTAGGTTCAACACACTCTTTTATAGGAGGGTTTCCTTTGGCACATTTTATTTCACATTGCTATTATTATTTTTACATTTTAATATGCCATTTATTCTCTAACATTGCCCCATGTGGGATTATTGTTTTTGGAGAATTATATTGTGCATTGCAGGTTGATATTGGCTCGAGTGAGCTATTTTATTAGCTCGGTGGGGTGATCAAATCCCCACCGAGTTGATCACATATTATCCCAATGATCGGGTTTGCTACCACATTGACAAGGTTTTTTCCATATTACTTGGGTGGTTTAACGTTTAAATAGTGCACAACGAACTAATAACTCGGGCTTATCTATTATAGCTCATTGGTCCACATGGTTGGGCTCACCCCGATCCCGAGATGGGGTGTGGAAAATTTCAAAGCACTCGAATTCATGGTGAGATATTCAAAGAATAAAAGGAGGGAAAAATTTTGGATGTGACTTATGCCATGGGAATATAGTTTGGGATTTTCTATTTTAAAAACATCCCTTTCCTCTACTCCGAATATATGGGATTTTCCCCCATAGTTAAACCTAACATTGACAAAAAGGTTGAAAACGGTGGTTTGAACCCGTGACCTCACCAATCTAAGACCAACCCACCAGCCAACATGCCTAATGGACTCGACGGAGTATACAATGAGCTCACTTGTATTTAAAGAGCTATGAGAAAAGGTCTATGAGGAAGATAACAAGGAAGAAGACTTCAGACTCAAATTGGAGGCACTTCTCGGTCAAAATTAGGACTCAATGTAAATATTAAAGTTGCTTAGAATTTCCTCTAGTTTTGAGAAATGTAAACCCTTTTCATGTAGGTGTTGTACATTTCAAGTTGTAGACATTTTTCAGACGCATTTTCACAAGAAACTCACCAAGGAAGCATTGTAGGAGCCACAGGTCATTCTTGGGACAATTTATCCTATTTTTCGAGTTCCTTGAGTCTTTGATCAACTCATTTTCAGGTATATAGATATATTAGCCATTATTAAATGGTTTATTATACTTCATTAGATGTTGAATAGATCTATTCACTTTTCGAGAATCTGGATATATAGCCTTTGGGTGAACTTTGTTATCAATCTTGTGTTCTAGATTTGAGTGTAGTTTGTGGATTTATTATTTTGTTGTGAATGAAGCTTTTCATATGATAAAAATCAATTAAATGAATTTTACATATTTTATCAAGAAGTCATCATTACAAATGGGAAAATGGACTTAAGATAATTTCAATATCCATAATCCACAAATGCACATTTCAGTGTGGTGAATGAAATTCAAACTGAGGTGTAAATTAGATAAAGGAATTAATCAATTTTTGGTAATTGAACCAATAATTTGATGTTGAGTTCCTAGTATCCGGAAATTTGAAAAGTATAAAAAAAAAAGTACAATTTTCGGATCAAGTTTGGTATCAGAGCTAGTTCTAGCTTGATATTTTGCTTCCATTTTAATCTGATTAACAATGATTGCTTTAGTTGGTGCAGTTGAGTTCAGTGGTTGAACAAGTACATGTACAATATGGGTAGTTGCAGATATGTCAAATGAGGCACCAGGTTGATAACTGATGCAAACTTTGTCCAACAAACAAACCAAGAATGGTAAGACAAGTTGGATTCAAGGTAAAAGAAGTTTTGAACTACATTTTTAAATCAACCTTTTTAGCTATCCATTTTGGGAATCACTTATGAGTTTGTTCAGTTGATATAGAGAATGTAGGCTCATGTGAGTTGGATAGAAATAACTTTGTGATGTAGTATTTGTTAAAAAACTTGCATATTTTTAGAGTAATTTGTGGATTTTAGCAAGTATGTTGAGGGATGTATTCACAAGTGTTTTTAATTACTTTGAAATTGGAAATTAGGGTCACCTGTAAGAGGATATGGGAGAAATTTTTAAAATGCTCAAATTTAAGTTCTTACTTATTAAGAATGACACTATACCATTTTCTATTTTTAGCAACAAATATGTAGTTTCAGTGGGCATGTAAGTGAATGATGTCTATCTTTTGGAATTTGAGTACTGTTGTTAAATGTCATTGTGCAAGTCTGTTAACACCTTACTGATTTTGTAGGTAATATAAAAATAAACTATTTTTTCACAGGGTAGTTGTACATTCATGACTACTATTATTTTTAGGGCTTGTATTTGTGACTACTCTGTGTAGTCACAATTGAAGTTTACATTATTTTCACTAACAAACTGGTGTGTAGGTATGCCTAGTGATAATTCAAAGCATTAAGTAGTTCACCAATTTGGGTAAGAAAAGTTACTGAGTTTGAACTATCCTTTTACAATTAAGTGTGTATTATTTGAATTTGTAGATTCACATTGATTCAGATTTTGACTATAGCCATTTTTGGGTGTTGATGGTTTAATTATTCTGGATAGTGAATATTTGCAGTTGTAAGTGACATAATCACAAGTTTCAGTTGAACACTAGCTTCTGTTATAGATGGGTGTAATTAGCTGACTTATTATTTATGATGACATTACAATGGTTTGGGCAGATTCACATAGATTTAATTTTGTGACTATAGCTATTTTGGCATTGATGGTCTAACTATATTGGATAGTGAATATTTTCCTTTTTACAGTTTTAGATAGACAATGGACACTAGCCTAATTGGGGGCAGTTTAGATGTCTGATATACTGATTTGTGTTATGGAATTGTAACTTATGTAATTAGCCGTATCACAAAGTGATAGTTCAACACTAGCTTAATCGAGTGTTATTATCTGGTTAGTTTTTGTGATGACATTATAGGGGTTTGGACAATTCATAGAAGTGTAGACTTAATAGGGTTACAACATTTTAGCTAGACACTAGCTTAAATGGGTGTTATTATTTGATCAGTTATGTGACTAGCTAATCAACTATTTGTGTTTGATTAACATATAATGCTTTTTTGGGATCTTGTATGTGTTTGTGTAATTGTAACAAGAGTTAGCATGTTGATAGGTTGATATAAAAATTTTGTGGACAAAAATCCTTCTCGGTTGGGAGGATTTATACAGAGGATTTTTGGGGCGTTGGAATTTTCCTCGAACCTCCCAAATCATGTTACCACATCGTAGTGTTCTAATACCTTTCCGACGGTATGTAGAACTCCAGAAATGGATTCTTCTTACAAAAATTATCACCGATAAAATTTAAGGTCTTAAATGGGTGAACAGAGGTTAATAATCCAACTGGACGTGACACGTGGCGCTTTTGGCAAAAGGTGAAAAAGGTTAAGTTTTATTATTTTGGCCACTATTCTTTGACAAAAGGTTAAAAACTTGGTAGACCTGCTATTTACTAGCCGGGGTCCCTCAACCTAGGTTCAACACACTCTTTTATAGGAAGGGTTATTTTGCCACCTCTTATTTCACATTGTTATTATCATTTTTATGATTTTATATTCCATTTATTCTCTATCATTTCCCCATGTGGGATTATAGTTTATGGAGAATTATATTGTGCATTGCAGGTTGATATTGGCTCGGTGGAGTGATCAACTCACCACTGAGTTGATCACATAGTATCTCAATGATTGGGTTTCTACCACATTATTGGGTTTTTCACATATTACTTGGGTAGTTAGACATTTAAAAATGCACATCAAACCAACAACTCGGGCTTATCTATTATAGCTCGGCTAGTCCACATGGTTGGGTGTATAACTCGGTGGTTCAAACTTAACCATTTGGCCCTATATTTGGCATTGAACAATGAACAATGCACAACTCCAAATAAATCTACCTTTATATAGGTAATCAAACCAAAAGAATCGGATGAGCCCAACACATTGGGTGGTTTTACCAACAACTCATCGCATCCTAGTGCCAAGATAGCCGATCCCGAAATGGGTGTGGAAAATTTCAAAGCATTGAGCTCACGACGAGGCATTCACATAATAAAAGAAGGGTAAAATTCCAGATGTGGCTTATGCCACGAGAATATAGTTCGGGATTTTCTATTTTAAATAAAAACCCCTTCTCTATGCCGAATATGGGATTTTTCCCCATAATTAAACCTAACACCGACACAAAAGGTTGAAATAGTGGTTTTAACTTTGTGACCTTGACATTCTAAGACCAACCCACCACCCAACACGCCCAAATGGCTCAAGATTTAAGTATACAATGAGCTCACTTGTATTTAAAGAGCTCTGAGATAGGGTATGTGAGGAAGATAACATGGTAGAAAACTTTAATCTCAAATTGGAAGCACTTATAGTCCGAATTAGGGCTTGGTGTAAAAAAGAAACTCAGAATTTCCACTAGTTTCTAGAAATGTAAAAACTTTTCATGTAGGTGTTGTAAATTTCAAGTTGTAGACATTTTTAGATGTATTATCATCGGAAATGCACCGAGGAAGGCAGTAGGAACCACGAGATGGTTCTTGGGATAGTTTTTTCTATTTTTCAGATTTCCATGAGTCTTTGACCAAATCATTTGAAGGTATAAAGATATATTAGTCATTATTGAAGGGTTTATTTTACTTGATTGGATGTTGAATATATCAATTTATTTTTGAGAATCTGGAGACGTAGCCTTCGGGTGAACTTCGTTATCAATCTTGTGTTGTGGATTTAAGTTCGGTTTGTGGATATTTAATTCTATTGTGAATGGAGATTTTGATAAGATAAAAATCAATTAAATGGATTTTAATTATTTGACTAAGCAATCATCATTACAAATGGGAAAATGGACTAAAGATAATTTCAGTATCCATAATCCACAAATGCACATTTCAGTGTGGTGAATGAAATTCAAACTGAGGTGCAAACTAGATAAAGGAATTAATCAATTTTGGGGTAATTGAACCAATAATTTGATGTTGAGTTCCTAGTATCTAGAAATTTAAAAGTACAAAAATAAATAGTACCATTTTTGGATCAAGTTTGGTATCAGAGTTGGTTCTAGCTCGATATTTTGCTTCCATTTTAATCTGATTAACAATGATTGTTTCATTGGTGTAGTTGAGTTTAGTTGTTGAAAAGGTATAGGTGCACTATGGGTAGTTGTAAATATGTTAGATGAGGCATCGGATTCATAACTAATGGAAACTTCATCTAAAAAACCATCAAGTAATGGTAAGACAAGTTAGATTCAAGGTAAAATAAGTTTTGAACCACAATTTTTAAATCAAATTTTTTTTCTATCCATTTTGGGAATCACTTATGAGTCTGTTTAGTTGATACAAAGAATATAGGATCATGTGAGTTGGATAGACTTAAATTTGCAATGCAATGTTTGTTGAAAAGATTGCAAATTTTAGAGTAATTTATGGATTTCCATAGTATGTTGAGGGATGTATTCAAAAGTTTTTTTAATTACTTTGAAATTGGAAATTGGCATCACCTATTAGAGGATCTAGGAGAAATTTTTAAAATGCTCAGATTTAACTTCTTACTTATTAAGAATGACACTATACCAGTTTCTATTTTTAGCAACAAATATGCAATTTTAGTGGGCATGTAGTGAATGATATCTAACTTTTGGAATGAATATTTTATTATCTTGTTGTTAAATGTCATTGTGCAAGTCTGTTGACACCTTTTTGATTTTGTAGGTAATATAAAAATCAACTGTGTCTTCACAGTGTAATTGCACATTCATGACTACCCTTATTTTTAGGGCTTATATTTGTGACTACTCTGTGTAGTCACAATTGAAGTGTACATTATTTGCACTAACAAGTTGGTAAAAGGTATTCTGGTGATCATTTGGAGAATTGAATAGTTCACTATTTTTTGGGTAAGCACAGTTACAGTTTGAACTATCCTTTTATAATTCAGTGTGTATTGATAGAATTTGTAGATTCAGGTTGGTTCAGATTTTGACTATAGCCATTTTTGGGCATTTATGGTTTAATTATTCTGCATAGTGAATATTTGCAGTTGTAAGTGGCATAATCAAAAGTGTCAGTTGAACACTAGCTTCCATTATAGATGGGTGTTATTATGTGACTTATTATTTGTGATGGCATTACAGTGGTTTGGGCATATTCAAATGGATTTAGTTTTGTGACGATATCTATTTTTGCGTTGATGGTCTAACTATACCGAATAGGGAATATTTGAATTTTTACAGTTTTAGACGGACAATGGACACTAGCCTAATTAGGGGCAGTTTAGATGTCTGATATACTAATCTATGTTATGGAATTGTAACTTAAGTAATTGGCTATATCACAAAGTGACAGTTGAACACTAGCTTAATTGGGTGTTATTATCTCTTCGGTTGTTTATGATTACATTACGGGGTTTTTACGGTTCATAGAAGTGTGTAGAGTTGACAGGGTTATAGTGTTTCAGTTGGACACTAGCTTAAATGGGTGTTATTATCTTATTGGTTATGTGACTAGCTAATCAACTATTTGTATTTGATTAACCTATAATGCTTTTTTGGATCCCCTATGTGTTTTTACAACTACAGAAAGAGTTAGCATGTTGATGGGTTGATATACAACTTTTTGTGGACAAAAATCATTCCCATTTGGGAGGAGTGATCCAGAGGATTTTTTGGGTATTGGAATTTTCCTAATCCTCCCTAAACTAGGACGTCATTGTGAAGTAATCCGAGACCTTTCGACGGTATGCATGAATCCGAGAAATGGAGTCCGGTTACAAAAGTTATCACCGGTCAAAGTTAAGGTCTTAAATGGGTCAACAGTGGTCAACAATCTAATCTAGATGTGACACTTGACAATTTTGAAAAAATGTGAAAAAGGTTAAGTTTTTTTTGGTTTTGGCCATCAATCTTCGACAAACGGTTAAACATTTGGTGGACCCCACTATGTACTAGTCGGGGCCCTCGATTGAGTTGCACACACTCTTTTATAGAAGGGGTGCATTTTCGCCTTTTATTTCACATTACTATTAGATTTTTTTCAATTTTATATTCCATTTATTCTATAACATTACCCCATGTGGGATTACTATTTTTAGAGACTTATATTATGCATTGCGGAGTTGATATTGGCTCGAGCGAGATATTTTATTAGCTCAATGGGGTGATCAACTCTCCACTGAGTTAATCACATAATATCCTAATGATTGGGTTTACTACTACATTGACCGAGTTTGTCCCATATTACTCGGGCGGTTCAACATTTAAACAATACACAACGAACCAACAACTCGGTCTTATCTATTATAGCTTGGCTGGTCCACATGGTTGGGCGTATGACTTTGTGGTTCCAACTTAACCATTTGGCATTATATTAGGCATTGAACAATGCAAAATACACAACTCCAAACAACTTGGCCTTTATATAGGCGGTCAAACCACAAGACTCGACAAGCCCAACACAATGGGTGGTTTTACCAACAACTCACTAGGTTGTATTACCAACATAGCCGATCTTGAGATGGGCATGGAAAATTTCAAAGCACCGAGCTCATGGGGATATATTCTAAGAATAAAAGGAGAGAAAAATTCTAGATTTGGCTTATGCCACGGGAATATAGTTTGTGATTTGCTATTTTAAACAACAACCCCTTCCTCTATCTTTGAATATATTGGATTTTTCCTCATAGTTAAACCTAACATCGACACAAAAGGTTGAAATGGTGGTTTGAACCCATGACCTCACCACTCTAAGGCCAACCCGCTATCCAGTACGCCAAATGGGCTCGACGGAGTATACAATGAGCTCACTTGTATTTGAAGAGCTTTGAGATAGGGTCTGCAAGGAAGATAACTGGCCAACAAACTTCAAGCTGAAATTGGAGGCACTTATGGTCTGAATTAGGACTTGGTGTAAAAATGAAAGCTACTAAAAATTTCCTCTAGTTTCCAAAAATGTAAAATATTTTCATTTAGGTATTGTAAATTTCAAGTTGTAGACATTTTTCGGATGTATTGTCACAGGAAACTCACCGAGGAAGCGCTGTAGGATGCACAGATCATTCTTGGGACAATTTCTGCTATTTTTCAGAGTTCCTTGAGTCTTTAATCAACTCATTTTCAGGTATAAAGATCTATTAGTCATTATTGAAGGGTTTATTGTACTTCATTGGACGTTAAATAGATCAATTCTCTTTTCGAGAATCCAGAGACATAGCCTTCGGGTGAACTCTATTATCAATCTTGTGTTGTGGATTTGATTTCATTTTGTGGATGTTTAATTCTGTTGTGAATGAAGATTTTGATCAGATAAAAATCAATTAAATGGATTTTAATTATTTGATTAAGCAATCATCATTACAAATGGGAAAATGGACTTGAGATAATTTCAGTATCCATAAACCAAAAATGCACATTTCAATGTGGTAAATGAAGTTCAAAATGAGGTGAAAACCAAATAAAATAATTAATCAATTTTGTGGTAGTTGAACCAATAATTTGATGTTGAGTTCCCGATATCGAAAATTTGAAAAGTAAAAAAAAATAGTACTATTTTCATATTAGGAAAAAACTTCAAATTTGGTTAAAAAGAACTTAATTTTTACAATTTGATTGAGTGTTTTCCATTTTCAAAAAATTAGTGAGGTATTTTTTTGTGTATGATCTTTCCTTGCATCTTAGGATGATCTAAGAAATCAAAAATGACATTCTATCTCCTTTATATGATGATTTGATCACTTGGAAAATTACTAATCATTGTTTGAAGGACCAAATATTGCATACAAAAGAATCGAGTCTAAATGATGGCTAATTTATTTCTTGTAGGTTTCCAAATGATGTGCGAAAAAAACCACATTAAGTATAAAAGATAAAAAAACACACCATACTCAACACACTTGATTTACTGAGGTTTGGAAAAGGGTACACCCCATCCGCTTTAAACTAGAACACAACCCCCTTGGCATAAACCTTAAGTATATAACAAAGGGGGTGGTCTTAGAACCCAAAAGTAGTCCACGCAAGAGGAACCTTGTGGATAAAATAAGAAGTTCTCCACTTACCCACTTGACTAGATTTTACTTGTGAGTTTTTATACTAAAATATTCTCCATTGTGACCCCAGAGAAAGATACACGTGAATGCATTCATTTCTCATCGTATTTGAAGCAAATGTTCATTTTAAGAATACCCCTCTAAAAAAATACCTTCAAATTGTTGGTGAATCTCAAAAATTGACTTTTGAATCATTGGTAAATATCTGAAAAAATGTTTTGTGGGAAAGGTGATTTTGGAGAAAACATTTTTCCCTCATTTGTCAAAGTTGGTCGGAGTAGGTTATTCGGGGTTGGGCGGTTGAGGGATTAGGCGGGGGTCTAACAATTGAAGGGTTGGATGGCTATGGGTTGGATAGGTACATTGGATGGTTGAGGGGTTGGATGGTTAAGGGTTGTACGGGTGCATTGGATGGGGTGGGGGTTGGATAGCTAAGGGTTGGGCGGGTGGGATGGATGGGTGAGGGTTGAATGACTAGGTGTTGGGTGGGTGCCTTTGGATGGGTGAGGGGTTGGATGGATAATGGTTTTATGGGCACATTGGATGGGGTGAGGGTGTGATGGATAAGGGTTGGGAGGGTGGGATAGACGGCAAGGTGTTGGCCGGCTAATGGTTGAATGGTATAGTGTTGGATGGCTAAGGGTTAGGCGGGTGGGTTGGATGGTTAAGAGTTTGTCGAGTGGGTTGGATGGTTAATATGCACACGATATGATTTGAAATGGTGGAGAATTACATTCATAAGCTCTTATATATGTCTAAAATCTAGAAAAAATGAATATTATAAGGGACATTTTGGTCAATGTTTTTGGTGAATAATTCGGCTACGAACCACATAATATTCACCAATTCGAATTTGCATAATTCTTGATTTTCATGAGTTTACGAAAATTCACCAATAAAAATTTCCCTATTTGAAGGGGGTAAAGTAAATCCGAGATACTCCAAAACTAGTCAGTGTGATTTTCTTTGTAAATTGAGCTTATAGAGGGTGTTTGTGGTACCTAGTTGAGTGAATCACGTAGGAAATCCATATTGTCTTAGAGCCCACTTTACCGTATCAAACCATCATGTTTTATAGAGCTCTCACAAAGTGATGACTTACTTGGAGTCAAAACCTTGTTATTCAAACAAGGTGAGAGTCCACTTAAGTTGAAGCTAAGTGTTATTCATCACGAAGCTTACGAAAGTGTCACTTTTTCATAGTTCTTCACTTACCCTAAGGTAAGGTGAAGCTCTACCAGAGTTACACTTAGTTTGTTTCATCATCACTTGGTCTACACCTTTGTTATCTTGCTGTACATTCGAGACAAAAGAGAAACAACACACACGAATAATTATGGAAACAAAATGTGTCCACCACTTTTGTAGTCTACTTGCATGACCAGGTTGCAAATTCTAGAATGCAAGTGTTGAAAGTGTGAATGGTACGTCATCATGTTCTAGTAGGCCATTTGTCTCAAACCCATGTTGAGACAAATTATCAACATAGTTAGGTTTGCTTCACCTTTTGATCTCCCTTAGACGTGTTATTTTTTTCACATTACATCGAAAATATAATGATATTTACACATTCTTCCTCGTGAATGTGATCTCAAAGTGTCCACATTGTGGTGTTGCGCTACCCATATCTTAATAAATCTTTAGTATACTTGCACTTAGTTTTATTTCAAAAATTACCTCAAATATTGAAGAGTGGTGGCTATATTGTTTGTGTATCATATCCATATTATTTTGGTGCTAAAACCTTGCTTTCTCTTGAAACTTAGTTAATGTAACTTAGTAATATTGATGCATTGCTTACATACGTAATTTCTACATTTTAGGACTTAGGTCTTGCTTGTTTCTAAATTGATCATAGTTTCCTTTGAGTAGGAGTCACATCTACCCCTTTTTAATACTTACACCATGTTAATCTTGAACTTGAAATAAGTGTTGATATTGAGTTGATCATTTATACGTCAAACTAGCGTTGAGAAACATAAGGTGTAAAGCTGTTGGTTGAGTGAATGGTTTACTCGTAGGCTTGCATGATTGTTCCTTGTCTCGATAACAATTACATAGAATTATATCTAGGAAAATTCATTATATTCTTTGATTTTTAACTCATTATTCGTTAAAACATTGATTAGTGAAACATTGAGACTATAGGAATCTTATACCATGTTTCACGTAGGTTTTTACACCTTGATTACATTGAGACAAAACCTAGTGCAAAAATACTAGTGATGTCACCTATCATGAGAATGGCATCTAAGAAAATTTAATGTGAATTAGAGTTAAATCCTTTTACCAACTATCTATTTGGTGGTCACATCCTATGTCCCCTCTTTTCGAAGGTTAAAGACACAAAATTATTAATTGACCATAGTGGGGATAATATCTTGATTCATACGGAGAGAAACATACCCTTGATTTTTCTTTCTTTGATGAAATATTATTCTATAATAAAGATGAAGTACTCTCACAAGTCATAGAAATAGGAACCAAATTAACACAAGAAAGTGAAGTAGATATCAAAACCATTAGCTTATAGGAAAAAGAACCACAATGACCTCCCCTTATAGACATGGATAATCCTTTTGATGGAGGATATGCTTCCACTTTGGTGCTCATAATTAAAAATGAAGGGAAAAAAACAAATGGTTCTTGAAGACCATACTTTAAAGCCTTCTGCAAAGTTAGGATCAAAAATGAACACAAGGAGTTACCTCCTCCTCAATATGATGAAGAAGATAATCCTAAAACTGAAGAAGAGATTATACAGAGACAAACATTGAAGCTTAGTCAAAAATTAGCGAACTTAGGTTCCTCGAGCAAGAGTACATGTAAGGAAAAACTTAAAACCAAATTTGGTGAGCTTTACTTGAACCTTATGATGATGAAACATTAAAGGTTACTCGAGTGAATATACCATCATCCCCTACAAAAGAGTAACTCATTACACAAGAGTTGTAATCCATGAAGAAAATGCCCTTAACTCTCCAAGAGAGCAACGCAGTCATAGTAAAAATACTATTACAATGAACTATGTGTTTATCCCTTTGACAAAGACATGTTACAAATGCCATTCTTGTCCTAATTTTGACAAGTATAAAGGTAAAGGTGATCCTTGTGATCATATTAAATAATTTTACATGGTTTTCTAGGAAGTAGCTTTAGGTAACAACTATCTCATACATTTGTTCCCTCACAGCTTAGGAGTACAAGTGCTAGAGTGGTTCCTCCGCATACTTAAGGGAATGATCTCAACATGGCCCACACTATCGATAAATTTCTGCATCATTTATCTTTTAACATGGAGAATGAAATTACCATGGTAGATTTTGAAGTGCAAAAAAACACTGAATGAGACCTTCACTGGTTTTTTGTAGCGATGGCAGGGGTTAGCAAGTCATTTCCCTTATCCCATTATGGAAAAAGAAATGGTCAGTATCTTTTTTCCAAACTTGAATCAAGACATAACCTTTCATCTAGAGATGCACTACATCACTAAATTCAAAGAAGTTATTGATAATGATAGCCAAATCAAGAAGGATCTCATAGAAAAGGGAAGGATTAATCCCTTTTCAAAAGATAAACACGAGTCAAAATCCATAGAAAAACCTAAGTTCTTCAATAAAAACAAAAATTTTGTTGGAGACAACATCACATACTCCAAAAGAGTCTAGGCTATACAAAATGGTCCATTCTTGAAGCTTACACAAGGACCTCACCCAAAAGAGGCCTCGAAATGAACGTTTAAACCTTTAACGGAATCATTATCTGTCATCCTTAAACAACTAGATGTTGTAAACACGACACACTATCCAACCACAATATTACCTTATCTAGAAGAAGCGGCTAAATGAGTATGGTTCAAAGATCACAAATCTTTGTGACTTTCACCATGTCAAAGGACATAAGAGAAACATATGTCTAAAGTTGCGGCATTTCATTCAAGACCTTATCGAAGAAGGCAAGATTGAGGTGGATTCACCTAAATATGGGAAAGGTCCTAACAAGGAGATGGGAATATTCAAACAATATTTTCCTAAATATGATAACAAAGGAAACAAGAATCCAGATCTAATCGAGTCCTCTAATGATTATATAAATGCTAACTATGTGTATTCAAGTCGAGACGATAATCCTTTTGATTCCCTCATAGGTTATATTTGTTCATCTAGTGAAAAATTGAACACTATTAGGATCTTAGGTAATAGTTGTGTTGTAGGAATACGACATGCTCACTTAGTGATTACGTAACCTCCTCTACTTATTCCTTAGGAAGGTCAATATGACTTATTAGAAAAATTGGAGAAAACAACGGCTAAGATCTCAATCTTAGACCTCCTCAAAATATCAAATTCTCATAAGAAAATACTATATAAAACTCTTCATGGATAAGGAGTATCCACGGATGTAGATCCCTGCACACCTCCACGCGATGGCTATAAATATTGATCCCAATGACTATATCTCCTTTGATCGTAAGAACGAAACTTGTGTAATGATCCTAAACACAACCTACCTTTGTACATAGAGGTCTTTGTTACTCATCGTAAGATAAAGAGAGTGCTTGTGGATGGTGGATCCAGTTTGAATACTTTTACATTGAAACTTATCAGAAGCTAGACCATATAGAAGCATATTTGGAAGCTAAGACCATTATAATTAGGGTTTATGATAATGAAGAGTGTGAGTCAGCAAGTACTATAGTGATCCCAATGGAAGTGGGGCCCACATATCATGATACAAAGTTTCATGTCCTTGACTTAGACCTTCCATATAAAATGCTCCTAATACACCCATGGATTCATTTCATGCAGGCCATTCGTTCGACCTTCCATTAGTGTATAAAGATATGTCACGAGAGGAAAAATTATAACCATCCCTGGTGATCCGAACCGTTTACACCTTTGTGAGAGCTCGCACAACTTTTATCTTACAACATATGAGTGTCCTTATGATGATATTGTTATCCCATTATGAGCGAGGATATGGAGGATTATATAGATCTAGATGCTTTGACTCCTTGCAATCATAATTTTCCTTCATTAGTCAATCCCTTTACCTCATGGGAAGTAACGTTTGGAAAATATGGCCCAAATGATGAATTCAATCTTCAATAGGCCCTTTTGATATTCGATCTTTTAGTGTCACCTAAGACAAGTGGCAGACCACACTTTCAATTCAAAAGAACTCGGTCTAGTTTCCCTAAACCCTTTGAGAGGTTTGTTCCTAGTGGTCTCTTGTCAGATGAAAATATGCTAGATATACCTAGCAGATGGGTACTGAAGGAACAATGGCTTCATGTCACCAGGCTCCATAGTATATCAAGGGTCATCGAATGATGCATGTAAATGGATTAAAAGGGATTCGGATGCAGCCCAAATGTAGAATGTAGATTAGAGTTTGTTATTATTCCCATTATAAGTTAAATAAACATAGCCTTGGTGTCATACCTCATGACACTCCACCATCATAGGTAGATGTTACCTCTTTTGAACATGAGGATAGCTCATCTCATTCAGACAACGACGTAGATTCCTAATGTAGCTTATATGAGGACCTTGCATCTACTAATCTATTTGTAGATTCATCTATCTTCACTCTTTTTGGATCCAATTCTCAAGCCAATTTCTGGTCACCCTTGATATCCAAAAATAATTGATTGGGATTAACAACTTCACATATCGGTCGATTTATTTGAAAATGATGAGGCAATCACAAATTTCATGGGACTTAGAGATACTATTCCAAACAATGACCATAAGAAAGGTTTCTCCATTAAATTGGACGTATGTGTACTTTCTGCGGAGGAGGAAAAATTGTGTGGTTTCTTAAACAAAAAAATAGTTAGTAAGCGGAAAATTACTACAAAAAGCCTTGCAACAAGAATAAGCATAAGTTCCATAGTGAAAACCTCTTTGAGGCACTTGTGGATGAACAAATGAAAAAATCAATAGAAAATATAGTTCCACCATGTGAAGATAAGAATATCCTTGATCTATCTGTAGAAGTGGACCTCGCTCTCCCCCGATCCTATGTGGATGGAGGAAACATCAAATATTTTAGTTGAAGAGACAATTAATGTCAACATCAGGTCATAAGAGGATACTAAAATGATAAATGGGAGCTTCCCTCAAAGCACAAGAATATAAAACCTTTATAACACTATTATGAGAGTTTTCAGACATATGTCCATGGTCATACGCAGATATTCTAGGTTTGGACCTAGCGTTGGTTATGCACAACCTTGTTATACACCCATATGCAAAACCTATCAAGAAAAAATGAAGGAAGATGCACCCAAAAATTGCACTACTTTTCAAAGAAGAGCTAGAAAAACTGTTAGCACTAGGTTTTATCAAACCTATTGACTATTCAATCTAGATATCTAATATAGTCCCAGTCTATAAGAATCCACTTAACATTAAAATATGCACCGACTTCAGAGACATCAACAAAGCATGTCCCAAAGGTGACTTCCCCTTACCAAACATTGACATGATTATCGATTCAACTCTTGGTTATGAGATGTTGTCCTTAATGGATGGATTTCTAGTCTTTAACTAGATCAAGATTGCTTGAGGAAGACCAACATAAGATTGCTTTCATCACCCCTTGGGGGAAATTTTACTATTAGGTAATGCATTTTAGACTCAATAGTGTTGGGGCTACATATCAACGAGCAATGACCGTCATTTTCCATGACATGATGAGTGATATAATAAAGGATTACATGAATGATATCCTAGAAAAATCTAAGACCAAAGAAGAGCACTCGAAGGCTTGAGGCATATCTTTTAATGCCTCACGAGATTGAAAGGTTTTCTTGAATCCCAAGAAGTGCATCTTTGGCGTAAAATCAAGAAAATTATTGGGTTTCATTGTTTCATAGAGAGGGATAGAGGTAAATCCTACCAAGGTTACAGCTATTATAGAGATATCTCCACCAACAAACCTCAAACAACTACAAATTTTACAAGGAAAGATTCAGAAATCTACCAAAACATATCAAAGCTTGTGGATAAGTGTTATCCTTTCACACATATGTTAAAGAAAGATGTTACCTTTAACTCTGGGCACTTGATTTTTAAAAATCCTTTGAAATTATTAAGCAATATCTAGAAATTCCATCCGTTCTCATGCCTCCTACCCCTGGAAAACCCTTACTATTTTATATTTCAGCTACCCAATTTGCTATTGGTGCAGTACTTCCCCAATATGATCTTCACCATAAAGAAAGGGCAGTTTATTACCTTAGCCACACCTTAATTTCCTATGATTTAAACTATCTTCAAATTGAAAAGCCCTACCTAGCCATGGTCTTTACATATCACAAAATTTTCCACTACCTCCTTAATAATAATACCAAGTTGATATCCAAACTTGACCCTCTCAAATACCTCCTATATAAACCTACCCTTACGGGATGGATGGCTGATTGGATCATCCTCCTCAGTGAGTTTTACATTGAGTTTGTTAACTAGAAATACGTAAAAGGACATGTACTTACAGATCAGGTGGCTAAAGCTCCCCTACCAGGAATAGAACCATTGTGTATAGATCTGCTAGATGCATCTATGATGTACATTGAAGAAGTTTTCATATGGCAATTCAAATTTGATGGGTCATTCAAATTTCATGGTTCAAGAGTAGGAGTGGTACTTATAACTCCCACTAGAGGAGTCAATCTGTAGGTATTTCAGTTGGGATTCCCTAGTACACCTAATATCACAGAATATTAGGCACTCATTGTTGGCCTAAAATTAGCTATCACATGGAACATCAGATAGCTATGAGTCATTGGTGACTCCCAATTTATCATTAAACAAGTTAATGATGAATATAAAGTTAAAAATGAGAAGCTTGTTCTATACAAGAAATTGGTCGAAACTCTAGAGGTGTAATTTGTACATATTATCTATGAATAAAGGCCAAGATAAAAAAATCAATCACTAAACGTAATGACTAAAATTGGGTCTTTAATATTCATTCCACCTTAGGAAAACAAGATGCATTTCTTTATTTAACACTTGTGAGTTCCTACATATGACATGCCAAAATCTTGTCTAGCATGTGAATTTGTTGGTCCTCTATCCCCTTGGTACAATCCCATTTGTAACAACTTACAACTTAGCACTTTTCCCCTTAATATCTCCCATCCTAAAAAAATATCCCTTATCCAACATATATCCTGTTATACCCTCTTAAGAGGCACCCTCTATCATCATGGTTATGACGGGAATCTGCTACATTGTATTCATATGACCAAGTCAATCCGAGCAATTAAAGAAGTGCATGGAGGCATTTGTTAAGTTTACACAGATGAGATGGTCCTTGCTAAGAAACTATTGAGAGTATGTTCTTATTATTGGCCTACCATGGAAGAAAAATATTACAAATTTGTTAAGAAATGTAACCTTTTTCAAAAGTATAGAAACTTGATACATGCACCAAAGATAGGATTTGCAGCCCATCATGACACCTGGCCATTTTCAAAATGGGGACTTGATCGATGTGGAATATCACTTCAACTTTGTCGGATGGCCACACTCATATTATCACTACCACCGAGTACTTCACCAAATGGGTAGAGGTTGTTCCTCTCACCTATGTAATGGCTGAGTGCGTAGATCTCCAAGTTCATAATGAACCACTTCATTTTTTGTTACGAGATCCCTTTTGCCATTCCAATAGAAAATAGTAAATCCTTTAAGAACAAGATGGTCAAAGCATTATGCCAATGCTTCCAAATATGACTCGGTGGTCAAATCCCTATTACCCTCAAGGTAATAGATATATGATGAAGCCACTAATAAAACCAAACATTCATATCACGGAGAAGATGGTTAGAAAAACTAGCCGTAATTGGCACCTACAGATCCATCCCACCCTTTGGGTCTATCAAACCTCCATCGCACCCCTACTTGGTGCTACTCCTTTTCACCGGTCTTTGCACCGAGGCCATTATACCCTTGAAATTGATCTTTCCTCCCTAAGAATATCTCTTTGGGATTATCGAACAAGGATCGAGACTACAAGGTAGCTCAACTAGCATATTTAGAGCTCTTTGGATGAGAAGCATATGATATCACTCAATCATTTGAAGGTTTATCACAACCGAGTGTCACAAGGATATAACAAACGTATCATACCTCATCAATTTGATGTATGAGATTTTAGTTTAAAAGAAAACCAGTTTAACACAATCAAGGATCGAGAAAAGAAAGGAAAGTTTTAGCCCAACTAGTTAGGACCATATGTCGTGGTCACTAAATATAGTTTAGGGGCATATAAAATGGCTCAATCAAATGGTGAGGAATTATAGGACCCAATGAATGCAATGCATCTCAAGTGGTTCTATGCTTGAGTATGAGGTTCTTTTGAAAAGTAAGAAAAAACAAACAAAAAAATCAAAAATAAAGAAAAGGTAAAAAAAAAATAGGTCATCCAAGTGTGAAAACCACACAATTATAGAAAATTGGGAAAGT
This sequence comes from Taxus wallichiana var. yunnanensis, assembly GCA_018340775.1. Taxonomy (NCBI): domain Eukaryota; kingdom Viridiplantae; phylum Streptophyta; class Pinopsida; order Cupressales; family Taxaceae; genus Taxus; species Taxus wallichiana. The sequence goes on along the minus strand of CM031238.1, from coordinate 13,139,682 downwards.
CCTTGGGTGAAAAATGGCTTCCGACACTTAAGGAGGATTTTTTGTTCATAAGAAACTCTCACATCCGAATGGATAGTAATAGCTTTTATCTAGGGCTAGTTTTCCTAGAGTCTAGGGATCCTCTTGAACCTATCTTTCATGGATCTATTCTTGAATGTAGGTGAAGGAATCACCCTTTGTATATTCCCATCTAACATTGGGGGACAACCTTCACATTTTCACCTTTTGCACATACGCGTGGCATTTTACCTTGTACACCCCCTTTATCGCTGGGGCATCCACACTTCTTTATTGGCCATATATAGCTTTAGAAAAATTCAAAATCGGAAAAACATTAAAATATGTTTAAAATCCCTAAACATCTAAAAACCCCTTTTAGGCACAAAAAAAAAAATGTGAACAATATTCTTGAAAAATTCCTTTAAGATAACACCAAACACAATAAAAAACGATTCAAAACTATCCCACAAAAATAAGGTAGCAGATTTTCTTACTTTTAGTTGTCGGTTTGTAGAGTTTTGGTTGCATTATCTTTCCATGTTCTATGCTTTTAATTGGATTCATTTACTTATTTTTATTTTAAAAGTGTTACTTTAATTTTTATACATAAGCATTGTTTTCATTTTATCTTGCATACTTGTATATATTTGTTTTTAGTTAGTTTTGATTAAGTTTTATTTGTTTTTTTGTGTTGTACAGTTTGTTTTCATCATATCATCATATCATCTATCATCTATGATAACATATATACATCATTTATCAATAAAAGCTAAGCTACATCATATAATATCGCTATGAGGGGAAAGAGGGACCGCCTTTGTGCCCCCTCAAACATAGATTATAATAAAACGTAGATAATCATAAAGTATCACATGCAAAATAGCATGACATCATAGACTACTATCTCATACACAAAATGTGATAAGTAGAACATTAATACATCAACATATGTGATATCATTTATAATTATATCTCATACATCAAAAAGACACGTGTGATACAATCATAAAACATCATGAATACGTCCATAACCATAATAATCATCATATAACATATCAAAATCAAATGTCCATATACAATGTGTCTTGATACATAAACATCTGGATCCAAAGAATGTCATCATTGGCATAGGTCAAAAATGTGCCTTCATTACAAGGCATGATAAAAAAATACATTATGTACATCGATAAAAAAGGAGACTTCATATCGAGGCATATATCAAAGATACATGCATCTATGTGTACATCAAACGTGAGTCATGTTTGACTCGATGCTTCATAAGGATTGGGTGGCCTATGATTTGGGGGATGACCCATCACCCATGGACTCTACTTCCACGACTACTACCCTATCTCTGCTGCTCAAGTGATCTAGGCGTGATGACGATGGTCTCTATGATATCGCACACCTCCCCATCGATTACTAACTAAAACTAGGTGCTCTCTAGACCTCTAGGACAACCTCATAAGACAAATATCCATAATAGGAAGTCCTCTCATTGGCTATTGCTAAGTCCATGTGTATTCATGGTGTCACTGCGAATCCATTAGTCTAATGGGATGAGGCCACCTCAGTTGACAATATAGGAATCTCAACATGCCCCACTATATGCTCACCCATCAACCGATCCATCTCTATAGTAATGGTACGAACCTATGCCCTAGAATGGTATCTGTTTGGCATCAACTCCTCAACCTTGTCCATATCCTACAATATTAGGCTTTGCAACCTATAACATCCGAGCTTTCATCTGCTATATTTGTGCTCTATGTGCTACTCTATCACTCTCATCTCTTCCATCTCCTCTACAACCTCGGGACTATGTGGTGGGATAAGAATTGGCCCTTGCTATGCACCTCGTGGAGGAGGACCATGTGGCACTACTCCCCTAGGAGGCACCTACTATAATGGTGCTTGGATCCCAAATGGTATGCCCACTCAGGGTATCTTTATATTAGAGGGTATGTGAATTTTCTCTGTCTCATTCTTGGCCCCTATCCTGGTGGAGGACCCGTCCATCAAATCCATCATCATCACTACCACTCAACTTCTCTCGGTGGTGGCCTAACCCCTACATACCCATGCGTCTGTAGAATAGTAAGATGGAGAGAAAATATTGTAAAATATGATGCATACACCGTCGTCACTCCAAAATCCTTGAACTACCTCAACGGAGCCCATACCTATGGTACCATATGATCAAAATTGGCTCATGCCTTGGTTACCTAGATCTGTGGCCCCATATAAAATATCTCTTGAACTCAATGTGTATACCACATCTCTAGCCACAGGACATTCTCTGTATGGAACTAAATTTTTGCCGACATTGATCTACCATGTAGTACTCTAAGATATATCCTTGAATGTCAATCAAAAAGTGATAAAATATGCATATACTTAACTCATGTGCATCCTTTGCCCACAGATACTTCCGGTATGGCCTCCACACTATCATATGTTGTTGTAGATCATAAAAACTTGGTGATAGTGATACATATTTCCCATATGTGCATGGACATTATCACCGACTTGGACCCATCCCATCAATGATGGCTCATCGGATGCCCGAAATCATAGCACGTCTACAAAGTGACCAACAACTATATGGTCCTAGGCCCATATCTGTAATAATGTGGTTGGACATATGGTCTTCTAACCATAGTATGTAATCAAATGAAAATCCTAGTATAAATGTGCCAACATGCATTGGCCCCAAAAATATATATCGGCACAAATCAATCCTCATACCACAACGATGAGACCAAGTGGGAAATATGTCCTTGTATTTTTAGTGAGTAGGATGCCACCGACAAGTGCCATAAGATAGAATACCACTTGTGATAGTCCCATATCTGCTATACACTAGTACATCTACATTTTTATACCTTAGTGAGGTATCTCATCATGACTAAATAACTGAATCGGGAAGTCGGCAATCTAAACTCATCACCGATATACTCAATCAACTTTCCCTAGATGGGCACACGCAGATGCACCATACATCCTCCAATGTGATGGTCATATCTTCCGTTGGGAACTAGAAGCACTGGCTCTCATTATGCCACCTCTCATCTAAGTCTATGAGTTGGCCATGGTCTAAGGTAATCTTTGGCATCCCCACCATGAAGGCTAGTCCTGTGACCTCTAGTAAGATGTCGATGATTTGCATGTCTCACCGAGAGAATCTCATCTTCAATGTGGCTAGATAGCCATGCTACTCTTGCATCTACAAAGATGATCCCTATCTCTAGAAGATAACAAAACACTTGTTAAGACTTTCCTTTCTTCTAGTTTATCCCTAACATTTCTTCTAAGTACTAACTATTTTATTCTACATCTTTTTCTATTTTCTTTTAAGTGTTGGCATAAGTTCCCCTAAGAACACTTGCATGCCTCTTTGGGCACCTATGCCTGGAAGATGTTTTTCAACGTATATGCATGTGCGCAGATTATTTTTTGATGCATGTGCACCCCTAAGGCACGTATACATGTTTTTCCTACCCTAACAATGCAAATAAATGAAAAATTTGACAAAGAAGGATAGAGCACTCATGAAGGGTCCATCCTCCTCCTCTTGTGCATAATCTTAGACCATGTCTACTCACAGTATGCCTCTAAACCCTCACCATCTCTTTCACATCCCAAAACACCTCACGGTAAAACTCGGTAGGGGTGTGGTAACAAATGCATTATTCACGATGATTTACCCCTCTAGGGAGGGTATATAAGGTCATTTTCACCTTGTCACATTTTTTTCACCCTTCATGTTGGCCGGGGCATGTTTCACCCACCATGGTCATTCTAACTTCCTCTATTTCCTATTGTGATTATTATTTTTATCAAAATAATTTTTTTGACCCATTTTTGATCTATTGGGGCATATTTTTTCTACTTGGCGCCTGTTTCTTCTCCCTGGGGAATTTTTTGTGCTTTTATGCAATCATCCAATTTCTAAATTCTTTTGACCGATCAAAAAATAAAAAATTTCAAAAATCATAATTTTCCAAAAATCATAAAAATTCAAAAATTGACAAAAAATTGGTAAAAATCTCATACGCAGTTGAAATTTTTGTATCATGCATGGTATTCATCTCATATATTTCTTATGTTTTCACGTGTTTTTGAACCAAATGACTCACGGACTATCTAGATCTATAACCATTTACAAAGCTAGACTACTTGCTTCATCTGTACTCTAGGGCACAACGAGTTTCTTGGTACTATTTTATAGTGCACAATGATTTCTCATTAGACCCTATATCCTTCATCAATTCCCCTTGCATGTATTCTTACTTGGGGTTTCAATTTTAACCCTTGTCATTTATCATGAACATTTGGGAACTGAATCTCAATAACAAAACATATATGCAATTATCTTGAACGTTGTTGGTTAAAGTATGTGTGTTTGTACTTGTTTCCAGAATAGATCTATTTGTTTACTTCTTATATTGCATTAAATTTGGTACTTTACATGTATTTGGCATTTTAGAAATGGATAGTTGTTCGTGTTATTGATTTTCATGTCATTCTACATTTTGTCATATGCTTACATTTTTAATAAGGGTTGATGATGAAGATCACTAGCAATATGATGAAAATAAAGTTGTTTACAAGGCAATGGATGGATTTTAGCTCAATCCCCTTTCTTCATACTAATTTTTCTTCTCTCTCCATCACACTCAGCTTCACCATTTTTCCTCTACATTTACGCACACTCCTCTCAATATAAATATCAAATGTTTGGTGCCTCGCCATTCAAGCAAGAAACTCCCCATCATCTTGGTTATTCAATATGACATGGAAGATGAGAAACACCAATGAAGGTAAGAGAATTAGATTTCATGGGTACTTCATACTTAGTGTTAACAAGACTAATATGGCTTCCATTCTTCTCTTCACATTATTCTTCCCTTTTACTTGGGGAATTTTCCCTCCCTTTAGATTCTATCTATTTTCCTTCATCTTTTCGATCATCGATCAAATTATTTCATCACCCCATCAAAAATCGAGGGGGCATCTCTCATCTTACTAGTTTTTATTCTACCCCTATCAAAACTTTTACTTGTTTACACTTGTCTATTTTCTTTGAAGTGGAGTAGCTTATGCCACCCTAAAGAGGGGTAAATGTAGACACCTATAGTTCAATCAGAGAAAATTTATTACTAAACTTGCAATAATTATTCTACTCCTGCAAATTTACGATGCTTCATCAATTAGGATCTTAATTAACCATTCCTTTAATTCCCTTCCATTATTCTTAATTGACCATTATACGTTGATTAAGCCTCTATTATTGTAGTTGACTAATAAATCTTCTTATTAGCTAACCTCCACTTCCAACACTTGCAAAATATATAAAAACCCCTTCAGATGCTCCTAGAAAACTTCCTAATCCTACTTTGGACCTGTATTTAATCCCACAAGATTAATTAGCCTCTAATCATAGTTAAATCTTGCTTTGAATCGCTACAAGTGCTTTTGGACTTACCTTTTGTCCCACATGCATCCAAACCATCCCTTTCTTTAAATTAGAAAACTATAAATAGACCTCTACCCACCTCATTTTTCTAAGAACACTTTCCTCCCTTTAACATAAACTATAGGTGTTTCACCATTTTCTTTATGGATTTGACAAAACAGATAAGGTGATGGACCAAGGAGGAATACATGTTTTGATGGTTAGTTTAAAGGTCGTGCACAAATTCTGACTTCTTGATTCAATGTTGACTGCAAGAGCTTCCTTTTGGCTTAGAGGAACTACCTGAAACACACAACAAGACCACAAAAGAAAGTTAAACAATATATGTCGATTGGGTTGCCTAGCGTGTGCTAGATCGCAAGTTTGATAATTCCTTGACGTCTTTTAACCCACTGTTTAATACAACTCAATGTAAGAGATAACATAAATAAATAAAATCCTACTGTAGTTGATATGATTTAGGTATTTCATTTGAGTACAATAAAAAATCTAATCTAACAAGCTAGGTTATGATCAGATCTAGAAGTTGGGTAGGTAGTCAAGGTGCTAGAATAGGTCAGGGTCAGATTCTGTGTAGCTTGGGTTACTTGGATGTAGGTTATTAGGTTTTGTTATTAGAAAGATTACCAAACATAGAGACCGAAGTCAGTCAATTATGATCGATTCCAGTTTATAGAGAATTGATGATGGTGATGGATAATAGGCGTCGGTATAGGAGGGATAATGGAAATTAAATGAAACTAGGTTTTGGGGTTTTTTTCTAAGATTAAACAGATATGGTAAGGAGAATGGTTAGGTATGTGGAGGTGTTGGGAGTACTCAGAGATATTCAGGAATCGAGGTATAGGTGATCAAATGATTGTGGGTGGTGGAATGGTTGGGTTCATAGGGAGGTAAGATTGGTGGGATAAAAATGTAAATAGAGGTTGATAAACAGAAGTGAAGAAACTTTATAAACTAAATAAATATGAAATGATGCAGGTTATAAACACACTTACTGGTGTTATAGGTTTGATGGTTGGATGATGGTGATGGTTGATTTATGGAATGGTGCTTAGTGCCATGGAAGTGCTTCCTGGAATGCTACCATGAATGCAAATACCTTCATATCTGTCTTGGTGTTGGCTATGGCTATCTGGAGGTGCGAAAGGGATCGGTTCTTGCTTGTATGCGAGATATCCTTCACTCTAAAACTTGAGAATGTGGCCAACCTCTCAAAAAAGGTTACCAAAATGAATATATGGTAACTAATGATGGTTTAGGTGACTGCATCAGTTTAGGGTTGACCGATGTCGGTTAAGGTGGGAAATCCTAGGTTTACTAAAAATGATAGATCTTAGCAATCTTTTTGGCCAGGTTTGTCTACTCTTCCAGATCAAAATGGAATTTTGCACTTAGGTAAGTGGAAATGTGGTTAGAGGAAGAATAGGCATGTGATTTTAGGGTTAGACTAAGTCTTGGTTAATTAAAGTAAGAAAAGGTTGAGTCCTAGTTAGTTAGGAAACATGCTAAGAATAGGTCCATGATGAGGTGTCTAGGTGAGGTGGTGGGATGAGGTGTCTAGGTGAGGTGGAAATTAGTTTAAATAAAGGTAATTAAATAATGAATGAAGTGAGGATGAGTATTAATTTAATTATAAATAATTAAACTAATATTAATGTGGGGTAAAAGGGACCAAGGGGAGTGTGACCCAATTTTGGTGTCTACATTTTGCCCCTTTTTGTTGCGTAGCTTGTATTGGTAAGTGACGCTGACAAAAATAGGAAGTGATTGCCCCATGTGTGGGTGAAGGTGATCCCCCTCAAACTAGGTATTGATGAGGTGTAATACAGAATCGGTGAGTGGTTTGATAAATGTGTAGTGGGTGAAGATAGGTGGGAAAGGGTATGAGTACTATGGGAAAGGGTGATGGTCAAGTTGGGTAATAGGTAATAGGCCGGGGTCAAAATCGGGTCATGGGTAATGGAAATCAAATACACGCACGTGTATATATTATAATGTGGTACCGAGGTTGAAGAGCTTGCAAACTCTACATTGTCCAAGGTCGATAGGTTTATCCAAACAAGGGTGAAGTGTTCAGGTATCCAAGGTATAGGATATGGTCGAAAAACAACATAGGTTAGGTGCATTAATGTTTAGGTATGTTCTAGTACACCAAAGGTTTGGTTGGGATAAAAAGCATGGCAATAGGAAAGGTGTGGTTGTTAGGCTAAAACAACATATGTAATAGTATCTCAAGGTATAAGGAGTACATAAGGTCAATGGTCACATGAAGTAGGCTAAGGTAAGGCCAAGGTATAGGTAAAATAACAACTCCTAAGACACAACGTAAGGAAATTAAAGGGTAGTTTAAATTTGTGGGTATGGTTCAATAGGTGTCCGGGCTGATGAAATGTGTGTTGACACTAATGGTGGCAAGTAAAAGGAAGCTTAGTAAGGGAAAAGAGATTTAAGGGTGACCGATTCCCTTTATAGGGTGTCCAACGTTGGTTTTCTAGGGCACAAATCTGGTTGGTGTCGATCGTCAGTTGGGCTAGGTTGATAAAATAAAAATTCCATATTTGACAAAATCATTATTGTGTTGTGACTTTGAAGAAAATGATAGATCCATTCAAATTTTTGTACCTTTTCCGAGAGAGGATAGGGAATTATACTTGGTTGAGGTGGAGAGTACAAGTTGGTGAGAGGATCTAGGGAGACGGGTCCACGAGCTCAAGGGGATCGATTTGATTGGTTGGAGTAGAGGATTGGATTTGGTGATTTAGGCATGGAAGAGGCAAGAGAGGGTTTTGGTGGGACACTGGTGTAGTGGCTAGATGTACCACCACACCGACGGCACCGCGATGAGGTAGGATTCGATCCCAATTTTTCATTTGTTGTTAAAATTGGTGTTGGGTAAAACCGTGTCGGGTGGGGGGTATAATTTTGAATTTGTGGTTAAGTGTTGCGATGAGGGAGCGGGAGGGGTTTAGGTTAGGTTTGGGTAAGGTAGGATAGGGTTCTAGGTTAGATTTGAGAATTTTGGGAGAAATAGGGGGTTTTGGATTCACCGCGCGACAATGAATGGCACTAGTGAAGATTTGGGACGATGTTGGCTAGCATTGAACGGAATCAATCAAGTAGTAGGTGACCGATACTGGTCATGATGGACCAATGTTAGTCAGAAGTGACCAATGCTGGTCAGATTTAAGGAAAAATAGATCAAGAAACAAGGTAGGGTGGGAGAAAAAGATAGGTAATTAGGTGGAAAGGTAAGTTTATTGAGAATGAGTAGGGTAATAGGTTTGTCGGGTAAGAGATGTGTTGGGTATGGTGAAGGTTTAACAATGGTATGATTTGTTGGGTGCAGGCTAGGGACTAGTTACAAATGAGAGATAGAGTACCAACTTTGTTACTATCAGTACGAGGAGCGTGATGATAGAGGAGTGACATCACATTACATATGTTAGACTTATTCGGGTTAGACAATATAGAAACATAGTTTGGGAGCCGAGGTTTATGGTTGCACTCATCCACATGTGGGATTTAGCGACCAACACATTTCATCTGCCGACGGGTGAGATCACAGTCACCCTAGAGGACGTGTATAGGATATTGTGGTTACCGATAATGGGGACACATGTTTACTCTATTTCTTTAGAGGCATTAGAGGAGATGATGTTGACAATGTTTGGAGAGGGGATGATAGAGATGAGGTTCCATAGTGTGATCCTAAGCTATGGAGATATGTATGTGACCCATCTTAAGGAGATGAGGTTAGTGGTCCTGATTATGGAGGCAGTGTGTTGTTTTGCGCTGCTAGATGTGAAGGGTGGGAGATTCCCACGGGTGCTGATGGGGGTTCTCCATGACATGATGGAGGATAAGACCCATTTTTCTTGGGCAATGACATACTTGGTATAGTTATACAGAGAGTTATGGGCCTATGGGAAGTTACAGAGGTTTAGCTTGTGCTGCACCTTTCTTCTCCACTATTGGGTATATGAGCACATCATATGTGTGCATCTAGTTGGTATGCCCTGAGCCGGATGCATTTGAGGTAGGCTTTGTTCAAGTTGGCTACGAGAATCGGGTGCATGTTATTGGAGAACGCAGAACTACTGGACTACACATGATGTAGCATACTATCGATGTATATTAGAGGGTTTTCAGAGTGGAAATCATTTGGAGGCCATATGTTGGCTTCTCGTCATATAGGAAGATGGTGGCGAGTTGGAAGTTTCATTTGCTTAGATGGAAAGAGGGGCACCATGTTAGACAACATAATATGATACCTATAAATAGGGTCCTACGACGGTAGGGCTGCCTCGGGATGTGCCATCACCATTTCCTTAGTACATGAGAGATGATGTGGAGAGGCCTATGCCTCTACCAAAGTCAAAAATACCGATAGGACGAGGAGGAGTAGGAAATGGTGGCGGATCAAAGACGTCGAGGTTACGAGATAGGTATAGGTAGTGGTGGGCAGTCCAACTATGAGCAACACCACCTAGGCCAGGCAGCCAGACTTGGCTACCCTTATAGTTTAGAGGGATACTTTGCAAGGGTAGGTTTCCACCTTACAAGCCAAATTATAGGTTTATAGGGGTAGTTGATAGGGTCCGAGGCACATGTGGCCACATTACAGCACAGTGGTGGTTTACTGAGCTTAGATTTCCTAGAGACCACCAACAAAGGGTTGAGATGGAGATGGGAGACAAGTGGCCTCCTTATAGGTAAAGGTTATAGTGCCAATTGGCCACTACACAAGCACATATTGTGATCTTGTAGGCCCAATTCGCAACAAAATCACTAGCACAGGCACCATCACAAGGCTCGAGACAAGGTCCCATGGTATAGGCAGCGGGGGACATGATTCCATGGTAGAGGTACATGGTTCGAGATTGATGGCATTGCCGCAAATAATACCGATGACTAGGTTTAGGGATGCCCTGAACGAGGCACGATATTATTAGGACCATCTAACTACTATGGGGATAGATGTCCCCTTGTATGTAAAGTACAAAGCACAATAGGCCTCAAGTGAGAGGACCATATCTCACACACATAGTGCAGAGAGTACAAGGGTGCAGCGATCCTAGAGATCGGGTCGGGTGATGCAACAAGCTCACGAGAGGCTAGGCCTAACCGTGGGTTAGGTAGAGGCACATGCACCGATACCATACAAGGTAGAGAGACACCGGTGGGACGTCGTACTAGGGTGGAGGAGGAGATAAATGATACTAGCATGGACATCAGGTGGGGTGATGATTAGTCACCCTATATGTTCAGGATATAGTTTTTGTATATTTTTATTTATACTATTCTGTTTTCCGAAGATAAGGAGGATGTACATGAGATTTTGTGAGATTTTGATTATTATACCATCTTGCATCTTTGAAGATGTTAAAACTGTATATGAGAGGCACATGTATTGATTTTTCTTCTATGCATATATGTATGGACACACATATTCTAATGATTTTTATAGAGATGGTGATATTTATGGTATGATGTTGTGCTTATGTGTGTAATTTCTAGTGTTATTGTTTATGTGATGGAAACTAGGTGGATTAGGCATGATTGAGTCAAGGTCATAGGCATGATTGAGTGAGGTCACTTAGGCATGGTGGAGTTAGGTCTGTTTAGGCATGATGGAGTCAGGTCAGTTAGTCATGGTGGATTCAGGTGGGTTTAGGCGATGGTGGAGTTAGGTATAAGCATGATGGAGTCAAGTCATAGGCATGGTTGAGTCATGGTTTATGGTTTTGATTTAAGTTCCAAGTTGTTGGTAACATGGGAGACAAATGGTGATGTTTATGCATGTTATGGTTTAAATTTCCAAATATTTTTATGGTGAAAATATAAAAATGATAAATGAATGATTTGATGAAGTGGTAAAAATGTTTGTTAATTGGTGCTTGTTTGGTTTAATTTCCAATTGTTGATATAAAATGGAAAATAACTAAGGTAGAATGTGAATAGGAAAATGAAGGGGAAATTGGTTAGGGTAAAGGGTGGCTGAGCTAACCTCCAAGGGCCCCATGCCCTCGGAGTGTTTCCTACATAGCCCCAGTGAAAAGGGGCCTCAGACCGATGTAGTTCTCCCATAAGCTAGGGAAGAATATGATGAGGTAGAGGAATGGGTTGGTAGGTTTTTTAGGTATGATGGAGTCTAGGTCATAGGCATGGTTGAGTCTTAGGTGAGAGTGAAAATATTTTAAAATGTAGGTGTCGATGGTCTAGTCCTGTATAGGATAATCAATAAGTAATGAGGAAGGAAAATGGTAAGAGGTGGTAAAAGAGCTGCCTAATTGATAAGAACTTTAATGATTCTATCATACCAAAGATTAGATTATGAAAATGAGACCCTAAAAGGTGTTACATAATGGACTATTCTATGGTTGAAAAAATTCGCATGATCACGAAATGTCACGTTTGCGGTGAGTCCCTTGAGAAGATATAAAATTAGGTTGAAAAGGCAATGAGGTGAAAGTGGGTGGTTTAGCGTAACTTAGTGTATGATGGTATGTTTACCAAGAAAGAAACCCATGCTCAAAAATAGGCAAGTCCATGACCAAAATTTATTTTTGTCCTCATTTGATTTTGTTTTTGATAGACTGATCAATGTGGGAAGTCTCTATGGGATGGGTATATTATCTCCTTGAGGTCTTCATTAATTTGATCAATGAGGGAAGCTTCTGAACATTTTATTATATTTTTGCAATGACTTTATATAGTTTTCCTTTGAGGGAGTAGTCTATTTATAGTGGTCAAATAAGAGATGTTCATTTTGAGGGAGTCATCTGTTTGATATAATTTTGACTCAAGAAGTTGAGTCCCATTTTGTTTTTGGACATTTAAGTCATGGACAAGACTATAGAGGAAGATTGAGTTCTTTTTTAGGAGAAAAAACCAGAGTACACAAAGGTTAACTATGAAAGAGATGGTTTCAAATGATGAGCGACCATGGGATTCCATCTTGGAAAAAGATGAACAATATCCTTGAGAATCATACTACGAGTATATCCATGATACTCATATTGAAGATAAGGTTGACAGGTGATGGGTAACCACGTGATTCTTGTTTATTCGTTGATCCTTAAAATAAGTAACATGGAAGGTGAGCGATGCTCAAGCGAAGAGCATTCAATAGACAAAAGGTGATATAAGACTTGATTTGAACAATAAAATGGTCAAAGATGCAAGGAATTAAGGATCTCAGGTTTGGATTTACCTTCAAGTGAAGACAAATGATAAGCACTGATCCATATGCATGAGTAATGATATAGGGTCCAAGCCAATTAGGATAAAAATTTCCTCGTTTACTTTTCTCTTCTTTGGTTACATGTTAATTTTCCTTTAGGAGGATGTCACGACCTCGAAGGTCTGTTTATAGACATGTTTTTCATAGGCATGCTTGAGACATTTTGGTAGATTTGGAGATGGTCAAGAGCATTGAGATGACATTCATCTAACAACTCAAGTTGTGCTAAATGGTCCTGGCAAAATTCATCGGCATTGAGCATGCCTTGTAGTGAGATGCAAAGAGATGGAATCTAGAATTCGAGAGGCAAGATGGCCTCGGTACCATAGACTATAGAGAAAGGTGTGGGAGTAGTCAAAGTTTGAATACTTGTGCGGTAAGCCCACAAGGCGAAAGGAATGTGTGTATGCCAATCCTTCCTAGTATCGTCAACTACTTTCATAAGAATTTTGTTCAAGGTTTTATTGGTTGATTCTTCTTGGCCATTTTTTTGTGGGTAATAAGGTGACAAGAAACTAAGTTGAATGCCAAAATCATCACACAAATTTTGTAGGGTTTTGTTTTTGAATTGTTTTCCATTATCAGTGATGAGACGGTGAGGGACACCAAAGCAAAAAATAATGTGATAGTTGATGAATTCACATATCTTCTTAGCTTTTGTAGAAATGAGGTGAATGGATTCTACCCATTTAGTGTAACATTCAGTCACAGTTATAATCTAATGATGGTGTTGTGAAGAATGAGGGTTGATCTCTCTAACGAGATCCAAACCCCATTGAGAGAAAGGCAAAAGGTCTCGTGCAACCTGTAAGGCATGAATAGGTGTGTGATGAAGATTAGCATATTGTTGGCATTTCACATAAAATTTGACATAGTCACAACAATCATGGTTTAGGGTTAGCTTGATAATAGCCAAGGAAAAATATGTGTTTAGTGACAACTAGACCTCTAAAGTGGCCTCCACAAATTCTGGTGTGAACTTCCTTGATGGTATAACAAATTTCAGAACTTGTAAGGCATCGTAAGAGAATACTATCAAAGCCACTCTCATAAAGGAGAACACCCATGATGACATAGCGAGAAACCCTTTTAAGAAAGTAATGTTTTTTATTATGAGTGAGATCGGGAGGTAGAATGGAAAGGGAAAGGTAGTCTGTAAACTACTTACACCAAATATCACGTGGGTGAGGTGCAATGGTTCTGATGGATTTGACCTCTCGAGATAGATAAGAGAGTGATTGCAACCTTTGTATTGTGACAAAGATTTTGGAGTTAGCAGGCGAAGTGGGTATCTGAGAAGCGAGACAAGGCATGGTATCTAAAAATTTATTGGTAGAGTGTGGGGTGGTGTGAAAGTCTTAACAATCAAAGGTAGTCAAAAGCGTGTTGACATGCCATTTTTACTTTTGCAGTATTACATTACAACACTGGTATATACCATTGACTTGGTTTACAACCAATTGGGCTGGCAAAGTGAAATCAAAATCCAATTTGAAAGATAAAGGAATGGGTTCACCGAGAGGAATGATAAAGGAAGGGTAAAGGCATGGTAGATTGTTGGTTGTGGAGACCAATCAAACCAAAGGCATTTTATATATTTTTATATAAAATTATTTTGCTACATATTTCAATATATTAACATGTGTTGGCTTTAAAGCAAGGTGTTATATTTGTTTCTCTATGTTTTTGTACTTGATGCATTGGAATAAAATGTTGTAACATCTGCATAACCGAATGAGTTCTTCTTGTTGTTAAAAATGAATAAATGGAAGAGGAAGGGGCATGGGAATATATATACATGTTTTTGGCTATCCTGGAGATATTTCAATGTAGAGAAACATGAGAATAAGAGTGGCATGAGAAGAAGGAAGAACCAGGTAAAAAGAGGGAGGGAAGCTTTGCCACATATTTGTGCATAAATTTTGTGTGCGTTGTAATGTATTAGTGCAGGTTTATTGTAATTATATTTTCACTAGATAAATAATAAAAGGGATTGTTGTTGTTGGTGGATGTAGCCCGGAAAGGGTGAACCACGTTAAATATATGTTGTTGTTTTTGTTTTAGGTAATTTTAGTTTTCTTTATTCTATAAATTAATGTCTACATATTAAATTGTATCTTCATTCCTACTGTAACGCCTAATGGAGAAAAGCACGAGTTAAATAAATATACTAGTGAAGAGAATCTGAATCATTCTTGAGCACCATGGAGGAAAACTAGAAGAACAAAGGTGATTGAAGGAACACGTTGTTTTATAGTTTACATGGAACAACTACACATAGAGATAACTTATTGGGCTGGCAAGAAGTGAGAATCACATTTTCAACAAGGTTCACTTGGATTAATGTGCCTACACATATATATGAGTATGATGGGAGGACTCCTACTTTGTTACATGTCCATAACTATGAGATACAATGGAAATAATGCCTGAATTCTTTACCACTATCTCTATGGGTGCATAAGTTCTAGTCCACTTTACACGGTGCACATGGGCTTGGTATGTACATGCTTTGAGCTCAAGTAAGAAATATAAAGTTGGTGAGATATGGCTGCAAGTATTGGTCAAACCTTTGATTATTTTTTTACTAATCCTCCACTCCATGAATCTTTATAGATCATGAAGCACATAATGTTGGGGGATAACATGAAAGTAGAAGAGCTCATGCTTGAGCTACTTGGTGAACCTGATTCCAAAGCATTCCTAGATATTGAGGAGATAAAGATGGGACATGTCCGGAAAGAGAAAGAAAAGGGTAAATGGTGTATCTAATTGATGATGAAGAGGTTGAGAACTTTGATGTTAGCCATACAAAAGGTGCACATGAGGTAATGTACATTGTAGATGAAAAGTCACGCGCATACCATGCTTTGATGAATACTTAAATAGTTAATATCAGTATTGAAGACACGCCTAAGGAAGAAATATTTTTGTATTAATGGTTAGAGGAAGATTTCGTGAAAATTATTGAGCTATTGTGTGAATTTTAGGACTTATTTCCTTTGGTCTATCATGAGTTTAAGGAGTGCATCCCTCATTGGGAGAGATGAAAATTAAGCTAAAAGAAGGCACGCGTGCGGTTAGGAAGAGGCCTTATAGGATGAATCCTAACTTGTATGTGAAAGTGAAGGAGGAAATTTATAATATGCTTAAGTCTAGAATTATTGAGCCTATCTAGGAATCTGAGTGGGTTAGCCATATGGTTATTAATATCAAGTAGGATAAGAGTATCGGGATTTGTGTGTGGATTACAGGGAACTCAATGTTTTATGTGTTAAAGATCCTTTTCCTACACCATTCATAGAAGAAATCCTTGAGGGAGTTACTAGGCACGAGATATATTCTTTTACATATAGGTTCTCAGGCTATCACTAGGTGCACATTGCGGAAGAGGATTAGGAAAATACTACTTTCACCACTTAATGGGGATGTTTTGCATACACTATTATGCCTTTTGGGTTAAAGAATGCGCCAACAGTATTTTTGCACATCGTTTTGAAACATTTCATGAATTTATTCTCAAGTTATTGTAGGTGTATTTAGACGATTGGAATATTTATGGATTATTTTAGGATCATTGTGGCAATCTGAGGCTTATGTTTGAGAGGTGTAGGAAGTTGAGCATCTCTATTAACATTCATAAGTTTATATTTGCCATACCTTTTAGATTCTACTTGGGCACATCATTTTCAAGGATGGATTATTGATAGACCCAACAATAATAGTTGTGATTTTGGGTTTAGAGGATCCTACTAATCGAGTGAAATGTGCGGATTCTTGGGGCATATGGGCTATTACAAAAAAAACTATTAAAGGATATGGAAATATTATTACACCACCTGGAGGAATTTCTCAAGGCTAAAGAAAGGTTTCATTTGGGTGATGCACAATAGGAGGCATTTGAGAATTTGAAGGAAAGGTTAACCACTACACCTATTTTGTACTTTTCTTCTTAGAACAAACCCTTTCATGTACATTTGGATGCCTCTAAAGTACAACCATTGGCATAGTTTTGGTGCAACCTAGAGAGGGTAATGTGGATCATCCTATTTTATGTGCAAGTAGGAAGTTGACACCGACATAGTATAATTAAATTGCCACTAAGCACGAAGCATTGACTATGATTTACGAGCTTCATAAGTTTTGTGATACTTGTTTACTATCCTGTTTATCTTTTATTCAAATCATATGACATTGAAATATTTGGTCAACAAGCTTGTTTTACATGGGTGCATCTGTAGGTGGATACTTATTTTTAGGAGTTTAATTTCACAGTTGTTGTGAAGCCATAAAAGAGTAATTCAGGGCCTTATCATTTATCAAGGACCAATTCTAGAGAGGACGCGTAGAGTATTGAGGACATTATGCCAGATGCACAATTATTTAGGTTGAATCACACACCCAAACATTTGGAAGTTATAAAAATATTTTTACGCACTAGAATTATGTTAGAGGGGATGAATATGTTAGAGAATAAGCAACTTGTTATTCACATGACATACTATCAGCTCATTGGAAGATTCTTGTACAAGATGGGCTGCGATGAAGTCTTGCACATGTGTGTTATAGAGCATGAGAATGAAGCTATCACGGAGAAATATTATAGAGGAATTGCAGGAGGACACTATACATCAAATGTGACTACACATAAGATGCTTCTAGCTGATTAAACTAAAATGTAAAATAATAACCTAATCTAATGTAATTTTACATTAAATCAATGAATAATGCAATATTGAAATAATACCCAAGAAAAAAATATAGAGAATATGAAACCCTAATGTGCAAAGAGGGTTAGAAGAGTCTTAGCTGATTCGTAGAGGTTCTTTGGAATGTGTTGTAGTGAATATTGATTGAACAAAGATGTAGTCCACCGTATAGAATTCTGGAAAAATTCAAATACATAATATTTGAA
The DNA here is from genome assembly GCA_018340775.1 of Taxus wallichiana var. yunnanensis. Lineage (NCBI taxonomy): Eukaryota > Viridiplantae > Streptophyta > Pinopsida > Cupressales > Taxaceae > Taxus > Taxus wallichiana. The sequence goes on along the minus strand of CM031238.1, from coordinate 13,122,042 downwards.
TGGACTATGGCATCTGGAGAAGGATAGGGGCACTCGTGGGTGCCTTGGTATGGATTTTGGGCACCCTGGTCTACATAGATGCTCATAAAACCTCCTCACGAGGTGTTGTTAGGAGTTCAAACTTTTTCTCCTTTTGTGATGTGTATTTATTTGATTCTTTTGAATGTCTCTATGAATATGAAATGAATGAATCACCTAAAAACCCCCCAAAAAAGCATCAAACCATAAAAAAATAAAGATGTAAATGAAGGGGTTAGATTATCCTCAATTGCCAAAATTATGGACTTATCATTGAGTGTTGCACTACATCTTAGACCTAATGTAGTTATGTGTGTGTGTGTGTAGAATTTTCCCTAGGTTTCTCTTGTGTTGGTCGCACGTGAAGTATCAAGGAAGTAGCTAGATGTAGAATGTAAATAATGTTTGTATGGAAACAATAGACTCTCCTCCTATGAAGTGTGATACAAATTAACCAACCTTTTGTACCTTGTGATGGAGCTAGATTTATGTAAATAAAAGATATAGATTCCTTTGATGGATGCAACCTTAGGTGGAGATAGTAGATGTTTAGTGTTTAGTCCCTTTATTATGATTACATAACTTTATACTTCTATGATTCCCTTTCTTGAATTTTGTAATTAATCTGAAAAGACCAACTACCAAACATATAAGATGCTCAAATGGATATAAAGGACCTAGAAAGTATGAACAGAGTACAAAGAGGATAGGGTAACCTAGAGGGGATGGGGGTGCCTAATGGCGTCATTATTGGGCGGTGGTGTCCAGAATGAAAAATGCTGAAAGGTGAAATGAAAGAATGAGAAAGTAAAGGCGGAAGATCAAAAATACTTCAGAAAGTAAAGAAAGGTGGCCAAAGACATGGGTTAATTAGTATCATTTTAATTAGGAACCATGCAAATAGTAGTATGTGATCAAGACTAGATAATTACCTAAAGTACATGATTTTGTGTCTACATTTGCCCCTATTTTATGTTGGTTAGAAAATTTATCGGTAACATAAAGTAGATAGAGAAGCGTACTTGATATCTATGTAGATTGATGTAGAAAACATGCTGAGGGACTAAACAAAGCTTGGAGTTGTAAAATGATGGAGCATGGAGACTAAATATGAAAAAGTGTAAAATGTGATGAAAATGAACCTAGGGTGGAAACATGTGTAGATGTCGATGTGTGTGTGATGTAACTATTTTCTAGGAGCATGTGTATGTTGTTGTTGATGATATCGACTACTTGCTTCCCATACGAGACTAACCCGCAAAAGAGAAGATGATCAAGTAGTTAAATACACATGTATATGTATAAAAACATGTAAGGAAGTATGTAAAAAATGTTGAAAATGTGAAAAAGGAACATGTGTACCTAATCCGTGAAGAGGAAAGAGTGTAGAAAGGGATCATGTCGATAAAGTGTGAGTTTTTGGGAAATCGACACCATTGGATAAAGAAGTATAGGGAGGAAATTTTGATTTATCCTCCAGCCTTTGACCACTTCCCAAAACTATAGAGATCTCTATATTGGTTATTGTTTTGGGTGATCTGATGCCATGACAGAAGTAGTGTAGAGAGGAAGGTATGGTGTTATCTTCTATCCTTTAACTTCTCCCTAGAATAAAACACTAGTGCAGATGGTTTGTACTAACACATGTGCTAAGGACAACCTTCCTTGTAAAATATGCTATATATGAGTTATGTAGATTGTGTTGAACCCGATCACTATGTAACTACCCCTTGGTTATAGACACTCTAAGAAAGACATCGTTGTACTAAGGACCCAAGTATGATTCGATCCTGAATTGTGTTCCCCGGTAGTGTGTTGTGTTGTATCATGTGTATAAAGCTGTTGTATGGGTTGGTGATTCTCCCAAATGATGCCCCCTCTTTGGGGGCACATATAATGTTGTTGAAGGAAAATGTGGCCTAAAAGAAAAACACTCGTTGAAACTATGCCCTGTAGGGGGAAAGGGATGTGCTTGGTAGAAACCAAGGAACATGAAAACAAGTGATTGGGAAAAAGTGTTAGTATAAGCAAAGACATACATGCATGTATAAGACAAAATGTAATCTAAACAAACAATGTGTAAGATAAAACACACAAGAAGACAATGTAGACCATGAAAAGTGAGTTGCAAACATGGGACATCACTCATGATGTCGTGAGACATTCAAGACCAAAAATCTAAAAACATATAAGTGTGTACATGAGACAAAGGGAAAAGCTCACAAATAGTGGCATATAATGACAAACAAGTATAAGCAATGCAACAGATAACCATGATGTCAAATAGTTTTGTAAAAAAAATGCTGCACATGAAGCACCTGTTAGCATGTTAGAAAGATAAAAAATATTTCAAAGCGTGTTTAAAATTTTAAAGTAGAATGCTAAGTACAAAGTGGAACAATAGAACCTGTAATGTACGAAAGTGGGTGCCTTTAGGAGCTGTTGTGGGACTGGTACTAGGTCTTTGCGTCAAACATCCCCTGCTATGTATAATGAACACTGTAGATTCTACCATCACAACTAGAAAATAAGTGAATGTTCATGTGTGTATGATAAAGATAAATGAAATACAAGATCTATATCTAGCATGTGTAATAAGATGAACATGTAACAAGTAAATGTAAGTGAGCGTAAATCCGACCAAGATTTGGATGGAATGTAATGGAATGTAGAGTGAGTGATAGGGGACATGCACCCCTAAATAAATGGAATTGTATGTAGTTAGGTTCATTTATTTATGCCCCCTCAACAATCAAGAATAAATGATAAACGATATTACGTCATCAAAAATGGTCAAACTATATGTTTTGTGTGGCATGATGTGATAAATGTGTAGTGATGATATGTGACATAGAGATGAGGTGTGAGAATGTGTGATGATTTATCCTAAAGTTTATATCACTAGAAGATAATGGAAGAAGTGATGATTTAGCCTAAAATGTATATCACTAAAGGATGCTAGAAGAAGTGATGATGTAGCCTATAGCATATATCACTAATCTAGGAATGTCGCATGATAGAAAAATGTTGAATGGTTGAATGTGTGAGTGTGATGAGGTCCATTTGTGATGTAGACCCTCAATAATTCATTATGGACTATGAGACTAGAGTGTGTCATCGGGTAGTGAGTACAACACATATAACAGTAGTATAGTGGATGTGGTGATGAGAAAATGTCTTGTGATATGTAAAGTGTGTAATGTAGGATGTATAATATAGATTGCAAGATACGCAGATGATATAAGACATGTAGATGTATAGTGTATACAAGATGTAAGTTGTAAAATGGAGGATATAGGATGTATGTATGTAGGATGTGTGATGTGTAGATTCTATTATCTAGTGTGTGAGGTTCATGTGTATAGGATGCCCTCAACAGTCAAACGTGAACCAAAGCACAAGAGTGCATCATAGGGTAATATAGATACTATCTTACGTGTGGTATAAGATGCATGTTGTTAATAAAAGTGGGAATATGCATGATGCCACCAAGTGTGTAGTGGTAAGTGAAATATCAAATGAAAGTAAAGGATGAAGCTCCTCTACTCAATGATTGTGGTGACAAAAGCATGTGACCATGCTCTAGGAATGGTGGTATAGTAGATAAATGTTGTGTGGGTGAGTGAAGGATATGTGCATGTGATGGATGAGTGTATCATGGGAGCCTTGGTATAATAAAATGTTTAAGTGACAGAGACCTATGTAAATGGAACGTGGTGGCGAGGGACATCTACGTGGGATAAAACACGGCGGTGATCTATGATGAGTTGTAGTAACTATCCGTAAATTCTTCTTATATTTATTTTTTTGAATAATAGATTGATGAGATTGTGTAGGTTGTATGCTAGTAGGTGAAATAGGAGTAGATGGCGCTTTAGGCTCTTTGGATCATCACGTACTCGATGAATCTCATGATACTCTTAGAGGAATAATGGATTGAAAGGGGGTTGAATCAGTCCTAAAGAACTTTATACTTCATTTACAAATCCATATATTCATTATATCATTTATCCATTTATCATTCATAACCACATGTGCATATTAGGTGTGTATTAAGCATTCACAAGAACATGCAACAAAGAAGAAGACACATGAACACCATATATAAGTGGGAAACCCTCATGGGGAAGAAAAACCACTAAAAATATACTTATATTATATAAATAAAAGAATTTTAGTGAAGCACCAACTTCTCAAGGATCACCAACCCCGATTTATTGAGGCAAAACCCCACAAGGAGCACCAACCCCTAGTTTAGTAGAGCACCAACCCTACAAGGATCACCAAATCCTAATTGGTGAAGAAGAACCCACTCGACAAAGAGGCTACAATCCCATAGGATGACCAATAGCCAACTCAACCACTGTAGATATTTTATCTCTGATTTTTCTACTACCTCTACCAATGGAGATCACATATTTGTTATAATTTGAGGATTCTAATAAATACGGATTTAATCAACTTACATATTACATAATGTTACAATAAATATTTAAATAAAGATTACATCATAACATAAGTAAATAAATAAATACTTATAGGAAATAAATAACACAGGTGACACAATATTTATAGTGGAAAACCTCAATAGGGTAAAAACCACTTTTAAAATAACCTTTTACTTCAGAGAACTTATTTTACATCCAGTAAGATCACCTCCTCCTTTGAAACCCTATTTACTAAGGGTAAAACCAAATCACTTGATTTGCACACCTTTGATATATTTCTTGAATATATCAAATGAGGACTTAAAGTACTTTATATATAAGGTGATCGGATATGTCTCTGACCCACCTTTTCAACCTAAAATGGTTGACGCATACACCTAGGTTTATAATATTTAATATTATACATATAATCATTTCATGATATTAAATATTTAACCTAAAATATATACCTAGGTTAGCATATTTAATAATAGAAATATAAATATTTCATATTATTAAATATTAACCTATATATTAGTGATGGACCCATATACATTAAGGGTTGGCGGACCACTTAATTATTATGTTCCAACCCCCTCTTTAATGTTAAGTGGGATAACATATGCCAATAGATTACCTGCCCGTGGCACACTACAAAATTTACAATCCTTAAACCATAAAGGTTTTAGGCTAGCATATCGGTTGAAGGAGTTATAACACCTTCATCATACTCAATTTACCTTTTGTTACAAAAGGCTTTGGAATCCCAAAGATCATCCCATGATCAGTGGCTTATTATGATTTGTAAGTTTTACATGTTCTCATAAAAGGTTATTGAACTTAAGCATATAGGAGCCTTTACAACCAAATACCTCCTTAACAATATACTTATCTTTGGATGTTTATTAGTAAACTCAATAGTACTAAAGAGTTTATTGAAGACCGCCTTTAAGATCTTTCTACACTTCTTTCTAAAAAATAATTCAATGAGGTATACATTCCCGAAGGTCTTTTTACACTTACCCAAAGGTCTTTTACAAATGCCTGAAGGTATTTTTATAAAAACCAAGTTCCATTAGGAGGTGACATTGTCATGCACACTCCCCCTTAATGACAACTCGATAATCCAAGATTTTCACGAAAGTGATAAAACTTTGCAGCACTAAGGAACTTTGTGAAGATGTTAGCAACATGCGATTCAGTCAACATGAACTTGAGATTTATCTCATCACTTTACACTTTCTCACGGGTGAAGCGTATATGTATCTCAATATTCTTTGTCCTCTGATGTTGAACTGGATTCTTAATCAAGAGTAATATAACTCTGACCACCACATAGAATATAAATACTTCCTTTAGCTTCCATGTGTATCTCTACCAATAGCCGTTGCAACCACATGACTTCTTTACTTCTTCCATTGTACTTCTCTGCCTCAGTAGAAAAAATGGAGACTGTTGATTATATTTGTTGTTCCAAGTAATGGTTCCTACACCAAAAAACTTGAACACATATCTAGTATATTTTATAACACAACATCAAGTATGGTTAGAATCACAAAATCCATATAAGATAGCATTTTCATTCTTATTATAATGCAACCCATAATTGATTGTTCCTTTCAAATATCTAAAAATTCTTTTGCAAGATTCTAATGATCTCTAAAAAAGGTTCCTACATAAACCTTGAAGTAATTCCTTTTGTATAGGAAATATCTGATCTAGTTATAGTTAGATAAATCAAACTATCAACTAACAACATATATAAAATAGGATCAACTTTTTTATATGAAAATTTATGATCAATATTTATTCTAACTTTCATTGAAGTAGAAAATAGCTTACAATCAATCATAAGAAACTTTTTCAATACAATGGTTGCATATTGTGTTTTAAAAAATAACAATAGAATGAAATACAATCATACAAATAATATGATGTGAGATACCTAACTCATTCATTTCAAAGTGGTGCTTCAATTTCTCTTTAATCATATGAATTAAATCAGAAGCTGTCACTAGACATAAGAAAATCATCAATATATATACATATAATGATAATATGTGAGCCTTATTGCTTAATGAATATATCATTGTTAGAAGAACAATTAACAAAACCTAATAGTTTAAAGAAGGAAAGAATTTTTACATACTAAGCTCTAAGATCTTGTTTTGAACCATATAAGGATTTCTCAACTTACAAACATAGTTTTCTTTACCAGTTTCTTCAAATCCTTTAGGTTGAAACATGTAAAGTTCTTCTTTTAAATCAAAATTTAAAAGTATTTTTCTTATCCATTTGATGGATTTCCCACTCAAATTGAGCAGCAATTACAAATAAGGCCCTAACAAAGGTAATTATTTTAGCTACGGGAAATGTCTCAACATAATCAATACCAAGTTTATGAGTGAAACCTCTTGCAATAAGTCTAGCTTTATGTTTTTAATATTACCATCACCATTATATTTTACTTTATATATCCACCTAGACCCTATAATACTTTATGACTTAGGTTAATACAAGGTAATTAATGCATGGTACATATGATGGCTTCGGTAATTTTCTGAAGGTTAATAGGATTTGAGTTTTCTAACATAGATTTAGCCCAATTTAATTTCTTATCTAAGAAGATGAGAGTTTCAGAAACATCTATAACATCAATACATCATCATAACTATTTACTAAATCAAAATCAAAACTATCATTTAGAAGCATTTAATGAAGTAACTTCAAGACAAGAAGATAACACATGTAAACCTTTCACTAGACTATATCTATACATTTCATATAAGCTTCGATAATTAACATGTCATAGTTTCGAATTATTTAAAATCTGAGATATAAAACAAGATGCAAAAGAGAAATAATAAAAAATATAGATCATTTCTTTAAATTCCTTCAGCTATTATACTCTCATTACTATCCTTGATATACCAAGTATCCTTCATGCATGGATTCTAGTTGTGTCCATACCTCTTTTGGATGTTCGATATTACCAATGTGTAGAAGGTACTCATCGTTCATATTGCATAGAAAGAGCATCTTACATTCGTTGCAAGAATGCATTCATGTTATCTATAGTTACTTGATGACCGGTGGGAGCAACCTCAAATCCAAAAACAATCATCCAGAGTTTCGTCACCATAAATTCTATTTTGACCCAAATGTTGTAGTTGGTTTCATTCATGATCTGAGTTTTATCAAGACAAAAATAGTTGAGCGTCATTATTTTTGTAAACCTGTAAGACACTCCTCATTATAATATATAATGTACCACAGAGTTAGATACATATTTATCGATAAAAACAACACTTTTAATAAAATTAGATCTAAATTTTATAGATCTAAAGAAATTATTTGATCATAACTAATTCTATCATTACAATGCATACTAATTAACCTCCCATGATCAATATAAAAACCCACATTATAAAGATATTTGCATTATACCCCAGGTTTATATAAAAAATATTTTCGACCATATAGAAGTGAAGAAGAGACCCCTAAGAATGCATAACAACTTAAAATTTCTGAAAAAAATTAAGATAGATTAAAATCCGACCAACTTAAATTTGATGTCTAAATGACCGTCATAATGACTTATTTTTGGTCTATCGTGACGGTCATTTGATTTTCATCAATTTTAAACACGATTAAAGTTTCTAGAACATACGAGCTTAAATTTGACGTCTAAATGACCGCTATATTGTCTTATGTTTGGTCTACCATGATGGTCATTTGATTGTCAAATTTAAAAGCCAAAACTTGTTATGTATTTCCACAATGTGAAATTCCATAATTTCTTCTTCTGTATAATATTAGGGAGGTTATATTTTAACACATTATAATAACCTATTATAATTTATAATGTAAAAATATATAGATTTTTTTATTAAAAAATGTATATAATTTATAGAATAAAAATAAAAACGACATATATTTCATAAAAATTATAAACTATAGTATATTATTTTTATATTAAAAACACATAACTCTTATTAAAGGGGTTTAAAGGACATAGATCAGGTTAAAAGAATTTTACTAGGTGCAAGTAGATTTATGAGAGTATAGATTAACTGTATATTTTACAGAGGGGACAAGTAATTTCACCTAATTAATGAAATAAATTGAAATTCCTATTTTTATGAACCTTGTCTCCTCCCTTTATTTACTCTTAATTTTACCTGCACACATTTAAAAGTATGGAAATATTGCAAAATATTTTATATAATTCTTGCAAGCTAAAAAATTTAAAATTTTTATGTGGTTATAACTACCAATATTTTAATAAATATTTACCACACTTCACATAAGCCACCAATAAACTAGCCTTATTTTTTAAATTCTCCATTTATACTTGAGAGTTCCACATTTATACCTGAGATATTATCTCATTTTATTCTCCACTCCCACTCTTATATAAAAGAAAACCTTTAAATAGGTTTATTTATATAGTTTTTATAAACTATAAGATCTAAATGAATGGGGTCTTCCCCTTACATGGATACTATAAATGGTTAGGGACATATGTTAGGTTTTATTTAATAAGTATTAAGATTTAAAAAGTAACCCCTTTATGGCTAAGAAATAAACATGGGCCCCTTACTAAAGAAAAGTAACCACTTTGGTTTTTTTAAAAACATATATAAACCAAATCTAATAAAATTTATATTTTAAGTGGTTTAAAATAACCATATATATAAAATATGATTCAAACTTAGATTTGTTTCTTTTTAAAAAAACTATATATACCTAGATTTGTAAGTTAAGTTTAAATATGATTTAAACTTAGGCTTAAAATATGATCATTGACTCTTCTTTCAATCCCATATAATTTTATATTGTTTAAGACTTTTAATATATAGTTTTTTTTTCAAAACTATATAAATTTTAATATGATGTTTATATAAATATATATATATATATATATATTTAAAAATAATAATATAGTTTTCAAATTATATAGGATATAGTTATAGATTAACTCTAAACTATAGTTTTTCAAATCAAATCATTTTTAGGGGACCAAAGAACATGGGTATGGATTTACCTTCCGAAATATTTAACAAACATTTGAAATTATAGAAAACATGAAAATTATTTCATATAGTAATAAATCCTTTATTTTTCTGTATGTGACTTTCACACAGGTAAATATTTGAAGCCCCTTTCACATGTACACACATCAATATCCAAAAAATATTAATTCCATATAATTTACAAAATGTAAATGAAATTAAGAATCATATCATATTACATCTCCCCCCCCCCAAATTAGGAATTTAAAATTGAAAAACTCTAAATTTTTTACCGAGAGTTTAATTGCACAAATGTAATGCCAAAATAAATTAGAGAAAAAAATAAGGGGACCAGATACCTTTAAATACCCTTTCGGGTTGGTTGAAAAAATGTATACAAATTAAATAAATAAAATACAAAATATTTGATCTAATTTACCTCGCTTTGTTACCATGGTACAATTTAAGGATTCTAATAAATATGGATTTATTCAAGTTACATATTACATAATGTTATAATAAATATTTAATAAAGATTACATCATAACATAAGTAAATAAAGAAATACTTACATGAAATAAATAACACATGTGACACAATATTTATATTGGAAAACCCCAATAGGGTAAAAACCACTTTGAAAATAACTTTTTACTTCAGAGAACTTATTTTACATCCAATAAGATCACCTTCTCCTTTGAAACCCTATTTACCAAGGGTAAAACTAAATCACTTGATTTACACACATTTGATATATTTTCCGAATATATCAAATGAGGACCTAAAGTCCTTTTTATATAAGGTGATCGGGTATGTCTCCTGATTCACCTTTTCAACCTAAAATGGTTGACACATACACCTAGGTTTATAATATTTAATATTAGAAATATAATCATTTCATGATATTAAATATTTAACCTAAAGTATATACATAGGTTAGTATATTTAATAATAGAAATAGAAATATTTCATATTATTAAATATTAACCTATATATTAGTGATGGACCCATATACATTAAGGGTTGACCAGACCACTTAATCATTCTGTTCCAACAATATTCAGCTCACAAACCCTAGGTCTTCATACTCACTTTTTCTTTTTCTTTCTCAACTTGTATTGCTTCTAAACTCTTGCACAAATGTTATAAAACCTTCCTCATTCTAAAAACATCGACTAGCCTTGAATTCATGCCTTCATACCGCAAACAACTCTCTTCTAGGTCACACTACTCCCCCATGCAAGACTAAATCACCAAATGAGCCAAAACATCATTTTTATATACAAGTCTTCTTTCTAACCCAAAGGAGGTAAGTCTATAATGATACATCCAACCCATAAAAATTTATAACATTAAATTACATGCATTATAATGGTCACATATGACCCAAATAGGTTGTCCTATCTAAAAACAACAATGCATGCACCAATGTGCTGTGCAAAATCCTTACATTGGGATGATAAAAATCTCCTAATACCAAAAACATGCTTATTAAAGATTTCATATTCATAAAAAAATGAGTAATATATCATTTAAAATCCATACATGGTTGCAATTTATATGAACCAATCAAATTATTTCGTTTAATGGGCCCACTTACTCTTTACCTTCACTAAATACCTGCTAACACCAACTTGAATATGAATTTGGGCCTCAAGGCCCCTAAAGAAAACCTCAAATATGGCATGTGAAAATTTTATGGATATTCCAAGACTTGTAAAAAACATCTAAGAAATTTAAATCTCATGAAATAATCATCTGTTCAACCCACAACAATTTTTGTCTTCACTAAATCAAGTTGTCAAAAACCTATTTTGAAAACTTAGCTGATAAAACACTTTATAGAACTACTAAGACCTAAAAATGGATTAATTATATTCCCAATTCACCCCTCTTAACTTTACTTGAGATAGTAAGCATAAAATAATCCATCTCATGCTTCAAACAATTCAAAATGCCAACAAGAATAACCATGTCTTGAAAGCTGTCACTACAAACTTATTCACAAGACATATCAAATGACCTCACTAAGATTCAAGCCATACCTAATTGTAAATAAATATGAATTAACTTTCTAGAACATATATGAAATCCTTCCAAATCCAAGTTTAAGGCTTTCAAACAGGTCCATCTTTGTAAACCACTTTTTATCTCTACTGGACTCAAGAATTTACACTTAGCCCAACTTGCTCTTGAAAGCACCTTAAACTTTACAAATAAAATTGAATGACTAAACAAGGAAATATAACACCATTTCCATCCATTTATTCAAGGTACTAAGTATAGGAATGTAACATTAAGATAAAAACTTTACATAATGCTTAACTAGTATGAAAACAATGTAAGATATAATTAAACATACCTACTAATATGCATGAATTACCCGACATGGGCCTAAATAGACCTAAGAGGGAAATCAAATGGTTATGGTTACTACTATGAATAATGGTGAAATGACCTCTCTAAATGTCTTGTTAACTCACTTTAGATTATTCATCTACTAACCTTGTTGAAGACTTTAGGCAAGGATTGAACTTGGCTATATATCATATTTATTATATGAAATGCAAATCAAAGCATGGTGTAAAGTATTAAGGTAAGAGGTGAACTTTGTTTATAGTTTTTATTTTGGGAGAAACTTGTATTTTAGTGCATTTGGGACTAAAATCCCCAAATAAGATTAAAATTTCTAATCATGATTAGGCCTTGCTAATCACAATTAGTGAATTACCAAGTGAGTAAGAGGTTTGAAGCCCTAATCAACCACTTAATGTCAACTAGGAGGCTAGGATAAAATTTTGAAGCTTTTTGAAATGTTGTGGAGGTGAATGGGGTGGTTTTGAGTGGTCATAGAAGGGGTTTGAGCCAATATTAGGGTATATTGACCAAACTAAGGGGAAATGGGTTTAATTATTTAATAACGCTAATTATTTCTTGGAAGAGGAAAACAACCTATGGTTTGACATCTATTAGCATCTTGAATGTGGAAAAGGGTGGATAATCAAAAAAACATAGTTAATTAACAAAAATAGAGGGAAAGTGTTAGTTAATTAGTGGAAATCACTAATTATAACAGAATTGACAAGAATGAGAGTGATTTGTGTGTGTTTTAGAAATGAGATTGCAAGAGTGGAATTTAGGTGTCTACATTTACCTCGTTTGAGGTGAAGTTAGTAACTTCACTTCAAATATAGTAGACAAGCATAAAAAATAAATTTTTAAAGAAAAATTGTCACGAAAAGGATTCCCCCTTGAGTGTCGATGGAGTGATAGAAGAATTCAACCGACGATCGAAAAATATGATTGAAATGGGTAGAAGAAAATAGGTTAAAACAAGCGTGAAACCTTTGGTGACCGAGAATAAAACAAGGATAGAGATAAACATGGTTTTTTATTTCACCAGTGATTTGGAAGAAAAATTAGTAATGCTAATAAATGATAAGCGATAAGAAATGATTAATGGAGAATATAGGATAATCCCAATCTTTGCATCCAACCTTTCAATAAGCAACCTACTATATTATTTTGCCTCTACATCTATATCATTGTATTTTATTTAAAATAAACAAAAGGGTAAGTGTTTCACCTGATTCTTAGATGTTTCTTTGAAATATTGACGAAATAGATAGGGTAATGGGCGTAGGAGGAATACATGTTTAAATGTTGGTTGGTTGGTTGTTGCGTGCGTATAACTTCTGAATCCATAGCTTATCATGAGAGATTCCTTTTGGCTAGGAGGAACTACCTGTAATGAAAAGTAAGACCACCAAAAAGAATTAAATAATATGTACAGTGAACTTCCTAGCATGTGCTAGATCCGAGAAGTGTGATACTTCCTAGACGGTTGTCAGTCCACTGTTTAAAACAATTTAATGCGGATAATAAAGTAAACCCTATTGTAATTAAAATGATTTGGGTATCTCATCCAAAATACAATAATAAATATCTAATCTAATAGGCTAAGTTAAAATAAGATCCGAAGGTCAAATAACTAGTTCTGGGTCTCGTCGATTGGCCCGACAAAGGTCTCAGGAAGATCACAAGTGAATAAGGGTGATGTGGGAATAGGTGGATAGGTCACTGTTCTGGGTTGTATTGGTGAATACAGAGACCGATGCCGGTTAAGGGTGACCAACGGTGGTTGGGTGTAACCGGTGCCGGTTACTATGGAAAATTGGGAATGCCACAAAATGAGTTTTGGGTCTCCCTTGTGATTGCACAAAGGACTTGATTGGCCGGAATGAGGTATTAGGTGGATTGGGTGGGATTTGGTGAAGTTTTAATGGGTATGTGGAGGGGTGAGTATGAATGGAGGTCAATGGGTGGCTAAGGAAACAAAGGATGACAATATAATGATGAAACCAATGAACCAAAGGAGTGTTCTACTTACTTGGAACCTAGTTCTGGACACCTACGAGTGAGGAATGAAGGTGTTGGTAAGAGGTTGAAGGCTATAAAGGATCACCAATCATAGGAAAGCTTCTACATGGGTTGCATGTGCATTCCTTTTTGCTTGGTTGGAGAAAATCCTTGTTGGGGTGAGTATTGGATGGTTGTGCAAGAGAAAATGCTTGATCTCCTTCCTTGCATGCATGTTCTCGCTGAAATTCATTCTCAGAAGATGCAATATCTCTCAGGAATGTGCCAATGTTTTCCAACCTCAAAAATAAGGTTGTTTTGGGAGTTAAAAGGTGACCGACGGTGGTTCTAGCTTAATAGACGACGGTTAGGGGTAATCGGCGTCGGTCAAGGAAAAATTTCCTAGGTTTATTAAATTAGGTAGATCCCCTTGATTTTTTGTGATCTCGTGTCATTCACCTACGGATCAGGACCGAAGCTTGTTGTCAACATGTGGGAATGTGGTTAGAGGGAATGTAGGCATTGATTTTTAGGGTTTGGGTAAGTCTTAGTTAGTTATGGCAACTTACTAAGAATACGTCTTAGGGTGAGTTGGCTTGATGAGGTGTCTAGGTGAGATGTATGTGGACATTATCCCTAATTAATATATTTAAATAATAAATATGGTGAGGATAATGAATTAATTTAATTAAATTAATATTAGTGGAGTGAAGGGGGCCATGGCTAGGTTAATGTGATGAAGGGTGTTTATTTATCGAGGGACCAAAGGGGAATGTAACCTAATTTTAGTGTCTACATTTTGCACCTTTTTGTTGCATAGCTTGTATTAGTAAGTGATGCTAACAAAAATAAATATGGTTGCCCCATGTGTGGGTGAAGGTGATCCCCTTCAAACCAGAACTCGAAGAGGTGGGAGTAAGAATTAGTGAGTGGTTTGATAAAAGGTAAATGTGATAAAAGGGAAGGTGGGGAACGGGGGAAAAAGGGGTTAAAGGTCTACTGGAAATCTAGGTAATGGGTCAGGGTCAAAGGTAGTAACAGTCAAATGCATGCACACTTATAAACTCAGAAGCACACTACCGGGTGAAGAGTAGTCAAACTCTACATTATCTAAGGTCGATAGGTTTATCCAAACAAGGTCAAAATGATTCCGGTATCCAAGGTATAGGATATGGTTAGGAAACACAATGTAGGTTAGGTGCAAGAATGTTTAGGTATGTTCTAGTACACCAAAGTAGTAGGCCGTGGATAAACAAATCATGGGAATAGGCTGTAAGGTCATTAGGTCAACAACAAAGGTAATAGTCCGCAAGGTATAATGAACACGTGAGGTCAAAGGTCACTAGCGATGGTCTAGGGCCAAAAAAATCTAGGTCACGGCATGGGTAAGGCCGAGGGAGGGGTAAAATAAGGAGTCCCCAAAGGAGGACAAAGGTAGGTAGTAAATGATAAGGTCAGGAAGGTGGAGTAAATAGTCATGGTAAAGGTTAGGTGAGGTAAATGGTTAGGGTAAAGGGTAGGTGTGGAAAAAAAGGAGGGATAGGTGGGGTAATAGGGTAAAATGTTGGGTTTTGTGCTAGATAGGGTGACCGATGCCAGTTAAGGGTAACCGACGTTGGTAGAGTGAAACTAACCATGGTAAGGTAGGGCATGGCGACCGATGCCGGTGAGGGTAAAACCGGTGTCGGTTAGGTCAAGTGAAAGGACTAGATCCCGCACTCATAGTGTGGAGAGCACATGGGGCCATCGAGCTCGAGGCCGAGATCGGTGAGAGGCTGCGGCGCATGGAGACCAGCTCGGGTGTGAGGCGCCGCAGGACTCAGCCACCACCTATGATGGGTGGGGAGATGCTAAAGCAGTTGCCAGACAAGGGTGGAGGAGGTAGAGGGTACAGGTGATACAGAGATGGAGGATATCCACCGAGACGCTTGATATGTGGCTTTTGATTTTGATGTATTATAGTCATTTTTTGATATATACCAGCCTACGTGCCGAAGATAGTGAGGATGTATGAGAGTTTTTGTTGTATATTTTGAGCATATACCGCCTACTGCGTGCACCGAAGAGATTTTGTATTAGTTCATTATTTTATTGTATATGAGACCAACCTGCATGCCGATGACATTTTGTATTGAGTATTGGCTGCGTGCCGATGATTTTGAGATGATGGACATGATGGGATAGCCATGTATGTTGTATTGAGATACACATTTATTTATATGATGAGATACATGATATTTTTGATTTGTTGATGTTTGGATGAGACTTTTGATTTGTTGATGTTTGGATGAAACTTTTTATCACATTCTAATAAGTGAAACAAAATTTTCAGCCTTAAACATAGACATAAACATTCACAGGAAAAAGTGTCTTAAAGACCTACTATTAGTAAAAAATTATAAAATGATATTTATCCTATTCTATTCACTTTAAAATCAATATTTATACAAAGCTAACAGTCTCCCCTATGCGATGGTACCATTTTTATGACATATTTTTGACTTTTCGGCATGGTTCAAGTCCACGGAAGACTAAATTTGATGTTTTGTTGTTTTTAATGTAAAATTTAGGATTTGATGTCCACTTAATTACCCCCCAACTTGTTGCACTCACCCACGTGGTAGCATGCTCTTTGTGCAAGAGATCCAAGGTCACAATGGGCAAGTCCATAATGAAAAGTCTTCTGTTTTGACTTGTATTTGAGATAGAATGATTGATGTGGGAAGTATATATGGGATGAGGAATTCAACTCCTTGAGGTCTTCATGAAGCGATCGATGCAGAAGCTTCCAATTTTCTCTCTTTTTTAGCTTTACATAGTTGTCCTTCAAGGAGTAGTATATTTACAGCAGTTGATTGGCCGAGAGGAAGATGTCCTTTTCAGAGTCATATTTTTGTGAGAAGTTTGACTCAAGGAGTTGGGTTCCATGTGAGGGCTTTGAATTCATAGACAAGACTAAGGTGAAGAAGAGGAATCTTGTTTAAAAGGCAGTGGTGAAACAACCATGGGATCTCATCTAAAGGTAGATGAAAAGTATCCATGAGAATCTTGTTATGTGCAAAGTGCCATGGTACACATATTCAAGAGAAGGCAACAAGAGATAGGTACTCACGTGATTCTTATTTAATCGTTGGTGAGGTGTATGAAGTGGATAACGCTCAAGGGACGAGCATGGAAAGAGACAAAAGGTGAGGTAGGAATACAAGTCAATAATAGAATGGTCAAAGATGCAAGGCGTTAAGGGGATCAGTTTGGGTTTACCATTGAGTGAAGATAAACAATAAGTACTTGATCTATAAGTATGAGTCACGATGTATGGTCCAAGCCAGTTAGAAGCAAATTTTCCCTGTTTACTTTTTTCTGCTTTAGTTACGTGTTGATTTTCTTTCAAGAAAAGGTCACCAACTTAGAAGGTTCGTTCATGGACACGTTTGTTGTGGACACATTTTTATTAGGCACATTTGATACGTTTTTGGTTAACTTGAAGGTGACCCAAAGCATTAAGACGATGTTCGTCTAATAACTCTATCTTTGCTAAATAGTCTTGACAAAAGTCATCATCATTGAGCATGTCATGGAGAGAAATGTGGAGTGAGGGAATCTAGACTTCAAGAGGTAGAACAACCTCTGTACCATAGACTAGAGAAAATGGTGTTGTGGCAAAGTGGAAGTGTGAATACTAGTGCAAAGTATGCCCATAGGGAAAAGGAATATGCATATGCCATTCCTTTCTTGTATCATTAACCACTTGCATGAGGATTTTGTTTAGGGTTTTGTTAGTGGATTGGGCATGGCCATTGGTTTTGGGTAATAAGGTGATGAGAAACTAAGTTGAATATGAAGGCGTCGCAAAGTTTTTGCAATGTTTTGTTTTTGAATTGTTTTCCATTATTAGTGATGAGGTGATGAGGAACACCAAAGTGATAAATGATGTGATGATTGATGAACTCACATATTTTCTCAGCTTTCATGGAGATGAGTGGTATGGCTTCAACCCATTTTGTATAGTATTTGGTAGCAGTGATGATCCATTGATGTCATTGGGAAGAATGGGGATTGATTTCTTCGACAAGATCCAAACCCCATTGAGAGAAGGGCCAAAGGTCACAGGAGAGCTGTAAGGTGTGATTGGGTGTGTGATGAAGGTTGGCATGTTGTTGGAATTTTACATAATGCTTGACATAGTCACAACAATCATGGTTAAGGGTCGGCTAGTAATAGCCAAGC
Organism: Taxus wallichiana var. yunnanensis; assembly: GCA_018340775.1. Taxonomy (NCBI): domain Eukaryota; kingdom Viridiplantae; phylum Streptophyta; class Pinopsida; order Cupressales; family Taxaceae; genus Taxus; species Taxus wallichiana. The sequence goes on along the minus strand of CM031238.1, from coordinate 13,103,996 downwards.
GAATAATACATTTAGTAACACAACCACTAAAGTGACCTCCACATATGCCATCATGAACCTCCTTAATGGTATAAGGAATTTCAGAACTTGTGAGGCATCGTAAGAGAATACCATCAAAGCCACACTTATAGAGGAGGCCCCCCAAGATGACGTAACAAGAGACCTTTTTAAGGAAGGTGTGTTGTCCATTACGGGTGAGATCAGGAGGTAAGATGGAGAGAGAAAGATAGTTAGAGTATTGTTTGTACCAAAGGTCACTCGGGTCGAAGGTGATGGTTTTGATGGAGTAAACATCATGAGGTAGATAAGAAGGTGATTGGAGTCATTATATGGTGACAAAGATTTTAGAATCAGTGGGTGAAGCGGGTATTTGGGAAGCTAGCGAGGTAATGGTATCTCGTAAATTTGTTGGTTGAACATGGGATGGTTTCAAGGGCGTAATAGTCAAATCTGGTCAAAAGTATGTCTACATGATGTTTATACTTTTGAAGTATCTTGTTACAACATTGATATACACCATTGACTTGGTTGATGACCAATTGAGAATCACCAAAGATGTTGATTGATTTGACATCTAGGCATAGGTGGCTTGGAGACCTAATATGAGTGCTTCGTATTCGGCGATGTTGTTTATGCATTCAAAATCAAGTTTGAAAGACAAAGGCATGGGCTCACCATCAAGAAAAATGAGGATAATACCAACCCCACCCAACAATGACACTTAGAACCATCGAAGAAGAGTGTCATTTGGTAGGGGTTCATCTAGGGAAAGGGTAGCAATTGACTCATCTGGAAAGTCAAAATTAGAGGGTTGATCCTTGGAAATAGGTGCATTGTCAATTGGTCAGCAATAGGTTGGCCCTTGATAGAATTTTGATGAATGAATTCAAGGTCAAGGTCAGCTAAAAGTATAAGCCAGCATGCGGCACGCTGATTTTGGTAAGGTTTGACATACATGAAGTGTAAGGGGTCGGTGTTGGTCACAACATAGGTTTTGTGGTTGAGTAGGTAATGGCGGATTTTGGTGGCAACGAAAACTAAGGATAAGAAAAAAATTTCAGGATGGGTGTATTGGGTTTCATAATCCAAAAGAGTACAACTTATGTAATAAACCACCTGCTCCCTGTGTTGTTCATCGCGATGAGTGAGCATGGCTCCAAAGGAGTGATCGGAGCTGAGATGTATAGGTAGAAAGTTGATCGTCTTTAGGTGGAATGAGTATGGGTGGTTGGAGAAGGTATTATTTTAGGGCCTTAAAAGATTTGTGGCAGTAATCATCCCATTTAAAGGAGACATCCTTCTTGAGAAGATGATCAAATGGTTGACACCGATTAGATAATTGTGAAATGAAACGATCAATAGACTCGCAATTTACCTGCGAGCTATGGAGTTGTCTAAGGTTAGTGGGCGAGAGGAATTTCTAGAATGGCCTTGACTTTATCAGGGTCAACTTCTATACCACGTAGGGAAATGATAAGGCCTAGGATTTTTCCTAAGAGGGCCGCAAAGATACACTTCTTAGGCTAAAGGAAAATGTAATATTTAATGAGACGGTCAAAGATGGTTTTGAGGATGGTAAGGTGTTTAGAGTGGCATTTAGATTTGGCCAAGAGATTGTCAATGTAATCTTCCAATATGTGATGCATGATGTCATGGAAGATGTAATTCATAGCCCGCTGATATGTGGCACCATCATTTTTAACGCCAAAAGGCATGACTCGATAACAAAAGGTCCCCTAAGGGGTGATGAATGAGGTATTGTGTTGATCTTCTGGGGCAAGAAAGATTGGGTTATAACCTGAGAAACCATCCATGAGTGATATCATCTCGTGACTAGTGGTAAGGTCAATTAGTTGATCAATACTTGGGTAAGGAAAAGTTATCTTTCGGGCAAAGGCTAGGTGTAGGTCATGGAAGTCGTGCAAATGTAGAGTCCCCCTGTCACCTTAGTGATAGGGTAAATGTTAGAAATCCAATGAGGATAATCAATAGGTAATATGAAGGAAACATAAAGAAGATGTTGAAGCTCTTCTTTGATGAGAAGGGTAATGCGAGGTGTATTTTCCTTAGCTTTTGTTTCATGGGTTTGACGTCGAGAATGGTTATGATATTGTGGACCACTATGGTGGGGTCAATACTAGGCATGTCAGCGTAAGACCAAGTGAAAGTGTGGTTATGATCTTTAAGAAAAGAAGTGATGGCTTCTGCTTTCAAAGCAACATCTAAAGATTGACCGATCTTTAGGATGTGTGGGATGTCTTGAGTATGAATGTTGATCTCAATAGTTGATTCATTCACAACATGATTTGTGTCACATAAGGTAACGAACGATGAATATGCGAGTCTTTTGCACCAAGGTAGGTGAGTATAGATTCATCATCCTGACATTGAATGACATTAATTGAAGGTGTATCGTCATCGATCATTTCAGGATACAAGAAGGGAAGAGAGGAAGGGGCCTTGCCCTCGCGTTGATAAGTCAAAGGCCCCAAGGAAATGGTGTTTATGAAAAAAAAAAGTTAGGAGGGATAGATTCTGGATCCATCGACTCCGTCGGTGAAGGTGGTGATGAAGGCGGAGTGGGTGAAGAAGGTGGAGAAGGGTTGATGTCCTTGATGGGTTCAATGCAGGCTTGTTTGGTAGGTGGTTCAGAAATCCGATACCACTACGGTCGTTATGTTTGTGGGTAGTACATGGAATAACAATATGACAGCCTTGCTCATAAAATCCAAAACCAAAACCCTTCCACGCACATCGGTGTAGGAAGGTGTGGGAAAAATGGTGATTGGTGAGAGACTGGAAGTCAATGGAAAATGGGCGGGTTTGTGACGGTGGTTCGGGTGTGTACGTGGTAGTATCAAGTCCCCCATAGGTGAGACTAGTACAAAGATGAGGAGGACCATAAAGGAGGCATTCTCCTACACGGTGATCATAACGAGGTTGTTGGTGAAGAATTCCATACTCTTGTGGAGTAAGGAATGTGTTGACACTATATAGGTGGTATTCCCCAGAGTGAGGCATTGAAAAACACCTTCCAAGGGATTATTGGTTGGTATGTGGGTAGCGGGAATAGATGATATGTCACATGTTGATGTGGAGGTGGAGTTAATGGATTGGGAGACTAATGGGTTGGCTGTGGAGGTTGTGGCGGTGGTAGGAGTGGAAGAGGTATGTGCGGTGGAGGTGGTGATTGTACTATTAAGTGGAAGTGTAGGTGAAGCAATAGTGTTTGTGGAGGTAGATGCCTTAATGGTTATAAGCATGTCATTGGGTCGGTAAAGCATGTTTCCTTTTTTTAAAGGTGATGAATTAGCTAGAATAGTATAGGTGTGTCTTTCATGCTCAAACTTTACACAATGATGCAAAGTGGAAGGAACACAACCCATGACATGAATCCAGTGAGTCTGCTAAACAACAAGTTGTATTGAAATTACCCCTCCAAAACATAAAATAATTCTCGAAAAAGGCAAGGTCCCATGCAAATTTGGAGGATGACGGTGCCTAGTGTAGAGGTGATAGCATCATTGAATGAACGCAACATGACAGGATGTTTATGCATGTAATTTTTAGGTATGCGCATTTGAGCGAATGCATGGGATGAAATGATGTTAATGCTAGTGCCCCCATCAATCATCACACGTTGTACCCATATGTCATCAATGTGGACAGAGATGAAGAGGGCTAGGTCTAGGTCATCATTTTGGTGTGGCATGATCTCTTCCTCTGAGAAGCTAAGGGAGGCTACTTGGTGAATAGGTTGGGGTGAAGATGAAGGTGGTAATTTGGTATGAGAGGCTACATGATGGGTTGTGATAATGGAGGCTACGGGTGTAGGGTTATTGGGTAAAACCTCAATAGATTGAAGAACCTCCATGAGATTTTTACAATGGGATTCCGAGGTTTGGATGAGGTCATATAAGGACATTTTGAGGGGAGATTCTTGTTATTGTTTGAGCATGGTGCGATGTGTGACTCCATTAGAAATAGGGTATGTGGGGCCATGGATAGTGATTTTAGGTATGGGTGTAGATGGTATGTTGGGTATAGGATTGGTCATTGAGTCAATTGCCTTTTCTTTTCCCTTATCCTTCTGAGCATGTGTAGTGACGTGTATCATGTTGATTTGAGGGGAGTTATTAAATGGAGAAGGTGTAGGATGAGTGGTATAATGACATGACAGAAAAAACCTACTGGAGGAGAAAAGCCTTGTGAGGTGAGCTCGACATAATGACATTTGGGTGATGGTGTGGCAAGTTCTCTAATGTGAACCATGTTAATTTCAAATCTTAGAGGTGGTTCTAGGAGCCGTGGGTGTGGAGGTCATGGTTGTTGAGTGGGCAAAGAAGGAAGGACTATGGGAATAGGTGTCGGTGAAGCAGTTTCCTCATCGAGAAGGTCATCATCATCAAAGTTGGCTTCCGGTATTAGAGTAGGTATTTATCTTAGCTCATGTTCACCTAGTAACATTATTTACCTTTATTGTATTTATCCTCACCCACTTATGTGTGTGGATATTTCTTTTTATTTATTTAGATATTAGGAGATATTATCTAGTTGTTAGGTATAGTTCTTTCCTTGATCTATGGTATTGACTAGATCCTTGATGTCTAGTTCTCTCATAAATCTATGGACTTGACTAGTTCTTTGATGACTAGTTCTTTCCATGATTTATGGCTTGATCTACGACCTTGAATGGTTCTTAGATTGTTATTCCTTACCTATATAAGCAAGGCCCATTCTCATTGTATTTCATTGAGTTCCATAATAATATATGATATTGTTGCTCATTTGGTTGTAAAGGTTTATGTAAAGTTATTCTGGCAAATTACTTTCATCTTATTGATCATGATGTTTGATTAGCATCTGTGTTCTTGTCTTGGCACGATCTAGTTATTGTTCCTTTTATGGTATTAGAGCAAGGTTATTCAGTAATCACACACCACACATAAGCACTTCAGCATTTGATTCCAAAGGAAGCTTGGTCCAACACTAAGCCAAATGTCTCATTTTTTCTAGTCTTTGGGAGCCATGCTTGGGCCTTTGTGCCAAAGAAGAAAAAGAAATCTTTGGATAAGAAGAGTAAACCCTGGATCTTTGTAGGGTATTGTGAGGATATGAGAGCTTATTGTATTTTATATCTTGAAATACATGATGTTCTTTTCGAACACATGTTCGGGATTTGATGAGTGTTTCACTCCTCATGATTCTTCATATTCTTCCATTCCTTATCCTTCTTCATCTCATCTTGAGGATTTATTTGAGGAGATTGATGAGGAGGTTACTGAGATGCCATTGAGGATCCTATTCCCACTGATGTTGTCACTATGCCTAAGTGGGCTCGTACTACAGTTTCTGAGGTAGCACCTTTCATAGAGAATCTTCCACCCACTAGGCATCATCATGCACATTCTATAGGTTCTGGAATTTTGTGTCAGGCAATTTCTGAGGATCCATAGTCTTTTTCAAAGGCTCATGGGATACCGGAGTGGGATGATGCGATGGCAGCTGAGTATTCTTCTTTTATGAAGAATCATACTTGGGATTTGGTATCTCTTCCTAAAGGAAGAAAGATGGTTAGGTGTAAGTGGGTATACTGAACCAAATACACAGATGATGGGTCCATTGACAAGTATAAGGCTCGTCTTGTTATAAAGGGTTTTTCACCAGTCAAAGGTATTGATTACTCTGATACTTTTGCACCCATTACCAAGATGGATTCTATATGCCTTGTACTTGCTATTGCTGCATCACAGGGGTGGCCCGTATACCATATGGATGTGAAGAGTGCCTTCTTACATGGAGATCTACAAGAGGAAATATATATGGAGCAGCCGGTTGGATTTGTTTAGGATTATTCTCTTTTTTGTCGGCTCTGAAGGTCTCTCTATTGTCTCAAAAATCCCCTCATGCTTGGTATGAGAAGATGGATTCTTTTCTTTTATCTCCCGATTTTGTTCGTTGTCACTCCGATCATACAAAGGTGCATCTCCAAAGCATGTTGGTGAGGATATTGTGATACTTGTCTTATATGTTGATGATCTATTACTTACTGGAAGATCTTCTTCCCACATTCAGAGTATTCAGAGGGATCTTTCTACACAATTTGACATGACAAATCTTGGGCTATTACATTATTTACCGTGTTTGCAGATTTCTTAGGACAGATTCGTAGGATTCATTCGAGTCAACAAAAGTACACCCATGATCTTCTAAGGCACTTTGATATGGCTGGTTGTAAGCCAAGTCCATCTCCTTTTCAGTTTGGAGTTACTCTTACATCCACATGTACCACACCACTTTACAATCCTAAATTGTATAGGCAGTTTGTTGGAAGTCTCATGTACTTGACCTATACTCACCCTGATATTTCATTTACACTAGGGCTTGTATCTCAGTTTGCACATTCTCCTCATAGTAGTCATTGGCAGGCTGCTAAAAGGATTTTGCGCTATTTGCATGTCACTTCCCACTTTGGCCTACACTACACTAGGGGCTATACTCATTTGGTTGGGTATATAGATTTAGATTGGGCGGAGTTCTATTGATGACAGCATTCCACTTCGGATATATTTTCTATCTTGGTTCCTCTCCGATTGCTTAGGTGTGTAAAAAGTAATAGGCTATTGCACTTTCATCTTCAGAGGTAGAGTATAGGGAAACAATTCCAATGAGTTAGTAAATTATTTGGCTTTTCCAGTTATTAATAGAGTTTGGATTCCCACAGGATTCACCGACTGTACTTTGGTGTCACAACCAAAGTGTAATTCACATTTTTTGCAACCTAGTTGAGCACTAACGGTCCAAGCATATCAAGATACATATCCACTTCATTCGGCATCACATTTAGGATGGAGTTCTTTGCTTGAGTACCTTATGACTCAACAACAAAGTTACAAACATCTTTATGAAGCCTTTTGCATCACCTCGCTACCTTAAGTTGGGTGGAATTCTTGGGGTTTTAGAAGTTGTTCTTAGAGGGTGTTCGTGAGAACATCTTCCTTCTTATTCTTCTTCTTTATCTTTCCTTATAACATGATTCTTTCCTTCTTTTGGTTCGAGATTTCTTCATGGATATATTGTACATGAGTACCTCATCAAGGCTAGTTCTTTAGGACTCATCTTTGTAGAGCTATGGTTTTGGGTCTTTGGCATGATCCCGGGTGTCAGTCATGTTTTTCTAGGTAGGGGTATGGTAGATGAATGGGTAGGAGGGTGTGTGGCTATTTTGACTACCTTATTTGGAGGTAGCAGAGTTTTGTATTTAGATTACACCTTCTTGGGTAAAGGTGATATGGGTGCATGGTATCTAGAAGGAAAAATAGATGGGGAAGAGGGTGAGTTACCCAGGGGATAATGGAGGTGCTGTGAAGGTAGATAATGTGGGTCGTGTAGGGGGTGTGAGAGACAAAGACTGAAGTGTAGTGGGTAGTGAAGAAGTTGTGGAGATTATTGGGGGTATGGGTGGTAAAGATATTGCAGGTGTGGGTGTAAATTGTGTGTCGATGCCCAGGTAAGTTAGAGGTTTGCGAGGAAGGGATGGGCTGTTGTGTTTTTGGTTTATTGACGGGTGGAGGTTTCTTAACCATGTTAGGAAATTGAGGTCCTAAGATGGATGGGATATGTGTAGGTGTGATTGGCGCAGCTGGGGTATGAGTTCTATGGGTTTGGTTCTTCTATTTGGGTGCTGGAGTAGGTGTGGTGTTGACTTTGGAGGATGTAGCTAAATCTAGTTTGATAGGTGGATGAGTAAGGCTGGTGGTTGGGGTGACCCCTAAGGTGGTAATAGGTTTAGTCGAGGCATATGATGCAGGTTTGGGTTTGGGTTATGGGTAAGGGTGTATGTTGAGCTATGATGGGTGTGAAGAAGTTGTGATAGAGGTGGGTTTGTTCGTTTTGATTGCTTGAAATATTTTTGGGTAGATAGTGGAGGTATTAGCAATCGACATCCGAATCTACGTTGAGACAGGAAGAAAAAGGAGCCCCCAAAGTAAGGCCCTATCCACATAATATAAGCGATTAGCCAAATGTGAGAATGACATGTCTGTAGGTGGAATTGATGAGGACCTAATGGTAATTCTTGTAAAATGTGTCTTAGAGATGGGGAATTGGCTAGCTTCAGCTTTCGTGGGTAAGAGAGCCAAAAGTAGGTCTACAGGATCTTGGGTAGCTGATGGAGAATGCTCACCAAGAGGAAAAGGTATCTCAACTGGGTCTATGATAGGTTATCCTCTATAGGTGGAGGAGATGATGGGATCTCCTCTGTGGGTAGAGGAGGAAAACAAGTATCCTCCGTGAACTAAAGAAGTATCTGTGGGTATCGGTTCTCTAAGTGGAGAAGCCAAAGGTGAAATGGTCTTGATGTTAGTGGAAGACTCCTCCATAGGTGAGGAAGGAGGTGAAAGGTGTTCCTCTATGGGTGAAGGGATAGGGGTGGTTGGTTCTGATGTGGAAGAAGGATTTCGGGCTATAATCTCCTCTATGGACGGAATATGGGGTAACTAGGAAGCCACAGGTGTGTCACTAAAAATAGTGTGGACTTCACAGGTATGGGTATCATGAGTTGAGGTCTCACCAATTTGATCAGATGAAGGGGCATGATTAGGAAATGGTTTCTTAAATATGTGTAGGTTTTGGTTGGTAGGTGCGTTAGCATTATCCACAATTAACTCACCTTTATTAAGCATTTCTTGGACAATGTTTTTGAAAGTGATGTAATTATCGTCACTATGACCCTTTACTCGATGATATTTATAGAAGTCATGTTCTTTATACCATACAGGCATGGGGTGAGTAGGGTCAAAACCAGTGTGTGGTTTTATAGGCGGAAGGGTGATGGCCCCGGCTTTGATAAGCTTTTCTAAGATAGAAGAGTAAGGGTCCTTGATTGGGTTGTATTTTCGTTGTTCTCATCTGAATTGAAAAGTCTAAATGGGTGAGAGATTAGATGAGGGGGTATCCTAATTTGATGGATGAGTTGGGCCAGCCTTGAGTTCCACTGCATTAGTGGTGCCCTTGGCCTTTAAATAATTTTTTTGGTTTGGAAGAAGAAGAGGTATCATTCAACTTGAATGCCAAATTCTTATTGTGTAATTGAATTTTCTTCACTTCGATGTCCCGAATCTCTAGCTTTGAGCCATGGTGAATGCTTTATCAAAGGTTGAAAGTTTGGACTTGTAGGGTCGGTGAGATATATCGGCATAAGCCCATGTGAAGAGCTTGATGAGTTCTGTTTGTGGTAGTTGGAAGGTGAGCTGATTAATTAGGCTACGCTAGCGAGCAAAAAAATCTGTGATAGATTCATCCTCATACTGACGCGTGGAGTATAGGTCGGTCATGGTAACCTTCTTAACGATATTGATGGAGAAATGATCCAAGAATGCTTGGGCTACCTTATTAAATGAAAATATAGAGTGTCTAGGTAACCCACTATACCAATCTAACACAGGTCTAGTCAGAGACATGGGAAAGGTCCTCAAGAACAAAGCATCATCATACATGATTCGGTAGCACCCATGTTTGAATGATCGCAAATGTTGTTACAGGTCTCCCTTTCTATTGAAGTGGTTGAATTTAGGCATCTCCCAATGTATGGGGTATGGAAGAATAGGAATGGATGGGTGGATGGGCTCGTTGCAAATCTCATCGTAGGTGAGAGTGTTGTAGGAGCCAGAAACCGATGCCTCCAATGTTTGCATCTTGTCCAACATCAATTTGATGAGGTTGTTAGTAGGTTACAATGATTGGGTGCCTCTTGTAGCATGAGAGGGTTGGTTTTGGGCATATAACGAGGGTGGCATTCCAAAGTATATGGTGCTGCCATTTAGGTTGATTGAGAAGAAGGCAATGAAATAGGGGGTACGTACCAGAGTGAATAATAGATGAAACGAGAGGCTACTGGTAGTACGTATATGGAGGTGGAAGGGTTGTGGTAACCCTAGTGGTAATGGGGGCTAAAGATTGTGGAATGGAAAGGACCACATTCGAAAGGGCGTAGAGGTCACGTAAAGCGGAGGTGGTAGTGTAGCTACGGGTATATGCAAGACATTAGGGGTAGATGAGGTTATGTTTTGGGTGGTTGTCGAAGGTATGGTGGATGTGGGTTGAATGGAGGTAGCAGATGTGATAGTCATAGTGGGTATATGACCTAGTTGTGAAATGACTGGGGTAAGGTAGACGCGGGAAACACAAAGGTAAATGGGGCTGATGCGGGAGTGGGAGTAAGAGTCGAGGGATAGATACATGCATGTCGTATATCAACTCGACCCGAGGCATCTCGAGTGGATGAGTGGGAAAGATAAAGCGTAAGGTGATAGGGTTTTGGTCAAGGAGTTGTGCGAACCCCTCATCTCTAGTAGCGATAGTGATAGGTTGGGTAGGATCCATGGCGGGTGATAAAATGGAAGGTAGTGAAGGACTAGGTGGGAGAAGTTGACAACCGACGTGGAATATGGGTGGACTTTCTTGTCTTAGAGTCAAGCACCATGTGAACCAAGATCGATCAAAGTTGGGCCACTTCTCTATAAATGACATAGAAAAATAACAGGTACAAGTTAAAAAGGTGGTAAAAAGTGGATTAGGTACCAAATGTTGGCTGGAAAATGACACAGGCTAACTGATGTCAGTTAGGCTAAACCAACGTCGGTTGATCTGAAAATAATCAGATTATTACTACCTGATCTCAGACCCTTATAGGCTTTAATTATTTGCCGATGATTTACTCCTTTTAAGTAATCAATTTAAAATAATGCAAGACAATAATGACAATTACACACAGATTGATTACGGAGTTCGGCAATTGCCTACGTCTCCGGGTTCATGATCGAACCGCTCCACTAGTGAAAATTTGTAAGTTACAATAGTACTTTCACAATAAAACCTAATGGAATTTTACTTGCCTACTAGTACACCAAACCTTCGGACGACAAGGGTGAAAAATAGCACCCGACTCCCACCTTCTTGATGCACAATCTCCTTCGGATGTGATCGGCCTTCCCGACGTAAACAATGCGAAGCTAGCACTCCAGTCGACAATCCAGGATTTGCAAGTAATTGGTGTGACTCAATGGGCCAACTAGGTAGTTTGAATAACTCCTAGCCACAAATATTTCATTTATTATTGCCTAACAAATAATAGGTCAATAATATAAAAATATACCATGCCTAAATAATTTAGGTCTTCACACAACAATTTCTCATTCTCCTCTTGGCTCGAACTTCACCTCCAATCGCTCTAGGAATGAGCTTGTCTTCGCCTTTTTGTGTGTAATGTGTGTCCATTACAATAGAATGGGTTCCCTATTTATACAAAATTAGGGCCCAAAAATATGCACTAAACAATTATCCATAGGCTATTTTAGCCTTCACCCGTACATGAAAAATGGGATTAAATCCCTATGTGGGCGGATATATTTTTAAATGGGTTAAATTCCCATGTTTGGCGTGGCATTTGTTTGACATGGGATTAAATCCCCAAAGAGGCGCATTTGTTAAGGGATACAAATCCCATAAGGAGCGGCTGATAATAGTTTAGGCTTTATTAAGCCTTTCCACGCGCCAATGAAGTGGTCAATGACCACGTTGGGCTTATAACCACCCCCCCTACCACCACTTACCACCTTCTTCCACGTGGAAACATATGTTTGGTGGCTGTGTAGGAGTTAATATTAATGTATACACATTAATATATATATGTGGCATTGGCATATATGCGCGCCATTTGGAAAGTGGACTTACCAATATAATTTCGACCCCTCTAATGTGGTATGAAATAATTAACTCGGTAATCCTGTAGTCCACTTATCGTCTCTCGATAGGCGAATCGAGAAAATTTGACGAGTGTTGGCAAGCCACGTGTCACAGTGTGATTCGGTCCAATATTGACCAGTTGACCAAAGTTGACTTTCCCATTGACTGAACTTTGACCAAACATATCTAGAGCTCCCGATGTGTTTGTCACGTTCTCACAGTCGTTGGAAAGCTATTGAGATGATCTTCTCGTGACCGACACCATTTAGAGATGTTTAGGGAACTTTTAGAAATGATCCCCTGATCACACCTCGCCACTGAGAAAATATTTTGTCCCAAAAAGCTTCCATACTGTCCTGAATCTGAAAAAATCTGCTGTCACCTCGGAAGTGTTGTTGTAGTAGACCCTTGGGTCTTCTCCTCCAACCTTCTCACTTCAACAACTCTGCTCCGATCCTGGGACTTGTGGGTTATGGGCCCACGATGCTTCCGCTATGCCACTCTGATATCCGAAGAAGACCTCCACGCCTCCACTTTATGGTGCTATGTTTCTGAATGAAACCTCAACGCTCCTTCTATGTGGTGCTAAGCTTCTTGATATCTGACAACAAGGATCTTCTTTGACTCTATAACACAGCTCCTGGCTCCGAGTTGATTCCGCATAATCCAAACTGGTTTGAAGGAACTCCATGTTACGTAGAGATTTGATTGATCCGATGTCAATGATGGACAATGCCTTGTCCCTTTACTGCACCTCAACGCTTTTGATGTATGATGTTAAGCCTCTTTCAAGACCTCGAGCCTCCGATGCACAATGCTAAGTCTGTGTAGACCTCAACGCCTCTGATGCATGATGCTAAGCCTCTTTCAAGACCTCAAGCCTCCAATGCATGATGCTAAGTCTCTATAGACCTCAACGCCTCCGATGCATGATGCTAAGCCTCTTTCAAGACCTCGAGCCTCCAATGCATGATGCTAAGTCTGTTGATCAACTACCATTCATATGTGTGGTCATAATGCCTTGACACCGAATGATGTTCGAGTGATACTTTGAGAGCTCGCTTGTGACATACTAATATCGTGTACCATTCTCTCGCCGCACGGTCACAATGCCTCTACACAGAATGAAGTTCCGACCTGACGTCAATGCCAACGGTGATTCAGCTACCATTCTGCTGCATAGTCACAATGCCTCTACACATAATGAAGTTCCGAGCTGATCTCTATGAACTCTAATGTCTGCACAAATGGCAGATCAATCTCCAAGATTTATATGAGTCAAATCCTGTATCCAAGCTGTAACAGGTACTCACACGCTGATTAGGAGATATATTTGGAGCATTAATCAAATTTTCTAAGTAAGAAAATCCACTGAGTATTGTAAACCTTTCTCTTAGCATTTTCTCACAAAATCTTATCTCCAAACTTAATACTACATACGATTCATCAATCTGAATTATGCAATATATAATTGAAAAATTGTTGACTTACCCATTTTAAAGGACTTTCACTTTCAGGTATTACCTGGTCCTGGGTTGACTTGTCAACTAGTGGTGGAGTAGAAACTTCCTCTACCTTTGCAATAGGCCTCCATTCCATCTCTACGGATTGCCATTACTCGATGGCAAGATGGATGCAATTTTCAGCAATTTTCCACCCGATGCCCATTCCTCTGGAAATGAGCACAAAAATTCCTCTTAATCTCCTTCTTCTGGGATGAGGAACTCTTTCTGCCATTTCTCGACTCTGCATGACGAGATTGGTCTTTCTTATTTGCCTTGTTCTTGATGAACGGCATCAAATTCTTCATCAGTGTCCTTCTCTTCCAGCATCTGGCCACTAAATGATTATGCAATCCACAAAAAGTATATGGAAAGGAATTCCACATCTTCTGAAAATCATAACCATACATCTTAAGTTGAAAAAGTGGATCAGAATTTTTACTGTGCTTATGATTATGGTAAGAAACCTGGAGGTGGACTCTCATTACCTCTTCACCGATTTCTCTTACCACATCCGCCCGTGACGACGAAGCACAACTTTCCCGCTCATGATCTTCTCGCAGACTAGTGGGGTAATCACTTTACTTTCAGAAGCTTGTCTCCGTCAGCGTTCTTGGAGCATTCTCCAATTTCCATTCCCGCACTAGGATAACCCAAACCTACAAAACGAGGATGATCCTCGACCTGTATTGGGTTAGCAATACCTTGGCCATTTTTACCAAGGCCTCTTCCATCAAATCCCATTTTATCTAGTAACTTGGATCCAATGCCTCTAGTATGCTTTTCAAACAAACCAAAGACTTCATTACCTGAATCCGAAACCGAATGGGAGGAAGAAGAAGATTCCGTGGTGAACAACTTACAGTGCAATCATCTGCCATGGCCTCTGCATCTAAAGTAGAGGGTTTTTCCTTCCTCTGATCACCACATTGCAACCTTGCCAAGAGCTCATCCTTGGTTTGCAATTCTGATTTTAAGCGAGCATTCTCGTCTTCCAAGGAGGAATACATTGATTGCAGAAGAGAGTTCTCTTCCTGGATCTGGTGATTATACACCTAAATTTCATCGAGCTTCGCCTGTATAGACATCTTGCCCCTAGTGCACTTGTATCCTGTTCACACAAACTGAACTAACTACACTAACTTGAAGCAATCACTCTGTTAATCAGATTTACCAGCTCTGATACCAAACATGATCCGAAAATAATCAGATTATTACTACCTGATCTCGGACCCTTATAGGCTTTAATTATTTGCCGATGATTTACTCCTTTTAAGTAATCAATTTAAAATAATGCAAGACAATAATGACAATTGCACACAGATTGATTACGGAGTTCGGCAATTGCCTACGTCTCCGGGTTCATGATCGAACCGTTCCACTAGTCAAAACTTGTAAGTTACAATAGTACTTTCACAAGAAAACCTAATGGAATTTTACTTGCCTACCAGTACACCAAACCTTCGGACGACAAGGGTGAAAAATAGCACCCGACTTCCACCTTCTTAGTGCACAATCTCCTTCGGTTGTGATCGGCCTTCCCGACGCAAACAATGCAAAGCTAGCACTCCGGTCGACAATCCAGATTTGCAAGTAATTGGTGTGGCTCAATGGGCCAACTAGGTAGTTTGAATAACTCCTAGCCACAAATATTTCATTTATTATTGCCTAACAAATAATAGGTCAATAATATAAAAATATACAATGCCTAAATAATTTAGGTCTTCACACAACAATTTCTCATTCTCCTCTTGGCTCGGACTTTGCCTCCAGCACTCTAGGAATGAGCTTGTCTTCGCCTTTTGTGTGTAATGTGTGTCCATTACAATAGAATGGGTTCCCTATTTATACAAAATTAGGGCCCAAAAAATATGCACTAAACAATTATCCATAGGCTATTTTAGCCTTCACCCGTACATGAAAAATGGGATTAAATCCCTATGTGGGCGGATATATTTTTAAATGGGTTAAACTCCCATGTTTAGCGCGGCATTTTTTTGACATGGGATTAAATCCCCAAAGATGCGCATTTGTTAAGGGATACAAATCCCATAAGGAGTGGCTGATAATAGTTTAGGCTTTATTAAGCCTTTCCACGCGCCAATGAAGTGGTCAATGACCACGTTGGGCTTATAACCGCCCCCCCCTACCACCACTTACCACCTTCTTCCATGTGGAAACATATGTTTGGCAGCTGTGTAGGAGTTAATATTAATGTATACACATTAATATATATATGTGGCATTTGGAAAGTGGCCTTACCAATAAAATTTCGACCCCTCTAATGTGGTATGAAATAATTAACTCGGTAATCCTGTAGTCCACTTGTCGTCTCCCGATAGGTGAATCCAATGAATTCGATGAGTGTTGGCAAGCCACGTGTCATAGTGCGCTTCGGTCCAATATTGACCAGTTGACCAGAGTTGACTTTCCCATTGACCGAACTTTGACCAAACATATCTAGAGCTCCCGATGTCCGTTTGTCGCGTTCTCACAATCGTTGGAAAGCTCTCGAGATGATCTTCTGATCGACACCATTTATATATGTTTAGGGAACTTTCAAAAATGATCCCCGATCATTGGTAGTAGGTAACCGCGGTTGGTCACTATGGAGATTGAATAGTGGGTCAAAAACAAGATATAAGGTCAAATCTGATAGGTATAACAAACCTGATGAGTTTTAAAAGGCCAATGGGAATGATAGCAAAGGATGTGGAATTTGAAAAAATGAAGAAGATGAATAAAATTTCCTTTTGGATAGGTTAACAAAGGACAGGAACCGACCTCGATTGGGTACAATCGATGCTTGCAAGTGGGAGGGTAACCAAGAACAATTGATGGACAACACCCATCCTTTGTGAAATTAAAACAAGTGATGAAAGAAAAGTGGTTGTGAATGATGAGAATATGGTCCAGGCACACTTAAATGAAGCCAGAATACACCAACTATGATGAGGAGCATGTGAGGAAAAACAAAAATAAATGAAGAACGTCACCTCTCGTCTCAAAACACAAGCCAAGTAGATATACTAAGAAAAATACGATCCTAAGAGTGCCTTTTCTATTATGTTTATCTAGCTTAAGCTATTTAAGAAATGACACATGAACTATAAAATAGATTTTTTTGGTGAGGATGGCTTCCTACGAAAAAGGATATCTACAAGGTGAGATTTTGAGTTTGTTATGGTGGGGCAGGCTCGAAGTATGACTCGACAGAGAGCAACGAGATGGGGAGTACCTACCAATCCTCATATCGGTGTGATCGTGTGCATTCCTGTGAAAGATGTTGTTTAAGAATATGTATTTGTTTTGAATTTGTGTAATGTGGCAAGACTCAGAGAGAGAGAGAGAGAGATGTGCTTTTTATGATTCGTTTGTCAACCATCGCCTAGGAATGAATTCCAACGTATATGTTTCCCTCAATTAATGTCAGTGAATGTGATAAATCAAAATGCAATGCACTTATTTTAAGCCTAAATTTAAATATGAAGTTCGATGACACAAATGGATGAATAGGAAGAGGGATGCTTTTTCACTAAAATGCAGAAAATAAGAAGAAATGATTCTTTTTAAGTACACCAAAAGAATGATTTCTTTTAGAGTAAATAGAAAGAAAAGAGGGTTACCAAGGAGAATAATTAATGTGTATTCTTTTTAAGGGAAACAAACACACAAATTTTCCTAGGAATGAATAAAATGCAAGGAACCCTTGATCCGTCCCTTTGGGTGTGCCAAAATGTTTCACCTGATTCTTAGACGTTTCTTTGAAATATTGACAAAACAAATAGGGTAACGGGCATAGGAGGAATACCTATTTAAATGCTAGTTGGTTGGTTGTTGCGATCATATAACTTCTGAATCCACAACTGATCATGAGAGCTTCCTTTTGGCTAGGAGGAACTAGTCCTGTAATGAAAAGCAAGACCACTAAAAAGAGTTAAATAATATGTGTAGTGAACTGCCTAGCGTGTGCTAGATCTAGGAAGTGTGATACTTCCTAGATTTGTCATCACCCACCGTTTAAAATAATTTAATGCAGATAATAAATTAAACCCTATCAGTAATTAAAATGATTTGGGTATCGCATACAAAATACAATAAGAAAGATCTAATCTAATAGACTAGGTTAAAACAAAGATCTTAAGGTCAAAGAACTCGGCTCTGGGTCTCATGAGGTCCGACAGAGGTCTATGGAAAATCACAGGTGAATAAGGGTGATGTGGGAATAGGTGGATAGGTCATTTTTCTAGGTTGTATTGGTCGATAAAGAGACCAATTCTGGTTAAGGGTGAACGACGGTGGTTGGGTGTAACTAGTGTTGGTTACTGTGGAAAACTAGGAATGCCACAGAATGAGTTTTGGGTCTCCCTTGTGATTGCACAAAGGACTTGATTGGCCGGAATGAGGTATTAGGTGGATTGGGTGGGATTTGGCAAAGTTTTAATGGGTATGTGGAGGGGTGAGTATGAATGGAGGTCAATGGGTGGCTAAGGAAACAAAGGATGACAATATAATGATGAAACCAATGAACCAAAGGAGTACAATGTTCTACTTACTTGGAACCTAGTTCTGGATGCCTGTGAGTGAGGAATGAAGGTGTTGGTAAGAGGTTGAAGGCTACAGAGGATCACCAATCATAGGAAAGCTTCTGCATGGGCTGCATGTGCATTCCTTTTTTTAGTTGGAGCAAATCCTTGCTGGGGTGAGTACTAGATGGCTATGCAAGAGAAAATGCTTGATCTCCTTCCTTGCATGCATGTTCTTGCTGAAATTCATTCTCAAAAGATGCGATATCTCTCAAGAATGTGCCAATGTTTTCCAACCTTGAAAATAAGGTTGTTTTGGGAGTTAAAAGGTGACCGACGATGGTTCTGGCTTAACCGATGACGGTTAGGGGTAACCGGTGTCGGTCAAGGTGGGATTTCCTAGGTTTACTAAACTAGGTAGATCCCCTTGATTTTCTAGGATCTTGTGTCATTCACCCATGGATCAGACTAGAAGCTTCTTGTCAACATGTGAGAATGTGGTTAGAGGGAATGTAGGCATTGATTTTTAGGGTTTGGGTAAGTCTTAGTTAGTTATGACAACTTACTAAGAATAGGTCTTAGGGTGAGTTGGCTTGATGAGGTGTCTAGGTGAGATGTATGTGGACATTATCCCTAATTAAGATATTTAAATAATAAATATGGTGAGGATAATGAATTAATTTAATTAAATTAATTAAATTAATATTAGTGGAGTGAAGGGGGCCATGGCTAGGTTAATGTGATGAAGGGTGTTTATTTGTTGAGGGACCAAAGGGGAGTGTGACCTAATTTTATTGTCTACAAGAAGATAACATGAAAACCTAAATTAATAACCATTGTTTAATGCTAAAACCTTTAACTCCATACAACATACATTATGTAATGCAATACGAGAAATTAAAATGATATTTAGCTCATGTAATATACAAAATGTAATGCAATATGAGAAAGGAAACCGAATAACCTAACAAAGAAACCAAGAAATCACACGTACTCAAACAAACAAAATTTAAGATAGTTGCACCAATGTTTTTGTTATCAAGTGTAGCTCCCAAATGTTCGTGTTGTAATAAAAATGTTTTAAAATGATGCCTCAAGTAATAACACATGTAAGGGAAAATGGAGAACATAAGTAGTCCCATGGAAAATCTTTCATGCACTATGATACTGATCTCTCGTAACTCACTGTTGTACGGGAGTAATGACGTAGAATGCAGCTGAGATTTTGTTAATGAAGGTAGATCACGATGATCCATAAGTCGCTTGAGACGAAAACAAGTAATAACGTTAGAAAGATGGTTTGTAGGGCCAATTTCAATATTTGAGGATGATGCCCGTGATACAAGCTTCCAGTTGTATGCATGTTATTTACCAATTTTTGAAAAAAAATAAAATTTACAATTTGTTTTGGATTTTCGATGATTTAATTAATATTTTTGAAAAAATTTGAATGTTTTTTTATGGTATAAAATATTGTATGAGAAATAACAAATTCGTGAAACAACGTTAACAAGAACTAAAAAGGCAAAGCTATGCCCTGGGTAGTAGAAAAGTCCGCCAGGATGTAAAAACATGCTCCAGGGAAATCAAACGGGTGCTAAAATAATTATTTATTAAAAATAATCATCATGACCAAGTATTAGAAGAAATTAGAAGAACCATGACGGTTTTAGGGTGCCCGGGGGTGAGAAATGTGTCGTGGGAGGTAAAAACGGGTATATAAGCCATCACGACCAACTCATTTACCACATTCACTTACCATTTACCATTGATAGAAGCTCTGACCTACGAGAGAAGATGGTGAGAGTATGGAGCTGAAAATACTGTGCGGATCATGTGAGAGAGTACATGAGGCTCTCAGCGAATGGACCGCTGGTACATAAATCTCTTTCTCACTCTTGTGATTTATCAATATTTAATTTGGGTTATTTTTCACACATTTTTAGAGTAGAGTTAGGGTAGTTTGGCTCGAAAATGGAAAGGCATGGCCCTAGGGGTATGTCCTTGTTATAATGTGCATGGGTGCATGTGCGCTTATGCATAACCTGAATGCACCTACACATAATTGGTTTTTAGGTGGGGATTTGCATGTGCCTAGGAAAAAGAAGTGTGATGGTGCAAAAGGGATACCCTAGGTGGGGGCACGCATTTTCCTACACAAAGAAGGGTACACTGGTGCTCAAAGGTGTGTGCTAGTGCTGCTGCACGGGTGCACTTGTGCACAAAAGTCACTTTTGGATGGCTTTTCTGAAGAAAACCTAGGTTTTAGAAAACCCTAGTTGCTAGGAAAATATGATACTTGTATAAAAATAGAAGAATAATGTGGTAAACTAGAAAAATTAATTGATAAAGTAGAAGAATAAATGACTGATTAGAATTTGAAAGGAATGATAAGAAGATCATTCCAAGCCATGAATATCTCAGATGATCATAACACACAACATTTGATAAGTTTGAAACAAACTCACTAGAATAACTTTACAAAAGAATTTACAAAAAAAGAACTATAATATCATATATTATTATAGAACTCTCATATATAAGTAAAATGAGAATGGGTCTTGTTTAAATAGCAAAAGGAATCTCAATCTAAGAACCAATCAAGGTCATAGATCAAGCCATAAATCAAGGAAAGAACTAGTCAAGACCATAGATTTAGGAAAGAAATAGTCATTAAAGATCTAGTCAATACCATAGATCAAGGAAAGAACTAGTCATCAAAGATCTAGTCAATATCATAGATCAAGGAAAGAACTATACCTAACAACTAGATAATATCTTCCTAATATCTAAATAAGATAAAATAAATCTCCACACACATTAGTGGGTGAGGATAAATACAATAAAGTTAAATAAAGTAACTAGGTGTAACACCCTTGATCGTTGTTATTTTCCTCCTTTGCATTCAAGTGTTGATATGTGATTTTCCTTATAAGGATATGTTCCTTTGATTACAGGAAATCATGCTTGATATGGATACATATTTTCTACTCTTAAGATCCTTTGACTGAACTGGAACGACTTCTAGGAATCCATTTTTCAGTTATAGTAGGTGATTTGCAATTCGGTTTAAGAGTTGTAAATTTATCTATTTATTTGATTCATCCTTGGATCGATTTCAGTGATCTAAGGAATGTTCTAAACCTACTTTATTGAATGAATGGTAAATTTGACATTCCATGAGTTAAGGTACACGCTGGACTGAACTTTGTTGTTGCAAGTTCTTTGATTTCTTTATGAACATACTTCCATTCAAAGAGGTTGTTTGGCTTGGGTCCTCGAAGATCGACCAAAATAGGTCATTCTTTGATAAAATAGACATGTAGCCCGTAATACATGACATAAGGGATACCTAGGACCCTATTGAAGATTGACTTACGGAATCCTATAAGATTTTTCATTAAAACAACTTTGCTCGATGAGTTTTGTACATTTCCTACTTAATTTGATAAACCGATTGATGGGTTTTGTAATACTTGCATTACGGGTTTCAATCCGTGATACATGTGGTTTTGTTGAAAAATTATGTTGCAAAAATGATCTATGCATGAAAAAATAAATTTGGTGACTCTATTTACCTTCTTTGGTTATTGGAAATTGTTGTTTGGTTCAACCACTTTTGTTGAAAATGAAATACTAGCTGAGTTTTTAAAAGAACTCGAGTTCTTTGTGTTGTTGAGATTATTGTTTGGAGAACTCATTGTGTTTTGTGATCTCGAGCTGGTCAGAACTTAGTCTTATTAATCTTGTATGCAAGTTCAAGCTTCAGTTGGAAACTTGTTTTGGTAGAGTGAACTATAACAGAGATTCTTGGGTCTGTGAAGCATGCGTTTTGATCCATAGTTTAATGGACTGTGGACAGACCCGAATATGGTTTGGGTTTTGTATTTCTTCTTGTGAAAAACACTGACTGTTATTGAAATTCTCATGCTACTGTGATAAGCCAAGTATATGACTTGTTGTTTCTGTATTTCACCTTGCGTAAAACATTGACTAATATTGAAACTTGCATGCACAAGAAAAACTATATATGGTTTAGTTTGTATTTCATCCTGTGAAAACTTGATTGTTTTTGGAATAGTATTGAATTTGGAACTTGTGTTTGTTATCTTGGATAGATTGTACTATTGTTCGAAGCCACTTTAGGCATGGTGCTTGTGAACTATTTTCTTATGACTATTTAACTATTACTGTAGGTTCGTTATGAACCCAACTTTCATGTTTTGTAGTTGTTTGGTCTGAACTCTGTTATGTATCTTACATTCAGTATGGGAAACTGGGTTTGAAAGGATTTTAACTAAAAATGGAAGCTAGTTGTTTGTAGAATGAATTGTTTTATAAGAATTTTCTTCTTACTCGATCTAGCTCTACGATGCTAGTGTATTTAGGGATTTGTGATTGTGATATTGTGATACATCCCTGTACAATCATTTTGTTACTTGGTGTTTGTAATTAAAAGGTAACTAGAACGATGTGTTGGTTCGGATATTATAGTCTTTGATTGTTTTATTAACTATAGAGGGAACATGTTGTTATCCGAACTTGGTTACAAGCATTTGAATGATCTTGATTCCTTGTGGGAGCTTATGCTTTACATTGTGTTCGGATTTGTAATTTGAGTCTGGGATAGTTCGTATTATTTATATGATGTTTTGATCTAGTCATTTGTCTGGAAACCTAATCTGTAGTTCTTGTAGTGATTTACTATTGAGATAGTTCTGTTTTACCTGAACTATTGGAAATTTTTGAGTGTTCAGCATCTACTCAGACTTCTTACCTCTTGTTGGGTCCAGTAAATGAATGTTAGGTCTTGAAATTTTAATTGTGATTCAAATCCATTGCGGACTGTGTTTGAATTTCACTAGTTTATCATCGAGTTTAAAAAGAGAATAGTAATAGAAATGATTGATGGAACTTCACTGTTAGATGGTAAAGTTTTCTAAGAAGGAAAAATGCTAGGTTGCTCTCTTTAGGTTCATTCGGTCCAATAAAAGATTGTTAAGTCTTTGATAGAATACACTATGAAACTTAATATCCTTGGAGTGTGTATGAACTTCCTTATTACAATGTTTCCGATGGAAGGTAGAATTCATGCATTATAATGTGAAGATTTATAAGGAAGATAGCATTTAGTTTGTTCTTTCTTGGAACTATTGCAAGAGCTGAAACTGTATGCATGAGAGGAGGTAAAACTATTTAATTAAGTTGTAAAGAAAAGATTGAATTGGGATCATATTCTATTAGGTCTCCTTTTCTAGTGTAGTTGGGTTAAGTTCATTGGTTAGAACCTCTGATTTTTATTCTTATTGGAAAAGGAAATCAATGTTTATTAGTCTTGTATACTTTTCATTTGACTGAAATGAAGTAGAATGAGATTGAAGTTAGGTTGGAAAAAGAAATTGTAGCTTGTTGTTGATTGTTAATCCATCACTTCTTCTTGGATTTCTTTCATATGGATCTATTTTGATGAATACCTTAAATTGTTAAATTTTAAAGTAGAGTTACTTTAAAGGAATAGTTTAAATCATGATATACACTATTTCAGCTTTGTTGATGGTTATGTACCTTGGCAACTGGAATGATTTCTTTTCTTCCTTACTTGAAAGTGAGATGAAACATCCAAGAGGGAATATGTTGTAAACACTTTTGTATCTTTTAGTATAGACAAGTGTTGTAATTGGTAGGATGGAAACAATGATATGTTATGTTTTGTTGTTTGGTAAAGATAATTGATGGAATCAATTATACTTTAATTTATAGGACAATAATTATAGATTATATTTTGTTCTTATTTTTGTTAAACACTGTTTAGTTTTGCTCTTCTTTTATGGATATTAATTATGCTTAGGGAGTATGAATCACTTGTTGTTCATTAAAGTAGGGTTGTTTTTTTGGAACAATTAGTGGAATGCACTGTTTTAAGGATTAGTACTTATCATGCTCGATTAATTAAACTGACCCATGCTAGTAATTTTTTAGATGGAATTTGTAAGTGATAAAAGAAGGCAAAAACTTATATGATGCATTGGCTGATCTAAGTTGATTCTTGAGAAGAATTCTGATTTATTCTTAAGTTGTATTGAAAAATAAAAGTTATTCTTTTTTTTGAATGAAGGCTCTTATCATGCAAGTATGTCCGAAATGCCTAAGTTGTAAATGTATAAATTTTGACAAGGAAATGTAGAATGAGAATTTACTTGCATGGATTATGTAAATTATCTTGTACTTTTGTAAAAGAAATGGAATCCTATTCAATTGATGTTCTTCATGTTAATTATATGTTTCAATGAGTGTTCTTGGATAAGTAGGAAAAAGGGAATTAGAGTATTTTCCTAAACGTGAAGCAACTAAATAAGTTGCAGATAATCAATGTTCTTATCTAAACAATTCATATTATTAAGGTAACATGTGATAACTTACAATGAAAATTGAAATTGTAAGGGACATAAAGGGTGTATTAAACCCTAGAACTTAATCATGAAGAGGAATACTCTTCCTCTCTTATTAAAAAGTAAGCAAAAAGGGAGATATGAATACAATCATTAGACTTCATTTAATAAAGTCTACTAAGTTACAACCTCGGTGGTTGTTACACTTCCTTGAATAGTTAAATAACATTGAATGAAACTTAAGAGGTCACTGTCCTTAATTCTTGGTGGTTTTTTGTTGCCAACATTAGTGAACATGAAAGCAATCTTAAGTTAATGAATTTCTGCAAGGGTTAACGGAACCTTATTTGGAAAAGAACTTAGGGAGAGTTGGATTAGAGTTTGGGCAAGGTTCTGAAATCTGTCTTTTAAAATCCAAATTAATTTAACTTAATAATCTCTTAGGGGTATGTATATCTCGACAGAGGTAGTTATGTAGGATCTTTGGCCAGCACCATTGCGATCGCATGGCTGTACCTTCGAGAAGATTAGGATCTTCTCGAGGATACGACACTTGTAGTTGACATGTGGAAACACCCTCTATGCATTGATCGTCGAGATCTACACACTTTTAGACTTGAACTTAGTTTGTCTCTGGGGTGAGAAGTAGCGTAGTTATGTAATATGAAGTAGCCCTCTAGGACTCGGGGTATCTTGGCACATGGGGTTGACTTAGGTTGACCCGGTTGCCAATCTATCCTAAGTCTTTGTGAGCTCCTTCTTATCATAACCTACGATGTTAACGAAATAGGGATAAACCTTGGGCAAGAGGACTGACGGAAGTTAGTAAAGGACATTCTAGATAACAATAGAGTGGGGGTGAAGGACGTATTCCGGATTGATGAGTATGTTGTCAAGGAACAAGTAATACATATAGTATATTAATTTTTGGCCAAAGTATCACAAGTTGTTGGTTACGTTGTCCTATGTCACCTAGTCTAAGGATCGTGATGTAGATGAATATTGGTAAAAACTATTCAATTAGGTTCCTTAGACAAGATCACTCAATACCTAGAAAGGGTAAGAGAACCAAGTATATGTAGTATATAGAAAATTATTCAATACTTAGTGTTAAACATGAATAGATCGGTAGTTTACCGAGTCATGAAATGAATAGATCGGTAGTTTACCGAGTCATTACAGCTGCATATGGTTATCTATTATAAGAATGGTTGTTTTGGAATGTGTGTTCTAAATTACGTATTTAGAACAAAGAACATTACTCAAAAAAAAATCCCTTGTTTCTAAAGTCTTAAAATGGGAATGTTACATCTTGGTATCAGAGCTAAAGGTTGTAGCTCTTGGACCTATTGTGTCCATAATCTGATAAAAACTTGAATTTTATTATAACAAAAAATGGTTAGAACAAGAGGAAATGTTGTGAACAATGCTCCACCTGAGGAAGGAGTAGCAACAATAGTCAAAAGTTGATGAGATTTGGACACAAGAGATTGTTTGACTGTGCTCGAGAAATAAGTGATGGGTAATGAGGAGGAAGAAGAAGCTGGTAATAACAATCAACCACCTCTTGAGGACAACCCCAATATGGGTGTTGATAATAACAATGTGAATGTGCCTGACTAGCTAGAAAATAAAAAGGCTAGGTTGGCTGCTGAACTCACTAATGATATAAAAAGGATAAGTCCACCTAAGTTTGATGGCACCACATTAGGTGATGGAGCTGAGAATTGGCTCAAGCGAGATGGAGAAGTACTTTGCAATAAGGAACTTCTCAGAAGAGACCAAAGCTATTTGGGGAGCATATCATCTTTCCCATGAAGCATCTTCATGGTGGGATAGCCGTAAGGTTGAGCTAAACATTGATGAAACTAACATCACCTAGGATCAATTTAAAGGTTATTTTAGGCAAAGATGGCTGCCACAACTTTATTATGACTAGAAAATGATTTAATTTCAGAACTTAGCTCAAGGGAAGTTAATTTTAACTGAGTATTGGGAACGATTTATGAAACTACTCAAGTATGTACCTCAATACCAAACTAATGAGAAGTTCAGGATACAAAAATTTATCATGGGGTTGAATCCCATTATTGGGGGAGAGGTTGATGTTCACAACCCAACCACTATGGAAGGGGTTGTTGAAAAATCCATAAGGCAGGAATAGAAATTAAAGGCTATTTCTGCTCACAAGGAAGAAGTACGGAAGAAAGTTCTAAACTCTTCTTCAGCTTCTCTTACACCTAAGAAAGGACCATGGAAAAAGTTTGGTAACAAAATTAAGTTTCCAATGGATATTAATAAGAAAACAACAATGAATAAGACTAGCTGGTAATGTATAGAACAATTTTTGCTAGGAATAATAATAATGGTGAAAACCCTATGGAGGTCAGAATGATAACTATAAGGCTGGAAATAATTCTGAGCCCAAAAAGGGACCGGTAGGAGGCTATTATAACTATGGAAAATATCATTATGCGAATCAATGTCCTTTGAAGAAGGATGATCATAATCAGCAGCACAAGATACATGCTGCAGTAGCTGACAAGCAAGCTAAAAAGCAAGTTACACCTATTGAAGTTCCTGGTAAGTTATTTGGCATACCTGTAACTATTCTTTTTGATACGGGAGCTACTGAATGTTTTATTTCTAGTAAACTTGCTTCAAAACTTAAAAGAAAAGATGGAAAAATGGATAAATCATGGACTATACATTATGGTAATAATTTTTTCATATAGTTAGTATGTGTCTTTTCGGAGCAGTCCTTGACTTACCTAGCTTTTCCACAAAAGTTGATCTCTATGTAGCACCTTTGGGATCTTATGATATAGTCATAGGTGTAAATTGGTTAGCAGAGCATAAAGCAAAGGTAGACTATTTTGAAAAACATATTAGTTGTTTAGATGATCTATAGAAAACAACAGAGATTTAGGGTGTAAAATGAGAAATTTCATTAGGAAATTGTCAGCTATGTAACTTAAAAAGGCCAAAAATAAGGGTTATACCTTATATGCAGTAAAAATTTCTGAATATGTGGAAGAAAACAGTGATTTCATGGAACGTTATCTGCTATTACGGAATTACAGTGATGTGTTTTAGAAGAATTACCAAGATTACCACCCAAAAGGGAGTTTGACTTCACAATTGAAATCAAACTAGGTACTGAACCTATTTCTAAAGCACCTTATCGAATGACTACCACAGAGTTAGTAGAGCTTAAGGCTTAGTTACAAGAACTCTTGTCTAAGGGTTTGATTAGACCAAGTGTTTCACCTTGGGGAGCACTAGTGATCTTTGTGAAAAAGAAGGATGGAACACTCAGATTGTGCATTGATTACAAGATGTTAAACAAAGCAACAATCAAGAATAGATACCCACTTCCTAGAATTGATGACCTATTTGATCAGATGCATGGAGCATCGGTATATTCTAAGATATACCTTCGGTCTAGATATCATCAATTATGAATTAAGGAAGAGGACATTCATAAAATGGCTTTTAGGACAAGGTATGGACATTATGAATTCATGGTTTTACCCTTTGGATTAACGAATGCACCTACAACTTTTATGAACTTAATGAATAATATCTTTCAAGAATACTTGGACAAGTTTGTGCTTGTATTCTTGGACAACATTCTCATATATTCTAAAAGTGTGGAGGAGCATCATGAACACTTGAAAATAGTTTTGGAAATTTTGAGAAAGAGATAGTTATATGGTAAGTTGTCCAAATGTTCTTTCTATGACACTGAAGTTCATTATTTGGGGCATGTTATAAGTAAAGATGGGATTGTTGTAGATCCTTCTAAAATTGTAGCTATAATGAGTGGCCTACACTAAGAATGTACATGAAGTTAGAAGCTTCATGGGCCTTGCTGGTTATTATAGAAAATTTGTTAAGGATTTTTCTAAGGTGGCTACACCAATAACTTCATTGTAGAAAAAGGATAAGAAATTTGTTTGGAATGATAAATGTGAAATTGCTTTTAAAATTTTGAAAAGTTAGTTGACTTCAACACCTATTTTAGTTGTACTTGATCCTAATGGAGACTTCACGGTTGTAACGGATGCATCTGGGGAAGGTCTTGGAGGTATTTTGTTACAAAATGATCATGTCATAGCTTATGAAAGTAGAAAACTTAAGTTACATGAGTTGAATTATGCTCCACATGATTTAGAGCTTGTTGCCATAGTTCATGCACTTCAAGTTTGGAGGCATTATCTGCTTGGTAAACCATTTGAGTTGAAAACTGATCATCTTGGACTGAAGTACATTTTTACTCAGCCAAATCTGAATGCAAGACAATGAAGGTGGTTAGAGTTTTTGTCTCAATATGATTTTGACATAAGTTACATTAAAGGAAAAGAGAATAGAGTGGTTGATGCTCTAAGTTGTAGGAAGCACATTTATGCTCTTATAACACTAAGAACTCAATTTAAGGATGAAGTAAAAAGTGTTATGGAATCTGACTCTTACTTTCAGCAAGTAAAAATAGCGCTTGCTGCAGATCCAAAGGATGAAAAGTATAAAGGTTTTCACTTTGATAATGAGGGAATCTTATGATATGAAAACAAAGTATACGTACCCTTACCTAATGATTTGAGAAAGAAATTGATGACAGAGTTTCACAATTCACCTTTCTCTGGACACCCTGGCATTACAAAAATGCTTGCTGATATAAAACAACAATATTTCTGGAAAGGAATGAAAAAGGATGTTATAGATTT
The DNA here is from genome assembly GCA_018340775.1 of Taxus wallichiana var. yunnanensis. NCBI lineage: Eukaryota > Viridiplantae > Streptophyta > Pinopsida > Cupressales > Taxaceae > Taxus > Taxus wallichiana. Next base: position 13,075,107 of record CM031238.1, on the reverse strand, counting down.
TGTGACTCATTGTCTAGAATGTCAATGAGTAAAAGTGGAACATATGCATCCAGCTGGTTTATTGTATCCTCATAGCATACCGCAGTACAAATGGTAGGTAATAAGCATGGATTTTGTACAAGGATTGCCTATGTCAAGAAATAAGCACGATGTTATTTTGGTAGTAGTTGACAAACTAACAAAAGTAGCTCATTTTATTGCTGGAAATCTAAAGGATGATTCTCTATTTTGGCTAAAAGATTTATACATGAAATTTTAGATTACATGGAGTACTTGAATTAATCATATCTGATAGAGACCCTAGAATGATGTCAAGGTTTTGGAAAACGCTTAACATAGCTCTAGGAACTAAATTGAATTTCAGTTTTGCGTATCATCTGGAAACGGATGGACAGACTAAAAGAGTAAATCAAGTTTTGGAGGATATGTTACGGATGTATTGTATGGATCAGTAGTATAAGTGGGAGGAGTACCTTCCATTAGTTGAATTTGCATACAATAACACATATCATGCTTCTCTTAAGATGGCACCTTTTGAGGTGCTTTATGGAAGGAAATGCAGAACCCCTATTAGTTGGGATAACATTGAGGATAGAGAGGTAATTGGACCTGAAATCCTTACGGAAATGGAACAACAAGTTAAAATGATTCATGAATGCTTGAAAGAAGTAATAGATAGGCAAAAGAGTTATGTTGACTTAAAGCGGGTTGATAGGAAATTTGAATTGGGAGAAAAAATTTTTCTTTAAGTTAAACCAAAAAGAGTCTCCATAACTTTTGGCAAGGCTGCCAAGTTATCACCACATTATGTGGGACCTTTTGAAATAGTTGAAGTAATCAACCTTGTAGCTTATCGTTTAGCACTACCACCTGTTTTGTCACGAATGCATGATGTTTTCCATATTTCTTTTCTTAAGAAATACGTTTCAAATTTATCACATGTGTTAAATTGGAATTCCTTGCAGGTCAAGACCTAGGAATAATCATGGTTAAGCCCATTCGAGTGTTGAAACTCACCAGTTGCATTTAAGAAATAGAGAAATAAGTCAATGTAAGGTCCAGTGGGACCAGTTTAACAAGGAGAGTGCAACTTGGGAAAATCTAGAGGATATGAAAACTGCTTTTCCATATCTATTTGAACATAATTAAATCTGTTGACTGATAATTTTTTATGAATTTATCCTTATGACCTTAAGTAAGCCAGTTTTGGGTAGATATTTACTTGATTTGAATAAAAATTTATTTAATACTGATTTCTGGAACTATAAGGTTTTGAAATATTTGACTTAGGATAAGAGAAATGAAGGAATTGACTATCCTTGATGTAAATTGTTAAAAGATACAATCATCGGGATGATGATTCTTTTTAGGAGGGAAGCATGTAACACCCTTGACTGTTGTTATTTTCCTCCTTTGCATTCAAGTGTTGATATGTGATTTTCCTTATAAGGATATGTTCTTCTGATTATTGGAAATCATGCTTGATATGGATACATCTTTTTCTGCTCTTAAGATCCTTTGATTGAACTGGAATGACTTCTAGGAATCCATTTTTAGTTCTGGTAGGTGATTTGCAATCTGGTTTAAGAGTTGTAAATTTATCTATTTATCTGATTCATCCTTGGATCAATTTCAGTGATCCAAGGAATGTTCTAAATCTGCTCTGTTGAATGAATGGTAAATTTGACATTCCATGAGTTAAGGCACACACTGGACTGAACTTTGTTGTTGCAAGTTCTTTGATTTCTGTGTGAACGTACTTCCATTCAGTAGGTTGTTTGGCTTGGGTCTTTGAAGATCAACCAAGACAGGTCATTGCTGATAAAATAGGCATGCGGCTGTACACGGCATAAGGGATACCCAGGACCCTATTGAGGATTGACTTATGGAATCCTAAGCTAGGTGAAAGTATTTCCTACCTAAGCTATGTTACTTGATACAATTTTGTTTCTAACCTAAAACTTGGTACTAAAGAGTTAGAAGGGTTGCTAGGTATTAAAACTAGAACCTAACACTACAAGGTTATTTGGTGATCTAACCTAGTTTCTAAAAGCTATTGTATTTTTGATTACTTACCTATGTGGAGTTATCTAACCTAATTGTTAAGGACCTATGTTGGGGGTTAGTGGTTAGTGTTATATCCTAAGGTATAAACTTTAATTCTACCTAAGATCTAACCTAAGCCAGTAATCTATCCTAAGTTAATGGCATGAAGGGGAACCTAAGGGGTCATAAGTATAGGGCGATGGTTCCTAAGGCATTAATGTTGTTGATAAGGATGAAAGGACATGTGGGACTACCAGACTTTGGTAGGGGTTAGTTGGTTTGGCGGAGGCTTAGGTGGCAGTATCACTAGAAATGGAAACACATGTTATTTTTGATTTGGAACTCGCCAGACTTGGTAGGCGGTGGCAAGGAAGATTGGGCGGGAGATATGGAATTAATGCAATTAATGAACTTTTTTTCATGAGCCCGAACCACTTTGGTAGGCATGCTAACGGATTTTTGTTTGGTTGTTTCATTTTGCATGCTCTCGATTTTCTTTCTACATGCACTCTGGTTTTTCAAACCTAGCAGTTTAAACTACACTGCATGGCTATTTTGGAGGTTTCAAATCTATTTTTGTTTCGTGGAGTGTATATGAAGCATTGTGGAAGAAGTATTTGGTTGTTTGATCTTTCATGGAGAAGAGGAGAAGAAACAAGTTCAACTAGAGGTCTTCTTGATTTTACAGTGACACTATCAGGCATGATAGGCCCTAACTATTAAAATCTCTTGCTTTCCTCTAAGTGTTTTCATTAAAACAACTTTTCTCTGATGATTTTTGTGCATTTCATGCTTAATCTGATAAATTGATTGATGGGTTTTGTAATACTTGCATTCTAGGTTTCGAATCCATGATACATGTGGTTATGTTGAAAACTTATGTTGCACAAATGATCTATGCATGAAAAAACAAAGTTGGTGACTCTGTTTAGCTTCTTTGGTTATTGGAAATTGTTGTCTGGTTCAACCACTTTTGTTGAAAATGAAATACTAGCTGAGTTTTAAAAAGAACTATGAGTTCTACCTGTGTTGTTGAGATTATTGTTTGGAGAACTCGTTGTGTCTTGTGATCTCGAGCTGGTAAGGAACTCTAGTCTTATTAATCTTGTATGCAAGTTTGAGCTTCAGTTGGAAACTTGTTTTGGTAGAGTGAACTGTAACAGAGATTCTTGGGTCTGTGAAGCATGTGTTTTGATCCATAGTTTAATGGACTGTGGACATAGACCCGAATATGGTTTGGGTTTTGTATTTCTTCTTGCGAAAAACATTGACTGTTATTGAAATTCTCATGCACTGTGGATAAGCCAGTATATGGCTTTTTGTTTCTGTATTTCACCTTGTGTAAAACATTGACTGATATTGAAACTTGCATGCACTAGAAAAACCGTATATGGTTTAGTTTGTATTTCATCATGTGAAAACTTGATTGTTTTGGAACAGTATTAAATTTAGAACTTGTGTTTGTTATCTTAGATAGATTGTACTGTTGTTCGAAGCCACTTTAGGCAGGGTGCTTGTGAACTATTTCCTTATGACTATTTAACTATTATTGTAGGTTCATTATGAACCCAACTTTCATGTTTTGTAGTCGTTTGGTCTGAACTCTATTATGTATCTTACATTCAGTATGGGAAACTGGGTTTGAAAGGATCTTAACTAAAAATGGAAGCTAGTTGTTCATAGAATGAACTGTTTTATAAGAAGTTTCTTCTTACTCGATCTAGCTCTATGATGTTGGTGTATTTAGGGATTTGTGATTGTGATATTGTGATACATCCCTATACAATCATTTTGTTACTTGGTGTTTGTAATTAAAAGGTAACCTGAACGATGTGTTGGTTCAGATATTATAGTCTTTGATTGTTTTATTAACTATAGAGGGAACATGTTACCCAAACTTGGTTACAAGAATTTGAATGATCTTGATTCCTTGTGGGAGCTTATGCTTTACATTGTGTTCAGATTTGTAATTTGAATCTGGGACAGTTTGTATTATTTATATGATGTTTTGATCTAGTCATTTGTCTAGAAACCCAATCTGTAGTTCTTGTAGTGATATACTATTGAGATAGTTCTGTTTTACCTGAACTATTGGAAATTTTTGAGTGTTCAAGCATCTACTCAGACTTCTTACCTCTTGTTGGGTCCAGTAAATGAATGTTAGGTCTTGAAAGTTTAATTGTGATTCAAATCCATTGCGGACTGTGTTTGAATTTCACTATTTTATCATCGAGTTTAAAAAGAGAATAGTAATGGAAAGGATTGATGGAACTTCACTGTTAGATGGTAAAGTGTTCTAAGAAGGAAAAATGCTAGTGTGCTCTCTTCAGGCTGTTCTGGTCCAATAAAATATTGTTAAGTCTTTGACAGAATACACTGTGAAACTTACTATCCTTGGACTGTGTATGAACTTCATTATTACAATGTTTCGATGGAAGGTAGAATTCATGCATTATAATGTGAAGATTTAGAAGGGAAGATAGCATTTAGTTTTCTCTTTCCTTGGAGTTGATCTTGTTCTCTTTCTTTGGAACTATTGCAAGAGCTTAAACTGTATGCATGAGAGGAGGTAAAACTGTTTAATTAAGTTGTAAAGAAAGATTTGAATTGGGATCATATTCTGTTAGGTCTCCTTTTCTAGTGCAGTTGGGTTAAGTTCATTTGTTGGAACCTCCTGATTTTTATTCTTATTGGAAAAGGAAATCAATGTTTATTAGTCTTGTATACTTTTCATTTGACTGAAATGAAGTAGAATGAGATTGAAGTTAGGTTGGCAAAAGAAATTGTAGCTTGTTGTTAATTGTTAATCCATCACTTCTTCGTGGATTTCTTTCATATGGATATGTTTTGATGAATACCTTAAATTGTTAAATTTTAAAGTAGAGTTACTTTAAAGGAACAATTTAAATCATGATATATACATTGTTTCAACTTTGTTGATGGTTATGTACCTTGGCAAATGGAATGCTTTCTTTTCTTCCTTACTTGAAAGTGAGATGAAACATCCAAGAGGGAATATGTTGTAAACACTTCTGTATCTTTTAGTATAGACAAGTGTTGTAATTGGTAGGATGGAAACAATGATATGTTATGTTTTGTTTTTTGGTAAAGATAATTGATGGAATCAATTATACTTTAATTTATAGGACAGGTATTATAGATTATATTTTGTTCTTCTTTTTGTTAAACCTGTTTAGTATTGCTCTTCTTTTTATTGATATTACTTATGCTTAGGGAGTATGAATTACTTGTTGTTCATTAAAGTAGGGTTGTTTTTATTGGAACAATTAGTGGAATGCACTTCGTTTTAAGGATTAGTGCTTATCATGCTCAGTTCATTGAACTGACCCGTGCTAGCAATTTTTGCAGATGGACTTGTAAGTGATAAAAGAAGGCAAAAACTTATATGATGCATTGGCTGATCTAAGTTGATTCTTGAGAAGAATTCTGATCTGTTCTTAAGTTGTATTGAAAAAGAAAAGTTATTCTTTTTTTGAATGAAGGTTGTTGTCATGCAGTATGTCTGAAATGCATAAGTTGTAAATGTATAAGTTTTGATAAGGAAATGTAGAATGAGAATTTACTTGCATGGATTATGTAAATTATCTTGTACTTTTGCAAAAGAAATGGAATCCTATTCAGTTGATGTTCTTCATGTTAATTATATGTTTCAATGAGTGTTCTTGGATAAGTAGGAAAAAGGGAATTAGAGTATTTTCCCTAAACGTGAAGCAACTAAATAAGTTGCAGATAATCAATGTTCTTATCTAAACAATTCATATTATTAAGGTAATGTGTGATAACTTACAATGAAAACTATGAAATTGTAAGGGACATAAAGGGTGTGTTAAACCCTAGAACTTAATCATGAAGAGGAAGACTCTTCCTCTCTTATTAAAAAGTAAGAAAAAAGGGAGATATGAATACAATCATTAGACTTCATTTAATAAAGTCTACTAAGTTACAACCTCGGTGGTTGTTACACTTCCTTGAATAGTTAAATCACATTGAATGAAACTTAAGAGGTCATTGTCCTTAATTCTTGGTGGTTGTTTGTTTAGCCAACATTAGTGAACATCGAAAGAAATCTTAATTTAAGGAAGTTCTGCAAGGGTTAATGGAACCTGATTTGGAAAAGAACTTAGGGAGAGTTGGATTAGAGTTTGGGTAGGGTTGCTGAAATCTGTCTTTTAAAATCCAAATTAATTTAACTTAATAATCTCCTAAGGGTATGTATATCTCGATGAGGCTATTCTATAGGATGTTGGCACACACCAACTATAGGGTTGTACCTTGAGAAGATTAGGATCTTCTCGAGGATACAACACTATAGTTGACATGTGGAAACACCCTTCTGCATTGATCATCTAGATCTACACACTTTTGGACTTGAACTTAGTTTCTCTCCAGGACTGGGTAGTAGTGTAGTTGTGATATGAAGTAGCCCTCTAGGACTCAGGGTATCTTGGCACATGGGGTTGACTTAGGTTGACCCAGTATGCCAATCTATCCTAAGTCTTAGTGAGCTCCTTCCTATCATAACCTACGATGTTAACCAGAACTTGGGATAAACCTTGGGCAAGAGGACTGACGGAAGTCAGTAAAGGACATTCTAGATAACAATAGAGTGGGGGTGAAGGATGTATTCTAGATTGACAAGTATGCCATCAAGGAATAAGTAATACATGAACAGTATGTTAAAAATCTTTGGCCAAAGTATCACAAGTTGTTGGTTATGTTTTCCTATGTCACCTAGTCTAAGGATCGTGATGCAGATGAATATTGGTAAAAATATTCAGTTAGGTTCCTTAGATAGATCACTGATACCCAGAGCATGGTAAGAAAACCAAGTATACGTAGTATACAAAAAAGTAGTATCCAATACTTAGTGTTAAACATGAATAGTTCGGTAGTTTACCGAGTCATGAAATGAATAGATCGGTAGTTCACTAAGTCATTACATATGCATATGGTTATCTGTTATAAGAATAGTTGTTTTGGAATGTGTGTTCTATAGAAAGAGAACATTACTCAAAAAAAAATCCCTTGTTTCTAAAGTCTTAAAATGGGAATGTTACACTAGGTGAACATGGGCTAAGGTAAATACCTACTCTAATGAATAGAAGAATATAATCATAATTAAATGAATCAATTATTTTTATAGGAGGACTTAGATAGGTTAGAGGTGCATGAGTGACATGTGCAGTCTAGGCCTACAAGGAGACATTTAGCCAATGTGACTAAATATTTCTTGAGATCACTTTAGAGGTGACTGGGCTAGCACACATAGCTCATATGCCCTAGATTACCATAGACCATGGCCTACTCACAACCTTAGTTATGAGATGGTGCAACGAGAGTTAGACAATCTAGTTTCCTACCTGGAGAGATGAGCATTACTTTAGAGGATGTGTGGCAGATCTTGTGGGTTCCTATCCAGGATGTTTGATTACTTACGATGGTTGTCCAGACCGGGTTGAGCACTATACAACCATGACTTTTGGAGTGACAGATATACCCTTCCAAGGTATTGCAATAATGGTTAGGAGATGCATGGCCGATCGGGACCTAGGTTGACTCCTATGTTCTTGCAAGCTCTTGTCGGCATTTTGTTTCCTAAAAAGACCGGTGCTCGGTTTTCCCCTAGTCTTATTAGAGTTATTCATGGCCTTCTACAAGGAGAGGCTTACTATTGGGGTTAATGTATACTAGCTCACTTATACAAAGATCTTCATTTGATAGCTGATCATGGAAAGAAGTTTGTTGGTCCTACTACTCACATTGCAGAGATATGGGCCTGGGACCATATTGTGATCAGCCACATTGTGTGAGTTTGAAAGCACCCTAAACTTTACAAAGTAAATTGCATGAATAAAAATGAAATATAACACCATTTCCATCCATGTATTCAAGGTTATAAGATTAGGAATGGAACATTAAGATAGAAGCTTAAAAGATTGCTTAGCTAGTATGAAAACAATGCAAGATCTAATTAAACATACCTACTAATATGCTTGCATTATCTGTTATCCAAATAATTCTCCTAGTTATCTGGATAACTTATATTTTCATTCTGAATTTGATGTTTCACATTTCATGTTGTGCATAATGAAGATTGTTCTTTTGACACGTTGGCATAGTTATAATTAAATCTGCGTTCCCTTACAACGCATTCATGCTTCACCTTCCCTCTGTATTCTTCTATCTCCTCCCATTTTACCTTTTGCACTTTCCCTTCTTGCACATCACGTTCATTCTTATTCTATCACGCACTCCTTTCATGCACCTCTACAAAATTACCTTCCAATTGGCTAAGTCCCTGTCATTTCTTCTGTGCACTTGTATACACTTAGCTCCCTCATGCACCACTTTTCTTTCTACCACCATACATCCTCTCTTAGTTAAATGCTCATGCCCCTTCCCCATACTTTTCCTCTACAATTATTCTCCTATTCCTCCTCCACTGCACCTCCGCACACGCCTTCCCTCTCGTTTCCCTTTGGCATGCTAGAAACTATTGGTTTTAAAACTTGCACCCATGTCTCGGATATAGGAGAACCAAGATGTTTGAGAAAACAATGGAACCTTCTCCAAATTATGGGACCTTACATGCTTGACATGGATCTTCGAGAGAAGGCCAGTTATTCTACCTACCTCTAATTCTCTACCGCTACTCCTAATGCTAAAGAAAATCCTAGAATAAACATGCTAGGAATGAGGGATGGAAGGATGTGCGTAGAAAGGGAAATACTAAGCCAAGGAACATGATAACACCAAGGAAAGGGCCATCCACCCTCTTCTCTCCCTGTGCCCTCTCTATTTTCTTTAGCACTCACGAGAGAGAGATCGACCCTTTTCCCGGCACTATCGCCTTCCTTAGCTTAAGTTTTCCCTTTCTCCACATACTTCTATCCCTAGTCCCTTAGCATGTTTAGTCTAGAATTTGCTTTCAAAATTAGGAGTAGTAGTGTTAGAGGTAGGTAGAGGAACCAACCTTCTTTGGACATCCATCTCAAGCGTGCAAGGTCCCACAACTATGAGACGGTTCCATTGTTGGTGTGTGTATTTTCTACATCATTAGGTGAGTCATATCACTTAGGTGAGATCATAGGTCCATGTGTCATTTAGGGGTCATTATGAGATTCCCTTACGCGTCGGTGTGTCAATGGGTCGGGCGTCGGTGCATCGGTGTGTCGATTGCATCATATGCATCATTTAGAGTTACACTTCTATTCTGGGAATGTAACTCCCCCTCTCTACTTGAGTTGTCATGATTGCAAAACGGGGTTACTCAACACCTCCTATATGTACACCCCATTTGATCTATGAGATAGAGGAGAATTTTATGGATTAGCCAGGTTTTACCCGTGTTTCAAATCTTTGCATGCACATTCAGTTGATGCTCGCTCCTCCTAAGATCTCTTCACGCTACCATTCGCATGCCCGTTGATGTGTACATCATCCCTTGTGATCCTCACTTATGGATTTTAAACCCTCTTTCATGGAATCAGAGTGGATCTTGTGGATCCATGCAATCATCGGCATTTCGTGCGTGTTTTTCAGCTTCGGCGTGATATTCAGTTCTCGTTGTGTGTGTCGTAATGGTGATTCCATTCATGCATTTATTACATTGATTTCAGGTGCTATACCTCTATTCGGGTTGTTCATGGTTCATTTTACATGGTGTTTGTGGGTTTTTCTACTTTGCATGTGGTTTTGAGGTGCTTCAAAGTCTCTGGTTGTAGTTTTGGGTGCTTTATAGTTACAAATCTGAGTTTTTCACATGTTGGTTTTACTGAGTTTCAGTGGTGGGTAAGTCCTCCTCAGTGGTGTGCATCTCCAATGATCAGCTCAATTTTTGATATTTCTTTAGACTGCCTCTGGCTTGTGTATCTATGTTAGCACGATGACTCATGCACTTGCATTTACAAGGTTCGTTGATGCTTGTATTGGCTTGTGTTGACCCTGCATCCAACTATTGCTCATTGCACTCAAACTATGAGCCTTGGTTTCATCCCGTAGATTTGAATGTGTTGCTCGTGCCCATGGGGACCTCGGTGTGTGAAATCTCTACACAGGAAGCTCAGAACATCTATTCAACCTGGCCTTGACTTGGTCCTTGGTTACGGTCTACACCTGTTTGTATGTGCAACAGGCTCAGATTGAACGTATTTCAACCTTTTTGGACTATTTTCTTGGCTTCTGCTCAAACAGTAGCCACCAGCTCGGGATTCAACATTATACCATGTGAAGGAGACTTCATCTAGACCTGCGTTTGTTTTTTTTATCCTGCTGCGTGTTACACTCTTTGCTTGGCACGTTTTTTTTGTTGCAAACCTATGTTTTCTGCTCCCACCGCCTTGGAATCTCCCACACGTTTCATCTTCTACAGCCTTGGCACGTTTCTCCTTCTACTCAACCTGGTTTGTGGTGGATTCACCATTCGAAATCACTGTCTCAGTCATCATTGCTCAAGGATCCCTGCCACCCATTACCTTGCTCTACGAAGGGAATCTACGCTGTGAACACTTGGCACATGGAGATATGCACCAGATTGAATATTTTGGGCTGTTTCACTCCTACTCCTCTTGTGGAATCCCTTCAAAGACTCCTCAGCTCAACATTCTTCCGTTTTGCCACTCACCGCCTTCCTTTGACCGAGACACGTGGCTCCATTCCCAACAGCTCGCTCAACATTTCCAGTATGCCCTCTTGCGTGGGCAGTCAACTCACTCCTTTCTTTTGATTATTTAAATCAAATCAGACTTTTTTAAATGTTTTAAGGTGTTAAAACATTCATTATGGCATTATATTAATTTTTAAGGTTGTTTTTGGCTTGTATTACTTACCTTCCTTCGAGTGTTGAAGACAGAGGGTGAGGTCCGGGGTTGGCAGGAGGCTAACCCCCCCTTGCAGTCAAAACAAACCCTTGTTAAAATTTTGTGCCATTTCCAATAAGTACCCACACGGTACCATTTGCACCCATTTTGTGCACTTTTTAATGCGTTTGCAGCATCTAGTGCATTTTTCCATTAGTTGCGGGAATCATTTTAATGCCATAACTTTTGACTCGTTGCTCGTTTTTGAGCACTTCTTTAGTAAAAGTTGCATGATTTTCCACACATTATGTGATGGAATTGTTATTTTTATAAACACACTACTTTTATAAGTGCCACATTTTTGGGGGTTGCTTGTACTCTTGGGTTTTCACACGCAGACGCATTATCGGTCGAGTTCGATGTCTTGCTTTTGTGCATCTTGAATTTTTCATCATGGAGAGTGCTCTTTCTAGACTTGAGCATCATAGGATCACCTTACATCCTCCACCACTTCTCACCAGAGAGGGAACTATTCAGCTTGACGTGCTTCCATGGAACATTACTTCACCCACGAGGGTCTTTTACCCTTCTTACTTGGGCCAATTCTCGCACCCGCCGATCATCATCATCTGGAGGACTTCTCGACACTTATGACCATGTATTTAGTCACATGATGATGCATATCTCTAGATATCTCTGGTTTCATGTGGCACACTCAGATCCACCTCACCGTGTCTGGAGCATTCTTCAGTCCCTCTATGGAGACCCTTCACATACTGCCACCATTGTTGTTGCTGCTGATTCAGTTATCTCCTCCATTTCTTCATGTGATGGCAGTTCCACTGACACATGCTCACTTGGTTCTACTTTTGATGACGAGGATTGTGCATCCAGTTCTGATGTCTAGAGTACTACAGAGGACTCTTCTCCTCTTTCTCTCACTATTCTAGAGAGTGTTGACACTTCCCACATCTCATCAAATATCAAGCAGTCTCCTTCTCAGTCTCATACAGTCATCACACCAACCTCCTTTTCACTTCTAGTGTGTGAGGCCCACTTCACTCCTCTACCTTCATTGGGTAACTCATACCTATCTGACATCACTCTTCTATTTGTTGAGCCCCCTCATTAGGATGAGTATCTGCTTGACCTTGGTCATCTTTTCACAAAGTACACTTGTGATGCACTATAGGTCACTCATCCATCTATAGGTGTTTCAGAGGAGTTCATTATCTCTATTGTTGGGAGTGCCCCTTCCAAGAATCATGTCACTTCCACATTTCAGAGACCTTCATTGATCTAGCCTCGGTTTTCGATCCCTTTTATGTTGTGGAGGATGTTTTGTTCCCTTCACATCACTTGGACATCCTTTCTATGGGTGTTCCTATTCACTTTGATAGTTCTACGCACGTGACATTACCTTTGGTTCCTTGGCACTCACTCGCTAGACCTATGTCACACTTCCGTGCACCAGACTCAAAGTTCTTCGTGTTCTTTGCCTTGAGTTTCCTTTGCGGAGTGGGCATACTTCCAGCACATCATTTCTATCCTTCTTAAGGGCAGGCACACAGTTCATTGTAGGTGGCTCTTTTCAATCCATAAGCAGAGGATCTTGTCATCGACATTCTTCTGGGAGACTTCCTAGAGCTGCAGAGTTCATATCCGTCCATGGCATCTTCTGCATTCCTCTTGTCTCCCTCTTCTTCTCTCTTCTTCTTCTTTCCGAGAGATTTCCTCTTTGTACATGGGTACCTTTTTAGGCTTGTCTAGAGTGGGACCCATATTTGGCATCTTTCTTAGATTAGAGAGTGTTTTTTTCTCTTGTGGTGGATGTTTTTCCCACTGGGTTTTCCTTCACTACTTGGGACCTTTTCTTGTGCATGGGTACCTCATCAAGCTTTGTGTCGGGACCCATTTCTCATTTTTGACTTGCCACCTCATCCTAAGTTACAATGAAGGGGGGTGTTGGTGTGTGTATTTTCCACATCATTAGGTGAGTCATCTCACTTAGGTGAGATCGTAGGTCCATGTGTCATTTAGGGGTCATTATGAGATTCCCTTACGTGTCAGTGTGTCAGTGCATCATATGCGTCATTGGGAGTTACACTTATATTCTAGGAATGTAACTCCCCCTCTCTACTTGAGTTTTCATGATTACTAGCACGAGGGTTACTCAACACCTCCTATATGTACACCCCATTTGATCTATGACATAGAGGAGAGTTTTATGGCTTAACTAGGTTTTCGTTTGTGTTTCAAATCTTTGCATGCACATTTGGTTGATGCTCAATCCTCCCGAGATCTCTTCACGCCATTGTTCACATGCCCGTTGATGTGCACATTGTCCCTCATGATCCTCTCTTACAGGTTTTAAACCCTCTTTCATCCATTGTTGTCTCAAATAGCTTGATTCTCCCACATCCGGGACGTGGGTGCAATTTTGACATCCAATAGTTTCTGCACACCCTGGTGGGATCATTTTGAAGAGATTTACATATCGATCTCAAAGCAAGTTTGACATGTTTTACCGAGATCTAGCCTTTTGAGGAATTTTTAACACATATGGTGACTCCACTAATCCAAACGCAGCCATTATCTCATTCACAAACCAATTTTCCCCATTTCTTCTTCCATTCATTGTTCCACCTTCCTCTTTTGAATTTTTGTAATCATGAATTCTTTCCTCCTAAAATTCTCATTTGCAAGAGCAGTAACTACTTCCCTCCATCCCCACAAATTCAAAACCCTCCTCCAAATCAAATTTTTAATCCTGTCATCCTAAATATGCATATAACCCAACATCCACTCACTCATATGCCTATTTTTCTAACCAAAATGTTTATGCATAACATATTTATGTAGATGACAACAAAAAATCCATGGCCAAAGCTGATTTTGAGAAGCAAGTGCAAAAAATGGAGATGGTCATGATGTAGCTCAGAGTCAAGTACTCAATAAACATAACTAAAGTTGGTTACAAGGTCCCTTGTCCATGGGTAGGCTCTATACTAGGTTGGTTTAACATCCAAAGTAGAATTTGCAATTTATTGTTGAGATACTACCTCAAGTTACAAAGTGGGTGGAGTTGATGGAGGCTCATAAATCTAGTGCATGACAACCCCGTTAATGGGGAAACCCCGCAATACCATCTTATATCCCTCCCACTCATCCATGCTAACTTACATCATCTCAACATGTTGTGTGTGTTTCGATTTTCCTACATGATGCTGCTATTGATAATTTCCCTCCTCCATCCTCTCACCTTCAGTTCTCTTCCATCATCCCTCCCGAGTGTGCTTCCACTCCTATTGTGTTCATGCCTCCCACACCTTCCACAACCGTCCTCCCATTTCTTTTGAGTCCCCTTTGTTGAACTATGCATAAAGTGAACCACCATTTACTCACGCACTATCTCTAGCCAATTTCATCATGTTTGACGACCGTAGGATAGTTAAAGAATGGTATGACTCATGTGACTCCAATTAGGATGATGAAATCATCAGACACCTATTCCCGAAGAAGGTCGAGTTAGTTCCCGAGGCGTAGTTATAAAGGAGATCGAGTTGTTTGTAGAGGTATAACCATACATGACATAGATTTATGTGACCCATCTCGTAAGCACTCCTCTTCAGGAGGAGAGTCTACAAGAAAATCCTATCTATGGGATTGAGCTTTAAAGTAATGGAAAAATCACAAGGATCATATTGTGCAGGCCTAATAAGATACCTAGGTAGTCTAGAACCAAAGACAGAGTTACCACTAGTCATGCTCATTTAAGAGTATGAGGTAGAGCTTCAACACACCAAAGGTCAACAGAAGTGCCTCCCAAATCTAAGCACAAAATAAATTCAGGAGGTATATATTCTATTTTTGATACTTTGAGGAGGGTGAAATACTATTTGCAAAGCCATTTTTCACTCTTTTTCTAGACCATGTCGAGAGCCAAATCAATTCCATGGTTGTAATTTGTGAGGAGGGGAATCTAGTTCTCCCTTCATGTTGTATGTTTTATCTAAGTGCCATTTACCTCTAGTTAGTTTAGGTTAGAATAGATTTGTTTTTAGTAACACAAGTGCTTGTGCACACTCTACATGTTCCCTTTGGGACATGTACGTGTTATCCAAATGTGCCCCCTGCTCATTTTGTGGCTAACTCCTTTACATATTTCCTTCTCTTGTGCCTCAGTCAGAATATTTTGTTTTCCAAGAACTCAAAACCTTTTGGAAATGGAACCATTGGATAGAGATCTTTCTCAGCTTTCCAGAAAGGTAAATTTTTCCTCCTAACTCCATGTATTTTTCAAGTTATGGCTCAGTGGAGTTTTGGTGGGAAATTTTTCCCTAGAAGGCCCGCAGCCAATCAGGAGCTGCCACGTGTCCAAGGGCGAAAAACACCAAGCAACCGAAGGAAAAAATGGTCAGGAAGGGCCCACACCCAATCAGAACATGCCATGTGGCACCTGGAGTGGCGGAGCGCGGGGAAAATTTGAAAAATGTTCCAAAGACCAAACGGGTAAAAATTCAAACTTTTTGCCCACCGATCCGATTTTGGCCTATTTTTGCCCTAAAACTTCAAATCGCCATATCTTTCGATCCAGAGCTTGTATTTTCATGTTCTTTATATCAATGGAAAGTTGGTGAAATTATCTACAAGATTCCATGGTCAATTTTTAATTTTGGTTCAGTTTAGAGGGAGAAAATCAAAAACACTTCTGGTATGCGCCCATGGACAGAACTGATGTTTCAACAACCAATTTTAATGCAAAATGGGTCGCATTCTTCTCCAGTATGGTCAAAAATGTTAGGGCATGGGTTTGTAAGGACCTCCATGCTATTTTTAATGCATTTTGGTCAATGAGGAATGGCTCCCACGTTTTTTCACGTTTTCTCTCTCCTGGGCTCGACCCATGCACTGTAAAAGCTAGATTTGGCTCATTTTTCAAAGGGATGAACACCTTTTTGCACAACAAGCTTCTATTTTCACCTTCAACAAGTGATTTTGGAAGTATCAGACCTTCTAGGGATTGTAACAGGTTTTTCTACCTCTTTGGTGTTGGAATACAAGGATTTTGATGTTGAAAATCACAATGCAGGCTCTGTGAATGCTTTCAGTCCTTTGTATGTGTTGTTTGCTTCATTTCAAACTCTTGATTACAACTTATCAACCTGTGCATGATGTTTTATGTTGCAATTTCTGATTTGTGTCAATTTGCATGAACAAGAAGTGCTCACCACTCCTTTGGTGTATCACCCTTATCAGTTTAGTTTCAATTTTTGCATTTCTTATCCCTGTCTCCTTGCAAATTAGGATAAAATTAGGATCTGAACCTCTACAGTTGTGTAAATAATAGATCTAATCAGAGGAGTTTGAGGAACCAACCTCTAATATGGAGATTCCTCTCTCATTTTTACAAGTCCCACACTTGGAGAGAGGTTTCAATGTTGTGCAATCACACTGGATGCCTAAAACATCAATTTAGAAACCTGATTTGCATCCAGGGGTGCTGCTGATTTGCAACAACAGTTTTGGCACGCCCGGTGGGACCTTAGAGGTCTTCCACTTCATCTTTTGCAGGTTGGTGTGTTCCTGTGAAGATTTCAGCCTTTGGAGGCACTTGCAAACACATCTGGCGACTCCATCTGATCAGCAACCCATTTCTGAAGTTGCAGACTTGTTTTTCATCCATTTCCATCCATTATTCTTTCCATCTCTTTCATTATTTTCCATTCCATGAATTTGTGCAATCATGACTTCATTTCCATCATAGAACTCACATTTACAACAGCAGCAATGTTTCCCATCTCTAACATGTTTTTTAGATCCTCCAAATTAGCATTTTGAACAAATTCAAAATCACCATACATACCCATATGAGCAGCAATGCCAAAATTAGTTTGGCTATGGAGCTTTCCAAGAGCAAGGTGTGCATACAATGAAGACAATTAGATGCAAGATGTAGGTCTGCATTGGAGAAAATCCAAAAGATGGAGGTAAACATGGTGCAATCTAGGGCTCAAGCACAAATGAAAGAATTTGGAATTAGTTGTGGAGCACCCTGTCCATGGGTGGGACCTTTCCCAAGGCATTACAGCCCTCAAGAGAAGATTGACTTCATGATTGCAATGCTGCCATTGCTTGCAAAGTGGATTGAAGGAATAAAGGTGTATGAGAGGAGTATTCAGCAACCTTGTCAATGGGTAAGCACACCATCTCATGCCTTTTCTTTTCCTCTTTCCCAATCTGTTTTATCTCAGCAGTGTCAAGTTTTAAACTCTCCATCTGTTGTCCCAAGTGTTGAATCCATTTCTCCACCCCCTAGTCTTCCACCTCATCTCAATTCTTCTGTCCTTTTCCCTTCCAAACAGTCATCCCCTCCATAAGAGCTAAATGAAACACCCTCTCCTCCAAATAAACAAGAGGTTTTACCTCCTCCACCACCACAAAAAATTGCAAAAATCAGTCATGAAGGACAGCAAAAAGAGAAGCCAAACAAGGATGACGAAATTCAAATTTTGAAGAGTTGGGATCTTAAATTTGGGATGAAGAAGATCCCTTTGCTGATGAAACCTTCAGAAGAGGTTGGATTTAAAGAACAAATGGTGGTCAGGACTGATTTTGTTGCAGCAGAAGAAGAGCAAAAAGGAGTTGCAGATCAGCAATCAATTTGTTCAGAATATAGTGTCCATATTGGCACCCTATTTGAAGGAAATGCTGATCCAATTCAAATTACAAAAATCAGTCATGAGGGACAGCAAGAGGAAGGAGAAGCTACTCCAAATCCAAAAGAAGAGGAGCACATTCCAGCTGTGGGGGAGAAAAGTGCAGATCCAAAGGCTTTGAGCACAAAGCAAGTTATAGAAGAACCTTCAGTTCTTCTCTCTACTTCATCTCTCTCAAGTTCTAGTATCAAGAAGAGTTTGATCCCTCAAACTCAATCTTTGGAGGATGAAAGAAACCATGGTGATCAAGTTTGAGATAAAGAGAATGCCATGGGAGAGGTTGAACATTTGCGGAGGGACAACAATGAGGTAGTTTACATTCATCGATTTGGAGGATTGTTTTGATGAAGAAGAACCGGTTGAGTTTCAACCATTCTCTCTTTCATCATCCATCTTCCAAACACAAGAGCCTCTTTGTCATGGAGGAGAGTATTCATTTGCAGTAGCTTGCATCTTATAGAAGCTCTTTGGAACCAAGATTGGAATATTTTAATCTTTCATGTCCTTCATTGGAGGAAGAGAAAGGGTAGAAGGGTTCTACCATTGCTTCCACACCATCCATTCAAGGTCTACAAGAGAACTCCATTCTTGGAATTGAAAATCAGAATTATGGGCATACTCAATGGATCAGACCTTTCCCAATTAGGTATTTGGCTTCATTAGAGCCAAAGGAGAAGCCACAACCAGTCATGCTTGCTTCTAAGCGTGAGGATGAGCTGCAAAGTTCCAAGGATCAGTTGTCATACCTCTCCAATCCAAATGCGAGAGCAACTAAACGAGGTATTGGATTTTTTTTAGTTGACACCTTGCTAATTTGGGTAGAATACCAGCTTCTTATTGATTTTCTACTCATGCAATTAGCCATAATCAGCTCCAAATCATTTGCATGGCTGCCAATTTTGAAGAAAGGAAGCTATTTTGCACAACCAGTTGCAGGGTTCATTTAGCTCACCTTTGCTTCCAGTTAGAGTAGAGTAGGTAGGTTTTCTTTCAGTAGAAGAAGTGCTTGTGCACACTCTGCATGTTCCATTTGGAGCATGTATGATTTTCAGTTTGTACATAGTTTTGGTGCTGCTGGTTTCACTCTTGCACAGTTCGTTTTGATGGCATTTTGGTGGGAACAACTCCATGTCCAGTGGGATTCAAGCGGTTCAGAGGGAAGTTTTCAAAGTTCAGATCAGTTTTCAGGCTACTACTCATGACTCCATGCCCAATGGATTGCTTCAGGCTACTGATCATTCATCCAGTAGGTAGATGACCCCTCTGAGTCGCCAAAATTGTTATCCAAATGTGCCCCCTACTCATTTTGTGGCTAACTCCTTTACATCTTTCCTTCTCTTGTGCCTCAGTCAGAATATTTTATTTTCTAGGAACTCAAAACCTTCTGGAAATGGCACCATTGGATAGAGCTCTTTCTCAAATTTCCAGAAAGGTAAATTTTTCCTCCTAACTCCACATATTTTTCAAGTTATGGCTCAACGGAGTTTTGGTGGGAAATTTTTCCCTAGAAGGCCCATGCAGCCAATCAGGAGCTGCCACGTGTCCAAGGGCGAAAAAACACCAAGCGACCCGAAGGAAAAAATGGTTAGGAAGGGCCTGCACCCAATCAGAATGTGCCATGTGGCACCTGGAGTGGTGGAGCACGGGAAAATTTGAAAAATGTTCCAAAGACCAAACGGGTAAAAATTCAAACTTTTTGCCCGCCGATCCGATTTTGGCCTGTTTTTTCCCTAAAACTTCAAATCGCCATATCTTTCGATCCAAAGCTTGGATTTTCATGTTCTTTATATCAATGGAAAGCTGGTGAAATTATCTACAAGATTCCATGGTCAATTTTTAATTTTGGTTCGAGTTTAGATGGAGAAAATCAAAAACACTTTGGTATGCGCCCATGGGCCAGGCGATGTTTCAACAACCAATTTTAATGCAAAATGGGTCACATTCTTCTCCAGTATGGTCAAAAATGTTAGGGCATGGGTTTGTAAGGACCTCCATGCTGTTTTTAATGCATTTTGGTCAATGAGGAATGGCTCCCATGTGTTTTCACGTTTTCTCTCTCCTGGGCTCGACCCATGCACTGTAAAAGCCAGATTTGGCTCATTTTTCAAAGGGATGAACACCTTTTTGCACAACAAGCTTCTGTTTTCACCTTCAACAAGTGATTTTGGAAGTATCAGACCTTCCAGGGATTGTAACAGGTTTTTCTACCTCTTTGGTGTTGGAATACAAGGATTTTGATGTTGAAAATCACAATGCAGGCTCTGTGAATGCTTTCAGTCCTTTGTATGTGTTGTTTACTTCATTTCAAACTCTTGATTACAACTTATCAACCTGTGCATGATGTTTTATGTTGCAATTTCTGATTTTTGTCAATTTGCATGAACAAGAAGTGCTCACCACTCCTTTGGTGTATCACCCTTATCAGTTTAGTTTCAATTTTTGCATTTCTTATCCCTGTCTCCTTGCAAATTAGGATAAAATTAGGATCTGAACCTCTGCAGTTGTGCAAATAATAGATCTAATCAGAGGAGTTTGAGGAACCAACCTCTAATCTAGAGATTCCTCTCTCATTTTTACAAGTCCCACACTTGGAGAGAGGTTTCAATGTTGTGCAATCACACTGGATGCCTAAAACATCAATTTAGAAACCTGATTTGCATCTAGGGGGTCTTTGTTGATTCGCAACAACAACGAGTATGATTTTCAGATTTTTACATAGTGTTGTGATTCTATTTTGGTGTGCTCCCTCTGACACCTTTCCTTTCCTGTTGCACCTATGTGCCCCTTTTTGTTGCTTCCTGGGATGACAGTTCAATTTTGAAGAGGCAGTTCCAATAGTCCGCTCACAACTTTTCACTCTCGTGAATCCAAGTCAGAACATATTCACATGAGAGCAACAATTCAATTTAGAGTTCAGACAATGTTGTGAGTGAATTTAGGGATGTTCTTTAAGTTGTAAATCATAACTTCAAGTTTAGCGCTTGACTCCATGCCCAATGGACTTCTAAGGCTATTGGTTTCTTCATCTAGTAGGTAGATGGCCCCCTAAACTTTCCAAAAATTTAATCCAAATAACTCTCCTAGTTATCTAGATAACTTATATTTTCATTCGACTTTGATGTTTCACATTTCAGGTTACGCACACTCAAGATTGTTCTTTTGACACCTTAGCATAGTTGTAGTTCCTCTGCGCGCCCTTACGTGCCTTCCCGCTTCCGATTCCCTTTGTATTCTTATATATCCTTCCATTTTCCTTTTTTTTGTTTTCCCCTCAATGCATCCACATTCATTCTTATTATCTCGCACAATACTTTTTGCACCTCTGCTGAATTACCTCCAAATTTGCCATGTCCCCTGTCATTTCTTATACATGCTTGCATACACTTACCTCCCTCACACATCTCTTTTCTTTCTACCACCACGCACCCTCCCTTAGCTGAATGCTCATGCCCCTTCCCCATATTTGTACTCTATAAGTATTCTCCTATTACTCCTGTGTGTAGACCTTGAACCGAGTTATTTGAGACAACAATATAAACATCTCTAAGTTGTGGGACCTTGTGCCCTTTATACAGATCTCTGGAGAAGGCCGGTTACTCTACCTACCTCTAACATTATTCTACTCCTAATGTTGAAAGAAAATCCTAGACTAAACATGCCAAGTGACTAGGGATAGAAGGATGTGCAGAAAGGGAAAATCCTAAGATAAGGAAGGTAATTACACTAGGGAAAGGGTTTTCTTCCCTCTTCTCTTATGCCCTCTCTATTTTCTTTTCCACTTGTGGAGAGAGATTGACACTTTTCATGGCACTATCACCTTCCTTAGCTTAGGATTTTCTTTTCGTGAATCCTTCAATCCTGGTCCCTTGGCATGTTTAGTCAAGGATTTTATTTCAGCATTAGGAGTATTATTAACATTAGAGTTAGGTAGAGGAACCGACCTTCTCTAGAGATCCGTCTTAAGTGTACAAGGTCCCACAACTTGGAGATAGTTCCACTTTGTGTCAAACAACTCGATTCTCCAAAATCCAAGACATGAGTGCAAGTTTGAAAACCAACAATTACCTAACATGGGACTAAATAGACGTAAGAGGGAAATCAAATGGTTATGGTTGTTACTCTAAACAATGGTGAAATGACCTTTCGAAATGACTTATTAAGTCACTTTAGATTATTCATCTTACAACATCATTGACTTGGTCACATTACAGTGATCACTTCCACTCTTGACTTTGCAAATGTTGACAGGTGATTTGTTTTAGGAGGAATTACTCTTATGATTTTAGTAATTCATGTTTGCAATGGATAATTCATTATTTTTTGAAAAGAATCATTTTTGGTTATGAATTATGCTTACTTGAAAATAATTCCATTCATCTCTCTTTATAGCTTAAATTCACTTTTAAGAAGGTGATGAACTTGTATTGTGTATACTTAATTTATTTTGTGTAAATGGAAAACCTTGGATCAATTCCATTGATCCAAGGTATGCTTCAGTTCTTCTTACCTGCTCATCTTGTTGTCTTGTCATTCGGAAATGGAAGCGAGCTTGATTGTGACTTGTTTTGTTTACCTTGGTGAAGAATTATTCTTAGGGGTTCTTGACCGATAATAGGCCTTAGGATGATAATCCGGGCCTTCTTGTTAAATGTTTTAAATGTTGAGCAATGTATAAGGGTCATAGACCTGATGAGTGAATCACTAAGATGGGTACCCTAACCTAAGTTGGGATGTTCTATACTAGTTTGGATTTTAACCTAAGGTAATTAAGACCTACCTAGGAACTAAGGTTGATTTCTAACCTAATAAAAATATAACCTAAACTATTGCTAACCTAAGAAGATACCTATGGACCACTTGGAAAATGGAAGGTCAATGGCGTCGGTTTTCAAGGCATTAATGGGAATTGATTTTGGTTTTTAATAACTTTGGATTGCCAATTTTGGTAGAGGCATTGGGAGTTAGGGGATGTCTAGTTGGCATCACCACTAAATGGAAATTACATGAAAATTTTGAATTAGAGGCTTGCCAAACTTGGATGGCGGTGGTATGGAGAATTAGGAGGGAAACTAACTAGTCCTTCACATTAATTGATCTCGGTTATGGAAAAGAAACTACCTAGGAGAAATGCATGGTAGATTTTGGAAAGGTTGTTTGATCTTTAGTTCTTTTCAATTTTTTCTCTACATGGGGTTTTCGGTTCTTCGAACTAGTAGTTATATTTTTGATCTATTTGTATTCTTGGCATTCTTGAGCTATTTTTGGATCCTGTGGAAGTATAAGAAGAAGTAGAAATATTTGGAGTTGTTGACGTCGCTTGGAAAAAGAAGAAATTGTTGAGGCTCGGCTGGGAAATCATCTAGAAATTGAGAAGAAGATCTATTAGGCATGATAGGATTCTACCCATTAAGTTGTTCTACTTTTTCCTAAATGTCTTCATTAAAAGAACTTTGTTCTTGGGAACAAATGAGTTTTATGTGATGTTTAATCTTTCTTTCGAAACTTATTTTCTTTGTATTTTATCTATATGGAGTCACTGATATGGTAGAAATATGTTTTGGGATTTGTTTCTTGTTGGAAAATAATAGTAAACATGTTTTAATTTTGCTGAGCTTGAGATGTTTTGAATCTAAGAACTCATGTTCGAATGTACTACGATTCTAGCAGTAGAAGTCACTACTATGAAAGAATTATGTTTCAGGTTTTTTGTTCTCCTTGCTAGAAAAATGATAGAATCATGTTTAGCTTCTACCTAAACTTAAATGAAGTAGATTCTTTACTTACACTTGTAAAGTTGCGAGAAGACTTGTTAGTGACTTGTCTGATTTTGGGTCTAAACGAATCTCCTCAAATCAATCTATTTAATAGCATGGTTGATAGTTATCTTGTTGGTGTGATCCGTGGAAAGGTTTATCAAATTTATTTGCATCTTCCTAAAGTGAGTTTGAGTTCTTTAAGAGTTACCTTATCAGTTCATCTTGTTGGGATTAACTGGTTCTTTTTATTTAAATTTGATGTATAGTTGATACTATAGGAATGGGGTATCTAGGTTGAACTGTGGATTAACTCAATCTTGTCTATCTTAAGGAAATGAACTGGAACATTTTTGGTTTTTCTATTCTTCTTTTGAGCTCGACTTTGAGCACCTGATTTGGGGTCATGTCATTGTTTCATTGTTTCTCCTTGTGGTTGAATCTAGGTTGGGTTCATTCTTCTGGACCAAAGTAGTCTATTAAATTGATTATTGTGAAGTATGTGGATCTGGGTTGGCTTGAATGGAAATTTTGACTGTTAAATCTTTTTTCACATTTTTCATTTTACCATCAAGGGATGGGAAAGCTTTGTGTGTGTTGACACTTTGAAAAGAAATCGTGGCTGAAAAAGGGTAATTTACTTAAATCTACTCTATCTCTACATGTTTGGGAAAATTAGATAAACTTATGTAGCGAGATGCTATTAAACGTTTGAAATGTATGTAATGTTCGGTTATGTTGGTTTTATATTCTTTAGATCTTGTTATTCACCTGAAAGCATTTGAATAAACATTTTTAGTTTTGTAGCCTTTGTGCTATAGTTTCTATTCTCATTTGTATGTTGGGAAAACTTCATTTTTAGTTTTGAATTTCATGTTACAGTCGTAGATATCGATTGTAATATTGAATAGTTATTTTTGTTTCAATGGTTGTTGGAGTTGAATGTTTTCTTGGCTTTGAACAATCAAATTTGTCTCAGTTCTTTTCAATCCCGGTATGTATACCTCTTTTTAGGAAGGAATAATGAGATCTTATCTCATATTTATTCATTTTCATCCTTTCTCTCTATTCGAGTTAAGGTATTCACAATACCATCCTCTTCGAACTCTGAAGGCAGATATAGGTTGTTCCCTTTCTCTCTTTTTGTTCATTCTCTCTCTCATACTACTACTATGTAAGGAGTGACTGTTCAATTTTTATTTCGTTGAAGGATTTGCAAGGTGGGTAGTTGTTGCTCATATATATTAAAAAAATGTTAATTATTTATATGTTTTGGCGGGTAAAGCATTTATAAATAATTTCTTTCTTCTTGCTTATTACATTGGTAGGGATGTAATTGTTGTGATGTGTGACTAATTCTAGGTGCATGTAAATTAACTTCATCCTTTGTCAAATCGGTTGATGCTGAACCTAAAAATTTAGGCTAGAGTTTGACTCGAACTTGGATTTAGTTTCTTAAATAAGAAACTCTTACTTTAAGATGTTGATTCATCCTAAATTTCGTCATAAAGATAATTTAGCTTAGCATTAGATATTCTAGGATGAAGTAATTTAATGTTGTGTAATTTGAATTATTATTCCATTAAAGTAATTCTATTTCTATGAATCATTAGAGTTAGTATATTTTCTTTTGGTTAGATGGAAGGAATCAAGAGATGAATCATAAATATCTATAGATGAAATGTGTTAGTGATCTTGTTGAAATATTACTTATCTAAAATAATTCTTTTATGAAATCATCGGTTGAACATTGATTTTGATTACACCATGATCTTTTCTTAATGTTGTGACACCTTTTGATGCTTATTTTGATATTGTTGTTTACGTTAAGGGCATTATTATGTTTTGATTTAGTATGTTGTTAGATATTTGATCATGGATTATTGTTGACCTTGATTTGATATGATACATGATGATTATTAGAGACCCTCATATGTGGATGATGATATATTATTTGACATGGATGTTTCATGGATGTTGTTCGGACATATGATTTTGGATATTATGAGTAGATCTAGAAAATGGATATTTTATGATGATGATATAGTTGTTGATTAAAAATGCAAATGATGTAGTTGTTACTTTGATGTTGTTGTAATTCATTTATATAGTTGGTTTTGTGATTTCATTTATATCATGTTGGATGTCTAATATGGCCATGATGCTGAAGGAGGTATTTACATTTTGTAGGTTAAAAATATCACAAAACATCAGGGGATCGGAGACCAACCAAAATGGAATTCTAGGTGAATTGACAAGGTCACCATGGCAACTTGTTTTTGTGTGTGTGTGTGTTGTTTTGTTAGGGATTCCCATGGGGGATCACCTTTACATGTGACCATGGGTATTATGTATTTTATTAATGTGGTTAATTTTTATTATTGTTGTATGTATTTTATTAGTAATGTGTTCCTTTCTTTTAATTAATTAAAATGTGGTAGATTAATGTGAGAAATCATATGGTTAAAATTTAAATAAATTAAATTGGGATATGGGAAAGTAATAATGGAAGTTGTTGGCTATTTGTATTAAATATGTAAGGGATGTGTAAGTTGTGTAAGAGTTTGTGTAAGTTAGTTTTGGAGTATGAAATACTCCACCTCCATGACAAATTCAAATTTGTCCTTGGGGGCTATTTTTGGAGGCTTGTGGGACAAGTAAAACTTGTCCCATGCCTCTAAATTTAATTTACCAACCATACTTATGGTTGGAGAAGTGATTTGTGACTTTTATAATGAATTTTATTAATCATGTTGCTTGTTTTGATTGCACTCTCTTACATTTTATTTATTTTGTTGTCCCTTGAGGTGTGGGCTTTTTGGAGTGTGCAAGTAACTTGTCATATTTTCACCCACCTCTTTATTGTGCTTAGAGAATGAATTTTGTATTTTGTGTTTGAATTTGAGGATGTGTGATGTGGCATCCTACATGGATCCACATCATCCTCTCTTCTTCCCTCTTCTATAAAATTCAAACTCTTTGCTTGTTTTGGGTTGTTGAATCATTTTGCAACTTCTTTGGGGGCACATTTTCTTGTGTTGGAGCTCTTGTTTTTGGAGGAAGTTTGGAGAAAGCTTTGCATGCTTGGGAGATTGTTTTTTGGACTGTGTTTTGAGCCTTGAACTTGTTTTTTGGAAATAAAAGCTACCATGGAAAGGTAGGAATTTAAATCTTCTTTTATGTTGTCACTTTCTTTTGTGTATGGATGAATGGCGCATGCTTTTTTTATATATTGGCTGGTTAGGTAGATTGCCATAGGGATGGTGTAGGAGAAGGATATGGGGAATCCATGTGGGGGGCATAAGGAATGCCATTGGCATCAAAATTTTGTGGAGGGAGTTTGGGTTTGGGATCCACCATGGAAAAGAAATAGCTTGCATTTCTTACTTTGTGGGGGGCATAAGGAAATCTGTGGGGGGAATAAGGAGGGATTTGTGGGGGCATAAGGATATGTGTGTGATGAATTATTTTGGCGGTTTGTTCTGGTGGATGCCCAATTCCCAATTGGGAGGCATAAGTAACTTCCCCATAGACCTTGCTCCTTTGGCTTGCATGATCAAGCTTGAGTTCTATTTGAATGTTTGAACTACAGTTGTAATATGTTGTTTTGTGTTGAATGTGTTTTTATATTGAATGATGCTTATTGAAAGAATGTTGTGTGTTGTGGAAGCCATTTTTTGTCATGGGTTGAATCACACCTCTTATTGTATCTTTGTTGGGGCTCGAGGGCCAATGATGAAGGAAGATTCTCCTTTCATTGGATGTCTTGGTTGGGTGGAGAGCGTTTCTTTCCCCCACTTTTTTTGTGATCAACTTGGAGAAAAGAAAACTTGCATGTTGTTGTTCTAGAGCAAAGGAAAATGCAGTTTTGATAGTCCTTTGAGAAACAAATTTATTTCATTGTAACCTTTCCCACTATGTTGTGGATGAAATTGTAATGTATACTTGTGAAGAAATGATGTTGTAATTGATTATGAAAGTTGTACATTCGAATATGAAGGCAATTATGCTCTATTCTGGTTATTGGAAAGAAAAGATTAGAAATGTGTTGTTTGCATTCAAAACATGGAAAGATGTAAAGATGTATTCCTTTTTGGATTAATAAAGAATTGTAAGATCTTCTCTCATTTGCATTGTTGTGTGAATTGGAATGTTAAATTGTGATTGGAATCTTTGTTTAGAAAATTGGAAGAAGAAGAAATACGTATGAGGGAATTATATTGCCTTGTTCTTTTTGAAATATATTAAAGTGGAAATCAAATTTTCCATTTAGCTTTGAAATGGTTTTAATATAAATAAATGATTGTATTAGATTAAATTGGAAATGAAGTGCCTTACTTGCATGATGAAAAGTTAGATGGACCTCTTTTGATTTGATCTCTTGTAAATATTCAAAACTGGTAAATTTAGATAAAATGCATAGTTCGGACCTGCACTTAATAATCAACTTGGAATTGATATAATTTAGCATGCTAAGACATCAAGGAACTCAATTGACAAAGAACACTTAAGAAAACAATTTTAAACATTGTTAAAATGAGCCAAATCCTTCCACAACTATTTTCTGTCATTTGATGGAAAAATGTATATTGAAACTCAAACAAGTAAATTTACCTTCCCTAAACACTTTAAACCCTCCCTAGAGAAATCCTCCATGTCTTTTTGGCATGTTGAGTGAAGGAGGAGATCCAATTTAATCAAATTTGAAAGTTGGAAATTACCAGTTGGCTTTTTAAAAGCCTATAGATCCTTTTTGAAAAATTGACCCCTTAAACTTTATCAAAATGTAAAATTTATGTTTTTGTGCAAAGAGGGCATCAAGATCTTTCCAGAAAGTCCTCGTTTTCCCAAAACTGAGCTTTCTAGCAAAAGTTATGGCACTTTGAAAGTTTTTCTGCCTTGGTGGAAAATTTGGGAAAATTTTCCTAGTGGCCCGTGGCCAAAAAATTTCCCGTCAAAAAATCCTTAGAATTTTTTTTGAAAATTTTGGTTGGAAATTTTTTTATCTTTTCCTCCACTGGCCCAAAGCCAATCATAGGCTGCCATGTGTCCTCATGGGGGGTAGCAGTGGAGGCGCGACATCATTTTTGCCCTTAGACATTTTAAAAAAATTTTGGAAAATTTTTCCATTTCTCCCGCCGACCCATGGCCTATCACAGGCTACCACATGGTAGCTTTGGGTGCTAGTGGAGGGGGTGGAACCCTCGATACCCCCTTTTTCCTTTGAAAGTTTAGATTTGGAAAAAAAAAAAAATTTCCTCCTGCGGCCCGCACTCTCGCCCTCGCCATGGGAAATTCCATCCGTGGGCGTGCGGACCCATGCGTCCAACCTTTCCCTTATCTCCCCTTTGGTGAAATTCACCAAATCTCCCTACCACTCCACCTGTCTCCCTCTCCCTTCTCCCTGTGGTGAATTTTGGAGCGCCACGTGTTCCTTGGTAGACCCACGGGTGTGGATGCCAAATTGGATTTTCTTCCCTTTGGCGAAATTGCCACAAGACTCCCACCGCTCCGCCCTTCCCTTTTTTTCGGTGATGACTCTGAGGCCACCACATGTCCCTGGAGGACCCACGGAGGCACGGGCACAAATGAGAATTTTCTCCCATGCAAGGAAAAATTCCAAACGCCGCCCCATGACCCACCAACCCAAAATTTTCTCTTCACCCCTGCTTGACACGTGTCCCCTTAGGGA
The DNA here is from genome assembly GCA_018340775.1 of Taxus wallichiana var. yunnanensis. NCBI lineage: Eukaryota > Viridiplantae > Streptophyta > Pinopsida > Cupressales > Taxaceae > Taxus > Taxus wallichiana. The sequence continues at coordinate 13,046,078 of CM031238.1, read as the reverse complement.
AAATTTGATCCCTAAGTCCACCTATCCATATCTTGAGTTTCAAGGAGTTAGGAGGACTTCTTTATATCACGGAAAGGTGAGAAAATTTCCTATCCAATGGGAATGATTTAGGGAAATTTTGAAGCTTTAAGTGTGAGAAAAATAAAGTTGAAACTTTGAGCCTGTTAGAGAGTGGGTATGGGGTAATTTACTCCCTGAACCTTTATGGAACTTCTAACCCTATAATTTAGAAATTTGTGAGTCTGATAATTGTTAATAAATGAAAAGTATGTTCTAGTATTTTAGATTTGTTCTGGAATCTGATAGTGTCAATGGTTGTCTTACAACTTGGTTGTGGACACTTCTAATAAAAAAATTATTCCATAATTTTCTAACTAACCTAGGTTGTTTCTTGGGTCTCAAGTGGGTTGTTTTAACTCGGCATCACACTTGGTATCAAAGCAGTGGTTCAAAATATGGGACCATTGGGAACACTAGAAAAATTGAGACATGGAACTTAAACCTAGCACACTTTTAAACCTAGAAAAAAACTTAGCTAGAATTTGTATATTTTTTGGAAGTTGTGTAAAACTTAGCAAAATAAACTAACTCTCACTTTGGTTTGTGTAGGAGGCTCATACGGAGTGAGAGGAACCTTCATAGAGACTTAGACTTACCACCACCACCACCACCACCGGATCAGGGTGTAGCAGCTATTCTACCCAGATCTTCTAGACTCTTTAGGATTTCAATTCCATTTTACAAGGAGGATTAGGAGGACATGTAGCTAGTCATGATAGAGCCCCTTCTATCGAGGGTCGGAGGTATCTCCTCGACCCAGGAGGAGCATAGAGGAGAGAAATACCATGTGGAGTCAACAGAGTAGAGTCACCACTTAAGAGACAGGGGTGACAGAGTTATAGAGCATAGAGAGAGGTCTCGGAGCCCTAGGCTTAGGGATGAGCATGTAGAGAGACCTAGAGGCCACGGACCATAGTTATAGATCACAACGGGGAGATCTGAAGCTTCAGCCCTCACACTACTCGGTGACACATGGGTGGATTTCAAGTAGAGGCTGGCTAGTGAGCTTGAGTGGTTGCTTCAAGCTTTTCCTTGTTCTAGCAACATGAAAGCTCATGTTGTGATCCATCTATTGAGGGATGGAGCAGGAGTATGGTGGAGGATAGAGGAGTAGAAGCTCCATGTAGATTCAGAGACAGTGACTTGGGAGCTTTTGAGGAGAGATTTAGGAGCAGGTATTTGTCATGGAGGTTCATACAATAGAGGATCGATGAGTTCCATGACCTCCAAAGAGCATCTCTTTTAGTAGCAGAGTATGAGAGTAGATTTTAGATCTACTCCAGTATGTTGAGTATATGCAGGATGAGCAGGTACGGATTCACAGGTTCATCGGGGCCTAAATTTAGATATTGGAGGTGTAGTGCGGATCCACTTCCCACAGACATTAGCTGAGGCCGTTGAGAAGGCCTATATTATAGAGGAGACTCAGGGAAAGACCCAACAGGATAGAGACCGAGTCCGGAGCCGCATACAACAGATGTAAGATGGTAGATCGAGGGGGTCAGTACCCCTTCCTCATGGTGGCCAGGGTATAACACAGTCATCCTTTAGGCCACATAGTAGTAGCAGCAGCAGCAGTCCTACCCACCTTATAGACCTCCACATAGAGATGATGCACGAAAGATTGGAGTATGGGGCCTCCTCCTAGGGTCCCATTAGGACACAGGGTGGACCTAGAGCTCAATCAGTGGGAGCTCACCGGTAGAGAGACCTCAGTAGACCATAGCTAGATCATCAGGATCCACACCATAGACTTCTAGGGCACCTACTGGAGGTGCTACTCATTGGGGAGGATTAGGAGGATGTTTTGGTTGTGGAGTTATTGGACACTTTTGGAGAGATTTCCCACATAACCCTAACAACAAGGGTAAGGCACAGATTTGATCGACTATTGGTGACATGGGATGTAGCCACAAGATTTATGCAGTGGTTGAGAACTGCCAAGTAGAGCATTAGAGCATAGTCATTGAGACCACAAGTAGCATTGGTGGTATTCCTACCTCTGTATTGTTTGATTCTGGTTCTTTTGATTCTTTCATTACACCATCTTTAGTAGAGTGATGTAGGCTAGTGGCAGTTAGGCAGGGTCTTAGTTGGGATGTCGAGATGGCTTCTGGAGCCAAGATCTCTGTAGAATCCTTAGTTAAGGAGTGTGTAGTGGATTTGGGACCTTTCACCACTACCTCAGAAATCTCTGTATCCTTCCTTTGGGCTTGTATGGAGTCATTTTGGGTATGGATTGGTTATCTGCACATAGGGCCAAAGGATGGATTATTACCACAAGACTATATCTTGTGTAGATGATTTGGGAGTTGAGTCGGTGATTTCAAGGGTCAGGAGATCCATTTCTATTCACACCATCTCCGCTATTCAAGCTTAAGCGGTGTGTGTGATGGGGTTGTCAGATGTATGCTGTTATAGTAGTGATAGATCAAAGGATGGGTCTAGTGGACCATCGCTAGATGATCATCCCATTTTGAGAAATTTTACAAATGTCTTTTTGGGGGAGCTACTGAGGTTACCACCCCCACGTGAGATTGATTTTCATATAGATCTAGTTCCTAGAGTAGATCCTATCTCACGAGCACCTTATTGGATGACCACCCTAAAGCTCGTGAGCTCAAATTGAAGCTTAAGGGACTTTTGGAGAAAGGCCTTATCCATCCTAGTGTATCCCCTTGGGGTGAACTGGTGATCTTTGTGAAGAAGAAGGATGGATCCTTTTGGTTTTGTATTGATTACTTCCAGCTGAACAAGGTAATGATCAAGAATTGTTATCCTCTTCCTCGTATTGATGACTTGTTTGATCAGATGAAGGTAGCCACAATTTTCTCTAAGATTGATCTTAAGTCAGGGTACCATCAGCTGAGGATTTCAGAGGTGGACATTCATAAGACTGCCTTCCCCACAAGATATGGACACTATGAGTTCACAGTGGTTCCTTTTGGTTTGACTAATGCCCATGCAGTGTTCATGAGTTTGATGAATGGGGTATTCATGACCTTATTATATCACTTCATGCTCATCTTCCTAGATGAAATTTTGATATACTCACATACATGTGAGGAGCACGAGGTGTACCTTCACTAGGTTCTTCAGTGTCTTTATGAGTAGCAAGCTTTACGGGAACTTGGAAAGTGTGCTTTCTTTCGAGAAAGAGGTGTAGTATTTGGGTCATATATTTTTGGGGAAGGCATCGCCATCTATCCTTCCAAGATTAGAGCCATTATGGATTGCTAGCACCCACTACAGTGATTGAGGTGCGCAGCTTCATGGGATTAGCATGTTACTATAGAATATTTTTTTCAAGACTTATCTCATATTTCACACACCTATCACTTCCCTTCGGAGGAAAGGGATGAAGTTTTTTTTGGTCAAACAGATTCAAGCTAGCCTTCAGGACAATGAAGGAGTGCCTCACTACAACACCTATTCTAGTAGTTCCAGATCCATAGGGTGAGTTATTTGTTTACATAAATGCTTCTTTAACAGAACTTGGAGGTGTGTTGATGTAGGAGGGTAGAGTAGTGGATTTTGAGTCTCACAAACTCAAAGATCATGAACTTAATTATCCTACCCATGATCTTGAGCTTACGGTAGTTGTGCATGTCTTGGTTTGATGGAGACATTTTATTCTTGGCAGGAGATTCACACTCAGGGTAGATCATTTGAGTCTTCGCCACCTCTTCACACAGCCCAATCTCAACTCTCATCAGTGGCGTTGGATGGAGTTGCTTTGTGAGTATGACATGAAGATAGAGCATGTGAAGGGGAAGGAGAATGTGGTAGCATATGCTCTTAGTAGAGTAGGATTCTTCAGTAGATTCCTCTTGATAGCTTCTACATTGTAGTTTGAGCAGAGATCGAGTCACAGAGACCCCTTGAGGGGAAGTTTGATGGTTTTTCCTTAGAGGTAGATGGCCTTCTCAGGCACAGAGGCTGGATATATGTTCCCAGAGATGGAGGCTTAAGGTAGGACATCTTGTGGATGCACATCGTGCACCCTATTTAGCCCATATCGGGGTGAAGAAGATGCACACCACCTTGAGATAGTTGTATCATTAGAGAGGACTTTGTAGAGACGTGGCCCAATTTGTGTCACGATTTTTAGAGTGCCTAGAGAGTTAAGGCCAAACATCGCATCAAGAGGCCTTCTTTATCCTCATGCTATACTTGAAATGGAAGTGGGACACCATTTCCATGGATTTCATTGTTGGGCTACCGATGTTGAGATATCACCATGACGCCATCATGGTCACGGTTGATAAATTGACAAAAGTGGCTCACTTTTCTTTGGTGAAGACCACTTATATAGCTAGAGCAATGGCACAAGTATATTTGGATGAGATTTTCAGGTTACATGAGATTCCATGGAAGATCATTTGTGAACGTGATCTTTTGTACACTTCACATTTCTAGACTACCATGCAGTATGTCCTTGGGACGAAGATCAACTTCAGTACAACATATCACCCTGAGGCAGATGGATAGACAAAGTAGGTGAATCATATTTTAGAGGACATTCTTAGGATGTATGTGATGGATCAGCAGTCTAAAAGGGAGGAGTACTTATACTTAGTGGAGTTTTCCTACAATAATAGTTTCCATAGTTCTATAGGCATGGCTTCTTTTCAGGATTTGTATGGTAGAGAGTGCAAGACACCTCTTAGCCGAGACAAATTAGAGAATAGAGTATCTTTGGAAAACTCTTTTACATGACATGGAGCGATGGCGGTGTTGATTAGGCAGAGATTATAAGAGGCACAAGACAGAAGAAGAAGAAGTATGCGGATCATCATATGATCAATGTAGTTTTGATGTGGGCATGAAGGTGTTCCTTTGTGTCAGGCCACACAAGAGCCCTATCCGTTATGGAAAAGGTTCTAAGTTAGCTCCTAGATTCATGGGTCCTTTTGAGATCTTGGAGCCTATCGGCCCTTTGGCCTACCATCTAGCATTGCCACCCAGCTTGTCTCACATACATGATGTTTTTCATGTTTCGGTACTTAGGAAATATATTGTAGATCCTTCTCATGTGTTGGATTGGACATCGTTATAGGTGTTGGATTAGGGGCAGGTGATAGTGGAGCCTGTTTACATCTTAGATCATAGGACCCTGGGCCTTCGAGGTAGAGAGGTTGATCAGGTTTGGGTGTAATGGGACATATATGATGAGACTGCAGCTGCATGTGAGGATGCTACTTCATTACGAGTTTAATTTCCACATTTGTTCTAGTGACTTCCGGGAGGAAGTCAAGTCTAAGGGAGGGGAATGTAATGCATTCCCTATGACACCTTTGATGCTTATATTTATATTGTTGTTTACATAATGGGCATTATTATGTTTTGATTTAGTATCTTGTTAAACATTTGATCATGGATTATTGTTGACCTTGATTTGGATATGATACATGATATGACTATTAGAGACACTCATATGTGGATGATGATATATTATTGACATGGATGTTTCATGGATGTTGTTCGGACATATGATTTTGGATATTATGAGTAGATCTAGAAAATGGATATTTTATGATGGTGATATATTTGTTGATTAAAAATGTAAATGATGTAGTTGTTACTTTGATGTTGTAATTCATTTATATAGTTAGTTTTGTGATTTCATTTATATCATGTTGGATGTTCTGATATGGCCATGAGGCCGAAGGAGGTATTTGTATTTTGTAGGTTAAAAATATCACAACAAAACATCAGGGGATCGGAGACCAACCAAAATGGAATTCTAGGTGAATTCGACAAGGTCACCATGGCAACTCGTTTTATTGTGTTGTGTGTTGTTTTGTTAGAGATTCCCATGGGGGGATCACCTTTACATGTGACCATGGGTATTATGTATTTTATTGATGTGGTTAGTTTTTATTATTGTTGTATGTATTTTATTAGCAATGTGTTCCCCTTCTTTTAATTAATTAAAATGTGGTAGATTAATGTGAGAAATCATATGGTTAAAATTTAAATAAATTAAATTGGGATATGGGAAAGTAATAATGGAAGTTGTTGGCTGTTTGTATTAAATATGTAAGGGATGTGTAAGTTGTGTAAGAGTTTGTGTAAGTCATTTTTGGAGTATGAAATACTCCATCTCCATGAAAAAAATTGAATTTATCCTTGGGGGCTGTTTTTGGAGGCTTGTGGGATAAGTAAAACTTGTCCCATGCCTCTAAATTTAATTTACCAACCATACTTATGGTTGGAGAAGTGATTTGTGACTTTTAAATGAATTTTATTAATCATGTTGCCATATTTTGATTGCACTCTCTTACATTTTATTTATTTTAATGTTCCTTGAGGTGTGGGATTTTGGAGTGTGCAAGTAACTTGTTGTATTTTCACCCACCTCTTTATTGTGCTTTAGAGAATGAATTTTGTATTTTGTATTTGAATTTGAGGATGTGTGATGTGGCATCCTACATGGATCCACATCATCCTCTCTTCTTCCCTCTTTTATAAAATTTAAACTCTTTGCTTCTTTTGGGTTGTTGAATCATTTTGCAACTTCTTTGGGGGCACATTTTCTTGTGTTGGATCTCTTGTTTTTGGAGGAAGTTTGGAGAAAGCTTTGCATGCTTGGGTGATTTTTTTTTTGGACTGTGTTTTGAGCCTTGAAGTTACTTTTTGGAAACAAAAGATACCATGGAAAGGTAGGAATTTAACTCTTCTTTTATGTTGTCACTTTCTTTTGTGTATGGATGAATGGTGCATGTTTTGTTTTATTTTTTGGCTGGTTGGGTAGACTGCCATAGGGATGGTGTAGGAGAAGGCTATGGGGAATCATGTGAGGGGGGCATAAGGAATGCTATTGGCATCAAATTTTGTGGAGGAGTTTGGGTTTGGGATCCACCATGGAAAAGAAATAGCTTGCATTTCTTACTTTGTGGGGGCATAAGAAAATCTGTTGGGGGTATAAGGAGGGATTTATGGGGGGATTAATGATGTGTGTGTGATGCCCAATTCCCAATTGGGAGTCATAAGAATATTCCCCATAGACCTTACTCCTTTGACTTGCATGATCAAGCCCGTTTTATGTTTGAATGTTTCCACTTTGTAGATTTGTAATATGATGTTCCTTTTTGGAATGTGTTTTTATATTGAATGATGCTTGTTGAAAGAATGTTGTGTATTGTGGAAGCTAGTTGTTTCCATGGGTTCAATCACACCTTTTATTGTATCTTGGTTGGGGCTCGGGGCGATGATGAAGAAAGGATTCTCCTTTCATTGGATGTCTTGGTTGGGTGGAGAGCATTGCCTTTCCCCACTTTTGTTGTAATCAACTTAGAGAAAGAGAAAGTTTGCATGTGCTTTCTAGAGAAAAGGAAAATGTAGTTTTGCAGTCCTTTGAGAAATAAATTTATTTCATTATGAACTTTCCCACTATGTTGTGGATGAAATTGTAATGTATGCTTGTGAAGAAATGATGTTGTAATTGATTATGAAAGGTGTACATTCGAATATGAAGGCAATTATGCTCTATTTCAAGTTATTGGAAAGAAAAGATTAGAAATGTGTTGTTTACATTTAAAACATGGAAAGATGTAAAGATGTATTCCTTTTTTGATTAATAAAGAATTGCAAGATCTTCTCTCATTTGCATTTTTGTGTAACTTGGAATGTTAAATTGTGATTGGAATCTTTGTTTAGAAAATTGGAAGAAGAAGAAATATGTATGAGGGAATTATATTGCCTTGTTCTTTTTGAAATATATTAAAGTGGAAATCAGATTTTCCATTTAGCTTTGAAATGGTTTGTCTATAAATAACTGATTGTATTAGATTAAATTGGAAATGAAGTGCCTTACTTGCATGATGAAAAGTTAGATGGACCTCTTTTGATTTGATCTCTTGTAAATATTCAAAATTGGTAAATTTAGATAAAATGCACAATTTGGACCTACACTTAATAATCAACTTGGAATTGATATATTTTATAGATGGACTTAGTTAGTGCTAAAAAGGAGACATGATATTTTATTATGTTAATTTAGTTTATCAAAAGACTGAATCTCTTATGGGAAATATGATTCAATATTAAAAATGTATTTTTGGAAGGGAAAGTTGTAATTTTATAGAGCTTATTGTTATTATTTGACACTAAAGATGTCTGAAGTATTGGTACTTGCAATGTATAAATTCCTCCTTGATAAATGGAAAAGGTTATGGGTTTACTTGTACTTTATATGTAATTTTTTTACATATTCAGTGAGTATTAGTGAAATTCTTATCTTTGTTCTTTTTCATATATAGTTTACGAACTAAAACCTTTTTGGGTTGAAATAAAATGAACCAGGTGGTAAGGGAATTAGATACACTATCCCTTTATTTAAATGTAACTTATCAAGTTGGCATTCATGGTTGATCATTTAATTAAATCACTATGGTTTATTAAAATGATGTTAATGGAAGAGAAAATCCATTATGATACTTGTATAATGTTAAGAGGTTATAAATGAACCCTAATTCTTAATAAGAAAAAGGAAGACAACTATTCTAAAATGATAATCAGGATTGTTTTAGAATCCTTTGGAATTAAACCTAATGTCATCTTGGAAAGAGGAAGATGTACTTCCTCTTGATTAATACCTTAATCAATTAGGAAAATGGAATATATATATATATATATATATATATATATATATATATATATATATATAATAGTAGACTTCATTTCAATGAAGTCTATTATAAAATAATTTGATTTGGAACTTAAACAAGCTAAGTCATGGTTAAGTTAAATAAGTGAACCATATTGTTAGTATGTTGATTGTTTGTAAAATTGAATCCTAAATTAGGAAGTTAATGAATAAAAAGCAATCTTGATGTTTTTGCAAAGCAATTACAATTCATTTATTGCTGGAAACCTTAATGGTTAATGAAACTAGGGATTCAACATGGCTACTATAATTAAACTTTAATTAAAGAAAATAATTAAGTAATTAACTTCTTTCTTGGGCATGTACATCTAGATGGGATGAATCATCAAATGTTGGCACACGCCAACTGCAGCACCGTACCTCCATGAAGACTTGGGTCTTCATGAGGATACTATGTTGCAATTGACATGTTGTAACACCCTTCAGAGTTGAATCATCTAGATCTACATAAACTTGGACTTGATCTTAGTTATACCCTAGGTTAGGTTAGAAGTATGATCTAGTGTCGGGGGAAACTCATGCTAACTTAGGATAACTAGACACATGAAATCAACTTAGGTCAATTGAGTATGTCTATGTACCCTTAGTCACCACGAGTATCCTTCTACACTAGACTATGTTGCTAACCTTGGTTAGGGTTTAACCTTGAACAAGTGGACTGACAGGAGTCAGTGAAGACCATTCTAGATAATAGATGAAGTGGGGTGAAGGATGTATTCCATTTGACGAGTATGCCATCTAGGAATATTAACATGAATAGTATGTTGTAAATATTTGGCCAAAGTATCATAAGTTGTTGGTTGTGTTGTCCTATGTCACCTAGTTTTAAGAAGTGAGATTTCAGATGAATATTGGTAACAAGTATTTAGATAGGCCTCTTAAATAGAACACTTAACACCTGAAAAGGGTATGAGAACCAAGTATACCTAGTATACAATTCAATGAGTTAACATGAGAGATCGGTGTTTCACCGAGTCATGAAATGAGAGATCGAGTGTTACACCAAGTCATTACAACTACATATGGTTATCTATTATGAGATTGATTGGCATGGAATGTGTGTTCTAAATTATGATTATTTAGAATAGAGAACATTATTATCATTTTTTTCCCTTATTTCTAAAATCTTAAAATGGGATTGTTACATCTTGGTATCAGAGCTGAAGGTTATAGCTCTTTGACCTATTGTGTCTATAATCTGATAAAACTTAAATTTTCTTATTAAACAAAAAATGGTTAGAACAAGAAGAAATGTTGCAAACAACCCACCACCTAGTGGAGAAGCAACTACTGCCCAAAAACTTGATGAAATCCTTGCTTCTTTATTGGACACAAGAGATTGTTTAGCTGTACTTGAACAACAAGTAATGGGCAATGAGGAGGAGGAAGAAGATGCTAGTAACAACAATCAACCACCTTCATGGAAAATGTTAATATGCAAAATTTAGGTGTTGATAACAATAATGAAACCAATCTTTGAATCGATCAAGCCTCCAAAAAATAAGAATTACAGCAAGGATGAAAATTTCATTCTCCAAAATTGGAATTTGAATCTGGATGATTCAGTCTATAGAAGCTCTAAAGTGGATAGATCTACTGTTAAATGGATCCCCCCCCCTCACGGCTGGTTCAAGCTGAATTTTGATGGTGCTTCGAAAGGTAACCCAGGACCTGCGGGGGGCGGGGGCATTATCAGAAATCATCAAGGATCAGTTATTATGGCCTATGCAGGAAAAATGGGGTCTCAAACAAATCATTATGCGGAAGCTTTGGCTGCTCTCTGGGGGATTCGCCTTGCTAAGCGGATGAATATTGATAAGCTTATTGTGGAAGGGGACTCCTTAAATATTATTAACACCCTCAGAGGTAAGCAGCCTCCCAGTTGGACCATTCGCAGCTTCATTCATGAATCTATGAAGATTAGTGAATGCTTTCAGAACTGCTCTTTTCTTCATACATACAGGGAAGGAAATAGAACTGCCGACGTTTTGGCTAATGTAGGGGTTGTTAATGATCATTCAAACCTTACCACTTGGAATGATCGAGCACCCCTTCCCCCCAACGTTCATAATTGCCTTATCAATGATCAGCTTCGCGTTCCTAGTATTGATGAGACTACCGTGTGAAGCCCTTGAGCTGGCAGGTTCTAAGTGGGTCAATCAAAAGTATTTACCTCTTGCGCTGCATTGGAAAATTCACAGTACTGTTATCAGCTTGCACGCTTTCTGGGTGTCTAAAAACATTGCCTGTGCGCTGTTCGGTGGCAGCAAGGTCGCAGCAGCTAAGCGGAGTCTTGGGGGAAATATCAAGCTTTCGCAGTCCCTGAGCATAACAATGGGTGGTGCCCCGAAGCAAACTGAGCCCACCTGTGATCCCCGCTGGAAACAGGATGAGGTTCTCTGGAACCTGCTGAAAATTGGGGGGGTTAGCAACTTTATTGAGCGCATCAGTGGTTATGATACGCGCATTTCTGCTAAATTCGCGCGCCTGTGGAAGGACGGCTCCATCACCTTCAGAGGGGTTAGCTATGCTGTGAATGAAGAGCTGATTGCGTTAGTTACTGGTCTTGATATGGATGGAGTTAAATTTTCGAGTAAGAGGATAGACAGGAAGGTGGAGGAAGCTAAGTTTGTCGAAGAGGGGGATGACTTAATCTTCACCACTGGCGGTATCCTCGTCTCATCCATCCCTCCTCCTTTCGACGAAATTGCCCGCATGATGGTGCGCTACATCACGTTGGAAGGCAGGTTTATCACTGTTCCTATTCGCCATTTAATTTTTCTGAATCATTTTCGCAGAGGCTTCAAGGTTTGTTTCCCACACTTCATCCTAAAATCTTTAGAAGCTTCTATCATTGCTGTTAAGCATTCTGTGGGCTCTCTTCCCCTCCACCAGGGGGTTATCCTCCTCCTTCATCAGCATTTCCTCCTGCACTCCCCCCGTCATTCTATTTCTACCCCTGTCGCTGGCTCTGTTCCTTCTGGCACCCCTCCCGCTGTCCAGCCCCCTGCCCACTCCTCCATGCCGTCTCCCTCTTCTCATCACACTGCCTTCCCCTCCATGTCGTCGCCCTCCCTCCCTGACCCTTCCAGTGTTCCGGCTCCCTCCCCTGCCATTGTTCCTTCCCCTGCCCCTGCTTCTTCCTCCGTTGTACCTTCCCCTGCCCCTGTTCCCTCCCCGGCTTTTGTGCCTCCCCCTGCGTCCCCGGTCCCTATTCCCTCGAGGCGCATCCCGCTTGATATGAAAAGGGCTGAACTTCAGGTGGCTCAAGACCTCCTCACCATGCACCATGAGTCTCCTGCCTTGGACTCTTCTCCTCCTGATGCCCCTGTTCACTCCCCTGTGATAGCTAGCTCCACTGGTCCCTCCCTGGATGATCTCTCCAAGGATGTTGCTGCGCTTAAGACTCTCACTGCAAATTTTTCCAAGTCGACCGGCAAGCGCAAAGTGCGGGATCAGGAAGACTTACAGGCCAACTAGGTGGAAGAGATTTACAAGAAACTCTTCTCCTTGGATATAAGTCGGGCCTCTCATCTCAGGCACAGCACGGCAATGAGGGCGATTCTCACCTTTCACGAAACACAAATCAAAAATATATGCAATCTGAGCAACCTCCCTCCAACTGGCTGGATACATGGCATTAAAAAAGACATTGTGTTCAAAGAGGCAGACAAGAATGATCCTGCGCAAATCTCAGCTCTTGGCCTCATCTCGGCCTTTCTCGCTTTGAAGGCGGCTGTGGAGAAAACCATAACCAATTGACTTTTTCTGTTTAGTTGCTGCTCCTTCGCTGTTTCGTTGCTGTTTCCTGGCTGTTCCTTTGCTGGTTTTTTCCGTTTCTGTGCTCTTTTTGTTTTTGTGATTGTAAATTTGGGCCCATTTGGTGTTCATCTTTTCTATCTTGGTTTTGGCTCCTTTTGTGCTTTGACTTCTTTCCATCGGCTTTTTGAAGCCTTTTTGTTCGAGGGTATAGGCCCCTCTCAAAAAACTATTTACCATTAATAAAAAAACAATAATGAAACCAATGCTAATGCTAATGTACCTAATTAGCCTAAAAATAAAAAGGCAAGATTGGCAGTTGAACTCACTAATGATATAAAAATGATAAGTCCACCCAAGTTTGATGGCACTACATTAGGAGATGGAGTGAGAATTGGCCGAGTGAAATAGTGAAGTACTTTGCGATAAGGAACTTTTTGGAAGAAATAAAAGTAATATGGCGAGCTTATCACCTTTCCCATGAAGCATATTCATGGTGGGATAACTGTAAGGCTGAGTTAAATATTGATGAAGAAAATATTACTTGGGATCAATTTAAAAATTATTTTAGGCAATGATGGCTGCCATAACTTTATTATGATTAGAAAATGAATGAATTTTAGAACTTAGCCTAGGGAAAATTTACCATAATGAGAATACTAGGGAGCGAGTTTACTAAGCCCCTTAAGTACATACCTCGATCAAACCGCGAGAACTTGAGAATACGTAAATTTATCATGGGATTAAATCCCATTATAGGTGGTGAAGTATATGTTCACAAACCAACCACTATGGAAGGGGTTATAGAAAAATCCACGAGGCAAGAGTAGAAATTAAAATCGATCTCTACCCATAAGGAGGAAATTAGAAAGAAAGTTCCAAACTCTTCTTCGTCTCTTGCACCCAAAAAGGGACCATGGAAAAAGTTTGGTATGAAAAACAAATTTTCACTTGATAATAACAAGAAATCAATAGCAAATAAACCTATTGCTAATGTGTGAAATAAATTTTTCAAGAACAATAATAACAGACAGAAGACCTATGGGAGTCAGAATGATAACTTTAAGGATGGAAATAAATTTGAGCCTAGGAAGGGACTTGTAGGAGGCTGCTACAATTATGGCAAATATCATTACACAAATCAATGTCCTTTGAAGAAGGATGACCACAATCAACAACACAAGATACACATTGCAGTAGCTGACAAATAGGTTAAAAAGAAAGCCACACCCATAGAAGTTCCAGGTAAGTTATTTGGTATACATGTGACTATAATTTTTGATACTAGAGCTACTGAATGTTTCATTTCTACTAAATTAGCATCAAAATTAAAAAGAAAAGATGGAAAAATGGATAAATCATGGGCTGTACATTATGGAAATAATGTTGTTTTCACAGTTAGTATGTGTCTTTTTGGAGTAGTCCTTGACTTGCCAAGTTTTTCCACTAAATTTGACCTTTACGTTGCTCCTTTAGGGTCATATGATGTAATCATAAATGTTAATAGGCTATCTAAGCATAAGGAAAAGGTTAACTATTTTGAGAAACATATTAGTTATTTAGATGACATGAAACAAACAACAAACATTCAGGGTGTAAAACATGAGATTTCAGTTAGGAAATTGTCAGCTATGTAACTTAAAAAGGCCAAAAACAAAGGTTACACCTTGTATGTAGTAAAAATTTCTGAAACAACTGATGAAAGTGGTGACTTCATGGAAAAATACCCACTGTTAAGAAATTTCAGTGATGTGTTTCCGAAAGAGTTACCTGGTCTTCCACCCAAATGGGAGTTTGACTTCACGATTGAGATCAAACCAGGAACCGAACCTATTTCCAAGGCACCATATAGAATGACTACCATTGAATTAGTAGATCTTAAGGCACAGTTGCAAGAAATTTTGTCTAAAGGTTTGATAAGACCGAGTGTCTCACCTTGGGGAGCACCGATAATTTTTGTGAAAAAGAAATATGGTACACTTATATTGTGCATCAATTATAGGATGTTAAACAAATAAATAATTAAGAATAGATATCCACTTCCTAGAATTGATGATTTGTTTGATTAAATGCATGGTGCATCAGTGTATTCTAAAATAGATCTTTGATCTGGATATCATCAGTTAAGAATAAAGGATGAGGATATTCATAAAACAACTTTTAGAAAAAGGTATGTACATTAAGAATTTACAGTTTTACCATTTGGATTAATGAATTCACCTGTAACTTTTATGAATTTAATGAATAATATTTTTCAAGAATACTTGGAAAATTTTGTGATTGATTTCTTGGATGATATTCTCATATAATCTAAGAGCATTGATGAATATCATGAGCATTTTAAGATAGTTCTGGAAATCTTAAGAAAGAGAAGGTTATATGGTAAATTGTCCAAATGTTCCTTCTATGATATGAAAGTACACTATTTGGGTCATGTCATAAGCAAGGATGGAATAAAAGTAGATCCTTCAAAAATTGTTGTAATAAATGAGTGGCCTATACCTAAGAATGTACATGATCTTAAAAGCTTAATGGGTCTTTTTGGTTACTATAGGAAGATTTTTAAAAGACTTTTCTAAGGTTGCTGCACCAATAACTTTGTTGTAAAAGAAAGATAAGAAATTTTTGTGGAATGAGAAATGTGAATCTGCATTTAAGACTCTGAAGGATCAATTCAACACCTATCCTGGATATACCTGATCCTAATGGAGACTTCACTGTAGTGACATATGCTTCTAGTGAGGGTCTTGGAGGTATTTTACTTCAAAAGGATCATGTTATTTCTTATGAAAGTAGAAAGCTCAAGTTACATGAACTGAATTATGCTCCACATGACCTAGATCTTTCTTGTCATTGTTCATGTACTTCAGGTATGGAGGCATTATCTTCTTGGTAGGCCTTTTGAACTAAAAACTGATCATCTTGGGTTGAAGTATATTTTTTTTCAGCCAAATCTGAATGCAAGACAATGAAGATGGTTCTAATCTATATCTTAGTATGATTTTGATATAAGTTATATTAAAGGAAAATAAAATAGAGTTGTGGATTCTCTATGTCATAGGAAGCACATTTATGCTCTTATAATGTTGAGAAATCAGTTTAAATATGAAGTAAAAAGTGTCATGGAATCTGATTCTTATTATTAGCAAGTGAAAACAACACTTGCTGCAGATCCAAATGATGTGAGGTATAAAGGTTTTCACTTTGACAACAAAGGAATCTTGAGGTTTGAAAACAAAGTATACATACCTTTGTTAAATGAATTAAGAAAGAAATTGTTAGCTGAATTTCATAATTCATCTTTTCGGACCCAGGCATTACAAAAATGCTTGCTGATATAAAACAACAATATTTTTGGAAAGGGATGAAAAAGGACGTAATTGATTTTGTAACACACTGCTTAGAATGTCATCATGTTAAATTTGAACATATGCATCTATTTGGTTTACTATATCCTCACAGATACCGTAATATAAATGGAAAGTAATAAGCATGGATTTTTTTACAAGGGTTTCCTATGTCAAGAAATAAACATGATGTTATTCTAGTTGTTGTTGATAAACTAACAAAGGTAGCACATTTTATTGCTAGTAATCTTAAGGATGATTCACATGTTTTAGCAAAAATATTTGTGCACGAAATTTTCAGATTACATGGAGTACCTGAACTGATCATATCTGATAGAGACCCAAGAATGACGTCAAGATTTTGGCAAACACTTAATGCAGCCTTAGGGACTAAGCTGAATTTCAGTTCTGCATATCATCCAGAAATGGATGGACAAACTGAAAGAGTTAATCAAGTGTTAGAAGATATGTTACAAATGTATTGTATGGATCAGCAGTATAAATGGGAAGAATACCTTCCATTAGTTGAGTTTTCTTATAATAACATGTATCATGCCTCTTTAAAAATGGCACCTTTTGAAGCATTATATGGAAGAAAATGTAGAACTCTTGTTAGTTGGGATAACATTGAGGATAGAGAGGTAATTGGGCCTGAAATCCTTACGGAAATGGAACAACAAGTTAAAATGATTCATGCACGCTTGAAAGAAGCAACAAATAGACAAAAGAGTTATGCAGACTTAAAGTGGGTTTATAAGAAGTTTGAAATTGGTGAGAAGCTCTTTTTTCAGGTTAAAATGAAAAAGAGTTCTATAACTTTTGACAAGGATGCCAAGTTATCACCTCGTTATGTGGGGCCCTTTGAAATTGTTGAAGTAATCAACCCCGTAGCTTCTTGTTTAGCTTTATTGCTTACTTTATCATGAATCCATGATGTTTTCCATATTTCTCAACTTAAGAAATACGTTTCATATTTATCACATGTGTTAAATTGGCATTCCTTGTAGGTCAAGACCTAGGAATAGTCATGGTTAAAACCATTCGAGTGATGGAAACTCTCCGGTTGCACTTAAGAAATCATGAAATAAGTCAATGTCGGTCTAGTGGGATCGGAGTTCAATGAAGAAAGTGCAATCTAAGAAAATCCAGAGGATATGAAAAATGTTTTTCCATATTTGTTTGAACTAAATTTATTCTGTTGAATGATAATTTTTTGTAAGATTTTATTCATGTTATGTCAATAAATCTACCAGTCTTGAGTAGATACTACTCTATTTAAAATGGACAGCTACTTTAATGTTGATTATGGAATTTGAAATTCTCAAATCTAGTTTTGTTAGGAACATATGAATGGAAGGATGATAATTGGATTTTTTCTAGACTTAAATTGTTTGACTAAGTTGATCATTGGGACGATGATTCTTTTTAGGAGGAAGTATGTAACATCATTGACCTAGCTGTTATGGTGATGACTTCCACTCTTGACTTTGTAAATGTTGACAAGTGATTTGTTTTAGGAGGAAGTACTCTTATGATTTTAGGAAATCATGTTTGCAATGGATAATTCATTATTTGTTGAAAAGAATCATTTTTGGTTGTGAATTTTTCTTACTTGAAAATAATTCCATTCATCTCTCTTTATAGCTTAAATTCACTTTTAAGAAGGTGATGAACTTGTATTGTGTATATTTATTTGATTTCATGTAAATAGAAAAACCTTGGATCAATTCCATTGATCCAAGGTATGCTTCATTTTTCTTACCTGCTCATCTTATTGTATTGTCATTCGAAATGGAAGGTGAGCTTGATTGTGACTTGTTTTTTTACCATGGTGAAGAATTATTCTTAGGGGTTCTTGACCGACAACAGGCCTTAGGGTGATAAGCTTGGGCCTTCTTGTTAAATGTTTTAAACATTGAGCAGCGTATAAGGGTCATAGACCTGATAAGTGAATCACTAAGATGGGTACCCTAACCTAAGTTGGGATGTTCTATACTAGTTTGGATTATAACCTAAGGTAATTAAGACCTACCTAGGAACTAAGGTTGATTTCTAACCTAATAAAAATCTAACCTAAACTATTACTAACCTAAGAAGATACCTATGGACCACTTGGCAAATGGCAAGGTCGGTGGCGTCGGTTTTCAAGGCATTAATGGGAATTGATTTTGGTTTTAATAACTTTAGACTGCCAATTTTGGTGGAGGCATTGGGAGTTAGGGGATGTCTAGTTGGCATCACCACTAAATGGAAATTACATGTAAATTTTGAATAAGAGGCTCACCAAACTTGGATGGCGGTGGCATGGAGAATTAGGAGGGAAATTGATAGTCCTTCACATTAATTGATCTTGGTTATGGTGAAGAAAATGCCTAGGAGAAATGCATGGTGAATTTTGGAAAGGTTGTTTGATCTTTAGTTCTTTTCAATTTTTTTTCATGGGGTTTTCAGTTCTTTGAACCAGTAGTTCTATTTTTGATCTAGTTGTATTCTTGGCATTCTTGAGCTATTTTTGGATTCTGTGGAAGTATAAGAAGAAGTAGAAATATTTGGAGTTGTTGACGTTGCTTGGAAAAAGAAGAAATTGTTGAGGCTTGGCTGGGAAATCATCTACAAATCAAGAAGAAGCTCTATCAGGCATGATAGGCTCTACCCATTAAGTTGTTCTACTTTTTCCTAAATGTATTCATTAAAAGAACTCGTTCTTGGGGAAAAAAATGAGTTTTATGTGATGTTTAATCTTGCTTTCAAAATTTATTTTCTCTGTATTTTATCTGTATGGAGTCACTGATATGGTAGAAATATGTTTTGGGATTTGTTTCTTGTTGGAAAATAATAGTAAACATGTTTTACTTTTTGTTGAGCTTCGGATTTTTTACTATGAGAAATCTGTTGGTGCATCTTGAAACTAGATAGTAGAAGTTGTTAACGTTTTAATCTACCTTGAGAAGCAGATGTCAAAGTGGTCAAATTTTTTTCCAATAAAATCCTTTGTAGATGGAAATTTCTCCAACACCCAAAATCCAAATTTTGGAATTCGGACTTCAAAAATTTTCTCTTTCGAAGTTTAATGGCACGAGTCTTTGAAATTGTGTTTCAAATTTCTGAAGTCTGAAAAACTCTTGAAAGTCCGAATTTCAAAATTTTTGGCTTTCGAGATTGATTTTTAACTATGTAGTTGACAATTTTATAACCCAGAGTTCCGAAGTCCGAAACCCTGAAAGTCCAAAAATTCAGACTTTCGGGCTTTCGGGTTTCAGAACTTTTGGCCACATTTTGGTTAAATCCCTTTCGGACTTCCAAAGTCCAAAATTCTGAAAGTCTGAAATTTTAGAATTTCAAGATTTTAGGTTTCAGAATTCTTTGAGTTTTTTTAGGATTTTCACTTTCAAACTTCCAAAGTCGAAAGTCTGAAATTCCAAAATTTTGGAGTTTCAGAGCTTTCGGGTTTCAGAAATTTTCATTGCCAATTTGCATTTTTTTATCTCCCAATCTCCAAAGCCCGAAACCCTAAAATTCTAAAATTTCAAAATTTCAGGATTTTGGGTTTTAGACTTTCGAAATCCTTCGTGCATTTAATTTTTCACCAACCCCATATGGATAAGATTTTTTCCATTAATGTCATATTTTCTATTTAAACTCAATTTTTACTCATTATTTTTACCTAACACATTTTCTCTGACATTCCATTTTCTTGTACCTTTCAATGTCATTTTCAAGGTATTTTATCTTGGTTATTTTATTTTTGGTTTAAGATCTCTTATTTTCATTTTTGTTTGTTTTCTTTGTTTCCTCCTCTGCATGCCTTTTGAAATGAAAAACTCATTTCCCACCATGTTTCTATGTTTGAAGTTTCCACAGGCATTCATATTTTTCTAGGGTTCCTCTCAAGTTTTTCATTTTCACCTCTCAGAGCTTCTCAGTTTTTCAAGATTTTGGAGATCAGCGTTTTTCGGCAAAACATTTCCATCATTTCAGAGATCTGGTGGAGATATTATTTTTAGAATTTCGGAGTTGTTGTCTTCTCTATTTCAAAGATTATCATTTTGATTTTTTAGAAGTTATATATTCGGAGATTCAGAAATTTAGAAATTTGAAGATTCAGGGGATTCAGAAATTTAAAGATTCAAAACTTGAGAGATTCTGAATTTTTTTGTAACTTTCATCTTCGAAGAATTTTTTTAGGAATTTTGGATCTTTCTCTTGGGACTTTCTAGTTCGGGTTTAAGGAAGCTACTTTTTTGAGAATTTGGGACCTATCTCTTAGAGTATTGCACTTCAAGTTTTGAGATTCTCTTTTCGGGGTTTTTTCAAACTTTTTCTTTCATTCCAGTATATAGAGCTTGATGTCTACTTCTACATCAAAGGGGAAAGAAAAGATGAAGTATTTATTTCTTGGAGTTTCTCCTCAATCCTACCTATCTTTCGATTAAGGGAATATAGGGGACACTAACCTAGGGAAAATTTATATTTTAGATTTCTAGGAAAGAGTAAAGGCTCGAATAAGAAATCATGGATGTAGGCCATTTACGATAGTGGGCTTTCCCTTGCTACTAGTTTTCCCACATCCATGCATTTCCCAAAGTTCATTTTAGGGGGCATCCCACTTTGACAAAGAATCCATGTCAGTCAGGGATGATGATGATAAGGTAGTAATCCATTTAGACCAGACTTCTTTGAAGATCTGCTCAAACTTCCCGATGTTCAAGATTATGCCATAATTTCACCAAAGTTAGTAGTAGAACATTGGGACAAGGAAGAGGAAGTATGCACAAAAATCATGATGAAAACTTATCTGGCTAAGAAATTCACCAAATTACCCAAAACTATGCATCGTTCAGATTTTATTCAGGAGGTCAGCGATCTTATTGTGTTACTAAGAAGAGTTTTAGGTCTTCCTTCTACAAAGGAATTCCAGGAATGGATGTTCTTATACATTGCTACCATCAATAAGAATAACAATTTTATCCGATGGGGGGAGCATATTAGTAGCTCCATTTGCTATCAATTGAGCAAGGTGCTTTCCACAAAGAATTTCTATATGACATCCTTTTTGGTTTATGTTGCCGCTGTTATGGGAGATTTCTCTAGATTGAATACTAAAGGTATTCACAAAGCACCTCCCAAATTTATGGTTTCTATCCACAACTCACACTGAGTGAAGGGAGAAAGCATTTTTGAAGGGTCAATGATTCCTTCTTTGTAGTTATCCTCTACCATTTTGACAAGGAATTATAAAATCAAAGGATTTATGATGAAGCCTTCAAAGAAGTGCGTGAGTGAGGAGCCATCTATTTTCAGTTCCCCACATTCACTTACATTTGGGTTCCAGGCTTTATAGGTGATCCCAATAAATTTCCAAGGTGCCCCACTGATAAATGGGTTTTACTGGAGTTGGTCCAACAATTGTTGGATTATCACCGAATTCAAAATAAACACTAAAAATTGGGAATGTAATTCCCTATTTCATTATCATGAGATATACCTTCCGAATATTTATAAGGCCAAAAATGTGTATGCAAAATTGGCTGAAGTGACCTTGTAAACCTTTCATCCACAAAATATGTTTGATTATTGGGGTAAATTTGGTGAAATGGGTCGGTCTAGTACCCACATGACCCAATTAGTGGATATCTAGAATCATTTCCAGGATGAATACATCGTTTGACAAAGGGATTATGAGAGGTTGACCATAGATGAAGTATGTCAATTCGGTTTGCCGATGTCCCAAAGTATGCACAAGATAATGACGAGGTCTTAAATGTGGCGTAAAAAAATGGTAATATTTCTAGCTAACCATTGCCCTGAATTGATTGGTATGTAGAACAATTTTACAATACAAAGGAGAGGCGGGGCCCATTCTAGAGAACTTACGGTTGGTTGGATACTTTGGGAATTTTACCCAAGGGAGCGAGTAGACTATAAGTACAGAGGCCCCACAAAACATGAGCCAATCAACACCCACAAAGGGGAAAAGGTCGACCCAAAAGACCCATATGACTCCCTAAAATATTTCATTTATTGTTGATGGATCATCTCTCTCCAGGATCCTATTTCTAAGGCCATGTCTCTGCAGCACCTATGATAGAAGTAGTTGAATTGGTGACTCCCTTGGCGTTTCACAAGATCCATCACATCTACTTTCCCTCTATTGTCACTTCCAATATCATCTCCTTCCACTTCCACAATCAATTCTTCCTTTCCATCTACTTCCATGGCCCAATTTTTCTCATCCCTTCCAATTCACTCGGGAGATAAACTATCGGGTCACCCATTTACCATTTCACTTCCCGTAACACTTCCATTTTCCTCCACCTCATTTCCAAGCATCATTTTATCAACTCCTACGGATGTCCTTACATCCATCCCATCCATCATGGCCACTTTTACCCAAATATCAACTAATATTTCTAGTGCTCTTGCCATATCTAATGTTTCAGGTATAGAATCTATTGACCCAGCTTCATCAAAGCATTAGCTATTCTTGAATGGTTGTTTAGACAGACTCCAAAGTAGAAGAAAAGGTTCCTCTGGGAGATGTCATAGATCTTAGTGTATTGGATTAGATACTTAAAATACAAGCCAAGAGGCTAAGCTGTTTCAATTCGATGGTGACTCCATCTAGAGATCAAATTCTAGAAGGTGTTACTCTGTTGAAGGGAAAACCAAGGAGACAATTACTATGGCAAATTATCAAATCTCTCAATTTTCATTGGGAAAAGCCACTCATGAAGGATCCAAACAAGATGTGCACACCGATCTCAAGGCTCTCTTTGGAAAAATATGACAAATATAAGGCTACAAAGGATGAGCTCAAACTCAAGGTTGAACAACTCACTTCATTGTTACACAAAGTAACCATTTCTTATCATGAGCTCGAGAAGCTATGCCGAAAGGGGGATTGGTAAATGGATGGATATAACACATACTACATGAAGCTAATCCCTTAAATATGGAGGCCATCGAAATATATAATGATCTGTAGGTTGGGAAGGTTACTATTTGCAAAATGGATGAAGCTTTCTCCAAAGATAATAATAATTTGAATTTAAATTTGGCAATGTGGAGTGAGATAAGAGAAGAGGACCCAGATTTTCTCCTTCAAGAAGAGGTGATCAATGATGCCTCAAAGTTATTTGAATACCAAAATTCCATGCAATTTCGGTGCCAAGTATTGTAGGATTTAATTAAGAAATTGGAGGAGAAACGAGTGGAAATCATGGATTCCTTAAATGACATCTCAGAAGAGTTTGATATTTCTAATTACAAATTCTTCAACAAAAACATTGATGCTCTTCCTAAAGATAAAATTAAGGAAAATTTTAATTATTTGGTGAAGTGTGACAATGAGGTAACCAAAATTTCAGTGGTGGCTCCATTGACCGCTTGGTCTTGTGCCAAAATTTCATAGGGAGGCTATAGAAAGTTATGAGTAAACTCCGAAGAGTGCCACCAAGATCACAAAGGAGATCAAAATGGTAGTTGTAGTGAATCACTATGCATGTGGGCCTGGAGATGAAGAAATTCGGGGAGTCATGAAGTGCTTCATTAAGTATAAGCATTGAATGGCTCTGTGAGAAGGAGAACAACAGAAACTTGTAGGAGAGGAAGGTGTAGCTAAACAAAGCCGAAGCTGAGCTTCCATGGAAGGTTAGATCCAAGATCTGGATCGAGTCAAATTGTAGGGTTGACTAAGTCAAACCCTTGCAACAAATATGCTATTTTCATGGGAGCATGTTCCCTTAGTTTTATCACATTTCTATTTTTAGAAAATTTTAGTTAAGGGCCCATCTGTAATGGCTCAGCCTAAAGAACTTATAAATAGTTGAATTCTTCAAGCTAGGAAGGGAGAGGGATTATTTTTGGTAGGAGTTGCTCTTCAAGCTTAGAAGAGTGCTTTAGAGATTTCTAAAAAACCTTTTAATTATATTCAGAGTTACACCTTGCTATTGGAAATCTGATTTATTGTGTTGAATGGTTAATCAATGTTTACTTTGTGAATTTACAATTCCTTAGTGTGAGTGATTATCTTACCTTTATTTCAGGTTATCTATTTCATGTTGTGAAGGAATAATGCAACTATCTTTTATGTCAGTTGTGAAAACCTTATTTTCCTTCTGTATTAAGTTATGTCATCATTATCCCTAGTTACATAAATAGATGTTTGACATATGCATGTGTGGTTTCCTCATGATAAATTAATTGTGTGTTGAATCCAATTTGATCTATCCTTATGTATGCTCAAGTTTAATGAAGGAACATACACCCCTAGTTTGTGGTATTTTGTACCCTTTCAAGTGGTGATAGGTGAAGGTGGTCAGTGATGCAAGCATCCCTCCCACACTAACCCTTCCAGATATTAAACATTCCTTAATTTGGTGCATCACCACCCTTAGTATAGTTTCAGTTATGTAAAATATCTTTCCTTAAAACTCATGAAGATGTTAGCTTAGGATTAGATGGTCATTTTATTACACTAGGAGTAGTAAAGCATTCAGTTTAGGAAGAGGAATTCGACCTTCTTTGGAGGTTCACTTTGATCCCAAGTCCCACAACTTGAGAGGTGATCCCATGTGTCCCAATCACACCGAACGTCCTGTTCACATTTTGGCCATTCGAGAGGGTGCAATGATTTGGTGACAATAGAATTCACTGCTATGAAAGAATTATGTTTCAGGTTTTTGTTCTCCCTTGCTAGAAAAATGATAGAATCATGTTTAGCTTACTGAACTTAAATGAAGTTGATTCTTTACTTACACCTGTAAATTTGTGAGAAGACTTGTTAGTGACTTGTCTGATTTTGGGTCTGAACAAATCTCCTCAAATCAATCTATCTGATAGCATGGTGATAGATATCCATCTGTGTTGTTCGTGGAAAGGTTTATCAAATTTATTTACATCTTCCTGAAGTGAGTTTGAGTGCTTTAAGAGTTACCTTATTGGTTCATCTTGTTGGGATTAACTGGTTCTTTTATTTAAATTTGATGTACAGTTGATACTATAGGAATAGGGTATCTAGGTTGAACTGTGGATTAACTCAATCATGTCTATCTTAAGGAAATGAAATTGAACATTTTCAATTTCACTATTCTTCTTTTGAGCTTGAATTCAAGCACCTGACTTGGGATTGTGTCATTGTTTCTTTGTTTCTCCTTGTGGTCGAATCTGGGTTGGATTCATTCTCACCGAACCGATGAGTCATATTCCTTTGATTCTTGTGAAGTATGTGGATCTGGGTTGGCTTGAATGGAAATTTTGATTGTTAAATCTTATTTTCACATTTTTGTTTTACCATCAAGGGATGGGAAAATTTGTTTGTTTTGACACTTTAAAAAGAAATTGTGGCTGTAAAAGGGTAATTTACTTCAACGCTACTCTATCTCTCTTTATTTGGGAAAATTAGAGAAACTTCTGCAGAGATGCTATTAATGTTTGGAATGAATGTAATGTTCAGTTGTTGGTTTTGTTTGCTTTGGATATTGTTATTAACTGAAATCATTTGAATAACCATTTTCAATTTTTGATCCTTTGCGCTATAGTTTCTGTTCTTGTTTGTATGTTGGGAAAACTTCATTTTCAGTTTCTGACTTTCATGTTACAATCGTAGATATTGATTGCAATATCGAATAGTTCTTTGTGTTTCAATGGTTGTTGGAGTTGAATGTTTTCTTGGCTTTGAAAAATCAAATCTGTCTCAATTATTTTCAATCCCGGTATGTATACCTCTTTTTAGGAAGGAATAATGAGATCTTATCTCATCTTTATTCGTTTTCATCCTTTCTCTCTATTTTGAGTTAAGGTATTCACAATACCGTCCTCTTTGAACTCGAAAGGAAGATATAGGTTGATCCTTTCTCTCTTTTTGTTCATTCTCTCATTTGTATTACTCCTATGTAAGGAGCTGACCTATTCAGTTTGTATTATGTTGAAGGATTTGCAGGGTGGGTAGTTGGTGGATAAATATTTTCTTTCTTCTTCTTGACTATTACATTGGTAGGGATGTAATTGTTATGATGTGTGACTAATTCTAGGTGCATGTAAATTAACTTCATCCTTTGTCAAATTGGTTGACATTGAACCTAAAAATTTAGGCTAGAGTTTGACTCTGAACTTGGATTTAGTTTCTTAAATAAGAAACTCTTACTTTAAGATGTTGTTGATTCATCCTAAATTTTTCATAAAGATAATTGAGCTTAGCATTAGATATTCTAGGATGAAGTAAGTTAATGTTGTGTAATTTGAATTATTGTTCCATTAAAGTAATTCTATTTCTATGAATCATTGGAGTTAGTATCTTTTCTTTTGGTTAGATGGAAGGAATGAAGAGATAAATCATAAATATCTATAGACGAAATGCGGTTAGTGATCTTGTTAAAATATTACTTACCTGAGATAATTCCTTTATGAAATCATCAGCTGAACATTGATATGGGTTATCATTTTTTCTCTCTCTTATGAATGATATTTATTTGATGTGTCTTTCTGTAATGCTTTAACTATTTCATAAAAACAAAGTTCTTTTTATGAAATAGTTAGTTAAAAGCATATCATTTTAATGCTTAGTGCTTATCATGCTCAGTTCACTGAACTGACCCGTGCTAGAAAATTTTGCAGATGGACTTCGTAAGTGGTAAAAAGGAGACAAGATATTTTATGATGTTACTTTTGTTTACCAAAAGACTGGCTCTCTTATGGGAAATATGATTCAATATTAAAATGTATTTTTGAAGGGAAAGTTGTAATTTTATAGAGCTTATTGTTGTTGTTTGACACTAAAGATGTCTGAAGTATTGGTACTTGCAATGTATGAATTCCTCCTTGATAAATGGAAAAGTTTGTGGGTTTATCTGTACTTGATGTGTCATCTTTTTACATATTCAGTGAGTATTAGTGATATTCTTATCTCTGTTCTTTTACATATATACTTCTGAACTGAACCCTTTTCGGGTTGAAATAAAATGAACTAGGTGGTAAGGGAATTAGATACACTATCCCTTTATTTAAATGCAACTTATCAAGTTGGCATTCATGGTTGATCATTTAATTAAATCACTATGGTTTATTAAAATGATGTTAATGGAAGAGAAAATCCATTATGATAACTTGTATAATGTTAAGAGGTTACAATGAACCCTAATTCTTAATAAGAAAAAGAAAGACAACTATTCTGAAATGATAATCAGGATTGTTTTAGAATCCTTTGGAATTAAACCTAATGTCATCTTGGAAAGAGGAAGATGTACTTCCTCTTGATTAATACCTTAATATGAATAAAGAAAATGAAATATATATATAAATATATAATAGTAGACTTCATTTCAATGAAGTCTATTAAAAAAGAATCTGATTCGAACTTAAACAAGCTAAGTCATGGTTAAGTTAAATAAGTGAACCATATTGTTAGTATGTTGATTCTATTTGTAAAAATGAATCCTAAATTAGGAAGTTAATGAATAAAAAGAAATCTTGATGTTTCTACAAAGCAATTACAATTCATTTATTGCTGACAACCTTAATGGTTAATGAAACTAGGGATTCAGCATGGCTACTATAATTAGACTTTAATTAAAGAAAATAATTAAGTAATTAACTTCTCTCTTGGGCATGTACATCCAGATGGGATGACTCTGTCGGTGTTGGCACATGCCAACTGTAGCACCATACCTTTGTGAAGACTTGGGTCTTCATGAGGATACTATGTTGCAGTTGACATGTTGCAACACCCTTCAAAGTTGAATCATCTAGATCTACATAAACTTGGACTTGATCTTAGTTATACCCTAGGTTAGGTTGGAAGTATGATCTAGTTTTGGGGAAACTCACAAAAACTTAGGATAACTAGACACACACAATCGAATTAGGTTGATTGAGTATGTCTATGTACCCTTAGTCACCATGAGTAGCCTTCTACACTAGACTATGTTGCTAACCTTTGTTAGGGTTTAACCTTGAACAAGTGGACTGATAGGAGTCAGTGAAGACCATTCTAGATAATAGATGAAGTGGGGTGAAGGACGTATTCTTTTTGAAGATGTCATCTAGGAATATTAACATGAATAGTATGTTGTAAATCTTTGGCCAAAGTATTGCAAGCTGCTAGTTGCGTTGTCCTATGTCACCTAGTTTTTAAGAAGTGAGATTTCATATGAATATTGGTAACAAGTATTCAGATAGGCCTCTTAAACAGAACACTTAACACCCCAAAAGGGTATGAGAACCAAGTATACCTAGTATACAATTCAATAAGTTAACATGAGAGATCGGTGTTTCATTGAGTCATGAAATGAGAGATCACTGTGTTACAATGAGTCATTACAACTACATATGGTTATTTGTTATGAGATTTTTGGCATGGAATGTGTGTTCTAAATTATGATTATTTAGAATAGAGAATATTATAAAAATTTTCCCCTTCTATCTAAAGTCTTAAAATTGGATTGTTACACATATACTAACCTTGTTGAAGGATTTAGGAAAGGATTGAACTTGGCTATATATCATATTTATTATATGAGATGCAAATCAAGGAATGAGGTGCACTCTTTTTATAGTTTTCATTTTGGGATAAACTTTTATTTTGGTGCATGTGGGAATAAAATTGCCAAATTAGATTAGAATTGCTAATCATGATTAGGCCTTGCTAATCACAATTTGTGAATTAATAAGGGATTAAGAGGTATGAAGGCTTAATCAACCGTTTATTGTCAACCATGAGGCTAGGATAAGATTTTGAAGTTTTTTGAGACATTGTGGAGGTGAATGAGGTGATTTTGAATGGTCAAAATAGGGTTTTGTACCAATATTAGGGCATATTGACCAAATCAAGGGTAAAATAGGCTTAATTAGCCTATAATCGCTAATTGTCCATTTTGAAGAGGATTTTGGCTTACTGATTCACCATAAAGTGGCATCTTGAATGTGAAAGGGGTTACATAATCAACAATGTGGTGTTAATTGGCTAATTTGGTAAGGAACGTTAGTTAATTAGTAAAAACCACTAATTATAATGGATTTGGCAAGAATAAGAGTGATTTGTGTGCATTTTGGCAATAAGATTGCAAAAGTAAAATTTAGGTGTCTACATTTTCCCCTGTTTGAGGTGAAGTTAGTGAATTCACTTCAAATATATTAGACAAGCATAAACAAGTAAATTTTTGAAGAAAAATTAGTGGAATGAAGGATGCCCCCTTGGTGCCGAGTGGGTGATAGAAGAAGTCGATTAACAATAAAAAATATGATTGAAATGGATAGAAGAAAATGGGTTAGAATGGGCGCGAAACCCTTAGGTATTGAGAAATAATAAGGACAGGGATAAACCAGGTTGTTTATTGCTTCGGGTGATTTAGAAGAAAAAATAGTAGTGGTAATAAATGATAAGTGATAGGAAATTATTAATGGATAAATATAGGACAAGCCCAATCTTTGCATCCAACCTTTCCATAAGCAACCTATTTATATCATTTTTCCCCTAGGTCTACATCATCAACATTTACTTAAAATAAACAAAAGTGTAAGATAACATGAAAAGATAATATGATAACTCCATAAAACATACATTATGCAATGTAATACAAGAATGTAAAATGATATTTAGTTCCATGCAATATATAAAATGTAATGCAATACGAGAAAGGAAACTAGCTAGCCTAATAGAGAAACTAGTACAATCACAAGTGCTCAAACAAACAATGTTTAAGATAGTTGCACCAAAGTTTTTGTTATCAAGTTGCAGTTCCCAAATGTTCATGTTGTAATGAAAAGGGTTAAAAATGGTGCCCCAAACAATAATACATGTGAGGGAAAAATAGAGGACACAAGTAGTCCCATGGAAAATATTTCGTGCTCTCTACGACAAAGTCTCAGCAACTCATTTTCGCATGGGAGTACTGACATAGCATGTAGTCTAGCTTTTGTTAGAGGTAGATCACGATGATCCGCAAGTCATTTGTGACAAGAACAAGAAAGAACCTTAGAAAGATGTTTTTGTGGGATAAATTTTAATGTTCGAGGACTCGCCATTGATACATGATTTTAGCTATATGTACAATGTTTACTAATTTTTTTTAAAATAATTTTTTGTAATTTTTTAATGATTTTACCATTTTTGGGGGTTTTATGAAACATATTTGAATTTTTTTAATTTTTAAAATGTATTTTAATGTATTTTTATTTTTTGATAGTTTTCTAAAGCTATGTGTAGGAAAAAAATAAGCATGGATGCCTTAGCGACAGATGGGATGTATAAGGACATAATGTCACGCGTATGCACAAGAAAGTGAAGATGTGAAATTTCCCCCAACATTAGATGGGAATATTCAAAGGAAAACTCTTCATGCACAAAAGTTGGATCAAGGCCAATATAGATAGGTTCAACATGATGATGAACATAACCCAATGACATGCTAGGAAGGAGCTAGGATTACCCCAACGTAGGTGACCATGAAGCACATGATAGAACAAAGTGGAAAATTATTTTTTGAAGGGGACAAAGGTGTCCGCAAACATGGAAAAAAGGAAATATTATACACATGGATTTTTTCTGAATGAAGTGGAAGAACAACGTGAATGTTTGTGAATGTATCTTGGAAACCTCGTGGTGAAGAAATGATTAGCCAAAGGCACAAATCGTGAGACAAGATAAGGACTAGACTAAGAATATAAATAAAGTTTAAAAAAGACACTTGGTAACATATTAATATTGTTTTCTCATAGAGATCCAATGTGTGCATGTGGAAATTTATTACCTCTTGGAGGGAAGATTTGATAGACAACAAGTGAAGACACCCTAGCCAATGTGTAGGAATGATTTATTTTTCAAAGTTGATTTTTTTGTGAATGGATTGTGGAAGGAGAGTCATACATTGTTTTGCTGTCAGCCAAGCATCCATAACCTTGATAGAGATGCATTTGATTCTAATCGCAACATTTTCTCTCTGCTAGTTAGGAGTCCATAGCCCTGGTAGAGATTATTGGAAATACCCCAAGAGAGAGTTATATATCAATTTTATTTTTATTTTAGCTTTGGCTTTTTGATTTGATTGATTTTTTTATTTCTAAAAACTTATTTCAGCTCTCTTTTTTGACAAGGGGTTAAGAACCATTGATGGCTTGATGGAAGGAGGTGGAAGTTCTTGTGATAATGACATTGGCTAGTGTTGACAAATATGCCAAAAATTTCATCGAAACAAGTTTTTTAGATGTTAATTATGATAGGATCTCTATGAGGTCAGTCATTCTTTAATTTACCAAGGTGATGAAAGACCAAGGCCAAATAGATACCATAGAGGTAAATGTCACAAAATGCGTGTGAATTGGCTAACCAAAATATCATTGAAGGGATGAAAATGGTATGAAGAATTACAGAAGAATAGTAAGGAAGGGAAGAAATAACATTGATGTGTATGCAATACACGAGTGCAATGCGTGTTTATTTACCTTTGATTTTTTTGGAAATAAAAATCATTTTTTTGTACTTTTGTCTTTTGTGAAAAGTGGAACCAACAAGGTCACTTGGCGTGATAAGACCCAATAATAATGTTATTGATTTCCTTGATAAGGAAGACTAGACATGTTTGTTTATCAAGAGTCATATTACCCCTGAAATCAATGATCGTAGTGAGATCATGCTCAATAGATGACTATGTTTTATCATGAAACATGGATTTTGTGTGCAGGAGCTTGAGGTCCCTATCAAGAGGTTTCTACATGTTACGCCATACTCGATGGTTGCATTGATGTGCATTTTTGAATCACATTTGATTATGAAATCTAAGATTGTTTAAATTGTTTTGAGATTTGGATCTCTTGAAATTTGTAATTTGATCTTGATGAAGGGAACGTTTTGGTTTCCTCTAAGCTATAACATGAATTTTTTGATCCTAAGAAGTGGGAGAAAAAGATAACTAATAGAATTGATGGGAGAAATGATGGTGTGCTTGCCACAATCATTAATGGAAGGGTAATGTGATGGATGCAAAGGGTACGGTACAATAATTGAAGAGGATGGGATACCAGGAGGTGTCCCATATACTGAAGATAAAGGAATACAAGGATGTGGCCCTAAGATTGAAGATGAAGGACTTCTTTGTGTGATCTTGGGAATCAAAAGCACTTCTAGACCACTTTTTGCTATTTTAGAGTAAGTAAGAAAAATCTTCATTCATTTATATGCTTGATCTTTTAGTTTAAGATATTTTTCACTTAATAAAGAATCAAGGCTAAAAATTTGTGTATGCTCTTCCCTTGCACCTAGTGTGATCTTGGGAACCAAAAGAAATTTTTAGTCTCTCATTAAGAAGCACTTGGATTAATTGGGAACAAACCTTACTTTTGCAAATGTTTATGGTAGTTAGTTTATTTACAAGATTTACATTTCTATTTAGTTGGATTATTGTTTATGTATGCTCTTCTCTTGTACCTAGTGTGATCTTGAGAAACAAAAACAACACTTAATCCTCTTTCTATGATATTGTGAACCTTTTTGAAACTACTAATCATTTGTGTGAAGGACCTAAAATGATTGTAAAATAAATAAGGGCTTTATTTAAAACCCAAATCTAACATTCACTTGTGTTGTAGGTTTCCATTGGTGGTCTAAACCAAATTGCTTAATCCAAAAGATAAAATTACACTAACACACCACTTAAAACACGGTATTGTAGGTTTCGGTTAAGAGATACGAATCGCCCTTTTAACTAGGACATAATCACTTTATCATAAGAATTAAGATACAACAATGGGGGTGGTCCTAGGAACCCTAAAGTAGTTCATGCAAGAGGGAACCTTATGAATGAAATAGGAAAGCGCTCCACACTACCGACTTGACTAGTACACCTTAGTGAGATTATAGTCAAATATATCAATATCGCGGCCCTCAATGAAAGTATAACTAAATGTAATTTGGTGCTCATTCTAATAAAGGGGATAAAGTAAATCCAAGATTTTGTTAATCGATCTCACTCTAGATATCTTGTGATACCTAGAGAGAGAACCACCTAGGAAGCTTCTTTGGCTTGGAGCAATTGTTTTTATCGTAGTTATACTTGAGAGCTCTCACAAAGTGACAATTTTTTTAGATTAAAACTCTTATTTTTCAAACAAGGGAAATAATCTCTTAAATTTAAAACCATGTGATTTTCATCACGAAATCTACTTAGTGTCATTTTGTCCTAGTTTCTCACTTGTCTTAAGACACATCGAAACTTTGCAAAAATAACACCAAGTTTATTTCAACACCACTTGGTCTACACCCTTGTTTTCTTGTTGCCCATTTTTGGACAAAAGGAAAAACATATAGAGATACCACTATATATCATGTGTCTACCACTTTTGTATTCTACTTGCTCGACTAGGTTGTAATGCCGGAGCACAAGTGTTGAAATGTGCATGGTATGTACTCACAATCTAGTTGGACCCCTTATCTCAAAAACCCATATTTGAGACTTATTATCATCGTAGTTAGGTGATTTCATAATTATATTCTTTTGAGTTTTACACTTCGCCCGCATTGTAGCCACACAATTGAGATATTTACATCTTGTTTCCATTGTGAAACTAGGCCTAGATCTCTATATTGCAGGGTTACACTACTCGCACACATAAAAATTTCTTAATATACTTAGACGTATTTTTTTACACCCTTAGCATTGTCTTGAGTTTTTTGAGTGTTGAGGTTACTTTGTTAGCATCACTATAATGCCATTTTGATACTAAAGCATTCCTTTCTCATAAATTTTGACTACATTTCCAAATAACATTATTACGTTGCTCACATTTATGTCATCCATTTTACACAACTTAGACTTTGTTAGTGTTTAGAAATTGGATTTTAGTATATCTTATTAGAATATAAAGTAAACATTCTCTTATCATTTAGGCCTTGTTTGTTGCAAAGTTGACCTAACTGGTGAGATTGTGTTGTCACTATTTGGCTACAAAACTATCTAGATGAATATTAGAGAATAAACTATTTGGTGTAACTAAATTTTGAGCGTTGTTCATCACTATAGTAGTCTAAAGAAAAACTGTGTCATATTTTACCTTGTTAAGGGTAGCTTGTTCGTTATTCTTTAGTTAAGACATTTTATTTGATCTATCAATTTTGTGGCTATTTAATAGTTACCTTGCTTTAGCAATTTAACATTGTTATGTTTGTAAAAATTTGACTAAGGTCCCTTTTAGTAAACCTTAGTGGAAAATCTTTGTGTTGTATTTCCAATCTCGAGTCTTCCTACTACGAGGATGGGATTCGAAGATTAAGAACAAATATATTTGGAGGGGTTAACCCTCTCTTAGAGGATAATATCATGGTTTACCATAGTGGTGGAGAAGAGGAGTCTCCTCACATGAATATAGAGCATCCTCCCATCAATTTTGATGATTACATTTTTCAAAAAAATAATGAGGTTCTTATGCATGTTATCGAACCAAGATCTAGGTTACCTCACATGGTGGAATCTCCTCTCATTTCCAGAATGGTTCGAGGGGAAGAGGAAGTGGAATGTCTTCGTTGCCATATAGATGACATATTAAACCCAGGTCATGCCTCTACTTCTGCATGACAAAATAATGAGGAAGTACCTTTCGAAAATGATGGAGACTATAATTTACCTCCTATTAAAATTCATTTTGAAGACCATGAAGAACATGGTCATCATGCACAATCTCCCCCTAACGAATATTGTACAGAAATACCCGTTCAATAGGATATGTTAGAACAACAGTCTAATTCCTCACTCACCAATTAGAAAGTTTTGCTTCACATATACAAAAGGAACAAACAAAAGTTGTGAAAAAATCCATACCTAAGGCTTCATTTCACGAGTTCCCAATAAACACTCCTCGATGAGAGACATGAAAGGATCCTTATGAGGAATTTTTCACCGAGAATAGGGGTGGGCATACACCTAGGCTTAACCCTTTGTATAGACCTACGCCACTACCCATGTAAGACCAAATATTCCACCAAGAATGGTCTACTATGAAGAACACCCATCAAGCGTTAATTGGGCCAATGGGTGGGTGGCAACAACAAGAAATACTAGTTCGAAGAGTTATGTCCTTACCCATTCAACAAAGCCATAATACAAGTACCTTTCCCAAGACAATTTGATTTTCCAAAATTTGACAAATATAAGGGAAAAGGTGACCCTCATGACCATATTAAATATTTTTATATGGCATGTCAAGAGGTAGTATTTAGTAACAATTATCTGATGCACCTCTTTCCATGAAGTTTGGGAGCAATGATGCTAGAATGGTTTGTTCACATCCCTAAGGGATCCATATCAACATGGCCAGAACTAGTAGAAATTTTCATAAGACACTTCTCTTTTAACATAGAGAATGATGTCACCATGTTGGATCTCTGTAATGCCAAACAAGGAAAACTCCACTGTGTTTTTACAATGATGGAGAGGATTAGCTAGCCACTTTCCTTGCTCCATACCTAAAAAATAGTTGATAGGAATATTTTTTCCCAACCTCCATCTAGACATTATGTTCCACCTACAAATGCATTGTGGCAACACATTCAAAGAGGTAATCGAAAAGGGAGTCAAATTGAAAAATCATTGCTAGCTAGGGGACTCTAAAACCTTTCTCTCATGATCAAAATGATTCTAAGTCTAACGATAAACCAAATTTTGTTCATAATAAAAAAATTGTTGGTGATGGGATAGTAAATTCTAAGTGGGCATAAGCCATTCATAACCACACCCTTTAAGCTTCCAAAGGGTAATCCATCTACCTGAATATAAATGACATAATTTTACCCCGTATCTAAATCCATATCATCCATACTAAAACAATTAGAGGTCCTAAACATGGTAAAGTACCCTGAAACACAACCCTATGAGGAAAATGCACCTAAACCATCATGGTTTAGAGAAAAAATTCTGTAGGTTTCACCGCATGAAGGGTCATAAAATAGACAAGTGTTTAAGATTAAAACACTACATTCAAGACCTAGTTGACAATGATGACATTGAAGTAGACTCCACTGCCACCACAAAATATCTAAATGAAATCTTATGGATCTTCAAAGAGCCTTTTCCCAATCATGAAGAGAAGAAAAATTTGGATTGGGGAAAATCATATTAGAATAAAAATGCCAACTATATGTCAAAAAAATACCAATTTGATACCTTGATAGGTTGTGTTGACCCAATCGTTGAGAAAATCAATATAATTAGAATTTAAACGAGAGAGTGTGTTGTGGAAACACGATGAGATCACCTTGTTATAAATTCTGAACCTACTCCCCCTCCTCCTCAAGAGAGTCACTATGATGTGTTAGATCAACTAGAGAAAACTACAACTAAGATTTCAATCTTAGACCTTCTAAAAATTTCTAACGTTCATAAGGATATACTTTTTAAAACCTTACAGGGATTAGGAGTATCTATTGATGTTGATCCTACATATTTACAAGCCATGGTAGTGTAAATCACTCCAGAAAAACACATAACCTTCATTTCAATAGAATCCTTAACTAAAAATATCTCCCATAACCTACCCTTACATATTGAGGTAATAATCAATTGTAAGAAGGTTAAGGGAGTGCTTGTGGATGGTGAGTTGGGTCTTGTCATTTGTAATCTTAAATTAGTTCATCAACTAGGTGGCACAGAAGCTGATCTGGAGACAAAATTCATCACCATAAACGTGTATGAAAATGAAGAAATAAAATCAGCCGGGATGATCACTTTCTCATTAGAATTTGATCCCATCACTCAAGATATGGAGTTTCATGTTTTGGATGTGGATCTCCCTATAACATCTTGCTCGATTGCCCATGGATTCATGCCATGAAAGTCATGCCATTTACGTATCATTAGTGTTTAAAGTTGCAGTATGAAGGACATACACTTATTATACAAGGGGATCCCCGACCCTTTTCTCATTATTGAGCATTATTAGGGTATTTTCCCACTATTTACGAGTTTCTATCTACGTAAATTGTTGTCCTTGTTAAGTTAGAGGCCCTTGCTTCACAAGTGGATCCAAACATCCTGACTCCCCATGACAAGGGTATAACTATATTTGAATCTCCTTTTGCTACGTGGGAGATGAAGGTCATAAACAATGACTATGGAGAGTATAATCTTCAAGCAAGCCCTTATGATTCAAAACATTCCTCTATCAGCTCAAGCACGCGGTAGAAAATGATATAAATTCCAATGATCAAGAGAGAATTTCCCTTTTGACAATTTCATTTCAGGTGGCTTTTTAAAAGATGAAATAATTCTCAATGACATTATATTTCATCCTCAAGATGATGAAATGGATTCGTGTTACAAGTCATCTAGATATGTTATTCCTAATAGAATAATGCTTACTATGAGATACCAAGGATGTGGTTGTGGCCACTATGAGCAAGGTTCATTAGAATCTCTTCTAATACCTCATCA
The DNA here is from genome assembly GCA_018340775.1 of Taxus wallichiana var. yunnanensis. Taxonomy (NCBI): domain Eukaryota; kingdom Viridiplantae; phylum Streptophyta; class Pinopsida; order Cupressales; family Taxaceae; genus Taxus; species Taxus wallichiana. The sequence goes on along the minus strand of CM031238.1, from coordinate 13,008,831 downwards.
CATAGTGGGTAAATTAGGTATTGGTGTCCATTTTTATGAATCCCACCCTTCAGATAACGAGTATGTCTCTTCTAAGAGTGAGGATAGTTTGTCTAAAAATGAAAGTGAAATAGATTCCCAGTGTATCCTTTATGAAGACCTCACCTCTACAAACCTATTATCTAACATGGTTATCCTTACCATAACCCCTGTTGCACCCACTATATCCCCTATAAATCATATATTAACTCTCATCTACCCATCACTGGTGAATTGGGATCAACAACAACATGTACCTATTGACATGTTTCAGAATGATGAGGCTATTGGTGAGTTCTTAGGCATCAAAGACAACATTCCAAGAAATGATCACAAGAAGGGTTCTCCATTCATCTTAATGCATGTGCGTACTTGAGAGGAAGTAGAGTTGTGTGGACACTTAAGTAAAAAATTAAGCAAGGGTAAGAGTTCCAAAGAAAATCCTTACGGAAATATAAAGGGAAATCCCTAAAAAAATCTCTTTGAGGCACTTGTGGAAAAACAAGTAGAACAACCTATGAAAATGATAGTGTACCCATATAAAGATGATGATCACCTCCCTGAACCAATTTTTGTAGAGGAGGATATCAATCTCCCTCCCGATCCTACGCGCATGGGGGATGAGTCAAAGTTACTAGTGGAAGATACAATAGATGTTAACATTAGTATAAAGGAGCTACCGAGGATAGTTAAGTTGGGAGCTTCACTCTCATCCAAAGAACAAAAAAATTCACAATACTATTGAGAGAGTATGCAGACATATTTGTTTGGTTTGATGTTGACATACTAGGACTAAATCCTACATTAGTGGTACACAACCTTGTTGTGCACCTAGACGCCAGGAGCCCATCAAACAAAATCTCTAGAATATGCATCCTCATGTCGCCTTATTGGTAAAGGTAGACCTAGAAAATTTATTAGAATTAGGCTTCATCAGGCCTATCAAATACTCAGAGTGGATATGTAATGTGGCACCGATTTCGAAAAAAGCCAGTTGATATCGAGTGTGTACCGATTTTAGAGATATTAAAAATTTATTACCAAGGATGACTTTCCTCTCCCAAACATCGACATGATTTTTGATTCTCTGCTGGTTATGAGATTCTATCATTCATTCATGAATTCTCGAGTTATAATCAGATAAAGATTGTAGAGGATCAACACAAGATGAATTTCACCACTCCATGGGGCATGTTCTATCACCAAGTTATTCCCTTCACCTTAAAAATGTTGGTACTATATATCAAAGGGTGATGACTATAATATTCCATGATATGATAAGTGACATCATGGAAAATTACGTAGATGATATATTGGCTAAATCTAGAACTCAAGAACAGCACCCAAAGATTTTGCGGCGTATCTTTCAATGCATAAGGGACTATAAAGAACACCTTAACCCAAAGAAATGTGTGTTCAGTTTGTTATCTGGGAAATTACTAGGATTCATTGTATCAAGGAGAGGAATAGTGGTGCATCCTACAAAGGTCACGAATATCAAAGAAAAGGTTTCTCCTAAGAATATTAGATAGTGCATAGCTTACAAGGAAAAAATTAGGCCATCAGAAGGTTTATTTCACAACTAGCAGAAGAGTGTCATACATTCACACATCTTCTTAAAAATGATGTTAATTTCACATGGGGGCCAGAACAATAAGAATTTTCTTTACTAAAAGAATACTTGGTTAAAACCCATGTTCTCATGCTACCCACGGTAGGAGAACCCTTGTTTCTTTACATCTCTACTACACATTTTACGATTGGGGAACTGTTGGCCTAGTATGATCAAGAGCAGAGAGAAAAGGTTGTATACTACTTGAGCAGAACATTGATAGCATATGAGTTAAACTGTCCACAGATCGAAAAGGCTTCCCTAGCCATAGTATTTTCTTTTAGAAGCTATGCCATTATTTTCTCAACCATAAAGTCAAGCTTATTTCAAAGGTCGATCCACTAAAGTACTTATTGTCTAAACCAACACTAACTGGAAAGATGGCTAACTAGATCATCTTATTAAGTGAGTTTGACATTGAGTATGTTCATCAAAAGTTAGTAAAATGACAAGTCTTAGCAGATCAGCTAGTAAAAGCTCCACTATCAGTGTAGCACACCCTAGAGTCTAGAGCTACCAGATGCATCCATAATGCACCTTGAGGAATATATAGTTTTGCAATTGTACTTTGATGGATCCTTTATATTTCATGGTTCAAGTGCGAGTTGTATTAATTACTCCTACAAGAGACTTGATTCCCTAAGCATTTCGAATTAGGTTCCCCTGCACGAATAATATAGAAGATTATGAATCTCTCATCGTAGGGATGAATATGGCCATCAAATGGGATATCAGAAGAGTTAAATGCATTGGTGATTCAATGCTTATTATCAAATAGGTCATAGACGAATACAAGGTCAAGGATGAAAAGTTGCTACCATACAAAAGAATGGTCAACTCCTTGAAATAATTCTTTGAGAAGATAAAATTTGAGTAGGTACCAAGATCCCAAAACAGAGTAGAAGATTCCATGGATATCATAGGATCTATGTTAACCATTGTGCTAGGGAACAATGACATGCCATTATTCATCAAAAATCTCAGAACAGTAGCATATGACATACCAAAATCTTATTTGGTGTGTGAGGTTGTTGGTCCCTTTTCACCTTGGTACTATGATATCTTTAATTATCTTCCTGATTGAACATTTCTGACTGACATTTTCCATGTTGAAAAGCACACCCTCATCTAGTGTATAGGCCACTATACCCTACTTAGGGGCACGCTCTTCTACCAAGGCTACAAATCTATCCAAGAGTTTAAAGAGGTGCACGAAGGCATCTGCAAGGCTCATACTAATGGGATTGTCCTTGAAAAGAAAATTCTTAGAGTAGGCTATTATTTTCCTACCATGGAGAATGACTGTTGTAATCATGTCGAGAAATGCATAGATTGTAAAAATATGACAACTTGATACATGCTCCAGTGTAATCTCTTCAGCCTATCACAACCCCTTGGCCATTATCAAAGTGGAGTCTCAATCTAATAGGGAAAATTAACCATGTCTCTTCAGACAGTCATAAATTCATCACTACTACAACTTAGTACTTTACAAAGTGGGTAGAGGTTGTTCCTCTCACCTATGTTGAAGGTGCCTAGATCTCTAAATTTATCATGAACCATATCATCTGTTGATATGGTATCCCTTCTACTATTATCAATGATAATGGTAAACCATTCAAGAATAAAACCATGAAAGCATTCTGTAAAATATTTCAAATCTCCTTAAGTTATCAACCCCCTTATACCATCAAGGTAATGGGAAATTTGAGGCTTCCAATAAGACCTTAATTCACATCATGGAGAAGATGGTGAACAAGATAGGTTGTGACTGGAATTTACAAATTCACCCTACCCTCAAGGAACTCAAAAATTCTATCCATACCTTTGGGGAAACTCCATACTCCTTAGTATTTGGCATTGAAGTTGTACTACCTTTAGAGATCAAGATCCCTTCTTTGCGTATCGAGCTAAGGGACTACCTGAATGAAGAGGAAGACTATAGAGTAGCTCGACTAGAAGAGTTGGAGTTATTATATGAGAAAATACTTCACACTCTCAATCATCTTAAAGTGTATCAAGATTGAGTGTGGTGAAGATACAATAAAATATTCATACCTCATCAATTTGAGGTAGGAGATTTGGTGTTAAAAGAGAATCAAAAGAACACCAATAAGGATCGTGAAAAGAAAGGGAAATTTGAACCCAATTGGCTAGGACCATATGTTGTGGTTACCAAGTTTAGTTTAGGTGCCTATAAGATAGCCCATGTATATGTTCAAGAGCTTCAAGAACCTCGAAACACAATGCATCTCAAGCACTTCTATGCTTAAGTATGGGGTCTCTAAAATATCAAGAAAAGCAAAAAAGTATAAAAATAGAAAAAGAAAAATATAAATAAATAGGTGCATCCAATAGTGAAAACCACGCAATGGTGGCACTTTGGACAAGTCCTTTGGTGAAAACCATTTTCTAGCACCAAGGGGGTCCATTGTTGACAAGCATTTTAGGTTTAGGGGTACGGAAGTTTTTTCCTAAGCTGGTTTTTTTTTCATCGTCTCGAATCCTTTGTGAGCCTATTCTTCTTTTTCCTAATTTGGCTAATATTACCTTGTGAATGTGGAGAATGTAACTTTAAGTGAACCCATATAATGCTGGGGAAAATTTCAAGTACCTCTTCGACATATACCGCATGGCAATCTTCCTCAGTACATCCCATCTATCACCTGGGAGCATCCATGTTTCTTAATTTCCTTGCATGTTCGCCGAGAAAACATAAAAAAAAATTCGTATAACTTTCAAAAACCCCAAAACATGCAGATATGTCCTTTGGAAAAATCAAAACATTCAAATACATTCGTAGAAAACTCCAAAACAATAGAAAATTGTCTTAGAGATAAGCCCAAAAATAGTGAAAAATGTTCCAAAGCTAGTCCACAAAAAACAAAGTAGTAGTTTTCTTACTTGTAGTTGTTGGTTTGTATGGTTGTTAGTTACATTGTTGTTTTGTGTTGTGTGCTTTAGATTGAATTCACCGGTTTACTTAGATTGAATGTTGTTTAATCTATAGTTCATTGCTTTGAGTTCATTTTATCTTGCATGCTTGTAAATAAATGTGTTGCTTTGATTAGATTTGTTTAAACTTGTGCTTGTTAATTTTTACTTGTACATTGTATTATCATATTCATCATCATATCACATAAAACCATCACATTTATACATCATATATCAAAAAATGCTAAGTTTACATCATGCATGTATGCTAAAGCTAATCATCACATACCATATCATCAATGGGGCAAGAGGGGTTGCACATGATCACAAATCTATCCCCCCCACACCAATATCAAAAATATAAACATGGTTTACTCAAAAGTATCTAATAAACAACATGTGGTATCAGACACCTATAATTTAGCTTGAGGAATTTAAATACTTAAATTGCGCTAATTATACCCTTTTCCAAAAATTGACGGCATATCGTCAATAACGCACATTTTCTTTTCTATCGTTGTTAATTAATTACATTATGTTAGTTAATTAACTTTTCTATCCAACAACAATTCCAATTAATGACCTTCCGTTAATCAACACCCCTTTCTATCTAAATTAATTAGTTATTCTTAATTAATTAGATCTCTCTTCTATTTAATCAATAAATCATCATTTATTTTATTAAAATCCTCTCATAACATAAATCATACTAGTTATTCCTCTAAAAACTTTTATAAGCATGTACACCTATTAATTAATCAATTTGGTTAATTAATAAACCCCTAAATCCCCATGAGTCACTAGAGGACAAACTAAACTCTCCTAAAGTAAAATCAACCACTTCTAAACCATGCTTATCCATAACTAACCTAGCTTTGCTATTATCCCACATACAATAGGATGCAAAGATTCTTCAAACCATTAGGTTATAAAAGGAACCCTCCTCTAACCTTTCTACTTACACCTAAATGAGCATAGAGCCTATACTATAGCCATTTTATCATCTTAGAGAATTCTTCCATTAGAGGAGCTAGTTATCTTCATTTCTTGCATTCATCCATCCAAGTTTGAAGTCATATGGAGATATGTCAAATGGTCTTGTAGCCATGGATTGACAAGACTACATTCTTGAAAACCTTGGGATTCAAGCATACAATCAACCCTTTTGATTGCTAAAGATATAAATAGGTTCATTTCATTAGCATTCAATTATAGATAGAGCTTAATTTGTCTAGTGTGTTAGTTTTAATCTTCATTTCATGTTCTAATACAAATATGTTAATAGATTAGCTTTTCTTAAGCTCTAAGCATGATGGTATATTGATCTAGTTAACATTGTATTGAAGCTATTGGGTGTTAGTTTTGATTTCCTTTACATTGTTAACTAATTGATATACACATGTACATCAAGTAATTCATCTATCATCATACATCATCAAATATAAATGTCCGTATACAAAATAATGTGTCTCAAAAGTACATCTGATACAATGATCCATCATGGGAATCTAAACAAAAAAATGTGCCTTCATCACGAGCCATAATAAAGAATAATACACATCATGCATACGTACAAAAAAGTGCCTTCATATTCAAGGTGGTACACCAAAATATATGTGTAGGTACATCAAATCAATAAAATTTATCCCCGACTCAAGCCCTTTTTAAGACTTCCTTGTGTGAATCTTCGCTAGTTTGAGGCATCTTGTGATGCACGTGTAGAAGGTGATGTTCCATGTTGTATAAATCCATGCTGCTCTAAAGCTTGTTGTCCCGAAGGACCCTGTATAGATTGTGTTGATCGTGACTACCTCTCTATAATTTGGCATAAGAGAAGTTTTTAGCTATCCTACTATACTCAAGAACTCTCTCGATCGATTGGTATAGCCACATAATACTACATCCTATAGTATATCATCTCACTCGCCACCATGGAACTATGTCCAATTAGTTCTTGTAAAACCGAGCCAATATCGGCCTCGCCGCACTACATCACACCCTACTTTCACACTTGTCAACTAAATCCACATTTGATCTCATTCTGCGACATCTTGGTCCCTCTCTTCCTATATCTATAGGCTATTTGAAGTGACCTGATCTTGATCTAGCATACACTACATCCTATCTCCCGGCCTAGTCGTGCTTAGTAATGACATGATATCTCTTGGTAATCAAGAAGTCTCTCTCAACTATGGCCTAGAGCTGTAAGGATACTACCTAATGTAGCTACTACTACAAACTGATTTCTTGTCCACCAACTAATATATCCTCACCCATGGGTTTTTCAACTACCTTCTCATCGAATGGTATGTCCTCCTCCATCTACCACTCTCCACCCCCACCATCTCCTCCATCTCTTGGTGGACTATGTGATGGACTCATGTAGGGGGTGATAGAGGTGTATATAAAGGTACCCATAATGGAGCTGACGAGGCATATATGGGTGCCAATATATGTGGTTGCACTATTACCTATGGTCGCACCACTACTTGCTGCTACACTAAAATCCACTACTAAATAAATAATTGTTGTATGGGATCCGCCACTCTGTCCTCCCTATGGATCTTCCCGGCTAGAGTGCTTGTGCCCTAGAAGGTGGCTCTTATTCCTATGCCCTAGTAAGTGGGCCTCGAAATCCCTATGCTTTGGTATGTCTAATACCTCCTACGGGATAGTCAAGCACCAATGTAACACTATGGTATACTAACCTACATAGTCCTGTGTAGTACTAGGATTAGCTACTTGTGCATGCTGTACCCAAGGATGGAAAACCACCTCTAAATTTTTTGTTTGAGCTCACCTAACTTGATCCAAGGCCCCATGTAAAATACCTCTCTATATCTCGAGCATGCCACATTTTAGCCCCAAGATTCACCTAAATAATTCCAAACCGACACTAAACTCGTCTACTCTTTACCACTCTATAATGTGGCTCCTTCTCCCAAGAAGGAATTCATTTTCCATCATAGTACAAAACTCAAAAGCATCCTCATGTCACTCATATAACCTATATGGCTGTCATGTAATCATATGGGGTTATAGCTTTTCAAACACATGCATCTAATACCGAGTATCTCCGAGTGGCCATGTATATCCTTCCCAACTGGAACCTAACCCATAACGGAAGGCTCTTTAATGACTTGGGCTCTCAAAAATCCCACCAGGTGTGCCAAATGAAAGCACCCTAAACTTTACAAAGAAAATTGCATGACTAAACAAGGAAAGCTAACACCATTTCCATCCATCTAGTCAAGGTTCTAAGTCTAGGAATGTAACATTAAGATAGAAGCTTAAAATAATGCTTAACTAGTATGAAAACAAAGAAAGATCTAATTAAACATGCCTACTAATATGCTTGAATTACCTAACATGGGCCTAAATAGACCTAAGAGGGAAATCAAATGTTTATGATTGCTACTCCAAAAAATGGTGAAATGACCTCTCTAAATGAAATTTTAAGTCACTTTATACTATTCATCTACTAACCTTGTTGAAGACTTTAGGCAAGGATTGAACTGGGCTATATATCATATTTATTATATGAGATGCAAATCAAAGCATGGTCTAAAGTATTAAGGTAAGAGGTGAACTCTTTTTATAGTTTTACTTTTGGGATAAACTTGTATTTTGGTGCATGTGGGACTAAAATCCCCAAATTAGATTAGAATTGTTAATCATGATTAGGCCTTGCTAATCATGATTTGGCCTTTCTAATCATAATTAGTGAATTACCAAGTGATTAATAGGTATGAATCCCTAATCAACCACTTAGGGTCAACTAAAATGCTATGATAAGGTTTTGAAGCTTTCTGAAACATTATGGAGGTGAATGGGGTGATTTTGAGTGGTCATAAGAGGGGTTTGAGCCAATATTAGGGTATATTGACCAAATCAAGGGCAAAATAGGCTTAATTAGCTAATAACGCTAATTATTGCCCAGAAGAGGATAACAACCTATGATTTGACATTGATTGACATCCGAATGTGGAAAAAGGTGGATAATCAACAAAGCATCATTAATTAACTAGAATAGAGGGAAAGTGTTAGTTAATTAGCGGAAATCACTAATTATAATGGAATTGGCAAGAATGAGAGTGATTTGTGTGTGTTTTAGCAATAAGATTACAAAAGTGCAATTTAGGTGTCTACAGATCCAACATACCAAAACTTACTTCCACACTTTCGAACCAAAGAATGTATCATACCTAGAAATTCTTTATAAGCAATAAATAACCTTCACCAAGCTTTATCAAATCATAATCATCACTTTACCTCACGTAGCTACATGCACCCTGCTAGAATGAGCACCTTCTAGATTTTACCCTTAAATAATAGTTCATAACTTCTATATACCATATAAAATATTTAAGTTTGATATACAATTATAAATATCTTTGAATCAGCTTCACAACACAATTGAACGGAGTCCTAACTCCCCCTGTAGCTCCAACAATATCAATTTTATGAAGACTGCTCAAAACTACCCCAAAACAAGTCAAAAGAGATAGGGCACACTTTGTAATTTTTCACTATTACCATGACTTGAAACATCCATGAAAATATATTAAAACTCATGGGATTTCATAAATGGCAATTTAACTCATACTTCACTTGGTAACTTTCGTCACACCACAACTCTTCATAAACAAGTAAATTCAAGTGGGACCCACATATGGCCACATACTCTAACATAAATTTTTAGAAATATGGAATATTCCTATACAAAATACAATCATAAATTTTTATTAACCAATCGAAATTGGGATGATACAAGCTCTTTTATGCAAGTATCTCCTAGCTAGGGTTTCATTCTACTTTACCTTTTTAACGATCATTAATAAAAACATGAAAATAAAACCACATCATTATTTTTGTGAAAGATTAATAAATGACCTTAGAAGATACTCTAAATATGTTGGGTCCCTATAAAAATCATACAATTCACAAAGAGCATCAGAAGTTCAACATTTTCTCTTAAAACACACTATTACTTACCCGGTTTCACCAAAACTTGCATAACTTCAAATTTGTTCAAAATTTTGACCTAAAAATTAGCATGAAACACCATGAAAACATTATCCAACTGATAAATCTCACCTCATATCCTATATATTCTACAAAATCTCCATCCACAATGAACTTCCTATGTAATCATGCCCGATTATCACTTCTTGCTTCCCAAGGAGCTCATAAAAGTATCAAACCACTGAATACTGACCTGAAAATCACCATACACCTTAGGTACACTACCACTATTCTTAAACCATGCTCAGAAAAAACTTATTATTCCAAAATCTCATACTTCCTTAACATTTTGCATGCTCTAGGGCTAGAAACAAGCTTGGAATGACCCGACTCAACCAAGAACTGACCATGTTGACCTCATGTAGACCCATATACATCTGAAACACACCCTATGAAATACAAATGAAATTATGAAAACCTCCAACTAGCTTGGGATACCTCATATTGTGACTAATCTCACTAGACCATGTACTAGGACACTCTAGAACACTCCAAATCTTGACACAACCACTCATTCTTCATGCTTGACACTTGACTGACATCATATGGGGACTCATACAAGACCATGACACCATTTTTCCATTAATTGGGGTTGGCATCAATGAAAAACAACCACACAATGGCCAACAATCTCCCCCCTTGTCATTAATGGTAACCATCATTCAGAAATGTTGATGGAAACCAACATGAAAAACACCTACATGACCTCAATTCCATATTTATGATGCTTCTTTCCCCTTTTTACATCTATGAAAAAGGATGCAATGAATCTAAAACCTAAAAAATGACAACACATAATGGAAACAATGCACAAATTGAATTACATGACTCAAGTAGCTCCCCCTGGGAATGAAATCTCTCATGTTTGACTCCTTCAACATCATATAATGATCCAATGGACTGTATCAATCCTCAAAATTGCTCCCCCAAGCTGATATTCCTCCTCTAAGGCTTCATTATTTCTCATTCATCACTTACTAGGTCTAGATAGTGCTTAAGAACACTTAATTTTCTAACACTTTCACCTTTTAGAACCGTAGTCCCTAAATCTATCATTAAATGCAAACTAGGCCAACTTCTCGCATGCTCTAAAGTCACATATGCATTATGGAACAACTTCTTATCACTCCCATTAGACTCATAGCAACCAATTTTGACTAGAAACACAAAATTTTACTCCATACCTTACTTACATGCCTTGGGAATGGATCAATCACTTTTCCTTTGCCATAAAGCTCTGTACTAGTCATTTACTACCTTCTTTGGATGAAGTATGAACATATGACATGTTTTACCAATCACTATACCTTGCATTCTGCATCTAAATATGTTAACCGAATCTGTAGCATCACTTGTGCACACATTTACTCTTTAGAGAGAGAAACTTGCTTGTACAAACCTTTAACCACTCACTATCGTAACATAAGAAATCTTAATTTATAGTTTGTGTCATGCTTCACCTCATTAGTCATTAATTTAACTTTCTTAGGCTTATTGATTCAAGTACATACTTCTTTCTTGCATTATACTTCCCTATATGACTCTTTCATAGTATAAAAACTCATCATGAATGAAACATCAATTTCTTAGATGGGCTATCTCCACACTCGGGGATTACCAAACCTCTATCCATCTATTTTTCACTTTCTCTACCTGACACCGATGAAATTGATCTTCTAGCCTGCCCTTCACTATTGATGACTTGAACTTGTGCAACCATACATTTTGACAACTCTTGTAGTCACTAAAAAAACCATGTAGCCCATGGGAAATACACGATATTGAACTCAAATTTTACGATCTTTGCATTTTCAAGTAGACCTACTACAATCTCTTCATGATTATTGATCTAATCTCTTTATTGAACCATTGCATGATCACCTAAATAAGATGAAGAGACAACTTAACCTTTTAGTTCACAAATTTGTTGTTCTTTTCATGAAGAACTAACATACTTGTAGGTTCTCATTTCCCAAAAATTCTCCTAAATTTTGAATTTATATCGAGTGTCTGTAGCTTGTCATCATTATGAGCTCAACCTTGACTTATGAAGGCGAGAGATTACTTTGTAGCATTACATTCATAGCTCGGATGAGAATATTATGTCTATAATTATAGAACTTCAAACATTGTTTTAATCTTCATAATCACACTCGTAAACCTATGATATTACATTATAGACTTTGACAACATTGCCTTTATCACCTTGTACTAGATATGAGATCCCCGATGCAAGGAAAAATATCATGAACTCGTGCTCGGAGAAAAACATATATTCATCATAAACATGTACCTTGTCCTATCATAGTACTTTGTACAATCCTTACTAATTATGGAGCTTCAAAAATCAACATGAGACAGAGTTTTTCATAGAAATTTGAGTCCTTGAAATAATATAGCAAACAATCATTGTAGAGGAGTAACAATATTGTCTATTCTTTATAGAACTTGATGTGAGTAGAACTTCAACATTTGTAGTTTTCTTTACTGACCTTCATTACACTTCAATTCCTTATCTCTAATGCATCCGAGACTGTGCACACAATTTATCAAAGTCATAGAAAGTAGGTCTTCATAATTATTTACATGTAGCTCACCAATAATCATACATTTATACATATCTCCTTCATTCTTGATTCTTGAGCAATATTCATAAAATCACATGATATTCATGCTATTCTCATGACATGACACATATTAATCATACACACACTTAGTCTTATACTTGATTCTAAATCAATACATAACACATGGCTGGTAACTTACTACGGTGAAAAATTTGACTCCATGAGTATCTTCACCTTTCATGACATTTTACTTAGATGTATAGACCTAAACAAACCATAGAGAGGGTTTTAAGCAATATTGAGACTACATCACCTCTTATATCTTACTTTCAAGACATCAATATTTCATTTTCACTCATGAACCTACATAGAACCCTCATATGCAACTTGTGTACTAGCATTTGATACAAAAAGTTGTCAACATGACTCACTTCTTTAATTTAAACTTATGAGACCAAGTTTAGAGCCATACCTGTCTTTGAAACTCAACACATACCTTCAACATATTCAAATGTCTCAAGTAATCCACAACTATTGAAATCTCTATCAAATACTTTCATGAATAACCACCTACAGACCTCAAAAACACCATCTATTTTACAATTGGCAAATTTGGCACTCTTTGAGCTTTAGACTCTCTTTAGATGAGACACAAACTCATCCGACTTATCTTAGACTCCAGGACACATTTTTAACCCTTTAAAACAATTCCATGGCTGACAAGCCCTTTGAGTACCCAAGAATCACAAATTCAAACAAAAGGACCTACATAGATCATCACATACCCTAGAGAGATCAATCGTGGACATCAGAATACCTCTATACAGATCATAGGACTCATAAATATGACTTTTCATGAATGGATACTTCATTTATTTTTACAAGAATCTTGCATACAATGAAAAAAATTCACAAATATTTACACAATGACCTAACAAATCTTGAATTAAGGTCACACAAACCCTTGACTTGAGATTTTCTCCTTCTTAATGATAACACTATTTTTTGTAACAAATTAATGATTTTGATATTTCACGCACATTCCCAACATAATGATATTACTAGGGACTTTAGATCCAAACACAGACCTTAAAACTTATAATATAGTGGTGAGGTATTTAAAAACACAAAACCAATACTGTAGATCAACAAAGACTTATGAAAAACATGACAACAAAGACTTATATATAACCTTTTAGAGCATACATACATAACTAGACAAGACATATAATAAGGCTTGATGATAGATATTATACGCTAACTTCCTTGAGATGAAAATATCATGATGAAAATGATAGAATTTAACCTTCATATCCCTTCTTATAAACCTTTTGACAACCATTGAAGCAAGAATCTAAAGACAAGGCACACTAGAATTTGACATAAATCACCTTTGGAGACATCCATTCTCAAGTTTTCAACCTTGAGTAATTAGTCTTATGATATCTGGGCATGGTTTATTCAATCCTTGAGACATTGAGACATGTATTAATCATATTGTCAACTCTAGACACTTGACATTCATACATGGACTTGGGACAATCATTATACTTAACCTAGACATAATGGTTTATGATAACACATTTACTCTTGACTACATAACATAAAAAAATTTCCTTGATACTACAACATGAATATTTCACATGATGAACCTCTAATAGATTGATAAAACTTTAAGCTCAGAACTTTAACATCTTCATATTCATACTTGTCCCATTTTTTTGATCATGGGAGAATTACACATCAACTAATAACAAAGATCTTATTGGACCAAACACATAGCACAATGCAGACCTAAAATTATCAAGACTCATTACCCCACCATGGAATTGAAACTTCTGAAGACAACAAAGGAAAAACTAATCAAATACAAACAACTCATACATTTACAGGGCTGAGGTAACTTCTAGGAGCTTCTTCTTCCACTTAACTATTGTTTTATTATCCTTTTTCTTGAATGAAAATGAGTATCCAATGTAAAACTCATACCTTTCTTGATAGAGAGGAAGACTCACATTAGGATGACCTTTTGAAAATGAAAACCAAAGCTTGATCTACTCTTTAAGGACTGTCATATTTTCTTCAAGAAAGTCTTCATAGACTGGCTTTATGAAAAAATATTCATAACCCTTTTGCTTTGTCTTTATAGGTCCAAACCGTTCACGTTCACCTAGGTCATCTTCATCTTCAAATGTAATGATTTCAAGATTTATGTCAAGATCACCTTCAAAGTTAGAATTTAATTCATCCTCAACTTCACCATCCTCATCTTTAGGGATACATATAACAAAATAAGCTTCTAGGTCATCTTCATCCTCACCACTAGGACAACTTGATTCAAAATCACTATATAGGGCTGCTTTGAAACCTTCATCAATTACCTTATTACTTATATTAGAAAATGGAGTGAAAAAACCAAGAGAATATTGAAAAATGTCAAACCCTAAGGGTTTTAAACATGCTCTCAATCTAAGTGAAAACACCAAGAACATCTTCACATCATCTTGAGTATGAAAAACTTTCATACTTGTGCTTCAGTAGGATCTCCTTCAAGTGGTTAAACTTGCTTCTCAAGGACTTATTCTGATACCAATTATTAAAAGCACAATAGACTAAAAGGGGGGTGAATTAGTCCTATAAACCTTTTTAATTCATTTAAAATTTCATAGTTTCATTATATCATTCATGCATTTATCATTCATAACTACATATTCATATTAGGTGGGTATTAAGCATTCAAAAAAACATGTAATCAAAGAAGAAGACACATGAACACCATATATAAGTGGGAAAACCTCATGGGGAAGAAAACCCACTAAAAATCTACGTATATTACACAAATAAAATAAGTTTAGTTAAGAACCAACTTCACAAGGAGAACCAACCCCACAAAGAGCACCATCCCCTAGTTTAGTATAACACCAACCCTAGGAGTATCAACCCTTAATTTAGTAAAGTACCCACTCGAAAAAGAAGATACACCCCCTAGGATGAACAACCAAAAACTTAGCCACATGTAGATATTTTATCTTTTATTTTTCTTCTTCCACAACTAATGGAGATCACATATTTAGCTCACAAACCCTAGGTAGAACCCTAGGTCTTCAAATTCAATGTTTCTTCTTATTTCTCAACTTATCTTGCTTCTAAACTCTTGCACACATGTTGTCCAAACTTCCACAATCTGAAACACATATGATAAACCTTCAATTAATTCCTTCATACCTGTAAAAAACTCTCCTCTAGGTCACACTATTCCCTCATGCAAGACTAGCTCACTAAATGAGCCAAAACATGACTTTTATATGCAAATATTCTTTCTAACCCAAAGGATTTCGGTCCATAATCATAAATTAGACCATAAAAATTTATAATATTCAATTAAATTTATTAAAATAATCATATATGACCTAAATAGGTTGGCCTAGCCAAAAATAACATTCCATGCACCAATGTGCCTCAAAACCTTTACATTGGGATGGAAAAATTCTCCTAATACCAAAACCATGATTATTCAATCTCCCATATTCATAAAAAAGAGTAATATATCATTCAACATCTGTACATGGTCGGAATTTACATGAACCAATCAAATTATTTCGTTTAATGGGCCCACTGGCTCTTTACAACCTGAATTTGAATTCAGGCCTCAAGATCCCTCAAGATGACCTAAAATATGGAATGTGACCACTTTATGAAAATTAAAAGACCTTTAAAACACATATAAGAAAGTTAGACCTCTTGAAACAATCACCTGTTCAAACCACAACCACTTTGTTTTTCACCAAATCAAGTTGCCCAAAAACCTGTTTTCATAACTTATTGATAAAAACTTTCTCTTACTTATAAGACCTAAAAATAGAATAATTTTATGAAATATTCACCCCTATTTATTTTCCAGGTTATATTAAGCATAAAAAAATCAATCTCATGCTCCGATAACTCAAAACATCAACAAGAACAACCTTGTCCTGAAACTGCCACTACAAACTTCTTCACAAATCAGCCTAAAAGACACATCAAATGACCTCACCAAGACTCAATACATACCTCATTAGAAATATATATTAATTAAATTTCCATAAAAATAATGAATCCTTCGAAATACAAGTGGAATTCCTTTAAATAGGTCAATCTCTGCAAATTTCTTTTTATCTCTACTTGGACTCAAGAATTGACACTTACCCCAACTTGCTCCAACATACCAAAACTTAATTCCACACTAAAAACAATCATGTATAATACCTAAACATGATGTATAATCCATAAATAACCTTCACAAATATTTATCATATCAGAATCATCACTTTACCTTATATAGCTACATGCACCTTCCTAGAATGAACACCTTCCATATTTGACCCTTAAATAACAGGTCATAAATTCTTCTTATCATATCCAATATACAAGTTTGATATACCATTAGAAATATATCTGAATAAAATTCACAACATAACTTGAATGGAGTCCTAACTCCGCATGTAGCTCCTGCAATATCAATTTTACTGAAGACTGCTCCAAAATGCCCCAAAACCAAATGACAAAGATAGGGCACACTTTATAATTTTTTCACTATGATCATTACCTAAAACCTACGTTAAAATGTATAACAACTATTGTGCTTTCATAAATGGAAATTTAGCTCATACTTCATTTGGAAAATTTCTCCTCAAACTACAACTCTTCAGAAACAAGAAAATTCAAGTGGGGCCCACATATGACCACATGCTCTAACATACCTTTTTGGAAATATGGAAGAGTCCTATAAAACATCAAATTGTCATTTTTAGTAACCAATCAAAAATGGGATGATACAAGTACTTTTCTACAATTAACTCCTAGCTATGGTTTCTAACCACTTTAGCTTCTTAATGATCGTTCATAAAAATGTGATGATCAAACCACCTCATTATTTTTTGAAAGCTTCATAACTGACCTAAGAAGCTACCCCAAATATCTCAGGTCCCCATGCAAAGCATATAATTCACAACGAGCATTAGAAGGTCAACATTTTCTCTAAAACACATGTTACTTACCCAGTTTCACCAAAACTTGTATAAGTTCATATTTCTCTAGCATTTTGACATGAAACTTGGTATGAAGCACCATGAAAATATCCTATAACTTCTAAAACTAACCACATATCCCATATATACTTCAAAATCTCTAGCCACAACAACTTTCATATGTAAGCATGTCTAATTTTCACTTCTTGCTTCCCAAGGACCTCATAAAAGCATCACACCACTGAATAATGACCTGAAACTCACCATACACCTTAGTTAAAATACCAAAATGCCAAAAAATTTCTTGGATAATAATTATTATGCATAAATATCATACCTCCTTACTATTTTTCATGCTTACGGGATAGAAACAAACCTGAAATGACCTGACTCGACTGAGAACTGACAATCCTGACCTCATGCAGACCCATATACATTTAAAAAACACCTCATGAATTATGAATGACATCATTAAAACATCCAACCAGCTTGGTATAGCTCATATTGTGACTTATCTCACTAGACCATGTACTAGGACACCCTAGACCACTTGAAATCTTAACACAACCACTCATTCTTCATGATTGATACTTAACTGGCATCATATGGGGACTCATACAACACCGTGACATCATTTTTATATCAACAGGGTTGAAATCAATGACAACACAACCTCACAATAAACAACAAATACACTAGCCGTTACGAGAGGTGGTTGTGACCATGGAGTAAATGGAGGTACACCATCTATAGAAATGACTTGATTGTTATGAATGAATTTTAGATGAAAATCACTCATGAAGATGATATACTAACACTGCGAATTCAGTTGAGACCTAATACCATGTCACATCGGTTGAATGCTTGACCCACTATGAAAAGCACTAACACGGTGAGAGGGACAGCCGTAACACGCAACTTGACCACACCATAGGAGTTGTTCATTGGATATGAAATATGTGATAGTGGATAACCCATAATAATGAGAAGTGGGATAGAACATGCACTGATGGGCTAGGATGGATCAACCTTAGTATTATTGATAGGGGAAAATCCAATAGAAGCAACGATGTGTGAGTGATTAAAAGAGAACATGGCATGATAATCATGATAAAAAAATATGAGTGGTAGAGAAATGTCAGTGTTAGTGACTAAGAAATCAAGGGCCACCAATGTAGGAGGAGGTACTGTGTGATATGTATGATTAACTGATGAATCAATGGATTTCTTATTATGTTTTAGAATCGTGTTTTAAAATATTTTGAGCTTATGGTTTTTCATTAATCGGTAAAGAGTTTGTCAAGTCTCGGGAATTCAATCTTGTTGTTATCGATAAAATCCTATATCATTGTGCAAATTTTGAAACACCTATTTGTAGAGTGGCCTATACATCGATGATAGTCGCATTGATATTTTTCATTGTAATTTCTTCCTTTTGGTTGTGATGGGTCTAACTCAAGTGGTGGAGGAAGTATGATAAGATTTCTCTCAAGAAGTTGTTGTAATATGAGGTGTGGAGCAATAGGGAATTTGGTGAATGTGTGTTGATGTGGTTGTCATTAAAGTTCCTGGTATTAGAGAAAATATTGACAATAATTTTGGTGTTAGTAGGTTTGGTCATTGAAGGTTTGAATGTTGACTTGCTTTGAAAACGTGTAGAAGAGGATGCTTGTTCCTGATATTTAAGCTTTCCAATGGATAAAAGATTGGTTTTGCGAAGCTTGAGAGAATGACATAGTTGATTGAATGAGGGAGATGTCTCAAAGAGAACACTTTCCTGAAGAGGTGGTAGTAGACTATGGATGAATAAATCCTGAAGCTTAGAGTCAACGAGCACATTAGACATCTTAGCTAGGTTGTTTTTGTATTGTAAGACATAATCAATGAGATGTTCATTAGGTCCTTATTTAATTTATGCAAGTTGAGCATAGGATATTTTGGATCCAATGTTGATAGAAAATTGAGTAAGAAAGGCATCGAAAATATGCGTGAAGGATGTTACCGAATGAACAGGTAGGTCATAAAACCAACGCATTGCATAATCATGGAGACTATGGGGGAAGATTTTAGCCAAGAGGATATGATCATCCACAAAATCTAGACAAGCCACATGGAAGGCTTAGAGATGTTCTTGTGGGTCACCATGCCCATTAAAGATGGGAAGTTTAGGGGTGAAAAAAATTGGTGGAAGTGAATAAGTGGATATAGCGGGCGTGAATGGAGTATGTAGTAATAGAGTGGAGTCTAAAGATGGAGACGCATGAGAAGTATCCTACCATAATTGATGAATTTTTGCTTGAAGGTATTGATAAAGGGAGGCTAGATCTTAAGTGTAGTAGAAGGAGTCTATCGCATATGAGAAACAAGAGGTGGGGTATAGTGATTAGTAGGAGTAGGGATAAAAATGGGAATGGTGGAAATGGGTGGAAGAGTGGAAGTAAGTGGTTGAGTAGCAACGGTGGTGGGAATAGTGGAGGAAGCATTAAGCTCCACGAGGTTTATAGCTTCCTCACAAGAAACATATAAAAGTAAGTCTAGATCTTGGGGATGCTTAGTGATATGATCATTAAGGAATTTAGTAAGTTATTTAGAAGATTGAGCCATAGTAATAAGAGGAGAAGAGCTCGAATGTCGTTCACCAAAATGATTAAAATAAAATGTAAAATAATAGCCTAATCTAATGCAAGTTTGTAATAAATAAATGAATAATGAAATATTGAAATAATACCCAAGAAAAATAAGCTAGAAAATATGAAACCCTAATGTGTAAAGAGGGTTAGAAGAGCCTTAGCTGATTCACAGAGGTTTCGGAATATGTCGCAGTTGAATATCGACTAAAAAGATATGGAGTGCCATCACACAAAATCCTAGAAAAATGCATATCCGTAAGATTTGATCGAACCGAGGTGCCTAGAGAAGGATAGGGGTTCCCATGGGCACTGTGGTCTAGATTATAGGCACCCTAGTTTATGTAGATGCTCGTAAAACCTCCTCTCGAGGTGTCGTAAAAGGTTCACACTTTTTCTCCTTTTATCGCAATAACTTCATTGAATTTTACCAAATGTATCTATAAATTTGAAATGAATGAATCACCTAAAAACCCATAAGATAGAATCAAACCATAAAAATAAAGATGCAAATGAAGGGGTCGACTATCCTCAAATTCCAAAAATATGGACTTATCACCGAGCGATGCAATACATCCGAGACCCAATGTAGTTTTATGTGTGTGTATGTGGAATTGTGCCCTAGGTTGCTCTTGTGCTAGTCACACATGAATTAGCGAGAAAGTAGTTGGATGTAAAATGTAAATAATGTGTGCATAAACAATAGACTTCCCTCCTATGAAGTTATATGCAGATGACCCAACCTTTTGTCCATTATGATGGAGCTAGATTAATGTAAATAAAATCTATAGATTCCTTTGATGGATGCAACCTTAGGTGGAGATAGTATATGTTTAGTTCTTGGTCCCTTATTATGATCACATAACTTTATATTTATATGATTCCCTTGCTTTAATTTCATAATTAATCCCAAAAATGCCAACTACCAAAAATATAAGATGCTCAAATGACTAGAAAGGACCCAGAAAGTGTGACCAAAGTAAAAAGAGGATAGGGGGACCAAGAGGGGATGGGGAGCCTGGCGCGGTGTCCAAAATGAAAATGATGAAAGGTGAAAAGATAGGACCGAGCAAGTAAAGGTATAAGACCAATAAACGTGACAGAAAGGAAAAAAAGGTGGCTAAAGACATGGGTTAATTAGTACTGTTCTTACTTAGGAATCTTGCAAATAGTAGTATGCGATCGAGAATAGATAATTACCCAAAGTGTGTGATTTTTTGTCTACACTATCTAGTTTATGTGGGAGACCCTGTACAAAGATACCAAGGGTTTTGTGAAAGCATGTGACCATTTTAAGCACATTGGGAAGCCTATACATAGAGATGAGATGCCCCTGAGACCTATTAGAAGTGTGGAACCTTTTGAGAAATGGGCCATTGACTTTATAGGACATATTGCACCACCCACACGTAAAGACTGGAACATGTTACATTATTACTTACACAAATTATTTGACCGGTGGGTAGTAACACCGCATACAAAGGATTATACCGCAAGTGACAACAATAAGGTTATTTTTGGAAAATATCATTAATGAGATACATCTTTCCATTAAGCTTGAAAAGTGATAGAGGAACTCATTTCTTGAATGATACAACCAGAATTCTATTGGGAGAGTTTATGGTGGCACATCAAAAACTACCCCTTATCATGCTCAAGTTAATGGTATTGCATAATCTTTCAACACAATCTTGAGCTAGACTTTAACTAAGATTTGTAATGTTGGAAGAAAGGATTGGGATGATAAAGTGTCAGCCATGCTTTGGGTTTCCATGACCATGTATAAGAGGTTGAACAAGGCCACACCATTTCGGTTGTTGTTCCTGCTGAGAGACAATACTACCTATAAAGTTTTTTCTCCCATCCCTATGTATTGCGTATGTAGGAGGAATGTCATATTTATAGGTTATAGAAGAGCACATTGAGAAACTAATGCAATTGGATAAGAAGCGCTAAAGTGGATTAGAGCTAGAAGACTGAGAAGGCATAAAAAAATTCATGGCACGATAGGCACATTAAGAACAAGACATTTTTTTGGAAATATGGTCCTTCTCTATCAATCCAAGTTCATGTGTCACCCAGAAAGTTGAATGTGCATTGGTTAGTACCTTTTTAGTAACCAAGATACTTGAATAAGGCACATGTCAATTACAAACATTAGATATCAGCATGTTTCCCAATTACTTTAATGGGATTAGGCTAAGGCCCTACTATAAATAATGCTTCTTGGTGTTTGTAATAAGGAAATATTACCACTAGATTACGTTTCCCTTTCATTTTTTTTTTTTTCTTAGTTGTTGGTGTTTTTCTTGTTTTGTTGTAAAAAGAGTGCTTCGCACGGGAAGTTGATTATGATCTATTGAGTTCATGCACATAAGTTTAGTGTAGGGTGAACTAGGTCCAAGTGCATGAGAAATTTGAAGTATACCTATGCGTAGCTTGTTGAAAAATGGGATGTTGTTTAGGTGCACAAAATTAAAGGAAATGTGTCATAGATGAAAGAATGATGGAAGAATTGCTCAGATTGAAGACCACGTGAGGGAAAGGTCATGCAATGTAATGCAAGGTAGGTAGAAATATGATGGACTAATTGGTATAAAGAACAAAAGAAGTTGTGTAGCAGCGTAGGGAAGCATACACAAGGATTTATATGGCTTGGAAGTAGTATGCGTGCCAAAATATTATGGCTACGACATACGAAAGAAAGCAGAGAGAAAAGCACGGAAAAAGAAAAAATGTGATTAAAAATACAATATGGTAGTAGGTGAGGAGAAATTAATGTGATAAAATTTTGATAATCTTTAGAAAGGGTACTAAAATGGGTTCATTCTTTACTTTTCCTTGTGAATAATTAGAGCATTGAAGAAGTGCAATTTTGATCAAATTTGTGCATACCAGTGTAGAAAATCGAACAACTCAAATTGAGAAAGCATGCAACGTGTTTTTGGCACTCCTTCATGTGGAAGTTTGAAGCTTAAAGGCATGGAGGTTTGGATTTGTGAGAAGGGGTTGTGAACTAGGGTTTGCGAAGTAGGAACTCAAGTCAAGGCATTGTGTTCAAGCTAGGGCATGAAGTTGTTCGATAGTGATAAGTGTTTGAGAGAAAGGAAAGTGAAAAGACAAAGTGATTGGCATGTTTTGATAAGAAAAAGGTTGCTAAAACACCTAAGTCATGAAAAAATTTAGATCAAAAAGTAAGATAGAGAAAATGTCACCCAAAAGAGCATCCACAATAACAACAAAGGGAAAGGAAAGAAAAAATAACTAGAAGTAAAAGTCGAAGAAGTTCTTGAAGAATGATTTTCAGAGATGTACTATCTGGGAGGTTATCATGGGACATATCTAGGAGTCCCATATTAGAAGGTGCAAGGTGAGTGAATATAATCATCATTCGATGCAAATGAACACTAGATAGAGAATGAGTTGGTGTAGAAGACAAACCAAAGGACTGCCAATGATAAGCCAATTTATAATGATAAAGGGATCCAAATTTTAGATGGCATGGGAATGCTTCAGATTTATGAGTTTCCCTATTTGGAAAACCATAACACCTTTATTATTGGTTGATGTCATGGGTCCATTAGGACTTCTTTTACTCTACAGGTAGAAGAGTACACATTACCGCACCAAATATTGGAATAAATGCAGGGTTACACGCAGCTCAGGTATCAAGATAAAAATAGATTTGGATGATGAAGTAAGAGTGGATGCCACTACAGTCGAGATGAAATATCAAAGAGGAGGTCGTACGATGGATATTTTCAAGCTCCCTGATCTAGTTTTAAGGATCTTTGCAGATATGGTTTTGAGCACACAAGAGAGGTGTACCTAAGTTAATAAGAGGTGGCTTCATATTGCAAAAAAAGAGGACTGAGGGAATGGTGTACAACATTACTACCTTTATTACAGAAGGGATTATTGAAGAAGTGCGTGTGGGTGATAGGATCACTTGGGGAGTGGTCCTCCTATATATCATCTTCTAAGAGAGTGGAGTTTCATATGGCCTGAATGAAAAAATTTGGAAGTACCCACCTGAAAACAATTCCCTTGAAAAGAGATTCACATAGTACACTTGCGATGGCATAACTAATGCCCACTAGATAAGAGTGTACCAATGATATAGGTAAATGTTCAAGGAATTTGAGTATGAATGACACATTCCTAGTGATTTACCCTTGGTCTTGGAAGGGAAATATGAGTTTGTAGTATACCAACACTTCTACTTAGGAAGGTTTTACTTAAGACTGGAGAGAAGAGTCCTTGTTGTAATCCGCCTTATGCTTTTATAGCCCGCTAATTTTAGGAATCTATGAATAGGTTCTCGATGTGCAAAAACTTGGATTTGATGTTGATAAGGTATATTGAAACTACCATACACTACACAAAACATATGTGTACTTTGGGAAAGTTTCCTATATTGAAACAATGATATCAGATGATATCAATATAAATTCCATGACCTTGGCAACAGGAAATGAGGAGGAAGCGAAGATATACATCTACCTAAATCCCATATTGGTGGTGGTAAGTACATTGAGGATGATTTTAAAATCCCAGAGCCTCCAAAAGGATGAAAATTAGTTGGGACAAGGCAAGTGTGTGAGACCACTCCTCCAAAGTACATAGAGGAAGAGAAAGAAAAAGAAGATAGTGTTGTGCTTGACCAAAGTAATAGAAGAAGGTTGAAGAGAACAAGTGAGGAACCAAATAGTGGTGCAGGAATAACAAGACCTAGGAACGAGTCACCAATAGTCACTCGCCAAGCCGATCCCGAGAAAATAAAAATAAGATGAGAAGACGGTTGGTACACGAGAGGTAATAAGGAGGAAAAAGTGGTAGAAGAGCTCAATTGGGAGAAGGAAGCGAAGCTCTAATCCATGATGTGGAGGAAGAAGGGAACATGGAGGAGAGTCTCACACATGATACAAATATGCATGAGGTACATGAGGGGCATGACAAGCATCCCAAGGGTGAAGTAGAAAGAAAAAGGATATAGAATATTAATAAGGGATGAAGTATTGGGTGGAACCAATGCATGCACCAGAATGAGTAGCATATACCAACATGAAGGCACACTAGTGGAAGGAGGAAAAAGGATGAGGTCATGCACACACCTCAAGTGAGTTATATTATTGATCGGTCGAAGGTATTTCATGCAAGGTTCTAAATCTTTGTGGTGACGGAAAAAATTTATGGTTGAGAAGTGATCAATGTATAGGGTATGTCCATGCACACAAGGAAGATGTTGTCATGGAACATGTAGACTCATATGGATGAGCCCGAATTTGATATTTTGATGATGAATTTGCTACGTTCAAATTGAAGGAGCTAAGGAAAATTTTGATGGTAAGGCAAATATAACTTATTGATGAGCAAGCCAGCAATGCTTTGAACAAGATAATAGAATAAGTAGCTTATTGAAATGTGGACAAAGGGGCTACCATCCAAACATTTGTTAAGGCTAAAATGGATAAGTTTGTAGGAGGTTGATCGGCTAACCGAGGTAAACAAGTAGGTGGAAAATCGCACCAAGACTATCCTTGACATGGAAGTCCATATTGTAGATGAGATCATGATAGCACACCCTTAGCTGAAAGATAGAACCAAGGATGAGTACCCCTTGACATTGCATTATTTTAAATATTTGGTTCTTAAGATTTTAGAAGAAAAGTCAAGTTCTTAAGGGATGACATAAGAAGACATGGTAGTTGAGAAGGAAAGGAATAACAATACTATTACACGTAGGATAATAGAATATGAATCCATGTTCCAAATAATGAAGGATGCACTAAAGAAGGTGGGATGGGATTTTGATCATTATCAATACCCTTACCCCATCCTCAAGGCATATATTACTCAGGAGGACACAAATTTTGGCACACGCACAAGATGTGAAGAAGGAAGGAAATATTCATCATAAGGAGATCTTAATAGAGATTGTGTAGAAGCGGGATGCCCTGAAAATAGTCGGGATGCTTATGAAACTAGGCTTAAGGATATGGGATGCCATGTTATACAAAGAATGGATGTTATGGAGGGATTGATCTAAGGTATAACCTGGAGTGATAAGGGATTTGAAGAAGAAGGGAGAGGATATGACCCCCAAAGAGATGATGGAGGTAGTTGGGTTGCTTCCAAATACATCTACTAAGGGTTAGTAGAATTGGGTGAGTTAGAGAGCACCCTTAATAGGGATTTCCTGATCTTTTCAAGTGATTAAGGAGTAGGGATCAATATGCGGTGGATATTATTTCTTTATTTATGCCCTTATTATTTTTCCATTATTCATTCATTCTTTCTTTGTCTAAGTGTTGCAAAGGATGGAAAACATGCCTAGTGTGAGGTAATGTTGATTAGAGAAATGGAATAAATACCAAGTATGCAAGCTTACGAACATAATCACGCATGGGAAGAGGTAAAAGGGTAGCACATGGGACTATGCACATGCAAGAAACAAAGCTAGAACTTAGCTGGTTTTCTAGACTAGGATAAAAATATATTTGGAGTACCAATCATGCAAGTAGAAAAAGCTCGTGCAGAACATGCATGGAGGAAGATAATAATAGGATTAAATCTAGTCTTATTTTTATGATTTATCTACTATTAGGAGGAGTTGTAAATTCATGCAAAGGTTGTACGCATTGCTATTTTTAATGAAAAAAGCATGTGATCTATTTTGAGAGCACACCTACTATTGGGAGAGTGCATGGAAGGTGAAGGGAAATTCCCCACCCATATATATACCTATTATAGGTCATTGTTTAGGAGAGAGTTCTCTATGCTTAATTGAGGTATTTTTTTCTAATATAGATATAGGGTTTGATACTTACACACATGGTCCAGTGCTTTGGTACAACGGTGACTATGTATTCAACTTCTATTAAGTAATTCTTTTTGTTATAATAGATATCTATGGATGGATTTTGACCATGGATATGTTTGAGTATGGTGATTTAATGATTCAGTTTATCTTGATTAATGTTTAAAGCTGTTATCTTTCCTTATTATATGTGTTTCCAAAGTGACTTGAATACAATGGTTTTATGGATTTGAATGGTTTAATGGTTAATTACTATTATAAACATGAATGTTGAATTCCTGAAAAGCATATCAAAGGAGGGACCTGGTAGCTACGCATGCTTTGGGTGAGATTTCAAACCGATCGAATGAAGTGCCAACATGCATAGCTCAAGTGAAATAAAGGACTATAACTTGACTTTTGAATGGATCCATTTTGAAACCTTAGTGGCCCTAGGGTTTCTTGTTCTTCTCTTGATGTATTTTAAATTGATGCCTTCTCTTCTTTTGTGTCAACATTCCTCTTCCTATAATATTATATGATCTTCAATTCAAATCTAAGGTACCACTCCCTCATTTTGGTTGTAATACCTCTAACATGGTTGATATCTATGATGACTTTTGTACTCGAAGTTGCAAATATTGATATGTGATTCTTTTCAAGACAATGTACTATTGTAAAATAAGTAATCATTTTTTTGTAGATAGTTTGTTATCTGCTGGAAATAGATATAAATTATCCATGTCTATGATGAACTGAAATACCTTCTTATGCTGAATGATTCATTACATGTGGAAATAAGAAATTGATTCAGTTTAAACTAGTTCATAGTATTTATTGCACTTGAACTTGTGCTTCAGTCTTCATAATCTCGAGATGCAGGATAGCTATACCTTGGATCAATTTTAGTGATCCAAGGCATGCTTTCAATTTCATGACATTGAGGTCATTTTGACTGAGCTGGGAAGAATAATGAATTTCTAAACCCAAGCTATCTGGGATCATGGGTGAACTTTGTTGCTCACGTGCTTCTTATGTGATCCTTGAATGTCATTCTGATTCTTCTTTTGGTAAGTTTTAATTTACAATTTTAATCTATTTCTAAAGGAACCTAACTAAAATCTATATTCCTAAGATTGTAATCTTATGTAATTCCCACTTCAAACTACCACTTGAAACCAAGAAACAAACTAGGATTAGCTAGGAAAAATTTATGGAATAATTTTTGTTTTATTAAGAGTGTTTGCAATAAGGTTACAAGATCACAGTTAACACAAACATGGTTAATATTAACAATCAAGACTGACTTGCAACAAGTGCTTCTAACAACCATTATCAATAAGGCACAAGGTCAAAACAAGAGGTTAAATTCATCACTTAGGTTAGGAGAGTAAATTCTCACTCAACCCTACTCTAACAGCTTATAGGGTTTAAATTGATTTTTCACACACTTAGAGTCATCAACAATTTCCTAAATCATTTCCAATGGATAGGAAATTTTCTCATCTTTTCGGTGATATAAAGAAGTCCTCTTAACTCCAAGCAGTAAATCAAGTTATGGGCCGGTGGAGTTTGGGGAGAAATTTTCCCTAGGGAGAGTCCGTGGGCTTAGGGAGAAATTTTTTCCCTTGAGCGGGTCAGTGGGGCGGGGAGGAAAATTAGGAATTTTCCTTTCTTGAGTGCAAAAGTGCAATTTTCCTCTACGTGCCCGCAAGTCCGGAAAGAAACATGTCACTTCCCGATTGGTGTGGGGAAAAGTGGAGCAGCGGAGAAAGTTAGAAATTAAAATTTTTAGGCCAAAAGCCCAAGGGTGAAATTCGTCACGTGCCTCCGCCAAGGAGAAAACCCATGTCACGTGTAAAACTCCTATTGGTCGCAGGGGTTCATGGAACAACACAGCAAAAAGGAAAATTGAGTTTTTTTAAGTTAAAATATCAATGGTGAAAGAAACTCTGCGCTCCTACCGAGGTTCAACTTGCCACGTGGCATCCCGTGATTGGACGTGGATGAGCAAGGTGGTAGGGAGGTTTAAGAATTTGAGCCAATAGGGGTTAAATATGTAAAAAGATTGGTGTGGACCCACGCGTCCATTAGGACATGTGTCAGCACCTTAATGGCTGCACGGATGCGGGGTCGCGGAGTAAAAGTGAAGTTTTTCTAAAGGGTCACATAAGTTAAGCTTTATATAGATTTATTCCATGCACCCTCCAAGCCACGTGTCGGACGTGTTTGGGCATGGGCCGCGGGGAAAATGGGAAGTTTTTCCCAAGGTCAAATTTTCAAAATGTTATGTTTTCAAAGTGAGTCCGCCTCGAAGTGCCACATGGCAACATATGATTAGTTGTGAGAGTGAGGCCACGGAATTTTTAGGGAAATTTTTCCAAAGGTTAAATTTTGATTTTTAAACAGTTAGATTAATTTTTGGATGGCCATTTTGAAGTAAAACTTCAAATGGCCATAACTTTTGATAGAAAAGTCAGTTTTGGGCAAACAAGGACTTTCAGAAAGCTTTGAGTCCTATTTTCACAAAGGTCATCAATTTTGGATTTTGATGAAGTTTTGAAGGTCAATTTTAAGAAATCGATCTGCAGGGTTTAAAATTCAAAACTGGCAATTTTCCAACTTGTAAGATTTTGATCAAATTTTGATTTTCTTCTTCTCAACATGTCGATTGAACATGGAGGATTGATCTTGGGTATGTTTAGGAGTGATTACAAGATTCAATTTGTTTAGTTGAGTTGAAATTTTATATTTTTACAACTTCTGACAGGAAATGGTTATGCAAGTTGAAATTGAATTTTTTGATGAAGTTCAAAAATGTCTTTCTTAGTGTTGAGGTCAAATTGAGTTCATTAGGGTATATTACATCTAAGTTATAATGTTTCATATCTTATTACAAGTTATAATTTCAAACTGTACATTTATTTGATAAACTTAATTGACAGATTTATAAATGAAACAGAGATCTCTCACTAACGAGTTTGTAAATTAATTTGCAACTTTCAAATATGGAAAGCATGTCAAATTCCTATCTCAGGCATTCAATTGATTCAAACAAACACTTACATTCAATATGTAAAGTTAATTTCCAATTTTAAAACTCACTTCAAAAGATCAAAAGACTGTCATTTCTTTCCTACGTGTTCTTCTTCCCAAAACAGAAATTACAAACACAACAACAATTAAATTGCAATACAACAATGCAAGTTGAGAAAGGAATGTAATTCATTATTGATTTCCAACAATACTTAACAGATTATTTCTTCCTTTGAATTTCAATATGCAATTTACAAACTGTATGACATTCTTTTCCAAAACAGAGAATAGAATAATAAATCTTTACATTTCCCAATGAATCTCAATCCTTTCCTTTGCATTACAAGGTGCCTTCTCATTACAATAATAATACAATTCATCCACTTCAAGTGGGAAGATAACAATGAAATTTCTCAAAGGGACTGTCAAACTATATTTTCTCCAAGCTCCAAAACAGCAACATGCAAA
This sequence comes from Taxus wallichiana var. yunnanensis, assembly GCA_018340775.1. Taxonomy (NCBI): domain Eukaryota; kingdom Viridiplantae; phylum Streptophyta; class Pinopsida; order Cupressales; family Taxaceae; genus Taxus; species Taxus wallichiana. Next base: position 12,978,739 of record CM031238.1, on the reverse strand, counting down.
TTTCTTCATCATTTCTTCTTGATCACAACAAGGAAGGGGGAAAGGCAATGCTCTCCACCCAACCAAGACATCTAATGGGAAAGGAAAGCCATCCTTCCCCATTGGCCCCTGAGCCCCAACCATATCGGAATAGAGTATGAACATAAACACATGGAAAAAAAGGCTTCTATAACAAACAAGCAACATTATTTTCACATGCATAATACAACAAGATACACAGTCTACACAAAGACAACAATTCATAACTACAATAAGAATCATTCACACAACACATAGGCTTGATCAAGCAAACCATCAAGAGCAAGAACTATGGGAGCTCCTTATGCCTCCCAATTTGGAATTGGGCATCCACCAAAATGCATACCACCAATAAACACATCAAACCCATAAACCTTATATCTCCCAACCCCTCCTTATGCCCCCAAGTTTATCCCTTATGCCCCCATAGTAAGAAATGCAAGCAGTTTATTTTCCAAGGTGGATCTCAAAACCAAAACTCCTCCTTGATAAAACAAGTGCCATTGGCAATCCCTTATGCCCCCCATATGAAATCCCCATAGCCTTCTCCTACACCTTTCCTAAGCATTCTACCCAACCAGCCAAGAATACAAAACACATTCACCATTTCATTCATGCAAGAAAAGGGAAAAACAACATTTAAAAAGGACAAGATCCTACCTCTCCATTATGGAGTTTGTTCCCAAAACAGCAAGCTCTTCCAATGCTCAAAATGCAGTCCAAAACAGAAACACCAAGCATGCAAATGAATTTCCAAACTCCCTCCACAAGTAAGACTCCAAACAGCAATAAAAATTCAACCCAAAGAGGAAGAACAAAGTTTCAACAACCATAAACAAGAGAAGAATTCAAATTTTAAAGGAGAGGGAGGGGAGAGGATGATGTGGATTCCAAGTGGGATGCCACATCATTCTTCCTCAACCCCAAAAGAGAAATTCAACATCACAACTAAACACAATAAATGGAGATGAAAATCAACTTACACACTCAAAATTAACCCATACTTTAACAAGGACTGAATTAAAAACTTGTAAGGAAAGTGCAATAAAAACTTACACATAGTCATTTCAAAATACATTTAAAAAGTATAATTTTGACTCCAAAACCATAGGTATGGTTGGTGGAAAATTTTAAGAGGTGTGGGACAAGTTTAACTTGTCCCACAAGCCTCAAAATGCAGCCCTCAAGGACAAACTCAAATTCCTAAGAGGGTGAAGTGTCTTACACTCCAAAATCTTCCTTACAAAATATTTCACATCTCTTACATATTCTTACACATTCTTACAACGTGCATTAAAATCTATGACTTTATTTATTACATTCTTTTGACATAATGATTTATTTATTTAACACATGGTTATATATAACATAAACCCAAATCAATTAACAACTAATGAAAGGGGTAACACATCACAAATAAAATACATGCAAACATTATAAAAAGAAACACATTAAAGTAATACATGAAATCCCTTGGTCACATTTTAAAGGTGATTCCCCCATGGGAATCCCTAACAAACACAACATACAAACAATTATAGTTTCCATGGTGACCTCGTTGAATTCATCCAGAATTCTAATATGGTTAGTCTCCAGTCCCGTGACATTGTTGTGATTTTTTTAACTTACAAAAATGCAAATACCTCCTTCAGCCTCATGGCCGCATCAGACATCAAAAATGATATAAAAAATATCTCAAAATCATCTAAACACACAAATCACAACAATATCATTAATTCAACATTATCCCTTTTTTTTTAATAAATAAATCAACTATATCATCATCAATAATATTCCAACTAGGTCTACTCAAACATCCAATGTCATAAGTTCAAATCAACATCCATAATATATCCATGTCAAAAGTATATCATCAACCACATGTAAACATGTCTCTAGTAATCATCAAGTATAATAACTGAATCTAGATCAATAATAATCCATGATCTAACATCTAACCATCATACTAAAACAAAACATAGTAGTGTCCATAATATGATCAATAGTATCAAAATCAGTATCAAAAGTGTCAAAGGGAAGTGGGCACTACATATTATCCTAAGTTACTAGGTTATTTTATTAATGAAGAATGTTTATTAAAAAGGGAAAACCTAAGACTAAACTAATAGACTTTAACCTAAGGACCTAAGTTAGTTCCTAATCTAATGTTATGAATCTAACCTAAGACTTGGGATAACCTAAGGGGATGGAATGGATGACATGCAAAGGTAGGTCGGTGGCACCAACCTCTATGTATTTATGAGGATTTATTGGGATTTAAACTCTTTGATTGCCACCAATTTTTTGAGTGTATGAGAGTTTAGTGGATGGTTAGTTGGAATCTCTGCTAAAGTTTTAGATGCATGAAATTTTAAACTTGGTCATAGCCAAATATGATCTGGCAGAAGTGGGAGATAAGGAAGGACTATCAGTCCTGTTTGGCATTTATTGTTCTTGGAAATTGTGAAAAACTTGTAGCTTTGCATGTGGTTTTTCATCTCTAACCTCTAGTTCGAATCTTACATGCTTATTTCACCTTGCATGGTGGTGATGGTAACAAAAATATTACTTGAGGAACTATAAGAAGGGGAAAAAGGTTTCGAGTGGTTGTTGGCATTTTCATGGAAAATTTTCTATCAAGGCTCTGCTGGAAGATTTGCAACAAGAAATAGAAGACATGATCTCTATCAAGCATGATAGGCCCTATCTCTTTAAGTCTTTTACTTTTATTTAAATTTCTTCATTAAAATAACTCTGCTCTTTTGAAAACCTTCTAGTTCTGATTTTGTGTTTACTTATTCTTGCTTCAATGGCATTTGACTTTATTATTTTGGATGTAATTTGATTCTTTGTTGTTGTGTGGAAAATGAAATATGGGAAGTGTTGATTTATTACTATTGTGTTAACTTACTTACAATAGAACCTTCTTGGCAATAGAACAAATCTGTGTTGTTCTCTGTTGAATGATTATCTAGACTAAAGGTTGAATATACATTAATATTGGCCTAGTTTTTGGTTGGGAATCTATAGATTCTTGGTTCGAATGCTCTCCTTATTGTTGTTGTTTGGAAACTAACTTGTAGGAGACTTTGATTGGTAGTTAAGACTTGTGTCTATGACTTAAGAAAATCTTGTGTTCTACATTTGATCTATTGGCTTGTTGATGGCAGTGAGGACCCACTATTTTGTTCTACTTATTTCATGACTGTATTTTTAAGGAGTATACAATTTGTTAGTTCAGAGATATACTTATTTTGGGTTTTTCCCCAAATGGAAACTATGTCTGGAATCTTTGATTCTTTTGTAGAACCTATTCTCGATGGAAGACGAACATGATAGTATGCCTGTGAATGTTTGGTTTTATTCTTTTGCATTTTAATCATGTTTGTAAACCCACTTTGGGCTTGTGGTTTCCTTTATTTGATCTGGTGTGAACTATGGAAGGCATGCATATATTGTTGATTGTAGATGTGTATTTTGTAAAAGGGAGGTCGTTCACACGTTCTCTCTACCCTCCTTGTTTGGTTGATGGTGATTTATTTTGGAAACCAATTTTAAACTCGACTATTATCTCGCTTCTCTTTACTGTTAGTCACTGAGTCTTCTTGAACTTACACCCTTTTGGGTTACCCTATGGAAAGAGGATACGTTGGGTTGATTTCTCAAAGCTCTATGTTATATTAAGAAAAAGGTTTAGTGTTTTTGTGTGATCTGGACAAGCTATGTCTTCTTCCTGTGATGGAAGTATTGTTCCTCTAATTTGATTCTCTTTTTAAGAGTTGTTTTCCAACATTTGGGTTTGTGGAACTTAGAAATATTTGGTGTGTATCAACACTCATTTCTTGTTTATAGATTCACACAGATCTTGAAACCTTGAGTTGTCATGTCATCTTCACGATTGTGATATTGTTGAATCGGTTTATGAATTTCCTTGAATGGTTGGCGTATTGTATTGTATGTTATTGTGGTTTCATTCAATATTTGTATCTTTTCATTAGGATGAGTTCCATCATTTGGATAATATTGTGATCTATTATTAAGCTATGAATTGGTTGTTATATCTTTGACATTAGCATTGGAATATAATTATGTTGTTATTAGTATACAAGGGACTACTTGGATTATCTAAGACTGTAGTAATGAGTTCTGAACTTAGGGTTGGAATGAAATCCTTTAGGGAACCTTTTTCAGATGTTGATGTTTTGGGAAGCCTGAATATTTGTTAAGTATTGATCACTTAGGATCCTAACTCTAAAATGAGTTCAGGTTTGCAGGGAACTTTTGCAGTGAGTTAAGTTGGTCTTGTTTTGATCTTTAGTCGATAAACCTTCCTTGCCTAGAATGTTGAGACTTAATCTTGATCAACCTAATTTTTAGACTCTGTACTGAACCTGATATAGTTAATATTGTTTGATGGATTGTATTTAGATTTTTGGTTTGTCTTTTCAGTTACTAATCAGGTTGTTAAATTTTGAATAACAACACAATATATTTATTATAGAAAGGTAATTTTGAATATCCTTGTACTTCTTCTTGTAAAGTTAGAATAAGTTGAGTTGAGGAACTTAATTTGGAAACTTGACTGAGAAGATAAGGTTAGGTTGGGAAATATGAATTTCTCCCTTCTTTAATATTGTTGTTTTGATTTCTAGCATGTTGAAATGAGTTCATATGGATGTGAAATAGAATTAATTATGATGATTTAATTAGTTCTTGTTTATACATTATTTATAGATTCCATAATATTTCTCTCTCCTTTTTAGTTTGTAATCTTTTGGGAAAGTCTTTTTGTTAATCTTCTTTTGTGATTTTAGAACTGTTTCATAAACAACAGGGTTCCTTTTATGAAACAGTTAGATAAAAGCACAATGTTTTAATGTTATAGTGCTTATCATGCTCAGTTCATATGAATTGACTCATGCTAACAATTTTGCAGATGGATTTCATAAAATATGAAAGGAGAAAGACATAGAAAATTACATTTGTTTTACTAAAGAAATTGTCTCTTTATTATGATGATTATGTAGCGTCATTACTTGAGATGTAATTTTGTTGGAAAAGGAAGATGTAATAAAACTAGTTTTATATTGTTTTAATGACACTTTGTAATCCCTGAAATACTTCTGTAATCAGTGAATGGATCACTCCCTTTTTATAAATAAATGGTTTGATGATTGTTGATTTCTACTTTATTGTGATACCTTCATTGGCATAAATTGGGATGTATTATTAAGTAATATCTTTAATGAAGGGGAAAATAGGTATTTAAGTGTTATGGGATTTGGAAACTTAATAGTTCTTATATTTATAAGACTTTTGGATTAAGGATCTGAAATATTAGTTGATTTATTTACACATAAAAGAGATACAACTAATAGTTGATACTCTTGAATAGATCCTTAAATAATGGAAAGGAATATGATTGAATTATATATATGTGTGTGTGTGTGTGTGTGTGTGTGTGTGTGTGTGTGTGTGTGTGTGTGTGTGTGTGTGTGTGTGTGTGTGTGTGTGTGTGTGTGAATTCTTGGTTGTATTAAAACATATGTGATCTATTTTCATAAATGGACATTAGTCCTTGATAAAGGAAAAAGGATATTTTCCTTGAAATCAATCATAGAGACTTACTTGAAGATCTTGTTAAAGTGTTATGAATATATTATGAGAATGGTTGACTATGTTCTTCCTTAGGAAGTTTTATTTAATAAAAATATGGATGCTTAAAAAGGGAACTAAAAGGATTTAGACTTCATCATTATGAAGTCTAAAATAAAGTTTTTAAATAAGCTTGTTTTAAGCTAAGGCTAAAGTAAGAAAAGATTTAATGAACACACCTTCATAACATTGAGATCAATCATGTCGTTATATGATATAAGTTGATTCATTTAAGATAAACTTAAACATGTAATTGGAATGGTTAGGAAAGTAGATTTTACCTACATACCTACCTCTCATGTAATTACACCTTGTAACCTTTTTAGGTTAAATGATGCTTAGTTGAATCTTAAAGCGTTGTTATCATTAATATTTAAGACAATGATTAATTGGGTTAATAAACTTATAATCTTAAGTATGCTAGTCCAGTTGAGGAAACTCAGTTGGATGTTGGAACACATCAATCTGCGGCATAGTACCTTCATAATGACAGGGGTCATTACGAGGATACTATGATGCATTTTCTATGTCTCAACACCCCATTTAGTTTTTTTACTCAATTAACATAAGTGGATGAATGGATCACGGTTCTACCCTAAACAGGATAGGAACATGATCTAGTGTTGAGGTCAACTCATGTTGACTTAGGGTAACTAGACACACCCAATCAACGCAAGTTGATTGAGTATGTTTATGTATCCTTAGTCACCATGAGTAGTCTTCCACACTAGTGCCTGTTACTGCCCTTGTCTAGTGTTCAACCTTGTATCAGATTGAATCGACAGAAGTTAGGAAAGACCATTCTAGATAACAAAATAAGTGTGGTGAGGGACATGCTAAACATGCTGAACATGTTTCAATGAGTATATCATCTAGGAATGTAAACATGCTAAACATGTTTCAAAATTTGGCCAAATTATTGCAAGATGTTGTTTACATTGTCCTATGTCACCTAGTCTAAGATGCAAGATTTTAGATGAATATCGGTAATAGATATTTAGATAGGCCTCTTAGATAGAACACTTGGGTGCCCCTAAAAGGGTAAAGGAACCAAGTATACCTAGTATACACATTATTAAGTTAACATGAGAGATCATTTTAATACCGAGTCATGGAATGAGAGATCAATGTTTCACCGAGTCATTTATAGTTGTATATGGTTTCGTTATGAGATGGATTGGTATTGGAATGTGTGTTCTAAATTGTATTAATTTAGAATAGAGAATATTATTTAAGATAAAAAAATTACCTTGTTTCTAAAGTCTTAAAATGGGAATGTTACATTGGTATAGGATATCAACCATTTGAATAGGTCCATGTCATACCCCACATGGAGGAGGGAGTCTCTATAATGGTTATACTTGATTCATGACTAATGAGACACCTAATTACAGTGATATACAAACTGAATATATTCCTCATAATTTGCATCATCCATCCCACTTTTCATCCCCATCCATAGTTATTGAATTTAATGTTATCACCACACGACTCAATAGGAACCTAGTTGGGGAAACTCACCTTTTCCCCACCACCCATGGATCCCTCTACTAAGTTTAATACACCTTGTAAATGGTTTGATAGATTAGAGGAATTAAATAATTCCCCCACTAAGATATATCTTCTGGAACTATTACAAAATGAACCTATTTATAAGGATATATTATATGATTTCTTACAATCTATTACCTTGCTTCTCAAGTACTCAACCTATTTCTTTTACAACTATTATGGACTTATTGAAAGTTATGGATAAGGAAATAACATGTAGTACAATTGTTATCCCTCAAAACCCAATGTCAACTCATGCTCTCCTCTCCTTATTATGACAAAAATTCAAGGATTCCTCATTAAGCATGTTTTAATACACAATGTATCTAATATCAACATTTTTCTTAGTTATGTACTTAAAAATATGAGATTTTACATGCACATGATTGATACAACTACCACTACTGTATGAGGATTTGATAATATCACACAATTTTCATTTCTTTAATAATATCACATGATCTACATTAGGCATTTTTAGTCAAGAATAATTGGTTGGTCCTATAAAATTGTCCACTACATTTCACATCATGGATATAAATTTACATTATAATATTATTTTAGGTGTCCCTTGGATCCAAGATATACAAGTTATTATGTCTACTATATATCAATGTGTCAAATTCATACATGATGGTTATGAGTATACTATTATTGTTGACCCAAACCATTTCAAATATTCCAACATTGACACACAAAATTCTAAATTTCTCTTTATAAACCATCCCCAACAAGCCATGCCTATGGATAAATTACACACCTACGTTGTAGGAGAATCCAATAAAGACTTTGTCACTACCATTCATATACCACCATTGATTGAAAAAAATATGGGTTCATATCCTAATGCTCACACTCACTCTATTGATGATACTCTATTTGGTGTTCCTAACCTATTGGATAATGCAAGGCTATAAGACAATGTTGATGATTATTCTTTAGATAGTGATGTTGATACTATTACACTTACTGATGATAACTAGAGCAATCTAAATTTTAACTCTACTAATGTAGATGAGTCTATGTTTTAATATATTTTCCTTTCCACTAGTCTTAGACATTATCATCTTATTTTTTCACACCTACCACTTTTGTTTCTACATCTAATACTAGTCCGACACATCCATTGTAGTTGAATTTGAACCATTACAATATGATGATAACAAACTTGATTGTATACACACTTTTAGTTCTATCACTATACCAACACATCATGATAGCCCACGGGAGTTACTATATATAATTCTTCATCATGACTTTCTCACTTTATCTTATCTTCAAAATTTCTCTACTAAAAATATTTCTCAATAATTGGGTAATTCCTTTTGTGATTTATGTATCTAGACATGATTCTACTCACTATCAAGATATCTTTGCAAATATCAATAATATTAAATCCATTGGCACTATCACTAATTTTTTTGGGGAATCATTGTAATTGAAATTCTCACACTCACTTGACACATATGAATCTAGTAAGCCAAAACACTTTGATACTTCTACTAGTACACTTCACATTGATGGAAAATAATGGAACATATCCGATCAATGTGGATACTAAAAATAATATATGTACATATGAAGAATTGCATACATCAAGTCTCACTCCATATGATATTATTCATCTTCTCACTCCCTCTTACACTTATCAAGGACACATCATGCTTCTTATTTCAATTAGTTTACAATTCATCTTCACTAAAGTTTGGATCACTCTTGACACTCATCTCACCCTCTATATTTAGGAAAATATTGGTTACGATGTTTACAAGGTGTTATTGATACACATAACACGATATTACTTTTCTCTTGATTTTTAAAATGGCTACAATTAAAAATGATGGATTATCATTATCATCCTAATATGACACACCGGATTCAAGTTATGATTTAACACAAGACATGATACATAGATGGAGAATATATCATGGCCTTACATAAATTTTACAAAACTAGAGAACTCAATGGCCTATTTTAAAAAAATTTATATAACCGGGATGACTTAGGCGGTCGATTTGAGCCTCGCATGGATGATATCCTTGGTGATGTATATGATCTTGTTCTACTCACTTTCTTGTATATTGATATTGTTACAGATAAATAAAAATGTTTAAATAATAATATAATATAAAAACATTCACGTATGTGCAAAGCTACAAAATCATGACATGTTTATGGTTTAATTGGCTAGCTTATCACTTTCTCCATATTTTTGTTATGCAATTTTGATAGATAACATATATTTTATAGATACTCTTTAAACACATACATTCACAAGGTATATTGCGCTCGATGTAGGACATGCACATGTTGATACACAATTATAGTTTTCATCTTGGTTACTTCCCATTAATATTCTTGGGCATCTCCTAAACTATTTAGGTAATTTTTTCATTAGATTTACCGTACACTTCGTCATCATGATAACTTACATACATAATGTCTATGTTATATGTTGAGATAACTAGACTAATACATTTGTCTTGTGCGGTGATAGCCTATTTTGTTATTTATGATTTGAATATCACTATTTACTATACTTACTTGTGTTAGACCTTTGTCATTGTCATATGTGTTTTCATTGATGTTAAGTTGCATTGATGGCAAAAGAGTTAATTGGTAAAGTGAGAAAGTGAAAATATGAAGGTTGATTGGTAGTGTCAGCTCACAGAGGCTTCATGATGATCAAGGATAAGTTATAAGGGACTTAATCAGATTTTGTGCAAACTGTGGACATAAGGAGATAGCCACCGAAGTATGTAGGGAGCTACATAACTCGGAAGAAGCCACACAAGTTTAATATGGAGTGTGAGTAAAAGGAATGAAGCTTTAAAAATAAAGAGAAACTAAAGGATGATCCATGAGTGAGAAAGATGTGTTTCACCATTTTCTTTATGTTATTGAGAAAAAATAGATAAGGGTAAGGGCCAAGGAGGAATACATGTTTATGTTGTTCGGTTGATGGTTGTTACACGCATTTTGACTTCTCAATATAATGCTAATCTGTGAGAGCTTTAGTAAAAACCTTATTACATAGTTTGGGTGAGGTTAGATAGAGATAAAGGAGGGGATGCAAGGTCTATGGAAATGTTGAGAACACTCAAAGAGGTGGAAGGGCTAGGATAGATGATCTGATAAAAGGGTGGGTGAGGTTTGAGTTTGTCAAAAAGTAGACTATGAAGGAATGGGAATATTAATGGAAGAATGATAACAGAAATGATAACAACCCTATGGCTAGGATAAGAAGGGAAGTGATCAGTGATAAAATAACTTACCAATGTTGCAGATCTAATGGTTGGTTGGTGGGGATGATCGATTGGTGAGATGGAGCTTGGTGCAATAGTGATGCTTCGGAATGTCACCATGAGTGTGAATGCCTCTGGATCTGTCCTGGTGCTAGCTATGGATGTCTGTAGGTGCAAAAAGGCTTTGGTTCTGCTTGCATGTAATTCTCTTCTCATCTCCTTGATCTCAAAATGTGCCAACCCAAAAACAAGGTTGCTAAGGTGAATAAATGGTAACCGCGACGGTTCCAGATTCGATGGCATTGGTTAAGGTGGGATTCCCTAAGTTTACTAAATAATGGCGAGATATTTCCAATTTTTTTGGCTAGGTTGGTTTATTCTCGCAGATCAGAACACAATCTTCCCTTCTAATGAGAGGGAATGGGTTTAGATAAATCTTAGGCATGTGCTTTTATGGTCGGATCAAATCTTATCTCACTAAGGCAATTAAGATTAGGTCTTAGTTAGTTATGGAAACATGCCAAGAATAGGCCTAGGGTGAGGTGGCTAGATGAGGTGTCTAGGTGAGGTGGAAATTAGGTCAATTAAGGTAATTAAATGATGAATATTGTGAGGATGGGTATTAATTTAATTAAATTAATTAAATTAATATTAATATGGGGTGGAAGGGGCCATGGTTAGGTGAATATATTTGAGTTGGTTATTTGATGGGGGGCCAAGGGGAGTGTGACCCAATTTTGGTGTCTACAAGATGAAGTCGTGGATGTGAAGGAAGAACCGAGAAGTATGAATAGTCTAAAGGTAAAGATGTGGGAGTAAGGAAGTTTTGAGGAAGTCGCTCATAAAGGAAAAATCCGCGAAGAACCGAGAAAACATATAAGGATGTAAGATAGCCCAATAGAATGACCAAAATCCGTAGGTAAGGGGATAGAGTCATAGACATGGAACAAAGTCATGGAAAGGCATCGAAGAAAAGAAGGAAAGACACAAAATACTAAAAATCCACAAAAGTAAAGAAAAGCCACGGATGACCAAAAATACGCTAAGAAAGAAGAAATGTCATAGATCAAAGGAAAGTGCCATGATACAAAGAAAAAGTCAAAGAAGCTAAGGAAAGCCACAAATTTAACAAGATGTACTTGGACATGGATGAAGGACAATCAAATTTATTTAAAAATGGACAAGTGATATTTTTAACCCAAAATATATGGTGATTAGATTGTCTGCGGTGATTACGGTTGAGTATACGACTTGAGCTCCATGAAGAACGAAGAAATATATAGTTCCAACTATCCACATTTAATGCTCATTGAATTTTTAGAAATACAATTGCAGTTCTTTATGTGATTCCTGATTTCGAGGAAAATTAAATATCAGAGAAGAAAACAGGTCATTCATCTTGATCACAATGGAAATTCTACAAAGATGAGATATCTATTTTTAAGTATTGGCTCATAAATATTTTTTGGTGAATGCATAGAAAAAGGTGAAATCAAGTCAAATATAGCAAGAGAAAAATTTGGAGTTAGTTGTATTCATTTAATGGACCATATTTTTAGGTGACAAAGTAGGAATATTGCATGGCATGTCAAAGGAAGTGTTGGAATGGGTTGATTAACTATATAGAGGAAATTCAATTTCGATACATAAGTTTCTCAAGGAAGACGATGCAATAGAGCTAAGAGAGAAAAAATAAAATAGAGAAGAAAAAGGAGAGTAGATGGATGAAGTATTGAATAATTAGATGAGAAGACATCGGTGCAATAGATTGATTAAGGAGGGATCAATTCAAATGAGAAGAAGAGAGTAACAAAGAGAACACAGAAAGATACAAAAGAGTGATCATAATCTATTGTGCAAGAAATTTTTATAACTAGATGATCAAATTTTTATGTAAAAAAATAATTCTAAGTTATAGCTTAGCATATTCAGGGGGTTGCAGCCTCCTTATGGGTGGGTGCCTACAAAAGATCAGTTGTAGCTGATTAAATTAGGGGTTGGTGCTCCTTACAAGTTGGTGCTTGCTAAAATTCACTGAGTGGGTGCTTAGAAAATATTTGAGTGGGTGCTTGAAGTTGTGAAGTGGGTGCTTCATAGGTTGAGTGGGTGCTCAACCGAAACCATTGTAAGACTTTGGAATTGGTGTTCCTAATAAAGCTATGGTTTCAAGTGGGTTTTTCTCTCGAAAGGGTTTCCCACTATAAATTTTGTGTTTAGAATTTTACTGTCTGATATATGTTTGAAAAATGCACATGATATAGTAACTGCAAAAATTAAAATTATGAATTGGTATAACTCTGGAAATTAATTTTAATCTGCACTGATTCACCCCCTCTTAGTGCTTGTGATCTTGAACAACTTGATACACTAAACTATTAATACATGTTTTTATGGGTTACTTTGTTTCTTAGCTGACACATCATCTAACTCCATGTTTATGATTGACTATTTTTTTATTGATTACTAAAATCTATGAATTTTTATTATACGGATTGATTCCCTTGATTATATTTTGACACCATGGCTGTCCCATGTTTGTGTCTCTATGTGTATATTATGTGCATACACCTTCTTCTTTGTATTCGACATATAGTGACCTCTATTATGATTTTCTTCTAACATTGTGGGTGTCCTATGTTTACATCACTTAGCCTTTATGTCAATATGTTTCTATATTATTGATTACCTATATCTATAGTGTTATTTCTACATCTATACACATATGCTATTTCTACTCTTTCTTTTGACGTGTTGATTTTTCTACGTCGTTGTTTCTAATTATATACACATGTACTATTTCTTATTTTGTATTACATGCTTACTACTTTATGTTCCATGGTTTCCACCACATGTAACCTATTTTATAGATACAAATTCTAAATGGTGTCCATCATTCCATCCTTATATGCGATCTTAAGTAGATTATCAAACTTACCCAATACATGTACACATCTTTTCTTTTGAGTAACGTGCTTGAATGCTTTATCGGACCTCAAAAGAGGAGGTATTAATTTGGATATATTATGCATCTAGAGACAAATTACATGACATAAGAACACATTTTTACACGGTCTAAATCCTTAGAAATAGATAAATATATAAAATTCAAAACCATACACTATAGTCAAAACCATGATATGGTCCTAACCACACTATACTTTCTCGATGGTGGGGAATATTATTATAAATCTCTAGTATTCTCATATACTATTTGTAGACACCATTTTTGGTATCATTCCTCCCATTCATCTAGTGTTGTCTTGTTAGGGAATAAGAGATAAAATATGTGGAATAATCCCTTACAGAATCACAACAGTAGAAACTAATATGCAGAAAATATTACAGATCTCAAATAAAAGTGCAGAATAAATAACACAACATAGAGAGACAAGATTTAATGTGGTTCACCCAATTTGGGCTATTTCCACTAAGAATCACTTGCTTAGATTTTATTACAAGCCTCCACTCTCTCAATATAATACATAGATCTGTTTGGAGCTATGCTCAACAAACTTTATAGAATTCACACCCGAATTCAAAGCACATCTGCAATACATTTGCTTGTCTATCTATCATATGCATAAGACCATATAAATAGACAATTTCTACAAAACTGTGGGTATCAAAACCATGGGAAAAAACCGTGGGTATCAAAACAATGGGAAAAAACCGTGGGTATCAAAACAATGGGTACCAAAAAACCATGGGCCCAAAAATAGCCCATAACGGTTACCCATTACCCATGGGTTAATAAACCACCCATGAAAATTTGCTTCGGGGGCTTCGCCCCCAAGCCCCCATTGATCGGGGGCTTCACCCTCAACCTCCTTGACCCGCTCACCGGCGAGCGGGACCACCGTAAAAATACCCGAGTGTAACACATAAAAGGTGTACCACACTCTAACATGAAAATAGGCTCCACAAACATAACATGTCTCTCATTCGGAAGGCTTACCCATTCAAATCCCATTTCCCACCAAAAGTACATATTTTATTAATCAATCCCATTTGAATACCTAAACCTTGTTATATACTAATAATATCAAAATATACCAATTAAGTCATATCACCCCACCTAATAATTAAATAATTCAAAAACCATCCAAATCATGAACCCCACTCAATCAAATCAAATCCAATAAAATATATTATTCCACCTAATCATCCAAATCATGAACCCCACATGAACCCCACTCAATCAAATAAAATCCATATCAAATCCATTATTTCACCTAATCACTCAAATCATGTCCCCTTACTCATATAATCAAGGTTACTTTGTCAAAGTGAGGTTACTGATAACCCCTAATATAACCCCATCTCTAGGCTATAAATACATGCCTTCCCCTCTTTCAAACATGTGGGAAGTTTTTAAAGAATTAAGTGGGAAGTAAGTTTTGGAAGTTTTAGGAGTTGGAAGTAAGTTTTGAAGTCAAGGAAAACCTTTTCCATTATAGCTCTCCATTATAGAAGCCTTCCCCCTTCATTTTGAACAAGTAAGAAAGGATAATGAATTTCTGATATTATAGCTTCTCTCATATCATCCTCATGCTACTCTTATGATGCCACTTATGGCACCATAATGTCATCCACATGCCCTTGAAGTACCCTCGTCATCCCATTTACTTGGCATATTGTACTTCTCTACTTTTGCATGTTATCTACAGTTCATCTGTAGACACCAAAATTGTGTCTTACGACCCCTTGTGACCCGCATCTCATTTCGCAACCTAACCTCATTACCTAAACCTTACACAAGTATTTATTAATTGCCTTGTAATTGATAAATCTACACCACCTTACCTACCACCTCACTTTGCCACTTCATCATGACCTAGCCCTAACCCTAAAACTAACCTAATTAGGACCCATGACTTGGTCTAGACTCACATCCATAACTAATGCCTCCTTACTCGCACCCAAAGCCGACCTTCTAGCCACCTGACCAAGCCCGCAACTGATCTCTCGGGAGAAAAGCAGGGAAGGTGGGCTATTTTACTAAAAATAGCCTACTTTTTCCTAACCGATGCCGGTTCCTACTCGACCGCCGTCGGTTACGCAACCGCCATCGGTTCCTCGTAAATGGGCTCCCAAACTAAAACAACCGATCGAATTTCATTTTGGGAGATCGGTCGAAGGATTTTTAATCGAGGAGAGTCCAAAGCGATCATCGAGTCGAACTTCACTTGACCAGCAGCGAGACGAGTAAAGAAACGGAAGAGTTGGCAAAGAAAGGAGATCAACTTGCACCTTCATCAAAACCAGTAAGTTACATCTTGCATGTCCTCCATTATAACATTTCTTATGCTTTTGGAATTGCAATCTTCCCAAATCCGTTTCTGAATCCATTACCCAACGTACCATTGCCTCTAACCATCATTCCTTAGCTTCTAACCATCCCATTTCTCAATACTATCCAAAAACCAGCCATTACAAACACCACAACCAGCCCAGAAGATCCTAGAACCAACCGGTATCGGTTATCAGTGACCGCCATCGGTTATAGATAACCGGCATCGGTTCCTTTGATCAAAACCAAGAAAAACAGCCTTTTCCCTACCCAGTTTAACGAAACAATTTAATTAGTACTCTACAGTATTTTGTGTTAATTCATATTAGCAGGGGAACTGACCACCTTCGAAAGGAAGTTTCATACTTCTGGGCCCAAGCGAGTTCCTCATTTATTATCTAATCAAAATCTTGTGGTCTTGTGTTCTTATTTGCAGGTAGTCCTTCCAAGACAAAAAGGAGTTCTTCGCAGTCAGCCTGATCTTTCTCTACGGTACGCGCACATCATCTCGACATTCTACAGGTATTCCTCCTAACCCTAACCTTATCTATTTCTATAAGGAACGAAGCATTTCCGAGTGAAACATTTTGGCACGCCCGGTGGGACCCATTTTGGGTTTTTCTCTATTTCTTGCTTGCTTTTATTATAGGGAGCATACTTGCTGTTTTCTTCTTCTAAGAGATATTCACAGGGTATTTTATTATTCTGGTAAAAGAACTTGCTTTGTTTTTGCATCTTGCATTAGTAAAAGTCATCTCTTTTGCTTCATCGAATATCACTTTCGATTTGGGTTTTAAAACACATGCATTACATTCCTGCCTGTTGTTTTTCAATTCTAGTGAACATAGATTAAGTAACAGGTCGTACACGTGGGGGTGATATCCACGGTATTGACAGGAAATTAACCTTAGTTTCCTTTGCGCACAACACATCTTGAATCACTTCACAATTAACACAACATCTCAAACATCCCCCCTTTTCCGCGGTATTCCTCCGCCCGATTGAGGTAACCTTATAAGCCAAAACAAACTTGATATTTCCCCTAAGTCTTGTTGTTTAGGATTCTGACATCATTCTACGTCTAAAGGCATAAGCCCACAATAATTAAAATTAACCCTAAGGTTAATCTCTGCATTTGCGTGTGCCTCTTGCTTGTTTTCAAATCCTGTTTTCTCTGTCATACTTTGTCTTCTGTGATCAATAAGTTGCTAAACTACTCAACGTTGCTAAAAATCAAATTAGCAACCCCTTTGTATCTTCTTATTCTAGATTTTTGACACCGGCATCGGTTAAGGGACCGACGTCGTTTGCCCTGTGACCGACACCGGTTACCAAACCGATATCGGTTACTGTCTCTCTCAGCCCCTGACAAACCAGCAACTTGCTAAATTCACCATTCTGAGGTTGTTTTTGTCCTTGATAGATTGAAACTTTCCTGTGTGTTCTGGTCTATGGTTGTCATCACTCGGAAGCAAGCCGCCGCCATGGTTTCACACGCTTGCTCTGTTTCTTTGCCTGAATCACCCCCTTCACATTCTATAGGAAACCCTACGGACACCAGTGAGATCCCCCAAATTCCTGTAGGAGACAAGGACTTTGCCAAATTTCTGGATGCTAATCCCAGCGCTGTACAATACTATTTGTCTCATACCCCTGACCGTGCGCCTGATGGTCAGCTCCTTATGGGCATGCCTATTAGTATAGCTGCTCATTTAGCTCCTACTCCTCCTGATAACAATACCTTACTTCCCGCATCGCTAGCCCCGTCTCCCAATCCGACAGCGGCAGAGGTTCATACGACCCCGATTAGCTTTCCTTTTGTTAATCTTGGACCCCACGTATCGCCACCACCAACTGCCCCTATCTCGTCTCTCTTTCGACTACTCCATTCATGACTTACTCTCGCCACCTATTCAAATGAGCTTTCCTTCTCAAGCTCGCCTACCTTTTCATTCCCATACACGTATCCCGTAACCTCAACACCTTATATGGGACATCCCTATTCTGTGGCACCATCACCTCATCCAACCACAGATTTCATCAAGCAAATGATGGACAAAATGCAAAACCTGGAGGCTTCCGTTTCAGGAAGTCGTAGTGCCTTGACATACGAGCAAGTTTGTCTGGGAGCCCATTCACCCTTCTCGTCCCCCTTCATTCATATCCTCCTCAATGGGAGTTGCCAAAGTTTACTCGTTTTAACAAGTAAAGAGGATCCTCAACAACACTTGCGATCATTTAGACATGCTTGTTATTTGATTTCCCATGATGATGCCTTGTTACTCCGCACCTTTCCCATGTCCTTATCAGGGCCTGCCTTGGAGTGGTACAATGCTTTAACCCAGCACTCAATCTTCTCTTTTAACCAACTAGCCCAATCTTTCTTGGATCATTTCTCCATTAACATTGCCAAGAAAGTATCTATCACCGACCTCTATGCCATCCGACAATTCGAAGACGAATCTATCGCAGATTTCGTTGGACGATGGCGGGGCCTTATCAACCAACTTACGTATGCCTTGCCTCAAACCGAACTTATCGAACTCTTTACGCGGGCATGCGCTAAGCACATCTCCCCTACCCTCCAAATTCAAACTTTCCGTACATTCGACGAGGCCTTTACTATGGCTCGAAAATTAGAAATTCGAGCCTTAGAGGAAGAGAAATTGCGGTTGCGCAACAAGAACTCCACTTTCCGAACTCCTGATTCTACCAATAAACCAAATACCACCACTCCTCACGCGTCAACCTCTTCTAAATCAAAAGGAGCTGTCCACGCGGTGATGGTCAAATCCCAACCACCGTCCAATACTCCACCAAAAACCACCTATAAATACAAAGCTGAGCCCACCAATTACACTCCCTTGGGAGAAACTTATGGCGTCATCCTAGAGAAATTGCTCAAAGCTGGGGCTATCACCTTGCCCCCTGTAAAACCTCACTCTGGGTTTGACTCCACCGCGCAATACCTTCCACAGTACAAAGAAAATGACTTTTGTAACTTTCACCGCGTAAAAGGACATAGTCATGAAAACTGCAAGATGTTGAAAAACATAGTGCAGGAAATGGTTGATGCAGGGGATATAACACTCGATAATCCTAACGCCCCTGCTAACCGAAATCTGAAAATTTTCAACAAGCCATTCCCGAATCACTCGTCCAGTGACCAAAAGCCTCATCGAGAAAACGTAAACCAAGATATCTTACCACCATGAGGAGAGTGTTCATGAGATCCATGCAGGCTTCCCTTCCCAGTCGATTCGATACCCGACCTATCCATTTGCTCGCACTACCACTTGCCGCACAAGAGGAGGGTACGCCACTCCTTTTGACATCCTTAGATGAGAAATCTCTCGCACCGACATCATTAAATTCTTTAGTCATGACAGACCCCCTCCAACATGCCCTTCTGCCTATTAGTCCCTCATCACCTAAATCTTTTCAACAACCCGTCGACCTCTTAGCATCTACTGATACAGTGCCTCATCCGCCTCCTGTGTCACACCCGCAATGGATTGGAATTACAACTCACTTTTCCTCTGTACCAAAATTACAAATTACACCTAGAGACTGTCATTCCACAGAAGATAGACAGGCCCTATGGGAACGTTTGAGTACTCCTGTTTCTACTCAAATGCAAATGACTGATCCCGATGTCTCCACCATCTACCCGAAGTGCTTACAGAAGCTTAAAATGCCCCTGTTCTCGCCTTCACCCCCCTCACCTCTACCAAATTCCCCGTCCACTTCTATCAACTTAACCAGATCTTCCCCTACGCTTGGGACCTCACCAATGCCCAGTCTAACACACCCGCCTAAGCGACTCGATTTATCCCAAAATAAACCCGCCCCGCCACCTAGGAGACAAACGCAATCCGGGCCTCTATCAAAACCCTCATCTTCACACCCACCTTCCATATTGGGACCTCATCCCTCCACCTTACATCAATATATCATACCTCCTTTGTTTTCTGCAAAACAACCTACGCCTTTTACACCTATACAGAGATCAAAGGGTATCACAACATCGTTACCCCGCGTATCCGGTCCACCTATCAACCCTAAACCAATCCCATCATCAAAGGATTTATTTTCTGTCACTCCCCTTTCTCCGTGGTTGTTTCCCGCTACCATGCCATCTGTAGCCTCATCATCTAACCGGTGAACGTAACACGTGTCCAAGAAACCACGTTTAGTGAAAAACATGTGTCAGCACCCCTCGACTAAACCACCACCCATACGAACTAAACACGCCCAAACATTACCACAACCCACACAATCAATACCCTCATCTTCTTCTGATTTTGACCCACTCAAAGGATCCTACGCCAAAATCCTTGCTATGTTGGTGGAGAATGCGACCATCTCTTACCCCCACTTAGACCTTATGACCCGTCTAAGCCCGACTGTGGATTATGATGAGTCTAAAATCTGCGCCTATCACCGCACACCTGGACATGATGTAGAAGGATGCAAAGCTCTAAAAACCATCCTTCGCCAGTCACCTCTTCCGGATCGAAAGATTAAGAAAGACAACTTACGAAGGGAGAGACCTCTAGCGTCAATTCCCTCTACTATACCATCTGTCCCCGCCTCACCAAGATCGATCATTATTACAACCCCACCTCTTGAAGACCATGAATTATCCCAACCATCTTCTTCATCTCAGGTCTACGAGATTAATATGATTAGTGTCGCTACTCGAGGACAGAAAAACAATGGGAAAGCAAAAGAAAACACACCTGCGGCATCTCTTTCTCCTTCAACCATCCCGATTACACCACCACCTAAAGTGGTTATTCGTGGACCCGCCTATCCCGTCTCTAATGGAGTTGCCCACCGAACCATGATCAAACAACTTCATCAATCGCCCGTAAAAATGACACTATATGATCTCATTCAGACCTCTGAATCTCATCGACAAGCTCTCGTTGAGATCCTTCAAGGGATAGAGGTTTTACCCAATGAAACCCTGCCTGTTACCTCCATTCTAACACCCAATCACGTTGCCTCTCTCACCAAACAATCCATCTCCCCACCACTTCATCTCAAAACAACAAGCCGCATTTTGTGGTTAGTTTCTCGGAAGATGAAATTATCGATTTTGGTACGTAAGACCCCGACCTCGCCCTTTTCATTTCCGCTACGTCCGAGACATTCGAGTACGTCGGGTTATGATTGACGGGGCGCTAGCCTAAACATCATCTCTTCAAAAGCCTTCCAACAAATGAACATCCCTTCTAGTTGCATGTGTGCAACCCCATCATGTTGCGGTCATTCAATGATGCTATTACTTCTACCTTAGGCACCGTGATCCTCAACATTCGCGTAGGCCCACGTACTTTGCCCGAACTCTTCTATGTCCTTGAAGGAGAGTTCCAATATAATATATTGCTAGGTCGTCCTTGGATCCGGGCCATGGGATGCGTCCCCTCAACATTACATCGATGTATAAAATTTGAGTACGAGGGGAAGTCCTACACTGTAAAAGCTGATCCTCCCCCCTTCAAAACTTGCAATATGTTATACCGCCCAAACGATGTGCTTATACCAATTAAGACACCCATACATTCAACCCAACCATCCTCTTCCAATATACCTCAACCGTCCACCTCAACTGCACCTACAACTGATGAAACCACCGTTGCACAAACCACTTCTCTTCCCGCAGCTAACATCCCAACCTCCGACCCCTTAGTAGACATTTTTCATCGCCTTACGCTGGGGGAGTATCGCCTATATAACGTTAGTTCTTTCCCTACCCCGCAGGAGTACGGACAATTACATGCACACCCCACCTACGACCGTCGCGTGGGGGAGATAATCTCTTACGGACCACCCCATTGTCGCACTAACCTAACATATGGGGGTGTTGACGCATCCTCCATTACCCCGAACCTCCTCTTGGTGTGGTTCCTTCAATCCGATTTTCAATACTTGACAAATCGTCGTTTCGCCCTCACCTTCTTGACTCGCTGTGCGTGGAAAGGCTTTGGTTTTGGCCTTTACGAACAAGGCCGACATACTCTCATCCCCATCACCACACGCAAACATAATGATCGCAGTGGTCTTGGTTTTTCCGAAACACCTACGCAAGAGACACCTCCTGTCAGCTGTATCCTGGAAGAAGAGGACGTCGCCCCTACTGAACCATCATCACCCACTTTGCCATCATCTCCCACAGAATCGATGGACCCTGAATCTATCCCTCCTAACTTTTTTTTTTCATAAATGCTATCTTCATAGGTCCTCTCACTTATCAACGCGATAATGAGGACCCATCTTCTCTTCCCCTTCTGTATCCAGACATGATCGAAGAGGATTCACCTTTGATTAATGTTGTTGAATGCCAGGATGACGACTCCATCCTCACTTACCTAGGCGCGGATGATTCTTATATTCAACGTGCCTTACCATCGAAACTCAAACCATCTTTGAACGAATCTACTATAGAAATCAACATCCACATGGAGGAAGATCCTCACATAGTGAAGATCGGACAATCACTTGACACATCAGAACGAACCGCCTTTACCACCTTTCTCCGTGCTCGCAACCAAGCTTTCGCATGGTCTTACGCTGACATGCCAGGAATTGATCCTACCATTGCCGTCCATAACATCACTCTAAACCCCGATTCCAAACCAGTCAAGCAGAAATTGAGAAAAATGCATCCACGCATTGCTCTCTTGGTCAAAGAGGAGCTCCAACGACTCCTTTCTGTTTCCTTCATTCTGCCTATTGACTATCCTCAATGGATTTCTAACATCGTACCTGTCACGAAAGCGACGGGGGGACTTCGGATATGCACGGATTTCCGGGATCTTAACCTCGCTTGCCCTAAGGATGACTTCCCCCTCCCAAGTATTGATCAACTTGTTGATCTCACTGCGGGTCATGAAATGCTTTCTCTCATGGATGGCTTTTCAGGTTACAACCAAATTTTGGTTGCCCCTGCCGATCAACACAAAACTGCCTTCATAACTCCTTGGGGAACTTTCTGTTACCGTGTAATGCCGTTTGGCCTTAAGAATGCTGGTGCGACCTATCAGCGGGCTATGACCTACATTTTCCATGACATTATGCACACTATCCTCGAAGATTACGTTGATGATCTTCTGGGCAAGTCTAAACATCGCAGTGAACATCTCGATGTTTTAACCATTATTTTTGATCGCCTGTTACAATATTCTGTCCGTCTTCAACCAAAGAAATGTGTCTTTGGTGTCCTTTCGGGGAAACTTCTGGGCTTTATCGTCTCTTTACGTGGCATTGAGGTCGATCCATCTAAAGTAAAAGCTATCCTAGAAATGCCCCCACCCAAAAACCTTAAACAATTGCGTAGTTTGCAGGGTAAACTTCAATCCATCCGGCGTTTCATTTCCCAACTCTCGGATCGATGTCACCCTTTTCATCACCTTCTAAAAAAGGACGTTGCCTTTCAATGGAGTGAGGAGTGTCACCAAGCCTTCGAAGCTCTCAAAACATATCTCTTGCAGCCACCTGTGCTTATCCCACCCGGGACGACCGTCCTTTCTACCTTTATCTTTCCGCCATTGACCATGCTATAGGAGCTATGCTCGCCCATCGAGACATTCGACACGCCGAGAGCAGCCGTTTACTATATAAGTCGTACCCTCGTGGATTACGAGACTAGGTATACACATGTAGAAAAATTGTGCCTGGCCCTATCATTCGTCGCCACCAAACTCCGACATTACCTCCTGAATCACAAAACTTTCGTCATCACCAACACAGACCCCATTCATTATATGTACGCCAAACCACACCTAAACCAACGCATCGCTCGATGGCTCATGCTCCTCGCCGACCTCGACCTTGAATTTATACAACAGAAATCAATCAAAGGACAAACTCTTGCAGATCAACTTCGTGGAGGCCCTCTACCTGGGGAACAATTTACCAATTTTACCTTCCCCGACGAACTCATCGCCACTCTTTCGCTCGGAGAAGTGTCGTATCAAATGACCCTCTTCTTCGATGGATCTAAGTGCCAGCGCGGCGGAGGAGCCGGCATTGTTCTCATCCCTCTTGACGCTGAACCTATGCCTCTTTCATTCCGACTTGATTTCCCTTGCACTAATAATACAGCGGAATACGAGGCCCTTGTTCTAGGTCTCCAAGTTGCGTTACACTTAGGTATCAAATCTATCAACATTTTCGGCGACTCTCAATTGGTAGTCAATCAAGTTATGGGCGTCTACCAATGCAAAAACGAGGAACTTCAGAAGTACAAACACCACGTGGAGTCACTTCTAGCCTTATTTACCCACTATTCTATACAAACCATTCCCCGCTCCACTAACAAATTTGCGGATACTATGGCTTGCTTAGCCTCGCAAATTCCCGCCGCGCCAACTGACTCTGAATTATTCGTCGTGGTCCAACAACTTTTTGCACCATCCTATTTAACCCCGGTAGTTTGCATGATAAATACTGTGTCTACTAATTCACAGGATACCTGGTACCACCAATTTCATGACTACCTTACAATCTCTGTCCTCCCACCTGATCTTACTAGTAACGGCAAACGTGCTTTTCTTAAAAGTGTTTCGCGTTATGTTGTCATGGGGGGACTCCTCTATAAACGTGGCTTTGATGGTATCCTCCTTCGCTGTCTAACTAGCATGGAGGCCACTCATACCATCCAACAAGTACACGATGGGATTTGTGGTGGACACTTTAGTGGCCTTGCCGTGGCTAAACGAATCCTTCGCCTAGGTTATTATTGGCCTACTCTCAATAACGACTGCTACGAATATGTTAAGCGTTGTGTCATGTGTCAACAACATGCCAATCTTCAACATACTCCTAGCCACCCGCTACAGGTCGCACGAGATCTTTGGCCTTTCTCACAATGGGGTTTAGACCTTATTGGTGAGATTCACCCGACCTCTTCACAACGTCACCGTTGGATAATCACAGCGACCGAATATTACACAAAATGGGTGGAGGCCGTTCCACTCATTTCAATCAAAAAAGAAAAAATTGTCGAATTCATTAACCATCACATTATCTGTCGTTTTGGTATTCCTCATCGCCTAATAACAGATAATGGTAAATCTTTCAAAAATAAGTTGTTACAAGACCTTTGTGACAACTTTGGTATCAAACTTAGTTTCTCGTCACCTTACTATCCACAAGCCAATGGGCAAGCCGAGTCTTCTAATAAAACTCTAACCAAAATCCTCATGAAAGTCGTCAATGAATCTGGAAGAAATTGGCACGATCACATTCCCTTTGCCCTTTGGGCTTATCGTACTAGCATTCGTACCTCCACTAATGCCACACCTTTTTCATTGGTATATGGCACCGAGGCTGTTTTGCCTCTCGAAATACAAATACCCTCCCTTAGAATATCTCTTCAGGATATTCTCACCAACGATGATTTCCGCCAAGAGCGGTTAGCCCAATTGGAGCTTCTTGACGAACGCCGTCTTACAGCTCTTGATCACCTTCAAATCTATCAAAAACACATTAAACGTGCTTATGATAAGCGACTTCATGAGCGTACCTTTAAGGTTGGTGATCTTGTCCTCAAAGAGAATCAACATGTAACCAAACTAGAAAAGAGCAAACGTGGAAAATTTGCTCCCAATTGGATTGGGCCTTATATAATCACTCACACCTATGGATCAGGCACTTATCGTTTAGCTTCGCTTAATGGTAAACCTGAGCCTGAACCCCTTAATGCCTTGCATCTTCGACCATTCTACTGTTGAATCTAGTGTTATATCACTCCTTATCTACCTACTGCTCGTCCCTTGAGCTCATTTACCGCTACATACACTTTGTTTTCTATATCTCCGAATAAACTCAAAATCACTTCGCACCTCCCCTTGATAATGCCTTCCCCTTTTTTAGTCTAGTCCATGACTTTAAAGTATTAAAATAAGCCGTATTCTTATGGGATTTTCTTGAGTCAAACTTCCTACTAAACTAGATGCTTCACGCCAAAAGAACATCTAGTCATCTAAATTTAAATATAGACTGCTCCCTCGAAGGACAGCTATATGCCAAACTATTGCTGCTACTATAAATAGACTGCTCCCCTGAAGGACAGCTATGCACTAAAATCATCTCTGCTACTATAAATAGACTGCTCCCCCGAAGGACAGCTATACACAGTCAGCCTTTATCAGAAGCTTCTCGCATTGATCAGCTTCGTGAAGACCTCAAGAATAAAACAATCAATATCCCTTGTAGACTTCCCGCATCGATCAGTCTACATTCAATAAAATAAAAGCCTCATTCAAAAGAACTTTTTGGGTCATGGACTTGTCTATTTAGGGTAGGTTCTCTTTCGTTGTAACAAGTTCTTTGTACCTCAGCTATATCATCCACATCACCTCACCATTTGTTCAACTCAAGGGACGTCACGTACACCTGATATATTGTGATCATACAACTCTTTTCAACTATGGACTTCTCGTCTATACACGGCACTTAGGGCTTCAGGCTCGTTCTACGTTGTGTGGTTTGTTTAGCTCTTTTCGCCTACGGAGCACTCTTTCCGCTTTGCCTCGCATCTAGAATTGTGTGTTGATCTTAATCAGGACACTATTCCCTACTACTTGGGTATGCTAACCCTTGCTTTACCTATACCTACACCAACAACATTATCCTACCAGCACCAACAACATTACCCTACCAACATTAAATTTTTACCAAACGACAAATTGCCTAAACCATACCAAATTGCCTAAATTCACCCCTCCCTGATCCTAAGGGAGAACTACATCGGTCTGAGGCCCTTCCTTGCTTTGTGCAATGGGCTATGTAGGCAGCACTTCGGAGACATGGGGTCTCCCAAGGTTAGCTCGACCATCCCCTACCATAACCTATCTTGTGTGGTGAATATAAATATTTTTGTGTATTTTTATTTTTTTCACATTTCTCTTTATCCTTTTTTCGAAACACCGAAAATCAAAACACCGACAATCTTATTATTATCATAACTCAAATCAACATACATATTCAGTTTTATTTAGATGTTAAACAAATACATCTTCTCTATCATCGACACGCAGGTCGGCATCCTTATTCTTATACCTCGCTAACATATACTCAGACCATCACAACTCATCCCGAACTAGGTGATGATCGTGATCGTCGACCCTCTCGCCGGCCTCTCTCGTCCTCAAAGGTACCGCGGCTATTGGTACCGCCACCGATCCGCCAATCTCTCTCTGTAGCATATGAATACGCCCTCTCGCATGGAGAACTCCAGCCTCTAGTCTCGCCGCCCGTGACTCCGCAACCACTAACAATCCTCTTGTCTCATTCACCTGCGTTTGGAGCTGCTAAACCAAACGCTGCAGATGATCCTCTCTGCTTTGTGATCACCATCGTGTCGGGCGCTCGCGTACACCTCGCAGTTCTGCTACCCACCATAATCGATAGGCCTCTGTCATTCCTACATCCATTACCCTGCGATCGGCTGCTATCTCCTCAGGCCCTTCTGGAGGTGTTGGCCGGGGTGGTGAGAATGCTGCCTCGGCATCGATCCTCATATATGGTCTATAAGCCTGTGGTATGTCCTGCACATATCCAAATTGTCGCCGCACGCGATCTATAGGAATCCTCTCATATTCACCTGGCCTGTGCCCCGCGATCCACCTCAATCGCTCTACACCTCTCAACTCCTCAGCTATGTTCTCGGTTACCATATAGTTCCCGTAGGGCCTCCAACAGATATCCGCAACTGTCACTCTCTCCCATACCTGCCTATAATACTCAATGTCACCCGGCACGGCCTGAGATCTTGCCTCTTGTTCTGTCTGGACCCATCGTCGGAATCCCAACCTCGTACTCGGTCTCTCTCGCCAGATAGATCGGCCTATTGGTCGCACACAAACAATGTGCTCATAGGCCCAACAGTGTAATAAGTATGAGCAATCCAACGTTGTCCTGTGATTTCACCTACAAGCCCATAAACCCCTGTATAGCTCCGCCAAATACGCAGGTGCCCATGCAAACGTAACGTTCCTTTCTATCATCTCCCAGATAACACACATCAATGCCTTTGGAAATTTTCCCCCTTCCGCCCTCGGTAATGCATAATACCCTACTGCTATCATTAATATCACTGCTAACCTTGTCTCCTCGGGGTCTTTGTATACATTACCCCATATGTAAACGATAAACCTCGCTGTGTCAAATCTCGTGCGTATGGACCAAATACTGTTGTTATCGCTCCCCGTGCCGCGCTAGGTAGTGCCTGATATACTGGCTCTCCTGTAATAGGGAGTCTCAAAATCCGAAACACATCTTCCAATGTTACTGTCATCTCACCTGTTGGCAGATAGAAGGTATTTGTCTCAGGATTCCATCTCTCAATCAGCGCCTGTAACATACCATGGTTACGTGCGATTCGTGAATAATAACGGATTCCACTTAACCCCAAACGATTTATCAATGTCCATTCCGCTGGTGTTACATCCGCTCGGATTCGCGACACAATATTTGCACACTATCATTCATCCTCAACTCTGTCTCTGCCTGCATACACCAAAACAACAAACAACCATTCAACCCGTTAGGGTCTTTTTCAAACATTCTGGAAATTTCTCCAGTAACCGGTATCGGTTATACGTAACCGATATCGGTTACGTAACCGATACCGGTTCTACCTAACCGCTACCGGTCACTGTCAATTTTATACACTTTCCTTAAAAACAACCACCTACGACAATAATTTGCTCGTTTCTTCGTTTTTATACATATAAACATACCTGAAACCCCTGATTGCCTACCCGGTAACACTTACCTCACCTGCAACCCTTGTTATCATGTTTTCTTTCTCATATTTACCCACCTATTCTACCCCATCTTCTTCACAAAACCATGCAGAAATCAAATCACAACCAAAACGTTTACCTCTTGGGTTGCAGTAGCTTGCGGTGGCCCTTGTCTTCTCTCTTGTCCCTGCCTGCTGGATGTTTCTCCTCGTCCTGCCATTATCACCACCTTTTTTCAAACCTGCCTTGCTATCTTCTGAATCTCAGATCACAATTCCCTTTTCTTGTCTCTTCTCTCCTTATCACTCAGATTTCTCATGCAAAAACCTGTCGCAGTCGTCAAAACGCGTCGCGTTCGCGCTTTTAACCTCTTGCATGGCTCTAAAATTAAAACTTCAGTTGCCACCCTAGCTTTTTTATTTTTAGAAAAGCCCATACCTAAATAACCGGTATCGGTTGCTTAACCGATATCGGTCTGTTAGCTACCGACATCGGTTACCTAACCGATACCGGTTACACACCCTCCTTTTTGAAACAGGGTTCTTTTCTTCATTTCTCATCTAAATTTTTGTCGCGCCCGCCTCTTTGCCTGCATAAACAACACAATTTACCACATTTTGTTCATCCACCACATATAACATTACATTTTCATTAAACATCATTTATACCAATACACAACCCTCAACTACAAATATCAAAAAACTATCAATCTATACATCATTCGGATCCAACTCATCAGTTACATATATCACACTGTCACAAAACCACCAATTTATCACATAACCTGTCATTCATATATACGCACAAAAACATCAGCATCATCTATCTATCAACATGTCAATTAAACTCATCACACATTCTATATATTACCAAACCATTAACAAAATATTTCAACACATTTTAAAAACAGCATGTGGATCAAAACATCATCTATATATATATACAAATTTTCAACAATACAATGTGCCCTACATCGGGGCCTCTGTGATCACATAATATACCAAAGCCGGCACGCAGGCCGCAATACCTACCACAAATCTCGACTCGGCTCGCAGGCCGGTCTCTCATATCAAAAATATACTCGGCTCGCAGGCCGGTATCAAATGTACAACCCGTACTCGGCTCGCAGGCCGGTATATAATAAATAAATCAATCAAAACAATGAATAAATGTAGGCACGCAGGCCTCTATCAATACAACCGGTTCGCAGACCGGTGCCCGTGTCCCTATACAAAACCACGTCGGGGATCTATCAGCTCTCCCCACCGCCCTCGGCACCTCTCCCCGCTGGTCCCTGTGGCGCCTCTCGCCTCTCGCACTCACTCACACGCACGCCAGCTGTGGCTGCCCCTCCCTGAGATCTCTGGCTGCGCGAGGTCTCTGCTCTATGAGCTGCATATGCCTGATAATCGACTCCGGTACTATCAAGAATATCCTGATAATAACGGGCCTCTGCTCTAACCTCCATATAACGATCTCTCGCCACTGAAGGAACTGGGGCTGGTCCCCTGGCACCTAACACCAATATCCCTCGAGCTCGTACTGCACACTGTGGGTGGTGCTTTGGTGGAGGTGCTACTGTGCTATACACGCACTCGTGGCCGTGGTGGTATCTGGGGTGTGGTTGCTTCCGTACGGTATGCCTGCGTACTGCATTACTCACACTCGTGGCCATGTCTTGCGGCTTGTGGTGGTGGTGCGCGCTGTGCTGTCACACTCGAGCTGGGCTACGCTGCCCTGTAAAACCCCTATTCGTGCTCGTGAAGCGCCAATCTGTCCTCGTAATATTGCACTCGCCCCGGAGCTGATCTCTCTCTGCAGTCACCGCTGCCAAGTCTGGCTGTGCGGGCTGTGCTACCCTCGCCGCTCTCTCGTCCTGGGGCCCACTGGACCAGATGCCGCTGTGCACCGGCATCATCCACACCCCCACCTGCTGGTCTCTCCGCTACCCAGTCCGGATCCCTAAGGCTGTGGTGCTTTGGAGTGGGGCTCAGTACATCATCCCTCTGTCTTGAGGGAAGGGAGGTGGCTCGTCCTGTGGCAGCCCCATCTGCCTGCGTACCCTCTCTAAGGGTATCCGCTCGTACTCTCCCGGCCTCCGTCCTGCTATCCAGAATGTATACTGGATCAGGCGCAGCTGTATGCGGGCTCCTCTTCCAGCCGGTGACCTCGTAGGGTCTCCATATAATGTCTACTGCGGTAAGGTCCTCTAGCATATGTCTATAGTAGGCCACATCTCGACTGCAACAACCGCCGTGGTGGCCCACAACCCCAACCACCTCTCAAAGCCATATCGGTATACGATCTCGTGGCCCCGGCTCTTTGGGGTAGCCCTCTATCGGCCTCGATGCATACGATGTGCTCGTATGCCCAACAGTGCAACAAAAAGGTCGAACAAATACCAAATCGCCTCCTCCGGCGATAGCCCCATAACTCCCTGTATAATTGCACCAGATATACTGGTGCCCATGCAAAACAGGTGTGCTCCTCCACCATCTCCAGTAGCACCCCCATCAATGCCCGTGGGAAGCGGCCTCCCTCTGAATCCGGGAGGGCGAAGCAGGTGACCCCTATCATCATCAACACGGCAAGCCGTGTCTCATGTCTGTGTGCGCGGTACATGTCCCCATATCCAATGCTCGCGCTATGATATGTAAGAAGCGCGGCTGCATCCCCAAAAACCTGCAGTATGCTATCCATGGCAGTCTCTGAATCCACCTGGAAAACGGCCTCTCCCTCGATCGGTAGCCGCAGGATGCGATACACATCCTCTAATGTGACGGTCATCTCCCCGGTCGGCAGATGGAACACATTGGCCGCCGGATCCCATCTCTCGATGAGGGCGACCATCAGGCTGTGATCTCTGTCGATCGCTCTGTACCTCTGGACCCCGCCAAGCCCCACCTCGCGCATGATGGCCCAATGCGCCGCAGATATGTGTGGCCTCATCCGACTCAATAGTGGAGGCATCCTATCACGCATCGTCAACTGCTGACGTGCCTGCAAAATCAACCCACATTCTTAGACCCACTCGTTCTAATAACATCTACTTTACCATCTACCCCCCTTTTTTTTGTAACACCCAAAATCTAACCCCACCCCAACACGCTACCTTACCCACCCGAAACCCAACCTAAAACACCCTAAACCCCATCCTAAACCCAACCCATACCCCGACTCTCTACCTACCCAGCCCAACTCAACCCAACCCAACACAACCCACCCCACCAAGTCACCCTACCCACTTTCAAACCCTATCAACCCAACACCCTAAACCCCACCCATACCCCGACTCTCTACCTACCCAACCCAACACAACCCACCCCACCACGTCACCCTATCCACCTTCAAACCAACACCATACACCCCAAAACCCAACCCAAAACCCACCCACAACCCAAAACAAACAAACCATCCCCAACCCAACCCCACACCCACAACCGGCGCCGGTCGATACATCACCGACGCCGGTCACCAACAACTGTACCCTTTCCTAAACTTTAGCGACCGATGCCGGTCGCTTAGTGACCGACATCGGTCACTGTTCTCTCCCGGAGCCGAACCCCCGCGCGGCCCCCAAACTCATTTTTTTACCTATTTCTACCCATTCACCCACCCAAAAACCCTAAAATTTTACACACCTAGCCGCCTTAGCCTATCTAACCTATCTACCCTCTCCCTTTCTCAAATTACCTCCATTTACCCATTATTTCCTACAAAATACAAATTCCTACCCAAATCCCAAAAACACCATAAATCAACCAAATCACCAAATTAAAGAGTTTAGAACCTACCGGTACGACGACACGTCGTCGTGGTGGGATGGGTGGTGGCGGTCCAGCTGGTCCAGCCCCTCCCGCTCCTCCTGCCTGTGCCATGGCTCCAATCCTGATCTGCTGGGTCCCCGGTCAATCACCTGCTGCCTCCTCAACTATTCGGGCCCACTATCAACTCTCTCCGCCAATCAAATAGCTCCACCTCACTCAATACCCCTCCAAATCAACTCTCCACGTCAGACAAGTCAATTTTGGATTACAAATAACAAAAGTGACAATGACAGGCCGTATGTTTCTTTTTATAGGTATTTCGACCTACACCGATGTCGGTTTCCTTTTCGCTTACTAGGAACCGGTATCGGTCCCTTAACCGATATCGGTCATGATGAATCGACGTCGGTCTGATACCCCTTTTACCCCATTCTTTGCCGTTCCTTATTCCTTGCCTCTTTTTCACCAATATCGCCTCTGTCCGGCCCAACCCAAGGCCTCGCCCTACCCATTGGCCCGACCTAAGGCCTCAACCTACCACTTGGCCCGACTCCAAGGCCTCGCCCCACTTATTTGGCCCGACCCAAGGCCTCGCCCCACTTATTTGGCCCGACCCAAGGCCTCGCCTCGCCCGGTGGCCCGACCTAAGGCCTCTCCTACCCATTTGGCCCGACCTAAGGCCTCAACCTACCTATTCGGCCCGACCTAAGGCCTCAACCTACCTATTCGGCCCGACCCAAGGCCTCAACCTACCTATTCGGCCCGACCTAAGGCCTCACCCTACCCATTTGGCCCGACCCAAGGCCTCAACCTACCCATTTGGCCCGACCCAAGGCCTCAACCTACCTATTTGGCCCGACCCAAGGCCTCAACCTACCTATTTGGCCCGACCTAAGGCCTCCACCTACCAATTGGCCCGACCTAAGGCCTCCACCTACCAATTGGCCCGACCCAAGGCCTCAACCTACCCATCCGGCCCGACCCAAGGCCTCGCCCTACCAATTCGGCCTGACCAAAGGCCTCACCCTAACCATCCGGCCCGACCCAAGGCCTCGCCCTAACCATCCGGCCCGACCCAAGGCCTCGACCTACCTATTCGGCCCGACCCAAGGCCTCAACCTACCTATTCGGCCCGACCCAAGGCCTCAACCTACCATTCGGCCCGACCCAAGGCCGCAACCTACCTATTCGGCCCGACCCAAGGCCTCAACCTACCAATTGGCCCGACCTAAGGCCTCAACCTACCTATCCGGCACACCTCAAGGCCGCAACCCAACCACTTGGTCCGACCCCCGACCGTACCACTTCCATACCTTACCCACAATCAACATCATACATTTTATCCATCCATCATGTAGCCTTTTGTTCACTCGAGCTCACTTGTTCGTGTTTTAGCATGATTAGGGTCCTTGACTTGATCTGTCGACCAACTTTGCCTAGACCTAGACCGTGACGTTTATCTCAACCAAACCAACCATTTGGTACTGCCGAACATGCCTAAACGTTCCTGTACCTTACCTGTTATATACCCTGGAGCTACTTCCTATGCCTTGGATACCAGGATTATATCACCCTTGTTTGGATAAACTATCGACCTTTGCCTATACATTGCTGGTTTGCTAGTCAAATCATGTACCCTAGTCGTACTATTGCATTTCAACATGCGTCTGCTTCCTTGGACCTACCGCACCACCTTACCATCCTCTCTACAACATTTACCTTTTATCAACCCTATCCCTGATTTCCCGTTCGCTCAATCTGTGCTAGATTTGAGGGGGATTACCTATATCCTTAACATGAGAAACCACTTCATATTATTGTCCGCGCAGCTTTACAGAACAAGCTACACGACAATAAGGGGCTAATGTAGACACCAAAATTGTGTCTTACGACCCCTTGTGACCCGCATCTCATTTCGCAACCTAACCTCATTACCTAAACCTTACACAAGTATTTATTAATTGCCTTGTAATTGATAAATCTACACCACCTTACCTACCACCTCACTTTGCCACTTCATCATGACCTAGCCCTAACCCTAAAACTAACCTAATTAGGACCCATGACTTGGTCTAGACTCACATCCATAACTAATGCCTCCTTACTCGCACCCAAAGCCGACCTTCTAGCCACCTGACCAAGCCCGCAACTGATCTCTCGGGAGAAAAGCAGGGAAGGTGGGCTATTTTACTAAAAATAGCCTACTTTTTCCTAACCGATGCCGGTTCCTACTCGACCGCCGTCGGTTACGCAACCGCCATCGGTTCCCTGTAAATGGGCTCCCCAAACTAAAACAACGGATCGGAATTTCATTTTGGGAGATCAGTCGAAGGATTTTTAATCAGAGGAGAGTCCAAAGCGATCAGCAGAGTCCAGAACTTCACTTGACCAAGCAGAGACGAGTAAAGAAACCAGAAGAGTTGGCAGCAAAGGAGATCAACTTGCACCTTCATCAAAAAAACCAGTAAGTTATATCTTGCATGTCCTCCATTATAACATTTCTTGTGCTTTTGGAATTGTAATCTTCCCAAATCCGTTCCTGAACCCATTATCTAACGTACCATTGCCTCTAACCATCATTCCTTAGCTTCTAACCATCCCATTTCTCAATACTATCCAAAAACCAGCCATTACAAACACCACAACCAGCCCAGAAGATCCTAGAACCAACCGGTATCGGTTATCAGTGACCGCCATCGGTTATAGATAACCGGCATCGGTTCCTTTGATCAAAACCAAGAAAAAGCCTTTTCCCTACCGGTTTAACGAAACAATTTAATTAGTACTCTACAGTATTTTGTGTTAATTCATATTAGCAGGGGAACTGACCACCTTCGAAAGGAAGTTTCATACTTCCTGGGCCCAAGGCAGTTCCCTCATTTATTATCTAATCAAAATCTTGTGGTCTTGTGTTCTTATTTGCAGGTAGTCCTTCCAAGACAAAAAGGAGTTCTTCGCAGTCAGCCTGATCTTTCTCTACGGTACGCGCACATCATCTCGACATTCTACAGGTATTCCTCCTAACCCTAACCTTATTCTGTTTCTATAAGGAACGAAGCATTTCCGAGTGAAACATCATCATTTATTTCTGTCTTTTTAGACATAGGGGTTAACATCCTCCAAGGGAGTTAACACCTCTTGGGAACTGAAATTATCAAGGAAATCCTCGCATATATCTATCTAATCGTATTTTTTTCAATTTTGTAGACATTATCACAGATCCATCTACTTGGCACCCGTAGATCTACATCCACATTCAAGGCTCCTTAATCCCTCCATATTTTGAGGTTGTTGGTGGATTTCAGTATCGGTGCATTCACCTACATGAGAACAAGGTTTCTGTCCAACATTCTCGGCATGTCGGGTGGGACCCGGACCCAAGATCTAGTCATTTTTTTACTTTACTCATCTTTAGAAGGTATCATAAGTATAAAAATTATCATGTTTCATAGTTAATGTCACTTGATACATAACTTGTGAATATTTCATTTTTAGACTCACTTGTTTGCAGGGTTTTAGTGTTGTCTCTATCAGTTTGGTATGTTACTTTCGGTAATCCATATCTTCCCGAGGTAAGAGTATTTGTTTTTTTTTCATTTCTTGTTTTCTAGTTCCACATTACTACATTTCTTCATTTTGTTAAGTAGATTTTATATAAACTTGTAAAAACAAAACAACAAAAATCATTGTTATTAAATATAAATAAAGCAAACAAAAAACAATTTTACTTTGAGCTCTACTGGCATGGGAAATTCATTTGGAAAATAATCTTATTGCTTGGATTTTGTTTTCAATCTTAGTTTTACAATAGATATATATCTTTCTTTTTAATGAAATTTGTTTAAACTCAAAAAAACACACACACACACACACACACACACACACACACACACACACACACACACACACACACACACATATGTAGATCTTAATTTCCAAGTGTATATAGATCTTTCTTTTCAAAATATAAATGTCTATATTTTTAATTTAAATCCAAAATTAAAAAAATCACTCCCTACCTAAATTATAATTCACCCTCGCCACTCAGCCTAAGCTATTCCCATATAGCCCATCCTAGTTCACGTCCATCCAACTCCCAACCTATCAACCCCTTAACGTCCTCTCTCCTAGGTTGGCTAGCTTAGTTGATCTACTTCCTCCTGACTCCGCCCGACTCCACACCAACTTCCGAATCGACTCCCATTCCACCCATCACCCAACCTAAGCTATCCCTACCTCACTCGACCATCTCAGCCATCTCCTTCTTGGGCTATCCTCACCTCTCCTTTCTCAACGTATCCTTTACCCAACTCAACTCCCATTCCCCCTCGGATTTGGTTCTCCCATTCTCACTCCTTGAGCCATTCCCAACTCCCCGACCTACCCTCAACCAAGGTCTTTAACTACCCGGTTCTCTCCAGCCACTCAGCTGAGTCCTCTCCCAACGATCTCACCACTCCCGACTCTTCACACTCATAAATCACCACTTGAATCTCTACCGACACCCTCACTCAAGCCACCCATCCTTGTGTTACCTTAACTTACTTCCACATGGTCACTCAACCACTCTATGCACCATTCCTAAGCCCTTGGTTCAATGACTCAGCTTTCCACTTGGCCACCTCATATCCCAACTCCCACCGACTTACATTCTCTCCTCGAGCTCCCTCAACACTCCCTCCCTAATCGAGCCTCTACTTCCATATTGATTTTTGAACATCCTCTTCTCTTGCTTTGGAAGCGCAAATATTTTGATTAACTTATTAATATATTAGAATACTCACACTTTAATTTGATCTCCTTCAAGTTTGTACAGAGTAGATCCTACCTCGGATCCCCTATTCCTCACTTAGATTTGGCATTGTGTTGTGTGTTGATGAACCCTCTTTAGATATGGACAACACAAATTAGTGAGGCATTTTAAAACTCACTCACTAAAAATTTATCTCTCCTCCTACATCCCCTATTTTTTTTTCTTGATTAAGAACCTACCCCAGTCATCCATATCCCACCAAATACCCCACACCAACTACGTCCCTTCCTATCCCCTCAATGTCACTCACCCCACACAACATGCACCTTAATCATTCCTCCAAATATCCATAGACCCATCGTGACTAGGAGAGTGTTGACCATAATCGTGTTGTTTTTAATCATCAGCTGCATCTTCTTGAGCTTATCCTTCACAAGAAAGGGCACATCAGGGATACTCTTCACCATAGGTGGATAAATCAAATACAAAAAGATATTGAAATAGCTAGAAAAAAATAGGACATCTCTATTTTTTTCATCCTTTCCCTAGTTTCAAATGCTCTACTCCCAAAACCATTCAACCATACAAAAATTTCCAATGAGCCGCCTCCAATCTACCCAATTGATGAAGATTCAACCATCCACTTTAATTTTTCTAAAGCAAGATGTGAATTGATTTACCATTACGTTAAAATGATATGCCATTATTATCAATCGAGCTACATTTTGGTAATGGTCTCCCTTATTCGCCCACATGGAGATATCCTTTAGCGTTTGTTTCATGGGTGAATAAAGTGAAGAAACCTTTTTAACACTTGGTGGACTAGGAAAATATGTGGCGTGGGCCATGTTTAGATCATTTTTGTCAAGTCTCTTTGAGCTCTCAAAGCTTTTCTCCTATGACCTTCCT
Organism: Taxus wallichiana var. yunnanensis; assembly: GCA_018340775.1. NCBI lineage: Eukaryota > Viridiplantae > Streptophyta > Pinopsida > Cupressales > Taxaceae > Taxus > Taxus wallichiana. Next base: position 12,940,790 of record CM031238.1, on the reverse strand, counting down.
ACCCCGAGCCACTCGACTCCCCACAGGTCATTCTTAGGTCACTTGACTAAGCCACTTGAATCCTCTTCCCTCCTCACATGACCAATCTTCATGAATAATCTATTCATCCTTTCTTTAATGCTTGTAGGTTTCATTATGTACAAACGATAGTTTATATCTATCATTTCATTAGTTTAGATTTTATATAGTCATATCATTTCATTAGTTTAGTTTTTATATAGCCTATCATTTATAAAGTCTATTAGTCTAACATTTATATAGTCTATTGTTTAAATAGTCGATCATTTCCTATCGTTGGTATTCATTTCATTAACTTTGGTGTTTACTTTCATAGCCTTCTTATCTTATGACTGATAGTCTATCATTTCGACTCAATTAACTCATTTTCTTCCCTTATATTATTTTATAGTCTATCGTTTAGCTTTCATTGCTTATTTACTCTTGTTGAACACTAACGTTGGACTACAATTTTTATTACTTAATTATATTAATTAATTTTATTTCCGCATCGTAGGACCTTCTTTTGGAAATAAACATTAGAAACTTTTCTTGTTTTTCTCAAATTTTTGTCGACCACGTGCACTAATTATGTTATTTTCTTTTGCAGGTGAACTCTTTTGAGTCATGATCACCACCTCATCTTTGTCAAAGACAATTGTTGAAACATAAACACACCTAAAATCTCTTTCACCAGGCCCCTTCTACAATCATGAATGGTGCAACTTTAGGGTCACTAGACATTCTTGGTCACTGATTAGCACCTCCAAACACTATGCAACTAGATAAAAATGAAAATCACTCTCCAAGTATTCCTTGTTTTCCCTATTTGCTCCTTTCTGCATTGTGATTTCCCTTTCTTGGGTGATTTTCTGCATCAAACTTCACATTTGGGATTTGGTCTAAAAAGAACCCCATGCATCCTGCTTTCTCACATAGTTTAAATAGGGGTTTAACCTTCTACATCTCATGTTACCACACACAACCTAGAATCACGAAAAAAATCAACACAATCAAAACATCTCCTTACCCAGTTCACTTTTTGGGATTTCATCACCCAATAGGAGGCCACTTGAGACTCTCCTTGGCCAAAACTATGAAAAACAAGACTTATAATCTCATTCCTTAGGTTCCTTAATTATCCACTTTTATTTTCTTTTCTAATAGTCTAATAAATCATGTTGATAAGAAACTTGTTGCTTGATTTTTTGTTAATAAATTACATAAACAAATGTTTCTCTATTTCATGCATATGGTCACTCTTTCTCAAGATGAAACAAAACAAAAATCCACTCCATAAAACAACCTCCTTTCCCCTAATGATCTCTCCCAACAAGATTCTACACTTGAGACCATACCTTTGGTTACCCAACCCCCTGTCTCCATGGTCTCGCTTCATGAAGACCGTGTCATTCAAAATCATCCCCATCTTAGAACCAATACTCATGTCCCTCATCAATCTAACCTTTCTAGAGAAAGTAAACCCCCATCTTCGGCTCCCTTAGAAACTCTTAGATCCCCTTCTAACCCCATTTATGACTTCTTACTTTGTAAATATCTGAAAATATCTCAATGCTATCAATCTACTTAATGGGTGAATCCTATTCCCCCACATCAATTTATGTCAATTCTATTCCATCTGCTTTATGAGTATGCCTATCCAACCATCTCAACCACTTAACACTTACATACCTACCCATCCAATGATATAACCATCTCAATCTCTTAACACTCATATCCCCACTTATCATTTACCACAACAACTTTATCAATCTCAATAATCACATCACATCCCTATTTCTCAAAATCAACCTCGTCCAACAAATTACCCAATCTCAACCCATGACATATATTAATCCTTATCAAAAGATTTCCCAAAAACTCATACAACAAAAAAATTGATCAAATACCTTATCAAACAATTTCCCAAACATCCACACATCCAAAAATTAATCAACCACTTTGTCAAAGGGTTCCCAAACACCCGCACATCCAAAAATTAATCAACCACCTTATCAAATGGTTCCTCAAACCCCCACACATCCACAAACGTATCAACCACCTTATCAAGCTATATTACATGCCATACAATCGAGCCAATCCCATCCTAATATCACGTTAAATGATCCTATTAATGCTCTTATGAATAGGATGGCTAATCGAGAAGTTGCTACCTTGGCACCCAAGGTTACTTTATCCTACGAACAAATCTGAACGAAACAATTCATCCGTCAGTTCCTATCAAATCTTACACTCCTCATTGGGAGCTTCCCAAGTTCAGTAATTTCAACAACAAGGAGGATCCCTATTAGCATCTTCATGTGTTCAAACATGCATGTTACCTTATTGCACATTATAAGGACCTAATGCTTTGCACTTTCCCAATGTATTTGGTCGGTCCTACGTTAGAATGGTATAATAGTATCCCTTAATACTCAATATTTTCCTTCACCCAACTTGCGTATTTGTTCTTAGAAAACTTTTCGATCAATATTTCATGAAAAATCACTATCACTAACCTCTATGCCATGTAATAGTTTGAAGACGAGTCCATCACAGACTTTTTTGCATAATGACACAACATTATAAATCAATTATCCTTCTCTCTTCGTGAACCAAACTCATCAAGATCTTCTCATGTTCATGTGTAAAGCATATATCATCTACCTTGAAAATATAATCATTACAAACCTTTGACAAAGCCTTCACCATGACTCGTAAACTTGAAACCCATGCCATTGAGCAAGGTCATCTTAAACTTAGATCAACCAAACCTAAAATTGAATTTACTAAATCATCCACACATAATGACACATTTAAGGGTGTGGCCAATGTTGTGGTTGTTAATTCCTCATTCATACCTACATCTAACACATGGCCTCAACAATGAGCCCCTCAACCAATAACTAACTATACCCCATGGGGGAATCCTATAGTTCATTTTTGACAAGTTGATGGCAATACACTCCATCCAACTTCCTCCCATATGACCCATGGATGACTCGCAACCCAAGCCTATTTGGTATCATGAAGCCCACTATTGTAAATATCATCAAGTCAAAGGTCATGACATTGAGAAATTTCATTCCTTCAAAGATTGTATCCAACAACTTTTAAATCAAGGGGATATTCAAATCGACACTCCATCACTTCACCTTGTAAACCCCTTGACAAAATTACACACCTTCTCCTAATCAACCACAAAAACTCAAACCATCCCTTTTACATCCCCACTATCAAATTATTACACCATTAACACCATCAATCAAGATCTCATCTCATCACCGAATCTATGTGTTCCTATCTTAGAAATTATTCTAACTCCCTATTCAGAACCTATCGTATCCATAACTATCACACCTATATCAAATTTTACTACTTTTCCTATACCTATACCTATTCATACACTTATCACATCCACATCAACTATGATTATACCATCTACTTCATCCACTTTGATCATGCCCCAATCTATCACATCAGATTCATCATTAACACCTATTTCGGCCCCATTGATGTATACACATTCCTACATCTCTCACATTTGTTCCTTCACCCACATCTACATCAAACAAACCTATCAATACATCCACACCTACAACATGAACCCCATTTGCAAATATATCAATCTTACCCATTGAACCATTTATGAAACAATCATTGCCACATACTTCTACACCCGATAAATTATTGTTATCCAAATAACTCTTCTAGTTATTTGGAAAAATTACATACATATTATGGCTTAGAGATCTTCATTACAAGTGGCGCATACCTCAATTGTCCCTTGACACATTCACTTGGTCACTATTTCCTTGCGTGACCTTGCATGTTTCCCCTTCTTCCTTTCCCATTTTATTTTTCCTCTTTGTTCCACTCTTACCTTATGCACATCTTCTACACATTCACCTTCTTCCTAGTAACTATTCATCCCTGCACGTGCACCTTACACTTACTTCAATAGGCTAAGTCCCTAGACCTCTCATGTGCCCCTGCACATTACCATGTAATAGTTGTGTCTTGACAATACATTCTCCACTAATCGGTTTTTCTCATTTCCCTCATGCACATTGTGCACACCTTCCTTCACCTTTTTACGTGCCTCATTATTCTACATGCATATCTTTATGCCCTCCTCTACGCCATTCTATACCATGTCATTATCTCGATATGCTTGAGTGTACCACACCCAACCACCCAAGTGAGCCAACAGGCACCTTTGAATCCTTACAACAAATTAATGAGTGACATGTGGTAGAAAATGATAAGAAAATTTACATAGTTGGCCATCCTTTCAGATAATCCACACGTGCCACGTGTCTTGCGTGCATAGACAAATCTAAAAAACTTCTGACAGCCATATATTTTTCTACACATCTCATATCAAAGCATGCGCTTAGTCTCAATCGATAGCTACTTATGTAAGCTACAGTGTTATATAGTCAAATTCAAATTCTTGGCAGATCTTATAGGTGAGAAATGGGAAAACATATTTCTAGGCATTAATGAGAAGATTTGGTTGCTTTAACCACCCTATTTGATCTAATCTTCCCTCTTTCCTTATCCAACATGCCAAATAGACTTGGGGAAGTGCATGTAATAGATTTCGAGGTGGATTCATAGACATTGAATGCTTCTTGTTGGTGGTTGCACTTTAAATTTGGATTTTCCCTCCTTCTTCTCTTCTTCTTCCATGAATTCATCTATAAATGTAAGAGTTGGGCTCATTGTTAATGTTGGACATTTTGGATCCTTACGCACTTTGTTAAGGAATTCATATTTTCTATATTTTGAGTCATAGACCTCTAGATTTGGCTCGTGCATGTGGATATTAGCCTCTTTCACCATTGTAACAGTTTGTGCATTTCTAGAAGTAATGGAAGCATCATTTTGTGACTATTCTCTATCCTAACATGTTTGTATTCTTTCTTCTTGCCTTTTCTTTTGCATTGAGTGCTTTTTGTGTCATTTTATGTCCCTTGCAATTCCCTTTTATTTTTGTTCCATGAAACTAATATGGTAAATGTGTATTAGTTGTGTTATAGGTGCCTAGCATTTTTTCATGCCTTTCCCTTCATTTTCACTCAGAGTAGATAGTGTTCATCTCTCATTTTTTGGTGTTATTGCCTTACTTAGATTAGTTTTCCTTTCTGTTTTCATTCCTTCCCTAGTCCCTTGGCATTGTTAGCTTAGCTTTCCCTTTCAGCACTAGGAGTAATAATAGCATTAGAAATAGATAGAGAAACCAACCTTCTCTAGAGATACATCTTAAGTGTGTAAGGTCCCACAACTTGGATACGGTTCTATTGTTGTCTCAAATGACTCAATCCTTCCAGATCTAAGACATGGGTGCAAGTTTGAATGACCAACAGTTTCTAGCATGCCCGGTGGGAGTAGCAGTGATAACTTAAATTTCATATTGTTAAGTTCTGTTGTGTGAACTTAGTATTTCCATCCTTTGGAGGCTTATTTCAAAACATCTGGTGACTCCCAACATTTCTAGAGCTCCTATTTTGCAGTCTTGAGTGCATTTTATGAGAAGAGTGCATACTAGATAGAGTGTTGTAGTTGAAGGATCATTTGAATACCTCTAAATTTCACCGAGAAACACAAAAACATATTTTCCACATGTGCATCCCCATCTCTAGTGCATCATGTGCACTCTACTCCTCCACAACCATGCCTTTCCATGGAACTTTAACCTCCAACGAACTTTTCCAACTTTAGTAGTGGAAGCCTTCTCAATCTCAATGCTCAACATGATATGCTAACAACCGCACTCAAAATTATTCCATACTTCATGGGAGAAAATCAAGTCACCCCTGTTGAACACATTCAAGATGTGGCCAATGTATGCTTTGTCTATCTAATTACACATGATGATGTTGTTGTCTAGTTTTCTCAAAGCCTCTTTCAAGGGTAAAACACTCCAATGGTATTATGGCCTAAGATCTAAATCTATTACTACTCGTGATTTAACTTGGAAAAACTATTTTCAATTAATTTGAACATAAATCATATCATTTATCATTGGTGGAGTATCTGACTATAAAAAGTGCACACCTAACTAGTAGATGATTGATTTCAACATCACATTGTAGAAGACTTGGAAAAAATTCCTCAAGTGGTAAGGCCTACATCCCAACATGATTTCTTGTACTATCTAAGGGATTTGAATAGTGACATTTCAGTCATAATTCAATCCATAAGAAGTAGAACCTTACCTACTACATAGAACAATTCAATATGCATAGAAAATAGTCTCATTCATGCTGGTAAGTTAGTTCTGGGCCTCCTGCACCCTTGTTCCCAGAGATTTCTCTAGCACCCCAACCTTCTATTGCTCCAGTTCTAGTGTAGAGCATGCAACCAATTGCATCTACATCCTACTCTCCCATACAACAAAAAGAAGATGATGAATTGAAGGCCCTAATTAGAAACTTGTCCAACAAGGTCGTATCATTAGAGAAGTAGCATACACAAGAATACAGAGGTAGTTCTAATCAAGAATAAGGTCCGAGTAATCAACCTTGGCGGAATCAGTATGGGAATCAAAGGTACGAACAAAACCAATAGAATGGTAGATGGCATACTAATGCGCACTTGCCTTTGCAAGTTATTCCTCCTGCACAACCTCTTCTAGTGCCCAACACAAGTCAGGAACTTATCCTAGTCTAGAAAAACATGGCACAGGATTCTAAATGGTGTTTTCCTTACAATATGCCTCATAGATAGTATTATTGCACTAATGCTACACATGTGTAATCCTACATGATTCAAAACACTTCCATTGGTGAGCCTTCAATGAGTGCACTAGAAGCATATAACCAAGAAAGGCCATAATCTCATCTAAAGGAAAATTTTATGTTCTTTGGTGCTGCGGACTTATGTACAATCAACCAAGCTATAGAGGATACAAGTATAATGCACACCCAAGTTGCAAACAACACAAGATACAAGAAGAGAATGCTCGAGTCTAGCGCATGAGTCACAACTCCAACAACACAGATAGACCCTCAAAAGAAAAAGAAAGAAACTAATACATCCAAAGAATAAAAGCGCTCAAGTGAACACACCCAAATCTCCTTGTAAATCTCTTTCGTGAAGTTGCGTGCACCCCTCCTTTGGTAGGTCAAGCCTCTGTGCTAGCTAAGGTTCCTACCTCTATACCCAAGAAACCAAGCAAGGATGTTGTTGTTCCTCAAATGTGCAAGTCAATGGGTTTTCCATTTAGCATTGTGGAACAGATGAAAATACAAACATAAATAGTATTATTGCACTAATGCTACATGTGTGCAATCCTACATGATTCAAAATTCTTCCATCGATGAGCCTTCAACGAGTGCACTAGAAGCATATAACCAAGAAAGGCCATAATATCCTCCAAAGGAAAATTTTATGTTCTTTCGTGTTGCATGACTTCGTGTAATCAACCAAGCTATAGAGGATACAAGTAGAACACACACACAAGTTTCAAACAACACAATATACAAGAAGAGAATGCTTGATTCTAGCGTGCAAGTCATAATTCCAACAACACAAATAGACCCTAAAAAAAAAAGTAACTAAGACATCTAGTAGTAAAAGTGCTCAAGTGAACACACCGAGGCTCCTTGTAAATCTCTTCCAAAAGTGGCACACACCCCTCCTTTGATATGTCAATCCTCCTGTGCTAGCTAAGGTTCCCGCCTCGCACCTAAGAAACCAAGCAAGGATGTTGTTGTTCCTCAAATGCACAAGTCAATGGGTTTTCCATTCAGCATTGTGGACCAGATGAAAAGACAAACATAAATGTTACAATGTGGGCTGCAATAACCATTCCATCCTAGTGTGACTTATTATATGAAGATCTGGTGCAACTCCCATGCACCGATCCAACTATGAAGAAGTTGTCCGCTTATATCAACATCTTCTATAAAGAGGAAAAGAAATTAAGTAAAGTTGTTAAAACCCCACCCTTCTATATGTCTTTGGTCATAGGCAAACATCTTGTCCATAACTATATGATTGACTCAAAGGTGTTAGTACTTCTGTCATTCCTAAGAAGATTGTTGATGTCTTAGGACTTAAGTATAGCCCCCTGAAAAAAGGAGTTCTATAACTCGATGGTTCAACTGTCACTACCCTAGGAATCATCAAGGATCTTGAGCTAACCCTCCATGCATGTCCAAGTCTAACAATAACTCAAGATGTGTCAATCATTGATATTCCCCCTCTATTTGCCTTATGTTTGTCAAGATATTTTACTACTAAAGTGGGTGGTTACTTGTCTTTTGATTGGTCTCATATGTTACTCAAGACAATGTATGGTACCCGGTTTATGATACAAGTTGAGCCAATATTTTCCTATCATGTAGATTCATATGTCTCATCCTCTCTCCAAGCCAACTGTTTGATCCAAGAAGAACAAGCTTCAATTCCTGAAGATAAGCCTCTTCCACCTTCTATTCCTAATCTAGTACTTGATGAGTGGGTAGAGAGGCACCATAAATTTGATCCATATGCTAAAGAACTAGAAGCTTATGAAACTGGGCTTGGTACTTACTGCATTCTTGAAGAAGAAGTTATGATACGCGCGTGCACTCAAGCAAGGTGAAGAGAACCCTGGTCTATAGAAGTTATAATTTGATGGATCTAGAAGCATAAATGGTGAGGGAGCAGGAGTGGTTCTCATTTCCCCTAGGGATGAGAAATTCTTATTCATTCACAAGTTGTAGTTTACATGTTCTAACAATGTGAAAGAGTATGAGGCATTGGTGCATGATTTTCTTAATTCTGAAAAACAGAATATTAAGGCATTGTATATCTTTGGGGATATAGAACTGGTTATACACCACGTCACCAACAAGTGCTAGGAAAAGAATAAGCTTCTCAAATCTTATAAGAACATAGTTTGGGACCTCCTTAAGAGATTTGATGCTCTAAGTCTCGTAGGTGGTGATGCACAAACAGAATAAGGAAGCTGACCAAATGGCCATGCTTGGTTTGTAGTTCTCTCTTGCTAAGGACTTTGTCAAAGGAAACACTCAACACATTAAGATGGTGATCAAACCATCCATTCTAGACAACAACACCAGTTGACAAGTGTTTGATTGTGACACATAGATTTCCTAATTCATCTTGAATGAAGCTGATTTCTCATCAAGTATACAACCTGATTTGCATGACAACTATGGTGACCAAGTAATACAACTTAAGACAAACAATAAAATTTTATGCGTGTCACACAAGAAGACTAATCTCTAGTCACTACTGCATGTAGAAATGATTTGCTTCTTAGTAAAGCTTGCATGCATGATGAAAATAGGCTTTCATCTCTCTCTCACAAAATAACAATGATATATTTTCATGGGAGTATGAAGACCTAAATGGTTTTGATCCAAGTATTTCTCAACACTCTATTGACCTTGATCCCGGTATCAAGGTCATCGAAAAAACTAGTGACCATTCAATCTAAAGATAGAGCCCCTCATGAGACAGAATTATCTAAACTCATTCGGGAAAAGATTATTTTTCCCATCAAGTACTTCTACTTGTGTTGTGAATCTAGTTTTGGTGCATAATAAGAATGGTGAAATAATAATTTGTGTTGTTTTGAGAGATTTGAACAAGGCATAACTAAAGGATCATTATCCTTTGTCTTCAATGGAGAAGATTATGCAAATTGTGGCAAGTGCACAAAGATTATCAGTGTTAGATGGATATTCTAGCTTTAATCGATCATGGTTAAGGTAGAGGATCAATTCAAAATGGAATTTACAACCTAGTGGGGAACATAGGCATATTAGGAGGTTCCTTCAGTCTTTCAAATGCAAGCACAACATTTCAATGCGTCATGGAAATTTCCTTCAAAGGTTACATTAATGAGTTCATATTGGTTTACCTTAATGAAATTACATCTTCTCAAATTAGAGCACACATTATATGGCACACTGGAGAAAGTATTTAAGAGGTGAATAAATTTTGGGGTATCTCTTTACCACAAGAAGTGTAATTTTTTTGTGGTGCAAGATAATATTTTGGGCCATGTGGTTTCAAAGGATGGAGTCACAATTGATCCCGAGCAAATTTCAACCATCCTAGCTCTTTCCCACCGGCTCACAAAAAGGCCTTGCAATCCTTCCTCACTAAGATTAATTTTTTTAGGAATTTTATTCCTAAATTTGTAGGAATGGCAAGGCCAATCACCATGACTCTTAAGAAACACATAGATTTGAGATGGAAAAAGAAGGAAAGGAAAGATTCAAAAAAATCAAGAAAGAGATTTTTGTGCGCCAACACTCATCAACCCGAATTACTCAAAGGATTTTATCCTTTATGTTTATGGCACTAATGTGAGTATTGTTGTTGTCTTAACACAAGAAAATGAATAAGGGCTAGAACAACTAGTGGATTTCTTCAGCTAGATGTTGAAGGATTATGAATTAAAATATAGTCACATGGAGAATAAGGTCTTCACCATCATGCGCACGATCAATAAATTCAACAGTGTGCTTGCCAAAAATCATATTAAGGTGTTAGTCTACCACTCTTCTATAAGAGACCTCATCATGGGAGCAGAAATCAGTGAAAAGAGAGCATGATGGGTGACCAAAATCATGGAATATGATGTGACTATCAAAGCCACAAAGTTGGTAAGATTTAGTGTGCTATGCAAGTAGCTTGGTGAGGACACACACAATGAATTTGAGACTTCATTATTTCTTGATGAAGCTCTCCAGCATGCAGAACTTGAGTAGAATACGAGATATTAGCACACACAAAATGATGAAGGACATGATCACATTCCTTTCCAAGGGTGCATACCATCATGGCTTAAACAAAAAAAAGAGAAGACATCTAAGGTTACAATCTATCCCTTATATTTTGATTGATGGAATTATCTTCAAGAAGAATCTTGATGGTGTGCTATTAAGCTGTATTAATGACATACAGATTGAAAAAGTGTTAGCAGAATTTCACTATGGATTCTCTGGTGTACACTTCTCTGCCAAGACTACAGAAATGAAGATCATAATGGCAAGTATCTTTTGGCCTAATTTGTTTACATATGTGCATAAGTTTGTCACAAAATGCAAGGAATGCACATTATTTACAAGATATAACAGATTGGAAGTGCTTCCCCAATCAATCCAATCCGATCAACCTTTTGCACAATGGGATCTCAAATTCATAAGCATGATCAATCCACCTTCAAGTGCTGGACACAAATGGGTTTTAATAGCTATGGACTACTTCAATAGATGGACAGAATAGTTCACACTCAAGGAATCAATCGATTTAGTCATCCTTGACTTTCTTGAAGGTATTCCTCAAACCATTATCTAGGATAATGCAAAAGCATTCCTTGGCACTAAAATCACTAATTGGGCTCTAAATTTGGGCATCTATCTGAAGACTTCTTCCAACTATTACCCCCAAGCCAATGGTCTGGTAGAGTCAACAAACAAGAACCTAATTAGGATAATAAAGTGCATAATGAACATCAACCAAATATAGTGGCATACAAAGGTCTCAAGCACGCTCTGGTCAAATAAAATCACAATTAAAAAGGTAGTAGTAACTTCACCTTACAAGATTGTCTATGGAAAATAGGCTACCCTTCCTTTGACACTAGAGTTGAACTCATTGGCGTTTTCCCATAGGCTAGAGCTCGAAGGTGTAGACCAGAGAGAAATAAAAATGGTGGAGTTGGTTAATCTTGAAGAGTCATGCAACTCGCCATGATCAAGGTAGAACAAATTAAGAAAACAACAAAGAAATGGTTTGACAAGAGGGCCAGACCTAGATATTTCAAAGTTGGGGATTTGGTCTTGAAATGGGATGCTGATAGAGCTTAAATAGGGAGTCATTAAAAGTTTGATGCACTTTGGAGTGGCCCATACATCATCATTTTGTGCAAAGAGGCTAACTCTTTCGATTTAACTCATCTTGATGGAGGCACGCTGCAAATACTAGTAAATGGGATCTATCTCAAACCATTCCATTAAGTTTATTGAATCATTTTTTATATGTTAGAGTAGTTTAAATTCCTCCAAGTTTATCTTGTGTGTAGTTTTTGTATGTACATAGTTATTTCTTCTCGCATGCTTCCTATTCATGCTCTTCTTTTGCTTCTAGGGTGTTAGTCTTATTTCAATAGTTTGCAGGATTCAAAGTAGAGTCAATAAATGATCCTTCAAGTGACTTCAAGGGTAGTTCTTCAAAGCTGCAAATCAGAATTTCATGATTACATTGCAGACTCCATGCCCAATGGATGCTCTAGGCTACTGATCTCCTTCATCTAGTAAACAGAATGCCCAAAAAGTCACTAAAATGTTTATCCAAATAACTCTTCTACTCAGAGATCTTCATTAAGAGTGGCACACACCTCAATTGTCCCCTTGGAACATTCACTTGGTCACTATTTCCTCACACAACCTTGCACTCTTCCTCTTCTTCATTTCCCATTTTCCTTTCCCTCTTTGTTCCACTCTTACCTTGCACACATATTTTGTGCATTCACCTTCTTCCTAGCAGCTATTCATCTTACACACGCACCTTGCACTTGCTTCAATTAGCTAAGTCCTTGGCCCTCTCATGCACCCCACACATTACCTTGTAATAGTTGTACCTTGACCATATGTTCTCTGCTCATCAATTTTCCTCATTTCCCCATGCACATTGCTTACGCCTTTGTAACACCACATTCTTTCCTTACTATTTTAAAAGTAATGATAGGAAAAATGGTTTTATCCTATGTTGTTGGCACCCTTGCATATCAAAAATTAGATGAAAAATTGTTATGAGCATGTAATCACAATATCGTGAATAAGCTAAGGATAATCTCCTTAGATAAGAACCCTGTTAATCCAGGATCTATCTTAGTGATGAATTATTTTCACTAAGGTGACATTATGTTATTTGTAATGTTGTATGTCATAGAATCTTTGGTGTAAATTTAAGCCTTGAAAGTGATTTGTGATGTTGTTGCTTATCTCTATTAAATTGTTAACATTATAGTTTTTATAACTAAGTTATGTTGAGGCTTTGACAATTTTGATAGTTCGCTTAGCGACTTAATTTGGAATGTGATCAAGACTTCTTGTTGGTTTATAATAAGTCTTAAATCGACCATCTGATAATCTTCCCATTTGATGACTAATGCCATCATGATCATATTTCTAGGGATAAAAGGGCTATAGTCGTCAGTCAAGGACTTAATTATTATGAATTAAGGGCATCTACTCCTTCGAGTATACATGAACAACTTCTTGATCAACGTTAGCATTGTATATATATATATATATATATATATATATATATATATATATATATATATACACACATACATGTGAATATGTATATATACATATACATATATAGATTTCAAAAAGGGGGACAATCTAATCCTAGTGGATAGTTCTAAACCTAACATGCAAACCTGTTACTTGAAGCTAGAAGTGAACATAACCTTTGCTATTTGAAAAGGGTGTGTGAAAACATTTAGTTTTGTGAATCCTTAAGGCATATAATGGAATGGCATCTAGATTTTCTATGGCATAAAATATTGTTTGGTCATTGAAAATGATATAATGTTGCCCAAATTCAAATGGTTGGTGAGGTGGCAACCACCGCCTAATATCTATACTTCAGTCCCTTAATTGTTTATTGATTGACTTTCGCCAACTGATTTTGGAGCAAAGTAATTTAGTTTTCTAAATCGCCTTGCATGGCATGAAGTAGGAGTTTGCTAAATTTAAAATGAGAGCTAAGAATAGTTGGCGGCAAGCTCCATTAACTCTACATTTAATGTCTTTTAATGCTCACCTTCCTCGGGAAGTGCAGGAATGGTTTGGGGAAAAATGAGTTTGGTTTTGGTATCGATTCATTTCATTGCATGAAACTCGTAGTTGCTCGGCATGCAAGGAGGAAGTTTAGCTATGTGTTGATGCAAGTTGCATGGAGAAAACAACAGTTGAGTAGTTGGAACAGCAAGTTCCCAGACTCATTAAAATGTCACGGGAAATTTGTGATCTGTTGGATGAAGGAACTCATTTCAAAGGATAGGGATCTTCTGAAGAATCATGAAAGTTTTTGCAAGAAAAGAAATCACCGGATGACAGGCATGATATGCTCTGAAATTTTCATAATTTCTTGCTTTATTTAGTGATTTCACAAAAATAACCTTGTATTGAATGATTTTGTGTTTGTAATTTCGAGATGTGGAATCATTTAATATTTTCTCTGTAGAGTATGAATTGCTATGGCTTTGTGATGTATGTTGTTTGAAGCGATTTAATTATGTACAGACTCCAATAAGGTTATTATCATTAAAGAAAGAATATAATCTTGAGATGTTTGAGGATTGCTGCTAAAATGATAATTGGGTTTGATTCTTTAAATAAATCCATGTGTTAGAGATGTGTTGGTCTTGTAGGAGGAAGTGTCGGTACTTATAATTGACCTGGTTTTATTTAAAATAAGTATTTGTTCTGAAGAATGAAAAACAACTAAATTTAATATTATCATCGGGTTGTATATGATAAGGACAGTTGTAATAATTACAAGGTCTGCATCTTCGGCCTTGAATAGGTAGTTTAGAATGATGTTTATGGTCTACCCTAGAGCCACTATGATGGCTTGGCTGAATCGTTGAGTTTTCTAATTAGTTAACTATTGTATCTTGTTTACAATTTAAGATTGTATAAGTTCCAGATACTTTATTCTATTATTCCATGTTGATCTCCTTGCTACTTCTTAATAATTCTGGAACTATTCCAACTTCTTCAGGGTTTAAAGCTGGTTACAGAAAGGTTATATTGAGAATTGATTACTGGGATGGTTAAGTCCAGCTTGTTAAAATCTCGTCTCTTATGTTCCATTTCAGTCTCTATAATGGAGGATGGACATTCTCCTATAAAACCTTGTATGTTACTTAGTGGGCTAATTTATTCACTATTATTACTAAAGCTTGGTTTTTCTTGTAATTATTATGAGTTCAAAGTGATGTCAACTTCAACTAAGAATCTCCTTCCTCTTGTAAGAGATGCAGTTCACTGTTGACCATTAGGAAACCATCCTAGAAAGTGAGCTGATCTTCTAGAGGTTTATGCATTAGTTTTCTCGGTTGAAAAGGTGTTAAACAGTTCCTTTTATTGAGCATGCCTCATCTCAACATATGAGCTAGTAATGATAGTAGAGTTTGATTTCTTGACCCTTATGCTCTTATCTGTGCTTGTTGGGTTTATGTTTTATATGTTGGAAATTGAGTCCTTAAGTAAGGCTAGAGATTAAGGTTGTCCCAAAATAGGAAGACCCTTGGCTTCAGGGTTGTAAAGTTGGTAGTATTACCCTCTATAGTAAATAACATGGTCAGTGCTATAGATCACATTGTCTTACTATGTGTTCTATTAAGGAACTGGAGGCATCAATTTTGTATGGTAACCCATTTTGGGACAAAACGGTAAGTTATATACTTCTACTCTTATAATAGATGATAATTGGATTCGTCCTTTAATTGAGTCCGTGAGATGTGATAGATCCTCTCCGAGTGTAATGATTTTGATTTGGATTTGTGGTATCTCTACAAACCCGAAGTGACTCTTCCTCTTATAGAAAACTGTACTTGGTTTCATTTATTAATTTTGGGGTTTCCTTGATGTTTTGAAAGTTCCTTATTGACCTTTCCTGGCTGCATCATGAATTTAGTTCAGTATGATCTAACCTTGTTCAGTAGAATGGGATTAGGAGATCGTTCTTAAATTTAGAATCATGTGACGTCTTGACTTACCAGAAAAATGTGGGTTGCTAGAAGTTACAATTCATGTTGAGAAAACTCTTGGGATATTAAGTGTTTAGTGGAACTTTTTGGGTTAAGTAACAATTATCTCATCTCACAACACATGGAACCTACTCTCTTCCAGAATTTTAAAGGCTTTGTGTTTATTAGGTCTTGATATGATGAAACATATCTGAAGAAGGAATTGTGTACTCCTTTCTATTCTTGGAATGCTCATATGAGTGCTAAGTTGAGGTAAGTTTTATATGTAGCATGTTACTCAAGTTATACCTGATTGCTATATGGCAGGATGCCATGAACTCTCTCACCCTTTTATCCTCGTGGTTAAATGCTCTACTATCATATTTTGTTATCCGAATAATTTTGATGTCTTGGTATTATTTCCTGAACCTTAGCAGTCCTTATGGATGTATGAAATCCTCTTTAGATCTGTTGTGAAGATTTGGGAGATTACTTGAATGTATTCTTGATATTTTTATGGCTACTTAATTATTGAGTAAACAATTTCAGGCATGCAAGTATGGGATTGCATGAGTGAAATCTTGTTACTCTTATATGGTAGTCTTTGAATACTTATAATTCTTATGTATCTTATGAATTATATGACTGTTTTTGAGTGACTAAAGTAGTTGTATGGAAATGTAAGTCTGAAACTGATTTCTTTCATGGTTCATTAAATTTCTTGCTTCTTCATGTTATAGAAAGAATTGTTTATCTACTTAAGCTTTGCAATATTGATTCATAAAAATAATATGGGTTATTTCTATGAAATAATTAAGTAGAGTATGTCATTATGGTGAGTTGGTGCTTATCATGCTTAATTCATGTGAACTAACTCATGCTAACAATTTTGCAGATAAATGCAGAAAAGGAAGGATGAAGTATTTAGTTTTAACTAATCTTTTGATTGAGGAAAGTCTGAAGATTTGATTGTTTTAATTCTCCTTAAAAAAATACCTCTCTCTGTATATGAGAGTGTCCTTGCTATTTAATGTTACTGTTATTTATTAAAGGAAGGATTTTGATCAAGCTTATAAACATGAATTGTACTTAATCCTAGAAGGATTTAAAGGCAGATTGCCAGTTGCAATATATTGTATTATAAGAGAGTGATTGGAAAATGTTGTGTTATGAGTTGGAAATCTATCAAGAGATGTATTTAGTGCCTTCAATACTATTGTAATAAACATTAGTATAAATCAAGTAGTAAGGGATACACACAACATACATGTGAATGCTAGGTAACATATAAGGAACTTTGAGTGGACTGTTTCCTAAGAATATCTTGTTTCTAATAAACTAAACATTAAGCATACTTGGAAATAGTTAAGGTTGCTAATGAATAACTGCCTCATTATAAAATGCAATATTTCAACCTACATGTAAAGTTGTGTTAAGTTCTCCAAAGGTTTTGTATAGGGTGTACTCAACTAGTCAAAGATATCAAGAATTATGACTATCTAATCTTAATGGCAGCTGTTAAGAAAGCAACTGGATTATCAAGAAACCATGGTAAGGTTATGATATCAGGTACTTCTATGCTATGATTGTTTTATAAACTCAGGTTATTCTAGCTCATAACAAAGAAATGAGAATGTAATATTATTTTCTAAGCGAAATAAACATTAATTCCTATACAAGGATGACACATAGAAGCAATAAGAGGAAGGGCTTATGGTAATCTAATATGAAAATATATAGAGTATGGTTCCTCTATTCGAAAATTGCATAATTGTGATAAATTGTGTTATGAAATATTTTGATCAAGGAGATGAAATGTTTTTATTTAGGGGTTGTCCCATGATGCATCATTATGAGCACATAAGCATGTTGGATACAATGGAAGTAAGAAGGGAACATGTGTACTATTAGAGTAGGTATTTACCTTAGCTCATGTTCACCTAGGTACTTTATTTACCTTTATTGTATTTATCCTCACCCACTTATGTGTATGGATATTTATTTTATCTTATTTAGATATTAGGAGATATTACCTAGTTGTTAGGTATAGTTCTTTCCTTGATCTATGGTAGTGACTAGTTCTTTACTTGATCTATGGTATTGACTAGATCCTTGATGTCTATTTCTCTCCTAAATCTATGGTCTTGACTAGTTCTTCGATGACTAGTTATTTCCTTGATTTATGGCTTGATCTATGACCTTGATTGGTTCTTAGATTGTTATTCCTTGCCTATTTAAGCAAGGACCATTCTCAATGTATTTCATTGAGTTCCATAATAATATATGATATTACTGCTCATTTGTTTGCAAAGGTTTATGTAAAGTTATTTTGGTGAATTACTTTCATCTTATTGATCGTGGTGTTTGATTAGCATCTGTGTTCTTGGCTTGGTACGATCTAGTTATCATTCCTTTCATGTACTAAATCAAAAATAACAATCATTCAAACCTCATCCCTAGTCAATATTGTAATTATCTCTAAAAATAATTAGAGAGTGACAGGGAAAGATAAATGGGCAAGTGGTTCTTCAAATCTATCATATAGGATAACCCAGATATAACCTACTTATTGGAGATAGTAAAATAAATGAATGCTCTTACTATGTTGCAATTAAGAAAATTGATGTGCTTAAACTGAAAGGATAGTTGGCATTGATAGTCTATGGAACTTAATTCAAGGAATGAATCATACCTAAGTACTTAGCTTCATATAAGTACATACCCCTAGAATATGAAATAAGAAGCATTAGCCTAAATGTTAAAGATGGGATAGTTTTGAGACTGTAATAATAGTCATTGACATTGATGGTATTGTTTCCATCAATGGTTAACATGGGTATGAGATATTGAAAGGTAATTAAATTGTTATAGAGATTGGGGATCCGGGATCAACTCAACCCTGACCTTAGGTACGACCCATTCATGGAGAAGGTGTTGTAAGTCCTAGGTTGTTCTATAATGATTACCTCGAAAACATTAAACACCATGCACCAATATAGAATTCTAGGTGGGTGAACTCACTACATATACTACACAGTCATATCCCTATGGTGATGATTATCACCATTAGGATACTGCCGTTTAGCATCTATAATGAGTTGTCTCACCAAGAGACTGGATTGTAGTATGGTGTTGTCCTAAGTACAAACCTTGATAGAGTTACAAGACATGTTGGACCTCTGGGGTACACACCCTATATCAACCTATGATGGCTATGGGTAGATATGTGGGTGAGTAACAAGGTGAATTGTTACGAGAACACTTTCTTCCCATAGGCATCACAGGATGACATAGAGGTACGTCTTTGTGTAGGTTAAACTAGTTGTACCTCATTCAAGGCTTGTAGCTATTTACAACATTAACATTTGTGAATCCATATAACTGAACAAGTGAATTAGGTGAGATGACAAGATTCCAATGGCGAGTGTGCCATCATAGAATCGAGCATGGCATACATGACTCAGAAACTTTGTGTAAAGTAGTGTAAGTTGTTGATTACACTGTCGAGATTTCACCATTATCTAAGATGTGAGATGTCTGTGGATTTCATAGGTGGAACCTAGGTACACACTTAGGAGTCTTCACTTATATATCATATCCTATTAAAGGGGAACCAAAGGGTTACATTTTATGTATGGCTCGCATAGAGAATTGAGGGAGAATGAGTAGGTTTAGCATTCTCTCATACATCTGCACAAGGTTCATGATAGTTATCAGAAATGGATAGCATTAAGGTTTATGTAGATTTAAATATATGGGTATTTAAATCAGCTGCATTAAGTTAAACAATAATAATAAAATAAAAATTCTAGAGACAAAGTGACAAAAATTGGATGTTACTGCCTTCCTTCTGCCTTCTTCCCATGCCTCATTATTCCTCGCACATATCTTTGCACCCTCTTCAATGCCAATACGTGCCACGCCATTCTTTGGCATGCTTTGTGTGCCACAGAAACCAGTCCAAGTGCACCAACAAGGAGCAAAATCCTTACAACAAATCAATGAGTGACACATGGCAGAAATGACAAGAACATTTACATAGTTGGTCATCCTTTCAGCCAATCCACGTGCACCATGTGTCTGTGCATGTGCAGCACAAATCGTAACAAACTTATGACATCCATATCTTTTGGTACAGAGCTCTAATCGATGTGCACCTAGTCTCAATCGATAGCTATTGACATAGGCTACAATGTTATACATTCAAATTCAAATTCTTGGCAAATCTGGTAGGTGAGAAATGGGAAAACATATTTATGGGAATTAATGAGTAAATCTAATTGCTCCAACCACCCTATTTGATCTGATCCACCCTCTTTCCTTCTCCAACATGCCAAACAGACTTGGGAAGCACATTTGACATATTTTCGTGTGGATTCATAGACATTAAATGCTTTTATTGGTGGTTGCATTTAAAATTCAGATTTTCCTCATTCTTCTCTTCTTCTTCCATGAATTCATCTATAAATGTAATAGCCATGCTCATTGTTAATGTTGGACATTTGGGATCCTTACGCACTTTGCTAAGGACTTCATATTTTTTGTATTTTGAGTCGCAAACCTCTAGATCTGGTTCATGCATGTGGATATTAGCCTCTTTCACTATTGTAATAGCTTTATGTATTTCTCTAAGTAATGGAAGCATTTTTTGTGACTATTATCTAGCCTAACGTGTTTGTATTCCTTCTTCTTGCCTTTTCTTTTACATTGAGTGATTTCCGTGTCATTCTACGTCCCTTAGAGTTCCTTTTAGTTTTGTTCCATGAAATTGATTTCGTAAATGCATGTTAGTTATGCTACAAGTGCTTAGCATTTTTCATGCCTTTCATTTCATTTTTGCTCGTAAAAGATAGTTTTCATCCCTCATTTTTCGGTGCTATCACCTACCTTAGAATAGTTTTCCTTTCGATTAACCTTCTTTCCCTAGTCCATTGGCATTGTTACTTTAGCTTTCCATTTTAACACTAGGAGTAGCAGAGAGCAGAGAAATAGAGAGAGGAACCGACCTTCTCTCAAGATCCATCTCAAGCACGCAAGGTCCCACAACTTGGAGACGGTTCTATTATTGTCTCAAATGACTCGATCCTTCCAGATTAGAGACACATGTGTAATTTTGAATGACTAACAATTAATCCTACACCTACCGTGCATTACCTATCATATCTACTCCATCGGTTTCACACCCCCTTTATTGGGTTTTACCGCATTACCTACATCCCTTCCACCATTACGCATTATACCATCTTTAGAGTAAATCCCAATTCCTCCTTCCACACTTTTTCCTATACCAACCATACAAACTACCTTTACCATGTCGACATCGACTTCAAATATACATAACAGTTCATCCACATCTATCATGACGTAACTTTGTCATATTCAACCCCTTGACCACATCTACATCAAACATACCTATCACCACATCACTTACATCTCTAAATATCCCAATTACACCCACCTCCCTATCAATCCCAAATACCCCCATATCTATCATATGAACAAATCCTTTTACCCCTACTTTGACATCTTCATCACATATACCTATATCCTTTCCCATGGAAACATCACCCATTTTATCCTAATATTCTTTCCTTAATACTTCTATCACAAAGTGACAAATCCTCTCGATTTGTAAATCCATCAATAATACCCCTTGATAAATTTATGGAACAAACACCTCCACCTAAGATAAACATAAGGGGGATCCATTATCCCTCTATAAAATCAACTATTTCCATCTTGGACAATCCAAATCCTACACAATCCAAATCTCACATATAATTTCATACAAACAACTATTTCTCTACCAATATCCAAATCTACACTACAATATTTAGATCCTCCAGTTGAGATCATTATCATCCCTCTCAAAGGTAAATCATCTTGATCAAAATCTAAGGCTCATGGTAAGCATCCCCAAAAGTTTCCTACACATCCTCGTAAGAAGTTAGCTCTTCCCTCTTTTTAGAAATATAATGTTACAAAATCTATTTTAAGGTCGGTTCCTTCATATAACACACCTTGTAACAATAAATCCCAATCCAAACAATCCAATCCTCTAACCAAATTTGATTTGTCTTCCAAGACACATAATCTACCCATCCAATGTACATCCTCACCTAAATCCCAATCCAAACAATCCAATCCTCCAACCAAATTTGATTTTTCTTCCAAGAAACATAATTTACCCATCCGATCTACATCCATACCTAAATCCAAGCCAAAACATCATGTTAAAACCCAAAAGAGCTATCTTCCTTTTGACACTTTGATTGGGTCCTACACAGATATCCTTTAACATTTAATTAAATATCTACCATCACACTTCCATTAAATCCTTCAATCCTCATAGTCTATAGCCATCAAAGTTCAATCCTAATTACATTTGTGCTTATCATCATACATGTTGTCTCCAAATCACCTGCACCCCTAATGGTCTAAAATAAATCATGACATTCGGTGTGATTGGGACACATGGGATCACCTCTCAAGTTGTGGGACTTGGGCTCAAGGTGAACCTTTTGAGAAGGTTGGCTTCCTGTTCCTAAACTAAGCACAATACTAATTCTAATGTAAGAAAGATGGCTAACTATTCCTATGCTAACATTTCATTAGATTAGGGAGAGAGAATGCAAGGAAAAAAACCTACACTAGAAGTGGTGATGCACCAAGAAAAGGGGTGTTCAACTTCAGAAGGGTTATTGTGGATAGAATGCATGCATCATTGGCCACCTTCACCTATGTAGCACGGAAAGGGTACAAAATACCATGAGAATAGAAGCACATGTTCCTTTGCTAAACTTTAAACATACAGGGTGAGAGAAATTAGTGTTGATTTGATACATGATAATTTATCAAAAGGATAATCACAAGCACATGTTTAATATTCACCTATGTGATAATAATAATGTGACTCTTGATCAATTGGAGGAAAATAGTTTCTCATAATCGATGAGAAGTAATTACACTATTCTTTTCACGATATGAAACAAATAATCTGAAATAAAGGTAAATTAATCAAATAATGCTAAGGAATCACATTCACAAGGCATGGAATGATTAATCATTCAACACAATAAAATAGATTTTCAAATGCAAGGAACAGTTCTAAATATAATTAAAAGGTTTCAACAAAACTTTGAAAGCACTTTTCCAAGCTTGAAAAGTAACTTTCCTCCCAAATTTATCAAAAATATCTATATCAATTAATGGAGAGCACTCCACTATTATAAGTTCCTAGTCCCGAGCCATTACAATGGGCCTTTAACTATCATTTAACTAAAAATAGTAATGTCATTAATAAAGGGAAGCTGTTGTATATATCTTCCCCCCGGGTAGATATAGACAAGCGGAAGAATATGGAAACCAAAGAAATTCAAACCTCAGCCCATGGCGCACAAAAGGGGCGCACGACAATGAGTGTCGACAGCAAAATGGATGCGCCCTTGGCGCACAGAAATGGCGCATAACAATGAGTGTCAACATGAGAATGTATGCGCCAAGGCGCAGGAAAGTGGCGCACAGAAATGGATGTCGACAATGTAAAGGATGCGCCCTTGGCGCACGGAAATGGCGCATAACAATGAGTGTCAACAGGGAAAAAGTTGCGCCTTGGCGCACATAAGAGGATGTCGACACAAATGTAAATGCGCCCTTGGCGCACAGAAGAAGATGTCAACATAGAAATAGACGCGCCCTTGGCGCACAGAAAGGAATGTTGACACGGGAAAAGTTGCGCCCTTGGCGCAGGTAAAGTGGCGCACGTAAACATGTGTCGACATAAACATATTTGCGCCTTTGGCGCACAGAAAAGAGTGTTGACATGCAAATGAATGCGCCTTTGGCGCACAAAAAGGGTTGTCGACACAAACATATTTGCACCTTTGGCGCCCGAAAAGGATTGTCAACATGCATATGGATGCGCCAAGGCGCACCTTCAGGAGGCGCAACATTCAACGCCGACAGAAGCATTGCACCACGAGTATCAAATAATGAAGAATTTGGACTTTCTCTCTCTTCTCTCTCTCATTCTTCCTATAAATTGTAAGGAGGGGCTTCTTTCTAAAGGTTGGACATTCTTGTTTTGCCCCTCCTTCTTCTTCTTTGGCAGTGAATCGTGGAGTTAAAACCTCCCATTTAAAAGCGTAATGCGCTTTGCCTCTTGGCATTTTGCAGTGTGTTGTATCAATCTTTGGAGCAAATTAATGCATGTCTGTGGATGATTATCAACCCTCTCAGTGTTTATTTGCTTCTTCTTGATCTTTCACTGTAAATCTGGTTATCTGTGCATGATCTTGCATTACATTTTTTTGGTCTGTGTTTATTGGCAAGACAGGTGTTCTTCATTCCTCGGTGCATCACCTCTGTTAGTTTAGGTTTTATTTTCTGCATTTTCTTACCCCTGTCTCCTTGAAAAATTAGATTAGGTTTTGAGTAGACCCTCTGCATTTTTACGTGTGCATCTGAACAGAGGAATAGGAACCGGCCTTCATCCGGAGAGCTTTTCCGATTTCGCAAGGTCCCACACTTGGGAAAAGCTCCATGTTGTGCAATCGCACTGAGATTCTCAACCCATCGAGTTGCAGAGTCCCAGGGGTGCTGTGATTCGACACCAACAGTTTTGGCACGCCCGGTGGGACCAAGAGGTCATTCCATAGATTTGAAGGAGTTTTCATGAAATTCGGACCAAAAAATTGCAGGTTTTACAATTCCAGATTTTTCACCTTCCAGGCTGAACTTTGAAATTGATTTTCAAGGACTTAACTTGCTCGAAACAAGTCAAAATTTCATCAGTTGATAGATCTGGGGGTAATCTTCAAAAGGGTATTCCTAGAATTTTGAGATTTTGACTTTCAAAATTTCATGGTTTTTTGAATTTCAGATTTCAGGTTTTCAGAAATCTGGCATTTTTGGGTTTTCGGGACTGTCATTCCAAATCAAATTCCAAACCCTAAAATCTCAAATGTGCAGGTCTTTTAAAAAAATTTGTGTTTAAATATTGTCAGGTTTTGGTGTGTAACTTGGCAGGATCTAGCCTTTTGAGGCTCACTTTCTAACACATCTGGCGACTCCGAAGGGATAGAATTCAGTGGTGTAGCAGCACAAGTTGCCTAGGCACATGAGAAGAATTCGAACCAGGTCCAATACTCAAGAAGAAGGGCTATTTTTCCACTTGCAACTATCACCAGGCAGAGGAAGGAGAGGAAGAAGACCACAAAGATCACCATCTCCGCCTAACAGGACTTTGTCTACACCTCCACCTGGTAGGCCTTTTCTCGCATCAACCAGGGTTCTTAGGCCAATCATAATGGCACATCTACCACCGAATCCCTTTGTCAATTTCACGGGAAGTAGTCCACTTGCCCTAAATGCTCAGAATCAAATTCCAGTTGCAGCGCTAAAGAATATCCCCTACTTCACAGGAGAAAATCATACTACTCCTATTGATCACATCCAGGATATTGCTAATGCATGTGCAATCCACGAAATAAATGAAATGGATGTTGCAGTCAAGCTGTTGGCTTCATCTTTCAAAGGCAAGGCCTTACAATGGTTTAGGAGCCTTACAGCAGGCTCTATTACGAATTGGAACCAACTTTGTTCTGCTCTTTGCAGCCAATTCGGGGAGAGGGCGGACAATTTATCTTTATTGGAACAGCTGACAACAATCAAAAGGGCTCCTAACGAACAAATGGCAGATTTCAACTTTAGATTCCAACGGACATGGGACAGGATCCCAATAGCTGTTAGACCAACTGCCGAAGGAGCATTCCTTTATTTCTTAAAGGCTATAAATTCAGACATAGCCATGATGATCCAATCAATGGGAGGGACAACACTGCCAGGGTCCTATGACACAGCGATCAGAGCAGAGAACTGTTTGATCCAAGCTGGAAAGCTTGCACCAAGGCCACCAATGCCTCTCTATCCAGACATGGGAAATCCTACAACTAGTCAAGCACCAGAGTTGAATCCCATTCCAACTCCTAGAAATCAAAGCAATAATGAGGCGTCGACTTCTTCGAATACTTCAAAGGAATTGCAGGAGGTCATGAAACAATTGCAGAACCTTGGAAATGAGCTTGTGACTATCAAAAGACAGCAAGCTCAAAGTGCTAGACCGTATCAGCCTCAAGCACAGTACCAAGCTAGGCCCCCATACCAACAAAATAGACCACCACCTCAGGCTGCAAATCAAAACCAGAACCAAGGACAGCCTCAAGCTGCTAGGCCATTTCGACCGTATGATCCAAATGCAACGACGTCCTCAAGAGCCTTGGTTCCAACACAAAATAACATGGCACAGGAGTACGACTGGTGTTACCCTTGCAATCTACCTCACAATCAGTCAGCATGTTTCAATGGTGCACTGAATCAGGCCTTGATGGTGCAAACCATTGGTGTTGCTCAAGAACCAAGCCAGGAGGAGAATCAACAGCAACAAACACAACAAGAAGGACCTCCAACAGAAACCACATTGGCAAATTGGCAAATGGAAGACTTCTGTGGAGTTAACCAACAGCCTTTTCAAGGCGTGGCTGCCAACACACGGTCAAAGAAGAGAAATATAGGAGAGGGACAACCATGTAATCCAGTTGTTTCTCAACCCACTCTTACACAACAAGGGGTCAGTAGACCAAACGCAGCTCCAAATGTGCAGAATCAACCTAAGGTACCTGTTGTAGCAACACATGCACCTGTTCAAGCTCCAGAAAAGGTTGTGCCAAGCAAGGGACAGCAAAAGGACAATTCATCCCCCTTCAACATCATCGATCAAATGAAGAAGACACATGTGAACATTTCCATGTGGGAATCACTGGCGATCCCAGGGCAACGAGATTTATTGCAAGCTGCAATGGCTAATTGGTCTGCCACAAATGTATCAAACCAGGGACATGAGAAAGTTCTCACTAATGCAGTGCAACATGATGGGGGCCAGACAAGGAAAAATTTGAAGCCTCCACCATTCTATGTTTCGTTGATTGTTGGAAACCACTTGGTACACAACTGCATGATTGATTCTGGGGCAAGTAGTTCAGTGATGCCGAAGCAAATAGCGGATCAGCTGGGTTTGAAATATGAGCCAGTGCTGAAAGGAGTAGTACAGCTAGATGGAACGGCAGTAGGAACAGTTGGGGTCATCAAAGGGTTAAGCCTAACACTACATTCCTGTCCTAATGTTACAGTTCTACAAGATGTGTCTGTGATTGACCTTCCGCCACTACAAAAATCGGTGGATATTTATCTGTAGATTGGTCACACATGATTTTTAGGACAAGGTATGGAGCCAAAGCAACAATCAGGTCAGAACCAATTGCCCATTTCCATATTGAGCCTCATGTACCAAATCCTATCAATGCAAATTGCTCGGTTTTTGATCAGGAGGAGTGTTCAAGTGATCTAGAAACAGGTACTAAGGTCGAGGGAATTCCTGATTTAACTTTGGATGAATGGGCAAACAAGAGTCATGAATTTGACCCATACAAGGAAATTGAAGAATCTGAATTGGGCGTGTATTGTATACACGAAGAAAATTCACCCATTCCCGGCATCATTCAGCCTGAACAAAAGGATGAAAACAAAGTTTGGAAATTATTTTTCGATGGTTCGAGAAGCAGACAAGGTGCTGGAGGTGGTGCAATGTTGATTTCACCACAAGACATCAAATATTTTTCAGCTTTTCGTTTCCAGTTTTCCTGTTCAAACAACACGACTGAATACTGAAGCATTGATTCATGGAATTCATTGGGCCAAGAAAAGGGGCATAAAGAACTTGCAGGTGTTTGGAGATAGCGAGCTAATCGTCAACCAAGTTAGGGGACAACATGCTACAAAGAACGACTTGCTAAGGAGCTACAAGAATAGGGTATGGGACCTCATTGAGGATTTCAAAGCTTTCAACATTGTATCCATACCCAGGAAGAAAAATGAAGCCGCAGATAGGCTCGCAGCAGTTGGAGCGACATTTGATGTGGT
This sequence comes from Taxus wallichiana var. yunnanensis, assembly GCA_018340775.1. NCBI lineage: Eukaryota > Viridiplantae > Streptophyta > Pinopsida > Cupressales > Taxaceae > Taxus > Taxus wallichiana. The sequence continues at coordinate 12,913,075 of CM031238.1, read as the reverse complement.
TGACAGCATCAGGAGAGAAAAAACGCAGCCACACATCCATGTGGTTGTGAGGCCAGCAGTTCCAGATAACAACACAAGCTGGCAGGTGTTTGAGAACGATCAACAGATCGTCAATTTCTTACAAGAAGAGGCTGAATTTTCAGCTAGGAATCAGGACAGATTAGGGCAGCAGTATGGGGATCAAGTAGTACAGCTGCGGACAAACAAGCTTCCTAAGGGTTTGGTAACATTGGAGTCTATCTTCAACCCTAACGACCAGTTTCGTAAGGAAAAGGCAAACATACAGGTCAAGAGAGAAGATTCAGAGCCAATTCCGGTTGGGGAAGACAAAACACTTCAAATTGGCAAAGTGGCCACTGAACAGGAGAAATCAGATTTCATACAACTTTGCCAAGAATTTCCAGATGTCTTCGCTTGGAGCTACGAAGACTTGAGAGGATTCGATCCAAATTTGGCACAACATACCATAGAATTGGATCCAGATGCTAATCCCGTCAGGCAGAAACAGAGACCGGTCAACCCTCACATTGAGCCTCTAATGAAGAAAGAGCTAAATAAGCTGATAGAGGCAAGCATTATATTCCCGATCAAGCACTCAAGCTGGGTTGCAAACTTGGTTCCGGTCAGGAAGAAGAGTGGAGAAATCAGGTTGTGTGTAGATTTCCGAGACCTCAACAGGGCATCTCTCAAAGATCATTACCCACTTCCTTCAATGGAACAAATATTGCAAGTAGTATCCGGTTCAGAGAGGTTCTCTCTCCTAGATGGCTACTCAGGGTATAATCAGGTGATGGTAAAAGAAGATGACCAGTTCAAGACAGCTTTCACCACCAAATGGGGGACCTATGCCTACAAGAAGATGCCATTTGGGCTATCAAATGCTGGGGCCACTTTCCAAAGGGCAATGGATATGGCATTCAAGGGGTTGATCAATAAAATAGTTTTGATATATCTTGACGACATCACTGTATTCTCAAAAAATGCAGCGGATCACCTCTATCATTTGAGGCAAGTATTTCAGAGGTGTAGAAGATTTGGGGTATCATTGAATCCCAAAAAATGCATATTCTTGGCTCACGAGGGAAAACTTCTAGGCCATATTGTTTCAAAGGAGGGGTTGGCGATTGACCCAGAAAGAGTTGAAGCAATTCAAGCATTGCCATTGCCAAGTCACAAGAAGGCTCTTCAAAGCTTCTTGGGAAGGATCAATTTTGTCCGCAGGTTTGTTCCAAACTTTGCAGCTCTTGCGAAGCCAATAACACTGATGTTAAAGAAGAGCATGGCATTTAAGTGGACATCTGAAGGCAAGGCAAGTTTTGAGGCAATAAAAGAGGCTATATCTCAAGCCCCAACTCTCGTCAATCCAGACTTCTCTAAGGAATTCATGCTATATGCCTTTGGTGGTGGAGACACAATTTCTGCAATCCTGGTACAACAAAACAAAGAAGGGTTAGAACAACCAGTTGCTTTCTTCAGTCAAAGCTTGGAGGAATACGAAACTAGGTACTCTTTCATTGAAAAGCATGTCCTTGCGGTAATCAGAAGCTTAAAGAAATTCAAGCACCTAGTCTCAAACAACAAGATCCAATTATTAGTCTCTCATGCGGGAGTCAAGGACTTCCTTCTAAACAAGGATCTGAATGAGAAACGTGCAGGATGGATAACTCGTGTCATGGAATATGACATCGAGATCAAGGTCACCAAACTAGTACGTGGGAAGGGACTATGTGAGCAGCTAGCCTTGAGTCAGAAAGTTGAAGCTGGTGATGAAAAGGAGACTACCTTGATACTACAGGATGATCAAGAATGAGAAAATGATGACGTGCCTACTCCTTGTTGGACTCAAAATATGATACACTTCCTACAGACTGGCCTATGCCCTCTAGAAATGAGCAAAGCAAAGAGGAGATACTTCAGATTACAAGCCATTCCATATGTGCTTGTTGATGGTGTTTTGTTTAAGAAAGACATCAATGGAGTTCTATTGAGGTGCATTGGGATAAGTCAAATTGAGAGGGTGTTACGAGATTTTCATGATGGAGATTCTGGAGGACATTTTGCCCCACGAGTAACAGCTCTCAAAATAATGAAGGCAGGGTATTATTGGCCGACAGTCTTCAGTGACTGCTATACATGGATAAGAAAGTGCAAGAAATGTGCACTCTTCACAGGCAAAGAAAGACAAGCAGCACTTCCATTGCACCCAATTCTGGTTGACCAACCATTTATGCAATGGGGATTGGACTTCGTCGGGGTCATTAATCCAAACTCAAGCCAAGGCCACAAGTGGATTCTCACGGCAACAGACTATTTCACCAAGTGGACCGAAGCAGTAGCGCTCAAGGAAGCAAATGAGTCTAACATACTAGACTTTTATGAAGGAATAGTGACCAGGTTTGGTGTGCCGTCCACTATCATATCAGACAATGCATTGGCATTTATAGGTTCCAAAATTACAGAATGGGCTGTTAAGAATGGAATCTACTTGAGCACCTCTTCAAATTATTACCCGCAGGGTAATGGACAGGCAGAGTCCACAAACAAAAATTTGCTAAGAATCATCAAGAGGACTCTGGATGAAAATCAAAGAACATGGCATACCAAGCTAAAATCAGCATTATGGGCTGACAGAATAACACCAAAGAGGTCTATAGGTAATTCCCCTTATAAGTTGGTCTATGGAAAAGAGGCAGTATTGCCTATATCATTAGAACTACCTGCATTAGAATTCATGAAGCAGTTGGAGTTGGCTGAGTTCGAACCAATGGAGGCTAGGTATGCAGAGTTGATGGAATTGGAAGAAATTAGAGAACATGCAGTTCAAACAATTGAGAAAGATCAGGCCTTAGTGAAAAGATGGTTTGATAAGAAAGCAAGAGCAAGGACCTTCCAGGAAGGGGACCTAGTTCTGAAATGGGATGCAGATCGGGCAAAACCAGGAAGGCATTCCAAGTTTGATGCCATTTGGAGTGGCCCCTACATGGTCACAGGATGTAAGAGTAGTAATGCCTTCCAATTGTCTACATTGGATGGAGAAGAACTTTCGATTCCGGTCAACGGAATCTATCTTAAACATTGCTACTGAAAAGAGAAAATTTCTACCCTTGTAAATATTAGCTTAGATTTCAATTCCTCTAAGTGCATTTGCACATTGTCTTGTTGTAGTTAGGTTTCAGTTTCCCTAAGTGCTTTGGCACAGGTTTCGTTGCTCTCAGGTTGTTTCTACAGTTCAAAGTGCTGTCGGAGAAGGAGTTGCGGTTTCAGGCTCGGGATCAGAGATCAAGTTGGTTTCAAGTATTGCTTATGACTCCATGCCCAATGGATTTCTAAAAGGGCCACTGATCTTCTACCTAGCAGGCAGGTGATCCCGTTGAGTCGCCAAATTGTTGTATATATCTTCCCCCCGGGTAGATATAGACAAGCGGAAGAATATGGAAACCAAAGAAATTCAAACCTCAGCCCATGGCGCACAAAAGGGGCGCACGACAATGAGTGTCGACAATGAAAATGGATGCGCCCTTGGCGCACAGAAATGGCGCATAACAATGAGTGTCAACATGAGAATGTATGCGCCAAGGCGCAGGAAAGTGGCACACAGAAATGGATGTCGACAATGTAAAGGATGCGCCCTTGGCGCACGGAAATGGCGCATAACAATGAGTGTCAACAGGGAAAAAGTTGCGCCTTGGCGCACATAAGAGGATGTCGACACAAATGTAAATGCGCCCTTGGCGCATGAAGAAGATGTCAACATAGAAATAGATGCGCCCTTGGCACACAGAAAGGAATGTTGACACGGAAAAAGTTGCGCCCTTGGCGCAGGTAAAGTGGCGCACGTAAACATGTGTCGACATAAACATATTTGCGCCTTTGGCGCACAGAAAAGAGTGTTGACATGCAAATGAATGCACCTTTGGCACACAAAAAGGGTTGTTGACACAAACATATTTGCACCTTTGGCACCCGAAAAGGATTGTCAACATGCATATGGATGCGCCAAGGCGCACCTTCAGGAGGCGCAACATTCTGAGCGCTGACAGGAAGCAGACCCTGACCCAGATATTCAGATGGCCATAACTTTTGACTGGGAGCTCCGATTCACACAAGGTTGGACTTTTCGGAAAGCCTACGGCGTCCTCTACCTAACTATGACTGGATATCTTTAATTGGGTGGGAAAAAGTTCTTAAAAATGCAAAATACAGTTTGCCACTTTTGGGGTTTGATATGGTCCTCACCTACCACCATAATGAGATGAATTAGATACAACCTGAGGTGGTTGGGGTAGATTTGGACTTTCTCTCTCTTCTCTCTCTCATTCTTCCTATAAATTGTAAGGAGGGGCTTCTTTCTAAAGGTTGGACATTCTTGTTTTGCCCCTCCCTTCTTCTCTTTGGCAGGTGAATCTGTGGAGTTAAAACCTCCCATTTAAAACTGTAATGCAGCTTTGCCTCTTGGCATTTTGCAGTGTGTTGTATCAATCTTTGGAGCAAATTAATGCATGTCTGTGGATGATTATCAACCCTCTCAGTGTTTATTTGCTTCTTCTTGATCTTTCACTTTGTAAATCTGGTTATCTGTGCATGATCTTGCATTACATTTTTTTGGTCTGTGTTTATTGGCAAGACAGTGTTCTTCATTCCTGCATCACCTCTCGTTAGTTTAGGTTTTATTTTCTGCATTTTCTTACCCCTGTCTCCTTGAAAAATTAGATTAGGTTTTGAGTAGACCCTTTGCATTTTTACGTGTGCATCTGAACAGAGGAATAGGAACCGGCCTTCATCCGGAGAGCTTTTCCGATTTCGCAAGGTCCCACACTTGGGAAAAGCTCCATGTTGTGCAATCGCATTGAGATTCTCAACCCATCGAGTTGCAGAGTCCCGGGGTGCTGTGATTCGACACCAACAGGAACATTCTCCCATAAAAATAACAAATTTGTTGTAAAAAGTTGACCAAGTCAACCCTACAACTTTGATTGATTCCAAAGCTTGAACCTGTCCTTTCATGGCCACTCAACTTTGGCTTGGTTCACCTTCCTCTCCTTTCTCTACATTTTTTCATTTTCCTTCCTCCCATATGGCCATTCAGTGTCTATATTCAAAGAAACACTTGACAACACCCTGAGTTTCTTCATCTCTAGGTCCACACACAGTGATTTACTACATCCGTCGTCTTGATTTCTTTCATGATCTTGGCTGGTAACTTTGAAGCTTAGTTGTAACTTTCCTTAGCCTCCCTATGAAATTATGACATAGAATCAATCGATCAATGGAGTCACTATTGAAATTATTTGCAACATCATCATCCCACTTCACCAAATCTTTGAAATTTTCCTTAATCTGGTCCTTGGGAAGAGCATCGATATTTTCGTTGAAGAACTTGCAGTTAGCATTGTCAAACTCCTCCGAGATATCATTGAGGATCTGTAATCTCTACTCACTTATCTTCCAATTTTTTGATTAGATCTTGTAGCACCTAACACCATAATTCCATAACTTTTTGATATTCAAACTTGACTTAGAGGCATCATCAATTACCCCTTCACTTGCATGAAGTAAATCAGAATCTTCTTCTCTAATGTCATTCCATGTCACCAAATTTAAATTTAAGTTATTATTATCTTTAGAGAAATATATGTCCATCTTAACAATGGTGGCTTTTGTAACTCTGTAAATCAAGTATAAATCTAGATGACTTCCTCGATCAAAGGATTAACATACTGCAAGATCCTTTCCATCCATCCATTCATTGTTATCCCTTTCTATCTTATCTTCTCAAGCTCATGATACTATATGTCATCGATTGTAGATGAAAATTTCATGGTCATAGTAGTTGAGATGTCATTGGATGGAGTGGGATGAGTTACTCTATGTAACAGTGCAGTGAGATGCTCGACTTTGGCCTTCAACTTGTCCTTGGTGGCCTTGTCTTTGTCATATTTCTCTAAAGGGCCCCAAGAGTAGTGTGTACATATTTCTTGGCTCCTTCATGAGTAGCCTTAACCAATGAGAACTTTGAGATCCGGTAGTTTGCTACTGTGATGGTTTCTTTAGTTTTCCCCTCAACAGGGGTAGCCACTTCTATCACACATTCTCTTGATGGATTAACCATCAAACTTGATACGGTTCTTGGCCTCTTGGCTTTCCTTTTGGGCATAGACTCCAATATACTGAGATCTATCACAAATCCTAAAGGAACCTTTTTCTTTTGCTTGGGAGTCTATCTAAATAGCCATTCTAGTATGGCTAGAGTGAGGAAGATGGAGTAGCAGATCGATACCTGAAGCATCAGTTAGAGTAATACTACTAGAAATGTCGGTTGATATCTGAAACAAAGGTGGCAATGATGGAAGGTGTGGGATTGAGGACAGCCACATGAATTCACAAAGCAATGCTAGGGGTAGAAATTGAAGAAAGTATAAGTGTCAAAGGAAGTGAGGAGGAAATGGGTGACCCAATATTTTCCCTACCGACAAAACTAGAAGTGACAAAAATACCTAAGACATATAAGGGGATGGGAAGGAAGAAATGATGATAGAAGTGGAAGGAAATGATATGGAGGAAGGGGAAGATGGGATGGATCCGAATGACACTAGGAGATTCATTTACATCAACAACCTCAAGAATTCTAGCACTTGTAGATGTATGTAACCTTGGGAGCAACAGACCTAGAAAGAGATGAGCCACCAACCACAAATGAAATATTCTTTGGAACTGTGGGAACCCTTTGAGTTGACATCTTTCATTTTCTAGGTGTTGGTTGGTTTACTACTGATGCAGACCCTGTATTTGTAGGTTGATTTTCCCCTTTGGGTGAGATTCCCAAGGTGGCCAACCAACTGAAAGTTCTTCTTAGAATGGGGCCTGCCCTTTCTTTAGTATTGCTACATTCTTCCACATACCAATCAACCCATGGCAGTGGTTGATTGGCAACATTATTATCCCTGTATGATGCATCTAGGACCTCATCATTATCTTGCAAGTCTTTTGGCACATCGATTAATCCAAACTCGCCACACTTCATCCGAGTTAATATCTCATAATATCTTTGTCACAGGATGTAATCATCTTGACAATGAATCCATATGTTTTCTAACTGGGGCACATGAGCACTTTGGACTTACCTGTCTCCCTGAACTTACCGTAATAGTCAAAATTAGTTCACGAATGGAAGGTCCACAGGGTTACTTTAGCCATTTCTTCATCTACATTCTTTTCCTTGTGGATAGTTGGGCAAGAATACCTGCCAATTGTAATAGGGAAATGCATTCCCACCTTGTGATGCTTATTTTGGATTTTATGGTAATCCAACAACTATCAAAAAAATTCCAGAAGAATCCATTTGTCAGTGGGGCACCTTGGCAACTTGCTTGGGGTGCCTATGAAACCTAGAATCGAATGTAGGTGAATGTGGGAAATTAGAATTAGATTTCTCCCCATTCTCACACTTCTTGGAAATCCTCATCAGAAACCCTTTGATTATATAGCTCTTTGTCGAAGTGATAGAGGATAACAATGAAGAAGGCATCATTGATTCTTTGGAAGTGCTTGCTCCCCTCATCCAGAGTAAGTTGGGGATAAAACTCATATATTTGGGATGTCTTCTGCGAACTCCCATGGTATTCAATCCTACAAAATCCCCATAGAAAAGAATCGCATATACTAGAAAAGATGTCATGTAGAAAGTCTTAGTTTCTGACACCTTGCCCAACTGATAGCGAATGTTGCTACTAATATGTTCACCCCACCGGATAAACTTGGTATTCTTCTTGATAGTTGTTATGTATAAGAACATCCATTCTTAGAATTCCTTTGTAGAAGGAAGACCTGAAACTCTACTCAAGAGCACAATAAGATCATTGACTTCCTGAATGAAATCTGATCGATGTATAGTCTTGGGAAACTTGGCAAAATTCTTAGTCAGGTAGGATTTCATCATGACCTTCGAGCATACTTCCTCTTTTTTATCCTAGTGCTCGACTACTATTTCAGGTGAGATAGTGGTGTAATCTTGAACGTCTGGAAGTTTAAACAAGTCTTAAAAGAAGTCCGGGTCTAGATGGATCACCACCTTATCATCACTATCTCTTATCAACATAGAGTCCTCATCATAGTGGGCGCATTGCAGCTAGGACAAACTCTAGGCATTGCACAAATGTAGGGAAACCAAATGGCAAGGGAAGACCACTATAAAAGATGGCTTGCATCCATGGATTTTCTTTTGGGACCTTTAATCTTTCCCAAAACTCAAGAAGATCAATCTATCCTAGATTGGTGTCCCCGATATTTCCTAAGTCGAGGTCAAGCAAGATTGGGGAGCAACCCCAAGAAATGTGTACTTCATCTTCTCTTTTCCCTTTGAAGTGGAGGTAGACATTAAAACCTGTGAAGGTTGTACAAATTCTGAAAACCCGAATGCAAGGAAAACTTGAAATCCCGAACTGAAAAAGTCTGAAAAGAATTATTGAAAGAAACTCTAAAAAAAAAGTCTCAAAACTCCAAATTCGATCTCCAAAACCTAAAATCTGAATTCTCTGAAAATGTTTTCCGAAATCTGAATTCTCCAAAACCCGAAACTAAAATCTCGAAAAGGTTTCCAAGTGAAAAAATCTAAAATAAATCTCGAAATAGTTTCCCAAAGTTAAGAAATCTGAAAACCCGTAAAAGCAACAGTTCTCCAAAGCAGTAGTTCTCTAAAATTCTGAAATTGGAAAACTCCAAAGATTTTCATGAAAAGTTTCTCGAAATAGTTTCCCGCCTTGTGATCTTTTGAAAGAATTCTTCAAAATGAATTTTCCAAAAAGAAATCCCGAATGGTCTCTGGAGGAACTGCAAAAAGAAGTTTCAAAAAGCCAAGTTGGATTTTGAGAAATAGGAGGAAGTATGAGGGACCTAAAAACATCCCCTAATCATACTTGAAAACCTAGAGAAAACTTACACAATGAAACATGGAGAAAAAGAAAGACAAAAAAAACACAGAGGAAAAACAAAAAGGAAAACCCAAAAGGGGAGAAGGAGGAGGAAAATACCTAAACTAAAAGAAAATAAAACCAAAAAAATACCTTGAAAAGGATGCCACAAAGTACAAGAGTGAAATGTCAGAGCGAATGTGTCAGGTAAAAATGAAAAGTAAAAATCCATGTTTATATAGAAATCTCGATATTAATGGTAAAAATCTAATCCGTATGGAGGTAGGTGAGAATTAATCACACATAGAACCTCTAAAGTTCCAAAACCCAAAATCCTGAAATTCTGAAAATTCAAGATTTCATAATTCGAAAAAAATTGAAGCAAAAAGACGAATTGGAAACTAAAAGTCTAAAACCCAAAACTGAAAATTCAAAAATTTGGACTTTCAGAAATTCAGACATCGAGAAAAATCAAATAAAAATCCTAAAATGACTTGGAGAACTCTGAAAACCCGAAACCTAAAATTCTAAATTTTTAGACTTCGGAAGTCCGAGAGGGATTTAAACAAAATGGGCCAAAAAGTCCTGAATTTCTGAAAACCCAAAAATTTAGACTTTGGAGTTTCAGACTTTGGAAAATTCAAATTCAAATTCGAAATTGAGTTTTAAAAACTCGAAAGAGAAAAACTCTAAAGTCTAAAAATTGAAAAAATTTAGATTCTCGGCTTTAGCAAAATTTCACTATATAAGGATTTATTTAAAAACATTATTCTAACATATAGCCTTCTTCCGGGTAAGTTAATTGGTTAACATTTTTGTGATCTCTAGGAAAGCTTTCTGTTAAGCTTTTAGACCAGTAGCCTTAAGAAAAACATTGGGCAAAGGAGTCTAAAAAAAACCAAAACCAAAACCAAAAAAAAAAAACAAAAGCAAAAGAAAAGACAAACAAAACAATGTGCAGAGCACTTGGAGGAAAACAAAAAAACTATACATGGTGGAACCTCCTCAAAATCTTTGAGGTGTATCCCATTCACATGAATGGGAAATTCTTCTCCATTGAGTCTAGATAGGAAAAATGAATTTGCCTCTTTGCAGCTTGTAATAACATAGGGCCTGCTCTCAGAGAGCATCAAACTTGGCGTGCTTTCCTAGTTTGGCATGATCTTCATCCCATTTTAGAACCAAATCCCCTTCCCTAAACAACCTATCAGAGGCTTTCTTGTCAAAGGATTTCTTAACCTAAGCTTGATGCTCTGTCAATGTATTCATGGTAGTATTTCAAATCTCCTCTAGCTCCATGAGTTCTGAAAACCTCACTGTTAAGGCCTCATCCTCCATAACTTCAAGCCGATAAGCCAAATCTAGGGAAGGAATTTCCAAGGAAAGTGGCAAATTTTCTTCCCTTCCATATACAAGAGTAAAGGTGAAACCCCAATGGCCTTTTAGGTGTTATTCGATCTACCCACAAATCAACCTTAAGCTGCGTATGTCAGGTCCTTTTGTTGGCTTCCATCATGTGCTTGATGATCCTTATCAGGTTCTTATTGCTAGATTTGGCAACCCATTTCCTGTGGATAGTAATTAGATGAAGTCTTGAGATAGACCCATTCTTGATGGCCCATTCACTTATTTTCATCCCGAGGAATGCCATTGCATTGTCAGAGATAATAGTAAATGGAACACCAAACCTTGTCATGATATTCTCCAAGAATTCAAGGACCACTTTTTCATTACTTTCCTTCAAGGCCACCACTTTTTGTCCATGGGTGAAATAATCTATCATAGTAAGGACCCATTTATGTCCTTCACTAGATGGAGGATTGATCATACCAATAAAATCCAACCCCCATTGAATAAAGGGTTGATCCACCTGAATGGGATGCAACGGGAGAGCTGTCAGCTTCTGTTTTGCCTACAAAAAGAGCACACTCCTTACATTTCCTTACCCAAAAATGGGCATCTTTGAACAAGTTAGCCAGTAATAACCAGCCCGCATGATCTTGGTAGTAGTTTTTTGCCGAGTAGTGACCTCTTGATAGCCCATTGTGGAACTCCTCCAATATCTTGTTCACTTGTTCTGGTTTGATGCAGTGTAAAATAACACCATTCAAATATTTTGGAAAAGAATTCCATCTACCACAACATATGGAATGGACCAGAGATGGAAAGTACGTCATTGAATCTTATCCATATTTTGGGGATATACTCCCGAGAGAAGGAAATTTTCCATTTTAGTTAACCAATCAATCTGATCATTTCTTCTCAATATTGAAGAGCGCAACATCTTTACCATTCTTGATTTCCATGTCTGCATGGCCAACTACTAGCATAACCCCTTGCCTCTGACAAGTTTAGTGACTTTAATGTGTACATCATACTCCATTACTTTTGTGATCCACCCAACACATTTCTCATTCATCTCCTTATTCAACAAGAACTCTTTAACACCAGGATGAGAGACCATCAAGTGTACCTTGTTGTTGGACAACATATGCCTAAAAATTTTTAGAGCTCGAATGACCACAAAGACCTATTTTTGACAAAAGAATATTTGAGCTCATATTCCTTGAGAGACTGACTGAAGAAGGCAATTGGTTGCTCCATTAGATCATCATTCTGCTGAGTGAGGATACCTGAAATACTCTCATGCCCTGCGAAAGCATAGAGAATAAAATCCTTATCAAACTAGGGATTTACCAGTGTAGGAGCTTGGGAAATAGTAGTTTTGATAGCCTTGAATATTTCTCTCCCTTCCTTTGTCCATGAGAAAGGAATGTTCTTTTTAAGCATGGCCATCAGTAGCTTGGCTAACATTGCAAATTGGGGAATGAATCTCGAACAAAATTTATAGTTCCCAAGAAACTTTAGAGACCCTTCTTGTGACTTGGGAGGGATAGAGACAAAATCGACTGAATCTCTAGTGGGTCGATTGAGAGTCCTTCAACTGAAACAATATGCCCTAATAACTTGCCTTCTTGAACTGAAAAAAATGCATTTTTGGGGTTTAGTGAGATTCCAAACTCTCTACACCTTGAAAAACTTTCCTTAGATGTGTAATATGATCTTGACATGTTTGGAATAGACAGTTATATCATTAAGGTAAACCAAGATCATATCATTGATGAGTCCTTTAAATGCCATGTCCATGGCTCTTTGAAAAGTAGCCCCTGCATTAGACAATCTAAATGGCATTTTGTTGTATGCATACATGCCCCACTTAGTAGTGAAATTTGTTTTGAATTGATCAGATTCTTGGACCAGAATTTGATTATACCCTGAATAGCCATCTAATAGAGAAAACCTTTGGGCTCCTGCCACTATCTGGAGGATCTGTTCCATTGATAGAAGAGGGTAGTGATCTTTTAATGAGGCACGGTTTAGATCTCTGAAATCTACACACAACCAAATTTCACCATTCTTTTTCCTTATGGGCACTAGATTAGCTACCCATGATGAATGTTTGATTGGAAAAATTATGTAGGCTTGATAAGCTTAGTTAGCTCTTTCCTCATTAGCGGCTCAATCTTGGGATTGATTGGCCTTTGTTTTTTACAAACTAGCTTAGAGTTTGGATCCAGTTTGAATTGTGTGTTGAGCTAGGCCTGGATCAAAACCACGCAGGTCTTTGTAGCTCCATGCAAAAATATCATGATATTCTTGACACAACTCAATGAAAGCTTCCTTTTCCGAGTAGTGCATACCTTACCAATCTTTAAACATTTCTCAGCTGGCCACCTCAACTTCCTCAAAATCTTCTTCTTTTACCACCATATTTGTGCTTTGTCATTTGGCCTGGTCATCCGAATTGAAGATAGATTCAAGCGTGACCAAGCCTTTTGGAAATTTGTTTCCTCTCAACTGAATGACCTAGTCACCATAGGATTCCTGTAATTTACCTTGGTGTTTGGCAATGAACTCTACTTCTTGTTGTAGAAAAAGAACAATTTCTCATCACTATCAAAAACTTGCCAACTACTTACATTATTAGTAGTATGTGGGGATACAACCATTTTGACTATTTTTGCTGCCCTTCCTTCATGATATCCATAGGTATATCATATTGAGATCCAACAAGTGGCAAAGCCTATCAACATCTTGATTTTGACTTCTAGGAACCGCATGAATTCTGAAAGCTTCAAACTCCTCTATTAGGTCCCAAACTCGATTCTTATATGACCTTAAGAGATCATTCTTTGATGATGCATGTGGGCTATGTTACGATGAACCACCAATTCACTATCACCAAAAGTGATCAAGGATTTGATTCCTCTTTGTTGGGCCAGCTGTAACCCTTGTATAAGAGCTTCATATTTAATGACATTATTAGTACAAGCTGAACTGCAATCGAAAAGATGAGAAATATTTATCTCCTCTGGAGAAATTAACATGACTCCTACACCAGATCCATTTTACTCCTTGAACCATCAAAGAAGAGCTGCCACAGTCCTTTAGAATCACTAGGTGCCTTAATCAACTAAGGTATGGTTGTACCTTCTTCATGTATATAATAAGTTCCCAATCCAGTCTCATCCAAAAACAACAAACCAGATTCTTCATTAGCCAATAAATCAGCGTACGGGTCGTATTGATGGTCTATACTTACCTCATCAAGCACTGTATCAGGAACCTCCTCTACAAGAGTAGTTGGTTCATGATCCGTGACCTCTTCTTCTGGGTCACAAATATGTAGTTACCCTCTATGGGTTTGGATGTGTATGGTTCCACGTGGGTAGGAGAAATTGGTTCTACTCTTATAGTTACCTTCGTTCCATAACAAGTTCTCAAGATCATATGTGACCAGTCTGATGACAAATATCCTCCCATTTTTGTGGTGAAATCCCGTGATAGGTAGATGGATGAAGAGGGGAGGGAGATCAATGACATGGATATATCCTATGTGAAATTCAAACTAGGACATGCATGGATAGTGAGCTGGAGCCCTTAATGACCCCTATAGTTTGGACTGTAGTACCATCTAGTTGAACAACTCCTCTCAAAATTGGAGCATATGGAATGTAGTACATACATCTACGATCTACTTAGGCATCATAAACTACTAGCTCTAGAATCGATCATACAATTGTGCACCAAATGGTCACCAATAATCAGCGAGATATAAAATGGTGGAGGCTTGTTGGTCTTAGCCATATTTTCATCTCGGGTTGGCATAAGTTGGTTGTTACTACTACTTCCTAGCTGATGGTTTACTAGTATTTCCAAAGTTGTTCAAGGCTTCTCATAGAAGTTCCTTTGAGAAGGAATCGAAAGTGCATCCCACATTGTGACACTCAAATTGGTCTTCTTCATTTGTTCCACTATGTTGAATGGAATTTCTCCCACTTTGCTAATGCTTTTGGGACATTGGGGTCTTCCTTTGGGTAATGCTTATTGGGTATTGTGATACGACATCCCATCTTTCTTTGTATTCGATCAATGGATATTTCTGGTGATTTCTTTCTCGTGCCTTTATCATCTGGTATTTGTATTGGGGCCTGAGAAGTGGATTCTGATCAGTATTGGAGGACCCTAAATCTATTTCCCTTTTCTTGGAACGTGTGTTAGATGCTACGGTGGAGGAATCAATATTCAAACCACAAAAGTCTTTTTCCTTTGCCAATTTAATAATGTGGTTTCATCAGGAGCTTGATCTTGACTTTCTAAAGTGGATGGTCAGCAGATGATTCAGGTGGAGTGGTTATGCTTTGAACCATGAGAGCTTGACTCAAAACTCCATTTGGGAAAAGATTCTAATTATGGGGTTGAGAACAAGGATAACACCATTCATAGTCTTGGATGAGGTTTTTCTGGACCGGGACTATGGCTCTAGATGAGCTGACAGCTGAGGGATTCTAGAAGTTCAAAGGCTTCACATTTGCAGCTTGGGTTATGGCTTGGCTCTAAGGCTGACCATTTCCCTGAAATGGAGGATGGTTCACCTGATATTGGGGTTGAAAGGGTGAGCATATTGGGACTATTCTTCCTCTTCATGGCTACGAGTTCATTCCCAAAGGTTTGTAGCAATGACTTTACTTCAGCCAAATCATTGGACACATGCGTGGCTACTGGAGTAGAAGCTGTCGGAATTGGGGTGATGACTGGTTGTTGGCCTATAAACTCTACAAAAATAGGAATGGGAGGTCTAGGAGAAATTTTACCTACTTGAATCAGGTAATTTTCATCTGTATACAACTACTTCGTAAGCATCAGGGATCACATTTCCCCATGGATTGAATCATGATAGTGATATCACTATTTAATGCCCAGTAAGTAATATAGAAATGCACTTTCTAGGGATGGCCTTACAAGTGTTGGGATCCATTTCCAAGTCTTGTCAAAGTGGAGGTTGAAGTCACTCATATACTCTTGGGAGATCGTTTGATAGTATGAAATTTCTCCACAAGTGAAATATTATCACTTTTGTCTTGAACTGTTTACACAACTTTGTGCCTAAATCATTCCAATTGGTAACGGATCCATGGCTAAACTCTAGAACCATTGAAGTGCTCTACCCTTGAATGAAGTAGTAAGGAGTCAAACTGCCATGTTATCTTCCGTAATATTGTACTACATGAGATACTAGCCACATCTAGTATGTGCTCCCGAGGTGACACATTAGTCTCCCAGTGTAAAATGGTAAACTTTTCAAAGCGGGTTGTTGGTATTATGTCTCTTTGTGCTAATAGCAAAGGACTGCTAGCATTGAATGGAGGACAAGTATTGGCTGCCATGCCATTCACAAATTGGTTGTATCTGGGTAGGGGAAATGTCCTTTAGGAGGAGTTGAATGTCCTCTATGAGGTAGAGTTGCAGATGATGGTACTGAAAGGTTTCTTCCCCTTCTTCTTGGGGGAGACAAAGAAAGCTCTATATGACAATAATTATCATCTTAAAGAAGCTCTTGTGTGAATCCTTCACATGAGTTGATGTACTAAACTTTGAAATCCAGAGAGATGGAGTCACCAAGTACCTTGTGTCAATAAAATGAGAAGAGAGGTACCAACTCTGTCCCACCAAGTGCCAAAAACTATTGTCTCCAAATCACTGCACCCCCAAATGGCCTGAAATGAATCATGACATTTGGTGTGATTGGGACACATGGGATCACCTCTCAAGTTGTGGGACTTGGGCTGAGGTGAACCTCCGGAGAAGGCCTGGCTTCCTGTTCCTAAACTAACACAATACTACTTCTGATGTAAGAAAGATGGCTAACTAGTCCTATGCTAACATTTCATGGGATTAGGGAGAGAGAATGCAAGGAAACAAAACCTATGCTAGAAGTGGTGATGCACCAAGAAAAGGGGTGTTCAACTTTAGGAAGGGTTAATGTGGATAGAATGCATGCATCATTGGCCACCTTCACCTATTGCAACCTAGAAAGGGTACAAAATACCACAGACTAGAAGCACATGTTCCTTTGCTAAACTTTAAACATACAGTAGAGAAATCAACGTTGATTTGATACATAGATAATTTATCAAAAGGATAATCACAAGCACATGTTCCAGTATTCACCTATGTGATAATAATAATGTAACTCTTAATCAACAGGAGGAAAATAGTTTCTCACAACTGATGAGAAGTAATTACACTATTCTTTTCACGATATGAAACAAATAATCTGAAATAAAGGTAAATTAATCAAATAATGCTAAGGAATCACATTCACAAGGCATGTAATGATTAATCATTCAACACAATAAAACAGATTTTCAAGTGCAAGGAACAGTTCTGAATATAATTAAAAGGTTTCAACAAAACTCTGAAAGCACTTTTCCAAGCTTGAAAAGCAACTTTCCTCCAAATTTCTCAAAAATATCTATATCAAATAATGGAGAGCACTCCACTATTTATAAGTTCCTAGGCTGAGCCATTATAGTTGGGCCTTTAACTAACATTTAACTAAAAATAGTAATGTCATTAATAAAAGGGAACATGCTCCCATAAAAATAGCAAATTTGTTGTAAAAAGTTGACCAAGTCAACCCTACAACTTTGACCGATTCCAGAGCTTGAACCTGTCCTTTCATGGCCACTCAGCTTTGGCTTGGTTCACCTTCCTCTCCTTTCTCTACATTTTTTTTTTCCTTCCTCCCATATGGCCATTTGGTGTCTATATTCAAAGAAACGCTTGACAACACCCTGAGTTTCTTCATCTCTAGGTCCACATGCATAGTGATTTACTACATCCGTTGTCTCGATTTCTTTCGTGATCCTGGCTGGCAACCTTCAAAGCTTATTTGTAACTTTCCTTAGTCTCCCTATGAAATTATGACATAGAATCAATCGATCAATGGAGTCACTATTGAAAGTCTTTGCAACATCATCATCCCACTTCACCAAATCTCTGAAATTTTCCTTAATCTGGTCCTCGGGAAGAGCATTGATATTTTCATTGAAGAACTTGTAGTTAGCATTGTCAAACTCCTCCGAGATATCATTGAGGGCATCTATAATCTCTACTCACTTCTCTTCCAATTTTTGATTAGATCTTGTAGCACCTGACACCGGAATTCCATAGCTTTTTGATATTCAAACAATTTAGAGGCATCATCAATTACCTCTTCCTGTAGAAGTAAATCAAAATCTTCTTCTCTAATGTCATTCCATGTTACCAAAGTTAAATTTAAGTTATTATTATCTTCGGAGAAATATTCATCCATCTTAGCAATGGTGGCTTTTGTAACCTATAAATTAGTATAAATCTCAATGACTTCCTTGATCAAAGGATTGGCCTCCTGTAAGATCCTTTCCATCCATCCATTCACTATTCTCCCTTTCTAGCCTAGCTTCTCAAGCTCATGATAAGAGATATCATCGATTGTAGATGAAATTGTCATGGCCGTAGTAGTTGAGATGTCAATGGATGGAGTGGGCTGAGTTACTCTACGTAAGTAAATGGTGAGCTGCTCGAATTTGGCCTTAAGCTCATCCTTGGTGGCCTTGTCTTTGTCGTATTTCTCCAAAAGGGCCCAAGAGTAGTGTGTACATCCTACTTGGATCCTTCATGAGTAGCCTTCCCCAATGAGAACTTTGAGATCTGGTAGTCTGTTATTGTGATGGTTTCTTTAGTTTTCCCTCAACAAGGGTAGCCACTTCTATCACACATTCTCCTGATGGATTAACCATTAGACTTGATATGGTTCTTGGTCTCTTGGCTTGCCTTTTGGGCATGGACTCCAATATACTGAGATCTATCACATCTCCTAGAGGAACCTTTTTCTTTTTCTTAGGAGTCTATCTAAACAACCACTCTGGTATGGCTAGAGCCGAGGAAGATGGAGTAGCAGATCCGATACCTGAAGCATCAGTTAGAGTAAGAGTACTAGAAATGCCAGCTGATATCTAAGAAGAGGTGGTAATGATGGAAGGTGTGGGAGTGAGGACAACCATAGGAATTGACAAAGCAATGCTAGGGGTTGAAATTGAAGAAAGTGGAAGTGTCAAAGGAAGTGAGGAGGAAATGGGTGACCCAATATTTTCCCCAGCTAACAAAACTGGAAGTGATGAAAATACCTGAGCCATAGAAGGGGATGGGAAGGAAGAAATGATGGTAGAAGTGGAAGGAACTGATATTGGAAGTGATAATGGAGGAAGGGGAAGATGGGATGGATCCTGAATGACACTAGGAGATTCACTTACTTCAACAACCTCAGTAACTGGCACTGTAGATGTTGTAACCTTGGGAGCAACAGACCTAGAAAGAGATGAGCCACCAACCACAAATGAAATCTTCTTTGGAACGGTGGGAACCCTTTGAGTCGACCTCTTTCCTTTTGTAGGTGTTGGTTGGTTTACTGCTGATGTAGACCCTATATTTGTAGGTTGATTTTCCCCTTTGGGTGAGATTCCCAAGGTGGCCAACCAACTGAAAGTTCTTCTTAGAATGGGTCCCACCCTTTCTTTAGTATTGCTGCACTCTTCCACATACCAATCAACCCATGGTAGTGGTTGATTGGCAACATTATCATCCTATATGATGCATCTAGGACCTCATCATTATCCTACAAGTCTTTTGGCACATCAGCCAATCCAAACTACCACACTTCATCAAGAGTTAATCTCTCATAATCTCTTTTCCGCATGATGTACTCATCCGAAAATGAATCCATATGTCTTCTAACTAGGGCACATGAGCACTGGACTTACCTGTCTCCCAAACTTACCCCAATAGTCAAAATTAGTTCATGGATGGAAGGTTTGCAAGGTTACTTCAGCCATTTCTACATCTACATTCTTTTCCTTATGGATAGTTGGGAAAGAATACCTACCAATGGTAACAGGAAATGCATTCCCACCTTGTGATGCTTATTTTGGATTTTATGGTAATCCAACAACTGTCGAACCAATTCCAGAAGAATCCATTTGTTAGTGGGGCACCTTGGAAACTTGCTTGGGGCACCTATGAAACCTAGAATCTGAATGTAGGTGAATGTGGGAAATTGGAAGTAGATTGCTCCCCATTCTTGCACTTCTTGGAAAGCCTCATCAGAAACCCTTCGATTATATAGCTCTTTATCAAAGCGATAGAGGATAACAACGAGAAGGCATCATTGATTCTTCGGAAGTGCTTGCTCCCCTCATCCAAAGTAAGTTGGGGATAAAATCATATATTTGGGATGTGCTGCGAACCCCCTTGGTATTCAATCCTACAAAATCCCCCATAGCAACAACTGCATATACTAGAAAAGATGTCATGTAGAAATTCTTGGTTTCTGACACCTTGCCCAACTGATAGCGAATGTTGCTACTAATATGTTCACCCCACCGGATAAACTCGGTATTCTTCTTGATAGTTTCTATGTATAAGAACATCCATTCTTGGAATTCCTTTATAGAAGGAAGACCTAAAACTCTACTCAAGAGCACAATAAGATCATTGACTTCTTGAATGAAATCTAATCGATGTATAGTCTTGGGAAACTTGGTAAAATTCTTAGTCAGGTAGGATTTCATCATGACCTTCGAGCATACTTCCTCTTTTTTATCCCAGTTCAACTACTATTTCGGGTGAGATAGTGGCGTAATCTTGAATGTCTGGAAGTTTAAACAAGTCTTCAAAGAAGTCTAGGTCCAGATGGATCACCACCTTATCATCGCTATCTCTTATCGACATAGAGTCCTCGTCATAGTGGGTACTGTTGTGGCTAGGATGAACTCTGGGCATTGCGCATAGATATGGGAAAAGTGGCAAAGCAAGGGCAAGACCACTATCAAAGATGGCCTGCATCCATGGATTATTGTTCAGGGCCTTTAACTCGGAAGATCTATTTCCTAGATCAGTGTCCCCGATATTTCCTAAGTCAGAGGTCAAATAGGATTGGGGAGAAACCCCAAGAAATGTGTACTTCATCTTATATTTTCCATTTGAAGTGGAGGAAGACATTAAAACCTGTGAAGGTTGCAAGAATTCTGAAAACCGAATGCAAGGAAAACCTAAAATCTTGAACTAAAAAGGTCTTAAAATAATTACCAAAAGAAAACTCTGGAAAGTTTTTTGAAGTCACGAGTCCGAAAACCCGAAATCCTAAATTCTCCAAAATCTAGAATTCTCCAAAAACCTAAAACTAAAATATTCAAAAAGGTTTCCTGAAGTGAAAAAATGTGAAATAAATATCCGAAATAGTTTCCAAAGTTAAGAAATCTGAAAATCTGAAACCATCAGTTCTCCAAAGTAGAGTTCTCCAAAATTCTGAAATTGGAAAACTCTGAATATTTTCACCGAAAAGTTTCTCTAAAATAATTTCCACCTTGTGATATTTTGAAAGGAATTCTCTGAAATGAATTTTCTGAAAAGAAATCCCAAATGGTCTCTGGAGGAACTGCAAAAAGAAGTGTCAAAAAGCCAAGTTGGATTTTGAGAAACAGGAGGAAGTATGAGGGACCTAAAAACATCCCCTGAACATACTTGAAAACCTGGAGAAAACTTACACAACGAAACATGGTGAAAAAGAAAGACAAAAATAGAAAACACAAAGGAAAAAAAAGGAAACCCAAATGGGGGAGGAGGAGGAAAAATACCTAAACCAAAAGAAAATAAAACCAAAAACATACCTTGAAAAGGATGCCACAAAGTACAAGAGTGAAATGTTAGAGCGAATGTGTCAGGTAAAAATGAAAAGTAAAAATCTGCGTTTATATAGAAATCCTGATATTAATGGTAAAAATCCAATATGTATGGAGGTAGGTGAGAATAATCACACATAGAACCTCCGAAGTTTCAAAACTCGAAAGCCCAAAATTATGAAAATTTGGGATTTTGGACTTTAGAAAAAATTGAAGCAAAAAGATGAATTGGCAACTAAAATCAAAGTCCGAAAACCTGAAAATCCAAAAATTTGGACTTGCAGAAATTTGGACTTTTGGAAAAATCAAGTAAAAACCTAAAATGACTCGAAGAACTCCAAAACCCTAAAACCTGGAAAGTCTAAATTTTTAGACTTTCAGAAATTCAGACTTCGGAAGTCCGAGAGGGATTTAAACAAAATGGGCCAAAAAGTCCAAATTTCTGAAAACCTAAAAATTCAGACTTTCAGAGTTTTAGACTTTGGAAAATTCAAATGCAAACTCCGAAACTAAGTTTTAAAAAACTCCAAAAGTCAAAAACTCCAAAGTCCAAAAAATTAAATTTTTTAGATTATCGGCTTTAGCAAAATTTCACTGTATAAGTATTTTTTAAAATATTAGTCTAACATATAGCCTTCTTCCGGGTAACTTAAATGGTTAATAGTACCTTAGGCCATGAAATTGAACATTGTAAGGCCTTTAAGAAAACCATCTGTAACCTTATTTAGAAAGATGATTTCCTCATTCAGGAGGAACATCCTTCTCCATCTATATCTAATCCAATTCGTATCCCATCCATCGGGTTTCCCATGATTCCTCCATCCACATCATCCCTTAACATCTCTCCTGCACATGAAATTCCTCCTACGAAGGTCCTTCATTGTTCATCGATATTATTTATCTTTCCAATCACCCTTTTGGTCTCCAACCATTTATCCAATCCAAATCCAAAACAATCCTATCTAAACTCCTTTGACATTCATTAACTCATCTATGTCTAATCACTAAGGGGACATCCTCCCCTTGTCCTTAGCATCCCTTCCACATCAATTCATCTCATATCCATCCACACAACTACCTTGATACTGGGGGACTTCACTTTTGACATTCCATCCATCTCATCCAATATTAAATCCAAATTAATCTTGTCTAAATCTTCATCTCTTTTTAAATCCCACTTTTTTGGCCATGTTCATCTCTCCCTTGAGGGACCATATTTTTCATTTTAAGTCCACCATTGTGGCCATACGTGTCCCTTCTTATGGGGCACCATATTTATTTTTCTTCCTTGAGGTTAAAACATTATTTTTAATCTTTGCGCATCTATATCATCGTATCATATTATATCCTATCTCCCTCCCCTAAGACTTTATCCTCTCTTTTGATCACACAATCATATGTGTCTAGGGTTTATCATTTGGATTCCCTTTTTGTATACTAGAGACTGAACCTCTTAATGCATTGCACTTATGGTCATTCTACTATTAGCATAACCTAAAAATGAGCACTTATTTATATCCTTAAATCATTCCTCCATCATGAACCTCTTTCATCTATCATTATAATGATTTGGAATTATGTGGTCTATCGTCACTTTCCTAGTCATGACCTTAAAATGGTCACCACAAATCTTTCTATAACATTGATCTTATGCATGTGTTCTCCTTTTTGGTGAGAACTCGTGATTGTTACATTACCTATCAAAACCATACATTATTTCCAGGGTGTCACTTGTATGATCATCGTCCCCTCCTAAGTGGTCTACCTAGATATACCTAGCTCTTCCCCATCAAATAGAAAATCAACACAAAAAAGAAAAGAATGTACAAATTATGGATGCTCATGTCTCATGTTATCTTATCCAAAAACATATTGATCCCTTGAAGGATAGTTTTTCATTAAAATAATATAATAAAAATAGACTGATCCCCCAAAGGAAAGTTATCATGCATATCTTATCCTACCAATTCTCAAAAAAATAGAGTCACAAATCCAAATGCAAAAGAAAATATTAGACCATACCCTCAAAGGATGGTTACTCTATTGTATCATGGCAGTGAAGGATTCCCTCATTGGTCAGCCTTCTATATATCATACCATCCTCAAAAATATTCTCACATCGATCAACATTCTCATTTACATTTAAAAATTCTTGCATTGATTAGTTAGTATCTTCCCCTTCCCGAGTTAGGGCATAATCTCATGAACAACCGCCTATGGATATCCCTCTTCCTGTGTACATGTTACATCTCAATCCATTTTATTGTATCGACATTAGGTTTATGATCCTATTTCATCCATATTTCCCTCATGATATTTTTGTCTAACTATCATTGGTTATGTATTAACACTTACTATTGGCTGCAAGTGTAATACCTTGAGTGGTTTCCTTTTGTTTTTACCTCCAATTCAGTTTAGAGCATGATTTCCCTATATCCCCCTTTACAAATGTATCTTTTTGTCATTAAGGTCACCATTTATCAAAATCACATTCTTCTGTATCAAATTTCAAACCATGAAATATATATCTTTAAGGATGGCATATCTTACAATCATCCATAACTCCATATATTTTTATCCATATCTATCAATGCTCTCGCTCATACACTTTTTTTGTTTAAGAATTTTACTTGATCTCCATTATAATTTGTGAATCCTTCTTGAGGATATTTCTCAAGTAGCAGATTGTTATTCAAAACTTCTCCTCCCCACAATGGCAACCCTATATTTAATCCATTCATCCTCACTCCTCATTTCCACTCATCTTCACTTATCCCCACCACTTATCTCCACATTACCCTTCTCACCATTTATATTCCCTTCACCTATCTCGTGTTCTTCTATTTCACTCTTCCACTTCTAGCTCGATGATCTTACTTAATCAACCCTTTCACGCAGGCATCTTGGTTGAGATATACCCTCTTCCTAAGATCTTCCCGGTGACAATCACCACCAAAAATATTATTTTCTCTCGCCTCTTCCACTTGACATTCTTACATCATCACTCTCACCACTTGGGCATCCCAATTGAGGATTCCCCTCACAATATACATCCTACACCGCATATATTCCTCCATACATTCATGTTACACTCCTTTTTTTCCTTATTTTTTTGTTATCACCTCCTTTCACCTCTTGTTCCACTCGCATACAAAACTCAATATTTTCTCATCCTTTCTAGTATTCATATTTTTCTTGGTCATCTTATTTACAAACTCTATGGAAAATTTACTTGAGGGTTCCCCTTCAGTCCATCTTGTCATACCCTCCTCCCATTAACTCTATAAATCATTTACTTCTTCCCATCATTCTTCTTCTTCTTCTTTGGCTTGGCGATCCTACTTAACCATCCCCATCACATGGATATCTTACTTAAGAGTCCCTCATAATTTTTATCTACCATATAGATTTCCCCATCCCATCATATTTACCTCATCTTATGCCTCCCACCTCTAGTCGTAATCATATGCTCCACGCAACCATTCCACCCCTATACCCAATACAATGTTATCTTTCTCCTTCCATATCATCAATTCCAGTTTGGGGATCTTACTTAACCACTCCCGTGACATATTGGTCTTATTTAAGAGTCCCTCTTAGGGATGATTTGTCATCTTGCATCCCCCATCAATCCAATTATGACCATCTACCTTTTCTCATCATTCCCCATCATCACATCCTCTTACCTCTTCTTTCTTCCTCGCATACACAATCTTTGACTTCCCAGTCATTATCCTAATCATCCCTCTCTTATTCTCTTCTCGCCTCTTTCATTCTCTTTTTCTCCTCCTCTATATCTATCTGTTTCTATTCCATACCCTTGTCTCCTTCACCTTTGACCTTTCTTTCTCTTCTCATAATCAATCACTACAAATTTCCATTCCTTTTATCTTTCTCATTACGTTTTTCATCACATCCTCACACCTAACATTCACACCTGATTCTGATGTTTCTCCATTTATGCACCACCGCTGGTCCATTTCAATTAACTCCATTCTTGTCCTCCTCTCTACAACATTGACCTCTCCTCTTTTCAAGAGCTTTGTCACCTCTTCTATCCTTGTCATCCCTCTCGAGGGGGCATCATCATATCCATTTCTAAGCATTTCTTCCCATGGTATTTTTGTCTTCGAGGATACCATAACAACCATCACCTATCACCTTTTCCCTCACAAGTGCCTACTCTACTTTTTGCTTGGAAAACATCAATCGTAATCTTCCCCCATTTCCATGAATCAAAGTTTGTTCTACTTTCTTCTTCTAATCTTTTCTTGTCAATGAAGCACCTTCCTTATGAAGCATGTATTCAAAATCATATTAACCCTCCATCTTGGGGCATTTTACCTCACACTTCTATCCAATCTTCTCTTTATATCCACCTTTGTGACCATACTTATTCCCCCTTGGGGCATTTTATCAATAAGTTAATCTTCCACTTTGTCATCTTCGTGCCTTGTGCTAGGAATAATTATTTTCATCATCATTCCTTTTTCAAATGTATGATATTTCTCTCAATTCCTCGCATATAAAGGATTTCACATACCTTTCATATTTAGTTACACATACTTTGATGTTTTCCTATGACCCATTAGTCATCACGGTTTGCATCCATACTACAGTGGTCTTCACCCACTCCATTCTCGTAGAATATTGTCATCCATCTCTGTTGAGACCACAATCATCCTCTACCGATGTGATATTGGAGTCACTACCATATTCTACTTTTATTGTTATTAAGATACTTTTTTCCTGGGGCATCTTGCTTTGGTTATGCATTTTGTCCATCTTTTCTTCACCCACCCATTCTTTACCATTTATCTCTTTCAACCTCATGATCAACAACCCTTAGCTTGTCCATCCCAAGTTTGAGGGGAACATTTAATCAAGAATATTTTCATCATTTGTGTCTCATGATTTTCCAAACGCAAATCACTCATTGAAAAGGGGAAAATGTAGACACCATTTTTTGGTATCATTCCTCCCCTTCATCCCATGTTTTCTCTCCTTCAACAGGATTATCCATTCAAATCCCATTTCCCACAAAAACTACATATTTAATTAATTAATCCCCTTTAAATACCTAAACCTTGTTATGTGCTAATAATATCCAAATATACCAATTAAGTCACATCATCCCACCTAATAATTAAATAATCCAAAAACCATCCAAATCATGAACCCCACTCAATCAAATCAAATCCAATCAAATCTATTATTCTACCCAATCATCCAAACCATGAACCCAACTTAATAAAATCAAATCCATATCAAATCCATTATTTCACCTAATCACTCAAATCATGTCCCCCTCACTCATCTAATTAGGGTTACTTTGTCAAACCCAGGTTACCTGATAACCCCTAATCTAACCCCATCTCCAGGCTATAAATACAATCCTTCCCCACTCTTTCAAACAAGTGGGAAGTAAGTTTTAGAATTTTTGGAAGTTGGAAGTAAGTTTTGAAGTCAAGGAAAACCTCTACCATTATAGCTCTCCACTATAGAAGCCTTCCCCTTCATTTTGAACAAGTAAGAAAGGATAACGAATTGTTGATATTATAGCTTCTCTCATATCATCCTCATGTTGCTCTTATGATGCCACTTATGGCACCATAATGTCATCCACATGCCCTTGAAGTACCCTCATCATCCCATTTACTTGGCATATTGTAATTCTCTACTTTTGCATGCTATCTATGGTTCATCATTTATTTCTATCTTTCTAGACATGGGAGTTGACAACCTCTTGGAACCAACATTGTCTAGAAACCCCCACATATATCTATCTAATCATATATATTTCAGTTTTGCAGACATTATCACATATCCATCTATTTGGTGCCCATAGATCTACATCCACATTCGAGGCTCCTTAAGCCCTCCATATTTTGAGGTTTTTGGTGGCTTTCAATATCAGTGCATTCACCTGCATGAGAACAAGGTTTCCTATCTAAAACTATAATTTATTTAAAAATTCTTACACAAGATCATAAATATATTACTTAGTTTAGAGCACTATATAGTGGGGCATGATTACTTCATTCCTTCTCTTCTACATTAATCAAAAATAGTTGCAAGAATAGGATTTGGGGAATGGGTCTTCTTCTCCTCTACATTATTCTAGAATATATACACTTAATATCATCTCTATAACCCATGGTTAGGGCATGACATATCAATTTGTTTTTACTATGTGATTTTAGGTTTCTCAAGTACTTAAAACAATTACAAAATAAGACCTACCTCTCTGTTGCAATGTGGTCCATGGGGTTGCGAAGTTTTCAAAGCACACAATTTATTCATAGGTTATCCTTCCTCTCCTCTTACAAAATTAAATGGGAATATATCAAGGTTACTAAAAATTCTAATACATGATTCTTCTCTCTTAACAAGGTACTTTGGTTCTTTTCTCTCCTTTAGTTTTGGGTTGCATGCACTTAACACTCTATTTTCTCCTTAGAGACAATTGGGGATTGACCACAATCAATCCTTTAGCATCTCAACAACAATTCCAAATCTATAAAATACACCAAAAATGAAATATCTTCCCTCTATAGAATGAACAAATGTATTCCTTGCATGTTTTACATCTCCTTTACTTTACTTTATGCAAGTTCAGTTTTATAAAATTTACAAGTGTTATTTATATTGAGTTACACTTTAGTTTATATCATAAGAATTGGTTACACACTATGTTGTATGTTTCACCATAGAGCATGCCAAAACAACACATTAGAATACAACTATCGGGTGAATACAAGTGTGTGTGTGTGCACTCAGGTATTTTTTTCATTTAAGAATGTAATTTTCAATTACACACATAAAAGGGGAAATATAAAAATCAAATTATGCAACTTATCCTTTGGAATCAAAATTTTGGATATGATCCCTTACTAAGACAAATGATCACATTTTAAGGCCAATCATTACATCTCTTTACCTCTTTGTTGACTTTCTCATCTCCACACTCTACTCTATCATAAATTCATGAAATATTAATTAATAAAATAAGTAAATTATCCCTATGTAACATTATATAACTTTCTATTTCTATTTCACATTACATTCTTCATATCCTAGAACATATAATTTGGTCAGTATGTGTTATACGGCCATGAGAGACTTGTATTGTCCTGTATCTTCCTATTTTTTTTACTTTGATTTCAATTTGAATATCGTCATTGTATTGTTTCATCCTCCTAGGATCATTTTTATCACAATATTTCACCTATGAAATCCTATACAAGCAATTCAATATCAATTTATTACTTACATGGATCTTTTACAAGTTACTATTACAAATATATCTCCAAAATAACTCAATAGTCTCCTAGATATTTCCAAATTAGTTGCAAAAAATTTAGAGTAGCCACTGCTACATGTATGAAAAACTCAACCAGGTTAAAGAATCTAGATTCCTCCATTTCCAAGCATGCAAAGGTCATGGAGCCATGCCTTAGCAAGATTAAAGTCACTTGAGACATTGTGCAAGGATTGTAAGGGAAAAAGGGTTAGGTCATGCATCTGAAGCACACTACACCATACTACTACCGTGTTGGGAACATTATATATTCTATAGTTAGCCCACTATCTTTTTCATGATACATGAGGCAACTCATAGGGGTTAGATGAGATCACACTCACACTTGTACAAGAACCTATGAGAACTACATTGAGGATTGATCCCACATGATGGATTGTAGTACAATAGCTCGATTGGTTCATTAGGTTAGACCGTCAAGGGCATTCTATCCTCACAATATAAACGATTTCTCATTTTTCTTAGTGAATTCTTTGATGAAGGGTATTACAGGTGTCTAATGTTTCTAATTTTCCACACATGATTACAGGTACCGAGTTTGTGTCAACAAGAGTGACATACATCAAAGCACATTTCCAAGAAAGTGAAGCACATAAGATGTTGTAGATCCTAACTATAGAATGTTACAAGACTATACAAATATATCTAGGACTGTATAGTTATAGGGTTATAATGGAAAAAAATTGTATCATCCTAAACTATCTCAATTTCTAGTTCTAATGGTCACATTGAAGCATCTAAGGTTTTGGTCTTTCTTTTCCACATGTTTGCACATCCAAAACTCCCTTATTCGACATATAAAGCTAAGTCTTCATCTCCTCTTGTGTATTTGAGTGATCCTTTTATAATTTTTTCAATTATTTGTGTCTTGTTCTAATTATGCATGGTTAATTTTTAATTAATTCTATATCATAATAATCTCTTGTAACCAACCATTACATCCTATATTTATCGTGTGTTTTTCATAACATAATTATTAAGGTGTAAACATTTTTAATAAAATATTAGCTTTAAATGTATATAAAGATAATTATATTGAATTTAAAATCACAAGACATACCTATAACATCTCGAAGACAATACTCAACCATTATAAAGTATGTCATTTAAACCCCTATGAGAAAATAACCAACTTTGAAAAATCAGATTGTATTGAAAAACCTTGAATGAAAATTTAGCAAGATCTCTTCTATACCTTAAATATTTATCCCTAATTTTTGTGCCATTAAAGTCTTTAAATAATACTTTACTTTAAAACAATTAGTTATAAATGGTTTAAGAATATAATTTTTAATATGATAAAGTATGAAACTTTATATTGAAACATAATCGAGTATCAAGTTATGGGCCAAAAAGACTCGAGAAACATAAAAAACATTAGATGATGATTATAATAAAAGGGGAGGGGTGGAAACCATAAAATTATATGATTACATGAAAGCACATATTAACATGATAATATAAAATCCATAAAATAATGCATTTCAATCAATTGAATAACCAATTATACTCAAATTTTATGGAATACCTCGAAAAAAGATGTTTGAACAAGTGAAACAAAATCATATGTGAAATGTTATTCACTCTAATTTCAAAAATAACTAGAACCAAATACCACCCCAAAATTCAATGTATGGCCATTTGTATATCTTGAAACAACAATTTCTATTCAACAAAAACCATTTGCTTAAACTAAAATATTAATAATATGAATATGTTGTGTGAACATAAACAACCATAGTATCAAAATGATTTTAAAAACTATCCAAAAATATGCCAACATGTCACATAATAATATTTATATGAGATCATAAATAACACAGTTTATTCATCATGATAAAATAATGTTTTTCAAAGTATGCATAACCAAGAACCAAAATAAATGAGTACAAAGACACAACAATAATTGTAGTCATTTTTATGCCCTTAGAACAATAGTCAAATCCCATGTGCATCGGTCTATCACCCAGCGGGTGCTGAGCGCTCACCTGAGGCATGCGCGGGCACCGAGCCCCTCCTTTATGTGAGTTGTGTAAGAATATATCATCTATGAAAGATACTTAACTGTAAAATAATAGAAAAGAAACATGCGTTCATTCTAAGAGACTAGGATTATTTATCATATCAATGCATCCATAAAAGAGAAGTATCTAACAGAATACAAAACTGATTCATAACATAAAGGAAATGTACTAGGATTTATACTCATGAACACATATATATTCTTTAGAACAAAACCTTATATTCATATTAATGGTTCAATAACCACATTACATTCATTGATACCATAACATACCAATATAATAATGCAGAGCAAGGTCATGCATCGAAACTAAGCTATGTCCTTCATATTATAAGGATAAACATAGACCCCTCCCTCTAAACTTGCCATCTCTCCTATATTTCCTTCTTCACCCAACCCATATAATCCTTCATAATATCTCTACATAGCTTTGCCTCTCTTCTAAAATTACCGACACTCCATTCTACTACCTGATAATCTCTATATATATCTTTTTTCCTTCACCGCCATGCCATCTGAAGTAACAGATTGGTTACCAAGTGTCCAAGTGGTCCTCCCATAGATCATGCCTCATTTGATCCGAGCTCTCCACTCTTTACAATGATGTCTTTCTAGATCCTTCCATCGCATGCATGGAATATTCCATTCTTGATCCTATAGCTATCAGGTTGGCACCTTATCCACTTCGCATGCTAGATGGGTCATGCTTTCCTCATGTGTTGTCTGAAACTCGAATATGGCTAAGTCCCAAAAACTCCTCTTATCTTATGCACACACTGTCTGCATTCGCTAAACCTCGCTAAAACCCTACCCTGTGCACCTTCAACCCACACTTCCTTATTCAATAGGTCCCACACACCCACATGCCTTCTTGTACTTAGCCAATATTTTAGGGCCCACCATCACCCCACACTACGCGTGTTCTCTGTCCTCGGAAAAACTTTTCTTCAATGAATAAAGAATGTGGGCCTCGAATAGTTGGAAAAAGAATAAAGGGATGTAGAATTAGGAGAAGTATGTAATAATGGGGAAATTACAAGAGAATGATGCCTATTTTTGAAGGAGAAGGGGAAATCCTTCCCTATCTCTACCTCTATCTTTTCCCATGCATCAACCTCACTCTGTGCTTTCTGATAGAGGTCTCCGACTAAGACACTCACCTCCTCAAAACTTAGTTCCTCCCCTTTGGTACTCATTGTCTCAACAATACCTTCCAGTTGCTTGCTCAAATCATCAAGCGCATCCATTCCATGGGTTATCTGAGGGTATAGTTCCTTTATCTCGGCTTTTGATTGAGCCTCACAAGGTCTCAATAGCTTCTGACTTATTTTATACCTCGGCTAGGATTTTATCTCTTTCTACCCTATTCCCCTTATTATTTTCTTAAAACTCCTTGAGTTCTATTTCATGAGTGGCAACTAGGATGCTTGTCACTCTATCTCTATCATCGTTGTCATATGTAGCTTCCGTAACTTGCGCAGTGACCTTTACCTCTACAAGGAGTTTAGTATATTGAGCAAAAATCTCGACAACCTTCATCTTCTCTTCCTTTTCTTGGTGCACTAGTACCTCTTCTATAGTCTCTAAGGAAAGTGACCACCTTTCCATCATGAGGATGTGGGTCAAATCCTCTAGAAACTACAAGGTTGATTCATATTTTTTCTCAGGCGGTGCTAGGTCAGGATGCTTTAAAACAATAACACCCGTAATCATTTCAATTTTCTTATGTAGCTCACACACCCTTGCTTTCTCCTCTTTTAGTTCATGCCTTAACTACATGCTGATAAGCTCTTCTTACTTCAAGTCCTTTATCTTCTCAATGAGATCCTTCTTTTCCTTCTCCAATTCCTCCTCTAGGAATCTCACCCTATCATTTCTTCCAAACAGTCTAGCCTCAACCTCCACTAAAAATTTGTTGAGCGTGTTATAGACCTGCTCATCTGACAATTGTTGAGCATTTACCAAGGGATTAACTCTTTTTGTTTTTGGCACCTTCATCAGTGCTCCTTGACTTACTTCGAACTCAAGTTCATCCACATAGGACTCGAATGCCCAAGATAACATCTTTCTGGTTTGGGGATATGTGCCTTCTTCATCAAATGAAGACATAGTCAGGATTTTTTCCATTGGTATGATGCTTTGGAAGCATGCGTGTAGCACCTTTCTTGGATCATTGATGTATCTCATTCCTTTCCCTTATGCTACTACTATGCCTTTCCCACCTATTCGCGCAGCCTTTGGGAAGCTTACGCTGCCAGTTGGGATTCCCACCCATGCTTCCATATTCTTTCCCAACACTTTCTTCTTCTATTTCCTTAAAAATTTCATCTGCGCTCTGCTCCAACTCCTGCTCCACCAAATCCTTAATGATGCCCACCACTTCTCTCTCCGCATATTTTTCCACTTGTTCCTAGGTGAGGCTTGGGGTTCCCTAATTTTGGGGCTTACTTCTTCACTTACCCCTTTCCTTGGTCCTCTGCTTCCTCCTCATTATTTTTCTCTTCATCTTCCTCCTCCTTAGAGTCATGCACATTATATACTAGATGGTCTTGACATTCCTTAGGCTCTTCATCATCCTTTTCACCTAGCTAGGCCTCTAATCTTTCTATTTCCTCCGATTTTGCCCCCTTTGCCACCTTCTTCCTTTTCCTAACTGGTGATTCTAGTATAGGAGATTCTTCTTTCTCCTTTTCCTTAATAGGTGATGTCTTCCTTGGTGATTCTTCATGTATGAGGGGCTCTTCATGATCTAGTGCCTCTTCTTATAGGGTATTTGCTTTGACTGGGGACTTCTTTCTATGTGTGTAAGTGCTAGGCTTTGTGAATGCTTCTGGCACACCCACCGATTGTGTGGTTCACACACTTGGTGCCTTCTTCTATGCACCTCTTCTCTTCCCTCTTCTTCAAAGACATGGCATTTCTCTTTCCCGTGGTGTCTCCTTGAATGGAGACATCACTCTCCAGATAGGAACATTTCTCAAACTTAGGCCTTATGTGCAGATATACCCTTACTGTAGCCCTTCCGGTGATCAACAACGTTATCGGCTTCATCATTTGTACTTCATGGGATACATACTTCTCCATGTATGTGTACTTCTTAGGGTATACAAGCTTTTGACACAGCTCACGGTGGTTTTGGTCCACCTCACTAAGGTCAAACCTTAGCCTTTTGGCCTCCTTAAACCTATTGACCCCTACTTGGAAGTATTGTGTGGTGAAGGAGAAGGGTAGCTTGCACCATGGGCTATAAGTCCCATTTTTCAATGTAAACTGCCAATGCATGAGTGTGAACAATCGATCTGGGATGCTCCACTCTTCCCGAATGCATCACACATTCATTTGTACCACTTCTCTAGGTGCACCTTGTGAGTGACCACCATGGTTTCACAAGTATACTTATTGAAACTTTTCATGGGCGAAGGGTTCTCTTATGGATACTCCCAAACAAAATTTTCTGGCTTGTCTAGTATTCCAACCTTCGAGAAGATGATGGTGAGGATGATGTTTCTGAATAATATCTTTTCTCCTCCGCAGTTGCTTATGATTTCATCCACAATAAAGGTGGACAAGTTATAGACAATCCCTTCGTGAGATTTTTCTAGCATACATTCAATCGTGCATTAGTCACTTGCATCCATATTTCTTGATCATCAAGCTTAGTGACCAAGCACACAGGCATCCTCATAACAAGGTCTAGAATTTATGTGATGTCAAAGTAATGCAAACCCTTTTTGTAGTCATAAGTTGTTATTGTTTCCTTGATGTCCTCCTTATCACTCAAATTGTAATCTATGGATTCTCCTTTACAATTCAAGAAAGTGAATTTGGATATCAACTATGGTGTTATGTGCATCTTGTGGCCTACAAAGTAGAAATGGTCTTCATGTATGCATGACATCAATCACTGATATAACTACTTGGGCTTGTGAAAATAAGGCAACTCATACAATTACAATAGCCCTGCATTTTCTAGCTTTACCTTCACCTCATCGTTATATATTGGCATTCCATCTAGTTTCTACTTGTTAGTTGGATGAGCTAGCTCGAACTCCATTTATTTCTCTCAGTAGTGCTTGTGTGATGGTCAGTAATCGCTCATGGACATTTTTCTCAAGTGTGAAACCCACTGTTTCCAAGAATACTCCATTTGGGTATGACATTTCTACATACCATTCCTCATTGGAGCTAGTGATGGTAGTGGCTTGTTTTCCTTTTCCCGTGCCCTTATGTTTCTTTAGTGAAATGGTCACCTTTTTTGGTGTCATGTTTTCTTGTCATTTTAAGATTTTAAAACTCCTTTCTATGCGCTACTACTATGCTCAATTCTAGGCCTTAACTATGTGAATAAATCCTTCTCTTTCCATGCCCTAGTTGCTAAACCATAACTAGGAAAACCCTTCCACAAGATGGCGCACTTCAAACAAAATTTTCTCATACCCATGTACTCCTTCCTCCTGGTTTGCAAATATACTCTTGTCATGTACTTATATTTCTAAGATTCCTCTTCCTTCGCATAAATCTCTCTGGATTCTCTGGTTCATAAGAGTGCTTCAACTTCGTAATAGAAAGGTAAAATAATGACTTGCCCAACCTCATATTTATAGTTTTTTCTCCTCTCCAAGCAATAAAATCTATACCACCTACCAACGTACTTAAGATTAAATGCATATTTTTCCACTAGGATAACTTTAAGCACCCTTATCCATGTGTCTAATCCTACATGAAAAACCTTCTACAACCTTCTGGTGTGCAAAAATCCTATCTGACCAAAGACTCTTACGCACACGTCTACAATGCTGAAGGAACTTCTTCTATCCTTTACCTAATTTTTTCCCTCACCTACCTCATGTTGTTCCTATGCTCTTCATCCTTTATACATGGTCTTTGTTATAGCCTTTTTGACACCATAATTCATTATCCATTGTTTCCCCATGCACTTTCTCAATCTTACCCGCTTCCTTCTACTGGGCCACTCAACTTTTACTATTGGATTATACTTTACTTTGTAATACTCCACTCCACACTAAAAGCATGATGCACGGTCCTCTCGTGCATATATAACCTTAGAAAAATAAAGTGGTTACTGTGCACAAGGCACAAAATGAAATAAAAAGAAAAGAACAAGCAACGAGAAAGGGAAACAAAAGAAAATAAATAGCATAAAGGGAAATCCTAAGCTAACTAGCATACTGCCTTATTTACAAACACTAAGAAGACTTATTTATAGTAGGGCTTCAGCCTACTCCCATTGAAATGACCTCAAAATCTCATCCCATCTAGCACTTGTAACTAGAAAGTGCTTGAATCAAGGATGTACAAGATGATGTAAGGTCCTAGACAATGGAATTTCAACTTCCTTGGATGGCGCAGAAACTTGGAATCATATAACAACACCATCTGACCAACCTCAAATTACTTTTTTTTGATATGATGATCATGACATGATTTTTTTCTTTCCTTTTTTATCTTCTAAATCCATATAACAAGTAATCGCCATTCATCTAACTACATCAACTTATCAATCCTCTCTTCTAGCACTTGTTCATCATCCAACCCTCCCACACATGTTATACGCAATGATCATAACATGAATTAAACTGGAAAAATAGCTTTCGCACTAAACACCAATTGAAATGGTGTGGCCTTGTTAAACCTATTGTAGATTTTCTTGTATGTCCATATAATAGATGATACTTTTTCATCCCATTCTTTTCTTCCGACGTCATAGATTTTAGTCAATGTGTGACTTAGTATTTTATTAAATGCCTCAAAGCAGTTTCATTCACTTGTGGTGATAAGGTGTATTCTTTTGATGGGCCACCATAAATTATACTAATGAATCTTGATCGTTTCATTGAGGAAATGTGTACCTCTATCACTTGTTAAGATTAGAGGAAAACCATACTTACTAATCATGTTATCCCATAAAAATCTAGGAGTTGTCACTACATAAAGGCAATATTTTGTAGGGGCTACCTCTACCCATCTTGTCAAGTAATCAATGCAAGTAATGATATACCATGAACTAGTTCTTCACACAGTTGGTGAAATTATCCCTACAAATTCCATTGCCCATTTTTTAAATGGTTCGAGTGTTGGCTATTGGTCGCAAGGTTATCTCATTCCTATTTCTAGGTTTTCCAAGGCATTGGAAATAGTCACAGGCCTTGCAAAACTCAATAAAATCCCCATAGATGGTTTCCCACCAAATTCATGCTAGTAGAATCTTCCATGCAATAGCATTTCCTGCATAGTGTCCTCCTGTAATCCGACCATGTGCTTCCTCCATAATTGCCATGCACTCATGTTCTAATATGCATTGGCATAGAACCTCATCATGTCCTAACTTATATAGATCTCCACTAATCAACATGTAGGGTGCGACGTGTACGCTAATTTCTTCCTCTCCGAGCCTTCATCTCCTCCAAAGTACCATACTAGTTTTCAAGAATACTGCGATATATTCCAAGTCCTAGGGCACATACCGCAACCTAAACAGCTTGCATGTTCATCATGGTATCCTTAATGCTTTGCACGTCCTCCCCTGAGTTAATCCTTGATAAGTGGTTGGGTCCTGAATTACTTTTTCCTAGCTTTACAACCACTGTGAACTCAAAATCTCGAATAATAATACCCAACGACATATATTCCCTTGCCAAATGGGATTTTTTTACCAAGTATTTCAATGCCATGTAGTCTGTGTGTAGAATATAAAGGTCTGCCGCCAACAAGTACTTGTTTGAACTTATGCAATGTGTAGATAATTGACTGTGCCTCACACTTAGTAGTTGTGTAATTTTATTTTGTCGGTGTCAACTTCCTACTTACAAAACACAAGGGGTGATCAATAATCCCCTCAAGAACAGTTGTGGTAGTACTGCTCCCATGGCTATTCTTGAGGCATCAATATGCAAATGGAAAGGCTTATCTCAAGAAGGAAAACGTAGTATGGGTGTAGTGACAAGCCTCTCCTTCAAAGTGTCAAATGCCTTCTGTTACACCTCTCCCCAATGAAAGGCACTCTGGTGTTTTAATAATTCCTCTAAGGGCATGGCAATATTGGCATACCTCTTGATGAATTTTCTGTAGTACCTTGTATGTCTAAAGAATCTGCACTCCATTCAATTTGACTAGTAGGCTCCCCTAATCCCACAATAACTACAACTTTGGATTAGTAAAGACACATTTCTTAATGTTGAGGGATATCCTTAATTGCCGACATCTCTCAAACATCAGCCTCAAATTGTCACAATGGTATTTTACTAACCCATATACAGTCCAATCATCTAGGTAAACTTGAAGAAATTTATGGATGAAGTCCTGAAATACTTGTACCATGATACACGAGAACACAACAGCACATTCTTCAATCAAAAAGGCATAACCATGTAGGAAAAACTTCCCCATTCAATGGTGAAAGTTGTCTTTATTTGGTCTTCCTTTGTAATCCTGACTTGGTGATATCCTAAGAACCCATCTATGAAAGAATAGACCTCGCCCCGGCCACCCTCCATAATTTCTTCTTAAAGGGGGTTAGAAAGGGTCAATGAAACATACTACATAGTCCACCCGAGATCCTTATTCTCCCATCCTTCTTGATACTAATGACCATTGGGCTTATCAATTATAATTCTTCCACAACCTCAATGATACCAGATGGTATCATCTTATCTATTTATTCCTTGACCCATATGCATAAATTCAGATTCATCCGATAAGGCCTCTTCCGGATCAGGCGTGCACCTTCCTTCAACTTGATCTTCATCTCCCCCAAGGAATGGTGGATGCCTTTGAGTTCATGGTACCCCGAGGGAATAAATCCTGGAAATCATGTAACAGATCAATGACCTTTAAAACTTCCTTTTCCAACCAATAATCCCTAATGATAGCTTCCTTAGGTTATGTCTCTATCCCAATGTTAACCTTATTTTATTTCAAGTGCTCATGGTAGGTGTGTTCTCACTCATCAGTGCTATCTATGACTTCACACGTACCTTCAGAATGGTTAACATCTATCTTTCCATATCTTCACCATCTACTACATAGGCCATTTTTCCTTTTTTCTTTTCCATGCACACGCGCTCAAGGTCTACTTCCTCTGATTCTTCTTCATTGATGAATGTCTCCAAACAAGGCTCACCCAGTAACTCTAGTAGCCTATCTTCTATCATAGCACTATCTACCATTGTAATGTGTTTGATTACTTGTAACACCTTATCCATCGATGGCTTTGTACTCCTATACTCGAAAGCTTGAATGAGATCAGCCACCAACTCCTGCCAATTACCTGTTTGAATGCACATATTTGAATGAATATACCATGCGCATACACAACCTTGTAAGGTGGAATACAACTTATGCACCCATAACGAAGGTGGTAACACTTCTACACTTCCCATCCAGGCCTTTTCACATGCTTGGACATGAAGTGAGGTGGTCTCTTTACCATGGTAGTCTTGGATGATAGTGGGCACATTGCTCCTAGAGAACCTTACAAAAAATGTGACCCTTACCTCACACCATTCTAGAATTCTCTCTTGATGTATAGCCCACCAAAGGTGCTATAGTTCTAAGTAGGTTATAACTAATCATTCCCCTTCTCTCGTCCTCATTCCTCCACTGAGCCTCCATTTCTCATAAGAAAACTTCAAGGTACGCTCCTCTAGAGTAACTCAACAACTTCTACCCTCCTTGGCACTTGAATAAGCATGTCTTCATTACCCTTGTTAAAAACCCCTCAATTGTCTCCCAATCAACTCATAAGTCCCATGCTCCCAATTATCACATGTCATGCTAGTGGTATCACTCAAGGAATGAGAATATTCAAGTTGGATAACTCCCTCCATGGGATGAATTATCTCAGGGTCTCTAATAGAGCTCTCGTAAATCCTGTCATGTACTTCTTCTCCTAGGGGCTCAGTATAAGGTGTTGACTTCCCATCAGTCAAGGGGATGATGACCTGTTCTTACTTGTTCTCAAAAATAATATGTCCCTTGTTAAATTGCAGGTCAACATTGTTCTTGTAACACCATGGGTGTCCAAGCAATGATAGAAATTTTTCTAGCTCGACGAGCACAAAGACTTTAAAATATCTAGTGAACTTGGCCCCTTGAATGGTGATAATTGCATCCTTCAAGACTCCAATGAAAATTACATTTTTTTTTTCCATATACAACACATTCGAAGATGGTTGTAATGTGGGCCTTCCCATTTGATGCCAAGAATCTAAAGTGAGAACATTGACCTCCGCTCTCCTGTGTCGATGAGGATATTTCTTAGAAGCCACCCATCAACAATTTCATTCAATGTAATATCCTTATCATAATCAAGGATATGAGGAGGAAGTTTTACATGCAAAACCCGTCTTTTGTGCTCTACTCCAACACGTGGTACTTTCACCGCAGCCATTCTCCTAGTAAGGGAATAATATTCTCTTACCTTAACATCCTACATACTTCTCTAAATTCATCCAGTCCTCCTTCGAATCCTCAACATTCTTCCTTTGCTCCAAATGCTTTGATTTATCCTTCGGACATTGGATATCCCCTTATAAACTTTGAATCACACCCATAGTATATTGATACACCTCCTTCATGAGCAGGGGTTCGGATACTTTCCATGTACCACTTCCTCTCGAAAACCAATTTCCTTTGTCTTGGCATCTCCTTGGCATGCATGGCCTCTACTCATGTCGTCACCAATATAAGTTCGAGTCCCGACTCACATGCCACTCTTGGTATCCACTTAGGTCAGCCTTATTTATACTCACCATCCTAGTTCCTTTGCCCTTCCGGTGTTGTTGGCTCATGTGTTCAAATAACTTAGGGCACTCCTCATACTTATGTTTTTTTCTGCACCATGAGCATTGCAATAGGTCAGGACACTCATGCTTATAATTCTATATCAATCCATAATTATAATAGGTTCCTCATAGGAACTCACTTATTCCTCCACAGTGGTTAATACAACCATGAAATTCTCTACGAAAAACTCTTCCACATGCTCCTTCATCAGTGCACCCTTCCTAATGGCGATCATCATCCTTAGAACTACTTATAAAACTAGTATGGCACACACCAAGGTCAATAACATCAAGAATCTAGTTAATCACCGAAATCCTTGGTATCATGGGTCGTAGAGGTACAAATCTTACAAAAGCAAGAAAATTCTTTTGGATTATGCGTTGTAGTAGAGGACACCTATTTACATCATGATCCCCATGAAAATCTCACATTCTACCATCATGGTGCATACCAACCTCAAGGGAAGATATCCTTTGCATGCTCTTACACTTCCTAGTTTGTACACCAAATCCCACTACCAACCTCATGTGCTAAGTTTGCAAAAATATTCTCCAACTACTTGGCCATTCAGAACAATTGAGCCTCTAGAAAACGGCTAACTCTAGTATCAATGCTCCCAATAGCTTCAGCATGCAAGGTAGATTCTAAGGCCTCGTACGGGTCTATGAAAGTCTCATGTGACAAATACCTCCTAAACAGAGTTATCAATCCTCCAACAAACCATTGAGCATGTTGAGAAGGGTGAATGTCATAGGATAGTTTTGACAAGAGAGTCTTGAACCATGCATCATACTCCCACACACTCTCTTCCATTCCTTATTGGATCTCCTTTAGAGTGTTGATGCTCTTCTACTCAAATTCAGGGATATGGAACTCTGCTAGGAAGGTGTTCTTTAATGCAGTGTAGTCTACCACCATTTGATGGGGTTCATATTTGTAATACCAACTATGTGCGCGCCCTTGCAATGTTATTACAAAATGACTTTCCTTCTACTCCAGGGTAGTGATCCCTTTCACAAGCCATAGTAATTCACACTTGTGCACATGCTCTACAAAATCCTCAATACCCATGTAGTCTAGAAAGTGTAAAGACATCTCAAAAATACTTGTGGAGGTGGTTGCGGCCCTTGTCCCCCGATCCGAGCCTTGGTTTCCTCCAAGTGTTTCCTCCTCTACCAGATCTACCTGGATCCACCAATTCTTTTTGCTCCCGACCCACTAGATCCTTCATATCTGCTAGGTCCACTAGCTCCTCTAGCTCCCACACCACCGTAGACCACCTCTTGTAGCCGGATAATGGCATGAAGTGGTTGTGCCTAGTGTTTCCAACATCCCACCGAATTGTATGATGATGGTTTGTGATATTGTCCCATTTCCAGTTGTGTGTCCCATGCCACTTCCAGATGCGATACCCAAACCTTGCATATTTGCACCTTGTCCAAAAATTCCTCCAAACACAAGAATGGTCTATGCAGCCATAGATGTCCCAAACGAGAAATTATATCTCTTGGGTGCAGATCGATTACTTCCTCATTACCAATCAAGTTAACAATACTTGTTTCTTGATTTTGAAAACTAAGTTCGGGTTTTGGTCATTAGGTGGGTTTAGATGTGGGCTGAAAGATCTTATTTCTCCACATG
The DNA here is from genome assembly GCA_018340775.1 of Taxus wallichiana var. yunnanensis. NCBI lineage: Eukaryota > Viridiplantae > Streptophyta > Pinopsida > Cupressales > Taxaceae > Taxus > Taxus wallichiana. The sequence continues at coordinate 12,871,318 of CM031238.1, read as the reverse complement.
ATGAAATATCCTCAAAAGTAGAAGGGGTCTCTCTCCCGCACTTTCCAAGATGGGTTAGCATAGACTTCTTAGGTTCCACATTTTTTGCATGAATCTCAATTTTTTCCCGCAACGTCTTCCTCCATAAATCCATCACACTTATAACCTCATATTTTATAGCAATCTCCCTTTCACGTGCTTCACCATACTTGAGTAGTCTTTCTTCCTCTCTTTTTCGCCACAATGTCTGCCATTTTCCTCCACCCTAGCTTCCTCGCCAAACACTCATAGAATCTTAGTTGGCCATGGGAAATACCTCTAAACTTAGGGTAATGACCAAGATCTTCATAGCCAAAGAAATATCTTGTAAGAATGATCTGCTGGGCTCCTTCGAAACTCAAACTCAACAACCTTTGGGCAAGAATACATAGAAATAGCATATTCCAAAGTATAACTAGTTAGGACTCCTTTCCACCAATAATCAACAACACACATTCAAGTCATATCCACATCTTGTAGCCTCGAATAGTCATCTTGGGTCCACACACATGTTCTATAGTACTAGCTCAACTGGATGCATATGTTTAAAGTCATTCATATAGTTATACCGGAAAATAGAAGAATAATATCTCATACAACTCATGGTACAAGTTCTCTTCTACCCATCTACATGAATAGAACTCAGGTCTAGTGTTAAATATTTGAGCAAACTCATCCTCTGTACTCTTGAACCATGCCTCAATATTCTCCAAGGTCAAAAATTCGGTCATCACACATCACAGTGACCTAGATGCATGTCATTTCTCACAACAACTTTGAAAAGAGGTCCCAGCAATCCAACCAAGATGTAGTCATTTTTACGGCCTTGGAACAACAGTCAAATCCCATGCGCATTGGCCTATCACCCAACAGGAGTTGGGTGCTCACATGAGGCATGCACGGGAATCAAGCCCCTCCTTTATGTGATTTTTGTAAGAATATATCATCTATGATAGATACTTAGATGCAAAATAATAGAAAAGAACCATGCATTCATTCTAAGAGCCTAGGATGAGTTATCATATCAATGCATCCATAAAAGAGAAGTATCTAACAGAATACAGAATTGATTCATAACACAAAGGAAATGCACTAGGATTTATGCTCATGAACACATATATTCTTCATAATAGAACCTTATATTCATATTAATGAGTTCAATAACCACATTACATTCATTGAGGCCATAACAGACCAATATAATAATGCAGAGCAAGGTCATGCATCAGAAACTAAGCTATTTCCTTCAAAATACAAGGATAAACATAGACCCCTCCCTCTTAACTTGCCATCTCTCCTATATTTCCTTCTTCACCAAACCCATAGAATCCTTCATAATATCTCTGTATAGCTTTGCCTCTCTTCCACCACTCTTGTCACTCCCTTCTACTACGAGCATCTCTATTATAGCTTTTTTCCTTCACCACCATGCCTTCTAATGTAATGAGATCAATTCCAAGTTTCCAAGTGGTCCTCCCATGGAGCATTCCAATTTTTATCGATCTCTCCACTCTTTACAATCATGTCTTTCTGAATCCTTCCATCATATGCATGGAATATTCCATTCTTGATTCTCTACGACTTCTAGGCTCGCACCTTATCAACTTTGCATACTAGATGGGTCATGCTTTCCTCATGTGTTTTCTAGAACTCTGAATATGGATAAGTCCAAAAAACATGTCTTGTGTTACATGCATGTGCCATGTGTTCTTCTAAACCCTACTAGAACCCTGCCATGCATGCCTTCAACCCACGTGCCTTCTTCTACTTAGCCAATATTTTGGGTCCCAACAATAATGTCACTCAATCATCATCATCCTATGTGAGGTTCAATAGGGGCCAATATAGATTGATCACACACTCAAGGTACTCATAGGGATTTCTCTCCATATCGGTGTATGTGATGTGGTTATTATCATCCTTGACCTCCAACTAAAAAAAAATTCAACACATGTACGTGACTAGAGCCACATCAAAACATGACCTATTATGCTTATAAGAAGAGGTAGTTACATCAAATCCATTGGCCAAAAGTTTGTTTGATGGTATGCATGCATGATAGATAGTGCCAAGTGTATCAGTAGGATGCAATGATAGTTTATTATAATGATTAAGCAACATAGAACTATGAAAAACATATTGAGTGACCAAAATATCCCGATGATGTAGATGAATAAAGGGTATTTCGAGTGAATGCTCAAAAGTATGAAAGATAAGATTGGTGGTATTTGATTTAGTTTCGAGGTACACTAACCTCAAGAATATTATGTATGCATGGGTCAACAAGATTTCATTCAAGCATGTCCATAACTTCATACAACTACAATTGACAAATACCAAAGTGGGTTTACATGTGTTGCATGATGTGAACCTCAACCATACATGCCTCAAAAGGGAATACCTCCTAAAAATGTGTTATATCCTCTTCAAATATAATATTTACCCTTGGAGTTTTGGGGTGATCACAGCCACAACAACCTTGAAAAATATAACCCCGATAGTTACTCCCTCTACTCCCCCGGACATATTGAAAATGAAGAATTAATAAAGATAAAATGAGATCAGAATCACATTATAATGTTAGCATTTTGAAAATTGTGACATTAATCCATATCTCAAATGAAATAATTAACTATCATATTGAAATTTTTGTGTCAAAAATTCCATATGCAACACTAATTACAATTTATAAATAATACAAAACATATTCATGTCACCTAACATTCAATACTTCCAAAAGAATGAATAAAATACAATTGTCATCTTCCATTACAATGAGCTTAATTTGTTTGAATAAAACAATAAAAAATAATACTATCTTAAAGAAATGGTCTAACATCAACATTAAAAATTTATATATTAGAGTGAAACCATGAATTAGTTCATATCCAAACTGGGTATACTAAGAAAACCATAGTATTGAACTACCTTTTCAAAACCCATGATAAGCACTCGAAAATAAGTTTAAAACTTATAATGGAAATCATCTTTAATCTTGAAAAAATGAATATAACATAACACCATACTTCCTTATTGAGTTTTCAAATTCCATCTATAACAATGTAGATGCAACGGTTTTTCAAAACACTTAATGAATTCAAAGTTATATTTCATATTCAATTCATCCTCCTTTCTAAAATTTTTATCTCCAAATTTCTCATATCAAAAATTAAATACATTGCACATGAAAAGGATAAACCAAGAAACCATGGAGTGACAACATTTTCATTCAAATTCTATCAAACTTATTTCCCTTATTTAAAGGGAGATAAACCAAATGGATTAAGGATCATTAAAAATCATGAAGAACCTAACAATGCAAAAGGATCTCAATAGAAATTGTTAGGGAGCTTCAAAATAGTAAATAAGTGAATTTATTTTTACATGATCCAAATATGGATTCCAAACCTCATAAAGAAATTCCAATCTTACAATACACCCTATACTAAAATACTAAACAAACAAATACTTACTTTCTAAATGATATTAAATATTTAACACTCTATATCTAAAACTAACATTTCAAGCCCATGACTCATCTCTTGAAGCACATACAATATAAAATTAAAATAGGTGTGAATCATTACCCATTTACCCACATATTCATGAAGGAAATATTCCATTTTAGGGATAGATTCTAATGGAGTTTTCATAAATGTAAACATGGTCGATGAGATCTCCCAATAGGTGTTATCATGGTAATACACATAACTATTTTACAAAAAGAATGACTACATCTAATTAATAACTTAAAAATAGAACCAAGAAGGGTTAGTGCACTCTACACATATTAGTGTTTAGTTGTTTTAAAGAGAACCATTTTATAAAATAATTTTTAAGAATTCAAAATGAAAATAATAAATTGGGTTTTCTTGAAACTTATAGAAAACTTTATAATCTCAGCAAGAAAAGCTCCCAAATAACTTGCAATAATTTTTGAATCAACAAAACCATTTCAACACATTGAAATTTATAAATCAAAATGACCTCTAGATCATAATTATTTACATACATGATTGTATTTTATCTCAAAGAAAACAAATGATTAAAAGTAGTCCTTTTCAATAGCTCAAGTTTCTCAAAATGAATAGACATACCTATAAATTTGTGAAATCCTAAAAACTCTTTCTCACTAACAAGTGGAGGAAGAAAGATAACTTCAAATTTCCAACCCAAATCTTCCTTCAAAGGCCCATAAGCAATATTAGAGGAAACAATATGGAAACTGATAAATGTGAATAAATAATAAAACCAAAGTCCCTTAACTCCCACTTCCCATAGTTCAAATCTCAACATATGTTCCTCAATAATGTATTCCCATGAAAAAAATAATTATGACCCACCAAAATAGTCACCAAGACCTCACCAAATAGTCCACTAACACAAAATTTATCAAAGACCTCCAAATTATCCATGTTACCAAAATTAGAACAACATTATAAAACATTTGGCTTGAAATCCAAATATAGTTATGACTATCTCAAATGAAAAGGACATCACTGCCACAAAAGAATCACCAATTATCTTAAATACCAAGGAAGGGTTGAGACCTTTATAAAATCCAAATTAAATCTCAATATTTAATGAAATATTAACCCAACCAATATAGCCACCGCTAATTCGAAAGAGTGTTAAAATTACCTTAGTATTGTTGATGAAATTTTTTCCATGGCCTCCAATAAAAGATAAATATTAAATCTCACTCCTTTTAGGATTTGTGATGGAAATATGACCTGAGGTGCGGAAATATCTAGATGTATACCTTAATGGGAAATATGTTACCTTTTGTTACCTTTTAAGGGAAACATGAACTTTGGATAAGTTAACTAGTATGATAGGATACCTATGGATATTCACAATGGTTCTACCTAAATTATTTATATTTCATAAATAAATTCTAAAAGAGGGAAGGGCATGGTAGATAATAACTCTAAACATTTGTCTTGTCTTGAAAAAACCTTGAGAAAACACAATCAACCTTATATGATGGAAAGAAAAACTTTGAGAACCTAGCATGTAACTATAATTATCACAAATATTGGACAAGAGTCTAAGGGAGTGAATATTATTCTTACATCCAAAAGATTAAAATTACAAACACAACCAAATTTCATTCTTTACAGTTTTATAATCCATGATAATGACTAGAATGACTATATGTCTAGTTCAATCTACTTCACAAATTATAATGAATTTAATACAAGATCACATATTAACATTCAATTCATGTAATGTTTCATAGACTACCTAAGCACATATAGTTAATCACATATAAAGTGAGATCAAATTACTTTCTTGAATTGTAAAAATCTACGTACACTCAATTCGCATTCATTAATTAACCACAAGATTAAATGTTAGCTCTTAATCAAAATTAAAACATTAAAATTAAATAAATAAGTGAGAAGAGATTGTTGGTCATTGTGTCTAAGTGTTTTCATATATTTCAAGGCCATTGATGGAAAATGATGTTGAGGTGTCATATCAGTCTCCATGAGGTGTTAGTCAAGGTCAAACATGAAGGTTGATTGGTAGTGTCATGTTTTGGTCAAGTTGCACTGGTGTCTAAACATGGTTTTGATTATGGTACAAACATATATAGTCATTCTATGGGCTCCAAAGGTTTTCATGAGGCTATACAAGGTTGGTATGGTGTTTCAAAGGTGTCGATTTTCTGCATGTGGTCTCCATGGTTAGTTCATGAGGTTTATGGGTTAAGGCAAGTCATTCTAGGCATATTCCTAGACCTAGAGCATGTGGTTTGGTATGGTGGCATGAGTCTTTGAGCAAGAAAGTAATGGTGAAACATGGTGGGAGCATGATGATGTTGTATATGACATGTATGATGAGTTTGAGGTCATTTATCAGTGTTTTGATGGTGTTTCATGGTCCTTTGGAAGTAATATTGTGAAGACAAACTAAGTAAGCATAGGTAGGTAATTGTGGATGGAGAATTTTAGAAATATTTGTGAAAAGAGGTGAATTTTATCAGTTAGAGGATATTGTCATGATTCATCATGATAAATTTCAGGTCAAAAGTTGAAGGAAAGTCAATTTATGATGTTTTTGTTAAAATTGGGTTTGCAAGAGTGAATATTTAAGGAAAAAGTTGACTTTTAAATGCTCATTGTAGACTATATACTTTTCATGGGGACCTGATCTCTTTGGAATATATTTTTAGGTTAATTAAGAATATTTTCCAAGTGGAACAAAGTTTTTTTATCATCGGAGTTTTATGAATAATCTTTAAGAACCCAAATAACCTTTTAACCCTCATAAAACCTTAATTCTAGAGCAACTTTGAAGTAGTGAAGTATATGGTCTCCAAAATTTCTTGGAAAGAAAAAATGATTCATCGAGTTGAATAGGATTCCTCATAGATCATTTTTGTGGTGGTTTGGTGTTCCAGTTGTTTTGTTAAAAGAGAGAAAAACCATAGTATTGTGGGTTTTTGTTGTTTCAGGAGGGCCGAGATGAAGGTTCCAGTTGAGAAATGAATTGTTTTATAATCATGTAGATTTTATACCTAACCATGAAAATTTTTAGGCATGTTTCTTGGAGAATTTTTGAGTTTTAAGTGCTTAAAATCAGCCTCGATTTTGGCCTTAAGGGCTAAAATTTTAGTCTTGTGATTTGGAGTGAGTTTGATAATTTTTCTTGTTATTAATGCATCTGATGGTCATGGATAGATGATTAACACATGGTACTATTTTTTTGAGCTCTTTTTTTTACATGGTGAAGTGAGTTTTCAGTTGAAGACCTATTGTCCTAGAAATCCCTAGTTGGATTGCTCAAGAAGGTGATTGAAAAAAGTGTGTTGGGAAATATTTCTCCATGTGGCATATGATTCTTGGTACTTGTAGCTTTTTGTAAAAGTTTCCTTGATGTGTTCTAGGTGGTGCTTTATTTTAGAAGTTGGTTTGTAGGAGTTTATGCATGTTTCTCTCAAGACTGGTTCTTGAGTCCTTAGAGCCTAAATTAGCAGTTTTAGAGATTGGATTGGTTGAAGGCCTTCCACTAGAAGTTGGAAGATAAATTAAGTTGTTATAGACATAAGATTTAGGGAATTTATAGTGGTATATGGTTTTTATCTTTATGATTTTATTTTATAGGTGAACCAACTTTGTTTTGAGAACCTATTTTGGGGGTCTTGAAGCCGTTTAGAGTAGTTATAGAGATTGATATGTTTGAACCTATTACACTTATATTTGAAATAAAATGTGAGTTTTTAAGGAAACTAGACTTAGATACCTTTCCATTGATATATTACTTAAGTTATGACGATGATTTTTTCTATGTCAAGTTGGTCATTATTTTGGAATGAATTTCAAGTTCTTGAATACCTAGTGGGGGTTGCTTGCTACTTGGAGTTCTTCGTGGTGGAGATGGGTGTTTCAACACTTCTTGTGATTTTTTATTATGTGTAAGACCTATTAATGACTTGTTTGTAGCTTTTTTATGTCTCAAAAAAAGCTAGAGTTAGAGGTCATCATCCATTTGTTGGTGTTTGGAGAACATGTTTTGAGCATGCTTGTGTATCTTAGAGCTATTTGGAGATTTATCGACCCCCTCCGACCTACTTGGGTATTTTGATTTGATTTATATGATGTTATTATTATTTTTTTGATTTGGGATGACCTACGTACTTGATCATGGCTGACCTAGGGGTTTTTAAATCAAGTGTTGGGTACATAAGTTGGTGTGTGTAGTCATTTTTGACTTGTTGTGATTGTGAGGATGTGAGCGACCTAGAAGAGAATGAAGGAGAGTGTTGAGGGTTAAGAACGAGTTAAGAAGATCCATGAAAACTTGAAGAAGAACAATAAAGCAAGTTGAGAGAGAGAAAGAAGTTTGATGTGTTTGTGAGCTAAACTTGGATCAAAATTAGTTGTGCGATCAACATATTTTTAGTGGTCATTATTTTTCAAAACCTATTATGATGAGTCATATTCTTAGAATGCCTTTGGATTGAGTAATATCAGTAAAGTTTTAGGGGTTGGTGCTCCTTATGGAGTTGGTTCCTCATTAATAAAATCTTTGCAAGTTGTGTAATATGCTTGCAAGTCCTTGTTTTGAGTAATATATGAAATCATTTTTAGTGGGTTTTATTTCCCTTGAGGGTTTCCCACTTACATCAGTTTTCTATGTGTTCTTTATCTTATTGCATGCACTTGTAAATGGTTAATGCACATCTAATAAGCTCACATGTGGTTATGTATGATGAATGGTTAAATGAATGTTCACTACTTGTCATGGTAATAGAAGTTAAACTTTTTTAGGATTGATTCAACCCCCCTCTCATTCCATTTTACTTCAAATAATTGGTATCAGGGATGGTCCATGTGAAGAAAGTTTGATAACTTGAAGGAGATCCTCTTGAAGCATGAGAAATGGATAAATCTTAACATGTTGAAGCTTCCAGAAAGAATTATGAGATAGTCAAGTGTCAAATTCATAAATTACAGGAGTAGATCAGTTGCATGGAACATGAACATGGACAAGCCATATAAAGGATAGAATCTCAAGTTGAGAGTATGTCTAAATCCCTAAAGGATAAAGAAGATACTTGTTCCAAGTATGAAGAAAGGTTGAAATATTTAGAATCTGATCTTGAAAGTGCATCTAATAGATTGAAGAGTTATGAGAGATTGGGGAAGAGTTATGAATATTTTGATGGGAACTTGGAGAGTCAAAAGTTTGTGAGTGATAAAATAGGTCTAGGGTTCAAAGGAGAACATGTGAAGAATGATGATAAAGTTGGTCCAAGATCTCAAGAAAACATGAAGGTGACCAAGAAGGTTGATTCAAAGAATTATAGCCCTATCCAAAAAATCTAATTTTATAAGGTATGGCTCTTCATTTAATGGTTATTGCTATGTTTGTATTTGTTTGGTCAAAGAGCTAGTGATTGCAAGAAGAATCCCTCAAGGAATGAGTATTTATTGAGTCATAAAAATGTTTTCAATGGTCAATGACTCTCTTTTTGTGAATATGGTGACAAAGAACTTGAGTGTGGTTGAAACCTTAGAGTTTATGAGCCTAGAAGTTGGAAAGGTGTAGTGTGTCATAACTGTCACAAAAAGGGACATATTACGAGATATTTTTATCAAGATACACCTAAAAATTTAGTACCAAGTTTCAATATTCTAACAGGGAAAATGGAAGAGAGTATTCAAGAGGAAAAATATTCATGTGAATGAGTCTAAGACTGACATGTTAGATTCTAAGAAAAATAAGGATGTCTCTAAGCTTGAAGTAATGAGAGAAGACCCTATATCTGTAGAGGACATTAATGATAATGATGATCAAAGCGTTGTGATGCATAATTCAACTTCATGTATCAGTTAAGGTGAAATGTTTCCTAAGGTTGAAAAGTATAAAATGGTACATGATGTAAAGGATAAAGAAACAATGACATCTAAAGGAGACTCAATATCTTTCAACTTACCAATTTATGTTAACAAGATAAACAAGAAAGCAATCAGGTTTGTCAAGTCTAATCTAAGCCATGAAGGATTATTATCTATAATTGAGAAAGAGAAAGTGGATGAAGAACATCATGAGTATAAAACTAGAATCCAATAAAAATATGAAGGATTTACAAATGAAATCATCATTCCTAAAAGGTTATCCAAGAAGAGTGAAGAGATATCATCTTTGAGATCATTTGATGCCTATATATTGTTTTAGTGGCCTAATGAACTTTTTATGTCTTCTCTAGGCTTCTAGAAGACATTCATCAAATGGAGAAAGCATGGTTATAAGCTCTTACATGTTGTGTTAGTCCTATCAAGGTATGTGTGTTCACTCATCAAGTCTTGTTTTGTAAATATGTAAAGATCCCAGTCCAAAGGTGCTTGAAAAATCTTGTCAAATTTATAAGTACTCTATCATGAAGCTTATCATTGACTAAGCATATATACAATCATGTCAAGGTATAATAAAAGTGTACTAACAAGTTTGGAGTCTCAAGTCATTATTATATATGGGTCTTTACAGTTTTCTGAGTTGGAAAAGAGTCATGAAAATGTCTAACTCATGTTTTGAGGTCCATAAAGTATGTTGTGTTATTTATAACAAAGTGGTCCAAGTATGGAATGCCATGTGATGTGAGAATTTTATCATCCTATCGTTAATTCATCAAGATGGTCTTGAGTATATAAGTTTGTGTTTTTGTCTTGCCCATGTCATAAGTAGTTTATGTAGCACAAATATACTTGGTCTATGTGTAAAGTCATGTTGATCATTCATGAAAATATTCCTTAATGTATTGTTATTTTTTATGGGTCTAAAGAATGAGGTATCAATTAGTGATGAATTACAGTCAAGTTCTATGGTCATCAAGACGATTCAACCTTGATATCTAAGATAAGTGTATAAAATGGTACATCATGCAGTTGTTTCAAATGCTATATAATGTTTAAAGATCTATGGAAGGATGTTTAAGGCTCATAGCTGCTTTAAAAGGTACAATGTTGTGTCCCTTAGGTATGGGTATGGTTCTTGTATGAGACAATGATACTTAAAGGTATGAATATGATTCTACTATGATAGGAGGTCATAATAATGAAAACAAAGTAGAAATATTGAACAAATATACTCTATCCATTTTTTATATGTATGCAAGAATAGGAAAATGAAAAGCATACCTCAGATAGTAATGATATGATCCTCATCCCAGGGGAAGTTAGTAGGTCATCTATACTATATGAGATTTGATGTTTTATATGGTTTCATCACATGCATTGTGAAGAATTGGAGGATTGGTAGTGAAGAGTAAAATCATGAAAATGATGCTTAGGATTTGATGTTTAGGTCAAGAGAAAATTTGAATGTGTAAAAGTGTGAAGTCATGATGATCATCCAAGGGTAGTATTGAGATGGTATTTTTAGGACCATATCAGAAAATTTTCAAACAAAAGCCAACAGAAATGCAGGTAAATGTTTCAAGATGTTATGCTACAAGGTATATGCATAGACATAAGGTGTACTCTAAGAGTGTATGTTATCTAAACTAAATGAGATCAAATCAAGAGATTATCCTGTTATTTGAGATTCATAAGTGAGCTAGTTGAGTTAGAATCAGTATGAAGATGGATAAGTTTCGTCAAGATAGTGCAAGTGTAAAAGGTGAGGTTCTCATTTGATAAACATGAATGCAAGATGTAAATGGATGCTTGATCCATCTCAGCTCAGAGTATAGAAGGATAATGTTTGTAGAGGTTTTTACTCATGTATGGGTTAAAAATAAGGTTCTTATAATAAAGTTATGTTTGATGTATATATGATTGCATATTATTAAAAGTGAGTTTCTTCAGCATTTCAGGCCTAGGCATATAAAATTTTGATGAGGTATTCCTAGAAGTTTCTTAAGCTATGTTGAAGGAGGAAATATACAAAAACTAAGACAAATTAATGATAAGGATTGTAGTTGAGTGTGTTGCTCCAAGAAGAAGATGATGGTCAAAGAAGGCATGATTGATATCACTCATAGGTGTTCCTAGTTTATGGTGAAAGTTTGAGGTCTTAAGTCTTTGAAGACATGAGTAAAGTTTAGAGTCAGTTTGAAGAAGGTATGTACTATGTTTTGGTAAGAATTTTCATAATGCATAGTTCTAGGGGAGCTTGAATGGCCTGAGCATTTTTTTCAATCATGAAGACTTAATGTGTTCTATATTTGATCAAGAATTTTGAAACAAAAATTATAATAGTCGATGTTAAGTCCAAGTATGCAATGAAGAAGTAATCACTATCTAGAAAACTTGGGTGGCACTATTTTTTTGATGACAAAGTGAAGCAAGGTTTAAGTTTGAACCTAGATCGGTTCAAAGGAGGAAAAATGGTGTATGGAAGATATGTGCGTTCATGTTAAGGAAAGACAATTCATGAACAAGATGAGTGATAATTAAAGCTACATCAAGGTTTGTAACATGTTTAAAAATGTAAAATCATGGTAGAATCTTGTCAAGAAGGTCTATAACAAAGTATTCGGTGTTCACATGTGATCCCAAGTTATACATAGTAGTATTAGAAGCATCAAGTATGATCATAGAGGTAAATTTTGTACTCAAAAGGTTTCATTACTCCTTAAAAGTATGTTTCAAGTATTTAAGGATCATCTTCTGAGATTTATGATTGAAAAATTTGATATTCAAAAGTAAGATCCATGTACGGTGTTGATAGTACGTGTTTGTATGAAAGGAAGACTAAAATGGCATATCACAGGTATGAGTAGATTGTTGAAGGTCTAAAGCAATGCATGTTCACGAATCATGGAGATATTTGTAAAATTTGATCCTAGACTGAGACAAGAGTAGATGTTAGAAAGAGGTATGTGCTTAAAATTGTGATGATTATCTAGACCAAGGAGAATTTAAATGTATGATTGAGAAAACTATGTTGAACAAGGCTATAAGTTGTAACATTCAAGTATGTTTAGGGTATGCGTCACAAGAGTGGAGATATGATGATGAATAGGTTTGTTTATTGTTATTTCTTCCAAGGGTAGATAATTTTCAAGAAGTGACTTAGGACAGGGGTATTTGAATCGGTTTAGCTTCTTAGCATGTGGATAAGGTATGTGTCCTAATGAATACTCTCACAATGATTATATGTTGATATGAAGCCGGGGAGTTATAAATTAATGTTTCATACACTATGATTAATTCTAGTAAAAGGAGAAGTTTTACAAAATAGGACTGAAGATGTACTTTAAGGGATATTAGTCCTAAAAGTATAAATCCACCTAGGGGGAGCTATTTTAAGGCTCATTACATGTCCATGGATCATTTATTACTACTGATGAAGACATATAAGAGAAAGTACAGACAAGGGGGTAATTTGGGAAAGTAAGTTTGTCATTTGCATTGTTTCCATTATGTGTTGTCTTTTTCCATGTCTAGTTTTCATCTTACCTTTGTCATATATGTCAAAGGGGAGAGTAATCTTAGAAACATGGAAAAGAGTCATGTAGGTGTTTATTCTTGTTGGTTGTCATCATTGTTTCTAATGGTGGTTACCATTAATGAAAAAGGGGAGATTGTTGGCCATTTTTTCTAAGTGTTTTCATTGATGTCAAAGCCATTGATGGAAAATGATGTTGAGGTGTCATATCAGTCTCTATGAGGTGTTATTCAAGGTAAAACATGAAGCTTGATTGGTAGTGTCATGTTTTGGTCAACTTGTAATGGTGCTTAAGCATGGTTTATAGTATGGTACAACCATATATAGTCATTATATGAGTTATAAAGGTTTTCATGAGGCTATAAAATGTTTTTATGATGTATAAAAGGTGTCCAAATGTTTACATGTGGACTCCATGGTTAGTTCATGTGGTTCATGGGTTAAGTCAGGTCATTCTAAGCCTATTCTTAGAACTAGAGCATGTACTTTGGTATGGTGACATGGATTTTGGAGAAAGGAAGTCATGGTGAATCATGGTGATGTTACATGTGATGGGTATGATGAGTTTGGTGTCAGTTCTTAGTGGTTTGATTGTGTTTTATGGTCCTTGGTAAGAAATATTATGAACACAAGCTAAGTAAGAAAAGGTAAGTCACTATGGCTAGAGAGTTTAGGAATATTTTGGCAAAGAGGTGATTTTGATCAGTTAGAGGATGTTTTCATGAAGCTTCATGACAAGTTTTGGGTCAAATGTTCAAGGAAAGTCAAGTTATGATATTTTTAGTAAAACTGGATTTGCAAGAGTGAAGATTTAAGGAAAAAGATGACTTTCAAATACTCGTTATGGATGCATGAGATGAAAATGAGCACATGACCTTCAACCGCACTCAACCCCCAAGGTCGTGCTGGAGTAGCTGATGTTTGAATGTGTGTGGCTAACTATAGGAGGATCAGTGACTAAGATCTGGTAGTGTGATCTCCTGGTAGCCGAGTTGACAAAGGGGAGACTTAGAGGCTATGAACGGGTAGCATAAATTCCCTATGGTTTGTTTACCTAATTTGGATCTAAGTGCTAAACTAGTTTGAAGTGTCCATGTAAACTGAATGAAATTAATAATCTATGCTACTATTGAAAGGAAACTAATCTAAACAAATCATAGAACCGAAATATTACAATCACAAACAACAATTCACTTTTATTCTAAATAATCAAATCTACTTCTACACTAAAACTAAACAAGAAAATAACCCAGAGGTGGTTATTTTCCTGTGTTGAGTGTATTGAATCTAAACTAACCTAAAACAAGTGATTTTCCAAATGATCTATGATGTGTAGACAACCTCCTACATATATTCTCTCCTTCAGATCCACAGGGATGGGAAGAAGAGGATCTCATCACGGGGATTGCTATGAAATATTCAAACCCTCTTGGAAGTTAACTAACTATTTTCAAATGAAAAGACATTGATTTCTACTCTATTTGATATGGAATTGAAATTAACAATTCGTAATTGACAATTTGATAAACAAAGAAAAAAATACACAACTCAAACCTAGAAGAGTAATAACCTTAGCAAATCCATTAGTATCAGTATATGTCCCTTTAGTTATTTCCTTTCATTCTATGAGTGTTCATGTGAGTTCAAAGGATTGGGAATGCAAAGAACAACAACAAGAGGATGACACTTGAGCAATGACAGCTTAGAAGCAATCTAGACGCAATGCAAGTAGGAGAGAGATAGCACAAGAGATATGAGCTTGGCTATGCAATTCCTAGTGAGATTATGACAGCAAAACAATACAAGATACACAAAATTCTCATGCCCTTTACTTGAATACAAGCATGGAATATATAGGAATAGAGGCTAGAAGGTTACTTCATGCACAAGGAATTGAAGAGGTAGTTCCACTCATTAAATCTATTTAAAATAGAAGGAACTAGGATAACCAAGCAAATGAAGCTATTTTTAGCAAACTCAACTCATGGACGCATTCAAAAATCAAACTTAAGTGAACTCACACATGAAGATTCTAGAAAAAGCAGTCAGAACCACCACCCCACCTGGGGTGATTTTGGCACTTAAGGCCAAAGCAAGCATAGAATGAAGGGGAAAACTAGAAAAATGCAAGGAGAAGCTATGTAAGGCTATTTAGGCTACAAATATATATTGTAAGTGGGATTTAGAGCTCGAACACCTTCTCGAAAGGATTTTGAATCATCACTAGGGACTTTTGTAACCATTTTCCCGAAAATGTAGCACGTGCAATTTTGGGTGCGTACATATTGCCCCCTCGAGAGAAGCGTCTTAGCCATGAAGAGGCATAAAACGTAGAGTCCGAGTATGGCATTCCCGAAATGGGGAGTTAGAAGCTATACCTGACACACCTATGTGTGAAATATCGCCATCCAAACTCCTACTACCTATAAGAGAAAAAGAAGACTCAAGTGTAGATAGATAAAATATTGAAAAATAAACACTAAATTAAAACGACAAGAGGACTTACCATCTATGCAGGGGATATAGAAATATACCTGCGCCAATGCTCTAGCCCTATGAACACATACACTCAAAATGAAGTTATAACAACATATATATATATATATATATATATATATATATATATATATATATATATATATATATATATATCTAAACAAACTCAGTTTCAAATTCATTTGTGCATACTGACTTGGTGATTTTTGAGCTCTGAGCCCACGGTGACCATTTTTTTGTTTTTAAGAATGGTTGAATTGGAATGGATTTGCGTTAGGCTTGCCCCTTTTATTTTTGAATACTTTTGAGAATAACTCCTAAGAAATTTGTAACTAGAGTGGTCATAAGGGGCCTCAAAGGGGTGGATAGGAAGAGTGCCTTTATTGCTTAGTCTCCATTTTGTGAGGCATATGTGATGTTTTGGTATTTCGTGCTCATTGTGAGTGTTTTGACCACACCTAGCGCATGATGGAATTATACAAAACTATGACACACCATGATATGTACATATATCTCTTTTTGGCTTAGTTATTCCTTGCATATAGTTGTCTTACATTGATGATTTGATTCACATGTGTACTCTTAGGTGTTTAGAATTTATGATTTTTTATGCTTTTCAAAATGTATGCAATGGATATGAATGATAACAAAATGATTTCTTTTTGTATTTCATAATGCTGATATATGATGATGCAAACACAATGTGATCTTAAACTTAGTTTCTTTTGCAATCTTTGGTACTTTATATTTTCCTTGACAAACGTGACAACATAATGATATGATGAATAAATATGATTTTTCCACTCCTAACCCCACACAACTAGTAAGATGTGAGGGCTCAACACCGAGAGTTAGAAAGGGCACAAGCCATGAAATTTGTTGAATGGTAATGGTGAGACGAAGACAAAGGTTTGACAGAGCCAAATTGGGATGCTACAACCTTACCCCACTAATGCTACCTCATAGTTTAGAATGTGAATTGCTCTGCAGTTTATCTAGACTTGGATCCGTAGATGGCCACTTGGTTGACAAAATCTAGTTTTAAGGTTTTGAATTCTTCTTGGAATTTTGAACATCTAATTCACTTTGTTTTGACTTAAGATTTCATAGTAATTGATTTAATTGTTTATGAATTTTAGGTTTGTCAAAGAGACCCCCTACACCTTGCCCCATGCTACCAGTAGGAAGCATGGGCTTATCACCATGGAAAAATCATAGGTAGTAAGGGCATTTCCTTCCTTTCCCAACCCTACGTCACTAGTAAGAGACGTAGGCTCAACACTCGAAGGTTGGTAGGGAAAAGAAATGTGTAAAATAAAATTTTTCTGTTGATTTGCATTTGACTTACTTATTTGGGAAAAATGTTTAGAATGTTCTTATTTCCAAGGAGATGTATGTGGGATAGATGTGACACCATGAATCTTCTAGAATAGACCATGAACAAAAGACACCTATCCTAAGAAGAAACCAAAAGTAGAACCAAGTATGTAGGCCTTGGTATGGTTACTGTCAAAACTTCGTCTTATCCTGTTGAACTGATGAAATGATGCAAAAATAGTTGATGATACAATGAAGATTTGAAGAGACATGATTCGAATGTCTTGCCAATATTTTTAGAAGTTCTTGGGGATTGCTATAAGAATAAGCTCCTTGATCACACTTTTTACAAAATGAACAGATGAATGAAAATGCAATGTAGATGCAGTAATGTACATATGAAAATTCAAGTGAACCTACATGTCATGATGTCTAAGGTGAATAAATTTGACAAATATCAAATTCTTCACCCATAAAAGAACACAAAGAAAGAACCATTATCCTCAAAATTTATATTCTCTTGACAAGGGCCTACCATTCTAGGTTTAAACTTACAACCCTTGCCCAGAAGTGTATATGTCCAATCATTAAAACCATTTTTTTGAAAGAGGTGTTCGTGCACCTATTTGTCATGTTCTTGAGACATGGTGTGTGGGTGAGTATGACTATGTTGCTCAGCCTTATATCTTATGTGGAGCATTGTGTTTACTTTTAACTCTTGTTGAATGATGAGGCCTTGCCCCATGGATATGGAAAACTTAGTTTCAAATGCACATGGGTCAAAATTAGGGTTTAGAATAGAACAACCCTCTAGAGATGGTTTTGATGGGCATCATTTTAATCTCAAATTGCCTTTCTTCATTTGTTAACTCTATCATGTTTACACCTATACCTAGGTCATCGGAGGGAAGAGATGCTAAACCGATAAGACTACACATTTCTTGTGGTTCAAATGGGAGGAATAACATATCGTCACTCTCTAAGAGTTTCATAATTTCTGATGTAGTTTTAGTGGACATTGTTTCCATAGATATTGATTTACCCTTATCTATTTTTGGATTAATGATTTCAACCTTTGGAACATCGGTGTGATCGGGGCTACCTCTTTTGTTAGAGGTTGTTTGTTCAATTGGTTTCTGAAATTTCATACTCCATATGGAATCCTTTATTCTTCTTGAGGTTTTCTAAGTGTATATCGAAGGGCTTAGGATCCCCTTGAGTGATGAAGACCTTCCCCAAATGAAGGAATCTAATCTCTTGGAATAGTGTAGAAGGAATAGCCCTCATTCAATGAATTGAGGGTCTACCAAGGATCATGTTATAACTTGTTCCCTTGTCGATAATGTAAAACTCCGGCAAGATGGTTTTGGACCAAGTGTGACTAGAATAACTATGGTTCCAATCAAGGTTGATTTAAGACTGTCGACTACCCCGTAATAGTTTTCTCGTAGAGAAACAATTTATCTCTCCATATCCTAACTCCTACAAGAAATAGAAAGGAACCACATTTACAACAGCCCCGTCATCAATCATGGCTCTCTTAATGCAATTGTTATAAACCCAAACTTGTAAAAATAAGGCAAGATCACCTCTTCAAGAAATTTTAGCGTCAGATGGCATCTTTTCTATATCGAAAACAAACCCAGTATCCCTATCATTATGTCCTAGAGGATGTATGTCAAAGTCAATATGATTTATTTGAGTGCTAGGAGGTGGTGTAACATGGATTAAATGACAAAGACCTAGTGCATTGAGCAACGTAGAGTGATGTGTAGGTGAATTCTTTAGCAAATCTAGGAATGAAATGTGAGAAAAGGTCTTGTTCAAATCTGATATTAAATCATAGGATCCTACTAGTTTTGTGATTGTAGGAATGTCATCCTGTGGGAAGGAAATATCGGGTAGGGGTTGTGAAGTGTACTCCTTTGTCCGAGTTGTTGCATTAATTTCACACTCAACCTCTAGTTCAACTAATCCCAAGATTTTTGTGTTATCATTTGAACCAAGGTTAGGAGCGACTCGAGAGTTATTGGAAGTTGAGGCTTCATGGTCATTGTTTCCTATAGGAATGCCTTTGTTTTTGTTTTGTGAATTCACCTTGAAATTTTTAGGATGTGTAGGGAGCAGATCTCGAAATATGCTCACATTAGCATTCTGAGGAGCTACAAGTCTGTATAGTCAGATTGTGAGTTTGTTTTAGGATTTTCTAGGAACATGTCTACAAAGAGTTGCCTTTGGTTTTTAGGAAGTCTTTGCAGAAACTTGTTGCAATCGTGGCAAGTCCTATCATCATGACCCCGAACCTTATGGAAACCACAATATAGGTTAGGGTCATAATCTCTTGGCCTTTGATAAGCATCTTGTTGTTGTTGATTATAACTTCGGTTGTAATTTTGAAATTTATTGTTATAACCATGATTCATTTCCCCTTGGCCAAAGTTTTGATATTAGTTTGGGCTTTGGGTTTGATTTTTTCTTTTGATGGATGATTTACATCGACCGTGTTGATAGAAGACATAGTGCTAGGGCCTCTTTGATTGCCCAAGTTATTTTTATTGTTAGTGTTTCCATTGTTTGGAAAACCAACATTCTTGGCTTGATCAATAGCACCATTCGTGGTAGCACCATGATTACGATTCACACCTTTAGGTCCTTGGTTGTTAGCACCATTGTTTTGATAATTTACATTATTTTGATTTGGGGATACCAATTTCCCATTAGGACCATAGGTCTTACGTCCATTGTCTATAGAGGCTTGGTATATCTAAAGCGCACCTTCCAAAACATCCTCATAACTACGAAAAGGAAACTTTTGGACCTCTTCCTTAGTCTCTCTATTGAGAGAGTGAAGAAAAAGATCACAAAATTTCATTTTGTCCATGTTGGGCACACTTACAAAGGAATAGAGAACTTGGTGCCATCTTTGGATGAAATGGATGGCAGATTCATTTTGCTCCTATCTAATATGCAGGAACTCCCTAATCCCTATACGCAACAACTTGTTCATGTCAAATGCTTTGATGAACTCGGAGAAAAGTTGTTTGAAGGAATGTATAGAAGCTTTTAGAATATGGTAATACCAATCCAATGTGATTCCTTCGAGAGTATTTGGAAAGATCTTAGCCACCACAGCATCCCAAGGAAGTAATTCCCTGATAGCAATAGCGTAGGCCTTGATATGAGCATTGGGTCTCCTTCTCCCTTAAATTTTGGAAGATCCAGAAATGGGTGTGGAAGCATGACACCACATATGGTGAATTCAAGAGGCTCCTTTAAGTACTCAACGTATGTACCCATTGCATAAGATTCCACCATTGATGATCCTTGATAAGGAGGTGGAGGAGGAGTCGGATAAGCTACACTATAAGCATTGACGGGAACATATGGGGTCCCTTGATATGGCATGTAGGGAGTGGGAATGGTATATGGGTCCATCTGGGGAGTTTTTGAATACATATGCATGTAAGGTGGGATAGCTCTAGGATATGGACTAACGGGCATAAAACCAAGGAATGTCACATTGCCTATTGTGGCGGCATTCAAGAACACACTTCCAGCCTAGCCCTTGCATAGGATAAGCTTGAGAAGGATGAGGACCCATCCCTAGTGTGTCTAACCCTGTGAGAATATCACCTAGATTTGAATGAACTAGATAACCTTGTTGTATAGGATATTGTATTGGTTGTTCATTGGAAGGGATGTATCCTTTGTTGTCAACTGGATACCCCGTGTTCTTCCCTATTGTATGTGTTGGTTGTGAAGTCTGGGAACTTTCTAGTTCTCTAATCCTCCCTACTAAAGTAGAAATGAGATCGTTGGGAGAGGATTGAGTCCCTTGTTGGGGTTCCTGTGGCATAGGGTTTGATTGAGCAAGCTCATGATACCCTGTCATGAATTGTTCAGTGTTATAATTCTTGTCTTCCTTAGAAGTAAGAATCTTAGGATAGGTATTCAAAATCTTAGAGGTTGTGGCCTTCATTCTATCCAAAGACTCATCTATCTAACAAAGAGGATTAGTTATTCATGCAAATAGATCATCCTCTATTGATTGCATGGCAATGTGAGGTCTTGACAAGACTCTATGGTAAGAACTTGTTCCATTTGTGATAACAACATGGTTTACATTGGGTTGATCATTTTGAATGTTTAACGGTTGATCAACCTCCTCCATCCTTACATAGCTAATGGGGTTTAAAGTGTAACTAGGGGAGGTTTGGATGTTTCTTGTGTAATTGTCACCCCACCTTGAAAGAGAAGGGGATTGTTGTGGTTGCACATTGGTGTAATATCTATCAGAGCCAAATGGCCCACCAAACTCTCTTCTAGACATATTTTAGAAAGTATAAAATACCTTCCAAAATAGGGGAAGAAATGGAAATATTAGGTAATAGAAATGAAAGAAAGGACACAAGAAGGAATTAATCCTTCATGTCAAGTTCACCAATATGTAGGGATAAAAATGAGCATGTGACCTTCAACTGCACTCGACCCCCCAAGGTCATGCCGGAGCAGCTGATGTTTGAATTTTTGTGGCTAACTATAGGATGATCAGTGACTAAGATCTAGTAGTGTGATCTCCTCATAGCCGAGTTGATAAAGAGGAGAATTAGAGGCTATGAATGGGTAGCATAAATTACCTATGGTTTGTTTACCTAATTTGGATCTAAGTGCTAAACTAGTTTGAAGTGTCCATGCAAACTGAATGAAATTAATAATCTACGCTACTTGAAAGGAAACTAATTTAAACAAATCACAAAACCGAAATATTACAATCACAAACAACAATTCACTTTTATTCTAAATAATCAAATCTACTTTTACACTAAAACTAAACAAGAAAATAACCTGGTGTGGTTATTTACCTATGTTGAGTGTATTGAATCTAAGCTAACCTAAAAAAGTGATTTTCCAAATGATCTATGATGTGTAGACAACCTCCTACATATATTCTCTCCTTCATATCCACAAGGATGGGAAGAAGAGGATCCATCACCGGGATTGCTATGAAAGATTCAAACCCTCTTGGAAATTAACTAACTATTTGCAAATGAAAAGACATTGATTTCTACTCTATTTGATATGGAATTGAAATTAACAATTCATAATTGAAAATTTGATAAACAAAGAAAACAAATACACAACTCAAACCTAGAAGAGTAATAAC
The DNA here is from genome assembly GCA_018340775.1 of Taxus wallichiana var. yunnanensis. Lineage (NCBI taxonomy): Eukaryota > Viridiplantae > Streptophyta > Pinopsida > Cupressales > Taxaceae > Taxus > Taxus wallichiana. The sequence goes on along the minus strand of CM031238.1, from coordinate 12,849,420 downwards.
CTTAGCAAATCCAAGTAGTATCAGTATTTGTCCCCTCAGTTCTTTCCTTTCATTCTCTGAGTGTTCATGTGAGTCTAAAGGATTGGGAATGAAAATAACAACAACAAGAGGATGGCACTTGAGCAATGGCAACTTGGAAGCAATCTGGACGCAATGCAAGTAGGAGAGAGATAACACAAGAGATCTAAGCTTGGCTATGCAATTCCTAGCGAGATTATGGTAGAAAAACAATACAAGATACACAAAATTCTCAAGCCCTTTGCTTAAATACAAGCATGGAATATATAGGAATGGAGGCTAGAAGGTTACTTCATGCACAAGGAATTGAAGAGATAGTTCCACTCATTAAATCTATTTAAAATATAAGGAACTAGAGAACTAAGAAAACAAAGCTATTTTTAGAAAACTTGACTCATGGACGTGTTCAAAAATTAAACTTAAGTGAATCGTGGCATGAAAATTCACGCATGAAGATTATGGAAAAAGTGGTCATGACTGCTTTACCCTACACAGGGTATTGGTTTCAGGACCGCCGCCCTACCTAGGCGGTTGTTTGCAAACCACCATCCAGGAAGGGTGGCGAGTTTTGACACTTAAGGCCAAAGCAAGCACAGAATGAAGGGGAAAACTGGAAAAATGCAAGGAGAAGCTATGTAAGGCTATTTAGGCTACAAATATATACTGCAAGTGGGATTTGGAGCTCGAACACCTTCTCGAAAGGATTTTGAATCATCATTGGGGACTTTTGTAACCATGTTCCTAAAAATGTAGCACGTGTAATTTTGGGTGTGTACGGGGACCTAAGCTCTCTGGAATATATTTTTAGGTTAGTTAAGAATATTTTCCAAGTGGAACAAAGTTTTTATCGTCATTTTTATGAATAGTTGTTAGAATCCAAACAACCTTTTAACCCTCATGAAACCTTAGTTCTAGAGCAACTTGGAAGTAGTGAAGTGTAGGGTCTTTAAAATGTCTTGGAAATAAAAAGTGATGCATCGGGGTTGAAGAGGTTTCCTTATAGATAATTTTATTGGTTGTTTGGTGTTCCTATTGTTTTGGGAAGAGATAAAATCTCTAGTTTTGTGGGTTTTGTTGTTTCAGAGCTAAGATGAAGATTCCAAGTTAAGAAATGAATTGTTCTAGAATATTTTGGAGATTTTATACACTTCCATGAAAATTTTTAGGCATTTTTCTTGGAGAATTTTTGAGTTTCAAGTTCTCAATATCATCATATAGATTTTGGTATTAAGGGTTAAAATTATAGTCTTGTGATTTGGAGTGAGTTTGGTCATTATTATTGTTGTTAATGCATATGATGGTCATGGATAGATTATTAACACATGGAATGATATGTTTGAGCTATTAGTTTGACATGGTGAACTTATTTTTAGTTAAAGACCTATTGGCATGGAAAGCCCTAGTTGGATTACTCACAAAGGTGATTCAATCAAGTGTGTTGGGTAATATTTATCCATGTGGCGTATACTTATTAGTACTTGTAATTGTCTATAAAAGTTTCCTTTATGTGTTCTAGGTTGTGCTTGATCTTGGAAGTTGGTTTGTAGGAATTGTGCATGTTTCTCTCAAGAATGGTTCATGAGCCCTTTGAGCATGAATTATAAGTTTCAGAGATTGGATTGGTTGAAGGCCTTCCACTACAATTTGGAACATAAAGTAAGTTTTTATAGAAATAGGATTCAGATACCTTTCAAATGGTATATGTTTTGTTTCTTTATGATTATATTTTAGAGGTGAACCAACTCTATTTTGAAGACCTATTTTGGGGTCTTGAAGCCAATTTAGAGTAGTTAAAGAGATTAAGTAGTTTGGAGGATTTCCACTTAGATTTGGAATACAATGTGAGTGGTTATAGAAATTAGACTTATATTCCTTTCCATTTATATATGAATTGATTCATGATGATGACTTTTCCTATGCCAATTTGGTCATTCTCTAGGACTTAATTTCTTGGTGTTGAAGACCTAGTGGGGTTTGTTTGCTCTTTTGAGTGATTCGTGGTGTAGATGGATGTTTCAATGCTTCTTGTGATTTTTATGATTTTAAGGGCTTATGTATGACTTGAGTGGATATTTTTGTGTCTTGAAAAAGTTGGAGTATGCATTTGGAAATCATCATCCATTCATTGGTTCATGGAAATCATGTTTTGAGCTTACTTGTGTATCTTAGAGCTATTTCAAGATGTATTGACCCCTGTCAACCTACTTAGGTCATTTGAGTTGATTTATATGATGTTATTCTTATTTTTTTGAGCTGGGATGACCTACCTACTTGGTCCTGGCCGACTGATAGATGTTTTAATAAGGTTTTGGTGTATAAGCTAGTGTTTGTAGTCATTTGTGAGTTGTTGTGATTATGAGGATGTGAGAGACCTAGAGGAGAAGGAAGGATAGTGTTGAGGAGTTATTAATAGAGCTAAGAATATCCATGAATAATTGAAGAATATTAAACACCAAATGTGTAAGAAAATTTAATACAATCAACCCATGAAGAAGAATAATAGAGCGAGTTGAGAGAGAGAAAAATTTGATGAAGGTTTGATGTGTTCGTGAGCGAACTTGGATCACAATAAGCTATGGGATCAACATATTTTCAGTTTTAATTATTTTTCAATACCTCTTAGAATGAATCATATGCATAGGAGTCCTTTGTTGTGAGTAATATCAGAAAAAATTTAGGGGTTGGTGCTCCCATTGGGGTTGGTTCCTCACTAAACAAATCTTGCAGGATGTGTAATATTCTTGCAAGTCATTTCTCCGAGTAATATAGGAAATGTTTTTCGAGTGGGTTTTCCTCCCCTTGAGGGTTTCCTACTTGCATCTATGTCTATTTGTTCTTTCTCTTATTACATGCACTTATAATTGGTTAATGTGCATCTAATAAGCTCACATGTGGTTATGTATGATGAATGTGTTGTTACAAATCAAGCACCTTACGGATGTTGATCAAATTTCTAGTTTGATCATACTAGCATCCAGTGTGATTGCACAACATTGAATCCTTTCCCCAAGTGTGGGACTTGCAAAATGAGAAAGGAATCTCTAGATTAGAGGCTGGTTCCTCAACTCCTCTGATCAGCTATTTCACTTGCACAATTGCAGAGGTTTAAACTCCTAAATCTACTCTAAATTCCAAGGAGACAGAGATAGAGAATGCAAAAAGAAAGAACTAATGCTAATAGGTGATGCACCAAAGGAGTTGTAGACACCTGATGCTACATGAAATACACAATCCATAAGGAAACACAACACAAAACATGCACAAATGCTCAAAATGTAATGAAATATCAAGAAAGCAATGATAGATATATGAAAGGATTGAGGGATTTTAATCACAGAACATATATCAACATCTCAGATCCAATACAGTACATTACAGTGATCCAGAGGCAAGAAAAGGTGCTGCATTACATGGAAAGGTAAAATTTCTTCACAAATTCTACCAAGGAGGAAGAAAAAGGAAGTTGCAGAGCTGAAAAAGTGTCTCCCTTTGCAAAATGAACTCATCCTAGCTTTTACAGTGCAAACCACGACCCCAGGAGAGAGAAACATGGGAAAACATGCAAGGGGTTCAACCATTGACCAAAATTCCATCAAAACAAAGCATGGGTGCCCTGACAGACCCATTCCCTGACATTTTTAACCATGCTGGGAGAGAATGCGAGCCATTCTTCATTAAAAACGGTGGTTGAAATGTCATTTCTGTCCATGACCACGTGCCAGAGGTGTTTCTTGATTTTATCTCTCCAAAATCCACCAAAATGCAAAAATTACCCTGGAATCTTGTAGATAATTTTACCAGCTTTCCATTGATATAAAGAACGTGAAAAACCGAGCTCTAGATCGAAAGATATGGCGATTTGAAGTTTTAGGGAAAAACAGGGCCAAATCGGGTCGGTGGGCAAAAATTCAAATTTTTGCACCTTTTTGGTCATTTGGAAAATTTTCCAAAATTTCCCCATGCTCTGCCACTCTAGGTGCCATGTGGCAGCATCTCATTGGCCACGGGCCTTTCAGGGGAAATTTTTTCCAAAAAACTCCGTCGAGCCATAACTTGAAAAATACATGGAGTTAGGAGGAAAATTTTACCTTTCTGGAAAGCTGAGAAAGAGCTCTATCCAATGGTGCCACTTCCAGAAGGTTTTGAGTGCCTAAAAGCAAAAATTTTGTGACTGAGGCACAAGAGAGGGAAGAATGGGAGGAGTTAGCCACAAAATGAGCAAGGGGCACATTTTGGATAACAATTTTGGCGACTCAGAGGGGTCATCTGCCTGCTGGATGAAGTTACCAGTTGCCTGAAGCATCCATTGGGCATGGAGTCATGAGTTGTAGCCTACAAACTGATCTAAAATTTGAAAACCTCCCTCTGAGCCACTTGGAATCCATTGAACTTAGAGTTGTTCTCACAAAAATGCCACTTAAATGAACTGTGCAAGAGCAAAACCAGCAGCACCAAAACTATGTACAAAACTAAAAATCATACATGCTCCAAATGGAACATGTAGAGTGTGCACAAGCACTTCTTTTACTGAAAGCAAACCTACCTACTCTAACTGGAAGCAAAAGTGGGCTAAACAAACCTGAACTGGTGGTGGGAGAAATAGATTCCCTTTCTCAAAAGTTGCTGAACCATGCAACTGATTTGGGCCTGAACATGGCTGATTAGATGAGTGGAAAATCAAAAAGAAGCTGGTCTTCTACCCAAATCATCAAGGTTTCAACTAAATACAAATCCAATACCTCTTTTAGTTGCTCTGCATTTGGATTGAAGAGGTATGACAGTTGATCCTTGGTACTTTGTAGCTCACCCTCATGCTTAGAAGTAAGCATGACTGGTTGTGACTTCTCCTTTGACTCCAATGAAGTCAAATGCCTTATTGGGCAAGGTATGATCTATTTGATTTTCCCATAGCTCTGATTTTCAACTCCAAAAATGGAGTCTTCTTGTAGACCTTCTTGGGTGGGTGATGTGGAAGCAATGGTAGGACTTTTTATGCCCTTTCTCTTCCTTCATGGCAACATGGAACTCTTCTATAGTGTGCAACTCCTCGTTATTGATTGCAACATCCAATGAAGTTGCTTTTGCATTGTTGTTACCTACTGCAATACATTGTTGGCTTTGGAGCTCCTCCATTGTAGCTTTTGGAAGATCAAATTCTTCCAGCTTTGATTCAAGAGGCATGTTGCAAACTGTAGGTTGTTGTCCTTGAACTCTTTTGTCCATGGCAGCAAGTTCTTGTTGTTGGAGAACGAATGGTGAAGAAGGAAACATGGTAATTTCAGCTAGCTCTTCATCTAAACATTCTTCTAAGTCTGATGGAAAATCAAACTCTTGAATGTCTTGCTGCAGCAAAGTCTCTCCCTCTTGTATGGTGGCCTCCAAATCTACATTTTCTTCACCCTGTATAACTTCATTTTCAAACATGAAACTTGTCAATCCAAACTCATCCCAAAAATCAGATTGTTGGAGAGATGAAGTGGGAGAGAAGCATGAAATTTCTTGTGCCTTTTGCTCACAATTTGGACATGTTTTGTTCACCTCCATAATGGCTTCATCAATCAAATCAGCCCCTTCAAATGAAAGAAAAAATGTATCAATAATGCTTCCTTCTTCTACTGTTGTAAAAACTGACTTGACCTCATCCATTTGCTCCTCAAAGATGGGGTTTTGAGATGGTTTTCCTTCCTTCTCGATGGCTGATTTTGCAGTACAAACTGGATCAACATTTTCTTTGGGAAAAGTGCCAACATGGACACCCAACTCATCACCAACAAATTGTTATTTTCTTGCTTCACTGCTGTTATAAAATCAGCCTTGTTTTCCACTTGTTCTCTAACTTCAACATCCTCTATTGGTTTCACCATCGAGGGATTTTTGTAATCCCGAATTTAAGAGCCCAACTCTTGGACTTTGAATTTCTTCATCCTTGTTTGGCTCTTCTTTCTGCTGCTGTTTTCCTTGATTGGCATTCTGATTTTTATCCTCCCAACATGGATTTGGGAATGCAAGAGGAGAAGTGGATTGTAACTCAATTGATTTTGTAATTTTTTGTGGTGGTGGAGGAGGTAGGAACTCTTGTTTCTTTGGAGGGAATGGCTGTTTGGAAGGGAAAAGGACAGAAGAATTGAGATGGGGTGGAAGACTAGGGAATGGAGAAATGGATTCAACACTTGGGACAACAGATGGAGAGTTTAAAACTTGACACTGCTGAGATAAAACAGATTGGGAAAGAGGGAGAGAAAAGGCATGAGATGGTGTGCTTACCTATTGACAAGGTTGTTGAATACTCCTCTCATACACCTTTATTCCTTCAGTCCACTTTGCAAGCAATGGTAGTGTTGTAATCATGAAGTCTAGCTTCTCTTGAGGGCTATAATGCCTTGGAAAAGGTCCCACCCATGGACAAGGTGCTCTACAACCGATTCTAAATGCTTTCATTTGTGCTTGAGCCCTGGATTGCACCATGTTTACCTCCATCTTTTGGATTTGTTCCAGCAGATCTGCATTTTCTTCTTGACTTCCCTCACAACCAAGCATACCCTTGTGCTTGACATGCTTCATATCCAAACTAACTTTGGCACTGCTGCTCATATGGGTAGACATGCTGATTTTGAATTTGATCAAAATGCTAATTTGGAGGATTTGTAAAACATGTTGGAGGTGTTATATACTACTGTTGTAAATGTGAATTCCATGATGGAAATGAAGTCATGATTGCACAACTTCATGGAATGGAAAAGAATGAAAATGATGGAAAGAAGAATGGATGAAAATGAATGGAAAACAGGTCTGCAACTTAGAGAATGAGTTGTTTACCAAATGGAGTCGCTAGATGTGATTTTGAAAGTGCCTCCAAAAAGTGAATCTTTAACAGGAACACACCAACCTATCAAAGATAAAGTGGAAGACCTCTAAGGTCCCACCGGGCGTGCCAAAACTGTTGTTGCAAATCAGTAGCACCCCCTGGATGTTGATCAAATTTCTAGTTTGATCATACTAGCATCCAGTGTGATTGCACAACATTGAATCCTTTCCCCAAGTGTGGGACTTACAAAATGAGAAAGCAATCTCCAGATTAGAGGCTGGTTCCTTAAACTCCTATGATCAACTATTTCACTTGCACAATTGCAGAGGTTTAAACTCCTAAATCTACTCTAAATTCCAAGGAGACAGAGATAGAGAATTCAAAAAAGAAAGAACTAATGCTAAAAGGTGATGCACCAAAGGAGTTGTAGACACACACGATGCTACATGAAATACACAATACACAAGGAAACATAGCACAAAACATGCACAATTTCTCAAAATGTAATGAAAGACCAAGAAAGCAATGATAGATATATGAAAGGATTGAGGGATTTTAATCACAGAACATATATCAACATCTCAGATCCAATACAGTACATTACAGTGATCCAGAGGCAAGAAAAGGTGCTGCATTACATGGAAAGGTAAAATTTCTTCACAAATTCTGCCAAGGAGGAAGAAAAAGGAAGTGCAGAGTGAAAAAGTCTCCCTTTGCAAAATGAACTCATCCTGGCTTTTACAGTGCAAACCATGACCCCAGGAGAGAGAAACGTAGGAAAACGTGCAAGGGGTTCAACCATTGACAAAAATTCCATCAAAACAACATGGGCACCCTGACAGACCCATTCCCTGACATTTTTAACCATGCTGGGAGAGAATGCGAGCCATTCTTCATTAAAAACGGTGGTTGAAACGTCATTTATGTCCATGACCACGTGCCAGAGGAGTTTCTTGATTTTCTCTCTAAACTCCACCAAAATGCAAAAATGACCCTGGAATCTTGTAGAGAATTTTACCAGCTTTCCATTGATATAAAGAATGTGAAAAACTGAGCTCTGGATCAAAAGATATGGTGATTTGAAGTTTTAGGGCAAAACAGGGCCAAATCGGGTCGGTGGGCAAAAATTCAAATTTTTGCACCTTTTTGGTCATTTGGAAAATTTTCCAAAATTTCCCCATGCTCTACCACTCTAGGTGCCACGTGGCGGCATCTCATTGGCTGCGGGCCTTCAAGGAAATTTTTCCAAAAACTCCATGAGCCATAACTTGAAAAATACATGGAGTTAGGAGGAAAACTTTACCTTTCTGGAAAGCTGAGAAAGAGCTCTATCCAATGGTGCCACTTACAGAAGGTTTTGAGTGCCTAAAAGCAAAAAATTTGTGACTGAGGCACAAGAGAGGGAAGAATGGGAGGAGTTAGCCACAAAATGAGCAAGGGGCACATTTTGGATATGAGAATGGTTAAGTTGAGTGTTGGGAGGGTGTGCGCGTACCGTAGAGAGAGATCAGATCGATTGCGAAGAACTCCTTTTTGTCTGGGAAGGACTACCTGTGAATAAGAATGCAAGACCACCAGATTATAGTTAGACAATAAATGAGGGAACTGCCTTGGGCCCAGGAAATATTAGACTTCCTTTCGAAGGTGGTCAGTTCCCCTTTAATATGAACACAAATGATAACAAAGAAGTTATTGTGAAATTACGATTTAGTTACCTCGTTAAAAAGCAATAGAGGAAAGGCTGGTTTTGGTTTGAGTCACAGTGACCGATGCCGGTCACTGTATAACCGACTGCGGTTATAACACCGGTACCGGTTGCTGATAACCGATATCGGTAGGGGCAGTGATTTAGGGGCTTTCAATGAAGGTTGGTTGTAAGGTGGTTATGGTGTTTATAAGGTTGGTAAATGATCAGGGGTAGGCAATAGGGTGATGGAGAAGACTCAGAGAGTGTGGGAGCTGTTCTTGGGGCAATGCAAGGGTAGAGGAATGAAAGTTAGATGTAGGGTGCTATCGGGTAGTAGATCTAGGAGTGAGCTTATAATTACTATGAATCAGAAGTTCAAGAAATGGTATTTAAAAATGTACAAGACACTACTTACTAGTTCCTGATGAAGGTACAGCTCCAAGGACTGTGATGACGAAGACAAGGCTCAGGTGGGATGATCGACAATCAAAAGTGAGCTTATCTTCTCTCCCAATGCTTGGATGAGTGTCGTTGTGCTCTGGTTACTCAGTTGCAGTCTTGGGCTCGATGTCCTTCTCTGCAAACTCTTCTCTTTCCTTCACTTGTCTCTGTCTTGCCAAAGTGAATTCGGATCTTTCAAATGAATTCCGATCCCTTGTTTTTGGTTGGGGAAGGTCATTTACAGGGAACCGATGGTGGTTACGTAACCGATGGCGGTCGAGTAGGAACCGATGTCGGTTAAGTCAAAGTGGGCTATTTTTAGTAAAATAGCCAACTTTCCCTCCTTTTCTCGAGGGATTAGTTGTGGGCTTGGTCAAGTCATTATTAGGTTGGTTTTGGTGCGGGTGAGGAGTAATTAGTCATGGGTGTGGATGTAGACCAAGTTATAGGTCTTAATTAGGTTAGTTTAGGGTTAGGGCTAGGTCATGATGAGGTGGCGAAATGAGGTGGCAGGTTTGGAGATGTGGATTTATTAATTATAAGGTAATTAATAAATAATTGTGTAAGGTTTAGGTGGTGAGGTTAGGTTGCGAAATGAGATGCGGGGCACAGGGTGTCGTAAGACACAAATTTGGTGTCTACATTAGCCCCTTGTTGTCGTGTAGCTTGTCTTGTGAAGCTGCACTGACAATAATAAGAAGTGGTTACTCCCGTTGAGGGTATAGGTAATCCCCCTCAAATCTATCATAGATTGAGGCGACGTGAAATCAGGGATAGGGTTGATAAAGGGTGAATGGTGTTGAGATGATGGTAAGATGGTGGGGTAAGTTCAAGGAAGCAGACGCACGTTGAAATGTAGTAGTGCGACCAGGGTACATGATTTGAAGAGCAAACAAGCAATTCATAGGCAAAGGTCGATAGTTTATCCAAACAAGGTTGATATAATCCTGGTATCCAAGGCATAGGAAGTAGCTCCAGGGGATATAACGGGTAAGGTACAAGAACGTTTAGGCATGTTCGGTAGTACCAAATGGTTGGTTTGGTTGAGATAAATGTCACGGTCTCGGTCTAGGAAAAGTTGGTCGATTGATCAATTCAAGTATCCTAATCATGCTAAAAACACGAACAGGTGAGCGCGATTGAACAAAAAGCTACATGATGGGTGGATAAAATCGTAATTTGCGGGTCTTGGTCGAGGTACTTAATTGGTGTGGCCTTGGGTCGGGCGATTGATTGGTGAGGGCCTTGGTCGGGCCTGATTGGTTGGGGTGCGGGCCTCGGTTCGATTGATTGGTTGTGGCCGTGGGTCGGCGATTGATTGGGGGCCATTTGGGTTGGTTGGCCTTGGTCGGGCTTGGTTGGTTGGTTGCGGCCTTGGGTCGGGCTGATTTGATTGGTTGGTTGGCCGTTGGTCGGCTGATTGATTGGTTGGTTGCGGCCTTGGGTCGGGTTGATTGGTTGGTTGCGGCCTTGGTGGGCTGGATTGGTTGGTTGGTTGGGGTGGGGTGGGCTGATTGGTTGGTTGCGGCCATTGGTCGGGCCTGATTGGTTGGTTGCGGCCTTGGGTCAGGCCTGATTGGTTGGTTGTGGCCTTGGGTCGGGCCTGGTTGGTTGGTTGCGGCCTTGGGTCGGGCTTGATTGGTTGGTTGCGGCCTTGGGTCGGGCTGATTGGTTGGTTGCGGCCTTGGGTCGGGCCTGATTGGTTGGTTGCGGCCTTGGGTCGGGCCTAATTGGTTGGTGGTGGCCTTGGGTCGGGCCTAATTGGTTGGTGCGGCCTTGGGTCGGGCGATTGGTTGGTTGCGGCCTTGGGTCGGGCGATTGAAGTTAAAATAAGGCTAGTCAGCAAAGCCGGGGGTAGGTGATGTGGGAAAAAGTGGAGATTGGTGGATAAGGGTGGGAGTTAGGTTAAGGAAGTAGGTAACCGATATCGGTTATGTGTGACCGATATCGGTTACAAGACCGATACTGGTATTCTAGGGCGCGAAATAACCGGTATCGGTTATAGGTCAAAACCTATAAAAAGAAAAATACGGCATGTCATTGTCACTTTGTGAATTTGAGCCCAATTTTATCTTGTCTGAGGTGTGAAGTGATTGTGTTAAGTTTGTGGGCTGAGTTGGCACTAGTGGAGTGGAGAAGTGAGTTATTGGTAGGCCCCAGCGATCAGGAGGCAGAGTTTGATTGGTGGAGGACCCTGCGGAGGAGATTTGGAGCCATGGCACGGCCGGAGGAGCAGGAGGTGCTGGAGGAGCTGGACCACCGCCACCTATCCCACCACGATGACGTGTAGTCATACCGGTAGGCTCTGAACCCCTACTTATGTGAAGTTAATGAATTTAACTAGGATGTGGGTTTTGGGGTAGGAATCCAAAAGTTAATAAAATAATGAAGAAATGAAGGTAAATTGTAAAATGGAGTGGGTAGGTATGTTAGGTAGGCCAAAACGGTAGGGTGGGTAAGTTTTTAGGTCTTTCTTGTGGGTAAATGGGTAGAAATAGGTAAAAAGGGGTTTTGGGGGCCGTTTTGGGTTCGGCTCGGAATTTAACAGTGACCGATGTCGGTCACTAGGCGACCGACATCGGTCACAGAATAGTCTGTACAAATTTTCCGTGTCTATAGACCGGCGTCGGTCATATGTCGACCGGCGTTGGTACATACAATGTGATTGGGGACCGATGGCGGTCGAGGGTGACCAGTACCGGTCATCATGGGTAGGAGTTAGGGTTGTGAAATTTGTGGTGTTTGTTTGTTGTAGGCGGTAGGATAGAGTTTTGTTTTTGGGGGTGAAGGGGGAGGAGGTAGAGTTGATAGGAAAGGTGATTAGGGTGGGGGGAATTGGGTTGTTGGGGGCCGGGTCGGGTAGGATAGATTATGTGTTGTGTATGAAGTAGGAGGTGTTAAATTGGTAGGGGTATGGTTAGATGGCTAGAGTGGACCGGGGTGGTTGGTAGGGTGTGAGATAATTAAAGGGGATATCGTAGATGTATAAGGTAAGATAAGTGGGTGCAGATGTGTGTATAGAGTCGGGTTGTGGTTGGGTGGGTAAATGGGTATAGATGGTTAAGGTAGTTGTTTTTGTAAAGGGTAGGCCTGATGGAGTGGGTTGTTTTTGCAGGCACGCCAGCAGCTGACGATGCGGGATCGGATGCCACCTCTATTGGGGCGGATGCGGCCACATGTGACTGCAGCGTAGTGGGCCATCATGCGAGAGGTTGGACTCGGTGGAGTCCAGAGGTATAGGGTTGTGGATAGGGACCACAGCCTGATGGTTTGCCCTCATCGAGAGATGGGATCCGGCAACCAATGTCTTCCATCTCCCTACTGGAGAGATGACTATCACATTAGAGGATGTGTATCGCATCCTGAGACTGCCGATCATAGGTGAGGTAGTGTTCCAGGTGGATGCGGAGACAATGATGGACAGCATCCTGCAGGTATTCGGGGATGCAGCCCCATTGATTACATATCACAGCGCGAGCATTGGCTACGGCGATATGTATCGCGCACACCGACAGGAGACACGGCTTGCCATGTTGATGATGATTGGTATCACCTGCTTCGCCCTCCCTGACTCAGAGGGAGGCCGCTTCCCATGGGCTTTGATGGGAGTATTGCATGAGATGGTGGAGGAGCATACTGCTTATGCCTAGGCACCAGTGTATCTAGTGTAATTATATAGAGAGCTCTGGGGTTATCGCCGTATGAGGTGATTTGGTATATGTTTGACATTTTTGTTACACTGCTGGGCCTACGAGCATATCATCTATATATGACCAGTAGGGTTGCCCCAGCAGCTAGGGCCACAGGTAGTTTATAGATATGGATTTCAGAGGTGGTTGGGGGTCGTGGGCAGCCACAGCGGTGATCGCGAGGCGAGATGTGGCATTTACAGGCATATGTTAGAGGGCCTGACGGCACTAGATATTATATGGAGGCCATACAGAGGCCATCAGCCCCGAGGAGGAGCCGAGCGCAGCTACGATGGATCCAGTATATCTTCTGGATAGCTGGATGGAGACCCGGGGAGTATGAGTGGATACCCCTAGAGAGGGTACGACGTCAGTTGGGCTTACGACAGGATGAGCCACCTCCCTTCTCATAGTATCGGAGGGAGGATGTAGAGGCACCATTGCCTGCACCGCAGCCATTTGACCCGATGCAGGTAGCGAGAGAGACCAGTGATGATCTGAGTGGATGATGTCGGAGTGACAGGTGCATTTTTGGTGTGGTGGGCAGGGCAGAGGGCAGCCATGAGAGCACAGCCCGCACAGCCAGATTTGGTGGCTGTGATAGTGGAGAGGGACCATCTCTTGGGCCAGGTGTAGCTATTACAGGGGCAACTTGCTGCTGCACAGGCATAGATTGGGGTGCTACGGGCGATTAGCTTGAGCACGAGTACGAGCACGAGCACGGCCGCGAGCAGCTAGCGAGCACGAGCAGGCACGCACAGCACGAGCACCGCCTCGAGCAGCAGGCGCAGTACGAGCACCGCCACGAGGCACGAGGAGGTGTACCGGTAGGTCGGGGCCACTTCTATTAGGAGCCGGGGGACCAGCCCCACCAGCCATGGTGGCATGGGCCCGCTATATGGAGGTGAGAGCGGAGGCCCGGTATTATCGGGACATCTTTAGATGGTGCGGGGGCGACTATCGGCCATATGCAGCTGCCTGAGCGAGACGTCCGAGTCACAGGTCACAGGGGGCAGCCACAGCCGGTGGCTCCGTGATGGGTAGGAGGCGAGAGCCGGCACGGGGGCAGTGGGGGACGGGCAGAGGGTGGTGGAGAGAGCTGAGACATCCTAGGAGTGGATATGGGTTTTGTTATTGGATATAGACACCGGTCTATGAACCGAGTATATATATAGAGGCCTGCGTGCCCACATAGGATTTATTTATTCATTTTTGTTGTATATACCGGCTGCGAGCTGAGTACATTTTGTATAGTTGATACCGGCCTGCGAGGCGAGAGTATATTTTGACATGAGAGACCGGCCTGCGAGCCGAGTCGAGATTTTGACAGAGACAGCGGCCTGCGTGCCGGCTTTGTATTTTTAGATCACAGAGGCCCCATACAGGGTAGTTTGTATATTTTGACATTGAGTTGATGATGATATATATAGATGAGTTTGATCCACATGGTGTGTAATTTTTTTGATTTGATGCATATATTAGAATGTCTCATGTGTTTTGTCGATGGTATTGAAATTTAATGTATATAGATGATGTTGATGAAATTTTGATGATATGTATATGTGTTGATGGTATTCTGATGATAAATATTGATAACGATGTCGTTATGCAGGGAAAAGAGGCGGGCGCCACCAAAAATTTGCAAAAAACAAAGAAAAGGCCTAGGTTTAAGCAAAAGGAGACATGTGACCGATATCGGTTAGCTAACCGATGTCGGTAGTATATAGATACGGTTAGGTATGACCGATCTCGGTTAGGTAAACTTAATATCGGTTATGCCAAAATTGAGTTTTTCTAAAAATAGAAAAGCTTGGGAGGCAACTTAAGTTCATATTTTTAGAGTCATCGAGTTATGCCAAAACAAGTTTTTCTAAAAATAGACAAGTTAACTTAAATATAGAGAGAAGTTAAATACGAGAATGCGCGATGTTGTTTGACTTATATAGGAGGTAATTGCATGGGAGAATTGAGTGATAAGGAGGAAAGAGACAGGTAAAGTGATTGTGGGCTGAGATTAAGAAGGTAGAAAGGCAAGTTATATTGAAGAGGGTGGTGAACATGGCTGAACAAGGAGAAGCATCCGGCGGGCGAGAGCGAGAGGAAGGAGGTTCCACCTCAAGCTTGCATCCCAAGAGGTAAAATTTTTGGTTGGAATTCAACTCTTGCATGTTTTATGAATAGGATGAGAGAAGGTAAGTGGGTAGAGATGAAAAAGAAAAGGTGATAGGCAAGGGTTTGGGATGGGGTGAGTGTTATGGGGTAGGTAAGCAGGGGTTTCGGGTATGTTTGTAGGTACAGAGAGGGGTAAACGAGCAAATAATTATCGTAGGTGTTGTTTTTAAGTAGGCTGTATAGAATTGACAGTGACCGATATCGTTTAGAGATAACCGGTATCGGTTAGATAACCGGTATCGGTTATCTATAACCGATATCGGTTACTATATGAAATTCCAGAATGTGATAAAAAACACTTGGGGATTTGATTTATTGAATTGTTGTTTGTTGATTTGATGTATGCAGGCAGAGGCAGGGTTGAGGATGAATGATAGGGTGCCAACTTTGTTGTCACGAGTCGAGCGGATGTAACACCGGTGAGTGGGCATTGATAAACCGTGTGGGGTTAAGTGGAATCCGCTATTATTCACGAATCACATGCAATCATGCTATGTTGCAGGCGTTGATTGAGAGATGGAATCCAGAAAAGAATACCTTCTATCTACCAGCGGGGAGATGCAGTGGCGTTGGAAGATGTGTTTCAAATTTTGAGGCTCCCAATTACAGGAAGACCAGTGTATCAGGTAGGGCCTAACGTGGCGCGAGGAGCGATAATAGTAGTATTTGGTCTAGCTGCATGAGAATTGACACAGCGAGGTTTGACATTCACTTATGGTATAATGTTTTTAGCACACCCTGAGGCAACAAGGTTGGCAGTGGTATTAATGATAGCGGTGGGGTATTATGCATTACCGAGGGTGGATGGGGGAAGATTTCCAAAAGCATTGATGTGTATTATTTGGGAAATGATAGAAAGGAGTGTGACTTTCTCATGGGCACCCGCATATCTGGCGGAGAGCTATACAAGGGGTTTATGGGCTGCAGGTGAAATCGAGGACTACACTTTGGATTGTGCGTACTTATTACATTGTTGGGCCTATGAGCACATTGTTTGTGTGTGACAATAGGCCGACCCATCCGATCGGGGAGAGGCAGAGTGAGAGGTTGGGATTCAGGCGATGGGTCCAGATAGAGCAAGAGGTGAGATTCGAGGCCGTGACATATGATGTCGAGTATTATAGGTAGATGTGGGAGATGGTGATGATTGCGGATATCCGTTGGAGGCCTTACGGGAACTATATGGTGATGGAGAACATAGCTGAGGATTTGAGGGGTGTAGAGCGATTAAGGTGGATCGCGGGACACAGGCCAGGTGAGTACGAGAGGATTCCTCTAGATCACGTGTGGTGACAATTTGGATTTGTTCAAGATATACCCATGGCTTATAGACCATACATGAGGATCGATCATTGAGGCATCATTCTCACCTCCCCGGCCGACACCTCCAGAAGGACCAGAAGAGACAGCAGCCGATCACAGGGTAATGGATGCAGGAGCGACAGAGGCTTATAGATTATGGTGGGTAGTAGAGCTGCGAGGTTCACGTGAGAGGGCCGATCATCCTGACATAGCTGTGATTATAGTGGAGAGAGATCACCTGCAGGGTTTAGTTCACCAGCTTCAAACGCAGGTGAATGAGACAACGAGATTGTTAGCGGTTTGCGGTCACGAGTGGAGAGACTAGAGGTGAGATTCCTCCACGCGAGAGGGCGTATTCATATGTTACAGGAGAGATTGGTGGATCAGTGGGAGGAACCAATAGCAGTGGCACCTTTGAGGATGGAGAGGCTAGGTGAGCGGCGTCGATGATCACGATCATCACCTGGTTCGGGATGAGGCGCAAGGGTCTAAGTGAATTTCATAGGGGTAGAAGAATAAATAAGGATGCCGACCTGTGCGTCGATGATAGAGAAGATGTATTTGTTTAACATCTAAATAAAACTGAATATGTATGTTGATTTGAGTTATGATAATAATAAGAATGTTTGTGTTTTGAATGTTTTGAATTGATAAAGGACCAAGGTGAGTGTTATCAATATAAATATGTGAAATCATTTATATTTTAACAACACATGATAGGTTATGGTAGGGGATGGTCGAGCTAACCTTCGGAGACCCCATGTCTCCTAAGTGTTAGCCTACATAGCCCATTGCACAAAGCAAGGAGGGGCCTCAGACCGATGTAGTTCTCCCTTAGGACCAGGGAGAGGTGAATTCAGGTAATTTGGTTGTGGTTAGGCAATTTGTTGGTTGGTAAAAATATTGATATTGGTAGGGTAATGTTGTTGGTGTTGGTAAGGTATTGGCGGTATTGGTGTAGGTATAGGTGAAGTGAAGGTTAGCTTACCCAAGCATAGGAAACCATGTCCTGATTAAGGTCAACACATAATCCTAGATTCGGGTAAAAGAGGAAAAGTGTCCCATAGTTGGAAAGAGCTAAACAAACCACGTATTATCGTAGGATGAGCTTGAATCCCTAGGTACCTTGCATAGGCGAGAAGTCGATAGGTGAAAAGAGTTGTATAATCACAACATATCGGATATACGTCACGTCCCTTGAGTTTTGTTGTTTTGAAGAATGGTGAGATGAGGTGGATGGTATAGCTGGGTGCAGAGAACTTGTTATAAGGTGATTATCTCTGATGAAAGAGAACCAAACCTGAATAGACAAGTCCATGACTCAAAAGTGCTTTTGAATTTGAATACTTATTTTTTTTTTTTTGAATATAGACTGATCGATGCGGGAAGTCTATATGGGATATGCATTTTGTTGTTCTTGAGCTCTTCACGAAGCTGATCAATGTGAGAAGCTTTTGATAGAGGCTGACTTTGTATAGCTGTCCTTCAAGGGAGCAGTCTATTTATAGTAGCAGATGTGGCTTTTTACACATAGTTGTCCTTCGAGGGAGCAGTCTATGTATAACTTTGAGGTCTAGATGTCCATTTGGCATGAAGCATCTAGTTTTGTAGGAAGTTTGACTCAAGAATATCCCATAATTGTATAATTGAGAACGTGTTATTTTGATACTTTTAAGTCATGGACCAGACTAAAAAGGGGAAGGCATCTTTAAGAGGAGATGATGACCAAACCATGTGAGCGTGATTCTATTTTGAGATGTATGAAACAAGGTGTATGAGGTGGTAAATGAGCTCAAGGGATGAGCGCAAGGTAGATAAGAAGTGATATAATACTAAATTCAATAGTAGAATGGTCGAAGATGCAAGGCATTAAGGGGTTCAGGCTCAGGTTTACCATTGAGCGAAGCTAAACGGTAAGTGCCTGATCCGTAAGTGTGAGTGATAATGTAAGGCCCAATCCAATTTGGAGCAAATTTTCCATGCTTGCTCTTTTCTAGTTTGGTTACATGTTGATTCTCTTTGAGGACAAGATCACCAATCTTAAAGGTACGCTCATGAATTCACTTATCATAAGCACGCTTGATGCGCTTTTGATAGATTTGAAGGTGGTCAAGAGCTGTAAGACGATGCTCGTCAAGAAGCTCCAATTGGGCTAACCGCTCTTGGCGGAAATCATCATTGGTGAGAATATCCTGGAGAGATATTCTTAGGGAGGGTATTTGTATTTCGAGAGGCAAGACAGCCTCGGTACCATATACCAAAGAAAATGGTGTGGCATTAGTGGAGGTATGAATACTGGTACGATAAGCCCAAAGGGCAAAGGGGATGTGATCAGGCCAATTTTTCCCAGAATCATTAACGACTTTCATGAGAATTTTGGTCAGGGTTTTGTTAGAAGATTCGGCTTGACCATTTTCTTGTGGATAGTAAGGTGATGAGAAGCTAAGTTTGATACCAAAGTTGTCACAAAGGTCTTGTAACAACTTATTTTTGAAAGATTTTCCATTATACATTGTTATCGGTGATGAGGAACACCAAAAGCGACGAGATAATGTGATGGTTAATGAACTCTACGATTTTTTCTTTTTGGTTGAAATGAGTGGAATGGCCTCCACCCATTTAGTGTAATATTCGGTTGCTGTGATTATCCAATGGTGACGTTGCGAAGAGGGTGGGTGAATCTCACCAATAAGGTCTAAACCCCATTGTGAGAAAGCCCAAAGATCTCGTGCGACATAGCGGATGGCTAGGAGTATGTTGAAGGTTGGCATGTTGTTGACACATAACACAACGCTTAACATATTCATAGCGATCGTTATTAAAGTAGGGCCAATAATAGCCTAGGTGAAGGATCCGTTTGGCCATGGCAAGGCCACTAAAATGTCCACCACAAATTCCGTCATGGACTTGTTGGATGGTATAGGTGACCTCGCGCCGGTTAGACATCGAAGGAGGATGCCATCAAAGCCACGTTTATAGAGGAGTCCCCCCATGATGACATAACGAGAAACACTTTTAAGAAAAGCACGTTTTTTGTTACTAGTAAGGTCAGGTGGGAGAACAGAGGTTGTAAGGTAGTCGTGAAATTGGTGATACCAGGTATCCTGCGAATTAGCAGATACATTATTTACCATACAAACATCGGGACTGAGTAAGATGGGGCAAAGAGTTGTTGGACCAAGACAAATATGTCAGAGTCAGTTGGTGAGGCAGGAATTTGTGAGGCCAAGCAAGCCATAGTATCCACAAATTTATTAGTTGAGCGGGGAATGGTTTGGATAGAATAATGAGTAAATAAGGTCAAAAGTGAGTCCACGTAATGTTTGTACTTTTGAAGTTCCTCATTTTTACATTGGTAGATGCCCATAACTTGATTGACTACTAGTTGAGAGTCACCGAAAATGTTAATAGACTTTACACCTAAGTGTAACGCAACCTGGAGACCCAAAACAAGGGCCTCGTATTCCGTTGTATTATTAGTGCAGGGGAAATCGAGCCGGAATGAAAGAGGCATAGGTTTAGCATCAAGAGGAATGAGAACAATGTCGGCCCCTCCGCCACGCTGGCATTTGGATCCATCGAAGAAGAGGGTCATTGGATACGACTCCTCATTGAGTGAAAGAGTGGCGATGAGTTCATCAGGGAAAGTAAAATTGGTAAATTGTTCCCCAGGTAAAGGGGCTTCCGTGAGTTGGTCTGCGATAGTTTGTCCTTTGACTGATTTTTGGTGTACAAACTCAAGGTCGAGGTCGGCGAGGAGCATAAGCCATCGGGTGATGCGTTGGTTTAGATGAGGTTTGGCATACATATAATGGATGGGGTTCGCGTTGGTGATGACAAAAGTTTTGTGATTCAGGAGGTAATGGCGGAGTTTGGTGGCCACGAATGATAGGGCTAGGCACAACTTTTCTACATGTGTATACCTAGTCTCGTAATCCACAAGAGTACGACTTATGTAATAAACGGCTTGTTCTCGATGCTCGGAGTCATGATGTGTGAGCATGGCTCCTATAGCATGGTCGGTGGTAGAAAGGTAAAGGTAGAAAGGGCGATCGTCCTGAGGTGGGATAAGCACGGGTGGCTGCAAGAGATAGGCTTTAAGAGCCTCAAAGGCTTGGTGGCACTCTTCGCTCCATTGAAAGACAATGTCCTTTTTAAGGAGATGATGAAAAGGTTGACATCGATCTGAGAGTTGTGAAATGAAATGCCGGATAGATTGGAGTTTGCCCTGCAAACTACGCAATTGTTTGAGGTTAGTGGGTGGAGGCATTTCTAGGATAGCTTTGACTTTAGCTGGATTGACCTCGATGCCATGCAAAGAGATGATAAAACCAAGGAGTTTTCGAAAGGACACCAAAGACACATTTCTTTGGTTGAAGACGAACACAATATTGTAACAGGTGATCGAAAATAATGGTTAAAACATCGAGATGTTCACTGCGATGTTTAGATTTTCCAAGAAGATCATCGACATAATCCTCAAGGATAGTGTGCATAATGTCATGAAAAATGTAAGTCATAGCCCGCTGATAGGTTGCACCAGCATTCTTAAGGCCAAATGGCATGACACGATAGCAGAAGGTTCCCCAAGGAGTTATGAAGGTGGTTTTATGTTGATCGGCGGGGCTACCAAAATTTGATTGTATCCCGAGAAGCCATCCATGAGAGAAAGCATCTCATGGCCACGGTGAGATCAACAAGTTGATCAATACTAGGTAGGGGGAAGTCATCCTTTGGGCAAGCGAGGTTAAGGTCCCAGAAATCCGTACATATCCGAAGTCCCCCCGTTGCTTTAGTGATAGGTACGATGTTAGAAATCCATTGAGGATAGTCAATAGGTAAGATGAAGGAAACAAAAAGGAGTCGTTGAAGCTCTTCTTTGACCAAGAGAGCAATGCGTGGATGCATTTTTCTCAGTTTCTATTTAACTGGTTTGGAGTCGGGTTTCAGAGTAATGTTATGGACAGTGATGTCAGGATCAATTCCTGGCATGTCAGTGTAGGACCAAGCGAAAGCTTGGTTGCGGGCATGGAGGAAGGTAGTGAAGGTAGTTTGTTCTGATGCGTTAAGAGATTGTCTGATCTTCACAATGTGAGGATCATCCTCTGTGTGGATGTTGATTTCTATAGTCGACTCATTCAACATGGTTTGAGTTTTAGATGGTAAGGCGCGTTGAATATAAGAGTCATCCGCACCAAGATAAGTGAGGATGGAGTCGTCATCCTGGCACTCAACAACATTAATTGAAGGCGAGTCTTCTTCAATCATGTCTGGATACAGAAGGGGAAAAGAAGATGGGTCTTCATTATTGCATTGATAAGTGAGAGGACCCAGGAAGATAGCGTTTACGAAAAAAAAAAAAGTTAGGAGGGATAGATTCTGCAGGTCTATCGACTCTGTGGGTGATGATGGCAAAATGGGTGATGATGGTTCAGAAAGGGTGACTTCGTCGTCTTCCTGGATACAACGGATATGTGGTTTCTTCGGTGTAGGTGGTTCAGAGAATCCAAGACCACAATGATCTTTGTGTTTGCGTGTAGTCATGGGAATGATCGTATGTCGGCCTTGTTCATAAAGACCGAAACCGAAGCCCTTCCAAGCATAGCGTCAGGAAGGTGAGGGTGAAATGACGATTAGTTAGATATTGAAAATCAGATTGGAAGGGAACCACACCAAGGGGAGGTTCAGGGGTGATAGAGGATGCGTCGACACCCCCATACGTTAGGTTGGTGTGGCAATTAGGTGGTCCATAGGAGATTACTTCCCCCACATGATGGTCGTAGGTAGGATGCACATGTAACTATCCGTACTCCTGTGGGGTATGGAAAGTGTTAACGTTATATAGGTGATACTCCCCCAGCGTAAGGCGTTGAAAAACATCTACCAAGGGATCTGAGGTTGGGATGTTATCCGCTGGGAAGGAAGTGGTATTTGCGGCGGTGGTTTCATTGGTTGAAGGTGTAAGTGCGGCTAAGGTGGATGGTTGAGGTGTGGTCGAAGTAGATGGTTGGGTTGGATGAATGGGTGTCTTGACTGGTACAAGCACATCATTAGGGCGATATAACATATTACAGGTTTTGAAGGGGGGAGCGTCAGCTTTTACGGTGTAGGACTTCCCCTCATACTTGAATTTTATGCATCTATGTAAGGTGGAGGGAACGCATCCCATAGCCCGGATCCAAGGGCGGCCTAACAACATGTTGTATTGGAATTCTCCCTCAAGGACATAGAAGAGTTCGGGTAAGGTACGTGGCCCTACACGAATGTTAAGGATCACGGTGCCTAAAGTAGAAGTAATAGCATCATTAAATGAATGTAACATGGTGGGGTTGGCACACATGCAGCTAGAAGGGATATTCATTTGTTGGAAGGCTTTGGAAGAGATGATGTTTAGGCTAGCACCCCGTCAATCATAACATGACGTACTCAGATGTCCCAGACGTAAGCCGAGATGAAAAGAGCGGGGTCAGGATCTTCTGCACCAAAGTCGACAATTTTGTCTTGGAGAAATGGCGAGTGAGTGGCTTGCTTTGGACGAGGGACAGAAGTGGTTGGGGAGGTAGGTTGTTTGGTGAGAGAAGCAACGTGATTGGGTGTTAAAATGGAGGCAACGGGAAAAGTTTCGTTAGGTAGGACCTCTATCCCTTGAAGGATCTCAATGAGAGCTTGTCGATGAGATTCAGAGGTTTGAATGAGATCATACAGTGTCATTTTTACAGGTGATTGGTGAAGCTGTTTGATCATGGTACGATGGACAACTCCATCAGAGATGGGGTAGGTAGGTCCATGAATAACCACTTTAGGTGGTGGTGCGATTGGGATGGCGGACGGAGAAAGGGATGCCGCAGGTGCACTTTCTTTGGCTGTCCCCTTGATTTTCTGACCTCGAGTAGCAATGCTAATCATGTTGATCTCGTGAACACGAGAGGAGGAAGATGGTAGGGATAAGTCATTGTCTTCGAGAGGTGGGGTTGCAATAATGATAGATCTTGGTGAGGTGGGGACAGGTGGTATAGGAGAGGGGATTGAAGCTAAAGGTTTCTCCCTTCGTAAGTTGTCTTTCTTAACCTTTCTATCGAGAGAGGTGACTGACGAAGGATGGATTTCAAAGCTTTGCATCCCTCTACATCATGTCCTGGTGTGTGGTGGTAAGCGTAGATTTTAGACTCATCATAACCTATAGGTCGAGGTTTAGATGGATCATAGGGTCTAAGTGGGGGTAGGTAAATGGTCACATTCTCCACCAACATATCAAGGATCTTGGCATAAGATCCTTTGAGTGGGTCAAAGTCAGAGGAATATGAGGCTATTGATTGGGTGGGTTTTGGTAATGGTTGGGTATGGTTGGTTCATACGGGTGGTGGTTTAGACAAGGGGTTTTGATAATTGGATTTAACTAAACGTGGCTTCTTCGGCACATAAGTCATGTTTAGCTGGTTAGATGATGAGGCCATAGATGACGTGGTGGCAGGAAACAACCACGGAGAAAGAGGAGTGACAACAAACAAATCCTTTGATGATGGAGTTTGTTTAGGGTTGATAGGTGGATAGGATACTTGGGGTGACGGTATTGATACACCCATGGATCTCTGTATGGGTATAGAAGGTGCAGGTCATTTTAAATAAAACGTAGGAGGTATGATGTATTGAGGCAAGGTGGAGGGTGAGGTTCAAATATAGAAGGTAGGTGTGACGGTGAGGGTGTTAGTTGTGACAGAGGCATAGATTGGACTTGAGGGATTGGGTTTGTCTCTAGGTGGATGGACGGCTTTATTTTGGATAAATCTAACCGTTTAGGTGGGTGTGTTAGGATAGGTATTAGTAAAGTCCCAAGCATAGGGGAAGGTTTGGTTAGGTTAATAGAGGTGGATGAGGTATTTAGTAGAGATGAGAGGGGTGAAGATGAGGACATAGGCATTTTGAGCTTTTGTAAACACCTCGGGTATATGGTAGAGGTGTCTGGATCAGTCATCTACATTTGAGTAGAGCATGGTGTACTCAAATGCTCCCATAGGACTCACCTATCTTCTAAGGGATGACAATCTTCACGTGTGAAGAAGAACTTTGATATGGAAGAGAGGTGGGTTGTGATTCCGGTCCACTGTGGGTGTGATACAGGGGGTAAATGAGGCACTGTATCAATGGGTGTTAAGAGGTCAATCGGTCGCTGAAAATATTTAGGCGATGAAGAACTAATAGGTAGGAGAGCATGTTTGAGGGGATCCATCATGATTAAGGAGTTTGGTGATGTCGGTTCGAGAGGTTTCTCTTCTAAGGATGACAGAAACAGTGGCGAGCCTTCTTCTTTTACAGCAAGAGTGATGGAAGGAGATGTTTGGGAAATAGATAAGTTAGATAACATCCACTCACAATCTTGCAGGGATGTGGTGTAAGAAGACTCATTCGTGAGAAGAGAACTCTGGGCGGTTAATTCCTTTATGGGTAAAGGAATGGCAAGGTTATCATCTTGTCTTGATGGTGGTGAAGCGGGTGCAGATCCCTGTGTTAGTGATGAGGCTTGATTCAGAATTTCCTTGATAGAAGCTTTTGGTTGGGAGTCGAAAACTACATGGATTTCATGAACACTCTCCTCGGCTAAGATATCTTGGTTTATGTTACTATTAGATGAGTGGTTTGGGAATGGTTTGTTGAAGATTTTCAAATTTCGGTTAGCAGGGGCATTAGGATTATTGAGGGTTATATCCCCTGCATCAACCATTTCCTGCACTATGTTTTTCAACATCTTGCAGTTTTCGTGACTGTGTCCCTTCATGTGGTGGAAGTTACAGAAGTCATTTTCTTTGTACCAAGAAGGTATAGCACGGGTGGAATCAAACCCGGAATGAGGTTTAACAGGAGGCAAGGTGATAGCTCCTACTTTGAGTAATTTTTCCAAGATCACACCATAAGTTTCTCCCAAGGGCTCGGATTTATACTTATAGGTGGTTTTAGTAGGGTACTAGACGGTGCTTGGGATTTGACCATCACCGCGTGTACAAATCCTTTTGATTTCGAAGCAGTCGATGCGTGAGAATTGGTGGTGTTGGGTTTGTTGGTGGAGTCTTTGGTTCACAAATTGGGGTTTTTATTGCGTAACCTCAATTTCTCCTCCTCTAAGGCTCGAATTTCTAGTTTTCGAGCCATAGTAAAGGCCTCATCAAAGGTGTGGAAAGTTTGAATTTGGAGGGTGGGAGAAATGTGCTTAGCGCAGGCCCACGTAAAGAGTTCGATGAGTTCAACTGAGGTAAGGCATAAGTAAGTTGGTTGATGAGGCCTTGCCATCATCCAATGAAATCTGCAATAGATTTGTCTTCAAATTGTCGGATGGCATAGAGGTCGGTGATGGATACTTTCTTGGAAATATTGATGGAGAAATGATCCAAGAAAGATTGGGCTAATTGGTTAAAGGAGAAGATTGAGTGCTGGGTTAAAGCACTGTACCACTCCAAGGCGGGTCCTGATAAGGACATGGGGAAGGTACGGAGTAGTAAGGCATCGTCATGGGCAATCAGGTAGCAGGCATGTCTAAACGATCGCAAGTGTTGTTGAGGGTCCTCCTTACTATTAAAGTGAGTGAATTTTGGTAATTCCCATTGAGGAGGATATGAATGAAGGGGGACAGAAGGATGAATAGGCTCCCGACAAACTTGCTCATATGTCAGGGTGTTACGGCTTCCTGAAACAGAAGCCTCAAGATTTTACATCTTGTCCATCATCTGTTTGATTAGATCATTGGTTGGGTTAGATGATGGTGCCGTTGTTGTAAACGGAGGAGGATAAAAGCCACTACTAGACAAAGGTGGGGTTAAATATTGATAAGGTATTGATGATGAATGTGTTGAGGTGACCGAATAAGGGTGTCCTATATAAGATGTTGAGGTCACCGGATAAGTTTGTGGAAATGAAAAGGTGGACGAGTTAGCCACAAAATGAGCAAGGGGCACATTTTGGATAATGAATGGTTAAATGAATATTGAATGCTTGTCATGGTAAAAGAATTTAAATCTTTGTAGGACTGATTCACCCCCTCTTAGTCCATTTTTTTCAAATAGAGACAACACATAGCTCTACATGATGCATAATGAACACAATACCTCCTTATTTTCTCTTGCAAAAATCAAATCTCCTTAATAAAAAGTTATAAAAAATTATTTACAACCCTAGTAGTGGGATGCAACCACAAGTAAACCTATATACAAAATAAATAAATAAAATAATCTATCTAAATATTGTAGAATTTTTTTTATTCCTTAACCTAATTATAGAACAATTAGATACAATTTCAAGATCTAAAAATGGGGCCAAAAGTCAAAGCTTGAAATAACAACCCATTGCATGGATTCCTAATGCAATAGTGATCACTATGTGTTTCACATAGAATGTTTCCATTCTTAGAATAGAGTTGCTTCTATCTTTTCATTCTCTTGAGAAACAGATAAGGGTTAGGGATAGGAGGAATACCTGTTGAGTGTTGGGAGGGTGTGCGCGTACCGTAGAGAGAGATCAGATCGATTGCGAAGAACTCCTTTTTGTCTGGGAAGGACTACCTGTGAATAAGAATGCAAGACCACCAGATTATAGTTAGACAATAAATGAGGGAACTGCCTTGGGCCCAGGAAATATTAGACTTCCTTTCAAAGGTGGTCAGTTCCCCTTTCAATACGAATTAACACAAATGATAACAAAGAAGTTATTGTGAAATTATGATTTAGTTACCTCGTTAAAAAGTAATAGAGGAAAGGCTGGTTTTGGTTTGAGTCACAGTGACCGATGCGATCAACTTCGTATAACCGATCATGGTTATAACACCGGTACCGGTTGTTGATAACCGATATCGGTAGGGGCAGTGATTTAGGGGCTTTCAATGAAGGTTGGCTATAAGGCGGTTATGGTGTTTATAAGGTTGGTAAATGATCAGGGGTAGGAAATAGGGTGATGGAGAAGACTCAGAGAGTGTGGGAGTTGTTCTTGGGGCAATGCAAGGGTAGAGGAATGAAAGTTAGATGTAGGGTGCTATCGGGTAGTAGATCTAGGAGTGAGCTTATAATTACTATGAATCAGAAGTTCAAGAAATGGTATTTAAAAACGTACAAGACACTACTTACTAGTTCCTGATGAAGGTACAGCTCCAAGGACTGTGATGACGAAGACAAGGCTCAGGTGGGATGATCCGATAATCAAAAGTGAGCTTATCTTCTCTCCCAATGCTTGGATGAGTGTCACTGTGCTCTGGTTACTCAGTTGCAGTCTTGGGCTCGATGTCCTTCTCTGCAAACTCTTCTCTTTCCTTCACTTGTCTCTGTCCTACAAATTGAATTCCGGATCTTTCAAAATCAATTCCGATCCCTTGTTTTTAGTTGGGGAAGGTCATTTACAGGGAACCGATGGTGGTTACGTAAATCGATGGCGGTCGAGTAGGAACCGATGTCGGTTAAGTCAAAGTGGGCTATTTTTAGTAAAATAGCCAACTTTCCCTCCTTTTCTCCCGAGGGATTAGTTGTGGGCTTGGTCAAGTCATTATTAGGTTGGTTTTGGTGCGGGTGAGGAGTAATTAGTCATGGGTGTGGATGTAGACCAAGTTATAGGTCTTAATTAGGTTAGTTTAGGGTTAGGGCTAGGTCATGATGAGGTGGCGAAATGAGGTGGCAGGTTTGGAGATGTGGATTTATTAATTATAAGGTAATTAATAAATAATTGTGTAAGGTTTAGGTGGTGAGGTTAGGTTGCGAAATGAGATGTGGGGCATAGGGTGTCGTAAGACACAAATTTGGTGTCTACACTATGAACACAATCACATCCAAAAGATAAATAAAGAAAAATGTAGCTATGATATTGGATTTTTCCCTCTTTGTTTAGTCACCGTGCAAATCTCATAGTCACTCTTTGTGCCAATTATGGGATACATAGCTTTTAAGGACATTGAGTTGACCAATTTTATATATTGAGCCAATGCTATATTTAAAAATTATTTGACACACTTGTATATTTTTGTTTTCTTGGAAATGTCAATGAAAAATTAAGGACAACCTCACTCCCTTATTTTTCATATGCTTCCACCTATGCATTGAAGTTATTAACAACCTTTTGTAAAATAATTTCAAATTCTACTAGTTAATAAATGGAATTATCATGTTTGTATGTTGGTGACAACCCTATACTTGTGAATAAAAATATTTCTTGGTTTAAACACATCTACATACCTTGAAAAGAGAGAAAATTAATTACAGCCTCTTTCATACTTTGTTTTTCCTTGTCTAATAAATTTACGAAAATTATCACCTCCTCAAGGATTGTTAACGGTACATTGGGAAACAATTTTTTCTTGGCTACATTGAGTAATGTGGAAAACAATTTTACATATTGGTGATCTACAAAATGAGATATTGTACATTGCTATTAAAAAATCTACTCTAGGACTTAGCATTTTCCATGCTTTTGAGCATTTGAAAGAGATCTCTTAGCACTAGCTAAACTAACACAAAAAATAGTAGGAGGTTTATTTAGTGTATTTTGACATTGATCAAGCTCTTCCCACATCTTTTAAACTAAAACTTATGTCATCCTATTAATTTACTTCTTTGTTGAGACAAGATATACCATTACCTTGGTGCTCTCTAATTGTGTCCCAATAACATCCCTCTTTCTCTTTCTATTTTCTTAGGAGATGATGTTTTCTTCATTTTGTCAAAGGGTAGTGTGTCTACCATGTTAAAATTATATTTTGGTCACATTCATAATGATCCTAGATTATTTATCCAGCCTTAGGAGTATACACCGATTTATGTACCTTTGTTGATTACATGTTGATTGAACCTTATGTGGTCAAAGTGGAAGTCTCCTATGCAAATGTTATGATGTATTTTTATTTTGATGATACCAATAAAGTGTTTGGTATTGAAGAAATTTTGGAAATGGAATAAATAGTGGTGGAAGAAAGGGGATGGTGCACAAAATGATATGGTGGTGGAAACAAATGTGGAAATAGTAGGAAAATGAGAAATAATGGTGACATAAGTTGACATGGAAAAATAAAAGTAGGAGATATTGGTTAGGAAATTGGATGACTGATGGAAGAATAATGAGAATTTGGATGGATGGAGACTATGGTAGATGGAGGAACAACCATGGAAACAAGAACAAATGAACTATAAAATCATAAGGGTCCCAAACATAAAGCACTAGACATGAGAGGAAACCAATCCAAATAAATGACTTGAGGAAGAGTGACACCAATAGGTGGACCTTACAAAATATGGATTTTCTCTTCAAAATTTTCCTTTTTACACCAAAAAGGTCTCCAAAGTAACCTTTCCTTTTCATAGATCACTAACACTTCTTATTGTAGCCATGGAAGGTAGTGGATTAGAGAAGTGGATTTCACTTTTTGAGAATTGAATCTCACCCTTTTTAATTTAAGAATGTTTTAATTAACATACATAAAAAGGATGAATAATGTTACAATGTGGATATTTTGATTTAATTAACTTCCAACATTAATTGCACAAATCATAATAACACTTTTTAAAGTGACTATTGATTTAAAAAATTCCAAAACAAGAGGGAAAGAGTGCACTTAGCTTATTTTGAGTGGATCGGAAGAGTCTAGGTGCTTTGAGTGCAAGAACATATAGATACGGAATTGGAAATGATTCGTTGTTGAAACTCTAACATGAACCTAAGCCTAGTCAAAATCATGCAACTCATTTCAAAGCATTTGTATGGTTTTAACCCTTTTGTACATATTTAGACATGCTTTCCATTTGGGTCTATAAATTCTTGAGTGCTTCAGCTACCTAGAAATGTGTATGGTTGTGTGTCAAGTATTCTTTGCACACCTTCATAATGGCTCTATAATCTATACTTAAACCCTTAAATACTTTGAGTGCAAAAAGAGTTTCTATAGAACAAATTTAGGTGGACTATGGGCACCACTATGCACCACCAACATCACCACTACTTCTAAGAGGGAACTAACTACATGTCATTTTCCTAGCATGTGATATCTATTATAGTGCAATCAGACTTGACAATCATGCTTTGACAATGCTTCACTTGAGTTTCAAACTTGCTCAAATACTTGGGAAGATTCACTTTGTTTTCTTGTAAGATTAAGATGGAGACTCCTAGACTTGGAATGATACTTCATACCAATAGAGAATGTTTCCTAATGAATGTGCATGAGTTATTTTGCATTTTAGGGATCTTTGAGTGCCTTTAGTGCTTTCTTTTACATGAGGATTTCATAAAGTGTCGATTACCAAATGAGATATGATTTACTTTCTTATATATACTTCTAAATGTTATTATGTCATGAAAGGATGACCAAGGGGGTATTTGTGTTCATAATAATGTTATAAAATTGAAATAATTAACTCAAAACATGTTGGTCCAAAAGCTGTATGCAAGTAGGGTTAAAATATAATTCTACATCCCAATCGAAACTGGCATTTTTAGACCGGATGGAGAAAAGTGTGTTTTGACTTCATGGGCTTAATAATGGATTTTTCTAGATGTATTTTATGTAGTTGAACTTGAAACTGATGAAAGAGATGTGTGAAAATATAATCAAGTGCATGAGTGTTATTAGGGTGTGCTAAGAAAGAGTGAGGAGAGTTTATTTATCCATGTAAGTGTGCAATGTTTTGATCAATAGTATCAAATTGTAAATTTACAAATTTGAGTGTCTACATTTTCCCTCCCTTTAAGTATGAAATGAAATTACACGCTTAAAGGAAAAGATACTGAGTGTGTAGAAAAAAGTAATCTTTTCTTACAATAACTTTGTTTCGTAATAGCCCATTGTGTTGGTGTTTGCATGCTCAAAAATTAAACTGAGATATTATTCTACGAGGATCAAAATACTAGCCCATGCACATCAACAAGTTTACACTCCAATAGTGATGAGAAAGCTCCAAGTAATCAACAAGAAAAATCAAACAACAAAGAATAGTGTAGAGAAACAAAATGTCTACTCATTCTCATAGATTAGAAAATAGGGTACAAATAGGAGTGTTGTGTAATTCTCATGCCTAGAAAATATTCCCTCCAAGAGAAAAAAGAAAGGAGTTACTATTCCAAAGATGGAAAGTAAATCCTATGACTCCAAAATGCATATGAAAAAAATGTCATATAACCCTATGACATATGATCTCACCTAATTGAGATGGTTTACCATGTGAGGTGGAAACTACCCCAATTGATTACTACGCAAGTCACACACACCAACACCCCCTTCATTGAAGATGAGGTAAATGTCATGGAAATTTAGAAAAGAAAGAGAAATCCCCTAGAAAACTAAGAAATATGTGCCATATGGGTCCCTGAAACTATAGGCTTGATGAGGTACCCATGTACAAACCACAATCTTTCTAGAAAATAAGAGGAGGAGAAGAGTAATGTGTCTCGACAGCTAAGATTAATAAGGTACCCATGTACAATAAGGATCACAATTAATGGAGGAAAACCCAATGCGAAAAATATCCACTTATAAGAGATAGAAGAGAAGAAGAAGACTAGAGAGACCGAAGAATATATAAAACCATAATGGACCTCACACCAAGATGAGAGCACAAGTGATTTGACACTTGGATTCAATGAAATGGTTCAAGAAAGAATCCTATGACCGATTTATAATTTGCAACTCTATGAAGTCTCCAAGAAGAATTTTGATGATGTGGCCTTCGCCAATAGATTGAATAATGTCCATCCACAATGAAAATATTTCTTCCCTTAGGAAGAACATAAATTGTGTACTATAAATATGCCCACTCTACGAAGGAAACCGAAGGAAAAATACAAAGAATTCTAAATTTGGTACACATAAATTTGACATAGGTCTAGAAAACATGTGTAA
Source organism: Taxus wallichiana var. yunnanensis (assembly GCA_018340775.1). Lineage (NCBI taxonomy): Eukaryota > Viridiplantae > Streptophyta > Pinopsida > Cupressales > Taxaceae > Taxus > Taxus wallichiana. The sequence goes on along the minus strand of CM031238.1, from coordinate 12,817,453 downwards.
AGGTACCAAAGGTAATCCCACAAAGGTAGAACTGTCATAGTAGGGAAAAGGAAAATTCACTGATAGAATGTCCATATGAATTGAAGGCCAAGAAACAACCCCCACAATAATAGAGAGAGGATCCAAAAGAGGAGGTGGATTAGTGATGATCTCTAGAATAGTGGAAGTGACAAAATTCATAGAAGGAACACTTCCAACAAAGGAGATGAAGGACTCTACTAAAACACCTATAGGAAGAGGGGTGTAAAAATCCTCACAGAATAGATGTGGGATGAAGGTAAATGCGATGAATATATAAGTATCGGAATATGTCTACCTGATGTTTGATGGGTAAGGAGGAGGTTAATATTATATGAAAGGTGGTCGAGAGATGGAGGAGAGGAGTCCTCATTATTACCCTTGTCATCGAACTAAAAAAACAAACCTCATCATCAAGAGTAAGAACAAGAAAATCTATGTTAGTTGAACTATCATCACATGAATAAGGTTAAGAAAACATTATATCGGAAGAATGAGCTATATGATAGTGGAGAGGCACGGAAATATATGTCAACAAATGACTAATGACCATGCTACGAGTGTCAAGCCATTATTCAAGATGATCAGGATCACCGGGGTAGGTACTTGTCCATAGTAGTAAAGATGAAGGTTATTGTGAATAAGGAAACATTCCATGCTCGAACACAACATTGCATAGTTAGCCCTACCAAGAAGAAGAGGCAGAGAACATGATGCAAGTAATGATCTTATGAAGTGTAAGTTTAGGAAGAACATTCTCTATGGTTCATCAACAAAAAGAGCAAAAAGTTAAGAAAAGTCACAAGGAAAAACATGCATAAATAGACATCAAAATTAGCCCAAAATGCTTCTAGAATGTAATAAAGGAAGGGCACACGAACACATATAAATAGGGTTAAATTTAAGACCCCATCCTAAAAAATATTATAGAATGGGTGGTGAATATCCTACATGAGGTTTTGAAAAATGACAAATATTAGAAAAAAAAATTGTAGAAAAAGGAACTTGCCAAAAATGTTTCAAGATTCTCTTAAATATTTGTGAGTCTAACCAAATCTCAAATGAAATTATATTTAATTCTCTTCATGACCCATATGATGTGTTAGTTCATGGTGATCATAAACTCTTCATATCCATTAGTCTACGAGTGCATATCTCGAGGACAAATTCAAAATATCGTTAAAATTTGATGAAGAATTCATTTTCAATACTTATAAATATGCTTATTGGATTCATTGGCCCTTTTCCATAAAGATTCATATATTGGACGACTAATTTTTGTCAAATTTTGACCTAGGGTGAAGAAAACAAGTTTTCAGCGAGTTGGGTGAATGCAAATGCCCAATCGCAAAAATGCAGATGATGTCGAAAGCAAAATGCAAATGCATGACAGCAAATGAAGATGCCCGACTGCAATTTTTAGGATTTTGAAAGACCTCAAGAGACTAAAGGATGCAACCAAGTGTCCGAAAGCATAAAATTCGGACGTTTGGTGGAGAATATAGACGCTTGATCGCAAAACGTACACGCTTGACTATGAAATGCGACATCCAAATAAAAATACGGATGCCCGAATATATGATATGTAGATGCTCGATCTGCAAGATTCTCAAAAATCGTGAGGGAATGTGAAAGTACAAAGGTTGGGAATCTATATGCTTGAGATGTATATGCTAGTGTATGTATAATGTAACCCTCACATTGGGGCGAATACATGTATTTATATGAAATTTATTATAAACACTTGGCGAGATGACCCCCAAACTTACTCCTGAAATTTTTAGGTGAAATTATACTCCGAATACTCTTAAAATTGCCAAATCCAAATTTCAAAATCTAAATATTCGTGAATTAGTGAAGAATCTCCACTAAAATTTTCCCTACATACAAGGTTGCAGTAAGAGGCCGGTCTCAACAGAGAATGCATCTACATGCGATTACAAAACCCAAGAACAAATATAACCCCCTATTTGGAGAACTTCATAAATAGTTTGTTGTTTACAGTAAGGTGTGTTCGTGTAACGTGAAACAATTGAAAACTCACCTTGTAATAGGTGAAAACTCATGTAAGAGTGGAGACCATAGTAAGTTTTAGTCCGAACTAGAGGAATAACATCATAAAAAAGAAAAAAAGGAGGAAAAACAAGGAACAAATGGGACAAAAAAGTTCGGTGAGAGAAAAAATGTCTCATATCACACAAGCGTCTCCCTTGCCACAAGGTTTTGGTGAATGTGCTCACTAGCCTATAAGAAATAACAAGTGCACAATTTCAATGAAAAAAATGACTCAAAAAAGAGTTTGAAATCCTTGGGAAGAAAAAGGGGCCCAAAAGGATGCTACACACCTCCACAAATGTTAGCAACAAAAAAATGTCTAATAACCTTAGTTTGCAAATATATTTTCACGATTAATTTAATTATTAAAAATATTTAAATTTTTTACAAATAATAATTTTAAATATAGAAAAAATTCTACCACTACTTACTATTAAAGACCTAATTAATAATTTGGTCCATTTTATAAAACTTAGAAAAACACCGAGACTTAGATTTAAATTTTTAACAAACTCGGTTTGAAAAAGAATAGACTAAAAAAATGAAGAAAAAAGCAATGCAGTCGAGCCACATGGAGGGGTTGTAATATTACTAATAGTTGCTAGCCTCTAAAACAAATAGGTGGAAAAATCCTAACAGTCAATAGCCTCTAAAAAGCAGAAGGTAGAAAACTCCTAGTGATCACTAGCCTTGAAGAGACAGTGGACTAGTGAAAATCGTGGCAATGAAAAACATGGCAAAAGATCCTGGGCAGCTGCTAGCCTTACAAATAGCATGAAGCACGGAGGTTATAATGTCCATAGATGGTGAGGTCTCTAGTAGAGCTGAGGGGAAGATGATGGGGCTCAATGGAGCACAAACTAGGTCACGGGTTGGGACACCAAGGAATGTCAAACGAGATAAATAAATAAATGGCCAAGCACATGATTGAGCAAGGTAAAACCCAACACGAGATGGTGAGGGGTTTGAGATGAAAGTGAATAAATCCAAGGCTAACATGTCTAATAAAACTACATGATCAAGCTAGAGTGATTTCAATAGGGATAATCTTAAAAGAAAACAAAACTAAACTCGCGAAGAAAATGAGCCCAATCCGACAAAGCATAATGACTAGGAGGGAGGGTGAATCAGTCCTTAAAAATTTTTACTTCAATTACTTTTACTTGTGTGAATCATCAAATAATCATAATTTTGTTAAATATGGACATTTTACTAAGAATCTAGATTTATAGTATTATTATTTCTGGTTTTATAATTGTTGAAATTGGATTCCTAAATTGCCATTATTGGTTTTTATCTAGTGTGATATCAGATTCCAATATGTTTATTATTGGTATTTAAGTAGTGTAATATCAGATTCCAATATTTACACTATGCCATACAAGTATGTTCCTAATTCTATATTGATTTTATGAGAATGGGAATATGCCCATTCTCAACACACTCATAGTACAACTATGTTCCTAATTCTTTTTATGTGTATCTTCTTTATCTCAAATCTTTTTCTATGATTCCTATATGAGGCATTTTGATCCCTTTTTAAAATTAAAATAATGTGATATGGGTACATGTTGTATGAAATAAGAAGAAAATATTGAGTCTATGAGAATGGACATATGCCCATTCTCATCACACTCATGGTACAAGTATGTTCCTAATTCTTTTTATGTGTATCAAATTTATATTTATTCTTCTTCTATAATTCATATATGAGGGATTTTGACCTCTTTTGAAAATTTATATCTTGGAAGACAGTAGGTTAAGTCATGGTGCATTTCTAGACACTCTTGTTGAGAGCATTAAATAATATATCTTGGCACTCTAAATACTATAGTTTTGCATTCAATAATTAGGGGATTCTAGGAATATAATTTAGTATCTAGACTTCAGAAAGGTTTGCATTTTATAAAGTTATTAGAATAATTAAAAAATAAGTTATCTAGACTTATGCACATAGCTTTAGGAAAAGACCATATAATTTTGTGGTTGTAATGAATGCATAAATCAAGACTAATTCCTATAAAAATCCAAAGCATTAATATTTTGAAATGAATTCCTTGTAAATCACATCCAATTCCCTTTAAATCACAAGATCCAGCTCCTATAAACTTACTTAGAGCATAATTAAGGATTTTTTTAAAAATTAAATTAATTGCATGGTGGAAATTATATTATTAATAATACATTAATAAGATTCAAGAGTTTCATAAGCAACATAATGTTTTATAGAATTATATTATGGAAAAATCTTCCAAAGTAATATAATACTCAAGTATTTCATTTAATTATCAAATAATAGTACAACTATAAATTTTTATAGGACCAAGGTTTGGAATAATTTTCTTTAAAAACCCACATCCTGGGCCAAGATGATTTCACATACAAATTTATGATCTTCAATAGTTTCTCCAAGTCAACATTCCTTATCCTATTCAAGTAGTTCAAGGTATGATTTAATGGCCACATGTCCTTTATCGGGTATCTTTATGTATCCACTTTGCCATTTTTTTGTGTCCATGCCCAGATGATGTTATCCACATTGATATTTTATTTAGGTTCTTCTGAGATGGTCCATGTTTTATTTGGATTTAAACAATCCCGATACAATGTTGTACCTTCTCCTCTCCCGTAGGTTTCCAATATTGAACTCTCAAATTTTTATTTACATCATTTCCTTCATATTGAAGGAAAATATCCCCATCTTCTCTCCCCATCCATATCTTTTCATTATCATTTCCTAGTCATATAAGCATTTTTCCCTTAAACACATCCTTCAATGGATTGAATTCTTGGTTATATCTTCCAAAAATAGGCCCAACATAAATATCATTATTACTTGGGATATGTTGACTAATGTAGTATTCTTTATGAATATGTGTGGCTCCTGTTATTTTGTCATATATGTCTTTATCATGTACTATTTTTGGCCAAAAACAAACATCTGACCTCCTACTACAATTTACAAATGGTTTATCCAAAGCATGTAAAACATTTTCCCAATACGCGATCTTGAAGCCAATAGTCACTACCTTCTCTGTTGCACTTTTCCCCTAATTTTCAATATATGCTTTTATTCCCTTTTTTAGATCTTCCATTTCTTTGAGTTCTTTGAAAGGTTCCAAAGGAGGTTGCCCTTAGGAAATCTTGGTTCACCATTATCCTTTGTACGCCATATATGGATAGAACAAGACCATTACAAATACTTTATTATTTCTTTGTACTCCATCATTGGTATGCCATCCACAACATGGAATCGAACATCTTAGGTTTGTTGATACCCACTATCTTATGGTTTCCATCTAACAAGAATGACTCCACAAAGTCCTTGAAGTTGTAAACTTCCTCAATAAGATAAGGAGTGAATGTACTTGACCCTTCTTGGCATGTTTTATAAGATTCCATGATATGTGGAAAAGAAAATGTGTCTACTTTATGTAATGATGTTGCTAATCTTCCAAAAGTCCCATCTATATCCTCATGAGTGTGTCCCACTGGAAGGAATCTTAGATACACAATGTTGAATACCTTTTTTTATCGTCAACAATGATGCAAATGAAAATAAGGTATGATTATTGTTATCACTTGAAGCATTATCCAATTACAAGTAGAGGATCGAGTGGTTTCTTTACGAAAGAAGTATTCGTGCTAGCAACACTAACTAATTTTGAATGGTCAAATATTTCCTTATACCTTTTACATTTTTCATGCACATCATTTTATAATAATGCATCATGTAATGGTTGTTTGGATGATCCACAACTATACAATAAATCTCCATACTCATCAATTATAGGTTCTTCAAGCTTCCTGAGACACAAAGCTAATGATATGACTGTATATTTTCTCTAGGGAAAACTTTAGTGGTGAATATTCGTGAACTCATGAAAATATGGGTTTTGGAAATTCAAATTGGTGAATTTTTAGTGAGTGGCAGCCGACTTATTCACGAGAAAATTATGATCAACATGTCCCTCAGACAGTACATTTCACCTAGAATTTACACATATATAAGAGCTTATGCATGTAATTCACCACCATTTCAAATCATTCCATGTGCATATTTTCTGAAGTATTCATAAACTAATAGTAATGTAACATCTAACGTCTACTATCAAACTACAACTATAAGCCATAAAACTTAAGAATTTTCCAAATTCCAAGTCGTCGCCCTACCTCAAATCCATCCAACATCGAGCCATCTAACCCCGGGTTCTTCTAACCTCAAATCCATCCAACCCTAGAGTCATCCAACCCCAAAACCATCTAACCCCATGGTTGTCCAACCTCCGAGCCACCCAACTCTAAATCTGTCAAACCCTAGAGCCATTTAGTCTCTGAGCCATCCAACCTTTGATATGTTTAACCCCATGACTATCGACTTCACAATCTGTCCAACCCTAAGGTTGTCCAACCCTAGGACTATCAAACACCAAAACCATCTAACCCGAGATCCATCTAACCTCGAGTTGTCCAACCTTCGCGCCATTCAACCCTTGAGAGCCATCTAACCTCAGATTCGTCCAAAATTAGAGTCATCTAACCTTAGAGCCTTCAAACATAAGATTCGTCCTTCCTTAATTCAGCCTAAGCAATCTTGTTTTCAATTTAGCGATATATCAATGGATTCTGGAAATTAGGGTAAGAAGGTTACAAATTCAGCTAGTTCAAAAAAGGGTGCAAAGAATTTTCTTGGCTATTTTGGAAAGTCACAAAAAATGAAGGTGGTTTCTACATCAGCTGAAAATATCGGTATGTGCTATTTACAAGTTATTTAGTCTTACAGAATTTGATAATTATGTTTTTCATACTATTTTTCAAACTCTTTGTACTCTATCTATAAAAATTTAACTATATATAAAATTAATACTATATATGTAACAATTTTATAAAATTATATGTAAACATTTCACAAATTCCTTCACAAAATAATCAATTTCAAGATATTGATGATCCATTATATGTTGAGGAAAATATTCCGTCCCTTGATGACATAGAAGTACAAGAAGATTCATCAAATTCTCATGATACACCAACATAGAGGAAGCTTCTACTCCAAGGTCTATTTCCATAAAAATGAGACACAAGGATAAAGATATTCCTGCTAAGAGCCCAGATGCAGAAGTTGAACCCCAAGGAAAAAAATTAAATATGTCAAAAGAAAGAAGAAAAACTAGAATTTTGGAATGACTTTATAGTTTGAATGGGCTACAAAATATCCATTTATTGAACCTATGAACCCTAAAAAATGGAATTTATGTTTGAACGTAATGTCGATGTAAAATATGTAGTTGGAAAAAAAGGAAGGATCACACGATGAAACTCAAACTAGACACCATTGAAAATCGTTGTGGGAAAATATATATTTCCCAAAAGTAAAAGGATGGCAGCGTAGTCAGAACACATAAATGGAAAGATGCAAAAGAGTGTTTTCATGTAAAATACACAAAATAATATGAAAAGGAACAAAAATTTATGAAAAATCTAAATGAAAAAGATGGCACCATTATAGCAAGATTAAGGCTATGGAGACAAAAATGCATGCAAAAAGTATTCATTTTGCTACCGTATTCCATATATTGAGAAGGGGAAGACCAGGTCGATTTTGAGAAAATAATTTTTTTGTATTAGGTTATTGGTTTACAAAACATTCCTCAATCTCATTGGTTAGATACCAACGTCTGGGAAATTGTAAAATGTCTATCTTTGGTAGAAAAGGATGATATGAAACAATCTGTTGAAAAGGAAAAATAAATTTCCCTTTCAATTGATGAGGTTACTGCGATGGATAATACTTCATGGATTTTTATTCATGTTTGCACATTTGCTAATGAAGTAAGAACTCCCCACCTCTTAGCAATTCATAAAATGAATGAGAATTGCAATTCTAAAAATATTTACAAATTGGTGGTCTCAAATCTAAAGGATATCGCAAGAATGGATGAATTTTCCATTGCAACAAAGTTAGTTTGTGTTAGAACTGATGGTGCAACTATAATGCAAGGGTCCAGAAATGGTCTTTGTATTCAACTTCAGACAACTATTTCTCCTTATATGATTGTAATCCATTGCATGGCTCACAGAATGAATCTGGCCTACAAAATTGTGAGAACATTTGAAAATGTAGCTAAAGTGGAGGAGCTGATCTATGATTTGCATGCTTATTATTCTAGTAGTCCAAAGAGATTTTTAGAATTTCAGAAATTTACAATTGGACTGATCAGATGGAAAAAATCTTCTCAAAGATGTAGATACAAGATGGATTTCGATGTATGAACCCGCACATAGAATATTTGATGAATATCCTTCATTGACAAGGTTTATGTATTAATACCACATGGATGTAGATAAAGCTAAAGATCTATTGTGACATCTAACAGACATAGAAAAATTACTCATAGTCCGTAGTATTTTACCTATGTTGAGGGAGCTTCATATTTTAACGAAGCATGCATAAGATCATTCTTTCTACATAACAGAATTCATAAGACTCAGAAGACATGTGTTTTGGACTCTTGAAATTTTATATATTTCATATGGAAGCTTTCAGGGTGTTTCTTTCGAAAACATGAATGCATTAATAGACTTGAAAAATATCGGTTTCTTCTTAAAATAAAATATACATGATCATATCTGTATAAAAGCACATGGGAAAGAGATTCCACTTCATACATTTCAAAAAAGAGTTGATTTGGCTAGCTCAGAAATGGAAGAAGTAAGAGTGACACAAAATTTATTTGACATAGTATTATCCGAAACTAGGAATAAATTGAAAAATATCTCTAAATCGTTATCTAAAGAGATTCGGGAAAGATTCAAAAATGATAAAATACTTGAAGCAATGGGAGTTATAAATCTGCAGTTTTGGAATTTAGCTGGTGGCATACCTTATACATCCATCAGTCCTTTATTTTTCAAAAACATGATTGATCTAACTGACCATTTCTCTAAGACTGAAGAGATAAATGGAGTTTTTGTAGAAGGTATTTTACAAAGAAAAATACTTAGTTCCTAGTTAATGCATTATGCTAATACTATGATACGACAAGTTCAACTTCTAGAAAACCCATAAGAATATGGTGCCATTAGAAGGATTTGGAGGGATATTTATTCCAGTAGTATTCTATGTGAATATTTGAGCAAGTATATTAAGTTGTATGAACTCTGTCAAACAATGATTCTAGGTTTTGTGGAAGATGAGAGGGTTTTTCGGTGCATTGTCCTTTTCAAAGTAAAATTTTGAAACATATTGGATAGGAATCTAGAAAGTTGTCTGAGGTTGTATGTATCACATTACTTAGTGGATAATTTTCCTTATGAGAGAGCACTTGCATTATGGAATTCACTAGTAGAAAGAAGAGGAGTTGGTAATATTCTTCCTGATTCGGGGATTGAGACACATCCATAGATCATGCTACAGTTGATTTCCAAGACACGAATGAAAGTGTTTCTCCAGGACTATTTGAATTCACATAGATTTCATTTCTTCTATACATTGTTGAGACTATTTACAATAATTTGATGTATTGATGTATTTCATATTCATTAATGTTAATCAACTAGTCCTAATGAACTGTGTAATTTACTTGTATAGCATTTTTAATATTTTATTTTTGACTAAAATTAAGACTGATGTATTTGGATCCATCTATGTGATTATTGATTAAATATATACATCAACATGATACATAAATAATGAAAAATTTCAATAAATGCAATATTACATTTGTTTTTACTTGGTCCATTGGAACAATGTAATTTACTTGTATCACATTTGTTTTTTATATTTGGTTTTCTAATTGAAATAAGGACATATTTATTTGGATTGACCTATCTATTAATTGATTAATTTTTTACATTTGCATGAAATCAAAAACATAAATATTTTAAACAAACAAAAACATGAAAATTTGAGCACCATTTATGTAAACATAGAAACATAAACACCATTCCTATTAAGTAGAAATCCATTAACAATAAATATAGTTCTAATTCCAAAGTACTCTTGTAATCATTCTCTCATGTGGCGGATTACTTTATGAAGACAAGTATCATTTCATAAAGAATTGTTGGCCAATAAAATTCCAAAAAGGGGGTTGTAAATAACATTTCAAAGATCTTTGGACAAGTTCGTCATATAAGGAAACATTATGAGGACATGATCTTTTCTGTTTGTGATTCTGAATCATAGTTGTCCTTACTTTTTCCACACGGAATAAAATGTAAAAATTGGATTGCCACTATCTTTTAATTCCTACACCAGTGTCAAAATTGTGACAACACACCTATCACATGGTGAACTTAACTAATTTTTTGAATTTTTTATGTTGTAAGGGAAGCTTGATATTTTTCTTGTGCAAGAGGTGGAGGAATGTTCTCAATCTATACAGAGATATCTGCTAAAATCCCTTATGCCTGTGAATCTCGCGTTGTGGTATTGATATTTTGAAGAATATTCTCCTCCTTCACAACATCTCTTGCTGAAAAAAGTGATGCATCGGTGTATGTCTTTTCCTTCAGAAATATTTTTGGATCCATCTTATGCTCCTTAATTATCCTTCTCAATGTATTATTATTTTTATTTAATACTATGATTTTTTCCTTCAACTATACAAATGAATTCAAGATTTTGCAGGCATTCTTCAAATGTGCTTCAAATACAACTACTTCTTTCTTTAAATTTTCATATTTTTCTATGAACAGAAATATAAAAGTATTAGTCTATTAGATAAGTTGAAAAAATATATTACGACGCTCATAATATTAGGATTTTTCCTGTTAAAGATGACTAACCACAACTTTCTATTTTGTTGCATTTTCTCGTTAAAACATGTGTCTTGTCTTTATCCCATTTGTTAAAGTAAGCATGTGCTTTGTGTTATCCCGTAAAATTGGCAAGGGAAATTTTACGGATAACCATACCGAAAATTTTGTTCCGATCCCTCGTCAGGGATTTCTTGTGTTCGGAACGTTGCAAATCCCTTCCCGGGAAATCTAGTTTTTCGAACTTAGTCATTTTTGGTCTTTTTGGCGGCGCATATAATGACAATGCAACATAAACTTTTGATGTGCCCCCTTTAAAGCCTTTGGCGCATGCTTTCTCGTGTCAACAGGCGTTTTGGTGCGCCTCACTATGTTGAGTCTTTCTGCATGCGCCAAGGCACGTGCGCCTTCCTGTCAACATATCTTTTGTTGTGCCCATTTTTGGTGCGCCAAGGGCGCACATATTCCTCTGTCAACACCACCTTCGGTGTGCCAAGGGCGCGCATATTATCATGTGGCAAGCATTTTGGTGTGCCAAAGGGCGCATGTTTTCTTGTGTCGACAGCTCTTTTGGTGCGCCACTTAAAAGGTTGGTGGCGCATTTATTACTACCTCGCCTATATATAGGCGCGCCTGCAATGTCATTGTCACCAGAGAAAATCACGTGATTATTTTTATTATTTTCTCTGAGCCTGACAGTGCACCTACCCTGTCGTTTTCAATCATGTCGTGGACCCGTTTGCATGTTTCTTCGCTATTTATCCGGGTAAGAGGTCCTCATTTCTTTTGTATGTTTTGCGCTTTGGTGCTTTGTTTGCTTGTTGGTCTGGATCTGGATTGGAAAGACTGAAAACATGGACTCCCCACCTTCCTTGTTGTCTTTTCCTTTCTCCCCCATGATCTTCCCCCTCTTTCCAGATCTGCTGGTAGAGGAAGCTCTGTCCTGAAATGATAGCTTGAAAACCTTTTGTTTAAAGCCATTTCCATCACCCCAAGGTACCCTGCAGAAGAAGCTAAACCATATGTAAAACCCCTCTGAGAAGAATCAAACCTTAAAAAGAAACTGTATTTTTCCTTCTCCTTTGGCGCATTGGCACACCCTACAACATGAGAAACAGTTGCGCCAATGGCGCATCTGTCACCCCTGTTACACAAAGAATAGCCATGCTAATGGCACACATTCCCTGCCTACTACATAATGAAAAGCTACGCCCTCATGGCGCACTTCCCGCACTTGTTGCAAATGCTTTCCTTGCGTCCTCTGTTTGGCACACCACACTCATGTGTTGCATTAATAAAATTCACACCATTGGCACACCCAAAGATCCATGTAACAATCCTTTCATATGCACCAAGTACAAAGCTATAAACGGTGCAGGCACGTCCCTCATTGCAACAACATCATGTAATGCATTCCTTCCATGCGTCGTGCCAAGTTCCTTTTAGCTCACAAAAAGCATATGTTACACAAACCTTATATGTGCCTTTGGCGCACTGAAGTTCCATGCAACATGAAAGATATATGCGCCACAGCGCATCCTGTTCCCGTGTAACATAAAGAATCCATGCGCCCTTTATAAAACGCATCCACATTGCGCAGGTGCACTTGTGCTTACAATAACAAAGAATGCACCTGCAAAGTGTCCATACGCCATGCGCCCTTCGGTGCTGATTTATCCCTGTAATAGCCCTTTTTGTGCACCTTACTATTTAGCCTGTAACTCCGCAAAGATTCATGCGCCCTGCGCCCTGAGGCCTTTAAATTGCTAACTCTTTCTTCTGTCAACATTTCAATGGAAAATCAGACAGCTGACATGGCTTTCTTGTGTTGGGTTTCACTTCTTATTATTACAGATCAGCAACTAAGTTCAAGAGAACATATGTCTACATTAAGTAAGAAACCTATCAAATCTAAAGGCAAGGCCAAGCTCACAGAAGAAGAAATGAAGTATAAGTATCAGAGGGTCAGAATGCCCGAGTCCCAAGCAGAGTGTGACCTAGACATCAGAGACTCAGAGCTGGGTCATATTGACATGGAAGATTTCTGGGCCAGAACCTAGAGGGTCACAAGAAGTCCATGGATGGACAAGCTGATAGGCAGTGCCCTGCACTTTGCTGGTGGGATCCCAGTTAGTGCCGTAAACAATGAATTTATGATGGTGGTAGCCCGATGCTACAACAAAGACACAAGATGTGTCCATGGTGAGAAGGGCGAGGTTATAATTAACCTCACTGCCCACCACTTTGAGATAATGCTCGGCATTCCTCATCACCGGCACTTTGTGGCCGTCAGCCAACAAGATTGCATCAAGGCCTGGGACGACAATGAAGATCAGTGCATGCAGCTGATGAATGAAGTTTATCTCAAGAACAAAAAAGTAGTGACTCGGTGGCCACAAGTCATTCATCGCAGTGACTTTTCAGAGGAACTCAGTGACACAATTACATTTCTTGAGCAGAGTCTTTGGGCTTCCTGATGCCCATTATTTTCACAAGTGGATGTTGCGGTACCTTGAAACAATGAACAAAAATGTGCCCGATCAACGCTTTGAATGGGCAGAAATTATAAGCAGCACAATCTCTGAGCAGCTACAACAACTCAATGAACGGGAGGTTCTATATGAACTCCTACGTGGTCTATGCCGCAGCCTTCGAAAGGGACTATCCAAACGATGCGGTGTGGGGTTTGGCCCCAAGTCAAAATTTATGAATACTATCTAGAACTGAAGCTGGAAAATAGCATCCCCCAATTCACAAAGATCAATGATGCATTCTTCTACTTCATCATCTTCCTATTGAGGTCGAATATGACTCACGGTCGCATGACCAAGAGCATAGTAGCAGCTACTGAGAAGTGGGGGGCCCTATTCACTCAGTTCCCCACGTTTACCTATCTAAGGGTAGTCAATTTCTTGGGGGAACCGACTAGACTGCCAAGGTATGCCGGGCCCAAATTGATCCTGTTGGAGCTATCAAGGCAGCTTGTTACTTACCACGAAAAGTGCCTAAAGAGAAAGAAGGGTGGAACTCCTTTCCCCCTCACAGTGGGTAAATACATGTGTCTCACTCACCACAAGGAAAAAGATATGTTTGCAGAACTGGAGCTGCTGAATCTGAAACATGACTTCCTAGTAAGGCCCAGCTTCGATCTGAGAAATTATTTTCCTATGGCCAAGCTCGACCTGATCCATGTCCCTCAGATCGAAGATATCTACATCGACATATATCATGAGGTTGAGCTCAGAAGGAAGGATCATTCATGCTTGGCCTTAGTAGAAATCATCTAGTACGGGGTGGCCATCGTCCCCAAAGGCTACCAAACTACTGAGGAGGAAGTGGATCAAGTGTATCTTGACACAGGTGGGGACGATTGGCCTTTTGCATTGATTGATAGAACCAAAGCCCCTCAGACAATTGAGGAAAGGGTCAAGGAAACTCTGCGTAGAACAGAGCATTGGTGCCGAATGAATGGGCTCATCTACCTCGGGGTTGATTTCACAACCTCTCCATTGGGTAACGCACCTCCTCGATCAAAACAGCAGCCAAAAGGCAAAGGAAAAGGTAAAGAGGGTGAATCCAGTTCCACCCAAGAGGAAGCTCCTGTAAGTCCTCCTTCCGCTGCACCCGAACAAGTTGTAACTCTGGCTTCCCCAGAGAAAGAAATAACGGAAGATGTCCCAATAGGCCCATCCACTCAGGATGTCACCACTGCTGTAACAACTGAGGTCCCTTATGTTCCTTCTCCTTCCCCTCCTTCCCCTCCTCAGATGACCCAAGCGACCATTCCTTTGGTTGTGTCCTCTCCCCCTTCTTCTACCTGTCCTTCCTGCTTCTTTGTCTATCTTCTCTTCTCTCGCGGATCTGTCCCCCTCAATTTCTTCCCTCATCTCTGAGATCCCTTCCCTTCCTATGTCTTCCTCTCCTGTAGTATCTCTTCCTCCCGTGAGCGCTTCCTCGCCTCCCTCTCAATGCCGCCTCCAAGTGTCTCCACGTTTTTCCCTTCTACTACTGTAGCTACTCCCTTCTCTGTTTCTGGTCCTTCTCCCATAAGTTCAGCCTGGATCTCCCAGCACCTAAGTCAACAGAAAAGGAAAGTTCCCATCGCTCCGATGGACTTCTCGTGATCCTATCAAAAGGGGTAAAAAAGGAAGCCCGTCACACGCTTCTCTCGAGTGTTCGGGAGAGAGGGTTATGGAGATCGAGTACCCCAATCCTCGAAGGATAAACAGGATCTATCTCCGACAGATTATACGGTGACTCAAGTCACAATGGGTATGTCTTCGAAAGCCTTCAGGGAGAGGCCCTATCTGTAGTTGACGCCCTCTGTAAGAAGCTTCAAGAAGAAAAAAAAGAGAAAAGGCTACTGAAAGAGCAAAATAAACATCTGCTCCAAGCCTTACAGAAGATGGGCAGTGCACCTCCCACAACTGCCACCGAGACTCCTGAGCCTCTGAGTCAGGATAAAATTAATGAATATGTAAAGATCGGTGAGCAGGGCATGGTAGTTTCCACTTGGAGGAGCCAGATCCTCAAGGACAGTGAATGCGTAATCGCCAAGTTCACCGATTTGTACTTGAACATCAACAAGGTGAACAAAGAACTCCAGGCGTTAGCAGGACCCATATCAGAAGAGCTGGACCATGCTAGGCTACAACGTGAGACCTTTCAAAGAATGTTCGACTGTTCAGTCAAAGATCTGGTCAAGTTCGGTGTTTTCGGTCACCCCAGGGCCCTCAATAAAATCCTTTCCACTCTGGATTACCGGATGGATCAACTGGAATTCATCCTTGAAAAGATCGATAAGGTAAAGGAAGAAGCCCTAGACGCGATGCACCAAATGGAACAAATCGTTCTCAACATGTCTCCAGGGTTACTTACTCCTTCTTTCACCTTAAGGAAAGTTGATGAAACCATTCAGATCTTCAAGGAGATCATTTCACAAGGGCTAGGGCCAGAGGTCACTTTTGATGCGGAATCCATCAATAACCTGTTGGCCTGTCGGGACTTCATCGGGTTCCTAATAGAAGTAGAGAAAGAATATTCCAAACTCCCAGAGAAGCTCATAGACAAGCGGGAGACTTGTGAGGTGATCAGTGAGCGACACAAGGATCCTTCCCAGGATCAACTAGAGCCCATGATCAGCAAGTTCATGGAATACCGTGCCCAATTCCACATCTCGTCACCCAAGCAAAGCAGTAGGATATCCCCTTTCAGCCGCGGGATGACGACGATGAATAATTTCTCTCTTCTTTGACTTTATTTTTGTGAAATGTCTAAAGTATGTTGGCACAAATGATGACATCATCCATGTTGCACCATGGGATGATGTCATCCATCAAGTTGTCAAAAGTCAACATGACTTTGAGATATGTTGTATATTTTTGTAAATAGGTGGTTGGTTCCTTTTTGCCTTCCTTCTTCTCCTTCTTCTATAAATACTCAAATACTTTTTGTATTTGGGTAGTGGATATCTTTCAGATGAAAAATAGAAGTGAGAAGAAAAGACTTTGTGCTTTTTGGTAACAGAAGGAAATATTAATACAATATTTAGACTTTGTGCTGAATACATGTGTTATTTACATTAGATCTTTCTTATGTCAAATCTGTGTGTTTATTCTGTTGGATCTACTTCTGTTTTATTGTCATTTATTCATCAGTATTGCTTTGTTCGTTTATGCAAGTAGGTTTGGCTCTGTTTACTACCAATCCCAAAACATAAACCCTCTGACCTTTCTGCTTTGGAATTCATTTCTTTTCTTTCTTCGGATATGATCTTTCTTCATCCTCTTTTCCATTCCTTTCTTTCCGTAGATGGAAACACCCTACCTTGGGATGAGATCTCAAACCCCGAAGGTAGAATATTGTGAGACTTACACTGATTCCTCTTTGGTAGAATAGCAATAAACCGAGCCGCTTTTTGACTCAAAGAGGGGCTATGCCCCGCACACTGTTGCCTCGTCTATCCATAAATCTGCCCAAGCGACAGATTTTCGAGCCAACAATTTTTGGCGACTCTACTGGGGAACGAACAGATCTATCAGATCTATGATAGTGGTAGGATAGAAAATCTAGAAAAATCAGAAAAATCACTATCTGTTTGCAAACTCTAACTTTTTGTCAAAAATCCAAAATTTTGCAAAAGTGACCCGAATTGAAAATTTTCTTCTGAGATCCATAGATCTGGCCTAGTTGGAGATCTTTAGTTCGCTGAGTTTTTATAAAAATATGTATTTTTCCGTAGATCTGAGTTTTTGACTGTTTCCAGAAATTTTCAAACTCTTTGAAAAAGTCAACTTTAGATCCGAAAATCAGCTTACTAATCTTCACTGTCATTTTATCCTCGTTGTTATTTGTCATTAACCGTAGTCGGTTTTCAAATAAGGGATAAATTTTTAAATATTTAGAAAAGTACATGCTGCTGGTTTTTGTCAAAAAAACCAGAAAATCAGCAAGTACAACCAAAAAGAAATTTTAAATCTGCTCCACAACATCGCAGATCTGGAAGGTACACTGGTAGGTGAGCCATTTACGTGCAATAGGTGAGCTCGTGGAGAAGTCGATCCTACTTTTGATCTGCTTCAAAGGCACAATTTCAGTGTAACACCGGCGCGCTTTTCATCACTAAGTTCAGCTGATCGGTCAGCCAGAAGTGCCTCACCCCCACGGAAGAACCGGTTTTCACAAGGAGCCTCCACATCCCTTTGTAGCGCCTTGCTGCTCAGTGGAACTGTGTTTCCAGCCCGTGTTCTTTTTCCAGCTGTCCAGATGGTGGTACCATGGGGAAATGCTATGGGTCCCCTGGCTTTACCACATCCAGTTCACGCGCTCCCACATGGAAACCGAAAGAATTTTCCCAAATTTGACAGAGCGGGAACCAAAGCATGGATTTGCACATATCTGCATTCATCATGTCATGCTAGTATCCTAGATGTAACCCATGAAGATGTGTCGGTTCGCCTTTTTCTAGAAACTTTACAAGGGCCTGCAGCAGAATGGTTTCATCATTTACTGGCCGGATCTATTACCAGTTGGGCCACCTTGCGGGATGCTTTTGAAGACAGGTACAAGCCTTCAGAAGATGCATTTGCATTGTTATCATAGATCACTCACTTGAAGAAGGAGGCCAATGAGACGATGCACGATTTTATCACCAGGTTCAATGCATCAATCAACTGTGTGCTTGTTGCCATGCTTCCAACACGGAAAATCAGAAGTGTTTCTTCGTGAACGCTATGAGCTCGAAAGTAAGTTTCTTGCTCCTGCAAGAGCAAGTTGCTACCTTGATTCTCGCCCAGGCCGCTGCCATCCGAATTGAAGATAATTTGATAATATCTGGCGAATTGAAAAGGGAATCATCCAAACCTAAATCTTCGGGCCCTTCTCCCACTACTTCGTCTGATCCGGCATTTCAAAAGATGGCGAACGACTTGCTTGCATTGAAGAAGTAGTTAGCCCAAGCTTCCCCCGGTTCCTCATACTGGGATATCCCACAGAGGAATTTCACTTCCAACAATGTTTCACAAAGGCCGCGCTTACCTACAACTGCTCCGCGGTTGGCACTTGAGGCTCCTCCGGTCAATGCCTTAGCCGAAATTGAAGAAGAGGAACAAGATTACGAAGAACCTTCATCTCAAGGTGAAGATGATCAAGACGTCGGTGAGCCGACTGGTGACTCTACTATCGGGTATATGGAATTTGAGGAGGAAGAATCTGATGAAGAGGAGGGTACACAAGGCTATGCAAGTGGACAATCATATGTTGTTTTTACCCGCTCGCAAGGAAAAGAAGCAGAGGTCACTGCCCATGTGCAGAAGGAGAAGGCCGTGTCAAACACACCTCCAACCATTGCTAAAAGAGGTAATCCTCTTCCTACTCAACTCCCTGTTAAGTCTTTTACAAGGAAATCTTTTCCCCCCATTTCTCCTCCAAATCAGCCTTCTTCTATTCCCATAAAGACCAGTAATCCTACCCTACCATCACGAAGTGAGGGACTCATTCCTTCACCAGCGCAACCCTTGGCCACATTTGACATAATTGACCATGCTAAAAAGACCAAGATCCAAATGTCTGAAGCCGAGTATCTTCAGTCAAATCCCGAACAACTTGTAAGATTGACCAAGTATATTCAAAGTCAAGCTGTCATAACTCCCCAGGTTTTCCCGAAAGGAATCCTTTCCACTCCTCTTGCATCCTACATAAATGTTGCTTCAACATCTACATCAGGCAAGATAGAGCCCTTCTATCTCTCCCTCCTAATCAATGGTCACAAGTTAAGTAACTGCATAATTGATTCCGGAGCTTCTGATAACATCATGCCGGAAAAAGTTGCCCATGCTTTGGGCCTCACCCTTACCAAGCCTTTTGGCAGATGTTATTCCTTGGAAACCAAGCAGGTGTCGTTGATTGGTCAAATCAAAGACGCGCAGTTTGCATTTGCGGAATTCCCAGAGAAAAGAGTAAAGATGACCGTCCTCGTTGCCGACATTCCAACAGCCTACGGATTTTCTTTGGGAAGGAATTTTTACAGCAAAGTTGGTGGGGAGATTCATATGGACTAGTCCAAAGCAAGGATCCCCGTCAAAAGTGTAATGCAGACATTGGAGCCAGAATCACAAAAGAAGTACTTGGTTACTAACTCTGAGGACCCCAAAGCTCAAATTCTTTTCAAATCATCTGGGATGAGGAACTATTTCTTATCTATCGAGTCGAAAAAATGGTTTTTCTCATCCAAGAAGAAGATCTTAATAAGATCTGGACTTTGCAGTTTGATGGTAGCTACGCAACCAGTGGATGTGGCACGGAGCTATGCTAATATCTCCCGAGGAAGAAATTATTCCTCTCTCTTTTAAGTTGTAGTTTTTCAACACAAATAACACTGCTGAGTATGAATCTCTGTTACTCAGCATGCAGGCCACAAGAGAGAGAGGGATCAAAAATCTAAAAGTACAAGGTGATGCAGAGCTAGTCGTGAATCAAGTTAAAAGGATATATCAAGTGAAGAATGAGAGGCTCAGGCACTACCGTAATGCGGTGTGGGACAGCATTGAAGAATTTGACACTTTTTCAATAGAATCCATTCCAAGAGCTCAGAATGACATGGCCGATTCATTGGCCGTTTCAGCATCCCTCATGCTCCCGCACCCAGGTTTGAAAATAGACAAATACACCATTGAGATGGTTTTCCGCCCAAGTGTGCCAGACAATTCTCAGCATTGGCAAGTATTCAACGATGACAATCAACTCATTACCTTTCTAGAAAAGGTGGAAAATTTCAAGGAATTACATTTTGAAGGATCCACTTCTATGTGCCGTGAATCAGTCACCGATCAAAAGGATGAATCCAAAGGGAACGACGACATATGTCAGCTCAAAGGAAATAAAATTCGAAGGGCCTGGTTTCTTTGGAATGGTTGTTCGACAGGCATGACCGTTTTGTAAAAAATAAAAGGTGGGATGATGCTAGCTCATCCCCAGAAACTGAACCGGTCAATTTAAGTTCGGTAGAACGTCCGCAGTTCGTGAACATTGGAAAATGTTGCACACCCGAAGAGAAGCGGAAGTTTTTCAAACTACTGAAGAAATACATGGATGTATTGGCATGGTCCTACACCAATCTAAAGTCTTTTAAGCCAAAGGACGTCCAGCATGACATCCTGTTGAAAGAAGATGTCAACCCCTTTTACCAGAAATAGAGGCATTATAATCCTAAGATCTCAGGTACTATCCAAGCTGAAATTCAGAAAATGCTGGATGCGAGAATCATTTTTCCTATCCATCATAGTACTTGGGTAGCAAACATTGTGCCAGTGCACAAGAAGAATGGTGAAATACGCATATGTGTAGATTTTCAAAATTTGAATCAGGCTTCCTTAAAAGACAACTACCCACTTCCTATAATGGATCAAGTTCTACAATCAGTAACTGGATCAGAGATGTTATCCATGCTTGATGGTTTTTCAGGCTACAATCAGATTGAAGTTTCACCTGAAGATCAATTTAAAACAGCATTCACTACTCCCTGGGGTACATTTGCCTACAGCAGGATGCCTTTTGGCCTAACCAATGCTGGTGCCACTTTTCAGCGGGCCATGGACCTTGCATTCAAAGGTATGATGGGGAAGGTCATTGTCATTTATCTGGATGACTTGACTATGTTCTCTAAATGATGAAGTGATCATAGTGATCATCTGGAGCAAGTATTGGCCAGGTGCCGAGAACATGGGATTTCCCTGAACCCGAAAAAGTCTGTTTTGGAGTCACAGAAGGAAAGTTGCTACGACATGTTGTTAGTAAATAAGGAATGAAGATAGATACCGAAAGAGTTAAGGCTATTCAAAGCCTTACTTTGCCTACAAGCAAGACTGGCGTTCATTCTTTCTTCGGAGAGGTGAACTTTCTCAAGCGTTTTGTTCCCAACTTTGCTGAGAAGACTCGTCATATATTGGAAATGATGAAAGGATCACCAACTTTTCGGTGGAGCGAGGAAGGGAAGAGGTCATTTGACGAAATAAAAGCTTCCGTCGCTCACGCACCAGTCCTGGTGTGTCCCAATTTCTCCAAAGATTTTATCATGTATAGTTATGCATCTGAGCATACTGTATCTACCATCTTGATGCAAAAGAATTCGAGGATGTTGAATCTCCGATTGTGTTCATGAGCTCTCCCCTCAAGCCTCACGAATTAAAAATGTCTCAATTGGAAAAGCATGCCTTCGCCATTGTCAAAGCAGTCAAAAACTTCAGGTATTACATTTTAAATTCTCATACGGTGGTGCTGGTCCCTGACACGGCAGTCAAATCAATTCTAACTCAACAGGAGTTAGGAAGCTTGCGAGGAAATTGGATTGCAAAGGTCCAGGAGTACGACCTGGATATAAAACCAACCAAGTTGGTAAGAGGCAAGGGCCTATGTCAGCTTATGGCTGAAAACAAAGATTCAGAAAACCCTGAGGAAAAGGATGATTGTACCAATGAAGCACAAAGCTAGTTGGAGAAAGCCGATTCTCTACCCAGGGTTCTATTTGTCGTAACCAGCGATGAGTGGTATTCTGACATTGCTTTCTTCCTTACCTACGGCGAATGCCCAGCTCACCTAACTATAAAGGAGAAACACACTATAAAGCTCAAAGCAGCCAATTTTTTCATCGGGATGACGGTTTATACAAACGCGGGATAGATGGTGTCTTCTTGCGGTGTGTCGATAAGCCACAAAGCGGTGAAGTTACTTGAAAGTTTTCATAATTCAGCCTGTGGAGGCCATTTCTCCTCTTCGTGACAGCACACAAGATCATCGGGCTAGGTACTATTGGCCGACGCTTTTCCAAGATACAACTACCTGGGTAGCAAAGTGTGAACCTTGCTAGCAGTTTGTCGGCAAGCCCAAGTTGGCTACTTTTCCCCTCAGGCCGGTCATTGTCAACGAACCATTCAAGTAGTGGGGAATTGATTTTATTGGTGCACTCAATCCCCAATCAAGTGCCGGACATAATTATGTCCTAACAACAATGGATTACTTCACCAAGTGGGTGGAAGCCATACCTGTCAAACATGCCACTTCCGAGGTTGTTTGCAGTTTTATCAAAGAAAATATCATTGTCAGGTTTGGCGTTCCCAACAAGATTGTTGCTGATAATGCTTCTAACTTCTCCTCACAGAAGTTATTAGTTTTTGCTACGAATACAGAATAACTTTGGCTCATGCTTG
This sequence comes from Taxus wallichiana var. yunnanensis, assembly GCA_018340775.1. NCBI lineage: Eukaryota > Viridiplantae > Streptophyta > Pinopsida > Cupressales > Taxaceae > Taxus > Taxus wallichiana. The sequence goes on along the minus strand of CM031238.1, from coordinate 12,794,918 downwards.
ATTATTACCCTCAAGGAAATGGTCAGGTAGAATCCAGTAACAAAAACTTGGTGACCATCATACGAAAGCTGGTGGATGAGAATCAACGAATGTGGCACAAGTCCTTATACGATGCTTTGTGGGCAGATCGCATTACTCCCAAGAGGTCTCGGTATGTCACCTTTTCAAGTGTTATATGGCACTGATGCCGAGCTTCCCATTTCGCTGAAATCCCTGCTCTGCGCTTGGCACGGGCAATTGAAGATGAAACTTTCCAAAATTCTCTTGAAAAGAGGATCATGTATCTAGCAGAGCTCGAAGAAAAGAGAGTAAGAGTGGTCGACAAGATCACCGAACATCAGAATCAAGTCAAGAGACTATTCGATAAAAAAGCTAAGCAAAGAAATTTTCAGGTGGGAGACCTCGTCCTTTTGTGGGACAAGCAAAGAGAGCCAAAGGGCATGCACGGGAAATTTGATTCCCTGTGGAGAGGGCCCTTCAAGATCAAGTAGCTCAACGGAGAAAATAGCTTCTATCTCTCATATCTAGATGGAACCGAGCTCCCACTTCCCTACAGTGGGAAGCATCTGAAAATCTTCAGGAAGTAGAGCTTGCTCTCTTCTTTGTACAGTTTTCTTTAGTTGCGTGTTTGTTTTTGTCATGTGTTTGCTTTCTGTTTGTTGTGTGTTTCCCTTTCCGGTCACCCTTGTTTTTGACTCGTTACCCAATGGATAGGTACATGAGATCCGGGATTCTCTACCACCGAGTTTCACTCAAGGATAGTCCCCAAAAAGAGCATTTGTTATCCGTAAAATTGGCAAGGGCAATTTACGGATAACCATACCGAATTTTTGTTCCGATCCCTCGTCGGGGATTTCTCGTGTTCGGAACATTGCAAATCCCTTCCCAGGAAATCCAATTTTCGAACTTAGTCTTTTTTGGTCTTTTTGGGTGGCGTATATAATGACAATGCAACATAAACTTTTGGTGCGCCCCTTTAATGCCTTTGCGCATGCTTTCTCGTGTCAATAGGCGTTTTCGTGTGCCTCACTATGTTGAGTCTTTCCCTGCATGCACCAAGGCGCGTGTGCCTTCCTATCAACATATCTTTTGTTGCGCCCCTTTTGGTGCACTAAGGGCACGCATATTATCGTGTTGGAAAGTGTTTTGGTGTGCCAAAGGCGCATGTTTTCTTGTGTCGATAGCTCTTTTGGTGCACCACTTAAAAGGTTAGTGGCACATTTATTACTACCTCACCTATATATAGGTGCCCCTGCAATGTCATTGTCACCAGAGAAAATCACGTGATTATTTTTATTATTTTCTCTACGAGCACAATGTGCACTCCGCCCTTTCATTTTCAATCATGTCATGGACCCATTTGCACATTTCTTCACTATTTATCCGGGTAAGAGGTCCTCATTTCTTTTGTATGTTTTGCGCTTTGATGCTTTTTTTTTACTTATTGGTCTGGATCTGGATTGGAAAGACTGAAAACATGGTCTCCCCACCTTCCTTGCTGTCTTTTCCTTTCTCCCCCATGATCTTCCCCCTCTTTCCAGATCTACTGGTAGAGGAAGCTCTGTCCTGAAATGATAGCTTGAAAACCTTTTGTTTAAAGCCATTTCCGTCACCCCAAGGTACCCTACAAAAGAAGCTAAACCATATGTAAAACCCCTCGAGAATCAAACCTTAAAAAGAAACTATATTTTTCCTTCTCCTTTGGCACATTGGCGCACCCTGCAACATGAGAAATAGTTGCGCCAATGGTGCATCTGTCACCCCTGTTACACAAAGAATAGCCGTGCCAATGGTGCACATTCCCTGACTGCTGCATAATGAAAAGTTGTGCCCTCATGGTGCACTTCCCGCGCTTGTTGCAAACGCTTTCCTTGCGTCCTGCTTGGCGCACCACACTCGTGTGTTGCATTGATAAAATTCACGCCATTGGCACACCCAGCATCCATGTAACAATCCTTTCCTATGCGCCAAGTGCAAAGCTATAAATGGCGCAGGCGCGTCCCTCATTGCAACAACATCATGTTATGCATTCCTTCCATGTGCCGCGCCAAGTTCCCTTTAGCACACAAAAAGCATATGTTACACAAACCTTATATGCGCCTTTGGCGCACCAAAGTTCCATGCAACATGAAAGATATATATGCGCCATGGCGCATCTTTTCCCGTGTAACATAAAGAATCCATGCGCCCTTTATAAAATGCATCCACATGGCGCAGGCGCACTTGTGCTTACAACAACAAAGAATGCACCCTGCAGTGTCCATGTGCCATGCGCCCTTTGGCGCTGATTTATCCCCTGCAACAGCCCTTTCCTGTGCACCTTACTATTTAGCCCTGTAACCTGCAGCATTCATGCCCTACGCCCTGAGGCCTTTAAATTGCTAACTCTTTCTTCTGTCAACATTTCAATGGAAAATCAGACAGCTGACATGGCTTTCTTGCGTTGGGTTTCACTTCTTATTGTTGCAGATCAGCAACTAAGTTCAGAAGAACATATGTCAACATCAAGCAAGAAACCTATCAAATCTAAAGGCAAGGCCAAGCTCATAGAAGAAGAAATGAAGTATAAGTATCAAAGGGTCAGAATGTCCAAGTCCCAAGCAGAGTGTGACCTAGACATCAGAGACTCAGAGCTGGGTCATATTGACATGGAAGATTTCTGGGCCAGATCCCAGAGGGTCACAAGAAGTCCATGGATGGACAAGCTGATAGGCAGTGCCCTGCACTTTGCTGGTGGGATCCCAGTCAGTGCCGTAAATAATGAATTTATGATGGTGGTAGCCCGATGCTACAACAAAGACATAAGATGTGTCCATGGTGAGAAGGGTGAGGTTATAATTAACCTCACTGCTTGACACTTTGAGATAATGCTCGGCATTCCTCATCACTGGCACTTTGTGGTCATCACCAACAAGATTGCATCAAGGCCTGGGACGACAATGAAGATCAGTGCATGTAGCTAATGAATGAAGTTTATCTCAAGAACAAAAAAGTAGTGACTCGGTGGCCACAAGTCATTCATCATAGTGACTTTTTAGAGGAACTCAGTGACACGATTACGTTCCTAAGAAGAGTCTTTAGGATTCCTGACGCCCATTATTTTCAAAAGTGGATGTTGCGGTACCTTGAAACAATGAAAAAAATGTGCCCGATCAACGCTTTGAATGGGTAGAAATTATAAAGCACAATCTATGAGTAGCTACAACAACTCAACACAACGGGGAGGTTCTATATGAACTCCTACGTGGTCTATGCTGCAGCTTCAGAAAGGGACTATCCAGCTCTGATGCGGTGTGGGGTTTGGCCCCAAGTCAAAATTTATGAATACTATCCAGAGCTGAAGCTGGAAAATAGCATCCCCCAATTCACAAAGATCAATGATGCATTCTTCTACTTCATCATCTGCCTGTTGAGGTCAAATATGACTCACGGTCGCACGACCAAGAGCATAGTAGCAGCTACTGAGAAGTGGGGGGCCCTATTCACTCAGTTCCCCACGTTTACCTATCTAAGGGCAGTCAATTTCTTGGGGGAACCGACTAGACTACCAAGGTATGCCGGGCCCAAATTGATCCTGTTGGAGCTGTCAAGGCAGCTTGTTACTTACCACGAAAAGTGCCTAAAGAGAAAGAAGGGTGGAACTCCTTTCCCCCTCACAGTGGGTAGATATACGTGTCTCACTCACCACAAGGCAAAAGATATGTTTGCAGAACTGGAGCTGCTGAATCTGAAACATGACTTCCCAGCAAGGCCCACTTTCAATCCGAGAAATTATTTGCCTAGGGCCAAGCTCGACCTAATCCATATCCCTCAGATCGAAGATATCTACATCGACATATATCATGAGGTTGAGCTCAGAAGGAAGGATCATTCTCGCTTGGCCTTAGCAGAAATCATCCAGTACGGGGTGGCCATCGTCCCCAAAGGCTACCAAACTACTGAGGAGGAAGTGGATCAAGTGTATCTTGACACGGGGGGGCGATTGAACTTTTGCATTGATTGATAGAACCAAATCACCTCGCAGACAATTGAGGAAAGGGTCAAGGAAACTCGCATAGACAGAGCATTGGCGCCGAATGAAGCGGGCTCATCTACCTCGGGTTCAATTTCATAACCTCTCCATTGGGTAACGCACCTCCGCGATCAAAACAGCAGCTGAAAGGCAAAGGTAAAGGTAAAGAGGGTGAATCCAATTCCACCCAAGAGGAAGCTCATGTAAGTCGTCCTTCCGCATTGCACCCAAACAAGTTGTAACTCGGCTTCCTAGAGAAAGAAACAATGGAAGATGTCCCAATAGGCCCATCCACTCAGGATGTCGCCACTACTTTGTAAATAACTGAGGTCCCTTCTATTCCTTCTCCTTCCCCTCCTTCCCCTCCTTAGGTGACCCAAGCGACCATTCCTTTGGTCGTGTCCTCTCCCCCTTCTTCTACTGTCCCTCCTGCTTCTTCGTCTATCTTCTCTTCTCTCGTGGATCTGTCCCCCTCCATTTCTTCCCTCATCTCTAAGCTCCCTTCCCTTCCTATGTCTTCCTCTCCTGTAGTATCTCTTCCTCCCATGAGCACTTCCTCGGCCTCCCTCTCAATGCCGCCTCCAAGTGTCTCCACGTTTTTCCCTTCTACTACTGCAGCTGCCCCTTCTCTGTTTCTGGTCCTTCTCCCATAAGTTCAGCCTGAATCTCCTAGCAAATAAGTCAACAGAAAAGGAAAGTTCCCATCACTCCGATGGACTTCTCCGTGATCCCATCAAAAGGGGTAAAGAAGTAGAAGCCCGTCACACGCTTCTCTCAGAGTGTTTCGGGAGAGAGGGTTATGGAGATCACGTACCCCAATCCTCTGAAGGATAAACAGGATCTATCTCCGACAGATTATACAGTGACTCAAGTCACAATGGGTACGTCTTCTGAAAGCCTTCAGGGAGAGGCCCTATTTGCAGTTGACGCCCTCTGCAAGAAGCTTCAAGAATCAAAAGAAGAGAAAATGCTACTGAAAGAGTAAAATAAACATCTGCTCCAAGCCTTACGGTAGATGGGCGGTGCGCACCTCCCACAATGCCACCGAGATTCTGAGCCTCGATTGGGATAAAATTAATTAATATGTAAAGATCAGTGAGCAGGGCCTGGCAGTTTCCGCTTGGAGGAGCCAGATCCTCAAGGACAGTGAACGCGTAATCGCCAAGTTCACCGATTTGTACTTGAACATCAACAAGGCGAACAAAGAACTCCAGGCATTAGCAGGACCCATATCAGAAGAGCTGGACCATGCTAGGCTGCAACGTGAGACCTTTCAAAGAATGTTCAACTGTTCAGTCAAAGATCTGGTCAAGTTCGGCATTTTCGGTCACCCCAGGGCCCTCAATAAAATCCTTTCCACTCTGGATTACCGGATGGATCAACTGGAATTTGTCCTTGAAAAGATCGATAAGGTAAAGGAAGAAGCCCTGGACGTGATGCACCAAATGGAACAAATCATTCTCAACATGTCTCCAGGGTTACTTACTCCTTCTTTCGCCTTAAGGAAAGTTGATGAAACCATTCAGATCTTCAAGGAGATCATTTCAAAAGGGCTAGGGCCGAGGTCACTTTTGACGCGGAATCTATCAATAACTCTTGGCCGTCGGGACTTCATCAGTTCCTAATAGAAGTAGAGAAAGAATATTCCAAACTCCCAGAGAAGCTCATAGACGAGCGGGAGACTTGCGAGGTGATCAGTGAGCGACACAAGGATCCTTCCCAGGATCAACTAGAGCCCATGATCAGCAAGTTCATGGAATACCGTGCCCAATTCCACATCTCGTCACCCGAGCAACAACAGTAGGATATCCCCTTTCAGCCGCGGGATGACGACGATGAATAATTTCTCTCTTCTTTGACTTTCTTTTTGTGAAATGTCTAAAGTATGTTGGCACAAATGATGACATCATCCATGTTGCACCATGGGATGATGTCATCCATCAAGTTGTCAAAAGTCAACATGACTTTGAGATTTTTAGTAATGAAGGAAATATTAATACAATATTTAGACTTTGTGCTGAATACATGTGTTATTTGCATTAGATCTTTCTTATGTCAGATCTGTGTGTTTATTCTGTTGGATCTAATTCTATTTTATTGTCATTTATTCATCAGTATTGCTTTGTTCGTTTATGCAAGTAGGTTTGGCTCTGTTTACTACCAATCCCAAAACATAAACCCTCTGACCTTTCTGCTTTAGAATTCTTTTCTTTTCTTTCTTCGGATCTGATCTTTCTTCATCCTCTTTTCCATTCCTTTCTTTCCGCATGATCGAAACACCCTCTTTGGGATGAGATCCCAAACCCCGAAGGCGAGAATATTGTGAGACTTGCACAAATTCCTCTTTTGGTAGAATAGCAATAAACCGGTTTCGCTTTCTCGACTCAAATAGGGGCTATGGCCCGCACGTTGTTGCCTTGTACATCCATAAATCTACCCAAGCGAAAAAAATTTGAGCCAACACTTTGGCATTGATTCTCCAACTGTTTAACATTATGTCATTAATATCATCATCATAATCATTATTATATGAAATTGTTCTGTTAGAGTAGGTATTTACCTTAGCGTATGTTCACCTAGGTACTTTATTTACCTTTATTGTATTTATCCTCACCCACTTATGTGTGTGGATATTTCTTTTATCTTATTTAGATATTAGGAGATATTATCTAGTTATTAGGTATAGTTCTTTCCTTGATCTATGGTATTGACTAGTTCTTTCCTTGATCTATGGTCTTGACTAGTTCTTTGATGACTAGTTATTTCCTTGATTTATGGCTTGATCTACAACCTTGACTGGTTCTTAGATTGTTATTCCCCCTGCCTATTTAAGTAAGGCCCATTCTCAATGTATTGCATTGATTTCCATAATAATATATGATATTGTTTCTCATTTGTTTGCAAAGGTTTTATGTAAATTTATTCTTGTGAATTGCTTTCATCTTATTGATCGTGGTGTTTGATTAGCATCTATGTTCTTGGCTTGGTACGATCTAGTTATCGTTCCTTTCAATTCCTAATTGAGATTTGCTTAGCAAAATTTCAAGCCTTTCCAGTTGGCTCTCTACGACAGTGAACAATGAATGACTTTGACCATGATTATGGTGTCATGTATTTATTTCTTTAGGGTAAGTACATGGAGATGGGGGACAAAAGGGGGTCAAAAAGGGACATGTCGATCCGGACACCTCTACCATATACCCGAAGTGTTTACAAAAGCTCAAAACACCTATGTCCTCATCCTCACCCCCTCATCTCTATCGGATACCTCATCCACCTTTATTAACCTAACCAAACCTCCCCTACGCTTGGGACTTCACCAATACCCACTTAACACACCCACCTAAATGCTTAGATTTATCCAAAAATAAAGCCATCCATCTATGCCTCTGTCACAACTAAAACCCTCGCCATCACACCTACCTTCTATATTGGGACCTCACCCCTCCACCTTGCCTCAATACATCATACCTCCTGTGTTTTCTTTAAAATGACCTGCGCCTTCTACACCCATACAGAGATCCATGGGTGTATCAACACCATCACCCCAAGTATCCTGTCCACCTATCAACCCTAAACAAACTCCATCATCAAAGGATTTGTTTGCTGTCACTCCTCTTTCTCCGTGGTTGTTTTCTGCTACCACGTCATCTGACCAGCTAAACATAACTTCTGCGCCGAAGAAGCCACGTTTAGTTAAATCCAATTATCAAAACCCCTTGTCTAAGCCACCACCCGTACGAACCAACCATACCCAAACATTACCAAAACCCACCCAATCAATAGCCTCATCTTCCTCTGACTTTGACCCACTCAAAGGATCTTACGCCAAGATCCTTGATATGTTGGTGGAGAATGCGACCATTTCCCTACCCCCACTTAGACCCTATGATCCATCTAAACCTCGACCTATAGGTTATGATGATTCTAAAATCTATGCTTACCACCACACACCAGGACATGATGTAGAGGGATGTAAAGCTTTGAAATCCATCCTTCATCAGTCACCTCTCTCGGATAGAAAGGTTAAGAAAGACAACTTACGAAGGGAGAAACCTTTAGCTTCAATCCCTCTCTATACCGCTTTGTCCTCACCTCACCAAGAAATATCATTATTGCAACCCCACCTCTTGAAGACAATGACTGGTCCCTACCATCTTCTTCCTCTCGTGTTCACGAGATCAACATGATTAGCATTGCTACTTGAGGGCATAAAACCAATGGGAAAGCTAAAGAAAGCACACCTGCGGCCTCTCTTTCTCCGTCTACCATCCCGATCGCACCACCACCTAAAGTGGTTATTCATGGACCTGCCTACCCCATCTCTGATGGAGTGGCCCACCATACCATGATCAAACAGCTTCACCAATCACCTGTAAAAATGACATTGTATGATCTCATTCAAACCTCTGAATCTCATCGACAAGCTCTCATTGAAATCCTTCAAGGGATAGAGGTCCTACCTAACGAAACCTTTCCCGTTGCCTCCATTTTAACACCCAATCACGTTGCTTCTCTCACCAAACAACCTATCTCCCCAACCACTTCTATCTCTGTACAACAAGCCGCTGCTGTCAGTTTCTCCGAAGACAAAATTGTTGACTTTGGTGCAGAAGATCCTGACCCCGCTCTTTTCATCTCGGCTTACGTCCAGGGACATCCGAGTACATCGTGTTATGATTGACGGGGGCACTAGCCAAAATATCATCTCTTCCAAATCCTTCCAACAAATGAATATCCCTTCTAGTTGCATGTGTGCCAACCCCACCATGTTGTGTTCATTCAACGATGCTATTACTTCTACCTTAGGCACCGTGATCCTTAACATTCATGTAGGGCCACATACCTTACCCGAACTCTTCTATGTCCTTGAGGGAGAATTCCAATACAACATGTTGTTAGGCCGCCCTTGGATCCGGGCTATGGGATGCGTTCCCTCCACCTTACATAGATGCATAAAATTTGAGTATGAGGGGAAGTCCTACACCGTAAAAGCTAACGCTCCCCCCTTCAAAACCTGCAATATGTTATATCACCCTAATGATGTGCTTGTACCAGTCAAGACACCCATTCATCCAAACCAATCATCCACTTCAACCACACCTCAACCATCCATCTCAACCGCACCTACACCTTGACCAATGAAACCGCCACCGCAAATGCCACTTCCTTTCCGTGGACAACATCCCCACCTCGGATCCCTTAGTAGATGTTTTTCAACGCCTTACACTGGGGAGTATTGCCTATATAAAATTAGCACTTTCCATACCCCACAGAGTACTGGGAGCAGATTACATGCGCATCCTAACTACAACCGTCGTGTGGGGGAAGTAATCTCCTACGGACCACCTAATTGCCACACTAACCTAACATATGGGGTTTCGATACATCCTCTGTCACCCCTAAACCTCCCCTTAGTGTGGTTCCCTTCCAATCTGATTTTCAATATCTAACTAATCTTCGCTTCCCCCTCACCTTCTTGACACACTTTGTGCTTGGACGAGCTTTGGTTTCGGTCTTTATGAACAAGGCCGACATACGATCATTCCTATAACTACATGTAAACACAAAGATCGCCGTGGTCTTGGATTCTCTCGAACCATCTACACCAAAGACACTTTGCATATCCATTGTATCTAGGAAGATGATGAAGTCACTCCTTCCGAACCATCATCACCCATTTTGCCATCATCACCCACAGTCGATAGACCTTAAATCCATCCCTCCTAACTTTTTTTTTTTTTTTTCATAAACGCTATCTTCCTGGGTCCTCTCACTTATCAACACGATAATGAAGACCCATCTTCTCTTCCCCTTCTATATCCAGACATGATCTAAGAGGACTCGCCTTCAATTAATTTTGTTGAGTGTCAGGATGACGACTCCATCCTCACTTACCTTGGTGCGGACGACTCTTATATTCAACGCGCCTTACCATCTAAAACTCAAACCATGTTGAATGAGTCGACTATAGAAATCAACATCCACACAAAGGATGATCCTCACATTGTGAAGATCGGACAATCTCTTAACGCATCAGAACAAACTGCCTTCACTACCTTCCTCCATGCCCGCAACCAAGCTTTCGCTTGGTCCTACGCTAACATGCCAGGAATTGATCCTGACATTGTTGTCCATAACATTACCCTGAAACCCGATTCCAAACCAGTTAAATATAAACTGAGAAAAATGCATCCACGCATTGCCCTCTTAGTCAAAGAAGAGCTTCAACGACTCCTTTTTGTTTCCTTCATCTTACCTATTGACTATCCTCAATGGATTTCTAACATCGTACCTGTTACTAAAGCAATGGGGGACTTCGGATATGTACGGATTTTTGGGACCTTAACCTCGCTTGCCCAAAGGATGACTTCCCCCTACCAAGTATTGATCAACTTTTTGATCTCATTGTGGGCCATGAGATGCTTTCTCTCATGGATGGCTTCTCGGGATACAATCAAATTTTGGTAGCCCCGGCCGATCAACATAAAACCACCTTCATAACTCCTTGGGGAACCTTCTGCTATCGTGTCATGCCGTTCGGCCTTAAGAATGCTGGTGCGACCTATCAGCGGGCTATGAATTACATTTTTCATGACATTATGCACACTATCCTTGAGGATTATGTTGATGATCTTCTTGCAAAATCTAAACATCGCAGTGAACATCTCAATGTTTTCACCATTATTTTCGATTTCTTGTTACAATACTGTGTTCGTCTTCAACCAAAGAAATGTGTCTTTGGTGTCCTTTCGGGAAAAATTCTTGCTTTTATTGTCTCTTTGCATGGCATCGAGGTCGATCCAGCTAAATTCAAAGCTATCCTAGAAATGCCCCCACCCACTAACCTCAAACAATTACATAGTTTACAGGGAAAACTCCAATCTATCCGGTGTTTCATCTCACAACTCTCGGATCGATGTCAACCTTTCCATCATCTCCTTAAAAAAGAAATTGTCTTTCAATGGAGCGAAGAGTGCCACCAAGCCTTTGAGGCTCTTAAAGCCTATCTCTTGCAACCACCCGTGCTTTTCCCACCTCAGGATGATCACCCTTTCTACCTTTACCTTTCCACCACCGACCATGCTATAGGAGCCATGCTCACACATTATGACTACGAGCATCGAGAACAAGTCGTTTATTACATAAGTCATACTGCGGTGGATTACGAGACTAGGTATACACATGCGAGAAAAGTTGTGCCTAGCCCTATCATTCGTGGCCACCAAACTCCAACACTACCTCTGAATCACAAAAATTTGTCATCACCATGCGAGACCCCATTCATTATATGTATGCCAAACCTCATCTAAACCAACGCATCACCCGATGGCTTATGCTCATCACCGATCTCGACCTTGAGTTTGTACACGAAATCAATTAAAGGACAAACTATTACAGACCAACTAACGGAAGCCCCTTTACCTGGGGAGCAGTTTACTAATTTTACTTTCCCTGACAAACTCATTGCCACTCTTTCACTTAGTGAGGATTCGTATCCAATGACCCTCTTCTTCGATGGATCTAAATGCCAGTGCGGTGGAGGGGCCATCATTGTTCTCATTCCTCTGGACGCTGAACCTATGCCTCTTTCATTCCGGCTCGATTTCCCCTGCACTAATAATACAGTGGAATACGAGGCCCTTGTTTTGGGTCTCCAAGTTGCGTTACACTTAGGTGTAAAATCTATTAACATTTTTGGTGACTCTCAACTCATTGTCAATCAAGTTATGGGCATCTACCAATGTAAAAATGAGGAACTTCAAAAGTACAAATATTACGTGGATTCACTTTTGACCTTATTTACTCATTATTCTATCCAAACCATTCCCCGCTCTACTAATAAATTTATAGATACTATGGCTTGCTTAGCCTTGCAAATTCCTACCTCACCAACCAACTCTGACATATTTGTCTTGGTCCAACAACTCTTTTCCCCATCTTACTCATTATATGTTTTTATGATAAATAATGTGTCTGCTAATTCGCAAGATACCCGGTATCACCAATTTCACGACTACCTTACAACCTCTGTTCTCCCACCTGACCTTACTAGTAACGGAAAATGTGCTTTTCTTAAAAGTGTTTCTCGTTATGTCGTCATGGGGGGACTCCTCTATAAACATGGCTTTGATGGCATCCTCCTTCAATGTCTAACCGGTGCGGAGGTTACCTATACCATCCAACAAGTCCATGATGGTATTTGTGGTGGACATTTTAGTGGCCTTTCCGTGGCCAAACGGATCCTTCACCTAGGCTATTATTGGCCTACTCTTAATAACGACTGCTACGAATATGTTAAGTATTGTGTTATGTGTCAACAACATGCCAACCTTCAACATGCTCCTAGCCATCCGCTACAGGTCGCACGAGATCTTTGGCCTTTCTCACAATGGGGTTTAGACCTTATTGGTGAGATTCACCCGCCCTCTTCGCAATGTCACCGTTGGATAATCACAGCAACTGAATATTACACTAAATGGGTGGAGGCCATTCCACTCATTTCAACCAAAAAAGAAAAAATTGTAGAATTCATTAACCATCACATTATCTATCGTTTTGGTGTTCCTCATCGCCTGATAACAGATAATGGAAAATCTTTCAAAAATAAGTTGTTACAAGACCTTTGTGACAACTTTGGTATCAAACTTAGCTTCTCATCACCTTACTATCCATAAGCAAATGGTCAAGCCGAATCTTCTAACAAAACCCTGACCAAAATTCTCATGAAATTTGTTAACGATTACGGAAAAATTGGCCTGATCACATCCCCTTTGCCCTTTGGGCTTATCATACCAGCATTTGTACCTCCACTAATGCCACCCCATTTTCTTTGGTATATGGTACCGAGGCTGTCTTGCCTCTCGAAATACAAATACCCTCCCTAAGAATATCTCTTCAGGATATTCTCACCAATGATGATTTCCGCCAAAAGTGGTTAGCCCAATTGGAGCTTCTTGACGAGCGTTATCTTACTGACTCTTGACCACCTTCAAATCTATCAAAACCACATCAAGCGTTCTTATGATAAGCGACTTCATGAGCGTACCTTTAAGGTTGGTGATCTTTTCCTCAAAGAGAATCAACATGTAACCAAACTAGAAAAGAGAAAACGTGGCAAATTTGCTCCAAATTGGATTGGGCCTTACATTATCACTCACACTTACGGATCAGGCACTTATCGTTTAGCTTTGCTTAATGGTAAACCTGAGCCTGAACCCCTTAATGCCTTGCATCTTCGGCCATTCTACTATTGAATTTAGTGTTATATCACTTCTTATCTACCTTGCGCTCATCCCTTGAGCTCGTTTACCACCTCATACACTTTGTTTCATGCATCTCAAAATAGAATCAAGCTCACGTGGTTTGGTCATCACCTCTTCTTACAGATGCCTTCCCCTTTTTAGTCTAGTCCATGACTTAAAAGTATCAAAATAACATGTTCTCAATTATACACTTATGGGATATTCTTGAGTCAAACTTCCTATAAAACTAGATGCTTCATGCCAAATGGACATCTAAGACCTCTAAGTTATACATAGACTGCTCCCTCGAAGGAAAGCTATGTGCAAAGCCACTTCTACTATTATAAATAGATTGCTACTATAAATAGATTTGCTCCCTTAAAGGACAGCTATACAAAGTCAGCCTTTATCGAAGCTTCTCACATTGATCGGCTTCGTGAAGACCTCAAGAACAACAAAATACATATCTCATGTAGACTTCCCACATCGATCGTCTATATCCGAGAAAAATAAAAGCAGTATTCAAAAGCACTTTTGAGTCATGGACTTGTCTATTTAGGTTTGGTTCTCTTTTGTCAGCATAATCACCTTATAACAAATTCTCTGCACCCCAGCTCTACCAGCCACCTCACCTCACCATTCGTCAAAGCAACAAAACTCAAGGGACGTGACGTATATCCGATATATTGTGATTATACAACTCTTTTCACCTATCGACTTCTCACATATGCAAGGTACCTAGGGATTCAAGCTCATCCTATGTTAATATGTGGTTTGTTTAGCTCTTCTCAACTACAGGACACTTTTGCCTCTTTTTACTCGAATCTAGGATTATGTGTTGACCTTAATTAGGACACGATTCCCTACTACTTGGGTAAGTGAACTTTCGCTTCACCTATACCTACACCAACAACGTCAATCCCTTACCAACACCAACAACATTACCCTACCAATATCAATATTTTTACCAACCAACCATTTGGCCCGACCCAAGGCAGTAACCAACCAATCGGGCCCGACCCAAGGCCATAACCAACCATTTGGCACGACCCAAGGCCGCAACCAACCATTTGGCCCGACCCACAGTCAGTAACCAACCATTAGGCCTTACCCAAGGCTGCAACCAACCATTAGGCCCGACCCAAGGCCACAACCACCTAATCAGGCCCAACCCAAGGCCGCAACCACCCAATCCGGCCCGACCCAAGGCCGTACCCCACCAATCAGACCCGACCCAAGGCCCTCACTCATCAATTGGCCTAACCCAAGGCCGCACCAATTAAGTACCTTGCCCAAAACCCACAAATTATAATTTTATCCACCCATCATGTAACTTTTTGTTCAATTAGGCTCACCTGTTCGTGTTTTAGCATGATTAGGATACTTGACTTGATCGGTCGACCAACTTTGCCTAGGCGAGACCTGTGATGTTTATCTTAACCAAACCAACCATTTGGTACTGCCGAACATGCCTAAACGTTCCTGTACCTTACCCGTTATATCCCCTGGAGCTACTTCATATGCCTTGGATACCAGGATTATATCAACCTTGTTTGGATAAACTATCAAACTTTGCCTATGTATTGCTTGTTTGCTCTTCAAATCATGTACCCTGGTCGCACTACTACATTTCAACGTGCATCCACTTCCTTGCACTTACCCCACCATCTTACCATCATCTCAACACCATTCAACCTTTATCAACTCTATCCCACGATTTCACGTCGCCTCAATCTGTGATAGATTTGAGGGGATTACCTATACCCTTAATCGGGGCAATCACTTCTTATTAATTATCATTACAGACTTTACAAGACAAGCTACACGACAACAAGGGCTAATGTAAACACCAAATTTGTGTCTTACGACAACTGCGCCCGCATCTCATTTCGCAACCTAACCTCACCACCTAAACCTTGCACAATTATTTATTAATTACCTTATAATTAATAAATCCACATCTCCAAACCTGCCACCTCATTTTGCCACCTCATCATGACCTAGCCCTAACCCTAAACTAACCTAATTAAGACCTATAACTTGGTCTACATCCACACCCATGACTAATTACTCCTCACCCGCACCAAAACCAACCTAATAATGACTTGACCAAGCCCACAACTAATCCCTCGGGAGAAAAGGAGGGAAAGTTGGCTATTTTACTAAAAATAGCCCACTTTGACTTAACCGACATCGGTTCCTACTCAACCGCCGTCGGTTATGTAACCACCATCGGTTCCCTGTAAATGACCTCCCCCAACCAAAAACAAAGGATCTGGAATTCATTTGAAGGATCTGAAATTCACTTGGCAGGGCAGAGACAAGTGAAGAAAAGAGAAGAGTTTGTAGAGAAGGACATCGAGCCCAGGACTGCAACTGAGTAACCAGAGCCCAGTGACACTCATCCAAGCATTGGGAGAGAAGATAGCTCACTTTTGATTGTTGGATCATCCCACCTGAGCCCTACCTTCGTCATCACAGTCCTTGGACCTGTATCTTCATCAGGAACTAGTAAGTAGTGTCTTGTACATTTTTAAATAACATTTCTTGAACTTCTGAATCACAGTAATTACAAGTTCACTCATAGATCTACTACCGGTAGCCCTTGCATCTAACTTTCATTCCTCTACCCTTACATTTCCCCAAGAACAACCCCCACACTCTCTGAGTCTTATCCATCACCCCATTTCCTATCCCTAATCATTTTCTAGCCTTATAAACACCATAGCCACCTTATAGCCAACCTTTATTAAAAGCCCCTAAATCACATCGCCCCTACCAGATATTGGTTATCAAGCAACCCAGTCTTGGTTATACAGTGACCGGCATCGGTCACTGTGACTCAAACCAAAACCAGCCTTTCCTCTAGTGCTTTTTAACGAGGTAACTAAATTGTAATTTTGTAATAATTTCTTTGTTAGAATTTGTGTTAATTCGTATTAAGAGGGGAACTGACCACCTTCGAAAGGAAGTCCAATATTTCCTGGGCCCAAGGTAGTTCCCTCATTTATTTTCTAACTAAAATCTGGTGGTCTTGTATTCTTACTTGCAGGTAGTCCTTCCTAGACAAAAAGGAGTTCTTCGCAATCGATCTGATCTCTCTCTACGGTACGCGCGCACCCTCTCAACATTCAACAGGTATTCCTCCTAGCCCTAACCCTTATCTGTTTCTCAAGAGAATGAAAGGATAGAAGTAACTCTATTCTAGGAACATAAATATTTTGTGTGAAACATATGGTGTCGTGTATTTATTTCTTTAGGGTAAGTACATGGAGATGGGGGGAAAAGGGGGTCAAAAAGGGACACCTTTTTCCTAAAATCAGTGAAACCTGAACTTCATCGAATAATTCGGCATGCATATGCTCAAAATTTGACAAAGTGATAAGAATAAGTATTGTAGAGCTCAAAATCTAGTTTCTAAAATAATTTTTTTAAAAAAGGTTAAGATTAAGAGGGTGAAATGTGGTGTGCACACAAAGTATGTCTATTTTTGTGTCAAAAAGATAATAACCTATTGTGTGTGTGACCCTACCCCCCATTTTTTGAGTTCTATAAATTTTCTTTTGAATCCCTTTAGTAGAAAGTTGGCTAAGACTATGTATGGGGTCCCCTTAATTTTCCATAATTTTTGGATGAATATATAATTTTTTATTAATTTTCAAAGTGCATATATCCCAAAAAATAAATATTTGTGAGTGCACCCCCATAACTTTGAGAAAAAAAAATAGTTTTTTTTAGTATGTGTAATTTTAAAAAAAAAAAAATTGGATCAAAAAATCATAAATTGTGCACCAAAATGTATACATAGGTTTTTATAAGAAAACAAGGCACTAGTAAAAGAAATTATGGATGAAAGCCTTAAACTAATCAGATTTTAGAAAGAATTATATCATCATCAAGGTAAAAATGAGCTTGACATCGTAGTATAATTTATTTTTGAATATTATGTTTTAATGCATGAGATATTGGGGTGCACACGTGAAATTTTGATGTTTTTTTGTCAAACATGGTTTTAATCATGCATAAATAGTCCAAACCTTTGGTTTCAAAATTTGAGGCAAATCCAAGCCTATGGATTGAGAATTTCAAACCCAAAAAGATGAAATGCGATCGCACTATAACGCGCTCACGTTTTAATGTGTTATGTGGTATATGTGTTTGTGGCATGTTTCTATTAACTAAAATAAATGTTTGAGTATAAGAAATAATAAAATGCTTTAATATACTTTAAATTTATTTTAGTAAATATAATACATTAGAGTCACGTTGCACCTTATAGAACTAGTATCATAGCTCCATCTGTCATGGTTTAGAAGATAGTTTTTCAGATTCTAATCTGGTCAGTACATAGGTATTTTTCAGGATTTCAACATTCAATCTTTTAGGGTTTAAATTATACAATCGATATCTTTTTTGTGAAAGAATATAGTCATTGTTTAGGTTTTGGGGCGTTTTGGATTGGTTATTGAAATTTGTAGGAGTTTTTAGGAATATTTAGGAAAGGTTTACTCATTCAAGGGAAATCTTCTCAACAACGATTTTTCTAGGTGCAAGGAACAAACACTCTAATGGTGAAATTTTACTTCTTCGGATGATTTTGGGAGCTCCATAAGGATTTAGGAGGAAAATAAATAGGCACTAGAAAGATATGTGAATCATATACATGTTGGTAATATCGATTTTTCTCTAAGACTTGAAGGTTTCATGAAGAATTTCAATATAATTTAGCTACCCCTTTCGGTTCTAGACAAAAATGGCCCTAAATTTGTAAGTACTAAAGATATGATCACCACATAGTGATAGGTTAATATTTTTAAATGTTAAATCGTAAACCCTAAACCTTAAACATTCAACCCTAAACCCTAAGCCCTAAGCCCTAAACCTTGAACCATGAGCCCTAAATGCTAAACCATAAACCCTAAACCCTAAACCCTCAACATTGAATCTTAAACCCTAAATCCTAAACAATAAACCCTAAACCCTGAACATTAAACCCTAAACCCTAATCCTTGAATAGTTTTGAGCTAATCAAACACCCTCTAGGATAGTTCAAGAAATATATTAAGCATTTGGAGGTGATGTCAAAGAATCTTGGAAGTGTTGGAGGTAATTTAGGAATATTTAGGAATTCTTTTTAGGACATAGGGTTTAGGGTTTAGGGTTTAGGGCTCATGGTTTAGGGTTTAAGGCTCATGGTTTAGGGCTCATGGTTTAGGGTTGTTTAGGGCTCAAGGTTTAGGGCTTAGTGTTTAGGGTTTATGGTGGTAAAAATAGGGTTTAGGTTTTAGGGTTTAGGGTTTAGGGCTCAGGGCTCAGGGTTTAGGGATCAGGGTTTAGAGTTAAGGGTTTAGGGTTTATGGTTGAGGGTTTAGGGTTTAGGGTTTAGGATTTAGGGTTTAATGTTTAGGGTTCATGGCTCAAGTTTTAGGGTTTTGGACTCTAGGTTTAAGGTTGAAAATTCAGGGTTTAAGGTTTAAGGCTAAGGGTTTAGAATTTAGGGTTTAGGGGTTAGGGTTTAGGGCTCATGGTTTATAGTTGATGGATTAGGGTTTAAATTTTAAGGTTTATGGTTCACATTTTAGGGTTTTGAGTTTAGGGTTAGGGTTTAGGTTTTAGGGTTTATGGTTTATAGATTATGGCTTATGGCTTAGGGTTTAGGATTTAGGGTTTAGATTTTAGGGTTTAAGGTGCTAAAATAGGGTTTATGATTTAGGGTTTAGGTTTTGGGGTTCAAGGTTTAGGATTTAGGGTTTAGGGATTATGGCTTAGGGCTTAGGTGTAGGATTAGATGATACCTCTCTAGGTGTAGCTCCCCTCTTGAGGATCATATTCATATTCGATGTATTTCCATCGAAGAGGGAAACTCCCCTATCAAATTGGTTATTCAATATGACGTGGAAGATGAGTAAAGAAAATGAAATTTGGAGAATTAGATTTCATTGGTAATTAGTACTAAGTATCAACAAGACTAATATGGATTCCGACTACTCGACTAGGAGGGCATGAAAATATTAGGAACATATTTCCTAGTATCATTCCTAGAACCATCATTGAGTCTACTTGTGAAAAATAAGCATAGAAATAGGGGTATGAATAAGAACACAAAGGATTTATCAATCACCTAGTAAATATTTCTTGTTTAGTTCTAAATGGGAGTCAGTTAGCCTATGACTTAGTGACCTTCCATTCATTGGTAATTCCTTCTATGATAAACCCATGGATGCTTTTAAAATCTCCTTAGAAAATATTGGGGTGGTCATCAAGCCTAATAAAGGGTGTGATGTGATGTGTCAAAACTATATATTCACAAGAACCTCTTCTTCCTTTAAAGTTCTTGGTTTGTCCCAGTAATGATGTCTCTTTGTATCTAAGGATCGAGGACTACTGGGGTCTGTGGCAAGATTGGGCATTCAGGAATCATTGAGTGTTTGAATCAGAATGTTGTTGCATCTGGAGAAATATTCTCAAACATTGGAGTAATGCATCTTGGAAAATAAAATTGAACCTCAGAAATCCTCTCAAATTTCCAATCTAGGTCTGGTCTAGGTCGTATTCTGGTCTTGTTTTTGTTTCATTTTCTAGTTAAGTCGTTGAATATGGAAGTTTTAGGAAAGGAATCCACACTTGAATAATTATTCCCATTTATATTATTGGTAATGCCAATGGCAGTGGCAGTTCTATGGAATTCAGTTGGTGGAAGGCGGGGTTGTGCCCTTGTTGGTTTTTCCCCATGGCGTCATAGGTAGCCTTTCTGGTATTATCAGAGAGAAATCCCCATGCTTGTGTGATAATTTTAAAATCTCCCTCAGCTCCTAGGAACTTATTTTTATCAGGATGCAATTGTAAGGCTAGTTTTAGCAGGTATTAATAAAAATAAAATAAATTTGACTAGAATTACTTACGAAATGCATTCCTTCACTTTGAGATTATCTTTATAAATGCAATCCAACTTTCTAAGTTCTCCATATTTTCTAAATTTGGGTCGAATTGACATTCGGGGCCTCTAAAGGTGTGAATAAAATGGTGAGTTCATTTCCTCCAACATTTTTTGAAGTGAATTTAAATGAAATGAAATGTGGAATTTAGAGGTGGCACGTGGTAGACATTGATTTTCCTACCACCAATTTTGAGTGACAAAACTTCTAACATGAACTTTAAACCCTAAACCTTGAACCCTGACATCGAAACCCTAAACCATCAACCCTAAACCCTAAACTATGAACCCTAAACCCTGAGCCCTAAACCCTAAACCCTAAATTATGAACCCTAAACCCTAAGCCCTAAACCTAAACCCTCAACCCTAAACCCTAAACACTAAAACCTAAACCCTAATTCCCAAACTTTGAGCCCTAAACCTAAAACCCTGAACCTTGAGGCCTAAACCCTAAACACTTAACCCTAAGCGCTAAGCCCTAAACCTTAAACCCTAAACCCTAAACCCTTAGCCCTAAGCCATAAACCATAAATCGTAAACCCTAAACCTTAAAACCTAAATTTTAAACCTTGAACACTAAAAATTGAGCCCTGATCCCTAGACATTAAACCTTGAGCCTGGAGTATTGATACCTAAACCCTAAACCCTAAACTGGTAACCCCGAACATTGAACCCTCAACCATAAACCCTAAACCCTAATCCCTAAACCCCAAACCCTAAACTTTAAACCCTAAACACTAAACCCTAAACCCCAAACCTTATTTACCCTAAACCCCAAACCCTAAACCTTAAACCATAAACCATAAAACCTAAACCCTAAACCCTAAACTATGAGCCCTAAGATATGAACCCTAAACCCTAAACCCTAAATACTAAACCCTAAACCATAAATCCTAAACATTTAGCCTTTAAACTGAGCCTTAAACCCTAAATCCTAAACCATAAACCCTAAGCTATAAGACCTAAATCCACGAGCCCTAAGTGTTAAACCACGAACCCCTAACCATAAGCCCTAAATGCTAAACCCTAAACCCTAAATTGAGAATAACAAGTATAGTGGTATTTTTGGGTCTTGCGTATTACGATACAAAGTAAATTTGATTATTTTTACACTCTTTTGAATTATTCTTTCAACAGTCATGGGAAGCGAATATTTCATTCGAAGAACATAGCTTGATATGTCCAGTGCTTGTGTAAGCTGGAAATTTGAGAGGATTTCTTAGCTTCAATTTAATTTTCAAGATGCATTACTCCCATGTTTGAAAATGTTTTTCAGTCTGATACAATGACATTATGATTCAGACACTCAATGATTTGATCCTGAATGTCAAATCCTAACACAGACCCTAGTAGTCCTCGATCCTTGGATACATGGAGACATCATTACTGAGACAAACTAGGAAATTTCAAGGAAGAAGAGGTTCTTGTGAATATATAGTTTTGAGACATCTAGAAATCCTACAAATGTTAATAAACAATCGAAAAGGCCCCTAAAATCTTGAAGGTTGAATGCTGAAATCCTAAAAAATACCTATGTACTGACCAAATTAGAATCTAAAAAATATATTCTAAACCATGATAGATGGAGCTGTGAGACTAGTTCCATAAGGTGTAGAGTGACCCTAACATCTTATACTTAGTAAAATAAATTTAAAGTATAATTTTTTCTTTTATTATTTCTTATACTTATAATAATAAAAGAAAACTTATACTTAAACATTTATTTTAGTCAATAAATGCATGCCAAAAACACATATACCACATAACACATTGAAACACGAGCACATTCTCATACTTACTAGAGCATAACACGCTGCATTATAGAGCAACCCCGATTTTTCTCTGTCGTGTTATAAAGCATCCAAGGCATAACGCGAGTGCGTTATCGCCAAAAATATATTTGTGTCTTCTTTTTCTCCCCCATCTATGTAAACTTTCCATTTAATCAAAATTTTATCCCTCCTCTCCCAAGTGCGAGACAAAATCCACATCATACATTATAACTTCTTGAATTGTGGCCCCCATACTATCTGATATTAGATTTTCAAATGCAAAATGTGTCTTCTCATCATTGATTTGTGGAGATTTACTTGGAGGAGGAGAGTCCTGTAATTCATGCACATTTTGCTGCGGTTTTGGTGGAGGAGGTGGAGTAGATTGAATCATATCATGGGTGTGAAAATAGTTTCCCTTGTCTGCATTGCCACTATCAAATCCCAAATACTCCTCGTCATGATCAATGTTGTTAAAAAGTTGGTTTCATGTCACACTTAAGACACCGCCTAGTGAGAGTCCAGGAAATTATGTGGTTAGGATGAAGTGTTTTTATTGAGTCTATAAGAAACCTTATATTATTTCTAGAAGATCTTCTAGTTCTTAGGAATGTACTTGTTAGTGGTATTGGTCACCTCCTTGTAAGTGGAATGCACTGAGAAGCTCTATTACCTGCAAGAAGCAAACCAAAAATTATTAGAAAGTTATCATTATACGTTTGGGCCTTGTAAATACTAAAAAAATGTAACTAAATAAAGCATGCTAAATATTATACATTACAATTTACCTTGCATGATCAGAGACACAATCATGACATTTCAATCTTGACACCCAGAATGAGTTTGATCTTCATCATCAAACTCAGTAGTTTCTAAATACAATAAATGTAGAAATATTAAAATATTGTACTACTTACATAATCTATACTAGTAGTTTGAATTGGTTAATTATATAAAAAGTAAACTTTATACCTGTAGTCAAATGTGATGGTAGGTGTGATGCACATACCGACCCCATAGGTCTTATTTGACAAGGAACTCGTATTTTTGTTAATTTTGTTTAATCCATGTCAGAATCGAAGATACCTACGGAGGGCTTTACCTTCAACAATAGCCTCCTTATGAGATATTGCAGCCATAATTATTCTCTCGCTAAAAGAAAATATTACAATTATTATTGTATTCAAAAATATTGAATGCAAAATCGTTATAACATGAAAACTTTAAAATTAATTGTTACTGTTGTTCTTCAAGAGAGAGACCATTCATTTTATCATTAATTGCAGTTGGAATTTGTGTGTGCTACAATTGGAAGAAAGATTCTTGATAGAAAGCAAGTATATAATTGCAAGAAGAGAATATAGTCTTGGATTTATCATACATATTGGCACTATAGGCACGGGAGACATTTGTTTTTATTTGATTGGAAAAATATGTGCACCAATCGAATTGTTTCCCTATTAGTGTCTGAATTATATATTGAACTTACAAAGATGGAATGTTTGTAGACCTGCCTGTAACACAATCCCGGCACGAAAAAGTGATGCATTATGGACATTATTATGCTTTGATTTAGTATGATGTTAGACATTTGATCATGGATTATTTTGATCTTGATTTGGTTATGATGCACGATGATTATTAGAGACACTCATATGTGGATGATGATATACTATTTGACATGGATGTTTTATGGATGTTTTTCGGACATGTGATTTTGGATATTATGAGTAGATCTAGAAAATGGATATTATATGATGATGATATAGTTGTTGATATAAATTATATGTGATAATGTTAAATTGCCTTGATGTTGTTGTGATTCACATATTTAGATGATTTTGTGATTATATTTATATTCATTTTGGATGTTCTGATATGGCCACGAGGCCGAAGGAGGTATTTTGTGTTTTTAGGTTAAAATATCACAACAAACATCGGGGATTAGAGACCAACCACAATGGAATTCTAGGTGAATTCGACAAGGTCACCATGGAAACTTGTTTTATTGTGTTGTGTTTGTTGTTGTTAGGGATTCCCATGGGGGGATCACCTTTATATGTGACCATGGGTTTTGTAATTATTAATGTGGTTAATTATTTTTTATTATTGTTGTATGTATTTTATTAGTAATGTGTCCCTTTTTTTTATTTAATTAAAATTGTGGTAGATTAATGTGAGAAATCATATGGTTAAAATTTAAATAAATCAAATTGGGATATGGGAAAGTAATAATGGAAGTTGTTGGCTCTTTGTATTAAATATGTAAGGGATGTGTAAGTTTGTGTAAGAGTTGTGTAAGTCTGATTTTGGAGTATGAAACACTCCACCTCCTTGGAAATTCGAATTTGTCCTTGGAGGCTGTTTTTGGAGGCTTGTGGGACAAGTAAAACTTGTCCCATACCTCTCAATTTAATTTACCAACCATACTTATGGTTGGAGGGTGATTTTAGAACTTTTATAATGCATTTTATTAATCATGTTGCAAGTTTTGATTGCACTCTCTTACATTTTATTTAATTTTGCATTCCTTTGGGGTGTGGGTTTTTTGGAGTGTGCAAGTAAATTGTCATATTTTCACCCACCTCTTTATTGTGCTTGGGAGAATGAAATTTTGTCTTTTGTGTTTGGAGTTGAGGATGTGTGATGTGGCATCCTACATGGATCCACATCATCCTCTTCTCTTCCCCTTCTATAAAATTCAAACTCTTTGCTTGTTTTGGGTTGTTGAATCATTTTACAAACTTCTTTGGGGCACATTTTTTTGCTTGTTTGGAGCTCTTGTGGATTGTGGAGGAGATTGGAGATAATTTCATACTTGGCATTGTTGTTTTGGGACTGTGTTTTTGGCATTGAAAGCTTGTTATTGGAAACAAAAGCTACCATGGAAAGGTAGGAGCTTAGCTCTTCTTTTGTGATTGTTATTTATTTTGTGTATGAATGAATGGTGCATGTTTTTGATTTATTTGTTGGCTGGTTGGGTAGACTGCCATAGGAATGGTGTAGGAGAAGGCTATGGGGAATTCATGTGGGGGCATAAGGGAATGCTAGTGGCATCATATTTTGTGGAGGGAGTTTGGGTTTGGGATCCACCATGGAAAAGAAATAGCTTGCATTTCTTACTTTGTGGGGGGCATAAGGAAATATGTGGGGGCATAAGGAGGGATGTGGGGGCATAAGGATATGTTTGGTGAAATTTTTTGGTGGTTTTTACATGGTGGATGCCCAATTCCCATTAGGAGGCATAAGTAGCTTCCCCATAGTCCTTGCTCCTTTGGCTTGCATGATCAAGCCCGAGTTTTGTTTTGAATGTTTTCAAATGCAGTTGTAAAATGTTGTTTTGTTTGAACTATGTGTTTTTTTAAATTGAATATGCATGTTGAAAGAATGTGTGTATTTTGTGGAAGCCAATTGTTGCCATGGGTTGAATCACACCTCTTATTATATTGTGGTTGGGGTTTGGGGGCCAATGATGAAGGATGGATTCTCCTTTCATTGGATGTCTTGGTTGGGTGGAGAGTATTGCCTTTCCCCCACTTTTGTTGTGATCAATTTGGAAGAAAAAGAAAACTTGCATGTTGTTGTTTTGGAGCAAAAGAAGAAGATAGTTTTGACAGCCCCTTGTGAAACAAATTCATTTGTAACCTTTCCCACTTGAAGTGGATGAAATTGTAATATATATTTGTGAAGAAAAGATGTATGTAATTGATTATGAAAGTGTATATTGAAATGTGAAAGATATTTATTTTTCTGCTCTATACATTGGAAAGAAAGAAATAGAAATATGGTTGTTGCATTCAAACATTGAAAGATGTAAAGTTGTATATTTGAATTAATAAAGAATTGCAAGACTTTCCCTCATTTGCATTGTTGTGTTGAATTGGAATATCAAATTGTGATTTGAAATCCCTATTTTGGAAAATGGAAAAAAAGGAAGAAACACGTGAGATGTAATTGTATTATTTTTCCTTGTTTTCAAATATATGTTTTGGGAAAGATAGAAACTAGATTCTTTTTTTAATGATTGCTTGAAGAAGGAAAACACTTAAGTCTACCATGGATTGAATTAAATGTTTCATTGTATGGAAAAAGAGATAGTTAGATCTCTGTTTGAAAAGAAGAAATGCACATGGAAATAATGTAGTATTTTGTATCTTTTGAAAATGTGACAAAATTGGAAACCAGACTTTATAATTTAGCCATTAAATGGTTTGATTAAATCACTCAAATGTAATGGAATAGAATAGAAATTAATTTCCACACTTGAATGATGAAATTGATAAACAAATTCTCTAGAAATGGATCTTTGTTGTAAAATTTAAACTAGCAAATAAATTTAATCAAAATGTACAGTTTGGGCCTGCACATTATAATCAACTTGGAAATGTTAAAATTTAGCATGTTGTATTATCAAGGAACTCAAATTGACAAAGAAAACTTAAGAAAACAATTTAAAACATTGCAAAATCGAGCCCAATCCCTTTCACAGTCATTTTTTATCAATTGTTGGAAAAATGTAAATTGGAAATCAAACAAGTAAAATTACCTTCCTAAAACACTCTAAATCCTTCCTAGAGTAATCCTCCATGTCTATTTTTGGCATGTTGAGTGAAGGAGGAGATCAAATTGAATCAAATTTATAAGTTAAAAATTACCAGTTGGCTATTTAAAATCCTGCAGGCCATTTTCACAAAATTGACCCTTAAACTTTATCAAAATGTAAAATTTATGATTCTTGTGCAAAGAGGGCATGAGAGATTTCAGAAAGTCCTCATTTTCCCAAAACTAAGATTTCTAGAAAAATTTATGGCCCTCTAAAGTTTTCCTACCTTGGTGGGAAAATTTGGGAAAATTTTCCTCACAAGTGTCTGTGGCCCAAAAAATTCCATTTAAAAAAAAAATTTTTAAAAAAAAATTTTGGGGAATTTTTTTTTAAATTTCCCCACTCAGAACCAACCAAAGGAGGGTGCCATGTGCATGGGGTGATAGTGGGGTGGGGAAACCTTTGTGACCATTTTTCCTTTGAAATATTTTTTGGAAAATAATTCTACGTTTTTCCTCGTGGCCCCGCACTCCCACCTCACCCTGGTGAGACCTTCCGTAGGTGCGCGGACCCGTGCACGCCATTTACCCCTTCCTTCCCCTTTGGTGAAATTTCCCAAAATCTCCCATTGTTGCACCCTTCCCTCTTTCCTTCCCCATGTTGTTGGTTGAGTGCCACATGTCCTTGGCGGACCCACGGGCACATGGGGCTAAATGGCCTTGGGTTAAATTTTCCTCCCTTTCGCACCAATTCCCCGCCCTTCCCTCATCCTCCCACGTGAGCTTAGAGCCCACACGTGTCCTGAGGGCGGCAAGGAGGCACGATAACAAATGGGAATTTTATCCCCACGCAATAAAAATTTCAAACACCGCCCTGTGACCCGCCAACCCAAAAATTGCTTTTCCCCCGCTGACATGTGTCCCCTTGGGGGAAAATTTGACCCCTAAGGTCCACCGGTCCATAACTGGAGTTTTACAAGGAGTTAGGAGGACTTCTTTATATATTGTTGGAAAGGTGAGAAAATTTCCTATCCAATGGGAAATGATTTAGGGAAATTTTGAATGTGTTAAGTGTGAGAAAAATCAAGTTGAAACTCTGAGCCTATTAGAGAGTGGGTATGGTGATAATTTACCCCCTGAACCTAACTAAAACTTCTAACCCTAAAATTTGGACCTTGTGACCTCTGATAATTGTTAATAAATGAAAAGTATGTTCTAGTAGATTAAACTTGTTCCAAAACCTGTTAGTGTCAATTGTTGTCTTGCAACCTAGTTGTAGACACTTCTAATAAAAAAATTATTCCATAATTTTCCTAACTAACCCTAGGTTGTTTCTTGGGTCTCAAGTGGGTTGTTTTAATGGGCATCACACTTGGTATCAGAGCAAGTGGTTCAAAATCTTGGACCATTGGGCACACTAGAAAACTTGGGACATGAAACTTAAACCTAGCACATTTTTAAAAAATCTAAAAAAAATAACTTAGTTTAGAAATTACATATTTTAGTAAACATGGAAATTGAATAAAACCTAGAAAAATGAACTAACTCTCACTTTGGTCTATGCAGGAGGTGATGGGGGGGGGAATTTTCACATAGACTCAGACTTACCACCACCACCACCACCATTGGATCAGGGTGTAGCAGCTATCCTACCCCAGATTTGTAGACTCTTTAGGATGTCAATGCCGCTCTACGTGGAGGATTAGGAGGAGGACATGCAACTAGTCATGACAGAGCCCCTTCCATTGAGGGTCAAGTATCTCCTCGACCTAGTAAGGAGCATAGAGGAGAGAACTCCCATGTAGAGTCAGCCAGAGTAGAGTCACCACCTAGAGGGATAGGGTGACCAAGTTTAGAGTGTAGAGAGAGGTCTCGGAGCCCTAGGCTTAGGGATGAGCACACCGAGAGACCTAGAGGCCATCAGACCACAACTACAGATCACATCAGGGAGATCCTAAAGCTTTGGCCATCACATTACTTAGGTGACATGGGTGGATTTTAGGTAGAGGCCTGGCTAGTGAGCTTGAGTGGTTGCTTCAAGATTTGTCCTTGTTCTAGTAACACATGAAAGCTCATGTTGTGATCCATCTACTGAGGGATGGAGTAGGAGTATGGTGGAGGACAGAGGAGTAAAAGCTCCATGTAGATTTTGAGACAGTGACCTGGGAGCTATTTGAGGAGAGATTCAGAGCAGGTATTTTTCATGGAGGTTCATACAACAAAGGATCGATGAGTTCCATGACCTCCGATAGGCATCTCTTTCAGTAGTAGAGTATGAGAGTAGATTTCTGGATCTACTCCAGTATGTTGAGTATATGTAGGATGAGCAGTGTGGATTCACAGGTTCATTTGGGGCCTGAATTTAGATATTGGAGGTGCAGTGTAGATCCACTACCCATAGACATTAGCTGAGGCCGTCGAGAAGGCCTATATAGTAGAGGAGACTGAGGGAAGACCCAAGCAGGCTAGAGACCGAGTCTGGAGCCACATACAATAGATGCAAGATAGTAGATCGAGGGGGTTAGTACCTCTCCCTCATGGTGGATAGGGTTTAACACAGTCATCCTTTAGGCCACAGCAGTAGAGCAATCCCACCCACCTCATAGACCTCCACAGAGAGTTGATGCACAGAGAGGTCAGAGTATGGGGCCTCCTCCTAGGGGTCCCATCAAGACACAGGGTGGACCTAGAGCTCAGTCAGTGGGAGCTCAGCAGAGACCTCAAGCAGAGACCACATCTAGATCATCGGGATCCATGCCACATACTTCTAGGGAACCTACTGGAGGTGCTACTCATTGGGGAGGATCAGGAGGATGTTTTGGTTGTGGAGTTACTAGACACTTTTGGAGAGATTGCCCACAAAACCCTAATAACAAGGGTAAGACACAGATCTCTAAGCCTATTGTTGGTGACATGGGATGTAGCCACAAGATTTATGTAGTGGTTGAGAACACGATAGAAGAGCATTAGAGCATAGTCATTGAGACCATAGGTAGCATTGGTGGTATTCCTACCTCTGTATTGTTTGATTCTGGTTCTTCTGATTCTTTCATTGCACCATCTTTAGTAGAGTGATGCAGGCTGGTGGTAGTTAGGTAGGGTCTTAGTTGGGATGTCGAGATGGCTTCTGGAGCCAAGATCTCTATAGACTCCTTAGTTAAGGAGTGTGTAGTGGATTTGGGACCTTTCACCACTACCTCAGATCTTCGTATCCTTCCTTTGGGCTCGTATGGAGTCATTTTGGGTATGGATTGGTTATCTACACACATGGCAGGATGGATTGTTACCACAAGACTATATCTTGTGTAGATGATTTGGGAGTTGAGTCGGTGATTTTAGGGGTCAGGAGACCCATTTCTATTCACACCATTTCCACTATGTAGCTTAAGCGGTGTGTGTGATGGGGTTATCAGATGTATGTTGTGATAAGCCTGAATAGATTAGAGGATGGGTCTAGTGGACCATCACTAGATGATCATCCCATTTTGAGAGAGTTTTTGATGTCTTTCCAGGGGAGCTACTAGGGTTACCACCCCCACGTGAGATTGATTTTCATATAGATCTAGTTCCTGGAGTAGAGCCTATCTCACGAGCACCTTATCGGATGACCACCCCAGAGCTCTATGAGCTCAAGTTGCAGCTTGAGGGCCTTTTGGAGAAAGGCCTTATCCATCCTAGTGTATCCCCTTGGGGTGCACCAGTGATCTTTGTGAAGAAGAAGGATGGATCCTTGCGGTTGTGTATTGATTACCGCCAGTTGAATAAGGTAACGATCAAGAATCGTTATCCCCTTCCACGTATTGATGACTTGTTTGATCAGATGAAGGGAGCCACAATTTTCTCTAAGATTGATCTTAAGTCAGGGTACCATCAGCTGAGGATTTTAGAGGTGAACATTCATAAGACACCTTCCGCATAAGATATGGGCACTATGAGTTCACAGTGGTGCCTTTTGGTTTGACTAATGCCCCCACAATGTTCATGAGTTTGATGAATGGGGTATTTAGACCTTCTTAGATCACTTCGTGCTCATCTTCCTAGATGAAATCTTGATATACTCACGTATGCATGAGGAGCATGAGGGGCACCTTTTTCAGGTTCTTCAATGTCTTCGTGAGCAGCAACTTTACAAGAACTTGGAGAAGTGTGCATTCTTTTCAGATAGAGGTATATATTTGGGTCATATCATTTTTGGGGAAGGTATCGTCATCGATCCTTCCAAGATTAGAGCCATTATGGATTGGCCAACACCCACTACAGTGACGAGGTGCACAACTTCATGGGATTAGTAGGTTACTATAGGAGATTTGTTTAGGACTTCTCTCGGATTAGCACCCTATCACTTCCCTTCAGAGGAAAGGAAGAAGTTTTTTTTTGTCAGACAGATGCAAGTAGGCCTTTAGGAAACTAAAGGAGTGCCTCACTACAACACCTATTCTTGTAGTGTTGGATCCACAGGGTGAGTTCTTTGTTTATACATGGATGCTTCTTTAGTAGGGCTTGGAGGTGTGTTGATGCAGGAGGGTAGAGTAGTGGCTTTTGAGTCTCGCAAACTCAAAGATCACGAGATTAATTATCCGACTCATGATCTTGAGCTTGCAGCAATTTGTGCATGCTTTGGTTTGATGGAGGCACTTTCTTCTTTGCAAGAGATTCACACTCAAGACAGATCATTTGAGTCTTCATCACCTCTTCACGTAGCCCAATCTCAACACTTGTTAGTGGTGTTGGATGGAGTTGCTTTGTGAGTATGACATGGAGATAGAACATGTGAAGGGGAAGGAGAATGTGGTAGCAGATGCTCTCAATAGATGGAGACATGTGGCTATGGCCACCTCAGTGAGCATAGATTTGTGGAGCAAGATTCTTCAAACTTCCTCTTGATAGCTTCTACATTGTAGTACAAGAAAAGATTAAGTCTCAGAGACCCCTTGAGGGGAATTTTGATGGTTTTTCCTTAGATTTAGATGGTATTCTCAGGCACAGAGGAAGGATATATGTTCCCAGAGATGGAGGCTTGAGGCAGGATATCTTGGTAGAGGCACATTGTGCACCCTATTTAGCCCATCCCGAGGTGAAGAAGATGCACACCACCTTGCGACAATTGTATCATTAGAGAGGACTTGTAGAGATGTGGATCAATTTTTGTCATGATGTTTAGAGTGCTAGAGAGTTAAGGCCGAGCATCAAGCATCCAAAAGGACTTATTTATCCTCATGTTATACCGGAATGGAAATGGACACCATTTCCATGGATTTCATTGTTGGGCTACCAATGTCGAGATATCACCATGACGCCATCATGGTCATGGTTGATAAATTGACAAAAGTGGCTCACTTTTTTCTCTGAAGTGAAGACCACTTATATAGCTAGAGCAAAGTGGCACATGAGTATATTTGGATGAGATTTTAGGTTACATGGGATTTTCGTGGAAGATCATTTATGACCGTGATCCTTGTACACTTCACATTTTGGACTACTCGGACTACCAAGTATGTCCTCGGGATGAGAATCAACTTCAGCATAACATATCACCCTAAGACAGATGGAAAGACTGAGAGGGTGAATCAATATTTTAGAGGACATGCTCAGGATGTATGTGATGGATCAGTAGTCTAAATGGGAGGAGTACCTATACTTAGTGGAGTTTTCCTACAATAATAGTTTCCAGAGTTCCATAGGCATGGCTCCTTTTCAGGATTTGTATGGTAGAGAGTGTAGGACACCTCTTAGCTAGGACAGGTTAGAGGATAGGGTTCTCTTGGACCAGATCTTCTACAGGACATGGAGTAAAGCAGGTGGTGTTGATCAGGTAGAGATTGTAGGAGGCACAGGACATGAAGAAGAAGTATGCAGATCAACATAGGATCGACCATAGTTTTGATGTGGGCATGAAGGTGTTCCTTCGTGTTAGGCCACACAAGATCCCTATCCATTATGGAAAAGGTTCTAAGTTAGCTCCTAGATTTATGGGTCCTTTTGAGATCTTGGAGCGTATCATCCCTTTGGCCTACCATCTAGCATTGCCACCCATCTTGTCTCACATACATGATGTTTTTCATGTTTCAGTTCTCAAGAGATATATTACAGATCCTTCTCATGTGTTAGATTAGACATCATTATAGGTGCAGGATTAGGGGTAGGTGATGGTGGAGCCCATTTCACATCCTAGATCACAGGACCCTGGGCCTTCGAGGTAGAGAGGTTGATTAGGTTCGGGTGCAGTGGGACAGATATGATGAGATACAACAGCTACATGGGAGGATGCTACTTCATTACGAGTTTAGTTTCCACATTTGTTCTAGTGACTTCCAGGAGGAAGTCGAGTCTAAGGGGAGGGGGATGTAGTGCCCACTTCCCTTTGACACTTGTTGATACTTATTTTGATACGGTTGATTACATTATGGACATTATTATGTTTTGATTTAGTATGATGTTAGACATTTGATCATGGATTATTGTTGATCTTGATTTGGTTATGATGCATGATGATTATTAGAGACACTCATATGTGGATGATGATATACTATTTGACATGGATGTTTTATGGATGTTGTTCGGACATGTGATTTTGGATATTATGAGTAGATCTAGAAAATGATATTATATGATGATGATATAGTTATTGATATAAATTGTATGTGATAATGTTAAATTGCCTTGATGTTGTTGTGATTCACATATTTAGATGATTTTGTGATTATATTTATATTCATTTTGGATGTTCTGATATGGCCACGAGGCTAAAGGAGGTATTTGTGTTTTGCAGGTTAAAATATCACAACAAACATCGGGGATTGGAGACCAACCACAATGGAATTCTAGGTGAATTCGACAAGGTCACCATGGCAACTTGTTTTATTGTGTTGTTTTTTTGTTGTTAGGGATTCCCATGGGGGATCACCTTTATATGTGACCATGGGTTTTGTGTAATTATTAATGTGGTTAATTTTTATTATTGTTGTATGTATTTTATTAGTAATGTGTCCCTTTCTTTTATTTAATTAAAATTGTGGTAGATTAATGTGAGAAATCATATGGTTAAAATTTAAATAAATCAAATTGGGATATGGGAAAGTAATAATGGAAGTTGTTGGCTCTTTGTATTAAATATGTAAGGGATGTGTAAGTTTGTGTAAGAGTTGTGTAAGTCAGATTTTGGAGTATGAAACACTCCACCTCCTTGGAAATTTGAATTTGTCCTTGGAGGCTGTTTTTGGAGGCTTGTGGGACAAGTAAAACTTGTCCCATACCTCTCAATTTAATTTACCAACCATACTTATGGTTGGAGGGTGATTTTAGAATTTTATAATGCATTTTATTAATCATGTTGCAAGTTTTGATTGCACTCTCTTACATTTTATTTAATTTTGTAGTCCTTTGGGGTGTGGGATTTTTGGAGTGTGCAAGTAAATTGTCATATTTTCACCCACCTCTTTATTGTGCTTGGGAGAATGAAATTTTTCTTTTGTGTTTGGAGTTGAGGATGTGTGATGTGGCATCCTACATGGATCCACATCATCCTCTTCTCTTCCTCTTCTATAAAATTCAAACTCTTTTCTTGTTTTGGGTTGTTGAATCATTTTGCAAACTTCTTTGGGGCGCATTTTTACTATTTGGAGCTCTTGTGGATTGTGGAGGAGATTGGAGATAATTTCATACTTGGCATTGTTGTTTTGGGATTGTGTTTTTGGCATTGAAAGATTGTTGTTGGAAACAAAAGCTACCATGGAAAGGTAGGAGCTTAGCTCTTCTTTTTGATTGTTATTTCTTTTGTGTATGAATGAATGGTGCATGGTTTTGATTTATTGTTGGCTTGTTGGGTAGACTGCCATAGGAATGGTGTAGGAGAAGGCTATGGGGAATTCATGTGGGTGGGGGCATAAGGGAATGCTAGTGGCATCATATTTTTTGTGGAGGGAGTTTGGGTTTGGGATCCACCATGGAAAAGAAATAGCTTGCATTTCTTACTTGTGGGGGGCATAAGGAAATCCATGGGGGGCATAAGGAGGGATTGTGGGGGCATAAGGATATGTTTGGTGAATTTTTTGGTAGTTTGTTATAGGTGGATGCCCAATTCCCATTGGGAGGCATAAGTAGCTTCCCCCATAGTCCTTGCTCCTTTGGCTTGCATGATCAAGCCTGAGTTTTGTTTTGAATGTTTTCAAATGTAGTTGTAAACTACTGTTTTTTGTTTGGACTGTGTTTTATATTGAATTATGCATGTTGAAAGAATGTTGTGTTTTTGGAAGCCAGTTGTTGCCATGGGTTGAATCACACCTCTTATTATATTATGGTTGGGGCTGGGGGCCAATGATGAAGGATGGCTTCTCCTTTCATTAGATGTCTTGGTTGGGTGGAGAGCATTGCCTTTCCCCCACTTTTGTTGTGATCAATTTGGAAGAAAAAGAAAACTTGCATGTTGTTGTTCTAGAGTAGAAGAAGACAATTTTTCCAGCCCCTTGTGAAACAAATTCATTTGTAACCTTTCCCACTTTAAGTGGATGAAATTGTAATGTATTTTGTGAAGAAAAGATGTATGTAATTGATTATGAAAGTGTATATTCGAAATGTGAAAGATATTTATATTCTTCTCTATACATTGGAAAGAAAGAAATAGAAATCTGTTTGTTGCATTCAAACATTGAAAGATGTAAAGTTGTATATTTGAAGTCAATAAAGAATTGCAAGACTTTCCCTCATTTTATTGTTGTGTTGAATTGGAATATAAAATTGTGATTTGAAATCCTTGTTTTGGAAAATGGAAAAAGGAAGAAACACGTGAGATGTAATTGTATTATTTTGCCTTGTTTTCAAATATATGTTTTGGGAAAGATAGAAACTGGATTCTTGTTTTAATGATTGTTGGAAGAAGGAAAACACTTAAGTCTACCATGGATTGAATTAAATGTTTCATTGTATGGCAAAAGAGATAGTTAGATCTCTATTTGAAAAGAAGAAATGCATGTGGAAATAATGTAGTAATTTGTATCTTTGAAAATGTGACAAATTGGAAACTAGACTTTATAATTTATCCATTAAATAGTTTGATTAAATCACTCAAATGTAATGGACTAGAATAGAAATTAATTTCCACATTGAATGATGAAATTGATAAAAAAATTCTCTAGAAATGGATCTCTGTTGTAAAATTTAAAACCGGAAAATAAATTTAATCAAAATGTACAATTTGGGCCTACATATTATAATCAACTTGAAAATGTTAAAATTTAGCATGTTGTATTATCAAGGAACTCAAATTGACAAAGAACACTTAAGAAAGCAATTTAAAACATTGCAAAATCGAGCCCAATCCCTTTCACAGTCATTTTCTATCAATTGTTGGAAAAATGTAAATTGGAAATCAAACAAGTGAAATTACCTTCCTAAATCATCCTAAATCCTTCCTAGAGTAATCCTCCATGTATTTTTGGCATGTTGAGTGAAGGAGGAGATCAAATTGAATCAAATTTATAAGTTAAAAATTACTAGTTTTCTATTTAAAAGCATGCAGCCATTTTCACAAAATTGACCCTTAAATTTTATCAAAATGTAAAATTTATGATTTTTATGCAAAGAGGACATCAAGAGATTTCAAAAAGTCCTCATTTTCCCAAAACCGATCTTTCTAGAAAAATTTATGACCCTTTGAAGTTTTCCTACCTTGGTGGGAAAATTTGGGAAAATTTTCCTGGCAGTTACGTGGCCAAAAAAATTCTTGTTAAAAAATAATTTTTGGGGAATTATTTTTTTAAATTTCCCACAAATAACCAAACCAAAGGCTACCATGTGGTAGCATGGGGTGACAGTGAGGTGGGAAAACCTTTGTGACCCTTTTTCCTTTGAAATTTTTGTTTGGAAAAAATTTTCGCATTTTCTCCGCGGCAGCCCCCATTCCCGCCTTCGACGTGGTGAGACCTTTCCGTGGCATGCGCGGACCCATGCACACCATTTAACACTTTTTCCTCCTTGGTGAAATTCTCCAAACTCTCCCCGCCACGCCATGCCCTTCCCTCTTGTGTTCCCACATAGTTTGGTTGAGCACCATGTGTTCTGGCGGACTGTGCATGCATGGGCACCAATGGGATTTTTCCTCCCTTTGGTAAAATTTCCAACCTCGCCCCCCTGTGATCTCGGAGCCCGACACGTGTCCTTGGTATCACAATGCGGAGGAACGGGCATGAATGGGAATTTTATCCCCCGCAAGAAAAATTTCAAACACCACCCCCACGACCCGCCGACCTGAAAATTGTTTTTCGCCCCGCTCAACACGTGTCCCCTTGGGGGAAAATTTGACCCATAAGGTCCACCAGTCCATAACTCGGAGTTTTATAAGGAGTTAGGAGGACTTATTTATATCATTGAAAAGGTGAGAAAATTTCCTATTCAATGGAAATGATTTAGGGAAATTTGGAATGTGTTAAGTGTCAGAAAAATCAAATTGAAACTCTGAGCCTGTTAGAGAGTGGGTATGGGATAAATTACCCCCTAAACCTAACTGAAACTTTTAACCCTAAAATTTGGACCTCTGATGATTTTTAATAAAAGAAAAGTATGTTATAATAGATTAAACTTGTTTTGGAACTTGTTGGTGTCAAATGTTGTCTTACAACATGGTTGTTGACACTTCTAATCAAAAAATAATTATTCCATAATTTTCTGACTAACCCTAGGTTGTTCTAACGGGCATCATAATGTGTGTTTTAGTTTTATCGAGCTAAAATCTATGGGAATGTGAGGTTTTTATATTTGAGTTTAGGCATAGGAGAATACGTGGTGCTTTCCATTATTGAAATTTAGAAGAGGGAGGAAATAAACTTGAAAGGTGCACGTAAGTTTGGGAGAACTTCGAAGATTGGAGAGCTCAGAGACGCTGGAAATGTTCATGGAAAAGTGAAGAAATGAACCTCATAGGGGTATATATAGGGCCAAGAAGGTTTTAAGGGACATGTGGTGACAAATAATTGGCTTGACATGTTGGCCATCCAACCCATGTTGGACTTGCGTGAACCCTACTCGACCAACCTTCCCGTTCAACATCCCTAACCAACCTTCATGTCCATTAGACCCATCCATCCTACCTGTCCACCCTATTTGGCCAACCTACTCATCCAACCCCACTGACCAGCCTACCCGTCCCATATACTCATTCAACCTTCCCATCCATCCTACCCATCTAACCTAGTCATCAAAACTATCTGTCTAAACTATCTATCTAAACCGTCCAGTCCATCCCGCACATCTAACCCATTCATCCAACTTACTAGCCCATCCATCTAACCTCCATCTAACCTACCCATCTAACTTACCCATCCAACTAACCCATCCAACCTACCGTCTAACCTACCTTTCCAACCTACACATTGGACAGTCATCCATCATTTTCCGTATGCCAATGGACAGGACATCTAACACCCTTATAACTATGCAAAATCAAGGAAAATTATGCCCTGCCAAATCCCCTTTGCCATGAAACATTTTTTCAAAAATTCATCATCGATTTGAAAGTCAATTTTGGAGATTTTCCACCAATTCTAAACTAATTTATCAAAGGGGGTCTTAAAATGAATACTCATTTTCTCTACGTTCAATAAATGGCGTGCCAAAATGGGAAAAACCCCCTGTCTTATTTCCACGTGTGAGCATACCATTTAAAGTAATTGGTAGGTTCATAACATTACTTATTGACTTTGATTATTTACCCACCTTGGTATGGAAGTTTTCATTTTATCCATTTTATCAAGAACAATTATCAAGAACCGTTAGTGTGAGTTATCATATGTGTCCTCCTCTCATATTAGAGGGTCATCCCACATGGGTTAGGTTTAGGGTTAGGTTTAGGGTTTCATGTGTGTCATGCACTAGGGTTACTCAACACCCTATATATACCCTTTCACTATTCATTTATGAGCATGCAAAGACACTCCACTGTCTTTCCTCTATGTGCAAGCTTTGTTTCTATTGAGAAATTTCTTCCATTACTGATCAATTCTTTCTTGCAATTACACTAGAGCTATCACGATTCCGTTGGAGTGCAACTACTTCATGGTGCCTCATTTCGATTCGATTCTCACAAACTCTTTTCATGGTATCAGAGCTGAGATCGGGTAAATGTGCACTCGTTATTTTTTAGTTGTGATTACTCTTTCATGGTTTCATTCTTTTACTCTGCATGCAAGTTTTTCGATCACTATTTTCTGGAATTATTTTGCTAATCTCTCTAACAAGCTTTCTCGAGAAAGTTGTGTCAGTTTTTGTGCCTTTTTTGTGCATGTGTAGGTTTTCATCATACCTTGAGCAATCGGGGTTTTTGCCATTTTTAGCTAGCTGTAGCTAAATCCAAAATAGAGTATTTTCTAGTTTTTTAATTTTTTTATTTAACCTGAAATTTTTTAGATCTCTATTTCTGGTTTCTCTATGGTTTCTTGCATGTTTTTGCAGGATATTTGTGGTTTCTCTGTGGTTTTTGCATGGTAGTCTTGTTTCTTTGGGAGATTGAGCTAGAAACATAGGATATTTTTGGCTTCTCTGGCAAGTCATGTTTTTTTGAGCCGTATTGTGGTTATTCTCTAGATGGCTGTCCCGTGGCCATTTTTCTTTATTGTCCTGTGCCCCGTGGCTGTTTTTATTTGTGCTGCCACACCCACAATAACTTTTCCACGGTTTCCTACCATACCACAGTTCCATCGGCTTGCCCCGCTTGGCCTTTCTAATGGCCTTTCCAATGCTGCCCCCTCGGCCCTTCCAACGCACAAGAACAACACATAAAACAAAATCTACATGCGTTTTTTGTCTTTTTCTCTGCTTTCAAAGGTTGTTTGGAGCCTTATGTTGGCCCTTTTCTCTGTCACCGCCTTCTACCACAACCTCCTACAATACTCGGTTGCTCCAAACAAAACCCTATGCAAAACTGGTAAGTCATTTTTCATTGGTAAGTTTCTTATTTGGTAAGTTTTTATGTTTTTGATACGTTTTTTTATAAAATACTTTCTAAACTTTTAATTTTTTCTTTAGTTAGTTTTTAAACAAAAAAGGTTTCCTTTTTTTTAAAAGCTTTCCTTTTTAGTAAAAATGAATTCCTTCTAATTTGTGTTTTTAAACAAAAACAACAACATTTCAAACGATTTTTTAAAATTATAGTGGAATAATTTAAATTTCATTTCTTTAAAAAAAAAGAGTATTTTTAATTTAATTAGGATTTAGATCTTAATTAGTTTTGTAAATTAATTAGATTCAATTTGATTTAATTATAAATTAATTTGCTCCTTTTTACGAGTTCTAGTAAATTAAAAATCGTTATTTCAATAACCCTTCTTGTCATTTTTTTACTCAATAGCTCTAAAAATAGAAAAATTAGGCATTTCCAAAAGTAAAATTTAGGCGTTATTGTCGATTTTTTTTGCTAATCGTGTGCTCAAGTGTGCAGTGACACTTTTTGCACCTCTTTTCCTTCCGAGCTCTTTTCCAGCATTTTGAATATTCTTTGAACTCCTTGAGTTCATTTAAAATCTTATATTTCACCCTTCTTATTGCTTGCGACTAGTGAGCACATCCACCACAGATCTGCATGCAAGGGGTTTCCTTTTACGACGTGAGACGTTTTTTCTCACCACTAGGGTTGGCTTTCGCCTCCTTTCTTTTTTTTTGCTTGTGCTTGTTTATAGTGTCCTATTTTTGTGCTCCACAAAATACTGTTGTGGTCTCCTCTCTTACACGTTATTACACTAATTATAAGACGAGTTACTAAGTGTTTCAAACCGCATGCACAGGACCCGATTGTAATCAACATACTAAACTATAAAGTGTCGAAAGCGGGGGGGTTGTTATTATCCTGGGTGGTTGTTTTTCTTTTCTACATTTTCTCTCTCTCTCTCTCTCACTATGGATGCACTTTCAATTCCTTGCTTACGCCATTCAAATTTTTCAAATGGATATCAAAAATAATAATGAAACTAAGGAGTAAAGGGTTATTTTGCATCACCATGGGAGCTAATACTAAACCAGATGACAAACCTAAAAAATCTAAGTGGTTAAACCGTAGTGATGAAGCTTTAGGTCTTCTTTGCATGTTTGTTTCTCCTGAATTGCTCTTCCACATTGAGGCGTCTAAAACACCTAAATCTGCATGGAAAACGTTGGATGTGATGTTTGGACAACTAGATGACATGAGAGCACATGAGTTGGAAAATGAACTAGTAGGGTTAAATCCTAGTGACTTTAAAAACCTACAAGCCTTCTTATCGAAATTTGTCCACATTAGATTGTTGTTAAAAGGATGTCAACTAGAGAAGAAATATTCTCAACTGATCTTGTCAATTCTCTCTAAGCTAGGTCCTAAATATTCTATCTTTGTGTCAACTTTCTACACTATAAAAGCTGCTTTGGGCGATACTTGGACTATGCCCTCCTTTGAATATTTTTCGTCCCAACTCATTTGAGAACAGGAAAAACTCATTCAAATGGGGTCTCTCAAGTCCAAGTCACATGCCCTTGTAGCAAGTACTAGCAAGGGAAAGAAGACTGAAAAGAAGAAAGAAACAAAGGATCAACCTAAGAAAGAAACCAAGACCAAACCTAAAAATGACACAAACACTTTGACTTCTGAGCCTAAGGCACAGAAAATCAAGTATTTGTGTTCCTATTACAAGAAGTCTGGTCATGACGAGCAACACTATTTTTGGAAATAGATTGATCACTTATCTCATTTACTTGAGAAGAATAAAATAAGTGTTCCTGAATCCATAAAACAAAGTGCTCAAGGCCGAGTCTTCTACTGCAAAAGGTGCTAAAAATTATAAGAAGAAAGGAAAATCCCTTATAGCTAGAGTTGCTCCTTCATCGACATGGGTTATAGATTTTGGTGCCTCGCACCACATGGGTTCCTTCGCATGTTGATTTTTCGAACATTAAACCTTGTGGAATATCCCAAATCATGATGGGTAATGACACGACAGTGTCAGTTTCTAGTAGTGGATCGGTAGAGATGGATGGGGGAACATTTAACCAAGTGTTGAGTATTCTTGATCTCTCTACCAATCTCCTATCGGTTTACCAAATTACTCACCTTAGTGAAGGAATGCAAGTGGAATTTGGTCCTAACTCGGTGATTATTCATGAGCTTAATAATGACACTACAATGGCTGAGGGAAAGTTTGATCACCATTCATGGTTATATACTTTTTCCCACCTTACTTCTGATTCTATGCGCCTTTGCCTTGTTCACTGATGCAAATGAGGTTAGTAAGCTATGGCATGAGCATTTCGGAAATCTAAATTATCGTTACCTTGAACAATTGAGCCAAAATTAAATATTCAATGGGTTTCCTCGTGTCAAGTTTTTTCTATTGTGAGGGTTGTACCCTTAGAAAGTATCCTGAAAAGAACTTTGACAAAGGAAAATCCTAGAGAGCCACTCGTCCTTTGGATCTTGTTCACAACGATGTTTTCGGTCCATTTCTTATCGTTCATTTACTAGAGCTCTTTATGTGCTAACCTTCATTAATGACTATTTGTGATATACTTGGGTATATTTTCTTAAGCGTAAGTCTAAAGTCTTTGAACATTTTCAGGAATTTAAGGCTCTTATTGAGAAACAAAGGAACGATCTATCAAGGTTCTTTAAACTAACAATGGAGGTGAATATGTAAACAATAGGTTCATGGATTTTTGTACTTCTAAAGGGATCTCTTTGCAGCATACAGTTGCTTATAGCCCTTCACAGAATGGAGTCACAGAAATAAAGAACCATACTTTGAAGGAGATGGCCACTTGTATGATTCACTCAAAGTCTCTTCCTCCACAATATTGGGCCGAAGCAGTGAATTGTGAAAATTACATTCAAAATCATGTTCCACACAAGGCAATAAGAGGGATGACACCCTTTGAAGCTTGGTTTGGATGCAAGCCTAATGTTGAGCACTTTTGAGTCTTCGGATCCAAGGCTATGGCTCGGATTCCCAAGAAGAAATGCAAGGCTTTGGAACCACAATCCAAACCTTGTATCTTTGTAGGGTATCCTGATGGCGTGAAGGGATATCGATTGATGAATCCTACTTCTCATGAGATGTATATTGAGAGAATTGTTAAGTTTGATGAGTCTTCTTTGAATTTTAATTCTCCACCTATTGAGGTTCTTCACTCGGCCGACTCGGATTCGACTCATCAAATGATGATGTTGTTGAGTGTGCTCCTCTTTCTGATCCTCCCAACCATTAGACCTTTGAGTCTTCTAATTTTGACAGTAGTGATGACGAGGACTATGTCCCTTCTCACTCAAGTGAAGAATCTTCCAACTCTGAGCCTGATCCTCCTGGTCCCCTTTGGGCCAGGAAAACTTTGTAAAGTGCTAGAGATTTAGTTGGAGATACTTCGGATATGAGACGTACTCACTCAAATTTCATTGGACCCCACTCTTTCTTCACCTCTGCATCTGATCTATAGTCTTTTCGGGAGGCTTCTGGTATTCCTTAGTGGGATTCTTCCATGGATGAGGAGTATTCCTCTCTCATGAAGAACAATACTTGGGATCTCACCACTCTTCCGAAAGGAAGAAAAATCATTCAGTGTAAGTGGGTGTTCGAACAAAGTATGGAGTAGATGGAGACATCAAAAAGTTTAAAGTGTGATTAGTAGCTAAGGGTTTCTCCTAGATAGTTGGGGTTGATTATACTGAAACCTTTTCTCTGGTTATGAAAATGACTTCTATTCGATTGACTCTAACCATTTCCATAACAAACAGATGGAAAGTCCATAAAATGGAAGTTAAGAGTGCATTCCTTCATGGTGACCTAGAGGAAGAGATCTATATGGAACAACATTCAAGTTATGTCCAAGATCCCTCCCTCGTTTGTAAGTTAAAGAAGTCTCTTTATGGCCTTAAACAAGCCCCTCGGGATTGGTATGCCAAGATGGACTCCTTTTTACTTACATCAGGGTTTACCAGGTGTCACTCTGATCCAAATGTTTATATTCTATGGCAAGATGACTCCATACTCATTTTTTTCTATATGTTGATTACTTGTTGATCACAAGCAGCTCTTCCTCTATTATTGATTCTATGAAGAATGCCTTAGCCAACAAGTTTTCCATGATTGACTTAGGTCTACTTCATTACTTCCTTAGGATCTAGATTTCACAATCTAACTCAAGAATCTTGATTTCATAACCTAAGTATGCTCTTGATTTGCTAGCTCATTTTTAGATGTCTAATTGCAAGTCTTCTCCTACTCCTTTTCTTTCCGGGGTTAAGTTGGTTTCAGATTGCTCTACTCCCTTGGTTGATGGTACTCTTTATCGACAGTTGGTGGGGAGCTTGATTTACTTGACTCACACTTGACCAGATTTATTGTATGTTGTTGGGATTGTGTCTAGATTCATGTAGGAGCCACATGAGCTGCATTGGAAAGCAGCTAAATGGATCCTTCATTATGTTCATGGCACTTATACTGATGGCATTCACTATCATGGAGGGGTAGATATTGACTTGATTGGGTTCACAGATTTTGATTGGGCCGGTGACTTAGATCATCGGAAATCTACTTCTGGCTACAATTTCTCTCTTGGTTCGGGTCCTATTAGTTGGTCTAGCAAGAAGCAGAATGCAATTGCGATATCATCTATAGAGGCAGAATACAGAGGAGCAGTTAACGCTGCCACAGAAGCTATTTGGCTGTGG
Organism: Taxus wallichiana var. yunnanensis; assembly: GCA_018340775.1. NCBI lineage: Eukaryota > Viridiplantae > Streptophyta > Pinopsida > Cupressales > Taxaceae > Taxus > Taxus wallichiana. The sequence goes on along the minus strand of CM031238.1, from coordinate 12,750,739 downwards.
TATTCTGATAGAGTTTGGCATCCACTTTTGGTGGCCTACCATTATCTACTATGATAACACAAGCACAATCTCTATTTGTAGAAATCTAGTTCAACATCAATGGATGAAGCACATTGAGATCCATATGCACTTCATACGGGAGCTTATTCATGATGGTATCATTGACATTCAATACATTCAGACAGCTGATCAGATTACAGATTTATTCACCAAGCCCTTCACTGAGATGAAGTTTCTTCACTTACGGTCTCTTCTTGGGGTGAAGTCTTCTGCAACTTCTCATCTTCTTCAGGCTATGTAGTCCTTCTTTTCTTCTTCTTATTCTAGGAAGATTATGTTTGTATATGGGCACCTTATCATGCATTTAGTTGTCGGGCCCCATTAGCACATCTTTCTTAGTTTTTAGGGTGTCTTCCTTTTTAGGTTGTCTCATAGCCACTACCCCAGCTTCAATGAAGGGGGTGTTAGTGTGAGTTATCCTATGTGTCCTCCTCTCATATTGGAGGGTCATCTCACATGGGTTAGGTTTAGGGTTAGGTTTAGGGTTTCATGTGTGTCATGCACTAGGGTTACTCAACACCCTATATGTACCCTTTCACTATTCATTTATGAGCATGCCAAGACACTCCATTGTCTTTCCTCTATATGCAAGCTTTGTTTCTGTTGAGCAAGTTCTTCCATTACTGATCAATTCTTTCTTGCAATTACACTGGAGCTATCATGATTTCGTTGGAGTGCAACTACTTCGTGGTGCCTTGTTTCCGATTCGATTCTCACAAACTCTTTTTAGAACCCATGAGGTTGTTCTTATGACTACAATCTATGGGAATAGTAAGTTACACAAAAACTTTGAATATATTCATTGTGCCATGTTTGTTCCTCCTCAATCTTTGTGAGTGCTTCTAGGCATGTGGTGGCTCTACGTTTGTTGTAAAAATTTGTGCACTCATCACACTTGGAAAAGAAATTATTTTTTACAATGGAAACATGTTGAAATTTTTTGTTCATTATGTTGTTGAAGCTTGACTATGACACCTGAGGAAGTTTCAAGAATTCAAGCTCCTCATTGCACTTTTTTCGCAGTATATTTTGGGTATAGAATGCGAAAGAAGTCTTTGGGAACTTTCACTCCATCCTATCCTATATATCGAGTCATATGCAGAGAGATATCTGAATTTCTCTCAACAATTCCTTATATGTAGGCAATTGTTGTGGTAATGTTTGATCTTTGTTTCTCTTTTCCATTGTTTCCATTCACTGCAAGCCTATTTCTCGGTTATCCATTCAAATTTATGTTTATAGAAGGAACTCCTTGGGTACCCATAAACTTTGTGCCATGCATTCTGAAAAACATCCATCCCATAAAATTTTATTTTATGTACCTCCATATATTTCTTACCAACATTGAAGATGGCATTTGTTAATGCATCAAACAAAAAACAATTTCATTTAAGGATCTATTTGGCGCTACATATTTTGAATTCTAAGCTGAAGCAAAAGGTAATTTTCGAGAAAATTATATTTGCAATAACTAAACTCTATATTTTCAACTTCTTATAAAAATATTGGCCATTTTCTATCCTCATCAAAATTTTGATTTAATGGATTGGATTGAGAGGTATCCAGCTTCTGACGTTTTGTCGCATTATAAGATATTTTTATCACTCTATTGGATTGATTGTGATTAGTGGCATCATATGAAATTGGATAAACAAAATGAGGTTTTCACTCTTCTAATGCATCCCACATGATTACCTCAACCTCTTTTGGGACTTATTTAAATCTAATATCCATATGAGAACCGTTTATGTCACCAATTTCCTAGCATGCCATTGTATGAGAGATCCTTTCAATAGGGAGCATCCTTTGCAAGGAGGGTCTAATACTCTAATAATATTCACATCAAATCTATTTTCATCCAATCTATTAAAATGTACCATGTCTCCTTCAACTACGTTGGTAATTGTTCCCTCTGTAAAAAATTTGCACTCAATCGAGCAATAATGGATTAATTTTGTAACAACTCCCTTGAACTTAAAATTGTGTTGATCACTATGTATAAGGTGCAAACCATCCAGTTGAGCACTCCCTTGCTTAATCATAAGGTAACTTCTTGTTTCATTTAAAATCAAATGTTTTATTGGCCAAACTATTGATTTATTAGGTTATATCAAGTCGAGCAATCAGAACACATATTTACCACATTTTCTATCCATACACCAAAATTTAAAGGACCCAACCTCTCTCCATTAATTTTATGATCTTCTAGCACATGAGTTATAAAACCCATGGCCATGTCATCATCTTTGCTACAACATTTGTGTTTGAGAATGACATTTTTGTGAAAAAATCTCTTCTATCTTTAAGACATGTATTTATGGTGCATTCAGTGTCATCACTACAATATCCATCACTCTTTGCATTGTAATCCTCTAAACCACTAAAAATGTTTTCTCTACCAAAATTTTGGGGAATGGATGAATCTACATTCTTTGACACTTCACTCTCTTCCCAAGCAATTTAGTATCCTTTATTCTCAACATCTACCAAGGTTTCAAATTCATCAACTGAGAAAGGAAAGTTTAGTCTTCAATCCAAAACTATGTTAACACTAACAACAAATCCTCTTCCCACATCTTTGGATATACTCTTCCCTCTACAACTTTGGTTCCTTTTGAAAACAAGTCCACATGATCATCCTCTATAAATGCAAAAGACTTCAGCTGTTATAACAACATAAAATAAAAAGTTTGTGAGATGATGGAAAATATCTTAAACCATTACATAAAATAAATTTAAAATTATCATGTATGTACAACCATAAGTATATTGAATACACATAGCACATGAGTTGCAAACTTCTATAATTTAGTAAGGTTTAGAAATACTTCAAAATTATGCATATAATTAAAATTGACATGAATATATTTATAACATGATTTCCAAACTATGATTGAACTTGACTCAATTGAATTTAAATGATGAGAAATAAATAGAGGTTACATTTCCATTTGCTAATCACTTCATCCAAATAGAGGTTAAATAGACAATTTTGAATTTAAATTATGAGAAATAAATAAATAGAGGTTAAATAAAATTTAATTAGAAACTTGATTGCTAACCACTTCATCCAAATATATTCATCATTGTAGACACCAAATTCGTGTCTTACGAATTGTGACCCGCATCCCATTTCGCAACCTAACCTCATTACCTAAACTTTACACAATTATTTATTAATTACCTTGTAATAGATAAATCCACATACCTTACCCACCACCTCACTTTGCCACCTCATCATGACCTAGCCTTAACCCTAAACTAACCTAATTAAGACTTATGGCTTGGTCTAGACTCACATCCATAACTAATGCCTCCTTACTCGCACCCAAAGCCGACCTTCTAGCCACTTGACCAAGCCCGCAACTCGATCTCGGGAGAAAAGCGGGGAAGGTGGGCTATTTTACTAAAAATAGACTACTTTTTCCGATCGATGCGGTTCCTACTCGACCGCCATCGGTTCCCTCGTAAATGGGCTCCCCAAACCAAAACAACGGATCGGAATTTCATTTTGGAGATCGGTCAAAGGATTTCGGATCAACAGAGAGCATTGCGGCGGAACAGAGTCAGATCTTCACTTGACAGAAGCGTAGACGAGTGGAAATACCGAAGTGTTTACAACCAAGGAGATCAACTTGCATCTGTGCCAAAACCAGTAAGTCACATCTTGCATGTCCTTTGTTATAACATTTCTTATGCTTCTTGAATCTCAGTGCTCCTAAATCCGTTTCTGAATCCACTACCCAACGTGCCATTGCATCTAACTGTCATTCTTTTGCTTCTAACCATCCCATTTCCTAATACCATCCAAAAACCAGCCATTACAAACACCATAGCTGCCAAGAAGATCGTAGAACCCACCGCTATCGGTTATCAGTAACCGCCATCGGTTATCAGTGACCGGCATCGGTTCCTCTGATCAAAACCAGAAAACCAGCCTTTCCCCCTACCCAGTTTAACGAAATAATTTAATTAATATTTTGCAGTCTTTTGTGTTAATTCATATTAGCAGGGGAACTGACCACCTTCGAAAGGAAGTTTTATATTTCCTGGGCCCAAGGCAGTTTCCTCATTTATTGTTTAATCAAAATCTTGTGGTCTTGTGTTCTTATTTGCAGGTAGTCCTTCCAAGACAAAAAGGAGTCTCTGCAGTCAGCCTGATCTTTCTCTACGGTACGCGCACACCATCTCGACATTCAACAGGTATTCCTCCTAACCCTAACCTCATCTGTTTCTAAAAGGAATGAAAGGATAGAAGCAACTCTATTCCCAGAAGCTGAAACATTCCGAGTGAAACATTTTGGCACGCCCGGTGGGACCCATTTTGGGTTTCTTTCTCTTGCTTATTTTCATTTTAGGAAGCATATTTGCTGTTGCTACTTTTTGTTATATATTTCGTAAAGAATTTGTCTTGCTTTCCTAGTTTCGCATTAGTGAAAGTCATCTCTCTTGCTTCATCGAATATAATTTTTGATTTGGGTTTAAAACACGTGCATTGCATTCCTGCTTGTTGTTCTTCAATTCTAGTGAACATAGATTAAGTAATGTCGTCGTACACGTGGGGGTGATATCACGGTATTGACAGAAATTAACCTTAATTTCACTGCACAACACATACCGAATCACTTCACAATTAACACAACAGCTCAAACATCCCCCCTTTTCCGCGGTATTCCTCCACCCGATTGAGGTAACCTTATAAGCCAAAACAAACTTGACATTTCCCCTAGGTCTTGTTGTTTAGGATTCTGACATCATCTTACGTCTAAAGGCATAAGCCCATGATAACTAAAATTAACCCTAGGATTAGTCTCTAGATTTGCGTGTGCCTCTTGCTTGTTTCCAAATTCTGTTTTCTCTGTCATACTTTGTCTTCTGTGATCAATAAGTTGATAAATATACTCAACGTTGCTAAAAATCAAATTAGCAGCCTTTTATATCTTCTTATCCTAGACTTTTGACACCGGCATCGGTTAAGGGACCGACGTCGTTTTTCTGTGGTGACAGCGGTTAGTAAACCGATATCGGCATTCTTGTCTTCATCAGCCCCTGACAAACCAGCAACTTGCCAAATTCATCATTCTGAGGTTGTTTTTGTTCTTGATAGATTAAAACTTTCCTGTGTGTTCTTGTCTATGGTTGTCATCACTCGGAAGCAAGCCGCCATGGTTTCACATGCGCTCGTGTCTTTGCTCGAATCACCCCCTTCACATTCTATAGGAACCCTACGGACACCGGTGAGATCCCCAAATTCTGTAGGAGACAAGGACTTTGCTAAATTTCGGATGCTAATCCCAGTACATTGTCATAATACTATTTGTCTCATGCCCCGACCGTACGCCTGATGGTCAGCTCCTTATTGGCATGCCTATTAGTATAGCTGCTCATTTAGCTCCCACTCCTCCTGATAACAATGCCTTACTTCCTGCATCTCTAGCCCCGTCTCCCAATCCGACAGCTTCAGAGGTTCATACGACCCCGATTAGCTTTCCTTTGGTTAACCTTGGACCCCATGTATCGTTACCACCAACTGCCCCTATCTCATCTCTCTTTCAGACCACTCCATTCATGACTTACTCTCTGCCACCTATTCACACGAGCTTTCCTTCTCAAGCTCCGCCTACCTTTTCATTCCCATACACGTATCCAGTAACCTCAACACCTTATATGGGACATCCCTATTCTGTGGCATCATCATCTCATCCAACCACAGATTTCATCAAACAAATGATGGACAAAATGCAAAACCTGGAGGCTTCCGTTTCAGGAAGTCATAGCGCCTTGACATACGAGCAAGTTTGTCGGGAGCCCATTCACCCTTCTGTCCCCCTTCATTCATACCCTCCTCAATGGGAGTTGCCAAAGTTTACTCGTTTCAACAGTAAAGAGGATCCTCAACAACACTTGCGATCATTTAGACATGCTTGTTATTTGATTGCCCATGATGACGCCCTTCATACTCCGCACCTTCCCCATGTCCTTATCGGGACCCGCCTTGGAGTGAGTGGTACGGTGCTTTAACCCAAAGATTCGATCTTCTCTTTTAACCAACTAGCCCAATCTTTCTTGGATCATTTCTCCATTAACATTGCCAAGAAAGTATCTATCACCGACCTCTATGCCATCCGACAATTTGAAGACGAATCTATCGCAGATTTCGTTGGACGATGGCGGGGCCTTATCAACCAACTTACGTATGCCTTGCCTCAAACCGAACTCATTGAACTATTTACGCGGGCCTGCGCTAAGCACATCTCCCCTACCCTCCAAATTCAAACTTTCCGCACATTCGACGAGGCCTTTACCATGGCTCGGAAACTTGAAATTCGAGCCTTAGAAGAAGAGAAATTGCGGTTGCGTAACAAAAACCCCAATTTCCGAATGCCTGATTCTACCAACAAGCCAAACACCACCACTCCTCACGCGTCCACTTCTTCTAAATCAAAAGGAGCTGTCCACGCGGTAATGGTCAAATCTCAAACACCGTCCAATACTCCACCGAAAACCACTTATAAGTACAAAGCCGAGCCCACCAATTACACTCCCTTGGGAGAAACTTATGGCGTCATCCTGGAGAAATTGCTCAAAGCTGGGGCTATCACCTTGCCCCCTGTTAAACCTCACTCTGGGTTTGACTCCACCCGCGCAATACCTTCCTAGTACAAAGAAAATGACTTTTGTAACTTTCACCGCGTAAAAGGACATAGTCATGAAAACTGCAAGATGTTGAAAAATATAGTACAGGAAATGGTTGACGCAGGGGATATAACCCTCGATAATCCTAACACCCCTGCTAACCGAAATCTGAAAATTTTCAACAAGCCATTCCCGAATCACTCGTCCAACAGTAACGTGAACCAAGATATCTTAGCCGAGGAGAGTGTTCATGAGATCCATGCAGTCTTCGATTCTCAGCCAAAAGCCTCTATTGAAATTTTTTTAAATCAAGCCTCTCCACCAACACAGGAGTTTGAACCTCCTTCACCACCATCAAGCCAAAGTGAAATCATTCCTTTACCCATAGAAGAGTTAACTATCCGGACTTCTCTTCTCATCGACAAGTCTTCTTACACCACATCCCTACAAGACTGTGAGCGGATGCTATCTAATTTATCTATTTCCCAAACGTCCCCTTCTACCACTCTTGCTACACAAGAGGAAGGCTCGCCACTCCTTTTGACATCCTTAGCCGAGAAATCTCTTACACTAACATCACCACATTCTTTAAACGTGATAGATCCCCTCGAACACGCCCTCCTACCTATTAGTCCCTCATCGCCTAAATCTTTTCAACGACCGGTTGACCTCTTAACATCTATTGATACAGTGCCTCATCTACCTCCTGTGTCACACCCGCAGTGGACTGGAATTACAACCCACCTTTCCTCCGTACAAAAATTACAAATCACACCTGGAGACTGTCATTCCACAGAAGATAGACAGGCCCTATGGGAACGTTTGAGTACCCCTTTTTCTACTCAAATGCAAATGACTGATCCTGATGTCTCCACCATATACCCGAAGTGCTTACAGAAGCTTAAAATGCCCCTGTTCTCACCTTCACCCCCCTCACCTCTACCAAATGCCCCGTCCACTTCTATCAACTTAACCGAGATCTTCCCTACACTTGGGACCTCACCAATGCCCAGTCTAACGCACCCGCCTAAGCGACTCGATCTATCCAAAAATAAATCCGTTCCGCCACCTAGGAGACAAACTCAATCCGTGCCCCTATCACAATCAAAACCATCGTCGTCATACCTACCTTCCATATTGGGACCCCATCCCTCTACCTTACACCAATATATCATACCTCCTGTGTTTTCTTTAGAACAACCTACGCCTTCCGCACCTATACAGAAATTCCAGGGTATAGCAACACCGTCACTCCGCGTATCCTGTCCACCTATCAACCCTAAACAAATTCCATCATCAAAAGATTTGTTTTCAGTCACTCCTATTTCCCCGTGGTTGTTTTCTGATACCACGTCATCTGCGGCCTCATCATCCAACATAGCTTCTGCGCCAAAGAAATCACGTTTAGTAAAAACCATGTATCAACACCCCTCGGCTAAACCACCACGAACCAATCATGCCCAAACATTACCAAAACCCGCACAACCAATACCCTCATCCTCTTCCGATTTTGACCCACTCAAAGGATCTTACGCCAAAATCCTTGCTATGTTGGTGGAGAATGCGACCATTTCCCTACCCCCACTTAGACCTTATGACCCGTCTAAACCTCGACCGATAAGTTATGATGAGTCTAAAATCTGCGCCTATCACCGTACACCAGGACATGATGTAGAGGGATGCCAAGCTTTAAAAACCATCCTTCGTCAGTCACCTCTCCCAGCTACGAAAGTTAAGAAAGACAACTTACGAAGGGAGAGACCTTTAGTTTCCATTCCCTCTCCTATACCATCTGTCCCCGCCTCACCAAGATCTGTCATTATTACAACCCCACCTCTTGAAGACCATGAGTTATCCCAACCATCTTCCTCATCTCAGGTCTACGAGATTAATATGATTAGTGTCGCTACTCGAGGGCAGAAAAACAATGGGAAAGCAAAAGAAAACACACCTGCGGCATCTCTTTCTCCGTCAAACATCCCGATTGCACCACCACCTAAAGTGGTCATTCGCGGACCCGCCTATCCCGTCTCTAATGGCATTGCCCACCGAAATATGATTAAACAGCTTCACCAATCACCCGTAAAAATGACACTGTATGATCTCATTCAGACTTCTGAATCTCATCGACAAGCTCTCGTTGAGATCCTTCAAGGGATAGAGGTTTTACCTAATGAAACCCTGCCTGTCACCTCCATTCTAACACCCAATCACGTTGCCTCTCTCACTAAACAGCCCACTACTCCAATCACTTCTGTCTCTATACCACAAGCTGCTGCAGTCAGTTTCTCTGAAGATGAAATTGTTGACTTTGGTACAGAAGACCCTGACCCTGCCCTTTTCATTTCCGCTTACGTCCGAGACATTTGAGTACGTCGGGTTATGATTGATGGGGGCGCTAGCCTAAACATCATCTCTTCAAAATCCTTCCAACAGATGAACATCCCTTCTAGTTGCATGTGTGCCAACCCCATCATGTTGCGGTCATTCAATGACGCTATTACTTCTACCTTAGGCACCGTGATCCTCAACATTCGCGTAGGACCACGTACTTTACCCGAACTCTTCTATGTCCTTGAGGGAGAGTTCCAATATAATATATTGCTGGGTCGTCCTTGGATCCGAGCCATGGGATGCGTTCCCTCAACATTACATAGATGCATAAAATTTGAGTACGAGGGGAAGTCTTACACCGTAAAAGCTGACCCTCCCCCCTTTAAAACCTGCAATATGTTATACCGCCCTAACGATGTGCTTATACCAATCAAGACACCCATACATTCAACCCAACCATCCTCCTCAAATGTACCTCAACCATCCACCTCAACCGCGCCTACGCCTTCAATTGATGAAACCACCATCGCAAAAACCACTTCCCTTCCCGCAGCTAACATTCCAACCTCCGACCCCTTAGTAGATGTTTTTCAGTGCCTTACGCTGGGGGAGTACCGCCTATATAACGTTAGTTCTTTCCCTACCCGCGAGAGTACTGCATAATTACATGCACATCCCACCTACAACCGTCAATCGCGTGGGGAGATAATCTCTTACGGACCACCCCATTGCGCACTAACCTAACGTATGGGGGTGTTGACGCATCCTCCATTACCCCCCGAACCTCCTCTTGGTGTGGTTCCTTTCCATTCGATTTTCAATACTTGACAAATCGTCATTTCATCCCTCACCTTCTTGACTCACCGTGCGTGGAAAGGCTTTGGTTTTGGCCTTTACGAACAAGGCCGACATACACTCATTCCGTGACTACCCGTAAACACAATGATCGCAATGGTCTCGGTTTTCTGAAACACCTACACAGAGACACCTCCTGTTTGTATCTGGAAGAAGAAGACGCCGCCCTACCAAATCATCATCACCCACTTTGCCATCATCACCCATGAATCTATAGACCCGAATCCATCCCACCTAACTTTTTTTTTTTTCATAAATGCTATCTTCATAGGTCCTCTCACTTATCAACGCGATAATGACGACCCATCTTCTCTGCCCCTTCTTTATCCAGACATGATCAAAGAGGATTCGCCTTTGATTAATGTTGTTGAATGCCAGGATGACGACTCCATCCTCACTTACCTTGGCGCGGATGATTCTTATATTCAACGAGCCTTACCATCTGAAACCCAAACTATCTTTGAACGATCTACCATAGAAATCAATATCCACACGGAGGAGGATCTCACATTGTGAAGATTGGACAATCCCTTAACACATCAGAACAAGCCGCCTTTACTACCTTTCTCCGTGCTCGCAACCAAGCTTTCGCATGGTCTTACGCTGACATGCCAGGAATTGATCCTACCATCGCCGTCCATAACATCACCCTAAACCCCGATTCCAAACCAGTCAAACAGAAATTGAGAAAAATGCATCCACGCATTGCTCTCTTGGTCAAAGAGGAGCTCCAACTCCTTTTTGTTTCCTTCATCTTGCCTATTGACTATCCTCAATGGATTTCTAACATCGTACCTGTCACTAAAGCGACAGGGGGACTTCGGATATGCACAGATTTCCGGGATCTTAACCTCACTTGCCCTAAGGATGACTTCCCCTTACCTAGCATTGACCAACTTGTTGATCTAACTGCAGGTCATGAGATGCTCTCTCTCATGGATGGCTTTTCAGGATACAACCAAATTTTGGTTGCCCCTGCCGATCAACACAAAACTGCCTTCATAACTCCTTGGGGAACCTTCTGTTATCGTGTCATGCCATTTGGCCTTAAGAATCTTTGGTGCTACCTATCAGCGGGCTATGACCTACATTTTTCATGACATTATGCACACTATCCTTGAAGACTATGTCGACGATCTTCTCGGCAAGTCTAAACATCGTAGTGAACATCTCGATGTTTTAACCATTATTTTTGATGCACTTACAATATTCGTCCGCCTTCAACCGAAGAAATGTGTCTTTGGTGTTCTTTCGGGAAAACTTCTTGGATTTATTGTCTCTTTGCGTGGCATTGAGGTCGATCCATCTAAAGTCAAAGCTATCCTAGAAATGCCCCCACCTAAAAATCTCAAACAATTGCGTAGTTTACAAGGTAAGCTCCAATCTATCCGACGTTTCATCTCCCACTCTCGGATCGGTGTCAACTTTCCATCACCTCCTTAAAAGGATATTGCATTCCAATGGAGCGAAGAATGTCACCAAGCCTTGAAGCTCTCAAATCCTATCTCTTGCAGCCACCCGTGCTTATCCCACCCCAAGACGACCACCCTTTCTACCTTTACCTTTCCGCCACCGACCACTGTTTGTAGGAGCCATGCTTGCACATCGTGACTCGAGAATCACGAACAAGCTATTTATTATATAAGTCGTACTTTGGTGGACTATGAGACTAGGTACACACATGTAGAAAAATTGTGCCTTGCCCTATCATTCGTGGCCACCAAACTCCGACACTACCTTCTAAATCACAAGACTTTCGTCATCACCAATACTGTACCCCATCCATTACATGTATGCCAAACCTCATCTCGAACCAACGCATTGCTAGATGGCTCATGCTTCTTGCCGACCTCGACCTTGAGTTTGTCCACGAAATCAATCAAAGGACAAACCATCACGAGACCAACTTGCGAAGCTCCTTTTCTGGGGAACAATTTACCAATTTCACATTTCCCGACGAACTCATCGCTACTCTTTCCCTCACGGAGGAGTCATACCCAATGACCCTCTTCTTCGATGGATCTAAATGCCAGCGCGGCGGAGGAGCCGGCGTTGTTCTCATTCCTCTCAATGCTGAACCTATGCCTCTTTCATTCCGACTTGATTTCCCTTGCACTAATAATACAGCGGAATACGAGGCCCTTGTTCTGGGTCTCCAAGTTGCGTTACACTTAGGTATCAAATCTATCAACATTTTTGGCGACTCTCAATTGGTAGTCAATCAAGTTATGGGCGTCTACCAATGCAAAAACGAGGAACTTCAAAAATACAAACACTACGTGGATTCACTTCTAGCCTTATTTACCCACTATTCTATACAAACCATTCCCCGCTCCACTAACAAATTTGCGGATACTATGGCTTGCTTAGCCTCGCAAATTCCCGCCGCACCAACTGACTCTGAATTATTCGTCATGGTCCAACAAATTTTTGCCCCATCCTATTCAACCCCGGTAGTTTGTATGATAAATACTGTGTCTACTAATTCACAGGATACCTGGTACCACCAATTTCATGACTACCTTACATCTCTGTCCTCCCACCGACCTTACTAGTAACGGAAAACGTGCTTTTCTTAAAAGTGTTTCACGTTATGTTGTCATGGGGGACTCTCTATAAACGTGGCTTTGATGGCATCCTCCTTGTTTGCCTAATCGGCGCGGAGGCCACTCATACCATCCAACAGTCCATGATAGTATTTGTGGTGGACATTTTAGCGGCCTTACTGTGGCCAAATGAATCCTTCACCTTGGTTATTATTGGCCTACTCTCAATAACATCGCTACGAATATGTTAAGCGTTGTGTTATGTGTCGCCAACATGCCAACCTTCAACATACTCCTAGCCACCCGCTCCAGATCGCTCGAGATCTTTGGCCCTTCTCACAATGGGATTTAGACCTTATTGGTGAGATTCATCCAACCTCTTCACAACGTCACCATTGGATAATCACACGACCGAATATTACACAAAATGGGTGGAGGCTATTCCACTCATTTCAATCAAAAAGAAAAATTGTCGAATTCATTAACCATCACATTATCTCTGTCATTTTGGTATTCCTCATCGCCTAATAAAGATAATGGTAAATCTTTAAAAACAAGTTGTTACAAGACCTTTGTGACAACTTTGGTATCAAACTTAGTTTCTCATCACCCTACTATCCACAAGCCAATGGGCAAGCGAGTCCTCTAATAAAACACTAACCAAAATCCTCATGAAAGTTGTCAAAGAATCCAGGAAGAAATTGGCACGATCACATTCCCTTTGCCCTTTGGGCTTATCGTACTTAAGCATTCATACCTCTACTAATGCCACCCTTTTTCTTTGGTATACGGTACCGAGGCTGTTTTACCTCTTGAAATACAAATACCCTCCCTTAGAATATCTCTTCAGGATATTCTCACCAACGATGATTTCCGCCAAGAGCGGTTAGCCCAATTGGAGCTTCTTGACGAACGCCGTCTTACAGCTCTTGATCACCTTCAAATCTATCAAAAATGCATTAAACGTGCTTATGATAAGCGACTTCATGAGCGTACCTTTAAGGTTGGTGATCTTGTTCTCAAAGAGAATCAACATGTAACCAAACTAGAAAAGAGCAAACGTGGAAAATTTGCTCCCAATTGGATTGGGCCTTATATAATCACTCATACCTATAGATCCGGTACTTAACGCGTTTAGCTTCGCTTAATGGTAAACCTGAGCCTGAACCCCTTAATGCCTTGCATCTTCGACCATTCTACTGTTGAAATTAGTGTTATATCACTTCTTATCTACCTTCCGCTCGTCCCTTGAGCTCACTTACCACTACATACACTCTGTTTCCTACACCTCATAATAACAATCAAGCTCACATAGTTTGATCCTCACCTCCCCTTGATGAAGCCTTCCCCTTTTTAGTCTAGTCCATGACTTCAAAATATTAAAATAAGCCGTATTCTTATGGGATTTTCTTGAGTCAAACTTCCTACTAAACTAGATGCTTCACGCCAAATGAACATCTAGTCATCTAAATTAAATATAGACTGCTCCCTCGAAGGACTATATCTTTGAACTATTGCTACTATTATATATATAGATTGCTCCCAGAAGGACAGCTATGCATTACAATCATATCTGCTACTATAAATAGACTGCTCCCTCGAAGGACAGCTATACACAGTCAGCTTTTATCAGAAGCTTCTCGCATTGATCAGCTTCGTGAAGACCTCAAGAGTAACACAATACATATCCCTTGTAGACTTCCCGCATCGATCAGTCTATATTCAAAAAAAGAAGAAGCCGCATTCAAAAGGACTTTTGAGTCATGGACTTGTCTATTTAGGGTAGGTTCTCTTTCGTCAGAACACTCACTTTGTAATAAGTTCTCCATACCTCAGCTATATCATCCACCTCACCTCACCATTTGTTTCAACTCAAGGGACGTGACGTATATCCGATATATTGTGATTATACAACTCTTTTCACCTATCGACTTCTCGCCTATGCACGGTACCCGTGGCTCCAAGCTCCTTCTACGTTGTGTGGTTTTTTTAGCTCTTTTCACCTACGGAGCACTCTTTTTGCTTTGCCTTGCATCTAGGATTGTGTGTTGACCTTAATCAGGACATGGTTCCCTTCTACTTGGGTAGGCTAACTTTTGCTTCCCTTATACCTTTTACAACATCACCAATTCATTACCAACACCATCAACCTTACCTTTACCAATCTTAATATTTTTACCAACCAACCAATTGCCTAAACCGTACCAAATTGCCTGAATTCGCCTCTCCCTGATCCTAAGGGAGAACTACATCGGTCTGAGGCCCCTCCTTGCTTTGTGCAATGGGCTATGTAGGCAGCACTTCGGAGACATGGGGTCTCCCAAGGTTAGCTCGACCATCCCCTACCATAACCTATCATGTGTGGTAAATATAAATATTTGTGTATTTCTATTTAATCACAGTCCTCTTTATCCTTTTTCAAAACACCGAAAATCAAAACACAAACAATCTTATTATTATCATAACTCAAAATCAACATACATATTCGGTTTATTTAGATGTTAAACAAATACATCTTCTCTATCATCGACACGCAGGTCGGCATCCTTATTTATTCTTATACCTTGCTAACATTTACTCGGACCCTCACGCCTCATCCCGAACTAGGTGATGATCGTGATCATCGACCCCTCTCGCCGGGCCTCTCCGTCCTCAAGGGTACCACGGCTATTGGTACCGCCACCGATCTCGCTAATATCTCCCGTAACATATGAATACGCCCTCTCGCATGGAGGACTCCAGCCTCTAGTCTCCCGCCCGTGACTCCGCAACCACTAACAATCCTCTTGTCTCATTCACCTGCGTTTGGAGCTGCTGAACCAAACGCTGCAGACGATCCCTCTCTGCTGTAATCACCGCTATGTCAGGACGCTCACGTACACCTCGCAGTTCTGCTACCCACCATAATCTATAGGCCTCTGTCGTTCCCGCATCCATTACCCTGCGATCGGCTGCTACCTCTTCAGGCCCTTCTGGAGGTGTTGGCCGGGGAGGTGAGAATGCTGCCTCGGCATCGATCCTCATATATGGTCTATAAGCCAGGGGTATATCCTGCACAAATCCAAATTGTCGCCGCACGCGATCTATAGGAATCCTCTCATACTCACCCGGCCTGTGCCCTGCGATCCACCTCAATCGCTCTACACCCCTCAACTCCTCAGCTATGCTCTCTGTCACCATATAGTTCCCGTATGGCCTCCAACAGATATCCGCAACCGTCACTCTCTCCCATACCTGCCTGTAATACTCAATATCACCCGTCACGGCCTGGGATCTGGCCTCTTGTTCTGTCTGGACCCATCGTCTGAATCCCAATCTCTGCACTCCGGTTTCTCCCGACTGGATGGGTCGGCCTATTGGTCGCACACAAACAATGTGCTCATAGGCCCAACAGTGTAATAAGTATGAACTATCCAGTGTCGTCCTGTGATTTCGCCTACAAGCCCATAAACCCCTGTATAGCTCCGCCAAATATGCAGGTGCCCATGCAAAAGTCACGTTCCTTTCTATCATCTCCCAAATAACACACATCAATGCCTTTGGAAATATTCCCCCTTCTGCCCTCGGTAATGCATAATACCCTACCGCTATCATTAATATCACTGCTAACCTTGTCTCCTCAGGGTGTGCTGCATACATTACCCCATATGTAAAAGATAAACCTCGCTGTGTCAAATCTCGTGCGTATGGACCAAATACTGCTGTTATCGCTCCCCGTGCCGTGCTAGGTAGTGCCTGATATACTGGTTCTCCTGTAATAGGGAGTCTCAAAATCCAAACACATCTTCCAATGTTACTGTCATCTCCCCTGTTGGCAGATAAAAGGTATTTGTCTCGGGATTCCATCTCTCAATCAATGCCTGCAACATAGCATGATTACGTGTGATTCGTGAATAATAGCAGATTCCACTTAACCCCAAACGATTTATCAATGTCCATTCAGCTGGTGTTACATCCGCTCGGATTCGTGACAACAGCGCTGGCACACTATCATTCATCCTCAATCACGCTTTCTCGCCGCATACACCAAAACAACAAACAACCATTCAATCCGTCAGGGTTTTTTCAAACATTCTGGAAATTCCTCCAGTAACCGGTATCGGTTATACATAACCGATATCGGTTGAGTAACCGATACCGGTTCTCCCTAACCGCTACCGGTCACTGTCAATTACATACATCTTGCCTAAAACAACCACCTACGACAATAAATTGATCGTTTCTTCCTTTCTATATACACAGACATACCAACAACCCCGAATTACCTACCCCATAACACTCACCTCATCTATACCCCCGGCTATCATGTTGTCTTTCTCATATCTACTTCCTTATTCTTTTCCAGCTTATTCCCAAAAACATGCAGTAGTTAAATCACAAACAAAATGATACCTCTTGGGTTGCAGCAGCTTGAGGTGGCCCTTGTCTTCCCTCCTGTCCTTGCCTGCTGGATGCTTCTCCTCGTTCTGCCATGATCACCACCCTTTTCAACTTTGTCTTTCTGCCTTCTGAATCTCGGATCACATTCACTTTCCTTGTCTATTTTCTCCTTCTCACCCAAATCTCTCATGCAAATACCTGTCTCAGTCGTCAAAAAGTGTCGCGTTCGCGTATTTAACCTCTTGCATGGCTCTAAAATTAAAACTCAAGTTGCCACCCTAGCTTTTCTATTTTTAGAAAAGCTCATACCTAAATAACCGGTATCGGTCCTATAACCGATATCGGTCATATAACTACCGACATCGGTTACCTAACCGATACCGGTTACACACCTGCCTTTTTGAAACAGGTTTCTTTTCTTCATTCTTTCATAAATTTTTGTCGCGCCCGCCTCTTTTCCTGCATAACCACACCATTTACCACATTTGTTCATCCACCACACATCATATCATTACAATTTCATTAAACATCATTTATTTTATACAAATACACAACCATCAACTACGAATTTCAAGAAACTATCAATCTCTACATCATTTGGATCCAACTCATCAGTTACATATATCACAATGTCACAAAACCAACAATTCATCACATCACATGTCATTCATATATACGTACAAAAAAACAAAAACAAAACCATCAACATCATCCATCTATCAACATGCCCACTAAACTTATCATACATTATATATTACCAAACCATTAACAAAATATTTAAACACATTTTTGAACACTACATATGGATCAAAACATCATCTATATATATATATATACCAGTTTTCAAAAATACAATGTGCCCTACATCGGGGCCTCTGTGATCTCATAATATACCAAAGCCGGCACGCAGGCCGCAATACCTACCAAAAATCTCGACTCGGCTCGCAGCGGTCTCTCATATCAAAATATACTCGGCTCGTAGGTCGGTATCAAATGTACAACCTGACTTGGCTTTTTCGAGCAGTGTCAATCAAATGTACAACCCGTACTCGGCTCGCGCAGCGGTATATAATAAATAAATGAATCAATACAATGAATAAGTGTCGGCACGCAGCTCTCTATCAATACAACTGGGATTCGCAGACCGGTGCCGTGTCCCTATACAAAACCATGTGGGGATCTATCAGCTCTCCCCACCGCCCTCGGCACCTCTCCCGCTGGTCCCTCGTGGTGCCTCTCGCCTCCTGCGCCGTCACGGACACGCGGTGTGGCTGCCCCTCCCGAGATCTCTCGGGCGTGCAGGTCTCTCGCCTATGCGCATCACTTTGATACTCGACTCAGACTATCAAGAATATCTCGATAATATCGGCCTCTGCTCTAACCTCCATATAGCGATCTCGTGCCACTGAAGGAGCTGGGGCTGGTCCCCTGGCACCTAACACCAATACCCCGAGCTGCACTGCACTGTGGCGCGGTGGTCGCTGTCTTGCCGTCGCACTGCACTGTGGGTGTGGTCTTTGGTGGTGGTCTTTTTTGTGTCTTACACGCTTGTACTGCGCACTGTGGCGTGGTCTTTGGTGGTGGTCTTGCTGTGTGCCGCCACTGCGCTCTATGGCACCTATGTGGTGGTGGTGGTGGTGCTACTGTTCCTCGTGCTGAGCTGGGCTACCGCACTGTAAGGCCCCTATCTGTGCTGCGCAGCAGCTAGCTGCCCGTAAGAGCTACACCGACTCCCCGAGCTGATCCTCTCTCTATAATCTGCAGCCTAAGTCCGGCTGCGCAGTGTAGATACTATCCTCGCTGCTCTCTGCCCAGCCCACCACACCCTGTATGCTCCCGTGCACCGGCATCATCCACACCCTCACCTGCTGGTCTCTCCGCTACCCAGTCTGGATCCAAAGGCTGTGGCGCTGGCAGTGGGGCCTCTACATCATCCCTCCTGTACTGAGGGAAGGGAGGTGGCTCGTCCTGTCGTAACCCCATCTACTGCATACCCTCTCTCTGGGGGTATCCGCTCGTACTCTCCCAGCCTCTCCGCCCCGCTATCCGTAATGTATGGATCTTTGGATCGCAGTACGCGGCTCTGTGAGCTCTTCGCCGGTGGTGACCTCTGTAGGGTCTCCATACAATGTCTACTGCTGTAAGGCCCTCTAGCAAGTGTCTATAATAGGCCACATCCCGACCTGCAACAACTGCTCGCGGCTGGCCCACGACTCCCAACCACCTCTGAAAGCCATATCGGTATACGACCTGTGGCCCTGGCTGCTGGGGTAGCCCTACTGGCCTGATGCATACGATGTGCTCGTATGCCCAACAGTGCAACAAAAATGTAGAACAAATACCAAATCGCCTCCTCCGGCGATAGCCCCATAACTCCTCTGTATAATTACACGGATGATACTTTGGTGCCCATGCAACAGTGTGCTCCTCCACCATCTCCAAGAAGCACCCCATCAATTCTCGTGGGAAGCGGCCTCCCTCTGAATCCGGGAGGGTGAAGCAGGTGATCCCTATCATCATCAACACGGCAAGCCGTGTCTCATGTCTGTGTGCGCGGTACATGTCACCATATCCAATGCTCGCGCTATGATACGTAAGTAAGCGCGGGCCGCATCCCCAAAACTGCAGATGCTATCCATGGCGATCTCTAAATCTACTGGAAGAGGCGCCTCTCCCTCGATCGGTAGCCGCAGGATGCGATACACATCCTCTAATGTGACGGTCATCTCCCCGGTCGGAAGATGGAACACATTGGCCGCCGGATCCCATCTCTCGATGAGGGCGACCATCAGGCTGTGATCCCTCTCTATCACTCTGTACCTCTGGACCCCGCCGAGTCCCACCTCGCGCATGATGGCCCAATGCGCCGCAGATACGTGTGGCCTCATCCGACTCAATAGTGGAGGCATCCTATCACGCATCGTCAACTGCTGACGTGCCTGCAAAACCAACCCACATTCTTAGACCTACTCTTTATTATAACATCTACTTTACCATCTAAACCCCCTTTTGTATCCCCCGACCATACCCTGACTCTCTACCGCCCCCCTCTAACAACCTACCACCCCCACACACCCACACCAAACCCAAACCAACCCAAAAACCCAAAACCTAACCCCACACCTAACCCTTCTCCACCCCTAACCCAACCCCCACACCGACCCGCAACCCAACCCAAAAACCCAAAACCTAACCCCACACCTAACCCTTCTCCACCCCTAACCCAACCCCCACACCGACCCGCAACCCACCCCAAAACCCACAACCCAACCCAACCCAAAAACCCAAAACCTAACCCCACATGACAAGCCGTATTTTTCTTTTTATAGGTTTTTCGACCTTAACCGATGTCGGTTTCATTTTACCCTAAGGAACCGGTATCGGTCTCTTAACCGATGTCGGTCATGTAGAATCGACATCGGTTCGCTACCCAACTTTCACCCCATTCTTTGCCCTTATTTACTCCTTGCCTCTTTTTCACCCATATCGCCTCTATCCACCTTTGCTGCGCAACATTTGTTCACTTGTCCAGCCTGACCTACGACCTCAACCTACCATTCGGCCCGACCTAAGGCCTCAACCTACCATTCGGCCCGACCTAAGGCCTCAACCTACCAATTGGCCCGACCCAAGGCCTCGCCCTACCTATTTGGCCCGACCCAAGGCCTCAACCTACCCATTTGGCCCGACCCAAGGCCGCAACCCTAACCATTTGGCCCGACCTAAGGCCTCAACCTACCAATTGGCCCGACCCAAGGCCTCGCCCTACCTATTTGGCCCGACCCAAGGCCTCAACCTACCCATTTGGCCCGACCCAAGGCCGCAACCCTAACCATTTGGCCCGACCCAAGGCCTCGGCCCCTAACCATTTGGCCCGACCCAAGGCCTCCACCTACCTATTCGGCCCGACCCAAGGCCTCCACCTACCTATTCGGCCCGACCCAAGGCCTCAACCTACCTATTCGGCCCGACCCAAGGCCTCAACCTACCTATTCAGCCCAACCCAAGGCCTCAACCTACCCATTTGGCCCGACCCAAGGCCTCGCCTACCTATTTGGCCCGACCCAAGGCCTCAACCTACCCATTGGCCCGACCCAAGGCCTCGCCCTACCTATTTGGCCCGACCCAAGGCCTCAACCTACCCATTTGGCCCGACCCAAGGCCGCAACCCTAACCATTTGGCCCGACCCAAGGCCGCAACCCTAACCATTTGGCCCGACCCAAGGCCGCAACCTACCTATTCGGCCCGACCCAAGGCCTCAACCTACCTATTCGGCCCGACCCAAGGCCTCAACCTACCTATTCGGCCCGACCCAAGGCCGCAACCTACCTATTCGGCCCGACCAAGGCCGCAACCCACCTAAGCCCAACGCAAGGCCTCAACCTACCTATTCGGCCCGACCCAAGGCCTCAACCTACCCATTTGGCCCGACCCAAGGCCTTGCCCTCACTATTTGGCCCGACCCAAGGCCTCCCTTTACACTTCTGGCCCGACCCAAGGCCGCCACCCAACAACTTGGCCCAACCCACGACCGTACCACTTCCATACCTTACCCAAAATCAACACCATACACTTTATCCACCCATCCGGTAGTTTTTGGTTCAATCGAGCTCACCTGTTCGTGTTTTAGCATGATTAGGGTCCTTGACTTGATCTGTCGACCAGCTTTGCCCAGACCTAGACCGTGACGTTTATCTCAACCAAACCAACCTTTCGTATCTTTTGTCGAACATGCCTAAACGTTCCTGTACCTTACCTGTTATATACCCTGGAGCTACTTCCTATGCCTTGGATACCAGGATTATATCACCCTTGTTTGGATAAACTATCGACCTTTGCCTATGCATCGCTGGTTTGCTCACAAATCATGTACCCTAGTCGTATCTATTGCATTTCAACATGCGTCGCTTCTTGGACCTACCCCACCACCTTACCATCCTCTCTACAACATATACCCCGTATCAACCCTATCCCCGATTTCCGTTCACTCAATCTATGATAGATTTGAGGGGATTACCTATATCCTTAACATGAGAAACCACTTCATATTATTGTCCGCGCAGCCTTTACGTAACAAGCTACACGACAATAAAGGGCTAATGTAGACACCAAATTCGTGTCTTACGACCCCTTATGACCCGCATCCCATTTCGCAACCTAACCTCATTACCTAAACTTTACACAATTATTTATTAATTACCTTGTAATTGATAAATCCACATACCTTACCCACCACCTCACTTTGCCACCTCATCATGACCTAGCCCTAACCCTAAACTAACCTAATTAAGACTTATGGCTTGGTCTAGACTCACATCCATAACTAATGCCTCCTTACTCGCACCCAAAGCTGACATTCTAGCCACTTGACCAAGCCCGCAACTGATCTCTCGGGAGAAAAGCAGGGAAGGTGGGCTATTTTACTAAAAATAGACTACTTTTTCCGACCGATGCGGTTCTACTCGACCGCCACCGCCATGGTTACGCAACCGCCATCGGTTCCCTGTAAATGGGCTCCCCAAACCAAAACAACGGATCGGAATTTCATTTTGGAGATCAGTCAAAGGATTTCTGGATCAACAGAGAGCATTGCGAGCGAGGAACAGAGTCCAGATCTTCACTTGACAGAGCAGAGACGAGTGGAAATACCAGAAGTGTTTACAACCAAGGAGATCAACTTGCATCTGTGCCAAAACCAGTAAGTCACATCTTGCATGTCCTTTGTTATAACATTTCTTATGCTTCTTGAATCTCAGTGCTCCTAAATCCGTTTCTGAATCCACTACCCAACGTGCCATTGCATCTAACTGTCATTCTTTTGCTTCTAACCATCCCATTTCCTAATACCATCCAAAAACCAGCCATTACAAACACCATAGCTGCCAAGAAGATCGTAGAACCCACCGCTATCGGTTATCAAGAATCGCCATCATGGTTATCAATGACCGGCATCGATTATCGATAGAATCGCATCAGTTCCTCGATCAAAACCGAGAAAACCAGCCTTTCCCCTACCCGGTTTAACGAAATAATTTAATTAATATTTTGCGTCTTTTGTGTTAATTCATATTAGCAGGGAACTCACCACCTTCGAAAGGAAGTTTTATATTTCTGGCCCAAGTGAGTTTCCTCATTTATTGTTTAATCAAAATCTTGTGGTCTTGTGTTCTTATTTGCGCAGTAGTCCTTCCAAGACAAAAAGGAGTCTCTGCAATGATCGGCACTGATCTTTCTCTACGGTACGCGCACACCATCTCGACATTCAACATGTATTCCTCCTAACCCTAACCTCATCTGTTTCTAAAAGGAATGAAAGGATAGAAGCAACTCTATTCCCAGAAGCCGAAACATTCCAAGTGAAACAATCATATTAACATAGCATATATTACTTTTACAATAATTCCTCATACTTTCCATATTCCCTAACTATGAGAATGAGCATTTGTCCATTTTAAACATTCTCATAAAAGGATCTAATTGGCATTCATTCTTTATGTTTCACATAAGAGAATTTTTCTTTCTTTATATATTGAGTTTATGAGAATGGGTATATGCCAATTCTCATCACAATGATAAAAAAAAATTATATGCGAAATGACATATGCCCATTCTCATCATAATAATAAAACTCTTTGTTTTTATGAGAATGGGCATATGCCTATTCTAACCATTCTAACTCATTGAAGCAATATTGAACTTAATCATTTTAATATCACTATAAAGGATGTGAGAATGGGAAACTATCCATTCTAAAACAAATTAAATATTACCTCTATTTTTATTCTATGATTCTTATATGAGAATGGGCATATTTCCATTCAATACAAGATAAAAATGTTTGTTTGTATGAGAATGGACATATGCCCATTTTGTCTATGTGTATTTTTCTTCTATGATTCTTATATGAGAATGGGCATATGCCCATTATTTCTATGTTTATTTTTATTTTATGATTCCTATATGAGAATGGGCATATGCCCATTCAATACAAGATAAAAATATTTGTTTTAATGAGAATGGACATACGCCCATTCTATTTGTGTATTGCCTCATTTTCATTTTTCTTGTTACTCACTTTTTCAGCCATTAATATTTTTTTCTAAAAAGGAATAAAAACTAATTGCTATAAATGTTCTTCTAAGGTACTATCTCATTATTTAGAACATCTAATATTAACCTCTGATGTGAGTACTATAAGTTATATAATTTTTATCATTTTCACAACCATATTATAGTATCAGTGATTTTAACACAAACATATCTAGTAGATGTAATTATTTTTAAGTACATTCAATATATTTATAATGAAACTTGATAAATATCGAAGATATATATTAAAAAATACAACTCAAGGTTAAATGTGACGAAAAATCCAAATAAGAAAAAAACTTAAATATCATGAAATATGGTATTAGTACCAAATAATAGGATTGTCCTTTGTAATCAATGAGGAAATAATAATATATGTTTTTGATCAATCTGCCCCATCCCGTCTTTTATTTAAGTCGTCATTCCCATCTATAATTTGGGGATTGGCTGAAGCAAATAAATGATTCAATATTTGAGTGATTTCATGAAATCCATGCATCATATAGTTTCCCTAACTATCCCCTCTCCTCTTGCTTGTATTTATTATTGAAAACAATGAGACACTAATGAATGGAGAAGGTGCATAATGTAATAAACATTTAAATATATTCATAAATCTTATTTCCAATCGTAATAGAAAAGTAAATAATAATATTCATACCATATATGACATGTCATTAATAAACTAATACTATTAAAATTTGAAATTAAACATCATGTATATTGCCTCAAAAGTTTACTAATTATCCATGCATGCATCTCTCCCTCTCTCTAGTATAAATTAGTATCAATTAATTTTAAATGTAAAAAACCTAAAACATGGCTATGATAATGTTTAAAATTTATATTTTATTTTAAATGCAAATAACCTAAATCATGACTATGATAAATTTTAAAATTTATATTTTATTTTATATGTAATAAACCTAAAACATGGCTATGATTTTTTTGAAAATTTAAATTTTATTTTAAGTGCAATTATTAAACCTAAAACATGGCTATGATATTGTTTAATATTTTTGTATTTTTTTGCCATGGCATAGCGAGACCATTAATTTGCAAATAAATTATTTACCAACATTTATTAATTGAAGGTACTTGTTTGTCAAACACGTCTTTAACCACTTGTTGGAGGGAAATTGGCGAAATTAATGGAAATTAATTCATGCCACTCTGTGGCATGGTAGAGAGAATGACGACAGGTTATTGTAATCGATGATGCTAGAGGTCTTGAGAATTGCAAGGTTCACCACGGTTTGTAAAGCTATCTCTTTCTTGTTCATCCTTTCTACTTTCTTTTTCATCGTTTCCACTTTTTTTTTTCATCTTTCCACTTTGGGCTTCCTATATTTTGTTAGACCATTTTGTCCTGTGAAGTATATATAGGATTTGAAGAATATCTCAGAGATATTGTTTTTTCTCTTCGCTAAGTTTTTTTTACCCTTTTTTCTTTGGGCTCCCTCTTTTCGTAAGACAATTTCGACTTGAGAGGCACAAGATTTGAAGAAAAATTTAGGCATGAATTATTCTAACTCTTCTCTGTTGAATTATTATGAGATGAAGAATATCATTTGGTTTTCTTTCCCTTATATTCTATTATGGGTTTAAAGATAATGCCCTATTTTTGATCTTCTAGTATTTTTGATATAGGTATTAAGAATATCACTTCAATGTTTTTTAAGACATGCATAGTTGTTAACCTAATTATAGTTGCTAATATGGGGAGTTATCTGTTATGATTTTACCAAAGTAAAGAGTGGTCTTACCACTGGGTGACATTGCTTATTTGTTGAGATGTGCGGGTGAGTTCCACAGTGAGAATGACTCATTATTAGAAGAAGAATTTACTTTTTTATAGTGAAGAAAAATTTTACTTCTTTTTTAAATTGAAGATAAGTTTCAGAGATACTTCTAACTCTTCTCTATTGTATTCCAAGTTTCTGGGTATAAAGATAAATTATAATGTCATATTTTAGATCTTTTGTATTTTTGATATGGGTTTTAAGAATATCACTTCAATCTTTTGTAATACTTGCATAGTTGTTATCCTCCATAGTTATAAAAGGATGCATCTAAATATGACCATTTTTAAATGTTTGAGAGTCTTAACATGATCATTCCCTTGCAAAAAATGTATATGATTCTAAGAAATACACTTTCAATCATTCATGCTAGGATGGGAAATTAACTATTTTGTTATTAACAAAGTACATTATGGGGTTACCACCTAGGTAGTGTTACTTATTTTATGAGTTGGGTGGGTGGGCTGCACAGCCGAGATGGGCGGGCCAGTGACACGTCAAGCTTAGAAGGCAAGCAAGATGACTCACCAAGCTTGGTAGACGAGTTGACCCACCGAGATTGACGGATGAGTTGAAATTATGAACTAGGTGGGCGAGGTGATCTTCTTCGAGTGGCGTTAAGTTGGCAGATTAAGATGGCTTATCGAGCTAGCCAAGTGGAGTTGGTTGTTCAAGTGGCCGATCTAGCTCGCCGAGCTATTTTTTTCGAGATGGCTGGTCGAGATGGGCAAGAGAGCTGACCTACCGAGGTTGAGTAGGAAAGGTTGACTTCCAAGCTAGGTGGATGAGTTAACTTCTCGAGTTAGGTGGGTAGGCTTACCTACTAAGCTAGGTGGGTGAGTTGACCTACCGAGTTGGGTGGGCGTAAGCTCATCTGCTGAGCTATGTAATATTAAACTTAATCATTGTCATATAGGAATTAAAATGATTAAGTTCAATGTTGTATCTAATGAGAAAATGCTCGTTCTCATAATTGGAATCATAAAAGAAGAACAAAGATAAAATATAGCTTGTTTTATAATGGACAGTTGCCCATTCTCATAGCCTTCATAGAGTTATTGAAAAGAATAAGTTCAATATTACTTGTATTACAATGATTAGAATTGGCATACACCCATTCTCATACAAACAATTTTTTTTATCTTCCATTGAATGGTTAGGTATCCATTCCTATAGAGGTATTAAAATGTTTAAGTTCAATATTACTTGTATTAGAATGTTTAGAAGGATTGTGTGCCCATTTACATACAAATAAGCATTTATTTATTGTATTGAATAGAAGATTCCCATTTTCACATAAGAATCATATATGAATAATATAGATAAAATGTAATTTTTTTAGAATGGGAAGTTTCCCATTATCATATAGGAATCATATAAGAAAAATAGATCAAATTTACTTTATTTTTTAATGGGAAGTTCCCCATAATCATAGCCTTCATAGGTATTAAAATTATTATGTTCAATCTTGTATCGAATGAAAAACTTCCCAATCCCATATAGGAATCATAAAAGAATAATATAGATAAAATCTAATTCATTTTAAAATGGCAAGTTTCCCATTCTCATAGCCTTCATATAGTTTTTAAATTGATTAAGTTAAATATTTCTTGTATTAGATTGACCATTCCTTTTCACTCTTATATCCTATTACTTTTCCCATTAGTAATGATCAAGTTCAATATTTCTTGTATTGCAATGATTAGAATGGGCATACACCCATTCTCATACAAACAAACATTTTTATCTTGAATGGGAAGATGTCTAGTCTCATATAGGAATCATAGAAGAAGAATTCAAGTTGAATTTAAATGATGAAAATAACTAAATAAATGTTAAATAGAATTTAATTAGAAACTTGATTTCTAACATAGCATATATTATTTTACAAGAATTCCTTAGACTTCCCATATTTCTCGACTATGAGAATGGGAATCTTTCCATTTTAAACATTCTCATAAAAGGATCTAATTGTCATTCATTTTTATGTTTCACATGGGATTTTGTTTTTTCATTTTTTATTTTGAGTTTATGAGAATGGACATATGCCCATTCTCATCACAATGATAAAAATATTTGTTTGTTTGAGAAATGGCATATGCCCGTTCTCATCACAATAATAAAACTCTTTGTTTGTATGAGAATGGGCATATGCCTAGTCTAGCCATTCTAACTCATTAAATAAATATTGAACTTAATCGTTTTAATATCACTATAAAAGATGTGAAAATTGGAAACTGTCCATTCTAAAAAAAATTAATATTACCTCTATTTTTCTTATATGATTCTTATATGATAATGGGCATATGCCCATTCAATAGAAGATAAAAATGTTTGTTTGTATGAGAATGGACATATGCCCATTCTATCTATGAGAATGGACATATGCAAATTTTGTCTATTATGTCTATGAGAATGGAAATATTAACTTATGTTTTGGATCGATTCGTAGCATCCCTCATTCTATTTAAGTCACCATTTCCATCTAGAGTTTAGGGATTGGTTGAAGCAAGTAAATGATTCAACATTTGAGTGATTTCATGAAATCCACGCATCATATATAGTTTCCCTAACTATCCCCTCTCCTCTTGCTCATATTTATTATTGAAAACAACGAGACACTAATGAATGAAGAAGGTGTAGAACGTAATAAACATTTAAATATATTCATAAATATTATTTCCAATCGTAATAGAAAAGTAAATAATAATATTCATACCATATATGACATGTCATTAATAAACTAATACTATTAAAATTTGAAATTAAACATCGTGTATATTGCCTCACAAGTTTACTAATTATCCATGCATGCATCTCTCCCTCTCTCTAGTATAAATTAGTATCAATTAATTTTAAATACAAAAAAACCTAAAACATGGCTATGATAATGTTTAAAATTTATATTTTATTTTAAATGCAAATAACCTAAATCATGACTATGATAAAGTTTAAATTTTATATTTTATTTTATATGCAATAAACCTAAAACATGGCTATGATTTTTTTTGAAAATTTAAATTTTATTTTAAGTGTAATTATTAAACCTAAAACATGGCTACAATATTGTTTAATATTTATATTTGTTTTTTACCATGGCATAGTGAGACCATTAATTTGTAAATAAATTATTTTCCATCGTTTATTTATTAATTGAAGGTAATTTTTTTAAAACAAGTCTTCAACCACCCATTGGAGGGAAATTAAATGTAATTAATTCACGCCACTCTATGGCATGAGAGAGATTTACAAAGTGGTTGCTGTTTTTTATGATGGTAGAGGTCATAGGGAATTGCAATGTTCACCGCGGTTCGAGAGAAGTTGTCTCTTTCTTGTTCATCCTTTCTGCTTTATTTTTCATCAAGTTTCCACTTTTTTGTTCATCCTTCCGCTTTAGGATTCTTGTATTTCATTAGACCATTTCATCCTGTGAAGCAAAATATTTGAAGAATATTTCTGAGATATTGTTTATTCTCTCCGCTAAATTTTTGTTGACCCTTTCCACTTTGGGCTCCCTCTATTTTGTAAGACCATTTCGGCTTGTGAAGCACAATATTTGAAGAAAATTCAGGCATGAATTATTCTAACTCTTCTCTATTGAATTATTATGAGATAAAGAATGGGAAGATGCCCATTGTCATATAGGAATCATTTATGAAGAATATAGATAAAATTTAATTTTTTTAGAATGGGCAGTTGCCCATTATCATTTAGGAATCATATAAGAAAAATAGATCACATTTACTTTGTTTTTGAATGGGAAATCCCCCATAATCACAACATTCATAGGTATTAAAATGATTATGTTTAATCGGTATCAAATGAACAAATGCCCAATCCCATATATGAAAATATGTTTCTTAATATATGAAAATGATAAAAAAATCTATTATAAAAATGGTTGTAATGAGAAAAGGCCCACTTTCATATAGGAAACATAGAATAATACTATATTTTTAGAAGCGACATATGCCCATTCTCATATAAGAATCATAGAAGGATAATAAAGACACAATTTACTTTATTTTAGAATGAAAATATGTGCATTCTCATAGCGTCACTTTTTGTTTTTTAATTGGAAGTGCATTCTCACAACCCTTATAGATAGAAAATATTGCTAGTAAAAGAATGTTTATAATGGTTACATGCCCATTCTCATACAAACATACAATTTTTATTTTTGCAATTATTAAGAATTTTATTATACTGGCTGGACTATACCTATCAGAGCCAAATGCTGCACTACATACCCTCGAGAGGGATCAAGCCTTATGTGGTTCTCATCATACAATATATTTATATCATTGTAAACATTTTTAGAATGGGTTGTGAGAATGGGAAGTGTGTTTGTAAAGGCAATATTGAATTTAATCATTTTAATACCTCTCATATGCATGATAAATTTTTTTAAAACAAAGTAAATTTTAATTTTGTTTGTGTTCAAAGAAGAGTTGTGAAAGCCATGGATTTTGGGGTAAGAATTCCTAAATAATCCCCAAAGGCTTCAAGAAACAAATAAATGGACCATTCGATAAGAAATGAGAAATATTTTCTAACTAGCATACATTACGAAGTAAACACTCGAATTTAAGCTAATTAAAACTACCTCTATTCTTTGAAAGCTTAAAATAATGAACCTAGTAAGCCCTAAGCAATAGGTTTTTAGTGATTAAGAGAAAGAGATCCCCCATTATAGGATTTTGAACCAATGGTTCTTCTCTTTTACCCTATAAATTAGATTAGCAATACAAAAATGAAGTAAATAGCTCAATATCTAAACTAGAAATGAAATCTAGAACCTAGATGAAAAATTCTATAATCTATGCTTAGGAAGAAGGAAGGAATTCTTAAAAATGAGAGAGGGGATCTAACCCTATATATAGTTTTCCATTTGGAAAAATGGGAAACTTGAGTGCATGTGGGACAAACACTAAATTCTAAAAACACTTTTAGCAAGTCAAAGCTTACTTTGACTAGGTTTAGAGAGTGATAAACCATGTTTAGGCTTAATTAAACATGTTTAGGAGGTGATTAGGGGTTTGGAGAGAGTTTTGAAGGGTAAGATCAATCCAATGGAATGGATTGATAGGCCAGGAAGGTGATAGAAGTGAACTAGAAGAAAGTAAGAAGCTAATGTAGTTAGAATGAAGCTATTATAGCTTGTTTAAATGGTTTACAAGAGGAAAAATGACAAAAGGGATGTCGTAGGAAGAAAGTTAGATAGGTCGAACCGGCGGTGTATCGTCGGTTTGCAAGGAGAAGCAAAACTAGCACAATATTAGTCGTAATAGTGCATTGGCTAAACTATAGGTGTCTACATTTGCCCCTCTTTGAGGTGATGTAAGTTACATCACTTTGAAGAAAGTAGAAAAATATAAAAGAGAAGAAAATTTTTGAAGGGATAGAAGAAAAATTAATAGGATGAAGGATGCCCCCTCGAGTGTCGATGGGGTGATGAAAGAAGTCGATCGACGCTCGAAAAAGGTGAGATATAGATAGAAGAATGGGGAAGGGGCAAGAATCCTGATGAGAGGGAAGATTAGGGGTAAAAGGAAAGTGTGAAGAGAAGAGGATGAGAAACAAGAAAAGAGATATTGAGCTATCCATAAATCAATTGTATCCACTATTTAAATCATCATTTTTCTTAGAGACCTCCTCATCGGTCCTTATTAAAAATGTGAGCATACAACAGAAGCGTATAGTGACATGAAAATCCAAGATACAAAACAACTGTCTATTGCTAAAATTCCAACTCCGCGCAACATACAAACATGTAATGTAATACGAGAAGTAAACAAACTCATGTAACAGGGAAATAAGTACAGTCACACACACTTAAACCAACAATGTTCAAGAAGGTTGCACAAATATTTTGTTATCAAGCTGAAGTCCCAAATGTTTTGATAAATGAAAAGGGTAAGAATGATGCCCCAAGCAATATGCACATGCAAGGGAAATGACGGAGGACACTTGGGTCCGATGAAAAGCAACGTGCACGACGAAACAAAGTACGATGCGGACAACTAATAGTGCCCTAGAGTACAGACAAAGTAAGCAACAGTATTTTGTAAATGATTGTAGATCAGGGTGATTCGCAAGTCATTGTTTCAAAACATGTGAAAATGCCAACAAGATATAGGATGAGCACCATGTAAAAAAGCAGATTTCAGTTGAAAAATGAGTGATCTTGATTTTAGGTCGTTTTCAAAGTTTTATACTGTTTTTGATTTTTCTGAATCAATTTTACAATTTTTAAATTTTTGATCGGTCAGAAGAATTCAAAAGATCAAATATCTTCTAAAAAGTATGCATGGGGCGAATAGGGAAGGCGAGGCCACAAAAGAGCCAAAAGGGTATCCCCATGGAAAGAAAGACAGGTAATAATAATTATTGTTCACAACGGGAGGTAGATAGATGAAAAGAGGAATCAAAATAGAGGAAAGCACCTATAAGGTTCGTAAACAATGTTAGGGTTAAGAGGAAGTGTCCGTAGGGTAGCACAAAGTGCCCCAACGTGTGAAAATTAATAAAAATAATTATTTTAATAATAAAATAATTATCACGGCGGGTAGAAGAAGATTAGAATGATCACGGTGGAGAAAACATGCCCTAGGGGCATCACGACAAGTTAATATACCCACAGGGGGTAAAAATAATCATGACCAATTCATTTGTACCAGAGCCCTTACAAATTTTTACCACGAGGTGTCAATGAGAGAGCTTGGAGTGCAATGGAGAGGTTACCAACGAGGTGGAGGCGAGCAGATCGGATCTCGAGAGTACCAACAAGACCCCGTGGATGGACCCTTCGTGAGTGGTCTATCACTTATCTTTTAAATTACACATTTAATGCTTTGTAGGTTGTTCTAGGGTAGGTATGTGGGAAAAAGACACATGTGCATGTGTGTAGGTTTCGAAAATGCGGAGACGCGCACTTGTATGCGTTGAAAAAGTGGGTACGCGTGGGCTTATGTGTTGAAAAATGTGTACACACACAGATGTCCTTCGAAGGGGAGAAAATAGGGATGCACACGTGCACGTCGAACCAAGTGCCTTGGTGCTAGGGGGAAAAATTGATATTTATCGAGAATGGTTACGTGCACGCATGCGCAAGACCGGGAGGGACACGAAGGTGTCACACTAGGCGCTTTGACATCCTATGCAACATACACGAGAAAAATGGAAAAGGTAGGGAGCGTGTACATGTCGATTAGGGTGCGTAGGTGTCAAGGAGGACATGCGCATGTTGAAAGGGGCACGCATGCGTCGGAAGAAAATGAAACACACTTATAGCAATAAAATAGCAAAGTGTAGAGGAGAATAATTAGAAGAATTTAGAAGAAAAAGGGAAATTAGTAAGTTCAAGGACTCAACGAACCATTTTTCCTTAGAAAGATAGCTAGAAGTTAGATAAGTGCCTAACACTTGTTTTGATCTTGCAGCGTAGATTACCCGCACTTCAGATGTGGGAGAGATATGGCCGCCTTGAGACGATAGAGGTGCAGTTCGAGGATGGAGATAGGAGGATATTAGATATCCTCCTTTATGTCATAGGGTTAGCCTACGTGGCTGACATGCCCCAGATCACATTGGACCACGGCCTTCTCACGGCCATAGCAGAGAGATGGCACAGTGAGAGCCAGTGCTTTCGGCTACCTACAAGGGAGATTACCATTACGTTGGAGGATGTCTGGCACATCATGCACATTCCTATCATTGGCCAACCCAT
Source organism: Taxus wallichiana var. yunnanensis (assembly GCA_018340775.1). NCBI lineage: Eukaryota > Viridiplantae > Streptophyta > Pinopsida > Cupressales > Taxaceae > Taxus > Taxus wallichiana. The sequence continues at coordinate 12,717,307 of CM031238.1, read as the reverse complement.
TTAGTATGTGAGCGATAGAGCAGTGTTGGATGGATGCATAGCACAACTGTTCGGGGTCCCGACACTACCTCATCACGGGATGATGGTGTGTTTATCACGGTGCATTGAGGACCTTTCTCTAGATCGGGTCATGGTATATATGATGGCCTTTGTCAGTGGAGTTTTACTCCCTAACAAGATCGGTTCCTCATTCCCACTTGGACTACTTGGGGTTATTCTTGGATTGATATAGGGAGAGACTTATTGCTGGGGCTAGTGCATTCTAGCACATCTTTACTGGGATCTACATCTTATCACCTACTACCGTCAGAAGACGGTAGGTCTTCAGCTAGGCTCCTTATGATATGGGCTTGGGATCACATTGCTATCGGGTGCCCCTTAGGAATTTTGAGAGTTCAGGCTCCAGAGGAGCCATCTACCATGGGTTGGGTCCTAGTCGGGGATGATGTTTAGCCCTATAGGGGCGATCCCTATCCCTATCGTTGAGAGCTCGATGACCTATAGCAGGCGGCTGTGGTATGGAGGTCATACCAACATTTCCAGTGGCTAGAGGATGCCCAAGAGCTATCCATAGCCGAAGTAGAGCATTTTATCATGGGTAGCCGTAGCTATATGCGAGAGTTTTATAGGGTTGTGCGACAGATGTCGGTGTGATTTGGCACCACACAGGATGTTCCGGGGCCCGATATGTGGTATGCACGGAGGGCGTGTGAGTATTTTGACATGGGGCCGCAGATAGCCTTTGACAGAGCCTGGGCCAGTTTTACACATGTGGTACCCATTGCATGGGTACCTTTTGAGGCAGGTGTGAGATCTAGGGTACACAATACAGTACGCGCCCTGGTATCACGGCATGATTCCACACAGGTTGACTATTCTGAGGGCAACATATGAGGTAGGTGTGAGGCCTCCCCCAGTGGGGCTGCCTAGTGATGATGATGGCACCAGAGGTGATACTAATGATGATGATTCAGATGATGAGGGTGGCCCCAATGCGCAACATCAAGTTAGAGGTAGGGCCCCATAGCCCAGTGCAGGTGGTCCAGGCCTATACCTAGACAGGCACACCAGGCCCCAGCTGGTCCGTTGCCTCCAGTAGGCATTCTAGTGGGCATATATGTCCCATTACAATAGGTTCTACCATAGCAGGGTCCACCTCCTTAGGCCCCAGGAGGTGGTGATGGACAACTTGCTGCACTACAGTAGTAGTTATAGGCCGCGATAGCGGTACAACTTCAGGTGGCCACAGAGAGAGATCAAGCCAGGGCACAGGTTCAAGTTTTGACTACCGAGAGAGACCAGGCTAGGTCTCAGTTATAGGATGGTGGTAGGGCCGTATGGTAGGGTCAGATTACACAGTTGGTAGTGTAGGGTGCTCAGTTAGTGGGTGCCTTAGGCAGTGCACAGAGCGATTATACTGGCATCATGGTTTAGCATGATCGAGTGCAGGCCGAGGGACAGACCTATTTGATGGAGAGAGACCAGGCCCGTGTCAAGTTATAGAGTGTCACACTGGAGAGGGATCTGTTCTCTAGGACATGGTCCTAAGTAGCCCCAAAGTGAGGGCGAGAGTTACTGATTGATTCTCCTACTCATTCCATGATATATATATATATATATATATATATATATATATATATGTATGTATATATATATGTATGTATTGGATGTATATGCCTCTTATGAAGGTAGGTTTTGACTATGTATAGATTCTTTAGATTCTTTTGTGGATGCCTCTTGATGAAGGCCTGATTTTGATTGATGTAGGTACCTTTGTTATGTACCACCATGCCTCTGTATGTAGGCTTAGTATCTGATCCCTACCCCTTTTATATGGCAGATGGACAGAGCATTTTGTATATACCAGACTTTGACACAGAGATTTTTATTATACATGTACCATATGGACACTTTCTTGTATATCTTGTCATGCAGTGATATATTGTCATGGTAATTATGTTTCATTGATGTTCATGTTGTATATTTTCCTCTTCATGTATGTGACATACTTTCTAGATGTAGAGATGTACATGTTTTTCTTTCATAGCGATGATATACTCATGTATTTGATATCATGTGTTTTTGATTTATGAGATGTTTGATTTCATATGGCTAGTATTTTGGGATGATACTAGATGATATTGGTGCGGGGGATAGATTAGTGATTATGTGCAACCCCTCTTGCCCCATTGATGATATGATATGTGATGATTAGCTTAGCATACATGCATGATGTACTACTTAGCATTTTTGTATATATGATGTAGTAAATGATGTGATAAATGTGATGAAATGATAGATGATAGATGTGATAACAAACAAATGTGCTAAACAAACACACAAGCAAAATTTAACAAAACTAAACAAACACACACATGCAACACAATGCAAAAAGAAGAAGATTAATCTAACACTTTAATCTAAGCAAGTAAAAATGAAATCCCACAGATGCACATAACAATCAAAGAAACATACAACAATTACTTACAAGCATAAAAGTCCTAATAATGAATGCAGCGCAACATACAATTAAACCTAACAAGATCTAATATAATGTAAGCAAAGAATCATTCAAAGAACGAACAACACAACAAGCTAAGTACATCAAAACTATACAAACCAACAACTAAAAGCAATCCAACTACCACTTTGTTTTTGTGGGACAATATTGACATATTTTCTAATGTTTTTGGGTTTATCACGAAGGATAAGTTTTCGTAGCTGTGTTTGTCATTGTTGTCTAGGTTTCCCTAAGATGACATTGTGAGATGAATGTAGCTTTATCCCTGAAAAAGGGAAATTTTCCAGATGTTTAGATTTTTGTGTATCATTTTCTAAATGTTTTTGTATTTTCAAGGTCATGTTCTGAAAGCAATGTACAAGCTTTAAAGAAATGTGGAATGCCCCCAATGTGATGTGGGAATATACAAAGGGTAAAATGCCATGTGTTAATGTATGATGAAGTGGAATGTGAATGTGCCCCTAGCGCGATGTGGGAATATACAAATAGGCCACATCCTTCACACAGATATAGCGTAAGTAAACCAGATCACAGGTCCTGCAAGGGAGCTCGAGGTCGGATTCCTAGACCTAGCCAGGGTACTGCATGGAATTTAGCAAGTGGCAAGAGTTACCCATCCTGTCGCAAGAGTGACTTGTGTATGAGAAACCTTCCTTGAGCACCGAAAACCAGTTTTCACAAAAGGACATGCCCACTGCACCACAATTACGTGGTTTTCACACGAGGACGACTTGTTTTTTCTTTAATTTTTTCTCAATTTTTTAATTTTTGCTTGTTTTTTCTTTGTTTTCTACTTTTTAGTTTCTTATCTCAATATTCCAGCCATGCCTAAGCATAGAAGTGCTTGAGGTGAATGGCATTCATGGGCTCTGGAAGCTCTTCACCATCTGAATAGGCAAGTCTATATGCCCCTGATCCATATTTAGCGGTCACCACATAGGGGCCGAGCCAATTGGCCTCAAATTTACCTTTCTTTTCCCTATCTTTGGTGGTATTCTTCTGATTTTCTTTTAGTATGAGATCACCTACATCAAATTCCCTATGAATGATGTGTTTGTTGTATCCTCTGGATACTCTATTTTGATATACTTTAAGGTGATTAAGCGCTCTGATACGCCATTCATCTAACAGTTCCAACTCTACCAGGCAAGCAACTATGTAGTCTTCATCTTTATCGAGGTAGTCCCTGAGAGATATTCTTAGGGAGGGAAGCTCCACTTCCAAAGGTATGATGGCTTCAGTGCCATAGACAAGTGAATACGGACTCGCACCAGTAGGGGTGTGGATGGAGGTTTGATAAGCCCAGAGGGCGGGATGGATTTGCAAGTGCCAATTATGACTAGTTTTATTGACCATTTTCTCCATAATGTGCATAAGAGTTTTGTTTGTAGCCTCTGATTTCCCATTACCTTGAGGGTAATAAGGGGTGGATCATTTAAGTTAGACACGAAAGCATTGACATAAGGCTTTTACCATCTTGTTTTTGAAAGATTTACCATTATCAGTGACAATGGTGAGGGGATATCATAACAACATATAAGATGGTTCATAATAAACTTGGATATTCACGCACTTTGGTGACATAGGTAAGAGCAACAACCTCCACCCATTTAGTGAAATACTCGGTGGCAATTATGATGTGTGTATGACCATTTGATGAAGAAGGGTGGAGCTTCCCTATGAGATCTAAACTGACTTTGAAAAGACCAAGGCATTGAAATAGGATACAAAGCCTGTGTTGGTGCATGTATGAGATTACCATAATTTTGACAAAGTTCACATTTCTTCATGAATTTGCAGCAATCGGATTCCATGGTAGGCCAATAGTAGCCTACTCTCAACAGTTTCTTAGCTAGCACCATGCCACTAGTGTGTGCCCCATAGATACCACTATGTACCTCTTTAATCACGTGAACCGAATCAGTAACATTTAGATAGTGAAGCAAGTTCCTGTCATAGCCATGATGATAAAGGGTGCCTCCTAGGAGGGTATAACGGGCAATGCGACGGATAAGGGTTTTTTTCTCTGAATGGGTAATGTCAGGTGGGAAGGTTCCATCTTGTAGGTATTGGTAAATAGGGTCATACCACAGGGATAGGGGACCAACAACCTCACATGCTAAATAGGATTCAGGCATATCATATGCCGGCATCTGTAAGTGTTCCACAAAGAAAGGCATCTTACTCTCTTTAGGTGGGATGCGCAAGAGAGAGCCGATGGTAGCCATGGCATCCACAGATCTATTATGAGATCTAGGTTTTTGTTCAAATATGACATGTGAAAAATATTCCTTTAGGGTTTCAACCATCTTCTTATAGGGAATAAGTTTTTCATCTTTAACCTTGTATTCATCATTGACCTGCTTAATGATGAGCTGAGAATCTCCAACAACTCGCAGTTGTTTGATGTTCCAAGTGATAGCTAGCTTGAGGCCAAAAATGACTGTTTCATATGCTGTAATGTTATTGGTACAAGGAAACCCAAACCGAGAATGCCCTTGGTATAATATCTCTTGTGGGAGTAATAAGCACCACTCCTGCTCCTGATCCATGAAAAGTAAATGATCCATCAAAATGGACCTGCCATTCCATAGATTCTTCGATATACATCATAGATGCATCTGGGATATCCAGAAACAAAGGCTCCGTCCTGGTAAAGATGCTTTTGCCAACTAATCTACCAATACTTGTCCTTTTAAGGACTTCTGATTCACAAACTCTATCTCAAATTCACTCAAAAGAATGATCCAATTATCCATTCGGCTTGTTAAGGCGGGTTTGGATAAGAGGTACTTAAGAGGGTCAACCTTGGAAATAAGTTTAGTTTTATTGTTAAGGAGGTAATGGTGGAGTTTCTGAAATGTAAAGATGACTGCCAAGCAAGCCTTTTCAATCTATGGATAGTTCAATTCATAGGCAATCAATGTACGACTAAGGTAATAAACAACTCTCTCCTTATGGCCAAGGTCATATTGGGTAAGTAGTGCACCAATAGCGAATTGGGTAGCAGAAATATATAAAAGGAGAGGCTCTCCAAGAGTAGGGGGCATCAGCACAAGTGGATTTACAAGGTACTGCTTGAGTAGAGAAAATTCCTTCTGACATTCGGGCCCCCACTTGAAAGCAACATCCTTCTTCAAAAGATGTGTCCGCAAGCTGAGAAATAAAATGGTGAATAGCCTAGATCTTTCCTTGCAGGCTTATGAGCTGTTTAAGAGTGGTGAGTGGAGGCATGTCCATAATAGTAGTGACCTTGGCGGGATCCACTTCTATCCCTCTCTATGATACTATAAATCCCAAGAGTTTTCCTAATAATACACCGAAGATGCACTTCTTAGGATTAAGACAAACCTTGTAGTCCCTGAGGCACTGAAAGATACATCTAAGCACTTTTGGGTGCTCTTCTCTGCTCTTTGATTTAGCTAATATGTCATCCACATAGTCCTCCATAATATCATTCATCATATCATGAAAAATGATAGTCATAGCACGCTGATAAGTAGCCCCGAAATTTTTGAGTCTGAATGGCATGACTTTGTAACAAAAGGTTCCCCATGGAGTGATGAAGAAAGTTTTGTGTTGATCCTCTTCTGCTATCCTTATCTGATTATACCTCAAGAAGCCATCCATTAAGGATAGCATTTCATAGCCAGCAGTGGATTCTATGATCATATCTATGTTGGGAAAAGGAAAAGCATCTTTAGGACATGCTTTATTGATGTCATGGAAGTCAGTACAGATCCTAATGCCAACGGGTTTCTTTTGTATTGGAACTATATTGGAGATACAATCGAGTAATCAATTGGTTTGATAAAATCGGAAGCCAAGAGTTTCTCCAATTGTTATTTAACAAGAAGTGTAAGCTGTAGGATGCATCTTCCTCGGTTTCTATTTAATGGGTTTGGCATTTGGGTGCACAACAAGGTTGTGCACAACTAGTCTTGGATCAAGCCGGGCATATTTGAATATGTCCATGAGAAAATATCAACGCGTTCTCTTAAGAGTTCCACAAAGGTTTTTTGTTCTTGAGCTGAGAGTGAAGCCCCCAACTTGATCATCCTGAGTAAATCATCTAAACCAATGTTAACACTGATGGTTTCCTCAATGAGCATCTTAGATGCATCTTCCATTCTAGTAGAATCGGGAGGGAGGGTGAGATTAACTTCTTAAGGTTTCTCTTTATCATCTTCAAATGGATAAGTTATTTTATCCACGTGATTTTCATTTTTTTCTTCTATAAGTGTTTCAAAGAGTTTTTCACTGTGAGATTTCCATTTATTCTTTGTACTAGGCTGCTCTAAAGTATTTTTACTTTTATTCACAACATTATTACCCAAGCGGCCACACATCTCTGCCTCTTCTCCGAAGTATGCACATGTGTTTAACTGAATTTGGAATCCTTTCTTGTGGTCCCAGCAGGAAGAAAATCCCTGAGTCCCATGAATTCTATGAATGCTTCATCATTCTCAAAGATATCAAGTGGTACGTAAAGTTGTTGGTCCCAATCTACAAGTTCAGGATAAACTAGGGTGACTTGATAATCAGTTGAAGGGATGGATTCAGATAGGGTAAGGACAGATGACTCTGGGAATAGGTTCGTGGAAGCCAAATCTTCGTAGAGGCTACATTGGGAACTTGTATCGCTATCCGCATTATACGAAACATCCTCACATTCAGAAAAGGTAGCATCAACCTTGACGGGTTGAACATCCTAGGAATTTAACCCAAGACCATGCTTGTCATATTTGAAATGATGAGTAGGAATAGGTTATAGACAACCTTGTGCATTGGCTCCACATCCGTATCCTTTATAACCCATGAAAAATATCATGTGGTGTCATTTAGTATACTGAGGCTCTTGATGGCATCTTTGCCATGGTTCCTTCGGCACCTTACTAATGGGATCCTCCAACATCTTTTCTTTAGACAAGAGGCCTTTATGAACAAATTTATCTAATGGTCTTGAACATGGTTCTCGTGTACTTTTGAACTGAAAATAGGGCTTACCCGTGTCCTAGGTGTGACGATAAGTCTGAAATTAATAATGCTTGTTCAAGAGTAAATGGCTTACTTGAGCCTTATTTTGCTGATGTATCCTCCCAAGATGTAAAAGGATTGACCAAAGAAGGGAAGTCCTGATTATAAGGTGTAAGCAATTTTGAGTCCACCTGATTCTTCATAGCTTCCGTTTTAAGAGGGATGACAATATCCGTGGAAGGACACTCATAGGTTGCATGAAAGAAACTATGCAACACCCGACAATGAGTGAATGACTCAGGATCACCCGAGATAGTGACTATACGCCCTTCATGGCACAACTTGATACACGATGAAATGTCGAAGGGATAGCCTACATGGCATGAATCCATGGACACCCCAAGAGCATGTTATATGGGAGATCTAAATCCAGGACATGGAAGGTTGTATCATGACAAGTTGGACCTACTTCTATGGGCACTATAATAGTACCTATAGATTCTCTCTCCTCATTATCATACGTTGTGATGGTGATGGTCTTAGCTCCCAGATCTGTTTCTAAAAGGCCTAGCTACCTAACTAGCTTCAATGTGCATATGTTTAGACTAGATCCCCCGTCCACAAGCACTCTTTTAATCTTACGATGGGTAACCACCACTTCTAAATAGAGAGGAAAGTTATGCTCAGGGTTGTTACATGGGATAGTGTTGTGATCAAAAGTGATATGATTAGCGGGTTCAAGGTGGGCGACCATAGCTTGTAAGTGTGTGGGATCTACCTCAGTAGAGACTCCGAAATTCTGTAATGTTTTGTACAATATATCCTTGTGAGTAATAGAGATTTTAAGAAGGTCTAAAATGGATATTTTAGCTGGTGTTTTCTCTAGTTGGTCTAGTAAATTATATTGGCTTTGGGTAGTTGGTATTGGATTAGGTATGATTAAGCAAGCACGTCATGTTCCAACTGCACAACTCTTTTCGAGAATTCAGATTGTGTTTACTCATTCATCAGGTGAACGGATGTAACCTATAAGGGAGTCAAATGGACTATCATTACTAGGGTAAACATACATAGTAGTGCGATAGTCATTAGAGGCCTACTCATGATCTGGTTTCCTTTTCTTTTTATCCGTGTGATTGGGAAAAGGTTCTTTGTATATGCCCATTTTTTCATTAGGACCCTGTCTTAAATCAGGAGGTGATTCTATGGCAATCTTGCCCTCTTCAATGAGGTCTTGTATGAAGTGTTTCAGCCATATACATCTATCTATTTTTTGTCCTTTAACACGATGGAAGTCACAGTATTCATGGTATTTATACCAACTAGGTTTTGGAGCATTTTCTTGGAATGGTACTGTGGTACTTGGATATTTAACCATTTTAGCATCATCTAATTGTTTTAATATAGCAGTCAGGGTTTTTCTCAATGTTGTGAATGTACATTTTGTAGGTGCCTTGGGACGAGGTCCTTGTGAAAACTTCAAAAGTGGACCTGTCTACACAGCTTGGACTCTTTTGGAGTCAGTAATTCCATCACTGACAACGTGCTTATTCTTATTAAAGAACTTAGGTTTGTCTATAGATTTGGCCTCATGTTTGTTTTTGACAAAGGGTTTAAGTGTTCCTTTGGTAATAAGATCCTTTTCAATTTGGCTACCTTTCTCTATAACTTCCTCGAAGTTAGATCCACAATGCATTTGAAGATGGAAGGCTATCTCCGCATTTAAATTAGGAACAAAAATGCTCACTAATTGTTTTCAGGTAAAGCACAAGGGAAGTGACTAGCCAGCACTCTCCATCGTTGTAAGAAACCCGTGAAGGTTTCATTAGGTTTTTCTTTGCATTGCAAAGGTCATTCATCGTGATATCATTTTCAATATTGAAAGAATAGTGTCACACAAATTTTTCTGCTAGTGTCGGCCACATTATTATAGATCCTTTAGGTATGCTATAGAACCATTCAATCACCAAAGCTCCCAAACTATGGGGAAAGAGTCGTATTAGAAAATTATCATTGTAGGCGACCTCTTGAAAAGCCATGTAAAAAGCCTTTGATGTGATCATGGGGATCACCTTTTCCTTTGTACTTTGCCAAGCTTTGGGATAGTGAAATGTTTAGGAAAGGGCTGCAGTAACATGTCTTTATCGAAGGGATAAGGACATAGTTCTTTGTAGAGATACTTTTTATTTTGGCCTATATTTCCTATTGTAATGTTGTGATCGTATCTTTCATAGATTTCAATTCATCCTGAATGAGTTTCTCCTTAGTAGGTGATATTGACCTTTGAGCCTGAGTTGCCTTAAAGGTATAGTCTATATGTGGATCAAATTGAAACTCGTTAAGTTTATTTTTGTCTTTGTCTTTACCTATGTTTCTTTTTGAAGCGCCTAGGTTCACTAATTTCTGACTCAACTTCAAGATCTATTTTTGGAGGGTCTCCTCCTCAACCAGGGGATCCTCTTCTTCATCAAATTTCAGAGGAGGGGAGGCCTTCCACTTAGTTTTTACTTTACGCGAAGCCTTAAAGTGAGGTTTACGTGATGTTTCACCTTCAACAACAGCCTTATGTTGCCCAGAAGTGGATGCATATCCCACATCGAAAGGATTATCTATGTCTAAGATGAATCTTCACTCTCCTAAGTTAGGGTCAATGACCTTTATTTCTTCTTCATGCTCGTGTAGAATTTTAGCCCCTAATGCCAAGACTCTCGTGAGTACTTGATCTTTGTTATAATATAAGAGCTCGTCAAATCTATTTAGGTCTAACCTTTGTTGTTCTCCCAAAGAGTCTGACTCTCCTCCACTATGATCGATTAATGTCTCTGTATCTTTGACTTGAGAGAAGAGCGGTCCTAAATTGTTCCCGCTAAAGGGGAAATCATCGAAAGGATTAGCTCCTGCATTAAGCTCACTAGATTTTGTTGCCATTTTGAAAATTCTAGGCATTACTAGCTGATACTCAGATGCAACACTATGTTTACTAGTTTTCAAAGGATAATAATATGGATCAGATGAAAATGTACCACTTACCTAAGTTGTGTTATGTCAAATCTATATTCAAAAGACCAAGATGAATGACAATGTTGTACCAGATATGTGGGCCAAAGTTAGAAATCTAACAAGGCTTGAATATCAACACAATATTGACAAAGTCCTCTAACAAGGTATACCTAGAACTGACTCAAGTACTGACAACAAGCCAAGTGTATTGAAAAGTGGAAGTCATAATTAGATATAGAGTACAACAACACTATCAAGCTATCTCAACCAAGCAAGCAAGGCATCGATATCAAGACAACATCATGACGATATATATAATGCGTTATCAACACTCATAAAAAAACCTAGATGACGTCAAAACTAAAACCAAGTAGAAGGTATAACAAGAAGTCTGCTGACGATGTGAGTAGTGTAACCATGTAATAGAGGGATTTATACTACGTGCCCAAAGAATGGGAGATGCAATGTAAATGCCAATACTAAACGACTAAAATGCAAGCAAAAGTCGACAAACTAGGGAGAGACAAAATGACACAACCGACCCGTAACAATGACAAAGATCCTGAAGTCAAGATCATAGGACTGCCAAAGACATGAAAATGTACCCACCTGCTTTAGTCATTTAACACCCCAGCCACAAACATGGATGAGTGTAAACGTACAAAAAATTAGCTAGCACTATCTCTGACACGACACGTAAAGTATGCCTCTGTTCGACTTCCAACGTGGAAAGTATGAACGCATGGGTGTAGATCAAGAATATGTGAAAATAGACTTAGTTTCACTTTGGGCAGAGCTTCACCTCATTCAAAAACGAGAAGGAAGCTAAGCTAAGTAATACGTTTGTCTAAATTCGTGATGAAAAACACTTAGATCCAACTTAGAATGGGTTCATTACTGTGTTTGACAAACAAGGTGTTGAATCCAAACAAGTTATCACTTCATGATGGAAAATGATGTGAATGGACTAGTAAAGTTGGCCTCCAGACAAAATGGTTTCCTTAATAAGTTCTCTCAACTAGGTGTTACAAGGTTGTCTAAGAGCGAGGCATGATTTACCCAAAAAGTCGCAATGACTAGTTTGGGAGTATCTCGGCTTTGTCCCCTTCAAGTATAGTGGGAAATGAATGCATCCATCATGTACTTTTACTAAGGTCACGATATGGAAAACTTACAACTCTAACTCACAAGGCATACTAGTCAAGTGGGTAAGCGAGGCGCTTCCCATTTCGTCCATGAGGTTACTCAGTGGTGGACTACTTTGGGGTTCCTGGAACCACCCCCATTGTTATAGCTTAAGGCGTTATGCCAAAGGGGTTATGTTCCAGTTAAGCGGAGAGGGACTTACCCTTTTCTGAAACCTACAATACAGTGTGTTGAATATGGTGTGTTTTTATCTTTTTTAATCTTAATGTGGTTTCAAAAGTGGCACACCATTTGGAAATCTGCAAACACACATGTATTAGAAGTTTTCGCTTCATTTTAACACCTTTCTTTGACCAATGTTAGGTCCTGTAGACAACAAGTTGGTTAGTAGTTTTCTGGTTTTCCGATTGAGGTAAAAGAGAACTCACACTTGCTTTTGATTCCTAAGATCACCCAAAGGTGTGAAGGAAGAGCATACACAAAGTGGAAATCCTACTAAAAGCACATAAAAATGTTACTTTATCCTTTAAAGAGCAAGTGTTTTTAACATATAAAATAGATTTTGTGCAAGTGCTTTTGATCTCCAAGATCACTTTGGAAAGCACGAGGAGAGAGCATACGCACCTTTCACAAATCCTAATTTTAAGCTAAGGAATGAAAAACACTTAATCATGCAAACTGAAATTTTAAAGAGTTAGTCCTATTTTTAAACCTGTCAACCTTTAGAAACCTGCATCAAAAATGTCAGAGAAACAGCTAAAACAGACTGTAAATTTTTTTAATTTTGACAGTAACACTGTGTGCCCAAACCGACATGTACGCACCCCAACCAACGGGTACGCACCTATACCAACACCTACATGGGTCTTATTAAGATCAAAATAGTCACCAACACCTACGTGCCCTAATCTAATGGGTACGCTAGGGTTTCAACATGGGCGTGCTCCTACCGACGAGATATGTGGCCCAAGTAAAAAGAATTCTGTAAAATTTTACACAGTGATATTAATTACACAGACGCGTCAAAGAGACAGAGACGTGGACAGACCAATGGAGACATGAATGTGTCCCTGTAGAGAAAATTTTTATAAACACAAAGGACACCCTGATGGGTATGTAGCCTTTCCAACAAAGATGTGTGTATATCAATGTGTACACACCACCTTAAAACACCTACGTGTGCCCTGAAAAAACTACAAAAAAATGGATTTTCAAAATTTTAAGAGCAAACAGGTTATTGGTTAGTCAAAGCTTCCTATTTCTATGTTAAACCCACAAATGCATGTAAATAGAGTTCATTAATCCAAGGTTTAAAATAGAAAAGAGGAAATAACAAGTGATTTAAACTAAAAAACTTGAAAAATGACTTTGAAGAACTCAAAGGACCTCCATTAATGGAGGATGGACATAAGTGTCCCTCGGGGTGTCAAATGTGTTCAAATAAAAGTTGTGAAAGCCATGGATTTTGGGGTAAGAATTCCTAAAGAATCCCCAAAGGCTTCAAGCAACAAATCAGTGGACCATCCGATAAGAAATGAGCAAGATTTTCTAACTAGCATACATTATGAAGTAAACACTCAAATTTAAGCTAATTAAAACTACCTCTATTCTTTGAAAGCTTAAAATAATGAACCTAGTAAGCCCTAAGCAATTAGTTTTTAGTGATTAAGAGAAAGAGATCTCCCCATTATAGGATTTTGAGCCAATGGTTCTTCTCTTTTACCCTATAAATTGGATTAGCAATACAAAAATGAAGTAAATAGCTCAATATCTAAACTAGAAATGAAATCTAGAACCTAGATGCAAAATGCTATAATCTATGCTTAGGAAGAAGGAAGGAATTCTTGAAAATGAGAGAGGGGGTCTAGCCCTATATATAGTTTTCCATTTGGGAAAATGGGAAACTTGAGTGCATGTGGGACAAACACTAAATTCCAAAAAACACTTTTAGCAAGTCAAAGCTTACTTTGACTAGGTTTAGGGAGTGACAAACCATGTTTAAGCTTAATTAAACATGTTTAGGAGGTGATTAGGGTTTGGAGAGAGTTTTGAAGGGTCAGATCAATCCAATGGAATGGATTGATAGGCTAGGAAGGTGGTAGAAGTGGACTGGAAGAAAGTAAGAAGCTAATGTAGTTAGAACAAAGCTATTATAGCTTGTTTAAATGGTTTACAAGAGGAAAAATGACAAAAGGGATGTCGTAGGAAGAAAGTTAGATAGGTCAAACCGGCGGTGTATCGTCGGTTTGCAGGGAGAAGCACAACTAGCGCAATATTAGTTGTAATAGTGCATTGGCCAAACTACATGTGTCTATGTTATTATTCTTCTTTGATTCACAAATGAGAGTGGGCATCTGCCCATTCTATACGAGTAATAATGAGCTTAAATATTTTTAATACCTCTATAAAGGATGTGATAAAGGAAATATTGTTTATAAAGGCTATGAGAATTGGCATATACCTCCAATTCAATACAAGACCAAAATGTTTGTTTGTTTGAGAATTGGCATATGCCCATTCTAAACATTCTAATACAAGTAATTATTTGAACTTAATCATCTTGTATATTGTCCCACAAGTTTAGTAATTTTCCAAGTGTCATGCATCTCTCTCTCTCTCTATAGGATCTTTAGTATTAAAAGTTATACCAAATTATTATAGATGTAAATAACCTAAAACATGGCTATGATATTGTTTAAAATATATATTTGTTCTTGAGACCACCATGCAAATATATTGTTTACCACCATTCCCATTCTCATTGCCATTTATTTTTGTGCACAAATTCCTTCAATTACCATGCAATTAACAGAGATATTCCCATTTTGTATAGAATGGGATTATGTCATTTATATTTTTATAATTTTTTATGTAGATCATCCAATTACCATTGGTTTTTGTGCATAGATATCTACTAGTGGAAAACCTACCTCCATTATATGCTAAAACAATCAAGGTATATATTCAGTTGAACCCATAAAGAAATTTCCAAATAACAATCTAAATTCTCCATTGCTAAATCCAACACCTACTTTATCTGAGGTTTATGTGAGAAATGTTTCCCCAAATTAACATTTAGTATTCCCACACATACCTAGTAAATAATTTGCAATGACAAGTACATATTCAAGCCTTATTTATGATTTTTAACAATTTTATAAGTAATGTCCTTCAAAGCAATATTAAACTTAAATACAATACAAGTTATATTGAAATTAATTTTTTTGCCCATTCTCACAGCCTTTGTAGAGATATTAAAATGATTAAGTTTAATATTGCTTGTACAAACAAACTTCCCATTGAATACAAGACCAAAATGTTTGTTTGATTGAGAGTTGGCATATACCCATTCTAAACATTCTAATACAAGCAATATAATTTGAACTTAATCCAGGCCACTACGTGGCACAGAGGTGATATTATTGGTAATTTATTTTAAATGCAAATAACCTAAAACATGGCTATGAATAATGTTTAAAATTTATATTTTTTTCTGACCATGACATAACAAGACCACCATGCAAATATATTGTTTACCACCATTTATTTATTAATTGAAGGTAATTGTTTTAAAACACCTCTTCAACCACTTGCTAGAGGGAAATTAGAGATATTAATGACATTTAATCCACATCACTACGTGGCACAGTGGAGATATTAATGGCAGTTAATGTTTTCGAGGACGGTAGAGTTCTTGGGAATTTGAAGCTTTACCACGAAGCTATTGCATGCGACCTATTTGTTTGATTATTATTTTTACGTTCCACTTTTTAATAACTCTATGAAGGTTGTGAGAATGGGAAACTGACCATTCTAAAACAAATTAGATTTTACATCTATTATTCTTTTATGATTCCTATATGAGAACGGGCATTTTCTCATTTTGTTAGACCGTTTCGTCTTGTGAAGCACAAGATTTGAAGAAAATTTATGAGATATTGTTTGATCTCTCCACTTTTTTGTTCATCCTTTCCACTTTGGGCTCCTCTATTTCATTAGACCACTTCCTTGCATGTGAGATATTTGATTTTTGATTGTTTATACTTTTTATTTTGGGTTCTCTCTTTCATTGGATTGTTTTGGCTTGTGAAGCAAAATATATCAAGGAAATTTCTGAGAAACACCAATCCGTTCACATGCATGAATTTTTCTAACTCTTCTCTATTGATTTATTTTGAGATGAAGAATATCATATGGTTTTCTTTCCCTTGCATGGTGGATAATTTCATATTTTGTAACATTTTATTTTTATCTCTAATCGTATTCTATGATTCCTATATGAGAATGGGCATATGCCTATTATATATGCCCAGTCTCACATAGGAATAATAGCATAATAATAGAGAAAAAAATATTTCACAATTTTAGATGTAGTAAATTATATATCTATTCTTCTATGATCCTTATATAAGAATGTTCATATGCCCTTTCCCACATAGGATTCATAACAAAATAATAGAAAATTAAATTTCATCTTAATATTGATTCTTGTGATTTATTCAGAGATGAAGAATATAATCTAGTTATTTTCCCTTACATGGTAGTGAATTGGTCATTGTAGACAAAAAAAGTAAATTTATCTATATTCTTCTATGATTCATATACGAGAAACAGGACTATGCCCATTCTCATATAGGAAGAAATATTAAAGTAAATCATTTTGAGAGCTATATAAAGGCTATGATAATGGGGAATTTTCCATTCTAAAAAAATTAAATTTTATCTCTATTAATTCCTGTGATGATGTATGACTTTTGTTTATGTAAAATATTGATTGTGAAATGATCTTATTTAATGTTGACATTTGAATCATTATTAGATGTTATTATTACCTTGTTTTCTATATTGATTATTGTGATGATGAATGACTTTTGTTTCTTGCTTATCAGATTTGTAGTTGTCTATATGATTATAAAATTAGGTAGTAAAATTTGTTTTCCAACAGAGATTGCATTATTACCTTGTTTATTGATAATATGTACTATGTAGATAAAAAGGATAATTAACCATTTTGTAATATTCATTTAATAATAATTCAACATGATTACGAGTTGAAAATTCATGCCAGTTCATTGAACTGACATGCATACAGTTTATTATTTTTGTATGGTATGCAGGAATCAAAGTAATCATTATGAAGTGATACGTTGGATTTGATACACCTATAAAGGCGACGAGATTGGGTAAGTTCCCATGCTAAACAAAGTAAACGGTATCTCTATTATTTTTATAATAATTATTCACATATCTCTATGAACAAGTAATGGAATTTCTCTTATAATTCCTATTAAAGAAAATAGGCATATGCCCATTCTTCATATTCATCAATACTTAGTCATTTGAATACCTATTTAAAATTTGTAAGCATATTTAATCCATAATATTCTTTTATGATTCCTATCTTCCCAGAAACTCTTTTAATATTCCTATATGAGAATAGGTGGAATAAAAATGTGATGCTCATTCATTACAAGAAGAAACAACTTTGTTTGCATGAGAATGGGCATATGCCCATTCTAAAAATTGTAACAAGTAATATTTATTTAATGAGATTTCTTCCTATTTAAAAATTGTGAGACTGTTTAATCCATACTCTTCTTATTCTTCTTCTATTATTCCTATCTACTCAAGAAATTCTTCTATGATTCCTAAATGAGAAGGGGCATCTTCCCATTCAATACAAGACAATGCAAAAAATCTCAATCAATTTCATAACTCTTTAAAAAAATGTGAGAATGGGTTCCCATTCTAAAAAAAAGTAAATTTGATTATTCCTATCATAAAGGGCATATGCCCATTCTAAACATTATAATACAAGTAATATTTATTTTTTTGAGAATGGGCATGTGCACAGTCATGATTGAAACATATTTTCTATGAGAATGGGAATGTTCCCATTCTAAACATTCTCATATTGGTAATATTGATTTTATGAGAGTGGGCATGTGCACATTCATCAATACTTAGTCATTTGAATACCTATTTAAAATCTGTGAGCATATTTAATCCATACTTTTCTTTTATGATTCATATCTACCTAAACAACTCTTTTATGATTCCTATATGAGAATAGGTAGAATAAAAATGTGATTCTCATTCAATACAAGACGATTAGATTTGTTTTTACGAGAATGGGCATATGCCCATTCTAAATATTAATACTGAGCAATACTTATTTAATGAAATTTCTCCTATTATTCCTATTTATACCTATTTAAAAATTGTGAGACTATTTAATCCATACTCTTCTTATCATTCTTATATTATTCCTATCTACTCAAGCAATTGTTCTATGATTCCTAAATGAGAAGGGGTATCTGCCCATTCAATACAAGACACGAAAAAAGGTCAATCAATTTAATAACTCTTTTAACACGATGTGAGAATGGGTTCCCATTCTAAAAAAAAGTAAATTTAATTATTCCTATCATAAAGGGTATATACCCATTCTAAACATTATAATATAAGTAATATTTATTGTTTTGAGAATGGGCATGTGCACAATCGTGATTGAAACATATTTTTTATGAGAATGGGCATGTGCCCATTCTAAACATTCTCATACAAGAAATATTGATTTTATGAGAGTGGGCATGTCCACATTCGTCAATACTTAGTCATTTGAATACCTATTTAAAATTTGTGAGCATATTTAATCCATACTATTCTTTTATGATTCCTATATGTCCAAACAACTCTTTTATGATTCCTATATGAGAATGGGCATCTTCCCATTCAATAAAAGATAATGTAAAAATGGTCAATCAATTTCATACCTATTTAAAAGCTATGAGCATGTATAATCCATACTCTTCTTTTATGATTCCTATCTACCCAAGCAAGTCTTTTATGATTCCTATATGAGAATGGGCATCTACCCATTCAATACAAGACAATGAAAAATGGTCAAAAATCTATGAGCATATATAATCCATATTTTTCTTTTATGACTCCTATCTTATCAAGCAAGGGTAAGTACGAGAAAGTTGGGGGGCCAAAAGGGGGCATAAGTGGACATCATATTGCAAAAAAAAATGAAATCTCAAGTTGTAGGGATTATTAGCAATGCGTGCACTCAAAATTAGAAAAAAATAAATAACTATGAATCGTAGCATCCAGAATCTAGTTTCTAAACTACTAATTTTTTAAAACAGACAAGTTTAGATATATTAAACACTTAAAATTCAATGACTTGGTATTTTTTTTTTTTAAAACCTATAATATTGTAGTCTGTTTGCTCGTGATTTGGATGACAAAAACTTGATATTTTTTTCCTTTAGTGAAAAGTTAGATGTCAATGTCTATGTTGGGATAGATTTAATTTTTTTTTATTTAGAAATATTTTTATATGATTTTTTCTGTGAAAGTGGTCTGAAAATATAAAGAAAATAGAGAACTTTCCATTTTCCCACCATAACTTCATTAAAAATATCGAAATCAAATACATTTTTTAACGTGTATATAATTTTTCCACAGTTGGGATGGTATAGGTTTTATCACATTTTGACAAGTGAAACAAAAGATGCAATCTTCAATGTAGACATGAAAATTAATGAGAAAAAGTTTCTTAAAGACCTACTATTAGAAAAAATTTATAAAATGATATTTATCATATTCTATTCACTTTAAAATCAATATTTCTATGAAGATATGATCTCTCCTTCATGATGGTACCATTTTTGTGACATGTTTTTATTTTTCGGCACATTTGTGTGATGCCCATTAAAACAACCCACTTGAGACCCAAGAAACAACCTAGGGTTAGTTAGGAAAATTATGGAATACTTTTTTTTACTAGAAGTGTCCACAACCAGTTACGAGACAACGATTGACACTAACAGTTTTCAAAAAAAATCTAAAATTACTAGAACATACTTTTCATTTATTAGCAATTTTCGAGAGGCCACACGGTCCAAATTTTAGGGTTAGAAGCTTTAGTTAGGTTCAAGGGATAATTTTAACACCATGATCACTCTCTAACAGGCTCGAGTTTTAACTTGATTTTTATCACACGTAGTGCTTACAAAATTTCCCTAAATCATTCCCATTGGATAGGAAATTTTCTCACCTTTCCAATGATATAAAGAAGTCCTCCTAACTCCTTGTAAAACTCTAGATATGGGCCGACGGACTTTAGGGATCAAATTTTCCCCAAGGGGACACGTGTCGAGCGGGAAAGAAGCCCATTTGCCGGGTTGGCGGGTCGCGGGGGTGTTGGAAAATTTTCCCCGCGCGGGTGCAAAGTCAAAATCTCTCCCGCGCCTCCGCGGGTCCTCCGGTGGACACGTGTTGCTCTGCTAGCTAGGTAGTAAGGAAAGTGAGGGAAGGGCGGGGCGGTGGGGTTTGGGTGGAAAATTCACCCAAGGGGAGAGAAAATGATAAAAGGTGCACGCAGTCTGCAAGCGTTCGCAAAGGAGACACTGAGGTGAGGGTGGGAGTGCGAGGCTGTGGAGGTTTCAAACAAATTTTTCCCAAACCAAATTTCAAGGAAAAAAAGTTGTGAGGGTTCCGCCCCTCCACTAACATGCCATGCTGCCATGTGGCAGCTGTGATTGGCCACGGCCACCGGGGAAAAAAATAATTTTTTTCCCAAAACTTAAAAAGGCCCAAGGGTGAAAAAGAAGTCGTGCCTCCACCGTTACCCCGTGATGACACATGGCAGCCTCTAATTGGCTGCAGGCCAGTAGAGAAAAGTTCAAAAAATTTTCCTAAGAAAATTTTTCAAAAAAATTATAAGGATAATTCGATGGGAAATTTTTGGGTGCTGCGGGCCAGGGAAAATTTTCCCAAATTTTCCTGCCAAGGCAGGAAAACTTCAAAGTGCCATAACTTTTTCTAGAAAGCTCAGTTTTGGGAAAATGAGGACTTTATAGAAATCTCTCGATGCCCTATTTGTACAAGAATCATACATTTTACATTTTGATAAGGTTTAAGTGGTCAATTTTATGAAAATAATGCGAGGCTTCTAAATAGCAAACTAGTAATTTTGACTTATAAATTTTCATTCAACTTGATCTCCTTCTTCACTCAACATGTCAAACAAACATGGAGGATTATTCTAGGAAGGATTTAGAATGGTTTAGGAAGGTAAATTTTCTCAATTGATTCCAATTTGAATTTTGTCCAACAATTGACAGAAAATGGCTGTGAAAGGGATTGGGTTCGATTTTGCAATGGATAAATTGTTTTCTTAAGTGTTCTTTGTCAATTTGAGTTCATTGATAATACAACATGCCAAATTTTAATGTTTCCAAGTTGATTATAATGTGCAGGCCTGAACTGTACATTTTAATTAAATAGTTGTCGATTTTAAATTTACAACAGAGGTTCATTTTTAGGAAACTCGTATATCAATTTTATCATTTAAGTGTGATATTTTATTTCTAATCCAATATAACACATTTAGTTGTTTATAAAAAAATCATTTCAAAGCTAAATTGTAAACTCGATTTCTAGTTTAATATATTTCAAAACGAGACAAAGCAATATAATTCCTTCATATGTATTCCTTATTTTCCATTTTCTAAACAAAGAATTTAATCACAATCTGATATTCCAATTTGAATCAACAATGTAAATGAGAGAAGATCTTGCAATCCTTTATTGACTTCAATTATAAAACTTTACATCTTTCAATGTTTGAATGCAATTAACACATTTCACTCTCTTTCTTTCAAATGTACAGAACATAATATAAATGCCTTTCCCATTTCAAATATACACTTTTATAACCAACTACAACATCATTTATTCACAAATATAAATATTAAAATTTCATCCACATCAAGTGGAAAAGGATTACAAATGAATTTGTCCCAAAAGGGACTGTCAAACTCCATTTTCCTTTGCTCTAGAACAACAACATGCAAGTTTTTTTTTCTCCAAGTTGATCACAAAAAAGTGGGGGAAAGGCAATGCTCTCCACCCAACCAAGACATCCAATGAAAGAATAAGTCATCCTTAATCATTGACCCCGAGCCCCAACCACAATACAATAACAGGTGTAATTCAACCCATGGCAACAACTAGCTTCCACAAACACAACATTCTTTCAACATACACATTTCAAATTAAAACACAATTCAACACAAAACAACAGTTCACAACTGCATTTGAAGACATTCCAAAATAGAACTCAAGCTTGATCATGCAAGCCAAAGGAGCAAGGTCTATGGGGAAGCTACTTATGCCTCCCAATGGGAATTGGGCATCCACTTGTAGCAAACCGCTAATAAAAATTCACCAAACATATCCTTATGCCCCCATAATCCCTCCTTATGCCCTCCACGGATTTTCCTTATGCCCCCCCACAAAGTAAAAAATGCAAGCTATTTCTTTTCCATTGTGGATCCCAAACCCAAACTCCCTCCACAAAATTCTGATGCCAATGGTATTCCCTTATGCCTCCCCACATAGATTCCCCATAGCCCTCTCCTACCCCACTCCTATGGCAATCTACCCAACCAGCCAATAATTAAATAAAACCATGCACCATTCACACAACACAAAAAGAAAAATAACAACATCGAAGAAGAGTTAAACTCCTACCTCTTCATGGTAGCTTTTGTTTCCAATAGCGAACTCTCAATTCCCAAAAAATAGTCCCCAAACAGTAATCTCTAAGCACGCAAAGTTACTCCAAACTCCTCCAAAAGTAAGAGCTCCCAACATAAGAAAATTCCCCTAAGGAAGTTGCAAAATGAATAAACAACCCAAAACAAGCAAAGAGTTTGAATTTTATAGAAGAGGGAAGAGAAGAGGATGATGTGTATCCATGTAGGATGCCACATCACACATCCTCAAATTCAAACACAAAAGACAAAATTTCATTCTCCCAAGCACAATAAAGAGGTGGGTGAAAATATGAAAAATTAGTTGCACACTCCAAAATCCCACACCCCAAATGTAGTGCCCACTTCCTTTTGACACCTTTTGATACCTATTTTGATGTTGTGATTACATTATAGACATTACTATGTTTTGATTTAGTATGATGTTAGACATTTGATCATGGATTATTGTTGATCTTGATTTGGTGATGGTGCACAATGATTTCTAGAGACACTCATATGTGGATGATGATATATTATTTGACATGGATGTTTTATGGATGTTGTTTGGACATGTGATTTTGGATATTATGAGTAGATCTAGAAAATGGATATTATATGATGATGATGTAGTTGATATAAATTATATGTGATAATGTTAAATTGCCTTGATGTTATTGTGATTCACATATTTAGATGATTTTGTGATTATATTTATATTCATTTTGGATGTTTTGATATGGCCATGAGGCTGAAGGAGGTATTTTTGTTTTGCAGGTTAAAATATCACAACAAACATTGGGGGATTGGAGACCAACCACAATGGAATTCTAGGTGAATTTGACAAGGTCACCATGGCAACTTGTTTTATTGTGTTGTGTTTGTTGTTGTTAGGGATTCCCATGGGGGGGATCACCTTTATATGTGACCAGGGTTTTGTGTAGTTATTAATGTGGTTTCTTTAATTATTGTTGTATGTATTTTATTAGTAATGTATCTCTCTCTTTTATTTAATTAATACTTTGATAGATTAATGTGAGAAATCATATGTTAAAATTTAAATAAATCAAATTAGGATATGGGAAAGTAATAATGGAAGTTGTTGGATCCTTGTATTAAATATGTAAGGGATGTGTAAGTTGTGTAAGAGTTGTGTAAGTCAGATTTTGGAGTATGAAACACTCCACCTCCTTGGAAATTCGAATTTGTCCTTGGGGGCTATTTTTGGAGGCTTATGGGACAAGTAAAACTTGTCCCATACCTCTAAATTTAATTTACCAACCATACTTATGGTTGGAGGGGTGATTTTATACTTTTATGATGCATTCTATTAATTTTGTTACAAGTTTTGATTGCACTCTCTTACTTTTATTTAATTTGTAGTCCTTTGGGGTGTGGGATTTTGGAGTGTGCAAGTAATTTGTCATATTTTCACCCACCTCTTTATTGTGCTTGGGAGAATGAAATTTTGTCTTTTGTGTTTGAATTTGAGGATGTGTGATGTGGCATCCTACATGGATCCACATCATCCTCTTCTCTTCCCTCTTCTATAAAATTACAACTCTTTGCTTGTTTTGGATTGTTGATTCATTTTGCAACTTCCTTGGGGTCACATTTTCTTGTGTTGGGAGCTCTTCCTTTTAGAAGGAGTTTGGAGTAACTTTTAATGCTTGGGGATTGTTGTTTGGGGACTATTTTTGGTCATTAAGAGTTTTTGTTGGAAACAAAAGCTACCATGGAGAGGTAGGAGTTTAACTCTTCTTCTATGTTGTTATTTTTCTTGTTGTGTTGTGTGAATGGTGCATGGTTTTATTTAATTATTGGCTGGTTGGGTAGATTGCCATAGGAATGGTGTAGGAGAAGGATATGGGGAATCCATGTGGGGGGCATAAGGGAATTCCATTGGCATCAGAATTTTGTGGAGGGAGTTTGGGTTTGGGATCCACCATGGAAAAGAAATAGCTTGCATTTCTTACTTTGTGGGGGCATAAGGAAAATCCGTGGGGGCATAAGGAGGGATTGTGGGGGCATAAGGATATGTTTGGTGAACTTTTATTGGTGGTTTGTTATAGGTGGATGTCCAATTCCTATTGGGAGGCATAAGTAGCTTCCCCCATAGACCTTGCTCCTTTGGCTTGCATGATCAAGCCTGATTTCTATTTTAGAATGTCTTCAAATGTAGTTGTGAACTGTTCTTTTGTGTTGAATTATGTTTTAACTTGTAATGTGTATGTTGAAAGAATGTTGTGTTTGTGGAATCTAGTTGTTGCCATGGGTTGAATTACACCTTTTATTCTATTGTGGTTGGGGCTCGAGGGTCAATGATGAAGGATGGATTCTCCTTTCATTGGATTTCTTGGTTGGGTGGAGAGTGTTGCCTTTCCCCCACTTTTGTTGTGACCAACTTGGAGAAAAAAAACTTGCATGTTGTTGTTCTGGAGTAAAGGAAAATGGAATTTAACAGTCCCTTTTGAGACAAATTCATTTGTAATCCTTTCCCACTTGATGTGGATGAAATTGTAATATTTATATTTGTGAAGAAATGATGTTGTAGTTGGTTATAAAAGTGTATATTTGAAATGTGAAAGACATTTATATTTTGTTCTATACATTTGAAAGAAAGAGAGTGAAATGTGTTAATTGCATTCAAACATTGAAAGATGTATAGTTTTATTATTGAATTCAATAAAGGATTACAAGATATTCTCTCATTTACATTCTTGATTCAAATTGGAATAGCAGGATTGTGATTAAATTCTTTGCTTAGAAAATGGAAAAAGAAGGAATACGTATGAAGGAATTATATTGCTTTGTCTCCTTTTGAAATATATTAAATTGGAAATCAGACTTTACAATTTAGCTTTGAAATGATTTATTTATAAACAACTAAATGTGTTGGATTGGATTAGAAATAAAATATCACACTTAAATATTAAAATTGATATACAAAGTTTCCTAGAAATGAACCTCTGTTGTAAATTTAAAAGCTGGAAACTATTTGATTAAAATGTACGATTCAAAGCTTACACATTATAATCAACTTGGAAACATTAAAGTTTGGCATTTTGTATTATCAATGAACTCAAATTGGCAAAGAACACTTAAGAAAACAATTTATCCATTACAAAATCGAACACGATCCCTTTCTCAAGCATTTTTGTCAATTGTTGGACAAAATTCAAATTGGAATCAATTGAGAAAAATTACCTTCCTAAACCATTTTAAATCCTTCCTGGAATAATCCTCCATGTCTGTTAGGCATGTTGAGTGAAGAAGGAGATCAAATTGAATGAAAATTTATAAGTCAAAATTACTAGTTTGCTATTTAAAATCATGTAGATTGTTTTCATAAAATGGACCACTTAAACTTTATCAAAATGTAAAATTTATTATTCCTGTGCAAAGAGGGCATCAAGATATTTCCAGAAAGTCCTTATTTTCCCAAAACTGAGCTTTCTAGAAAAATTTATGGCACTTTGAAGTTTTCTGCCTTGGCGGGAAAATTTGGGAAAATTTTCCCTGGTGGGCCCGCTGCCCAAAAATTTCCCGTCGAATTATCCTCAGAATTTTTTTTTGAAAAATTTGCTTGCAAATTTTTTTGAACTTTTCTCCGTCAGCCCGCAACCAATCGAGAGGATGCCACATGTCATCACGGGGCAATGGAAGACACATGGCTTCTTTTCACCCTTGGGCCTTTTTAAGTTTTGGGAAAATTTTATCTTTTTCCCCGGTGGCTCTGCTGACCAATCATAGGTTGTCACGTGGGAGAATGGCATGTTAGTAGAGGGGACTAAACCCTCATGACTTTGTTTCCTTGAAATTTGGTTTGGGAAAAATTTATTTGAAACCTCCACAGCCCCACACTCACACCCTTACCTCGGTGTCATCTCCTCCGTGGATGCGCGAGACCCACTCACATCTTTCATCCTTTTTCTCTCCCCTTGGGTGAATTTTCAACCCAAACCTGTCGCCCCACCCTTACCTCACTTTCCATGCCTCCTGGCTAGTGGAGTGACACGTGTCCATTGGAGGACCCACGGAGGCGTGGGAGAGATTTTGACTTTGCACCCATGCAAGGAAAATTTTCCAACACCGCCCCATGACCCCTTTGTCCGGAAAATGGGCTTCCTTCCCTACTCGACACGTGTCCCCTTGGGGAAAATTTGATCCCTACATCAATGTCGACCCATATTTGGAGTTTTACAAGGAGTTAGGAGGACTTCTTATATCATTAGAAAGGTGAGAAAATTTCCTATCTAATGATAAAAAATTAGGGAAATTTTGTAAGTGCTAAGTGTGAGAAAAATCAAGTTAAAACTCTGATCATGTTAGAGAGTGGGTATGGTGTTAAAATTACCCCCGAACCTAACTAAAACTTCTAACCCTAAAATTTGGACCGTGTGACCTCTAAAAATTGTTAATAAATTAAAAGTATGTTCTAGTAATTTTAGACTTGTTCTGAAAACTGTTAGTGTTAATCTTGTTGTCTCATAACCGATTGTGGACACTTCTAATAAAAAAATTTATTCCATAATTTTTCTAACTAACCCTAGGTTGTTTCTTGGGTCTCAAGTGGATTGTTTTAATGGGAATCACACTTGATATCAAAGAAGTGGTTCAAAATCTACAAATTAAATAAATGTAAGAGTGAAAGAAATGAAAACCAGATCGTACCAAGCCAAGAACACAGATGTTAATCAAACACCATGATCTATAATATGAAAGCAATTCACTAGAATAACTTTACATAAAACATTTGCAAACAAATGAGAAACAATATCATATATTATTATGGAACTCAATGTAATACATTGAGAATGGGCCTTTCTTAAATAGGTAAGGAATAACAATATAAGAACTAGTCAAGGTCGTAGATCAAGCCATAAATCAAGGAAATAACTAGTCATCAAAGAACTAGTCAATACCATAGATCAAGGAAAGAACTATACCTAACAACTAGATAATATCTCCTAATATCTAAATAAGATAAAAGAAATATCCAGGACACATAAGTGGGTGAGGAAATACAATAAAGGTAAATAAAGTACCTAGGTGAACATGAGCTAAGGTAAATACCTACTCTAACAAAGAGAGTGCAATAAAAAATTGCAACATGATTAATAGAATGCATTATAAAAGTATAAAATCACCCCTCCAACCATAAGTATGATTGTTAAATTAAATTTAGAGGTATGGGACAAGTTTTACTTGTCCCACAAGCCTTCAAAAATAGACCCCAAGGATAAATTCGAATTTCAAAGGAGGTGGAGTGTTTCATACTCCAAGATCTAACTTACACAACTCTTACACAACTTACACATCCCTTACCTATTTAATACAAGGAGCCAACAACTTCCATTATTACTTTCCCATGTATCCCAATTTGATTTATTTAAATTTTAACCATATGATTTCTCACATTAATTTATCATAATATTAATTAAATAAAAGAGAGGGACACATTACTAATAAAATACATACAACAATAATTAAAAGAAACCACATTAATAACTACATAAAACCCTTGGTCACATATAAATGTGATCCCCCTTGGGAATCCCTAACAACAACAAACACAACACAATAAAACAAGTTGCCATGGTGACCTTGTCGAATTCACGTAGAATTACATTGTGGTTGGTCTCAATCCCCGATGTTTGTTGTGATTTTTAACCTCAAAACACAAATATCTCCTTAAAACAATAAGATTTTGAACCACTGCTTTGATACCAAGTGTGATGCCCATTAAAAAAACCCACTTGAGACCCAAGAAACAACCTAGGGTTAGTTAAGAAAATTATGGAATAATTTTTTTACTAGAAGTGTCCACAACAGTTGCGAGACAACGGTTGACACTAATAGTTTCCAGAACAAGTCTAAAATTACTAGAACATACTTTTCATTTAGTAACAATTTCTAGAGGTCACATAGTGCAAATTTTAGGGTTATAAGTTTTAGTTAGGTTCAAGGGGTAATTTTAACAACATACCCACTCTCTAACAAGCTCATAGTTTCAACTTGATTTTTTTCACTTTGTAGACACTAAAATTAGGTCACACTCCCTTTGGTCCCTCGATGAATAAGCACCATTTATTACATTTACCTAGCCATGACCCCCTTCACCCCACTAATATTAATTTAATTAATCTAATTAAATTAATTAATTATCCTCGTTATATTTATTATTTAAATAATATCCACACATACAATTCACTTAGACACCTCACCAAGCCAACTCAACCTAAGACCTATTCTTAGCAAAGTTGCCATAACTAACTAAGACTTACCCAAACCTTAAAAATCAATGCCTACATTCCCTCTAACAACATCCATGCATGCTCACAAGAAGCTCCGGGCCTAACTGTGGGATAACGGCATGAGATCAAGGAAATTAAGAGGATCTCCCTAGTTTAGTAAACCTAGGAAATCCGCCTTGACCGATGCGATTACCCCTAACCGTCACCGATCAAGTTGGACCACCATCGTTACCCTTTTAACCCCTAAACTACTTTATTCTCAAGGTTGGAAAACATTGAGAGAATTTTGATGAGAAAGAACACATCTTAGAGAGATACGCATATTGAGAGAGAAAATTCCAATGAAAATTCGCATGCGAGGAAGGAGATTGAGCATCTTCTCCCGCATTGACCATCCCGACCATGATCTAATCTATCCAAGCAAAGAGGAGTATACATGCAGCCCATGCAGAAGCTTTTTTTCTATTTGGTGATCACTTGTAGCCTTCTAACCCCTCATCAGCACCTCCATCCCTCACACACAAGCATTCAGGACCGGAATCCAAGTAAGTATAACATCATACTTTCCTATTTTATTTCATTTCATCATCATTTTATCATCCATTGTTTATATTGCCCCCTATTGACATTCTTCAACATTTTCACCTCTACATACATATTAAAACCTCGCCAAATCCTACTCCAGTAACCCAATATTTCACCCCGACTCACCAAAGTTCTTTGTGCAATCACAAAGGAGACCATAACTTGTTTTGTGATATTTCCGAATCTCACAGTAATCGGCACCGGTTACACCTAACCATTATCAATCACCCCGACCAAAATCGGTCTCTGTATTTACCCACACAACCTAGAACAGAGACCTACCCACCAGATTTCATCTTACCCTCATTCACTGTGATCTATCTCGTGATCTCTGTTAAATCAGTAGAACCCGGATCCAATCATTTGACCTTTGGATTCTATTCTAGCTTAGCTTGTTAGATTAGATCTATTTCTTATTTTGTTTTTAAGTGAGATACCTAAATCATTTCAAACTACAATAGGATTTACTTTGTTTTACAACATTAAATTGTTTAAAACAATGGACTGACACCCATCTGGGAAGTATCACACTTCTCGGATCTAGCATACGCTAGGTAGTTCACTGCCCATATTTTTAATTCCTTCTGGTGGTCTTGCTTTGCATTATAAGTAGTTCCTCCTAGCCAAAAGGAAGCTCTCATGATCAAATTTGTATTCAGAATTCATATGCATGCAACAACCCATCAACCAACATTTGAATAGGTATTCCTCCTACACCGTTACCCTATCTGTTTCATCAACACTTCAAAGAAACGATCTAAGAATCAAGTGAAACATTTTGGCACACCGGTGGGACCCATCAAGGTTCCTTGCATTTCATTCATTCCTAGGAAAAAATTGTGTGTTTGTTTCCCTTCTGAAAAGCATACACACTAATTTTCTTTCTTGGTATCCCACCTCTTCTTTCTATTTGCGCTAAAGGAAACTTTTCTTTTGGTGTAATTAAAAAGAACCATTTCTTCATGTTTTCTGCACTATAGTGAAAGAGCATCCCTCTTCCTCTTTATCTTATTGTGTCATCTAATTTCACATTTTCAATTTGGGTTTAAAAATAAGTGCATTCCATTCTGATTTATTGCATTAGCTTACAATAATTGAGGGCAACCTATATGCTAGAAGTCATGCCCGGTGATGGTTGACAAACGAATCGTAGAAAAACACTTCTATTCTTTTCTCTTTCTCGAGTCTTACCAAACAACACAAAAATTCAAAATATATACATTCTTAAACAACATCCTACGGAAGAAGCTATAGGTGATCACATGATCATGGCACAATGGGCAACCAGCTCACTACTCTGTTGATTCATACATCGAGTGAAGCCCACCCCCACCATAACATACCTAAAACCTCACCTTTTAGATCTCCTTCTTTGTACCTCACCAAAACTCTATTTCACAATTCATGTGTCGGTCCTAAATAGCATAAGATAAACAAACATAATAGAAAAGGCACTCCTAGGATCGCATTTTCTTAGTTTTTTCTTGGCTTGTGTTTTGAGGTGAGAGATCATGTTCGTCACTTTTTTGTTCATCCTTACACGCTCCTCATCATAGTTGTTGTATTTTGGCTTCAATTCCCGAGTATGCATGGGCCATATCATCATCATTCTCATAATGCAGTCGGGGTCCGATTCTACATCAGATTTTAATTCACAACCACTTTCTTTCATTAATGTTTCAATTTCACAGTAACCATCGTCGGTTACCTCTCACCACCATCGGTTATATCCAAACGAAGTTGGTTCAGTCCTTTTGCTAACTTGCTCAAAAGGACATTTTACTTCACTTTCTTACACTTTTCACAGTCCCTGACACTGTCATTATTCCCATTAGCATTTCAAAAATCTTTAGATTTGACATACATGACAGATTTTACCTTCTTCCTCACTGTTTACTCACTGCCATTTTCTACGAATTAGCTAGCAAATGTTACCCCTAATCGGAATCAATTTTCCATAACCAAAATTAGTTATCCTATTTCACATTCTAGCCACCATTTGGTACTTAACCCACTTTTTGTCATCAGATTCACCTGTTCCTATTGTTCTCTATGTCATTTACAAAGAAGCGGCCCTACCTGATTAGTACTGGTTCACATGGTGCTGACCCAAATACAAGAAAGCACACTCATATTTCACGCCATTTGTCAACCACTCCAACCTAATCCTTCATCACCTTCCATTTTATCACCAGCCATGGATCCCATCCATCCTATTACTATCGCTACCAGAGATGAGGAGTTTTCACGACTCCTTAACCAAAACCCCTGTAGCCTTATAGTTTTACCTTTCCCCCTCATCCAATTGAGACACCTCGGGTCATTTGATATATGGCATGCCCGTATCTATCCCCGACTCTCGTACCCACTCCTGCATCAGCCCCATCGGCTCTGTGTTTACCGCATCCACCTTACCCCCAATCGTTTCACATTTAGGTCCTATACCCATATGACATGTATTGCGTCTGCTACTTCTATGGCACCGTTACATCCACCGTACCCTAGACAAATACCCCAAACACAACATCATCTTCCCCTAATATCTCACACATACTGGGTAGCTACATTACCACCTCTAGTGTCGGTGACCCCTACCCCATTTCGAACGTGGTTCTTTCTATTCCACAATCATTAGCCCCTATTTCCACTAGTGTTACCATGACCCTTCCACCCTCATATACATACTATCAAATACCTCCCATTTCATCCATTATACATTACAAGTGCACGTACCCCCTGTGTCACTACCTTCTTCTCCACCACCCTACATGGCAGCCCCATACACTAGAGTGCCACCCCATTATATGCCCAAAACCAACCCTCTCATGCTACAAGAGACATCCAATCATCACATCCCACCAATGACCTAATTAAAATGATGTTGGACAAGATGCAAACATTAGAGGCATCGATTTCCAACTCGCAACACTCTTACCTACGGAGATTTACAACGATCCTATTTACCCATCCATTCTTATCCGTTCATACCCTGTGCATTGGGAAATGCCTAAATTCAATCATTTCAATAGCAAAGAAGACCCACAACAATATTTTTAGTCGTTCAAACACGGGTGTTATCTTCTCGCTCATGATGACCCCTTGCTTTTGAGAACCTTTCCCATGTCCCTCACTTTGGACTGCATTATTTTAGTATAGTGGGTTACCTAAACACTCTATATTCTCATTCAATCATGTAGCCCAAGCATTCTTGGATCATTTCTCTATCAATATCATCAATAAGGTTACCATGACCGATCTATACTCCACACGTTAGTATGAGGACGAATCCATCGCAAAATTTGTCACCCACCGGCACAACCGATCAATCAACTTACCTCTACTTCCACAAACTGAACTCATCGAGATCTTCACATGGGCTTACGCTAGACATATTTCACCAACCTTGCAGGTCAAAACCCTCCAAACATTTGATGAGGAATTCACTATCGCACGAAAGTTAGAGATTCGGGCCATTAAAGAGAATAAAATCCGATTACGCAATAAGAATTCGGCATTCAAGTTGAATGATACCTCTTCTTCTTCTAAATCACAAACCAATTCTTCAAAATCTAAGGGAACCACTAACACAAAGTGGTACTCAAGTTTGTCCTAGCTCATTCATCAAATCAGGATACCCCCTCATCTAATCTCTCACCTATCCAGACTTTTCAATTTAGACAAGAGCAATGAAAATATACCCCAATTGGGGAACCTTATTCTTCTATCTTAGAAAATATTATCAAAGCTAGAGCCATCACCCTTCCACCTATAAAACCAAACACTAGTTTTGACCCTACTCGCCCTATGCCCACATGGTATAAAGAACATGATTTATATAACTATCATAGAGTAAAGGATCATAGTGACGACAACTACATCACTTTTAAAAATATTGTTAAGCGTGGATAATCCCAACGCCACCCCCAACCAAAATCTACAAATCTTCAAAAAACCATTTCCCAACCATGCCCCTTTATCCAATCAAACCGGTGAGACATCAACTCATGATACCCATACCCACGAGGTTCACGCTATCTTTAATGAGGTACTTGTCACCTCCCAAATACCCCATATTCCTTCCATAGAGGAGATCCTAACCTGAAATCCTCCTTCCACATTGGAACCAACCTCCCATGTTCCTTTACCAACAAAGGACCACCTTTCATCTCCTTCATAACCTATGGAGGGGTCTTCCGCTAATGTTGAGACCATCTCACCCTTGGTTTTACCACTAAAATAACCTTTACCTAGAGTACCTCCTCCACCCATAGAGGAGCACCTAGTACCTACTCCACCCATAGAGGAGCACCCATTATCTCCTCCACCCACAGAGGAGCACCCATATGTTCCTCCACTTATAGAGGAGCTCCCATCATCTCCTCCACCTATCATAGACCCAATTGAGATATCTTTGCCTCTTGGCGAGCATTCTCCATCAGCTACCTAGAATCCCGTAGACCTACTTTCGGCTCTCTTACCCATGGAAGATGAAGCTCGCCAATTCCCCATCTCTAAGACACATTTCACAAGAATTTCCATTAGGTACTCACTAACTCCACCTACGAGACATGTCGTTCTCATGTTTGGTCGATCATCTAGATTATGTGGATAGGGCTGTACTATGGGGGCACCTCTTTCTCCTCATCTCAACATAGATGCAGAGATCCCTCGTTGATACCTCCAATATCTACCCAAACACATTTCGACCAATCAAACCAAACACAACCACCTCTGTTACAACCCCTTCCACGATACTTGTTAGCACTCAAACCACACCCTTACCCATAACCTAACCTATATAAAAACCTAAACCCACACCTACAATATTTGCCTCAACTAAACCTATTACCACTTTAGGGGTCACACGACCACTAGCCTCACTCATCCACCTATTAAAGCCGTATTTAGCTACATCCTCCAACATCAATACCACACCTACTCCGACACCAAAACCAAAGAAATAAACTCGTCAAAATCATACCCCAACCGCACCAATCACACCCACACTTGTCTCATCGTCTTAAGACCTCAGCTACCCAACATGGTCAAGCAACCTTCACCCATCCATAAACTAATAACACAACAACCCATTCCTTCCTCACAAACCTCTAACCTACCTAGGCACACAACACGACTTACACCCGCACCTACAGTCTCTTTACCACCAATACCTCCAATACCCTTAGTTATTGCTTCACTACCCACTACACTTCAGTCATTGTCCCTCACACCCCAAGCATGACCCGCATCATCTACCTTCACAACACCCCTTTTATCCCCGTGGGTAACTCGCCCTCTTCCTCCATCTACTTTTCCTTCTAGACCTCGTACACCCACATCACCTTTACCCAAGAAGGTGCAACCCAAAAAACAACCCCACTACCCCATAATAAGTTAGTCAAAACAACAACACACCCTCCTACCCATCCATCGATGTACCCCTACCCAAACAAACACAACCGATACCTAAAACACACCGGCACCTAAAACCATAACTCGACCTATTCCTACTCTTCCAAAAATAGTTCCTCGAAAATCAACCACACCTACACCCAAAACCACATTCACTTCCCATTGTGATCAAGTAGCAGGGTCCTATGCCAAAATTTTAACCAACCTCCTTGAGACTTCTGTTATCATATTACCGTCAATCTAACCTTACGACCCCCTCAAACCCAAGCCAAAAGGGTTTGACGATACTAAAATTTGTGCATACCATCGTGTGCCAAGGCACGATGTGGAGAACTGCAAGGCCTTGAAAATTGTCCTTATCTAATTGTCTCCACCAGAAACTAACTTTGATGATGACTACCTTCTTAACGAGGATCCTATTTCACCTACACCCATTCCCACACTACCCACTCAACATCCACAACCTCCACCCTCACCACTCCTTGAGTCACCCTCAAGATTTGAAATTAACATGGTTCACATCAGAGAGCTTACCACGCCACCACCCCAATGTCATTGCACCTAGCTCACCTCACAAGGCTTCTCTCCTCCAGTAGGTTTTTTCCCTTCATGTCGTTACACCACTCACCTTACACCTTCTCCATTTGCTAACTCCCCTCAAATCAACATGATACACGTCACTACACATGCGCAGAAGGGAAAAGAAAAGGCAACTGACCTACCAACCAATCCTATACCCAACATACCATCTACACCCATACCTAAAATAACTATCTGTGGCCCTATGTACCCCATCTCTAATGGTGTCACACATCGCACCATGCTTGAACAATTACACTAATCCCCCATCAAAATGTCCTTATATGACCTCATCCAAACCTCGAGAATCCCATCATCAAGCTCTCTTGGAGGTTCTTTAATCTATTGAGGTTTTACCCAATGACCCAACATCCATAGCCTCCATTGTCACACCCCATCATGTAGCCTCTCTCACCAAATTACCACCTTTATCTTCACCTCATCTTGTTCACCAAGTGGCCTCCTTAGCTTCTCGAGAGGAGGAGATCGTGCCACACCAAAATGATGACCCAGATCCATCCCTCTTCAACTCCATCCACATTGATGACATACAGTACGTCATGTGATGCTTAATGGAGGAGCTAGCATTAACATCATTTCATCCCATGCATTTGGTGAAATGTGCATACCTGAAAATTACATGCATAAGCATCCATTCATGTTGTGTTCATTGAACAACGCTATCACCTCCACACTAGGCAATTGTCATCCTCCATGTTTGCGTGGGCCTCCGCACTATTCTAGAATTTTTTTACATTTTGGAGGGGAATTCCAATATAATTTATTGCTTGGTATACCACGGATCCATGTCATAGGTTGTGTTCCTTCCAATTTGCATCATTGTGTAAAGTTTGAACACGAAGGACACACTTATACCATTCCAGCTGACCCATCACCTTATAAAAAAGCAACATGTTTTACCGACCTAATGATGTGTTCATACCTATCAAGCCATCTACCTCCGTAACCACTACCACTTCACCTACACCTCCACCTACCAGTACAACCACTACTTTCACCACACATACCTCCTCCATTCCTACCACTACTATAACCTCCATGGCTGACCCATTAGCTTCCCAATCCATTAACTCCACCTCTACATCAACCTCCGACACATCATCCATTCCAGCTACCTACATACCAACCACTGATCCCTTGGAAGGTGTTTTTCAATGCCTCACTCTGGGGGAGTACCGCCTATATAGTGTCAACACATTCCTTACTCCACATGAGTATGGAAGCCTTCACCAACACCCTCGCTATGATAAGCTGTATAGGAGAATGCCTCCTTTATGGTCCTCCTCATCTTCGTACTAGTCTTATCTATGGGGACTTGATACTACCACTTACACACAGAACCACCATCACAAACCCTCCCATTTTCTCATTGACTTCCAATCACTTACCAATCGCCATTTCACCCACACCTTCTGCACCATTGTGCATGGAAGGGTTTTGGTTTTGGATTTTACAAGAAAGGTCACCATCTTTGGTATTCCATGTACCACCCATGCAAACATAATGACCGTAGTGGTATCGGCTTCCCCAAACCTCCTACCAAACAGGCCTACATTGAACTCATTGAGGACCCTAGCCCTTCTACACCTTCTTCTTCATCACCACTTTTACACACTCCACTTTCATCACCACCCTCACCGACGGAGTTGATGGATCCTAAATCTATCCCTCCAAAAAAAAAAATTCATAAACACCATTTCCTTGGGGCCTTTGACTTATCAACACGAAGGCAAGGCCCCTTCCACTCTTCCATTCCTGTATCCTGAAATGATCGATGACGACACACCTACAATTAACATTGTTCAATGCCAGGATGATGAATCCATACTCACCTAACTTGGTGTAGAAGACTCATATATTCATCAGTTTTTACCCTCTGAGACGCAAACCATGTTGAATGAATCGACTATCGAGATCAACATTCATACTCAGGATGATCTACACATCCTAAAGATCATACAATCTTTAGATGCTATTGAATAGGAAGCCATCACTTCTTTTCTCCGAGATCATAACCACACTTTCACTTGGTCTTATGCAGACATGCCTGGTATTAACCCCACCATAGTGGTCCATAATATCATAACCATTCCCGATGCCAAACCTATCAAACAAAAGCTGAGGAAAATGCACCCTCACATTGTTCTTCTTGTCAAAGAAGAACTTCAACGCATTCTTTCTATTTCCTTCATCTTACCCATTGATTATCCTCATTGAATTTATAACATTTTCCCTATTACTAAAGCAACAAGGGGACTCGAATTTACACAGGACTTCCATGACCTCAACCTAGCCTTCCCGAAAGACAAATTTCCCTTACACGGTATTGATCAATTTGGTTGACCTCATCGTTGGTCATGAGATGCTCTCACTCATGGATGGCTTCTCATGTTATAACCAAACTTTGCTTGCCCCATAAGATCAACACGGGACCGCATTCATCACCCCTTGGGGACCTTTTGCTATCGAGTCATGCCTTTTGGCCTTAAAAATGTTGGTGCCACATATCAACTTGCTTTATGACTTATATCTTCCATGATATCATGCATCGCATATTATAAGATTATGTAGATGATCTCTTGGAAAATTCTAAATGTCGGTCGAGCACCTCACCATCCTCAACACCATCTTTGATCACCTCATGAAATATTTTGTTCGCCTTAAGCGTAAAAATTACGTCTCCAAGGTTCTCTCGGGAAAGCTCCTGGGATTTATTGTTTCCCTCCATGGTATAGAAGTTGACCATACTAAAGTCAAGGCCATCCAAAAATGCCTCTCGCCTACTAACCTTTGCCAACTCGTAGCCTACAAGGTAAATTGTAGTCCATTCACTATTTCATTTCACAATTATCGATCGGTCTCAACCATTTCATCATCTGCTCGGGAAGGATGTCTCCTTAAATGGGATGATGACTGTCACAAAAATTTTGAGGCCCTAAAAAATACCTTCTACTGACCACCCGTACTCATTCCAACTAAATACGATCAACCTTTTTACCTATACATATCTACTACTCATCATTCCTTGGGAGCCATGCTCGCGATGAACAACATAGGGAGCACGTAGTTTATTACATAAGCCATACTCTTTTGGACTATGAAACCACGATACAACCATCCCAAAACACTTTGCTTAGCATTAGTTTTCGTTGCCACCAAACTCTACCATTACCTACTCAACCACAAAACATATTTCGTGACCAACACCGATCACTTACACTTCATGTATGCCAAAGCTTATCAAAACTCCATCAAGGGCCAAGCTATCACTAACCAATTGGCCGGCGCACTAACCTATTTCGGGATCAACCCTCTAATTTTGACTTTCCCAATGAGTCAATTGCTATCTGTTGATGCAAAATCACAGACACCCACGGATCTTTGATCAGATTTATAGGTTGATCATGCTAGCATCTAGTGTGATTACACAACATTGAAACCTTCCTCCAAGTGTGGGACTTGCAAAGGTGAGAAAGGAATCTCCGAGAGAAGGCTGGTTCCTTCTCCTAAACTACTGCCCAAGCTATTCCGGTGCGGGCAAGCTAATTTAAACCTAATCTAACCATGCCAAAGAGACAGAGAGAGAGAGAGAGAAAAGGGAAAAACAGCAAAAGCCTACAATAAAATGGTGATACACCAGAGAAGGAGAATGTTGAACATCTATCAAAACTGCCATGGGACAAGGAGAGGTGAGTGATGGGAAGGATGGATAGACGCATCACAGGCCTAAGGATAAATTTCACACAGAAAATGTCCCAAAACTCCATGAACACAGCTCCAGACCTGCAATGAACATTCAAACTTGCACAAATACCTACAATGAAGAGAGGCAAGAAGAAAACAAGCAAAAAATGAGCAAGGATGGACAGATGCATCACAAAACATGTTTTTGTTGCTCCAGAAGTTTGCACAAAACATCATTTTAATAGTAAAAGGCAAAAACGCCATTACAAAGAAGGGGAGGAGGTTTGAACTCCATTTTAACCCTAGAGAAGAAAAGAAGGGAGGGTAGAGTAGAAAAGATGAACAACTTGTAATGTCTCCTTAGAATGAGCCAAATCTGGCTTTTACAATGCATGGGTCGAGCCCAGGAGAGAGAAAACATAGGAAAACGTGCAAGCAGCCCAACCATTGACCAAAACGCATTCTTCATTAAAATCGGTGGTTGAAACATCTCCTTTGGCCATGCTGAAGAAGAATGTGACCCATGTGCATTAAATCGGTTGTTGAAACATCGCTTCTGGCCGTGCTGAAGAAGAATGCGACCCATTTGCATTAAACTGGTTGTTGAAACGTCGATTACGGCCTTTACAGCGCGTCAAAGACGTTTCTTGATTTTATCTCTCCAAACTGAACCAAAATGAAATACTGACCATGGAATCCTATAGAGAATTTCATAAGCTTTCCAATGATATAAAGAGCGTGCAAATCCAAGCTCTGGATTAGAAGATATGGGGGTCTGAAGTTTTAGGGCAAAGAACGGCCCAAAAACGGATTTTTGAATTTTTTCCCGCGCTCTGCCACCTGGATGACACGTGTCAGGCACTGATTGGCTGAGAAATTCTCTCTCCTCCACCTTTCCATGGGGTTTCCCTTTAAATTTTGATGTTTTTATCACTTTGGGAAAAATTCATTTTTTCCCCGCGCCCCCACCATTTGGGACACGTGGCATCGTTTGGTTCGAGGACGGGGCGTGGGGTCATCTTTACCTTTTAATTTTTTGGCCCAAGACTTTTAAAATTTTCCTAAGTCTCCTCGAGCTCCACACTCCCCACCTTAGGACACGTGGCATTTCTGATTCGTCAGTGGGCCTCCCGATTTTTGTGTCCCTCGCGTATTTTTGCCCGGATGTCTCAAACCTTCTAGGACAAATTTCTCGATCCACTTTGATTTGGGCTTCCCTATCCCTCTTTGTGATGAAGACATGTGGCACATTTCCATTGGCTCTTGGCTTTTCAGCTTTTCACGTCCTCTCGTGTACTTTTGTCCCAAATGTCCCACGAAAGTTTCTTGTTTTGACAAACAGGCAGTTCGCGTCCTATGCGTACTCTTGTCCCAAGCTGTCCGGACTACAGGACAAATACTTCGAACCGCCGAAATGGGTGACTTTTTGCCAAACCGGCCGATCCGCGTCTTCCGTGTACTTTTGGCCCAAATGTCCCGGACTGAGCGAAGTGAGACTTAGGTAAATTTTTTCCATTTTTCCGGCCGATTCAGCTTTTCGCGTCCCGATGTTCCAATGTCCCGAGATCTTTGCGCTTGATCGCTTGGCGGCTTTTTGGCGATTCATGCCCGACGTCCCAACTGTCCCAAGTGCTTCTGGGCTAGGACTTAGCCAATTTTCTTTAATTTTTCTACCCAAGCTGGGTTTTCTGCATTTCTTCCATTTTCTCGACCTGTTGGGATTCCTTCTTGGATGGGAGAGTTAGAAGGAAGCGAAGGGGCCCCAAAACATGATTTTGGGCCTTGAATCAATCTACTTGCTCGGGACTTGAATATTCTGATGCATGTTATCAAAATTACCCTTGGGGGGTGAATTTTGGATAACTTGATTTGACGACTTCGGTAGGGTCATCTGCTGCTTTAGATGAATGATCAGTGCTTTCAAGTGATCCATTGGGCATGGAGTCATGAGTTGTAACCTGCAACTGATCTGAACTTTGAAAACCTCCCTCTGAACCGCTTGAATCCCACCGGACATGGAGTTGTTCTCACCAAAATGCCACTGGAATGAACTGTGCAAGAGCAAAACCAGCACCACAAAAACTATGTACAGAACTGAAAATCATACATGCTCCAAATGGAACATGCAGAGTGTGCACAAGCACTTCTTCTGCTGAAAGAAAACCTACCTACTCTATTCTAACTGGAGCAAAGGCAAGCTAAACAAACCCTGCAATTGGTTGTGAGAAATAGCTTCCCTTTCTCAAAAGTGGCAGCCATGCAATTGATTTGGCATTGAACATGGCTGATTGGATGAATGGAAAATCAACAAGAAGCTAGTCTTCCACCCAAATCATCAAGGTATCAGCTGAAGGCAAATTCAATACCTCTTTTAGTTGCTCTGCATTTGGATTGAAGAGGTATGACAGCTGATCCTTGGTACTTTGTAGCTCACCCTCATGCTTAGAAGCAAGCATGACTGGTTGTGACTTCTCCTTTGGCTCCAATGAAGCCAAATACCTAATTGGGCAAGGTCTGATCTGTTTGATATGCCCATAATTCTGATTTTCAACTCCAAGAATGGAGTCTTCTTGTAGACCCTCCTGAATGGATGGTGTGGAAGAAATGGTGAAATTCCTCTGTCCTTTCTCTTCCTCCAATGAAGAACATGAAAGATTAAAATCTTCCAATCTTGATTCCAAAGAGCTGCTATAAGATGCGGTCATTGCAAATAAATGCTCTCCTTCATGACAACGAGACTCAAGTGTTTGGAATGTGGATGATGAAAGAGAGAATGGTGGAAACTCAACCGGTTCTTCTCCATCAAAAGCTGTCCTCCAAATCTGCGGGTAAAGCGCCTCATGACTGTCCTGCTGCAAATGTTCAATCTCTCCCATGGTGTTCTCTTGATCTCGTAACTTGACCACCATGGTTTATTTCTCCCTCCAACATTGAGTTTGAGAGATCAAACTCCTCTTGATACTAGAACTTGAGAGAGATGAAGTAGAAAGAAAGAACTGAAGGTTCTCCAGTGCTTTGCTTTGTGCTCAAAGCCCTTGGATCTGTAATTTTTCCCTCCACAACTAGAATGTGCTCCTCTTCTTTTGGATTTGGAGCAACTTCTTCTTCCCGATATTTGAAGAGAATCTTGCTCTTGATTGAACTCTTCCTCCAGCATGAAGTTTGTCAAGTCAAACTCTTCAATCTGCTGCTCTAGAGGACAAGTTGGGACTGCAAGATCTTCTTCTAAGCTTTCTTCCTCCATGGCTGATTGTGCAACTTGAATTAGATCAGCATTTCCTTCAAATAGAGTGCCAACATGGACACTACTTTCTGAGCAAACTGATTGCTGATCTGCTTCTTCTTTTTGCTCTTCTTCTGCTGCCACAAAATCAGTCTTAACCACCATTTGTTCAACCTTAGCCTCTTCTGTAGGTTTAACCATCAAGGGGATCTTTGTCATCCCAAATTTGGCAGCCCAAACCTTCAAACTTTGAATTTCTTCATCCTTGTTTGGCTCTTCTTCTTGCTGTCCTTCATGGCCGATTTTTGCAATTTCTTCTTCCCCACATGGAATTGGGAATGCAAGAGGAGGGGTGGGTTGTAACTCAATTGATTTGGCAATTTTTTGTGGTGGTGGAGGTAGAAACTCTTGTTTCTTTGGAGAAGGGGGTATTTCTGTTAGCTCTTGTGGAGGGGATGACTGTTTGGAAGGAAAAAGAAAAGAAGAATTGAGGTGTGGTGGAAGACTAGGGGGTGGAGACATGGATTCAACACTTGGGACAGTAGATGGAGAGTTTAAAACTTGACACTGCTGAGATAAAACAGATTGGGAAAGAGGAAAAAGAAAGGCATGAGATGGCTTGCTTACCTGTTGACAAGGTTGCTGAATACTCCTCTCATACACCTCTATTTCTTCAATCCACTTTGTGCAAGTTGGGGTAGCATTTTCATCATGAAGTCTAGCTTCTCTTGAGGGCTGAAGTGTCTTGGAAAAGGGCCTCCCCATGGACAAGGAGTCCTGCAACCAATTCTGAAAGCTCTCATTTGAGCTGTTGCTCTGGACTGCACCATCTTTACCTCCATCTTTTGGATTTTCTCCAACAGACCAGCATCTTGCATCTGATTGTCTTCATAACCAGCATACCCTTGTGCTTGACATGCTTCATATCCAAACTGACTTTGCTTGCTTGCTGCTCATATGGGTATGCATACCGATCTTAAATCTACTTAAAGCGCTGATTTGGAGGATTTGTAAAACATGTTGGAGGTGTGATAAACTGTTTTTGTTGAAAATGTGGATTCCATGATGGAAATGAAGTCATGATTGCACAACTTCATAGAATGGAAAAGAATGAAAGAGATGGAAGGAAAGATAGATGGAAATGGATGAAAAACAAGTCTTCAACTTCGAAATGGGTTCTTTGATCGGATGGAGTCGCGGATGTGTTTGCAAGTGCCTCCAAAGTTTGAAATCTTCACGGGAACACATCAACCTGCAAAAGATGAAGTGAAAGACCTCGAGGTCCCCCCGTGCATGCCAAAACTATTGATGCGGGTGCACGGTGGCTTAAACTTTGCTATTGACAATGAGACACCTCACGAAAGATGAAATAATCTAACCTCGAGTGTCCCACAGATCATGCCAAAACTATTGATGCAAAATCACAGCACCCATGGATGCTTTGATCAGATTTCTAGGTTGATCATGCTAGCATCTAGTGTGATTACACAACATTGAAACCTTCCTCCAAGTGTGGGACTTGCAAAGGTGAGAAAGGAATCTCCAGAGAAGGTTGGTTCCTGCTCCTAAACTACCTGCCACAAGCTATTCCAATGTAGGCAAGCTAATCTAAACCTAATCTAACCATGCCAAGGAGACAGAGAGAGAGAGAGAAAAGGGAAAAATAGAAAAAGCCTACACTA
Organism: Taxus wallichiana var. yunnanensis; assembly: GCA_018340775.1. Taxonomy (NCBI): domain Eukaryota; kingdom Viridiplantae; phylum Streptophyta; class Pinopsida; order Cupressales; family Taxaceae; genus Taxus; species Taxus wallichiana. Next base: position 12,673,670 of record CM031238.1, on the reverse strand, counting down.
AAACGGTGATACACCAGAGAAGGAGAATGTTGAACATCTATCAAAACTACCATGGGACAAGGAGAGGTGAGCGATGGGAAGGATGGACAGACGCATCACAGGCCCAAGGATAAATTTCACATAGAAAATGTCCCAAAACTCCATGAACACAGCTTCGGACCTGCAATGAACATTCAAACTTGCACAAATACCTGCAATGAAGAGAGGCAAGCAAAAAACAAGCAAGGATGGACATATGCATCACAAAACATGTTTTTTGTTGCTCCAAAAGTTTGCACAGAACATCATTTCAATAGTAAAAGGTAAAAATGCCATTATAGAGAAGGGGAGGAGGTTCGAACTCCATTTTCAACCCTGGAGAAGAAAAGAAGGGAGGGCAGAGCAGAAAAGATGAACAACTCTATAATGTCTCCTTAGAATGAGCCAAATCTGGCTTTTTACAATGCATGGGTCGAGCCCAGGAGAGAGAAAACGTAGGAAAACATGCAAGCAGCCCAACCATTGACCAAAACGCATTCTTCATTAAAATCGGTGGTTGAAACATCTCCTCTGGCCATGCTGAAGAAGAATGCAACCCATGTGCATTAAATTGGTTGTTAAAACGCCGCTGGCCATCTTTGAAGAAGAATGCGACCCATTTGCATTAAAACTGGTTGTTGAAACGTCAGTTCTGGCCATTACTGCGTGTCAGAGATGTTTCTTGATTTTATCTCTCCAAACTGAACCAAAATGCAATATTGACCATGGAATCCTATAGAGAATTTCATAAGCTTTACAATGATATAAAGAACATGCAAATCCAAGATCTGGATCAAAAGATATGGGGGTCTGAAGTTTTAGGGCAAAGAACGGCCCAAAAACAGATTTTTGAATTTTTTTCTGCGCTCTACCACTTGGATGACACGTGTCAGGCACTGATTGGCTGAGAAATTCTCTCCTCAACCTTTTCATGGGATTTCCCTTGAAATTTTGACATTTTTATCACTTCGGGAAAAAAAATCATTTTTTCCCCCACACCCCTGCCATTTGGGACACGTGGCATCGTTTGGTTTGAGGACGGAGCGCGGGGTCATGTTTACCTTTTAATTTTTTGGTCCAAGACTTTGTCAAATTTTCCTAAGTCTCACTGAGCTCCGCTCTCTACCTTAGGACACATGGTATTTCCTTATTCATCCGTGGGCCTCCGGCTTTTTGCATCCCTCGCGTATTTTTGGCCCGGATGTCCCAAACCTTCTGGGACAAATTTCTCCAATCCGCCCGATTCGGGCTTCCCTGTCCCTCTTTGCGGCGAAGACACGTGGCACATTTCCATTGGCTCTCGGCTTTTTCAGCTTTTCACGTCCTCCACGTACTTTTGTCCCAAATGTCCCGAACGAAAGTTTCTTATTTCGGTTGGCTGGCGGTTCGCGTCCTACGCGTACTCTTGTCCCAACTGTCCTGGACTGTCTGGGACAAATACTTCCGAACCGCCCGAAATGGACTGACTTGCGCCAAATCGCCGATCTGCGTCTTCCACGTACTTTTGGCCTAGATGTCCCAGACTGAGCGAAGCGAGACTTAGGAAAATTTTTCCCATTTTTCCGGCCGATTCACTTTTCGCGTCCGCGGCGTCCCGATGTTCCAAGCTGTCTCGGATCTTTTGCACGGACACGGCGGCTTTTCGGTCGATTCACGCCCAACGTCCCAATGTCCCAAGTCTTTTGCCTAGGTTAGGACTTAGCCAATTTTCTTCAATTTTTCTACCCAAAATTTGGGTTTTCTGTATTTCTTCCATTTTCTCGGCTTGTTAGGATTCCTACTTGGACGAGAGTTAGAAGGAAGCAGAAGGGGCCTCAAAAACATGATTTTAGGCCTTAAATCAATCTACTTGCTCGGGACTTGAATATTCGATGCATGTTATCAAAATTACAGGGGGTGAATTTTGGATAACAGCTACTCTTTCTGGGGACGAACCCCCTTACCAAATGACACTTTTATTCAACGGTTCCAAGTGTCATCATGGGGGTAGGGCTGGTATTATCCTCATTCCTCTCTGCGGATAGAGAATGCATGCCTTTTTCTTTCAAACTAGACTTTGAATGCACCAACAATATTGTTGAGTACGAAGTGCTCATACTAGGTCTCAAGCCACATATGCCCTAGATGTCAAATAAATCAGCATCTTTGTTGATTCAAAATTGGTCATAAACTAAGTTAGTGGTATGTACCAATGTCGTAACAAGATACTTAAAAGTATAAACATCATGTAGACATACTTTTGACCACCTTTGATCATTACACCCTTCAAACCATCCAACGTTTAACCAACAAAGTTACCTATACCATGGCCTACTTAGCTTCCCAAATACATGTTTCCCCCCGATTCCAAAATCTTTGTCACCGTACTGATGCCTCCATTCACCTTATTATTTACCTCACGATGTTTACTTGATTAGAACTCGACACCCCAAACTGTGTGACCTTTGGTATAAACAATACTCGACTACCTTTCTCTCTCCATCTTACCTCCCGATCTACCTTTCTCTAGTGCGGCTTTAATGGTATTATCTTACGATGCCTCACAAGTTCTCAAATTCCTTATACCATTAAAGAGGTTCATGATGGCATATGTGGAGGTCACTTTAGTGGCCTTCTTTGTTGCTAAGTGTATTCTTCACCTAGGTTATTATTGGCCGACCCTTAACCATGATTGTTGCAACTATGTCTAACATTTTGTAAAATTTCAACAACATTCCAACCTTCATCATACACCCAGTCATGCCTTACTGGTCACTCGTGACCTTTGGCCCTTCTCTCAATGGGGTTTGGATCTTCTCGGAGAAATCAATCCCTATTCTTCCCAATGCCATCAATGGATCATAAATACTACCGAATACTACACAAAATGGTTGGAAGCCATACCACTCATCTCCGTGAAATTTGAAAATATGTGAGTTCATTAACCATCACATCATTTGTTGCTTTAGTGTCCTCATCACCTCATCACTAATAATGGAGAACAATTCAAAAACAAAACATTGTAAAAATTTACGACACCTTCGACATTCAACTTAGTTTCTCATCACCTTATTACCCTGTGAAACCAATGCACAAGCGGAATCCACTAACAAAACCCTCAACAAAATTCTCATGAAAGTGGTTGACAATAATGAGAAGGATTGGCATATGCACATTCCTTTTTCCCTATGGGCATACTGCATTAGTATTCACACTTCCTTTGCAGCCACACCCTTTTCAATGGTCTATAGTACAGAGGTTATTCTACCTCTTGAAGTCCATATCCCCTCACTCCACATTTATCTCCATGACATGCTTACTGATGATGAATTTTGTTAGGACCGCTTAGCACAACTAGAGTTATTAGATGAACTTCGTCTTAACAGTCTGGATCACCTTCAATTTTACCAAGAACGTATCAAATGTGCTTATGAAAAACATGTTCATGAAAAAACCTTCCAAGTCAGTGACCTTGTCTTGAAAGAAAATCAACATGTAACCAAAGCAGAAAAAAGTAAATGGGGAAAATTCACTCCTAATTGGCATGGACCATACATGGTAAGTCATACCTATGGATCAGGTGCCTATCGTTTATCTTCACTTGATGGTAAACTTGAACCTGAGCCCCTTAACACATTACATCTTTGACAATTCTATTATTGACTCGTCATCCTACCTCACCCTTTATCTCTTTCCAAGCTCCTCCCTTGAGCGCTGCCCACTTCATACACCTACCCAACAATTAAACAAGAATCATGTGAGTACCCGTCACTTTTTATCTTCTCTTGAATATGTGTACCACAACACCGCATATAGCATAATTCTCATGGATACTTTTTGTCTACCTTTAGATGAGATCCCATGGTCATTCCACCTTGCCTTTTGAACAAGATTCATATCCTCTACCTTCATCTTTTCCATGATTGCAAAGACCTCACATGGGACCAAACTCCTTGAGTCAAACTTGCAATAAAAGATGACTGCCTCAAAAGGACATCTTCCTCTCAACAAAATTGCTACTATAAATAGTTTGCTCCTCAAAGGACAACTATGCGAAGCTTTTAACAAATAAAAACAATGAGAGAAACCAAAGCTTCCTGCATCGATCAGCTTCACGGAGACCTCAAGGAGTACCATATTATTTATCCCATATAGACTCCCCACATCGATCAGTCTATCAAAACAAAAACATATTAGTCATGGACTTGCCCATCACTGCAACCTAGGAACCCTTTCCCAAAAGCCTGTCACTCAAAACATATATACAATTAACTACCTTTCACCCTCCTTACAACTTCTACTCTCATTATCTCAATTACCTCAAGGGACATCCTCGAATTTCAACATTTGGTGATCTTGTGACTACCTTCATCGTAGAACAGATTAATCATGTAATGCCTTTCAGGTATTATGTTCATCACCCTCCAGGTATGATCCTACCCAATCAAGTGGCTTTATTTCCCCCTCTTATCTTTTAACCATCTTTGTTTATGTTTTGATTACCTTATATAGGACTTGGTCCTCGATGCTTACCTTTTAGGTAATCCTCCCTTTCACCATAATTACCTTCACCTACATCATTTTACCTATAATCTACCTACACCTATTCAACCTAAACCCACAACATGCCCAAAAACCTAACAACTCATTTTCATATTCTTCCCTAGCTCATGGGAGAACTACATCAAACATGAGGTCCTTTTTCACCGGGACTATGTAGGCAGCACTCTTAGGGCATGGGGCCCTTGGAGGTCAACTCAGCAATTTTATACCCTAAAACAATTCATCAACCATGCCTAACTCACCATTTACATCACATTTTACTTAGTTCCCCTTTTATAAAAAAATTAGAAACTAAGCCACATAAATAACAAGTTGCTTACGGAGCATACATTTATTACACCTACCATCTCTCTATCATCACTATACGTAGATTATACCACATCTCACATATGACCCATAGTATCATTCATCGCCAAAATAATGAATCATAACTAGACCAACTTTCAACTCAACCATGCCTAACTAAAACCTGACTCGATCCATGCCTAAACCAACCTAACTCCATCATGCTTAACTCACCTAATTTCAATTCACATTAAATTAACAAATCCATCTCTCATCTAACACAACCAATAAACCAATGTCTCATAAACACATCAACACATCACAAAATACCATGTATCTCATCATATAAATCAATAAATGTGTGTCTCAATATACATGTCTACCTCATCATGTCTATCATCTCAAAAATGTCGGCATGCAGGCCGATATATAATTCAAAATGTCATTGGCATGCAAGCCAATCTCATATATACAAAAAGAATGAATGAAACACATACAAAATCTCTTCAGCACACAAGTCAGTATATGCTCAAAATATACAAAATCACTCGTACATCCTCACTATCTTTAGCATGCAGGACAGTATGGGATCAAAAATACAACTATCTTCGGCACACAGGCTGGCATATATATCAAAAATCACTAGTATACATAAAAAATCAGGTGACCGCATATCAGGCATCTCACCGGATGTCCTCCATCTCTATGTCACCTACACCCTCAGCCTCTTGTGTCCCTATTGGCACCTCACCTAGCATTGGCTTCTATGTGCTTTGGTGGCCTCTCCACGATCGGAGCTTCGGAGCTCATTGACCTCCTGTTCTCTCCACACTATGCGTACGGGATCTCGTCCTCTCATTGGACACCTGTTGTGCCCTTTACTCTCCAAAATATAGGAAGTCTATCCTAGCTGCCATGAACTGATCCGATAATATCTTGCCTCACCTAGGGCATCCCATAACCTAAATAAAGGCATGGTCTATGGTGGTCCCATAGATCCTGGCACTGTACCTACCACTGTAGTGACTTGTCCTGTGTGACTTGCCCTACACCGGCCTTGGGCAGTACTAGCTCCCTATGCCTGTGGTGGTGTCCCCTACCCCTGTGCCTGTATTTGGGCCTATAAGGCCCCAATTTATGCCTAGGTTGTGGCCAACTAACCTGTAAAAATTCCACTTGAGCCAATAAGGCTATCACCTAACCATCTCTATCTCCATCTCTTTCATCTCCTCCATCCTCTCCCTCTGCCATTTGGGCCTACAGACTGGCCACCTTTACTCATAGCTCTACTACCTCTACCTCGACCCCTGTATCTGTGTTTTTAGTATACATATCACGGGTAATCAACGTCACTACTAGCCCCTATGGCGCGTCTCTCTGCACTATGATGGTAGCTAAGTTTGGCTACTCTGGTCTAGGTGGTATGGATCGTAATTGAGCCACCACCACCTTTGCATGTACACTGTATGTACATCTAACATAATCTATCCACCGATCCACCAACTCCTCCTCCCCGTAGGCGGTGGAGGCTATGGTAGAGGTAGAGGCCTCTCTACATCATTTCTCCAATACTATGGGAAGGATAGAGGAATATCATGTATAAGCTCGAAGCGCCGCCATCGGACCCTGTCTGTCATCGGGATCATCTCATCCTCCCCATGACATGGTGACCCTATATCCACCTCTCTAGCTGGAGCTCAGCTAGCTCCTCATGCATGTGCCTATATGAGGGGAATCCCACATATGGCCTCTAGATAATGTCCACTCCGGACAACCCCTCCAATAACTGCCGAAAATGGGCCACATCATATGTCGACCTATCCGATCTGCTTTCCTACAAAAGGCACCCATCTCCTGTATCTCACCCACATAGATATCATTAGGAATGCATCTACTTGGGGCATCCCTATAGGTCAAACACAGACTATGTGCTTTCATGCCCAACAGTGTAGTATAAATGTACAACACAAGCTAAACTTGCACAACCACCCATATGCCCATAGCTCTCGGTATAGCTGCACCAAGAATGCTAGTGCCTAGGAAAACCAGGTCTCCTCTACCATCATATCATGGAGCACCCCCATTAGTGATCGGGGAAAGCATCCACCCTCTACATTTGGCAGTGCATAGTAGCACACTGCCTCCATCAATAGAACCACTAGCCTCATCTCATCCAGACGGGCTAGGTACATCTCGCCATAGCTCAAACTGGCACTATGGAATCTTAGATCTGCCACCCCCTCACCAAAAATATCCCGATTAGCTTTCAAGGCCTCGGAGGAGATGGAGTACACCTAGGCACCCAATATGGGTAACTGCAAAATCTGGAACACATCCTCCAGGGTGATAGTCATCTCACCCATTGGAAGCTGGAACGTGTTGGTCATGGAATTACATCTATCGATGAGTCCAGACCATCAAGTGGGCTTCCAATAAAAATGTCGGTAGTGAAAAATCCCTCAAGCCCACTTCCTCCACATGATGTAGCTCCAAGGGTTGTTCTAAGCTACGCTGTGATGTCACCAATAGAGGTGAAACCCTATCTTACATGTGTAACTACGCTCTCCCTTGCATCCAATCAAAGCACGGCATTAATCCCTATTTACCATGACCATAATCACCAATTATCATTACCTTCCACCCTATTTTTACCCTACCCATCTCAACTACCTAACCTACATCACTTTTACACCCGTGTGCCTAAATTCTGACCAGTACCAGTTTATTCTAACCAAATTTAGTCACCTTTAAACCCGCATCGATAACCTATTTGGTGACCACTACAGTTCATCTTTACCAACCACGGTTACCACTTAACTAGCATTAGTCACTGTTTAGTGATTGATCCGGTTCTACCCAACCGGTGCCAATGAGCTTGACTGACGCTGGTCACTTTGGCAAAAATTCCATGACTTCCTAAACCCCTCTTTTTAAAAACTCTCCCACCGCCCCTACAATGACCTACACTACCCCAAGACCCCTACCCACCCCACCTATATAATTTACTACCCTCCCCCCCTCTTTTTTTCCCGTTATTCCCCCATACCCACATTTTATTTTTAACCACCCACAAAAACCCAAAACCCACAAAACCCTACAAATAACAAATACCAAAACCTCTAATCTATCTAATCACCAATCTAGAGTTAGGTACTTACCTCATCGCGTTGTCTCCATCTCGGTGGCACGTCGGCTGCTATGTCGGTGGCCCACCCAATCCGTCTCTAGCCTTTGCCATCACTGAATAACTACTTGCAACCTCCGACCAATCAACTCTCTCGCCCTGATCCCGTGGACCCGCTACTCACCAACCAAACCCTCGTAAAATCTGACTACCAGCTCACTGTCCCATTTCTTCTAGACACATTTTTCTCTTTTCTCTCTCTTTTTTATCGTTTATTCACTTCGTAAAAAACAAATGAATAATAAAAACATGGATTTTTGTGTTTATACCCACCCGACCTAGCGACATTAGTTACCATTGATCGGCATCGGTCGCATGCCCTACCTAACCGTCATCAATTTTCCTATACCAATGTTAGTTATCCATCAGCGTCGAGTCACCTTCACACTGCACATTACCCTTACTTTTCCCTTTTACCCCACCCTTTACCTTGATCCTTTACCCCACCCCACCTGTACCCAACCTATTTACCTTACCTTTCAGATCTCCTCACTTACTGCCTACTCTTGTCCTCCTTTGGGGACTCGTTATTTTACCCATACCTTGGCCTTACTCGTGTCGTGACCTAGATATTTTGACCTAGACCATCACTAGTGACCTTTGACCTCATGTGTTCACTATACCTTGCAACAACACGGTTACCTATGTTGATTGACCTAATGACCTTACCTAGCCTCTTAATGTGAGCATTTATCTTGACCCTACCTTTGGTGTCTGGAACATACCTAAACATTCCCTGCACCTAACTTTGTGTTGTGTTTCGACCATATCCTATACCTTGGATACCATATTCACTTCAACCTTGTCTGGATACACTTATTGACCTTAGACGATGTAGAGTTTTCCTGCTCTTAAACACTGGTAGCGTCTTTATAGTTTATATGTGTGCGTGTGTTTGACTATTACTACCTTTGACCTTTACCAATTACCTCCATTTCTTGAGTAGACCTTTTACCCTTTTCACCCATGCCCTTTTGCCTTTTCCTCACATTTATCTTTTATCAAACCACTCACCGATTCTACTGTTGCCTCGTCTATTCCTAGTTTGAGGGGGATCACCTTCACCCACACATGGGGCAACCACATCTTATTTTTGTTAGTGTCACTTACCAATACAAGCTATGCAAAAAAAAGGGGAAAAATGTAGACACTAAAATTAGGTCACACTCCCCTTTGGTCCCTCGACAAATAAGCACCCTTTATTACATTTACCTAGCCATGACCCCCTTCACCCCACTAATATTAATTTAATTAATCTAATTAAATTAATTCATTATCCTCATTATATTTATTATTTGAATATCTTATTTAAATAATATCCACACATATAGTTCACTTAGACACCTTACCAAGCCAACTCATTCTAAGACCTATTCTTAGCAAGTTTCCATAACTAATTAAGACTTACCCAAACCCTAAAAATAAATGCCTACATTCCCTCTAACCACATCCCCGCATGCTCACAAGAATCTCAGCCTAATCCACGGGATAATGGCACAAGATCCAAGAAAATCAAGAGGATCTTCCTAGTTTATTAAACCTAGGAAATCTCACCTTGACCAACGCCTTGGATACTCCTAACCATCACTGTTAAGCGGACCACCATCGTTACCATTTTAACCCCTAAAATACCTTATTCTAAAGGTTAGAAAACATTGAGAGAAGGTTGACAAGAAAGAACACATCTTAGAGAGATAACACATCTTCAGAGAGAAAATTCCAGAAAACTCGCATGCAAGGAAGGAGATTGAGATCTTCTCCCGCATGACCATCCTGACCATGATGATCGATCTATCCAAGAACAGAGGAGTGTACATGCAACCCATGCTAAATCTTTTTTTCCAGTTGGTGATCACTTGCAGCCTTCTAACCCCTCATCAACATCTCCATCCCTCACACACGGGCATTCGGGACCGGAATCCAAATAAGTATAACATCATACTTTCCTAGTTTATTTCATTTCATCATCAAATTCCAATAACCCAATATTTCACCCGACTCACCAAAGTCCTTTATGTAATCACAAAGGAGAGCACAACTTGTTCTATGATATTTCCAGATCTCACAAGAATGCTTGACAACGGTTACACCTAACCGTCGTTGGTCACCCCCGAGTGACACCGGTCTGTATTTACCAACATAGCCTAGAACAAAGACCTACCCACCAAATTTCATCTTACCCTCATTCACCTGCGATCTATCTCGTGACCTATGTCAAACTCCGTAGAACTCCGAAACCAATCATTTGACCTTTGGATTCTATTATAGTTTAGCTTTGTTAGATTAGATCTATTTATTATTGTGTTTTTGAGTGAGATACCTAAATCATTTCAAACTACAATAGGATTTACTTTGTTTACAACATTAAATTGTTTAAAACAATGGGTGATAGCCATCTAGGAAGTATCATGCTTCTGGATCTAGCATATGCTAGGTAGTTCTTGCCCATATTGTTTAATTCTTCTCGGTGGTCTTTCTTTGCATTACGGGTAGTTCCTCCTAGCCAAAAGGAAGCTCTCATGATCAGTTGTGGATTTAGATTTCATACGCATGTAACAACCCATCAACCAACATTTGAGCAATGTATTCCTCCTACGCTGTTACCCTATCTTTTCATCAACACTTCAAAGAAATTATCTAAGAATCGGGTGAAACACTCACACTTAATGCTTACAAAATTTCCCTAAATCATTCCCATTGGATAGGAAATTTTCTCACCTTTCCAATGATATAAAGAAGTCCTCCTAACTCCCTGTAAAACTCCATTTATGGGCCAACGGACTATAGGGATCAAATTTTCCCCCAAGGGGACACGTGTTGAACAGGGGAAGGAAGTGCATTTTCCGGGCGGCGGGTCACGGGCAGTGTTGGAAAATTTTCCCCATACAGGTGCAAAGTCAAAATCTCTCCCATGCCTTCACGGGTCCTTCGATGGACACGTGTCACTCCGATAGCTAGGCGATAGGGAAAGTGAGGGAAGGGTAGGGTGGTGGGGTTTGGGTGGAAAATTCACCCAAGGGGAGAGAAAAAGGATGAAAGGTGTGTACGGGTCCACGTGTCCATGGAGGAGATGAGGCCAAGGTGAGGGTGGGAGTGCGGGGCCGCAAAGGTTTCAAACAAAGTTTTCCCAAACTAAATTTCAAGGAAAAAAAGTCACGAGGGTTCCACCCCCTCTACTAACAAGCCATTCTATCATGTGGCAGCTTTGTGATTGGTCGCGGGCCGTCAGGAAAAAGATAAAAAAATTTCCCAAAACTTTAAAAGGCCCAAGGGTGAGAAATAAGTCGCACCTCTGTTGTTTCCTTGTGGTGACAACTAGAAACCTCTAATTGGATACGAGCGGAGGAGAAAAGTCCAAAAAAATTTCCAAGCAAATTTTTCAAAAAAAAATTCTAAGGATAATTCGACGGGAAATTTTCGGGCTACGGGCCCACCATGGAAAATTTAACCAAATTTTTCCGACAAAGAAAGAAAAATTCAAAGTGCCATAACTTTTTCTAGAAAGCTCCGTTTTGGGAAAACGAAGACTTTCAAGAAATCTCTCGATGCCCTCTTTGCACATGAATCATAAATTTTACATTTTGATAAGGTTTAAGGGGTAAATTTTATGAAAACGATCTGCAAGATTTTAAATAGCAAACTGGTAATTTTGAATTATAAATTTTCATTCAATTTGATCTCCTTCTTCACTCAACATGCCTAATAGACATAGAGGATTATTCTAGGAAGGATTTAGAATGGTGTAGGAGGTAATTTTTCTCAATTGATTCGAATTTAAATTTTGTCCAACAATTGACAAAAGACGGCTGAGAAAGAGATTAGGTTCGATTTTGTAATGGATAAATTGTTTTCTTAATTTTTCTTTGTCAATTTGAGTTCATTGATAATACAACATGCCAAATTTTAATGTTTCCAAGTTGATTATAATGTGCAGGCCTTAGGACTATACATTTTAATTAAATAGTTGCCAGTTTTAAATTTACAACAGAGGTTCATTTCTAGGAAAATCTGTATATCAATTTTATCATTTAAGTGTGATATTTTATTTCTAATCTAATCTAATACATTTATTTGTTTATAAACAAATCATTTCAAAGCTAAATTGTAAAGTCTGATTTCCAATTTAATATATTTCAAAAGGAGACAAAGCAATATAATTCCTTCATACGTATTCCTTCTTTTTCCATTTTCTAAACAAAGATTTTAATCACAATCGATATTCCAATTTGAATCAACAATGTAAATGAGAGAAGATCTTGTAATCCTTTAATTGACTTTAATAATAGAACTATACATCTTTCAATGTTTGAATGCAACTAACACATTTCACTCTCTTTCTTTCAAATGTAGAACAAAATATAAATGTCTTTCCCATTTCGAATATACACTTTTATAACCAACTACAACATCATTTCTTCAAAAATATAAATATTACAATTTCATCCAAATCAAGTGGGAAAGGATTACAAATGAATTTTTTTCATAAGGGAATGTCAAACTATATTTTCCTTTGCTCCAAAATAGTTACATGCAAGTTTTTTATCCAAGTTGATCACAACAAAAGTGGGGAAAGGCAATGCTCTCCACCCAACCAAGACATCCAATGAAAGGAGAAGTCATCCTTAATCATTGACCCCTAAGCCCCAACCACAATACAATAACTTGAGTGTAATTTAACCCATGGAAACAACTGGCTTCCACAAACACAACATTCTTTCAGCATACACATTCCAAATTAAAACATAATTCAACACAAAACAACATTTCACAACAGCATTTGAAGACATTCCAAAATAGAACTCAAGCTTGATCATGCAAGCCAAAGGAGCAAGGTCTATGGGGGAAGCTACTTATGCCTCCCAATGGGAATTGGGCATCCACCTGTAACAAACCACCAATAAAAATTCACCAAACATATCCTTATGCCCCCCACAATCCCTCCTTATGCCCCCATGGATTTTTCTTATGCCCCCCACAAAGTAATAAATGCAAGCTATTTCTTTTCTATGGTGGATCCCAAACGGAAACTCCCTCCCCAAAATTCTAATGTCAATGGAATTCCCTTATGCCCCCACATGGATTCCCTATAGCGCTTTCCTATACCATTCCTATTCCAGTCTATTGAACCAGCCAACAATTAAATAAAACCATGTACCATTCACACAACACAATAAGAAAAATAATAGCATAGAAGAAGAGTTAAACTCCTACCTCTCCATGGTAGCTTTTGTTTCTAATAGAAAACTCTCAATGCCCAAAATCACTCCCAAAAAGTAATCTCCAAGAATTAAAAGTTACTACAAACTCCTTCCAAAAGCAAGAGCTCCCTAACACAAGAAAATGCACCCCCCAAGGAAGTTGCAAAATCAATCAACAACCTAAAACAAGCAAAGTGTTTCAATTTTATAGAAGAGGGAAGAGAAGAGGATAGTGTGGATCCATGTAGGATGCCACATCACAAATCCTCAAATTCAAACACAAAAGACAAAATTTCATTCTCCCAAGCACAATAAAGAGGTGGGTGAAAATATGACAAATTACTTGCACACTCCAAAATCCCACACCCCAAAGGATTGTAAATTAAATAAATGTAAGAGAGTGCAATCGAAACTTGCAACATTATTAATAGAATTCATTATAAAAATATAAAATCACCCCTCCTACTATAATTATGGTTGGTAAATCAAACTTAGAGGTATGGAACAAGTTTTTCTTCTCCCACAAGCCTCCAAAATAGCACCCGAGGACAAATTGAATTTCCAAGGAGGTGGAGTGTTTCATACTCCAAAATCTGACTTACACAATTTACACATCCCTTACCTATTTAATACAAGGAGCCAACAACTTCCATTATTGCTTTACCATATCCCAATTTGATTTATTTAAATTTTAACCATATGATCTCTCACATTAATCTATCACAATATTAATAAAATAAAAGAGAGGGACACATTACTAATAAAATACATACAACAATAATTAAAAGAAACCACATTAATAACTACACAAAACCCTTGGTAACATATAAATGTGATCCCCCATGGGAATCCCTACAACAACAAACACAACACAATAAAACAAGTTGCCATGGTGACCTTGTCGAATTCACGTAGAATTACATTGTGGTCGGTCTCCAATCCCCGATGTTTGTTGTGATTTTTAACCTACAAAACACAAATATCTCTTTAAAACAATAAGATTTTAAACCACTGCTTTGATACCAAGTGTGATGCCCATTAAAACAACCCACTTGAGACCCAAAAACAACCTAGGGTTAGTTAAGAAAATTATGGAATAATTTTTTTTAACAGAAGTGTCCTGACAGTTGCGAGACAATGATTGACACTAATAGTTTCCAGAACAAGTCTAAAATTACTAGAACATACTTTTCATTTAGTAACAATTTCTAGAAGTCACACAGTCCAAATTTTAGGGTTATAAGTTTTAGTTAGGTTCAAGGGGTAATTTTAACAACATACCCACTCTCTAACAAGCTCATAGTTTCAACTTGATTTTTTTCACTATAGACACTAAAATTAGGTCACACTCCCCTTTGGTCGCTCGATGAATAAGCACCCTTTATTACATTTACCTAGCCATGACCCCCTTCAACCCACTAATATTAATTTAATTAATCTAATTAAATTAATTAATAATTCTAATTATATTTATTATTTAAATAATATCCACACATACAATTCACTTAGACACCTCACCAAGCCAACTCAACCTAAGACCTATTCTTAGCAAGTTGCCATAACTAACTAAGACTTACCCAAACCCTAAAAATCAATGCCTACATTCCCTCTAACCACATCCCTACATGCTCACAAGAAGCTCCCAGTCTAATCCGTGGGATAACGACATGAGATCTAAGGAAATCAAGAGGATCTCCCTAGTTTAGTAAACCTAGGAAATCCCGCCTTGACCAATGCCAGTTACCCCTAAGCGCCATTCAAGCCGACTCACCATCAATTAACCTTTTAACCCCTAAACTACCTTATTCTCAAGGTTGGAAAACATTGAGAGAAGTTTGATGAGAAAGAACACATCTTAGAGAGATAACGCATCTTCAGAGAGAAAATTCCAACGAAAAACTCACATGCGAGGAAGGAGATTGAGCATCTTCTCCTACATAGCCATCCCAGCCATGATATGATCTATCCAAGTAAAGAGAAGTATACATGCAGCCCATGCAGAATCTTTTTTTCTAGTTGGCGATCACTTGTAGCCTTCTAACCCCTCATTAGCACCTCCATCCCTCACACACAAGCATTCAGGACCAGAATCCAAGTAAGTATAACATCATACTTTCCTAGTTTATTTCATTTCATCATCATTTTATCATCCATTGTTTATCTTTCCCCCTATTGACCTTCTCTGACATTTTCACCTCTATATACCCATTAAAACCTCGCCAATGCCTAATCCAGTAACCCAATATTTCACCCGACTCACCAAAGTCCTTTGTGCAATCACAAAGGAGACCACAACTTTTTCTGTGATATTTCCAAATCTCAAAGTAAACGGCACCGGTTACACCTAACATTTGTCAATCACCCCCGACCAAAATCGGTCTTTGTATTTACCCACACAACCTAGAACAGAGACCTACCCACCAGATTTCATCTTACCCTCATTCACTGTGATCTATACGTGATCTCTGCCAAATCTGTAGAACCCAGATCCAATCATTTGACCTTTGGATTCTATTCTAGCTTAGCTTGTTAGATTAGATCTATTTCTTATTGTGTTTTTAAGTGAGATACCTAAATCATTTCAAACTACAATAGGATTTACTTTGTTTTACAACATTAAATTGTTTAAAACAATGGACTGACACCAATCTAGGAAGTATCACACTTCTCGGATCTAGCATATGTTAGGTAGTTCACTGCCCATATTGTTTAATTCCTTCTAGTGGTCTTGCTTTTCATTACAGGTAGTTCCTCCTAGCCAAAAGGAAGCTCTCATGATCAAATTTGTATTCGGAAGTCATATGCGTGGAACAACCCATCAACCAACATTTGAACAGGTATTCCTCCTACGCCTGTTACCCTATCTGTTTCATCAACACTTCAAAGAAACAATCTAAGAATCAGGTGAAACATTTTGGCACACCCGGTGGGACCCATCGGGGTTCCTTGCATTTCATTCATTCCTAGGAAAACATTGTGTGTTTGTTTCCCTTCTGAAAAGCATACACACTAATTTTCTTTCTTGGTATCCCACCTCTTCTTTCTATTTTCTCTAAAGGAAACTTTTCTTTTGGTGTAATTAAAAAGAACCATTTCTTCATGTTTTCTACATTAGAGTGAAAGAGCATCCCTCTTCCTCTTTATATTATTGTGTCATCTAATTTCACATTTTCAATTTGGGTTTAAAAATAATTCCATTCCATTCGATTTATTACATTAGCTCACAACAATTGAGGGAAACCTAAATGCTAGAAGTCATGCCCGGTGATGGTTGACAAACGAATCGTAGAAAATCACTTCTATCCTTTTCTCTTTCTCTAAGTCTTACCAAACCACACAAAAATTCAAAATACATACATTCTTAAACAACATCCTACCTGGAAGAAGCTATAGGTGATCACATGATCATGGCACAGTGGGCAACCACAATTTGCTGCTCTATTGAGTCATACTTCAAAGTGAAGCCCGCCCCCACCATAACATACCTAAAACCTCACCTTTTAGATCTCCTTCTTTGTACCTCACCAAAAATCTATTTCACAATTCATGTGTCAATCGCTAAATAGCATAAGATAAACAAACATAATAGAAAAGGCACTCCTAGGATCGCATTTTCTTAGTTTTTTCTTGGCTTGTGTTTTGAGGTGAGAGATCACATTCATCACTTTTTGTTCATTCTTGAATGCTCCTCATCATAGTTGGTGTATTCCAGCTTCAACTGAGTATGCATGGGCCATATCATCATCATTCTTAGAATTCTCGGGTCCGATTCTACATCAGATTTTAATTCACAACCACTTTCTTTCATTAATGTTTCAATTTCATAGTAACCATTGTCGGTTACCTCTAACCACCATCGATTATATCCAACCGACGTTGGTTCCGGTCCTTTTTCTAACCTTCTCAAAAGGACATTTTACTTCACTTTCTTACACTTTTCACGGTCCACGACTTTGTCATTATTCCCATTAGCATTTCAAAAATTCAGATTTGGCATACCTAATGATTTTAACTTTTGTCTCATCAATTTTCGACCGCCATTTTCTAAAGTAAGCGTGGCAGTTGGTTACCTCGATCGGGCGTTAGTTTTCCATAACCAACATTGGTTATCTGTTTCACATTCTAGCCACCATTTGGTACTTAACCCACTTTTTGTCGTCGATTCACTGTTCCTATTCGTATGTCATTTACAAAGAAGACCCTACGATTAGTCTTGGTTCACATGGTGCTGATCCAAATACAAGCAAGCACACTCATATTTCATGCCGGTTGCCACCACAACCACTCCCACCTAGTCCTTAACCACCTTCCATTTTATCACAGACCATGGATCCCATCCATCCTATTACTATCGCTACCAGAGATGAGGAGTTTGCACGACTCCTTGACCAAAACCCTGTTGCCTTGCAGTTTTACCTTTCCCACTTGTCCACTCAAGACACCTCGGGTCATTTGATATATGGCATGCCCGTATCTATCCCCCAACTCTCATACCCACTCCTGCATTGGCCCCATCTGGCTCCGTGTTTCCCACATCCACCTTACCCCCAATCGTTTCACATTTAGGTCCTATATCCGCAATGATAGTTGCGTCTTCTACCTCTATGGCACCCATTACATCCACTGTACCCTCAACAACTACCCCAAACACAACATCATCTTCCC
This sequence comes from Taxus wallichiana var. yunnanensis, assembly GCA_018340775.1. Taxonomy (NCBI): domain Eukaryota; kingdom Viridiplantae; phylum Streptophyta; class Pinopsida; order Cupressales; family Taxaceae; genus Taxus; species Taxus wallichiana. The sequence continues at coordinate 12,655,778 of CM031238.1, read as the reverse complement.
TAATATCTCACACATACCCGTAGCTACATTACCACCTCTAGTGTCGGTGACCCCTACCCCATTTCAGAATGTGGTTCTTTCTATTCCACAATCATTAGCCCCTATTTCCAGTAGTGTTACCACGACCTTTCCACCCTCATATACATACTATCAAAACCTCCCATTTCATCCATTATACATTCTAGGTATGTACCCCCTGTGTCACTTCCTTCTTCTCCACCACCCTACATGGCATCCCCATACACTAGAGTGCCACCCCCATTATATGCCCAAAACCAACCCTCTCACGCTACGGGGAGACATCCAATCATGACATCCCACCAATGACCTAATTAAAATGATGTTGGACAAGATGCAAACATTAGAGGCATCGAGTTCCGGCTCCATGCAACACTCTTACCTAAGACAAGATTTACAACGATCCTATTTACCCATCCATTCCTATCTATTCATACCTGTGTATTGGGAAATGCCTAAATTTAATCATTCAATAGCAAGGAAGACCCACAACAACATTTTGATCATTCAAACACGGGTTTTATCGATCGCTCATGATGATGCCTTGCTTTTGAGAACCTTTCCCATGTCCCTCACTAGACCTGCATTAGATTGGTATAGTGGCTTACCTAAACACTCTATATTCTCATTCAATCATGCAGCCCAAGCCTTCTTAGATCATTTCTCTATCAATATCATCAATAAGGTTACCATGGTGATCTATATTCCACACGTCATATGAGGACGAATCCATCTCAAAATTTGTCACCACGGCGCGCAACCTAATCAATCAACTTACCTTCCAACTTCCACAAACTTAACTCATCGAGATCTTCACATGGGCTTGCACTAGACATATTTCACCAGCCTTGCAGATCAAAACCTTCCAAACATTTGATGAGGAATTCACTATGTCACGAAAGTTAGAGATTCGGGCCATTAAAGAGAAGAAAATCCGATTACTGCAATAAGAATTTGGCATTCAAGTTGAATGATACCTCTTCTTCTTCCAAACCAAAATCTAATTATTCAAAATCTAAGGGAACCACTAACACATTGGTACTCAAGGCTGTCCTAGCTTAGTCATCAAATTAGACTACCCCCTCATCTAATCTCTCACCTATCCAGACTTTTCAATTTAGACAAGAGCAATGAAAATATACCCCAATTAGGGAACCTTACTCTTCTATCTTAGAAAATCTTATCAAAGATAGAGCCATCACCCTTCCACTTGTAAAACCACACACTAGTTTTGACCCTACTCGCCCCATGCCCACATGGTATAAAGAACATGATTTATAACTGCATCACTTTTAAAAATATTGTCCAATAAATGCTCGATAAAGGTGTGTTAGCGTGGATAATCCCAACGCCACCCCCAACCAAAATCTACAAATCTTCAAAAACCATTTCCCAACCATGCCCCTTTATCCAATCAAACCAGTGAGACATCAACTCATGATACCCATACCTGCGAGGTTCACGCTATCTTTAATGAGGTACCTGTCACCTCCCAATTACCCCATATTCCTTCCATAGAGGAGATCCTAACCTGAAATCCTCCTTCCACATTGGAACCAACCTCCCATGTTCCTTTACCAACAGAGGACCACCTTTCATCTCCTTCATCACCTACGGAGGGGTCTTCCGCTAACATTGAGACCATCTCACCCCTGGCTTTACCACTTAGAGAACCTTTACCTACAGTACCTCCTCCACCCATAGAGGAGCACCCAGTACCTCCTCCACCCATAGAGGAGCACCCATTATCTCCTCCACCCATATGTTCCTCCACCCACAGAGGAGCACCCATATGTTCCTCCACTTATAGAGGAGCTCCCATCACCTCCTCCACCTATCATAGACCCAATTGAGATATCTTTGCCTCTTGGCAAGCATTCTCCAACAGCTACCTAGAATCCCGTAGACCTACTTTCGGCTCTCTTACCCACGAAAGTGAAGCTATCCAATTTCCCATCTCTAAGACAAATTTTACGATAATTGCCATTAGGTCCTCACCAACTCCACCTACAGACGTGTCATTCTCATGTTTGGTCAATCATTTAGATTATGTGGATAGGGATTTACCATGGGGGTGCCTCTTACTCCTCGTCTCAACATAGATACAGAGATCCCTCGTTGATACCTCCAATATCTACCCAAACACATTTCGACCAATCAAACCAAACACAACCACCTCAATTACAACCCCTTCCACGATACTTGTTAGCACTCAAACCACACCCTTACCCATAACCTAACCTATATATAAACCTAAACCCACACCTACAATATTTGCCTCAACTAAACCTATTACCACTTTAGGGGTCACCACGACCACTAGCCTCACTCATCCACCTATTAAACTGTATTTAGCTACATCCTCCAACATCAATACCACACCTACTCCGACACCGAAACCAAAGAAATAAACTCGTCAAAATCATACCCCAACCGCACCAATCACACCCACACTTGTCTCATCGGTCTTAAGACCTTAGCTACCCAACATGGTCAAGCGACCTTCACCCATCCATAAACTAATAACACAACAACCCATTCCTTCCTCAAAACCTCTAACCTACCTAGGCACACAAAGACGACTTACACCCGCACCTACGGTCTCTTTACCACCAATACCTCCAATACCCTTGGTTATTGCTTCACTACCCACTACACTTCAGTCATTGTCCATCACACCCCAAGCATGACCTGCATCATCTACCTTCACAAGACTCCTTTTGTCCCGTGGGTGACTCGCCCTCTTCCTCCATCTACTTTTCCTTCTAGACCTCGTACACCCACATCACCTTTACCCAAGAAGGTGCAACCCAAAAAAAAAACCCCACTACCCCATAATAAGGTAGTCAAAACAACCACACACCCTCCTACCCATCCATCTACTGTACCCCTACCCAAACAAACACAACCGATACCTAAAACCACACCGGCACCTAAAACCGTAACTCGACTGTTCTACTCTTCCAAAAATAGTTCCTTGACAATTAACCACACCTACACCCAAAACCACATTCACTTCCCATTGTGATCAAGTAGCAGGTCCTATGCCAAAATTTTAACCAACCTCCTTGAGACTTACATTTATCATATTACCGTCACTCGACCTTACGACCCCCTCAAACCCAAGCCAAAAGGGTTTGACGATACTAAAATTTGTGCATACCATCATGTGCCAAGGCACGATGTGGAGAAGTGCAAGGCCTTGAAAATTGTCCTTATCTAATTGTCTCCACGAAACTAACTTTGATGATGACTACCTTCTTAACGAGGATCCTATTTCACCTACACCCATTCCCACACTACCCACTCAACATCCACAACCTCCACCTCACCACTCCTTGAGTCACCCTCAAGATTTGAACTTAACATGGTTCACATAAGAGAGCTTACCACGCCACCACCCCAATGTCATTGCACCTAGCTCACCTCACAAGGCTTCTCTCCTCCAATAGGTTTTTTCCCTTCATGTCGTTACACCACTCACCTTACACCTTCTCCATTTTCCAACTCCCCTCAAATCAACATGATACACGTCACTACACATGCGCAGAAGGGAAAAATAAAGGCAAATGAACTACCAACCAATCCTATACCCAACATACCATCTACACCCATACCTAAAATAACTATCTCTGTGGCCCTATGTACCCCATCTCTAATGGTGTCACACATCGCACCATGCTTGAACAATTACACTAATGCCCCATCAAAATGTCCTTATACGACCTCATCCAAACCTCGAATCCCATCATCAAGCTCTCATGGAGGTTCTTTAATCTATTGAGGTTTTACCCAATGACCCAACATCCATAGCCTCCATTATCACACCCCATCATGTAGCCTCTCTCACCAAATTACCACCTTTATCTTCACCTCATCTTGTTCACCAAGTGGCCTCCCTTAGCTTCTCAAAGGAGGAGATCGTGCCACACCAAAATGATGACCGGACTTGACCCTCTTCATCTCTGTCCACATTGATGAAATATGGGTATGTCGTGTGATGATTTGATTGAGGAGCTAGCATTAACATCATTTCATCCCATGCATTTGCTGAAATGTGCATACCTGAAAATTACATGCATAAACATCCATTCATGTTGCGTTCATTCAACAACGCTATCACCTCCACATTAGGCACTTTCATCCTCCATGTTTGCATGGGCCCTGCACTATTCTAGAATTTATTTACATTTTGGAGGGGAATTTCAATATAAATTGTTGCTTGGTATACCTTGGATCCATGTCATAGGTTGCATTCCTTCCACTTTGAATCATTTTCTAAAGTTTGAACACGAAGGACACACTTATACCATTCCAGTTGACCCATCACATTTCAAAATAAGCAACATGTTTTACTGACCCAATGATGTGCTCATACCTATCAAGCCATCTACCTCCGTAACCACTACCACTTCACCTACACCTCCACCTACCAGTACAACCACTGCTTTCACCGCACATACCTCCTCCATTCCTACCATTTCTATAACCTCCATGGTTGACCTATTAGCTTCCCAATCCATTAACTCCACCTTTGCATCAACCTCCAACACATCATCCATTCAGCTACCTACATACCAACCACTAATCCCTTGGAAGGTGTTTTTCAATGCCTCACTCTGGGGGAGTACCGCCTATATAGTGTCAACACATTCCTTACTCCACATGAGTATGGAATCCTTCACCAACACCCTCATTATGATCACCGTATTGGAGAATGCCTCCTTTATGGTCCTCCTCATCTTCGTACTAGTCTCATCTATGGGGGACTTGATACTACCACTTACACACCTGAACCACCATCATAAACCCACCCATTTTCCGTTGACTTCCAATCACTTACCAATCGCCATTTCATCCACACCTTCCTGCATTGTTGTGCATGGAAGGGTTTTGGTTTTGGATTTTACAACAAAGGTCACCATACCGTTATTCCATGTACCACCCGCAAACATAATGACCGTAGTGGTATCGGCTTCCCCGAACCTCCTACCAAACAGGCCTGCATTGAACTCATTGAGGACCCTAGCCCTTCTCCACCTTCATCTTCATCACCACTTTCACAGACTCCACTTTCATCACCACCCTCACCGACGGAGTTGATGGATCCTAAATCTATCCCTCCCAACTTTGTTTTTCATAAACACCATTTCCTTAGGGCCTTTGACTTATCAACGCGAAGGCAAGGCCCCTTCCACTCTTCCATTCCTATATCCTAAAATGATCGATGAGGACACACCTACAATTAACGTTGTTCAATGCGGGATGATGAATCCATACTCACCTAACTTGGTGTAGAAGACTCATATATTCATCATTTTTACTCTCGAGACGCAAACCATGTTGAATGAATCAACTTTCGAGATCAACATTCATACTCGGGATGATCTCGCACATCCTAACGATCGACAATCTTTAGATACTATTGAATAGGAAGCCATCATTTCTTTTCTCTGAGATCATAACCAAGATTTTGCTTGGTCTTATGCAGACATGCCTGGTATTGACCCCACCATAGTGGTCCACAATATCATAACCATTCCCAATGCCAAACCTATCAAACAAAAGCTGAGGAAAATGCACCCTCACATTGTTCTTCTCGTCAAAGAAGAACTTCAACACCTTCTTTCTATTTCCTTCATCTTGCCCATTAATTATCCTCATTTAATTTCTAACATTTTCCCTATTACTAAAGCAACAGGGGGACTCCGAATTTACACGGACTTCCATGACCTCAACCTAGCCTTCCCGAAAGACAACTTTCCCTTGCCCGGTATTGATCAACTAGTTGACCTCATCGCTGGTTATGAGATGCTCTCACTCATGGATGGCTTCTCAAGTTATAACCAAATTTTTCTTGCCCCAAAAGATCAACACGGGACCGCATTCATCAGCCATTGGGGACCTTTTGCTATCGAGTAATGCCTTTTGGCCTTAAAAATGTTGGTGCCACATATCAACTTGCTATGACTTATATCTTCCATGATATCATGCATCACATATTATAAGATTATGTAGATGATCTATTGGCCAATTCAAATGTCACTTTGAGTAGCTCACCATCCTCAACACCATATTTGATCACCTCATTAAATATTGTGTCCGCCTTCACCTAAAAAGTACGTCTTTAAGGTTCTCTCGGAAAGCTCCGGGATTTATTGTTTCCCTCCATGGTATAGAAGTTGACCCTACTAAAGTCAAGGCCATCCACAAAATGCCTCCACCTACTAACCTTTTCCAACTTCGTAGCCTACAAGGTAAATTGTAGTCCATTCACTATTTCATTTCATAATTATCTGATCGGTGTCAACCATTTCATCATCTACTCAGGAAGGATGTCTCCTTTAAATGGGATGATGACTGTCACAACAATTTAGAGGCCCTAAAAAATACCTTCTACAACCACCTGTACTCATTCCACCTAAATACGATCAACCTTTTTACCTATACATATCTACTACCGATCATTCCTTGGGAGCCATGCTCGCTCATTGTGATGAACAACATAGGGATCAAGTAGTTTATTACATAAGCCATACTCTTTTGGACTATGAAACCTGATACAACCATCCCAAAAAACTTTTCTTAGCATTAGTTTTCGTTGCCACCAAACTCTACCATTACCTACTCAACCACAAAACATATTTCGTGACTAACACCGATCGCTTACACTTCATGTACGCCAAACCTTATCAAAATCAGCGTTCCGCATACGATGGCTTATGATTTTAGCTGATCTTGACATTGAATTCATTCATCAAAATTCCATCAAGGGCCAAGCTATCACTGAACAATTGGCCGAAGCACCTATTTCTGGGGATTAACCCTCTAATTTTGACTTTCGCAATGAGTCAATTGCTACTCTTTCCCTGTACGAACCCCTTTAACAAATGACACTTTTCTTCAATGGTTCCAAGTGTCAGAATGGGGGCGGGGCTGGTATTATCTTCATTCCTCTAGATAGAGAATGCATGCCTTTTTCTTTCAAACTAGACTTTGAATGCACCAACAATATTGTTGAGTACGAAGTGCTCATACTCGGTCTCCAAGCCGCATATGCCCTAGATGTCAAATCAATCAGCATCTTTGGTGATTTACAATTGTTCATAAACTAAGTCAATGGTATGTACCAATGTTGTAACGAGATTCTTAAAAAGTATAAACATCATGTAGACATACTTTTGATAACCTTTGATCATTACACCCTTCAAACTATCCAACGTTCAACCAACAAAGTTACCTATACCATGGCCTACTTAGCTTCCCAAATACATGTTTCCCCGCTGATTCCAAAATATTTGTCACCATACAATGCCTCCATTCACCTTATTACTTACCTCACGATGTTTACTTGATTAGAACTGACACCCCACTGGGTGACCTTTCATATAAACAATACTCGACTACCTTTCCCTCTCCATCTTACCTCCCGATCTCACCGTAAGGGACAACGCGCCTTCCTTAAAAGGACTCTTGTTTTGTTATTTTGGAGGGACTCCTCTATAATTGCGTCTTTGATGGTATTCTCTTACGATGCCTCACAAGTTAAGAAATTCCTTATACCATTAAAGAGGTTCACGGTGGAATATGTGGAGGTCACTTTAGTGGCCTTCTTTGTTGCTTAAATGTATTCTTCGCTTAGGTTATTATTGGCCGACCCTTAACCATGATTGTTGTAACTATGTCTAACATTTTGTAAAATGTCAACAACATTCCAACCTTCATCATACACCCAATCATGCCTTACAGGTCACTCGTGACCTTTGGCCCTTCTCTCAATAGGGTTTGTATCTTGTCAGAGAAATCAATCACCATTCTTCCCAAAGCCATCAATGGATCATTAATACTACCTAATACTACACAAAATGGGTGGAAGCCATACCACTCATCTCCGTGAAAGCTGAGAAAATATGTGAGTTCATTAACCATCACATCATTTGTTGCTTTAGTTTCCCTCATCACCTCATCACTAACAATGGAAAACAATTCGAAAACAAAACATTGTAAAAAATTTATGACACCTTCGGCATTCAGCTTAGTTTCTCATCACCTTATTACCTGCAAACCAACGGCCAAGCTGAATCCACTAACAAAACCCTCAACAAAATTATCATGAAAGTGGTTGACGATACTGAGAAGGATTGGCATACGCACATTTCTTTTTCCCTATGGGCATACCGCACTAGTATTCACACTTCCACTGCAGCCACACCCTTTTCGATGGTCTATAGTACAAAGGTTGTTTTGCCTCTTGAAGTCTAGATCCCCTCACTCCACATTTATCTCCATGACATGCTTATTGATGATGAATTTTTTAGGACCACTTAGCACAACTAGAGTTATTAGATGAATGTCATCTTAATGATCCGGATCACCTTCAAGTTTACCAAGAACATATCAAACGTGCTTATGAAAAACATGTTCATGAAAAAAATTCCAAGTCGGTGACCTTATCTTGAAAGAAAATCAACATGTAACCAAAGCGGGAAAAAGTAAACAGGAAAATTCACTCCTAATTAGCTTGGACCATACATGGTAACTCATACCTATGGATCGGTGCTTATCATTTATCTTCACTTGATGGTAAACTTGAAACTAAGCCCCTTAACACATTACATCTTTGACCATTCTATTGTTGACTCGTTATCGTACCTCACCCTTTATCTCTTTCCGGATCCTCCCTTGAGCACCGCCCACTCCATACACCTCCCCAACAATTAAAAAGAATCATGTGAGTACCGTCACTGTTTATCTTTTCTTGAATATGTGTACCACAACACTTTGCATATAACATGATTCTCATGGATACTTTTTGTCTACCTTTAGATGAGATCCCATGGTCATTCCACCTTCCCTTTTGAACAAGAGTCATATCCTCTACCTTGGTCTTTTCCATGATTTCAAATACCTCACATGGGACAAAACTCCTTGAGTGAAACTTGTAATAAAAGATGACCGCCTCAAAAGGACATCTTCCTCTCAACAAAATTGCTGCTATAAATAGACCGCTCCTCGAAGGACAACTATGCAAAGCTTTTAACAAACAAAAAAATGAGAGAAACCAATGCTTCCTACATCAATCAGCTTCACAAAACCTCAAGAAGTACCATATTATTTATCCCAAATAGACTCCCCACATCGATCATTCTAAAAAAAAGCGTTTTAGTCATGGACTTGCCCATTGTGACCTAGAACCGCTTCCCAAAAGCCCCTGTCACTCAAAACATATACAATTAACTACCTTTCACCCTCCTTACAACTTCTACTCTCATTGTCTCAATTACCTCAAGGGACATCCTCGAATTTCAACATTTGGTGATCTTGTGACTACCTTCATCGTAGAAGCAGTTAATCATGCAATGCCTTTCGTGTCTTATGTTCATCACCCCCTCCAAGTTATGATCCTACCCAATCAGGGGCTTTATTGCCCCCTCTTATCTTTTAACCATCTTTGTTTACGTTTTGATTACCTTATATAGGACATGGTCCTTGATGCTTACGTTTTAGGTAATCCTCCCTTTCACCATAATTGCCTTCACCTACATCATTTTACCTATAATCTACCTACACCTATTCAACCTAAACCCACAACATGCCCAAAAACCTAACAACTCATTTTCATATTCTTCCTAGCTCATGGGAGAACTACATCAGCATGAGGTCCTTTTTTCACCTGAGGACTATGTAGGCAAGCACTCTTAGGGCATGGGGCCCTTGGAGGTCAACTCAGCAATTTTATACCCTAAAACAATTCATCAACCATGCCTAACTCACCATTTACATCACATTTTACTTAGTTCCCCTTTATAAAAAAATTAGAAACTAAGCCACATAAATAACAAGTTGCTTACCAGAGCATACATTTATTACACCTACCATCTCTCTATCATCACTATACGTAGATTATACCACATCTCACATATGACCCATAGTATCATTCATCGCCAAAATAATGAATCATAACTAGACCAACTTTCAACTCAACCATGCCTAACTAAAACCTGACTCGATCCATGCCTAAACCAACCTAACTCCATCATGCCTAACTCACCTAATTTCAATCCACATTAAATTAACAAATCCATATCTCATCTAACACAAGCCATAAACCAATGTCTCATAAACACATCAACACATCACAAAATACCATGTATCTCATCATATAAATCAATAAATGTGTGTCTCAATATACATGTCTACCTCATCATGTCTATCATCTCAAAAATGTCGGCATGCAGGCCGATATATAATACAAAATGTCATCGGCATGCAGGCCAGTCTCATATATACAAAAAGAATGAATGAATCACATACAAAATCTCTTCAAAGACACAAGTCAAGATATGCTCAAAATATACAAAATCACTCGTACATCCTCACTATCTTTAGCACGCAGGCTAGTATGGGATCAAAAATACAACTATCTTCGGCACGCAGGCTGGCATATATATCAAAAATCACTAGTATACATCAAAAATCAGGTGACCGCATATCAGGCATCTCACCGGATGTCCTCCATCTCTATGTCACCTACACCCTCGGCCTCTTGTGTCCCTATTGGCACCTCACCTAGCATTGGCTTCTATGTGCTGGTGGCCTCTCCTGATCAAAGCTTCGGAGCTCATTGACCTCTGTTCTCTCCACACTATGCGTACGGGATCTCGTCCTCTCATTGGACACTGTTGTGCCCTTTACTCTCCAAAATATAGGAAGTCTATCCTAGCTGCCATGAGCTGATCCTGATAATATCTTGCCTCACCTAGGGCATCCCATAACCTAGATACAAGCATGGTCTATGGTGGTCCCATAGATCCTGCACTGTACCTACCCCCGTAGTGACTTGTCCCAGAAGAACTTGCCCTACACCGGCCTTGGAACCGGTACTAGCTCCCTATGCCTCGTGGTGGTGTCCCCTACCCCGTGCTGTATTTGGGCCTATAAGGCCCCAATTTATGCCTAGGTTGTGGCCAACTAACCCCGTAAAAATTCCACTTGAGCCAATAAGGCTATCACCTAACCATCTCTATCTCCATCTCTTTCATCTCCTCCATCCTCTCCTCTCGCCATTTGGGCCTACAGATCGCCACCTTTACTCATAGCTCTACTACCTCTACCTCCGACCCCCGTATCTCGTGTTTTTAGTATACATATCGGGTAATCAACGTCACTACTAGCCCCTATAGCGCGTCTCTCGCACTATGATGGTAGCTAAGTTTGGCTACTCGGTCAGGTGGTATGGATCGTAATTGAGCCACCCACCACCGCATGTACCGTATGTACATCTAACATAATCTATCCACCGATCCACCAACTCCTCCCCCCCGTAGGCAAAGTGGAGGCTATGGTAGAGGTAGAGGCCTCTCCACATCATTTCTCCTATACTATGAGAAGGATAGAGGATTATCGTGTATAAGCTTGAACCGCCATCGGACCCTATCTATCAAGATCATCTCATCCTCCCCAGCATGGCGACCCTATATCCACCTCTCTAGGTGGAGCTCAGCTAGCTCCTCATGCATGTGCCTATATGAGGGGAATCCCACATATGTCCTCCAGGATAATGTCCACTCCCGACAACCCCTCCAATAACTTTTGAAAATGGGCCACATCATATGTCAACCTATCGATCTCTCGCTCTCCTACAAACGGTGCACCCATCTCCCGTATCTCACCCACATAGATATCGCTAGGAATGCATCTACTCAGGGCATCCCTATAGGTCAAACACAGACTATGTGCTCTCGTGCCCAACAAAGTGCAAAAGATAAATGTTCAACACAAGCTAAACTGCGCAACCTCCCATATGCCCATAGCTCTCGGTATAGCTGCACTCAAGAATGTTGGTGCCAGGAAAACCAGTCTCCTCTACCATCATATCATAGAGCATCCCCATTGGTGATCATGGAAAACAGCCACCCTCGCATCTCGGCGGTGCATAACAAAGACACCGCCTCCATCAATAGAACCACTAGCCTCATCTCATCTAGATGGGCTATGTACATCTCACCATAGCTCAAACTGGCACTATGGAATCTCAGATCTGCCACACCCTCACCAAAAATATCCCAATCAGCTCCTTTGAGGCCTCGGAGGAGATAGAGTACACCTAGGCACCCAATATGGGTAACCGCAAAATCTGGAACACGTCCTCCAGGGTGATAGTCATCTCACCCATTGGAAGCTGGAACGTGTTGGTCATGGAGTTCCATCTATCGATGAGCATGACCATCAAGCTAGGCTACCAAATAACATGTCGGTAGTGAAAATCCCACTCAAGCCCATTGCCTCCACATGATGTAGCTCCAAAGGGGTCGCTAAGCTACGTAATGTCACCAATAGAGGTGAAACCGTATCTCACATGTGTAACTACGCTCTCCCCTGCATCTAATCAAACCACGACATTAATCCCTATTTACCATGACCATATTCACCAATTATCATTACCCTCCACCCTATTTTTACCCTACCCATCTCAACTACCTAACCTACATCACTTTTGCACCCTTGTGCCTAAAATCCTGACCGGTACCAATTTATTCTAACCAACTTCAGGTCACCTTTAAACTAGCATTGGTCACCTATTTGGTGACCACTACCAGTTCATCTTTACCGACCACGGTTACCACTTAACCAGCATTGGTCACCTGTTTGGTGATTTATCCGGTTCTACCAAATCGGTGTGACCTAAGCTTGATTGATGCTTTGGTCACCGCGCAGAAAATTCCATGACTTCCTAAACCCCTCTTTTTTAAAAACTCTCCCACCCCTACAATGACCTACACTACCCCAATACCCCTACCCACCCCACCTATATAATTTACTACCCTCCCTCCCTCTTTTTTTCCCGTTATTCCCCCCTTACCCATATTTTATTTTTAACCACCCACAAAAAACCAAAACCCACAAAACCCTACAAATAACAAATACCAACACCTCTAATCTATCTAATCACCAATCTAGAGTTAGGCACTTAACTCTTCACGTTGTCTCCATCTCGGTGGCATGTCGGCTACTAGTGTCGGTGGCCCTCCCAATCCGTATCTAGCCTTTTCCATCACTGAATAACTACTTGCAACCTCCGACCTATCAACTCTCTCGCCCGATCCGTGGACCCGCTACTAACTAACCCAACCTCGTAAAATCTCGACCGACACCACCGTCCCATTTCTTCCGACACATTTTCTCTTTTCTCTCTCTTTTTTGTCATTTCTTCACTTCGTAAAAAATAAATGAATAATAAAAACATGGATTTTTTGTTTTTATACCCACCCGACCTAACCGACATCGGTTACCATTGATCGGCATCGGTCGCGTGCCCTACCTAACCATCGTTAATTTTCCTATACCGATGTTGGTTATCCATGACTAGCATCATCACCTTCACCGCACATTACCCTTACTTTTGCCCTTTTACCCCACCCTTTACCTTGATCCTTTACCCCACCCCACCTGTACCCAACCTATTTACCTTATCTTTCCGAGATATCCTCACTTACCGCCTACTTCTTGTCCTCCTTTGGGGACTCGTTATTTTACCCATACCTTGGCCTTACTCGTGTCGTGACCTAGATATTTTGACCTAGACCATCTCTAGTGACCTTTGACCTCGTGTGTTCATTATACCTTGCAAAGATCAATTACCTATGTTGATTGACCTAATGACCTTACCTAGCCTATTACCGTGAGCGTTTATCCTAACCCTACCTTTGGTGTAAGGAACATACCTAAACATTCTTGCACCTAACCTATGTTATGTTTCGACCATATCCTATACCTTGGATACCATATTCACTTCAATCTTGTCTGGATACACTTATTGACCTTAGACGATGTAGAGTTTTCCTGCTCTTCAACTCCGATAGCGTCTTTAGCGGTTTATATGTGTGCGTGTAATTGACTATTAATACCTTTAACCTTGACCAATTACCTCGATTTCTTCGTAGACCTTCTACTCTTTTTCACCCATGCCCTCCCGCCTTTTCCTCACATGTACCTTTTTATCAAACCACTCACCGATTCTACCAAGCACCTCGTCCGTTCTCGGTTTGAGGGGAATCACCTTCACCCACACATGGGGCAACCACATCTTATTTTTGTTAGTGTCACTTACCAATACAAGCTATGCAATTAAAAGGTGAAAAATGTAGACACTAAAATTAGGTCACACTCCCCTTTGGTCCCTCGACGAATAAGCACCCTTTATTACATTTACCTAGCTATGACCCCCTTCACCACACTAATATTAATTTAATTAATATAATTAAATTAATTCATTATCCTCATTATATTTATTATTTAAATATCTTATTTAAATAATATCCACACATACTGATTCACTTAGACACCTTACCAATCCAACTCAACCTAAGACCTATTCTTAGCAAGTTTCCATAACTAACTAAGACTTACCCAAAACCTAAAAATGAATGACTACATTCCCTCTAACCACATCCCCAAGATGCTCACAAGAATCTCCCACCTAATCCACGGGATAATGGCATGAGATCCAAGGAAATCAAGAGGATCTCCTAGTTTATTAAACCTAGGAAATCTCACCTGACCGACGCCGGCTACCCCTAACCGTCACCGCTAAGCTAGACCATCGTCGTTACCCTTTTAACCCCTAAATCGCCTTATTATCAATTTTGGAAAACATTGAGAGAAGGTTGACGAGAAATAACACATCTCGAGAGATAACGCATCTTCGTAGAGAGAAATTTCCAATAAAAACTCGGATGCAAGGAAGGAGATTGAGCATCTTCTCATGCACACCATCCTAGCCATGATCCGATCTATCCAAGAAAAGAGGAGTGTACATGCAGCCCATGCAGAAGCTTTTTTTTCCAGCTTGGTGATCACTGCACCTTCTAACCCCTCATCAACACCTCCATCCCTCACACATAGGCATTCAGACCGGAATCCAAATAAGTATAACATCATACTTTCCTAATTTATATCATTTCGTCATCAAATTCCAATAACCCAATATTTCACCCCGACTCACCAAAGTCCTTTATGTAATCACAAAGGAGAGAAAACTTGTTACGTGATATTTCCAGATCTCACAAGAACTTGAACCGTTACACCTAACCATCGTCGGTCACCCCTGACCGACACCGGTCTCTGTATTTACCCACATAGCCTAGAACAAAGACCTACCCACCAAATTTCATCTTACCCTCATTCACCTGTGATCTATCTATGACCTATGTCAAACCTGCAGAACCTGAAACCAATCATTTGACCTTTGGATTCTATTCTAGTTTATCCTATTAGATTAGATCTATTTATTATTGTGTTTTTAAGTGAGATACCTAAATCATTTCAAACTACAATAGGATTTACTTTGTTTACAACATTAAATTTTTTAAAACAATGGACTGATAGCCATCTAGGAAGTATCACACTTCCCGGATCTAGCATACGCTAGGTAGTTCACTGCCCATATTGTTTAATTCCTTCTGGTGGTCTTTCTTTGCATTACAGGTAGTTCCTCCTAGCCAAAAGGAAGCTCTCATGATCAGCTGTGGATTTGGAATTCATACGCATGTAACAACCCATCAACCAACATTTGAATAGGTATTCCTCCTATGCCCGTTACCCTATCTATTTCATCAACACTTCAAAGAAATGATCTAAGAATCAAGTGAAACACTCACACTTAATGCTTATAAAATTTCCTAAATCATTCCCATTGGATAGGAAATTTTCTCACCTTTCCAATGATATAAAGAAGTCCTCCTAACTCCTTGTAAAACTCCATATATGTTCCAACAAACTATAGGGATCAAATTTTCCCCGAAGGGGACACGTGTCGAGCAGGGAAGGAAGTGCATTTTCCGAGGTTGGCGGGTCGCGGGGTGGTGTTGGAAAATTTTCCCCATGCGGTGCAAAGTCAAAATCTCTCCCATGCCTTTGCGGGTCCTCCGACGGACACGTATCACTCCGCTAGCCAAAGCGGCGCAGGAAAGTGAGGGAAGGGTAGGGTGGTGGGGTTTGGGTGGAAAATTCACCTAAGGGGAGAGAAAAAGGATGAAAGGTGTGCACGAGTCCACATGTCCATGGATGAGATGATGCCGAGGTGAGGGTGGGAGTGTGGGGCTGCAGAGGTTTCAAACAAACTTTTCCCAAACTAAATTTCAAGGAAAAAAAGTCACAAGGGTTCCACCCCCTCTACTAACAAGCCATTATGTCATGTGGCAGCCTGTGATTGGCCACGGGCCATCAGGGAAAAAGATTAAAAAATTCCCAAAACTTTAAAAGGCCCAAGGGTGAAAAATAAGTCGCACCTTCGTTGTTGCCTTGTGATGACACTGTGCAACCTCTAATTGGATACGGGCCATGGAGAAAAGTCCAAAATTTTATCCAAGCAAATTTTTCAAAAAAATTCTAAGGATAATTCGACGGGAAATTTTCAAAGCACTACGTCCGCAGGGAAAATTTACCCAAATTTTCGCGACAAAGAAAGAAAAATTCAAAGTGCCATAAATTTTTCTAGAAAGCTCAGTTTTGGGAAAACGAGGACTTTATGGAAATCTCTCAATGCCCTCTTTGCACAGGAATCATAAATTTTAAATTTTGATAAAGTTTAAGGGGTAAATTTTATGAAAATGATCTGTAAGATTTTAAATAGCAAACTGGTAATTTTGAATTATAAATTTTTGTTCAATTTGATCTCCTTCTTCACTCAACATGCCAAATAGACATGGAGGATTATTCTAGGAAGGATTTAGAATGGTGTAGGAAGGTAATTTTTCTCAATTGATTCGAATTTAAATTTTGTCCAACAATTGACAAAAATGGTTGAGAAAGGGATTAGGTTCGATTTTGTAATGGATAAATTGTTTTCTTAAATTTTCTTTGTCAATTTGAGTTCATTGATAATACATCATGCCAAATTTTAATGTTTCCGAGTTGATTATAATGTGCACGCTCGGACTATACATTTTAATTAAATAGTTGCCAGTTTTAAATTTACAACAGAGGTTCATTTCTAGGAAACTTTATATATCAATTTTATCATTTAAGTGTGATATTTCATTTCTAATCCAATCCAACACATTTATTTGTTTATAAACAACTCATTTCAAAGCTAAATTGTAAAGTATGATTTCCAATTTAATATATTTCAAAAGGAGACAAAGCAATATAATTCCTTCATACGTATTCCTTCTTTTTCCATTTTCTAAACAAATATTTTAATCACAATCTGATATTCCAATTTGAATCAACAATGTAAATGAGAGAAGATCTTGTAATCCTTTATTGACTTTAATTATAAAACTTTACATCTTTCAATGTTTGAATGCAAATAACACATTTCACTCTCTTTCTTTCAAATGTACAGAACAAAATATAAATGTCTTTCACATTTCAAATATACACTTTCATAACCAATTACAACATCATTTCTTCACAAATATAAATATTAAAATTTCATCCAAATCAAGTGGGAAAGGATTACAAATGAATTTGTTTCATAAGGGAATGTCAAACTATATTTTCCTTTGCTCCAAAAAGCTTGATTACATGCAAGTTTTTTAATCCAAGTTGATCACAACAAAAAGGGGGAAAGGCAATGCTCTCCACCCAACCAAGACATCCAATGAAAGGAGAAGCCATCCTTCATCATTGACCCCCGAGCCCCAACCACAATACAATAACAGGTGTGATTCAACCCATGGCAACAACTAGCTTCCACAAACACAACATTCTTTCAAAGCATAGACATTCCAAATTAAAACAGAATTCAACACAAAACAACATTTCACAACAAAGCATTTGAAGACATTCCAAAATAGAACTCAAGCTTGATCATGGAAAGCCAAAGGAGCAAGGTCTATGGTGGAAGTTACTTATGCCTTCCAATGGGAATTGGGCATCCACCTATAACAAACCGCTAATAAAAATTCACAAAACATATCCTTATGCCCTCCAAAATCCCTCCTTATGCCCCCACGGATTTTTCTTATGCCCCCACAAAGTAAGAAATGCAAGCTATTTCTTTTATATGGTGGATCCCAAACCCAAACTCCCTCCCCAAAATTATAATGTCAATGGCATTCCCTTATGCCCCCACATGGATTCCCTATAGCACTTTCCTACACCATTCCTATTCCATTCTAATGAACCATCCAACAATTAAATAAAACCATGTACCATTCACACAACACAATAAGAAAAATAATAGCATAGAAGAAGAGTTAAACTCCTACCTCACCATGGTAGCTTTTGTTTCTAATAGAAAATCTCAATGCCCAAAAAATCACTCCCAAAATCAATCTCCAAGAATGAAAAGTTACTCCAAACTCCTTCCAAAAGCAAGAGCTCCCAACACAAGAAAATGCACCCCCAAGGAAGTTGCAAAATGAATCAACAACCCAAAACAAGCAAAGAGTTTGAATTTTATAGAAGAGGGAAGAGAAGAGGATAATGTGGATCCATGTAGGATGCCACATCACACATCCTCAAATTCAAACACAAAATACAAAATTTCATTCTCCCAAGCACAATAAAGAGGTGGGTGAAAATATGACAAATTACTTGCACACTCCAAAATCCCACACCCCAAAGGACTGCAAATTAAATAAAATGTAAGAGAGTGCAATCAAAACTTGTAACTTTATTAATATAATTCATTATAAAAATATAAAATCACCCCTCCTACTATAAGTATGGTTGGTAAATTAAATTTAGAGGTATGGGACAAGTTTTTCGTGTCGCACAAGCCTCCAAAAATAGCACCCAAGGACAAATTCGAATTTCCAAGGAGGTGGAGTGTTTCATACTCCAAAATCTAACTTACACAACTTACACATCCCTTACATATTTAATACAAGGAGCCAACAACTTCCATTATTACTTTCCCATATCCCAATTTGATTTATTTAAATTTTAACCATATGATTTCTCACATTAATCTATCACAATATTAATTAAATAAAAGAGAGGGACACATTACTAATAAAATACATACAAAAATAATTAAAAGAAACCACATTAATAACTACACAAAACCCTTGGTTATATATAAAGGTGACCCCCATGAAAAGCCCTAACAACAACAAACACAACAAAATAAAACAAGTTGTCATGGTGATCTTGTCGAATTCACCTAGAATTCCATTGTGGTTGGTTTTCAATCCCCCGATGTTTGTTGTGATTTTTAACCTGCAAAACACAAATAACTCCTTCGGCCTCGTGGCCATATAAGAACATCCAAAATGCATTTAATTATAATCATAAAATCATGTAAATTTGTGAATCACAACAACATCAAGGCAATTTAACATTATCACATACAATTTATATCAACAAGTACATCATCATCATATAATATCCATTTTCTAGATCTACTCATAATATCCAAAATCACATATCTTAAAAACATCCATAAAACATCCATGTCAAATTATATATCATCATCCACATATGAGTGTCTCTAGAAATCATCGTGCACCATCACCAAATCAAGATCAACAATAATCCATGATCAAATGTCTAACATCATACTAAATCAAAACATAGTAATTTCTATAATGTAATCACAACATCAAAATAGGTATCAAAAGGTGTCAAAGGGAAGTGGACACTATAGTTCGAGTCCACGGAACAGAAAATTTGATGTTTTTGGCATTTCACATGCCATAATGACCTCCCAAAGCTCAGGTTTGGGAAAATAGATATTTCCTAATCCTTGAGCGTCGGATTTAATGATACAGTTAGGACCGTGATTACAGTTTTATAAACCATGATCGTGGTTCTAAATTAACTGTTGTAAAAGAGACTCGATCATGGTCTATAAACAAAAATCATGTTTATTATATCATATTTACATGAATCCCAACATCCAATTCACCATGTGCTTTTATTCTTTGACCTGATTGTATAAATTTCTGTGAAATTTTTCCACCTTCGCACTTTTTTCTTGTCATCAGAAGATATTTTTTTACTATTTTTAAGGTTCCCGCATCATTTGGATTTTTCCTACATTGATTAAAACATCATGGGAGACAAGAAATGAAGTCAAAAAGGAAATCAATAAGTAAAAACACCAGAGGAATTAGAGGCAAAAATATTGCAAGATTCTGAGCGAATGCGGAAACTTCATGAATCAAGAAGAGGTTCATCTTCAACCCCTACTATTGTAAGAAATGAGGAACCAGTGTAATGTTTTTACTATCAATGTTGAAGATGAATTAAATACTCATGATGAAGATGAATTAAATACTCGTGATGTAGTTGATGTTGAAATTGAAGGAGACAATGAAAATGTGAATCAAGAAATTCATTTTGAAACCATAGACAACCAAAATTTAGAAAAAACACCTCCTAGGATTTTATGAAAGAGACCTAATTATTTTATTGAAATTGATGAGAAAATTTTGAAACCAATGTCTGACAAAATTTTTGAACAAAAATCAGAAGAAAATCCATTGAAATTTGGGATAATCATTTTGAAATTTTAAATGATTCCCAAAGATGTCAGTTGTTGGTTAGTTTGATGAAATTGAATAAAATGAGACCTACATTAAACACCTTAGGATTGACAACATTTAATATACGTGGTCAAACCTCTGCAATTGTTGAAAACCTATATGATGCATATCACACTATTGGTGTCAAGAGACACACAAGGGATAGTAATGTCATGCGTCGTGTACTTGTTACTAGTGTTGTAAGTGAATCAACAAAAAACAATGTTTGATTAGGAAAACAAGTTGAATGTTGAAAATTAATCGAAAAAATCTAATGAAAGAAATTGAAAGTCATAATATCCTTCAATCACCCAATAACACTGATTTTTGGGCATTTCGCTAGAGCATCACGTAAAAGACAGAGATATATTTGATGATATAAGAGAAGTGTTTGTTCAATTTTGACATGGTAACACTAGATTTTTACCTAATATAAGAGATTTTGTAAAAACAAGATTTGGTTCTACTAATTAATGAACCATTCTATGTGAAAGTCAACCATGCTCGCACCACATGTTGTTGTAGGAAATATTTTGAATTTGCGATGTATTGTGATAATTTTTGACGTATTTGTTCTTATGTTCAATGAAAAGTTGTAAAATCCATGGACATGGGGTAAAAATCTCTAAAGAAACCCTAAAGGTTCTTAACAACTATTCAGATGGACCATCCGATAAGATATGAACAAGGATTCATCACTTTGCATACATTAATATTGAAAGAAACAAGAAAATCTAGAATATTTTAGTAATCATCTACTCTTGAAAGCTTAAAAATGAACCTAGGAAGGAATCTAAGCAATCATTTTGTGATTATGAGAATGGGAGCTCACCATTAATGGCTTCAAGGCCAATGGTTCTTCCCATTTACTCAATGCTTGGTGTGTAGTGTAATGGAAAAGCAATAGCTCAATGAAATAAATGAAATAACTCTAAACCCTAAGCAAAATGCTATAGTTTATGTTAGGAAGAAGGAGAGTTCTTAGAAATGAGAGGGGGGTAGTGGGCTATTTATAGTTTTCCATTTGGGAAAGTGGGGGAATTTTGGTGCATGTGGGACTAAAGGATAAGCCAAAAGTTAATTAGGGATTCAAAGTAAGATTTGAATAGGTTTAGAAGAGGTTAATCATGGTTAGGACTAGTTAAACTAGGTTAGACTAGTTAATCATGTTTAGAGAGGAATTATGGTTTTGAGAGAGTTTTGAGAGGTCTAATCAATCTAATGAAATGGATTGATAGTCTAGAAAGCTATTAGTAGTATAGAAGGTAATGAGAAGATGATTTAGCCAATAAAAGGCTATACTAGCTTGTTTAATTGATTTACAAGAGGAATATGACCAAAAGAGTGTCGTAAGAGGGGAGTTAGATAGGTCTAACTAACGGTATGTCGTCAATTTGTGAGAAGGATAATAGTTAGTGCAATATTAAGAATAATATTACTAAACTACAGGTGTCTACATTTTCCCCTCTTTGGGGTGACGTAAGCTATGTCACTTCAAAGAAAGTAGACAAACATAAGCAAATGAAAATTTTGAAGGGGTAGAAGAAAAATTAGTTAGCTAAAGGGATGCCCCCTTGAGTGTCGATGGGGTGATGGAAGAACTCGATCAACGATCAAAAAGAGAACAAAAGAAAGAAAAGTGTGAAGAGAAGATGAGAAAACAACAAGAAAAGGGGATATTGAGCTATCCACAAACTAGTGTAAATAATGTTTAATCATCATTTTTCTTAGAATCCTCATCATCGGTCCTTATTAAAATGCAAGCATACGATGGAAGCGTAAAATGACATGAAAATCCAAGATACAAACAACCGTCCATTGCTAAAATAGAAACTCCATGCAACATATAAACATGCAATACAATATGAGAAGTAAACAAACTCACCTAACAAGGAAATAAGTACAATCACACACACTCAAACCAACAATGTTCAAGATAGTTGCACAAATAATTTGTTATCAAGATGCAATCCCAAATGTTTTGATAAACAACAAGGGTTTAAAATGATGCCCCAAGAAGTTTTTGTATGTAAGGGAAATGATGGAGGAAACTTGGGTCCAATGGAAAAGCAATGTGCATGACAAAAACAGTGCCAAGAAACTGATAGTGCCCAGTGGTACAGATGAATTAAGCAGCGTAACTTTTGTCAATGATTGTAGAGTTAGGTGATCCATGAGTCATTGTTTCAAAACCCGTTAAACGTCATAAATATATGAGATGAGTGCCATGTGAGAGACACTGATTTCATTTGTAAATGATATTTCTATGAATTTTAGTCCATTTTCTAAGCATTTATGATTTTTTTGGATTTTTGAATGATTTTATAATTTTAAATTTTTGATCGGTCGGTCAAGAATTCAGAAATGGAAGGTCGCTTAAAAGCACACGAAAATGCCACAAGGTAAAGAGAATGGGCATTGAGTGACAATAAAATGCCCCGGTGAGAAGAAAATGGGCCAACAATAATTATTTTAAAATAATCATGGCACTAGATAAAAATAGAAGACAAGAAGTACCTAGAAACACTTAAAAATTCCCAGGATGAAGAGATAAGTGCTAGGTGGAAAATAGTGTGCGAGGGTGATTTAGACAATATCACATATTTTGTACATGAGATATTTTGGTAGATGCTAGCACTTGGGATAATATTAGATGATATTGGTGTGGGGAGATGGATTTTTTATCATGCACAACCCATCTTTCCCCCATTGATGATACGATATGTGATGATTAGCTTAGTATACATGCATGATGTAAAACTTAGCATTTTTGTATATATATGATGTAGTAGATGATGTTATATATGTGATGAATGATAGATGATAGATGTGATAATAAAAATATGTGTGGTAAATAAGAAAAAGTTAACAAAACTAAAAAAATATACAACCAAAACTATACAAACTGACAACTAAAAGTAATTTAATCACTACCTTGATTTTACGGGACAACGTTGATATATTTTTTTACTATTTTTGGGTTATCTAGAAATATATTTTTCAATGCTACTGTTCACATTGTTTTTGAGGTTTCCTAAGACAATGTTATGAAGGTGGTGTAGCTTCATTCTAAGGGGGAATTTTCTAAATGTTTAGATTTTTGTGGATTTTTTCTGATTTTTTTGTATTTTCTAAGGTCATGTTCTAAAAGAAATGTACAAGGTCAAAGAAGCATGGACACCCTCGGCATGATGTGGGAATATACGGAGGAATAATTCTATGTACATATGTATAAGAAAGTGGACTGTGAAGGTTCCCCCAAAGTTATATGGGAATATTCAAAGGCACATCCTTCACACATATATGAGAGAAAATAATTCGAGATCATGGCTCGGTGAAGATGGATTTGGTAGGGTTGCTAGGCCTAGCAAGGAAAGTTATTTCTAGAAAGTGGTGAGGGTTACCCATCCTAATTTAAGAGTGTCTTGTGACCGGAAAATCCTCCTTGAGCGCTAGATATTGGTTTTCACATGTGGACGGCCTACTTTTCTTTTACATTTTCTCAAAATTTCCATGTTTTGTTTGTTTTTTTCTTTTTTTTTCTACTTTTTAGTTCTTATCTAATATTCATGCCATACTTAAGCATAGAACCACTTGAGATGCATGGATTTCATAGGTTCTAGAAGTTCTTCACCATCTGAATATGCTAGTTTATAAGCTCCTAACCCATATTTAGCAACCACCACATAAGGCCCTAGCAGTTGGCCTCAAACTTACCTTTCTTTTCTCTATCTTTGACAGTGTTCTTTTGATTTTATTTCAGCACTAGATCACCTACATCAAATTCACGATGAATGATTCATTTTTATATCCTCTTGATACTCTATTCTAGTAAACCTTGAGGTGATTAAGCACTCTTATACGCTTTTCATCTAATAGCTCTAGCTCTGCTAGCCGAGCTACTCTATAGTCTTCATCCTTATCAAGATAATCCTAGAGAGATATTCTCAGGGAGGGAAGCTCCACTTCCAAGGGTATGATGGCTTCAAAGTGTCATAAACTAGGGAATATGGGGTCACACCAGTAGGAGTGTGGATGGAGGTTCAATAGGCCCAAAGGGTGAGATGTATCTGTAAGTGCCAATTATGGCCAGTCTTACTTACCATTTTCTCTCTTATTCGTAAAAGGGTTTTATTGGTAGCTTCAACTTGTACATTACCTTAGGGGTAATAAGGGTATACCATTTGAGTTGAATATGGAAGCATTAACACAGTGTCTTAATCATTTTATTCTTAAAGGATTTATCATTATCAGTGAAAATGGCGGAAGGGATACCACAATGGAAGATGAGATGATTCATGATGAATTTAGAAATTTGCACACTAGTGACATAAGTAAGAGTTACAACCTCTACCCATTTAGTAAAATACTTGGTGGAAATGATAATGTGAGTGTGGCCATATGAAGAATAAGGATGGAGCTTCCTATGAGATCCAAACCCCATTTAGAAAAATGCCAAGGCATTACAATAGGCTGCAAATCTGTGTTAGTGCATGTATCAAGTTCCCATACTTTTGGCATAGCTCACATTTCTTAACAGAATTACAACATTTTTCTTCCATTGTGGGCCAATAATAACCTACCCTTAAGATCTTCTTAACCAAAACCATACCACTAGTATGCGCTCCAAAAATACTATCGTGTACTTCCTTAATAGTGTGGACTAAGTAAGTAACATCTAAATAGCAAAGCAGATTCCCTTCGTAGCCATGAAAATAAAAGGTGCATCCTAGGAGGGTATAATGGTCAATATAGTGGATGAGGGTTTTCTTCTAAGAATCGGTATTGTCTAGGGAAATGTTCCATCTTTTAGGTATCTAAATATAAGGTCATACCAAGGGGAGGATGGACCAACAATCTCACATGCCAAACAAGATTCTAGCATGTCGTATGCGGGTATTTGTAAATGCTCTACAAAGAATGGAATTTTTCTCTCCTAAGGTGGAATGCATAAGAGAGATCCAATTGTAGCCATAACATTTGTTGATCTATTATGTGACCTTGGTTTTTGCTCAAAGACAATCTATGTAAAATATTCTTTCAAGGTTTCAACCAATTTCTTGTATGGAACAAGTTTTTCATCTTTGACTTTATACTCATCATTAACTTGTTTAATGATAAGTTAGGAGTCCCCAATGACTTGTAGCTATCTGATATTCCAAGTGATAGCTAACTTGAGGCCGAGAAATGAGTGCCTCATACTCTGTAATGTTATTAGTGCAAGGGAATCCCAAATAGAATGCTCTTGGGATAACCTCACATGTGGGAGTGATGAGCACCAGTTCTATGCCTGATCCGTGGAAGGTCAATGAGCCATCAAAATGGACTTGCCAATCCATAGAATCTTCAACATACATCATGGATGCATATGACAAGTCCAGACACAAAGGTTCCATTCCCGATAGGGGATCTTTTATCAACCGATCCGCCAACACCTTTCCTTTCAAGAACTTCGATTTACAAACTTAATATCAAATTTTCGAGGAGAATGATCTAATTAGCCATTCATCCCATAAGGGCGGGTTTGGATAAAAGGTACTTGAGAGGGTAAAATTTAGATATTACCTTGGTTTTTATGTTAAGGAGATAATGGAGAAGTTTCGAAGGTGAAGACGATTGCTAAGCAGGCCTTTTCAATCTGTGGGTAATTCAACTCATAGGAAATCAAGGTATAACTAAGATAATAAACTACCCTTTCTCTATGGTTTAGGTCATCTTAGGTGATCAATACACCAATAGCAAACTAAGTAGCTGAGATGTTCAAGAGGATAGGTTCACATAGGGTATGCGAGAATGAGTATAAGTGGGTTGACAAGGTACTGTTTAAGTAGTGCAAATTCCTTTTGATAGTCTAGTCCCCAATTGAATGCAACATCCTTCTTGAGGAGATGTGTAAATGGGTGGCACTTATCCGCAAGTTGTGAAATAAAATGGCGGATTTCCTAAATTTTCCCTTGTAAACTTCTCAGTTGTTTGAGAGTTGTAGGTGGAGGCATTTCTATAATAGTTGTAACCTTGGCAGGATCTACCTCTATTCCTCTTTGTGAAACAATGAAACCTAGGAGTTTTCTTGAAAAAACACCAAAGACACACTTCTTGGGGTTTAAGCATACCTTGTAATGACGGAGACACTAGAAAATATGTCTAAGCACTTCAGGTTACGAGGATATCATCAACTTAATCCTCCATTATGTCATTCATCATGTCATGGAATATGATTTGTCAATGCACGCCTGATAGGTGACCCCGGAATTCTTGATTCGAAAGGCATGACCTTGTAACAAAATTTTCCCTAAGGGGTGATGAAATTTGTTTTATGTTGATCCTCCTCTGTAATCTTGATTTGGTTATAACCTGAAAAACAATCCATTAAGGAGAAAATTTCATAACCAACAGTTGAATCAACGATCATATCAATGTTAGGCATGGGAAGTCATCATTGGGACATGCATTATTGATGTTACGGAAGTTGGTGCAGATTTTTTTCTTTGACGGGTTTCTTCGAATCGATACTATGTTTGATATCCAATCTGAATAGTCAATGGGCTTAATGAAATCAACAGCTAATAATTTTTTTGATTCCTCTTTGAAAAGGAGTGCAATCTTAGGCTGCATCTTTCTCAAGTTCTACTTGGTGGGTTTGGCATCCAGATGCACAACGAGGTTGTGCACGACCAATTCTAGGTCCAAACTAGGCATATTGGCATATGACCATGTAAATATATTTGCATATTCTCATAATAGCTCCACAAAAACCTTTTGTTCTTGAGCTGAGAGTGAATCTCCCAACTTTATCATTCTAGGTTGCTCTTCTGAGCCAATGTTAACACTGATGGTTTCTTCCACAAGCATTTTAGAGGTATCTTCCATCTACGTAGGATCAAGGGGAAGAGTAAGGTAAACCTCCTTAAGTAGCTCATCATCATCCTTGAATGGATATATCATTCTATTTATAGGTTCTTTGTTTTTTTGTCTATGATTGATTCAAAAGTTTATCGCTATAAGACTTGTGTTTATTCCTTGTACAAGGTTTCTCTAAAGTATTATTACTCTTACTTTTGAGCTTCTTACTCAATTGTCCACACATCTCTTCTTATTCTCCAAATTATGCACAGTGTCTAATTGAAATGCAAATCTTTTCTTATGATCCCTAGTTGGAATAAAATCCTAATACCCATGAATTTTGCAAATGCCTTGTTGTTCTCAAAGAAATTGATTGACACGTGAAACTGTTGATCCCAATCTACAAGTTTGGGATATACAAGGGTTACTTGGTAATAGGTTTGAGGCTTGGATCTAGACAAGGTAAGGATAGATGAATCAAAGAATAGGTTAGTGGAGGAGGGATCCTCATAGAGGCTACATTGGGAATCCACGTCCTTATCAAAATGAGATGATTCATCCTCCCATTCAGAAGAGGTAGCATCAATCTCAAATGGTAGATCATAATGTGGTCTTATTCCAAGACCAATCTTGTTTAATTGTAATCAATGGATAGGAATGGGTTATAATCACCCTTGCGCATTGATACCACATCCAAACCCATTGTAACCCATGACATACATCATATAGTGGCCTTTGACATATAGCGGGGCCTGATGGCATGAAGCCATGGTACCTTCAGGTACTCTGCTGGTGGGATCTTCTAACATCTTTTCCTCGAATAAGAAACCACTAGGAATGAACTTCTCCAATGGTTTAGGGCATTGATCCCAAGTGCTTTTGAACTAAAAATAGGGTTTTCCACATGTCCTGGGTGACATTGATAAATCTGATATTAATAAATCTTGTTCAAGAGTGAATGGCTCACTTGGGCCATATTTTTCCAACATTGCCTCCCATGATGCAAAAGGGTTAACCAACGAAGGAAAGTCTTGATTACAAGGAGTGAGTGAATTCTAATCTACACGTTACTTGATAACCTATATTTGTAAAGGAACAACAATGTCTGTAGAAGGGCATTCATAAGTTACATGAGAAAAATTGTGTAAGGCTCTGCAATGTGTAAATGGTTTTGGATCACCCTGAATGGTGATTATCTGTCCTTTATGGCACATCTTGATACACTGATGGAAATTTGAAGGAATGGCTTGCATGGCATGGATCCATGGGCGTCCTAAGATCATGTTGTATGGTAGATCCAAGTCAAGGACATGGAACATTGTATCATGACAAGTCGACCCTACTTCCATTGGAATCACTATAGTGCTTGTTGACTCTCGTTCCTCATTATCATAGGCCGTGATTGTAATAGTTTTGCACCTAGATCTATTTCTGAGTGGCCTAGTTGTTTAACTAGCTTCAAAGTACAAATATTTAGACTAGATCCACCATCCACAAGTACTCTCTTGATTTTGCGATGGTAACAACCACTTCTAGGTATAAGGGTAAGTTGTGCTCTAGGTCATTACATGGGATTGTAGCATGATCAAAAGTGATATGATTATTAGAGTCAAGGTGCACAATCATGGCTTGGAGGTGTGCGGGATCTATATCGGTGGAGACTCTCAAACTCTACAGTGTTTTATAAAGTATGTTTTTATGGGTAGTAAAAATTTTTAGGAGATCTAAAATTGATATCCTAGCAGGTGTTTTCTCTAACTGGTCTATCAAATTGTACTAACCTTCCTGAGGGATAGGTAGGGGTTCTAGTATGATTAAATGAACACATCTCATCCCTACTGCACAACTCTTTTCTAAGATCCTGATAGTATTAACATGTTTAGCAGATGAACGGATACATCCTATGAGGGAATTGAAGGGACTATCATTAGTGGGATAAATATAAGTGGCAATCCTATACTCATTGGAAGTTTGTCTCGTGATCTGGATTCCTTTTCTTTTTATCTGCATGGTTAGGAAAGTGATCTTTAAAGATACCCATTTTTCATTTGGTCCTTGTCTTGAGTTAGGGGGAATCTAAATCAATTTTTCCCTCTTCAATGAGGTCTTCTATGTAATGGTGTAGTCTCAAGCACCTATTTTTCTTGTGCCCTTTAACACGGTGGAAGTCACAATACTCATGTTCTTTGAACCAAATGGGTTTTGGATCATTTTATGGGTATGGTACCATCACGGTTGGGTACTCCACCATGTTTACGTTATCTAACTATTTTAGTATGGTAGATAGGGATTTTGTTAACAACATGAACTCACATTTGGTGGGTGCCTTGGGACAAGGTCCTTGTGAGAGATTTAAAAGCATACCAGTCTACACAATTTGGACTCTTTTGGAGTCCGTAATGCCATCGCCAATGACATGTTTGTTCTTGTTGAAGAAATTCAGTTTATATAAGGATTTTGCTTCATGTTTTTCTTTGAAAACCGGTTTAAGTGTTCCCTTTGTGATGAGAGATTTTGCAATTTGACTACCCTTCTCTATAATTTCTTTAAAGTTAGAATCTCACAGTGCATTTGTAAATGGAAGGCTATCTTTGGGTTCAAGTTAGGAACAAATATGCTTACTAGTTGTTTTTATAGCAAGACACAAGGGAAAGGACTTGCCAACCCTCACCATCATTGTAAAAAGATCACAAATGTCTCATCGGGATTCTTTTTACATTGTAGAGGTCATTCATTGTGATATCATTTTCCATGTTGTAGGAATAATGTCATACAAATTTTTCTGCTAACGTGGGACACATTGTAATGTAGCCCTTAGGTATGTTATAGAACCATTCCAATACTAGTGCCCCTAGGCTGCGAGGGAAGAGTTGTATTAAGAAGTTATCATTGTATGCGACCTCTTGGCAAGCCATATAAAAGTCTTTGATATGATCACAAGGATCGCTTTTTATTTTATATTTATCGAATTTTGAAATGGTAAAGTGCTTTGGGAAGGGTTTTCGTAACATGTCCTTATCGAAGGGATAAGGTCATAGTTCTTCATATAAATATTTCCTACTATGTCCTATGTTTCCCTCTTATAACGTAGTAAGCGTGTATTTCATTAATTGTATTTCCCGTTCAATGATTTTTTCTTTGGTAGGTGACATTGGTCTTTGTTCCTTATCCACTTTAAAGGTCATGTCATTATACGGATCAAAGTGGAACTCACTAGATTTTGTTTTGAGTTTTTCTTTTTATACGTTCCTACTTGAAGAGCCTAAGTTTGCTAATTTTTGGCTCAGTTTCAGGATATGTTTTGAAGGATCTCTTCTTCAATTAAAGGATCCTCTTCCTCATCGAACTTGGGAGGCGGTGAGGCTTTGCGCTCAATATTCACTTTACGTGAAGCTTTGTAATAAGGTCATCTTATATGGGTCTCCTTCAGCGATGTTATGATGTTTCCCAAAAGTAGAAGTGTACCCTATATCAAAGGGGTTATCCATGTCTAAGAGGGACCTTCATTCTTCTATTTTATGATTAATGGCCTTGGTTTCTACTTCATTTTCCTATGGCAGCCACACCCCTAATTATAAGACTCTTATGAGTACTTGATCCCTGTTGTAATAAAGGAGTTCATCAAAGTGACCTAGGTCTAATTGGTGTTGTTCTTCAGAAGAATCAGAATCTTCTCCGCTATGATCAATCAACGGCTTTGTGTCCGTAGCTTTGTGAAAAGAGAGGTGCTAAGTTATTTCCACTAAATGGGAAGGAATCAAAAGGATTTTCTTCTAATCCACACTTGTTTGGTTTGGACGCCATCTTCATGATTCTAGGCATCACTAGTCAAATTTATACAAGGTTTCATCTAAATGTGCTTCAAAGTTTATGTGAAACCTAGGTGTATGTTTGTGTAAGTCATTTGATGTGATGTTGAAATAACCTAGTGTATTCTAGAAGTAATGTTATGCAGTTGTTTTTATGATTCAAAGAACACTCATATGAACACTTAAATGAAATGATCACTCAAATTGTCATTTTTCCAAGTTTATACCCTAACTATGATTCCGTGAAGGGTCCAAAGTGGATAGTGACAATATCGTATCAATACATAGGTCAAGTTAGAATTCTAACAAGGCCTAAATATTAAAGTGGTATTGACACAATCTCTCGATGAGGTATACTAAAACTAGTTTGAATGCCAATGAAAGCTAAGTTTTCGAAAAATGGAAGTTACGAGTATGTATAGCGTAACAACACTATCTTGATACATTAACCGAGAAAGCAAGGTGTTAGTATCAAGATGATGTTATTTTGGTATATATAAGGCAATATTGACACCCTCAAAAAGACTTAGATGACATCAGAACTGAAACAAAGTATGAGTATAGCAAGAAGTTTTAGTTGTGCGAGCAACATAACCACACAATAAAGGGACTTATATCAAGTTCTCAAGAAATTGAAAACATGATGTAAGTACCAAAATTACTATAATGTGAGCAAAAAAATACCAACCTAAGGAGAGATAAAAGATGGACCAAAATTGTAGTAGTGAAGATGATCTTGAAATCAAGATCAAAGGACTATCAAAGATATGAAAATGTACTTGTGCACTTTAGATGTTTAACAACCCAACCGCAAACATGGATGGGCATAAACGGGAAAAAAATGGTGAGTATTATATTTGATAAAATGCATGAGGTATGCTTCTTTCTCACCCCAAAAAATAGGTAGTGAGAACGCAAGGGTATAGATCTAAAAGATGAAAATAAACTAAGCACCACTTGGGCATATTTTCATCTCTTCCAAAGGCAAGAAAGAAACCAAGCTAAGTGAGACATCATTTAATTCTGTAATGAAAGGTACTTAGCTCAAACTTACGTGGGCTCTTTTCCTTGTTTGAGAAACAAGGTTCAGACTCCAAGTGAGTTGTCACTTCGTGATGGCTTAACACGAAAATAGACTAGCAAAGTGGGTTCCAAGAAAGAATGGCTTCCCTAATAATATTTCTTAACTAGGTGTCACAAGTGGTCTAGGAGCGAGATCAATTTTCCCAAAGAGTCGCACTGACTGATTTGGGAGTATCTCATCTTTACTTTACCCCCTTCAAATATGATGAGAAACTAGTGTTTTCACATGTATTCTCATTAGGATCGATATACTGAGACAACTTTGACTCTAACTTACAATGAAAATCTAGTCAAGTGGGTAAACAGAGTGCTTCTTGTTTCATCCACGAGGTTACTCAACGGTGGATTACTTTAGGGTTCCTGGAACCACCCCTATTGTTGTAGCTTAAGGCGTTATGCCAAAGTGGTTATGTTCCAATTGAGCAGATAGGGACGAACCCTTTTATAAAACCTATAATACATAGTGGAGTGAAATGGTGTGTTTTTTATCTCGCTTAACTTGATGTGGTTTTAAGTAGCACATTTTTTAGAAACCTGTATGAAAACACATGTATTAGAAGGTTTTTGTTTTGTCTCGACTTCTTTATTTCTTTGACAAGTGTTAGGCCCTACATGTAAAGAGTTAGTAATTTTCCATCAAATAAGAAAGAGATTTTGCACATTGTTTTTTATTCCTAAGATCACCAAAAAGGCACGAAGGAAGAGCATACACAACACGGAAAACTCAACTAGAACAAGTTTATGGAAAATAATACTTCAATTTTTTGCAAAAGGAAACTCGTTTTAGCCAACTTTGAACTTTAATCCACTTTAAAGCTTAAATTGAAGTGTTTTGGAAGAAAAATAGAAGGTTTTTTGAAATGTTTTTTATTCCCAAGATCACCTAGAAGGCGCGAGGGAAGAGCATACGTGTTTCAAAGGACCCCTAAAAATGAAAAATGTGAACACTCAACTAAGTTAGCATAAAAATATGAAGGAAAAGAAACCTACAAACCATTGTTAAAACCCTATGAGAAAGTTAGAAAACCAAGAATATTAGAAAATTCTAGAAATCTATTTTTAGCAGTTTTTCAATGGTTTTTAGTATTTTGCATTTCCAGAGGTCTTGAGTAACTTTGGGAGTTTGATGATAGAAGTAATGATACCAAAGGTATATTAATTTTGGAACTTCCCTCAAAATTTTCTCTTTTTCTCTTTCTGATGCCTATTCAAACTCTAAAAATGGTTCAATGGGTCAAAAGATATGACCAAAACTAGAAGCAAAAAACATTATGTGAACAAATCGAATCAAACAGATATACTTATACCCCCTCAAGGTGTGTGTGCCATTTTGGGTATGTGTGCATGGGTTTGGGTGCATGCACCCCTCTGTGTAAACCTAGCGGGTTTACGGTGGTGCCTACGCTAGGATAAGCTGTGCATGTACCGGAGAATAGGTGCTTGCACTAAGGATGTGGAAAAATGGTAAAAACTATGACATTGGGTGTGCATTGGTAGAGGGTACTGCGCAAAGAAAAGGGTGTATGCACCATGGTTTGGGCATGTGTGCGCTGGTAAAAAATTGACAAAGGGCCGAGAATACACAGGGTGCTTACGCGTGGGTTTGGGTGTCTGCGTGCCTAGTGAAAAAAATAGGTTACATGGTGTCTTTACTAGTAGAAGGATGTGTACGCCATAATTTGGGTGTGTGTTCACGATATTAGGTACTTACATGTGGTTCTAGGTGCCTGCGCCCCTCTCGCTAAAAATGACAATCGAAGGTTCCTACACCGGCATAAAGGTGTGTGTGCCCCTACCTAAAAATAATCCAAAAACATAAAAATGAAATGTTAAAAGTGTCAACAGGTTAGAAATTATCCATTAAATGCAATTTCTAGCATAAAATTAACAAATAAGCATGAAAATGTGGGTTAACTACATAAAACCTAGCTAAAAAGCTCAAGGAAAAATATTTAACCATAAAAAACCATGTAAAAAGTTAGAAACTGAAATAAAAGCTTCAAAATGACTCCATTAATGGAGGATGGGCTCATGTCCCACCGGACATGCCAAATGTGTTTAATGAAAAGTTCAAAAGCCGAAACCCCAAAGGCTCTTAACAACTAGTCGGTGGACCATCAAATAAGAGATAAACAAGGATTTATCACTTTACATACATTAATATTGAAAGAAACAAGAAAATCTAGAATATTTTAGTAATCCTATACTCTTGAAAGATTTAAAATGAACCTAGGAAGGATTCTAAGCAATCAATTTGAGATTATCGAATGGGAGCTCACCATTTATAGCTTCAAGGCCAATGGTTCTTCCCATTTACTCAATGATTGGTGTGTAGTGCAATGGCAAATCAATAGCTCAATGAAAGAAATGAAATAACTCTAAACCCTAAGAAAAATGCTATATTTTATGTTAGAAAGAAAGAGAGTTCTTAGAAATGATAGGGGTAATGGGCTATTTATAGTTTTCCATTTGGGAAAGTAGGGAAATTTTTTGTGCATGTGGGACTAAAGGATAAGCCAAAAAGTTAATTAGGGAGTCAAAGTAAGATTTGACTAGGTTTAGAAGAGGTTAATCATAGTTAGGACTACTTAAACTAGGTTAGACTAGTTAATCATGTTTAGAGAGGAATTAGGGTTTTGAGAGAGTTTTGAGAGGTCTAATCAATCCAATGAAATGGATTGATAGTCTAGAAATCTAGTAAAAGTAGTCTAGAATGGAATGAGTAGATGGTTTAGTTAATAAAAGGATATACTAGCCTATTTAATTGATTTACAAGAGGAATCCGACCAAAAGAGTGTCGCAAGAGAGGAGTTAGATAGGTCTAACTGACGGTATGTCATCAATTTGTGAGAAGGAGAATAATTAGTGAAATATTAGGAATAAGAGTGCTTTGATCAAACTATAAGTGTCTAGAATTCTTATTTGCATTCTGAAACTATGTTACCGAAATGTGGTGTTCAAGTTCCACCAATATCTTCCATGGATTTCATTCCTACGATATTTTGTGAAAGAGAAGTTGGACAATTTTTTTATAGTCAAGATTGTTTAGATGGAAGTTGTGGTACGTGCGGCGGATTACCTAAATTGGAAAGTTGTATCCATGAGAAAATTAGAGGTGCAATAGGACATAATTTATTTGGGTTTAATAAATATAAATTAGTACCATACCAATTGAAAGATGGAAAGGATTCTAAACAATGTGAGCTAGTTATAGAACATATACTTGTTTTTCAATTTATGAGAAAATTTAAAGATGAAATTGTTTATGAGTATGCTAGGCATACACACAGAAATCGATGGTTTGATGAACAATTCAAGATATACAAGGACACATTTCCTATTGGTACTATTGTTTCAAATGGCCTATTTTTCATAGAATTATACATTGCAACCACAAATGGAGGTTCAATCGTAATATTATAACTCAATACGAGCTGCCATGTTTTTGCATATAACATTTATACATTCTCCTGACAGTATAAAGAATGATAAAAAAATTAAGAGAGTGCCACTTTTATATCAGTGATGATCAGACTCATTCTACTAAATTTGTGCAAGGGTGTTTCCAGTTATTTTATGAAAACTTGTATGATAGGGACATCTGTTTCAATCAACATTATATATGGTCAGATAATTACACATCTCAATTTAAGAATGGAATTTTTTTATTAGATGAGTAGGATGCACATCAAGATTGGTGTGTAACATATATGGAGTCTCACTTAGGCTAGACATGGAAAAGTAGAGAATGATGGTGCAAGGGCATGTGTGAAATGAGCTCTTGTAAGAGAAGAGTTGAAGTTAAAATATGGTGCTAAATTAAAAGACGCAAAGAGCATAATGGAATGGTGTATTGATAACATGGCACATCATTCTCAAGAAAATTCCATAGTTTGTAGATATTTTTGGTTGATAGAGGAACAATAAATTGTTAACTACGAGGACCGTGTGAGACTCATAGGGTATGGTGATCTACACTCATTTTGTAGGTCAAACGCTTCTTCATGGGCCACATGGACAAGAAATTTGACGTGTTTTTCTCCATCTTGTATAAAATTTGTCGCTGCTAAGTGTGATTCACAAGAATGGGTGGATGGATGGATTTGTAAGCCTCTAACTCCACTTCTCGATTATCAATTTCAACTAGCATCATGGCTTGTTTCTTCACATTAAGTTGTAACATCCAAGGAATTTAACAAAAAAATTATTTTGGTGGGACAAGGTAAATGCTTATTTACAATTTTTGTATTGAGTTATGTCCATTGAAATTAATATGTAATTTAAATTTGATTTGATACCTCTATTTTTACAGGACATGTGTTTGTAGTTATTGCGATAGAAGACAATGAAGAAGGAACAAACTATTTCTTATGTCATTGCATCAAGGAAAGAAAGAAGTTTCCTTCTCCGTTATAGATTACAAAGATATTGAGTATCCTACAAGGTCCAGTGGTAGTTACTGGAACTTGGCTTTGACGGTATCCATTAAAAAATCCTCTATTTGGGTGTTTGAAGACTTCAAGACACACAGAAAATACTCTTATATTCGCATCTAGTTATAGTGAAAAATATTTAGTTGTATGGATATCGAGGAATGCCTAATAACAATATTCTTTGGAAGGTTCAAGAGTCATATCATGAAGCAATCATGTCCGCTATTCAGAGTAGATCCGATCCTGATGGTTCATTAGAATGAATTTACATGCTCAAGTCTGGTATATATTTCTTTGAAGTTTTTAAATTTTTCTACTAGATTCAAGTTCATATATTTTATTTAATTTTTATATTTTGTATATATCTAGTATGGTTTTGATTTAACTTAAATTACTTTGAATAACACTTTTATGCAGTTAACTTGGTGCCATAAAAGCTTAGATACCTTCACATGGTTGGCACTATTAGTAGATCCAATCCTCGTGGTTCATTGGAATGAATTTACATGCTCGATTCTGGTATATATCTCTTTGAAGTTTTTAAATTTGTATATTAGATTCAAGCTCATATATTTTATTCAATTTGTGTATTTTGTATATATCTAGTATGGTTTTGATTCAACTTAAATTACTTTGACTAACACTTTTATGCAGGTTAACTTGGTGTCATAAAATCTTAGATACCTTCACATGGTTGGCACTATTAGTAGATCCAATATCGATGGTTCATTGGAATGAATTTACATGCTCAAGTCTGGTATATATTTCTTTGAAGTTTTTAAATTTGTATACTAGATTCAAGTTCATATATTTTATTAAATTTGTGTATTTTTTATATATCTTATATGGTTTTGATTCAACTTAATTTCCTTTCACTAATACTTTTATGCGGAGTTAGTGGTGCCATAAAATCTTCTTCCTTCATATGGTTGGAATTATTAGTATAGAATTTTATATTCTCGAAGCTAAGAGAATCTTTCATTATTTTCCAAGCAAAGAGAAGTAAATAACAATGGTTTATGTACCTGTGAAGGGGTTCTTAGCTCCGGATCAGGTGGAGTGACTCCACACCGGGCCTACCTGGAGCCCACCATAGCACCCAAAGGTGTATACCCTCCCCCCAACCGGATGCACTGGTGGTAGCAATTGGCTACCACGATGTCCTGAGGCATGAATTCTCACTACTCGGCTTTGTTTATTTCCTAGGAATGCCTAGAAAAGGAAGTTTGAAAATAATTATTCCATGAAGGCTCAATGAATTCCATGGCCCTAAATTATTGGGTGTGAATAGAGGCTCGAGATAGTACTCGGTTTGGATGACCAAGTGCCAAGTTTTAACTATCATAAGTTTGCCACCGAAAGCGTGAATTGGGGTCAATAGGGAATGGGTTCTTGGCTCCGGATCGGGTGAACCAAATCTGAACCAGCCTACCTAGAGCCTGCCATAGCACCCAAAGGTGTATAACCCCCAACCAGATGTGTTGGCAGTGGAATATTTCTCCATCTCATTTCAATTCTCTCGATTTTCTATTGTTTGTAAAAGTGCAAAATAGTGTAGTTTAAGTCAGTGTAGGGCCGTCAAACGCAATATTTTGCAAATAGTGGATCTTAGCACCAAACCGACTATGCCAACACATCTAGGTGTCCTGGTAAATGATTTTGGAGGATTCGTTTTGGTGTCAGATGGAGTCGTTGCGTCAGGATACTTCGTGTGAAACATAGTCCCTTAAGATCACATAGACCAAAAACGCAATAACTTTAATAGGTGATATCTCTTTCTCCATGGCATCTAAAGATCTCTCATTTGATCTTACACCTCTGCGTTGAGAACCTCTATAGAATCCTATATTGGTTTTCTCCATCTCCTTTCGGTTATCTCGGTGTTTTATTGTTTGTAAAAGCACAAAATAGTGTAGTTTGAGTTAGTGTAGGGTTGTCAAATGCAATATTTTGCAAACGGTGGCTCTTGGCACCAAACCAAATGTGCCAAAAATCTGGTTGTCTGGTAAAAAATTTTGGAGGATTCATTTAGGTGTCATAAGGTTTCGTTTGCCACATTCTGTGCTACTTTGTCTAGACGTAGTCCTTTTAGATCCTCGGAGACCAAAAATGCTATAACTTTGATAGGTGATATCTTGGTCTCCATGGCACCTAGAGACCTCTCGTTTGATCCTACACCTCTATATCGAGACCCTCTAGAGAATCCTATCTTGGTTTTCTCCATCTCCTTTTGGGTATCTCGATGTTCTATTGTCTACAAAAGTGTAAAATAATGTAGTTTAAGTTAGTGTCGGGTTGTCAAATGCAATATTTGGCAAATGGTGGCTCATGGCGCCAAACCAACTGTGCCTACACATCCAAGTGGCCTAAAAAAATTTTGTAGGATTCATTTCGGTTTGAGACAAAGCCTTTTCTTCCAAACTACTTCGTCTAGATGGAGTCCCTTAAGATCCTGGAGACCCAAAAATGTTATAACTTTGACGAGTGATATCTCGGTCTTTGTAGTGCCTAAAGACCTCTTGTTTTATCCTAAACCTCCAAATCGGGGCCCTTTACGAGAATCCTATCTTGGTTTTCTCCATATCCTTTTGGTTCTCTTGGTGTTCTATTGTTTTCAAAAGCACAAAATTATGTAGTTTAAGTCAGTGTAAGGTTGTCAAATGCAATATTTTTCAAACAACGGATCTTGGTGTCGAACTCGATTGCACTAACACGTTTAGGTGGCACAGTAAATGCTCGTGGAGGATTTTTTTGGTGTCGAATCTTTGTCATTTCTTCCGGGATACTTCATATGGATGTAGTCCCTTAAAATCCCGAAGACCAAAAAGAGCATTTTTTCCTTGAAACTATTAAGCAACAACATTGACTCCTTCCTACATCATTAAGGATGATTAGAAGGTGATTTTCGATAATATGAATGCATGAACCAACTAATGGATTTAACTTTTTAGCTCTCTCTCTCTCTCATACCCAGGGCCTATGGGTATGTACCCATGGCCTATGGGTACGTACCCACATAGTCAATATTTCCAATAGGATTTGAAGGGTCAAGAGAGACAAAAAGGACTTCATTTGGTTGACTTACTATTTGGGGGATTTCTTGTTTCTCTTCATGGGTCTTTTATTCTTTAGTCAATTTGTAACTACCTTCAATTGAACAAACACCCAAGTAATTTCACTATATTACAAACCAATAAGTACATGGAGATGGATTTCCATGTGGGGGGAGAAATACCAAGTCTTGAAAAAGTTGAGGAGACTCTAGGCTCTATGCTAAATTGTTGACTACAAGAAGGACATAACACCATTCATTGCTAAAGAAATGAAGATTGGAAATCAATAATAAATATTCCCTTTCAAGTTGGTGTTGTAATGAATATCCAAATAGGGTGTCATATAGATATGTTTTAATGTATTTTACTTGTTAAGTTTGGATTTTATTCCTATTATTGAAGGTGACACATAGTTGTGGTGTTAGAAACTTGAACAAGTATATCATAAAATGTGAATATCTCCCTGTTCTGATAAGCTTATGTGAATAATTATTTGTATGGCCTGAAAATAATTCCCTATCATTTGAATTGAATAAGGTCACATCAAGGAGATTGCAACAAGGTAAACACACTACCATGTTGTGTGAATGGTTGAATTTAGAATATCCTATCTTCATCCACCACATGTAAAGAGAAACAAAGACACCAATTACATGAAGCATATATATATGTGTGTGACAAAGTGAAACAAAGATGATTATGATTACATATCAAGAATTTCCATTGTTATGCAATCTTCCAAAGCACAAGATTTATTATTCACCACACCAATAGTGAACTTCATATATGACAAGCCTTCAAGGAGATTGAATAAGGTCACAACAAAGACATGATTGTGCATGAAGCATATAAAGAGAAACAAAGACATGATTACATGAAGCATATGAAGAGAAACAAAGACATGATTACATGAAGCATATATATGAAATTACAAAGACATTTCATATGTGTGACAAAGTGAAACAAAGATGATTATGATGTCATATCAAGAATTTGTCCATTGTTATGCAATCTTCCAAAGCACAAGATGATTATATTATGTCATATCAAGAAACAAAGATGATTATGATGTCATATCACTTGAATGGACACATTGTTATGTGCAAAATTCCTATCTTCATCCACCAAAAAGAGAAACAAAGATGATTATGAAGCATGTGTGTGTGTGTGTGTGGTCTGGAAAGAGTGCAACAAAGATGTCAGATCATGTCATTACATCATCATAGTACATGTTAGTACATCATCACAGTACATGTCATTTAATGAAATCATGTTGTCACACATCATCATACTTCATCAAGTCACATGTATATACAAAATGTCACACATCATCAAATATGATCATATGTCAAATATCAGTATGGAAAAATATCAACACATGAGATCACAAGAACATCATAAAAATTATATCATAGTGGTCCAGGAACAAAATCCACATATATATAATATATCTAGTACACATGGAATACATGCACATGTGTTTGAGCCGTGCCACGTCTCTGAAAATATAAGAATAATGTATCAAACTAAGCGTGTCATATATATAGGACCACACGGTCACATAAGACTATATATGTACATCTTCATGGAATGTCTAGAACACATATATCAAGCCATATATATGCATACAAAAATGTTATATATATATATATATATATATATATATATATATACACACACACACACACACACACACACACACACACACACACATCCTATGAAGAATCATGAAACATCCTCCCTCTCTTGGCCCTGCTAGTAGAAGCATGTCCATGGCCTGTGGATGTAGTGGAGGGAGATGACACTATGGATTTTGTTTGTGTGGTCCTAGGTGTAAAGCTCACTTGCAACTTAGCTGCACATTCATAAACATCAAGTTTTTAACACCCAAATTTTTAAGAAGTGGATATATTGAAAATACATTCATAATTTAGAAACTTAGAAATTTTAATGCATGTGAAATCTTACCGCAATCTCATGATCCCCATCAATTTTTCGTTGACACTCTGTAAGGTCAAGGGTAGACACTCCCGACTCGTACCAGGATGCATACAAATAAATAGTTCAAATTAAATATTTCATGTACAATTTGATATTGTAGATTTAGTAAGAAAACATTCATCCAAAATTTAACAAATTTGAAAAATTGTACCTGTGTCAGTGGATTTGCAGATGCTATCACAACATCAACAACAACCTCCACAGTCCAGTATAAAGGGAGGAGTCTATGCAACAGTCATAAGTTGTAAAAACAACATGTAGATCAACATTAATTGAAAATTATCTAGGAGAATGGTGTAAGGAACTAAGGCTCATGCATATATATTAAATTCTAGAACACGTATAGATATGTATGTTAATAATATTTAAACAATCTTGAACATTAACTAGTAAAATATGTGAAACTAACATAGGTAAAAGTAACATGAGGCGTGTCAAGTAGCCTTAGTTACCACAATAGATGATGTCTGCTGGCTCCTTGACTAGATTTTTCTTGTTTAAAATCAAAAAATATTAGTTTTTACACAAGTATGACATAATCAAGTATATATATTAAAATCTCAAATGAAATAAAATTTTCTATATATATTATTTATGTGACATTTACCTGTGAAAGACTAGGGACATTTGGTACAACACTTCCAAAACATCTTCCATCATCAAATATGTAAAAAAGAGATCATGTGACCCAACAAAGGATGTCTCACCCATAGTGCATACGGCACCACATGACCCACAGTGGTGTGGTGTGCTAGAATTGGTACCTCCACCAACATTGCTAGATGCAATTTGGCTACTATGTTGGGCTAGAGTGTTAGTGAGAGACCTCAACACATGCAGTGTGTTGATCTCCACAACCTCCTTCACTATAGGAGGGATAACTAAAGGATGTGGGGGTTTTGGGCATGGGGCATCCTAGGTTGACCAACTACAATATGTGCATTTGGTCTAGTTTGTGTAGAGCCACCTCCTCGACCATAAAACCTAGAAAATTCAAAATAATTGGGGACCTCATTAAGCACAAACTCACAATACAATTTCTTCAAAAAATAAAGAGGAACCTCATTTTTGTTGCATGGTGGATAATCAAAACCATCCACCATCGGTCCCAAAAATTGTTCTTAATTTTTCATCGTGACACCAATGGATAGGGAACCATTTGCAATTAGTCACGAGGGGGCATTGGTTTTGGGGTCCGTAAATAGTGCACAAATGTAGTCTTTTCAAAAAAAAATCTTTCATGGCCGCATGTGATAATTTTTTGCATACCAACACCTACAATCAGCTCTAAAAGTATTCCATCTATCTATTTGGTTTGTTACAAATTCAACTTCACCAATCAATGTTTGAAGTGTGTTGGCTAAAGTCATGCAACTTGGATTTGTGGAATGATTTTTTCTAATAGTGTGAATAAGGTTCGAATGGAAATTTTATTTTCTCATATTTTTGTAATGATATCACCTTGGGTTCTTGGTGGTTTTGTGGGGATGGTAGGAGCCACAAGAGGTGGAGGAACATTTGGAGGAGGGTTTTGAGGAAGTGGAGGAACGTTTGGAAATATTAGAGGATTAAAGAAATTTTATACATAAACAAAAGATTGAAAAACCCATGAAAACCAAAAAAAAACCTAAAATGCAAGAAAATTGATAAAAATGAGGGCTTACCTCTTCATCTCGGTGGCATCGTGTAAATTATCATGATCTAGAAGAAAAAATTGTAATTTGGAAGGGTAATGCAAAGCGCAAGTGTCAACAATGGAAAGAAAAACGTGATTTGGAGAAAATGGTGGGGAAAATGAGGGTCGCAGTTGTTTATTTTTGTATCAAAGAACCGTGATCGTGGTTTTGGTTTAGGAATTTCCCAAACCTAAAGCGGACATCGCGATCACGATTCGTTAAATTTGGGATTTGATGTCCACTTTTTGGTCCCCCAACTTACTGCACTTACCTGCAAGTATTTTATGATTTCTATACAAGAATGGGCATCTACCCATTCAATACAAGACAATGTAAAAATGCTCAATCAATTTCATAACTTCATAAAATTCGTGAGAATGGGTGCCCATTCTAAAACACAGTAAATACGAAATTAGTACTATGTATTTAAATTTCATTATTTTAATACATGTTTAAAATATCATGATTTCATTATTAAAGCATATTTTCTTTATTCTAATACCTCTTTAAAAATTACATGTGTCAAAATAGGTATGACAATAAATTCTACTATATATTTTTCATTATTCAAATATCTATTTAAAACATTTACGATGGACTTAGAATATTAGGATATTAAAGCATTTAATCATTAAAAGGTGGTGATTTATTAATGTAGGATAGATTCAAATTTTTATAACTTTATACAAGCCATGAGAATGGGTGCCCATTCTAAAACACAACAAATACGTAAATAGTACAATGTATTTAAATTTCATTATTTTAAAAACATCTTTAAATTTTCATGATTTCATTATTAAAACATATTTTCTATATATGAGTCTAAATAGGTATGACAATAAATTCTACTATATATTTTTCATTATTCAAATATCTATTTAAAACATTTAAATGGGTCCAATCAATTCAAATATCTACGCTTTAAAATCATATTAAAGCATTTAAGCATTAAAGGGTGGTGATTTGTTAATGTATTATAGATTCAAATTTTGAATGTATGTACAAAAATAGTACTATGTATTTTTCATTATTCTAATACCTCTTTAAAACATTTAAATGTTTCTAAACATTGGG
Source organism: Taxus wallichiana var. yunnanensis (assembly GCA_018340775.1). NCBI lineage: Eukaryota > Viridiplantae > Streptophyta > Pinopsida > Cupressales > Taxaceae > Taxus > Taxus wallichiana. The sequence goes on along the minus strand of CM031238.1, from coordinate 12,611,311 downwards.
ATAATAGGATATTAAAGCATTGAAATATTTACCCTCTCATGGTTAAGTATTTACAATAGACTTAGGATATTAGGATATTAAAGGCATTTAAGCATTACAGGGTGGTGATTTATTATGGTAGGATAGATTCAAATTTCGAGACTTAGGATATTAGGATATTAAAGGCATTTAATCATTAAAGGGTGGTGATTTATTATGGTAGGATAAATTCAAATTTTAAATTTTGGCACTTTTTAGAGGCAATTTTTCTTGGTCAAGTACATTATAAAAATATTGAATTTGAATGGCTCGGTTTTTATTTTTACTCTCTTATGGACGAGTTTTTTATTTTTTCTCTTACAACCGAGTTTTTTTCATTCATAGATTTTGTAAGACAATGATGAAGTTATGCGAAAGGATTTCCACTGATTGGATACAAAGATTATTGAAAAAGAAACGTGTTACATAGATTATAAAAAAGATACATAAAGAGATAGGTGGTAGTAAGTATATCTAATCATTTCTTGCGTACCATAAATAGGTACGCATTTTAGTCCTTAAGACATTAAAAAAGAATGAAACAATTTTGATTTATGTATTACATTTACGAATGTAAACAAATTGATTTATGTATTTGTTTTTGTTACGTTGATTTTAGTACCAATGTCTCCTTTTTGTGTCTTTTTTATAACGAAAGACATTAAAAAAGAATGAAACAATTTTGATTTGTGTATTAAATTTATTTTTGTATTTGATTTTTGTTATGTTTATGCATGGAAACAAATCGATACATTTTTCAGACATAAAAATAAACGAGATATATGAAAAAATAGTTCGGATAGTTGATTGTGAATTAAAATATATTTGTTTATACATTTTTAGGCTTTAGAAGTAAACTTGGAAAAAATGAGATATAAAAACCTTGAATAGCCTCCTCTGCCATTTTTGTATTCCGTTTGAGAAATCTTGAATAGTCTCCCTTGCAAAATCATTGTATCAGCAACTATTTCTTCTTCTTTCTTATGTAAAATCTTTGTATCTTCGTATCTCTCCTACTATCGGTAGCTATATCTTCTTCTTTCTTCTGCAAAATCTCTTTATCTTCATATTTCTCTAGCTACATCTACGTTCTTTGTCTTTCCCTAACTAAATCTTTGAATGAAAAAATATTGGTTGTAATAGAGCAAAAATCAAAACCCAATTCATTCAAAATCAATATTTTTATAATTTACTTGGACAAAATAAATTGGCTCATAAAAAGAGTGCTGAAAATTCAAATTTTTAATCAAACCTACCATAATAAATGACTATTATGAATTTCCTCCCAAAAATAAAAATAGAAAATTTAAAATTTGAATCAATCTTGTAAAAAATCTTTAAAAAGTGCCAAAAATTTAAATTTTGAATCAAACCTACCATAATAAATGACCATTAAGAATTGCCTCCCAAAAATAAAGTGCCAAAAATTTGAAATTTGAAACAATCGTTGATATTATTAAAAATTAATTAATCAATAACAAGTAATAATAGAAATCAAAGTGTTTCTAATCAAGATATGATATTAGTAATTAATAGTTAATCAATAACATTGATTAATAATAGAAATCACGGTGATTCTATAATATTAGTATTAATTAGTAAATTAATAACATTAATTAATAATATTATAATTAATTACAAAAAAATATCCTATCAAATAATATTAACTACAAGAATTAATATTACTAATAAACTTCAATTACTATATTAACTAGAAAAATATTAATAACATCTAATTCTACTATCAAAATGATAAAAAATATTTTTAAAATAATTAAATAATATTATAACAATATATTAAACAACATAATCACCATAATTTATAATGCTTAATTAATTATAGTGCATTTTAAAAATAATTATATAAAATTTAAAATATATATAATAAAAATTTATAAAACTAATTAACGACATAAACTCCATTATTTATAATGCTTCATTACTTATAATGCTTAGAATGGGCCAATAAATATATTTAAAATTTAATCATCAAAAAATTAGAAATCAAAGAATATGTATTTAAGATATGATATTAGGACTAAACAAAATTAATTAATTAACATTAATTAATAATAGTAATAATTAAATACAAGAAATAATATCATATCATTTAATAATACCAATAAATTTCAAATAATATTTTAAATTATTAAATAAAAAATTATTGTTGTATGTGAATGGGCTTGAACCCATTTTAATACCTCTATAAAGGTTGTTAGAATGTGTTATCTTTATTCTTTGTCTATGATTCTTATATCAGAATAGGCATATGACAATTCTTAAAATATATCATTAGCACCTACCCTAAGGCGTTGTGAGAGTGAACCACATCCCTTATTCTATCATTCTTATATGATGCTTGTTGTGAGAATGAAGTATATTTTTCTGAGAAAAACAATACATTGTATTCAAGAAAATTTGAAAAAAAATGTTGTTTGTTTTTATGAGAGAATGGGAAACTGCCCATTCTTAAACAAAGATAAAGTAAATTTTATCTCTCAACTAGCATCTTGTATTAGAATTCCTAGAACATGAGCATATGCCCATTATAATATAGGAATCATAGAGAAAAATAGGCATAAGGCATACTACATATGGGCATGTGTCTACTCGAATGGGCTTGACATGAAGATGAAGTGTGTCATCCCCCATTTTGTTATGGAAGGAAAACCAGATGTTATTCTTCACATTGAGAAGAGTTAGAAATATTCATTGTTGTTTCTCATAAATTTCCTTGATATTCTTCATGAAAAGAGAGAGATCCCAAAAGAGAAAGAATAAACAACAATTAGAGATAGAGGCTTGATCTCCCTTTAAGGGTATGTTTATGACAAAGACTAGGCTCTGCTAGGGATAGTCCAACCAATATGATACAATTATTAACTCTATAAAGGCTATCAGAATGTTTTTGCACTTTAATTCTTCTTCTAATATGGTCCTCCTTCCATGCAAAATGGGGAACAACCCAACAATAAATGTTTTTTTGTTCAAGGATGGAAAAATGCCCATATTTCTAAATAGTCGAATACAAATTGGCAAAAATATGGCCAAAACAAAATGTTAGAATGTCTAGAGAATGGATAATGCCTATTTTCATTATCACAAGAAATCTAAGATGTGTTTTAAAATAATTATATTTAATTAATAAATACAAGGTGGTAAATAATATATTTTCTTGTCAGTCTTGATATTTCGTTGTCTTAAACAACATATGCTAATTATTCCTATATGAGAATGGGAATAGAATGGGCATCTACCATTTCTAAATCAAGTTAATAGAACTACATAATATGAGAATGGGCATCTTCCCAAGGGTATGTAGTGCAGCATTTGGCGGTGCCAAGATGCTCATTCTAAAATAAAATAATAGAACCACATAAGACTTGATCCCCCTTGAGGGTATGAAGTGTAGCACTTAGCGGAGCCATAACTTGGCTCCTCCAGGGTTAGTCTAGCCAAAACGATATAATTATAAAATTTACCAACCATACTTTAATGCTTTAATATGCTATATTTGTTTAGACCCATTTAAATGTTTTTTCAAAAGGTATTAATACAAGACACAAAAATGATGGATTCTTCTTCTATGTTTCCTCAAGTCTTTTTCTAATAATAAAACAAAGTAAATTTAATCTCTCAAGTTCTTTTATAAAAATTATTTTTCTTCTATTAGTCATATTGTAGTTGAATGGGCATCTTCCCATTCAAATCGTATCAATTTCTTCTATAATTAGATGTATTAAAAAAATTACATTGTATTCAAGAAAAAATGAAAAAAATGTTTGTTTGTTTGTATGAGAGAATGGGAAACTGCCCATTCTTAAACAAAGACAAAGTAAATTTTATCTCTCCACTAGCATCTTATATTGTGGAGTTAGATATGATTAATATAGAAGTGCTAAAATGACAAGAATTTTCTTCTATTACTCATATTATAATTGAATGGGAATATTCCCATTCAATTCATATCAATTTCTTGTATTAGACGTATTAGAAAAATTACATTGTATTCAAGATAAAATGAAAAAAAAAAATTGTTTGTTTGTATGAGTAAGTAAATTTTATCTCTCCACTAGCATCTTGCATTGTGGACTAGTTATGAGTAATATAGAAGTACTAAACAAACTAAGTTCAATATTGCATGTATTAGAATGTTTAGAATGAGCATATGACATTTTAGTTCAACATTTATTGTATTAGAATGTTTAGAACATGAGCATATGCCCATTGATAATGGGCATATTCCCATTCTAATATAGGAATCACATAGAAAAATAGGCATAAGGCAAACTACATATGGGAATCTGTCTACTCGAATGGGCTTGACATGAAGATGAAGTGTGTCATCCCCCATTTTTCTATGGAAGGAAAAACTAGATGTTATTCTTCACATTGAGAAGAGTTATAAATATTCATTGGTGTTTCTCATAAATTTCCTTGATATTCTTCATGAAAAGAGAGAGCTCAAAATAGAAAGAATAAACTAAAATTAGAGATAGAGGCTTGATCCCCCTTGAAGGGTATGTAATGCAGAAATAGGCTCTGCTAGGGATAGTCCACCAATATGATACAATTATTAACTCTATAAAGGTTGTTAGAATGTTTTTGCACTTTAATTTTTCTTCTAATATGGTCCTCCTTCCATGCAAAATGGGGAACAACCCAACAATAAATGTTTGTTTGTTCGAGGATGGAAAAATTCTCATATTTCTAAATAGTCCAATACAACTGACCAAAAATATGGCCAAAACAAAATGTTAGAATGTCTAGAGAATTGGATAATGCCTATTCTCATTATTACGAGCGGTCCAAGAATTGTTTTAAAACAATTACCTTTAATTAATAAATACACGGTGGTAAACAATATATTTTCTTGTTGGTCTCAATATATAAAAGTCTTAAACAATATATGTTAATTAATTTTATGTGATAATGGGAGAGAATGGGAATATGCCATTTCTAAACCAAATTAATAGAACTACATAATACGAGAATGGGCATCTGCCCAAGGGTATGTAGTGCAACACTTAGCAGAGCCAAGATGCCCATTCTTAAAAAAATAATAGAACACATAAAGTTTGATCCTCCTCAATGGTATGTAGAGTAGCACTTGGAAGAGCCAAAACTTAACTCCTTCAAGTTTAGTCCAGCTAAAATGATACAATTGTAAACAAGTGTCACAATGCGACTAATTTTAGTTATAGTTGAAAATCTTGTTTAAAAATATGCAATGATCTAAAAATCTATAACCCAATACTATACCAATAAGGGATCTAAACATTGTAATACCCAATACTATACAATGGAAGACTTTTTTGTTTAACAAGGTTAGATCATAGTAATGGAAGTGCAAAATTTAATCCCTGAAGGGTGAATCATTTGCATCTTGGCCTTGCATGCTTGGTAAATCATTCATCAATGCAAATAAACACAAATGATATCAAGGCTAACAAACATGACATGATTCACCAATGATATAAGGCCAAGTTGCATATGATTCACCATCGGGATAAAATGCTTTAATTTTATTACTATTATCTAACCTTGATGAACAACTATCATGAACAAAAAATCTCATTTCATGGATGAAATAAGAATTATATAATTAAAATTTAATTTGTGATCAACTCGCTCGGCCAACTCGGCCTTCGCAGCTCACCTTCCTAGCTCATGCTGTGCAAACTTGCCCACACATCTCGGAAAATAAGCAATGCCTCATACGTGGTAAGTCCACAATGTAATTTGGTAAAAAACATAATAGATAACTCCCCATCTTATCATGAAGGATTGGTAGTGGATTTCTTAGATATACATTAGTAGTTTGGATGGGATGAGACAGAGGTCCATTGGGCATTGAGAACATACATTTTTGCAAGGGAATGATCTTGTTGAGACTCTAAAACATGCAAGAAATGGTCATATTTAGATGCATCCATTTATAACTATGGAGGATAACAACTATGCAAGTCTTACAAAATATTGAAGTGATATTCTTAAAACACATATCAAAAATACAAAAGATCAAAAATATGGCATTATCTTTATACCTAGATAAGAATACAAGAGAAAGAAAACTAGTTCATCTCATAATAAACCAATAGAGAATAGTTAGAAGTATCTCTAAAACTTATCTTCAATTTAAAAAAGAAGTAAAAATTTTCTATTTCATTGTTAAATGGGCATCTTCCCATTCTAAAAAAGTAGTATTTATCTTCCATATGCCTCTTTAAAAAATATTCATCTTACATTATTGTTGTTCTTTATATGAGATAAAAAAATGCTCACAATTCTTCTATGATTATTATTTGAGAATGGGCATATGCCCATTATAAACATCTATTCTTATTTCATTTGTTCTTTTATATTTCCTATATGAGAATGGGCATCTGCCCACTCAAATGGACTTGACATGAAGATGAAGATTACTTTGTTTTATAATGGGTTGTTTCCCCATTTTACAATGGAATGAAAACTAGATGATATTCTTCATGAGAAGAGTTAGAAAATTCATTGGCATTTCTTAGAAATGTTCTTAATATTCTTCATAAAAATAGATAGAGCCAAAAGGGAAAGAATAAGCAATAATTAGAGATAGAGGCTTCACCCAAGAACTCCATTGCATTTGAACTAAGCATAAGGTGAACTACGTAAGGCTTGATCCCTCTTAAGGGTATGTAGCACAACACTTGGATCCCATGGATAGTCCAGCCAATATGGTCCTCCTTCCATATCAATGGTCTACCCTCCATTGTAAAATGGGGAACAACCCATTATTAAATGTTAGTTCGTATGAGGATGGAAAAATGCCCATTCTAAACACTCTAATAAAGTTACATATCAAAAAATACAAGACAAATTAATAGAACTACATAATATGAGAATGGGCATCTACCCAAGTGTATGTAGTGTAGCACTTGGTATAGCCAAGATTCCCATTATATATATAAGGCTTGATCCCCCTCGTGGGTATGTAGTGCAAAGCACTTGGTAGAGCTAGCACTTGGCTCTACCAAGGTTAGTCCAGCCAAAATGGGTGGAGAATGGGCATCTTCCCATTCTAAAACAAATTAATAGAACCACATAATATGAGAATGCTCATATGCCCATTCTAAACATCTATTCTTCTTTCATATGTTCTTCTATATTTCCTATATGAGAATGGGAATCTTCCCACTTAAATGGACTTGACATGAAGATGAAGATTACTTTGTTTTACAATGGTTTGTTCCCCATTTTGCAATTGAATGAAAACCAAATGATATTATTCATGAGAAGAGTTAGAAAAATTCATTGGTGTTTCTTAGAAATGTCCTTAATATTCTTCATAAAAAGAGATAGATCCCAAAAGGGTAAAGAATAAGCAATAATTAGAGATATAGGCTTCAACTGAGAATTATAATGCATTTGAACTAAGCATAAGGTGAACTACGTAAGGCTTGATCCCTCTTAATGTTATGTAGCGCAACACTTAGCTCCATACGGATAGTCCACCAGTATGGTCCTCCTTCCATATCAATTATATTAAAAGATATTAAACATATATGTTCATTTATATATGTTTAATATCAAGACAAATTATATATATATATATATATAAAGAGAATGAGCATATTAAATATTATCCTCATAATATTTCTTCTATTAGTTTATTCTTCTTCTATTATCCATATATGAGAATGGGAATCTACCCATGTATATACAAAGATAAAAATTTTTCTGTTTGTGTGTGTGAATAGAAGTTGCCCATTCTAAAAGAAAGTAAATTTATATATGAAAAAAAAAGTAAAATTCATCTTCATTCTTCTTCTATTAGTCTCTATTCTCTATTCCTATGAGAATGGGCATCTACCCATTTAGTCTCTATTTTCTATTCTCTATTATTTTTCTTTCATAGTAGTGTAGAGGGTATGTAGTGCAACACTTGACTTAGGGTTAGTCCATTCAATATGATACAATTATACAATTATTCTAGTTTATTCTTCTTCTATTATCCATACATGAGAATGGAAATCTTCCCATGTAAATAAAAAGATAAAAAAATGTTTTTCTCTGTTTGTGTGAAAGAATGGGTAGCTATCAATTCTATAAAAAAAAAAAGTTAAATTTTTTTTTTTTTAAATCATCTTTGTTCTTCTTGGAAATTAGTATCTATTCTCTATTCTCTAGTCTTTATTCTCTATTCTCTATAAGTATGTACTTCAACACTTGACTCTGTGTGGTTAGTCCATCCAAAACTATACAATTATTCTAGTTTATTCTTCTTCTATTATCCATAATTATGAGAATGGGAATCTTCCCATGTAGATACAAAGATAAAAATTGTATGTTTCCTATTTGTGTGAAATAATGGGCAGCATCAATTCTAAAATAAAGTAATTTTTTTTAAAAAGTAAATTTCATCTTCATTCTTCTTATATTAGTCTCTATTCTCTATACTCTATGAGAATGGGCATCTACCCATTTAGTCTCTATTTTCTATTTTCTATTATTTTTTTTCTTTGTCTACCCATTCTAAAAAAGAAGTAAAATGTATCTCTCCAATTGCCCATTCTAATAACTCTTAAAAATTTAAATTTCATCTTCATTCTTCTTATATTAGTCTCTATTCTCTATTATCTATTAGAATGGACATCTACCCATTTAGTCTCTATTTTCTATTCTCTATTATTTTCTTTCATGATTCCTATATGAGAATGGGATTTTCCCATTCTAAAAAAGAAGTAAAATTTATCTCTCGAATTTCCCATTCTAATAACTCTACAGATAATTACTAAAGAAGAATAACATAAATAAAACTTACTTTGTTGTATTGTAGAGGGTATGTAGTGCAACACTTGACTCTGTCAGGGTTAGTCCATCCAATACGATACAATTATATAATTATTCAATAGAGCTATAGACATCTTGAAAAATATATAGATATTATTATCTAACCTTTATGAGCTACTATTTAAAAAGGTATTAAACATATATGCTCATTTGTTTCTATGAGAGAATAAAAAGATAACTTCCTTTTGTTAGTCATATATCAAAATGGGCATATTAAATATAATCCTCATAATATTTCTTCTTCTATTATTTTATTCTTCTTCTATTATCCATATATAAGAAAGGTATTCCTCTCATGTAGATAAAAAGATTAAAAATTATTTGCTTAGTAGAATTGGGTTGGTGTATATTAAATTCTCAATGACATTGGCTAATGTTTGTTGTCTTTAGGATCATACATGGCTAATAGTTGGAGTGGATCCAACTCATAGAGGATCCTTCATCTACGATCTTTGAGAATTGGGAAGGAATGTGTGCAATTATTTAATAATAGTGATAGCCACTTCAGTGAGAAGTAATCACTTTCATCCTTTAATCATGTGGTTTGATTTTAAGTAGCCTTCCTTGCCCTCATTTGGCATCTAGACTCCTCTCCCTATTTTTTCTATCATCATGGTGGTGCCCTCTCTTCCTGCCATTTTTTTGGAAAGTGACAAAAGAGAAATGACATTATTCAATTCCATTTCTCGATCACGTCTCAAAGCGAAGTTTTCAGTATTTATTCGTCATCTATCTATGAGGCCATTAAATATGTTATGGGTGATACCTATCTCTATGAATCTAAAAGAGCTTGGGTTAACTCAAAAATTTCCTCGGTGTTTGTTTCAAATCTGCTTTTGGTTATCCATAAAAAATTGGAAGTTATTATCATTTCCCTTTTTTATCTTTCCCTCTCATAGGGTTGGTTTGGATGAATAACTTGAACATTGTAATCTCAACACTCTGTCCATGTTTCATCATCGACATTGAATTTGGTTGGGTTAACGTTATTTGGTGGAACCTTTGGAAAAGAGGAAGTGAGCCCTCACCCACTTCATGCAAGTTGTCTTATAGTTTTTTACAACCCCCAGACCCACAACCTCTCTTTCTTCCAAACATTGATTTAACAGAGATCCATGTTCCTGTCCACCCCGAGTCTGCATTCATGTTTCCACATTGTGGGAACTATTGCATCCCACATACACATTCTGCTAAATATTACCACCGCTAAGTGGTGGTGGATGTTGTCGTATGGCTACTTGGGGTAGCTCTATGGGTTCTTCCTTCTCATTCACTAATGTCAAAGAAGAGGCAATAGATATTTATGATGACGACTAATCTAGAATGATAGTTCATCTATGATATTTTTCGGTAATATGCATTTTGTAATTTTCTCTCTTCGTGTTTCCTTTTTTGGTCACTACTATTTTTTATCTCTGAACGTCAAATTTCTTTTTATCCCTACAATTACTTATCTTAAGTTTCTATGTTCTGTTAAATTAGCTAAATTATTGATCTTGTTATATTCCAATCACATGTATAAATCATCATCATCTCTATTAGCATAACCAAGTTTTAGGTTATTTTCATTTATAAGTAAATGGTGGTAAACAATATATTTGCATGGTGGTCTCACAATGTCATGGTCAAGAACAAATATAAATTTAAACATTATCATAACCCATTATCAAAACCTATTTCTAAGAATTATATAATTATATATATGCATGTTGGTCTCGCTATGTCATAGTCCAGGACAAATATAAAATTAAACATTAGTGTATAAATCCATTCTCAAAATTATAAAACTATATATTTATATATATTAAGATGAGAACTACATAAGGCTTGATCCCTCTCGAAGGTATGTAGTGCTACACTTGGCTCTCAGGGATAATCTAGCTCTATAATACAATTATTAATCATTATAAACAAAAAATGTTACTAGCACAATGCACAACTTCACATTCTATCTTCTATAATTCTTATATGAAAATGGTCATACCTATTCAAAATATCTATTACTTTTGTATGTTTGTTAAATGTGATATATATATATATAGTAAGATGAGAACTGAAAATTACATAAGGTTTGATCCCTCTCGAGGGTATGTAGTGTGTACTTGGCTCTACCAGGGATAGTCTAGCTAGTATAATACAATTATTAATAATTACAAAAAAAAAAAATGTTATCACAATGCACAACTTCCCATTCTATCTTCTATAATTCTTATATGAGAATGGTCATATGCCTATTCAAAATATCTATTATTTTTCTATGTTTGTTAATTGTGAATATAATATATATATATATATATATATATATATATATATAGTAAGATGAGAATTGAGAAATACATAAGGTTTGATCCCTCTCGAGGGCATGTAGTGCATCACTTGGCTCTGGCAGGGATAATCTAGGTAGTATAATACAATTATTAATACTTACAAAACAAACAAACAAAAAAATTCACAATGCACAAATTCTTATTCTATATTCTATAATTCTTATATGAAAATGGGCATAAATATACCTATCTAAAAATTAATCATAAACAAAAAAAAATAGCTCTATTATTATTCTATGATTTTTATCTGACAATGGGCATCTATGATTCTTAATATATGAGAAAGGTTAGATCATAGTAATGGAAGTGCAACATTTAATCCCAAAGGATGAACCATGTGTAACTTGCCCTTGCATGCTTGGTAAATCATCCATCAATGGAAATAGACACATACGACATCAAGGCAACATAGACATGATTCACCAATGATATAAGGCCTAGATGGACACGATTCTCCCTCAGGATAAAATGCTTTACTTTTATTACTATTATCTAACCATGATGAACAATGGTCTTGAACTAACAAACATTTTTGACCATTCTAGTGCCTTGTAGTGGCATGGATTAATTGTCATTAATATCTCCATGATTCCACATACTGGCGTGCAAAAACACAATCTCAATTTCCCTTCAATGAGTGGTCGAAGATGTGTTTTAAAACAATTACCTTTAATTAATAAATAAATGGTGGTAAATAATTCCCTCCAATGAGCGGTCAAAGACATGTTTTAAAATAATTACCTTTAATTAATAAATAAATGGTGTTAAATATATATAATATGAGAAACAATATATTTTAATGATTTCTATATGAGAATGAGAAATGGATGAGAGAATGGGCATCTGCCCATTCAAAAACAAAATAATAGAACTACATAATATGAGGATGGGAAGATGTCATGGTGGTAAACAATATATTTTAATGATTCCTATATAAGAATGGGAAGAGAATAGGCATCTACCCATTCTAAAAAAAAATAATAGAACTACATAATATGAGAATGGGAATCTACTAATTCTAAAACAAAATAATAGCAGCCAAAACAAGACAATTATAAACAAAGAGATGTATTTCTTAGTCCAGCCAAAATGATTGTGTTCAATATTTCCCACCCATTCTAAAATAAAAATAAAACGAAATAGGGCTTGATCCCTCTCAAGGGTATTAAGCGCAACACTTGGTGGTGCCGCACTTAGCTCCACAAAGGTTAGTCCAGCCAAAATGATAAAATTATGGTGCCTACACTTGGTTCCACTAAGTTTAGTCCATCCAAAATGATACAATTATAAACAAAATAATAAAACTACATAAGGCTTGATCCCTCTCAAGGGTATGTAGTGCAACACTTGGCGGTGCCAACACTTGGCTCCACCAAGGTTAGTCTAGCCAAAATGATACAATTATAAACAAAATAATAGAACTACATAAGGCTTGATCCCTCTCGAGGGTATGTAGTGTAGCACTTGGTGGTGCCAACACTTAGCTCCACCAAGGTTAGTCCAGCCAAAATGATACAATTATAAACAAAATAATAGAACTACATAAGGTTTGAAAATGGAAAATTACTAAACTTATGAGCCAATATACAAGATGATTAAGTTCAAATAAGTTTGTTTAATAGAATTAAAATTTAGTTTGAACTTTATAAGCCAATTAATAGAATAAGTTTAGTAATTTAGTTAATAGAATATATGGTAAACAATATATTTTTATTAGTTCTATATGAGGATGAGAATGGGCATCTACCCATTCTAAAACAATATATTTTAATGATTCATATATGAGAATGGAAGATGAGGGAAAATAATGGGCATATGCCCATTTTATAACAATATATTTTAAGGATTCATATATGGCAATGGGCAGAGAATATGTAGTGCAACACTTGGAGGTGTCGAACTTGGCTCCACGGTAAGATTAGTCTAGCCAAAACTAAACAATTATGAATAATAGTCGCAACACTTAGTCTATCTAAAATTATTGAGTTCAATATTGCATGGGAATGTACTAATTATCAAAAATCATAAATTAGCTCAACTTCTCAACTCTGCAAGTCAGTTCACCCACTCAGAATGGGCATAAAATGATTATGTTCAATTAATAATGTGGTGTAGTAAAACATGAGTGCCTAATCATTTCTTCAACAAGGAATATTCAACTAAGTCATAACAAAAGTTTATCATTTAATCCTAAATATATGATTCATGCTGATGTTTGGTAATGCATGACCAATATGTGCATGAATTATATCTTCTAGGATGAAATGCTTCACTTCTATTACTACCTTGATGTTTCACTTTGTCTTGTCAAGCGAAATGCTTCACTTCTATTACTACCTTGATAAACATTGTTTTTCAATATGATGAGAACTATATAAGGCTTGATCCCTCTAGAGGGTATGTAGTGTAGCACTTGGCTCTTCCAGGGATAGTCCAACCAATATGATATAATTATAAACAATTAAATAGAGTAGAGATAAAATAATTCAAATCACAGAATAAGAATAGACATAAAAATAATATGAATCACATAAGAAGAATATAGATAAAATTTTCTATGATCATATTAACCACAAAAATACAGAGAATTATATATATACAATTATTAATTATTACAAAACAAACAATGTTTGTTTGTATGGGAATGAGCTTGTGCCCATCATAAATGTGCACAAATTTTATAAAGGTTATCACAATGCACAACTTCATGTTATCTTCAAATCACAACACCTTATCGTTTGCACAAGTGTGTATGTGCTTGTGCTCATAGTGTGCTTGGATAACATGGTGTTGTCTCCTGAAAAAAGCTCTGCATTTTCATTGCCAAATCCAAATTTTTGAGCTCACACCCTTCGTTGGTGTCTAAGGCAAGTTTGAGATTCAAGAAATTAGCTAAAATCGTGCCCTTGAGCTATTTAAACCTCTCGTGTCACTCATTTTTTAGAAATCCTCCTCTTCCTGGTCTGTGCACATAATATCCTTTTGCCCCTCCCATTTTTGATCGAAATGGTTCACTTGTTCCATGGCCGGGTTGTCGAATCATTTTTTTCCTTCATGCCTCTAGCTCGTGAAGAAAATTCAAAAATTGGACTCAAAATGATGAATTTCTCTTCCTCTGTGTATTTTTCCATAGTCGGGAATGATGGGCATTTCTTTCCCGCCAAATTTTTGCCTCAACATTCCCCAATGATAAGTGGGTCTCCCTAATTGGTGCGGTCCAGTTATACTTTAAAGACTCAATGGACGACTCCACGTGTCACAACGGCACAACTCTAGGGGTAGGAAAGGTCAATTACCAATTCAGCAAAGTAAAGCGCCACATGGTGGAAGACATTGAAAAGTTAAGGTAGACGAGCGGGCCGAGGGGGAATTCAAGACTTTGAGCCTTTTTGTAAAAAGGTGAAAAATTAAAAAGTAACCCATGCCCCGATCAGGCTACCAAGGAAAAATTCAAAGCTTGAGCCCATGCAGGAAAAATTTAAAGGAAAGGCCCACCGTTGAAAAGTCAAATCGAGAAGCGGACAGTGGGGAATTTGAGTTTTTGAACCTTTTTCTAAAAAAGGTTAAAATGTTGAGAAGAGAACCGCGACCCGCCTACAAATAGAACGTGCCACGTGTCCTAGTCAAATTGGAGTAGCGGGCCGGTGGAGGAAATTGAGTTTTTGAACCTTTTTGTAAAAAAGGTTAAAATGTTGAGAAAAATACCATGATCCCATTTCCAATAAGAATGTGCCACATGTCCTAGTTGAAAATTCAAAGCGGGGTTGCGGGCCAATTTGTTCCAAATTGCCAAATCTCTAAAAAATCACAAAATGCAAAGGGCTTCCCCTCGTAACCGCTCCAATCCCTTCCTGCCACGTGGACGGCCCAAATTCAAAGCTAGAGGAGAAAATCAAATGTTCTAGATTTAAACTAACAAATCAAATGTAACGGTTGCTTTGCAAGGTCTGGTTTTAGCTGCCATCAACGTTTTCTTCATGATAAAGGAATTCGAAGAGGCGTGAATGATTTTTAATGTTGTAACAGTTTCTTGCAAAGAATATAATGACTTCTCGACGTCATTCCAAGGGTTGGAGATTAATTTCAGAAAAACGAGAGTGCTTTGTACTTAAAAAAGATAAAAATGTCATTCTTCTTCTATTTTCTCTTCTTCCTCGAATTTATTCCATTCTCAAGATATGTACAAACTCTGCTCAAGCTTCAATAAGAAAAGAAGGAATTTTTGCCTCCTTGATTAAAGAATTAATTGGTACTTTGTGACCAATGAGTTTCATTTGGTCTTGTAGCTTCTCCCATGGATTTGTTTTCCTTCGATTATAAATGCATGTAAATGAAGTTTCTAATTGATGTGTGTGGGCATCTGATATTCTACCCACAACATTAGTTTTTCCTACCTCCATTCTCACTCCCTTTTCCCTTCTCAGACAAAGTTCTTCTCTAGTGAGAAATTGCTAGCTTTTCCACAGGGACAGTGGAGTGCCCCTGTTGGATCTTTGGTCAAAAGACCACCATTGAAATCCACTTTTTCACGCATGCACATACGGAAGTTACACCATTCAAGTAGAGGGACTTAGATTCCCATAGCATTGGCTTGAAACCCACCAATTTGTCCATAAGACAAATTTTTCGCCAATGATTTTGGTGCCCTTGTGGGGCAAATCTTACAGATCTCGCACCTAAAAACAACCTCAAAGCATCATAAAAAAATATTATAAGTGAAAAATTTTTAGAGATTGAATAATCACACAAACTACATGGATGTAAATCATGACTATTTAGGAAATCCTCCTATTGAGAGACCTGATTTACTCTTTCACATCCAAGAAGACATTGCTTCTGATATGAGAGAAGCCATTTGGCACAGTAGACAAAGTGTAAATCAATACTTCATTGCCATAAGGATTTTGGACCTGGAAGAGGAACATGTTGTTAAATTGGAGAGACAGAGACAAATTCCAGCACCCCAAAGGAGAGCATAAATCTTCAAGCTGGCTGAGAGAAGATACACCCAACAACTGAGGCAAGGAGGACAAATTGATCCCACATTTAAAGAGCTTGAAAGAGAGGTAGTTGTTGAAGAGGAGATAAGAGCTCAACTTGAAGAAATAGAAAGACTCCAACTTGAAGCGTAAGAAATAGCAACAACAAAATCGAAGCAACCTTAGCGAGACCGGAGGGAGGCTAGAAATAGGAATAGAATGGGTGATCATGAAGATGAAGTACGTAGGCCTAACATGCCATGGGGAAGGAATACTGGTCCACTCACCCTTCCACAACCACTTCATCACCTCCCAAGAGGCTCAAGAAATAACTTCTAAAAATTCAAAGGGGATGGTTCTCAACTCCAAGAAGAACATGTAGCATCATTCATCACTGCTTTTGGAGTGTTGGGAGTTGAAGATGAAGATGTTTCAATTAGGCTATTTGTGGAGTCACTCCAAGAAAAGACTGTTGAATGGTTCTACATGCTACCCCCAAGATCTGTCACATGTTGGGAAGACATAAGAAGTGCATTTGAACATAGGTTCAAGAGCACAGAAGATTGTCAGGATCTATTGGTCCAATTGGTTCAGATGAAGAAAGAGACCTCTGAATCAATGAGATATTTTGTAAAAAATTATAATAGGTTGACAAGAAGGATCCCAGAAGATGTGGTACCCCCTAAAAACAACTTGAAAAGGTTCTTCATCAGTGCTTTTCCATCAGAAGTTGGTTTCTTCCTTAGAAGAGCCCAACCAAGAACATTGAGGGAAGTTCAAGACTTTGCAGTTGAGACTAATGATGATCTAATTCTTTCTGGCAAAGTGAAAGGACCAAATGGGAAGAAAAAGGTCGAGTTCAAATTTGAGGATTCTAATAAATATGGACTTAATCAACTTAAATATTATATAATGTTACAATAAATATTTAAATAAACATTACATCATAACATAAGTAAATAAATAAATACTTACATGAAATAAATAACACATGTGACATAGTATTTGTAGTGGAAAATCTCAAAAGGGTAAAAACCACTTTGAAAATAACCTTTTACTTCAAAAACTTATTTTACATCCAAAGAAGATCACCTCCTCCTCACAAACCCTATTTACTAAGGGTAAAACCAAATCACTTGATTTGCACATCTTTGATATATTTTCCAAATATATCAAATGAGGACCTAAAGTCCTTTTTATATAAGGTGATTGGGTATGTCTCCCGACCCACATTTTCAACCTAAATGGTTGACACATATACCTAGGTGAGTGTATTTAATAAATATAAACATAACTTATTCACATTATTAAATACTTACCTAATGTATATTACCTAGGTATGAATATTTATTATTAAATATTTAATCTATATAATAGTGATGGACCCATATTAATTAAGGTTTGGCCAACCCACTTAATCATTATGTTCTAACACTCCCCCTTAATGATAAGTGGGATAACAAATGCCAATAGATTACATGCTCGTAATACATTAGAGGATTTACAATCCTTAAACCATAAAGGTTTTAGGCTATCATATTGGTTGAAGGAATTATAACACCTTCATCATACTCAAGTTACCTTTTGGTATAAAAGGATTTGGAATCCCAAAAATCATCCCATGATCAGTGGCTAATTATGATTTGTGAGTTTTACATATTCTCACAAGTTCTCATAAAAGGTTATTGAACCCAATCATATAGGAGTATTTTATAATCAAGGACCTCCTTAATAATATGATTGAACATTGGATGTTTACTAGTAAACTCAATAGCACTAAAGAGTTTACTAAAGACCGCCTTTAAGATATTTCTACACTTCTTTCTAAAAAATAAGCCAATGAGGTATACATGCCCGAAGGTCTTTGTACACTTTCCTTAATGTCTTTTTACAAATTCCCGAAGGTCTTTTTACAAAAACCAAGTTCCATTAGGAGGTGACATTTTCATGCACACTCCCCCTTAATGGCTACTCTGAAAATCCAAAATTTTTACAAAAGTGACAAAACTTTACAATACTCAAGGGCTTTGTGAAGATATCAACAACTTCCGCCCATCGGTCGGCATGAACTTGAGATCTATCTCACCACTTATCACCTTCTCACGGATGAAGTATATGTATATCTCAATGCTTTGACCTATGATGTTATATTGGATTATGTGCAATATCTATGGTGCTTTGGTTATCACATAACAAAGGAACACTTCGTGGATCCTCCATTTTTATCTCATTGAACAACCTCTTTAGCCATAGATCCTCTTTTACATGTTCCATTGCACTTCTATACTCAGCATCTGTTGAAGAGATAGAAATAGTTGGCTGATTTTTACTGCACCAAGTAATAACACCTACACCAAATTTAAACACATAACTAGAAGTAGATTTTCTATCCAATACATCACCAACATGATCAGAATCACAAAATCCATATAAGTTAGCATTTTCATTCTTAGTATAAAGCAACCCATAATTGATTGTAGCTTTAATATATCTAAGAATATTTTTTGCAAGATTCCAATGATCTCTATAAGGTTCCTACATAAACCTAGAAGTAATTCATACTTGCATAGCAAATATATGGTCTAGTGATAGTGAGATATATCAAACTACTAACAAAGCTGCCTATATAAAGTAGGATCAAATTTTTCACATGCAGAGTTTAGGATTAATTTTCAGTCCAACTTCCATAGGAGTAGAAATTGATTTATAATCAATCAAGTTAAAAATTTTCAGTACTTTGGTTGCATATTGTGCTTGAGAAACAACAATAGAATGTTTATCTTGAAATACAACCATGCTAAAAAATTATGTAAGAGACCTAAATCAGTCATTTCAAATTATTGTTTCAATTTTTCTTTAATTCTACAAATTAAAGCAGATTATCACCAGTCATAAGCAAATCATCAACATATATACAAACAATGATAATATGTGATCCTTCTTACTTAATGAATAGATCATTGTCAGGAAGAAAAATTAGCAAATCATAACTATTTAAAGAAAGAATTAATTTTCGCATACCAAGATTTAGGAGCTTGTTTTAAACCATACAAAGATTTTTTCAATTTACAAACATAGTTTTCTTTACAAGTTTCTTCAAATCCTTTAAGTTGAGACATGTAAATTTTTTTCTTTTAAATCACCATTCAAAAAGGTATTTTTCACATCCATTTGGTGGATTTCCCACCCAAATTGAACGGAAATTGCAAAAAGGTCCTAACAAGACTCATTTTAGCTACGGGGGTAAATGTCTCAACATAATCAATACCAGTATCTGAGTGAAACCTATAGCAACAAGTCTAGCTTTATGTTTGTCAATACTACCATCTCGTATTATATTTTACTTTGTATAACCACCTAGACCCTCCCTGGTTTGATTTTGAATTAGGGCATTATATCCACTTGTATTGCATTGATCCACTTCACATCCCGAGAAGCTTCTTCAAAAAAAAATTGGATCAGGTTCATACAAGGTCATTAATGCATGGTATGTATGATGGCTTCTAGTCATTTTCCTAAGATCAATAGGATTAGAACTCTCAAACATAGATTGATCCTATTTTGGTTTCTTAACTAGGGAGTTAGGAGATTCAGAAGCATCTCTAGTATCAACACAAGAAACATCATCATGACCATTTACTATATTCTCAATATCAGAATCATAACCATTATTAGAAATATTGACAGAGTTAGGAACATCTTTACCATTATAAGATGAACAAAAGTATTTTTCTAAAACCACCACATTGCGGTTTTCAGTGACTTCCCTTTTTACAGGGTTGTAAATCCTTAGACATGTAGTGTTAATACCATATCCAATGAAAACACAAGAGAAATAAGTCATATCAAGTTTCTTTCTTTTCTTTTTAAGAATGTATAAAGAAGTAGAACTACCAAAAAAATTTAGATGAGAAATATCAAGTTTTTGATTTAACCATTTTTCTAAAGGAGTTGAAAGATGAATAGCTTTGGTGGGAACCCTATTTAGAATATAGACTGTTGTATTCATTGCTTTTGCCCACGTAAATTTGGGAAGACTAGCATAAGGAAGCATACTATGAGCCATATCTAAATTAGTCATATTCTTACGTTCGTAACACCATTAAATTAGGGAGAATGAGGAGAAGTTAATTACCTTTTAATACCACGTCGTCAATACAAAAAAATTCAATTTTTTTACTAACATATTCACCCCCATTATCTGTTCTAAGTCTCTTAATTTTATAATTTGAAGATTTTTCAACGAGATGCTTTGAATTCCTTAAATTTCCTAGTACATTAGATTTATTATTAAGAAAATATGACCAAATCATCTGGTGAAATCATCAATGAAAGTCGCAGCATATAAAAAACCATTTAATGAATCTACTTCAAGAGGTCCTCTAACATCACTATGAATAAGTTCTAGTGGGGAAGATGAACTCTCTTCAAGATGTGAGTGAAAGGGTTTAGCACTTTGTTTTGAGCATAAACACCCTTCACATGCATCATGAGAAGAAGATAACATAGGAAAACCTTTCACAAGATTATATCTAGCCATTTCATATAAACTTCTATAATTAACATGTCATAATCTTTCATGCCATAGTTTTGAATTATTCAAATTTTGAGAAACAAAACAGGATACATAATGGAAATCATCAAAAATATACAGACCATTTCTTTGAATTCCTTCAGCTATTATATTATCATTACTATCCTTGATATACCAAGTATCTTTCAAAATTTGAATAGCCAAACCATCACAAGTTAATTGAGAACATGATAAAAGGTTCTTTTTGAGATTAGGAACAAATAAAATATTATTTAACACACCATTAGCAAATTTTATTTTCCCTTTCTTTATTGCTTCTAAAGATGAGTTATCACCAAGATACACACGTTCATTGATTTTCACATCAAATAAAGAATTTGAAACACCATTCATATGATTTGATGCACCTGAATCTAGAATCCATTCAAAATTAGAGGAAGAATACAACGTAGCATATAATGCAATCATTTTAGGAATATCATTAGAGCTATCATTTTTCCTTAAATTATATTTTGAAGAAACAATTTATTTTTTATTTTTGGATAGGTTTCTTAGTTTTGAAATATTCATTTTTATGTCCAAATTTACCACATTTGTGACATTTACCACTAAAGCTAACATGTAATTGATCAGAAGAAAAACTTTTCTTATCAATAAAAGAAGATTTAGATCTAAATTTTTGATCTGAGAAGGGCTTATGAGGTTTGAACTTTGAATTCTGAGCAAGAAGTGCTTGAGAGGCATTCTCCTTAGAGTCAAAGTTCATCATCACTTGCTCTTCTTGTATCAAAAGTGAACTCAAGGTATTTAAATCAGGTAGATCATTTTCATTTTGATATTTAGAGTTTAAGATAGAAATAAAATTCCTAAATCTTTCATGTATATTTAACTGAACAATAAAGTAGATTAATTTTTCACCAATTAAATCATAATTGTATCCATCTAATTGTGCTTTAATATTTTTAATTTTTCTAATAAATTAACTACTTTGCATCTCCTTTCATAGGAGTTGTAAGAAATTATAAAACTAATTTAATAATTTTAGATAAACGCGTACCTTCATGTATGGATTCTAGTTGTATCCATACCTTTTCGGATGTTTGATATTACCAATGTGTAGAAGGAACTCATTGTTTACATTACGTAAAATCATAGAAAGAGCCTCTTGCATTCGTTGTGAGAATGCATTCATGTTATCTGATCTGTTGACGACAAAGTGGGAGTAACCTCGGATCCGAAAAATTGTCTAAAGTTTCATCGCCATAAGTTCTAATTTGACCCTGATCTTCCAAATGTTGTAGTTGGTCTCATTCAGGATCTGGGTTTTGTCAAGACAAAAATAGTTGGACGTCATTGTTTTCCTGAACCTATAAAACACACCCCATTATAATATACAATGTACCACGAGTTAGATACATTTTTATCAAAAAAAGAAACACTTTTAATAGAAACAAATCTAAATTTTATAGATCTACATAAAATATTTAATCATAACTAATTTTGTCATTACAATGCATATTAATTAACCTCCCATGATCAAAATAATAACCCGCAATATAAAGGGCTTTGCATTATACCCCAAACTTATATATATAAATTATAACCATATATAAGTGAAGAAGAAACCCTTAAGAATGTAAAATAACTTCAAATTTTTGGAAAAAAATAATGTAGACAAAGATTCAGTCAAGCTTAAATTTGACATCTAAATGACCGTCATATTGCCTTATGTTTGGTCTGTCATGACAGTCATTTGACCGTCAAATTTAATGGAGTCAAAACTTGTTATGTATTTCTAGAATTTCTTCTTCTATATAATATTAAGGAGGTTATATTTTAATACATTATATTAACCTATTATAATTTATAATGTAAAAATATATTCACTTTAAAAAAGAGATATATAATTTATATAATGTAAATAAAAAACATATAGTCTATAAAAATTATAAACTATAGTATATATACTATCTTTTTAAATAAACACATATAACCCTTATTACGTGGCCCCTCATGAAAAAAGATTTAAAACATTTACCAAGTCATGTAATTTTAAATTCTACATAAACCTTAGAATTTACAATGAGACAACATTTGACACATCCAATGGAAAAATTCAAATCCTATTTTGATGGAGCTTTGTCTCTTCCTTCATTTACCATTGACAAAATTCAACCTACACATATTAAAACTATAGAAAAATATATATCTCAAACATTTTACCCTTACCTCTACACAAGTTTTCACGGAAGGTAAGAAGTTTCCAAATTTTTCACCTGTGAATTCACCTTGATTCTTCACAAAGTAAAACTTTTAGGTTGCACTTATTTTAAATACCCTTCCGGGTTGGTTGAAAAAACTCATACAAATTAAATAAATAAAATATAAAATATTTTCTCTTAATTTATTTAATTTACCTTTCCGGGTTGGTTGAAAAAACCTATACAAATTAAATAAATAAAATATAAAACATTTGCTCTTAATTTATTTAATTTACCTTTCTAGGTTGGTTGAAAAAACCCATACAAATTAAATAAATAAAATACAAAACATTTGATCTTAATTTATTTAATTTACCTTGCTCTGTTACCATGTTAGAATTTGAGGATTCTAATAAATACGGATTTAATCAACTTAAATATTATATAATGTTACAATAAATATTTAAATAAACATTACATCATAACATAAGTAAATAAAGAAATACTTACATGAAATAAATAACACATGTGACATAGTATTTATAGTGGAAAACCCCAAAAGGGTAAAACCCACTTTGAAAATAACATTTTACTTCAGAGAAATTATTTTACATTCAGTAAGATCACCTCCTCCTAACAAACCCTATTTACCAAGGGTAAAACTAAATCACTTGATTTGCACATCTTTGATATATTTCTTGAATATAGCAAATGAAGATCTAAAGTCCTTTTTATATAAGGTGATCGGGTATGTCTCTCGGCCCACCTTTTCAACCTAAATGGTTGACACATATACCTAGGTGAATGTATTTAATAAATATAAACATAAATTATTCACATTATTAAATACTTACCTAATGTATATTACCTAGGTATGAATATTTAATAATAGAAAAGTATTTCATATTATTAAATATTTAAACTATATAATAGTGATGGACCCATATTAATTAAAGGTTGACGAAGACCACTTAATAATTATATTCCAACATCCCAGAAGATGTGGTCCCCCCTGAAAACAACTTGAAAATGTTCTTCATCGGTGTTTTTCCATCGTGAAGTTGGTTTCTTCCTCTAAGAGCCCAACCAAGAACATTAAGGGAAGTTCAAGACTTTATAGTTGAGACCGATCTGATGATCTAATTCTTTCTGGAAAAATGAAAGGACCAAATGGGAAGCAAAAAGGTCAGAGTTCAAATTTATTCACCACCGATCCAATATTTCAAAAAATGGCAAATCAGAAAATGTCACAAATCACAATGAGGAATGCTCCAAGGAGACCAAACCCTCCTGATAGACCAAGAATTGCTCCACCCCCTCGTAGGCTTGCTCTTGAAGCACCATCGGTCAATGCCATCTGTGACACTAGGGAATTAGAAGGAGCAGATATTGAGGAAACTGAAGAAGAAAGCATGGATGACCATGAAAACTATCTTGAAATTAAAGAGGTTGGCATGCACAATGGCCTGATTGAGTACATTGATGATGAGGAGGAAGGTGATGAAGAAGCTCCAAGTTTTTCATGTGCTATTTTCACTCATGCACAATCCAAGAATGGTGTTTTAGCCTCAGAAGTTACAAAGCAGATGATAGGAAGAGCAAAGAAGATAGCTCTTCAAAGCCTCCACAAAACAAGATCATCACAGAGGATCACCATTACCACCTTCCATGGAATCAACCAAAGAGAAACTAGATTCACTGGTTACCAAGGATCATGTTACTCTGCCAAGTAAGTTATCTAACTCTTCTTCCAACTCAAAGGTTGTTAAGAGAAATTCTCTTCTAAATGTTGGTTCTGCAAGAACATCTAAATTTCAATCAAGGGCTACACCCTCACCTCCTTCCAAGTCAATTGCTACATTTGAAAAGGAGAACCCAACACCAAAAGTAACAAAACCTCTTCCATTTAAGTCCTCATCCACTGTTGGAACCTCTTCCTCATCTACCATAGCTCCATTTGACTTTGTGGAGCATGCAAGAAAAACTAAGGTTCAACTCTCTAAGATTGAATACCTACAAACACATCCTGCCCAATTTGACAGATTCATCAAAGCAGTCTAGGGTGGTAACTCTACATACCCAATATCTAATTCTAAAGGCTTGCTTCCCACACCATATTCTCAAAACATGCTAGCCCTCAGTGCCTCCAACACCAACAGAGTTGAGCCTTTTTACCTGTCACTTCTCATCAAAGGTTTCCAGCTGAATAATTGCATTATAGACTCTGGAGCCTCAAATAATGTGATGCCAAAAAAATTTGCAAATGCTCTTGGTCTTACTTTGACCCGGGTAAATGGCACATGCTATTCAATGGAATCCAAACAAGTTCCATTGGTAGGAAGGATTAAGGATGCTCAAGTCGCACTAGCTGATTACCCTGACAAGAAGATACTCGTGACCATTCTAGTGCAGACATCAGAACATCATTTGGTATGTTGTTGAGTAGAAGTTTTTATAGAGATCTAGGTGGAGAAATAAAAATGGATTGGTCATCTGCAACTATCCCAGTGAAAGGAGAAATGAAGAAGTTGTTACTAGTCAGAAGATGAAATTCACAGTAAGGAAATCTGATGATCCAAAAGCTAACATCCTTTTTCAAGATGGTGGGCTAGGAAACTACTTCCTTACATCACAAAAGGAAGAGAACTTTCCACTCCTCATGGAAGAAGAAGAAGATCAGATTTGGACAATGGAGTTTGATGGCAGTCATTCCAGAGTAGGTTCAGGGGCTGGTGTAGTATTATACTCTCCCTCCAATGAGATATATCCTTTTTCCTACAAGCTACAATTTGACAATACAAATAATATAGCAGAGTATGAAGCATTACTCTTAGGCATGAATGTAGTAGAGGACATGGGAATTAAAAAGCTGAGATGCAAAGGTGATGCAGAGATTGTGGTGAAGCAAGTCCACTAGCAATATCAGGTAAAAAATCCCAGACTCGGGCATTATAGAAATAGGGTGTGGGACTGCATTGAATCCTTTGATGCATTCTCCATTGAAGCTATCCCTAGGGAGTAGAATGAAAAGGATGATTCTCTAGCAGTTTCAGCTTCCTTAGTGACACCTCATCCCTCTTTTGGCAAGGATAAAGTGACCATTGAGATGGTGTTCAAACCCAACGTACTAGACAATGCAAATCACTGGCAAGTCTTCAATGATGACAATTAGATCTTATCCTTCTTAGAACAAAGGGATAACTTCAATAATCTTTTCTTTGAAGGAAGTGAAAACCCACACCGTGAATCAGTTCCCAAAGAAGAGAAGGAGGGAGTTGAGGGGATTGATGAAGAGGGAGTAATCAAACTGAAAGGAAACAAAATCCCTAAAGGCCTAGTTTCTTTGGAAGATCTCTTTGACAAGCATGACAGGTTCATCCAAGAAAAAGAAAAGCAGTCTTCTCAGTGTCCATCTAATTTTGATCAAGAAAACATTGGCACTTTAGAGAATCCAAGGATGGTTAATATTGGTAAATTTTGCTCACCAGAAGAGAAGAGAAATTTTGTTGCTCTGCTAAAAAAATACTCAGATGTGTTGGCTTATTCCTATGATGAACTCAAATATTTCCAAGCCAAAGGAAATGAACCACTCCATTCCTTTGAAGCAAGGATCCAAGCCCTTAAGGAAAAAGTAAAGGCCCTACAATCCAAAGATTGCTAATGTTATCAAAGAAGAGATGACAAAGATGCTTAATGCTAGAATCATTTTCCCCATCCACCATTCAACATGGGTGGCTAACATTGTGCCAGTAAGGAAGAAGAATGGGGAAATAAGAATTTGTGTAGACTTCTGAAATCTAAATCAAGCATCTCTCAAGGAAAATTACCCTCTTCCAATCATAGATCATATTTTGCAAGCAGTCTCCGGATCTCGAGATGCTCTCTTTCCTTGATGGATTCACAGGGTACAACCAAATCAAGGTGGTATAAGAGGATTGCAACAAAACAGCCTTCATAACACCTTGGGGCACTTTTGCCTACAACAGAATGCCTTTTGGCTTGATCAATGTTGGAGCCACTTTCCGAGGGCAATGGACTTGGCCTTCAAAGATTTGAAATATTGCATTGTCATTTACTTGGATGACCTCACGGTTTTCTCAAAGAGGAGGGGAGATCATATCTGTCATTTGGAGCAAGTCCTTGCAAGATGTAGAAGACATGGCATTTCTCTAAATCCTAAGAAATGCATTTTTGGAGTCACAGAAGGTAAGTTGTTGGGACACATTGTGAACAAGCATGGAGCACACATTGATCCTGAGAGGATCAGAGCTATCCAAGCACTATCCTTACCAACCAGCAAGAAGGGAGTCCATTCATTCTTTGGAAAGGTAAACTTCCTTCGTCATTTTGTGCCTGAGTTTTCTGAACTGACCAAGCATATAACTTCCATGATGAAGCCTCAAACATGTTTCAAGTGGGATAAGGAAGGAAAAACAACATTTGAGGAGATAAAGAAAGCCATTGCCAAAGCTCCAACTCTTGTATCTCCATATTTCAACAAGGAGTTCATCATGTATTGTTATGCATCAAAACATACACTCTTTGTTGTCCTTGCTCAAAAAAATGATGAAGGTTTGGAAGCACCCATTGCTTTCATGAGTTGTCCCTTGAAAAATCATGAGCTAAAGTACAGTCAATTGGAGAAACATGCCTACGCAGTGGTTAAAGTTGTTAAAAGTTTCATATTCTACATTCTTAATTCCCATACAAAGTGGTGATGGTCCCTGGAAGTGCAATCAAGTCCATTTTGACTCAACAAGATCTCGGGGCTAAGAGAGGAAGTTGGATGGAAAAGACCCAAGAGTTTGACTTGGAGATTAGACCCTCTAATCTGGTGAGAGGAAATGGTTTGTGCAAGCTGATTGCGGAAGATGAAGACCTTAAGGATCAGCAAGGAGAAAAGGATGGTGTTTGCTCAACTTGTTCAAGAGACAGTCCACAAGTGCTCTTTGTCACCACTACTAATGAGTGGTATGCTGATATTGCTTACTACCTCACTTATGGAGAATGCCCTCCTCATCTTGACTACAAACAAAGAAGGAAACTCAAGCTAAAGGAATCCAAGTTTGTGATCTGGAATCATGCACTTTACAAGAGAGGCCTAGATGGTTGTTTCCTCAGGTGTGTAGATAAGGAGCAACAAGAAAAGTTTCTTAGGGCCTATCATGATCAAGCTTGTGGTGGAAATTTCTCAACAATGGTCACTGCACATAAGATCCTCAAAGGAAGATATTATTGGCCCTCCATCTTTGCAGACACTCAAGATTGGGTTTCTAAATACAAAACATGCCAAAAATTTGTTAGAAAGCCACAACTAGCTACATTGCCACTCAGGCCTGTGGTGATTGAAGAACCATTTCAGCAATGGGGGCTAGATTTTATTGGTGTTTTGAATCCTCATTCAAGTGCAGGGCACACTTATGTACTCACTGTAACTAATTACTTCACCAAGTGGGTGGAAGCCATTCCAACCAAGCAGGCCAGCTCTAAAATGGTCTACAACTTCATCAAAGAGAATATCATTGTCCATTTTGGAATACCACAGAAGATTGTTGTAGACAATGCCACCTATTTCTCTTCCAAGGAGCTCACAGATTTTTTCTATGGCTTTGGAATCTCTCTATCTCACTCCTCTAACTACTATCCATAGGGAAATGGTCAAGCTGAGTCAAGCAACAAGAACATTGTTACCATTGTTCGTAAGCTGGTTGATGAGAAGCAAAGGAACTGGCACAAGAAATTATATGATGCATTGTGGGTTGATAGGATCACTCCTAAGAAGGCAATAGGTATGTCACCTTTCCAAATGTTGTATGGAGTTGAGGCAGAGATTCCCCTCACAATTGAGATGCTAGCTCTCAAGTTGCTGCAAGAAATAGAATATGGTCAATACAAAGACTCCATTGACAAGAGGATCCTCTTCCTAGAGAAGCTAGAGGAAAGCTAGATGCCAAGTGGTGGATAGAATTAAGGAACACCAATTGAAAGTAAAGAAGATCTTTGAAAAGAGGGTGAAGGCAAGAGAATTCAAGGTTGGATATTTTGTCCTATTATGGGACAAGAGAAGAGAACCAAAAGGCAACCATGGAAAGTTTGATTCATTATGGCTTGGCCTGTTCCAAATTCATGAAGCTTGTGGTGAGAATTTTTTTCTCCTCTCATACCTGGATGGAACACCATTAGAATTTCCTCGAAGCGGAAATACTTGAAATTGTATCATCGGTGAAGGTGGGTTGTCCCCACCCCTGTACCATAGGTGATTTGCGTAGGTGTGTTTTTCCCTTTGTTGTTGTGTAGTTTTGGTTTTGTTGTGTGTGCTTTAGTTTGTGTGTTTCCTCTTCTTCCTTTCTTTCTCAGAATTGTACATAAATCTGCAAGGTCTAATGGATAACCTTTGGTTAAATGTAATATGTTTTGAAATGCAAGATTCGGATCCTCATGTTATGACCTAGCCATGCCCAGTTCACACCAAATCCCCAAGCTAGAGCCAGTTGTTGTCTCTTGAAAAAATCTCTGTATTTTCATTGCCAAATCCAAATTTTTTGAGCTCGTGCCCTTCGTTAGTGTCTAAGGCAAGTTTGAGATTTTAAAAATTAGCTAAAATTGTGCCCTTGAGCTGTTTAAACCTCTGTGTCACTCATTTTTTTAGAAAATCCTCATCTTCCTGGTCTGTGCAAGTAATATCCTTTTTCCCCTCCCATTTTTGATTGAAATGGTTCACTTGTTCCATGGCCCGGGTCGTCGAATCATTGTTTTTCCTTCATGCCTCTGGCTCATGAAGAAAATTTGAAAATTGGACTCAAAATGATGAAGTTCTCTTCCTCTGTGTATTTTTCCATAGTCGAGAATGATGGGTGTTTCTTTCCCCACCAAATTTTTCCTCAGCATTCCCCAATGATACGTGGGTCTCCCTGATTGGTACGGTCCAGTTATACTTTAAAGACTCAGTGGACAGCTCCACATGTCACAACAACAAGCAACTCCAGGGGTAGGAAAGGTCAATTACCAATTCAGCGCCAAAGTGCCACATGGTGGAAGACATTGAAAAGTCAAGGAAGACGAGCGGGCCATTGGGGAATTCGAGACTTTGATCCTTTTTGTAAAAAGGAAAAAAATTAAAAAGTAACCCGCAGCCCCGATTAGGCTACCAAGGAAAAAGTTAAAGGAAAGGCCCGCTGTTGAAAATTCAAATCGAGCACCGGGCCGGTAGGGGAATTTGAGTTTTGAACCTTTTTGTAAAAAAGGTTAAAATGTTGAGAAGAAAACTGCGACCCCACCTACAAACAAAACGTGCCATGTGTCCTAGTCAATTTGGAATAGCGGGCCGACAGAGGAAATTGAGTTTTTGAACCTTTTTGTAAAAAAGGTTAAAATGTTGAGAAAAAGACCATGATCCCATTTCCAATAAGAATGTGCCACGTGTCCTAGTTGAAAATTCAAAGTGGGGTTATGGCCAATTCATTCCAAATTTCCAAATCTCTAAAAAATCACAAAATGCAAAGGGCTTCCCCCATAACCACTCCAATCCCTTCCTGCCACATGGACGACCCAAATTCAAAGCTAGAGGAGCAAATCAAATGGTCTAGATTTAAACTGGAAAATCAAATGTAACGGTTGCTTTGCAAGGTCTGGTTTTAGCCGCCATGAGTGTTTTCTTCATGATAAAGGAATTCAAAGAGGTGTGAATGATTTGTAATGTTGTAACGGTTTCTTGCGAAGAATATAATGACTTCTCGATGTCATTCCAAGGGTTGGCGATTGATTTCAAAAAAATAAGAGTGCTCTGTACTTGGAAAAGATAGAAAATGTTGTTCTTCTTATATTTTCTCTTCTTCCTCAAATTTATTTCATTCTCAAGATATGTAAAAACTCTGCTCAAGCTTCAATAAGAAAAGAAGGAATTTTTGCCTCCTTGATTGAGGAATTAATTGGTACTTTGTGACCAATGAGTTTCATTTGGTCTTGTAGCTTCTCCCACAGATTTGTTTTTCTTCTAATTATAAATGCATGTAAATGAAGTTTCTAATTGATGTGTGTGGGCATCTGATATTCTACCCACAACATTAGTTTTTCCTACCTCCATTCTCACTCCCTTTTCCCTTCTTAGACAAAGTTCTTCTCTAGTGAGAAATTGATAGCTTTTCCATAGGGAAAGTGGAGTGCCCCTGCTGGATCTTTAGGCAAAAGACCACCATTAAAATTCACTTTTTCATGCATGCACATATGGAAGTTGCACCGTTCAAGTAGAGGGACTTAGATTCCCATAGTGTTGGCTTAAAACCCACCAATTTTTCCACAAGATAAATTTTCTCACCAACACATGGGTACTATCTCCAAGTTGTGGGAATTGCTACTTGAGATAGACCTCCAGAGAAATCTAGTTCTTATTCCTAAACCACCGCCACAATCTACTCTAATGCAAGCAAACCTATCTTTCCTAATCTAACTTTTTAAGGGACCAGGGAGAAGGTGTGCATGAAAACAAAGCCTACACTGAAGCGGTGATACACCATAAAAGGAGAGTGTGAGAATAGTCTTCCAATGTGTGAAAAGTAGGAGCAAAGTACATACTAAACACATGGGTACTATCTCCAAGTTGTGGGACTTGCTACTTGAGATAGACCTCCAGAGAAAGCTAGTTCTTATTCCTAAACTACCCGCCACAATCTCCTCTAATGCAAGCAAACCTATTTTTCTTAATCTAACTTTTTAAGGGACCATGGAGAGGGTGTGCATGAAAACAAAGCCTACACTAAAGCAGTGATACACCATAAAAGGAGAGTGTGAGAATAGTCTTACAATGTGTGAAAAATAGAAGCAAAGTACATACTAGAAGGGGTGATAATGATAATGAATCCACATCAATTCTCCATATTCTAGCAAATGCATTCACATCAATATTCCATACATGCGCAATGATAATGAATCCTTGCAAGAGCATAAAATAGACACAATAAATTTGTAATGAGATTGAAGGGGCAAGAGGAATGCAAATAAACACAACAGGGGAAGATACATCCACAAATTTGCATCTATTGTTTGGTGATATGCAAAGCTTAGCCTATTAAAAAATAGGGGCCTAGATCACCATGCAAGGAGTCCACTACAAGGGCTTGCATCACATTGGCTTCATAAAATAAATTTTACAGAGTTTTGCTAATCAAAACTACCTCCCTTACAATGAACCCAACACTCCAATTTATAGATTTCTAAGAGGAGAGAGGGGCGGGAAATGAAAATCTTGAAATTCATCCTTCAACCACTTGCAAAAGATAGTAAATGGAGTGAAATGATGTTCTATTGCTTGCAAATGGCCCCCATACTTGTCCCATAACTTGCAGCAGTGAGAAATGTTAGCCCATGCTTCATTGAATGCATCCCAACTACCAAATAAAACATTGTTCTAACTAGGCACGTTTTCTATAAAATCACCATCAATTATTTATCAAATCCTAAATTTCTTGATTTTTTTGCATCATTCTTAGAGCCATGATTCCAATGGTATTAATTTCATGTGATTTTGTTGAGAAATGCAAAAGATATGGCATTCGAATGCGGATAGATATTTTGGGTTTGCAGGGCATTTTGTCATTTGACGGGACTAGGTATTTTAATTGAATAGAGATGGATATGTTTTTTTGGCGTAGAGGACATCATGCTCATTCTTAAAAGTATAAATTTTTGAAAATCGGAGCTCTGGATCAAAATTTATGGCCTTTTGAAGTTCGGGAGTCAAAGCGCAAGGCGCAGAAGGGAAACAGAGAGAAGGCAGACGCGTGTAGATGCACGCATAGGAGGAAGGCATACTTGTAGAAGCCATGTAAACAGGGCACGCAATCATTCGAGATAAAGGATGGTGCATGTCCAAAGAACAAAAAAGAGGGCATGCAACATAATAGGGTGTAAGCAAGTGCGCAATAGGAGAGCATGGACTAGCCAAGTTTAGGCAATTCGAAGAGGGGCATGCTAGGAGGGCATGAGGGCTAAGAAAGAAGGAGAGTGCATGGGAGGAAGGCGCAGAAGATGTGCACACAAGAGGAAGGCATGTAGGGGGCTGGAAGGAAAATAATGTAAAGGTGGGAGTAAGAAGTCGTGCAAGGGCATACGAAAGAATGGTCATAAGGAAACAAGGTGCGAAGCAAGGTGCAAGCACGCAAAAGGAAAGCAAAGGGAAAACGTGCACGTGCAGCAAGGAAGAATAAATACTCCCTGAAGGAAGGTATGGAAGTAGGGTGTGAGCATCCAACTATGGAAGGGTGTGCGGCGATAGATGGAAAAGAGGGTGTGCGATAGGAAGAGCGGGGACTTAACCAATTTTGAAGGTAAGACTGCAAAGGGGCATGCAAGAAGCACGCGCAACCTGAAATGTGAAACATCAGAGCCAGAATGAAAGTAAAATTTATCCAAGTAACTAGGAGAGTTATTTGGATAACACTTCCTATTATAAAACAATGTATATATATGGAGATGATTCAATTACATTGAATTATTTTCCATTTTTTTGTGTAGTTAAGCTTTCAAGAGGGGTGCAGGGAAATTAATATTTCAAGAGGGGGTGCTAGTATAATACAATTATTAATTATTACAAAACAAACAATTTTTGTTTGTATGAGAATGGGTTTGTGCCCATTATAAACGTGCACAACTTCTATAAAGGCTATCACAATGCATAGCTTCCCATTCTAAAACAAAGTACCTTCCCATGTTAAATAAAGTACATATAATATGTTGAAATTAAAGTTATTTCTACTCTTCTTCGTTAAATTAGATATATATGATATCTCTATTAGTTATACATGAGAATGAGCATAATACCTCTAATATGTATTCTTCTTCTTCCATGATTCCTATATGGGAATGGGCATCTGCCCATTCTAAAATAAAGTTAAATTTTTCACTCTAATTTACCATTCTAATTACTTTAAAAATTTACGAATTAAAATTGAGAATATTTTATCAACCTAATTATGCCCATTGAAATCATGAGAATGGATATATATGTATATTAAGATGACAACTACATAAGGCTTGATCCCTCTTGGGGGTATGTAGTGTAACACTTGGCTCTGCTAGGGATAGTCCAGCTAGTATAATACAATTATTAATTATTACAAAACAAATAATGTTTATTTGTATGAGAATGGGCTTGTGCCCATTATAAATGTGCACAACTTCTATAAAGGTTGTCACAATGCACAACTTCCCATTCTAAAACAAATTACCTTCCCATGTTAAAAGAAAGTAAATATAATATGTTGAACTTAAAGTTATCTCTATTCTTCTTCTATTAAATTAGATATATATGAGATTTCTATTAGTTATACATGAGAATGAGCATATTTATCTCTATTCTTCTTCTATTAGTTATATATGAGAATGGGCATCTTCCCTTTTAAAGCGGAAAGGATGAACAAATAAAGTGGAGAGAGTAAAAGTAGCATAAACATTTTCTTCAAATCTTGTTGAAACTCTAAAACATGCAAATTAGACAGATTAAAAGTAACATAAATGGCCATATTTCCTTCTATTAATAAGTCTTACATAAGAATGGGCATCTGCTCATTCAATACAAACAAATAACTTAATCATGGTTAGATGAAGTCATAGAAAAAGAATAAAGTTTTAAATGGGAAGTTGCACGTTATCACAACTTGTTACTTTTATAAAAAAATGTTAATACAATAAGGATTTTGATATACATTACACCAATGTAATTTATAATAGGAAAAAATGGTTCTTATTACCACTACCTTATATAAGAAAACTCCTTTTTTGATGGTTTAGATGACTGGGAAAGAAGGAATGAAGAATTGTTCGTCGAACTTCACACTCATGATAATTATTACAATGATCTGTGGTTTGTTCATTCCTTGGGAGATCA
The DNA here is from genome assembly GCA_018340775.1 of Taxus wallichiana var. yunnanensis. Taxonomy (NCBI): domain Eukaryota; kingdom Viridiplantae; phylum Streptophyta; class Pinopsida; order Cupressales; family Taxaceae; genus Taxus; species Taxus wallichiana. The sequence continues at coordinate 12,576,542 of CM031238.1, read as the reverse complement.
ACACAAACCAATTGGCATTATTCTTAGCATAAAGTGTATAATAGATACTATTGTATCTATTCAAGTGGAAGAAGTGGACAACACATCCAAAACATGCTCAATACATAAAATGGAATTACAAGTTTCACTTTACAAAAAATATGGCATGCAAAGGTCAGCAAAACACCTCAAATATTCATGTTATAGTTATGGTTGGAAAATCGAGCCATACATTGAAGGGGACAAGAGTGGTGTGCATAATAGTGAAGCTATTTATGTAGGAATTGCCACTATATTCAAAAAAATTATCCAGTATGCATTTACTTCATCTGTTTCCCACCACATGAATATGGATAAGGAATTGGACCAATGAAAATTACATTCAAAAATGTTTACCATGCTTAGAAGAATGAATTTATCTAAGCTGGAAAAAGGTATTTTAATCACACTTTCATGAGGTGAAGAGATCTGCAAAAGAGAAATAATTATTAGAACAAGCAAAACTGAATTTTAAAAAGTGAATCTACATTATCGAAAAGATTCATATTTTTTTATTTGATGAAAATTCATTCAAAATTGATATTGGTCATTTTTATGTAGCTCCGTAAAATACCAATACAGATCACTTGATTTAGCAAGTGTCAGTCTCCTTGTCCACTCTATGTTATGTAACCTTGTACCTCTTCAACGGGATGTAATTTTTCTTCCTTTCAAAAAAACTACTGGTGTTATTTTTAACATGGAGTTTGAGCATGAAATTCATGACAATGAAACTCATTTCTATATTATTGATGGGAAACATACAATGGAAGCCCAAAAACAAATCCTAATTTTTCATCTGTTCATGATAGAATCAAACAAAGGTCTGCCCGTATTTTGTCTTCCAAAGAAACAATAGAACAAATAATCAGTATTTTCAAGCAATAGAATATGGAAAACAAAACATGGGTTAAAACAAGTATTTATTGACCAATTGTACAAAGCCAGATCAAGGTGGATCTTAGAAAAGAGACTAGAACATCTTGGTTCTAGTCACAAAAATTCAAAAAGTTGGAAGGTATTTATAAATTGTACTAATTTTTTTGCACATAGAAATTAACTTAAATTATTTCTTATAGAATGATAAACTAATAAAATTTATTTTAATCTTCACATACATGCATTCGAAAGGAATTTTTTCTTATTTTTGAGAAGGCAAGATTGGAAAGTTTGAATGATAAAATTTCATTTCTTGTACTCCCAGATGAAATTTGGGATAAGTGGGTTTTAGTTTTTATTTATACCAATGGTGGGTTTCCTTGTTTCCCAAAAAAATCTACAGACCGGATTTCAAGCCAAATTAATTAGATATGCTTACAACAAGACTATTTAGAGGCACAAAAGGTATGACAGATGAAGAATTAGATGTCCTTGCTAATAAATTCATTAGTGGTGAAGTTTGGTTTAGAAAAGCGTCTATTGTTAATGCAATGTTTCTAAAAGATTACTACAGAAGAGTAAAGGAGAATAAAGACACAAGAGCCAAAGTTATGTCTTATATGTAGGCAAGACTTCTAGGATACATTGCTTTTATTGGATGTAATGAATTAAATGTGACTGAAAAAATTTGACATGCATGAGTCTCATTTTTCTAAAATATTTCAAGATCTTAGAGATGAAAAGAAAAAATGAAAAGGAAAGCTACTACATCACGGCAAGAGAGTTAAGGAAATTTACCAAATTATTCAAAAATGCTATTGAACTACTTGAATTCTATGTGTCTGCGGATAATACAAATTCTCAATCAAGGATTCAAGATACAGATGAATTCACTTGTCAATGTTATTATCCTTTTTGCTAAGTAGAAAATTGAGAATTTTGGAATTCCATTTTCTTCCACTCAGTGTAGAAGTCGTAATTGTTGATTTTTGTAATGTTGTGAGTGTTATCTCACAAAAAGATATTATTGATCTTTTGAAAGTCATTGGGTGCAGAAATGAGTTCTTTTCGCATCGTTATAATTCCACTCAAGACAAGTTTACTTATTTCATACTTATGTAATAACGCATATGAAAAAAGTAAAAAAATTAGCAATAATTTCATAAGGATGTTACAAAATTATGAATGCAAAACATGCATTTCAAGGGATGTCAGTGATTTTTTTGATATATGGTGTTCATAATTCAACTGGTATGGAGGTGGAAGATGTGACAGTGGATCTGGATTGGAAACATTCAGATCCCTTGGATATTATCAAACCGAATGATGCCAGATTTTTCATCCTTGGTCATCCTTTCAAATGTGAGAGATTAGTGTAGTTTTGGGAGCACATAATTGAGAGATGAAACACTAATGCATCCCCTATATTAATATTATATGGTAGTAAAAATGCAATAAAGGAAACACTTAATACAAAAAGGACCTCACTTATCTTCTTCGGAGAGAATCACAAGCATGAAATCATGATCCAACAATATTATAAATATCTAACTATGCCTCCAAGTGAATAGCCTCTACGATTTTTTGTTCTTTTATTATAGTCATTATGTAAATGTGAATAATAACATCTATTAATTCTTAACAATGTTTACTTTATTCTAATATTAAGATGTACATCCTTCATATAGTTTACTCCTATATTTTCATATTATAGAATATATGTAAACAAAAGTTAGAAGTTTAATTAGAAGAATAGAGTTAAAATTTCTCCATTCTCATAGCTTTTATAGATTTCTTAAAATGATTAAGTTCAATATTTCTTGGGTATATTCCCATTCTCATATAGATATCATAGAAGATGAACAGGGACAAAATTAAATATGTTTCAGAATATTTAGAGGTATTAAAATGATTAAGTTTAGTATTGTTTGTAGTTGAATGTTTATAATGGGCATATGCTCATTCTCAAACAAACAAACATTTTGACTTTGTATTGAATTGGCATATGACCATTCTCAAGAATAGAGATAAAATTCACTTTGTTTTAGAATGGGAAGTTGTGAATTCTCACAACCTTTATACTTGTATTGAATGGGCAGATGCCCATACTCATAGAGAATTGATTTTTTTCTCAAAATGGGAAGTAGAGCAAGAATATATTATTCACATTATGTAGTTCACCTTTGGCAGTTTAATACCTTTGTACATTGGTAGCCCTTACACAAAGTCCATAACGTGAATTATATATTCTTTCTCTACTTCCCATTCTCACAACCTATTCTAAAAAGTATAAAATTTTATAAATATGTAGATATATATATGTATATATTGTATGATGAGAACTACATAAAGTTGGATCTATCTCACGGGTTCAATAGTCCACCAAGTATAATGCAATTATAAATAATTACAAGACAAAAACTATTTGTTTGTACTAATGGGAAATTACTTGTACAAATTCACTTCCCTTTCTCATAACCCATTCTATTGAATAAATAAAATTAAATATAGACATTTGATCTTTGTAGTGCCCACACTTTACACACACAATGTCAACAGTAAAATACCGGATGAATTTTTTTAACTTACAATGCACGCTACACACAACACAATAAGGGTTCCAAGTACAAAATCTCGACTCACATACGATAATCACATAAGTCATCAAATCCCATACACACATGAAAATGACATATGCATGTCGATACCACACTTTTGTAATAAACGAATACCAGCAATGACCCAACCACAAGAAACATGACTTCAGGAATGGAAAACCCACAACACATCATTTCTTTAATTGCATCTCAGTTACGATTAACATTTTAAGAACATTATTGTGCAAGGATAGTTTTCTCCTTTTTCCATCTACAAGATCTTAAGTTCATTCCACTTTTAATTCTGATTCGACCAATTTAGGTTGGCTTCCTTTATGCATCATGAAAATTTCCATAACTTACTTGCTTATTTGGCACAATTCAAATCACATATACAATACTTAATTATCTTGTTCTTATGTTAAGAATATGCTTCTCAAACGTTTATTTAATGTTTAAAATTTACCCTTGCTACACAAGTGAATCTAACGTGATGTCAAGGTGAAATCTTGGGATTAAGGAAGACATAGATTCGAGATAGCCTTTTTTTTCCAAGAACATCCATCAATCACGGAATAGTTATTTCGCTACCATAGTTGTTAAAGTTCAATAACTTATGGACTTCCATTTATATTTATATATCTTTTTTTTTTCTCGAAGTTTGGTCACACCAAGGAAATTTATATTCTTTGCAACGCATGAAAATGTTTAATTAAGTTATAAGGACTCCAAGAGTGACCTTAATCCTAATCTCCAATCTCGTTTTCATCTTATATGACATGCTCTTACATCGCACTATGGTCTCATTCTTAGCATCGTCTCAAAACAAAAGAGTTACGAAAGCACTTGTCTGACATCTTAAGGAAGTACATAGCTAGGAGCATTATAAACTACACATGAACACAAGTGATCTTTGTTCATAAAGATCCCATATCTTCGCATTGCACGATTCCGCATAAGAATTATTCTTTATTCCTTAATGTCAGAGAACGACATAACAAGGGATTATGAGACAATAATTCAGTTTCTAAGGTTCTGTAAAAGCAACCTCTTTCAAATCAATTTTGTATGCAAGGAGTTAGATTATAGTTTTCTAACCACAAGTTAACATCCTAGTCAACTAGAGCTTAGTTCCATTCTAATTTTTTTCAGTTAGGGCTTGACATTCCATTATAGATTAGAATAAGATTCAAAACATATTCACTCTATAAACCCTCCATAAGAGATAAAGCACTCTATAATTTCATTAGCCAAAGATAGTACATATAGCTAAGAGGATCTATTTCTTAACAAAATTTAAGGTGACAAAACCACTATTCCACTAGCTCCATGATGTCATCCGGATCTCACAAGAAATTCATTTGATGTAGAAGAGTTATTTGATTGCTTTGCTTCTATATTTCTCGGTTTATGTCGATATCACTAAACGTACCTACTAAGACGATAAACCCCTTTTCTTGGGGTCTTATTTGCCTAAACCAAGATGCTCCATCGAGTGTAAAGGTTCATTTGAAGGTCATAGTTTTCTACGCTAAGGGATTAACATCTACTAGTTAGTTATATAAAAATATTGAACTAGGGTTGATGTTGTGAGTAGGTTCCTTTATTACATTTTCAAGGAAGAAGCGCAACACCAATTACTAAACCAATAATTACACAATGAAATTTCACTACAAATTATTAATTTCAATTCCTTTTGACACTTGTATCTCACTTTTACAATAACAAATTTTGTGATCAAAATAACATCCATGAAAGAAATACTAATTTCTCAAGCACTTAATAATCTAACGAATTTTACATACTACCAATTTCAACAATAAGTCTTTCAAAATAATACAAAAAAATAAACATTGAATTACTCAACACCTTTACGTCTTCATTCTTTCATCCTACAAAAAGCACGTGAGCAAGATATCAACGATAAATCACCAAAGATGGCATCCACCCTAATCTAACATAATTATCATCTTTCGTTTCCCATTTACATATAATAAAAATTAAAAAAATTTCCAGCGAGAGAAAGAGTTTAGAGACATGTATTCAATGCATTTAATTTCACTTCACTTTGTAACCCAAGAGAGGGAAAGAGAAAGGAAGAGAGAGAAAATATCGTTTTGTCAAAAGTTCTAATACGCACAACAAGTTTCATTATAGTGTTTTAAACAGTTATTTACGTGTGTTAAAAGTTTCAGTGGTGATTTGGAAACCCTACGAGGTCCCCTGACTTTCTAATTTTACATTTTCTTACAAATACAAATGTACAAAATGGGCTCAGAGGCTAAGAAACCACTTCCAAAAGTTATCTTCCGATGAGAACACACACCACGATCAACTTTCTACGTGTCCCCAGATATACCAAGAATTCATATTAACTGATGGATTTGAAAAAGAGCGAATGGTTTGCGTTTGGCGGCTAGTTTTCGGGGCTACTGATCATAGTTGACCCAGTTGTAAAAGGACAAAATTTAGCTTGAGGGCTCAAAAACTACGTCCAAAACTGACGTTCAACAGATGTGCATGCAACAAGACACTTCCTACTAGTTTCCCCTATATAAGGAGAATTCATCAGAGTCTAGGGGACTGAGAACTAAAAAACCATTTTCAAACAATGACAAGTTTTCTGGAGCGACAAGATGAAATTGGTCCAGTTTGACCTCGTCAAACTACGACCGGAGGCCTACAAAATGGCTTCGCCAAACTATCCTAAAAAGTGCTCTTTCCTATACTGAATGTTCCATGCAATTGTCTAGTATAAACACTAGAGGTTTGTGAAGACGGGAAGTAATTTCTCCATCCAGGTTTCAAATGGCGGTTCAAAATGAAAGCCAACTTTCTAGATTTAACAACTTTCTACTGTTGTAAACCAGTGTAACAGGGCTCCTATAAGAGCATCAAAAGGATGTCATATGTTCATTTCAGGTCAAACCAAAGGTCAAGGTGACTCCTCGTATACCAAGGTACACGAATGAAACTTCACAGCTCGTTTAAAGAGTTACGAAGGGTAGTTAGTGGGTCTCCGAAAAATGTAAAATTTAACTATTTAAAACAGGGAGAAGGTCAACTTTATCAATGGGGATTCAAATTCATCTGGTCGATAAAATGATATTGGAGTGATCAAGATGGGTAAGATTTTTCTAAATCATCTCGAAGTGAGGGTAATAGTTCGTGGTTTAAAGTGAACGAGTTATAATGACTTCGTGAGTTACGACATGACACTATTGTTTTGCAAATGAGTCAAGGTACATTTAATCGTATTAAAAATCCTAATAATTTAAAATTCTATTTAGTTGCAAAAGAGAACTAAAACATGGGAATTATGAGAGGTAAGGGAAGAAGAACCATGCCTAGAAAACGAAATCAGTCGAAGCCGCAAGCTTCGGTTCAGCATCTTGCTCGGGCACTTCGCCAACCGGTTCACGAGCCTGGATTTAACCTCCACCACATCACACCAACTTCCTAATCACTTGAAGTTTTCCAACAGAGTAAGTAGTTGCTTGTGCATTTCTAAAACCTTTTAAACAGATCCATTATGTGCATATCCTTGCATGCAATTTCAGCTATCCACGTGGGCTAATCTGTGTTTATTTCTTGGAGGAACTTTGTCAAACGCTTCATGTGCTTTGTCTCTAAGTCCAGGCTTTGCATTTAGGTCTAACAAAGCATTTACAACTACATGCAATGGCCATATCCATACGACTTGATTCAAAGCACCCATTTTAACATAGTCTGGGATATACTAGCAATGGCAAATATGTCCATGAAGACACTAGGTGTTTGCATTTGAAGGAACAACCACAGAGCTTCAAGGTGATTATGTGGTCTTCTGAACTATCATGGACATCCATAACCTGTTCCTACATTGCCATTTTGGCACAAACACTAAGGATGTTGGAAATTGCCACATCTAATTGAGGCATTTTGTCAAATAGTTTTGTGCCTTTTCTATGCTTCCATTTTGTGCATATGCTGCCATCATGGCATTCCATGAGATAACATTTCTTTGAGGCATTCTATCAAATAGTTCACATGCCCTGAAAACACTTCCACATTTTCATGAATAACAACTAAAACACTTACAAAAACACCGATTCTTTTGTTCATACTCTGCTCCAAGTTGCCACGTTTTTTGCACAGGCTGGAGATTCGCTAGCAAATGTAAACTGATTGGGTTGGAGTTACTGCATACGGGGGACAGCGTGATTGTTTTGTGAGGAAACCATGACTTCTATTCGCCATTGTCATTGCTATATTCCATGAGCATGTCTCTGCGTTCTTTTCTTTGGTCAAACATGAGGCGGTGCCCAAAAGAATTCGTAATGAACATCCGACGAAATTTCCTTGTCTCTCATGCATTGAAACAAAAAAACCCCCACGCTTGAATAGTCAAGCGCAGTTGGGAGGATGCTTGAAACAGGTTGTGGAGTCTGCCATGCCGCCGCCCTCCCCAAACTCGCCCCTTCCAAGAGCCAAAAGGATAAAACCCTAACGCCACACTTTGAGTTTTCTCGTCCCCCATCCGCTTATTTGATTTTATTTCATATTAAATTATAATGTATTTTTTTAATAAAGTGACATTCAACTTATGTTTTTCCTTACATTGATGTATTTGTTCTAAGACAAATACGTATTTATTTTATTTTTAAAAATTTTCCTTCTTTTTTTTTTACAAATATAATTATTAATATTCCTTTGCGTACAATGACCAACACAGAGAGATGAACAAGACTCTCCTTCCATCCCAGAGGTGTTGGAAACTAGATGTAAGACAAGGAACGACCACGATGTCACAACAAGAGACCATCTTCTCGCGCGGACCGAGGTGACCAATCCAAACAAATAAAATCACTTATCGATAATCAACAATAAAATTGATAACAAATCGACAATCAACTGATGAAGTTATCGTCCATCGATAATTAAAGTAATAATATTGTTATCATTATTATTATTATTACCACTTAAAATAATTATTAATCATACTAACAAAGACTGACATACCCGCTCGACAATAAGGTAAAACAATAATACTATCAAATAGAGGCCAATCGACAATTAAATTAAAATAACATTATTATCATATATTATAAATATATATATATATATATATATATATAATCACTATTCACATTAATAATGACTATCGGTCCAGCTTTACCATGCAACAACAAGGTCCTCCTTCAAATAGGTTAACTAATAGGACATTACACAGTCCACACACAAAGGTGTCGATAACGACTCGAGAGAGAAAGGAGAGGAAAGGTGCTAAAACATCACTGAGATAAAGACAAGGTCAACAATGGTCAACAAGAGCCCACGCACACAAGTCTCCCCAAGCTTTGCAATAGGGTCGAGAAGGTTAGGTACTAGGGAACATCGAACAGGCATTACATTCTCCTCCCCTTAAGAAAGCATCGTCCTCGATGCGACATACAATGAAGAAGGAGAAATGGTAAGCAACAAGGGACAAAAAGGTGAGGGTAAGCTCTAAGGTTAAGATTTCAGATATAAAATCACGGTTACGGGGTGGCCCTAGGAACATTTGGTAGAAATTTTAACTTTTAAGGTTCTATGAAGATTGGTAGTTCTCTCTTATTTGTTATTTCATTAATCTCTTTCCATTAACATTATTCTTAATTCAAGTCCTTTAAAATTTCATTTTTTATAGAATTTTAGTCTATTCATTCATGTGGGTTCCCATCATGAACTACGATCACAACACCCTACTGGGGTCATACACAACACCAAATTTTCACAAGCATACTTTTACATACTTTCACGACCATACCACGTCACAAGGGTTTCACCAAACCATGGAATGGCAATGAGTAGACCACATAACAATTAATTTCCAACAGTTACGTCCTAGACATAGATCTAGTACACACATATGACTAACAAACAGAATCAACACCCTGATACATATACAACAAGTATCACATGACTCACAAAAATCCATGACTATAACGACATAGTTCCAATCCAATATCCAATAGTCCATACCAACCAAGGGGAGAGTCACGCCACCAATCATAAAAAGTCTAACCAGACTCACAAGAGGACACATAACTCACTATACCAACTCCACACATAACAAGACATCACGAAACAAACCCCAGATATCTCCAAAAGTACCAAGTAAAACTCCATATATATCCTGAAGTATCATAAAGAAACTCCATATACTCCCCAAAGCATCACCAGATAATCTCCATATACCTCCCAAGAGGAAGAAACATAGTGCCAGAACCAAGTCGGGTCACTCAACCATAGAGCCCCATCAAGAATATCGGGTCACTCCACCATAGAGTTCCATAAAGAATAACAGGTCACTCAACCATAGAGGCCCGTCTCCTTTCTCCTTTTAATGAGGCCGGGTCACCCTATGGCCTTGGGCACATAGAGCCCCGTCACCCCCAACCCAAGTGACATAATAACTCGTGGTTCAACAACCCGCTAGTTATCTCAGTAACTCCTGGGGCGTACCCCATACAACGAAGTAGGTCCATAGGTTCAACCACTCCATGGTAAATCCCATGACCCTATTCCAACACATTACGATATTAGAACCAAGCATAACAATCCATTCAAATGCCAAGTGGCAAAATCAAAAGCCTTGGGCTAGGCTACAAATCTTTCAAATATGAAAAGAAAGTTTTAAAACCAAGAAAAGCAGATGGCTAATTAGCCTTGGTTAGTATAAAATCCAAGCTCATTAATGCAACAATCAAATAAAATCCCAAAATATAAGAACATGTCAATCAAGAAAATAGCTGGTTCTAGCTAAAAGAGATAATGATCAATTTACGAATAAAAATACGTATAGAGAAATAGCACATTACAATCACTATGTGGCCTCATACCGCCACCAAAGGGGTACTCATCGATTTCTTTGGCACTCGAACATTAAGCCTCAACTCGTGAAAATATACATGTAACTAGAAATGAGTAAATCAAATAATGTATCTATCATCATCTCTGCTTGAATCATAACTCCAAACTCCCACAAGGATCAACATAGTCAAAATCACATAGGATTATTCAATGAACAATCCAATAGGAAAGAGCGAGGAACTCTAATTGCATAAGTTGAGCCTAAGGTGGTGCGTACCCACAATATCCGAGCAAGCTCGAAGTATACTAAATGAGATAGAAGTGGATTTTCAGTCTATATAAGACTCCAATTCCTCACTCGTACTCGGCTCAAGATTATGAAAACCTGGTCCACACCTTCTCTCTCCACACATACACTTTTCACAATATATCCCCTTAGGGTCTTCTAGTGTAAGGTCCACAACATACACATAACTACATCACTAACACAATGGTGATTCACGCACATTAACTATAACGTCTTACGCATGGTATTTATATATAGGGTATAACACAATCACTACTTTCATGGGTTACGATACATCACATTACCACATCCTGCACCTATAGTGCAATCATTGTACAATAGGGATTATACTCACCATATGCCCCTAAATCACGACATGAACCATCACATATTACATGAATTATACATATGAGGAACACAATGTCTAACATTACGACATATAGTCAATTGCAAAACAACACAACGATGCACACAACTAATCACAATACGGTGATGACATCACGATAAATTGTGATTCACTTTACATCAATTTTGTCATGCAATACATCAATACATCTTCACATCACATAAGGTCAAAATTCTTCAACACTCTGCAATTCACAATATCATTCCTTTCACACACAACAAGGTGGTACATCACACATGGATTCCTCATTGGATCCATGAAATAGAGAGTGAATACTCTCATCACAAGCACATCAACATGACAACAAATACGCACTAAGTGACATGCACCACATGTGTTTCCATAAGGTCACAATCATGACATAGTTCACATAACAACATATATCACATCACTCTTCCAATATCCACCACATCAAGCAACACCATCACAACTCCAATCCATCACGGAGGTTCGAGAGCATGAACCTCTGCTCTGATAACATATGTAGTGCCCACACTTTACACACACAATGTCAACAGTAAAATACCAGGATGAATTTTTTTTAACTTACAATGCACGCTACACACAACACAACAAGGGCTCCAAGTACAAAATCTCGACTCACATACGATAATCACATAAGTCATCAAATCCCATACACACATGAAAATGACATATGCATGTCGATACCACACTTTTGTAATAAACGAATACCAAAGAATGACCCAACCACAAGAAATATGACTTCAGGAATGGAAAACCCACAACATATCATTTCTTTAATTGCATCTCGAGCCACGATTAACATTTTAAGAACATTATTGTGCAAGGATAGTTTTCTCCTTTTTCCATCTACAAGATCTTAAGTTCATTTCACTTTTAATTTACAGTTCGACCAATTTAGGTTGGCTTCCTTTATGCATCATGGAAATTTCCATAACTTACTTGCTTATTTGGCACAATTCAAATCACATATACAGTACTTAATTATCTTGTTCTTATGTTAAGAATATGCTTCTCAAACGTTTATTTAATGTTTAAAATTTACCCTTGCTACACAAGTGAATCTAACGTGATGTCAAGGTGAAATCTTGGGATTAAGGAAGACATAGATTCGAGATAGCCTTTTTTTTCCAAGAACATCCATCGATCACGGAATAGTTATTTCGCTACCATAGTTGTTAAAGTTTAATAACTTATGGACTTCCATTTATATTTATATATCTTTTGTTTTCTTGAAGTTTGGTCACACCAAGGAAATTTATATTCTTTGCAACGCATGAAAATGTTTAATTAAGTTATAAGGACTCCAAGAGTGACCTTAATCCTAATCTCCAATCTCGTTTTCATCTTATATGACATGCTCTTACATCGCACTATGGTCTCATTCTTAGCATCGTCTCAAAACAAAAGAGTTACGAAAGCACTTGTCTGACATCTTAAGGAAGTACATGGCTAGGAGCATTATAAACTACACATGAACACAAGTGATCTATGTTCATGAAGATCCCATATCTTTGCATTGCACGATTCCGCATAAGAAATATTTTTTATTCCTTAATGTCGAGAACGACATAACAAGGGATTATGAGACAATAATTCAAGTTTCTAAGGTTCGTAAAAGCAACCTCTTTCAAATCAATTTTGTATGCAAGGAGTTAGATTATAGTTTTCTAACCACAAGTTAACATCCTAATCAACTAGAGCTTAGTTCCATTCTAATTTTTTTTCAGTTAGGGCTTGAAATTCCATTATAGATTAGAATAAGATTCAAAACATATTCACTCTATAAACCCTCCATAAGAGATAAAGCACTCTATAATTTCATTAGCCAAAGATAGTACATATAGCTAAGAGGATCTATTTCTTAACAAAATTTAAGGTGACAAAACCACTATTCCACTAGCTCCATGATGTCATCTGGATCTCACAAGAAATTCATTTGATGTAGAAGAGTTATTTGACTGTTTTGCTTCTATATTTCTGGTTTATGTCGATATCACTAAACGTACCTACTAAGACGATAAACCCCTTTTCTTGGGGTCTTATTTGCCTAAACCAAGATGCTCCATCGAGTGTAAAGGTTCATTTGAAGGTCATAGTTTTCTACGCTAAGGGATTAACATCTACTAGTTAGTTATATAAAAATATTGAACTAGGGTTGATTTGTTGTGAGTAGGTTCCTTTATTACATTTTCAAGGAAGAAGCGCAACACCAATTACTAAACCAATAATTACACAATGAAATTTCACTACAAATTATTAATTTCAATTCCTTTTGACACTTGTATCTCACTTTTACCATAACAAATTTTGGGATCAAAATAACATCCATGAAAGAAATACTAATTTCTCAAGCACTTAATAATCTAACGAATTTTACATACTACCAATTTCAACAATAAGTCTTTCAAAATAATACAAAAAAATAAACATGAATTACTCAACACCTTTACGTCTTCATTCTTTCATCCTACAAAAACCACGTGAGCAAGATATCAACGATAAATCACTGGCATGGCATCCACCCTAATCTAACATAATTATCATCTTTCAGTTTCCCATTTACATATAATAAAAATTAAAAAAATTTCCAGCGAGAGAAAGAGTTTAGAGACATGTATTCAATGCATTTAATTTCCACTTCACTTTGTAACCCAAGAGAGGGAAAGAGAAGGAAGAGAGAGAAAATATCGTTTTGTCAAAAGTTCTAATACGCACAACAAGTTTCATTATAGTGTTTTAAACAGTTATTTACGTGTGTTAAAAGTTTCCAGGGTGATTTGGAAACCCTACGAGGGTCCCCAGCTTTCTAATTTTACATTTTCTTACTAGCTACAAATGTACAAAATGGGCTCGGAGGCTAAGAAACCACTTCCAAAAGTTATCTTCCGATGAGAACACCCACCACGATCAACTTTCTACGTGTCCCCAGATATACCAAGAATTCATATTAACTGATGGATTTGAAAAAGAGCGAACGGTTTGCGTTTGGCGGCTAGTTTTCGGGGCCACTGATCGTAGTTGACCCAGTTGTAAAAGGACAAAATTTTGCTGAGGGCTCAAAAACTACGTCCAAAATCGACGTTCGATGGATGTGCATGCAACAAGACACTTCCTACTAGTTTCCCCTATATAAGGAGAATTCATCGAGTCTAGGGACGAGAACTAGAAAACCCATTTTCAAACAAATGACAAGTTCTCGGAGCGACAAGATGAAATTGGTCCAATTTGACTCTCAAACTACGACCAGAGGCCTACAAAATGGCTTCGCCAAACTATCCTAAAAAGTGCTCTTTCCTATACTGAATGTTCCATGCAATTGTCTAGTATAAACACTAGAGGTTTGTGAAGACGGGAAGTAATTTCTCCATCCAGGTTTCAAATGGCGGTTCAAAATGAAAGCCAACTTTCTAGATTTAACAACTTTCTACTGTTGTAAACCAGTGTAACAGGGCTCCTATAAGAGCATCAAAAGGATGTCATATGTTCATTTCAGGTCAAACCAAAGGTCAAGGTGACTCCTCGTATACCAAGGTACACGAATGAAACTTCACATCTCGTTTCCAGAGTTACGAAGGGTACTTAGTGAGTCTCCGAAAAATGTAAAATTTAACTATTTAAAACAGGAGAAGGTCAACTTTATCAATGGGGAGTCAAATTCATCTAGTCGATAAAATGATATTGGAGTGATCAAGATGGGTAAGATTTTTCTAAATCATCTCGAAGTGAGGGTAATAGTTCATGGTTTAAAGTAGACGAGTTATAATGACTTCGTGAGTTACGACATGACAATTTATTGTTTTGCAATGAGTTGAAGGGACATTTAACTGTATTAAAAATCCTAATAATTTAAAATTCTATTTAGTTGCAAAAGAGAACTAAAACATGAGAATTATGAGAGGTAAGGGAAGAAGAACCATGCCTAGAGAACGAAGTCGGTCGAAGCCGCAAGCTTTGGTTCAACATCTTGCTCGGGCACTTCGCCAACCGGTTCACGAGCCTGGATCTAACCTCCACCACATCACACCAACTTCCTGATCACTTGAAGTTTTCCAACAGAGTAAGTAGTTGCTTGTGCATTTCTAAAACCTTTTAAACAGATCCATTATGTGCATATCCTTGCATGAAATTTCAGCTATCCACGTGGGCTAATCTGTGTTTATTTCTTGGAGGAACTTTGTCAAACGCTTCATGTGCTTTGTCTCTAAGTCCAAGCTTTGCATTCAGGTCTAACAAAGCATTTACAACTACATGCAATGGCCATATCCATAAGACTTGATTCAAAGCACCCATTTTAACATAGTCTGGGATATACTAGCAATGGCAAATATGTCCATGAAGACACTAGGTGTTTGCATTTGAAGGAACAACCACCGAGCTTCAAGGTGATTATGTGGTCTTCTGGACTATCATGGACATCCATAACTGATCCTACATTGCCATTTTGGCACAAACACTAAGGATGTTGGAAATTGCCACATCTAATAGAAGCATTTTGTCAAATAGTTTTGTGCCTTTTCTATGCTTCCATTTTGTGCATATGCCGCCATCATGGCACTCCATGAGATAACATTTCTTTGAGGCATTCTATCAAACAGTTCACATGCCCTGAAAACACTTCCACATTTTCATGAATAATAACTAAAACACTTACAAAAAAACCAGATTCTTTTGTTCATACCCTGCTCCAAGTTGCCACGTTTTTTTGCACAGGCTGGAGATTCGCTGGCAAATGTAAACTGATTGGGTTGGAGTTGCTGCATACGGGGGACAACGTGACTGTCTTGTGAGGAAACCATGACTTCTATTCATTGTCATTGCTATATTCCATGAGCAGCTGTCTCGTTCTTTTCTTTGGTCAAACATGAGGCGGTGCCCCCAAAAGAATTCGTAACAGCAACATCTGATGAAATTTCCTTGTCTCTCATGCATTGAAACAAAAAAAACCCCCACGCTTGAATAGTCTAGCGCAGATTGGGAGGATCTTGAAAACAGGTTGTGGAGTCTGCCATGCCGCCGCCCTCCCCAAATTCGCCCCTTCCAAAAGCCAAAAGGATAAAACCCTAACGCCACACTTTGAGTTTTCTCGCCCCCCATCCGCTTATTTGATTTTATTTCATATTAAATTATAATGTATTTTTTTAATAAAGTGACATACAACTTATGTTTTTCCCTACATTGATGTATTTGTTCTAAGACATATACGTATTTATTTTATTTTATTTTTTAAAATTTTCCTTTTTACAAATATAATTAATAATATTCCTTTGCGTACAACGACCAACACAGAGAGATGAACAAGACTCTCCTTCCATCCCAGAGGTGTTTGAAACTAGATGCAAGACAAGGACCGACCACGGTGTCACAACAAGAGACCATCTTCTCGCGCGGACCGAGGTGACCAATCCAAACAAATAAAATCACTTATCGATAATCAACAATAAAATTGATAACAAATCGACGATCAACTGATGAAGTTATCGTCCATCGATAATTAAAATAATAATATTGTTATCATTATTATTATTATTACCACTTAAAATAATTATTAATCATATTAACAAAGACTGACATACCAGCTCGACAATAAGGTAAAACAATAATACTATCAAATAGAGGCCAATCGACAATTAAATTAAAATAACATTATTATCATTATATATTATAAATATATATATATATATATATAATCACTATTCACATTAATAATGACTAACGGTCCAGCTTTACCATGCGACAACAAGGTCCTCCTTCAAATAGGTTAATGAATAGGACATTACATGTCCACACACAAAGGTGTCGATAACGACTCGAGAGAGAAAGGAGAGGGAAGGTGCTAAAACATCACCGAGACAAGGACAAGGTCAACAATGGTCAACAAGAGCCCACGCACACAAGTCTCCCCAAGCTTTGCAGTATAGGGGGTTCAAGGTTAGGTACTAGGGAACATCGAACAGGGCATTACATTCTCCTCCCCTTAAGAAAGCATCGTCCTCGATGCGACATACAATGAAGAAGGAGAAATGGTAAGCAACAAGGGACAAAAAGGTGAGGGTAAGCTCTAAGATTAAGATTTAGATATAAAATCACGGTTATGGGTGCCCTAGGAACATTTGGTAGAAATTTTAACTTTTAAGGTTCTATGAAGATTGGCAGTTCTCTCTTATTTGTTATTTCATTAATCTCTTTCCATTAACATTATTCTTAATTCAAGTCCTTTAAAATTTCATTTTTTATAGAATTTTAGTTTATTCATTCCTGTGGGTTCCCATCATGAACTACAGTCACAACACCCTACCAGGGTCATACACAACACCAAATTTTCACAAGCATACTTTTACATACTTTCACGACCGTACCACATCACAAGGGTTTCACCAAACCATGGAATGACAATGAGTAGACCACATAACAATTAATTTCCAATAATTACGTCCTAGACATAGATCTAGTACACACATATGACTAACAAATAGAATCAACACCCGATACATATACAACAAGTATCACATGACTCACAAAATCCATGACTATAACAACATAGTTCCAGATCCAATATCCAATAGTCCATACCAACCAAGGGAAAGTCACGCCACCAATCATAAAAAGTCAAAAACTGCACTCACAAGAGGACACATAACTCACTATACCAACTCCCCACATAACAAGACATCACGAAACAAACCCCGGATATCTCAAAAGTACCAAGTAAAACTCCATATATTCCAAGTATCATAAAGAAACTCCATATACTCCCCAAAGAATCACGGATAATCTCCATATACCTCCCAAGAGGAAGAAACATAGTGCCAGAACCAAGTCGGGTCACTCAACCATAGAGCCCCATCAAGAATATCAGGTCACTCCACCATAGAGTGCCATAAAGAATAACAGGTCACTCAACCATAGAGGCTCGTCTCCTTTCTCCTTTTAATGAGGCGGGTCACCCTATGGCCTTGGGCACATAGAGCCCCGTCACCCCCAACCCAAGTGACATAATAACTCGTGGTTCAACAACCCGCTAGTTATCTATAACTCCTTGGGGCGTACCCCCATACAACGAAGTAGGTCCATAGGTTCAACCACTCCATGGTGAATCCCATGACCCTATTCCAACACATTACGACATTAGAACCAGCATAACAATCCATTCAAATGCCAAGTGGCAAAATCAAAAGCCTTGGGCTAGGCTACAAATCTTTCAAATATGAAAAGAAAGTTTTAAAACCAAGAAAAACAAATGGCTAATTAGCCTTGGTTAGTGTAAAATCCAAATGTTAATGCAACAATCAAATAAATTCCCAAAATATAAGAACATGTCAATCAAGAAAATAGTTGGTTCTAGCTAAAAGAGATAATGATCAATTTACGAATAAAAATACGTATAGAGAAAATGCACATTACAATCACTATGTGGCCTCATACCGCCACCAAAGGGGTACTCATCGAGTTGCTGGCACTCGAACATCAAGCCTCAACTCGTGAAAATATACATGTAACTAGAAATGAGTAAATCAAATAATGTATCTATCATCATCTCTGCCTGAATCATAACTCCAAACTCCCACAAGGATCAACATAGTCAAAATCACATAGGATTATTCAATGAACAATCCAATAGGAAAGAGCAGGGAACTCTAGTTGCATAAGTTGAGCCTAAGGTGGTGCGCACCCACAATATATTGAGCAAGCTCGAAGTATACTAAACAGATAGAAGTGGATTTTCAGTCTATATAAGACTCCACTTCCTCACTCGTACTCGGCTCAAGATTATGAAAACCTGGTCCACACCTCCTCTCTCCACACATACACTTTTGACAATTATCCCCTTAGGGTCGTCTAGTGTAAGGTCCACAACATACACATAACTACATCACTAACACAATGGTGATTCACGCACATTAACCATAACGTCTTACGCATGGTATTTATATATAGGGTATAACACAATCACTACTTTCATGGGTTACGATACATCACATTACCACATCCTGCACCCAAAGTGCAATCATTGTACGAGGGATCATACTCACCATATGCCCCTAAATCACGACATGAACCATCACATATTACATGAATTATACATATGAGGAACACAATGTCTAACATTACGACATATAGTCAATTGCAAAACAACACAACGATGCACACAACTAATCACAATACGGTGATGACATCACGATAAAATGTGATTCACTTTACATCAATTTTGTCATGCAATACATCAATACACCTTCACATCACATAAGGTCAAAATGTTTCAACACTGCAATTCACAATATCATTCCTTTCACACACAACAAGGTGGTACATCACACATGGATTCCTCATTGAATCCATGAAAAGGAGAGTCAATACTCTCATCACAAGCACATCAACATGACAACAAATACGCACTAAGTGACATGCACCACATGTGCTTCCATAAGGTCACAATCATGACATAGTTTCACATAACAACATATATCACATTACTCTTCCAATATCCACCACCATCATGCAACACCATCACAACTCCAATCCATCCCAGAGGTTCGAGAGCATGAACCTCTGCTCTGATACCATATGTAGTGCCCACATTTTACACACACAATGTCAACAGTAAAATACCAGGATAAATTTTTTTTTTTAACTTACAATGCACGCTACACACAACACAACAAGGGCTCCAAGTACAAAAACTCGACTCACATACGACAATCACATAAGTCATCAACTCACATACACACATGAAAATGACATAGGCATGTCGATACCACACTTTTCGCAATAAACGAATACTAGCAATGACCCAACCACAAGAAACATGACTTTAGGAATGGCAAACCCACAACACATCATTTCTTTAATTGCATCTTAGTTACGATTAACATTCTAAGAACATTATTGTGCAAGGATAGTTTTCTCCTTTTTCCATCTACAAGATCTTAAGTTCATTCCACTTTTAATTTATAGTTCGACCAATTTAGGTTGGCTTCCTTTATGCATCATGGAAATTTCCATAACTTACTTGCTTATTTGGCACAATTCAAATCACATATAAAGTACTTAATTATCTTGTTCTTATGTTAAGAATATGCTTCTCAAACGTTTATTTAATGTTTAAAATTTACCCTTGCTACACAAGTGAATCTAACGTGATGTCAAGGTGAAATCTTGGGATTAAGGAAGACATAGATTCGAGATAGCTTTTTTTCCAAGAACATCCATCGATCACGGAATAGTTATTTCGCTACCATAGTTGTTAAAGTTCAATAACTTATGGACTTCCATTTATATTTATATATCTTTTGTTTTCTCGAAGTTTGGTCACACCAAGGAAATTTATATTCTTTGCAACACATGAAAATGTTTAATTAAGTTATAAGGACTCCAAGAGTGACCTTAATCCTAATCTCCAATCTCGTTTTCATCTTATATGACATGCTCTTACATCGCACTATGGTCTCATTCTTAGCATCGTCTCAAAACAAAAGAGTTACGAAAGCACTTGTCTGACATCTTAAGGAAGTACATAGCTAGGAGCATTATAAACTACACATGAACACAAGTGATCTATGTTCACAAAGATCCCATATCTTTGCATTGCACGATTCCGCATAAGAAATATTCTTTATTCCTTAATGTCGAGAACGACATAACAAGGGATTATGAGACAATAATTCAGTTTCTAAGGTTCTCAAGAAAAGCAACCTCTTTCAAATCAATTTTGTATGCAAGGAGTTAGATTATAGTTTTCTAACCACAAGTTAACATCCTAAGTCACTAGAGCTTAGTTCCATTCTAATTTTTTTCAGTTAGGGCTTGACATTCCATTATAGATTAGAATAAGATTCAAAACATATTCACTCTATAAACCCTCCATAAAAGATAAAGCACTCTATAATGTCACTAGCCAAAGATAGTACATATAGCTAAGAGGATCTATTCCTTAACAAAATTTAAAGTGATAGAACCACTATTCCACTAGCTCCATGATGTCATCTGGATCTCACAAGAAATTCATTTGATGTAGAAGATTTATTTGACTGTGTTGCTCCTATATGTCTGGTTTATGTCGATGTCACTAAACGTACCTACTAAGACGATAAACCCCTTTTCTTGGGATCTTATTTGCCTAAACCAAGATGCTCCATCGAGTGTAAAGGTTCATTTGAAGGTCATAGTTTTCTACGCTAAGGGATTAACATCTACAAGTTAGTTATATACAAATTTTGAACTAGGGTTGACTGTTGTGAGTAGGTTCCTTTATTACATTTTCAAGGAAGAAGCGCAACACCAATTATTAAACCAATAATTACACAATGAAAGTTCACTACAAAGTATTAATTTCAATTCCTTTTGACATTTGTATTTCACTTTTACCATAACAAATTTTGGGATCAAAATAACATCCATGAAAGAAATACCAATTTCTCAAGCACTTAATAATCTAACGAATTTTACATACTACCAATTTCAACAATAAGTCTTTCAAAATAATACCAAAAATAAACAATGAATTACTCAACGCCTTTACGTCATCATTCTTTCATCCTGCAAAAACCACGTGAGCAAGATATCAACGATAAATCACTGGCATGGCATCCACCCTAATCTAACATAATTATCATCTTTCAGTTTCCCATTTACATATAATAATAATTAAAATTTTCCAGCGAGAGAAAGAGTTTAGAGACATGTATTCAATGCATTTCATTTCACTTCACTTTGTAACCCAGGAGAGAGAAAGAGAAAGGAAGAGAGAGAAAACATCGTTTTGTCAAAAGTTCTAATACACACAACAAGTTTCATTATAGTGTTTTAAACAGTTATTTACGTGTGTTAAAAGTTTCTAGGGTGATTTGGCAACCCTACGAGGGTCCGCACTTTCTACTTTTACATTTTCTTACTAGCTACAAACATACAAAATGGGCTCGGAGGCTAAGAAACCACTTCCAAAAGTTATCTTCCGATGAGAACGCACACCACGATCAACTTTCTACGTGTCCCCAGATATACCAAGAATTCATATTAACTAACGGATTTGTAAAAAGAGCGAACGGTTTGCATTTGGCGGCTAGTTTTCCGAGGCCACTGATCGTAGTTGACCCAGTTATAAAAGGACAAAAAATTAGCTTGAGAGCTCAGAAAACCACGTCCAAAACTGACGTTTGACGGATGCGCATGCAACGAGACACTTCCTACTAGTTTCTCCTATATAAGGAGAATTCATCAGAGTCGACGGGACTGAGAAATAGAAAACCATTTTCAAACGGTGACAAGTTCTCTGGAGCGACAAGATGAAATTGGTCCAGTTTGACCTCATCAAACTGTGACCAAAGGCCTACAAAATGGCTTCGCCAAACTATCTCAAAAGTGCTCTTTCCTATCTACTGAATGTTCCATGCAATTTTCTAGTATAAACACTAGAGGTTTGCGAAGACAGGAAGTAATTTCTCCATCAGGTTTCAAATGGTGGTTCAAAACGAAAGCCAACTTTCTAGATTTAATAGTTTTCTACTGTTGTAAACCAGTGTAACAGGGCTCCTATAAGAGCATAAAAAGGATGTCATATGTTCGTTTTAGGTCAAACCAAAGGTCATGGTGACTCCTCGTATACCAAGGTACACGAATGAAACTTCACATCTCGTTTCTAGAGTTACAAAGGGTACTTAGTGGGTCTCCGAAAAAACAAAATTTAACTATTTAAAACAGGGAGAAGGTCAACTTTATCAATGGGGAGTCAAATTCATCTAGTCGATAAAACGATATTGGAGCGATCAAGATGGGTAAGATTTTTCTAAATCATCTCGAAGTGAGGGTAATAGTTCATGGTTTAAATTAGATGAGTTATAATGACTTCATGAGTTATGACACGACACTTTATTGTTTTGCAATGAGTTGAAGGTACATTTAACTGTATTAAAAATCCTAATAATTTAAAATTCTATTTAGTTGCAAAAGAGAACTAAAACACGAGAATTATGAGAGGTAAGGGAAGAAGAACCATGCCTAGAGAACGAAGTCGGTCGAAGCCGCAGGCTTCGGTTTAACATCTTGCTCGGGCACTTCACCAACCGGTTCATGAGCCTGGATCTAACCTCCACCACGTCACACCAACTTCCCGATCACTTGAAGTTTTCCAACAGATTAAGTAGTTGCTTGTGCGTTTCTAAAACCTTTAAACAGATCCATTATGTGCATATCCTTGCATGTAATTTCAGCTATCCACGTGGGCTAATCTGTGTTTATTTCTTGGAGGAACTTTGTCAAACGCTTCATGTGCTTTGTCTCTAAGTCCAGGCTTTGCATTCAGGTCTAACAAAGCATTTACAACTACATGCAATGGCCATATCCATATGACTTGATTCAAAGCACCCATTTTAACATAGTCTGGGATATACTAGCAATGGCAAATATGTCCATGAAGACACTAGGTGTTTGCATTTGAAGGAAAAACCACAGAGCTTCAAGGTGATTATGTGGTCTTCTGAACTATCATGGACGTCCATAACCTGTTCCTACGTTGCCATTTTGGCACAAACACTAAGGATGTTGGAAATTGCCACATCTAATTGAGGCATTTTGTCAAACAGTTTTGTGCCTTTTCTATGCTTCCATTTTGTGCATATCTTTTGCCATCATGGCATTCCATGAGATAAAATTTCTTTGAGGCATTCTATCAAACAGTTCACATGCCATGAAAACACTTCCACATTTTCATGAATAACAACTAAAACACTTACAAAAAAACCAGATTCTTTTGTTCATACCCTGCTCCAAGCTGCCACGTTTTTACAAGCCTAGAGATTATTTGGAATTGGAGATTCATTAGCAATGGTGAGGAAACCATGACTTCATGGCTTCTATTCGCTATCATTGCTATATTCCATGAGCAGTGTCTCGTTCTTTTCTTTGGTCAAACATGAGGCGGCGCCCCCAAAGGAATTCGCAACAGCAACATCGACAAAATTTCCTTGTCTCTCATGCATTGAAACATAAAAACACCCACGCTTGAGGATGCTGAAAGTGTGGAGTGCGTAGTTTGGCATGGTTGGGACGATGTTGAAATAGGTTATGGAGTCTGCCATGCCGCCGCCCTCCCCAAACTTGCCCCTTCCAAAAGCCAAAAGGATAAAACCCTAACGCCACACTTTGAGTTTTCTCGCCCCCCCATCCGCTTATTTGATTTTATTTCATATTAAATTATAATGTATATTTTTTTAATAAAGTGACATTCGACTTATTTTTTCCCTACATTGATGTATTTGTTCTAAGACATACATATTTATTTTATTTTTAAAATTTTCCTTTTTTAACAAATATAATTATTAATATTCCTTTGCATACAACAACCAACACAGAGAGACGAACAAGACTCTCCTTCGTCCCAGAGGCGTTGGAAACCGGACACAAGACAAGGACCGACCATGGCGTCACAACAAGAGACCGTCTTCTTGCATGGACCAAGGTGACCAATCCAAACAAATAAAATCACTTATCGATAATCAACACTAAAATTTATAACAAATCGACGATCAACTGATGAAGTTATCATCCATCGATAATTAAAATAATAATATTTTTATCATCATTATTATTATTATTATTATTTAATTATTATTATTATTATTATTACCACTTAAAATAATTATTAATCATACTAACAAAGACTGACATACCCGCTCGACAATAAGGTAAAACAATAATACTATCAAATAGAGGCCAATCGAAAATTAAATTAAAATAACATTATATAATATAATCACTATTCACATTAATAATGACTATCGGTCCAACTTTACCATGCGACAACAAGGTCCTCCTTCAAATAGGTTAACGAACAGGACATTACACAGTCCACACACAGAGGTGTCGATAACGACTCGAGAGAGCAAGGAGAGGGAAGGTGCTAAAACATCACTGAGACAAAGACAAGGTCAACAATGGTCAATGAGAGCCCACGCACACAAGTCTCCCAGGCTTAGCAACAAGGTCGGTAGGTCAGGGACTGGGGAACATTGAACGGGGCATTCTGATCTCTCTCTCGAGGGTATGTAATGTAACACTTGGCTCTCTACAAGGATAGTTCAGCTAGTATAATATAATTATAGATATCTACAAGACAAAAACTGTTTG
Organism: Taxus wallichiana var. yunnanensis; assembly: GCA_018340775.1. Taxonomy (NCBI): domain Eukaryota; kingdom Viridiplantae; phylum Streptophyta; class Pinopsida; order Cupressales; family Taxaceae; genus Taxus; species Taxus wallichiana. The sequence continues at coordinate 12,551,419 of CM031238.1, read as the reverse complement.
TTTGTATGATATTGGGCTTGTGCATTTTAAAAACATTCTAAGTTATAGAAGCATTATAAAACAAAGTAATATTTATTTGATCGGAAATGGGCTTGTTTCCATTATAAAAATATAAGGCTAACATGAGAATGCACAACTTCTCATTGTAAAACAAAGTTGTGCGTATTAAAAAACATTAAAAGTATACTTTTTTAGAAAGGAAATTCACCGACCTAAAAGGGAAAGAAAACTAGATGATATTTTGAATAATGGGTAGAGTTAGAAACAATCATGCCTATGAACGTATTGGTGTTTATAATCAAAAAAATATATCACTTGCAATAACATCATGGTGAAGCTTACCATTCCCAAGAACTCCACTACCTTTGAAAACATTAATTGCCAATAAAATTTATGCTATTGCGTGGATAAGCTCGCTCTACTAAAATAATTAACCACTTCCTTTATAGAGGTTTTAAAATGATTAAGTTCAATATTGCATGTATTGAATGGGCATATTTCCATTCTCATATAGCAATCATATATTCTTCCTCAATGATTCCTATAGAAGAACATGCATCCGCACATTCAGTACAAGATTGAACATAATCATTTGAATACCTCTATAAAGTATATTAGAAATCATGGGGAATGTCCCTTCTACCTTATAAAAAAGGTGAACTACATAAGGCTTGATCCCTCTCGTCGAGGGTATGTAGTGTAGCACTTGGCTCTGCCAGGGATAGTCCAACCAATATAAGAAAATTATGAATAATTAAAGAGAATTTCATAAGGTGAAAAATTGCAAGTTTTGAAGAGTGGAGACCTAGATAAAAGTATTTATTGGCCAAGTAAAAGGTAGTATTTTAATTCTTGGATCATTCTAACCTTGGTGATAGATTGCAAGTGATTTAGGATTTGCATCAGACAACCAAATTATGTAACATCTCTCATACAAACAAACAAATTTATGTAACATTTATTCTTCTTCTATGATTCCTAAATGAGAACAGTATCCGCCCATTGAATACAAGATTGAAGGGTATTACACTATATCAACCCAATGAATAGAAGATTGAGCAGGTATTACGGTGAACAAGTATCCACAGCGATGAATATAATATTGAGCAGGTATTACGGTGATAATGGACAACGAGTTGATTGTTTACAATTTTTACTTTACATTTTAAGTATTTATGTTCATTTGTAGAAACTATTGAGCCCTTACAAAATATTATGAGTGGAGAAAAAATGACAAGCCTTGAGGTTAATCCATTAGAGGAAGATATTGTTCCTAACAATAGCATGATGTTGTCCAACCAACAAGAAGTTGACTAACAAAACACACGGTGATGGTGATTAATACTGAAGCTACATCAAAACCTTCACCATTAATTATGAAAGTTGGATCACGAACAGGTATTAAGTATTATTTAAAAATCAATAATAATTTTTACTTGTCAATATTAGTTGCAATCAATTTGATAAATATATGCTAATTTCAATTTTTATATCTGATACAATGGCTGAAAATCTAAAAACAACAAATATATGTAAATAAATTGGTAAAAATATTAATCTTTTTAATTTTCAATATTAGTTGGAATCAATTTGCTAAATATATCCTAATTTCAATTTTTATGTGTAGATACAACTGGAGAAAATATAGAAAATCTACAAGCAAAAAAATATATGTAAATAAATAGGTAAAAATATTTTGTGAAATATTATTATTGTATTTGAAATACATACAAGTTAATAATGAAGTTTAATATTATTTTGTAGTTCCTCCAAAGAAACATTTTATTGTTCTTGAATTAGAAGGATTGTTAGTTCAAAAGCATACTTCTAAAAAGGAAAATACATTTCAATTGAACAACAAACACATCCTACCACGAATGTCTATTTCCCAATTTCTAACTTCTATATCTAAAGAGTTTCATCGAATAGCATTTTGGTCTACATTGGATACAGATGCCAATGTAGAAAGACTAGCAATGAAACTACTACACACAACTAAAGTTGACATGCATTCTTTGTTTTTGGGGTATGGAGAATTGCGAAAAGAGGGAGACAGATTTATTAAAAATTTGGAAACAATTTGGAAAACACTAGAATTTCCATACAAATGTGAAACTACGGTTGTAGTTAATGTAATCAACAAAGGAGTTCTGAAGAATATTTTTGGTGTCTCCAAAGGTTTCTGACAAATACTTTAAAAATAATAAGTGGCTTATGTCATCATTGTTTACAGAACTAGCCTTGGTAGGGTTTGAGATGATGTAAGAGACATCTTAAAGGGATGTTCTCTATTTCAAACAATAGTGGAACAAATCAATATATAAAATTGTGTTTATTACATTTTTGTAGTTATTTTCTCATTTTCCATTTGATGTGATTATTATATACTCTTTAATAAGATGTTATTGATGGTTATTAGTATGTAATGCTCAAAATGTGTTTATTACAATTTTTAGTTCTTCTTCACATTTCATCCAAATGATGTGATTATTATATAATAATAATTTAGGATGTTATTGATAGTTTACCATTTAATGCTCAAAACTAGCTTTGATAGGTTTATACAAAAAGAAAGTAATTATCAATAAAATTAGATAATATAATCTATAAGATAATTTAGAAATAGAATCGTGTTATCGGTTGGTTTTTCAAATCTCATTTCCAATGGAAAGAAGTTATTGGTTTTTGGGGTAGAAGAATTACTCTTTGGAGTTTCAAGGCTTACTGAATTTAGATCGTTGACCATACAACCAGAATTTACATATGCATGTTACCAATACTTCAGTCATACATTTAGCCCTAAATTGTTAAGGATAACACAACAACATTTTGATATTGGATTTTTTTTTACATACTGCATTCAAGAGAACAACATGTCTTCATTCAAAAATTTGATTGGCTAAGAAATATTAAATTCATTTTTGTTCGGGCATATCACAATGTAAAATTAGCAAAAAAATTATAGGATCGAAGAAGGGAATATTGTGCCAGGTTACAAAAAAATATGCAAAAGGTTCTCGACAAGTACACTTAAATATATGGAGCAAAAACATATTGTTCATAGGTGAAACAAAATGTTTTGTTCATGACAAAACTGATGCACTTTTATTTGGATTTTCTTAGGATGGAATATTGATGGTACAATGCATTTTGATAGAAAAAAATTCACACACTTATGTACATGGTTAAATCATGTGGGTCCACACCCAAATCAGTCTTTGGAAACATTTAAAAATCAATTATTGGGCTTGATTGAGTTTACTTGATATTATTATGTTGATTAATACATACATACATACATACATAAATACATACATACATACATACATATATATATATATATATATATATATATATATATATATAGTTTATTTTGTAGTATTTCTCATAAAAAGTTCATTAATATTAGTTTTTTTTTGTAGTTTCATAACAATGGATTTATCACCATCATTTTATGTTGTATTTATCTCAAAATGACACATTTCCTACATTTTATGCAAATAAATCCATGTTATAATTAAACATTTATAATATTTTATTGATATCAAAAATTAGAAGCAAAATTAGACACAAATATATATGATCAAAATATGTAAAATATACAACATGCAAATGCACATGACCCCATAGTTAAAATAAATCACATCCAAATCTTATGCACAACTATATAATTTGAGGTAGGTAAAAAATGAAATTAATATAGGGTCTTAGAAGTTATCAAAAATTTGTCACTATTGGGCCAAATGGTAACATCATAATATATTTTAATTAATAGAGAAAAAACTTGTATATTGTGCCATGCATGGAATGAACATATGTCTTTTCTCAAACATTAAATATAAAGTTGGAATAGAATAAACATATTCATGTTCTCAAAACATTAAATACAAAGTTGGAAGAGAATGAACATATGCATGTTCTCAAAACATTAAATACATAATTGGAGGAGAATGAACATATGCCCGTTTTTAAACACTAAATATAAAGATGGAATAGGTTAATAGTACATTAATTATTTATTATACATTACAAAGTTATAAATGTAAATTAATATAATATAAAGTATTTCCTAATCTTACTAAAAATTTGGAAGAGAATGAACATATGCCCATTCTCAAATAATAAATATAAAGTTGGAATAGGTTATAAATTAATTATTTACTATGCATTACAAAGTTATAAATGTATTAATTAATACAATAAGTATTTCCTATTCTTACTAAAAAACTGTAAACCCCTAAAATGGAAATCCCCATACATTATATATAATTCCAAAAAACCCCTTTTTGGATTCCAATAATAGTAAAATCAAATTCCAATATTTGGTATAAGTAAAACCAACATAGTCGATTTCAGTATTTAATATAGATTGTAAAATGTCCACAATTAGTGACATTATGGTTAAATCATCCATTCAACATTCATTAACCATTGTGATCTTACTAAACATGATACAACCATTCACAAGATCATGAAGCAAGAGAGAACACAAGTACACAACATATAATGTGGGAAACTCTCAAGGGGAAGAAAACCCACTAAAAATTTTGTATATATTACTCAATACAAAATATTTATGTGAATATTACACATCACACAAGATTTATTTAGTGAGGCACCAACCCCACAAGAAGCGCAACCCCTAGTTTAGTAGGACACAAATCCTACAAGGAGGCTAAAACCACCCAAGATGACAAATTACCAACTCGGCCACACTGAAAATGAAGATAACCTAAGTAATTTTTTCTCCAACAACTAATTGTGATCAATTTGTAAGCTCCTCTCATCCAAAACCTTCTTAACTAGATCTCTCTCTTTCTTCGCTCAAACTTCCAAAACCTTTTAGCCCTTATTTTATCTCTTTATCAGATTCTCATTCTCTTCTCAACTCTACTCTAGAGCCCCTACAACAATATTCTCACTCTCCTCTTTCTCGCTCATAACCCCATCATCAATGTAACTCAAATGAGAAAAACGCCATGTCTTATATACATGACTCATCTCACCAATAACCTTAGGTCGGAAAAGACCATTAAGTTCAGCCTTAAACAACTTGAAGACACATTCTACATCACCATATAAATCAAATGAAAGGACCTTAAATATCGGCATTAGCCTATACAACTCAAACATGATAATGCTTCTCAAGTAGGCCCAAACAAGGTCTTCATCTCTAACAAATGCTTCTAAAACTTGAAGGGAACATGGCAGCTTCACCAAGACTCCAACACCTCCAAGACACCTTATCAATGCACAAGATCATCTTCAGTATTATTCTTCATCATGGCACACTCTAATTTGCAAAGCACACTCAATTAGATCTCAAGCACCTAATTTTCACTCTTCAAGACTGAGAAACTTCACCTATCAAAACACTTCATCAAGACAAAAATTAGACATCAACAAGAAGGTACTGATGCCAAATAACTCTTGTAACACATGGAAACCTTAAAGTCAAGGCACAAAGCACTCAAACAGCTCACCTTAAACTGCTCAAACTTTCTTGAAGGACTTAAGAAGCAGTCTTGAGATAAATAACCTCAACACCTTCAACAACACTTCCAAGATCTACAAATGCATGGAAAACTTCAAGGAAACCCTAAAAATATTCCTCAAGCATTCATAAGCATATGTCACATGGATAATATCTCACTTGCACACTGTTCAAACACACCTTCTTAGCAAGCCTAATAGGGTTCATTAGACCATTCGGACATCAATATGGAAACACTTCTTCAAACCATTCCAAGAGCACAAACACATCATATGTGACCTCTTCAAGTTATCCATGATGATACGACACTACTACAACATGCAAAACATCAAACACGCCTTCATACCTTTATAACTAGTTTTTCACTCACAAGCCCATTATCGATAGGGCACATTGGAATACATGTTACACCAATTTTCTCTATTTAACCTGCATAAAAATTTCATGATCATATAGCATGCATAAAAATCTCTCTAGAACACTTTTTCATTTCATGAAACCTTCAACTCATCTTTGAAACAACAAATATCCATAAAACTAGGGTTTTTTTCATCTTACCAAAAGATCTAGAACATGAAACCACCACGAAAAATGACCACTGGGAGTCCTATAAAACCTTGAAGCATCACATGATATTTCCCAATCTATTTGGATACCATATCATTTATTTCTTACCTATTGCTTTAAAACTAGGGTTTATGGAGTGTTTTTACCAACACTACTTAACAATTGTTCATAAAGCACAGGATATCATTTAACATCATTCCAACTATAAAATGATCTTATCTCCATGCCTAAAACATTCTTAAAGACACAAGTTCACATGTAAATATTTTACGAGAAAATGATCTCTCCAAACTTGACATTGAGCTTGGAAAACAATGTTTCAATAGCTCGGTAGAGCCAAAAATAAGTTTTATTTCTTTATCTTCAACTTCTTGACTTGAAACTTGGCCCATATCACGATAAAAACCTCCTTAAACTTTCCCAAATCACATTTATATCTACATACCTCTTAATCTCTCCAAGTACCATGGTTTTCCTTGTCTTCATAGTCTTGCTTCAAAAATACCTTAAACATGCATCATATACCTCAATTGTGACTTTTGACATCTTCCACACATGCGATACAACCTCAAAACACTCCAAACATGATTTAACTTATTTACCTTGGCATGCTTTACTCAAAACTTCATGTTATGCATCCACTAAGTATAGGACTAAGCCTATAATGACTCACTTCAACTCATGTCTCAAGCAAACTAACCTTGAACACATCTTAAAGACTCATTAACACTTTTGAAACACCATGTTGACCATGTAAGACATCATGAAATCCTCTAAAAAACTTTGGAGATTACCTTTAACACCTAGTTTGCATGATCATGGACCAAGAACATGTTATTCCACCAAATATAGCAACTACACCAAAAAAACCACTTAAAGACACCAAAAAAAGACACTACCAATCAACCTTCAAGCATTTTAATGAATGACACCTCATGGAGACACCTATACCACCTAGACACCCTTTAACATCAATGAAAACAATATTGAAACAATGTCCAAAAATATCCCCCTTTGTCATTGATGGCAACCATCTTCAGAAACATTGATGGAAACCATTCATTCAAGTACCTGTAGACATCTAACTTCTTGTTTTTTATTATACTCTCCCTCTTTAACATATAATGACAATTTGACAACAAACAACACCAACAATGCATAAAAGACTTACTTGCACCTTTTTATTTTTTTACCATAACAACAACAAGATGATCTATGGACCTATAAAACATCTTTAGAAACTCACACAACTCCCCCTGAACAAGTACATACCATATTGTGACCTCATTCTTGTTGTAAGTAACTTTTGAATTTTGTATGTCTAAGAATCATGCTCTTTGTTTCCTCCTCCTTGGTTTCGTTGAACTCTTCTTGTCTTCATTTCAATCTTCTAACGTCTTCTTAGTACAAGAGTAGGAAACTTGTCTCATATATTGACCTTCTTGTGTCACCTTGACACATGTTCATGGATTCCTTCCAATCAAGCTTTATTCTTCATTCTTCAATTGAAACTTGAAATCTTCCTAGGTCACATACCTTGATCATCTTAGAACTCTGTCTACTTCTATACAATATCTTTATAGACCTTCAACCTTGTCAACCACATCGTTTAGGACACCTTCATAACTTAACACAACTCACCCTTGAATGATGCATCCTCAACAACATATAAAAATGAAAATACACACTAAGTAATGTGTGAGAACCTTCAAGAGACAACAAAAGAAAATGTTCATACCTTACTCATGTGGACACCTTGAATTCAACTCATCTCCCCCTAAGATATGCATTATAGCTCAAAACATAATATTTAACCTTGTAACTCATTCCTTCAAGTACTTGATAGTCTGATCAAGTCATCATATCACTATACACAACACTCTTAAACTTGATCAACAAGGTCTCTTAGTGTATACTTCCCATATTTTGATTCTTCATAAAGCATAATACTTATCAAATCTTTCAAGATCACACCTTCAACCTGGGAATCCTTGATTTCATCATTAGGTATAAACACAATCATCGATAGTATACACCCATAGCTTTGTCATACACACTCTAAGGCTTCATACATGAGATAACATAGACTTATTTAAATCTTCATACACATGTTGGACATAGAGTACCTATAGTTCTTCTCCACTATCTTTTTGGGACAAACAAAGATCAACACAATTTCAAGGTAAATAGATCATCATCATATTCAAAAACAACACACATTGCATTCTCCTCTATTACTTATGGGTCTCATTACCAAAACATGACCAATTAAGGACTCAATAAATCTTCTTCAACAAGGTCATATAGGACTACAAATCCCCCTAAAGAATCTAGTCAAGAGGTCTTGACCTCTAAACACCACCAATTATAATATTCACACATCTATATGCATGTTCAAGGACTTCTATAACATTTGCAAGTCATGCTTCAACAAAATAAACGTAAGGGCCCAATTAAAATTCTTTGTTTTATAAGCAAACCATGATCTTATGACACGCATAGCTTTTCATGAATGACATAGAGAAACACAAACATACTTCATACAAAGCTAGATGAGATGAAAACATACTTTCATTGCTTCTTAAATTTATGAATGTCTTCAAGAATCCTAGTGAAGACACTCCTTTCATCTGGATACATCTAGCAGTGCCAAACACCCATGTCCTCATGGCACGTGTCCCCGAATTTAAGAATCCACTTGGTAATCTTCTTATGCTTTGATAGAAGAATTTATTGATGTTCTTCAATAACAAACATGCTTTTATGACTAGTGGGCTCATCATGGATAGAACATGTTACTTTAGGTTCCTTCATTGCTTTAGGTTCTTCCTTCACTTTCTCAACATGGTTAGACTTCACATATGCCTTATTTTTATAGCCATTCATCCTCCATTTGTATATCTTGCAATATTCCCAACATTGTTACAATTGAAGAAAACAATAGGATTCTTACCTCTATAACCTCCATCTTTCCAAATTTTCCTAGGTGTTTCTTGATAACAATATCTAGCAATATGACCAACATAGTTGCAATTGAAACACACAACATGAATTTTACCTTCATTTCTCCAATTCTGTCTTAAAGGATCATGAATACAAAATATATCAATGCGACCCTTCTCATGGAAGTTATAGCAAGGAATTTTTCTTGATTGGTTATCTCTACTATCTCTCCATGAATGATCATCTTTGACTTTCCTTCTACATTCACTAACTCTATGACCAAAAGTGTTGCATGAATAATAATAACCATTGAACTTACTTGATAAATTCATTTCATTTGGTTGTCTTATGATATTATTGTGAGCATTGATATCCTTCTTGACTTCAGCTGATCCTTGACTTGGCTCATCATGTTTCTCATCCTTATTTGTCTCTTCCTTAAAGCCCAAACCTGATCTATCACTAGAGTGTCATTGACTATTCAGCAGATCATCAATATTTTTGTGCTCTTTTCAAGTATTTTATACATCTTTAGTATGCTTGAGACTTGTTTAAGATCCGTTGTTAATGACTTCATAGCCATACCAAATTTAATACACTCATCCTACTTGTTCTTGAGACCTGAATGTGAGAATTCCAATATGAGTTTCAAAAACTTTTGCGTAGCTTTTTACATTCCTTTTCCTTGGCTTCTAGATTTTACGGTGTTTGTTTCAAGTTTTTTTTTTTTATTAAGGGCAAATAGTTTTGAAGGGACTATACCCTGTATACAAAAGGGCTCAAAAGCCAGATAGTAAAGATGAGAGAAGCAGCCCAGAGAAGGGCAAAAAAGCCAACCAAGGAAGGCTCAACAGCCAGATATTACAATATAGGAGAAAAAAGGATCTAAACGTACAAAGATCCAGAGAAAAGAAGGCAAGATCAAAAAGGAACCAAAAGAGAAACAACATAAGGAGCCTCGCCACAAAACAGCTCCAGAACCGCCTGATGACAGCCACATCGCAGCCAAAAAACAGCATCACAACAGCCCTTTACTTGATGGCTCTATCAATTTTGGTCTTGATAGCCTGCAGTGACATGAAGAAGGCAATGGCAGTGGCACGAGAGGGTCTTGTAAATCAGCCTTTGGGCAACCGCAATGTCCCTTTTCTCTTTAGGGCCCCATATGTCCTCATTGATCCCACTTTAACCGCAAACACTTGTGGACATGTTGCTCAATGAAATTGTAAATGCTTTTGAGGGCAGACAAAATGCAGCCATTTCAGCTTTTAGCATTCCCCAGTCTGCCATCTAGGGACTGTAGTTTCTTGAAGAATTCACCAATAACCCCTCTTCCTCCTCACTTTGAAGGATCCTTTTACCCTTAGCTTTTTCCATGTTTTTTATAGCCCCTTTGAGCTCTTGAAGCTCCTTTTCTAATCTGTCCACCCTTTTCAGCAATTCCTCTTCTTTGGGCTCCTCCACCGGCCTGCTGATATGCAGGAGGTTTTCAGCTAGTTCTAAGTCCTTGTGGCTCCTTACGACTAGTTAGGAAGTAGGGATTTTGGCTTTGAGGCTCTTGCTTTTCTTGTTAGAGGTCGTATCTTCATTCTTTCTTTTTAGCAGGGGAGTGGGAGCGAGTGGGAGCAAAGTGTTTGTTTCAAGTTGATGCTTTAACTATTTATAGGTTTATTTAAATTCTTCATCATTCTTCTCTCTAGAAAACTAATTTTTCTTCATAGTCCTTATTTGATGACTTCATTTTTTTATTTTTCATATTTTGAATTGTTAGATCCACAGGGCATGTTCATATTCTATCTTGAAGTCAACTTCATCCTCTCCTTCATCTGAATCCTAGCCATCACCATAAATCATGGAATCTTCTCTTTCGAAGCCGGTGACTTCATTTTCCATTAATAAGGTGTCAAAATTATTGTCCTTAACAACTTCATCCTCACTTTCAGAAGTGTAACTATCACTGCAATCAAAAGAACTGCTATCTTCTTGAGTGTAAAGACTTTTATTTTTCTTAGAAAACTTCTTCTTGTTCTTGGACATTATGAAATTCTTCTTTATCTTGTTGGACCTATAAGACTACTTTTCTTCATCATGAGAATCCTCAGCTTCTTCATCATACTCAACCTTATGCTTGTGAGGGCATCTATTGGAAAAATGACCAATTTAACCACATTTAAAACATTTAAAATGAAATTTACCCTTGTACTTACTTGAACCAGGTTTTACCTACTAAAAATCATTACAATCAATTCATCATCATCAATCTCAGGGTCATCATCATGATTTTTGGTCTTCATATCCTTGAACTATTCTTAGCCTTGAAAGAAACCTCCTTCTTGATAGGTTTTGATTCAATGGTCCTCATCTCATAGGTTTTCAAAATGCCATGGAGCTCATCCATCAACATGACACTCAATGATATGGAGGAAATTTTTAAGTTCATATCTTCCCAAATTATCCCTAAGCCATTACAAGTATGGAAGAACATTTGAGATCTTTTTGATGGTATAAGGAGCGTTGAAAATAAATTTTGTATGCAAAAGTTATCGTCCACTAAAATTTTTGACAATTGATAAAAATTGGGTATGCGCATGAGTCTAGACTAACATGGACATGTGCATGACCGCCAAGTGGACCAATCACAAAGCGATAAGTGGCACATGAATATTCAAAAAAAAATTGGTTTTTAGACACAGTCTTTGAAACTCATGTTCGGACGAGGTGGGCCCTCTACTATTTGTTGGCTAAGGGGCCTCAAGGGTTTACACACTTTTTATTAGAGGAGTTTCTTTGTTTTCATTACTTCATATTTCCTATGCCACAAATTTGTATATATATGCCTCTTTGTTTAATTGCAGGATGAATGTGGGAATAAACTTATGATTTTTGTAAATGTTATATTGATTTACAACCAACTCGTCACCCCATGTGGGTAGCTCACCATCTGCTCACATAGGGCGCCAAACATAGCTCGCCAACAAAACCAAGTGCTAAACTTAGCACACTCACACCCATGTGGCATGTTTATCCACCTTAGCACTTAGTGCTTCAACCATAATGAGCATGCAAGCCAAAAAAAGAGGTCCTTTAGACCACTCTATAATGCCACGTTTTTATTTTAAACCGCATGACTCCCACCTAATCCCTATGCATGTGGAATAATGGGATAAAATTGGAAAAATGGTAGATGCACTTCCCAAGGTTCTAACCATTAACCTCCTCCCAAAAAAATGGGTGGCCTCACCAACCCGCTACACCATTGTTAGTATAAATAAAGGTAAAATGTATTTGAATAGGCTAATTCTATTGATTGTGTGAAATCCATAACAAAAAAAAATTAGAAAACACATCTTTTGAGGCACTTAGAGACATTTTCAAGCTTCGGTCAGAACTAGAAATTTGTTCCAAATTCGGAGATGAAGAAAATGGTGTCTTCAATTTTCCATGAAGTGTTGTAATTTTTCTGGTGGAATATTTTTTTGGGATCAGTTTCATGGAGAATGAACTAAGAAGCCTTTGCAAAGCCACAGATGAACTTGGAGACAAATTCGAGAGATGACCAGATTATACAAATCAAAAATCTTTAAATGCAGGTGACATGATCTATTATTCATTTGGAACAGGTATATTTTTGTACTTTAAGTGATAAACTAATAGATCTATTCATGTTTTCGTTAATCCAGAGACAACCCAAATTGGGTGAAGCTTTTTATCAATCTATGGAGTTTTGTTGATTTTGTTTTTTGTTTTTAATAAAATTGAATAAGCTGTAAAATCAATTTAAGCTTATTTTTGGCACATTCTTACACAAACAGACAAAGTAAATTCATAAATCAATTTTGGATGATCAAATCAAATTGAAATGCATTGTTAAATCAGCGTGTGATTAGTTTTGGGAATTATAAGATCAGTTCTTAATTATTGTTAATTGATCCACATGAATCATAGAAATTTGATGTGAAAATAAAATTGATCAAATAAGAGAATAATTGAGAATAGTGGATTTGAAAACACTCAAAATTGAATCCATAACATCTCTTGATCAGATTTTAAAGTATCCGGAATAAAATTTAAAATAGTTACCTAGGGGTGAAAACTATTTGAGATCACTCAAGTCCTTGGCTTCTTCAATGGCTGACACTTTAGCATGAAACTTAGGAGTGAGTGGTCTCAAAAATTTTTGCACCACCATATCTTCTTTCACTTCTTCACGTAAACCTTTTATGGTGTTGACAACTTGATCAACTCGAGTAAGTATGTAGTAATAATTTCTTCTTCCTTCATCTTCAAGCTTTCAAATTGATTCTGAATTTCTAAAGTTTTTCCATCTTCACCTTGGAGTCACCTTCATAGATGACCTTAAGCTTCTCCCACATGGCCTTAGTAGAAGTACAATGCATTATTTTCACAAGTTCTAATTCATCCAATCCACATAAAATAGCATTCATATCTTTAGAATTGTCATTACTAACCTTTTTATCTATAGCATTGGTTAGAGGAGTCTAAGTAACACTATACCCATCTACCACTGACTTCCAAATGTCACATCCTATGGACATGATGTGATTTTTCATCTTGATACTCCAAAAGGCATAGTTAGTCCCATCAAACATAGGAGCTTTGTTAGTAGAAGTACCACTCTACTGACTTGTCATTCTCTTGCTTCAAAGGATCTCCTTTAAGTGATTGAACTTGCTTCAAAAGGGCCTTTCTATGAAACCAATTATTGGAATCACAATTACTAAGGGGTAAATCAGTCCTTCACAACTTTTACTTCAATTACTTTTACTTGTGTGAATCATCAAATCATACATTCAACATTCATTAACCATTGTGATCTTATTAAACATGACACAACCATTCACAAGATCATGAAGCAAGAGAGAAGAAAATTACACAACATATAATGGGGAAACCCTTAAGGGGAAGAAAATAGACTTAAATGTTTGTATATATTACTCAATAGAAAATACTTATGTGAATATTACACATCACACAATATTTATTTATTGCGGAACCAACCCCACAAGGAGCACCAACCCCTAGTTTAGTAAGACACCAATCCTAAAAGGAGGATACAACCCCAAGAGTACAAAGAACCAACTCATCCAACTAAAAATAAACATCACCTAAGTACTTGATGCTCCAACAACTAATTGTGATAAATTTGTAATCTCCTCTCACCCAAAACCTTCTTAACTAGCTCTCTCTCCTTCTTCACTCAAGCTTGCATATGTTGATTAGGTTAAGTGAGTTGTTATCCATTTTACCCCTAGTAAAAATGAATAAGATGGGAGAGATGGACTTGGGCAGGTTGACCAAGATTCAACCGGTGAATCTAGAATTCACTGGTAATTTCCATGTTTTACAACACTTGCAGTTAATTTCTGGGTAATTTTGAGGAAATGCGGTCAAAGTTGGACTTTAGTACCACCACCATTGGATTCAAAAGGGTGTTTTCATCTGAAATCATGTAAAACTTTTCCCCAAAAATTCATCTGGGAGCTCAAGTTATGGCCTTCACAAGTTACCTTGAAAAAATAATTTTGGTCTTGGAGAAATTTTCCCAAAGTGCTCAAATTTCAGGCTGGGGGAATGTTTTCATGCAAATATGCAACAAGGAAATTGTCAATTTCCGAGTGTGACAACTATACCCCTGTGCCAAACTTTTCATGTTTTACCCTTTCGAGGCACCCCAAGTCTACCTAGTCAATTCCAATGACCTCCCAATTGATGTTAACATATCCCCCTAAGTGAATTAGGAAATTTAGGTCAATCCCCTATGTGATTTTAGGAGTTCTTGAAAAATGCTATCTTTGGGCAGTGTTGGGAAGGGTTATCACTAGACTTCCCAAGACTGGAGCAACCCCCTAGATCGAAACAGAGGATCCAAATCCAAGATGGAGATTAATTGAAGGCCTATAAACATCATGGAAGTGGTTTTGGAAGATTCATGGAAGATTTGGAGAGTTTGAAGCAGTTTGATTAAAAAACAAGGTTCACGGGCCTAGAGTAGTGCAAAGGTCAAAGCAGTTGTTGAGCTTAGAAGGTGATTAGGGAGCTTCAGATGGAGTTAGGAGAAAAATGAAATATCTTCGAAAATATAATTCCAATGCCTACAATATGGTGAAATTAATTTTCTTACAACACCTTGGCACAATTTATGCGCTAGCAGGTGTTTTTTATGCACATGTAGAGAACCAGATCAAAAATATTCTTTTTAGGGATCAAATGAAAGAATCAAGACATTATACCCCCACCATTGGATTCATAATCCTTTTTCAAGTCACATTCATATAAAATTTCATCAAAACGTCCATCAAGAGCTCAAGTTATTGCTCGTTTCTAGTTGCCCTCTTGGAGCGAGTTCAGGAGTTAGTCAAATTTTGGGAGAACACGTATCAGATCCAGGAGCCTGGTGGGATTATGTGTCTCTCATGTACCTCAAATTCATGGTCATAATACATAGAAAAATGTTCCCAACCCTTAAGGATACTTTTGGTCACCCATATGATCAACTTCCAGCCCATCAGTGCTTTAAAGCTGAATTTTTAGCCTACATTCCCTGCCATCGGATCTCTGCCACGTGTCGTTGCCTTGTTTGCCATGGAATTTGATGTCCCTCACATCCCTTTAAGGTGAGGGATGTCAAGGACATGAAAATTCACCCAACTCAAACTCAAAAATTTGAAAAAATTTCTAATTGTTTTCCGCTTCTTTTTGCTTCTCACTGCCAAAAGAAAAGTTGCAGAGAACACCTCAGTCCACCATTGTTGCTCCAAACCAACTCCACCATGGCAACCAAACATTCCACTCCATGAATATTCATAGGTTTCAAAGAAGATATTGATTGAAAGATCCAGAGGAATGAAGAATGAAAGAGAAGAGCAAAGGAATTCTTTGAAACCTCCATTGCCATGAGACAAAGATTTGAACATATCTTGCAAGCCAGTGCACGAAACAAAGAACCGTCTGTTGTTGAGTTCTTCACTCTTGAAGGCCATTAAAAATCACCTTCAAACCTCCTATTCATAGCATGTCACTTCCAGCTCCATGAAGAACAAAGCTCAATTTCCCATCAAATTGGCAACCAGATCGAAGAGAAATTTCACCAGTGAGACAAGAAGAAAAAACCTATCACAATAGAGTTGATTTCGTCACGAACGGAGACAAAAAAATACCTGAAAATTTCAAGCTCTATTAATTTCCACCATGACATAGTGGTTGAAAAACTCAAGGAGCTACCTCTCCACTTCTCAAGGTTCCAATGGGCAAAATTGCACAAAAGTTGGAGGGAATGATCGTTGAAAAATCTAGTTTTGTGTGAACTAGTTTTTGCACCATGAAGTCCCTATTTTTAGGGATATGGAGGACTGATTTTTCATCAGAGTTATTCCATGTCACATGAATAATATATATGAAAAGATATTGGTCTACCTCTTCACTTCTTAGGGTTGTAGTGGGTGAAATCACGTGAAAATTGGAGGGAATGATCGTTGAAAAATCTAGTTTCACATAAACTAGTTTTTATGCCATGAAGTCCCTATTTTTAAAGATATGGAGGGATGTGTTTTTGTTAGTATTATTCCCCACCAATGAAAATATCATTTTCCCACTTGTTCAGACGAAGGAATAACTCAAAATGTTGAGTGTGGAATCCTGGAATAAGACCTAGATCTTCCAAACTTGTTTTTGTCGTAATATGACATCTACAGTGCACTTACTAAAAATAGCATGCCTTCCTACATAGTGTCATTACTTTAGGTAATTCTTCATTTAAAGAGGCTACGAAGAAGGAAGTAAATGCAAAGGGAGTATCATAGGAAAAATCATCAAAAAGGTCATCTCAACTCACAATTGACACTTACTAAAAATAGTAAGTGGTTCCACAAGCCCCTGTTATAAATAGCCAGTTGGTCCAAAAGTGAGAGGAACATAGTAAGAAGAAATAATTCAAGCTACCATAGCCGGTTGAGGTTGGGAAAATCTAACTATGACACTTACTAAAAATAGTAAGTTGCCCCATCTGTACTTACTAAAAATAACAAGTCATTCTCAAAAGGCAAGTTTGGCACAATGGGACATAGAGGGATGATCATTCAAGTCAACACCATCATTCTGGATCATCCATGGGAATTTATCATAGGTAATTTGAGACTCATCTCAAGGAATTCAACAGTGTCTCCCGACACTCACTTCGTGGCTCGAGTTACAGGAGTATCTTGTGCAGGGTGGAAGTTACGGTCATCGGTAGAACCATTCAGCGAAGTGTTTTTAAACACTCATTCCAAAGCATCTGTGAGCCAATTGGAAGGAGTTTCACATGAGTTTGAAGATTCAGAGTTTCATCACATTGATCTTTCCATCAATGAGGATCAATGGACTTCATCGGGAATGACATCTCCTCTTCTTCTTCTCTCACTCTTTCTCTCTCCTCTTCCCCAACTTTCTCTCTCTTCTCAATGTTCTAATTTTTTGTTGGGGTTACACTTTTCATATGTATTAATGTTCCTAATGTAATAAGTCACCTTTATGTTATAAAAAGGGACTTAAAATTTTCCTAGGAAGTTGAAAAGTTTTAAGTTGTGTGAGGACATATGAAAAGGCATTGGGGGTAGATGAAGAGTCATATCTCATTCTATAAATTGTAAATCCATTCCCATTTCAAAGGGTTGGTGATTGATTTTGTAAACTCAAGAGTGTATTGTACCTTGAGAGAAAAAATGAGATATTCATTTTCTTCCATTTCCCCCTCACAAGTTTTCCTCCATTCCCACACTATGTAAAAATTTTGTTTAAGCAATCAATACAAGGAGTTTCTAGCATTTTTTGACTAAGGGATTTATTGATACTTTGTGCTCATAAATTCTAATCGGTCTTGTTGTTATTTGCAAAGTTGTTTCTTCTCATAAATACATGTGTTGAAATTTCTAACTAGTGTGTGTAGGAATCTAATTTCTACCTGTAACATTAGTTCTCCTATCTCATTTCTCTCTCCCCTTTCCCACTTTACGGACAAAGTCCTCTCTAGCAAGAAATTGCTAGCTTTACTATAGGGTTAGTGGAGTTCCCATGTTAGATCCCCAGCCACAAGACCACTAGGAAAATTCACCTTTACTCATGCATGCATATATGGAAGCTACACCGGTCAAGAAAAGGGACTTGGATTCCCAGAGAGTTGGCAAGAAGTCCACAAGTTTGTCCACCCGAAAAAATTTCTTGCTAATAGGGAACTTTTTGTCAAATGCTCAATCCCTAGAAATTTTCATCAAAGTATCCAAGCCCAGAATCCCTTCCAAAATGCTCAAATTTCAAACTCCAAAACCTTTTCCACAAAGAGCAAATTTCGGACCTAAGGAATGTTTTTGCACATTCGCAGTTTTAATGTGCAAACTTCATAGGCTTGTAACTTGTGCTTTGGGTACCAAAATAAGGAAAAAATTATATCTTCGGAAAGGTATTGAAGAGTACTACATGAATAATAAATTTATTTTTTACATTAAATTATTTAATGGTGTGAAATTTCAAAAATCAGACCCGGGGTCGTTTATGGGTATATGTTTTGAAAAATTTAATGATGCTTATTCTAGGTTTGCAAAATTCAACGCTGGTTGATCCTGAGTGGTTGAAGAAGTGGTGGGGATATTTAATATAATGTAAATTTATCATTGGAATAAGGAAGAAATAATTTAAATGTATTTTTAGCCGAAATTTTAATTGCTCAATCTCGTGGATATCAAGTTAAGCCTAGCAAAATCTCAAAACAAACTACCTCTGCTCAGAAGCTCATAAATTTTGCATTTCTTAACGAAATTGCACAATCTTATACTTGTTGGAATCGTGATTCCAAGATATATATGCACAAAAATCAAGAAATCTTGAAAGTAATGGCGTTTCAGGAGTGAAGTTTTCCAAGAAAATGAATTCGATTCATAACAGAGACTTCAAGTGCTTGAGAATGTAATTAATATGGGGATCCATTTTTTTGTGTTCATAAGCTACAAATCAATACGGGATGACTTTTGGAGGATTTATATCATTATTTCCACCAAATTTGATTACTTTATAATTGGTGCATAGGGGAAATCTGATTTTTCTTTCTTCTCTCTCCTCTCCTTCATTTTCTATAAATTGGGAAGTTCTTTCATTTGTAAAGGGGGATGACTATTGTTAAAAACATTGTCATTTTGTTTTAGAACACTTGTTGCGCTACATGCCTTCATATTGGACTTCTTGCATGTTTATCCAAGCCTTTCTCTTTCTTTGTAAATGAATTGTGCATATTAATGAAGCAAAGTAGATGCAAATTTGTGGATGTTTTCTTCCCTTGTCTATGTTTATTGTTTTCTATTTGCCTCTTTATTTCATTTGCAGGTGTATTATGTCTACCTTATACTCTTGCAAGGTGCAATATTGTTGTGTTTTCATGGAAATGATGTTGTAAGTGTTGTTGTTAGATTGTGGAGAACTATTTTCACCCTCTCTAATCAACATTTCTTCTCATTTCTACACATTGGAGAGTCTTTCCCATTCCCTTTTCTTGGTGCATCACCTTTGTTAGAGTAGTTTATTTCATTTTCATGTTATTTCTCTCCCTAGTCCCTTGGAAATTATAGGATAGAGATAGTCAATAGTTTTCTTTCATTAGAGTTAGCTTGCACTAGATTAGGAAGAGGAACCAGCCTTCTTTGGAGGTCTATCTCAAGTAGCAAGTCCCACAACTTGGAGATAATACCCATGTTACCCAACCACATTTCTTGCCTTAACACACTCACATGTTAAGCAATCAAAGGGTGTTGTGATTTGGTGATAATAGTTTTGCACGCCTAGTGGGACATCACAGAAGTTAGAGTTTCATCTTTCAAAGGTGTTCCACATCAAGTAGAAAATCATTAGCCACCATGCGACCTTCACTACTCGATAACACTTTTGGCATGCTCGGTGGGATCTCAAGAAATCTTCATTTTATTGCAACAAGATTGGTGTGCTCTGGTTCTAAATTCCAACTTATAAGAATAGTTAAAACAGCACATCTGGTGACTCCAAAGAGGAAGAATGAACCGGTTTTAGTAACCCAAGCTTGTCAAATTTATGAGAAGAATTCAAACAAGGTCTAGAGCAAGAGAAGAAGGTGTTTTGAATATCTACAACTATCTCCAACCAAAGGGAGAAGGGGAAGAAGACCTCAAAGGTATCCATCTCCACCAAATAGGACCTTATCAACACCTCCAATTGGTAGTCCTTTCATTCAATCAACCGAGTTCTCAATCCTATCAGGATGGCACATCAACAACCACCCCAAGGACCATCAAATCCTGTCCACTTTACAGGTGTAAAAGCCCATTGGCACTTAATGCTCGAATCAAGTTCGGTGGCAGCACTTTAAAATATCTTTTATTTTACTATAGAGAACCACACAACTCCTTTTGATCATATTAAAGACATTTCAAACATCTATACTATTCATGTAATAAATGAGGCAGATGTTGAAGTCAAGTTACTAGCTTCCTCATTCAAAGGCAAGGCGGTGTAATGGTTTAAGAGTTTGGCAAAAAGATATATTACAAAGTGGGATCAAATATGCACAACCCTATGTAATCAATTCAGAGAAAAAAGAGACAATCTGTCCTTATTGGAGTAATTGACAACAATCAAGAGGGCACCAAATGAGTAGATGGTTGATTTCAACTTTAGATTTCAAAGGACATGGGATAGAATTCCATTGGCTGTGAGACAAGTAGCTAAAGGTGTTTTTCTCTACTTTTTGAAAGCTTTAAATTCTGATATTGACATGATGATTGAATCTATGGGAGGTACAACTTTACCTACATCTTATGATACTACTATTAGAGCTAAAAATTTCTTAATTCAAGCTAGTAAACTTACACCTAGGCCACATATGCCTCTATATCCAGAAATAGAAAATCCAAGCACTAGTCAAGTACCCACATTAGCTCCTATTCTAGCCCCTAAGAAATAGATTTCCAATGAAGCTTCTCCTTCTTCTAGTAATCCTTTTGAGAGCCAAGAAATTAAGAAGGCCTTGCAAGAAATAGTGAAGGGACAATAGGAAATGGTGAAGAAACAACAAGAAATGGCTAAGGCGCAACAAACTTTAAGCAATGAGGTGGTAACAATCAAGAGGTAACAAGCTCAGGATTTCAAACCATTTCAGTCTCAGTACCAAGAAAGGCCACCATTTCAAGAAAATAAACCTTAAACTTAGGTCTTTAATCAAAATCCAAACCAAGGACAACATCTTGCAAATAGACCGTCCAAACATTACAATCCTAATTTTGTATCCACGTCTAGATCCTTAGTCCCAATGCAAAACAACATGGCATAGGAATATGATTGATGCGGTCAACCTTATAATCAAGCAACATAATTCCAGGACCCATCAAACCGGGCTTTGGTGGTATAAGCTGTTGGCATGCCCCAAGAGGGAAATCAAGGATAAAATCAACAATAGACTAGTACACCATAGGAACTTCCTAATGAGGCCATGTTTTTCAACTAGAAAGTTGAAGATTTTTGTGGTATGAATCAAGTTTTACCTGACCTATAATTGTTAGTTAACACCTAGTCGTCTTTGGCACATCACTCGACCTAGGATGAGCACTCACCCGAAGCACGCAAAGGTACGGGTACCTCTTGAAGGTTCGAGACAGATGAATGGTAGCATGACAAAGCGAGTAAACATATATTTTAGAAAATAATCCATCTATTCATCATTATACTTAACAGATCTATAAGCGCTTAAAGGTAAATCATCACGAAAATAATAATATGCATTGATAAAAACATCAACACTATTTGTTCACCCAATTTTCTTTATCTATTCATCGTACAACAATGATCTGAAGCTTCCACACAATACCACGCATGCACGCATGGATCTCATTACAATTATCCGATTTGCATGTACTCATGTTTTTCTCATTCTTCAAAGCATGTGTCTCTATTTATCTACTAAGTAATTCATTACATATATATATAGGGTGGGGAACTATCCCTTCACCACTTAACTCTACCAGAAATAGGTTGCATGCTAATAACACCCATGCACATTTTTACAACTATAGCCATACATGCAAGTATGCTATCTATAGATCGCTGATAGTTAACTACATTGGTGGATCTATTCTTAGCTTATGCCCATACAAGAGTGAGTTGTCATGCTCTTCAAAGAATCTCCACGAAGAGTGGCACGCAAGTCTCGGCATTGCTTTGTGTGCTCAGCACACTAATCTCTAAGAATAGACCTGATCTCCAAAATTCATTTGAGCCCTTGAGAGTCTGACTCTACACCTCTGCGCGTGACACCTTCCTATACCTTTGCACTTTTTCTCTTGTGTTGTTCTTCCACGCAGACTCTGTGTGCAAGTTTAACTAAGTGTTTTCTCTTATCAACATTACCCCACACTAATCTCATTATTACCCCGACAATGGAGATGTCCAAAACTTATACAAAGAATGGATAAATAAAGAATAGTTGAATAAATAATTTTGAATAAGGAATTTTGAAGAAGGTATACACACTAATAAAAGCTGTTTAAGCATCGGGCCCTCTATCTCATCCTGAAGCAACAACTATGGATATTCTTCTTTGATATCCACTTCTAGGTTCTCCCATTCATTAGTGCCACTCCTGCTTATCTCGGGCATGTCTATAATGATGGATTGCAGCTCTTCCATGGTGAGTTTTCCTTGTTCATTATGTATCACAAGCATTACGCTTGACCTAGAGGTTTACACCCCCTCCAATACATCCATCTTCCGAGTAATGAGCTTCTTAAGCTCCTCTAACCTCTCCTAGGTGGTGCCGTGCCACGGCCCGGTGTCTCGTGCTTCGCTTCACCAGGAGTAATCGTTCAGCATGGCCTAGGGAAGCATCCTTCATGGCCAAGGTTTTTATCGTGATCAACGCATCAAGAATTGTGCATATTGTTAGCACATGATTGGCTTTCTTTAACTCGTCGCGGGTGGCTTGTAATAGGCCTTCATAAGTAGCAATCTTCACAGCTCTTTGCACTGTGGTTTTTCTACCTTTTCCTCGGAGTCCTTGGTCGTGAGGATACAAGTGCCTTTTCATCTTCTAACACTAATGTTATTATTGTCTTCACATAATGCATTATGAAGGAAATTCTTTTGGCACTTGGGATTCCAAATCTAGGCATCTTGTTTGTTGGTGTGTGTGACCTGTCCGGTCATCGTCCACATCACCTAGGTGAGTCATCTCGCCTTGCGAGAGTCATAGGTCTTAGGAAGTCAAATGACAAGTGTCGATTCTGTCATAGAATCGACATTGTCATTTAACGTCAATCGTCATAGGAGTTACATTCCTTATTTGGAATTGTAACTCCTCTTCTAAAGTGGCGTCATATGCGTCGATCAACGTCATATGCGTCGATCAGCGTCATTGATTTCTTTCCATGTTTAGGCATGGGGTTACACACAGACCCTATTTGTACTTCCTATTTTTCGATCTATGAGTATGAGTAGACCCATTCTTCTTACTTGCAATCTTCTTTCCATTGTTTCGAATCTTGCATATTGCGTTGGCTTGAGGTTACCATCGGAGTGCAACTTCGTTGTGGTGCATCGCTTTTCGACATCGGTTCTCGCAAATCCCTCTTTCATGGTATCGAGAGTGGTTTGAAAGCGTGCACTCTTCGTTTCTCGATTGTTTATTACTTCGGTTTCTTCTTATTTCCTCGTGTGCAAGTTTTTTTCGATTATCATTTTGGAATTATTGCTCACCTCATATTGAGGTTTCAGTGATTCTGAAGTTAAGGTATTTCGCTGGTTTGCTTATCAGCTAAGATCGTATTTTGGATACTTCTAGATCTTTGTGGCTGTTGTTTCTGGGTTATTTCTTGCTGGTTGTGTTTAGATTCAGCTGCAGGGTAAAAGAAGAGCTCGTTTTTTGGCGTGGACCTGTGATTACTGGTTGGGATCGTTGTTTTTTCTTCACCGGTGTATACTCAGACTATTCCGAGCTTCTTCCTCATCGCTGTGGTTCCTTGCTGTCTCAAAACGTTTTTTGCAAAACCTCTCACGTTTTTGCCTTGTCTCTCACGTTTTTGGGAGTCTATTCACGTTTTTTTGACCCTTGCTGCATTTCCCAGCTTCTCTGGCCGTTTCTCCCTATCCTCTGGCTGTTTTTTCAACTGTGTAGGCGTTTTTTCTCCACCTACAGTCGTATTTTCTGTCCAGCAGGGGTTTTCTCCTCCTTGAGCGTTTTTCTGCTCTCGGGCATTTTTTTCATCGCCCAAAGCGAGGCGTTTTCTCCTCCTTGGGCATTTTTCTATCACCTGGCTGCATTTTCAAGCTGTTCTGTGCTTTTTTAATCATCTAAGGCATTTTTTTTTTCTTTGTCTTGGCATTTTTTCTTTAAGGCGTTTTTTTTCTTGTTTGGCGTTTGGAAAAGCGTTTTCTTTTGGTTGCTATGTTTAGTTCTTGAGTGCACTTGTTCCCTCGCATTGATTTCTTGTACTGTAATCTCCTTCGCACGTTTTTTCTTTCCTCTCGCACTGCAGCACGCCCAAAGACATCTCCGGTCTATTCAAAAGCGTTTACTGCAGTTTTTGCACGTGGTTCCTTCACCAAACAGCCAACTCCTCCAAAACAGCACGTGGGCCCACACACACTTCTTATCACCTTCCTTTTTAATGTTTTAGGGTGATTAAAAAACAAAAACATTACATTTTAAGTGGCATTGTAATATTTTTGGCTTGTTTTATTATCATTCCTTCGAGTGCCGAAGACGAAGGGTGAGGTCAAGGGATTGGCGGTGGCTAATCCCCCTCGCAATACAAACAAACTCTACCTCAAATTTCGTGCCATTTCAACGAGCATACATACGACACCCTTTGCATGCGTCGGGGCACTTTTTTAATCCGTTTGCAGGCTTATTGGTTTTTTCCTCATCAGTTGCGGGAATTGTTTTTTGCTATAACTTTTGACTCGTTGCTCGGTTTTGAGCACTTCTTTAGTCAAAGTTGCATGTTTTTTCGCACTCTAGATGATGGGATCATTAGTTTTGTAAACGCACTAATTTTATAAAGTGCCGCATTCTGGGGGGGTGTCTTTGTATTGCTTTTTTCAGCTCATTTTTTCTTGAGCTTTGTATTCCTTTTTTTGTGGACTTGTGAGCGCGTCCGCCACAGTCTTACAACAAAGGGATTCTTTTGTGCGACGTGAGACGCTGTTTCTCACAAAGCTCTTTCTTCCCCCTCTTGCTTCTCTCTTTCTGTGCTTGCTTGCAGTGTTGATCTGTTGTGCCCTACGAACCTTGATTGTTGTCTCCACCATTGCGCGTTATTACGCTAATTGCAAGGTGAGTGACAAACTGGTTCTCGGAACTGATCGCTGTCAGTTGTAATCAACGCGATTGAATTATAAAGTGCCAAACTCGGGGGTGTAATTTTGTTCGGGGTGGTTGTTTCCTTTCTCTCTCCTTCCTTCGCATTCCTTGGTTCTATCTCTTCATTTGCCCCTTCAGGGCTCTCTTGATGATATATATCTATATTTGCGGACTCTCACCTTATGGAGAGGTGGGATTGTCACCGCTTCTCTTGATATATTATCTCCTTCTCATATTGGGCCACCTTGGCACTCTCCATGTTCCTCCTCCTTCTGATCACCGACCTTTGGTCCCTTCAGATTCATTAGGAGTCCATCAAAAATCATCTTCGGGGAGCTGGATAGCGCTCCTTTTTTCTCTCTTCTCCTCTTCTTCTTTCCAGAAAGATGTTGTTTGTACATGGGCACCTTATCAGGCCTTTAGTTGCCGGGGCCCATTGACACATCTTTCTTAGTTATCTAGGGAGTCTTCTTTTCTATTCTGGCTTACCTTGACCTCTTCCTCGGCTTCGATGAAGGGGGGGTGTTGGTGTGTGTGACTGTCCAGTCATCGTCCACATCACCTAGGTGAGTCATCTCGCCTTGCGAGAGTCATAGGTCTTAGGAAGTCAAATGACAAGTGTCAGATTCTATCATAGAATCTGACATTGTCATTTGTGTCAATGCGTCATAGGAGTTACATTCCTTATTTGGAATTGTAACTCCTCTTCTAGTGGCGTCATATGCGTCAGTCAACGTCATATGCGTCAGTGGCGTCATTGATTTCTTTCCATGTTTAGGCATGGGGGTTACACAGCACCCCTATTTGTACTTCCTATTTTTCGATCTATGAGTATGAGTAGACCCATTCTTCTTACTTGCAATCTTCTTTCCATTGTTTCGAATCTTGCATATTGCGTTGGCTTGAGGTTACCATCGGAGTGCAACTTCGTTGTGGTGCATCGCTTTTCGACATCGGTTCTCGCGAATCCCTCTTTCAATTTGTGAGGACATCATCCCCAATTTCCTCTGCCATATTAACAAAAGTGTTGTATTTCCTCTTAATCAAATCCTTTTCCTGTACAAGGCGTGCTATCTCCACATCCCTGGCTTTCAATTTCTCCGTCAGCACCTTGATGGTAGTAGATTTATCTATGTTTCTTCTTGCTACTTCGGAGGATACCTTTACCAGAGCATTGCTCACCTGCTCGTCTGTCATCATTGTTGGCTTAATCGTCATGTGGCACATTTTAGGGGCCTTCTTCAATCATCTCGACGCACATGATTCTTCACCGATATCAAAATTGGGCTCGTCCATATGGGTGTGCATCGACCATGAAAGTTGCTTCCTTGTGCATAGAGTTGCCTTGTCCTCGTCCATGAGTGCCCAACCAAATAAATCCTTCTGCTCGATGGTGCTCTAGAACCGAGCACAAATAATCAGCTTTGGGTCTTCTGCGTACCCCATGGTATGTGCCTTGGCGTCCTCCCCTATTCTATGGGATCTGGGCCCTCTTGGAATGGCTGCATCAAGGTTAGGAATACCAGATGTATCCCCACCCTTGTCCTGTGTAGCCTCTGATTGATCCCCTTCTTCTCCTTCCATCTTCTCCTCCTTGTGTTGAGGCTCTTCTTCAGTTGGAGATGAAGGCGCCTTCTCCTCAAATTCTTCTGTCTCCTTGCTCAGCCTGAGTTTTCTTCATTTCTTCTCCTCTGGCTCCTTCACCTATGGGGTTTCTCCTTGCACCCTTCTATGCTTAAACACCTTCTTAAATCTTTGTGCACCCTACTCCTCCCCCATAACTCCTTCTCCCTGGGGAGTTGTCACATGCTCGTCCTCCTAGCCAGATGGCTGCTTTCTCCTTCGCACCACGCCGTTACTATCTTTGTGTTCTTCATCCTCTTCCTCATCATCTTGCTTGGGTGCAGAGGGCCTAGGTGCTGGAACGTTCTCCATGGTATGCTTTCCCTTTGGTGGCCCACAGCGCTTGGTCGTTCTCCACATACTTGTTATTCTCCATTTTGGGCTTCAGTTGGAGGGTGTGATATTCACAGTCCACCTTGTCTGCATTAAACACCAACCTTCGTGTCTTGGTGAACCGATGAACTGCAGCTTGGAAGTATTACACGGAAAATGCATATGGCAGTTTGCCCCAGGGGCTCCATGACCCATCTATCATTGGAAAGCGTGTAATACATAAGTGTTGTTAGACCGCAAATGGCTGTACTTGTTTCCCTAGGACCGAAGGAAAGTCCTTGGGTATACGCCATTCTTCTCCAAAATCATGTGGAGCCTATCATACCACATCTCTGCTTGCTCCTTCACCTCTTTCTTCATCGAACCCTTACAGAGATACTTGTTGAATCGCTCATTTGGAGACTTGCTATTTATGGGGTATTCCCATATATTTTCTTGTGGGCCATCTGGTACCCCAATCTCCATGAAGACCAAACTTAGTAGACGCTTGACCAAAACCTATCTTATTCCCTTCACGTGCTTCCTCTCATTTTCCACTCTGTAATGAAGCCGACAATGTTATACGTGGCTCCTTCTAACATGTGCTTTGCCACATGCAGCCACATAGAGTTAACTTATGACCAACATTCTTGGTCATTAAATTTTGTGGTTAGATGTGTTGTTGCCTATACTACTGGACAATTTTTCAATCTGTCAATGTCCATTTCGTGTGGTCCTTTCTAATAGCCTAGTGCCTTATGTGTCTCCAAGATGGCGTTTTTGTCAGCTAAGTCGGTCTTAATATCTTTTCCCATTGCCCATAATCCAGTAACTATGGCAATAAGGATGGGTGTCAATCTTACCCTCTGTACTGCAAAGTAGAAGAAGTCCTCATGGACTTGGCTCATCAGCCATCTATACAAGGGTGCATACTTTCTAAAGTATGGAAGCGCATAAAGCTGGTAGAGACCATTTTCTTTTAGTAGCTTTTCCCCGGCATCATCATATATCGGCATGCCATCCTCAGTGCACATATTCATTCAAGAAGTGAGTAGGTCATCTAATTTCTTCTGGTTTTCATTGGTTTTGTGATTATATTCACTTATCTTACTTTGTCTTATGTGGGTATTCCATTCCTGCCCCACAATAACTTCCTCAGGGTATTGCATTTGAAAAAATTGCTCTCCGGGGCCATCTCCTCCTCTTCTTCCACCACCACCTTCTTCTTTTCCTTTACTGGTGTTGCTTTCTTCTTTGGTGCCATTCTTCTTTCAGGGTTTTGTTTTCTAGATTTTTATGTTGTAAGTTTTTCGTGGTTTGCTTCAAACCCTACTTGATCCAACCATGCCCTAATTTACAATCACGAACTTGCACACCCTAGCTCTATTTTGTTACTTTGCTTCATCAAACCCTTTTCCTAGGGGATTCAAGCCCTTCTAATAAACAAATCTCTCTTCTGCGCCTGGTTCGCTTGCTTCGTACCTTAAATCTCTTTACTTATCTCTTCACGTGTAGTTCTTTGTCGAATTCTCGTAGTCGCAAGGGTAAAAATGAAATCGCATCCCCTCCTTATATAGATTTCCACTTTTTCTGCATTAATTGCTCCTCCACCTACCAAATTCTCCTCATTTATTACCCATTTTTATCATTTTTATGCAGTATATCTTTGCGCCAAAAGCTATAACCTTCTAGCGTGCTTTTTACCCTCTATCACAGACTTCTCTTCAGCATGCGCTCTAGCACCTGAGTACCTCATCACTGCACTATCTCCTCATAATTACCATGGCTGCCGCTTACCTCGCGTTATACTTTCCCTCATCCATCTTCATCCTTTCTTATCTTGAGAAGCAATCTTTTGTCAGTTACCCTTAGCAACCTTCTTTCTCAACACCCGCAACGTTAAATCTTTACAACATATACCTGAGAGTCACCAACAATCCACCCCACATGGAAAAGGATGTGTAGTCCTCTGCGCATCAACATGCTTCATATTGAAATTAGCTTCATGCATGCAAGCGTGCTTATTACACAACAAAAATTGACAAAGCATAGCGACGATGAAAGAAACACATTAAGGAAATGCAGACAGGGAAACCTAATTTATCTGGCAATACTGCCTTATTACAAACACCAAGAAGACTTATTTATAGTAGGGCTTCAACCTACTCCCTGTTAAAGTAATCGAGAAACCTTGTGACATCAATAGTGTCTAACTAGGAAAGCACCAAACTCAAGTATATGAGTGATAACATATGGCCCCAACCAATGCAC
Organism: Taxus wallichiana var. yunnanensis; assembly: GCA_018340775.1. NCBI lineage: Eukaryota > Viridiplantae > Streptophyta > Pinopsida > Cupressales > Taxaceae > Taxus > Taxus wallichiana. The sequence goes on along the minus strand of CM031238.1, from coordinate 12,521,843 downwards.
CTTGAACTTTCCTGGATGGCGCAAAAACTTGGAGTCATACGAAGTACTAATTGTCCTACAACAAGTTTCTTATCCCTGATGTGCCAATCATGTCATGCCTTTTGGCATTCTTTCTCCTATTTTTGACTCCAACGTGCGATGGCTTGGCGCTCATCTAGGTGAACCATCTTCTCAATCCGTTCTTCCAAGGCTTGCTCATCAACTAGACCTCTAGCCGCGCAATGCGCAAAGAAGGTAACATAAATTCTAGAGGAAGAATAGCTTCCGCGCCAAACACTAATTGAAAAGGTGTGGCTTTGTTCAATCTTTTGTATGTTGTCCTATAAGCCCAAAGAACAGAAAATACTTTATCATCCCAATCTTTCCTTCCAACATCACAAATCTTGGTCAATGTGTGGCTCAAAATATTTTTAAAAGCCTCGGCGATAGTCCCATTTTCCCGAGGGTGATAGGGTGTAGTCTTATGGTGGGCAACCATAAACTCATCTAACAGAATTCTTATTGTCTCATTTAAAAATGTGTGCCCTTATCACTTGTTAAAATTAAAGGATAACCATACCTTGTAAGAACATTCTCCCATAAGAACCTTCTTGCTGTAGCCATTGTATGCAGATACCTTGGTAGGTGTTGATTCTACCCATCGGGTAAGATAATCTGACAAGTGATGATATAGCGCAATCCAATCTGGCACGCGGTTGGTGAAATAGACCCGACAAAGTCAATTGCCCATTTATCAAAGGGTTCTGCACTTGTTATTGGTCATAGGGGCATCTCATCCCTTTTTCCTAGTCGAACGAGACGTTGACAATGGTCACATATCTTACAATACTCTTTACAATTCTTGTACAATGTTTCCCACCACAAACCAGCAAGTAAGATCTTGCACACTGTTGCATCACCTACATAGTGGCCACCTGCAATACCACCATGTGCTTCTTCCATTATGTCCTTTCATTCATGCTCCAAGACACAATGATGTAACACCTCATCTCTACCTAACTTGTACAAATCACCACTAATTAACATGAATGGTGCCACGAAAAGCAAGTTGTTTCTTCTCAAAAGCCTTCATGCCTTCTAGTGCCATACCAGTCTTCAGAAAGACAATAATGTCCTCAATTCCGATGGCACGCGTTGTAACCTATATAGTTGTGCATCAGGCATGGTCTCTTCTATTGTTTGTGCCTCTTCTCCTGATTGAATTCTAGACAAGTGATCCATTCCGTAATTGCTTTTTCTTGGTTTTACCATATTCAGAAGTCAAACTCTTGAAATAAGAGTATCCATCGGCATATATGCACCCTGTAAGATGGGCTTGTTCACCAAATACTTTAATGCCATGTGATCTGTATAAAACAAAAATGGTGTAGCCAACAAATACTGACAAAATTTGTGCAAGGCATAGATCATGGACAAGGCCTCGCGCTCTGTAGTGGTATAATTTTGTTCTGCAGGGGTCAACTTCCTACTAGCAAAGAAAATGGGATGATCAATGATACCTTTTCCTGGTTGAGCTAAGACAACACCAATGGTTGTGCCAGAGGCATCCACATGAACATGAAAAGGTTTATCCCATGAAGGAAAATGCAAGATAGGCGCGGTAGTAAGTTTCTTCTTCAATATCTCAAACGTGCACTTCTTGTGACTCCCCCAGTAGAATGTACCTTTTCCCTGGAGAAATTCTTCCAAGGGCATGGAAACTTTTGCATACCCTTTTATAAACTTTCTGTAATACCTGTATGACCCAAAATCCACACACCTCGCGCTGACTGGCTGGCGCTTTCAAGCCTATGATAACTGCAACTTTAGTTGGATCAACCAGCAACCCTTCCTTACAGATAATATGTCCTAAAAGTGTGCCAAAGGGAGTAGCAAAGATGCACTTCTTGATGTTCAATGAGATACTCAACTATCAACATCTTTCAAACATTAAGCGCATATTGTCACAATGATCCTTAATCAGCCCATAAATAGTCCAATCATCAAGATAGACCTGTAAGAAGTTATGAATAAAATCCTTGAAGGCTTGTACCACTATCCTTGAAAATATAGCAGGTGCATTCTTCAATCCAAAGGGCATCACAGTATAGGCAAAGCTTCCCCATTCAGTAGTGAAGGTGGTCTTCTCTTGATCTTCGGGGTAATCCTAACCTGATGATACCCTGAAAACCCATCTGTAAATGAATATATTTCATGCCTAGCCACTCCTAATATTTCCTCCGTGAATGGCGTAGGAAAGGGATCTGTAACACATGTTGCATTTAACTCCCTATAATCAACACAAATTCAAATCCTACCATCCTTTTTATGCTTATCACCATAGGACTGACCCATTCTTATTCATCCAATGGTCGAATGATCCCAGATTTCAACATCTTGTCAATCTCCTCCTTTACTTTCTCACGCAAATTGGGATTCATCGATATGGTCGCTTCCTAACATGGCGCGCACCTTCCTTGAGCTTTATCTTCATTTCTCCAAGTGATATATGCACGCCTTTAAGTTCATGGTATCCTCTTGGGAACAAGTCTTCATAGTCTCGAAGTAACTCTATGATCTTTGTTACCTCTGATTCTAACCAGTAATCCACAATTATCACCTCCTTAGGTTTAGCTTTTGTGCCTATATTTACTTTTGTTGTCTTCATAGGTTCATGATATGCACATGCATCTACATCCACACTGGCTAACACTTCATGTGTTCATGTGAATGATCCACATCCAAGTGCTCAACTTCCTCCTCATCAATTATGTAAACCATCTTCCCCTTATCTTTTTCCCAGAAGCGTGCTCAAGTAATATGATATCATCTTCTTCATCCATAAAATGCGCCCTTGTCTCTGTCTCACCAAATAATTCCTGAACAAGTTCTTCCGCTTTCCCACTGTCTCCCATGGTTAAGTGCTTGATAAAGCTTAAAGTTGTGTTCTTTGGTGGTGTAGATGAAAAGAAGTCAAAAGTTTTCCAATTGTCATTGTCGTGATGTAATTCAGCATATACATACCAAGCACGTGTGCAACCTTGTAGAGTAGAATAAAACCAATGCACCCAAGTGAGGGTGGTAATGCTTCCTATCCTATTGTCCAGAGTCTCTCACACTACTGGATATGATGTTGAGTAGGTTGATCACCATGATAAGGGCTTATTTTTGTAGGTGCATTACTTCTTGAAAACCTGGTTGATAAGGTGGTCCCAATCATTCCCCATTCTAAGAGATTATCCCTGTGGACTACCCACCAACGTGCGGCTGTCCCACCCAAAGTATATGACAGCATATCTCATCGTTTAAGCTGGTCAACCAGCCCAGTTTGTTTCCATGACCTGTAAAAATCCAGCCAAATCTTCAGATCTAGTATAGCGAGGTATTAGTGACCTATACATCGAATGCAGAACAAAACCCATTTTGCAAGTAATCACGCACTTAACTTCACGCCCCATCAGTTCATAAGTGCCATGAGCCCAATTATCACAAGCAATACTAGTAGTATCATTGATTGACTGAGAATCTTCCCAATGAAGGATTCCTTCCTTAGATGGATCATTGACCTCTGGGTCTCAAATAACACATATATAGATTATGTTCAAGTCCTCTTCACTTAAAGGTTCCACATATGGCATGGATTTCCCATCCATCAATGGTATTATGGCCCTTTCCTCCTTGTTCTTGAAGCTGATATACCCCTTGTTAAACCTCAAATCAGCTTTGTTCACATAACACCAAGGGCACCCAAGCAAAGCTAGGAAGCTATCTTCTTCTGCAAGCGCTAGCACTTCGAAGTCTCTTGTGAATTTGGCCCCTTGTATAGTGATAGATGCATCCTTCAAAACTTTTATGGGAGTAGCTTTCATTCTGTTTTCCATGAAAAATACATTAGATGATGGCTGCAATGGGGTCTCTCCATTTGTTCCCACGCATCTAATGTAAGTACATTTACTTCCACACTGTTTCAATCAAAATATTGCTCGTGACCACTCGTCACAACAAACATTCAAAGTGGTATCCTTGTCGTAATCAATTTATCGGGGGAATATTCGCATGAAGTATTTGTCTTCAAGTCTCAATTCCCGAGTGCAAAGTATTCCCTTTCAACCAATTTCCTAATAAAGGAATAATATTCTCTTGGCGCAATGTTCTACATACCTCTCTGATGTCGTTAATATCCGATGGGGCCATTACGTATCCTTGTGCTCCAATTTCTGAGACTACTCTTTTAAACCTTGTATCTCACCTTGAAGGCTCCTAAGGACCTCCATTATTTCCTGATAGACTTCTTTCTGATGAGTTGGATCTAGATATCTAGCATGCAAAACCTCCTCCCTAGTGATTGTCGATTTGTTCATTGCAACACCTCTCTTACGTGTCTTTGCCTCAACTCATGTCGTTATCTTGACTATTACCGCCTTAGGTGCTGGTGTTAACTTGGGCATCCATTGATTCTCTATCATGCGTTGGATTCTAACCATCCCGTGCCCTTGTTTTCTTGCTTGTGCTACTTACTGAGATGCTCATACAAGTTTGGACACTCTTCATAACTATGCCCCTTTCCACAAAATGAACAGGAAATATTCTGCATGGGCATTCGCACCTATAATGGTCAGTAAACCACATGTATAACAATTTCCTCGAGGGAATTCACTCCTTCCTTCAACTCGGCCTCGTCCTCCATATCTACCTTAATATCCTCGTCCCCTTTCACGAACCCCTTCAAACCTTCCGTCATTCCCGTCAGTAGTGTTTTACTATAATCCCAATTCGATGCTCATTCTTCCCTTTAGAATTATCACTACACTCACATGTCTTACCCCAATATCAATGGCATCATGGATTTGGCCAATCAATCTACAGTCCTCAGTATCATGGGTCGTGGACCTACAAATTTTACAAAAGGAGGATACATTCTTCTTGATCACGCATTGTAGTAGGGGGAATGACTAGCATCATGATTCAAATGGCAAATCTCACAGTCTAATAACAATGAATGTATAGTTCTGCGAGGGCAACTATCCTTGGTGTGCCCTTCCACTTCACAATCTGTACACCAGATTCCTGAGTGCGTTTCATGAGCTGAGTTTTCCGATAATTTCTCTAATTATTTTGCCATAGCTATTATCTGAGCTTCCAAAAATGGACTAACTCCAGTGTCAATACTCCCAATTGCTTCATGTGTAAAGCGGCTTCCAATGCTTTGCGTGGATCGGTATAAGTCTTATGCGATAGTGCTCTTTGAAATGGGGTAATCAATCCCCTGAAAAACCATTGTGCATGCTGACTTGCATGAATGTCATAAGAGAGTTTGGATAGAAGTGTTTTAAAATACACATCATACTCACGTACACTTTCAGTAGTGCCTTGCTTTATATCCTTGAGTGTGCTTATACTCTTCTGCTCAAACTCTGGGATGTGGAACTCTTTTAAGAAAGCATCTTTCAATGTTGCATAGTCAATACAAGTTTGATTGGGATCAAACTTCCTATATCAGTACATGCGCATGCGCTCTGTAATGTAGTAGCAAATTGACTTGCCTTGCGCTCAGAGGCCGTAATACCTTTTGCGCACCACAATATTACACACATATGAACATGCTCGGCAAAGACATCCTCAATACCTCGTGATTCGGGAGACGAAGGGACATCTCCATGAAAGGAATGATTTTGGGGGATCGTACCAAGCCAAGAACATAGATCATAATCAAACACCACGATCTATAAGATGAAATCAATTCACCATAATAACTTTAAATAAAACCTTTGCAAACAAATAAAAACAATATCATAAATTATTATGGAACTCAATGCAATACATTGAGAATGGGTCTTGCTTAAATAGGCAAGGAATAACAATCTAAGAACCATTAAGGTCATAGATCAAACCATAAATCAAGGAAATAACTAGTCATCAAATAACTAGTCAAAACCATAGATTTAGGAGAGAACTAGACATCAAAGATCTAGTCAATACCATTTATCAAGGAAAGAACTATACCTAACAACTAGATAATATCTCCTAATATCTAAATAAGATAAAAGAAATATCCACACACATAAGTGGGTGAAGATAAATATAATAAAGGTAAATAAACTACCTAGGTGAACATGAGCTAAGGTAAATACCTACTCTAACACCCCCACTCAAGTGAAGCTAGGGGCCAAAATAGATATGGCATGTCCATGTATGAGCCCCCAGCAACTAGGCTCGATGAGGTACTCATGTACAATAAGCGAAAAAAAAGGGACACCACAAGGTACCTAAAACCCGATAATAACAAAGTAAAGAGAGTAAAGATCCGCTCCAAGGCATCCCAAGAAACTCGGCTCAAAAAACTTGTATAATGATGAAGAAGTTTGGTGTGCACTATGGTATAAATCCACTACTCGATCACAAAACTCGAAAACAATTGACACTAGGCTCCACCAGAATAGATCCATACAAGGAGACTGTCAATGGAGTGATGTCAAAAGTGTAAAAAAGAAACACCAAACATAATTCGATCAACTACTGCAAATAGGTGTGCCACGATACAAGAACAAAAACCAAAGTAATAAGGCAAGGACACAAAATCCAAGTGTCATGATCGAAAAAATCCAAGGTAACAAAACCCGAAGAAGCAAGATCAGCACCACACCCTCCCATACTGCTGAATGGGTGGAGTGGCGCTACAAATCTGTATGAGTTGTCAAAACAACTACTCGAACACTAACAAACTAACACTAGGCTCCACCAGAATAGCTCTCCCATAAGAGAGACTGTCAACATGCCAAAAGTGTCGAAAATATAGATACAAAATCTCTCAACAAACAAGAGAGATACACTACACCTACTAAAGAAAAATGCTCAAAACAAGAAGAATCACAATGCATAAGGTATAGAAAGTGGAGCAAGAGGTCGAATGGTGGAGGAGCCACACCTGTAGATTCCTCTCAATGAATGTCTATGTCGCCGCCATGATCGATCGAGATATCCATCCCAAATCAACATGGATGGATGAAGAAGATGCATGTATATGACTTAGTGCAAAATGCACAATGGGTGCATGCAAAAGAACATCGAGAATGTGTGTCGGGTTGATCATGTCGACAACTAAAATCTCAGTTTCTTGACTGAGTGAAGGTGCATAACTCATGTGTTTCTCATGATCCTCGAAAAGAGTCAAGCCAATAAAAAAGGAGCTATGTCAATGTGTGATCCCAATGAAGTATCGCGAAAACCAATGTCATGACAAGAATTCCACTTCACATGTGGAATAGAGGAAATAATACCTTGTGAATGTCTACCAATGACTCTGCTAGTGAGACCCATAGAATGGAGCATGCGAGAACTGAATGCAGTGGTATGCTTCCTAAAAAATCCATGCAACTGAGCAGAAGTAGGATACACAACATGTGGTACTGTAATAGGCATAGACGTGGAAGAGCATGCAGTAATAAGCCTCATAGGTTTAGAAGCATCAAAAGCAAGTTCAGGAGGCTCAAAGATTGGCGGATCAATATCGGTGGGTACAAGAGCACAGCACTGCAAGTGGACTAGGAGCATGGAAATGGTTGTCCACAATATGATGGTGATATTGTAGGCTAGCAAGTTTGTTCTGCAGGGAGTGTATTATTGTATCTTTATCATGAATGAGTGATTGTAAAAGAGAATTTTGCTTCTTGAGCGATCTATTTTCTTCCACAAATTTTACAATATCCTCTTGAAGTCCACATACTTGAGGAGAAAAGCATATCATTAAAAGAATCCATGATAGGTACAAATCAGTAACTCCAAAAAAATTTAAGACGTCGGGCTCAAATTTGAAATTGCATCCACAATTGATTACAAAACTCCTCCATATTTGGCAATTTATAATTATAGTGCAAGTTTCAAAATAAATAAATCCAATGGAAATAACACAAAAAAACAAGAACTTTTGCAAAAATGGCACTCAAAACCGAGTTACCGATCAAAAGATACAATCTTTTTAATATATGCGTTGTTATTTATTTTAGTTGCCACTCAAACTAAATAAATTGTTGTTGCCTTCACCACACAAATAAAATTAAAGGGCGTTGAAGTTAAGCACCTACTAGTATGAATCACAATCTTTAAGCCCTCATATGACCATGCCATATGACCAAGGGATAAGGATTTTAATGGGTCTTTGCACAACTTACTATTCTGGGGTGTGTTGCGTGTTTTCGAGAAAGTCACATCCAATTGCCTCTTCTGGTAAAAATTACTATTTCTAGACTGTGTAGATAGTGACCTTTACTTGCCGAAAATAGCAACCTACGAATTTGCCCGAAATAATAAAATTTGTGCACAGCATCCGTGGACCCCTGCCAAAAAAGGAAAGATTCGTAAAACCTTCTAATGCAAACCGAGACAGCCTACGCCGTAGAAAAAATGCCCTGCGTAGATCTCAAAAAATCCAACAGACCCAAAAAAACCCATGATTTCTTTTCACGAATCTCAAGGTGAACCAATGTGTTTCTCTCTTTGATACCATGAAAGGAACGATAAGGTTGGAATCGTATCAAGCCAAGAACACAGATGCTAATCAAACACCATGATCAATAAGATGAAAGCAATTCTTCTTCACGCAATCCAAAAACAATCTACCATACCAAAAAAAAACCTAATTTAGATCTCGTGAAATCCAAAAACCCACAAAAACGTTTCACGGATTCTTAACCGTGTGACGTGAAACTAGAGGTGAATGTATATTTCTTTATGCAACCACAAAAACATAAAAACCGATGCCTCCGTAAATGGCTGAGTTTACAGTTGATCTTAGGGTTTTCATGCCTTTTGGATCTAATGGAAGCCTTTGTTTTGCATAAAAATTCACGCAGCAACAAAATACGACCAAATCCCAAATATATGAATATACAAAGATTTTATTTGCAAAATAAAACTTACTGACGGATGTCATGAAGAATCTTGACTCACGATACTATTAAAGGAATGATAATCAGATCATACCAAGCCAAGAACACATATGCTAATCAAACACCACGATCTATAAGATGAAAGCAATTCACCATAATAACTTTACATAAAACCTTTGCAAATAAATGAGAAACAATATCGTATATTATTATGGAACTCAATGCAATACATTGAGAATGGGCCTTACTTAAATAGGTAAGGAATAACAATCTAAGAATCAGTCAAGGTCGTAGATCAAGCCATAAATCAAGGAAATAACTAGTCATCAAAGAACTAGTCAAAACCATAGATTTAGGAGAGAACTAGACATCAAGGATCTAGTCAATACCATATCAAGGAAAGAACTATACCTAACAACTAGATAATATCTCCTAATATCTAAATAAGATAAAAGAAATATCCACACACATAACTCGGGTGAGGATAAATACAATAAAGGTAAATAAAGTACCTAAGTGAACATGAGCTAAGGTAAATACCTACTCTAACACTCCATATAAATGTTCTGGGGTTGATGTGGGCCTTGACCACCCGACCCAGAACCTCCTTGGTTTCCTCTTCCTCCAATACCACCCGAACCACTAGAACTAGAACTGCCCATACCACCCGATCCTCCTCCAAGATTTGGAATAGGGCCCATGGATGCACTCCCCTATGCCCCAACAATGGTACTATACTGGACCCCTACAGTCTAGGAAGTAGTCCCAGCTCCAGAGGTGATTCCCACACTCAGGCTCATATTCTATGTAGATGATGAGCCTGAAAATGTACCCCCAAAGAATAATGAAGTTATATGTCTTTGTCATTAATGTACTTGTTGTTATCGACCTATTTCGTGCTTTCACTTCCTAAATTAAAACTATTTTTACCTGTTGTACTAGATACTGGAAAACCAAGCGCAAGGGCTAGGTCAACAGGTTGGCTTAGATGCACACCGCGGCCTAGGTCATATCTACTGGCGTGCTTCCATGTGAGGCCAAAGAGGGTTCTCTGTCATGCTTTCCTAGATGGGGGAGTTCTTGATGCTCTTGCTCTTCTTCCTCCCCATGAGCCTCAAATCCTTCACAAGCCATCTCTCTCCACAACACCATCCATTCTGCAATTTCTTGTTTCTTGCATAATTCCCTCTCGCGTGCCTCATCATACTTCAACCGCCTCTCTTCCCTTTGTTGTGCTACCACTAGGTCTGCCATCTTTCACCAATCCTATTCTTGCCCCGCGCATGGAGATTTTTTTAGCTTTCCATGGGTTTAGCTTCCAAGTTCAACGTTACCATTAGTATTTTGATTGCCAACAAAATACCTTGCAAATACGTCCCTCTAGGATATCGTAGGAACTGGAACTCCGCTACCTTCGGGCATGAATAAGTCGAGATTGAATACTCCAAAATATAGTTGTTTAGGACACCACGAAACCAAGTATCTACCACGCGAGTCCAGCTCAGGTCAAGCATCATATAGTGTTTGAAATTCCTCATGTGTCCAAACAAGTGTGCGATACCTCCAATTCCGCTTAGATGCATATGCAGTCAACCATTCATATAATTCTACTGGAAAGATAGAAAGAAGCTTTCGTACAAACTGTCATATAGATTCTGCTCTACCCAAGTACATGTGCTAAATCTAGATCCGAGTCAAACCTCTATGCGTATTCTTCCTCCAGATCATGAATCCATTCTTCAACGCTCGCCAAAGTTAGTCGGTATGTCTTCATCACGAACCATTCTGAAACAACTGAAAAAGAGGTCTTGGAAACGGAACCAATGATGCAGCCTAGAATTTTTAGTTAACATCTAGTCACGCTAGCACATCACGCATCCTAGGCTGAGTGCTCACCCAAAGCGCATGCAAAGGTATCGGGTCCCTCTTAAAGGTTGTAGATAGAATGGTAGCATGATAAAGTAGTAAACATATATTTTAGAAACTAATCCATCTATTCATCATTATACTTAACCAGATCTATAAGTGCTTAAAGGTAAATCATCATGAAAATAATAATATGCATTGATAAAACACATCAAACATTGTTTGTTCGGCCAATTTTCTTTATCTATTCATCATACCAATAGTACAAAAGCTTCATACAATACTGGCATGCATGCATGGATCTGTTACAATTATCCAGTCAGCATGTACTCATTTTTTTCTCATTCTTCAGAGCATGTGTCTCTATCTATCTACTAAGTAATTCATTAAATATATATAGGGTGGGGAACTAGCCCTTCACTACTTAACTCTACCAGAAATAGGTCGCATGCTAATAACAACCACACGCCTTTTTACAACTATAGCCATACATGCAAGTATGCTATCTATAGATCGCTGATAGTTAACTACAGTGGTGGATCTATTATTAGCTTATGCCCATGCAAGAGTGAGTTGTCATGATCTTCAAAGAATATCCACGAAGAGTGGTGTGCAAGTCTCGGCATTGCTTTGTGTGCTCCGCACACCAATCTCTAAGAATAGAACTGATCTTCAAAATTAGCTAAGAATAGACCTCCATGTGTGACGCCTTCATATACCTTTGCACTTTTGCTCTGTGTTGTTCTTCCACTTGCAGACTACGTGTGCAAGTTCAACTAAGTTTTTCTCCGATCAACAACACCAGAGGCACTTCTTAATGACGCCATGTTTGTCAACTAGAAAGTTGAATATTTTTATGGTATGAATCAGGTTTTAGCTCAAGGTGTAGCAGCCAATACAAGGTCTAAGAAAAGTATTATTGAGGAAGGGAAGTCATCTAAATAAAATATTTCTGACCCTCTGTCATTCCACTAAGGGTTGGCAATCAAGGTGCAAAATCAGCCCAAGCTACCTTCTAGACCAGCCCATATACCAATGGTGGCAACTCCCATGCAAGAGAAGGTTGTGCAAAGTAAAGGGCAGCAAAGGGATAGTGATTTTCTAGTCAACATCATTGAGTAGATGAAGAAGACAAATGTAAACATTTTAATGTGGGATGCATTAGCTATCCCAGGTCAAAGAAATCTGCTGCAAGCTGCCATAGCAAATTAGTCGCATCCGATCAGGTCACCCTAATATTAAGAGAAGGTGCTAATAAAAGAAACTCAAAGCAAGAACACAATTAGGGAGGTCAACAAGGTAAAAACATGAAGCCTCCTCCATTTTACATATCTCTAATTATTGGGAACAATCTTGTACATAATTACATGATTGATTCGGGAGAAAGTAGTTCTGTGATGCCTAAATAAATAGTTGATCAGTTGGGTCTCCAATATGAAGTCATTTCTAGAGTGTAGTGCAATTGGACAGACAGTAGTAACAATGGTTGGAGTAATCAAAGAATTGAGTCCCACATTACATGCATTTCCAAATGTTATAGTCTTGTAGGATGTATAAGTCATAGACTTACCACCACTCTTTGCATTATGTTTATCAAGAGACTTTACAACTAAAATCGTAGGATATTTGTCTATTGATTAGTCACATATATTTTTAAGAATGGCATATGGAGCTAAGGCTACAATCAAATCTAAGCCAATTGCTAATTTTCATGGTGAACCACATGTACCAAACCCAATCAATGCAAACTGCTAAACTTTTGATCAAGAAGATTGTCCATTTTTTTATGAAGAGGATACTAAGGTTAGAGGCATCCCAGACTTAACTCTTGATGAGTGGGAAAACAAGAGGCATGCTTTTGATCCTTAAAAATAAATGGAAAAAGATGAGCTAGGAGTCTATTGCTTACACGAAGAAAATCAACCTCTCCCTAGCATTACCAAATCAGATCACAAGGATGAGAACGAAGTATGGAAACTATTCTTTGATGGTTCAAGGAGTAGGAAAGGTGCTAGAGGAGGAGCTATGCTAATTTCACCTCAAGGTATCAAATATTACTCAACTTTCTGTTTTCAATTTTCTTGCTCAAACAACACAAGCTGAGTATGAAGCTTTGATCCATGGATTGCATTGGGTAAGAAAAAGAGGTATTAAGAATTTTCAAGTGTTTGGAGATAGTGAGCTGATTGTGAACCAAGTTAGAGGGAAAAATGATGCTAAGAATGATCTTTTGAAGAACTACAAAAACCGGGTATGGGATCTCATTGAGGATTTTGACTATTTTAACGTCAATTCCATCCCGAGGAAGAAGAATGAGGTAGAATATAGACTTGTAGCCATTGGCGAAGTGTTTGACGTAGTGGAAAGTATCAAAAGTGAGAAAACCTAACGTCATATCAAAGTGGTCGTAAGACCAGCTCACGTCAAACAACAACACAAGTTGGAAAGTCTTTGAAAGTGATCAAAGCAAATCATCAATTTTCTACAAGAAGAAGTTGAGTTCTCCACTAGAAACCAAGATAAATTGGAGCAATAGTATGGTGACCAAGTGTAGCTGAGAACTAACAAGTTTCCTAAAGGATTGGTGACTTTGGAGTCAATCTTCAATCCCAATGATCAATTCCAAAAAGAAAAGGCAAATATTCAAGTGAAGGGTGAAGATTCAGAGCCTATTTCAGTGGGTGAAGGTAAGATGTTGCAAATTGGCAAAGTAAGTACTCTACAAGAGAAATCTTATTTTTCCAACTTTTCAAGAGTTTCTGATGTCTTTTCTTAAAATTATAAATATTTGAGATACTTTAATCCAAATTTAGCACAACATACTATTGAGTTAGATCGGGATCCAAGCCTATCAGATAGAAGTAAAGGTGGTGAATCCCACATTGAACCTCTCATGAGGAAAGAGTTGAATAATATGATTGAAGCTAGCATCATATTCCTTATCAAGAATTCAAGTTGGGTCACAAATTTTTTGCTAGTGTGAAAGAAAAGTGGAGAGATCAGATTATGCATGGACTTTCGTGATCTAAATAAATCTTCGCTCAAGGACCACTATCTGCTTCCTTGATGGAACAAATCTTGCAAGTTATAGTTGGTTCGGAAATGTTCTCGGTGTTGGAAAGTTATTCAGGCTACAATAAAATCATGGTGAAGGAGGAAGACCATTTTAAAACAACCTTCACTACAAAATGGGGAACTTATGCTTATAATAAGATGTCATTCGGATTGTCAAATGCCAGAGCTACATTTCAATGAGTGATGGATATGGAAGTTAATAGGATGATCAACAAGATAGTTCTTGTTTATCTTGATGATATCACTATCTTCTCCAATAATGCAGTAGACCACCTCTTTCACCTCAGGAAAGTGTTTCAAAGGTGCACAATGTTTGGAGTGTCATTAAACCCAAAGAAATGTATTTTCCTAGCACATGAAGGAAAGTTATTGGGCCACATTGTTTCAAAAGAGGGATTAACCATTGATCCCAAAAGAGTTGAGGCCATATGTGCTCTTCCATTGCCAAGTCACAAGAAGGCTCTTCAAAGCTTCTTGGGGAGAATTAATTGTTTGCAGATTTGTGTGTGATTTTCCACTCTTGTGAAGCCATTAACCATGATGTTGAAGAATAACCTTGCATTCAAATGGACAACTGAGGGTAAAGAGAGATTTGAGGCCATCAAACAAGCCATATCTCAGGCCTCAATCTCATAAACCCATATTTTTCAAAGGATTTTGTGTTATATGCATTTGGAGGATCAGATACAATCTTAGCTATTTTGGCACAACAAAATGAGGAATGTTTGGAGCAGCCCATAACATTCTTGATCAAAGCTTAGAATATTATGAAGTAAGGTATTCTTTTATTGAAAATCATGTCCTTGTTGTGATTAGGATTTTGAAGAAGTTTAGACATTTGGTTTCCAACAACAAGATTTAGTTGTTAGTATCTCATGTCGGAGTTAAAGACTTCCTTTTGAAAAAGGATTTGAATGAGAAGAGGGAAATTTGGATCACACAAGTGATGGAATATGACATAGACATCAAAGTGACCAAGTTGGTCCATGGAAAAGGATTGTATGAGCAGATGGCTTCCAAACAACGACCTGAGTTAAAAAGATGAAAAAGGAGTTATCCTAGTGTTGCAAAATGAGCAAGAAAAGTCAGCTAATGATGCACCCAATCCATGTTGGACTCAAAATATGGTGCATTATCTCCAAATAATTTTTTTCCTCAAGAATCAAGAAAAGTAAAGAGAAGATACTTTAGATTAAATTATATTCCTTATGTCTTATTGACATAATTTTGTTCAAGAAATATGTGAATGGAGTTCTCTAAGGTGTGTCCCAAAAAATTAGATTGAGAAAATATTGCATGAATTCTAGGATGGAGAGGCAGGAGGCCAGGTGGAAGTAACAACTCTCAAAATCATAAAATTTGGTTACTATTGGCCTACACTCTTCGGTGATTGCTATGCTTGGATCAAGAAGTGTAAAAAGTGTGCATTCTTCATAGGAAAGGAAAAGCTAGCATCATTTCCCCTTCATTCCACTTTAATTAATCGACCATTCATGCAATGGGAATTCGACTTCATTAGAGTTATCAATCTGAATTCAAGCTAGGGCCACAAATGGATTCTAATGACAACAGATTACTTCACCAAATGGACCAAAGCAGTAGCCCTCAAGGAAGAAAATGAATCTAGCATCTTGGACTTCTACGAGGGGATATTAACTAGATCTGGTGTACCTACTACTATCATATCAAATAATCCATTGGCATTCCTTGGCACAAGAATAAATAGAGGGCTGTTAAAAATGGAATTTATCTCTAGCACTTCTTCTAATTATTACCCCCAAGGTAATGACCAAGTGGAGTCCATGAACAAGAACTTGTTAAGAATTATAAAAATAACTCTTGATGAAAATCAAATAACTTTGCACATGAAGCTCAAATCAGCCTTTTGGGCTTATAGAATTGCACCCAAAAGGTCAACATGTAGTTCTTCATACAAGCTGGTATACGGGAAAGAAGCAATGCTACCCATATCACTTGAGTTGTCGGCATTGGAACTCATGAAGTGGCTGGAACTAGCTGAGTTTGAACCCATGGAAGCCAGGTATGCAGAACTGATGGAGTTGGAGGAGATGAGAGAACATGCAATGTAAGCAATGGAGAAGGATCATGCCTTAGTCAAGAGGTCATTTGACAATAAAGCTAAAGCAAGGACCTTCTAAGAGGGGGACCTAGTTCTGAAGCGGGATGTAGATCGGGAAAACTAGGCAAACATTCCAAGTTTGATGCAATATGGAGTGGTCCCTACATGATCACAAAATGCAAGAGTAGCAATGCTTTCGACTATCCAAGTTGGATGGTGAGGAGCTGCAGATTCCATTCAATGGAATCTATCTCAAGCGCTACTACTAAAGGAGTAACATCTCGCCCTTATATATAGTAGTTTATAATTTTCTTTCCTACAAGTGCTTAGGCACATCACTTTTGTTAGAGTAGATTTATTTTCCCTAAGTTCCTTGGGCACATGTTCTATTGTTATAGTATGTGTTGTGCAGTCCACCATGCTCCAAAAAAGAGAAATTACAGTAAAGAGACTCAAATTTGCAAGCAACAGTTGCCATCTTCAAGAAAATTCAAATGCAAAGAAACTAAAAATCTGATTTAAAGACAATATTCAGAGTTTTCATTCTTCTTATCTCTTCAAGATCAGAAGCTGAGTTTCATACTCTTCACCAAATAAAAAAGGCGTAGTTAGAAGCAACTCAAGTGGCAAATTTTCGAGTTCAAGATCAATCTCATGTTCATCAGGCAGACTTCATGCCCAATGGATGTTTAAAGGCCTTTGATTAGCTCATATAGTAGGTAGATGCCCCTGTGAGTTGCCAAATTTTAATCCATTTTTACCCTGGTAAAAATGAACAAGTTGGGAGAGACAGGACTTGGGTAGGTTAACCGAGCTTCAACTAGTGAATCTAGAATTCATCGGTAATTTCCATGTTTTATAACTCTTGTAGTTTGTTTCGAGGTAATTTGGAGGAGATTCAATTGAGATTTTACTTTAAACCCACCTCTATTGGATTCATAAGGTTGTTTTCATGTGAAATCATATAAAATTTCACCCCAAAATTCATCCAGGAGCTCAAGTTATGGCCTTCGCAAGTTACCTTGCAAAAACAATTTCGGGCTTGGAGAACTTTTCCCAAAGTGCTCAAATTTCAGGTTGAGGGAACTTTTTTCAAATGCTTAAGCCCCAAAAAATTTCATCAAAGTATCCAAGCCCCCTGAATCCCTATCAAAATGATCAAATTTTAGACTCGAACCTTTTCCACAAAGTGCAAATTTCGGACGTGGGGAACTTTTTTGCACATTCGCAGTTTTAATGTGCAAACTTCAGAGGCTCATAACTTTTGATCCGGGTACCGAAATAAGGAAAATTTTATATTTTCGGAAAGGTATCAAAGATTAATACATGAATAATTCATTTATTTTCCACATAAAAATTATTTAAGGGTGTCAAATCGTAAAAAAACATACCTTGGGTCATATCTAGGTATATGTTTTACAAATTTTAATGATGCTTATGTTGGGTTTGCAAAATTCAACGTTGGTTGATCCTAAGTGGTTGAAGAAGTGGTGGGGATCTTTAATATACTATAAATTTATCATTGGAATGAGAGATAAATAATTTAAATTTCTTTGCAGCCAAAATTGTAATTGCTCGGTCCCGTGGATATCAAGTTAAGCCTGCAAAACCTAAAAAAAAACTGCCTCTAGTCAGAAGCTCATAATTTTTGCATTTCTTAATGAAATTTCACAATCTTATACTTGTTGGAATATTGATTCCAATATCTATGCATAGAAATAAATAAATCTACAAATTTATGGAGTTTTAGGGGTAAATTTTGTCGAGAAAACAAACTCAGATATAAAGAGACTTCAAGTGGTTGAGAATGCAATTAATATGGGGAGCCATTTTCTTGTGCTGCAAGCTACAAATCAATGTGGGATGAATTTTGGAGGTTTTCTATCATGATTTCCACCAAATTTTAGTACTTTTTAATTGGTGCAAAGGGAAAATCTTATTTTTCCTACTTCTCTCTCCTCTCCTTCATTTTCTATAAATTGGGAAGTTCTCTCATTTGTAAAGGGGATGATTCTTGTAACAAAACTCTATCATTTTTATTTTGGAACACCATTGTGCTGCAGGCCTTCATATTGGACTTCTTGCATGTTGATCTATGCATGTTAATGAAGTAGTAGATGCAATTTTGTGGATGTTTTCTTCCCTTGTCTGTGTTTATTGTTTTCTATTTTCCTCTTTATTTCATTTACAGGTGTATTGTGTCTACCTTATACTCTTGCAAGGTGCAATATTATTTTGTTTTCATGGAAATGGTGTTGTAAGTATTGTTTTTAGATTGTGGAGAACTATTTTCACCCTCTCTAATCAAAATTTCTACAGATTGAAGAGTCTTTCCCATTCCCTTTTCTTGGTGCATCACCTCTGTTAGAGTAGTTTCTTTCATTTTCATGTTATTTCTCTCTCCTAGTCCTTGGAAATTATAGGATAGAGATAGTTAGTATTTTTATTTCATTAGAGTTAGTTTGCACTAGATTAGGAAGAGGAACCAACCTTCTCTGGAGGTCTATCTCAAGTAGCAAGTCCCACAACTTGGAGATAGTACCCATGTTACCCAGTCACATTGCTTTCCTTAACACACTCACATGCTAAGCAATCAGAGGGTGTTGTGATTTGGTGATAACATGAAATTTTAGCCCTTCTTTTCTTCCTTTCTCATCTTATCATTCTATTTGAAACTCTTCTCTTGACCCCATACAACACTCTTCTCACTCTCCTATTGCTCAATCATAACCCCATCATGAACACTAACTCAAATAAGCAAAACATTATGTCTTAGATGACTCATCTCACCAATCACCTTATGTTGAAAAGAACATTAAGGTAAGTCTTAAACAACTTGAAGACACATTCTACATCACCATATAAATCAAATGAAAGGACCTTAAAGTTTGGAATCAGCCTATACAACTCAAACATGATAATGTTTCTCAAGTAGGCCCAAACAAGGTCTTCATCTCCAATGAATGCTTCTTAGACTTCAAGGAAACATAAAATATTCACGAAGACTGCAACACCTCGGGAAAAATCAAAAACACCTCCAAGACACCTTCTCCATGCACAAGAACCTCTGTAACATCAGTCTTCATCATGGCACACTCCAATTCGTAAGCACACTCAATTAGGTCTCAAACACCTAATTTTTACTCTTTAAGACCGAGAAACTTTACCTATAAAAATACTTCATAAAGACACAAATTAAATGTTAATAGGAAGGTACTGATGTGAACTAACTCTTACAAGACATGGAAACCTTAAAATCAAGGTATAAGGCACTAAAACATCTCCATTCGTCGAACTTCTCAAACTTATTTAAAGGACTCAAAAATGAGTCTTGAGATAAACAACCTCCAACACTTTTAACATCACTTCCAAGCTCTACCAATGCATTGAAAACTTCAAGGACACCTTGAAAATATTCCTCAAACATTCATAAGCATAAGTCACATGGAGAATTTATCACTTCCACACCTATTCAAACACACCTTCTTGGCAAGCCTAATAGGGTTGATTAGAACATAAGGAATTCAACATGAAAACACTTCTTCATACCATTACAAGAGCACAAAAACATCATATGATACCTCATAAAGCTAACCATGACCATTAAACACTTCTATAGCATGTAAAACATCAAACACACCTTCATACCTCAAGAACTATTTTTGCACTCGAAGCCCATTAGCGATAGGGCACATTGGAAGACCTATTACACCAATTTTATCTATTGAACCTACCCAAAAAAATTCTTTATTATATATCATACATCCCAAGATCTCTAGAACACATTTTTTATTTTATGAAACCTTTACTCAGTTATAATGAAACAAAAATCTCCACAAAACAAGGGGTTTTTTCCATCCTACCAAAAGACCTAAAACATGAAACCACCACCAAAATTACCTCTGAGGATTCCTATACAACCTTGAAGCATCACATTATATTTCCCAATCTATTTGGAGACCATATTATTCATTTATTACCTATCGCCTCAAAACTAGGGTTTATGGAGGGTTTTGACCAACACTACTTCTTAATAATCATTCCTAAAGCACGTGACATAATTTAACTTCATTCCAACTATAAAATGATCTTATCTCTATGCCTCAAATATGCTTAAACATATAGGTTCCCATGAAAATATTTTACGAGAAAATGAGCTCTCAAACTTGACCTCGAGCTTGAAAATAGTGTTTCAAGAGCTCGGTAGAGCCAAAAACAAGTTTTCTTACTTTGTCTTCAACTTCCTGAAACATGGCCCATAGCACTATAACAACCTCCTTAAACTATCCCAAATCACATTTATGTCAGTATACCTCTTAATCTCTCTAAGTACCATGGTTTTCCTTGTCTTACTTTCCTTGTCTTCATACTCTTGCTTCAAAAATACCATAAACATGAATCATACACTTGAATTGTGACTGATGACATCTTCCACACATGCCCCTGCAACCTTAAAACACTCCAATCATGATTGAACTTAATTACCTTGGTCTGATCTGCTCCGAGACTTCATGTTATGCATTCACTAGGTATATGACTAGGCCTATAATGACTCACTTCAACTCATGTCTCAAGCTTAACCTGACCTTGAACACATCTTAAAGACGTGTTAACACCTCTTAAACACCATATTGACCATGTAAGACACCATGGAATCCTCTCAAAAAAAAATTGGATCTTACTTACAACACCTATTTTACATGAACATGCACCAATAACTTGTTATTCCACCAATGCAATATAGAAACTACACCAAAACACCACTTGAAGACACCAAAACCATACACTACCAATCAACCTTCATGTTTGTTAATGAATGACACCTCATGGAGAAAATTATGCCACCTAGACACCCTTTGACATCAATGTTACTTGACATAAATGACAACAATATTGACACAATTTCCAACAAGGTGCATGGCGGGGCATAGTAGAATAGAACAGGAAGTGAAATGTCTTGGAAACAGAGATTTTAGACCCCAAAAAAAATGAAAAAATCAAACTAGCAACCATAGAAAAATACCTCCAAACACAATTTTCACCAAAGATAGGTGTTACAAGCTAAGATCAACTAAAAACATCTAACATATGTATAAAAAAACAAATAACTACACAAAATCCAAAAACCAGAATCGTTAAATATGATTAGCAAGATTCCAAAATTTATAAAAAAACTTGTATGAGAAGAAGTAAAAAATGAATTCGGAAGTAATTAGCAATGACGAAAAAATGATTGCATGTTACTGAATCACAAATTTGATACCATGAGAGATTTTTCCGAGTATCAAAATGGTAGACCATGCACATTGATAAGGTTTCACTCCAATTGTGATGAGAAAGCTCCAACTAATCAGCAAGAAAAATTGAACAATAGAGAATCATGCGAGAGAAAGAATTGTTCTACTAATTCTCATAGATCAAAAAGAGGGTATAAATGGTAGTGTTTTTAACTCCTATTCCTAGACAAACATTCCCTCCAAGATAGAAAATAAAGGAGTTATTATTCCAAAGATGGAAAGTAAATCCTATGACTCCAAAACACATATGACAAAAAAATTGGCATATAACCCTATGACCTATGATCTCACCTAAGTGAGATGACTCACCATGTGAGGTGGAAAAGACGTTGAGTGATGACTACGTAAGTCACACACATCAATAGAAACCCGCAACACAAAGTGTACTCAATGCCCAAGATAAAAAATAGAATTATAACTCAAAATGTAATGAAAGTATTGTAAACAAATTTGCAACAATAAATGACAAAAGAGATGCAAAACATGGAAGGAATATACCTTTTTTTTTTAAGGAGGAACGTGCTCCCATTTTTGTGGCTTGTAGATTATGGATTTATTGAAATCTGATAGAGAATTGGGGGTGATCAACCCCCAATTTTTTCTGAGGAGAGGTCAATGCGTTAGGTGTACTAACCAAACACATGAATGTTAAAGATAAGAACTTAAAATATTAGGAGTTCAAGCACCCCGCCAAGGAAGAAGACCATGTATATTTAAGTCATTTATCAACATTGATATATCCTCCTTAAATGTAAGAATATAATAAATTCTTCCTAGGAAGAACTTATCCACTTCGATACCTTCCACAACCCCACAAATCATACTACTATAGACGTCTATAAACCCAATATTGTAAATTAGGACACACGATAGAAAAGAGAATAATTTTGTCTCGTACTCTTCCCATGTTCCGCACAACTGAGTAGAAACTTAATAGAATTGATTACATACGAAATATGTCTAGAAAAAGGAGATACATGCCCCCAATGTGTCCAAAACAGAATTGAAACTAAGTACCATGGAGAAATAGAGAGTGAAATACTTTATGCCATCTAAATCGATGCTAAATCGAGTCAATTTGAGTATGAAACTATATGAAAATATTGTACCAGCGATGAAAAACTTGATACTCTTGAAATATCGGATAAAATCCCCTTGGGAAAAATTGTATGATAGGGTTATAACCATTCGTATGTTCTTGACCAGGTTGTATGTTTTTAACCCTATAAAATTTTACCGAACTCTTGTGTCTCGAGTCCAATTCTAAGATATTTTTGTCTTCCTTTTCATATGTTTGCGCCTAGAAAATGTCGGTGTCTTATATAAGTGTAGAATAAACCCCAAATGTTTTCCCCCTCTTTTGAGGCACGTGTGATGAATAATTTGAGTGTGTGGCTCAAAAGAAAGATGTATACCAATATATGAGAACATGAGAACCTATATATAACCTCTAAAACGTTGATTCGGTGGCCACAAAGAATAAATTGTATCTGTAAGGGGGTGTGCATGGTAGAAACTATGACATAAAAAGAGAAATGACAACCGAAGCATGATAACAATAACAAAGTGTTAATGTAACAAAACAATAATAACAATAGAAAATCATGTATTAGTAGACAACAAGTGCGTACAATGTAGAATCAAGTGCAAACGTATCAAAAATGTCACAAAAAGGTTAAATTCCTATAAACATGGGACACCCACAGTGTCACAAGATAATCAAGACCCTTAGGTCAAAAATAAGAGATGTATAACCACACAAATAGAGAATTACACCGCAAACATGGGAGACTGATAGAGTTTCAAGACAATCAAGGCCCTTAAGCCATAATTAGATTAGATGATGTAGTTGTATCACTTTGGATATGTCAATTTAGGAGGTCTATCAAGTTCCTAATATGCCATGTTTGGCATTATAAGTGTGCTTTTATTGATTTGAGGCATTGGGAGGTTTTCCTCCAAAACACTAAATTTGAATTTAAATATCTACTATGTAAATTCATAAGGATAAAAAAGATTCAATGGTAATTTTTCATAGGTTTATAGATAGGTTGCAACATAGCATTATGTAGTTCTCATTCTCGAGGCATTGTAGGAATTAAAAATCCATTAATTATAACTAGTAGCTAAGATTGGTAAAATAGTTTTCTATATTTAGTTATATGGTTGAGAGAAGATCTCAAAAGGATGGAGTAGTTAAGCTTAGAAGAGAGTCATAACCACCTAGTTTGCATTGAATCTCTCTAGAAGGATGATAGTAAGGATATCAAAGATCTTAATTAAGGCTAAGACAAGCATGTTTATGTTGGTGTATCTATAATGTAAGTGGAAACTATCAATATAGGATAGATTTTGTTGATAATATAAGAATATTTTTAAATTTTCTCCATTTTCTAGATCCATTCCTATGTTTGTGATGATTATCAATGCATAAGAGTATACTCGAATGAGACAATAGCGAAATTTGCACATTCGTGTGTATACTCTACTTGTACCCTATTATATTGTATGTTGTTTTGGTACAAATATTATAGTCTAAAATGATTAGTTCTTTTTAACATGTGGTATAAAAACAATAAAGTTGCAGGAGGTTGGCACAAAGCTTTAGAGATCAATTTTAGGTTTTAAAACTTTCATTTGGTCAAGATATTCAATTTTTCCCCTCTCGAGTACATGAAACCCTCAACTAGGGTTTAAATACTATATTTCTCATATCTTGCATATAAATTGATGTTTGGTATGAAGGGACTAACAGAGATCACAAAGGAGATAAAATTAGTTTGGTGTGATTTCATCAAGTTTAAATACATTTATTGCTAGCATAGTGGTATGTTGCATTAAAGAAGCCTAAATAAGCCTAAGCGAGATTAGATCAAGGGTGAACTGGGAAAAACCTCCAAAGAAATTTTCTATAATATTTTACAACCAGATATAAATTCCAAATGGGTGTCTAAAAATGTTTAGATATAAGTTTGATACCCTTTGTATGAGAATTTAAACTCAATTTTACTTCCATGCAAGGTTAATATGAGAAGATGGCAGAGCTAAGTATTTTCGATAAGAACTTTATATGAAAGGTAAATTTTTCTTTCATTGTTTTGTGGAATGTAATTTTGGATGTCTAAGAACCATGTAAATTGAATGTTTGGCTCCAATTGAGAAATTTAGATATTTTGATATATATTAGCCATCATTGTATGAGTGCAATCTCAAGTCAAAGGTTACTATACAAAGTGGCAATAGTTTACATACGGTTTTAAGAGTGAGTTGGGCATCATTTTGGTTCCCCTTGCATTATTTTTGGTATCAAAGCTATGATAAGCTCTTGTAAAATAGCATTAGAATTTAAGGATCTTTGAAAAGCTAATTAATTTGTGTGTATGATTGTATTTTATAAGGAACTAGTAAAGAAGCTTAGAAAGCTTGAAAAATATTAATAAGAGGGAGAGGCAAGAAGGTAAAATAGATTGTGTAGCAAGATAAATACCTAAATCTATAGAGGCTTGAAAAGTAAAAAGAGAGATGGTAGATGCTCAAAATAAATATCAATAGAGAGCACAAAAGGGAGAAAGAGAGTCCAATAAAATGTACTAGTGGTGGTACCAAAAGAATAGGTGTACAGAAAAGGATTCTAGGTGAGGTGCTAAGAAGCAAGTAGGATAGACTTTCTAATAGAAGAAGAGGCATAGTAAGTCTTAAAATGATAAAGTAATGGTGAGAGTGAGAAAAGGAAATAAAGAAAAGAGATAATGAAGGTCTTAGAAGAAGGAAGTTTCCATACAAAGATGAAATAGGATGTCAATAAGAAAGAGATAGAAATGGAGAAGGAGATGACTGAGATAAAAGAGAGGTTTAGGATTATAATAGAGCTTCTACAAGAAGAAGAAAGAGAAATTGGTGAACCTTAGAATATGAAAAATAAATTCAAATGTCATATAGAGAAATTAGTCTTGAGGAGAATAAGTCATAGATTGATTGTCTTGATTAAATAGAGAGAGAGAGAAAACAAGATCCCATATAGGCATGAAGGAAGAATATGTTGAAGACATAAAAATGTATGAAGATCAGTCCTTAGAGGCAGAAAAAGCAATCATCATTTTTAACCTAAGATAGGCCCAATATTTGATGAAAAATAGATGGATGAGAGAAAAGATGAGAGTCTCATGGATGACTTAAGCAATTTCATCAAGCATGAAGAAGCTATGTCAATCTTAGAGTCATTAGGCGGGGAAAATGAGCCTCCAATTTTTCAATATAATTGTTATTCTAAGTGTATGTTTGCAGGTATTAGAGACTATGTAGATGAAAATCACGACTTGTCGTCATAAACAAGGAAGAGGCAAGATCATCTCTTGAAAAAAATTAAAAGCAAGTGAGGATCATGGACCTCAAATAGGAGTAGAAGATAAACAAAGTTATAATTTCCAGATTCTCCAAGATACGTGAAGTTGCATTTTGAACTCAAAAGAAATAAAAGATAGTCTACAAGATGGAGAAGAGATGAAGGTTTAAAATGAAAAAATCACATTTCCTATAGAATCATCTCAAGAAAATAAAATTGTAGGTCTTGAAGGGTTATATAATCAAAAATAAACAATGAATTTTAAGCAAGGACATAACCCTTATGATAGTGATGGAAGGAAGAGTGGTCTAAGAAATAATTCTCTTTCATCTACAAGGAGAAAAATGACAAGAAGATAATAGAAGATCAAAATGAAGCATCTATGGAGATGGCCATGAAGAATCCAATCAAGGAAAAATCAAGTGGAGTAAAAAAGAAGAGACTATAAGCAGTTTACAATCCATTCAAGGAAGAAAAGTAATAAAAACATAGAAAAGTTAGAGTTTTTAGAACAGGGAAGTATATGACAAGCCTTGAACAAGATGAAAGTGTAATGACCCTTCCAAAATTCATGTCATCTTGAAGAAGCTTTGAAGAGATGTGGGAAATAAGAACATCAATTTAACCATGAGGAAAAGGATAAAAGAGACTTGGAACAAGAAAATAGAGCTCTAGAAGGGGCTATGCAGCCTAAAATTTTTCATCTTAGCATGTTATGACATTGGTGATTATGCAGGTATGAATCTTGAAGACCAAGAATGCCATAAGAAGGAGATAAGAGTAAGAATAAGGTCATCTTAGTCTAAAATATGAGGATAATGGGAAGAGAATACTTCCAAGGTAAAAGAGAGTTTGACATCAATGGTGAAACAATGATGGCAAATGAGAAAATTTTAGTTGGTCTTCATTCAATGACATCCATAATGGTTTGGAACCTACAATAATTTGAGTCCGAGTGAATTCGTTTTAAGGTAAGACATGTTTATCATACATTTTCCCATTTGATCTTCATAAGAATCAAGTGATTTATGAAGTGAAAAATTCCTAGAACAATGTTTATTCAAGATAGATGACAAGTTGATGATTCTTAGAAAACAAAATTTCTTTGAAGTCATTTTCAATGGTCGGGAAAGAAAATTATAGGTGCAGACCTCAAAAGTTCATAGAAAACAATGTGGTGAAGGTAGAAGGTTCCTAATACCTTATCAATTCAATAAAATTGTTTTAGAAGTGTCAATTTAATGGAATATCAATTTAAAATATGTATTTTGTGAACTATGGATTCATGAACAAAGATCAAATGAGAAATTATCTATGAAACATGATAGTGATCTCATATTTAATTTTATTAAGATAAGGAAACAAAACAAAAGAAAGCGAGATGAATGTGAAGTTTGACTTGAGAGTTTGTATAGAAAATATAGGAAGAAGAGGTGCATCTAAAAATCCAATGGAAACTCAAGAAATTCAGGAAGCCTACCAAAAAACAATAGCATGCAAGCATGAGAACATAAGAAGTATCAAGGAAATGAGGGTAAAAATAAGGAATATGAAGAAAGGTTTAGTCAAAGGAGGAAAAGTTTTGATCTTGGAGGTAGTAGAGAGGCAAAAATAAAGAATCATAATAAAGAAAAAAATTGGAGAACAACATAGATATTTTTTCTCGATGTGCTAATAAGGTTAGAAATATAGAGGACACTCAAAAATGGGCTAAAAACAATAAGGAAAATTTAGGATTGAAAAGAAGTGTTGCACTTTTAGAAATCGCAAGTGAAAGGAAACCAAGCGACTCATTGGTGAGTACCAAAATGAACCAAGAAAGCAAATGTAAAAACAGGGGCAAAGTGAATTGCTAAATGCAAGATTTTGTGGGCATGCTCTTTAACATTGAATACTAGTGTTTATGCCCAAGGAGAGGATTAAAGAGAATCTTAGCATGAATAATGAAGAAGGTGAAGATGATGTTTTGAGACAAAATAAAAATGAAAAGTACAGAGTGAGCCAAGTGGAAAATGAGAATGGACATTTTGAAGTCCACTATGGCAAGGAGATTGTGATTATACCAAATAATGGAGCAATACAAAAGAGTAGAGCAAGGAACATGATGAAGAAATGGTTTTATTTAATGTGTGTGTTACATGTGCAAGTGCGGTGAAGAATGTTCGGGAAGAAGGATTGACATCAAGAAGGGAAGTTGTTCACTTAAAGAGCATCCAAAAACAAATCAACCCTTATCACTCCTAGGAAGGCAATAGAATCCAAGAGTACATATAGAGTATGATAATGATGAAAAGGAGAAGAAAAGAGCTAAAATAAATAGTCAACCATGATAAAGATAGAAGGAATCATGAAGACTCGTGAGAAGGAGCTCATAAACATTTAAAAGCTTGGGAGTATGATGCATATGCATCACTTTAGATATGTCAAGAAGGTCTGGATTGTGCTTCGTATAGTTTAGGAGGCCCATCAAGTTCATAATAATCCATGTTTGGCTTTAGAAGTGTCTTTTTAATTAATTTGAGGCATTGGGAGGTTTTCCTCCAAAACATTAAATTTGATTTTCAATATCTACTATGTACATTCATAAGGATAAAACATATTCATTGGTGAGTTATGGTGATTTTTTATAGGTTTCTAGATAGGTTACAACATAGCATTAGGTAGTTCTCAGTCTTGAGGCATTGTAGGAATTCAAAATCCATTAGTTATAACTAGTAGCTAAGATTGGTAAAACAATTTTCTATGTTTAGTTATATGGTTGAGAGAATATCTAAACAAGATGGTGGAGTAGATAAGTTTATAAAAGAGTAATAACCATCTAATTTACATCAAATCTCCGGAAGGGTGATAGTAAGGACATGAAAGATCATAAATAAGGCTAAGACAAGTATTTTTTGGGTTGGTGTATCCATAATGTAAGTGGAAACTATCAATAATATATTTTGTTGATAATATAAGAAGATTTCTAAGTTTTCTCCATTTTATAGATTTGTTCCTATGTTTGTGATGATTATTAATCCATAGGAGTATATTCGAATGAGATAATATGGAAATTTGTAAATTCTTGTGTATACTTGATTTAATAAAAACTCATTTAAATCTAATTGCAAATTAACAGATATAGTAAAATACAGTAAATATACATATGTTAAGCACTCTAACAATGCAATACTATAATTAAATGGGAGAGATGAATGACTTAGTTGAGTCCTATGCAAGTTGGAACTAGTCTAGGTGGTGTAAAGTGTTGAACTAGATTAAAATATTGTCCAAATGCTCTCTATAAATTCTAGGATCGAGGATGATGTTGGACACAAGCGCACCGATGCTAGGCAAGCGGTGCCTAGGCATTGGTGACTATTCCTTGATGTTGTTGGTGTGCAAAATCTTGTTATTTTCTTTCTTTTGTGTCACTAGGCTTTTTCTACTACTTCCTATTAGTCACCTAGTTCTCACTCCTTAATTTCCAAGGGTACTTGTAACCTAAAAACAAACCCTAGATACCTATACAAGCTCACAAACACATCAAATTGGAATGAAATATGCAATATGTGAAGTCGAATGACCCGAAGGTCACCTTATGAGTGAACTTATGATAGATCACTGCACTACATTTCAGACTCTATGTAGTTCTTTGTGCTTGTGTGTGAAATAGTTTCCTTATGTTTCCCTCGTGCCAATGATTCCAAGATTGCGTGATATGGCTAGGTAAGATGCAAAGTATGCCACCCATAAATGTAGTCCCTTTGATCGTAGTGATAATATGTAGATGATATTGCCCCTTAGAATTTCCATCCAGAATAATAGAGTGCATGTTATGTATATATATGCATCTCTTGTGATAGTTGGTTCATTTATTAAAATTTGGAGCACTATGAATTATACACCAAAATGATATTAAAACTCATATTTTCCATTGATTCATCCGAAGCTCATTACAAAATATATATAGGAGAACCTGCTCCTATATTCAAGGATATTTTATCTCCACAAATATTGATATAGTTGTGATTGTAACAATACACAACTCAAATCATATGAGTTGTTAAAACAACTCCAAACCGTAATCTATATTATTGTTTATATAACAATAATATTACTATCTACTAACATTTACATGTGAATAATTACTCTGTAATTTTCACATTACAATATTACTAACAAACCATGTGAGTGCTAACATAATATTCCTAACATCTCTTGGTTGAATTTTGATACTAGTGACACAAAAGGTGACTATGAGCTCGGGATAAGGATAAGAAAACTAAAAGGCTGACCACAAGTGTCAAAATGTGTAAAAAGAACAAAGATGGCATAAGCGCCCATAGTGGACAAGAGTTCCTCGGCACTAGTGTCTAGAGTTGGCATTGGTATCCCGAGATGAATGACGACATATGTAAAAGTACGGGCAGAGGCGAGGATCTATGTGACGACTTAATTGGGTACATAAATGATAGATGTGAGAGAGAAATACAATAGAAACAATCAAAGAAAGTAGATAGTAAGGGTAGAGCAATGAGCACTAAGTCGAAAGCAAAGCATATAAGATGTGTGTAATAGTGAATGAGAAATAATATGAGATATTATTGCCAAAGTATGAGTAGATATTGATTAGTACATGTGCCAGAGTTGAATATGAGATATTGAAATTTGTATGGTACAGTGCTAGAGAAAATTATGATCCGTATGATGCAAATGGAGAGAAAAATGAAGTTGCAAGGTTATTTATATGATCGACATGGTGCAACGTGTATTAATTGGAAAAGTGGTTATAAATAGTAATTATAGTATATGAAAAATTGGAATTAATATACATAGTAATAGTGAAAGGAGAATAGTAGTGTCATTTGTACCGAGATTGATTGAGATTTGTAGCTCGAGTTATGAAGATGTCAGGACGTTAGAGTGGTGAGTTTGACATGATTTGAGAGAGTAGTAGTATTTGTGGCTTCGGGCAGACGACCGATGAGTTGGTAAGTGTGATTATTTATGAAAAAAATTCAAATATGTTTATTTTCATTAAATTTAGTAAAATTTTATTTTGTGTATTTTTCAACGTTTCGACCAAGGAAAAAGCATCCAAGGCATTTCTGCCCCTCGGGACACTAATGTCAAGTTATAGGTGCTAGTGACCTGTTTCTAGGTGCCTCGTGACCTACTCCGGGCCTTGGCATCCCAAGCAGGAGTTTGGGCACTATGTTACAAAATTGTGATATTTTGATCGGTTTGATTCGATGATAAATGGTTTTTACAATATGTATGGTGTACTAATGGAAGAAATAATGGTGATTTTTATGGTGTTTAGAGGGATATACACACGAGAGAGTTATGGGAAAGCCTCCATTTGAGTACATTGCTTACTTTTTGGTTATCGATGTTGAGTGGGATGTATTGAACCATCCCGGCCTATGGCATATTGCTAGATTGGGGGAAATACCCCATAATATTCCTATATTGACTACTTTGTGTGATAGATGGTGCGTAGATACATGTAAATTCTGGTTGTCTGCTAGTGAGATGACAATGACCCTAGAGGATGTGTATCGGATATTTTGGTTTCCTATAGTATGAGAGAGAGTATAGATGATGACTGTAATGGATGTCCATAGTCAAATGAGGGTAGCAAGGTGGTATTTTATAGGCACATGAGTACAAGAAGAGACTCATCTTATTTTAGATGTGATGGTGATATCCAAAGTGTTTCACAGTTACGGAATTTTATTGTAGTGATTCTAGCTTCATCGGTGGCAGTGGAGGGTGGTGGAGTTGGGATATTGTATAAGATGCATGATATTTGTCATAGGATATAGGAGCATGAGACTAGGCATGCATGGGTATGGTGTGTATTGGCCTATATATATAGAAATTTGTATAAAGTTATTCATGAGGATCATGGAGGTAGACTAGGAGACAAAACTTTGTTGCATATATGGTCCTATGAGCATATAGAGATATTGAGGCCACTTAATGGGCCATGGGACAATTGGAATAAACCCGAGATATTTGTAGCGAGGTGGGTAGGCCCTCGTGAATAAGAGGATGGATACAACCACTATAGGTTGATGTTAGATTAGATAGGCCCAGGACCATTATATGGAGGTCATATAGAGACTATGGAGGTTGGTTGTGTTAGGTTGTGGAGCTAGATTGCTTCACAGTTAGCATGCAATGGAAAGTGACTAGAAATACAGTAACTAACATCGGTTACAGTGGGACCGACATCGGTCAAGAAAAGGAGGAACCGGCCGTGGTTAGGTCTAACCGGCGCTGGTTACCTATGCGAAGCACTTTATTTTTAAGTCACGGGTTTTAATATTGTTTTTGTTTTAAAGCAAATCTATTGGATGTAATTTCATGGCTAAGTTGCCCTAAGTTTGTCTAAGCTTATATAAGCTAGAAAACTAGGGTTAGAGATGTGTTGATGAGAAGAAGAGCATAATCCTTGGTTGAAAGGATGAAGAAGAAGAAGAAGAAAAAGCAGATTACATGAAGACAAGAGCTTTCATGGAGAGAAGCTGAACAGAAGGAAAGTGCAGGTACACTGTTGGTGAGAAGATGGTATTATCTTCTACTGTATTTCCTTTGTATTGTTTAGTCTCATGTAATGGCTTGCATAGTATGCAAAGCACTTAGGGTTTCTTCTTGTTAGATCCATAGGTTGTTGTGAGATCTTGTTATTGCTTATTCTTGTAGATCCACATGTTGTGAGATCTTGTATTGCAGATCCATGAGATCATGTTGTATTGTTGATCCATAGGAATCTAGCATGGTAGAGGAAGTTGTCTTCATGTTTGCAATTTGCTGCAGTGATGGAGGAGAGACTTACTTCTTGGTGCATGGTTAGGGTTGCACATTGGTAGATCTTTCTAGAGGTCTTGTTTACATATTCAAAATACAGTGAGAGCTTGGCTGCACAGTGGCAAATGCAGGGTAGCTTCAGGTATGTGAGATCTAGTTATGTTTGAGAGGCATGGTTGTAGTGCACTCAGGTAGATTCGGTTAGAGATCTGGAGGAGACACAAGTGGTGGTATGGAGGCACAGTTTAGTGTACTTAGGTAGATCTGGGAGGAGATACTCTTGTAGAGATACATGTAATCTTGTGTAGAAGAGTTGGTTTGTAATCTCTTGTTATATTATATATATATGAGATCTCTATCTTTGGTGGATGTAGCCCACATTAGGTGAACTATGTACATGCTTGTTATGTGTGTGTACTTTTGTGTGATTTGGATTATTCTAGTTTATACTTCCATTGTTGTAGATTTTGTGGGGAATTGTTTAGATCCTGTGTGCATGATTTTGTTTGTTATTAAATCATAGCACTATTCCTGATCCCGTATTCCCAATAGGTTGGAGGATGGTGTGGAGATGCGGTGCATTCGGCGCACCATGTGGTTAGAGGATCACTTCCCAAAGATGACAGAGTTATTTCAAGGCGAGAGAGTATCGAGACATTTTGGCATGGCCCAAGATGTTTCCTAAAGCCATATATATGGTTGAGATTTACTAGAGTGTCGAGACAAGCAAGGAAAGGCAAGCCCTAAAAGGACCACAACTAGTGCACCTTGGTCCAAATGAGGTAGATGCAGCAATAGATATTATAGAATTTAATGATGCGGGGTGTACCCAAGTGTACAGGATTGGTGGGAAACACACTTTGAGGGTGCTACTATTTTTAGTAGTGGTGGATGCGGAAGGTGGACCGGTAGTTGTAGGAGTAGAGGGACAGTCACCTGCCCGAGGTAGATGATGTAACAACAACAAAAGTGGAGCGTAAGTTTTGTTTGTATGTTATTTGGTTTTTTTTTGGTTTATTAGATAGTGCAAAGGTATATAATAACTAGTGGTGGTTTTTCTTATTGTAGGTGATGTCTATTGGTAATTGGTTATAGATTTATCGATACGCATGTTAATGTGAAACGTGCCTCTTGATGTGCTTGTGGGAGGTGGTATAATGGAGAGAGATGATGTTATTCGGGAGAGCATGCCCATTTTTTTAAGTTGGTAGCTATAGTAGAAGCCACGTGTACCATTTTATTGAGCCAACGCGATAAGGCTCATGCAGACCGAGCAAGCTAGACAAACCGTAGGAGGATAAGCCCTAGCTCAGGATAATTTTGCTAGATATGTTAAGCTATAGGACCTATTTGCAGAGCATACGGTCGAGATTATTGTATTACGTAGCCATTTGTAGAGATATAGAGGCCGAGATCAGTGACGTAGAGTAAGTGAAGAAGCTTCTAGTTCTAGAGATCCCGTGATTGTATATAGTGATAGCAAGGATGATGTATGATATAATGTATATGTTGTAGTGATGCATGGGGGCGTGCCTCCTAGCAATTGTATTTTTCAACTTATGATTTTTGATGATATATATCATATGTGTTGTTAAAGTGCATTGGTAGATGATGATTTTTACTTCCACTTTGGGTTGATATGTATTGTTGAAATGGTTGTTTTATGTGTTTAATGTTAAAATGTAGTATGATGTAGAAATAATATCGAATTTGATTAAGAAAAATATGAATAATTATGCCTAATCGATTGTTATTGTAGTAGTGAATAAATAATCAATTAAATACATAAATTAACCCAAGTAAATTAAGTGGGAAATATGAAACCTAAGTGCAAAGAGGAGATAGACTAAGTTATTTATTTCATAAATATCCTCAAGGTGTACAAACCTGAAAAATGGAAAATTTGAAGCACGAGACTAACACACCGAAGCTCGAGAAAAATATAGATCTTGAGGAATATCTTTGGACGGGGGCACTGTAGGGGCCACATGATTGGTAATAAGCGCCTATGAATGTGAAAAAGGTCGAAGAAAACCATATTTGATTGGTCAAAAGGTGTTTTTGTCCTTCACCTTTGATTGCTGGTATGTCACAAAATGTTCGTTGAGGTTACTAGAAAATTGTCATGAAATAATGACACCAGTAAAACCCTTAAAGTGACATCAAATCCTAAAAAATAAAGATGAAAAATGAGGGGTTAGACTATCCTCAACTATCACAATGGTGATCTTACAATTAAGCGTTGCACTACATCTCAAACCCAATGTATTACTATGTGAATGTGTGTGGAATCATTCCCTAGGTGGCTCTTTTGCGTGTTGCACTTGAATAGCGAGCAAATAACTACATGTAAAGAAATGTAATAGATGTTTGCATGGAATAGAACAAAATACCCTCCTATGAAGTGTATACATAGTAATCTGTTTCATTTCCCTTGAATGAATGCTAGAATGGATGCTTGAATGCTCTTAAATAACTATTAGATGCAACCTTATGTGGTGATAGCTAATGATTGGTGTTTGGTCCTTTATTATGATCACGTTGATTCCCTTTCTTGAATTTTGTAATTAACCCGAAAAAGTCTAATTACCAAAAAGATAAGATGCTCAAACGGATAAAAAGGACCCAAAAGATGTGAATAAAGTATAAAGAGGTCAGGGGCATCTAGAGGGGATGGGGTGTCGGATGTGCAATTGATAGTATAACTAAGCTACATAAAGAACAATCACATTAATAATGGAGGAAAGTTCAGAATACAAGACTAAAATTGCGAGAGGACAAAATTTAACAAAAACACCATATATTATTGATAGAATAAACCTTGAGCAATTACATGATGATAGAGCTTACAATGTATAGGAGAATGAAATCCTTAAAATAAGGATTCAACTCAATCTTTAATCCCACAATATCCCGACATATCTCTTCTATAATCACTCCCACTATTCTCTCACATATCCCACCAATATCTCACTTAACAAACCCCTATTTGATGGTGAGATAAACTCAAATACACACATATATAATTCTAATCCATATTATTATCAATGAGTTGTATTATCATGACAACTCTATTAATAATAATGTTACAAATATATATAAGTTATAAATACGACTCATCACTCACGCAAATTCTAATATCACTCAAACTTACTAATGTAATATAATAATATTACATTTAACTATTATAAACAATAATGTGAGAACTAATCCAAAGATGATTCTATCATTTCCCCCTTAGTGTGAATATGGATAAGTTTTATCTAGTACATGTTCATGTTCTACAATCCGATGGTTTTCAAAGAGTACCATCAACTCCAACAGGTTTTCTAGTGGAACCATTAACCACTCTGTATGTGATTTTATAAGAGATTCACAAACTCTCAAATTGGTTTTCTAGTGGACCACTAACCACTTTCATAGCAATGTACATGTTTACCCATCCACATCCTTACATTCAAGGGAAAATACAAGAAATATTGCTCACGCAAGAGCTCACTTATTACAAGATCGAACATGAATAAATCATCTATTCTTATTACAATACACAATGAAAATTAAACACAACAAAAATAAATGCCACAAATTCATTGTGTGGCCCCTTCACTTATAGCTGACGAGAGGTCATTGATTAACCTCCTTCCTCTATTGCCTCCTTCCTCCATCGTGATGATGCTAACTCAGTCGAATTTGTCTTTGAGGCTCATTTTACAATTCTATTAGGTGTCGGTTTCAACTGATAATGCACCCTTACAATAATAATCAGCTTTATATTTAACCAAAATAATAAAGCATATCAGATTTTATTGTTGGAAATCAGTCACTATTTTTATAGAATAATTAGAAACGTCAATTGTTTCCATGATTTATCTTAAAATACGAAATGGGTTTCTATAATTTTTTACAAAATTTTCCCATAATACAAATAAACAAACCCAAAAAAAAAAAAAAAATTGAATGCGGGTTTTTGATAAAATCACGAATTACCATTGCGTTTTATTTTCTGAAGCTTGATACTCTCATATCTACATTCAAGAGGCTATGTTTTTATCCTGCAATGACTCTCATAACTCATCCTATCCTACTCTAATACCAAATGATGTGAAATTTATAGTATAACTAAGCTACATAAAGAAAAATCACATTAATAATGGAGGAAATTTACAGAATACAAGACTAAAATTGCAGAGGACAAATTATAACAAAAATACCATATATTATTGATAGAATAAAACTTGAGCAATTACATGATGAGAGAGCTTACAATATATAGGAGAATGAAATCCTTAAAATAAGGATTCAACTCCAATATTTAATCCCATAATATTCTCACATATCTCTCCTATAATCACTCCCACTATTCTCTCACACATCCCACCAATATATCACTTAACAAACCCTTATTCTATGGTGAGATAAACTCACATACACACATATATAATTCTAACCTATATTATTATCAATGAGTTGTATTATCATGACAACTCTATTAATAATAATATTACAAATATATATGATTTGTAAATACAACTCATCATTCACACAAATTCTAATATCACTCAAACTTACTAATGTAATATTAGAATATTACATTTAACTATTACAAACAATAATGTGAGCACTAATCCAAAGATTATTCCTAACGATTGCCTAGCATTGGTGTCGAGTTAGTGTTAGTGTCCGAATGATAAATATCGAGGTATGAAAAGACGGACTAAGCTAAAAAGGATGTAAGATCAACAAAGGTGACAGAAAGAAAATAAAGATGTTCGAGGACATGGGTTGATTAATACTTTTCTTACTTAGGAATCATATGAATAGTAGTTCATAATCAAGACTAGATAATTACCTAAAGTGCATGATTTTGTGTCTTCAAAAGTAGTAAACTAGATAAATAATGTATGTGAATAAAAATGAGTGGTAGATCATAGAAATGTATGGATGTAATGTGATGTGGTAGGAAAGTAAAAGTGGTAATGTGATGTAGATAAGATAAGAGAGTACATTAATGATGCGTTGTTAATCAAATAATGATGAATTATAAAAAGAATGGTCGTAATAGCATATGATGAGAATGGAGGGGGAGAAGAATGATTACCCCCAATGTAAGAATGAGTTAAATTTATAAATGCCCCTTAGTAGTCAAGAATGAACCATAGAACAATATTGTGTCATCGAGAAATGGGTTTTTCACGTGAAAGGCAATGTTATAAAAGATATGTCATTAAGAAAAGGCATGAGTTGTGAAAGGAGAGGTTCATGGATGTAGCATTCACTCAATAGTCAAGTGGGAACCGAAGCACAAGAGTTTGTCATAGGGGAATGAAATGGACGTCATCTACTAGAGGTTTAGAGGCATGCAAGGCATGGATGGAACATGTGAAGTAGCAGCGGTATGCGGGTAAGTGCGAATTGAACTTCGGAGGAATGTAACCAATAATATAAGGTGTGATGGGAGGAAGTGTGGAACCAAGGGTCTTAGGAAACTAATGAGTAATTGTAGAATGTGTGAGGAATGAGAGGATGTAACTAAAGGTGGATTAGATGGAGGACGCAGATGGATAATGACCTTAGGAGTTGGGAAAATGACTACTTTATACGGAGCTGAACGAGACAAGTGAATAGTGGTAGAAGCACGCTTATGTAGAATAGGAGAAAAAGATCACTCACGAGAGCGAGAGATGAATTCAATGACGCCTTCATCTTCTAATTGTTGCAATTTTTCATGGAGATCATATTAGTCATTATCACATTGGCCATTGATGCGATGGAAATTACATAAAGGTAAATCATCTTTGGTGATATAATCGGTGAGGTGGATGATGTTGAGTAAAAGGTAAACGGATGATCTGCTTATCAAGTAAAGTTTGCATAATATCATGTGGTTTTACATTATGTGAGAAGTGCAATGGTTCATGAGTAGGGGATGGAGAAGAAATAAGTGAATGCCGGCGCGGTTGGGGGAAGGAAGACGCTTATGCAAAGGCAAATATGGGGACCATGGAGGGAGCTTAATGGATGGAAGAGGAGAAGAATTAGTAGACGATGAAGTAGTAGAAGAAGTAGAAGAGGGTGGTATAACATGTTCAGAAATTAAATATTGTTCTAAATCAATGACTTTGTAGCATAAGAGAGTAAAATATTCACATGTATCATATAATAGTTTTTCTTTCAATGCAAGAATTAAGCCATGACAAAAGATAAATTACTTTTCTAAATCAATGGGATGAAATAATAACTGATGCATGCAATAATTGAAACGTAAAATGTAATCTACAATTGGTTCATTCTTTCCTTGATGCAAAGAAGGAAAACATTCATATGTGACTTTAGGACCATTGTTAGAAATAAATTGTCTAAGAAAAAATCCTCCATATCATAATAAGTACTAATGGATCCATAAGGCAAATGTGTATGTTTCACCAATAAGTTTTACACTTTCTAGGACGAAACAGATAGAAGGTAAATAGTTAAGGAGGAATACTTGTGAGGTAAAGGTGGAAGGTAGAATGTGCACATTGTAGACTTTTGATCCAAGTTGATTGTGTGAGCTTCCTTTGGCTAGGAGGAACAACCTATATAAGAAACACAACAAGACCACCAAATAGTATTAAATAGCAAGAGTCAGAGGATTTCCTAGCAAGGCTAGATCCGGGAAGCGTGATGCTTCCTTGAATGGTTGTCAATCCTTTATTTAATACAATTTAATGTAAGAAATAATAATTCCTATTGTAGTTGATAAGATTTAGGTATCTCCTATTAACATACAACAAGTTAATTTAACTCAACATGCAATGGTTAGAATTAAATCCGGATGATTAATGGGTTGGTTTGGGTTTGTAGGTGTAAGCAGAGGCGTAGGTGAGGTATGGGTGAAATTAGGCAAGGTTTTGAGTTGTTTTGGGGAAGTTGTTAACTCGTTGTTATAGGAAAAATTTCAGTCTCAGAGACCCGAGATCGGTTGGTTCACGGATGTCAAGTATAGGAGATAGGACGATCTCTGTTGGCTAACCATTTTGATAGGGAAATTTGGTTCAAATGTTAAAATGAGGTTTTAAACATCTTTTTATTACAGTAGAGTGAAGGGGGTGTTGATAAGGTTGTAATATTGTTAATAAGACTTGGGTATCGTGAAAAGGAGGTTGAAATGGTGTAAAGGCTTGGGATGGTTGAATAGTGGGTGGCAGGAAGAAGGTGATATATGTTGGGAAATATACTTTGTTAGTGCTCCCATTTGTATGGATTGAATAATATTTGTAATATATTATTATTATATGAGTTTATAACTCAATAATAATAATATACATATAGTGTGTGAGTGAAATAGTATTGTTAGTATATTATGTTATATGGTTGTTATATAAAACAACATATAACAATTATTTGTTGGTGAGTTTTAACCACTCACGTATATAGAGTGTGGGAGATATTCGTGGGAGAAGTAGTTAAGGCTACCTCCTAAAATATAGGAATTATATGTCCTATATATATGTAAATGTATCTGAATATAAGATATAGAGAATATATTATTATTTTACTGTGTAAATCTGCTTGTTCTCCAAGAATATATGGGTAATGGAAATAATGAAATACGAAAGAAACGAAAGATCTATACTTAAATAAGCACAAATGCTAAAATCACAATACTTATTGGGTATGTTTTAGATCTATGAGCGGAAGTGGTTGGTGGTTGATAGAAGAAGAGGTGCCTAGGTCCGGTGTCGCAGCAAAAGATAACACCGTGGTACTCCCTGAGTATTCCAACACTCTAGAAGGAGAACCAGATGTTTTTCTTGCATTTTGGTTGTGTGTGTTCATCGTCTAGATGCAGGAGGGCTTGAATATTCGTGCTTGAATGTAATAAGGCTCCAATAACTGAATGAACAACTCGTGTAAAGATTTGTGAAAGTGTATATAAGGTGACCGATGGCGGTTAGGTAACTAGCATCAGCCGAGGAAAAATTGGCGTCGATTAGGGTGAATTAGTCCCTTTTACCAAAAATAGGAAGATCTTTCCAAATTTGGCATGTTTTCCAAGTTGAGTCCGCTTAGGGAAGTGGAGTTCTTGTTAGAAAAAGTAGTAAGGTCATAGAAGAAGTCCAATTAGGTTTGAGAAGAATTCTTAGTTAGTTAGGTCAAGTGGTGAGTCAAGACTTGGGAGTAATGACTCAAGTGCTTAAGAGTGATGAATTTGTCACTATGATTTAAATGCCCTGGAATGGGTCCATCGTGAGGTGTAAGGATGAGGTGGAGGTGTGAGGATGAAATTAACTTAATTAAAATAATTAAATTAATTAATAATGTGAGAATGAATATTAATATGGGATAAATAGGTTATGATTATTTAAATGTTTTACGTTAATTAATTGAAGGGGACTAAAGGGAGTGTGACCCAGATTTGGTGCCTACATTTTCTCCTTTTTGTCATGTAGCTTGTATTGATAAGCAATGCTGACAAAAATAGGAAATTTGGGCCCCAGTATGAGTGAAGATTAGGTTGCCCCAAGTATAGGTGGAGGTGAGACCCCTCAAACCAAGAACTGATGAGGTGTTAAACGAGTCGGTGAGTGGTTTGAAAAATGGGTAAGTGATGAAAATGAGGGTAAGGTGGTTGTAGATAAGGTTGATTTCGGTCGGGTAATAGGTAGTGGAATTCTAATGCACGCACATGTATAGATTGCGATAAGGTATCAAGGTGAAGAGCTTGTAAACTCTATGTCATTAAAGGTCGATAGGTTTATCCAAATGAGGTTGAAGTGGTTCGGTATCCAAGGTATAGGATATGGTCCTAAAACACAACTAGGCCAGGTGTAGGACAGGTAATAGGTTGTGTTCTAAGGTACCAAAGGTATGGTTAGGATAAACATCATGACATTAGGCAAGGTAAGGTCATTAGGCTGAACAACATAGGTAGCATCATCGCAAGTTATAGTGAGTACACAAATTTGAATATCACAAAAGGCGAGTGTCAGTTGGGTGAGGTAGGAAAGGCCGTAGGTAAGGCCACATTAGGGGTGAAAATATGCCCCAACTGATGGTGAGGTTGGGTGGGAGGTTATAAGGCCATTAGGGTAATGGGTAAGGGTAGGGTCAATTATGGGGTAGGTGGAAAAGGTGGTGGGAAAGCATATTTAGTGTAGGATTGGGCAATGGGGTAAAAGGATAACCGATATCGGTGATGTAAAACTGACGTTGACTAAAGGTAACTAATCGCAGTAAACTAGGGCACCTAACCGATGTCGGTCAAGAAAAAAATGGTGTTGGTCAGGTCGCTAGTGTGGTAAAAAAGCAAAAATCCATATAATACAGATTCATTTTCACCTGTTGACCTGGAGAAAATGACAAAGTGAAGAGTGTTTTACATTTTCCGTGGAGAAAGAGACGAGGTATTATACTCAACTGACTTGGTGAGGAATCATTGGTTGATTGGATTTTGTTTTCTAGGCCCACGAGATCGAGACGAGTGATTCAATTGGTGGAGAGCGAGAGGTTTGATTAAGGCATTCCAATGGTAGGAGGAGGTGCGAGAAGGGGCTCGAGGCACTCATCCCAAATATTCCAGCATGATGGTGGTAGTGTGTAGAGGTAGGATTCAATCCTTTCTGATTGTTTTTAATGGAATTGTAGGTAAAAATGGAAAAATAGGGTGGGGAAATATAGTTTAATTAGGTGTAAAATGGAAATGGGTGGGGTTTGGGTAGTTTTAGGTAGTTTTAGGTTGGTTTTTATTTATTTTTGGAAAATTAGGGACGTGGGGTTTTGGCATGGAGTCGGACGAGAGACGATGTCGGTTGCCCATCATGCCGACATCGGTGGGAAATTAATCGACCAATGTCGGTTTAGGGCGTACCAGTATGGTCAAGGTGACCGATGTGGTCATAGGGAAAAGTGACTGGTCCAAATGGGTTAGATTTTAGAAGGCCAAAATGGGGTAAAAATCAAATGGGAGGGTACATGGGAAAAGAATGAAGGAAACCTAGATGGATGAGGTATAGAATTAGGTGGGTTTGCGTAAATTTAGGTAAACGTAGGTAGGTAATAGGTGATGAAATTAGTATGGGAACATAGTAGGTTGGATTAGAATGAATAATAGGTTAGGGAGGTAGTTTAGGCAATAGATAGGTAGGTAAAAAAATGTGGGTATGTGGTGTAGGTAGGGGTGAGTTAATTAGTTTTGAAGAAATGGGAAAAATTAGTTCAATACTTGACATTGTTAAGTTGTATGAATGTAGGCACGACAGCAGCTCACGATGCATGATAGACAACCACCACTATTGGTAGAGATCAGACCCACCGTCACAAAGGATGAGTGGGACCACATCCAAGATGTCGGTCTTAGTTCCATCAAGAAATATAGATGGATTGTTAGGGATCACAAGTATGATGGTTGCTCTCATCAATAGATGGGATTATACGACCAATACCTTCCATTTTCCAATTGGGGAGATGACTATCACCCTGGAGGACATATATAGGATCTTGAGGTTGCCCATTGTAGGGGCACAGTCTATCAGATTGGATTCAATAAGGCATTGGAGCCCATGGGTACAAAGTGTTTGGTGATGTTGTGGTAGAGTTGACATACCACAGTGCAAGTGTCAGTATGGAGATATGTACGCGGCACATCTTGATGAGACCCGTTTGGTAGTGTTGATGATGGTCATGATTATTTATTTTCCCTCCCATATTTAGAGGATGGTTTGTTTCTCTTGGCGCTAATGGGTGTTTTGGAGGATATGGTAGAGCAACGAGTATGGTTCGCATGGGTGCCTGCATTTCTAGTGCAGCTATACAAAGAGCTATGGACGTATCGGCAGATATGTAGGTTTGGAATGTGTTGTACCTTCTTATTACATTGTTGGGCATATGAGCATATAGTGTGCCTATGACCAACCGGATTTCCAAGCTAGATTGGTTTTGAGGAGTATTCCGAGTTGGTTTCGGTGGTGGGTACTGGTGGGATCCCATCCTAAGGTTGCAGGCTATTAGGGATGTGACCTATTACAGACGAATGTTTGATGGCATATCAATTGTTGATATATTGTGGAGACCTTATATAGGGTTTCCATCTTACAAAGGGATGGCAACTGAGTTGGATGGATTATAGCTAGTCAGGTGGATACAAGGTAGACGTGTTGGTGAGCACGAGATGATCCCTATGGACAAAGTCGATGTAAATTGTGAGCTCCAACAAGATGTGCCTCCACCTTTTCCATTATATTGTAAAGATGATGTGGAGAGACCATTGTCTCCACCACATCCAGCAGATCTGGCCAGGAAGGAGGATAGGGTAGCAGATAAGAGGATTGACGATGCAAGTACTACTGATGGCTACAGGAAGTTGTGGATAATGCAGTGACATGCGACACCTCCGAGGCTAGGGCAGCCTGATTTAGCGACGATCATAGTTTAGAGAGATGCATTACAGGGGTAGGTGGATATCCTATAGGCATAGATTATAAGGTTGTTGGGACAACTGACAGGGGAACACACACAAATGACCACCTTGCAGGAAAAGGTGAAAACCCTACAGGCCCAGGTAACACTGGCATTGGCTCTCGCACAGAGTGGAGATGGGGATAGAGGGAAGGTAACCACCTTACATGCACTAGTGGGTGGATTATAGGTCTAGTTGGCCACACCACAGGCACAGGTTGTGGCCTTATAGGCCTAGGTAGCTCTAAAGGTACCACCACAAGCTCTTACACCAGGACAGGGTCCTCTTTTGCTAGAAAGCGAGTTCTCAAGTGGAAGTTAGGCTTATGGCACCACCGCAGACCGTATCCATAGTGAGGTTTAGGGATTCCCTAAACAAGGCTCGATACTATCAGGACCAGCTAGCAACTGCAAGCATTGATGTGCCCTACTATGCTAAGCATTGAGCCCAGTAATTAGCCAATGAGTAGACTAGATCAAGGACTCATAACTTAGGTAGCATAGGGGGTCATTGGCCTCAAAGACAAGGCCAGTGTGAGGTTAG
This sequence comes from Taxus wallichiana var. yunnanensis, assembly GCA_018340775.1. NCBI lineage: Eukaryota > Viridiplantae > Streptophyta > Pinopsida > Cupressales > Taxaceae > Taxus > Taxus wallichiana. The sequence goes on along the minus strand of CM031238.1, from coordinate 12,477,541 downwards.
TAGTTCCCTAAGACCATGCCCTACAAAGGGCAAGGAGAAGGAGATAAAGGCCAAACAGGACCAATAAATGGTGGCAATATGATGGCATGGCTGGACTAGTAGGGAGGAGGAGGAGATGGGTGAGAATGGAGAGGAGGGCATCAGGTGGGGGTGATTGATATCCATAGTGGATATTGTACTATCATTTTGATTTTTGTTATATATACCAGCATGCGTGCCAAAGATGCGAGATTATACATGATATTTTTGAGATACTGATATTTATTTATATATGTGTATATATGTATTGATACACAGACACTCCCATTATATAGTTGATGATGTTTGTTGGATGGATGATGTACTTGTTTTAATTTCCATTGCTATTGTGTATTATGGAAACTAGTTGTGTTAGGCATGATTGAGGTGAGGTCATGTAGGCATGATGGAGTTAGGTATAGGAATGGTGAGTCAAGTGTAGGCATGGTTGAGTCAGGCATAGGCATGGTTGAGTCAGGTGATTTCCAAGTTACTAATTTTATGGAAATAATGTGTTGTATGTATGTTGTATGGAAGTAATTAATAGCATGGAAAATGTTAAATGAAGTAGGTAGACTATGGATGCAGTAATAAAATGGTAGGTATGATGAAAAAATGTATGTTTTTGTGATATATTAATTTCCAAGGTTTTGTGTGAATGGAAACTAACTAGGGTAGAATGTGAATGTAAAGGGGGAAAATCAATGAGGGGTAAAAGTAGTCAAGCTAACCTCCAAGGGCCCCATGCCCTCGGAGTGTTGCCTACATAGCCCTAGTGAAAAGGGGCCTCATGCCGATGTAGTTCTCCCATAAGCTAGGGAAGAATATGATAGGGGAGATGAATGGGTTGGTAGGTTTTAGGCATGATTAACTCTAGGTCATTTAGGCATGGTTGAGTATAGGTTGAATAGGCATGGTTGTTGTCTATGTTGAATAGATATGGGTGATTTTGGTGGAAGAGGAATTCCCATAATGTAGGTTTCGAAGGTCTAGTCCTATGAAGGAGGATCAATAAGTAAGAAAAGAGGTGAATGGTAAGAGGATACAAAAAGCTGCCTAAGTGGTAAGAACCATTATGAGTCTATCATATCAAAGATTGGCCTATGAACATAAGACCCTAAAGGCATTGCATGATTGACTATTCTAAGGGTGAAGAAGGTCACATGATCACAAAATATCGCATTTGTGGCACGTCCCTTGAGTAGGTAAAATATTAGAAAGGAAATACGGTGAGGTGAAAGAGGTTGTTTTAGCGTAACCTTGGTGTGAGATAGCATGCCTCTTCTACAAGATACCCAAGATCAAAATAGGCAAGTCCATGATGAAAAAGTTATCTTTTTCTTTTTTATTTTATTTTATAGACTAATAGATTTGGGAAGTCTATGTGGGATGAATTGAATATCTCCTTGAGATCTTCATGAAGCTGATCGATGTGGGAAGATTCAAAATATTTTTATTTTTATTTTTGTAGAAATAGTCTTATTTTTGGATAGACTACGTACAATATGGCTAGATTTGTATAGTTGTCCTTTGAGGGAGAAGTCTATTTATAGCAACAAGATAGAAAGATAGATGTCCTTTTGAGGGAGTCATTTATTTGCTATAAGTTTGACTCAAGGAATTTGAATTTAAAAATCTTGTATATTTTTGAATTATTTTTGGACTTTTAGGTCATAAACAAGACTATAGAGAAGTATAGGCTTCTTTTATGAAGAAAAAACCATAGCACACAGGGTTAGCTATGAAAGAGAGGTTTTAAGTGACGAATGACCATGGGATTCCATCTTGAAAAGGATGAAAATTATCCATGAGAATCATGTCATAAGTAGATTCATGGTACTCATATTGAAGATACGGCTGAAAGGTGGTTTGTAATCACATGATTCTTGTTTAGTTGTTGATCCTTAAAATAGGTAAGTGGAAGGTGAATGTTGCTCAAGGGATGAGAGTTTAATAGACAGAAGGTGATATAGGACTTGATTCAACACTAGAATGGTCAAAGATGTAAGGCATTGAGGGGCTCAGGTTTGAGTTTACCTTCGAGTGAAGATAAATGATAAGCACCCAATCCATAGGCATGAGTAACGATATAGGGTCCAAGCCAATTAGGAGCAAACTTTCCCCATTTACTTTTCTCCACTTTTGTTACATGTTGATTTTCCTTCAGGATGAGGTCGCCAACCTGGAAGGTTCATTCTTGGACATGTTTATCATAGGCATGTTTGATACATTTTTGGTAGATTTGGAGGTGATCGAGAGCATTTAGACGGTGTTCGTCTAATAACTCAATTTGTGCCAAATGATCCTAGCAAAAATCATCATCGTTGAGCATATCTTTGAGTGAGATATGAAGAGATGGAATTTGGACTTCAAGAGGCAAGACGGCCTCTATATTATAGACCAAGGAGGAAGGTGTGGCGAAGTTGAGATGTTAAAACTAGTGCAATAAGCCCATAAAGAAAAAGGTATGTGCATTTGTCAATCCTTACCAGTGTCGCCAACCACTTTCATAAGAATTTTATTTAGGGTTTTTTTATTTAATTTAGCTTGGCCATTTGCTTGAGGATAATAAGGTGAAGAAAAACTAAGTTGAATATCGAAGGCATCACAGAGTTTCCATAGGGTTTTATTTTTGAATTATTTTCCATTATTAGTGATGCGGTGGTGAGGAACACCAAAGTGAAAATGATGTGATGATTGATGAATTCACATATTTTCTTAGATTTTGTAGAAATAAGAGGTACGGATTCCACCCATTTAGTGTAATATTGTGCAGCATGTAATAATTCATTGATGACATTGGGAAGAATGAGGTTGATTTCTTCAACAAGATCCAAAGCCCATGAGAAAAAGGCCAAAGGTATCGTGTGACCTATAAGGCATGACTAGGGGTGTGATGAAGATTAGCATGTTGTTAACACTTATCACAATTCTTGACATAGTCACAACAATCATGGTTTAGGGTTTGGTCAATATCCCGAGTGAAGGATGCTCTTAGTGATAGCTAAGCCACTTTGAAGTGACCCCACAAATCTCGTCGTGAACTTTCTTGATGGTGTATGAAATTTAAGAACTTGTAAGGCATCGTAAGAGCATATCGTCAAAGCCAAGTTTATAGAGAATACCACCCATCATGACATAGAAAGAGACACTTTTGAGAAAGGCTCATTGTCCATTGCGAGTAAAATATGGAGGCACAATTGAAAAGGAAAGGTAGTCAACAAATTACTTATACCAAAGGTCACGTGGGTCAATTTCAATGTTTTCTACAAGGTTGACATCTCAGATTAGATAATAAGGTGATTGAAACCTTTATACTATGAAAAATATTTTTGAGTTGGAGGAAAAAGCAGGATTTACGAAGCAAGGCAGCCCATGATGCCCAAAAATTTATTAGTAGAATGCGGGGTGGTTTGAAGTTCATAATGGTCAAAGGTAGTCAAAATCATGTGAACATGATCCTTATACTTTTGAAGTGTCTCGTTCTGACAATTGGTATATACCATTAACTTTGTTCACAACTAGTTGAGAGTCACCAAAGATATAAATTGATTTAACATTTAAGGATATGGTGGTTTGAAGACCTAACACGAGTGCTTCATATCTGGGGATATTGTTCGTACAATCAAAATCTAGTTTGAAAGATAGTGGCATAGGCTCCTTTGTCAAGAGGAATGAGGATAACTATGGTACCACCCCATGCTAAAATTTGGAGAAGAATAAGGTCATCCGGTAAGCGGTATAAATCAGGAGAGGGTAGCGATGGATTCATCAGGGAAATCAAAATTAGAAGATTGGTTTCCAGAGAGAGGTGCCTCTACGAATTGGTCAGCAATGGTTTGTCATTTGACATATTTTTGATGGATGAATTTTATATCTAGTTCTACAAAGAAGCATGAGCCAACATGCGGTAGGTTGATGTTGGTAGGGATTAGCGTACATGTAATGTAAGGGGTTAGTATTGGTGACAACAAAGGTTTTGTGGTTGAGTAGGTAATGGCGAATTTTAGTGGCGACAAAAATGAGGCTAAACAAGGCTTTTCGGTGTGAGTATATCTAGTTTCGTACTCTAAAAGCATATGGCTTATATAATAAACCGTTTGCTCCATGTGTTTCTTGTCACGATGAGCGAGCATGGCACCTAGGGAATGATTAGTAGCAGAAATGTAAAGGTAAAATGGTTGGTCATCCTTAGGGGGAATGAGCACAAGTGGTTGGAGGAGGTTTTTTTAGGTGTCGAAGGCTTTGTGGTATTCATCATCCCATTTGAAGGAGACATCCTTTTTAAAAGATGATGAAATGGATGGTGGTCGGAAAGCGAGAAATAAAATGAAAAATAGATTGTAACTTTCCTTTCAAAATAAAAATTTGACACTGGTTAGTAGGTGGAGGCATCCCAAGAATAGCCTTGATTTTAGTGGGATCAACTTCAATGTCACGTAAAGAAATGATAAAACCAAGGAGCTTTCTGGAGAGAACAACAAAGACAATTTTTTAGGTTGAAGGCGAACACAATATTTGATGAGACAATCAAAGACAACTTTAAGGATAGCAAAGTGCTTGGCCCGATGTTTAGATTTGGAAACAATATCGTCAACATAATTTTCAATATGTTTTGCATGATGTCATGAAAAATATAAGTCATAGCCCGTTGATATGTAACACCGATGTATTTTAAAGGCCAAAGGTGCAGACAGATAACAAAAAGGTCCCCAAGGAGTGATGAAGAAGGTTTTGTATTGATATTTTAGGGTGAGTAATATTTGGTTATAACCGAGAAACCGTCCATGAGTGATAGCATCTCATGGCAGTGGTGAGATCAACTAGTTGGTCAATACTAGGTAGAGGAAAGTCATCTTTGGGGAAAGCTAAGTTAAGGTCACAAAAATCCATGCAAATATGGAGTCCCACTTGTCACTTTTGTGATAGGAATGATGTTAAAGATCCATTAGGGATAATCAATGGGTAGGATGAAGGAAATTGAAAGAAGGTGCTAGAGTTCTTCTTTAACAAGAAGAGCAATGCAAGGATGCATTATTTGTAGCTTATGTTTCATGGGTTTGGCATCAGGAATGGTTACAATATTGTGGACCACAATGTTTTGGTCAATATTGAGCATATTAGCATAGGACCAAACAAAAGCGTTGTTATGATCCCGGAGAAAAGAAGTGAAAACTTCCTATTCAAAGAAAGACATCAAAGATTGGCCTATTTTTAGAATATGCGAGTCATTTTGAGTGTGAATATCGATTTCGATTGTCTCTTTTTCAACATGGTTTACGTCTCGAAGGTAACAATTAATTAATATAATAATCTTCCACACCAAGGTAGGTAATAATAGACTCATCGTCATGACATTGAGCAGCGTTAATATAAGGTGTATCATCATCAATCATGTCGGGATACGAAGGGAAGAGAAAAGGAGCCTCACCATCAAGTGATAAGTTAGAGGTACCAGAGGAAAGCGGTGTTCATGAAAAAAAAAAGTTAGGAGGAATGGATTCTAGATCCATAGACTCAGAGGTGAAGGTGAATGGGATAGGGAATGTTTATCGTCCTTAATGAGGTTGAATCGAGGCCTTCATAAAGGTGGTTTGTCAAATCCAATACCATTGCGGTCTTTATGCTTACGAGTGGTATAAGGAATTACTGAAGATGGTGGCTTTGTTCATAGAAACCAAAGCCAAATCCCTTACAAGCACAATGACGGAGGAAGGTGTGGGGCGAGCGGCGGTTGGTTAGAGATTGAAGGTCGAAGGAAAGTGGTCGAGTTTTAGAAGGTGGTTAAGGCGAGTAGGTAGAAGCATCAAGTTCCCCATACGTTAAGTTTGTCCGAAGGTGGGGAGGACCATAGGGGAAAACCTCGCTTACGCAAAGTGTTCATAGTGTGGATATTTGTGAAGGCTACCATATTCTTGAGGAGTAAAGAATGTGTCAATGTTATAAATATGGTACTCCCAAAAGTGAGGGGTAGAAAAACACCTTCTAAAGGATCAGTAGTTGGTATGTGAGTAGGGGGAACGGATGAATCACTGGACATATGGGAAGAATAAGCATTAGATGTTTGAGAAGCAAATGGGTTAGATGATGGGTCAGATGTAGAAGCTACGACAAGCGGTGGGAATAGGAGTTAGTTGCAGAAGATGTAGCGGAAAAAGTGGAGGATGCAGCGGTTAAAGAAGAAGTGGTAGTGGTGGTAGATGCCTTAATTCGTATAAGGACATCATTAGGTACATACAACATGTTACTGGTCTTTAATGGTGAAGGATCGGCTAGAATGGTATAATTGTGCCCTTCATGTTTGAATTTTAAACAATGTTTTAAGGTTGAAGGAACACAACCCATGGTGCTAATCCAGGGTCGGCCAAGTAGCATGTTGTACTAGAATTCTCCCTCTAAGACAGAATAATTCAGAATGGCACGAGGACCTACACAAATGTTGATAATGATGGTGCCGAGGTGGAAGTCATCGCATCGTTAAATGAACGTGTCATAATCGGGTTATTATATATATAATTGGTAAGGATGTGTATTTGGTTATACGCATGGGAGGAAATGATGTTAATATTGGCACCACCATCGATCATAATGCGTCGAATGCGTATATTATCAACATAGACAGAAATAAATAGGGTGGGGTCAGGATTATTCGATTTGATAGGTATAATCTCGTCATCAGAGAAACTAAGAGCGGATACTTGATGAGTGGTAGATGAAGTAGAGGAAGGGGCGAAGTGGTGAGATACGCCACATGGTGAAGAGTGATAATGGATGCAACATGCGTAGGGTTATTAGGTAGAACCTCAATAGATTACGGGACCTCAATTAGGGCACTGCACGATGAGACTCAAAGATTTGGACAAGGTCGATACAAAGACATTTTGAAAAGACACTGGTGCAATTGTTTAAGCATTGTACGATGGGCAACCCCGTCAAAAATAAGGTATGTGGGTCCATGGATGGTGATTTTTGGGTGGAGTGCAAATGGAATATTGGGTAAAGAGTAGTGGATGAGCTGGTAATTTTTCCTTTCCTTTGTCCTTTTGGGCTCAAGTGGAAATTTGAACCATATTGATCGTGGTAAAGGAGAAAGTGATTAGTGATAGGTTTAACGACATGATGATGAAAAAAATATGGTGAGGGCATATATTGGTTTTGCGAAAACAATGTAGCACATTGACATTTTGGTGGAGGTTTGGATAGCTCTCATATGTGGACCATATTGATCTCAAATGTTAGAGGGGGATAAAAGGGTTTTGGAGGTGGAGATGAAGGTCATTGAATAGGTAAGAGATGAGGATGCATGGTGATAGGTGAAGGTGGAATAGGGTCCTCATCTAAAATATCATCATTTTCAAAGTTTTCTTCAAGAGGACATAGTTGGAGAAGAATAGTCGTAAGAGCCTTACATATTTCCACATCATTCCCTCGCACATGATGGTAAGAAAAAAAATTGGTATCATCAAACCATTCTAGTTTAGGTTTGGGTGTGTCATAAGGTCTAAGTGATTGTAATGTGATGACAAAGGTTTCTAAAATGTTAGTTAAGATGTTGGCGTAAGACCATGCCAATGCATCATAGTGTGAAGTAAGTGTGGGTCTGGATGGAAGTGCAAGTGACTTTGGTGGGAGAGGTGTCACTAGAGGTGGAATTAGAGGTTGAGTAAGTTTGACCACATGTTTGGTAGATAGTATGGTTTTAGGTTTGGATTCACCTTCTTGGGTAAAGATATAGAAAAGGTGGTGTAGGTTTAACTACCTCTTTGGAGGGTAGTGGGTTCTTCGGATTTGGTTACACCTTCTTGGGTAAAGGTGAAGAATAAGTTTGTGATGTAGAAGGGGAGGTATATGGCGGAAGGCGATGGGTTAGCCAAGGTGATAATGGAGGTGCGGTGAAGGTTGTAGTAAGAGGCAATGTGGAAGGTATTGGTTGAAGAGAAGGAAATAGCATAGGTAATGATGTGGATACTGGAAGTGGTGTAGGTATAGGAGGTAGAAAGGATGTTGGTGACAGCAAATATGTAAGTTGTGTAGGTAATTTGGGTGTAAAAGAGGATCGTGATGAGGTAGGCTATTGTGATTTTGGTTTACTCTAGGTACGAGGTTGTGTGCCCAAGGTTGATGGGTGGGGACCTAGGATAGATGGAAGTGGTGAAGGTGACAAAGGGTATGTGACCTAAGGAGTTACGCCTTCCTCTTAGGTGGGGGAATAGTTTTTGTGATAGCATGTGAGGACGTGGCTAAATCCAATTTGGTAGGAGGATGGACTAGGCTTATGCTTCGATCACGACATGACCCTATGTGGTAATGGGTCCAGACACGGAGGAAGATATAGGTGGAGTAAGGTTTTAGGCATAGGAAAAAGTTCATTTGATGGTAAAGGTTTAGCTATAGGTAGGGTGACGAAGAAGGGGTTGTTACAATTGGCATGGCCATGGTGGGTTTGGTTGTCTAAAACACCTTTGGATAGATTTTGGAAGTATCAATGCAGACAACATTTGCATTTGATTTGAGATAGGCAGTCGAAGAAGTCCCCAAAGTATGGAATTGTCAACATAATCCATGTGGTTGGCCAAGCTAGGTGGGTATGACGTGGGCGGCATCCCAGTATGTGGTGGTACTGAGTATGATAATTGTGAGGAAGGAATGTAGGCCAGAATAGATGTAGATGGAAAGTATCTTGAATAAGTGGTAGATGAAATAGGGGGATGTTGGTGATAAGTGTAGGTAGGTGGAGTGGACGTAAAGACTCTCATAACAATCAAAGGAAGAGACTGCAGGATGGAGAGGACAATGTTTTGGAAGGGAGTATGGGCTACTATCACCATTGGTGGTTGAGATGCAATAGGTATATGAGAGGTGGCGGGTGCAAATATACATACACTCAAAGCAATTGATAAAGGCATTGTTGACATTGTAGGAGCGAGCGCAGACGTCAAAGGCGCAACAAATTTACAGAGTGCAGGAGATAGTGATGATGTAGGATCAAGTTGGGAAACCACAGGTGGTAAGGTGGAAGAGGGTAAGGCCAAGCTAGTAGTAGCTGATGCAGAAGTGGGTGTAAGGGTAGGAGGAATGGACACAAACATGTCATATACAAGCTACCATAATGAATCTGAATGATTGAGATAGTATGCTGCAAAATGGTGAGGTTGTGATCAAGGAGTCTTGCAAACTCCTCATCACTAGTGGGTATGACAAGAGCCTGATTGGGGTCCATAGGTGATGATATTGAAGGGGGCGATGGGCTAGGTGGGAGCGGTTAGCGGCTAGTGTGAAACACGAGAGCGTTAGCTTTTTTATGAGTCAAAACCATGTGATTGATGATAGAATAGGTATTTTGAGCTTCACTAATGATGCAAAAAACACAAAATTAATGGGGAAAATTAGTCTAAAATGAGTGATTAGATCGTTGTTTTGATTGGAAAATCAAAATACAGAGACCAACGTCGGTTGAGGTAACTAATGCCAGTATGAGGGTAATCACCGCCCATCGGCTCAAACTAATGTTAGTTACTGTGAAAAATAAGAGACTCAAAGATCTAGAAATGAAAGGTGAAAATGGGTCAACCTTGGACTCTGAAGATTGTATCAGAGACCCAAAAGTTAGATAAAATGGTAGAAAAAGACGCAAAAAGAACAGAAAGGTGGAGAATACTATTTTGGTAAAAATAACCACAAAAGCATAAAACCAATGTCGGTTAGCTAACTAATGGCGGTGAGATGATGTAGGTAGATGGCGATCATCACCTGATGACCGATATCGATTACTATGAAATCTGGGAAGAGAAGGAAAAATGAAGTTTTGGTTATTTAGATCAAATAAAAGGGCCAACCCACAGACTGAGTATGGTTATGAGGAGTCCTAATAAACCCAAAATAAAACTGGAATACACCAGTCATGATGTGGGGCGTAAAAGGATAAGAATGAAAGAAGAAACGTAACTCACACCTCAAAATGCAAGAAGACAAAAAGCTAACAAACACGAAATCCTAAGTTGTATATTTTATGTCACGCTTATGTCATTTAGGACCTGATTGTAAGTTGAGGATAGAATTTTTGTTAACAAAGGTGCCCTATAAAAAGTTGACAATTATGGTTGGTTTGGTAAGTTTTGGCGTGGAACATCCCTATCCGAGATGATCATTGGACGCAGAGAAACCATTTGGAGCCCACTGTTAATCCTCTAATCGTGTGATCCTTGACATCTTCTTTCAGGAAAGATGTTGTTCAAGAACTATGTAGTTTATTTTTAGCGATTTTGTATACAAAGTGTGAAAAATGTGAGCTATGATTCAATTTGTTAACCATTAGTTGGACATGACTTACGGCATATAGGTTACCCACAATTTACATGAGCTATAATGCAACAAAATCAAAAATGCAAGTGCACAAGTTTTAAAATCCAAAACCACAAATTATATTCAATGAGAACAAATTATGAAGAGGTTAAGGGTATGACTTTCACTAAGTACAATGCAATAAAAGAAAGAAGAGTTCTTTTAATCCCTAAAAAACAAGTGTCACTGAGACAATCAGAAGAAAATAATATTTCCAGAGAAGAAGCTTAATGTGAACTTGTTTCAAATGAAAATAGACACACAAGATTTTCCCTAGGAATGAACAATGCAATGAACCCTAGATGGGTCCCACCGGGCATGCCAAAATGTTTCACCAATAATTTTTATGCTTCCTCAAATGGTTGTCAATCCTCTGTTTAATACAATTTAATGTAAGAAATAACAGTTCTATTATAGTTGATAAGATTTAGGTATCTCCTATTAACATACAACAAGTTAATTTAACTCAACATGTAATGGTTAGAATTAAATCCAGATGATTAATGGGCTAGTTTGGGTCTATAGGTGTAGTAGAGGTTGTAGGTGAGGTCTGGGTGAAATTAGGCAAGGTTTTGAGTTGTTTTGGGGAATTTGTTAACTCATTGTTATAGGAAAAATTACCAATCTCAGAGACCAAGATTGTCGATTGGTCCATCGATGTCGATATAGGAGATAGACTAACGTTTTTGGCTAATTGGTGTCGGTAGGGGAAATTTGGTTCAAATGTTAAAACGGGAGTTTGAACCTCTCTGTGATTGCACAAAGAGTGAAGAGGGTGTTGATAAGGTTGTAATATTGTTAAGAAGACTCAGGTATGGTGAAAATGAGGTTGAAAAGGTTGTAAAGGTTGGGATGGCTAAATAGTGGGTTGGTGGGAAGAAGGTGATATACGGGTAATGGAAAGAATGAAATATAGAAAGAAACTAAAAGATCTATACTTGAATAAGCACAAATGATAAAATCACAATACTTACTGGGTATGTTGCAGATCCTATGAGTGGAAGTGGTTGGTGGTTAATCAAAGAAGAGATGCCTAGGTCAAAGATGTCGTGGCAATACAACCTATGTACTCCTGTGAGTATTCCAATGCTCTAGAAGGAGAACCAAATGTTTGTCTTGCATTGTGGTTGTGTGTGTTCATCATCTGGATATAGAAGAGCTTGAAGATCCACACTTGACCGTAATAAGGCTCCATGAATCGAATGACCAACCCATGTAAAGAGTTGTGAAAGTGTATATAAGGTGACCGATGGCGGTTAGGTAACAATCGCATCACCAAGAAAACCAAAGTGTCGGTTAGGGTGAATTAGTCCCTTTTACCAAAAATAGGAAGATCTTCCTAGATTTGGCATGTTTTCCAAGTTGAGTTCACTTAGGGAAGTGGATTTCTCGTTAGAAAAGGTATGAAGGTCATAGAGGAAGTCAAATTAGGTTTGATAAGAATTCTTATTTAGTTAGGTCAAGTGGTGACTCGGCACTGGGAGTGATGACTTAGTGCTGAGAGTGATGACTTTGTCACTATGAGTTAAATGCCCTTAAAATGGGTCCAAGGTGAGGTGTAATGATGAGGTGGAGGTGTGAGGATGAAATTAACTTAATTAAATTAATTAATAATGTGATAATGAATATTAATATGAGATTAAGAGTTCATGATTAGTTAAATGTGTTATGTTAATTAATTGAAGGGGACTAAAGGGAGTGTGACCCAAATTTGGTGTCTACAACGTGTACCATTGAAGAGCATGATCGAAAAGATATAATGAAATGCTTTGAGTAACAAGAAGTCATTAGAATAAGAAGACATGGCCGAATGATGATGCTTGAGATGTAAATAAGGATTTCAGGTGCCATCGAAATATGAAAATTTAGGCATGATGAATTCATTTGGGAAAGCAGAATTGTGAATATTTTTTAGGAATAGGATTGTCCTACAAACAACTATTTTTTATATATGTGTAAACGCTTTTGACTGAAGCTATGAACCGGAGGGTTGATGGGGCCTCACCCATACAAACACAAAGCAAGCTGAAATATCACCAAACAACACCGTACAAGAGCCCAACAATGGCCTAGAGGAAGGGACAACATAAAAGGAATTATTCCCTCCCTAAGATGGGAAATAATCTGAAATATTTGCTAGCTGTCCCTTCTTTCCTTTTCTTTTCAACACCTCGTGCCACTTGCCTTGATCTGAAGTAACAACCAACATAAGATTGTTTTCATCTATAACTTTTGTGCTATCTCGATAAGTTGTATGACTCGGAGTCCGACTTTCCATTTGAATGTCCTCTCCTCATGCCACCTACAACTTGCTATTTGTAACGTCTTGTTGTTTTTCCACCCCATTCTCATTTCTCTCTTTACCTATATCTTCCTTGAATGTCGTGGGATAAAATAAATCTAGACTCGGATTTCCCCATCTCAAAGCACCCTTCTTAACATTTTTTATGATTTTTTTAAGCAAGCGTGATGCATGCAAATGACCTAGATTTTGGAAGATTCGGAACGAAAAGGTGGTGTTCTCATGGTCCAAGGGTTGAAAGCACTACAAATTCCTAAATTTGAAAGATATGTGATCCAAAGAGGCCTTTACTCAAATCTACTTCAACACACAATCTTGCATAAGTGCACATTCCCGATTGAATTCGTTCCATGTCTTCTTTTATGAATTTTCCCAGAGCATTTCCGATATCCTCTAAGGCATACCAGAGATGCAAGGGTAAGTTGGGTAACCTGACCCAAACCAACGTTATTGTGACTGGGTGGGTATTAGGATCGAAATCCAGGAACTAAGGAGTTAAATACAAACCAACGTTTCCCAAAAACCAAGGGCCCTAAGAAAATCACCGCTGATAGTCCCCATGGTCTCGAAATGAACAATGAAAAAACCTTTTGAGCATAATGAAATTTCACACTTACTTGTCTAGTTCTCAAACACCCATTGATACAAGGTTGAAGAAGAGGGCCAAAGTCCATTAAATCGACCTATGATGGTGTCCTCTAACAAAGCACTATAATAAGCATCTGCTGCCTAGTTTTTTATCTCCAAATCGAAGGCTTCCTGTACTAAATCGACCAAGAAATTTTGATTTTTGGATTGGCTTCCCCCTTTAGACCCCAACACCTCTTTGAAGGAATTTAAAAAGGGGAGGCACCTCTGTTAGTTTTTTTGTTGCCTCCTACCCGAGACACCACCTTAAATCCGCCTCCCAAGCCATTCCCACCTATAGGAGTACCATCGACCCCAGTGTCGTCTCCGCCTATCTCCTTTAAGGCTCAAAATATCATTTGCCATGGTTGAGAACTCCTTCCTTCGCTTATCATTCTTTCTCTGGTTTCCTTTGCCTCCATTCGGGCTCGATTTTGCCCATTCCCCCCTGTCGCTTCGCTTAGGATTATGGTTTCTTCTCTTCATCATTTTTCCAATTCCTCCCAGGTTTAATCCAAATAAATTCATGCAAAGAATTATTTTCAATGGAAGCATAATATGCTTCACTTTCGAGGGTGAGTGTATGAAATTGATATTGTAAAGTGCTAACAGCAAGCATGAGGGATAGAATATCATGTGAAGGAATGGTTGGTGAAGTGAGAGGAATATTAAAGGGTTGGATCTTACCATTGTGCGCGATCATAGGGACATGTGAAGGAGTGGATGCGGAAGTGGGAGAAGGAGAAGGAGGAGGAGGTGAACATGGAGGCTCTATGGGAATGTTAGATGTAGGCTCATGAGACACAATAAGAGGTGTACTAGTGGTAGGAGTAGAATCATCATGAGCAACAACTTCATAATTAGAATACAAGGATTGGTGAATTCATATTCAACAATCTTGAGAGAAGTAACATCATCACTAACATGTTTATGGTCGAAGTATAATCAACATCACTATCAATCATATTTTCACAAGAAAGTATTTCATCAAGACTATCATCAACATATAAAGAAGTGGTAGGAGTACTAATATCATATTTATCATTGCATTCATTGGAAGTATTTTAAAATTTAGGAAGAGCAAGAGATATAAATTTACATTCATCTTGACTACTTATAGAATTGGCATCATGCACATTTACATTTTCAACATTAGAAATAGAATTAATAGTATCCATATTGTCACAAGAAAGATGTAAATGTGTGATATTGAATTCAGCACTTCCCATTCCTATGTAGTGTGTATATTCAAAAATAAATTCCCTTTGATGGTAGTGATAGTATGTATATGATATTTTCCTTAGAATTTCCAGCCAAAATAATAGAGTGCATGGCGTGTGCGTGTGCGTGTGTGTCTATTGTTGTCCATGGTGGGATTTTGTTGTCATTGATGTCAACTCCCATTGATGGAAAATGGTGCCATGGTCATGTGAGTTCCCATATGATGTTGTTAAGGTGTAAAGCATGTTGGTTTTCAAGTTTGGTGAAGTCTTATGAGGTCTTGGAGCTTGGTTTGTTAGGCAGAGTCATGATTTGAGGTCTCCCAAGTAAGTTAGAATTTTTAATGATGTCATACATGGTCTATGAGATGTGTGACAACTATTCTTGAGTCTACACAAGCTCATTATAGTCAGGTCATGAGGTTTCATGGTTGAGTCAGATCATTACAGGCTTGTTTCGAGCCCTTGAGCATGTAGAATGAAGTGGAGAAGTGAGATTTGGACCTCATATTTCCTGTTGAAGAATGGTTACAACATATTTATGGTATACATGGCATTTATGGTTAGTTTCATTACTTCATTCAGTTGTTTTGTGCTTTTATAAGGTCCTTGGGAAGCTATAGGTGAGAAACATGCAGTTTAGAATAAGTAAGCCGTTGTGGCTAGAGAGTATCATGCATATCTAAGCTATGTGGTGAGTTTTAGTAGCTAGATGATGTTCTCATTGTGATTCATGACAAGTTTTAGGTCATTTTGAGAAGGAATTGCAAGTTATGCAAGTTTTGGCAAAATCGGGTAAGAAACAATGTGTTTTTGTGACAAATGTTGACACTCTGATGCTCGTTGTGAACTATGTGATTTTCATGGGGACCTGAGCTCTTATTAATAGCTTCTAAGGTTAGTTATTAAGCTTTTACAAAAATAAAGAGGAATTTTTATTGTCACGTTTTTATAAACGATTGTTAAGAAGGTATTGTGGTTTGAAACCCTAGTTAAACCCTAACAAGGAGTAGCTTGCAAAAAAGTGCTTGTATAAGCTCGGTTTCGATTGGTTCCTCAAATGTGATGATTGGATGTTGTATATGACTCTCCCAAGTTTCGATAAATGTTTGATAGAGCATGTGGTGATATGTGGGCCCCACTTGAAAAGGATTGTTTTTAAGAGTTTTAGTTTATGGAAAAGTTTTCCAAATGAGGTAAAGTCTAAATTGGCATTTATGATATCTTAGGAGTTTTTATAGATGTTAATGAAGGTTTCAGATCATGGTTATGCTGAAAAAGTGCAAAGTGTTCCCTATTTGTGTTGACTGGTCAAAGGGAAGTTTTGGGACAGTTTGGAGCAATAAGTTGTGGTAAAATGGACATTACATGAGCTACAGGTGGAGTTAGGAGATGATTCAAGTTGTGTTGGAAAGATAATTCAGAGATATTTCTATTAATATAATGTTTTATTCATGATTATGAGTTTTTATATGGTTTCCAGGTCAATTTGTGGACAAGAATATTTTTTACTATCTAGGACAGAATCTGTTTTGCCAAAGAATTGAGTTATTTGGAGAACAAGGTGGATTGGGTGATGTTTTCTATCACCTATAATAAGAAGAGGGATGAATTTGGAATCCAGTTAATTCATTTTGAGGTCTTGGAAGTAATAGCAAGGATGTTTATCAGCTAAGTTTGGAAAACATATTTTTGGGCAAGCTTGTTTTGGTGAAGGAAAAAGTTGTTGTGTATTGAACCTAGGGATGTTTCGTGAGCTATAACTTTTTTAGATGTGTTTTAAAGGTCTTTCCATTTCCATATAGTAGTCACATGACATTTTTGAGTTCATATTGAGAATTATTGAGGCCCAAAGTAAGATTTAGGGTGTCGAAGTAGTTGTTTGGTGAAGGCAATTAACTACTGGGCCCATTAAACAAAATAATTTGATTAGTACATGATAACTACGACCATGTATGATGTGTAAATTTTATTTTAAACAAGTGTGAGTTTTTTATAGCTTGGGTAAAAATATTTTCGGGATAAGGAGATTTGTGTCATTCCAATGCAAGGGTTTTTAGGACTCTTTGTGCATGGATGAAGTGTTTTGGCTGGGTCGACCTATATGGGTCATATGTGACCATTGTAATTGATGTTATTTAATGTTCCTAAGGTGTATGGATCTATTTTATCATGAGGGACTGACCTCCTTTGGGTTAGAAAGAAGAAATGTATGTAAAAGTTGATGTTTTAGCTCATTTTGACATGACTAGTCTTGCATGGGTGAGAAGTGTAACACATAGGAGAGTGAATTGTAAGTATGAGGGAAGATTTTGAGATCTGATCATATTGGTTTTAGGTTTAGGAGACTATGACAACATGTGTGCAATATATTATAAGAAAGACAAGTTGAGAAGGAAAAAGATAGAGCAATTTTGAAGACCTAGGGTATGAGCTAGGGTTTGTGAGCTAAATATGTGATCTCCATCAGTTGTGACAACAAAAATATTAGAGATAAAACATCTTTAGGAGGCTGAGTTTGTTCTTAGTCATCTTAGGGGTTTTAGCCTCCTTTTGGATTTAGTGTTTCACTAAATTAAGGGTTGGTGCTCCTGGTAGGGTTGGTGTTTTACTAAACCAGGGGTTGTTGCTCCTTGTGAAGTTGGTGCTTCACTAAATCTCTTTGATTTGTGTAATATAAGAAGAGTTTCAGTGGTTTTTCTTCCCATGAAAGTTTTCCACTTATATCTTGTGTCTATGTGTCTCTTCTCATGTGTTATGGTTGTTTGAATGTATTGTGCACACTAAATAAGTAATGGTTGAATGCATGTGAATGGTTAAATGTTAATGGTTGCTATAATTAATGGTTAATGGAATGAGAAATTTATAGGACTTATTCTCCTCCCCTCTTCATTCCATTGTGCTTCCAACAATTGGTATCATAGAAGATCCTCGTGAAGCAAGTTTAGCAACTTGAAGGAGATCCTTTGAAGCACATGCTATGGGTAAGTCTGCAGATCTTATAACAACATCAAGAATGAGGAATGAATAGCTCAGTTATGTATTGAGCCTACCAAAATCAGATTAACAATTTGGAGTTAGAGCATTCCCAAGCCATCAAGGGTTTTGAATTACAATTTGAAAGCATGTCAAAAGCCCTAAAGGAAAAAGAGGAAGTTGGTTTCAAGTATGAAGAGAGATTAAAAAGCTCTAGAATCAGATTTGGGAAGAGTATCTAGTAAGTTGAAGATGTATGAGAGACTTGAACAGAGCTCTAAGGCTCTTGATAGGGTTTTAGAAGGGAAAATGACTACAAATGACAAAACATGCTTATGGTTTGAAGGAAAGCATGATTATGAAGTTGGTCCAAGTACTAAATTAGTTGAGAAGGTGACTAAGAGGACTAATTTGAGAAGGTCTAACTCAGTTAGACAACCTAATTCTATAAGGTATGGCTCTTAATTCCATGGACATACTCTTTTTGTCATGATTTTGGCCATAAAGCTAAGGATTGCAAGAGAAGGTCATTTGGAAATGAAGTAGATTTTTCAAGGGTGAATGTCACTCATATTTTGAGTATGGGCATAGAACAAAATATTGTGGATGGAAATTAAGTGTGTTTGAGCCTAGAAGGAAGAGGATTATTGTTTGCTTCAACTATCGAATTCCTGGTCACATTGCGAGTTTTCTCCAAGGCAAGA
Organism: Taxus wallichiana var. yunnanensis; assembly: GCA_018340775.1. Classification (NCBI taxonomy): domain Eukaryota; kingdom Viridiplantae; phylum Streptophyta; class Pinopsida; order Cupressales; family Taxaceae; genus Taxus; species Taxus wallichiana. Next base: position 12,459,353 of record CM031238.1, on the reverse strand, counting down.
GGAAGTTCATTGTGAGGATTGATCCTAAGGACAAGAAGACTCGATTCTCATCCCACCACAATGTATGAAGTGCTCAAGCAAGCATTCTAGTGGTAACAAGGTGGAAAACAAGGTTCTCAAGCACAAGTTCATTCAAGAAAGTAAATTTTCCTTAGTTGAAGGATTCAAAATTGAAGAAGAGCATATTTGTTTGAATGCATTTCAAGCTCCTTTGCAAGACAAGTTGAAGAAATTGGGACTCTAGGATAACTCTAGAGTGATAAGGTATGGAAAGTGACTCTTCCCTTATATTTTTGAGTCCTTGTTAGTAATAGGTGTCTGTGTTTGTCATTATGGGTCTAAAATATTTGTTTAAGGACTGTCAAATGGCCAAAATTTTGAGTCTAATGTGTGCTCTCAACTTTTCCAAACGTGACTTTGTGAGTCATGAGTGAAAGATCATTGGTGTATATGATATGAGTCAAGATGATTGTCATAAATGTGAGTATATGCTCATTATGGTCTTGTATTAAGAGGGTGTGTGGTCTAAGTCTCATTTTGGTACTTCTTCCATAGAGATTTAGTTGTCTTACTTCAAAGAATTGTTTCATCTCGATAAGGAATCGAGTTTGATCTTTTTGCATCTGATATGATTGTGTTGCATCGTTTCAAAAGTCAGTAGGTCTCTGAGTCTAGGTTCAGTTGTCATCATCAAGGTCCATCAAGTATCTTTGTGTGTTTCTTGGGGCCAATGATCTAATTCCAAGCTTGGAAGTAATGTTCCTGTTAGTGCAAATTCACAGCAACCCCAAAATGACCTATGGATTTGCTTTTCTAAGGCAATGTCATTTGGTGTGAATGCACAACATTGAGCTTTCCCAAAGTGTGGGACCTTTACAAATGGGGAAAGCTCTCCAGAGAAGGTTGGTTCCTCTTCCTAAACTACCTACCACAAGCTATTCCAAAGTGTGCAAGCTAATCTAATCCTAATCTAACTTCCAAGGAGACAGGGAGAGAAAGAAAACTGGAAAAAATAGAGCCTACACTAAAACAATGATACACCAGAGAAGGAAAGTGTTGAACATCTATCAAAACTACCATGGAAACAAAGAGAGGTGAGCAATGGAAAGGATGGACAAGTGCATCACAAAACCAAGGATGGATTTCACACAAAAATGTTCCAAAACTCCATGAACATGGCTCCAAAACCTGTAATGAAAATATAAACATGCAAAAAAACCTACAATGAAGAGAGGCAAGAAGAAAACAATAAAAAAATGAGCAAGGATGGACGGATGCATCACAAAACATGTTTTTATTGCTCAAGAGTTTGCAGTAATCATCATTTCACGGGTAAGAGGAAAAAACACCATTACGAGAGGAGGGAGGAGATTCAAACTCCATTTTGACCCTAGGGAAGAAAAGGAGGGAGAGGCAGAGAAGAATGATGAACAACCTTTACAAAATGAGCCAAAACTAGCTTTTAACGCTCGAGTAGAATGAATGATACAAGAAAACACAGGAAAAATTGGATTTAACACTTCAACCACCGACAAGATATGTTTAATGGCCTAAAAATGATGAGTTTCATGAAAAATCCCATACTTCAAAGTGCATTGCTTGCAGAGCAAGAAAGAGGCCCATACTTCATTAATTTTAGTTGTTGGGAACCATTTCTACGTTTTTGTATGCCATACACGTTTTCCAATTTTTCTCCCATAAATATCCATCAAAAATCAAAATTGAACCATCCATCGTGTAGAGGATTTCAACAGCTTTCCATTGATATAAATATCACGAAAATCCAAGCTCTGGATCGAAAGATATGGCCCTCTGAAGATTTAGGGCAAAAACAGAAAAATTAGGGCAAAAATCGGGTTCGCGGGCCGAAATTTGAACTTTTTCCTTATTTTTCATTTTGGGAAAATTTCCCAAAGAATCTCCGCTATTCCGACCCTCCGATGACACATGGCACATTCCTTTTGTTGCTCCGCGACTCGCCGCTCCGAGACACGTGGCATCGTCTCGATCTGGTGTGGAGATGTGGCTCCATTTTTTACCTTTACGCTTTTTCAAATTTGGAAAAAATTTCAAAATCCTTCCACCGCCCGACTTCGCTCGCTAGCACGTGGACATGTGGCACCTTCACATTTCTCGACGGGGATGCGCTTCATTTTTTTACCTTTGACGTACTTTGACCAAACACCAAAAAAATTGAAGTCCTTCCGCCCCCGCCACTCCAACTTGAGATGTGGTGTCATTTCATCTCCTTACGGACTTTCGGGCCAAATATTTCCTTGAGATTTCTGCCCAAAGGGGCTAATTGCCAAAAAATTTCCAGCGGGTCCGCTCAGGGAAAATTTCCCCCAAACTCTATCAAGCCATAACTTGCAAAATATAAGGAGTTAGGAGGACTTCCTTACCTTTCTGGAAAGGGGAAAAAATTCTCTATCTGATGAAGCAATACCCAGAAAATTTTGAGTGCCTGAAATGTGTACAAATTTTACTGAGGCACAAAAGGAAGCTAGTTAACCCAAAATAAGAGGGAGCTTATTTTGGTTAACAATTCAGCGAATCTCGGGGTCATCTATCTACTAGATGAATGATCGTGGCCTTTTGAAGCATCCATTGGGCATGGAGTCGGGCCTAATAACCAACTCTACGATCGAACTATGAAAATATGACCTCTCGAGCCACTTTGAAACCCACTTTGAAACTTGGAGTTGATCTTCACCAAAATGCCACTTGAAATGAACTCATGCAAAAGCAACAAAAACAACACCAAACTATGTACAAAATTGGAAATCATACACACCCCAAGTGGCATATGCACTTCTTCATTGAAAGCAAACCTACATACTCTACTCTAACCAAGAGCAAAGGGATCTAAACAAACCCCTGAATTGGTTGTGTAAAATAGATTCCTTTCTCAAAATTGGCAACCATGTAATTGATTTGGCACTGAACATGGTTGGTTGGATGAGTGGAAAATCAACAAGAAGTTGGTATTCTACCCAAATCAGCAAGGTGTCAATTGAAAACAAATCAAATACCTATTTTAAGTGCTCTGCATTTGGACTAAAGAGGCATTGCAGTTGATCCTTAGTACTTTGATGCTCATCCTCATGCTTAGAAGTAAGCATGACTGATTGTGGCTTCTCCTTTAGCTCCAATGAAGCCAAGTACCTAATTGAACAAGGTCTGATCCGTTTGATATGTCCATAGCTCTGAAATTCAACTCCAAAAATGGATTCCTCTTGTATACCTTCTTGAATGGATGGTGTGGAAGCAATGGTGGAACTCTTCTATTGTTTTCCTTCCTCTTCCAGTGAAGAACGTGGAAGATTAAAATCTTCCAATCTTGGCTCCAAAACGCTGCTATAAAATGCAAGCTACTGCAAATGAATGCTCTCCTTCATGGCAGTAGGTTCTTGTGCTTGGAAGGTGGATGATGAAGGAGAAAATAATAGAAACTCAACCGGTTCCTCTCCATCAAAACAGTCCTCCAAATCTCGTGATAAGTTGCCTCATTATTTTCCCCTGCAAATGTTCAACCTCCTCCATGGTGTTCTCTTAATTAGCAACTTGCTCGCCATCGTTTCCTTCACTCTCAAACATGAAGTTTGAAAGATCAAACTTTTCTTCAATGTTTGAGCTTGAAGAGAATGAAGTAGAAGGAAGAACTAAAGGTTCTTCTATAGCCTATTTTGAGTTTAAAGCTCTTAGACTTGCATTTTTCTCCTCCACAGCTGGAATGTGCTCCTCTTCTTTTGGATTTGGAGCAACTTTTCCTTCCTCTGCTACTTGAAGACAATCTTGCTCTTGATTGAACTCTTCCTCTAGCATGAATTTTCAAATCAAACTCTTCAATCTGCTGCTCTAGAGGACAAGTTGGGGCTGCAAGATCTCTTTTAGAGCTTTCCTCTTCCATGGCTGATTGTGCAACTTGAATTGGATCAGCATTTCCTTCAAGTAGAGTGCCAACATGGACACTACATTCTGAAAAAACTGATTGATTACTTGATCTACTTCTTCTTTTTTCTCTTCTTCTATTGCAACAAAATCAATCCTAACCACCATTAACTCTTCAACCTTTACCTCCTTTGTAGGCTTAACCATCAAGGGGATCTTTGTTATCCCAAATTTGAGAGCCCAACTCTTCAAGTTGTCTATCATTTCTTTTCTATTGGGCTCCTCTTTTACCTTGTCCTTGACTGGCATTCTGATTTTTATCTTCCCAACATGGATTTGGGAATGCAAGAGGAGGGGTGGGTTGTAACTCAATTGGTTTTACAATTTTTGTGGTGGTGGAGGAGGTAGAAATTCTTTTTCTTTGGAATGGAAGGTATTTTTTTAGCTCTTGTGGAGGGGATTCTTGTTTGGAAGGGAAAAAAGACAGAAGAATTGAGATGGGGGTGGAAGACAAGGAATGGAGAAATGGAATCAAATTTTGGGACAACAGATGGAGAGTTTAAAACTTGACATTCTTTGAGATAAAACAGATTGGGAAAGAGGAGGAAAAAAAAAAAATCATGAGATGGTGTGCTTACCCGTTGATAAGGTTGTTGAATACTCCTCTCATACACCTCTATTCCTTCAAATCCACTTTGCAACTAATGGAAACATTACAAAAATGAAATCAAGTTTCTCTTGTGGGCTATAATGCCTTTGAAAGGGTCCCAACCATGGACAAGGTCCCATATAACCGATTCCAAATGCTTTCATTTGTGCTTGAGCCCTGATTGCACCATGCTAATCTCCATCTTTTGGATCTTCTCCAAGAAATCTACATTTTCTTCTTGACTACCCTCATTACATGCGTACCCTTGCTCTTGATATGTTTCATAGCCAAACTAATTTTGGCATTGCTCATATGGATATGCATACTGATTTTGAATTTGATCAAAATGTTGATTTGAAGGAGTTGTAAAGCATGTTGGAGGTGGAATATACTGTTGTTGTAAATGTGAATTCCATGATGGAAATGAAGTCATGATTGCACAACTTCATGGAATGAAAGAAGATGGAAGAGATGGAAAGAAGAATGAATGAAAATGGATGGAAAATAGGTCTGCAACTTAGAGAATGATTTATTGATCAAATGGAGTCGCCAGATGTGTTTGAGAATTTCCTCCAAAGGCTGAAATCTTCATAGGAACACATCAACCTCCAAAAGATGAAGTGGAAGACCTCTAAGGTACCACCGGGTGTGCTAAAACTATTAGTGCAAATTCACAGAACCCCCAAAATGACCTATGGATCTACTTTTCTAAGGCAATGTCATTTGGTGTGAATGGACAACATTGAGCTTTCCCAAAGTGTGGGACCTTAGCAAATGGGGAAAGCTCTCCGAGAGAAGGCTAGTTCCTCTTCCTAAACTACCGCCACAACCTATTCCAAAGTGCATGTAAGCTAATATAATCCTAATCTAACTTCCAAGGAGATAGGGAAAGAAAGAAAACTGAAAAAACAGATCCTACACTAAAACAATGATACAACAAAGAAGGAAAATGTTGAACATCTATCAAAACTACCATGGAAACAAAGAGAGGTGAGCAATGGAAAGGATGGACAAGTGCATCACAAAACCAAGGATGGATTTCACAAAAAAATGTTCCAAAACTCCATGAACACAGCTCCAAAACCTGCAATGAACATCTAAACATGCACAAATACCTACAATGAAGAGAGGTAAGAAGAAAACAACAAAAATGAGAAAGGATGGACAAGATGCATCACAAAACACGTTTTTTATTGCTCCAGGAGTTTGCAGAATCATCATTTCATAGGTAAGAGGAAAAACGCCATTACAGAGTAGGGGAGGAGATTCAAACTCCATTTTTGACCCTAGGGAAGAAAAGAAGGGAGAGGCAGAGAATAATGATGAACAACCTTTACAAAATGAGCCAAAACTAGCTTTTAATGCTCAAGCAGAATGAATGAAACGAGAAAACATGGGAAAATTTGGATTTAACACTTCAACCACCAATAAGATTTGTTTAATCACCTAGAAAATGATGGGTTTCCATGAAAAATCCCATACTTGAAGTACATTGCTTTGCAGAGCAAGAAAGAGGCCCATACTTCATTAATTTTGGTGGTTGGGAACCATTTCGTATTTTTGCATGCCAGAGATGTTTTCCTATTTTGCTCCCACAAATCTCCATCAAAAATAAAAATTGAACCATCCATTGTGTATTGGATTTCAATATTTTTCCATTGATATAAAGATCGCACAAATCTGAGCTCTGGATCGAAAGATATGGCCCTCTGAAGATTTAGGGCAAAAATGGCAAAATTAGGGCAAAAATCGGGTTCGCGGGCCGAAATTTGAACATTTTCCTTCTTTTTCATTTTGGAAAAATTTCCCAAAAAATCTCCAGCGGTTCGACCCTCCGACGACACGTGGTACATCCTGGTTGATCCGCGGCTTCAAACAATCATTTTGCCCCTTTTGCGAAATTGAAAAATATTCCAAAATTCTTCGCACCTCCACTGCTCCGAGACACGTGGCATCGTCTAATCTACTATGGAGATGCGGCTCCATTTTTTACCTTTGTGCTTTTTCAACTTTGGCAAAATTTCCAAAATCCTTCCGCCACCCCGACTTCCACTGCACGTGGACACGTGGCACCTTCACATTGCTCGGTGGGGATGCGCTTCATTTTTACCTTTGACGCTCTTTGACCAAACGCCAAAAAAATTTAAGCCCTTCCGCCCCGCCACTCCAAATTGACACGTGATGTCATTTCATCTCCTTGCGGGCTTTCAGGCCAAATATTTCCCTGGTGTTTTTTGCCCAAAAGGGCTAAGTGCTAAAAATTTCCCGCGGGTCCGCCTAGGGAAAATTTCCCCTCCAAACTCCGCCAAGCCATAACTTGCAAAATACAAGGAGTTAGGAGGACTTCCTTACCTTTTTGGAAACGGGAAAATTTTATCTATCTGATGAAGCAATACCCAAAAAAATTTGAGTGCCTAAAATGTGTAAAAATTTGATCGACGCAAAAACGAAAATAGTTAACCCAAAATAAGAGTGAGCTTATCTTGGTTAACAGTTCCTTGAGTTGGTTTTTGGTCTAATAGATAAAGCATTGTTATCATAAGAGAATCATGAGCTTGTTGATTTTGTTTCTTAGTTGTCAAGAGTGTAAGGTTGTTATGGATGTAGAAATAGACAATATGATGACTTATATGCCTCTAAATGGTCCGTGGTGATCCATTGTGTAGTGATCAAACGTATGATAGTATGCTAGTAGTTGTCATATTGATACATATTAATGGTATTAAGTCTACTAGGTTTGTCTTCTTCATGTTACAAGGTTCTCAAGTAGTCAACAAGGGTCATTACTATAGTTGACAATCTATATAGCATGCTTGGAATTTTGTGTCGTTCTTTCTTGATGGTATGACCTGATAACTTTACTCTAAGATCAATTATGGATGCTAAGAATCATGTATCCTACGTGCTCATGTCAAGGATGATACTTAAAGATTGAAACATTATAACACACTAAAATAGTTTGATCATGTACAAGATAATTCATTTGAAAGAGTTGTTAACACTCATTAAAAATTTAAAAGAGGGTTATAAGTTCCAAATGACAAAGCAATGAAATCTTAGTCAAGAAGATTTTGTAGAAGGTATTGCTCGAGAATGGTTATCACATGTTTGCAAGAGTTGTGCATCATATTCCAAGGAGTTAATATGTATAAGATCAAAGAATGCTATAGGTAGGTGCAGGGTATTATATCTACAAAAATTTTGAGAAAAATCCATAAGTTAAAGTGATCTAAAGGTGTCAAAAGAGGTCATCTCAATTGGTGCATAGGATATTATCGTAGCTACAAGATGATCACAAGGTTTAAGAGGCAAGAGTAACTTGAAAAATGTTCTCGGTGAGGTCTCTGCAAGAGTTAAAGGTGAGGTTTTCGCATCTCTCATGTAATTATGAACAAGGAAACTTGGTCCGTTGTTGTCAAGAAAATAAGTGTCACCTTAAGTTAAAAGAATGTACATGACATATCAAGCTCTAAACATAGAAACAAACCGATAAAGTAATTAAGGGTTTGATGATCAATAGCAGCCTAATTATGAAGGTATTATATGTGCAAAGGAAGAAGGTTTTGACCCTTGAAGTCATCTAAAACGTTTGAATTTTTCATAGTGTACTACAAAGATATCGAGAGGCTCCGAGTGTGTAAGTTTAAGTCATTGAATTCTAGTAGAGATATGTGGTCTCAAGGTTTATTGTAGGTCTCAAGTTCAAAATGTGTTGTCTCGGTCTTAACAGAGTGCTACAAGTGCATTAAGAAGAAAAGGAAGTCAAAAGTTGCTCTAATGTCTCGGTCAAAGAAGATTATAAGTTGTTTTCCTCATAATTTTGATCTCTAGGTATGATCATGGTTTCTCAAAGTGGAAATGAGTCTCAAGGTGGAAAAGTGTCAATGATGAGTGGTATCTATGCTATGAAAGGACTGGGAAAATGTGGTGAGGCATGTGAAAGACCTATTAGACTCAAGCTTTTTGAAGGAAGTGTTCTCGGGTAACATGAAATCATATACTGAGCCAAGTGAAATCGAAAGCTTGACATGTGCAAGATTTAGTGACAAATCTAAGAAAACAATAATGTCCAAAGAGATCAATCTAAGCTTGTATTTTGTACTAAATCAAATGATGAAGACCTATAGTTATTTCAAAGAATCTCGATAGTGTGTGATTCTAGAACATGAAAGTATGTAGAGGTATAGATGGTATAACCTCAATCAAATAAGTCTAAAGGATCCGATAAAGGCTAGTGGATTTTGAAGCACTAAGCTTGACAAGAAGTTTTCATGTACATTGTATTGAATGGAGGAAGTGTTCAAGGCTGTGAAAAGGCTTTGTAATGGTTTGAGAATGCATATACAAGTGAAGGATTCGATCTTAGAAACTCTAAGTTGATGCGAAGTCTTCATGACTATGAAATCACCAAATATGTTGCTACATGAAGGTCAAATGCATGGTAAGGCATGATTCTTGATTCAAAGAGACCGAGAAGGTCTATTTGAGGATGTCAAAGTATGTTGAAGGTCTTATGAGGTTTTAAAGCTCCTAAGCTATGGTGTGGCCTTGAATTTGTGCAAACTTGAAAGCTATTATGATTGATTAAATCGAAGTATGACTCTAGAAGACAAGGAACAAGATAATGTGTAATCAAGGAGTTCGGGTATGTCTTATTTTGGTATCAAAATGTGTTATATGTCATCCACATGTATGAAAAGAAGAAATATTTGGATATGTTTCAGACTTGATTAAGCTATCACAAATATGATTAGTACTCCAAGGGATATTGAAACTTATATTGTTACTCAAAGACTAAAAGGTATGCTTGAATTGCAAATCAAAGATAGAAGGTCTTTGGTACTTTAATATGTGCATAAGGTGTCCGTGGAAAATGAAATCATAAGGACAAAGGGGTAAAATCTTGAGGTATTAGATGTCACAATGCACTAAACTGGATTGTTGAGATTAGTGAAACTTTTTAATGCAGGGGAGCATGTATGAGGTATATGTATTAAGTGGTTTGTCATTGTGTTATGCCTGATATTGATCTTTTGAGTCCGGCAGAGATAAATTAGGTCTAAGTTATGATGATCTCGTGATTTGTGAATAAGCAAGGGTAATTCCATCAAGTGATATAATTTTCTTTAGCTCTAAGTTCAGTATTGGAAGATCAAAGGAGAACTGAGTAGGATAAAACAGTGCTCTCTAGTCTGTATGAAGGGTTCAGTACAATATCAGGTGTGAGACACTATTAGATGAAGATACAAGTTTTAGATCTCATAGGTTGTGTGAAAGGGTGGACTCAGACAATGAATATTGTGTCTTTTACTTGATCAAAATAATTTTAGGTCCGTGAAAGATCAACTAAGACAGGGGGAGTCTGTTAGGTCTCTCTAACAAGGTAATGAAGGTTGAGATCACTAAAATAAGGCTTCAGGGAAAGTGATGAAATGCTTAAAGCATCTTGATGACTTGTAAGCAAGGTAAGTGCTTCAATTTTTGCATTCTCAATGATAGTTAGAAAACATGAGCCCAAGGGGAATACTTGAGGAGTTGTTTGTATGATTGAAATGAGTCTACAACTTTGAGAAATCTATCATGAATGCACTAAAGTTGGAGTTTAGGCACATCAGTCCTAAATGGAGTTTGTGCTAAATTTTGAGACAAAAACGATTATTTAAGCATGGAATTGACCTAGAAAGTGATGTTAATCTTGAATGAAGTGAAAAATGAGTGTGCACATGCTCGGGGGGAGATTTTTGGGTCTATAGGATCTTTGTATATTGTTGTTGGAGTCAAAAAGAGAGATTTTAGTCCCAAGGGGAGATTTTTTATCAAGTACATCAAGTTTTGCATTGTTGTCATTGTGAGTTGTTATTTTCAATGTAGTAGAGTCATTGCATCCTTTTTCATAGATGGAAAAGGGGGAGAAGCATCATAAACATGAGAATGAGGTCATGTAGGTGTGTTTTTCTTGATGGTTTCCATCAATGTTTCTTAATGATGGTTGTCATCAATGAAAAAGGGGATATTGTTGGCCATTTTGGGTTTGTGTTGTCATTGATGTCAACTCCCGTTAATGGAAAAGGGTGGCATGCGATTATGTGATTTCCCATATGATGTTGTGCAAGTGTCAAGCATGTTAGTTATTAAGTTTGGTGAAGTCTTATGAGGTCATGGAGCTTCGTTTGCTAGGCAAAGTCATGATTTGAGGTCTTCCAATTAAGTTCAAAGTTTTCACGATGACATACATGGTATATGAGATGTGTTATAGGTGTTCTTGAGTCTAAAAAAGGTCATTATTGTAAGGTCGTGAGGTTTCATGGTTGATTCAGGTCATTTTGGGCTTGTTTCTAGCCCTAGAGCATGTAAAAATGAAGTAGAGAAGTGATATTTGGACCTAATATTTCATGTTAAAGCATGGTGATGATATACAGGGAATGTATGGTGATTTTCAGGTCTATATTCAATGGTTTTGTGCTTTTATGAGGTCCTTGGGAAGCTACAGTGAGAAACATGCAATTTTAGCATAGATAAGTCGTTGTGGCTAGAGAGTTTCATGCATATATGAGATATGTGGTGAGTTTGAGAAGTTATATGATGTTTTTATGGTGCTTCATGTCAAGTTTTAGGTTATTTGGAAGAAGGAATTGCAAGTGATGCAAGTTTTGGCAAAATCAAGTAAGAAACAGTGTTTTTGTGACAAATGTTGACCTTTTGATGCTCGTTGTGAATTGTGTGCTTTACATGGAGAGCTGAGAATTTGGAATAGATTCTAAATTCATTTATGAATCTTTTAAAAAATAAACGATGTAGTTTGATTGTCACGTTTTTATGAATGATCGTTAAGAAGGCAAAATGGTTTGAAACCCTAGCTAAACCCTAGCTAGGAGCAACTTACAAAAAGTGCTTATATCAGCCATATTTCGATTGGTTCCTCAAATGTGATGATTGAATGTTGTAGATGAATCTCTCGAGGTTTCCATAAATGTATGATATAGCATGTGGTGATATGTGGGCCCCACACGAAAAGGAGTGTTTTTAATGGTTTTAGTTTATGGAAAAGTTCTCCAAATGAGGTAAAGTATAAATTGGAATTTATGATATCTAAAGATTTTTATATATTTTCATGAAGGTTTCAGATCATGGTGATGCTGAAAAAGTGCAAAGTGTGCCCTATTTGTGTTGACTGGTCAAAGGGTAGTTTTGGGACAGTTTGGAGCAGTTTGTGGTAAAATGGACATGTAGGAGTTATAGGTGGAGTTAGGAGGTGATTAAAGTTGTGTTGGAAAGATAATTCAGATATATTTCTATTTATATAAGGTTTGCTCATGATGATTAGTTTTTATATGGTTTCTAGGTCAATTTGTGGACAAGAATATTTTTGACTACCCAAAGATGTAATTGTCTTCGATAAAGAATTGAGTTATTTGGAGAATGAGATGGATTAGGTGATGTTTCATATTACCCGTAATGTGAAAAGGGATTAACGTTTCATCCAATGAACCAATTTTGAGGTCTTGGAAGTTACAGAAAGGATGTTTATGAGCTGAGTTTGGAAAATAGGTTTTGGGCAAACTTGTTTTGGTGAAGGGAAAAGTTATTGTGGATTGAATCAGGGAATGTTTCATGAGTTATGACTTGATTAGATATGTTTTAAATGTCTTTCCATTTCCATAGATTGGTCACATTCCATATTTTAGTTCATCTTGATAGGTATTGAGGCTCAAAGTCAGATTTAGGGTGTTAGAAGTAGTTGTTTGGTGAAGGTAATTAGCTATTAGGCCCATTAAACAAAATTTGATTGGTCCATGATAATTATGACCATGTATGATGTGTAAATGTTATTTTAAACATGTTTTATTATTTTTAGATCTTGGGTAAAAATAGTTTTTGGATTAGGAGATTTTTTGCATTCCAATGCAAGGGTTTTAGAATTTTTAGTGCATGGATGAAGTGTTTTGGCTAGGCCAACCTATATGGGTCATATGTGATCATTATAATGAATTTTCTTGAATTTTACTATAGTGTATGGGTCAAATTTATCATGAGAGACAAACCGTTGGGTTAGAAAGAATAAATGCATATAAAAGTGATGTTTTAGCTCATTTTGAGAGCTAGTCTTGCATGGGTGAAAAGTGTGACCCATAGGTGAGTGAATTACAGGTATGAGGGAATATTTTGAGAGCTAATCAAATTTGTTTCAAGTTGAGAAGAGTGTGACAGCATATGTGCAAGATATTATAATAAAGACAAGTTGAGAAGGAAGAAGATAGAACAAGTTTGAAGACCTAGGGTATGAGCTAGGGTTTGTGAGCTAAATATGTGATCTCCATCAGTTGTGGCAATAGAAAAATTAGAGATCAAACATCTTTAGGAGACTAAGTTGGTGCTTATTCATCCTAGGGGGTTGTAGCCTCCTTGTGGATTTGGTGCTTCACAAAATTAAGGGTCGATGCTCCTTATAGGGTTGGTGCTCTACTAAACTAGGGGTTGGTGCTCTTTTAAAGTTGGTGCTTCACTAAATCTCTTTGCTTTGTATAATATAAGAAGAGCTTCTATGGTTTTTCTCCTGTGAGGGTTTCCCACTTATATCTTGTGTCTATGTGCCTCTTCTCATGTGATCTGGTTGTTTGAATGTATTGTGTACACTAAATAAGTAATGATTAAATGTATGTGAATTGTTAAATGTTAATAGTTATTACAATTAATGGTTAATGGAATGAGAAATTTGTAGGACTGATTCACCCCCCCTCTCGGTCCATTTTGCTTCCATTAGATCTCTTGTTTTAATTTCGACACTAGTGACAAAAATGACCGACTATGAGCTTGGGATAAAGATAAGAAAACTACAAAGGTTGACCACAAATTTTTAAAAAAATAAAAGAAAAAAGAGGACAAAAGCACCCAGAATGGATAAGAACACATGGGCACTAGTGTCTAGAGTGGGCACTAGTGTCCTGAGATAAATGATGACATATGTGAAAAGACATGTAGACGGGGATTCTTGTGACCTTACTTTAGGCCGGGTACGAAATGACAGATGTGAGAGAGAAAGACAATAGAAATAATCAAAACAAGTGGATGGACAAAGGATTGTGTCACCAGTGAATACTTTTCTTACTTAAGATCTATAGATATAATAACATGCTTTATAGAATAGTAAAATAGTAGTATGTGCATGATTTTGTGTCTACAATACTCTTCATGTACCGTATTATATTGTATGTTGTTTTGGTACAAAACTTATAGTCTAAAATGATTGGCTCATTTCTAACACATGGTATAAAAAGAAGAAAGTTGTATGAGGTTGACACAAAGCTTTAGGGATCAATTTTAGGTTTTCATTGGGTTAAGATATTTGGTTTTTCCTCTCTCAGTACTGGAAACCCTCAACTAGGGTTTAAAAACTAAATTTATCATATCTTGCATATATAACTTGGTGTTTGGAGTTCAAATTTGGTATGAAGGGGCTGACAGAGAGATCACAAAGGAAATAAAAGTGGTTTGGTGTGATTTCATCAAGTTTGAAGAAATTTATTACTAACGAGAATGATATGTTACATTTAAGAAGCCTAAATAGGCCTAATTGAGATCGATCAAGGGTGAACTGGAAAAAACCTCCAAAGAAACTACCTAAAAGCTTTTACAACCAGATATAAATTCCAAATGGGTGGCTAAAAATGTTTAGATCTAATTTTGATACCCTTTGTATGATAATTTAAACTTAATTTTCCTTCCAAGCGAAGGCTACTAGGAAAAGATGGCGAGTTGAGTAGTTTGGATAAGAACTCTATATGAAAGGTAAAAGTTTCTTTCATTGTTTTGTGGAATGAAATTACGGATGTCTCGAGGAGCATAAAAATTGAATTCTTAGAACCAATTGAGAAATTTAGATATTTTGATATAGATTAGCCATCATTGTATGAGTGCATTCTCAAGTCAAATGTTAATATATAAAGTGACGGTAGTTTACATATGGTTTTAAAAGTGAGTTGGCCATCATTGTGGT